>JAEOAD010000020.1:0-5000000 GCA_036365145.1 Orientallactaga sibirica
CTAATCTACTAAATTGTACATCATGTGACATTACAGCAACTAGGAAAGTTTGATCTTGCTGCACTGAAGACTCTTGTGAAGAAAGCAACTCATTCAGAGAACAGAAGTAGCTTATTTCACACTCTACTTTGTTCCGTAATGAAGGAGTTTGTTTTCTAAACAAACTACGTTAGAAACGAGTTGAATCTACTAAGTTGTACATCTTGTTAGATTACACAAACAAGGTAAGTTTGATCTTGCTGCACTGAAGACTCTTCCTAAGAAAGCAACTCATTCAGAGAACAGAACGGCCTTATTTCACACAGTACTGTGTTCGGCAATGAAGGTGTTTGTTTTCTAAACAAACTACGTTAGAAATGAGGTGAATCTACTAAGTTGTACATCTTGTTAGATTACACAAACTAGGAACGTTTGATCTTCCTGCATTGAAGATTCTTGTTAAGAAAGCAACTCATTCAGAGAAAGGAACTGCCTTATTTCACACAGTACTGTGTTCCGCAATGAAGGTGTTTGTTTTCTAAAGAAACTACGTTAGAAATGAGGTGAATCTACTAAGTTGTACATCTTGTTAGATTACACAAACTAGGAACGTTTGATCTTCCTGCATTGAAGATTCTTGTTAAGAAAGCAACTCATTCCGAGAACAGAACTAGCTTATTTCACACAGTCCTGTGTTCGGCAATGAAGGTGTTTGTTTTCTAAACAAACTACGTTAGAAATGAGGTGAATCTACTAAGTTGTACATCTTGTTAGATTACACAAACTAGGAAAGTTTGATCTTGCTGCCGTGAAGTTACTTCTTAAAAAAGCAACTCATTCGGAGAACAGAACTAGCTTATTTCACACAGTACATTGTTCAGAAATGAAGGGGTTTGTTTTCTAAACAAACTACTTTAGAAATGAAGCTAATCTACTAAATTGTACATCATGTTACATTACAGAAACTAGGAAAGTTTGATCTTGCTGCACTTAAGACTCTTCGTAAGAAAGCAACTCATTTGGAGAACAGAACGGCCTAATTTCACACAGTACTGTGTTCGGCAATGAAGTTGTTTGTTTTCTAAACAAACTACGTTAGAAATGAGGTGAATCTACTAAGTTGTACATCTTGTTAGATTACACAAACTGGGAAAGTTTGATCTTGCTGGACTGAACATACTTCTTAAAAAAGCAACTGATTCGGAGAAGAGAACTAGCTTATTTCACACAGTACAGGGTTCAGAAATGAAGGGGTTTGTTTTCTAAACAAACTTCTTTAGAAATGAAGCTAATCTACTAAGTTGTACATCATGTTACATTACAGCAACTAGGAAAGTTTGATCTTGCTGCACTTAAGACTCTTCGTAAGAAAGCAACTCTTTTGGAGAACAAAACGGGCTTATTTCACACAGTACTGTGTTCGACCATGAAGTTGTTTGTTTTCTAAACAAACTACGTTAGAAATGAAGTGAATCTACTAAGTTGTACATCTTGTTAGATTACACAAACTAGGAAAGTTTGATCTTGCTGGACTGAAGATACTTCTTAAAAAAGCAACTGATTCGGAGAAGAGAACTAGCTTATTTCACACAGTACAGTGTTCAGAAATGAAGGGGTTTGTTTTCTAAACAAACTACTTTAGAAATGAAGCTAATCTACTAAATTGTACATCATGTTACATTACAGCAACTAGGAAAGTTTGATCTTGCTGCACTGAAGATACTTCGTAAGAAAGCAACTCATTCAGAGAACAGAAGTAGCTTATTTCACACTGTACTTTGTTCCGTAATGAAGGTGTTTGTTTTCTAAACAAACTACGTTAGAAATGAGTTGAATCTACTAAGTTGTACATCTTGTTAGATTACACAAACAAGGTAAGTTTGATCTTGCTGCACTGAAGACTCTTCCTAAGAAAGCAACTCATTCAGAGAACAGAACGGCCTTATTTCACACAGTACTGTGTTCGGCAATGAAGTTGTTTGTTTTCTAAAGAAACTACGTTAGAAATGAGGTGAATCTACTAAGTTGTACATCTTGTTAGATTACACAAACTAGGAAAGTTTCATCTTGCTGCACTGAAGATACTTGTAAGAAAGCAACTCATTCAGAGAGCAGAACGGCCTTATTTCACACAGTACTGTGTACGGCAATGAAGGTGTTTGTTTTCTAAAAAAAGTACGTTAGAAATGAGGTGAATCTACTAAGTTGTACATCTTGTTAGATTACACAAACTAGGAAAGTTTCATCTTGCTGCCCTGAAGATACTTCTTAAAAAAGCAACTCATTCCGAGAACAGAACTAGCTTATTTCACACAGTACTGTGTTTGGCAATTAAGGTGTTTGTTTTCTAAACAAACTACGTTAGAAGTGAGGTGAATCTACTAAGTTGTACATCTTGTTAGATTACACAAACTAGGCAAGTTTGATCTTGCTGCCCTGAAGATACTTCTTAAAAAAGCAACTCATTCCGAGAACAGAACTAGCTTATTTCACACAGTACTGTGTTCGGCAATGAAGGTGTTTGTTTTCTAAACAAACTACGTTAGAAATGAGGTGAATTTACTAAGTTGTACATCTTGTTAGATTACACAAACTAGGAAAGTATGATCTTGCTGCCCTGAAGATACTTCTTAAAAAAGCAACTCATTCGGAGAACAGAACTAGCTTATTTCACACAGTACAGTGTTCCAAAATGAAGGGGTTTGTTTTCTAAACAAACTACTTTAGAAATGAAGCTAATCTACTAAGTCGTACATCATGTTACATGACAGAAATAAGGAAAGTTTGATCTTGCTGCACTTAAGACTCTTCGTAAGAAAGCAACTCATTGGAGAACAGAACGGCCTTATTTCACACAGTACTGTGTTCGGCAATGAAGGTGTTTGTTTTCTAAAGAAAGTAAGTTAGAAATGAGGTGAATCTACTAAGTTCTACATCTTGTTAGATTACACAAACTAGGAAAGTTTGTTCTTGCAGCACTGAAGACTCTTCGTAAGAAAGCAACTCATTCAGAGAAAGGAACGGCCTTATTTTACACAGTACTGTGTTCGGCAATGAAGGTGTGTGTTTTCTCAAGAAACTATGTTAGAAATGAGGTGAATCTACTAAGTTGTACATCTTGTTAGATTACACAAACTAGGAACGTTTGATCTTCCTGCACTGAAGATTCTTGTTAAGAAAGCAACTCATTCCGAGAACAGAACTAGCTTATTTCACACAGTCCTGTGTTCGGCAATGAAGGTGTTTGTTTTCTAAACAAACTACGTTAGAAATGAGGTGAATCTACTAAGTTGTACATCTTGTTAGATTACACAAACTAGGAAAGTTTGATCTTGCTGCAGTGAAGATACTTCTTAAAAAAGCAACTCATTCGGAGAACAGAACTAGCTTATTTCACACAGTACAGTTTTCAGAAATGAAGGGGTTTGTTTTGTAAACAAACTACTTTAGAAATGAAGCTAGTGTACTAAGTTGTACATCATGTTACATTACAGAAACTAGGAAAGTTTGATCTTGCTGCACTTAAGACTCTTCGTAAGAAAGCAACTCATTTGGAGAACAGAACGGGCTTATTTCACACAGTACTGTGTTTGACATGGAAGGTGTTTGTTTTCTAAAGAAACTACGTTAGAAATGAGGTGAATCTACTAAGTTGTACATCTTGTTAGATTACACAAACTAGGAAAGTTTGTTCTTGCTGCACTGAAGATACTTCTTAAAAAAGCAACTCATTCGGAGAACAGAACTAGCTTATTTCACACAGTACAGTGTTCAGAAATGAAGGGGTTTGTTTTCTAAACAAACTACTTTAGAAATGAAGCTAATCTACTAAATTGTACATCATGTTACATTACAGCAACTAGTACAGTTTGATCTTGCTGCACTTAAGACTCTTTTGTAAGAAAGCAACTCTTTTGGAGAACAGAACGGGCTTATTTCACACAGTACTGTGTTCGGCAATGAAGTTGTTTGTTTTCTAAACAAACTACGTTAGAAATGAGGTGAATCTACTAAGTTGTACATCTTGTTAGATTACACAAATCAAGAAAGTTTGATCTTTCTGCACTGAAGATTCTTGTTAAGAAATCAACTCATTCCAAGAACAGAACTAGCTTATTTCACACAGTACTGTGTTCGGCAATGAAGGTGTTTGTTTTCTAAAGAAACTACGTTAGAAATGAGGTGAATCTACTAAGTTGTACATGTTGTTACATTACACAAACTAGGAAAGTTTCATCTTGCTGCACTGAAGATACTTCATAAGAAAGCAACTCATTCAGACAGCAGAACGGCCTTATTTCACACAGTACTGTGTTCGGCAATGAAGGTGTTTGTTTTCTAAAGAAAGTACGTTAGAAATGAGGTGAATCTACTAAGTTGTACATCTTGTTAGATTACACAAACTAGGAAAGTTTCATCTTGCTGCACTGAAGATACTTCTTAAAAAAGCAACTCATTCCGAGAACAGAACTAGCTTATTTCACACAGTACTGTGTTTGGCAATGAAGGTGTTTGTTTTCTAAACAAACTACGTTTGAAATGAGGTGAATCTACTAAGTTGTACATCCTGTTAGATTACACAAACTAGGAAAGTTTGATCTTGCTGCCCTGAAGATACTTCTTAAAAAAGCAACTCATTCGGAGAACAGAACTAGCTTATTTCACACAGTACAGTGTTCCGAAATGAAGGGGTTTGTTTTCTAAACAAACTACTTTAGAAATGAAGCTAATCTACTAAGTCGTACATCATGTTACATGACAGAAACAAGGAAAGTTTGGTCTTGCTGCACTTAACACTCTTCGTAAGAAAGCAACTCATTGGAGAACAGAACGGCCTTATTTCACACAGTACTGTGTTCGGCAATGAAGGTGTTTGTTTTCTAAAGAAAGTACGTTAGAAATGAGGTGAATGTACTAAGTTGTACATCTTGTTAGATTACACAAACTAGGAAAGTTTGTTCTTGCAGCACTGAAGACTCTTCGTAAGAAAGCAACTCATTCAGAGAAAGGAACGGCCTTATTTCACACAGTACTGTGTTCGGCAATGAAGGTGTTTGTTTTCTAAAGAAACTACATTAGAAATGAGGTGAATCTACTAAGTTGTACATCTTGTTAGATTACACAAACTAGGAACGTTTGATCTTCCTGCACTGAAGATTCTTGTTAAGAAAGCAACTCATTCCGAGAACAGAACTAGCTTATTTCACACAGTACTGTGTTTGGCAATGAAGGTGTTTGTTTTCTAAACAAACTACGTTTGAA
The DNA here is from genome assembly GCA_036365145.1 of Orientallactaga sibirica. Lineage (NCBI taxonomy): Eukaryota > Metazoa > Chordata > Mammalia > Rodentia > Dipodidae > Orientallactaga > Orientallactaga sibirica. The sequence goes on from JAEOAD010000020.1 coordinate 5,242, forward strand.
ATGAGGTGAATCTACTAAGTTGTACATCCTGTTAGATTACACAAACTAGGAAAGTTTGATCTTGCTCCCCTGAAGATACTTCTTAAAAAAGCAACTCATTCGGAGAACAGAACTAGCTTATTTCACACAGTACAGTGTTCCGAAATGAAGGGGTTTGTTTTCTAAACAAACTACTTTAGAAATGAAGCTAATCTACTAAGTCGTACATCATGTTACATGACAGAAACAAGGAAAGTTTGATCTTGCTGCACTTAACACTCTTTGTAAGAAAGCAACTCATTGGAGAACAGAACGGCCTTATTTCACACAGTACTGTGTTCGGCAATGAAGGTGTTTGTTTTCTAAAGAAAGTACGTTAGAAATGAGGTGAATGTACTAAGTTGTACATCTTGTTAGATTACACAAACTAGGAAAGTTTGTTCTTGCAGCACTGAAGACTCTTCGTAAGAAAGCAACTCATTCAGAGAAAGGAACGGCCTTATTTCACACAGTACTGTGTTCGGCAATGAAGGTGTTTGTTTTCTAAAGAAACTACATTAGAAATGAGGTGAATCTACTAAGTTGTACATCTTGTTAGATTACACAAACTAGGAACGTTTGATCTTCCTGCACTGAAGATTCTTGTTAAGAAAGCAACTCATTCGGAGAACAGAACTAGCTTATTTCACACAGTACAGTGTTCAGAAATGAAGGGGTTTGTTTTCTAAACAAACTACTTTAGAAATGAAGCTAATCTACTAAATTGTACATCATGTTACATTACAGCAACTAGTAGTTTGATCTTGCTGCACTTAAGACTCTTCGTAAGAAAGCAACTCTTTTGGAGAACAGAACGGGCTTATTTCACACAGTACTGTGTTCGGCAATGAAGTTGTTTGTTTTCTAAACAAACTACGTTAGAAATGAGGTGAATCTACTAAGTTGTACATCTTGTTAGATTACACAAATCAAGAAAGTTTGATGTTCCTGCACTGAAGATTCTTGTTAAGAAATCACCTCATTCCAAGAACAGAACTAGCTTATTTCACACAGTACTGTGTTTGGCAATGAAGGTGTTTGTTTTCTAAAGAAACTACGTTAGAAATGAGGTGAATCTACTAAGTTGTACATGTTGTTAGATTACACAAACTAGGAAAGTTTCATCTTGCTGCACTGAAGATACTTCGCAAGAAAGCAACTCATTCAGAGAGCAGAACGGCCTTATTTCACACAGTACTGTCTTCGGCACTGAAGGTGTTTGTTTTCTAAAGAAAGTACGTTAGAAATGAGGTGAATCTACTAAGTTGTACATCTTGTTAGATTACACAAACTAGGAAAGTTTGATCTTGCTGCCCTGAAGATACTTCTTAAAAAAGCAACTCATTCGGAGAACAGAACTAGCTTATTTCACACAGTACAGTGTTCCGAAATGAAGGGGTTTGTTTTCTAAAGAAACTACTTTAGAAATGAAGGTAATCTACTAAGTCGTACATCATGTTACATGATAGAAACAAGGAAAGTTTGATCTTGCTGCACTTGAGACTCTTCGTAAGAAAGCAACTCATTGGAGAACAGAACGGCCTTATTTCACACAGTACTGTGTTCAGCAATGAAGGTGTTTGTTTTCTAAAGAAACTACGTTAGAAATGAGGTGAATCTACTAAGTTGTACATCTTGTTAGATTACACAAACTAGGAAAGTTTGTTCTTGCAGCACTGAAGACTCTTCGTAAGAAAGCAACTCATTCAGAGAAAGAAACGGCCTTATTTCACACAGTACTGTGTTCGGCAATGAAGGTCTTTGTTTTCTAAAGAAACTACGTTAGAAATGAAGTGAATCTACTAAGTTGTACATCTTGTTAGATTACACAAACTAGGAACGTTTGATCTTCCTGCACTGAAGATTCTTGTTAAGAAAGGAACTCATTCCGAGAACAGAACTGGCTTATTTCACACAGTCCTGTGTTCGGCAATGAAGGTGTTTGTTTACTAAACAAACTACGTTAGAAATGAGGTGAATCTACTAAGTTGTACATCTTGTTAGATTACACAAACTAGGAAAGTTTGATCTTGCTGCAGTGAAGATACTTCTTAAAAAAGCAACTCCTTCGGAGAACAGAACTAGCTTATTTCACACAGTACAGTGTTCAGAAATGAAGGGGTTTGTTTTCTAAACAAACTACTTTAGAAATGAAGCTAGTGTACTAAGTTGTACATCATGTTACATTACAGAAACTAGGAAAGTTTGATCTTGCTGCACTTAAGACTCTTCGTAAGAAAGCAACTCATTTGGAGAACAGAACTTGCTTATTTCACACAGTACTGTGTTCGGGATTGAAGGTGTTTGTTTTCTAAAGAAACTACGTTAGAAATGAGGTGAATCTACTAAGTTGTACATCATGTTAGATTACACAAACTAGGAAAGTTTGTTCTTGCTGCACTGAAGATACTTCTTAAAAAAGCAACTGATTCGGAGAAGAGAACTAGCTTATTTCACACAGTACAGTGTTCAGAAATGAAGGGGTTTGTTTTCTAAACAAACTACTTTAGAAATGAAGCTAATCTACTAAATTGTATATCATGTTACATTACAGCAACTAGGAAAGTTTGATCTTGCTGCACTTAAGACTCTTCGTAAGAAAGCAACTCTTTGGAGAACAGAACGGGCTTATTTCACACAGTACTGTGTTCGGCAATGAAGTTGTTTGTTTTCTAAACAAACTACGTTAGAAATGAGGTGAATCTACTAAGTTGTACATCTTGTTAGATTACACAAACTAGGAAAGTTTGATCTTCCTGGACTGAAGATACTTCTTAAAAAAGCAACTGATTCGGAGAAGAGAACTAGCTTATTTCACACAGTACAGTGTTCAGAAATGAAGGGGTTTGTTTTCTAAACAAACTACTTTAGAAATGAAGCTAATATACTAAATTGTACATCATGTTACATTACAGCAACTAGGAAAGTTTGATCTTGCGGCACTTAAGTCTCTTCGTAAGAAAGCAACTCATTCGGAGAACAGAAGTAGCTTATTTCACACTGTACTTTGTTCCGTAATGAAGGTGTTTGTTTTCTAAACAAACTACGTTAGAAATGAGTTGAATCTACTAAGTTGTACATCTTGTTAGGTTACACAAACAAGGTAAGTTTGATCGTGCTGCACTGAAGACTCTTCCTAAGAAAGGAACTCATTAAGAGAACAGAACGGCCTTAATTCACACAGTACTGTGTTCGGCAATGAAGTTGTTTGTTTTCTAAAGAAACTACGTAAGAAATGAGGTAAATCTACTAAGTCGTACATCTTGTTAGATTACACAAACTAGGAAAGTTTCATCTTGCTGCACTGAAGATACTTCGTAAGAAAGCAACTCATTCAGAGAGCAGAACGGCCTTATTTCACAGAGTACTGTATTTGGCAATGAAGGTGTTTGTTTTCTAAAGAAAATACGTTAGAAATGAGGTGAATCAACTAAGTTGTACATTTTTGTAGATTACACAAACTAGGAAAGTTTCATCTTGATGCACTGAAGATACTTCTTAAAAAAGCAACTCATTCCGAGAACAGAACTAGCTTATTTCACACAGTACTGTGTTCGGCAATGAAGGTGTTTGTTTTCTAAACAAACTACGTTAGAAATGAGGTGAATCTACTAAGTTGTACATCTTGTTAGATTACACAAACTAGGAAAGTTTGATCTTTCTGCACTGAAGATTCTTGTTAAGAAAGCAACTCATTCCGAGAACAGATCTAGCTTATTTCACACAGTCCTGTGTTCGGCAATAAAGTTGTTTGTTTTCTAAACAAACTACGTTAGAAATGAGATGAATCTACTAAGTTGTACATCTTGTTAGATTACACAAACTAGGAAAGTTTGATCTTGCTGCCCTGAAGATACTTCTTAAAAAAGCAACTCATTCGGAGAACAGAAATAGGTTATTTCACACAGTACAGTGTTCTGAAATGAAGGGGTTTGTTTTCTGAACAAACTACTTTAGAAATGAAGCTAATCTACTAAGTCGTACATCATGTTACATGACAGAAACAAGGAAAGTTTGATCTTGCTGCACTTAAGACTCTTCGTAAGAAAGCAACTCATTTGGAGAACAGAACGGCCTTATTTCACACAGGACTGTGTTCGGCAATGAAGGTGTTTGTTTTCTAAAGAAACTACGTTAGAAATGAGGTGAATCTACTAAGTTGTACATCTTGTTAGATTACACAAACTAGGAAAGTTTGTTCTTGAAGCACTGAAGACTCTTCGTAAGAAAGCAACTCATTCAGAGAAAGGAACGGCCTTATTTCGCACAGTACTGTGTTCGGCAATGAAGGTGTTTGTTTTCTAAACAAACTACGTTAGAAATGAGGTGAATCTACCAAGTTGTACATCTTGTTAGATTACACAAACTAGGAACGTTTGATCTTCTTGCACTGAAGATTCTTGTTAAGAAAGCAACTCATTCCGAGAACAGAACTAGCTTATTTCACACAGTCTTGTGTTCGGCAATGAAGGTGTTTGTTTTCTAAACAAACTACGTTAGAAATGAGGTGAATCTACTAAGTTGTACATCTTGTTATATTACACAAACTAGGAAAGTTTGATCTTGCTGCAGTGAAGATACTTCTTAAAAAAGCAACTCATTCGGAGAACAGAACTAGCTTATTTCACACTATACAGTGTTCAGAAATGAAGGGGTTTGTTTTCTAAACAAACTACTTTAGAAATGAAGCTAGTGTACTAAGTTGTACATCATGTTACATTACAGAAACTAGGAAAGTTTGATCTTGCTGCACTTAAGACTCTTCGTAAGAAAGAAACTCATTCAGAGAACAGAACGGGCTTATTTCACACAGTACTGTGTTCGGCATGGAAGGTGTTTGTTTTCTAAAGAAACTACGTTAGAAATGAGGTGAATCTACTAGGATGTACATCTTGTTAGATTACACAAACTAGGAAAGTTTCATCTTGCTGCACTGAAGATACTTTTTAAAAAGCAACTCATTCCGAGAACCGAACTAGCTTATTTCACACAGTACAGTGTTCAGAAATGAAGGGGTTTGTTTTCTAAACAAACTACTTTAGAAATGAAGCTAATCTACTAAATTGTACATCATGTTACATTACAGAAATTAGGAAAGTTTGATCTTGCTGCCCTTAAGACTCTTCATAAGAAAGCAACTCATTCGGAGAACAGAACTAGCTTATTTCACACTGTACTTTGTTCCGTAATGAAGGTGTTTGTTTTCTAAACAAACTACGTTAGAAATGAGTTGAATCTACTACGTTGTACATCTTGTTAGATTACGCAAACAAGGTAGGTTTGATCTTGCTGCACTGAAGACTCTTCTTAAGAAAGCAACTCATTCAGAGAACAGAACGGCCTTATTTCACACAGTACTGTGTTCGGCAATGAAGGTGTTTGTTTTCTAAACAAACTACGTTAGAAATGAGGTGAATCTACTAAGTTGTACATCTTGTTAGATTACACAAACCAGGAAAGTTTGATCTTCCTCCACTGAAGATTCTTGTTAAGAAATCAACTCATTCCAAGAACAGAACTAGCTTATTTCACACAGTAATGTGTTCGGCAATGAAGGTGTTTGTTTTCTAAAGAAACTACGTTAGAAATGAGGTGAATCTACTAAGTTGTACATCTTGTTAGATTACACAAACTAGGAAAGTTTCATCTTGCTGCAGTGAAGATACTTCTTAAAAAGGCAACTCATTCCGAGAACAGAACTAGCTTATTTGACACAGTTCTGTGTTCGGCAATGAAGGTGTTTGTTTTCTAAACAAACTACATTAGAAATGAGGTGAATCTACTAAGTTGTACATCTTGTTAGATTACACAAACTAGGAAAGTTTGATCTTGCTGCACTGAAGATACTTCTTAAAAAAGCAACTCATTCCGAGAACAGAACTAGCTTATTTCACACAGTACAGTGTTCCGAAATGAAGGGGTTTGTTTTCTAAACAAACTACTTTAGAAATGAAGCTAATCTACTAAATTGTACATCATGTTACATTATAGCAACTAGGAAAGTTTGATCTTGCTGCACTTAAGACTCTTCGTAAGAAAGCAACTCATTTGGAGAACAGAACTAGCTTATTTCACACTGTACTTTGTTCCATAATGAAAGTGTTTGTTTTCTAAACAAACTACGTTAGAAATGAGTTGAATCTTCTAAGTTGTACATCTTGTTAGATTACACAAACAAGGTAAGTTTGATCTTGCTGCACTGAAGACTCTTCGTAAGAAAGCAACTCATTCAGAGAACAGAACTGCCTTATTTCATACAGTACTGTGTTCGGCAATGAAGGTGTTTGTTTTCTGAAGAAATTACGTTAGAAATGAGGTGAATCTACTAAGTTTTACATCTTATTAGATTACACAAACTAGGAACGTTTGTTCTTGCAGCACTGAAGACTCTTCGTAAGAAAGCAACTCATTCAGAGAAAGGAACGGCCTTATTTCACACAGTACTGTGTTCGGCAATGAAGGTGTTTGTTTTCTAAACAAACTACGTTAGAAATGAGGTGAATCTACTAAGTTGTACATCTTGTTAGATTACATAAACTAGGAACGTTTGATATTCCTGCACTGAAGATTCTTGTTAAGAAAGCAACTCATTCCGAGAACAGAACTAGCTTATTTCACACAGTCCTGTGTTCGGCAATGAAGGTGTTTGTTTTCTAAACAAACTACGTTAGAAATGAGGTGAATCTGCTAAGTTGTACATCTTGTTAGATTACACAAACTAGGAAAGTTTGATCTTGCTGCAGTGAAGATACTTCTTAAAAAAGCAAATCATTCGGAGAACAGAACTAGCTTATTTCACACAGTACAGTGTTCAGAAATGAAGGGGTTTGTTTTCTAAACAAACTACTTTAGAAATGAAGCTAGTGTACTAAGTTGTACACCATGTTACATTACAGAAACTAGGAAAGTTTGATCTTGCTGCACTGAAGATACTTCTTAAAAAAGCAACTCATTCGGAGAACAGAACTAGCTTATGTCACACAGTACAGTGTTCAGAAATGAAGGGGTTTGTTTTCTAAACAAACTACTTTAGAAAGAGGTGAATCTACTATGTTGTACATCTTGTTACATTACAGCAACTAGGAAAGTTTGATCTTGCTGCACTTAAGAGTCTGTAAGCAAGCAACTCATTCGGAGAACAGAACTAGCTTATTTCACACTGTACTTTGTTCCGCAATGAAGGTGTTTGTTTTCTAAACAAACTACGTTAGAAATGAGGTGAATCTACTAAGTTGTACATCTTGTTAGATTACACAAACTAGGAAAGTTTCATCTTGCTTCACTGAATATACTTCGTAAGAAAGCAACTCATTCAGAGAGCAGAACGGCCTTATTTCACACAGTACTGTGTTCGGCAATGAAGGTGTTTGTTTTCTAAAGAAATTACGTTAGAAATGAGGTGAATCTAATACGTTGTACATCTTGTTAGATTACACAAACTAGGAAAGTTTCATCTTGCTGCACTGAAGATACTTCTTAAAAAGCAACTCATTCCGAGAACAGAACTAGCTTATTTCACACAGAACTGTGTTCGCAATGAAATGTTTGTTGTCTAAACAAACTACGTTAGAAATGAGGGGAATCTACTAAGTCGTACATCTTGTTAGATTACACAAACTAGGAAAGTTTGATCTTGCTGCACTTAAGACTCTTCGTAAGAAAGCAACTCATTTGGAGAACAGAACGGCCTTATTTTACACAGTACTGTGTTGGCAATGAAGGTGTTTGTTTTCTAAACAAACTACCTTAGAAATGAGGTGAATCTACTAAGTTGTACATCTTGTTAGATTACACAAACTAGAAAAGTTTGTTCTTGCAGCACTGAAGACTCTTCGTAAGAAAGCAACTCATTCAGAGAAAGGAACGGCCTTATTTCACACAGTACTGTGTTCGGCAATGAAGGTGTTTGTTTTCTAAACAAACTACGTTAGAAATGAGGTGAATCTACTAAGTTGTACATCTTGTTAGATTACACAAACTAGGAAAGTTTGATCTTGCTGCCCTGAAGATACTTCTTAAAAAAGCAACTCATTCAGAGAACAGAACTAGCTTATTTCACACAGTCCTGTGTTCGGCAATGTAGGTGTTTGTTTTCTAAACAAACTACGTTAGAAATGAGGTGAATCTACTAAGTTGTACATCTTGTTAGATTACACAAACCAGGAAAGTTTGATCTTCCTGCACTGAAGATTCTTGTTAAGAAATCAACTCATTCCAAGAACAGAACTAGCTTATTTCACACAGTACTGTGTTGGCAATGAAGGTGTTTGTTTTCTAAACAAACTACTTTAGAAATGAGGTGAATCTACTAAGTTGTACATCTTGTTAGATTACACAAACTGGAAAGTTTGATCTTGCTGCACTGAAGATACTTCTTAAAAAAAAGCAACACATTCGGAGAACAGAACTAGCTTATTTCACACAGTACAGTGTTCAGAAATGAAGATGTTTGTTTTCTAAAACAAACTAATTTAGAAATGAAGCTAATCTACTAAGTTGTACATCTTGTTACATTACAGAAACAAGGAAAGTTTGATCTTGCTGCACTTAAGACTCTTTAAGAAAGCAACCATTTGGAGAACAGAACTAGCTTATTTCACACAGTACTGTGTTCAGCAATGAAGGTGTTTGTTTCTAAACAAACTACGTTAGAAATGATGTGAATCTACTAAGTTGTACATCCTGTTAGATTACACAAACTAGGAAAGTTTGATCTTGCTGCCTTGAAGATACTTCTTAAAAAAGCAACTGATTCTGAGAACAGAACTAGCTTATTTCACACAGTACAGTGTTCAGAAATGAAAGGGTTTGTTTTCTAAACAAACTACTTTAGAAATGAAGCTAATCTACTAAGTTGTACATCATGTTACATGACAGAAACAAGGAAAGTTTTATCTTGCTGCACTTGAAGACTCTTCTTAAGAAAGCAACTCATTTGGAGAACAGAACTGCCTTATTTCACACAGTACTCTGTTCGCAATGAAGGTGTTTGTTTTCTAAAGAAACTACGTTAGAAATGAGGTGAATCTACTAAGTTGTACATCTTGTTAGACTACACAAACTAGGAAAGTTTGTTCTTGTAGCACTGAAGACTCTTCTTAAGAAACCAACTCATTCAGAGAAAGGAACGGCCTTATTTCACACAGTACTGTGTTCGGCAATGAAGGTGTTTGTTTTCTAAACAAACTACGTTAGAAATGAGGTGAATCTACTAAGTTGTACAGCTTGTTAGGTTACACAAACTAGGAACGTTTGATCTTCCTGCACTGAAGATTCTTGTTAAGAAAGCAACTCATTCCGAGAACAGAACTAGGTTATTTCACACAGTCCTGTGTTTGGCAATGAAGGTGTTTGTTTTCTAAACAAACTACGTTAGAAATGAGTTGAATCTACTAAGTTGTACATCTTGTTAGATTACACAAACAAGGAAAGTTTGATCTTCCTGCACTGAAGACTCTTAAAAAAGCAACTCATTCGGAGAACAGAACTAGCTTATTTCACACAGTACAGTGTTCAGAAATGAAGGGGTGATTGTTTTCTAAACAAACTACGTTAGAAATGAAGCTAGTCTACTAAGTTGTACATCTTGTTACATTACACAAACTAGGAAAGTTTCATCATGCTGCACTGAAGATACTTTGTAAAAAAGCAACTCATTCAGAGAACAGAACGGCCTTATTTCACACAGTACTGTGTTCAGAAATGAAGGTGTTTGTTTGCTAAAGAAACTACTTTAGAAATGAGGTGAATCTACTATGTTGTACATCTTGTTACATTACAAACTAGGAAAGTTTGATCTTGCTGCACTTAAGATTCTTGTTAAGAAAGCAACTCATTCGGAGAACAGAACTAGCTTATTTCACACTGTACTTTGTTCCAAGCAATGAAGGTGTTTGTTTTCTAAACAAACTACGTTAGAAATGAGGTGAATCTACTAAGTTGTACATCTTGTTAGATTACACAAACTAGGAAAGTTTCATCTTGCTTCACTGAATATACTTCTTAAAAAAGCAACTCATTCAGAGAGCAGAACTAGCTTATTTCACACAGTACTGTGTTCGGCAATGAAGGTGTTTGTTTTCTAAAGAAACTACGTTAGAAATGAGGTGAATCTAATACGTTGTACATCTTGTTAGATTACAAAAACTAGGAAATTTCATCTTGCTGCACTGAAGATACTTCTTAAAAAAGCAACTCATTCCAAGAACAGAACTAGCTTTTTTCACACAGAACTGTGTTCGGCAATGAAGGTGTTTGTTGTCTAAACAAACTACTTTAGAAATGAGGGGAATCTACTAAGTTGTACATCTTGTTAGATTACACAAACTAGGAAAGTTTGATCTTGCTGCACTTAAGATCTTTAAGAAAGCAACTCATTTGGAGAACAGAACTAGCTTATTTCACACAGTACTGTGTTCGAAATGAAGGTGTTTGTTTTCTAAACAAACTACCTTAGAAATGAGGTGAATCTACTAAGTTGTACATCTTGTTAGATTACACAAACAAGAAAAGTTTGTTCTTGCAGCACTGAAGACTCTTCGTAAAGAAAGCAACTCATTCAGAGAACAGAACGGCCTTATTTCACACAGTACTGTGTTCGGCAATGAAGGTGTTTGTTTTCTAAACAAACTACGTTAGAAATGAGGTGAATCTACTAAGTTGTACATCTTGTTAGATTACACAAACTAGGAAAGTTTGATCTTGCTGCCCTGAAGATACTTCTTAAAAAGCAACTCATTCAGAGAACAGAACTAGCTTATTTCACACAGTCCTGTGTTCAGAAATGTAGGTGTTTGTTTTCTAAACAAACTACGTTAGAAATGAGGTGAATCTACTAAGTTGTACATCTTGTTAGATTACACAAACCAGGAAAGTTTGATCTTCCTGCACTGAAGACTCTTGTTAAGAAATCAACTCATTCCAAGAACAGAACTAGCTTATTTCACACAGTACTGTGTTTGGCAATGAAGGTGTTTGTTTTCTAAACAAATTACGTTAGAAATGAGGTGAATCTACTAAGTTGTACATCTTGTTAGATTACACAAACCTGGAAAGTTTGATCTTGCTGCACTGAAGATACTTCTTAAAAGCAACACATTCGGAGAACAGAACTAGCTTATTTCACACATTACAGTGTTCAGAAATGAAGGGGTTTGTTTTCTAAACAAACTAATTTAGAAATGAAGCTAATCTACTAAGTTGTACATCATGTTACATTACAGAAACAAGGAAAGTTTGATCTTGCTGCACTTAAGACTCTTCGTAAGAAGGCAACCCTTTGGAGAACAGACGGGCTTATTTCACACAGTACTGTGTTCGGCAATGAAGGTGTTTGTTTCTAAACAAACTACGTTAGAAATGATGTGAATCTACTAAGTTGTACATCCTGTTAGATTACACAAACTAGGAAAGTTTGATCTTGCTGCCCTGAAGATACTTCTTAAAAAAGCAACTGATTCTGAGAACAGAACTAGCTTATTTCACACAGTACAGTGTTCAGAAATGAAGGGGTTTGTTTTCTAAACAAACTACTTTAGAAATGAAGCTAATCTACTAAGTCGTACATCATGTTACATGACAGAAACAAGGAAAGTTTTATCTTGCTGCACTTAAGACTCTTCTTAAGAAAGCAACTCATTTGGAGAACAGAACGGCCTTATTTCACACAGTACTCTGTTCGGCAATGAAGGTGTTTGTTTTCTAAAGAAACTACGTTAGAAATGAGGTGAATCTACTAAGTTGTACATCTTGTTAGACTACACAAACTAGGAAAGTTTGTTCTTGTAGCACTGAAGACTCTTCTTAAAGAAACCAACTCATTCAGAGAACAGAACGGCCTTATTTCACACAGTACTGTGTTCAGCAATGAAGGTGTTTGTTTTCTAAACAAACTACTTTAGAAATGAGGTGAATCTACTAAGTTGTACATCTTGTTACATTACACAAACTAGGAACGTTTGATCTTCCTGCACTGAAGATTCTTGTTAAGAAAGCAACTCATTCCGAGAACAGAACTAGGTTATTTCACACAGTCCTGTGTTCAGCAATGAAGGTGTTTGTTTTTCTAAACAAACTACGTTAGAAATGAGTTGAATCTACTAAGTTGTACATCTTGTTAGATTACACAAACAAGGTAAGTTTGATCTTCCTGCACTGAAGACTCTTCGTAAGAAAGCAACTCATTCAGGGAACAGAACGGCCTTATTTCACACAGTACAGTGTTCGGCAATGAAGGTGATTGTTTTCTAAAGAAACTACGTTAGAAATGAGGTGAATCTACTAAGTTGTACATCTTGTTAGATTACACAAACTAGGAAAGTTTCATCATGCTGCACTGAAGATACTTCGTAAGAAAGCAACTCATTCAGAGAGCAGAACGGCCTTATTTCACACAGTACTGTGTTCGGCAATGAAGGTGTTTGTTTGCTAAAGAAACTACGTTAGAAATGAGGTGAATCTACTAAGTTGTACATCTTGTTAGATTACACAAACTAGGAATGTTTGATCTTCCTGCACTGAAGATTCTTGTTAAGAAAGCAACTCATTCCGAGAACAGAACTAGCTTTTTTCACAGAGTCCTGTGTTCGGCAATGAAGGTGTTTGTTTTCTAAACAAACTACGTTAGAAATGAGGTGAATCTACTAAGTTGTACATCTTGTTAGATTACACAAACTAGGAAATTTCATCTTGCTGCACTGAAGATACTTCTAAAAAAGCAACTCATTCCAAGAACAGAACTAGCTTTTTTCACACAGTACTGTGTTCGGCAATGAAGGTGTTTGTTTTCTAAACAAACTACGTTAGAAATGAGGTGAATCTACTAAGTTGTACATCTTGTTAGATTACAAAAACTAGGAAATATCATCTTGCAGCACTGAAGATACTTCTTAAAAAAGCAACTAATTCCAAGAAGAGAACTAGCTTTTTTCACACAGTACTGTGTTCGGCAATGAAGGTGTTTGTTTTCTAAACAAACTACTTTAGAAATGAGGTGAATCTACTAAGTTGTACATCTTGTTAGATTACACAAACTAGGAAAGTTTGATCTTGCTGCCCTGAAGATACTTCTAAAAAATCAACTCATTCGGAGAACAGAACTAGCTTATTTCACACAGTACAGTGTTCGAAATGAAGGGTTTGTTTTCTAAACAAACTACTTTAGAAATGAAGCTAATCTACTAAGTCGTACATCATGTTACATGACAGAAACAAGGAAAGTTTGATCTTGCTGCACTTAAGACTCTTCGTAAGAAAGCAACTCATTTGGAGAACAGACGGCCTTATTTCACACAGTACTGTGTTCGCAATGAAGGTGTTTGTTTTCTAAAGAAACTACGTTAGAAATGAGGTGAATCTACTAAGTTGTACATCTTGTTAGATTACACAAACTAGGAATGTTTGATCTTCCTGCAGTGAAGATACTTCTTAAAAAAGCAACTCATTCTGAGAACAGAACTAGCTTATTTCACACAGTACAGGGTTCAGAAATGAAGGGGTTTGTTTTCTAAACAAACTACTTTAGAAATGAAGCTAGTGTACTACGTTGTACATCATGTTACATTACAGAAACAAGGAAAGTTTGATCTTGCTGCACTTAAGACTCTTCGTTAGAAAGCAACTCATTTGGAGAACAGAACGGGCTTATATCACACAGTACTGTGTTTGGCAATGAAGGTGTTTGTTTTCTAAAGAAACTACGTTAGAAATGAGGTGAATCTACTAAGTTGTACATCTTCTTAGATTACACAAACTAGGCAAGTTTGTTCTTGCTGCACTGAAGATACTTCTTAAAAAAGCCACTCATTCGTAGAACAGAACTAGCTTATTTCACACAGTACAGTGTTCAGAAATGAAGGGGTTTGTTTTCTAAACAAACTACTTTAGAAATGAAGCTAATCTACTAAATTGTACATCATGTTACATTACAGCAACTAGGAAAGTTTGATCTTGCTGCACTTAAGACTCTTAGTAAGAAAGCTACTCTTTCAGAGAACAGAACTAGCTTATTTCACACTGTACTTTGTTCCGTAATGAAGGTGTTTGTTTTCTAAACAAACTACGTTAGAAATGAGTTGAGTCTACTAAGTTGTACATCTTGTTAGATTACACAAACAAGGTAAGTTTGATCTTGCTGCACTGAAGTCTCTTCGTAAGAAAGCAACTCATTCAGAGAACAGAACGGCCTTATTTCACACAGTACCGTGTTCGGCAATGAAGGTGTTTGTTTTCTAAAGAACTACGTTAGAAATGAGGTGAATCTACTAAGTTGTACATCTTGTTCGATTACACAAACTAGGAAAGTTTCATCTTGCTGCACTGAAGATACTTCTTAAAAAGGCAACTCATTCCGAGAACAAAACTAGCTTATTTCACACAGTACTGTATTCGGCAATGAAGGTGTTTGTTTTCTAAACAAACTACGTTAGAAATGAGGTGAATCTACTAAGTTGTACATCTTGTTAGATTACACAAACTAGGAAAGTTTGATCTTGCTGCACTGAAGATACTTCTTAAAAAAGCAACACATTCGGAGAACAGAACTACCTTATTTCACACAGTACAGTGTTCAGAAATGAAGGGGTTTGTTTTCTAAACAAACTACTTTAGAAATGAAGCTAGTGTACTAAGTTGTACATCATGTTACATTACAGAAACTAGGAAAGTTTGATCTTGCTGCACTTAAGACTCTTCGTAAGAAAGCAACTCATTTGGAGAACAGAACGGGCTTATTTCACACAGTACTGTGTTCGGCAATGAAGGTGTTTGTTTTTTAAAGAAACTACGTTAGAAATGAGGTGAATCTACTAAGTTGTACATCTTCTTAGATTACACCATCTAGGAAAGTTTGTTCTTGCTGCACTGAAGATACTTCTTAAAAAAGCAACTCATTCGGAGAACAGAACTAGCTTATTTCACACAGTACAGTGTTCAGAAATGAAGGGGTTTGTTTTCTAAACAAACTACTTTAGAAATGAAGCTAATCTACTAAAATGTACATCATGTTACATTCCAGCTACTAGGAACGTTTGATCTTGCTGCACTGAAGACTCTTTGTAAGAAAGGAACTCATTCGGAGAACAGAACTAGCTTATTTCACACAGTACAGTGTTCGGCAATGAAGGTGATTGTTTTCTAAAGAAACTACGTTAGAAATGAGGTGAATCTACTAAGTTGTACATCTTGTTAGATTACACAAACTAGGAAAGTTTCATCATGCTGCACTGAAGATACTTCGTAAGAAAGCAACTCATTCAGAGAGCAGAACGGCTTTATTTCACACAGTACTGTGTTCGGCAATGAAGGTGTTTGTTTGCTAAAGAAACTACGTTAGAAATGAGGTGAATATACTAAGTTGTACATCTTGTTAGATTACACAAACCAGGAAAGTTTCATCTTGCTGCACTGAAGATACTTCGTAAGAAAGCAACTCATTCAGAGAACAGAACTAGCTTATTTCACACAGTACAGTGTTCAGAAATGAAGGGGTTTGTTTTCTAAACAACCTACTTTAGAAATGAAGCTAATCTACTAAATTTTACATCATGTTACATTACAGCAAGTAGGAAAGTTTGATCTTGCTGCCCTTAAGACTCTTCGTAAGAAAGCAACTCATTCGGAGAACAGAACTAGCTTATTTCACACTGTACTTTGTTCCGTAATGAAGGTGTTTGTTTTCTAAACAAACTACGTTAGAAATGAGTTGAATCTACTACGTTGTACATCTTGTTAGATTACACAAACAAGGTAAGTTTGATCTTGCTGCACTGAAGACTCTTCGTAAGAAAGCAACTCATTCAGAGAACAGAACGGGCTTATTTCACAGAGTACTGTGTTCGGCAATGAAGGTGTTTGTTTTCTAAACAAACTACGTTAGAAATGAGGTGAATCTACTAAGTTGTACATCTAGTTAGATTACACAAACTAGGAAAGTTTCATCTTGCTGCACTGAAGACACTTCGTAAGAAAGCATCCCATTCAGAGAGCAGAACGGCCTTATTTCACACAGTACTGTGTTCGGCAATGAAGGTGTTTGTTTTCTAAAGAAACCACGGTAGAAATGAGGTGAATCTACTAAGTTGTACATCTTGTTAGATTACACAAACTAGGAAAGTTTAATCTTGCTGCACTGAAGATACTTCGTAAGAAAGCAACTCATTCAGAGAGCAGAACGGCCTTATATCACACAGAACTGTGTTCGGGAATGAAGGTGTTTGTTTTCTAAAGAAACTACGTTAGAAATGAGGTGAATCTACTAAGTTGTACATCTTGTTAGATTACACAAACTAGGAAAGTTTCATCTTGCTGCACTGAAGATACTTCGTAAGAAAGCAACTCATTCAGAGAGCAGAACGCCCTTATTTCACACAGTCCTGTGTTCGGCAATGAAGGTGTTTGTTTTCTAAAGAAACTACGTTAGAAATGAGGTGAATCTACTAAGTTGTACATCTTGTTAGATTACACAAACTAGGAAATTTCATCTTGCTGCACTGCAGATACTTCTTAAAAAGCAACTCATTCCGAGAACAGAACTAGCTTTTTTCACACAGTACTGTGTTCGGCAATGAAGGTGTTTGTTTTCTAAACAAACTACATTAGAAATGAGGTGAATCTACTAAGTCGTACATCTTGTTAGATTACACAAACTAGGAAAGTTTGATCTTGCTGCAGTGAAGATACTTCTTAAAAAAGCAACTCATTCGGAGAACAGAACTAGCTTATTTCACACAGTACAGTGTTCAGAAATGAAGGGGTTTGTTTTCTAAACAAACTACTTTAGAAATGAAGCTAGTGTACTAAGTTGTACATCATGTTACATTACAGAAACTAGGAAAGTTTGATCTTGCTGCACTTAAGACTCTTCGTAAGAAAGGAACTCATTTGGAGAACAAAATGGGCTTATTTCACACAGTACTGTGTTCGGCAATGAAGGTGTTTGTTTTCTAACGAAACTACGTTAGAAATGAGGTGAATCTACTAAGTTGTACATCTTCCTAGATTACACAAACTAGGAAAGTTTGTTCTTGCTGCACTGAAGATACTTCTTAAAAAAGCAACTCATTCGGAGAACAGAACTAGCTTATTTCACACAGAACAGTGTTCAGAAATGAAAGGGTTTGTTTTCTAAACAAACTACTTTAGAAATGAAGCTAATCTACTAAATTGTACATCATGTTACATTACAACAACTAGGAAAGTTTGATCTTGCTGCACTGAAGACTCTTTGGAAAGCAACTCATTCGGAGAACAGAACTAGCTTATTTCACACTGTACTTTGTTCCGTAATGAAGGTGTTTGTTTTCTAAAGAAACTACGTTCGAAATGAGGTGAATCTACTAAGTTGTACATCTTGTTAGATTACACAAACTAGGAAAGTTTCATCTTGCTGCACTGAAGATACTTCTTAAAAAAGCAACTCATTCGGAGAACAGAACTAGCTTATTTCACACAGTACAGTGTTCGAAATGAAGGGGTTTGTTTTCTAAACAAACTACTTTAGAAATGAAGCTAATCTACTAAGTCGTACATCATGTTACATGACTTAAACAAGGAAAGTTTGATCTTGCTGCACTTAAGACTCTTCGTAAGAAAGCAACTCATTTGGAGAACAGAACGTCCTTATTTCACACAGTACTGTGTTCGGCAATGAAGGTGTTTGTTTTCTAAAGAAACTACGTTAGAAATGAGGTGAATCTACTAAGTTGTACATCTTCTTAGATTACACAAACTAGAAACGTTTGATCTTCCTGCACTGAAGATTCTTGTTAAGAAAGCAACGCATTCCGAGAACAGAACTACCTTATTTCACACAGTCCTGTGTTCGGCAATGAAGGTGTTTGTTTTCTAAACACACTACGAAAGAAATGAGGTGAATCTACTAAGTTGTACATCTTGTTAGATTACACAAACTAGGAAAGTTTGATCTTGCTGCAGAGAAGATACTTCTTAAAAAAGCAACTCATTCGGAGAACAGAACTAGCTTATTTCACACAGTACAGTGTTCAGAAATGAAGGGGTTTGTTTTCTAAACAAACTACTTTAGAAATGAAGCTAGTGTACTAAGTTGTACATCATGTTACATTACAGAAAGTAGGAAAGTTTGATCTTGCTGCACTTAAGACTCTTCGTAAGATAGCAACTCATTTGGAGAACAGAACTGGCTTATTTCACACAGTACTGTGTTCAGCAATGAAGGTGTTTGTTTTTCTAACGAAACTACGTTAGAAATGAGGTGAATCTACTAAGTTGTACATCTTCCTAGATTACACAAACTAGGAAAGTTTGTTCTTGCTGCACTGAAGATACTTCTTAAAAAAGCAACTCATTCGAGAACAGAACTAGCTTATTTCACACAGTACAGTGTTCAGAAAAGAAAGGGTTTGTTTTCTAAACAAACTACTTTAGAAATGAAGCTAATCTAATAAATTGTACATCATGTTACATTACAGAAAGTAGGAAAGTTTGATCTTGCTGCACTGAAGACTCTTTGTAAGAAAGCAACTCATTCGGAGAACAGAACTAGCTTATTTCACACTGTACTTTGTTCCGTAATGAAGGTGTTTGTTTTCTAAAGAAACTACGTTCGAAATGAGGTGAATCTACTAAGTTGTACATCTTGTTAGATTACACAAACTAGGAAAGATTCATCTTGCTACACTGAAGATACTTCTTAAAAAAGCAACTCATTCCGAGAACAGAACTAGCTTATTTCACACAGTACAGTGTTCAGAAATGAAGGGGTTTGTTTTCTAAACAAACTACTTTAGAAATGAAGCTAATCTACTAAATTGTACATCATGTTACATTACAACAACTAGGAAAGTTTGATCTTGCTGCACTGAAGACTCTTTGGAAGAAAGCAACTCATTCGGAGAACAGAACTAGCTTATTTCACACTGTACTTTGTTCCGTAATGAAGGTGTTTGTTTTCTAAAGAAACTACGTTCGAAATGAGGTGAATCTACTAAGTTGTACATCTTGTTAGATTACACAAACTAGGAAAGTTTCATCTTGCTGCACTGAAGATACTTCTTAAAAAAGCAACTCATTCGGAGAACAGAACTAGCTTATTTCACACAGTACAGTGTTCCGAAATGAAGGGGTTTGTTTTCTAAACAAACTACTTTAGAAATGAAGCTAATCTACTAAGTCGTACATCATGTTACATGACTTAAACAAGGAAAGTTTGATCTTGCTGCACTTAAGACTCTTTCGTAAGAAAGCAACTCATTTGGAGAACAGAACGTCCTTATTTCACACAGTACTGTGTTCGGCAATGAAGGTGTTTGTTTTCTAAAGAAACTACGTTAGAAATGAGGTGAATCTACTAAGTTGTACATCTTCTTAGATTACACAAACTAGAAACGTTTGATCTTCCTGCACTGAAGATTCTTGTTAAGAAAGCAACGCATTCCGAGAACAGAACTACCTTATTTCACACAGTCCTGTGTTCGGCAATGAAGGTGTTTGTTTTCTAAACAAACTACGAAAGAAATGAGGTGAATCTACTAAGTTGTACATCTTGTTAGATTACACAAACTAGGAAAGTTTGATCTTGCTGCAGAGAAGATACTTCTTAAAAAAGCAACTCATTCGGAGAACAGAACTAGCTTATTTCACACAGTACAGTGTTCAGAAATGAAGGGGTTTGTTTTCTAAACAAACTACTTTAGAAATGAAGCTAGTGTACTAAGTTGTACATCATGTTACATTACAGAAAGTAGGAAAGTTTGATCTTGCTGCACTTAAGACTCTTCGTAAGATAGCAACTCATTTGGAGAACAGAACTGGCTTATTTCACACAGTACTGTGTTCAGCAATGAAGGTGTTTGTTTTCTAACGAAACTACGTTAGAAATGAGGTGAATCTACTAAGTTGTACATCTTCCTAGATTACACAAACTAGGAAAGTTTGTTCTTGCTGCACTGAAGATACTTCTTAAAAAAGCAACTCATTCGGAGAACAGAACTAGCTTATTTCACACAGTACAGTGTTCAGAAAAGAAAGGGTTTGTTTTCTAAACAAACTACTTTAGAAATGAAGCTAATCTAATAAATTGTACATCATGTTACATTACAGAAAGTAGGAAAGTTTGATCTTGCTGCACTGAAGACTCTTTGTAAGAAAGCAACTCATTCGGAGAACAGAACTAGCTTATTTCACACTGTACTTTGTTCCGTAATGAAGGTGTTTGTTTTCTAAAGAAACTACGTTCGAAATGAGGTGAATCTACTAAGTTGTACATCTTGTTAGATTACACAAACTAGGAAAGATTCATCTTGCTGCACTGAAGATACTTCTTAAAAAAGCAACTCATTCCGAGAACAGAACTAGCTTATTTCACACAGTACAGTGTTCAGAAATGAAGGGGTTTGTTTTCTAAACAAACTACTTTAGAAATGAAGCTAATCTACTAAATTGTACATCATGTTACATTACAGCAACGAGGAAAGTTTGATCTTGCTGCCCTTAAGACACTTCGTAAGAAAGCAACTCATTCGGAGAACAGAACTAGCTTATTTCACACTGTACTTTGTTCCGTAATGAAGGTGTTTGTTTTCTAAAGAAACTACATTAGAAATGAGGTGCATCTACTAAGTTGTACATCTTGTTAGATTACACAAACTAGGAAAGTTTCATCTTGCTGCACTGAAGATACTTCGTAAGAAAGCAACTCATTCAGAGAGCAGAACGGCCTTATTTCACACAGTACTGTGTTCGGCAATGAAGGTGTTTGTTTGCTAAAGAAACTACGTTAGAAATGAGGTGAATCTACTAAGTTGTACATCTTGTTAGATTACACAATCTAGGAAAGTTTCATCTTGCTGCACTGAAGATACTTCGTAAGAAAGCAAGTCATTCATAGAGCAGAACGGCCTTATTTCACACAGTCCTGTGTTCTGCAATGAAGGTGTTTGTTTTCTAAAGAAACTACGTTAGAAATGAGGTGAATCTACTAAGTTGTACATCATGTCAGATTACACAAACTAGGAAATTTCATCTTGCTGCACGGAAGATACTTCTTAAAAAAGCAACTTATTCCGAGAACAGAACTAGCTTATTTCACACAGTACTGTGTTCGGCAATGAAGGTGTTTGTTTTCTAAACAAACTGCATTAGAAATGAGGTGAATCTACTAAGTTGTACATCTTGTCAGATTACACAAACTAGGAAAGTTTGATCTTGCTGCCCTGAAGATACTTCTTAAAAAAGCAACTCATTCGGAGAGCAGACTAGCTTATTACACACAGTACAGTGTTCCGAAATGAAGGGGTTTGTTTTCTAAACAATCTACTTTAGAAATGAAGCTAATCTACTAAGTCGTACATCATGTTACATGACAGAAACAAGGAAAGTTTGATCTTGCTGCACTTAAGACTCTTCGTAAGAAAGCAACTCATTTGGAGAGCAGAACGGCCTTATTTCACACAGAACTGTGTTCGGCAATGAAGGTGTTTGTTTTCTAAAGAAACTACGTTAGAAATGAGGTGAATCTACTAAGTTGTACATCTTGTTAGAATACACAAATTAGGAAAGTTTCATCTTGCTGCACTGAAGATACTTCTTAAAAAAGCAACTCATTCCGAGAACAGAACTAGCTTATTTCACACAGTACCGCGTTCGGCAATGAAGGTGTTTGTTTTCTAAACAAACTACGTTAGAAATGAGTTGAATCTACTAAGTTGTACATCTTGTTAGATTACACAAACTAGGAAAGTTTCATCTTCCTGCACTGAAGATACTTCTTAAAAAAGCAACTCATTCCAAGAACAGAACTAGCTTATTTCACACAGTACTGTGTTCGGCAATGAAGGTGTTTGTTTTCTAAACAAACTACATTAGAAATGAGGTGAATCTACTAAGTTGTACATCTTGTTAGATTACACAAACTAGGAAAGTTTGATCTTGCTGCCCTGAAGATACTTCCTAAAAAAGCAACTCATTCCGAGAACAGAACTAGCTTATTTCACACAGTACAGTGTTCAGAAATGAAGGGGTTTGTTTTCTAAACAAACTACTTTAGAAATGAAGCTAATGTACTAAATTGTACATCATGGTACATTACAGCAACGAGGAAAGTTTGATCTTCCTGCCCTTAAGATACTTCGTAAGAAAGCAACTCATTCAGAGAGCAGAACGGCCTTATTTCACACAGTACTGTGTTCGGCAATGAAGGTGTTTGTTTGCTAAAGAAACTACGTTAGAAATGAGGTGAATCTACTAAGTTGCACATCTTGTTAGATTACACAAACTAGGAAAGTTTCATCTTGCTGCACTGAAGATACTTCGTAAGAAAGCAAGTCATTCATAGAGCAGAACGGCCTTATTTCACACAGTCCTGTGTTCTGCAAAGAAGGTGTTTGTTTTCTAAAGAAACTACGTTAGAAATGAGGTGAATCTACTAAGTTGTACATCCTGTCAGATTACACAAACTAGGAAATTTCATCTTGCTGCACGGAAGATACTTCTTAAAAAAGCAACTCATTCCGAGAACAGAACTAGCTTATTTCACACAGTACTGTGTTCGGCAATGAAGGTGTTTGTTTTCTAAACAAACTGCATTAGAAATGAGGTGAATCTACTAAGTTGTACATCTTGTTAGATTACACAAACTAGGAAAGTTTGATCTTGCTGCCCTGAAGATACTTCTTAAAAAAGCAACTCATTCGGAGAGCAGACTAGCTTATTTCACACAGTACAGTGTTCCGAAATGAAGGGGTTTGTTTTCTAAACAAACTACTTTAGAAATGAAGCTAATCTACTAAGTCGTACATCATGTTACATGACAGAAACAAGGAAAGTTTGATCTTGCTGCACTTAAGACTCTTCGTAAGAAAGCAACTCATTTGGAGAGCAGAAAGTCCTTATTTCACACAGAACTGTGTTCGGCAATGAAGGTGTTTGTTTTCTAAAGAAACTACGTTAGAAATGAGGTGAATCTACTAAGTTGTACATCTTGTTAGATTACACAAACTAGGAAAGTTTCTTGCTGCACTGAAGACACTTCTTAAAAAAGCAACTCATTCCGAGAACAGAACAAGCTTATTTCACACATTACTGTGTTCGGCAATGTAGGTGTTTGTTTTCTAAACAAACTACGTTAGAAATGAGGTGAATCTACTAAGTTGTACATCTTGTTAGATTACACAAACCAGAAAAGTTTGATCTTCCTGCACTGAAGCTTCTTGTTAAGAGATCAACTCATTCCAACAACATAACTACCTTATTTCACACAGTACTGTGTTCGGCAATGAACGTGTTTGTTTTCTATACAAACTACGTTAGAAATGAGGTGAATCTACTAAGTTGTACATCTTGTTAGATTACACAAACTAGGAAAGTTTCATCTTGCTACACTGAAGATACTTCTTAAAAAAGCAACTCATTCGGAGAACAGAACTAGCTTATTTCACACAGTACCGTGTTCCGAAATGAAGGGGTTTGTTTTCTAAACAAACTACTTTAGAAATGAAGCTAATCTACTAAGTCGTACATCATATTACATGACAAAAATAAGGAAAGTTTGATCTTGCTGCACTTAAGACTCTTCGTAAGAAAGCAAGTCATTTGGAGAACAGAACGGCCTTATTTCACACAGTACTGTGTTCGACAATGAAGGTTTTTGTTTTGTAAAGAAACTACGTTAGAAATGAGGTGAATCTACTAAGTTGTACATCTTGTTAGATTACACAAACTAGGAAAGTTTGTTCTTGCAGCGCTGAAGACTCTTCGTAAGAAAGCAACTCATTCAGAGAAAGGAACGGCCTTATTTCACACAGTACTGTGTTCGGCAATGAAGGTGTTTGTTTTCTAAACAAACTACGTTAGAAATGAGGTGAATCTACTAAGTTGTACATCTTATTAGATTACCCAAACTAGGAACGTTTGATCTTCCTGCACTGAAGATTCTTTTTAAGAAAGCAACTCATTCCGAGAAGAGAACTAGCTTATTTCACACAGTCCTGTGTTCGGCAATGAAGGTGTTTGTTTTCTAAACAAACTACGTTAGAAATGAGGTGAATCTACTAAGTTGTACATCTTGTTAGATTACACAAACTAGGAAAGTTTGATCTTGCTGCAGTGAAGATACTTCTTAAAAAAGCAACTCATTTGGAGAACAGAACTAGCTTATTTCACCCAGTACAGTGTTCAGAAATGAAAGGGTTTGTTTTCTAAACAAACTACTTTAGAAATGAAGCTAGTGTACTAAGTTGTACATCATGTTACATTACAGAAACTAGGAAAGTTTGATCTTTCTGCACTTAAGACTCTTCGTAAGAAAGCAACTCATTTGGAGAACAGAACGGGCTTATTTCACACAGTACTGTGTTCGGCAATGAAGGTGTTTTTTTTCTAAAGAAACTACGTTAGAAATGAGGTGAATCTACTAAGTTGTACATCTTGTTAGATTACACAAACCAGGAAAGTTTGATCTGCCTGCACTGAAGATTCTTGTTAAGAAATCAGCACATTCCAAGAATAGAACTAGCTTATTTCACACAGTACTGTGTTCGGCAATGAAGGTGTTTGTTTTCTAAACAAACTACGTTAGAAATGAGGTGAATCTACTAAGTTGTATATCTTGTTAGATTACACAAACTACGAAAGTTTCATCTTGCTGCACTGAAGATACTTCTTAAAAAAGCAACACATTCGGAGAACAGAACCAGCTTATTTCACACAGTACAGTGTTCTGAAATGAAGGGTTTTGTTTTCTAAACAAACTACTTTAGAAATGAAGCTAATCTACTAAATTGTACACCATGTTACATTACAGCAACTAGGAAAGTTTGATCTTGCTGCACTTAAGACTCTTCGTAAGAAAGCAACTCATTCGGAGAACAGAACTAGCTTATTTCACACTGTACTTTGTTCCGTAATGAAGGTGTTTCTTTTCTAAACAAACTACGTTAGAAATGAGTTGAATCTACTAAGTTGTACATCTTGTTAGATTACACAAACAAGGTAAGTTTGATCTTGCTGCACTGAAGACTCTTCGTAAGAAAGCAACTCATTCAGAGAACAGAACGGCCTTATTTCACACAGTACTGTGTTCGGCAATGAAGGTGTTTGTTTTCTAAAGAAACTACGTTAGAAATGAGGTGAATCTACTAAGTTGTACATCTTGTTAGATTACACAAACTAGGAAAGTTTCATCTTGCTGCACTGAAGATACTTCTTAAAAAAGCAACTCATTCCGAGAACAGAACTAGCTTATTTCACACAGTACAGTGTTCAGAAATGAAGGGGTTTGTTTTCTAAAGAAACTACTTTAGAAATGAAGCTAATATACTAAATTGTACATCATGTTACATTACAGCAACTAGTAAAGTTTGATCTTGCTGCACTTACGACACTTCGTAAGAAAGCAACTCATTCGGAGAACAGAACTAACTTATTTCAAACTGTACTTTGTTCCGTAATGAAGGTGTTTGTTTTCTAAACAAACTACGTTAGAAATGAGTTGAATCTACTAAGTTGTACATCTTGTTAGATTACACAAACAAGGTAAGTTTGATCTTGCTGCACTGAAGACTCTTCGTAAGAAAGCAACTCATTCAGAGAACAGAAGGGCCTTATTTCACACAGTACTGTGTTCGGCAATGAAGGTGTTTGTTTTCTAAAGAAACTACGTTAGAAATGAGGTGAATCTACTAAGTTGTACATCTTGTTAGATTACACAAATTAGGAAAGTTTCATCTTGCTGCACTGAAGATACTTCTTAAAAAAGCAACTCATTCTTAGAACAGAACTAGCTTATTTCACACAGTACTGCGTTCGGCAATGAAGGTGTTTGTTTTCTAAACAAACTACGTTAGAAATGAGTTGAATCTACTAAGTTGTACATCTTGTTAGATTATACAAACTAGGAAAGTTTCATCTTGCTGCACTGAAGACTCTTCGTAAGAAAGCAACTCATTCAGAGAACAGAACGGCCTTATTTCACACAGTACTGTGTTGGGCAATGAAGGTATTTGTTTTCTAAAGAAACTACGTTAGAAATGAGGTGAATCTACTAAGTTGTACATCTTGTTAGATTACACAAACTAGGAAAGTTTGATCTTGCTGCCCTGAAGATACTTCCTAAAAAAGCAACTCATTCGGAGAACAGAACAAGCTTATTTCACACAGTACAGTGTTCCGAAATGAAGGGGTTTGTTTTCTAAACAAACTACTTTAGAAATGAAGATAATCTACTAAGTCGTACATCATGTTACATGACAGAAACAAGGAAAGTTTGATCTTGCTGCACTTAAGACTCTTCATAAGAAAGCAACTCATTTGGAGAACAGAATGGCCTTATTTCACACAGTACTGTGTTCGGCAATGAAGGTGTTTGTTTTCTAAAGAAACTACGTTAGAAATGAGGTGAATCTACTAAGTTGTACATCTTGTTAGATTACACAAACTAGGAAAGTTTGTTCTTGCAGCACTGAAGACTCTTAGTAAGAAAGCAACTCATTCAGAGAAAGGAACGGCCTTATTTCACACAGTACTGTGTTCGGCAATGAAGGTGTTTGTTTTCTAAAGAAACTACGTTAGAAATGAGGTGAATCTACTAAGTTGTACATCTTGTTAGATTACACAAACTAGGAAAGTTTTATCTTGCTGCACTGAAGATACTTCTTAAAAAAGCAACTCATTCCGAGAACAGAACTAGCTTATTTCACACAGTACTGTGTTCGGCAATGTACGTGTTTGTTTTCTAAACGAACTACGTTAGAAATGAGGTGAATCTACTAAGTTGTACATCTTGTTAGATTAAACAAACCAGGAAAGTTTGATCTTCCTGTTCTGAAGATTCTTGTTAAGAAATCAACTCATTCCAAGAACAGAACTAGCTTGTTTCACACAGTACTGTGTTCGGCAATGAAAGTGTTTGTTTTCTATACAAACTACGTTAGAAATGAGGTGAATCTACTAAGTTGTACATCTTGTTAGGTTACACAAACTAGGAAAGATTCATCTTGCTGCACTGAAGATCTTCTTAGAAAAGCATCTCATTCCGAGAACAGAATTAGCTTATTTCACACAGTACTGTGTTTGGCAATGAAGGTGTTTGTTTTCTAAAGAAACTACGTTAGAAATGAGGTGAATCTACTAAGTTGTACATCTTGTTAGATTACACAAACTAGGAAAGTTTCATCTTGCTGCACTGAAGATACTTCGTAAGAAAGCAACTCATTCAGAGAGCAGAACGGCCTTATTTCACACAGTACTGTGTTCGGCAATGAAGGTGTTTGTTTTCTAAACAAACTACGTTAGAAATGAGGTGAATCTACTAAGTTGTACATCTTTTTAGATTACACCAACTAGGAAAGTTTGATCTTGCTGCACTGAAGGTACTTCTTAAAAAAGCAACACATTCGGAGAACAGAACTAGCTTATTTCACACAGTACAGTGTTCAGAAATGAAGGGGTTTGTTTGCTAAACAAACTACTTTAGAAATGAAGCGAATCTACTAAATTGTACATCATGTTTCATTTCAGCAACTAGGAAAGTTTGATCTTTCTGCACTTAAGACTCTTCGTAAGAAAGCAACTCATTCGGAGAACAGAACTAGCTTATTTCACACTGTACTTTGGTCCGTAATGAAGGTGTTTGTTTTCTAAACAAACTACGTTAGAAATGAGTTGAATCTACTACGTTGTACATCTTGTTAGATTACACAAACAAGGTAAGTTTGATCTTGCTGCAGTGAAGACTCTTCGTAAGAAAGCAACTCATTCAGAGAACAGAACGGGCTTATTTCACAGAGTACTGTGTTCGGCAATGAAGGTGTTTGTTTTCTAAAGAAACTACGTTAGAAATGAGGTGAATCTACTAAGTTGTACATCTTGTTAGTTTACACAAACCAGGAAAGTTTCATCTTCCTGCACTGAAGATTCTTGTTAAGAAATCAACTCATTCCGAGAACAGAATTAGCTTATTTCACACAGCACTGTGTTCGGCAATGTAGGTGTTTGTTTTCTAAAGAAACCACGTTAGAAATCAGGTGAATCTACTAAGTTGTACATCTTGTTAGATTACACAAACTAGGAAAGTTTCATCTTGCTGCACTGAAGATACTTCGTAAGATAGCAGCTCATTCAGACAGCAGAACGGCCTTATTTCACACAGTACTGTGTTCGGCAATGAAGGTGTTTGTTTTGTAAAGAAACTACGTTAGAAATGAGGTGAATCTACTAAGTTGTACATCTTGTTAGATTACACAAACTAGGAATGTTTCATCTTGCTGCACTGAAGATACTTCTTAAAAAAGCAACTCATTCCGAGAACAGAACTAGCTTATTTCACAAAGTCCTGTGTTTGGCAATGAAGATGTTTGTTTTCTAAACAAACTAGTTTAGAAATGAGGTGAATCTACTAAGTTGTACATCTTGTTAGATTACACAAACTAGGAAAGTTTGATCTTGCTGCAGTGAAGATACTTCTTAAAAAACCAACTCATTCGGAGAACAGAACTAGCTTATTTCACACAGTACAGTGTTCAGAAATGAAGGGGTTTGTTTTCTAAACAAACTACTTTAGAAATGATGCTAATCAACTAGGTTGTACATCATGTTACATTACAGAAACTAGGAAAGTTTGATCTTGCTGCACTTAAGACTCTTCGTAAGAAAGCAACTCATTTGGAGAACAGAACGGGCTTATTTCACACAGTACTGTGTTCGGGATGGAAGGTGTTTGTTTTCTAAAGAAACTACGTTAGAAATGAGGAGAATCTACAAAGTTGTACATCTTGTTAGATTACACAAACTAGGAAAGTTTGTTCTTGCTGCACTGAATATAATTCTGAAAAAAGCAATTCATTCGGAGAACAGAACTAGCTTATTTCACACAGTACAGTGTTCAGAAATGAAGGGTTTTGTTTTCTAAACAAACTACTTTAGAAATGAAGCTAATCTACTAAATTGTACATCATGTTACATTACAGCAACTAGGAAAGTTTGATGTTGATGCACTTCAGACTCTTAGTAAGAAAGCAACTCATTCGGAGAACAGACCTAGCTTATTTCACACTGTACTTTGTTCCGTAATGAAGGTGTTTGTTTTCTAAACAAACTACATTATAAATGAGGTGAATCTACTAAGTTGTACATCTTGTTAGATTACACAAACAAGGTAAGTTTGATCTTGCTGCACTGAAGACTCTTCGTAAGGAAGCAACTCATTCAGAGAACAGAACGGGCTTATTTCACACAGTACTGTGTTCGGCAATGAAGGTGTTTGTTTTCTAAAGAAACTACGTTAGAAATGAGGTGAATCTACTAAGTTGTACATCTTGTTAGATTACACAAACTAGGAAAGTTTCATCTTGCTGCACTGAAGATACTTCGTAAAAAAGCAACTCATTCCGAGAAGAGAACTAGCTTATTTCACACAGTACTGTGTTCGGCAATGTATGTGTTTGTTTTCTAAACAAACTACGTTAGAAATGAGGTGAATCTACTAAGTTGTACATCTTGTTAGATTACACAAACCAGGAAAGTTTGATCTTCCTGCACTGAAGATTCTTGTTAAGAAATCAACTCATTCCAAGAACAGAACTAGCTTATTTCACACAGTACTGTGTTCGGCAATGAAAGTGTGTGTTTTCTATACAAACTACGTTAGAAATGAGGTGAATCTACTAAGTTGTACAACTTGTTAGATTACACAAACTAGGAAAGATTCATCTTGCTGCACTGAAGATACTTCTTAGAAAAGCAACTCATTCCGAGAACAGAATTAGCTTATTTCACACAGTACTGTGTTCGGCAATGTAGGTGTTTGTTTTCTAAACAAACTACGTTAGAAATGAGGTGAATCTACTAAGTTGTACTTCTTGTTAGATTACACAAACCAGGAAAGTTTCATCTTCCTGCACTGAAGATTGTTGTTAAGAAATCAACTCATTCCAAGAACAGAACTACCTTATTTCACACAGTACTGTGTTCGGCAATGAAGGTGTTTGTTTTCTATACAAACTACGTTAGAAATGAGGTGAATCTACTAAGTTGTACATCTTGTTCGATTACACAAACTAGGAAAGTTTCATCTTGCTGCACTGAAGATACTTCTTACAAAAGCAACTCATTCCGAGAACAGAACTAGCTTATTTCACACAGTACTGTGTTCGGCAATGAAGGTGTTTGTTTTCTAAAGAAACTACGTTAGAAATGAGGTGAATCTACTAAGTTGTACATCTTGTTAGATTACACAAACTAGGAAAGTTTCATCTTGCTGCACTGAAATACTTCTTAAAAAAGCAACTCATTCCGAGAACAGAACTAGCTTATTTCACACAGTACTGTGTTCGGCAATGAAGGTGTTTGTTTTCTAAACAAACTACATTAGAAATGAGGTGAATCTACTAAGTTGTACATCTTGTTAGATTACACAAACTCGGAAAGTTTGATCTTGCTGCCCTGAAGATACTTCTTAAAAAAGCAACTCATTCAGAGAACAGAACAAGCTTATTTCACACAGTACAGTGTTCCGAAATGAAGGGGTTTGTTTTCTAAACACACTACTTTAGAAATGAAGCTAATCTACTAAGTCGTACATCATGTTACATGACAGAAACAAGGAAAGTTTGATCTTGCTGCACTTAAGACTCTTGATAAGAAAGCAACTCATTTGGAGAACAGAACGGCCTTATTTCACACAGTACTGTGTTCGGCAATGAAGTTGTTTGTTTTCTAAAGAAACTACGTTAGAAATGAGGTGAATCTACTAAGTTGTACATGTTGTTAGATTACACAAACTAGGAAAGTTTGTTCTTGCAGCACTGAAGACTCTTCGTAAGAAAGCAACTCATTCAGAGAAAGGAACGGCCTTATTTCACACAGTACTGTGTTCGGCAATGAAGGTGTTTGTTTTCTAAAGAAACTACGTTAGAAATGAGGTGAATCTACTAAGTTGTACATCTTGTTAGATTACACAAACTAGGAAAGTTTGATCTTGCTGCACTGAAGATACTTCTTAAAAAAGCAACTCATTCCGAGAACGGAACTAGCTTATTTCACACAGTACTGTGTTCGGCAATGTACGTGTTTGTTTTCTAAACGAACTACGTTAGAAATGAGGTGAATCTACTAAGTTGTACATCTTGTTAGATTAAACAAACCAGGAAAGTTTGATCTTCCTGTTCTGAAGATTCTTGTTAAGAAATCAACTCATTCCAAGAACAGAACTATTTTGTTTCACACAGTACTGTGTTCGGCAATGAAAGTGTTTGTTTTCTATACAAACTACGTTAGAAATGAGGTGAATCTCCAAGTTGTACATCTTGTTAGATTACACAAACTAGGAAAGATTCATCTTGCTGCACTGAAGATACTTCTTAGAAAAGCAACTCATTCCAAGAATAGAATTAGCTTATTTCACACAGTACTGTGTTTGGCAATGAAGGTGTTTGTTTTCTAAATAAACTACGTTAGAAATGAGGTGAATCTACTAGGTTGTACATCTTGTTAGATTACACAAACTAGGAAAGTTTCATCTTGCTGCACTGAAGATACTTCGTAAGAAAGCAACATATTCAGAGAGCAGAACGGCCTTATTTCACACAGTACTGTGTTCGGCAATGAAGGTGTTTGTTTTCTAAAGAAACTACGTTAGAAATGAGGTGAATCTACTAAGTTGTACATCTTGTTAGATTACACATACTAGGAAAGTTTCATCTTGCTGCACTCAAGATTCTTCTTAAAAAAGCAACTCATTCCGAGAACAGAACTTGCTTATTTCACACAGTACTGTGTTCGGCAATGAAGGTGTTTGTTTTCTAAACAAACTACGTATGAAATGAGGTGAATCTACTAAGTTGTACATCTTGTTAGATTACACCAACTAGGAAAGTTTGATCTTGCTGCACTGAAGATACTTCTTAAAAAAGCAACACATTCGGAGAACAGAACTAGCTTATTTCACACAGTACAGTGTTCAGAAATGAAGGGGTTTGTTTTCTAAACAAACTACTTTAGAAATGAAGCTAATCTACTAAATTGTACATCATGTTTCATTTCAGCAACTAGGAAAGTTTGATCTTGCTGCACTTAAGACTCTTCGTAAGAAAGCAACTCATTCGGAGAACAGAACTAGCTTATTTCACACTGTACTTTGGTCCGTAATGAAGGTGTTTGTTTTCTAAACAAACTACGTTAGAAATGAGTTGAATCTACTACGTTGTACATCTTGTTAGATTACACAAACAAGGTAAGTTTGATCTTGCTGCACTGAAGACTCTTCGTAAAAAAGCAACTCATTCAGAGAACAGAACGTCCTTATTTCACACAGTACTGTGTTCGGCAATGAAGGTGTTTGTTTTCTAAAGAAACTACGTTAGAAATGAGGTGGATCTACTAAGTTGCACATCTTGTTAGATTACACAAACTAGGAAAGTTTCATCTTGCTGCACTGAAGATACTTCTTAAAAAAGCAACTCATTCCGAGAACAGAACTAGCTTATTTCACACAGTACTGTGTTCGGCAATGTAGGTGTTTTATTTTTCTAAAGAAACTACGTTAGAAATCAGGTGAATGAACTAAGTTGTACATCTTGTTAGTTTACACAAACTAGGAAAGTTTCATCTTGCTGCACTGAAGATACTTCGTAAGAAAGCAACTCATTCAGACAGCAGAACGGCCTTATTTCACACAGTACTGTGTTCGGCAATGAAGGTGTTTGTTTTCTAAACAAACTACGTTAGAAATGAGGTGAATCTACTAAGTTGTACATCTTGTTAGATTAGACAAACTAGGAAAGTTTGATCTTGCTGCCCTGAACATACTTCTTAAAAAAGCAACTCATTCGGAGAACAGAACTAGCTTATTTCACACAGTACAGTGTTCCGAAATGAAGGGGTTCGTTTTCTAAACAAACTACTTTAGAAATGAAGCTAATCTACTAAGTCGTACATCATGTTACATGACAGAAACAAGGAAAGTTTGATCTTGCTGCACTTAAGACTCTTCGTAAGAAAGCAACTCATTTGGAGAACAGAACGGGCTTATTTCACACAGTACTGTGTTCGGGATGGAAGGTGTTTGTTTTCTAAAGAAACTACGTTGGAAATGAGGAGAATCTACAAAGTTGTACATCTTGTTAGATTACACAAACTAGGAAAGTTTGTCCTTGCTGCACTGAATATAATTCTGAAAAAAGCAATTCATTCGGAGAACAGAACTAGCTTATTTCACACAGTACAGTGTTCAGAAATGAAGGGTTTTGTTTTCTAAACAAACTACTTTAGAAATGAAGCTAATCTACTAAATTGTACATCATGTTACATTACAGCAACTAGGAAAGTTTGATGTTGATGCACTTAAGACTCTTAGTAAGAAAGCAACTCATTCGGAGAACAGACCTAGCTTATTTCACACTGTACTTTGTTCCGTAATGAAGGTGTTTGTTTTCTAAACAAACTACATTATAAATGAGGTGAATCTACTAAGTTGTACATCTTGTTAGATTACACAAACAAGGTAAGATTGATCTTGCTGCACTGAAGACTCTTCGTAAGGAAGCAACTCATTCAGAGAACAGAACGGGCTTATTTCACACAGTACTGTGTTCGGCAATGAAGGTGTTTGTTTTCTAAAGAAACTACGTTAGAAATGAGGTGAATCTACTAAGTTGTACATCTTGTTAGATTACACAAACTAGGAAAGTTTCATCTTGCTGCACTGAAGATACTTCGTAAAAAAGCAACTCATTCCGAGAACAGAACTAGCTTATTTCACACAGTACTGTGTTCGTCAATGAAGGTGTTTGTTTTCTATACAAACTACGTTAGAAATGAGGTGAATCTACTAAGTTGTATATCTTGTTAGATTACACAAACTAGGAAAGTTTCATCTTGCTGCACTGAAGATACTTCTTAAAAAAGCAACTCATTCCGATAACAGAACTAGCTTATTTCACACAGTACTGTGTTCGGCAATTTAGGTGTTTGTTTTCTAAACAAACTACGATAGAAATGAGGTGAATCTACTAAGTTGTACATCTTGTTAGATTACACAAACCAGGAAAGTTTGATCTTCCTGCACTGAAGATTCTTGTTAAGAAATCAACTCATTCCAAGAACAGAACTAGCTTATTTCACACAGTACTGTGTTCGGTAATGAAGGTGTTTGTTTTCTACACGAACTACGTTAGAAATGAGGTGAATCTACTAAGTTGTACATCTTGTTAGATTACACAAACTAGGAAAGTTTCATCTTGCTGCACTGAAGATACTTCTTAAAAAAGCAACTCATTCCGATAACAGAACTAGCTTATTTCACACAGTACTGTGTTCGGCAATGTAGCTGTTTGTTTTCTAAACAAAGTACGTTAGAAATGAGGTGAATCTACTAAGTTGTACATCTTGTTAGATTACACAATCCAGGAAAGTTTGATCTTCGTGCACTGAAGATTCTTGTTAAGAAATCAACTCATTCCAAGAACAGAACTAGCTTGTTTCACACAGTACTGTGTTCGGCAATGAAGGTGTTTGTTTTCTATACAAACTACGTTAGAAATGAGGTGAATCTACTAAGTTGTACATCTTGTTAGATTACACAAACTAGGAAAGTTTCATCTTGCTGCACTGAAGATACTTCTTAAAAAAGCAACTCATTCCGAGAACAGAACTAGCTTGTTTCACACAGTACTGTGTTCGGCTATGAAGGTGTTTGTTTTCTAAACAAACTACGCTAGAAATGATGTGAATCTACTAAGTTGTACATCTTGTTAGATTACACAAACTAGGAAAGTTTGATCTTGCTGCACTGAAGATACTTCTTAAAAAAGCAACACATTCGGAGCACAGAACTAGCTTATTTCACACAGTACAGTGTTCAGAAATGAAGGGGTTTGTTTTCTAAACAAACTACTTTAGAAATGAAGCTAATCTACTAAGTTGTACATCATGTTACATTACAGAAACAAGGTAAGTTTGATCTTCCTGCACTTAAGACTCTTCGTAAGAAAGCAACTCTTTTGGAGAACAGAACGGGCTTATTTCACACAGTACTGTGTTCGACAATGAAGGTGTTTGTTTTCTAAAGAAACTATGTTAGAAATGAGGTGAATCTACTAAGTTGTACATCTTGTTAGATTACACAAACTAGGAAAGTTTCATGTTGCTGCACTGAAGATACTTCTTAAAAAAGCAACTCATTCGGAGAACAGAACTAGCTTATTTCACACAGTACAGTGTTCCGAAATGAAGGAGTTTGTTTTCTAAACAAACTACTTTAGAAATGAAGCTAATCTACTAAATTGTACATCATGTTACATTACAGCAACTAGGAAAGTTTTATCTTGCTGCACTTAAGACTCTTCGTAAGAAAGCAACTCATTCGGAGACCATAACTAGCTTATTTCACACAGTACTTTGTTCCGTAATGAAGTTGTTTGTTTTCTAAAAAAACTACGTAAAAAATGAGGTGAATCTACTAAGTTGTACATCTTGTTAGATTACACAAACAAGGTAAGTTTGATCTTGCTGGACTGAAGACTCTTCGTAAGAAAGCAACTCATTCAGAGAGCAGAACGGCCTTATTTCACACAGTACTGTGTTCGGAATTGAAGGTGTTTGTTTTCTAAAGAAACTACGTTAGAAATGAGGTGAATCTACTAAGTTGTATATCTTGTTAGATTACACAAACTAGGAAAGTTTCATCTTGCTGCACTGAAGATACTTCTTAAAAAAGCAACTCATTCGGAGAACAGAACTAGCTTATTTCACACAGTACAGTGTTCAGAAATGAAGGGGTTTGTTTTCTAAACAAACTACTTTAGAAATGAAGCTAATCTACTAAATTGTACATCATGTTTCATTACATCAACTAGGACAGTTTGATCTTCCTGCACTTAAGACTCTTCGTAAGAAAGCAACTCATTCGGAGAACAGATCCAGCTTATTTCACACTGTACTTTGTTCTGTAATGAAGGTGTTTGTTTTCTAAACAAACTACGTTAGAAATGAGGTGAATCTACTAAGTTGTACATCTTTTTAGATTACACAAACCAGGAAAGTTTGATCTTCCTGCACTGAAGATTCTTGTTAAGAAATCAACTCATTCCAAGAACAGAACTAGCTTATTTCACACAGTACTGTGTTCGGCAATGAAGGTGTTTGTTTTCTAAAGAAACTACGTTAGAAATGAGGTGAATCTACTAAGTTGTACATCTTTTTAGATTACACAAACTAGGAAAGTTTGTTCTTGATGCACTGAAGATACTTCTTAAAAAAGCAACTCATTCGGAGAACAGAACTAGCTTA
Source organism: Orientallactaga sibirica (assembly GCA_036365145.1). Classification (NCBI taxonomy): domain Eukaryota; kingdom Metazoa; phylum Chordata; class Mammalia; order Rodentia; family Dipodidae; genus Orientallactaga; species Orientallactaga sibirica. The sequence continues at coordinate 41,515 of JAEOAD010000020.1, forward strand.
TTTCACACTGTACAGTGTTCAGAAATGAAGGGGTTTGTTTTCTCAATGAACTAATTTAGAAATGAAACTAATCTACTAAGTAGTACATCATGTCACATGACAGAAACAAGGAAAGTTTGATATTGCTGCACTTAAGACTCTTCGTAAGAAAGCAACTCATTTGGAGAACAGAACGGCCTTATTTCACACAGTACTGTGTTCGGCAATGAAGGTGTTTGTTTTCTAAAGATACTACATTAGAAATGAGGTGAATCTACTAAGTTGTACATCTTGTTAGATTACACAAACTAGGAAAGTTTGTTCTTGCAGCACTGAAGACTCTTCGTAAGAAAGCAACTCATTCAGAGAAAGGAACGGCCTTATTTCACACAGTACTGTGTTCGGCAATGAAGGTGTTTGTTTTCTAAACAAACTACGTTAGAAATGAGGTGAAACTACTAAGTTGTACATCTTGTTAGATTACACAAACAAGGTATGTTTGATCTTGCTGCACTGAAGACTCTTTGTAAGAAAGCAACTCATTCAGAGAGCAGAACGGCCTTATTTCACAAAGTACTGTGTTCGGCAATGAAGGTGTTTGTTTTCTAAAGAAACTACGTTAGAAATGAGGTGAATCTACTAAGTTGTACATCTTGTTAGATTACACAAACTAGGAAGGTTTCATCTTGCTGCACTGAAGATACTTAAAAAAGCAACTCAATCCGAGAAAAGAACTAGCTTATTTCACACAGTACTGTGTTCGGCAATGAAGGTGTTTGTTTTCTAAACAAACTACGTTAGAAATGAGGTGAATCTACTAAGTTGTACATCTTGTTATATTACACAAACTAGGAAAGTTTCATGTTGCTGCACTGAAGATACTTCTTAAAAAAGCAACTCATTCGGAGAACAGAACTAGCTTATTTCACACAGTACTGTGTTCCGAAATGAAGGGGTTTGTTTTCTAAACAAACTACTTTAGAAATGAAGCTAATGTACTAACTCGTACATCATGTTACATGACAGAAACAAGGAAAGTTTGATCTTGCTGCACTTAAGACTCTTCGTAAGAAAGCAACTCATTCAGAGAACAGAATGGGCTTATTTCACACCGTACTGTGTTCGGCAATGAAGGTGTTTGTTTTCTAAAGAAACTACATTAGAAATGAGGTGAATCTACTAAGTTGTACATCTTGTTAGATTACACAAACTAGTAAAGTTTGTTCTTGCAGCACTGAAGACTCTTCGTAAGAAAGCAACTCATTCATAGAAAGGAACGGCCTTATTTCACACAGTACTGTGTTCGGCAATGAAGGTGTTTGTTTTCTAAACAGACTTCGTTAGAAATGATGTGAATCTACTAAGTTGTACATCTTGTTAGATTACACAAACTAGGAAAGTTTCATATTGCGGCACTGAAGATACTTTTTAAAAAAGCAACTCATTGCGAGAACAGAACTAGCTTATTTCAGACAGTGCTGTGTTCGGCAATGAAGGTGTTTGTGTTCTAAACAAACTACGTTAGAAATGAGGTGAATCTACTAAGTTGTACATCTTGTTAGATTAAACAAACAAGGAAAGTTTGATCTTGCTGCACTGAAGATACTTCTTAAAAAAGCAACTCATTCGGAGAACAGAACTAGCTTATTTCACACTGGACTTTGTTCCGTAATGAAGGTGTTTGTTTTCTAAACAAACTACGTTAGAAATGAGTTGAATCTACTAAGTTGTACATCTTGTTAGATTACACAAACAAGGTAAATTTGATCTTGCTGCACTGAAGACTCTTCGTAAGAAAGCAACTCATTCAGAGAAAAGAACGGCCTTATTTCACACAGTACTGTGTTCGGCAATGAAGGTGTTTGTTTTCTGAAGAAACTACGTTAGAAATGAGGTGAATCTACTAAGTTGTACATCTTGTTAGATTACACAAACTAGGAAAGTTTCATCTTGCTGCACTGAAGATACTTCTTAAAAAAGCAACTCATTCCGAGAACAGAACTAGCTTATTTCACACAGTACTGTGTTCGGCAATGTAGGTGTTTGTTTTGTAAACAAACTAGTTAGAAATGAAGTGAATCTACTAAGTTGTACATCTTGTTAAATTACACAAACCAGGAAAGTTTGATCTTCCTGCACTGAAGATTCTTGTTAAGAAATCAACTCATTCCAAGAACAGAACTAGCTTATTTCACACAGTACTGTGTTCGGCAATGAAGGTGTTTGTTTTCTATACAAACTACGTTAGAAATGAGGTGAATCTACTAAGTTGTACATCTTTTTAGATTACACAAACTAGGAAAGTTTCATCTTGCTGCACTGAAGATACTTCTTACAAAAGCAACTCATTCCGAGAACAGAACTGGCTTATTTCACACAGTACTGTGTTCGGCAATGAAGGTGTTTGTTTTCTAAACAAACTACGTGAGAAATGATGTGAATCTACTAAGTTGTACATCTTGTTAGATTACACCAACTAGGAACGTTTGATCTTGCTGCACTGAGGATACTTCTTATAAAAGCAACACATTCGGAGAAGAGAACGAGCTTATTTCACACAGTACAGTGTTCAGAAATGAAGGGGTTTGTTTTCTAAACAAACTACGTTAGAAATGAAGCTAATCTACTAAATTGTACATCATGTTTCATTACAGCAACTAGGAAAGTTTGATCTTGCTGCATTTAAGACTCTTTGTAAGAAAGCAACTCATTCGGAGAACAGAACTAGCTTATTTCACACTGTACTTTGTTCCGTAATGAAGGTGTTTGTTTTCTAAACAAACTACGTTAGAAATGAGTTGAATCTACTACGTTGTACATCTTGTTAGATTACACAAGAAAGGTAAGTTTGATCTTGCTGCACTGAAGACTTTTCGTTAGAAAGCAACTCATTCAGAGAACAGAACGGCCTTATTTCACACAGTACTGTGTTCGCAATGAAGGTGTTTGTTTTCTAAAGAAACTATGTTCGAAATTAGGTGAATCTACTAAGTTGTACATCTTGTTAGATTACACATACTAGGAAAGTTTCATCTTGCTGCACTGAAGATACTTCTTAAAAAAGCAACTCATTCAGAGAGCAGAATGGCCTTATTTCACACAGTACTGTGTTCGGCAATGAAGGTGTTTGTTTTCTAAAGAAACTATGTTCGAAATTAGGTGAATCTACTAAGTTGTACATCTTGTTAGATTACACATACTAGGAAAGTTTCATCTTGCTGCACTGAAGATACTTCTTAAAAAGCAACTCATTCCGAGAACAGAACTAGCTTATTTCACACTGTCCTGTGTTCGGCAATTAAGGTGTTTGTTTTCTAAACAAACTACGTTAGAAATGAGGTGAATCTACTACGTTGTAAATCTTGTTAGATTACACAAACACGGTAAGTGTGATCTTGCTGCACTGAAGACTCTTCGTAAGAAAGCAACTCATTCAGAGAACAGAACGGCCTTATTTCACACAGTACTGTGTTCGGCAATGAAGGTGTTTGTTTTCTAAAGAAACTACGTTAGAAATGAGGTGAATCTACTCAGTTGTACATCTTGTTAGATTACACAAACTAGGAAAGTTTCATCTTGCTGCACTGAAGATACTTCTTAAAAAAGCAACTCATTCCGAGAACAGAACTAGCTTATTTCACACAGTACTGTGTTCGGCAATGTAGGTGTTTGTTTTCTAAACAAACTACGTTAGAAATGAGGTGAATCTACTAAGTTGTCCATCTTGTTAGATTACACAAACCAGGAAAGTTTGATCTTCCTGCACTGAAGATTCTTGTTAAGAAATCAACTCATTCCAAGAACAGAACTAGCTTATTTCACACAGTAATGTGTTCGGCAATGAAGGTGTTTGTTTTCTATACAAACTACGTTAGAAATGAGGTGAATCGACTAAGTTGTACATCTTGTTAGATTACACAAACTAGGAAAGTTTCATCTTGCTGCACTGAAGATACTTCTTAAAAAAGCAACTCATTCCGAGAACAGCACTACCTTATTTCACACAGTACTGTGTTCGGCAAGGAAGGTGTTTGTTTTCTAAACAAACTAGGTTAGACATGAGGTGAATCTACTAAGTTGTACATCTTGTTAGATTACACAAACTAGGAAAGTTTGATATTGCTGCACTGAAGATACTTCTTAAAAAAGCAACACATTCGGAGAACAGAACTAGCTTATTTCACACAGTACAGTGTTCAGAAATGAAGGGGTTTGTTTTCTAAACAAACTACTTTAGAAATGAAGCTAATCTACTAAATTGTACATCATGTTACATTACAGCAACTAGGAAAGTTTCATCTTGCTGCACTTAAGTCTCTTCGTAAGAAAGCAACTCATTCGAAGAACAGAACTAGCTTATTTCACACTGGACTTTGTTCCGTAATGAAGGTGTTTGTTTTCTAAACAAACTACGTTAGAAATGAGTTGAATCTACTAAGTTGTACATCTTGTTAGATTACACAAACAAGGTAAATTTGATCTTGCTGCACTGAAGACTCTTCGTAAGAAAGCAACTCATTCAGAGAAAAGAACGGCCTTATTTCACACAGTACTGTGTTCGGCAATGAAGGTGTTTGTTTTCTGAAGAAACTACGTTAGAAATGAGGTGAATCTACTAAGTTGTACATCTTGTTAGATTACACAAACTAGGAAAGTTTCATCTTGCTGCACTGAATATACTTCTTAAAAAAGCAACTCATTCCGAGAACAGAACTAGCTTATTTCACACAGTACTGTGTTCGGCAATGTAGGTGTTTGTTTTCTAAACAAACTAGTTAGAAATGAAGTGAATCTACTAAGTTGTACATCTTGTTAAATTACACAAACCAGGAAAGTTTGATCTTCCTGCACTGAAGATTCTTGTTAAGAAATCAACTCATTCCAAGAACAGAACTAGCTTATTTCACACAGTACTGTGTTCGGCAATGAAGGTGTTTGTTTTCTATACAAACTACGTTAGAAATGAGGTGAATCTACTAAGTTGTACATCTTGTTAGATTACACAAACTAGGAAAGTTTCATCTTGCTGCACTGAAGATACTTCTTACAAAAGCAACTCATTCCGAGAACAGAACTGGCTTATTTCACACAGTACTGTGTTCGGCAATGAAGGTGTTTGTTTTCTAAACAAACTACGTTAGAAATGATGTGAATCTACTAAGTTGTACATCTTGTTAGATTACACCAACTAGGAACGTTTGATCTTGCTGCACTGAGGATACTTCTTATAAAAGCAACACATTCGGAGAAGAGAACGAGCTTATTTCACACAGTACAGTGTTCAGAAATGAAGGGGTTTGTTTTCTAAACAAACTACGTTAGAAATGAAGCTAATCTACTAAATTGTACATCATGTTTCATTACAGCAACTAGGAAAGTTTGATCTTGCTGCACTTAAGACTCTTTGTAAGAAAGCAACTCATTCGGAGAACAGAACTAGCTTATTTCACACTGTACTTTGTTCCGTAATGAAGGTGTTTGTTTTCTAAACAAACTACGTTAGAAATGAGTTGAATCTACTACGTTGTACATCTTGTTAGATTACACAAGAAAGGTAAGTTTGATCTTGCTGCACTGAAGACTTTTCGTTAGAAAGCAACTCATTCAGAGAACAGAACGGCCTTATTTCACACAGTACTGTGTTCGGCAATGAAGGTGTTTGTTTTCTAAAGAAACTATGTTCGAAATTAGGTGAATCTACTAAGTTGTACATCTTGTTAGATTACACATACTAGGAAAGTTTCATCTTGCTGCACTGAAGATACTTCTTAAAAAAGCAACTCATTCAGAGAGCAGAACGGCCTTATTTCACACAGTACTGTGTTCGGCAATGAAGGTGTTTGTTTTCTAAAGAAACTATGTTCGAAATTAGGTGAATCTACTAAGTTGTACATCTTGTTAGATTACACATACTAGGAAAGTTTCATCTTGCTGCACTGAAGATACTTCTTAAAAAAGCAACTCATTCCGAGAACAGAACTAGCTTATTTCACACTGTCCTGTGTTCGGCAATTAAGGTGTTTGTTTTCTAAACAAACTACGTTAGAAATGAGGTGAATCTACTACGTTGTAAATCTTGTTAGATTACACAAACACGGTAAGTGTGATCTTGCTGCACTGAAGACTCTTCGTAAGAAAGCAACTCATTCAGAGAACAGAACGGCCTTATTTCACACAGTACTGTGTTCGGCAATGAAGGTGTTTGTTTTCTAAAGAAACTACGTTAGAAATGAGGTGAATCTACTCAGTTGTACATCTTGTTAGATTACACAAACTAGGAAAGTTTCATCTTGCTGCACTGAAGATACTTCTTAAAAAAGCAACTCATTCCGAGAACAGAACTAGCTCATTTCACACAGTACTGTGTTCGGCAATGTAGGTGTTTGTTTGCTAAACAAACTACGTTAGTTATGAGGTGAATCTACTACGTTGTACATCTTGTTAGATTACACAAACCAGGAAAGTTTGATCTTCCTGCACTGAAGATTCTTGTTAAGAAATCAACTCATTCCAAGAACAGAACTAGCTTATTTCACACAGTACTGTGTTCGGCAATGAAAGTGTTTGTTTTCTATACAAACTACGTTAGAAATGAGGTGAATCTACTAAGTTGTACATCTTGTTAGATTACACAAACTAGGAAAGTTTCATCTTGCTGCACTGAAGATACTTCGTAAGAAAGCAACTCATTCAGAGAGCAGAACGGCCTTATTTCACACAGTACTGTGTTCGGCAATGAAGGTGTTTGTTTTCTAAAGAAACTACGTTAGAAATGAGGTGAATCTACTATGTTGTACATCTTGTTAGATTACACAAACTAGGAAAGTTTGATCTTGCTGCCCTGAAGATACTTCTTAAAAAAGCAACACATTCGGAGAACAGAAGTAGCTTTTTTCACACAGTACAGTGTTCAGAAATGAAGGGGTTTGTTTTCTAAACAAACTACTTTAGAAATGAAGCTAATCTACTAAATTGTACATCATGTTACATTACAGCAACTAGGAAAGTTTGATCTTGCTGCACTTAGGACTCTTCGTAAGAAAGCAACTCATTCGGAGAACAGAACTAGCTTATTTCACACTGTACTTTGTTCTGTAATGAAGGTGTTTGTTTTCTAAACAAACTACGATAGAAATGAGGTGAATCTACTAAGTTGTACATCTTGGTAGATTACACAAACAGTTGAGCAACTCACACTGCTTATTTTCACAGTACTGTGTTGCAATGAAGGTGTTTGTTTTCTAAACCTGCAGAAATGAGGTGAATCTACTAAGTTGTACATCTTGTTATACACAAAAGCAGTGAAAGATTCATCTTGCTACTGAAGATACTTCTTAAAAAGCAACTCATTCGAGAGAACAGAATTAGCTTATTTTACACAGTACTGTGTTCGGCATTGTAGGTGTTTGTTTTCTCAAGAAAATACGTTAGAAATCAGGTGAATCTACTAAGTTGTACATCTTGTTAGATTACACAAACTAGGAAAGTTTCATCTTGCTGCACTGAAGATACTTCGTAAGAAAGCAACTCATTCAGAGAGCAGAACGGCCTTATTTCACACTGTACTTTGTTCCAGAATGAAGGTGTCTGTTTTCTAAACAAACTACGTTAGAAATGAGTTGAATCTACTACCTTGTACATCTTGTTAGATTACACAAACAAGGTAAGTTTGATCTTGCTGCACTTAATACTCTTCGTAAGAAAGCAACTCATTCGGAGAACAGAACTAGCTTATTTCACACAGTACAGTGTTCAGAAATGAAGGGTTTTGTTTTCTAAACAAACTACTTTAGAAATAAGCTAATCTACTAAATTGTACATCATGTTTCGTTACAGCAACTAGGAAAGTTTGATCTTGCTGCACTTAATACTCTTCGTAAGAAAGCAACTCATTCGGAGAACAGAACTAGCTTATTTCACACAGTACACTGTTCAATAATGAAGGGTTTGTTTTATAAGCAAACTACTTTAGAAATGAACCTAATCTAGTAAATTGTACATCATGTTTCATTACAGCAACTAAGAAAGTTTGATCTAGCTGCCCTGAAAGTACTTCTTAAAAAAGGAACTCATTCGGAGAACAGAACTAGCTTATTTCACACTGTACTTTGTTCCGTAATGAAGGTGTTTGTTTTCTAATCAAACTACGTTAGAAATGATTTGAATCTACTACGTTGTACATGTTGTTAGATTACACAAACAAGGTAAGTTTGATCTTGCTGCACTGAAGACTCTTCGTAAGAAAGCAACTCATTCAGAGAACAGAACGGCCTTATTTCACACAGTACTGTGTTCGGCAATGAATGTGTTTGTTTTCTAAACAAACTACGTTAGAAATGAGGTGAATCTACTAAGTTGTACATCTTATTAGATTACACACACTAGGAAAGTTTCATCTTGCTGCACTGAAGATACTTCTTAAAAAAGCAACTCATTCCGAGAACAGAACTAGCTTATTTCACACAGTACTGTGTTCGGCAATGTAGGTGTTTGTTTTCTAAACAAACTACTTTAGAAATGAAGTGAATCTACTAAGTTGTACATCTTGTTAGATTACACAAACCAAGAAAGATTGATCTTCCTGCACTGAAGATTATTGTTAAGAAATCAACTCATTCCAAGAACAGAACTAGCTTATTTCACACAGTACTGTGTTCGGCAATGAAAGTGTTTGTTTTCTATACAAACTACGTTAGAAATGAGGTGAATCTACTAAGTTGTACATCTTGTTAGATTACACAAACTAGGAATGATTCATCTTGCTGCACTGAAGATACTTCTTAAAAAAGCAACTCATTCCGAGAAGAGAATTAGCTTATTTCACACAGTACTGTGTTCGGCAATGTAGGTGTTTGTTTTCTAAAGAAACTACGTTAGAAATCAGGTGAATCTACTAAGTTGTACATCTTGTTAGATTACACAAACTAGGAAAGTTTCATCTTGCTGCACTGAAGATACTTCGTAAGAAAGCGACTCATTCAGAGAGCAGAACGGCCTTATTTCACACAGTACTAAGTTGTACATCTTGTTAGATTACACATACTAGGAAAGTTTCATCTTGCTGCACTCAAGATACTTCTTAAAAAAGCAACTCATTCCGAGAACAGAACTAGCTTATTTCACACTGTACTTTGTTCCGTAATGAAGGTGTTTGTTTTATAAACAAACTACGTTAGAAATGAGTTCAATCTACTAAGTTGTACATCTTGTTAGATTACACAAACAAGGTAAGTTTGATCTTGCTGCACTGAAGACTCTTCGTAAGAAAGCAACTCATTCAGAGAACAGAACGGCCTTATTTCACACAGTACTGTGTTCGGCAATGAACGTGTTTGTTTTCTAAAGAAACTACGTTAGAAATGAGGTGAATCTACTAAGTTGTACAACTTGTTAGATTACACAAACTAGGAACGTTTCATCTTGCTGCACTGAAGATACTTCTTAAAAAAGCAACTCATTCCGAGAACAGAACTAGCTTATTGCACACAATACTGTGTTCGGCAATGAAGGTGTTTGTTTTCTAAACAAACTACTTTAGAAAGAGGTGAATCTACTATGTTGTACATCTTGTTAGATTACACAAACTAGGAAAGTTTCATCTTGCTGCACTGAAGATACTTCATAAAAAAGCAACTCATTCCAAGAACAGAACAAGCTTATTTCACACAGTACTGTGTTCGGCAATGTAGGTGTTTGTTTTCTAAACAAACTACATTAGAAATGAGGTGAATCTACTAAGTTGTACATTTTGTTAGATTACACAAACCAGGAAAGTTTGATCGTCCTGCACTGAAGATTCTTGTTAAGAAATAAACTCATTCCAAGAACAGAACTAGCTTATTAAACACAGTACTGTGTTCGGCAATGAAGGTGTTTGTTTTCTAAAGAAACTACGTTAGAAATGAGGTGAATCTACTAAGTTGTCCATCTTGTTAGATTACACAAACTAGGAAAGTTTCATCTTGCTGCACTGAAGATACTTCTTAAAAAAGCAACTCATTCCGAGAACAGAACTAGCTTATTTCACACAGTACTGTGTTCGGCAATGTAGGTGTTTGTTTTCTAAACAAACTACGTTAGAAATGAGGTGAATCTACTAAGTTGTACATCTTGTTAGATTACACAAACCAGGAAAGTTTGATCTTCCTGCACTGAAGATTCTTGTTAAGAAATCTACTCATTCCAAGAACAGAACTCGCTTATTTGACACAGTACAGTGTTCAGAAATGAAGGGTTTTATTTTCTAAACAAACTACTTTAGAAATGAAGCTAATCTACTAAGTTGTACATCATGTTACATTACAGAAACAAGGAAAGTTTGATCTTGCTGCACTTAAGACTCTTCGTAAGAAAGCAACTCTTTTGGAGAACAGAACGGGCTTATTTCACACAGTACTGTGTTCGGCAATGAAGGTGTTTGTTTTCTAAAGAAACAACGTTAGAAATGAGGTGAATCTACTAAGTTGTACATCTTGTTAGATTACACAAACTAGGAAAGTTTGTTCTTGCTGCACTGAAGATACTTCTTAAAAAAGCAACTCATTCGGAGAACAGAACAAGCTTATTTCACACAGTACAGTGTTCAGAATTGAAGGGGTTTGCTTTCTAAACAAACTACTTTAGAAAAGAAGCTCATCTACTAAATTGTACATCATGTTACATTACAGCAACTAGGAAAGTTTGATCTTGCTGCCCTTAAGACTCTTCGTAAGAAAGCAACTCATTCGGAGAACAGAACTAGCTTATTTCACACTGTACTTTGTTCCGTAATGAAGGTGTTTGTTTTCTAAACAAACTACGTTAGAAATGAGGTGAATCTACTAAGTTGTACATCTTGTTAGATTACACAAACAAGGTAAGTTTGATCTTGCTGCACTGAAGACTGTTCGTAAGAAAGCAACTCATTCAGAGAGCAGAACGGCCTTATTTCACACAGTACTGTGTTCGGCAATGAAGGTGTTTGTTTTCTAAAGAAACTACGTTAGAAATGAGGTGAATCTACTAAGTTGTACATCTTGTTAGATTACACAAACTAGGAAAGTTTCATCTTGCTGCACTGAAGATACTTCTTAAAAAAGCAACTCATTCCGAGAACAGAACTAGCTTATTTCACACACTACTGTGTTCGGCAATGTAGGTGTTTGTTTTCTAAACAAACTACGTTAGAAATGAGGTGAATCTACTAAGTTGTACATCTTGTTAGATTACACAAACCAGGAAAGTTTGATCTTCCTGCACTGAAGATTCTTGTTAAGAAATCAACTCATTCCAAGAACAGAACTAGCTTATTTCACACAGTACTGTGTTCGGCAATGAAAGTGTTTGTTTTCTATACAAACTACGTTAGAAATGAGGTGAATCTACTAAGTTGTACATCTTGTTAGATTACACAAACTAGGGAAGATTCATCTTGCTGCACTGAAGATACTTCTTACAAAAGCAACTCATTCCGAGAACAGAACTAGCTTATTTCACACAGTACTGTGTTCGGCAATGAAGGTGTTTGTTTTCTAAACAAACTACGTTAGAAATGAGGTGAATCTACTAAGTTGTACATCTTCTTAGATTACACAAACTACGAAAGTTTGATCTTGCTGCACTGAAGATACTTCTTAAAAAAGCAACACATTCGGAGAACAAAACTAGCTTATTTCACACAGTACAGTGTTCAGAAATGAAGGGGTTTGTTTTCTAAACAAAATACTGAAGAAATGAAGCTAATCTACTAAATTGTACACCATGTATCATTACAGCAACTAGGAAAGTTTGAACTTGCTGCACTTATGACTCTTCGTAAGAAAGCAACTCATTCGGAGAACAGAACTAGCTTATTTCACACTGTACTTTGTTCCGTAATGAAGGTGTTTGTTTTCTAAACAAACTACGTTAGAAATGAGTTGAATCTACTACGTTGTACATCTTGTTAGATTACACAAACTAGGAAAGTTTCATCTTGCTGCACTGAAGATACTTCGTAAGAAAGCAACTCATTCAGAGAGCAGAACGGCCTTATTTCACACAGTACTGTGTTTGGCAATGAAGGCGTTTGTTTTCTAAAGAAACTACGGTAGAAATGAGGTGAATCTACTAAGTTGTACATCTTGTTAGATTACACAAACTAGGAAAGTTTCATCTTGCTGCACTGAAGATACTTCTTAAAAAAGCAACTCATTCCGAGAACAAAACTAGCTTATTTCACACAGTACTGTGTTCGGCAATGTAGGTGTTTGTTTTCTAAACAAACTATGTTAGAATTGAGGTGAATCTACTAAGTTGTACATCTTGTTAGATTACACAAACCAGGAAAGTTTGATCTTCCTGGACTGAAGGTTCTTGTTAAGAAATCAACTCATTCCAAGAACAGAACTAGCTTATTTCACACAGTACTCTGTTCGGCAATGAAAGTGTTTGTTTTCTATACAAACTACGTTAGAAATGAGGTGAATCTGACTAAGTTGTACATCTTGTTAGATTACACAAACTAGGAAACATTCATCTTGCTGCACTGAAGTTACTTCTTAAAAAGCAACTCATTCCGAGAACAGAATTAGCTTATTTCACACAGTATTGTGTTCGGCAGGGTAGGTGTTTGTTTTCTAAAGAAACTACGTTAGAAATCAGGTGAATGTACTAAGTTGTACATCTTGTTAGATTACACAAACTAGGAAAGTGTCATCTTGCTGCACTGAAGATACTTCGTAAGAAAGCAACTCAGTCAGAGAGCAGAACGGCCTTAATTCACAAAGTACGGTGTTCGGCAATGAAGGTGCTTGTTTTCTAAAGAAACTACGTTAGAAATGAGGTGAATCTACTAAGTTGTACATCTTGTTAGATTACACAAACTAGGAAAGTTTCATCTTGGTGCACTGAAGATAATTCTTAAAAAAGCAACTCATTCCGAGAACAGAACTAGCTTATTTCACACAGTACTGTGTTCGGCAATCAAGGTGTTTGTTTTCTTAACAAACTACGTTAGAAATGAGGTGAATCTACTAAATTGTACATCTTGTTAGATTACACAAACTAGGAACGTTTGATCTTGCTGCCCTGAACATACTTCTAAAAAAAGCAACTCATTCGGAGAACAGAACTAGCTTATTTCACAGTACAGTGTTCCGAAATGAAGGGGTTTGTTTTCTAAACAAACTACTTTAGAAATGAAGTTAATCTACTAAGTCGCACATCATGTTACATGACTGAAACAAGGAAAGTTTGATCTTGCTGCACTTAAGACTCTTTTAAGAAAGCTACTGATTCGGAGAACAGAAATAGCTTATTTCACACTGTACTTTGTTCCGTAATGAAGGTGTTTGTTTTCTAAACAAACTACGTTAGAAATGAGGTGAATCTACTACGTTGTACATCTTGTTAGATTACACAAACAAGGTAAGTTTGATCTTGCTGCACTGAAGACTCTTCGTAAGTAAGAAAGCAACTCATTCAGAGAACAGAACGGCCTTATTTCACACAGTACTGTGTTCGGCAATGAAGGTGTTTGTTTTCTAAAAGAAACTACGTTAGAAATGAGGTGAATCTACTAAGTTGTACATCTTGTTAGATTACACAAACTAGGAAAGTTTCATCTTGCTGCACTGAAGATACTTCTTAAAAAAGCAACTCATTCCGAGAACAGAACTAGCTTATTTCACACAGTACTGTGTTCGGCAATGAAGGTGTTTGTTTTCTAAACAAACTACGTTAGAAATGAGGTGAATCTACTAAGTTGTACATCTTGTTAGATTACACAAACCAGGAAAGTTTGATCTTCCTACACTGAAGATACTTGTTAAGAAATCAACTCATTCCAAGAACAGAACTAGCTTATTTCACACAGTACAGTGTTCAGAAATGAAGGTGTTTGTTTTCTAAACAAACTACTTTAGAAATAAAGCTAATCTACTAAATTGTACATCTTGTTACATTACAGCAACTAGGAAAGTTTGATCTTGCTGCACTTAAGACTCTTCTTAAAAAGCAACTCATTCGGAGAACAGAACTAGCTTATTTCACACTGTACTTTGTTCCGCAATGAAGGTGTTTGTTTTCTAAACAAACTACATTATAAATGAGGTGAATCTACTAAGTTGTACATCTTGTTAGATTACACAAACAAGGTAAGTTTGATCTTGCTGCACTGAAGATCTTCGTAAGAATGCAACTCATTCAGAGAACAGAACGAGCTTATTTCACACAGTACTGTGTTCGGCAATGAAGGTGTTTGTTTTCTAAAGAAACAAAGTTAGAAATGAGGTGAATCTACTAAGTTGTACATCTTGTTAGATTACATAAACTAGGAAAGTTTCATCTTGCTGCACTGAAGATACTTCTTAAAAAAGCAACTCATTTCAAGAACAGAACTAGCTTATTTCACAGAGTACTGTGTTGGCAATGAAGGTGTTTGTTTTCTAAACAAACTATGTTAGAAATGAGGTGAATCTACTAAGTTGTACATCTTGTTAGATTACACAAACTAGGAAAGTTTGATCTTGCTGCACTGAAGATACTTCTTAAAAAAGCAACTCATTCGGAGAACAGAATTAGCTTATTTCACACAGTACAGTGTTCGCAATGAAGGTGTTTGTTTTCTAAACAAACTACTTTAGAAATGAAGCTAATCTACTAAGTTGTACATCTTGTTACATTACAGAAACAAGGAAAGTTTCATCTTGCTGCACTTAAGACTCTTCTTAAAAAAGCAACTCATTTGGAGAACAGAATTAGGTTATTTCACACAGTACTGTGTTCGGCAATGAAGGTGTTTGTTTTCTAAAGAAACAACGTTAGAAATGAGGTGAATCTACTAAGTTGTACATCTTGTTAGATTACACAAACTAGGAAAGTTTGTTCTTGCTGCACTGAAGATACTTCTTAAAAAAGCAACTCATTCGGAGAACAGAACAAGCTTATTTCACACAGTACAGTGTTCAGAATTGAAGGGGTTTGTTTTCTAAACAAACTACTTTAGAAAAGAAGCTCATCTACTAAATTGTACATCATGTTACATTACAGCAACTAGGAAAGTTTGATCTTGCTGCCCTTAAGACTCTTCGTAAGAAAGCAACTCAATCGGAGAACAGAACTATCTTATTTCACACTGTACTTTGTTCCGTAATGAAGGTGTTTGTTTTTAAACAAACTACGTTAGAAATGAGTTGAATCTACTAAGTTGTACATCTTGTTAGATTACACAAACAAGGTAAGTTTGATCTTGCTGCACTGAAGACTCTTCGTAAGAAAGCAACTCATTCAGAGAACAGAATGGCCTTATTTCACACAGTACTGTGTTCGGCAATGAAGGTGTTTGTTTTCTAAAGAAACTACGTTAGAAATGAGGTGAATCTACTAAGTTGTACATCTTGTTAGATTACACAAACTAGGAAAGTTTCATCTTGCTGCACTGAAGATACTTCTTAAAAAGCAACTCATTCCGAGAACAGAACTAGCTTATTTCACACAATACTGTGTTCGGCAATGAAGGTGTTTGTTTTCTAAACAAACTACGTTAGAAATGAGGTGAATCTACTAAGTTGTACATCTTGTTAGATTACACAAACTAGGAAAGTTTGATCTTGCTGCACTGAAGATTCTTTAAAAAATCAACTCATTCCAAGAACAGAACTAGCTTATTTCACACAGTACTGTGTTCGGCAATGAAGGTGTTTGTTTTCTAAACAAACTACGTTAGAAATGAGGTGAATCTACTAAGTTGTACATCTTGTTAGATTACACAAACTAGGAAAGTTTCATCTTGCTGCACTGAAGATTCTTGTTAAAAAGCAACTCATTCCAAGAACAGAACTAGCTTATTTCACACAGTACTGTGTTCAGCAATGAAGGTGTTTGTTTTCTAAAAGAAACTACGTTAGAAATGAGGTGAATCTACTAAGTTGTACATCTTGTTAGATTACACAAACTAGGAAAGTTTCATCTTGCTGCACTGAAGCACTAAAAAGCAACTCATTCGGAGAACAAGAGCTTAGCAACTCTTTGTTCAAGCTTTTTCAGAACGTTAGCCTTATTTCACACAGTACTGTGTGAAGGTGTTTGTTTTCTGCAAAGAAACTACGTTAGAAATGACTGGTTTGAATCTACTAAGTTGTACATCTTGTTAGATTACACAAACTAGGAAAGTTTCATCTTGCTGCACTGAAGATACTTCTTAAAAAAGCAACTCATTCCGAGAACAAAACTAGCTTATTTCACACAGTACTGTGTTCGGCAATGTAGGTGTTTGTTTTCTAAACAAACTATGTTAGAATTGAGGTGAATCTACTAAGTTGTACATCTTGTTAGATTACACAAACCAGGAAAGTTTGATCTTCCTGGACTGAAGGTTCTTGTTAAGAAATCAACTCATTCCAAGAACAGAACTAGCTTATTTCACACAGTACTCTGTTCGGCAATGAAAGTGTTTGTTTTCTATACAAACTACGTTAGACATGAGGTGAATCGACTAAGTTGTACATCTTGTTAGATTACACAAACTAGGAAACATTCATCTTGCTGCACTGAAGTTACTTCTTAAAAAAGCAACTCATTCCGAGAACAGAATTAGCTTATTTCACACAGTATTGTGTTCGGCAGGGTAGGTGTTTGTTTTCTCAAGAAACTACGTTAGAAATCAGGTGAATGTACTAAGTTGTACATCTTGTTAGATTACACAAACTAGGAAAGTGTCATCTTGCTGCACTGAAGATACTTCGTAAGAAAGCAACTCAGTCAGAGAGCAGAACGGCCTTAATTCACAAAGTACGGTGTTCGGCAATGAAGGTGCTTGTTTTCTAAAGAAACTACGTTAGAAATGAGGTGAATCTACTAAGTTGTACATCTTGTTAGATTACACAAACTAGGAAAGTTTCATCTTGGTGCACTGAAGATAATTCTTAAAAAAGCAACTCATTCCGAGAACAGAACTAGCTTATTTCACACAGTACTGTGTTCGGCAATCAAGGTGTTTGTTTTCTTAACAAACTACGTTAGAAATGAGGTGAATCTACTAAATTGTACATCTTGTTAGATTACACAAACTAGGAACGTTTGATCTTGCTGCCCTGAACATACTTGTTAAAAAAGCAACTCATTCGGAGAACAGAACTAGCTTATTTCACAGTACAGTGTTCCGAAATGAAGGGGTTTGTTTTCTAAACAAACTACTTTAGAAATGAAGTTAATCTACTAAGTCGCACATCATGTTACATGACTGAAACAAGGAAAGTTTGATCTTGCTGCACTTAAGACTCTTTTAAGAAAGCTACTGATTCGGAGAACAGAAATAGCTTATTTCACACTGTACTTTGTTCCGTAATGAAGGTGTTTGTTTTCTAAACAAACTACGTTAGAAATGAGGTGAATCTACTACGTTGTACATCTTGTTAGATTACACAAACAAGGTAAGTTTGATCTTGCTGCACTGAAGACTCTTCGTAAGAAAGCAACTCATTCAGAGAACAGAACGGCCTTATTTCACACAGTACTGTGTTCGGCAATGAAGGTGTTTGTTTTCTAAAGAAACTACGTTAGAAATGAGGTGAATCTACTAAGTTGTACATCTTGTTAGATTACACAAACTAGGAAAGTTTCATCTTGCTGCACTGAAGATACTTCTTAAAAAAGCAACTCATTCCGAGAACAGAACTAGCTTATTTCACACAGTACTGTGTTCGGCAATGTAGGTGTTTGTTTTCTAAACAAACTACGTTAGAAATGAGGTGAATCTACTAAGTTGTACATCTTGTTAGATTACACAAACCAGGAAAGTTTGATCTTCCTACACTGAAGATTCTTGTGAAGAAATCAACTCATTCCAAGAACAGAACTAGCTTATTTCACACAGTACAGTGTTCAGAAATGAAGGGTTTTGTTTTCTAAACAAACTACTTTAGAAATAAAGCTAATCTACTAAATTGTACATCATGTTACATTACAGCAACTAGGAAAGTTTGATCTTGCTGCACTTAAGACTCTTCGTAAGAAAGCAACTCATTCGGAGAACAGAACTAGCTTATTTCACACTGTACTTTGTTCCGTAATGAAGGTGTTTGTTTTCTAAACAAACTACATTATAAATGAGGTCAATCTACTAAGTTGTACATCTTGTTAGATTACACAAACAAGGTAAGTTTGATCTAGCTGCACTGAAGACTCTTCGTAAGAATGCAACTCATTCAGAGAACAGAACGA
Source organism: Orientallactaga sibirica (assembly GCA_036365145.1). Classification (NCBI taxonomy): domain Eukaryota; kingdom Metazoa; phylum Chordata; class Mammalia; order Rodentia; family Dipodidae; genus Orientallactaga; species Orientallactaga sibirica. Next base: position 59,674 of record JAEOAD010000020.1, read on the forward strand.
CCTTATTTCACACAGTACTGTGTTCGGCAATGAAGGTGTTTGTTTTCTAAAGAAACAAAGTTAGAAATGAGGTGAATCTACTAAGTTGTATATCTTGTTAGATTACATAAACTAGGAAAGTTTCATCTTGCTGCACTGAAGATACTTCTTAAAAAAGCAACTCATTTCGAGAAGAGAACTAGCTTATTTCACAGAGTACTGTGTTGGCAATGAAGGTGTTTGTTTTCTAAACAAACTATGTTAGAAATGAGGTGAATCTCCTAAGTTGTACATCTTGTTAGATTACACAAACTAGGAAAGTTTGATCTTGCTGCCCTGAAGATACTTCTTAAAAAAGCAACTTATTCGGAGAACAGAACTAGCTTATTTCACACAGTACAGTGTTCCGAAATGAAGGGGTTTGTTTTCTAAACAAACTACTTTAGAAATGAAGCTAATCTACTAAGTTGTACATCATGTTACATTACAGAAACAAGGAAAGTTTGATCTTGCTGCACTTAAGACTCTTCGTAAGAAAGCAACTCTTTTGGAGAACAGAACCGGGTTATTTCACACAGTACTGTGTTCGGCAATGAAGGTGTTTGTTTTCTAAAGAAACAACGTTAGAAATGAGGTGAATCTACTAAGTTGTACATCTTGTTAGATTACACAAACTAGGAAAGTTTGTTCTTGCTGCACTGAAGATACTTCTTAAAAAAGCAACTCATTCGGAGAACAGAACAAGCTTATTTCACACAGTACAGTGTTCAGAATTGAAGGGGTTTGCTTTCTAAACAAACTACTTTAGAAAAGAAGCTCATCTACTAAATTGTACATCATGTTACATTACAGCAACTAGGAAAGTTTGATCTTGCTGCCCTTAAGACTCTTCGTAAGAAAGCAACTCAATCGGAGAACAGAACTATCTTATTTCACACTGTACTTTGTTCCGTAATGAAGGTGTTTGTTTTTTAAACAAACTACGTTAGAAATGAGGTGAATCTACTAAGTTGTACATCTTGTTAGATTACACAAACAAGGTAAGTTTGATCTTGCTGCACTGAAGACTCTTCGTAAGAAAGCAACTCATTCAGAGAGCAGAACGGCCTTATTTCACACAGTACTGTGTTCGGCAATGAAGGTGTTTGTTTTCTAAAGAAACTACGTTAGAAATGAGGTGAATCTACTAAGTTGTACATCTTGTTAGATTACACAAACTAGGAAAGTTTCATCTTGGTGCACTGAAGATACTTCTTAAAAAGCAACTCATTCCGAGAACAGAACTAGCTTATTTCACACAGTACTGTGTTGGAATCAAGGTGTTTGTTTTCTAAACAAACTACGTTAGAAATGAGGTGAATCTACTAAGTTGTACATCTTTTTAGATTACACAAACCAGGAAAGTTTGATCTTCCTGCACTGAAGATTCTTGTTAAAAAATCAACTCATTCCAAGAACAGAACTAGCTTATTTCACACAATACTGTGTTCGGCAATGAAAGTGTTTGTTTTCTATACAAACTACGTTAGAAATGAGGTGAATCTACTAAGTTGTCCATCTTGTTAGATTACACAAACTAGGGAAGATTCATCTTGCTGCACTGAAGATACTTCTTAAAAAGCAACTCATTCCGAGAACAGAATTAGCTTATTTCACACAGTACTGTGTTGGCAATGAAGGTGTTTGTTTTCTAAAGAAACTACGTTAGAAATGAGGTGAATCTACTAAGTTGTACATCTTGTTAGATTACACAAACTAGGAAAGTTTCATCTTGCTGCACTGAAGATACTTCTTAAAAAGCAACTCATTCCGAGAACAGAACTAGCTTATTTCACACAGTACTGTGTTCGGCAATGTAGGTGTTTGTTTTCTAAACAAACTACGTTAGAAATGAGGTGAATGTACTAAGTTGTACATCTTCTTAGATTACACAAACCAGGAAAGTTTGATCTTCCTGCACTGAAGATTCTTGTTAAGAAATCAACTCATTCCAAGAACAGAACTAGCTTATTTCACACAGTACTGTGTTCGGCAATGAAAGTGTTTGTTTTCTATAGAAACTACGTTAGAAATGAGGTGAATGTACTAAGTTGTCCATCTTGTTAGATTACACAAACTAGGAAAGATTCATCTTGCTGCACTGAAGATACTTCTTAAAAAAGCAACTCATTCCGAGAAGAGAATTAGCTTATTTCACACAGTACTGTATTCGGCAATGAAGGTGTTTGTTTTCTAAAGAAACTACCTTAGAAATCAGGTGAATCTACTAAGTTGTACATCTTGTTAGATTACACAAACTAGGAAAGATTTATCTTGCTGCACTGAAGATACTTCTTAAAAAAGCAACTCATTCCGAGAACAGAATTAGCTTATTTTACACAGTACTGTGTTTGGCAATGAAGGTGTTTGTTTTCTAAAGAAACTAAGTTAGAAATCAGGTGAATCTACTAAGTTGTACATCTTGTTAGATTACACAAACTAGGAAAGTTTCATTTGCTGCACTGAAGATACTTCTTAAAAAAGCAACACATTCGGAGAACAGAACTAGCTTATTTCACACAGTACAGTGTTCAGAAATGAAGGGGTTTGTTTTCTAAACAAACTACTTTAGAAATGAAGCTAATCTACTAAATTGTACATCATGTTTCATTACAGCAACTAGGAAAGTTTGATCTTGCTGCCCTTAAGACTCTTCGTAAGAAAGCAACTCATTCGGAGAACAGAACTAGCTTATTTCACACTGTACTTTGTTCCGTAATGAAGGTGTTTGTTTTCTAAACAAACTACGTTAGAAATGAGTTGAATCTACTAAGTTGTACATCTTGTTAGATTACACAAACAAGGTAAGTTTGATCTTGCTGCAGTGAAGACTCTTCGTAAGAAAGCAACTCATTCAGAGAACAGAATGGCCTTATTTCACACAGTACTGTGTTCGGCAATGAAGGTGTTTGTTTTCGAAAGAAACTACGTTAGAAATGACGTGAATCTACTAAGTTGTACATCTTGTTAGATTACACAAACTAGGAAAGTTTCATCTTGCTGCACTGAAGATACTTCTTAAAAAAAGCAACTCATTCGTTAGAGAACAGAACTAGCTTATTTCACACAGCACTGTGTTCGGCAATGTAGGTGTTTGTTTTCTAAACAAACTACGTTAGAAATGAGGTGAATCAACTAAGTTGTACATCTTGTTAGATTACACAAACCAGGAAAGTTTGATCTTCCTGCACTGAAGATTCTTGTTAAGAAATCAACTCATTCCAAGAACAGAACTAGCTTATTTCACACAGTACTGTTGTTCGGCAATGAAGGTGTTTGTTTTCTATACAAACTACGTTAGAAATGAGGTGAATCTACTAAATTGTACATCTTGTTAGATTACACAAAGTAGGAAAGATTCATCTTGCTGCACTGAAGATACTTCTTAAAAATGCAACTCATTCCGAGAACAGAATTAGCTTATTTCACACAGTACTGTGTTCAGCAATGAAGGTGTTTGTTTTCTAAAGAAACTACGTTAGAAATCAGGTGAATCTACTAAGTTGTACATCTTGTTAGATTACACAAACTAGGAAAGTTTCATTTTGCTGCACTGAAGATACTTCGTAAGAAAGCAACTCATTCAGAGAGCAGAACGGCCTTATTTCACACAGTACTGTGTTCGGCAATGAAGGTGTTTGTTTTCTAAAGAAACTATGTTAGAAATGAGGTGAATCTACTAAGTTGTACATCTTGTTAGATTACACAAACTAGGAAAGTTTCATCTTGCTGCACTGAAGATACTTCTTAAAAAAGCAACTCATTCCGAGAACAGAACTAGCTTATTTCACACACTACTGTGTTCGGAAATGAAGGTGTTTGTTTTCTAAACAAACTACGTTAGAAATGAGGTGAATCTACTAAGTTGTACATCTTGTTAGATTACACAAACTAGGAAAGTTTGATCTTGCTGCACTGAAGATACTTCTTAAAAAAGCAACACATTCGGAGAACAGAACTAGCTTATTTCACACAGTACAGTGTTCAGAAATGAAGGGGTTTGTTTTCTAAACAAACTACTTTAAAAATGAAGCTAATCTACTAAATTGTACATCATGTTTCATTACAGCAACTAGGAAAGTTTGATCTTGCTGCACTTAAGACTCTTTTTAAGAAAGCAACTCATTCGGAGAACAGAACTAGCTTATTTCACACTGTACTTTGTTCCGTAATGAAGGTGTTTGTTTTCTAAACAAACTACGTTAGAAATGAGTTGAATCTACTACGTTGTACATCTTGTTAGATTACACAAACAAGGTAAGTTTGATCTTGCTGCACTGAAGACTCTTCGTAAGAAAGCAACTCATTCAGAGAACAGAACGGCCTTATTTCACACAGTACTGTGTTCGGCAATGAAGGTGTTTGTTTTCTAAAGAAACTACGTTAGAAATGAGGTGAATCTACTAAGTTGTACATCTTGTTAGATTACACAACTAGGAAAGTTTCATCTTGCTGCACTGAAGATACTTCTTAAAAAAGCAACTCATTCCGAGAACAGAACTAGCTTATTTCACACAGTACTGTGTTCGGCAATGTAGGTGTTTGTTTTCTAAACAAACTACGTTAGAAATGAGGTGAATCTACTAAGTTGTATATCTTGTTAGATTACACAAACCAGGAAAGTTTGATCTTCCTACACTGAAGATTCTTGTGAAGAAATCAACTCATTCCAAGAACAGAACTAGCTTATTTCACACAGTACAGTGTTCAGAAATGAAGGGTTTTGTTTTCTAAACAAACTACTTTAGAAATAAAGCTAATCTACTAAATTGTACATCATGTTACATTACAGCAACTAGGAAAGTTTGATCTTGCTGCACTTAAGACTCTTCGTAAGAAAGCAACTCATTCGGAGAACAGAACTAGCTTATTTCACACTGTACTTTGTTCCGTAATGAAGGTGTTTGTTTTCTAAACAAACTACATTATAAATGAGGTCAATCTACTAAGTTGTACATCTTGTTAGATTACACAAACAAGGTAAGTTTGATCTAGCTGCACTGAAGACTCTTCGTAAGAAATCAACTCATTCCAAGAACAGAACTAGCTTATTTCACACAGTACTGTGTTCGGCAATGAAAGTGTTTGTTTTCTAAAGAAACAAAGTTAGAAATGAGGTGAATCTACTAAGTTGTATATCTTGTTAGATTACATAAACTAGGAAAGTTTCATCTTGCTGCACTGAAGATACTTCTTAAAAAAAGCAACTCATTTCGAGAAGAGAACTAGCTTATTTCACAGAGTACTGTGTTGGCAATGAAGGTGTTTGTTTTCTAAACAAACTATGTTAGAAATGAGGTGAATCTCCTAAGTTGTACATCTTGTTAGATTACACAAACTAGGAAAGTTTGATCTTGCTGCCCTGAAGATACTTCTTAAAAAGCAACTTATTCGGAGAACAGAACTAGCTTATTTCACACAGTACAGTGTTCCGAAATGAAGGGGTTTGTTTTCTAAACAAACTACTTTAGAAATGAAGCTAATCTACTAAGTTGTACATCATGTTACATTACAGAAACAAGGAAAGTTTGATCTTGCTGCACTTAAGACTCTTCGTAAGAAAGCAACTCTTTTGGAGAACAGAACCGGGTTATTTCACACAGTACTGTGTTCGGCAATGAAGGTGTTTGTTTTCTAAAGAAACAACGTTAGAAATGAGGTGAATCTACTAAGTTGTACATCTTGTTAGATTACACAAACTAGGAAAGTTTGTTCTTGCTGCACTGAAGATACTTCTTAAAAAAGCAACTCATTCGGAGAACAGAACAAGCTTATTTCACACAGTACAGTGTTCAGAATTGAAGGGGTTTGCTTTCTAAACAAACTACTTTAGAAAAGAAGCTCATCTACTAAATTGTACATCATGTTACATTACAGCAACTAGGAAAGTTTGATCTTGCTGCCCTTAAGACTCTTCGTAAGAAAGCAACTCAATCGGAGAACAGAACTATCTTATTTCACACTGTACTTTGTTCCAGAATGAAGGTGTTTGTTTTTAAACAAACTACGTTAGAAATGAGGTGAATCTACTAAGTTGTACATCTTGTTAGATTACACAAACAAGGTAAGTTTGATCTTGCTGCACTGAAGACTCTTCGTAAGAAAGCAACTCATTCAGAGAGCAGAACGGCCTTATTTCACACAGTACTGTGTTCGGCAATGAAGGTGTTTGTTTTCTAAAGAAACTACGTTAGAAATGAGGTGAATCTACTAAGTTGTACATCTTGTTAGATTACACAAACTAGGAAAGTTTCATCTTGGTGCACTGAAGATACTTCTTAAAAAAGCAACTCATTCCGAGAACAGAACTAGCTTATTTCACACAGTACTGTGTTCCGCAATCAAGGTGTTTGTTTCCTAAACAAACTACGTTAGAAATGAGGTGAATCTACTAAGTTGTACATCTTTTTAGATTACACAAACCAGGAAAGTTTGATCTTCCTGCACTGAAGATTCTTGTTAAAAAATCAACTCATTCCAAGAACAGAACTAGCTTATTTCACACAATACTGTGTTCGGCAATGAAAGTGTTTGTTTTCTATACAAACTACGTTAGAAATGAGGTGAATCTACTAAGTTGTCCATCTTGTTAGATTACACAAACTAGGGAAGATTCATCTTGCTGCACTGAAGATACTTCTTAAAAAAGCAACTCATTCCGAGAACAGAATTAGCTTATTTCACACAGTACTGTGTTCGGCAATGAAGGTGTTTGTTTTCTAAAGAAACTACGTTAGAAATGAGGTGAATCTACTAAGTTGTACATCTTGTTAGATTACACAAACTAGGAAAGTTTCATCTTGCTGCACTGAAGATACTTCTTAAAAAAGCAACTCATTCCGAGAACAGAACTAGCTTATTTCACACAGTACTGTGTTCGGCAATGTAGGTGTTTGTTTTCTAAACAAACTACGTTAGAAATGAGGTGAATGTACTAAGTTGTACATCTTGTTAGATTACACAAACCAGGAAAGTTTGATCTTCCTGCACTGAAGATTCTTGTTAAGAAATCAACTCATTCCAAGAACAGAACTAGCTTATTTCACACAGTACTGTGTTCGGCAATGAAAGTGTTTGTTTTCTATAGAAACTACGTTAGAAATGAGGTGAATGTACTAAGTTGTCCATCTTGTTAGATTACACAAACTAGGAAAGATTCATCTTGCTGCACTGAAGATACTTCTTAAAAAAGCAACTCATTCCGAGAAGAGAATTAGCTTATTTCACACAGTACTGTATTCGGCAATGAAGGTGTTTGTTTTCTAAAGAAACTACCTTAGAAATCAGGTGAATCTACTAAGTTGTACATCTTGTTAGATTACACAAACTAGGAAAGATTTATCTTGCTGCACTGAAGATACTTCTTAAAAAAGCAACTCATTCCGAGAACAGAATTAGCTTATTTTACACAGTACTGTGTTCGGCAATGAAGGTGTTTGTTTTCTAAAGAAACTAAGTTAGAAATCAGGTGAATCTACTAAGTTGTACATCTTGTTAGATTACACAAACTAGGAAAGTTTCATTTGCTGCACTGAAGATACTTCTTAAAAAAGCAACACATTCGGAGAACAGAACTAGCTTATTTCACACAGTACAGTGTTCAGAAATGAAGGGGTTTGTTTTCTAAACAAACTACTTTAGAAATGAAGCTAATCTACTAAATTGTACATCATGTTTCATTACAGCAACTAGGAAAGTTTGATCTTGCTGCCCTTAAGACTCTTCGTAAGAAAGCAACTCATTCGGAGAACAGAACTAGCTTATTTCACACTGTACTTTGTTCCGAATGAAGGTGTTTGTTTTCTAAACAAACTACGTTAGAAATGAGTTGAATCTACTAAGTTGTACATCTTGTTAGATTACACAAACAAGGTAAGTTTGATCTTGCTGCAGTGAAGACTCTTCGTAAGAAAGCAACTCATTCAGAGAACAGAATGGCCTTATTTCACACAGTACTGTGTTCGGCAATGAAGGTGTTTGTTTTCGAAAGAAACTACGTTAGAAATGACGTGAATCTACTAAGTTGTACATCTTGTTAGATTACACAAACTAGGAAAGTTTCATCTTGCTGCACTGAAGATACTTCTTAAAAAAGCAACTCATTCCGAGAACAGAACTAGCTTATTTCACACAGCACTGTGTTCGGCAATGTAGGTGTTTGTTTTCTAAACAAACTACGTTAGAAATGAGGTGAATCAACTAAGTTGTACATCTTGTTAGATTACACAAACCAGGAAAGTTTGATCTTCCTGCAATGAAGATTCTTGTTAAGAAATCAACTCATTCCAAGAACAGAACTAGCTTATTTCACACAGTACTGTGTTCGGCAATGAAGGTGTTTGTTTTCTATACAAACTACGTTAGAAATGAGGTGAATCTACTAAATTGTACATCTTGTTAGATTACACAAAGTAGGAAAGATTCATCTTGCTGCACTGAAGATACTTCTTAAAAATGCAACTCATTCCGAGAACAGAATTAGCTTATTTCACACAGTACTGTGTTCAGCAATGAAGGTGTTTGTTTTCTAAAGAAACTACGTTAGAAATCAGGTGAATCTACTAAGTTGTACATCTTGTTAGATTACACAAACTAGGAAAGTTTCATTTTGCTGCACTGAAGATACTTCGTAAGAAAGCAACTCATTCAGAGAGCAGAACGGCCTTATTTCACACAGTACTGTGTTCGGCAATGAAGGTGTTTGTTTTCTAAAGAAACTATGTTAGAAATGAGGTGAATCTACTAAGTTGTACATCTTGTTAGATTACACAAACTAGGAAAGTTTCATCTTGCTGCACTGAAGATACTTCTTAAAAAGCAACTCATTCCGAGAACAGAACTAGCTTATTTCACACACTACTGTGTTGGAAATGAAGGTGTTTGTTTTCTAAACAAACTACGTTAGAAATGAGGTGAATCTACTAAGTTGTACATCTTGTTAGATTACACAAACTAGGAAAGTTTGATCTTGCTGCACTGAAGATACTTCTTAAAAAAGCAACACATTCGGAGAACAGAACTAGCTTATTTCACACAGTACAGTGTTCAGAAATGAAGGGGTTTGTTTTCTAAACAAACTACTTTAAAAATGAAGCTAATCTACTAAATTGTACATCATGTTTCATTACAGCAACTAGGAAAGTTTGATCTTGCTGCACTTAAGACTCTTCGTCAGAAAGCAACTCATTCGGAGAACAGAACTAGCTTATTTCACACTGTACTTTGTTCCGTAATGAAGGTGTTTGTTTTCTAAACAAACTACGTTAGAAATGAGTTGAATCTACTACGTTGTACATCTTGTTAGATTACACAAACAAGGTAAGTTTGATCTTGCTGCACTGAAGACTCTTCGTAAGAAAGCAACTCATTCAGAGAACAGAACGGCCTTATTTCACACAGTACTGTGTTCGGCAATGAAGGTGTTTGTTTTCTAAAGAAACTACGTTAGAAATGAGGTGAATCTACTAAGTTGTACATCTTGTTAGATTACACAACTAGGAAAGTTTCATCTTGCTGCACTGAAGATACTTCTTAAAAAAGCAACTCATTCCGAGAACAGAACTAGCTTATTTCACACAGTACTGTGTTCGGCAATGTAGGTGTTTGTTTTCTAAACAAACTACGTTAGAAATGAGGTGAATCTACTAAGTTGTACATGTTTTTAGATTACACAAATCAGGAAAGTTTCATCTTCCTGCACTGAAGATTCTTGTTAAGAAATCAACTCATTCCAAGAACAGAACTAGCTTATTTCACACAGTACTGTGTTCGGCAATGAAGGCGTTTGTTTTCTATACAAACTACGTTAGAAATGAGGTGAATCCTCTAAGTTGTACATCTTGTTAGATTACACAAACTAGGAAAGTTTCATCTTGCTGCACTGAAGATCCTTAAAAAAGCAACTCATTCCGAGAATAGGACTAGCTTATTTCACACAGTCCTGTGTTCGGCAATGAAGGTATTTGTTTTCTAAACAAACTACGTTAGAAATGAGGTGAATCTAGTAAGTTGTACATATTGTTAGATTACACAAACTAGGAAAGTTTGATCTTGCAGCACTGAAGATACTTCTTAAAATAGCAACTGATTCGAGGAACAGAACTAGCTTATTTCACACAGTACAGTGTTGAGAAATGAAGGGTTTTTTTCTAAACAAACTACTTTAGAAATGAAGCTAATCTACTAAATTGTACATCATGTTACTTTACAGCAACTAGGAAAGTTTGATCTTGCTGCACTTAAGACTCTTCGTATGAAAGCAACTCATTCGGAGAACAGAACTAGCTTATTTCACACTGTACTTTGTTCCGTAATGAAGGTGTTTGTTTTCTAAACAAACTACGTTAGAAATGAGGTGAATCTACTAAGTTGTACATCTTGTTAGATTACACAAACTAGGAAAGTTTCATCTTGCTGCACTGAAGATACTTCTTAAAAAAGCAACTCATTCCGAGAACAGAACTAGCTTATTTCACACAGTAATGTGTTCGGCAATGAAGGTCTTTGTTTTCTAAAGAAACTATGTTAGAAATGAGGTGAATCTACTAAGTTGTACACCTTGTTACATTACACAAACTAGGAAAGTTTGATCGTGCTGCACTGAAGATACTTCTTAAAAAAGCAACTCATTCGGAGAACAGAACTAGCTTATTTCAAACAGTACAGTGTTCAGAAATGAAGGGTTTTGTTTTCTAAACAAACAACGTTAGAAATGAAGCTAATCTACTAAGTTGTACATCATGTTACATTACAGAAACAAGGAAAGTTTGATCTTGCTGCACTTAAGACTTCGTAAGAAAGCAACTCATTTGGAGAACAGAACGGGCTTATTTCACACAGTACTGTGTTCGGCAATGAAGGTGTTTGTTTTCTAAAGAAACTACGTTAGAAATGAGGTGAATCTACTAAGTTGTACATCTTGTTAGATTACACACACCAGGAAAGTTTGATCTTCCTGCACTGGAAATTCTTGTTAAGAAATCAACTCATTCCAAGAACAGAACTAGCTTATTTCACACAGTACTGTGTTCGGCAATGAAGGTGTTTGTTTTCTATACAAACTACGTTAGAAATGAGGTGAATCTACTAAGATGTACATCTTGTTAGATTACACAAACTAGGAAAGTTTCATCTTGCTGCACTGAAGATACTTCTTAAAAAGGCAACTCATTCGGAAAACAGAACTAGCTTATTTCACACAGTACAGTGTTCAGAAATGAAGGGGTTGTTTTCTAAACAAACTACTTTAGAAATGAAGCTAATCTACTAAGTTGTACATCATGTTACATTACAGAAACAAGGAAAGTTTGATCTTGCTGCACTTAAGACTCTTCGTGAAGAAAGCAACTCATTTGGAGAACAGAACGGGCTTATTTCACACAGTACTGTGTTGGCAATGAAGGTGTTTGTATTCTAAAGAAACTACGTTAGAAATGAGGTGAATCTACTAAGTTGTACATCTTGTTAGATTACACAAACTAGGAAAGTTTGTTCTTGCTGCACTGAAGATACTTTTTAAAAAAGCAACTCATTCGGAGAACAGAACTAGCTTATTTCACACAGTACAGTGTTCAGAAATGAAGGGGTTGTTTTCTAAACAAACTACTTTAGAAATGAAGCTAATCTACTAATTGTACATCATGTTTCTTTACAGCACCTAGGAAAGTTTGATCTTGCTGTACTTAAGACTCTTCGTAAGAAAGCAACTCATTCGGAGAACAGAACTACCTTATTTCACACTGTACTTTGTTCCAGAATGAAGGTTTTGTTTTCTAAACAAACTATGATAGAAATGAGGTGAATCTACTAAGTTGTACATCTTGTTAGATTACACAAACTAGGAAAGTTTGATCTTGCTGCAGTGAAGATACTTCTTAAAAAAGCAAGTCATTTGGAGAACAGAACTAGCTTATTTCACACAGTACCGTGTTCAGAAATGAAGGCGTTTGTTTTCTAAACAAACTACTTTAGAAATGAAGCTAATCTACTAAATTGTACATCATGTAACATTACAGCAACTAGGAAAGTTTGATCTTGCTGCACTTAAGACTCTTCGTAAGAAAGCAACTCATTTTGGAGAACAGAACTAGCTTATTTCACACTGTACTTTGTTCCGTAATGAAGGTGTTTGTTTTCTAAACAAACTGCGTTAGAAATGAGGTGAATCTACTAAGTTGTACATCTTGTTAGATTACACAAACAAGGTAAGTTTGTTCTTGCTGCACTGAAGATACTTCTTAAAAAAGCAACTCATTCGGAGAACAGAACAAGCTTATTTCACAGAGTACAGTGTTCAGAATTGAAGGGGTTTGTTTTCTAAACAAACTACTTTAGAAAAGAAGCTCATCTACTAAATTGTACATCATGTTACATTACAGCAACTAGGAAAGTTTGATCTTCCTGCCCTTAAGACTCTTCGTAAAAAAGCAACTCATTCGGAGAACAGAACTATCTTATTTCACACTTTACTTTGTTCCGTAATGAAGGTGTTTGTTTTCTAAACAAACTACGTTAGAAATGAAGTGAATCTAGTAAGTTGTACATCTTGTCAGATTACACAAACAAGGTAAGTTTGATCTTGCTGCACTGAAGACTGTTCGTAAGATAGCAACTCATTCAGAGAACAGAACGGCCTTATTTCACACAGTACTGTGTTCGGCAATGAAGGTGTTTGTTTTCTAAAGAAACTACGTTAGAAATGAGGTGAATCTACTAAGTTGTACATCTTGTTAGATTACACAAACTAGGAAAGTTTCATCTTGGTGCACTGAAGATACTTCTTAAAAAAGCAACTCATTCCGAGAACAGAACTAGCTTATTTCACACAGTACTGTGTTCGGCAATCAAGGTGTTTGTTTTCTAAACAAACTACGTTAGAAATGAGGTGAATCTACTAAGTTGTACATCTTGTTAGATTACACAAACCAGAAAGTTTGATCTTCCTGCACTGAAGATTCTTGTTAAAAATCAACTCATTCCAAGAACAGAACTAGCTTATTTCACACAATACTGTGTTCGCAATGAAAGTGTTTGTTTTCTATACAAACTACGTTAGAAATGAGGTGAATCTACTAAGTTGTCCATCTTGTTAGATTACACAAACTAGGGAAGATTCATCTTGCTGCACTGAAGATACTTCTTAAAAAAGCAACTCATTCCGAGAACAGAATTAGCTTATTTCACACAGTACTGTGTTCGGCAATGAAGGTGTTTGTTTTCTAAAGAAACTACGTTAGAAATGAGGTGAATCTACTAAGTTGTACATCTTGTTAGATTACACAAACTAGGAAAGTTTCATCTTGCTGCACTGAAGATACTTCTTAAAAAGCAACTCATTCCGAGAACAGAACTAGCTTATTTCACACAGTACTGTGTTCGGCAATGTAGGTGTTTGTTTTCTAAACAAACTACGTTAGAAATGAGGTGAATGTACTAAGTTGTACATCTTCTTAGATTACACAAACCAGGAAATTTTGATCTTCCTGCACTGAAGATTCTTGTTAAGAAATCAACTCATTCCAAGAACAGAACTAGCTTATTTCACACAGTACTGTGTTCGGCAATGAAAGTGTTTGTTTTCTATAGAAACTACGTTAGAAATGAGGTGAATGTACTAAGTTGTACATCTTGTTAGATTACACAAACTAGGAAAGATTCATCTTGCTGCACTGAAGATACTTCTTAAAAAAGCAACTCATTCCGAGAAGAGAATTAGCTTATTTCACACAGTACTGTATTCGGCAATGAAGGTGTTTGTTTTCTAAAGAAACTACCTTAGAAATCAGGTGAATCTACTAAGTTGTACATCTTGTTAGATTACACAAACTAGGAAAGATTTATCTTGCTGCACTGAAGATACTTCTTAAAAAAGCAACTCATTCCGAGAACAGAATTAGCTTATTTTACACAGTACTGTGTTCGGCATTGAAGGTGTTTGTTTTCTAAAGAAACTACGTTAGAAATCAGGTGAATCTGCTAAGTTGTATATCTTGTTAGATTACACAAACTAGGAAAGTTTCATTTGCTGCACTGAAGATCCTTCTTAAAAAAGCAACACATTCGGAGAACAGAACTAGCTTATTTCACACAGTACAGTGTTCAGAAATGAAGGGGTTTGTTTTCTAAACAAACTACTTTAGAAATGAAGCTAATCTACTAAATTGTACATCATGTATCATTACAGCAACTAGGAAAGTTTGATCTTGCTGCCCTTAAGACTCTTCGTAAGAAAGCAACTCATTCGGAGAAAAGAACTAGCTTATTTCACACTGTACTTTGTTCCGTAATGAAGGTGTTTGTTTTCTAAACAAACTACGTTAGAAATGAGTTGAATCTACTACGTTGTACATCTTGTTAGATTACACAAACAAGGTAAGTTTGATCTTGCTGCAGTGAAGACTCTTCGTAAGAAAGCAACTCATTCAGAGAACAGAATGGCCTTATTTCACACAGTACTGTGTTCGGCAATGAAGGTGTTTGTTTTCTAAAGAAACTACGTTAGAAATGACGTGAATCTACTAAGTTGTACATCTTGTTAGATTACACAAACTAGGAAAGTTTCATCTTGCTGCACTGAAGATACTTCTTAAAAAAGCAACTCATTCCGAGAACAGAACTAGCTTATTTCACACAGCACTGTGTTCGGCAATGTAGGTGTTTGTTTTCTAAACAAACTACGTTAGAAATGAGGAGAATCAACTAAGTTGTACATCTTGTTAGATTACACAAACCAGGAAAGTTTGATCTTCCTGCAATGAAGATTCTTGTTAAGAAATCAACTCATTCCAAGAACAGAACTAGCTTATTTCACACAGTACTGTGTTCGGCAATGAAGGTGTTTGTTTTCTATACAAACTACGTTAGAAATGAGGTGAATCTACTAAATTGTACATCTTGTTAGATTACACAAAGTAGGAAAGATTCATCTTGCTGCACTGAAGATACTTCTTAAAAATGCACTCATTCCGAGAACAGAATTAGCTTATTTCACACAGTACTGTGTTCAGCAATGAAGGTGTTTGTTTTCTAAAGAAACTACGTTAGAAATCAGGTGAATCTACTAAGTTGTACATCTTGTTAGATTACACAAACTAGGAAAGTTTCATTTTGCTGCACTGAAGATACTTTTGTAAAGAAAGCAACTCATTCAGAGAGCAGAACGGCCTTATTTCACACAGTACTGTGTTCGGCAATGAAGGTGTTTGTTTCTAAAGAAACTATGTTAGAAATGAGGTGAATCTACTAAGTTGTACATCTTGTTAGATTACACAAACTAGGAAAGTTTCATCTTGCTGCACTGAAGATACTTCTTAAAAAGCAACTCATTCCGAGAACAGAACTAGCTTATTTCACACACTACTGTGTTGGCAAATGAAGGTGTTTGTTTTCTAAACAAACTACGTTAGAAATGAGTTGAATCTACTAAGTTGTACATCTTGTTAGATTACACAAACTAGGAAAGTTTAATCTTGCTGCACTGAAGATACTTCTTAAAAAAGCAACACATTCTGGAGAACAGAACTAGCTTATTTCACACAGTACAGTGTTCAGAAATGAAGGGGTTTGTTTTCTAAACAAACTACTTTAAAAATGAAGCTAATCTACTAAATTGTACATCATGTTTCATTACAGCAACTAGGAAAGTTTGATCTTGCTGCACTTAAGACTCTTTCAGAAAGCAACTCATTCGGAGAACAGAACTAGCTTATTTCACACTGTACTTTGTTCCGTAATGAAGGTGTTTGTTTTCTAAACAAACTACGTTAGAAATGAGTTGAATCTACTACGTTGTACATCTTGTTAGATTACACAAACAAGGTAAGTTTGATCTTGCTGCACTGAAGACTCTTCGTAAGAAAGCAACTCATTCAGAGAACAGAACGGCCTTATTTCACAGAGTACTGTGTTCGGCAATGAAGGTGTTTGTTTTCTAAAGAAACTACGTTAGAAATGAGGTGAATCTACTAAGTTGTACATCTTGTTAGATTACACAACTAGGAATGTTTCATCTTGCTGCACTGAAGATACTTCTTAAAAAAGCAACTCATTCCGAGAACAGAACTAGCTTATTTCACACAGTACTGTGTTCGGCAATGAAGGTGTTTGTTTTCTAAACAAACTACGTTAGAAATGAGGTGAATCTACTAAGTTGTACATCTTGTTGGATTACACAAACTAGGAAAGTTTCATCTTGCTGCACTGAAGATACTTCTTAAAAAAGCAACTCATTCCAAGAACAGAACAAGCTTATTTCACACAGTACTGTGTTCGGCAATGTAGGTGTTTGTTTTCTAAACAAACTACGTTAGAAATGAGGTGAATCTACTAAGTTGTACATGTTTTTAGATTACACAAATCAGGAAAGTTTCATCTTCCTGCACTGAAGATTCTTGTTAAGAAATCAACTCATTCCAAGAACAGAACTAGCTTATTTCACACAGTACTGTGTTCGGCAATGAAGGCGTTTGTTTTCTATACAAACTACGTTAGAAATGAGATGAATCCTCTAAGTTGTACATCTTGTTAGATTACACAAACTAGGAAAGTTTCATCTTGCTGCACTGAAGTTCCTTAAAAAAGCAACTCATTCCGAGAATAGGACTAGCTTATTTCACACAGTCCTGTGTTCAGCAATGAAGGTATTTGTTTTCTAAACACACTACGTTAGAAATGAGGTGAATCTACTAAGTTGTACATATTGTTAGATTACACACACTAGGAAAGTTTGATCTTGCAGCACTGAAGATACTTCTTAAAATAGCAATTGATTCGGAGAACAGAACTAGCTTATTTCACACAGTACAGTGTTGAGAAACGAAGGGTTTTTTTTTCTAAACAAACTACTTTAGAAATGAAGCTAATCTACTAAATTGTACATCATGTTACTTTACAGCAACTAGGAAAGTTGGATCTTGCTGCACTTAAGACTCTTCGTATGAAAGCAACTCATTCGGAGAACAGAACTAGCTTATTTCACACTGTACTTTGTTCCGCAATGAAGGTGTTTGTTTTCTAAACAAACTGCGTTAGAAATGAGGTGAATCTGCTACGTTGTACATCTTGTTAGATTACACAAACAAGGTAAGTTTCATCTTGCTGCACTGAAGACTCTTCGTAAGAATACTCATTCAGAGAACAGAACGGGCTTATTTCACACAGTACTGTGTTCGGCAATGAAGGTGTTTGTTTTCTAAAGAAACTACGTTAGAAATGAGGTGAATCTACTAAGTTGTACATCTTGTTAGATTACACAAACCAGGAAAGTTTGATCTTCCTGCACTGGAAATTCTTGTTAAGAAATCAACTCATTCCAAGAACAGAACTAGCTTATTTCACACAGTACTGTGTTCGGCAATGGAGGTGTTTGTTTTCTATACAAACTACGTTAGAAATGAGGTGAATCTACTAAGATGTACATCTTGTTAGATTACACAAACTAGGAAAGTTTCATCTTGCTGCACTGAAGATACTTCTTAAAAAGGCAACTCATTCGGAAAACAGAACTAGCTTATTTGACACAGTACAGTGTTCAGAAATGAAGGGGTTGTTTTCTAAACAAACTACTTTAGAAATGAAGCTAATCTACTAAGTTGTACATCATGTTACATTACAGAAACAAGGAAAGTTTGATCTTGCTGCACTTAAGACTCTTCGTAAGAAAGCAACTCATTTGGAGAACAGAACGGGCTTATTTCACACAGTACTGTGTTCGGCAATGAAGGTGTTTGTACTCTAAAGAAACTACGTTAGAAATGAGGTGAATCTACTAAGTTGTACATCTTGTTAGATTACACAAACTAGGAAAGTTTGATCTTGCTGCCCTGAAGATACTTCTTAAAAAAGCAACTCATACGGAGAACAGAACTAGCTTATTTCACACAGTACAGTGTTCAGAAATGAAGGTGTTTGTTTTCTAAACAAACTACTTTAGAAATGAAGCTAATCTACTAATTGTACATCATGTTTCTTTACAGCAACTAGGAAAGTTTGATCTTGCTGTACTTAAGACTCTTCGTAAGAAAGCAACTCATTCGGAGAACAGAACTACCTTATTTCACACTGTACTTTGTTCCGTAATGAAGGTTTTTGTTTTCTAAACAAACTATGATAGAAATGAGGTGAATCTACTAAGTTGTACATCTTGTTAGATTACACAAACTAGGAAAGTTTGATCTTGCTGCAGTGAAGATACTTCTTAAAAAAGCAAGTCATTTGGAGAACAGAACTAGCTTATTTCACACAGTACCGTGTTCAGAAATGAAGGCGTTTGTTTTCTAAACAAACTACTTTAGAAATGAAGCTAATCTACTAAATTGTACATCATGTAACATTACAGCAACTAGGAAAGTTTGATCTTGCTGCACTTAAGACTCTTCGTAAGAAAGCAACTCATTCGGAGAACAGAACTAGCTTATTTCACACTGTACTTTGTTCCGTAATGAAGGTGTTTGTTTTCTAAACAAACTGCGTTAGAAATGAGGTGAATCTGCTAAGTTGTACATCTTGTTAGATTACACAAACAAGGTAAGTTTCATCTTGCTGCACTGAAGACTCTTCGTAAGAATACTCATTCAGAGAACAGAACGGGCTTATTTCACACAGTACTGTGTTCGGCAATGAAGGTGTTTGTTTTCTAAACAAACTACGTTAGAAATGAGGTGAATCTACTAAGTTGTACATCTTGTTAGATTACACAAATTAGGAAAGTTTCATCTTGCTGCACTGAAGATACTTCTTAAAAAAGCAACTCATTCCGAGAACAGAACTAGCTTATTTCACACAGTACTGCGTTCGGCAATGAAGGTGTTTGTTTTCTAAACAAACTACGTTAGAAATGATGTGAATCTACTAAGTTGTACACCTTGTTACATTACACAAAGTAGGAAAGTTTGATCTTGCTGCACTGAAGATACTTCTTAAAAAAGCAACTCATTCGGAGAACAGAACTAGCTTATTTCACACAGTACAGTGTTCAGAAATGAAGGGGTTTGTTTTCTGAACAAACTACTTTAGAAATGAAGCTAATCTACTAAATTGTACATCATGTAAGATTACAGCAACTAGGAAAATTTGATCTTGCTGCACTTAAGATTCTTCGTAAGAAAGCAACTCATTTGGAGAACAGAACTAGCTTATTTCACACAGTACAGTGTTCAGAAATGAAGGGGTTTGTTTTCTAAACAAACTACTTTAGAAATGAAGCTAATCTACTAAATTGTACATCATGTAACATTACAGCAACTAGGAAAATTTGATCTTGCTGCACTTAAGACTCTTCGTAAGAAAGCAACTCATTCGGAGAACAGAACTAGGTTATTTCACACTGTACTTTGTTCCGTAATGAAGGTGTTTGTTTTCCAAACAAACTACGTTAGAAATGAGGTGAATCTACTAAGTTGTACATCTTGTTAGATTACACAAAGTAGGAAAGTTTGATCTTGCTGCACTGAAGACTCTTCGGAAGAAAGCAACTCATTCAGAGAACAGAACGGGCTTATTTCACACAGTACTGTGTTCGGCAATGAAGGTGTTTGTTTTCTAGAGAAACTACGTTAGAAATGAGGCGAATCTACTAAGTTGTACATCTTGTTAGATTACACAAACTTGGAAAGTTTCATCTTGCTGCACTGAAGATACTTCTTAAAAAAGCAACTCATTCCAAGAACACAACAAGCTTATTTCACACAGTACTGTGTTCGGAAATGTAGGTGTTTGTTTTCTAAATGAACTATGTTAGAAATGAGGTGAATCTACTAAGTTGTACATCTTTTTAGATTACACAAACCAGGAAAGTTTGATCTTCCTGCACTGAAGATTCTTGTTAAGAAATCAACTCATTCCAAGAACAGAACTAGCTTATTTCACACAGTACTGTGTTCGGCAATGAAGGTGTTTGTTTTCTATACAAACTACGTTAGAAATGAGGTGAATCTACTAAGTTGTACATCTTGTTAGATTACACAAACTAGGAAAGTTTCATCTTGCTGCACTGAAGATCCTTAACAAAGCAACTCATTCCGAGAACAGAACTAGCTTATTTCACACAGTACTGTGTTCGGCAATGAAGGTGTTTGTTTTGTAAAGAAACTACGTTAGAAATGAGGTGAATCTACTAAGTTGTACATCTTGTTAGATTACACAAACTAGGAAAGTTTCATCTTGCTGCACTGAAGATCCTTAACAAAGCAACTCATTCCGAGAACAGAACTAGCTTATTTCACACAGTACTGTGTTCGGCAATGAAGGTGTTTGTTTTGTAAAGAAACTACGTTAGAAATGAGGTGATTCTACTAAGTTGTACATCTTGTTAGATTACACAAACTAGGAAAGTTTGATCTTGCAGCACTGAAGATATTTCTTAAAAAAGCAACTGATTTGGAGAACAGAACTAGCTTATTTCACACAGTACAGTGTTCAGAAATCTAAAGGGTTTTGTTTTCTAAACAAACTACTTTAGAAATGAAGCTAATCTACTAAATTGTACATCATGTTACTTTACAGCAACTAGGAAAGTTTGATCTTGCTGCACTTAAGACTCTTCGTAAGAAAGCAACTCATTCGGAGAACAGAACTAGCTTATTTCACACTGTACTTTGTTCCCTTATGAAAGTGTTTGTTTTCTAAACAAACTACGTTAGAAATGAGGTGAATCTACTCAGTTGTACATCTTGTTAGATTACACAAACTAGGAAAGTGTCATCTTGCTGCACTGAAGACTCTTCGTAAGAAAGCAACTCATTCAGAGAACAGAACGGGCTTGTTTCACACAGTACTGTGTTCGGCAATGAAGGTGTTTGTTTTCTAAACAAACTACGTTAGAAATGAGGTGAATCTACTAAGTTGTACACCTTGTGACATTACAGAAACTAGGAAAGTTTGATCTTGCTGCACTGAAGATACTTCTTAAAAAAGCAACTCATTTGGAGAACAGAACGGGCTTATTTCACACAGTACTGTGTTCGGCAATGAAGGTGTTTGTTTTCTAAAGAAACTACGTTAGAAATGAAGTGATTCTACTAAGTTGTACATCTTGTTAGATTACACAAACCAGGAAAGTTTGATCTTCCTGCACTGAAGATTCTTATTAAGAAATCAACTCATTCCAAGAACAGAACTAGCTTATTTCACACAGTACTGTGTTCGCCAATGAAGGTGTTTGTTTTCTATACAAACTACGTTACAAATGAGGTGAATCTACTACGTTGTACATCTTGTTAGATTGCACAAACTAGGAAAGTTTCATCTTGCTGCACTGAAGATACTTCTTAAAAAAGCAACTCATTCCGAGAACAGAACTAGCTTATTTCACACAGTACTGTGTTCGGCAATGAAGGTGTTTGTTTTCTAAAAAAACTACGTTAGAAATGAGGTGAATCTACTAAATTGTACATCTTGTTAGATTACACAAACTAGGAAAGTTTGATCTTGCTGCACTGAAGATACTTCTTAAAAAAGCAACTCATTCGTAGAACAGAACTAGCTTATTTCACACAGTACAGTGTTCAGAAATGAAGGGGTTTGTGTTCTAAACACACTACTTTAGAAATGAAGCTAATCTACTAAGTTGTACAGCATGTTACATTACAGAAACAAGGAAAGTTTGATCTTGCTGCACTTAAGACTCTTCGTAAGAAAGCAACTCATTTTGAGAACAGAACGGGTTTATTTCACACAGTACTGTGTTCGGCAATGAAGGTGTTTGTTTTCTAAAGAAACTATGTTAGAAATGAGGTGAATCTACTAAGTTGTACATCTTCTTAGATTACACAAACTAGGAAAGTTTGTTCTTGCTGCACTGAAGATACTTCTTAAAAAAGCAACTCATTCGGAGAAGAGAACTAGCTTATTTCACAGAGTACAGTGTTCAGAAATGAAGGGGTTTGTTTTCTAAACAAACTACTTTAGAAATGAAGCTAATCTACTAAATTGTACATCATGTTTCTTTACAGCAACTAGGAAAGTTTGATCTTGCTGCACTTAAGACTCTTCGTAAGAAAGCAACTCATTCGGAGAACAGAACTAGCCTATTTCACACTGTACTTTGTTCCGTAATTAAGGTGTTTCTTTTCTAAACAAACTACGATAGAAATGAGGTGAATCTACTAAGTTGTACATCTTGTTAGATTACACAAACTAGGAAAGTTTGATCTTCCTGCACTGAAGATTCTTGTTAAGAAAGCAACTCATTCCGAGAACAGAACTAGCGTATTTCACACAGTCCTGAGTTCGGCAATGAAGGTGTTTGTTTTCTAAACAAACAACGTTAGAAATGAGGTGAATCTACTAAGTTGTACATCTTGTTAGATTTCACAAACTAGGAAAGTTTGATCTTGCTGCAATGAAGATACTTCTTAAAAAAGCAACTCATTCCGAGAACAGAACTAGCTTATTTCACACAGTACTGTGTTCGGCAATGAAGGTGTTTGTTTTCTAAAAAAACTATGTTAGAAATGAGGTGAATCTACTAAGTTGTACATCTTGTTAGATTACACAAACTAGGAAAGGTTGATCTTGCTGCACTGAAGATACTTCTTAAAAAGGCAACTCATTCGGAGAACAGAACTAGCTTATTTCACACAGTACAGTGTTCAGAAATGAAGGGGTTTGTTTTCTAAACAAACTACTTTAGAAATGAAGCTAATGTACTAAGTTGTATATCACGTTACATTACAGAAACAAGGAAAGTTTGATCTTGCTGCACTTAAGACTCTTCGTAAGAAAGCAACTCTTTTGGAGAACAGAACGGGCTTATTTCACACAGTACTGCGTTCGGCAATGAAGGTGTTTGTTTTCTTAAGAAACTGCGTTAGAAATGAGGTGAATCTACTAAGTTGTACATCTTGTTAGATTACACAAACTAGGAAAGTTTGTTCTTGCTGCACTGAAGATACTTCTTAAAAAAGCAAATCATTCGGAGAACAGAACTAGCTTATTTCTCACAGTACAGTGTTCAGAAATGAAGGTGTTTGTTTTCTAAACAAACTACTTTAGAAATGAAGCTAATCTACTAAATTGTACATCATGTTTCTTTACAGCAACTAGGAAAGTTTGATCTTGCTGCACTTAAGACTCTTTGTAAAAAGCAACTCATTCGGAGAACAGAACTACCTTATTTCACACTGTACTTTGTTCCGTAATGAAGGTGTTTGTTTTCTAAGCAAACTACATTAGAAATGAGTTGAATCTACTAAGTTGTACATCTTGTTAGATTACACAAACTAGGAACGTTTGATCTTCCTGCACTGAAGATTCTTGTTAAGAAAGCAACTCATTCCGAGAACAGAACTAGCTTATTTCACACAGTCCTGTGTTCGGCAATGAAGGTGTTTGTTTTCTAAACAAACTACATTAGAAATGAGGTGAATCTACTAAGTTTTACATCTTGTTAGATTACACAAACTAGGAAAGTTTGATCTTGCTGCAGTGAAGATACTTCTTAAGAAAGCAACTCATTCGGAGAACAGAACTAGCTTATTTCACACAGTACAGAGTTCAGAAATGAAGGGGTTTGTTTTCTAAACAAACTACTTTAGAAATGAAGCTAATCTACTAAATTGTACATCATGTAACATTACAGCAACTAGGAAAGTTTGATCTTGCTGCACTTAAGACTCTTCGTAAGAAAGCAACTCATTCGAAGAACAGAACTAGCTTATTTCACACTGTACTTTGTTCCGTAATGAACGTGTTTGTTTTCTAAGCAAACTACGTTAGAAATGAGTTGAATCTACTAATTTGTACATCTTGCTAGATTACACAAACAAGGTAAGTTTCATCTTGCTGCACTGAAGACTCTTCGTGAGAAAACTCATTCAGAGAACAGAACGGGCTTATTTCACACAGTACTGTGTTCGGCAATGAAGGTGTTTGTTTTCTAAACAAACTATGTTAGAAATGAAGTGAATCTACTAAGTTGTACATCTTGTTAGATTACACAAACTAGGAAAGTTTCATCTTGCTGCACTGAAGATACTTCTTAAAAAAGCAACTCATTGCGAGAACAGAACTTGCTTATTTCAACTGTACTGTGTTCGGCAATGTAGGTGTTTGTTTTCTAATCAAACTACGTTAGAAATGAGGTGAATCTACTAAGTTGTACATCTTGTTAGATTACACAAACCAGGAAAGTTTCATCTTCCTGCACTGAAGATTCTTGTTAAGAAATCAACTCATTCCAAGAACAGAACTAGCTTATTTCACCCAGTACTGTGTTCGGCAATGTAGGTGTTTGTTTTCTAAACAAACTACGTTAGAAATGAGGTGAATCTACTAAGTTGTACATCTTGTTAGATTACACAAACCAGGAAACTTTCATCTTCCTGCACTGAAGATTCTTGTTAAGAAATCAACTCATTCCAAGAACAGAATTGGCTTATTTCACACAGTACTGTGTTCGGCAATGAAGGTGTTTGTTTTCTCATCAAACTACGTTAGAAATGAGGTGAATCTACTAAGTTGTACATCTTGTTAGATTACACAAACTAGGAAAGTTTGATCTTGCTGCAGTGAAGATACTTCTTAAAAAAGCAACTCATTTGGAGAACATAACTAGCTTATTTCTCACAGTACAGTGTTCAGAAATGAAGGGTTTTGTTTTCTAAACAAACTACTTTAGAAATGAAGCTAATTTACTAAATTGTACATCATGTTACTTTACAGCAGCTAGGAAAGTTTGATCTTGCTGCACTTAAGACTCTTCGTAAGAAAGCAACTCATTCGGAGAACAGAACTAGCTTATTTCACACTGTACTTTGTTCTGTAATGAAGGTGTTTGTTTTCTAAACAAACTACGATAGAAATGAGGTGAATCTACTAAGTTGTACATCTTGGTAGATTACACAAACTACGAAAGTTTGATCTTCCTGCAGTGAAGATTCTTGTTAAGAAAGCTATTCATTCCGAGAACAGAACTAGCGTATTTCACACAGAACTGAGTTTGGCAATGAAGGTGTTTGTTTTCTAAACAAACTACGTTAGAAATGAGGTGAATCTACTAAGTTGTACATCTTGTTAGATTTCACAAACTAGGAAAGTTTGATCTTGCTGCAGTGAAGATACTTCTTAAAAAAGCAACTCATTCCGAGAACAGAACTAGCTTATTTCACACAGTACTGTGTTCGGAAATGAAGGTGTTTGTTTTCTAAAAAAACTACGTTAGAAAAGAGGTGAATCTACTAAGTTGTACATCTTGTTAGATTACACAAACTAGGAAAGGTTGATCTTGCTGCACTGAAGATACTTCTTAAAAAGGCAACTCATTCGGAGAACAGAACTAGCTTATTTCACACAGTACAGTGTTCAGAAATGAAGGGGTTTGTTTTCTAAACAAACTACTTTAGAAATGAAGCTAATCTACTAAGTTGTACATCACGTTACATTACAGAAACAAGGAAAGTTTGATCTTGCTGCACTTAAGACTCTTCGTAAGAAAGCAACTCTTTTGGAGAACAGAACGGGCTTATTTCACACAGTACTGTGTTCGGCAATGAAGGTGTTGGTTTTCTAAAGAAACTGCGTTAGAAATGAGGTGAATCTACTAAGTTGTACATCTTGTTAGATTACACAAACTAGGAAAGTTTGTTCTTGCTGCACTGAAGATACTTCTTAAAAAAGCAAATCATTCGGAGAACAGAACTAGCTTATTTCACACAGTACAGTGTTCAGAAATGAAGGTGTTTGTTTTCTAAACAAACTACGTTAGAAATGAAGCTAATCTACTAAATTGTACATCATGTTTCTTTACAGCAACTAGGAAAGTTTGATCTTGCTGCACTTAAGACTCTTTGAAAGAAAACAACTCATTCGGAGAACAGAACCACCTTATTTCACACTGTACTTTGTTCCGTAATGAAGGTTTTTGTTTTCTAATCAAACTACGTTAGAAATGAGGTGAATCTACTAAGTTATACATCTTGTTTGACTACACAAAATAGGAAAGTTTGATCTTGCTGCAGTGAAGATACTTCTTAAAAAAGCAACACATTCGGAGAACATAACTAGCTTATTTCACACAGTACAGTGTTCAGAAATGAAGGGGTTTGTTTGCTAAACAAACTACTTTAGAAATGAAGCTAGTGTACTAAGTTGTACATCATGTTACATTACAGACACTAGGAAAGTTTGATCTTGCTGCACTTAAGACTTCGTGAGAAAGCAACTCATTTGGAGAACAGAACTGCCTTATTTCACACAGTATTGTGTTCGGCAATGAAGGTGTTTGTTTTCTAAAGAAACTACGTTAGAAATGAGGTGAATCTACTAAGTTGTACATCTTGTTAGATTACACAAACTAGGAACGTTTGATCTTCCTGCACTGAAGATTCTTGGTAAGAAAGCAACTCATTCCGAGAACAGAACTAGCTTATTTCACACAGTCCTGTGTTCGGCAATGAAGGTGTTTGTTTTCTAAACAAACTACGTTAGAAATGAGGTGAATCTACTAAGTTTTACATCTTGTTAGATTGCACAAACTAGGAAAGTTTGATCTTGCTGCAGTGAAGATACTTCTTAAGAAAGCAACTCATTCGGAGAACAGAACTAGCTTATTTCACACAGTACAGAGTTCAGAAATGAAGGGGTTTGTTTTCTAAACAAACTACTTTAGAAATGAAGCTAATCTACTAAATTGTACTTCATGTAACATTACAGCAACTAGGAAAGTTTGATCTTGCTGCACTTTAGACTCTTCGTAAGAAAGCAACTCTTTCGGAGAACAGAACTAGCTTATTTCACACTGTACTTTGTTCCGTAATGAAGGTGTTTGTTTTCTAAGCAAACTACGTTAGAAATGAGTTGAATCTACTAATTTGTACATCTTGTTAGATTACACTAACAAGGTAAGTTTCATCTTGCTGCACTGAAGACTCTTCGTGAGAAAACTCATTCAGAGAACAGAACAGGCTTATTTCACACAGTACTGTGTTCGGCAATGAAGGTGTTTGTTTTCTAAACAAACTACGTTAGAAATGAAGTGAATCTACTAAGTTGTACATCTTGTTAGATTACACAAACTAGGAAAGTTTCATCTTGCTGCACTGAAGATACATCTTAAAAAAGCAACTCATTGCGAGAACAGAACTAGCTTATTTCAACAGTACTGTGTTCAAGCAATGTAGGTTTTGTTTTCTGAACAAACTACGTTAGAAATGAGGTGAATCTACTAAGTTGTACATCTTGTTAGATTACACAAACCAGGAAATTTTCATCTTCCTGCACTGAAGATTCTTGTTAAGAAATCAACTCATTCCAAGAACAGAACTAGCTTATTTCACCCAGTACTGTGTTCTAAAAATGAAGGTGTTTGTTTTCTAAACAAACTACGTTAGAAATGAGGTGAATCTACTAAGTTGTACATCTTGTTAGATTACACAAACCAGGAAAGTTTCATCTTCCTGCACTGAAGATTCTTGTTAAGAAATCAACTCATTCCAAGAACAGAATTGGCTTATTTCACACAGTACTGTGTTCGGCAATGAAGGTGTTTGTTTTCTAATCAAACTACGTTAGAAATGAGGTGAATCTACTAAGTTGTACATCTTGTTAGATTACACAAACTAGGAAGGTTTGATCTTGCTGCAGTGAAGATACTTCTTAAAAAAGCAACTCATTCGGAGAACATAACTAGCTTATTTCACAAAGTACAGTGTTCAGAAATGAAGGGGTTTGTTTTCTAAACAAACTACTTTAGAAATGAAGCTAGTATACTAAGATGTACATCATGTTACATTACAGAAACTAGGAAAGTTTGATCTTGCTGCACTTAAGACTTCGTGAGAAAGCTACTCATTTGGAGAACAGAACTGCCTTATTTCACACAGTACTGTGTTTGGCAATGAAGGTGTTTGTTTTCTAAAGAAACTACGTTAGAAATGAGGTGAATGTACTAAGTTGTGCATCTTGTTAGATTACACAAACTAGGAAGGTTTGTTCTTGCTGCACTGAAAATACTTCTTAAAAAAGCAACTGATTCGGAAAACAGAACTAGCTTATTTCACACAGTACAGTGTTCAGAAATGAAGGGTTTTGTTTTCTAAACAAACTACTTTAGAAATGAAGCTAATTTACTAAATTGTACATCATGTTACTTTACAGCAGCTAGGAAAGTTTGATCTTGCTGCACTTAAGACTCTTCGTAAGAAAGCAACTCATTCAAAGAACAGAACTAGCTTATTTCACACTGTACTTTGTTCCGTAATGAAGGTGTTTGTTTTCTAAACAAACTACGTTAGAAATGAGGTGAATCTACTAAGTTGTACATCTTGTTAGATTACACACACTAGGAAAGTTTGATCTTGCTGCAGTGAAGATACTTCTTAAAAAAGCAACTCATTCGGAGAACAGAACTAGCTTATTTCACACAGTACAGTGTTCAGAAATGAAGTGGTTTGTTTTCTAAACAAACTACTTTAGAAATGAAGCTAGTATACTAAGTTGTACATCATGTGAAATTACAGAAACTAGGAAAGTCTGATCTTGCTGCACTTAAGACTTCGTAAGAAAGCAACTCAATTGGAGAACAGAACGGGCTTATTTCACACAGTACTGTGTTCGGCAATGAAGGTGTTTGTTTTCTATAGAAACTATGTTAGAAATGAGGTGAATCTACTAAGTTGTACATCTTGTTAGATTACACAAACTAGGAAGGTTTGTTGTTGATGCACTGAAATTACTTCTTAAAAAGCAACTGATTAGGAGAACAGAACTAGCTTATTTCACACAGTACAGTGTTCAGAAATGAAAGGTTTTGTTTTCTAAACAAACTACTTTAGAAAATAAACTAATCTACTAAATTGTACATCATGTTACTTTACAGCAACTAGGAAAGTTTGATCTTGCTGCACTTAAGACTCTACGTAAGAACGCAACTCATTCGGAGAACAGAACTAGCTTATTTCACACTGTACTTTGTTCAGTAATGAAAGTGTTTGTTTTCTAAACAAACTACGTTAGAAATGAGGTGAATCTACTAAGTTGTACATCTTGTTAGATTACACAAACTAGGAAAGTTTGATCTTGCTGCAGTGAAGATACTTCTTAAAAAAGCAACTCATTCGGAGAACAGAACTAGCTTATTTCACACAGTACTGTGTTCGAGAAATCAAGGTGTTTGTTTTCTAAACAAACTAAGTTAGAAATGAGGTGCATCTACTAAGTTGTACATCTTGTTAGATTACACAAACCAGGAAAGTTTCATCTTCCTGCACTGAAGATTCTTGTTAAGAAATCAACTCATTCCAAGAACAGAACTAGCTTATTTCACACAGTACTCTGTTCGGCAATGTAGGTGTTTGTTTTCTAAACAAACTACGTTAGAAATGAGGTGAATCTACTAAGTTGTACATCTTGTTAGATTACACAAACCAGGAAAGTTTCATCTTCCTGCACTGAAGATTCTTGTTAAGAAATCAACTCATTCCAAGAACAGAACTAGCTTATTTCACACAGTACAGTGTTCAGAAATGAAGGGTTTTGTTTTCTAAACAAACTACTTTAGAAATGAAGCTAATCTACTAAATTGTACATCATGTTACTTTACAGCAACTAGGAAAGTTTGATCTTGCTGCACTTAAGACTCTTCGTAAGAAAGCAACTCATTTGGAGAACCGAACGGGCTTATTTCACACAGTAGTGCGTTCGGCAATGAAGGTGTTTGTTTTCTAAAGAAACTACGTTAGAAATGAGGTGAATCTACTAAGTTGTACATCTTGTTAGATTACACAAACTAGGAACGTTTGATCTTCCTGCACTGAAGATTCTTGGTAAGAAAGCAACTCATTCCGAGAACAGAACTAGCTTATTTCACACAGTCCTGTGTTCGGCAATGAAGGTGTTTGTTTTCTAAACAAACTACGTTAGAAATGAGGTGAATCTACTAAGTTTTACATCTTGTTAGATTGCACAAACTAGGAAAGTTTGATCTTGCTGCAGTGAAGATACTTCTTAAGAAAGCAACTCATTCGGGAGAACAGAACTAGCTTATTTCACACAGTACAGAGTTCAGAAATGAAGGGTTTGTTTTCTAAACAAACTACTTTAGAAATGAAGCTAATCTACTAAATTGTACTTCATGTAACATTACAGCAACTAGGAAAGTTTGATCTTGCTGCACTTTAGACTCTTAGTAGAAGAAAGCAACTCTTTCGGAGAACAGAACTAGCTTATTTCACACTGTACTTTGTTCCAGAATGAAGGTGTTTGTTTTCTAAGCAAACTACGTTAGAAATGAGTTGAATCTACTAATTTGTACATCTTGTTAGATTACACTAACAAGGTAAGTTTCATCTTGCTGCACTGAAGACTCTTCGTGAGAAAACTCATTCAGAGAACAGAACAGGCTTATTTCACACAGTACTGTGTTCGGCAATGAAGGTGTTTGTTTTCTAAACAAACTACGTTAGAAATGAAGTGAATCTACTAAGTTGTACATCTTGTTAGATTACACAAACTAGGAAAGTTTCATCTTGCTGCACTGAAGATACATCTTAAAAAAGCAACTCATTGCGAGAACAGAACTAGCTTATTTCAACAGTACTGTGTTCGGCAATGTAGGTTTTTGTTTTCTGAACAAACTACGTTAGAAATGAGGTGAATCTACTAAGTTGTACATCTTGTTAGATTACACAAACCAGGAAATTTTCATCTTCCTGCACTGAAGATTCTTGTTAAGAAATCAACTCATTCCAAGAACAGAACTAGCTTATTTCACCCAGTACTGTGTTCGGCAATGTAGGTGTTTGTTTTCTAAACAAACTACGTTAGAAATGAGGTGAATCTACTAAGTTGTACATCTTGTTAGATTACACAAACCAGGAAAGTTTCATCTTCCTGCACTGAAGATTCTTGTTAAGAAATCAACTCATTCCAAGAACAGAATTGGCTTATTTCACACAGTACTGTGTTCGGCAATGAAGGTGTTTGTTTTCTAATCAAACTACGTTAGAAATGAGGTGAATCTACTAAGTTGTACATCTTGTTAGATTACACAAACTAGGAAGGTTTGATCTTGCTGCAGTGAAGATACTTCTTAAAAAAGCAACTCATTCGGAGAACATAACTAGCTTATTTCACAAAGTACAGTGTTCAGAAATGAAGGGGTTTGTTTTCTAAACAAACTACTTTAGAAATGAAGCTAGTATACTAAGATGTACATCATGTTACATTACAGAAACTAGGAAAGTTTGATCTTGCTGCACTTAAGACTTCGTGAGAAAGCTACTCATTTGGAGAACAGAACTGCCTTATTTCACACAGTACTGTGTTTGGCAATGAAGGTGTTTGTTTTCTAAAGAAACTACGTTAGAAATGAGGTGAATCTACTAAGTTGTGCATCTTGTTAGATTACACAAACTAGGAAGGTTTGTTCTTGCTGCACTGAAAATACTTCTTAAAAAAGCAACTGATTCGGAAAACAGAACTAGCTTATTTCACACAGTACAGTGTTCAGAAATGAAGGGTTTTGTTTTCTAAACAAACTACTTTAGAAATGAAGCTAATTTACTAAATTGTACATCATGTTACTTTACAGCAGCTAGGAAAGTTTGATCTTGCTGCACTTAAGACTCTTCGTGAAGAAAGCAACTCATTCAAAGAACAGAACTAGCTTATTTCACACTGTACTTTGTTCCAGAATGAAGGTGTTTGTTTTCTAAACAAACTACGTTAGAAATGAGGTGAATCTACTAAGTTGTACATCTTGTTAGATTACACACACTAGGAAAGTTTGATCTTGCTGCAGTGAAGATACTTCTTTAAAAAGCAACTCATTCGGAGAACAGAACTAGCTTATTTCACACAGTACAGTGTTCAGAAATGAAGTGGTTTGTTTTCTAAACAAACTACTTTAGAAATGAAGCTAGTATACTAAGTTGTACATCATGTGAAATTACAGAAACTAGGAAAGTCTGATCTTGCTGCACTTAAGACTTCGTAAGAAAGCAACTCAATTGGAGAACAGAACGGGCTTATTTCACACAGTACTGTGTTCGGCAATGAAGGTGTTTGTTTTCTATAGAAACTATGTTAGAAATGAGGTGAATCTACTAAGTTGTACATCTTGTTAGATTACACAAACTAGGAAGGTTTGTTGTTGATGCACTGAAATTACTTCTTAAAAAAGCAACTGATTCGGAGAACAGAACTAGCTTATTTCACACAGTACAGTGTTCAGAAATGAAGGGTTTTGTTTTCTAAACAAACTACTTTAGAAAATAAACTAATCTACTAAATTGTACATCATGTTACTTTACAGCAACTAGGAAAGTTTGATCTTGCTGCACTTAAGACTCTACGTAAGAACGCAACTCATTCGGAGAACAGAACTAGCTTATTTCACACTGTACTTTGTTCAGTAATGAAGGTGTTTGTTTTCTAAACAAACTACGTTAGAAATGAGGTGAATCTACTAAGTTGTACATCTTGTTAGATTACACAAACTAGGAAAGTTTGATCTTGCTGCAGTGAAGATACTTCTTAAAAAAGCAACTCATTCGGAGAACAGAACTAGCTTATTTCACACAGTACTGTGTTCGGCAATGTAGGTGTTTGTTTTCTAAACAAACTAAGTTAGAAATGAGGTGCATCTACTAAGTTGTACATCTTGTTAGATTACACAAACCAGGAAAGTTTCATCTTCCTGCACTGAAGATTCTTGTTAAGAAATCAACTCATTCCAAGAACAGAACTAGCTTATTTCACACAGTACTCTGTTCGGCAATGTAGGTGTTTGTTTTCTAAACAAACTACGTTAGAAATGAGGTGAATCTACTAAGTTGTACATCTTGTTAGATTACACAAACCAGGAAAGTTTCATCTTCCTGCACTGAAGATTCTTGTTAAGAAATCAACTCATTCCAAGAACAGAACTAGCT
The DNA here is from genome assembly GCA_036365145.1 of Orientallactaga sibirica. NCBI lineage: Eukaryota > Metazoa > Chordata > Mammalia > Rodentia > Dipodidae > Orientallactaga > Orientallactaga sibirica. The sequence continues at coordinate 92,556 of JAEOAD010000020.1, forward strand.
TATTTCACACAGTACAGTGTTCAGAAATGAAGGGTTTTGTTTTCTAAACAAACTACTTTAGAAATGAAGCTAATCTACTAAATTGTACATCATGTTACTTTACAGCAACTAGGAAAGTTTGATCTTGCTGCACTTAAGACTCTTCGTAAGAAAGCAACTCATTTGGAGAACCGAACGGGCTTATTTCACACAGTAGTGCGTTCGGCAATGAAGGTGTTTGTTTTCTAAAGAAACTACGTTAGAAATGAGGTGAATCTACTAAGTTGTACAATTTGTTAGAGTACACAAACTAGGAAAGTTTGTTCTTGCTACACTGAAGATACTTCTTAAAAAAGCAACTCATTCGGAGAACAGAACTAGCTTATTTCACACAGTATAGTGTTCAGAAATGAAGCGGTTTGTTTTCTAAACAAACTACTTTAGAAATGAAGCTAATCTACTAAATTGTACATCATGTAACATTACAGCAACTAGGAAAGTTTGATCTTGCTGCACTTCAGACTATTCGTAAGAAAGCAACTCATTCGGAGAAAAGAACTAGCTTATTTCACACTGTACTTTGTTCCGTAATGAAGGTGTTTGTTTTCTAAACAAACTACGTTAGAAATGAGTTGAATCTACTAAGTTGTACATCTTGTTAGATTACACAAACAAGGTAAGTTTGATCTTGCTGCACTGAAGACTCTTCGTGAGAAAACTCATTCAGAGAACAGAACGGGCTTATTTCACACAGTACTGTGTTCGGCAATGAAGGTGTTTGTTTTCTAAACGAACTACGTTAGAAATGAGGTGAATCTACTAAGTTGTACATCTTGTTAGATTACACAAACTAGGAAAATTTCATCTTGCTGCACTGAAGATACTTCTTAAAAAAGCAACTCATTGCGAGAACAGAACTAGCTTATTTCACACAGTACTGTGTTCGGCAATGTAGGTGTTTGTTTTCTAAACAAACTACGTTAGAAATGAGGTGAATCTACTAAGTTGTACATCTTGTTAGATTACACAAACAAGGAAAGTTTCATCTTCATGCACTGAAGATTCTTGTTAAGAAATCAACTCATTCCAAGAACAGAACTAGCTTATTTCACACAGTACTGTATTCGGCAATGAAGGTGTTGTTTTCTAAAGAAACTACGTTAGAAATGAGGTGAATCTACTAAGTTGTACATCTTGTTAGATTACACAATCTAGGAAAGTTTCATCTTGCTGCACTGAAGATACTTCTTAAAAAAGCAACTCATTCCGAGAACAGAACTAGCTTATTTCACACAGTACTGTGTTGGGCAATGAAGGTGTTTGTTTTCTAAACAAACTACGTTAGAAATGAGGTGAATCTACTAAGTTGTACATCTTGTAAGATTACGCAAACTAGGAAAGTTTGATCTTTCTGCCCTGAAGATACTTCTTAAAAAAGCAACTCATTCGGAGAACAGAACTAGCTTATTTCACACAGTTCAGTGTTCCGAAATGAAGGGGTTTGTTTTCTAAACAAACTAATTTAGAAATGAAGCTAATCTACTAAGTCGTACATCATGTTACATGACAGAAACAAGGAAAGTTTGATCTTGCTGCACTTAAGACTCTTCGTAAGAAAGCAACTCATTCGGAGAACAGAACTAGTTTATTTCACACTGTACTTTCTTCTGTAATGAAGGTGTTTGTTTTCTAAACAAACTAAATTAGAAATGAGTTAAATCTACTAAGTTGTACATCTTGTTAGATTACACAAACAATGTAAGTTTGATCTTGCTGCACTGAAGACTCTTCGTAAGAAAGCAACTCATTCAGAGAACAGAACGGCCTTATTTCACACAGTACTGTGTTCGGCAATGAAGGTGTTTGTTTTCTAAAGAAACTACGTTGGAAATGAGGTGAATCTACTAAGTTGTATATATTGTTAGAGTACACAAACAAGGAAAGTTTCATCTTCCTGCACTGAAAATTCTTGTTAAGAAATCAACTCATTCCAAGAACAGAACTAGCTTATTTCACACAGTACTCTGTTCGGCAATGAAGGTGTTTGTTTTCTAAACAAACTACGTTAGAAATGAGGTGAATCTACTAAGTTGTACATCTTCTTAGATTACACAAACTAGGAACATTTGATCTTGCTGCAGTGAAGATACTTCTTAAAAAAGCAACTCATTCGGAGAACAGAACTAGCTTATTTCACACAGTACAGTGTTCAGAAATGAAGGGTTTTGTTTTCTAAACAAACTACTTTAGAAATAAAGGTAATCTACTAAATTGTACATCATGTTACTTTACAGCAACTAGGAAAGTTTGATCTTGCTGCACTTAAGACTCTTCCTAAGAAAGCAACTCATTCAGAGAACAGAACTAGCTTATTTCACACTGTACTTTGTTCCGTAATGAAGGTGTTTGTTTTCTAAACAAACTACGTTAGAAATGAGGAGAATCTACTAAGTTGTACATCTTGTTAGATTACACAAACTAGGAATGTTTGATCTTGCTGCACGGAAGATACTTCTTAAAAAAGCAACTCATTCCGAGAACAGAACTAGCTTATTTCAAACAGTACAGTGTTCAGAAATGAAGGGTTTTGTTTTCTAAACAAACTACTTTAGAAATGAAGCTAATCTACTAAATTGTACATCATGTTACTTTACAGCAACTAGGAAAGTTTGATCTTGCTGCACGTAAGACTCTTCGTAAGAAAGCAACTCATTCGGAGAACAGAACTAGCTTATTTCACACTGTACTTTGGTCCGTAATGAAGGTGTTTGTTTTCTAAACAAACTACGGTAGAAATGTAGTGAATCTACTACGTTGTACATCTTGTTAGATTACACAAACAAGGTAAGTTTGATCTTGCTGCACTGAAGACTCTTCGTAAGAAAGCATCTCATTCAGAGAGCAGAACGGCCTTATTTCACACAGTAATGTGTTCGGCAATGAAGGTGTTTGTTTTCTAAAGAAACTACGTTAGAAATGAGGCGAATCTACTAAGTTGTACATCTTGTTAGATTACACAAACTAGGAAAGTTTCATCTTGCTGCACTGAAGATACTTCTTAAAAAAGCAACTCATTCCGAGAACAGAACTAGCTTATTTCACACAGTACTGTGTTCGGCAATGAAGGTGTTTGTTTTCTAAACAAACTACGTTAGAAATGAGGTGAATCTACTAAGTTGTATACCTTCTTACATTACATAAACTAGGAAAGTTTGATCTTGCTGCACTGAAGATACTTCTTAAAAAAGCAACACATCGGAGAACAGAACTAGCTTATTTCACACAGTACAGTGTTCAGAAATGAAGGGGTTTGTTTTCTAAACAAACTACTTTAGAAATGAAGCTAATCTACTAAGCTGTACATCATGTTACGTTACAGAAACAAGGAAAGTTTGATCTTGCTGCACTTAAGACTCTTCGTAAGAAAGCAACTCATTTGTAGAACAGAATGGCCTTATTTCACACAGTCCTGTGTTCGGCAATGAAGGTGTTTGTATTCTAAACAAACTACGTTAGAAATGAGGTGAATCTACTAAGTTGTACATCTTGTTAGATTACACAAACTAAGAAAGTTTGTTCTTGCAGCACTGAAGACTCTTCGTAAGAAAGCAACTCATTCAGAGAAATGAACGGCCTTATTTCACACAGTACTGTGTTCGGCAATGAAGGTATTTGTTTTCTAAACAAACTACGTTAGAAATTAGGTGAATCTACTAAGTTGTACATCTTGTTAGATTACACAAACTAGGAACGTTTGATCATCCTGCACTGAAGATTCTTGTTAAGAAAGCAACTCATTCCGAGAACAGAACTAGCTTATTTCACACCCTCCTATGTTCTGCAATGAAGGTGTTTGTTTTCTAAAGAAACTACGTTAGAAATGAGGTGAATCTACTAAGTTGTACATCTTGTTAGATTACACAAACTAGGAAAGTTTGTTCTTGCTGCACTGAAGATACTTCTTAAAAAAGCAACTCATTCGGAGACAGAACTAGCTTATTTCACACAGTACAGTGTTCAGAAATGAAGGGTTTTGTTTTTTAAACAAACTACTTTAGAAATGAAGCTAATCTACTAAATTGTACATCATGTTACACTACAGCAACTAGGAAAGTTTGATCTTGCTGCACTTAAGACTCTTCGTAAGAAAGCAACTCATTCGGAGAACAGAAATAGCTTATTTCACACTGTACTTTGTTCCATAATGAAGGTGTTTGTTTTCTAAACAAACTACGTTAGAAATGAGGTGAATCTACTAAGTTGTACATCTTGTTAGATTACACAAACTAGGAAAGTTTCATCTTGTTGCACTGAAGATACTTCTTAAAAAAGCAACTCATTGCGAGAACAGAACTAGCTTATTTCACACAGTACTGTGTTCGGCAATGTAGGTGTTTGTTTTCTAAACGAACTACGTTAGAAATGAGGTGAATCTACTAAGTTGTACATCTTGTTAGATTACACAAACCAGGAAAGTTTCATCTTCCTGCACTGAAGATTCTTGTTAAGAAATCAACTCATTCCAAGAACAGAACTAGCTTATTTCACACAGTACTGTGTTCGGCAATGAAGGTGTTTGTTTTCTATACAAACTACGAGAGAAATGAGGTGAATCTACTAAGTTGTACATCTTGTTTGATTACACAAACTAGGAAAGTTTCATATTGCTGCACTGAAGATACTTCTTTAAAAAGCAACTCATTCGGAGAACAGAACTAGCTTATTTCACACAGTCCTGTGTTCGGCAATGAAGGTGTTTGTTTTCTAAACAAACTACGTTAGAAATGAGGTGAATCTACTAAGGTGTACATCTTGTTAGATTACACAAACTGGGAAAGTTTGATCTTGCTGCAGTGAAGATAATTCTTAAAAAAGCAACTCATTCGGAGAACAGAACTAGCTTATTTCACACAGTACAGTGTTCAGAAATGAAGGGGTTTGTTTTCTAAACAAACTACTTTAGATATGAAGCTAATCTACTAAATTGTACATTATGTTACATTACAGCAACTAGGAAAGTTTGATCTTGCTGCACTTAAGACTCTTCGTAAGAAAGCAACTCATTCGGAGAACAGAACTAGCTTATTTCACACTGTACTTTGTTCCGTAATGAAGGTGTTTGTTTTCTAAACAAACTACGTTAGAAATGAGTTGAATCTACTATGTTGTATATGTTGTTAGATTACACAAACAAGGTAAGTTTGGTCTTGCTGCACTGAAGACTCTTCGTAAGAAAGCAACTCATTCAGAGAGCAGAACGGCCTTATTTCACACAGTACTGTGTTCGGCAATGAAGGTGTTTTTTTCTAAAGAAACTACGTTAGAAATGAGGTGAATCTACTAAGTTGTACATCTTGTTAGATTACACAAACTAGGAAAGTTTCATCTTGCTGCACTGAAGATACTTCTTAAAAAAGCAACTCATTCCGTGAACAGAACTAGCTTATTTCACACAGTACTGTGCTGGGCAATGAAGGTGTTTGTTTTCTAAACAAACTACGTTAGAAATGAGGTGAATCTACTAAGTTGTACATCTTGTAAGATTACGCAAACTAGGAAAGTTTGATCTTTCTGCCCTGAAGATACTTCTTAAAAAAGCAACTCCTTCGGAGAACAGAACTAGCTTATTTCACACAGTTCAGTGTTCCGAAATGAAGGGGTTTGTTTTCTAAACAAACTACTTTAGAAATGAAGCTAATCTACTAAGTCGTACATCATGTTACATGACAGAAACAAGGAAAGTTTGATCTTGCTGCACTTAAGACTCTTCGTAAGAAAGCAACTCATTCGGAGAACAGAACTAGTTTATTTCACACTGTACTTTGTTTTGTAATGAAGGTGTTTGTTTTCTAAACAAACTAAATTAGAAATGAGTTAAATCTACTAAGTTGTACATCTTGTTAGATTACACAAACAAGGTAAGTTTGATCTTGCTGCACTGAAGACTCTTCGTAAGAAAGCAACTCATTCAGACAACAGAACGGCCTTATTTCACACAGTACTGTGTTCGGCAATGAAGGTGTTTGTTTTCTAAAGAAACTACGTTGGAAATGAGGTGAATCTACTAAGTTGTATATATTGTTAGAGTACACAAACTAGGAAAGTTTCATCTTGCTGCACTGAAGATACTTCGTAAGAAAGCAACTCATTCAGAGAGCAGAACGGTCTTATTTCACACAGTACTGTGTTCGGCAATGAAGGTGTTTGTTTTCTAAACAAACTACGTTAGAAATGAGGTGAATCTACTAAGTTGTACATCTTGTTAGATTACACAAACTAGGAAAGTTTCATCTTGCTGCACTGAAGATACTTCTTAAAAAAGCAACTCATTCCGAGAAGAGAACTAGCTTAATTCACACAGTACTGTGTTCGGCAATGAAGGTGTTTGTTTTCTAAACAAACTACGTTAGAAATGAGGGGAATCTACTAAGTTGTACATCTTGTTAGATTACACAAACTAGGAAAGTTTGATCTTGCTGCCCTGAAGATACTTCTTAAAAAAGCAACACATTCGGAGAACAGAACTAGCTTATTTCACACAGTACAGTGTTCAGAGATGAAGGGGTTTGTTTTCTAAACAAACTACTTTAGAAATGAAGCTAACTACTAAGTGGTACATCATGTTACATGACAGAAAAAAGGAAAGTTTGATCTTGCTTCACTGAAGACTCTTCGTAAGAAAGCAACTCATTCAGAGAACAGAACGGTCTTATTTCACACAGTACTGTGTTCGGCAATGAAGGTCTTTGTTTTCTAAAGAAACTACGTTAGAAATGAGGTGAATCTACTATGTTGTATAACTTGTTAGATTACACAAACTAGGAAAGTTTCATCTTGCTGCACTGAAGATACTTCGTAAGAAAGCAACTCATTCAGAGAGCAGAACGGCCTTATTTCACACAGTACTGTGTTCGGCAATGAAAGTGTTTTTTTCTAAAGAAACTACGTTAGAAATGAGGTGAATTTACTAAGTTGTACATCTTGTTAGATTACACAAACTACGAAAGTTTCATCTTGCTGCACTGAAGATACTTCTTAAAAAAGCAACTCATTCCGAGAACAGAACTAGCTTATTTCACACAGTACTGTGTTGGGCAATGAAGGTGTTTGTTTTCTAAACAAACTACGTTAGAAATGAGGTGAATCTACTAAGTTGTACATCTTGTTAGATTACGCAAACTAGGAAAGTTTGATCTTGCTGCCCTGAAGATACTTCTTAAGAAAGCAACTCATTCGGAGAACAGAACTAGCTAATTTCACACAGTACAGTGTTCCGAAATGAAGGCGTTTGTTTTCTAAACAAACTACTTTAGAAATGAAGCTAATCTACTAAGTCGTACATCATGTTACATGACAGAAACAAGGAAAGTTTGATCTTGCTGCACTTAAGACTCTTCGTAAGAAAGCAACTCATTCGGAGAACAGAACTAGCTTATTTCACACTGTACTCTGTTCCGTAATGAAGGTGTTTGTTTTCCAAACAAACTACGTTAGAAATGAGGTGAATCTACGAAGTGGTACATCTTGTTAGATTACACAAACTAGGAGAGGTTGATCTTGCTGCACCGAAGATACTTCTTAAAAAAGCAACACATTCGGAGAACAGAACTAGCTTATTTCACACAGTACAGTGTTCAGAAATGAAGGGGTTTGTTTTCTAAACAAACTACTTTAGAAATGAAGCTAATCTACTAAATTGTACATCATGTTACATTACAGAAACTAGGAAAGTTTGATCTTGCTGCACTTAAGACTCTTCGTAAGAAAGCAACTCATTCAGAGAACAGAACTAACTTATTTCACACTGTACTTTGTTCCAGAATGATGGTGTTTGTTTTCTAAACAAACTACGTTAGAAATGAGTTGAATCTACTAAGTTGTACATCTTGTTAGATTACACAAACAAGGTAAGTTTGATCTTGCTGCACTAAAGACTCTTCGTAAGAAAGCAACTCATTCAGAGAACAGAACGGCCTTATTTCACACAGTACTGTGTTCGCAATGAAGGGTTTGTTTTCTAAATGAACTACTTTAGAAATGAAGCTAATCTACTAAATCGTACATCATGTTACATGACAGAAACAAGGAAAGATTGATCTTGCTGCACTTAAGACTCTTCGTAAGAAAGCAACTCATTTGGAGAACAGAATGGCCTTATTTCACACAGTACTGTGTTGGACAATGAAGGTGTTTGTTTTCTAAAGAAACTACGTTAGAAATGAGGTGAATCTACTAAGTTGTACATCTTGTTAGATTACACAAACTAGGAAAGTTTGTTCTTGCAGCACTCAAGACTCTTCCTAAGAAAGCAACTCATTCAGAGAAAGGAACGGCCTTATTTCACACAGTACTGTGTTCGGCAATGAAGGTGTTTGTTTTCTAAACAAACTACGTTAGAAATGAGGTGAATCTACTAAGTTGTACATCTTGTTAGATTACACAAACTAGGAACGTTTGATCTTCCTGCACTGAAGATTCTTGTTAAGAAAGCAACTCATTCCGAGAACAGAACTGGCTTATTTCACACAGTCCTGTGTTCGGCAATGAAGGTGTTTGTTTTCTAAACAAACTACGTTAGAAATGAGGTGAATCTACTAAGTTGTACATCTTGTTAGATTACACAAACTAGGAAAGTTTGATCTTGCTGCAGTGAAGATACTTCTTAAAAAAGCAACTCATTCGGAGAACAGAACTAGCTTATTTCACACAGTACAGTGTTCAGAAATGAAGGGGTTTGTTTTCTAAACAAACTACTTTAGAAATGAAGCTAATCTACTAAGTTGTACATCATGTTACATTACAGAAACAAGGAAAGTTTGATGTTGCTGCACTTAAGACTCTTCGTAAGAAAGCAACACATTTGGAGAACAGAACGGCCTTATTTCACACAGTACTGTGTTCGACAATGAAGGTGTTTGTTTTCTAAAGAAACTATGTTAGAAATGAGGTGAATCTACTAAGTTGTACATCTTGTTAGATTACACAAACTAGGAAAGTTTGATCTTGCTGCACTGCAGATACTTCTTAAAAAAGCAACTGATTCGGAGAACAGAACTAGCTTATTTCACACAGTACAGTACTCAGAAATGAAGGGGTTTGTTTTCTAAACAAACTACTTTAGAAGTGAAGCTAATCTACTAAATTGTACATCATGTTACATTACAGCAACAAGGAAAGTTTGATCTTGCTGCACTTAAGACTCTTCGTAAGAAAGCAACTCATTCGGAGAATAGAACTAGCTTATTTCAGACTGTACTTTGTTCCGTAATGAAGGTGTTTGTTTTCTAAACAAACTACGGTAGAAATGAGTTGAATCTACTAAGTTGGACACCTTGTTAGATTACACAAACAAGATAAGTTTGATCTTGCTGCACTGAAGACTCTTCGTAAGAAAGCAACTCATTCAGAGAGCAAAACGGCCTTATTTCACACAGTACTGTGTTCGGCAATGAAGGTGTTTGTTTTCTAAACAAACTACGTTAGAAATGAGGTGAATCTACTAAGTTGTACATCTTGTTAGATTACACAAACTAGGAAAGTTTCATCTTGCTGCACTGAAGATACTTCTTAAAAAAGCAACTCATTCCGAGAACAGAACTAGCTTATTTCACACAGTACTGTGTGCGGCAATGTAGGTGTTTGTTTTCCAAACAAACTACGTTAGAAATGAGGTGAATCTACTAAGTTGTACATCTTGTTAGATTACACAAACTAGGAACGTTTGATCTTCCTGCACTGAAGATTCTTGTTAAGAAAGCAACTCATTCCGAGAACAGAACTGGCTTATTACACACAGTCCTGTGTTCGGAAATGAAGGTGTTTGTTTTCTAAACAAACTACGTTAGAAATGAGGTGAATCTACTAAGTTGTACATCTTGTTAGATTACACAAACTAGGAAAGTTTGATCTTGCTGCCCTGAAGATACTTCTTAAAAAAGCAACTCATTCGGAGAACAGAACTAGCTTATTTCACACAGTACAGTGTTCAGAAATGAAGGGGTTTGTTTTCTAAACAAACTACTTTAGAAATGAAGCTAATCTACTAAGTTGTACATCATGTTACATTACAGAAACAAGGAAAGTTTGATGTTGCTGCACTTAAGACTCTTCGTAAGAAAGCAACACATTTGGAGAACAGAACGGCCTTATTTCACACAGTACTGTGTTCGACAATGAAGGTGTTTGTTTTCTAAAGAAACTATGTTAGAAATGAGGTGAATCTACTAAGTTGTACATCTTGTTAGATTACACAAACTAGGAAAGTTTGATCTTGCTGCACTGCAGATACTTCTTAAAAAGCAACTGATTCGGAGAACAGAACTAGCTTATTTCACACAGTACAGTACTCAGAAATGAAGGGGTTTGTTTTCTAAACAAACTACTTTAGAAGTGAAGCTAATCTACTAAATTGTACATCATGTTACATTACAGCAACAAGGAAAGTTTGATCTTGCTGCACTTAAGACTCTTCGAAGAAAGCAACTCATTCGGAGAATAGAACTAGCTTATTTCAGACTGTACTTTGTTCCAGAATGAAGGTGTTTGTTTTCTAAACAAACTACGGTAGAAATGAGTTGAATCTACTAAGTTGGACACCTTGTTAGATTACACAAACAAGATAAGTTTGATCTTGCTGCACTGAAGACTCTTCGTAAGAAAGCAACTCATTCAGAGAGCAAAACGGCCTTATTTCACACAGTACTGTGTTCGGCAATGAAGGTGTTTGTTTTCTAAACAAACTACGTTAGAAATGAGGTGAATCTACTAAGTTGTACATCTTGTTAGATTACACAAACTAGGAAAGTTTCATCTTGCTGCACTGAAGATACTTCTTAAAAAAGCAACTCATTCCGAGAACAGAACTAGCTTATTTCACACAGTACTGTGTGCGGCAATGTAGGTGTTTGTTTTCCAAACAAACTACGTTAGAAATGAGGTGAATCTACTAAGTTGTACATCTTGTTAGATTACACAAACTAGGAACGTTTGATCTTCCTGCACTGAAGATTCTTGTTAAGAAAGCAACTCATTCCGAGAACAGAACTGGCTTATTACACACAGTCCTGTGTTCGAAATGAAGGTGTTTGTTTTCTAAACAAACTACGTTAGAAATGAGGTGAATCTACTAAGTTGTACATCTTGTTAGATTACACAAACTAGGAAAGTTTGATCTTGCTGCCCTGAAGATACTTCTTAAAAAGCAACTCATTCGGAGAACAGAACTAGCTTATTTCACACAGTACAGTGTTCAGAAATGAAGGGGTTTGTTTTCTAAACAAACTACTTTAGAAATGAAGCTAATCTACTAAGTCGTACATCATGTTACATGACAGAAACAAGGAAAGTTTGATATTGCTGTTCTTAAGACTCTTCGTAAGAAAGCAACTCATTTGGAGAACAGAACGGCCTTATTTCACACAGTACTGTGTTCGGCAATGAAGGTGTTTGTTTTCTAAAGAAACTACGTTAGAAATGAGGTGAATCTACTAAGTTGTACATCTTGTTAGATTACACAAACTAGGAAAGTTTGTTCTTGCAGCACTGAAGACTCTTGTGTAAGAAAGCAACTCATTCAGAGAAAGGAACGGCCTTATTTCACACAGTACTGTATTCGGCAATGAAGGTGTTTGTTTTCTAAACAAACTACGTTAGAAATGAGGTGAATCTACTACGTTGTACATCTTGGTAGATTACACAAACTAGGAACGTTTGATCTTCCTGCACTGAAGATTCTTGTTAAGAAAGCAACTCATTCCGAGAACAGAACTAGTTATTTCACACAGTCCTGTGTTCGGCAATGAAGGTGTTTGTTTTCTAAAGAAACTACGTTAGAAATGAGGTGAATCTACTAAATTGTACATCTTGTTAGATTACACAAACTAGGAAAGTTTGTTCTTGCAGCACTCAAGACTCTTCCTAAGAAAGCAACTCATTCAGAGAAAGGAACGGCCTTATTTCACACAGTACTGTGTTCGGCAATGAAGGTGTTTGTTTTCTAAACAAACTACGTTAGAAATGAGTTGAATCTACTAAGTTGTACATCTTGTTAGATTACACAAACTAGGAACGTTTGATCTTCCTGCACTGAAGATTCTTGTTAAGAAAGCAACTCATTCCGAGAACAGAACTGGCTTATTTCACACAGTCCTGTGTTCGGCAATGAAGGTGTTTGTTTTCTAAACAAACTACGTTAGAAATGAGGTGAATCTACTAAGTTGTACATCTTGTTAGATTACACAAACTAGGAAAGTTTGATCTTGCTGCAGTGAAGATACTTCTTAAAAAAGCAACTCATTCGGAGAACAGAACTAGCTTATTTCACACAGTACAGTGTTCAGAAATGAAGGGGTTTGTTTTCTAAACAAACTACTTTAGAAATGAAGCTAATCTACTAAGTTGTACATCATGTTACATTACAGAAACAAGGAAAGTTTGATGTTGCTGCACTTAAGACTCTTCGTAAGAAAGCAACACATTTGGAGAACAGAACGGCCTTATTTCACACAGTACTGTGTTCGACAATGAAGGTGTTTGTTTTCTAAAGAAACTATGTTAGAAATGAGGTGAATCTACTAAGTTGTACATCTTGTTAGATTACACAAACTAGGAAAGTTTGATCTTGCTGCACTGCAGATACTTCTTAAAAAAGCAACTGATTCGGAGAACAGAACTAGCTTATTTCACACAGTACAGTACTCAGAAATGAAGGGGTTTGTTTTCTAAACAAACTACTTTAGAAGTGAAGCTAATCTACTAAATTGTACATCATGTTACATTACAGCAACAAGGAAAGTTTGATCTTGCTGCACTTAAGACTCTTAGAAGAAAGCAACTCATTCGGAGAATAGAACTAGCTTATTTCACACTGTACTTTGTTCCGTAATGAAGGTGTTTGTTTTCTAAACAAACTACGGTAGAAATGAGTTGAATCTACTAAGTTGGACACCTTGTTAGATTACACAAACAAGATAAGTTTGATCTTGCTGCACTGAAGACTCTTCGTAAGAAAGCAACTCATTCAGAGAGCAAAACGGCCTTATTTCACACAGTACTGTGTTCGGCAATGAAGGTGTTTGTTTTCTAAACAAACTACGTTAGAAATGAGGTGAATCTACTAAGTTATACATCTTGTTAGATTACACAAACTAGGAAAGTTTCATCTTGCTGCACTGAAGATACTTCTTAAAAAAGCAACTCATTCCGAGAACAGAACTAGCTTATTTCACACAGTACTGTGTGCGGCAATGTAGGTGTTTGTTTTCCAAACAAACTACGTTAGAAATGAGGTGAATCTACTAAGTTGTACATCTTGTTAGATTACACAAACTAGGAACGTTTGATCTTCCTGCACTGAAGATTCTTGTTAAGAAAGCAACTCATTCCGAGAACAGAACTGGCTTATTACACACAGTCCTGTGTTCGGAAATGAAGGTGTTTGTTTTCTAAACAAACTACGTTAGAAATGAGGTGAATCTACTAAGTTGTACATCTTGTTAGATTACACAAACTAGGAAAGTTTGATCTTGCTGCCCTGAAGATACTTCTTAAAAAAGCAACTCATTCGGAGAACAGAACTAGCTTATTTCACACAGTACAGTGTTCAGAAATGAAGGGGTTTGTTTTCTAAACAAACTACTTTAGAAATGAAGCTAATCTACTAAGTCGTACATCATGTTACATGACAGAAACAAGGAAAGTTTGATATTGCTGTTCTTAAGACTCTTCGTAAGAAAGCAACTCATTTGGAGAACAGAACGGCCTTATTTCACACAGTACTGTGTTCGGCAATGAAGGTGTTTGTTTTCTAAAGAAACTACGTTAGAAATGAGGTGAATCTACTAAGTTGTACATCTTGTTAGATTACACAAACTAGGAAAGTTTGTTCTTGCAGCACTGAAGACTCTTCGTAAGAAAGCAACTCATTCAGAGAAAGGAACGGCCTTATTTCACACAGTACTGTATTCGGCAATGAAGGTGTTTGTTTTCTAAACAAACTACGTTAGAAATGAGGTGAATCTACTACGTTGTACATCTTGGTAGATTACACAAACTAGGAACGTTTGATCTTCCTGCACTGAAGATTCTTGTTAAGAAAGCAACTCATTCCGAGAACAGAACTAGTTATTTCACACAGTCCTGTGTTCGGCAATGAAGGTGTTTGTTTTCTAAAGAAACTACGTTAGAAATGAGGTGAATCTACTAAGTTGTACATCTTGTTAGATTACACAAACTAGGAAAGTTTCATCTTGCTGCACTGAAGATACTTCGTAAGAAAGCAACTCATTCAGAGAGCAAAACAGCCTTATTTCACACAGTCCTGTGTTGTGCAATGAAGGTGTTTGTTTTCTAAAGAAAGTACGTTAGAAATGAGGTGAATCTACTAAGTTGTACATCTTGTTAGATTACACAAACTAGGAAAGTTTCATCTTGCTGCACTGAAGATACTTCGTAAGAAAGCAACTCATTCAGAGAGCAGAACGGCCTTATTTCACACAGTACTGTGTTCGGCAATGAAGGTGTTTGTTTTCTAAAGAAACTACGATAGTAATCAGGTGAATCTACTAAGTTGTACATCTTGTTAGATTTCACAAACTAGGAACGTTTGTTCTTGCTGCACTGAAGACTCTTCGTAAGAAAGCAACTCATTCAGAGAAAGGAACGGCCTTATTTCACACAGTACTGTGTTCGGCAATGAAGGTGTTTATTTTCTAAACAAACTACGTTAGAAATGAGGTGAATCTACTAAGTTGTACATCTTGTTAGATTACACAAATTAGGAACGTTTGATCTTCCTGCACTGAAGATTCTTGTTAAGAAAGCAACGCATTCCGAGAACACAACTGGCTTATTTCACACAGTCCTGTGTTCAGCAATGAAGGTGTTTGTTTTCTAAACAAACTACGTTAGAAATGAGGTGAATCTACTAAGTTGTACGTCTTGTCAGATTACACAAACTAGGAAAGTTTGATCTTGCTGCAGTGAAGATACTTCTTAAAAAAGCAACTCATTCCGAGAACAGAACTAGCTTATTTCACACTGTACAGTGTTCAGAAATGAAGGGGTTTGTTTTCTAAACAATCTACTTTAGAAATGAAGCTAGTGTACTAAGTTGTACATCATGTTACATTACAGAAACTAGGAAAGTTTGATCTTGCTGCACTTAAGACTCTTCGTAAGAAAGCAACTCATTTGGAGAACAGAACGGGGTTATTTCACACAGTACTGTGTTCGGGATGGAAGGTGTTTGTTTTCTAAAGAAACTACGTTAGAAATGAGGTGAATCTACTAAGTTGTACATCTTGTTAGATTACACAAACTAGGAAAGTTTGTTCTTGCTGCACTGAAGATACGTCTTATAAAAGCAACTCATTCAGAGAACAGAACTAGCTTATTTCACACAATACAGTGTTCAGAAATGAAGGGGTTTGTTTTCTAAACAAACTACTTTAGAAATGAAGCTAATCTACTAAATCGTACATCATGTTACATGACAGAAACAAGGAAAGTTTGATCTTGCTGCACTTAAGACTCTGCGTAAGAAAGCAACTCATTTGGAGAACAGAACGGCCTTATTTCACACAGTACTGTGTTCGACAATGAAGGTGTTTGTTTTCTAAAGAAACTACGTTAGAAATGAGGTGAATCTACTAAGTTGTACATCTTGTTAGATTACACAAACTAGGAAAGTTTGTTCTTGCAGCACTGAAGACTCTTCGTAAGAAAGCAACTCATTCAGAGAAAGGAACGGCCTTATTTCACACAGTACTGTGTTCGGCAATGAAGGTGTTTGTTTTCTAAACAAACTACGTTAGAAATGAGATGCATCTACTAAGTTGTACATCTTGTTAGATTACACAAACTAGGAACGTTTGATCTTCCTGCACTGAAGATTCTTGTTAAGAAAGCAACTCATTCCGAGAACAGAACTGGCTTATTTCACACAGTGTTGTGTTCGGCAATGAAGGTGTTTGTTTTCTAAACAAACTACGTTAGAAATGAGGTGAATCTACTAAGTTGTATATCTTGTTAGATTACACAAACTAGGAAAGTTTGATCTTTCTGCAGTGAAGATACTTCTTAAAAAAGCAACTCATTCAGAGAACAGAACTAGCTTATTTCACACAGTACAGTGCTCAGAAATGAAGGGGTTTGTTTTCTAAACAAACTACTTTAGAAATGAAGCTAATCTACTAAGTTGTACATCATGTTACATTACAGAAACAAGGAAAGTTTGATGTTGCTGCACTTAAGACTCTTCGTAAGAAAGCAACTCATTTGGAGAACAGAACGGCCTTATTTCACACAGTACTGTGTTCGACAATGAAGGTGTTTGTTTTCTAAAGAAACTATGTTAGAAATGAGGTGAATCTACTAAGTTGTACATCTTGATAGATTACACAAACTAGGAAAGTTTGATCTTGCTGCACTGCAGATACTTCTTAAAAAAGCAACTGATTCGGAGAACAGAACTAGCTTATTTCACACAGTACAGTACTCAGAAATGAAGGGGTTTGTTTTCTAAACAAACTACTTTAGAAGTGAAGCTAATCTACTAAATTGTACATCATGTTACATTACAGCAACAAGGAATGTTTGATGTTGCTGCACTTAAGACTCTTCGTAAGAAAGCAACTCATTCGGAGAATAGAACTAGCTTATTTCACACTGTACTTTGTTCCGTAATGAAGGTGTTTGTTTTCTAAACAAACTACGTTAGAAATGAGTTGAATCTACTAGGTTGTACACCTTGTTAGATTACACAAACAAGGTAAGTTTGATCTTGCTGCACTGAAGACTCTTCGTAAGAAAGCAACTCATTCAGAGAGCAGAACGGCCTTATTTCACACAGTACTGTGTTCGGCAATGAAGGTGTTTGTTTTCTAAACAAACTACGTAAGAAATGAGGTGAATCTACTAAGTTGTACATCTTGTTAGATTACACAAACTAGGAAAGTTTCATCTTGCTGCACTGAAGATACTTCTTAAAAAAGCAACTCATTCCGAGAACAGAACTAGCTTATTTCACACAGTACTGTGTTCGGCAATGTAGGTGTTTGTTTTGTAAACAAACTACGTTAGAAATGAGGTGAATCTACTAAGTTGTACATCTTTTTAGATTACACAAACCAGGAAAGTTTGATCTTCCTGCACTGAAGATTCTTGTTAAGAAATCAACTCATTCCAAGTACAGAACTAGCTTATTTCGCACAGTACAGTGTTCCGAAATGAAGGGGTTTGTTTTCTAAAGAAACTACGTTAGAAATGAGGTGAATCTACTAATTGTACATCTTGTTAGATTACACAAACTAGGAAAGTTTCATCTTGCTGCAATGAAGATACTTCTTAAAAAAGCAACTCTTCCGAGATCAGAACTAGCTTATTTCACACAGTACAGTGTTCAGAAATGAAGGGGATTGTTTTCTAAACAAACTACTTTAGAAATGAAGCTAATCTACTAAATCGTACATCATGTTACATTACAGCAACTAGGAACGTTTGATCTTGCTGCCCTTAAGACTTCGTAAGAAAGCAACTCATTCGGAGAACAGATCTAGCTTATTTCACACTGTACTTTGTTCCGTAATGAAGGTGTTTGTTTTCTAAACAAACTACGTTAGAAATGAGGTGAATCTACTAAGTTGTACATCTTGTTAGATTACACAAACTACGAAAGTTTGATCTTCCTGCACTGAAGATTCTTGTTAAGAAAGCTATTCATTCCGAGAACAGAACTAGCGTATTTCACACAGAACTGAGTTTGGCAATGAAGGTGTTTGTTTTCTAAAGAAAGTATGTTAGAAATGAGGTGAATCTACTAAGTTGTACATCTTGTTAGATTACACAACTAGGAAAGTTTGATCTTGCTGCCCTGAAGATACTTCTTAAAAAAGCAACTCATTCGGAGAACAGAACTAGCTTATTTCACACAGTACAGTGTTTCGAAATTAAGGGGTTTGTTTTCTAAACAAACTACTTTAGAAATGAAGCTAAACTACTAAGTCGTACATCATGTTACATGACAGAAACAAGGAAAGTTTGATCTTGCTGCACTTAAGACTCTTCGTAAGAAAGCAACTCATTCCGAGAACAGAACTAGCTTATTTCACACAGTACTGTGTTCGGCAATGAAGGTGTTTGTTTTCTAAACAAACTACGTTAGAAATGAGGTGAATCTACTAAGTTGTACATCTTGTTAGATTACACAAACTAGGAAAGTTTGATCTGGCTGCCCTGAAGATACTTCTTAAAAAAGCAACTCATTCGGAGAACAGAACTAGCTTATTTCACACAGTACAGTGTTCCGAAATGAAAGGGTCTGTTTTCTAAACAAACTACTTTAGAAATGAAGCTAATCTACTAAGTTGTACATCATGTTACATTACAGTAACAAGGAATGTTTGATCTTGCTGCACTTAAGACTCTTCTTAAGAAAGCAACTCTTTTGGAGAACAGAACGGGCTTATTTCACACAGTACTGTGTTCTTCAATGAAGGTGTTTGTTTTCTAAAGAAACTACGTTAGAAATGAGGTGAATCTACTAAGTTGTACATCTTGTTAGATTACACAAACTAGGACAGTTTGTTCTTGCTGCACTGAAGATACTTCTTAAAAAAGCAACTATTCGGAGAACAGAACTAGCTTATTTCACACAGTACAGTGTTCAGAAATGAAGGGGTTTGTTTTCTAAACAAACTACTTTAGAAATGAAGCTAATCTACTAAATTGTACATCATGTTACATTAAAGCAACTAGGAAAGTTTGATCTTGCTGCCCTTAAGACTCTTCGTAAGAAAGCAACTCATTCGGAGAACAGAACTAGCTTATTTCACACTGTACTTTGTTCCGTAATGAAGGTGTTTGTTTTCTAAACAAACTACGATAGAAATGAGGTGAATCTACTAAGTTGTCCATCTTGTTAGATTACACAAACAAGGTAAGTTTGATCTTTCTGCACTGAAGACTCTTCGTAAGAAAGCAACTCATTCAGAGAACAGAACGGCCTTATTTCACACAGTACTGTGTTCGGGAATGAAGGTGTTTGTTTTCTAAAGAAACTGCGTTAGAAATGAGGTGAATCTACTAAGTTGTACATCTTGTTAGATTACACAAACCAGGAAAGTTTGATCTTCCTGCACTGAAGATTCTTGTTAAGAAATCAACTCATTCCAAGAACAGAACTAGCTTATTTCACACAGTACTGTGTTCGGCAATGAAGGTGTTTGTTTTCTATACAAACTACGTTAGAAATGAGGTGAATCTACTAAGTTGTACATCTTGTTAGATTACACAAACTAGGAAAGTTTCATCTTGCTGCACTGAAGATACTTAAAAAAGCAACTCATTGTGAGAACAGATCTAGCTTATTTCACACAGTACTTTGTTCCGTAATGAAGGTTTTTGTTTTCTAAACAAACTACGTTAGAAATGAGTTGAATCTACTAAGTTGTACATCTTGTTAGATTACACAAACAAGGTACGTTTGATCTTGCTGCACTGAAGACTGTTCGTAAGAAAGCAACTCATTCAGAGAACAGAACGGCCTTATTTCACACAGTACTGTGTTCGGCAATGAAGGTGTTTGTTTTCTAAAGAAACTACGTTAGAAATGAGGTGAATCTACTACGTTGTACATCTTGTTAGATTACACAAACTAGGAAAGTTTCATCTTGCTGCACTGAAGATACTTCGTAAGAAAGCAACTCATTCAGAGAGCAGAACTGCCTTATTTCACACAGTACTGTGTTCGGCAATGAAGGTG
The DNA here is from genome assembly GCA_036365145.1 of Orientallactaga sibirica. Taxonomy (NCBI): domain Eukaryota; kingdom Metazoa; phylum Chordata; class Mammalia; order Rodentia; family Dipodidae; genus Orientallactaga; species Orientallactaga sibirica. The sequence continues at coordinate 112,294 of JAEOAD010000020.1, forward strand.
TTTGTTTTCTAAAGAAACTATGTTAGAAATGAGGTGAATCTACTAAGTTGTACATCTTGTTAGATTACACAAACTAGGAAAGTTTGATCTTGCTGCCCTGAAGATACTTCTTAAAAAAGCAACTCATTCGGAGAACAGAACTAGCTTATTTCACACAGTACAGTGTTCCAAAATGAAGGGGTTTGTTTTCTAAACAAACTAGTTTAGAAATGAAGCTAATCTACTAAGTCGTACATCATGTTACATGACAGTAACAAGGCAAGTTTGATCTTGCTGCACTTAAGACTCTTCGTAAGAAAGCAACTCATTTGGAGAACAGAACGGCCTTATTTCACACAGTACTGTGTTCGGCAATGAAGGTGTTTGTTTTCTAAAGAAACTACGTTAGAAATGAGGTGAATCTACTAAGTTGTACATCTTGTTAGATTACACAAACTAGGAAAGTTTGTTCTTGCTGCACTGAAGTTACTTCTTAAAAAAGCAACTCATTCGGAGACAGAACTAGCTTATTTCACACAGTACAGTGTTCAGAAATGAAGGGGTTTGTTCTCTAAACAAACTACTTTAGAAATTAAGCTAATCTACTAAGTTGTACATCTTGTTAGATTACACAAACAAGGTAAGTTTGATCTTGCTGCACTGAAGACTCTTCGTAAGAAAGCAACTCATTCAGAGAACAGAACGGCCTTATTTCACACAGTACTGTATTCGGCAATGAAGGTGTTTGTTTTCTAAGGAAACTACGTTAGAAATGAGGTGAATCTACTAAGTTGTACATCTTGTTAGATTACACATACTAGGAAAGCTTCATCTTGCTGCACTGAAGATACTTCTTAAAAAAGCAACTCATTCGGAGAACAGAGCTAGCTTATTTCAAACAGTACAGTGTTCAGAAATGAAGGGGTTTGTTTTCTAAACAAACTACTTTAGAAATGAAGGTAATCTACTAAATTGTACATCATGTTACATTACAGCAACTAGGAAAGTTTGATCTTGCTGCACTTAAGACTCTTCGTAAGAAAGCAACTCATTCGGAGAACAGAACTAGCTTATTTCACACTGTACTTTGTTCCGTAATGAAGGTGTTTGTTTTCTAAACAAACTACGTTAGAAATGAGGTGAATCTACTAAGTTGTACATCTTGTTAGATTACACAAACAAGGTAAGTTTGATCTTGCTGCACTGAAGACTCTTCGTAAGAAAGCAACTCATTCAGAGAACAGAACGGCCTTATTTCACACAGTACTGTGTTCGGCAATGAAGGTGTTTGTTTTCTAAAGAAACTACGTTAGAAATGAGGTGAATCTACTAAGTTGTACATCTTGTTAGATTACACAAACTAGGAAAGTTTCATCTTGCTGCCCTGAAGATACTTCTTAAAAAAGCAACTCATTCGGAGAACAGAACTAGCTTATTTCACATAATACAGTGTTCAGAAATGAAGGGGTTTGTTTTCTAAATGAACTACTTTAGAAATGAAGCTAATCTACTAAATCGTACATCATGTTATATGACAGAAAAAAGGAAAGTTTGCTCTTGCTGCACTTAAGACTCTTCGTAAGAAAGCAACTCATTTGGAGAACAGAACGGCCTTATTTCACACAGTACTGTGTTCGACAATGAAGGTGTTTGTTTTCTAAAGAAAGTACGTTAGAAATGAGGTGAATCTACTAAGTTGTACATCTTGTTAGATTACACAAACTAGGAAAGTTTGTTCTTGCAGCACTGAAGACTCTTCTCAGAAGAAAGCAACTCATTCAGAGAAAGGAACGGCCTTATTTCACAAAGTACTGTGTTCGGCAATGAAGGTGTTTGTTTTCTAAACAAACTACGTTAGAAATGAGGTGAATCTACTAAGTTGTACATCTTGTTAGATTACACAAACTAGGAACGTTTGATCTTCCTGCACTGAAGATTCTTGTAAAGAAAGCAACTCATTCCGAGAACAGAACTGGCTTATTTCACACAGTCCTGTGTTCGGCAATGAAGGTGTTTGTTTTCTAAACAAACTACGTTAGAAATGAGGTGAATCTACTAAGTTGTACATCTTGTTAGATTACACAAACTAGGAAAGTTTGATCTTGCTGCACTGAACATACTTCTTAAAAAAGCAACTCATTTGGAGAACAGAACTAGCTTATTTCACACAGTACAGTGTTCAGAAATGAAGGGGTTTGTTTTCTAAAGAAACTATGTTAGAAATGAGGTGAATCTACTAAGTTGTACATCTTGTTAGATTACACAAACTAGGAAAGTTTGATCTTGCTGCACTGCAGATACTTCTTAAAAAAGCAACTTATTCGCAGAACAGTACTAGCTTATTTCACACAGTACAGTGTTCAGAAATGAAGGGGTTTGTTTTCTAAACAAACTACTTTAGAAATGAAGCTAATCCACTAAATTGTACATCATGTTACATTACAGCAACTAGGAAAGTGTGATCTTGCTGCACTTAAGACTCTTCATAAGAAAGCAACTCATTCGGATAACAGAACTAGCTTATTTCACACAGTCCTGTGTTCGGCAATGAAGGTGTTTGATTTTTAAGAAACTACGTTAGAAATGAGGTGAATCTACTAAGTTGTACATCTTGTTAGATTACACAAACTAGGAAAGTTTGATCTTGCAGCACTAAAGATACTTCTTAAAAAAGCAACTCATTTGGAGAACAGAACTAGCTTATTTCACACAGTACAGTGTTCAGAAATGAAGGGGTTTGTTTTCTAAACAAACTACTTTAGAAATGAAGCTAATCTACTAAGATGTACATCATATTACATTACAGAAAGAAGGATTTTGATCTTGCTGCACTTAAGACTCTTCGTAAGAAAGCAACTCATTTGGAGAATAGAACGGGCTTATTTCACACAGTACTGTGTTCGGCTATGAAGGTGCTTGTTTTCTAAAGAAACTACGATAGAAATGAGGTGAATCTACTAAATTGTCCATCTTTTTAGGTTACACAAACTAAGAAAGTTTGATCTTCCTGCACTGAAGATTCTTGTTAAGAAAGCAAGTCATTCCGAGAACAGAACTAGCTTATTTCACACAGTACTGTGTTCAGCAATGAAGGTGTTTGTTTTCTAAACAAACTATGTTACAAATGAAGTGAATCTACTAAGTTGTACATCTTGTTAGATTACACAAAGTAGGAAAGTTTGATCTAGCTGCACTGAAGATACTTCTTAAAAAAGCAACTCATTCGGAGAACAGAACTAGCTTATTTCACACAGTACAGTGTTCAGAAATGAAGGGGTTTGTTTTCTAAATGAACTACTTTAGAAATGAAGCTAATCTACTAAGTCGTACATCATTTTACATGACAGAAACAAGGAAAGTTTGATCTTGCTGCACTTAAGACTCTTCGTAAGAAAGCAACTCATTTGGAGAACAGAACAGCCTTATTTCACACAGTACTGTGTTCGGCAATGAAGGTGTTTGTTTTCTATAGAAACTACATTAGAAATGAGGTGAATCTACTAAATTGTACATCTTGTTAGATTACACAAATTAGGAAAGTTTCATCTTGCTGCACTGAAGATACTTCTTAAAAAAGCAACTCATTCCGAGACCAGAACTAGCTTATTTCACACAGTACTGTGTTCGGCAATGAAGGTGTTTGTTTTCTAAAGAAACTACGTTAGAAATGAGGTGAATCTACTAAGTTGTACACCTTGTTAGATTACACAAACTAGGAAAGTTTGATCTTGCTGCACTGAAGATACTTCTTAAAAAAGCAACTCATTCGGAGAATAGAACTAGCTTATTTCACACAGTACAGTGATCAGAAATGAATGGGTTTGTTTTCTAAACAAACTACTTTAGAAATTAAGCTAATCTACTACGTTGTACATCATGTTACATTACAGAAACAAGGAAAGTTTGATCTTGCTGCACTTAAGACTCTTTGTAAGAAAGCAACTCATTTGGAGAACAGAACGGCTTATTTCACACAGTACTGTGTTCGGCAATGAAGGTGTTTGTTTTCTAAAGAAACTACGTTAGAAATGAGGTGAATCTACTAAGTTGTACATCTTGTTAGATTACACAAACTAGGAAAGTTTGTTCTTGCTGCACTGAATATACTTCTTAAAATAGCAACTCATTCAGAGAACAGAACTAGCTTATTTCACACAGTACAGTGTGCAGAAATGAAGGGGTTTGTTTTCTAAACAAACTACTTTAGAAATGAAGCTAATCTACTAAATTGTACATGATGTTTCATTACAGCAACTAGGACAGTTTGATCTTGCTGCACTTAAGACTCTTCGTAAGAAAGCAACTCATTCGGAGAACAGAACTAGCTTATTTCACACTGTACTTTGTTCCGTAATGAAGGTGTTTGTTGTCTAAAAAAACTACGTTAGAAATGAGTTGAATCTACTAAGTTGTACATCTTGTTAGATTACACAAACAAGGTAAGTTTGATGTTGCTGCACTGAAGACTCTTCGTAAGAAAGCAACTCATTTAGAGAACAGAACGGCCTTATTTCACACAGTACTGTGTTCGGCAATGAAGGTGTTTGTTTTCTAAAGAAACTACGTTAGAAATGAGGTGAATGTACTAACTTGTACATCTTGTTAGATTACACAAACTAGGAAAGTTTCATCTTGCTGCACTGAAGATACTTCTTAAAAAAGCAACTCATTCCGAGAACAGAACTAGCTTATTTTACACAGTACTGTGTTCGAAAATGAAGGTGTTTGTTTTCTAAAGAACCTACTTTACAAATGAGGTGAATCTACTAAGTTCTACACCTTGTTAGATTACACAAACTAGGAAAGTATGTTGTTGATGTACTGAAGATACTTCTTAAAAAAGCAACTCATTCGGAGAACAGTACTAGCTTATTTCACACAGTACAGTGTTCAGAAATGAAGGGGTTTGTTTTCTAAACAAACTACTTTAGAAATGAAGCTAATCTACTAAATTGTACATCATGTTACATTACAGCAACTAGGAAAGTTTGATCTTGCTGCACTTAAGACTCTTCATAAGAAAGCAACTCATTCGGAGAACAGAACTAGCTTATTTCACACTGTACTTTGTTCCGTAATAGAGGTGTTTGTTTTCTAAACAAATGACGTTAGAAATGAGTTGAATCTACTAAGTTGTACATCTTGTTAGATTACACAAACAAGATAAGTTTGATCTTGCTGCACTGAAGACTCTTCGTAAGAAAGCAACTCATTCAGAGAACAGAACGGGCTTATTTCACACAGTACTGTGTTCGGTAATGAAGGTGTTTGTTTTCTAAAGAAACTACGTTAGAAATGAGGTGAATCTACTAAGTTGTACATCTTGTTAGATTACACAAACTAGGAAGGTTTGATCTTGCTGCACTGAAGATAGTTCTTAAAAAAGCAACTCATTCCGAGAACAGAACTAGCTTATTTCACACAGTACAGTGTTCAGAAATGAAGGGTTTTGTTTTCTAAACAAACTACTTTAGAAATGAAGCTAATGTACGAAATTGTACATCATGTTACATTACAGCAACTAGGAAAGTTTGATCTTGCTGCACTTAACACTCTTCGTAAGAAAGCAACTCATTTGGAGAACAGAACTAGGTTATTTCACACAGTACTGTCTTCTGTAATGAAAGTGGTTGTTTTCTAAACAAACGACGTTAGAAATGAGGTGAATCTACTAAGTTGTACATCTTGTCAGATTACACAAACAAGGTAAGTTTGATCTTGCTGCACTGAAGACTCTTCGTGAGAAATCAACTCATTCAGAGAGCAGTACTGCCTTATTTCACACAGTACTGTGTTCGGCAATGAAGGTGTTTGTTTTCTAAACAAACTACTTTAGATATGAGGTGAATCTAATAAGTTGTATATCTTGTTAGATTACACAAACTAGTAAAAATTGGTCTTCCTGCACTGAAGATTCCAGTGAAGAAAGCAACTCATTCCAAGAACAGAACTAGCTTATTTCACACAGTACTATGTTCGGCAATGAAGGTGTTTGTTTTCTAAAGAAACTACGATAGAAATGATTTGAATCTACTAAGTTGTACATCTTGTTAGTTTACACAAACCAGGAAAGTTTGATCTTCCTGCACTGAAGATACTTCTTAAAAAAGCAACTGATTCGGAGAACAGAACTAGCTTATTTCACACAGTACAGTGTTCAAAAATGAAGGGTTTTGTTTTCTAAACAAACTACTTTAGAAATGAATCTAATCTACTAAATTGTACATCATGTTACATTACAGCAACTAGGAAAGTTTGATCTTGCTGCACTTAAGACTCTTCGTTAGAAAGCAACTCATTCGGAGAACAGAACTAGCTTATTTCACACAGTACTGTGTTCCGTAATGAAGGTGTTTGTTTTCTAAACAAACTACGTTAGAAATGAGGTGAATCTGCTAAGTTGTACATCTTGTTAGATTAAACAAACAAGGTAAGTTTGATCTTGCTGCAGTGAAGACTCTTCATAAGAAAGCAACTCATTCAGAGAGCAGAACGGCCTTATTTCACACAGTACTGTGTTCGGCAATGAAGGTGTTTGTTTTCTAAACAAACTATGTTAGAAATGAGGTGAATCTACTAAGTTGTACATCTTGATAGATTACACAAACTAGTAAAGGTTGATCTTCCTGCACTGAAGATACTTCTTAAAAAAGCAACTCATTCGGAGAACAGAACTAGCTTATTTCACACAGTACAGTGTTCAGAAATGAAGGGGTTTGTTTTCTAAATGAACTACTTTAGAAATGAAGCTAATCTACTAAGTCGTACATCATGTTACATGACAGAAACAAGGAAAGTTTGATCTTGCTGCACTTAAGACTCTTCGTAAGAAAGCAACTCATTTGGAGAACAGAACGGGCTTATTTCACACAGTACTGTGTTCGGCAATGAAGGTGTTTGTTTTCTAAAGAAACTACGTTAGAAATGAGGTGAATCTACGAAGTTGTACATCTTGTTAGATTACACAAACTAGGAAAGTTTGTTCTTGCTGCACTGAATATACTTCTTAAAAAAGCAACTCATTCAGAGAACAGAACTAGCTTATTTCACACAGTACAGTGTGCAGAAATGAAGGGGTTTGTTTTCTAAACAAACTACTTTAGAAATGAAGCTAATCTACTAAATTGTACATGATGTTTCATTACAGCAACTAGGACAGTTTGATCTTGCTGCACTTAAGACTCTTCGTAAGAAAGCAACTCATTCGGAGAACAGAACTAGCTTATTTCACACTGTACTTTGTTCCGTAATGAAGGTGTTTGTTGTCTAAACAAACTACGTTAGAAATGAGTTGAATCTACTAAGTTGTACATCTTGTTAGATTACACAAACAAGGTAAGTTTTGATGTTGCTGCACTGAAGACTCTTCTTAAGAAAGCAACTCATTTAGAGAACAGAACGGCCTTATTTCACACAGTACTGTGTTCGGCAATGAAGGTGTTTGTTTTCTAAAGAAACTACGTTAGAAATGAGGTGAATGTACTAACTTGTACATCTTGTTAGATTACACAAACTAGGAAAGTTTCATCTTGCTGCACTGAAGATACTTCTTAAAAAAGCAACTCATTCGGAGAACAGAACTACTTTATTTCACACAGTACCGTGTTCAGAAATGAAGGGGTTTGTTTTCTAAACAAACTACTTTAGAAATGAAGCTAATCTACTAAGATGTATATCATGTTACATTACACAAACTAGGAAAGTTTGATCTTGCTGCACTTAAGACTCTTCGTATGAAAGCAACTCATTTGGAGAACAGAACAGACTTATTTCACACAGTACTGTGTTCGGCAATGAAGGTGTTTGTTTTCTAAAGAAACTACGATAGAAATGAGTTGAATCTACTAATTTGTACACCTTGTTAGATTACACAAACTAAGAAAGTTTGATCTTCCTGCACTGAAGATTCTTGTTAAGAAATCAACTCATTCCGAGAACAGAACTAGCTTATTTCACACAGTACTGTCTTCGGCAATGAACGTGTTTGTTTTCTAAACAAGCTACGTTAGAAATGAGGTGAATCTACTAAGTTGTATATCTTGTTAGATTACACAAACTAGGAAAGTTTGATCTTGCTGCAGTGAAGATAGTTCTTAAAAAAGCAACTCATTCGGAGAACAGAACTAGCTTATGTCACACAGTACAGTGTTCAGAAATGAAGGGTTTTGTTTTCTAAAGAAACTACATTAGAAATGAAGCTAATGTACTAAATTGTACATCATGTTACATTACAGCAAGTAGGAAAGTTTGATCTTGCTGCACTTAAGACTCTTCGTAAGAAATCAACTCATTTGGAGAACAGAACTAGGTTATTTCACACAGTACTGTGTTCTGTAATGAAGGTGTTTGTTTTCTAAACAAACGACGTTAGAAATGAGATGAATCTACTAAGTTGTATATCTTGTCACATTACACAAACAAGGTAAGTTTGATCTTGCTGCACTGAAGACTCTTCGTGAGAAATCAACTCATTCAGAGAGCAGAACGGCCTTATTTCACACAGTACTGTGTTCGGAAATGAAGGTGTTTGTTTTCTGAACAAACTACGTTAGAAATGAGGTGAATCTAATAAGTTGTACATCTTGTTAGATTACACAAACTAGTAAAAATTGATCTTCCTGCACTGAAGATTCCAGTTAAGAAAGCAACTCATTCCGAGAACAGAACTAGCTTATTTCACACAGTACTGTGTTCGGCAATGAAAGTGTTTGTTTTCTAAACAAACTATGTTAGAAATGAGGTGAATCTACTAAGTTGTACATCTTGTTAGATTACACAAAGTAGTAAGGGTTGATCTTCCAGCAATGAAGATTCTTGTTAAGAAAGCACCTCATTCCGAGAACAGAACTAGCTTTTTTCACACAGTACTGTGTTCGGCAGTGAAGGTGTTTGTTTTCTAAACAACCTACATTACAAATGAGGTGAATCTACTAAGTTGTACATCTTGTTACATTACACAAACTAGGAAAGTTTGATCTTGCTGCACTGAAGATACTTCTTAAAAAAGCAACTCATTCGGAGAACAGAACTAGCTTATTTCACACAGTATAGTGTTCAGAAATGAAGGGTTTTGTTTTCTAAACAAAGTACTTTAGAAATGAAGCTAATGTACTAAATTGTACATCATGTTACATTACAGCAACTAGGAAAGTTTGATCTTGCTGCACTTAAGACTCTTCGTTAGAAAGCAACTCATTCGGAGAACAGAACTAGCTTATTTCACACAGTACTGTGTTCCGTAATGAAGGTGTTTGTTTTCTAAACAAACTACGTTAGAAATGAGGTGAATCTACTAAGTTGTACATCTTGTTAGATTACACAAACAAGGTAAGTTTGATCTTGCTGCAGTGAAGACTCTTCGTAAGAAAGCAACTCATTCAGAGAGCAGAACGGCCTTATTTCACACAGTACTGTGTTCGGCAATGAAGGTATTTGTTTTCTAAAGAAACTACGTTAGAAATGAGGTGAATGTACTAAGTTGTACATCTTGTTAGATTACACAAACCAGGAAAGTTTGATCTTCCTGCACTGAAGATTCTTGTTAAGAAATCAACTCACTCCAAGAACAGAACTAGCTTATTTCACAAAGTACTGTGTTCGGCAATGAAGGTGTTTGTTTTCTATACAAACTACGTTAGAAATGAGGTGAATATACTAAGTTGTACATCTTGTTAGATTACACAAACCTGGAAAGTTTGATCTTGCTGCACTGAAGATACTTCTTAAAAAAGCAACATATTCAGAGAACAGAACTAGGTTATTTCACACAGTACAGTGTTCAGAAATGAAGGGGTATGTTTTCTAAACAAACTAATTTAGAAATGAAGCTAATCTACTAAGTTGTACATCATGTTACATTACAGAAACAAGGAAAGTTTGATCTTGCTGCACTTAAGACTCTTCGTAAGAAGGCAACTCTTTTGGAGAACAGAACGGGCTTATTTCACTCAGTACTGTGTTCGGCAATGAAGGTGTTTGTTTTCTAAACAAACTACGTTAGAAATGAGGTGAATCTACTAAGTTGTACATCTTGTTAGATTACACAAACTAGGAAAGTTTGATCTTGCTGCCCTGAAGATACTTCTTAAAAACGCAACTCATTCGGAGAACAGAACTAGCTTATTTCACACAGTACAGTGTTCCGAAATGAAGGGGTTTGTTTTCTAAACAAACTACTTTAGAAATGAAGCTAATCTACTAAGTCGTACATCATGTTACATGACAGAAACAAGGAAAGTTTGATCTTGCTGCACTTAAGACTCTTCGTAAGAAAGCAACTCATTTGGAGAACAGACGGCCTTATTTCACACAGTACTGTGTTCGGCAATGAAGGTGTTTGTTTCCTAAAGAAACTTCGTTAGAAATGAGGTGAATCTACTAAGTTGTACATCTTGTTAGATTACACAACCTAGAAAAGTTTGTTCTTGCAGCACTGAAGACTCTTCGTAAGAAAGCAACTAATTCAGAGAAAGGAACGGCCTTATTTCACACAGTATTGTGTTCGGCAATGAAGGTGTTTGTTTTCTAAACAAACTACGTTAGAAATGAGGTGAATCTACTAAGTTGTACATCTTGTTAGATTACACAAACTAGGAACGTTTGATCTTCCTGCACTGAAGATTCTTGTTAAGAAAGCAACTCATTCCGAGAACAGAACTAGCTTATTTCACACAGTCCTGTGTTCGGCAATGAAGGTGTTTGTTTTCTAAACAAACTACGTTAGAAATGAGGTGAATCTACTAAGTTGTACATCTTGTTAGATTACACAAACTAGGAAAGTTTGATCTTGCTGCAGTGAGGATACTTCTTAAAAAAGCAACTCATTCGGAGAACAGAACTAGCTTATTTCACACAGTACAGTGTTCAGAAATGAAGGGGTTTCTTTTCTAAACAAACTACTTTAGAAATGAAGCTAGTGTACTAAGTTGTACATCATGTTACATTACAGAAACTAGGAAAGTTTGATCTTGCTGCACTTAAGACTCTTCGTAAGAAAGCAACTCATTTGGAGAACAGAAAGGGCTTATTTCACACAGTACTGTGTTCGGCAATGAAGGTGTTTTTTTTTTTTTAAAGAAACTACGTTATAAATGAGGTGAATCTACTAAGTTGTACATCTTCTTAGATTACACAAACTAGGAAAGTTTGTTCTTGCTGCACTGAAGATACTTCTTAAAAAAGCAACTCATTCGGAGAACAGAACTAGCTTATTTCACACAGTACAGTGTTCAGAAATGAAGGGTTTTGTTTTCTAAACAAACTACTTTAGAAATGAAGCTAATCTACTAAAATGTACATCATGTTACATTAAAGCAACTAGGAAAGTTTGATCTTGCTGCACTGAAGACTCTTTGTAAGAAAGCAACTCATTCGGAGAACAGAACTAGCTTATTTCACACTGTACTTTGTTCCGTAATGAAGGTGTTTGTTTTCTAAACAAACTATGTTAGAAATGAGTTGAATTTACTAAGTTGTACATCTTGTTAGATTACACAAACAAGGTAAGTTTGATCTTGCTGCACTGAAGACTCTTCGTAGGAAAGCAACTCATTCATAGAACAGAACGGGCTTATTTCACACAGTACTGTGTTCGGCAATGAAGGTGTTTGTTTTCTAAAGAAACTACGTTAGAAATGAGGTGAATCTACTAAGTTGTACATCTTGTTAGATTACACAAACTAGGAAAGTTTGATCTTCCTGCACTGAAGATTCTTGTTAAGAAATCAACTCATTCCAAGAATAGAACTAGCTTATTTCACACATTACTGTGTTCGGCAATGAAGGTGTTTGTTTTCTAAAGAAACTACGTTAGAAATGAGGTGAATCTACTAAGTTGTACATCTTGTTAGATTACACAAACTAGGAAAGTTTCATCTTGCTGCACTGAAGATACTTGTTAAAAAAGCAACTCATTCCAAGAAGAGAACTAGCTTATTTCACACAGTACAGTGTTCAGAAATGAAGGGGTTTGTTTTCTAAACAACCTACTTTAGAAATGAAGCTAATCTACTAAATTGTACATCATGTTACAGAACAGCAACTAGGAAAGTTTGATCTTGCTGCCCTTAAGACTCTTCGTAAGAAAGCAACTCATTCGGAGAACAGAACTAGCTTATTTCACACTGTACTTTGTTCCGTAATGAAGGTGTTTGTTTTCTAAACAAACTACATTAGAAATGAGTTGAATCTACTAGGTTGTACATCTTGTTAGATTACACAAACTAGGAACGTTTGTTCTTGCAGCACTGAAGACTCTTCGTAAGAAAGCAACTCATTCAGAGAAAGGAACGGCCTTATTTCACACAGTACTGTGTTCGGCAATGAAGGTGTTTGTTTTCTAAAGAAACTACGGTAGAAATTAGGTGAATCTACTAAGTTGTACATCTTGTTAGATTACACAAACTAGGAAAGTTTCATCTTGCTGCACTGAAGATACTTCTTAAAAAAGCAACTCATTCCGATAACAGAACTAGCTTATTTCACACAGTATTGTGTTCGGCAATGTAGGTGTTTGTTTTGTAAACAAACTACGTTAAAAATGAGGTGAATCTACTAAGTTGTACTTCTTGTTAGATTACACAAACCAGGAAAGTTTGATCTTCCTGCACTGAAGATTCTTGTTAAGAAATCAACTCATTCCAAGAACAGAACTAGCTTATTTCACACAGTACTGTGTTCGGCAATGAAGGTGTTTGTTTTCTAAAGAAACTACATTAGAAATGAGGTGAATCTACTAAGTTGTACATCTTGTTAGAATACACAAACTATGAAAGTTTCATCTTGCTGCACTGAAGATACTTCTTAAAAAAGCAACTCATTCCGAGAACAGAACTAGCTTATTTCACACAGTACAGTGTTCAGAAATGAAGGGGTTTGTTTTCTAAACAACCTACTTTAGAAATGAAGCTAATCTACTAAATTGTACATCATGTTACATTACAGCAACTAGGAAAGTTTGGTCTTGCTGCCCTTAAGACTCTTCGTAAGAAAGCAACTCATTCGGAGAACAGAACTAGCTTATTTCACACTGTACTTTTTTCCGTAATGAAGGTGTTTGTTTTCTAAAGAAACTACGTTAGAAGTGAGGTCAATCTACTAAGTTGTACATCTTGTTAGATTACACAAACTAGGAAAGTTTCATCTTGCTGCACTGAAGATACTTCGTAAGAAAGCAACTCATTCAGAGAGCAGAACGGCCTTATTTCACGCAGTACTGTGTCCGGCAATGAAGGTGTTTGTTTTCTAAAGAAACTATGTTAGAAATGAGGTGAATCTACTAAGTTGTACATCTTGTTAGATTACACAAACTAGGAAAGTTTCATCTTGCTGCACTGAAGATACTTCGTAAGAAAGCAACTCATTCAGAGAGCAGAACGGCCTTATTTCACACAGTCCTGTGTTCGGCAATGAAGGTGTTTGTTTTCTAAAGAAACTACGTTAGAAATGAGGTGAATCTACTAAGTTGTACATCCTGTTAGATTACACAAACTAAGAAATTTCATCTTGCTGCACTGAAATACTTCTTAAAAAAGCAACTCATTCCGAGAACAGAACTAGCTTTTTTCACACAGTACTGTGTTCGGCAATGAAGGTGTTTGTTTTCTAAACAAACTACATTAGAAATGAGGTGAATCTACTAAGTTGTACATCTTGTTAGATTACAAAAACTAGGAAAGTTTTATCTTGCTGCCCTGAAGATACTTCTTAAAAAAGCAACTCATTCGGAGAACAGAACTAGATTATTTCACACAGTACAGTGTTCCGAAATGAAGGGGTTTGTTTTTTAAACAAACTACTTTAGAAATGAAGCTAATCTACTAAGTCGTACATCATGTTACATGACAGACACAAGGAAAGTTTGATCTTGCTGCACTTAAGACTCTTTGTAAGAAAGCAACTCATTTGGAGAACAGAACGGCCTTATTTCACACAGTACTGTGTTCGGCAATGAAGGTTTTTGTTTTCTAAAGAAACTACGTTAGAAATGAGGTGAATCTACTAAGTTGTACATCTTGTTAGATTACACAAAGTAGGAAAGTTTGATCTTGCTGCCCTTAAGACTCTTCGTAAGAAAGCAACTCATTCGGAGAACAGAACTAGCTTATTTCACACTGTACTTTGTTCCGTAATGAAGGTGTTTGTTTTCTAAAGAAACAACGTTAGAAATGAGGTGAATCTAATAAGTTGTACATCTTGTAAGATTACACAAACTAGGAAAGTTTCATCTTGCTGCACTGAAGATACTTCGGAAGAAAGCAACTCATTCAGAGAGCAGAACGGCCTTATTTCACACAGTACTGTGTTCGGCAATGAAGGTGTTTGTTTGCTAAAGAAACTACGTTAGAAAGGAGGTGAATCTACTAAGTTGTACATCTTGTTAGATTACACAAACAAGGAAATTACATCTTGCTGCACTGAAGATACTTCTTAAAAAAGCAACTCATTCCGAGAACAGAACTAGCTTTTTTCACACAGTACTGTGTTCGGCAATGAAGGTGTTTGTTTTCTAAACAAACTGCATTAGAAATGAGGTGAATCTACTAAGTTGTACATCTTGTTAGATTTCACAAACTAGGAAAGTTTGATCTTGCTGCCCTGAAGATACTTCTTAAAAAAGCAACTCATTCGGAGAACAGAACTAGCTTATTTCACACAGTACAGTGTTCCGAAATGAAGGGGTTTGTTTTCTAAACAAACTACTTTAGAAATGAAGCTAATCTACTAAGTAGTACATCATGTTACATGACAGAAACAAGGAAAGTTTGATATTGCTCTTCTTAAGTCTCTTCGTAAGAAAGCAACTCATTTGGAGAACAGAACGGCCTTATTTCATACAGTACTGTGTTCGGCAATGAAGGTGTTTGTTTTCTAAACAAACTACGTTAGAAATGAGGTGAATCTACTAGGTTGTACATCTTGTTAGATTACCCAAACTAGGAATGTTTGATCTTCCTGCACTGAAGATTCTTGTTAAGAAAGCAACTCATTCCGAGAACAGAACCAGCTTATTTCACACAGTCCTGTGTTCGGCAATGAAGGTGTTTGTTTTCTAAACAAACTACGTTCGAAATGAGGGGAATCTACTAAGTTGTACATCCTGTTAGATTACACAAACTAGGAAAGTTTGATCTTGCTGCAGTGAAGATACTTCTTAAAAAAGAAACTCATTCGGAGAACAGAACTAGCTTATTTCACACAGTACAGTGTGCAGAAATGAAGGGGTTTGTTTTCTAAACAAACTACTTTAGGAATGAAGCTAGTGCACTAAGTTGTACATCATGTTACATTACAGCAACTAGGAAAGTTTGATCTTCCTGCACTTCAGACTCTTCGTAAGAAAGCAACTCCTTTGGAGATCAGAACGGGCTTATTTCACACAGTACTGTGTTCGGCAATGAAGGTGTTTTTTTTCTAAAGAAACTACGTTAGAAATGAGGTGAATCTACTACGTTGTACATCTTGTTAGATTACACTAACCAGGAAAGTTTGATCTTCCTGCACTGAAGATTCTTGTTAAGAAATCAGCTCATTCCAAGAACAGAACTAGCTTATTTCACACAGTACTGTGTTCGGCAATGAAGGTGTTTGTTTTCTATACAAACTACGTGAGAAATGAGGTGAATCTTCTAAGTTGTACATCTTGTTAGATTACACAAACTAGGAAAGTTTCATCTTGCTGCACTGAAGATACTTCTTAAAAAAGCAACTCATTCCGAGAACAAAACTAGCTTATTTCACACAGTACTGTGTTCGGCAATGAAGGTGTTTGTTTTCTAAACAAACTACGTTAGAAATGAGGTGAATCTACTAAGTTGTACATCTTGTTAGATTACACAAACTAGGACAGTTTCATCTTGCTGCACTGAAGATACTTCTTAAAAAAGCAACTCATTCCGAGAACAGAACTAGCTTATTTCACACAATACAGTATTCAGAAATGAAGGGGTTTGTTTTCTAAACAAACTACTTTAGAAATGAAGCTAATATACTAAATTGTACATCATGTTACATTACAGCAACTGGGAAAGTTTGATCTTGCTGCACTTAAGAGTCTTCGTAAGAAAGCAACTCATTCGGAGAACATAACTAGCTTATTTCACACAGTACTTGTTCCCTAATGAAGGTGTTTGTTTTCTAAACAAACTACGTTAGAAATGAGGTGAATCTACTAAGTTGTACATCTTGTTAGATTACACAAACAAGGTAAGTTCGATCTTGCTGGACTGAAGACTCTTCGTAAGAAAGCAAGTCATTCACAGAGCAGAACGGCCTTATTTCACACAGTACTGTGTTCGGCAATGAAGGTGTTTGTTTTCTAAAGAAACTACGTTAGAAATGAGGTGAATCTACTAAGTTGTACATCTTGTTAGATTACACAAACCAGGAAAGTTCCATCTTGCTGCACTGAAAATACTTCTTAAAAAAGCAACTCATTCGGAGAACAGAACTAGCTTATTTCACAGTACAGTGTTCAGAAATGAAGGGTTTGTTTTCTAAACAAACTACTTTAGAAATGAAGCTAGTGTACTAAGTTGTACATCATGTTACATTACAGAAACTAGGAAAGTTTGATCTTGCTGCACTTAAGACTCTTCGTAGGAAAGCAACTCATTTGGAGAACAGAACGGGCTTATTTCACACAGTACTGTGTTCGGCAATGACGGTGTTTGTTTTCAAAGAAACTACGTTAGAAATGAGGTGAATCTACTAAGTTGTACATCTTGTTAGATTACACCAACTAGGAAAGTTTGTGCTTGCTGCACTGAAGGTACTTCTTAAAAAAGCAACTCATTCGGAGAACAGAACTAGCTTATTTCACACAGTACAGTGTTCAGAAATGAAGGGGTTTGTTTTCTAAACAAACTACGTTAGAAATGAGGTGAATCTACTAAGTTGTACATCTTGTTAGATTACACAAACAAGGTAAGTTTGATCTTGCTGCACTGAAGACTCTTCGTAAGAAAGCAACTCATTCGGAGAACAGAACGGGCTTATTTCACACAGTACTGTGTTCGGCAATGAAGGTGTTTGTGTTCTAAAGAAACTACGTTAGAAATGAGGTGAATCTACTAAGTTGTACATCTTGTTAGATTACACAAACTAGGAAATTTTCATCTTGCTGCACTGAAGACTCTTCGTAAGAAAGCAACTCATTCGGAGAACAGAACTAGCTTATTTCACACAGTACAGTGTTCAGAAATGAAGGGGTTTGTTTTCTCAACAAACTACTTTAGAAATGAAGCTAATCTACTAAATTGTACATCATGTTACATTACAGCAACTAGGAAAGTTTGATCTTGCTGCACTTAAGACTCTTCGTAAGAAAGCAACTCATTCGGAGTACAGAACTAGCTTATTTCACACTGTGCTTTGTTCCGTAATTAAGGTGTTTGTTTTCTAAACAAACTACGTTAGAAATGAGGTGAATCTACTAAGTTGTACATCTTGTTAGATTACACAAACAAGGTAAGTTTGATCTTGCTGCACTGAAGACTCTTCGTAAGAAAGCAACTCATTCAGAGAACAGAACGGGCTTATTTCACACAGTACTGTGTTTGGCAATGAAGGTGTTTGTTTTCTAAAAAAACTACGTTAGACCTTTCCGGCGGTGACGACCTCCCTGCGAGAACATGCCTCTCGCCAAGGATCTCCTTCACCCCTCTCCAGAAGAGGAGAAGAGGAAACACAAGAAGAAGCGCCTGGTTGAGAGCCCCAACTCCTACTTCATGGACGTGAAATGCCCAGGATGCTATAAAATCACCACGGTCTTTAGCCATGCACAAACGGTAGTTTTGTGTGTCGGCTGCTCCACTGTCCTCTGCCAGCCTACGGGAGGAAAAGCAAGGCTTACAGAAGGATGTTCCTTCAGGAGGAAGCAGCACTAACGGCAGCCTGATCAAGATGAGTGGGAAATGATCCCAATAAACACGTTTTGGGTAAAAAAAAAAAAAAAAAAAAAAAAACTACGTTAGAAATGAGGTGAATCTACTAAGTTGTACATCTTGTTAGATTACACAAACTAGGAAAGTTTGTTCTTGCTGCACTGAAGATACTTCAAAAAAGCAACTCATCTGGAGACCAGAACAAGCTTATTTCACACAGTACAGTGTTCAGAAATGAAGGGGTTTGTTTTCTAAACAAACTACTTTAGAACTGAAGCTAATCTACTAAATTGTACATCATGTTACATTACAGCAACTAGGAAAGATTGATCTTGCTGCCCTTAAGACTCTTCGTAAGAAAGCAACTAATTCGGAGAACAGAACTAGCTTATTTCACACTGTACTTTGTTCCGTAATGAAGGTGTTTGTTTTCTAAACAAACTACGTTGGAAATGAGTTGAATCTACTACGTTGTACATCTTGTTAGATTACACAAACAAGGTAAATTTGATCTTGCTGCACTGAAGTCTCTTCGTAAGAAAGCAACTCATTCAGAGAACAGAACGGCCTTATTTCACACAGTACTGTGTTTGGCAATGAAGGTGTTTGTTTTCTAAAGAAACTACGTTAGAAATGAGGTGAATCTACTAAGTTGTACATCTTGTTAGATTACACAAACTAGGAAAGTTTCATCTTGCTGCACTGAAGATACTTCTTAAAAAAGCAACTCATTCCGAGAACAGAACTAGCTTATTTCACACAGTACTGTGTTCGGCAATGTAGGTGTTTGTTTTCTGAACAAACTACGTTAGAAATGAGGTGAATCTACTAAGTTGTACATCTTGTTAGATTACACAAACCAGGAAAGTTTGATCTTACTGCACTGAAGATTCTTGTTAAGAAATCAACTCATTCCAAGAACAGAACTAGCTAATTTCACACAGTACTGTGTTCGGAAATGAAGGTGTTTGTTTTCTATACAAACTACGTTAGAAATGACGTGAATCTACTAAGTTGTACAACTTGTTAGATTACACAAACTAGGAAAGTTTCATCTTGCTGCACTGAAGATACTTCTTAAAAAAGCAACTCATTCAGAGAACAGAACGGCCTTATTTCACACAGTACTGTGTTCGGCAATGAAGGTGTTTGTTTTCTAAACAAACTACGTTAGAAATGAGGTGAATCTGCTAAGTTGTACATCTTGTTAGATTACGCAAACTAGGAAAGTTTGATCTTGCTGCAGTGAAGATACTTCTTAAAAAAGCAACTCATTCGGAGAACAGAACTAGCTTATTTCACACAGTACAGTGTTCAGAAATGAAGGGGTTTGTTTTCTAAAGAAACTACGTTAGAAATGAGGTGAATCTACTAAGTTGTACATCTTGTTAGATTACACAAACAAGGTAAGTTTGATCTTGCTGCACTGAAGACTCTTCGTAAGAAAGCAACTCATTCGGAGAACAGAACAGGGCTTATTTCACACAGTACTGTGTTCGGCAATGAAGGTGTTTGTTTTCTAAAGAAACTACGTTAGAAATGAGGTGAATCTACTAAGTTGTACATCTTGTTAGATTACACAAACTAGGAAATTTTCATCTTGCTGCACTGAAGACTCTTCGTAAGAAAGCAACTCATTCGGAGAACAGAACTAGCTTATTTCACACAGTACAGTGTTCAGAAATGAAGGGGTTTGTTTCTAAACAAACTACTTTAGAAATGAAGCTAATCTACTAAGTCGTACATCATGTTACATGACAGAAACAAGGATAGTTTGATCTTGCTGCACTTAAGACTCTTCGTGAAGAAAGCAACTCATTGGAGAACAGAAACGGCCTTATTTCACAGTACTGTGTTCGGCAATGAAGGTGTTTGTTTTCTAAAGAAAGTACGTTAGAAATGAGGTGAATGTACTAAGTTGTACATCTTGTTAGATTACACAAACTAGGAAAGTTTGTTCTTGCAGCACTGAAGACTCTTTCGTAAGAAAGCAACTCATTCAGAGAACAGAACGGCCTTATTTCACACAGTACTGTGTTCGGCAATGAAGGTGTTTGTTTTCTAAAGAAACTACGTTAGAAATGAGGTGAATCTACTAAGTTGTACATCTTGTTAGATTACACAAACTAGGAACGTTTGATCTTCCTGCACTGAAGATTCTTGTTAAGAAAGCAACTCATTCCGAGAACAGAACTAGCTTATTTCACACAGTCCTGTGTTCGGCAATGAAGGTGTTTGTTTTCTAAACAAACTACGTTAGAAATGAGGTGAATCTACTAAGTTGTACGTCTTCTTATATTACACAAACTAGGAAAGTTTGATCTTGCTGCAGTGAAGATACTTCTTAAAAAAGCAACTCATTCGGAGAACAGAACTAGCTTATTTCACACTGTACAGTGTTCAGAAATGAAGGGGTTTGTTTTCTAAACAAACTACTTTAGAAATGAAGCTAGTGTACTAAGTTGTACATCATGTTACATTACAGAAACTAGGAAAGTTTGATCTTGCTGCACTTAAGACTCTTCGTAAGAAAGCAACTCATTTGGAGAACAGAACGGGCTTATTTCACACAGTACTGTGTTCGGCATGGAAGGTGTTTGTTTTCTAAAGAAACTACGTTAGAAATGAGGTGAATCTACTAAGTTGTACATCCTGTTAGATTACACAAACTAGGAAAGTTTGATCTTGCTGCACTGAAGATACTTCTTAAAAAAGCAACTCATTCGGAGAACAGAACTAGCTTATTTCACACAGTACAGTGTTCCTAAATGAAGGGGTTTGTTTTCTAAACAAACCACTTTAGAAATGAAGCTAATCTACTAAGTCGTACATCATGTTACATTACATAAACTAGGAAAGTTTGATCTTGCTGCACTTAAGACTCTTCGTAAGAAAGCAACTCATTGGAGAACAGAACGGCCTTATTTCACACAGTACTATGTTCGGCAATGAAGGTGTTTGTTTTCTAAAGAAACTACGTTACAAATGAGGTGAATCTACTAAGTTGTACATCTTGGTAGATTACACAAACTAGGAAAGTTTGTTCAAGCAGCACTGAAGACTCTTCGTAAGAAAGCAACTCATTCAGAGAAAGGAACGGCCTTATTTCACACAGTACTGTGTTCGGCAATGAAGGTGTTTGTTTTCTAAACAAACTACGTTAGAAATGAGGTGAATCTACTAAGTTGTACATCTTGTTAGATTACACAAACTAGGAACGTTTGATCTTCCTGCACTGAAGATTCTTGTTAAGAAAGCAACTCATTCCGAGAACAGAACTAGCTTATTTCACACAGTCCTGTGTTCGGCAATGAAGGTGTTTGTTTTCTAAACAAACTACGTTAGAAATGAGGTGAATCTACTAAGTTGTACATTTGTTAGATTACACAAACTAGGAAAGTTTGATCTTGCTGCAGTGAACATACTTCTTAAAAAAGCAACTCATTCGGAGAACAGAAGTAGCTTATTTCACACAGTACAGTATTCAGAAATGAAGGGGTTTGTTTTCTAAACAAACTACTTTAGAAATGAAGCTAGTGTACTACGTTGTACATCATGTTACATTACAGAAACTAGGAAAGTTTGATCATGCTGCACTTAAGACTCTTCGTAAGAAAGCAACTCATTTGGAGAATAGAACGGGCTTATTTCACACAGTACTGTGTTCGGCATGGAGGGTGTTTTTTTTCTAAAGAAACTACGTTAGAAATGAGGTGAATCTACTAAGTTGTACATCTTGTTAGATTACACAAACTAGGAAAGTTTGTTCTTGCTGCCCTTAAGATACTTCTTAAAAAAGCAACTCATTCGGAGAACAGAACTAGCTTATTTCACACAGTACAGTGTTCAGAAATGAAGGTGTTTGTTTTCTAAACAAACTACTTTAGAAATGAAGCTAGTGTACTAAGTTGTACATCATGTTACATTACAGAAACTAGGAAAGTTTGATCTTCCTGCACTTAAGACTCTTCGTAAGAAAGCAACTCATTTGGAGAACAGAGCGTGGGCTTCCTCACAGTACTGTGTTAGGCATGGAAGGTGTTTGTTTTAAAAAGAAACTACGTTAGAAATGAGGTGAATCTACTAAGTTGTACATCTTGTTAGATTACACAAACTAGGAAAGTTTGATCTTGCTGGTATGAAGATACTTCTTAAAAAAGCAACTGATTCGGAGAAGAGAACTAGCTTATTTCACACAGTACAGTGTTCAGAAATGAAGGGGTTTGTTTTCTAAACAAACTACTTTAGAAATGAAGCTAATCTACTAAATTGCACATCATGTTACATTACAGCAACTAGGAAAGTTTGATCTTTGCACTTAAGTCTCTTTGTCAGAAAGCATCTCATTCGAGAACAGAAGTAGCTTATTTCACACTGTACTTTGTTCCAGTAATGAAGGTGTTTGTTTTCTAAACAAACTACGTTAGAAATGAGTTGAATCTACTAAGTTGTACATCTTGTTAGGTTACACAAACAAGGTATGTTTGATCTTGCTGCACTGAAGACTCTTCGTGAAGAAAGCAACTCATTCAGAGAAAAGAACGGCCTTATTTCACACAGTACTGTGTTTCGCAATGAAGGTGTTTGTTTTCTAAAGAAACTACGTTAGAAATGAGGTGAATCTACTAAGTTGTACATCTTGTTAGATTACACAAACTAGGAACGTTTGATCTTCCTGCACTGAAGATTCTTGTTAAGAAAGCAACTCATTCTGCGAGAACAGAACTAGCTTATTTCACACAGTCCTGTGTTAGGGAAATGCAATAAAGGTGTTTGTTTTCTAAACAAACTACGTTAGAAATGAGATGAATCTACAAAGTTGTACATCTTGTTAGATTACACAAACTAGGAAAGTTTGATCTTGCTGCCTAAAGATACTTCTTAAAAAAAGCAACTCATTCGGAGAACAGAAATAGGTTATTTCACACAGTACAGTGTTCTGAAATGAAGGGTTTGTTTTCTGAACAAACTACTTTAGAAATGAAGCTAATCTACTAAGTCGTACATCATGTTACATGACAGAAACAAGGAAAGTTTGATCTTGCTGCACTTAAGACTCTTCGTAAGAAAGCAACTCATTTGGAGACCAGAACGGCCTTATTTCACACAGGACTGTGTTCGGCAATGAAGGTGTTTGTTTTCTAAAGAAACTACGTTAGAAATGAGGTGAATCTACTAAGTTGTACATCTTGTTAGATTACACAAACTAGGAAAGTTTGTTCTTGCAGCACTGAAGACTCTGCGTAAGAAAGCAACTCATTCAGGGAAAGGAATGGCCTTATTTCGCACAATACTGTGTTCGGCAATGAAGGTGTTTGTTTTCTAAAGAAACTACGTTAGAAATGAGGTGAATCTACTAAGTTGTACATCTTGTTAGATTACACAAACTAGGAACGTTTGATCTTCTTGCACTGAAGATTCTTGTTAAAAGCAACTCTCATTCCGAGAACAGAACTAGCTTATTTCACACAGTCTTGTGTTCGGCAATGAAGGTGTTTGTTTTCTAAACAAACTACGTTAGAAATGAGGTGAATCTACTAAGTTGTACGTCTTGTTATATTACACAAACTAGGAAAGTTTGATCTTGCTGCAGTGAAGATTCTTCTTAAAAATCAACTCATTCCAAGAACAGAACTAGCTTAATTTCACACTGTACAGTGTTCCGAAATGAAGGTGTTTGTTTTCTAAACAAACTACTTTAGAAATGACGTGAATCTACTAAGTTGTACATCATGTTAGATTACAGAAACTAGGAAAGTTTGATCTTGCTGCACTTAACACTCTTCTTAAAGAAAGAAACTCATTCAGAGAGCAGAACGGCCTTATTTCACACAGTACTGTGTTTGGCAATGAAGGTGTTTGTTTTCTAAAGAAACTACGTTAGAAATGAGGTGAATCTACTAAGTTGTACATCTTGTTAGATTACGCAAACTAGAAAGTTTGATCTTGCTGCACTGAAGATACTTCTTAAAAAAGCAACTCATTCCGAGAACAGAACTAGCTTATTTCACACAGAACTGTGTTCAGAAAATGAAGGTGTTTGTTTTCTAAACAAACTACGTTAGAAATGAGGTGAATCTACTAAGTTGTACATCTTGTTAGATTACACAAACTAGGAAAGTTTGATCTTGCTGCACTTAAGACTCTTCGTAAGAAAGCAACTCATTTGGAGAACAGAACGGCCTTATTTTTACACAGTACTGTGTTTTTAATGAAGGTGTTTGTTTTCTAAACAAACTATTTTAGAAATGAGGTGAATCTACTAAGTTGTACATCTTGTTAGATTACACAAACTAGAAATTTTGTTCTTGCTGCACTGAAGACTCTTCTAAGAAAGCAACTCATTCAGAGAAAGAAACGGCCTTATTTCACACAGTACTGTGTTCAGCAATGAAGGTGTTTGTTTTCTAAACAAACTACGTTAGAAATGAGGTGAATCTACTAAGTTGTACATCTTGTTAGATTACACAAACAAGGAACGTTTGATCTTGCTGCACTGAAGATTCTTGTTAAGAAAGCAACTCATTCGAGAACAGAACTAGCTTTTTCACACAGTACTGTGTTCAGCAATGACGGTGTTTGTTTTTCTAAACAAACTATGTTAGAAATGAGTTGAATCTACTAAGTTGTACATCTTGTTAGATTACACAAACTAGGAAAGTTTGATCTTGTTGCACTGAAGACTCTTCTTAAAAAGCAACTCATTCTGAGAACAGAACTAGCTTATTTCACACAGTACAGTGTTCAGAAATGAAGGGGTTTGTTTTTCTAAACAAACTACGTTAGAAATGAGGTGAATCTACTAAGTTGTACATCTTGTTAGATTACACAAAACTAGGAAAGTTTGATCTTGCTGCACTGAAAGATTCTTCTTAAAAAACAACACATTCGAGAACAGAACTAGCTTATTTCACACAGTACAGTGTTCAGAAATGAAGGTGTTTGTTTTCTAAACAAACTAATTTAGAAATGAGGTGAATCTACTAAGTTGTACATCTTGTTACATTAGACAAACAAGGAAAGTTTTGATCTTGCTGCACTTAAGACTCTTCGTAAAAAGCAACTCTTTCGGAGAACAGAACGGGCTTATTTCACACAGTACTGTGTTCAGAAATGAAGGGGTTTGTTTTCTAAACAAACTACGTTAGAAATGAAGAGAATCTACTAAGTTGTACATCTTGTTAGATTACACAAACTAGGAAAGTTTGATCTTGCTGCCCTAAGACTCTTCTTAAGAAAGCAACTCATTCAGAACAGAACTAGCTTATTTCACACAGTACTGTGTTCGGCAATGAAGGTGTTTGTTTTCTAAACAAACTACGTTAGAAATGAGGTGAATCTACTAAGTTGTACATCTTGTTAGATTACACAAACTAGGAAAGTTTGATCTTCCTCCACTGAAGATTCTTGTTAAGAAATCAACTCATTCAGAGAACAGAACTAGTTTATTTCACACAGTACTGTGTTTTAAATGAAGGTGTTTGTTTTCTAAACAAACTACGTTAGAAATGAGGTGAATCTACTAAGTTGTACATCTTGTTAGATTACACAAACTAGGAAAGTTTGATCTTGCTGCACTGAAGACTCTTCTTAAGAAAGCAAACATTGGAGAACAGAACTAGAGCCTTATTTCACACATTACAGTGTTCAGAAATGAAGGGGTTTGTTTTCTAAACAAACTAATTTACAAAATGAAGCTAATCTACTAAGTTGTACATCTTGTTACATGACAGAAACAAGGAAAGTTTGATCTTGCTGCACTAAAGACTCTTCTTAAGAAAGCAACTCATTGGAGAACAGCCTGGCCTTAATTCACACAGTACTCTGTTCGGCAATGAAGGTGTTTGTTTTCTAAACAAACTACGTTAGAAATGAGGTGAATCTACTAAGTTGTACATCTTGTTAGACTACACAAACTAGGAAAGTTTGTTCTTGCTGCACTGAAGATTCTTGTTAAGAAAGCAACTCATTCAGAGAACAGAACTAGCCTTATTTCACACAGTACTGTGTTCGTCAATGAAGGTGTTTGTTTTTCTAAACAAACTACGTTAGAAATGAGGTGAATCTACTACGTTGTACAGCTTGTTAGATTACACAAACTAGAAAGTTTGATCTTGCTGCACTGAAGATACTTCTTAAAAAGCAACTCATTCGGAGAACAGAAGTAGCTTATTTCACACAGTACAGTGTTCAGCAATGAAGGTGTTTGTTTTCTAAATAAACTACTTTAGAAATGAAGCTAATCTACTACGTTGTACATCTTGTTACATTACACAAACAAGGAAAGTTTGATCTTGCTGCACTTAAGACTCTCTGTAAGAAAGCAACTCATTCAGAGAACAGAACTGCCTTATTTCACACAGTACAGTGTTAGGCAATGAAGGTGTTTTTTTCTAAAGAAACTACGTTAGAAATGAGGTGAATCTACTAAGTTGTACATCTTGTTAGATTACACAAACTAGGAAAGTTTCATCATGCTGCACTTAAGATACTTCTAAAAAGCAACTCATTCGGAGAACAGAACTAGCTTATTTCACACAGTACAGTGTTTGGCAATGAAGGTGTTTGTTTTCTAAACAAACTACGTTAGAAATGAGGTGAATCTACTAAGTTGTACATCTTGTTACATTACACAAACCAGGAAAGTTTGATCTTGCTGCACTTAAGACTTCTTCAGAAGAAAGCAACTCATTTGGAGAACAGAACTAGCTTATTTCACACAGTACTGTGTTCAGAAATGAAGGTGTTTGTTTTCTAAACAAACTACGTTAGAAATGAGGTGAATCTACTAAGTTGTACATCTTGTTAGATTACACAAACTAGGAAAGTTTGATCTTGCTGCACTGAAGATACTTCTTAAAAAGCAACTCATTCGAGAACAGAACTAGCTTATTTCACACAGTACAGTGTTCCAGAAATGAAGGTGTTTGTTTTCTAAACAAACTACGTTAGAAATGAAGTTGAATCTACTAAGTTGTACATCTTGTTAGATTACACAAACTAGGAAAGTTTGATCTTGCTGCACTGAAGTCTCTTCGTAAGAAAGCAACTCATTCGAGAACAGAAGTAGCCTTATTTCACACAGTACTTTGTTCGGCCAATGAAGGTGTTTGTTTTCTAAACAAACTACGTTAGAAATGAGTTGAATCTACTAAGTTGTACATCTTGTTAGGTTACACAAACAAGGTATGTTTGATCTTCTTGCACTGAAGACTCTTTAAGAAAGCAACTCATTCAGAGAACAGGAACGGCCTTATTTCACACAGTACTGTGTTCAGCAATGAAGGTGTTTGTTTTCTAAAGAAACTACGTTAGAAATGAGGTGAATCTACTAAGTTGTACATCTTGTTAGATTACACAAACTAGGAACGTTTGATCTTGCTGCACTGAAGATTCTTCTTAAAGAAAGCAACTCATTCCGAGAACAGAACTAGCTTATTTCACACAGTCCTGTGTTCGGCAATAAAAGGTGTTTGTTTTCTAAACAAACTACGTTAGAAATGAGATGAATCTACTAAGTTGTACATCTTGTTAGATTACACAAACTAGGAAAGTTTGATCTTGCTGCACTAAAGATACTTCTAAAAAAGCAACTCATTCGGAGAACAGAACGACCTTATTTCACACAGTACAGTGTTCTGAAATGAAGGGTTTGTTTTCTGAACAAACTACTTTAGAAATGAGCTAATCTACTAAGTTGTACATCTTGTTACATGACAGAAACAAGGAAAGTTTGATCTTGCTGCACTTAAGACTCTTCTTAAGAAAGCAACTCATTTGGAGAACAGAACGGCCTTATTTCACACAGGACTGTGTTCGGCAATGAAGGTGTTTGTTTTCTAAAGAAACTACGTTAGAAATGAGGTGAATCTACTAAGTTGTACATCTTGTTAGATTACACAAACTAGGAAAGTTTGTTCTTGCAGCACTGAAGACTCTTCTTAAGAAAGCAACTCATTCAGGGAAAGGAACTAGCTTATTTCACACAGTACTGTGTTTGGCAATGAAGGTGTTTGTTTTCTAAACAAACTACTTTAGAAATGAGGTGAATCTACTAGGTTGTACATCATGTTAGATTACACAAACTAGGAAAGTTTGATCTTCTGCACTGAAGATTCTTGTTAAGAAAGCAACTCATTCTGGAGAACAGAACTAGCTTATTTCACACAGTACTGTGTTAGAAGCAATGAAGGTGTTTGTTTTCTAAAGAAACTACGTTAGAAATGAGGTAAATTTACGAAGTTGTACATCATGTTATATTACACAAACTAGGAAAGTTTGATATTGCTTCACTGAAGATACTTCTTAAAAAAGCAACTCATTCGGAGAACAGAACTAGCTTATTTCACACAGTACAGTGTTCAGAAATGAAGGGGTTTGTTTTCTAAACAAACTACTTTAGAAATGAAGCTAGTCTACTAAGTTGTACATCATGTTACATTACAGAAACTAGGAAAGTTTGATCTTGCTGCATAACACTCTTCGTAAGAAAGAAACTCATTGAGAGAGCAGAACTAGCTTATTTCACACAGTACTGTGTTGGCAATGAAGGTGTTTGTTTTCTAAACAAACTACATTAGAAATGAGGTGAATCTACTAAGTTGTACATCTTGTTAGATTACACAAACTAGGAAAGTTTGATCTTGCTGCACTGAAGACTCTTCTTAAAAAGCAACTCATTCCGAGAACAGAACTAGCTTATTTCACACAGTACTGTGTTCTAAATGAAGGTGTTTGTTTTCTAAACAAACTACGTTAGAAATGAGGTGAATCTACTAAGTTGTACATCTTGTTAGATTACACAAACTAGGAAAGTTTGATCTTGCTGCACTTAAGACTCTTCGTAAGAAAGCAACTCATTTGGAGAACAGAACGGCCTTATTTCACACAGTACTGTGTTCGCAATGAAGGTGTTTGTTTTCTAAACAAACTATTTTAGAAATGAGGTGAATCTACTAAGTTGTACATCTTGTTAGATTACACAAACTAGGAAAAGTTTGTTCTTGCTGCACTGAAGAGTCTTGTTAAGAAAGCAACTCATTCCAGAGAACAGGAACTAGCTTATTTCACACAGTACTGTGTTCGGCAATGAAGGTGTTTGTTTTCAAACAAACTACGTTAGAAATGAGGTGAATCTACTAAGTTGTACATCTTGTTAGATTACACAAACTAGGAACGTTTGATCTTCCTGCACTGAAGATACTTCTTAAAAAAGCAACTCATTCCGAGAACAGAACTAGCTTTTTTCACACAGTACTGTGTTCAGCAATGAAGGTGTTTGTTTTCTAAACAAACTATGTTAGAAATGAGTTGAATCTACTAAGTTGTACACCTTGTTAGATTACACAAACTAGGAAAGTTTGATCTTGTTGCACTGAAGATACTTCTTAAAAAGCAACTCATTCTGAGAACAGAACTAGCTTATTTCACACAGTACAGGGTTCAGAAATGAAGGTGTTTGTTTTCTAAACAAACTACGTTAGAAATGAGGTGAATCTACTAAGTTGTACATCTTGTTAGATTACACAAACTGGAAAGTTTGATCTTGCTGCACTGAAGATACTTCTTAAAAAACAACACATTCGGAGAACAGAACTAGCTTATTTCACACAGTACAGTGTTCAGAAATGAAGGGGTTTGTTTTCTAAACAAACTAATTTAGAAATGAAGCTAATCTACTAAGTTGTACATCATGTTACATTAGAGAAACAAGGAAAGTTTGATCTTGCTGCACTTAAGACTCTTCGTAAAGAAGGCAACTCATTTGGAGAACAGAACGGGCTTATTTCACACAGTACTGTGTTCGGCAATGAAGGTGTTTGTTTTCTAAACAAACTACGTTAGAAATGAGGAGAATCTACTAAGTTGTACATCTTGTTAGATTACACAAACTAGGAAAGTTTGATCTTGCTGCCCTGAAGATACTTCTTAAAAAAGCAACTCATTCAGAGAACAGAACTAGCTTATTTCACACAGTCCTGTGTTCGGCAATGTAGGTGTTTGTTTTCTAAACAAACTACGTTAGAAATGAGGTGAATCTACTAAGTTGTACATCTTGTTAGATTACACAAACCAGGAAAGTTTGATCTTCCTCCACTGAAGTCTCTTGTTAAGAAATCAACTCATTCTGAGAACAGAACTAGCTTATTTCACACAGTACTGTGTTCAGCAATGAAGGTGTTTGTTTTCTAAACAAACTACGTTAGAAATGAGGTGAATCTACTAAGTTGTACATCTTGTTAGATTACACAAACCTGGAAAGTTTGATCTTGCTGCACTGAAGATACTTCTTAAAAAAGCAACACATTCGGAGAACAGAACTAGCTTATTTCACACATTACAGTGTTCAGAAATGAAGGGGTTTGTTTTCTAAACAAACTAATTTAGAAATGAAGCTAATCTGCTAAGTTGTACATCATGTTACATGACAGAAACAAGGAAAGTTTGATCTTGCTGCACTAAAGACTCTTCTTAAGAAAGCAACTCATTTGGAGAACAGAACGGCCTTAATTCACACAGTACTCTGTTCGGCAATGAAGGTGTTTGTTTTCTAAAGAAACTACGTTAGAAATGAGGTGAATCTACTAAGTTGTACATCTTGTTAGACTACACAAACTAGGAAAGTTTGTTCTTGCAGCACTGAAGACTCTTCGTAAGAAAGCAACTCATTCAGAGAAAGGAACGGCCTTATTTCACACAGTACTGTGTTCGGCAATGAAGGTGTTTGTTTTCTAAACAAACTACGTAAAAATGAGGTGAATCTGCTACGTTGTACAGCTTGTTAGATTACACAAACTAGGAACGTTTGATCTTCCTGCACTGAAGATTCTTGTTAAGAAAGCAACTCATTCCGAGAACAGAACTAGCTTATTTCACACAGTCCTGTGTTCGGCAATGAAGGTGTTTGTTTTCTAAATAAACTACGTTAGAAATGAGTTGAATCTACTAAGTTGTACATCTTGTTAGATTACACAAACAAGGTAAGTTTGATCTTCCTGCACTGAAGACTCTTCGTAAGAAAGCAACTCATTCAGAGAACAGAACTGCCTTATTTCACACAGTACAGTGTTCGGCAATGAAGGTGATTGTTTTCTAAAGAAACTACGTTAGAAATGAGGTGAATCTACTAAGTTGTACATCTTGTTAGATTACACAAACTAGGAAAGTTTCATCATGCTGCACTGAAGATACTTCGTAAGAAAGCAACTCATTCAGAGAGCAGAACGGCTTTATTTCACACAGTACTCTGTTCGGCAATGAAGGTGTTTGTTTGCTAAAGAAACTACGTTAGAAATGAGGTGAATCTACTAAGTTGTACATCTTGTTAGATTACACAAACCAGGAAAGTTTCATCTTGCTGCACTGAAGATACTTCGTAAGAAATCAACTCATTCAGAGAACAGAACTCGCTTATTTCACACAGTACAGTGTTCAGAAATGAAGGGGTTTGTTTTCTAAACAACCTACTTTAGAAATGAAGCTAATCTACTAAATTTTACATCATGTTACATTACAGCAACTAGGAAAGTTTGATCTTGCTGCCCTTAAGACTAAGAAAGCAACTCATTCGAGAACAGAACTAGCTTATTTCACACTGTACTTTGTTCCAGAATGAAGGTGTTTGTTTTCTAAACAAACTACGTTAGAAATGAGTTGAATCTACTACGTTGTACATCTTGTTAGATTACACAAACAAGGTAGGTTTGATCTTGCTGTACTGAAGACTCTTCAAGAAAAAGCAACTCATTCAGAGAAAAGAACGGCCTTATTTCACACAGTACTGTGTTCGGCAATGAAGGTGTTTGTTTTCTAAAAAACTACGTTAGAAATGAGGTGAATCTACTAAGTTGTACATCTAGTTAGATTACAAAAACTAGGAAAGTTTGATCTTGCTGCACTGAAGATACTTAGTAAAGAAAGCAACTCATTCAGAGAGCAGAACGGCCTTATTTCACACAGTACTGTGTTCGCAAAGAAGGTGTTTGTTTTCTAAAGAAACTACGTTAGAAATGAGGTGAATCTACTAAGTTGTACAACTTGTTAGATTACACAAACTAGGAAAGATTCATCTTGCTGCACTGAAGATACTTCTTAAAAAAGCAACTCATTCCGAGAACAGAAGTAGCTTATTTCACACAGTACTGTGTTCGGAAATGTAGGTGTTTGTTTTCTAAAGAAACTACGTTAGAAATCAGGTGAATCTACTAAGTTGTACATCTTGTTAGATTACACAAACTAGGAAAGTTTCATCTTGCTGCACTGAACATACTTCGTAAGAAAGCAACTCATTCAGACAGCAGAACGGCCTTATTTCACACAGTACTGTGTTCGGCAATGAAGGTGTTTGTTTTGTGAAGAAACTACGTTAGAAATGAGGTGAATCTACTAAGTTGTACATCTTGTTAGATTACACAAACTAGGAAAGTTTCATCTTGCTGCACTGAAGATAGTTCTTAAAAAAGCAACTCATTCCGAGAACAGAACTAGCTTATTTCACACAGTCCTGTGTTCGGCAATGAAGGTGTTTGTATTCTAAACAAACTACGTTAGAAATGAGGTGAATCTACTAAGTTGTACATCTTGTTAGATTACACAAACTAGGAAAGTTTGATCTTGCTGCAGTGAAGATACTTCTTAAAAAAGCAACTCATTCGGGAGAACAGAACTAGCTTATTTCACACAGTACAGTGTTCAGAAATGAAGGGGTTTGTTTTCTAAACAAACTACTTTAGAAATGAAGCTAATCAACTAGGTTGTACATCATGTTACATTACAGAAACTAGGAAAGTTTGATCTTGCTGCACTTAAGACTCTTCGTAAGAAAGCAACTCATTTGAGAACAGAATGGGCTTATTTACACAGTACTGTGTTCGCAATGAAGGTGTTTGTTTTCTAAAGAAACTACGTTAGAAATGAGGAGAATCTACAAAGTTGTACATCTTGTTAGATTACACAAACTAGGAAAGTTTGTTCTTGCTGCACTGAATATAATTCTGAAAAAAAGCAATTCATTCGGAGAACAGAACTAGCTTATTTCACACAGTACAGTGTTCAGAAATGAAGGGTTTTGTTTTCTAAACAAACTACTTTAGAAATGAAGCTAATCTACTAAATTGTACATCATGTTACATTACAGCAACTAGAAAGTTTGATCTTGCTGCACTTAAGACTCTTCGTAAGAAAGCAACTCATTCGGAGAACAGAACTAGCTTATTTCACACTGTACTTTGTTCCAGAATGAAGGTGTTTGTTTTCTAAACAAACTACATTATAAATGAGGTGAATCTACTAAGTTGTACATCTTGTTAGATTACACAAACAAGGTAAGTTTGATCTTGCTGCACTGAAGACTCTTCTTAAGAAAGCAACTCATTCAGAGAACAGAACGGGCTTATTTCACACAGTACTGTGTTCCGCAATGAAGGTGTTTGTTTTCTGAAGAAACTACGTTAGAAATGAGGTGAATCTACTAAGTTGTACATCTTGTTAGATTACACAAACTAGGAAAGTTTCATCTTGCTGCACTGAAGATACTTCTTAAAAGCAACTCATTCCGAGAACAGAACTAGCTTATTTCACACAGCACTGTATTCGCAATGTAGGTGTTTGTTTTCTAAACAAACTACGTTAGAAATGAGGTGAATCAACTAAGTTGTACATCTTGTTAGATTACACAAACCAGGAAAGTTTGATCTTCCTGCAATGAAGATTCTTGTTAAGAAATCAACTCATTCCAAGAACAGAACTAGCTTATTTCACACAGTACTGTGTTCGGCAATGAAAGTGTTTGTTTTCTATACAAACTACGTTAGAAATGAGGTGAATCTACTAAGTTGTACATCTTTTTAGATTACACAAACTAGGAAAGATTCATCTTGCTGCACTGAAGATACTTCTTAAAAAAGCAACTCATTCCGAGAACAGAATTAGCTTATTTCACACAGTACTGTGTTCGGCAATGAAGGTGTTTGTTTTCTAAAGAAACTACGTTAGAAATCAGGTGAATCTACTAAGTTGTACATCTTGTTAGATTACACAAACTAGGAAAGTTTCATCTTGCTGCACTGAAGATACTTCGTAAGAAAGCAACTCATTCAGAGAGCAGAACGGCCTTATTTCACACAGTACTGTGTTCGGCAATGAAGGTGTTTGTTTTCTAAAGAAACTACGTTAGAAGTGAGGTAAATCTACTAAGTTGTATACCTTCTTACATTACACAAACTAGGAAAGTTTGATCTTGCTGCACTGAAGATACTTCTTAAAAAAGCAACACATTCGGAGAACAGAACTAGGTTATTTCACACAGTACAGTGTTCAGAAATGAAGGGGTTTGTTTTCTAAACAAACTACTTTAGAAATGAAGCTAATCTACTAAGTTGTACATCATGTTACATTACAGAAACAAGGAAAGTTTGATCTTGCTGCACTTAAGACTTCGTAAGAAAGCAACTCATTTGGAGAACAGAACGGGCTTATTTCACACAGTACTGTGTTCGGCAATGAAGGTGTTTGTTTTCTAAAGAAACTACGTTAGAAATGAGGTGAATCTACTACGTTGTATATCTTTTTAGATTACACAAACCAGGAAAGTTTGACCTTGCTGCACTTAAGACTCTTCTTAAGAAAGCAACTCATTCGGAGAACAGAACTAGCTTATTTCACACTATACTTTG
This sequence comes from Orientallactaga sibirica, assembly GCA_036365145.1. Taxonomy (NCBI): domain Eukaryota; kingdom Metazoa; phylum Chordata; class Mammalia; order Rodentia; family Dipodidae; genus Orientallactaga; species Orientallactaga sibirica. The sequence continues at coordinate 146,828 of JAEOAD010000020.1, forward strand.
TTCCGTAATGAAGGTGTTTGTTTTCTAAAGAAACTACGTTAGAAATGAGGTGAATCTACTAAGTTGTACATCTTGTTAGATTACACAAACTAGGAAAGTTTCATCTTGCTGCACTGAAGATACTTCTTACAAAAGCAACTCATTCTGAGAACAGAACTAGCTTATTTCACACAGTACAGTGTTCAGAAATGAAGGGGTTTGTTTTCTAAACAAACTACTTGAGAAATGAAGCTAATCTACTAAATTGTACATCATGTAACATTACAGCAACTAGGAAAGTTTGATCTTGCTGCACTTCAGACTATTCGTAAGAAAGCAACTCATTCGGAGAACAGAACTAGCTTATTTCACACTGTACTTTGTTCCGTAATGAAGGTGTTTGTTTTCTAAACAAACTACGTTAGAAATGAGTTGAATCTACTAAGTTGTACATCTTGTTAGATTACACAAACAAGGTAAGTTTGATCTTGCTGCACTGAAGACTCTTCGAGAAAAACTCATTCAGAGAACAGAACGGGCTTATTTCACACAGTACTGTGTTCGGCAATGAAGGTGTTTGTTTTCTAAAAAAACTACGTTAGAAATGAGGTGAATCTACTAAGTTGTACATCTAGTTAGATTACACAAACTAGGAAAGTTTCATCTTGCTGCACTGAAGATACTTCGTAAGAAAGCAACTCATTCAGAGAGCAGAACGGCCTTATTTCACACAGTACTGTGTTCGGCAAAGAAGGTGTTTGTTTTCTAAAGAAACTACGGTAGAAATGAGGTGAATCTACTAAGTTGTACAACTTGTTAGATTACACAAACTAGGAAAGATTCATCTTGCTGCACTGAAGATACTTCTTAAAAAAGCAACTCATTCCGAGAACAGAATTAGCTTATTTCACACAGTACTGTGTTCGGAAATGTAGGTGTTTGTTTTCTAAAGAAACTACGTTAGAAATCAGGTGAATCTACTAAGTTGTACATCTTGTTAGATTACACAAACTAGGAAAGTTTCATCTTGCTGCACTGAACATACTTCGTAAGAAAGCAACTCATTCAGACAGCAGAACGGCCTTATTTCACACAGTACTGTGTTCGGCAATGAAGGTGTTTGTTTTGTGAAGAAACTACGTTAGAAATGAGGTGAATCTACTAAGTTGTACATCTTGTTAGATTACACAAACTAGGAAAGTTTCATCTTGCTGCACTGAAGATAGTTCTTAAAAAAGCAACTCATTCCGAGAACAGAAGTAGCTTATTTCACACAGTCCTGTGTTCGGCAATGAAGGTGTTTGTATTCTAAACAAACTACGTTAGAAATGAGGTGAATCTACTAAGTTGTACATCTTGTTAGATTACACAAACTAGGAAAGTTTGATCTTGCTGCAGTGAAGATACTTCTTAAAAAAGCAACTCATTCGGAGAACAGAACTAGCTTATTTCACACAGTACAGTGTTCAGAAATGAAGGGGTTTGTTTTCTAAACAAACTACTTTAGAAATGAAGCTAATCAACTAGGTTGTACATCATGTTACATTACAGAAACTAGGAAAGTTTGATCTTGCTGCACTTAAGACTCTTCGTAAGAAAGCAACTCATTTGGAGAACAGAATGGGCTTATTATACACAGTACTGTGTTCGGCAATGAAGGTGTTTGTTTTCTAAAGAAACTACGTTAGAAATGAGGAGAATCTACAAAGTTGTACATCTTGTTAGATTACACAAACTAGGAAAGTTTGTTCTTGCTGCACTGAATATAATTCTGAAAAAAGCAATTCATTCGGAGAACAGAACTAGCTTATTTCACACAGTACATGTTCAGAAATGAAGGGTTTTGTTTTCTACACCAACTACTTTAGAAATGAAGCTAATCTACTAAATTGTACATCATGTTACATTACAGCAACTAGGAAAGTTTGATGTTGCTGCACTTAAGACTCTTAGTAAGAAAGCAACTCATTCGGAGAACAGAACTAGCTTATTTCACACTGTACTTTGTTCCGTAATGAAGGTGTTTGTTTTCTAAACAAACTACATTATAAATGAGGTGAATCTACTAAGTTGTACATCTTGTTAGATTACACAAACAAGGTAAGTTTGATCTTGCTGCACTGAAGACTCTTCGTAAGAAAGCAACTCATTCAGAGAACAGAACGGGCTTATTTCACACAGTACTGTGTTCGGCAATGAAGGTGTTTGTTTTCTGAAGAAACTACGTTAGAAATGAGGTGAATCTACTAAGTTGTACATCTTGTTAGATTACACAAACTAGGAAAGTTTCATCTTGCTGCACTGAAGATACTTCTTAAAAAAGCAACTCATTCCGAGAACAGAACTAGCTTATTTCACACAGCACTGTATTCGGCAATGTAGGTGTTTGTTTTCTAAACAAACTACGTTAGAAATGAGGTGAATCAACTAAGTTGTACATCTTGTTAGATTACACAAACCAGGAAAGTTTGATCTTCCTGCAATGAAGATTCTTGTTAAGAAATCAACTCATTCCAAGAACAGAACTAGCTTATTTCACACAGTACTGTGTTCGGCAATGAAAGTGTTTGTTTTCTATACAAACTACGTTAGAAATGAGGTGAATCTACTAAGTTGTACATCTTTTTAGATTACACAAACTAGGAAAGATTCATCTTGCTGCACTGAAGATACTTCTTAAAAAAGCAACTCATTCCGAGAACAGAATTAGCTTATTTCACACAGTACTGTGTTCGGTAATGAAGGTGTTTGTTTTCTAAAGAAACTACGTTAGAAATCAGGTGAATCTACTAAGTTGTACATCTTGTTAGATTACACAAACTAGGAAAGTTTCATCTTGCTGCACTGAAGATACTTCTTAAAAAAGCAACTCATTCCGAGACCAGAACTAGCTTATTTCACACAGTACTGTGTTCGGCAATGAAGGTGTTTGTTTTCTAAAGAAACTACGTTAGAAGTGAGGTAAATCTACTAAGTTGTATACCTTCTTACATTACACAAACTAGGAAAGTTTGATCTTGCTGCACTGAAGATACTTCTTAAAAAGCAACACATTGGAGAACAGAACTAGGTTATTTCACACAGTACAGTGTTCAGAAATGAAGGGGTTTGTTTTCTAAACAAACTACTTTAGAAATGAAGCTAATCTACTAAGTTGTACATCATGTTACATTACAGAAACAAGGAAAGTTTGATCTTGCTGCACTTAAGACTTAAAGAAAGCAACTCATTTGGAGAACAGAACGGGCTTATTTCACACAGTACTGTGTTCGGCAATGAAGGTGTTTGTTTTCTAAAGAAACTACGTTAGAAATGAGGTGAATCTACTACGTTGTATATCTTTTTAGATTACACAAACCAGGAAAGTTTGACCTTGCTGCACTTAAGACTCTTCTTAAGAAAGCAACTCATCAGAGAACAGAACTTTTATTTCACACACTATACTTTGTTCCTTAATGAAGGTGTTTGTTTTCTAAAGAAACTACGTTAGAAATGAGGTGAATCTACTAAGTTGTACATCTTGTTAGATTACACAAACTAGGAAAGTTTCATCTTGCTGCACTGAAGATACTTCTTACAAAAGCAACTCATTCTGAGAACAGAACTAGCTTATTTCACACAGTACAGTGTTCAGAAATGAAGGGGTTTGTTTTCTAAACAAACTACTTGAGAAATGAAGCTAATCTACTAAATTGTACATCATGTAACATTACAGCAACTAGGAAAGTTTGATCTTGCTGCACTTCAGACTATTCGTAAGAAAGCAACTCATTCGGAGAACAGAACTAGCTTATTTCACACTGTACTTTGTTCCGTAATGAAGGTGTTTGTTTTCTAAACAAACTACGTTAGAAATGAGTTGAATCTACTAAGTTGTACATCTTGTTAGATTACACAAACAAGGTAAGTTTGATCTTGCTGCACTGAAGACTCTTCGTGAGAAAACTCATTCAGAGAACAGAACGGGCTTATTTCACACAGTACTGTGTTCGGCAATGAAGGTGTTTGTTTTCTAAACGAACTACGTTAGAAATGAGGTGAATCTACTAAGTTGTACATCTTGTTAGATTACACAAACTAGGAAAGTTTCATCTTGCTGCACTGAAGATACTTCTTAAAAAAGCAACTCATTGCGAGAACAGAACTAGCTTATTTCACACAGTACTGTGTTCGCAATGTAGGTGTTTGTTTTCTAAACAAACTACGTTAGAAATGAGGTGAATCTACTAAGTTGTACATCTTGTTAGATTACACAAACAAGGAAAGTTTCATCTTCATGCACTGAAGATTCTTGTTAAGAAATCAACTCAATCCAAGAACAGAACTAGCTTATTTCACACAGTACTGTGTTCGGCAATCTAGGTGTTTGTTTTCTAAACAAACAACGTTAGAAATGAGGTGAATCTACTAAGTTGTACATCTTGTTAGATTACACAAACCAGGAAAGTTTCATCTTCCTGCACTGAAGATTCTTGTTAAGAAATCAACTCATTCCAAGAACAGAACTAGCTTATTTCACACAGTACTGTGTTCGGCAATGAAGGTGTTTGTTTTCTAAAAAAACTACGTTAGAAATGAGGTGAATCTACTAAGTTGTACATCTTGTTAGATTACACAAACTAGGAAAGTTTGATCTTGCTGCACTGAAGATACTTCTTAAAAAAGCAACTCATTCGGAGAACAGAACTAGCTTATTTCACACTGTACTTTGGTCCGTAATGAAGGTGTTTGTTTTCTAAACAAACTACGTTAGAAATGTAGTGAATCTACTACGTTGTACACCTTGTTAGATTACACAAACAAGGTAAGTTTGATCTTGCTGCACTGAAGACTCTTCGTAAGAAAGCATCTCATTCAGAGAGCAGAACGGCCTTATTTCACAGAGTAATGTGTTCGGCAATGAAGGTGTTTGTTTTCTAAAGAAACTACGTTAGAAATGAGGCGAATCTACTAACTTGTACATCTTTTTAGATTACACAAAATAGGAAAGTTTCATCTTGCTGCACTGAAGATAATTCTTAAAAAAGCAACTCATTCGGAGAACAGAACAAGCTTATTTCACACAGTACAGTGTTCAGAAATGAAGGGGTTTGTTTTCTAAACAAACTACTTTAGAAATGAAGCTAATCTACTAAGTTGTACATCATGTTACATTACAGAAAGAAGGAAAGTTTGATCTTGCTGCACTTAAGACTCTTCGTAAGAAAGCACCTCATTTGGAGAACAGAACGGGCTTATTTCACACAGTACTGTGTTCGGCAATGAAGGTGTTTGTTTTCTAAAGAAACTACGTTAGAAATGAGGTGAATCTACTAAGTTGTACATCTTGTTAGATTACACAAACTAGGACGGTTTGTTCTTGCTGCACTGAAGATACTTCTTAAAAAAGCAACTGATTCTGAGAACAGAACTAGCTTATTTCACACAGTACAGTGTTCAGAAATGAAGGGTTTTGTTTTCTAAACAAACTACTTTAGAAATGAAGCTAATCTACTAAATTGTACATCATGTTACTTTACAGCAACTAGGAAAGTTTGATCTTGCTGCACTTAAGACTCTTCGTAAGAAAGCAACGCATTCGGAGAACAGAACTAGCTTATTTCACACTGTACTTTGTTCCGTAATGAAGGTGTTTGTTTTCTAAACAAACTACGTTAGAAATGAGGTGAATCTACTAAGTTGTACATCTTATTAGATTACACAAACAAGGTAAGTTTGATCTTGCTGCACTGAAGACTCTTCGTAAGAAAGCATCTCTTTCAGAGAGCAGAACGGCCTTATTTCACACAGTACTATGTTCGGCAATGAAGGTGTTTGTTTTCTAAAGAAACTACGTTAGAAATGAGGCGAATGTACTAAGTTGTACATCTTGTTAGATTACACAAACTAGGAAAGTTTCATCTTGCTGCACTGAAGATACTTCTTAAAAAAGCAACTCATTCCGAGAACAGAACTAGCTTATTTCACACAGTCCTGTGTTCGGCAATGAAGGTGTTTGTTTTCTAAACAAACTACGTTAGAAATGAGGTGAATCTACTAAGTTGTATACCTTCTTACATTACATAAACTAGGAAAGTTTGATCTTGCTGCACTGAAGATACTTCTTAAAAAAGCAACACATTCGGAGAACAGAACTAGCTTATTTCACACAGTACAGTGTTCAGAAATGAAGGGGTTTGTTTTCTAAACAAACTACTTTAGAAATGAAGCTAATCTACTAAGCTGTACATCATGTTACGTTACAGAAACAAGGAAAGTTAGATCTTGCTGCACTTAAGACTTCGTAAGAAAGCAACTCATTTGGAGAAAAGAACGGGCTTATTTCACACAGTACTGTGTTCGGCAATGAAGGTGTTTCTTTTCTAAAGAATCTACGTTAGAAATGAGGTGAATCTACTAAGTTGTACATCGTTTTAGATTACACAAACCAGGAAAGTTTGATCTTCCTGCACTGAAGATTCTTGTTAAGAAATCAACTCATTCCAAGAACAGAACTAGCTTATTTCACACAGTACTGTGTTCGGCAATGAAGGTGTTTGTTTTCTATCAAACTACGTTAGAAATGAGGTGAGTCTACTAAGTTGTACATCTTGTTAGATTACACAAACTAGGAAAGTTTCATCTTGCTGCACTGAAGATACTTCTTAAAAAAGCAACTCATTCCGAGAACAGAACTAGCTTATTTCACACAGTCCTGTGTTCGGCAATGAAGGTGTTTGTTTTCTAAACAAACTACGTTAGAAATGAGGTGAATCGACTAAGTTGTACATCTTGTTAGATTTCACAAACTAGGAAAGTTTGATCTTGCTGCAGTGAAGATACTTCTTAAAAAAGCAACTCATTCTGAGAACAGAACTAGCTTATTTCACCCAGTACACTGTTGAGAAATGAAGGGGTTTGTTTTCTAAACAAACTACTTTAGAAATGAAGCTAGTATACTAAGTTGTAAATAATGTTACATTACAGAAACTAGGAAAGTTTGATCTTGCTGCACTTAAGACTCTTCGTAAGAAAGCAAATCATTCGGAGAACAGAACTAGCTTATTTCACACAGTACTTTGTTCCGTAATGAAGGTGTTTGTTTTCTAAACAAACTACGTTAGAAATGAGTTGAATCTACTAAGTTGTACATCTTGTTAGATTACACAAACAAGGTAAGTTTGATCTTGCTGCACTGAAGACTCTTCGTAAGAAAGCAACTCATTCAGAGAACAGAACGGCCTTATTTCACACAGTACTGTGTTCGGCAATGAAGGTGTTTGTTTTCTAAAGAAACTACGTTAGAAATGAGGTGAATCTACTAAGTTGTACATCTTGTTAGATTACACAAACTAGGAAAGTTTGTTCTTGCTGCACTTAAGATACTTCTTAAAAAAGCAACTCATTCGGAGAACAGAACTAGCTTATTTCACACAGTACAGTGTTCAGAAATGAAGGGGTTTGTTTTCTAAACAAACTACTTTAGAAATGAAGCTAATCTACTAAATTGTACATCATGTTACATTACAGCAACTAGGAAAGTTTGATCTTGCTGCACTTAAGACTCTTCGTAAGAAAGCAACTCATTCGGAGAACAGAACTAGCTTATTTCACACTGTACTTTGTTCCGTAATGAAGGTGTTTGTTTTCTAAACAAACTACGTTAGAAATGAGTTGAATCTACTAAGTTGTACATCTTGTTAGATTACACAAACAAGGTAAGTTTGATCTTGCTGCACTGAAGACTCTTCGTAAATAAGCAACTCATTCAGAGAACAGAACTGCCTTATTTCACACAGTACTGTGTTCGGCAATGAAGGTGTTTGTTTTCTAAAGAAACTACGTTAGAAATGAGGTGAATCTACTAAGTTGTACATCTTGTTAGATTACACAAACTAGGAAAGTTTTATCTTGCTGCACTGAAGATACTTCTTAAAGAAAGCAACTCATTCAGAGAACAGAATGGCCTTATTTCACACAGTACTGTGTTCGGCAATGAAGGTGTTTGTTTTCTAAAGAAACTACGTTAGAAATGAGGTGAATCTACTAAGTTGTACATCTTGTTAGATTACACAAACTAGGAAAGTTTCATCTTGCTGCACTGAAGATACTTCTTAAAAAAGCAACTCATTCGGAGAACAGAACTAGCTTATTTCACACAGTACTGTGTTCGGGCAATGAAGGTGTTTGTTTTCTAAACAAACTACTTTAGAAATGAGGTGAATCTACTAAGTTGTACATCTTTTTAGATTACACAAACAAGGAAAGTTTGATCTTCCTGCACTGAAGATTCTTGTTAAGAAATCAACTCATTTGAGAACAGAACTAGCTTATTTCACACAGTACTGTGTTCGGAAATGAAGGGTGTTTGTTTTCTAAAGAAACTACGTTAGAAATGAGGTGAATCTACTAATTGTACATCTTGTTAGATTACACAAACTAGGAAAGTTTGATCTTGCTGCACTGAAGATTCTTGTTAAAAAGCAACTTTTCCAAGAACAGAACTAGCTTATTTCACACAGAACAGTGTTCAGAAATGAAGGTGTTTGTTTTCTAAAAAAACTACTTTTAGAAATGAAGCTAATCTACTAAATTGTACATCTTGTTACATTACACAAACTAGGAAAGTTTGATCTTGCTGCACTTAAGACTCTTCTTAAGAAAGCAACTTATTCCGAGAACAGAACTAGCTTATTTCACACAGTACTGTGTTCGGCAATGAAGGTGTTTGTTTTCTAAACAAACTACGTTAGAAATGAGTTGAATCTACTAAGTTGTACATCTTGTTAAATTACACAAACTAGGAAAGTTTGATCTTGCTGCACTGAAGATACTTCTTAAAAAAGCAACTCATTTGGAGAACAGAACTAGCTTATTTCACACAGTACAGTGTTCAGAAATGAAGGGGTTTGTTTTCTAAACAAACTACTTTAGAAATGAAGCTAATCTACTAAATTGTACATCATGTTACATTACAGCAACTAGGAAAGTTTGATCTTGCTGCACTTAAGACTCTTCATAAGAAAGCAACTCATTCGGAGAACAGAACTAGCTTATTTCACACAGTACTTTGTTCCGGCAATGAAGGTGTTTGTTTTCTAAACAAATCTACTAAGTTGTACATCTTTAGAAATGAGTTGAATCTACTAAGTTGTACATCTTGTTAGATTACACAAACAAGGTAAGTTTGATCTTGCTGCACTGAAGACTCTTAACTAAGAAAGCAACTCATTCAGAGAACAGAACGGCCTTATTTCACACAGTACTGTGTTCGGCAATGAAGGTGTTTTTTTTCTAAAGAAACTATGTTAGAAATGAGATGAATCTACTAAGTTGTACATCTTGTTAGATTACACAAACTAGGAAAGTTTCATCTTGCTGCACTGAAGATACTTCTTAAAAAAGCAACTCATTCAGAGAGCAGAACTAGCTTATTTCACACAGTACAGTGTTCAGAAATGAAGGTGTTTGTTTTCTAAACAAACTACTTTAGAAATGAGGTGCTAACTACTAAGTTGTACATCTTGTTAGATTACAGAAACTAGGAAAGTTTGATCTTGCTGCACTGAAGACTCTTCTTAAGAAAGCAACTCATTTGGAGAACAGAATGGCCTTATTTCACACAGTACTGTGTTCGGCAATGAAGTTGTTTGTTTTATAAAGAAACTACGTTAGAAATGAGGTGAATCTACTAAGTTGTAGATCTTGTTAGATTACACAAACTAAGAAAGTTTGTTCTTGCAGCACTGAAGACTCTTCGTAAGAAAGCAACTCATTCAGAGAAATGAACGGCCTTATTTCACACAGTACTGTGTTCGGCAATGAAGGTGTTTGTTTTCTAAACAAACTACGTTAGAAATTAGGTGAATCTACTAAGTTGTACATCTTGTTAGTTTACACAAACCAGGAAAGTTTCATCTTCCTGCACTGAAGATTCTTGTTAAGAAATCAACTCATTCCAAGAACAGAACTAGCTTATTTCACACAGTACTGTGTTCGGCAATGAAGGTGTTTGTTTTCTATACAAACTACGATAGAAATGAGGTGAATCTACTAAGTTGTACATCTTGTTTGATTACACAAACTAGGAAAGTTTCATCTTGCTGCACTGAAGATACTTCTTTAAAAAGCAACTCATTCGGAGAACAGAACTAGCTTATTTCACATAGTCCTGTGTTCGGCAATGAAGGTGTTTGTTTTCTAAACAAACTACGTTAGAAATGAGGTGAATCTACTAAGTTGTACATCTTGTTAGATTACACAAACTAGGAAAGTTTGATCTTGCTGCACTGAAGATAATTCTTCAAAAAGCAACTCATTCGGAGAACAGAACTAGCTTATTTCAAAAGTACAGTGTTCAGAAATGAAGGGGTTTGTTTTCTAAACAAACTACTTTAGATATGAAGCTAATCTACTAAATTGTACATTATGTTACATTACAGCAACTAGGAAAGTTTGATCTTGCTGCACTTAAGACTCTTCGTAAGAAAGCAACTCATTCGGAGAACAGAACTAGCTTATTTCACACTGTACTTTGTTCCGTAATGAAGGTGTTTGCTTTCTAAACAAACTACGTTAGAAATGAGTTGAAACTACTATGTTGTACATGTTGTTAGATTACACAAACAAGGTAAGTTTGATCTTGCTGCACTGAAGACTCTTCGTAAGAAAGCAACTCATTCAGAGAACAGAACGGCCTTATTTCACACAGTACTGTGTTCGGCAATGAAGGTGTTTGTTTTCTGAAGAAACTACGTTAGAAATGAGGTGAATCTACTAAGTTGTACATCTTGTTAGATTACACAAACTAGGAAAGTTTTATCTTGCTACACTGAAGATACTTCGTAAGAAAGCAACTCATTCAGAGAGCAGAACGGCCTTATTTCACACAGTACTGTGTTCGGCAATGAAGGTGTTTGTTTTCTAAAGAAACTACGTTAGAAATGAGGTGAATCTACTAAGTTGTACATCTTGTTAGATTACACAAACTAGGAAAGTTTCATCTTGCTGCACTGAAGATACTTCTTAAAAAAGCAACTCATTCCGAGAACAGAACTAGCTTATTTCACACAGTACTGTGTGCGGCAATGAAGGTGTTTGTTTTGTAAACAAACTACCTTAGAAATGAGTTGAATCTACTAAGTTGTACATCTTTTAGATTACACAAACCAGGAAAGTTTGATCTTCCTGCACTGAAGATTCTTGTTAAGAAATCAACTCATTCCAAGAACAGAACTAGCTTATTTCACAGTACAGTGTTCGAAATGAAGGGGTTTGTTTTCTAAAAAAACTACGTTAGAAATGAGGTGAATCTACTAATTGTACATCTTGTTAGATTACACAAAACTAGGAAAGTTTCATCTTGCTGCAATGAAGATACTTCTAAAAAAGCAACTCATTCCGAGATCAGAACTAGCTTATTTCACACAGAACAGTGTTCAGAAATGAAGGGGTTTGTTTTCTAAAAAAACTACTTTAGAATTGAAGCTAATCTACTAAATTGTACATCATGTTACATTAGAGCAACTAGGAAAGTTTGATCTTGCTGCACTTAAGACTCTTCTTAAAGAAAGCAACTCATTCCGAGAACAGAACTAGCTTATTTCACACAGTACTGTGTTCAGGCAATGAAGGTGTTTGTTTTCTAAACAAACTACGTTTAGAAATGAGTTGAATCTACTAAGTTGTACATCTTGTTAAATTACACAAACTAGGAAAGTTTGATCTTGCTGCACTGAAGATACTTCTTAAAAAAGCAACACATTCGGAGAACAGAACTAGCTTATTTCACACAGTACAGTGTTCAGAAATGAAGGGGTTTGTTTTCTAAACAAACTACTTTAGAAATGAAGCTAATCTACTAAATTGTACATCATGTTACATTACAGCAACTAGGAAAGTTTGATCTTGCTGCACTTAAGACTCTTCGTAAGAAAGCAACTCATTCGGAGAACAGATCTAGCTTATTTCACACTGTACTTTGTTCCGTAATGAAGGTGTTTGTTTTCTAAACGAAGTACGTTAGAAATGAGTTGAATCTACTAAGTTGTACATCTTGTTAGATTACACAAACAAGGTAAGTTTGATCTTGCTGCACTGAAGACTCTTCGTAAGAAAGCAACTCATTCAGAGAACAGAACGGCCTTATTTCACACAGTACTGTGTCGGCAATGAAGGTGTTTTTTTCTAAAGAAACTACGTTAGAAATGAGATGAATCTACTAAGTTGTACATCTTGTTAGATTACACAAACTAGGAAAGTTTCATCTTGCTGCACTGAAGATACTTCGTACGAAAGCAACTCATTCAGAGAGCAGAACGGCCTTATTTCACACAGTGCTCTGTTCGGCAATGAAGGTGTTTGTTTTCTAAAGAAACTACGTTAGAAATGAGGTGAATCCTCTAAGTTGTACATCTTGTTAGATTACACAAACTAGGAAAGTTTCATCTTGCTGCACTGAACATACTTCTTAAAAAAGCAACTCATTCCGAGAACAGAACTAGCTTATTTCACACAGTACTGTGTTCGGCAATGAAGGTGTTTGTTTTCTAAACAAACTACGTTAGAAATGAGTTGAATCTACTAATTTGTACATCTTGTTAGATTACACAAACAAGGTAAGTTTGATCTTGCTGCACTGAACACTCTTCGTAAGAAAGCAACTCATTCAGAGAACAGAACGGCCTTATTTCACACAGTACTGTGTTCGGCAATGAAGGTGTTTGTTTTCTAAAGAAACTACGTTAGAAATGAGGTGAATCTACTAAGTTGTACATCTTGTTAGATTACACAAACTAGGAAAGTTTCATCTTGCTGCACTGAAGATACTTCGTAAGAAAGCAACTCATTCAGAGAGCAGAACGGCCTTATTTCACACAGTACTGTGTTTGGCAATGAAGGTGTTTGTTTTCTAAAGAAACTACGTTAGAAATGAGGTGAATCTATTGAGTTGTACATCTTGTTAGATTACACAAGCTAGGAAAGTTTCATCTTGCTGAACTGAAGATACTTCTTAAAAAAGCAAGTCATTCCGAGAACAGAACTAGCTTATTTCACACAGTACTGTGTTCGGCAATGAAGGTGTTTGTTTTCTAAACAAACTACGTTAGAAATGAGGTGAATCTACTAAGTTGTACATCTTGTCAGATTACGCAAACTAGGAAAGTTTGATCTTGCTGCCCTGAAGATACTTCTTAAAAAAGCAACTCATTCGGAGAACAGAACTACCTTATTTCACGCAGTACAGTGTTCCGAAATGAAGGGGTTTGTTTTCTAAACAAACTACTTTAGAAATGAAGCTAATCTACTAAGTCGTACATCATGTTACATGACAGAAACAAGGAAAGTTTGATCTTGCTGCACTCAAGACTCTTCGTAAGAAAGCAACTCATTCGGAGAACAGAACTAGCTTATTTCACACTGTACTTTGTTCCGTAATGAAGGTGTTTGTTTTCTAAACGAAGTACGTTAGAAATGAGTTGAATCTACTAAGTTGTACATCTTGTTAGATTACAGAAACAAGGTAAGTTTGATCTTGCTGCACTGAAGACTCTTCGTAAGAAAGCAACTCATTCAGAGAACAGAACGGCCTTATTTCACACAGTACTGTGTCGGCAATGAAGGTGTTTTTTTCTAAAGAAACTACGTTAGAAATGAGATGAATCTACTAAGTTGTACATCTTGTTAGATTACACAAACTAGGAAAGTTTCATCTTGCTGCACTGAAGATACTTCGTACGAAAGCAACTCATTCAGAGAGCAGAACGGCCTTATTTCACACAGTGCTCTGTTCGGCAATGAAGGTGTTTGTTTTCTAAAGAAACTACGTTAGAAATGAGGTGAATCCTCTAAGTTGTACATCTTGTTAGATTACACAAACTAGGAAAGTTTCATCTTGCTGCACTGAACATACTTCTTAAAAAAGCAACTCATTCCGAGAACAGAACTAGCTTATTTCACACAGTACTGTGTTCGGCAATGAAGGTGTTTGTTTTCTAAACAAACTACGTTAGAAATGAGTTGAATCTACTAATTTGTACATCTTGTTAGATTACACAAACAAGGTAAGTTTGATCTTGCTGCACTGAAGACTCTTCGTAAGAAAGCAACTCATTCAGAGAACCGAACGGCCTTATTTCACACAGTACTGTGTTCGGCAAAGAAGGTGTTTGTTTTCTAAAGAAACTACGTTAGAAATGAGGTGAATCTACTAAGTTGTACATCTTGTTAGATTACACAAACTAGGAAAGGTTCATCTTGCAGCACTGAAGATACTTCGTAAGAAAGCAACTCATTCAGAGAGCAGAATTGCCTTATTTCACACAGTACTGTGTTTGGCAATGAAGGTGTTTGTTTTCTAAAGAAACTACGTTAGAAATGAGGTGAATCTATTGAGTTGTACATCTTCTTAGATGACACAAGCTAGGAAAGTTTCATCTTGCTGAACTGAAGATACTTCTTAAAAAAGCAAGTCATTCGAGAACAGAACTAGCTTATTTCACACAGTACTGTGTTGTTGGCAATGAAGGTGTTTGTTTTCTAAACAAACTACGTTAGAAATGAGGTGAATCTACTAAGTTGTACATCTTGTCAGATTACGCAAACTAGGAAAGTTTGATCTTGCTGCCCTGAAGATACTTCTTAAAAAGCAACTCATTCGGAGAACAGAACTACCTTATTTCACGCAGTACAGTGTTCCGAAATGAAGGGGTTTGTTTTCTAAACAAACTACTTTAGAAATGAAGCTAATCTACTAAGTCGTACATCATGTTACATGGCAGAAACAAGGAAAGTTTGATCTTGCTGCACTCAAGACTCTTCGTAAGAAAGCAACTCATTCGGAGAACAGAACTAGCTTATTTCACACTGTACTTTGTTCCGTAATGAAGGTGTTTGTTTTCTAAACAAACTACTTTAGAAATGAGGTGAGTCTACTAAGTTGTACATCTTGTTGGATTACACAAACAAGGTAAGTTTGATCTTGCTGCACTGAAGACTCTTCGTAAGAAAGCAACTCATTCAGAGAACAGAATGGGCTTATTTCACACAGTACTGTGTTCGGCAATGAAGGTGTTTGTTTTCTAAAGAAACTACGTTAGAAATGAGGTGAATCTACTAAGTTGTACATCTTGTTAGATTACACAAACCAGGAGAGTTTGATCTTCCTGCACTGAAGATTCTTGTTAAGAAATCAACTCATTCCAAGAACAGAACTAGCTTATTTCACACAGTACTGTGTTCGGCAATGAAGGTGTTTGTTTTCTATACAAACTACGTTAGAAATGAGGTGAATCTACTAAGTTGTACATCTTGTTAGATTACACAAACTAGGAAAGTTTCATCTTGCTGCACTGAAGATACTTCTTAAAAAGCAACACATTCGGAGAACAGAACTAGCTTATTTCACAGAGTACAGTGTTCAGAAATGAAGGGGTTTGTTATCTAAACAAACTACTTTAGAAATGAAGCTAATCTACTAAATTGTACATCATGTTACATTACAGCAACTAGGAAAGTTTGATCTTGCTGCACTTAAGACTCGTCGCCCAAAGAAAGCAACTCATTCGGGAGAACAGAACTAGCTTATTTCCCACTGTACTTTGTTCCGTAATGAAGGTGTTTGTTTTCTAAACAAACTACGTTAGAAATGAGTTGAATCTACTAAGTTGTACATCTTGTTAGATTACACAAACAAGGTAAGTTTGATCTTGCTGCACTGAAGACTCTTCGTAAGAAAGCAACTCATTCAGTGAACAGAACGGGCTTATTTCACACAGTAATGTGTTCGGCAATGAAGGTTTTGTTTTCTAAAGAAACTACGTTAGAAATGAGATGAATATACTAAGTTGTACATCTTGTTAGATTACACAAACTAGGAAAGTTTCATCTTGCTGCACTGAAGATACTTCGTAAGAAAGCAACTCATTCAGAGAGCAGAACGGCCTTATTTCACACAGTACTGTGTTCGGCAATGAAGGTGTTTGTTTTCTAAAGAAACTACGTTAGAAATGAGGTGAATCTACTAAGTTGTACATCTTGTTAGATTACACAAACTAGGAAAGTTTCATCTTGCTGCACTGAAGATACTTATTAAAAAAGCAACTAATTCGGAGAACAGAACTAGCTCATTTCACACAGTACAGTGTTCCGAAATGAAGGGGTTTGTTTTCTAAACAAAGTACTTTAGAAATGAAGCTAATCTACTAAGTTGTACATCATGTTACATGACAGAAACAAGGAAAGTTTGATCTTGCTGCACTTAAGACTCTTCGTAAGAAAGCAACTCTTTTGGAGAACAGAACGGGCTTATTTCACACAGTACTGTGTTCGGCAATGAAGGTGCTTGTTTTCTAAAGAAACTACGATAGTAATCAGGTGAATCTATTAAGTTGTACATCTTGTTAGATTTCACAAACTAGGAACGTTTGTTCTTGCTGCACTGAAGACTCTTCGTAAGAAAGCAACTCATTCAGAGAAAGGAACGGCCTTATTTCACACAGTACTGTGTTCGGCAATGAAGGTGTTTGTTTTCTAAACAAACTACGTTAGAAATGAGGTGAATCTACTAAGTTGTACATCTTGTTAGATTACACAAACTAGAAACGTTTGATCTTCCTGCACTGAAGATTCTTGTTAAGAAAGCAACTCATTCCGAGAACAGAACTAGCTTATTTCACACAGTCCTGTGTTCGGCAATGAAGGTGTTTGTTTTCTAAACAAACTACGTTAGAAATGAGGTGAATCTACTAAGTTGTACATCTTGTTAGATTACACAAACTAGGAAAGTTTGATCTTGCTGCAGTGAAGATACTTCTTAAAAAAGCAACTCATTCGGAGAACAGAACTAGCTTATTTCACACAGTACAGTGTTCATAAATGAAGGGGTTTGTTTTCTAAACAATCTACTTTAGAAATGAAGCTAGTGTACTAAGTTGTACATCATGTTACATTACAGAAACTAGGAAAGTTTGATCTTGCTGCACTTAAGACTCTTCGTAAGAAAGCAACTCATTTGGAGAACAGAACGGGCTTATTTCACACAGTACTGTGTTCGGCAATGAAGGTGTTTGTTTTCTAAAGAAACTACGTTAGAAATGAGGTGAATCTACTAAGTTGTACATCTTGTTAGATTACACAAACTAGGAAAGTTTGTTCTTGCTGCACTGAAGATACTTCTTAAAAAAGCAACTCATTCGGAGAACAGAACTAGCTTATTTCACACAATACAGTGGTCAGAAATGAAGGGGTTTGTTTTCTAAACAAACTACTTTAGAAATGAAGCTAATCTACTAAATTGTACATCATGTTACATTACAGCAACTAGGAAAGTTTGATCTTGCTGCACTTAAGACTCTTCGTAAGGAAGCAACTCATTCGGAGAACAGAACTAACTTATTTCACACTGTACTTTGTTCCGTAATGATGGTGTTTGTTTTCTAAACAAACTACGTTAGAAATGAGTTGAATCTACTAAGTTGTACATCTTGTTAGATTACACAAACAAGGTAAGTTTGATCTTGCTGCACTGAAGACTCTTCGTAAGAAAGCAACTCATTCAGAGAACAGAACGGCCTTATTTCACACAGTACTGTGTTCGGCAATGAAGGGGTTTGTTTTCTAAATGAACTACTTTAGAAATGAAGCTAATCTACTAAATCGTACATCATGTTACATGACAGAAACAAGGAAAGATTGATCTTGCTGCACTTAAGACTCTTCGTAAGAAAGCAACTCATTTGGAGAACAGAATGGCCTTCTTTCACACAGTACTGTGTTTGACAATGAAGGTGTTTGTTTTCTAAAGAAACTACGTTAGAAATGAGGTGAATCTACTAAGTTGTACATCTTGTTAGATTACACAAACTAGGAAAGTTTGTTCTTGCAGCACTGAAGACTCTTCGTAAGAAACCAACTCATTCAGAGAAAGGAACGGCCTTATTTCACACAGTACTGTGTTCGGCAATGAAGGTGTTTGTTTTCTAAACAAACTACGTTAGAAATGAGGTGAATCTACTAAGTTGTACATCTTGTCAGATTACGCAAACTAGGAAAGTTTGATCTTGCTGCCCTGAAGATACTTCTTAAAAAAGCAACTCATTCGGAGAACAGAACTACCTTATTTCACGCAGTACAGTGTTCCGAAATGAAGGGGTTTGTTTTCTAAACAAACTACTTTAGAAATGAAGCTAATCTACTAAGTCGTACATCATGTTACATTACAGAAACAAGGAAAGTTTGATCTTGCTGCACTCAAGACTCTTCGTAAGGAAGCAACTCATTCGGAGAACAGAACTAGCTTATTTCACACTGTACTTTGTTCCGTAATGAAGGTGTTTGTTTTCTAAACAAACTACTTTAGAAATGAGGTGAATCTACTAAGTTGTACATCTTGTTGGATTACACAAACAAGGTAAGTTTGATCTTGCTGCACTGAAGACTCTTCGTAAGAAAGCAACTCATTCAGAGAACAGAATGGGCTTATTTCACACAGTACTGTGTTCGGCAATGAAGGTGTTTGTTTTCTAAAGAAACTACGTTAGAAATGAGGTGAATCTACTAAGTTGTACATCTTGTTAGATTACACAAACCAGGAGAGTTTGATCTTCCTGCACTGAAGATTCTTCTTAAGAAATCAACTCATTCCAAGAACAGAACTAGCTTATTTCACACAGTACTGTGTTCGGCAATGAAGGTGTTTGTTTTCTATACAAACTACGTTAGAAATGAGGTGAATCTACTAAGTTGTACATCTTGTTAGATTACACAAACTAGGAAAGTTTCATCTTGCTGCACTGAAGATACTTCTTAAAAAAGCAACACATTCGGAGAACAGAACTAGCTTATTTCACAGAGTACAGTGTTCAGAAATGAAGGGGTTTGTTTTCTAAACAAACTACTTTAGAAATGAAGCTAATCTACTAAATTGTACATCATGTTACATTACAGCAACTAGGAAAGTTTGATCTTGCTGCACTTAAGACTCTTCGCAAGAAAGCAACTCATTCGGAGAACAGAACTAGCTTATTTCCCACTGTACTTTGTTCCGTAATGAAGGTGTTTGTTTTCTAAACAAACTACGTTAGAAATGAGTTGAATCTACTAAGTTGTACATCTTGTTAGATTACACAAACAAGGTAAGTTTGATCTTGCTGCACTGAAGACTCTTCGTAAGAAAGCAACTCATTCAGTGAACAGAACGGGCTTATTTCACACAGTAATGTGTTCGGCAATGAAGGTGTTTGTTTTCTAAAGAAACTACGTTAGAAATGAGATGAATCTACTAAGTTGTACATCTTGTTAGATTACACAAACTAGGAAAGTTTCATCTTGCTGCACTGAAGATACTTCGTAAGAAAGCAACTCATTCAGAGAGCAGAACGGCCTTATTTCACACAGTACTGTGTTCGGCAATGAAGGTGTTTGTTTTCTAAAGAAACTACGTTAGAAATGAGGTGAATCTACTAAGTTGTACATCTTGTTTGATTACACAAACTAGGAAAGTTTCATCTTGCTGCACTGAAGATACTCATTAAAAAAGCAACTAATTCGGAGAACAGAACTAGCTCATTTCACACAGTACAGTGTTCCGAAATGAAGGGGTTTGTTTTCTAAACAAAGTACTTTAGAAATGAAGCTAATCTACTAAGTTGTACATCATGTTACATGACAGAAACAAGGAAAGTTTGATCTTGCTGCACTTAAGACTCTTCGTAAGAAAGCAACTCTTTTGGAGAACAGAACGGGCTTATTTCACACAGTACTGTGTTCGGCAATGAAGGTGTGTGTTTTCTAAACAAACTACGTTAGAAATGAGGTGAATCTACTAAGTTGTACATCTTGTCAGATTACGCAAACTAGGAAAGTTTGATCTTGCTGCCCTGAAGATACTTCTTAAAAAAGCAACTCATTCGGAGAACAGAACTAGCTTATTTCATGCAATACAGTGTTCCGAAATGAAGGGGTTTGTTTTCTAAACAAACTACTTTAGAAATGAAGCTAATCTACTAAGTCGTACATCATGTTACATTACAGCAACTAGGAAAGTTTGATCTTGCTGCACTTAAGACTCGTCGCAAGAAAGCAACTCATTCGGAGAACAGAACTAGCTTATTTCCCACTGTACTTTGTTCCGTAATGAAGGTGTTTGTTTTCTAAACAAACTACGTTAGAAATGAGTTGAAACTACTAAGTTGTACATCTTGTTAGATTACACAAACAAGGTAAGTTTGATCTTGCTGCACTGAAGACTCTTCGTAAGAAAGCAACTCATTCAGTGAACAGAACGGGCTTATTTCACACAGTAATGTGTTCGGCAATGAAGGTTTTTGTTTTCTAAAGAAACTACGTTAGAAATGAGATGAATATACTAAGTTGTACATCTTGTTAGATTACACAAACTAGGAAAGTTTCATCTTGCTGCACTGAAGATACTTCGTAAGAAAGCAACTCATTCAGAGAGCAGAACGGCCTTATTTCACACAGTACTGTGTTCGGCAATGAAGGTGTTTGTTTTCTAAAGAAACTACGTTAGAAATGAGGTGAATCTACTAAGTTGTACATCTTGTTTGATTACACAAACTAGGAAAGTTTCATCTTGCTGCACTGAAGATACTTATTAAAAAAGCAACTAATTCAGAGAACAGAACTAGTTCATTTCACACAGTACAGAGTTCCGAAATGAAGGGGTTTGTTTTCTAAACAAAGTACTTTAGAAATGAAGCTAATCTACTAAGTTGTACATCATGTTACATGACAGAAACAAGGAAAGTTTGATCTTGCTGCACTTAAGACTCTTCGTAAGAAAGCAACTCTTTTGGAGAACAGAACGGGCTTATTTCACACAGTACTGTGTTCGGCAATGAAGGTGCTTGTTTTCTAAAGAAACTACGATAGTAATCAGGTGAATCTATTAAGTTGTACATCTTGTTAGATTTCACAAACTAGGAACGTTTGTTCTTGCTGCACTGAAGACTCTTCGTAAGAAAGCAACTCATTCAGAGAAAGGAACGGCCTTATTTCACACAGTACTGTGTTCCGCAATGAAGGTGTTTGTTTTCTAAACCAACTACGTTAGAAATAAGGTGAATCTACTAAGTTGTACATCTTGTTAGATTACATAAACTAGAAACGTTTGATCTTCCTGCACTGAAGATTCTTGTTAAGAAAGCAACTCATTCCGAGAACAGAACTAGCTTATTTCACACAGTCCTGTGTTCGGCAATGAAGGTGTTTGTTTTCTAAACAAACTACGTTAGAAATGAGGTGAATCTACTAAGTTGTACATCTTGTTAGATTACACAAACTAGGAAAGTTTGATCTTGCTGCAGTGAAGATACTTCTTAAAAAAGCAACTCATTCGGAGAACAGAACTAGCTTATTTCACACAGTACAGTGTTCATAAATGAAGGGGTTTGTTTTCTAAACAATCTACTTTAGAAATGAAGCTAGTGTACTAAGTTGTACATCATGTTACATTACAGAAACTAGGAACGTTTGATCTTGCTGCACTTAAGACTCTTCGTAAGAACGCAACTCATTTGGAGAACAGAACGGGCTTATTTCACACAATACTGTGTTCGGCAATGAAGGTGTTTGTTTTCTAAAGAAACTACGTTAGAAATGAGGTGAATCTACTAAGTTGTACATCTTGTTAGATTACACAAACTAGGAAAGTTTGTTCTTGCTGCACTGAAGATACTTCTTAAAAAAGCAACTCATTCTGAGAACAGAACTAGCTTATTTCACACAATACAGTGTTCAGAAATGAAGGGGTTTGTTTTCTAAACAAACTACTTTAGAAATGAAGCTAATCTACTAAATTGTACGTCGTGTTACATTACAGCAACTAGGAAAGTTTGATCTTGCTGCACTTAAGACTCTTTGTAAGGAAGCAACTCATTCGGAGAACAGAACTAACTTATTTCACACTGTACTTTGTTCCGTAATGATGGTGTTTGTTTTCTAAACAAACTACGTTAGAAATGAGTTGAATCTACTAAGTTGTACATCTTGTTAGATTACACAAACAAGGTAAGTTTGATCTTGCTGCACTGAAGAGTCTTCGTAAGAAACCAACTCATTCAGAGAACAGAACGGCCTTATTTCACACAGTACTGTGTTCGGCAATGAAGGGGTTTGTTTTCTAAATGAACTACTTTAGAAATGAAGCTAATCTACTAAATCGTACATCATGTTACATGACAGAAACAAGGAAAGATTGATCTTGCTGCACTTAAGACTCTTCGTAAGAAAGCAACTCATTTGGAGAACAGAATGGCCTTCTTTCACACAGTACTGTGTTTGACAATGAAGGTGTTTGTTTTCTAAAGAAACTACGTTAGAAATGAGGTGAATCTACTAAGTTGTACATCTTGTTAGATTACACAAACTAGGAAAGTTTGTTCTTGCAGCACTGAAGACTCTTCGTAAGAAAGCAACTCATTCAGAGAAAGGAACGGCCTTATTTCACACAGTACTGTGTTCGGCAATGAAGGTGTTTGTTTTCTAAACAAACTATGTTAGAAATGAGGTGAATCTACTAAGTTGTACATCTTGTTAGATTACACAAACTAGGAACGTTTGATCTTCCTGCACTGAAGATTCTTGTTAAGAAAGCAACTCATTCTGAGAACAGAACTGGCTTATTTCACACAGTCCTGTGTTCGGCAATGAACGTGTTTGTTTTCTAAACAAACTACGTTAGAAATGAGGTGAATCTACTAAGTTGTACATCTTGTTAGATTACAGAAACTAGGAAACTTTGATCTTGCTGCAGTGATGATACTTCTTAAAAAAGCAACTCCTTCGGAGAACAGAACTAGCTTATTTCACACAGTACAGTGTTCAGAATTGAAGAGGTTTGTTTTCTAAACAAACTACTTTAGAAATGAAGCTAATCTACTAAGTTGTACATCATGTTACATTACAGAAACAAGGAAAGTTTGATGTTGCTGCACTTAAGACTCTTCGTAAGAAAGCAACTCATTTGGAGAACAGAACGGGCTTATTTCACACAGTACTGTGTTCGGCAATGAAGGTGTTTGTTTTCTAAAGAAACTACGTTAGAAATGAGGTGAATCTACTAAGTTGTACATCTTGTTAGATTACACAAACTAGGAAAGTTTGTTCTTGCTGCACTGAAGATACTTCTTAAAAAAGCAACTCATTCGGAGAACAGAACTAGCTTATTTCACACAATACAGTGTTCAGAAATGAAGGGGTTTGTTTTCTAAACAAACTACTTTAGAAATGAAGCTAATCTACTAAATTGTACATCATGTTACATTACAGCAACTAGGAAAGTTTGATCTTGCTGCACTTAAGACTCTTTCGTGAGGAAAGCAACTCATTCGGAGAACAGAACTAACTTATTTCACACTGTACTTTGTTCCGTAATGATGGTGTTTGTTTTCTAAACAAACTACGTTAGAAATGAGTTGAATCTACTAAGTTGTACATCTTGTTAGATTACACAAACAAGGTAAGTTTGATCTTGCTGCACTGAAGACTCTTCGTAAGAAAGCAACTCATTCAGAGAACAGAACGGCCTTATTTCACACAGTACTGTGTTCGGAAATGAAGGTGTTTGTTTTCTAAATGAACTACTTTAGAAATGAAGCTAATCTACTAAATCGTACATCATGTTACATGACAGAAACAAGGAAAGATTGATCTTGCTGCACTTAAGGCTCTTCGTAAGAAAGCAACTCATTTGGAGAACAGAATGGCCTTATTTCACACAGTACTGTGTTTGACAATGAAGGTGTTTGTTTTCTAAAGAAACTACGTTAGAAATGAGGTGAATCTACTAAGTTTACATCTTGTTAGATTACACAAACTAGGAAAGTTTGTTCTGCAGCACTGAAGACTCTTTAGAAGAAAGCAACTCATTCAGAGAAAGAACGGCCTTATTTCACACAGTACTGTGTTTGAATCAATGAAGGTGTTTGTTTTCTAAACAAACTACGTTAGAAATGAGGTGAATCTACTAAGTTGTACATCTTGTTAGATTACACAAACTAGAACGTTTGATCTTCCTGCACTGAAGACTCTTGTTAAGAAAGCAACTCATTCTGAGAACTTAAGAAAGCAACTCATTCGAGAACAGAACTAGCTTATTTCACACAGTACTGTGTTCGGAAATGAAGGTGTTTGTTTTCTAAACAAACTACTTTAGAAATGAAGTTAATCTACTAAGTTGTACATCTTGTTAGATTACAAAACTAGGAAAGTTTGCTCAGAACTGTGCAGAAAAAAGCAACACATTCGAGAACAGAACAGTACAGTTCAGAAATGAAACTTTAGAAAATGAAGCTAATCTACTAAATTGCATCTTCTACTGTTTGTTTTCTAAACAAACTACGTTAGAAATGAGGTGAAACTCATCTTGTTAGATTACACAAAATCTTGCTGCACTGAAGACTCTTCGTAAGAAAGCAACTCATTCAGAGAACAGAACGGCCTTATTTCACACATGTACAGTGTTTGACAATGTTACACAAACTGTTTGTTTTCTTATTTCAAACAAACTTGTTAGAAATGAGGTGAATCTACTAAGTTGTACATCTTGTTAGATTACACAAACTAGGAAAGTTTATCTTGCTGCACTGAAGATTCTTCTTAAAAAGCAACTCTTCAGAACTGCCTTATTTCACACAACTGTGTTCGGCAATGAAGGTGTTTGTTTTCTAAACAAACTACGTTAGAAATGAGGTGAATCTACTAAGTTGTACATCTTGTTAGATTACACAAACTAAGTTTGATCTTCCTGCACTGAAGATTCTTGTTAAGAAAGCAACTCATTCTGAGAACAGAACTGGCTTATTTCACACACAATGAAGGTGTTTGTTTTCTAAACAAACTACGTTAGAAATGAGGTGAATCTACTAAGTTGTACATCTTGTTAGATTACAGAAACTAGGAAAGTTTGATCTTGCTGCAGTGAAGATACTTCTTAAAAAAGCAACTCATTCGGAGAACAGAACTAGCTTATTTCACACATTACAGTGTTCAGAAATGAAGGGGTTTGTTTTCTA
Source organism: Orientallactaga sibirica (assembly GCA_036365145.1). NCBI lineage: Eukaryota > Metazoa > Chordata > Mammalia > Rodentia > Dipodidae > Orientallactaga > Orientallactaga sibirica. The sequence continues at coordinate 171,820 of JAEOAD010000020.1, forward strand.
AACAAACTACTTTAGAAATGAAGCTAATCTACTAAGTTGTACATCATGTTACATTACAGAAACAAGGAAAGTTTGCTGTTGCTGCACTTAAGACTCTTCGTAAGAAAGCAACTCATTTGGAGAACAGAACGGCCTTATTTCACACAGTACTGTGTTCGACAATGAAGGTGTTTGTTTTCTAAAGAAACTATGTTAGAAATGAGGTGAATCTACTAAGTTGTACATCTTGTTAGATTACACAAACTAGGAAAGTTTGATCTTGCTGCACTGCAGATACTTCTTAAAAAAGCAACTGATTCGGAGAACAGAACTAGCTTATTTCACACAGTACAGTACTCAGAAATGAAGGGGTTTGTTTTCTAAACAAACTACTTTAGAAGTGAAGCTAATCTACTAAATTGTACATCATGTTACATTACAGCAACCAGGAAAGTTTGATCTTGCTGCACTTAAGACTCTTCGTAAGAAAGCAATTGATTCGGAGAATAGAACTAGCTTATTTCACACTGTACTTTGTTCCGTAATGAAGGTGTTTGTTTTCTAAACAAACTACGGTAGAAATGAGTTGAATCTACTAAGTTGGACACCTTGTTAGATTACACAAACAAAATAAGTTTGATCTTGCTGCACTGAAGACTCTTCGTAAGAAAGCAACTCATTCAGAGAACAAAACGGCCTTATTTCACACAGTACTGTGTTCGGCAATGAAGGTGTTTGTTTTCTAAAGAAACTACGTTAAAAATGAGGTGAATCTACTAAATTGTACATCTTGTTAGATTACACAAACTAGGAAAGTTTCATCTTGCTGCACTGAAGATACTTCTTAAAAAAGCAACTCATTCCGAGAACAGAACTAGCTTATTTCACACAGTACTGTGTGCGGCAATGTAGGTGTTTGTTTTGTAAACAAACTACGTTAGAAATGAGGTGAATCTACTAAGTTGTACATCTTTTTAGATTACACAAACCAGGAAAGTTTGATCTTCCTGCACTGAAGATTCTTGTTAAGAAATCAACTCATTCCAAGTACAGAACTAGCTTATTTCGCACAGTACAGTGTTCCGAAATAAAGGGGTTTGTTTTCTAAAGAAACTACGTTAGAAATGAGGTGAATCTACTAATTGTACATCTTGTTAGATTACACAAACTAGGAAAGTTTCATCTTGCTGCAATGAAGATACTTCTTAAAAAGCAACTCTTCCGAGATCAGAACTAGCTTATTTCACACAGTACAGTGTTCAGAAATGAAGGGGTTTGTTTTCTAAAAAAAACTACTTTAGAAATGAAGCTAATCTACTAAATTGTACATCATGTTACATTACAGCAACTAGGAAAGTTTGATCTTGCTGCACTTAAGACTCTTCGTAAGAAAGCAACTCATTCCGAGAACAGAACTAGCTTATTTCACACAGTACTGTGTTCGGCAATGAAGGTGTTTTTTTCTAAAGAAACTACGTTAGAAATGAGATGAATCTACTAAGTTGTACATCTTGTTAGATTACACAAACTAGGAAAGTTTCATCTTGCTGCACTGAAGATACTTCGTAAGAAAGCAACTCATTCAGAGAGCAGAACGGCCTTATTTCACACAGTACTGTGTTCGGCAATGAAGGTGTTTGTTTTCTAAACAAACTACGTTAGAAATGAGGTGAATCTACTAATTTGTACATCTTGTTAGATTACACAAACAAGGTAAGTTTGATCTTGCTGAACTGAAGACTCTTCGTAAGAAAGCAACTCATTCAGAGAACAGAACGGCCTTATTTCACACAGTACTGTGTTCGGCAATGAAAGGTGTTTGTTTTCTAAAGAAACTACGTTAGAAATGAGGTGAATCTACTAAGTTGTATATCTTGTTAGATTACACAAACTAGGAAAGTTTCATCTTGCTGCACTGAAGATACTTCGTAAGAAAGCAACTCATTCAGAGAGCAGAACGGCCTTATTTCACACAGTACTGTGTTTGGCAATGAAGGTGTTTGTTTTCTAAAGAAACTACGTTAGAAATGAGGTGAATCTATTAAGTTGTACATCTTGTTAGATTACACAAGCTAGGAAAGTTTCATCTTGCTGCACTGAAGATACTTCTTAAAAAAGCAACTCATTCTGAGAACAGAACTAGCTTATTTCACACAGTACTGTGTTCGGCAATGAAGGTGTGTGTTTTCTAAACAAACTACGTTAGAAATGAGGTGAATCTACTAAGTTGTACATCTTGTCAGATTACGCAAACTAGGAAAGTTTGATCTTGCTGCCCTGAAGATACTTCTTAAAAAAGCAACTCATTCGGAGAACAGAACTAGCTTATTTCACGCAATACAGTGTTCCGAAATGAAGGGGTTTGTTTTCTAAACAAACTACTTTAGAAATGAAGCTAATCTACTAAGTCGTACATCATGTTACATGACAGAAACAAGGAAAGTTTGATCTTGCTGCACTCAAGACTCTTCGTAAGAAAGCAAATCATTCGGAGAACAGAACTAGCTTATTTCACACTGTACTTTGTTCCAGAATGAAGGTGTTTGTTTTCTAAACAAACTACTTTAGAAATGAGGTGAATCTACTAAGTTGTACATCTTGTTAGATTACACAAACAAGGTAAGTTTGATCTTGCTGCACTGAAGACTCTTCGTAAGAAAGCAACTCATTCCGAGAACAGAATGCGCTTATTTCACACAGTACTGTGTTCGGCAATGAAGGTGTTTGTTTTCTAAAGAAACTACGTTAGAAATGAGGTGAATCTACTAAATTGTACATCTTGTTAGATTACACAAACTAGGAAAGTTTCATCTTGCTGCACTGAAGATACTTCTTAAAAAAGCAACTCATTCCGAGAACAGAACTAGCTTATTTCACACAGTACTGTGTGCGGCAATGTAGGTGTTTGTTTTGTAAACAAACTACGTTAGAAATGAGGTGAATCTACTAAGTTGTACATCTTTTTAGATTACACAAACCAGGAAAGTTTGATCTTCCTGCACTGAAGATTCTTGTTAAGAAATCAACTCATTCCAAGTACAGAACTAGCTTATTTTGCACAGTACAGTGTTCCGAAATGAAGGGGTTTGTTTTCTAAAGAAACTACGTTAGAAATGAGGTGAATCTACTAATTGTACATCTTGTTAGATTACACAAACTAGGAAAGTTTCATCTTGCTGCAATGAAGATACTTCTTAAAAAAGCAACTCTTCCGAGATCAGAACTAGCTTATTTCACACAGTACAGTGTTCAGAAATGAAGGGGTTTGTTTTCTAAAAAAACTACTTTAGAAATGAAGCTAATCTACTAAATTGTACATCATGTTACATTACAGCAACTAGGAAAGTTTGATCTTGCTGCACTTAAGACTCTTCGTAAGAAAGCAACTCATTCCGAGAACAGAACTAGCTTATTTCACACAGTACTGTGTTCGGCAATGAAGGTGTTTTTTTCTAAAGAAACTACGTTAGAAATGAGATGAATCTACTAAGTTGTACATCTTGTTAGATTACACAAACTAGGAAAGTTTCATCTTGCTGCACTGAAGATACTTCGTAAGAAAGCAACTCATTCAGAGAGCAGAACGGCCTTATTTCACACAGTACTGTGTTCGGCAATGAAGGTGTTTGTTTTCTAAAGAAACTACGTTAGAAATGAGGTGAATCCTCTAAGTTGTACATCTTGTTAGATTACACAAACTAGGAAAGTTTCATCTTGCTGCACTGAAGATACTTCTTAAAAAAGCAACTCATTCTGAGAACAGAACTAGCTTATTTCACACAGTACTGTGTTCGGCAATGAAGGTGTTTGTTTTCTAAACAAACTACGTTAGAAATGAGTTGAATCTACTAATTTGTACATCTTGTTAGATTACACAAACAAGGTAAGTTTGATCTTGCTGAACTGAAGACTCTTCGTAAGAAAGCAACTCATTCAGAGAACAGAACGGCCTTATTTCACACAGTACTGTGTTCGGCAATGAAGGTGTTTGTTTTCTAAAGAAACTACGTTAGAAATGAGGTGAATCTACTAAGTTGTATATCTTGTTAGATTACACAAACTAGGAAAGTTTCATCTTGCTGCACTGAAGATACTTCGTAAGAAAGCAACTCATTCAGAGAGCAGAACGGCCTTATTTCACACAGTACTGTGTTTGGCAATGAAGGTGTTTGTTTTCTAAAGAAACTACGTTAGAAATGAGGTGAATCTATTAAGTTGTACATCTTGTTAGATTACACAAGCTAGGAAAGTTTCATCTTGCTGCACTGAAGATACTTCTTAAAAAAGCAACTCATTCTGAGAACAGAACTAGCTTATTTCACACAGTACTGTGTTCGGCAATGAAGGTGTGTGTTTTCTAAACAAACTACGTTAGAAATGAGGTGAATCTACTAAGTTGTACATCTTGTCAGATTACGCAAACTAGGAAAGTTTGATCTTGCTGCCCTGAAGATACTTCTTAAAAAGCAACTCATTCGGAGAACAGAACTAGCTTATTTCACGCAATACAGTGTTCGAAATGAAGGGGTTTGTTTTCTAAACAAACTACTTTAGAAATGAAGCTAATCTACTAAGTCGTACATCATGTTACATGACAGAAACAAGGAAAGTTTGATCTTGCTGCACTCAAGACTCTTCGTAAGAAAGCAAATCATTCGGAGAACAGAACTAGCTTATTTCACACTGTACTTTGTTCTGTAATGAAGGTGTTTGTTTTCTAAACAAACTACTTTAGAAATGAGGTGAATCTACTAAGTTGTACATCTTGTTAGATTACACAAACAAGGTAAGTTTGATCTTGCTGCACTGAAGACTCTTCGTAAGAAAGCAACTCATTCCGAGAACAGAATGCGCTTATTTCACACAGTACTGTGTTCGGCAATGAAGGTGTTTGTTTTCTAAAGAAACTACGTTAGAAATGAGGTGAATCTACTAAATTGTACATCTTGTTAGATTACACAAACTAGGAAAGTTTCATCTTGCTGCACTGAAGATACTTCTTAAAAAAGCAACTCATTCCGAGAACAGAACTAGCTTATTTCACACAGTACTGTGTGCGGCAATGTAGGTGTTTGTTTTGTAAACAAACTACGTTAGAAATGAGGTGAATCTACTAAGTTGTACATCTTTTTAGATTACACAAACCAGGAAAGTTTGATCTTCCTGCACTGAAGATTCTTGTTAAGAAATCAACTCATTCCAAGTACAGAACTAGCTTATTTCGCACAGTACAGTGTTCCGAAATGAAGGGGTTTGTTTTCTAAAGAAACTACGTTAGAAATGAGGTGAATCTACTAATTGTACATCTTGTTAGATTACACAAACTAGGAAAGTTTCATCTTGCTGCAATGAAGATACTTCTTAAAAAAGCAACTCTTCCGAGATCAGAACTAGCTTATTTCACACAGTACAGTGTTCAGAAATGAAGGGGTTTGTTTTCTAAAAAAACTACTTTAGAAATGAAGCTAATCTACTAAATTGTACATCATGTTACATTACAGCAACTAGGAAAGTTTGATCTTGCTGCACTTAAGACTCTTCGTAAGAAAGCAACTCATTCCGAGAACAGAACTAGCTTATTTCACACAGTACTGTGTTCCGCAATGAAGGTGTTTTTTTCTAAAGAAACTACGTTAGAAATGAGATGAATCTACTAAGTTGTACATCTTGTTAGATTACACAAACTAGGAAAGTTTCATCTTGCTGCACTGAAGATACTTCGTAAGAAAGCAACTCATTCAGAGAGCAGAACGGCCTTATTTCACACAGTACTGTGTTCGGCAATGAAGGTGTTTCTTTTCTAAAGAAACTACGTTAGAAATGAGGTGAATCCTCTAAGTTGTACATCTTGTTAGATTACACAAACTAGGAAAGTTTCATCTTGCTGCACTGAAGATACTTCTTAAAAAAGCAACTCATTCTGAGAACAGAACTAGCTTATTTCACACAGTACTGTGTTCGGCAATGAAGGTGTTTGTTTTCTAAACAAACTACGTTAGAAATGAGTTGAATCTACTAATTTGTACATCTTGTTAGATTACACAAACAAGGTAAGTTTGATCTTGCTGAACTGAAGACTCTTTATAAGAAAGCAACTCATTCAGAGAACAGAACGGCCTTATTTCACACAGTACTGTGTTCGGCAATGAAGGTGTTTGTTTTCTAAAGAAACTACGTTAGAAATGAGGTGAATCTACTAAGTTGTATATCTTGTTAGATTACACAAACTAGGAAAGTTTCATCTTGCTGCACTGAAGATACTAAAGTAAGAAAGCAACTCATTCAGAGAGCAGAACGGCCTTATTTCACACAGTACTGTGTTTGGCAATGAAGGTGTTTGTTTTTCTAAAGAAACTACGTTAGAAATGAGGTGAATCTATTAAGTTGTACATCTTGTTAGATTACACAAACTAGGAAAGTTTCATCTTGCTGCACTGAAGATACTTCTTAAAAAAGCAACTCATTCTGAGAACAGAACTAGCTTATTTCACACAGTACTGTGTTCGGCAATGAAGGTGTGTGTTTTCTAAACAAACTACGTTAGAAACGAGGTGAATCTACTAAGTTGTACATCTTGTCAGATTACACAAACTAGGAAAGTTTGATCTTGCTGCCCTGAAGATACTTCTTAAAAAGCAACTCATTCGGAGAACAGAACTAGCTTATTTCACGCAATACAGTGTTCCGAAATGAAGGGGTTTGTTTTCTAAACAAACTACTTTAGAAATGAAGCTAATCTACTAAGTCGTACATCATGTTACATGACAGAAACAAGGAAAGTTTGATCTTGCTGCACTCAAGACTCTTCGTAAGAAAGCAAATCATTCGGAGAACAGAACTAGCTTATTTCACACTGTACTTTGTTCCGTAATGAAGGTGTTTGTTTTCTAAACAAACTACTTTAGAAATGAGGTGAATCTACTAAGTTGTACATCTTGTTAGATTACACAAACTAGGAAAGTTTCATCTTGCTGCACTGAAGATACTTCGTAAGAAAGCAACTCATTCAGAGAGCAGAACGGCCTTATTTCACACAGTACTGTGTTCGGCAATGAAGGTGTTTGTTTTCTAAAGAAACTACGTTAGAAATGAGGTGAATCCTCTAAGTTGTACATCTTGTTAGATTACACAAACTAGGAAAGTTTCATCTTGCTGCACTGAAGATACTTCTTAAAAAAGCAACTCATTCTGAGAACAGAACTAGCTTATTTCACACAGTACTGTGTTCGGCAATGAAGGTGTTTGTTTTCTAAACAAACTACGTTAGAAATGAGTTGAATCTACTAATTTGTACATCTTGTTAGATTACACAAACAAGGTAAGTTTGATCTTGCTGAACTGAAGACTCTTTCGTAAGAAAGCAACTCATTCAGAGAACAGAACGGCCTTATTTCACACAGTACTGTGTTCGGCAATGAAGGTGTTTGTTTTCTAAAAGAAACTACGTTAGAAATGAGGTGAATCTACTAAGTTGTATATCTTGTTAGATTACACAAACTAGGAAAGTTTCATCTTGCTGCACTGAAGATACTTCGTAAGAAAGCAACTCATTCAGAGAGCAGAACGGCCTTATTTCACACAGTACTGTGTTTGGCAATGAAAGGTGTTTGTTTTCTAAAGAAACTACGTTAGAAATGAGGTGAATCTATTAAGTTGTACATCTTGTTAGATTACACAAGCTAGGAAAGTTTCATCTTGCTGCACTGAAGATACTTCTTAAAAAAGCAACTCATTCTGAGAACAGAACTAGCTTATTTCACACAGTACTGTGTTCGGCAATGAAGGTGTGTGTTTTCTAAACAAACTACGTTAGAAATGAGGTGAATCTACTAAGTTGTACATCTTGTCAGATTACGCAAACTAGGAAAGTTTGATCTTGCTGCCCTGAAGATACTTCTTAAAAAGCAACTCATTCGGAGAACAGAACTAGCTTATTTCACGCAATACAGTGTTCGAAATGAAGGGGTTTGTTTTCTAAACAAACTACTTTAGAAATGAAGCTAATCTACTAAAGTCGTACATCATGTTACATGACAGAAACAAGGAAAGTTTGATCTTGCTGCACTCAAGACTCTTCGTAAGAAAGCAAATCATTCGGAGAACAGAACTAGCTTATTTCACACTGTACTTTGTTCCGTAATGAAGGTGTTTGTTTTCTAAACAAACTACTTTAGAAATGAGGTGAATCTACTAAGTTGTACATCTTGTTAGATTACACAAACAAGGTAAGTTTGATCTTGCTGCACTGAAGACTCTTCGTAAGAAAGCAACTCATTCAGAGAACAGAATGCGCTTATTTCACACAGTACTGTGTTCGGCCATGAAGGTGTTTGTTTTTCTAAAGAAACTACGTTAGAAATGAGGTGAATCTACTAAGTTGTACATCTTGTTAGATTACACAAACCAGGAGAGTTTGATCTTCCTGCACTGAAGATTCTTGTTAAGAAATCAACTCATTCCAAGAACAGAACTAGCTTATTTCACGCAGTACTGTGTTCGGCAATGAAGGTGTTTGTTTTCTATACAAACTACGTTAGAAATGAGGTGAATCTACTAAGTTGTACATCTTGTTAGATTACACAAACTAGGAAAGTTTCATCTTGCTGCACTGAAGATACTTCTTAAAAAAGCAACACATTCGGAGAACAGAACTAGCTTATTTCACAGAGTACAGTGTTCAGAAATGAAGGGGTTTGTTTTTCTAAACAAACTACTTTAGAAATGAAGCTAATCTACTAAATTGTACATCATGTTACATTACAGCAACTAGGAAAGTTTGATCTTGCTGCACTTAAGACTAAATCGCAAGAAAGCAACTCATTCGGAGAACAGAACTAGCTTATTTCCCACTGTACTTTGTTCCGTAATGAAGGTGTTTGTTTTCTAAACAAACTACGTTAGAAATGAGTTGAATCTACTAAGTTGTACATCTTGTTAGATTACACAAACAAGGTAAGTTTGATCTTGCTGCACTGAAGACTCTTCGTAAGAAAGCAACTCATTCAGTGAACAGAACGGGCTTATTTCACACAGTAATGTGTTCGGCAATGAAGGTGTTTGTTTTCTAAAGAAACTACGTTAGAAATGAGATGAATCTACTAAGTTGTACATCTTGTTAGATTACACAAACTAGGAAAGTTTCATCTTGCTGCACTGAAGATACTTCGTAAGAAAGCAACTCATTCAGAGAGCAGAACGGCCTTATTTCACACAGTACTGTGTTCAGCAATGAAGGTGTTTGTTTTCTAAAGAAACTACGTTAGAAATGAGGTGAATCTACTAAGTTGTACATCTTGTTTGATTACACAAACTAGGAAAGTTTCATCTTGCTGCACTGAAGATACTTATTAAAAAGCAACTAATTCGGAGAACAGAACTAGCTCATTTCACACAGTACAGTGTTCCGAAAATGAAGGGGTTTGTTTTCTAAACAAAGTACTTTAGAAATGAAGCTAATCTACTAAGTTGTACATCATGTTACATGACAGAAACAAGGAAAGTTTGATCTTGCTGCACTTAAGACTCTTCGTAAGAAAGCAACTCTTTTTGAGAGAACAGAACGGGCTTATTTCACACAGTACTGTGTTCGGCAATGAAGGTGCTTGTTTTCTAAAGAAACTACGATAGTAATCAGGTGAATCTACTAAGTTGTACATCTTGTTAGATTACACAAACTAGGAAAGTTTCATCTTGCTGCACTGAAGATACTTCGTAAGAAAGCAACTCATTCAGAGAGCAGAACGGCCTTATTTCACACAGTACTGTGTTGGCAATGAAGGTGTTTGTTTTCTAAAGAAACTACGTTAGAAATGAGGTGAATCCTCTAAGTTGTACATCTTGTTAGATTACACAAACTAGGAAAGTTTCATCTTGCTGCACTGAAGATACTTCTTAAAAAAGCAACTCATTCTGAGAACAGAACTAGCTTATTTCACACAGTACTGTGTTCGGCAATGAAGGTGTTTGTTTTCTAAACAAACTACGTTAGAAATGAGTTGAATCTACTAATTTGTACATCTTGTTAGATTACACAAACAAGGTAAGTTTGATCTTGCTGAACTGAAGACTCTTCGTAAGAAAGCAACTCATTCAGAGAACAGAACGGCCTTATTTCACACAGTACTGTGTTCGGCAATGAAGGTGTTTGTTTTCTAAAGAAACTACGTTAGAAATGAGGTGAATCTACTAAGTTGTATATCTTGTTAGATTACACAAACTAGGAAAGTTTCATCTTGCTGCACTGAAGATACTTCGTAAGAAAGCAACTCATTCAGAGAGCAGAACGGCCTTATTTCACACAGTACTGTGTTTGGCAATGAAGGTGTTTGTTTTCTAAAGAAACTACGTTAGAAATGAGGTGAATCTATTAAGTTGTACATCTTGTTAGATTACACAAGCTAGGAAAGTTTCATCTTGCTGCACTGAAGATACTTCTTAAAAAAGCAACTCATTCTGAGAACAGAACTAGCTTATTTCACACAGTACTGTGTTCGCAATGAAGGTGTGTGTTTTCTAAACAAACTACGTTAGAAATGAGGTGAATCTACTAAGTTGTACATCTTGTCAGATTACGCAAACTAGGAAAGTTTGATCTTGCTGCCCTGAAGATACTTCTTAAAAAAGCAACTCATTCGGAGAACAGAACTAGCTTATTTCACGCAATACAGTGTTCCGAAATGAAGGGGTTTGTTTTCTAAACAAACTACTTTAGAAATGAAGCTAATCTACTAAGTCGTACATCATGTTACATGACAGAAACAAGGAAAGTTTGATCTTGCTGCACTCAAGACTCTTCGTAAGAAAGCAAATCATTCGGAGAACAGAACTAGCTTATTTCACACTGTACTTTGTTCCGTAATGAAGGTGTTTGTTTTCTAAACAAACTACTTTAGAAATGAGGTGAATCTACTAAGTTGTACATCTTGTTAGATTACACAAACAAGGTAAGTTTGATCTTGCTGCACTGAAGACTCTTCAGTAAGAAAGCAACTCATTCAGAGAACAGAATGCGCTTTATTTCACACAGTACTGTGTTCGGCCATGAAGGTGTTTGTTTTCTAAAGAAACTACGTTAGAAATGAGGTGAATCTACTAAGTTGTACATCTTGTTAGATTACACAAACCAGGAGAGTTTGATCTTCCTGCACTGAAGATTCTTGTTAAGAAATCAACTCATTCCAAGAACAGAACTAGCTTATTTCACGCAGTACTGTGTTCGGCAATGAAGGTGTTTGTTTTCTATACAAACTACGTTAGAAATGAGGTGAATCTACTAAGTTGTACATCTTGTTAGATTACACAAACTAGGAAAGTTTCATCTTGCTGCACTGAAGATACTTCTTAAAAAAGCAACACATTCGGAGAACAGAACTAGCTTATTTCACAGAGTACAGTGTTCAGAAATGAAGGGGTTTGTTTTCTAAACAAACTACTTTAGAAATGAAGCTAATCTACTAAATTGTACATCATGTTACATTACAGCAACTAGGAAAGTTTGATCTTGCTGCACTTAAGACTCGTCGCAAGAAAGCAACTCATTCGAGAACAGAACTAGCTTATTTCCCACTGTACTTTGTTCCAGAATGAAGGTGTTTGTTTTCTAAACAAACTACGTTAGAAATGAGTTGAATCTACTAAGTTGTACATCTTGTTAGATTACACAAACAAGGTAAGTTTGATCTTGCTGCACTGAAGACTCTTCGTAAGAAAGCAACTCATTCAGTGAACAGAACGGGCTTATTTCACACAGTAATGTGTTCGGCAATGAAGGTGTTTGTTTTCTAAAGAAACTACGTTAGAAATGAGATGAATCTACTAAGTTGTACATCTTGTTAGATTACACAAACTAGGAAAGTTTCATCTTGCTGCACTGAAGATACTTCGTAAGAAAGCAACTCATTCAGAGAGCAGAACGGCCTTATTTCACACAGTACTGTGTTCAGCAATGAAGGTGTTTGTTTTCTAAAGAAACTACGTTAGAAATGAGGTGAATCTACTAAGTTGTACATCTTGTTTGATTACACAAACTAGGAAAGTTTCATCTTGCTGCACTGAAGATACTTATTAAAAAAGCAACTAATTCGGAGAACAGAACTAGCTCATTTCACACAGTACAGTGTTCCGAAATGAAGGGGTTTGTTTTCTAAACAAAGTACTTTAGAAATGAAGCTAATCTACTAAGTTGTACATCATGTTACATGACAGAAACAAGGAAAGTTTGATCTTGCTGCACTTAAGACTCTTCGTAAGAAAGCAACTCTTTTGGAGAACAGAACGGGCTTATTTCACACAGTACTGTGTTCGGCAATGAAGGTGCTTGTTTTCTAAAGAAACTACGATAGTAATCAGGTGAATCTACTAAGTTGTACATCTTGTTAGATTACACAAACTAGGAAAGTTTCATCTTGCTGCACTGAAGATACTTCGTAAGAAAGCAACTCATTCAGAGAGCAGAACGGCCTTATTTCACACAGTACTGTGTTCGGCAATGAAGGTGTTTGTTTTCTAAAGAAACTACGTTAGAAATGAGGTGAATCCTCTAAGTTGTACATCTTGTTAGATTACACAAACTAGGAAAGTTTCATCTTGCTGCACTGAAGATACTTCTTAAAAAAGCAACTCATTCTGAGAACAGAACTAGCTTATTTCACACAGTACTGTGTTCGGCAATGAAGGTGTTTGTTTTCTAAACAAACTACGTTAGAAATGAGTTGAATCTACTAATTTGTACATCTTGTTAGATTACACAAACAAGGTAAGTTTGATCTTGCTGAACTGAAGACTCTTCGTAAGAAAGCAACTCATTCAGAGAACAGAACGGCCTTATTTCACACAGTACTGTGTTCGGCAATGAAGGTGTTTGTTTTCTAAAGAAACTACGTTAGAAATGAGGTGAATCTACTAAGTTGTATATCTTGTTAGATTACACAAACTAGGAAAGTTTCATCTTGCTGCACTGAAGATACTTCGTAAGAAAGCAACTCATTCAGAGAGCAGAACGGCCTTATTTCACACAGTACTGTGTTTGGCAATGAAGGTGTTTGTTTTCTAAAGAAACTACGTTAGAAATGAGGTGAATCTATTAAGTTGTACATCTTGTTAGATTACACAAGCTAGAAAGTTTCATCTTGCTGCACTGAAGATACTTCTTAAAAAGCAACTCATTCTGAGAACAGAACTAGCTTATTTCACACAGTACTGTGTTCGCAATGAAGGTGTGTGTTTTCTAAACAAACTACGTTAGAAATGAGGTGAATCTACTAAGTTGTACATCTTGTCAGATTACGCAAACTAGGAAAGTTTGATCTTGCTGCCCTGAAGATACTTCTTAAAAAAGCAACTCATTCGGAGAACAGAACTAGCTTATTTCACGCAATACAGTGTTCCGAAATGAAGGGGTTTGTTTTCTAAACAAACTACTTTAGAAATGAAGCTAATCTACTAAGTCGTACATCATGTTACATGACAGAAACAAGGAAAGTTTGATCTTGCTGCACTCAAGACTCTTCGTAAGAAAGCAAATCATTCGGAGAACAGAACTAGCTTATTTCACACTGTACTTTGTTCCGTAATGAAGGTGTTTGTTTTCTAAACAAACTACTTTAGAAATGAGGTGAATCTACTAAGTTGTACATCTTGTTAGATTACACAAACAAGGTAAGTTTGATCTTGCTGCACTGAAGACTCTTCGTAAGAAAGCAACTCATTCAGAGAACAGAATGCGCTTATTTCACACAGTACTGTGTTCGGCCATGAAGGTGTTTGTTTTCTAAAGAAACTACGTTAGAAATGAGGTGAATCTACTAAGTTGTACATCTTGTTAGATTACACAAACCAGGAGAGTTTGATCTTCCTGCACTGAAGATTCTTGTTAAGAAATCAACTCATTCCAAGAACAGAACTAGCTTATTTCACGCAGTACTGTGTTCGCAATGAAGGTGTTTGTTTTCTATACAAACTACGTTAGAAATGAGGTGAATCTACTAAGTTGTACATCTTGTTAGATTACACAAACTAGGAAAGTTTCATCTTGCTGCACTGAAGATACTTCTTAAAAAAGCAACACATTCGGAGAACAGAACTAGCTTATTTCACAGAGTACAGTGTTCAGAAATGAAGGGGTTTGTTTTCTAAACAAACTACTTTAGAAATGAAGCTAATCTACTAAATTGTACATCATGTTACATTACAGCAACTAGGAAAGTTTGATCTTGCTGCACTTAAGACTCTTCGCAAGAAAGCAACTCATTCGGAGAACAGAACTAGCTTATTTCCCACTGTACTTTGTTCCAGAATGAAGGTGTTTGTTTTCTAAACAAACTACGTTAGAAATGAGTTGAATCTACTAAGTTGTACATCTTGTTAGATTACACAAACAAGGTAAGTTTGATCTTGCTGCACTGAAGACTCTTCGTAAGAAAGCAACTCATTCAGTGAACAGAACGGGCTTATTTCACACAGTAATGTGTTCGGCAATGAAGGTGTTTGTTTTCTAAAGAAACTACGTTAGAAATGAGATGAATCTACTAAGTTGTACATCTTGTTAGATTACACAAACTAGGGAAAGTTTCATCTTGCTGCACTGAAGATACTTCGTAAGAAAGCAACTCATTCAGAGAGCAGAACGGCCTTATTTCACACAGTACTGTGTTCAGCAATGAAGGTGTTTGTTTTCTAAAGAAACTACGTTAGAAATGAGGTGAATCTACTAAGTTGTACATCTTGTTTGATTACACAAACTAGGAAAGTTTCATCTTGCTGCACTGAAGATACTTATTAAAAAAAGCAACTAATTCGGAGAACAGAACTAGCTCATTTCACACAGTACAGTGTTCAAATGAAGGGGTTTGTTTTCTAAAACAAAGTACTTTAGAAATGAAGCTAATCTACTAAGTTGTACATCATGTTACATGACAGAAACAAGGAAAGTTTGATCTTGCTGCACTTAAGACTCTTCGTAAGAAAGCAACTCTTTTGGAGAACAGAACGGGCTTATTTCACACAGTACTGTGTTCGGCAATGAAGGTGCTTGTTTTCTAAAGAAACTACGATAGTAATCAGGTGAATCTACTAAGTTGTACATCTTGTTAGATTACACAAACTAGGAAAGTTTCATCTTGCTGCACTGAAGATACTTCGTAAGAAAGCAACTCATTCAGAGAGCAGAACGGCCTTATTTCACACAGTACTGTGTTCGGCAATGAAGGTGTTTGTTTTCTAAAGAAACTACGTTAGAAATGAGGTGAATCCTCTAAGTTGTACATCTTGTTAGATTACACAAACTAGGAAAGTTTCATCTTGCTGCACTGAAGATACTTCTTAAAAAAGCAACTCATTCTGAGAACAGAACTAGCTTATTTCACACAGTACTGTGTTCGGCAATGAAGGTGTTTGTTTTCTAAACAAACTACGTTAGAAATGAGTTGAATCTACTAATTTGTACATCTTGTTAGATTACACAAACAAGGTAAGTTTGATCTTGCTGAACTGAAGACTCTTCGTAAGAAAGCAACTCATTCAGAGAACAGAACGGCCTTATTTCACACAGTACTGTGTTCGGCAATGAAGGTGTTTGTTTTCTAAAGAAACTACGTTAGAAATGAGGTGAATCTACTAAGTTGTATATCTTGTTAGATTACACAAACTAGGAAAGTTTCATCTTGCTGCACTGAAGATACTTCGTAAGAAAGCAACTCATTCAGAGAGCAGAACGGCCTTATTTCACACAGTACTGTGTTTGGCAATGAAGGTGTTTGTTTTCTAAAGAAACTACGTTAGAAATGAGGTGAATCTATTAAGTTGTACATCTTGTTAGATTACACAAGCTAGGAAAGTTTCATCTTGCTGCACTGAAGATACTTTAAAAAAGCAACTCATTCTGAGAACAGAACTAGCTTATTTCACACAGTACTGTGTTCGGCAATGAAGGTGTGTGTTTTCTAAACAAACTACGTTAGAAATGAGGTGAATCTACTAAGTTGTACATCTTGTCAGATTACGCAAACTAGGAAAGTTTGATCTTGCTGCCCTGAAGATACTTCTTAAAAAGCAACTCATTCGGAGAACAGAACTAGCTTATTTCACGCAATACAGTGTTCGAAATGAAGGGTTTGTTTTCTAAACAAACTACTTTAGAAATGAAGCTAATCTACTAAGTCGTACATCATGTTACATGACAGAAACAAGGAAAGTTTGATCTTGCTGCACTCAAGACTCTTCGTAAGAAAGCAAATCATTCGGAGAACAGAACTAGCTTATTTCACACTGTACTTTGTTCCGTAATGAAGGTGTTTGTTTTCTAAACAAACTACTTTAGAAATGAGGTGAATCTACTAAGTTGTACATCTTGTTAGATTACACAAACAAGGTAAGTTTGATCTTGCTGCACTGAAGACTCTTCAGAAGAAAGCAACTCATTCAGAGAACAGAATGCGCTTATTTCACACAGTACTGTGTTCGGCCATGAAGGTGTTTGTTTTCTAAAGAAACTACGTTAGAAATGAGGTGAATCTACTAAGTTGTACATCTTGTTAGATTACACAAACCAGGAGAGTTTGATCTTCCTGCACTGAAGATTCTTGTTAAGAAATCAACTCATTCCAAGAACAGAACTAGCTTATTTCACACAGTACTGTGTTCGGCAATGAAGGTGTTTGTTTTCTATACAAACTACGTTAGAAATGAGGTGAATCTACTAAGTTGTACATCTTGTTAGATTACACAAACTAGGAAAGTTTCATCTTGCTGCACTGAAGATACTTCTTAAAAAAGCAACACATTCGGAGAACAGAACTAGCTTATTTCACAGAGTACAGTGTTCAGAAATGAAGGGGTTTGTTTTCTAAACAAACTACTTTAGAAATGAAGCTAATCTACTAAATTGTACATCATGTTACATTACAGCAACTAGGAAAGTTTGATCTTGCTGCACTTAAGACTCGTCGCAAGAAAGCAACTCATTCGGAGAACAGAACTAGCTTATTTCCCACTGTACTTTGTTCCGTAATGAAGGTGTTTGTTTTCTAAACAAACTACGTTAGAAATGAGTTGAATCTACTAAGTTGTACATCTTGTTAGATTACACAAACAAGGTAAGTTTGATCTTGCTGCACTGAAGACTCTTCGTAAGAAAGCAACTCATTCAGTGAACAGAACGGGCTTATTTCACACAGTAATGTGTTCGGCAATGAAGGTGTTTGTTTTCTAAAGAAACTACGTTAGAAATGAGATGAATCTACTAAGTTGTACATCTTGTTAGATTACACAAACTAGGAAAGTTTCATCTTGCTGCACTGAAGATACTTCGTAAGAAAGCAACTCATTCAGAGAGCAGAACGGCCTTATTTCACACAGTACTGTGTTCAGCAATGAAGGTGTTTGTTTTCTAAAGAAACTACGTTAGAAATGAGGTGAATCTACTAAGTTGTACATCTTGTTTAATTACACAAACTAGGAAAGTTTCATCTTGCTGCACTGAAGATACTTATTAAAAAGCAACTAATTCGGAGAACAGAACTAGCTCATTTCACACAGTACAGTGTTCCGAAATGAAGGGGTTTGTTTTCTAAACAAAGTACTTTAGAAATGAAGCTAATCTACTAAGTTGTACATCATGTTACATGACAGAAACAAGGAAAGTTTGATCTTGCTGCACTTAAGACTCTTCGTAAGAAAGCAACTCTTTTGGAGAACAGAACGGGCTTATTTCACACAGTACTGTGTTCGGCAATGAAGGTGCTTGTTTTCTAAAGAAACTACGATAGTAATCAGGTGAATCTACTAAGTTGTACATCTTGTTAGATTTCACAAACTAGGAACGTTTGTGCTTGCTGCACTGAAGACTCTTCGTAAGAAAGCAACTCATTCAGAGAAAGGAACGGCCTTATTTCACACAGTACTGTGTTCGGCAATGAAGGTGTTTGTTTTCTAAACAAACTACCTTAGAAATGAGGTGAATCTACTAAGTTGTACATCTTGTTAGATTACACAAACTAGAAACGTTTGATCTTCCTGCACTGAAGATTCTTGTTAAGAAAGCAACTCATTCCGAGAACAGAACTAGCTTATTTCACACAGTCCTGTGTTCGGCAATGAAGGTGTTTGTTTTCTAAACAAACTACATTAGAAATGAGGTGAATCTACTAAGTTGTACATCTTGTTAGATTACACAAACTAGGAAAGTTTGATCTTGCTGCAGTGAAGATACTTCTTAAAAAAGCAACTCATTCGGAGAACAGAACTAGCTTATTTCACACAGTACAGTGTTCAGAAATGAGGGGTTTTGTTTTCTAAACAATCTACTTTAGAAATGAAGCTAGTGTACTAAGTTGTACATCATGTTACATTACAGAAACTAGGAAAGTTTGATCTTGCTGCACTTAAGACTCTTCGTAAGAAAGCAACTCATTTGGAGAACAGAACGGGCTTATTTCACACAGTACTGTGTTCGGCAATGAAGGTGTTTGTTTTCTAAAGAAACTACGTGAGAAATGAGGTGAATCTACTAAGTTGTACATCTTGTTAGATTACACAAACTAGGAAAGTTTGTTCTTGCTGCACTGAAGATACTTCTTAAAAAAGCAACTCATTCGGAGAACAGAACTAGCTTATTTCACACAATACAGTGTTCAGAAATGAAGGGGTTTGTTTTCTAAATGAACTACTTTAGAAATGAAGCTAATCTACTAAATCGTACATCATGTTACATGACAGAAACAAGGAAAGTTTGATCTTGCTGCACTTAAGACTCTTCGTAAGAAAGCAACTCATTTGGAGAACAGAACGGGCTTATTTCACACAGTACTGTGTTTGGCTATGAAGGTATTTGTTTTCTAAAGAAACTACGTTAGAAATGAGGTGAATCTACTAAGTTGTACATCTTGTTAGATTACACAAACTAGGAAAGTTTGTTCTTGCTGCACTGAAGATACTTCTTAAAAAAGCAACTCATTCGGAGAACAGAACTAGCTTATTTCACACAATACAGTGTTAGGAAATGAAGGGGTTTGTTTTCTAAATGAACTACTTTAGAAATGAAGCTAATCTATTAATCGTACATCATGTTACATGACAGAAACAAGGAAAGTTTGATCTTGCTGCACTTAAGACTCTTCGTAAGAAAGCAACTCATTTGGAGAACAGAACGGCCTTATTTCACACAGTACTGTGTTCGACAATGAAGGTGTTTGTTTTCTAAAGAAACTACGTTAGAAATGAGGTGAATCTACTAAGTTGTACATCTTGTTAGATTACACAAACTAGGAAAGTTTGTTCTTGCAGCACTGAAGACTCTTCGTAAGAAAGCAACTCATTCAGAAAAAGGAACGGCCTTATTTCACACAGTACGTGTTCGGCAATGAAGGTGTTTGTTTTCTAAACAAACTACGTTAGAAATGAGGTGAATCTACTAAGTTGTACATCTTGTTAGATTACACAAACTAGGAACGTTTGATCTTCCTGCACTGAAGATTCTTGTTAAGAAAGCAACTCATTCCGAGAACAGAACTGGCTTATTTCACACAGTCCTGTGTTCGGCAATGAAGGTGTTTGTTTTCTAAACAAACTACGTTAGAAATGAGGTGAATCTACTAAGTTGTACATCTTGTTAGGTTACACAAACTAGGAAAGTTTGATCTTGCTGCAGTGAAGATACTTCTTAAAAAAGCAACTCATTCGGAGAACAGAACTAGCTTATTTCACACATTACAGTGTTCAGAAATGAAGGGGTTTGTTTTCTAAATAAACTACTTTAGAAATGAAGCTAGTGTACTAACTTGTACATCATGTAACATTACAGAAATTAGGAAAGTTTGATCTTGCTGCACTTAAGACTCTTCGTAAGAAATCAACTCATTCCGAGAACAGAACTACCTTACTTCACACAGTATTGTGTTCGGCAATGAAGGTGTTTGTTTTCTAAACAAACTACGTTAGAAGTGAGTTGAATCTACTAAGTTGTACATCTTGTTAGATTACACAAACTAGGAAAGTTTGATCTTGCTGCACTGAAGATACTTCTTAAAAAAGCAACACATTCGGAGAACAGAACTAGCTTATTTCACACAGTACAGTGTTCAGAAATGAAGGGGTTTGTTTTCTAAACAAACTACTTTAGAAATGAAGCTAATCTACTAAATTGTACATCATGTTACATTACAGCAACTAGGAAAGTTTGATCTTGCGGCACTTAAGACTCTTCGTAAGAAAGCAACTGATTCGGAGAACAGAACTAGCTTATTTCACACTGTACTTTGTTCCGTAATGAAGGTGTTTGTTTTCTAAACAAAGTACGTTAGAAATGAATTGAATCTACTAAGTTGTATATCTTGTTAGATTACACTAACAAGGTAAGTTTGATCTTGCTGCACTGAAGACTCTTCGTAAGAAAGCAACTCATTCAGAGAACAGAACGGCCTTATTTCACACAGTACTGTGGCGGCAATGAAGGTGTTTGTTTTCTAAAGAAACTACGTTAAAAATGAGATGAATCTACTAAGTTGTACATCTTGTTAGATTACACAAACTAGGAAAGTTTCATCTTGCTGCACTGAAGATACTGCGTAAGAAAGCAACTCATTCAGAGAGCAGAACGGCCTTATTTCACACAGTACTGTATTCGGCAATGAAGGTGTTTGTTTTCTAAAGAAACTACGTTAGAAATGAGGTGAATCGACTAAGTTGTACAGCTTGTTAGATTACACAAACTAGGAACGTTTGATCTTCCTGCACTGAAGATTCTTGTTAAGAAAGCAACTCATTCTGAGAACAGAACTAGCTTATTTCACACAGTCCTGTGTTCGGCCATGAAGGTGTTTGTTTTCTAAACAAACTATGTTAGAAATGAGGTGAATCTACTAAGTTGTACATCTTGTTAGATTACACAAACTAGGAAAGTTTGTTCTTGCTGCACTGAAGTTACTTCTTAAAAAAGCAACTCATTCGGAGACAGAACTAGCTTATTTCACACAGTACAGTGTTCAGAAATGAAGGGGTTTGTTCTCTAAACAAACTACTTTAGAAATTAAGCTAATCTACTAAGTTGTACATCTTGTTAGATTACACAAACAAGGTAAGTTTGATCTTGCTTCACTGAAGACTCTTCGTAAGAAAGCAACTCATTCAGAGAACAGAACGGCCTTATTTCACACAGTACTGTGTTCGGCAATGAAGGTGTTTGTTTTCTAAAGAAACTACGTTAGAAATGAGGTGAATCTACTAAGTTGTACATCTTGTTAGATTACACAAACGAGGAAAGCTTCATCTTGCTGCACTGAAGATACTTCTTAAAAAAGCAACTCATTCGGAGAACAGAACTAGCTTATTTTAAACAGTACAGTGTTCAGAAATGAAGGGGTTTGTTTTCTAAACAAACTACTTTAGAAATGAAGCTAATGTACTAAATTGTACATCATGTTACATTACAGCAACTAGGAAAGTTTGATCTTGCTGCACTTAAGACTCTTCGTAAGAAAGCAACTCATTCGGATAACAGAACTAGCTTATTTCACACTGTATTTTGTTCTGTAATGAAGGTGTTTGTATTCTAAACAAACTACGTTACAAATGAGGTGAATCTACTAAGTTGTACATCTTGTTAGATTACACAAACAAGGTAAGTTTGATCTTGCTGCACTGAAGACTCTTCGTAAGAAAGCAACTCATTCAGAGAACAGAACGGCCTTATTTCACACAGTACTGTGTTCGGCAATGAAGGTGTTTGTTTTCTAAAGAAACTACGTTAGAAATGAGGTGAATCTACTAAGTTGTACATCTTGTTAGATTACACAAACTAGAAACGTTTGTTCTTGCTGCACTGAAGATACTTCTTAAAAAAGCAACTCATTCCGAGAACTGAACTAGCTTATTTCACACAGTGCAGTGTTCAGAAATGAAGGGGTTTGTTTTCTAAATGAACTACTTTAGAAATGAAGCTAATCTACTAAATCGTACATCATGTTACATGACAGAAACAAGGAAAGTTTGATCTTGCTGCACTTAAGACTCTTCGTAAGAAAGCAACTCATTAGGAGAACAGAAAGGCCTTATTTCACACAGTACTGTGTTCGACAATGAAGGTGTTTGTTTTCTAAAGAAACTACGTTGGAAATGAGGTGAATCTACTAAGTTATACATCTTGTTAGATTACACAAACTAGGAAAGTTTGTTCTTGCAGCACTGAAGATACTTCTCAAAAAAGCAACACATTCGGAGAACAGAACTAGCTTATTTCACACAGTACTTTGTTCCGTAATGAAGGTGTTTGTTTTCTAAACAAACTACGTTAGAAATGAGTTGAATCTACTAAGTTGTACATCTTGTTAGATTACACAAACACGGTAAGTTTGATCTTGCTGCACTGAAGACTCTTCGTAAGAAAGCAACTCATTCAGAGAGCAAAACGGCCTTATTTCACACAGTACTGTGTTCGGCAATGAAGGTGTTTGTTTTCTAAACAAACTACGTTAGAAATGAGGTGAATCTACTAAGTTGTACAGCTTGTTAGATTACACAAACTAGGAAAGTTTAATCTTGCTGCAATGAAGATACTTCTTAAAAAAGCAACTCATTCCGAGAACAGAACTAGCTTATTTCACACAGTACTGTGTTCCGCAATGTCGGTGTTTGTTTTCTATAAAAACTACGTTAGAAATGAGGTGAATCTACTAAGTTGTACATCTTGTTGGATTACGTAAACTAGGAAAGTTTCATCTTGCTGCACTGAAGATACTTCTTAAAAAAGCAACTAATTCCGAGAACAGAACTAGCTTATTTCACACAGTACTGTGTTCGGCAATGAAGGTGCTTGTTTTCTAAACAAACTACGTTAGAAATGAGGTGAATCTACTAAGTTGTACATCTTGTTAGATTACACAACTAGGAAAGTTTGATCTTGCTGCCCTGAAGATACTTCTTAAAAAAGCAACTCATTCGGAGAACAGAACTAGCTTATTTCACACAGTACAGTGTTCCGAAATGAAGGGGTTTGTTTTCTAAACAAACTACTTTAGAAATGAAGCTAATCTACTAAGTCGTACATCATGTTACATGACGGAAACAAGAAAAGTTTGATCTTGCTGCTCATAAGACTCTTCGTAAGAAAGCAACTCATTTGGAGAACAGAACGGCCTTATTTCACACAGTACTGTGTTCGGCAATGAAGGTGTTTGTTTTCTAAAGCAACTACGTTAAAAATGAGGTAAATCTACTAAGTTGTATATCTTGTTAGATTACACAAACAAGGTAAGTTTGATCTTGCTGCACTGAAGACTCTTCGTAAGAAAGCAACTCATTCAGAGAACAGAACGGCCTTATATCACACAGTACTGTGTTCCGCAATGAAGGTGTTTGTTTTCTAAAGAAACTACGATAGAAATGAGGTGAATCTACTGAGTTGTATATCTTGTTAGATTACACAAACTAGGAAAGTTTCATCTTGCTGCACTGAAGATACTTCGTAAGAAAGCAACTCATTCAGAGAGCAGACCGACCTTATTTCACAAAGTACTGTGTTCGGCAATGAAGGTGTTTGTTTTCTAAAGAAACTACGTTAGAAATGAGGTGAATCTACTAAGTTGTACATCTTGTTAGATTACACAAACTAGGAAAGTTTCATCTTGCTGCACTGAAGATACTTCTTAAAAAAGCAACTCATTCCGAGAACAGAACTAGCTTATTTCACACAGTACTGTGTTCGGCAATGAAGGTGTTTGTTTTCTAAACAAACTACGTTAGAAATGAGGTGAATCTACTAAGTTGTATATGTTGTTAGATTACACAAACTAGGAAAGTTTGATCTTGCTGCTCTGAAGATACTTCTTAAAAAAGCAACTCATTCGGAGAACAGAACTTGCTTATTTCACACAGTACAGTGTTCCGAAATGAAGGGGTTTGTTTTCTAAAGAAACTACGTTAGAAATGAGGTGAATCTACTAAGTTGTACATCTTGTTAGATTACACAAACTAGGAAAGTTTCATCTTGCTGCATTGAAGATACTTCTTAAAAAAGCAACTCTTCCAAGAACAGAACTAGCTTATTTCACACAGTACAGTGTTCAGAAATGAAGGGGTTTGTTTTCTAAACAAACTACTTTAGAAATGAAGCTAATCTACTAAATTGTACACCATGTTACATTACAGCAACTAGGAAAGTTTGATCTTGCTGCCCTTAAGACTTCGTAAGAAAGCAACTCATTCGGAGAACAGATCCAGCTTATTTCACACTGTACTTTGTTCCGTAATGAAGGTGTTTGTTTTCTAAACAAACTACGTTAGAAATGAGGTGAATCTACTACGTTGTACATCTTGTTAGATTACACAAACAAGGTAAGTTTGATCTTACTGCACTGAAGACTCTTCGTAAGAAAGCAACTCATTCAGAGAACAGAACGGCCTTATTTCACACAGTACTGTGTTCGGCAATGAAGGTGTTTGTTTTCGAAAGAAACTACATTAGAAATGAGGTGAATCTACTAAGTTGTACATCTTCTTAGATTACACAAACTAGGAAAGTTTCATCTTGCTGCACTGACGATACTTCTTAAAAAAGCAACACATTCCGAGAACAGAACTAGCTTATTTCACACAGTACTGTGTTCGGCAATGTAGGTGTTTGTTTTCTAAACAAACTACGTTAGAAATGAGGTGAATCTACTAAGTTGTACAACTTGTTAGATTACACAAACTAGGAAAGTTTGATCTTGCTGCACTGAAGATACTTCTCAAAAAAGCAACACATTCGGAGAACAGAACTAGCTTATTTCACACAGTACTTTGTTCCGTAATGAAGGTGTTTGTTTTCTAAACAAACTACGTTAGAAATGAGTTGAATCTACTAAGTTGTACATCTTGTTAGATTACACAAACAAGGTACGTTTGATCTTGCTGCACTGAAGACTCTTCGTAAGAAAGCAACTCATTCAGAGAACAGAACGGCCTTATTTCACACAGTACTGTGTTCGGCAATGAAGGTATTTGTTTTCTAAAGAAACTACGTTAGAAATGAGGTGAATCTACTAAGTTGTACATCTTGTTAGATTACACAAACTAGGAAAGTTTCATCTTGCTGCACTAAAGATACTTCGTAAGAAAGCAACTCATTCAGAGAGCAGAACTGCCTTATTTCACACAGTACTGTGTTCGGCAATGAAGGTGTTTGTTTTCTAAAGAAACTATGTTAGAAATGAGGTGAATCTACTAAGTTGTACATCTTGTTAGATTACACAAACTAGGAAAGTTTGATCTTGCTGCCCTGAAGATACTTCTTAAAAAAGCAACTCATACGGAGAACAGAACTAGCTTATTTCACACAATACAGTGTTCCAAAATGAAGGGGTTTGTTGTCTAAACAAACTACTTTAGAAATGAAGCTAATATACTAAGTCGTACATCATGTTACATGACAGTAACAAGGCAAGTTTGATCTTGCTGCACTTAAGACTCTTCGTAAGAAAGCAACTCATTTGGAGAACAGAACGGCCTTATTTCACACAGTACTGTGTTCGGCAATGAAGGTGTTTGTTTTCCAAACAAACTACGTTAGAAATGAGGTGAATCTACTAAGTTGTACATCTTGTTAGATTACACAAACTAGGAATGTTTGTTCTTGCAGCACTGAAGACTCTTCGTAAGAAAGCAACTCATAGAAATGAACGGCCTTATTTCACACAGTACTGTGTTCGGCAATGAAGGTGTTTGTTTTCTAAACAAACTACGTTAGAAATGAGGTGAATCGACTAAGTTGTACAGCTTGTTAGATTACACAAACTAGGAACGTTTGATCTTCCTGCACTGAAGATTCTTGTTAAGAAAGCACCTCATTCCGAGAACAGAACTAGCTTATTTCACAGAGTACTGTGTTCGGCAATGAAGGTGTTTGTTTTCTAAACAAACTATGTTAGAAATGAGGTGAATCTACTAAGTTGTACATCTTGTTAGATTACACAAACTAGGAAAGTTTGTTCTTGCTGCACTGAAGTTACTTCTTAAAAAAGCAACTCATTCGGAGACAGAACTAGCTTATTTCACACAGTACAGTGTTCAGAAATGAAGGGGTTTGTTCTCTAAACAAACTACTTTAGAAATTAAGCTAATCTACTAAGTTGTACATCTTGTTAGATTACACAAACAAGGTAAGTTTGATCTTGCTGCACTGAAGACTCTTCGTAAGAAAGCAACTCATTCAGAGAACAGAACGGCCTTATTTCACACAGTACTGTATTCGGCAATGAAGGTGTTTGTTTTCTAAGGAAACTACGTTAGAAATGAGGTGAATCTACTAAGTTGTACATCTTGTTAGATTACACAAACTAGGAAAGCTTCATCTTGCTGCACTGAAGATACTTCTTAAAAAAGCAACTCATTCGGAGAACAGAACTAGCTTATTTCAAACAGTACAGTGTTCAGAAATGAAGGGGTTTGTTTTGTAAACAAACTACTTTAGAAATGAAGGTAATCTACTAAATTGTACATCATGTTACATTACAGCAACTAGGAAAGTTTGATCTTGCTGCACTTAAGACTCTTCGTAAGAAAGCAACTAATTCGGAGAACAGAACTAGCTTATTTCACACTGTACTTTGTTCCGTAATGAAGGTGTTTGTTTTCTAAACAAACTACGTTAGAAATGAGGTGAATCTACTAAGTTGTACATCTTGTTAGATTACACAAACAAGGGAAGTTTGATCTTGCTGCACTGAAGACTCTTCGTAAGAAAGCAACTCATTCAGAGAACAGAACGGCCTTATTTCACACAGTACTGTGTTCGGCAATGAAGGTGTTTGTTTTCTAAAGAAACTACGTTAGAAATGAGGTGAATCTACTAAGTTGTACATCTTGTTAGATTACACAAACTAGGAAAGTTTGATCTTGCTGCCCTGAAGATACTTCTTAAAAAAGCAACTCATTCGGAGAACAGAACTAGCTTATTTCACATAATTCAGTGTTCAGAAATGAAGGGGTTTGTTTTCTAAATGAACTACTTTAGAAATGAAGCTAATCTACTAAATCGTACATCATGTTACATGACAGAAACAAGGAAAGTTTGCTCTTGCTGCACTTAAGACTCTTCGTAAGAAAGCAACTCATTTGGAGAACAGAACGGCTTTATTTCACACAGTACTGTGTTCGACAATGAAGGTGTTTGTTTTCTAAAGAAACTACGTTAGAAATGAGGTGAATCTACTAAGTTGTACATCTTGTTAGATTACACAAACTAGGAAAGTTTGTTCTTGCAGCACTGAAGACTCTTGGTAAGAAAGCAACTCATTCAGAGAAAGGAACGGCCTTATTTCACAAAGTACTGTGTTCGGCAATGAAGGTGTTTGTTTTCTAAAAAAACTACGTTAGAAATGAGGTGAATCTACTAAGTTGTACATCTTGTTAGATTACACAAACTAGGAACGTTTGATCTTCCTGCACTGAAGATTCTTGTTAAGAAAGCAACTCATTCCGAGAACAAAACTGGCTTATTTCACACAGTCCTGTGTTCGGCAATGAAGGTGTTTGTTTTCTAAACAAACTACGTTAGAAATGAGGTGAATCTACTAAGTTGTACATCTTGTTAGATTACACAAACTAGGAAAGTTTGATCTTGCTGCAGTGAAGATACTTCTTAAAAAAGCAACTCATTTGGAGAACAGAACTAGCTTATTTCACACAGTAAAGTGTTCAGAAATGAAGGGGTTTGTTTTCTAAAGAAACTATGTTAGAAATGAGGTGATTCAACTAAGTTGTACATCTTGTTAGATTACACAAACTAGGAAAGTTTGATCTTGCTGCACTGCAGATACTTCTTAAAAAAGCAACTCATTCGGAGAACAGTACTAGCTTATTTCACACAGTACAGTGTTCAGAAATGAAGGGGTTTGTTTTCTAAACAAACTACTTTAGAAATGAAACTAATCTACTAAATTGTACATCATGTTACATTACAGCAACTAGGAAAGTGTGATCTTGCTGCACTTAAGACTCTTCATAAGAAAGCAACTCATTCGGAGAACAGAACTAGCTTATTTCACACAGTCCTGTGTTCGGCAATGAAGGTATTTGATTTCTAAAGAAACTACGTTAGAAATGAGGTGAATCTACTAAGTTGTACATCTTGTTAGATTACACAAACTAGGAAAGTTTGATCTTGCAGCACTAAAGATACTTCTTAAAAAAGCAACTCATTCGGAGAACAGAACTAGCTTATTTCACACAGTACAGTGTTCAGAAATAAAGGGGTTTGTTTTCTAAACAAACTACTTTAGAAATGAAGCTAATCTACTAAGCTGTACATCATATTACATTACAGAAACAAGGAGTTTGATCTTGCTGCACTTAAGACTCTTCGTAAGAAAGCAACTCATTTGGAGAATAGAACGGGCTTATTTCACACAGTACTGTGTTCGGCTATGAAGGTGCTTGTTTTCTAAAGAAACTACGATAGAAATGAGGTGAATCTACTAAATTGTACATCTTTTTAGGTTACACAAACTAAGAGAGTTTGATCTTCCTGCACTGAAGATTCTTGTTAAGAAAGCAAGTCATTCCGAGAACAGAACTAGCTTATTTCACACAGTACTGTGTTCAGCAATGAAGGTGTTTGTTTTCTAAACAAACTATGTTACAAATGAGGTGTATCTACTAAGTTGTACATCTTGTTAGATTACAAAAACTAGGAAAGTTTGATCTAGCTGCACTGAAAATACTTCTTAAAAAAGCAACTCATTCGGAGAACAGAACTAGCTTATTTCACACAGTACAGTGTTCAGAAATGAAGGGGTTTGTTTTCTAAATGAACTACTTTAGAAATGAAGCTAATCTACTAAGTCGTACATCATTTTACATGACAGAAACAAGGAAAGTGTGATCTTGCTGCACTTAAGACTCTTCGTAAGAAAGCAACTCATTTGGAGAACAGAACAGCCTTATTTCACACAGTACTGTGTTCGGCAATGAAGGTGTTTGTTTTCTAAAGAAACTACATTAGAAATGAGGTGAATCTACTAAATTGTACATCTTCTTAGATTACACAAATTAGGAAAGTTTCATCTTGCTGCACTGAAGATACTTCTTAAAAAAGCAACTCATTCCGAGAACAGAACTAGCTTATTTCACACAGTACTGTGTTCGGCAATGAAGGTTTTTGTTTTCTAAACAAACTACGTTAGAAATGAGGTGAATCTACTAAGTTGTACACCTTGTTAGATTACACAAACTAGGAAAGTTTGATCTTGCTGCACTGAAGATACTTCTTAAAAAAGCAACTCATTCGGAGAACAGAACTACCTTATTTCACACAGTACAGTGATCAGAAATGAATGGGTTTGTTTTCTAAACAAACTACTTTAGAAATTAAGCTAATCTACTACGTTGTACATCATGTTACATTACAGAAACAAGGAAAGTTTGATCTTGCTGCACTTAAGACTCTTTGTAAGAAAGCAACTCATTTGGAGAACAGAACGGCTTATTTCACACAGTACTGTGTTCGGCAATGAAGGTTTTTGTTTTCTAAAGAAACTACGTTAGAAATGAGGTGAATCTACTAAGTTGTACATCTTGTTAGATTACACAAACTAGGAAAGTTTGTTCTTGCTGCACTGAATATACTTCTTAAAAAAGCAACTCATTCAGAGAACAGAACTAGATTATTTCACACAGTACAGTGTGCAGAAATGAAGGGGTTTGTTTTCTAAACAAACTACTTTAGAAATGAAGCTAATCTACTAAATTGTACATCATGTTTCATTACAGCAACTAGGACAGTTTGATCTTGCTGCACTTAAGACTCCTCGTAAGAAAGCAACTCATTCGGACAACAGAACTAGTTTATTTCACACTGTACTTTGTTCCGTAATGAAGGTGTTTGTTTTCTAAACAAACTACGTTAGAAATGAGTTGAATCTACTAAGTTGTACATCTTGTTAGATTACACAAACAAGGTAAGTTTGATGTTGCTGCACTGAAGACTCTTCGTAAGAAAGCAACTCATTTAGAGAACAGAACGGCCTTATTTCACACAGTACTGTGTTCGGCAATGAAGGTGTTTGTTTTCTAAAGAAACTACGTTAGAAATGAGGTGAATGTACTAAGTTGTACATCTTGTTAGATTACACAAACTAGGAAAGTTTCATCTTGCTGCACTGAAGATACTTCTTAAAAAAGCAACTCATTCCGAGAACAGAACTAGCTTATTTTACACAGTACTGTGTTCGAAAATGAAGGTGTTTGTTTTCTAAACAACCTACTTTACAAATGATGTGAATCTACTAAGTTGTACACCTTGTTAGATTACACAAACTAGGAAAGTATGTTGTTGCTTTACTGAAGATACTTCTTAAAAAAGCAACTCATTCGGAGAACAGTACTAGCTTATTTCACACAGTACAGTGTTCAGAAATGAAGGGGTTTGTTTTGTAAACAAACTACTTTAGAAATGAAGCTAATCTACTAAATTGTACATCATGTTACATTACAGCAACTAGGAAAGTTTGCTCTTGCTGCAGTTAAGACTCTTCGTAAGAAAGCAACTCATTCGGAGAACAGAACTAGCTTATTTCACACTGTACTTTGTTCCGTAATAGAGGTGTTTGTTTTCTAAACAAATGACGTTAGAAATGAGTTGAATCTACTAAGTTGTACATCTTGTTAGATTACACAAACAAGATAAGTTTGATCTTGCTGCACTGAAAACTCTTCGTAAGAAAGCAACTCATTCAGAGAACAGAACGGGCTTATTTCACACAGTACTGTGTTCGGTAATGAAGGTGTTTGTTTTCTAAAGAAACTACGTTAGAAATGAGGTGAATCTACTAAGTTGTACATCTTGTTAGATTACACAAGCTAGGAAGGTTTGATCTTGCTGCACTGAAGATAGTTCTTAAAAAAGCAACTCATTCCGAGAACACAACTAGCTTATTTCACACAGTACAGTGTTCAGAAATGAAGGGTTTTGTTTTCTAAACAAACTACTTTAGAAATGAAGCTAATGTACGAAATTGTACATCATGTTACATTACAGCAACTAGGAAAGTTTGATCTTGCTGCACTTAAGACTCTTCGTAAGAAAGCAACTCATTTGGAGAACAGAACTAGGTTATTTCACACAGTACTGTCTTCTGTAATGAAAGTGTTTGTTTTCTAAACAAACGACGTTAGAAATGAGGTGAATCTACTAAGTTGTACATCTTGTCAGATTACACAAACAAGGTAAGTTTGATCTTGCTGCACTGAAGACTCTACGTGAGAAATCAACTCATTCAGAGAGCAGTACTGCCTTATTTCACACAGTACTGTGTTCGGCAATGAAGGTGTTTGTTTTCTAAACAAACTACGTTAGAAATGAGGTGAATCTAATAAGTTGTATATCTTGTTAGATTACACAAACTAGTAAAAATTGGTCTCCCTGCACTGAAGATTCCAGTTAAGAAAGCAACTCATTCCGAGAACAGAACTAGCTTATTTCACACAGTACTATGTTCGGCAATGAAGGTGTTTGTTTTCTAAAGAAACTACGATAGAAATGATTTGAATCTACTAAGTTGTACATCTTGTTAGTTTACACAAACCAGGAAAGTTTGATCTTCCTGCACTGAAGACACTTCTTAAAAAAGCAACTGATTCGGAGAACAGAACTAGCTTATTTCACACAATACAGTGTTCAAAAATGAAGGGTTTTGTTTTCTAAACAAACTACTTTAGAAATGAATCTAATCTACTAAATTGTACATCATGTTACATTACAGCAACTAGGAAAGTTTGATCTTGCTGCACTTAAGACTCTTCGTTAGAAAGCAACTCATTCGGAGAACAGAACTAGCTTATTTCACACAGTACTGTGTTCCGTAATGAAGGTGTTTGTTTTCTAAACAAACTATGTTAGAAATGAGGTGAATCTACTAACTTGTACATCTTGTTAGATTACACAAACAAGGTAAGTTTGATCTTGCTGCAGTGAAGACTCTTCGTAAGAAAGCAACTCATTCAGAGAGCAGAACGGCCTTATTTCACACAGTACTGTGTTCGGCAATGAAAGTGTTTGTTTTCTAAACAAACTATGTTAGAAATGAGGTGAATCTACTAAGTTGTACATCTTGTTAGATTACACAAACTAGTAAAGGTTGATCTTCCTGCACTGAAGATTCTTGTTAAGAAAGCAACTCATTCCGAGAACAGAACTAGCTTATTTCACACAGTACTGTGTTCGGCAATGAAGGTGTTTGTTTTCTAAACAAACTACATTACAAATGAGGTGAATCTAGTAAGTTGTACATCTTGTTAGATTACACAAACTAGGAAAATTTGATCTGGCTGCACTGAAGATACTTCTTAAAAAAGCAACTCATTCGGAGAACAGAACTAGCTTATTTCACACAGTACAGTGTTCAGAAATGAAGGGGTTTGTTTTCTAAATGAACTACTTTAGAAATGAAGCTAATCTACTAAGTCGTACATCATGTTACATGACAGAAACAAGGAAAGTTTGATCTTGCTGCACTTAAGACTCTTCGTAAGAAAGCAACTCATTTGGAGAATAGAACGGGCTTATTTCACACAGTACTGTGTTCGGCAATGAAGGTGTTTGTTTTCTAAAGAAACTACGTTAGAAATGAGGTGAATCTACTAAGTTGTATATCTTGTTAGATTACACAAACTAGGAAAGTTTCATCTTCCTGCACTGAAGATTCTTGTTAAGAAATCAACTCATTCCGAGAACAGAACTAGCTTATTTCACACAGTACTGTCTTCGGCAATGAAGATGTTTGTTTTCTAAACAAACTTCTTAGAAATAAGGTGAATCTACTAAGTTGTACATCTTGTTAGATTACACAAACTGGAATGTTTGATCTTGCTGCACTGAAGATACTTCTTAAAAAAGCAACTCATTCAGAGAACAGAACTACTTTATTTCACACAGTACAGTGTTCAGAAATGAAGGGGTTTGTTTTCTAAACAAACTACTTTAGAAATGAAGCTAATCTACTAAGATGTACATCATGTTACATTACAGAAACTAGGAAAGTTTGATCTTGCTGCACTTAAGACTCTTCGTATGAATGCAACTCATTTGGAGAATAGAACAGACTTATTTCACACAGTACTGTGTTCGGCAATGAAGGTGTTTGTTTTCTAAAGAAACTACGATAGAAATGAGTTGAATCTACTAAGTTGTACACCTTGTTAGATTACACAAACTAAGAAAGTTTGATCTTCCTGCACTGAAGATTCTTGTTAAGAAATCAACACATTCCGAGAATAGAACTATCTTATTTCACACAGTACTGTCTTCGGCAATGAACGTGTTTGTTTTCTAAACAAGCTACGTTAGAAATGAGGTGAATCTACTAAGTTGTATATCTTGTTAGATTACACAAACTAGGAAAGTTTCATCTTGCTGCACTGAAGATAGTTCTTAAAAAAGCAACTCATTCGGAGAACAGAACTAGCTTATGTCACACAGTACAGTGTTCAGAAATGAAGGGTTATGTTTTCTAAACAAACTACATTAGAAATGAAGCTAATGTACTAAATTGTACATCATGTTACATTACAGCAAGTAGGAAAGTTTGATCTTGATGCACTTAAGACTCTTCGTAAGAAATCAACTCATTTGGAGAACTGAACTAGGTTATTTCACACAGTACTGTGTTCTGTAATGAAGGTGTTTGTTTTCTAAACAAACGACGTTAGAAATGAGGTGAATCTACTAAGTTGTATATCTTGTCACATTCCACAAACAAGGTAAGTTTGATCTTGCTGCACTGAAGACTCTTCGTGAGAAATCAACTCATTCAGAGAGCAGAACGGCCTTATTTCACACAGTACTGTGTTCAGAAATGAAGGTGTTTGTTTTCTAAACAAACTACGTTAGAAATGAGGTGAATCTAATAAGTTGTACATCTTGTTAGATTACACAAACTAGTAAAAATTGATCTTCCTGCACTGAAGATTCCAGTTAAGAAAGCAACTCATTCCGAGAAC
The DNA here is from genome assembly GCA_036365145.1 of Orientallactaga sibirica. Lineage (NCBI taxonomy): Eukaryota > Metazoa > Chordata > Mammalia > Rodentia > Dipodidae > Orientallactaga > Orientallactaga sibirica. The sequence continues at coordinate 205,762 of JAEOAD010000020.1, forward strand.
AGAACTAGCTTATTTCACACAGTACTGTGTTCGGCAATGAAAGTGTTTGTTTTCTAAACAAACTATGTTAGAAATGAGGTGAATCTACTAAGTTGTACATCTTGTTAGATTACACAAAGTAGTAAGGGTTGATCTTCCAGCAATGAAGATTCTTGTTAAGAAAGCACCTCATTCCGAGAACAGAACTAGCTTATTTCACACAGTACTGTGTTCGGCAGTGAAGGTGTTTGTTTTCTAAACAACCTACATTACAAATGAGGTGAATCTACTAAGTTGTACATCTTGTTACATTACACAAACTAGGAAAGTTTGATCTTGCTGCACTGAAGATAGTTCTTAAAAAAGCAACTCATTCGGAGAACAGAACTAGCTTATTTCACACAGTACAGTGTTCAGAAATGAAGGGTTTTGTTTTCTAAACAAAGTACTTTAGAAATGAAGCTAATGTACTAAATTGTACATCATGTTACATTACAGCAACTAGGAAAGTTTGATCTTGCTGCACTTAAGACTCTTCATTAGAAAGCAACTCATTCGGAGTACAGAACTAGCTTATTTCACACAGTACTGTGTTCCGTAATGAAGGTGTTTGTTTTCTAAACAAACTATGTTAGAAATGAGGTGAATCTACTAACTTGTACATCTTGTTAGATTACACAAACGAGGTAAGTTTGATCTTGCTGCAGTGAAGACTCTTCGTAAGAAAGCAACTCATTCAGAGAGCAGAACGGCCTTATTTCACACAGTACTGTGTTCGGCAATGAAGGTGTTTGTTTTCTAAACAAACTATGGTAGAAATGAGGTGAATCTACTAAGTTGTACATCTTGTTAGATTACACAAACTAGTAAAGGTTGATCTTCCAGCAATGAACATTCTTGTTAAGAAAGCAACTCATTCCGAGAACAGAACTAGCTTATTTCACACAGTACTGTGTTCGGCAGTGAAGGTGTTTGTTTTCTAAGCAACCTACATTACAAATGAGGTGAATCTACTAAGTTGTACATCTTGTTACATTACACAAACTAGGAAAGTTTGATCTAGCTGCACTGAAGATAGTTCTTAAAAAAGCAACTCATTCGGAGAACAGAACTAGTTTATTTCACACAGTACTGTCTTCTTTAATGAAAGTGTTTGTTTTCTAAACAAACGTCGTTAGAAATGAGGTGAATCTACTAAGTTGTACATCTTGTCAGATTACACAAAGAAGGTAAGTTTGATCTTGCTGCACTGAAGACTCTTCGTGAGAAATCAACTCATTCAGAGAGCAGTACTGCCTTATTTCACACAGTACTGTGTTCGGCAATGAAGGTGTTTGTTTTCTAAACAAACTACGTTAGAAATGAGGTGAATCTAATAAGTTGTACATCTTGTTAGATTACACAAACTAGTAAAAATTGGTCTTCCTGCACTGAAGATTCCAGTTAAGAAAGCAACTCATTCCGAGAACAGAACTAGCTTATTTCACACAGTACTGTGTTCGGCAATGAAGGTGTTTCTTTTCGAAAGAAACTACGATAGAAATTAGGTGAATCTACTAAGTTGTACATCTTGTTAGATTACACAAACTAGGAAAGTATGTTCTTCCTGTACTGAAGATACTTCTTAAAAAAGCAACTCATTCGGAGAACAGAACTAGCTTATTTCAAGCGGTACAGTGTTCAGAAATGAAGGGTTTTGTTTTCTAAACAAACTACTTTAGAAATGAAGCTAATCTACTAAATTGTACATCATGTTACATTACAGCAACTAGGAAAGTTTGATCTTGCTGCACTTAAGACTCTTCATAAGAAAGCAACTCATTCGGAGAACAGAACTAGCTTATTTCACACTGTACTTTGTTCCGTAATGGAGGTGTTTGTTTTCTAAACAAACTACTTTAGAAATGAAGCTAATCTACTAAATTTTACATCATGTTACATTACAGCAACTAGGAAAGTTTGATCTTGCTGCACTTAAGACCCTTCGTTAGAAAGCAACTCATTCGGGTAACAGAACTAGCTTATTTTACACAGTACTGTGTTCGGTAATGAAGGTGTTTGTTTTCTAAACAAACTTTGTTAGAAATGAGGTGAATCTACTAAGTTGTACATCTTGTTAGATTACACAAACTAGTAAAGGTTGATTTTCCTGCACTGAAGATTCTTGTTACGAAAGCAACTCATTCGAGAACAGAACTAGCTTATTTCACACAGTACTGTGTTCGGGCAATGAAGGTGTTTGTTTTCTAAACAAACTACATTATAAATGAGGTGAATCTACTAAGTTGTACATCTTGTTAGATTACACAAACTAGGAACGTTTGATCTAGCTGCACTGAAGATACTTCTTAAAAAAACAACTCATTCGGAGAACAGAACTAGCTTATTTCACACAGTACAGTGTTCAGAAATGAAGGGGTTTGTTTTCTAAATGAACTACTTTAGAAATGAAGCTAATCTACTAAGTCGTACATCATGTTACATTACAGTAACTAGGAAAGTATGATCTTGCTGCACTTAAGACTCTTCGTAAGAAAGCAACTCATTTGGAGAACAGAACGGGCTTATTTCACACAGTACTGTGTTCGGCAATGAAGGTGTTTGTTTTCTAAGGAAACTACGATAGAAATGAGTTGAATCTACTAAGTTGTAGATCTTGTTAGATTACACAAATTAAGAAAGTTTGATCTTCCTGCACTGAAGATTCTTATTAAGAAATCAACTCATTCCGAGAAGAGAACTAGCTTATTTCACACAGTACTGTATTCGTCAATGAACGTGTTTGTTTTCTAAACAAGCTACGTTAGAAATGAGGTGAATCTACTAAGTTCTACATCTTGTTAGATTACACAAACTAGGAAAGTTTGATCTTGCTGCACTGAAGATAGTTATTAAAAAAGCAACTCATTCGGAGAACAGAACTAGCTTATTTCACACAGTACAGTGTTCAGAAATGAAGGGTTTTGTTTTCTAAACAAACTACTTTAGAAATGAAGCTAATGTACTAAATTGTACATCATGTTACCTTACAGCAACTAGGAAAGTTTGATCTTGCTGCACTTAAGACTCTTCCTAAGAAAGCAACTCATTTGGAGAACAGAACTAGGTTATTTCACACAGTACTGTCTTCTGTAATGAAGGTGTTTGTTTTATAAACAAACTACGTTAGAAATGAGGTGAATCTACTAAGTTGTACATCTTGTTAGATTACACAAACTAGTAAAGGTTGATCTTCCTGCACTGAAGATTCTTGTTACGAAAGCAACTCATTCCGAGAACAGAACTAGCTTATTTCACACAGTACTGTGTTCGGCAATGAAGGTGTTTGTTTTCTAAACAAACTACATTACAAATGAGGTGAATCTACTAAGTTGTACATCTTGTTAGATTACACAAACTAGGAACGTTTGATCTAGCTGCACTGAAGATACTTCTTAAAAAAACAACTCATTCGGAGAACAGAACTAGCTTATTTCACACAGTACAGTGTTCAGAAATGAAGGGGTTTGTTTTCTAAATGAACTACTTTAGAAATGAAGCTAATCTACTAAGTCGTACATCATGTTACATTACAGTAACTAGGAAAGTATGATCTTGCTGCACTTAAGACTCTTCGTAAGAAAGCAACTCATTTGGAGAACAGAACGGGCTTATTTCACACAGTACTGTGTTCGTCAATGAAGGTGTTTGTTTTCTAAGGAAACTACGATAGAAATGAGTTGAATCTACTAAGTTGTAGATCTTGTTAGATTACACAAATTAAGAAAGTTTGATCTTCCTGCACTGAAGATTCTTATTAAGAAATCAACTCATTCGAGAAGAGAACTAGCTTATTTCACACAGTACTGTATTCGTCAATGAACGTGTTTGTTTTCTAAACAAGCTACGTTAGAAATGAGGTGAATCTACTAAGTTCTACATCTTGTTAGATTACACAAACTAGGAAAGTTTGATCTTGCTGCACTGAAGATAGTTCTTAAAAAAGCAACTCATTCGGAGAACAGAACTAGCTTATTTCACACAGTACAGTGTTCAGAAATGAAGGGTTTTGTTTTCTAAACAAACTGCTTTAGAAATGAAGCTAATGTACTAAATTGTACATCATGTTACATTACAGCAACTAGGAAAGTTTGATCTTGCTGCACTTAAGACTCTTCGTAAGAAAGCAACTCATTTGGAGAACAGAACTAGGTTATTTCACACAGTACTGTATTCTGTAATGAAGGTGTTTTTTTATAAACAAACTACGTTAGAAATGAGGTGAATCTACTAAGTTGTACATCTTGTCAGATTACACAAACAAGGTAAGTTTGATCTTGCTGCACTGAAGACTCTTCGTGAGAAATCAACTCATTCAGAGAGTAGAACGGCCTTATTTCACACAGTACTGTGTTTGGCAATGAAGGTGTTTGTTTTCTAAACAAACTATGTTAGAAATGAGGTGAATCTAATAAGTTGTACATCTTGTTAGATTACACAAACCAGGAAAGTTTGATCTTGCTGCAGTGAAGATACTTCTTAAAAAAGCAACTCATTCGGAGAACAGAACTAGCTTATTTCACACAGTACAGTGTTCAGAAATGAAGGGTTTTGTTTTCTAAACAAACTACTTTAGAAATGAAGCTAATCTACTAAATTGTACATCATTTTACATTAGAGCAACTAGGAAAGTTTGATCTTGCTGCACTGAAGACTCTTCGTAAGAAAGCAACTCATTCGGAGAACAGAACTAGCTTATTTCACACTGTACTTTGTTCCGTAATGGAGGTGTTTGTTTTCTAAACAAACTACTTTAAAAATGAAGCTAATCTACTAAATTGTACATCATGTTACATTACAGCAACTAGGAAAGTTTGATCTTGCTGCACTTAAGACCCTTCGTTAGAAAGCAACTCATTCGGAGAACAGAACTAGCTTATTTCACACAGTACTGTGTTCGGTAATGAAGGTGTTTGTTTTCTAAACAAACTACGTTAGAAATGAGGTGAATCTACTAAGTTGTACATCTTGTTAGATTACACAAACAAGGTAAGTTTGATCTTGCTGCAGTGAAGACTCTTCGTAAGAAAGCAACTCATTCAGAGAGCAGAACGGCCTTATTTCACACAGTACTGTGTTCGGCAATGAAGGTGTTTGTTTTCTAAACAAAGTACGTTACAAATGAGGTGAATCTACTAGTTTGTACATCTTGTTAGATTACACAAACTGGGAAAGTTTGATCTAGCTGCACTGAAGATACTTCTTAAAAAAGCAACTCATTCGGAGAACAGAACTAGCTTATTTCACACAGTACAGTGTTCAGAAATGAAGGGGTTTGTTTTCTAAATGAACTACTTTAGAAATGAAGCTAATCTACTAAGTCCTACATCATGTTACATGACAGAAAAAAGGAAAGTTTGATCTTGCTGCACTTAAGACTCTTCGTAAGAAAGCAACTCATTTGGAGAACAGAACGGGCTTATTTCACACAGTACTGTGTTCGGAAATGAAGGTGTTTATTTTCTAAAGAAACTACGTTAGAAATGAGGTGAATCTACTAAGTTGTACATCTTTTTAGATTACACAAACTAGGAAAGTTTCATCTTCCTGCACTGAAGATTCTTGTTAAGAAATCAACTCATTCCGAGAACAGAACTAGCTTATTTCACACAGTACTGTGTTCGTCAATGAACATGTTTGTTTTCTAAACAAGCTACGTTACAATGAGGTGAATCTACTAAGTTGTACATCTTGTTAGATTACACAAACTAGGAAAGTTTGATCTTGCTGCAGTGAAGATAGTTCTTAAAAAAGCAACTCATTCGGAGAACAGAACTAGCTTATTTCACACAGTACAGTGTTCAGAAATGAAGGGTTTTGTTTTCTAAACAAACTACTTTAGAAATGAAGCTAATGTACTAAATTGTATATCATGTTACATTACATCAACTAGGAAAGTTTGATCTTGCTGCACTTAAGACTCTTCGTAAGAAAGCAACTCATTTGGAGAACAGAACTAGGTTATTTCACACAGTACTGTCTTCTGTAATGAAAGTGTTTGTTTTCTAAACAAACGACGTTAGAAATGAGGTGAATCTACTAAGTTGTACATCTTGTCAGATTACGCAAACAAGGTAAGTTTGATCTTGCTGCACTGAAGACTCTTCGTGAGAAATCAACTCATTCAGAGAGCAGTACTGCCTTATTTCACACAGTACTGTGTTCGGCAATGAAGGTGTTTGTTTTCTAAACAAACTACGTTAGAAATGAGGTGAATCTAATAAGTTGTACATCTTGTTAGATTACACAAACTGGTAAAAATTGGTCTTCCTGCACTGAAGATTCCAGTTAAGAAAGCAACTCATTCCGAGAACAGAACTAGCTTATTTCACACAGTACTGTGTTCGGCAATGAAGGTGATTGTTTTCTAAAGAAACTACGATAGAAATGATTTGAATCTGCTATGTTGTACATCTTGTTAATTTACACAAACTGAGAAAGTTTGATCTTCCTGCACTGAAGATTCTTGTGAAGAAATCAATTCATTCCGAGAACAGAACTAGCTTATTTCACACAGTACTGTGTTCGACAATGAACGTGTTTGTTTTCTAAACAAGCTACGTTACAAGTGAGGTGAATCTACTAAGTTGTACATCTTGCTAGATTACACAAACTAGGAAAGTTTGATCTTGCTGCACTGAAGATAGTTCTTAAAAAAGCAACTCATTCGGAGAACAGAACTAGCTTATTTCACACAGTACAGTGTTCAGAAATGAAGGGTGTTGTTTTCTAAACAAACTACTTTAGAAATGAAGCTAATGTACTAAATGGTACATCATGTTACATTACAGCAACTAGGAAAGTTTGATCTTGCTGCACTTAAGACTCTTCGTTAGAAAGCAACTCATTCGGAGAACAGAACTAGCTTATTTCACACAGTACTGTGTTCCGTAATGAAGGTGTTTGTTTTCTAAACAAACTACGTTAGAAATGAGGTGAATCTACTAAGTTGTACATCTTCTTAGATTACACAAACAAGGTAAGTTTGATCTTGCTGCAGTGAAGACTCTTCGTAAGAAAGCAACTCATTCAGAGACTGAAGGGCCTTATTTCACACAGTACTGTGTTCGGCAATGAAGGTGTTTGTTTTCTAAACAAACTATGGTAGAAATGAGGTGAATCTACTAAGTTGTACATCTTGTTAGATTACACAAACTAGTAAGGGTTGATCTTCCAGCAATGAAGATTCTTGTTAAGAAAGCAACTCATTCCGAGAACAGAACTAGCTTATTTCACACAGTACTGTGTTCGGCAATGAAGGTGTTTCTTTTCGAAAGAAACTACGATAGAAATTAGGTGAATCTACTAAGTTGTACACCTTGTTAGATTACACAAACTAGGAAAGTATGTTCTTCCTGTACTGAAGATACTTCTTAAAAAAGCAACTCATTCGGAGAACAGAACTAGCTTATTTCACACGGTACAGTGTTCAGAAATGAAGGGTTTTGTTTTCTAAACAAACTACTTTAGAAATGAAGCTAATCTACTAAATTGTACATCATGTTACATTACAGCAACTAGGAAAGTTTGATCTTGCTGCACTTAAGACTCTTCGTAAGAAAGCAACTCATTCGGAGAACAGAACTAGCTTGTTTCACACTGTACTTTGTTCCGTAATGGAGGTGTTTGTTTTCTAAACAAACTACTTTAGAAATGAAGCTAATCTACTAAATTTTACATCATGTTACATTACAGCAACTAGGAAAGTTTGATCTTGCTGCACTTAAGACCCTTCTCGTTGAAAGCAACTCATTCGGAGAACAGAACTAGCTTATTTCACACAGTACTGTGTTCCGTAATGAAGGTGTTTGTTTTCTAAACAAACTACGTTAGAAATGAGGTGAATCTACTAAGTTGTACATCTTGTTAGATTACACAAACAAGGTAAGTTTGATCTTGCTGCAGTGAAGACTCTTCGTAAGAAAGCAACTCATTCAGAGAGCAGAACGGCCTTATTTCACACAGTACTGTGTTCGGCAATGAAGGTGTTTGTTTTCTAAACAAATTACGTTACAAATGAGGTGCATCTACTAAGTTGTACATCTTGTTAGATTACACAAACTAGGAAAGTTTGATCTAGCTGCACTGAAGATACTTCTTAGAAAAGCAACTCATTCGGAGAACAGAACTAGCTTATTTCACACAGTACAGTTTTCAGAAATGAAGGGGTTTGTTTTCTAAATTAACTACTTTAGAAATGAAGCTAATCTACTAAGTCGTACATCATGTTACATGACAGAAAAAAGGAAAGTTTGATCCTGCTGCACTTAAGACTCTTCGTAAGAAAGCAACTCATTTGGAGAACAGAACGGGCTTATTTCACACAGTACTGTGTTCGGCAATGAAGGTGTTTGTTTTCTAAAGAAACTACGTTAGAAATGAGGTGAATCTAATAAGTTGTACATCTTGTTAGATTACACAAACTAGTAAAAATTGGTCTTCCTGCACTGAAGATTCCAGTTAAGAAAGCAACTCATTCCGAGAACAGAACCAGCTTATTTCACACAGTACTGTGTTCGGCAATGAAGGTGTCTGTTTTCTAAAGAAACTACGATAGAAATGATTTGAATCTACTAAGTTGTACATCTTGTTAGATTACACAAACTGAGAGAGTTTGATCTTCCTGCACTGAAGATTCTTGTTAAGAAATCAATTCATTCCGAGAACAGAACTAGCTTATTTCACACAGTACTGTGTTCGGCAATGAACGTGTTTTGTTTTCTAAACAAGCTACGTTACAAGTGAGGTGAATCTACTAAGTTGTACATCTTGTTAGATTACACAAACTAGGAAAGTTTGATCTTGCTGAACTGAAGATAGGTCTTAAAAAAGCAACTCATTCGGAGAACAGAACTAGCTTATTTCACACAGTACAGTGTTCAGAAATGAAGGGTTTGTTTTCTAAACAAACTACTTCAGAAATGAAGCTAATGTACTAAATTGTACATCATGTTACATTACAGCAACTAGGAAAGTTTGATCTTGCTGCACTTAAGACTCTTCGTTAGAAAGCAACTCATTCGGAGAACAGAACTAGCTTATTTCACACAGTACTGTGTTCCATAATGAAGGTGTTTGTTTTCTAAACAAACTATGTTAGAAATGAGGTGAATCTACTAAGTTGTACATCTTGTTATATTACACAAACAAGGTAAGTTTGATCTTGCTGCAGTGAAGACTCTTCGTAAAAAGCAACTCATTCAGAGAGCAGAACGGCCTTATTTCACACAGTACTGTGTTCGGCAATGAAGGTGTTTGTTTTCTAAAGAAACTACATTAGAAATGAGGTGAATCTACTAAGATGTATATCTTGTTAGATTACACAAACTAGGAAAGTTTCATCTTCCTGCACTGAAGATTCTTGTTAAGAAATCAACTCATTCCGAGAACAGAACTAGCTTATTTCACACAGTACTGTGTTCGGCAATGAAGATGTTTGTTTTCTAAACAAACTACGTTAGAAATGAGGTGAATCTACTAAGTTGTACATCTTGTTAGATTACACAAACAAGGTAAGTTTGTTCTTGCTGCACTGAAGACTCTTCGTAAGAAAGCAACTCATTCAGAGAGCAGAACGGCCTTATTTCACACAGTACTGTGTTCGGCAATGAAGGTGTTTGTTTTCTAAAGAAACTACATTAGAAATGAGGTGAATCTACTAAGTTGTATATCTTGTTAGATTACACAAACTAGGAAAGTTTCATCTTCCTGCACTGAAGATTCTTGTTAAGAAATCAACTCATTCCGAGAACACAACTAGCTTATTTCACACAGTACTGTGTTCGGCAATGAAGATCTTTGTTTTCTAAACAAACTACGTTAGAAATGAGGAGAATCTACTAAGTTGTACATCTTGTTAGATTACACAAACTAGGAAAGTTTCATCTTGCTGCACTGAAGATAATTCTTAAAAAGCAACTCATTAGGAGAACAGAACTACTTTATTTCACACAGTACAGTGTTCAGAAATGAAGGGGTTTGTTTTCTAAACAAACTACTTTAGAAATGAAGCTAATCTACTAAGTTGTACATCATGGTACATTACAGAAACTAGGAAAGTTTGATCTTCCTGCACTTAAGACTCTTTAAGAAGAAAGCAACTCATTTGGAGAACAGAACGGGCTTATTTCACACAGTACTGTGTTCGGCAATGAAGGTGTTTGTTTTCTAAAGAAACTACGATAGAAATGAGTTGAATCTACTAAGTTGTACATCTTGTTAGGTTACACAAACTAAGAAAGTTTGATCGACCTGCACTGAAGATTCTTGTTAAGAAATCAACTCATTCCGAGAACAGAACTAGCTTGTTTCACACAGTACTGTGTTCGTCAATGAACGTGTTTGTTTTCTAAACAAGCTACGTTAGAAATGAGGTGAATCTACTAAGTTGTACATCTTGTTAGATTACACAAACTAGGAAAGTTTGATCTTGCTGCACTGAAGATAGTTCTTAAAAAAGCAACTCATTCGGAGAACAGAACTAGCTTATTTCACACAGTACAGTGTTCAGAATTGAAGGGTTTTGTTTTCTAAACAAACTACTTTAGAAATGAAGCTAATGTACTAAATTGTACATCTTGTTACATTACAGCAACTAGGAAAGTTTGAGCTTGCTGCACTTAAGACTCTTCGTAAGAAAGCAACTCTTTTGGAGAATAGAACGGGCTTATTTCACACAGTACTGTGTTCTGTAATGAAGGTGTTTGTTTTCTAAACAAACGACGTTAGAAATGAGGTGAATCTACTAAGTTGTACATCTTGTCAGATTACACAAACAAGGTAAGTTTGATCTTTCTGCACTGAAGATACTTCGTAAGAAAGCAACTCATTCAGAGAGCAGAACGGCCTAATTTCACACAGTACTGTGTTCGGCAATGAAGGTGTTTGTTTTCTAAACAAACTACGTTGGAAATGAGGTGAATCTAGTAAGTTGTACATCTTGTTAGATTACACAAACTAGTAAAAATTGATCTTCCTGCACTGAAGATTCCAGTTAAGAAAGCAACTCATTCCGAGAACAGAACTAGTTTATTTCACACAGTCCTGTGTTCTGCAATGAAGGTGTTTGTTTTCGAAAGAAACTACGTTAGAAATGAGGTTAATCTATTAAGTTGTACATCTTATTAGATTACACAAACTAGAAAGTATGTTCTTGCTGTAATGAAGATACTTCTTAAAAAAGCAACTCATTCGGAGAACAGAACTAGCTTATTTCACACAGTACAGTGTTCAGAAATGAAGGGGTTTGTTTTATAAACAAACTACTTTAGAAATGAAGCTAATCTACTAAATTGTACATCATGTTACATTACAGCAACTAGGAAAGTGTGATCGTGCTGCACTTAAGACTCTTCATAAGAAAGCAACTCATTCGGAGAACAGAACTAGCTTATTTCACACAGTCCTGTGTTCGGCAATGAAGGTGTTTGATTTCTAAACAAACTACGTTAGAAATGAGGTGAATCTACTAAGTTGTACAGCTTGTTAGATTACACAAACTAGGAAAGTTTGATCTTGCAGCACTGAAGATACTTCTTAAAAAAGCAACTCATTCGGAGAACAGAACTAGCTTATTTCACACAGTACAGAGTTCAGAAATGAAGGGGTTTGTTTTCTCAACAAACTACTTTAGAAATCAAACTAATCTTCTAAGTTGTACATCATGTTACATTACAGAAACAAGGAAAGTTTGATCTTGCTGCACTTAAGACTCTTCTTAAGAAAGCAACTCATTTGGAGAACAGAACGGGCTTATTTCATACAGTACTGTGTTTGGCAATGAAGGTGTTTGTTTTCTAAAGAAACTACGTTAGAAATGAGGTGAATCTACTAAGTTGTACATCTTGTTAGATTACACAAACTAGGAAAGTTTCATCTTCCTGCACTGAAGATTCTTGTTAAGAAATCAACTCATTCCGAGAACAGAACTAGCTTATTTCACACAATACTGTGTTCGTCAATGAACGTGTTTGTTTTCTAAACAAGCTACGTTAGAAATGAGGTGAATCTACTAAGTTGTACATCTTGTTAGATTACACAAACTAGGAAAGTTTGATCTTGCTGCACTGAAGATACTTCTTAAAAAACCAACTCATTCTGAGAACAGAACTACTTTATTTCACACAGTACAGTGTTCAGAAATGAAGGGGTTTGTTTTCTAAACAAACTACTTTAGAAATGAAGCTAATCTACTAAGTTGTACATCATGTTACATTACAGAAACTAGGAAAGTTTGATCTTGCTGCACTTAAGACTCTTTTGTAAGAAAGCAACTCATTCGGAGAACAGAACTAGCTTATTTCACACTGTACTGTGTTCCGTAATGAAGGTGTTTGTTTTTGAACAAACTACGTTAGAAATGAGGTGAATCTACTAAGTTGTACATCTTGTTAGATTACACAAACAAGGTAAGTTTGATCTTGCTGCACTGAAGACTCTTCGTAAGAAAGCAACTCATTCAGAAAGCAGAACGGCCTTATTTCACACAGTACTGTGTTCGGCAATGAAGGTGTTTGTTTTCTAAACAAACTACGTTAGAAAGGAGGTGAATCTACTAAGTTGTACATATTGTTAGATTACACAAACTAGGAAAGTGTGATCTTCGTGCACTGAAGATTCTTGTTAAGGAAGCAACTCATTCCAAGAACAGAACGGTCTTATTTCACACAATACTGTGTTCTGGCAATGAAGGTGTTTGTTTTCTAAAGAAACCATGATTGAAACGAGGTGAATCTACTAGTTGTACATCGTGTTAGATTACAAACACTAGGAAAGTTTGATCTTGCTGCATTGAAGATTCTTCTTAAAAAGCAACTCATTCGAGAACAAAATTAGCTTATTTCACACAGTACAGTGTTCAGAAATGAAGGGTTTGTTTTCTGAACAAACTACTTTAGAAATGAAGGTAATCTACTAAATTGTACATCATGTTACATTACAGCAAGTACGAACGTTTGATCTTGCTGCACTTAAGACTCTTCATAAGAAAGCAACTGAATCGGAGAACAGAACTAGCTTATTTCACACAGTACTGTGTTCCGTAATGAAGGTGTTTGTTTTCTGAACATACTACGTTAGAAATGAGCTGAATCTAAGTTGCACATCTTGTTATATTACACAAACAAGGTAAGTTTGATCTTGCTGCAGTGAAGACACTTCATAAGAAAGCAAATCATTCAGAGAGCATAACGGCCTTATTTCACAAAGTACTGTGTTCGGCAATGAAGGTGTTTGTTTTCTAAACAAACTACGTTAGAAATGAGGTGAATCTACTAAGTTGTACATCTTGTTAGATTACACAAACTAGTAAAGTTTGATCTTCCTGCACTGAAGATTCTTGTTAAGAAAGCAAATCATTCCGAGAACAGAACTAGGTTATTTCACACAGTCCTGTGTTCGCAATGAAGGTGTTTGTTTTCTAAACAAACTACGTCAGAAATGAGGTGAATCTACTAAGTTGTACATCTTGTTAGATTACACAAACTAGGAACGTTTGATCTTGCTGCACTGAAGATACTTCTTAAAAAGCAACTCATTCGGAGAACAGAACTAGCTTATTTCACCCAGTACAGTGTTCAGAAATGAAGGGTTTCTTTTGTAAACAAACTACTTTAGAAATGAAACTAATCTACTAAGTTGTACATCATGTTACATTACAGAAACTAGGAAAGTTTGATCTTGCTGCACTTAAGACTCTTCGTAAGAAAGCAACTCATTTGGAGAACAGAACGGCCTTTCTTCACACAGTACTGTGTTCGGCAATGAAGGTGTTTGTTTTCTAAAGAAACTACGTTAGAAATGAGGTGAATCTACTAACTTGTACATCTTGTTAGATTACACAAACAAGGTAAGTTTGATCTTGCTGCACTGAAGACTCTTTTAAGAAAGCAACTCATTCAGAGAGCAGAACGGCCTTATTTCACACAGTACTGTGTTAGGCAATGAAGGTGTTTGTTTTCTAAACAAACTACGTTAGAAATGAGGTGAAACTACTAAGTTGTACATCTTGTTTGATTACACAAACTAGGAAAGTTTGATTTGCTGCACTGAAGATACTTCTTAAAAAAAGCAACTCATTCGGAGAACAGAACTAGCTTATTTCACACAGTACAGTGTTCAGAAATGAAGGGTTTTGTTTTCTAAACAAACTACTTTAGAAATGAAGCTAATCTACTAAATTGTACATCATGTTACATTACAGCAACTAGGAAAGTTTTATCTTGCTGCATTTAAGACTCTTCATAAGAAAGCAACTCATTCGGAGAACAGAACTAGCTTATTTCACAGAGTACTTTGTTCCGTAATGAAGGTGTTTGTTTTCTAAATAAAGTATGTTAGAAATGAGGTGAATCTACTAAGTTGTACATGTTGATAGATTACCCAAACAAGGTAAGTTTGATATTGCTGCACTGAAGACTCTTTTGTAAGAAAGCAACTCATTCAGAGAGGAGATTAGCCTTATTTCACACAGTACTGTGTTCGGCAATGAACGTGTTTGTTTTCTAAACAAAGTACGTTAGAAATGAGGTGAATCTACTAAGTTGTACATCGTGTTAGATTACACAAACTAGGGAAAGTTTGATGTTGCTGCACTGAAGATACTTTGTAAAAAGCAACTCATTCGAGAACAGAACTAGCTTATTTCACACAGTACAGTGTTCAGAAATGAAGGGGTTTGTTTCTAAACAAACTACTTTAGAAATGAAGCTAATCTACTAAGTTGTACATCTTGTTACATTACAGAAACAAGGAAAGTTTGATCTTGCTGCACTTAAGACTCTTCTTCAAGAAAGCAACTCATTTGGAGAACAGAACGGGTTTATTTCACACAGTACAATGTTCGTCAATGAAGGTGTTAGTTTTCTAAAAAAACTAGGTTAGAAATGAAGTGAATCTGCTAAGTTGTACATCTTGTTAGATTTCACAAACTAGGAAAGTTTCATCTTCCTGCACTGAAGATTCTTTTTAAGAAAGCAACTCATTCCGAGAACAGAACTAGCTTTTTTCACACAGTACTGTGTTCGGCAATGAAGGTGTTTGTTTTCTAAACAAACTATGTTAGAAATGAGGTGAATCTACTAAGTTGTACATCTTGTTAGATTACAGAAACTAGGAAAGTTTGTTCTTGCTGCACTCAAGATACTTTGTAAAAAGCAACTCATTCGGAGAACAGAACTAGCTTATTTCACACAGTACAGTGTTCAGAAATGAAGATGTTTGTTTTCTAAAGAAACTACTTTTAGAAATGAAGCGAATCTACTAAATTGTACATCTTGTTAGATTACAGCAACTAGGAAAGTTTGAACTTGCTGCACTCAAGACTCTTTGTAAGAAAGCAACTCATTCCTAGAACAGAACTAGCTTATTTCACACAGTACAATGTTCCGCAATGAAGGTGTTTGTTTTCTAAGAAACTACTTTAGAAATGAGGTGAATCTACTAACTTGTACATCTTGTTAGATTACACAAACAAGGAAAGTTTGATCTTGCTGCAGTGAAGACTCTTTGTAAGAAAGCAACTCATTCAGAGAACAGAAATTAGCCTTATTTCACACAGTACAATGTTCGGCAATGAAGATGTTTGTTTTCTAAACAAACTACTTTAGAAATGAGGTGAATCTACTAAGTTGTACATCTTGTTAGATTACACAAACTAGTAAAGGTTGATCTTGCTGCACTCAAGATTCTTGTTAAGAAAGCAACTCATTCCTAGAATAGAATTAGCTTATTTCACACAGTACAATGTTCGGCAATGAAATGTGTTTGTTTTCTAAAGAAACTACATTTAGAAATGAGGTGAATCTACTAATTTGTACATCTTGTTAGATTACACAAACTAGGAAAAGTTTGAACTAGCTGCACTCAAGATACTTTTAAAAAGCAACTCATTCGGAGAACAGAACTAGCTTATTTCACACAGTACAGTGTTCAGAAATGAAGATGTTTGTTTTCTAAGAAAACTACTTTAGAAATGAGGCTAATCTACTAAGTTGTACATCTTGTTAGATTACAGAAAACAGGAAAGTTTGAACTTGCTGCACTTAAGACTCTTTTGTAAGAAAGCAACTCATTTGGAGAACAGAATTAGCTTATTTCACACAGTACTGTGTTCGGCAATGAAGATGTTTGTTTTCTAAAGAAACTACTTTTAGAAATGAGGTGAATCTACTAACTTGTACATCTTGTTAGATTACACAAACTAGGAAAGTTTGATCTTGCTGCACTGAAGATTCTTGTTAAGAAAGCAACTGATTCCTAGAACAGAACTAGCTTATTTCACACAGTACTGTGTTCAGCAATGAAGATGTTTGTTTTCTAAAGAAACTACTTTAGAAATAAGGTGAATCTACTAAGTTGTACATCTTGTTAGATTACACAAACTAGGAAAGTTTGATCTTGCTGCACTTAAGACTTTCTTCAGAAGAAAGCAACTGATTCGGAGAACAGAACTAGCTTATTTCACACAGTCCTGTGTTCGGCAATGAAGATGTTTGTTTTCTAAACAAACTACTTTAGAAATGAGGTGAATCTACTAAGTTGTACATCTTGTTAGATTACACAAACTAGGAAAGTTTGATCTTGCTGCACTCAACCTTTCTTTGTAAAAAGCAACTCATTCCTAGAATAGAATTAGCTTATTTCACACAGTACAATGTTTTGGAAATGAAGGGGTTTGTTTTCTAAAAAACTACTTTAGAAATGAGCTAATCTACTAAGTTGTACATCTTGTTAGATTACACAAACTAGGAAAGTTTGATCTTGCTGCACTCAACCTCTTTGTAAGAAAGCAACTCATTTGGAGAATAGAATTAGCTTATTTCACACAGTACTGTGTTCGGCAATGAAGATGTTTGTTTTCTAAAGAAACTACTTTAGAAATGAGGTGAATCTACTAAGTTGTACATCTTGTTAGATTACAAACTAGGAAAGTTTGATCTTGCTGCACTCAAGATTCTTGTTAAGAAATCAACTGATTCCTAGAACAGAATTAGCTTATTTCACACAGTACTGTGTTCGGCAATGAAGATGTTTGTTTTCTAAAGAAACTGTTTTAGAAATGAGGTGAATCTACTAACTTGTACATCTTGTTAGATTACACAAACTAGGAAAGTTTGATCTTGCTGCACTCAAGATTCTTCTTAAAAAGCAACTCATTCTAGAACAGAACTAGCTTTATTTCACACAGTACAAAATTCAGCAATGAAGATGTTTGTTTTCTAAAGAAACTACTTTAGAAATGAGGCTAATCTACTAAGTTGTACATCTTGTTACATTACACAAAACTAGGAAAGTTTGATCTTGCTGCACTTAAGACTCTTTTGTAAGAAAGCAACTCATTCTTAGAACAGAACTAGCTTATTTCACACAGTACAATGTTTCGGCAATGAAGATGTTTGTTTTCTAAAGAAACTACTTTAGAAATGAGGTTGAATCTACTAACTTGTACATCTTGTTAGATTACACAAACTAAGAAAGTTTGAACTTGCTGCACTGCAAGATTCTTGTTAAGAAAGCAACTCATTCTGAGAACAGAATTAGCTTATTTCACACAGTACTGTGTTCGGCAATGAAAGATGTTTGTTTTCTAAAGAAACTACTTTAGAAATGAGTTGAATCTACTAACTTGTACATCTTGTTAGATTACACAAACTAGGAAAGTTTTGATCTTGCTGCACTGAACCTTCTTTGTAAAAAGCAACTGATTCCTAGAACAGAACTAGCTTATTTCACACAGTACAATGTTCAGCAATGAAGATGTTTGTTTTCTCAAGAAACTACTACTTTAGAAATGAAGCTAATCTACTAACTTGTACATCTTGTTAGATTACAGAAACAAGGAAAGTTTGAACTTGCTGCACTCAACCTTCTTTGTAGGAAAGCAACTGATTCTAGAGAACAGAATTAGCTTTATTTCACACAGTACAATGTTCGGCAATGAAGATGTTTGTTTTCTAAAGAAACTACTTTAGAAATGAGGCGAATCTACTAACTTGTACATCTTGTTAGATTACACAAACTAAGAAAGTTTGAACTTGCTGCACTCAAATTTCTTTGTAAGAAAGCAACTGATTCCTAGAACAGAACTAGCTTATTTCACACAGTACAATGTTTGGCAATGAAGATGTTTGTTTTCTCAAGAAACTACTTTAGAAATGAGGTGAATCTACTAACTTGTACATCTTGTTAGATTACACAAACTAGAAAGTTTGAACTTGCTGCACTCAACCTTTTTTGTAGGAAAGCAAGTGATTTTAGAACAGAACTAGCTTATTTCACACAGTACAATGTTCGGCAATGAAGATGTTTGTTTTCTCAAGAAACTACTTTAGAAATGAAGAGAATCTACTAACTTGTACATCTTGTTAGATTACACAAACTAGGAAAGTTTGAACTTGCTGCACTCAACCTTCTTGTTAGGAAAGCAAGTGATTCCTAGAACAGAATTAGCTTATTTCACACAGTACAATGTTCGGCAATGAAGATGTTTGTTTTCTCAAGAAACTACTTTAGAAATGAGGCGAATCTACTAACTTGTACATCTTGTTAGATTACACAAACTAGGAAAGTTTGAACTTGCTGCACTCAAGATTCTTTGTAAAAAAGCAAGTGATTCCTAGAACCGAATTAGCTTATTTCACACAGTACAGTGTTCAAAATGAAGATGTTTGTTTTCTCAAGAAACTACTTTAGAAATGAGGCTAATCTACTAACTTGTACATCTTGTTAGATTACACAAACTAGGAAAGTTTGAACTTGCTGCACTCAACCTTCTTTGTAGGAAAGCAACTGATTCCTAGAACAGAATTAGCTTATTTCACACAGTACAATGTTCAGCAATGAAGATGTTTGTTTTCTCAAGAAACTACTTTTAGAAATGAGGTGAATCTACTAACTTGTACATCTTGTTAGATTACACAAACTAGGAAAGTTTGAACTTGCTGCACTCAACCTTCTTTGTAGGAAAGCAAGTGATTCCTAGAACCAGAATTAGCTTTATTTCACACAGTACAATGTTTCGCAATGAAGATGTTTGTTTTCTCAAGAAACTACTTTAGAAATGAGGTGAATCTACTAACTTGTACATCTTGTTAGATTACACAAACTAGGAAAGTTTGAACTTGCTGCACTCAACCTTCTTTGTAGGAAAGCAAGTGATTCCTAGAACCGAATTAGCTTATTTCACACAGTACAATGTTCAGCAATGAAGATGTTTGTTTTCTCGAAACTACTTTAGAAATGAGGCAAATCTACTAACTTGTACATCTTGTTAGATTACACAAACTAGGAAAGTTTGAACTTGCTGCACTCAACCTTCTTTTGTAGGAAAGCAAGTGATTCCTAGAACCGAATTAGCTTATTTCACACAGTACAATGTTCGGCAATGATGATGTTTGTTTTCTCAAGGTTGTAACTACTTTTAGAAATGAGGCGAATCTTCTAACTTGTACATCTTGTTAGATTACACAAACTAGGAAAGTTTGAACTTGCTGCACTCAACCTTCTTTGTAGGAAAGCAAGTGATTCCTTTAGAACCGAATTAGCTTATTTCACACAGTACAATGTCTGGCAATGAAGATGTTTGTTTTGTTTTCAAGAAACTACTTTAGAAATGAGGCGAATCTACTAACTTGTACATCTTGTTAGATTACACAAACTAGGAAAGTTTGAACTTGCTGCACTCAACCTTCTTTGTAGGAAAGCAAGTGATTCCTAGAACCGAATTAGCTTATTTCACACAGTACAATGTTCGGCAATGAAGATGTTTGTTTTCTCAAGAAACTACTTTAGAAATGAGGCGAATCTACTAACTTGTACATCTTGTTAGATTACACAAACTAGGAAAGTTTGAACTTGCTGCACTCAACCTTCTTTGTAGGAAAGCAAGTGATTCCTAGAACCGAATTAGCTTATTTCACACAGTACAATGTTTGGCAATGAAGATGTTTGTTTTTTCAAGAAACTACTTTAGAAATGAGGCGAATCTACTAACTTGTACATCTTGTTAGATTACACAAACTAGGAAAGTTTGAACTTGCTGCACTCAACCTTCTTTTGTAGGAAAGCAAGTGATTCCTAGAACCGAATTAGCTTATTTCACACAGTACAATGTTCGGCAATGAAGATGTTTGTTTTCTCAAGAAACTACTTTAGAAATGAGGCGAATCTACTAACTTGTACATCTTGTTAGATTACACAAACTAGGAAAGTTTGAACTTGCTGCACTCAACCTTCTTTGTAGGAAAGCAAGTGATTCCTAGAACCGAATTAGCTTATTTCACACAGTACAATGTTCGGCAATGAAGATGTTTGTTTTCTCAAGAAACTACTTTAGAAATGAGGCGAATCTACTAACTTGTACATCTTGTTAGATTACACAAACTAGGAAAGTTTGAACTTGCTGCACTCAACCTTCTTTGTAGGAAAGCAAGTGATTCCTAGAACCGAATTAGCTTATTTCACACAGTACAATGTTCGGCAATGAAGATGTTTGTTTTCAAGAAACTACTTTAGAAATGAGGTGAATCTACTAACTTGTACATCTTGTTAGATTACACAAAATAGGAAAGTTTGAACTTGCTGCACTCAACCTTCTTTGTAGGAAAGCAAGTGATTCCTAGAACCGAATTAGCTTATTTCACACAGTACAATGTTCGGCAATGAAGATGTTTGTTTTCTCAAGAAACTACTTTAGAAATGAGGCGAATCTACTAACTTGTACATCTTGTTAGATTACACAAACTAGGAAAGTTTGAACTTGCTGCACTCAAACCTTCTTTGTAGGAAAGCAAGTGATTCCTAGAACCGAATTAGCTTATTTCACACAGTACAATGTTCGGCAATGAAGATGTTTGTTTTCTCAAGAAACTACTTTAGAAATGAGGCGAATCTACTAACTTGTACATCTTGTTAGATTACACAAACTAGGAAAGTTTGAACTTGCTGCACTCAACCTTCTTTGTAGGAAAGCAAGTGATTCCTAGAACCGAATTAGCTTATTTCACACAGTACAATGTTCGGCAATGAAGATGTTTGTTTTCTCAAGAAACTACTTTAGAAATGAGGCGAATCTACTAACTTGTACATCTTGTTAGATTACACAAACTAGGGAAAGTTTGAACTTGCTGCACTCAACCTTCTTTGTAGGAAAGCAAGTGATTCCTAGAACCGAATTAGCTTATTTCACACAGTACAATGTTCGCAATGAAGATGTTTGTTTTCTCAAGAAACTACTTTAGAAATGAGGCGAATCTACTAACTTGTACATCTTGTTAGATTACACAAACTAGGAAAGTTTGAACTTGCTGCACTCAACCTTCTTTTGTAGGGAAAGCAAGTGATTCCTAGAACCGAATTAGCTTATTTCACACAGTACAATGTTCGGCAATGAAGATGTTTGTTTTCTCAAGAAACTACTTTAGAAATGAGGCGAATCTACTAACTTGTACATCTTGTTAGATTACACAAAACTAGGAAAGTTTGAACTTGCTGCACTCAACCTTCTTTGTAGGAAAGCAAGTGATTCCTAGAACCGAATTAGCTTTTCACACAGTACAATGTTCGGCAATGAAGATGTTTGTTTTCTCAAGAAACTACTTTAGAAATGAGGCGAATCTACTAACTTGTACATCTTGTTAGATTACACAAACTAGGAAAGTTTGAACTTGCTGCACTCAACCTCTTTTTGTAGGAAAGCAAGTGATTCCTAGAACCGAATTAGCTTATTTCACACAGTACAATGTTCGGCAATGAAGATGTTTGTTTTCTCAAGAAACTACTTTAGAAATGAGGCGAATCTACTAACTTGTACATCTTGTTAGATTACACAAACTAGGAAAGTTTGAACTTGCTGCACTCAACCTTCTTTGTAGGAAAGCAAGTGATTCCTAGAACCGAATTAGCTTATTTCACACAGTACAATGTTCGGCAATGAAGATGTTTGTTTTCTCAAGAAACTACTTTAGAAATGAGGTTAATCTACTAACTTGTACATCTTGTTAGATTACACAAACTAGGAAAGTTTGAACTTGCTGCACTCAACCTTCTTTGTAGGAAAGCAAGTGATTCCTAGAACCGAATTAGCTTATTTCACACAGTACAATGTCGGCAATGAAGATGTTTGTTTTCTCAAGAAACTACTTTAGAAATGAGGCGAATCTACTAACTTGTACATCTTGTTAGATTACACAAACTAGGAAAGTTTGAACTTGCTGCACTCAACCTTCTTTGTAGGAAAGCAAGTGATTCCTAGAACCGAATTAGCTTATTTCACACAGTACAATGTTCGGCAATGAAGATGTTTGTTTTCTCAAGAAACTACTTTAGAAATGAGGCGAATCTACTAACTTGTACATCTTGTTAGATTACACAAACTAGGAAAGTTTGAACTTGCTGCACTCAACCTTCTTTGTAGGAAAGCAAGTGATTCCTAGAACCGAATTAGCTTATTTCACACAGTGCAGTGATTGGCAACGAAGATGTTTTGTTTTCTCAAGAAACTACTTTAGAAATGAGGCGAATCTACTAACTTGTACATCTTGTTAGATTACACAAACTAGGAAAGTTTGAACTTGCTGCACTCAACCTTCTTTTTAGGAAAGCAAGTGATTCCTAGAACCGAATTAGCTTATTTCACACAGTACAATGTTCGGCAATGAAGATGTTTGTTTTCTCAAGAAACTACTTTAGAAATGAGGTGAATCTACTAACTTGTACATCTTGTTAGATTACACAAACTAGGAAAGTTTGAACTTGCTGCACTCAACCTTCTTTGTAGGAAAGCAAGTGATTCCTAGAACCGAATTAGCTTATTTCACACAGTACAATGTTCGGCAATGAAGATGTTTGTTTTCTCAAGAAACTACTTTAGAAATGAGGCGAATCTACTAACTTGTACATCTTGTTAGATTACACAAACTAGGAAAGTTTGAACTTGCTGCACTCAACCTTCTTTGTAGGAAAGCAAGTGATTCCTAGAACCGAATTAGCTTATTTCACACAGTACAATGTTCGGCAATGAAGATGTTTGTTTTCTCAAGAAACTACTTTAGAAATGAGGCGAATCTACTAACTTGTACATCTTGTTAGATTACACAAACTAGGAAAGTTTGAACTTGCTGCACTCAACCTTCTTTGTAGGAAAGCAAGTGATTCCTAGAACCGAATAGCTTATTTCACACAGTACAATGTTGGCAATGAAGATGTTTGTTTTTCAAGAAACTACTTTAGAAATGAGGCGAATCTACTAACTTGTACATCTTGTTAGATTACACAAACTAGGAAAGTTTGAACTTGCTGCACTCAACCTTCTTTGTAGGAAAGCAAGTGATTCCTAGAACCGAATTAGCTTATTTCACACAGTACAATGTCTGGCAATGAAGATGTTTGTTTTCTCAAGAAACTACTTTAGAAATGAGGCGAATCTACTAACTTGTACATCTTGTTAGATTACACAAACTAGGAAAGTTTGAACTTGCTGCACTCAAACCTTCTTTGTAGGAAAGCAAGTGATTCCTAGAACCGAATTAGCTTATTTCACACAGTACAATGTTCGGCAATGAAGATGTTTGTTTTCTCAAGAAACTACTTTAGAAATGAGGCGAATCTACTAACTTGTACATCTTGTTAGATTACACAAACTAGGAAAGTTTGAACTTGCTGCACTCAACCTTCTTTGTAGGAAAGCAAGTGATTCCTAGAACCGAATTAGCTTATTTCACACAGTACAATGTTCGGCAATGAAGATGTTTGTTTTCTCAAGAAACTACTTAGAAATGAGGCGAATCTACTAACTTGTACATCTTGTTAGATTACACAAACTAGAAAGTTTGAACTTGCTGCACTCAACCTTCTTTGTAGGAAAGCAAGTGATTCCTAGAACCGAATTAGCTTATTTCACACAGTACAATGTTCTGCAATGAAGATGTTTGTTTTCTCAAGAAACTACTTTTTAGAAATGAGGTGAATCTACTAACTTGTACATCTTGTTAGATTACACAAACTAGGAAAGTTTGAACTTGCTGCACTCAACCTTCTTTTGTAGGAAAGCAAGTGATTCCTAGAACCGAATTAGCTTATTTCACACAGTACAATGTTTCAAATGAAGATGTTTGTTTTCTCAAGAAACTACTTTAGAAATGAGGCGAATCTACTAACTTGTACATCTTGTTAGATTACACAAACTAGGAAAGTTTGAACTTGCTGCACTGGTTCTTTGTAGGAAAGCAAGTGATTCAGAGAACCGAATTAGCTTATTTCACACAGTACAATGTTCGGCAATGAAGATGTTTGTTTTCTCAAGAAACTACTTTTAGAAATGAGGTGAATCTACTAACTTGTACATCTTGTTAGATTACACAAACTAGGAAAAGTTTGATCTTGCTGCACTCAAGACTCTTTGTAAGAAAGCAACTCATTCCAGAACAGAATTAGCTTATTTCACACAGTACAATGTTCGGCAATGAAGATGTTTGTTTTCTAAAGAAACTACTTTAGAAATGAGGTGAATCTACTAACTTGTACATCTTGTTAGATTACACAAACTAGGAAAGTTTGATCTTGCTGCACTCAACCTTCTTTGTTAAGAAAGCAACTCATTCCTAGAACAGAATTAGCTTATTTCACACAGTACTGTGTTCGGCAATGAAGGTGTTTGTTTTCTAAAGAAACTACTTTAGAAATGAGGCGAATCTACTAAGTTGTACATCTTGTTAGATTACACAAACTAGGAAAGTTTGATCTTGCTGCACTCAACTCTTTCTTTTTAAGAAAGCAACTCATTCGGAGAACAGAATTAGCTTATTTCACACAGTACTGTGTTCGGCAATGAAGGTGTTTGTTTTCTAAACAAACTACTTTAGAAATGAGGCTAATCTACTAAGTTGTACATCTTGTTAGATTACACAAACTAGGAAAGTTTGATCTTGCTGCACTCAACCTCTTTGTAGGAAAGCAACTCATTTGGAGAACAGAACTAGCTTATTTCACACAGTACTGTGTTCGGCAATGAAGGTGTTTGTTTTCTAAAACAAACTACTTTAGAAATGAGGCTAATCTACTAAATTGTACATCTTGTTAGATTACACAAACTAGGAAAGTTTGATCTTGCTGCACTGAAGACTCTTGTAAGAAAGCAACTCATCCTAGAACAGAACTAGCTTATTTCACACAGTACTGTGTTCGGCAATGAAGATGTTTGTTTTCTAAACAAACTACGTTAGAAATGAGGTTAATCTACTAACTTGTACATCTTGTTAGATTACACAAACTAGGAAAGTTTGATCTTGCTGCACTGAAGACTCTTGTAAGAAAGCAACTCATTCAGAGAACAGAACTGGCTTATTTCACACAGTACTGTGTTCGGCAATGAAAGATGTGTTGTTTTCTAAACAAACTACGTTAGAAATGAGGTTAATCTACTAAATTGTACATCTTGTTAGATTACACAAACTAGGAAAGTTTGATCTAGCTGCACTGAAGATTCTTCTTAAAAAGCAACTCATTCTAGAACAGAACTAGCTTATTTCACACAGTACAGTGTTCAGAAATGAAGATGTTTGTTTTTCTAAAGAAACTACTTTAGAAATGAAGCTAATCTACTAAGTTGTACATCTTGTTAGATTACACAAAACTAGGAAAGTTTGAACTTGCTGCACTTAAGACTCTCTTTGTAAGAAAGCAACTCATTCCTAGAACAGAATTAGCTTATTTCACACAGTACTGTGTTCGCAATGAAGATGTTTGTTTTCTAAAGAAACTACTTTAGAAATGAGGGTGAATCTACTAAGTTGTACATCTTGTTAGATTACACAAACTAGGAAAGTTTGGTCTTGCTGCACTGAAGATTCTTTGTAAGAAAGCAACTCATTCCGAGAACAGAATTAGCTTATTTCACACAGTACTGTGTTCGGCAATGAAGATGTTTGTTTTCTAAAGAAACTACTTTAGAAATGATTTGAATCTACTAACTTGTACATCTTGTTAGATTACACAAACTGAGAAAGTTTGAACTTGCTGCACTCAAGATTCTTGTTAGGAAAGCAACTCATTCCTGAGAACAGAATTAGCTTTATTTCACACAGTACTGTGTTCGGCAATGAAGATGTTTGTTTTCTAAAGAAACTACTTTAGAAATGAGGTGAATCTACTAACTTGTACATCTTGTTAGATTACACAAACTAGGAAAGTTTGATCTTGCTGCACTCAACCTCTTCTTTGTAAAAAGCAACTCATTAGGAGAACAGAATTTAGCTTATTTCACACAGTACAGTGTTCAGAAATGAAGGGTTTTGTTTTCTAAAGAAACTACTTTAGAAATGAGGCTAATCTACTAAATTGTACATCTTGTTAGATTACACAAACTAGGAAAGTTTGAACTTGCTGCACTCAAGACTCTTTGTTAGAAAGCAACTCATTCCTAGAACAGAATTAGCTTATTTCACACAGTACTGTGTTCCATAATGAAGATGTTTGTTTTCTAAAGAAACTATGTTAGAAATGAGGTGAATCTACTAAGTTGTACATCTTGTTAGATTACACAAACAAGGGAAAGTTTGATCTTGCTGCAGGAAGACTCTTTGTAGGAAAGCAACTCATTCAGAGAACAGAACTAGCTTATTTCACACAGTACTGTGTTCGGCAATGAAGATGTTTGTTTTCTAAAGAAACTACTTTAGAAATGAGGTGAATCTACTAACTTGTACATCTTGTTAGATTACACAAACTAGGAAAGTTTGATCTTCCTGCACTCAGATTCTTTTTAAGAAATCAACTCATTCCGAGAACAGAATTAGCTTATTTCACACAGTACTGTGTTCGGCAATGAAGATGTTTGTTTTCTAAAGAAACTACTTAGAAATGAGGTGAATCTACTAAGTTGTACATCTTGTTAGATTACACAAACAAGGAAAGTTTGTTCTTGCTGCACTCAAGACTCTTTGTAAGAAAGCAACTGATTCAGAGAACAGAATTAGCTTATTTCACACAGTACTGTGTTCGGCAATGAAGATGTTTGTTTTCTAAAGAAACTACTTTAGAAATGAGGTGAATCTACTAACTTGTACATCTTGTTAGATTACACAAACTAGGGAAAGTTTCATCTTCCTGCACTGAAGATTCTTGTTAAGAAATCAACTCATTCCGAGAACACAACTAGCTTATTTCACACAGTACTGTGTTCGGCAATGAAGATGTTTGTTTTCTAAACAAACTACGTTAGAAATGAGGAGAATCTACTAAGTTGTACATCTTGTTAGATTACACAAACTAGGAAAGTTTCATCTTGCTGCACTGAAGATCTTTTAAAAAAGCAACTCATTAGGAGAACAGAACTAGCTTTATTTCACACAGTACAGTGTTCAGAAATGAAGGGGTTTGTTTTTCTAAACAAACTACTTTAGAAATGAAGCTAATCTACTAAGTTGTACATCATGTTACATTACAGAAACTAGGAAAGTTTGATCTTCCTGCACTTAAGACTCTTCGTAAGAAAGCAACTCATTTGGAGAACAGAACGGGCTTATTTCACACAGTACTGTGTTCGGCAATGAAGGTGTTTGTTTTCTAAAGAAACTACGATAGAAATGAGTTGAATCTACTAAGTTGTACATCTTGTTAGGTTACACAAACTAAGAAAGTTTGATCGACCTGCACTGAAGATTCTTGTTAAGAAATCAACTCATTCCGAGAACAGAACTAGCTTGTTTCACACAGTACTGTGTTCGTCAATGAACGTGTTTGTTTTCTAAACAAACTACGTTAGAAATGAGGTGAATCTACTAAGTTGTACATCTTGTTAGATTACACAAACTAGGAAAGTTTGATCTTGCTGCACTGAAGATAGTTCTTAAAAAAGCAACTCATTCGGAGAACAGAACTAGCTTATTTCACACAGTACAGTGTTCAGAATTGAAGGGTTTTGTTTTCTAAACAAACTACTTTAGAAATGAAGCTAATGTACTAAATTGTACATCTTGTTACATTACACAAACTAGGAAAGTTTGAACTTGCTGCACTTAAGACTCTTCGTAAGAAAGCAACTCTTTTGGAGAATAGAACGGGCTTATTTCACACAGTACTGTGTTCTGTAATGAAGGTGTTTGTTTTCTAAACAAACGACGTTAGAAATGAGGTGAATCTACTAAGTTGTACATCTTGTCAGATTACACAAACAAGGAAAGTTTGATCTTTCTGCACTGAAGATACTTTGTAAGAAAGCAACTCATTCAGAGAACAGAACTAGCTAATTTCACACAGTACTGTGTTCGGCAATGAAGGTGTTTGTTTTCTAAACAAACTACGTTGAAATGAGGTGAATCTAGTAAGTTGTACATCTTGTTAGATTACACAAACTAGTAAAAATTGATCTTCCTGCACTGAAGATTCCAGTTAAGAAAGCAACTCATTCCGAGAACAGAACTAGTTTATTTCACACAGTCCTGTGTTCTGCAATGAAGGTGTTTGTTTTCGAAAGAAACTACGTTAGAAATGAGGTTAATCTATTAAGTTGTACATCTTATTAGATTACACAAACTAGGAAAGTATGTTCTTGCTGTAATGAAGATACTTCTTAAAAAAGCAACTCATTCGGAGAACAGAACTAGCTTATTTCACACAGTACAGTGTTCAGAAATGAAGGGTTTGTTTTATAAACAAACTACTTTAGAAATGAAGCTAATCTACTAAATTGTACATCATGTTACATTACAGCAACTAGGAAAGTGTGATCGTGCTGCACTTAAGACTCTTCATAAGAAAGCAACTCATTCGGAGAACAGAACTAGCTTATTTCACACAGTCCTGTGTTCGGCAATGAAGGTGTTTGATTTCTAAACAAACTACGTTAGAAATGAGGTGAATCTACTAAGTTGTACAGCTTGTTAGATTACACAAACTAGGAAAGTTTGATCTTGCAGCACTGAAGATACTTCTTAAAAAAGCAACTCATTCGGAGAACAGAACTAGCTTATTTCACAGTACAGAGTTCAGAAATGAAGGGGTTTGTTTTCTCAACAAACTACTTTAGAAATCAAACTAATCTTCTAAGTTGTACATCTTGTTACATTACAGAAACAAGGAAAGTTTGATCTTGCTGCACTTAAGACTCTTCTTAAGAAAGCAACTCATTTGAGAACAGAACGGGCTTATTTCATACAGTACTGTGTTTGGCAATGAAGGTGTTTGTTTTCTAAAGAAACTACGTTAGAAATGAGGTGAATCTACTAAGTTGTACATCTTGTTAGATTACACAAACTAGGAAAGTTTCATCTTCCTGCACTGAAGATTCTTGTTAAGAAATCAACTCATTCCGAGAACAGAACTAGCTTATTTCACACAATACTGTGTTCGTCAATGAACGTGTTTGTTTTCTAAACAAGCTACGTTAGAAATGAGGTGAATCTACTAAGTTGTACATCTTGTTAGATTACACAAACTAGAAAGTTTGATCTTGCTGCACTGAAGATACTTCTTAAAAACCAACTCATTCTGAGAACAGAACTACTTTATTTCACAGTACAGTGTTCAGAAATGAAGGGGTTTGTTTTCTAAACAAACTACTTTAGAAATGAAGCTAATCTACTAAGTTGTACATCATGTTACATTACAGAAACTAGGAAAGTTTGATCTTGCTGCACTTAAGACTCTTCGTAAGAAAGCAACTCATTCGGAGAACAGAACTAGCTTATTTCACACTGTACTGTGTTCCGTAATGAAGGTGTTTGTTTTTTGAACAAACTACGTTAGAAATGAGGTGAATCTACTAAGTTGTACATCTTGTTAGATTACACAAACAAGGTAAGTTTGATCTTGCTGCACTGAAGACTCTTCGTAAGAAAGCAACTCATTCAGAAAGCAGAACGGCCTTATTTCACACAGTACTGTGTTTCGCAATGAAGGTGTTTGTTTTCTAAACAAACTACGTTAGAAAGGAGGTGAATCTACTAAGTTGTACATATTGTTAGATTACACAAACTAGGAAAGTGTGATCTTCGTGCACTGAAGATTCTTGTTAAGGAAGCAACTCATTCCAAGAACAGAACGGTCTTATTTTACACAATACTGTGTTCGGCAATGAAGGTGTTTGTTTTCTAAAGAAACCATGATTGAAACGAGGTGAATCTACTAGTTGTACATCGTGTTAGATTACAAACACTAGGAAAGTTTGATCTTGCTGCATTGAAGATTCTTCTTAAAAAAGCAACTCATTCGGAGAACAAAATTAGCTTATTTCACACAGTACAGTGTTCAGAAATGAAGGGGTTTGTTTTCTGAACAAACTACTTTAGAAATGAAGGTAATCTACTAAATTGTACATCATGTTACATTACAGCAAGTACGAACGTTTGATCTTGCTGCACTTAAGACTCTTCATAAGAAAGCAACTGAATCGGAGAACAGAACTAGCTTATTTCACACAGTACTGTGTTCCGTAATGAAGGTGTTTGTTTTCTGAACATACTACGTTAGAAATGAGCTGAATCTAAGTTGCACATCTTGTTATATTACACAAACAAGGTAAGTTTGATCTTGCTGCAGTGAAGACACTTCATAAGAAAGCAAATCATTCAGAGAGCATAAACGCCTTATTTCACAAAGTACTGTGTTCGGCAATGAAGGTGTTTGTTTTCTAAAACAAACTACGTTAGAAATGAGGTGAATCTACTAAGTTGTACATCTTGTTAGATTACACAAACTAGTAAAGTTTGATCTTCCTGCACTGAAGATTCTTGTTAAGAAAGCAAATCATTCCGAGAACAGAACTAGGTTATTTCACACAGTCCTGTGTTCGGCAATGAAGGTGTTTGTTTTCTAAACAAACTACGTCAGAAATGAGGTGAATCTACTAAGTTGTACATCTTGTTAGATTACACAAACTAGGAACGTTTGATCTTGCTGCACTGAAGATACTTCTTAAAAAAGCAACTCATTCGGAGAACAGAACTAGCTTATTTCACCCAGTACAGTGTTCAGAAATGAAGGGGTTTCTTTTGTAAACAAACTACTTTAGAAATGAAACTAATCTACTAAGTTGTACATCATGTTACATTACAGAAACTAGGAAAGTTTGATCTTGCTGCACTTAAGACTCTTCGTAAGAAAGCAACTCATTTGGAGAACAGAACGGCCTTTCTTCACACAGTACTGTGTTCGGCAATGAAGGTGTTTGTTTTCTAAAGAAACTACGTTAGAAATGAGGTGAATCTACTAACTTGTACATCTTGTTAGATTACACAAACAAGGTAAGTTTGATCTTGCTGCACTGAAGACTCTTTGTAAGAAAGCAACTCATTCAGAGAGCAGAACGGCCTTATTTCACACAGTACTGTGTTCGGCAATGAAGGTGTTTGTTTTCTAAACAAACTACGTTAGAAATGAGGTGAAACTACTAAGTTGTACATCTTGTTTGATTACACAAACTAGGAAAGTTTGATTTGCTGCACTGAAGATACTTCTTAAAAAAGCAACTCATTCGGAGAACAGAACTAGCTTATTTCACACAGTACAGTGTTCAGAAATGAAGGGTTTTGTTTTCTAAACAAACTACTTTAGAAATGAAGCTAATCTACTAAATTGTACATCATGTTACATTACAGCAACTAGGAAAGTTTTATCTTGCTGCATTTAAGACTCTTCATAAGAAAGCAACTCATTCGGAGAACAGAACTAGCTTATTTCACAGAGTACTTTGTTCCGTAATGAAGGTGTTTGTTTTCTAAATAAAGTATGTTAGAAATGAGGTGAATCTACTAAGTTGTACATGTTGATAGATTACCCAAACAAGGTAAGTTTGATATTGCTGCACTGAAGACTCTTCGTAAGAAAGCAACTCATTCAGAGAGGAGAACGGCCTTATTTCACACAGTACTGTGTTCGGCAATGAACGTGTTTGTTTTCTAAACAAAGTACGTTAGAAATGAGGTGAATCTACTAAGTTGTACATCGTGTTAGATTACACAAACTAGGAAAGTTTGATGTTGCTGCACTGAAGATACTTCTTAAAAAAGCAACTCATTCGGAGAACAGAACTAGCTTATTTCACACAGTACAGTGTTCAGAAATGAAGGGGTTTGTTTTCTAAACAAACTACTTTAGAAATGAAGCTAATCTACTAAGTTGTACATCATGTTACATTACAGAAACAAGGATAGTTTGATCTTGCTGCACTTAAGACTCTTCGTAAGAAAGCAACTCATTTGGAGAACAGAACGGGTTTATTTCGCACAGTACTGTGTTCGTCAATGAAGGTGTTAGTTTTCTAAAAAACTAGGTTAGAAATGAAGTGAATCTGCTAAGTTGTAGATCTTGTTAGATTTCACAAACTAGGAAAGTTTCATCTTCCTGCACTGAAGATTCTTGTTAAGAAAGCAACTCATTCCGAGAACAGAACTTGCTTTTTTCACACAGTACTGTGTTCGGCAATGAAGGTGTTTGTTTTCTAAACAAACTATGTTAGAAATGAGGTGAATCTACTAAGTTGTACATCTTGTTAGATTACAGAAACTAGGAAAGTTTGTTCTTGCTGCACTGAAGATACTTCTTAAAAAAGCAACTCATTCGGAGAACAGAACTAGCTTATTTCACACAGTACAGTGTTCAGAAATGAAGGTGTTTGTTTTCTAAACCAACTACTTTAGAAATGAAGCGAATCTACTAAATTGTACATCATGTTACATTACAGCAACTAGGAAAGTATGATCTTGCTGCACTTAAGACTCTTCCTAAGAAAGCAACTCATTCGGAGAACAGAACTAGCTTATTTCACACTGTACTGTGTTCCATAATGAAGGTGTTTGTTTTCTAAACAAACTACGTTAGAAATGAGGTGAATCTACTAAGTTGTACATCTTGTTAGATTACACAAACAAGGTACGTTTGATCTTGCTGCAGTGAAGACTCTTCGAAGAAAGCAACTCATTCAGAGAGCAGAAACGGCCTTATTTCACACAGGACTGTGTTCGGCAATGAAGGTGTTTGTTTTCTAAACAAACTATGTTAGAAATGAGGTGAATCTACTAAGTTGTACATCTTGTTAGATTACACAAACTAGTAAAGGTTGATCTTCCTGCACTGAAGATTCTTGTTAAGAAAGCAACTCATTCCGAGAATAGAACTAGCTTATTTCACACAGTACTGTGTTCGGCAATGAAGGTGTTTGTTTTCTAAACAAACTACATTACAAATGAGGTGAATCTACTAATTTGTACCTCTTGTTAGATTACACAAACTAGGAAAGTTTGATCTAGCTGCACTGAAGATACTTCTTAAAAAAGCAACTCATTCGGAGGACAGAACTAGCTTATTTCACACAGTACAGTGTTCAGAAATGAAGGGGTTTGTTTTCTAAATGACCTACTTTAGAAATGAAGCTAATCTACTAAGTTGTACATCATGTTACATTACAGAAACAGGGAAAGTTTGATCTTGCTGCACTTAAGACTCTTCGTAAGAAAGCAACTCATTTGGAGAACAGAACGGGCTTATTTCACACAGTACTGTGTTCGCCAATGAAGGTGTTTGTTTTCTAACGAAACTACGTTAGAAATGAGGTGAATCTACTAAGTTGTACATCTTGTTAGATTACACAAACTAGGAAAGTTTCATCTTCCTGCACTGAAGATTCTTGTTAAGAAATCAACTCATTCGAGAACAGAACTAGCTTATTTCACACAGTACTGTGTTCGGGCAATGAAGATGTTTGTTTTCTAAACAAACTTCTTAGAAATAAGGTGAATCTACTAAGTTGTACATCTTGTTAGATTACACAAACTAGGAAAGTTTGATCTTGCTGCACTTAAGACTCTTCGTAAGAAAGCAACTCATTCGGAGAACAGAACTAGCTTATTTCACACAGTCCTGTGTTCGGGAATGAAGGTGTTTGATTTCTAAACAAACTAAGTTAGAAATGAGGTGAATCTACTTAGTTGTACAGCTTGTTAGATTACACAAACTAGGAAAGTTTGATCTTGCAGCACTGAAGATACTTCTTAAAAAAGCAACTCATTCGGAGAATAGAACTAGCTTATTTCACACAGTACAGACTTCAGAAATGAAGGGGTTTGTTTTCTAAAAAAACTACTTTAGAAATGTAGCTAATCTACTAAGTCGTACATCATGTTACATTACAGAAACTAGGAAAGTTTGATCTTGCTGCACTTAAGACTCTTCGTAAGAAAGCAACTCATTTGGAGAATAGAACGGGCTTATTTCACACAGTACTGTGTTCGGCAATGAAGGTGTTTGTTTTCTAAAGAAACTAC
Source organism: Orientallactaga sibirica (assembly GCA_036365145.1). NCBI lineage: Eukaryota > Metazoa > Chordata > Mammalia > Rodentia > Dipodidae > Orientallactaga > Orientallactaga sibirica. The sequence goes on from JAEOAD010000020.1 coordinate 240,033, forward strand.
GTTAGAAATGATGTGAATCTACTAAGTTGTACATCTTGTTAGATTACACAAACTAGGAAAGTTTCATCTTCCTGCACCGAAGATTCTTGTTAAGAAATCAACTCATTCCGAGAACAGAACTAGCTTATTTCACACAGTACTGTGTTCGGCAATGAAGATGTTTGTTTTCTAAACAAACTACGTTAGAAATGAGGTGATTCTACTAAGTTGTACATCTTGTTAGATTACACAAACTAGGAAAGTTTGATCTTGCTGCACTGAAGATACTTCTTAAAAAAGCAACTCATTCGGAGAACAGAACTACTTTATTTCACACAGTACAGTATTCAGAAATGAAGGGGTTTGTTTTCTAAACAAACTACTTTAGAAATGAAGCTAATCTACTAAGTTGTACATCATGTTACATTACAGAAACTAGGAACGTTTGATCTTGCTGCACTTAAGACTCTTCGTAAGAAAGCAACTCATTTGGCGAACAGATCGGGCTTATTTCACACAGTACTGTGTTCGGCAATGAAGGTGTTTGTGTTCTAAAGAAAGTACGATAGAAATGAGTTGAATCTACTAAGTTGTACATCTTGTTAGATTACACAAACTAAGAAAGTTTGATCTTCCTGGACTGCAGATTCTTGTTAAGAAATCAACTCATTCCGAGAACAGAACTAGCTTATTTCACACAGTACTGTGTTCGGCAATGAACGTGTTTGTTTTCTAAACAAGATACATTAGAAATGAGTTGAATCTACTAAGTTCTACATCTTGTTAGATTACTCAAACTAGGAAAGTTTTATCTTGCTGCACTGAAGATAGTTCTTAAAAAAGCAACTCATTCGGAGAACAGAACTAGCTTATTTCACACAGTACAGTGTTCAGAAATGAAGGGGTTTGTTTTCTAAACAAACTACTTTAGAAATGAAGCTAATCTACTAAGTTGTACATCATGTTACATTACAGAAACAAGGAAAGTTTGATCTTGCTTCACTTAAGACTTCGTAAGAAAGCAACTCATTAGGAGAACAGAACTAGCCTATTTCACACAGTACTGTGTTCGGCAATGAAGGTGTTTGTTTTCTAAAGAAACTACGTTAGAAATGAGGTGAATCTACAAAGTTGTACATCTTGTTAGATTACACAAACTAAGAAAGTTTCATCTTGCTGCACTGAAATTTCTTGTTAAGATAGCAACTCATTCCGAGAACAGAACGAGCTTATTTCACACAGTACTGTGTTCGGCAATGAAGGTGTTTGTTTTCTCAAGAAACTACGATAGAAATGAGGTGAATCTACTAAGTTGTAAATCTTGTTAGATTACACAAACTAAGAAAGTTTGATCTTCCTGAACAAAAGATTCTTGTTAAGAAATCAACTCATTGCGAGAACAGAACTAGGTTATTTCACACAGTAGTGTGTTCCGCAATGAACGTGTTTGTTTTCTAAACAAACTACGTTAGAAATGAAGAGAATCTACTAAGTTGTACATCTTGTTAGATTACACAAACTAGTCACGATTGATCTTCCTGCACTGAAGATTCTTTTAAGAAAGCAACTCATTCCGAGAACAGAACTACGTTATTTCACACAGTACTGTGTTCGGCAATGAAGGTGTTTGATTTCTAAACAAACTACGTTAGAAACGAGGTGAATCTACTAAGTTGTACAGCGTGTTAGATTACACAAACTAGGAAAGTTTCATCTTGCTGCACTGAAGATACTTCTTAAAAAGCAACTGATTCGGAGAACAGAACTAGCTTATTTCACACAGTACAGTGTTCAAAAATGAAGGGTTTTGTTTTCTAAACAAACTACTTTAGAAATGAAGCTAATCTACTAAATTGTACTTCATGTTACATTACAGCAACTAGGAAAGTTTGATCTTGCTACACTTAAGACTCTTCGTTAGAAAGCAACTCATTCGGAGAACAGAACTAGCTTATTTCACACTGTACTTTGTTCCGTAATGAAGGTGTTTGTTTTCTAAACAAACTACGTTAGAAATGAGGTGAATCTACTAAGTTGTACATCTTGTTAGATTACACAAACAAGGTAAGTTTGATCTTGCTGCACTGAAGATACTTCTTAAAAAAGCAACTCATTCGGAGAACAGAACGGCTTTATTTCACACAGTACTGTTTTCGGCAATGAAGGTGTTTGTTTTCTAAAGAAACTACGTTAGAAATGAGGTGAATCTACTAAGTTGTACATCTTGTTAGATTACACAAACTAGGAAAGTATGATCTTGCTGCACTGAAGATACTTCTTAAAAAAGCAACTCATTCGGAGAACAGAACTAGCTTATTTCACACAGTACAGTGTTCAGAAATGAAGGGGTTTGTTTTCTAAACAAACTACTTTAGAAATGAAGCAAATCTACTAAATTGTACATCATGTTACATTACAGCAACTAGGAAAGTTTGATCTTGCTGCACTTAAGACTCTTTGTAAGAAAGCAACTCATTCGGAGAACAGAACTAGCTTATTTCACACAGTACTGTGTTCGGAAATGAAGGTGTTTGTTTTCTAAACAAACTACGTTAGAAATGAGGTTAATCTACTAAGTTGTAAATCTTGTTAGATTACACAAACAAGGTAAGTTTGATCTTGCTGCACTGAAGACTCTTCGTAAGAAAGCAACTCATTCAGAGAACAGAACGGCCTTATTTCACACAGTACTGTGTTCGGCAATGTAGGTGTTTGTTTTCTAAACAAACTACGTTAGAAATGAGGTGAATCTACTAAGTTGTACATTTTGTTAGATTACACAAACTAGGAAAGTTTCATCTTCCTGCAGTGAAGATTCTTGTTAAGAAATCAACTGATTCCGTGAACAGAACTAGCTTATTTCACACAGTACAGTGTTCAGAAATGAAGGGTTTTGTTTTCTAAACAAACTACTTTAGAAATGAAGCTAATCTACTAAATTGTACATCATGTTACATTACAGCAACTAGTAAAGTTTGATCTTGCTGCACTTTAGACTCTTCGTAAGAAAGCAACTCATTCGAGGAACAGAACTTGCTTATTTCACACAGTACTTTGTTCCGTAATGAAGGTGTTTGTTTTCTAAACAAACTACGTTAGAAATCAGGTGAATCTACTAAGTTGTACGTCTTTTTAGATTACACAAACAAGGTAAGTTTGATCTTGCTGCACTGAAGAGTCTTCGTAAGAAAGCAACTCATTCCGAGAGCAGAACGGCCTTATTTCACACAATACTGTGTTCGGAAATGAAGGTGTTTGTTTTCTAAAGAAACTACATTAGAAATGAGGTAAATCTACTAAGTTGTACATCTTGTTAAATTACACAAACTAGGAAAGTTTCATCTTCCTGCACTGAAGATTCTTGTTAAGAAATCAAGTCATTCCGAGAACAGAACCAGCTTTTTTCACACAGTACTGTGTTCAGCAATAAAGATGTTTGTTTTCTAAACAAACTACGTTAGAAATGAGGTGAATCTACTAAGTTGTACATCTTGTTAGATTACACAAACTAGGAAAGTTTGATCTTGCTGCACTGAAGAAACTTCTTAAAAAAGCAACTCATTCGGAGAACAGAACTAGCTTATTTCACACAGTACAGTGTTCAGAAATGAAGGGGTTTGTTTTCTAAACAAACTACTTTAGAAATGAATCTAATCTACTAAGTTGTACATCATGTTACATTACAGAAACTAGGAAAGTTTGATCTTGTTGCACTTAATACTCTTCGTAAGAAAGCAACTCATTTGGAGAACAGAATGGGCTTATTTCACACAGTACTGTGTTCGGCAATGAAGGTGTTTGTTTTCTAAAGAAACTACGATAGAAATGAGGTGAATCTACTAAGTTGTACATCTTGATAGATTACACAAACTAAGAAAGTTTGATCTTCCTGAACAAAAGATTCTTGTTAAGAAATCAACTCATTGCGAGAACAGAACTAGCTTATTTCACACAGTACTGTGTTCCGCAATGAACGTGTTTCTTTTCTAAACAAACTACGTTAGAAATGAGGGGAATCTACTAATTTGTACATCTTGTTAGATTACACAAACTAGTCACGTTTGATCTTCCTGCACTGAAGATTCTTTTAAGAAAGCAACTCATTCCGAGAACAGAACTACGTTATTTCACACAGTACTGTATTCGGCAATGAAGGTGTTTGATTTCTAAACAAACTACGTTAGAAATGAGGTGAATCTACTAAGTTGTACAGCGTGTTAGATTACACAAACTAGGAAAGTTTCATCTTGCTGCACTGAAGATACTTCTTAAAAAAGCAACTGATTCGGAGAAAAAAACTAGCTTATTTCACACAGTACAGTGTTCAAAAATGAAGGGTTTTGTTTTCTAAACAAACTACTTTAGAAATGAAGCTAATCTACTAAATTGTACTTCATGTTACATTACAGCAACTAGGAAAGTTTGATCTTGCTGCACTTAAGACTCTTCGTTAGAAAGCAACTCATTCGGAGAACAGAACTAGCTTATTTCACACTGTACTTTGTTCCGTAATGAAGGTGTTTGTTTTCTAAACAAACTACGTTAGAAATGAGGTGAATCTACTAAGTTGTACATCTTGTTAGATTACACAAACAAGGTAAGTTTGATCTTGCTGCACTGAAGATACTTCTTAAAAAAGCAACTCATTCGGAGAACAGAACGGCTTTATTTCACACAGTACTGTATTCGGCAATGAAGGTGTTTGTTTTCTAAAGAAACTACGTTAGAAATGAGGTCAATCTACTAAGTTGTACATCTTGTTAGATTACACAAACTAGGAAAGTATGATCTTGCTGCACTGAAGATACTTCTTAAAAAAGCAACTCATTCGGAGAACAGAACTAGCTTATTTCACACAGTACAGTGTTCAGAAATGAAGGGGTTTGTTTTCTAAACAAACTACTTTAGAAATGAAGCAAATCTACTAAATTGTACATCATGTTACATTACAGCAACTAGGAAAGTTTGATCTTGCTGCACTTAAGACTCTTTGTAAGAAAGCAACTCATTCGGAGAACAGAACTAGCTTATTTCACACAGTACTGTGTTCCGCAATGAACGTGTTTCTTTTCTAAACAAACTACGTTAGAAATGAGGTTAATCTACTAAGTTGTAAATCTTGTTAGATTACACAAACAAGGTAAGTTTGATCTTGCTGCACTGAAGACTCTTCGTAAGAAAGCAACTCATTCAGAGTACAGAACGGCCTTATTTCACACAGTACTGTGTTCGGCAATGTAGGTGTTTGTTTTCTAAACAAACTACGTTAGAAATGAGGTCAATCTACTAAGTTGTACATTTTGTTAGATTACACAAACTAGGAAAGTTTCATCTTCCTGCAGTGAAGATTCTTGTTAAGAAATCAACTCATTCCGTGAACAGAACTAGCTTATTTCACACAGTACAGTGTTCAGAAATGAAGGGTTTTGTTTTCTAAACAAACTACTTTAGAAATGAAGCTAATCTACTAAATTGTACATCATGTTACATTACAGCAACTAGGAAAGTTTGATCTTGCTGCACTTAAGACTCTTCGTTAGAAAGCAACTCATTCGGAGAACAGAACTAGCTTATTTCACACTGTACTTTGTTCCGTAATGAAGGTGTTTGTTTTCTAAACAAACTACGTTAGAAATGAGGTGAATCTACTAAGTTGTACATCTTGTTAGATTACACAAACAAGGTAAGTTTGATCTTGCTGCACTGAAGATACTTCTTAAAAAAGCAACTCATTCAGAGAAAGGAACGGCCTTATTTCACACAGTACTGTGTTCGGCAATGAAGGTGTTTGTTTTCTAAAGAAACTACGTTAGAAATGAGGTGAATCTACTAAGTTGTACATCTTGTTAGATTACACAATCTAGTCACGTTTGATCTTCCTGCACTGAAGATTCTTGTTAAGAAAGCAACTCATTCCGAGAACAGAACTAGCTTATTTCAGACAGTACTGTGTTCGGCAATGAAGGTGTTTGTTTTCTAAACAAACTACGTTAGAAATGAGGTGAATCTACTAAGTTGTACATCTTATTAGATTACACAAAGTAGGAAAGTTTGATCTTGCTGCCCTGAAGATACTTCTTAAAAAAGCAACTCATTCGGAGAACAAAACTAGCTTATTTCACACAGTACAGTGTTCAGAAATAAAAGGGTTTTTGTTTTCTAAACAAACTACTTTAGAAATGAAGCTAATCTACTAAGTTGTACATCATGTTACATTACAGAAACAAGGATAGTTTGATCTTGCTGCACTTAAGACTCTTCGTAAGAAAGCAACTCATTCAGAGAACAGAACGGGCTTATTTCACACAGTACTGTGTTCGGCAATGAAGGGCTTGTTTTCTAAAGAAACTACGATAGAAATGAGGTGAATCTACTCAATTGTACATCTTGTTAGATTACACAAACTAGGAAAGTTTGATCTTGCTGCACTGAAGATACTTCTTAAAAAAGCAACTGATTCGGAGAACAGAATTAGCTTATTCCACACAGTACAGTGTTCAAAAATGAAGGGGTTTTGTTTTCTAAACAAACTACTTATGAAATGAAGCTAATCTACTAAATTGTACATCATGTTACATTACAGCAACTAGGAAAGTTTGATCTTGCTGCACTTAAGACTCTTCCTAAGAAAGCAACTCATTGGGAGAACAGAACTAGCTTATTTCACACAGTACTTTGTTCAGAATGAAGGTGTTTGTTTTCTAAACAAACTACGGTAGAAATGAGGTGAATCTACTAAGTTGTACATCTTTTTAGATTACACAAACAAGGTAAGTTTGATCTTGCTGCACTGAAGACTCTTCGTAAGAAAGCAACTCATTCAGAGAGCAGAACGGCCTAATTTCATACAGTACTGTGTTCGGCAATGAAGGTGTTTGTTTTCTAAAGAAACTACGTTAGAAATGAGGTGAATCTACTAAGTTGTACATCTTGTTAGATTACACAAACAAGGTAAGTTTGATCTTGCTGCACTGAAGATACTTCTTAAAAAAGCAACTCATTCCGAGAACAGAACTATCTTATTTCACACAGTACTGTGTTTGGCAATGAAGGTGTTTGTTTCCTGACAAACGACGTTAGAAATGAGGTGAATCTACTAAGTTGTATACTTTGTTACATTACACAAACTAAGAAAGTTTGATCTTGCTGCACTGAAGATACTTCTTAAAAAAGCAACTCATTCGGAAAACAGAACTAGCTTATTTCACACAGTACAGTGTTCAGAAATGAAGGGGTTTGTTTTCTAAACAAACTACTTTAGAAATGAAGCTAATCTACTAAATTGTACAACATGTTACATTACAGCAAGTAGGAAAGTTTGATCTTGCTGCACTTAAGACTCTTCGTAAGAAAGCAACTCATTCGGAGAATAGAACGGGCATATTTCACACAGTAGTGTGTTCGGCAATGAAGGTGTTTGTTTTCTAAAGAAACTACGTTAGAAATGAGGTGAATCTACTAAGTTGTACATCTTGTTAGATTACATAAACTAGGAAAGTTTGTTCTTGCTGCACTGAAGATACTTCTTAAAAAAGCAACTCATTCGGAGAACAGAAGTAGCTTATTTCACACATTACAGTGTTCAGAAATGAAGGGGTTTGTTTACTAAACAAACTACTTTAGAAATGAAGCTAATCTACTAAATTGTACATCATGTTACATTACAGCAACTAGGGAAGTTTGATCTTGCTGCACTTAAGACTCCTCGTAAGAAAGCAACTCATTCGGACAACAGAACTAGTTTATTTCACACTGTACTGTGTTCTGTAATGAAGGTGTTGTTTTCTAAACAAACTATGTTAGAAATGAGGTGAATCTAATAAGTTGTACAGCTAGTTAGATTACACAAACAAGGTAAGTTTGATCTTGCTGCACTGAAGACTCTTCGTAAGAAAGCAACTCATTCAGAGAACAGAACGGCCTTATTTCACACAGTACTGTGTTCTGCAATGAAGGTGTTTGTTTTCTAAAGAAACTACGTTAGAAATGAGGTGAATCTACTAAGTTGTACATCTTGTTAGATTACACAATCTAGTCACGTTTGATCTTCCTGCACTGAAGATTCTTGTTAAGAAAGCAACTCATTCCGAAAACAGAACTAGCTTATTTCAGACAGTACTGTGTTCGGCAATGAAGGTGTTTGTTTTCTAAACAAACTACGTTAGAAATGAGGTGAATCTACTAAGTTGTACATCTTATTAGATTACACAAAGTAGGAAAGTTTGATCTTGCTACCCTGAAGATACTTCTTAAAAAAGCAACTCATTCGGAGAACAAAACTAGCTTATTTCACACAGTACAGTGTTCAGAAATAAAGGGGTTTGTTTTCTAAACAAACTACTTTAGAAATGAAGCTAATCTACTAAGTTGTACATCATGTTACATTACAGAAACAAGGATAGTTTGATCTTGCTGCACTTAAGACTCTTCGTAAGAAAGCAACTCATTTGGAGAACAGAACGGGCTTATTTCACACAGTACTGTGTTCGGCAATGAAGGGCTTGATTTCTAAAGAAACTACGATAGAAATGAGGTGAATCTACTCAATTGTACATCTTGTTAGATTACACAAACAAGGTAAGTTTGATCTTGCTGCACTGAAGATACTTCTTAAAAAAGCAACTCATTCCGAGAACAGAACTATCTTATTTCACACAGTACTGTGTTTGGCAATGAAGGTGTTTGTTTCCTGACAAACAACGTTAGAAATGAGGTGAATCTACTAAGTTGTATACTTTGTTACATTACACAAACTAAGAAAGTTTGATCTTGCTGCACTGACGATATTTCTTAAAAAAGCAACTCATTCGGAAAACAGAACTAGCTTATTTCACACAGTACAGTGTTCAGAAATGAAGGGGTTTGTTTTCTAAACAAACTACTTTAGAAATGAAGCTAATCTACTAAATTGTACATCATGTTACATTACAGCAACTAGGAAAGTTTGATCTTGCTGCACTTAAGACTCTTCGTAAGAAAGCAACTCATTCAGAGAACAGAACTAGCTTATTTCACACTGTACTTTGTTCCAATGAATGAAGGTGTTTGTTTTCTAAACAAACTACGTTAGAAATGAGGTGAATCTACTAAGTTGTACATCTTGTTAGATCACACAAACAAGGTAAGTTTGATCTTGCTGCACTGAAGACTCTTCGTAAGAAAGCAACTCATTCAGAGAGCAGAACGGCCTTATTTCACACAGTACTGTGTTCGACAATGAAGGTGTTTGTTTTCTAAAGAAACTACGTTAGAAATGAGGTGAATCTACTAAGTTGTACAGCTTGTTAGATTACACAAACTAGGAAAGTTTCATCTTGCTGCACTGAAGATACTTCTTAAAAAAGCAACTCATTCCGAGAACAGAATTAGCTTATTTCACACAATACTGTGTTCAGAAATGAAGGGGTTTGTTTTCTCAACAAACTACTTTAGAAATGAAGCTAACCTACTAAATTGTACATCATGTTACATTACAGCAACTAGGAAAGTTTGATCTTGCTGCACTTAAGACTCTTCGTAAGAAAGCAACTCATTCAGAGAACAGAACTAGCTTATTTCACACAGTACTTTGTTCCGTAATGAAGGTGTTTGTTTTCTAAAGAAACTACGTTAGAAATGAGGTGAATCTACTAAGTTGTACATCTTGTTAGATTACACAAACTAGGAAAGTTTCATCTTCCTGCACTTAAGACTCTTCGTAAGAAAGCAACTCAATTGGAGAACAGAACGGGCTTATTTCACACAGTACTGTGTTCGGAAATGAAGGTGCTTGTTTTCTAAAGAAACTACGATAGAAATGAGGTGAATCTACTAAGTTGTACATCTTGTTAGATTACAGAAACAAGATAAGTTTGATCTTGCTGCACTGAAGACTCTTCGTAAGAAAGCAACTCATTCAGAGAGCAGAACGGGCTTATTTCACACAGTACTGTGTTTGGCAATGAAGGTGTTTGTTTTCTAAAGAAACTACGATAGAAAACAGGTGAATCTACTAAGTTGTACATCTACTTAGATTACACAAACTAGTCACGTTTGATCTTCCTGCACTGAATATTTTTGTTAAGAAATGAACTCATTCCGAGAACAGAACTACCTTATTTCACACAGTCCTGTTTTCGGCAATGAAGGTGTTTGATTCCTAAACAAACTACGTTAGAAATGATGTGAATCTACTAAGTTGTACAGCTTGTTAGATTACACAAACTAGGAAAGTTTGATCTTGCAGCACTGAAGATACTTCTTAAAAAAGCAACTGATTCGGAGAACAGAACTAGCTTATTTCACACAGTACAGTGTTCAAAAATGAAGGGTTTTGTTTTCTAAACAAACTACTTTAGAAATGAATCTAATCTACTAAAGTGTACATCATGTTACATTACAGCAACTAGGAAAGTTTGATCTTGCTGCACTTAAGACTCTTCGTTAGAAAGCAACTCATTCGGAGAACAGAACTAGCTTATTTCACACAGTACTGTGTTCCGTAATGAAGGTGTTTGTTTTCTAAACAAACTACGTTAGAAATGAGGTGAATCTACTCAGTTGTACATCTTGTTAGATTACACAAACAAGGTAAGTTTGATCTTGCTGCAGTGAATACTCTTCGTAAGAAAGCAACTCATTCAGAGAGCAGAACGGCCTTATTTCACACAGTACTGTGTTCGGCAATGAAGGTGTTTGTTTTCTAAACAAACTATGGTAGAAATGAGGTGAATCTACTAAGTTGTACATCTTGTTAGATTACACAAACTAGTAAAGGTTTATCTTCCTGCACTGAAGATTCTTGTTAAGAAAGCAACTCATTCCGAGAACAGAACTAGCTTATTTCACACAGTACTGTGTTTGCCAATGAAGGTGTTTGTTTTCTAAACAAACTACATTACAAATGAGGTGAATCTACTAAGTTGTACATCATGTTACATTACACAAACTAGGAAAGTTTGATCTACCTGCACTGAAGATACTTCTTAAAACAGCAACTCATTCGGAGAACAGAACTAGCTTATTTCACACAGTACAGTGTTCAGAAATGAAGGGGTTTGTTTTCTAAATGAACTACTTTAGAAATGAAGCTAATCTACTAAGTCGTACATCATATTACATGACAGAAACAAGGAAAGTTTGATCTTGCTGCACTTAAGACTCTTCGTAAGAAAGCAACTCATTTGGAGAACAGAACGGGCTTATTTCACACAGTACTGTGTTCGGCAATGAAGGTGTTTGTTTTCTAAAGAAACTACGTTAGAAATGAGGTGAATCTACTAAGTTGTACATCTTGTTAGATTACACAAACTAGGAAAGTTTCATCTTCCTGCACTGAAGATTCTTGTTAAGAAATCAACTCATTCTGAAAACAGAACTAGCTTATTTCACACAGTACTGTGTTCGGCAATGAAGATGCTTGTTTTCTAAACGAACTATGTTAGAAATGAGGTGAATCTACTAAGTTGTACATCTTGTTAGATTACACAAACTAGGAAAGCTTGATCTTGCTGCACTTAAGACTCTTCGTAAGAAAGCAACTCATTTGGAAAACAGAACGGGCTTATTTCACACAGTACTGTGTTCGGCAATGAAGGTGTTTGTTTTCTAAAGAAACTACGATAGAAATGAGTTTAATCTACTAAGTTGTACATCTTGTTAGGTTACACAAACTAAGAAAGTTTGATCTTCCTACACTGAAGATACTTGTTAAGAAATCAACTCATTCCGAGAACAGAACTAGCTTATTTCACACAGTACTGTGTTCGTCAATGAACGTGTTTTTTTTTCTAAACAAGCTATGTTAGAAATGAGGTGAATCTACTAAGTTGTACATCTTGTTAGATTACACAAACTAGGAAAGATTGATCTTGCTGCACTGAAGATAGTTCTTAAAAAAGCAACTCATTCGGAGAACAGAACAGGCTTATTTCACACAGTACAGTGTTCAGAAATGAAGGGTTTTGTTTTCTAAACAAACTACTTTAGAAATGAAGCTAATGTACTAAATTGTACATCATGTTACATTACAGCAACTAGGAAAGTTTGATCTTGCTGCACTTAAGACTCTAAGTAAGAAAGCAACTCATTTGGAGAACAGAACTTGGTTATTTCACACAGTACTGTGTTCTGTAATGAAGGTGTTTGTTTTCTAAACAAACGACGTTAGAAATGAGGTGACTCTACTAAGTTGTACATCTTGTCAGATTACACAAACAAGGTAAGTTTGATCTTGCTGTACTGAAGCCTCTTCGGGAGAAATCAACTCATTCAGAGAGCAGAACGGCCTTATTTCACACAGTACTGTGTTCGGCAATGAAGGTGTTTGTTTTCTAAACAAACTACGTTAGAAATGAGGTGAATCTAATAAGTTGTACATCTTGTTAGATTACACAAACTAGTAAAAATTGATCTTCCTGCACTCTAGATTCCAGTTAAGAAAGCCACTCATTCCGAGAACAGAACTAGTTTATTTCACACAGTACTGTGTTCCGCAATGAAGGTGTTTGTTTTCGAAAGAAACTACGTTAGAAATGAGGTGAATCTACTAAGTTGTACATCTTGTTAGATTACACATACTAGGAAAGTATGTTCTGGCTGTACTGAAGATACTTCTTAAAAAAGCAACTCATTCGGGGAACAGAACTAGCTTATTTCACACAGTACAGTGTTCAGAAATGAAGGGGTTTGTTTTCTAAACAAACTACTTTAGAAATGAAGCTGATCTACTAAATTGTACATCATGTTACATTACAACAACTAGGAAAGTTTGATCTTGCTGCACTTAAGACTCTTCGTAAGAAAGCAACTCATTCGGAGAACAGAACTAGCTTATTTCACACTGTACTTTGTTACGTAATGGAGATGTGTGTTTTCTAAACAAAGTACGTTAGAAATGAGTTGAATCTACTAAGTTGTACATCTTGTTAGATTACACAAACAAGATAAGTTTGATCTTGCTGCACTGAAGACTCTTCGTAAGAAAGCAACTCATTCAGAGAGCAGAACGGGCTTATTTCACACAGTACTGTGTTCGGCAATGAAGGTGTTTGTTTTCTAAACAAATTATGTTAGAAATGAGGTGAATCTACTAAGTTGTACATCTTGTTAGATTACACAAACTAGTAAAGGTTGATCTTCCTGCACTGAAGATTCTTGGTAAGAAAGCAACTCATTCCGAGAACAGAACTAGCTTATTTCACACAGTACTGTGTTCGGCAATGAAGGTGTTTGTTTTCTATACACACTACATTACAAATGAGGTGAATCTACTAAGTTGTACATCATTTTACATTACAGAAACTAGGAAAGTTTGATCTTGCTGCACTTAAGACTCTTCGTAAGAAAGCAACTCATTCGGAGAACAGAACGGGCTTATTTCACACACTTCTGTGTTCGGCAATGAAGGTGTTAGTTTTCTAAAGAAACTACGTTAGAAATGAGGTGAATCTACTAAGTTGTATATCTTGTTAGATTACACAAACTAGGAAAGTTTGTTCTTGCTGCACTAAAGATACTTCTTAAAAAAACAACTCATTCGGAGAACAGAACTATCTTATTTCACACAGTACAGTGTTCAGAAATGAAGGGGTTTGTTTTCTAAACAAACTACTTTAGAAATGAAGCTAATCTACTAAATTGTACATCATGTTACATTACATCAACTAGGAAAGTTTGATCTTGCTGCACTTAAGACTCTTCGTAAGAAAGCAACTCATTCGGAGAACAGAACTAGCTTATTTCACACTGTACTTTGTTCCGTAATGAAGGTGTTTGTATTCTAAACAAACTACGTTAGAAATGAGGTGAATCTACTAAGTTGTACATCTTGTTAGATTACACAAACAAGGTAAGTTTGATCTTGCTGCACTGAAGACTCTTCGTAAGAAAGCAACTCATTCAGAGAACAGAACGGCCTTATTTCACACAGTACTGTGTTCGGCAATGAATGTGTTTGTTTTCTAAAGAAACTACGTTAGAAATGAGGTGAATCTACTAAGTTGTACATCTTGTTAGATTACAAAAAAATAGGAAAGTTTCATCTTGCTGCACTGAAGATACTTCTTAAAAAAGCAACTCATTCCGAGAACAGAACTAGCTTATTTCACACAGTACTGTGTTCGGCAATGAAGGTGTTTGTTTTCTAAACAAACTACGTTAGAAATGAGCTGAATCTAATAAGTTGTACATCTTGTTAGATTACACAAACTAGGAAAGTGTGATCTTGCTGCACTGAAGATACTTCTTAAAAAAGCAACTCATTCGGAGAATAGAACTAGCTTATTTCACACAGTACAGTGTTCAGAAATGAAGGGATTTGTTTTCTAAACAAACTACTTTAGAAATGAAGAGAATCTACTAAGTTGTACATCATGTTACATTACAGAAACAAGGAAAGTTTGATCTTGCTGCACTTAAGACTCTTCGTAAGAAAGCAACTCATTTGGAGAACAGAACGGGCTTATTTCACACAGTACTGGGTTCGGCTATGAAGTTGCTTGTTTTCTAAAGAAACTATGATAGAAATGAGGTGAATCTAGTAAGTTGCAAATCTTGTTAGATTACACAAACTAGTCACGTTTGATCTTCCTGCACTGAAGATTCTTGTTAAGAAAGCAACTCATTCCGAGAACAGAACTAGCTTATTTCACACAGTCCTCTGTTCGGCAATGAAGGTGTTTGATTTCTAAAGAAACTACGTTAGAAATGAGGTGAATCTACTAACTTGTACAGCTTGTTAGATTACACAAACTAGGAAAGTTTGATCTTGCAGCACTGAAGATACTTCTTAAAAAAGCAACTGATTCGGAGAACAAAACTAGCTTATTTCACACAGTACAGTGTTCAAAAATGAAGGGGTTTGTTTTCTAAACAAACTACTTTAGAAATGAAGCTAATCTACTAAATTGTACATCATGTTACATTACAGCAACTAGGAAAGTTTGATCTTGCTGCACTTAAGACTCTTCGTTAGAAAGCAACTCATTCGGAGAACAGAACGGGCTTATTTCACACAGTACTGTGTTCGTCAATGAAGGTGTTTCTTTTCTAAAGAAACTACGTTAGAAATGAGGTGAATCTACTAAGTTGTACATCTTGTTAGATTACACAAACAAGGTAAGTTTGATCTTGCTGCACTGAAGACTCTTCGTAAGAAAGCAACTCATTCAGAGAACAGAACGGCCTTATTTCACACAGTACTGTGTTCGGCAAAGAAGGTGTTTGTTTTCTAAACAAACTAAGTTAGAAATGAAGTGAATCTAATAAGTTGTACATCTTGTTATTTACAGAAACTAGGAACGTTTGATCTTCCTGCACTGAAGATTCTTGTTAAGAAAGCAACTCATTCCGAGAACAGAACTAGCTTATTTCACACAGTACTGTGTTCGGCAATGAAGGGGTTTGTTTTCTAAACAAACTACTTTAGAAATGAAGCTGATCTACTAAATTGTACATCATGTTACATTACAGCAACTAGGAAAGTTTGATCTTGCTGCACTTAAGACTCTTCGTAAGAAAGCAACTCATTCGGAGAACAGAACTAGCTTATTTCACACAGTACTTTGTTCCGTAATGAAGGTGTTTGTTTTCTAAACAAACTACGTTAGAAATGAGGTGAATCTACTAAGTTGTACAACTTGTTAGATTACACAAACAAGGTAAGTTTCATCTTCCTGCACTTAAGACTCTTCGTAAGAAAGCAACTCAATTGGAGAACAGAACGGACTTATTTCACACAGTACTGTGTTCGGAAATGAAGGTGCTTGTTTTCTAAAGAAACTACGATAGAAATGAGGTGAATCTACTAAGTTGTACATCTTGTTAGATTACACAAAATAGGAAAGATTGATCTTCCTGCACTGAAGATATTTGTTAAGAAAGCATCTCATTCCGAGAACAGAACAAGCTTATTTCACACAGTCCTATGTTCGGCAATGAAGGTATTTGTTTTCTAAACAAACTACATTACAAATGAGGTGAATCTACTAAGTTGTACAACTTGTTAGATTACACAAACTAGGTAAGTTTGATCTTGCTGCACTGAAGATACTTCTTAAAAAAGCAACTCATTCGGGGAACAAAACTAGCTCATTTCACACAGTACAGTGTTCAGAAATGAAGGGGTTTTTTTTCTAAACAAACTACTTTAGAAATGAAGCTAATCTACTAAGTTGTACATCATCTTACATTACAGAAACTAGGAAAGTTTGATATTGGTGCACTTAAGACTCTTCGTAAGAAAGCAACTCATTTGGAGAACAGAACTAGCTTATTTCACACAGTACTGTGTTCGGCAATGAAGGTCTTTGTTTTCTAAACAAACTACGTTAGAAATGAGGTGAAACTACTAAGTTGTACGTCTTTTTAGATTACACAAACAAGGTAAGTTTGATCTTGCTGCACTGAAGACTCTTCGTATGAAAGCAACTCATTCAGAGAGCAGAACGACCTTATTTCACACAGTACTGTGTTCGGCAATGAAGGTGTTTGTTTTCTAAACAAACTACGTTAGAAATGAGGTGAATCTTCTAAGTTGTACATCTTGTTAGATTACACAAACTAGGAAAGTTTCATCTTCCTGCACTGAAGATTCTTAAGAAAGCAACTCATCCCGAGAACAGAACTAGTTTATTTCACACAGTACTGTGTTCGGCAATGAAGGTTTTTGTTTTCTAAACAAACTACGTTAGAAATGAGGTGAATCTACTAAGTTGTACATCTTGTTAGATTACACAAACTAGGAAAGTTTGATCTTGCTGCACTGAAGATACTTCTTAAAAAAACAACTCATTCGGAGAACAGAATTAGCTTATTTCATACAGTATGGTGTTCAGAAATGAAGGGGTTTGTTTTCTAAACAAACTACTTTAGAAATGAAGCTAATCTACTAAATTGTACATCATGTTACACTACAGCAACTAGGAAAGTTTTATCTTGCTGCACTTAAGACTCTTCGTAAGAAAGCAACTCATTCTGAGAACAGAACTAGCTTATTTCACACTGTACTGTGTTCCGTAATGATGGTGTTTGTTTTCTAAACAAACTACGTTAGAAATGAGGTGAATCTACTAAGTTGTACATCTTGTTAGATTACACAAACAAGGTAAGTTTGATCTTGCTGCTCTGAAGATTTTTTGTAAGAAAGCAACTCATTCAGAGAACAGAACGGCCTTATTTCACACAGTACTGTGTTTGGCAATGAAGGTGTTTGTTGTCTAAACACACTATGGTAGAAATGAGGTGAATATACTAAGTTGTACATCTTGTTAGATTACACAAACTAGGAAAGTTTGATCTTGCTGCACTGAAGATACTTCTTAAAAAAGCAACTCATTCGGAGAACAGAACTAGCTTATTTCACACAGTACAGTGTTCAGAAAGGAAGGGGTTTGATTTCTAAACAAACTGCTTTAGAAATGAAGCTAATCTACTAAGTTGTACATCATGTTACATTACAGAAACTAGGAAAGTTTGATCTTGCTGCACCTAAGACTGTTCGTAAGAAAGCAACTCATTCAGAGAACAGAACCGCCTTATTTCACACAGTACTGTGTTCGGCAATGAAGGTGTTTGTTTTCTAAACAAACTACGTTAGAAATGAGGTGAATCTTCTAAGTTGTACATCTTGTTAGATTACACAAACTAGGAAAGTTTGATCTTCCTGCACTGAAGATTCTTCTTAAGAAAACAACTCATTCCGACAACAGAACTAGCTTATTTCACACAGTCCTGTGTTCGGCAATGAAGGTGTTTGTTTTCTAAAGAAACTACGTTGGAAATGAGGTGAATCTACTAAGTTGTACATCTTGTTAGATTACACAAACTAGGAAAGTTTGATCTTGCTGCACTGAAGATACTTCTTAAAAAAGCAACTCATTCGGAGAACAGAACTAGCTTATTTCACACAGTACAGTGTTCAGAAATGAAGGGGTTTGTTTTCTCAACAAACTACTTTAGAAATGAAGCTAATCTACTAAGTTGTACCTCATGTTACATTACAGAAACTAGGAAAGTTTGATCTTGCTGCACTTAAGACTCTTCGTAAGAAAGCAACTCATTTGGAAAACAGAACGGCCATTTTTCACACAGGAGTGTGTTCGGAAATGAAGGTGTTTGTTTTCTAAACAAACTACGTTACAAATGAGGTGAATCTACTATGTTGTACATCTTGTTAGATTACACAAACAAGGTAAGTTTGATCTTGCTGCACTGAAGACTCTTCGTAAGAAAGCAACTCATTCAGAGAGCAGAACGGCCTTATTTCACACAGTACTGTGTTCGGCAATGAAGGTGTTTGTTTTCTAAAGAAACTACATTAGAAATGAGGTGAATCTACTAAGTTGTACATCTTGTTAGATTACACAAACTAGGAAAGTTTCATCTTTCTGCCCTGAAGATACTTCTTAAAAAGCAACTCATTCGGAGAACAGAACTAGCTTATTTCACACAGTACTGTGTTCCTAAATGAAGGGGTTTGTTTTCTAAACAAACTTCTTTAGAAATGAAGCTAATCTACTAAATTGTACATCATGTTACATTACAGCAACTAGGAAAGTTTGATCTTGCTGCACTTAAGACTCTTGTAAGAAAGCAACTCATTCGGAGAACAGAACTAGCTTATTTCACACAGTACTTTGTTCCGTAATGAAGGTGTTTGTTTTCTAAACAAACTACGTTAGAAATGAGGTGAATCTACTAAGTTGTACAACTTGTTAGATTACACAAACGAGGTAAGTTTGATCTTGCTGCACTGAAGACTCTTCGTAACAAAGCAACTCATTCAGAGTGCAGAACGGCCTTATTTCACACAGTACTGTATTCGGCAATGAAGGTGTTTGTTTTCTAAAGAAACTACGTTAGAAATGAGGTGAATCTACTAAGTTGTACATCTTGTTAGATTACACAAACTAGGAAAGTTTCATCTTCCTGCACTTAAGACTCTTCGTAAGAAAGCAACTCAATTGGAGAACAGAACGGACTTATTTCACACAGTACTGTGTTCGGAAATGAAGGTGCTTGTTTTCTAAAGAAACTACGATAGAAATGAGGAGAATCTACTAAGTTGTACATCTTGTTAGATTACACAAAATAGGAAAGATTGATCTTCCTGCACTGAAGATATTTGTTAAGAAAGCATCTCATTCCGAGAACAGAACAAGCTTATTTCACACAGTCCTGTGTTCGGCAATGAAGGTATTTGTTTTCTAAACAAACTACATTACAAATGAGGTGAATCTACTAAGTTGTACAACTTGTTAGATTACACAAACTAGGTAAGTTTGATCTTGCTGCACTGAAGATACTTCTTAAAAAAGCAACTCATTCGGGGAACAGAACTAGCTCATTTCACACAGTACAGTGTTCAGAAATGAAGGGGTTTGTTTTCTAAACAAACTACTTTAGAAATGAAGCTAATCTACTAAGTTGTACATCATGTTACATTACAGAAACTAGGAAAGTTTGATATTGGTGCACTTAAGACTCTTCGTAAGAAAGCAACTCATTTGGAGAACAGAACGGCCTTATTTCACACAGTACTGTGTTCGGCAATGAAGGTCTTTGTTTTCTAAACAAACTACGTTAGAAATGAGGTGAATCTACTAAGTTGTACGTCTTTTGAGATTACACAAACAAGGTAAGTTTGATCTTGCTGCACTGAAGACTCTTCGTATGAAAGCAACTCATTCAGAGAGCAGAACGGCCTTATTTCACACAGTACTGTGTTCGGCAATGAAGGTGTTTGTTTTCTAAACAAACTACGTTAGAAATGAGGTGAATCTTCTAAGTTGTACATCTTGTTAGATTACACAAACTAGGAAAGTTTCATCTTCCTGCACTGAAGATTCTTAAGAAAGCAACTCATCCCGAGAACAGAACTAGCTTATTTCACACAGTACTGTGTTCGGCAATGAAGGTTTTTGTTTTCTAAACAAACTACGTTAGAAATGAGGTGAATCTACTAAGTTGTACATCTTGTTAGATTACACAAACTAGGAACGTTTGATCTTGCTGCACTGAAGATACTTAAAAAAAAACAACTCATTCGGAGAACAGAACTAGCTTATTTCATACAGTATGGTGTTCAGAAATGAAGGGGTTTGTTTTCTAAACAAACTACTTTAGAAATGAAGCTAATCTACTAAATTGTACATCATGTTACATTACAGCAACTAGGAAAGTTTTATCTTGCTGCACTTAAGACTCTTCGTAAGAAAGCAACTCATTCTGAGAACAGAACTAGTTTATTTCACACTGTACTGTGTTCCGTAATGATGGTGTTTGTTTTCTAAACAAACTACGTTAGAAATGAGGTGAATCTACTAAGTTGTACATCTTGTTAGATTACACAAACAAGGTAAGTTTGATCTTGCTGCTCTGAAGATTTTTCGTAAGAAAGCAACTCATTCAGAGAACAGAACGGCCTTATTTCACACAGTACTGTGTTTGGGAATGAAGGTGTTTGTTGTCTAAACACACTATGTTAGAAATGAGGTGAATCTACTAAGTTGTACATCTTGTTAGATTACACAAACTAGGAAAGTTTGATCTTGCTGCACTGAAGATACTTCTCAAAAAAGCAACTCATTCGGAGAACAGAACTAGCTTATTTCACACAGTACAGTGTTCAGAAAGGAAGGGGTTTGATTTCTAAACAAACTGCTTTAGAAATGAAGCTAATCTACTAAGTTGTACATCATGTTACATTACAGAAACTAGGAAAGTTTGATCTTGCTGCACTTAAGACTCTTCGTAAGAAAGCAACTCATTCAGAGAACAGAACGGCCTTATTTCACACAGTACTGTGTTCGGCAATGAAGGTGTTTGTTTTCTAAACAAACTACGTTAGAAATGAGGTGAATCTTCTAAGTTGTACATCTTGTTAGATTACACAAACTAGGAAAGTTTGATCTTCCTGCACTGAAGATTCTTCTTAAGAAAACAACTCATTACGAGAACAGAACTAGCTTATTTCACACAGTCCTGTGTTCGGCAATGAAGGTGTTTGTTTTCTAAAGAAACTACGTTGGAAATGAGGTGAATCTACTAAGTTGTACATCTTGTTAGATTACACAAACTAGGAAAGTTTGATCTTGCTGCACTGAAGATACTTCTTAAAAAAGCAACTCATTCGGAGAACAGAACTAGCTTATTTCACACAGTACAGTGTTCAGAAATGAAGGGGTTTGTTTTCTCAACAAACTACTTTAGAAATGAAGCTAATCTACTAAGTTGTACCTCATGTTACATTACAGAAACTAGGAAAGTTTGATCTTGCTGCACTTAAGACTCTTCGTAAGAAAGCAACTCATTTGGAAAACAGAACGGCCATTTTTCACACAGGAGTGTGTTCGGCAATGAAGGTGTTTGTTTTCTAAACAAACTACGTTACAAATGAGGTGAATCTACTATGTTGTACATCTTGTTAGATTACACAAACAAGGTAAGTTTGATCTTGCTGCACTGAAGACTCTTCGTAAGAAAGCAACTCATTCAGAGAGCAGAACGGCCTTATTTCACACAGTACTGTGTTCGGCAATGAAGGTGTTTGTTTTCTAAAGAAACTACATTAGAAATGAGGTGAATCTACTAAGTTGTACATCTTGTTAGATTACACAAACTAGGAAAGTTTCATCTTTCTGCCCTGAAGATACTTCTTAAAAAAGCAACTCATTCGGAGAACAGAACTAGCTTATTTCACACAGTACTGTGTTCCTAAATGAAGGGGTTTGTTTTCTAAACAAACTTCTTTAGAAATGAAGCTAATCTACTAAATTGTACATCATGTTACATTACAGCAACTAGGAAAGTTTGATCTTGCTGCACTTAAGACTCTTCGTAAGAAAGCAACTCATTCGGAGAACAGAACTAGCTTATTTCACACAGTACTTTGTTCCGTAATGAAGGTGTTTGTTTTCTAAACAAACTACGTTAGAAATGAGGTGAATCTACTAAGTTGTACAACTTGTTAGATTACACAAACGAGGTAAGTTTGATCTTGCTGCACTGAAGACTCTTCGTAACAAAGCAACTCATTCAGAGTGCAGAACGGCCTTATTTCACACAGTACTGTATTCGGCAATGAAGGTGTTTGTTTTCTAAAGAAACTACGTTAGAAATGAGGTGAATCTACTAAGTTGTACATCTTGTTAGATTACACAAACTAGGAAAGTTTCATCTTCCTGCACTTAAGACTCTTCGTAAGAAAGCAACTCATTTGGAGAACAGAACGGACTTATTTCACACAGTACTGTGTTCGAAATGAAGGTGCTTGTTTTCTAAAGAAACTACATTAGAAATGAGGAGAATCTACTAAGTTGTACATCTTGTTAGATTACACAAAATAGGAAAGATTGATCTTCCTGCACTGAAGATATTTGTTAAGAAAGCATCTCATTCCGAGAACAGAACAAGCTTATTTCACACAGTCCTGTGTTCGGCAATGAAGGTATTTGTTTTCTAAACAAACTACATTACAAATGAGGTGAATCTACTAAGTTGTACAACTTGTTAGATTACACAAACTAGGTAAGTTTGATCTTGCTGCACTGAAGATACTTCTAAAAAAAGCAACTCATTCGGGAACAGAACTAGCTCATTTCACACAGTACAGTGTTCAGAAATGAAGGGGTTTGTTTTCTAAACAAACTACTTTAGAAATGAAGCTAATCTACTAAGTTGTACATCATGTTACATTACAGAAACTAGGAAAGTTTGATATTGGTGCACTTAAGACTCTTCGTAAGAAAGCAACTCATTTGGAGAACAGAATGGCCTTATTTCACACAGTACTGTGTTCGGCAATGAAGGTCTTTGTTTTCTAAACAAACTACGTTAGAAATGAGGTGAATCTACTAAGTTGTACGTCTTTTGAGATTACACAAACAAGGTAAGTTTGATCTTGCTGCACTGAAGACTCTTCGTATGAAAGCAACTCATTCAGAGAGCAGAACGGCCTTATTTCACACAGTACTGTGTTCAGCAATGAAGGTGTTTGTTTTCTAAACAAACGACGATAGAAATGAGGTGAATCTACTAAATGGTAAATCTTGTTAGATTACACAAACTAGGAAAGTTTGATCTTGCTGCACTGAAGATACTTCTTAAAAAAGCAACTCATTCGGAGAACAGAATTAGCTTATTTCACACAGTACTGTGTTCAGCAATGAAGGGGTTTGTTTTCTAAACAGACTAAGTTAGAAATGAGGTGAATCTAGTAAGTTGTACATCTTGTTAGATTACACAAACTAGGAAAGTTTCATCTTCCTGCACCGAAGATTCTTGTTAAGAAAGCAACTCATTCCGAGAACAGAACTGGCTTATTTCACACAGTCCTGTGTTCGGCAATGAAGGTGTTTGTTTTCTAAACAAACGATGATAGAAATGAGGTGAATCTACTAAGTTATACATCTTGTTAGATTACACAAACTAGGAAAGTTTGATCTTGCTGCACTGAAGATACTTCTTAAAAAACAACTCATTCGGAGAACAGAACTAGCTTATTTCACACAGTACAGTGTTCAGAAATAAAGGGGTTTGTTTTGTAAACAAACTACTTTAGAAATGAAGCTAATCTACTATGTTGTACATCATGTTACATTACAGAAACTAGGAAAGTTTGATCTTGCTGCACTTAAGAATCTTCGTAAGAAAGCAACTCATTTGGAGAACAGAACGGGCATATTTCACACAGTACGGTGTTCGGCAATGAAGGTGTTTGTTTTCTAAACAAACTACGATAGAAATGAGGTGAATCTACTAAGTTGTACATCTTGTTAGATTACACAAACTAGGAAAGTTTCATCTTCCTGCACTGAAGGTTCTTGTTAATTAATCAACTCATTCCGAGAGCAGAACTAGCTTATTTCACACAGTACTGGGTTCGGCAATGAAGGTGTTTGATTTCTAAACAAACTACGTTAGAAATGAGGTGAATCTACTAAATTGTACATCTTGTTAGATTACACAAACAAGGTAAGTTTGATATTGCTGCACTGAAGACTCTTTGTAAGAAAACAACTCAGTTAACAGAACGGCATTATTTCACACAGTACTGTGTTCGGCAATGAAGGTGTTTGTTTTCTAAACAAATTACGTTAGAAATGAGGTGAATCTACTAAGTTCTACATCTTGTTAAATTACACAAACTAGGAAAATTTGATCTTCCTGAACTGAAGATTCTTGTTAAGAAAGCAACTCATTCCGAGAACAGAACTAGCTTATTTCACACAGTACAGTGTTCAGAAATGAAGGGTTTTTTTTCTAAACAACTTTAGAAATGAAGGTAATCTACTAAGTTGTACATCATGTTACATTACAGAAACTAGGAAAGTTTGAAATTGCTGCACTTAAGACTCTTCGTAAGAAAGCCACTCATTTGGAGAACAGAACGGGCTTATTTCACCAGTACTGTGTTCGGCAATGAATGTGTTTGTTTTCTAAAGAAACTACGATAGAAATGAGGTGAATCTATTAAGTTGTACATCTTTTTAGATTACACAAACAAGGTAAATTTGATCTTGCTGCACTGAAGACTCATCGTAAGAAAGCAACTCATTCAGAGAACAGAACGGCCATATTTCTCACAGTACTGTGTTCGGGAATGAAGGTGTTTGTTTTCTAAACAAACTACATTAGAAATAGGGTAAATCTACTAAGTTGTACATCTTGTTAGGTTACACAAACAAGGTAAATTTGATCTTGCTGCACTGTATACTCTTTGTAAGAAAGCAACTCATTCAGAGAGCAGAACGGCCTTATTTCACACAGTACTGTGTTCGGCAATGAAGGTGTTTGTTATCTAAACAAACTACGTTAGAAATGAGGTGAATCTACTAAGTTGTACATCTTAGTAGATTACACAAACTAATAAAGTTTGATCTTCCTGCACTGAAGATTCTTGTTAAGAAAGAAACTCATTCCGAGAAGAGAACTAGCTTATTTCACACAGTACTGTGTTCGGCATTGAAGGTGTTTGTTTTCTAAACAAACTACGTTAGAAATGAGGTGAATCTACTAATTTGTACATCTTGTTAGATTACACAAGCTAGGAAAGTTTGATCTTCCTGCACTGAAGATTCTTGTTACGAAAGCAACTCATTCCGAGAACAGAACTAGCTTATTTCACACAGTACAGTGTTCAGAAATGAAGGGGTTTGTTTTCTAAACAAACTACTTTAGAAATGAAGCTAATGTACTAAGTTGTACATCATCTTACATTTCAGAAACTAGGAAAGTTTGATCTTGCTGCACTGAAGACTCTTCCTAAGAAAGCAACTCATTTGGAGAACAGAACGGGCTTATTTCACACAGTACTCTGTTCGGCAATGAAGGTGTTTGTTTTCTAAAGAAACTACGATAGAAATGAGGTGAATCTACTAAGTTGTACATCTTGTTAGATTACACAAACTAGGAAAGTTTGATGTTGCTGCACTGAAGATACTTCTTAAAAAAGCAACTCATTCGGAGAACAGAACTAGCTTATTTAACACAGTACAGTGTTCAGAAATGAAAGGGTTTGTTTTCTAAACAAAATACTTTAGAAATGAAGCTAATGTACTGAATTGTACCTCATGTTACATTACAGCAACTAGGAAAGTTTGATCTTGCTGCACTTAAGACTCTTTGTAAGAAAGCAACTCTTTTGGAGAACAGAACTTGGTTATTTCACACAGTACTGTGTTCTGTAATGAAGGTGTTTGTTTTCTAAAGAAACTTCGTTAGAAATGAGGGGAATCTACTAAGTTGTACATCTTGTCAGATTACACAAACCAAGAAAGTTTGATCTTGCTGCACTGAAGACTCTTCGGAAGAAAGGAACTCATTCGGAAAAGCGAAGTAGCTTATTGCACACAGTACAGTGGTCGACAATGTAGGTGTTTGTTTTCTAAACAAAGTACGTTAGGAATGACGTGTATCTACTAAGTTGTACATCTTGTTAGATTACACAAACTAGGAAAGTTTGATCTTCCTGCACTGAAGATTCTTGTTAAGAAAGGAACTCATTCCGAGAAGAGAACTAGCTTATTTCAGACAGTACAGTGTTCCATAATGAAGGTGTTTGTTTTCTAAACAATCTACGTTAGAAATGAAGCTAATCTACTAAGTTGTAAAACATGTTACATTACAGAAACTAGGAAAGTTTGATCTTGCTGCACTTAAGAATCTTCATCAGAAAGCAACTCATTTGGAGAACAGAACGGGCTTATTTCACACAGTACTGTGTTCTGCAATAAAGGTGTTTGTTTTCTAAAGAAACTTCGTTAGAAATGAGGTGAATCTACTAAGTTGTACATCTTGTTAGATTACACAAACAAGGTAAGTTTGATCTTGCTGCACTGAAGACTCTTCTTAAGAAAGCAACTCATTCAGAGAACAGAACGGCCTTATTTCACACAGTACTGTGTTCAGCAATGAAGGTGTTTGTTTTCTAAATAAACTACGTTAGAAATGAGGTGAATCTACTAAGTTGTACATCTTGTTAGATTACACCAACGAGGAAAGTTTGATCTTCCTGCACTGGAGAATCCTGTTAAGAAAGCAACTCATTCCGAGAACAGAACTAGCTTATTTCACACAGTACTGTGTTCGGCAATGAAAGTGTTTGTTTTCAAAACAAACTTCGTTAGAAATGAGGTGAATCTACTAAGTTGTACATCTTGTGAGATTACACAAACTAGGAAAGTTTGATCTTGCTGCACTGAAGATACTTCTTAAAAAAGCAACTCATTCGGAGAACAGAACTAGCTGATTTCACACAGTACTGTGATCAGAAACAAGGGGTTTGTTTTCTAAACAAACTACTTTAAAAATGAAGCTAATCTACAAAGTTGTACATCATGTTACACTACAGAAACTAGGAACGTTTGATCTTGCTGCACTTAAGACTCTTCGTAAGAAAGCAACTCATTTGGAGAACAGAGCGGGCTTATTTCACACAGTACTGTGTTCGGCAATGAAGGTGTTTGTTTTCTAAAGAAACTAGGATAGAAATGAGGTGACTCTACTAAGTTGTACATCTTGTTAGATTACACAAACTGGGAAAGTTTGATCTTGCTGCACTGAAGGTACTTCTTAAAAAAGCAACTCATTCGGAGAACAGAACTAGCTTATTTCACACAGTACAGTGTTCAGAAATGAAGGGGTTTGTTTTCTAAACAAACTACTTTAGAAATGAAGCTAATCTACTAAGTTGTACATCATGTTACATTACAGAAACTAGGAAAGTTTGATCTTGCTGCACTTAAGACTCTTCGTAAGAAAGCAACTCATTCGGAGAACAGAACTAGCTTATTTCACACTGTACTGTGTTCCGTAATGAAGGTGTTTGTTTTCTAAGCAAACTACATTAGAAATGAGGTGAATCTACTAAGTTGTACATCTTGTTAGATTACAAAAACAAGGTATGTTTGATGTTGCTACAGTGAAGACTCTTCGTAAGAAAGCAACCCATTCAGAGAGCAGAATGGCCTTATTTCACACAGTACTGTGTTCGGCAATGAAGGTGTTTGTTTTCTAAACAAACCACGTTAGAAATGAGGTGAATCTACTAAGTTGTACATCTTGTTAGATTACACAAACAAGGTATGTTTGATGTTGCTACAATGAAGACTCTTCGTAAGAAAGCAACTCATTCAGAGAGCAGAATGGCCTTATTTCACACAGTACTGTGTTCGGCAATGAAGGTGTTTGTTTTCTAAACAAACTACGTTAGAAATGAGGTGAATCTACTAAGTTGTATATCTTGTTAGACTACACAAACTAGGAAAGTTTGATCTTGCTGCAGGGAAGATACTTCTTAAAAAAGCAACTCATTCGGAAAACAGAACTAGCTTATTTCACACAGTACAGTGTTCAGAAATGAAGGGGTTTGTTTTCTAAACAAACTACTTTAGAAATGAAGCTAGTCTACTAAGGTGTACATCATGTTACATTACAGAAACTAGGAAAGTTTGATCTTGCTGCACTTAAGACTCTTCGTAAGAAAGCAACTCATTTGGAGAACAGAACGGGCTTAATTCACACAGTACTGTGTTCGGCAATGAAGGTGTTTGTTTTCTAAAGAAACTACGATAGAAATGAGGTGAATCTACTAAGTTGTACATCTTGTAAGATTACACAAACAAGGTAAGTTTGATCTTGATGCACTGAAGACTCTTCGTAAGAAAGCAACTCATTCAGAGAGCAGAATGGCCTTATTTCACACAGTACTCTGTTTGGGAATGAAGGTGTTTGTTTTCTAAACAAACTACGTTAGAAATGAGGTGAATCTACAAATTTGTACATCTTTTTAGATTACACAAACAAGGTAAGTTTGATCTTGCTGCATTGAAGACTCTTCGTAAGATAGCAACTCATTCAGCGAGCAGAACGGCCTTATTTTACACAGTACTCTGTTCGGCAAGAAGGTGTTTATTTTCTAAACAAACTACGTTAGAAATGAGGTGAATCTACTAAGTTGTACATCTTGTTAGATTTCACAAAAGAGTAAAGTTTGATCTTCCTGCACTGAAGATTCTTGTGAAGAAAGCAACTCATTCCGAGAACAGAACTAGCTTATTTCACACAGTACAGTGTTCAGAAATGAAGGAGTTTGTTTTCCAAACAAACTACTTTAGAAATGAAGCTAATCTACTAAGTTGTATATCATGTTACCTTACAGAAACAAGGAAAGTTTGATCTTGCTGCACTTAAGACTCTTCTTAAGAAAGCAACTTATTTGGAGAACAGAACGGGATTATTTCACACAGTACTGTGTTCGGCAATGAAGGTGTTTGTTTTCTAAAGAAACTTCGTTAGAAATGAGGTGAATCTACTAAGTTGTACATCTTGTTAGATTACACAAACAAGGTAAGTTTGATCTTGCTGCACTGAAGACTCTTCGTAAGAAAGCAACTCATTCAGAGAACAGAACGGCCTTATTTCACACAGTACTGTGTTCAGCAATGAAGGTGTTTGTTTTCTAAATAAACTACGTTAGAAATGAGGTGAATCTACTAAGTTGTACATCTTGTTAGATTACACCAACGAGGAAAGTTTGATCTTCCTGCACTGGAGAGTCCTGTTAAGAAAGCACTCATTCCGAGAACAGAACTAGCTTATTTCACACAGTACTGTGTTCGGCAATGAAGGTGTTTGTTTTCAAAACAAACTTCGTTAGAAATGAGGTGAATCTACTAAGTTGTACATCTTGTTAGATTACACAAACTACGAAAGTTTGATCTTGCTGCAGTGAAGATACTTCTTAAAAAAGCAACTCATTCGGAGAACAGAACTAGCTTATTTCACACAGTACAGTGTTCAGAAATGAAGGGGTTTGTTTTCTAAACATACTACTTTAGAAATGAAGCTAGTCTACAAAGTTGTACATCATGTTACATTACAGAAACTAGGAAAGTTTCATCTTGCTGCACTTAAGACTCTTCGTAGTAAAGCAACTCATTTGGAGAACAGAACGGGCTTATTTCACACAGTACTGTGTTCGGCAATGAAGGTGTTTGTTTTCTAAAGAAACTACGATAGAAATGAGGTGAATCTACTAAGTTGTACATCTTGTTAGATTACACAAACTAGGAAAGTTTGATCTTGCTGCACTGAAGATACTTCTTAAAAAAGCAACTCATTCGGAGAACAGAACTAGCTGATTTCACACAGAACTGTGATCAGAAACAATGCGTTTGTTTTCTAAACAAACTACTTTAAAAATGAAGGTAATCTACAAAGTTGTACATCATGTTACACTACAGAAACTAGGAACGTTTGATCTTGCTGCACTTAAGACTCTTCGTAAGAAAACAACTCATTTGGAGAACAGAACGGGCTTATTTCACACAATACTGTGTTCGGCAATGAAGGTGTTTGTTTTCTAAACAAACTACGTTAGAAATGAGGTGAATCTACTAAGTTGTACACCTTGTTAGATTACACAAACAATGTAACTTTAATCTTGCTGCACTGAAGACTCTTCGTTAGAAAGCAACTCATTTGGAGAACAGAACAGGCTTATTTCACACAGTACTGTGTTCGGCAATGAAGGTGTTTGTTTTCTAAACAAACTACGTTAGAAATGAGTTGAATTTACTAAGTTGTACATCCTGTGTGATTACACAAACTAGGAATGTTTGATCTTGCTGCCCGGAAGATACTTCTAAAAAAAGCAACTCATTCGGAGAAGAGAACTAGCTTATTTCACACAGTACTGTGTTGCGTAATGAAGGTGTTTGTTTTCTAAACAATCTACGTTAGAAATGAGGTGAATCTACTAAGTTGTATATGTTGTTAGATTACACAAACAAGGTAAGTTTGATCTTGCTGCACTGAAGACTCTTCGTAAGAAAGCAACTCATTCAGAGAACAGAACGCCCTTATTTCACACAGTATTGTGTTCGGCAATGCAGGTGTTTGTTTTCTAAACAAATTATGTTAGAAATGAGGTGAATCTACTAAGTTGTACATCTTGTTAGATTACACAAACTAGGAAAGTTTGATCTTGCTGCACTGAAGATAGTTCTAAAAAAAGCAACTCATTCGGAGAAAAGAACTAGCTTATTTCACACACTACAGTGTTCAGAAATGAAGGAGTTTGTTTTCTAAACAAACTACTTTAGAAATGAAGCTAATCTACTAAGTTGTACATCATGTTACATTACAGAAACTAGGAAAGTTTTATCTTGCAGCACTTAAGACTCTTCGTAAGAAAGCAACTCATTGGAGAACGGAACGGGCATATTTCACACAGTATTGTGTTCGGCAATGAAGGTGTTTGTTTTCTAAAGAAACTACGTTAGAAATCAGGTGAATCTACTAAGTTGTATATCTTGTTAGATTAAACAAAAAATGTAAGCTTCATCTTGCTGCACTGAAGACTCTTCGTAAGAAAGCAACTCATTCAGAGAATCGAACGGGCTTATTTCACACAGTACTGTGTTCAGCAATGAAGGTCTTTATTTCCTAAAGAAACTACGTTAGAAATGAGGTGAATCTACTAAGTTGTACATCTTGTTAGATTACACCAACTAGGAAAGTTTGATCTTCCTGCACTGAAGATTCTTGTTAAGAAAGCAACTCATTCTGAGAACAGAACTGGCTTATTTCACATGGTACTGTGTTCGGTAATGAAGATGTTTCTTTTCTAAACAAACTACGTTAGAAATGAGGTGAATCTACTAAGTTGTACATCTTGTTAGTTTACACAAACTAGGAAAGTTTGATCTTGCTGCACTGAAGATACTTCTTAAAAAAGCAACTCATTCGGAGAACAGAAATAGCTTATATCACAGTGTACTGTGTTCTGAAATGAAGGGGTTTGTTTTCTAAACAAACTACTTTAGAAATGAATCTAATCTCCTAAGTTGCACATCATGTTACATTACAGAAACAAGGAAAGTTTGATCTTTCTGCACTTAAGACTCTTCTTAAGAAAGCAACTCATGTGGAGAACAGAACGGGCTTATTTCAAACAGTACTGTGTTCGGCAATGAAGGTGCTTATTTTCTAAACAAACTACGTTAGAAATGAGGTGAATCTCCTAAATTGTACATCATGTTACATTACAGACACAAGGAAAGTTTTGTCTTTCTGCACTTAAGACTCTTCGTAAGAAAGCAACTCATGTCGAGAACAGAACGGGCTTATTTCACACAGTACTGTGTTCGGCAATGAAGGTGTTTGTTTTCTAAAGAAACTATGATAGAAATGAGGTGAATCTACTAAGTTGTACATCTTGTGAGATTTCACAAACTAATAACGTTTGATCTTCCTGCACTGAAGATTCTTGTGAAGAAAGCAACTCATGTGGAGAACAGAATGGGCTTATTTCACACAGTACTGTGTTCGGCAATGAAGGTGTTTGTTTTCTAAACAAACTTCGTTAGAAATGAGGTGAATCTACTAAGTTGTACATCATGTTAGATTACACAAACTAGGAAAGTTTGATCTTGCTGCACTTAAGACTCTTCGTGAGAAAGCAACTCATTTGGAGAACAGAACGGGCTTATTTCACACAGTACTGTGTTCGGCAAAGAAGGTGTTTGTTTTCTAAACAAACTTCGTTAGAAATGAGGTGAATCTACTAAGTTGTACATCGTGTGAGATTACACAAACTAGGAAAGTTTGATCTTGCTGCACTGAAGATACTTCTTAAAAAAGCAACTCATTCGGAGAAGAGAACTAGCTTATTTCACACAGTACAGTGTTCAGAAATGAACGGGTTTGTTTTCTCAAGAAACTACTTTAGAAATGAAGCTAATCTACTAAGTTGTATATCATGTTACATTACAGAAACTAGGAAAGTTTTATCTTGCAGCACTTAAGACTCTTCGTAAGAAAGCAACTCATTGGAGAACAGAACGGGCTTATTTCACACAGTATTGTGTTTGGCAATGAAGGTGTTTGTTTTCTAAAGAAACTACGTTAGAAATGAGGTGAATCTACTAAGTTGTACATCTTGTTAGATTAAACAAAAAATGTAAGCTTCATCTTGCTGCACTGAAGACTCTTCGTAAGAAAGCAACTCATTCAGAGAACAGAACGGGCTTATTTCACAAAGTACTGTGTTCAGCAATGAAGGTCTTTATTTCCTAAAGAAACTACGTTAGAAATGAGGTGAATCTACTAAGTTGTACATCTTGTTAGATTACACCAACTAGGAAAGTTTGATCTTCCTGCACTGAAGATTCTTGTTAAGAAAGCAACTCATTCTGAGAACAGAACTAGCTTATTTCACATGGTACTGTGTTCGGTAATGAAGATGTTTGTTTTCTAAACAAACTACGTTAGAAATGAGGTGAATCTACTAAGTTGTATATCTTGTTAGATTACACAAACTAGGAAAGTTTGATCTTGCTGCACTGAAGATACTTCTTAAAAAAGCAACTCATTCGGAGAACAGAACTAGCTTATATCACACTGTACTGTATTCCGAAATGAAGGGGTTTGTTTTCTAAACAAACTACTTTAGAAGTGAAGCTAATCTCCTAAGTTGTATATCATGTTACATTACAGAAACAAGGAAAGTTTGATCTTTCTGCACTTAAGACTCTTCGTGAGAAAGCAACTCATGTGGAGAACAGAACGGGCTTATTTCAAACAGTACTGTGTTCGGCAATGAAGGTGCTTGTTTTCTAAACAAACTACGTTAGAAATGAGGTGAATCTCCTAAGTTGTACATCATGTTACATTACAGAAACAAGGAAAGTTTGGTCTTTCTGCACTTAAGACTCTTCGTAAGAAAGCAACTCATGTCGAGAACAGAACGGGCTTATTTCACACAGTACTGTGTTCGGCAATGAAGGTGTTTGTTTTCTAAAGAAACTACGATAGAAATGAGGTGAATCTACTAAGTTGTACATCTTGTTAGATTACACAAACTAGAAAAGTTTGATCTTGCTACACTGAAGATACTTCTAAAAAAAGCAACTCATTCGGAGAAAAGAACTAGCTTATTTCACACAGTACAGTGTTCAGAAATGAAGGAGTTTGTTTTCTAAACAAACTACTTTAGAAATGAAGCTAATCTACTAAGTTGTACATCATGTTACATTACAGAAACAAGGAAAGTTTGATCTTGCTGCACTAAAGACTCTTCGTAAGAAAGCAACTCATTTGGAGAACAGAACGGGCTTATTTCACACAGTACTGTGTTCGGCAATGAAGGTGCTTGTTTTTTAAAGAAACTACGATAGAAATGAGGTGAATCTACTAAGTTGTACATCTTGTTAGATTACACAAACAAGGTAAGTTTGATCTTGCTGCACTGAGACTCTTCGTAAGAAAGCAACTCATTCAGAGAGCAGAACGGCCTTATTTCACACAGTCCTGTGTTCGGCAATGAAGGTGTTTGTTTTCTAAACAAACGACGTTAGAAATGAGGTGAATCTACTAAGTTGTACATCTTGTTAGATTACACAAACTAGGAAAGTTTGATCTTGCAGCACTGAAGATACTTCTTAAAAAAGCAACTCATTCGGTGAACAGAACTAGCTTATTTCACACAGTACAGTGTTCAGAAATGAAGGGGATTGTTTTCTAAACAAACTACTTTAGAAATGAATCTAATCTACCAAGGTGTACATCATGTTACATTACAGAAACTAGGAGAGTTTGATCTTGCTGCACTTAAGACTGTTCGTACGAAAGCAACTCATTTGGAGAACAGAACGGGCTTATTTCACACAGTACTGTGTTCTGCAATGAAGGTGTTTGTTTTCTAAACAAACTACGTTAGAAATGAGGTGAATCTACTAAGTTGTACATCTTGTTAGATTACACAAACTAGGTAAGTTTGATCTTGCTGCACTGAAGACTCTTCGTAAGAAAGCAACTCATTCAGTAAACAGAACGGCCTTATTTCACACAGTACTGTGTTCGGCAATGAAGGTGTTTGTTTTCTAAACAAACTACGTTAGAAATGAGGTGAATCTACTAAGTTGTACATCTTGTTAGATTACACAAACTAGGAAAGTTTGATCTTCCTGCACTGAAGATTCTTGTTAAGAACGCAACTCATTCCTAGAACAGAACTAGCTTATTTCATACAGTACTGTGTTCGGGAATGAAGGTGTTTGTTTTCTAAACAAACTACGTTAGAAATGAGGTGAATCTACTAAGTTGTACATCTTGTTAGATTACACAAACTAGGAAAGTTTGATCTTGCTACACTGAAGATACTTCTTAAAAAAGCAACTCATTCGGAGAACAGAACTAGCTAATTTCACACAGTACAGTGTTCAGAAATGAAGGGGTTTGTTTTCTAAACAAACTACTTTAGAAATGAAGCTAATCTACTAAATTGTACATCATGTTACATTACAGCAAGTAGGAATGTTTGATCTTGCTCCACTGAAGACCCTTCCTAAGAAAGCAACTCATTCGGAGAACAGAACGGCCGTAATTCACACAGTACTGTGTTCGGCAATGAAGGTGTTTGTTTTCTAAACAAACTACGTTAGAAATGAGGTGAATCTACTAAGTTGTACATCTTCTTAGATTACACAAACTAGTAAAGTTTGATCTTCCTGCACTGAAGATTCTTGTTAAGAAAGTAACTCATTCCGAGAACAGAACCAGCTTATTTCACACAGTTCTGTGTTCGGCAATGAAGGTGTTTGTTTTCTAAACAAACTACGATAGAAATGAGGTGAATCTACTAAGTTTTACATCTTGTTAGATTACACAAACTAGGAAAGTTTGATCTTGCAGCACTGAAGATACTTCTTAAAAAAGCAACTCATTCAGAGAACAGAACTAGCTTATTTCACACAGTACAGTGTTCAGAATTGAAGGGGTTTGTTTCCTAAACAAACTGCTTTTGAAATGAAGCCAAACAACTAAGTTGTACATCATGTTACATTACAGAAACTAGGAAAGTTTCATCTTGCTGCACTTAAGAATCTTCGTAAGAAAGCAACTCATTTGGAGAACAGAACCGGCTTATTTCACACAGTATTGTGTTCGGTAATGAAGGTGTTCGTTTTCTAAACAAACTACATTAGAAAGGAGGTGAATCTACTAAGATGTACATCTTGTTAGATTACACAAACAAGGAAAGTTTGATCTTGCTGCACTGAAGATACTTCTTAAAAAAGCAACTCATTCGGAGAACAGAACTAGCATATTTCACACAGTACAGTGTTCAGAAATGAAGGGGTTTGTTTTCTAAACAAACTAGAAATGAAGCTAATCTACTAAGTTGTACAGCATGTTACATCACAGACACAAGGAAAGTTTGATCTTGCTGCACTTAAGACTCTTCGTAAGAAAGCAACTCATTTGGAGAACAGAACGGGCTTATTTCACACAGTACTGTGTTCGGCAATGAAGGTGTTTGTTTTCTAAACCAACTACGTTAGAAGTGAGATGAAGCTACTAAGTTGTACATCTTGTTAGATTACACAAACTAGGTAAGTTTGATCTTGCTGCACTGAAGACTCTTCGTAAGAAAGCAACTCATTCAGAGAAGAGAACGGCCTTATTTCACACAGTACTGTGTTCGGCAATGAAGGTGTTTGTTTTCTAAACAAACTAGGTTAGAAATGAGGTGAATCTACTAAGTTGTACATCTTGTTAGATTACACATACTAGGAAAGTTTGATCTTGCTGCACTGAAGAGTCTTCGTAAGAAAGCAACTCATTTGGAGAACAGAACGGGCTTATTTCACACAGTACTGTGTTCGGCAATGAAGGTGTTTGTTTTCTAAACAAACTACGTTAGAAGTGAGATGAAGCTACTAAGTTGTACATCTTGTTAGATTACACAAACTAGGTAAGTTTGATCTTGCTGCACTGAAGACTCTTCGTAAGAAAGCAACTCATTCAGAGAAGAGAACGGCCTTATTTCACACAGTACTGTGTTCGGCAATGAAGGTGTTTGTTTTCTAAACAAACTAGGTTAGAAATGAGGTGAATCTACTAAGTTGTACATCTTGTTAGATTACACATACTAGGAAAGTTTGATCTTGCTGCACTGAAGAGTCTTCGTAAGAAAGCAACTCATTCAGAGAACAGAACAGCCTTATTTCACACAGTACTGTGTTCAGAAATGAAGGGGTTTGTTTTCTAAACAAACTACTTTAGAAATGAAGCTAATCTACTAAATTGTACACCATGTTACATTACAGAAACAAGGAAAGTTTGATCTTGCTGCACTTAAGACTCTTCGTAAGAAAGCAACTCATTTGGAGAACAGAACGGGCTTATTTCACACAGTACTGTGTTCGGCAATGAAGGTGTTTGTTTTCTAAAAAACTACGTGAGAAATGAGGTGAATCTACTAAGATGTACATCTTGTTAGAATACACAAACTAGGAAAGTTTGATCTTGCTGCACTGAAGATTATTGTTACAAAAGGAACTCATTCGGAGAACAGAACTAGCTTATTTCACACAGTACAGTGTTCAGAAATGAAGGGGTTTGTTTTCTAGACAAACTACTTTAGAAATGAAGCTAATCTACTAAATTGTACATCATGTTACATTACAGGAACTAGGAAAGTTTGATCTTGCTGCACTTAAGACTCTTCGTAAGAAAGCAACTCATTCGGAGAACAGAACTAGCTTATTTCACACAGTACTGTGTTCTGTAATGAAGGTGTTTGTTTTCTAAACAAACTACGTTAGAAATGAGGTGAATCTACTAAGTTGTACATCTTGTTAGATTACACAAACCAGGTAAGTTTGATCTTGATGCAGTGAAGACGCTTCGTAAGAACGCAACTCATTCAGAGAGCAGAACAGCCTTATTTCACACAGGACTATGTTCGGCAATGAAGGTGTTTGTTTTCTAAACAAACTACGTTAGAAATCAGGTGAATCTACTAAGTTGTACATCTTGTTAGATTACACAAACAAGGTAAGTTTGATCTTGCTGCAGTGAAGACTCTTCGTAAGAATGCAACTCTTTCAGAGAGCAGAACGGCCTTATTTCACACAGTACTGTGTTCGGCAATGAAGGTGTTTGTTTTCTAAACAAACTATGTTAGAAATGAGGTGAATCTACTAAGTTGTACATCTTGTTAGATTACACAAACTAGTAAAGGTTGATCTTCCTGCACTGAAGATTCTTGTTAAGAAAGCAACTCATTCCGAGAACAGAACTAGCTTATTTCACACAGTACTGTGTTCGGCAAAGAAGGTTTTTGTTTTCTAAACAAACTACGTTACAAATGAGGTGAATCTACTAAGTTGTACAGCTTGTTAGATTACACAAACTAGGAAAGTTTGATCTTGCTGCACTGAAGATACTTCTTAAAAAAGCAACTGATTCGGAGAAGAGAACTAGCTTATTTCACACAGTACAGTGTTCAGAAATGAAGGGGTTTGTTTTCTAAACAAACTACTTTAGAAATGAAGCTAATCTACTAAGTTGTACATCATGTTACATTACAGAAACAAGGAAAGTTTGATCTTGCTGCACTAAAGACTCTTCGTAAGAAAGCAACTCATTTGGAGAAAAGAACGGGCTTATTTCACACAGTACTGTGTTCGGCAATGAAGGTGTTTGTTTTCTAAAGAAACTACGTTACAAAAGAGGTGAATCTACTAAGTTGTACATCTTGTTAGATTACACAAACTAGGAAAGTTTGATCTTCCTGCACTGAAGATTCTTTTTAAGAAATCAACTCATTCCGAGAACAGAACTAGCTTATTTCACACAGTCCTGTGTTCGGCAATGAAGGTGTTTGTTTTCTAAACAAACTATGTTAGAAATGAGATGAATCTACTAAGTTGTACATCTTGTTAGATTGCACAAACTAGGAAAGTTTGATCTTGCTGCACTGAAGATACTTCTTAAAAAAGGAACTCATTCGGAGAACAGAACTAGCTTATTTCCCACAGTACAGTGTTCAGAAATGAAGGGGTTTGTTTTCTAAACAAAATACTTTAGAAATGAAGCTAATCTACTAAGTTGTACATCATGTTACATTACAGAAACAAGGAAAGTTTGATCTTGCTGCACTTAAGACTCTTCGTAAGAAAGCAACTCATTCGTAGAACAGAACTAGCTTATTTCACACAGTACTGTGTTCCGTAATGAAGGTGTTTGTTTTCTAAACAAACTACGTTAGAAATGAGGTGAATCTACTAAGTTTTACATCTTGTTAGATTACACAAACAAGGTAAGTTTGATCTCGCTGCACTGAAGACTCTTCGTAAGAAAGCAACTCATTCAGAGAGCAGAACGGCCTTATTTCACACAGTACTGTGTTCGGCAATGAAGGTGTTTGTTTTCTAAACAAACTACATTAGAAATGAGGTGAATCTACTAAGTTCTATATCTTGTTAGATTACACAAACTAGTAAAGTTTGATCTTCCTGCACTGAATATTCTTGTTAAGAAAATAACTCATTCCGAGAACAGAACTAGCTTATTTCACACAGTACTGTGTTCAGAAATGAAGGGGTTTGTTTTCTAAACAAACTACTTTTGCAATGAAGCTAATCTACTAAGTTGTACATTATGTTACATTACAGAAACAAGGAAAGTTTGATCTTGCTTCACTTAAGACTCTTCGTAAGAAAGCAACTCATTTGGAGTACAGAACGGGCTTATGTCACACAGTACTGTGTTTGGCAATGAAGGTGTTTGTTTTCTCAACAAACTACGTTAGAAATGAGGTGAATCTACTAAGTTGTATATCTTGTTAGATTACACAAACTAGGAAAGTTTGATCTTCCTGCACTCAAGATTCTTGTTAAGAAATCAACTCATTCGGAAAACAGAACTAGCTTATTTCACACAGTCCTGTGTTCGGCAATGAAGGTGTTTGTTTTCTAAACAAACTACGTTAGAAATGAGGTGAATCTACTAAGTTGTACATCTTGTTAGATTACACAAACTAGGGAAGTTTGATCTTCCTACCCTGAAGATTCTTGTTAAGAAATCAACTCATTCCGAGAACAGAACTAGCTTATTTCACACAGTACTGTGTTCGGCAATGAAGGTCTTTCTTTTCTAAACAAACTACGTTAGAAATGAGATGAATCTACTAAGTTGTACATCTTGTTAGGTTACACAAACTAGGAAAGTTTGATCTGGCTGCACTGAAGATACTTCTTAAAAAATCAACTCATTCGGAGAACAGAACTAGCTTATTTCACACAGAACAGTGTTCAGAAATGAAGGGGTTTCTTTTCTAAACAAACTACTTTAGAAATTAAGCTAATCTACTAAGTTGTACATCATGTTACATTACAGAAACAAGGAAAGTTTGATCTTGCTGCACTTAAGACTCTTCGTAAGAAAGCATCTCATTTGGAGAAAAGAACGGGCTTATTTCACACAGTACTGTGTTCTTCAATGAAGGTGTTTGTTTTCTAAAGAAACTACGTTAGAAATGAGGTGAATCTACTAAGTTGTACATCTTGTTAGATTACACAAACTAGGAAAGTTTGATCTTCCTGCACTCAAGATTCTTGTTAAGAAATCAACTCATTCGGAAAACAGAACTAGCTTATTTCACACAGTACTGTTTCGGCAATGAAGGTGTTTGTTTTCTAAACAAACTACGTTAGATATGAGTTGAATCTACTAAGTTGTACATCTTGTTAGATTACACAAACTAGGAACGTTTGATCTTGATGCACTGAAGATACTTCTTAAAAGAGCAAGTCATTCGGAGAACAGAACTAGCTTATTTCACACAGTACAGAGTTCAGAAATGAAGGGGTTTGTTTTCTAAACAAACTACTTTAGAAATGAAGCTAATGTACTAAATTGTACATCATGTTACATTACAGCAACTAGGAAAGTATAATCTTGCTGCACTTAAGACTCTTCGTAAGAAAGCACCTCATTCGGAGAACAGAACTGGCTTATTTCACACAGTACTGTGTTCCGTAATGAAGGTGTTTGTTTTCTAAAGAAACTACGTTAGAAATGAGGTGAATCTACTAAGTTGTACATCTTGTTAGATTACACAAACAAGGTAAGTTTGATCTTGCTGCACTGAAGACTCTTCGTAAGAAAGCAACTCATTCAGAGAGCAGAACGGCCTTATTTCACACAGTACTGTGTTCGGCAATGAAGGTGTTTGTTTTCTAAACAAACTACGTTAGAAATGAGGTGAATCTACTAATTTGTACATCTTGTTAGATTACACAAACTAGGAAAGTTTGATCTTCCTGCACTGAAGATTCTTGTTAAGAAATCAACTCATTCCGAGAACAGAACTAGCTTATTTCACACAGAGATGTGTTTGGCAATGAAGGTGTTTGTTTTCTAAACAAACTACGTTAGAAATGAGGTGAATCTACTAAGTTGTACATCTTGTTAGATTACACAAACTAGGAAAGTTTGATCTTGATGCACTGAAGATACTTCTTAAAAAGCCACTCATTCGGAGAACAGAACTAGCTTATTTCACACAGTACAGTGTTCAGAAATGAAGGGGTTTGTTTTCTAAACAAACTACTTTAGAAATGAAGCTAATCTACTAAGTTGTACATCATGTTACATTACAGAAACAAGGAAAGTTTGATTTTGCTGCACTTAAGACTCTTCGTAAGAAAGCAACTCATTTGGAGAACAGAACTAGCTTATTTCACACAGTACTGTGTTCAGAATGAAGGTGTTTGTTTTCTAAACAAACTACGTTAGAAATGAGGTGAATCTACTAAGTTGTACATCTTGTTAGATTACACAAACAAGGTAAATTTGATCTCGCTGCACTGAAGACTCTTAGTAAGAAAGCAACTCATTCAGAGAGCAGAACGGCCTTATTTCACACAGTACTGTGTTCAGCAATGAAGGTGTTTGTTTTCTAAATAAACTACGTTAGAAATGAGGTGAATCTACTAAGTTGTACATCTTGTTAGATTACACAAACTAGGAAAGTTTGATCTTCCTGCACTGAAGATTCTTGTTAAGAAAGCAACTCATTCCGAGAACAGAACTAGCTTATTTCACACAGTACAGTGTTCAGAAATGAAGGGGTTTGTTTTCTAAACAAACTACTTTTTGAAATGAAGCTAATCTACTAAGTTGTACATCATGTTACATTACAGAAACAAGGAAAGTTTGATCTTGCTGCAATTAAGACTCTTCGTAAGAAAGCAACTCATTTGGAGAACAGAACGGGCTTATGTCACACAGTACTGTGTTCGGCAATGAAGGTGTTTGTTTTCTCAACAAACTACGTTAGAAATGAGGTGAATCTACTAAGTTGTATATCTTGTTAGATTACACAAACAAGGTAAGTTTGATCTTGCTGCACTGAAGACTCTTCGTAAGAAAGCAACTCATTGAGAGAACAGAACGGCCTTATTTCCCACAGTCCTGTGTTCGGCAATGAAGGTGTTTGTTTTCTAAACAAACTACGTTAGAAATGAGGTGAATCTACTAAGTTGTACATCTTGTTAGATTACACAAACTAGGAAAGTTTGATCTTCCTGCACTGAAGATTCTTGTTAAGAAATCAACTCATTCCGAGAACAGAACTGGCTTATTTCACACAGTACTGTGTTCAGAAATGAAGGTGTTTGTTTTCTAAACAAACTACTTTAGAAATGAGGTGAATCTACTAAGTTGTACATCTTGTTACATTACACAAACTAGGAAAGTTTGATCTTGCTGCACTGAAGATACTTCTTAAAAAAGCAACTCATTTGAGAACAGAACTAGCTTATTTCACACAGTACAGTGTTCAGAAATGAAGGGGTTTGTTTTCTAAACAAACTACTTTAGAAATGAAGTGAATCTACTAAGTTGTACATCTTGTTTCATTACAGAAACAAGGAAAGTTTGATCTTGCTGCACTTAAGACTCTTGTTAAGAAAGCAACTCATTTCAGAGAACAGAACTAGCTTATTTCACACAGTACTGTGTTCAGCAATGAAGGTGTTTGTTTTCTAAACAAACTACGTTAGAAATGAGGTGAATCTACTAAGTTGTACATCTTGTTAGATTACACAAACAAGGAAAGTTTGATCTTGCTGCACTGAAGACTCTTGTTAAGAAAGCAACTCATTCAGAGAACAGAACTAGCTTATTTCACACAGTACTGTGTTCGGCAATGAAGGTGTTTGTTTTTTAAACAAACTACGTTAGAAATGAGGTGAATCTACTAAGTTGTACATGTTGTCAGATTCAACAAACTAGGAAAGTTTGATCTTGCTGCACTAAAGATACTTCTTAAAAAAGCAACTCATTCGGAGAACAGAACTAGCTTATTTCACACAGTACAGTGTTCAGAAATGAAGGGGTTTGTTTTCTAAACAAACTACTTTAGAAATGAAGCTAATCTACTAAGTTGTACATCATGTTACATTACAGAAACAAGGAAAGTTTGATCTTGCTGCACTTAAGACTCTTCGTAAGAAAGCAACTCATTTGGAGAACAGAACGGGCTTATTTCACACAGTACTGTGTTCGGCAATGAAGGTGTTTGTTTTCTAAACAAACTACGTTAGAAATGAGGTGAATCTACTAAGTTGTACATCTTGTTAGATTACACAAACAAGGTAAGTTTGATCTTGCTGCACTGAAGACTCTTCGTAAGAAAGCAACTCATTCAGAGAACAGAACGGCCTTATTTCACACAGTACTGTGTTCGGCAATGAAGGTGTTTGTTTTCTAAACAAACTACGTTAGAAATGAGGTGAATCTACTAAGTTGTACATCTTGTTAGATTACACAAACTAGGAAAGTTTGATCTTCCTGCACTGAAGATTCTTGTTAAGAAATCAACTCATTCCGAGAACAGAACTAGCTTATTTCACACAGTACTGTGTTCGGCAATGAAGGTGTTTGTTTTCTAAACAAACTACGTTAGAAATGAGGTGAATCTACTAAGTTGTACATCTTGTTAGATTACACAAACTAGGAAAGTTTGATCTTGCTGCACTGAAGATACTTCTTAAAAAAGCAACTCATTCGGAGAACAGAACTAGCTTATTTCACACAGTACAGTGTTCAGAAATGAAGGGGTTTGTTTTCTAAACAAACTACTTTAGAAATGAAGCTAATCTACTAAGTTGTACATCATGTTACATTACAGAAACAAGGAAAGTTTGATCTTGCTGCACTTAAGACTCTTCTTAGAAAGCAACTCATTTGGAGAACAGAACGGGCTTATTTCACACAGTACTGTGTTCAGCAATGAAGGTGTTTGTTTTCTAAACAAACTACGTTAGAAATGAGGTGAATCTTCTAAGTTGTACATCTTGTTAGATTACACAAACTAGGAAAGTTTGATCTTCCTGCACTGAAGATTCTTCTTAAAAAAGCAACTCATTTGGAGAACAGAAAGCTTATTTCACACAGTACTGTGTTCAGAAATGAAGGTGTTTGTTTTCTAAACAAACTACGTTAGAAATGAGAGTTGTACATCTTGTTAGATTACACAAACTAGGAAAGTTTGATCTTGCTGCACTGAAGATTTAAAAAGCAACTCATTTGGAGAACAGTAGCTTATTTCACACAGTACTGTGTTCGGCAATGAAGGTGTTTGTTTTCTAAACAAACTACGTTAGAAATGAGTTGAATCTACTAAGTTGTACATCTTGTTAGATTACACAAACTAGGAAAGTTTGATCTTGATGCACTGAAGATACTTCTTAAAAAAGCAACTCATTCAGAGAACAGAACTAGCTTATTTCACACAGTACAGTGTTCAGAAATGAAGAGGTTTGTTTTCTAAACAAACTACTTTAGAAATGAAGCTAATCTACTAAGTTGTACATCTTGTTACATTACACAAACTAGGAAAGTTTAATCTTGCTGCACTTAAGACTCTTCGTAAGAAAGCACCTCATTCGGAGAACAGAACTGGCTTATTTCACACAGTACTGTGTTCCGTAATGAAGGTGTTTGTTTTCTAAAGAAACTACGTTAGAAATGAGGTGAATCTACTAAGTTGTACATCTTGTTAGATTACACAAACAAGGTAAGTTTGATCTTGCTGCACTGAAGACTCTTCGTAAGAAAGCAACTCATTCAGAGAGCAGAACGGCCTTATTTCACACAGTA
The DNA here is from genome assembly GCA_036365145.1 of Orientallactaga sibirica. NCBI lineage: Eukaryota > Metazoa > Chordata > Mammalia > Rodentia > Dipodidae > Orientallactaga > Orientallactaga sibirica. Next base: position 284,451 of record JAEOAD010000020.1, read on the forward strand.
CTGTGTTCGGCAATGAAGGTGTTTGTTTTCTAAACAAACTACGTTAGAAATGAGGTGAATCTACTAAGTTGTACATCTTGTTCGATTACACAAACTAGGAAAGTTTGATCTTCCTGCACTGAAGATTCTTGTTAAGAAATCAACTCATTCCGAGAACAGAACTAGCTTATTTCACACAGAGATGTGTTTGGCAATGAAGGTGTTTGTTTTCTAAACAAACTACGTTAGAAATGAGGTGAATCTACCAAGTTGTACATCTTGTTAGATTACACAAACTAGGAAAGTTTGATCTTGATGCACTGAAGATACTTCTTAAAAAAGCCACTCATTCGGAGAACAGATGTAGCTTATTTCACACAGTACAGTGTTCAGAAATGAAGGGGTTTGTTTTCTAAACAAACTACTTTAGAAATGAAGCTAATCTACTAAGTTTTACATCATGTTTCATTACAGAAACAAGGAAAGTTTGATTTTGCTGCACATAAGACTCTTCGTAAGAAAGCAACTCATTCGTAGAACAGAACTAGCTTATTTCACACAGTACTGTGTTCCGTAATGAAGGTGTTTGTTTTCTAAACAAACTACGTTAGAAATGAGGTGAATCTACTAAATTGTACATCTTGTTAGATTACACAAACAAGGTAAGTTTGATCTCGCTGCACTGAAGACTCTTAGTAAGAAAGCAACTCATTCAGAGAGCAGAACGGCCTTATTTCACACAGTACTGTGTTCGGCAATGAAGGTGTTTGTTTTCTAAACAAAATACGTTAGAAATGAGGTGAATCTACTAAGTTGTACATCTTGTTAGATTACACAAACTAGGGAAGTTTGATCTTCCTGCACTGAAGATTCTTGTTAAGAAATCAACTCATTCCGAGAACAGAACTAGCTTATTTCACACAGTACTGTGTTCGGCAATGAAGGTGTTTGTTTTCTAAACAAACTACGTTAGAAATGAGGTGAATCTACTAAGTTGTACATCTTGTTAGATTACACAAACTATGAAAGTTTGATATTGCTGCACTGCAGATACTTCTTAAAAAAGCAACTCATTCGGAGAACAGAACTAGCTTATTTCACACAGTACAGTGTTCAGAAATGAAGGGGTTTGTTTTCTAAACAAAATACTTTAGAAATGAAGCTAGTCTACTAAGTTGTACATCATGTTACATTACAGAAACAAGGAAAATTTGATTTTGCTGCACTTAAGACTCTTCGTAAGAAAGCAACTCATTCGGGGAACAGAACTAGCTTATTTTCACAGTACAGTTCAGAAATGAAGGGTTTGTTTTTACTTTAGAAATGAAGGTACTTTGTACATTTTACATTAAACAACGTTTGATCTTGCTGTTAAGAAAAGAGGTGAATCTACTAAGCTTTTTACATCTTGTTTAATGAAGGTGTTTTTTTCAAACAAAGGAAATGTTTGAATCTACTAAGTTGTACATCTTGTTAGATTACACTTAGGTAAGTTTGATCTTGCTGCACTTAAGACTCATTCGTAAGAAAGCAACTCATTCAGAGAGCAGAACGGCCTTATTTCACACAGTACTGTGTTCGGCAATGAAGGTGTTTGTTTTCTAAACAAAATACGTTAGAAATGAGGTGAATCTACTAAGTTGTATATCTTGTTAGATTACACAAACTAGGAAAGTTTGATCTTCCTGCACTGAAGATTCTTGTTAAGAAATCAACTCATTCCGAGAACAGAAGTAGCTTATTTCACACAGAGATGTGTTCGGCAATGAAGGTGTTTGTTTTCTAAACAAACTACGTTAGAAATGAGGTGAATCTACCAAGTTGTACATCTTGATAGATTACACAAACTAGGAAAGTTTGATCTTGCAGCACTGAAGATACTTCTTAAAAAAGCCACTCATTTGGAGAACAGAACGGGCTTATTTCACACAGTACAGTGTTCAGAAATGAAGGGGTTTGTTTTCTAAACAAACTACTTTAGAAATGAAGCTAATCTACTAAGTTGTACATCTTGTTAGATTACACAAACTAGGAAAGTTTGATCTTGCTGCACTTAAGACTCTTCGTAAGAAAGCAACTCATTTGGAGAACAGAACGGCCTTATTTCACTCAGTACTGTGTTCGGCAATGAAGGTGCTTGTTTTCGAAAGAAACTACTTTAGAAATGAAGCTAATCTACTAAATTGTACATCATGTTACATTATAGCAACTAGGAAAGTTTGATCTTGCTGCACTTAAGACTCTTCGTAAGAAAGCAAATCATTCGGAGAACAGAACTAGCTTATTTCACACAGTACTGTGTTCCATAATGAAGGTGTTTGTTTTCTAAACAAACTACGTTAGAAATGAGGTGAATCTACTAAGTTGTACATCTTGTTAGATTACACAAACCAGGTAAGTTTGATCTTGCTGCACTTAAGACTCTTCGTAAGAAAGCAACTCATTCAGAGAGCAGAATGGCCTTATTTCACACAGTACTGTGTTTTGCAATGAAGGTGTTTGTTTTCTAAACAAACTACGTTGGAAATGAGGTGAATCTACTAAGTTGTACATCTTGTTAGATTACACAAACTAGTAACGTTTGATCTTTCTGCATTGAAGATTCTTATTAAGAAAGCAACTCATTCCGAGAACAGAACTACCTTATTTCACACAGTCCAGTGTTCGGCAATGAAGGTGTTTGTTTTCTAAACAAACTACGTTAGAAATGAGGTGTAACTACTAAGTTGTACATCTTGTTAGATTACACAAACTAGGAAAGTTTGATCTTGCTGCACTGAAGATACTTCTTAAAAAAGCAACTCATTCGGAAACAGAACTAGCTTATTTCACACAGTACAGTGTTTAGAAATGAAGGGGTTTGTTTTCTAAACAAACTACTTTAGAAATGAAGCTAATCTACTAAGTTGTACATCATGTTACATTACAGAAACAAGGAAAGTTTGATCTTTCTGCACCTAAGACTCTTCGTAAGAAAGCAACTCATTTGGAGAACAGAACGGGCTTATTTCACTCAGTACTGTGTTCGGCAATGAAGGTGCTTGTTTTCTAAAGAAACTACGTTAGAAATGAGGTGAATCTACTAAGTTGTACATCTTGTTAGATTTCACAAACTAGGAAAGTTTGATCTTCCTGCACTGAAGATTCTTGTTAAGAAATCAACTCATTCGGAGAACAGAACTAGCTTATTTCACACAGTACTGTGTTCGGCAATGAAGGTGTTGGTTTTATAAACAAACTACTTTAGATATGAGGTGAATCTACTAAGTTGTACATCTTGTTAGATTACACAAACTAGGAACGTTTGATCTTGATGCACTGAAGATACTTCTTAAAAGAGCAAGTCATTCGGAGAACAGAACTAGCTTATTTCACACAGTACAGAGTTCAGAAATGAAGGGGTTTGTTTTCTAAACAAACTACTTTAGAAATGAAGCTAATGTACTAAATTGTACATCATGTTACATTACAGCAACTAGGAAAGTATAATCTTGCTGCACTTAAGACTGTTCGTAAGAAAGCACCTCATTCAGAGAACAGAACTAGCTTATTTCACACAGTACTGTGTTCCGTAATGAAGGTGTTTGTTTTCTAAAGAAACTACGTTAGAAATGAGGTGAATCTACTAAGTTGTACATCTTGTTCGATTACACAAACTAGGAAAGTTTGATCTTCCTGCACTGAAGATTCTTGTTAAGAAATCAACTCATTCCGAGAACAGAACTAGCTTATTTCACACAGAGATGTGTTCGGCAATGAAGGTGTTTGTTTTCTAAACAAACTACGTTAGAAATGAGGTGAATCTACCAAGTTGTACACCTTGTTAGATTACACAAACTAGGAAAGTTTGATCTTGCTGCACTGAAGATACTTCTTAAAAAAGCCACTCATTCGGAGAACAGAAGTAGCTTATTTCACACAGTACAGTGTTCAGAAATGAAGGGGTTTGTTTTCTAAACAAACTACTTTAGAAATGAAGGTAATCTACTAAGTTTTACATCATGTTAAATTACAGAAAGAAGGAAAGTTTGATCTTGCTGCACTTAAGACTCTTCTTAAGAAAGCAACTCATTCAGAGAACAGAACGGCCTTATTTCACACAGTAGTGTGTTCGGCAATGAAGGTGTTTGTTTTCTAAACAAACTAGGTTGGAAATGAGGTGAATCTACTAAGTTGTATATCTTGTTAGATTACATAAACAAGGTAAGTTTGATCTTGCTGCACTGACGTCTCTTCGTAAGAAAGGACCTCATTCAGAGAACAGAACTAGCTTATTTCACACAGTCCTGTGTTCGGCAATGAAGGTGTTTGTTTTCTAAACAAACTACGTTAGAAATGAGGTGAATCTACTAAGTTGTACATCTTGTTAGATTACACAAACTAGGGAAGTTTGATCTTCCTGCACTGAAGATTCTTGTTAAGAAATCAACTCATTCCGAGAACAGAACTAGCTTATTTCACACAGTACTGTGTTCGGCAATGAAGGTGTTTGTTTTCTAAACAAACTACGTTAGAAATGAGGTGAATCTACTAAGTTGTACATCTTGTTAGATTACACAAACTAGGAAAGTTTCATCTTGCTGCACTGAAGATACTTCTTAAAAAAGCAACTCATTCGGAGAACAGAACTAGCTTATTCACACAGTACAGTGTTCAGAAATGAAGGGGTTTGTTTTCTAAACAAACTACTTTAGCAATGAAGCTAATCTACTAAGTTGTACATCATGTTACATTATAGAAACAAGGAAAGTTTGATCTTGCTGCACTTAAGACTCTTCGTAAGAAAGCAACTCATTTGGAGAACAGAACGGGCTTATTTCACACAGTACTGTGTTCGGCAATGAAGGTGTTTGTTTTCTAAACAAACTACGTTAGAAATGAGGTGAATCAACTACGTTGTACATCTTGTTAGATTAAACAAACTAGGAAAGTTTGATCTTCCTGCACTGAAGATTCTTGTTAAGAAAGCAACTCATTCCAAGAACAGAACTATCTTATTTCACACAGTCCTGAGTTCGGCAATGAAGGTGTTTGTTTTCTAAACAAACTACGTTAGAAATGAGGTGTAACTACTAAGTTGTACATCTTGTTATATTACACAAACTAGGAAAGTTTGATCTTGCAGCCATGAAGATACTTCTTAAAAAAGCAACTCATTCGGAGAACAGAACTAGCTTATTTCACACAGTACAGTGTTCAGAAATGAAAGGGTTTGTTTTCTAAACAATCTACATTAGAAATGAAGCTAATCTACTAAGTTGTACATCATGTTACATTACAGAAACAAGGAAGGTTTGATCTTGCTGCACTTAAGACTCTTCGTAAGAAACCAACTCATTTGGAGAACAGAACGGGCTTATTTCACTCAGTACTGTGTTCGGCAATGAAGGTGCTTGTTTTCTAAAGAAACTACGATAGAAATGAGATGAATCTACTAAGTTGTACATCTTGTTAGATTACACAAACTAGGAAAGTTTGATCTTGCAGCACTGAAGATACTTCTTAAAAAGCAACTCATTCCGAGAACAGAACTAGCTTATTTCACACAGTGCAGTGTTCAGAAATGAAGGGGTTTGTTTTCTAAACAAACTATTTTACAAATGAAGCTAATCTACTAAGTTGTACATCATGTTACATTACAAAAACTAGGAAAGTTTGATCTTGCTGCACTTAAGACTCTTCGTAAGAAAGCAACTCATTTGGAGAACAGAACGGCCTTATTTCACACAGTACTGTGTTTGGCAATGAAGGTGTTTGGTTTCTAAACAAACTACGTTAGAAATGAGGTGAATCTACTAAGTTGTCCATCTTGTTAGATTACACAAACTGGGAAAGTTTGATCTTACTGCACTGAAGATTCTTGTTAAGAAATCAACTCATTCCAAGAACAGAACTAGCTTATTTCACACAGTACTGTGTTCGGCAATGAAGGTGTTTGTTTTCTAAACAAACTACGTTAGAAATGAGGTGAATCTACTAAGTTTTATATCTTGTTAGATTACACAAACTAGGAAAGTTTCATCTTGCTGCACTGAAGATACTTCTTAAAAAAGCAACTCATTCCGAGAACAGAATTAGCTTATTTCACACAGTACTGTGTTCAGAAATGAAGGTGTTTGTTTTCTAAACAAACTACGTTAGAAATGAGGTGAATCTACTAAGTTGTACATCTTGTTAGATTACACAAACAAGGTAAGTTTGATCTTGCTGCACTGAAGACTCTTCGTAAGAAAGCAACTCATTCAGAGAACAGAACGGCCTTATTTCACACAGTACTATGTTCGGCAATGAAGGTGTTTGTTTTCTAAACAAACTACGTTGGAAATGAGGTGAATGTACTAAGTTGTACATCTTGTTAGATTACACAAACTAGTAACGTTTGATCTTCCTGCACTGAAGATTCTTGTTAAGAAAGCAACTCATTCCGAGAACAGAACTACCTTATTTCACACAGTCCAGTTTTCGGCAATGAAGGTGTTTGTTTTCTAAACAAACTACGTTAGAAATGAGTTGTAACTACTACGTTGTACATCTTGTTAGATTACACAATCTAGGAAAGTTTGAACTTGCAGCACTGAAGATACTTCTTAAAAAAGCAGCTCATTCGGAGAACAGAACTAGCTTATTTCACACAGTACAGTGTTCAGAAATGAAGGGGTTTGTTTTATAAACAAACTACTTTAGAAATGAAGCTAATCTACTAAGTTGTACATCATGTTACATTACAGAAACAAGGAAAGTTCGATCTTGCTGCACTTAAGACTCTTCGTAAGAAAGCAACTCATTTGGAGAACAGAACGGGCTTATTTCACTCAGTACTCTGTTCGGCAATGAAGGTGCTTGTTTTCTAAAGAAACTGCGATAGAAATGAGGTGAATCTACTAAGTTGTACATCTTGTTAGATTACACAAACTAGGAAAGTTTGATCTTGCTGTACTGAAGATACTTCTTAAAAAAGCAACTCATTCGGAGAACAGAACTAGCTTATTTCACACAGTACAGTTTTCAGAAATGAAGGGTTTTGTTTTCTAAACAAACTACTTTAGAAATGAAGCTAATCTACTAAATTGTACATCATGTTACATTACAGCAACTAGGAAAGTTTGATCTTCCTGCACTTAAGACTCTTCGTAAGAAAGCAACAAGTTTGAACTTGTTGAACTCAACACACTTCGTAGGAAAGCAACTCATTCCAATAACAGAACTCTCTTATTTCACGCACTACACTATTAGGCAATGAAGATATTTGTTTTCTAAACAAACTACGCTTGAAATGAAGCTAATTTACTAAATTGTACGTCTTGTTAGATTACACAAATTAGGAGAGTTTCATCTTGCTGCACTGAAGACTCTTCGTAAGAAAGCAACTCATTCCGAGAACAGAACTAGCTTTTTGCACACAGCACAGTGTTCGGCAATGAAGGTGTTTGTTTTCTAAACAAACTATCTTTGAAATGAAGCTAATTTACTCAATTGTACATCTTGTTAGATTATACAAACTAGAAAACTTCGAAGTTGTAGAACTCAACACTGTTCTTAGGAAAGCAATTCATTCCGAAAACAAAACTCGCTTATTTCACACATTACAGTTTTAGGAAATGAAGGTGTTTGTTTTCCAAACAAACTACGTTTGAAATGAAGCTAATTTACTCAATTGTGCATCTTGTTAAATTATACAAACTAGGAAAGTTGGAAGTTGTAGAACTCAACACTGTTCTTAGGAAAGCAACTCATTCCGAAAACACAACTAGCTTATTTCCCACATTACAGTATTAGGAAATGAAGGTGTTTGTTTTCTAAACAAACTACCTTTGAAGTGCAGGTAATTAACTAAATTGTACATATTGTTAGTTTATACAAAGTAGGAAACTTGGAACTTGTAGAACGCAACACTGTTCTTGGGAAAGCAAGTCATTCTGTAAACAGAACTAGCTTATTTCACACATTAGTGTATAAGGAAATGAAGGTGTATGTGTTCTAACCAAACTACGTTTGAAATGAAGCTAATTTACTAAATTGTACATCATGTTAGATTTCACAAACTACGAAAGATGGAACTTGTAGAACGCAACACTGTTGTATTAAAGCAACTCATTCCGAGAACAGAACTAGCTTATTTCACAAATTACAGTATTAGGAAATGAAGCTGTTTGTTTTATAAAAAACTGTGTTTGAAATGAAGCTAATTTATTAAATTGTACACCTTCTTAGATTACACAAAGTAGGAAAGTTTGATCTTGCTGCATGAAGAATCTTCGTACGTAAGCATCTACTTCCGAAAACAGAACTAGCTTATTTCACCCAGTAGTGTTCGGCAGCGAAGATGTTTGTTTTCTAAACAAACTACGTTAGAAATGAGGCGAACTTACTAATTTGTACATCTTTTCAGATTACACAAACTAGGAGAGTTTGAACTTGTTGAACTCAACACTTTTCGTAGGAAAGAAACTCATTCCGGGAACAGAACTAGCTTATCTCACACATTACATTATTAGGTAATGAAGGTGTTTGTTTTCTTAACATACTGCGTTTGAAATGAAGCCAATTTACTAAATTGTACATCTTGTTAGATTACACAAACTAGGACAGTTTGATCTTGCTGCACTGAAGACTCTTTGTAGGCTAGCAACTGTTTTTGAAAACAGAGCTAGCTTATTTTACACAGTACAGTGTTCGGCAATGAAGATGTTTGTTTTCTAAACAAAGTACATTAGAAGTGAAGAGAATCAACTGAGTTATCCATCTTTTTACATTACAGAAACCAGGAGTGTTTGAACTTGTAGAATTCAACACACTTCGTATGAAAGCAACTCATTCCGAGAACAGAACTCTCTTATTTCACAATGAAGATATTTGTTTTCTAAACAAACTACGTTTGAAATGAAGCTAATTTACTCAATTGTACATCTTGTTAGATTATACAAACTAGGAAAGTTTTAAGTTATAGAACTCAACACTGTTCTTAGGAAAGCAACTCATTCCGAAAACAGAACTAGCTTATTTCACACATTACAGTATTAGGAAATGAAGGTGTTTGTTTTCTCAACAAACTACGTTTGAAATGAAGCTAATTTACTAAATTGTACATCTTGTTAGTTTATACAAACTAGGAAAGTTGGAACTTGTAGAACTCAACACGGTTCTTGGGAAACCAACTCATTCCGAAAACAGAACTAGCTTATTTCACACATTACAGTATTAGGAAATGAAGGTGTTTGTTTTCTAAACAAACTGCGTTTGAAATGAAACTAATTTACTAAATTATACATCTTGTCAGATTACACAAACTAGGAAAGTTGGAACTTGCTGCACTTAAGAATCTTCGTACGAAAGCATCTATTTCCGAAAACAGAACTTGCTTATTTCACCCAGTAGTGTTCGGCAGCGAAGATGTTTGTTTTCTCAACAAACTACGTTAGAAATGAGGCGAATCTACTAATTTCTACATCTTATCAGATTACACAAACTAGGAGAGTTTGAACTTTTTGAACTCAACACTTTTCGTAGGAAAGAAACACATTCTGAGAACAGAACTAGCTTATCTCACACATTACAGTATTAGGCAATGAAGGTGTTTGTTTTCTAAACAAACTGCGTTTGAAATGAAGCCAATTTACTAAATTGTACATCTTGTTAGATTACACAAACTAGAACAGTTTGATCTTGCTGCACTGAAGACTCTTCGTAGGCTAGCAACCCTTTTTGAAAACAGAGCTAGCTTATTTTACACAGTACAGTGTTCGGCAATGAAGGTGTTTGTTTTCTAAACAAAGTAGATTAGAAGTGAAGCGAATCTACTGTGTTATCCATCTTTTTACATTACAGAAACCAGGAGTGTTTGAACTTGTAGAATTCAACACACTTCGTAGGAAAGGAACTCATTCCGAGAACAGAACTCTCTTATTTCACGCACTACACTATTAGGCAATGAAGATATTTGTTTTCTAAACAAACTACGTTTGAAATGAAGCTAATTTACTAAATTGTACGTCTTGTTAGATTACACAAATTAGGAGAGTTTTATCTTGCTGCACTGAAGACTCTTCGTAAGAAAGCAACTCATTCCGAGAAAAGAACAAGCTTTTTGCACACGGCACAGTGTTCGGTAATGAAGGAGTTTGTTTTCTAAACAAACTACGTTTGAAATGAAGCTAATTTACCAAATTGTACATCTTGTTAGTTTATAGAAAGTAGGAAACTTGGAACTTGTAGAACTCAACACGGTTCATGGGAAAGCAAGTCATTCCGAGAACAGAACTAGCTTTTTGCACACAGCACAGTGTTCGGCACTGAAGGTGTTTGTTTTCTAAACAAACTACGTTTGAAATGAAGCTAATTTACTCAATTGTACATCTTGTTAGATTATACAAACTAGGAAAGTTTTAAGTTGTAGAACTCAACACTGTTCTTAGGAAAGCAACTCATTCCGAAAACAGAAGTAGCTTATTTCACACATTACAGTGTTAGGAAATGAAGGTGTTTGTTGTCTAAAATAACTACGTTTGAAATGAAGCCAATTTACCAAATTGTACATCTTGTTAGTTTATACAAACTAGGAAACTTGGAACTTCTAGAACTCAACACTGTTCATGGGAAAGCAAGTCATTCCGAGAACAGAACTAGCTTATTTCACACATTACAGTATTAGGAAATGAAGGTGTTTGTTTTCTAAACAAACTGCGTTTGAAATGAAACTAATTTACTAAATTGTACATCTTGTTAGATTACACAAACTAGCAAAGTTGGAACTTGCTGCACTGAAGAATCTTCGTACGAAAGCATCTATTTCCGAAAACAGAACTAGCTTATTTCACCCAGTAGTGTTCGGCAGTGAAGATGTTTGTTTTCTCAACAAACTACGTTAGAAATGAGGCGAATCTACTAATTTCTACATCTTTTCAGATTACACAAACTAGGAGAGTTTGAACTTGTTGAACTCAACACTTTTCGTAGGAAAGAAACTCATTCCGAGAACAGAACTAGCTTATCTCACACATTACAGTATTAGGCAATGAAGGTGTTTGTTTTCTAAACAAACTGCGTTTGAAATGAAGCCAATTTACTAAATTGTACATCTTGTTAGATTACACAAACTAGGACAGTTTGATCTTGCGGCACTGAAGACTCTTCGTAGGCTAGCAACTGTTTTTGAAAACAGAGCTAGCTTACTTTACACAGTACTGTGTTCGGCAATGAAGATGTTTGTTTTCTAAACAAAGTAAGGTAGAAGTGAAGCGAATCTACTGAGTTGTCCATCTTTTGCATTACCGAAACCAGTAGCGTTTGAACTTGTAGACCTCAACGCACTTCGTAGGAAAGCAACTCATTCCGACAACAGAACTCTCTTATTTCACGCACTGCAGTATTAGGCAATGAAGATATTTGTTTTCTAAACAAACTACGTTTGAAATGAAGCTAATTTACTAAATTGTACATCTTCTTAGATTACACAAATTAGGAGAGTTTCATCTTGCTGCACTGAAGACTCTTCGTAAGGCAGCAAGTCATTCCGAGAACAGAACTAGCTTTTTGCACACAGCACAGTGTTCAGCAATGAAGGTGTTTGTTCTCTAAACATACTACGTATGAAATAAAGCTAATTTACTCAATTGTACATCTTGTTAGATTATACAAACTAGGAAAGTTGGAAGTTGTAGAACTCAAAACTGGTCTTAGGAAAGCAACTCATTCCGTAAACAGAACTAGCTTATTTCACACATTACAGTATTGGGAAATGAAGGTGTTTGCATTCTAAACAAACTACGTTTGAAATGAAGCTAATTTACTCAATTGTACATCTTGTTAGTTTATACAAACTAGGAAACTTGGAACTTGTAGAACTCAACACGGTTCTTGGGAAACCAAGTCGTTCTGAGAACAGAACTAGCTTATTTCACACATTACAGTATTAGGCAATGAAGGTGTTTGTTTTCTAAACAAACTACGTTTGAAATGAAACTAATTTACTAAATAGTACATCTTGTTAGATTACACAAACTAGGAAAGTTGGAACTTGCTACACTGAAGAATCTTTGTACGAAAGCATCTATTTCCGAATACAGAACTAGCTTATTTCATTTCAACCAGTAGTGTTCGGCAACGAAGATGTTTGTTTTCTAAACAAACTATCTTAGAAATGAGGCGAAACTACTAATTTCTACATCTTTTCAGATTACACAAACTAGGAGAGTTTGAACTTGTTGAACTCAACACTTTTCGTAGGAAAGAAACTCATTCCGAGAACAGAACTAGCTTAGCTCACACATTACAGTAATAGGCAATGAAGATATTTGTTTTCTAAACAAAGTACGTTTGAAGTGAAGCTAATTTACTAAATTGTACGTCTTGTTAGATTACACAAATTAGGAGAGTTTCATCTTGCTGCACTGAAGACTCTCCGTAAGACAGCAAGTCATTCCTGAGAACAGAACTAGCTTTTTGCACACAGCACAGTGTTCGGCAATGAAGGTGTTTGTTCTCTAAACAAACTACGTATGAAATGAAGCTAATTTACTCAATTGTACATCTTGTTAGATTATACAAACTAGGAAAGTTGGAAGTTGTAGAACTCAAAACTGTTCTTAGGAAAGCAACTCATTCCGAAAACAGAACTAGCTTATTTCACACATTACCGTATTGGGAAATGAAGGTGTTTGTTTTCTAAACAAACTACGTTTGAAATGAAGCTAATTTACTAAATTGTACATGTTGTTAGTTTATACAAACTAGGAAACTTGGAACTTGTAGAACTCAACACGGTTCTTGGGAAACCAAGTCGTTCCAAGAACAGAACTAGCTTATTTCACACATTACAGTATTAGGAAATGAAGGTGTTTGTTTTCTAAACAAACTGCATTTGAAATGAAACTAATTTACTAAATAGTACATCTTGTTAGATTACACAAACTAGGAAAGTTGGAACTTGCTGCACTGAAGAATCTTCGTACGAAAGCATCTATTTCCGAATACAGAACTAGCTTATTTCATTTCAACCAGTAGTGTTCGGCAGCGAAGATGTTTGTTTTCTAAACAAACTATGTTAGAAATGAGGCGAAAGTACTAATTTCTACATCTTTTCAGATTACACAAGCTAGGAGAGTTTGAACTTGTTGAACTCAACACTTTTCGTAGGAAAGAAACTCATTCCGAGAACAGAACTAGCTTAGCTCACACATTACAGTATTAGGCAATGAAGATATTTGTTTTCTAAACAAACTACGTTTGAAATGAAGCTAATTTACTAAATTGTACATATTCTTAGATTACACAAATTAGGAGAGTTTCATCTTGCTGCACTGAAGACTCTTCGTAAGAAAGCAAGTCAATCCGAGAACAGAACTAGCTTTTTTCACACAGCACAGTGTTCGGCAATGAAGGTGTTTGTTTTCTAAACTAACTACGTTTGAAATGAAGCTAATTTACCAAATTGTACATCTTGTTAGTTTATACAAACTAGGAAACTTGGAACTTGTAGAACTCAACAAGGTTCATGGGAAAGCAAGTCATTCCGAGGACAGATCTAGCTTTTTGCACACAGCACAGTGTTTGGCAATGAAGGTGTTTGTTTTCTAAACAAACTACGTTTGAAATAAAGCTAATTTACTCAATTGTACATCTTGTTATATTATACAAACTAGGAAAGTTGGAAGCTGTAGAACTCAAAACTGTTCTTAGGAAAGCAACTCATTCCGAAAACAGAACTAGCTTATTTCAGACATTACAGTATTAGGAAATGAAGGTGTTTGTTTTCTAAACAAACTACGTTTGAAATGAAGCTAATTTACCAAATTGTACATCTTGTTAGTTTATACAACTAGGAAACTTGGAACTTGGAACTTGTAGAACTCAACAAGGTTCATGGGAAAGCAAGTCGTTCCGAAAACAGAACAAGCTTTTTCACACAGCACAGTGTTTGGCAATGAAGGTGTTTGTTTTCCAAAAAAACTACGTTTGAAATGAAGCTAATTTACCAAAATGTACATCTTGTTAGTTTATACAAAATAGGAAACTTGGAACTTGTAGAACTCAACAAGGTTCAGGGGAAAGCAAGTCATTCCGAGAACATAACTAGCTTTTTGTACACAGCACAGAGCTTGTTTTCACTTGACAGTGACAGTGTTGCAATGAAGTTGTTTGTTTTCTAAACAAACTACGTTTGAAATGAAGCTAATTTACCAAATTGTACATCTTGTTAGTTTATACAAACTAGGAAACTTGGAACTTGTAGAACTCAACACGGTTCATGGGAGAGCAAGTCATTCCGAAAACAGAACTAGCTTTTTTGCACACAGCCCAGTGTTCGGTAATGAAGGTGTTTGTTTTCTAAACAAACTACGTTTGAAATGAAGCTAATTTACTCAATTGTACATCTTGTTAGATTATACAAACTAGGAAAGTTGGAAGTTGTAGAACTCAACACTGTTCGCAGGAAAGCAACTCATTCCGAAAACAGAACTAGCTTATGTCACACATTACAGTATTGGGAAATGAAGGTGTTTGTTTTCTAAACAAACTACGTTTGAAATGAAGCTAATTTACTAAATTGTACATCTTGTTACTTTATAGAAACTAGGAAAGTTGGAACTTGTAGAACTCAACACGGTTCTTGGGAAACCAAGTCGTTCCGAAAGCAGAACTAACTTATTTCACACATTACAGTATTAGGAAATGAAGGTGTTTGTTTTCTAAACAAACTGCGTTTGAAATGAAACTAATTTACTAAATTTTACATCTTGTTAGATTATACAAACTAGGAAAGTTGGAACTTGCTGCACTGATGAATCTTAGTACGAAAGTATCTATTTCCGAAAGCAGAACTAGCTTATTTCACACAGTAGTGTTCGGCAGCGAAGATGTTAGTTTTCTAACCAAACTACGTTAGAAATGAGGTGAATCTACTAATTTCTACATCTTTTCAGATTACACAAACTAGAGAGTTTGAACTTATTGAACTTAACACTGTTCGTAATAAAGAAACTCATTCTGAAAACAGAACTAGCTTATCGCACACATTACAGTATTAGGAAATGAAGGTTTTTCTTTTCTAAACAAACTGCATTTGAAATGAAGCCAATTTACTAAATTGTACATCTTGTTAGATTACACAAACTAGGACAGTTTGATCTTGCTGCTGTGTTTGAAAGACTAATTTACTAAATTGCTACACTTGTTTTTGAAACTAGGAGAGTTATCTTATTATGAAGACTCTACAGTTTTTGAAAACAGAGTTTTCTAAAGCTTATTTTAGAAGTACAGTGAATATAGTGAGAAGATTTTGTTTACAAAAACCAGTGTTTGCGTTTGAAGTGAATCTTGTTAATATAGTGAGTTGTCCACCTTTTTATTTTACAAAAAACCAGGACCGTTTGAATTGTCAGACCCACTTTTTAGTAGGAAAGCAAGTCATTCAGAGAACAGAACTCTCTTATTTCGCACTACAGTATTAGGCAATGAAGATATTTGTTTTCTAAACAAACTACGTTTGAAATGAAGCTAATTTACTAAATTGTACGTCTTGTTTGATTACACAAATTAGGAGAGTTTCATCTTGCTGCACTGAAGACTCTTAGAAGAAAGCAACTCATTCGAGAACAGAACTAGCTTTTTTCACACAGCACAGTGTTCGCAATGAAGGTGTTTGTTTTTCTAAACAAACTACGTTTGAAATGAAGCTAATTTACTAAATTGTACATCTTGTTAGATTACACAAATTAGGAGAGTTTCATCTTGCTGCACTGTAAGGCAGCAAGTCATTCCAAGAAACAGAACTAGCTTTTTTGCACACAGCACAGTGTTCAGCACAGTGCAATGAAGGTGTTTGTTCTCTAAACAAACTACGTATGAAATGAAGCTAATTTACTCAATTGTACATCTTGTTAGATTATACAAACTAGGAAAGTTGGAAGCTGTAGAACTCAAAACTGTTCTTAGGAAAGCAACTCATTCCGAAAACAGAACTAGCTTATTTCACACATTACAGTATTAGGAAATGAAGGTGTTTGTTTTCTAAACAAACTACGTTTGAAATGAAGCTAATTTATCAAATTGTACATCTTGTTAGTTTATACAAACTAGGAAACTTGGAACTTGTAGAACTCAACACGGTTCTTGAGAAAGCAACTCATTTCGAGAACAGAACTAGCTTATTTCACACATTACAGTATTAGGAAATGAAGGTGTTTGTTTTCTAAACAAACTGCGTTTGAAATGAAACTCATTTACTAAATTGTATATCTTGTTAGATTACACAAACTAGGAAAGTTGGAACTTGCTGCACTGAAGAATCTTCATAGAAAGCATCTATTTCCGAAAACAGAACTAGCTTATTTCACCCAGTAAAGTGTTCGGCAATGAAGATGTTTGTTTTCTAAACAAACTACATTAGAAATGAGGCGAATCTACTAATTTCTACATCTTTTCAGATTACACAAACTAGGAGAGTTTGAACTTGTTGAACTCAACACTTTTGGTAGGAAAGAAACTCATTCCGAGAACAGAACTAGCTTATCTCACACATTACAGTATTAGGAAATGAAGGTGTTTGTTTCCTAAACAAACTGCGTTTGAAATGAAGCTAATTTACTAAATTGTACATCTTGTTAGATTACACAAACAAGGACAGTTTGATCTTGCTGCACTGAAGACTCTTTGTAGGCTAGCAACTGTTTTTGAAAACAGAGCTAGCTTATTTTACACAGTACAGTATTCGGTAATGAAGATGTTTGTTTTCTAAATAAAGTACCTTAGAAGTGAAGCGAATCTACTGAGTTATCCATCTTTTTACATTACAGAAACCAGGAGCGTTTGAACTTGTAGAACTCAACACACTTCGTAGGAAAGCAACTCATTCGAGAACAGAACTCTCTTATTTCATGCACTACAGTATTAGGCAATGAAGATATTTGTTTTCTAAACAAACTACGTTTGAAATGAAGCTAATTTACCAAATTGTACGTCTTGTTAGATTACACAAATTAGGAGAGTTTCATCTTGCTGCACTGAAGACTCTTCGTAAGAAAGCAAGTCATTCCGAGAACAGAACTAGCTTTTTGCACACAGCACAGTGTTCGGCAATGAAGGTGTTTGTTTTCTAAACAAACTACGTTTGAAATGAAGTTAATTTACACAATTGTACATCTTGTTAGATTATACAAACTAGGAAAGTTTTAAGTTGTAGAACTCAACACTGTTCTTAGGAAAGCAACTCATTCCGAAAACTGAACTAGCTTATTTCACACATTACAGTATTAGGAAATGAAGGTGTTTGTTTTCTAAACAAACTACGTTTGAAATGAAGCTAATTTACCAAATTGTACATCTTGTTAGTTTATACAAACTAGGAAACTTGGAACTTGTAGAACTCAACACGGTTCTTGGGAAAGCAAGTCATTCCGAGAACAGAACTAGCTTATTTCACACATTACAGTATTAGGAAATGAAGGTGTGTGTTTTCTAAACAAACTGTGTTCGAAATGAAACTAATTTACTAAATTGTACATCTTGTTAGATTACACAAAATAGGAAAGTTGGAAATTGCTGCACTGAAGAATCTTCGTACGAAAGCATCTATTTCCGAAAACAGAACTAGCATATTTCACCCAGTAGTGTTCGGCAGCGAAGATGTTTGTTTTCTAAACAAACTACGTTAGAAATGAGGCGAATCTACTAATTTCTACATCTTTTCAGATTACACAAACTAGGAGAGTTTGAACTTGTTGAACTCAACACTTTTGGTAGGAAAGAAACTCATTCCGAGAACAGAACTAGCTTATCTCACACGTTACAGTATTAGGTATTGAAAGTGTTTGTTTTCTAAACAAACTGCGTTTGAAATAAAACTAATTTACTAAATTGTACATCTTGTTAGATTTCACAAACTAGGAAAGTTGGAACTTGCTGCACTGAAGAATCTTCGTACGAAAGCATCTATTTCCGAAAACATAACTAGCTTATTTCACCCAGTAGTGTTCGGCAGCGAAGATGTTTGTTTTCTAAACAAACTACGTTAGAAATGAGGCGAATCTACTAATTTCTACATCTTTTCAGATTACACAAACTAGGAGAGTTTGAACTTGTTGAACTCAACACTTTTCGTAGGAAAGAAACTCATTCCGAGAACAGAACTAGCTTATCTCACACATTACAGTATTAGGCAATGAAGGTGTTTGTTTTCTAAACAAACTGTGTTTGAAATGAAGCCAATTTACTAAATTGTACATCTTGTTAGATTACACAAACTAGGCCAGTTTGATCTTGCAGCACTGAAGACTCTTCGTAGGCTAGCAATCATTTTTGAAAACAGAGCTAGCTTATTTTACACAGTACAGTGTTCGGCAATGAAGATGTTTGTTTTCTAAACAAAGTACGTTAGAAGTGAAGCAAATCTACTGAGTTATCCATCTTTTTACATTACAGAAACCAGGAGCGTTTGAACTTGTAGAACTCAACACACTTCGTAGGAAAGCAACTCATTCCGAGAACAGAACTCTCTTATTTCACGCACTACAGTATTATGCAATGAAGATATTTGTTTTCTAAACAAACTATGTTTGAAATGAAGCTAATTTACTAAATTGTACGTCTTGTTAGATTACACAAATTAGGAGAGTTTCATCTTGCTGCAATGAAGACTCTTCGTAAGAAAGCAACTAATTCCGAGAACAGGACTAGCTTTTTTCACACAGCACAGTGTTCGGCAATGAAGGTGTTTGTTTTCTAAACAAACTACGTTTGAAATGAAGCTAATTTATTCAATTGTACATCTTGTTAGTTTATGCAAACTAGGAAACTTGGAGCTTGTAGAACTCAACAAGGTTCATGGGAAAGCAACTCATTCCGAAAACAGAACTAGCTTATTTCACACATTACAGTATTGGGAAATGAAGGTGTTTGTTTTCTAAACAAACTACGTTTGAAATGAAGCTAATTTACTCAATTGAACATCTTGTTAGCTTATACAAACTAGGAAAGTTGGAAGTTGTAGAACTCAACACGATTCTTGGGACATCAAGTCATTCCGAAAACAGAACTAGCTTATTTCACACATTACAGTATTAGGAAATGAAGGTGTTTGTTTTCTAAACAAACTGCGTTTGAAATGAAACTAATTTACTAAATTGTACATCTTGTTAGATTACACAAACTAGGAAAGTTGGAACTTGCTGCACTTGAAGAATCTTTCGTGATGAAAGCATCTATTTCCAAAAACAGAACTAGCTTATTTCACCCAGTTGTGTTTGGCAATGAAGATGTTTATTTTCTAAACAAACTACGTTAGAAATGAGGCGAATCTACTAATTTCTACATCTTTTTAGATTACACAAACTAGAGAGTTTGAACTTGTTGAACTCAACACTTTTTGTGGGAAAGAAACTCATTCCGAGAACAGAACTAGCTTATCTCACACATTACAGTATTAGGCAATGAAGGTGTTTGTTTTCTAAACAAACTGCGTTTGAAATGAAGCCAATTTACTAAATTGTACATCTTGTGAGATTACAGAAACTAGAAAGTTTCATCTTGCTGCACTGAAGACTCTTCGTAGGCTAGCAACGTTTTTGAAAACAGAGCTAGCTTATTTTCCACAGTACAGTGTTCGGCAATGAAGATGTTTGTTTTCTAAACAAAGTACGTTAGAAGTGAAGAGAATCTACTGAGTTGTGCATCTTTTTACATTACAGAAACCAGGAGCGTTTGAACTTGTAGAACTCAGACACTTCTTAGGAAAAAAACTCATTCCGAGAACAGAACTCTCTTATTTAACACACTACAGTATTAGGCAATGAAGATATTTGTTTTCAAAACAAACTACGTTTGAAATGAAGCTAATTTACTAAATTGTACGTCTTGTTAGATTACACAAATTAGGAGAGTTTCATCTTGCTGCATTGAAGACTCTTCGAGAAAGCAAGTCATTCCGAGAAAAGAACTAGCTATTTTGCACACAGCATAGTGTTTGGCAATGAAGGTGTTTGTTTTCTAAACAAACTACGTATGAAATGAAGCTAATTTAGTCAATTGTACATCTTGTTAGATTATACAAACTAGGAAAGTTTTAACTTGTAGAACTCAACACTGTTCTTAGGAAAGCAACTCATTCCGAAAACAGAACTAGCTTATTTCACACATTACAGTGTTAGGAAATGAAGGTGTTTGTTTTCTAAAAAACTACGTTTGAAATGAAGCTAATTTACAAAATTGTACATCTTGTTAGATTACACAAACTAGGACAGTTTGATCTTGCTGCACTGAAGACTCTTCGTAAGAAAGCAACTCATTCTAAAGAACAGAACTAGCTTTTTTCACACAGCACAGTGTTCGGCAATGAAGGTGTTTGTTTTCTAAACAAACTACGTTTGAAATGAAGCTAATTTACCAAATTGTACATCTTGTTAGTTTATACAAACTAGGAAACTTGGAACTTGTAGAACTCAATACGGTCCATGGGAAAGCAAGTCATTTCGAGAACAGAACTAGCTTTTTGCACACAGCACAGTGTTTTGCAATGAAGGTGTTTGTTTTCTAAACAAACTACGTTTGAAATGAAGCTAATTTACCAAATTGTACAACTTGTTAGTTTATACAAACTAGGAAAGTTGGAAGTTGTAGAACTCAACACTGTTCTTAGGAAAGCAACTCATTCCAAAAACAGAACTAGCTTATTTCACACATTACAGTATTGGGAAATGAAGGTGTTTGTTTTCTAAACAAACTACGTTTGAAATGAAGCTAATTTACCAAATTGTACATCTTGTTAGTTTATACAAACTAGGAAACTTGGAACTTGTAGAACTCAACACGGTTCTTGGGAAAGCACGTCATTCCGAGAACAGAACTAGCTTATTTCACACATTACAGTATTAGAAATGAAGGTGTTTGTTTTCTAAACAAACTGCGTTTGAAATGAAACTAATTTACTAAATTGTACATCTTGTTAGATTACACAAAGAAGGAAAGTTGGAACTTGCTGCACTGAAGAATCTTCGCATTTAAAGCATCTATTTTCGAAAACAGAACTAGCTTATTTCACCCAGTAGTGTTGGCAGTGAAGATGTTTGTTTTCTAAACAAACTACGTTAGAAATGAGGCGAATCTACTAATTTCTACATCTTTTTAGATTACACAAACTAAGAGAGTTTGAACTTGTTGAACTCAACACTTTTCGTAGGGAAAGAAACTCATTCCGAGAACAGAACTAGCTTATCTCACACATTACAGTATTAGAAAATGAAGGTGTTTGTTTTCTAAACAAACTACGTTTGAAATGAAGCTAATTTACTAAATTGTACGTCTTGTTAGATTACACAAATTAGGACAGTTTTATCTTGCTGCACTGAAGACTCTTCGTAAGAAAGCAACTCATTCCGAGAACAGAACTAGATTTTTGCACACAGCACAGTGTTTGGCAATGAAGGTGTTTGTTTTCTAAACAAACTACGTTTGAAATGAAGCTAATTTACCAAATTGTACATTTTGTTAGTTTATACAAAATAGGAAACTTGGAACTTGTAGAACTCAACAAGGTTCATGGGAAAGCAAGTCATTCCGAGAACAGAACTAGCTTTATGCACACAGCACAGTGTTCGGCAATGAAGGTGTTTGTTTTCTAAACGAACTACGTTTGAAATGAAGCTAATTTACCAAATTGTACATCTTGTTAGTTTATACAAACTAGGAAACTTGGAACTTGTAGAACTCAACAAGGTTCATGGGAAAGTAAGTCATTCCGAGAACAGAACTAGCTTTTTTTTGCACACAGCACAGTGTTTGGCAATGAAGGTGTTTTTTTTCTAAACAAACTACGTTTGAAATGAAGCTAATTTACTCAATTGTACATCTTGTTAGATTATACAAACTAGGAAAGTTGGAAGTTGTAGAACTCAACACTGTTCTTAGGAAAGCAAGTCATTCTGAGAACAGAACTAGCTTATTTCACACATTACAGTATTAGGAAATGAAGGTGTTTGTTTTCTAAACAAACTGCGTTTGAAATGAAACTAATTTACTAAATTGTACATCTTGTTAGATTACATAAACTAGGACAGTTGGAACTTGCTGCACTCAAGAATCTTTTGGAAAGCATCTATTTCCGAAAACAGAACTAGCTTATTTCACCCAGTAGTGTTGGCAGTGAAGATGTTTGTTTTCTAAACAAACTACGTTAGAAATGAGGCGAATCAACTAATTTCTGCATCTTTTCAGATTACACAAACTAGGAGAGTTTGAACTTGTTGAACTCAACACTTTTCGTAGGAAAGAAACTCATTCGAGAACAGAACTAGCTTATCTCACACATTACAGTATTAGGCAATGAAGGTGTTTGTTTTCTAAACAAACTGTGTTTTGAAATGAAGCCAATTTACTAAATTGTACATCTTGTTAGATTACACAAACTAGGACAGTTTGATCTTGCTGCACTGAACACTCTTTTGTAGGCTAGCAACCGTTTTTGAAAACAGAGCTAGCTTATTTTACACAGTAAAGTGTTCGGCAATGAAGATGTTTGTTTTCTAAACAAAGTACATTAGAAGTGAAGCGAATCTACTGAGTTGTCCATCTTTTTACATTACAGAAACCAGGAGCGTTTGAACTTGTAGAACTCAACACACTTCGTAGGAAAGCAACTCATTCCGAGAACAGAACTCTCTTATTTCACGCACTACAGTATTAGGCAATGAAGATATTTGTTTTCTAAACAAACTACGTTTGAAATGAAGCTAATTTACTAAATTGTACATCTTGTTAGATTACACAAACTAGGAGAGTTTCATCTTGCTGCACTGAAGACTCTTTGTAAGAAAGCAAGTCATTCCGAGAACAGAACTAGCTTTTTGCACACAGCACAGTGTTCAGCAATGAAGGTGTTTGTTTTCTAAACAAACTACGTTTGAAATGAAGCTAATTTACTCAATTGTACATCTTGTTAGATTATACAAACTAGGAAAGTTGGAACTTGTAGAACTCAACACTGTTCTTAGGAAAGCAACTCATTCCGAAAACAGAACTAGCTTATTTCACACATTACAGTATTAGGAAATGAAGGTGTTTGTTTTCTAAAAAACTACGTTTGAAATGAAGCTAATTTACTAAATTGTACATCTTGTTAGATTACACAAACTAGGAAAGTTTGGAACTTGCTGCACTCAACACGGTTCTTAGGAAAGCATCTCATTCCTGAGAACAGAACTAGCTTATTTCACACATTACAGTGTTTGGCAATGAAGGTGTTTGTTTTCTAAACAAACTACGTTTGAAATGAATTTAATTTACTAAATAGTACATCTTGTTAGATTATACAAACTAGGAAACTTGGAACTTGTAGAACTCAAAAGCGGTTCATGGGAAAGCAAGTCATTCGAAACAGAACTAGCTTTTTCATTTCACACAGTACAGTGTTTTGCAATGAAGGTGTTTGTTTTCTAAACAAACTACGTTTGAAATGAAGCTAATTTACTAAATTGTACATCTTGTTAGTTTATACAAACTAGGAAAGTTGGAACTTGTAGAAATCAACACTGTTCGTAGGAAAGCAACTCATTCCGAGAACAGAACTAGCTTATTTCACACATTACAGTATTAGGAAATGAAGGTGTTTGTTTTCTAAACAAACTACGTTAGAAATGAAACGAATCTACTGAGTTGTGCATCTTGTTAGATTATACAAACTAGGAAAGTTGGAACTTGCTGCACTCAAGACGGTTCTTGGGAAAGCAAGTCATTCTGAGAACAGAACTAGCTTATTTCACACATTACAGTATTTAGAAATGAAGGTGTTTGTTTTCTAAACAAACTGCGTTTGAAATGAAACTAATTTACTAAATTGTACATCTTGTTAGATTATACAAACTAGGAAAGTTGGAACTTGTAGAACTGAAGAATGTTCTTAGGAAAGCAACTCATTTCCCAAAAACAGAACTAGCTTATTTCACACATTAGTATTGGGAAATGAAGGTGTTTGTTTTCTAAACAAACTACGTTTGAAATGAAGCTAATTTACTAAATTGTACATCTTGTTAGATTACACAAACTAGGAAAGTTTGAACTTGTTGAACTCAACACGGTTCTTAGGAAAGAAACTCATTCCAAGAACAGAACTAGCTTATTTCACACATTACAGTATTAGGCAATGAAGGTGTTTGTTTTCTAAACAAACTGCATTTGAAATGAAACTAATTTACTAAATTGTACATCTTGTTAGATTACACAAACTAGGACAGTTTGAACTTGCTGCACTGAAGAACTCTTTGTAGGGAATTTCATTTCAAGTGTTCGGCAATGAAGATGTTTGTTTTTGAAAACAAACTATGTTAGAAATAAAACAAAACTACTAATTTCTACAGTGATTAGGCTAGGAGAGTTTGAACTTGTTTGTTTTCTAAACAAAGAAACTCATTCCGAAATGAAAGCTTAATCTACTAAAGTTGTAGGCAATCTTTTAGATTAAACAAACTAGAAATGAACTAATTTACTTTGAACTTCTTAGACACTTAAGAGTTTCATCTTGCTGCACTGAAGAAAGAAAGCAAGTCAATCCGAGAACAGAACTAGCTTTTTCACACAGCACAGTGTCAGGCAATGAAGGTGTTTGTTTTCTAAACAAACTACGTTTGAAATGAAGCTAATTTACTAAATTGTACATCTTGTTAGTTTATACAAACTAGGGAAACTTGGAACTTGTAGAACTCAACAAGGTTCATGGGAAAGCAAGTCATTCCGAGGACAGATCTAGCTTTTTGCACACAGCACAGTGTTTGGCAATGAAGGTGTTTGTTTTCTAAACAAACTACGTTTGAAATGAAGCTAATTTACTCAATTGTACATCTTGTTATATTATACAAACTAGGAAAGTTGGAAGTTGTAGAACTCAAAACTGTTCTTAGGAAAGCAACTCATTCCAAAACAGAACTAGCTTATTTCAGACATTACAGTATTAGGAAATGAAGGTGTTTGTTTTCTAAACAAACTACGTTTGAAATGAAGCTAATTTACTAAATTGTACATCTTGTTAGTTTATACAACTAGGAAACTTGGAACTTGGAACTTGTAGAACTCAACAAGGTTCATGGGAAAGCAAGTCGTTCCGAAAACAGAACAAGCTTTTTCACACAGCACAGTGTTTGGCAATGAAGGTGTTTGTTTTCCAAAAAAACTACGTTTGAAATGAAGCTAATTTACCAAAATGTACATCTTGTTAGTTTATACAAAATAGGAAACTTGGAACTTGTAGAACTCAACAAGGTTCAGGGGAAAGCAAGTCATTCCGAGAACAGAACTAGCTTTTTGTACACAGCACAGAGTACGGCAATGAAGTTGTTTGTTTTCTAAACAAACTACGTTTGAAATGAAGCTAATTTACCAAATTGTACATCTTGTTAGTTTATACAAACTAGGAAACTTGGAACTTGTAGAACTCAACACGGTTCATGGGAGAGCAAGTCATTCCGAAAACAGAACTAGCTTTTTTGCACACAGCCCAGTGTTCGGTAATGAAGGTGTTTGTTTTCTAAACAAACTACGTTTGAAATGAAGCTAATTTACTCAATTGTACATCTTGTTAGATTATACAAACTAGGAAAGTTGGAAGTTGTAGAACTCAACACTGTTCGCAGGAAAGCAACTCATTCCGAAAACAGAACTAGCTTATGTCACACATTACAGTATTGGGAAATGAAGGTGTTTGTTTTCTAAACAAACTACGTTTGAAATGAAGCTAATTTACTAAATTGTACATCTTGTTACTTTATAGAAACTAGGAAAGTTGGAACTTGTAGAACTCAACACTGTTCTTGGGAAACCAAGTCACTCCAAAAACAGAACTAACTTATTTCACACATTACAGTATTAGGAAATGAAGGTGTTTGTTTTCTAAACAAACTGCGTTTGAAATGAAACTAATTTACTAAATTTTACATCTTGTTAGATTACACAAACTAGGAAAGTTGGAACTTGCTGCACTGATGAATCTTAGTACGAAAGTATCTATTTCCGAAAGCAGAACTAGCTTATTTCACACAGTAGTGTTCGGCAGCGAAGATGTTAGTTTTCTAACCAAACTACGTTAGAAATGAGGTGAATCTACTAATTTCTACATCTTTTCAGATTACACAAACTAGGAGAGTTTGAACTTATTGAACTTAACACTGTTCGTAATAAAGAAACTCATTCTGAAAACAGAACTAGCTTATCGCACACATTACAGTATTAGGAAATGAAGGTTTTTCTTTTCTAAACAAACTGCGTTTGAAATGAAGCCAATTTACTAAATTGTACATCTTGTTAGATTACACAAACTAGGACAGTTTGATCTTGCTGCACTGAAGACTCTTTGTAGGCTAGCAACTGTTTTTGAAAACAGAGCTAGCTTATTTTACACAGTACAGTGTTCGGCAATGAAGATGTTTGTTTTCTAAACAAAGTACGTTAGAAGTGAAGCGAATATAGTGAGTTGTCCACCTTTTTACATTACAAAAACCAGGAGCGTTTGAACTTGTAGACCTCAACGCACTTCGTAGGAAAGCAAGTCATTCAGAGAACAGAACTCTCTTATTTCACGCACTACAGTATTAGGCAATGAAGATATTTGTTTTCTAAACAAACTACGTTTGAAATGAAGCTAATTTACTAAATTGTACGTCTTGTTTGATTACACAAATTAGGAGAGTTTCATCTTGCTGCACTGAAGACTCTTCGTAAGAAAGCAACTCATTCCGAGAACAGAACTAGCTTTTTTCACACAGCACAGTGTTCGGCAATGAAGGTGTTTGTTTTCTAAACAAACTACGTTTGAAATGAAGCTAATTTACTAAATTGTACATCTTGTTAGATTACACAAATTAGGAGAGTTTCATCTTGCTGCACTGAAGACTTTTCGTAAGGCAGCAAGTCATTCCGAGAACAGAACTAGCTTTTTGCACACAGCACAGTGTTCAGC
This sequence comes from Orientallactaga sibirica, assembly GCA_036365145.1. Classification (NCBI taxonomy): domain Eukaryota; kingdom Metazoa; phylum Chordata; class Mammalia; order Rodentia; family Dipodidae; genus Orientallactaga; species Orientallactaga sibirica. The sequence continues at coordinate 311,359 of JAEOAD010000020.1, forward strand.
AATGAAGGTGTTTGTTCTCTAAACAAACTACGTATGAAATGAAGCTAATTTACTCAATTGTACATCTTGTTAGATTATACAAACTAGGAAAGTTGGAAGCTGTAGAACTCAAAACTGTTCTTAGGAAAGCAACTCATTCCGAAAACAGAACTAGCTTATTTCACACATTACAGTATTAGGAAATGAAGGTGTTTGTTTTCTAAACAAACTACGTTTGAAATGAAGCTAATTTATCAAATTGTACATCTTGTTAGTTTATACAAACTAGGAAACTCAACTTCTTTCTTGAAAAGAACTCAACTCGGTTTTGAGAAACAACTCATTTCGAGAACAGAATTAGCTTATTTCACACATTACAGTATTAGGAAATGAAGGTGTTTGTTTTCTAAACAAACTGCGTTTGAAACGAAACTCATTTACTAAATTGTATATCTTGTTAGATTACACAAACTAGGAAAGTTGGAACTTGCTGCACTGAAGAATCTTCATAGAAAGCATCTATTTCCGAAAACAGAACTAGCTTATTTCACCCAGTACTATTCGGAGGCGAAGATGTTTGTTTTCTAAACAAACTACATTAGAAATGAGGCGAATCTACTAATTTCTACATCTTTTCAGATTACACAAACTAGGAGAGTTTGAACTTGTTGAACTCAACACTTTTCGTAGGAAAGAAACTCATTCCGAGAACAGAACTAGCTTATCTCACACATTACAGTATTAGGAAATGAAGGTGTTTGTTTCCTAAACAAACTGCGTTTGAAATGAAGCTAATTTACTAAATTGTACATCTTGTTAGATTACACAAACAAGGACAGTTTGATCTTGCTGCACTGAAGACTCTTTGTAGGCTAGCAACTGTTTTTGAAAACAGAGCTAGCTTATTTTACACAGTACAGTGTTCGGTAATGAAGATGTTTGTTTTCTAAATAAAGTACCTTAGAAGTGAAGCGAATCTACTGAGTTATCCATCTTTTTACATTACAGAAACCAGGAGCGTTTGAACTTGTAGAACTCAACACACTTCGTAGGAAAGCAACTCATTCCGAGAACAGAACTCTCTTATTTCATGCACTACAGTATTAGGCAATGAAGATATTTGTTTTCTAAACAAACTACGTTTGAAATGAAGCTAATTTACCAAATTGTACGTCTTGTTAGATTACACAAATTAGGAGAGTTTCATCTTGCTGCACTGAAGACTCTTTGTAAGAAAGCAAGTCATTCCGAGAACAGAACTAGCTTTTTGCACACAGCACAGTGTTCGGCAATGAAGGTGTTTGTTTTCTAAACAAACTACGTTTGAAATGAAGTTAATTTACACAATTGTACATCTTGTTAGATTATACAAACTAGGAAAGTTTTAAGTTGTAGAACTCAACACTGTTCTTAGGAAAGCAACTCATTCCGAAAACTGAACTAGCTTATTTCACACATTACAGTATTAGGAAATGAAGGTGTTTGTTTTCTAAACAAACTACGTTTGAAATGAAGCCAATTTACCAAATTGTACATCTTGTTAGTTTATACAAACTAGGAAACTTGGAACTTGTAGAACTCAACACGGTTCTTGGGAAAGCAAGTCATTCCGAGAACAGAACTAGCTTATTTCACACATTACAGTATTAGGAAATGAAGGTGTGTGTTTTCTAAACAAACTGTGTTGAAATGAAACTAATTTACTAAATTGTACATCTTGTTAGATTACACAAAATAGGAAAGTTGGAAATTGCTGCACTGAAGAATCTTAGACGTAAAAGCATCTATTTCCTAAAAACAGAACTAGCATATTTCACCCAGTAGTGTTCGGCAATGAAGATGTTTGTTTTCTAAACAAACTACGTTAGAAATGAGGCTAATCTACTAATTTCTACATCTTTTCAGATTACACAAACTAGGAGAGTTTGAACTTGTTGAACTCAACACTTTTGGTAGGAAAGAAACTCATTCGAGAACAGAACTAGCTTATCTCACACGTTACAGTATTAGGTATTGAAAGTGTTTGTTTTCTAAACAAACTGCGTTTTGAAATAAAACTAATTTACTAAATTGTACATCTTGTTAGATTTCACAAACTAGGAAAGTTGGAACTTGCTGCACTGAAGAATCTTCGCACGAAAGCATCTATTTTCAAAAACATAACTAGCTTATTTCACCCAGTAGTGTTCGGCAATTAAGATGTTTGTTTTCTAAACAAACTACGTTAGAAATGAGGCGAATCTACTAATTTCTACATCTTTTCAGATTACACAAACTAGGAGAGTTTGAACTTGTTGAACTCAACACTTTTCGTAGGAAAGAAACTCATTCCGAGAACAGAACTAGCTTATCTCACACATTACAGTATTAGGCAATGAAGGTGTTTGTTTTCTAAACAAACTGTGTTTGAAATGAAGCCAATTTACTAAATTGTACATCTTGTTAGATTACACAAACTAGGCCAGTTTGATCTTGCAGCACTGAAGACTCTTCGTAGGCTAGCAATCATTTTTGAAAACAGAGCTAGCTTATTTTACACAGTACAGTGTTCGGCAATGAAGATGTTTGTTTTCTAAACAAAGTACGTTAGAAGTGAAGCAAATCTACTGAGTTATCCATCTTTTTACATTACAGAAACCAGGAGCGTTTGAACTTGTAGAACTCAACACACTTCGTAGGAAAGCAACTCATTCCGAGAACAGAACTCTCTTATTTCACGCACTACAGTATTATGCAATGAAGATATTTGTTTTCTAAACAAACTACGTTTGAAATGAAGCTAATTTACTAAATTGTACGTCTTGTTAGATTACACAAATTAGGAGAGTTTCATCTTGCTGCACTGAAGACTCTTTGTAAGAAACGAACTCATTCCGGGAACAGAACTAGCTTTTTGCACACAGCACAGTGTTCGGCAATGAAGGTGTTTGTTTTCTAAACAAACTACGTTTGAAATGAAGCTAATTTATTCAATTGTACATCTTGTTAGTTTATGCAAACTAGGAAACTTGGAGCTTGTAGAACTCAACAAGGTTCATGGGAAAGCAACTCATTCCGAAAACAGAACTAGCTTATTTCACACATTACAGTATTGGGAAATGAAGGTGTTTGTTTTCTAAACAAACTACGTTTGAAAGGAAGCTAATTTACTCAATTGAACATGTTGTTAGCTTATACAAACTAGGAAAGTTGGAAGTTGTAGAACTCAACACGATTCTTGGGACATCAAGTCATTCCGAAAGCAGAACTAGCTTACTTCACACATTACCGTATTAGGAAATGAAGGTGTTTGTTTTCTAAACAAACTGCGTTTGAAATGAAACTAATTTACTAAATTGTACATCTTGTTAGATTACACAAACTAGGAAAGTTGGAACTTGCTGCACTGAAGAATCTTCGTATGAAAGCATCTATTTCCGAAAACAGAACTAGCTTATTTCACCCAGTTGTGTTTGGCAGGGAAGATGTTTATTTTCTAAACAAACTACGTTAGAAATGAGGCGAATCTACTAATTTCTACATCTTTTTAGATTACACAAACTAGGAGAGTTTGAACTTGTTGAACTCAACACTTTTCGTAGGAAAGAAACTCATTCCGAGAACAGAACTAGCTTATCTCACACATTACAGTATTAGCAATGAAGGTGTTTGTTTTCTAAACAAACTGCGTTTGGAATGAAGCCAATTTACTAAATTGTACATCTTGTGAGATTACAGAAACTAGGAAAGTTTCATCTTGCTGCACTGAAGACTCTTCGTAGGCTAGCAACCGTTTTTGAAAACAGAGCTAGCTTATTTTCCACAGTACAGTGTTCGGCAATGAAGATGTTTGTTTTCTAAACAAAGTACCTTAGAAGTGAAGAGAATCTACTGAGTTGTGCATCTTTTTACATTACAGAAACCAGGAGCGTTTGAACTTGTAGACCTCAACGCACTTCTTAGGAAAAAAACTCATTCCGAGAACAGAACTCTCTTATTTAACGCACTACAGTATTAGGCAATGAAGATATTTGTTTTCAAAACAAACTACGTTTGAAATGAAGCTAATTTACTAAATTGTACGTCTTGTTAGATTACACAAATTAGGAGAGTTTCATCTTGCTGCATTGAAGACTCTTCGTAAGAAAGCAAGTCATTCCGAGAAAAGAACTAGCTCTTTGCACACAGCATAGTGTTTGGCAATGAAGGTGTTTGTTTTCTAAACAAACTACGTATGAAATGAAGCTAATTTAGTCAATTGTACATCTTGTTAGATTATACAAACTAGGAAAGTTTTAAGTTGTAGAACTCAACACTGTTCTTAGGAAAGCAACTCATTCCGAAAGCAGAACTAGCTTATTTCACACATTACAGTGTTAGGAAATGAAGGTGTTTGTTTTCTAAAAAAACTACGTTTGAAATGAAGCTAATTTACAAAATTGTACATCTTGTTAGATTACACAAAGTAGGACAGTTTGATCTTGCTGCACTGAAGACTCTTCGTAAGAAAGCAACTCATTCCGAGAACAGAACTAGCTTTTTGCACACAGCACAGTGTTCGGCAATGAAGGTGTTTGTTTTCTAAACAAACTACGTTTGAAATGAAGCTAATTTACCAAATAGTACATCTTGTTAGTTTATACAAACTAGGAAACTTGGAACTTGTAGAACTCAATACGGTCCATGGGAAAGCAAGTCATTTCGAGAACAGAACTAGCTTTTTGCACACAGCACAGTGTTTTGCAATGAAGGTGTTTGTTTTCTAAACAAACTACGTTTGAAATGAAGCTAATTTACCAAATTGTACAACTTGTTAGTTTATACAAACTAGGAAAGTTGGAAGTTGTAGAACTCAACACTGTTCGTAGGAAAGCAACTCATTCCGAAAACAGAACTAGCTTATTTCACACATTACAGTATTGGGAAATGAAGGTGTTTGTTTTCTAAACAAACTACGTTTGAAATGAAGCCAATTTACCAAATTGTACATCTTGTTAGTTTATACAAACTAGGAAACTTGGAACTTGTAGAACTCAACACGGTTCTTGGGAAAGCACGTCATTCCGAGAACAGAACTAGCTTATTTCACACATTACAGTATTAAGAAATGCAGGTGTTTGTTTTCTAAACAAACTGCGTTTGAAATGAAACTAATTTACTAAATTGTACATCTTGTTAGATTACACAAAGAAGGAAAGTTGGAACTTGCTGCACTGAAGAATCTTCGTACGAAAGCATCTATTTCCGAAAACAGAACTAGCTTATTTCACCCAGTAGTGTTCGGCAGCGAAGATGTTTGTTTTCTAAACAAACTACGTTAGAAGTGAGGCGAATCTACTAATTTCTACATCTTTTTAGATTACACAAACTAAGAGAGTTTGAACTTGTTGAACTCACCACTTTTCGTAGGAAAGAAACTCATTCCGAGAACAGAACTAGCTTATCTCACACATTACAGTATTAGAAAATGAAGGTGTTTGTTTTCTAAACAAACTACGTTTGAAATGAAGCTAATTTACTAAATTGTACGTCTTGTTAGATTACACAAATTAGGACAGTTTTATCTTGCTGCACTGAAGACTCTTCGTAAGAAAGCAACTCATTCCGAGAACAGAACTAGATTTTTGCACACAGCACAGTGTTTGGCAATGAAGGTGTTTGTTTTCTAAACAAACTACGTTTGAAATGAAGCTAATTTACCAAATTGTACATTTTGTTAGTTTATACAAAATAGGAAACTTGGAACTTGTAGAACTCAACAAGGTTCATGGGAAAGCAAGTCATTCCGAGAACAGAACTAGCTTTATGCACACAGCACAGTGTTCGGCAATGAAGGTGTTTGTTTTCTAAACGAACTACGTTTGAAATGAAGCTAATTTACCAAATTGTACATCTTGTTAGTTTATACAAACTAGGAAACTTGGAACTTGTAGAACTCAACAAGGTTCATGGGAAAGTAAGTCATTCCGAGAACAGAACTAGCTTTTTGCACACAGCACAGTGGTCGGCAATGAAGGTGTTTGTTTTCTAAACAAACTACGTTTGAAATGAAGCTAATTTACTCAATTGTACATCTTGTTAGATTATACAAACTAGGAAAGTTGGAAGTTGTAGAACTCAACACTGTTCGTAGGAAAGCAAGTCATTCCGAGAACAGAACTAGCTTATTTCACACATTACAGTATTAGGAAATGAAGGTGTTTGTTTTCTAAACAAACTGCGTTTGAAATGAAACTAATTTACTAAATTGTACATCTTGTTAGATTACATAAACTAGGACAGTTGGAACTTGCTGCACTGCAGAATCTTCGTAGGAAAGCATCTATTTCCGAAAACAGAACTAGCTTATTTCACCCAGTAGTGTTCGGCAGCGAAGATGTTTGTTTTCTAAACAAACTACGTTAGAAATGAGGCGAATCAACTAATTTCTGCATCTTTTCAGATTACACAAACTAGGAGAGTTTGAACTTGTTGAACTCAACACTTTTCGTAGGAAAGAAACTCATTCCGAGAACAGAACTAGCTTATCTCACACATTACAGTATTAGGCAAAGAAGGTGTTTGTTTTCTAAACAAACTGTGTTTGAAATGAAGCCAATTTACTAAATTGTACATCTTGTTAGATTACACAAACTAGGACAGTTTGATCTTGCTGCACTGAACACTCTTCGTAGGAGAGCAACCGTTTTTGAAAACAGAGCTAGCTTATTTTACACAGTAAAGTGTTCGGCAATGAAGATGTTTGTTTTCTAAACAAAGTACATTAGAAGTGAAGCGAATCTACTGAGTTATCCATCTTTTTACATTACAGAAACCAGGAGCGTTTGAACTTGTAGAACTCAACACACTTCTTAGGAAAGCAACTCATTCCGAGAACAGAACTCTCTTATTTCACGCACTACAGTATTAGGCAATGAAGATATTTGTTTTCTAAAAAAACTACGTTTGAAATGAAGCTAATTTACTAAATTGTACGTCTTGTTAGATTACACAAATTAGGAGATTTTCAACTTGCTGCACTGAAGACTCTTGGTAATAAAGCAACTCATTGCGAGAACAGAACTAGATTTTTGCACACAGCACTGTGTTCGGTAATGAAGGTGTTTGTTTTCTAAACAAACTACGTTTGAAATGAAGCTAATTTACCAAATTGTACATCTTGTTAGTTTATGCAAACTAGGAAACTTGGAACTTGTAGAACTCAACAAGGTTCATGGGAAAGCAACTCATTCCGAAAACAAAACTAGCTTATTTCACACATTACAGTATTGGGAAATAAAGGTGTTTGTTTTCTAAAAAAACTACGTTTGAAATGAAGCTAATTTACAAAATTGTACATCTTGTTAGATTACACAAACTAGGACAGTTTGATCTTTCTGCACTGAAGACTCTTCGTAAGAAAGCATCTCATTCCCAGAACAGAACTAGCTTTTTGCACACAGCACAGTGTTTGGCAATGAAGGTGTTTGTTTCCTAAACAAACTACGTTTGAAATGAATTTAATTTACCAAATAGTATATCTTGTTAGTTTATACAAACTAGGAAACTTGGAACTTGTAGAACTCAAAACGGTTCATGGGAAAGCAAGTCATTCCGAGAACAGAACTAGCTTTTTGCACACAGCACAGTGTTTTGCAATGAAGGTGTTTGTTTTCTAAACACACTACGTTTGAAATGAAGCTAATTTACCAAATTGTACTTGTTAGTTTATACAAATTGTACAACTTGTTAGTTTATACAAACAACAGGAAAGTTGGAAGTTGTAGAACTCAACACTGTTCGTAGGAAAGCAACTCATTCCGAAAACAGAACTAGCTTATTTCACACATTACAGTATTGGGAAATGAAGGTGTTTGTTTTCTAAACAAACTACGTTTGAAATGAAGCTAATTTACCAAATTGTACATCTTGTTAGTTTATACAAACTAGGAAACTTGGAACTTGTAGAACTCAACACGGTTCTTGGGAAAGCACGTCATTCTGAGAACAGAACTAGCTTATTTCACACATTACAGTATTTAGAAATGCAGGTGTTTGTTTTCTAAACAAACTGCGTTTGAAATGAAACTAATTTACTAAATTGTACATCTTGTTAGATTACACAAACTAGGAAAGATGGAACTTGCTGCACTGAAGAATCTTCGTACCAAAGCATCTATTTCCCAAAGGAGAACTAGCTTATTTCACCCAGTAGTGTTCGGCAGCGAAGATGTTTGTTTTCTAAACAAACTACGTTAGAAATGAGGCAAATCTACTAATTTCTACATCTTTTTACATTACACAAACTAGGAGAGTTTGAACTTGTTGAACTCAACACTTTTCGTAGGAAAGAAACTCATTCCGAGAACAGAACTAGCTGATCTCACACATTACAGTATTAGGCATTGAAGGTGTTTGTTTTCTAAACAAACTGCGTTTGAAATGAAGCCAGTTTACTAAATTGTACATCTTGTTAGATTACACAAACTAGGACAGTTTGATCTTGCTGCACTGAAGACTCTTTGTAGGCTAGCAAATGTTTTTGAAAACAGAGCTAGCTTATTTTACACAGTACAGTGTTCGGCAATGAAGATGTTTGTTTTCTAAACAAAGTACATTAGAAGTGAAGCGAATCTACTGAGTTGTCCATCTTTTTACATTACAGAAACCAGGAACATTTGAACTTGTAGACCTCAACGCACTTCGTAGGAAAGCAACTCATTCCGGGTAGTGAACTCCCTTATTTCACGCACTACAGTATCAGGCAATGAACATATTTGTTTTCTAAACAAACTACGTTTGAAATGAAGCTAATTTACTAAATTGTACGTCTTGTTAGATTACACAAATTAGGAGAGTTTCATCTTGCTCCACTGAAGAGTCTTCGTAAGACAGCAAGTCATTCCGAGAAAAGAAGTAGCTTTTTGAACACAGCACAGTGTTCATCAATAAAGGTGTTTGTTTTCTAAACAAAGTACGTATGAAATGAAGTTAATTTACTCAATTGTACATCTTGTTCGATTATACAAACTAGGAAAGTTGGAAGTTGTAGAACTCAACACGGTTCTTGGGAAAGCAAGTCATTCCGAGAACAGAAATAGCTGATTTCACACATTACAGTATTAGGAAATGAAGGTGTTTGTTTTCTAAACAAACTGCGTTTGAAATGAAACTAATTTACTAAATTGTATATCTTGTTAGATTACACAAACTAGGAAAGTTCGAACTTACTGCACTGAAGAATCTTCGTACGAAAGCATCTATTTCCGAAAACAGAACTAGCTTATTTCACCCAGTAGTGTTCGGCAGCGAAGATGTTTGTTTTCTTAACAAACTACGTTAGAAATGAGGCGAATCTACTAATTTCTACATCTTTTCAGATTACACAAACTAGGAGAGTTTGAACTTGTTGAACTCAACACTTTTCGTAGGAAAGAAACTCATTCCGAGAACAGAACGAGCTTTTTGCACACAGCACAGTGTTCGGCAATGAAGGTGTTTGTTTTCTAAACAAACTACGTTTGAAATAAAGCTAATTTACCAAATTGTACATCTTCTTAGTTTATACAAACTAGGAAATATGGAACTTGTAGAACTCAACATGGTTCATGGGAAAGCAAGTCAATCTGAGAACAGAACTAGCTTTTTGCACACATCAAAGTGTTAGGCAATAAAGTTGTTTGTTTTCTAAACAAACTACGTTTGAAATGAAGCTAATTTACTCAATTGTACATCTTGTTAGATTATACAAACTAGGAAAGTTGGAAGTTGTAGAACTCAACACTGTTCTTAGGAAAGCAAGTCATTCTGAGAACAGAACTAGCTTTTTGCACACAGCACAGTGTTCGGCAATGAAGTGTTTGTTTTCTAAACAAACTACGTTTGAAATGAAGCTAATTTACTCAATTGTACATCTTGTTAGATTATACAAACTAGAAAAGTTTGAAGTTGTAGAACTCAACACTGTTCTTAGGAAAGCAACTCACTCCAAAAACAGAACTAGCTTATTTCACACATTACAGTATTGGGAAATGAAGGTGTTTGTTTTCTAAACAAACTGCGTTTGAAATGAAACTAATTTACTAAATTGTACATCTTGTTAGATTACACAAACTAGGAAAGTTGGAACTTGCTGCACTGAAGACTCTTCGTAGGCTAGCAACTGTTTTTGAAAACAGAGCTAGCTTATTTTACACAGTACAGTGTTCGGCAATGAAGATGTTTGTTTTCTCAAAAAAGTACGTTAGAAGTGAAGCGAATCTACTGAGTTGTCCATCTTTTTACATTACAGAAACCAGGAACGTTTGAACTTGTAGACCTCAACGCACTTCGTAGGAAAGGAACTCATTCCGAGAAGAGAACTCTCTTATTTCACGCACTACAGTATTAGTCAATGAAGATATTTGTTTTCTAAACAAACTACGTTTGAAATGAAGCTAATTTACTAAATTGTACGTCCTGTTAGATTACACAAATTAGGAGAGTTTCATCTTGCGGCACTGAAGACTCTTCGTAAGACAGCAAGTCATTCCGAGAAAAGAACTAGCTTTTTGCACACAGCACAGTGTTCGGCAATGAAGGTGTTTGTTTTCTAAACAAACTACGTATGAAATGAAGCTAATTTACTCAATTGTACATCTTGTTAGATTATACAAACTAGGAAAGTTGGAAGTTGTAGAACTCAATACTGTTCTTAGGAAATCAACTCATTCCGAAAACAGAACTAGCTTATTTCACACATTACAGTATTAGGCAATGAAGATGTTTGTTTTCTAAACAAACTGGGTTTGAAATGAAGCCAATTTACTAAATTGTACATCTTGTTAGATTACACAATCTAGGACAGTTTGATCTTGCTGCACTGAAGACTCTTTGTAGGCTAGCAACTGTTTTTGAAAAGAGAGCTAGTTTATTTTACACAGTACAGTGTTCGGCAATGAAGATGTTTGTTTTCTATACAAAGTACGTTAGAAGTGAAGCGAATCTACTGTTTTATCCATCTTTTTACATTACAGAAACCAGGAGCGTTTGAACTTGTAGAACTCAACACACTTCGTAGGAAAGCAACTCATTCCGAGAACAGAACTCTCTTATTTCACTCACAACAGTATTAGGCAATGAAGATATTTGTTTTCTAAACAAACTACGTTTGAAATGAAGCTAATTTACTAAATTGTACATCTTGTTAGATTACACATATTAGGAGAGTTTCATCTTGCTGCACTGAAGACTCTTCGTAAGAAAGCAACTCATTCCGAGGACAGAACTAGCTTTTTGCACACAGCACAGTGTTCGGCAATGAAGGTGTTTGTTTTCTAAACAAACTACGTTTGAAATGAAGCTAATTTACCAAATAGTACATCTTACTAGTTTATACAAACTGGGAAACTTGGAACTTGTAGAACTCAACACGGTTCATGGGAAAGCAAGTCATTGCGAGAACAGAACTAGCTTTTTGCACACAGCACAGTGTTCGCCAATGAAGGTGTTTGTTTTCTAAACAAATTACGTTTGAAATGAAGGTAATTTACCAAATTGTACATCTTGTTTGTTTATACAAACTAGGAAACTTGGAACTTGTAGAACTCAACACAGTTCATGGGATAGCAAGTCATTCTGATGACAGAACTAGCTTATTTCACACATTACAGTATTAGGAAATGAAGGTGTTTGTTTTCTAAACTAACTGCGTTTGAAATGAAACTAATTTACTAAATTGTACATCTTGTTAGATTACACAAACTAGGAAAGTTGGAACTTGCTGCACTGAAGAATCTTCGTACGAAAGCATCTATTTCCGAAAACAGAACTAGCTTATTTCACCCAGTAGTGTTCGGCAGCGAAGATGTTTGTTTTCTAAACAAACTATGTTAGAAATGAGGCGAATCTAATAATTTCTACATCTTTTCAGATTACACAAACTAGGAGAGTTTGAACTTGTTGAACTCAACACTTTTCGTAGGAAAGAAACTCATTCCGAGAACAGAACTAGCTTATCTCACACATTACAGTATTAGGCAATGAAGGTGTTTGTTTTCTAAACAAACGGCGTTTGAAATGAAGCCAGTTTACTAAATTGTACATCTTGTTAGATTACACAAACTAGGACAGTTTGATCTTGCTGCACTGAAGACTCTTTGTAGGCTAGCAACTGTTTTTGAAAACAGAGCTAGCTTATTTTACACAGTACAGTGTTCGGCAATGAAGATGTTTGTTTTCTAAACAAAGTACATTAGAAGTGAAGCGAGTCTACTGAGTTATCCATCTTTTTACATTACAGAAACCAGGAGCGTTTGAACTTGTGGAACTCAACACATTTCGTAGGAACGCAACTCATTCCGAGAAGAGAACTCTCTTATTTCACGCACTACAGTATTAGACAATGAAGATATTTGTTTTCTAACAAACTACGTTTGAAATGAAGCTAATTTACTAAATTGTACATCTTGTAAGATTACACAAATTAGGAGAGTTTCATCTTGCTGCACTGAAGACTCTTCGTAAGAAAGCAACTCATTCCGAGAACGTAAATAGCTTTTTGCACACAGCACAGTGTTGGGCAATGAAGGTGTTTGTTTTCTAAACAAACTACGTTTGAAATGAAGCTAATTTACTAAATTGTACCTCTTGTTAGTGTATACAAATTAGGAAAGTTTGAACTTGTAGAACTCAACACGGTTCTTGTGAAACCAAGTCATTCCGAAAGCAGAACTAGCTTATTTCACACAGTACAGTATTAGGAAATGAAGGTGTTTGTTTTCTAAACAAACTACGTTTGAAATGAAGCTAAATTACCAAATAGTACATCTTGTTAGTTTATACAAACTAGGAAACTTGGAACATGTAGAACTCAACACGGTTCATGCGATAGCAAGTCATTCCGAGAGCAGAACTAGCTTACTTCACACATTACAGTATTAGGAAATGAAGGTGTTTGTTTTCTAAACAAACTGCGTTTGAAATGAAACTAATTTACTAAATTGTACATCTTGTTAGATTACACAAACTAGGAAAGTTGGAACTTGCTGCACTGAAGAATCTTCGTACGAAAGCATCTATTTCCGAAAACAGAACTAGCTTATTTCACCCAGTAGTGTTCGGCAGCGAAGATGTTTGTTTTCTTAACAAACTACGTTAGAAATGAGGCGAATCTACTAATTTCTACATCTTTTCAGATTACACAAACTAGGAGAGTTTGAACTTGTTGAACTCAACACTTTTCCTAGGAAAGAAACTCATTCCGAGAACAGAACTAGCTTATCTCACACATTACAGTTTTAGGCAATGAAGGTGTTTGTTTTCTAAACAAACTGCGTTTGAAATGAAGCCAATTTACTAAATTGTACATCTTGTTAGATTACACAAACTAGGACAGTTTGATCTTGCTGCACTGAAGACTCTTTGTAGGCTAGCAACTGTTTTTGAAAACAGAGCTAGCTTATTTTACACAGTACAGTGTTCGGCAATGAAGATGTTTGTTTTCTAAACAAAGTACATTAGAAGTGAAGCGAATCTACTGAGTTGTCCATCTTTTTACATTACAGAAACCAGGAACGTTTGAACTTGTAGACCTCAACGAAATTCGTAGGAAATCAACTCATTCCGAGAAGAGAACTCTCTTATTTCACGCACTACAGTATTAGGCAATGAAGATATTTGTTTTCTAAACAAACTACGTTTGAAATGAAGCTAATTTACTAAATTGTACGTCTTGTTAGATTACACAAATTAGGAGAGTTTCATCTTGCTGCACTGAAGACTCTTCGTAAGAAAGCAAATCATTCCGAGAACAGAACCAGCTTTTTGCACACAGCACAGTGTTCGGCAATGAAGGTGTTTGTTTTCTAAACAAACTACGTTTGAAATGAAGCTAATTTACTCAATTGTACATCTTCTTAGATTATACAAACTAGGAAAGTTGGAAGTTGTAGAACTCAACACTGTTCGTAGGAAAGCAACTCATTCCGAAAACAGAACTAGATTATATCACACATTACAGTATTGGGAAATGAAGGTGTTTGTTTTCTAAAAAAACTACGTTTGAAATGAAGCTAATTTACAAAATTGTACATCTTGTTAGATTACACAAACTAGGACAGTTTGATCTTGCTGCACTGAAGACTCTTCGTAAGAAAGCAACTCATTCCGAGAACAGAACTAGCTTTTTGCACACAGCACAGTGTTCGGCAATGAAGGTGTTTGTTTTCTAAACAAACTACGTTTGAAATGAAGCTAATTTACCAAATAGTACATCTCGTTAGGTTATACAAACAAGGAAAGTTGGAAGTTGTAGAACTCAAACCTGTTCGTAGGAAAGCAAGTCATTCCGAGAACAGAACTAGCTTATTTCACACATTACAGTATTAGGAAATGAAGGTGTTTGTTTTCTAAACAAACTACGTTTGAAATCAAGGTAATTTACTAAATTGTACATCTTGTTAGTTTATACAAACTAGGAAAGTTGGAACTTGTAGAACTCAACACCGTTCTTGGGAAAGCAAGTCATTCCGAGAACTTAACTAGCTTATTTCACCCAATAGTGTTCGGCAATGAAGATGTTTGTTTTCTAAACAAACTATGTTAGAAATGGGGCGAATCTACTAATTTCAACATCTTTTTAGATTACACAAACTAGGAGAGTTTGAACTTGTTGAACTCAACACTTTTCGTAGGAAAGAAACTCATTCCGAGAACAGAACTAGCTTATCTCACACATTACAGTATTAGGCAATGAAGGTGTTTGTGTTCTAAACAAACTGCGTTTGAAATGAAGCTAATTTACTAAATTGTACATCTTGTTAGATTACACAAACAAGGACAGTTTGATCTTGCTGCACTGAAGACTCTTTGTAGGCTAGCAACTGTTTTTGAAAACAGAGGTAGCTTATTTTACACAGTACAGTGTTCGGTAATGAAGATGTTTGTTTTCCAAATAAAGGACCTTAGAAGTGAAGCGAATCTACTGAGTTATCCATCTTTTTACATTACAGAAACCAGGAGCGTTTGAACTTGTAGAACTCAACACACTTCGTAGGAAAGCAACTCATTCCGAGAACAGAACTCTCTTATTTCACGCACTACAGTATTAGGCAATGAAGATATTTGTTTTCTAAACAAACTAAGTTTGAAATGAAGCTAATTTACCAAATTGTACGTCTTGTTAGATTACACAAATTAGGAGAGTTTCATCTTGCTGCACTGAAGACTCTTCGTAAGAAAGCAAGTCATTCCGAGAACAGAACTAGCTTATTGCACACAGCACAGTGTTCAGCAATGAAGGTGTTTGTTTTCTAAACAAACTACGTATGAAATGCAGCTAATTTACTCAATTGTACATCTTGTTAGATTATACAAACTAGGAAAGTTTTAAGTTGTAGAACTCAACACTGTTCTTAGGAAAGCAACTCATTCCGAAAACAGAACTAGGTTATTTCACACATTACAGTATTAGGAAATGAAGGTGTTTGTTTTCTAAACAAACTACGTTTGAAATGAAGCTAATTTACCAAATTGTACATCTTGTTAGTTTATACAAACTAGGAAACGTGGAACTTGTAGAACACAACACGGTTCTTGGGAAAGCAAGTCATTCCGAGAACAGAACTAGCTTATTTCACACATTACAGTATTAGGAAATGAAGGTGTTTGTTTTCTAAACAAACTGCGTTTGAAATGAAACTAATTTACTAAATTGTACATCTTGTTAGATTACACATACTAGGAAAGTTGGAACTTGCTGCACTGAAGAATCTTCGTACGAAAGCATCTATTTCCGAAAACAGAACTAGCTTATTTCACCCAGTAGTGTTCGGCAGCAGAGATGTTTGTTTTCTAAACAAACTACGTTAGAAATGAGGCGAACCTAATAATTTCTACATCTTTTTAGATTACACAAACTAGGAGAGTTTGAACCTGTTGAACTCAACACTTTTCATAGGAAAGAAACTCATTCCGAGAACAGAACTAGCTTATCTCACACATTACAGTATTAGGAAATGAAGGTGTTTGTTTTCTAAACAAACTGCGTTTGAAATGAAGCCAATTTACTAAATTGTACATCTTGTTAGATTACACAAACTAGAACAGTTTGATCTTGCTGCACTGAAGACTCTTTGTAGGCTAGCAACTGTTTTTGAAAACAGAGCTAGCTTATTTTACACAGTACAGTGTTCGGCAATGAAGATGTTTGTTTTCTAAACAAAGTACATTAGAAGTGAAGCGAATCTACTGAGTTATCCATCTTTTTACATTACAGAAACCAGGAGCGTTTGAACTTGTAGAACTCAACACACTTCGTAGGAAAGCAACTCATTCCGAGAACAGAACTCTCTTATTTCACGCACTACAGTATTAGGCAATGAAGATATTTGTTTTCTAAACAAACTACGTTTGAAATGAAGCTAATTTAGTAAATTGTACGTCTTGTTAGATTACACAAATTAGGAGAGTTTCATCTTGCTGCATTGAAGACTCTTCGTAAGAAAGCAAGTCATTCTGAGAAAAGAACTAGCTTATTGCACACAGCACAGTGTTCGGCAATGAAGTTGTTTGTTTTCTAAACAAACTACGTATGAAATGAAGCTAATTTACTCAATTGTACATCTTGTTAGATTATACAAACTAGGAAAGTTGGAAGTTGTAGAACTCAACACTGTTCTTAGGAAAGTGCAGCGAACCTCCCGACCTGCGGGAAAGGAACGACAACAAGATGAGGATTCTTCTTGATCACACTTTATTGGAGAGCCTCTTGGTTGAAAGGAAGGTTGATGGTGAGGGGCGAGGGGCACAGATCTGCAGCTGCTTTTATAGGAGGGAGCGCTACGAGGCACCTACTGATTTTTAGCTCTAATCTCATCACAAGCAAATGCCACGGGATAGGCTAGGGACAGGTTATGTCAAGCGCATGCGCATACCTTAAGCAAGGTTGGCGCCAAGGCACTGCCTAATATGGAGTTGTTTGCCTCAACCTAGGCAGGAAGCCAGCGCCATCTTGTAATGGCGTTTGCTCTTGCTCCCTGCAGTTCCCCTTCTTTATTAACTAGTAGACTAAGCTCGGGCAACCAAAAACTCCCGATCAGGTCTTCACCTCATGATGTGCTGACCGATCAAGGGAGACAGTTCGACCTCTCCTTACTCAGTGCAATGGGAGAAATCCCTCAAGAGTGCAAAGGCAGTGGTCAAACAGAAGTTACCATCTCCTGCCCATCCTCGTGCAATGGGTACTCTAAACCCCGAGGGTGCAGGGGCCAGGGGAACTAGTTGCCTTTCAGGGCTGTCAGCCAAATTTGGGGGGAGGATCCACACTCCAATGCAGCTAGTGCCTGAGAGATAATCACCTTGTCCCTCCTAGCTTGGGCTCGCATTTTGCAAACCAACCATAGGCAGAACAGACATCCTCCAAAACAGCAGACTGCAAACAGTCCTACCCCTACCCACTCTTTGAAGAAAGAAAAGGCTGATGAAAACCAGGAGGTGAAACCTTTTGCCAAACTAAGGTCCACCGAGTGGAATTGATGGCAACAATAGCTCTTCTTAACTCATCTAGGTTCACATCAAACTCCTCGGACCAATTCCCGAAAGATACAA
The DNA here is from genome assembly GCA_036365145.1 of Orientallactaga sibirica. NCBI lineage: Eukaryota > Metazoa > Chordata > Mammalia > Rodentia > Dipodidae > Orientallactaga > Orientallactaga sibirica. Next base: position 328,882 of record JAEOAD010000020.1, read on the forward strand.
AGACAATTTGCGAGACAAATTGGCTGCTCGAGAGTCAACAACATACAGGAGTCATGGGCTGGACCAAGCGTGAAACAGAGAGCGCCCTTTTCCTTAAAGGTCCGGTTCTCTCCCAAAGGATGAGCGGTGTCATCCTTCAGAAGGGTGGGGAGGCCCAAATCCTTTTGTGTTGTAAAGAAATGAGGGAAAACCGGTGCATCATGGCGGACAGGCAGAGGTTTTGGGAAGGCAGACAAAATTCCCCAGCGTTGCTCTCCTCTACTGAGTGCCAGGATCTGGAGAGCCATCATCCCCAGGCTCCTCCACATCCCGTTTCCACGAATCATTCTGAATCTCCAGGTTTTCTCCTGAGGAAGGGTGGACTGTTCTCACCAGCCGGCTTGGAACCCAGTGGGGCGATTCCTGGTCCTGTGGAAAAACACAAACAGCTCCCCTGGATCTTATTATAACAAGATCCGGTCCTTTCCATTTATCGTCTAGGACATCTTTCCACATCACCACTTCTCTGGGTGACTGGGCCACATCTTGACTGTGCCTGTCAGCTGCAGACTTATCATTATTGTCCAAAATTAAAAAATTAAGGGTGAAGAGGGCTAAGGAAACCCTCTCCTTAGGGGTTGCATCTTCTGCTATCCCCCTCTTTTGTTTAAATAAAATGGCTTTGATACTCTTATTGGCTCTCTCCACAATGTCTTGGCCTTGTGGATTATAAGGAAGGCCAGTGGTGTGGGCAACTTGCATCTGCGCACAAAAGGCCCGAAAACCAGTAGATGTATATGCCGGGCCATTATCAGTTTTTAAATGGCGCGGCTTTCCCCACGCTGCCCAGGCCTCCAGGCAGTGGGTTTTTACATGAGAGGCCTTCTCACCCGCCAACGGCGAGGTGAAGATAATTCCTGAACAAGTATCCACTGAGACATGTAAATATTTCAATCTTCCAAACTCAGGGAGATGAGTCACATCCATTTGCCAAAGATCACCAGGACGGAGGCCTCGGGGATTAACACCCACATGAGGGGAGGGCAGAAAAGTGACACAAGACTGACAAGATTTTACAATGTCTCGCGCCTCATTTCTTGAGATAGAGAATCTTTTCCTCAAGGTATTTGCAGGGACATGATATAATCTGTGAAATTCAGTGGCTAAGGCCTTGGAATTATCTAGGGAAAGCATGGCCAACCTAGTGGCCTTGTCAACCATATCATTAGCTTGTGACAAAGGGCCAGGCAACAGCGAATGTGCACGGATATGGGTGACAAAGACTGAAGCTGTAAAAGAATGTTAGAGATTGTGCTAGCAGACCTAACAGAAGCGGCAACTTCCAAGCCAGCAACAGCATTGGCCACATATTGAGAGTCAGTGAACAAATTAAAAGGAGTGGAAAAGGTCTGAAAAACCTCTAAAACAATCATACATTCCACAATTTGAGGAGACTCAGGTCTAAACATCCTCACCACAGGTTCTGACCCCTGCACCAAATACGCTCCGCGGCCAGATTTTGACCCATCAGTAAAGATGGCCGGGGCTGATGCAATAGGATCCTGAACAGTAACTCTCGGGAAATAGACTAAATTGTGTTCAACAAAGGATAGAATAGGGCTCTTTGGATAATGATTGTCTATGACATTTGGAAAAGCACACATAAGGATGCCCCAATCATCCACAGTGCCAGATAAAACCTCTACTTGCTCTTTAGTATAGGGGATAATAAGTTTGTCAGGGAGCCTTGCAAAGTGCATCAAGCAATATTTAAGTCCCAGGCAGGCCTGTTGGGCCACCAACTGCGGGAAATATTGAAGGGTACGGGCTCCCAAGGAATGCCCATGAAGCCACAGCAGGGGCCCTTCCTGCCAAAGTACTCCCGTAGGAACATCCTTAGTCTTAAGAATGCACAGGAGAAGTGGCTTTGAAGGTTCAAATCGATCAAGTTGCGCCCTCATAAGTGCCTCTTCAATCTTATTAAGAGCCTCACGGGCAGGTTGTGTGAGCTCACGGGGGGATGTGACATCAGGGTTGCCTTCAAGTATAGAAAAGAGTGGCAACAGTTCTGATCGAGGCACATGAAGAAACCCTCTCAACCAATTAATATCTCCCAGTAATTTTTGGAAATCATTCAGAGTATGTAAATGCAAGGTACGGATGCACATCTTTTGCGGCCTGACTGAATGTGGACTGATGACAGATCCCAAAAATGTAACTGAGTCCGTCTGTTGAATCTTTTCTGGGGCTATTGTCAACCCACTATCCTCTAATGCCTTAATAACCTTCTCAAAAGAAGCATGCAGAACAGGCAACGTAGGGGCAGTCAGTAAAATATCATCCATATAATGAATCATGCGGAGAGAAGGAAACTCTTGTCGTACAGAGATCAGCGCAGAGTCCACAAATAGCTGACATATAGTGGGACTATTAGCCATTCCCTGGGGCAACACACGCCATTGGAAGCGGGCATCCAGTCTCTCATGATTGGTTGAGGGGAGGGTAAAAGCAAAGCGTTCCCTATCCTGGGAGCAAAGAGGTATAGAAAAGAAACAGTCCTTGATATCTAAAACTATCACTGGCCAGCCCTTAGGCAAGGCAGAGAGTGCTGGCAGGCCTCTCTGGACAGGCCCCAAGACCTGCATTTGAGCATTGACCGCCCTTAGGTCATGAAGCAATCTCCACTTGCCTGACTGATTCTTAATCACAAATATTGGGGTGTTCCATGGGGAGACAGAAGGCTCCAGATGACCAAGATCTAACTGTTCCTGAACTAACTTCTGTGTAGAGAGCTGCGAGGTGCCACGCCTTAAAGATGGCGCTGGCTTCCGCCTTCTGCCTTCCGCCTTCCCGATGGCGAGTGCTCTCCTGGATAAACAAGTCCTTATTTGGCTTGGGCCGTGATCTAGGCTTGCTTCCGCATATGTGGACCTATCTGCATTCACCACGTGGCACACCAGGGTTGGCTGTTCAAAGGCTTCTTAAGCTTTGGGCGGGCTTGTCCCGGGGGCAGTCAGGCAGTCAGAGAGTGAGTGAGAGTGGTGAGTGAGTGAGTGAGTGAGTGTGAGTGAGTGAGTGAGTGAGTCAGTGAGTCAGTCAGTGAGTGAGTGAGTGAGTGTCAGTGAGTGAGTGAGTGGGGAGTGAGTCAGTCAGGCAGCAGTCAGTGAGTGAGTGAGTGAGTGAGTGAGTGAGTGAGTGAGGCAGTCAGTGAGTCAGTGAGTGAGTGAGTGAGTGAGTCAGTCAGTCAGAAGATTGTTCAAGGTTCCTGAATAAATTGCTGAAAGAAGAGTCCGAGCGTTGCGTCTTCCTTGCTGGTCGAGGCGGACGCGACAAGTGGTGGCCCGTACGGGGACCTCAGAACTTGCAGGGCAGCTAGCTGGTAAGTTCCAGATAAGTGGACAAAAAGGGTAAAGGCAAGTTCTCCGGTAGAGAGACGATAAGGTCCCATAGCAAAATGGGCAATACATCTTCCAGTATTAGGGTTAAAAGGCGCCACAATAAGGTTTCCTTAGAGGAAACGCAGTGAGAAGATTTCTTAAGAATGATAGCCGGCCAATTAATGTATATTTGTTCGTGTGTCTTATTAGTGTATAAAAGTTGGTTAACCTCATGTGGTGTATTTGTGTTGTAGTGTGTCTAGTCATATTACATAGGGCAAATGAGAATGATTCAGAAGCAGTTAAAAAAAAAATTTTAGAGGAAGTGAGAGAAGAGCGCTCGAGTAAAACATCTAAAAGAAAAAGTAAGGTTCCTGAATAAACTGTTGAAAGAAGAGTCCGAAGAGGGACTCAGAACTTTCTGCAGTCAGGGCAGTGCACTGGTAAGTTCCCAGGTAAGGTGGGAATCCGCGACAAAAGCGGGGAATTTTGCTCCTCTCGGTAGAAAAAGAGGGAGCAGGAAGGGTTTTGCATGTGTAGCGAACCAAAAGCAAAAGTTTTAAAAGAATTTTTTGCAAAATTAGCCATGGGCGCTTCTCACTCGCACCCAATTTTTTGGCTCTGAATGAGCTGCTTCGTTCAAAAAACTTAAAGATAAAGGGGAGTACCCTGGAGAGGTTCCTGGAGGAATGTGATGCCATAGCCCCTTGGTTTGCGTGCTCTGGATCTTGATTTTGCAGCAGACCAAGGCACGCTTAAGGGCGGGGTAAGATCGATCTGGAGGTTAGTGAGGAACTGCCTCGAGGAAGAAAGGTCGAAATAGGCAAACAATGAAAAAGAGGCAAAAACAAAGAACAACTTAAGATTCAGAGTCTACGGATTCTAAAGAAGAGCTGCAGGCTCTCATATAACAAATGAAAAGATCAAAATTATGCTAAGTGCAGACAGTATTGAACTTCGAGGCTTGTCTTATGAGCTTTCTAAGGGGAAGGAAAGACTGCAGAGGACTTTGTTGGAACTGGGCTACTGGCATAAGGGATGGCTACGTTCTGCTATCCAGGCCCAGAAAGTTTGATCAAGGTTAAATTTGTAATGGACTGATGTGCTTGGCTAAAGATATCGGACTGAGATTTTAAGATTTTAAGTTGGAAAATCTCAAGCAAGGTAAAAACAGAGGCACTGAGGTTTTAGGTTACTAGAGCTTCTATTGTCAGAACTTGAACTGCAGAAGTTTGATGCATTAGCAATCTTAAGGAAGGTGGAAGGAAGGTGTCCTGACTTGATTTACATTAAAACAATGGAGAGGATGCCTGAGGAAAGACTGTAAAAAATGCAAATTCTTGGAAAGAGCTGACTGGAGAAGGAACCTGCTTTTCAAGGGCATTGTTTTAGTTTCTCCTTGCTAATGTTGTTAAAAGACCTTGGATTATACTAGGGCTGCAAATTTATCCAGATTTTTGTCTAGTTTTCTATTACAGAATTGGTCGCTTGAATTTGAAGATACCTTAAAAGAATTGAGGCTGGCTGTAGTTAATGTGAATTTTACCTGCATGGACCTCTCCTTTGCCTCTGGATTGTCATCTTGGCTGATCTCCGCTATGAATCATCTGAAGGAATGGGTGGGTTTGGGTGCTCTTTAGCAGGCCTTCTGTTACCGGTCTCTTTGGTTTGCTTGTGGTGTCTGTGTAAAATTAGGGTCACGCAATGACGGGATGCAGCTATGATCATTCAAGCCTTTACTGCCATAGAGGCTGCACAGTCCCCCTAAGTCTGGCTGGCTACAATTAAAAGTTAATCTTCTTCCTGCTCAGGTTGCGAGGCTAAGCACTGCACTCTGGGTTAGCCCTAGAAATCCAGAGAAGAGCATGTTTGATTGCATGCGGGTTGATGCCCCAGATCCCGCCTCTGAGAAAAAGGCATCAGGGTTGCAAAAATACGCATCATCAGAGATCAGACCTCTACTCTTACCTGTGGCTTGTTTTAAAACATAAAAGGGGGAACTGTAGAGAGCTGCGAGGTGCCGCGCCTTAAAGATGGCACTGGCTTCCGCCTTCCGCCTTCCGCCTTCCCGATGGCGAGTGCTCTCCTGGATAAACAAGTCCTTATTTGGCTTGGGCCGTGATCTAGGCTTGCTTCCGCATATGTGGACCTATCTGCATTCACCACGTGGCACACCAGGGTTGGCTGTTCAAAGGCTTCTTAAGCTTTGGGCGGGCTTGTCCCGGGGGCAGTCAGGCAGTCAGAGAGTGAGTGAGTTGGGCAGTCAGTGAGTGAGTGGTGAGTGAGTGAGTGAGTGAGTGAGTGAGTGAGTCAGTCAGTCAGTGAGTCAGTGTGAGTGAGTGAGTGAGTGAGTGAGTGAGTGAGGGGGGAGTGAGTCGGGCAGTCAGTGAGTGAGTGAGTGAGTGAGTGAGTGAGTGAGTGAGTGAGGCAGTCAGTGAGTCAGTCAGTGAGTGAGTGAGTCAGTCAGTCAGTCAGAAGATTGTTCAAGGTTCCTGAATAAATTGCTGAAAGAAGAGTCCGAGCGTTGCGTCTTCCTTGCTGGTCGAGGTGGACGCGACACTTCTGAGCTGCTTCCAGCTTTTCCTGTGATAGGGGCCATTGAGGAACCCATATAGCTTTCTGAGTCAACCAGGGTATGGGTACCTGTATTCTTCTGGAAGCGGTATTTTCAACAGCCCCTAGGAAAAACCCAGCCCCTGACGATCCAACTTTTCTTTTGGAATAATTGGTTCTGGGCGCCCCTGGAGGCATTTACCCAGTCCCTGGTTTGGGACAAAACCTTGCATTTTCATCATATTTTTACTAGCCTCCGAATAGTCATTGGTCAGATGGAGACGCATCTGGGACTGAACGTCCCTGCCCCATAAATTAATTGGGACAGCCAGCACAAAAGGCTGTATTTTTCCTTTTTGTCCCTCCTCAGTATACCAAGTTAATTCTTTTGCACTCATCTGTGGTGTCTCAGCATACCCTAGGCCCTGCAGAGTCTGAGAAGACTTCTGAAGAGGCCAAGATTTTGGCCAAGAGTTCATCTGAATAATACTTCTATCTGCCCCAGTATCAACCAAACCTGAAAATATTTTTCCCTCTATGGTTAACTGCAAAAGTGGTCTTTGATCTAACTCTAAGGACAGACATGCTAGGTCCACACCAGTGGACCCAAAACCTTCACTTCCCCTTTCTTTATTTTCCGCAGGGAAGGAAGAATGGCTGGAAGGTAGAATCAATAGCTGGGCAATACGATCCCCCGGGGCAATAGACACAACCCCATAAGGGGAGTGACACAGGACCTTAATGATACCCTTGTAATCAGGATCAATGACTCCAGGAAAAACAATCAATCCCTTCAAAGTTGACGATGAGTGCCCTAAGAGAAGGCCCACGGTGTCTCCTCTCAGGGGCCCACAGACATCCATTTCCAGGGCTTGTACACCCATGTCAGGGGTTAGGACCAGTCCGGCGGTCGGCACGGAGGTCCAGCCCTGCGGAACCTGATGTGGCTCTTCGGACTGAGAGGACGGTGGCAGGCCCATTATTGGGGCTGGCGCCTGGAATGCCCCATATATTTGTGGGCCCGGGGACCGGGGCCCCTCATCCCGTTTTTTGAATCCCGGTTGTGCTGAGGAGGAGGTATGGGCATGCCATTGATGTCTCTTACTGATCTGCACTCATTAGCCCAATGTTTACCCTTTTTACATCTGGGACAAGTACCCGGAGACCGCTGATTTTGGCCCCCCCTCACGGGGGTAACAGGACCCCCTGCTTGAGGGCACTGACGCTTAAAATGCCCAACCTGTCCACACCTAAAACACCCTTTCGAATCTTGAACTTGGCGGGACTTTGTGGCAGCAAGTACTGCTGCTGCCAGACCTGCATTAGACAAGGGACCGCCAATCTCGCGGCACGCCTTAATCCAGGCATCTATCCCTTTTTTTCTAACAGGATTTATAGCTCTCTGACATTCCTTTGTACTTTGCTCATATATTAGTTGAAGCACAAAGGGCATAGTATGATCTGCCGTACCTATAGTTTTTTCAGCAGCATCCATCATCCTAGCGGCAAAGTCTGCAAAAGGTTCTGTTGAGCCTTGAATAATCTTTGTTAAGTTACCAGTCACTTCCCCTTTATTGGGAATGGCTCTCCAGGCTCGATAATGAACATCATTGACCTGCTGATACACTTCTAGCGGCCAATTTACCTGGTCAGCTGTATAGGGACCAAACCCCAAGAGCATATCAACTGTCCAGTGAGGATGACCATCTTGAACATTCTGTCTAGCCTGTGTTTGAGCATTATCTGTAGCTAAGGATTTAAACTCAAGAAACTGGCCTTTAGAAAGGCAAGCCTTTGCCAGCTCCATCCAATCTGTAGGAGTTAAGGGAACTGCAATAATCCTGCGCAACAGCGCAATTGAGTAATCTGCGCCTGGTCCAAAATCTTTCACTGCCTGAACCAAATCCTTCAGTTGTTTATAGGAGACCGGTTCATGCCTTCTTTGATTGGTTGCCTGGTCTTCAAAGACTGGGAAGGCGGAGGCCAGCCGTGACCAGGTTTTTGCCCTAATGAAGCGGCACCTGTCCTCTGGGGGGATATAGGGTGGCGGTGCCGAAGGCTCCACCTTCTGTACAGGGCCATACCCCCTATCTTCTGACCTCCCCATCAATAGAGCGCGCCTGGGCGGAGGGCTATATCGCTCCCTATCATAATGGGCAGCAGCCTCCTCCAGTCCCTCCTCTTCCTCTTCAGTTAGTTTATCTTCTTCCTCCTTTTCAGAATCTGAGATAGTCTCATCATCTGCCTCCAGCACATTTAAATGTGCAAACTCCTCTAGAATAGGATACTTCCTAACAGAGGCTCCTCTGTCCCCCTCAAAGGGCGGGCAAGAGTAAGTTTCACCTATTTCTTTGAGCTCTTCTTGTAAACTTTTATCTTTTTCTTGTTTTTGTTCTCCTTTTTTTATTTTCCCTTTTTTCCTAGGCCTAGCTTGTATTTCCCCATTTGTGTCTGACTCAGAAAGGCTATCCTGGTGTCTTGCTAGCGCCCTCCGTCCCTCTCTGATGATGTCCGTGTGACTGCCCTTACTCAAACAGGAGTACACGATGAAAAGCAGTACCCACAGGGGAAAGGCAACAGCAAGGACCAAAAAAATCTCTAAGTCAAAAAACAGCATACCTGGGGATGACTTACCGACGTCTTCCTCTCCGTGTGTCAAGTTCTGGATCCTCTTCGGCCCCCCGCCTGGCGACCGCAAGGCACCCAACATCCCGGGTTTCGGCACCACTTTGCAGCGAACCTCCCGACCTGCGGGAAAGGAACGACAACAAGACGAGGATTCTTCTTGATCACACTTTATTGGAGAGCCTCTTGGTTGAAAGGAAGGTTGATGGCGAGGGGCGAGGGGCACAGATCTGCAGCTGCTTTTATAGGAGGGAGCACTACGAGGCACCTACTGATTGGTAGCTCTAATCTCACCACAAGCAAATGCCACGGGATAGGCTAGGGACAGGTTATGTCAAGCGCATGCGCATACCTTAAGCAAGGTTGGCGCCAAGGCACTGCCTAATATGGAGTTGTTTGCCTCAACCTAGGCAGGAAGCCAGCGCCATCTTGTAATGGCGTTTGCTCTTGCTCCCTGCAGGAAAGCAACTCATTCCGAAAACAGAACTAGCTTATTTCACACATTACAGTATTAGGAAATGAAGGTGTTTGTTTTCTAAACAAACTACGTTTGAAATGAAGGTAATTTACTAAATTGTACATATTGTTAGTTTATACAAACTAGGAAACTTGGAACTTGTAGTACGCAACACTGTTCTTGGGAAAGCAAGTCAATCTGTAAACAGAACCAGCTTATTACACACATTACAGTATAAGGAAATGAAGGTGTTTGTTTTCTAATCAAACTACGTTTGAAATGAAGCTAATTTTCTAAATTGTACATCTTGTTAGATTTTACAAACTACGAAAGATGGAACTTGTAGAACGCAACACTGTGTGGATTAAAACAACTCATTCCGAGAACAGAACTAGCTTATTTCACAAATTACAGTATTAGGAAATGAAGGTGTTTGTTTTCTAAACAAACTACGTTTGAAATGAAGGTAATTTACTAAATTGTACATCTTGTTAGTTTATACAAACTAGGAAAGTTGGAACTTGTAGAACTCAACAACGTTCTTGGGAAAGCAAGTCATTCCGAGAACTTAACTAGCTTATTTCACCCAGTAGTGTTCGGTAACGAAGATATTTGTTTTCTAAACAAACTATGTTAGAAATGAGGTGAATCTACTAATTTCAACATCTTTTTAGATTACAGAAACTAGGAGAGTTTGAACTTGTTGAACTCAACACTTTTCGTAGGAAAGAAACTCATTCCGAGAACGGAACTAGCTTATCTCACACATTACAGTATTAGGAAATGAAGGTGTTTGTTTTCTAAACAAACTGCGTTTGAAATGAAGCTAATTTACTAAATTGTACATCTTGTTAGATTACACAAACAAGGACAGTTTGATCTTGCTGCACTGAAGACTCTTTGTAGGCTAGCAACTGTTTTTGAAAACAGAGCTAGCTTATTTTATACAGTACAGTGTTCAGCAATGAAGATGTTTGTTTTCTAAAATAAGTAAGTTAGAAGTGAGGCGAATCTACTGAGTTGTCCATCTTTTTACATTACAGAAACCAGGAGCGTTTGAACTTGTAGAACTCAACACACTTCGTAGGAAAGCAACTCATTCCGAGAACAGAACTCTCTTATTTCACGCACTACAGTATTAGGCAATGAAGATATTTGTTTTCTAAACAAACTACGTTTGAAATGAAGCTAATTTACCAAATTTTACGTCTTGTTAGATTACACAAATTAGGAGAGTTTCATCTTGCTGCACTGAAGACTCTTTGTAAGAAAGCAAGTCATTCCGAGAACAGAACTAGCTTTTTGCACACAGCACAGTGTTCGGCAATGAAGGTGTTTGTTTTCTAAACAAACTACGTATTAAATGAAGCTAATTTACCAAATAGTACATCTTGTTAGATTATACAAACTAGGAAAGTTGGAAGTTGTAGAACTCAAAACTGTTCTTAGGAAAGCAATGCATTCCGAAAACAGAACTAGCTCATTTCACACATTACAGTATTAGGAAATGAAGGTGTTTGTTTTCTAAACAAACTACGTTTGAAATGAAGCTAATTTACTAAATTGTACATATTGTTAGTTTATACAAAGTAGGAAACTTGGAACTTGTAGTACGCAACACTGTTCTTGGGAAAGCAAGTCATTCTGTAAACAGAACCAGCTTATTTCACACATTACAGTATAAGGAAATGAAGGTGTTTGTTCGCCTCGACCAGCAAGGAAGACGCAACGCTCGGACTCTTCTTTCAGCAGTTTATTCAGGAACCTTGAACAATCTTCTGACCCCTTAAACAATCTTCTGACTGACTGACTGACTCACTGACTTACTTCTGACTCACTGACTCACTCACTGACTCACTGACTGACTGACCCACTGACTCACTCACTGACTCACTGACTCACTCACTCACTCACTGACTCCCCGACTGACTGCTCCCAGGACAAGCCCGCCCAAAGCTTAAGAAACCTTTGAACAGCCAACCCTGGTGTGCCACGTGGTGAATGCAGATAGGTCCACATATGCGGAAGCAAGCCTAGATCACGGCCCAAGCCAAATAAGGACTTGTTTATCCAGGAGAGCACTCACCATCAGGAAGGTGGAAGGCGGAAGCTAGCGCCATCTTTAAGGCGCAGCACCTCGCAGCTCTCTACAGTTCCCCCTTTTTTGTTTAAAACACGCAAAGCAACAGGCAAGGGTAGAGGTCTGATCTCCAGTAACTGTTAAAATAGGTGTAGAACTGGCTTGCATCTTTTCCCTGGAGGTGGGACCATGGATGCCAACCCACATGCAATCAGACTTGCCCTTCAGAGAGTCTTTCACAGCTAACTCTCCCTGCAGTGCTTTTGCCTCGCAGCCTGTGCCTGGTGTTTACATTTTTATGGTGGCTAACCATGCCTGGGGAGATTGACCTGCCTCAATAGCCGAGAAGGCCTGGACGATCATGACTGCATTCCGTTTTTGTGTTACTCTGATCTTACATAGACACCACAAGCAAACCAAGGAGACCAGTAACAGAAGGCCTGCTAAAGAGCACCCAAACCCGCCCATTCCTTCAGATGATTCATAGCGGAGATCAGCCAAGATGACAATCCAGAGGCAAAGGAGAGGTCCATGTGGGCAGAATTCACATTAACTACTGCCAGTCTCAGTTCTCTTAAGGTATCTTCAAATTCAAGCGACCAATTCTGTAATAGAAAACTAGACAAAAATCTGGATAAATTTGCAGCCCTAGTATAATTTATATATTTTGAGTTAACTGAGCCACGGCGGCTGCGAGGCTAGCATTGGTCAAAACACTGGCAAGGGGAAACTGGTTATTATACCCATAAGCCCGCCCCCAACAATACTCTGCCTCCAGGAGGTGTTAATTGCCTCCAGGAGGTGTTAATTCCCAAATTGCCATCAGCTGGGAACCTAGCATTCAGAACACTTGAAGTTTATGGGGGACACCTGAATCAAACCACCACATTCTGTCCCTAGCCCCCGTAAACTGATAACCGTATATGATGTAAAATGTAATGCATTCATGCAAATTTAAAGGTCCCCATAGTTTTTATCAATTCCAATGATGTTCATACGTCCCCATAATCCAAGGTCTTTTAACAACATTAGCAAGGAGAAACTAAAACAATGCAAACTCAACCACCATCAGCAGTCATCAAACTTCTGCAGTTCAAGTTCAATATAGCCTTGAAAAGCAGGTTCCTTCTCCAGTCAGCTCTTTCCAAGAATTTGCATTTTTTACAGTCTTTCCTCAGGCATCCTCTCCATTGTTTTAATGTAAATCAAGTCAGGACACCTTCCTTCCACCTTCCTTAAGATTGCTAATGCGTTGACAATAGCAGCTCCAGTAACCTAAAACCAGTCTCAGTGCCTCTGCTTTTCCTGGCTGCCCTGGAACTCACTATGTAGACCAGGCTGGCTTTGAACTTGTGGCAGTCCTGCTCTGCCTCCCATGTGCTGGGATGGCCTGAGCCACCACACCCGGCTTTTTTCCCGGGATTCCCCCCTCTCTCTTTTTTTTTTTTTGATCTTTTCATTTGTTTTATGAGAGCCTGCAGCCCTTCTTTAGAATCCGTAGACTCTGAATCTTCTAGCTCAAGTGTTGGATATAAGTTGTTCTTTGTTTTTGCCTCTTTTTCACTGTTTGCCTGTTCCGACCTTTCTTCCTCGAGGCAGTTCCTCACTAACCTCCAGATCGATCTTACCCCGCCCTTAAGTGTGCCTTGGTCTGCTGCAAAATCAAGATCTTCGCCCAAATTTTCCCATGAAGGGATTGTAAGACTTCCAGAGCACGCAAACCAAGGGGCTATGGCATCACATTCCTCCAGGAACCTCTCCAGGGTACTCCCCTTTATCTTTAAGTTTTTTGAACGAAGCAGCTCATTCAGAGCCAAAAAATTGGAGTGCAGTGAGAAGCGCCCATGGCTAATTTTGCAAAAAATTCTTTTAAAACTTTTACTTTTCGGTTTGCAACACGAACTCTTCCTGCTCCCTCTTTTTCTACCGAGAGGAGCAAAATTCCCACCTTACCTGGGAACTTTCCTGCTCCCTCTTTTTCTACCGAGAAAGAGCAAATGGATTCCCACCTTACCTGGGAACTTACCAGTGCACTGCCCTGACTGCAGATTCCCACCTTACCTGGGAACTTACCAGTGCACTGCCCTGACTGCAGAAAGTTCTGAGTCCCTCTTCAGACTCTTCTTTCAACAGTTTATTCAGGAACCTTACTTTTTCTTTTAGATGTTTTACTCGAGTGCTCTTCTCTCACTTCCTCTAAAATTTTTTTTTAACTGCTTCTGAATCATTCTCGTTTGCCCTATGTAATATGACTAGACACACTACAACACAAATACACCACATGAGGTTAACCAACTTTTATACACTAATAAGACACACGAACAAATATACATTAATTGGCCGGCTATCATTCTTAAGAAATCTTCTCACTGCGATTCCTCTAAAGAAACCTTATTGTGGCGCCTTTTAACCCTAATACTGGAAGATGTATTGCCCATTTTGCTATGGGACCTTATCGTCTCTCTACCGGAGAACTTGCCTTTACCCTTTTTGTCCACTTATCTGGAACTTACCAGCTAGCTGTCCTGCAAGTTCTGAGTTCCCCGTACAGGCCACCACTTGTCACATCCGCCTCGACCAGCAAGGAAGACGCAACACTCGGACTCTTCTTTCAGCAGTTTATTCAGGAACCTTGAACAATCTTCTGACCCCTTAAACAATGACTGACTGACTGACTGACTGACTGACTGACTGACTCACTGACTGACTCACTGACTCACTCACTCACTCACTCACTGACTCACTCACTCACCCACTCACACTCACTCACTCACTCACTCTCACTCACTCACTCACTCACTCACTCACTCACTGACCCTTTGACAGACTCACTGACTGACTCACACTCCCTGAACTCACTGCTCCCGGGACAAGCCCGCCCAAAGCTTAAGAAGCCTTTGAACAGCCAACCCTGGTGTGCCACGTGGTGAATGCAGATAGGTCCACATATGCGGAAGCAAGCCTAGATCATGGCCCAAGCCAAATAAGGACTTGTTTATCCAGGAGAGCACTCACCATCAGGAAGGTGGAAGGCGGAAGCCAGCGCCATCTTTAAGGCATGGCACCTCGCAACTCTCTACATGTTAGAAATGAGGCGAATCTACTAATTTCAACATCTTTTTAGATTACACAAACTAGGAGAGTTTGAACTTGTTGAACTCAACACTTTTCTTAGGAAAGAAACTCATTCCGAGAACAGAACTAGCTTATCTCACACATTACAGTATTAGGAAATGAAGGTGTTTGTTTTCTAAACAAACTGCGTTTGAAATGAAGCTAATTTACTAAATTGTACATCTTGTTAGATTACACAAACAAAGACAGTTTGATTTTGCTGCACTGAAGACTCTTCGTAGGCTAGCAACTGTTTTTGAAAACAGAGGTAGCTTATTTTACACAGTACAGTGTTCGGCAATGAAGATGTTTGTTTTCTAAAAAAAACTACTTTAGAAATGAAGCGAATCTACTAAGTGGTCCATCTTTTTACATTACAGAAACCAGGAACGTTTGAACTTGCTAGAACTCAACCTTCTTTGTAGGAAAGCAACTCATTCCGAGAACAGAACTCTCTTATTTCACGCACTACAGTATTAGGCAATGAAGATATTTGTTTTCTAAACAAACTACGTTTGAAATGAAGCTAATTTACTAAATTGTACATCTTGTTAGATTACACAAATTAGGAGAGTTTCATCTTGCTGCACTGAAGACTCTTTGTAAGAAAGCAAGTCATTCCGAGAACAGAACTAGCTTTTTGCACACAGCACAGTGTTCGGCAATGAAGGTGTTTGTTTTCTAAACAAACTACGTTAGAAATGAAGCTAATTTACTCAACTGTACATCTTGTTAGATTATACAAACTAGGAAAGTTGGAAGTTGTAGAACTCAAAACTGTTCTTAGGAAAGAAACTCATTCCGAGAACAGAACTAGCTTATCTCACACATTACAGTATTAGGAAATGAAGGTGTTTGTTTTCTAAACAAACTGCGTTTGAAATGAAGCCAATTTACTAAATTGTACATCTTGGTAGATTACACAAACTAGGACAATTTGATCTTGCTGCACTGAAGACTCTTTGTAGGCTAGCAACTGTTTTTGAGAACAGAGCTAGCTTATTTTACACAGTACAGTGTTCGGCAATGAAGATGTTTGCTTTCTAAATAAAGTACATTAGAAGTGAAGCGAATCTACTGAGTTATCCATCTTTTTACATTACAGAAACCAGGAGCGTTTGAACTTGTAGAACTCAACACACTTCGTAGGAAAGCAACTCATTCTGAGAACAGAACTCTCTTATTTCACGCACTACAGTATTAGACAATGAAGATATTTGTTTTCTAAACAAACTACGTTTGAAATGAAGCTAATTTACTAAATTGTACGTCTTGTTAGATTACACAAATTAGGAGAGTTTCATCTGGCTGCACTGAAGACTCTTCGTAAGAAAGCAACTCATTCCGAGAACAGAAGTAGCTTTTTGCACACAACACAGTGTTCGGCAATGAAGGTGTTTGTTTTCTAAACAAACTACGTTTGAAATGAAGCTAATTTACCAAATAGTACATTTTGTTAGTTTATACAAACTAGGAAACTTGGAACTTGTAGAACTCAACACGGTTCATGGGAAAGCAAGTCATTCCCAGAACAGAACTAGGTTTTTGCCCACAGCACAGTTTTCGGCAATGAAGGTGTTTGTTTTCTAAACAAACTACATTTGAAATGAAGCTAATTTTCTCAATTGTTCATCTTGTTAGATTATACAAACTAGGAAAGTTGGAAGTTGTAGAACTCAACACTGTTCATAGGAAAGCAACTCATTCCGAAAACAGAACTAGCTTATTTCACACATTACAGTATTGGGAAATGAAGGTGTTTGTTTTCTAAACAAATTACGTTTGAAATTAAGCTAATTTACTAAATTGTACATCTTGTTAGTTTATACAAACTAGGAAACTTGGAACTTAAAGAACTCAACACGGTTCTTGGGAAGGCAAGTCATTCCGAGAACAGAACTAGCTTTTTGCCCACAGCACAGTGTTCGGCAATGAAGGTGTTTGTTTTCTAAACAAACTACGTTTGAAATGAAGGTAATTTTCTCAATGTTACATCTTGTTAGATTATACAAACTAGGAAAGTTGGAAGTTGTAGAACTCAACACTTTTCGTAGGAAAGCAACTCATTCTGAAAACAGAACTAGCTTATTTCACACATTACAGTATTGGGAAATGAAGGTGTTTGTTTTCTAAACAAACTATGTTTGAAATGAAGCTAATTTACTCAATTGTACATCTTGTTAGATTATACAAACTAGGAAAGTTGGAAGTTGTAGAACTCAAAACTGTTCTTAGGAAAGCAACTCATTCCGAAAACAGAACTAGCTTATTTCACACATTACAGTATTAGGAAATGAAGGTGTTTGTTTTCTAAACAAACTACGTTTGAAATTAAGCTAATTTACCAAATTGTACATCTTGTTAGTTTATACAAACTAGGAAACTTGGAACTTGTAGAACTCAACACGGTTCTTGGGAAAGCAAGTCATTCTGAGAACAGAATTAGCTTATTTCACACATTACAGTATTAGGAAATGAGGGTGTGTGTTTTCTAAACAAACTGCGTTCGAAATGAAACTAATTTACTAAATTGTACATCTTGTTAGATTACACAAACTAGGAAAGTTGGAACTTGCTGCACTGAAGAATCTTCGTACTAAAGCATCTATTTCCGAAAACAGAACTAGCTTATTTCACCCAGTAGTGTTCAGCAGCGAAGATGTTTGTTTTCTAAACAAACTACGTTTGAAATGAAGCTAATTTACTAAATTGTACGTCTTGTTAGATTACACAAATTAGGAGAGTTTCATCTTGCTGCACTGAAGACTCTTCGTAAGAAAGCAACTCATTCCGAGAACAGAAGTAGCTTTTTGCACACAACACAGTGTTCGGCAATGAAGGTGTTTGTTTTTTAAACAAACTACGTTTGAAATGAAGCTAATTTACCAAATAGTATATCTTGTTAGTTTATACAAACTAGGAAACTTGGAACTTCTAGAACTCAACACACTTCATAGGAAAGCAACTCATTCCGAGAACAGAACTCTCTTATTTCACGCACTACAGTATTAGGCAATGAAGATATTTGTTTTCTAAACAAACTACGTTTGAAATGAAGCTAATTTACTAAATTGTACGTCTTGTTAGATTACACAAATTAGGAGAGTTTCTTCTTGCTGCACTGAAGTCTCTTCGAAAGAAAGCAACTCATTCTGAGAACAGAACTAGCTTTTTTCACACAGCACAGTGTTCGGCAATGAAGGTGCTTGTTTTCTAAACAAACTATGTTAGAAATGAAGCTAATTTACTCAATTGTACATCTGGTTAGATTATACAAACTAGGAAAGTTTTATGTTGTAGAACTCAACACTGTTCTTAGGAAAGCAACTCATTCCAAAAACAGTACTAGCTTATTTCACACATTACAGTATTTGGAAATGAAGTGTTTGTTTTCTAAACAAACTACGTTTGAAAGGAAGCAAATTTACCAAATTGTACATCTTGTTAGTTTATACAAACTAGGAAAGTTGGAACTTGTAGAACTCAACACCGTTCTTGGGAAAGCAAGTCATTCCGAGAACTTAACTAGCTTATTTCACCCAGTAGTGTTCGGCAACGAAGAGGTTTGTTTTCTAAACAAACTATGTTAGAAATGAGGTGAATCTACTAATTTCAACATCTTTTTAGATTACACAAACTAGGAGAGTTTGAACTTGTTGAACTCAACACTTTTCATAGGAAAGAAACTCATTCCGAGAACAGAACTAGCTTATCTCACACATTACAGTATTAGGTAATGAAGGTGTTTGTTTTGTTTTCTAAACAAACTCCGTTTGAAATGAAGCTAATTTACTAAATTGTACATCTTGTTAGATTACACAAACAAGGACAGTTTGATCTTGCTGCACTGAAGACTCTTCGTAGGCTAGCAACTGTTTTTGAAAACAGAGCTAGCTTATTTTACACAGTACAGTGTTCGGCAATGAAGATGTTTGTTTTCTAAACAGAGTACGTTAGAAGTGGAGCGAATCTACTGACTTGTCCATCTTTTTACATTACAGAAACCAGGAGCGTTTGAAATTGTAGAACTCAACACACTTCGTAGGAAAGCAACTACTTCCGAGAACAGAACTCTCTTATTTCACGCACTACAGTATTAGGCAATGAAGATATTTGTTTTCTAAACAAACTACGTTTGAAATGAAGCTAATTTACTAAATTGTACGTCTTGTTAGATTACACAAATTAGGAGAGTTTCATATTGCTGCACTGAAGACTCTTCGTAAGAAAGCAACTCATTCCGAGAACAGAACTAGGTTTTTTCACACAGCACAGTGTTCGGCAATGAAGTTGTTTGTTTTCTAAAGAAACTACGTTTGAAATGAAGCTAATTTACTACATTGTAAATCTTGTTAGATTATACAAACTAGGAAAGTTTTAAGTTGTAGAACTCAACACTGTTCTTAGGAAAGCAACTCATTCCGAAAACAGAACTAGCTTATTTCACACATTACAGTATTAGGAAATGAAGGTGTTTGTTTTCTAAACAAACTACGTTTGAAATGAAGCTAATTTACCAAATTGTACATCTTGTTAGTTTATACAAACTAGGAAAGTTGGAACTTGTAGAACTCAATACGGTTCTTGGGAAAGCAAGTCATTCCGGAACAGAACCAGCTTATTTCACACATTACAGTATTAGGAAATGAAGGTGTTTGTTTTCTAAACAAACTACGTTTTAAATGAAGTTAATTTACTCAATTGTACATCTTTTTGGTTATAGAAATTAGGAAAGTTTTAAGTTGTAGAACTCAACACTGTTCTTAGGGAAGCAACTCATTCCGAAAACAGAACTAGCTTATTTCACACATTACAGTATTAGGAAATGAAGGTGTTTGCTTTGTAAACAAACTACGTTTGAAATGAAGCTAGTTTACCAAATTGTACATGTTGTTAGTTTATACAAACTAGGAAAGTTGGCACTTGTAGAACTCAACACGGTTCTTGGGAAAGCAAGTCATTCCGAGAACAGACCTAGCTTATTTCACACATTACACTATTAGGAAATGAAGGTGTTTGTTTTCTAAACAAACTACGTTTGAAATGAAGCTAATTTACTACATTGTACATCTTGTTAGATTATACAAACTAGGAAAGTTGGAACTTGTAGAACTCAACACTTTTCTTAGGAAACCAACTCATTCCGAAACCCGAACTAGCTTATTTCACACAATACAGTGTTTGGCAATGAAAATGTTTATTTTCTAAACAAACTACTTTAGAAAAGAGGAGAATCAACCAAGTTGTACATCTTGTTAGATTGCAGTAACCAGGAATGTTTGAATTTTCTGAACTCAACCTTCTTCATAGGAAAGCCTCTGATTCTGAGAACCAAAGTAGCTTATTTCACACAGTACAGTGTTCGGCAATGAAGAGGTTTGTTTTCTCAGCAAAGTACTTTAAAAATGAGGCGAATCTACGAAGTTGTAAATCTTGTCAGATTACACAAACAAGGAATGTTTCAACTTGCTGCACTCAACCATCTTGGTAGTAAAGCAACTGATTCCTAGAACCTAACTAGCTTATTTCACACAATACAGTGTTTTGTAATGAAAATGTTTGTTTTCTAAACAAACTACTTCAGAAATGAGGCCAATCTACTAAGATGTATGTCTTGTTAGATTACACAAACAAGGAAAGTTTGTACTTGCTGAACTCAATGGTCTTCGTACGAAAGCAACTTATTGAGAGAGGAGAACTACCTTATTTCACTCAGTACTCTATTCGAAAATGAAAGTGTTTGTTTTCTAAGCAAAGTACTTTAGAAATGTGGGTAATCTACGAAGTTGTACATCTTGTTAGATTACACAAACAAGGAAAGTTTGAACTTGCTGCACTCAAAGGTCTTCGTAAGAAATCAACTGAATCCGAGAACCGAACTAGGTTATTTCACACAGTACAGTGT
Source organism: Orientallactaga sibirica (assembly GCA_036365145.1). Lineage (NCBI taxonomy): Eukaryota > Metazoa > Chordata > Mammalia > Rodentia > Dipodidae > Orientallactaga > Orientallactaga sibirica. The sequence goes on from JAEOAD010000020.1 coordinate 348,972, forward strand.
TCGGCAATGAAGAACTTTTTTTTGTAAACAAACTACTTTAGAAATGAGGCAAATCTACAAATTGTACATCTTGTTAGATTGCACTAACTAGGAATGTGTGAACTTGCTACACTCAACCTTCTTCGTAAGAAAGCAACTCATTCAGAGAAGAGAACTAGCTTACTTCACACAAAACAGTCTTCACCCATGAAGATGTTTGTTTTCAAAAGAAACTACTTTAAAAATGAGGCGAATGTCCTCAGTGGTATATCTTGATAAATTACGCAAACAAGGAAAGTTTGAACTTGCTGAACTCAAGCTTCTTCGTAGGAAAGCAACTGATTCCTAGAACTGAACTAGCTTATTTCACACAGTACAGTATTCAGCAATGAAGATGTTTGTTTTCTAAACAAACTACTTTAGAAATGAAGTGAAACTAGTAAGTTGTACACTTGGTAGATTACACTAACTAGGAATGTTTGAACTTGCTGCATTCAACCTTCTTTGTAGGAAAGCAACTGATTCCGAGAAAGAAACTAGCTTATTTCACACAGGACAGTGTTTGACAAAGAAAATGTTTGTTTTCTAAACAAACTACTTTAGAAATGACACAAATCTACTAAGTGGTACATCTTGTTAGATTACACAAACATGGAAAGTTTGAAATTGCTGCACTCAACGGTCTTCATAAGAAAGTCACTCATTCAGAGAAGAGAACTAGTTTATTTCACACAAAACAGTCTACGGTAATGAAGATGTTTGTTTTCTAAACCAACTAGTTTAGAAATGAATTGAAATTAGTAAGTTGTACATCTTGTTAGATGATGGCAACTAGGAATATTTGAACTTGCTTCACTCAACCTTCTTCGTAGCAAAGGAACTGATTTCGAGAATCTAACTAGATTATTTCACACACTACAGTGTTCGGCAATGAAGATGTTTGTTTTCTAAACAAACTACTTTGGAAATGAGCCAAATTTACAAAGTTGTACATCTTGTTATATTACACAAACGAGGAAAGTTTGTACTTGCTGCACTCCTCGGTCTACGTAAGAAAGCAACTCATTCCAAGAAGAGAACTAGCTTTTTTCACACAGTACAGCATTCGGCAATGAAGATGTTTGTTTTCTAAACTAATTACTTTAGAAATGAAGGCAATCTAGTAACTAGTACACCTTGTTAGATTACACAAACAAGGAAAGTTTAAACTTGCTGCACTCATCTGTCTTTGTGAGAAAGCAACTCACTCAGACAAGAGAACTAGGCTATTTCACATAATACAGTGTTTTGCAATGAAGATGTTTGTTTTCTATACAAACTGCTTTAGAAATGAAGTGAAACTAGTAAGTTGTACATCTTGTTAGATGACAGTAACTAGGAATGTTTGAACTTGCTGTACTCAAATTTCTTCGTAGGAAAGCAACTCATTCCGAGAACCGAACTAGCTTATTTCACTCAGCACAGTGTTAGCAATGAAGATGTTTGTTTTCTAAACAAACTACTTTATAAATAAGGCGAATCTACTAAGTTGTACATCTTGTTAGATTACACAAACGAGGAAAGTTTGAACTTGCTGCACCCAAAGGTCTTTGTAAGAAAGCAACTGATTCCCAGAACCGAACTAGCTTATTTCACATAGTACAGTGCTCGGCAATGAAGACGTTTGTTTTCTAAACAAACTACTTTAGAAATGAGGCGAATCTACTAAGTTGTACATCTTGCTAGATTGCACTAACTAGGAATGTTTGAACTTGCTGCACTCAACGGTCTTCATAAGAAAGCAACTCATTCCAAGAAGAGAACTGGCTTATTTCACACAAAACAGTCTTCTGAAATGAAGATGTTTTTTTTTCCTAAACAAACTACTTTAGAAACGAAGTGAAACTAGTAAGTTGTACACCTTGTTAGATGACAGTAACTAGGAATGTTTGAACTTGTTTCACGCAACCTTCTTCGTAGCAAAGCAACTGATCCCGAGAACCAAACCCAATTTATTACACACAGTACAGTGTTGGGCAATGAAGATATTTATTTCTAAAGAAACTACTTTAGATATGAGCCAAATCTACTAAGTTGTGCATCTTTTTACAATACACAAACAAGGAAAGTTTGAACTTGCTGCACTCAACCTTCTTCGTAGGAAAGCAACTGATTGCGAGAACCGAACTAGCTTATTTCACACTGGACAGTGTTCAGCAGTGAAGATGTTTGTTTCCTAAACAAACTACTTTAGAAATGAGGCACCTCTAGTAAGTTGTACATCCTCTTAGATTACACAAACAAGGAATGTTTGAACTTGCTGCACTTAACCATGTTCGTAGGAAAGCAACTGATTCCAAGAACTGAACTAGCTTATTTCACACAGTACAGTGTTCAGCAATGACGATGTTTGATTTCTAAACAAACTACTTTGGAAATGAGCAGAATCTATTAAGTGGTACATCTTGTTAGATTACACAAGAGGAAAGTTTGAACTTGCTGCACTCAACGGTCTTCGAAAGAAAGCAACTCATTCAGACAAGAGAACTAGCTTATTTCAACAAAACAGTCTTCGGCAATGAAGATGTTTGTTTTCTAAACAAACTACTTTAGAAATGAACTGAAGCTAGTAAGTTGTACATCTTGTTAGATTACACTAACTAGGAATGTTTGAACTTGCTGCACTCAAACATCTTCGCAGGAAAGGAACTGATTCCGAGAACTGAACTAGCTTATTTCACACAGTACAGTGTTCGGCAATGAAAATGTTTGTTTTCTTAACAAACTACTGTAGAAAAGAGTCGCATCTACTTAGTGGTTCATCTTGTTAGATTTCACAAGCAAGGAATGTTTGAACTTGCTGCTCTCAACAGTCTTCGTAAGAAAGCAACTCATTCAGAGAAGACAACTAGCTTATTTCACAGAAAACTGTGTTCGGCAATGAAGATGTTTGTTTCCTAAAGAAACTACCTTTGAAATGAGGCACATCAAGTAAGGTTGTATATCTTCTTAGATTACACAAACAAGGAAAGGTTGAACTTGCTGCACTCAACCTTCCTCAGAGGAAAGGAACTGTTTCCAAGAACTGAACTAGCTTATTTCACACAGTACAGTGTTCAGCAATGAACATGTTTGTTTTCTAAACAAACTACTTTAGAAATAAGGCGAATCTACTAAGTGGTACATCTTGTTAGATTACACAAGAAGGAAAGTTTGAACTTGGTGCACTCAATGGTCTTTGTAAGAAAGCAACTCATTCAGACATTAGAACAAGCTTATTGCACACAATACATTTTTGGCAATGAAGATGTTTGTTTTCTAAACAAACCACTTGAGAAATGAGGCGAACATACTAAGTTGTATATATTGTTAGATTACACAAACAAGGAATGTTTTAACCTGCTGGAATCAACCCTCTTCGTAAGAAAGCAACTCATTCCTAGAGGAGAACAAGCTTATTTCACACAGTACAGTGTTCGGCAATGAAGATGGTTGTTTTCTAAACAAACTACTGTAGAAATGAGGCGAATCTACTAAGTTGTACATCTTTTCAGATTACACAGACAAAGAACGTTTGAAACTGCTGCAATAAACCCTCTTCGTAAGAAAGTAACTCATTCCGAGAAGAGAACTAGCTTATTTCACACATTACAGTGTTTGAAAATGAAGATGTTTGTTTTCTAAACAAACCACTTAAGAAATGAGGCGAATCTAGTAAGTTGTACATCTTGATAGATTACACAAACAAGGAAAGTTTCAACTTGCTGCACTCAATGGTCTTCGTAAGAAAGTAACTCCTTCAGACAAGAGAACTAGCTTATTTCACACAGTACACTGTTTGGCAATGAAGATGTTTGTTTTCTAAACAAACCACCTTAGAAATGAGGCACATCTACTAAGTTGTACATCTTGTTAGATTACACAAACCAGGAAAGTATGAACTTGCTGCACTCAACCGTACTCATCAGAAAGGGCCTCATTGCCAGAGGAGAATTAGCTTATTTCACACAGCACAGTGTTCGGCAACGAAGATGTGTGTTTTCTAAACAAATTGATTTAGTAATGAAGTAAAACTAGTAAGTTGTACACCTCGTTAGATGACACTAACTAGGAATGTTTGAACTTGTTGCACTCACCTTTCTTCGTAGCAAAGCAACTGATTCCGAGAACCGAACCCAACTTATTTCACACAGTACAGTGTTTGGCCATAAAGATATTCATTGCCTAAACAAACGACTTTACAAATGAGGAGAATCTGCTAAGCTGTACATCTTGTTAGATTGCACTAACTAGGAATGTTTGAACGTGCTGCACTCAACCTTCTTTGTAGGAAAGCAACTGATTCCATGAACCGAACTAGCTTATTTCACACAGTACAGTGTTCGGCAATGAAGAGGTTTGTTTTCTAAACAAACTACTTTAGAAATGAGTCGATTCTAGCAAGTTGTACATCTTGTTAGATTAGACAAACAAGGAAAATTTCAACTTGCTGCACTCAACGGTCTTCGTAAGAAAGCAACTCATTCAGACAAGAGAACTAGCTTATTTCACACAGTACAGTGTTCATCAATGAAGATGTTTGTTTTCGAAACAAACCACTTTAGAAATGAGTGCATCTACTAAGTTGTACATGTTGTTAGATTACAGAAAGAAGGAAAGTTTCAATTTACTGCACTCAACCGTCTTCTTATGAAAGCAACTCATTCAGAGAAGAGAACTAGTTTATTTCATACAAAACAGTCTTCGGTAATGAAGATATTTGTTTCCTAAACAAACTACTTTAGAAATGAGGCCAATCTACTAAGTTGTACACCTTATTAGATTACACAAACAAGGAAAGTTTGAACTTGCTGCACTCAACCTTCTTCGTAGGAAAACAATTCATTCCGAGAACCGAACTAGCTTATTTCACAAAGTACAGTGTTCAGAAATGAGGATATTTGTTTTCTAAACAAACTACTTTAGAAATGAGGAGAATCTACTATGTTGTACATCTTGTTAGATTGCACTAACTAGGAATGTTTGAACTTGCTGCACTCAACCTTCTTCCTAGGAAAGCAACTGATTCCAAGAACTAAACTAGCTTATTTCACCCAGTTCAGTGTTTGGCAATTAAGATGTTTGTTTTCTAAACAAACTACTTTAGAAATGAGGTGAATCTACTAGGTTGTGCATCTTGTTAGATTACACAAACAGGAATGTTTGAAACTGCTGCAATCAACCCTCTTTGTAAGAAACTAACACATTCCAAGAAGAGAACCTGCTTATTTCACACAGCACAGTGTTCAGCAATGAAGATGTTTCTTCTCTAAACCAACTATTTTAGAAATGAAGTGAAACTAGTAAGTTGTACATCTTGTTAGATGACACTAACAAGCAGTGTTTGAACTTGCTTCACTCAACATTCTTCGTAGCAATGCAACTGATTCTCAGAACCGAAAGAGCTTATTTCACACAGTACAGTTTTTGGCAATGAAGATGTTTGTTTTCTAAACAAACTACTTAACAAATGAGGGGAATGAAATAAGTTGTACATCTTCTTAGATTGCACAAACAAGGAAAGTTTGAACTTGCTGCACTCAACGTTCTTCATTAGAAAGCAACTCATTCAGAGAAGAGATCTAACTTATTTCACACAAAACAGTCTTTGACAACGAAGATGTTTGTTTTCTAAACTAACTACTTTAGAAATGAAGCAGATCTACTAAGTTGTACAACTTGTTAGATTACACAAATAAGGAAAGTTTGAACGTGCTACAATCAACATTCTTCGTAGTAAAGCAACTCATTCTGAGAACAGAACTAGCTTTTTTCACACAGTACAGTGTTTGGCAATGAAGATGTTTGTTTTCTAAACAAACTACTGTAGATATGAGGCGAATCTACTAAGTTGTACATCTTGTTAGATTACACTACCTAGGAATGTTTGAACTTGCTGCACTCAACCTTCTTTGTAGGAAATCAACTCATTCCGAGAACCGAACTAGCTTATTTCACACAGTACAGTGTTCGGTACTGTAGATGATTGTTTTCTAAACAAACTACTTTAGAAATGAGGCAATTCTACTAAGTTGTACCTGTTGTTTGATTGCACTAACTAGTAATCATTTAACTTGCTGCACTCAACCTCCTACATAGGAATGAAACTGATTCCAAGAACAAACTAGCTTATTTCACACAGTACAGTGTTCAGCAATGAAGATATTAGTTTTCTAAACAAACTACTTTAGAAACGAAGTGAAACTAGTAAGTTGTACATCTTGTTAGATGACACTAACTAGGAATCTTTGAAATTCCTGCACTCATCCTTCTTCGTAGGAAAGCAAGTCATTCTGACAACCTAACTAGCTTATTTCACACAGTAGGGTGTTCCGCAAGGTAGATATTTGTTTTCTAAGAAAACTACTTTAGAAATGAGACAAATCTACAAGTTGTACATCTTTTTAGATTGCACTAACTAGGAATGTTTGAACTTGCTGCACTCAACCTTCTTCGTAGGAAAGCAACTGTTTCCAAGAACAGAACTATCTTATTTCACACATTACAGTGTTCGGCAATGAAGATGTTTTTTTCTAAACAAACTGATTTAGAAATGAGGCGAATATACTAAGTTGTACATCTTGTTAGACTACACAAAGAAGGAATCTTTGATCCTGCAGCAATCAACCTTCTTCATAAGAAAGCAACTCACTCCTACAGGAGAACTAGCTTATTTCACACAGTACAATGTTTGGCAATGAAGATGTTTGTTTTCTAAACAAACTATTGTAGAAATGAGGTGAATCTACTAAGTTGTACATCTTGTTAGATTTCACTAACTGGGAATGTTTGAACTTGCTGCACTCAACCTTCTTCGTAGGAAAGCAACTGATTCCCAGAACATAAATAGTTTATTTCACACAGTACAGTGTTCGGCAATGAAGATGTTGTATTCTAAACAAACTACTTTAGAAATAAGGCGAATCTACTAAGTTGTACATCTTGTTAGATTACTCAAAGAAGGAATGATGGAACTTACTGAACTCAACCTTCTTCATAGGAAAGCAACTGATACGTAGAAGCGAACTAGCTTACTTCACACAGTACAGTGTTTGCAAAGAAGATGTTTCTTTTCTAAACAAAATACTTTAGAAATGAATTGGATCTACTAAGTTGTACATCTTGTTAGATTACACAAATAAGGAAAGGTTGACCTTGCTGCACTCAACATTCTTTGTAGGAAAGTAACTCATTCCGAGACCTGAACTAGCTTATTTTACACATTACAATGTTTTGCAATGAAGATGTTTGTTTTCTAAACAAACTACTTTAGACATGAGGCAAATCTACTAAGTTGTACATCTTGTTAGATTACACAAGCAAGGAATGTTTGAAACTGCTACAATCAACGGTCTTTGTAAGAAAGTAACTCATTCCGAGAAGAGGACTAACTTATTTCACACAATACAGTGTTCGGCAATGAAGATGTTTGTTTTCTAAATAAACTACCTTAGAAATGAGGCGAATCTAGTAAGTTGTACATCTTGTTAGGTTACAAAAACAAGGAAAGGTTGAACTTGATGCACTCAACCTTCTTTGTAGGAAAGCAGCTCCTTCCGATAACCTAACTACCTTATTTCACACATTACAGTGTTTGGAAATGTAGATGTTTGTTTTCTAAACAAACTACTTTAGAAATGAGGCAAATATACTGAGTTCTACATCTTGTTAGATTGCGCTAACTTGGAATGATTGAACTTGATGAGCTCAACTTTCTTCGTAGGAAAGCAACTGATTCCTAGAACCGAACTAGCTTATTTCACCCTGCACACTGTTTGGCAATGAAGATGTTTTTTTTTTTTGAAAGAAACTACTTTAAAAACTAGGCAAATCTACTGTGTTGTACATTTTGATATATTACACAGACAAGGAAAGTTTGACCTTGCTGCACTCAACCTTCTTCGTAGGAAAGCAACTCATTCCGAGTTGCTTTTTTCTAAACAAAGTACTTTAGAAATGAGGCGAATCTACTAATTTGTACATCTTGTTAGATTACACAAAAAAGGAATCTTTGATCCTGCTACAATCAACCCTCCTCATAAGAAAGCAACTCACTCCTACAGGTGAACTAGTTTATTTCACAAAGCACACTGTTTGGCAATGAACATGTTTGTTTTCTAAACAAACTACTTCAGAAATGAATTGAAACTAGCAAGTTTTACATTTTGTTAGATGACACTAACTAGGAATGTTTGAACTTGTTGCTCTCAACCTTCTTCGTAGGAAAGCAACTGATTCCAAGAACTGAACTAGCTTATTTCACACAGTACAGTGTTCAGAAATGAAGATGTTTGTTTTCTAAACAAACCACTCTAGAAATAATGTGAGTCTACCATGTTATATATCTTGTTAGATTACACAAACAAGGAATGTTTGAACTTGCTGCACTCAACTGTCTTCGGAAGAAAGCAACTCAGTCAGAGAAGAGAAGTAGCTTATTTCACACAAAACAGTCTTCGGCAATGAAGATGTTTGTTTTCTAAACAAAGTACTTTAGAAATGAGCCGAATTTACTAAGTTGTACATCTTGTTAGATTACACAAATAAGGAAAGTTTGACCTTGCTGCACTCAACCTTCTTTGTAGGAAAGCAACTCATTCCAAAAACCGAACTATCTTATTTCACACAGTACCGTATTTGGCAATGAAGATGTTTGTTTTCAAAACAAACTACTTTAGAAATGAGGCGAGTCTACTAAGTTGTACATCTTTTTAGATTACACAAACAAGAAATGGTTGAAACTGCTGCAATCAACCCTCTTCGTAAGAAAGTAACTCATTCCAAAAAGAGAACTAGCTTATTTCATACAGTACAGCGTACGGCAATGAAGATTTTTTTTTAAACAACCTACTTTAGAAATGAGGCCAATGTAGTAAGTTGTACATCTTGTTAGATTACACAAACAAGGAAAGGTTTAAGTAGCTGCACTCAACCTTCTTTGTAGGAAAGCAATTCATTCCGAGAATCTAAGTACCTTATTTCAAACTCTACAGTTTCGGAAATGTAGATGATTGTTTTCTGAATAAACTACTTTAGAAATGAGGCAAATCTCCTGAGTTGTATATCTTGTTAGATTGCACTAACTAGGAATGATTGAACTTGCTGAGCTCAACCTTCTTAGTAGGAAAGCAACTGATTCCAAGAACCGCAATAGCTTATTTCACACAGCACAGTGTTCTGCAATGAAGATGTTTGTTTTCTAAACAAACTACTTTAGAAATGAAGTGATACTAGTAAATTGTCTATCTTGTTAGATGACACTAACTAGGAAAGTTTGAACTGGCTGCCCTCAACCTTCTTCGTAGGAAAGCAACTAATTCCTAGAACCAAACTAGCGTATTTCACACGGCAAGTGTTTGGCAATGAAATTGTTTGTTTTCAAAAGAAACTACTTTGAAAACAAGGCAAATCTACTAAGATGTGCATGTTGTTAGACTACACAAACAAGCAAAGTTTGAACTTGCTGCACTCAAGCTTCCTCATAGGAAACCAACTCATTTATAGAACCTAACTAGCTTATTTCAAACAGTACAGTGTTTGGCAATGAAGATATTTGTTTTCTAAACAAACTACTTTAGAAATGAAGCGGATGTACCAACTTGTACAACTTGTTAGATTACACAAATAAGGAAAGTTTGAACTTGCTGCAATCAACCTTCTTCCTATGAAAGCAACTCATTCTGAGAACCGAACTAGCTTATTTCACACAGTACAGTGTTTGGCAATAAAGTTGTTTGTTTTCTAAAGAAACTATTGTAGAAATGAGGAGAATCTACTAAGTTGTACACCTTCTTAGATTACACTAACTAGGAATGTTTGAACTTGCTGCACCCAACCTTCTTTGTAGGAAAGCAACTCATTCCGAGAACCGAACTAGCTTATTTCACACAGTACAGTGTTCGGAAATGAAGATGTTTGTTTTCTAAACAAACTACTTTAGAAATGAGACAAACCTACTAAGTTGTACATATTGTTAGATTACACAAACAAGGAAAGTTTGAACTTGCTGAACTCAACCTTCTTTGTAGGAAAGCAACTCATTCTTAGAACCAAACTAGCTTATTATACACAGTACAGGGTTTGCAATGAAGATGTTTGTTTTATAAACGAACTACTTCATAAATGAGGCAAATCTACTGCCTTGTACATCTTGTTAGATTACACAAACAAGGAAAGTTTGAACTTGCTGCACTCAACGTTCTTCGCAAGAAAGCAACTCATTTCGAGAAGAGAACTAGCTTATGTCATACAGTACAGTGTTTTGCAATGAAGATGTTTGTTATCTAAACAAAGTAGTTTAGAAATGAAGTGAAACTAGTAAGTTCTACATCTTGTTAGATGACACTAAATAGGAATGTTTGAAGTTGCTGCTCGCAACCTTCTTCGTAGCAGAGCAACTGATTCCGAGAACCGAACTAGCTTATTTCACACAGTACAGTGTTTGGCAATGAAGATGTTCATTTTCTAAACAAACTACTTTAGAAATGAGGAGAATCTACTAAGTTGTACATCTTGTTAGATTGCACTAACTAGGAAAGTTTGAACTTGCTGCACTCAACATTCTTCGTAGGAAAGCAACTAATTCCTAGACCTGAACTAGCTTATTTCTCACAGCACAGTATTCGGCAATGAAGCTGTTGTTTTTGAAAGAAAGTACTTTAGAAATGAGGCGAATCTAGTAAGTTGTACATCTTGTTAGTTTACACAAACAAGGAAAGTTTGAACTTGCTGGACTCAACGGTCTTCGTAAGAAAGCAACTCATTCAGAGAAGAGAACTAGCTTATTTCACACAAAACAGTCTTCAGCAAAAGATGTTTGTTTTCTAAACAAACTGCTTTAGAAATAACGCGGATCTACTAAGTTGCACATTTGTTAGATTGCACAAATAAGGAAAGTTTGAACTCCCTGCACTCAACCATCTTCATAGGAAAGCAACTCATTCTGAGAACCGAACTAGCTTATTTCACACTGTACAGTGTTCGGATATGAAGATGTTTGTTTTCTAAAGAAACTACTTTAAAATAAGGTGAATGTACTAAGTTGTACATCTTGTTAGATTACACAAACAAGGAAAATTTGAACTTGCTGGACTCAACGGTCTTCGTAAGAGAGCAACTCATTCAGAGAAGAGAACTAGCTTATTTCACACAAAACAGTCTTCGGGCAAAAAGATGTTTGTTTTCTAAACAAACTACTTTATAAATGATGCGGATCAACTAAGTTGTACATCTTGTTAGATTGCACAAATAAGGAAAGTTTGAACTTCCTGCACTCAACCTTCTTCATAGGAAAGCAATTCATTCTGAGAACCGAACTAGCTTATTTCACACTGTACAGTGTTCGGATATGAAGATGTTTGTTTTCTAAAGAAACTACTTTAGAAATGAGGTGAATATACTAAGTTGTATATGCTGTTACATTACACAAACAAGGAAAGTTTGAATTTGCTGGACTCAACTGTCTTTGTAAGAAAGCAACTCATTCAGAGAAGAGAACTAGCTTATTTCAAACAAAACAGTCTTCGGCAATGAAGATATTTGTTTTCTAAACAAACTACTTTAAAATTAATTAAAACTAGTAACTTGTACATATTGTTAGATTACACTAACTAGGAATGTTTGAACTTGCTGGACTCCCCCTTCTTCGTAGGAAAGCAACTGATTCCTAGAACCACACTATCTTATTTCACACAGTACAGTTTTCAGCAATGAAGATGTTTGTTTTCTAAACAAACTACTTTAGAAATGAGTTGAATCTACTAAGTTGTATATCTTGTTAGATTTCACAAACAAAGAAAATTTGAACTTGCTGCACTGAACCTTCTTCATAGGAAAGCAACTCATTCCGAGAAGAGAACTATCTCATTTCACAAAGTACAGTGTTCGGCAATGAATATGTTTGTTTTCTAAACAAACTACTTTAGAAATGAAGTGAATCTGCTATGTTGTACATCTTGTTAGATTACACAAACAAGGAATGTTTGAATCTGCTGCACTTAACCCTCTTCGTAAGAAAGCAACTCATTCCGAGAACAGAACTAGTTTATTTCACACAGTACAAATTTCGGCACTGAAGATGTTTGTTTTCTAAACAAAATACTTTACACAAGACGTGAATCTACTAAGTTGTACATCTTGCAAGATTACACAAACAAGGAAAGTTTGAACTTGCTGCACTCAACCTTCTTCGTAGGAAAGCAACTGATTCTGAGAACCGAACTAGCTTATTTCACACAGTACAGTGTTTGCAATGAAGATGTTTGTTTTCTAAAGAAACTACATTAGAAATGAGGTGAATCTGCAAAGTTGAAGATCCTGTTAGATTACACAAACAAGGAATGCTTGAAACTGCTGAACTCCCACCTCTTCATAAGAAAGAAAAATATTCCGAGAAGAGAACTAGCTTATTTCACACAATACAGTGTTCGGCAATGAACTTGTTTGTTTTTTAAAGAAACTACTTTAGAAATGAGGCGAATCTTCTAAATTGTACAACATGTTAGGTTATACAAAGAAGGAAAGTTTGAACTTGGTGTACTCAACAGTCTTCGTAACAAATCAACTCATTCCGAAAAGAGAACTAGGTTATTTCACACAGTACAGTGTTCGGCAATGAAGATATTTGTTTTCTAAACAAACTCCTTTAGAAATGAGGCGAATCTAGTAAGTTGTACATCTTGTTAGATTGCACAAAGAAGGAAAGTTTGAACTTCTGCACTCTACCTTCTTCGTAGGAAAACAACTGATTCCTAGAACTGAAGTAGCTTATTTCACACAGCACATTGTTCGGCAATGAAAGATGTTTTCGAAGGAAACTACTTTAAAAATGAGGCGAATCTACTAAGTTGAACATCTTGTTAGATTACACAAACAAGGAATGTTTGAAACTGCTGCAATCAACCCTTTTTATAAGAAAGCAACTCATTCCGAGAAGAGAACTAGCTTATTTCACACAGTACAGTGTTCGGCAATGAAGATGTTTATTTTCTAAACAAACTGCTTTAGAAATGAGGCGGATCTACTAAGCTGTACATCTTGTTACATTACACATACCAGGAAAGTATGAACATGCTGCACTCAACCATACTCGTAAGAAAGGGGCTCATTCCAAGGAGAACTAGCTTATTTCACACAGCACAGTGTTCAGCAATGAAGATATTTGTTTTCTCAACAAACTACTTTAGAAATGAAGTGAAACTAGTAAGTTGTACATATTGTTAGATTACACTAACTAGGAATGTTTGAACTTGCTGCACGCAACTGTCTTCATAGCAAAGCAACTGATTTTAGAACTGAACTAGCTCATTTCACACAATACAGTGTCCAGCAATGAAGATGTTTGTTTTCTAAACAAACTACTTTAGAAATGAGGCGAATGTACTAAGTTGTACATCTTGTTAGATTACACTAACGAGGAATGTTTGAACTTGTGGACTCATCCATCTTCGTAGTAAAGCAACTGATTCCTAGAACCGAACTACCTTATTTCACACAGTACAGTGTTTGGCAATGAAGATGTTTGTTTTTTAAACAAACTGCTTTCGGAATGAGGCTAATCGACTAAGTTTTACATCTTGTTAGGTGACACAAACAAGAAAAGTTTGAAATTGCTCCACTCAACGGTCTTCATAGGAAAGCAACCCATTCCGAGAACCTAAACAGCTTATTTCACACAGTACAGTGTTCGGCAATGTAGATGCTTGTTTTCTAAACGAACACTTTAGAAATGAGTCAAATATACAAAGTTGTACATCTTGCTAGATTGCACTAACTAGGAATGTTTGAACTTGCTGCACTCAACGGTCTCTGTAAGAAAGCAACTCATTCCGAGAAGAGAGCTAACTTATTTCACACATTACTGTTTTCTGCAATGAAGATATTTGTTTTCTAAACAAACTACTTTAGAAATGAGCCAAATCTAGAAAGTTGTACATCTTGTTAGATTACACAAATAAGGAAAGTTTGAACTTGCTGCACTCAACCTTCTTCATAGGAAATCAACTCTTTCCGAGGACTTAACTATCTTATTTCACACAGTACAGTGTTCGGCAATGTAGATGTTTGTTTTCTAAACATAGTACTTTAGAAATGATTCGAATCTGCTAAGTTGTACATCTTGTTAGATTACAGAAACAAGGAAAGTTCCAAGTTGCTGCACTCATCCTTCTTGTAGGAAAGCAACTAATTCCGAGAACCTAACTAGCTTAATTCACACAGTACATTGTCCTGCAATGTAGATGTCTGTTTTCTAAACAAACTACTTTAGAAATGAGGCAAATGTACTAAGTTGTACATTTTGTTAGATGGCACTAACTAGGAATGTTGGAACTTGCTGCAATCAACGGTCTTCATATGAAAGCAACTCATTCAGAGAAGAGAACTAGCTTATTTCACAGAAAACAGTCTTCATCAATGAAGATGTTTGTTTTCTAAAGAAACTACTATAGGAATGAGGCGAATCTACTACATTGCACATCTTTTTACATTACACTGACTAAGAATGTTTGAACTTGCTGCACTCAACCTTCTTCATAGGAAAGCAACTTATTCCGAGAACCGAACTTGCTTATTTCACACAGCATAGTATTCAGGAATGAAGATGTTTGTTTTATAAACAAACTACTTTAGAAATGAGGCGAATCTACTAAGTTGTACATCTTGTTATATTACACAAACAAGGAAAGTTTGAAACAGCTGCACTCAACCTTCTTTGTAAGAAAGCAACTCATTCTGAGAAGAGAACGAGCTTATTTCACACAGTACAGTGTTCAGCAATGAAGATGTTTGTTTTGAAAACAAACCACTTTAGAAATGAGGCGAATTTACTGAGTTGTACATCTTGTTAGATTACACAAACCAGGATAGTATGAACTTGTTGCACTCAACCGTATTCGTAAGAAAGGGGCTCATTCCGAGAGGAGAACTAGCTTATTTCAGACAGCACAGTGTGTGGTAATGAAGATGTTTGTTGTCTAAACAAACTACTTTAGAAATGAGGTGAATCTACTAAGATGTATGTCTTGTTAGATTACACAAACAAGGAAAATTTGAAATTGCTGCACTCAACGGTCTTGGTAAGAAAGCAACTCATTGAGAGAAGAGAACTACCTTATTTCATGCAGTACAGTTTTCGACAATGAAAGTGTTTGTTTTCTATAAGAAAGTACTTTAGGAATGAGGCGAATCTACTAAGTTGTACATATTGTTAGATTACACAAACAAGGAAAGTTTGAACTTGCTGAACTCAACCTTCTTTGGAGGAAAGCAACTGATTCCCAGAACCGAACTAGCTTATTTCACACAGTACAGTGTTTGGCAATGAATATGTTTGTTTTCTAAACAAACTACTTTAAAAATGAGGCAAATCTACCAAGTTTTATATCTTGTTAGATTATACAAACAAGGAAAGTTTGAACATCCTGCACTAAACCTTCTTCGTAGGAAAGCAACCTATTCCGAGAACCAAACTAGCTTATTTCACAAAGTACAGTGTTCAGCAATGAAGATGTTTGTTTTCCAAACAAACTACTTCAGATATAAGGCGAATCTACTAAGATGTATGTCTTGTTAGATTACACAAACAAGGAAAATTTGAACTCGCTGCACTCAATGGTCTTGGTACGAAAGCATCTCATTGAGAGAAGAGAACTACCTTATTTCATGCAGTACAGCTTTCGACAATGAAAGCAACTGATTTCCTGAACCGAACTAGCTTATTTCACACAGTACAGTGTTTGGCAATGAAGATGTTCATTTTCTAAACAAACTACTTTAGAAATTCGGACAATCTACTAAGTTGTACATCTTATTAGATTGTACTAAGTAGGATGTTTGAACAACAAGGACAGTTTGAACTTGCTGAACTCAACCTTCTTCATAGGAAAGCAACTGATTCCTAGAACCGAACTAGCTTATTTCACACAGTACAGTGTTCAGCAATGAAGATGTTTGTTTTCTAAACAAACTACTTTAGAAATGAAGTGAAACTAGTAAGTGGTACATCTTGGTAGATTACACTAAGTAGGAATGTTTGAACTTGCTGCACTCAACCTTGTTTGTAGGAAAGCAACTGATTCTGAGAAACAAACTAGCTTATTTCACACAGGACAGTGTTCAGCAAAGAAAATGTTTGTTTTCTAAATAAAATAATTTAGAAATGACACAAATCTACTAAGTAGTACATCTTGTTAGATTACACAAACATGGAAAGTTTGAAATTGCTGCACTCATCAGTCTTCATAAGAAAGTCACTCATTCAGAGACGAGAACTAGCTTATTTCACACAAAACAGTCTACGGCAATGAAGATGTTTGTTTTCTAAACAAACTACTTTAGAAATGAATTGAAACTAGTAAGTTGTACATCTTGTTAGATGATAGCAACTAGGAATATTTGAACTTGCTTCACGCAACCTTATTCATAGCAAAGGAACTGATTTTGAGAACCTAACTAGATTATTTCACACAGTACAGTGTTCGGCAATGAAGATGTTTGTTTTCTATACAAACTACTTCAGAAATGAATTGAAACTATTAAGTTGTCCACCTTCTTAGATGACAGTAACTAGGAATGTTTGAACTTGCTGCACTCAAACTTCTTCGTAGGAAAGCAACTGATTCCGAGAACCGAACTAGCTTAATTCACACAGTACAATGTTCGGCAATGAGGATGTTTGTTTTCTAAACGAACTACCTTAGAAATGAGGCGAATATACTAAGTTGTACATCTTGTTAGATTACACAAAGAAGGAAAGTTTGAACTTGCTGGACTCAATGGTCTTCGTAAGAAAGCAACTCATTCCAAGAAGAGAACTGGCTTATTTCACACAAAACAGGTTTCGGCAATGAAGATGTTTATTTTCCAAACAAAGTATGTTAGAAATGAAGTGAAACTTGTAAGTTGTACATCTTGTTAGATGACAGTAACTAGGAATGTTTGAACTTGCTTCACACAACCTTCTTCGTAGCAAAGAAACTGATTCCGAGAACTGAACCCAACTTATTTCACACAGTACACTGTTGGGCAATGAAGATATTTATTTCTAAAGAAACTACTTTAGATATGAGCCAAATCTACTAAGTTGTGCATCTTTTTAGAATACACAAACAAGGAAAGTTTTAACTTGCTGCACTCAACCTTCTTCGTAGGAAAGCAACTGATTCCGAGAACAGAACTAGCTTATTTCACACAGGACAGTGTTCAGCAATGAAGATGTTTGTTTCCTAAACAAACTACTTTAGAAAAGAGGCACATCTAGTAAGTCGTACATCTTCATAGATTACACAAACAAGGAAAGTTTGAACTTGCTGCACTCAACCTTCTTCGTAGGAAAGCAATTGATTCCAAGAACCCAACTAGCCTATTTCACACAGTACAGTGTTCGACAATGAACATGTTTGTTTTCTAAACAAACTACTTTAGAAATGAGGCGAATCTACTAAGTGGTACATCTTGTTAGATTAGACAAACCAGAAAAGTATGAACTTGTTGCACTCAAACTTATTTGTAAGAAAGGGGCTCATTCCGAGAGGAGAACTAGCTTATTTAACACAACACAGTGTTAGGCAATGAAGATGTTGGTTTTCTAACCAAACTACTTTAGAAATGAAGTGAAACTAGTAATTTGTCCATCTTGTTAAATGACACTAACTAGGAATGTTTGAAGTTGCTGCACTCAACCATCTTTGTAGGAAAGCAACTCATTCCGAGAACCGAACTAGCTTATTTCACTCAGCACAGTATTGGCAATGAAGATGTTTGTTTTCTAAACAAAGTACTTTATAAATAAGGCGAGTCTACTTTGTTGTACATCTTGTTTGATTACACAAACAAGGAGTGTTTGAAAGTGCTACAATCAACCCTCTTCGTGAGAAAGCAACTCATTCCGAGAAGAGAACTAGCTGATTTCAAAGAGTACAGTGTTCGGCAATGAACATGTTTGTTTCTAAACAAACTACTTTGGAAATGAGGAAAATCTAGTAAGTTCTAAATCTTGTTACAGTACACAAACAAGGAAAGTTTAAACATACTGCAGTCAACGGTCTTCGTAAAAAAGCAACTCATTCAGACAAGAGAACTAGCTTATTTCACACAATACAGTTTTTGGCAATGAAGATGTTTGTTTTCTAT
This sequence comes from Orientallactaga sibirica, assembly GCA_036365145.1. Lineage (NCBI taxonomy): Eukaryota > Metazoa > Chordata > Mammalia > Rodentia > Dipodidae > Orientallactaga > Orientallactaga sibirica. Next base: position 367,098 of record JAEOAD010000020.1, read on the forward strand.
ACTTACCACTTTAGAAATGAGGTGAATCTACTAAGTTGTACATCTTGTTAGATTACACAAACAAGGAATGTTTGAACCTCCAGTAATTAACCCTCTTCGTAAGAAAGAAACACATTCCTAGAGGAGAGCTAGTTTATTTCACACAGTACAGTGTTCAGCAATGAATATTTTTGTTTTCTAAACAAACTACTGTAAGAATGAGGTGAATCTATTAAGTTATACATCTTGTTAGATTACACTAACTAGGAATGTTTAACTTGCTGCACTCAACCTTCTTTTTAGGAAAGCAACTAATTCCGAGAACCGAACTAGCTTATTTCACACAGTACAGTGTTCGGTTATGAAGATGTCCATTTTCTCAACAAAATGTTTTAGAAATGTGGTGAATCTACTAAGTTGTACACCTTGTTACATTACATAAACAAGGAAAGTTTGAACTTGCTGCATTCAACCTTCTTCGTAGGAAAGCAACTCATTCAGAGAACTGACCTAGCTTATTTCACACATTACAGTGTTCAGGAATAAAGATGTTTGTTTTGTAAACAAACTACTTTAGATATGAGATGAATCTACAAAGTTGTGCACCTTGTTAGATTACACAAAGAAGGGAAGTTTGAACTTGCTGCACTCAATGGTCTTCCTAAGAAAGGAAGTCATTCAGAGAAGAGAACTAGCTTATTTCACACAAAACAGTGTTCGGCAAAGAAGATTTTTGTTTTCTAAACAAACAACTTTAGAAATGAGGTGAATCTACTAAGTTGTACATCTTGTTAGATTACACAAACAAGGAAAGTTCAACTTGCTGTACGCAACCTTCTTCCTAGGAAAGCAACACATTCCTAGAACCAAACTAGCTTAATTCACACAGTACAGTGTTCGGCAAAGAAGATGTTTATTTTCTAAACAAACTGATTTAGAAATGAGGTGAATCTACTAAGTTGTACATCTTGTTATATTACACAAACCAGGAAAGTTTGATCTTTCTGCACTCAATCTTCTTCGTAGGAAAGCAACTCATTCCGAGAACAGAACTAGCTTATTTCACACAGCACAGTGGCTATGTAGATGTTTGTTTTCTAAACAAACTGGTTTAGAAATGAAGCAAATCTAAGTTGTACGTCTTGTTACATTGCACTCACTATGAATGTTTGAACTTGTTGAACTCATCCTTCTTTGTAGGAAAGCAACTGATTCCTACAACCGAACTAGCTTATTTCACACAGTACAGTGTTCGGCAATGTAGATGTTTGTTTTCTAAACAAACCACTTAGAAATAAGGCGAATCTACTAAGTTGTATATCTTGTTAGACTAAACATTCCAGGAAAGTATGAACTGGCTGCACCCAATTGTCTTCATAAGAAAGGGTCTCATTCTGAGACCCTAACTAGCTTATTTCACACAGTACAGTGTTCAGCAATGAAGATGTTTGTTTTCTAAACAAACTGCTTTAGAAGTGAGACGATTCTAGTAAGTTGTACATCTTGTTAGATTACACAAACAAGGAAAGTTTGAGCTTGCTGCACTCAACGGTCCTCGTAAGAAAGCAACTCATTCAGACAAGAGAACTAGCTTATTTCACAGAATACAGTGTTCGGCAATGAAGATGTTTGTTTTCTAAACAAACTACTTTAGAAATGAGGCGAATCTAGTAAGTTGTACATCTTGTTAGATTACACTAACTAGGAATGTTTGAACTTGCTAAACGTTACCTTCTTTGTAGGAAAGGAACTGAATCCGAGAACCGAACTAGCTTATTTAACACAGTACAGTGTTTGGCAATGAAGATGTTTGTTTTCTAAACAAACCACATAGAAATGAGGCGAATCTCCTAAGTTGTACATCTTGTTAGATTAAACAAACCAGGAAAGAATGAACTTGCTGCGCCCAACTGTATTCATAAGAAAGGGTCTCATTCCGAGATGAGAACGAGCTTATTTCCCGCAGTACAGTGATCAGCAATGAAGATGTTTGTTTTCTAAACAAAGTACTTTAGAAATGAACTGAAACTAGTAAGTTGAACATCTTGTTAGGTGACACTAACTAGGAACGTTTGAACTTGCTACACGCAACCTTCTTAGGAGCAAAGCAACTGATTACCAGAACCGAACTAGCTTACTTCACACAGTACAGTGTTTCGCAATGAAGATGTTCGTTTTCTAAACACACTGCTTTAGAAATGAGGAGAATCTACTAAGTTGTACATCTTGTTAGATTGCACTAAATATGAATGTTGAACTTGCTGCACTCAAGCAACTGATTCTAAGAACCAAACTAGCTTATTTCACTCAGTACAGTGTTCAGCAATGAAGATGTTTGTTTTCTAAACAGACTACTTTAGAAATGAGGCGAATCTCATAAGTTGTTAAACTTCTTACATTACACAAACAAGGAAAGTTTAAACTTGCTGCACTCAACTGTCTTCATAAGAAAGCAACTCATTCAGAGAAGAGAATTAGCTTATTTCATACAATACAGTGTTTGGCAATGAATATGTTTATTTTGTAAACAAACTACTGTAGAAATGAAGAATCTACTAAGTTGTACATCTTGTAAGATTACACTAACTAGGAATGTTTGAACTTGCTGCAACTAACCTTCTTCGTAGGAAAGCAAGTGATTCTGAGAACCGAACCAGCTTATTTCACACAGTACAGAGTTCAGCAATGAACATGTTTGTTTTATAAACAAACTACTTTAGAAATGAATAGAATCTACTAAGTTGTATATCTTGTTAGATTACACAAACAAGGAAAGTTTGAACCTGCTGCTCTGAAACTTCTTGGTAGGAAAGCAACTGATTCCCAGAACCGAACTAGCTTATTTCACACAGTACAGTGTTCGGCAATGAAGATGTTTGTTTTCTAAACAATCTACTTTAGAAATGAGGTGAATCTACTAAGTTGTACATCTTGTTACATTACATAAACAGGGAAAATTTGAACTTACTGCACTCAACCCTCTTCGTAGGAAAGAAACTCATTTCGAGAACCGAAATAGCTTATTTCACAAAGTACAGTGTTCTGCAATAATGATGTTTCTGTTCTAAAGAAACTACTTTAGAAATGAAGCGAATCTACTAAGTTGTACATCTTGTTTGATTACACAAACATGGAAGTATGAAACTGCTGCAATCGACCCTCTTCGTTAGAAAACAACTCATTCCAAGAAGAGAACTAGCTTACTTCAGACAATACAGTGTTTGGCAATGAAGATGTTTGCTTTCTAAACAAACCATTTTAGAAATGAGGCGAATCTACTAAGTTGTACGTCTTGTTAGATGGATTACACAAATCATCAAAGTATGAACTTTCTGCACTCAACCATATTCATAAGAAAGGGGCTCATTCTGAGAGGAGAACTAGCTTATTTCACACAGCACTGTGTTCGTCAATGAAGATATTTGTTTTGTAAACAAACTACTTTAGAAATGAAGTGAAACTAGTAAGTTGTACACCTTGTTAGATGACACTAAATAGCAATGTTTGAACTTGCTGCACACAACCTTCTTCGAATGAAAGCAACAGATTCCTAGAACCGAACTAGCTTATTTCACACAGTACAGTGTATGGCAATGAAGATGTTCATTTTCTCAACAAACTGCTTTAGACATGAGGTGAATCGACTAAGTTGTAGGTCTTGTAAGATTAAACAAACAAGGAAAGTTTGAACTTGCTGCACTCAACCTTCTTAGGAGGAAAGGAACTGATTCCTAGAACCGAATTAGCTTATTTCACACAGTACAGTGTTCGGCAATGAAGATGTTTGTTTTCTAAACAAACTACTTTATAAATGAGGCGAATCTACTAAACTGTACATCTTGTTAGATTACACAAAGAAGGAAACTTTGAACTTGCTGCACTCAATGGTCTTCGTGAGAAAGCAACTGATTCCAAGAAGAGAACTAGCTTATTTCACACAGTACAGTGTTCGGCAATGAAGATATTTGTTTTCTAAACAAACTACTTTAGAAATGAGGCGAATCTTCTAATTTGTACATCTTGTTAGATTACAGAAAAAAGGAAAGTTTGAACTTACTGCATTCAACCTTCTTTGTAGTAAAGCAACTGATTCCAAGAACCGAACAAGCTTATTTCACACAATACAGTGTTCGGAAACGAAGATGTTTATTTTCTAAACAAAGTAATTTAGAAATGAGCTGAATATAGTAGTTGTACATCTTGTTAGATGACACACACAGGGACAGTTTTAACTTGCTGCAGTCAACCTTCTTCATAGGAAAGCAACTGATTCCTAGAACTGAACTAGCTTATTTCACACAGTACAGTGTTCGGCAATGAAGATGTTTGATTTCTAAACAAACTACTTTAGAAATGAGGCGAATCCACTAAGTTGTACATCTTGTTAGATTACACAAACAAGGAGTGTTTGAAACTGCTGTAATCGACCCTGTTCATAAGAAAGCAACTCATTCTGAGAAGAGAAATAGCTTATTTCAGACAGTACACTTTTTGGAAATGAAGATGTTTGTTTTCTAAACAAACTACTTTAGAAATGAGTGAAATCTACTAGTTGTACATCTTGTTAGATTACACAAAACAGGAAAGTTTGAACTTGCTGCACTCAACCTTCTTCATTAGAAAGCAACAGATTCCTAGAAGAGAACTAGCTTATTTCAAACAGTACAGTGTTATGGCAATGAAGATGTTCATTTTCTAAACAAACTACTTTAGAAATGAGGTGAATCTACTAAGTTGTACATCTTGTTAGATTACAACAAACAGAATGTTTGAACTTGCTGCACTCAACCTTCTTCGTAGGAAAGCAACTGATTCCGAGAACCGAACTAGCTTATTTCACACAGTACAGTGTTCGGCAATGAAGATGTTTGTTTTCTAAACAAACTACTTTAGAAATGAGGCAAATATACTAAGTTGTACATCTTGTTAGATTACACAAACAAGGAAAGTTTGAACTTGCTGCACTCAACAGTCTTCGTAAGAAAGCAACTCATTCTGAGTAGAGATCTAGCTTATTTCACATAATACAGTGTAGGGAAATGAAGATGTTGGTTTTGTAAACAAACTATTTTAGAAAAGAGGTGAATCTACTAAGTTGTTCATCTTGTTAGATTACAAAAACAAGCAAAGTTTGAACTTGCTCCACTCAACCTTCTTCGTAGGAAAGTAACTGATTCCAAGAACTGAACTAGCTTATTTCACACAGTACAGTGTTCGTCAGTGAACATGTTTATTTTCTAAACAAACTACTTTAGAAATGAGGCGAATCTAGTAAGTTGTACATCTTCTTAGATTACACAAACACGGAAAGTTTGAACTTGCTGCACTCAACGGTCTTCATAAGAAAGCAACTCATTCTGAAAAGAGAACTAGCTTGTTTCACACTGTACAGTATTCGGGATTGAAGATGTTTGTTTTCTAAACAAACTACTTTAGAAATGAGGTGAATCTACTAAGTTGTACATCTTGTTAGATTACACAAACAAGGAAAGTTTGAACTTGCTGCACTCAACCCTGTTCATAAGAAAGCAACTCATTCTGAGAAGAGAACTAGCTTATTTCAGAAAGTACAGTGTTTGGAAATGAAGATGTTTGTTTTCTAAACAAACTACTTTAGAAATGAGGCAAATCTACTAGTTGTACATCTTGTTAGATTACACAAACAGGAAAGTTTGAACTTGCTGCACTCAACCTTCTTCATTAGAAAACTCATTCCGAGAAGAGAACTAGCTTATTTTTCACAGCACAGTGTTTGGCAATGAAGATGTTTGTTTTCTAAACAAACTACTTTAGAAATGAGGTGAATCTACTAAGTTGTACATCTTGTTAGATGGACACAAACTAGGAATGTTTGAACTTGCTGCACTCAACCTTCTTCATAAGAAAGCAACTCATTCAGAGAAGAGAATTAGCTTATTTCACATAGCACAGTGTTCAGCAATGAAGATGTTTGTTTTCTAAACAAACTTCTTTAGACATGAGGGGAATCTAGTGAGTTGTACATCTTGTTAGATTACACAAACAAGGAAAGTTTGAACTTGCTGCACTCAACAGTCTTCATAAGAAAGCAACTCATTCTGAGAAGAGATCTAGTTTATTTCACATAATACAGTGTTGGAAATGAAGATGTTTGTTTTCTAAACAAACCACTTTAGAAATGAGGTGAATCTACTAAGTTGTACATCTTGTTAGATTACACAAACAAGGAAAGTTTGAACTTGCTGCACTCAACCTTCTTATAAGGAAAGCAACTGATTCCAAGAACTGAACTAGCTTATTTCACACAGTACAGTTTGAATGAAGATGTTTGTTTTCTAAACAAACTACTTTAGAAATGAGGCGAATCTAGTAAGTTGTACATCTTGTTAGATTACACAAACAAGGAAAGTTTGAACTTGCTGCACTCAATGGTCTTTAAGAAAGCAACTCATTCTGAGAAGAGAACTAGCTTATTTCAACAGTACAGTGTTTGGCAATGAAGATGTTTGTTTTCAAACAAACTACTGAATCTTTAATTTGTACATCTTGTTAGATTACAGAAAAAGGAAAGTTTGAACTTGCTGCACTCAACCTTCTTTGTAGTAAAGCAACTGATTCCAAGAAGAACTAGCTTATTTCACACAAAACAGTGTTTGGAAATGAAGATGTTTGTTTTTCTAAACAAAGTAATTTAGAAAATGAGCTGAATATACTAAGTTGTACATCTTGTTAGATTACACACAAGGACAGTTTTAACTTGTTGCACTCAACCTTCTTCATAGGAAAGCAACTGATTCCTAGAAGAGAACTAGCTTATTTGTACAGTGTTAGGCAATGAAGATGTTTGTTTTCTAAACAAACTACTTTAGAAATGACGAATCCACTAAGTTGTACATCTTGTTAGATTACACAAACAAGGAGTGTTTGAAACTGCTGTAATCGACCCTGTTCATAAGAAAGCAACTCATTCTCTTAGCTTATTTCACACAGTACACTTTTTGGCCATGAAGATGTTTGTTTTCATCTACTAGATGTATATCTTGTTAGATTACACAAACCAGGAAAGTTTGAACTTGCTGAACTCAACTGTATTCTTTCAAGCATTCCAAGAAAGAACGAGCTTATTTTCTGTTATGCAGTGAGGATGAACATCTTTGTTTTCTAAACAAACTACTTTAGAAATGAAGTGAGTTTGTAGAAAACATCTTGTTAGATTTCTAGGAAAACAAACTACTAAACTAATTATTTCAACAGAAAATTGAATTTTCAAATAGCTTGTTTTCTAAACAAACAAAGAAGATAGTACATCTTGTGAGATTACACAAACAAGAGTGTTTGAATTGCTGCAATTCAAACAGTCCTTCTTTGTGTAAAGCAATATACATTCTTAGTAGAGATTTTGCTTATTTCTGCAGTTTGTTTAGAAATGAAGACCTTCATTTTGTAAACAAACTATTTTAGAAAAGAGGTGAATCTTCACAAAAACAAGAAAGTTTGAACTTATCAAGTCAAAAATTTCTTTGTGTAACTCTAACAAGAATACAACTAGTAGATTTTCACTCCAGTGAACATGTTTATTTTCTACTATTTTTAGAAATAAGCTAGTTAAATCTAGTAAGTTGTTAAAACACTTGTCTTAGATTACACAAAACGATGAAATGAACTTGCTGCACTCAACAAGATCTTCATAAGAAAGCAACTCATTCTTAGCTTGTTTCACACTAATACTGTATAGGATTGAAGATGTTTGTTTTCTAAACTGAATGAACTACTTTAGAAATGAGTGTTGAGTCTTCTAAGTTGTACATCTTGTTAGATTATACAAACAAAGGAAAGTTTGAACTTGCTGCACTCAACGGTTTGTTATAAAATAAACAACTCATTCAGACTGGAGGACTAAGCTTCTATCACACAAATCAGTTGTTTCTTACGAAGAGTCTTCAATGAAGATGTTTCTTTTCTAAACTACTTTAGAAATGAGATTTTATTTCTTGTTAAGATTACAGAAATAAGAAAGTTTCAACTTGAATGCACTCAACCTTCTTCAACGGAGGAACTCTTTCCAGAAATACAATAGTTGGAAGATGTTTGTTTTCTAAACAAACTTGTTTAGAAAACAATGAGCATTACAGTTGTGCATCTGATTTTGCACAAACAATGTTTATAACAAAGCAACTCATTCCGTGAAAATAAATTAGCTTATTTTCATAGCACAGTGTTCAGCAATGAAGATGTTTGTTTTCTAAACAAACTTCTTTAGACATGAGGGGAATCTAGTGAGTTGTACATCTTGTTAGATTACACAAACAAGGAAAGTTTGAACATGCTGCACTCAACGGTCTTCATAAGAACGCAAATCATTTAGACAAGAGAACAAGTTTATTTCACATAATACAGTGTTCGGAAATAAAGATGTTTGATTTCTAAACAAACCACTTTAGAAATGAGGCAAATCTACTAAGTTGTACGTCTTGTTAGATTACACAAACAAGGAAAGTTTTAACTTGCTGCACTCAACAGTCTTCATAAGAAAGCAACTCATTCTGAGAAGAGGACTAGCTTATTTCACACAATACAGTTTGGAAATGAAGATGTTTGTTTTGCAAACAAACTACTTTAGAGATGAGGGGAATCTAGTAAGTTGTACATCTTGTTAGATATCACAAACAAGGAAAGTTTGAACTTGCTGCACTCAACGGTCTTTGTAAGAAAGCAACTCATTCAGACAAGAGAACTATCTTGTTTCACATAATACAGTGTTTGGCAATGAAGATCTTTGTTTTCTAAACAAAGGACTTTAGAAATGAAGTGAAACTAGTGAGTTGTACATATTGTTACATCACACTAACTCGGAATGTTTGAACTTGCTTCACTCAACCTTCTTCGTAGCAAAGCAACTGACTCCGAGAACCAAACTAGCTTATTTCACACAATAAAGTGTTTGGCAATTCAGATGTTTGTTTTCTAAACAAATTACCCTAGAAATCAGGCCAATCTACTAAATTGTATACCTTGTTAGATTACACAAACAAGGAAAGTTTGAACTTGATACACTCAACTGTCTTCATAAGGAAGCAACTAATTCCGAGAAGAGAACAAGCATATTACACAGAGTAGAGTGTTCGGCAATTAAGATGTTTGTTTTCTAAACAAACGACGTTAGAAATGAGGCTTATCTACAAAGTTGTACATCTTGTTAGATTACACAAACTAGGAGAGTTTGAACTTGTACAACACAACAGTCTTCGTAGGAAAGCAACTCATTCTGAGAACAGAACTAGCTTATTTCACACAGTATAGTCTTCGGCCATGAAGGTGTTTGATTTCCAAAAAAAACTATGTTAGAAATGAGCGTAATCTACCAAGATGTATATCTTGTTAGATTACACAAACTAGGAAATTTTGAACTTGTAGAAAGAAACATTCTTCGTAGGATAGCAACTCATTCCAAGAAAAGAACGAGCTCTTCTTAAGAAGAGTCTTTAGTGCAGGAGGATGAAACTCTCCTAGTTTGTGTAATCTAACAAGATGTACAATTTAGTAAATTAGCTTCATTTCAAACACAGTTTGTTTAGAAAACAAACACCTTCATTTCCTAATACTGTAATGTGTGAAATAAGCTAGTTCTGTTCTCGTTGTGAATTGCTTTCCTACGAATAGTGTTGAGTTTTACAAGTTCAACTATCCTAGATTGTGTAAACTAATAAGATGTACAATTTAGTAAATTGGCTTCATTTCAAACGTAGTTTGTTTAGAAAACAAACGCCTTCATTTCCTAATTCTGTTAGGTATGAAAGAAGATAGTTCTGTTCTCGGAATGAGTTGCTCTCCTACGAAGAGTGTTGAATTCTACAAGTTCAAACTCTCCTACTTTGTGTAATCTAACAAGATATACAACTTAGTAGATTTGCCTCATTTCTAAAGTAGTTTGTTTAGAAAACAAACACCTTCATTGCTGAACACTGTACTGTGTGAAATAAACTAGTTCTGTTCTCGGAATGTGTTTCTTTCCTATGAAGAGTGTTGAGTTATACAAGTTCAAAATTTCCCAGTTTGTGTAATCTAACAAGATATACAACTTAGTAGATTTGCCTCATTTCTAATGTAGTTTGTGTAGAAAATAAACACCTTCATAGCCGAACACTGTACTGTGTGAAATAAGCTAGTTCTGTTCTCAGAATGAGTTGCTTTCTTACGAAGAGACTTCAGTGCAGCAAGATGAAACTGTCCTGGTTTGTGTAATCTAACAAGATGTACAGTTTAGTAAATTATCCTTATTTTATACGTAGTTTGTTTAGAAAACAAACACCTTCACTTCCTAATACTGTATAGTGTGAAATAAGCTAGTTCTGTTCTCGGAATGAGTTGCTTTCCTGCTAAGAGTGTTGAGTTCTACAAGTTGAAACTCTCCTAGTTTGTGTAACCTAACAAGATGTACAACGTAGTAGACTTGCCTCATTTATAATGTAGTTTGTTTAGAAAACAAACACCTTCATTGCCTAACACTGTAATGTGTGTAGTAAGCTAGTTCTGCTCTCGGAATGAGTTGCTTTCTTACGAAGAGTCTTCAGTGCAGCAAGATGAAACTCTCCTAGTTTGTGTAATCTAACAAGATGTACAATTTAGTAAAATAGCTGCATTTCACACGTAGTTTGTTTAGAAAACAAACACCTTCATTTCCTAAAACTGTACTGTGTGAAATAAGCTAGTTCTGTTCTCGGAATGAGTTGCTTTCCAACGAAGAATGTTGAGTTCTGCAAGGTCAAACTCTCCTAGTTTGTGTAATCTAAGAAGATGTACAAATTAGTGGATTCACCTCATTTCTAACGTAGTTTGTTTAGAAAACAAACACCTTCATTGCCGAACACTGTACTGTGTGAAATAAGCTCGTTCTTTTCTTGGAATGAGTTTCTATCCTACGAAGAAAGTTGGGTTCTACAAGTTCAAAATTTCCTAGTTTGTGTAATCTCACAAGATGCACATCTTAGTAGATTCGCCTCATTTCTAACATAGTTTGTTTAGAAAACAAACACCTTCATTGCCAAAACTTTACTGTGTGAAATATGCCAGTTCTGCTCTCAGAATGAGTTCCTTTCCTACGAAGAGTGTTGGGTTCTACAAGTTCATACGTTCCTAGTTTGTGTAATCTAACAAAATGTACAACTTTGTAGATTCACCTCATTTCTAACGTATTTTGTTTCGAAAACAAACACCTTTATGGCCGAACACTGTACTGTGTTAAATAACCAGTTCTGTTCTCGGAATGAGTTGGTTTCTTAAGAAGAGTCTTCAGTGCAGCAAGATGAAACTCTCCTTGTTTGTGTAATCTAACCAGATTTAAAATTTACCCAATTTGCTTCATTTCAAACGTAGTTTGTTTACAAAACAAACACCTTCAATTCCTTATACTGTAAGGTGTGAAATAAGCAAGTTCTGTTCTCAGAATGAGTTGCGTTTCTACGAAGAGGGTTGAGTTCTACAAGTTCAAACTCTCCCAGTTTGTGCAATCTAAAAAGATATACAACTTAGTACATTCGCTTCATTTTTACGTAGTTTCTTTAGACAACAAACACCTTCATTGCCGAACACTGTACTGAGTGAAATAAGCTAGTTCTGTTCTTGGAATGAGTTGTTTTCCTATGAAGAGTGTTGAGTTCTACAAGTTCAAACTCTCCCAGTTTGTGCAATCTAACAAGATGTACAACTTAGTAGATTTGCCTCATTTCTGATGTAGTTTGTTTAGAAAACAAACACCTTCATTGCTGAACACTGTACTGAGTGAAATAAGCTAGTTCTGTTCTCGGAATGAGTTGCTTTCCTACGAAGAGTCTGCAGTGCATCAAGATCAATGTTTATTAGTTTGTGTAATCTAACACGATGTACAATTTAGTAAATTAGCTTCATTTGAAACATAGTTTGTTTAGAAAAAAAGTCTTCGTTGCCGAACACTGTACTGTGTGAAATAAGCTAGTTTTGTTCTCAGAATGAGTTGTTTTCCTACGAAGAGTGTTGGGTTCTACAAGTTCAAAATCTCCTAGTTTGTGAAATCTATCAAGATATACAACTTAGTACATTCTCCTCAATTCTAAGGTAGTTTGTTTAGAAAACAAACACCTTCATTGACGAACACTGTACTGTGTGAAATAGACTGGTTCTGTTCTCGGAATGAGTTGCTTTCCTATGAAGAGTGTTGGGTTCTACAAGTTCAAACTCTCCTTGTTGTGTAATTTAACAAGGTGTACAACTTAGTACATTGGTCTCATTTCTAACGTAGTTTGTTTGGAAAACAAACACCTTCACTGCCAAACACTGTACTGTGTGAAATAAGCTAGTTCATTTCTCGATATGAGTTGTTTTCCTACGAAGAGTGTTGAGTTCTACAAGTTCAAACTCTCCTAGTTTGTGTAATCTAACAGGATGTCCTATTTAGTAGATTTGCCTCATTTCTAACGTAGTTTATTTAGAAAACAAACACCTTCACTTCCGAACACTGTAGTGTGTGAAATAAGCTAGTTCTGTTCTCAGAATGAGTTGCTTTCTTACGAAGAGTCTTCAGTGCACTAAGATCAACCTTTATTAGTTTGTGTAATCTAACAAGATGTACAATTTAGTAAATTACCTTCATTTCAAACGTAGTGTCTTTACAAAACAAGCACCTTCATTTCCTACTACTGTACTGTGTGAAATAAGCTAGTTCTGTTCTCGGAATGAGTTGCTTTCTTACGAAGACTATTCAGTGCAGGAAGATGAAACTCTCCTAGTTTGTGTAATCTAACAAGATGTACAATTTAGTGTATTAGGTTCAATTCAAACGTAGTTTGTTTAGAAAACAAACACCTTCATATCCAAATATTGTACTGTGTGAAAGAAGCTAGTTCTGTTCTCAGAATGATTTGTTTTCCTACGAAGAGTGTTGAGTTCTACAAGATCAAACTCTCCTAGTTTGTGTTATCTAATAAGATATACAACTTAGTAGATTCACCTAATTTCTAACGTAGTTTGTTTAGAAAACAAACACCTTCATGGCCGAAAACTGTAGTATGTGAAATATGCTACTTTTGTTCTCAGAATGAGTTGCTTTCGTACGAAGAGCCTTCAGTTCATCAGGATCAATCTTTCCTAGTTTGTGTAATCTAACACGATGTACAATTTAGTAAATTAGCTTCATTTGAAACGTAGTTTGTTTAGAAAAAAACACCTTCATTTCCCAATACTGTACTGTGTGAAATAAGCTAGTTCTGTTCTCGGAATGAGTTGCTTTCCTACGAAGTGTTGAGTTCTACAAGTTCAAACTCTCCTAGTTTGTGTAATTTAACAAGATGTACAAATTAGTAGATTCGCCTCATGTCTAACGTAGTTTGTTGAGAAAACAAACAAATTCATTGCAAAATACTTTACTGTGTGAAATAAGCTAGTTCTTTTCTCGGTATGAGTTGTTTCCTGCGAAGAGTGTTGAGTTCTACAAGTTCAAACTCTCCTAGTTTGTGTAATCTAACAAGATGTACAACTTAGTAGATTTGCCTCTTTTCTAACGTAGTTTACTTAGAAAACAAACACCTTCATTGTCTAACAATGTACTGGGTGAAATAAGCTAGATCTGTTCTCAGAATGAGTTGTTTTCCTACAAAGAGTGTTGAGTTCTACGAGTTCAAATTCTCCTAGTTTGTGTAATCTAAGAAGATGTACAACTTAGTAGATTTGCCTCATTTCTAACGTTGTTTGTTTACAAAACAAACAACTTCATTGGTGAACACTGTACTGTATGAAATAAGCTAGATCTGTTCTCGGAATGAGTTGCTTTCCTAGGAAGAGCCTTCAGTACAGCAAGATCAAACTTTCCTAGTTTGTGGAATCTAACAAGATGTACAATATAGTAAATTAGCCTCATTTGAAATGTAGTTTGTTTAGAAAACAAACACCTTCATGGCAGTATACTGTACTGTGTGAAATAAGGTGGTTCTGTTCCCGGAATGAGTTGCTTTCCTACAAAGAGTGTTGAGTTCTTTAAGTTCAAACTCTCCTAGTTTGAGTAATCTAACAAGATGTACAATTTAGTAGATTCGCCTCATTTCTAACGTAGTTTGGTTAGAAAACCAACACCTTCAATGCCAAATACTGCACTGTTTGAAATAAGCTAGTTCTTTTCTCGGTATGAGTTGTTTTCCTACGAAGAGTGTTGAGTTCTACAAGTTCAAACTCTCCTAGTCTGTGTAATCTAACAGGATGTACAACTTAGTAGATTCACCTCATTTTTAACGTAGTTTGTTTAGAAAACAAACACCTTCATTGCCGAACACTGTTCTGTGTCAAATAAGGTAGTTCTGTTTTCAGATTGAGTTGCTTTCTCACGAAGAGTCTTCAGTGCAGGAAGATCAACCTTTCCTAGTTTGTGTAATCTAACAAGATATACAATTTAGTAAATTACCTTCATTTCATACGTAGTTTGTTTAGAAACCAAACACCTTCATTTACTAATACTCTAATGCGTGAAATAATGTAGTTCTGTCCTCGGATTGAGTTGCTTCAGTTTAGCAAGATGAAACTCTCCTAGTTTGTGTAATCTATCAAGATGTACAATTTAGTAAATTAGCTTCATTTCAAACATAGTTTGTTTAGAAAACAAACACCTTCATTTCCTAATCCTGTACTGTTTGAAATAAGCTAGTTGTAATCTCGGAATGAGTTGCTTTCCTACGAAGAGTGTTGAGTTCTAAAAGTTCAAACTCTCCTAGTTTGTGTAATCCAGCAAGATGTACAACTTAGTAGATTTGCCTCATTTCTAACGTAGTTTTTTTAGAAAACAAACAACTTCATTGAGAAAAACTGCACTGTGTGAAATAAGCTAGTTCTCTTCTGGTTTTCCTATAAAGAGTGTGGTGTTCTACAAGTTGAAACTCTCCTAGTTTCTGTAATCTAACAAGATGTACAACTTAGTAGATGTGCCTCATTTCTAACGTAGTAGGTTCAGAAAACAAACACCTTCATTGCCGAACACTGTACTGTGTGAAATAAGCTAGATCTGTTCTCGGAATAAATTGCTTTCCTACGAAGAATCTTCAGTGCAGCGAGATCAAACTTTCCTAGTTTGAATAATCTAACAAGTTGTACAATTTAGTAAATTAGCTTCATTTGAGACGTAGTTTGTTGAGAAAAGAAACACCTTAATTTCTTAATACTGTACTGTGTGAAATAAGCTACTTCTGTTCTCGGAATAAGTTACTTTCCTACGAAGAGTCTTCAGTGTAGCAAGAGCAAACTTTCCTAATTTGTGTAAACTAACAAGATATACAATTTAGTAAATTAGCTTCATTTGAGATGTAGTTTGTTTAGAAAACAAACACCTTAATTTCTTAATACTGTCCTGGGTGAAATAAGCTAGTTCTGTTCTCGGAATGAATTTTTTTCTACGAAGGGTGTTCAGTTCTACAACTTCAAACTCCCCTAGTTTGTGTAATCTAACAAGATGTACAACTTAGTAGATTTGCCTCAGTTCTAACATAGTTTGTTTGGAAAGCAAACACCTTCATTGCCAAACAGTGTACTGTGTGAATTAAACTAGTTCTGTTCTCGGAATGAGTTGCTTTCCTACGAAGAGTCTTCAGTGCAGCAAGATCATACTTTCCTAGTTTGTGCAATCTAACATGATGTACAATTTAGTAAATTAGCTTCATTTCAAACGTTGTTTGTTTACAAAACAAACAGCTTCATTTCCAAACACCGTACCATGTGAAATAAGCTGGTTATGTTCTCGGAATGAGTTACTTTCCTACGAAGAGTGTTGAGTTCTACAAGTTCAAACTCTCCCAGTTTGTGTCATCTAACAAGATGTACAAATTAGTAGATTCTCCTCATTTCTAACGTAGTTTGTTTAGAAAACAAAC
The DNA here is from genome assembly GCA_036365145.1 of Orientallactaga sibirica. Classification (NCBI taxonomy): domain Eukaryota; kingdom Metazoa; phylum Chordata; class Mammalia; order Rodentia; family Dipodidae; genus Orientallactaga; species Orientallactaga sibirica. The sequence continues at coordinate 382,937 of JAEOAD010000020.1, forward strand.
AAATTCATTGCTGAATACTTTACTGTGTGAAATAAGCTAGTTCTGTTCTCGGAATGAGTTGTTTTCCTACAAAGAGTGTTCAGTTCTACAAGTTCAAACTCTCCTAGATTGTGTAATCTAACAGGATGTACAACTTAGTAGATTTGCCTCATTTCTAATGTAGTTTCTTTAGAAAACAAACACCTTCATTGCCGAACACTGTACTGTGTGAAATAAGCTGGATCGGTTCTCGGAATGAGTCGCTTTCCTATGAAGAGTCTTCAGTGCAGCAAGATCAAACATTCCTAGTTTGTGTAATCTAACAAGAAGTACAATTTAGTAAATTAGCTTCATTTGAAACGTACTTTGTTTAGAAAACATACACCTTCATTTCCTAATACTGTACTCTGTGAAGTAAGCTAGTTCTGTTCTCAGAATGGGTTGCTTTCCTACTAAGAGTGTTGAGTTCTACAAGTTCAAACTCTCGTAGTTTGTGTAATCTAACAAGATATACAAACTAGTAGATTTGCGTCATTTCTAATGTAGTTTGTTTAGAAAACAAACAAATTCATTGTCGAATGCTTTAATTTGTGAAATAAGCTAGTTCTTTTCTCCGTATGAGTTGTTCCACAAGTTCAAACTCTCCTAGTTTGTGTAATCTAACAGGATGTACAACTTAATAGATGCGCCTCATTTCTAACATAGTTTGTTTAGAAAACAAACACCTTCATTGCCAAACACTGTACTGTGAGAAATAAACTAGTCCTGTTCTTGGAATGAGTTGCTTTCCTACGAGTCTTCACTGAAACAAGATCAAACTTTCCTAGTTTGTGTAATCTCACAAGATGTACAATTTAGTAAATTAGCTTCATTTGAAACTAATTTCTTTAGAAAACAAACACCGTCAATTCCTAATATTGTACTGTGTTAAATAAGCTAGTTCTGTTCTCGGATTGAGTTGCTTTCATACGAAGAGTCTTCAGTGCAGCAATATGAAACTCTCCTAGTTTGTGTAATCTAACAAGATGTACAATTTAGTAAATTAGATTCATTTCAAACGTAGTTTGTTTAGGAAACAAACACCTTCATTTCCTAATACTGTACTGTTTGAAATAAGCTAGTTCTATTCTCAGAATGAGTTGCTTTCCTACGAAGAGTGTTGAGTTCTACAAGTTCAAACTCTCCTAGTTTATGTAATCTAACAAGATGTACAACTTAGTAGATTTGCCTCATTTCTAACGTTGTAGGTTTGGAAAACAAACACCTTCATTGCCAAACACTGTACTGTGTGAAATAAGCTAGATCTGTTCTCTAAATGAGTTGCTTTCCTACGAAGAGTCTTCAGTGCAGCAAAATCAAACTTTCCTACTTTGTGTAATAGAATAAGTTGTACAATTTGGCAAATTAGCTTCATTTGAAACGTAGTTTGTTTAGAAAAGAAACACGTTCATTTCCTAATACTGTACTGTGTGAAATAAGCTAGTTCTTTTCTTGGAAGGAGGTTATTTCCTACGAAGAGTGTTGAGTTCTACAAGCTCAATCTCTTCTAGTTTGTGTAATCTAACAAGACATATAAATTAGTAGATTTTCCTCATTTCTATTGTAGTTTGTTTAGAAAACAAACACATTCATTGCCGAACACTGTACTGTGTGCAATAAGCAAGTTCTGTTCTCGGAATGAGTTTCTTTCCTACGAAGAGTTTTGGGTTCTAGAAGTTCAAACTCTCCTAGTTTGTGTAATCTAACGAGAAGTACAATTTAGTAAATTAGCTTCCATTGAAAGTAGTTTGTTGAGAAAACAAACACCTTCATTTCCGAACACTGTACTGTGTGAAATAAGCTGGATCTGTTCTCGGAATAAATTGCTTTCCTACGAAGAGTCTTCAGTGCAGCAAGATCAAACTTTCCTAGTTTGCGTAATCTAACAAGTTGTACAATTTAGTAAATTAGCTTCATTTGAAACGTAGTTTGTTTAGAAAGCAAACACCTTCATTTCCTAATACTGTAATGTGTGAAATAAGCTAGTTCTGTTCTTGGAATAAGTTGCTTTCCTACGAAGAGTGTTCAGTGCAGCAAGATCAAACATTCCTAGTTTGTGTAAACTAACAAGATGTCCAATTTAGTAAATTAGCTTCATTTGAGACGTAGTTTGTTTTGAAAAGAAACACCTTCATTTCTTAATACTGTCCTGTTTGAAATAAGCTAGTTCTGTTCTCGGAATAAATTTTTTTTCTATGAAGAGTTTTGAGTTCTACAAGTTCAATCTCTCTTAGTTTGTGTAATCTAACAAGATGTACAACTTAGTAGATTTGCCTCAGTTCAAACGTAGTTTGTTTGTAAAACAAACACCTTCATGGCCAAACAGTGTAATGTGTGCATTAAGCTAGTTCTGTTCTCGGAATGAGTTGGTTTCCTACGAATAGTGTTGAGTTCTACAAGTTCAAATTCTCCGAGTTTGTGGAATCTAACAAGATGTACAACTTAGTAGATTTGCTTCATTTCTAACGTAGTTTGTTTAGAAAACAAACAACTTCATTGCTGAACACTGTACTGTATGAAATAAGCTAGATCTGTTCTCGGAATGAGTTGCTTTCCTACGAAGAGTCTTCAGTGCAGCAAGATCAAACTTTCCTAGTTTTTGGAATCTTACAAGATGTACAATTTAGTTGATTCGACTCATTTCTAACGTAGTTTGTTTAGAAAACAAACATCTTCATTGCCGAACACTGGATAGTGAAATAAGGTAGTTCTGTTCTCGGAATGAGTTGCTTTCTTATGGAGAATCTTCAGTGCACTAAGATAAACCTTTCCTAATTTGTGTAAACCAACAAGATGTACAGTTTAGTTAAATTAACTTCATTCCAAACGAATTTTTTTAGAAAACAAACACCTTCAATTCCTAATACTGTACTGTGTTAAATAAGCTAGTTCTGTTCTCGGATTGAGTTGCTTACGTACGAAGAGTCTTCAGTGAAGCAAGATGAAACTCTCCTAGTTTGTGTAATCTAACAAGATGTACAATTTAGTAAATTAGCTTCATTTCAAACGTAGTTTGTTTAGAAAACCAACGCCTTCATTACCTAATAATGTACTGTTTGAAATAAGCTAGTTTTAGTCTAGGAATGAGTTGCTTTCCTATGAAGAGTGTTGAGTTCTACAAGTTCAAACTCTCCTCGTTTGTGTAATCTAACAAGATGTACAACTTAGTAGATTTGCCTCAGTTCAAACGTAGTTGGTTTAGAAAACAAACACCTTCATTGCCGAACACTGTACTGTGTGAAATAAGCTAGTTCTGTTCTCAGAATGAGTTGCTTTACAATGAAGAGTGTTGAGTTCTACAAGTTCAAACTCTCCTAGTTTGACTAATCTAACAAGATGTACAACTTAGTAGATTCGACTCGTTTCTAAAGTAGTTTGTTTAGAAAACAATCAAATTCATTGCCACATACTTTAAAGTGTGAAATAAGCTGGTTCTTTTCTCGGTATGAGTTGTTTTCCTGGGAAGAGTGTAGAGTTCTACAAGTTGAAACTCTCCTAGTTTGCGTAATTTAACAAGATGTACAACTTAGTAGATTTGCCTCTTTTCTAACGTAGTTTGTTTAGAAAACAAACACTTTCATTGCCGAAAACTGTACTGTGTGAAATCAGGTAGTTCTGTTCTCGGAATGAGTTGCTTTCTTATGAAGAGTCGTCAGAGCATTAAGATCAACCTTTCCTAGTTTGTGTAAACCAAAAAGATGTACAATTTAGTAAATTAGCTTCATTTCAAACGTAGTTTGTTTAGAAAACACCTTCATTTCCTAATACTGTACTATGTCAAATAAGCTAGTTCTATTCTCAGATAGAGTTGCTTCCTTACGAAGAGTCTTCAGTGCAGCAAGATGAAACTCTCCTAGTTTGTGTAATCTATCAAGATGTACAATTTAGTAAATTAGATTCATTTCAAACGTAGTTTGTTTAGAAAACAAACACCTTCATTTCCTAATACTGTACTGTTTGAAATAAGCTAGTTCTATTCTCAGAATAAGTTGCTTTCCTAAGAAGAGTGTTGAGTTCTACAAGTTCAAACTCTCCGAGTTTGTGTAATGTAACAAGATGTACAACTTACTAGATTTGCCTCATTTCTAACGTAGTAGCTTTAGAAAATAAAGACCTTCATTGCCGAACACTGTACTGTGTGAAATAAGCTAGATCTGTTCTCGGAATGAGTTGCTTTCTTACGAAGAGTCTTCAGTGCAGCAAGATCAAACTTTCCTAGTTTGTGTAATCTAATAAATTGTACAACTTAGTAAATTAGCTTCATTTCACACATAGTTTGTTTGGAAAACGAACACCTTCATTGCCGAATACTGTACTGTGTGAAATAAGCTAGATATGTTCTCAGAATGAGTGCCTTTCCTACGAAGAGTCTTCAGTGCAGCAAGATCAAACTTTCCCAGTTTTTGTAAGCGAATAAGATGTACAATTTAGTAGATTTGCCACTTTTCTATCATAGTAGGTTTAGAAAACAAACACCTCCATTGCCGAACACTGTACTGTGTGAAATAAGCTAGATCTGTTCTCGGAATGATTTGCTTTCCTACGAAGAGTCTTCAGTGCAGCAAGATCAAACTTGCCTAGTTTGTGTAATCTAATAAGTTGTACAATTTAGTAAATTAGCTTCATTTCACACGTAGTTGGTTTAGAAAACAAACACCTTCATTGCCAAATACTATACTGTGTGAAATAAGCTAGATCTGTTCTCTGAATGAGTTCCTTTCCTACGAAGAGTCTTCAGTGCAGCAAGATCAAACTTTCCTAGTTTTTGTAAGCGAACAAGATGTAAAATTTAGTAAATTAGCTTCATTTGAAATGTAGTTTGTTTACAAAACAAACACCTTCATTTCCTAACACTGTACTTTGTGAAATAAGCTAGTTCTGTTCTCGGAATGAGTTGCTTTCCTACGAAGAGTATTGAGTTCTACTAGTTCAAACTCTCCTAGTTTGAGTAATCTAACAAGATGTACAACTTAGTAGATTGTACTCATTTCTATTGTACTTTGTTTAGAAAACAAACACCTTCATTGCCGAATACTGCACTGTTTTAAATAAGCTAGTTCTTTTCTAGGTATGAGTGGTTTCCTACGAAGAGTGTTGAGTTCTACAAGTTCAAACTCTCCTAGTTTGTGTAACCTAACAGGATGTACAACTTAGTAGATTCGCCTCATTTCTAACATAGTTTGTTTAGAAAACAAACACCTTCATTGCCGAACACTGTACTGTGTGAAATAAGGTAGTTCTGTTCTTGGAATGAGTTGCTTTATTACGAAGAGTCGTCAGTGCATTAAGATCAACCTTTCCTAGTTTTTGTAAACCAACAAGATGTACAATTTAGTAAATTAACTTCATTTCAAACGTAGTTTGTTTAGAAAACACCTTCATTTCCTAGTACTGTACTATGTTAAATAAGCCAGTTCTGTTCTCGGATTGAGTTGCCACCTTATGAAGAGTCGTCAGTGCAGCAAGATGAAACTCTCCTAGTTCGTGTAATCTATCAAGATGTACAATTTAGTAAATTAGACTCATTTCAAACGTAGTTTGTTTAGAAAACAAACACCTTCATTTTCCAATACTGTACTGTGTGAAATAAGCTAGTCTGTTCTTGGAAGGAGATGCTTTCCTACGAAGAGTGTTGAGTTCTACAAGCTCAATCTCTCCTAGTTTGGGTAATCTAACAAGATGTACAACTTAGTAGATTTGCCTCATTTCTAACGTAGTTTGTTTGGAAAACAAACGCCTTCATTGCCAAACACTGTACTGTGTGAAATAAGCAAGTTCTGTTCTCAGAATGAGTTGCTTTCCTACGAAGAGTTTTGGGTTCTACAAGTTCAAACTCTCCTAGTTTGTGTAATCTAACAAGTAGTACAATTTAGTAAATTAGCTTCACTTGAAACTTAGTTTGTTTAGAAAACAAACACCTTCATTTCCTAATACTGTACTGGGTGAAATATGCTAGTTCTGTTCTCAGAATGAGTTGCTTTACTACGAAGAGTGTTGAGTTCTACAAGTTCAACCTCTCCTAGTTTGTGTAATCTAACAAGATGTACAAATTAGTAGATTCACCTCATTTCTAACGTAGTTTGTTTAGAAAACCATCAAATTCATTGCCAAATACTTTAAAGTGTGAAATAAGCTAGTTCTTTTCTCGGTATGAGTTGTTTTTCTGCTAAGAGTGTATGTTCTACAGGTTGAAACTCTCCTAGTTTGCGTAATCTATCAAGATGTACAACTTAGTAGATTTGCCTCTTTTCTAACGTAGTTTGATTAGAAAACAAACACCTTCATTGCCGAACACTGTACTGTCTGAAATAAGCTAGTTCTGTTCTCAGAATGAGTTGTTTTCCTACGAAGAGTGTTGAGTTCTAGAAGTTCAAATTCTCCTATTTGTGTAATGTAAAAAGATGTACAACAAAAGATGTGAACACTACTGTGTGAAATAAGGTAGATCTGTTCTTGGAATGAGTTGCTTTCCTACGAAGAGTGTTGAGTTCTACACCTTCAAACTCTCCTAGTTTGAGTAATCTAACAAGATGTACAACTTAGTAGATTCTCCTCATTTCTATCTTAGAGTGTTTAGAACACAAACACCTTCATTGCCGAACACTGGACTGTGTGAAATAAGGTAGTTCTATTATCACAATGAGTTACTTTCTTACGATGAGTCTTCAGTGCACTAAGATCAACCTTTCCTAGTTTGTGTAAACCAAATAGATGCACAATTAATAAATTAGCTTCATTTCAAACGAATTTGTTTAGAAAACAAACACCTTCAATTCCTAATACTGTACTGTGTTAAATAAGCTAGTTCTGTTCTTGGATTGATTTGCTTTCTTACGAAGAGTCTTCAGTGCAGCAAGATGAAACTCTCCTAGTTTGTGTAATCTAACAAGGTGTATAATTTAGTAAATTAGCTTCATTTCAAATGTAGTTTGTTTAGAAAACAAACACCTTCACCTCCTAATACTGTACTGTTGGAAATAACCTAGTTCTATTCTCGGAATGAGTTGCTTTCCTACGAAGAGTGTTGAGTTCTAAAAGTTCCAACTCTCCTAGTTTGTGTAATCTAACAAGATGTACAAATTAGTAGATTCACCTCATTTCTAACGTAGTTTGTTTAGAAAACAAACACCTTCATTGCTGAACACTGTACTGTGTTAAATGAGGTATATCTGTTCTCTGAATGAGTTGCTTTCCTACGAAGAGTGTTGGGATCTACAAGTTCAAACTTTCCTAATGTGTGTAATCTAACAAGATGTACAACTTATCGATTTGCCTCATGTGTAACGTATTTTGTTTAGAAAACAAACACCTTCATGGCCGAAGACTGTACTATGTGAAATAAGCTAGATCTCTTCTTGGAATGAGTTGGTTTCTTAAGAAGAGTCTTCAGTGCAGCAAGATCAAACTCTCCCTCTTTGTGTAATCTAACAAGATGTACAATTTAGTAAATTAGCTTCATTTGAAACGTAGTTTGTTTTGAAAAAAAAAACACCTTCATTTCCTAATACTAAAATGTGTGAAATAAGCTAGTTCTGTTCTAAGAATGAGTTGCTTTCCTACGAAGAGTGTTGAGTTCTAAAAGTGCAAACTTTCCCAGTTTGAGTAATCTAACAAGACGTACAAATGAGTACATTCGCCTCATTTCTAATGTAGTTTGTTTAGAAAAGAAACACCTTCATTGCCGAACACCGTACTGTGTGAAATAGGCTAGTTCTGTTCTCGGAATGAGTTGGTTTCTTAAGAAGAGTCTTCAGTGAAGGAAGATGAAACTCTCCTAGTTTGTGTAATCTAACAAGATGTACAATTTAGTTAATCAGCTTCATTTCAAAAGTAGTTTATTTAGAAAACAAACACCTTCATTTCCTAAAACTGTACTGTGTGAAATAAGCTAGTTCTGTTCTCGGAATGAGTTGTTTTCCTACAAAGAGTGTTGAGTTCTACATGTTGAAACTCTCCTAGTTTTTGTAATCGAACAAGATGTACAACTTAGTAGGTTTGCCTGATTTCTAACATAGTTTGTTTAGAAACCAAACACCTTCTTTGCCGAACACTACTGTGTGAAATAAACTAGTTCTGTTCTCGGAATGAGTTGCTTTCCTACAACGAGTCTTCAGTGCAGCAAGATCACACTTTCCTAGTTTATGTAATCTAACAAGACGTACAATTTTGTAAATTGGCTTCATATGAAACGTACTTTGTTTAGAAAACAAACACCTTCATTGCCGAACACTGTACTGTGTGAAATAAGCTAGTTCTGTTCTCGGAATGAGTTGTTTTCCTACGGAGAGTGTTGAGTTCTACAAGTTCAAATTCTCCTAGTTTGTTTAATCTAACAATATGTACAACTTAGTAGATTTTCCTCATTTCTAACGTAGTTTGTTTAGAAAACAAACACCTTCATTTCCTAATAATGTAATGTGTGAAATAAGCTAGCTCTATTCTCGGAATGAGTTGCTTTCTTCCGAAGAATGTTGGGTTTTACAAGTTCAAACCCTCCTAGTTGGAGTAATCTAACAAGATTTACAACTTAGTAGATTCACCTCATTTCTAATGTAGTTTGTTTAGAAAAGAAACATCTTCATTGCCGAACACTGTAGTGTGTGAAAGAAGCTAGTTCTGTTCTCGGAATGAGTTGGTTTCTCAAGTAGAGTCTTCAGTGAAGCAAGATGAAACTCTCCTGGTTTGTGTAATCTAACAAGATGTACAATTTAGTTAATTAGCTTCATTACCAATGTAGTTTGTTTAGAAAACAAACACCTTCATTTCCTCATATTGTACTGTGTGAACTGAGCTAGTTCTGTTCTCGGAATGAGTTGCTTTCGTATGAAGAGTGTTGAGTTCTACAAGTTCAAACTTCCTAATTTCTGTAATCTAACAAGATGTACAAATTAGTTGATTGGCCTCATTTCTAACGTAGTTTGTTTAGAAAACAAACAGCTTCATTGCTGAACACTGTACTGTGTGAAATAAGCTAGTTCTGTTCTCGGAATGAGTTGGTTTCTTAAGAAGAGTCTTCAGTGAAGGAAGATGAAACTCTCCTACTTTGTGAAATCTAACAAGATGTAAAATTTGGTTAATTAGCTTCATTTCAAACGTAGTTTGTTTAGAAAACAAACACTTTCATTCCCTAAAACTATACTGTGTGAAATAAGCTAGTTCTGTTCTCGGAATGAGTTGTTTTCCTACGAAGAGTGTTGAGTTCTACTTGCTCAAACTCTCCTAGTTTGTGTTATCGAACAAGATGTACAACTTAGTAGATTTGCCTCATTTCTAACGTAGATTGTTTAGAAAACAAACACCTTCATTGCCGAACATTGTACTGTGTGAAATGAGCTAGTTCTGTTCTGAGAATGAGTTGTTTTCCTACGAAGAGTGTGGAGTTCTACAAGTTCAAACTCTCCTAGTTTGTGTAATCTAACAAGATGTACAACTTAGTAGATTTGCCTCATTTCTAACGGAGTTGCTTTAGAAAACAAACACCTTCATTACCGAACACTGTACTGTGTAAAATAAGCTAGATCTGTTCTCGGAATGAGTTGTTTTCCTACGAAGAGCCTTCAGTGAAGCAAGATCAAACTTTCCTAGTTTGTATAATCTAACAAGATGTACAATTTATTAAATTAGGTTCATTTGAAACGTAGTTTGTTTAGAAAACAAACAAATTCATTTCTCAATACTTTACTGTGTGAAATAAGCTAGTTCTGTTCTCGGATTGAGTGGCTTTCAAACGAAGAGTGTTGAGTTCTACAAGTTCAAACTCTCCTAGTTTGTGTAATCTAACAAGATGTACAACTTAGTAGATTTGCCTTTCTGCACTGAAGAATCTTCGTAGGAAAGAAACTAAATTTTACATCTTGTTAGATTACACAAATTAGGAGAGTTTCATCTTGTTGCACTGAAGACTCTTCGTAAGAAAGTAACTCATTCCGAGAATAGAACTAGCTTATTTCACACAGTACAGTGTTAGGACATGAAGGTGCTGTTTTCTAAAGAAACTACGTTTGAAATGAACCTAATTTAATAAATTGTACATCTTGTTAGATTACACAAACTAGGAGAGTTTCATCTTGCTACACAGAAGACTGTTCGTAAGAAAGCAACTCGTTTGGAAAACAGAACTAGCTTATTTCACACAGTACAGTTTTCGGCCATGAAGGTGTTTTTTTTCTAACAAACTACGTTAGAAATGAGGCGAATCCACTAAGTTGTACATGTTGTTAGATTACACAAACTAGGAGAGTTTGAACTTGCAGAATTCAACACCCTTCGGACGAAAGCAACTCATTGAGAGAACAGAACTAGCTTACTTCACACCGCACAGTGTTCGACAATTAAGGTGTTTGTTTCCTAAACAAACGACGTTAGAAATGAGGTGAATCTACTAGGTTGTATATCTTGTGAGGTTACACAAACTCGGAGAGTTGGAACTTGTAGAACTCAACACTCTTCGTAGGAAAGCAACTCATTCCAAGAAGAGAACTAGCTTATTTCACACAGTACAGTATTAGGATATGAAGGTGTTTGTTTTCTAAACAAACTACGTTTGAAATGAAGCTAATTTACTAAATTGTACATCTTGCTAGATTATACAAACTAGGAAAGTTGGAACTTGTAGAACTCAAAACTGTTCTTAGGAAAGCAACTCATTCCAAGAACAGAACTAGCTTATTTCACACATTACAGTATTAGGAAATGAAGGTGTTTGATTTCTATACAAACTAAGTTAGAAATGAGGTGAATCTACTAAGTTCTACATCTTTTAGATTACACAAACTAGGAGAGTTTAAACTTGTCGAACTCAGCACTCTTCGTAGGAAAGCAACTCATCCCGAGAACAGAACTAGATTATTTCAAACAGTACAATATTAGGAAAGGAAGTTGTTTGTTTTCTAAACAAACTATGTTTGAAATGAAGCTAACTTACTACATTGTACATCTTCTTAGATTATACAAACGAGGAAAGTTTGATCTTGCTGCACTGAAAGGCTCTTCGTAGGAAAGCAACTCATTCTGAGAACAGAACTAGCTTATTTCACACAGTACAGTGTTCGGCAATGAAAGTGTTTGTGTTCTAAACAAACTACTTTAGAATTGAGGCGAATCTACTAAGTGGTACATCTTTTTAGATTACACAAACTAGGACAGGTTGAACTTGTAGAACTCAATGCTGTTCGTAGGAAAGCAACTCATTCTGAGAACAGAACTAGCTTATTTCACACATTACAGTATCAGGAAATGAAGGTGCTGCTTTCTCAAGAAACTACATTTGAAATGATCATAATTTACTAAATTGTACATCTTGTTAGAATACACAAACTAGGAGAGGTTCATCTTGCTGCACTGAAGACTCTTTGTAAGAAAACAACTCATTCTGAGAACAGAACAAGCTTATTTCACACAGTACAGTGTTCGGCAATGAAGTTGTGTGTTTTCTAAACAAAGTACGTTAGAAGTGAGGCTAATCTACTAAGTTGTACATCTTTTTACATTACAAAAACTAGGAGAGTTTGAACGTGTAGAACAAAACACTCTTCGTAGGAAAGTAACTCATTCTGAGAACAGAACTAGCTTATTTCACAAAGTACAGTATTAGGAAATGAAGGTGCTGTTTTCTCAAGAAACTACGTTTGAAATGAACCTAATTTACTAAATTGTACATCTTGTTAGAATACACAAACTAGGAGAGGTTCATCTTGCTACACTGAAGACTGTTCGTAAGAAAGCAACTCATTCTGAGAACAGAACTATCTAATTTCACATATTACATTATTAGGCAATGAAGGTGTTTGTTTTCTAAACAAACAACTTTTGAACTGAAGCTAATTTACTAAATTGTACATCTTGTTAGATTTTACAAACTAGGAAAGTTGGAACTTGTAGAACTCAACATTGTTTGTAGGAAAGCAACTCATTCCGAGAAGAGAAGTAGCTTATTTCACACATTACAGTATTAGGAAATGAAGGTGTTTGTTTTCTAAACAAACTACGTTTGAAATGCAGCTAATTTACTACATTATACATTTTGTTAGATTACACAAATTGGAGAGTTTGATCTTGCTGCACTGAAGACTCTTCGTCAGAAAACAACTCATACCAAGAACACAATTAGCTTATTTCACACAGTACAGTGTTCGTCAAAGAAGCATCTCATTCCTAGAACAGAACTAGCTTATATCACACAGCACAGTGTTCAGCAATGAAAGTGTTTGTTTTCTCAACAAACTAAGTTAGAAATGAGGCAAATCTACCATGTTGTATATTTTGTTATATTACACAAACTAGGAGAGTTTGAACATGTAGAACTCACCAATCTTCGTAGGAAAGCAACTCATTCCAAGAACAGAACTAGCTTATTTCACACAGCACAGAGTTCAGCAATGAAGGTGTTTGTTTTCTAAACAAACTACGTTTGAAATGAAGCTCATTTACTGAATTGTACATCTTGTTAGATTATACAAACTAGGAAAGTTGGAACTTGTAGAACTCAACACCGTTCTTAGGAAAGCAACTCATTCCGAACACAGAACTAGCTTATTTCACACAGTACAGTATTAGGAAATGAATGTGCTGTTTTCTAAAGAAACTATGTTTGAAATGAGCCTAATTTACTAACTTGTACATCTTGTTAGATTACACAAACTAGGAGAGTTTCATCTTGCTACACTGAAGACAGGTCGTAAGAAAGCAACTCATTCCGAAAACAGAACTAGCTTATTTCACACAGTACAGTGTTCGGCCATGAAGGTGTTTGTTTTCTAAGAAACTACGTTAGAAATGAGGCTAATGTACTAATTTGTATATCCTGTAAGATTGCACAAACTAGGAGAGTTTGAACTTGTAGAACTCAACACTCTTCGTAGAAAAGCAACTCATTCGGAGAACAGAACCAGCTTATTTTACACAGCACAGTGTTCGGGAATGAAGGTGTTTGTTTTTTAAATAAACTACGTTAGAAATGAGGCGAATCTGCTACTTTGTACATCTTGTTAGATTACACAAACTAGGAAAATTTGATCTTGCTGCACTGAAGACTCTTCTTAGGAAAGCAACTATTTCTGAAAACAGAACTAGCTTATATCACCCAGTACAGTGTTCGGCAATGAAGGTGTTTGTTTTCTAAATAAACTACGTTAGAAATTAGGCGAATCTACTGAGTTGTCCATCTTGTCAGATTACACAAACTAGGAGAGTTTAAACTTGTAGAACTCAACACTCTTCGTAAGAAAGCAACTTATTCCGAGAACAGAACTATCTTATTTCACACATTATAGTATTATGCAATGAAGGTGTTTGTTTTCTAAATAAACTACGTTTGAAATGAAGCTAATTTACTAAATTGGACATCTCGTTATATTATACAAACTTGGAAAGTTGGAACTTGTAGTACTCAACACTCTTCTTAGGAAAGCAACTCATTCCACGAACAGAACTAGGTTATTTCACTCATTACAGTATTAGGAAATGAAGGTGTTTGTTTTCTAAACAAACTACATTAGAAATGAGCGAATCTACTAAGTTGTACATCTTTTTAGATTACACAAACTAGGAGAGTTTGAACTTGTAGAACTCAGCACTCTTCGTAGGAAAGCAACTCATTCCCAGAACAGACCTAGATTATTTCAAACAGTACAGTATTAGGAAAGGAAGTTGTTTGTTTTCTAAGCAAATTACGTTTGAAATGAAGCTAATTTACTAAATTGTACATCTTGTTAGATTACACAAACTAGGAAAGTTTGATCTTGCTGTACTGAAGACTCTTCGTAGGAAAGCAACTCATTCTGGGAACAGAACTAGCTTATTTAACACAGTACAGTGTTCGGCAATGAATTTGTTTGTTTACTAAACAAAGTACGTTAGAAGTGAGGCGAATCTACTATGTTGTAGATCTTGTTAGATTACACAAACTAGGAGAGTTTCATGTTGCTGCACTGAAGACTGTTCGTAAGAAAGAAACTCATTCCGAAAACAGAACTAGCTTATTTCACACAGTTGAGTGTTCGGCCAAGAAGGTGTTTGTTTTCTAACAAACTACGTTGGAAATGAGGCGAATACACTAAGTTGTACATCTTGTTAGATTACACAAACTAGGAGAGTTTGAACTTGCAGAACTCAACACTCTTCGGTGGAAAGTCACTGATTCCGAGAACAGAACTAGTTTATTTCACATAGCACAGTGTTCGGAAATGAAGGTGTTTGTTTTCTAAACAAAGACGTTAGAAATGAGATGAATGTACTAAGTTGTACATCTTGTTCATTTACACAAACTCTGAGAGTTTGAACTTGTAGAACTCAACACTCTTCTTAAGAAAGTAACTCATTTGGAGAACAGAACTACCTTATTTCACACAGCACAGTGTTCGGCAATGAAAGTGTTTGTTTTCTAAACAAAGTACATTAGAAGTGAAGCTAATTTACTAAATTTACATCTTGTTAGACTTTACAAACTAGGGAAGTTGGAACTTGTAGGACTCAACACTGTTCGTAGGAAAGCAACACATTCCGATAACAGAACTAGCTTATTTCACACATTACAGGATTAGGAAATGAAGGTGTTTGTTTTCTAAACAAACTGCATTTGAAATGAAGCTAATTTACCAAATTGTACATCTTGTTAGATTACACAAACTAGGACAGTTTGATCTTGCTGCACTGAAGACTGTTCGTAGGCAAGCAACTATTTCTGAAAATAGAACTAGCTTATTTCACACAGCATAGTGTTCGGCAATTACGGTGTTTGTTTTCTAAACTAACTACGTTAGAAATGAGACGAATCTACTGATTTGTACATCTTCTTAGATTACACAAACTAGGAGAGTTTGAACTGGTAGAACTCAACACTATTCGGAGGAAAGCAACTCATTCCCAAAACAGAACTAGCTTATTTCACATCACCATGTTCGGCAATGAAGGTGTTTGTTTTCTAAACAAACTACTTTTGAAATGAACCTAATTTACTAAATTGTACACATTGTTAGATTACACAAACTAGGAGAGTTTCTTCTTGCTACACTGAAAACTGTTCGTAAGAAAGCAACTCATTCGGAAAACAGAACTAGCTTATTTCACACTGTACAGTGTTTGGCCATGAAGGTGTTTGTTTTCTAACAAACTACGTTAGAAATGAGGTGAATACACTAATTTGTACATCCTGTAAGATTACACAAACTAGGAGACTTTGAATTTGTAGAACTCAACACTCTTCGGAGGAAAGCAACTCATTCCGAGAACCGAACTAGCTTTTCTCACACAGCACAGTGTTCGGCAATGAAGGTGTTTTTTTTCTAAACAAACAAGGTTTGAAATGAAGCTAATTTACTAAATTGTACAACTTGTTAGTTTTTACAAACTAGGAAAGTTGTAACATGTAGAACTCAACACTGGTCGTAGGACAGCAACTCATCCTGAGAACAGAACTAGCTTATTTCACACATTACAGTATTAGGAAATGAAGGTGTTTGTTTTCAAAACAAACTGATTTTGAAATGAAGCTAATATACTAAATTGTACATCTTGTTAGATTATACAAACTAGGAAAGTTGGAACTTGTAGACCTCAACACTGTTCTTAGGAAAGAACTCATTCCAAAAACAGAACTAGCTTATTTAACACATTACAGTATTAGGAAATGAAGGTGTTTCTTTTCTAAACAAACTACGTTTGAAATGAAGCAAATTTACTAAATTGTACATCTTGTGAGATTTTAAAAACTACAAAAGTTGGAACTTGTAGAACTCAACACTGTCTGTAGGAAAGCAACTCATTCCGAGAACAGAACTATATTATTTCAAACAGTACGGTATTAGGAAAGGAAGTTGTTGGTTTTCTAAAGAAACTACGTTTGAAATGAAGCTAATTTACTAAATTGTACATCTTGTTAGATTATACAAACTAGGAAAGTTGGATTTTGTAGAACTCAGCACTCTTGTAAGGAAAGCAACTCATTCTGAAAACAGAACTAGCTTTATTTCACACATTACAGTATTAGGAAATGAAGGTGTTTGTTTTCTAAACAAACTGTGTTTGAAATGAAGCTAATTTACTAAGTTGTACATCTTGTTAGATTACACAAACTAGGAGAGTTTCATCTTGCTGAACTCAACACTCTTCTTAAGAAAGCAACTCATTACGAGAACAGAACTAGATTATTTCAAACAGTACAGTGTTAGGAAATGAAGGTGTTTGTTTTCTAAACAAACTACGTTTGAAATGAAGCTAATTTACTAAATTGTACATCTTGTTAGATTTACAAACTTGGAAAGTTTGATCTTGTAGAACTCAACACTGTTCTTAGGAAAGCAACTCATTCCGAAAACAGAACTAGCTTATTTCACACATTACAGTATTAGGAAATGAAGGTGTTTGTTTTCTAAACAAACTACGTTTGAAATGAAGCTAATTTACTAAATTGTACATCTTGTTAGATTACACAAACTAGGAAAGTTTGGAACTTGTAGAACTCAGCACTGTTTGGAGGAAAGCAACTCATTCCAAAAACAGAACTAGCTTATTTCACACATTACAGTATTAGGAAATGAAGATGTTTGTTTTCTAAACAAACTACGTTAGAAATGAAGCTAATTTACTAAATTGTACATCTTGTTAGATTACACAAACTAGGAGAGTTTGATCTTGTAGAACTCAACACTCTTTGTAGGAAAGCATCTCATTCCGAGAACAGAACTACCTTATTTCACCACAGTACAGTGTTAGGCAATGAAGGTGTTTGTTTTCTAAACAAACTACGTTTGAAATGAAGCTAATCTACTAATTTGTACATCTTGTTAGATTATACAAACTAGGAAAGTTGGAACTTGTAGAACTCAACACTGTTCTTAGGAAAGCAACCCATTCTGAAAACAGAACTAGCTTATTTCATGCATTACAGTTTTAGGAAATGAAGGTGTTTGTTTTCTAAACAAACTACGTTTTGAAATGAAGCTAATTACTAAATTGTACATCTTGTTAGATTACACAAACTAGGAGAGTTTGATCTTGCTAGAACTCAACACTCTTCATAGGAAAGCAACTCATTCTGAAAACAGAACTAACTTATTTCAAACAGTACAGTGTTAGGAAATGAAGATGTTTGTTTTCTAAACAAACTACGTTTGAAATGAAGCTAATTTACTAAGTTGTACATCTTGTTAGATTACAAAAACTAGGAAAGTTTGAACTTTGAACTCAACACTCTTTTAGGAAAGCAACTCATTCCGAGAACAGAACTAGCTTATTTCACACAGTACAGTGTTAGGCAATGAAGATATTTGTTTTCTAAACAAACTACGTTTGAAATGAAGCTAATTTACTAAATTGTACATCTTGTTAGATTACACAAACTAGGAGAGTTTCATCTTGATGAACTGAAGACTCTTCTTAGGAAAGCAACTCATTCTGAGAACAGAACTAGCTTATTTCACACAGCACAGTGTTCGGCAATGAAGGTGTTTGTTTTCTAAACAAACTACGTTTGAAATGAAGCTAATTTACTAAATTGTACATCTTGTTAGATTATACAAACTAGGAAAGTTGGAACTTGTAGAACTCAACACTGTTCTTAGGAAAGCAACTCATTCCGAAAACAGAACTATATTATGTCACACATTACAGTATTAGGAAATGAAGGTGTTTGTTTTCTAAACAAACTACGTTTGACATGAAGCTAATTTACTAAATTGTACATCTTGTTAGATTTTACAAACTATGAAAGATGGAACTTGTAGAACTCAACACTGTGTGCAGGAAAGCAACTCATTCCGAAAACAGAACTAGCTTATTTCACACATTACAGTATTAGGAAATGAAGGTGTTTGTTTTCTAGACAAACTGTGTTTGAAATGAAGCTAATTTACTAAATTGTACATCCTGTTAGATTTTACAAACTACGAAAGATGGAACTTGTAGAACTCAACACTGTGTGCAGGAAAGCAACTCATTCCGAAAACAGAACTAGCTTATTTCACAAATTACAGTATTAGGAAATGAAGGTGTTTGTTTTCTAGACAAACTGTGTTTGAAATGAAGCTAATTTACTAAATTGTACATCTTGTTAGATTACACAAACTAGGATGGTTTGATCTTGCTGCACTGAAGAATCTTCGTAGGAAAGCATCTATTTCCGAAAACAGAACTACCTTATTTCACCCAGTACAGTGTTCGGCAATGAAGATGTTTGTTTTCTAAACAAACTACGTTAGAAATGAGGCGAATCTACTAATTTGTACATCTTGTTAGATTATACAAACTAGGAAAGTTGGAACTTGTAGAACTGAACACTGTTCTTAGGAGAGCAACTCGTTCCGAAAACAAAATAGCTTATTTCACACATTACAGTATTAGGAAATGAAGGTGTTTGTTTTCTAAACAAACTGCGTTTGAAATGAAGCTAATTTAGTAAATTGTACATCTTGTTAAATTACACAAACTAGGAGAGTTTGATCTTGCTGCACTGAAGACTCTTCGTAGGCTAGCAACAGTTTCTGAAAACAGAGCTAACTTACTTTACACAGTACAGTGTTCGGGAATGAAGATGTTTGTTTTCTAAACAAAGTATGTTAGAAGTGAGCGAATCTACTAAGTTGTACATCTTTTTACATTACAAAAACTAGGAGAGTTTGAACTTGTAGAACTCAACACACTTCGTAGGAAAGCAAATCATTCCGAGAACAGAACTCTCTTATTTCACGCACTACAGTATTAGGCAATGAAGATATTTGTTTTCTAAACAAACTACGTTTGAAATGAAGCTAATTTACTAAATTGTACATCTTGTTAGATTTTACAAACTACGAAAGATGGAACTTGTAGAACTCAACACTGTGTGTAGGAAAGCAACTCATTCCGAGAACAGAACTAGCTTATTTCACAAATTACAGTATTAGGAAATGAAGGTGTTTGTTTTCTAAACAAACTGTGTTTGAAATGAAGCTAATTTACTAAATTGTACATCTTGTTAGATTACACAAACTAGGAAAGTTTGATCTTGCTGCACTGAAGAATCTTCGTAGGAAAGCATCTATTTCTGAAAACAGAACTAGCTTATTTCACCCAGTACAGTGTTCGGCAATGAAGATGTTTGTTTTCTATACAAACTACGTTAGAAATGAGGCGAATCTACTAATTTGTACATCTTTTTAGATTACACAAACTAGGAGAGTTTGAACTTGTAGAACTGAACACTCTTCGTAGGGAAAGCAACTCATTCCGAGAACAGAACCAGATCATTTCAAACATTACAGTATTTGGAATGGAAGGTGTTTGTTTTCTAAACAAACTACGTTTGAAATGAAGCTAATTTACTAAATTGTACATCTTGTTAGATTACACAAACTAGGAGAGTTTCATCTTGCTGCACTGAAGACTCTTCGTAGGCAAGCAACAGTTTCTGAAAACAGAGCTAACTTTTTTACACAGTACAGTGTTCGGCAATGAAGATGTTTGTTTTCTCAACAAAGTATCTTAGAAGTGAGCGAATCTACTAAGTTGTACATCTTTTTACATTACAAAAACTAGGAGAGTTTGAACTTGTAGAACTCAACACACTTCGTAGGAAAGCAAATCATTCCGAGAACAGAACTCTCTTATTTCACGCACTACAGTATTAGGCAATGAAGATATTTGTTTTCTAAACAAACTACGTTTGAAATGAAGCTAATTTACTAAATTATCCATCTTGTTAGATTACACAAACTAGGAGAGTTTCATCTTGATGCACTGAAGACTCTACGTAAGAAAGCACCTCATTCCGAGAACAGGACAAGGTTTTTTCACACAGCACAGTGTTCGGCAATGAAGGTGTTTGTTTTCTAAACAAACTACGTTTGAAATGAAGCTAATTTACTAAATTGTACATCTTGTTAGATTATACAAACTAGGAAAGTTGGAACTTGTAGAACTCAACACTGTTCTTAGGAAAGCAACTCATTCCGAAAACAGAACTATCTTATGTCACACATTACAGTATAAGGAAATGAAGGTGTTTGTTTTCTAAAAAAACTACGTTTGACATGAAGCTAATTTACTAAATTGTACATCTTGTTAGATTTTACAAACTACGAAAGATGGAACTTGTAGAACTCAACACTGTGTGCAGGAAAGCAACTCATTCCGAAAACAGAACTAGCTTATTTCACACATTACAGTATTAGGAAATGAAGGTGTTTGTTTTCTAAACAAACTACGTTTGAAATGAAGCTAATTTACTAAATTGCACATCTTGTTAGATTTTACAAACTAGAAAAACAAACAAACAAGAAAAAAAGATGGAACTTGTAGAACTCAACACTGTGTGCAGGAAAGCAACTCATTCCCAAAACAGAACTATCTTATTTCACCAATTACAGTATTAGGAAATGAAGGTGTTTGTTTTCTAGACAAACTGTGTTTGAAATGAAGCTAATTTACTAAATTGTACATCTTGTTAGATTACACAAACTAGGATGGTTTGATCTTGCTGCACTGAAGAATCTTCGTAGGAAAGCATCTCATTCGAAAACAGAACTACCTTATTTCACACAGTACAGTGTTAGAGGGCAATGAAGGTGTTTGTTTTCTAAACAAAGATGTTTGAAATGAAGCTTTTCTAAACAAACATCTTGTTAGATTATATAAAAAAGTTTGAACTTGTAGAAGAACTGTTCTTAGGAAAGCAACTGGAAAACAGAACTAGCTTATTTCACACATTACAGTATTAGGAAATGAAGGTGTTTGTTTTCTAAACAAACTATCTTGTTTGTACATTAGATTTTACAAACTAGGAAAGTTGGAACTTGTAGAACTGAACACTGTTCTTAGGAGAGCAACTCGTTCCGAAAACAAAATAGCTTATTTCACACATTACAGTATTAGGAAATGAAGGTGTTTGTTTTCTAAACAAACTGCATTTGAAATGAAGCTAATTTACTAAATTGTACATCTTGTTAGATTACACAAACTAGGACAGTTTGATCTTGCTGCACTGAAGACTCTTTCATAGGAAAGCAACTCATTCTGAAAACAGAACTAGCTTATTTCACACAGTACAGTGTTCGGCAATGAAGATGTTTGTTTTCTAAACAAAGTACTGTTAGAAGTGAAGCGAATCTACTAAGTTGTACATCTTTTTACATTACAAAAACTAGGAGAGTTTGAACTTGTAGAACTCAACACACTTCGTAGGAAAGCAACTCATTCCGAGAACAGAACTCTCTTATTTCATGCACTACAGTATTAGGCAATGAAGATATTTGTTTTCTAAACAAACTACGTTTGAAATGAAGCTAATTTACTAAATTGTCCATCTTGTTAGATTACAAAACTAGGAGAGTTTCATCTTGATGCACTCAACACTCTTCGTAGGAAAGCAACTAATTCCGAGAAGAGAACTAGCTTATTTAGCACAGCACAGTGTTCGGCAATGAAGGTGTTTGTTTTCTAAACAAACTATGTTTGAAATGAAGCTAATTTACTAAATTGTACATCTTGTTAGATTATACAAACTAGGAAGGTTGGAACTTGTAGAACTCAACACTATTCTTAGGAAAGCAACTCATTCCAAAACAGAACTATCTTATTTCACACATTACAGTATTAAGAAATGAAGGTGTTTGTTTTCTAAACAAACTACATTTGAAATGAAGCTAATTTACTAAATTGTACATCTTGTTAGATTTTACAAACTACGAATGTTGGACCTTGTAGAACTCCACACTGTGTGTGTGAAAGCAACTCGTTCCGAGAGCAGAAGAAGCTTATTTCACAAATTATACTATTAGGAAATGAAGGCGTTTGTTTTCTAAACAAACTGTGTTTGAAATGATGCTAATTTGCTAAATTGTACATCTTGTTAGATTTTACAAACTAGGAAAGTTTGAACTTGCTAGAACTCAACACTGTACCAAGGAAAGCAACTCATTCCGAAAACAGAACTAGCTTATTTCACACATTACAGTGTTAGGAAATGAAGGTGTTTGTTTTCTCAACAAACTGTGTTAGAAATGAAGCTAATTTACTAAATTGTACATTTTGTTAGATTACACAAACTAGGAGAGTTTGAACTTGCTGAACTCAAGAATCTTCGTAGGAAAGCAACTCATTCCAAGAACAGAACTACCTTATTTCACACAGTACAGTGTTAGGCAATGAAGATGTTTGTTTTCTAAACAAATTTGAATCTACTAATTTGTACATCTTGTTAGATTATACAAACTAGGAAAGTTGGAACTTGCTGAACTGAACACTGTTCTTAGGAAAGCAACTCATTCGAAAACAGAACTAGCTTATTTCACACAGTACAGTATTAGGAAATGAAGGTGTTTGTTTTCTAAACAAACTACGTTTGAAATGAAGCTAATTTACTAAATTGTACATCTTGTTAGATTACACAAACTAGGAGAGTTTGATCTTGCTGCACTGAAGACTGTTCTTAGGAAAGCAACTCATTCGAAAACAGAACTAGCTTATTTCACACAGTACAGTGTTAGGAAATGAAGGTGTTTGTTTTCTAAACAAACTACGTTAGAAATGAAGCTAATTTACTAAATTGTACATCTTGTTAGATTACACAAACTAGGAGAGTTTGAACTTGTAGAACTCAACACTCTTGTAGGAAAGCAACTCATTCGAGAACAGAACCAGCTTATTTCACACATTACAGTGTTAGGCAATGAAGGTGTTTGTTTTCTAAACAAACTACGTTAGAAATGAAGCTAATTTACTAAATTGTACATCTTGTTAGATTTTACAAACTAGGAAAGATGGAACTTGCTGAACTCAACACTCTTCTTGCAGGAAAGCAACTCATTCCTGAAAACAGAACTAGCTTATTTCACAAATTACAGTATTAGGAAATGAAGGTGTTTGTTTTCTAAACAAACTGTGTTTGAAATGAAGCTAATTTACTAAATTGTACATCTTGTTAGATTACACAAACTAGGATGGTTTGATCTTGCTGCACTCAAGACTCTTCGTAGGAAAGCATCTATTTCGAAAACAGAACTATCTTATTTCACCCAGTACAGTGTTATGCAATGAAGATGTTTGTTTTCTAAATAAACTACGTTTGAAATGAAGCTAATCTACTAATTTGTACATCTTGTTAGATTATACAAACTAGGAAAGTTGGAACTTGTAGAACTGAACACTCTTCTTAGGAGAGCAACTCGTTCCGAAAACAAAATAGCTTATTTCACACATTACAGTATTAGGAAATGAAGGTGTTTGTTTTCTAAACAAACTACGTTTGAAATGAAGCTAATTTACTAAATTGTACATCTTGTTAAATTACACAAACTAGGAGAGTTTGATCTTGCTGCACTGAAGACTCTTCGTAGGAAAGCAACAGTTTCTGAAAACAGAGCTAACTTATTTCAAACAGTACAGTGTTAGGAAATGAAGATGTTTGTTTTCTAAACAAAGTATGTTAGAAATGAAGCTAATTTACTAAATTGTACATCTTTTTACATTACAAAAACTAGGAAAGTTTGAACTTGCTGTACTCAAGACTCTTCGTAGGAAAGCAACTCATTCTGAGAACAGAACTCTCTTATTTCACACAGTACAGTGTTAGGCAATGAATTTGTTTGTTTTCTAAACAAACTACGTTTGAAATGAAGCTAATTTACTAAATTATCCATCTTGTTAGATTACACAAACTAGGAGAGTTTCATCTTGATGCACTGAAGACTCTCGTAAGAAAGCAACTCATTCCGAGAACAGGACTAGCTTTTTCACACAGCACAGTGTTCGGCAATGAAGTGTGTTTGTTTTCTAAACAAACTACGTTTGAAATGAAGCTAATTTACTCAATTGTACATCTTGTTAGATTATACAAACTAGGAAAGTTTGAACTTGCAGAACTCAACACTGTTCTTGGAAAGCAACTCATTCGAGAACAGAACTATCTTATTTCACACATTACAGTATAAGGAAATGAAGGTGTTTGTTTTCTAAAAAACTACGTTTGAAATGAAGCTAATTTACTAAATTGTACATCTTGTTAGATTTTACAAACTCTGAAAGATGGAACTTGTAGAACTCAACACTGTTCAGGAAAGCAACTCATTCCGAAAACAGAACTAGCTTATTTCACACATTACAGTATTAGGAAATGAAGGTGTTTGTTTTCTAAACAAACTACGTTTGAAATGAAGCTAATTTACTAAATTGTACATCTTGTTAGATTTTACAAACTACGAAAGATGGAACTTGTAGAACTCAACACTGTGTGCAGGAAAGCAACTCATTCCCAAAACAGAACTATCTTATTTCACCAATTACAGTATTAGGAAATGAAGGTGTTTGTTTTCTAGACAAACTGTGTTTGAAATGAAGCTAATTTACTAAATTGTACATCTTGTTAGATTACACAAACTAGGAAAGTTTGATCTTGCTGCACTGAAGAATCTTCGTAGGAAAGCATCTATTTCCGAAAACAGAACTACCTTATTTCACCCAGTACAGTGTTCGGCAACGAAGATGTTTGTTTTCTAAACAAACTACGTTAGAAATGAGGCGAATCTACTAATTTGTACATCTTGTTAGATTATACAAACTAGGAAAGTTGGAACTTGTAGAACTGAACACTGTTCTTAGGAGAGCAACTCGTTCCGAAAACAAAATAGCCTATTTCACACATTACAGTATTAGGAAATGAAGGTGTTTATTTTCTAAACAAACTGCGTTTGAAATGAAGCTAATTTACTAAATTGTACATCTTGTTAGATTACACAAACTAGGACAGTTTGATCTTGCTGCACTGAAGACTCTTCGTAGGCTATCAACTGTTTCTGAAAACAGAACTAGCTTATTTTACACAGTACAGTGTTCGGCAATGAAGATGTTTGTTTTCTAAACAATGTATGTTAGAAGTGAGTGAATCTACTAAGTTGTACATCTTTTTACATTACAAAAACTAGGAGAGTTTGAACTTGTAGAACTCAACATACTTCGTAGGAAAGCAACTCATTCCGAGAACAGAACTCTCTTATTTCACGCACTACAGTATTAGGCAATGAAGATATTTGTTTTCTAAACAAACTACGTTTGAAATGAAGCTAATTTACTAAATTGTTCATCTTGTTAGATTACACAAACTAGGAGAGTTTCATCTTGATTCACTGAAGACTCTACCTAAGAAAGCACCTCATTCCGAGAACAGGACTAGGTTTTTTCACACAGCACAGTGTTCGGCAATGAAGGTGTTTGTTTTCTAAACAAACTACGTTTGACATGAAGCTAATTTACTAAATTGTACATCTTGTTAGATTATACAAACTAGGAATGTTGGGTCTTGTAGAACTCAACACTGTTCTTAGGAAAGGAACTCATTCCGAAAACAGAACTAGCTTATTTCACACATTACAGTATTAGGAAATGAAGGTGTTTGTTTTCTAAACAAACTACGTTTGAAATGAAGCTAATTTACTAAATGGTAAATCTTGTTAGATTTTACAAACTACGAAAGATGGAACTTTAGAACTCAACACTTTGTGTAGGAAAGGAACTCATTCCGAGAACCAAACTAGGTTATGTCACACAGTACAGTGTTCGGCAATGGAGATGTTTGTTTTTCAACAAAGTACTGTAGAGACGAGGTGAATCTACTAACTTGTATATCTTGTTAGATTACACAAACAAGTAAAGTATGAACTTGCTGCACTCAACCTTCTTCGTAGAAAGCAACTCATTCTGAGAACCTAACTAGCTTATTTCACACAGTACAGTGTTCTGCAATGTAGATGTTTGTTTTCTGAACAAACTACTTTAGAAATGAGGCAAATCTACTAAGTTGTACATCTTGTTAGATTTTGCTAACTAGGAATGTTTGAACTCGGTGCACTCAACCTGCTTTATAGGAAAGGAAATGATTCCAAGAACCGAACTAGGTTATTTCACACAGTACAGTGTTTGGCAATGAAGATGTTTGTTTTCTAAACAAACTAATTTGTAAATAAGGCAAATCTAGTAAGTTGTACATCTTTTAGAGTACACAAACAAGGAATGTTTGAACCTGCTGCAATCAACACTCTTCATAAAAAAGGAGCTCATTCCAAGAGTAGAACTAGCATATTTCACACAGTACAATGTTCGGCAATGAAGATGTTTGTTTTCTAAACAAACTGCTGTAAAATGAGGTGAATCTACTAAGTTGTATATCTTGTTAGATTACACTAACTAGGAATGTTTGAACTTGCTGCATTCAACCTTCTTCGTGGGAAAGCAACTGATTCTGACAAGAGAACTAGCTTATTTCACACAGTACAGTGTTTGGCAATGAAGATGTTTGTTTTTTAAACAAACTACTTAGTTAATGAGGTGAATCTACTAATTTGTATATCTTTTTAGACTACACAAAAATGAGGAAAGCTTGAACTTGCTGTGCTCAACCTTCTTCGTAAGAAAGCAACTGATTCCGAAACCGAACTAGCTTATTTCCTACAATACAGTGTTCGGTAATAAAGATGTTTGTTTTCTAAACAAACTACTTTAAAAATGAGGAGAAACTACTAAGTTTTATATCCTGTTAGATTACCCTAAGTAGGAATGTTTGAACTTGCTGCACTCAACCATGTTCGTAGTTAAACAACTGATTCCTAGAACCGAACTAGGTTATTTCACACAGTACAGTGTTCGGCAATGAAGATGTTTGTTTTCTAAACAAACTACTTTAGAAATGAGGTGAATCTACTAAGCTGTACATCTTGTTAGATTACACAAATAAGGAAAGTTTGAAGTTGCTGCACTCAACGTTTTTTGTAGGAAAGCAACTCATTCCGAGAACCGAACTAGCTTATTTCACACAGCCCAGTGTTCGGCAATGAAGATGTTTGTTTTCTAAACAAACGACTTTAAAAATGAGGTGAATCTTCTAAGTTGTACATCTTGTTAGATTACACAAACAAGGAAAGCTTGAACCTGCTGCACTCAACATCATCGTAGGAAAGCAACTCATTCCAATAACCTAACTAGCTTATTTCACACAGTACACTGTTCGGGAATGTAGATGTTTCTTTTCAAAACAAACTACTTTAGAAATGAGGTAAATATACTAAGTTGTACATCTTGCTAGATTTCACTAACTAGGAATGTTGGAACTTGTGAAACTCAACACTATTCTTAGCAAAGACACTGATTCTGAGAACAGAACTAGCTTATTTCCACAGAGTACAGTGTTTGGATATGAAGATGTTGGTTTTCTAAGCAAACTACTTTAGATATGAGGAGAATCTACTAAGTTGTACATCTTGTTAGATTACACAAACAAGGAGAGTTTGAACATGCTAGAACTCAACCATCTTCGTAGGAAAACAGCTCATTCTGAGAGGAGAACTACCTTATTTCACACAACATAGTGTTTGGAAATGAAGATGTTTGTTCTCTAAAGAAACTACTTTAGACATGAGGCGAATCTAGGACGTTGTACCTCTTCTTAGATTACACAAACAAGGAAAGTTTGAACTTGCCGCACTCAACCTTCTCCATAGGAAAGCAACTGATTCCCAAAAGAACCTATTTCATACTTATTTCAAACTTATTACAGTGTTTGGCAATAAGGATGTTTGTTTTCTAAACAAACTACTTTAGAAATGAGGAGAATGTACGAAGTTGTACTTTTGTTAGATTGCACTAACTAGGAATGTTTGAACTTGCTGAACTCAACCTTCTTCATAGCAAAGCAACTGATTCTGAGAACCAAACTACCTTATTTCATACAGCACAGTTTTCTGCAATGAAGATGTTTGTTTTGTAAACAAACTACTTTAGAAATGAGGTGAATCTAGTAAGTTGTACATCTTGTTAGATTTCACAAACAAGGACAGTTTGAACTTCCTGCACTCAACTTTTTGATAGGAAAGGAACTGATTCCAAGAACTGAACTAGCTTATTTCACACAGCACAGTGTTCGGCAATGAAGATGTTTGTTTTCTAAAAAACTATTTGAAAAATAAGGCGAATCTTCTAAGTTGTACATCTTGTTAGATTCCAAAACAATGAAAGTTTGAACTTGCTGCACTCAACCATATTCCTAAGAAAGCAACTAATTCCAAGAGGAGAACTAGCTTATTTCACAAAGCACTGTGTTTGGCAATGAAGATGTTTGTTTTTAAACAAACTACTTTAGAAATGAAGTGAAACTAGTTAATTTTACATCTTATTAGATTTCACTAACTAGGAATATTTGAACTTGCTGCATGCAGCCTTCTTTGTAGCAAAGCAACTAATTTCAAGAACCCAACTATCTTGTTTCACACAGTACAGTGTTCGGCAATGAAGATGTTCGTTTTCTAAAGCAACTATTTTAGAAATGAGGAGAATCTATTCAGTTGTACATCTTGTTAGATTGCAATAACTTAGAATGTTTGATCTTGCTGCAATCAACCTTCTTCCTAGGAAAGCAACTGATTCCAAGAACCGAACTAGCTTATTTCACACAGTATGGTGTTGGGCAATGAAGATGTTTGTTTTCTAAACAAACTACTTTAGAAATGTAGCAAATCTAGTAAGTTGTACATCTTGTTAGATTACACTAACTAGCAATGTTTTAACTTGCTGTTCTCAACCATCTTCTTAGTAAAGCAACTGATTCGAGGACAGTACTATCTTATTTCACACAGTAAAGTGCTTGGAAAAGAAGATGTTTGTTATCTAAACAAACTACTTTAGAAATGAGGTGAATCTACAAAGCTGTACATCTTGTTAGATTACACAAACAAAGAAAGATTGAACTTGCTGCACTCAATGGTCTTCGTAAGAAAGCAACTCCTTCAGAGAAGAGTACTAGCTTATTTCACAAAAAACAGTGTTCGGCAATGAAGATGTTTGTTTTCTAAAGAAATTACTTTAGAAATGAGGGGAATATACTATGTTCTACATATTGTTACATTACACAAACTGTGAATGTTTTACTTGCTGCACTCAACCCTCTTCATAGTAAAGCAACTCATTCCTAGAACCAGACTAGCTTATTTCACACAGTACAGTGTTCGGCAATGGAGATGTTTGTTTTTCAACAAACTACTGTAGAGAAGAGGCAAATCTACTAACTTGTATATCTTGTTAGATTACACAAACAAGGAAAGTATGAACTTGCTGCACTCAACCTTCTTCGTAGGAAAGCAACTCATTCTGAGAACCTAACTAGCTTATTTCACACAGTACAGTGTTCGGCAATGTAGATGTTTGTTTTCTGAACAAACTACTTTAGAAATGAGGCAAATCTACTAAGTTGTACATCTTATTAGATTGTGCTAACTAGGAATGTTTGAACTCGGTGCACTCAACCTGCTTTGTAGGAAAGCAACTGATTCCAAGAACCGAACTAGCTTATTTCACACAGTACAGTGTTTGGCAATTAAGATGTTTGTTTTCTAAACAAACTACTTTGTAAATAAGGCGAATCTAGTAAGTTGTACATCTTTTAGATTACACAAACAAGGAATGTTTGAACCTGCTGCAATCAACATTCTTCATAAAAAAGGAGCTCATTCCAAGAAGTAGAACTAGCATATTTCATACAGTACAATGTTCGGCAATGAAGATGTTTGTTTTCTAAACAAACTACTGTAAAATGAGGTGAATCTACTAAGTTCTATATCTTGTTAGATTACGCTAACTAGGAATGTTTGAACTTGCTGCATTCAACCTTCTTCGTGGGAAAGCAACTGATTCTGACAAGAGAACTAGCTTTTTTCACACAGTACAGTGTTGGGCAACAAAGATGTTTGTTTTTTAAACAAACTACTTAGTTAATGAGGCGAATCTACTAATTTGTATATCTTGTTAGATTACACAAAAACGAGGAAAGTTTGAACTTGCTGTACTCAACCTTCTTCATAAGAAAGCAACTGATTCCAAAACCGAACTAGCTTATTTCATACAATACAGTGTTTGGCAATAAAGATGTTTGTTTTCTAAACAAACTACTTTAAAAATGAGGAGAAACTAGTAAGTTGTATATCCTGTTAGATTACCCTAAGTAGGAATGTTTGAACTTGCTGCACTCAACCATGTTCGTAGTAAAGCAACTGATTCCTACAACTGAACTAGGTTATTTCACACAGTACAGTGTTCGGCAATGAAGATGTTTGTTTTCTAAACAAACTACTTTAGAAATGAGGTGAATCTACTAAGCTGTACATCTTGTTAGATTACACAAATAAGGAAAGTTTGAAGTCGCTGCAATCAACCTTTTTTGTAGGAAAGCAACTCATTCCAACAACCGAACTAGCTTATTTCACACAGCCCAGTGTTCGGCAATGAAGATGTTCATTTTCTAAATAAACGACTTTAAAAATGAGGCGAATCTTCTAAGTTGTACATCTTGTTAGATTACACAAACAAGGAATGTTTGAACCTGCTGCACTCAACATCGTCATAGGAAAGCAACTCATTCCAATAACCTAACTAGCTTATTTCACACCATACACTGTTCAGGAATGTAGATGTTTCTTTTCAAAACAAACTACTTTAGAAATGAGGTAAATATACTAAGTTGTACATCTTGCTAGATTTCACTACCTAGGAATGTTGGAACTTGCTGCACTCAACCTTCTTCGTAGCAAAGACACTGATTCCGAGAACCGAACTAGCTTATTTCCCAGACTACAGTGTTTGGCAATGAAGATGTTCGTTTTCTAATCAAACTACTTTAGATATGAGCAGAATCTACTAAGTTGTACATCTTGTTAGATTACACAAACAAGGAAAGTTTGAACGTGCTGCACTCAACCGTATTCGTAACAAAGGAGCTCATTCCGAGAGGAGAACTACGTTATTTTACACAACATAGTGTTCGGGAATGAAGATGTTTGTTCTCTAAAGAAACTACTTTAGAAATGAGGCAAATCTAGGAAGTTGTACCTCTTCTTAGATTACACAAACAAGGAACGTTTGAACTTGCTGCACTCAACCTTCTCCGTAGGAAAGCAACTGATTCCAAGAACCTAACTACCTTATTTCACACAGTACAGTGTTTGGCAATGAAGATGTTCGTTTTCTATACAAACTACTTTAGAAATGAGGAGAATGTACAAAGTTGTACTTTTGTTAGATTGCACTAACTAGGAATGTTTGAACTTGCTGAACTCAACCTTCTTCATAGCAAAGCAACTGATTCTGAGAACCGAACTACCTTATTTCATACAGTACAGTTTTCCGCCATGAAGATGTTAGGTTTGTAAACAAACTGCTTTAGAAATGAGGTGAATCTAGTAAGTTGTACATCTTGTTAGATTTCACAAACAAGGACAGTTTGAACTTCCTGCACTCAACTTGTTGATAGGAAAGGAACTGATTCCCAGAACTGAACTAGCTTATTTCACACTGCACACTGTTCGGCAATGAAGATGTTTGTTTTCCAAAGAAACTATTTGAAAAATAAGGCGAATCTTCTCAGTTGTACATCTTGTTAGATTCCAAAAACCAGGAAAGTATGAACTTGCTGCACTCAACCATATTCCTAAGAAAGGGGCTCGTTCCGAGAGGAGAACTAGCTTATTTCACAAAGCACTGTGTTTGGCAATGAAGATGTTTGTTTTCTAAACAAACTACTTTAGAAATGAAGTGAAACTAGTTAATTTTACATCTTATTAGACTACACTAACTAGGAATATTTGAACTTACTGCATCCAGCCTTCTTCATAGCAAAACAACTAATTCCAAGAACCAAACTAGCTTATTTCACACAGTGCAGTGTTTGGCAATGAAGATGTTCGTTTTCTAAACAAACTACTTTAGATATGAGGAGAATCTACTAACTTGTACATCTTTTTAGATTGCGCTAACTAGGAATGTTTGAATTTTGTGCACTCAACCTTGTTCGTAGGAAAGTAACTGATTCCAAGAATCGCACTAGCTTATTTCACACAGTACATTGTTTGGCGATGAAGATGTTTGTTTTCTAAAGAAACTACTTTAGAAATGAGGCAAACCTACTAAGTTGTACATCTTGTTAAATTACCCAAACAAGGAATGATTAAAACTGCTGCAATCAACCATCTTCGTAAGAAAGAAACTCATTCTGAGAAGAGAACTAGCTTATTTAAAACAGTACAAT
Source organism: Orientallactaga sibirica (assembly GCA_036365145.1). Lineage (NCBI taxonomy): Eukaryota > Metazoa > Chordata > Mammalia > Rodentia > Dipodidae > Orientallactaga > Orientallactaga sibirica. Next base: position 414,984 of record JAEOAD010000020.1, read on the forward strand.
ATTCGGCAATGAAGATGTTTTTTTTCTAAACAAACTACTGTAGAAATGAGTCGAATCTACAAAGTTGTACATCTTGTTACATTACACAAACCAGGAAAGTTTGAACATGGTGCACTCTACCGTATTTGTAAGAAAGGGGCTGATTCCGAGAGAAGAACTAGCTAATTTAACACAGCACAGTGTTCGGCAATGAAGATGTTTGTTTTCTGAACATACTACATTAGAAATTAAGTGAAATTAGTAAGTTGTAAATCTTGTTAGGTGAAACTAACTAGGAACGTTTGAACTTGCTTCACACAACCTTCTTCGTAGCAAAGCAATTGATTCAATACCGAACTAGCTTATTTCACACAGTACTGTGTTTTGCAATGAAGATGTTCATTTTCTAAACAGACTGCTTTAGAAATGAGGAGAATCTACTAAGTTGTACCTCTTGTTAGATTGCACTAACTAGGAATGTTTGATCTTGCTACACTCAACCTTCTTCATAGGAAAGCAACTAATTCCAAGAATCGAACTTGCTTATTTAACATGGTGCAGTGTTCAGCAGTGAAGATGTTTGTTTTCTAAACACACTACTTTAGAAATGAGCCGAATCTAGTAAGGTGTATATCTTGTTAGATTACACAAACAAGGAAAGTTTGAACTTGCTTCACTCAACGGTCTTTGTAAGAACACAAATCATTCAGACAAGAGAATAAGCTTATTTCACACAACACAGTGTTCGGCAATGAAGATGTTTGTTTTCTAACCAAACCTCTTTAGAAATGAGTCGAATCAACTAAGTAGTACATCTTTTTAGATTACACAAGCAAGGAAAGTTTGAACTTGCTACACTCAACCTTCTTCGCAGGAAAGCAACTCATTCTGAGAACCGAACCAGCTTATTTCACACAGTACAGTGTTCTGTAATAAAGATGTTTGTTTTTTAAACAAACTACTTTAGAAATGAGGAGAATATACTAAGTTGTACATCTTGTTAGATTACACAAGCAAGGAAAGTTTGAACTTGCTACACTCAACCTTCTTCGCAGGAAAGCAACTCATTCTGAGAACCGAACCAGCTTATTTCACACAGTACAGTGTTCTGTAATAAAGATGTTTGTTTTTTAAACAAACTACTTTAGAAATGAGGAGAATATACTAAGTTGTACACCTTGTTAGATTACACTAACTAGGAATGTTGAACTTGCTGCAGTCAACGGTATTAGTAAGAAAGCAATTCATTCAGAAAAGAGAACTAGCTTATTTCACACAAAACAGTGTTCGGCAGTGAATATATTTGTTTTCTTAACGAACTACTTCAGAAATGAGGCGAATCTACTAAGTTGTACATCTTGTTAGATTACACAAATAAAAAAAGTTTGAACTTGCTGCACTCAACCTTCTTCGTAGGAAAGCAACTCATTCTGAGAACTGAACTAGCTTATTTCACACAGTACAATGTTCGGCAAGGAAGATGTTTGTTTTCTAAACAAACTACTTTAGAAATGAGGTGAATCTAGTACGTTGTACATCTTGTTAGATTACACAACAAGGAAATTTTGAACTTGGTGCACTCAACATACTTCGTAGGAAAGCAACTGATGCCTAGAACCGAACAAGCTTATTTCACGCAACACAGTGTTAGGCAATGAAGAAGTCTGTTTTCTAAACAACCTGCTTTAGAAATGAGGCGAATCTAGTAAGTTGTATATCTTATAATATTACACAAACAAGGAATGTTTGAAACTGGTGCAATCAACCCTCTTTGTAAGAAAGCAACGCATTCTTTGAGGTAAACTAGCTTATTTCACACAGTACAATGTTTGGCATTGAAGATGTTTGTTTTCTAAACAAACTACTGTAGAAATGAGGCAAATCTACTAAGTTGGACATCTTGTTAAATTACTAATTAGGAAGGTTTGAACTTGCTGCACTCAACCTTCTTTGTAGGAAAGCAACTGATTCCGAGAACCGAAATATCTTATTTCACACAGTACAGTGTTCAGCAATGAAGATGTTTGTTTTCTAAACAAAGTACTTTAGAAATGAGGCGAATCTACTATGTTGTACATCTTGTAAGGTGACACTAACTAGGAATGTTTGAACTTGCTGCACGCAACCTTCTTCGTAGCAAAGCAATTGGTTCCGAATACCAAACTAGCTTATTTCACACAGTACAGTGTTTGGCAATGAAGATGTTTTTTATCTAAACAAACTACTTTAGAAATGATGCTAATCTACTAATTTGTATATCTTGTTAGATTACACAAACAGGGAATCTTTGAACCGGCTGCAATCAACCATGTAACTGAGAGCGCAACTCATTCCTAGAAGAGAACTAGCTTATTTCACAAAGTACAATGTTTGGAAATAAAGATGTTTGTTTTCTAAACAAGCTACTGTAGAAATGATGCAAATATACTAAGTTGTACATCTTGTTTGATTACACAAACCAGGAAAGTATGAACTTGCTGCACTCAACCGTATTCAAAAGAAAGGGGCTAATTCCAAGAGAAGAACCAACTTATTTCAAACAGCACAGTGTTTGGCAATGAAGGTGTTTGCTGTCTAAACAAACTACTTTAGAAATTAAGTGAAACCAGTAAGTTGTACCTCTTGCTAGGTGACACTAACTAGGAATTTCTTAACTTGCTGCACACAGCCTTCTTCGTAGCAAAGCAATTGACTCCGAATACCGCACTACCTCATTTCATACAGTACAGTGTTTGCCAATGAAGATGTTCATTTTCTAAACAAACTACTTTAGAAATGAGGAGAATCTACTAAGTTGTACATCTTGTTACATTGCACTAACTAGGAATGTTTGAACTCGCTGCACTCAAAATTCTTCGTAGGAAAGCAACTGATTCCGAGAACCGAACTTGCTTATTTCACACAGTAGAGTGTTCAGAAATGATGATGTTTGTTTTCTAAACAAACTACTTTAGAAATGTGCCAAATCTACTACATTGTACATCTTGTTAGATTACACAAACAAGAAAAGTTTGAACTTGCTGCACTCAACGGTCTTTGCAGGAAAGCAACTGATTCCGAGAACCAAACTAGCTTATTTCACATAGTACAGTGCTCAGCAATGAAGATGTTTGTTTTCTAAATAAATTACATTAGAAATGAGGGTAATATACTAAATTGTCCATCTTGTTAGATTCACTAGCTAGGAATGGTTGAACTTGCTGCACTCAACTATTTTCGTAGTAAAGCAACTGATTCCTAGAACCCAACTAGCTTATTTCACACAGCACAGTGTTCGGTAATGAAAATGTTTGTTTTCTAAACAAACTACTTTTCAAATGAGGTGAGTATACTAAGTTGTATGCCTTGTTAGATTACACAAAAACAGAAAGTTTGAACTTTCTGCACTCAAAGGTCTTCATAAGAAAGCAACTCATTCAGAGAAGAGAACTAGCTTATTTCACACAGTACAGTGTTCAGCAATGAAAGTGTTTGTTTTCTAAACAAAGTACTTTAGAAATGAGGCGAATCTACTAAGTTGTACATCTTGTTACATTACACAAAAAAGGAAAGTTTGAACTCGCTGCACTCAACCTTCTTCGAGGAAAGCAACTGATTCCTAACTGATTCTGAACTAGCTTATTTCACACAGTAAAGTATTCAGCAATGAAGATGTTTGTTTTCTAAACAAACTACTTTAGAAATGAGGCGAATCTACTAAGTTGTACATCGTGTTAGATTACACAAACAAGGAAAGTTTGAACTTGCTGCACTAAACTTTCTTTGTAGGAAAGCAACCTATTCCGAGAACCGAACTAGCTTATTACACAAAGTACAGTGTTTGGCAATGAAGATGTTTATTTTCTAAACAAACTATTTTAGAGATGAGGCGAATCTACTAAGTTGTACATCTTGTTAGATTACACAACAAGGAATGTTTGAAACAGCTGCAATCAACCCTCTTCGTAAGAAAGCAACTCATTCTGAGAAGAGAACTAGCTTATTTCACACAGTACACTGTTCGCCAAATTAGATGTTTGTTTTCTAAACAAAGTACTTTAGAAATGAACCGAATCTACTTAGTTGTACATCTTGTAGATTACACAAAAAAGGGAAGTTTGAACTAGCTGCACTGAACCTTCTTCGTAGGAAAGTAACTCATTTCAAGAACCTAACTAGCTTATTTCACACAGTACAGTGTTCGGCAATGAAGATGTTTGTTTTCTAAACAAACCACTTTAGAAATGAAGCCTATTCCCACCAACAGTGAAGACTTGTTCCTATTTCTCTGCAGCCTCGCCAGCATTTGTTTTCATTGTTTTTTTTTTTTTAATGTTAACCATCCTTACTGGGGTAAGGTGGAATCTCATAGTTGTTTTAATTTGCATTTCCCTGATGATTAGGGATGTTGAACATTTTCTTAAATGTGTGTTTGCTATTTGTATTTCTTCCTCTGAGAACTCCCTGTGCAGTTCTCTGCTTGCTGCACTGAGTGGGTTGTTTGGTGATTTATTGTTTAGGTTTTGGAGTTCTTTGTAGATTCTAGAAATTAGGCCTTTGTCAGTTGTATAGGTGGTGAAAATTTTCTCCCATTCTGTGAGTATTCTGCTGGCTTGTTTATAATATTTTTGTCAGTGAAAAAGCTTTTCAGCTTCATGAGATCCCAATGGTTGAGTGATTGTTTAGTTTCCTGAGCTTCTGAGGTTTTGTTCAGGAAATCTTTTCCCACTCCTATATCGTGGAATGTTCCTCCTATTTTTTCTTCCAGTAGTAGCAGAGTTTCTGGTTATGTGTGGGTCGAGTTTCATTTTCCTACATATGGTTGTCCAGTTTGTCCAGCACCATTTGTTGAAGATGCTGTCCTTTTTCCATTCTACATTGCTAGGGCCTTTGTCAAATATCAAGTAGCTGTAGTTTCTTGACCCAAAGTCTGGGTCTTCAATTCTGTTCCACTGGTCTATATTCCTGTTTTTGTGCCAGTACCAGGTTGTTTTTATTACAATGGCTTTGTAGTATAACTAGATCAGGTATGGTGATGCCTCCAGAGGTGTTTCTTTTGCTGAGGATGAGCTTGGATATCTGAGGCCTTCTGCCTTTCCATATGAATTTTAAGATACTTTTTTCTATCTCATTGAAGAAGGAAGGTGGGATTTTTATCGGCATTGCATTGAATCTATAAAGTGCTTTTGGTAAAATTGCCATTTTCACAATGTTGATTCTACCAATCCAGGAGCATGGGAGGTCTTTCCATTTTTGTAGGACCTCCTCAATTTCTTTTTTGAGAGTTTTTATGTTTTCATTTTATAGGTCTTTAGGAACAAGTCTTCACTGTTGGTGGGAATCTAAAATGGTTCAACCACTATGGACAGCTATATGGAGACTATTGAAAAGGATGACCATAGACTTACCAATGGATCCAGTTATTCCCTTATTGGGCATTTACCCTAAAGGCCCCAAACTTCAGATCAGAAACATTTGCTCAACTATGTTTATAGTGGCTCAATTCATAATAGCAAAGAGCTGGAATCAACCCAGGTATCCATCACTAGATGAATGGATAACAAAGATGTGGTATATCTATACTATGTAATTCTACATAGCAGTAAGGAAAGATGAAATAAGGAAATTTGAAAAAAAATGGTCAAACATGGAACAGATCATCCTCAGTGAGCTCACCCAAGCACAAAAAGATAATCGTCGCATGGTCTCATTTATCTGTCACCCCTAACCGGATTCCATGTGACATGTGGCCAAACCTAATAAACACTCTGAGGATGAGACAAGAAGGAGGGTGGGATGGAGGGAGGGTAAAGGTGGGAGGGAATGATAGGGTGGGAGGGAGGACAAGGGGGGATACAAATTGGGACCCAAAAGGGAAAAATACTACAAAACCCTTTACTCTGAACAACAGGCTAAAACAGTGATCCTTCAGCAGGCCTACAGAGGGAATACTCGAACCACAGGAACCTGGAGAGAACATGATGAAGGCCAACTTTAATCTTGTCCTGCTTCTCTTTTTCTCTCTCTCTCTCTCTCTCTCTCTCTCTCTCTCTCTTTCTCTCTCTCTCCCTCTCCTCTCTATACTCACTTTCTCTTTTACATTATCTATCTTTTTCCTCCCTCACCTTCCTAGGTGCAGACTTATAACTCCCAGTGCCAGCAGGGGGTTAACTTCCACAATGAGCTGTTAATCTGAAACACCTACAAGGTTCCCCCCAAAAAGACAGACTTCAGTCAGAGTACTTGGTGACCCACCAAAGGTTAATGGTAAGACCCTACTGTCGAAGACAGCATACGTGTGTGAGACCAAACACAGGGAGAGACCTGGCCAGAATATGGAAGGTCAGTCCCCAGACAGTTAGCTAGTCTAGTACCAGAGGGTGCTACACGAGCAACTGGGGGAAAATGTCTGACATTGTTCCAAACAACTTGCAGTCTAAGATACCCAGCAGGAAACAATCTGACGTAATGCTCATACAAGTGCAGTAGTGGCAAACAGCCATGGTGGGTTACCAACTGCTCTTGATTTGGCTAATAAATCCATTCAGTGGAATGGAATTCATTGCTGGAACTGGGAAATAAGTCAAAGACATGTACAAAAAATGAGCTCAGTCTCCAAGAACTAGAGGCCACCAAAATGGGCTAGAAGAGAGCCAATGCATATAAAGTTCCCTCCAAAACATACATGGTTATCCCTTCTATCTAGCACTAACTTCTCTCTCCGTTGGAGAATTTGCTTATCTCTTTTCAGGTGGACAAGGAACCTGAAGGGAGGATCAGCTAACCACACCTCACCAGCTGAAACCATAGAACAACGCAGGGGAAGGGCAAGAATAGAGCGCTCAAGGCGATCACAACACCAGAAAAAGGCTTAAGGAGATAAACACAGAGAACATCCAACTCCAACTAAGCCAGATATCCAGAGACACGGACGCTCCCAAAACCTCATCAAGGAAGCAGAACTGAAATGACCCCAATGTGGCTCAGGGAAACTCGCGGAAGAGGGGGCGGAAAGATTGTTAGAGTCACAAGTTGGGGCATTATGCACAGAGACTGGGGCCTATCCACCAGAACTCTTGAGCAAACTCACAATGCACGATCCACATTCCCCATTGATGAGGGTCCCTTTGAAAGTGGGAGGACGGGGATGAAGAGAATGGAACCAATACTATGAATGTAAAATCAGAATAATATAAATTAAAATATATATATTTATTAAAAAAAGAAATGAGGCCTATTTAATAAATTGTGTATCTTGTTAGATTACACAAACCAGGAAAGTATGAACTTCCTGCACTCAACCGTATTAGTAAGAAAGGGGCTCATTCCGAGAGGAGAACTAGCTTATCTCACACAGCACAGTGTTCGGAAATGAAGAGGTTTGTTCTCTAAATGAACTACTTTAGAAATGAAGTGAAACTAGTAAGTTGTACATCTTGTTACAGGACACTAACTAGGAATGTTTTAACTGGCTGCAGGCAACCTTCTTCGTAGCAAAGCAACTGATTCCAAGAGCCTAATTAGCTTATTTCACACACTACAGTGTTCGACAATGAAGATGTTTGTTTTCTAAGCAAACTACTTTAGAAATGAGCCAAATCTACTAAGTTGTACATCTTGTTAGATTACCCAAACAGGGAACGTTTGAACTTGCTACACTCAACGTTCTTCATAGGAAAGCAACTTATTCAGACAAGAGACCTATCTCATTTCACCCAATGCAGTGTTTGGCAATGAAGATGTTTGTTTTCTAAACAAACCACATTAGAAATGAGGCGAACCTACTAAGCTGTACATCTTGTTAGATTGAAAAACGAGGAATGTTTGAACGTGCTGCAATCAACCCTCTTCGTAAGAAAGCACCTCATTCCTAGAAGAGAACTAGCTTATTTCACACAGTACAATGTTTGGCAATGAAGATGTTTGTTTTCTAAACTAACTACTGTAGAAATGAGGTGAATCTACTAAGTTGTACATCTTCTTAGATTACAGGAACTAGGAATGATTGAACTTGCTGCACTCAAACTTCTTTGTAGGAAAGCAACTGATTGCAAGAACTGAACTAGCTTATTTCACACAGTACAATGTTTGGCAATGAAGATGTTTGTTTTCTAAACAAACTACTGTAGAAATGAGGTGAATCTACTAAGTTGTACATCTTCTTAGATTACACGAACTAGGAATGATTGAACTTGCTGCACTCAAACTTCTTTGTAGGAAAGCAACTGATTGCGAGAACTGAACTAGCTTATTTCACACAGTACAGTGTTTGGCAATGAAGATGTTTGTTTTCTAAACAAACTGCTTCAGAAATGAGGCAAATCTACTAAGTTGTACATCTTGTCAGATTACACAAACAAGAAAAGTTTGCACTTGCACACTAAACCTTCTTCGTAGGAAAGCAACTCATTCCAAGAACCGAACTAGCTTATTTCACACAGTACATTGGTCGGCAATGGAGATGTTTGTTTTCTAAACCAACTACTTTAGAAATGAGGCGAGTCTACTAAGTTGTACATTTTGTTTGATTACACAAACAAGAAAATTGAACTTGCACAACTAAACCTTCCGACAATTAGCTTATTTCACACAGTACAATGTTGGGAATGCATGTTGTTTTGAAACGAAGTCTACTAAGTTGCTTGTTAGATTACACAAACCAACAATGAATGAAGATGTTTGTTTTCTAAAAACTACTTTAGAAATGCAGTCTACTAAGTTGTACATTTTGTTTGATTACACAAACCAACAATGAATGAACTAGCTGCACTCACCCTTATTCGTAAGAAAGGGGCTCATTCTGAGAGGAGAACTAGCTTATTTCACACAGCATCGTGTTCTGCAATAAAGATGTTTGTTTTATAAACAAACTACTTTAGAAATGAAGTGAAACTAGTAAGTTGTACATCTTGGGAGATGACATAAACTAGGAATGTCTCAACTTGCTGAACGCAACCTTCTTCATAGCAAGGCAACTGTTTCCGAGAACCGACCTACCTTATTTCACACAGTAGTGTTTGGCAATGACGATGTTCGTTTTCTAAACAAACTACTTTAGAAATGAGGAGAATCTACTAAGTTGTACATCTTGTTAGATTACACCAACAAGGAATGTGTCAATTTGCTGCACTCAACCTTCATATTGGAAAGCAACTGATTCTGAGAACCGAACTAGCTTATTTCACACAGTAGTGTTTGGCAATGAAGATGTTTGTTTTCTAAATAAATGACTTGAGAAATGAGGTAAATCTACTAAGTTGTACATCTTGTTATATTACACAAAAAAGGAATGTTTTCAAATGCAGCAATCAACCCTCTTCATAAGAAAGCAACTCATTCAGACAAGAGAACTAGCTTATTTCACACAGTACAGTGATTGGCAAGGAAGATGTTCATTTTCTAAACAAACTAGTTTAGAAATGAGGAGAACCTACTAAGTTGTACATCTTGTTAGATTGCACTAACTAGGAATGCTTGAATTTGCTGCACACCACCTTCTTCATAGGAAAGCAACTCATACCGAGAACTGAACTAGCTTATTTCACACAGTACAGTCTTTGGCAATGAACATGTTTGTTTTCTAAACAAACTACTTTAGAAATGAGGTGAATCTACTAATTTGTACATCTTGTTAGATTACACAAAGAAGGAAATTTTGAACTTGCTTCACTCAACGGTCTTTGTAAGAAAGCTGCTCATTCAGAGAAGAGAACTAGCTTATTTCACACAGTACAGTCTTTGGAAATGAAGATGTTTGTTTTGTAAACAAAGTACTTTAGAATTGAGGTGAATCTACTAAGTTGTACATCTTGTTAGATGACACTAACTAGGAAGGTTGGAACTTGCTGCACTCAACCTTCTTCGTAGGAGCGCAACTCATTACGAGAAACCTAACTAGATTATTTCACACAGTACAGTGTTTGGTAGTGAAGATGTTTGTTTTCTAAACGAACCACTTAATAAATGACATGAATATAATAAGTTGTACATCTTGTTACATTACACAAACAAGGAAAGTTGGAACTTGCTGCACTCAACGGTCTTCGTAAGAAAGACAATCATACAAACAAGAGAACTAGCCTATTTCACGCAATACAGTGTTCGGCAATGAAGATGTTTGTTTTCTAAACAAACCACTTTAGAAATGAGGTGAATCTAGTAAGTTGTATATCTTCTTAGATTACACAAACCAGGAAAGTATGAACTTGTTGCCCTCAACCTTATTCGTAAGAAAGGGGCTCATTCCGAGAGGAGAACTAGCTTATTTAACACAACACAGTGTTAGGCAATGAAGATGTTGGATTTCTAACCAAACTACTTTAGAAATGAAGTGAAACTAGTAATTTTTACATCTTGTTAAATGACACTAACTAGGAATGTTTGAACTTGCTGCACTCAACCATCTTTGTAGGAAAGCAACGCATTCCGAAAACTGAACTAGCTTATTTCACTCAGCACAGTGTTGGCAATGAAGATGTTTGTTTTCTAAACAAACTACTTTAGAAATGAGGCGAGTCTGCTATGTTGTATATCTTGTTTGACTACACAAACAAGGAGTGTTTGAAAATGCTGCAATCAGCCCTCTTCATAAGAAAGGAACTCATTCCGAGAAGAGAACTAGCTTATTTCACACAGTACAGTGTTCGGCAATGAAGATGTTTGTTTCTAAACGAACCGCTTTAGAAATGCAGTGTATCTACTAAGTTGTACACCTAGTTAAATTAAACAAACCAAGAAAGCATGAACTTGCTGCACTGAATCGTATTCGTAAGAAAGGGGCTCAGTCCGAGACGAGAACTAGCTTATTTCACACAGCAGTGTTCGGCAATGAAGATGTTTGTTTTCTAAACAAACTACTATAGAAATGAAGTGAAACACGTAAGTTGTATATCTTGTTAGATGACACTACATAGGAATGTTTGAAATTTCTGCATGCAACATTCTTCGTAGCAAAGCAACTGAATCCGAGAACCGAACTAGCTTATTTCACACAGTACATTGTTAGGCACTGAAGATGTTTGTTTTCTAAAAAAGCTACTTTAGAAATTAGGAGAATCTACTAAATTGTACATCTTGTTAGATTGCACTAACTAGGAATGTTTTAACTTTCGGCACTCAACGTTCTTCGTAGGAAAGCAACTGATTCCAAGAACCGAACTAGCTTATTTCACACAGTACAGTGTTCGGCAATGAAGATGTTTGTTTTCTAAACAAACTACTTTAGAAATGAGGTGAATCTAGTAAATTATACATCTTGTTAGAGTACACAAACAAGGAAACTTTAAACTCGCTGCAGTCAACGGTCTTCGTAAAAAAGCACCTCATTCATACAAGAGAACTAGCTTATTTCACACAATACAGTTTTCAGCAATGAAGATGTTTGTTTTCTAAACATACCACTTTAGAAATGAGGCGAATCTACTATGTTGTACATCTTGTTAGATTACACAAACAAGGAATGTTTGAACCTGCTGTAATTAACCCTCTTCATAAGAAAGCAACCCATTCCTAGAGGAGAACTAGTTTATTTGACACAGTACAGTGTTCAGCAATGAATATGTTTGTTGTCTAAACAAACTACTGTAGGAATGAGGTGTGCAGGGAGCCGTAAGCAGTCGCCATTACAAGATGGCGCTGGCTCCTCCATATTAGACAGTGCCTTGGCGCCAACCGTGTCTAAGGTATGCGCATGCGCTTGACGCAACCTGTCCCAAGCCTATCCCGTGGCACCTGGTGATGGCAAGCTGGTCGCAACCAATCAGTAAACGCCTTGTAGCAGTACACTCTATAAAAGCAGCTGCAGATTTGGGCCCCGGCCCTCCGCCATCAGCTCATCTGTTAACCAAGTGCTCTCCAATAAACTGTGATACAAGAAGGATCTTCGTTTGTGGCTGTTCCTTTCCTGCTGGTTGGGAAGGGCTCGCCGCAAAGTGGTGCCGAAACCCGGGGACGCCGGACCTTTCAAAGACACCCGGCGGAGGGCCGAAGAGGATTCAGAACTTGACACACGGAGAGGTAGACGTCGGTAAGTCATCCCCGGCTTTGTTCTCTGATGGATTTTCGACTGACCCTGGCTTTCCTCGCCTGTTTTTGCCTGTTTTGTACCTGCGACAGGCAGAACAGGAAGGAAGTTTAGGGAAGGGCACATTACCGTTTTGGCGACTGGTTCATTTTTGTCTCAATAGCGGTAAACATGCGGAAATAATTGGGGAGGGACAAGGAGCTTTAGCCCAACATCAGGACAGTCTTTCAGAGTCAGATACTAGCGGGGACTCACATGCTAGGCCTAGGAAGAAACAAAAGGGAAAAATAGGATCCAGTCAAAAAAAGAGACAAAAAAAGGAAAAAAGTCTAAAGGAAAAACTTGAGGAGATAGGCGAGGCTCATTCATGCCCGCCCCCTCGGAAGGGGCAGAGAGGCCCCGGAGGATCGTATCCTGCATTAGAGGAGACTTTAAATGTTTTGCGTCCTCATTTAAATAAAAACTCCATCCCAAACTTCAACATCTCTTGTTCTTTTCTCTTTCCTCTCATTTTTGGGTTTCCGACAGACCGCTTCTGCGGTGCCACCATTTTTGTCCTGCCCCATTTGAATGGGGGCGCCATCTTAGAAGCACCACGTGGGCAAACCTAAAAAAGAAACTCACCACGTGGGTAGACCTAAAAAGATGCTTATGTTGTACTCATATATATTACTATTAAACAAAAAAAACCTCCATGGCGCTTGGAACAAAACTTTCGTTTTAGCCACATGGATTAATTCAGTCCTCCTTGCCTTAATTGCCAACCTTAAAGGCTCTTCCAGGGAAAAGTTCATTTTTGCCCTTAAAAACTGTAAGAAAAAACTAAAACTGACTTTTAAAATCTCCTTTCTCCCAAGGCCGCCACTCAAGCCGCCACCCGGCAGCTATCTTTTCAGCTCTTTTCAGCCCCTAAATACTGCCTAAGGCAAATGTGCTCAAAGCCCTGGTGAAGGACAGCTCCTCCATGTAGCTTTCTGTAAATGTAAACTATGATCAAATACAAACTCAAGTTCCCCGAATGTCCCAAAGCCAGGTTAGCTTTCCTCGCGGGCGTAGAGCACAAGTCACTGGTCCGCCAGGCTCCGCCGACATCTTGTGTGGGGAGCGAGCTGAATGGGACGGTCCTAAGCGGCGGCTCCAGCCCGGGCCGAGCACTGCCCAGAGCCTCACTGGCTGCGCCTCGCCTGCACCTGCAGGCATCACTTTTGGTCACTTTTGTCAACTTGCTTTAAAAATATCTTAGGAACGGGCAGGCGGTCTGCCATGAGGCCATGAGGCGAGCCGCTGCCGTCCCCGCCCCTTACCTCTGGGTGCCCCCCTCTATGCTCTTAACTGAGTGTCCTGCGGGGCCCAAAGTATTTACTTTAAAAAAAAAAACAGCTAAAGACATTCGTATTGCCCTGCTAGAGGTAAAAAACCCTGTTTTTCAAGTCTATATGGCTATATCCTACACACCATTATCCCACCCTTCGCTGCTTTCCCATTAACATAAAGATAAAAAAATGCCTTAATTGTTAAACACTTGCCTGTAGAGCCTAAGGACCCTGATTCGAGGCTCAATTCTCCAGTACCCATGTAAACAGTGGCTGGAGGCAGATGATGAGAGTAATTCAAAATCTAAATTACAACAGGAGGAGGAGATATTTAAAAAAAAAAAAAAAAAAAAAAAAAGTTCAACCAGAGGTGATCCGCAGGGGCGGGGGCTGGCAGGCACATTTGTTGTCGCCGCAGCGCCCTCTGCTGGGGATGAGTAAAGTTCTGTATACATAGATCACAAAGAAGGTAAAAAATGAGGTAGGGCCGGGCGCGGTGGCGCGTGCCTGTAGTCCCAGCTACTCGGGAGGCTGAAACAGGAGAATCGCTGTGAGTTCAAACCCACCCTGAGACTAAATAGTGAATTCTAGGTCAGCCTGGGCTAATGCGAGACCCTACCTTGAAACTTTTTGTTGTTGTTTTGTTTTGTTTTTAGAGGTAGGGTGTCACTTTAGCCCAGGCTAACCTGGAATTCACTGTGTCTTCCAGACTGGCCTCAAACTCACAGTGATCTTTCTACCTCAGGCTTCCAAGTATTGGGATTAAAGGCATGAGCTACCACTCTAGGCTCCTTTTCTTTTTATAAATGTGCTGTTAAAGCGAGCACTCTATTCCTTTTTTATTTAAATGTGCTCATGCCTAAAGTCATAATTTTCAGAATGTGATGTTAGATTACTTCTGTTTTGATTTTGTTAGGGATAAGTGTATATCCAGAAATCTTAGGAGTATAACCATTGTTTATACAGAAATATTTTGGGAAAGGGGAAGAAAATACAGGCTATTAAATTTAGAAATTAACATTGTAATGTTAAGTCCTCATAAGAGGAGTTCTGTTTGTTTTTTTATACTGGGCTAGGGATTACACCCAGGACTTTGAAGGATAAATGGTAGGCAAGTGCATTGTCATTAAGCTATAGCACCAGCCTCTAGAATTTTTAAAATGATTGTTGGGTCTCAAAGCCAGAGATAGAAATTCACTGGGTTGAGGTAGATTTGTCAGGTTCTTAACTTGCAGCTAGAAGCAAGAAAATTTCAAATGTGAGGTTAAAATGTCTAACAAGGGTTTTGAGTGCCTTAAAATTGCTAAACAGCCAGGCGTGGTGGCACACACCTTTAATCTTAGCCCTCAGGAGGCAGAGATGAGAGGATCATTGTTCAAGGTCAGGCTGAGACTACTTTTCTGCCCTCCCCTCATGTAGGTGTTAATCCCTGAGGCCTCCGTCCTGGTGATCTTTGGCAAATGGATGTAACTCATCTCCCTGAGTTTGGAAGGTTGAAATATTTACATGTCTCAGTGGATACTTGCTCGGGAGTTATCTTCGCCTCGCCGTTGGCGGGTGAGAAGGCTTCTCATGTAAAAACCCACTGCCTGGAAGCCTGGGCAACGTGGGCCCAGCATATACATCTACTGGTTTTCGGGCCTTTTGTGCGCAGATGCAAGTTGCCCACACCACTGGCCTGCCTTATAAGCCCTCTTCACCCTTAATTTTTTAATTTTGGACAATAATGATAAGTCTGCAGCTGACAGACACAGTCAAGCTGTGGCCCAGGCACCCAGAAAAGTAGTGATGTGGAAAGATGTCCTAGATAACAAATGAAAAGGACCGGATCTTGTTAAGATCCAGGGGAGCTATTTGTGTTTTTCCACAGGACCAGGAGTCGCTCCACTGGGTTCCAAGCCGGTTGGTGAGAACAGTCCATCCTTCCTCAGGAAAAAGTTTGGACATTCATAATGATTCGTGGAAACCGGATGGTCATCCAGATCTTGACACTCAGTAAAGCAGAGAAATTTTGTCAGCCTTCTTGAAGCCGATGCCAGTTCCTCATCAAGCGTCTGTGTTTCCACGTTTCTTCACCATGAATAAGGAACTAGGCCTCCCTTCCCTTCAGGAGGACCAACAGGTGGTCCCCATGGGGGAGTCCCGCTCCTTTGTTGAAAAAGGAACTCTTTGTTTTACTTTGCAGTGGAATCAGACTGATGACTCTTGTATAAGACTTCGTCAGCAGAGTTTTGCCTGGTTTGAAGGGGAACTCTGGCCATGGTCAGAGTGCCAGAGCACTTTGGTCGCCTGGGCTGATGCAAATCATCTCTTCACCATATCACCAGCTATGAGGGGTCCCCCGCCTAGGTCAGGGGCATGGTCAGAGGGACTCTTTCTTCAAGATTCCAGAATTAATCCATTTTCAAAGTGGGTGCTATATGGGGTCAATGGTTCCTGTATGGATGTGTCTCCATTGGTTTTGCTGTTGGGGGGACAGATTGCTTGCAACAATGTGTCAGGGCATGAGACCTCAACGTCATCTCGGGGGGAGTTTTCACTCTGGGTCATCCTTGTGAACATTATGCTTGTAATCAGACATTCCCCCTGCCCCGGTTTGTGTGCACCCCCTTTTCTGCTTATTTGCTATTAATTCCACGAGAGTGGATCTTAGTCTTGCACAGGGCCTTACTTCCTGGATCTCCTCTGCTTTTAATTTTTTTAAGGAATGGGTTGAAATGGGACTGTTTGCTGCCTGCTGTCTGCTCTGGAGGATGTCTGCTCTGCCTATGGTTGACTTGCAAAATGCGAGCCCAAGCTAGGAGGGACAAGGTATCTCTCAGGCACTTGCTGCTTTGGAGTGTGGGTCCTCCCCCCAGATTTGGCTGTTGGCCCTAGAGAGCACCTAGTTTCCCCTGGCCCTTGCACCCTTAGGGCTTGAAGTGCCCATTACACAAGGATGGGCAGAGGTTGATGTTGGGAGCACGGCATTCATCACGCTCAGGATGCGAGACAAAGTACTGCACGTGGGGCGAACTCTTAGCAGCTTCATGGAGGGCATGTCTGATTGCATATGGGTTGGTACTGTAATCCCATCTCTGAGAAAAGGTACTAGACGGGTGTGACACCAGCCTGGCTGGCCACTAGGTCTGGGGTCATCACAATGTCCTCTCGAGCATCAGAGATCAGACCTCTACCCTCGCCTGTTGCGTTTAAACAAGAAGGGGGAACTGCAGGGAGCCGTAAGCAGTCGCCATTACAAGATGGCGCTGGCTCCTCCATATTAGACAGTGCCTTGGCGCCAACCATGTCTAAGGTATGCGCATGCGCTTGACGCAACCTGTCCCAAGCCTATCCCGTGGCACCTGGTGATGGCAAGCTGGTCGCAACCAATCAGTAAACGCCTTGTAGCAGTACACTCTATAAAAGCAGCTGCAGATTTGGGCCCCGGCCCTCCGCCATCAGCTCATCTGTTAACCAAGTGCTCTCCAATAAACTGTGATACAAGAAGGATCTTCGTTTGTGGCTGTTCCTTTCCTGCTGGTTGGGAAGGGCTCGCCGCAGAGGTGAATCTACTAAGTTGTGCATCTTGTTAGATTACACTAACTAGGAATGTTTGAACTTGCTGCACTCAACCTTCTTTGTAGGAAAGCAACTAATTCTGAGAAACAAACTAGCTTATTTCACACAGTACATTGTTTGGCTATGAAGATGTTTGTTTTCTAAACAAACTACATTAGAAATGAGGCTAATCTACTGAGTTGTACATCTTGATACGTAACATAATCAAGGAAAGTTTGAATTTGCTGCACTCAACCTTCTTCATAGGAAAGCAACTCATTCAGAGAACCGAACTAGCTTATTTCACGCAGTACAGTGTTCAGGAATGAAGATGTTTGTTTTCTAAACAAACTACTTTAGAAATGAGGTGTATCTACTAAGTTGTACATCTTGTTAGATTACATAATCAAGAAAGTTTGAACTTGCTGCACTCAACAGTCTTTGTAAGAAAGCAACTCATTCAGATAAGAGAACTAGCTTATTTCACACAAAACAGTGTTCAGCAATGAAAATGTTTGTTTTCTAAACAAACCACTTAGAAATAAGACGAATCTACTAAGTTGTATATCTTGTTAGACTAAACATTCCAGGAAAGTATGAACTGGCTGCACCCAACTGTATTCGTAAGAAAGGGTCTCATTCCGAGAGGAGAACTAGCTTATTTCACACAGTACAGTGTTCAGCAATGAAGATGTTTCTTTTCTAAACAAACTACTTTAGAAGTGACACAAATCTAGTAAGTTGTACATCTTGTTAGATTACACAAACAAGGAAACTTTGAACTTTCTGCACACAACGGTCCTCGTAAGAAAGCAACACATTCAGACAAGAGAACGAGCTTATTTCACAGAATACAATGTTCAGCGATGAAGATGTTTGTTTTCTAAACAAACTACTTTAGAAATGAGGCGAATCTAGTAAGTTGTACATCTTGTTAGATTACACTAACTAGGAGTGTTTGAACTTGCTGAACTGAACCTTCTTTGTAGGAAAGGAACTGATTCCGAGAACCGAACAATCTTATATCACACAGTACAGTGTTTGGCAATGAAGATGTTTGTTTTCTAAACAAACCACATAGAAATGAGATGAATCTACTAAGTTGTACATCTTGTTAGATTAAACAAACCAGGAAAGAATGAACTTGCTGCTCCCAACTGTATTTGTAAGAAAGGGTCTCATTCCGAGAGGAGAACGAGCTTATTTCACACAGTACAGTGATCGGCAATGAAGAAGTTTGTTTTCTAAACAAACTACTTTAGAAATGAACTGAAACTAATAAGTTGTACATCTTGTTAGATGACACTAACTAGGAATGTTTGAACTTGCAACACGCAATGTTCTTCGTAGCAAAGCAAATGATTACCAGAACCGAACTAGCTTATTTCACACAGTACAGTGTTTCACAATGAAGATGTTCGTTTTCTAAACAAACTGCTTTAGAAATGAGGAGAATCTACTAAGTTGTACATCTTGTTACATTTCACTAAATATGAATGTTGAACTTGCTGCACTCAACCTTCTTCGTAGGAAAGCAACTGATTCTAAGAACCAAACTAGCTTATTTCACTCAGTACAGTGTTCAGCAATGAAGATGTTTGTTTTCTAAACAAACTACTTTAGAAATGAGGCGAATCTCGTAAGTTGTTAATCTTGTTACATTACACAAACAAGGAAAGTTTGACCTTGCTGCACTCAACCGTCTTTGTAAGAAAGCAACTCATTCAGAGAAGAGAACTAGCTTATTTCACACAATGCAGTGTTCGGCAATGAATATGTTTGTTTTGTAAACAAACTACTTCAGAAATGAGGCAAATCTACTAAGTTGTACATCTTGTAAGATTACACTAACTAAGAATGTTTGAACTTGCTGCAACTAACCTTCTTCGTAGGAAAGCAAGTGATTCTGAGAACCGAACTAGCTTATTTCAAACAGTACAGTGTTTGGCAATGAAGATGTTTGTTTTCTAAACGAACTACTTGAGAAATGAGGTGAATCTACCAAGTTGTACTTCTTGTTAGATTACACAAACAAGGAAAGTTTGAACTTGCTGCACTCAACCTTCTTCGTAGCAAAGCACCTGATTCAGAGATCCAAACTAGCTTATTTTTCACAGTACAGTGTTCATCAATTAAGATATTTGTTTTCTAAAGCAAACCACTTTAGAAATGAGGAGAATCTACTAAGTTGTATATCTTGTTAGATTAAACAAACAAGGAAGTTTGAACTTGGTGCACTCAATGTACTTCGTAAAAAAGCAACTCATTGAGAGAATACAACTAGCTTATTTCACACAAAACAGTGTTAGGCAATGAAGATATTTGTTTTCTAAACAAACTACTTGAGAAATGAGGTGATTCTACTAAGTTATACATCTTGTTAGATAACACAAATAAGGAATGTTTGAACTTGCTACATTCTACCTTCTTTGTAGCAAAGCAACTCATTCCAAGAACCAAACTGGCTTATTTCACACAGTACAGTGTTTGGCAATGAAGATATTTGTTTTCTAAACAAACTACTGTAGAAATCAAGCAAATCTAATAGTTTCACATCTTGTAAGATTGCACTAACTAGGAATGTTTGAACTTGCTGCACTCAACCTTCTTCTTAGGAAAGCAACTCATTCCGAGACCCTAACTAGCTTATTTCACACAGTATAGTGTGCGGCAATGAAGGTGTTTGTTTTCTAAACAAACTACTTTAGAAATGAGGCGAATCTACTAAGTTATACATATTATTGGATTACACAAACAAGGAATGTTTGAACTTGCTGAACTCAATGGTCTTCGTAAGAAATCAGCTCATTTAGAGAAGAGAACAAGCTCATTTCAACACAGAACAGTCTTCTGCAATGAAGATGTTTGTTTTCTAAACAAACTACTTTAGAAATGAAGCGGATCTACTAAGTTGTATATCTTGTTAGATTACACAAATAAGGAAAGTTTGAACTTGCTGCACTCAACCTTCTTCGTAGGAAAGCAACTCATTCGGAGAACCGAACTAGCTTATTTCGCACAGTACAATGTTCGGCAATGAAGATGTTTGTTTTCTGAAGAAACTACTGTAGAAATGACACTAATCTACTAAGTTGTACATCTTGTTAGATTACACTAACTAGGAATGTTTTAACTAGCTGCACTCTACCTTCTTTGTAGGAAAGCAACTGATTCCCTGAACCGAACTAGCTTGTTTCACACAGTACAATGTTCAGCAATGAAGATGTTTGTTTTCTAAACAATCTACTTTAGATATGAGGTGAATCTACTAAGTTGTACATCTTGTTACGTTACATAAACAGGGAAAGTTTGAACTTGCTGGACTCAACCCTCTTGGTAGGAAAGCAACTCATTTCAAGAACAGAAATAGCTTATTTCACAAAGTACAGTGTTCTGCAATGATGATATTTCTGTTCTAAAGAAACTACCTTAGAAATGAAGTGAATCTACTAAGTTGTACATCTTGTTTGATTACACAAACATGGAAGTATGAAACTGCTGCAATTGACCCTCTTCATGAGAAAACAACTCATTCCGAGAAGAGAACTAGCTTACTTCAGACAATACAGTGTTTGGCAATGAAGATGTTTGCTTTCTAAACAAACGATTTTAGAAATGAGGTGAATATACTAAGTTGTACGTCTTGTTAGATGGATTACACAAATCATCAAAGTATGAACTTTCTGCACTCAACCATATTCTTAAGAAAGGGGCTCATTCTGAGAGAAGAACTAGCTTATTTCACAGAGCACTGTGTTCATCAATGAAGATATTTGTTTTCAAAACAAACTACTTTAGAAATGAAGTGAAACTAGTAAGTTGTACACCTTGTTAGATGACACTAATTAGCAATGTTTGAACTTGCGGTACGCAACCTTCTTCTTATGAAAGCAACTGATTCTGAGAACCAAACTAGCTTATTTCACACAGTACAATGTTTGGCAATGAAGATGTTTGCTTTCTAAACAAACTACTGTAGATATGAGGTGAATCTACTAAATTGTACATCTTGTTTGATTATACTAACTAGGAATGTTTGAACTTTTTGCACTCAACCTTCTTCGTAGGAAACAACTGATTCCGAGAACATAACTAGCTTATTTCACACAGTACAGTGTTCGGCAATGAAGATAATTGTTTTCCCAACAAACTACTTTAGAAATAAGGCGAATCTACTAAGTTGTACATCTTCGTTGATTACACAAACAAGGAAAGTTTGAACTTGCTGCACTCAAAGGTCTTCGTAAGAAAGCAACTGATTCCAAGAACCGAACTAGCTTATTTCACCCAGTACAGTGTTTGGGAATGAAGATATTTGTGTTCTAAACAAACCACTTTAGAAATGAGGCTAACCTACTAAGTTGTACATCTTGTTATATTACACAAACAAGGAAAATTTGAGCTTGCTGCACTCACCTTATTCGTGGGAAAGGGGCTCATTCTGAGAGGAGAACTAGCTTATTTCACACATAATAGTGTTCAGCAATGAAGATGTTTGTTTTCTAAACAAACTACTTTAGAAATGAAGTGAACCTAGTAAGTTGTACATCTTGTTAGGTGACACTAACTAGAAATGTTTGAACTTGCTGCACTCAACCTTCTTCTTCGTAGGAAAGCAACTCATTCTCAGAACCTAACTAGCTTATTTCACACAGTACTGTGTTCGGCAATGAAAATGTTTGTCCTCTAAGCAAACCACTTTAGAAATGAGGCGAATCTACTGAGTTGTACATCTTGTTAGATTACACAAACATGGAAAATTTGAACTTGCTGCACTCAACCTTCTTCATAGGAAAGCAACTGATTCAGAGAACCGAACTAGCTTATTTCACACAGTACAGTGTTGAGCAAGGAAGATGTTTGTTTTCTAAACAAACTACTTTAGTAATTAGGCGAATCTACTAAGTTGTACATCTTGTTAGATTGCACTAACTAGGAATGTTTGAACTTGCTGCACTCAACCTTCTTAGAATTGAAGTGAAACTAGTAAGTTGTACATCTTTTTATGTGTTAGGTCCTGCCCAGTGTGAGGCCTAATGGTTGTGAGCCCAACCAGAGTTTACCTGTACTTGGCTCCCGGTGAGGCCTAGTCAAACTGGAGCCTGAGTACATTTTCACGACCTGTCCTTGGAGTGACTTAGCACAAAGCTGAAACTGCCTCCGCCCAGCTACTGCTGACATGGTGAAATAATATTGGCCCTTATACCTTTCTCTCATCCTCTCTTTCCTCCTTCTTCCTCAAAATATATAAATACCTTCCCATAACAATAAATGGGGAGATTTATGCCCCACATGATCTCCCGGTTCAATGTGGTTTTCTTTTCCCCAGTGGCTTGGGGAGGTTTTTTGAGTCACCGACACCTGCCTTCCCGCTCAGCCTCGAGAGAAGTGGCTGGCCCAACTCTTTCTCCTCTGCTCTACCTGCCGGTGGTGGAAGGAAAAAAACCGACAACTGGTGCCCAACGTGGAGCACAATAGTTAGGTGACACTAACTAGGAATGTTTGAACTTGCTGCACGCAATCTTCTTCGGAGCAAAGCAACTGATTGTGAGAACCGAACTAGCTTATTTCACACAGTATACTGTTTGGCAATGACGATGTTCATTTTGTAAATAAACTACTTTAGAAATGAGGAGATTCTACTAACTTGTACATCATGTTAGATTACACAAAAAAAGGAAAGTTTGAACTTGCTTAACTCAACCTTCATCCTATGAAAGCAACTGATTGCGAGAAGAGAACTGGCTGATTTCACACAGTACATTGTTCGGCAATGAAGATGTTTGTTTTCTAAACAAACTACTTTAGAAATGAGGCAAATCTACAAAGTTGTACATCTTGTTAGGTGACACTAACTAGGAATGTTTAAACTTGCTGCACTCAACCTTCTTCGTAGGAAAGGAACTGATTTTAAGAACCGAACTAGCTTATTTCACAGAGTACAGTGTTAGGCAATGAAGATGTTTGTTTTCTAAACAAACTTGTTTAGAAATGACGTGAATCTACTAATTTATACATTTTGTTAGATTACACAAACAAGGAAACTTTGAACTTGCAGCACTCAACCGTATTCGTAAGAAAGGGGCTCATTCCCAGAGGAGAATTAGCATATTTCACACAGCACATTGTTCGGCAATGAAGATGTTTGTTTTCTAAACAAACAACTTTAGAATTGAAGTGAAACTAGTAACTTGTAAATCCTGTTAGGTGACACTAACTAGGAATGTTTGAACTTGCTGCATGCAATCTTCTTTGTAGCAAAGCAACTGATTGCGAGAACCCAACTTGCTTATTTCACACAGTACAGTGTTCGGCAATGAAGATGTTTGTTTTCTAAACAAACTACATTAGAAATGAGGTGAATCTACTAAATTGAACATCTTGTTAGATCGCACAAACATGGAAAGTTTGAACTTGCTGTATGCAGCTTTCTTCATAGGAAAGCAACTAATTCAGAGAAGAGAAGTAGCTTATTTCACACAGCACAGAATTCAGCAATGAAGATGTTTCTTTTCTAAACAAACTACTTTTGAAATGAGGCAAATCTACTAAGTTGTACATCTTGTTAGATTGCACTAACTAGGAATGTTTGAACTTGCTCCACTCACCCCTCTTCGTAGGAAAGCAACTCATTCCCAGAACCGAACTAGCTGATTTCCCACCGTACAGTGTTTGGCAATGAAGATGTTTGTTTTCTATACAAAGTACTTTAGAAATGAGGCGAATCTAGTAAGTTGTACATCTTGTTAGATTACACTAACAAGGAATGCTTGAACTTGGTGCACTCAACCTTCTTATTGGGAAAGCAACTGATTCCTAGACGCGAACAAGCTTATTTCACACAGCACAGTGTTTGGCAGTGAAGATGTTCGTTTTCTAAACAAACTACTTTAGAAATGAGGAGAATCTAGTAAGTTGTACATCTTCTTAGATTGCACTAACTAGGAATGTTTGAACTTGCTGCACTCATCTTTCTTCGTGGAAAAGCAACTGATTCCAAGAACCGAACTAGCTTATTTCACACTACAGTGTTCAGCAATTAAGATGTTTGTTTTCTAAACAAACTACTTTAGAAATGAGCTGAATCTAGTAAGATGTGCATATTGTCAGATTACAAAAACAAAAGTTTGAACTTGCTGCACTCAACAGTCTTCGTAAGAAAGCAACTCATTCCGAGAACTAGCTATTTCACATAGTACAGTGTTCGGCAAAGAAGATGTTTGTTTTCTAAACAAACCACTTTAGAAATGAGGTGAATCTACTAAGTTGTACAGCTTGTTAGATTCCACAAACAAGGAAAGTTTGAACTTGCTGCACTCAACCTTCTTTGTAGGAAAGCAACTGATTCCTAGAACTGAACTAGCTTATTTCACTCAGTACAGTGTTGGGCAATGAAGATGTTTCTTTTCTAAACAAACTACTTTGGAAATGACGCAAATCTGCTAAGTTGTACATGTTGTTAGATGGCACTAACTAGGAATGTTTGAACTTGCTGCACTCAACCTTTTTCTTTGGAAAGCAACTGATTCCAAGAACCGAACTACCTTATTTCACACAGTACATTTGTAGTAGACACCTTCAAGTTCGCTGAGATGAACTTCCAGACCAGGCACAGTTATGGAGGAAGGGATATTATTTATTTAAGCTTACAGATCCAGAGGAAGTTCCATAAAGGCAGGAAAAGCAGCCTGCTTTCACAGGGCCAAGCAGAGAGAGAAAAAGCCAACCAGCCTCCACAGCACACAGAGGAAAACTACTGTCAAAATGTCACACAGCACACTTCAGGAACTTCTGCTAGGCACATTTGCATATCTTTACAATGGAATCTCAAACCCACACCTTAAGACCGGCCCCCAATGACATTGCCTCTAGGAAGGTGATTGCAGATGCAAACTATAAAGTAATAAAACATTTAATATATTGGGGGACACATATTCAAACTACCACATTCCACCCCTGGCCCCCAATATATTTAGGACCTGGCCCCCAATAGATTTATAACTATCACACATTGTAAATTGTACTCAGTCCAATTTCAAAGGTTCTCACAGTCTTGATCAACTTAAGATAGTGAGTCCTGTAAAATCAAACAAGTTAAATACATTCAACATGTAAAGGCACAGAGTAAACATTTTTAACTGTATAAGGAATAGCACGGAGAAACTAGAACAATGCAAACTCAGCCACCATCAGCAGTCATCAAACTTCTGCATTTCTAATTCAATATAACCAGAGACTGACAGTCTCCAGGTTTTCCAATTCCGCCCTTCCAGCTGGGCAGAGTTTCCAGGGAAAACTTACATTCCATGCCAACACTGCACTCCATGGTAGTCCTTCCATAGTCCTGGTATATCAAAAACATCTTCAGGTCTCCATGCAAACCACAGTCCATTTTCCAAAGGCTCTTTCAGCCTATTCCTGAGGGTCTTCATGCCCTGCCTCATGCCGCATCTCAGCACCAGCTACTGGAAGCGTGGGCAATTCATGACCACTCCATGCATTTTTCATGCTTCCAAAACTAATAACAGGTGTGCAGGACACAGCCATATTCTTAATCCAGGCATGAAATAAATCATAGTCTTGACAAACAGGTTCCATATCCAGTCAACACTCTTTCTGAAAGTTTGCATTTCTAACAGTCTTTCCTCAGGCATCCTCTCCATTGTTTTAATGTAAAGTAGTCATCAGGCCACCTTCCTTCCACCTTCCTTAAGATTGCTAATGTGTTTGACTATAACAGCTCCATTAACCTAAAATCAGTCTCTGTGCCTCTATTTTAACTTGCTTGAGGTTTTCCAACTTAAAATCTTAAAATCTCAGTCCGATATCTTTAGCCAAGCACATCAGTCCATTACAAATTTAAGTTTGATCAAACACTCTGGGCCTGGATAGTGGAACGTAGCCATCCCATTATGCCAGTAGCCCAGTTCGAAAACAGTCTTGTGCCGTCTTTCCTTCCCCTTAGAAAGCTCATAGGCCAAGCCTCGAAGTTCAATACTGTCTGCACTTAGCATTCTCAAACTTTCATCAGAATAGTCCATAAAACTTGGCTTACCACTCCAGAAGGCATCTTCAGTTGCAAGCACCAAGTCCATGCCCATTCCTCAAAAACAAAAGTTCCAAAAGAAGAATATCCACACGGTCAGTTTCATCTCACCCCAAACTCCTCAGTACCACTGTACTGTAGCAGACAGCTTCAGGTTCACTGATATGAACTGCCAGACCTGGGCACAATTATGGAGGAAGGGATATTATTTATTGAAGCTTACAGATCCAGGGGAAGTTCCATAATGGCAGGAGAAGTGGCCTGCTCTCCACAGGACCAGGCAAGAGAGAGCAAAAGCCCCCAGCCACACAGCACACAGAGCAAAACTACTGCCAAAAGGTCACACAGCACACTTCAGGAACTCCTGCTAGGCACATTTGCATATCTTTACAATGGAATCTCAAATGCACACCTTAAGACTGGCCCCCAGTGACATTGCCTCTAGGAGGGGATAGCAGATGCAATCTATAAAGTAATAAAACATTGAATATATTGGGGAACTGTGGTAATTTGAATATATGTCCCCCAATATATTCAGTGTTTTATTAGTTATAGTTTCCATCTTCAATCACCTTGCTAGAGGCAATGTCACTGGGGGATGGTCTTAAGGTGTTAATGGTGTGGGTTTGAGATTCCATTGTAAAGATATGCAAATGTGCCTAGCAGGAGATCCTGAAGTGTGCTGTGTGACCTTTTTGGCTGTAGTTTTGCTCTGTGTGCTGTGGTGGCTGGTTGGCTTTTGCTCTCTCTGTTTGGCCCTGTGGAGAGCAGGCCGCTTCTCTTGCCATTATGGAACTTCCCCTGGATCTGTAAGCTTCAATAAATAATATCCCTTCCTCCATAACTGTGCCCAGTCTGGAAGTTCATCTCAGCAAACCTGAAGCTGTCTGCTACAGGGACATATATTCAAACTACCACAACTGTGTTCAGCAATGAAGATGTTTGTTTTCTAAACAAACTGCTTTAGAAATGAGGCGAATCTAGTAAGTTGTATATCTTGTTAGATTACACAAACATGGAAAGTTTGAACAAGCTGCACTTAACAATCTTCGTAGGAAAGCAAATGATTCCTAGAACCGAACTAACTTATTTCACACAGAACAGTGTTCGGCAACGAAGGTGTTTGTTTTATAAAGAAACTAATTTAAAAATAAGGCAAAACTACCAAGTTGTATATCTTGTTAGATTGCACGAACTAGGAATGTTTGAACTTGCTGCACTCAACCTTCTTCGTAGGAAAGCAACTGATTCCAAGAACCGAACTAGCTTATTTCACACAATACAGTGTTTGGCAATGAAGATGTTTGTTTTATAAACAAACTACTTTAGAAATGAGCTGAATCTACTAAGTTGTACATCTTGTTAGATTACACAAACTAGCAAAGTTTGTACTTGCTGCACTCAACCTTCTTCGTAGGAAAGCAACTGATTCCGAGAACTGAACTAGCTTATTTCACACAGTACAGTGTTCGTCAATGAAGATGTTTGTTTAATGAACAAACTACTTTAGAAAAGAGGTGAATCTACTAAGTTGTACATTTTGTTAGATTACACAAAC
Organism: Orientallactaga sibirica; assembly: GCA_036365145.1. NCBI lineage: Eukaryota > Metazoa > Chordata > Mammalia > Rodentia > Dipodidae > Orientallactaga > Orientallactaga sibirica. The sequence goes on from JAEOAD010000020.1 coordinate 442,421, forward strand.
AAGGAAAGTTTGAACTTGCTGCACTCAACCTTCTTCGTAGGAAAGCAACTGATTCCGAGAACCAAACTACCTTTATCGCACAGTACAGTGTTCGGCAGTGAAGATGTTTGTTTTCTAAAAAAACTACTTTAGAAATGAGGTGAATCTACTAATTTGTATATCTTGTTAGACTACTCCAACAAGGAATGTTTGAAACTGGTGCAATCAACCCTTTTGGTAAGAAAGCAACTCATTCCAAGAAGAGAACTAGCTTATTTCGCACAGTACAGTTTTGGCAATGAAGATGTTTGTTTTCTAAACAAACTACAGTAGAAATGAGGAGAATCTACTAAGTTGTACATATCGTTAGATTACACAAACCAGGAAAGTATGAACTTGCTGCACTCAACCGTATTCGTAAGAAAGGGGCTCATTCAGAGAGGAAAACTAGCTTATTTCAAACAGCACAGTGTTCGGCAATGAAGATGGTTGTTTTCTAAACAAACTACTTTAGAAATGAAGTGAAACTAGTAACTTCAACATCTTGTTAGGTGACACTAACTAGGAATGTTTACACATGCTGCACTGAACCTTCCTTGTAGGATAACAACTCGTTCTGAGAACCAAACTAGCTTATTTCACACATTTCACTGTTCACCAATGTAGATATTTGTTTTCTAAACAAACTACTTTGGAAATGAGACAAATCTACGAAGTTGTACATCTAGTTAGATTGCACTAACTGGGAAAGTTTGATCTTGCTGCACTCAACCTTCCTCATAGGAAAGCAACTGAAGCCAAGAACCGAACTAGCTTATTTCACACAGTACAGTGCTCGGCAATGAAGATGTTTGTTTTCTAAACAAACTTCTTTAGAATTGAGGTATTTCTAGTAAGTTTTACATCTTGTTAGATTACACAAATAAGGAAAGTTTGAACGTGCTGCACTCAACCTTCTTCGTAGGAAAGCAACTGATTCCTAGAACTGAACTAGCTTATTTCACACAGCACAGAGTTCGGCAAAGAAGATGTTTGTTTTCTGAACAAACTACTTTAGGAATGAGGCGAATATACTAAGTTGTACATCTTGGTAGATTACACAAACAAGGAAAGTTTGAACTTGGTGCACTCAACGGTCTTTGTAAGAAAGCAATTCATTCAGACATTAGAACAAGCTTATTTCACACAGTACAGTGTTCGGCAATGAAGATGTTTGTTTTCTAAACAAACCACTTGAAAAATGAGGGGAACATACTAAGTTGTATATCTTGTTGGATTACACAAACAAGGAATGTTTGAACCTCCTGGATTCAACCCTCTTCGTAAGAAAACAACTCATTCCTAGAGGAGAACAAGCTTATTTCACACAGTACAGTGTTCGGCAATGAAGATGTTTGTTTTCTAAACACACTACTGTAGACATGAGGCGAATCTACTAAGTTGTACTTCTTTTCAGATTACACAAACAAAGAATGTTTGAAACTGCTGCAATAAACCCTCTTCGTAACAAAGTAACTCATTCTCAGAAGATAACTAGCTTATTTCACACATTACAGTGTTTGAAAAAGAAGATGTTTGTTTTCTCAAACAACTTTAGAAATGAGGCGAATCTAGTAAGTTGTACATCTTGATAGATTACACAAACAAGGAAAGTTTGAACTTGCTGCACTCAACGTTCTTCGTAAGAAAGTAACTCATTCAGACAAGAGAACTAGCTTATTTCACACAGTACAGTTTTCGGCAATGAAGATGTTTGTTTTCTAAACAAACCACTTTAGAAATGAGGCGATTCCACTAAGTTGTACATCTTGTTACATTACACAAACCAGGAAAGTATGAACTTACTGCACTCAACCGTATTTGTCAGGAAGGGCCTCATTGCCAGAGGAGAACTAGCTTATTTCACACAGCACAGTGTTCAGCAATGAAGATGTGTGTTTTCCAAACAAAGTGCAACTGATTCCAAAAACTGAATTAGCTTATTTCACACAGTACAGTGTTTTGCCATGAAGATATTCGTTGTCTAAACAAACGACTTTACAAATGAGGAGAATCTACTAAGCTGTACATCTTGTTAGATTGCACTAACTAGGAATGTTTGAACTTTCTGCACTCAACCTTCTTTGTAGGAAATCAACTGATTCCATGAACCGAACTAGCTTATTTCACACAGTACAGTGTTCGGCAATGAAGAGGTTTGTTTTCTAAACAAACTACTTTAGAAATGAGGCGAATCTAGGAATTTGTACATCTTGTTAGATTAGACAAACAAGGAAAGTTTGAACTTGCTGCACTCAATGGTCTTCGCAAGAAAGCAACTCATTCAGACAAGAGAACTAGCTTATTTCACACAGTACAGTGTTCGGCAAAGAAGATGTTTGTTTTCTAAACAAACCACTTTAGAAATGAGGTGAATCTACTGAGATGTACATGTTGTTAGATTACAGCTAGAAGTAAAGTTTCAATTTACTGTACTCAACCGTCTTCTTAAGAAAGCAACTAATTCAGAGAAGAGAACTAGCTTATTTCACATAAAAAGAGTCTGTTAATGAAGATAATGTTTTCTAAACAAAGACTTTAGAATTATTTGCCAAACTACTTTAGAAATGAGGCCAAACTACTAAGTTGTACACCTTATTAGAATACACAAACAAGGAAAGTTTGAACTTGCTGCACTCAACCTTCTTCGTAGGAAAGCAACTCATTCTGAGAACCGAACTAGCTTCTTTCACACAGTACAGTGTTCGGAAATGAAGATGTTTGTTTTCTAAACAAACTACTTTAGAAATGAGGTGAATCTACTATGTTATACATATTTTCACATTAAACAAACAAGGAATGTTTGAAACTGCTGCAATCAACCCTCTTTGAAAGAAAGTAACTCATTCCGAGAAGAGAACTAGCTTATTTCACACAGTACTGTGTTCAGCAATGAAGATGATTGTTTTCTAAACAAACTACTTTAAAAGTGATGTGACACTACTAAGTTGTACATCTTTTCAGATTACACAAACAAAGAATGTTTGAAACTGCTGCAATAAACCCTCTTCGTAAGAAAGTAACTCATTCCGAGAAGAGAATAGCTTATTTCACACATTACAGTGTTTGGCAATGAAGATGTTTGTTTTCTCAACAAACTACTTTAGAAATGAGGCGATTCTAGGAAGTTGTACATCTTGTTAGATTGCACAAACCAGGAAAGTATGAACTTGCTGCACTCAAATGTATTCGTCAGAGGAGAACTAGCTTATTTCACAGAGCACAGTGTTCAGCAATGAAGATATGTGTTTTCTAAAGAAACTGCTTTAGAAATGAAGTAAAACTAGTAAGTTGTACATCTAGTTCGATGACACTAACTAGGAATGTTTGACCTTGCTGCACTCATCCTTCTTCTTAGGAAAGCAACTGATTCCAAAACTGAACTAGCTTATTTCACACAGTACAGTGTTTGGCCATGAAGATATTCGTTTTCTAAACAAACGACTTTAAAAATGAGGAGAATCTACTAAATTGTACATCTTGTTAGATTGCACTAACTAGGAATGTTTGAACATGCTGCACTCAACCTTCTTCATAGGAAAGCAACTAATTCCTAGAACCGAAGTAGCTTATTTCACACAGCACAGTTTTCGGCAATGAAGATGTTTGTTTTCAAAAGAAACTACTTCAAAAATGAGGCGAATCTACTAAGTTGTACATCTTGTAAGACTACAGAAAGAAGGAAAGTTTGTACTTGCTGCACACAACCTGCTTCATTGGAAAGCAACTCATTCTGAGAACCTACCAAGCTTATTACACACAGTACAGTTTCGGCAATGTAGATGTTTGTTTTCTTAACAACCTACTATAGAAATGAGGTGAATCTACTGAGTTGTACATCTTGTTAAATTACACTAACAAGGAATGTTTGAACTTGCTGCACACAACTTTCTTCGTAGCAAAGCAACTGATTCTGAGAACTGAACTAGCTTATTTCACACAGTACAGTGTTTGGCAATGAAGATGTTTGTTTTCTGAAGAAACTACTTTAGAAATGAGGAGAATCTACTAAGTTGTACATCTTGTTACATTGCACTAACTAGGAATGTTTGAACTTGCTGCACTCAACGGGCTTCGTAAGAAAACAACTCATTCAAACAAGAGAACTAGGTTATTTCACACAGTACAGTGTTCGGCAATGAAGATGTTTGTTTTCTGAACAAACCACTATAGAAAGGAGGCGTATTCACCCAGTTGTACATCTTGTTAGATTACACAAACAAGGAATGTTTCAACCTGCTGCAATCAACCCTTTTTGTAAGAAAGCAACTCACTTCTAAAGGAGAACTAGCTTATTTCACACAGTACAATGTTCAGCAATGAAGATGTTTGTTTTCTAAATAAACTACTTTAGAAATCAGGCGAATCTAGTAAGTTGTACATCTTGTTAGATTGCACAAAGAAGGAAAGTTTGAACTTCTGCACTCAACCTTCTTCGTAGGAAAACAACTGATTACTAGAACTGAACTAGCTTATTTCACACAGCACATTGTTTGGCAAAGAAAGATGTTTGTTTTCGAAGGAAACTAGTTTAAAAATGAGGCAAATCTACTAAGTTGTACATCTTGTTAGATTACACAAACAAGGAATGTTTGAAACTGCTGCAATCAACCCTCTTTATAAGAAAGCAACTCATTCCGAGAAGAGAACTAGCTTATTTCACACAGTATAGTGTTCAGCAATGAAGATGTTTATTTTCTAAACAAACTGTTTTAGAAATGAGGTGAATCTACTAAGCTGTACATCTTGTTAGATTACACATACCAGGAAAGTATGAACATGCTGCACTCAACCGTACTCGTAAGAAAGGGGCTCATTCCAAGGAGAACTAGCTTATTTCATACAGCACAGTGTTCGGCAATGAAGATATTTGGTTCCTCAACAATATACTTTAGAAATGAAGTGAAACTAATAAGTTGTACATCTTATTAGATTACACTAACTAGGAATGTTTGAACTTGCTGTACGCAACCGTCTTCATAGCAAAGCAACTGATTTTAGAACTGAACTAGCTTATTTCACACAGTACAGTGTTCAGCAATGAAGATGTTTGTTTTCTAAACAAACTACTTTACAAATGCGGCGAATCTACTAAATTGCAAATCTTGTTAGATTACACTACCTAGGAATGTTGGAATTTTCTGCACTCAGCCATCTTTGTAGGAAAGCAACTGATTCCTAGCACTTAACTAGCTTATTTCACATAGTACAGTGTTTGGCAATGAAGATGTTTGTTTTCTGCACTAACTACTTGAGAAATGAGGCGAATGTACTAAGTTGTACATCTTGTTAGATTACACTAATGAGGAATGTTTGAATTTGCTGAACTCAACCATCTTCGTAGTAAAGCAACTGATTCCTAGAACTGAACTACCTTATATCACACAGTACAGAGTTCGGCAATGAAGATGTTTGTTTTCTAAACAAACTACTTTAGAAATGAGGCGAATCTTCTAAGTTGTACATCTTCTTAGATTTCACAAAGAAGGAAATTTTTGAACTTGCTGCATTCAATGGTCTTTGTAAGAAAGCAACTCATTCCGAAAAGAGAACTACCTTATTTCACACAGTACACTGTTTGGCAATGAAGAGATTTATTTTCTAAACAAACTACTTTAGAAATGAGGCGAATCTACTAAGTTGTACATCTTGTTAGAATTACACAAACAAGGAAAGTTTGAACTTCTGCACTCAACCTTCTTCCTAGGATAGCAACTCTTTCCGAGGACCTAACTAGCTTATTTCACACAGTACAGTGTTTGGCAAGGAAGGTGTTTGTTTTCTAAACAAACTATTTTAGAAATGAGGCAAATCAAACAGTTGTACATCTTGTTAGATTACACAAAGAAGGACAGTTTGAAGTTGCTGCACTCAAACTTCTTAGTAGGAAAGCTACTGATTCCTAGAACTGAACTAGCTTATTTCACCCAGTACAGTGTTCGGCAATGAAGATGTTAGTTTTCTAAACAAACTAGTTTAATAATGAGGCGAATCTACTAAGTTGTACATCTTGTTAGATTACACTAACTAGGAATGTTTGAATTTGCTGCACTCAACCATCTTTGTAGTAAAGCAACTGATTCCTAGAACCAGACTAGCTTATTTCACACAGTACAGTGTTCGGCAACTAAGACGTTTGTTTTCTGAACAAACTACTTTAGGAATGAGGTGAATCTACTAAGTTGTACATCATGTTAGATTACACAAACAAGGAAAGTTTGAACTTCTGCACTCAACCTTTTACATAGGAAAGCATATCCGAGGATCTAACTAGCTTATTTCACACAGTACAGTGTTCGGCAATGTACATGTTTGTTTTCTAAACAACATGCTTTAGAAATGAGGCAAATCTACTAAGTTGTACATCTTGTTAGATTGCACTAACTAGGAATGTTTGAACTTGCTGCACTCAACGGCCTTCGTAAGAAAGCAACTCATTCTGACAAGAGAACTAACTTATTTCACACTACAGTTTTTGGCAATGAAGATATTTGTTTTCTAAACAAACTGTTTTAGAAATGAGCTGCATCTAGTAAGTTGTACATCTTGTTAGATTACACAAACAAGGAAAGTTTGAAGTTGCTGCACTCCACCTCCTTCATAGGAAAGTAACTCTTTCTGAGAAGATAACTAGCTTATTTCACACAGTACAGTGTTTGCAATGAAGATGTTGGTTTTCTAAACAAACTACTTTAATAATGAGGCAAATCTACTAAGTTGTACATCTTGATTGATTACACAAACAAGGAAAGTTTGAACTTGCTGCACTCAACGGTCTTCGTAAGAAAGCAACTCATTCAGAAGAGAACTAGCTTATTTCACACAGTACAGTTTTTGGCAATTAAGATGTTTGTTTTCTAAACAAACCACTTTAGAAATGAGGCAAATCTACTAAGTTGTACATCTTGTTATATTACACAAACAAGGAAAGTTTGAACTTACTGCACTCAACCCGTTTTTCAGGAAGGGCCTCAGCAAGGAGAACAGCTTATTTCACACAGCACAGTGTTCAGCAATGAAGATGCTTGTTTTCCAAACACAACTGATTCCAAAAACTGAATTAGCTTATTTCACACAGTACAGTGTTTTGCCATGAAGATATTTGTTGTCTAAACAAACGACTTTACAAATGAGGAGAATCTACTAAGTTGTACATCTTGTTAGATTGCACTAACTAGGAATGTTTGAACTTTCTGCACTCAACCTTCTTTGTAAGAAATCAACTGATTCCATGACAAGAGAACTAGCTTATTTCACACAGTACAGTGTTCGGCAATGAAGATGTTTGTTTTCTAAACAAACTGTTTTTAGAAATGAGGCTGAATCTAGTAAGTTGTACATCTTGTTAGATTACACAAACAAGGAAAGTTTGAACTTGCTGCACTCAACCTTCTTGATAGGAAAGCAACTCATTCCAGACAACCTAACTAGCTTATTTCACACAGTACAGTGTTTGGCAATGAAGATGTTTGTTTTCTAAACAAACTACTTTAGAAATGAGGTGAATCTACTAGTTGTACATATTGTTAGATTACACAAAGAAGGAACAGTTTGAAGTTGCTGCACTGAAACTGGCAATCAACTTCTTTGAAAGAAAGCTAACTGATTCCTAGAACTGAATTAGCTTATTTCACACAGTACAGTGTTGGCAATGAAGATGTTTGTTTTCTAAACAAACTACTTTAAAAATGAGGTGAATCTACTAAGTTGTACATCTTTTTAGATTACACAAACAAGGAATGTTTGAATTTGCTGCAATCAACCCTCTTTGTAAGAAAGTAACTCATTCCGAGAACTGAACTAGCTTATTTCACACATTACAGTGTTTGGCAATGAAGATGTTTGTTTTCTAAACAAACTACTTTAGAAATGAGGCGAATCTACTAAGTTGTACATCTTGTTAGATTACACAAACCAGGAAAGTTTGAACTTGCTGCACTCAACCTTTTTATAGCAAAGCAGATCAGAGGAGAACTAGCTTATTTCACACAGCACAGTGTTTGGCAATGAAGATATTTGTTTTCTAAACAAACTGCTTTAGAAATGAAGTAAAACTACTAAGTTGTACATCTAGTTAGATGACACTAACTAGGAATGTTTGACCTTGCTGCACGCAACCTTCTTCGTAGCAAAGCAACTGATTCCGAAAACTGAACTAGCTTATTTCACACAGTACAGTGTTTGGCCAGGAAGATATTCATTGTCTAAACAAACGACTTTAAAAATGATGAGAATCTACTAAATTGTACATCTTGTTAGATTGCAGTAACTAGGAATGTTTGAACGTGCTGCACTCAAACTTCTTCATAGGAAAGCCACTAATTCCTAGAACTGAACTACCTTATTTCACACAGCACAGTTTTCGGCAATGAAGATGTTTGTTTTCAAAAGAAATTACTTTAAAAATGTGGTAAATCTACTAAGTTGTACATCTTTTTAGATTACAGAAAGAAGGAAAGTTTGAACTTGCTGCACACAACCTGCTTAATTGGAAAGCAACTCATTCCGAGAACCTAACAAGCTTATTACACACAGTACAGTTTTCCGCAATGTAGATGTTTGTTTTCTTAACAACCTACTGTAGAAATGAGGTGAATCTACTAAGTTGTACATCTTGTTAAATTACACTAACAAGGAATGTTTGAACTTGCTGCACACAACTTTCTTCGTAGCAAAGCAACTGATTCTGAGAACTGAACTAGCTTATTTCACACAGTACAGTGTTTGGCAATGAAGATGTTTGTTTTCTAAAGAAACTACTTTAGAAATGAGGAGAATCTACTAAGTTGTACATCTTGTTAGATTGCACTAACTAGGAATGTTTGAACTTGCTGCACTCAACCTTCTTTGTAAGAAAACAACTCATTCAAACAAGAGAACTAGGTTATTTCACACAGTACAGTGTTCTTGTTAGGCAATGAAGATGTTTGTTTTCTAAACAAACCACTTTAGAAATGAGGCGTATTCACTAAGTTGTACATCTTGTTAGATTACACAAACAAGGAATGTTTCAACCTGCTGCAATCAACCCTTTTTGTAAGAAAGCAACTCACTTCTAAAGGAGAACTAGCTTATTTCACACAGTACAATGTTCATCAATGAAGATATTTGTTTTCTAAATAAACTACTTTAGAAATCAGGTGAATCTAGTAAGTTGTACATCTTGTTAGATTGCACAAAGAAGGAAAGTTTGAACTTCTGCATTCAACATTCTTCGTAGGAAAACAACTGATTACTAGAACTGAACTAGCTTATTTCACACAACACATTGTTCGACAAGGAAAGATGTTTGTTTTCGAAGGAAACTACTTTAAAAATGAGGCAAATCTACTAAGTTGTACATCTTGTTAGATTACACAAACAAGTAATGTTTGAAACTGCTGCAATCAACCCTCTTTATAAGAAAGCAACTCATTCCAAGAAGAAAAGTAGCTTATTTCACACAGTATAGTGTTCGGCAATGAAGATGTTTATTTTCTAAACAAACTGCTTTAGAAATGAGGTGGATCTACTAAGCTGTACATCTTGTTAGAATACACATACCAGGAAAGTATGAACATGCTGCACTCAACTGTACTCGTAAGAAAGGGGCTCATTCCAAGGAGAACTAGCTTATTTCATACAGCACAGTGTTCGGCAATGAAGATATTTGGTTCCTCAACAATCTACTTTAGAAATGAAGTGAAACTAGTAAGTTGTACATCTTATTAGATTACACTAACTAGGAATGTTTGAAGTTGCTGTACGCAACCGTCTTCATAGCAAAGCAACTGATTTCAGAACTGAACTAGCTTATTTCACACAGTACAGTGTTCGGCAATGAAGATGTTTGTTTTCTAAACAAACTACTTTACAAATGCGGCGAATCTACTAAATTGCACATCTTGTTAGATTACACTACCTATGAATGTTTGAATTTTCTGCACTCAGCCATCTTCGTAGGAAAGCAACTGATTCCTAGCACTTAACTAGCTTATTTCACACAGTACAGTGTTCGGCAATGAAGATGTGGCCTTTCTGCACTAACTACTTGAGAAATGAGGCGAATGTACTAAGTTGTACATCTTGTTAGATTACACTAATGAGGAATGTTTGAACTTGCTGCACTCAACCATCTTCGTAGTAAAGCAACTGATTCCTAGAACTGAACTACCTTATATCACACAGTACAGAGTTCGGCAATGAAGATGTTTGTTTTCTAAACAAACTGCTTTAGAAATGAGGCGAACCTTCTAAGTTGTACATCTTCTTAGATTTCACAAAGAAGGAAATTTTTGAACTTGCTGCATTCAATGGTCTTCGTAAGAAAGCAACTCATTCCGAAAAGAGAACTATCTTATTTCACACAGTACAGTGTTCGGCAATGAAGAGATTTATTTTCTAAACAAACTACTTTAGAAATGAGGCGAATCTACTAAGTTGTACATCTTGTTAGAATTACACAAACAAGGAAATTTTGAACTTCTGCACTCAACCTTCTTTGTAGGAAAGCAACTCTTTCCGAGGACCTAACTAGCTTATTTCACACAGTACAGTGTTCAGCAATGAAGGTGTTTGTTTTCTAAACAAACTATTTTAGAAATGAGGCGAATCTAACAGTTGTACATCTTGTTAGATTACACAAAGAAGGACAGTTTGAAGTTGCTGCACTCAAAGGTCTTCGTAAGAAAGCAACTGATTCCAAGAACCGAACTAGCTTATTTCACACAGTACAGTGTTTGGCAATGAAGATGTTTGTTTTCTAAACAAACTACTTTAATAATGAGGCGAATCTACTAAGTTGTACATCTTGTTAGATTACACTAACTAGGAATGTTTGAATTTGCTGCACTCAACCATCTTTGTAGTAAAGCAACTGATTCCTAGAACCAGACTAGCTTATTTCACACAGTACAGTGTTCGGCAACTAAGACGTTTGTTTTCTGAACAAACTACTTTAGGAATGAGGCGAATCTACTAAGTTGTACATCATGTTAGATTACACAAACAAGGAAAGTTTGAACTTCTGCACTCAACCTTTTACATAGGAAAGCATATCCGAGGATCTAACTAGCTTATTTCACACAGTACAGTGTTCGGCAATGTACATGTTTGTTTTCTAAACAACATGCTTTAGAAATGAGGCAAATCTACTAAGTTGTACATCTTGTTAGATTGCACTAACTAGGAATGTTTGAACTTGCTGCACTCAACGGCCTTCGTAAGAAAGCAACTCATTCTGACAAGAGAACTAACTTATTTCACACACTACAGTTTTTGGCAATGAAGATATTTGTTTTCTAAACAAACTGTTTTAGAAATGAGCTGCATCTAGTAAGTTGTACATCTTGTTAGATTACACAAACAAGGAAAGTTTGAAGTTGCTGCACTCCACCTCCTTCATAGGAAAGTAACTCTTTCCGAGGACCTAACTAGCTTATTTCACACAGTACAGTGTTCGGCAATGAAGATGTTGGTTTTCTAAACAAACTACTTTAATAATGAGGCAAATCTACTAAGTTGTACATCTTCGTTGATTACACAAACAAGGAAAGTTTGAACTTGCTGCACTCAAAGGTCTTCGTAAGAAAGCAACTGATTCCAAGAACCGAACTAGCTTATTTCACACAGTACAGTGTTTGGCAATTAAGATGTTTGTTTTCTAAACAAACTACTTTAGAAATGAGGCAAATCTACTAAGTTGTACATCATGTTATATTACACAAACAAGGAAAGTTTGAACTTCTGCACTCAACCTTTTTCATAGCAAAGCAGATCCGAGGATCTAACTAGCTTATTTCACACAGTACAGTGTTCCGCAATGTACATGTTTGTTTTCTAAACAACCCGCTTTAGAAATGAGGCAAATCTACTAAGTTGTACATCTTGCTAGATTGCACTAACTAGGAATGTTTGAACTTGCTGCACTCAACAGTCTTCGTAAGAAAGCAACTCATTCTGACAAGAGAACTAACTTATTTCACACACTACAGTTTTCGGCAATGAAGATATTTGTTTTCTAAACAAACTGTTTTAGAACTGAGCTGTATCTAGTAAGTTGTACATCTTGTTAGATCACACAAACAAGGAAAGTTTGAAGTTGCTGCACTCAACCTCCTTGATAGGAAAGTAACTCTTTCCAAGGACCTAACTAGCTTATTTCACACAGTACAGTGTTTGGCAAGGAAGGTGTTTGTTTTCTAAACAAACTACTTTAGAAATGAGGTGAATCTAACAGTTGTACATATTGTTAGATTACACAAAGAAGGACAGTTTGAAGTTGCTGCACTCAAACTTCTTCGTAGGAAAGCTACTGATTCCTAGAACTGAATTAGCTTATTTCACACAGTACAGTGTTCGGCAATGAAGATGTTGGTTTTCTAAACAAACTACTTTAAAAATGAGGCGAATCTACTAAGTTGTACATCTTGTTAGATTATACTAACTAGGAATGTTTGAATTTGCTGCACTCAACCATCTTTGTAGTAAAGCAACTGATTCCTAGAACTGGACTAGCTTATTTCACACACTACAGTGTTTGGCAATGAAGATGTTTGTTTTCTAAACAAACTACTTTAGGAATGAGGCGAATCTACTAAGTTGTACATCATGTTAGATTACACAAACAAGGAAAGTTTGAACTTCTGCACTCAACCTTTTTCATAGCAAAGCAGATCAGAGGATCTAACTAGCTTATTTCACACAGTACAGTGTTTGGCAATGTACATTTTGTTTTCTAAACAACCTGCTTTAGAAATGAGGCAAATCTACTAAGTTGTACATCTTGCTAGATTGCACTAACTAGGAATGTTTGAACTTGCTGCACTCAACAGTCTTCGTAAGAAAGCAACTCATTCCAACAAGAGAACTAACTTATTTCACACAGTACAGTTTTCGGCAATGAAGATATTTGTTTTCTAAACAAACTGCTTTAGAAATGAGCTGAATCTAGAAAGTTGTACATCTTGTTAGATTACACAAACAAGGAAAGTTTGAAGTTGCTGCACTCAACCTTCTTCATAGGAAAGCAACTCTTTCAGAGGACCTAACTATCTTATTCACACAGTACTGTGTTCGGCAATGTAGATGTTTGTTTTCTAAAAAAACTACTTTAGAAAGGATTTGAATCTACTAAGTTGTACATCTTGTTAGATCACACAAACCAGGAAAATATGAACTTCCGGTACTCAACCGTATTCATAATAAAGGTGTTCATTGGGAGGAGAACTAGCTTATTTCACACAGCACAGTGTTCAGCAATGATGATGTTTGTTTTCTAAACATACTACTTTAGAAATGAAGTGAAACTAATAAGTTGTATTTCTTGTTAGATTTCACTAACTAAGAATGTTTGAACTTGCTGCACGCAATTGTCTTCATAGCAAAGGAACTTATTTTAGAACCAACTAGCTTATTTCACACAGTACTGTGTTTGGCAATGAAGATGTTTGTTTTCTAAACAATCCACTTTAGAAATGAGGCAAATTTACTAAGTTGCACATCTTGTTAGATTACACTAACTAAGAATGTTTGAGTTTGCTGCACTCAACCATCTTTGTAGGAAAGCAACTGATTCCTAGCACTGAACCAGCTTATGTCACACAGTACAGTGTTCAGAAACGAAGATGTTTGTTTTCTAAACAAACTAGTTTAGGAATGAGGCGAATCTACTAAGTTGTACATCTTGATAGATGTAGCAGACAGCTTCAGGTTCGCTGAGATGAACTTCCAGACTGAGCACAGTTATGGAGGAAGGGATATTATTTATTGAAGCTTACAGATCCAGGGGAAGTTCCATAATGACAAGAGAAGAGGCCTGCTCTCCACAGGGCCAAGCAGAGAGAGAGAGAAACCAACCAGCCACCACAACACACAGAGCAAAACTACAGCCAAAAGGTCACACAGCACACTTGAGGAACTCCTGCTAGGCACATTTGCATATCTTTACAATGGAATCTCAAACCCACACCTTAAGACCAGCCCCCAGTGACATTGCGTCTGGCAAGGTGATTGCAGATGCAAACTATAACTAATAAAACACTGAATATATTGGGGGACATATATTCAAACTACCACATTCTGCCCCAGGCCCCCAATATATTTACCTCTTGGCCCCAAAGGTTTATAACTATCACACATTGTAAAATGCACTCAGTCCAATTTCAAAGGTTTTCACAGTCTTGATCATCTTAAGATAGTGAGTCCTGTAAAATCAAACAAGTTAAATACTTTCAACATGTAAAGGCACTGGTATAAGGCATAGCAAGGAGAGAGTAGAACAATGCAAACTCAATCACCATCAGCTGTCACCAAACTTCTGCAGTTCAAGTTCAACATAACCAGAGACTGACAGTATCCAGGTTTTCCAATTCCGCCCCTCCAGCTGGGCAGAGTCGCCAGGGAAAACTTTCATCCCATGCCAACACTGCACTCCATGGTAGCCCTTTTGCACAGTCCTGGTATATCCAAAACATCTTCAGGTCTCCATGCAAACCACAGTCCATCTTCCAAAGGCTCTTGCAGCCTATTCCTGAGGGTTTTTATGCCCTGCCTCATGCCGCATCTCAGCAGCGGCTCCTGGAACCATGTGCGACTCATGACCACTCCATGCATTTTTCATGCTTCCAAAACTAATACCAGGTGTGCAGGACACAGCCATATTCTTAATCCAGGTACAAAATAAACCATAGCCCTGAAAAGCAGGTTTCTTCTCCAGTCAACTCTTTCCAAGAGTTTGCAATTCTAATAGTCTTTCCTCAGGCATCCTCTCCATTGTTTTAATGTAAAAGCAGTCGGGCCACCTTCCTTCCACCTTCCTTAAGATTGCTAATGTGTTTGACAATAGCAGCTCCAGTGTCAGTGCCTCTTCTTTTAACTTGCTTGAGGTTTTCCAACTTAAAATCTTAAAATCTCAGTCCAATATCTTTAGCCAAGCACATCAGTCCATTACAAATTTAACCTTGATCAAACTTTCTGGGCCTGGATAGCAGTACGTAGCCATCCCTTATGCCAGTAGCCCAGTTCCAACAAAGTCCTCTGCAGTCTTTCCTTCCCCTTAGAAATCTCATAAGCCAAGCCTCGAAGTTCAATACTGTCTGCACTTAGCATTCTCAAACTCTCATCAGAATAGTCCATAAAACTTGGCTTACCACTCCAGAAGGCACCTTCAGTTGCAAGCACCAAGTCCATGCCCATTCCTCCAAAACAAAGGTTCCAAATGATGAACATGCACACGGTCTGGTTCATCTCACCCCACACTCCTCGGTACCACCTTTACTGTAGCAGACAGCTTCAGGTTCGCTGAGATGAACTTCCAGACCGGGCACAGTTATGGAGGAAGGGATATTATTTATTGAAGCTTACAGATACAGGAGAAGTTCCATAATGGCAAGAGAAGAGGCCTGCTCTCCACAGGGCCAAGCAGAGAGAGAGAGAAACCAACCAGCCACCACAGCACACAGAGCAAAACTACAGCCAAAAGGTCACACAGCACACTTGAGGAACTCCTGCTAGGCACGTTTGCATATTTTCACAATGGAATGTCAAACCCACACCTTAAAACCAGCCACCAGTGACATTGCCTCTAGCAAGGTGATTGCAGATGCAAAGTATAACTAATAAAACACTGAATATAATGGGGGACATATATTCAAACTACCACAATAGATTACACAAACAAGGAAAGTTGAACTTGCTGCACTCAAACGGCTTCGTAAGAAAGCAACTGATTCCAAGAACCAAACTAGCATATTTCACACAGTACAATGTTTGGCAAAGAACATGTTTGTTTTCTAAACAAACTACTGATGTGAATATACGAAGTTGTACATCTTGTAAGATTACAAAAACAAGGAAAGTTGGAACTTCCTGCAGTCACACATCTTCGTAGGAAAGGAACTGATTCCAAGAACCGAACTAGCTTTTTCCACTCAGTGCAGTGTTCGGCAATGAAGATGTTTGTTTTCTAAACAAACTACTTTAGAAATGAGGCGAATCTTCTAAGTTGTACATCTTGTTAGATTACACAAACAAGGAACGTTTGAACTTCTGCACTCAACATTCTTCGTAGGAAAGCAACTGTTTCCAAAAACCGAACTAGCTTATTTCACACAGTACAGTATTTGGCAATGAAGAAGTTTGTTTTGTAAACAAACTACTTTAGAAATGAGGTGAATTTAATAGTTGAACATCTTCTTAGATTACACAAAGAAGGACAGTTTGAGGTTGCTGCCCTCCAACTTCTTCGTAGGAAAGCCACTGATTCCTAGAACTGAAGTAGCTTATTTCACACAGTACAGTGTTCGGCAATGAAGATGTTTGTTTTCCAAACAAACTACTTTAGAAATGAAGCGAATCTTCTAAGTTGTACATCTTGTTAGATTACACTAACTAGAAATTTTTGAACTTGCTGCAATCAACCATCTTCGTAGTAAAGCAACTGATTCCTAGAACCGAACTAGCTTATTTCACACAGTACGTTGTTCAGCAACCAAGATGTTTGTTTTCCATACAAACTACTTTAGGAATGAGGCGAATCTACTAAGATGTACATCTTGTTAGATTACACAAACAAGGAAAGTTTGAAATTGCTGCCCTCACAGGTCTTTGTAAGAAAGCAACTCATTCCCAGAAGAGAACTAGCCTATTTCACACAGTACAGTGTTTGGCAATGAAGGTGTTTGTTTTCTAAACTACTTTAGAAATGAAGTGAAAGTAGTAAATTGTACATGTTGTTAGATTACAATAACTAGGAATGTTTGAAATTGCTGCACTCAACCATCTTCGTAAGAAGGCAACTCATTCACACAAGAGAACTAGCTTATTTCACACAGTACAGTGTTCGGCAATGAAGATGTTCGATTTCTAAACAAACCATTTTGGAAATGAGGCGAATTTTCTAAATTGTACCTCATGTTAGATTGAACAAACCAGGAAAGTTTTAACTTGATGCACTCAACCGTATTCGTAAGAAGAGCTCATTCTGTGAGGAGAAATAGCTTATTGCACACAGCACAGTGTTCGTCAATGAAGATGTTTGTTTTCTAACAAACTACATTAGAAATGAAGTGAAACTAGTAAGTTGTACATCTTGTTAGATTACACTAACTAGGAATGTTTGAACTTGCTGCACGCAACTGTCTTCCTAGCAAAGCAACTGATTCTGAGAACCGTACAAGCTTATTTCACACAGTACAGTGTTTGGCGATGAGGACGTTTGCTTTCTAAAAAAACAACTTCAGAAGTGAGGAGAATGTACTAAGTTGTACTTCATGTTGGATTGCACTAATTATGAATGATTGAACTTGCTGCAATCAACCTTCTTCGTAGGAAACCAACTGATTCCAAGAACTGAAATAGCTTATTTCACACAGTACAGTGTTAGGGAATGAAGATGTTTGTTTTCTAAACAAACTACTTTAAAAATGAGGCGAATCTAGGGAGTTGTACACCTTGGTAGATTACACAAACAAGGAAAGTTTGAACTTGCTGCACGCCACCTTCTTCATAGGAAAGCAACTAATTCCTAGAACTGAACTAGCTTTTTCACACATCACAGTGTTTGGCAATGAAGATGTTTGTTTTGTAAACAAACTACTTTAAAAATGAGGTGAATCTAGTAAGTTGTACATTTGTTATATTACACAGATAAGGACAGTTTGAACTTGCTGCTCTCAACCTTCTTTGTAGGAAAGCAACTCATTCCGAGAACCTAACAAGTATATTTCACACAGTACCATTTTCGGCAATGTAGATGTTTGTTTTCTAAACAAACTACTTTAGAAATGAGACAAATCTACTAACTTGTACATCTTTTTAGATTACAGAAACAAAAAAAGTTTGAAATTGCCGCACTCAACTTTCTTCATAGGAAAGCAACTGATTCCTAGAACTGAACTAGCTTATATCACACACCACAGTGTTCGGCAATGAAGATGTTTGTTTTCTCAACAAATGGCGTTAGAAATGAGGCAAGTCTGCTAAGTTGTACATCTTGTTAGATTGCACTATCTAGGAATGTTTGAACTTGCTGCACTCAACCTTCTTCATATTAAAGCAACTGATTGAAGAAGCCAACTAGCTTATTTCACACAACACAGTGTTCTGCAATGAATATGTTTGTTTTCTGAACAAACTACTTTAGAAATGAGGCTAATCTACTAAGTTGTACATCTTCTTAGATTACACAAACAATGAAAGTTTCAACTTGCTGAACTCAACCTTCTTCATAGGAAAGCAACAGATTCCTAGAACCGAACTACTTATTTCACACTTTACAGTGTTCGGCAATGAAGATGTTTGTTTTCTAAACACACTATTGTAGAAATGAGGGGAATCTACTATATTGTATATCTTGTTAGATTACATAAAGAAGGAATGTGTGAAACTGCTTCAATTAACCCGTCTCATAAGAAAGCAACTCATTGCAAGAAGAAAACCAGCTTATTTCACACAGTACAGTGTTCGGCAATGAAGATGTTTGTTTTCTAAACAAACTGCTTTAGAAATTAGGTGAATCTACTAAGTTGTACATCTTGTCAGATTACACAAACATGGAAAGTTTGAACTTGCTGCACTCAACCTTCTTCTTAGGAACGCAACTCATTCCGACAACCGAACTACCTTATTTCACACAGTACAGTATTCGGTAATGAGTATGTTTATCTTCTGAACAAACTACTTTAGAAATAAGGTGAATCTACTAAGTTGTCCATCTTGTAAGATTACACAAACAAGGAATGTTTGAACCTGCTGCAATCAACCGTCTTTGTAAGAGAGCAACTCATTCCTAGAAGAGATCTAGCTAATTTCATACAGTACAATGTTCGGCAATGAAGATGTTTGTTTTCTAAACAAACTACTGTAGAAATGACATGAATCTAATAAGTTGTACATCTTGTTACAGTGCACTAACTAGGAATGTTTGAACTTGCTGCACTCAACCTTCTTGGTAGGAAAGCAACTGATTCCAAGAACCGAACTAGCTTATTTCACACAGTACAGTTTTCTGCAATGAAGGTGTTTGTTTTCTAAACAAACTACTTTAGAAATGAGGTGAATCTAGTAACTTCTGTATCTGGATAGATTACACAAACAAGGAAAGTTTGAACGTGCTGCACTCAACCTTCCTCTTAGGAAAGCAACTGATTCCTAGAACCAAACTAGCTTATTTCACATAGCACGGTGTTTGGCAATGAACATGTTTGTTTTCTAAAGAAACTACTTTAGAAACGAGGGTAATCTTCTAAGTTGTACATCCTGTTAGATTGCACTAACTAGGAATGTTTGAACTTGCTGCAGTCAACCTTCTTCATAGGAAAGCAACTGATTTCAAGAACCAAACTAGCTTCTTTCACACAGTACAGTGTTCGGCAATGAAGATGTTTGTTTTCTAAACAAACTACTTTAGAAATGAGGTGAATCTACTAAGTTGTACATGTTGTTACATTACACAAAGAAGGAAATTTTGAAGTTGCTGCACTCAACGGTCTTCGTAAGAAAGCAACTCATTCAGAGAAGATAACTAGCTTATTTCACACAAAACAGTCTTTGGAAATGAAGATGTTTGTTTTCTAACAAAACTACTTTAGAAATGAAGTGGATCTACTAAGTTGTACATCTTGTTAGATTACACAAATAAAGAAAGTTTGAACTTGGTGCACTCAACCTTCTTCGTAGAAAGCAATTCATTCCAAGAACCGAACTGGCTTATTTCACACAGTACAGTGTTCGGCAATGAAGATGTTTGTTTTCTAAACAAACTACTTTAAAAATGACGCGAATCTACTAATTGTGCATCTTGTTGGTTTACACAAACAAGGAATATTTGAACGTACTGCAATCAACCCTATTCCTAAGAGAGCAACTGATTCCTAGAAGAGAACTGGCTTATTTCACACAGCACAATGTTTGGCAATGAAGATGTTTGTTTTCTAAACAATCTACTGTAGAAATGAGGTGAACCTACTAAGTTGTACATCTTGTGAGATTACACAAAGAAGAAAAGTTTGAACTTGCTACACTCAACGGTCTTCGTAAGAAAGCAACTCATTCCGAGAAGGGATCTAACTTATTTCACACAGCACAGTGTTCAGAAATGAAGGTGTTTGTTTTCTAAACAAACTACTTTAGAAATGAAGTGAACCCAATAAGTTGTACATCTTGTTAGATTACACTAACTAGGAATGTTTGAACTTGCTGCACTTATCCTTTTTCATAGGAAAGCAACTGATTCCAAGAACCAAACTAGCATAATACACACAGTGTAGTGTTCGGTAATGAAGATTTTTTTTCTAAACAAACTACTTTAGAAATGAGGCGAATCTACTAAGTTGTACATCATGTTATATTACACAAACAAGTATAGTTTGAACTTCCTGCACTCAACGTTCTTTGTAAGAAAGCAACTCATTCAGACAAGAGAACTAGCTAATTTCACACAGTACAGTGTTCCGCAATGAAGATGTTTGTTTTCTACACAAACCACTTTAGAAATGAGGGGAATCTACTAAGTTGTACATCTTGTTAGATTACACAAACAAGGAAAGTTTGAACTTGCAGCACGCAACCTTCTTATTAGGAAAGCAACTGATTTCTAGAACTGAACTAACGTGTTTCACACAATAGAGTATTCTGCAATGAAGATGTTTGTTTTCTAAACAGACTACTTTAAAGATGAGGCGAATCTGATCAGTTGTATATCTTCTTAGATTACAAAAAGAAGGACAGTTTGAACTTGCGGCACTCATCCTTCTTCATTGGAAAGCAACTCATTCCGAGAATCTAACTAGCTTATTTCACCTAGTACAGTGTTCTGAAATATAGATGTTTGTTTCCTGAACAAACTACTTTAGAAATGAGGCAAATCTAATGAGTTGTACATCTTGTTAGAGTGCACTAACTAGCAATGTCTGAACTTGCTTCACTCAACCTTCTTTGTAGGAAAGCAACTGATTCCCACAACTGAACTATCTTATTTCACACACCACAGTGTTCGACAATGAAGATGTTTGTTTTCTAAACTACTTTAGAAATGAGGCAAATCTACTCAGTTGTACATCCTGTTAGATTGCACTAACTAGCAATGTCTGAACTTGGTGCACTCAACCTTCTTCGTAGGAAAGGAACTTATTCCAAGAACTGAACTAGCTTGGTTCACACAGTACAGTGTATGGCAATGAGGATGTTTGTTTTCTAAACTACTTTAGAAATGAGACGAATCTACTAAGTTGTACATCTTGTTGGATTACACAAAGAAGGAAAGTTTGAACTTGCTGAATCAACCGTATTCCTAAAAAGGGTTCATTCTGAGAGGAGAACTAGCTTATTTAACACAGTACAGTGTTCGGCAATGAAGATGTCTGTTTGCAAAACAAAGTACTTAAGAAATGAAGTGAAACTAGTAAGTTGTACATCTTGTTAGTTTACACTAACTAGGAATGTTTGAACTTGCTTCATTCAACCTTGTTCGTAGCAAAGGAATGGATTCTAAGAACTGAACAAGCTTACTTCACACAGTACAGTGTTTGGGGATGAAGATGTTTGCATTCTAAAAAAACTAGTTTAGAAATGAGGAGAGTCTACTAAGTTGTACATCTTGTTAGATTGCACTAACTAGGAATGTTTGAACTTGCTGCACTCAACCTTCTTCGTAGGAAAGCAACTGATTCCAAGAACCAAACTAGCTTATTTCACACAGTACCGTTCGGCAGTGAAGATGTTTGTTTTCTGAACAAACTACTTTAGAAATGAAGGCGAATCTAGTAAGTTGTACATTTGTTATATTACCCAAATAAGGAAAGTTTGAACTTGCTGGACTCAATCTTGTTCGTAGGAAAGCAACTCATTCCGAGATGCTAACAAGGTTATTTCACACAGTACAGTGTTCGGCAAGGTAGATGTTTCTTTTCTAAACAAACTACCTTAGAAATGAGAGAAATCCACTAAGTTGTACATGTTGTTAGATTACTCAAACAAGGAAAGTTTGAACTTGCTGCACTCAACTTTCTTCCTTTGAAAGCAACTGATTCCTAGAACCAAACTAGCTTATATCACACAGCACAGTGTTCAGCAATGAAGATGTTTGTTTTCTAAACAAACTACTTTGAAGTGAGTTAAATCTACTAAGTTATACATCTTGTTAGATGGCATTAACTATGAATGTCTGAACTTGCTGCACTCAACCTTCTTCGTAGGAAAGCAACTGATTCAAGAAGCGAACTAGCTTATTTCACACAGTACAGTGTTCGGCAATGAAGATGTTTGTTTTCTAAAGAAACTACTTTAGAAATGAGGAGAATATACTAAGTTGTACACCTTGTTAGATTACACAAAGAAGGAATGTTTGAACTTGCTGAACTCAACCTTCATCGGAGGAACGCAACTGATTCCTAGAACCAAACAAGCTTATTTCACACAATACAGTGTTCGGCAATGAAGATGTTTGTTTTGTGAACAAACTACTTTAGAAATTAGGTGAATCTACTAAATTGTAAATCTTGTCAGATTACACAAACATGGAAAGTTTGAACTTGCTGCACTCAATCTTCTTGGAAGGAAATCAACTCATTCTGACAACCGAACTACTTTATTTCTCACAGTACAGTGTTCAGCAATGAATATGTTTGTCTTCTGAATAAACTACTTTAGACATAAGGCGAATCTACTAAGTTGTACATCTTGTAAGATTACACAAACAAGGAATGTTTGAACCTGCTGCAATCAACCATCTTCATAAGAGAGCAACTCATTCCTAGAAAAGATCTAGCTTATATCACACAGTACACTGTTTGGCAATGTAGATGTTTGTTTTCTAAAGAAACTACTGTAGAAATGACTCAAATCTAATAAGTTGTACATCTTATTAGACTGCACTAACTAGGAATGTTTGAACTTGCAGCACTCAACCTTCTTCGTAGGAAAGCAACTGATTCCAAGAACCGAACTAGCTTATTTCACACAGTACAGTGTTCTGCAAGGAAGATGTTTGTTTTCTAAACAAACTACTTTAGAAATGACGTGAATCTCGTAATTTCTGTATCTGGATAGATTACACAAACAAGGAAAGTTTGAACTTGCTCCACTCAACCTTCTTCGTAGGAGAGCAACTCATTCCTAGAACCTAACTAGCTTATTTCACACAGTGCAGTGTTCGGCAATGAAGATGTTTGTTTTCTAAACAAACTACTTTAGAAATGAAGTGAAACTAGTAAGTTGGACATCTTGTTAGATTACACTAACTAGGAATGTTTGAACTTGCTGCACTCAACCTTCTTCGTAGGAAAGCAACTCATTCCGAGAAGAGAACTAACTTTTTTCACCCAGTACAGTGTTCAGCAATGAAGGTGTTTGTTTTCTAAACAAACAGCTTTATAAATGAGGTGAATCTAGTAAGTTGTAGATCTTGTCAGATTACACAAACGAGAAAATTTTGAAATTGCTGCACTCAACCTTCTTCGTAGCAAAGCAACTGATTCCGAGAACCAAACTACCTTATTTCACACAGTACAGTGTTCGACAATGAATATGTTTGTTTTCTAAACAAACTACTTTATAAATGAGACGAATCTACTAAGTTGTACATCTTGTTAGATTACAGAAAGAAGGAATGATTGAAACTGCTTCAATGAACACTGTTCGTAGAAAAGTAAGTCATTTCGAGAAGACAACTAGCTTATTTCACACAGTACAGTGTTCAGCAATGAGGATGTTTGTTTTCTAAACTACTTTAGAAATGAGGCAAATCTACTAATTGGAAAATTTTGTTAGATTACACAAAGAAGGAAAGTTTGAAGTTGCTGCATTCAACAGTCTTCATGAGAGAGCAACTCATTCTGAGAAGAGAACTAGATTATTTCACACAGTACGATGTTCGGCAATGAAGATGTTTGTTTTCTAAACATACTACTGTAGAAATGATTCGAATCTACTAAGTTGTACATCTTGTTACATTACACTAAGTAGGAAAGTTTGAACTTGCTGCACTCAACCTCTTCGTAGGAAAGAAACGGATTCCGAGAACCTAAATAGCTTATTTCACAGAGTACAGTCAGTGTTCGGCAATGAAGATGTTTGTTTTCTCAACAAACTACTTTAGGAATGAGGCGAATATACTAAATTGTACCTCTTGTCAGATTACACACACCAGGAAAGTTTGTACTTGCTGCACTCAACCGTATTCGTAAGAAGGGCTCATTATGAGAATAGAACTAGCTCATTTAACACAGCACACTGTTCAGCAATGAAGATGTTTGTTTTCAAAACAAACTACTTTAGAAATGAAGTGAAACTAGTAAGTTGTACACCATGTTAGAATACACAAAGAAGGAAGGTTTGAACGTGCTGCAATCAACCCTCTTTCTAAGAGGGCAACACATTCCTAGAAGAAACTAGATTATTTCACAGAGTACAATGTTCGGCAATGAAGATGTTTGTTTTCTCAACAAACTACTGTAGAAATGACATGAATCTACTAAGTTGTAAATCTAATGACGTGATTCTACTAAGTTGTACATCTTCATAGATTACACAAAAAAGAAAAGGTTGAACTTGCTTCACTCAACCTTCTTTGTAGGAAAGCAACTGATTCCCACAACTGAACTATCTTATTTCACACACCACAGTGTTTGACAATGAAGATGTTTGTTTTCTAAACTACTTTAGAAATGAGGCAAATCTACTCAGTTGTACATCCTGTTAGATTGCACTAACTAGGAATGTTTGAACTTGCCACACTCAGCCTTCTACGTAGGAAAGCAACTGATTCCAAGAACTGAACTTGCTTATTTCACACAGTACACTGTTCGGTAATGAAGATGTTTGTTTTATAAAACAAGCTACTTTAGAAATGAGGCGAATATGCTAATTGTACACCTTGTTGGATTACACAAACAAGGAATGTTTGAACCTGCTGCAAACAACCCTCTTCCAACAGAGCACCTCATTCCTAGAGAGAACTGGCTCATTTCGCACAGCGTTTGGCAATGAAGATGTTTGTTTTCTAAACAAACTACTTTAGAAATGAAGTGAAACTAGTAAGTTGTACATCTTGTTAGATTACACAATTAGGAATGCTAGAACTTGCTGCACACAAACTTCTTCCTAGCAAAGCAACTGATTCCAAGAACCGAACTACCTTATTTCACACAGTACAGTGTTTGGCAATGAATATGTTTGTTTTCTAAACAAACTACTTTAGAAATGAGTCAAATCTAGGAAGATGTACACCTTGTTAGATGACACAAACAAGGAAAGTTTTAACTTGATGTACTCAAAGGTCTTCGTAAGAAAGCTATTCATTCAGACAAGAGAACTAGCTTGTTTCACACAGCACAGTGTTCGGCAATGAAGATATTTGTTTTCTAAAGAAACTACTCTAGAAATGAGGCAAGTCTACTAAGTTGTACATCTTTTTAGATTAAACAAACCAGGAAAGTATGAACTTGCTGCACTCAACAGTATTCGTAAGAAAGGGGCTCATTGCGAGAGGACAACTAGCTTATTTCACACAGCACAGTGTTCGGCAATGAAGATGTATGTTTTCTAAACAAACTATTTTAAAAATGAGGCGAATCTACTAAGTTGTACATCTTGTTAGATTACACAAAAAAGGAAAGTTTGAACCTCCTGCTCTCAATGTTCTTCGCAGGAAAGCAACTCATTTCGAGAACCTAACTAGCTTATTTCACAAACTACAGTGTTTGGCAATGTAGATGTTTGTTTTCTAAACAAAGTGCTTTACAAAAGAGGCAAATCCACAAAGTTGTACATCTTGTTTGATTGCACTAACTAGGAATGTTTGAACTTGCTGCACTCAACCTTCTTCGCCGGAAAGCAACAGATTAAAAGAACGGAACTAGCCTATTTCACACAGTACAGTGTTCGGCAATGAAGATGTTTGTTTTCTAAACGAACTACTTTAAAAATGAGGCGAATCTAGTAAGTTGTGCATCTTTTTAGATTACACAAACAAGGAAGGTTTGAACTTGCTGCACTCAACCTTCTTTGTAGGAAAGCAACTCATTCCGAGAACCGAATAAACTTATTTCGCCCAGTACAGTGTTCGGCAATGAAGATGTTTGTTTTCTAAAGAAACTACTTTAGAAATGAGGTAAATCTACTAAGTTGAACATCCTGTTATATTGCACTAACTAGGAATGTTTGAACTTGCCGCACTCAGCCTTCTACATAGGAAAGCAACTGATTCCAAGAACCGAACTAGCTTATTTCACACAGTACGCTGTTCGGTAATGAAGATGTTTGTTTTATAAAATAAGCTACTTTAGAAATGAGGTGAATATAATAATTTTACATCTTGTTGAATTACACAAACAAGGAATGTTTGAACCTGCTGCAATCAACCCTCTTCCTAAGAGAGCACCTCATTCCTAGAGAGAACTGGCTCATTTCACACAGCACAATGTTCGGCAATGAAGATGTTTGTTTTCTAAACAAACTACTGTAGAAATGAAGTGAAACTAGTAAGTTGTACAACTTGTTAGATTACACAACTAGGAGTGCTTCAACTAGTGCATACAAACTTCTTCGTAGCAAAGCAACTGATTCCGAGAACCGAACTAGCTTATTTCACTCAGTACAGTGTTCAGCAATGAAGACGTTTGTTTTCTAAACAAACTACTTTAGAAATGAGTCGAATCTAGGAAGATGTACACCTTTTTAGATTGCACAAACAAGGAAAGTTTGAACTTGCCGCACTCAACGGTCTTCGTAAGAAAGTTACTCATTCAGACAAGAGAACTAGCTTGTTTCACACAGCACAGTGTTCGGCAATGAAGATGTTTGTTTTCTAAACAAACTACTTTAGAAATGAGGCAAATCTAGCAAGTTGTACATCTTGTAAGATTACACAAACAAGGAATGTTTGAACCTGCGGCAATCAACCATCTTCATAAGAGAGCAACTCATTCCTAGAAGAGAACTAGCTTATTTCACACAGTACAATGTTCGGCAATGAAGATGTTTGTTTTCTCAACAAACTACTGTAGAAATGACACGAATCTACTAAGTTGTACATCTTGTTAGATTACACAAACAAGGAATGTTTGAAGTTGCTGCACTCAACAGTCTTCGTGAGAAAGCAACTCATTTCGAGAAGAGAACTATGTTATTTCACACAGTACAGTGTTCGGCAATGAAGATATTTGTTTTCTAAACAAATTATTTTAGAAATGAGGGGAATATACTATGTTGAACATATTGTTAGATTACACAAACTGTGCATGTTTGAACGTGCTGCACTCAACTTTCTTCATAGTAAAGCAACTGATTCCTAGAACCAAAGTAGCTTATTTCACACAGTACAGTCTTCGGCAATGAAGATGTTTGTTTTTCAACAAACTACTGTAGAGAAGAGGCTAATGTACTAACTTGTATATCTTGTTCAATTACACAAACAAGGGAAGTATGAACTTGCTGCAGTCAGCCTTCTTCGTAGGAAAGCAACTCATTCCGAGAACCTAACTAGCTTATATCACACAGTACAGCATTTGGCAATGTAGATGTTTGTTTTCTGAACAAACTACTTTAGAAATGAGGCAAATCTACTAAGTTGTACAACTTGTTAGATTGCACTAACTAGGAATGTTTGAATTTGGTGCACTGAACATGCTTTGTAGGAAAGCAACTGATTCCAAGAACTGAACTAGCTTATTTCACACAGTACAGTGTTCGGCAATGAAGATGCTTGTTTTCTAAACAAACTACCTTAGAAATGAGGAAAATCTAGCAAGCTGTACATCTTGTAAGATTACACAAACAAGGAATGTTTGATCCTGCTAAAATGAACACTCTTCGTAAGAAAGCAACTCATTCCTAGAGGAGAACTAGCTTATTTCACACAGTACAATGTTCGGCAATGAAGATGTTTGTTTTCTAAACAAACTATTGTAAAAAGAGGTGAATCTACTAAGTTGTACCTCTTGCTAGATTAAACTAACTAGGAATGTTTGAAGTTGCTGTACTCAAACTTCTTCATAGGAAAACAACTGATTATGAGAACAAAAATAACTTATTTCACCCACTACAGTGTTTGGCAATGTAGATGTTTCTTTTCTAAACAAACTGCTTTAGAAATGAGGCAAATCTACTAAGTTGTACATCTTTTTAGATTACACTAACTAGGAATGTTTGAACTTGCTGCACTCAACCTTCTTCGTAGTAAAGCAACTTATTCCAAAAACCGAACTAGCTCATTTCACACAGTACAGTGTTCCGTAATGAAGATGTTTGTTTTCTAAACAACTACTTTAGAAATGAGGCGAATGTGGTAGTTGTACATTTTGTTAGATTACACAAACAAGGAAAGTTAGGAAGATGTTTACTTTCTAAAGAAACTAGTATAGAAATGAGGAAAATCTACTAGGTTGTACATCTTGATAGATTACACTAACTAGAAAACTTAGAACTTGCTGCACTCAAAGGTCTTCGTAAGTAAGCAACTGATACCAAGAACCGAACTAGCTTATTTCACACAGTACAGTGTTCAGCAATGAAGATGTTTGTTTTCTAACCAAAATACTTTAGAAATGAGGTGAATCTAGTAAGTTGTACATCTTGTTACATTACACAAACAAGGACAGTTTGAACTTGTTGCACTCAACC
Organism: Orientallactaga sibirica; assembly: GCA_036365145.1. Classification (NCBI taxonomy): domain Eukaryota; kingdom Metazoa; phylum Chordata; class Mammalia; order Rodentia; family Dipodidae; genus Orientallactaga; species Orientallactaga sibirica. The sequence continues at coordinate 471,035 of JAEOAD010000020.1, forward strand.
TATTTCATAGGAAAGTAACTGATTCTGAGAACTGAACTAACTTATTTCACACAGCACACTGTTCAGCAATGAAGATTTTTCTTTTCGAAAGAAACTATTTTAAAAATGAGGCGAATGTACTAAGTTATACACCTTGTTAGATTACAGAAACCAGAAAAGTATGAACTTGCTGCACTCAACCCTATTCATAAGAAAGGGGCTCATTCCGAGAGGAGAACTAGCTTATTTCACACCGCACAGTGTTCGGCAATGAAGATGTTTGTTTTCTAAACAAACTACTTTAGATATGAAGTGACACTAGAAAGTTGTACATCTTATTAGATGACACTAACTAGGAGTGTTTGAACTTGCTGCACGCAAGCTTCTTCGTAGCAAAGACACTGATTCTGAGAACCAAACTAGCTTATTTCACAGAGTACAGTGTTTGGCAATGAAGATGTTCATTTTCTAAACAAACTACTTTAGATATGAGGAGAATCTACTAACTTGTACATCTTTTTAGATTGCACAAACAAGGAAAGTTTGAACGTGCTGCACTCAATGGTCTTCGTAAGAAAGCATCTCATTCAGACAAGAGAAGTAGCTTATTTCACACAGTACAGTGTTCCGCAATGAAGATGTTTGTTTTCTAAACAAAGTACTTTAGAAATGAGGCGAATCTACGAACTGTACATCTTGTTAGATTACACAAATAAGGAAAGTTTGAACGTGCTGCCCTCAAGGGTCTACGTAAGTAAGCATCTCATTCAGAAAAGAGAACTAGCTTATTTCACACAGTATATTGTTCGGCAATGAAGATGTTTGTTTTCTAAACAAAGCACTTTATAAATGAGGCGAATTTACTAAGTCGTACATCTTGTTAGATTACACAAACCAGGACAGTATGAACATGTTGCACTCAACCGTATTCGTAACAAAGGAGCTCATTCCGAGAGGAGAACTAGCTTATTTCACACAGCATAGTGTTCGGAAATGAAGATGTTTGTTCTCTAAAGAAACTACTTTAGAAGTGAGGCGAATCTAGGAAGTTATGCCTCTTGTTAGATTACACAAACACGGAAAGTTTGAACTTGCTGCACTCAACCTTCTCCGTAGGAAAGCAACGGATTCCAAGAACCGAACTAGCTTATTTCACACAGTACATTGTTTGGCAATGAAGATGTTTGTTTTCTAAACAAACTACTTTAGAAATGAAGTGAAACTAGTAAGTTTTACATCTTATTAGATGACACTAACTAGGAATATTTGAACTTGCTGCACGCAACCTTCTTCATAGCAAAGCAACTGATTCCGAGAACCAAACTAGCTTATTTCACACAGTGCAGTGTTTGGCAATGAAGATGTTCGTTTTCTAAACAAACTACTTTAGATATGAGCAGAGTCTACTAACTTGTACATCTTTTTAGATTGCACTAACTAGGAATGTTTGAATTTGGTGCACTCAACCTTGTTTGTAGGAAAGTAACTGATTCCAAGAATCGAACTAGCTTATTTCACACAGTACAGTGTTCGGCAATGAAGATGTTTGTTTTCTAAACAAAGTACTTTAGAAATGAGGCGAATCTACAAACTTGTACATCTTGTTAGATTACACAAATAAGGAAAGTTTGAACGTGCTGCACTCAAGGGTCTTCGTAAGTAAGCATCTCATTCAGACAAGAGAACTAGCTCATTTCACACAGTACAGTGATCGGCAATGAAGATGTTTATTTTCTTAACAAACGACTTTAGAAATGAAGCGAATTTACTAAGTAGTACATCTTGTTAGATTACACATACCAGGACAGTATGAACTTGATGCACTCAACAGTATTCGTAACAAAGGGGGTTATTCCGAGAGGAGAACTAGCTTATTTCACACAGCATAGTGTTCTGAAAGGAAGATGTTTGTTTTCTAAAAAAACTACTTGAGAAATGAGGCGAATCTAGTAAGTTGTACATCTTGTTAGATTCCACAAACAAGGAAAGTTTGAACTTACTGCACTCAACATTTTTCGTAGGAAACCAACTCTTTCTGAGAACCGAACTAGCTTATTTCACACACTACAGTGTTTGGCAATGTAGATGTTTCTTTTCTAAACAAACTACTTTAGAAATGAGGCAAATCTACTAAGTTGTACATCTTCTTAGATTTCACTAATTAGGAATGTTTGAACTTGCTGCAATCAACCTTCTTCGTAGTAATGCAACTGATTCCAAAAAACTGAACTAGCTCCTTTCACACAATACAGTGTTCGGTAATGAATATGTTTGTTTTCTAAACAATTATTTTAGAAATGAGGCGAATCTAGTAGTTGTACATTTTGTTAGATTACACAAACAAGGAAAGTTTGAAATTCCTGCACTCAACCTTCTTCATAGGAAAGCAACTGATTCCTGGAACTGAACTAGCTTATTTCACAAAATGCAGTGTTCGGCAATGAAGATGTTTACTTTCTAAGGAAACTACTATAGAAAGGAGGAGAATCTACTAGGTTATACATCTTGTTAGATTACACTAACTAGGAAAGTTTGAACTTGCTGCACTCAAAGGTCTTCGTAAGTAAGCAACTGATTCCATGAAGCAAACTAGCTTATTTCACACAGTACAGTGTTCAGCAATGAAGATGTTTGTTTTCTAAGCAAAATACTTTAGAAATGAGGCGAATCTAGTAAGTTGTACATCTTGTTACCTTACACAAACAAGGACAGTTTGAACTTGTTGCACTCAACCTTTTTTATAGAAAAGTAACTAATTCTGAGAACTGAACTAGCTTATTTCACACAGCACACTTTTCGGCAATGAAGATGTTTCTTTTCGAAAGAAACTATTTTAAAAATGAGGTGAATCTACTAAGTTGTACACCTTGTTAGATTACAGAAACCAGGAAAGTATGAACTTGCTGCACTCAACCGTATTCATAAGAAAGGGGCTCATTCCGAGAGGAGAACTAGCTTATTTCACACCGCACAGTGTTCGGCAATGAAGATGTTTGTTTTCTAAACAAACTACTTTAGATAAGAAGTGACACTAGAAAGTTGTACATCTTGTTAGATGACACTAACTAGGAATGTTTGAACTTGCTGCACTCAACCTTCTTCGTAGGAAAGCAACTAATTCCGAGAACCGAATTAGCGTATTTTACCCAGTACAGTGTTCGGCAATGAAGATGTTTGTTTTATAAACAAACTACTTTAGAAATGAGACGAATCTACTGAGTTGAACATCTTGTTAGATTTCACAAACAAGGAACCTTTGAGCTTGCTGAACTCAACCTTCTTCGTAGGAAAGCAACTGATTCCTAGAAACAACCTAGCTTATTTCACACCACACTGTTTTCAGCAATGAAGATGTGTGTTTTCTAAACAAACTACTTTAGAAATGAGTCGAATCTACTAAGTTGTACATCTTGATAGATTACACAAACAAGGAAAGTTTGAACTTGCTGCACTCAACCTTCTTCATAGGAGAGCAACTGATTCAGAAAACAGAACTAGCTTATTTCACACAGTACAGAGTTTGGCAATGAAGATGTTTGTTTTCTAAACAAACTACTTTAGAAATGAGCAAATCTACTAAGTTTTACATCTTGTTAAATTACCCAAACAAGGAATGATTGAAAGTGCTGCATTCAACCGTCTTTGTAAGAAAGAAACTCTTTCTGGGAAGAGTACTGGCTTATTTAAAACAGTACAATATTCAGCAATGAAGATGTTTGTTTTCTAAACAAACTACTGTAGAAAGGAGTCGAATGTAAAATGTTGTACATCTTGTCACATTACACAAAACAGGAAAGTATGAACATGGTGCACTCTACCGTATTCGTAAGAAAGGGGCTGATTCTGAGAGAAAAACTAGCTAATTTCACACAGCACAGTGTTTGGCAATGAAGATGTTTGTTTACTAAACAAACTACATTAGAAATTAAGTGAAATTAGTAAGTTGTAAATCTTGTTATGTGAAACTAACTAGGAATTTTTGTACTTGCTTCACACAACCTTCTTCGTAGGAAAGCAATTGTTTCTGAATACCAAACTAGCTTATTTCAAACAGTACAGTGTTTTGCAATGAAGATTTTCATTTTCTAAACAAACTACTTTAGAAATGAGGAGAATCTCCTAAGCTGTACATCTTGTTAGATTGCACTAACTAGGAATGTTTGATCTTGCTTCACTCAACCTTCTTCATAGGAAAGCAATTATTTCCAAGAATCAAACTGGCTTATTTCACACGGTGCAGTGTTCAGCAATGAAGATGTTTGTTTTCGAAACACACTACTTTAGAAATGAGACGAATCTGGTAAGTTGTATATCTTGTTAGATTACACAAACAAGGAAAGTTTGAACTTGCTGCTCTCAATGGTTTTTTGTAAGAAATCAATTCATTCAGACAAGAGAACTAGCTTATTTCACACAAAACAGTGTTCGGCAATGAAGATATTTGTTTTCTAAACAAACTACTTCAGAAATGAGGCGAGTCTACTAAGTTGTACATCTTTTTAGATTACACAAATAAGGAAAGTTTGAACTGGCTGCACTCAACTTTCTTCGTAGGAAAGCAACTCATTCCGAGAACTGAACTAGCTTATTTCACACAGTACAATGTTCGGCAAGGAAGATGTTTGTTTTCTAAACAAACTACTTTAGAAATGAGGCGAATCTAGTAAGTGGTACATCTTGTTAGATTACACAAACAAGGAAAGTTTAAACTTGGTGCACTCAACATACTTTGTAGGAAAGCAACTGATGCTTAGAACCGAACAAGCTTATTTCACACAGCACAGTGTTTGGCAATGAAGAAGTCTGTTTTCTAAACAACCTACTTTAGAAATGAGGCGAATCTAGTAAGTTGTATATCTTGTTAGATTACACAAACAAGGAATGTTTGAAACTGGTGCAATAAACCCTCTTCGGAAGAAAGCAACTCATTCCTAGTGGTGAACTAGCTTATTTCAAACAGTACAATGTTTGGCATTGAAGATGTTTGTTTTCTAAACAAACTACTGTAGAAATGAGGCGAATCTACTAAGTTGTACATCTTGTTAAATTACTAACTAGGAAGGTTTGAACGAGCTGCACTCAACCTACTTTGTAGGAAGGCAACTGATTCCGAGAACCGAAATACCTTATTTCACACAGTACAGTGTTCAGAAATGAAGATGTTTGTTTTCTAAACAAACTACTTTAGATATGAGGCGAATCTACTAAATTGTACATCTTGTTAGATTACACAAACAAGAAAAGTTTGAACTTGCTGCACTCAACCTTTGTAGGACAGCATCTGATTCCGAGAACCGAACTAGCTTATTTCACACAGTACATTGTTCGGCAATGAAGATGTTTGTTTTCTAAACAAACTACTTTAGAAATGAAGTGAAACTAGTCAGTTGTACATCTTGTAAGGTGACACTAACTAGGAATGTTTGAACTTGCTGCACGCAACATTCTTCATACCAAAGCAATTGGTTCCAAATACCGAACTAGCTTATTTCACACAGTACAGTGTTTGGCAATGAAGATGTTTGTTATCTAAACAAACTACTTTAGAAATGAGGCTAATCTACTAAGTTGTATATCTTGTTAGATTACACAAACAAGGAATCTTTGAACCGGCTGCAATCAACCGTCTAACGAGGCGCACAACTCATACCTAGAGGAGAACTAGCTTATTTCACAAAGTACAATGTTCGGCAATGAAGATGTTTGTTTTCTAAACAAGCTACTGTAGAAATGATGTGAATATACTAAGTTGTACATCTTGTTAGATTTCGAAAACCAGGAAAGTATAAACTTGCTGCACTCAACCCTATTCATAAGAAAGGGGCTCATTCCAAGAGAAGAACCAGCTTATTTCACACAGCACAGTGTTCGTCAATGAAGATGTTTGTTGTCTAAACAAACTACTTTAGAAATTAAGTGAAACTAATAAGTTGTACATCTTGTTAGGTGACACTAACTAGGAATTTTTTAACTTGCTGCACACAGCCTTCTTAGTAGCAAAGCAATTGACTCCGATTACCGAACTACCTTATTTCATACAGAACCATGTTTGCCAATGAAGATGTTCATTTTCTAAACAAACTACTTTAGAAATGAGGAGAATCTACTAAGTTGTACATCTTGTGACATTGCACTAAGTAGGAATGTTTGTACTTGCTGCACTCAAAATTCTTCGTAGGAAAGCAACTGATTCAAAGAACCGAACTTGCTTATTTCACACAGTAGAGTGTTCGGCAATGATGATGTTTGTTTTCTAAACAAACTACTTTAGAAATGTGCCGAATCTACAGCTTTATACATCTTGTCACATTACACAAACAAGGAAAGTTTGAACTTGCTGCACTCAACGGTCTTCGTAGGAAAGCAACTGATTCCGAGAACCGAACTAGCTTATTTCACATAGTACAGTGTTTGGCAATGAAAATGTTTGTTTTCTGAACAAACTACTTTAGAAATGAGGCAAATATACTAAGTTGTCCGTTTTGTTAGATTACACTAACTAGGAATGTTTGAACTTGCTGCACTCAACTATTTTCGTAGTGAAGCAACTGATTCCTAGAACTGAACTAGCTTATTTCACACAGTACAGTGTTCAGTAATGAAAATGTTTGTTTTCTAAAAAACTACTTTTGAAATGAGGTGAATCTACTAAGTTGTATGTCTTGTTAGATTACACAAACAGGGAAAGTTTGAACTTTCTGCACTCAATGGTCTTCGTAAGAAAGCAACTCATTCCGAGAAGAGAACTAGCTTATTTCACACAGTACAGTGTTCGGCAATGAAAGTGTTTGTTTTCTAAACAAAGTACTTTAGAAATGAGGCAAATCCACTAAGTTGTACATATTGTTACATTACACAAAGAGGAAAGTTTGAACTCGCTGCACTCAACCTTCTTCGGAGGAAAGCAACTGATTCCTAGAAGCGAACTAGCTTATTTCACACAGTACAGTGTTCAGCAAAGATGATGTTTGTTTTCTAAACAAACTACTTTAGAAATGAGGCGAATCGACTAAGTTGTACATCCTGTTAGATTACACAAACAAGGAAAGTTTGAACTTGCTACACTAAAGTTTCTTCGTAGGAAAGCAACCTATTCTGAGAAGCAAATTAGCTTATCACACAAACTACAGTGTTTGGCAATGAAGATGTATATTTTCTAAACAAACTACTTTAGAATTGAGGCGAATCTACTAAGTTGTACATCTGGTTAGATTACACAAACAAGGAATGTTTGAAACGGCTGTAATCAATCTTATTCGTAAGAAAGCAACTCATTCAGAGATGATAACTAGTTTATTTCAAACAGTACATTGTCCGCCACGTTAGATGTTTGTTTTCTAAACAAAGTACATTAAAATTAACCGAATCTGCTAAGTTGTACATCTTGTGAGATTACACAAAAAGGGAAGTTTGAACTTGCTGCACTAAACCTTCTTCGTACAGAAGCAATTCATTCCAAGAACAAAACTAGCTTATTTCACACAGTACAGTGTTCGGCATTGAAGATGTTTGTTTTCTAAACAAACTACTGTAGAAATGAGGCAAATCTACTAAGTTGTATATCTTATTAGATTACACAAACAAGGAAAGTTCGAATTTACTGCACTAAACTTTCTTCGTAGGAAAGCAACTCATTCTGAGAAGTGAGCTATCTTATTTCCCACAGTAGAGTGTTCGGCAATGCAGATGTTTGTTTTCGCCGGGTGGTGTGGTGCACGCCTGTAATCCCAGCTCTCGGGAGGCAGAGGTAGGAGGATCGCCGAGAGTTCGAGCCCACCCTGAGACTACATAGTTAATTCCAGGTCAGTCTGGACCAGAGTGAGACCCTATCTCGCAAAACCAAAAAAAAAAAAAAAAACATGTTTGTTGTCTAAACAAACCACTTTAGAAATCAGAGGAATTAAAAATGTTGTACATTTGTTAGATTACACAAACCAGGAAAGTATGAACTTCTTGCACTCAACCGTATTCGTAAGAAAGGTGCTCATTCCGAGAGGAGAACTAGCTTATTTCACACAGCACTGTGTTCGGCAACGAAGAACTTTGTTTTCAAAACGAACTACTTTAGAAATTAAGTGAAACTAGTAAGTTGTACATCTTGTTAGAGGATACTAACTAGGAATGTTTGAACTGGCTGCACGCAACCTTCTTCGTAGCAAAGCAACTGATACAGAGAGCTGAATTAGCTTATTTCACACACTACAGTGTTCGGCAATGAAGATGTTTGTTTTCTAAACAAACTGCTTTAGAAATGAGCGGAATCTAGTAAGTTGTACATGTTGTTAGATTACCCAAACAGGGAAAGTTTGAACTTGCTGCACACAACCTTCCTCGTAAGAAAGCAACTTATTCAGACAAGAGACCTAGCTTATTTCACACAATGCAGTGTTTGGCAATGAAGATGTTTGTTTTCTAAACAAACCACATTAGAAATGAGGTGAACCTACTAAGTTGTACATCTTGTTAGATTGAAAAGCAAGGAATGTTTGAACGTGCTGCAATCAACCCTCTTTGTAAGAAAGCACCTCATTCCTAGAAGAGAACTAGCTTATTTCACACAGTACAGTGTTCGGCAATGAAGATGTTTGTTTTCTAAAAAACCTACTGTAGAAATGAGGTGAATCTACTAAGTTGTACATCTTCTTAGATTACACGAACTAGGAATGTTTGAACTTGCTGCACTCAACCTTCTTTGTAGGAAAACAACTAATTCCGAGAACCGAACTAGCTTATTTCACACAGTACAGTGTTCGGCACTGAAGATGTTTGTTTTCTAAACAAACTACTTTAGAAATGAGTCGAATCCACTAAGCTTTACATCTTGTTAGACTACAGAAACAAGGAAGGTTTGAACTTGTTTAACTCAACCTTCTTCGTAGGAAAGCAACAGAGTCCTAGAACCGAAATAGCTTATTTCACAAAGTACAATATTCTGCAATGAAGATGTTTGTTTTCTAAAGAAACTACTTTAGAAATGAGGCGAATCTACTAAGTTGTACATCTTGTTACATTGCACTAACCAGGATTTTTGAACTTGCTGCACTCAAACTTATTCAGAAGGAAAGCAACTGAATCCAAGCTCCGAACTAGCCTTATTTCACACAGTAAGGTGTTCGGCAATGAAGATTTTTGGTTTCTAAACAAACTACTTTAGAAATGAGGCAAATCTACTAAGTTGTATATCTTGTTAGATTACACAAACAAGGAAAGTTTGAACTTGCTGCACTCAACCTTCTTCGGAGGAAAGCACTGATTCCTAGAACCGAACTAGCTTATTTCACACAGTACAGGGTTCGACATTGAAGATGTTTGTTTTCTAAACAAACTACTTTAGAAATCAGTCAAATCTATTACGTTATAATCTTCTTAGATTACACAAACAAGGAAAGTTTGAACTTAGTGCACTAAACCTTCTTCGTAGGAAAGCAACTCATTCCGAGAATGGAACTATCTTATTTCCCACAGTACAGTGGTTGGCAATAACGATGTATGTTTTCTAAACAAACTACTTTAGAAATGAGGCGAATCTACTAAGTTGTACATTTTGTTTGATTACACAAACCAGGAAAGTATGAATTAGCTGCACTCAACTGTATTCATAAGAAAGGTGCTCATTCTGGGAGGAGAACTAGCTTATTTCACACACCACAGTGTTCCGCAATAAAGATGTTTGTTTTATAAACAAACTACTTTAGTAAGGAAATGAAACTGTTAGTTGTACATCTTGTTGGATGACACCAACTAGGAATGTTTGAACTTGCTGCATGCAACTTTCTTGGTAGCAAAGTAACTGATTCCGAAAACCGAACTAGCTTATTTCACACAGTACAGTGTTTGTCAAAAAAGATATTCGTTTTCTAAACAAACTACTTTAGAAATGTGGAGAATCCGCTAAGTTTTACATCTTGTTACATTGCACTAACTAGGATGTTTGAACTTGCTGCACTCCACCTTCTTCGTAGGAAAGCAACTGAATCCAAGAACTGAACTAGCTTATTTCACACAGTACAGCATTCACCAATGAAGACTTTTGTTTTCTAAACAAACTACTTTAGAAATGAGGCGAATCTACTAAGTTGTACATCTTGTTTCATTACACAAACAAGGAACGTATGAACTAGGTGCACTCAACCGTATTCGTAAGAAAGGGACTCATTCCCAGAGGAGAACTAGGTTATATAACACAGCACAGTGTTCGGCAATAAAGACGTTTGTTTTATAAACATACTACTTTAGAAATGAAGTGAAAGTAGTAAGTTGTACGTCTTGTTAGATGACACTAACTAGGAATGTTTGAACTTGCTGCATGCAACCATCTTTGTAACAAAGCAACTGATTCCGAGAGCCGAACTAGCTTATTTCACACAGTACAGTGTTTGGCAATGAAGATGTTCGTTTTCTAAACAAACTACTTTAGAAAAGAGGAGAATCTACTAAGTTGTACATCTTCTTAGATTGCACTAACAAGGAATGTTTGAATGTGCTGCACTCAACCTTCTTCATAGGAAAGCAACTGATTCTGAGAACCGAAGTAGCTTATTTGACATGGTACAGTGTTCGGCAATGAAGATGTTTGTTTTCTAAACAAACTACTTTAAAAATGAGGTGAATCTACTAAATTGTACATCTTGTTAGATTACACAAACAAGGAATGTTTGAAACTGCTGCAATCAACCCTCTTCATAAGAAAGCAATTCATTCGTAGAACAGAACTAGCTTACTTCACACAGTAAAGTGTTCAGCACTGAAGATGTTTGTTTTCTAAACAAAATATTTTAGAAATAAGGCGAATATACTAAGTTGTACATCTTGTTATATTACACTAAATAAGAATGCTTCATCTTGCTGCACTCAACCATCTTGGTAGTAAAGCAACTGATTCCTAGAACCAAACTAGCTTATTTCACACAGTACAGTGTTCAGTAATGAAAATGTTTGTTTTCTAAATGAACTGCTTCAGAAATAAGGCGAATCTACTAAGAGTTATGTCTTGTTAAGTTACACAAACAAGGAAAGTTTGAACTTGATGTACTCAACTGTCTTCGTTAGAAAGCAACTCATTGAGAGAAGAGAACTACCTTATTTCTCGCAGGACAGTGTTCAACAAGGAAAGTGTTTGTTTTCTAAACAAAGTACTTTAGAAATGAGGCGAATCCACTAAGTGATACATCTTGTTAGATTACACAAACAGGGAACGTTTGAACATGCTGAACTCAACGTTCTTCATAGGAAAGCAACCTATTCCAAGAACCGAACTAGCTTATTTCACAAGGTGTAGTGTTCGGCAATGAAGGTGTTTGTTTTCTAAACAAACTGCTTTAGAAATGAGGTGATTCTACTAAGCTGTACATCTGGTTAGATTACACAAACAAAGAATGTTTTGAAACGACTGCAATCAACCCTCTTTGTTGGAAAGCAACTCATTCCGAGAAGAGAACTAGCTTATTTCACACAGTACTGTATTAGGCAATGAAGATGTTTGTTTTCTAAGCAAAACAATTTAGAAATGACGTGAATCTACTAAGTGGTACATCTTGTTAGATTACACAAACCAGGAAAGTATGAACTTGCTGCACTCAACCGTATTCGTAATAAAGGGGCTCATTCTGAGAGGAGAACTAGCTTATTTCACACAGCACAGTGTTTGGCAATGAAGATGTTTGTTTCCTAAACAAACTCCTTTAGAAACAAAGTGAAACTAGTAAGTTGTACATCTTGTTAGAAGACACTAACTAGGAATGTTTGAAATTGCTGCAGGCAACTGTCTTCGTAGCAAAGCAACTGATTCCGAGAACAGAACTAGCTTATTTCACACAGTACAGTGTTTGGCAAAGAAGATGTTCGTTTTCTAAACAAACAACTTTAGAAATTCTGAGAATCTACGAAGTTGTACATCTTGTTAGATGGCACTAACTAGGAATGTTTGAACTTGGTGCAAGCAACCTTCTTCCTAGCAAAGGAACGGATTCCGAGAACTGACCTAGTTTATTTCACACAGTACAGTGTTCGGCAATGAAGATGTTTGCTTTCTAAACAAACTACTGTAGAAATGAGGCGAATCTAGTAAGTTGTATATCTTATTAGATTACACTAACCAGGAATGTTTGAACTTTTTGCACTCAACCTTGTTCGTAGGAAAGCAACTGCTTCCAAGAACTGAACTAGCTTATTTCACACAGTACAGTGTTCGGAAATGAAGATGTTTGTTTTCTAAACAAACCACTTTAGAAATGAGGCGAATCTACTAAGTGGTATATCTTGTTAGATTACACAAACCAAGAAAGTATGAACTTGCTGCACTCAACCATATTCATAAGAATGGGGCTCATTCCAAGAGGAGAACTAGTTTATTTCACACAGCACAGTGTTCGGCAATGAAGATGTTTGTTTCCCTAACAAACTACTTTAGAACCAAAGTAAAACTAGTAAGTTGTACATCTTGTTATATGACACTAACTAGGAATGTTTGAACTTGCTGCAAGCAACCGTTTTTGTAGCAAAGCAACTGGTTCCAAGAACCGAAGTAGCTTATTTCACACAGTACCGTGTTCAGCAATGAGGAAGTTCGTTTTCTAAACAAACTACTTTAGAAATTCGGAGAATCTACTAAGTTGTACATCTTGTTAGATTGCACTAACTAGGATGTTTGAACTTGCTGCACTCAAGCTTCTTCATAGGAAAGCAACTGAACGCAAGAACCGAACTATCTTATTCCACACAGTACTCACCACGTGGATAGATCTAGAGGAGACTCACCACATGGGCAGACCTAGAGGAGACTTTAAACGTTTTGCCTCCTCATTTAAATAAAAACCCCATCCCCAAAGACAAAACAAACCTGATGGGGAGATCTGCTCCCAGCTACACTGTGTTTGATTTCATCGAGCCATCCCACAAGGGCACATGCTCACTGGCCATCACAAATCCAAATCTAAACTTAATTCTACAACATGCTTAGCTATTTTTTGGGCCTTTATGCTTATGTTGTACTCACATATATTACTATTGCCCTAATATTACAAAAACTACTCCTACAGTGTGGCTTATAAAACAAACAAACAAAAAACTCCATGGCTCCTGGGACAAAACTTTTGTTTTAGCCCCATGGATTAATTTAATCCTCCTTGCCTTAATTGCCAGCCTTAAAGACTTTTCCATGGAAAAGTTCATTTTTGCCCTTAACAAAAACTGTAAGAAAAAACTAAAACTGACTTTTAAAATCTCCTTTCTCCCAAGGCAGCCACCCTAACCGCCACAGAACAGCTGTCTTTTCATCTCTTTTCACCCCGTAACTACTGCCTAAGACAAATGTGCTCAAACCCCTAGTGGAGGATGTGGGTGTGTCAAAATTCTTCCACACTAACATTCTCTGGTAAACTTCTTGCCTCATGCAGCTCCTCCATGTAGCTTTCTGTGGATATAAACTGTGATCAAATACAAGCTCGAGTTCCCCAAATGTCCCAAACCGAGGTTCACTTCCCTCGCAGGCGTTTAACACAAGTCACTGGTCCACAAAACAAAACTTGTGCGCCTCGAGTGGAGCATGGGGACAGCAGCCAGGCTCCGCTGGCATCCCTGCGGGGAGCAGGCCGAATGGGACAGTCCTGAGCGGCGGCTATGGCGTGGGCCCGGGCATTGCCCTGAGCATCCCTGGATCTTAGGAATGGGCGGGCGGTCTGCCATGATGCCATGAGGTGAGTCAATGGTTAAGCCCTTGCCTGTAAAGCCTAAGGACACCAATTCAAGGCTCAATTCTCCAGTACCCATGTAAACCAGATACACAAGTAAACACATGCATCTGGAGTTCATTTACAGTGGGTGGAGGCCTGGCACACCAATTCTCTCTCTCTCTGCCTGCCTAACTCAGTTCATAAATCATAAGACTAAGCCCAACTAACTCAATCAATCATACAATGTTGGCCTGGGATTAAAGTTTTCCCTGACAACTCTGCCCAACTGGAGGGACAAAATTAAAAAACCTAAAAACTGTCAATCCCTGGTTCCTACAAAAGTTAAATAACAACTAATGGTGATTAAATTTAAATTGTTCTAGCTCTCTCCTTACTATGCCTTATACCAATTAAAATGTTTATTCTCTACCTTTACATGTTAAAAATATTTAACTTGTTTGATTTTATTATTATTGTTACTGTTGTTACACTGACTTTCAGGAAGAGGTTCTGGACTCCTAATAGGATCTCTTGTCAGACTCACATGTAGTCAACATAAGTCACTTTTCTATGATAAGTCACTTTTTAAAAATCATACTTTTTTTACAAAGATAATAGTGTGATGTGTGCCACAGGAGTTTCCCCAATAAATTTGCTCATCCTAGGGACCTATTGGCTAGGGTTTCCTCTATGACCTGTTAAATTGCTTACTCAATAAAAATGTTGTGCTATGACGTTTGTGGAGAGGGACAACTAATACTACCTCCTCAAGTCAAAGGTATAAATATAAAACAGTCTCTAATAAAAACTCAGTTGCTCTGGCCACTTTTTAGTAGTATTTTCTTTTTCTCTCTTTCATGGCTCTATAAAGACAGGCCAACTTCTGCCAGTATAAAACTTCCCCTAGATCTATAAGCTTCAACATCATAAAAACAACTAACTGTCAGCCCTGGATTAACCCTAACAATACATATCTCATATCTTTTCTTCCTTGATTAATCGTCCTAATGTTTTATTATTATTTTAGGTCATTCCAACCCATCTGATCTCCAAGACCTCACTGCTAAATAACTTGCCATTTTACAGGTGGCTCAAAAAAATTCAAACTGCCCCTCCCTTAAAGATTTTGGGCTCTAGATTTTTCCTTGATACTGTCTCTCCTGTCAAACCCCAACTCCGTATTCAAAAATTCTATACTTTGCCTCAACTCCAAAAGGTGCTGGGGGAAATTAATTGGATGAAGCCCTGGATACCCATAACTACTGAGGAACTGTCCCCTTTATTTGACCTCTTAAAGGGCCTTACTCTCTCCTCTCAGATAACCTTGCCCCCCTTGTCATGAACAAATTCTACATAAGGTACAACGGGCTATAGATGCTGCTATCCTAAAGAGGTTCGATCCTAACTTACCTATCTCCCTCTGTATTTTCTCTGGGGAAACATTAATGCATTGTGCTGTCAGCCCAGGAAGGAGAACCCATCCAATGGATTCACCTCTCCCTTGGTGGGGTCCCCAGGGTTTACTCTATAACTAATCAGATTGCAGACTGCATTATCAAGGGCAGGGACACCTCTGTCCGATTGTTTGGCACAGAGCCTCATTTCATTGTCACCCCACCTTTAAGGTAACAGACTTCACTTGGCTTCAGAGAAATAACAACAGGGTTGCTATGGCCCTCGAGGGGTTTCTGGGTATAATTGATTGTCACTATGGTCCTTATAAATGATTGAGCTCCTTGTCTAGGTTGAAATGGAGACCCCCCAGACTTTTTTTTCATCTAAACCCAACCTGATTTTTTTACTGTATTCATCAATGGGGGGCGCTTGGGAGCTTCCCTAGTTGTTTACCCTCCCCTAAGGAGGGGAGAAAAGCCTATGCCGATAAAGGCAATCTCCCATGAGGTCACAGGATCAGCACAATTCAAAGAAGTATTTGCTGTCGTTTTGGCTTTGGACACTATTCAGGAGCCATTTAGTTTATTTTCTGACATCCTTTATGTTGTTAACCTATTACCCAACCTAATTGAGGCCCATATTAGACTGGACTCCAATATTATAACCCCATTGATGATTCAAGCCCGCTCCCTACTTAAACAAAGAATTAACCCCATTTTTCTTCAACATCTCAGAGGCCATCAAAACTTACCAGGATTCCTCTCTAAAGGAAACGATTTGGCTGACAAACTGGCCTCTCAGCCTCAATGTAATACAGTCTCAGAAGCTACACACTTCCACTTATCAACTCATATAAATTGGAAGGGCCTTAAACATAAATATCCCCATGTGCCACTCAAGGGCCTTAAAAAAATTGTCCGAACTAGCAAATCCTGTCAGCCTTTCCTCCAGGTACCTCCTCTTCAAACTACAGGAGCCAATCCTCGAGGGCTACGCCATAATCACGTTTGGCAGATTGACATTACACACTATTCTCCATTTGGAAAACTTAAATATATTTTTCTCTCAGTTGATACTTTCTCCCATGCTTGCTGGGCATCGGCACATGCTGGGGAAATAACTAAACATGCTATTAGCCATATGCTTCAATGCTTTGCCACCCTTGGATTGCCAGATCAAATCAAAACTGATAATGGTCCCTGCTTCGTAAGCAGGACTTTTATAGATTTCCTCCAAACCTAGAAAATCTCACTTTCCACAGACATCCCATATAACCCACAGGGCCAGGCCATCGTGGAAAGATATAATCAAACTCTCAAGTCTCAGTTACAAAAACAAAAGGGGGAATCCCTACCCCAACATGACCAACTAAAAAAGGCATTATTATCCCTAAATATTTTAAATTTTTCTAAAGAAGATAGACACTTGTCCCCTTTTCAAAAACATTGGACCTCAGCTGTCACCTACAGCTCCATCTGGGTCAAATGGAGAAACCCATTAACTGGGGCCTGGAAGGGACCAGACCCCCTCCTCACAGCAGGGAGAGGATTTGGATGTGTCTTTCCTCAAGAGGAAAAAAGACCTATTTGTGTACCAGCAAAAAACTTAAAATATTTACCCCAACAAGGGGAGGATAATAATCAATTCCCCAGGGAGTATCCCACCTCTGAGAACTATCTGTTTCTTCCCAAAGGAACAACTGAAGGTGTGGATGCTACTAGACACAAATGAAGCCAGAAAAGCTCCAGAAAGATTTACAGAAGAGGAGATGGGACTTCCAAGACAACCTACTGTGGACGAACTTACATGGCTTCTTACCCTACCTTCTCCCACCCCTTGGACCCCTCCTTCTTCTTGCTCTTTACCCTGCCTTCTCCCTCCCCCTGAACCCCTCCTTCTTCTTATCCTCACTCTCGGGCCCTGTGTAATTAATAAGATTACACAATTCATTCACCAACAGCTAGAGGCAAGTAAACTTCATCAGATCAAAACACCACAGGTTCGCAACTCAAAAACAACGGCTTTTCCACTTACTGGCTATCCACCTAACATCCATCCCTGCCCTCCATCGAGCCAATGACGGGTATGATCTCAGACAGGTTGAGACAACATAAGACAGGGCGTGGAGTGGTGAATGGGCTAGAGGCATGGTACTCAGTGACGGGTAAGATTCCCAGAGGGGGACAACCTAGGACAGAGGCCATGACCGTCCACTGTTCTTACAAAAACAAAAGGGGGAGATGTTGGGCCCTGCCCGGTGTGAAGCCTAGCGGTTAGAACAGCCAGTTTGTACTTGGCCTACCCCCGGTGAGGCCTAGTAGAACTTCCGGAGCCTGAGTAGAGTTTTACGACCTGACCTTGGAGTGACTCAGCACCTAAGCTGCTGATGTGGTGAAATACTATTGGCCCTTACACCTTTCTCTCATCCTTTTTCACACCTTCTCTAAAAATATATAAATACCTTCCCATGACAATAAGGAGAGATTTCCGCCAGACGGACTCCCGGCTCAATGTGGTTTTCTTTTCCCCGGTGGCTAGGGAGGTTTTTTGAGTCACCGACATCTGCCTTCCCACTCAGCCATGAGAGAAGTGTCTGGCCCAACTCTCTCTCTCTTCTGCTCTACGTGCCGGTGGAGGAGGAAAAAAACTGGCAGGCAATGAAGATGTATGTTTTCTAAACGAACTCCTTTAGAAATGAAGTGAAACTAGTAAGTTGTATATGTTGTTAGATGACACTAACTAGGAATGTTTGAACTTGCTGCATGCAATCTTCTTTGAAGCAAAGCAACTTATTCTGAGAACCTAACTAGCTTATTTCACACAGTACAATGTTTGGCAATGAAGATGTTCATTTCCTAAACAAACTACTTTAGAAATGAGGAGAATCTACAAAGTTGTACATCTTGTTAGATTGCAATAACTAGGAATCTTTGAACTTGATACAATCAACATTCATTCGTAGGAAAGCAACTGATTCCAAGAACCGAACTAGCTTATTCCACACAGTACAGTGTTCGGGAATGAAGATGTTTGTTTTCTAAACAAACTACTTAAGAAATGAGGTGAACCTACTAAGTTGTACAACGTGTTAGATTACACAAACAAGGAAAGTTTCAACTTGCTGAACTTAACCTTCTTCGTAGGAAAGCAACTGATTCCTAGAACCAAACTAGCTTATTTCACACAGTACAGTGTTCCGCAATGAAGATATTTGTTTTCTAAACAAACTACTTCAGAAATGAGGCAAATCTACTAAGTTGTACATCTTGTTAGATTACAAAAACAAGGAAAGTTTGAACTTGCTGCATTCAATGGTCTTCATAAGAAAGCAACTCATTCAGAGAAGAGAACTAGCTTATTTGACACAGTACAGTTTTTGCCAATGAAGATGCTGGTTTTCTAAACAAAGCACTTTAGAAATGAGGTGAATCTACTACGTTGTACATCTTGTTAGATTACACAAACAAGGACAGTTTGAACTTGCTCAACTCAACCTTCTTCATAGGAAAGCAACTGATTCCTAGACTCGAACTAGCTTATTTCAAACAGTACAGTGTTCGGCATAGAAGCTGTTTGTTTTCTAAGCAAACGACAATAGAAATGAGGCAAATCTACTAAGTTACACACCTTGTTAAAATTCACAAACAAGGAAAGGTTAAACTTCCTGCACTAAACCTTCTTCATAGGAAAGTAACTCATTCTGAGAACTGAACTAGCTTATTTCACACAATACAGTGTTTGTCAATGAAAATGTTTGTTTTCTAAACAAACTACTTTAGAAAAGAGGAGAATCAACGAAGTTGTACATCTTGTTAGATTGCACTAACCAGGAATGTTTGAATTTGCTGCACTCATCCTTCTTCATAGGAAAGCAACTGATTCTGAGAACCGAAGTAGCTTATTTCACACAGTACAGTGTTCGGCAATGAAGAAGTTTGTTTTCTAAATAAAGTACTTTAAAAATGAGTTGAATCTACTAAGTTGTAAATCTTGTTAGATTACACAAACAAGGAATGTTTGAAACTGCTGCAATCAACCCTCTTCGTAAGAAAGCAACTCATTCCTAGAGGAGAAATACCTTATTTCAAACACTACAATTTTCGGCAATGAAGATATTTGTTTTCTAAACAAAGTACTTTAGAAATGAGGCAAATATACTAAGTTGTACATCTTGTTATGTTACAATAACTGGGAATGTTTCAACTTGCTGCACTCAACCATCTTGGTAGTAAAGCAACTGATTCCTAGAACCGAATTAGGTTATTTCACACAGTACAGTGTTTGGTAATGAAAATGTTTCTTTTCTAAACAAACTACTTCAGAAATGAGGCAAATCTACTAAGATGTATGTATTGTTAGATTACACAAACAAGGAAAGTTTGAACTCTGCTGCACTCAATGGTCTTCGTATGAAAGCAACTTATTGAGAGAGGAGAACTACCTTATTTCACACAGTACAGTGTTAGAAAATGAAAGTGTTTGTTTTCTAAGCAAAGTACTTTAGAAATGAGGTGAATCTACTAAGTCGTACTTCTTGTTAGATTACACAAACAAGGAAAGTTTGAACTTGCTGCACTCAACGGTCTTTGTAAGAAAGCAACTCATTCAGAGAAGAGACCTAGCTTATTTCACACAGTACAGTGTACAGCAAAGAACAGGTTTCTTTTCTAAACAAACTACTTTAGAAATGAGGTGAATCTACTAAGTTGTACATCTTGTTAGATTACACAAACCAGGAAAGTATGAACTTGCTGCACTCAACCGTATTCATAAGAAAGGGGCTCATTCTGAGAAGAAAACCAGCTTATTTCACACAGCACAGTGTTCAGCAATGAAGATGTTTGTATTCTAAAGAAACTCCTTTAGAAATGAAGTGAACCTAGTAAGTTTTACATCTTGTTAGATGACACTAACTAGGAATGTTTAATTTTGCTGCACGCAACCTTCTCCAAAGCAAAGCAACTGATTACAAGAACCGAAGTAGCTTATTTCACACAGTACAGTGTTTGGCAATGAAGACGTTCTTTTTCTAAACAAACTACTTTAGAAATGAGGAGAATCTACTAAGTTGTACATCTCAACCTTCTTCATAGGAAAGCAACTGATTCCTAGAACTGATCTAGCTTATTTCAAACAGTATAGTGTTCCACAATGAAGAAGCTTGTTTTTCTAAACAAACTACTTCAGAAATGAGGCAAATATAATAAGTTGTACATCTTGTTAGGTTACACAAACAAGGAAAATTTGAACTTGCTGCACTCACTGGCATTCGTAAGAAAGCAACTCATTCAGAGAAGAGAAGTAGCTTATTTCACAGAGTACAATGTTCGGCAATGAAAATGTTTGTTTTCTAAACAAACTATTTTAGAATTGAGGCGAATCTATTAAGTTGTACATCTTGTTAGATTACACAAAAAAGGTAAGTTTGAACTTGTGGCAGTCAACCTTCTTCGTAGGAAAGCAACTGATTCCCAGAATGGAACTAGCTTATTTCACACAGTACAGTTTTTGCAATAAAGATGTTTGTTTTGTAAACAAACTACTTTACAAATGTGGTGAATCTACCACATTGTACATCATGTTAGAATACATAAACAAGGAACGTTTGAACTTGCTGCACTCAACCTTCTTTGTAGGAAAGCAACTCATTCCTAGAACCAAACTAGGTTATTTCACAAAGAACAGTGTTCGGCAATGAAGATGTTTGTTTTCTGAACAAACTATTTTAGCAATGAGGCAAATCTACTAACATTGTATATCTTGTTTGATTACACAAACAACGAATGTTTGAAACTGCTGTAATCAACCCTTTTCGTAAGAAAGCAGGTCATTCTTAGGAGAGAACTAGCTTATTTCACACAGTACAGTGTTCGACAATGAAGATGTTTGTTTTCTAAACAAACCACTTTAGAAATGAGACTAATCTACTAAGTTGTACATCTTGTTAGATTACACAAACTAGTAAAGTATGAACTTGCTGCACTCAACCTTCTTTCTGGGAAAGCCACTGATTCCAAGATCCGAACTAGCTTATTTCACAAAGTACAGTGTTCAGCAATGAAGATGTTTGTTATCTAAAGAAACCACTTTAGGAATGCGGAGAATCTACGAAAGTGTACATCTTGTTAGATTACACAAAGAAGGAAAGTTTGAACTTGCTGCACTGAATGGTCTTCATAAGAAAGGAACTCATTCACAGAAGAGATCTTGCTTATTTCACACAAAACAGTGTTTGACAATGAATACATTTGTTTTCTAAACAAACTACTTTAGAAATGAGGTATTTAATCTACTAAGTTGTACATCTTGTTAGATGACACTAACTAAGAATGTTTGAACTTGCTGCACTCAACCTTCTTGTTAGGAAAGCAACTCAATCTGAGAACCCAACTAGCTTATTTCACACAGTACATTGTTCGGCAATGGAGATGTTTGTTTTCTAAACAAACTACTTTAGAAATGAGGCTAATCTACTAAGTTGTACATCTTGTTAGATTACAGAAACAAGGAAAGTGTGCACTTGCAGAACTCAGCCTTCTTAGTAGGAACGCAACTGATTCCTAGAACCAAACTAGCTTATTTCCCACAGTGCAGTGTTCAGCAATGAAGATGTTTGTTTTCTAAGAAAACCACTTTAGATATGAGGCGAATCTACTCAGTTGTACATGTTGTTAGATTACCCAAACCAGGAAAAAATGAACCTGCTGCACTAAAATGTATTTTTAAGTAGAGGGCTCATTACAAAGGAGAATTAGCTTATTTCACACAGCACAGTGTTTGGAAATGAAGATGTTTGTTTTCTAAACAAACTACTTTAGAAATGATGTGAATCTACTAAGTTATACATATTGTTGGATTACACAAACAAGGAATGTTTAATCTTGCTGCACTCAATGGTCTTCGTAAGAAATCAAGTCATTCAGAGAATAGAACTAGCTTATTTCAAACAAAACAGTCTTTGGCAATGAAGATGTTTGTTTTCTAAACAAAACTTTAGAAATGAAGGGGATCTACTCAGTTGTAGATCTTGTCAGATAACACAAATGAGGAAAGTTTGAACTTGCTGCACTCAACATTCTTCGTAGGAAAGCAACTCATTCCGAGAACCGAACTAGCTTATTTCACACAGTACAATGTTCGGCAATGAAGATATTTGTTTTCTAAGAAAGCACTGTAGAAATGAGGCGAATCTACTAAGTTGTACATCTTGTTAGATTACACAAACAAGGAAAGTTCGAACTGGCTGCACTAAACCTTGTTCATTGGAAAGCAACTCATTCCAAGAACCGAACTAGCTTATTTCACACAGTACAGTGTTCGGCAATGAAGATGTTTGTTTTCCAAACAAACCACTTTAGAAATGAGGCGAATATACTAAGTTTTACATCTTGTTAGATTACACAAACCAGGAAAGTATGAACTTGCTGCACTCAACCGTATTCATAAGAAAGGGGCTCATTCCCAGAGGAGAACTAGCTTATTTCACACAGCACAGTGTTTGCCAATGAAGATGTTAGTTTTCTAAACAAACTACTTTAGAAATGAATTGAAACTAGTAAGTTGTACATCTTTTTAGATGACACTAACTAGGAATGTTTGAAATTTCTGCACGCAACCTTCTTCGTAGGAAATGAACTGATTCCAAGAACCGAACTATCTTATTTCACACAGTACAGTGTTCGGCAATTAAGATGTTTGCTTTCTAAACAAATTATTTTAGAAATGAGGTGAATCTACTAAGTTGTACATGTTCTAAGATTACACATACAAGGAAAGTTTGAACTTGCTGCACTCACCCATCTTCGTAGCAAAACAACTGATTCCGAGTACTGAACTAGCTTAATTCACACAGTACAGTGTTTGGCAATGAAGATGTTTCTAAACAAACTACTTTATCAATGAGGCGAATCTACTCAGTTGTACATCTTGTTAGCTTACACAAACAAGGAAAGTTTGAACTTGCTGCACTCAAAGGTCTTCGTAAGAAAGCAACTGATTCCAACAACCGAACTAGCTTATTTCACACAGTACAGTGTTTGGCAATGAAGATGTTTATTTTGTAAAGAAACTACTTTAGAAATGAGGAAAATCTACAAATTGTACATCTTGTTAGATTGCACTAACTAGGACTGTGTGAACTTGCTGCAGTCAACCTTCTTCATAAGAAAGCAAATCAGTCACAGAAGAGATCTAGCTTATTTCACACAAAACATTCTTCACCAATGAAGATGTTTGTTTTTGAAAGAAACTACTTTAAAAATGAGGCGAATCTGCTAAGTGGTATATCTTGTTAAATTACACAAACAAGAAAAGTTTGAACTTGCTGAACTCAACTTTCTTCGTAGAAAAGCAACTGATTCCTAGAACTGAACTAGCTTATTTCACACAGTACAGTGTTCAGCAATGAAGGTATTTGTGTTCTGAACAAACTACTTTAGAAATGAAGTGAAACTAGTAAGTTGTACGTCTTGGTAGATTACACTAACTAGGAATGTTTGAACTTGCTGCACTCAACCTTCTTTGTAGGAACGCAACTGATTATGAGAAACAAACTATCTTATTTCACACAGGACAGTGTTCAGCAAAGAAAATGTTTGTTTTCTAAACAAACTACTTTAGAAATGACACAAATCTACTAAGTGGTACATCTTGTTAGATTACACAAACATGGAAAGGTTAAATTGCTGCACTCAGCGGTCTTCATAAGAAAGTCACTAATTCAGGGAAGAGAACTTGCTTATTTCACACAAAACAGTCTACGGCAATGAAGATGTTTGTTTTCTAAACAAACTACTTTAGAAATGAATTGAAACTAGTAAGTTGTACATCTTGTTAGATGATAGCAACTAGGAATATTTGAACTTGCTTCATGCAACCTTATTCGTAGCAAAGGAACTGATTTCGAGAACCTAACTAGATTATTTCACACAGTACAGTGTTCGGCAATGAAGATGTTTGTTTTCTAATCAAACTACTTTGGAAATGAGTCGAATATACAAAGTTGTACATCTTGTTATATTACACAAACAAGGAAAGTTTGTACTTGCTGCACTCCTCGGTCTACATAAGAAAGCAACTCATTCCGAGAAGAGAACTAACTTTTTTCACACAGTACAGCGTTCGGCAATGAAGATGTTTGTTTTCTAAATTGAATACTTTAGAAATGAAGGCAATCTAGTAAGTTGTATATCTTGTTAGATTCCACAAACTAGGAAAGTTTAAACTTGCTGCACTCAACGGTCTTTGTGAGAAAGCAACTCACACAAAGACAAGAGAACTAGGTTATTTCAAATAATACAGTATTTCACAATGAAGACGTTTGTTTTCTATACAAACTATTTTAGAAATGAATTGAAACTAGTAAGTTGTACATCTTGTTAAATGACAATAACTAGGAATGTTTGAACTTGCTGCACTCAAACTTCATTCGTAGGAAAGCAACTGATTCTGAGAACCGAACTTGCTTAATTCACACAGTACAGTGTTCGGCAATGAAGATGTTTGTTTTCTAAACAAACTACTTTAGAAATGAGGCTAATCTACTACCTTGTACATCTTTTTAAATTACACAAACAAGGAAAGTTTGAACTTGCTGCACTCAATGGTCTTTGTAAGAAAGCAACTCATTCCAAGAAGAGAACAGGCTTATTTCACACAAAACAGTCTTCGGCAATGAAGATGTTTGTTTTCTAATAAAACTACTTTAGAAATAAGGCGAATCTCCTAAGTTGTACATCTTGTTAGATTGCACTAACTAGGAATGTTTCAACGTGCTGCACTCAACCTTCTTCATAGGAAAGCAACTAATTCCTAGAACTGAACTAGCTTATTTCACACTGCACAGTTTTTTGCAATGAAGATGTTTGTTTTCAAAAGAAACTACTTTAAAAATGTGGTGAATCTACTAAGTTTTACATCTTGTTATATTATAGAAAGAAGGAAAGTTTGAACTTGCTGCACACAACCTGCTTCGTTGGAAAGCAACTCATTCCGAGAACCTAACAAGCTTATTTCACACAGTACAGTTTTCAGCAATGTAGATGTTTGTTTTCTTAACAACCTACTGTAGAAATGAGGCGAATCTACTAAGTTGTACATCTTGTTAAATTATACTAACAAGGAATGTTTGAAAGTGATGCACTCAACCTTCTTCGTAGGAAAGCAACTGATTCCAAGAACAGAACTAGCTTATTTCACACAGTGCATTGTTCAGCAATGAAGATGTTTGTTTTCTAATAAAACTACTTTAGAAATAAGGCGAATCTCCTAAGTTGTACATCTTGTTACATTACATAAACAAGGAGTTTGAACTTGCTACACTCAACCTTCTTCATAGGAAAGCAACTGTTCCTAGAACCATACTACCTTATTGCACACAGTACAATGTTTGGCAATATAGATGTTTGTTTTCTAAACAAACTACTTTAGAAACGAGGCGAATCTACTAAGTTGTACATGGTGTTGGATTACATAAACAAGGAAAGCTTGAACTTGCTGCACTCAACCTTCATCGTAGGCAAGAAACTCATTCTGAGAACCCAACTAGCTTATTTCACACAGTACTGTGTTCGGCAATGAATATGTTTGTTTTCTAAACAAACCACTTTAGACATGAGGCGAATCTACTAAGTTGTACATCTTGTTAGATAACACAAACCAGGAAAGTATGAACTTGTTGCACTCAACCTTATTTGTAAGAAAGGGGCTCATTCTGAGAGGAGAACTAGCTTATTTCACACAGCACAGTGTTCTGCAATGAAGATGTTTGTTTTCTAAACAGACTACTTTAAAAATGAAGTGAAACTAGTAAGTTGTACATCTTGTTAGATGACACTAACTAGGAAAGTTTGAACTTGATGCACTCAATGGTCTTCGTGAGAAAGCAATTCATTAAGACAAGAGAACCAGCTTATTTCACACAGTACAGTGTTTGGAAATGATGATGTTTGTTTTCTAAACAAACCACCTTAGAAATGACGTGAATGTACTAAGGTATACATCTTGTTACACAAACAAGGAAAGTTTGAACTTGCTGTACTCAACCTTCTTCGTAGGAAAGCAACTCATTCCAAGAACTGAACTAGCTTATTTAACACAGTACAGTGTTCAGCAATGAAGATGTTTGTTTTCTAAACAAACTACTTTAAAAATGAGGCTACTCTACTAAGTTGTACATCTTTTCAGATTACACAAACAAAGAATGTTTGAAACTGCTGCAATCAACACTCTTCGTAAGAAAGTAACTCATTCCAAGAAGAGATCTAGCTTATTTCACACAGCACAGTGTTAGGCAATTGAAGATGTTTGTTTTCTAAACAAACCACTTTAGAAATGAGGCGAATCTACTAAGTTGTACATCTTGTAAGATTACACAAACCAGGAAAGCATGAACTTGCTGCACTCAACCGTATTCGTAAGAAAGGGGCTCATTCTGAGAGGAGAACTAGCTTATTTGACACAGCACAGTGTTCTGCAATGAAGAAGTTTGTTTTCTAAACAAACTACTTTAGAAATGAAGTCAAACTAATAAGTTGTCCATCTTGTTAGATGACACTAACTAGGAATGTTTAAACTTGCTGCACTCAAACTTCTTCGTAGGAAAGCAACTGATTTCAAGAACCAAACTAGCTTATTTCTCACAGTACAGTGTTCGGCAATGAAGGTGTTTGTTTTCTAGAGAAACTACTTTAGAAATGAATTATATCAAGTATGTTGTACTTCTTGTCATATTACACAAACAAGGAAAGTTTGAACTTGCTGCACTCAACGGGCTTCATAAGAAAACAACTCATTCAGACAAGAGAACTAGCTTATTTCACACAGTACAGTGTTCGGCAAGGAAGATCTTTGTTTTCCAAACAAACCACATTAGAAAGGAGGCGAATCTACCCAGTTGTACATCTTGTTAGATTACACAAACGAGGAATGTTTCAATCTGCTGCAATCAACCCTTTTTGTAAGAAAGCAACACACTCCTACAGGAGAATTAGCTTATTTCACACAGTACAGTGTTCAGCAATGAAGATGTTTGTTTTCTAAACAAACTACTTTAGAAATGAAGCGAATCTACTAAGTTGAATCTTCTCAGATTACGCAAACAAGGAATATTTGAAACCTCTAAGTAAAAAAGTAACTCATTCCGAGAAGAGAAGTAGCTTATTTCAACCAGTACAGTGTTCGGCATTGAAGATGTTTGTTTTCTAAACAAACCACTTTAGAAATAAGGCGAATCTACTAAATTTTATATCTTCTTAGATTACACAAACCAGGAAAGTATGAACTTGCTGTACTCAACCTTATTCGTAAGAAAGGGGCTCAATCAGAGAGGAGAACTAGCTTATTTCACACAGTACAGTGTTCAGAAATGAAGATGTTTGTTTTCAAAACATACTACTTTAGAAATGAACTGAAACTAGTAAGTTGTACATCTTGTTAGATGACACTAACTAGGAATGTTTGAACTTCCTGCACTCATCCTTCTTCATAGGCAAGCAACTCATTCTGACAACCTAACTAGCTTATTTCACACAGTAGGGTGTTCCGCAATGTAGATATTACTTTTCTAAGCAAACTACTTTAGAAATGAGACAAATCTACAAGTTGTACATCTTTTTAGATTGCACTAACTAGGAATGCTTGAACTTGCTGCACTCAACCTTCTTCGTAGGAAAGCAACTGATTCCAAGAACGGAACTATCTTATTTCCCACAGTACAGTGTTCGGCAATGAAGATGTTTTTTTCTAAACAAACTAATTTAGAAATGAGGTGAATATACTAAGCTGTACATCTTGTTAGATTACACAATGAAGGAATCTTTGATCCTGCAGCAATCAACTCTCTTTGTAAGAAAGCAACTCAGTCCTACAGGTGAACTAGCTTATTTCACACAGTACAATGTTCATCAATGAAGATGTTTGTTTTCTAAACAAACTACTGTAGAAATGAGGTGAATGTACTAAGTTGCACATCTTGTTTGATTTCACTAACTAGGAATGTTTGAACTTGCTGCACTCAACCTTCTTAGTAGGAAAGCAACTGATTCCCAGAACATAACTAGCTTATTTCACAAATTACTGTGTTTGGCAATGAAGATGTTTGATTTCTAAACAAAGTACTTTAGAAATAAGGTGAATCTACTAAGTTGTACATCTTGTTAGATTACACAAAGAAGGAAAGGTGGAACTTGCTGAACTCAACCTTCTTCATAGGAAAGCAACTGATAGCTAGAACCGAACTAGCTTACTTCACACAGTACAGTGTTTGCAGTGAAGACGTTTGTTTTCTAAACAAAGTACTTCAGAAATGAATTGGATCTACTAAGTTGTACATCATGTTAGATTACACAAATAAGGAAAGGTTGACCTTGCTGCACTCAACATTCTTTTTAGGAAGACAACTCATTCTGAGACCTGAACTAGCTTATTTCACACAGTACAATCTTTGGCATTGAAGATGTTTGTTTTCTAAACAAACGACTTTAGATATGAGGCAAATCTACAAAGTTGTACATCTTGTTAGATTACATAAACAAGAAATGTTTGAACTTGCTGCACTCAACCTTCTTCGTAGGAAAGCAACTGATTCCCAGAACATAACTAGCTTATTTCACAAAGTACAGTGTTCGGCAGTGAAGATGTTTGTTTTCTAAACAAACTACTTTAGAAATGAGGCGAATCTTCTAATTTGTACATCTTGTTAGACTACACAAAGAAGGAAGTTTGAACCTGTTGCACTCAACGGTCTTCGTTAGAAAGCAATGCATTCCGAGATGAGAACTAGCTTATTTCACACAGTACAGGGTTCGGCAATGAAGATATTTGTTTTCTAAACAAACTACTTTAGGAAAGAGGGGAGTCTACTAAGTTACACATCTTGTTAGATTACACAAACAAGAAAGTTTGAACTTGCTGCACTCAAAGGTCTTCGTAAGAAAGCAAATGATTCCAAGATCTGAACTAGCTTATTTCACACAATACCGTGTTCAGCAATGAAGATGTTTATTTTCTAAACAAACTACGTTAGAAATGAGGTGAATCTACTAAGTTGTACATCTTGTTAGATGACACAAAAAGGAAAGTTTTAATTTGCTGAACTCAACCTTGTTCATAGCAAAGCAACTGATTCTGAGAACCGAACTAACTTATTTCACACTGTACAGTGTTCGGAAATGAAGATGTTTGTTCTCTAAACAAACTACTTTAGAAATGGGCCGAATCTAGGAAGTTGTACATCTTGTTAGATTACACAAACAAGGAAGGTTTGAACTTGCTGCACTCAACCTTGTTCATAGGAAAGCTACTCATTCCGAGAACATAACTATCTTATTTCACAGTACAGTGTTAGGCAATGCAGATGTTTGTTTTCTAAACAAACTACTTTAGAAATGAGGTGAATATACTAAGTTGTACATCTTGTTAGATGACACAAAAAAGGAAAGTTTGAACTTGCTGAACTCAAGCTTCTTCATAGCAAATCAACAGAATCCAAGAACCAAACTAGCCTATTTCACACAGTACAGTGTTCGGCAATGAACATGTTTGTTTTCTAAACAAACTACTTTAGAAATGAAGCGAATCTAGTAAGTTGTACATCTTGTTAGATTACACAAACAAGGAAGGTTTGAACTTGCTGCACTCAACTTCCATTGTAGGAAGGCAACTCATTCTGAGAACTGAACAAACTTAATTCACACAGTACAGTGTTCTGCAATGAAGATGTTTGTTTTCCAAACAAAGTATTTTAGAAATGAAGCAAACCTAGCAAGTTGTACATCTTGTAAGATTACACAAACAAGGAATGTTTGAACCTGCTGCAATCAACCCTCTTCGTAAGAAAGCAACTCATTCCTAGAGGAGAACTTGCTTATTTCACACAGTACAATGTTTGGCAATGACGATGTTTGTTTTCAAAACAAAGTACTTTAAAAATGAGGCGAATCTACTAGGTTTTACATCTTGTTAGATTACACAAACAAGGAAAGTTTGAAATTGATGAACTCAACCTTCTTCATAGGAAAGCAACTGATTCTGAGAACAGACCTAGCTTATTTCACACAGTACAGTGTTTGGCAATGAAGATGTTTGTTTTCTAAACAAACTACTTTAGAAATGAAGCTAATCTAGTAAGTTGTACGTCTTGTTATGTTACAGAAACAACAAACGGTTTAACTTGCTGCACTCAACGGTCTTCATAAGAAAGCATCTCATTCAGACAAGAGAACTAGCTGATTTCACACAGTACAGTGTTCATAAATGAAGATGTTTGTTTTCTAAACAAGCCACTTTATAAATGAGTCGAATTTACTACATTGTAAAACATGTTAGATTACACAAACCAGGACAGTATGAACTTGTTGCACTCAACCGTTTTCGTAGTAAAGGGGCTTATTCCGATGGAGAACTAGCTTATTTCACACGGCATAGTGTTGGGAATGAAGGTGTTTGTTTTCTAAACAAAGTACTTTATGAATGAAGTGAAACTAGTATATTGTACAACTTGTTAGATGACACTAAATAGGAATGCTTGAATTTGCTGCACGCAACCGTCTTCATAGCAAAGCAACTGATTCTGAGAACCGAACTAGCTTATTTCACAGAGTACAGTATTCGGAAATGAAGATGTTTGTTTTCTAAACAACCTACTTTAGAAATACGGTGAACCTACTAAGTTGTATATCTTGTAAGATTACACAAACACGGAAAGATTGAACTTGCTGCACTCAACCTTCTTCATAGGAAAGCAACTGATTCTGAGAACCGAACTAGCTGATTTCACACAGTACAGTGTTTGGCAATGAAGATGTTTGTTTTGTAAACAAACTACTTTAGAAATGAGGCGAATCTTCTAAGTGGTATATCCTGGTAGATTACACAAAGGAGGAAAGTTTGAACTTGCTGCACTCAACGGTCTTCGTAAGAAATCAACTCATTCCCAGATGAGAACAAGCCTATTTCACAAAGTACAGTGTTCGGCAATGAAGATATTTTTTTTCTAAACAAACTACTTTAGAAATGAGCAGAATCTAGTAAGTTGTACATCTTGTTGGGTTATACGAACAAGGAAAGTTTGAACTTGCTTCACTCAACCTTCTTCCTAGGAAAGCAACTCTTTCCGTTGAACCTAACTAGCTTATGTCACACAGTACAGTGTTCGGCAATGGAGATGTTTGTTTTCTAAACAAACTACTTTGGAAATGAGGCAAATCTAATAAGTTGTACATTTTGTTAGATTACACTAACTAGGAATGTTTGAACTTGCTGCACTCAACCTTCTTCATAGGAAAGCAACTGATTCCAAAAACTGAACTAGCTTATTTCTTAGAGTACAGTGTTTGGCAATGAAGATGTTTGTTTTCTAATCTAGTTTAGAATTGAGGTGAATCTAGTAGTTGTACATCTTGTTAGATTGCACAAACAAGGACAGTTTGAAATTGCTGCACTCAACCTTCTTCATAGGAAAGTAACTGATTCCTAGTTGTGAACTAGCTTATTTCACGCAATACAGTGTTCGTCAATGAAGATGTTTGTTTTCTAAACAAACTACTTTAGAAATGAGGCCAATCTAGTAAGTTATACATCTTGTTAGATTACACTAACTAGGAATGCTTGAACTTGTTGCACTCAACCACCTACGCATAAAAGCAACTGATTCCCAGAACCGTTCTTGCTTATTTCACACAGTACAGTGTTTGGCAATGAAGACATTTGTTTTCTAAACAAACTACTTTAGGAATGAGGCGAATCTACTAAGTTGTACATCTTGATATATTACAAAAACAAGAAAGTTTGAACTTGCTGCACTCATAGGTCTTCATAAGAAACCAAGAGATTCCAAGAACCGAACTAGCTTATTTCACACAGTACAGTGTTCGGAAATGAAGATGTTTGTTCTCTAAACAAACTACTTTAGGAATGAGGGGAGTCTACTAAGTTGTACATCGTGTTACGTTGTACAAACAAGAAAGTTTGAACTTGCTGCACTCCAGGTCTTCGTTAGAAAGCAAATGATTCCAAGAACCGACCTATCTTATTTCACACAATACAGTGTTCGGCAATGTAGATGTTTGTTTTCTAAAGAAACTACTTTAGAAATGAGGTGAATCTACTAAGTTGTACATCTTGTTAGATGACACAAACAAGGAAAGTTTTAACTTGCTGAACTCAACCTTGTTCGTAGCTAAGCAACTGATTTCGAGAACCGAACTAGCTCATTTCACACAGTACAGTGTTCGGAAATGAACATGTTTGTTCTCTAAAGAAACTACTTTAGAAATGGGCTGAATCTAGTAAGTTGTACATCTTGTTAGATTGCACAAACAAGGAAAGTTTGAACTTGCTGCACTCAACCTTCTTAGTAGTAAAGCAACTAATTCGGAGAACATAACTATCTTATTTCACACAGTACAGTGTTCAGCAATGTAGATCTTTCTTTTCTAAACAAACTACTTTAGAAATGAGGAAAATGTACTAAGTTGTACATCTTGTTAGATTTCACTAACTAGGAATGTTCAAACATGCTGCACTCAACCGTCTTCAGAGGAAAGCAAATGATTCCAAAAACACAACTAGATTATTTCACACTGTACAGTGTTCGGCAATGAAGATGTTTGTTTTCAAAGCAAAGTATTTTAGAAATGAGGCGAATCTACTAAGTTGTACATCTTGTTAGATTACACAAACAAGGAAAGTTTGAACTTGCTGCACTCAACGTTCTTCATTAGAAAGCATCTCATTCAGACAAGTAACTTGCTTATTTCACACAGTTCAGTGTTCAGCAATGAAGATATTTGTTTTCTAAACAAACTACTTTAGAAACAACACAAATCTAGTAAGTTATACATCTTGTTAGATTACACAAACAAGGAAAGTTTGAACTTGCTGCACTCAACCTTCTTCATAGGAAAGCAACTATTTCGAGGACCTAACTAGCTTATTATACACAGTACAGTGTCCGGCAATGTAGATATTTGTTGTCTAAAAAACTACTTTACAAATGAGGCAAATCTACTAAGTTGTACATCTTGGTAGATTGCAGTAAGTAGGAATGTTGGAACTAGCTGCACTCAACAGTCTTCGTAAGGAAGCAACCCATTCAGAGAAGAGAACTAGCTTATTTCACACAAAACAGTTTTCGGCAATGAAGATGTTTGTTTTCTAAAGAAACTGCTGTAGAAATGAGGCGAATCTACTAAGTTGTACATATTGTTAGATTACACTAACTAGGAATGTTTGAACC
This sequence comes from Orientallactaga sibirica, assembly GCA_036365145.1. Classification (NCBI taxonomy): domain Eukaryota; kingdom Metazoa; phylum Chordata; class Mammalia; order Rodentia; family Dipodidae; genus Orientallactaga; species Orientallactaga sibirica. The sequence continues at coordinate 504,314 of JAEOAD010000020.1, forward strand.
TGCAGCACTCAACCTTGTGCATAGGAAAGCAACTGATTCTGAAAACCGAACTAACTTATTTCACACAGTATAGTGTTCGGCAATGAAGAGTTTGTTTCCTAAACAAACTCCTTTAGAAATGAGGCGAATCTACTAAGTTGTACATCTTGTTAGATTACACAAACAAGGAAAGTTTGAAACTGCTGTAATCAACCATCTTTGGAAGAAAGCAACTCATTCTGAGAAGAGAAGTAGCTTATTTCACACAGTAGAGTGTTCAGCAATGAAGATGTTTGTTTTCTAAACAAATTACTTTAGAAATGAGGTGAATCTACTAAGTTGTACATCCTGTTAGATTACACTAAGTAGGAATGTTTGATCTTGTTGCACTCAGCCATCTTCATAGTAAAGCAACTGATTCCTAGAACCTAACTTGCTTGTTTCACATAGTACAGTGTTCGGCAACCAAGATGTTTGTTTTGTAAACAAACTACTTTAGGAATGAGGGGAGTCTACTAAGTTGTACATCTTGTTAGATTATACAAACAAGAAAGTTTGAACTTGCTGCACTCAAAGGTCTTCATAAGAAAGCAAATGATTCCAAGATCCGAACTACCTTATTTCACACAATTCAGTTTTTCGGCAATGAAGATGTTTATTTTCTATACAAACTACTTTAAAATAAGGTGAATCTACTAAGTTGTACATCTTGTTAGATGACACAAACAAGGGGACAGTTTTATTTTGCTGAACTCAACTTTGTTTGTAGCAAAGCAACTGATTCTCAGAACTGAACTAGCTTATTTCACACATTTCAGTGTTCGGAAATGAAGATGTTTGTTCTCTAAACATACTACTTTACAAATGTGCCAAATCTAGTAAGTTGTACATCTTGTCAGATTACACAAACAAGGAAAGTTTGAACTTGCTGCACTCAACCTTGTTTGTAGGAAAGTAACTCATTCCAAGAACCTAACTATCTTATTTCAAACAGTACAGTGTACAGCAATGTAGATGTTTGTATTCTAAACAAACTACTTTAGAAATGAGGGAAATCTACTAAGTTGTACATCTTGTAAGATTGCACTAACTAGGAATGTTTGAACTTGCTGTACATAACCATCTCTGTAGGAAAGCAACTGATTCCAAGAACAGAACTGGCTTATTTCCCACAGTACAGTGTTTGGCAATGAATATGTTTGTTTTATAAACAAACTACTTTAGGAATGAGGCTATTCATCTAAGTTATATATCTTGTTAGATTACACAAAGAAGGAAAGTTTGAACTTGCTGCGCTCAATGGTCTTTGTAGGAATGCAAGTCATTCCAAGAAGAGAACTAACTTATTTCACACAGTTTGGTTTCAGCAATGAAGATCTTTGTTTTCTAAACAAACTACTTTAGAAATGTTACAAATATAGTAAGCTGTATATCTTGTTAGATTACACAAACAAGGAAAGTTTGAACTTGCTGCACTCAACCTTCTTCATAGGAAAGCAACTCATTCGGAGAACCGAACTAGCTTATTTCACACAGTACAGTGTTTGGCAATGAAGATGTTTCTTTTCTAAACAAACTACGTTAGTAATGAGGAGAATCTACTAACTTGTGCATCTTGTTTGATTACACAAACAAGAATGTTTGAAACTCCTGCACTCAACCCTCTTTGAAATAAAGCAACTCATTCCGAGTACAGAAGTACCTTATTTCACCTAGTACAGTGTTCTGCAATGAAGATTTTTTTTCTAAGCAAACTACTGTAGAAATGAGTCGAATCTACTAAGTTATACATCTTGTTAGATTACACAAACCCAGAAAGTATGAAATTACTGCATTCAACCCTATTCGTAAGAAAGGGGGTCATTCCAAGAGGAGAACTGGCTTCTTTCACACAGCACAGTGTTTGGCAAGGAACATGTTTCTTTTCTAAAAAAACTACTTTAGAAATGAAGTGAAACTGGTAAGTTGTACATCTACTTAGATGACAGGAAATAGGAATGTTTGCACTTGCTTCACACAACATTCATTGTAGCCAAGCAACTGATTACGGGAACCGTACTAGCTTTTTTCACACATTACAGTGTTCGGCAATCAAGATGTTTGTTTCCTAAACAAACTGCTTTAGAAATGAGCATTATCTGCTAACTTGTACATGTTGTTAGATTACACGAACTGGCAATGTTTGAACTTGCTGCGCTCAACCTTCTTCATAGGAAAGCAACTGATTCCAAGAACCGAACTAGCTTATTTCACACAGTACAGTGTTCGGCAATGAAGATGTTTGTTTTCTATACAAACTACTTTAGAAATGAGTCGAATCTACTAAATTGTACATCTTGTAAGATTACACAAACAAGGAAAGTTTGAACTTGCTGCACTCAACGGTCTTCTTAAGAAAGCAACTCATTCCAAGAAGAGAACTGGCTTATTTGCACACAGTACAGTGTTCGGCAATGAAGATGTTAGTTTTCTAAACAGACTACTTTAGAAATCAGGCGAATCTAGTATGTTGTACATCCTGTTAGATTACACAAACAAGGAAAGTTTGAACTTGCTGCACTCAATGGTCTTCATAAGAAAGCAAATCATTCCAAGAAAGAACTGGCTTATTTCACACAGTACAGAGTTTGGCAATGAAGATGTTTATTTTCTAAACAGACTACTTTAGAAATCAGGCAAATCTAGTATGTTGTACATCCTGTTAGATTACACAAAGAATGAAAGTTTGAACTTGCTGCCCTCACTGGTCTTCATCAGAAAGCAACTCATTCAGAGAAGAGAACTTGCTTATTTCACACAGTACAGTGTTCGGCAATGAAGGTGTTTGTTTTCTAAACAAACTACTTTAGAAATGAAGTGAAAGTAGTAAGTTGTACATCTTCTTAGTTTACAATAATTAGGAATGTTTGAAGTTGCTGCACTCAACCTTCTTCATAGGAAAGAAATTCATTCCAAGAACCTAATTAGCTTATTTCACACAGTACAGAGTTCGACAATGTAGATGTTTGTTTTCTAAACAAACTACTTTAGAAATGAGGCAAATCTACTATGTTGTACATACTGTTAGATTACACAAAGAAGGAAAGTTTGAACTTGCTGCCCTCACCGGTCTTCGTAAGAAAGCAACTCATTCAGAGAAGAGAACTAGCTTATTTCACACAGTACAGTGTTCGGCAATGAAGGTGTTTGTTTTCTAAACAAACTACTTTAGAAATGAAGTGAAAGTATTAAGTTGTACATATTGTTAGATTACAATAACTAGGAATGTTTGAAGTTTCTGCACTCAACCTTCTTCATAGGAAAGCAACTGATTCCGTGAACCCAACCAGCTTATTTCACACTGTACAGTGTTGGGCAATGAGGATGTTCATTTTCTAAACAAACTACTTTAGAAATGTGAGGAATCTACTAATTGTACATATTTTTAGATTACAGAAACAAGAAATGTTTTAACCTGCTGCAATCAACCCTGTTCCTAAGAGAGCAAAGCATTCCTAGAAGACAAGTGGCTTATTTCACACAGTACAATGTCCAGCAATGAAGATGTTTGTTTTGTAAACAAACTATTGCAGAAATGATACGAATCTACTAAGTTGTACATCTAGTTAGATTACACAAACAAGTAAGTTTGAACTTGCTGCACTCAACGGTCTTTGTAAGAATGCAACTCATTCCGAGAAGATACCTAGCTTATTTCACACAGCACAGTGTTCAGCAATGAAGATATTTGTTTTCTAAACAAACTACTATAGAAATGAAGTGAAAGTAGTAAGTTGTACATCTTGTTACATTACACTAAGTAGGAATGTTTGAACTTGCTCCACGCAACCTTCTTCGTAGCCAAGAAACTGATTTTGAGAACCGAACTAGCTTATTTCACACAGTACAGTGTTTGGCAATGAAGGTGTTTGTTTTCTAAGCAAAGTACTTTAGAAATGAGGAGAATCTACTAAGTTGTACATCTTCTTAGATTGCACAAACAAGGAAAGTTTGAACTTGCTGCACTCAATGGTCTTCGTAAGAAGGCAACTCATTCACACAAGAGAACTAGCATATTTCACACAGTACAGTGTTCGGCAATGAAGATGTTCATTTTCTAAACAAACCATTTTGGAAATGAGGCGAATTTACTAAATTGTACCTCTTGTTAGATTGCACAAACCAGGGAAGTTTGAACTTGCTGCACTCAACCGTATTCGTAATAAGGGCTCAATCTGAGAGGAGAACTAGCTTATTTCACACAACACAGTGTTCGGCAATGAAGATGTTTGTTTTCTAACAAACTACATTAGAAATGAAGTGAAACTAGTAAGTTGTACATCTTGTTAGATTACACTAACTAGGAATGTTTGAACTTGCTGCACGCAACTCTTTTCCTAGCAAAGCAACTGATTCTGAGAACCATACAAGCTTATTTCACACAGTACAGTGTTCGGCAATGAAGATGTTTGCTTTCTAAAAAAACAACTTCAGAAATGAGGAGAATCTACTAAGTTGTACTTCTTGTTAGATTGCACTAATTATGAATGATTGAACTTGCTGCAATCAACCTTCTTTGTAGGAAAGCAACTGATTCCATGAACCAAAATAGCTTATTTGATGCAGTACAGTGTTAGGGAATGAAGATGTTTGTTTTCTAAACAAACTACTTTAGAAATGAGGCGAATCTATGGAGTTGTACATCTTGGTAGATTACACAAACAAGGAAAGTTTGAACTTGCTGCACGCAACCTTCTTCATAGGAAAGCAACTCATTCCTAGAACTGAACTAGCTTATTTCACACAGCACAGTGTTCAGAAATGAAGATGTTTGTTTTGTAAACAAACTACTTTAAAAATGAGGTGAATCTAGTAAGTTGTACATTTGTTATATTACACAGATAGGGACAGTTTGAACTGGCTGCTCTCAAACTTCTTCTTAAGAAAACAACTCATTCCGAGAACCTAACAAGGATATTTCACACAGTACAGTATTCGGCAATGTAGATGTTTGTTTTCTAAATAAACTACTTTAGAAATGAGACGAATCTACTAACTTGTACATCTTGTTAGATTACAGAAAGAAGGAAAGTTTGAACTTGCGGCACTCATCCTTCTTCAGAGCAAAGCAACTCATTCTGAGAACCTATCTAGCTTATTTCACACAGTACAGTGTTCAGAAATATAGATGTTTGTTTCCTGAACAAAGTACTTTAGGAATGAGGCAAATCTACTAAGTTGTACATCTTGTTAGATTGCACTAACCAGGAATGTCTGAACTTGGTGCACTCAACCTTCTTCTTAGAAAAGCAACTTATTCCAAGAACTGAACTAGCTTATTTCACACAGTACAGTGTACGGCAATGAGGATGTTTGTTTTCTAAACTACTTTAGAAATGAGACGAATCTACTAAGTTGTACATCTTGTTAGATTACACAAAGAAGGAAAGTTTGAACTTGCTGCACTCAACCCTATTCGTAAAAAGAATTCATTCTGAGAGAAGAACTAGCTTATTAAACACAGCACAGTGTTCGGCAATGAAGATGTCTGTATTCAAAACAAACTACTTTAGAAATGAAGTGAAACTAGTAAGTTGTACATCTTGTTAGTTTACACTAACTAGGAATGTTTGAACTTGCAGCACCCAACCATGTTCGTAGCAAAGGAACGGATTCCGAGAACTGAACAAGCTTACTTTACACAGTACAGTGTTCGGCAATGAAGATGTTTGCATTCTAAAAAAACTACTTTAGAAATGAGTAGAGTCTACTAAGTTGTATATCTTGTTAGATTGCACTAACTAGGACTGTTTGAACTTGTTGCACTCAACCTTCTTCTTAGGAAAGCAACTGATTCCAAGAACCGAACCAGCTTATTTCACAAAGTACAGTGTTCGGCAGTGAAGATGTTTGTTTTCTGAACAAACTACTTTAGAAATGAGGCGAATCTAGTAAGTTGTACATTTGTTATATTACACAAATAAGGAAAGTTTGAACTTGCTGCACTCAACCTTCTTCGTAGGAAAGCAACTCACTCTGAGATCCTAACAAGGTTATTTCATACAGTACAGTGTTCAGAAAGGTAGATGTTTGTTTTCTAAACAAACTACTTTAGAAATGAGAGAAATCCACTAAGTTGTACATCTTGTTAGATTACTCAAACAAGGAAAGTTTGAACTTGCTGCACTCAATCTTCTTCGTAGGAAAGCAACTGATTCCAAGAAGCGAATTAGGTTATTTCACACAGTACAGTGTTCGGCAATGAAGATGTTTGTTTTCTAAACAAACTACTTTAGAAATGAGGAGAATATACTAAGCTGTACACCTTGTTAGATTACACAGAGAAGGAGTGTTTGAACTTGCTGAACTCAACCTTCATCGGAGGAATGCAACTGATTCCTAGAAACAAACAAGCTTATTTCACACAGTACAGTGTTCGCAATGAAGATGTTTGTTTTCAAAACAAACTACTTTAGAAATTAGGTGAATCTACTAAATTGTACATCTTGTTAGATTACACAAACATTGAAAGTTTGAACTTGCTGCACTCAACCTTCTTCGTAGGAAATCATCTCATTCCGACAACGGAACTAACTTACTGCCCACAGTACAGTGTTCGGCAATGAATATGTTTGTCTTCTGAACAAACTACTTTAGAAATAAGGCGAATCTACTAAGTTGTACATCTTGTAAGATTACACAAACAAGGAATGTTTGAACCTGCTCCAATCAACCATCTTCGTAACAGAGCAACTCATTCCTAGCAGAGATCGAGCTTATTTCACACGATACAATGTTTGGCAATGAAGATGTTTGTTTTCTAAAGAAACTACTGTAGAAATGACGTGAATCTACTATCTTGTGCATCTTGTTAGATTGCACAAACAAGGATAGTTTGAACTTGCTACACTCAACGTTCTTCGAAGGAAAGCAACTCATTCAGAGAAGAGGACTTGCTAATTTCACTCAAGACAGTGTTCTGAGATGAAGATGTTTGTTTTCTAAACAAACCACTTTAGAAATGAGGCGAATCTACTAAGTTGTACATCTTCTTAGATTACACAAGCAAGAAAAGGTTGAACTTGCTGCACGCAACCTTCTTCATAGGAAAGCAACTGATTCCTACAACTGAACTATCTTATTTCACACACCACAGTGTTCGACAATGAAAATGTTTGTTTTCTAAACAAACTACTTTAGAAATGAGGCAAATCTACTAAGTTGTACATCCTGTTAGATTGCACTAACTAGGAATGTTTGAACTTGCCGCACTCAGCCTTCTACGTAGGAAAGCAACTGATTCTAAGAACTGAACTAGCTTATTTCACACAGTACACTGTTTCGTTTAGAAATGAGGTGAATATACTAATTGTACTGTAGCAGACAGCTTCAGGTTGGCTGAGATGAACTTCCAGACTGGGCACAGTTATGGAGGAAGGAATATTATTTATTGAAGCTTACAGATCCAGTGGAAGTTCCATAATGGCAAAGAAGTGGCCTGCTCTCCATAGGGCCAAGCAGAGAGAGAGAAAAACAAACCAGCCACCACAGCACACAGAGTAAAACACTGCCAAATGGTCACACAGCACACTTCAGGAACTCCTGCTAGGCACATTTGCATATCTTTACAATGGACTCAAACCATCACCACACCTTAAGACTGGCCCCCAGTGACATTGCCTCTAGCAAGGTGATTGCAGATGCAAAGTATAACTAGTAAAACACTGAATATATTGGGGGACATATATTCAAACTACCACATGTACGTCTTGTTGGATTACACAAAAAAGGAATGTTTGAACCTGCTGCAATCAACCGTCTTCCTAAGAGAGCACCTCATTCCTAGAGAGAACTGGCTTACTTCACACAGCACAATGTTTGGCAATGAAGATGTTTGTTTTCTAAACAAACTACTGTAGAAATGACGTGAATCTACTAAGTTGTACATCTTGTTAGATTACACAAACAAGTAAAGTTTGAACTTGCTGCACTCACCGCTCTTTGTAAGAAAGCAACTCTTTCCGAGAAGAGAACCAGCTTATTTCACACAGCACAGTGTTCGGGAATGAAGATGTTTGTTCTCTAAACAAACTCCTTTAGAAATGAAGTGAAACTAGTAAGTTGTACATCTTGTTAGATTACACAACTAGGAATGCTTGAACTTCCTGCACAGAAACTTCTTCGTTGCAAAGCAACTGATTCTGAAAACTGAACTAGCTTATTTCACACAGTACAGTATTTGGCAATGAAGACGTTTGTTTTCTAAACAAACTACTTTAGAAATGAGTCGAATCTAGGAAGATGTACACCTTGTTAGATTACACAAACAAGGAAAGTTTGAACTTGCTGCACTCAACGGTCTTCGTAAGAAAGCTACTCATTCAGACAAGAGAACTAGCTTGTTTCACACAGCACAGTGTTCGGCAATGAAGATGTTTGTTTTCTAAACAAACTACTCTAGAAATGAGGCGAATCTACTAAATTGTACATCTTGTTAGATTACACAAAGAAGGAAAGTTTGAACCTCCTGCACTCAACGTTCTTCACAGGAAAGGAACTCATTCCGAGAACCTAACTAGCTTATTTCACACAGTACAGTGTTCAGCAATGTAGATGTTTGTTTTCTAAACAAAGCGCTTTACAAATGAGACAAATCTACAAAGTAGTACATCTTCTTTGATTGCACTAACTAGGAATGTTTGAACTTGCTGCACTCAACCTTCTTCGTAGGAAAGCAACAGATTACAAGAACGGAACTAGCCTATTTCACACAGTACAGTGTTCGGCAATGAAGATGTTTGTTTTCTAAACAAACTACTTTAGAAATGAGGCGAATCTAGTAAGTTGTACATCTTGTTAGATTACACAAACAAGGAAGGTTTGAACTTGCTGCACTTAACCTCCTTAGTAGGAAAGCAACTAATTCTGAGAACCGAACAAACTTATTTCACACAGTACAATGTTCCGCAATGAAGATGTTTGTTTTCCAAACAAACTACTTTAGAAATGAGGAAAATCTAGCAAGTTGTACATCTTGTAAGATTACACAAACAAGGAATGTTTGAACCTGCTGCAATCAACCCTCTTCGTAAGAAAGCAACTCATTCCTAGAGGAGAATTAGCTTAGTTCACACAGTACAATGTTCGGCAATGAAGATGTTTGTTTTCTAAGTAAACTATTGTAAAAAGAGGTGAATCTACCAAGTTGTACCTCTTGCTAGATTAAACTAACTAGGAATGTTTGAACTTGCTGTACTCAAACTTCTTCTTAGGAAAACAACTGATTATGAGAACAATAATAATTTATTACACACAGTACAGTATTCGGCAATGAAGATGTTTGTTTTCTAAACAAACTACTTTAGAAATGAGGCGAATCTACTAAGTTGTACATCTTCTTAGATTACACAAACAAGGAAAATTTGAACTTTCTGCACTCAACCATCTTCGGAGGAAATCAACTCATTCAGCAAAACCTAACTAGCTTATTTCACACAGTACAGTTTTTGGCAATGTAGATGACTGTTTTCTAAACAAACTACTTTAGAAATGAGTCGAATGTAGTAAGTTGTACATCTTGTTAGATTACACAAAGAAGGAAAGTTTGAACTTGCTGCATTCAACGGTCTTCATAAGAAAGCAACTCATTCAGAGAAGAGAACTAGCTTATTTCACACAAAACAGTCTTCGTCAATGAAGATGATTGTTTTCTAAAGAAACTACTTTAGAAATCAAGTGGATCTACTAAGATGTATAAGTTGTTAGATTACACAAATAAGGAAAGTTTGAACTTGCTGCACTCAACTTTCTTCGTAGGATAGCAACTAATTCCAAAAAATGGAACTAGCTTATTTCACACAGTACACTGTTCGGCAATGAAGATGTTTGTTTTCTAAACAAACTACTTTTGAAATGAGGCGAATATACTAATTGTACATCTTGTTAGATTACACAAACAAGGAACGTTTGTACTTGCTGCACTCAACCTTCTTTGTAGGAAAGCAACTGTTTCCGACAACCGAACTTGCTTATTTCAAACAGTACAATGTTGGGCAATGAAGATGTTTGTTTTCTAAACAAACTACTCTAGAAATGAGGTGAATATACTAAGTTGTGCACCTTGTCACATTACACAAACTAGGAATGCTTGAAGTTGCTGCACTCAACCCTCTTCATAGTAAAGCAACTGATTCCTAGAACCAAACTAGCTTTTTTCACACAGTACAGTGTTTGCCAATGAAGATGTTTGTTTTCTAAACAAACTACATTAAAAGTGAGGTGAATCCACTAACTTGTGCATCTTCTTAGATTACACAAATAAGGGATATTTGAAACTGCTGCAATCAACCCTCTTCGTAAAAAAGCAACTCATTCCGAGAAGAGTACTAGGTTACTCCACATACTACAGTGTTCAGCAATGAAGATGTTTGTTTTCAAAATAAACCACTATAGAAATGAAGCGAATCTACTAAGTTGTACATCTTGTTAGATTACAGAAACTGGAAAGTATGAACTTGCTGCACTCAACTGTATTCGTAAGAAAGAGGCTCATTCCCAGAGGAGAACTATCATATTTCACACAGCACAGTGTTTGTCAATGAAGATGTTTGTTTTCTTAACAAAGTACTTTACAAATGAAGTGAAACTAGTAAGTTGTACATCTTGTTAGATGACACTAACTAGGAATGTTTGAATTTGCTGAACACAACCTTCTTTGAAGCAAAGGAACTGATTCCGAGAACCGAACTAGGTTATTTCACACAGTACAATGTTTGGCAATGAAGTTGTTCATTTTCTAAACAAACTACTTTAAATGAGGAGAATCTTAGAAGTTGTACATCTTGTTAGATTGCACTAACTAGAAATGTTTGAACTTGCTGCACTGAACCTTCTTCATACAAAAGCAACAGATTCCAAAAACAGAACTAGCTTATTTCACACAGTACATTGTTGGGCAATGAAGATGTTTGTTTTCTAAACAAACTCCTTAAGAAATGAGGAAAATCTACGAACTTGTACATCTTGTTAGATTACACAAACAACAAATGTTTGAACCTGCTGCAATCAACCCTCTTCCTAAGAGAGCAACTCATTCCTAGAAGAGAACTAGCTTATTTCACAAAGTACAATGTTCGGCAATGAAGATGTTTGTTTTCTAAACAAACTGCTGTAGAAATAATGCAAATCTACTAAGTTGTACATCTTGTTAGATTACACAAACAAGGAAAGTTTTAACTTCTGCACTCAACCTTCTTCGTAGGAAAGCAACTGATTCCGAGAACCGAACTAGGTTATTTCACACAGTACAGTGTTCAGCAATGAAGATGTTTGTTTTCTCAGCAAATTACTTTAGAAATGAAATGAATCTACTATGTTGTACATCTTGTTAGATTACACAAACCAGGAAAGTTTGAACTTGCTGCACTCAACCCTCTTTGTTGGAAATCAACTCATTCCAAGAACAGAACTAGCTTATTTCACACAGTAAAGTGTTTGGCAATGAAGATGTTTGTTTTCTAAGCAAACTACTTTAGAAAAGAGGTGAATCTACTAAGTTGTACATCTTGTTAGATAACACAAACAAGGAAAGTACTGAACTTGCTGCACTCAACTGTTCTTCGTAGGAAAGCAACTCATTCTGAGAACAGAACTAGCTTATCACACACAGTACAATGTTGGCAATTAAGATGTTTCTTTTTTAAACAAACTACTTTAAAAATGAAACAAATCTACTAAGTTGTACATCTTGTTAGATTACACTAACTAGGAAAGTTTCAACTTGCTGCACTCAACCATCTTTGTAGGAAAGCAAGTCATTCCAAGAACTGAACTAGCTTATTTCACACAGTCCAGTGTTTGGCAATGAAGATGTTTGTTTTCTAAACAAACTACTTTAGAAATGAACTGAATCTACTAAGTTGTATATCTTGTTAGATTACACAAACCAGGAAAGTTTGAATCTTGCTGCACTCAACCCTCTTTCATAGGGAAAGCATCTCATTCTGAGAACAGAACTAGCTTATTTCACACAGTACTGTGTTCGGCAATGAAGATGTTTGTTTTCTAAACAAACTACTGTAAAATGAAGATGAATCTACTAAGTTGTATATCTTGTTAGATTACACAAACCAGGAAAGTTTCAACTTGCTGCACTCAACCTTCTTTGTAGGAAAGCAACTCATTCCAAGAACAGAACTAGCTTATTTCACAAAGTACAGTGTTCAGCAATGAAGATGTTTTTTTCTAAACAAACTACTTTAGAAATGAAACGAATCTACTAAGTTGTACATCTTGTTAGATTACACAAACCAGGAAAGTTTCAACTTGCTGCACTCAACCATCTTCATGGGAAAGCAACTCATTCCGAGAACAGAACTAGCTTATTTCACAGTACAGTGTTTGGCAATGAAGATGTTTTGTTTCTAAACAAACTACTTTTAAAATTAAAACGAGTCTACTAAGTTGTAATCTTGTTAGATTACACAAACCAGGAAAGTTTCAACTTGCTGCACTCAATCATCTTTGTGGGAAAGCAACTCATTCCTAGAACAGAACTAGCTTATTTCACACTGTACAATGTTTGGCAATGAAGATGTTTTTTTTTCTAAACAAACTACTTTAGAAATGAAATGAATCTACTAAGTTGTACATCTTGTTAGATTACAGAAATAAGGAAAGTTTCAACTTGCTGCACTCAACGTTTTTGTAGGAAAGCAACTCATTCCGAGAACAGAACTAGCTTATTTCACACAGTACATTGTTCGCAAAAGATGTTTGTTTTCTTAGCAAACTACTTTTAGAAATGAATTGAATCTACTAAATTGTACATCTTGTTAGATTATACAAACCAGGAAAGTTTGAACTTCCTGCAGGCAACATCTTTGTGGGAAAGCAACTCATTCCAAGAACAGAACTAGCTTATTTCACACAGTACAGTGTTAGGCAATGAAGATGTTTGTTTTCTCAACAAACTACTTTAGAAATTAAACGAATCTACTAAGTTGTACATCTTGTTAGATTACACATAACTAGGAAAGTTGGAACTTGCTGCAATCAACCTTCTTTGTAGGAAAGCAACTCATTTCAAGAACAGAACTAGCTTATTTCACACAGTACAGTTTTTGGCAATGAAGATTTTCCTTTTTAAACAAACTACTTTAGAAATAAAACGAATCTACTAACTTGTAAATCTTGTTAGATTACACAAACCTGGAAAGTTTGATCTTGCTGCACTCAACCTTCTTCATGGGAAAGCAACTCATTCCCAGAAGAGAACTAGCTTATTTCACACAGTACAGTGTTGGGCAATGAAGATGTTTGTTTTCTAAACAAACTACTTTAGAAATGAAACGAATCTACTAAGTTGTACATCTTGTTAGATTACACAAACCTGCAAAGTTTGATCTTGCTGCACTCAACCATCTTGTAGGAAAGCAACTCATTCTGAGAACAGAACTAGCTTATTTCACACAGTACAGTGTTCAGCAATGAAGATGTTTGTTTTCTAAGAAAACTACTTTAGTGTTGGGAACCATGAATCTACAAACTGTACATCCATTTACAGGAAAAAAGAAAGATTGAACTTGTTGCATTTCAAGTTTCTTTGTCTGAAAGCAACTGATTAAGAGAAGCTTTCCCTAGCTTATTTCACAAAAAACAGCTTGCTTTGTGTTTGTGCACAAAATACTTGGCTGACAGCCTAAGGCTTTAAGGGAGTTTGCTGAGACAAAGATTGTAATATTTCCCAGCCTGATGAGAAAGTTTGTGAAGACAGGGTGTTTAGCCACAAGGAATATCATTGATAGACATTTATCTGAGGTTCCCTCTCTGTGCAGCTGTGTAACTGGGACAAGGTCTCTGCTCTCAGGAGCTTCTTTGTTTTGCTTACTAATATATAAGCTGAGACTTCTGCAATAAACTTTGAGCCTTGATCAGCATTTGTCTTGGCTCCATTCTTTGTGTCCTTGTCCTAGGATCATTCCAGCCCCCTCTCTCAGGGTCCGTTCGAAGTCGTGCCGCGGGTCGGCACAGCTTGGCGCCCGAACAGGGACCTGAGCACGAGGGTCTTCAGCGAGGAACGCCAACCAGTGAAAGCGCGCAAACAAAAATTGTGGGGTTCGTGGAGGCTGCCCACTCTCAACTCCAAACCAAGTAAGTTGGCGATATGGGACAAGCAAAAAGTAAAAAGGCTCTCATCTCTGTAGCTCGAGATCTTCTTAAGGCACAAGGAATTGGGATAGAACCTAAGTCTTTGAGTAAATTTTTTGATTTTGTAAATAAAGCTAGTCCCTGGTTTATAGAACAGGGAGAAGTTGATTCAGAAACATGGGACAGAGTTGGTAAAGATTTAAATGCTTTTCTTCATGTACAGGGACCGCAAAAGGTGCCTGTGATAGCTTTTTCTTTGTGGTCTTTGATTAAGGATGCTCTAGACTCTGGAACCAAGGATAGCCTAGTAAAACAGATGTTAGATCATACTAGGGAAATTATGGATGACATAAGAAGTCATGCCTCTGAAGAACCAGCAACCTATCAACAACTTAATAAAGAATTGCAATCATTAAATATAGCTGATGGTGATGATGATTTAGATGAGGAAGAAGCTGAGGAGTTAGAGGAGGAAGCTGCTAAATATCATTCTGACTGGGGCCTGCTCCTCCTGCTGCTCCCCCTCCTTTGCTGCCTAACCAGGTTTTCGTGGCAGAATTGAAAGAGGAAGTAGCTAACCTTCGAGAACAGCTACAATTAGAAAAAGAAAAACAGAAATTAAGAAGAGAATTAGAGCAAGTTAAAAGAGGAGAATTTAATCCATCCATTATACATGTTTCATCCCTTAATCCTGCTCGTCCCATTCTCAATTGTTCTCCTTTAGAGAATGTTATTAGAAAGGCAGTAGAGTCAGGAGAAGAAGGCGCTCAAGATTTTTCTTTAGCATGCCCTGTCACTGAATTTACAGACAATAATGGCCAGGCTATGAGACAGCATGTTCAGTTTAACTTTAAGGAAATCAAGGAATTGAAGCTAGCTGCTAGTCAGTATGGTCCTACTGCTCCTTTTACCATGTCAATTGTAGAAGCTTTGTCACAGAAGATCCTTACCCCTGATGATTGGAAAACATTAGGTAAGGCATGCCTATCAGGAGGGGATTATTTGTTGTGGAAGGTAGAATTTTATGATCTTTGTAAAAAAACTGCTCTTATGAATCAGCAAGCAGGAAACATAGCATGGAATACAGATATGTTAACAGAAAAAAAAATTATACTGAAAATAATAATCAAATAATTTATCCTGCTGCAGTTTATCAGCAAATTGCCACTGCAGCTCAGAGAGCGTGGACAACTCTTCCTTCCAAAGGGGAAGCAATAGGAGAAAATTTAACAAAAATTATTCAAGGACCTAATGAGCCCTATGCTGAGTTTGTAGACCGCTTATTAAAAACTGCAGACAAAATATTTGGGGATACTGGTGCTGGTATAGACTTTATGAAACAATTAGCTTTTGAAAATACTAACACTGCCTATAAGGCTGCTATCCGGAGATAACTGGAAAATGTTGAAAGGATTTCAACTCGCAGTATAACCTGCTCAAAGAAGGCATTACAGAAAATTTTGCAGAAAACATCCAACCCTGGGGTCCCCAGCACTCAGAGTGGTAAATGAGTATCTGAGCGCTCTCAATCTCTTTCAATCCAAAAAGAAAGTTCAGAAAGCGCAATAGCCTGGTCTTGGGCCCTCTGTTTCTGAGAATACTCAAATATGTCAAAGTGTTATTGATGGGCCCTTTTCTGTTTCGGGAGGAGGGGTCATACCCGTGTGTCTTAAGTGTTATTGGGCCCTGTGTTCTGTGTCATATTTGTGTGTCTGTGTGTTAATTGTTTTCCTATGGATGGACGCTTCTCCACCCCTGACTTAATAACATGGGACAGTTCCCTTCCCCCTCTTTAGGACAGAAATCAAGGACATCACTCAGAAAAATGGAGTATCTATTATCAAGGACAAATAAATCACTTTCTGTTCCTCTGAATGGCTATCAGAGGGCACCCTTCATTCAAATATTATATTAAAGGTTCGGGGAAAAAAGAGTGTTTTCTGTCCTAGGAATGGACATCCAAACCAGATCCCATACATAATGCAAAAGAGAAATTTAATTTAAAAACTGATCTCCCTTAGATGAGAGTCTTCCTCCCCTCCCCCTCTTTCACTCCCTTTTTCACAGGTGCTGGCAGCCACAGCCAAAAGAGACATCAAGCCCACTGCTGAAGCTTCGGTCCCAATTCTTGTATGGGGGCAGGGAATTGGGAGTGGGGGTTACATCTCAAGTCAGTAGATGGTTTACAAAATTTGTCTGTTACAAAGAAATACCTGAGTATTTCTAGAAGGTCCTGCAGGTGTGAGAACTCCCAGAAGATAATTAGGGGAATTTACTGCCAAGCAAACAAACATAGATTACAGAGTTGGAGGTCAACACATTCGTTAGCTAGTTCCTTATCTGAGTCAGGCCTGGGCTTAATGACTGTCTGTTCTATAATGACAGTACTGTCATCTGGCTATTAAATGATGTCTTCTAAGTAAAAAAGAAAAAAAACTTTAACTTGGTTTACAACAGTAATGAAGGGAACTAATAAACTCAAAAATTTCCAGGAGGCTTATTTCAGCAATGCAATTGCAACTTGTTTCAACATACAGAGGTGGCTGTGCCTGAATCAGCCGAGCAAACAGTGTTGCAGAGACTGAATGTAGCGTGTTAATTGATTTCTTTTTTTTGGTTCTTCAGTGTATAACAAAAATTAAATTTATATTTATATTTAATTATATTATATTTATATTATATTTAATTATATTTAAATTTACAATTACAGTTGGGTCCCCAAGAAAGGAAACAATCAGAGATACAGCCCAACTTTATGTCAAAAGTTTGTAGATTCAGCTTTAAAGTCAACACGGCTGAAATATTCACAGCTATATATTATTCATTACATGGATGATATTTTAATTGCAGGAAAACAAAAAATGGAAATAGATGAATGTTTTAGTTTTATGCAAATCCAATTACAAACCTGGGGACTGCATGTAGCTTCTGAAAAAGTTCAGTATGAGCCTCCTTTCTCTTATTTAGGTTTTCATTTATATCCCAAACAAGTTAAACCTCAAAAGGTTACTATTAGAACTCAACATTTGCAAACTTTAAATGATTTTCAAAAATTGTTAGGCGATATCAATTGGTTGAGGCCATACTTGAAGCTTACTACTGCTGATCTTAAACCTTTGTTTGATATTCTTCGAGGTGATCCTAATCCTACCTCTCCTCGAGTTCTTACACCTGCTGCTTCAGCAGCCCTTGGACAAGTACAGAAAGCTGTTGATAATCAATTTAGTACATATATTGACTACACTAAAACATTGTTTCTTATTATTTTTCCTACATCGTATTCTCCCACAGGCCTATTGTGGCAAGATGCCCCTCTTCTGTGGATTCATTTATCTACTTCTCCCACTAAAACTATTACTCCATATTATGAAGAGATTGCTAAAGTTATTATGAAAGGACGACTTGATTCCATTGCATATTTTGGTATTGAACCTGCTCTTATTTGTCAGCCATATAATTCTAGTCATGTGAACTGGCTATATGCTTTCTCAGAACCCTGGAGTTTATCTTTAGCTGGGTTTACAGGACAGCTTGATAATCGTTATCCAAAAAACAAGCTGCTTCAATTCCTGTCCTGTCATCAAGTTATATTTCCTGTGATCACGCGTTTTGCCCCCATTCCTACAGGATATTCTGCTTTTACTGATGGATCTTCTTCTGGCAAAGCTGCCTATACTGTGTTCAACAAAACTCATAGTTTTCATACCTCTTTTAAATCTGCTCAGCTGGTAGAATTGGCTGCATTAATAGCTCTTTTTCAGCATGCTCATGATCTCCCACTTAATGTCTTCACAGACAGTCAATATATTGCAAATAGTGTTCCTTACTTAGAAACTGTCAGTCGTATCCATTCTTCTTCCACAGTTTTCTCTCTATTTGCTCAACTTCAAACTTTGATTTTACAGCGCTCTCAACCTTTTTTTATTGCACACCTTCGTGCACATTCAGGATTGCCTGGTCCTTTAACACTAGGAAATCAATTAACTGATGAAGCTACTAAAATATTTTCTGTTTCTGAAGCAACTGCTGCTCATAATCTTCATCACTTAAATGCTAATACCTTACGCCTTAGATATCGTATTACTCGAGAACAAGCTCGTCAGATTGTGAAACAGTGTTCTCAGTGTGTGACATATTTACCTGTTCCTCATTTAGGTGTTAATCCCAGGGGGCTTATCCCTGGACATATTTGGCAAATGGATGTAACTCATGTTCCTGAATTTGGAAAATTAAAATTTGTCCATGTCTCTATAGATACTTGCTCAGGTTTCATTTGTGCCTCTGCACAAATGGGTGAGGCAACAAAACATGTTATTGCTCACTGTCTTTATGCTTTTAATATTTTAGGATGCCCTCGTCAAATTAAAACAGATAATGGTCCAGGATATACCAGTTCTTCATTTCAAACTTTTTGTGCACAGTTTCAAATTGGCCATTCTACAGGTATACCTTATAACCCCCAAGGACAGGGCATTATTGAACGTGCCCATGGGATTTTAAAGCAATGGCTTCAAAAAACAAAAAAGGGGGAATTTGGGGGAGGAGGATCTGTGCATAGATGGTTAAATCACACTCTTTTTATTTTAAATTTTTTACTTTTGGACGCTCATGGTCAGTCTGCTAGTGACCGTCACTGGCGAAGTCAAACCGCCTCTACATATGCTATGGTCCGCTGGCAGGATCCTCTTACTAACCATTGGAATGGACCCGACCCTGTATTAATATGGGGACGAGGATCTGTTTGTATTTTTTCACAGAAAGAAAATGGAGCTCGCTGGCTGCCGGAGCGGTTGGTGCGACAGGTCAACAATCATGACGTTGACAGGATTAATGATGATTTGGATTCCATTTCCAATCAGCAGTGAAATCTATTGGGCGTTTATGCCGGACCCCCCATTGTTGCATCCAATGGTATGGGATGATAAGGAATTAATTGTATTAGTGAATAATACTAGGCTACTTGGAACTCCCTCAACTAGACAAATGAGTTTATATTCTAAATCAGTAGACTTTTGGTCAGGTGAAGGTGTGGGTATACCTCTTTGTTTTACTAAACATCAGGATTCAAAATGCTTAACCATTGTACAACGTAATATTACAGTTCAACATAAACGAGAATCTGAAAAGAAGACAGCAATTTTTATCAGTAAAATATCTATATGGTTGCCCAATGGGTTACAGTTTTCTGGAGAGATTCCACCTGATGATTTTTTACCATGTGAGGGACAAGCTCCCTGGTTTAACAAATCTCTTCATTGGAATAGATGCATAGGGGATAAATTTCTGCAATACAACATCTCTGGATCAAATCGTCATATTAGAGACTGGTCAGGATCTGCTGGTAATATTGGAAGTACTTCATCCTGGACTAATGACTGGACAACTGGGTTGTCTGCAGGACTTTGGTGGACTGATCTGGGACATCGGCAGACATACACCTGGAAGATTGCTGCGGCAATGGGAGGCATAAGGGTTAATTCTTTTTCCCAAGGTCAAGGTTCTTACAATGGAACTATTCCCCAAGGTTCTGTTATGGCATGTGTCGTTCCACCATATGCTATGCTTGCAGGTAGCATTAATGTTGAATGGATTACAGAACATACTGATCATTTTAATGTCACTTGTCATAATTGCACTCTTGCTAACTGTATTACTCCTAAAGAGTCATCTGTATTGGTAGTAAAGCAGCCAGCTTTTGCTATGTTACCTGTGAATTTAACTAAACCCTGGTATGATGAAAAAGGTTTGCAAATCTTGGAAGAGTTAAAAAATGGTTTAAGTCGTCCAAAAAGAATGGTAGGGTTAATCATTGCAGGTATAGTAGCTTTTATTAGTTTATTAGCGTCAGTTACTGCCTCAGCTATAGCTTTGACTCAAGAAATTCAAACAGCTCATTTTGTTAATAATTTGGCACAGAATGTATCTACAGCCTTAGGTACGCAGGAATCTATAGATAGGAAAATTGAAGAAAAGTTAGATGCTTTATCTGATACTGTAGAGTTTTTAGGAGAAGAAATACATGGTCTCAAGGTCAAGTCAAAACTACGTTGTCATGCAGATTTTGATTGGATTTGTATTACAGCCAAACCTTTTAATTCCAGTTGGGATCGAGTTAAGAAGCACCTTAAAGGAATTTGGCATCATGATAATATTTCCTTTGATCTTATTAATTTACATAATGAAGTATTAACTGTTCAGAATTCTCATTTGTCTTTTGATGCTGCCCAAGCCGCAAGTGATTTTTTAACTACTCTGCACTCTATACTTCCTGATTGGGGATCCTTTACAGCTTGGATCAAATACATAATTACTTTAGGAATAAGTATCTTATTGTTACTCTGCCTTTTGCTGTGTCTCATGCGTTTTTTGTTACAGCGTATACTACGGATTCGAAACGAAGTTCGTGGTATCCATCTTCGCACCCGCCCATGGCTCCCACAGACTTTATCTTAAATTTGGCTCATGATGAACGTCCAGCTAGATTCCAGGATTTCATGACATGGTCATTTGGTAGATGTCAGGCAAAGCACTGCAAAGGGGTAACTTATCCTGGAACCCCTGAGAGGTATACTTGGTCTGCACAGAGGTTGGTACCAAAATCATTTTCTGTTGCCCTTCCTCTCCTCTGCAAAAGGTACCAAGGGCATTCATTTAGAGGGGCCAAGTCACTACTCTCCTACCTGTGATGTCTGTCATGAAGACGTTCTTTAAAAAACAAAAAAGGGGGAGCTGTGGAGAGCCGGGTGCAGTCTTGGTTCTTTCTTGAACTTGCTTTGTGCACAAAATACTTGGCTGACAGCCTAAGGCTTTAAGGGAGTTTGCTGAGACAAAGATTGTAATATTTCCCAGCCTGATGAGAGAGTTTGTCAAGGACAGGGTGTTTAGCCACAAGAAATATTATTGATAGACATTTTATCTGAGTTTCCCTCTCTGTGCAGCTGTGTAACTGGGACAAGTTCTCTGCTCTCAGGAGCTTCGTTGTTTTGCTTACTAGTATATAAGCTGAGACTTCTGCAATAAACTTTGAGCCTTGATCAGCATTTGTCTTGGCTCCATTCTTTGTGTCCTTGTCCTAGGTGATTCCAAGAACCGAACCAGCTTATTTCACACAGTACACTGTTCGGCAATGAAGATGTTTGTTTTCTAAACAAACTACTTTAGAAATGAGGCTAATCTACTACCTTGTACATCTTCTTAGATTACATAAACAAGGAAAGTTTGAACTTGCTACACTCAACCTTCTTCGTAGGAAAGCAAATGATTCCTAGAACCGTACTAGGTTATTTCACACAGCACAGTGTTTGGCAATGAAGATTTTTCATTTCTAAAGAAACTACTTTAAAAATGAGGCTAATCTATTAAGTTGTATATCTTGTTAGATTAAACAGACACGGAAAGTTTGAACTCACTGCACACAACCTTCTATGTAGTAAAGCAACTGATTCCAAGAACCGAACTACCTTATTTCACACAGTACAGTGTTCGCCATGAAGATGTTTGTTTTCTAAACAAACTACTTTAGACATGAGGCAAATCTACTAAGTTGTACATCTTGTTAGATTACACAAAAAAGGAATGTTTGAACTTGCTGCATTCAACCTTCTTCGTAGGAAAGCAACTGATTCCGAGAACCAAACTAGCTTATTTCACACAGTACAGTGTTCGGCAGTGAAGATGTTTGTTTTCTACACAAACTACTTTAGAAATGAGGCGAATCTACTTATTTGAGCACCTTGTTAGATTACACTCACCAGGCATGTTTGAACTTGCTGCACTCAAACATCTTCATAGTAAAGCAAATGATTCCTAGAACCGAACTAGCTTATTTCACACAGTACAGTGTTCAGCAGTGAAGATGTTTGTTTTCTAAACAAACTACTTTAGAAATGAGGCAAATCTACTAAGTTGTACATCATGTTAGATTACACAACCAAGGAAAGTTTAAACTTGCTGAACTCAACCTTCTTCTTAGGAAAGCAACTGATTCCAAGCACCGAACTAGCTTATTTCATACAATACATTGTATGGCAATGAAGATGTTTGTATTCTGAACAAACTACTTTAGAAATGAGGGGAATATAGTAAGTTGTACATCTTTTTACATTACACAAACAAGGAAATTTGAACTTGCTGCACTCAACGGTCTTTGTAAGAAAGCAACTATTCAACAACAGAAGTAGCTTATTTCACACAGTACAGTGTTCGGCAATGAAGATGTTTTCTTTCTAAACAAACCACTTTAGAAATGAGGCTAATCTACTGAGTTGTATATCTTGTTAGATTACACAAACAAGGAAAGTTTGAACTTGGGGCACTCAACCTTCTTTGTAGGAAAGCAACTCATTCCAAGAACCTAACTAGTGTATTTCACAAAGTACAGTGTTTGACAATGTAGATGTTTGATTTCTAAGCAAACTAATTTAGAAATGACCTGAAAATACTAAGTTGTACATTTGTTAGATGACACTAACTAGGAATGTTTAAACTTGCTGTACTAACAATTCTTCGTAGGAGAGCAAGTGATTCCAAGAACCGAACCAGCTTATTTCACACAGTACACTGTTCGGCAATGAAGATGTTTGTTTTCTAAACAAACTACTTTAGAAATGAGGCTAATCTACTACCTTGTACATCTTCTTAGATTACATAAACAAGGAAAGTTTGAACTTGCTGCACTCAACCTTCTTCGTAGGAAAGCAAATGATTCCTAGAACCGTACTAGGTTATTTCACACAGCACAGTGTTCGGCAATGAAGATTTTTCTTTTCTAAAGAAACTACTTTAAAAATGAGGCTAATCTATTAAGTTGTATATCTTGTTAGATTAAACAGACACGGAAAGTTTGAACTCACTGCACACAACCTTCTACGTAGTAAAGCAACTCAACCATCTTCATAGGAAAGCAATTCATTCAGAGAACCGAACTAGCTAATTTCACACAGTACAGTGTTCGCAATGCAGATGTTTTCTAAACAAACTACTTTAGAAATGAGGCAAATCTACTAAGTTGTACATCTTGTTAGATTACACAAAAAAGGAATGTTTGAACTTGCTGCATTCAACCTTCTTCGTAGGAAAGCAACTGATTCCGAGAACCAAACTAGCTTATTTCACACAGTACAGTGTTTGGCAGTGAAGATGTTTGTTTTCTACACAAACTACTTTAGAAATGAGGCGAATCTACTTATTTGAACACCTTGTTAGATTACACTCACCAGGCATGTTTGAACTTGCTGCACTCAAACATCTTCATAGTAAAGCAAATGATTCCTAGAACCGAACTAGCTTATTTCACACAGTACAGTGTTCAGCAGTGAAGATGTTTGTTTTCTAAACAAAGTACATTTGGAATGAGGCTAATCTACTAAGTTGTACATCTTGTTGGATTACAGAAACAAGGAAAGTTTGAACTTGCTGCTCTCAAAGGTCTTCGTAAGAAAGCAACTGATTCAAAGAACCGAACTAGCTTATTTCACACAGTACAGTGTTCGGCAATGAAGATGTTTGTTTTATAAACACACTACTTTAGAAATGAGACGAATCTACTGAGTTGTACATCTTGTTAGATTTCACAAACAAGGAAAGTTTGAACTTGCTGCACTCAACCTTCTTCGTAGGAAAGCAAGTGATTCCGAGAACCGAACTAACTTATATCACACAGGACAGTGTTCAGCCATGAGGATGTTTGTTTTCGAACCAAACTACTTTAGAAATGAGGCGAATCTAGTAAGTTGTACATCTTGTTACATTACACAAACAAGGACAGTTTGAACATGTTGCACTCAACATTTTTCATAGGAAAGGAACTGATTAATAGAACTGAACTAGCTTATTTCACACAGCACACTGTTGGGCATTGAAGATGTTTCTTTTCCATAGAAACTATTTCAAAAAGGAGTCGAATCTACTAAGTTGTACATCTTGTTAGATTACAGAAACCAGTAAAGTATGAACTTGCTGCACTCAACCGTATTCATATGAAAGGGGCTCATTCTGAGAGGAGAACTAACTTATTTCACACCGCACAATGTTTGGCAATGAAGATGTTTGTTTTCTAAACAAACTACTTTAGATATGTGGAGAACCTACTAAGTTGTACATCTTGTTAGATTACACAAACAAGGAAAGTTTGAACGTTCTGCACTCAACGTTCTGCGTAAGAAAGCATCTCATTCAGACAAAAGAAGAAGCTTATTTCACACAGTACAGTGTTCGGTAATGAAGATGATTGTTTTCTAAACAAACCACGTTAGAAATGAGGTGAATCTACGAACTTGTACATCTTGTTAGATTACACAAACAAGGAAAGTTTGAACGTGCTGCACTCAATGGTCTTCGTAAGAAAGCATCTCATTCAGACAAGAGAACTAGCTTATTTCACACAGTACAGTGTTCGGCAATGAAGATGTTTGTTTTCTAAACAAAACACTTTAGAAATGAGGCGAATTTACTAAGTGGTACATCTTGTTAGATTACACAAACCAGGACAGTATGAACTTGTTGCACTCAACCGTATTCGTAACAAAGGAGCTCATTCCGAGAGGAGAACTAGCTTATTTCACACAGCATAGTGTTTGGAAATGAAGATGTTTCTTCTCTAAAGAAACTACTTTAGAAATGAGGCGAATCTAGGAAGTTGTACCTCTTGTGAGATTACACAAACAAGGAAAGTTTGAACTTGCTGCACTCAACCTTCTCCTTAGGAAAGCAACGGATTCCAAGAACCGAACTAGCTTATTTCACACAGTACAGTGTTTGGCAATGAAGATGTTCGTTTTCTAAACAAACTGATTTAGAAATGAGGAGAATGTACTAAGTTGTACATTTTTTAAAAAATTTGGTTTTTCGAGGTAGGGTCTCACTCTGGCCCAGGCTGACCTGGAATTAACTATGTAGTCTCAGGGAGGCCTTGAATTCACGGCAATCCTCCTACCTCTGCCTCCCGAGTGCTGGGATTAAAGGCGTGCACCACCACGCCCGGACTAAGTTGGACTTTTTGTTAGATTGCACTAACTAGGAATTTTTGAACTTGCTGAACTCAACCTTCTTCATAGCAAAGCAACTGATTCTGAGAACCGAACTACCTTATTTCATACAGTAGTTTTCAGCCATGAAGATGTTTGTTTTCTAAACAAACTGCTTTAGAAATGAGGCGAATCTAGTAAGTTGTACATCTTGTTAGATTACACAAACAAGGACAGTTTGAACTTCCTGCACTCAACTTGTTGATAGGAAAGGAACTGATTCCCAGAACTGAACTAGCCTATTTCACACTGCACACTATTCAGCAATGAAGATGTTTGTTTTCAAAAGAAACTATTTGAAAAATAAAGCGATTCTTCTAAGTTGTACATCTTGTTAGATTTCGAAAACCAGGAAAGTATGAACTTGCTGAACTCAACCGTATTCCTAAGAAAGGGGCTCGTTCCGATAAGAGAAATAGCTTATTTCACACTGCACTGTGTTTGGCAATGAAGATGTTTGTATTATAAACAAACTACTTGAGAAATGAAGTGAAACTAGTAAGTTGTACATCTTGTTAGATGACATAAAATAGGAATGTTTCAGCTTGCTGAACGCAGCCTTCTTTGTAGGGAAGCAACTCATTCCGAGAACCGAACTAGCTTACTTCACACAGTACAGTGTTCCATATTGAAGATGTTTCTTTTCTAAACAAAGTACTTTAGAGATGATGCGAATCTACTAAGTTGTACATCTTGTTAGATTACACAAACAAGGAAAGTTTGTACTTGCTGCACTCAACCTTCTTCGTAGGAAAGCAACTGTTTCCTAGAACCGAACTAGCTTAATTCACAAAGTACAGTGTTCGGTATTGAAGATGTTTGTTTTCTAAACAAACTACTGTAGAAATGAGACGAATCTACTAAGTTGTATATCTTATTAGATTACACAAACAAGGAAAGTTTGAACTTGCTGCACTAAACCTTCTTAGTAGGAAAGCAACTCATTCCAAGAACTGTACTAGGTTATTTCACACAGTACAGTGTTTGGCAATGAAGACATTTGTTTTCTAAACATACCACTTTAGAAATCGTGCGAATTTAGTAAGTTGTAGATCTTGTTAGATTACACAAACCAGGAAAGTATGAACTTCCTGCACTGAACTGTATTCGTAAGAACAGGACTCATTCCGAGAGGAGAACTAGCTTATTTCACACACTACAGTGTTCAGCAATGAAGATGTTTGTTTTCTAAACAAACTACTTTAGAAATGAGCCGAATCTAGTAAGTTGTACATCTTGTTAGACTACCCAAACAGGGAAAGTTTGAACTTGCTGCACTCAACATTCTTCATAAGAAAGCAACTTTTACGGACAAGAGACCTAGCTTATTTCACACAATGCAGTGTTTGGCAATGAAGATGTTTGTTTTCTAAACAAACTACTTAAGAAATGAGGTGAATCTACTAAACTGTACATCTTGTTAGACTACAGAAACAAGGCAAGTTTGAACTTGCTGAACTCAACCTTCTTCGTAGGAAAGCAACTGATTCCTAGAAATGAACTAGCTTATTTCACACAGTACAGTGTTCTGCAATGAAGATGTTTGTTTTCTAAAGAAACTACTTTAGAAATGAGGCGAATGTACTAAGTTGTACGTCTTGTTAGATTACATAAACAAGGGAAGTATGCACTTTCTGCACTCAACCTTCTTCGTAGGAAAGCAACTCATTCCGAGAACCAAACCAGCTTATTTCACATGGTACAATGTTCGGCAATGAAGATGTTTGTTTTCTAAACAAACTGCTTTAGTAATGAGGCAAATCTGCTAAGTTGTACATCTTGTTAGATTACACCAACAAGAAAAGTTGAACTTGCTGCAATAAACCTTCTTTGTAGGAAAGCAACTCATTCCGATAACCAAACTAGCTTATTTCACACAATACAGTGTTAGGCGATGGAGATGTTTGTTTTCTAAACCAACTACTTTAGCAATGAGGTGAATCTACTAAGTTGTACATTTTGTTTGATTACACAAACCAAGAATGAATGAACTAGCTACACTCACCTGTATTCGTAAGAAAGGGGCTCATTCCGAAAGGAGAACAAGCTTATTTCACACAGTATTGTGTTCTGTAATAAAGATGTTTGTTTTATAAACAAACTACTTTAGAAATGAAGTAAAACTAGTAAGTTGTACGTCTTGTTAGATGACATAAACTAGGAATGTTTCAACTTGCTGAATGCAACCTGCTTCGTAGCAAGGCAACTGTTTCCGAGAACCGACCGACCTTATTTCACACAGTACACTGTTTGGCAATGAATATGTTCATTTTCTAAATAAACTACTTAAGAAATGAGGAGAATCTACTAAGTTGTACATCTTGTTCGCTTGCACTAACTAGGAATGCTTGAATTTGCTGCACTTCACCTTCTTCGTAGGAAAGCCATTAATTCCGAGTACTGAACTACCTTATTTCACACAGTGCAGTCTTTGGCAATGAAGATGTTTGTTTTCTAAACAAACTACTTTAGAAATGAGGTGAATCTACTAAGTTGTACATCTTGTTAGATTACACAAACAAGGATTGTTTTCAACTGCTGCAATCAACCGTCTTCATAAGAAAGCAACTCATTCACATAAGAGAACTAGCCTATTACACACAGTACAGTTTTTGGCAAGAAAGATGTTCATTTTCTGAACAAACTACTTTAGAAATGAGGAGAATCTACTAAGTTGTACATCTTGTTAGATTGCACTAACTAGGAATGCTTGAATTTGCTGCACTCCACCTTCTTCGTAGGAAAGCAACTCATTCCGAGAACTGAACTAGCTTATTTCACACAGTACAGTCTTTGGCAATGAAGATGTTTGTTTTCTAAACAAACTACTTTAGAAGTGAGGCAAATGTACTAATTTGTACATCTTGTTAGATTACACAAAGAAGGAAATTTTGAACTTCCTTCACTCAACAGTCTTCTTAAGAAAGCTTCTCATTCAGAGAAGAGAACTAGCTTATTTCACACAGTACAGTCTTTGGAAATGAACATGTTTGTTTTCTAAACAAAGTACTTTAGAAATGAAGTGAATCTACATCTTGTTTTCTAAACAAACTGCTTTAGTAATGAGGCAAATCTACTAAGTTGTACATCTTGTTAGATGACACTAACTAGGAAGGTTGGAACTTGCTGCACTCAACCTTCTTCATAGGAGCAAAACTCATTCCTAGAAACCTAACTAGATTATTTCACACAGTACAGTGTTCGGTAATGAAGATGTTTGTTTTCTAAACAAACCACTTAAGAAATGTCACGAATATAGTAAGTTGTACATCTTGTTACATTACACAAACAAGGAAAGTTGGAACTTGATGCACTCAATGGTATTCGTAAGAAAGCCAATCATACAGACAAGAGAACTAGCCTATTTCACACAATACAGTGTTCAGCAATGAAGACGTTTGTTTTCTAAACAAACCACTTTAGAAATGAGGCGAATCTACTAAGTTGTATATCTTGTTAGATTACACATACCAGGAAAGTATGAACTTGTTGCACTCAACCTTATTCGTAAGAAAGGGGCTCATTCCGAGAGGAGAACTAGCTTATTTAACACAACACAGTGTTAGGCAATGAAGATGTTGGTTTTCTAACCAAACTACTTTAGAAATGAAGTGAAACTAGTAATTTGTACATCTTGTTAAATGACACTAACTAGGAATGTTTGAACTTGCTGCACTCAACCATTTTTGTAGGAAAGCAACCCATTCCGAGAACCGAACTAGCTTATTTCACTCAGCACACTGTTGGCAATGAAGATGTTTGTTTTCTAAACAAACTACTTTAGAAATGAGGCGAGTCTACTTTTTTGTACATCTTGTTTGATTACACAAACAAGGAGTGTTTGAAAGTGCTGCAATCAACCCTCTTCGTAAGAAAGCAACTCATTCCAAGAAGAGAACTAGCTTATTTCACACAGTACAGGGTTCGGCAATGAAGATGTTTTTTTCTAAACAAACCACTTTAGAAATGCGGCATATCTACTAAGTTGTACATCTTGTTAGATTAAACAAACCAAGACAATATGAACTTGCTGCACTCAACCGTATTCTCAAGAAAGGGGCTCACTCCGAGAGGAGAACTACCTTATTTCACACAGTGCAGTGTTCGGCAATGAAGATGTTTGTTTTCTAAACAAACTACTATAGAAATGAACTGAAAAACGTAAGTTGTATATCTTGTTAGATGACACTAACTAGGAATGTTTGAAATTTCTACACGTATTCTTCGTAGCAAAGCAACTGATTCCGCGAACCGAATTAGCTTATTGCACACAGTACATTCTTAGGCACTGAAGATGTTCATTTTCTAAAAAAGCTACTTTAGAAATGAGGAGAATTTACTGAATTGTACATCTTGTTAGATTGCACTAACTAGGAATGTTTGAACTTTCTGCACTCAATGTTCTTCGTAGGAATGCAACTGATTCCAAGAACTGAACTAGCTTATTTCACACAATACAGTATTTGGCAATGAAGATGTTTGTTTTCTAAACAAATTACTTTAGAAATGAGGCTAATCTAGTAAGTTATACATCTTGTTAAAGTACACAAACAAGGAAAGTTTAAACTTACTGCAGTCAATGGTCTTTGTAAAAAAGCAACTCATTCAGACAAGAGAATGAGCTTATTTCACACAATACAGTTTTCGGCAATGAAGATGTTTGTTTTCTAAACATACCACTTTAGAAATGAGGCGAATCTACTATGTTGTACATCTTGTTAGATTACACAAACAAGGAATGTTTGAACCTGCAGTAATTAACCCTCTTCGTAAGAAAGCAACTCATTCCTAGAGGAGAACTACCTTATTTCACACAGTACAGTGTTTGGCAATGAATATGTTTGTTTTCTATGCAAACTGCTGTAGGAATGAGGTGAATCTACCAAGTTGGGCATCTTGTTAGATTACACTAACTAGGAATGTTTGAACTTGCTGCACTCAACCTTCTTTGTAGGAAAGCAACTAATTTTGAGAAACAAACTAGCTTATTTCACACAGTACAGTGTTCGGCTATGAAGATATTTGTTTTCTAAACAAACTACATTAGAAATGAGGCGAATCTAATGAGTTGTACATCTTGTTACATTACATAATCAATTAAAGTTTGAACTTGCTGCACTCAACCATCTTCATAGGAAAGCAACTCATTCAGAGAACTGAACTAACTTATTTCACACAGTACAGTGTTCATGAATGAAGATGTTTGTTTTCTCAACAAACTACTTTAGAAATGAGGTGAATCTACTAAGTTGTACATCTTGTTAGATTACATAAACAAGAAAGTTTGAACTTGCTGCACTCAACAGTCTTTGTAAGAAAGCAATTCATCCAGATAAGAGAACTAGCTTATTTCACACAATACAGTGTTCAGCAATGAAGATGTTTGTTTTCTAAACAAACTCCTTTAGAAATGAGGTAAATCTACTAAGCTGTACATCTTGTTAGATGACACTCACTAGGAATGTTTGAACTTGTTGCAAGCAACATTTGTCATAGAAAAGCAACTGTTTCCAAAAACCAAAATAGCTTATTTCATACAATACAGTTTTTGGCACTGAAGATGTTTGTTTTCTAAACAAACGACTTTAGAAATGAGGCAAATCTACTAAGTTGTGCATCTTATTATATTACCCAAACCAGGAAAGTATGAACTTGCTGCACTCAACCGTATTCGTAAGAAAGGGGCTCATTCAGAGAGGAGAACTAGCTTATTCCACACAACACTGTGTTCGGCAATGAAGATGTTTGTTTTCTAAACAAACTACTTTACAAATGAAGTGAAACTAGTAAATTGCACATCTTGTTAGACGACACTAACTAGCAATTTTTGAATTTGCTGCACGCAACATTCTTCATAGCAAAGCAACTGTTTCTGAGAACCGAACTAGCTAATTTCACAGTACAGTGTTTAGGAATGAAGATGTTTGTTTTCTAAACAAACTACTTTTTAAATGAGGCGAATCTAGTAAGATGTATATCTTGTTAGATTACACATACAAGGAAAGTGTAACCTTGCTGCACTCAACGGTCTTCGTAAGAAAGTAACTCATTCGGACAAGAGTAGTAGCTTATTTCACACAGTACAGTGTTTGGCAATGAAGATGTTTGTTTTCAAAACAAACAACTTAAGAAATGAGGCCAATCTACTAAGTTTTACATCTTGTTAGATTACACAAACCAGGAAAGTATGAACCTGCTGCACTCAACTGTATTCATAAGAAAGGGGCTCATTCCGAGAGGAGAACTAGCTTATTTCACACAACACTGTGTTCGGCAATGAAGATGTTTTTTCTCTAAACAAACTACTA
The DNA here is from genome assembly GCA_036365145.1 of Orientallactaga sibirica. Taxonomy (NCBI): domain Eukaryota; kingdom Metazoa; phylum Chordata; class Mammalia; order Rodentia; family Dipodidae; genus Orientallactaga; species Orientallactaga sibirica. The sequence continues at coordinate 535,752 of JAEOAD010000020.1, forward strand.
TAGAAATGAAGTGAAACACGTAAATTGTACATCTTGTTAGATGACACTAGGTAGGAATGCTTGAAATTTCTGCATGCAACATTCTTCGTAGCAAAGCAACTGATTCCGAGAAGTGAACTAGATTATTTCACACAGTACATTCTTAGACTCTGAAGATGTTCGTTTTCTAAAAAAACTACTTTAGAAATGAGGAGAATCTACTAAATTGTACATCTTGTTAGATTGCACTAACTAGGAATGTTTGAACTTTCTGCACTCAACATTCTTTGTAGGAAAGCAACTGATTTCAAGAACCGAACTAGCTTATTTCACACAGTACAGTGTTCGGCAATGAAGATTTTTGTTTTCTAAAAAAACTACTTTGGAAATGAGGCAAATCTAGTAAGTTATAAATCTTGTTAGAGTACACAAACAAGGAAAGTTTAAACTTACTGCAGTCAACGGTCTTCGTAAAAAAGCAACTCATTCAGACAGGAGAAGTAGCTTATTTCACACAATACAGTTTTTGGCAATGAAGATGTTTTTTTCTAAACCTACCACTTTAGAAATGAGGCGAATCTACTAAATTGTACATCTTGTTAGATTACACAAACAAGGAATGTTTGAACCTCCAGTAATTAACCCTCTTCATAAGAAAGCAACTCATTCCTAGAGGAGAACTAGTTTATTTCACATAGTACAGTGTTCGGAAATGAATATTTTTGTTTTCTAAACAAACTACTGTAAGAATGAGGGGAATCTACTAAATTATACATCTTCTTAGGTTACACTAACTAGGAATGTTTGAACTTGCTGCACTCAACCTTCTTTTTAGGAAAGCAACTGATTCTGAGAACCAAACTAGCTTATTTCATACAGTACAGTGTTCGGCTATGAAGATGTTTGTTTTCTAAACAAACTGCCTTAGAAATGTGGTGAATCTACTAAGTTGTATACCTTGTTACATTACATAAACAAGGAAAGGTTGAACTTGCTGCATTCAACCTTTTTCATCGGAGGAAAGCAACTCATTCAGAGAACTGAACTAGCTTATTTTCACACAGTACAGTGTTCAGGAATAAAGATGTTTGTTTTCTCAGCAAACTACTTTAGAAATGAGGCAAATCTACTAAGTTGTGAACCTTGTTAGATTACACAAAGAAGGGAAGTTTGAACTTGCTGCACTCAATGGTCTTCCTAAGAAAGGAACACATTCAGAGAAGACTACTAGCTTATTTCACACAAAACAGTGTTCAGCAATGAAGATTTTTGTTTTCTAAACAAACTACTTTAGAAATGAGGTGAATCTACTGAGTTGTACATCTTGTTAGATGACAATAACTAGGAATGATTGAAGTTGCTGCAAGCAACCTTGTTCGTAGCAAAGCAACTGATTCTTAGACCTGAACTAGCTTATTTCACATAGCACATTGTTAGGGAATGAAGATATTTGTTTTCTAAACAAACTACTTTAGAAATGAGGCGAATCTACTAAGTTGTACATATTCTTAGATTACCCAAACAAGGAAAGTTTGAACTTGCTGCAATCAACTTTCTTTGTGGGAAAGCAATTAATTCCGAGAACCTAACTGGCTTATTTCACACAGTACAGTGTTTGTCAATGTAGATGTTTGTTTTCTAAACAAACTACTTTAGAAATGAGGCAAATCTACTAAGTTGTATATCTTGCTAGTTGCACTAACTAGGAATGTTTGAATTTGCTGAACACAACCTTCTTCGTAGGAAAGCAACTGATTCCTAAAACCTGAACTAGATTATTTCACTCAGTACTGTGTTCGGCAATGAAGATGTTTGTTTTCTAAACAAACCACTTTAGAAATGAGGCAAAACAACTAAGTTGTAGATCTTGTTACATTACACAAACCAGGAAAGTATGAACTTGCTGCACTCAACCGTATTCATACGAAAGGGCTCATTCCAAGAGGAGAATTAGCTTATTTCACACAGCACAGTGTTGTGGAATGAAGATATTTGTTTTCTAAACAAACTACTTTAGAAATGAACTGAAACTAGTAAGTTCTACATCTTCTTAAATGACACTTACAAGGAATGTTTGAACTTGATGCACGCAACCTTCTTCATAACAAAGTAAGTGATTCAGAGCATCCTGTTACATTGCACTAACTAGGAATATTTGAAGTTGCTGCACGCAACCTTCTTCGTAGGAAAGCAACTGATTCCAAGAACCAAACTAGCTTATTTCACACAGTACAGTATTCGGCAATGAAGAGGTTGGTTTTCTAAACAAACTACTTTAGAAATGAGGTGAATCTAGCAAGTTGTATATCTTGTTAGATTACACAAACAAATAAAGTTTGAACTTGCTGCACTCAACAGTCTTTGTAAGAATGCAACTCATTCAGAAAAGAGAACTAGGTTATTTCACACAATACAGTGTTCGGCATGAAGATGTTTGTTTTCTAAACAAACCACTTTAGATATGAGGCTAATCTACTAAGTTGTACATCTTGTTAGATGACACAAAAAAGGAATGTTTGAAACTGCTGCAATCAACCCTCTTTGTAAGAAAGCAACTCAATCCTAGAGGAAAACTAGCTTATTTCACACAGTACAATGTTTGGCAATGAAGATGTTTGCTTTCTAAACAAACTACTGTAGAAATGAGGTGAATCTACTAAGTTGTATATCTTGTTTGATTACACTAACTAGGAATGTTTGAACTTTTTGCACTCAATCTTCTTCATAGGAAAGCAACTGATTCCGAGAGCAGAACTAGCTTTTTTCACACAGTACAGTGTTCAGCAATGAAGATAATTGTTTTCTCAACAAACTACTTTAGAAATGAGGCGAATCTACTAAGTTGTACATCTTGTTTGATTACACAAACAAGGAATGTTTGAACTGCTGCAATTAATCCTCTTCGGAAGAAAGCAACTTATTCCAAGAGGAGAACTAGCTTATTTCATAGAGTTCAGTGTTCAGCAATGAAGTTGTTTGTTTTCTAAACAAAACACTTTAGAAATGAGGCGAATCTACTAAGTTGTACATCTTCTTAGATTACACAAACCAGGAAAGTATGAACTTACTGGACTCAACTTTCTTGGTAGGAAAGCAACTGATTCCAAGAACCGAACTAGCTTATTTCACACAGTACAGTGTTTGGCAATGAAGATGTTTGTTTTCTAAACAAACTACTTTAGAAATGAGGCGAATCTACTAAGTTGTACATCTTGTTAGATTTCACAAACAAGGAAAGTTTGAGCTTGCTGCAATCAACGGTCTTTGTAAGAACAGAACTCATTCAGAGAAGAGAACTAGCTTATTTCACACAAGACAGTGTTCAACAATGAAGACGTTTATTTTCTAAACAAACTACTTTAGAAATGAGTGAATCTACTAAGTTGTAAATATTTTTAGATGACACTAACTAGGAATGTTACAACTTGCTGCATGCAACATTCTTCATAGGAAAGCAATGGATTCCGAGAACCAAACTAGCTTTACACAGTGCCTTGTTAGGCAATGAAGATTTTTGTTTTCTAAATGAACTACTTCAAAAATGAGGCGAATCTACTAAGTTGTGTATCTTGTTAGATTATACAAACAAGGAAAGTTTGAACTTGCTAAACTGAACCTTCTTAGTAGGAAGGCAACTGATTCTTAGAATCGAACTCGCTTATTTCCCACAGTACCGTTTTTGGCAATGAAGATGTTTGTTTTCTAAACAAACCACTTTAGATAGGAGGCAAATCTACTGAGTTGTACATCTTGTTAGATTACACAACCAGGAAAGTATGAAGTTGCTGCACTCAACTGTATTTGTAAGAAAGGGGCTCATTCCAAAGGAGAATAAGTTTATTTCACATAGCACAATGTTCAGCCGTGAAGATGTTTGTTTTCTGAACAAACTACTTTAGAAATGAAGTAAAACTAGTAAGTTGTACAGCTTGTTAGATGAGACTAATGAGGAATGTCTAACCTTGTTAAACACAAACTTATTTGTAGCAAAGCAACTGATTCCGAGAATCGAACTACCTTATTTCACAAAGTACAGTGTTTGGCAATGAATATGTTCATTTTATTAACAAACTACTTTAGAAATGAGGAGAATCTCCTAAGTTGTATATCTTGTTAGATTACACTTACTAGGAATGTTTGAACTTGTTGCACTCAACCTTCTTTGTAGGAAAGCAACTCATTCTGAGAACCGAACTGGTTTACTACAAACAGTACAGTGTTTGGCAATGAAGATACTTGTTTTCTAAACAAACTACTTGAGAAATGAGGTGAATCTACCAAGTTGTACATCTTGTTAGATTACACAAACAAGGAAAGTTTGAACTTGCTGCACTCAACCTTCTTCGTAGCAAAGCACCTGATTCAGAGAACTGAACTAGCTTATTTTACACAGTACAGTGTTCGGCAATGAAGATATTTGTTTTCTAAACAAACTACTTTAGAAATGAGGAGAATCTACTAAGTTGTATATCTTGTTAGATTACACAAACAATGAAGTTTGAACTTGCTGCATTCAATGGTCTTCGTAAGAAATCAACTCATTCAAAGAATAGAACTAGCTTATTTCACACAAAACAGTGTTAGGCAATGAAGATGTTTGTTTTCTCAACAAACTACTTTAGAAATCAGGCAATTCTACTAAGTTATACATCTTGTTAGATTACACAAATAAGCAATGTTTGAACTTGCTACACTCAACCTTCTTTGTAGCAAAGCAACTGATTCCAAGAACCAAACTGGCTTATTTTACACAGTACAGTGTTTGGCAATGAAGATATTTGTTTTCTAAACAAACGACTGTCGAAATCATGCAAATCTGCTAGTTTCACATCTTGTTAGATTGCACTAACTAGGAATGTTTGAACTTGCTGTACTCAACCTTTTTGTAGGAAAGCAACTCATTCCGAGACCCTAACTAGCTTATTTCACACAGTATAGTGTCCGACAATGGAGGTGTTTGTTTTCTAAAGAAACTAATTTAGAAATGAGTCAAATCTACTATGTTATACATATTATTAGATTACACAAACAAGGAATGTTTGAACTTGCTGAACTCAACGGTCTTCGTAAGAAATCAGCTCATTTAGAGAAGAGAACTAGCTCATTTCAACACAGAACAGTCTTCTGCAATGAAGATGTTTGTTTTCTAAAAAAACTACTTTAGAAATGAAGCAGATCTATTAAGTTGTACATCTTGTTAGATTATACAAATAAGGAAAGTTTGAACTTGCTGCACTCAACCTTCCTCGTAGGAAAGCAACTCATTCGGAACTAGCTTATTTCACACAGTACAAAGTTCGGCAATGAAGGTGTTTCTTTTCTGAAGAAACTACTGTAGAAATGATGCGAATCTGCTAAGTTGTACATCTTGTTACATTACACTAACTAGGAATGTTTTAACTGGCTGCACTCTACCTTCTTCGTAGGAAAACAACTGATTCCAAGAAACGAACTAGCTTATTTCACAAACTTCAGTGTTCGGCAATGAAGATGTTAGTTTTCTAAACAAACTACTTTAGAAATGAGGCGAATCTACTAAGTCGTATATCTTGTCAGATTACACAAACAAGGAAAGTTTCAACTTGCTGAACTCAACCTTGTTTGTAGGAAAGCAACTGATTCCTAAAACCTCAACTAGCTTATTTCACACAGTACAGTGTTGGGCAATGAATGTGTTTGTTCTCTAAACAGACTACTTTAGAAATGAGGCAAATCTACTAATTTGTACATCTTGTTAGATTACACAAACAAGGAAAGTTTGAACTTGCTGCAATCAAAGGTCTTCATAGCAAAGCAACTGATTCATAGAACTGAACTACCTTATTTCACACAGTACAGTGTTTGGCAATAAAGGTGTTTGTGTTCTAAACAAACTACTTTAGAAATGAGACGAGTCTACTAAGCTGTACATCTTGTTAGATAACACAAACAAGGATTGTTTCAAACTGCTGCAATCAAGCCTCGTCATGAGAAAGCAACTCACTCCAAGATCCGAACTAGCTTATTTCACACAGTACAGTGTTCGCCACTGAAGATGTTTGTTTTCTAAACAACGTAATTTAGAAATGAGGCGAATCTGCTAAGCTGTATATCTTGTTCCATTACACAAACCAGGACAGTATGAACTTGTTGCACTCAACCGTATTCGTAAGAAAGGTGCTCATTCTGACAGGAGAACTAGCTTATTTCACACAGCATAGTGTTCGGCAATGAAGATGTTTGTTTCCTAAACAAACTACTTCAGAAATAAAGTGAAACTAGGAAGTTGTACATCTTGTTAGATGACACTAACTAGGAATGTTTGAACTTGCTGCAAGCAAACTTCTTTTTAGGAAAGCAACTAATTCCGAGAACAGAACCAGCTTATTTCACACAGTACAGTGTTCTGCAATGAAGATGTTTGTTTCTTAAAAAAAGAACTTTAGACATCAGGTAAATATACTAAGTTGTACATCTTGTAAGATTACAGAAACAAGGAAAGTTTGAACTTGCTGCACTCAACCTTCCTCTAAGGAAAGCAACTGATTCCGAGAACCGAACTGGCTTATTTCACACACTACAGTGTTTGACAAGAAAGATGTTTGTTTTCTAAACAAACTACTTTAGAAAAGAGGCGAATCTACTAAGTTGTACATCTTGTTAGATTACACTAACTAGGAATGTTTGAACTTGCTGCACGCAACCTTCTTCGTAGCAAAGAAACTGATTCCAAGAACTGAACTACCTTATTTCACACAGTACAGTGTTTGGCAATGAAGATGTTCATTTTCTAAACAAACTACTTTAGAAATGAGGAGAATCTTGTACATTGTACATTTTATTAGATTGCACTGACTAGGAATGTTTGAACTTGCTCCGCACAACGGTCTTTGTATGAAAGCAACTGATTCCAAGAACTGAACTACCTTATTTCACACAGTACAGTGTTGGGCAATGAAGATGTTTGTTCTCTAAACAAACTACTTTAGAAATCAGGCGAATCTACTAAGTTATACATCTTGTTAGATTACACAAACGAGGAAAGTTTGAACTTGCTGCACTCAACATTCTGTGTAGGAAAGCAACTCATTTCGAGAAGTTAACTAGCTTATTTCACACAGTACTGTGTTCGGCAATGTAGATGTTTGTTTTCTAAACAAACTACTATTGAAATGAGGCGAGTCTTATAAGTAGTAAAACTTGTTAGATGACACAAAGAAGGAAAGTTTGAACTTGCTGAACTCAACCCACTTAGTAGCAAAGCAACTGATTCCAAGAACTCAACTAGCTTATTTCACACAGTACAGTGTTCACCACTGAAGATGTTTGTGTTCTAAATAAAGTACTTGAGAAATGAGATGAGTCTACTAAGTTGTACATCTTGTTAGATTATACAAACAAGGATTTTTTCAGACTGCTGCAATCAACCCCCTTCGTAAGAAAGCAACTCAGTCCGAGATCTGAACTAGCTTATTTCACACAGAACGGTGTTCGCCACTGAAGATGTTTGTTTTCTAAACAAACTACTTTAGAAATGAGGCGAATATGCTAAGCTGTGTACCTTGTTCCATTATACAAACGAGAACAGTATGAACTTGTTGCACTCAACCGTGTTCGTAAGAAAGGTGCTCATTCTGATAGGAGAACCAGCTTATTTCACACAGCAGAGTGTTCAGCAATAAAGATGTTTGTTTTCTAAACAAACTACTTTAGAAATGAAGTGAAACTAGTAAGTTGTACATCTTGTTATATGACACTAACTAGGAATGTTTGAATTTGTTGCACGCAACCTTCTTTTTAGGAAAGCAACTAATTCCGACAACAGAACTAGTTTATTTCACATAGTACAGTGTTCGGCAATGAAGATGTTTGTTTTCTAAACAAGCTACTTTAGACATGAGGTGAATCGACTAAGTTGTACATCTTGTAAGATTACACAAACAAGGAAAGTTTGAACTTCCTGCACTCAACCTTCTTCGGAGGAAAGCAACTGATTCCAAGAACCGAACTAGCTTATTTCACACAGTACAGCGTTCAGCAAAAAAGATGTTTGTTTTCTAAACAAACTACTTTAGAAATGAGGCTAATCTACTAAGCTGTACATCTTGTTAGATTACACAAAGAAGGGAAGTTTGAACTTGCTGCACTCGACGGTCTTTGTGAAAAGCATCTCATTCCAAGAAGAGAACTAGCTTATTTCACACAGTACAGTGTTCGGCAATGAAGATATTTGTTTTCTAACAAACTACTTCAGAAATGAGACGAATATTCTAATTTGTACATCTTGTTAGATTACACAAAGAAAGAAAGTTTGAACTTACTGCGCTCAACCTTCTTCGTAGTAAAACAACTGATTCCAAGAACTAAACTAGCTTATTGCAGACAGTACAGTGTTCGGAAACGAAGATGTTTATTTTCTAAACAAACTAATTTAGAAATGAGCCGAATCTAGTAGTTGTACATCTTGTTAGGTGACACACACAGGGACAGTTTTAACTTGCTGCACTCAACCTTTTTTGTAGGAAAGCAACTGATTCCTAGAACTGAACTAGCTTATTTCACACAGTACAGTGTTCGGCAATGAAGATGTTTATTTTATAAACAAAGTACTTTAGGAATGAGTCTAATCTACTAAGTTGTACAGCTTGTTAGATTACACAAACGAGGAAAGTTTAAACTTGCTGCACTCAAAGGTCTTCCTAAGGAAGCAACTGATTCCAAGAACTGAACTTCCTTATTTCACACAGTACTGTGTTTGGCAATGAAGATGTTTGTTTTCTAAACAAACTACTTTAGAAATGAGTCTAATCTACTAGGTGATATATCTTGTAAGATTACACAAAGAAGGAAAGTTTGAACTTGATGCACTCAACCTTCTTTGTAGGAAAGCAACTGATTCTGAGAACAGAACTAGCTTATTGCACACAGTTCGGTGTTCAGCAATGATGATGTTTGTTTTCTAAACAAACAACTTTAGAAATGAGGCAAATCTAAGTTGTACATTTTGTTAGATTACACTAACTACGAATGTTTGATGTTGCTGCACACAACATTCTTCGTAGCAAAGAAACTGAGTCCGAAAACCAAACTAGTTTATTTCACACAGTACAGTGTTTGGCAATGAAGATGTTCATTTTGAAAACAAACTACATTAGAAATGAGGAGATGCTACTAATTTTTACATCTTGTTAGATTGCGCTGACTAGGAATGTTTGAACTTGCTCCACTCAACGGTCTTCGTAGGAAAGCAACTGATTCCAAAAACCGAACTACCTTATTTCACACAGTACAGTGTTAGGCAATGAAGATTTTTGTTTTCTAAACAAACTCCTTTAGAAATGAGGCGAATCTACTAAGTTGTACATCTTGTAAGATGACACAAACAAGGAAAGTTTGAACTTGCTGCAGTCAACTTTCTTCGTAGGAAAGCAACTGATTCCGAGAACCGAAGTAGCTTATTTCATACAGTACCGTGTTGGGCAATGATGATGTTTGTTTTCTAAACAAAGTACTTTAGAAATGAGGCGAATCTCCTAAGTTGTATATCTTGTTAGATTACACAAAGAAGGAAAGTTTGAACTTGATGCACTCAACAGTCTTCGTAAGAAAGCAACGCATTCCGAGAAGAGAACTAGCTTATTTCACACAAAACAGTCTTTGGCAATGAAGATGTTTGTTTTCTAAACAAACTACTTTAGAAATGATTTGAAACTAGTAAGTTGTACATCTTCTTAGATTACACTAACTAGGAATGTGTGAACTTGCTGCACTCAACCTTCTTCTTAGGAAAGCAACTGATTCCTAGAAGAGAACCAGCTTATTTCACACAGTACAGTGTTTGGCAATAAAGATTTTTTTTCTAAACAAACTTCTTTAGAAATCAGGCGAATCAACTAAGTTGTACATCTTGTTAGATTACACTAACTTGGAGTGTTTGAACTTTCTGCACTCAACCTTCTTCCTAGGAAAGCAACTGAAACTAAGAACAGAACTAGCTTATTTCGCGCAGGACAGCATTTGAAATTAAAGATATTTTTATTCTAAACAAACTACTTTAGAAATGAGGCAAATCTACTAAGTTGTATATCTTGTTAGATTACACAAACCAGGAAAGTTTGGACTTGCTGCACTCAACCATCTTCAAAAGAAAGCAGCTCATTCCGAGTAGAGAACTATCTTATTTCACACAGTAGTGTTCGGCAATGAAGATGTTTGTTTTCTAAACGAACTACTTTAGAAATGAGCCCAATCTACTAAATTGTACATGTTTGTTAGCTTACACAAAGTTGGAAAGTTTTAACTTGCTGCACTCAACAGTCTTCGTAAGAAAGAAACTTATTCTGAAAAGAGAACTACCTTATTCCACACAGTACAATGTTCTGCAAAGAAGAGGCTTGTTTTCTAAACAAACTACTGTAGAAATGAGACGAATCCACTAAGTTGTACATCTTGTTAGATTACACTAAATAGGAGTGTTTGAACTTGCTGCACTGAACTATTTTCGTAGGAAAGCAACTGATTCCGAGAAGCAAACTAGCTTATTTCACCCAGTACAGTGTTCGAAAAAGAAGATGTTTGATTTCTAAACAAACTACTTTAGAAATGAGACAAATCTACTAAGTTGTACATCTTGTTAGATTACAGTAACATGGAAAGTTTGAACTTGCTGCACTCAACCTTCTTCTTAGGAAAGCAACTGATTCCAAGAACCAAAATAGTTTATTTCACACAGTACAGTGTTCAGCAATAAAGATGTTTGTTTTCTAAACAGAGTACTTTAGAAATGAGGCGAATCCACTAAGTTGTACATCTTGTTAGATTACACAAACAAGGAATGTTTGAAACTGCTGTAATCGACCCTGTTCATAAGAAAGCAACTCATTCTGAGAAGAGAAATAGCTTATTTCAGACAGTACACTTTTCGGAAATGATGATGTTTGTTTTCTAAACAAATTGCTGTAGAAGTGAGGCAAATCTACTAATTGTACATCTTGATAGATTACACAAACCAGGGAAGTATAAACTTGCTGCACTCAACCGCATTCGTTAAAAGGGTTAGCATTCCGAGAAGAGAACTAGCTTATTGCAAAGAGCACAGTGTTCGGCAATGACGATGTTTGTTTTTTAAACAAACTACTTTAGAAATGAAGTGAAACTAGTAACTTGTACATCTTGTTAGATGACAGTAACTAGGAATGTTTGAACTTGCTGCACGCAACCTTCTTTTTAGGAAAGCAACAGATGCAGAGAACCGAACTAGCTTATTTCACACAGTACAGTGTTCGGCAATGAGGATGCTTGTTTTCTAAACAAACTACTTTAGAGATGAGAAGAATATACTAAGTTGTACATCTTGTTACATTACACAAACAAGGAAAGTTTGAATTTACTGCACTCAACGGTCTTCGTAAGAAAGCAACTCATTCCAAGGAGAGAACTACCTTATTTCACATAATACAGTGTTGGGAAATGAAGATAATGGTTTGTAAACAAACGATTTTAGAAATGAGGTGAATCTACTAAGTTGTTCATCTTGTTAGATTACACAAACAAGGAAAGTTTGAACTTGCTGCACTCAACCTTCTTTGTAGGAAAGCAACTGATTCCGAAAACCGAACTAGCTTATTTCACACAGTACAGTGTTTGGCAGTGAACATGTTTATTTGCTAAACAAACTACTTTAGAAATGAGGCGGATGTAGTAAGTTGTACATCTTCTTAGATTACACAAACACGGAAAGTTTGAACTTGCTGCACTCAATGGTCTTCGTAAGAAAGCAACTCATTCAGAGAAGAGAACTAGCTTACTTCACACAAAACAGTCTTCGGCAATGAAGATGTTTGTTTTCTAAACACACTACTTTAGAAATGAAGTGAAACTAGTAAGTTGTACATCTTGATAGATTTCACTAACTAGGAATGTTTGAACTTGCTGCACTCAACTTTCTTCGTAGGAATGCAACTGATTCCGAGAACGAAACTAGCTTATTTCACACAGTACAGTGTTCAGTAATAAAGATGTTTGTTTTCTAAACAAACTACTTTAGAAACGAGTTGAATCTACTAAGTTGTACAACTTGTTAGATTACACAAACAAGGAAAATTTGAACTTGCTGCTCATAACGGTCTTCATAAGAAAGCAACTCATTCATAGAAGAAAACTAGCTTATATCACACAAAACAGGGTTTGGCAATGCAGATGTTTGTTTTCTAAAAAACTACTTTAGAAATGAGGCAAATCTCATAAGTTGTACAACTTGTTAGATTCCTGAAATAAGGAAAATTTGAACTTGCTGCACTCAACCTTCTTCATAGGGGAGCAACTCTTTCCAAGAGCCGAACTAGCTTATTTCACGCAGTACAGTGTTCGGCAATGAAGATGTTTGTTTTCTAAACAAAACAATTTAGAAATGACGTGAATCTACTAAGTGGTACATCTTGTTAGATTACACAAACCAGGAAAGTATGAACTTGCTGCACTCAACCATATTCGTAAGAAAGGGGCTCATTCCGAGAGGAGAACTAGCTTATTTCACACAGCACAGTGTTCGCCAATGAAGATGTTTCTTTCCTAAACAAACAACTTTACAAACAAAGTGAAACTAGTAAGTTGTATATCTTGTTACAAGACACTAACTAGGAATGTTTGAACTTGCTGCAGGCAACCGTCTTCGTAGCAAAGCAACTGATTCCGAGAACGGAACTAGCTCATTTCACACAGTACAGTGTTTGGCAAAGAAGATGTTCATTTTCTACACAAACTACTTTAGAAATTCTGAGAATCTACTAAGTTGTACATCTTGTTGGATTGCACTAACTAGGAATGTTTGAACTTGTTTCACTCAACCTTCTTCGTAGGAAAGCAACTGATTACAAGATATGATCTATCTTATTTCACACAGTACAGTGTTCGGCAATGAAGATGTTTGTTTTCTAAACAAAGTACTTTAGAAAATAGGCGAATCTACTAAGTGCTACATCTTGTTAGATTACACAAACAAGGAAAGTTTGAACTTTCTGCACTCAATGGTCTTCGTGAGAAAGCAACATATTCAAACAAGAGAACTAGCTTATTTCAGACAGTACAGTCTTTGGCAATGAAGATGTTTGTTTACTAAACAAACTACTTTAGAAATGAGGCGAATCTAGGAAGTTGTACATCTTATTAGATTACACAAACTGGGAATGTTTGAACTTGCTGCACTCAACGGTCTTCGTAAGAAAGCAACAAATTCACAGAAGAGAACTAGCTTTTTCACACAGTACAGTGTTCGGCAATAAGATGATTGTTTTCTAAACAAACTACTTTAGAAATGAGGCGAATATACTAAGTTGTACATCTTGTTATATTACACTAACTAAGAATATTTCAACTTGCTGAACTCCAACCATCCTGGTAGTAAAGAGACTGATTCCTATAACTGAACGAGCTTATTTCACACAATACATTGTTCCGCAATGAAGATGGTTGTTTTCTAAACAAACTACTACAGAAATTAGGCAAATCTACTAAGTTGTACATCTTGTTGGATTACACAAACAAAGAAAGTTTGAACTTGCTGCACTCAATAGCATTCGTAAGAAAGCAACTCATTCAGAGAAGAGAACTAGCTTATTTCACACAGTACAGTGTTCGGCAATGAAGATGTTTGTTTTCTAAACAAAGTACTTTAGAAATGAGGCGAATCTACTAAGTTATACATCTTGTTAGATGACACAAACAAGGAAAGTTTGAAATTGCTGCTCTAAACATTCTTCGTAGGAAAGCAACTCATTCTGAGAACTGAACTAGCTTTTTTCCCACAGTACAGTGTTCGGCAATGACGATGTTTGTTTTCTAAACAAACTACTTTAGAAATGAGGCGAATCTACTAAGTTGTACATTTTGTTTGATTACACAAACCAGAAAAGTATGAATTACCTGTACTCAACCGTAGTCATAAGAGAAGGGCTCATTCCGAGAGGAGAACTAGCTTATTTCACACAGCACATTTTTCAGCAATAATGATGTTTGTTTCATAAACAAACTACTTTAGAAATGAAGTGAAATGAGGAAGTTGTACATCGTGTTGGATGACACTAACTAGGAATGTTTGAACTTGCTCCACACAACCTTCTTCATAGCAAAGCAACTGATTCTCAGAACCGAACTAGCTTATTTCACACAGTACAGTGTTGGGGAAAGAAGATGTTCGTTTTCTAAACAAATTACTTTAGAAATGTGGAGAATCTACTAAGTTGTACATCTTGTTAGATTGCACTAACTAGGATGTTTGAACTTACTGCACTCAACCTTCTTCGTAAGGAAAGCAAATGAATCCAAGAACTGAACTAGCTTATTTCACACAGTACAGTGTTCGGCAATGAAGATTTTTGTTTTCTAAACAAACTACTTTAGAAATGAGGTGAATCTAGTAAATTATACATGTTGTTAGATTACAAAAACAAGGAAAGTTTGAACTTACTGCACTCAACGGTCTTTGTGAGAAAGCAACATATTCAAACAAGAGAACTAGCTTATTTCACACAGTACAGTCTTTGGCAATGAACATGTTTCTTTCTAAACACAGAACTTTAGAAATGAGGCGAATCTACTAGGTTGTACATCTTGTTAGATTACACAAACCAGGAAAGTATGAACTTGCTGCACTCAACCGTATTCGTAAGAAAGGGGCTCATTCCAAGAGGAGAACTAGCTTATTTCACACAGCACAGTGTTTGACAATGAAGATGTTTGTTTTCTAAACAAACTCCTTTAGAAATAAGGTGAAACTAGTAAGTTGTACATCTTGTTAGATGACACTAACTAGGAATGTTTGAACTTGCTGCATGCAACCCTCTTCAAAGCAAAGCAACTTAATCCGAGAACCGAACTAGCTTATTTCACAGAGTACAGTGTTTGGCAATGAAGATGTTCGTTTTCTAAACAAACTACTTTAGAAATGAGGAAAATCTACTAAGTTGTACATCTTGTTAGATTGCAAAAACTAGGAATGTTTGAACTTGCTGTACTCAGCCTTCTTCGTAGGAAAGCAACTGATTCCTAGAACCGAACTAGCTTATTTCACACAGTACAGTGTTCGGCAATGAAGATGTTTGTTTTCTAAACAAACTACTTTAGAAATGAGGTGAATCTACTAAGTTGTACATCTTGTTAGATTACACAAACCAGGAAAGTTTGAACTTGCTGCACTCAACCTTCTTCATAGGAAAGGAACTCATTCAGAGAACCAAACTAGCTTATTTCACACAAAACAGTGTTTCAGCAATGAAGATGTTTGTTTTCTAAACAAACTACTTTAGAAATGAGGCAAATCTACTATGTTGTACATCTTGTTAGATTACACAAACAAGGAATGTTTGAACTTGCTGCACTCAATTTTCTTCGTAAGAAAGCAACTGATTCTAGACAAGAGAATAGCTTATTTCACACAATACAGTGTTAGGCAATGAAGATGTTTGTTTTCTAAACAAACTACTTTAGAAATGAGGCAAATCTACTAAGTTGTACATCTTGTTAGATTACACTAATTAGGAATGTTTGAACTTGATGAACTCAACCTTCTTTGTAGGAAAGCAACTAATTCTGAGAACCTAACTAGCTTATTTCACACAGTACAGTGTTTGGTAATGAAGATGTTTGTTTTCTAAACAAACTACAATAGAAATGAGATGAATCTACTAAGTTGTACATCTTGTTATATTAAACAAACAAGGAAATGTTTGAACTTGCTGCATTCAACTGTCTTCGTAAGAAAGGGTCTCATTCCTGAGAGGAGAACTAGATTATTTCACACAGTACAGTGTTCGGCAATGAAGATGTTTGTTTTCTAAACAAACTACTTTAGAAATGAACTGAAACTACTAAGTTGTACATCTTGTTAGATTACACTAAATAGGAATGTTTGAACTTGCTGCACTCAATGTTCTTCGTAGAAAGCAACTCATTACCAGAAGAGAATTAGCTTATTTCACACACACAGTGTTTGGAATGAAGATGTTTGTTTTCTAAACAAACTACTTTAGAAATGAGGTGAATCTATTAAGTTGTACATCTTGTTACATTGCACAAACAAGAACTTTGAACTTATTGCACTCAACAGTCTTTCAAGTTGTAAGAAAGCAACTGATTCTAAGAACCAAACTAGCTTATTTCACACAGTACAGTGTTCAGCAATGAAGATGTTTGTTTTCTAAACAAACTACTTTAGAAATGAGGAGAATCTATTAAGTTGTAAATCTTGTTAGATTACACAAACAAGGAAAGTTTGAACTTGCTGCACTCAACCGTCTTTGTAAGAAAGCAACTCATTCTCAGAAGAGAACTAGCTTTTTTCACACAATACAGTGTTCGGAAATGAAGATTTTTGTTTTCTAAACAAACTACTTGAGAAATGAGGCAAATCTACTAAGTTGTACATCTTGTTAGATTACACAAACCAGGAATGTTTGAACTTGCTGCACTCAACCTTCTTTGTAGGGAAAGGGGCTCATTCTGAGAGGAGAACTAGCTTATTTCACACAGTACAGTGTTTGGCAATGAAGATGTTTGTTTTCTAAACAAACTACTTTAGAAATGAGGTGAATCTACCAAGTTGTACATCTTGTTAGATTACACAAACAAGGAAAGTTTGAACTTGCTGCATCAACCTTCTTCGTAAAAAGCAACTGATTCAGAGAAAGAGAACTAGCTTATTTCACAGTACAGTGTTCAGCAATGAAGATGTTTGTTTTCTAAACAAACTACTTTAGAAATGAGGAGAATCTACTAAGTTGTATATCTTGTTAGATTACACAAACAAGGAAGTTTGAACTTGCTGCACTCAATGGTCTTCATAAGAAAGCAACTCATTCCAAGAATACAACTAGCTTATTTCACACAAAACAGTGTTAGGCAATGAAGATGTTTGTTTTCTAAACAAACTACTTTAGAAATGAGGTGATTCTATTAAGTTGTACATCTTGTTAGATTACACAAATAAGCAATGTTTGAACTTGCTGCATTCTACATTCTTGGTAGCAAAGCAACTGATTCCAAGAACCAAACTGGCTTATTTCACACAGTACAGTGTTTGGCAATGAAGATCTTTGTTTTCTAAACAAACTACTTTAGAAATGAGGCAAATCTGCTAAGTTGTACATCTTGTTAGATTACACAAAGAAGGAAAGTTTGAACTTGCTGCACTCAACCTTATTCGTAGGAAAGCAACTCATTCCGAGACCCAAACTAGCTTATTTCACACAGTACAGTATTCAGCAATGAACATGTTTGTTTTCTAAACAAACTACCTTAGAAATGAGGTGAATCTACTAAGTTGTACATATTGTAAGATTACACAAACAAGGAAAGTTTGAACTTGCTGCACTCAACGGGGGTTCGTAAAAAATCAGCTCATTTAGAGAAGAGAACTAGCTTATTTTCACACAGAACAGTCTCAGCAATGAAGATGTTTGTTTTCTAAACAACTACTTCAGAAATGGGTGAATCGACTAAATTGTACATCTTGTTAGGTTACATGAACAAGGAAAGGTTGAACTTGCTGCACTCAACCGTCCTCGTAAGAAAGCAACTCATTCTGAGAACTGAACTAGCTTATTTCACACAGTACAGTATTCAGCAATGAACATGTTTGTTTTCTAAACAAACTACCTTAGAAATGAGGTGAATCAACTAAGTTGTACATCTTGTTAGATTACACTAACTAGGAATGTTTGAACTTGCTGCACTCAACCCTCTTTGTAGGAAAGCAACTGATTCCCTGAGAGGAAATAAGCTTATTTCACACAGTACCATGTTCGGCAATGAAGATGTTTGTTTTCTAAACAAACTACTTTAGAAATGAGGTGAATCTACTAAGTTGTACATCTTGTTAGATTACATAAATGAGGAATGTTTGAAACTTGCTGCACTCAACCCTCTTGGTAGGAAAGCAACTGATTCCGAGAACTGAACTAGCTTATTTCACAAAGTACAGTGTTCTGCAATGATGATGTTTCTTTTCTAAACAAACTACTTTAGAAATGAGGCGAATCTACTAAGTTGTACATCTTGTTAGATTACACAAACAAGGAAAGTTGAAACTTGCTGCAATCAACCTTCTTTGTAGGAAAACAACTCATTCCTAGAAGAGAACTAGCTTATTTCAGACAATACAGTGTTTGGCAATGAAGATGTTTGTTTTCTAAACAAACCATTTTAGAAATGAGGCGAATCTACTAAGTTGTACATCTTGTTAGAGATTACAAAAATCAGGAAAGTTTGAACTTTCTGCACTCAACCTTCTTCTTAAGAAAGGGGCTGATTCTGAGAGGAGAACTAGCTTATTTCACACAGCACTGTGTTCCTCAATGAAGATACTTGTTTTCTAAACAAACTACTTTAGAAATGAAGTGAAACTAGTAAGTTGTACACCTTGTTATATGACACTAACTAGCAATGTTTGAACTTGCTGCACACAACCTTCTTCGTATGAAAGCAACTGATTCCGAGAACCAAACTAGCTTATTTCACACAGTACACTGTATGGCAATGAAGATGTTCGTTTTCTCAACAAACTACTTTAGAAATGAGGAGGATCTACGAAGTTGTACATCCTGTTAGATTGCACTAACTAGGAATATTTGAACTTGCTGCACGCAACCTTCTTCATAGGAAAGCAACTGATTCCAAGAACCAAACTAGCTTATTTCACACAGTACAGTGTTCGGCAATGAAGAGGTTTGTTTTCTAAACAAACTACTTTAGAAATGAGGCGAATCTAGCAAGTTGCCCATCTTGTTAGATTACACAAACAAGGAAAGTTTGAACTTGCTGCACTCAACGGTCTTCATAAGAATACAACTCTTTCAGAAAAGACAACTAGGTTATTTCACACAATACAGTGTTCGGCATGAAGATGTTTGTTTTCTAAACAAACCACTTTAGATATGAGGTTAATATGCTAAGTTGTACATCTTGTTAGATTACACAAAAAAAGGAATTTTTGAAACTGCTGCAATCAACCCTCTTCGTAAGAAAGCAACTCATTCCTAGAAGAAAATTCACTTATTTCACACAGTACAATGTTTGGCAATGAAGATGTTTGCTTTCTAAACAAACTACTGTAGATATGAGGTGAATCTACTAAATTGTACATCTTGTTTGATTATACTAACTAGGAATGTTTGAACTTTTTGCACTCAACCTTCTTCGTAGGAAAGCAACTGATTCCGAGAACATAACTAGCTTATTTCACACAGTACAGTGTTCGGCAATGAAGATAATTGTTTTCCCAACAAACTACTTTAGAAATAAGGCGAATCTACTAAGTTGTACATCTTGTTTGATTACACAAACAAGGAATGTTTGAACTGCTGCAGTTAATCCTCTTCGGAAGAAAGCAACTTAATCCGAGAGGAGAACTAGCTTATTTCACAGAATTCACTGTTCAGCAATTAAGGTGTTTATTTTCTAAAAAAACCACTTTAGAAATGAGGCGAATCTATTGAGTTGTACATCTTCTTAGATTACACAAACCAGGAAAGTATGAACTTACTGGACTCAACCTTCTTCGTAGGAAAGCAACTGATTCCAAGAACCGAACTAGCTTATTTCACACAGTACAGTGTTTGGCAATGAAGATGTTTGTTTTCTCAACCAACTACTTTATAAGTGATGTGACTCTACTAAGTTGTACATCTTGTTAGATTACACAAACAAGGAAAGTTTGAACTTGCTGCAATCAACGGTCTTCGTAAGAACGGAACATATTCAGAGAAGAGAACTAGCTTATTTCACACAAAACAGTCTTCAAAAATGAAGACGTTTATTTTCTAAACAAACTACTTTAGAAATGAGGTGAATCTACTAAGTTGTAAATATTTTTAGATGACACTAACTAGGAATGTTAGAACTTGCTGCGCGCAACATTCTTCATAGAAAAGCAATGGATTCCGAGAACCAAACTAGCTTTACACAGTGCATTGTTAGGCAATGAAGATTTTTGTTTTCTAAACAAACTACTTTAAAAATGAGGCAAATCTACTAAGTTGTACATCTTGTTAGATTAAACAAACAAGGAAAGTTTGAACTTGCTGAACTCAACCTTCTTAGTAGGAGAGCTACTGATTCCTAGAATCAAACTCGCTTATTTCACACAGTACCGTTTTTGGCAATGAAGATGTTTGCTTTCTAAACAAACCACTTTAGAATGGAGGTGATTTTACTGAGTTGTACATCTTGTTATATTACACAAACCAGGAAAGTATGAAGTTGCTGCACTCAACTGTATTTGTAAGAAAGGGGCTCATTCCAAAGGAGAATAAGCTTATTTCACACAGCACAGTGTTCGGCCGTGAAGATGTTTGTTTTCTAAACAAACTACTTTAGAAATGAAGTGAAACTAATAAGTTGTGCAGCTTGTTAGATGAGACTAACTAGGAAGGTCTGACCTTGTAAAATGCAAACTTATTCGTAGCAATGCAACTCAATTGTGTTCGTAAGAAATCAGCTCATTTAGAGAAGAGAACTAGCTCATTTCAACACAGAACAGTGTTTGCAAGAAATATCTTTGTTTTCTAAACAAACTACTTCAGAAATGAAGCGGATCTACTAAGTTGTAAATCTTGTTAGATTGCACAAATAAGGAAATTGGAACTTGCTGCACTCAACCTTCTTCGTAGGAAAGCGACTCATGCAGAGAACCGAACTAGCTTATTTCACACAGTACAATGTTCAGAAATGAAGATGTTTGTTTTCTGAAGAAACTACTGTAGAAATGACGCTAATCTACTAAGTTGTACATCTTGTTAGATTACACTAACTAGGAGTGTTTTAACTGCCTGCACTCTACCTTCTTTGTAAGAAAGCAACTGATTCCGAGGACCGAACTAGCTTATTTCACAAAGTTCAATGTTCGGAAATGAAGATGTTAGTTTTCTAAACAAACTACTTTAGAAATGAGGCGAATCTACTAAGTTGTACATATTGTTAGATTACACAAACAAGGAAAGTTTAAACTTGCTGATCTCAACCTTGTTTGTAGGAAAGCAACTGATTCCTAAAACCTCAACTAGCTTATTTCACACAGTACAGGGTTCGGCAATGAATGTGTTTGTTCTCTAAACAAACTACTTTAGAAATGAGGCAAATCTACTAATTTGTACATCTTGTTAGATTACACAAACAAGGAAAGTTTGAA
Source organism: Orientallactaga sibirica (assembly GCA_036365145.1). Taxonomy (NCBI): domain Eukaryota; kingdom Metazoa; phylum Chordata; class Mammalia; order Rodentia; family Dipodidae; genus Orientallactaga; species Orientallactaga sibirica. Next base: position 556,888 of record JAEOAD010000020.1, read on the forward strand.
CTTGCTGCACTCAAAGGTCTTCGAGGAAAGCAACTGATACTTAGAACTGAACTACCTTATTTCACACAGTACAGTGTTCAGCACTGAAGGTGTTTGTGTTCTAAACAAACAACTTTAGAAATAAGACGAGTCTACTAAGCTGTATATCTTGTTAGATTACACAAACAAGGATTGTTTCGATCTGCTGCAATCAACCCTCGTCGTAAGAAAGCAACTCAGTCCAAGATCCGAACTAGCTTATTTCACACAGTACAGTGTTCGCCACTGAAGAATTTGTTTTCTAAACAAAGTACTTTAGAAATGAGGCGAATCTGCTAAGCTGTATATCTTGTTTCATTATACAAACCAGGACAGTATGAACTTGTTACACTCAACCGTATTCGTAAGAAAGGTGCTCATTCTGACAGGAGAACTAGCTTCTTTCACTCAGCATAGTGTTCGGCAATGAAGATGTTTGTTTTCTAAACAAACTACTTTAGAAATAAAGTGAAACTAGTAAGTTGTACATCTTGTTAGATGACCCTAACTAGGAATGTTTGAACTTGCTGCACGCAACCTTCTTCGTAGCAAAGCAACTGATTCCGAGAACAGAACTAGCTTATTTCACACAGTATGGTGTTCAGCAATGAAGATGTTTGTTTTTTAAACAAACTATTTTAGACATGAGGTGAATCGACTAAGTTGTACGTCTTGTAAGATTACACAAACAAGGAAAGTTTGAACTTGATGAACTCAACCTTCTTCGTAGTAAAGCAACTGATTCCAAGAACTGAACAAGCTTATTTCACAGAGTACAGTGTTCGGCAATGAAGATGTTTCTTTTCTAAACAAACTACTTTAGAAAAGAGACGAATGTACTAAGCTGTACATCTTGTTAGATTACACAAAGAAGAAAAGTTTGAACTTGCTGCACTCAACGGTCTTCGTGAGAAAGCAACTAATTCCAAGAAGAGAACTAGCTTATTCCACACAGTACAGTGTTCGGCAATGAAGTTGTTTATTTTATAAATAAACTACTTTAGAAATGAGGCGAATCTGCTAAGTTGTACATCTTGTTAGATTACACTAATTAGGATGTTTGAACTTGCTGCACTCAACCATCTTCGTAGTAAAGCAACTGATTCCAAGAACTGAACTAGCTTATTTCACACATTACAGTGTTTGGCTATGAAGATGTTTGTTTTCCAAACAAACTACTTTAGGAATGAGGCGAATCTACTAAGTTGTACATCTTGTTAGATTACACAAACAAGGAAAGTTTAAACTTGCTGCACTCAAAGGTCTTCGTAAGTAAGCAACTGATTCCAAGAACCGAACTTGCTTATTTCACACAGTACAGTATTCGGCAATGAAGATGTTTGTTTTCTAAACAAACTACTTTAGAAATAAGTCTAATCTACTAAGTTGTAAATCTTGTAAGATTACACAAACAAGGAAAGTTTGAACTTGCTGCACTCACCTTCTTCATAGGAAAGCAACTGATTCCGAGAACAGAACTAGCTTATTGCACACAGTTCAGTGTTCAGCAATGATGATGTTTGTTTTCTAAACAAACAACTTTAGAAATGAGCCGCATCTACAAAGTTGTACATCTTGTTAGATTACACTAACTACGAATGTTTGAACTTGCTGCAGGCAACCTTCTTCGTAGCAAAGAAACTGATTCCGAAAACCAAACTAGCTTATTTCACACAGTACAGTGTTTGGCAATGAAGATGTTCATTTTCAAAACAAACTACATTAGAAATGAGGAGAAGCTAATAAGGTTTACATCTTGCTAGATTGCACTGACTAGGAATGTTTGAACTTGCTCCACTCAATGGTCTTCATAGGAAAACAACTGATTCCAAGAACCGAACTAACTTATTTCACACAGTACAGTGTTTGGCAATGAAGATGTTTGTTTTCTAAACAAACTACTTTAGCAATGAGGCGAATCTACTAAGTTGTACATCTTGCAAGATGACACAAACAAGGAAAGTTTGAACTTGCTGCACTCAACTTTTTTCATAGGAAAGCAACTGATTCCGAGAACCTAACTAGCTTATTTCACAGAGTACAGTGTTCAGCAATGAGGATGTTTGTTTTCTAAACAAACTCCTTTACAAATGAGGTGAATCTACTATATTGTATACCTTGTTAGATTACATTAACTAGGCATGTTAAAAGTTGCTGCAATCAACCATCTTCGTAATAAAGCAAATGATTCCTAGTAATTAACTAGCTTATTTCACACAGTACAGTGTTCGGCAATGAATATGTTTGTTTTCTAAACAAACTACATTAGGAATGAGGTGAATCTCCCAAGTGGTACATCTTGTTAGATTACACAAACAATGAAAGTTTGAACTTGCTGCACTCAACCTTCTTCGTAGGAAAGCAACTGATTCCGAGAACCGAACTAGCTTATTTCACACAGAACAGTGTTTGGCAATAAAGATTTTTTTTTTCTAAAGAAACTTCTTTAGGAATCAGGCGAATCTACTAAGTTGTACATCTTGTTAGATTACACAAAGAAGGAAAGTTTGAACGTGCTGCACTCAACGGTATTCGTAAGAAAGCAACTCATTCAGAGAAGAGAACTAGCTTATTTCACACAAAACAGTCTTCGGCAATGAAGATGTTTGCTTTCTATACAAACTATTTTAGAAATGAATTGAAACTAGTAAGTTGTATATCTTGTTAGATTACACTAACTTGGAGTGTTTGAAATTTCTGCACTCAACCTTCTTCCTAGGAAAGCAACTGAAACCAAGAACCAAACGAGCTTATTTCACACAGGACAGTATTTGGCATTAAAGATGTTTGTTTTCTAAACAAACTACTTTAGAAATGAGGCAAAATCTACTAAGTTGTACATATTGTTAGATTACACAAACCAGGAAAGTTTGGATTTGCTGCCCTCAACCGTCTTCATAAGAAAGCAGCTCATTCTGAGAAGAGAACAATCATATTTCACAAAGTAGTGTTCTGCAATGAAGATGTTTGGTTTTCTAAACAAACTACTTTAGAAATGAGCCGAATCTACTAAATTGTACATGTTGTTAGAAGACACAAAGGAATAAAGTTTGAACTTGCTGCACTCAACAGTCTTCGTAAGAAAGAAACTCATTGCGAAAAGAGAACTACCTTATTCCACACAGTACAATGTTCTGCAAAGAAGATTTTTGTTTTCTAAACAAACTGCTGTAGAAATGAGGTGAATTCACTAAGTTGTACATCTTGTTAGATTACACTAAACAGGAATGTTTGAACTTGCTGCACTGAACTATTTTCATAGGAAAGCAACTGAATCCGAGAAGCAAACTAGCTAATTTCACCCAGTACAGTGTTTGGCAATGAAGATGTTTGATTTCTAAACAAACTACTTTAGAAATGAGGCGAATCTGCTAAGTTGTACATCTTGTTAGATTATAGTAACATGGAAATTTTGAACTTGCTGCACTCAACCTTCTTCGTAGGAAAGCAACTCATTCCAGGAATCGAACTAGCTTATTTCACACAGTGTAGTGTTCAGCAATGACGATGTTTGTTTTCTAAACAAACTACTTCAGAAATGAGGCGAATCCACTAAGTTCTACATCTTGTTAGATTACACAAACCAGGAATGTTTGAAACTGGTGTAATCGACCCTGTTCATAAGAAAGCAACTCATTCCGAGAAGAGCAATAGCTTATTTGAGAGAGTACACTTTCGGAAATGAAGATGTTTGTTTTCTAAACAAATTGCTGTAAAAATGAGGCAAATCTACTAATTGTACATCTTGATAGATTACAAAAACCGGGAAAGTATGAACTTGCTGCACTCAACCGTATTAGATAGAAAGGGGAGCATTCCGAGAAGAGAACTAGCTTATTTGAAAGAGCACAGTGTTCGGCGATGAAGATGTTTGTTTTCTAAACAAACTACTTTAGAAATGAAGTGAAACTAGTAACTTGTACATCTTGTTAGATGACAGTAACTAGGAATGTTTGAACTTGTTTCTCGCAACCTTATTCATAGCAAAGCAACAGATGCAGAGAACCGAACTAGCTTATTTCACACAGTACAGTGTTCGGCAATGAGGATGCTTGTTTTCTAAACAAACTACTTTAGAAATGAGGCGAATATACTAAATTGTACATCTTGTTAGATTACACAAACAAGGAAAGTTTGAACTCGCTGAACTCAACGGTCTTCATAAGAAAGCAACTCATTCCGAGTAGAGAACTAGCTTATTTCACATAATACAGTGTTGGGAAATGAAGATGTTGGTTTTGAAAACAAACCATTTTAGAAATGAGGCGAATCTACTAAGTTGTTCATCTTGTTAGATAACCGAAACAAGGAAAGTTTGAACTTGCTGCACTCAACCTTCTTCGTACGAAAGCAACTGATTCCGAGAACCGAACAAGCTCATTTCACACAGTACAGTGTTTGGCAGTGAACATGTGTATTTCTAAACAAACTACTTTAGAAATGAGGCGAATCTAGTAAGTTTTACATCTTCTTAGATTACACAAACACGGAAAGTTTGAACTTGCTGCACTCAACGGTCTTCGTAAGAAAGCAACTCATTCCGAGAAGAGAACTGGCTTGTTTCACACAGTACAGTATTCGGGAATGAAGATGTTGGTTTTCTAAACAAACTACTTTCGAAATGAGGTGAATCATCTAAGTTGTACATGTTGTTAGATTACACAAAGAAGGAAAGTTTGAACTTGCTGCACTCAACGTTCATCGTAAGAAAGCAACTCATTCAGAGAAGAGAACTAGCTTATTTCACACAAAACAGTCTTCGGAAATGAAGATGTTTGTTTTCTGAACAAACTGCTTTAGAAATGAAGTGAAACTAGTAAGTTGTACATCTTGATAGATTTCACTAACTAGGAATGTTTGAACTTGCTGCACTCAACCTTCTTCGTAGGAATGCAACTGATTCTGAGAACCGAACTAGCTTATTTCACACAGTACAGTTTTCGGTAGTAAAGATGCTTGTTTTCTAAACAAACTACTTTAGAAATGAGTCGAATCTACTAAGTTGTACATCTTGTGAGATTACACAAACAAGGAAAATTTTAACTTCCTGCTCATAACGGTCTTCATAAGAAAGCAACTCATTCAGAGAGGAGAACAAGCTTATATCAAACAAAACAGGGTTTGGCAATGAAGATGTTTGTTTTCTAAACAAACTACCTTAGAAATGAGGCGAATCTCCTAGGTTGTGCAACTTGTTATCTTACAGAAATAAGGAAAGTTTGAACTTGCTGCACTCAACCTTCTTCGTAGGGGAGCAACTCTTTCCGAGAACCGAACTAGCTTATTTCACACAGTACAGTGTTCGGCAGTGAAGATGTTTGTTTTCTAAACAAACTACTTTAGAAATGAGGGGAATCTACGAAGTTGTACATCTTGTTAGATTACACAAACAAGGAAAGTTTGAACTCGCTGCACTCAACGGTCTTCGTAACAAAGCAACTCATTCCGAGAAAGAGAACTAGCTTATTTCACATAGTACAGTGTTTGGCAATGAAGATATTTGTTTTCTGAACAAACTACTTTAGAAATGAGGGGAATCTAGTAAGTTGTACATCTTGTTAGATTACACAAACAAGGAAAGTTTGAACATGCTGCACTCAACGGTCTTCATAAGAAAGCAAATCATTCAGACAAAAGAACAAGTTTATTTCACATAATACAGTGTTTGGCAATAAAGATGTTTGATTTCTAAACAAACCACTTTAGAAATGAGGCGAATCTACTAAGTTGTACGTCTTTTTAGATTACACAAACAAGGAAAGTTTGAACTTGCTGCACTCAACGGTCTTCATAAGAAAGCAACTCATTCTGAGAAGAGAACTAGCTTATTTCACACAGTACAGTGTTCGGCAATGAAGATGTTTGTTTTGCAAACAAACTACTTTAGAAATGAGGGGAAACTAGTAAGTTGTATATCTTGTTAGATATCACAAACAAGGAAAGTTTGAACTTGCTGCACTCAATGGTCTTCGTAAGAAAACAACTCATTCAGACAAGAGAACTATCTTATTTCACATAATACAGTGTTCAGCAATGAAGATCTTTGTTTTCTAAACAAAGAACTTTAGAAATGAAGTGAAAGTAGTGAGTTATACATATTGTTAGATCACACTAACTTGGAATGTTTGAACTTGCTTCCCGCAACCTTCTTCATAGCAAAGCAACTGACTCAGAGAACCGAACTAGCATATTTCACACAATACAGTGTTTGGCAATGAAGATGTTTATTTTCTAAACAAAATACCCTAGAAATCAGGCCAATCTACTATGTTGTACATCTTGTTAGATTACACAAACAAGGAAAGTTTGAAGTTGCTGCACTCAATGGTCTTCGTAAGGAAGCAACTCATTCTGAGAAGAGAACAAGCTTATTTCACACAGAACAGTGTTCGTCCATTAAGATGTTTGTTTTCTAAACAAACTAGTATAGAAATGAGGCGAATCTACTAAGTTGTACATCTTGTTAGATTACACTAACTAGCAATATTTGAACTTGCTGCACTCAACCTCCTTTGTAGGAAAGCAACTCATTCTGAGAAGAGAACTAGCTGATTACACACAGTACAGTGTTTGGCAATGAAGATGTTTGCTTTCTAAACAAACTATTTTAGAAATAAGGTGAATCCATTAAATTGTACATCTTCTTAGATTGCACAAACAAGGAAGGTTTGAACTTGCTGCACTCAACGGTCTTCATAAGAAAGCACCTCATTCAGAGAAGAGAACTAGCTTATTTCACACAAATCAGTGTTCAGCAATGAAGATGTTTGTTTTCTAATAAAACTACTTTAAAAATGAGGTGAATCTACTAAGTTGTCCATCTTGTTAGATTATACAAACAAGGAATTTTTGAACTTGCTGCAATCAACCCTCTTCATAAGAAAGCAACTCATTCCGAGAAGAGTACTAAGTTATTTCACACAATACACTGTTCGGCAATGAAGATGTTTGTTTTCTAAACAACTACTGTAGAAATGAGGCGAATGTACTAAGTTGTACATCTTGTTAGATTACACAAACCAGGAAAGTTTGAACTTGCTGCACTCAATGGTATTCATAAGAAAAGGGCTCTTTCCAAGAAGAGAACTAGTTTATTTCACACAGGACAGTATTCGGCAATGAAGATTTTTGTTTTCTAAACAAACAACTTTAGCTAGGAAGTAAAAATAGTAAGTTGTACATAATGTTAGATTAGACAAACAAGGAATGTTTGAAACTGCTTCTATCAACCCTCTTCGCAAGAAAGCAAGTCATTCCGAGAAGAGAACTTGCATATTTCACACATACAGTGTTCAGCAATGAATATGTTTGTTTTCTAAATAAACTAATGTAGAAATGAGGCGAATCTACTAAGTTGTACATCTTCTTAGATTACACAAACCAAGAACGTTTGAACTTGCGGCACTCAACCGTATTCATAAGAAAGGGGCTCATTCTGAGAGGAGAACTAGCTTATTTCACACAGCACAGTGCTCAGCAATGAAGATGTTTGTTTTCTAAACATACTACTTCAGAATTGAACTGAAACTAGTAAGTTGTACATGTTGTTAGATTACACTAACTAGGAATGTTTGAACTTGCTGCACGCAACCCTCTTCAAAGCAAAGCAACTGATTCCGAGAACAGAACTAGCTTATTTCACATAGTACAGTGTTTGGCAATGAAGATGTTCGTTTTCTAAACAAACTACTTTAGAAATGAGGAAAATCTACTAAGTTGTACATCTTGTTAGATTGCAAAAACTAGGAATGTTTGAACTTGCTGTACTCAGCCTTCTTCATAGGAAAGCAACTGATTCCTAGAACCGAACTAGCTTATTTCACACAGTACAGTGTTCGGCAATGAAGATGTTTGTTTTCTAAATAAACTACTTTAGAAATGAGGCCAACCTACTAAGTTGTACATCTTGTTAGATTACACAAACCAGGAAAGTTTCAACTTGCTGCACTCAACCTTCTTCGTAGGAAAGGAACTGATTCCTAGAACCAAACGTGCTTATTTCACACAGCACAGTGTTTGGCAATGAAGATGTTTGTTTTCTAAACAAACTACTTTAGAAATGAGGCAAATCTACTATGTTTTACAACTTGTTAGAATACACAAAGAAGGACTGTTTGAACTTGCTGCACTCAATTTTCTTCGTAGGAAAGGAACTGATTCCTAGAACCAAAATAGCTTATTTCACACAGCACAGTGTTCGGCAATGAAGATATTTGCTGTCTAAACAAACTACTTTAGAAATGAGGCAAATCTACTAAGTTGTATATCCTGTTAGATTGCACTAATTAGGAATGTTTGAACTTGATGTACTCAACCTTCTTCGTAGGAAAGCAACTAATTCCAAGAACCGAACTAGCTTATTTCACACAGTACAGTGTTCGGTAATGAAGATGTTTGTTTTCTAAACAAACTACAATAGAAATGAGGGGAATCTACTAAGTTGTACATCTTGTTATATTACACAAACAAGGAATGTTTGAACCTGCTGCATTCAACCCTCTTCGTAAGAAAGCAACTCATTCCTGGAGGAGAACTAGATTATTTCTCACAGTACAATGTTCGGCAATGAAGATGTTTGTTTTCTAAACAAACTACTGTAGAAATGAGGAGAATCTCCTATGTTGTACATCTTGTTATGTTACACTATGTAGGAATATTTGAACTTGCTGCACTCAACCTCCTTCGTAGGAAAGCAACTCATTCCAAGAAGAGAACTAGCTTATGACACACAGTACAGTGTTTGGCAATGAAGATGTTTGCTTTCTAAACAAACTATTTTAGAAATGAGGTGAATCCATTAAATTGTACATCTTGTTAGATTTCACAAACAAGCAAACTTTGAACTTATTGCACTCAACAGTCTTCGTAAGAAAGCAACTCATTCAGAGAAGAGAACTAGCTTATTTCACACAAAACAGTGTTCGGCAATGAAGATGTTTGTTTTCTAAACAAACTACTTTAGAAATGAGGAGAATCTATTAATTTGTACACCTTGTTAGATTATACAAACAAGGAATAGTTGAACCTGCTGCAATCAACCCTCTTCCTAAGAAACCAACTCATTCTCAGAAGAGAACTAGGTTTTTTCACACAGTACACTGTTCGGAAATGAAGATTTTTGTTTTCTAAGCAAACTACTGAGAAATTAGGCGAATCTACTAAGTTGTCCATCTGGTTAGATTACACAAACCAGGAAAGTTTGAACTTGGTGCACTCAACTGTATTCGTAAGAAAGGGGCTCATTCCGAGAGGAGAACTAACTTATTTCACACAGCACAGTGCTCGAAAATGAAGATGTTTGTTTTCTAAACAAACTACTTTAGAAATGAAGTGAAAATAGCAAGTTGTACATCTTGTGAGATTAGACAAACAAAGGAAAGTTTGAAACTGCTGAAATCAACCATCTTCGTAAAGAAGCAACTCATTTTGAGAAGAGAACTAGCGTATTTCACACAGTAAAGTGTTCAGCAATGAAAATGTTTGTTTTCTAAACAAAGTAATGTAGAAATGAGGCAAATCTACTAAGTTGTATATCTTGTTAGATTTCACAAACCAGGGAAGTTTGAACTTGCTGCACTCAACCGTATTCATAAGAAAGGGGCTCATTCCAACAGGAGAACTAGCTTATTTAACACAGCACACTGGTCGGCAATGAAGATGTTTGTTTTCTAAACATACTACTTTAGAAATGAACTGAAACTATTAAGTTGTACATGTTGTTAGATTACACTAACTAGGAATGCTTGAACTTGCTGCACGCCACATTCTTCATAGCACAGCAACTGATTCTGAGAACTGAACTAGCTTATTTCACACAGCACAGTGTTAGGCAATGAAGATGTTTGTTTTCTAAACAAACTACTTTAGAAATGAGGCAAATCTACTAAGTTGTACAACTTGTTAGATTACACAAAGAAGGAAAGTTTGAACTTTCTGCACGCAACCTTCTTTGTAGGAAAGCAACTGATTCCTAGAACCAAACTAGCTTATTTCACACAGTACAGTGTTCGGCAATGAAGATGTTTGTTTTCTAAACAAACTACTTTAGAAATGAGCGGAATCTACTAAGTTGTACATCTTGTTAGATTGTACAAAAAGGAAAGTTTGAACTTGCTGCACTCAATGGGGTTCGTAAGAAAGGGGCTCATTCTGAGAGTACTACCTTATTTCACACAGCACAGTGCTCAGCAATGAAGATGTCAGTTTTCAAAACAAACTACTTTAGATATGAGGCAAATCTACTAAGTTATACATCTTGTTAGATTACACTAACAGGGAAAGTTTGAACTTGCAGCACTCAACTTTCTTGGCAGGAAAGCAACTGATTCCTAGAACTGAACTAGCTTATTTCACACAGTACAGTGTTCAGCAACGAAGATGTTTGTTTTCTAAACAAACTACTTTATAAATGAGATGGATCTACCAAGTTGTATATCTTGCTAGACTACACTAACTAGGAATGTTTGATCTTGCTGCACCCAACCCTCTTCGTAGCAAAGCAACTGATTCCGAGAACCCACCAAGGTTATTTCACACAGTACCATATTCGGCGATGAAGAGGTTTGTTTTCTAAACAAACTACTTTAGAAATGAGGAGAATCTACTAAGTTGTATATCCTTTTAGATTTCACTAACTAGGAATGTTTGAACTTGCTGCACTCAACTTTCTTCGTAGGAAAGCAACTGATTCCAAGAACTGAACTACTTTATTTCACACTGTACAGTGTTCGGCAATGAAGATTTTGCTTTTCTAAACAAACTACTTTTTAAATGAGGCGAATCTAGTAAGTTGTACATCTTAATAGATTACACAAACAAGGAAAGTCCAAACTTGCTACAGTCAATCTTCTTCGTAGCAAAGCAACTGATTCCTAGAACCGAACTATATTATTTCACCCAGCACAGTGGTCAGCAATGTAGATGTTTGTTTTCTAAACAAACTACTTAAGAAATGAGCCAAATCTACTAAGTTGTACATCTTTTAAGATTGCACTAACTAGGAATGTTTGAACTTGCTGCACTCAACCTTCTTCGTTGGAAAGCCACTGATTCCAAGAACTGCACAAGCTTATTTCACACAGTACAGTGTTCGTCAATGAAGATGTTTGTTTTCTAAACGAACTACTTTAGAAATGAGGCGAATCTACTAAGTTGTACATCTTGTTAGATTACACAAAGAAGGAATGTTTGAAACTGCTGCAATCAACCCTCCTCTTAAGAAAGCAACTCATTCTGAGAACCGAACTACCTTATTTCACACAGTACGGGGTTCGGCAATGAATATGTTTGTCTTCTGAACAAACTACTTTAGAAATAAGGCCAATCTACTAAGTTGTACATCTTGTAAGGTTACACAAACAGGGAATGTTTGGACCTGCTGCAATCAACCATCTTCGTAAGAGAGCAACTCATTCCTAGAACAGATCTAGCTTATTTCTCACAGAACAATGTTCGGAAACAAAGATGTTTGTTTATTAAACAAACTACTGTAGAAATGACACGAATTTACTAAGTTGTACATCTTGTTAGATTGCACTAACTAGGAATGTTTGAACTTGCTTCTCTAAACCTTCATCGGAGGAAAGCAACTGATTCCGAAAACCGAACTAGCTTATTTCACACAGTATAGTATTTGGCAATGAGGATGTTTATTTCTAAACAAACTACTTTAGAAATGAGGCGAATCTAGTAAGTTGTACATCTTGTTAGATTACACACACAAGGAAAGTTTGAAGTTGCTGCACTCAAACTTCTACATAGGAAAGCAACTGATTCCTAGAACTGAACTAGTTTATTTCACACAGCACAATGTTCGGCAATGAAGATGTTTGTTCTCTAAACAAACTACTGTAGAAATGAGGCGCATCTACTAAGTTGTACAACTTGTTAGATTACACTAACTAGAAATGTTGGACCTTGCTGCGCTCAAACTTCTTTGTAGGAAAGCAATTGATTCCGAGAACCGAACTAGAGTATTTCACACAGTACACTGTTCGGCAATGAAGATGTTTGTTTTCTGAAGAAACTACTTTACAAATGAAGCGAAACTACTAATTTGTATGTCTTGTTAGATTACACAAACCAGGAAACTATAAACTTGCTGAACTCAACTTTCTTTGTAGGACAGCAACTGATTCCTAGAACCGAACTAGTACAGTGTTCGGAAACGAAGATGTTTGTTTTCTAAACTTGCTGCACGTAACCTTCTTCGTAAGAAAGCAACTCATTCTGAGCACCAAACTACCTTATTTCACACAGTACAGTGTTCGGCAATGAAGATATTTGTTTTCTAAACAAACTATTTTATAAATGAGGCGAATCTACAAAGTTGTGCATCTTGTTAGATTACACAAACAAGGAATGTTTGAACCTACTGCAATCAACACTCTTCCTAAGAGAGCAACTCATTCCTAGAAGAGAACTAGCTTATTTCACACAGTACAATGCTCAGCAATGAAGATGTTTGTTTTCTAAAAAAACTACTGTAGAAATGATGCGAATCTACTATATTGTAAATCTTCTTAGATTACACAAACAAGGAAAGTTTGAACTTGTAGCACTCAACAGTCTTCGTAAGAAAGCAACTCATTCTGAGAAGAGAACTAGCTTATTTCATACAGTACAGTGTTGGGCAATGAAGATGTTTGTTTTTGAAACAAACTATTTTAGAAATGAGGCAAATCTACATAGTTGTACATCTTGTTAGATTACACAAACAAAGAAAGTTTGAACCTCCTGCAATCAACACTCTTCATAAGAAAGCAACTCATTCCGAGAAGAGAACTAGCTTGTTTCACACAGTAAAATGTTCAGCAATGAAGATGTTTGTTTTCTAAACAAACTACGGTAGATATGAGACCAATCTACTAAATTGTACATCTTCTTAGATTACACTAACTAGGAATATTTGAGCTTGCTGCACTAAACCTTCTTCGTAGGAAAGCAACTGATTCCGAGAACCGAACTAGCTTATTTCACACAGTACAGTGTTTGGCAATGAAGATGTTTGTTTCATAAACAAACTACTGTAAAAATGAGGCAAATCTACTCAGTTGTACATCTTGTTAAATTACACAAACAAGGACAGTTTGAACTTGCTGAACTCAACCTTCTTCGTAGGAAAGCAACTGTTTACTAAAACTGAACTAGCTTATTTCACACAGTACAGTGTTCGGCAATGAATATGTTTGCTTTCTAAACAAAGTACTTTAGAAATGAGGCAAGTCTACTATGTTGTACATCTTGTTAGATTACACAAACAAAGAAAGTTTGAACTTGCTGCACTCAACCTTCTTTGTAGGAAAGCAACTGATTCCAAGAACCGAACTAGCTGATTTCAGACACTACAGTGTTCGGCAATGAAGATATTTGTATTCTAAACAAACCACTTTAGAAATGAGGCGAATCAACTAAGTTGTACATCTTGTTATATTTCACAAACAAGGAAAGTTTGAACTTCCTGCACTCAACGGTCTTCATTAGAAAGCAACTCATTGAGAGAAGGGAACCAGCTTATTTCACACAGTACAGTGTTCGGCAATGAAGATGTTTGTTTTCTAAACAAACTACTTTAGAAATGAGGCGAATCTACTGAGTTGTACACTTTGTTAGATTACACAAACATGGAAAGTTTGAACTAGCTGCACTCATCCTTATTCGTAAGAAAGGGGCTCATTCTGAGAAGAGAGCTAGCTTATTTCACACATCACAGTGTTCGCCAATGAAGATGTTTGTTTTCTAAACAAACTACTTTAGAAATGAAGTGAAACTAGTAAGTTGTACATCTTGTTAGGTGACACTAAGTAGGAATGTTTGAAATTGCTGCACTCAACCTTATAATTAGGAAAGCAACTCATTCTGAGAATGTAACTAGCTTATTTCACACAGTAAAGTGTTCGGCAATGTAGATGTTTGTTTTCTCAACAAACCACTTTGAAATGAGGCAAATCTACTAAGTTGTACATCTTGTTAGATTGCACTAACTAGGAATGTTTGAACTTGCTGCAATAAACCTTCTTCGTTGAAAAGAAACTGATTCCAAGAATCAAACCAGGTTTTTTCACACAGTATAGTGTTCGGCAATGAAGATGTTTGTTTTCTAGACAAACTACTTTAGAAATGAGGCAAATATACTGAGTTGTACATCTTGTTAGATTACACAAACATGGAAAGTTTGAACTTGCTGCCCTCACCCTTATTCGTAAGAAGCAACTTATTCTGAGAACCGAACTAGCTTATTTCACAAAGTACAGTGTTTTGCAATGTAGATGTTTGTTTTCTAATGAAACTACTTTATAAATGAGCTGTATCTGCTAGGTTGTACATCTTGTTAGATTACACAAACAAGGAAGGTTTGAACCTGCTGCAATCAACCCTCTTCGTAAAAAAGCAACTCATTCCTAGAGGAGAACCAGCTTATTTCACACAGTACAATGTTTGGCAATGAAGATGTTTGTATTCTAACTGAACTATGATAGATAGGAGGCAAGTCTACTAAGTTGTACATCTTGTTAGATCACACTAACTAGGAATGTTTGAACTTGCTGCACTCAACCTTCTTCTTAGGAAAGCAACTGAATCCGAGAACTGAACTAGCTTATTTCACACAGTACAGTGTTCGGCAATGAAGATGTTTGTTTTCTAAACAAACAACTTTAAAAGGAGCCGAATCTACTAAGTTGTACATCTTCTTAGATTACACAAACAAGGACAGTTTGAACTTGCTGAACTCAACCTTCTTCGTAGGAAAGCAACTGATTACTACAACTGAACTAGCTTATTTCACACAGTACATTGTTCGGCAATCAATATGTTTGCTTTCTAAACCAACTATTTTAAAATCGAGGCGAATCTACTAAGTCATACATCTTGTTAGATTACACAAAAAAGAAAAGTTTGAACTTGCTGCACTCAACCTTCTTGGTAGGAAAGCAACTGATTCCGAGAACCGAACTAGCTTATTTCACCCAGTACAGTGTTTGGCAATGAAGATATTTGTATTCTAAACAAACCACTTTAGAAATGAGGAAAACCTACTAAGTTGTACATCTTGTTAGATTACACAAACAAGGAAAGTTAGAACTTGCTGCACTCAACCTTATTCGTAGGAAAGGGGCTCATTCTGAGAGGAGAAGTAGCTTATTTCACACATCATAGTGTTCGGCAATGAAGATGTTTGTTTTCAAAAAAAACTACTTTAGAAATGAAGTGAACCTAGGAAGTTGTACATCTTGTTAGGTGACATTAACTAGGAATGTTTGAACTTGCTGCACTCAACCTTCTTCTTAGGAAAGCAACTCATTCTCAGAACCTAACTAGCTTATTTCACACAGTAAAATGTTTGGCAATGTAGATGTTTGTTTCCTAAACAAACTACTTTAGAAATGAGTCAAATCTACTAAGTTGTACATCATGTTAGATTGCACTAACTAGGAATGTATGAACTTGCTGCACTCAACCTTCTTCGTTGGAAAGCAAGTGATTCCAAGAACCTTACCAGCTTATTTCACACAGTACAGTGTTCGGCAATGAAAATGTTTGTCCTCTAAGCAAACTACTTTAGAAATTAGGCGAATCTACTGAGTTGTACATCTTGTTAGATTACACAAACATGGAAAATTTGAACTTGCTGCACTCAACATTCTTCATAGGAAAGCAACAGATTCCGAGAACGAACTAGCTTATTTCACACAGTATAGTGTTCGGCAATGAAGATGTTTGTTTTCTAAACAATCTACTTTAGTAATGAGGCGAATCTTCTAAGTTGTACATCTTGTTAGATTGCACTAACTACGAATGTTTGAACTTCCTGCACTCAACCTTCTTAGTAGGGAAGCAACTGATTCCAAGAAGCGAACTAGCTTATTTCACACAGTACAGTGTTTGGCAATGAAGATGTCTGTTTTCTAAACAAACTTCTTTGGAAATGAGGCAAATCTACTAATTTGTACATCTTGTTGGATTACACAAACAAGGAAAGTTTGAACTTGCTGCACTCAACCGTATTTGTAAGAAAGGGGCTCATTCCGAGAGGAGAACTAGCTTATTTCACACAGCACATTGTTCGGCAATGAAGATGTTTCTTTTCTAAACAAACTACTTTAGAATTGAAGTGAAACTAGTAAGTTGTACACCTTGTTAGGTGTTGGGCCCTGCCCAGTGTGAGGCCTAGTGGTTCTGAGCCCAGCCAGAGTTTACCTGTACTTGGCTCCTGGTGAGGCCTAGTCAAACTGGAGCCTGAGTAGAGTTTCACCACCTGTCCTTGGAGTGACTTAGCACCTAAGCTGAAACTGCCTCCGCCCAGCTACTGCTGACATGGTGAAATAATATTGGCCCTTATACCTTTCTCTCATCCTGTCTTCCCACCCTCTTCCTCAAAATATATAACTACCTTAGCATGACAATAAACGGGGAGATTTTCGCCCCACATGTTCTCCCAGCTCAATGTGGTTTTCCCCGGTGGCTTGGGGAAGATTTTTGAGTCACAGACACCCGCCTTCCTGCTCAGCCTCAAGAAGCAGCTGGCCTGACTCTCTCTCTCTTGTGCTCTACCTGCCAGTGGTGGAAGGAAAAAACCCAACAACTGGTGCCCAAAATGGGGCGCAACAACTGGTGCCCCATGTGAGGATTCAGAACGTCCTAGGGACTGGACCCCAACGTGATGAAGGAAAAATACAAAATTAAGCTGACGGGCTAATCCGGACTGCTGACAGGTGTATCCTCATAAGTTATGAGGTGATCTTCATATTTAATATTCTAATTTTTTTTTCTGTAATCTGTGCTTACTTCAACATCTTCTCATTCCTTTCTCTTTCCTCTCATTTCCGGGATGCCAACAAACCTCTTCTGTGGTGCCATTTTTAAGCGCCATTTCATGGCGGACGCACCATGTGGGCAGACCTATAAAAGAAACTCACCACGTGGATAGAGACTCACCACGTGGACAAACCTAAAAAAAAACTCACCACGTGGGAATAGACTCACCACGTGGACAGATCTAAAAATGAAACTCACCACGTGGATAGACCTAGAGGAGACTCACCACGTGGGCAGACCTAGAGGAGACTTTAAACGTTTTGCCTCCTCATTTAAATAAAAACTCAGTCCCAAAACACAAAACAAACCTGATGGGGAGATCTGCTCCCAGCTGCACTGTGTTTGATTTCATTGAGACGTCCCATAAGGGCACAGGCTCACTGGCCATCACAAATCTAAATCTAAACATAATTCTACAACATGCTTAGCTATTTTTTGAGACTTTATGCTTATGTTGTACTCATATATATTACTATTGCCCTGATATTACAAAAACTCCTCCTACAGTGTGGCTTAAAAGTAAAAAAAAAAAACCTCCATGGCTCTTGGGACAAAATTTTTGTTTTAGACCCATGGATTAATTCAATCCTCCTTGCCATAATTGCCGGCCTTAAAGACATCTCTGTAAAAAAGTTCATTTTTGCCCTTAACAAAAACTATAAGAAAAAACTAAAACTGATTTTTAAAATCTCCTTTCTCCTAAGGCCGCCACCCAAACTGCCATCGAACAGCTGTCTTTTCAGCTCTTTTCAGCCCGTAACTACTGCCTAAGGCAAATGTGCTCAAACCCCTGGTGGAGGATGTGGGCGTGTCAAAATTCTTCCACACTAACATTCTACGGTAAACTTCTTGCCTCATACAGCTCCTCCATGTAGCTTTCTGTGGATGTAAACTGTGATCAAATACAAGCTCGAGTTCCCCAAATGTCCAAACCGAGGTTAACTTTCCTCACAGGCATGGAACACAAGTCAAGGGTCCACAAAAGAAAACTTGTGTGCTTTGAGTGGAGCACTGGGACAACAGCCAGGCTCCGCCGGCATCCCTTTGGGGAGCAGGCCGAATGGGACGGTCCTGAGCGGCAGCTCTGGCCCAGGCCCGGGCACTATCGTATCGTATTGCCCTACTAGAGATGAAAAAAAAAACCTGTTTTTAAAGTCTATATGGCTATATCCTACACACCATTGTCCCACCCTTCACTGCCTTCCCATTAACGTGGGGCTAAAGAGATTGCTGAGTGGTTAAGCGCTTGCCTGTAAAGCCTAAAGACCCCGATTCAAGGCTCAATTCTCCAGTACCCATGTAAACCAGATACACAAATAAACACATACATCTAGAGTTCATTTACAGTGGCTGGAGGCCTGGCACGCCTATTTTCTCTCTCTCTGCCCTCCTAGCTCAATTCATAAAACATAAGACTAAGCCCAACTAGCTCAATCGATAGTACAATGTTGGCCTGGGATTAAAGTTTTCCCTAACAACTCTGCCCAGCTGGAGGGAAAAAAATTTAAAAAACCTAAAAACTGTCAATCTCTGGTTACTAAAAAAGTTTAATAATGGCTAATGATGGTTAAGTTTACATTATTCTAGTCTCTCCTTACTATGCCTTATACCAATTAACTTGTTTGATTTTATTATTGTTGTTACTGTTATTATAAATCTATTAAGGGCCAGGGACAAGATGTGATAATTTAAATATATGTCCCCAATATATTCAGTATATTATTAGTTTATAGTTTACATCCACACTCACCTTACTAAAGACAATGTCACTGGGGGTCAATTTTAAGGTGTAATGATGATTTAAAATTCCATTATAAAAATATACAAAATGTGCCTAACAAAAATTCCTAAAGCTTACTGTGGCTTGACTACAATAATTTTACTCTGTGTACTGTGTGACTAATTAATTTCTTTTTCTCTCTTTCATAGCTCTATAAAAACAGGCCAACTTCTGCCAACATAAAACTTCTCCTAGATCTATAAGCTTCAACATCATAAAAACTACTAACTGTCAGCCCTGAATTGATCCTAACAATACATATCTCATATATTTTATTCCTTGATTAATAATCCTAATGTTTTATTATTATTTTAGGTCATTCCAACCCATCTGATCTCCAAGTCCTCACTACTAAATGCCTTGCCATTTTACAGGTGTCTCCAGAAAAATTCAAACTGCCCCTCCCTTCAAGATTTTGGGCTCCAGGTTATTCCTTGATACTGTTTCTCCTGTCAAACCCCAACTCCATAATCAAAAATTCTATACTTTGCCTCAACTCCAAAAGGTGCTGGGGGAAATTAATTGGATGAGGCCCTGGATACCCATAACTACTGAGGAACTGTCCCCTTTATTTGACCTCTTAATGGGCCTTACTCTCTCCTCTCAGATAACCTTGCCGCCTCATCATGAACAAATTCTACATAAGGTACAACGGGCTATAGATGCTGCTATCCTAAAGAGGTTCGATCCTAACTTACCTATCTTCCTCTGTATTTTCTCTTGGGAAACATTATACACTGGGCTGTTAGCCCAGGAAGGAAGAACCCATCCAATGGATTCACCTCTCCCTTGGTGGAGTCCCCAGAGTTTACTCTATAACTAACCAGATTGCAGACTGCATTATCAAGGGCAGGGACACCTCTGTCCAATTGTTTGGCACAGAGCCTCATTTCATTGTCACCCCCTTTAAGGTAACAGACTTCACTTGGCTTCAGAGAAATAACAACAGGGTTGCTATGGCCCTCGAGGGGTTTCTGGGTATAATTGATTGTCACTATGGTCCTTATAAATGGATGAGCTCCTTCTCTAGGTTGGAATGGAGATCCCCAGACTTTTTAAAATCTAAACCCAACCCTGATTTTCTTACTGTATTCACCAATGGGGGGCGCTTGAGAGCTTCCCTAGCTGTTTACCCTCCCCTAAGGAGGGGAGAAAAGCCTATGCCCATTAAGGCAATCTCCCATGAGGTCACAGGATCAGCACAACTCAAAGAACTATTTGCTGTTGTTTTGGCTTTGGACACTATTCAGGAGCCATTTAACTTATTTTCTGACAGCCTTTATGTTGTTAACCTGTTACCCAACCTAAATGAGGCCCATATTAGACCAGACTCCAATATTATAACCCCACTGATGATTCAAGCCCGCTCCCTACTTAAACAAAAAATTAACCCCATTTTTTTTCAACATCTCAGAGGCCATCAAAATTTACCAGGATTCCTCTCTAACGGAAACGATTTGGCTGACAAACTGGCCTCTCAGCCTCAATGTAATACAGTCTCAGAAGCTACACACTTCCACTTATTAACTCATATACATTGTAGGGGCCTTATACATAAATATCCCCATGTGCCACTCAAGGACCTTAAAAACATTGTCCAAACTTACAAATCCTGTCAGCCTTTCATCCAGGTACCTCCTCTTCCAACTACAGGAGCCAATCCTTGAGGGCTACGCCCTAATCATCTTTGGCAAATTGATGTTACACACTATTCTCCATTTGGAAAACTTAAATATATTTTTCTCTGAGTTGATACTTTCTCCCATGCTTGCTGAGCATTGGCACATGCTGGGGGGGGTACTAAACATGCTATTAGCCATATGCTTCAATGCTTTACCACCCTTGGATTGCCAGATCAAATCAAAACTGTTAATGGTCCCTGCTTCATAAGCAGGACTTTTATAGATTTTCTCCAAACCTGGAAAATCTCACTTTCCACAGGCATCCCATATAGCCCGTGGGGCCAGGCCATTGTGGAAAGATATAATCAAACTCTCAAGTCTCAATTACAAAAACAAAAGGGGGAATCCCTACCCCCACATGACCAACTAAAAAAGGCATTATTAACCCTAAATATTTTAAATTTTTCTAAAGAAGATAGACACTTGTCCCCTTTTCAAAAACATTACCCTCAGCTGTCACCTACAGCTCGATCTGGGTCAAATGGAGGGACCCATTAACTGGGTCCTGGAAGGGACCAGACCCCCTCCTCACAGCAGGGAGAGGAAAAAAGTCCTATTTGGGTACCAGCAAGAGACTTAAAATATTTACCCCAACAAGGGGATGATAATAATCAATTCTCCAGGGAGAGTCCCACCCCTGAGAACTATGCCTGTTTCTTCCCCAGGAACAACTGAAGGTGTGGATGCTACTAGACACAAATGAAGCCAGAAAAGCTCCAGAAAGATTTACAGAAGAGGAGATGGGACTTCCAAGACAACCTGCTGTGGACGAACTTACATGGTTCTTACCCTACCTTCTCCCTCCTCTTGGACCCCTCCTACTTCTTGCTCTTTACCCTACCTTCTCCCTCCCCCTGAGCTCATCCTTCTTATCCTCACTCTCGGGCCCTGTGTAATTAATAAGATTTCACAATTCATACACCAACAGCTTGAGGCAATTAAACTTCATCAGGTCACAATTAAACTTCATCAAGTCAAAGCACCACAGGTTCACAACTCAAAGGCAATGGCTTTTTGGCTTATTGGCTATCCACCTAACATCCCTCCCCGCCCTCCATCGAACCAACAATGGGTAAGATCTCAGACAGGCTGAGACAAGCTAAGACAGGGCATGGAGTAGTCAACGGGCTAGAGGCATGGTACTCAGTGACGGGTAAGATTCCCAAAGGGGGACAACCTAGGACAGAGGCCATAACCATCCACTGTTCTTATAAAAACAAAAGGGGGAGATGTTGGGCCCTGCCCAGTGTGAGGCCTAGTGGTTCTGAGCCCAGCCAGAGTTTACCTGTACTTGGCTCCTGGTGAGGCCTAGTCGAACTTCCGGAGCCTGAGTAGAGTTTCACGACCTGACCTTGGAGTGACTCAGCACCTAAGCTGAAATTGCCTCCGCCCAGCTACTGCTGACATGGTGAAATAATATTGGCCCTTATACCTTTCTCTCATGCTCTCTTTCCACCTTCTTCCTCAAAAAATATACATACCTTCCCATGACAATAAACGGGGAGATTTCTGGCCCAGAAGTTCACCCGGCTCAATGTGGTTTTCTTTTCCCTGGTGGCGTGGGGAGGTTTTTTGAGTTGCCAACACCTGTCTTCCCGCTCAGCCTCAAGAGAAGTGGCTGGCCCAACACTCTTTCTCTTCCGCTCTACCTGCCAGTAGTGGAAGGAAAAAAACCGACAACTGGTGCCCAACCTGGGGTGCAACAGTTAGGTGACACTAAATAGGAATGTTTGAACTTGCTGCATGCAATCTTCTTCGGAGCAAAGCAACTGATTGCGAGAACCAAACTAGCTTAATTCACACAGTATAGTGTTTGGCAATGACGATGTTCATTTTCTAAATAAACTACTTTAGAAATGAGGTGATTCTACTAACTTGTACATCATGCTAGATTACACAAACAAGGAAAGTTTGAACTTGCTTAAATCAACCTTCATCCTATGAAAGCAACTGATTCTGAGAAGAGAACTGGCTTATTTCACACAGTACATTGTTCAGCAATAAAGATGTTTGTTTTCTAAACAAACTACTTTAGAAATGAGGCAAATCTACAAAGTTGTACATCTTGTTAGGTGACACTAACTAGGAATGTTTGAACTTGCACTCAACCTTCTTCGTAGGGAAGCAACTGATTTTAAGAACCAAAACTAGCTTATTTCACAGAGTACAGTGTTTGGCAATGAAGATGTTTGTTTTCTAAACAAACTTCTTTAGAAATGAGGTGAATCTACTAATTTATACATCTTGTTAGATTACACAAACAAGGAAACTTTGAACTTGCAGCACTCAACTGTATTTGTAAGAAAGGGGCTCATTCCGAGAGGAGAACTAGCATATTTCACACAGCACATTGTTCGGCAATGAAGATGTTTGTTTTCTAAACAAACAACTTTAGAATTGAAGTGAAACTAGTAAGTTGTACATCCTGTTAGGTGACACTAACTAGGAACATTTGAACTTGCTGCATGCAATCTTCTACGTAGCAAAGCAACTGATTGCAAGAACACAACTAGCTTATTTCAAACAGTATAGTGTTTGGCAATGACAATCTTCTTTTTCTAAAAAAACTACTTCAGAAATGAGGCGAATTTACTAAATTATATATGTTGTTAGATTACACAAAGAAGTTACGTTTGAACTTGCTGCACTCAACGGTCTTCATAAGAAAGCAACTCATTCAGAGAAGACAACTAGCTTATTTCATACAAAACAGTCTTTGGCAATGAAGATGTTTGTTTTCTAAACAAACTACTTTAGAAATGAAGCAGATCTACTAAGTTGTACATGTTGTTAGATTACACAAACAAGGAAAGTTTGAACTTTCTGCACTCAACCTTCTTCATAGGAAAGGAACTGATTCCGAGAACTGAACTAGCTTATTTCACACAGTACAGTGTTCGGCATTGAAGATATTTGTTTCTAAGCAAAATCTTGGTAGTAAAGCAACTGATTCCTAGAACCAAACTAGCTTATTTCACACAGTACAGTGTTTGGTAATGAAAATATTTGTTTTCTAAACAAACTACTTTAGAAATGAGGCGAATCTACTAAGATGTATGTCTTGTTAGATTACACAAACAAGGAAAGTTTGAACTTGCTGCACTCAATGGTCTTCATACGAAAGCAACTTATTGAGAGAGGAGAACTACCTTATTTCACGCAGTACAGTGTTCAAAAATGAAAGTGTTTGTTTTCTAAGGAAAGTACTTTAGAAATGAGGCGAATCTACTAAGTTGTACTTCTTGTTAGATTACAAAACCAGGAAAGTATGAACTTGCTGCACTCAACCGTATTCGTAAGAAAGGGGCTCATTCCAAGAAGAAAACCAGCTTATTTCACACAACACAGTGTTCGGAAATGAAGATGTTAGTATTCTAAACTAACTCCTTTAAAAATGAAGTGAAACTAGTAATTTTTACATCTTGTTAGATGACACCAACAAGGAATGTTTGAACTTGCTACACGCAACCTTCTTCAAAGCAAAGCAACCAATTATGAGAACCGAAGTAGCTTATTTCACACAGTACAGTGTTTGGGAATGAAGACGTTCATTTTCTAAACAAACCACTTTAGAAATGAGGAGAATCTACTAAGTTGTACATCTTGTTAGATTGCAATAACTAGGAAAGTTTGAACTTGCTGAATTCAACCTTCTTCATAGGAAAGCAACTGATTCCTAGAACCGGTCTAGCTTATTTCAAACAGTACAGTGTTCCGCAATGAAGAAGCTTGTTTTCTAACCAAACTACTTCAGAAATGAGGCAAATCTACTAAGTTGTACATCTTGTTAGGTTACACAAACAAGGAAAGTTTGAACTTGCTGCACTCACTGGCATTCGTAAGAAAGCAACTCATTCACAGAAGAGAACCAGCTTATTTCACAGAGTACAATGTTCGGCAATGAAGATGTTTGTTTTCTAAACAAACCATTTTAGAATTGAGGTGAATCTGTTAAGTTGTACATCTTGTTAGATTACACAAACAAAGTAAGTTTGAACTTTCTGCACTCAACCTTCTTCGTAGGAAAGCAACTGATTCCAAGAACTGAACTAGCTTATTTCACACAGTACAGTTTTCTGCAATAAAGATGTTTATTTCTAAACAAACTACTTTAGAAATGTGGTGAATCTACCATGTTGTACATCATGTTAGAATACATAAACAAGGAAAGTTTGAACTTGCTGCACTCAACCTTCTTTGTAGGAAAGCAACTCATTCCGAGAACCAAACTAGGTTATTTCACACAGAACAGTGTTCGGCAATGAAGATGTTTGTTTTCTGAACAAACTATTTTAGCAATGAGGTGAATCTACTAAGTTGTGCATCTTGTTTGATTACAAAAACAACGAATGTTTGAAACTGCTGCAATCAACCCTTTTCGTAAGAAAGCAACTCATTCTGAGGAGAGAACTAGCTTATTTCACACAGTACAGTGTTCGGCAATGAAGATGTTTGTTTTCTAAACAAACCACTTTAGAAATGAGACGAATCTACTAAGTTGTACATCTTGTTAGATTACACAAACCAGTAAAATATGAACTTGCTGCACTCAACCTTCTTCGTAGGAAATCAGCTGATTCCAAGAACCTAACTAGCTTATTTCACAAAGTACAGTGTTTGGCAATGAAGATGATTGTTATCTAAACAAACCACTTTAGGAATGAGTAGAATCTACTAAATTGTACATCTTCTTAGATTACACAAAGAAGGGAAGTTTGAACTTGCTGCACTGAACGGTCTTTGTAAGAAAGGAACTCATTCACAGAAGAGATCTTGCTTATTTCACACAAAACAGTGTTCGACAATGAAGACATTTGTTTTCTAAACAAACTATTTTTGAAATGAGGTTAATCTACTAAGTTGTTTATCTTGTTAGATGACACTAACTAGG
This sequence comes from Orientallactaga sibirica, assembly GCA_036365145.1. Classification (NCBI taxonomy): domain Eukaryota; kingdom Metazoa; phylum Chordata; class Mammalia; order Rodentia; family Dipodidae; genus Orientallactaga; species Orientallactaga sibirica. The sequence continues at coordinate 582,074 of JAEOAD010000020.1, forward strand.
AATGTTTGAACTTGCTGCACGCAACTTTATTCGTAGGACAGCAACTCAATCCGAGAACCCAAGTAGCTTATTTCACTTAGTACATTGTTTGGCAATGGAGATGTTTGTTTTCTAAAGAAACTACTTTAGAAACGATGCTAATCTACTAAGTTGTACATTTTGTTAGATTAAAGAAACAAGGAAAATGTGAACTTGGAGAACTCAACCTTCTTAGTAGGAACGCAACTGATTCCTAGAACTGAACTAGCTTATTTACCACAGTGCAGTGTTCGGCAATGAAGATGTTTGTTTTCTAAACAAACCACTTTAGATATGAGGCGAATCTACTCAGTTGTACATTTTGTTAGATTACCCAAACTGGGAAAGTATGAACTTGCTGCACTCAACTGTGTTCCTAAGGAAGGGGCTCATTCCGAAAGAGAATTAGGTTATTTCACACAGCACAGTGTTTGGCAATGAAGATGTTTGTTTTCTAAAAAACTACTTTAGAAATGAAGTGAAACTAGTAGGTTGTACATTTTGTTAGATGACACTAACTCGGAATGTTTGCACTTGTTTTACACAAACTTCTTCATAGCAAAGCAACTGATTCTGAGAACCGAAGTAGCTTATTTCACACAGTACAGTGTTGGGCAATGAAGATGTTCATTTTCGAAACAAACTGCTTTAGAAATGAGGCAAATCTACTAAGTTGTACATCTTGTTAGATTACACTAACTAGGAATGTTTGAACTTGCTGCACTCAACCTTCTTCGTAGGAAAGCAACTGATTCTGAGAACCGAACTAGCTTATTTCACACAGTACAGTGTTCATCAATGAAGTTGTTTGTTTTCTAAACAAATTAGTTTAGAAATGAGGCGAATATAGTAACTTGTACATCTTGTTAGATTACACAAACAAGGAAATTTTTTTTTTATCAATATATATTTTTTATTTATATTATTCTGATTTTACATTCATAGTATTGGTTCCATTGTCCTCCTCCCCTTCCTCCCACTTTCAAAGGGGCCCTCATCAATGGGGAATGTTTATCATGCATTGTGAGTTTGCTCAAGAGTTCTGGTGGATAGGCCCCAGTCTCTGTGCATAATGCCCCAACTTGTGACGCTAACAATCTTTCCGCCCCTCTTCCGCGAGTTTCCCTGAGCCACATTGGGGTCATTTTAGTTCTGCTTCCTTGATGAGGTTTTGGGAGCCTCTGTGTCTCTGGATATCTGGCTAATGACTGGAGTTGGATGTTCTCTGTATTTATCTCCTTCAGCCTTTTTCTGGTGTTGTGATCGCCTTGAGCGCTGTATTCTTGCCCTTCCCCTGCGTTGTTCTATGGTTTCAGCTGGGGCCCTGGTGAGGTGTGGTTAGCTGATCCTCCCTTCAGGTTCATTGTCCACCTGAAAAGAGATAAGCAAATTCTCCAACGGAGAGAGAAGTTAGTACTAGATAGAAGGGATAACCATATATGTTTTGGAGGGAACTTTATATGCATTGGCTCTCTTCTAGCCTACTTTTTGGTGGCCACTAGATCTTGGAGACTGAGCTCATTTTTTGTACATGGCTTTGACTTATTTCCCAGTTCCAGCAATGAGTTCCACTCCACTGAGTGGATCTATTAGCCAAATCAAGAACAGTTGGTTACCCCCCATGGCTGTTTGCCACTACTGCACTTGTATGAGCATTACGTCAGATGGTTTCCTGCTGGGTATCTTAGACTGCAAGTTGTTTGGACCAATGTCAGACATTTTCCCCCAGTTGCTCATGTAGCACCCTCTGGTACTAGACTCGCTAACTGTCTGGGGACTGACCTTCTTCCAGATTCTGGCCAGGTCTCTCTGTGTTTGGTCTTACACACGTATGCTGTCTTCGACAGTAGGGTCTTACCATTAACCTTTGGTGGGTCACCAAGTACTCTGACAGAAGTCTGTCTTTTTTGGGAAACCTTGTAGGTGTTTCAGATCAACAGCTCATTGTGGAAGTTAACCCTTGCTGGCACTGGGAGTTATAAGTCTGCACCTAGGAAGGTGAGGGAGGAAAAAGATATATAATGTAAAAGAGAAAGTGAGTATAGAGAGAGAGAGAGAGAGAGAGAGAGAGAGAGAGAGAGAGAGAGGGAGAGAGAAGAGAAAGAGAAGCAGGACAAGATTAAAGTTGGCCTTCATCATGTTCTCTCCAGGTTCCTGTGGTTCGAGTATTCCCTCCGTAGGCCTGCTGAAGGATCACTGTTTTAGCCTGTTGTCCAGAGTAAAGGGTTTTGTATTATTTTTCCCTTTTGGGTCCCAATTTGTATCCCCCCCTTGTCCTCCCTCCCACCCTCTGATTCCCTCCCACCATTACCCTCCCTCCATCCCACCCTCCTTCGTGTCTCGTCCTCAGAGTGTTTATTAGGTTTGGCCACATGTCACGTGGAATCCGGTTAGGGGCGACAGATAAATGAGACCATGCGATGATTATCTTTTGTGCTTGGGTGAGCTCACTGAGGATGATCTGTTCCATGTTTGACCATTTTTTTCAAATTTCCTTATTTCATCTTTCCTTACTGCTACGTAGAATTCCATAGTATAGATATACCACATCTTTGTTATCCATTCATCTAGTGATGGACACCTGGGTTGATTCCAGCTCTTTGCTATTATGAATTGAGCAGCTATAAACATGGTTGAGCAAATGTTTCTGATCTGAGGCTTGGGGCCTTTAGGTAAATGCCCAATAAGGGAATAACTGATCCACTGGTAAGTCTATGGCCATCCTTTTCAATAGTCTCCATATAGCTGTCCATAGTGGTTGAACCATTTTACATTCCCACCAACAGTGAAGACTTGTTCCTATTTCTCCACAGCCTCGCCAGCATTTGTTTTCATTGTTTTTTTAATGTTAGCCATCCTTACTGGGGTAAGGTGGAATCTCATTGTTGTTTTAATTTGCATTTCCCTGATGATTAGGGATGTTGAACATTTTCTTAAATGTGTGTTTGCTATTTGTATTTCTTCCTCTGAGAACTCCCTGTGCAGTTCTCTGCCCCACTTTGTGAGTGGGTTGATTGGTGATTTATTGTTTAGGTTTTGGAGTTCTTTGTAGATTCTAGAAATTAGGCCTTTGTCAGTTGTATAGCTGGTGAAAATTTTCTCCCATTCTGTGGGTATTCTGCTGGCTTTGGTTATTATATTTTTGTCAGTGAAAAAGCTTTTCAGCTTCATGAGATCCCAATGGTTGAGTGATTGTTTAATTTCCTGAGCTGCTGAGGTTTTGTTCAGGAAATCTTTTCCCACTCCTATATCATGGAAGGTTCCTCCTATTTTTTCTTCCAGTAGTAGCAGAGTTTCTGGTTTTATATTAAGGTCTTTTATCCATTTGGACTTAATTTTTGTGCATGGAGAGATGTGTATGTCGAGTTTCATTTTCCTACATATGGTTGTCCAGTTTGTCCAGCACCATTTGTTGAAGATGCTGTCCTTTTCCATTCTACATTGCTAGGGCCTTTGTCAAATATCAAGTAGCTATAGTTTCTTGACCCAAAGTCTGGTCTTCAATTCTGTTCCATTGGTCTATATTCCTGTTTTTGTGCCAGTACCAGGTTGTTTTTATTACAATGGCTTTGTAGTATAACTTTAGATCAGGTATGGTGATGCCTCCAGAGGTGTTTCTTTTGCTGAGGATGAGCTTGATATCCGAGGCCTTCTGCCTTTCCATATGAATTTTGAGATACTTTTTCTATCTCATTGAAGAAGGAAGTTGGGATTTTTATCGGCATTGCATTGAATCTATAAAGTGCTTTTGGTAAAATTGCCATTTTCACAATGTTAATTCTACCAATCCAGGAGCATGGGAGGTCTTTCCATTTTTGTAGGACATCCTCAATTTCCTTTTGAGAGTTTTTATGTTTTCATTGTATAGGTCTTTCACTTCCTTAGTTAATGTTATTCCAAGGTATTTTATTTTCTTTGTTGCAATTGAAAATGGGACGATGTTAGTTATTTCTTTTTCTGTCTCTTTGTCCTTTGCATACAAAAAGGCTACTGATTTCTGTGCATTGATTTTGTATCCTGCTACTTTGCTGAAGGCGCTAATCACCTTTAAGAGTTTTGGGATGGAAGTTCTCGGGTCACTTATGTATAGAATCATGTCATCTGCGAATAGGGCTAACTTAACTTCTTCCTTTCCAATTTGTATCCCTTTGATTTCTTTCTCCTGTCTTATTGCTTGAGCTAATACTTCTAGCACTATGTTGAAGAGCAGAGGTGAGAGTGGACACCCTGCCTTGTTCCTGACCTCAATGGGAATTCCTTCAGCCTCTCCCCATTAAGAATTACTTGGGCTTTAGGTGCTTTATATATAGCCTTTATTATGTTGAGATAAGGGCCGCCCATACCTATTCTCTCCAATGTTTTGATCATGAAGTGATGTTGTATTTTGTCAAAGGCCTTTTCTGCATCTATCAAAATGACCATGTGGTTTTTGTGTTTCAGCTTGTTTATGTGGTGTATTACATTGACAGATTTCCGTATGTTGAACCACCCTCATGTTCCAGGGATGAAGCCTACTTGATCAAGGTGGATAATGCTTTTGATGTACTGTTGAATCTGGTTTGCAAGAATTTTGTTCAGGATCTTTGCATCTATGTTCATCAGAGAAATGGGCCTATAATTTTCCTTTCTTGTGGCGTCCCTTCCTGGTTTTGGAATTAGGGTGATACTAGCTTCATAAAAGAGTTAGGATCTCTCCCTGTTCTCCTATTGTGTGGCAGAGTTTGAGAAGAATTGGTTTCAGTTCTTCCATGAAGGTTTGGTAGAATTCTGCTGAGAAGCCATCTGGTCCTGGACTCTTCTTTTTGGGGAGGTGTTTGATTACCTCTTCTATCTCGAAGGGTGTGATGGGTTTGTTTAGGAAATTAATCTGCTCTGGGCTTAGCTTTGGTAGGTGGTATGTGTCTAGAAATTCATCCATTTCCTCCATATTTTCCTGTTTTATGGAGTAGAGGTTTTTAAAATAAGTCCTAATAACTCTTCCTATTTCGCTCATGTCTGTTGTGATCTCTCCCTTTTCATTTCTAATTTTGTTGATTTGAAGTGTTTCTTTTTTCTGCTTGATCAAATTGGCCAGGGGTGTATCAATCTTGTTAATTTTTTCGAAGAACCAGCTCTTTGTTTCGTCAATTTTCTTAATTGTCCTCTTAGTTTCCAATTCATTAATTTCTGCTCTGATTTTAATTATTTCTTTCCGTCTGGAAATTTTTGGGTTGGCTTCTTCTAGCCTTTCCAATGCTTTTAGGTGAATGGTCAGGTTATTGATTTGGGATCTTTCTATTTTTCTTATGATGGCATTTAGTGCTATGATTTTTCCCCTAAGGACTGCCTTCATTGTGTCCCACAAGTTTTGGTATGATGTGTTCTCATTGTCATTGAGTTCTAGAAATTTTGCAATTTCATTCTTTATTTCATCCACAACCCATTTGTTGTTTAAAAGTGTGTTGTTCAATTTCCAGGAGGTAGAGGGATTCCTGGTGTATTTTTTTGTTGTTAATTTCTAGCATTACAGCATTGTGGTCTGATATCATGCAGGAAATTACATCAATTTTCTTGAAAGTGTGGAGGCAGGCTTTGTGGCCTAGTACATGATCTATTTTAGAGAAGGTTCCATGTGCTGCTGAGAAGAATGTGTAATCTGTAGATTTTGGGTGGAATGTTCTATATACGTCTGTTAGGTCTAGTTGCTCTATGGTGTTGTTGAGCTCTCTTACTTCTCTATTAATTTTCTGTTTGGATGATCTATCCATTGTTGATAGTGGAGTATTGAAGTCCCTGACTATGATGGTGTTGGTGTTTATTTCTGTTTTGTTGCCAAGTAGATTTTGCTTTATGAATTGTGGTGCACCTGTGTTTGGTGCATAAATATTGATGATTGTGATGTCCTCTTGTTGGATTGTTCCTTGATAAGTAAGAAGTGGCCTTCTTTGTCTTTTTTTGGTTAATTTTGGTTTGAAGTCTATTTTATCTGATATAAGTATAGCTACGCCTGCTTTTTTTTTGTGTTTGTGTTTGCTTGAATATCATTTTCCACCCTTTCACCCTAAGGAGGTGTCTGTCTTTAGTGGTGAGGTGGGTTTCTTGAAGACAGCAGATTGAGGGGTCCAGTTTTCTGATCCACTCTGTTAGCTTATGTCTTTTGATGGGTGAATTGAGGCCATTAATGTTCAGAGATATTAGTTTGAGGTTTGATTTAATACCAGCCATATTGTAGAGGGTTGTGGTCTTTGTGGTTTTTTTTTTTGAGGGGTAAGGGGTTAATGTGGACTGCTTCTTGAGGGCTCTTGAGATTGGTTATTTGTTTCTTCTGTGTGAAGAATTCCCTGAAGTACTTTCTGTAGGTTTGGCTTTGTGCTCATATATTTGTAGAGATGAGTTTTATCATGGAATGTTTTTCTTTCACCATCTATTATGAGGGATACTTTTGCTGGATAGAGTAGTTGTGGCTGGAAACCATGGGTTCTTAGAGTTTGCAGTGTTCCATTCCAGGCCCTTCTGGCTTTTAGTGTTTCCATTGAGAAATCTGAGGTAATTCTAATGGGGTTCCCTTTATATGTAATGTGTTGTTTTTCCCTGGCTGCTTTTAGGATTTTCTCTTTGTGCTTGATGTTTAGAGTCTTAAAGATAATGTGTCTCGGAGAATTTCTCCTTTGGTCCAGTCTGTTTGGAGTTCTTGTAGCTTCTTGTAGCTTGATGGGATTTTTCTTGAGAGAGTGGGAAAGTTTTCTTCAATTATTTTGTTGAATAAGCTTTCCATTCCTTTAGTCTGTGTTTCTTCCCCCTCTGGTATGCCCATGATCCTAATGTTTGGACGCTTCAGGGTATCCCACATTTCCCTCATGTTCTGTTCACGGTAATTTTTGAACTTGTTGAAGTTTCTGGACTCATGAACTGTTTCTTCTGTTTTGTCTTCCAGTTCTGAGTTTCTGTCCTCTACTTGGCTGACTCTGTTCTTAAGAGCTTCTATAGAGTTTTGGGTTTGTTCAATTTGGTTCATATTTTCTGTTTTCTTATGTATAGTTTCCATCCCTCTGTCTAGTTCCCTTTTCACATCATGTTCTGACCTTCTTAATGCTTCTTGGAGTTCATCCTTGCATTTTTTATGTCTTCATTGAACTTAGCCATCTGGTTATTGAGGACCTCTTGTTTTTTGCACTCTCCTTCAGATCATTTAACTGTCTAATCTAGCAAGGATAACATGCATACAATTATTGGCTCTTTGTTGAGTTTCTGAGAGTTGTGCTATTTGCTTGGCCAGGGTTGCATAGCTTGTCTCTTCATTTTGGGGTTCTGATTCTAATGTCTCTTCTATGATTTGATTCGAGACATCCATTGTAGGACTGATAGTGTAGCTTGATTTATTTGTATCTGGTTTTTCATGCTCTTCCTTTTTCGCTGTGATCTGCGCATCACACCAGTTCAGAGACACTGGCTCAGTGGGATCTGTCTTGTGATGGCACAGGGAATGGGTGGGGCTTGACCTGCAGTGTGGTTGCACAGGTTCCAGGCAGGTGATATAGCTCCACAGGCCCAGGACACCTGCCTGTGATGGTGCGCCGGGGCTCTGGCCGGGGAGTCAGAAGTGGGACAAATATGTCTTGCTCAGTGGATCCACAGACCCAAGCGCCTGGCTGCAATGGCGAGCTCAGGGGCTCTGGCCAGGGAGCAGGCAGTGGGACAAATCTGTCTCACTCAGAAGATCCACAGATTCAGGCACCCCACTGCAATGGCTCACTCAGGGGCTTTGGCCGGGAGCAGGACGTGGGACGAATCTGTCTCACTCGTTGGATCCACAGCCCCAGACACCTAACTATTGTCACGCCCAGGGGTTCTGGCCGGGATCAGGAAGTGGGACGAAACTGTCTCACTCTGTGGACCCAGGTGCCTAACTGTATTGGCGCACCCAGGGGCTCAGGCCGGGGAGCAGGAAGTGGGACGAAACTGTCTCACTCTGTGGACCCAGGCGCCTAACTGTATTGGCACGCCCAGGGGCTCTGGCCGGGAGCAGGAAGCGGGGACGAAACTGTCTCACTCTGTAGACCCGGCGCCTAACTGTATTGGCGTGCCCAGGGGCTCTGGCCGGGAGCAGGAAGCGGGATGAAACTGTCTCACTCTGTGGACCCGGCACCTAACTGTATTGGCGCATCCAGGGGCTCTGGCCGGGAGCAGGAAGCGGGACGAAACTGTCTCACTCTGTGGACCCGGCGCCTAACTGTATTGGCGTGCCCAGGGCTCTGGCCGGGAGCAGGAAGCGGGATGAAACTGTCTCACTCTGTGGACCCGGGCGCCTAACTGTATTGGCGCACCCAGGGGCTCTGGCTGGGGATCAGGAAGTGGGACGAAACTGTCTCACTCTGTGGACCCGGCGCCTAACTGGATTGGCGTGCCCAGGGGCTCTGGCCGGGAGCAGGAAGTGGGGACTAAACTATCTCACTCTGTGGACCCGGCGCCTAACTGGATTGGCGCACCCAGGGGCTCTGGCCGGGGAGCAGGAAGTGGGATGAAACTGTCTCACTCTGTGGACCCAGGTGCCTAACTGTATTGGCGCACCCAGGGGCTCAGGCCGGGAGCAGGAAGTGGGCGAAACTGTCTCACTCTGTGACCCAGGCGCCTAACTGTATTGGCACGCCCAGGGGCTCTGGCCGGGAGCAGGAAGCGGGACGAAACTGTCTCACTCTGTAGACCCGGCGCCTAACTGTATTGGCGTGCCCAGGGGCTCTGGCCGGGGAGCAGGAAGCGGGATGAAACTGTCTCACTCTGTGGACCCAGGTGCCTAACTGTATTGGCGCACCCAGGGGCTCAGGCCGGGGAGCAGGAAGTGGGACGAAACTGTCTCACTCTGTGGACCCAGGCGCCTAACTGTATTGGCACGCCCAGGGGCTCTGGCCGGGAGCAGGAAGCGGGACGAAACTGTCTCACTCTGTAGACCCGGCGCCTAACTGTATTGGCGTGCCCAGGGCTCTGGCCGGGGAGCAGGAAGCGGGATGAAACTGTCTCACTCTGTGGACCCGGGCACCTAACTGTATTGGCGCATCCAGGGGCTCTGGCCGGGGAGCAGGAAGCGGGACGAAACTGTCTCACTCTGTGGACCCGGGCGCCTAACTGTATGGCGCGTGCCCAGGGGCTCTGGCCGGGAGCAGGAAGCGGGATGAAACTGTCTCACTCTGTGGACCCAGGCGCCTAACTGTATTGGCGCACCCAGGGGCTCTGGCCGGGATCAGGAAGTGGGACGAAACTGTCTCACTCTGTGGACCCGGCGCCTAACTGGATTGGCGTGCCCAGGGGCTCTGGGCGGGGAGCAGGAAGTGGGGACGAAACTATCTCACTCTGTGGACCCGGCGCCTAACTGGATTGGCGCACCCAGGGCTCTGGCCGGGGAGCAGGAAGTGGGACGAAACTGTCTCACTCTGTGGACCCAGGCGCCTCACTGGATTGGGGCGCCCAGGGGCTCTGGCCGGGATCAGGAAGTGGGACGAAACTGTCTCACTCTGTGGACCCGGGCGCCTAACTGTATTGGCATGCCCAGGGGCTCTGGCCGGGGAGCAGGAAGCGGGACAAAACTGTCTCACTCTGTGGACTCAGGCGCCTAACTGTATTGGCGCGCCCAGGGCTCTGGCCGGGTCAGGAAGCGGGGACGAAACTGTCTCACTCTGTGGACCCAGGCACCTAACAGGATTGGCGCGCTCAGGGGGCTCTGGCCTGGGAAGTGGGGCAGATCTAGCTCACTCGGTGGGTCCACAGACCTGGGGACCTGGCTGCAACGGTGCTCAGTGTTTGGCTGGCCAGGGGCCTCAGGCAGGTCCAGCGGGACCTTTCAGGCAGTGGCGCCTGCCAAGAGCTTGGGAATCAGTGGTTTCCTTATATTGCAAATCCACCCCCACCCTCTGGAAGCATGCAGGAGCCAGCAAACCCTTTTAAAAGGTCCCTTTAACCTTAAGTATTCTTCTCTTTTCTTCCCCGTGAAGTGAGGCGAGGTTAGGTAGCTGCCATCTTGACCGGAAGTCAAGTTGTATATCTTGTTAGATTACAAAAACAAGGAAAGTTTGAACATGCTGCACTCAATGGTCTGGTAAGAAAGCAACTCATTCAAAGAAGAGAACTAGATTATTTCACACAAAACAGTGTTCGGAAATCAAGATGTTTGTTTCCTAAACACACTACTTTAGAAATGAGGTGAATCTACTAAGTTATACATTTTGTTGGATTACATAAACAAGGAATGTTTGAACTTGCTGCACTCAACGGTCTTTGTAAGAAATCAACTCATTCAGAGAAGAGAACTACCTTATTTCAAACAAAACAGTCTTCGGCAATGAAAATGTTTGTTTTCTAAACAAACTACTTTAGAAATGAAGGGGATCTACTAAGTTGTACATCTTGATAGATAACAGAAATGAGGAAAGTTTGAACTTGATGCACTCAACCTTCTTCGTAGGAAAGCAACTCATTCCAAGAACCGAACTAGCTTATTTCACACAGTACTATGTTCGGCAATGAACATATTACTTTACTAAAGAAACTACTGTAGAAATGAGGCGAATCTATTAAGTTGTACATCTTGTTAGATTACAAAAACAAGGAAAGATTGAACTTGCTGCACTAAACCTTTTTCGTTGGAAAGCAACTCATTCCAAGAACTGAACTAGCTTATTTCACACAGTACAGTGTTTGGCAGTGAACATGTTTGTTTTCCAAACAAACCACTTTAGAAATAAGGTGAATATACTAAGTTGTACATCTTGTTAGATTACACAAATCAGGAAAGTGTGAACTTGCTGCACTCAACCGTGTTCATACGAAAGGGGCTAATTCCAAGAGGAGAACTACCTTATTTCACACAGCACAGTGTTCAGCAATGAAGATGTTAGTTTTCTAAACAAACTACTTTCGAAATGAATTGAAACTAGTAAATTGTACATCTTTTTAGATGACACTAACTAGGAATGTTTCAAATTTCTGCACGCAACCTTCTTCGTAGGAAAGCAACTGATTCCAAGAACCGAACTATCTTATTTCACACAGTACAGTGTTCTGCAATGAAGATGTTTGCTTTCTAAACAAATTACTTTAGAAATGAGGCGAATCTACTAAGTTGTACATGTTGTACGATTACACAAACAAGGAAAGTTTGAACTTGCTGCACTCAACCATCTTCGTAGCAAAGCAACTGATTCCGAGTACCGAACTAGCTTAATTCACATAGTACAGTGTTTGCAACAAAGATGTTTGTTTTCTAAACAAACTACTTTAGGAATGAGGCGAATCTACTAAGTTTTACATCTTGTTAGATTACACAAACAAGGAAAGTTTGAACTTGCTGCACTCAAAGGTCTTCGTACGAAAGCAACTCATTCAGACAAGAGAACTAGCTTATTTCACACAGCACAGTTTTCGGCAATGAAGATGTTTATTTTCTAAAGAAACCACTTTAGAAAGGAGGTGAATCTACGACGTTGTACATGTTGTTAGATTACAGAAAGAAGGAAAGTTTCAATTTACTGCACTCAACCGTCTTCTTAAGAAAGCAACTCATTCAGAGAAGGGAACTAGCTTATTTCACACAGTACAGTATTCGGCAATGAAGATGTTTGTTTTGTAAAGAAACTACTTTTGAAATGAGGCAAATCTACAAATTGTACATCTTGTTAGATTGCACTAACTAGGAATGTGTGAACTTGCTGCACTCAACCTTCTTCGTAAGAGAGCAACTCATTCAGAGAAGAGAACTACCTTATTTCACACAAAACAGTCTTCACCAATGAAGATGTTTGTTTTTGAAAGAAACTACTTTAAAAATGAGGCGAATCTGCTAAGTCGTATATCTTGTTAAATTACACAAACAAGGAAAGTTTGAACTTGCTGAACTCAACCTTCTTCGTAGGAAAGCAACTGATTCCTAGAACTGAACTAGCTTATTTCACACAGTACAGTGTTCAGTAATGAAGATGTTTGTTTTCTAAACAAACTACTTTACAAATGAAGTGAAACTAGTAAGTTGTACATCTTGGTAGATTACACTAACTAGGAATGTTTGAACTTGCTGCACTCAACCTTCTTTTTAGGAAAGAAACTGATTCCGAGAAACAAACTAGCTTATTTCACACGGGACAGTGTTCGGCAAAGAAAATGTTTGTTTTATAAACAAACTACTTTAGAAATGACACAAATCTACTAAGTGGTACATCTTGTTAGATTACACAAACATGGAAAGTTTGAAATTGCTGCACTCAACGGTCTTCATAAGGAAGTCACTCATTCAGAGAAGAAAACTAGCTTATTTCACACAAAACAGTCTACGGCAATGAAGATGTTTGTTTTCTAAACAAACTACTTTAGCAATGAATTGAAACTAGTAAGTTTTACATCTTGTTACATGATAGCAACTAGGAATATTTGAACTTGCTTCACGCAACCTTCTTTGTAGCAATGGAACTGATTTCGAGAACCTAACTAGATTATTTCACACAGTACAGTGTTGGCAATGAAGATATTTGTTTTCTAAATAAAATACTTTGGAAGTGAGCCGAATTTAAAAAGTTGTACATCTTGTTATATTACACAAACAAGGAAAGTTTGTACTTCCTGCACTCCTTGGTCTACGTAAGAAAGAAACTCATTCCGAGAAGAGAACTAGCTTTTTTCACACAGTACAGCGTTCGGCAATGAAGATGTTTGTTTTCTAAACTAACTACTTTAGAAATTAAGGCAATCTAGTAAGTTGTACAACTTGTTAGATTACACAAACAAGGAAAGTTTAAACTTGCTGCACTAAACGGTTTTCGTGAGAAAGCAACTCACTCAGACAAGAGAACTACGTTATTTCACGTAATACAGTGTTTCATAGTGAAGATGTTTGTTTTCTTACAAACTACTTTACAAATGAATTGAAACTAGTAAGTTGTACATCTTGTTAGATGACAGTAACTAGGAATGTTTGAACTTGCTGCACTCAAACTTCTTCGTAGGAAAGCAACTGATTCCAAGAACCGAACTAGCTTAATTCACACAGTACAGTGTTCGGCAATGAAGATGTTTGTTTTCTAAACAAACTACTTTAGAAATGAGGCTAATCTACTACCTTGTACATCTTGTTAGATTACACAAACAAGGAAAGTTTGAACTTGCTGCACTCAAAGGTGTTCGTAAGAAAGCAACTCATTCCAAGAAGAGAACTGGCTTATTTCACACAAAACAGTCTTCGGCAATGAAGATGTTTGTTTTCTAAACAAACTACTTTAGAAATGAAGTGAAACTAGTAAGTTGTACATCTTGTTAAATGACAGTAACTAGGAATGTTTGAACTTGCTTCACGCAACCTTCTTCGTAGCAAAGCAACTGATTCCGAGAACCGAACCCAACTTATTTCACACAGTACAGTGTTGGGCAATGAAGATATTTATTTCTAAAGAAACTACTTTAGATATGAGCCAAATCTACTAAGTTGTGCATCTTTTTAGAATACACAAAGAAGAAAAGTTTGAACTTGCTGCACTCAACCTTCTTCGTAGGAAAGGAACTGATTCCAAGAACTGAACCATCTTATTTCACACAGTACAGTGTTCAGCAATGAAGATGTTTGTTTTCTAAACAAACTAGTTTAGAAATGAAGCGAATCTACTAAGTGGTACATCTTATTAGATTACACAAGAAGGAAAGTTTGAACTTGGTGCACTCAACGGTCTTTGTAAGAAAGCAACTTATTCAGACAATATAACTAGCTTATGTCACACAATACATTTTCTGCAATGAAGAAGTTTGTTTTCTAAACAAACCACTTGAGAAATGAGGCGAACATACTAAGTTGTATATATTGTTAGATTACACAAACAAGAAATGTTTGAACCTGCTGGAATCAAACCTCTTCGTAAGAAAGCAACTCATTCCAAGGGGAGAACAAGCTTATTTCACACAGTACAGTGTTCAGCAATGAAGATGTTTGCTTTCTGAACAAACTACTGTAGAAATGAGGCAAATCTACTAAGTTGTACATCTTGTTCGATTACACTAACTAGGAATGTTTGAACTTGCTGCACTCAACGTTCTTCGTAGGAAAGCAACTTATTCCTAGAACCAAACTAACTTTTTTCACACAGTACAGTGTTCAGCAATGAAGATGTTTGTTTTCTAAACAAGTACGTTAAAAATGAGGCAAATCTACTAAGTTGTACATCTTGTTAGATTACACAAACAAGGAATGTTTGAAACTGCTGCAATCAACCCTCTTCATAAGAAAGCAACTCATTCCGAGAAGAGACCTAGCTTATTTCACACAGTACAGTGTTCGTCAATGAAGATGTTTGTTTTCTAAACAAACCACTTCAGAAATGAGGTGAATCTACTAAGTTGTACATCTTGGTAGATTACACAAACCAGGAAAGTGTGAACGTGTTGAACTCAACCGTATTTGTAAGAAACTGGCTCATTCCGAGAGGAGAAATAGCTTATTTCCTACAGCACAGTGTTCCGTAATGAAGATGTTTCTTTTCTAAATAAACTACTTTAGAAATGATGTGACACTAGTAAGTTGTACATATTGTTAGATGACACTGACTAGGAAGGTTGGAACTTGCTGCACGCAACCTTCTTCATAACAAGGCAACTGATTCCGAGAACCAAACTAGCTTATTTCACACAGTACAGTGTTTGGCAATGAAGATGTTCGTTTTCTAAACAATGTACTTTAGAAATGAAGTGAAAGTAGGAAGTTGTATATCTTTTTAGATGACACTAACTAGGAATGTTTGAACTTGCTGCACACAACCTTCTCCCTAGCAAAGCAACTGATTCCAAGAGCCGAACTAGATTATTTCACACAGTGCAGTTTTTGGCAATGCAGATGTTCGTTTTCTCACCATACTACTTTAGAAATGAGGCAAATCTACTAAGTTGTACATCTTGTTAGATTACACAAACAAGGAAAGTTTGCACTTGCTGCATTCAATTTTCTTCGTAGGGGAGTAACTGATTTCGAGAACCGAACTGCCTTACTTCACACAGTACAGTGTTCGGCAATGAAGATGTTTGTTTTCTAAACAAACGACTTTAGAAATGAGGCGAATCTACTAAGTTGTACATCTTTATAGATTACACAAACAAGGAAAGTTTGAACTTGCTGAACTCAACGTTCTTCATAGAAAGCAACTGATTCCTAGAACCGAACTAACTTATTTCACAAAGTACAGTGTTCAGCAATAAAGATGTTTGTTTTCTAAACAAACCACTTCAGAAATGAGGCAAATCTACTAAGTTGTACATCTTGGTAGATTACACAAACCAGGAAAGTGTGAACGTGTTGAACTCAACTTTCTTCGTAGGAAAGTAACTGATTCCGAGAACCGAACTAGCTTATTTCACACAGTACAATGTTTGTCAATGAAGATGTTTGTCTTCTAAACAAACTATGTTAGAAATGAGGCAAGTGTACTAAGTTGTACATCTTAGATTACACAAACAAGGAAAGTTTTAAATTGATGAACTCATACTTCTTCATAGGAAAGGAACTGATTCCTAAAACCAAGCTAGCTTATTTCACACAGTACAGTGTTCGGCAATGAAGATGTTTGTTTTCTAAACAAACTACGTTAAAAATGAGGTGACACTACTAAGTTGTACACCTTTTCATATTGCACAAACAAAGAATGTTCAAAACTTCTGCAATAAACCCTCTTCATAAGAAAGTAACTCATTCTGAGAAGAGAACTAGTTTATTAAACACATTATGTTGTTTGGCAATGAAGATGTTTGTTTTCTAAACCAACTACTTTAGAAATGAGCCGAATCTAGTAAGTTGTGCATATTGATAGATTACACAAACAAGGAAAGTTTGAACTTGCTGCACTCAACGGTCTTCGTAAGAAAGTAACTCATTCAGACAAGAGAAGTAGCTTATTTCACACAGTACAGTGTTCGCCAATGAAGATGTTTGTTTTCTAAACGAACCACTTTAGAAATGAGGCGATTCTACTAAGTTGTACATCTTGTTAGATTACACAAACCAGGAAAGTATGAACTTACTGCACTCAACCGTATTCGTAAGAAAGGGGCTCATTCCAAGAGGAGAACTAGCTTATTTCACACAGCACAGTGTTCGGCAATGAAGATGTGTGTTTTCTAAAGAAACTGCTTTAGAAATGAAGTAAAACTAGTAAGTTGTACATCTCGTTAGATGACACTAACTAGGAATGTTTGAACTTGCTGCACGCAACCTTCTTCGTAGCAAAGCAACTGATTCTGAAAACTGAACTAGCTTATTTCACACAGTACAGTGTTAGGCCATGAAGACATTTGTTGTCTAAACAAACAACTTTAAAAATGAGGAGAATCTACTAAGATGTACATCTTGTTAGATTGCACTAACTAGGAATGTTTGAACGTGCTGCACTCAACCTTCTTTGTAGGAAAGGAACTGATTCCATGAACTGAACTAGGTTATTTCCCACAGTACAGTGTTCGGCAATGAAGAGGTTTGTTTTCTAAACAAACTACTTTAGAAATGAGGCGAATCTAGCAAGTTGTACATCTTCTTAGATTAGACAAACAAGTAAAGTTTAACTTGCTGCACTCAATGGTCTTCGTAAGAAAGCAACTCATTCAGACAAGAGAACTAGCTTATTTCACACAGCACAGTTTTCGGCAATGAAGATGTTTATTTTCTAAAGAAACCACTTTAGAAAGGAGGTGAATCTACGAAGTTGTACATGTTGTTAGATTACAGAAAGAAGGAAAGTTTCAATTTACTGCACTCAACCGTCTTCTTAAGAAAGCAACTCATTCAGAGAAGGGAACTAGCTTATTTCACACAAAACAGTCTTCGGCAATGAAGATATTTGTTTTCTAAACAAACTACTTTAGAAATGAGGCCAAACTACTAAGTTGTACACCTTATCAGATTACACAAACAAGGAAAGTTTGAACTTGCTGCACTCAACTTTCCTCGTAGGAAAGCAACTCATTCCGAGAACCGAACTAGCTTATTTCACACAGTACAGTGTTCGGCAATGAAGATGATTGTTTTCTAAACAAACTACTTTAAAAATGAGGTGACAATACTAAGTTGTACATCTTTTCAGATTACACAAACAAAGAGTGTTTGAAACTGCTGCAATAAACCCTCTTCGTAAGAAAGTAACTCATTCTGAGAAGAGAACTAGCTTATTTCACACATTACAGTGCTTGGCAATGAAGATGTTTGTTTTCTAAACAAACTATTTTAGAAATGATGCGAATCTAGTAAGTTGTACATCTTGATAGATTACACAAACAAGGAAAGTTTGAACTTGCTGCACTCAACGGTGTTCGTAAGAAAGCAACTCATTCAGACAGGAGAACTAACTTATTTCCCACAGCACAGTGTTCGCCAATGAAGATGTTTGTTTTCTAAACAAACCACTTTAGAAATGAGGTGAATCTACTAAGCTGTACATCTTGTTAGATTTCACAAGCCAGGAAAGTATGAACTTGCTGCACTCAACCGTATTCATCAGAACGGGCTTCATTGCCAGAGGAGAACTAGCTTATTTCACATAGCACAGTGTTCAGCAACGAAGATGTGTGTTTTCTAAAGAAACTGCTTTAGAAATGAAGTAAAACTAGTAAGTTGTACATCTCGTTAGATGACACTAACTAGGAATGTTTGACCTTGCTGCACGCAACCTTCTTCGTAGCAAAGCAACTGATTCCAAAAACTGAACTAGCTTATTTCTCACAGTACAGTGTTTGGCCATGAAGATATTCGTTTTCTCAACAAACGACTTTAAAAATCAGAAGAATCTACTAAATTGTACATCTTGTTATATTGCACTAACTAGTAAAGTTTGGACATGCTGCACTCAACCTTCTTCGTAGGAAAGCAACTAATTCCTAGAACCGAAGTAGCTTATTTCACACAGCACAGTTTTCGGCAATGAACATGTTTGTTTTCAAAAGAAACAACTTTAAAAATGAGGCGAATCTACTAAGTTTTACATCTTGTTAGATTACAGAAAGAAGGAAAGTTTGTACTTGCTGCACACAACCTGCTTCATTGGAAAGCAACTCATTCCGAGAACCTAACAAGCTTATTACACACAGTACAGTTTTCGGCAATGTAGATGTTTGTTTTCTTAACAATCTACTGTAGAAATGAGGAGAATCTACTGAGTTGTACATCTTGTTAAATTACACTAACAAGGAATGTTTGAACTTGCTGCACTCAACCTTCTTTGTAGGAAAGCAACTGATTCCAAGAACAGAACTAGCTTATTTCACACAGTACATTCTTAAGCAATGAAGATGTTTGTTTTCTAAACAAACTACTTTAGAAGTGAGGTGAATCTCCTAAGTTGTACATCTTGTTAGATTACATAAACAAGGAAAGTTTGAACTTGCTGCACTCAACCTTCTTCGTAGGAAAGCAACTGTTCCTAGAACCGTACTAGCTTATTGCACACAGTACAGTGTTCGGCAATGAAGATGTTTGTTTTCTAAACAAACTACTTTAGAAATGAGGCGAATGTACTAAGTTGTACATCTTGTTGGATTACATAAACAAGGAAAGCTTGAACTTGCTGCACTCAACCTTCTTTGTAGGAAAGCAACTCATTCCTAGAACCGGACTAGCTTATTTCACACAGTACTGTGTTCGGCAATGAATATGTTTGTTTTCTAAACAAACCACTTTAGGCATGAGGCAAATCTACTAAGTTATACATCATGTTAGATAACACAAACCAGGAAAGTATGAACCTGCTGCACTCAACCGTGTTTGTAAGAAAGGGGCTCATTCTGAGAGGAAAACTAGCTTATTTCACACAGCACAGTGTTCTGCAATGAAGATGTTTGTTTTCTGAACAGACTACTTTAGAAATGAAATGAAAATTGTAAGTTGTACATCTTGTTAGATGACACTAACTAGGAAAGTTTGAACTTGATGCACACAATGGTCTTCGTGAGAAAGCAACTCATTAAGACAAGAGAACTAGCTTATTTCACACAGTTCAGTGTTTGGAAATGAAGATGTTTCTTCTTTAAAAAAACCACTTTAGAAATGACGTGAATGTACTAAGGTATACATCTTGTTACACAAACAAGGAAAGTTTGAACTTGCTGCACTCAACCTTCTTCATAGGAAAGCAACTAATTCCGAGAACCGAACTAGCTTATTTAACACAGTACAGTGTTCGGCAATGAAGATGTTTGTTTTCTAAACAAACTACTTTAAAAATGAGGCCACCCTACTAAGTTGTACATCTTTTGAGATTACACAAAAAAGAATGTTTGAAATTGCTATAATCAACCCTCTTCATAAAAAAGTAACTCATTCCAAGAAGAGTTCGAGCTTATTTCACACAGTACAGTGTTTGGCAATGAAGATGTTTGTTTTCTAAACAAACTACTTTAGAAATGAGGCGAATGTATTAAGTTGTAAATCTTGTTAGATTAAACAAAAAAGGAAAGTTTGAACTTGCTGCACTCAACCATAATCGTAAGAAAGGAGCTCATTCCCAGAGGAGAACTAGCTTTTTTCAGCCAGCACAGTGTTCGGCAATGAAGACGTTTGTTTTCTAAACAAACTACTTTAGAAATGAAATTAAACTAGCAAGTTGTACATCTCCTTAGATGACACTTACTAGGAATGTTTGAACTTGCTGCACGCAACTTTCTTCGTAGAAAAGCAACTGATTCTGAGAACTGAACTAGCTTATTTCACACAGTACAGTGTTTGGCAATGAAGATGTTCGTTTTCTAAACAAACTAGTTCAGAAATGAGGAGAATCTACTAAGTTGTACATCTTGTTAGATTGCAGTAACTAGGAATGTTTGATCTTCCTGCACTCAACCTTCTTCGTAGGAAAGCAACTGATTCGAAGATCCAAACTAGCTTATTTCACACAGTACAGTGTTTGGCAATGAAGATGTTTGTTTTCTAAAGAAACTATTTTAGAAATGAAGTGAACCTAGTATGTTTTATATCTTGTTAGATTACACAAACAAGGAAAGTTTGAACTTGCTGCACTCAACGGGCTTTGTAAGAAAACAACTCATTCAAACAAGAGAACTAGCTTATTTCACACAGTACAGTGTTCAGCAATGATGTTTGTTGTCTCAACAAACCACTTTAGAAAGGAGGCGAATCTACTCAGTTGTACATCTTGTTAGATTACACAAACAAGGAATGTTTCAACCTGCTGAAATCAACCCTTTTCGTAAGAATGCAACTCACTCCTCCAGGAGAACTAGCTTATTTCACACAGTACAGTGTTCAGCAATGAAGATGTTTGTTTTCTAAACAAACTCTTTTGAAATGAGGCGAATCTAGTAAGTTGTACATCTTGTTAGATTAAACAAAAAAGGAAAGTTTGAACTTGCTGCACACAACCATAATCGTAAGAAAGGGGCTCATTCCCAGAGGAGAACTAGCTTTTTTCACCCAGCACAGTGTTCGGCAATGAAGACGTTTGTTTTCTAAACAAACTACTGTAGAAATGAAGTGGCACTTGTAAGTTGTATATCTTGTTAGATTACACAAACAAGGAAAGTTTGGACTTGCTGCATTGAATCTTCTTCGTAGGAAAGCAACTGATTCCTAGAACCGAACTAGCTTATTTCACACAGTACTGTGTTTTGAATGAAGATGTTTGTTTTCTAAACAAACTACTTTAGAAATGAGGCAAACCTACTAAGTTGTATATCTTCTTAGATTACACAAACAAGGAAAGGTTGAACTTGCTGGACTCAACCTTCTCCGTAGGAAAGCAACTCATTCCAGAACCGAAACTAGCTTATTTCACCCAGTTCAGTGTTTGGCAATGAAGATGTTTGTTTTCTAAACAAACTACTTTAGAAATGAGGCAAATGTACTAGGTTGTGCATCTTATTAGATTACACCAACAGGAATGTTTGAAACTGCTGCAATCAACCCTCTTCGTAAGAAAGCAACTCATTCGAGAAGAGAACTAGCTTATTTCACACAGTACAGTTTTCTGCAATGAAGATGTTTGTTGTCTAATCCAACTACTTTAGAAATGAAGTGAAACTAGTAAGTTGTACATCTTGTTAGATGACACTAAGTAGGAAAGTTTGAACTTCCTGCACACAAACTTTTTAGTAGCAGTGCAACTGATTCTGAGAAGGAGAACTAGCTTATTTCCCACAGTACAGTTTTCGGTAATGAAGATGTTTGTTTTCTAAACAAACTACTTAAGAAATGAGGGGAATCAAATAAGTTGTACATCTTCATGGATTACACAAACAAGGAAAGTTTAAACTTTCTGCACTCAACGTTCTTCATAAGAAAGCAACTGATTCAGAGAAGAGAACTAACTTATTTCACACAAAACAGTGTTTGACAACGAAGATGTTTGTTTTCTAAACAAACTACTTTAGAAATGAAGTGGATCTACTAAGTTGTACATCTTGTTAGATTACAAAAATAAGGAAAGTTTGAACGTGTTGCACTCAACCTTCTTCATAGTAAAGCAACTCATTCTGAGAACTGAACTAGCTTTTTTCAAACAGTACAGTGTTTGGCAATGGAGATGTTTGTTTTCTAAAACAAACTACTTTAGAAATGAGGCAAATCTACTAAGTTGTACATCTTGTTAGATTACACAAACTAGGAATGTTTGAACTTGCTGCACTCAACCTTCTTTGTAGGAAATCAACTCATTCTGAGAACCGAACTAGCTTATTTCACACAGTACAGTGTTCGGTACTGAAGATGATTGTTTTCTAAACAAACTACTTTAGAAATGAGGCAAATCTACTAAGTTGTACATCTTGTTTGATTACACAAACAAGGAAAGTTTAACTTGCTGCACTCAACCTTCTTCATAGGAATGAACCTGATTCCCAGAACCGAACTAGCTTATTTCACACAGTACAGTGTTCAGCAATGAAGATGTTTGTTTTCTAAACAAACTACTTTAGAAATGAAGTGAAACTAGTAAGTTGTACATCTTGTTAGATGACACTGACTAGGAATGTTTGAACTTCCTGCACTCAACCTTCTTCATAGGAAAGCAACTCATTCCTGAGAACCTAACTAGCTTATTTCACAAAGTAGGGTGTTTGTCAATGGAGATGTTTGTTTTCTAAAACAAACTAGTTTAGAAATGAGACAAATCTACTAAGTTGTACATCATGTTAGATTGCACTAACTAAAAATGTTTGAACTTGCTGCACTCAACCTTCTTCATAGGAAAGCAACTGATTCCAAGAACGGAACTATCTTATTTCACAAAGTACAGTGTTCGGCAATGAAGATGTTTTTTTCTAAACAAACTAATTTAAAAATGAGGTGAATATACTAAGTTGTACATCTTGTTAGACTACACAAAGAAGGAATGTTTGATCCTGCAGCAATCAACCCTCTTCGTAAGAAAGCAACTCATTCCTACAGGTGAACTAGCTTATTTCACACAGTACAATGTTTGGCAATGAAGATGTTTGTTTTCTAAACAAACTATTTAGAAATGAGGTGAATCTACTAAGTTGTACATCTTGTTAGATTTCACTAACTGGGAATGTTTGAACTTACTTGCTGCACTCAACCTTCTTAGTAGGAAAGCAACTGATTCCCAGAACATAACTAGCTTATTTCACAGAGTACAGTGTTTGGCAATGAAGATGTTTGTTTTCTAAACAAACTACTTTAGAAATAAGGCGAATCTACTAAGTTGTACATCTTGTTATATTACACAAAGAAGGAAAGGTGGAACTTGCTGAACTCAACCTTCTTAATAAGAAAGCAACTGATACCTAGAACCAAACTAGCTTATTTCACACAGTAGAATCTTTGGCAATGAAGATGTTTGTTTTCTAAACAAACTACTTTAGAAATGAGGCAAATTTACTAAGTTGTACATCTTGTTAGTTTACACAAACAAGGAATGTTTGAAACTGCTGCAATCAACCTTCTTCAAAAGAAAGTAACTCATTCATAGAAGAGAACTAGCTTATTTCACACAGTACAGTGTTCGGCAATGAAGATGTTTGTTTTCTAAACAAACTACTTTAAAAATGAGGTGAATCTACTAAGTTGTACATATTGTTAGATTACACAAACAAGGAAAGTTTGAATTTGCTGCACTCAACCTTCTTTGTAGGAAAGCAACTGATTTGTTAGAACTGAACTAGCTTATTTCTTGCTGCACTCAACCTTCAGTACAGTGTTCGGAACTATGCTTATTTCAAACAGTACAGGTTTGTTTGTTTTCTAAACAAACTACTTTAGAAATGAGGCGAATCTACTAAGTTCATTCTGAGAAGAGAACGAGCTTATTTCACACAGTACAGTGTTCGGCAATGAAGATGTTTGTTTTGAAAACAAACCACTTTAGAAATGAGGCGAATTTACTGAGTTGTACATCTTGTTACATTACACAAACCAGGACAGTATGAACTTGTTGCACTCAACCGTATTCATAAGAAAGGGGCTCATTCCGAGAGGAGAACTAGCTTATTTCAGACAGCACAGTGTGTGGTAATGAAGATGTTTGTTATCTAAACAAACTACTTTAGAAATGAGGTGAATCTACTAAGTTGTACACCTTGTTATATTACACAAACAAGGAATGTTTGAAACTGCTGCAATCAACCCACTTCATAAGAAAGCAACTCATTCCGAGAAGAGAACTAGCTTATTTCACACAGTACAGTGTTCAGCAATGAAGATGATTGTTTTCTAAACAAACTACTTTAAAAATGAGGTGACAATACTAAGTTGTACATCTTTTCAGATTACACAAACAAAGAGTGTTTGAAACTGCTGCAATAAACCCTCTTCGTAAGAAAGTAACTCATTCTGAGAAGAGAACTAGCTTATTTCACACATTACAGTGCTTGGCAATGAAGATGTTTGTTTTCTAAACAAACTATTTTAGAAATGATGCGAATCTAGTAAGTTGTACATCTTGATAGATTACACAAACAAGGAAAGTTTGAACTTGCTGCACTCAACGATGTTCGTAAGAAAGCAACTCATTCAGACAGGAGAACTAACTTATTTCCCACAGCACAGTGTTCGCCAATGAAGATGTTTGTTTTCTAAACAAACCACTTTAGAAATGAGGTGAATCTACTAAGCTGTACATCTTGTTAGATTACACAAGCCAGGAAAGTATGAACTTGCTGCACTCAACCGTATTCGTCAGAACGGGCTTCATTGCCACAGGAGAACTAGCTTATTTCACATAGCACAGTGTTCAGCAATGAAGATGTGTGTTTTCTAAAGAAACTGCTTTAGAAATGAAGTAAAACTAGTAAGTTGTACATCTCGTTAGATGACACTAACTCGGAATGTTTGACCTTGCTGCACGCAAACTTCTTCGTAGCAAAGCAACTGATTCCAAAAACTGAACAAGCTTATTTCTCACAGTACAGTGTTTGGCCATGAAGATATTCGTTTTCTAAACAAACGACTTTAAAAATGAGGAGAATCTACTAAATTGTACATCTTGTTAGATTGCACTAACTAGTAAAGTTTGGACATGCTGCACTCAACCTTCTTCGTAGGAAAGCAACTAATTCCTAGAACCGAAGTAGCTTATTTCACACAGCACAGTTTTCGTCAATGAAGATGTTTGTTTTCAAAAGAAACTACTTTAAAAATGAGGCGAATCTACTAAGTTTTACATCTTGTTAGATTACAGAAAGAAGGAAAGTTTGTACTTGCTGCACACAACCTGCTTCATTGGAAAGCAACTCATTCCGAGAACCTAACAAGCTTATTACACACAGTACAGTTTTCGGCAATGTAGATGTTTGTTTTCTTAACAATCTACTGTAGAAATGAGGAGAATCTACTGAGTTGTATATCTTGTTAAATTACACTAAGAAGGAATGTTTGAACTTGCTGCACTCAACCTTATTCGTAGGAAAGCAACTGATTCCAAGAACAGAACTAGCTTATTTCACACAGTACATTCTTAAGCAATGAAGATGTTTGTTTTCTAAAAAAACTACTTTAGAAGTGAGGTGAATCTCCTAAGTTGTACATCTTGTTAGATTACATAAACAAGGAAAGTTTGAACTTGCTGCACTCAACCTTCTTCGTAGGAAAGCAACTGTTCCTAGAACCGTACTAGCTTATTGCACACAGTACAGTGTTCAGCAATGAAGATGTTTGTTTTCTAAACAAACTACTTTAGAAATGAGGCGAATGTACTAAGTTGTACATCGTGTTGGATTACATAAACAAGGAAAGCTTGAACTTGCTGCACTCAACCTTCTTTGTAGGCAAGCAACTCATTCCGAGAACCGGACTAGCTTATTTCACACAGTACTGTGTTCGGCAATGAATATGTTTGTTTTCTAAACAAACCACTTCAGGCATGAGGCAAATCTACTAAGTTATACATCATGTTAGATAACACAAACCAGGAAAGTATGAACCTGCTGCACTCAACCGTGTTTGTAAGAAAGGGGCTCATTCTGAGAGGAAAACTAGCTTATTTCACACAGCACAGTGTTCTGCAATGAAGATGTTTGTTTTCTGAACAGACTACTTTAGAAATGAAGTGAAACTAGGAAGTTGTACATCTTGTTAGATGACACTAACTAGGAAAGTTTGAACTTGATGCACACAATGGTCTTCGTGAGAAAGCAACTCATTAAGACAAGAGAACTAGCTTATTTCACACAGTTCAGTGTTTGGAAATGAAGATGTTTCTTCTCTAAAAAAACCACTTTAGAAATGACGTGAATGTACTAAGGTATACATCTTGTTACACAAACAAGGAAAGTTTGAACTTGCTGCACTCAACCTTCTTCGTAAGAAAGCAACTAATTCCAAGAACTGAACTAGCTTATTAAACACAGTACAGTGTTCGACAATGAAGATGTTTGTTTTCTAAACAAACTACTTTAAAAATGAGGCCACCCTACTAAGTTGTACATCTTTTGAGATTACACAAAAAAAGAATGTTTGAAATTGCTATAATCAACCCTCTTCGTAAAAGAGTAACTCATTCCAAGAAGAGTTCGAGCTTATTTCACACAGTACAGTGTTTGGCAATGAAGATGTTTGTTTTCTAAACAAACTACTTTAGAAATGAGGCGAATGTATTAAGTTGTAAATCTTGTTAGATTAAACAAAAAAGGAAAGTTTGAACTTGCTGCACTCAACCATAATCGTAAGAAAGGAGCTCATTCCCAGAGGAGAACTAGCTTTTTTCAGCCAGCACAGTGCTCGGCAATGAAGACGTTTGTTTTCTAAACAAACTACTTTAGAAATGAAATTAAACTAGTAAGTTGTACATCTCTTTAGATGACACTTACTAGGAATGTTTGAACTTGCTGCACGCAACTTTCTTCGTAGAAAAGCAACTGATTCTGAGAACTGAACTAGCTTATTTCACACAGTACAGTGTTTGGCAATGAAGATGTTCGTTTTCTAAACAAACTAGTTCAGAAATGAGGAGAATCTACTAAGTTGTACATCTTGTTAGATTGCAGTAACTAGGAATGTTTGATCTTCCTGCACTCAACCTTCTTCGTAGGAAAGCAACTGATTCGAAGATCCAAACTAGCTTATTTCACACAGTACAGTGTTTGGCAATGAAGATGTTTGTTTTCTAAAGAAACTACTTTAGAAATGAAGTGAACCTAGTATGTTTTATATCTTGTTAGATTACACAAACAAGGAAAGTTTGAACTTGCTGCACTCAACGGGCTTTGTAAGAAAACAACTCATTCAAACAAGAGAACTAGCTTATTTCACACAGTACAGTGTTCAGCAATGATGTTTGTTTTCTCAACAAACCACTTTAGAAAGGAGGCGAATCTACTCAGTTGTACATCTTGTTAGATTACACAAACAAGGAATGTTTCAACCTGCTGAAATCAACCCTTTTCGTAAGAATGCAACTCACTCCTCCAGGAGAACTAGCTTATTTCACACAGTACAGTGTTCAGCAATGAAGATGTTTGTTTTCTAAACAAACTCTTTTGAAATGAGGCGAATCTAGTAAGTTGTACATCTTGTTAGATTAAACAAAAAAGGAAAGTTTGAACTTGCTGCACACAACCATAATCGTAAGAAAGGGGCTCATTCCCAGAGGAGAACTAGCTTTTTTCACCCAGCATAGTGTTCAGCAATGAAGACGTTTGTTTTCTAAACAAACTACTGTAGAAATGAAGTGGCACTTGTAAGTTGTACATATTGTTAGATTACACAAACAAGGAAAGTTTGGACTTGCTGCATTCAATCTTCTTCGTAGGAAAGCAACTGATTCCTAGAACCGAACTAGCTTATTTCACACAGTACTGTGTTTTGAATGAAGATGTTTGTTTTCTAAACAAACTACTTTAGAAATGAGGCAAACCTACTAAGTTGTATATCTTCTTAGATTACACAAACAAGGAAAGGTTGAACTTGCTGGACTCAACCTTCTCCGTAGGAAAGCAACTCATTCCGAGAACCGAACTAGCTTATTTCACCCAGTTCAGTGTTCGGCAATGAAGATGTTTGTTTTCTAAACAAACTACTTTAGAAATGAGGCAAATGTACTAGGTTGTGCATCTTATTAGATTACACCAACAGGAATGTTTGAAACTGCTGCAATCAACCCTCTTCGTAAGAAAGTAACACATTCCGAGAAGAGAACCTGCTTATTTCACACAGCACAGTTTTCTGCAATGAAGATGTTTCTTGTCTAATCCAACTACTTTAGAAATGAAGTGAAACTAGTAAGTTGTACATCTTGTTAGATGACACTAAGTAGGAGTGTTTGAACTTCCTGCACACAACGTTCTTCGTAGCAGTGCAACTGATTCTGAGAACCGAACTAGCTTATTTCCCACAGTACAGTTTTCGGCAATGAAGATGTTTGTTTTCTAAACAAACTACTTAACAAATGAGGGGAATCAAATAAGTTGTACATCTTCATGGATTACACAAACAAGGAAAGTTTAAACTTTCTGCACTCAACGTTCTTCATAAGAAAGCAACTCGTTCAGAGAAGAGAACTAACTTATTTCACACAAAACAGTCCTTGACAACGAAGATGTTTGTTTTCTAAACAAACTACTTTAGAAATGAAGTGGATCTACTAAGTTGTACAACTTGTTCGATTACAAAAATAAGGAAAGTTTGAACGTGTTGCACTCAACCTTCTTCGTAGTAAAGCAACTCATTCTGAGAACTGAACTAGCTTTTTTCAAACAGTACAGTGTTTGGCAATGGAGATGTTTGTTTTCTAAACAAACTGCTGCAGATATGAGGCGAATCTACTAAGTTGTACATCTTGTTAGATTACACTACCTAGGAATGTTTGAACTTGCTGCACTCAACCTTCTTTGTAGGAAATCAACTCATTCTGAGAACCGAACTAGCTTATTTGACACAGTACAGTGTTCGGTACTGTAGATGATTGTTTTCTAAACAAACTACTTTAGAAATGAGGCAATTCTACTAAGTTGTACCTGTTGTTTGATTGCACTAACTAGGGATCGTTTAACTTGCTGCACTCAACCTCCTACATAGGAATGAACCTGATTCCCAGAACCGAACTAGCTTATTTCACACAGTACAGTGTTCGGCAATGAAGATGTTTGTTTTCTAAACAAACTACTTTAGAAATGAAGTGAAACTAGTAAGTTGTACATCTTGTTAGATGACACTGACTAGGAATGTTTGAACTTCCTGCACTCATCCTTCTTCATAGGAAAGCAACTCACTCTGACAACCTAACTAGCTTATTTCACAAAGTAGGGTGTTCCGCAATGGAGATATTTGTTTTCTAAGCAAACTAGTTTAGAAATGAGACAAATCTACAAGTTGTACATCATGTTAGATTGCACTAACTAAAAATGGTTGAACTTGCTGCACTCAACCTTCTTCGTAGGAAAGCAACTGATTCCAAGAACGGAACTATCTTATTTCCCAAAGTACAGTGTTCGGCAATGAAGATGTTTTTTTCTAAACAAACTAATTTAAAAATGAGGTGAATATACTAAGTTGTACATCTTGTTAGACTACACAAAGAAGGAATCTTTGATCCTGCAGCAATCAACCCTCTTCGTAAGAAAGCAACTCACTCCTACAGGTGAACTAGCTTATTTCACACAGTACAATGTTTGGCAATGAAGATGTTTGTTTTCTAAACAAACTATTGTAGAAATGAGGTGAATCTACTAAGTTGTACATCTTGTTAGATTTCACTAACTGGGAATGTTTGAACTTACTTGCTGCACTCAACCTTCTTAGTAGGAAAGCAACTGATTCCCAGAACATAACTAGCTTATTTCACAGAGTACAGTGTTCGGCAATGAAGATGTTTGATTTCTAAACAAACTACTTTAGGAATAAGGCGAATCTACTAAGTTGTACATCTTGTTATATTACACAAAGAAGGAAAGGTGGAACTTGCTGAACTCAACCTTCTTAATAGGAAAGCAACTGATACCTAGAACCAAACTAGCTTACTTCACACAGTAGAATCTTTGGCAATGAAGATGTTTGTTTTCTAAACAAACTACTTTAGAAATGAGGCAAATTTACTAAGTTGTACATCTTGTTAGTTTACACAAACAAGGAATGTTTGAAACTGCTACAATCAACCCTCTTCAAAAGAAAGTAACTCATTCATAGAAGAGAACTAGCTTATTTCACACAGTACAGTGTTCGGCAATGAAGATGTTTGTTTTCTAAATGAACTACCTTAGAAATGTGGTGAATCTCGAAAGTTGTACATCTTGTTAGTTTACACAAACAAGGAAAGGTTTAACTTCCTGGACTCAACGGTCGTCGTAAGAGAGCAACTCATCTTGTTAGATTACAAAAATAAGGAAAGTTTGAACTTGCTGCACTCAACCTTCTTCTTATGAAAGCAACTCGTTCTGAGAACCGAACTAGCTTATTTCAAACAGTACAGTGTTTGGCAATAAAGTTGTTTGTTTTCTAAAGAAACTGTTGTAGAAATTAGGCGTATCTACTAAGTTGTACACCTTCTTAGATTACACTAACTAGGAATGTTTGAACTTGCTGCACTCAACCTTCTTTGTGGGAAAGCAACTGATTCCGAGAACCGAACTTGCTTATTTCACACAATACAGTGCACATAATGTTAGATTACACAAACAAGGAAAGTTTGAACTTGCTGAACTCAACCTTCTTCGTAGGAAAGCAACTCATTCCGAGAAGAGAACTAACTTATTTCAAACAGTACAGTGTTCGGCAATGAAGATATTTGTTTTCTAAACAAACTACTTTAGAAATGAGCTCAATCTAGTATGTTGTACATCTTGTTAGATTACACAAACAAGGAGGGTTTGAACTTGCTGCACTCAACCTTCTTCGTAGGAAATAAAAACTTTCCAAGGACCTAACTATCTTATTTCACACACTACAGTCTTTGGCAATGTAGATGTTTGTTTTCTAAACAAACTACTGTAGAAATGTGGCAAATCTACTAAGTTGTACATCTTGTTAGAGTACACAAACAAGGAATGTTTGAAAATGCTGCAATCAGCCCTATTTGTATGAAAGCAACTCATTCCGAGAAGAGAACTAGCTTATTTCACACAGTACAGTGTTCGGCAATGAAGATGTTTGTTTTCAAAACAAAGTACTTTAGAAATGAGGCGAATCTACTAGGTTGTACATCTTCTTAGATTACACAAACAAGGAAAGTTTGAAATTGATGAACTCAACCTTCTTCGTAGGAAAGCAACTGAGTCCTAGAACCGACCTAGCTTATTTCACACAGCACAGTGTTCGTCAATGAAGATGTTTGTTTTCTAAACAAACTACTTTAGAAATGAAGCTAATCTAGTAAGTTTTACATCTTGTTATATTACACAAACAACGAATGGTTGAACTTGCTGCACTCAACGGTCATCATAAGAAAGCATCTCATTCAGACAAGAGAACTAGCTGATTTCACACAGTACAGTGTTCGGCAATGAAGATGTTTTCAAATCAAACCACTTTATAAATGAGGCTAATTTACTACATTGTACAACTTGTGAAATTACACAAACCAGGACAGTATGAACTTGTTGTACTCAACACTTTTGGTAAGAAAGGGGCTCATTCCAAGAGGAGAACTAGCGTATTTCACACAGCATAGTGTTCAGCAATGAAGGTGTTTGTTTTCTAAACAAATTACTTTAGAAATGAAGTAAAACTAGTATATTGTAAAACTTGTTAGAAGACACTAACTAGGAATGTTTGAATTTGTTGCACGCAACCGTCTTCGTAGCAAACCAACTGATTCTGAGAACTTAACTAGCTTATTTCACACAATACAGTATTCGGCAATGAAGATGTTTGTTTTCTAAACAACCTACTTTAGAAATGCCGTGAATATACTAAGTTGTATATCTTGTAAGATTACACAAACACAGAAAGATTGAACTTGCTGCACTCAAACTTCTTCATAGGAAAGAAACTGATTCTGAGAACCGAACTAGCTGATCTCACACAGTACAGTGTTTGGCAATGAAGATGTTTGTTTTGTAAACAAACTACTTTAGAAATGAGGCGAATCTTCTAAGTTGTATTTCCTGTTAGATTACACAAAGGAGGAACGTTTGAACTTGCTGCACTCAACGGTCTTCATAAGAAAACAACTCATTCCCAGATGAGAACTAGCTTATTTCACAAAGTACAGTGTTCGGCAATGAGGATATTTGTTTTCTAAACAAACTACTTTAGAAATGAGCAGAATCTAGTAAGTTGCACATCTTGTTAGGTTACACGAACAAGGAAAGTTTGAACTTGCTGCACTCAACCTTCTTCGTAGGAAAGCAACTCTTTCCCTTGAACCTAACTGGCTTATGTCACACAGTACAGTGTTCGGCAATGTAGATGTTTGTTTTCTAAACAAACTACTTTAGATATGAGGCAAATCTAATAAGTTGTACATTTTGTTAGATGACACTAACTAGGAATGTTTGAACCTGCTGCACTCAACCTTTTTCATAGGAAAGCAACTGATTCTGAGAACAGAACTAGCTTATTTCAGAGTACAGTGTTCAGCAATGAAGATGTTTGTTTTCTAAACTACTTTAGAAATGAGGCGAATCTAGTAGTTGTACATCTTCTTAGATTACTCAAACAAGGACAGTTTGAAATTGCTGCACTCAACCTTCTTCATAGGAAAGTAACTGATTTCTAGATGTGAACTAGCTTATTTCACACAATACAGTGTTCGTCAATGAAGATGTTTATTTTCTAAACAAACTACTTTAGAAATGAGGCCAATCTAGTAAGTTGTACATCATGTTAGATTACACTAACTAGGAATGTTTGAACTTGTTGCACTCAGCCACCTTCGCAGTGAAGCAACTGATTCCTAGAACCGTTCTTGCTTATTACACGCAGTACAGTTTTCGGCAATGAAGATATTTGTTTTGTAAATAAACTACTTTAGGAATGAGGGGAATCTACTAAGTTGTACATCTTGTTAGATTACACAAACAAGAAAGTTTAATCTTGCTGCACTCATAGGTCTTCATAAGAAACCAAGGTATTCCAAGAACCGAATTAGCATATTTCACACAGTACAGTGTTCAGAAATGAAGATGTTTGTTCTCTAAACAAACTACTTTAGGAATGAGGGCACTCTACTAAGTTGTACATCTTGTTAGATTATACAAACAAGAAAGTTTGAACTTGCTGCACTCAAAGGTCTTCTTAAGAAAGCAAATGATTCCAAGAACCGACCTAGCTTATTTCACACAATACAGTGTTCAGCAATGAAGATGTTTGTTTTCTAAACAAACTACTTTAGAAATGAGGTGAATACACTAAGTTGTACATCTTGTTAGATGACACAAACAAGGAAAATTTTAACTTGCTGAACTCAACCTTGTTCGTCGCTAAGCAACTGGTTTTGAGAGGAGAACTAGCTTATTTCACACAGCACAGTGTTCGGCAATGAAGAACTTTGTTTTCAAAACGAACGACTTTAGAAAGGAAGTGAAACTAGTAAGTTGTACATCTTGTTAGAGGACACTAACTAGGAATATTTGAACTGGCTGCATGCAACCTTCTTCGTAGCAAAGCAACTGATTCCGAGAGCTGAATTAGCTTACTTCACACACTACAGTGTTTGGCAATGAAGATGTTTGTTTTCTAAACAAACTACTTTAAAATGATCTGAATCTAGTAAGTTGTACATCTTGTTAGATTACCCAAACAGGGAAAGTTTGAACTTGCTGCACTCAACGTTCTTCGTAAGAAAGCAACTTATTCAGACAAGAGACCTAGCTTATTTCACACAATGCAGTGTTTGGCAATGAAGATGTTTGTTTTCTAAACAAACTACTGTAGAAATGAGGTGAATCTACTAAGTTGTACATCTTCTTAGATTGCACGAACTAGGAATGTTTGAACTTGGTGCACTCAACCTTCTTCATAGGAAAGCAACTGATTCCAAGATCCGAACTAGCTTATTTCACACAGTACAGTGTTTGGCACTGAAGATGTTTGTTTTCTAAACAAACTACTTTAGAAATGAGGCGAATCTACTAAGTTGTACATCTTGTTAGATTACACAAAGAAGGAAAGTGTGAACTTGCTGCACTCAACGGTCTTTGTACGAAAGCAACTCATTCCAAGAAGAGAACTAGCTTATTTCACACAGTACAGTGTTCGGCAATGAAGATATTTATATTCACAACAAACTACTTTAGAAATGAGGTGAATCTAGTAAGTTGTACATCTTGTTAGATTACACAAACAAGGAAAGTTTGAACTTACTGCACTCAACTTTTTTCGAAGGAAAGCAACTGATTCCGAGAACCGAACTAGCTTATTTCACACAGCACAGTGTTCGGCAATGAAGATGTTGGTTTTCTAAACAATCTACTTTAGAAATGAGGCGAATCTACTAAGTTATACATCTTGTTAGATTATACTAACTAGGAACTAGCATTTTTCACAAAGTACTGTGTTCGGCAATGTAGATGTTTGTTTTCTAAACAAACTACTTTAGAAATGAGGCGAATCTACTAAGTTATACATCTTGTTAGATTATACTAACTAGGAACTAGCATATTTCACAAAGTACTGTGTTCAGCAATGTAGATGTTTGTTTTCTAAACAAACTACTTTACAAATGAGGCGAGTCTACTAAGTTGTACATCTTGTTAGATTACACTAACTAGACATTTAAAAACTCTCTGCACTCAACCATCTTCGTAGTAAAGCAACTGACTCCTAGAAGTGAACTACCTTATTTCAAACAGTACAGTGGTTGGCAACGAAGATGTTTGGTTCATAAACAAACTACTTTAGGAAGGAGGTGAATCTACTAAGGTGTACATCTTGTTAGATTACGCAAACAATGAAAGTTTGAAATTGCTGCAGTCAACATTCTTCGTAGGAAAGCAACTAATTCCAACAACCAAACCAGCTTATTTCATACAGTACAGTGTTTGGCAATGAACATGTTTGTTTGCTAAACAAACTACTTCAGAAATGAGGCGAATCTTCTAAGTTGTACATCTTGTTCTATTACACAAAGAAGGAAAGTTTGAACTTGCTGCACTCAACGGTCTTCGTAAGAAAGCAACTCATTCTTAGAAGACAACTAGCTTATTTCACACAGTACAGTGTTCGGCAATGAAGATATTTCTTTTCTAAACAAACTACTTTACACATGAGGGGAATCTACTAAGTTCTACATCTTGTAAGATTACACAAACAAGGAAAGTTTGAACTTGCTGCACTCAACCTTCTTCGGAGAAAAGCAACTGATTCCGAGAACCGAACTAGCTTATTTCACGTAGTACAGTGTTCGGCAATGAAGATGTTTGTTTTCTTAACAAACTACTTTAGAAATGATGTGAATCTACTACGTTGTACATCTTGTTAGATGACACAAAAAAGGAAAGTTTGAACTTGATGAACTCAACATTCTTCGGAGGAAAGCAACTGATTCCTAGAACTAAACCAGCTTATTTCACACAGTACAGTGTTCGGCAATGAAGATGTTTTTTTTCTAAATAAACTACTTTAAAAATGAGGCGAATCTACTAAGTTTTACATCTTGTGAGACTACACTAATTAGGATGTTTGAACTTGGTGCACTCAACCATATTCGTAGTAGGAAAGCAACTGATTCCAAGAACTGAACTAGCTTATTTCACACATTAAGGTGTTTGGCAATGAAAATGTTTGTTTTCTAAACAAACTACTTTGGGAATGAGGCGAATCTACTAAGTTGTACATCTTGTTAGATGACACAAACAAGGAAAGTTTGAACTTGCTGCACTCAAAGGACTCTGTAAGTGAGGAACTGATTCGGCAATGAAGATGTTTGTTTTCTAAACAAACTACTTTATAAATGAGGTGAATCTACTAAGTTGTATATCTTGTAAGATTACATAAACAAGGAAAGTTTCACCTTGCTGTACTCAACCTTCTTCGTAGGACAACAACTGATTCTGAGAACCGAACTAGCTTATTGCACACAGTACCGTTTTTGGCAATGAAGATGTTTGTTTTCTAAACAAACTACTTTAGAAATGAGGAGAATCTACTAACTTGTACATCTTGTTAGATTACACTAATTAGGAATGTTTGAACTTGCTGCACTCAAAGGTCTTCGTAGCAAAGCAACTCATTCTGAGAACCGAACTAGCTTATTTCACACAGTACAGTGTTCGGCATTGAAGGTGTTTGTGTTCTAAACAAACTACTTTAGAAATGAGACGAGTCTACTAAGTGGTACATCTTGTTAGATTACACAAACAAGGATTGTTCCAAACTGCTGCAATCAACCCTCGTCGTGAGAAAGCAACTCAGTCCGAGATCCTAACTAGCTTATTTCACACAGTACAATGTTCGCCACTAAAGATGTTTGTTTTCTAAACAAAGTAATTTAGAAATGAGGCGAAAATGCTAAGCTGTATTTCTTGTTCCACTTTACAAACCAGGACAGTATGAACTTGTTGCACTCAACCGTATTCCAAAGAAAGGTGCTCATTCTGGTAGGAGAACTAGCTTATTTCACACAGCATAGTGTTCAACAATGAAGATGTTTGTTTTATATACAAACTACTTGAGAAATGAAGTGAAACAAGTAAGTTGTACATCTTTTAGATGACACTAACTAGGAATGTTTGAACTTGCTGCGAGCAACCTTCTTCGCAGCAAAGCAACTGATTCCTAGAACCGAACTAGCTTATTTCACACAGAACAGTGTTCGGCAAGGAAGATGTTTGTTTTCTAAACAAACTACTTTAGAAATGAGGTGAATCTACTAAGTTGTACATGTTGTTACATAACACAAAGAAGGAAAGTTTGAAGTTGCTGCACTCAACGGTCTTCGTAAGAAAGCAACTCATTCCAAGAAGAGAACTGGCTTATTTCACACAAAACAGTCTTCAGCAATGAACATGTTTGTTTTCTAAACAAACTACTTTAGAAATGAAGTGAAAATAGTAAGTTGTACATCTTCTTAGATGATACTAACTAGGAATGTTTGAACTTGCTGCACACAACCTTCTTCGTAGCAAAGCAAATGATTCCTAGAAACGAACTAGCTTATTTCACACGGTACAGTGTTTGGGAAAGAAGATGTTCACTTTGTAAACAAACTACTTTAGAAATGTGGAGAATCTACTAAGTTGTACATCTTGCTACATTGCACTAACTAGGATTTTTGAACTTGATGCACTCAACCTTATTTGGAAGGAAAGCAACTGAATCCAAGATCCGAACTAGCTTATTTCACACAGTACAGTGTTTGGCAATGAAGATGTTCATTTTCTAAACAAACTACATTAGAAATTCGGAGAATCTACTAAGTTGTACATCTTGTTAGATTGCACTAACTAGGATGTTTGAACGTGCTGCATTCATCCTTCTTCATAGGAAAGCAACTGAACCCAAGAACCGAACTAGCTTATTCCACACATTACACTGTTCAGGAATGAAGATTTTTGTTTTCTAAACAAACTACTTTACAAATGAGGTGAATCTAGATAGTTGTACATCTTGTTAGATTACACAAACAAGGAAAGTTTCAACTTGCTCCACTCAACGGTCTTCGTAAGAAAGCAATTCATTCAGTGAAGAAAACTACCTTATTTCACACAGTACGGTGTTTGGCAATGAACATGTTTCTTTTCTAAACAAAGTACTTTAGAAATGAGGCGAATCTACTAAGTTGTACATCTTGTTAGATTACACAAACCAGGAAGGTATGAACTTGCTGCACTCAACCGTATTTGTAAGAAAGGGGCTCATTCCAAGAGGAGAATGAGCTTATTTTACACAGCACACTGTTCTGGAATAAGATGTTTGTTTTATGAACATACTACTTTAGAAATGAAGTGAAACTAGTAAGTTGTACATCTTGTTAGATGACACTAACTGTGAATGTTTGAACTTGCTGCACGCAACCTTCTTCATAGCAAAGCAACTGATTCCGAGAACCGACCTAGCTTATTTCAAACAGTACGGTGTTCTGCAATGAAGATGTTTGCTTTCTAAACAAACTACTGTAGAAATGAGGTGAATCAAGTAAGTTGTATATCTTATTAGATTACACTAACCAGGAATGTTTGAACTTTTTGCACTCAACCTTGTTCATAGGAAAGCAACTGATTCCAAGAACCGAACTAGCTTATTTCACACAGTACAGTGTTCAGCAATAAAGTTGTTTGTTTTCTAAACAAACAACTTTAGAAATGAGGCAAATATACTAAGTTTTACATCTTTTTATATTACACTAACTGGGAATGTTTCAACTAGCTGAACTCAACCATCTTGGTAGTAAAGGAACTGATTCCTAGAACCGAACTAGCTTATTTCACACAGTACAGTGTTCAGTAATGAAAATGTTTGTTTTCTAAACAAACTACTTCAGAAATGAGGCGAATCTACTAAGATGTATGTCTTGTTAGATTACACAAACAAGGAAAATTTGAACTTGCTGCACTCAACGGTCTTGGTACGAAAGCAACTCATTGAGAGAAGAGAACTACCTTATTTCATGCAGTACAGTTTTCAACAATGAAAGTGTTTGTTGTCTATAACAAAGTACTTTAGGAATGAGGCGAATCTACTACATTTTACATATTGTTAGATTACACAATCAAGGAAAGTTTGAACTTGCCGAACTCAACCTTCTTTGGAGGAAAGTAACTGATTCCCAGAATCGAACTAGCTTATTTCATATAGTACAGTGTTCAGGAATGAAGATGTTTGTTTTCTAAACAAACTACTTTAGAAGTGAGGCAAATCTACTAAGTTTTACATCTTGTTAGATTACACAAACAAGGAAAGTTTGAACATGCTGCACTCAACGGTCTTCGTAGGAAAGCAACCTATTCCGAGAACCGAATTAGCTTATTTCACAAAGTACAGTGTTCAGCAATGAAGATGTTTGTTTTCTATACAAACTACATTAGAAGTGATTTGAATGTACTAACTTGTACATTTGGTTAGATTACACAAACCAAGAATGTTTGAAACGGCTGCAATCAACCCTTTTCGTAAGAAACCAACTCATTCCCAGAAGATAACTAGCTTATTTCACACAGTACTGTGTTCGGCAATGAAGATGTTTGTTTTCTAAACAAACCACTTTAGAAATGAGGCGAATCTACTAGGTGGTATATCTTGTTAGATTACACAAACCAATAAAGTATGAACTTCCTGCACTCAACCATATTCGTAAGAAAGGGGCTCATTCCAAGAGGAGAACTAGTTTATTTCAAATAGCACAGTGTTCGGCAATGTAGATGTTTGTTTCCTTAACAAACTAGTTTACAACCAAAGTGAAACTATTAAGTTGTACATCTTGTTATATGACACTAACTAGGGATGTTTGAACTTGCTGCAAGCAACCATTTTTGTAGCAATGCAACTGTTTCCGAGAACCGAACTAGCTTCTTTCACCCAGTACAGTGTTCGGCAATGAAGATGTTCGTTTTCTAAACAAACTACTTTAGAAATTCGGAGAATCTACTAAGTTGTACATCTTGTTAGATTGCACTAACTAGGATGTTTGAACTTGCTGCACTCAACCTTCTTCATAGGAAAGCAACTGAACCCAAGAACCAAACTAGCTTATTCCACACAGTACAGTGTTCGGGAATAAAGATTTTTGTTTTCTAAACAAACTACTTTACAAATGAGGTGAATCTAGAAAGTTGTACATCTTGTTAGATTACACAAACAAGGAAAGTTTCAACTTGCTCCACTCAACGGTCTTCGTAAGAAATCAACTCATTCAGAGAAGAGAACCAGCTTATTTCACACAGTACAGTGTTTGGCAATGAACATGTTTCTTTTCTAAACAAAGTACTTTAGAAATGAGGCGAATCTACTAAGTTGTACATCTTGTTAGATTACACAAACCAGGATGATATGAACTTGCTGCACTCAACTGTAATCGTAAGAAAGGGGCTCATTCCAAGAGGAGAGCTAGCTTATTTCACACAGCACAGTGTTCGGCAAATGTTGGGCCCTGCCCGGTGTGAAGCCTAGTGGTTAGCCCAGCCAGTTTGTTCTTGGCCTATTCCCAGTGAGGCCTAGTCGAACTTCCGGAGTCTGAGTAGAGTTTTACGACCTGACCTTTGAGTTACTCAGCACCTAAGCTGAAACTGCCTCGGCCCAGCTACTACTGACATGGTGAAATACTATTGGCCCTTACACCTTTCTCTCATCCTTTTTCCCACCCACTCTCAAAATATATAAATACCTTCCCATGAAAATAAGGAGAGATTTCTGCCAGACGGCTCCCGGCTCAATGTGGTTTTCTTTTCCCCAGTGGCTTTGGGAGATTTTTGTGTAGCCGACACCCGCCTTTCCGCTCAGCCTCGAGGGAAGTGGCTGGCCTGACTCTCTCTCTCTTCCACTCTAAGTGCTGGTGGTGAAGGAAAAAAACTGACAACTGGTGCCCAACGTGGGGCCCAACAACTGGTGCCCCGTGTGAGGAAACAAAACTACCTGAGAAACTACATGTGAGGATTCAGAACGGACTCTGGACTCCTGACATGATGAAGGAATAATACAAAATTAAGCTGATGGGCTAATCGGACTGCTGATGGCTGTATCCTCATAACTTATGAGGTAATCTTCATATTTAATATTCCATCCTTTGTCTCTGTAATCTGTGCTTACTTCAACATCTCGTTTCTTTCTCTTTCCTTTCATTTCCGGGTTGCCGACAAACCGCTTCTGCAGTGCCACCATTTCTAAATGCCATTTTATGTTGGACGCACAATGTGGGCAGACCTGGAGGAGACTCACCACGTGGACTAACCTGAAAAAGAAACTCACCACGTGAATAGAGACTCACCACGTGGACAGACCAAAAATAAAAAAACTCACCACGTGGATAGATTTAGAGGAGACTCACCACATGGGCAGACCTAGAGGAGACTTTAAACGTTTTGCCTCCTCATTTAAATAAAAACTCCATGCCAAAAGTCAAAACAAACCTGATGGGGAGATCTGCTCCCAGCTACACTATGTTTGATTTCATTGAACCGTCCCCACAAGGGCACAGGCTCACTGGCCATCACAAATCCAAATCTAAACTTAATTCTACAACATGCTTAGCTATTTTTTGGGCCTTTATGCTTTTGTTGTACTCACATATATTACTATTGCCCTAATATTACAAAAACTCCTCCTACAGTGTGATTTAAAAGTAAAACAAAAAAAACTCCATGGCTCTTGGGACAAAACTTTTGTTTTAGCCCCATGGATTAATTCAATCTTCCTTGCCTTAATTGCCAGCCTTAAAGACTTTTCCGTGGAAAAGTTCATTTTTGCCCTTAACAAAAACTGTAAGAAAAAACTAGAACTGACTTTTAAAATCTCCTTTCTCCCAAGGCCGCCACCCAAACCGCCACCAAACAGCTGTCTTTTCATCTCTTTTCAGCCTGTAACTACTGCCTAAGACAAATGTGCTCAAACCCCTGGTGGAGGATTTGGTGTGTCAAAATTCTTCCACACTAACATACTCCGGTAAACTTCTTGCCTCATGCAGCTCCTCCATGTAGCTTTCTGTGGATGTAAACTGTGATCAAATACAAGCTCGAGTTCCCCAAACGTCCCAAACCGAGATTAACTTCCCTCTCAGGCGTGGAACACAAGTCACTGGTCCACAAAAGAAAACTTGTGTGCTTCGGGTGGAGCATGGGGACAGCAGGAGGCTCTGCCAGCATCCCTGTGGGGAGCAGACCGAATGGGACAGTCCTGAGTGGCAGCTCAGGCCTGGTCCGGGCACTGCCCTGAGCATCCCTGGATCTTAGGAATGGGTGGGCGGTCTGCCATGAGGCCATTAGGCGAGTCAATGGTTAAGCGCTTGCCTGTAAAGCCTAAGGACCCCGATTCAAGGCTCAATTCTCCAGTACCCATGTAAACCAGATACACAAGTAAACACATGCATCTGGAGTTCATTTACAGTGGCTGGAGGCCTGGCATGCCCATTCTCTCTCTCTCTGCCCTCCTAACTCAGTTCATGAAACATAAGACTAAGCCCAACTAACTCAATCAATAATCCAATGTTGGCCTGGGATTAAAGTTTTCCCTGACAACTCTGCCCAACTGAAGGGACAAAATTAAAAAACCTAAAACTGTCAATCTCTGGTTCCTACAAAATTTAATAACAACTAGTGGTGATTAAATTTAAATTGTTCTAGTCTCTCCTTACTATGCCTTATACCAATTAAAATGTTTATTCTCTGCCTTTCCATGTTAAAAATATTTAACTTGTTTGACTTTATTATTATTGTTACTGTTGTTACACTGACTTTCAGGAAGAGGTTCTGGACTCCTAATAGGATCTCTTGTCAGACTCACATGTAGTCAACATAAGTCACTTTTCTATGATAAGTCACTTTTTAAAAATCATACATTTTTACAAAGATAATAGTATGATGTGTGCCACAGGAGCTTCCCCGATAAATTTGCTCATCCTAGGGACCTATTGGCTAGGGTTTCCTCTATTACCTGTTAAATTGCCTACTCAATAAAATTTTGTGCTATGACCTTTGTGGGGAGGGACAACTAATACTACCTCCTCAAGTCAAAGTTATAAATATAAAACAGTCTCTAATAAAAACTCAGTTGCTCTGGCCACTTTTTAGTAGTAATTTCTTTTTCTCTCTTTCATGGCTCTATAAAGACAGGCCAACTTCTGCCAACATAAAACTTCCCCTAGATCTATAAGCTTCAACATCATAAAAACTACTAACTGTCAGCCCTGGATTAACCCTAACAATACATATCTCATATCTTTTCTTCCTTGATTAATCATCCTAATGTTTTATTATTATTTTAGGTCATTCGAACCCATCTGATCTGCAAGACCTCACTGCTAAATAACTTGCCATTTTACAGGTGGCTCAAAAAATATTCAAACTGTCCCTCCCTTCAAGATTTTGGGCTCCAGATTATTCCATGATACTGTCTCTCCTGTCAAACCCCAACTCCATGTTCAAAAATTCTATACTTTGCCTCAACTCCAAAAGGTGCTGGGGGAAATTAATTGGATGAGGCTCTGGATACACATAACTACTGAGGAACTGTCCCCTTTATTTGACCTCTTAAAGGGCCTTACTCTCTCCTCTCAGATAACCTTGCCCCCTTGTCATGAACAAATTCTACATAAGGTACAACGGGCTATAGATGCTGCTATCCTAAAGAGGTTCGAACCTAACTTACCTATCTCCCTCTGTATTTTCTCTGGGGAAACATTATGCACTACGCTGTTAGCCCAGGAAGGAGAACCCAACCAATGGATTCACCTCTCCCTTGGTGGAGTCCCCAGGGTTTACTGTATAACTAATCAGATTGCAGACTGCATTATCAAGGGCAGGGACACCTCTGTCCGATTGTTTGGCACAGAGCCTCATTGCATTGACACCCCCCCTTTAAGGTAACAGACTTCACTCGGCTTCAGAGAAATAACAACAGGGTTGCTATGGCCCTCGAGGGATTTCTGGGTATAATTGATTGTCACTATGGTCCTTATAAATGATTGAGCTCCTTCTCTAGGTTGAAATGGAGACCCCTCAGACTTTTTTTTAACTAAACCCAACCTGATTTTCTTACTGTATTCACCAATGGGGGGCGCTTGGGAGCTTCCCTAGTTGTTTACCCTCCCCTAAGGAGGAGAGAAAAGCCTATGCCCATAAAGTCAATCTCCCATGAGGTCACAGGATCAGCACAATTCAAAGAACTATTTGCTGTCGTTTTGGCTTTGGACACTATTCAGGAGCCATTGAACTTATTTTATGACAGCCTTTATGTTGTTAACCTGTTACCCAACCTAATTGAGGCCCATATTACACTGGACTCCAATATTATAACCCCATTGATGATTCAAGCCTGCTTCCTACTTAAACAAAGAATTAACCCCATTTTTCTTCAACATCTTAGAGGCCATCAAAATTTACCAGGATTCCTCTCTAAAGGAAACGATTTGGCTAACAAACTGGCATCTCAGCCTCAATGTAATACAGTTTCAGAAGCTACACACTTCCACTTATCAACTCATATAAATTGGAGGGGCCTTAAACATAAATATCCCCATGTGCCACTCAAGGACCTTAAAAAAATTGTCCGAACTTGCAAATCCTATCAGCCTTTCCTCCAGGTACCTCCTCTTCAAACTACAGGAGCCAATCCTCCAGGTCTACGCCCTAATAATCTTTGACATATTGACGTTACACACTATTCTCCATTTGGAAAACTTAA
Organism: Orientallactaga sibirica; assembly: GCA_036365145.1. NCBI lineage: Eukaryota > Metazoa > Chordata > Mammalia > Rodentia > Dipodidae > Orientallactaga > Orientallactaga sibirica. The sequence goes on from JAEOAD010000020.1 coordinate 625,740, forward strand.
ATATATTTTTCTCTCAGTTGATACTTTCTCCCATGCTTGCTGGGCATAGGCACATGCTGGGGAAAAAACTAAACATGCTATTAGCCATATACTTCAATGCTTTGCCACCCTTGGATTGCCAGATCAAATCAAAACCTATAATGGTCCCTGCTTCTTATGCAGGACTTTTATAGATTTCCTCCAAACCTAGAAAATCTCACTTTCCACAGACATCCCATATAACCCACAGGGCCAGGCCATCGCGGAAAGATATAATCAAACTCTCAAGTCTCAATTACAAAAACAAAAGGGGGAATCCCTACCCCCAAATGACCAACTAAAAAAGGCATTATTAACCCTAAATATTTTAAATTTTCTAAAGAAGATAGACACTTGTCCCCTTTTCAAAAACATTGGACCTCAGCTGTCACCTACAGCTCCATCTGGGTCAAATGGAGGGACCCATTAACTGGGGCCTGGAAGGGACCAGACCCCCTCCTCACAACAGGGAGAGGCTTTGGATGTGTCTTTCCTCAAGAGGAAAAATACCTATTTGGGTACCAGCAAAAGACTAAAATTATTTACCCCAACAAGGGGACGATAATAATCAATTCTCCAGGGAGTATCCCACCTCTGAGAGCTATCTGTTTTTTCCCCAGGAACAACTGAAGGTGTGGATGCTACTAGACACAAATGAAGCCAGAAAAGCTCCAGAATGATTTACAGAAGAGGAGACGGACTTCCAAGACAACCTACTGTGGACGAACTTACATAGCTTCTTACCCTACCTTCTCTCTCCCCTTGGGCCCCTCCTTCTTCTTGCTCTTTACCCTACCTTCTTGCTCCCCTGAACCCCTCCTTCTTATCCTCCATCTCGGGCCCTGTGTAATGAATAAGATTACACAATTCATTCACCAACAGCTAGAGGCAAGTAAACTTCATCAGATCAAAACACCACAGGTTCGAAACTCAATAACAATCGCTTTTCAACTTACTGGCTATCCATCCCCGCCCTCCATCGAACCAACGACGGGTAAGTTCTCAGACAGGTTGAGACAACCTAAGACAGGGCGTGGAGTGGTTAGCAGGCTAGAGGCATGGTACTCAGTGACAGGTAAGATTCCCAGAGGTCGACAACTTAGGACAGAGGCCATGACCGCCCACCATTCTTACAAAAACAAAAGGGGGAGATGTTGGGCCCTGCCTGGTGTGAAGCCTAGTGGTTAGCCCAGCCAGTTTGTACATGGCCTACCCACAGTGAGGCCTAGTCGAACTTCTGGAGCCTGAGTAGAGTTTTACAACCTGACCTTGGAGTGACTAAGCACCTAAGCTGAAACTGCCTCCGCCCAGCTACTGCTGACGTGGTGAAATACCATTGGACCTTACGCCTTTCTCTCATCCTTTTTCACACCCTCTCTCAAAATATATAAATACCTTCCCATGACACTAAGGAGAGATTTCGGCCAGACGGCTCCTGGCACAATGTGGTTTTCTTTTCCCCAGTGGCTGGGGAGGTTTTTTAGTCGCCGACACCCACCGTCCCACTCAGCCTTGAGAGAAGTGGCTGGCCCGACTCTCTCGCTCTTCCGCTCTACGTGCCGGTGGCGGAGGAAAAAAATGGCAGGCAATGAAGATGTTTGTTTTCTAAATGAACTCCTTTAGAAATGAAGTAAAACTGGTAAGTTGTATACATTTTTAGATGACACTAACTAAGAATGTTTGAACTTGCTGCACGCAATCTTCTTCGAAGCAAAGCAACTTATTCCAAGAACCAAACTAGCTTATGTCACACAGTACAATGTTTGGCAATGAAGATGTTCATTTCCTAAACAAACTACATTAAAAATGAGGAGAATCTACAAAGTCCTACATCTTGTTAGATTGCACTAACTAGGAATCTTTGAACTTGCTACACTCAACCTTCATTCATAGAAAAGCAACTGATTCCAAGAAATGAACTACCTTATTTCACACAGTACATTGTTCAGCAATGATGATGTTTGTTTTCTAAACGAACTACTTTAGAAATGAGACGAACCTACTAAGTTGTACAACTTGTTACATTACACAAACAAGGAAAGTTTGAAATTGATGAACTCAACCTTCTTCGTAGGAAAGCAACTGATTCCTAGAACTGAACTAGCTTATTTCACACAGTACAGTGTTCAGCAATGAAGGTGTTTGTTTTCTAAACAAACTACTTTAGAAATGAAGTGAAACTAGTAAGTTGTACATCTTGGTAGATTACACTAACTAGGAATGTTTGAACTTGCTGCACTCAACCTTCTTTGTAGGAAAGCAACTGATTCCGAGAAACAAACTAGCTTATTTCACACAGGACAGTGTTCGGCAAAGAAAATGTTTGTTTTCTAAACAAAATACTTTAGAAATGACACAAATCTACTAAGTGGTACATCTTGTTAGATTACACAAACATGGAAAGTTTGAAATTGCTGCACTCAATGGTCTTCATAAGAAAGTCACTCATTCAGAGAAGAGAACTAGTTTATTTCACACAAAACAGTCTACGGCAATGAAAATGTTTGTTTTCTAAACAAACTACTTTAGAAATGAATTGAAATTAGTAAGTTGTACATCTTGTTAGATGCTAGCAACTAGGAATATTTGAACTTGCTTCACGCAACCTTCTTTGTAGCAAAGGAACTGATTTTGAGAATCTAACTAGATTATTTCACACACTACAGTGTTAGGCAATGAAGGTGTTTGTTTTCTAAACAAACTACTTTGGAAATGAGCCAAATTTACAAAGTTGTACATCTTGTTATATTACACAAACAAGGAAAGTTTGTACTTGCTGCACTCCTCGGTCTATGTAAGAAAGCAACTCATTCCGAGAAGAGAACTAGCTTTTTTCACACAGTACAGCGTTCGGCAATGAAGATGTTTGTTTTCTAAACTAATTACTTTAGAAATGAAGGCAATCTAGTAAGTAGTACATCTTGTTAGATTACACAAACAAGGAAAGTTTAAACTTGCTGCAGTCAACTGTCTTCGTGAGAAAGCAACTCACTGAGACAAGAGAACTAGGTTATTTCACATAATACAGTGTTTCGCAATGAAGATGTCTGTTTTCTATACAAACTACTTTAGAAATGAAGTGAAACTAGTAAGTTGTACATCTTGTCAGATGACAGTAACTAGGAATGTTTGAACTTGCTGAACTCAAACTTCGTAGGAAAGCAACTGATTCCGAGAACCGAACTAGCTTAATTCACACAGTACAGTACTCGGCAATGAAGATGTTTGTTTTCTAAACAAACAACTTTAGAAATGAGGCAAATCTACTAAGTTGTACATCTTGTTAGATTACACAAACAAGGAAAGTTTGAACTTGCTGCACTCAACGGTCGTCATAAGAAAGCAACTCATTCCAAGAAGAGTACTGGCTTATTTCACACAAAACAGTCTTCTGCAATGAAGATGTTTTTTTTTCCTAAACAAACTACTTTAGAAATGAAGTGAAACTAGTAAGTTGTACATCTTGTTAGATGACAGTAAGTAGGAATGTTTGAACTTGCTTCACTCAACCTTCTTTGTAAGAAAGCAACTGATTCCAAGAACAAACCCAACTTATTTCACACAGTACAGTGTTGGGCAATGAAGATATTCATTTCTAAAGAAATTACTTTAGATATGAGCCAAATCTGCTAAGTTGTGCATCTTTTTAGAATACGCAAACAAGGAAAGTTTGAACTTGCTGCACTCAACCTTCTTCATAGGAAAGCAAGTGATTGCGAGAACCGAACTAGCTTATTTCACACAGGACAGTGTTCGGCAGTGAAGATGTTTGTTTCCTAAACAAACTACTTTAGAAATGAGGCACATCTAGTAAGTTGTACATCTTCTTAGATTACACAAACAAGGAAAGTTTGAACTTGCTGCACTTAACCATGTTCGTAAGAAAGCAACTGATTCCAAGAACTGAACTAGCTTATTTGACCCAGTACAGTGGTCAGCAATGACGATGTTTGTTTTCTAAACAAACTACTTTGGAAATGAGGAGAATCTGTTAAGTGGTACATCTTGTTAGATTACACAAGAGGGAAAGTTTGAACTTGCTGCACTCAACGGTCTTCGAAAGAAAGCAACTCATTCAGACAAGAGAACTAGCTTATTTCAACAAAACAGTCTTTGGCAATGAAGATGTTTGTTTTCTAAACAAACTACTTTAGAAATGAAGTGAATCTACTAAGTTGTACATCTTGTTAGATTACACAAACAAAGGAATGTTTGAACTTGCTGCACTCAACCTTCTTCGTAGGAAAGCAACTCATTCAGAGAACTGAACTAGCTTATTTCACACAGTACAGTGTTTGGCAATGAAAATGTTTGTTTTCTAAACAAACTACTGTAGAAATGAGGGGAATCTACTAAGTTTTACATCTTGCTAGATTGCACAAACAAGGAATATTTAAACTTGCTGCACTCAACGGTCTTCGTAAGAAAGCAACTCATTCAGAGAAGACAACTAGCTTATTTCACACAAAACTGTGTTTGGCAATGAAGATGTTTGTTTCATAAACAAACTACTTTTGAAATGAGGCACATCTAGTAAGTTGTATATCTTCTTAGATTACACAAACAAGGAAAGTTTGAACTTGCTGCACTCAACCTTCTTCGTAGGAAAGGAACTGTTTCCAAGAACTGAACTAGCTTATTTCATACAGTACAGTGTTCAGCAATGAAGATGTTTGTTTTCTAAACAAACTACTTTAGAAATGAGGCGAATCTACTAAGTGGTACATCTTGTTAGATTACACAAGAAGGAAAGTTTGAACTTGGTGCATTCAACGGTCTTTGTAAGAAAGCAACTCATTCAGACATTAGAAGAAGCTTATTTCACACAATACATTTTCGGCAATGAAGATGTTTGTTTTCTAAGCAACCACTTGAGAAATGAGGCGAACATACAAAGTTGTATATATTGTTAGATTACACAAACAAGGAATGTTTGAACCTGCTGGAATCAACCCTCTTCGTAAGAAAGCAACTCATTCCTAGAGGAGAACAAGCTTATTTCACACAGTACAGTGTTTGAAAATGAAGATGTTTGTTTTCTAAACAAACTGCTGTAGAAATGAGACGAATCTACTAAGATGTACATCTTTTCAGATTACACAAACAAAGAATGTTTGAAACTGCTGCAATAAAACCTCTTCGTAAGAAAGTAACTCATTCTGAGAAGATAACTAGCTTATTTCACACATTACAGTGTTTGAAAATGAAGATGTTTGTTTTCTAAACAAACCACCTTAGAAATGAGGCGAATCTAGTAAGTTGTACATCTTGATAGATTACACAAACCAGGAAAGTTTCAACTTGCTGCACTCAACGGTCTTCGTAAGAAAGTAACTCATTCAGACAAGAGAACCAGCTTATTTCACACAGTACAGTGTTTGGTAATGAAGATGTTTGTTTTCTAAACAAACCACTTTAGAAATGAGGCGCATCTACTAAGTTGTACATCTTGTTAGATTACACAAACCAAGAAATTATGAACTTGTTGCACTCAACCGTACTCGTCAGAAAGGGCCTCATTGCCAGAGGAGAACTAGCTTACTTCACACAGTACAGTGTTTGCAAAGAAGATGTTTCTTTTCTAAACAAAATACTTTAGAAATGAATTGGATCTACTAAGTTGTACATCTTGTTAGATTACACAAATAAGGAAAGGTTGACCTTGCTGCACTCAACATTCTTTGTAGGAAAGCAACTCATTCCGAGACCTGAACTAGCTTATTTCACACAATACAATGTTTGGCAATGAAGATGTTTATTTCTAAACAAACTACTTTAGAAATGAGGCGAATCTACTAAGTTGTACATCTTGTTAGATTTCACAAACAAGGAAAGGTTGAACTTGATGCACTCAACCTTCTTCCTATGAAAGCAGCTCATTCCGAGAACCTAACTACCTTATTTCACACAGTACAGTATTCGGAAATGTAGATGTTTGTTTTCTAAACAAACTACTTTAGAAATGAGGCAAATATACTGAGTTGTACATCTTGTTAGATTGCACTAACTAGGAATGATTGAACTTGATGAGCTCAACCTTCTTCATAGGAAAGCAACTGATTCCTAGAACCGAACTAGCTTATTTCACCCTGCACAGTGTTTGGCAATGAAGATGTTTGTTTTCTAAAGAAACTACTTTAAAAACGAGGGAAATCTACTAAGTTGTACATTTTGATAGATTACACAGACAAGGAAAGTTTGAACTTGCTGCACTCAACCTTCTTCGTAGGAAAGCAACTCATTCCAAGTTGCTTTTTTTCTAAACAAAGTACTTTAGAAATGAGGCGAATCTACTAAGTTGTACATCTTGTTAGATTACACAAAAAAGGAATCTTTGATCCTGCTACATTCAACCCTCCTCGTAAGAAAGCAACTCACTCCTACAGGTGAACTAGCTTATTTCACAAAGCACACTGTTTGGCAATGAACATGTTTGTTTTCTAAACAAACTACTTTAGAAATGAATTGAAACTAGTAAGTTTTCCATTTTGTTAGATGACACTAACTAGGAATGTTTGAACTTGTTGCTCTCAACCTTCTTCGTAGGAAAGCAACTGATTCCAAGAACTGAACTAGCTTATTTCACACAGTACAATGTTTGGAAATGAAGATGTTTGTTTTCTAAACAAACCACTCTAGAAATAATGTGAATCTACTATGTTGTATATCTTGTTAGATTACACAAACAAGGAAAGTTTGAACTTGCTGCACTCAACGGTCTTCGGAAGAAAGCAACTCAGTCAGAGAAGAGAACTAGCTTATTTCACACAAAACAGTCTTCAGCAATGAAGATGTTTGTTTTCTAAGCAAAGTACTTTAAAAATGAGCCGAATTTACTAAGTTGTAAATCTTGTTAGATTACACAAATAAGGAAAGTTTGACCTTGCTGCACTCAACCTTCTTTGTAGGAAAGCAACTCATTCCAAAAACCGAACTATCTTATTTCACACAGTGCAGTGTTTGCAAAGAAGATGTTTGTTTTCTAAACAAACTACTTTAGAAATGAGGCAAGTCTACTAAGTTGTACATCTTTTTAGATTACACAAACAAGGAATGGTTGAAACTGCTGCAATCAACCCTCCTCGTAAGAAAGTAACTCATTCTGAGAAGAGAACTAGCTTATTTCATACAGTACAGTGTTTGGCAATGAAGATTTTTTTTAACAACCTACTTTAGAAATGAGGTGAATCTAGTAAGTTGTACATCTTGTTAGAATACACAAACAAGGAAAGGTTTAACTTGCTGCACTCAACGTTCTTTGTAGGAAAGCAACTCATTCCGAGAACCTAACTACCTTATTTCACACTCTACAGTCTTCGGAAATGTAGATGATTGTTTTCTGAATAAACTACTTTAGAAATGAGGCAAATCTACTGAGTTGTATACCTTGTTAGATTGCACTAACTAGGAATGATTGAACTTGCTGAGCTCAACCTTCTTAGTAGGAAGCAACTGATTCCAAGAACCGAAATAGCTTATTTCACACAGCACAGTGTTCTGCAATGAAGATATTTGTTTTCTAAACAAACTACTTTAGAAATGAAGTGAAACTAGTAAGTTGTCCATCTTGTTAGATGACACTAACTAGGAAAGTTTGAACTGGCTGCCCTCAACCTTCTTCGTAGGAAAACAACTAATTCCTAGAACCGAACTAGCTTATTTCACACGGCAAGTGTTTGGCAATGAAATTGTTTGTTTTCAAAAGAAACTACTTTGAAAATGAGACAAATCTACTAAGTTGTGCATCTTGTTAGATTACACAAACAAGGAAAGTTTGAACTTGCTGCACTCAAGCTTCCTCGTAGGAAAGCAACTCATTTCGAGAACCTAACTAGCTTATTTCACACAGTACAGTGTTTGGCAATGAAGATGTTTGTTTTCTAAACAAACTACTTTAGAAATGAAGCGGATGTACCAAGTTGTACATCTTGTTAGATTACACAAATAAGGAAAGTTTGAAGTTGCTGCACTCAACCTTCTTCCTATGAAAGCAACTCATTCTGAGAACTGAACTAGCTTATTTCACACAGTACAGTGTTTGGTAATAAAGTTGTTTGTTTTCTAAAGAAACTATTGTAGAAATGAGGAGAATCTACTAAGTTGTACACCTTCTTAGATTACACTAACTAGGAATATTTGAACTTGCTGCACTCAACCTTCTTTGTAGGAAAGCAACTCATTCCGAGAACTGAACTAGCTTATTTCACACAGTATAGTGTTCGGCAATGTAGATGTTTGTTTTCTAAACAAACTACTTTAGCAATGAGACAAACCTACTAAGTTGTACATATTGTTAGATTACACAAACAAGGAAAGTTTGAACTTGCTGAACTCAACCTTCTTAGTAGTAAAGCAATTCATTCTTAGAACCGAACTAGCTTATTATACACAGTACAGGATTTGCAATGAAGATGTTTGTTTTATAAACGAACTACTTCATAAATGAGGCAAATCTACTGCCTTGTACATCTTGTTAGATTACACAAACAAGGAAAGTTTGAACTTGCTGCACTCAATGTTCTTTGTAAGAAAGCAACTCATTTCGAGAAGAGAACTAGCTTATGTCATACAGTACAGTCTTTTGCAATGAAGATGTTTGTTATCTAAACAAAGTAGTTTAGAAATGAAGTGAAACTAGTAAGTTCTACATCTTGTTAGATGACACTAAGTAGGAATGTTTGAAGTTGCTGCACGCAATCTTCTTCGTAGCAAAGCAACTGATTCCGAGAACCGAACTAGCTTATTTCACACAGTACAGTGTTTGGTAATGAAGATGTTCATTTTCTAAACAAACTACTTTAGAAATGAGGAGAATCTACTAAGTTGTACATCTTGTTAGATTGCACTAACTAGGAAAGTTTGAACTTGCTGCACTCAACATTCTTCGTAGGAAAGCAACTAATTCCTAGACCTGAACTAGCTTATTTCTCACAGCACAGTATTTGGCAATGAAAGAAAGTACTTTAGAAATGAGGCGAATCTAGTAAGTTGTACATCTTGTTAGGTTACACAAACAAGGAAAGTTTGAACTTGCTGGACTCAACGGTCTTCGTAAGAAAGCAACTCATTCAGAGAAGAGAACTAGCTTATTTCACACAAAACAGTCTTCGGCAATGAAGATGTTTGTTTTCTAAAAAAACTACTTTAGAAATGAATTAAAACTAGTAAGTTGTACATCTTGTTAGATTACACTAACTAGGAATGTTTGAACTTGCTGCACTCCCCCTTCTACGTAGGAAAGCAACTGATTCCTAGAACCGAACTAGCTTATTTCACACAGTACAGTTTTCAGCAATGAAGATGTTTGTTTTCTAAACAAACTACTTTAGAAATGAGGCGAATCTACGAAGTTGTATATCTTGTTAGATTTCACAAACAAAGAAAATTTCAACTTGCTGCACTAAACCTTCTTTGTAGGAAAGCAACTCATTCCGAGAAGAGAACTAGCTTATTTCACAAAGTACAGTGTTTGGCAATGAAGATGTTTGTGTTCTAAACAAACTACTTTAGAAATGAAGCGAATCTGCTAAGTTGTACATCTTGTTAGATTACACAAACAAGGAATGTTTGAATCTGCTGCACTTAACCCTCTTTGTAAGAAAGAAACTCATTTGGAGAACAGGACTAGCTTATTTCACACAGTACAATTTTCTGCACTGAACATGTTTGTTTTCTAAACAAAATACTTTACACATGACGTGAATCTACTTACTAAGTTTTACATCTTGCAAGACTACACAAAGAAGGAAAGTTTGAACTTGCTGCACTCAACCTTCTTCGTAGGAAAGCAAATGATTCCGAGAACAGAACTAGCTTATTGCACACAGTTCAGTGTTCAGCAATGATGATATTTGTTTTCTAAAGAAACTACGTTAGAAATGAGGTGAATCTGCTAAGTTGAAGATCTTGTTAGATTACACAAACAAGGAATGTTTGAAACTACTGAACTCACACCTCTTCGTAAGAAAGCAAAATATTCCGAGAAGAGAACTAGCTTATTTCACACAGTACTGTGTTCGGCAATGAACGTGTTTGTTTTCTAAACAAACTACTTTAGAAATGAGGCAAATATTCTAAATTGTACAACATGTTAGGTTATAGAAAGAAGGAAAGTTTGAACTTGCTGCACTCAACAGTCTTTGTAAGAAATCAACTCATTCCGAAAAGAGAACTAGGTTATTTCACACAGTACAGTGTTCGGCAATGAAGATATTTGTTTTCTAAACAAACTCCTTTAGAAATGAGGCGAATCTAGTAAGTTGTACATCTTGTTAGATTGCACAAAGAAGGAAAGTTTGAACTTCTGCACTCTACCTTCTTCATAGGAAAACAACTGATTCCTAGAACTGAACTAGCTTAATTCACAGAGCACATTGTTTGGCAATGAAAGATGTTTGTTTTCAAAGGAAACTACTTTAAAAATGAGGCGAATCTACTAAGTTGAACATCTTGTTAGATTAGACAAACAAGGAATGTTTGAAACTGCTGCAATCAACCCTCTTTATAAGAAAGCAACTCATTCCCAGAAGAGAACTAGCTTCTTTCACACAGTACAGTGTTCGGCAATGAAGATGTTTATTTTCTAAACAAACTGCTTTAGAAATGAGGCAGATCTACTAAGCTGTACATCTTGTTATATTACACATACCAGGAAAGTATGAACATGCTGCACTCAACCGTACTCATAAGAAAGGGGCTCATTCCAAGGAGAACTAGCTTATTTCATACAGCACAGTGTTCAGCAATGAAGGTATTTGTTTTCTCAACAAACTACTTTAGAAATGAAGTGAAACTAGTAAGTTGTACATCTTGTTAGATTACACTAACTAGGAATGTTTGAACTTGCTGCACGCAACTGTCTTCATAGCAAAGCAACTGATTTTAGAACTGAACTAGCTTATTTCACACAGTACAGTGCTCGGCAATGAAGATGTTTGTTTTCTAAACAAACTACTTTAGAAATGAGGCAAATGTACTAAGTTGTACATCTTGTTAGATTACACTAACGAGGAATGTTTGAACTTGTGGACTCAACCATCTCGTAGTAAAGCAACTGATTCCTAGAACCGAACCACCTTATTTTACACAGTACAGTGTTCGGCAATGAAGATGTTTGTTTTTTAAACAAACTGCTTTCGGAATGAGGCTAATCCACTAAGTTTTACATCTTGTTAGATGACACAAACAAGGAAAGTTTGAAATTGCTCCACTCAACACTCTTCATAGGAAAGCAACTCATTCCGAGAACCTAAACAGCTTATTTCACACAGTACAGTGTTCGGCAATGTACATGTTTGTTTTCTAAACAAACTACTTTAGAAATGAGTCAAATCTACAAAGTTGTACATCTTGCTAGATTGCACTAACTAGGAATGTTTGAACTTGCTGCACTCAACGGTCTCTGTAAGAAAGCAACTCATTCCGAGAAGAGAGCTAACTTATTTCACACATTACTCTTTTCGGCAATGAAGATATTTGTTTTCTAAACAAACTACTTTAGAAATGAGCCAAATCTAGAAAGTTGTACATCTTGTTACATTACACAAATAAGGAAAGTTTGAACTTGCTGCACTCAACCTTCTTCATAGGAAATCAACTCTTTCCGAGGACCTAACTAGCTTATTTCACACAGTACAGTGTTCGGCAATGTAGATGTTTGTTTTCTAAACATAGTACTTTAGAAATGATTCGAATCTACTAAGTTGTACATCTTGTTAGATTACAGAAACAAGGAAAGTTCCAAGTTGCTGCACTCATCCTTCTTGTAGGAAAGCAACTTATTCTGAGAACCTAACTAGCTAAATTCACACAGTACATTGTCCTACAATGTAGATGTCTATTTTCTAAACAAACTAATTTAGAAATGAGGCAAATGTACTAAGTTGTACATCTTGTTAGATGGCACTAACTAGGAATGTTGGAACTTGCTGCAATCAACGGTCTTCATATGAAAGCAACTCATTCAGAGAAGAGAACTAGCTTATTTCACAGAAAACAGTCTTCATCAATGAAGATGTTTGTTTTCTAAAGAAACTACTATAGAAATCAGGCGAATCTACTATGTTGGACATCTTTTTACATTACATTAACTAGGAATGTTTGAACTTGCTGCACTCAACCTTCTTCGTAGGAAAGCAACTTATTCCGAGAACCGAACTTGCTTATTTCACACAGCATAGTGTTCGGCAATGAAGATGTTTGTTTTATAAACAAACTACTTTAGAAATGAGGTGAATCTACTAAGTTGTACATCTTGTTATATTACACAAACAAGGAAGGTTTAAAACAGCTGCACTCAACCCTCTTTGTAAGAAAGCAACTCATTCTGAGAAGAGAACGAGCTTATTTCACACAGTACAGTGTTCGGCAATGAAGATGTTTGTTTTGAAAACAAACCACTTTAGAAATGAGGCGAATTTACTGAGTTGTACATCTTGTTACATTACACAAACCAAGACAGTATGAACTTGTTGCACTCAACCGTATTCATAAGAAAGGGGCTCATTCCGAGAGGAGAACTAGCTTATTTCAGACAGCACAGTGTGTGGTAATGAAGATGTTTGTTGTCTAAACAAACTACTTTAGAAATGAGGTGAATCTACTAAGTTGTACATCTTGTTATATTACACAAACAAGGAATGTTTGAAACTGCTGCAATCAACCCTCTTCATAAGAAAGCAACTCATTCCGAGAAGAGAACAAGCTTATTTCACACAGTACAGTGTTCAGCAATGAAGATGTTTGTTTTGAAAACAAACCACTTTAGAAATGAGGCGAATTTACTGAGTTGTACATCTTGTTAGATTACACAAACCAGGACAGTATGAACTTCTTGAACTCAACCGTATTTGTAAGAAAGGGGCTCATTCCCGAGAAGAGAACTAGCTTATTTCAGACAGCATAGTGTTCGGTAATGAAGATGTTTGTTGTCTAAACAAACTACTTTAGAAATGATGCGAATCTGCTAAGTTGTACATCTTGTAAGATTACACCAACAACGAAAGTTTGAACTTGCTGCACTGAACCTTCTTCGTAGGAAAGCAACGGATTCCTAGACCCGAACTAGCTTATTTCACATAGTACAGTGTTTGGCAACGAAGATGTTTCTTTTCTAAACAAACTGCTTTAGGAATGAGGCTGATCTACTATGTTGTACATCTTGTAAGATTACACAAACACGGAAAGTTTGAACTTCCTGCACTCAAAGGTCTTCGTAAGAAAGCAACTCATTCAGACAATAGAACTAGCTTATTTCACACAATATGTTTTCGGCAATGAAGATGTTTGTTTTCTAAACAAACCACTTTAGAAATGAGGCGAACATACTAACTTGTATATCTTCTAAGAATACACAAACAAGGATTGTTTGAACCTGCTGCAATCAACCCTGTTCATATGAAAGCAACTCATTCCTAGAGGAGAACAAGCTTATTCCACAGACTACAGTGATCGGCAATGAAGATGTTTGTTTTCTAAACAAACTACTGTAGAAATGAGGTGAATCTGCTAAGCTGTATATCTTGTTAGATTACACTAACTAGGAATGTTTGAACTTGCTGCATTCAACCTTCTTCGTAGGAAAGCAACTTATTCTGAGAACCGAACTTGCTTATTTCACACAGCATAGTGTTCGGCAATGAAAATGTTTATTTTCTAAACAAACTACTTTAGAAATGAGGCGAATCTACTAAGTTGTACATCTTGTTATATTACACAAACAAGGAATTTTTGAAACTGCTGCAATCAACCCTCTTCGTAAGAAAGCAACTCATTCCGAGAAGAGAACTAGCTTATTTCACACAGTACAGTGTTCAGCAATGAAGATGTTTGTTTTGAAAACAAACCACTTTAGAAATGAGGCGAATTTACTGAGTTGTACATCTTGTTAGATTACACAAACCAGGACAGTATGAACGTGTTGTACTCAACCGTATTTGTAAGAAAGGGGATCATTCTGAGAGGAGAAAAAGCTTATTTCAGACAGCATAGTGTTCGGTAATGAAGATGTTTGTTGTCTAAACAAACTACTTTAGAAATGAGGCAAATCTACTAAGTTTTACATCTTGTAAGATTACACAAACCACGAAAGTTTGAACTTGCTGCACTGAACCTTCTTTGTAGGAAAGCAACTAATTCCTAGACCCGAACTAGCTTATTTCACATAGTACAGTGTTTGGCAATGAAGATTTTTGTTTTCTAAACAAACTGCTTTAGGAATGAGGCCTATCTACTAAGTTGTACATCTTGTAACATTTCACAAACACGGAAAGTTTGAACTTCCTGCACTCAAAGGTCTTTGTAAGAAAACAACTGATTCAGAGAACTGAACTAGCTTATACCACACAGTACAGTGTTTTGAAATGAACATGTTTGTTCTCTAAACAAATTACTTTAGAAATGAGGCGAATCTAGTAAGTTGTACATCTTGTTAGATTACACCAAGAAGGAAAGTTTGAACTTGCTACACTCAACATTCTTTGTAGGAAAGCAACTCTTTCCGAGGACCTAACTACCTTATTTCATACAGTACAGTGTTCGGCAATGTAGATGTTTCTTTTCTAAACAAACTACTTTAGAAATGACGTGAATGTACTCAGTTGTACATCTTGTTAAATTTCACTAACTAGGAATGTTTAAACATGCTGCACTCAACCTTCTTCGGAGGAAAGCAACTGATTCCAAAAACCCAACTAGCTTATTTCACACTGTACAGTGTTCGGTAATGAAGATGTTTGTTTTCAAAACAAAGTATTTTAGAAATGAGGGAATCTACTAAGTTGTACATCTTGTTAGATTACACAAACAAGGAAAGTTTGAACTTGCTGCACTCAACGTTCTTCGTAAGAAAGCATCTCATTCAGACAAGAGAACTAGCTTATTTCACACAGTACAGTGTTCAGCAATGAAGATGTTTGTTTTCTAAACAAACCACTTTAGAAATGAGGTGAATTTATTAAGTGGTTCATCTTGTTAGATTACACAAACCTGGACAGAATGAACTTGTTGCACTCAACCGTATTCGTAAGAAAGGGGCGCATTCCAAGAGGAGAACTAACTTATTTCACACAGCATAGTGTTCGGCAATGAAGATGTTTGTTTTCTAAACAAACTACTCTAGAAATGAAGTGAAACTAGTAAGTTGTGCATCTTGTTAGATGACACTAACTAGGAATGTTTGAACTTGCTACACCCAACCGTCTTTGTAGTAAAGCAACTGATTCCGAGAACTGAACTAGCTTATTTCACTCAGTAC
The DNA here is from genome assembly GCA_036365145.1 of Orientallactaga sibirica. Taxonomy (NCBI): domain Eukaryota; kingdom Metazoa; phylum Chordata; class Mammalia; order Rodentia; family Dipodidae; genus Orientallactaga; species Orientallactaga sibirica. The sequence goes on from JAEOAD010000020.1 coordinate 641,011, forward strand.
AGTGTTTGGCAATGAAGATGTTTGTTTTCTGAACAAACTACTTTAGAAATGAGGCGAATCTTCTAATTTGTGCATCTTGTTAGATTACACAAAGAAGGAAACTTTGAACTTGTTGCACTCAACGGTCTTCGTTAGAAAGCACCTCATTCCGAGAACAGAACTAGCTTATTTCACAAAGTTCAGTGTTTGGCAATGAAGATATTTGTTTTCTAAACAAAATACTTTAGAAATCATGTGAATCTAGTAAGTTGTACATCTTGTTAGATTACACAAACAAGGAAAGTTTGAACTTGCAGCACTCAACCTTCTTAGTAGGAAAGCAACTCTTTCCGAGAACGTAACTATCTTATTTCACACAGTACAGTATTTGGCAATGAAGATGTTTGTTTTCTCAACAAACTACTATAGAAATGAGGCCAAACTACTAAGTTGTACATCTTGTTAGATTACACTAACTAGGAATGTTTGAACTTGTAGCACTCAACCATCTTTGTAGTAAAGCAACTGATTGCTAGAACCGAACTTGCTTATTTCACATAGTACAGTGTTCAGTAACGAAGATATTTGTTTTCTAAACAAACTACTTTAGGAATGAGGCGAATCTATTAAGTTGTACATCTTGTTAGATTACACAAACAATAAAGTTTGAACTTGTTGCACTCAAAGGTCTTCGTAAGAAAGCAAGTGATTCCAAGAACCGAAGTAGCTTATTTCACACAGTACAGTGTTTGGAAATGAAGATGTTTGTTCTCTAAACAAACTACTTTAGGAATGAGGGGACTCTACTAAATTGTACTTCTTGTTAGATTATACAAACAAGAAAGTTTGAACTTGCTGCACTCAACGGTCTTCATAAGAAAGCATCGCATTCAGACAAGAGAACTAGCTGATTTCACACAGTATAGTGTTTGGCAAAGAAGATGTTTTCTAATCAAACCACTTTATAAATGAGGTGAATTTACTACGTTGTACAACTTGTTAGATTACACAAACCAGGACAGTATGCACTTGTTGCACTCAACCATTTTCTTAAGAAAGGGGCTCATTCCGAGAGGAAAACTAGCTTATTTCACACAGCATAGTGTTCAGCAATGAAGATGTTTGTTTTCTAAACAAACTACTTTAGAAATGAAGTGAAACTAGTATATTGTAAAACTTGTTAGATGACACTAACTAGGAATGTTTGAATTTGCTGCACGCAACAGTCTTAGTAGCAAAGCAAGTGATTCTGAGAACCAAACTAGCTTATTTCACACAGTACAGTACTCGGCAATGAAGATGTTTGTTTTCTAAACAACCTACTTTAGAAATGCGGTGAATCTACTAAGCTGTATGTCTTGTAAGATTACACAAACACGGAAAGATTGAACTTGCTGCACTCAACATTCTTCATAGGAAAGCAACTGATTCTGAGAACCGAACTAGCTGATTTCACACAGTACAGTGTTTGGCAATGAAGATGTTTGTTTTGTAAACAAACTACTTTAGAAATGAGGCAAATCTTCTAAGTTGTATATCCTGTTAGATTACACAAAGGAGGAAAGTTTGAACTTGCTGCACTCAACGGTTTTCATAAGAAAACAACTCATTTCCAGATGAGAACTAGCTTATTTCACAAAGTACAGTGTTCGGCGACGTAGATATTTGTTTTCTAAACAAACTACTTTAGAAATGAGGCAAATCTACTAAGTTGTACATCTTGTTACATTGCACTAACTAGGAATGGTGGAAGTAGCTGCACTCAACAGTCTTCGTAAGGAAGCAACCCCTTCAGAGAAGAGAACTAGCTTATTTCACACAAAACAGTCTTCGGCAACGAAGTTTGTTTTCTAAAGAAACTACTGTAGAATTGAGGCAAATCTACTCAGTTGTACATATTGTTAGATTGCACTAACTAGGAATGTTTCAACTTGCAGCACTCAACCTTCTTCGTAGGAAAACAACTGATTCCGACAACCGAAGTAGCTTATTTCACACAGTACAGTGTTCGGCAATGAAGATGCTGTTTTCTAAACAAACTACTTTAGAAATGAGGCGAATCTACTAAGTTGTACACCTTGTTAGATTACACAAACAAGGAAAGTTTGAAATGGCTGCAATCAACCATCTTCCTAAGAAAGCAACTCATTCTGAGAAGAGAAGTAGCTTATTACACACAGTAGAGTGTTCGTCAATGAAGATGTTTCTTTTCTAAACAAACTACTTTAGAAATGAGGCGAATCTACTAAGTTGTACATCTTGTTAGATTACACAAACATTCTAGGAATGTTTGAACTTGCTTATTTGCACTCAACAATCTTCATACTTTAGAAAGCAACTCATTCACAAAGATGAGTTTGAACTTGCTGCTTATTTCTTCATAAGAAACAAATTTCCAGTACAGTGTTCACAGTACAGTGTTTGGAAATGAAGATGTTTGTTTTCTAAACAAACTACTTTAGAAATGAGGCAAATCTACTAAGTTGTACATCTTGTTAGATTATACAAACAAGAAAGTTTGAACTTGCTGAACTCAAAGGTCTTCGTAAGAAAGCAAGTGATTCCAAGATCCGAACTAGCTTATTTCACACAATACACTGTTCGCCAATGAAGATATTTAATTTCTAAACAAACTACTTTAGAAATGAGGCGAATCTACTAAGTTGTACATCTTGTTAGATTTACACTAACAAGGAATGTTTGAACTTGTTGCACTCAACCTTCTTCGTAGGAAAGCAACTGATTTCGAGAACCTAACTATCTTATTTCACACAGTACAGTGTTTGGCAATGTAGATGTTTGTTTTCTAAACAAACTACTTTAGAAATGAGGCAAATCTACTAAGTTGGACATCTTGTTAGATTGCACTAACTAGCAATGTTTGAACTTGTTGCACATAACTGTCTCTGTAGGAAAGCAAATGATTCCAAGAACAGAACTAGCTTATTTCACACAGTACAGTGTTCAGCAATGAAGATGTTGTTTTCTAAACAAACTACTTTAGGAATGAGGCTATTCTTCTAAGTTGTACATATTGTTAGATTACACAAAGAAGGAAAGTTTGAACTTGCTGCACTCATTGGTCTTTGGAAGAATGCAACTCATTCCGAGAAGAGAACTAACTAATTTCACACAGTTCAGTGTTCGGCAATGAAGATATTTATTTTCTACACAAATTACTTTAGAAATGAGCCAAATCTAGTAAGTTGTACATCTTGTTAGATTACACAAACAAGGAAAGTTTGAACTTGCTGCCCTCAACCTTCTTTGTAAGAAAGCAACTATTTCCGAGGACCTAACTAGCTTATTATACACAGTACAGTGTCTGGCAATGTAGATATTTGTTTTCTAAACAAACTACTTGAGAAATGAGGCAAATCTACTAAGTTGTACATCTTGTCAGGTTGCACTAACTAGGAATGTTGGAAGTAGCTGCATTCAACAATCTTCATAAGGAAGCAACTCATTCAGAGAAGAGAACTAGCTTATTTCACACAAAACAGTCTTCGGCAATGAAGATGTTTGTTTTCTAAAGAAACTACTGTAGAAATGAGATGAATCTACTAAGTTGTACATCTTGATATATTTAACTAGGAATGTTTGAACTTGTTGCACTCAACCTTCTTCATACGAAAGCAACTGATTACGAGAACCGAACTAGCTTATTTCACACAGTATAGTGTTCTGCAATGAAGATGTTTGTTTTCTAAACAAACTACTTTAGAAATGAGGCGAATCTATTATGTTGTACATCTTGTTAGATTACACAAACAAGGAATGTTTGAAACTTCTGCAATCAACGATCTTCCTCAGAAAGCAACTCATTCCGAGAAGAGAAGTAGCTTATTTCACACATTAGAGTTTTTGGCAATGAAGATGTGTGGTTTCAAAACAAAGTACTTTAGATATGAGGCAAATCTACTAAGTTGTACATCTTGTTAGATTACAGTAAAAAGGAAAGTTTCAACTTGCTGCACTCAACGGTCTTCATAAGAAAGCAACTCATTCCGAGAAGAGAACTAGCTTATTTCATACAGTACAGTGTTTTTTAATGAAGATGTTTGTTATCTAAACAAAGTAGTTTAGAAATGAAGTGAAACTAGTAAGTTGTACATCTTGTTAGATGACACTAACTAGGAATGTTTGAAGTTGCTGCACACTACCTTCTTCGTAGCAAAACAACTGATTCCGAGAATCAAACTAGCTTATTTCACACAGTACAGTGTTTGGCAATGAAGATGTTCATTTTCTAAACAAACTACTTTACAAATGAGGAGAGTCTACTAAGTTGTACATGTTGTTATATTGCACTAACTAGGAATGTTTGAACTTGCTGCACTCAACCTTCTTTGTAGGAAAGCAACTAATTCCAAGACCTGAACTAGCTTATTTCACACAGCACAGTGTTCACCAATGTAGATGTTTGTTTTCTAAACAAACTACTTTAGAAATGAGGCGAATCTAGTAAGTTGTACATCTTGTTAGATTACACAAACAAGGAAAGTTTGAACTTGCTGCACTCCACCTTCTTCATAGGAAAGCAACTCATTCAGAGAACCGAACTAGCTTATTTCACACAGTACAGTGTTTGGCAATGAAGATGTTTGTTTTCTAAACAAACTACGTTAGAAATGAGGAGTATCTACTAACTTGTACATCTTGATTGATTACACAAACAAGAATGTTTGAAACTCCTGCAATCAACCCTCTTCGTAATAAAGCAACTCATTCCGAGTACAGAAGTAGCTTTTTTCACCTAGTACAGTGTTCTGCAATGAAGATTTTTTCTAAGCAAACTGCGGTAGAAATTATGTGAATCTGCTAAGTTGTACATCTTGTTAGATTACACACACCAAGAAAGTATGAACTTGCTGCATTCAACCCAATTCATAAGAAAGGGGCTCATTCCGAGAGAACTAGCTTATTTCACACAGCACAGTGTTTGGCAAAGAACATGTTTCTTTTCTAAAAAAACTACTTTAGAAATGAAGTGAAACTGGTAAGTTGTACATCTACTTAGATTACAGTAACTAGGAATGTTTGCACTTGCTTCACGCAACATTCATTGTAGCCAAGCAACTGATTCCGGGAACCGTAGCAGCTTATTTCACACATTACAGTGTTCGGCAATCAAGATGTTTGTTTCCTAAATAAACTGCTTTAGAAATGAGCAGTATCTACTAACTTGTACATATTGTTAGATTACACTATCTGGCAATGTTTGAACTTGCTGCGCTCAACCTTCTTCATAGGAAAGCAACTGATTCCAAGAACCGAATTAGCTTATTTCACACAGTACAGTTTTCAGAAATGAAAATGTTTGTTTTCTATACAAGCTACTTTAGAAATGAGTCGAATCTACTAAGTTGTACATCTTGTAAGATTACACAAACCAGGAAAGTTTGGACTTGCTGCACTCAACCATCTTCATAAGAAAGCAGCTCATTCCGAGAAGAGAACAAGCTTATTTCACACAGTACAGTGTTTAGCAATGAAGATGTTTGTTTTCTAAACAAACTACTTTAGAAATGAGGCGAATCTACTAAGTTGTACATCTTGTTTGATTACACAAACCAGAAAAGTATGAATTAGCTGCACTCAACCGTATTCGTAAGAAAGGGGCTCATTCCAAGAGGAGAACGAGCTTATTTCACACAGCACAGTGTTCCACAATAAAGATGTTTGTTTTATAAACAAACTACTTTAGAAATGAAGTGAAACTAGTATGATGTACATGGTGTTGGATGACACTAACTAGGAATGTTTGAACTTGCTGCACGCAACCTTCTTTGTAGCAAAGCAACTGATTCTGAGAACAGAACTAACTTATGTCACACAGTAAAGTGTTTGGCAAAGAAGATGTTTGTTTTCTAAACAAACAGCTGTAGAAATGTGGAGAATCTACTAAGTTGTACATCTTGTTAGATTGCACTAAGTAGGATGTTTGAACGTGCTGCACTCAACCTTCTTCATAGGAAAGCAACTGAATCCAAGAACTGAACTACCTTATTTCACACAGTACAGTGCTCGGCAATGAAGATTTTTGTTTTCTAAACAAATACTTTAGAAATGAGGTGAATCTACTAAGTTGTACATCTTGTTACATTACACAAACGAGGAAAGTTTGAACTTGCTGCACTCAATGGTCTTCGTAAGAAAGGAACTCATTCAGAGAAGAGAACTAGCTTTTTTCAAAAATTACAGTGTTTGGCAATGAAGATGTTTGTTTTCTAAACCAAGTACATTAGAAATGAGGCGAGTCTAGTAAGTTGTACATGTTGTTAGATTACATAAACAAGGTGTGGTAGTTTGAATATATGTCCCCCAATATATTCAGTGTTTTATTTCTTTATAGTTTGCATCTGCAATCACCTTCCTAGAGGCAATGTCACTGGGGGCTGGTCTTAAGGTGTTAATGGTGGGTTTGAGATTCCATTGTAAAGATATGCAAATGTGCCTAGCAGGAGTTCCTAAAGTGTGCTGTGTGACCTTTTGGCTGTAGTTTTGCTCTGTGTGTTGCGGTGGCTGGTTGGCTTTTGCTCTCTTGCCTGGTCCTGTGGAGAGCAGGCTGCTTCCTCTGCCATTATGGAACTTCCCCTGGATCTGTAAGCTTCAATAAAAAATATCCCTTCCTCCATAACTGTGCCTGGTCTAGAAGTTCATCTCAGCGAACCTGAAGCTGTCTACAACAGTAAAGTGGTACCGAGGAGTGTGGGGTGAGATGAACCTGACCGTGTGGATATTTGTCTTTTGGAACTTATGTTTTGGAGAAATGGGCATGGACTTGGTGCTTGCAACTGAAGATGCCTTCTGGAGTGGTAAGCCAGAGAGAGAGAGGGAGAGGAAGAAGATAGAGATTTTATGGACTATTCTGATGAGAGTTTGAGAATGGGCTGGAAGTGCTGGAGATTGGAACCAGCGTTCTTGGGCTTAGAGGCAGTATTGAACTTCGAGGCTTGGCTTATGAGCTTTCTAAGGGGAAGGAAAGATGGCAGAGGACTTTGTTGGAACTGGGCTACTGGCATAAGGGATGGCTACGTTCTGCTATCCAGGCCCAGAGTGTTGGATCAAGGTTAAATTTGTAATGGACTGATGTGCTTGGCTAAAGATATCGGACTGAAATTTTAAGATTTTAAGCTCGAAAACTTGAAGCAAGTTAAAAGTAGAGGCATTGAGACTGGTTTAGCTGCTATTGTCAACCACATTATCAATCTTAAGGAAGGTGGAAGGAAGGTGGCCTGACTTGATTTACATTAAAACAATGGAGAGGATGCCTGAGGAAAGACTGTTAAAAATGCAAATTCTTGGAAAGAGCTGACTGGAGAAGGAACCTGCTTTTCAAGGCTATGATTTATTTTGTCCCTGGATTCAGAATATGGCTGTGTCCTGCACACCTGGTATTAGTTTTGGAAATATGAAAAATGCATAGAATGGTCATGAATTGCACACGGTTCCAGGAGCCGCTGCTGAGATGCAGCATGAGGCAGGGTATGAAGTCCCTGAGGAATACGCTGGAAGAGCCTTTTGGAAGATGGACCGTGGTTTGCATGGAGACCTGAAGATGTTTTGGATATACCAGGACTGTGCAAAAGGGCTACCATGGAGTGCAGTGTTGGCATGGGATGAAAGTTTTCCCTGGCGACTCTGCCCAGCTGGAGGGGTGGAATTGGAAAACCTGGAGACTGTCAGTCTCTGGTTATATTGAACTTGAACTGCAGAAGTTTGATGACTGCTGATGGTGGTTGAGTTTGCATTGTTTAGTCTCTCCTTGCTATTCCTTATACAGTTAAAATGTTTACTCTGTGCCTTTACATGTTGAAAGTATTTAACTTGTTTGATTTTACAGGACTCACTATCTTAAATTGATCAAGACTGTGAGAACCTTTGAAATTGGACTGAGTACAATTTACAATGTGTGATAGTTATAAATCTATTGGGGGCCAGGAGCTAAATATATTGGGGGCCAGGGGCAGAATGTGGTAGTTTGAATATATGTCCCCCAATATATTCAGTGTTTTACTAGTTATAGTTTGCATCTGCAATCAACTTGCTAGAGGCAATGTCACTGGGGGTCAGTCTTAAGGTGTTAATGGTGTGGGTTTGAGATTCCATTGTAAAGATATGCAAATGTGCCTAGCAGGAGTTCCTGAAGTGTGCTGTGTGACCTTTTGGCTGTAGTTTTGCTCTGTGTGCTGTGGTGGCTGGTTGGCTTTCTCTCTCTGTTTGGCCCTGTGAAGAGCAAGCTGCTTTTCCTGCCTTTATGGAACTTCCCCTGGATCTGTAAGATTCAATAAATAATATCCCTTCCTCCATAACTGTGCTTGGTCTGGAAGTTCATCTCAGTGAACCTGAAGCTGTCTGCTACACAAGGTAAGTTTCAACTTGCTGAACTCAACCTTCTTCATAGGAAAGCAACTCATTCTGAGAACCGAACTAGCTTATTTCACACAGTACAGTGTTCAGGAATAAAGATGTTTGTTTTATAAACATACTACTTTAGAAATGAAGTGAAACTAGTAGGTTGTACATCTTGTTAGATGACAGTAACTAGTAATGTTTAAACTTGGTGCACGCAACCTTCTTCTTAGCAAAGCAACTGATTCCGAGAACCGACCTAGCTTATTTCACACAGTACAGTGTTTGGCAATGAAGATGTTTGCTTTCTAAACAAACTACTGTAGAAATGAGGCGAATCTAGTAAGTTGTATATCTTATTAGATTACACTAACCAGGAATGTTTGAACTTTTTGCACTCAACCTTGTTCGTAGGAAAGCAACTGATTCCAAGAACCGAACTAGCTTATTTCACACAGTACAGTGTTTGGCAATGAAGCTGTTTCTTTTCTAAACAAACTACTTTAGAAATGAGGCGAATGTACTAAGTTGTACATCTTTTTATATTACACTAACTAGGAATGTTTCAACTAGCTGCACTCAACCATCTTGGTATTAAAGCAACTGATTCCTAGAATCGAACTAGCTTATTTCTCACAGTACTGCGTTCGGTAATGAAAATGTTTGTTTTCGAAACAAACTACTTCAGAAATGAGGCAAATCTACTAAGATGTATGTCTTGTTAGATTAGACAAACAAGGAAAATTTGAACTTGCTGCACTTAACGGACTTGGTACGAAAGCAAGTCATTGAGAGAAGAAAACTACCTTATTTCATGCAGTACAGTTTTCGACAATGAAAGTGTTTGTTTTCTATAACAAAGTAATTTAGGAATGAGGCGAATCTACTAAGTTGTACATATTATTAGATTACACAAACAAGGAAAGTTTGAACTTGCTGAACTCAACCTTCTTTGGAGGAAAGTAACTGATTCCCAGAACCGAACTAGCTTATTTCACACAGTACAGTGTTCGGAAATGAAGCTGTTTGTTTTCTAAACAAACTACTTTAGAAATGAGGTAAATCTGCCAAGTTTTACATCTTGTTAGATTACACCAACAAGAAAAGTTTGAACATACTGCACTAAACCTTCTTCATAGGAAAGCAACCTATTCCGAGAACCGAACTAGCTTATTTCACAAAGTACAGTGTTCGGCAATGAAGATGTTTGTTTTCCAAACAAACTACTTCAGATATAAGGCGAATATACTAAGATGTATGTCTTGGTAGATTACACAAACAAGGAAAATTTGAACTCGCTGCACTCAACGGTCTTGGTACGAAGCAACTCATTGAGAGAAGAGAACTACCTTATTTCATGCAGTACAGTTTTTGACAATGAAAGTGTTTGTTTTCTATAACAAAGTACTTTAGGAATGAGACAAATCGACTAAGTTGTACATATTGTTAGATTACACAAACAAGGAAAGTTTGAACTTGCCGAACTCAACCTTCTTTGGAGGAAAGCAACTGATTCCCAGAGTTTGAACTAATTTAAGAAAGGAACACAGTACAGTGTACAGTGTTGGACAATGAAGATGTTTGTTTTCTAAAGAAACTACTTTAGAAATGAGGCAAATCTACTAAGTTTTACACCTTGTTAGATTACACAAACAAGGAAAGTTTGAACATCCTGCACTAAACCTTCTTCTTAGGAAAGCAACCTATTCCGAGAACCGAACTAGCTTATTTCACAAAGTACAGTGTTCGGCAATGAAGATGTTTGTTTTCTAAACAAACTACATTAGAAGTGATTTGAATATACGAACTTGCACATCTGGTTAGATTACACAAACAAAGAATGTTTGAAATGGCTGCAATCAACCCTTTTCGTAAGAAAGCAACTCATTCTGAGAAGATAACTTGCTTATTTCACACAATACTGTGTTCAAAAATGAGGATGTTTGTTTTCTAAACATACCACTTTAGAAATGAGACGAGTCTACTCAGTGGTATATCTTGTTCGATTACATAAACCAAGAAAGTATGAACTTGCTGCACTCAACCATATTCGTAGGAAAGGGGCTCATTCCAGGAGGAGAACTAGTTTATTTCACACAGCACAGTGTTCTGCAATGAAGATGTTTGTTTCCTTAACAAACTACTTTAGAACTAAAGTGAAACTAGTAAGTTGTACATCTTGTTATATGACACTAACTAGGAATGTTTGAACTTGCTGCAAGGAACCATTTTTGTAGCAAAGCAACTGGTTCCGAGAACCGAACTAGCTTATTTCACACAGTACAGTGTTTGGCAATGAAGATGTTCATTTTCTAAACAAACTACTTTAGAAATTCGGAGAATCTACTAAGTTGTACATCTTGTTAGATTGCACTAACTAGGATGTTTGAACTTGCTGCACTCAACCTTCTTCGTAGGAAAGCAACTGAACCCAAGAACCGAACTAGCTTATTCCACACAGTACAGTGTTTGGCAATGAAGATTTTTGTTTTCTAAACAAACTACTTTAGAAATGAGGCGAATCTAGAGAGTTGTACATCTTGTTAGATTACCCAAACTAGGAGAGTTTGAACTTGAAGAACTCAACACTCTTCTTAGGAAAGTAACTCATTCCGAGAAAAGAACTAGCTTATTTCACCCAGCACAGTGTTAGGCAATGAAGGGGTTTGTTTTCTAAACAAACTATGTTAGAAATGAGGCGAATCTACTATGTTGTACATCTTGTTAGATTTTACAAACTAGGAAAGTTGGAACTTGTAGAAATCAACACTGTTCGTAGGAATAGAACTCATTCCGAGAAGAGAACTAGCTTATTTCACACATTACAGTATTAGGAAATGAAGGTGTTTGTTTTCTAAACAAACTGCGTTTGAAATGAAGCTAATTTACTAAATTGTACATCTTGTTAGATTACACAAACTAGGAAAGTTTGATCTTGCTGCACTGAAGACTCTTCGTAGGAAAGCAACTATTTCGAAAACAGAACTAGCTTATTTCACACAGTACAGTGTTTGGCAATGAAGGTGTTTGTTTTCTAAACAAACTACGTTAGAAATGAGGCGAATCTACTGAGTTGTACATCTTGTTAGATTACACAAACTAGGAGAGTTTGAACTTGTAGAACTCAAAACTTTTCGGAGGAAAGCAACTCATTCTGAGAACAGAACTAGCTTATTTCACACAGCACAGTATTCAGCATTGAAGGTGTTTGTTTTCTAAACAAACTACGTTTGAAATGAAGCTAATTTACTAAATTTTACATCTTGTTAGATTACACAAACTAGGAGAGTTTCATCTTGCTACACTGAAGACTGTTCGTAAGAAAGCAACTCATTCCCAAAACAGAACTAGCTTATTTCACACAGTACAGTGTTCAGTATGATGGTGTTTGTTTTCTAAACAAACGATGTTAGAAATGAGACGAATCTACTAAGTTGTACATCTTGTTAGGTTACACAAACTCGGAGAGTTTGAAGTTGTAAAACTCAACACTATTCATAGGAAAACAACTCATTCCGAGAAGAGAACTAGCTTATTTCACACAATACAGTGTTCGGCAATGAAGCTGTTTGTTTTCTAAACAAACTACGTTAGAAATGAGGCGAATCTACTAAGTTGTACATCTTGTTAGATTACACAAACTAGGACAGTTTGATCTTGTTGCACTGAAGAATCTTCATAAGCAAGCAACTATTTCCGAAAACAGAACTAGCTTATTTCACAAAGTACAGTATTAGGATATGAAGGTGTTTGCTTGCTAAACAAACTACGTTTGAAATGAAGCTAATTTACTAAATTGTACATTTTGTTAGATTACACAAATTGGAGAGTTTGATCTTGCTGCACTGAAGACGCTTCGTAAGAAAGCAACTCATACCGAGAACAGAATTAGCTTATTTCACACAGTACAGTGTTTGGCAATGAAGGTGTTTGTTTTCTAAATGAACTACGTTAGAAATGAGGTGAATCTACTGATTTGCACATCTTTTTAAAGTACACTAACTAGGAGAGTTTGAACTTGTAAAACTCAACATTTTTCGGAGGTAAGCAACTCATTCCGAGAACAGAACTAGCTTATATCACACAGCACAGTGTTCGGCAATGAAGGTGTTTGTTTTCTCAACAAACTACGTTAGAAATGAGGTGAATCTACTATGTTGTACATTTTTTTTAGATTACACAAACTAGGAGAGTTTGTACTTGTAGAACTCAACAGTCGTCGTAGGAAAGCAACTCATTCCGAGAACAGAAGTAGCTTAGTGTTCGAAAATGAAGGTGTTTGTTTTCTAAACAAACTACGTTTGACATGAAGCTAATTTACTAAATTGTACATCTTGTTAGATTATACAAACTACGAAAGTTGGAACTTGTAGAACTCAACACTTTTTGTAGGAAAGCAACTCATTCCGAGAACAGAAATTGCTTATTTCACACATTACAGTATTAGGAAATGAAGGTGTTTGTTTTCTAAACAAACTACATTTGAAATGAAGCTGATTTACTAAATTGTACATCTATTTAGATTACACAAACTAGAAAAGTTTGATCTTGCTGCACTGAAGAATCTTCATAGGAAAGCAACTATTTCTGAAAACAGAACTAGCTTATTTCACCCAGTACAGTTTTAGGCAATGAAGATGTTTGTTTTCTAAACAAACTACGTTAGAAATGAGGCGAATCTACTAAGTTGTACATCGTTTTAGATTACACAAACTAGGAGAGTTTGAACTTGTACAACTCAACACTCTTCGTAGGAAAGCAACTCATTTCCAGAACAGAACTAGCTTATTTCACACAGCACAGTTTTTGGCAATTAAGGTGTTTGTTTCCTAAACAAACTAAGTTTGAAATGAAGCCAATTTACTAAATTGTATATCTTGTTAGATTATACAAACTAGGAAAGTTGGAACTCGTAGAACTCAACACTGTCTTAGGCAAGCAACTCATTCCGAAAACACAACTAGCTTATTTCACACATTACAGTATTAGGAAATTTAGGTGTTTGTTTTCTAAACAACTATGGTTGAAATGAAGCTAATTTACTAAATTGTACATATTTTTAGATTTTACAAACTACGAAAGTTGGAACTTGTAGAACTCAACACTTTTTGTAGGAAAGCAACGCATTCCGAGAACAGAAATTGCTTATCTCACACATTACGGTATTAGGAAATGAAGGTGTTTGTTTTCTAAACTAACTGTGTTTGAAATGAAGCTAGTTTACTAAATTGTACATCGTGTTAGATTACACAAACTAGGAAAGTTTGATCTTGCTGCACTGAAGAATCTTTGTAGGAAAGCAACTATTTCTGAATACCGAACTAGCTTATTTCACCCAGTACAGTGTTCGGCAATGAAGATTTTTTTTTTCTAAACAAACTACGTTATAAATGAGGCAAATCTACTATGTTGTAAATTTTGTTAGATTACACAAACTAGGAGAGTTTGAACTTGTAGAACTCAACACACTTCGTAGGAAAGCAACTTATTCCGAGAACAGAACTACCTTATTTCACACATTATAGTATTAGGCAATGAAGGTGTTTGTTTTCTAAACAAACTACGTTTGAAATGAAGCTAATTTACTAAATTGTACATCTTGTTAGATTATACAAACCAGGAAAGTTGGAAGTTGGTAGAACTCAACACTGTTCTTAGGAAAGCAACTCATTCTGAAAACAGAACTAGCTTATTTCACGCATTACAGTTTTAGGAAATGAAAGTGTTTGATTTCTAAACAAACTACGTTAGAAAAGAGGTGAATCTACTAAGTTGTACATCTTTTTAGATTACACAAACTAGGAGAGTTAGAGATTGTAGAACTCAGCACTCTTCGTAGGATAGCAACACATTCCGAGAACAGAACTAGATTATTTCAAACAGTACAGTATTTGGAGAGGAAGTTGTTTGTTTTCAAAACAAACTACGTTTGAAATGAAGCTATTTTATTAAATTGTAAATCTTGTTAGATTACACAAACTAGGAGAGTTTCATTTTGCTGCACTTAAGACTCTTCGTAAGAAAGCAACTCACTCCGAAAACAGAACAACCTTATTTCACACAGTACAGTGTTCGGCAATGAGGTTGTTTGTTTTCTAAACAAACTACGTTAGAAATGAGGTGAATCTACTAAGTTGTACATCTTGTTAGATTACACAAACTAGGAATGTTTGATCTTGGTGCACTGAAGACTCTTTGAAGGAAAGCAACTCATTCCGAGAACAGAACTAGCTTATTTCCCACATTACAGTGTTCGGCCATGAAGGTGTTTGTTTTCTAAACAAACTACGTTAGAAATGAGGCGAATCTACTAAATTGTACATCTTGTTAGATTACACAAACTAGGAAAGTTTGATCTTGCTGCACTGAAGGCTCTTCATAGGAAAGCAACACATGCCGAGAACAGAACTAGCTTCCTTCACACAGTACAGTGTTCGGAAATGAAGGTGTTTGTTTTCTAAACAAACTGTGTTACGAATGAGGAGAATCTACTAAGTTGTACATCTTTTTAGATTACACAAAAAAGGAGAGTTTGAACCTGTAGAACTCACCACTATTAGTAGGAAAGCAACTCATTCCGAGAACAGAACTAGATTATTTCAAACAGTACAATATTAGGAAAGGAAGGTGTTTGTTCTCTAAAGAAAATACGTTTGAAATGAAGCTAATTTACTAAATTGTACATCTTGTTAGATTACACAAAGTAGGAGATTTTCATCTTGCTGCACTGAAGACTCTTCGTAAGAAAGCAACTCATTCTGAAAACAGAAATAGCTTATTTCACACAGTACAGTGTTTGGCCATGAAGGTGTTTGTGTTCTAAACAAATTACGTTAGAAAAGTGTCGAATGTATAAAGTTGTAAGTCTTGTTAGATAACACATACTAGGAAAGTTTGAACTTGTAGAACTCAACACTCTTCGTAGGAAAGTAACTCATTCCGAGAACAGAACTGGCTTATTTCACCCAGCACAGTGTTCGGCAATGAAGGTGTTTGTTTTCTAAACAAACTATGTTAGAAATGAGGCGAATCTACTATGTTGTACACCTTGTTAGATTACACAAACTAGGAGAGTTTGAACTTGTAGAACTCAACACTGTTCTTAGGAAAGCAACTCATGCCGAGAACAGCACTGTCTTATTTCACACATTACAGTATTAGGCAGTGAAGTTGTTTGTTTTCTAAACAAACTACGTTTGAAATGAAGCTAATTTACTAAATTGTACATCTTGTTAGATTACACAAAATAGGAAGACTCTTCGTAAGAAAGAAACTCATTCCTAAAACAGAAATAGCTTATTTCACACAGTACAGTGTTTGGCCATGAAGGTGTTTGTGTTCTAAACAAATTACGTTAGAAAAGTGTCGAATGTATAAAGTTGTAAGTCTTGTTAGATAACACATACTAGGAAAGTTTGAACTTGTAGAACTCAACACTCTTCGTAGGAAAGCAACTCATTCCGTGAACAGAACTAGCTTATTTCACACAGCACAGTGTTCGGCAATAAAGGTGTTTGTTTTCTAAACAAACTCCGTTAGAAATGAGGTGAATCTACTAAATTGTACGTCTTGTTAGATTACACAAAGTAGGAGAGTTTGAACTTGTAGAACTCAACACTCTTCGTAGGAAAGCAACTCATTCCGAGAACAGCACTGTCTTATTTCACACATTACAGTATTAGGCAGTGAAGTTGTTTGTTTTCTAAACAAAATACGTTTGAAATGAAGCTAATTTACTAAATTGTACATCTTGGTAGATTACACAAAATAGGAAGACTCTTCGTAAGAAAGAAACTCATTCCTAAAACAGAAATAGCTTATTTCACACAGTACAGTGTTCAGCCATGAAGGTGTTTGTTTTCTAAACAAATTATGTTAGAAAAGAGTTGAATCTACTATGTTGTACATCTTGTTAGATTACACATACTAGGAGAGTTTGAACTTGTAGAACTCAACAGTCTTTGGAGGAAAGCAACTCATTCTGAGAACAGAACTAGCTTATTCCACGGAGCACAGTGTTCAAAAATTAAGGTGTTTGTTTTCTAAACAAACGACTTTAGAAATGAGGCTAATCTACTAAGTTGTACATCTTGTTAAGTTACAAAAACTCGGACAGTTTGAACTTGTAGAACACAACACTCTTCGTAGGAAAGCAACTCATTACGAGAACAGAAGTAGATAATTTCAAAAAATACAGTATTTGGAAAGGAAGGTGTTTGTTTTCGAAACAAAGTAAGTTTGAAATGAAGCTAATTTACTAAATTGTACATCTTGTTAGATTACACAAACTAGGAGAGTTTCATCTGGCTGCACTGAACACTCTTCGTAAGAAAGCAACTCATTCCGAGAACAGGACTAGCTTATTTCACACAGTACATTGTTCAGCAATGAAGGTGTTAGTTTTCTAAACAAAGTACATTAGAAGTGAGGCGAATCTACTAAGTTGTACATCTTTTTAGATTACACAAACTAGGAGATTTTGAAGTTGTAGAACTCAACACTCTGCGTAGGAACGCAACTCATTCCGAGAAAAGAACTAGATAATTTAAACAGTACAGTATTTGCAAAGGAAGGTGTTTGTTTTCTAAAGAAACTAGGTTTGAAATGAAGCTAATTTACTAAATTGTACATCTTCTAAGATTACACAAACTAGGAGAGTTTGATCTTTCTGCACTGAAGACTCTTCGTAAGAAACAACTCATTCCGAGAACAGGACTAGCTTATTTCACACAGTACAGTGTTCGTCAATGAAGGTGTGAGTTTTCTAAACAAAGTACATTAGAAGTGAGGCCCATCTACTAAGTTGTACATCTTTTCACATTACACAAACGAGGAGGATTTGAACTTGTGGAACTCAGCACTCTGCATAGGAAAGCAACTCATTCCGAGAACAGAACTAGCTTATTTCACACAGCACAGTGTTCGGCAATGAAGGTGTTTGTTTTCTAAACAAACTACGTTTGAAATGAAGCTAATTTACTAAATTGTACATCTTGTTAGATTACACAAACTAGGACATTTTGATCTTGCTGCACTGAAGACTCTTCGTAGGCTAGCAACTCTATCTGAAAACAGAGCTAGGTTATTTTACACAGTACAATGTTCGGCAAGGAAGATGTTTCTTTTCTAAGCAAGGTACGTTAGAAGTGAAGGGAATCTACTGAGTTGTCCATCTTTTTACATTACAAAAGCTAGGAGATTTGAACTTGTAGAACTCAACACACTTCGTAGGAAAGCAAATCATTCCGAGAACAGAACTCTCTTATTTCACGCACTACAGTATTAGGCAATGAAGATTTTTGTTTTCTAAACAAACTACGTTTGAAATGAAGCTAATTTACTAAATTGTACATCTTGTTAGATTACACAAATTAGGAGAGTTTGATCTTGCTGCACTGAAGACTCTTCGTAGGAAAGCAACTCATTCTGAAAACAGAACTAGCTTATTTCACACAGTACAGTGTTAGGCAATGAACATGTTTGTTTTCTAAACAAACTACATTTGAAATGAAGCTAATTTACTAATTTGTACATCTTTTTAGATTACACAAACTAGGAGAGTTGGAAACTTGTAGAACTCAACACTCTTTTTAGGAAAGCAACTCATTCCGAGAACAGAACTAGATTATTTCAAACATTACAGTATTTTGAAATGAAGGTGTTTGTTTTCTAAACAAACACGTTTGAAATGAAGCTAATTTACTAAATTGTACATCTTGTTAGATTTTACAAACTAGGAAAGATGGAACTTGCTGAACTCAACACTCTTGTGTAGGAAAGCAACTCATTCCGAGAACAGAACTAGCTTATTTCACAAATTACAGTATTAGGAAATGAAGGTGTTTGTTTTCTAAACAAACTGTGTTTGAAATGAAGCTAATTTACTAAATTGTACATCTTGTTAGATTACACAAACTAGGAAAGTTTGATCTTGCTGAACTGAAGACTCTGTGTAGGAAAGCATCTCATTCTCAAAACAGAACTAGCTTATTTCACACAGTACAGTGTTCGGCAATGAAGATGTTTTTTTTTAAAAAACTACGTTAAAAATGAAGGGAATCTACTAAATTGTACATCGTTTTAGATTACACAAACTAGGAAAGTTTGTAGAACTCAACACTCTTCGTAGGAAAGCAACTCATTCCAAGAACAGAACTAGCTTATCTCACACATTACAGTATTAGGAAATGAAGGTGTTTGTTTTCTAAACAAACTACGTTTGAAATGAAGCTAATTTACTAAATTGTACATCTTGTTAGATTTTACAAACTAGGAAGTTTGAACTTGCTGAACTGAACACTGTGTGTAGGAAAGCAACTCATTCTGAGAACAGAACTAGCTTATTTCACACAGTACAGTATTAGGAAATGAAGGTGTTTGTTTTCTAAACAAACTACGTTAGAAAATGAAGTGAATCTACTAAGTTGTACATCTTGTTAGATTTACAAACTAGGAGAGTTTGAACTTGTAGAACTCAACACTCTTCGTAGGAAAGCAACTCATTCTGAGTACAGAACTCTCGTATTTCACGCACTACAGTATTAGGCAATGAAGATGTTTGTTTTCTAAACAAACTACGTTTGAAATGAAGCTAATTTACTAAATTGTACATCTTGTTAGATTACACAAACTAGGAGAGTTTCATCTTGCTGCACTGAAGACTCTTCGTAAGAAAGCAACTCATTCCAAGAACAGGACTAGCTTTTTCACACAGCACAGTGTTCGGCAATGAAGGTGTTTGTTTTCTAAACAAACTACGTTTGAAATGAAGCTAATTTACTAAATTGTACATCTTGTTAGATTATACAAACTAGGAAAGTTGGAACTTGTAGAACTCAACACTGTTCTTAGGAAAGCAACTCATTCCGAAAACAGAACTAGCTTATTTCACACATTACAGTATTAGGAAATGAAGGTGTTTTTTTTAATAAACAGACTAAGTTCAAAATGAGGCAAATCTACTAATTTCTACATCTTGTTATTTTTATACAAACTTTGGAACTTGTAGAACTCAACACTGTATTTTTCATTTAAAACAGAACTAGCTTATTTCACACATTACAGTATTAGGAAATGAAGGTGTTTGTTTTCTAAACTCCCACTTTGAAATGGGGCTAATTTACTAAATTGTACATCTTGTTAGATTACACAAACTCAAGAGTTTGATCTTGCTGCACTGAAGACTCTGTGCAGGAAAGCAACTCATGACAAGAACAGAACTAAGCTTATTTCACACAGCACAGTGTTCCCTGAGCCAATGAAGGTGTTTGTTTTCTAAACAAACTACGTTTGAAATGAAGCTAATTTACTAAATTGTACATCTTGTTAGATTACACAAACTAGGAAAGTTTGAACTTGTAGAACTCAACACTGTTCTTATGAAAAAGCAACTCATTCCGAAAACAGAGCTAGCTTATTTCACACAGTACAGTATTAGCAATGAAGGTGTTTGTTTTCTAAACAAACTACGTTTGAAATGAAGCTAATTTACTAAATTGTACATCTTGTTAGATTACACAAACTAGGAAAGTTTGAACTTAGATAGAAGGGAAGAATCTTTGTTGGAAAGCAACTCATTTTAAAACAGAACTAGCTTATTTCACACAGTACAGTTTAGGAAATGAAGTGTTTGTTTTCTAAACAAACTAAGTTAGAAATGACATGAATTTACTAATTTTGTACATCTTTTTAGATTACACAAACTAGGAGAGTTTGAACTTGTAGAACTCAACACTCAAGAGCAGAAAGCAACTCATTCCGAGAACAGAACTAGCTTATTTCACACAGTACAGTATTAGGAAATGAATTGTTTGTTTTCTAAACAAACTACTTTTGAAATGAAGCTAATTTACTAAATTGTACATCTTGTTAGATTACACAAACTAGAACCAGTTTGATCTTGCTGCACTGAAGACTCTTTGTAGGAAAGCAACTCATTCTGAAAACAGAACTAGCTTATTTTACACAGTACAGTGTTAGGCAATGAAGGTGTTTGTTTTCTAAACAACCTTTGTTAGGGTGAAGGGAATCTACTGAAAGTTGTCCATCTTTTACATTACAAAAGCTAGGAGATTTGAACTTGTAGAACTCAACACTCATTGTGGAAGAAAGCAACTCATTCTGGAACAGAAGTCTATTAGTTTGTACCAGTACAGGTTAGGGAATGAAAAGATTTTTGTTTTCTAAACAAACTACGTTTGAAATGAAGCTAATTTACTAAATTGTACATCTTGAGGGATTACACAAACTAGAGAGTTTCATCTTGCTGCACTGAAGACTTGGCCTTCAGAAAGCAACTCATTCCGAGAACAGAACTAGCTTTTTTCATCACAGCACAGCCTGTTCAGAATGAAGGTGTTTGTTTTCTAAACAAACTACGTTTGAAATGAAGCTAATTTACTAAATTGTACATCTTGTTAGATTACACAAACTAGGAGAGTTGGAACTTGTAGAACTCAACACTGTTCTCAGGAAAGCAACTCATTCTGAAAACAGAACTAGCTTATTTCACACATTACAGTA
Source organism: Orientallactaga sibirica (assembly GCA_036365145.1). Lineage (NCBI taxonomy): Eukaryota > Metazoa > Chordata > Mammalia > Rodentia > Dipodidae > Orientallactaga > Orientallactaga sibirica. The sequence continues at coordinate 661,867 of JAEOAD010000020.1, forward strand.
TTAGGAAATGAAGGTGTTTGTTTTCTAAACAAACTACGTTTGAAATGAAGATAAATAATTTACTAAATTTGTACATCTTGTTAGGGTTATACAAACTAGGAAAGTTTGAACTTGTAGAACTCAACATTCTTCTTGGGAAAGCATCTTTCATTCTGAGAACAGATTCTAGCTTATTTCACACTTTGTTACAGTATTAGGAAATGAAGGTGTTTGTTTTCTAAACAAACTACATTTGAAATGAAGCTAATTTACTAAATTGTACATCTTGTTAGATTTCACAAACTACGAAGGATGGAAATTGTAGAACTCAACAGTGTTTTTAGGAAAGTAATTCATTCCGAGAACAGAACTAGCTTATTTCACACATTACAGTATTAGGAAATGAAGGTGTTTGTTTTCTAAACAAACTGTGTTTGAAATGAAGCTAATTTACTAAATTGTACATCTTGTTAGATTACACAAACTAGGAAAGTTTGATCTTGCTGCACTGAAGAATCTTCGTAGGAAAGCATCTATTTCCGAAAACAGAACTAGCTTATTTCACCCAGTACAGTGTTCGGCAATGAAGATGTTTGTTTTCTAAACAAACTACGTTAGAAATGAGGCGAATCTACTAAGTTGTACATCTTTTTACATTACACAAACTAGGAGAGTTTGAACTTGTAGAACTCAACACTCTTCGTAGGAAAGCAACTCATTCTGAGAACAGAACTAGCTTATTTCACACATTACAGTATTAGGAAATGAAGGTGTTTGTTTTCTAAACAAACTACGTTTGAAATGAAGCTAATTTACTAAATTGTACATCTTGTTAGATTACACAAACTAGGAGAGTTTCATCTTGCTGCACTGAAGACTCTTTGTAAGAAAGCAACTCATTCCGAGAATAGGACTAGCTTTTTCACACAGAACAGTGTTCGGCAATGAAGGTGTTTGTTTTCTAAACAAACTACGTTTGAAATGAAGCTAATGTACTAAATTGTACATCTTGTTAGATTATACAAACTAGGAAAGTTGGAACTTGTAGAACTCAACACTGTTCTTAGGAAAGCAACTCATTCCGAAAACAGAACTAGCTTATTTCACACATTACAGTATTAGGAAATGAAGGTGTTTGTTTTCTAAACAAACTACGTTTGAAATGAAGCTAATTTATTAAATTGTACATCTTGTTAGTTTATACAAACTAGGAAAGTTGGAACTTGTAGAACTCAACACTGTTCTTGGGAAAGCAAGTCATTCCGAAAACAGAACTAGCTTATTTCACACATTACAGTATTAGGAAATGAAGGTGTTTGTTTTCTAAACAAACTACGTTTGAAATGAAGCTAATTTACTAAATTGTACATCTTGTTAGATTACAGAAACTAGGACAGTTTGATCTTGCTGCACTGAAGACTCTTCGTAGGCTAGCAACAGTCATTGAAAACAGAACTAGCTTATTTCACACATTACAGTATTAGGAAATGAAGATGTTTGTTTTCTAAACAAACTACGTTTGAAATGAAGCTAATTTACTAAATTGTACATCTTGTTAGATTTTACAAACTAGGAAAGTTTGAACTTGTAGAACTCAACACTGTTCGTAGGAAAGCAACTCATTCCAAGAACAGAACTAGCTTATTTCACACATTACAGTATTAGGAAATGAAGGTGTTTGTTTTCTAAACAAACTGCGTTTGAAATGAAGCTAATTTACTAAATTGTACATCTTGTTAGATTACACAAAGTAGGAAAGTTTGATCTTGCTTCACTGAAGACTCTTCGTAGGCTAGAAAATATTTCTGAAAAGAGAGCTAGCTTATTTTACACAGTACAGTGTTCGGCAATGAAGATGTTTGTTTTCTTAACAAAGTACCTTAGAAATGAAGCGAATCTACTGAGTTGTCCATCTTTTTACATTACAAAAACTGAAGAGTTTCAACTTGTAGAACTCAACACATTTCGTAGGAAAGCAACTCATTTAGAGAACAGAACTCTCTTATTTCACGCACTAGAGTATTAGGCAATGAAGATATATGTTTTCTAAACAAACTACGTTTGAAATGAAGCTAATTTACTAAAGTGTACATCATGTTAGAGTACACAACCTAGGAGAGTTCCATCTTGCTGCACTGAAGACTCTTTGTAAGAAAGCAACTCATTCCGAGAATAGGACTAGCTTTTTTCACACAGAACAGTGTTCGGCAATGAAGGTGTTTGTTTTCTAAACAAACTACGTTTGAAATGAAGCTAATTTACTAAATTGTACATCTTTTAGATTATACAAACTAGGAAAGTTGGAACTTGTAGAACTCAACACTGTTCTTAGGAAAGCAACTCATTCTGAGAACAGAACTAGCTTATTTCACACATTACAGTATTAGGAAATGAAGGTGTTTGTTTTCTAAACAAACTACGTTTGAAATGAAGCTAATTTACTAAATTGTACATCTTGTTAGATTATACAAACTAGGAAAGTTTGAACTTGAGAAATCAACACTTCGTAGGAAAGCAACTCATTCGAAAAACAGAACTAGCTTATTTCACACATTACAGTATTAGGAAATGAAGGTGTTTGTTTTCTAAACAAACTGCGTTTGAAATGAAGCTAATTTACTAAATTGTACATCTTGTTAGATTACACAAACTAGGACAGTTTGATCTTGCTGCACTGAAGACTCTTCGTAGGAAAGCAACTATTTCTGAAAACAGAACTAGCTTATTTCACACAGTACAGTGTTCGGCAATGAAGGTGTTTGTTTTCTAAACAAACTACGTTTGAAATGAAGCTAATCTACTAAATTGTACATCTTTTACATTATACAAACTAGGAAAGTTTGAACTTTAGAACTCAACACTCTTCTTAGGAAAGCAACTCATTCCGAAAACAGAACTAGCTTATTTCACACACATTACAGTATTAGGCAATGAAGATATTTGTTTTCTAAACAAACTACGTTTGAAATGAAGCTAATTTACTAAATTGTACATCTTGTTAGATTACACAAACTAGGAGAGTTTGATCTTGCTGAACTGAAGACTCTTTTTAAGAAAGCAACTCATTCGAAAACAGAACTAGCTTTTTTCAGTTTACAGTGTTAAAATGAAGGTGTTTGTTTACTAAACAAACTACGTTTGAAATGAAGCTAATTTACTAAATTGTACATCTTGTTAGATTATGCAAACTAGGAAACTTGGAACTTTTAGAACTCAACACTGTTCTTAATAAACCAACTCATTCCGAAAACAGAACTAGCTTATTTCACACATTACAGTATTAGGAAATGTAGGTATTTGTTTTCTAAACAAACTACGTTAGAAATGAGGCAAATCTACTAATTTCTACATCTTTTTAGATTACACAAACTAGGAGAGTTTGAACTTGTACAAGTCAACACTCTTCGTAGGAAAGCAACTCATTCCAAGAACAGAACTAGCTTATCACACACATTGCAGTATTAAGAAATGAAGGTGTTTGTTTTCTAAACAAACTGCGTTTGAAATGAAGCTAATTTACTAAATTGTATATCTTGTTAGATTACACAAACTAGGAAAGTTTGATCTTGTTGCACTGAAGACTCTTCTTAGGAAAGCATCTATTTCCGAAAACAGAAATAGCTTATTTCACCCAGTACAGTGTTCAGCAATGAAGATGTTTGTTTTCTAAACAAAGTACGTTGGAAGTGAAGCGAATCTACTGAGTAGTCCATCTTTTTACATTACAAAAACTGGGAGAGTTTGAACTTGTAGAACTCAACACACTTCGTAGGAAATCAACTCATTCCGAGAACAGAACTCTCTTATTTCACGCACTACAGTATTAGGCAATGAAGATATTTGTTTTCTAAACAAACTACGTTTGAAATGAAGCTAATTTACTAAATTGTACATCTTGTTAGATTACACAAATTAGGAGAGTTTCATCTTGCTACACTGAAGACTCTTCGTAAGAAAGAAACTCATTCCGAGAACAGAACTAGCTTTTTTCACACATTACACTATGAGGAAATGAAGGTGTTTGTTTTCTAAACAAAGTACGTTTGAAATGAAGTTAATTTACTCAATTGTACATCTTGTCAGATTATACAAACTAGGAAAGTTGGAAGTTGTAGAACTCAACACTGTTCTTAGGAAAGCAACTCATTCCGAAAACAGAACTAGCTTATTTCACACATTACAGTATTAGGAAATGAAGGTGTTTGTTTTCTAAACAAACTACGTTTGAAATGAAGCTAATTTACTAAATTGTACATCTTGTTAGATTATACAAACTAGGAAAGTTTGATCTTGCTGCACTCAAGACTCTTCTTGGGAAAGCAACTGTTTCTGAAAACAGAACTAGCTTATTTCACACAGTACAGTGTTGGCAATGAAGATGTTTGTTTTCTAAACAAAGTACGTTAGAAATGAAGGGAATTTACTAAATTGTACATCTTGTTACATTATACAAACTAGGAGAGTTTGAACTTGTAGAACTCAACACTCTTCTTAGGAAAGCAACTCATTCCGAGAACAGAACTAGCTTATTTCACACATTACAGTATTAGGAAATGAAGGTGTTTGTTTTCTAAACAAATATGTTTGAAATGAAGCTAATTTACTCAATTGTACATCTTGTTAGATTATACAAACTAGGAAACTTTTAAGTTGTAGAACTCAACACTGTTCTTAGGAAACCAACTCATTCCAAGAGCAGAACTAGCTTATTTCACACATTACAGTATTAGGAAATGAAGGTGTTTGTTTTCTAAACAAACTACGTTTGAAATGAAGCTAATTTACTAAATTGTACATCTTGTTAGTTTATACAAACTAGGAAATTTGGAACTTGTAGAACTCAACACGGTTCTTGGGAAAGCAAGTCATTCCGAGTACAGAACTAGCTTATTTCACACATTACAGTATTAGGAAACGAAGGTGTTTGTTTTCTAAACAAACTACGTTTGAAATGAAGCTAATTTACTAAATTGTACATCTTGTTAGATTATACAAACTAGGAAGTTGGAACTTGTAGAACTCAACACTGTTCTTAGGAAAGCAACTCATTCCGAAAACAGAACTAACTTATTTCACACATTAGAGTATTAGGAAATGAAGGTGTTTGTTTTCTAAAGAAATTACGTTTGAAATGAAGGTAATTTACTAAATTGTACATATTGTTAGATTATACAAACTAGGAAAGTTTGATCTTGCTAGAACTCAACACTACAGTTCTTTGGAAAGCAAGTCATTCTGAAAACAGAACTAGCTTATTTCACACAGTACAGTGTTAGGAAATGAAGGTGTTTGTTTTCTAAACAAACTACGTTTGAAATGAAGCTAATAACTTTTGTACATCTTGTAGATAATTGTTAGAGTTGAACTTTAGAACAAACTAGGATTGCAACTCATTTGAAGAACAAACAAGCTTATTTCACACGTTGTGTTTGTTGCAATTAAACAAACTAGGAATGTTTGATCTTGCTAGAACTCAACACTCTTCTTAGGAAAGCAACTCATTTCGAGAACAGAACTAGCTTATTTCACACACTTTTACAGTATTTGGAAATGAAGGTGTTTGTTTTCTAAACAAACTACGTTTGAAATGAAGCTAATTTACTAAATTGTACATCTTGTTAGATTACACAAACTAGGAAAGTTGGAACTTGTAGAACTCAACACAGTTTGTGGGAAAGCAACTCATTCCGAGAACAGAACTAGCTTATTTCACACAGTACAGTGTTGGGCAATGAAGGTGTTTGTTTTCTAAACAACTACGTTTGAAATGAAGATAATTTACTAAATTGTACATCTTGTTAGATTACACAAACTAGGAGAGTTTCATCTTGCTGCACTCAACACTCTTTCTTGGGAAAGCAACTCATTTCGAAAACAGAACTAGCTTATTTCACACATTACAGTATTAGGAAATGAAGGTGTTTGTTTTCTAAACAAACTACGTTTGAAATGAAGCTAATTTACTAAATTGTACATCTTGTTAGATTATACAAACTAGGAAAGTTGGAACTTGTAGAACTCAACACTGTTCTTAGGAAAGCAACTCATTCCGAAAACAGAACTAGCTTATTTCACCCAGTACAGTGTTAGGAAATGAAGATGTTTGTTTTCTAAACAAACTACGTTAGAAATGAGGCGAATCTACTAATTTGTACATCTTTTTAGATTACACAAACTAGGAGAGTTTGAACTTGTAGAACTCAACACTCTTCGTAGGAAAGCAACTCATTCCGAGAACAGAACTAGCTTATCTCACACATTACAGTATTAGGAAATGAAGGTGTTTGTTTTCTAAACAAACTGCGTTTGAAATGAAGCTAATTTACTAAATTGTACATCTTGTTAGATTACACAAACTAGGACAGTTTGATCTTGCTGCACTGAAGACTCTTCGTAGGCTAGCAACTGTTTCTGAAAACAGAACTAGCTTATTTTACACAGTACAGTGTTCGGCAATGAAGATGTTTGTTTTCTAAACAAAGTACGTTAGAAGTGAAGCGAATCTACTGAGTTGTCCATCTTTTTACATTACAAAAACTAGGAGAGTTTGAACTTGTAGAACTCAACACTCTTCGTAGGAAAGCAACTCATTCCGAGAACAGAACTAGCTTATTTCACACATTACAGTATTAGGAAATGAAGGTGTTTGTTTTCTAAACAAACTACGTTTGAAATGAAGCTAATTTACTAAATTGTACATCTTGTTAGATTACACAAACTAGGAGAGTTTCATCTTGCTGCACTGAAGACTCTTCGTAAGAAAGCAACTCATTCCGAGAACAGGACTAGCTTTTTTCACACAGCACAGTGTTCGGCAATGAAGGTGTTTGTTTTCTAAACAAACTACGTTTGAAATGAAGCTAATTTACTAAATTGTACATCTTGTTAGATTATACAAACTAGGAAAGTTGGAACTTGTAGAACTCAACACTGTTCTTAGGAAAGCAACTCATTCCGAAAACAGAACTAGCTTATTTCACACATTACAGTATTAGGAAATGAAGGTGTTTGTTTTCTAAACAAACTACGTTTGAAATGAAGCTAATTAACCAAATTGTACATCTTGTTAGTTTATACAAACTAGGAAAGTTGGAACTTGTAGAACTCAACACTGTTCTTGGAAAGCAACTCATTCCGAGAACAGAACTAGCTTATTTCACACATTACAGTGTTAGGAAATGAAGGTGTTTGTTTTCTAAACAAACTATGTTAGAAATGAAGCTAATTTACTAAATTGTACATCTTTTAGATTACACAAACTAGGAGAGTTTGAACTTTTGATCTCAACTGCACTGAAGTTCCTCTTCAGGAGAACAAACTATTCTTCACATTACAGTAAAACAGAACTAGTTTGTTTTCAAACACAGTTTGAAAGCAAAAAACAGCCAAAAGATGTTTGTTTTTGTACATCTTAGAACACAAACCAGGAAGTTTGATCTTTAAATGGAATCTTTTGGTAAATTAACATCTTTTAATTACAGAGCTAGTGAGTTTGAACTTGTAGAACTCAACACTCTTCAAAAAGCAACTCATTCCGAAAACAGAACTAGCTTATTTCACACATTACAGTATTAGGAAATGAAGGTGTTTGTTTTCTAAACAAACTACGTTTGAAATGAAGCTAATTTACTAAATTGTACATCTTGTTAGATTACACAAACTAGGAGAGTTTCATCTTGCTACACTGAAGACTCTTCTTAGGAAAGCAACTCATTTTGAAAACAGAACTAGCTTATTTCACACATTACAGTATTAGGAAATGAAGGTGTTTGTTTTCTAAACAAACGATGTTTGAAATGAAGCTAATTTACTAAATTGTACATCTTTTTAGGTTACACAAACTCAGAGAGTTTGAAGTTGTAGAACTCAACACTCTTCGTAGGAAGGCAGCTCATTCTGAGAACAGAACTATCTTATTTCACACATTACAGTATTAGGCAGTGAAGTTGTTTGTTTTCTAAACAAACTACGTTTGAAATGAAGCTAATTTACTAAATTGTACATCTTGTTAGGTTACACAAACTCGGAGAGTTTGAAGTTGTAGAACTCAACACTGTTCTTAGGAAAGCAACTCATTCCTAGAACAGAACTATCTTATTTCACACATTACAGTGTTAGGCAATGAAGGTGTTTGTTTTCTAAACAAACTACGTTTGAAATGAAGCTAATTTACTAAATTGTACATCTTGTTAGATTATACAAACTAGGAAAGTTGGAACTTGTAGAACTCAACACTGTTCTTAGGAAAGCAACTCATTCCGAAAACAGAACTAGCTTATTTCACACATTACAGTATTAGGAAATGAAGGTGTTTGTTTTCTAAACAAACTACGTTTGAAATGAAGCTAATTTACTAAATTGTACATCTTGTTAGATTATACAAACTAGGAGAGTTTGAACTTGTAGAACTCAACACTGTTTGTAGGGAAAGCAACTCATTCGAGAACAGAACTAGCTTATTTCAAACATTACAGTATTAGGAAATGAAGGTGTTTGTTTTCTAAACAAACTATGTTTGAAATGAAGCTAATTTACTAAATTGTACATCTTGTTAGATTACACAAACTAGGAAAGTTTGATCTTGCTGCACTGAAGACTCTTCGTAGGAAAGCATCTATTTCCAAAAACAGAACTAGCTTATTTCACCCAGTACAGTGTTAGGCAATGAAGGTGTTTGTTTTCTAAACAAACTACGTTAGAAATGAGGCGAATCTACTAAGTTGTACATCTTTTTAGATTACACAAACTAGGAGAGTTTGAACTTGTAGAACTCAACACTCTTCTTAGGAAAGCAACTCATTCCGAGAACAGAACTAGCTTATTTCACACAGTACAGTATTAGGAAATGAAGGTGTTTGTTTTCTAAACAAACTACGTTTGAAATGAAGCTAATTTACTAAATTGTACATCTTGTTAGATTACACAAACTAGGAAAGTTTGATCTTGCTGCACTGAAGACTCTTCGTAGGAAAGCAACTCATTCCGAAAAGAGAACTAGCTTATTTCACACAGTACAGTGTTCGGCAATGAAGGTGTTTGTTTTCTAAACAAACTACGTTAGAAATGAGGCGAATCTACTAAGTTGTACATCTTTTTAGATTACACAAACTAGGAGAGTTTGAACTTGTAGAACTCAACACTCTTCGTAGGAAAGCAACTCATTCCGAGAACAGAACTCTCGTATTTCACGCAAAGAGTATTAGGCAATGAAGGTGTTTGTTTTCTAAACAAACTACGTTTGAAATGAAGCTAATTTACTAAATTGTACATCTTGTTAGATTACACAAACTAGGAGAGTTTCATCTTGCTGCACTGAAGACTCTTCGTAAGAAAGCAACTCATTCCGAAAACAGAACTAGCTTATTTCACACAGTACAGTGTTTGGGCAATGAAGGTGTTTGTTTTCTAAACAAACTACGTTTGAAATGAAGCAAATTTACTAAATTGTACATCTTGTTAGATTACACAAACTAGGAAAGTTGGAACTTGTAGAACTCAACACTGTTCTTAGGAAAGCAACTCGTTCTGAAAACAGAACTAGCTTATTTCACACATTACAGTATTAGGAAATGAAGGTGTTTGTTTTCTAAACAAACTGCGTTTGAAATGAAGATAATTTACTAAATTGTACATCTTGTTAGATTACACAAACTAGGAAAGTTTGATCTTGCTGCACTCAACACTGTTCTTGGGAAAGCAAGTCATTCCGAAAACAGAACTAGCTTATTTCACACATTACAGTATTAGGAAATGAAGGTGTTTGTTTTCTAAACAAACTACGTTTGAAATGAAGCTAATTTACTAAATTGTACATCTTGTTAGATTATACAAACTAGGAAAGTTGGAACTTGTAGAACTCAACACTGTTCTTAGGAAAGCAACTCATTCCGAAAACAGAACTAGCTTATTTCACACATTACAGTATTAGGAAATGAAGGTGTTTGTTTTCTAAACAAACTACGTTTGAAATGAAGCTAATTTACTAAATTGTACATCTTGTTAGATTATACAAACTAGGAAAGTTGGAACTTGTAGAACTCAACACTATTCTTAGGAAAGCAACTCATTCCGAAACAGAACTAGCTTATTTCACACATTACAGTATTAGGAAATGAAGGTGTTTGTTTTCTAAACAAACTACGTTTGAAATGAAGCTAATTTACTAAATTGTACATCTTGTTAGTTTATACAAACTAGGAAAGTTGGAACTTGTAGAACTCAACACCGTTCTTGGGAAAGCAAGTCATTCCGAGAACAGAACTAGCTTATTTCACACATTACAGTATTAGGAAATGAAGGTGTTTGTTTTCTAAACAAACTACGTTTGAAATGAAGCTAATTTACTAAATTGTACATCTTGTTAGATTATACAAACTAGGAAAGTTGGAACTTGTAGAACTCAACACTATTCTTAGGAAAGCAACTCATTCCGAAAACAGAACTAGCTTATTTCACACAGTACAGTGTTAGGAAATGAAGGTGTTTGTTTTCTAAACAAACTGTGTTTGAAATGAAGCTAATTTACTAAATTGTACATCTTTTTAGATTACACAAACTAGAAAGTTTGAACTTGCTGAACTTAAGACTCTTTTAGGAAAGCAACTCATTCTGAAAACAGAACTAGCTTATTTCACACATTACAGTATTAGGAAATGAAGGTGTTTGTTTTCTAAACAAACTAAGTTTGAAATGAAGCTAATTTACTAAATTGTACATCTTGTTAGATTACACAAACTAGGAGAGTTTGATCTTGCAGCACTGAAGAATGTTTGTAGGAAAGCAACTCATTCCGAAAACAGAACTAGCTTATTTCACACAGTACAGTGTTAGGCAATGAAGGTGTTTGTTTTCTAAACAAACTACGTTTGAAATGAAGCTAATTTACTAAATTGTACATCTTGTTAGATTATACAAACTAGGAAAGTTTGAACTTGTAGAACTCAAAGACTGTTCTTAGGAAAGCAACTCATTCTGAAAACAGAACTAGCTTATTTCACACATTACAGTATTAGGAAATGAAGGTGTTTGTTTTCTAAACAAACTACGTTTGAAATGAAGCTAATTTACTAAATTGTACATCTTGTTAGATTATACAAACTAGGAAAGTTTGAACTTGTAGAACTCAACACTGTTCTGGAAAGCAACTCATTTCCGAGAACAGAACTAGCTTATTTCACATTACAGTATTAGGAAATGAAGGTGTTTGTTTTCTAAACAAACTACGTTTGAAATGAAGCTAATTTACTAAATTGTACATCTTGTTAGATTATACAAACTAGGAAAATTGGAACTTGTAGAATTCAACACTGTTCTAGGAAAGCAACTCATTCCGAAAACAGAACTATCTTATGTCACACATTACAGTATTAGGAAATGAAGGTGTTTGTTTTCTAAACAAACTACGTTTGAAATGAAGCTAATTTACTAAATTGTACATCTTGTTAGATTATACAAACAGGAGAAAGTTTGAACTTGTAGAACTCAACACTGTTGTAGGAAAGCAACTCATTCCGAGAACAGAACTAGCTTATTTCACACATTACAGTATTAGGAAATGAAGGTGTTTGTTTTCTTAACAAACTACGTTAGAAATGAGGTGAATCTACTAAATTGTACATCTTGTTAGATTACACAAACTAGAAGAGTTTCATCTTGCTGCACTGAAGACTGTTCTTAGGAAAGCAACTCATTTTGAAAACAGAACTAGCTTATTTCACACAGTACAGTGTTCAGCAATGAAGGTGTTTGTTTTCTAAACAAACTACGTTTGAAATGAAGCTAATTTACTATCTTGTATATCTTGTTAGATTACACAAACTAGGAGAGTTTGAACTTGTAGAACTCAACACTCTTTGTAGGAAAGCAACTCATTTCGAGAACAGAACTAGCTTATTTCACACATTACAGTATTAGGAAATGAAGATGTTTGTTTTCTAAACAAACTACATTTGAAATGAAGCTAATTTACTAAATTGTACATCTTGTTAGATTACACAAACTAGGAAAGTTTGATCTTGCTGCATTGAAGAATCTTCGTAGGAAAGCATCTATTTCTGAAAACAGAACTAGGTTATTTCAACCAGTACAGTATTTGGAAAGAAGGTGTTTGTTTTCTAAACAAACTATGTTTGAAATGAAGCTAATTTACTAAATTGTACGTCGTGTTAGATTACACAAACTAGGAAAGTTTGATCTTGCTGAGCTGAAGACTCTTCATAGGAAATCAATTAATTCCGAGAATAGAACTAGCTTATTTCACACAGTACAGTGTTCGGCAATGAAGGTGTTTGTTTTCTAAACAAACTACGTTTGAAATGAAGCTAATTTACTAAATTGTACATCTTGTTAGATTATACAAACTAGGAAAGTTGGAACTTGTAGAACTCAACACTGTTCTTAGGAAAGCAACTCATTCTGAGAACAGAACTAGCTTATTTCACACATTACAGTATTAGGAAATGAAGGTGTTTGTTTTCTAACCAAACTATGTTTGAAATGAAGCTAGTTTACTAAATTTTACATCTTGTTAGATTACACAAACTAGGAAAGTTTGAACTTTGCTGAACTGAAGACTCTTAGTAGGAAAGCAACTCATTCCAAAAACAGAACTAGCTTATTTCACACATTACAGTATTAGGAAATGAAGGTGTTAGTTTTCTAAACAAAGTACTTTAGAAATGAGGTGAATCTACTAATTTGTACATCTTTTTAGATTACACAAACTAGAAGAGTTTGAACTTGTGGAACTCAACACTCTGTGTAGGAAAGCAACTCATTCCGAGAACAGAACTAGCTTATTTCACACATTACAGTATTAGGAAATGAAGGTGTTTGTTTTCTAAACAAACTGTGTTTGAAATGAAGCTAATTTACTAAATTGTACATCTTGTTAGATTACACAAACTAGTAGAGTTTGATCTTGCTGCACTGAAGACTTCTTAGGAAAGCAACTCATTCCGAAAACAGAACTAGCTTATTTCACATTACAGTATTAGGAAATGAAGGTGTTTGTTTTCTAAACAAACTACGTTTGAAATGAAGCTAATTTACTAAATTGTACATCTTGTTAAGTTACACATACTAGTACAGTTTGAACTTGTAGAACTCAACACTCTTTTGAGGAAAGCAACTCATTCCGAGAACAGAACTAGATTATTTCAAACAGTACAGTATTAGGAAATGAAGGTGTTTGTTTTCTAAACAAAAACTACTTTGAAATGAAGCTAATTTACTAAATTGTACATCTTGTTAGATTACACAAACTAGGAAAGTTTGATCTTGTTGAACTCAACACTCTTCTTAGGAAAGCAACTCATTCCAAGAACAGAACTAGCTTATTTCACACAGTACAGTGTTAGGAAATGAAGGTGTTTGTTTTCTAAACAAACTACGTTTGAAATGAAGCTAATTTACTAAATTGTACATCTTGTTAGATTACACAAACTAGGAGAGTTTGAACTTGTAGAACTCAACACTTCTTAGGAAAGCAACTCATTCCGAGAACAGAACTAGCTTCTTTCACCCAGTACAGTATTAGAAAATGAAGAGGTTTGTTTTCTAAACAAACTACATTTGAAATGAAGCTAATTTACTAAATTATACATCTTGTAAAATTATACAAACTAGGAAAGTTGGAACTTGTAGAACTGAACACTCTTCTTAGGAAAGCAACTCATTTCTGGAAAACAGAACTAGCTTATTTCACACAGTACAGTATTCTGCAATGAAGGTGTTTGTTTTCTAAACAAACTACATTTGAAATGAAGCTAATTTACTAAATTGTACATCTTGTAAAATTATACAAACTAGGAAAGTTGGAACTTGTAGAACTCAACACTCTTCTTAGGAAAGCAACTCGTTCCGAAAACAGAACTAGCGTATTTCACACATTACAGTATTAGGAAATGAAGGTGTTTGTTTTCTAAACAAACTGCGTTTGAAATGAAGCTAATTTACTAAATTGTACATCTTGTTAGATTACACAAACTAGGAGAGTTTGATCTTAGAACTGAAGACTCTTTGTAGGAAAGCAACTCATTCCGAGAACAGAACTAGCTTATTTCACACAGTACAGCATTAGGAAAATGAAGGTGTTTGTTTTCTAAACAAACTACGTTTGAAATGAACCTAATTTACTAAATTGTACATCTTGTTAGATTACAAGAAAAACTAGGAGAGTTTGAACTTGTTTAGAACTGAACACTCTTTGAGGGAAAGCAACTCATTCCGAGAACAGAACTATCTTATTTCACACTTTACAGTATTAGAAAATGAAGGTGTTTGTTTTCTAAACAAACTACGTTTGAAATGAAGCTAATTTACTAAATTGTACATCTTGTTAGATTACACAAACTAGGAAAGTTTGATCTTGCTAGAACTGAACACTCTTCATAGGAAAGCAACTCATTCTGAGAACAGAACTAGCTTATTTCACACTTTGAAGTATTAAGAAATGAAGGTGTTTGTTTTCTAAACAAACTAGGTTTGAAATGAACCTAATTTACTAAATTGTATATCTTGTTAGATTTCACAAACTAGGAAAATTGGACCTTGCAAAACTCAGCACTCTTCGTAGTAAAGCAACTCATTCCGAGAACAGAAATAGATTATTTCCAATAGTACAGTATTAGGAGAGGAAGGTGTTTGTTTTCTAAGCAAACTACGTTTGAAATGAATCTATTTTACTAAATTGTACATCTTTTTAGATTACACAAACTAGGAGAGTTTCATCTTGCTGCACTGAATACTCTTAATAAGAAAGCAACTCATTTCGAGAACAGAACTAGCTTATTTCACTCAGTACAGGGTTGGGCAATGAAGGTGTTTGTTTTCTAAACAAACTACGTTTGAAATGAAGCTAATTTACTAAATTGTACATCTCGTTAGATTATACAAACTAGGAAAGTTGGAACTTATAGAACTCAACACTGTTCTTAGGAAAGCAACTCATTCCGAGAACAGAACTAGCTTATTTCACAAATTACAGTGTTAGGAAATGAAGATGCTTGTTTTGTAAACAAACTACTTTAGAAGTGAGGCGAATCTACTGAGTTGTACATCTTTTTGGATTACACAAACTAGGAGAGTTTGAACTTGTAGAACTCAGCACTCTTCGTAGGAAAGCAACTCATTCTGAGAACAGAACTAGATTATTTCAAACAGTACAGTATTAGGAAAGGAAGTTGTTTGTTTTCTGAACAAACTACGTTTGAAATGAAGCTAATTTACTAAATTGAACATCTTGTTAGATTACACAAACTAGGAGAGATTCATCTTGCTGCACTGAACACTCTTCGTAAGAAAGCAACTCATTCTGAGAACAGAACTAGCTTATTTCACACCGTACAGTGTTCGTCAATGAAGGTGTTTATTTTCTAAACAAACTACGTTTGAAATGAACCCAATTTACTAAGTTGTACATCTTGTTAGATTACACAAACTAGGAGAGTTTGAACTTGTAGAACTCAACACTCTTCATAGGAAAGCAACTCATTCCAAAAACAGAACTAGCTTATTTCACACAGTACAGTGTTAGGAAATGAAGGTGTTTGTTTTCTAAACAAACTACGTTAGAAATGAACCTAATTTACTAAGTTGTACATCTTGTTAGATTACACAAACTAGGATAGTTTGAACTTGTAGAACTCAAAGACTGTCCATAGGAAAGCAACTCATTCCAAAAACAGAACTAGCTTATTTCACACAGTACAAACCAATGAAGGTGTTTGTTTTCTAAACAAACTCACGTTAGAAATGAGGCGAATGAACTAAGTTGTACATCTTGTTAGACTACACAAACTAGGAGAGTTTGAACTTGTAGAACTCAACACTCTTTCATTCTGAGAAAGCAACTCATTCACTGAGAACAGAACTAGCTTATTTCACACACACAGTGTTCAGCAATGAAGGTGTTTGTTTTCGTTAGAAATGACAAACTAAGTTGTACATCTTGTTCAGTTACACAAACTCTGAGAGTTTGAACTTGTAGAACTCAACACTCTTCGTAGGAAAGCAACTCATTCCGAGAACAGAACTAGCTTATTTCACACACCACAGTGTTCAGCAGTGAAGGTGTGTAGCAGACAGCTTCAGGTTCGCTGAGATGAACTTCCAGACCAGGCACAGTTATGGAGGAAGGGATATTATTTATTGAAGCTTACAGGTCCAGGGGAAGTTCCATAAAGTCAGGAGAAGCAACCTGCTCTTCACAAGGCCGAGCAGAGAGAGCAAAAACCAACCAGAGCACAGCACACAGAGCAAAAAACTACAGCCAAAAGGTCACACAGCACACTTCAGGAACTCCTGCTAGGCACATTTGCATATCTTTACAATGGAATCTCAAACCCACCATTAACACCTTAAGACCAGCCCCCCAGTGACATTGCCTCTAGCAAGGTGATTGCAGATACAAACTATAACTAGTAAAACACTGAATATATTGGGGGACATATATTCAAACTACCACAAGGTGTTTGTTTTCTAAACAAACTACGTTTGAAATGAAGCTAATTTACTAAATTGTACATCTTTTTAGATTACACAAACTAGGAGAATTTCATCTTGCTACACTGAAGACTTTTCACATGAAAGCAACTCATTCCCAAAACAGAACTAGCTTATTTCACACAGTACAGTGCTCGGTATGAAGTCATTTGTTTTCTAAACAAACGATGTTAGAAATGAGGCAAATCTACTAAGATGTACATCTTGTTAGGTTACACAAACTCAGAGAGTTTGAACTTGTAGAACTCAACACTCGTCTTAGGAAAGCAACGCATTCAGAGAACAGAACTACCTTATTTGACACAGCACAGTGTTCGGCCATGAAGGTGTTTGTTTCCTAACCAAACTACGTTAGAAATGAGGCGAATCTACTATGTTGTACATCTTGTTAGATTACACAAACTATGAGAGTTTGAACTTGTAGAACTAAACACTCGTCGTTTGAAAGCAACTCATTACGAGAACAGAACCATCTTATTTCACACATTACATTATTAGGAAATGAAGGCGTTTGTTTTCTAAACAAACTACGTTTGAAATGAAGCTATTTTACTAAATTGTACATCTCTTTTGATTATACAAACTAGGAAAGTTGTAACTTGTAGAACTCAACACTTTTCTTAGGAAAGCAACTCATTCCGAGAAGAGAACTAGCTTATTTCATGCATTACAGTATTAGGAAATGAAGGTGTTTGTTTTCTAAACAAACTATGTTAGAGATGAGGCGAATCTACTAAGTTGTACATCTTCTTAGATTACACAAACTAGGAGAGTTTGAACTTGTAGAACTCAGCACTCTTCATAGGAAAGCAACTCATTCCTAGAACAGAACTAGATTATTTCAAACAGTATACTACTAGGAAAGGAAGTTTTTTGTCTTCTAAACAAACTATGTTTGAAATGAAGCTTATTTACTAAATTGTACATCTTGTTAGATTACCCAAACTAGGAAATACTTATCTTGCTGCACTGAAGACTCTTCGTAGGAAAGCAACTCATTCCGAGAAGAAAACTAGCTTATTTCACACAGTACAGTGTTCGGCAATGAAGGTGTTTTTTTTCTCAACAAAGTACGTTAGAAGTGAGGGGAATCTACTAAGTTGTACATCCTTTTCCATACACAAACTAGGAGAGTTTGAACTTGTGGAACTCAACATTCTTCGCAGGAAAGCAACTCATTCCGCGAACAGAACTAGATTATTTAAAACAGTACAGTATTAGGAAAGGAAGGTGTTTGTTTTCTAAACAAACTACGTTTGAAATGAAGCTATTTTACTAAATTTTACATCTTTTTAGATTACACAAACTAGGAGAGTTTCATCTTGGTGCACTGAAAACTCTTCGTAAGAAGGCAACTCATTCCGAGAACAGAACTAGCTTATTTCACACAGTACAGTGTTTGGCAATGAAGGTGTCTGTTTTCTAAACAAAGTACATTAGAAGTGAGGTGAATCTACTAAGTTGTAGATTTTTTTAGATTACACAAACTAGGCGAGTCTGAACTTGTAGAACTCAACACTCTTCGTATGAAAGCAACTCATTCCGAGAACAGAACTAGATTATTTCCAATAGTACAGTATTAGGAAAGGAAGGTGTTTGTTTGCTAAACAAACTACGTTTCAAATGAAGCTAATTTACTAAATTGTACATCTTGTTAGATTACACATACTAGGAGAGTTGCATCTTGCTGCACTAAAGACTCTTCGTAAGAAAGCAACTCATTCCGAAAACAGAAGTAGCTTATTTCACACAGTAGAGTGTTTGGCAATGAAGGTGTTTGTTTTCTAAACAAATTACGCTAGAAAAGAGTCGAATCTACAAAGTTGTACATCGTGTTAGATTACACATACTAGGAGAGTTTGAACTTGTGGAACACAACACTCTTCGTAGGAAAGTAACTCATTCTGAGAACAGACCTAGCTTATTTTACAAAGTACGGTATTAGGAAATGAACGTGCTGTTTTCTAAAGAAACTACATTTGAAATGAACCTAATTTACTCAATTGTATATCTTGTTAGTTTACACAAACTAGGAGAGTTTCATCTTGCTACACTGAAGACTGTTCATAAGAAAGGAACTCATTGCGAAAACAGAACTAGCTTATTTCACCCAGTACAGTGCTCGGCCATGAAGGTGTTTGTTTTCTAATAAACTATGTTAGAAATGAGTCGAATACACTAAGTTGTACGTCTTTTTAGATTACACAAACAAGGACAAATTGAACTTGTAGAACTCAACACTCTTCGGATGAAAGCAACTGATTCCGAGAACACAACTAGATTATTTCAAACAGGACAGTATTAGGAAAGGAAGTTGTTTGTTTTCTAAACAAACTACGTTTGAAATGAAGCTAATTTACTAAATTGTACATCTTGTTAGATTATACAAACTAGGAAAGTTGGAACTTGTAGAACTCAACACTGTTCTTAGGAAAGCAACTCATTCCGAAAACAGAACTACCTTATTTCGCACGTTACAGTATTAGGAAATGAAGGTTTTGTTTTCTAAACAAACTACGTTTGAAATGAAGATAATTTACTAAATTGTACATCTTGTTAGATTACACAAACTAGGAAAGTTTGATCTTGCTGCACTGAAGACTCTTCGTAGGAAAGCAATTCATTCCAAGAACAGAACTAGCTTATTTCACACAGTACAGTGTTCGGCCATGAAGGTGTTTGTTTTCTAAAGAAACTACGTTAGAAATGAGGCAAATCTGCTGAGTTGTACATCTTGTTAGATTACACAAGTTAGGAGAGTTTGAACTTGTAGAACTCAACATTCTTCGTAGGAAAGCAACTCATTCCTAGAACAGAACTAGATTATTTCAAACAGTACAGTGTTAGGAAAGGAAGGTGTTTGTTTTATAAAGAAACTAAGTTTGAAATGAAGCTAATTTACTAAATTGTACATCTTTTTAGATTACACAAACTAGTAGACTTTCATTTTGCTGCACTTAAGACTCTTCGTAAGAAAGCAACTCACTCCGAAAACAGAACTAGCTTATTTCACACAGTATAGTGTTCGGAAATGAAGGTGTTTTTTTTCTAAACAAATTAAGTTAGAAAAGAGGGGAATCTACTAAGTTGCACATCTTGTTAGATTACACAAACTAGGAAAATTTGATCTTGCTGCACTGAAGACTCTTCATAGGAAAGTAACTATTTCCGAAAACAGAACTAGCTCATTTCACCCAGTACAGTGTTCGGCAATGAAGGCGTTTTTTTCTAAACAAACTACGTAGAAATGAGGTGAATCTACTATTTTGTAAATCTTGTTAGATTACACAAAGTAGGAAAGTTTGATCTTGCTGCACTGAAGACTCTTAGTAGGAAAGCAACTATTTCTGAAAACAGAATTATGTTATTTCACCCAATACAGTGTTCGGCAATGAAGGTGTTTGTTTTCTAAACAAACAACGTTAGAAATGAGTCGAATCTACTGAGTAGTCCATCTTGTCAGATTACACAAACTAGGAGAGTTTGAAATTGTAGAACTGAACACTCTTCGTAGGAAAGCAACTCATTGCGAGAACAGAACTATCTTATTTCACACATTACAGTATTAGGAAATGAAGGCGCTTGTTTTCTAAACAATCTGCGTTTCAAATGAAGCTAACTTACTAAATTGAACATCTTGTTAGATTTTACCTACTAGGAAAGTTGGAACTTGTGGAAATCAACACTGTTCGTAGGAAAGCAACTCATACCAAGAACAGAACTTGCTTATTTCACACATTACAGTATTAGGAAATGAAGGTGTTTGTTTTCTAAACAATCTGCATTCGAAATGAAGCTAATTTACTAAATTGTATATCTTGTTAGATTACACAAACTAGGACAGTTTGATCTTGCTGCACTGAAGACTCTACGTAGGAGAGCAACTCATTCCGAGAACAGAACTAGCTTATTTCACACAGTACAGTGTTCGGCAATGAAGGTGTTTGTATTCTAAACAAACTACGTTAGAAAAGAGGGGAATCTACTAAGTTGTACATCTTCTTAGATTACACAAACTAGGAAAGTTTGATCTTGCTGCACTGAAGACTCTTCGTAGGAAAGCAACTCATTCGGAGAACAGAACTAGCTTATTTCACACAGTACAATGTTCGGCCATGAAGGTGTTTGTTTTCTAACAAACTAAATTATAAATGAGGCGAATCCACTAAGTTGTACATCTCGCTAGATTACACAAACTAGGAGAGTTTGAACTTGTAGAACTCAACACTCTTCCTAGGAAAGCAACTCATTTTGAGACAGAACTAGATTATTTCAAACAGTACAGAATTAGGAAAGGAACTTGTTTGTTTTCTAAACAAACTACGTTTGAAATGAAGCTAATTTACTAAATTGTACATCTTGTTCGATTACACAAACTAGGAAAGTTTGATCTTGGTGCACTGAAGACTCTTCGTAGGAAAGGAACTCATCTGAGAACAGAACTAGCTTATTTCACACAGTACAGTGTTCGGCAATGAAGGTGTTTGTTTTCTAAACAAACGACATTAGAAAATTGGCAAATCTACTAAGTTGTACATCTTGTTAGATTACAGAAACTAGGAATGTTTGATCTTGCTGCACTGAAGACTCTTCGTAGGAAAGCAACTCATTCCGAGAACAGAACTAGCTTATTTCACACAGTACAGTGCTCGGCAATAAAGGTGTTTGTTTTCTCAACAAACTACATTAGAAATAAGGTGAATCTACTGAGTTGTACATCTTTTTAGATTACACAAACCGGGAGGGTTTGAACTTGAAGAAGTCAACACTCTTCCTAGGAAAGCAACTCATTCTGAGAACAGAAGTAGATTATTTCAAACAGTACAGTATTAGGAAAGGAAGCTTTTTGTTTTCTAAACAAACTAAGTTTCAAATGAATCTAATTTACTAAATTGTACATCTTTTTATATAACACAAACTAGGAGAGTTTCATCTGGATGCACTGAAGACTCTTAGTAAAAGCAACTCTTTCCGAAAATAGAACTAGCTTATTTCACACAGTACAGTGTTCGGCAATGAAGGTGTTTGCTTTCTAAACAAATTACGTTAGAAAAGAGTCCAATCTTCTATGCTGTACATCCTCTCAGATTACGCATAGTAGGAGAGTTTGAACTTGTAGAACTCAACACTCTTCGTAGGAAAGTAACTCATTCCGAGAACAGAACTAGCTTATTACACACAGTACAGTATTAGGAAATGAAGGTGCTGTTTTCTAAAGAAACTACATTTGAAATGAACCTGATTTACTATATTGTACATCTTGTTAGATTACACAAACTAGGAGAGTTTCATCTTGGTACACTGAAGACTGTTCGTAAGAAAACAACTCATTCCGAAAACAGAACTAGCTAATTTCAAACAATACAGTGTTGGGCCAAGACGGTGTTTGTTTTCTAACAAACTACGTTAGAAATGAGGCTAATCCACTAGGTTGTACATCTTGTTAGAATACACAAACTAGGAGAGTTTGAAATTGTAGAATTCAACACTCTTCTTAGGAAACCAACACATTCCGACAAGAGAACTAGCTTATTTCACACAGTACAGTATTAGGATATGAAGGTGTTTGTTTTCTAAACAATGTACGTTTGAAATGCAGCTAATTTACTAAATTGTACATCTTGTTATATTACACAAACTAGGAAAGTTTGAAGTTGTAGAACTCAACACTTCATAGAAAAGCAAGTCATTCCAAGAACAGAACTAGCTTATTTCACACATTACGGTATTAGGAAATGTAGGTGTATTGTAAACAAACTACGTTTGAAATGAAGCTAATTTACTAAATTGTACATCTTGTTAGATTACACAAACTAGGAAAGTTTGAAGTTGTAGAACTCAATATTTCGTATGAAAGCAACTCATTCGAAGAACAGAACTAGCTTATTTCACACATTACAGTATTAGGAAATTAATGTGTTTGTTTTCTAAACAAAGTACATTTGAAATGAAGGTAATTTACTAAATTGTATACCTTGTTAGAATACACAAACGAGAGAGTTTCATCTCGCTGCAGTGAAGACTCTTCTTAAGAAACCAACTCATTCCGAGAACAGAACTAGCTTATTTTACACAGTACAGTGTTCGGAAATGAAGGTGTTTGTTTTCTAAAAAAATACATTAGAAATGAGGCGAATCTACTAAGTTGTACATATTTTTAGATTATACAAACTAGGAGAGTTTGAACTTGTAGAACTCAACACTCCTCGTAGGAAAGCAACTCATTCTGAGAGGAGAACTAGATTATTTCAAACAGTACAGTATTAGGAAAGGAAGGTGTTTGTTTTCTAAAGAAACTACATTTGAAATGAAACTAATTTACTAAATTGTACATCATTTTAGATTACACAAACTAGGAGAGTTTTATCTTGCTGCACTGAAGACTCTTCGTAAGAAAGCAACTCTTTCCAAGAACAGAACTAGCTTATTTCACACAGTGCAGGGTTCAGCCATGAAGGTGTTTCTTTTCTAAACAAACTACGTTAGAAATGAGGCGAATCTACTGTGTTGTACATCTTGTTAGATTACAAAAACTAGGAAAGTTTGAACTTGTAGAACTCAACCTCTTCGTACGAAAGCAACTTATCCCTAGAGCAGAACTATCTTATTTCACACATTACAGTATTAGGAAATGAAGGTGTTTGTTTTCTAAACAAACTACGTTTGAAGTGAAGGCAATTTACTAAATTGTACATCTTGTTAGTTTATACAAACTAGGAAAGTTGGAACTTGTAGAACTCAACACTGTTCGTAGGACAGCTACTGAATCCGAGAAGAGAACTAGCTTATTTCACAAATTACAGTATTAGGAAATGAAGGTGTTTGTTTTCCAAACAAAATGCTTTTGAAATGAAGCTAATTCACTAAATTGTACATCTTTTAGATTACACAAATAGGAAAGTTTGATCTTGATGCACTGAAGACTCTTCGTAGCAAAGCAACTCATTCCGAGAACAGAACTAGCTTATTTCACACAGTACAGTTTTCGGCCATGAAGGTGTTTGTTTTCTAAACAAACTACGTTAGAAATGGGGCGTATCTACTAAGTTGTACATCTTGTTAGATTACAGAAACTAGGAAAGTTTGATATTGCTGAACTGAAGACTCTTCGTAGGAAAGCAACTAATTACGAGAACAGAACTAGTTCATTTCACACAGTACAGTGTTCGGCAATGAAGGTGTTTCTTTATTAAACAAACTATGGTAGAAATGTGGTGAATCTTCTCAGTTGTCCATCTTGTTAGATTACACTAACTAGGAGAGTTTGAACTTGTAGAACTTAACACTTTTCAGAGGAAAGCAACTGATTCTGAGAACAGAACTAGCTTATTTCACACAGCACCGTGTTCAGCAATGAAGGTGTTTGTTTTCTAAAGAAACTACGTTAGAAATGTGGTGAATCTACTATGTTGTACATCTTTTTAGATTACACAAAATAAGAGGCTTTGAACTTGTAGAACTAAACATTCTTTGTAGGAAAACAACTCACTCCAAGAACAGAACTAGCTTATTTAACACATTGCAGTATTAGGAAATGATGGTGTTTGTTTTCTAAACAAACTATGATTGAAATGAAAATAATTTACTAGATTGTACATCTTGTTAGATTACACAAATTAGGGAAGTTTGATTTGCTGTACTGAACACTCTTCTTAAGTTAGCAACTCTTTCGGAACAGAACTAGCTTATTTCTCACAGTACAGTGTTCGGCAATGAAGGCGTTTCTTTTCTAAATAAATTATGCTAGAAATGAGGCGAATCTAATAAGTTGTACATCTTGTTAGATTACACTAACTAGGAAAGTTGGAACTTGTAGAACCCAACACTCTTCTTAGGAAAGCAACTCATTCCGAGAACAGAACTAGCTTATTTCACACACTACAGTGTTAGGCAATGAAGGTGTTTGTTTTCTAAACAAACTAGGAGAATTTCATCTTTCTGCACTGAAGACTCTTCATAAGAAAGCAACTCATTCCTAGAACAGAACTAGTTTATTTCACACAGTACAGTGTTCAGCAATGAAGGTATTTGTTTTCTAAACAAACTACGTTAGAAATGAGGTGAATCTACTATGTTGTACATATTTTTAGATTACACAACCTAGGAGAGTTTAAACTTGTAGAACTCAACACTCTTAGTAGGAAACAAGTCATTCTGAGAACAGAACTAGATTATTTCAAACGTTACAGTATTAGGAAAAGAAGGTGTTTGTTTTCTAAAGAAACTACGTTTGAAATGACTAATTTACTACATTGTACATCATTTTAGATTACACAAACTAGGAGAGTTTTATCTTGCTGCACTGAAGACTCTTCATAATAAAGCAACTCATTCCGAGAACAGAACTAGCTTATTTCACACAGTACAGTGTTCGACAATGAAGGTGTTTGTTTTCTAAACAAACTACGTTAGAATTGAGGCGAATCTACTATGTTGTACATCTTGTTAGATTACACAAACTAGGAGAGTTTGAACTTGTAGAACTGAAACTCTTCCTACCGAAGCAACTCATTCCGAGAACAGAACTATCTTATTTCACACATTACAGTATTAGGAAATGAAGGTGTTTGTTTTCTAAACAAACTACGTTTGAAAGGAAGCTAATTTACTAAATTGTATATCTTGTTAGATTATACAAACTAGGAAAGTTGGAACTTGTAGAACTCAACACTGTTCGTAGGAAAGCAACTCATCCCAACAACAGATCTAGCTCATTTCACACATTACAGTATTAGGAAAAGGTGTTTGTTTTCTAAAAAAATGCGTTTGAAATGATGCTAATTTTTAAATTGTACATCTTCTTATATTACACAAAGTAGGAAAGTTTGATCTTGCTGCACTGAAGACTCTTCATAGGAAAGCAACTCATTGTAAAAACAGAACTAGCTTATTTCACACTGTACAGTTTTTGGCAATGAAGGTGTTTGTTTTCTAAACAAATTAAGTTAGAAAAGAGGCGAATCTACTAAATTGTACATCTTGTTAGATTGCACAAAGTATAAACGTTTGATCCTGATGCACTGACGACTCTTCATAGGAAAGCAACTCATTCCGAGAACAGAACTAGCTTATTTCACACAGTACAGTTTTTGGCCATGAAAGTTTTTGTTTTCGAAACAAACTACATTAGAAATGAGGCGAATATACTAAGTTGTACATCTTGTCAGATTACACAAACTAGGAAGTTTTGATCTTGCTGAACTGAAGACTCTTCATAGGAAAGCAACCAATTCCGAGAGTAGAACTAGCTCATTTCACACAGTACAGTGTTCGGCAATGAAGGTGTTTGTTTTTTAAACAAACTACGTTAGAAATGAGGCAAATCTACTATGTTGTAAATCTTATTAGATTACACCATCTAGGAGAATTTGAAATTGTAAAACTCAACACTCTTCGTAGGAAAGCAACTCATTCCGAGAAGAGAACTATCTTATTTCACACATTGCAGTATTAGGAAATGAAGGTGTTTGTTTTCTAAACAAACTACGTTTGATAGGAAGCTAATTTAGTAAATTGTATATCTTGTTAGAATATACAAATTAGGAAAGTTGGGACTTGTAGAACTCAACACTGTTCGTAGGAAAGCAACTCATTCTGAGAACAGGACTACATTATTTCACACATTACAGTATTAGGAAATGAAAGTGTTTGTTTTCTAAAAAAAAATGCGTTTGAAATGAAGCTAATTTACTAAATTGTACATCTTGTTAGATTACACAAAGTAAGAAAGTTTGTTCTTGCTGCACTGAAGACTCTTCATAGGAAAGCAACTCATACTGAGAACAGAACTAGCTTATTGCACACAGTACAGTGTTCGGCCTTGAAGGTGTTTGTTTTCTAAACAAACTACGTTAGAAATGAGGTGAATCTACTAAGTTGTACATCTTGTTAGATTACACAAATTAGGAAAGTTTGATCTTGCTGCGCTGAATTTTCTTCAGAGTAAAGCTACTCATTCCGAGAACAGAACTTGCTGATTTCACACAGTATAGTGTTCGGCCATGAAGGTGTTTGTTTTCTAAACAAACTACGTTAGAAATGAGTTGTATCTACTAAGTTGTACATCTTGTTAGGTTACACAAACTAGGAGAATTTGAACTTGTAGAACTCAACACTCTTCATTGTAAAGCAACTCATTCCGAGAAGAGAACTAGCGTATTTCACACAGTACAGTATTAGGATATGAAGGTGTTTGTGTTCTAAACAAACTACGTTTGAAAGGAAGGTAATTTACTAAATTGTACATCTTGTTAGATTATACAAGCTAGGAAAGTTGGAACTTGTAGAACTCATCGCTATTCGTAGGACAGCAACTGATTCCGAGAACTGAACTAGCTTATTTCACACATTACAGTATTAGGAAATGAAGGTGGTTGTTTTCTAAACAAACTGCGTTTGAAATGAAGTTTATTTAGTAAATTGTACATCTAGTTAGATTACACAAACTAGGAAAGTTTGATCTTGATGCACTGAAGACTCTTTGTAGCAAAGCAATTCATTCCGAGAATAGAACTAGCTTATTTCACAAAATGCAGTGCTCGGCCAAAAGGTGTTTGTTTTCTAAACAAACTACGTTCGAAATGGGGCGAATCTACTAAGTTGTACATCTTGTTAGATTACAGAAACTAGGAAAGTTTGATCTTGCTGAACTGAAGACTCTTCTTCGTAGGAAAGCAACTAATTACGAGAACAGAACTCGCTCATTTAACACAGTAGTGTTCGGCAATGAAGGTGTTTCTTTATTAAACAAACTCCGTTAGAAATGAGGCGAATCTACTGAGTTGTACATCTTGTTAGATTACACTAACTAGGAAAGTTTGAACTTGTAGAACTCAACACTTTTCGGAGGAAAGCAACTGATTCCGAGAAGAGAACTCGCTTATTTCACACAGCACAGTGTTCCGCAATGAAGGTGTTTGTTTTCTAAACAAACTACGTTAGAAATGAGGCGAATCTACTATGTTGTACATCTTGTTAGATTACACAAAATAGGAGGGTTTGAACTTGAACATTCTTCGTAGGAAAGCCACTCACTCCGAGAACAGAAGTAGCTTCTTTCACACATTGCAGTATTAGGAAATGATGGTGTTTGTTTTCTAAACAAACTATGATTGAAATGAAGCAAATTTACTAAATTGTAAATCTTGTTAGATTACACAAAATAGGGAAGTTTGATTTGCTGTACTGAACACTCTTCTTAAGTTAGCAACTCTTTTTGAACAGAACTAGCTTATTTCCCACAGTACCGTTTCAGCAATGAAGGCCTTTGTTTTCTAAATAAATTATTCTAGAAATGAGGCGAACCTACTAAGTTGTATATCTTGTTAGATTACACAAACAAGGAAAGTTGGAACTTGTAGAACCCAACACTCTTCTTAGGAAAGCAACTCATTCCGAGAACATAACTAGCTTATTTCACACACTAAAGTGTTAGACAATGAAGGTGTTTGTTTTCTAAACAAATTAAGTTAGAAAAGAGACGAATCTACTAAGTTGTACAACTTGTTATATTACACAACCTAGGAAAGTTTGATCTTGCTGCACTGAACACTCTTCGTAGGAAAGCAACTCATTCCGAGAACAGAACTAGCTCATTTCACACAGTATAGTGTTCGGCAATGAAGGTGTTTGTTTTTTAAACAAACTGCGTTAGAAATGAGGTGAATCTACTATGTTGTAAATCTTATTAGATTACACAAACTACGAGAGTTTGAACTTTTAGAACTCAACACTGTTCGTAAGAAAGCAACTCATTCCGAGAACAGAACTAGCTTATTTCACACATTACAGTGTTAGGAAATGAAGGCGTTTGTTTTCTTTAAAAAATGCATTTGTAATGAAGCTAATTTACTAAATTGTACATCTTGTTAGATTACACAAAGTACGAAAGTTTCATCTTCCTGCAATGAATACTGTTCGTAGGAAAGCAACTCATTCCGAAAACAGAAGTAGCTTATTTCAAACAGTACAGTTTTCTTAAATGAAGGTGTGTGTTTTCTAAACAAATTACGTTAGAAAAGAGTCGAATCTACTAAGTTGTACATCTTGTTAGATTACACAAACTAGGAAAGTTTGATCTTGCTGCACTGAACGCTCTTGTAGGAAAGCAACTCATTCCGAGAACAGAACTTGCTTATTTCACACAGTACAGTGTTCGGCAATGAAGGTGTTTTTTTTTTAAAACAAACTATTTTAGAAATGAGGCGATTCTACTATGTTGTACATCTTATTAGATTACACAAACTAGGAGAGTTTGAACTTGTAGAACTCAACACTCTTCGTAGGAAAGCAACTCATTCCGAGAACAGAACTATCATATTTCACACATTACAGTATTAGGAAATGAAGGTGTTTGTTTTCTAACACACTACGTTTGAAAGGAAGCTAATTTACTAAATTGTACATCTTGTTAGATTATACAAACTAGGAAAGTTGGAACTTGTAGAACTCAACACTGTTCATAACTAAGCAACTCAATCCAAGAACAGAACTAGCTTATTTCACACATTACAGTATTAGGAAAAGAAGGTGTTTGTTTTCTAAATAATGTGTTTGAAATGAAGCTAATTTTCTAAATTGTACATCTTCTTAGATTACACAAAGTAGGAAAGTTTGATCTTGCTGCACTGAAGACTCTTTGTAGGAAAGGAACTCATTCTAAAAACAGAACGAGCTTATTTCACCCAGTACAGTGTTCGGCAATGAAGATGTTTGTTTTCTAAACAAACTACGTTTGATAGGAAGTTAATTCACTAAATTGTACATCTTGTTAGATTGCACAAATTAGGAAAGTTGGCACTTGTAGAACTCAACACTGTTCGTAGGAAAGCTCCTCATTCCGAGAACAAAACTAGCTTATTTCACACAGTACTGTGTTTGGCCATAAAGGTGTTTGTTTTCTAAACAAACTACGTTAGAAATGAGGCGAATCTACTAAGTTGTACATCTTGTTAGGTTACACAAACTAGGAGAGTTTGAACTTGTAGAACTCAACACTCTTCATAGGAAAGCAACTTATTCCAAGAATAGAACTAGCTTATTTCACACAGTACAGTATTAGGATGTGAAGGTGTTTGTCTTCTAAAGAAACTACGTTTGAAATGAAGCTAATTTACTAAATTGTACGACTTGTTAGATTACACAAACCAGGAGAGTTTGATCTTGTTGCTCTGAAGACTCTTCGTAAGAAAGCAACTCATTCTGCCAACAGAACTTGCTTATTTCACACAGTACAGGGTTCGGCAATGAAGGTGTTTGTTTTCTAAACAAACTACGTTAGAAATGAGGCGAATCTCCAACGTTGTACATCTTGTTAGATTACACAAACTAGGAAAGTTTGAACTTTTAGAACTCAACACTTCTTAGGAAAGCAACTCATTCCCAGAACAGAACTAGCTTATTTCACACATTACAGTATTAGGAAATGAAAGTGTTTGTTTTCTAAACAAACTACGTTGGAAAGGAGGCTAATTTACTAAATTGTTCATCTTGTTACATTTTACAAACTAGGAAAGTTGGAACTTGTAGAACTCAACACTCTTCTTAGGAAAGCAACTCATTCCGAGAACAGAACTAGCTTATTTCACACATTACAGTATTAGGAAATGAAGGTGTTTGTTTTCTAAACAAACTGTGTTTGAAAAGAAGCTAATTTACTAAATTGTACATCTTGTTAGATTACACAAAGTAGGAGAGTTTGATCTTGCTGCACTGAAGACTCTTCGTAGCAAAGCAACTCATTCCAAAAACAGAACTAGCTTATTTCAAACAGTACAGTTTTCGGCCATGTAGGTGTTTGTTTTCTAAAGAAACTACGTTAGAAATGAGGCGAATGTACTGAGTTGTACATTTTGTTAGATTGCACAAACTAGGAAAGTTTGATCTTGCTGCACTGAAGACTCTTAGTAGGAAAGCAACTAATTCTGAGAACAGAAGTAGCCCATCTCACACAATACAGTGTTCTGCAATGAAGGTGTTTGTTTTTTAAACAAACTATGTTAGCAATGAGGCGAATCTACTATGTTGTACATCTTATTAGATTACACACACTAGGAGAGTTTGAACTTGTAGAACTCAACACTCTTCGTAGGAAAGCAACTCATTCCTACAACAGAACTAGCTTATTTCATGCAGTACAGTATCAGGATATGAAGGTCTTTGTGTTCCAAAGAAACAATGTTTAAATGAAGATAATTTACTAAATTGTACATCTTGTTAGATTACACAAACTAGGAGAGTTTGATCTTGCTGCCCTGAAGACTGTTCGTAAGAAAGCAACTGATTCCGAGACAGAACTAGCTTATTTCACACAATACAGTGTTCAGCAATGAATATGTTTATTTTGTAAACAAACAACTGCAGAAATGAGGCGAATCTACTAAGTTGTACATCTTGTAAGATTACACTAACTAGGAATGTTTGAACTTGCTGCAACTAACCTTCTTTGTAGGAAAGCAAGTGATTCTGAGAACCGAACTAGCTTATTTCACACAGTACAGTGTTCGGCAATGAACATGTTTGTTTTATAAACAAACTACTTTAGAAATGAATAGAATCTACTAAGTTGTATATCTTGTTAGATTACACAAATGAGGAAAGTTTGAACCTGCTGCACTCAACCTTCATGGTAGGAAAGCAACTGATTCCCTGAACTGAACTAGCTTATTTCACACAGTACAGTATTCGGCAATGAAGATGCTTGTTTTCTAAACAATCTACTTTAGAAATGAGGTGAATCTACTAAGTTGTACATCTTGTTACATTACATCAACAGGGAAAGTTTAAACTTGCTGCACTCAACCCTCTTCGTAGGAAAGCAACTCATTTTGAGAACTGAAATAGCATATTTCACAAAGTACAGTGTTTGGCAATGAAGATGTTAGTTTTCTAAACAAACTACTTTAGAAATGAGGCGAATCTACTATGTTGTACATCTTGTTAGATTACACAAACAAGGAAAGTTTGAACTTTCTGAACTCAACTTTGTTTGTAGTAAAGCAACTGATTCCTAAAACCTCAACTAGCTTATTTCACACAGTACAGTGTTCAGCAATGAATGTGTTTGTTCTCTAAACAAACTACTTTAGAATGTTTGCCACTGAAGATGTTTGTTTTCTATACAAAGTACTTTAGAAATGAGGCGAATCTAATCTGCTAAGCTGTATATCTTGTTCCATTTTACAAACCAGGACAATATGAACTTGTTATCCTAATATGGCTGCTCACCTATCCCGATTGGGTGATGCATTATCGTCCGATGAGACCTAAGCCAATCAGATGACGTTGCACATCCACATCATCACGAGTATATAAGCTTGGCGCTCCATAGGGTCGGGGTCCTTCTCTCTTTCAGCTTGGAGCTCCCAATAAAGTGTGCTTGAGAAGAATCCTGTTGTTGTCATTCTTCCTGCTGGCGGGACGGGCGCAACAAGTGGTGCAGAAACCCGGGACATTTCAACAAATGGCCAGTCGAGAGGACCCCCGAGGATACTTCCGAGGGAGGATTCAGAACTCAACACACAGAGCGGCGGTACCGGTTCCTGAATAAACTGTTGAAAGAAGAGTCCGAGCGTTGCGGGAGCCAGGACTCAGAACTTTCAGCAGTCAGGGCAGCGCTGGTAAGTTCCCAAGTAGGGTGGGAATCCGTGATAAGGGCGGGAATTACTTGCTCTTCTCTGTAGATAAAGAGAGAGCAGGAGGAGTTCGCAGAGTGGCGAACTGAAAGTAAAAGAACAAAATTTCAGATAAGGTATTGTGTCTAGCAATGGGCAATTCACCCTCACACCCAATTTTTCTGGCTCTGAATGAGCTGCTTTGTTCTAAGAATTTAAAGCTCAAGGGGAGTACTCTGGAGAGATTCCTGAAGGAGTGCGATGCCATTGCACCTTGGTTCGCAGTCTCCGGGAGCTTAACCATCTCTTCATGGGAGAAATTAGGCAGGGATTTAGATTTTGCCGCTGACCAGGGAGAACTAAAAGGAGGAGTGAGACCAATTTGGAAACTGGTATGGAGTTGCCTTGAGGATGAAAGATGTAGTGAGGCTGTAGAGAATGGTCAAGCGGCATTAGAAATGCTTCAGGAGGAACGCTCTGAACGCTCCCACAGTGATAAGGGGATTGAAACAAGACATAAATTATATCCTGAGCTTCCGGAGCTCACTGTAGTGAAGGATTCGGAGTCTACAGACTCCGAAGAAGAGTTACAAGCATTGGTGGTGCAAATGAGGAAGGCCAGGATCAGAAAAAGGGAAAAGAAAAAGAAAGAAGATGGTGTCGCAGAGGCAGCTTGCTGTGAGCCCTCTATGTCAAGGGTGGCACCCTCTGCCCCTCCCTCATATGGGGAGGAGCGAGGTGGCAGTGTGGGACGTTCTTTTTGTCCTGAGGTTTGGAGAGAGGCAAAAGCAGAGCTGTTGCGAGCATACCCAGTTT
This sequence comes from Orientallactaga sibirica, assembly GCA_036365145.1. Taxonomy (NCBI): domain Eukaryota; kingdom Metazoa; phylum Chordata; class Mammalia; order Rodentia; family Dipodidae; genus Orientallactaga; species Orientallactaga sibirica. Next base: position 694,776 of record JAEOAD010000020.1, read on the forward strand.
TCCAAGATGCCCAGGGGAATAGATATGAAGAGCCACTAGATTTCAAAGTAATCAAATCCCTGGCGGAATCAGTAAGAACTTATGGAATTACAGCCTCCTTTACAGTGGCTCAGGTGGAAGCATTGCAAAGGCATTGTATGACCCCTAGTCACTGGTCAGGGCTAGCACGAGCGTGCCTGAGTCCTGGACAATATCTTGAGTGGAGAGCCGGGTGCAATCTTGGTTATTTCTTGACCTTGCCTTGTGTACAAAATACTTGGCTGACAGCCTAAGGCTTTAAGGGAGTTTGCTGAGACAAAGATTGTAATATTTCCCAGCCTGATGAGAGAGTTTGTGAAGAACAGGGTGTTTAGCCACAAGGAATATCATTGATAGACATTTTATCTGAGGTTCCCTCTCTGTGCAGCTGTGTAACTGGGACAAGGTCTCTGCTCTCAGGAGCTTCGTTGTTTTGCTTACTAGTATATAAGCTGAGACTTCTGCAATAAACTTTGAGCCTTGATCAGCATTTGTCTTGGCTCCAGCCTTTTTAATTGAGTTTGCTCGGGCCATGGCACATGATATCATCGTCAACTGCCCTGCCTGTGTCCCCTTCTTGCACTCTCCTCATACTGGCATTAATCCCTGGGGACTGCGTTTGGGAGAGATTTGGCAAATGGATGTTACACATATCCCATCTTTTGGCAAGTTGCAATATGTACATGTTTCTATAGATACCTGTTCAGGAATTATTCATGCTTCTCCCCTTGTTGGTGAACGTACTCAGCATGTTATTACTCACTGTCTAGAGGCCTGGGCAGCCTGGGGAAAGCCCCGGGCACTGAAGACCGATAATGGACCTGGATATACTGCAAAAGGCTTTCGCCAGTTTTGTGAAACTATGGGAGTTACTCATACCACTGGCCTTCCTTACACCGTTCTATAAAAGAATGCTTACAAAAACAAAAAGGGGGAATAGGCCAAGGCCACACCCCAAAGAATAAACTATCTCTAGTACTTTTTACTTTGAATTTTCTGACGATTGATGCTGCGGGTTTAACGGCAGCTGACCACTATATGAACCAATTCCCTCCTTGTTATGAGGATGCAAAATGGAAGGATGTACTTGAAAATGTCTGGAAAGGCCCGGATCCAGTTATAGCCAGATCCAGGGGAGCTGTTTGTGTTTTTCCACAGGGCCAAGCTGATCCTATCTGGGTGCCAGAGCGGTTGACTCGAGTTGTACGTCATGAGAAGACAAGGAATGACAACCTCCCCACTACCATTGATGATCCTGAGCCTGCTCCCGCCGATGATGATAAAGGGGGATAAGATGCAATTTTGGGCTGTGGCCAGAACATGGCCTGTCCCTGTGCTGGTTCATTCCTATTCTGGTGTCTTACCTACTTTATTCTCTACATCCTGTCAAGGGGAAATGCCTTGCATCAGGGACCCTATGGAAACACCAAAAATTTATAATCAAACCTCTTTTCAACTGAATGGCACTTTGTGCTTTTTCCAGGGTAATAAGAATCAGGCCCCCCCGTGTATTGTATTACAGAAACAAAATCTTAGTGCTTGGCAGGACCCTTTTGAAAAGTCTAAAGTTGGTATGAGCGTCCTGCTCTCAGCTTTAACCCAGATAGCTAAGGGAAAACAGAATGGGTCAGGAAAGGGAGGTAATGTTACGGATGTTAACATTACCACGTTATTAATACAGAGTGAAGTGACCGTCCCCTCTAGACAGCTAAATCTTAAGACAAATGCTAGTAATATTAAAAGTGCCCCCTGGTGTGAGCCTGATTATACCTTCCCCCCGACTTTCACTCCATGTCAGAGTCCAGACCATATCCAGAAACAGATCCTGCAGGGATTCCAAATGACCCCCCCGTTAAGGTACTACCAATTTAAGAATAAAGGAAATGATACACTTAGTAATAGCGCTGGATGGCCCTGGTATCAATGGCTTCTTTCCAACGAGGTAGGTGCAATGGCGGATGTGTCAGCCTTAGCAGGATTATTGGGTGCTAAACATGCATTATGGAATATTTCAGCAGTTCAAATTAATAAGAATGATAAGCCATACATTAATAATATAACCAAAAATCACCAATGGACTAATAGTAGCTTTAATCCAGCCTCAATTTGTGTGCAAGCCCCATTCTTTTTTCTAACAGTGAATGTTAGCACCAACACCTCTTCGATAGATTGCAGGAACACCATGTGCTGGCTTGCAGAATGCTGGAATACCAGTGTCAATCTGGCTTTAATAGTAAAATTACCTACTTTTGTCCCCATTCCAGTAGAGGCGGATCTAAATAACTTTCCCTTAGTAGGACTCATTCGTCATAAAAGAGATTTCGGCTTTACTGCAGCAATCATTTCCGCCATAGTCATTTCAGCTGCAGCAGCAACTACTGCTGCTATTGCCATGACGTCTCAGGCTCAAACTGCGGAAGTTGTTAATAACACAGTGGAAAAGACTTCTGCAGCACTAGAAATACAAGAAGCAATTAATAAGCATCTTCTCGCTGGCATTCATCTAGTTAATCAAAGAGTAGATCTGGTGCAAAATCAAGAAGAGGAGTTATATAAAACAATACAACTTGGCTGTGTTTCCCAGTACCAGCATTTGTGCATCACTCCCTTGCAATTTAATTTTACTGCTTCTTTCAATCAGAGTCGCAAGCTAGCTGAATTCTTGGCAGGAAACTGGACGCTTGAAGGAGAGCAGTTATCTCGGAAGTTACTATTCCAGATTGTACAGCTGAATGGAACTCGTCTGGAACCAGTCTCCCTGGGAGATTTTACCTCTTGGCTATCTTCTGCATTTTCCTTCTTTAAGGAATGGGTGGGGGTGGCTATGTTCGGAGCAGCCCTTCTGTGTGGCATGGTGTTCTGTCTCTGGCTTATTTGTCGAATCAGACGACAACATAGGCTGGATAACATAAAGATTGTTCAGGCACTTATGGCTTTGGATCAAGGAGCATCTCCACAAGTGTGGCTGGCTGGCCTGCAAGATGGTTAGTTCCACCCTGTCTATTGTAAGGCCTTTGCACACCAAGTGACCTTGTTGTCATTGCACCTTGGAAGGCTTACATCCCTGCATGAGCAGCCTTTGCACCCAACGGGTTCTTCCCATTGCACTCGGGAAGGTGCTTAAGCAGGCTCTTGGTCTTGGGCTCTACCCTCGATCGGACCAGCCATCATGAGGGCTGGTCCTTGATCGGGTATCCTGATGATCCAAAAACAAAAAGGGGGAACTGTGGGAAGCCATGCTGGCTTCGTCAGGCTTTGCCACGTCAGCTTGTTTACTGCTTTTGTATCCTAATCGTCTGCGCATGAGCATATGACGTTATCCTAATATGGCTGCTCACCTATCCCGATTGGGTGATGCATTATCATCCGATGAGACCTAAGCCAATCAGATGACGTTGCACGTCCACATCATCACGAGTATATCGGGGTCCTTCTCTCTTTCAGGAGCTCCATAGGGTCAGAAGGTCCTTCTCTCTTTCAGCTTGGAGCTCCCAATAAAGTGTTGTATATCTTGAGAAGAATCCTGTTGTATCTTGTTAGATTACACAAAGAAGGAAAGTTTGAACTTGCTGCACTCAACGTACATCTTGTTCTTACACAAAGAAGGAGTTTGAAAGCAACTAACTCCAAGAAGAGAACTAGCTTATTTCACACAGTACAGTGTTTGGCAATGAAGATGTTCGTTTTCTAAACAAACTACTTTAGAAATGTGGAGAATCTCGTAAGTTGTACATCTTGTTAGATTGCACTGACTAGGAATGTTTGAACTTTTTCCACTCAACAGTCTTCGTACGAAAGCAACTGATTCCAAGAATCGAACTAGTTTATTTCACACAGTACAGTATTTGGCAATGAGGATGTTTGTTTTCCAAACAAGCTACTTTAGAAATGAGGCAAATCTAGTAAGTTGTACAACTTCTTAGATTACACAAACAAGGAAAGTTTGAAGTTGCTGCACTCAAACTTCTCCATAGGAAAGAAACTGATTGCTAGAACCGAACTAGCTTATTTCACAAAGCACAATGTTCGGCAATAAAGATGTTTGTTTTCTAAACAAACTACTGTAGAAGTGAGGCACATCTATTAAGTTGTACAACTTGTTAGATTACACTAACTAGGAATGTTGGACCTTGCTGCGCTCAACCTTCTTTGTAGGATAGCAATTGATTCCGAGAACCGAATTAGAGTATTTCACACAGTACAGTGTTCGGCAATGAAAATGTTTGTTTTCTAAAGAAACTATTTTACAAATGAGGCGAAACTACTAAGTTGTACATCTTGTTAGATTGCACAAACCAGGAAACTATAAACTTGCTGAACTCAACCTTCTTTATAGGACAGCAACTGATTCCTAGAACCAAACTAGTACAGTGTTCGGCAACGAAGATGTTTGTTTTCTAAACAAACTACTTTAGAAATGAGGCAAATCTACTAAGTTGTACATCTTGTCAGATTACACAAACAAAGAAAGTTTGCTGCACTCAACCTTCTTCGTAGGAAAGCAACTCATTCCGAGGACCAAATTAGCTTATTTCACACAGTACAGTTTTCCGCAATGAAGATGTTTGTTTTCTAAACAAACCACTTTAGAAATGAGGTGAATCTACTAAGTTGTACATCTTGTTAGATTACACAAACCACGAAAGTATGAAATTGCTGCACTCAACCGCATTTGTAAGAAAGGGGCTCATTCAGAGGGGATAATTAGCTTATTTTACACACCACAGTGTTCGGCAATGAAGATGTTTTTGTTTTCTAAAGACACTACTTGAGAAATGAAGTGAAACTAGTAACTTGTATATCTTGTCAGATGACACTAACTAGGAATGTTTGAACTTGCTGCACGTAACCTTAGCAAAGCAAGTCATTCCGAGAACCAAACTAGCTTATTTCACACAGTACAGTGTTTGCCTATGAAGATGTTTGTTTTCTAAAGAAACTAGTTTAGAAATGAGGCAAATCTAGTAAGTTGTACATCTTGATAGATTACACAAACAAGGAAAGTTTGAACTTGCTGCACTCAATTTTCTTCATAGGAAAGCAAATGATTCCTAGAACCGAACTAGCTTATATCACACAGCACAGTGTTCGGCAATGAAGATGTTTGTTTTCTAAACAAACCACTTTAGAAATGAGGCAAATCTACTAAATTGCACATCTTGTTAGATTGCACTAACTAGAAATGTTTGAACTTGCTGCACTCAACCTTCTTCGTAGGAAAGCAACTGATTCCGAGAACGAAACTAGCTGATTTCAGACACTACAGTGTTCGGCAATGAAGATATTTGTATTCTAAAGAAACCACTTTAGAAATGAGGTGAATCAACTAAGTTGTACATCTTGTTATATTACACAAACAAGGAAAGTTTGAACTTCCTGCACTCAACAGTCTTCATTAGAAAGCAACTCATTCAGAGAAGAGAACTAGCTTATTTCACACAGTACAGTGTTCAGCAATGAAGATGTTTGTTTTCTAAACAAACTACTTTAGAAATGACTCGAATCTACTGAGTTGTACACTTTGTTAGATTACACAAACATGGAAAGTTTGAACTAGCGGCACTCATCCTTATTCGTAAGAAAGGGGCTCATTCTGAGAGGAGAACTAGCTTATTTCGCACATCACAGTCTTCGGCAATGAAGATGTTTGTTTTCTAAACAAACTACTTTAGAAATGAAGTGAAACTAGTAAGTTGTACATCTTGTTAGGTGACACTGACTAGGACTGTTTGAACTTCCTGCACTCAACCTTCTTCTTAGAAAAGCAACTCATCCTGAGAACGTAACCAGCTTATTTCACACAGTAAAGGGTTCGGCAATGTAGATGTTTGTTTTCTAAACAAACCACTTTAAATTGAGGCAAATCTACTAAGTTGTACATCTTGTTAGATTGCACTAACTAGTAATGTTTGAGCTTGCTGCACTCAACCTTCTTTGTTGAAATGAAACTGATTCCAAGAATCGAAACAGCTTATTTCACACAGTACAGTGTTCGGCAATGGAGATGTTTGTTTTCTAGATAAACTACTTTAGAAATGAGGCAAATATACTGAGTTGTACGTCTTGTTAGATTACACAAACATGGAAAATTTGAACTTGCTGCCCTCACCCTTATTCGTAGGAAAGCAACTTATTCCGAGAACCGAACTAGCTTATTTCACACAGTACAGTGTTTGGCAATGTAGATGTTTGTTTTCTAATCAAACTACTTTATAAATGAGCCAAATCTGCTAAGTTGTACATCTTGTTAGATTACACAAACAAGGAAAGCTTGAACCTGCTGCAGTCTACCCTCTTGGTAAAAAAGCAACTCATTCCTAGAGGAGAACCAGCTTATTTCACACAGTACAATTTTCAGCAATGAAGATGTTTGTATTCTAACCGAACTACGGTAGATATGAGGCACGTCTACTACATTGTACATCTTGTTAGATCACACAGTACAGTGTTCGGCAATGAAGATGTTTGTAACAAACAACTTTAAAAGGAGCTGAATCTACTAAGTTGTACATCTTGTTAGATTACACAAACAAGGACAGTTTGAACTGCTGAACTCAACCTTCGTCGTAGGAAAGCAATTGATTACTAGAACTGAACTAGCTTATTTCACACAGTACAGTGTTTGGCAATCAATATGTTTGCTTTCTAAACCAACTATTTTAGAATCGAGGCGAATCTACTAAGTTGTACATCTTGTTAGATTACACAAAAAAGGAAAGTTTGAACTTGCTGCACTCAACCTTCTTGGTAGGAAAGCAACTGATTCCGAGAACAGAACTAGCTTATTTCACCCAGTACAGTGTTTGGCAATGAAGATATTTGTATTCTAAACAAACCACTTTAGAAATGAGGCGAACCTACTAAGTTGTACATCTTGTTAGATTACACAAACAAGGAAAATTTGAACTTGCTGCACTCAACCTTATTCGTAGGAAAGGGGCTCATTCTGAGAGGAGAACTAGCTCATTTCACACATCATAGTGTTCGGCAATGAAGATGTTTGTTTTCTAAACAAACTACTTTAGAAATGAAGTAAACCTAGTAAGTTGTACATCTTGTTAGGTGACACTAACTAGGAATGTTTGAACTTGCTGCACTCAACCTTCTTCTTCGTAGGAAAGCAACTCATTCTCAGAACCTAACTGGCTTATTTCACACAGTAAAGTGTTTGGCAATGTAGATATTTATTTTCTAAACAAACTACTTTAGAAATGAGGCAAATCTACTAAGTTGTACATCTTGTTTGATTGCACCAACTAGGAATGTATGAACTTGCTGCACTCAACCTTCTTCGTTGGAAAGCAAGTGATTCCAAGAAACAAACCAGCTTATTTCACACAGTACAGTGTTCGGCAATGAAAATGTTTGTCCTCTAAGCAAACTACTTTAGAAATGAGGCGAATCTACTGAGTTGTACATCTTGTTAGATTACACAAACATGGAAAATTTGAACTTGCTGCACTCAACCTTCTTCGTAGGAAAGCAACTGCTTCCGAGAACCGAACAAGCTTATTTCACATAGTACAGTGTTCAGCAATGAAGATGTTTGTTTTCTAAACAAACTACTTTAGTAATGAGGCAAATCTACTAAGTTGTACATCTTGTTAGATTCCACTAACTAGGAATGTTTGAACTTGGTGCACTCAACCTTCTTAGAATTGAAGTGAAACTAGTAAGTTGTACATCTTGTTACGTGTTGGGCCCTGCCCGGTGTGAGACCTAGTGGTTCTGAGCCCAACCAGAGCTTACCTGTACTTGGCTCCTGGTGAGGCCTAGTCAAACTGGAGCCTGAGTACATTTTCACGACCTGTCCTTGGAGTGACTTAGCACCTAATCTGAAACTGCCTCTGCCCAGCTACTGCTGACATGGTGAAATAATATTGGCCCTTATACCTTTCTCTCATCCTGTCTTCCCACCCTCTTCCTCAAAATATATAACTACCTTAGCATGACAATAAATGGGGAGATTTCCGCCCCACATGTTCTCCCGGCTCAATGTGGTTTTCTTTTCCCCGGTGGCTTGGGGAGGTTTTTTGAGTCACCAACACCCGCCTTCCTGCTCAGCCTCGAGAAGCGGCTGGCCCGACTCTCTCTCTCTTGCGCTCGACCTGCCGGTGGTGGAAGGAAAAAACCCAACAACTGGTGCCCAACGTGGGGCGCAACAACTGGTGCCCCATGTGAGGATTCAGAACAGACTATGGACTGGACCCTGACGTGATGAAAGAAAAATACAAAATTAAGCTGACAGGCTAATCCAGACTGCTGACGGGTGTATTCTCATAAGTTATGAGGTAATCTTCATATTTAATATTCTAACCTTTGTTTCTGTAATCTGTGCTTACTTCAACATCTTCTCATTCCTTTCTCTTTCCTCTCATTTCCGGGTTGCTGACAAACCGCTTCCGCGGTGCCGCCATTTTTAAGTGCCATTTCATGGTGGACGCACCATGTGGGCAGACCTGTATAAGAAACTCACCACATGGATAGAGACTCACCACGTGGACAAACCTAAAAAAAACTCACCACGTGGGTATAGACTCACCACGTGGACAGATCTAAAAAAGAAACTCACCACGTGGATAGACCTAGAGGAGACTCACCACGTGTGCAGACCTATAGGAGACTTTAAACGTTTTGCCTCCTCATTTAAATAAAAACTCAGTCCCAAAACACAAAACAAACCTGATGGGGAGATCTGCTCCCAGCTGCATTGTGTTTGATTTCATCGAGACGTCCCATAAGGGCACAGGCTCACTGGCCATCACAAATCTAAATCTAAACATAATTCTACAACATGCTTAGCTATTTTTTGAGACTTTATGCTTATGTTGTACTCATATATATTACTATTGCCCTGATATTACAAAAACTCCTCCTACAGTGTGGCTTAAAAGTAAAACAAAAAACCCTCCATGGCTCTTGGGACAAAACTTTTGTTTTAGCCCCATGGATTAATTCAATCCTCCTTGCCATAATTGCTGGCCTTAAAGACATCTCTGTAAAAAAGTTCATTTTTACCCTTAACAAAAACTATAAGAAAAAACTAAAACTGATTTTTAAAATCTCCTCTGTCCCAAGGCCGCCACCCAAACCACCACTGAACAGCTGTCTTTTCAGCTCTTTTCAGCCCATAACTACTGCCTAAGGCAAATGTGCTCAAACCCCTGGTGGAGGATGTGGGCGTGTCAAAATTCTTCCACACTAACATTCTTTGGTAAATTTCTTGCCTCATACAGCTCCTCCATGTAGCTTTCTGTGGATGTAAACTGTGATCAAATACAAGCTCGAGTTCCCCAAATGTCCCAAACCGAGGTTAACTTTCCTCACAGGCGTGGAACACAATTCACAGGTCCACAAAACAAAACTTGTGTGCTTCGAGCGGAGCATGGGGAAAACAGCCAGGCTCCGCCGGCGTCCATGCAGGGAGCGCACTGAATGGGACACTCCTGAGCCACACCTCCGGCCCTGGCCCAGGCACTATCTTAGGAACAGGCAGACAGTCTGCCATGAGGCCATGAGACGAGTCACTGCCGTCCCCGCCCATTACTTCTGGGCACCCCCTCGATACTCTTAACTGAAAGTCCCATGGGGCCCAACTTTAAAAAATAAAATGAAATATGGCTAAGGACATTCATATTGCCCTACTAGAGATGAAAAAAAACCTGTTTTAAAAGTCTATATGACTATATCCTACACACCATTGTCCCACCCTTCACTGCCTTCCCATTAACGTGGGGCTAAAGAGATGGCTTAGTGGTTAAGCGCTTGCCTGTAAAGCCTAAAGACCCTGATTCGAGGCTCAATTCTCCAGTACCCATGTAAATCAGATACACAAGTAAACACATACATCTAGAGTTCATTTACAGTGGCTGGAGGCCTGGAACACCCATTTTCTCTCTCTCTGCCCGCCTAGCTCAATTCATGAAACATAAGACTAAGCCCAACTAGCTCAATCGATAATACAATGTTGGCCTGGGATTAAAGTTTTCCCTAACAACTCTGCCCAGCTGAAGGGACAAAATTAAAAAACCTAAAAACTGTCAATCTCTGGTTACTACAAAAGTTTAATAACGGCTAATGATGGTTAAGTTTACATTATTCTAGTCTCTCCTTACTATGCCTTATACCAATTAACTTGTTTGATTTTATTATTGTTGTTACTGTTGTTATAAATCTATTAAGGGCCAGGGACAAAATGTGGTCATTTAAATATATGTCCCCCAATATATTCAGTATATTATTAGTTTATAGTTTACATCTACACTCATCTTACTAATGACAATGTCACTGGGGGCCAATTTTAAGGTGTAATGATGATTTAAAATTCCATTATAAAAATATACAAAATGTGCCTAACAAAAATTCCTAAAGCTTACTGTGGCTTGACTACACTAATTTTACTCTATGTACTGTGTAACTAATTAATTTCTTTTTCTCTCTTTCATGGCTTTATAAAGACAGGCCAACTTCTGCCAATATAAAACTTCTCCTAGATCTATAAGCTTCAACATCATAAAAACTACTAACTGTCAGCCCTGGATTGACCCTAACAATACATATCTCATATCTTTTCTTCCTTGATTAATCATCCTAATGTTTTATTATTATTTTAGGTCATTCCAAACCATCTGATCTCCAAGACCTCACTACTAAATGCCTTGCCATTTTACAAGTGTCTCCAGAAAAAATTCAAGCTTCCCCTCCCTTCAAGATTTTGGGCTCCAGGTTATTCCTTGATACTGTTTCTCCTGTCAAACCCCAACTCCATATTCAAAAATTCTATACTTTGCCTCAACTCCAAAAGGTGCTGGGAGAAATTAATTGGATGAGGCCCTGGATACCCATAACTACTGAGGAACTGTCCCCTTTATTTGACCTCTTAAAGGACCTTACTCTCTCCTCTCAGATAACCTTTCCCCTCGTCATGAACAAATTCTACATAAGGTACAACGGGCTATAGATGCTGCTATCCTAAAGAGGTTCGATCCTAACTTACCTATCTTCCTCTGTATTTTCTCTGGGGAAACATTATATACTGTGCTGTTAGCCCAGGAAGGAGAACCCATCCAATGGATTCACCTCTCCCTTGGTGGAGTCCCCAGAGTTTACTCTATAACTAACCAGATTGCAGACTGCATTATCAAGGGCAGGGACACCTCTGTCCGATTGTTTGGCACCCCTTTAAGGTAACAGACTTCACTTGGCTTCAGAGAAATAACAACAGGGTTGCTATTGCCCTCGAGGGGTTTCTGGGTTTAATTGATTGTCACTATGATCCTTATAAATGGATGAGCTCCTTCTCTAGGTTGGTTGGAGATCCCCCAGACTTTTTTTTATCTAAACCCAACCCTGATATTCTTACTGTATTCACCGATGGGGGGCGCTTGAGAGCTTCCCTAGCTGTTTACCCTCCCCTAAGGAGGGGAGAAAAGCCTATGCCCATAAAGTCAATCTCCCATGAGGTCACAGGATCAGCACAATTCAAAGAACTATTTGCTGTTGTTTTGGCTTTGGACACGATTCAGGAGCCATTTAACTTATTTTCTGCCAGCTTTTATGTTGTTAACCTGTTACCCAACCTAAATGAGGCCCATATTAGACTGGACTCCAATATTATAACTCCATTGATGATTCAAGCCTGCTCCCTACTTAAACAAAGAATTAACCCCATTTTTCTTCAACATCTCAGAGGCCATCAAAATTTACCAGGATTCCTCTCTAAAGGAAACGATTTGGCTGACAAACTGGCCTTTCAGCCTCAATGTATTACAGTCTCAGAAGGTACACACTTCCACTTATTAACTCATATACATTGTAGGGGCCTTATACATAAATATCCCCACGTGCCACTCAAGGACCTTAAAAAAATTGTCCAAACTTACAAATCCTGTCAGCCTTTCCTCCAGGTACCTCCTCTTCAAACTACAGGAGCCAATCCTTGAGGGCTACACCCTAATCACCTTTGGCAAATTGACGTTACACACTATTCTCCATTTAAAAAACTTAAATATATTTTTCTCTCAGTTGATACTTTCTCCCATGTTTGCTGGGCATCAGCACATGCTGGGGGAAAAAACTAAACATGCTATTAGCCATATGCTTCAATGCTTTGCCACCCTTGGATTGCCAGATCAAATCAAAACCGATAATGGTCCCTGCTTCATAAGGAGGTCTTTTATAGATTTCCTCCAAACCTGGAAAATCTCACTTTCCACAGGCATCCCATATAGCCCGTGGGGCCACACCATCGTGGAAAGATATAATCAAACTCTCAAGTCTCAATTACAAAAACAAAAGGGGGAATCCCTACCCCCACATGACCAACTAAAAAAGGCATTATTAACCCTAAATATTTTAAATTTTTCTAAAGAAGATAGACACTTGCCCCTTTTCAAAAACATTGGACCTCAGCTGTCACCTACAGCTCCATCTGGGTCAAATGTAGGAACCTATTAACTGGGGCCTGGAAGGGACCAGACCCCCTCCTCAAAGCAGGGAGAGGATTTGGATGTGTCTTTCCTCAAGAGGATAAAAGTCTTATTTGGGTACCAGCAAGAGACTTAAAATATTTACCCCAACAAGGGGATGATAATAATCAATTCTCCAGGGAGAGTCCCACCCCTGAGAGCTATGCCTGTTTCTTCCCCAGGAACAACTGAAGGTGTGGATGCTACTAGACCCGAATGAAGCCAGAAAAGCTCCAGAAAGATTTACAGAAGAGGAGATGGGACTTCCAAGACAACCTGCTGTGGACGAACTTACATGGTTCTTACCCTACCTTCTCCCTCCCCTTGGACCCCTCCTTCTTCTTGCTCTTTACCCTACCTTCTCCCTCCCCCTGAACCCCTCCTCCTTCTTATCCTCACTCTCGGGCCCTGTGTAATTAATAAGATTACACAATTCATTCACCAACAGCTTGAGGCAATTAAACTTCATCAGGTCACAATTAAAATTCATCAAGTCAAAGCACCACAGGTTCACAACTCAAAGGCAATGGCTTTTCCGCTTACAGGATATCTACCTAACATCCCTCCCCTGCCCTCCATCGAACCAATGACGGGTAAGATCTCAGACAGGCTGAGACAACCTAAGACAGGGTGTGGAGTGTTCAACGGGCTAGAGGCATGGTACTCAGTGACGGGTAAGATTCCCAAAGGTGGACAACCGAGGACAGAGGCCATAACCATCCACCTTTCTTACAAAAACAAAAGGGGGAGATGTTGGGCCCTGCCCAGTGTGAGCCTAGTGGTTCTGAGCCCAGACAGAGTTTACCTGTACTTGGCTCCTGGTGAGGCCTAGTCGAACTTCCGGAGCCTGAGTAGAGTTTCACGACCTGACCTTGGGTGACTCAGCACCTAAGCTGAAACTGCCTCCCGCCCAGCTACTGCTGACATGGTGAAATAATATTGGCCCTTATACCTTTCTCTCTTCCTCTCTTTCCACCCTCTTCCTCAAAATATATAAATACCTTCCCATGACAATAAAGGGGAGATTTCTGCCCTAGACGTTCACCCGGCTCAATGTGGTTTTCTTTTCCCGGTGGCTTGGGGAGGTTTTTTGAGTCGCCGACACCTGCCCTTCCCGCTCAGCCTCTAGAGAAGCAGCTGGCCCGACTCTCTTTCTCTTCTTCTCTACCTGCTGGTGGTGGAAGGAAAAAAACCGACAACTGGTGCCCAATGTGGGTGCAACAGTTAGGTGACACTAACTAGGAATGTTTGAACTTGCTGCACGCAATCTTCTTGAGCAAAGCAACTGATTGCGAGAACCCAACTAGCTTATTTCAAACAGTATAGTGTTTGGCAATGACTATGTTTGTTTTCTAAAAACTACTTCAGAAATGAGGCGATTCTACTAACTTGTACATCATGTTAGATTACACAAACAAGGAAAGTTTGAACTTGCTTAACTCAACCTTCTTCCTATGAAAGCCGCTGATTCCAAGAAGAGAATTGGCTTATTTCACACAGTACATTGTTTGGCAATGAAGATGTTTGTTTTGTAAACAAACTACTTTAGAAATGAGGCAAATCTACAAAGTTGTACATCTTGTTAGATTACACAAACAAGGAAAGTTTGAACTTTCTGCACTCAACCTTCTTCATAGGAAAGCAACTGATTCCGAGAACCGAACTAGCTTATTTCACACAGTACGGTGTTCGGCATTGAAGATATTTGTTTCTAAGCAAACTACTTTAGAAATACAGCGAATTGGGCTGGAGAGGTGGCTTAGTGGTTAAACGCTTGCCTATGGAGCCTAAGGACCCCGGTTCGAAGCTCGATTCTCCAGGACCCACATAAGCCAGATGCACAAGGGGTGTATGCATCTGGAGTTCGTTTGCGGTGGCTGGAGGCCCTGGCTCACCCATTCTCTCTCTCTTTCTACCTGCCTATTTCTGTATCTCTCTCTCTCAAATAAATAAATTAAAGGAAAATCTTAAAAAAATTAAAAAAAGAAATGCGGTGAATTTACTACACTGTACATCTTGTTAGATTACACAAACAAGGAAAGTTTGAACTTGCTGCACTCAACAGTCTTCATAAGAAAGCAATTCATTCAGTAAGAAAGTAGCTTATTTCACACAAAACAGTGTTCAGCAATGAAGATGTTTGTTTTCTAAACAAACTACTTTAGAAAAGAGGCAAAATGAATAAGTTGTACATCTTGGTAGATTACAGAAACAAGGAATGTTTGAACTGCTACAATCAACCCTCTTCCTAAGAGAGCAATTCATTCCCAGAAGAGAACTAGCTTATTCCCACAGTACAATGTTCGGCAATGAAGATGTTGGTTTTCTAAACAAACAACTGTAGAAATGACGCGAATCTACTAAGTTGTACATCTTGTTAGATTACAGAAACAAGGAATCTTTGAACTGCTGCAATCAACACTCTTCCTAAGAAAGCAACTCATTCCTAGAAGAGAACAAGCTTATTTCTGACAGTACAATATTCGGCAATGAAGATGTTTGTTTTCTAATCAAACTACTGTAGAAATGACACGAATCTACTAAGTTGTACATCTTGTTAGATTACACTAACTAAGAATGTTTGAACTTGGTGCACTCAATTGAGTCACCGACACCCACCTTCCCGCTCAGCCTCGAGAGAAGCGGCTGGCCCGACTCTCTCTCTTTTCCGCTCTACCTGCTGGTGGTGAAGGAAAAGAACTGGCAACTGGTGCCCAACGTGGGCCCCAACAACTGGTGCCCCATGTGAGGATTCAGAACGGACTACAGACTGGACCCCGACGTGATGAAGGAAAAATACAAAATTAAGCTGACGGGCTAATCCGGACTGCTGACGGGTGTATCCTCATAAGTTATGAGGTAATCTTCATATTTAATATTCTAACCATGGTTTCTATAATCTGTGCTTACTTCAACATCTTCTCATTCCTTTCTCTTTCCTCTCATTTCTGGGTTGCCAACAAACCGCTTCTGCGGTGCCACCATTTTTAAGCGCCATTTCATGGCAGACGCACCACCTGGGCAGACCTAAAAAAGAAACTCACCACATGGATAGATCTAAAGGAGACTCACCACGTGGACAGACCTAAAGGAGACTTAAAGCATTTTGCCTCCTCCTTTAAGTAAAAACTCCGTCCCAAAAGACAAAACAAACCTGATGGGGAGATCTACTCCTGGCTGTACTGTGTTTTATACCATTGAGCCTCCCATAAGGGCACAGGCTCATCTGGGTGTTACAAATCTAAATCTAAACTTAATTCTACAACATGCTTAGCTATTTTTTGGGACCTTGTGCTTATGTTGTACTCATATGTATTACTATTGCCCTGATTTTACAAAAACTCCTAAAATGTGGCTTAAAAGTTAAACAAAAAAACCTCCATGGCTTCGGGGACAAAACTTTTGTTTCAGCCCCATGGATTAATTCAGTCCTCCTTGCCTTAATTGCCAGCCTTAAAGGCTTTTCCAGGGAAAAGTTCATTTTTGCCCTTAACAAAAACTATAAAAAAAGGCTAAAACTAACTTTTAAAATCTCCTTTCTCCCAAGGCCGCCACCCAAACCTCCACTGGACAGCTGTCTTTTCAGCTCTTTTCAGCCCGTAACTACTGCCTAAGACAAATGTGCTCAAACCCCTGGTGGAGGATGTGGGCATGTCAAAATTCTTCCACACTGACATTCTTCGGTAAACTTCTTGCCTCATACAGCTCCTCCATGTAGCTTTCTGTGGATGTAAACTGTGATCAAATACAAGCTCGAGTTCCCCAAACGTCCCAAACTGAGGTTAACTTTCCTCGCAGGCGTGGAACACAAGTCACTGGTCCGCAGAACAAAACTTGCGTGCTTCAAGCGGAGCGTGGGGACAGCAGCCAGGCTCCGCCGGCGTCCCTGCGGGGAGCGGGCTGAATGGGACGGTCCTGAGCGGCGGCTCCGGCCTGGGCCCGGGAACTGCCCCGAGCCTTCTTGGCTGCACCTCGCCTGCACCTCCAGGCATCACAACCATTCCTCCCCCTCTTTTCCAGGTTACTAAAAGAGGCCGGCCAAACGACAAAGAGACAAATGGGCGGGCTCCTAACTTGCTTTATCTTAGAAAAGGGCGGGTGGTCCGCCATGAGGCCATGAGGTGAGTCACCGCCATCCCCGCCCCTTTGCCTCTGGGCACCCCCTCTATACTCTTAACTGAGATGGCTTTATGGTTAAGTGCTTGCCTATAAAGCCTAAGGACCCCGATTCAAGGCTCAATTCTCCAGTACCCATGTAAACCAGATACACAAATAAACACATGCATCTAGAGTTCATTTACAGTGGCTGGAGGCCTGGCACTCCCATTTTCTCTCTCTCTGCCCTCCTAGCTCAATTCATAAAACATAAGACTAAGCCCAACTAACTCAATTGGTAATACAATGTTGGCCTGGGATTAAAGTTTTCCCTGACAACTCTGCCCAGCTGGAGGAACAAAATTAAAAAACCTAAAAACTGTCACTCTCTGGTTACTACAAAAGTTTAATGACGGCTAATGGTGGTTAAATTTAAATTGTTCTAGTCTCTCCTTACTATACCTTATACCAATTAACTTGTTTGATTTTATTATTATTGTTACTGTTATTATAAATCTATTAAAAGCCAGGGACAAAATGTGGTAATTTAAATATATGTCCCCCAATATATTCAGTCTTTTATTAGTTTATAGTTTACATCTACAATCACCTTACTAGAGACAATGCCACTGGGGGCCAATTTTAAGGTGTAATGATGATTTAAAATTCCATTGTAAAGATATACAAAGTGTGCCTAACAAAAATTCCTAAAGTTTACTGTGCCTTGACTACAATAATTTTGCTCTATGTACTATATGACTAATTAATTTCTTTCTTCTCTTTTGCTTGGCCATATAAAGACAGACCAACTTCTTCTGCCAATATAAAACTTTGCTAGATCTGTAAGCTTCAACATCATGGAAAACTACTAGCTGTCAGCCCTGGATTGACCCTAATAATACATGTCTTATATCTTTTCTTCCTTGATTAATCATCCTAATGTTTTATTATTATTTAGGTCATTCCAACCCATCTGATCTCCAAGACCTCACTGCTAAATGCCTTGCCATTTTACAGGTGTCTCCAGAAAAAATTCAAACTGCCCCTCCCTTCAAGATTTTGGGCTCCAGGTTATTCCTTGATACTGTTTCTCCTGTCAAACCCCAACTCCATATTCAAAAATTCTATACTTTGCATCATCTCCAAAAGGTGCTGGGGCAAATTAATTGGAGGAGGCCCTGGATACCCATAACTACTGAGGAACTGTCCTCTTTATTTGACCTCCTAAAGGCCCTTACTCTCTCTTCTCAGGTAACCTTGCCCCCTCGTCATGAACAAATTCTACATAAGGTACAATGGGCTATAGTTGCTGCTATCCTAAAGAGGTTCGATCCTAACTTACCTATCTCCCTCTGTATTTTCTCTGGGGAAACATTATGCACTGCACTGTTAGCCCAGGAAGGAGAACCCATCCAATGGATTCACCTCTCCCTTGGTGGAGTCCCCAGAGTTTACTCTATAACTAACCAGATTTCAGACTGCATTATCAAGGGCAGGGACACCTCTGTCCAATTGTTTGGCACAGAGCCTCATGTCATTGTCACTCCCTTTAAGGTAACAGACTTCACTTGGCTTCAGAGAAATAACAACAGGATTGCTATGGCCCTCGAGGGGTTTCTGGGTATAATTGATTGTCACTATGGTCCTTATAAATGGATGAACTCCTTCTCTAGGTTGGAATGGAGACCCCCCAGACTTTTTTTTTATCTAAACCCAAACCTGATTTTCTTACTGTATTCACCGATGGGGGGGCGCTTGGGAGCTTCCCTAGTTGTTTACCCTCCCCTAAAGAGGGGAGAAAAGCCTATGCCCATAAAGTCAATCTCCCATGAGGTCACAGGATCAGCATAATTCAAAGAACTATTTGCTGTCGTTTTGGGTTTGGACACTATTCAGGAGCCATTTAACTTATTTTCTGACAGCCTTTATGTTGTTAACCTGTTACCCAACCTAATTGAGGCCCATATTAGACTGGACTCCAATATATTATAACCCCATTGATGATTCAAGCCCGCTATCTACTTAAACAAAGAATTAACCCCATTTTTCTTCAACATCTCAGAGGCCATCAAAATTTACCAGGATTCCTCTCTAAAGGAAATGATTTGGCTGACAAACTGGCCTCTCAGCCTCAATGTAATACAGTCTCAGAAGCTACACGCTTCCACTTATTAACTCATATAAATTGGAGGGGCCTTAAACATAAATATCCCCATGTGCCAGTCAAGGACCTTAAAAAAATTGTCCGAACTTGCAAATCCTGTCAGCCTTTCCTCAAGGTACCTCCTCTTCAAACTACAGGAGCCAATCCTCGAGGGCTATGCCCTAATCACCTTTGGCAGATTGACGTTACACACTATTCTCCATTTGGAAAACTTAAATATATTTTTCTCTCAGTTGATACTTTCTCCCATGCTTGCTGGACATCAGCACATGCTGGGGAATAAACTAAACATGCTATTAGCCATATGCTTCAATGCTTTGCCACCCTTGGATTGCCAGATCAAATCAAAACCGATAATGGTCCCTGCTTCATAAGCAGGACTTTTATAGATTTCCTCCAAACCAGGAAAATCTCACTTTCCACAGGCATCCCATATAACCCGCGGGGCCAGGCCATCGTGGAAAGATATCATCAAACTCTCAAGTCTCAATTACAAAAACAAAAGGGGGAATCCCTACCCCCACATGACCAACTAAAAAAGGCATTAATAACCCTAAATATTTTAAATTTTTCTAAAGAAGATAGACACTTGTCCCCTTTTCAAAAACATTGGACCTCAGCTGTCACCTACAGCTCCATCTGGGTCAAATGGAGGGACCCATTAACTGGGGCCTGGAAGGGACCAGACCCCCTCCTCACAGCAGGGAGAGGATTTGGATGTATCTTTCCTCAAGAGGAAAAAAGACCTATTTGGGTACCAGCAAGAGACTTAAAATATTTACCCCAACAAGGGGATGATAATAATCAATTCTCCAGGGAGTGTCCCACCCCTGAGAACTATGCCTCTGTTTCTTCCCCAGGAACAACTGAAGGTGTGGATGCTACTAGACCCAAATGAAGCCAGAAAAGCTCCAGAAAGATTTACAGAAGAGGAGACGGGACTTCCAAGACAACCTGCTGTGGACGAACTTACATGTGTTCTTACCCTACCTTGTCCCTCCCCTTGGACCCCTCCTTCTTCTTGCTCTTTACCCTACCTTCTCCCTCCCCCTGAACCCCTCCTTCTTCTTATCCTCACTCTCGGGCCCTGCGTAATTAATAAGATTACACCATTCATTCACCAACAACTTGAGGCAATTAAAGTTCATCAGGTCACAATTAAACTTCATCAGGTCACTCAAAAACAATGGCTTTTCCACTTACTGGCTATCCACCTAACATCCCTCCCCTGCCCTCCATCGAACCAATGACGGGTAAGATCTCACACAGGCTGAGACAACCTAAGACAGGGCGTGGAGTGGTCAACGGGCTAGAGGCATGGTCCTCAGTGACGGGTAAGATTCCCAGAGGGGGACAACCTAGGACAGAGGCCATGACCGTCCACCATTATTACAAAAACAAAAGGGGGAGATGTTGGCCCCTGCCCGGTGTGAGGCCTAGTGGTTCTGAGCCCAGCCAGAGTTTACCTGTACTTGGCTTCTTGTGAGGCCTAGTTGAACTTCCGGAGCCTGACTGGAGTTTTGCGACCTGTCATTGGAGTGACTCAGCACCTGAGCCAAACCTGCCTCCGCCCAGCTACTGCTGATGTGGTGAAATAATATTGGCCCTTATACCTTTCTCTCATCCTCTCTTCCCACCTTCTTCCTCAAAATATGTAAATACCTAATGAAGATGTTTGTTTTCTAAACAAACTACTTTAGAAATGAAGCAAATCTACTTAGTTGTATGTCTTCTTAGGTTACACAAACTAAGAAAGTTTGAACTTGCTGCACTCAAACTTCTTCGTAGGAAAGCAACTCATTCAGAGAAAAGAACTAGTTTATTTCACACATACAGTGTTCGGCAATTAAGATTTTGTTTTCTAAACAAAGTACTTTAGAAATGAGGCAAATCTACTTCTTTGTACATCATGTTAGATTACACAAACAAGGAAAGGTTGAACTTGTTGCACTCAACCTGCTTCGTAGGAGAGCAACTCATTCTAAAATCAGATCTAGCTTATTTCACACAATACAGTGTTGGGCAATGAAGATGTTTGTTTTCTAAACAAACTACTTTAGAAAGAGGCGAATCTACTAAGTTGTACATCTTGTTATATTACACAAACTAGGAAAGTTTGAACTTGCTGCACACAACCTTCTTTGTAGGAGAGCAACTCATTCTGAAAACAGATCTAGCTTATTTCACACAATACAGTGTTGGGCAATGAAGATGTTTGTCTTCTAAACAAACTACTTTAGAAATGAAGTGAATCTACTAAGTTGTGCAATTAGTTAGATTACACCAACTAGGAACGTTTGAACTTGATGCACTCAACCTTGTTCGTAGGAAAGCAACTCATTCCGGGAACAGAACTAGCTTATTACACACACAGTACAGTGTTCGGCAATGAAGATGTTTGTTTTCTAAACAAACTACTTTAGAAATGATGCGAATCTACTTAGATGTACATCTTGTTAGTTTACACAAAGTAGGAAAGGTTGAACTTGCTGCACTCAACCTTCTTCGTAGGAGAGCAACTCATTCTTAAAACAGATCTAGCTTATTTCACACAATACAGTGTTGGCCAATGAAGAGGTTTGTTTTCTAAACAAACTACTTTAGAAAGAAGTGAATCTACTAATTTGTACATATTGTTAGATTACACGAACTAGAAAAGTTTGAACTTGCTGCACTCAACCTTGTTTGTAGGAGAGCAACGCATTCTGAAAACAGTTCTAGCTTATTTCACACAATACAGTGTTGGGCAATGAAGATGTTTGTCTTCTAAACAAACTACTTTAGAAATGAAGTGAACCTACTAAGTTGTACATCTTGTTAGGTTTCACAAACTAGGAAAGTTTGAACTTGCTGCACTCAACCTTCTTCGTAGGAAAGCAACTCATTCTGTGTACAGAACTGGCTTACTTCACACGATACAGTGTTCAACAATTCAGATGTTTGTTTTCTAAACCAACTACTTTAGAAATGAGGCGATTATGCAAAGTTGAATATCTTGTTAGAATATGCAAACTCGCAAAGTTTGAACTTGCTGCAATCAACCTTGTTCCTAGGAAAGCAACTCATTCCGAGAACAGAACTAGCTTATTTCACACAGTACAGTGTTCAGCAATGAAGATGGTTGTTTTCTAAACAAACTATCTTAGAAATGAGGGATCTAGAACCACTAGGCCTAAGAATTTGCTGTACTCAACCTTGTCCATAGGAAAGCAACTCATTCTGAGAACAGAACTAGCTTACATCACAAAGTAAAGTGTTTGGCAATGAAGATGTTTGTTTTCTAAACAAACTACTTTAGAAATGAAACGAATCTACTAAGTTGTACATCTTGTTAGATTACACAAACTAGGAAAGTTTGAACTTGCTGCACTCAACCTTCTTCGTAGGAGAGCAAGTCATTCTGAAAACAGATCTAGCTTATTTCACACATCATACAGTGTTGGGAAATGAAGGTGTTTGTTTTCTAAACAAACTACTTTAGAAATGAAGTAAATCTAGCAAGTTGCACATCTTGTTATATTACACAAACTAGGAAAGTTTGAACTTCCTGCACTCAACCTTGTTCGTAGGAAAGCAACTTATTCTGAGAACTAACTAGCTTATTTCACACAGTACAGTGTACCACAATGAAGATGTTTGTTTTCTAAACAAACTACTTTAGAATTGAGGCAAATCTACTAAGTTGTACATCTTGTTAGATTACACAAACTAGGAAAGTTTGAACTTGTTGCACTCAACCTTCTTCGTAGGAGAGCCACTCATTCCGAGAACAGACCTAGCTTATTTCACACAGTACAGTGTTCAGCAATGAAGATGTTTGTTTTCTCAAAAAACTACTTTAGAAATGAGGCGAATCTACTAAGTTGTACATCTTTTAGATTACACGAACTAGGAAAGTTTCACCTTGCTGCACGCAACCTTCTTCGTAGGAAAGCAACTTATTCCCTGAACAGAACTGGCTTATTTAACACAGTACAGTGTTCAACAATGAAGATGTTTGTTTTCTAAAAAAACAACTTTAGAAATGAGGGGAATCTACTAATTTGTACATCTTGCTAGATTACACAAACTAGGAAAGGTTGAACTTGCTGCAGTCAACCTTCTTCAAAGAATTGAAGTGAAACTAGTAAGTTGTACCCATCTTGTTACGTGTTGGGCCCAGCCAGAGTTGAGACCTAGTGGTTCTGTGAGCCCAACCAGAGCTTACCTGTACTTGGCTCCTGGTGAGGCCTGTCAAACTGGTGCCTCAGCACCAGGCTGAAACTGACCTGTCCTTGGAGTGACTTAGCATACTATTGGCTGAAACTGCCTCTGCCCAGCTGCTGCTGACATGGTGAAATAATATTGGCCCTTATACCTTTCTCTCATCCTGTCTTCCCACCCTCTTCTCAAAATATATAAATACCTTAGCATGACAATAAAGGAGTGAGTTCCACCCCAGATGTTCTCCTGGCTCAATGTGGTTTTCTTTTCCTGGTGGCTTGGGGAGGTTTTTGAGCCACCAACACCCACCTTCCTGCTCAGCCTCGAGAGAGCGGCTGGCCCGTTCTCTCTCTCCCACTCTACCTGCTGGTGGTGGAAGGAAAAAAACCGGCAACAGGTGCCCAACGTGGGGCCCAACAACTGGTGAAAACCCCTGGGGAACTGTGAGGAGTCAGAACAGACTATGGACTGGACCCTGACGTGATGAAAGAAAAATTCAAAATTAAGCTCACGGGCTAATCAGACTGCTGACGGGTGTATCCTCATAAGTTATGAGGTAATCTTCATATTTAATATTCTAACCTTTGTTTCTGTAATCTGTGCTTACTTCAACATCTCTCATTCCTTTCTCTTTCCTCTCATTTTCGGGTTGCCAACAAACCGCTTCTGTGGCACTGCCATTTTTAAGTGCCATTTCATGGCGGGTTCACGTGGGCATGTGGGCAGACCTGTATAAGAAAACTCACCACATGGATAGAGACTCACCACGTGGACAAACCTAAAAAAAACTCACCACGTGGGTATAGACTCACCACGTGGACAGATCTAAAAAAGAAACTCACCACGTGGATAGACCTAGAGGAGACTCACCACGTGTGCAGACCTATAGGAGACTTTAAACGTTTTGCCTCCTCATTTAAATAAAAACTCAGTCCCAAAACACAAAACAAACCTGATGGGGAGATCTGCTCCCAGCTGCATTGTGTTTGATTTCATCGAGACGTCCCATAAGGGCACAGGCTCACTGGCCATCACAAATCTAAATCTAAACATAATTCTACAACATGCTTAGCTATTTTTTGAGACTTTATGCTTATGTTGTACTCATATATATTACTATTGCCCTGATATTACAAAAACTCCTCCTACAGTGTGGCTTAAAAGTAAAACAAAAAACCCTCCATGGCTCTTGGGACAAAACTTTTGTTTTAGCCCCATGGATTAATTCAATCCTCCTTGCCATAATTGCTGGCCTTAAAGACATCTCTGTAAAAAGTTCATTTTACCCTTAACAAAAACTATAAGAAAAAACTAAAACTGATTTTTAAAATCTCCTCTGTCCCAAGGCCGCCACCCAAACCACCACTGAACAGCTGTCTTTTCAGCTCTTTTCAGCCCGTAACTACTGCCTAAGGCAAATGTGCTCAAACCCCTGGTGGAGGATGTGGGCGTGTCAAAATTCTTCCACACTAACATTCTACGGTAAACTTCTTGCCTCATACAGCTCCTCCATGTAGCTTTCTGTGGATGTAAACTGTGATCAAATACAAGCTCGAGTTCCCCAAATGTCCAAACCGAGGTTAACTTTCCTCACAGGCGTGGAACACAAGTCACGGGTCCACAAAACAAAACTTGTGTGCTTTGAGTGGAGCACGGGGACAACAGCCAGGCTCCGCCCGCGCCCATGCAGGGGAGCGCACTGAATGGGACACTCCTGAGCCACACCTCCGGCCCTGGCCCAGGCACTATCTTAGGAACGGGCGGACGGTCTGCCATGAGGCCATGAGATGAGTCACTGCCGTCCCTTACTTCTGGGCGCCCCCTAGATACTCTTAACTGAAAGTCCCATGGTGCCCAACTTTAAAAAATAAAATAAAAAATGGCTAAGGACATTCGTATTGCCCTACTAGAGATGAAAAAAACCTGTTTTTAAAGTCTATATGGCTATATCCTACACACCATTGTCCCACCCTTCGCTGCTTTCCCATTAACGTGGGGCTAAAGAGATTGCTGAGTGGTTAGCGCTTGCCTGTAAAGCCTAAAGACCCTGATTCGAGGCTCAATTCTCCAGTACCCATGTAAATCAGATACACAAGTAAACACATACATCTAGAGTTCATTTACAGTGGCTGGAGGCCTGGAACACCCATTTTCTCTCTCTCTCTGCCCGCCTAGCTCAATTCATGAAACATAAGACTAAGCCCAACTAGCTCAATCGATAATACAATGTTGGCCTGGGATTAAAGTTTTCCCTAACAACTCTGCCCAGCTGAAGGGACAAAATTAAAAACCTAAAAACTGTCAATCTCTGGTTACTACAAAAGTTTAATAACGGCTAATGATGGTTAAGTTTACATTATTCTAGTCTCCCCTTACTATGCCTTATACCAATTAACTTGTTTGATTTTATTATTGTTGTTACTGTTGTTATAAATCTATTAAGGGCCAGGGACAAAATGTGGTCATTTAAATATATGTCCCCAATATATTCAGTATATTATTAGTTTATAGTTTACATCTACACTCACCTTACTAATGACAATGTCACTGGGGCCAATTTTAAGGTGTAATGATGATTTAAAATTCCATTATAAAAATATACAAAATGTGCCTAACAAAAATTCCTAAAGCTTACTGTGGCTTGACTACACTAATTTTACTCTATGTACTGTGTAACTAATTAATTTCTTTTTCTCTCTTTCATGGCTTTATAAAGACAGGCCAACTTCTGCCAATATAAAACTTCTCCTAGATCTATAAGCTTCAACATCATAAAAACTACTAACTGTCAGCCCTGGATTGACCCTAACAATACATATCTCATATCTTTTCTTCCTTGATTAATCATCCTAATGTTTTATTATTATTTTAGGTCATTCCAAACCATCTGATCTCCAAGACCTCACTACTAAATGCCTTGCCATTTTACAAGTGTCTCCAGAAAAAATTCAAGCTTCCCCTCCCTTCAAGATTTTGGGCTCCAGGTTATTCCTTGATACTGTTTCTCCTGTCAAACCCCAACTCCATATTCAAAAATTCTATACTTTGCCTCAACTCCAAAAGGTGCTGGGAGAAATTAATTGGATGAGGCCCTGGATACCCATAACTACTGAGGAACTGTCCCCTTTATTTGACCTCTTAAAGGACCTTACTCTCTCCTCTCAGATAACCTTTCCCCCTCGTCATGAACAAATTCTACATAAGGTACAACGGGCTATAGATGCTGCTATCCTAAAGAGGTTCGATCCTAACTTACCTATCTTCCTCTGTATTTTATCTGGGGAAACATTATATACTGTGCTGTTAGCCCAGGAAGGAGAACCCATCCAATGGATTCACCTCTCCCTTGGTGGAGTCCCCAGAGTTTACTCT
This sequence comes from Orientallactaga sibirica, assembly GCA_036365145.1. Taxonomy (NCBI): domain Eukaryota; kingdom Metazoa; phylum Chordata; class Mammalia; order Rodentia; family Dipodidae; genus Orientallactaga; species Orientallactaga sibirica. The sequence goes on from JAEOAD010000020.1 coordinate 721,095, forward strand.
ATAACTAACCAGATTGCAGACTGCATTATCAAGGGCAGGGACACCTCTGTCCGATTGTTTGGCACCCCCTTTAAGGTAACAGACTTCACTTGGCTTCAGAGAAATAACAACAGGGTTGCTATTGCCCTCGAGGGGTTTCTGGGTTTAATTGATTGTCACTATGATCCTTATAAATGGATGAGCTCCTTCTCTAGGTTGGTTGGAGATCCCCCAGACTTTTTTTTATCTAAACCCAACCCTGATATTCTTACTGTATTCACCGATGGGGGGCGCTTGAGAGCTTCCCTAGCTGTTTACCCTCCCCTAAGGAGGGGAGAAAAGCCTATGCCCATAAAGTCAATCTCCCATGAGGTCACAGGATCAGCACAATTCAAAGAACTATTTGCTGTTGTTTTGGCTTTGGACACGATTCAGGAGCCATTTAACTTATTTTCTGCCAGCCTTTATGTTGTTAACCTGTTACCCAACCTAAATGAGGCCCATATTAGACTGGACTCCAATATTATAACTCCATTGATGATTCAAGCCTGCTCCCTACTTAAACAAAGAATTAACCCCATTTTTCTTCAACATCTCAGAGGCCATCAAAATTTACCAGGATTCCTCTCTAAAGGAAACGATTTGGCTGACAAACTGGCCTTTCAGCCTCAATGTATTACAGTCTCAGAAGGTACACACTTCCACTTATTAACTCATATACATTGTAGGGGCCTTATACATAAATATCCCCACGTGCCACTCAAGGACCTTAAAAAAATTGTCCAAACTTACAAATCCTGTCAGCCTTTCCTCCAGGTACCTCCTCTTCAAACTACAGGAGCCAATCCTTGAGGGCTACACCCTAATCACCTTTGGCAAATTGACGTTACACACTATTCTCCATTTAAAAAACTTAAATATATTTTTCTCTCAGTTGATACTTTCTCCCATGTTTGCTGGGCATCAGCACATGCTGGGGGAAAAAACTAAACATGCTATTAGCCATATGCTTCAATGCTTTGCCACCCTTGGATTGCCAGATCAAATCAAAACCGATAATGGTCCCTGCTTCATAAGGAGGTCTTTTATAGATTTCCTCCAAACCTGGAAAATCTCACTTTCCACAGGCATCCCATATAGCCCGTGGGGCCACACCATCGTGGAAAGATATAATCAAACTCTCAAGTCTCAATTACAAAAACAAAAGGGGGAATCCCTACCCCACATGACCAACTAAAAAGGCATTATTAACCCTAAATATTTTAAATTTTTCTAAAGAAGATAGACACTTGCCCCTTTTTTCAAAAAACATTGGACCTCAGCTGTCACCTACAGCTCCATCTGGGTCAAATGTAGGAACCTATTAACTGGGGCCTGAAGGGACCAGACCCCTCCTCAAAGCAGGGAGAGGATTTGGATGTGTCTTTCCTCAAGAGGATAAAAGTCTTATTTGGGTACCAGCAAGAGACTTAAAATATTTACCCCAACAAGGGGATGATAATAATCAATTCTCCAGGGAGAGTCCCACCCCTGAGAGCTATGCCTGTTTCTTCCCCAGGAACAACTGAAGGTGTGGATGCTACTAGACCCGAATGAAGCCAGAAAAGCTCCAGAAAGATTTACAGAAGAGGAGATGGGACTTCCAAGACAACCTGCTGTGGACGAACTTACATGGTTCTTACCCTACCTTCTCCCTCCCCTTGGACCCCTCCTTCTTCTTGCTCTTTACCCTACCTTCTCCCTCCCCCTGAACCCCTCCTCCTTCTTATCCTCACTCTCGGGCCCTGTGTAATTAATAAGATTACACAATTCATTCACCAACAGCTTGAGGCAATTAAACTTCATCAGGTCACAATTAAAATTCATCAAGTCAAAGCACCACAGGTTCACAACTCAAAGGCAATGGCTTTTCCGCTTACAGGATATCTACCTAACATCCCTCCCCTGCCCTCCATCGAACCAATGACGGGTAAGATCTCAGACAGGCTGAGACAACCTAAGACAGGGTGTGGAGTGTTCAACGGGCTAGAGGCATGGTACTCAGTGACGGGTAAGATTCCCAAAGGTGGACAACCGAGGACAGAGGCCATAACCATCCACCTTTCTTACAAAAACAAAAGGGGGAGATGTTGGGCCCTGCCCAGTGTGAGGCCTAGTGGTTCTGAGCCCAGACAGAGTTTACCTGTACTTGGCTCCCGGTGAGGCCTAGTCGAACTTCCGGAGCCTGAGTAGAGTTTCACGACCTGACCTTGGAGTGACTCAGCACCTAAGCTGAAACTGCCTCCGCCCAGCTACTGCTGACATGGTGAAATAATATTGGCCCTTATACCTTTCTCTCTTCCTCTCTTTCCACCCTCTTCCTCAAAATATATAAATACCTTCCCATGACAATAAAGGGGGAGATTTCTGCCCTAGACGTTCACCCGGCTCAATGTGGTTTTCTTTTCCCCGGTGGCTTGGGGAGGTTTTTTGAGTCGCCGACACCTGCCTTCCCGCTCAGCCTCTAGAGAAGCAGCTGGCCCGACTCTCTTTCTCTTCTTCTCTACCTGCTGGTGGTGGAAGGAAAAAAACCGACAACTGGTGCCCAATGTGGGTGCAACAGTTAGGTGACACTAACTAGGAATGTTTGAACTTGCTGCACGCAATCTTCTTCGGAGCAAAGCAACTGATTGCGAGAACCCAACTAGCTTATTTCAAACAGTATAGTGTTTGGCAATGACTATGTTTGTTTTCTAAAAAAACTACTTCAGAAATGAGGCGATTCTACTAACTTGTACATCATGTTAGATTACACAAACAAGGAAAGTTTGAACTTGCTTAACTCAACCTTCTTCCTATGAAAGCCGCTGATTCCAAGAAGAGAATTGGCTTATTTCACACAGTACATTGTTTGGCAATGAAGATGTTTGTTTTGTAAACAAACTACTTTAGAAATGAGGCAAATCTACAAAGTTGTACATCTTGTTAGATTACACAAACAAGGAAAGTTTGAACTTTCTGCACTCAACCTTCTTCATAGGAAAGCAACTGATTCCGAGAACCGAACTAGCTTATTTCACACAGTACGGTGTTTTGGCATTGAAGATATTTGTTTCTAAGCAAACTACTTTAGAAATACAGCGAATTGGGCTGGAGAGGTGGCTTAGTGGTTAAACGCTTGCCTATGGATCCTAAGGACCCCGGTTCGAAGCTCGATTCTCCAGGACCCACGTAAGCCAGATGCACAAGGGGTGTATGCATCTGGAGTTCGTTTGCGGTGGCTGGAGGCCCTGGCTCACCCATTCTCTCTCTCTTTCTACCTGCCTATTTCTGTATCTCTCTCTCTCAAATAAATAAATTAAAGGAAAATCTTAAAAAAATTAAAAAAAGAAATGCGGTGAATTTACTACACTGTACATCTTGTTAGATTACACAAACAAGGAAAGTTTGAACTTGCTGCACTCAACAGTCTTCATAAGAAAGCAATTCATTCAGTAAGAAAGTAGCTTATTTCACACAAAACAGTGTTCAGCAATGAAGATGTTTGTTTTCTAAACAAACTACTTTAGAAAAGAGGCAAAATGAATAAGTTGTACATCTTGGTAGATTACAGAAACAAGGAATGTTTGAACTGCTACAATCAACCCTCTTCCTAAGAGAGCAATTCATTCCCAGAAGAGAACTAGCTTATTTCCCACAGTACAATGTTCGGCAATGAAGATGTTGGTTTTCTAAACAAACAACTGTAGAAATGACGCGAATCTACTAAGTTGTACATCTTGTTAGATTACAGAAACAAGGAATCTTTGAACTGCTGCAATCAACACTCTTCCTAAGAAAGCAACTCATTCCTAGAAGAGAACAAGCTTATTTCTGACAGTACAATATTCGGCAATGAAGATGTTTGTTTTCTAATCAAACTACTGTAGAAATGACACGAATCTACTAAGTTGTACATCTTGTTAGATTACACTAACTAAGAATGTTTGAACTTGGTGCACTCAATCTTCTTCATAGGAAAGCAACTGATTCCGAGAACAAAAATAGCTTATTACACACAGTGCAGTGTTCAGCAATGAAGATGTTTGTTTTCTAAACACACTACTTTAGAAATGAGACGATTCTACTAACCTGTACATCTCGTAAGATTACACGAAAAAGGAAAGTTTGAACTTGCTTAACTCAACCTTCTTCCTGTGAAAGCAACTGATTCTGAGAAGAGAACTGGCTTATTTCACACAGTACATTGTTAGGCAATGAAGATGTTTGTTTTCTAAACAAACTACTTTAGAAATGAGACGAATCTACAAAGTTGTACATCTTGTTAGGTGACACTAATTAGGAATGTTTGAACTTGCTGCACTCAACCTTCTTCGTAGGAAAGCAACTCATTCTGAGAACCTAACTAGGTTATTTCACACAGTAAAGTTTTCAGCAATGTAGATGTTTGTTTTCTAAACAAACTACTTTAGAAATGAGGCAAATCTACTAAGTTGTACATCTTGTTATATTGCACTAACTAGGAATGTTTGAACTTCCAGCACTCTTCGTTGGAAAGCAACTGATTCCAAGAACCGAGCTAGCTTATTTTACACACTACAGTGTTCGGCAATGAAGATGTTTGTTTTCTAAAGAAACTACTTTAGAAATGAGGTGAATCTACTAAGTTGTACATCTTGATAGATTCCAAAAACATGGAAAGTTTGAACTTGGGATACTCAATCTTCTTCGTAGGAAAGCAACTGATTCCTAGAACCGAACAAGCTTATTTCACAGAGCACAGTGTTTGACAATGAAGATGTTTGTTTTCTAAACAAACTACTATAGAAATGAGGCAAATCTACTAAGTTGTACATCTTGTTAGGTTGCACTCACTAGGAATGTTTGGACTTGCTGCATTCAAACTTGTTCATAGGAAAGCAACTGATTTGAAGAACCGAGCTAGCTTATTTCACACAGTACAATGTTCGGCAATGAAAATGTTTGTTTTCTAAACAAAATACTATAGAAATGACGTGAATATACTAAGTTGTACATCTTGTTAGATTACACAAAGAAGGAAAGTTTGAACTTGCTGCACTCAACGGTTTTTGTAAGAAAGCAACTCATTCCGAGAAGAGAATTAGCTTATTTCACAAAAAAACAGTGTTCGGCAATGAAGATGTATGTTTTCTAACCAAACTAAGGTAGACATGAGGCGAATCTACTAAGTTGTACATCTTGTTAGGTTACACTAACTAGGAATGTTTGAACTTGCACTCAACCTTCTTCATAGGAAAGCAACTAATTCTGAGAACCGAACTAGCTTTTTTCACACAGTACAGTGTTTGTCAATGAAGATGTTCATTTTCTAAACAAACTACTTTAGAAATGAGGAGAATCTAGTAAGTTGTACATCTTATAAGATTGCACTAACTAGGAATGTTTGAACTTGCTGCACTCATCCTTCTTCGTGGAAAAGCAACTGATTCCAAGAACCGAACTAGCTTATTTCACACTACAGTGTTCAGCAATTAAGATGTTTGTTTTCTAAACAAACTACTTTAGAAATGAGCTGAATCTAGTAAGATGTACATGTTGTTAGATTACACAAACAAGGAATGTTTGAACTTGCTGCACTCAACAGTCTTTGTAAGAAAGCAACTCATTCTGAGAAGAGAACTAGCTATTTCACATAGTACAGTGTTCGGCAATGAAGATGTTTGTTTTCTAAACAAACCACTTTCGAAATGATGCGAATCTACTAAGTTGTACAGCTTATTAGATTACACAAACAAGGAAAGTTTGAACTTGCTGCACTCAACCTTCTTCGTAGGAAAGCAACTGATTCTTAGAACCGAACTAGCTTATTTCACACAGTACAGTGTTCGGCAATGAAGATGTTTGTTGTCAAAACAAACTACTTTAGAAATGAGGCGAATCTAGTACATTGTACAACTTGTTAGATTACACAAACAAGGAAAGTTTGAACTTGCTGCACTCAACATTCTTTGTAGGAAAGCAACTCATTCTGAGAACCTAACTAGCTTAAATCACACAGTACAGTGTTCGGCAATGTAGATGTTTGTTTTCTAAACAAACTACTTTGGAAATGATGCAAATCTGCTAAGTTGTACATGTTGTTAGATTGCACTAACTAGGAATGTTTGAACTTGCTGCACTCAACCTTCTTCATTGGCAAGCAACTGATTCCAAGAACTGAACTACCTTATTTCACACAGTACATTTGTAGTAGACAGCTTCACGTTCGCTGACATGAATTTCCAGACCAGGCACAGTTATGGAGGAAGGGATATTATTTATTTAAGCTTACAGATCCAGAGGAAGTTCCATAAAGGCAGGAAAAGCAGCCTGCTTTTATAGGGCAAAGCAGAGAGAGAAAAAGCCAACCAGCCTCCACAGCACACAGAGTAAAACTACTGTCAAAATGTCACACAGCACACTTCAGGAACTCCTGCTAGGCACATTTGCATATCTTGACAATGGAATCTCAAACCCACACCTTAAGACAGGCCCCCAGTGACATTGCCTCTAGGAAGGTGATTGCAAATGCAAACTATAAAGTAATAAAACATTGAATATATTGGGGGACATATATTCAAACTACCACATTCCACCCCTGGCCACCAATATATTTAAGACCTGGCTCTCAATAGATTTATAACTATCACACATTGTAAATTATACTCAGTCCAATTTCAAAGGTTCTCATAGTCTTGATCAACTTAAGATAGTGAGTCCTGTAAAATCAAACAAGTTAAATACTTTCAACATGTAAAGGCACAGAGTAAACATTTTTAACTGTATAAGGAATAGCAAGGAGAAACTAGAACAATGCAAACTAAGCCACCATCAGCAGTCATCAAACTTCTGCATTTCAAATTCAATATAACCAGAGACTGACAGTCTCCAGGTTTTCCAATTCCGCCCCTCCAGCTGGGTAGAGTTTCCAGGGAAAACTTTCATCCCATGCCAACACTGCACTCCATCATAGTCCTTGCATAGTCCTGGTATGTCAAAAACATCTTCAGGTCTCCATGCAAACCACGGTCCATTTTCCAAAGGCTCTTTCAGCCTATTCCTGAGGGTCTTCATGCCCTGCCTCATGCCACATCTCAGCACCAGCTACTGGAACCGTGTGCAATTCATGACCACTCCATGCATTTTTTATGCTTCCAAAACTAATACCAGGTGTGCAGGACACAGCCATATTCTTAATCCAGGGACGAAATAAATCATAGCCTTGAAAAACAGGTTCCATCTCCAGTCAACACTCTTTCCAAAAGTTTGCATTTCTAACAGTCTTTCCTCAGGCATCTTCTCCATTGTTTTAATGTAAAGTAGTCATCAGGCCACCTTCCTTCCACCTGCCTTAAGATTGCTAATGTGTTTGACTATAACAGCTCCATTAACCTAAAATCAGTCTCTGTGCCTCTATTTTAACTTGCTTGAGCTTTTCCAAATTAAAATCTCAGTCTGATATCTTTAGCCAAGCACATCAATCCATTACAAATTTAAGTTTGATCAAACACTCTGGGCCTGGATAGTGGAACGTAGCCATCCCTTATGCCAGTAGCCCAGTTCCAAAAAAGTCCTGTGCCATCTTTCCTTCCCCTTAGAAAGCTCATAAGCCAAGCCTCGAAGTTCAATACTGTCTGCACTTAGCATTCTCAAACTCTCATCAGAATAGTCCATAAAACTTGGCTTACCACTCCAGAAGGCATCTTCAGTTGTAAGAACCAAGTCCATGCCCATTCCTCCAAAAAAAAGTTCCAAAAGACGAATATCCACACGGTCAGGTTCATCTCACCCGAAACACCTCAATACCACTGTACTGTAGCAGACAGCTTCAGGTTCGCTGAGATGAACTTCCAGACCAAGCACAGTTATGGAGGAAGGGATATTATTTATTGAAGCTTACAGATCCAGGGGAAGTTCCATAATGGCAGGAGAAGTGGCCTGCTCTCCACAGGACCAGGCAAGAGAGAGCAAAAGCCCTCAGCCACACAGCACACAGAGCAAAACTAATGCCAAAAAGTCACACAGCACACTTCAGGAACTCCTGCTAGGCACATTTGAACATCTTTACAATGGAATCTGAAACGCACACCTTAAGACTGGCCCCCAGTGACATTGCCTCTAGGAAGGGGATAGCAGATGCAATCTATAAAGTAATAAAATATTGAATATATGGGACGTATATTCAAACTACCGCAACTGTGTTTGGCAATGATGATGCTTGTTTTCTAAACAAACTACTTTAGAAATGAGGCGAATCTAGTAAGTTGTATATCTTGTTAGATTACACAAACATGGAAAGTTTGAACTAGCTGCACTCAACAATCTTTGTAGGAAAGCAAATGATTCCTAGAACCGAATTAACTTATTTCACACAGCACAGTGTTCGGCAATGAAGATGTTTGTTTTCTAAAGAAACTACTTTAAAAATGAGGCAAATATACTAAGTTGTACATCTTGTTATATTGCACAAACTAGGAATGTTTGAACTTGCTGCACTCAACCTTCTTCGTAGGAAAGCAACTGATTCCAAGAACCAAACTAGCTTATTTCACACAATACAGTGTTTGGCAATGAAGATGTTTGTTTCATAAACAAACTACTTTAGAAATGAGACGAATCTACTAAATTGTACATCTTGTTAGATTACACAAACTAGCAAAGTTTGTACTTGCTGCACTCAACCTTCTTCGTAGGAAAGCAAATGATTCCGAGAACCGATCTAGCTTATTTCACACTCCAGCGTTATGCAATGAAGATGTTTGTTTAATAAACAAACTACTTTAGAAAAGAGGTGAATCTACTAAGTTGTACATCTTGTTAGATTACACAAACAAAGTACAAAGTACAGTGTTTGGAATGAAGATGTTTGTTTTCGAAACAAACTACTTTAGAAATGAGCCGAATCTACTACGATATATATCTTGTTAGATTACACAAACTAGCAAAGTTTGACCTTGCTGCACTGAAGACTGTTCATAAGAAAGCAACTCATTCTGAGAACCGAACTAACTTATTTCACACAGTACAGTGTTTGGCAATGTAGACATTTGTTTTCTTAAAAAACTACTTTAAAAATGAGGCAAATCAGCTAAGTTGTACATCTTGTTAGATTACACAAATAAGGAAAGTTTGAACTTGCTGCACTCAACCTTCTTCGTAGGAAAGCAACTGATTCTGAGAACCGAACTAGCTTATTTCACTCCGTACAGTGTTTGGCAATGAAGATGTTTGTTTTCTAAACAAACTACTTTAGAAATGAGGCGAATTTACTAAGTTGTACATCTTGTTGGGTTACACAAACAAGGAAAGTTTGAACTTGCTGCACTCAACCTTCTTTGTACGAAAGCAAATCATTCCGAGAACATTACTACCTTATTTCACACAGTACAGTGTTCGGAAATGTAGATGTTTGTTTTCCAAACAAACTACCTCAGAAATGGGGCATATCTACTAAGTTGTACATCTTGGTAGATTACACTAACTAGGAATGTTTGAACTTACTGCATTCAACCTTCTTTGTAGGAAAGCAACTCATTGTGAGAACCGAACTAGCTTATTTCACACAGTACAGTGTTCAGCAATGTAGGTGTTTGTTTTCTAAAGAAAAAAGTACTTTAGAAATGAGGCAAATCTACTAAGTTGTATATCTTGTTATATTTCACTAACTAGGAATGTTTGAACTTGCTGCACTCAACCTTCTTCGTAAGAAAGCAACTGATTCCAAGAACCAAACTAGTTTATTTCACACAGTACAGTGTTCAGCAATGAAGATGTTTGTTTTCTAAACAGAGTACTTTAGAAATGAGGCTAATCTACTAAGTTGTACATCTTGATAGATTACAGAAACAATGAAAGTTTGGACTTGCTGCACTCAACCTTCTTTGTACGAAAGCAACTCATTCCAAGAACCTAACTAGCTTATTTCACACAGTACAGTGTCCGGCAATGAAGATGTTTGTTTTCTAAAGAAACTACTTTAGAAATGAGGCGAGTCTACTACTTTGTGCATCTTGTAAGATTTCACAAACGAGGAATGTTTGAAACTGCTGCAAGCAACACTCTTCGTATGAAAGCAACTCATTCCGAGAATAGAACTAGCTTATTTCATACCGTACAGTGTTCAGCAATGGAGATGTTTGTTTTCTTATCAAACCACTGGAGAAATGAGTCTAATCGACTAAGTTGTACATCTTGTTAGATTACACCAAACAGGAAAGTATGAACTTGCTGCACTCAACCGTATTTGTAAGAAAGGGGCTCATTCCGAGTGGAGAACTATCTTATTTCACACAGCACAGTGGTAGGCAATGAAGATGTTTGTTTTGTATAGAAACTACTTTAGAAATGAAGTGGATCTACTAAGTTGTATATCTTGGTAGATTACACAAATAAGGAAAGTTTGAACTTTCTGCACTCAACCATCTTGGTCGGAAAGCAACTCATTCCGAGAACTGAACTGGCTTATTTCACACAGTACAGTGCTCAGCATCGAAGATTTTTGTTTTCTAAACAAACTACTTTAGAAATGAGGCGAATCTACTAAGTTGTATATCTTGTTAGATTACACAAACAAGGAATATTTGAACCTGCTGCAATCAACCCTCTTCCTCAGAGAGCAACTCATTCCTATTAGAGAACTAGCTTATTTCACAGAGTACAATGTTCTGCAATGAAGATGTTTGCTTTCTAAACACACTACTGTAGAAAAGAGCCGAAGCAAGTAAGTTGTACATCTTGTTAGATTATACAGACAAGGAAAGTTTGAACTTGCTGCACTCAACGGTCTTCGTAAGAAAGCAACTCATTCAGAGAAGAGAACTAGCTTATTTCACACAGCACAGTGTTCAGCAATGAAGATGTTTGCTTTCTAAACAAACAACTTTAGACATGAGGCGAATCTAGTAAGTTGTACATCTTGCTTGATTGCACAAACAAGGAAAGTTTCAACCTCTTGCACTCAACCTTTTTCATAGGAAAGCAACCGATTCTGAGAACCGAAATAGCTTATTTAACACATTACAGTGTTCGGCAATGACGATATTTGTTTTCTAAACAAACTACTATAGATATGAGGCTAATGTACTAAGTTCTACCACTTGTTAGATTACACTAAGTAGGAATGTTTGAACTTGTTGCAGTCAACCTTCTTTGTAGGAAAGCAACTGATTCTGAGAATCGAAATAGCTTATTGCACACAGTACAGTGTTTGGCAATTAAGATGTTTGTTTTCTAAACAATGTACTATAGAAATGAGGCGATTGTACTAACTTGTACATCTTGTTAGAATACACAAACAAGGAAAGTTGGAACTTGCTGCACTCAACCTTATTCATAGGAAAGCACCTGATTCCAAGAACCGAAATAGCTTATTTCACACAGTACAGTGGTCAGCAATGAAGATGTTTGTTTTGTAAACAAATGACTGTACAAATGAGGCGAATCTACTAAGTTGTACATCTTGTTAGATTACACTAACTAGGAATGTTTGAACTTGCTGCAGTCAACCTTCTTCTTAGGTAAGCAACTGATTCCAAGAACCGAACTAGCTTACTTCACACAGTACAGTTTCCGGCAATGAAGATGTTTGTTTTCTAAACAAACGATTGTAGAAAAGAGGCGAATCTACCAAGTTGTACATCTTGTTATATTACACTAACTAGGAATGTTTGAACTTGCTTCACTCAACCTTCTTCATAGGTCAGCAACTGATTCCAAGAACTGAACTACTTACTTCACATAGTACAGTGTTCAGCAATGAAGATGTTTGTTTTATAAACAAACTACTGTAGAAATGAGGCAAATTCACAAAGTTGTACATCTTGTTAGGTTACACAAACCAGGAAAGTATGAACTTGCTGCACTCAACCGTATTCGTAAGAAAGGGGCTCACTCCGAGAGGAGAACTAGCTTACTTCACACAGCACGGCGTTCGGCAATGAAGATGTGTGTTTTCTAAACAAACTACTTTAGAAATGAATTGAAACTAGTAAGTTGTACATCTTGTTATGTGACACTAACTAGGAATGTTTGAACTTGCTGCACGCAACCTAATTTGTATCAAAGCAACTGATTCAGAGAACCGAATTAGCTCATTTCACACAGTACAGTGTTTGGCAATGTAGATGTTCATTTTCTAAACAAACTATTTTAGAAATGTGAAGAATCTACTAAGTTCTACATCTTGTTAGATTGCACTAAGTAGGAATGTTTGAACTTGTTACACTCAACCTTGTTCGTAGGAAAGCAACTGATTGCAAGAACCAAACTAGCTAATTTCACACAGTACCGTGTTCAGCAATGAAGATGTTTGATTTCTGAACAAACTACTTTAGAAATGAGGTGAATCTATTAAGTTGTAAAACTTCTGAGATTACACAAAGAACGAAAGTTTGAACTTACTGCACTCAACGGTCTTTGTAAGAAAGCAGCTCATTCAGAGAAGAGAACTAGCTTATTTCACACAGTACAGTGTTCAGCAATGAAGATGTTTGTTTTCTAAACAATCCACTTTAGAAATTAGGCAATACTACTAAGTTGTACCTGTTGTTAGATTGCACTAACTAGGAATGTTTGAACTTGCTGCACTCAACCTTCTTCGTAGGAAAGCAACTGATTCCAAGAACCAAACTAGCTTATTTCACACAGTACAGTGTTCAAGAATGAAGATGTTTGTTTTCTAAACAAACTACTTTAGAAATGAGGCAAATCTACTAAGTTGTACATCTTGTTAGATTACACAAACAAGGAAAGTTTGAAGTTGCTGCACTAAACATTCTTCGTAGGAAAGCAACCTATTTTGAGAACAGAACTAGCTTCTTTCACAAAGTACGGTGTTCGGCAATGAAGATGTTTGTATTCTAAACAAACTACATTAGAAATGAGTTGAATCTACTAAGTTGTACATCTTGTTAGATTACACAAAAAAAGAATGTTTGAAATGGCTGCAATCAACCCTCTTCATAAGAAAGCAACTCATTCCGAGAAGAGAACAAGCTTATTTCACACAGTACTGTGTTTGGCAATGAAGATGTTTGTTTTCTAAACAAACTACTTTAGAAATGAGGTGAATCTACTATGTGGTACATCTTGTTAGATTACACAAGACAGGAAAGTATGAACTTGCTGCACTCAACCGTATTCTCAAGAAAGGGCCTCATTCCGAAAGGAGAACTAGCTTATTTCACACAGCCCAGTGTTAGGCAATGAAGATGTTTGTTTCCTAAACAAACTACTTTAGAAACAAAGTGAAACTAGTAAGTTGTAATCTTGTTAGATGACACTAACTAGGAATGTTTGAACTTGCTGCAGCAACCTTCTTTGCAGCAAAGCAACCGATTCTGAGAACTGAAGTAGCTTATTTCACAAAGTACAGTGTTTGGCAAAGAAGATCATCGTTTTCTAAACAAACGACTTTAGAAATGAGGAGAATATACTAAGTTGTACATCTTGTTGGATTGCACTAACTGGGAATGTTTGAATTTGCTGTACTCAACCTTCTTCATAGGAAAGCAACTGATTCCAAGTACCGAATTAGCTTATTTCACACTGTATAGTGTTCGAGAATGAAGATGTTTGTTTTCTAAACAAAGTACTTTAGAAATTAGGTGAATCTACTAAGTTGTACATCTTTTGAGATTACACAAACAAGGAAAGTTTGAACTTGCTGCACTCAACGGTCTTGGTCAGAAAGGAAGTCATTCAGCGAAGAGAACTAGCTTATTTCACACAAAACAGGGTTCTACAATGAAGATGTTTGTTTTCTAAACAAAGTGCTTTAGAAATGCGGTGAATGTACTAAGTTGTACATCTTGTTAGATGACACTAACTAGGAATGTTTGAACTTGCTGCACTCAACCTTCTTCGTAGGAAAGCAACTGATTCCTAGAACGGAACTAGCTTATTTCATACATTACAGTGTTCGGCAATAAAGATGTTTGTTTTCTAAACAAACTACAATAGAAATGAGGCGAATCTACTAAGTTGTACATCATGTTAGCATACATAAACAAGGAAAGTTTGAACTTGCTGCACTCAACCTTCTTTGTAGGAAAGCAACTCATTACGAGAAGAGAACTAGCTTATTTCATACAGTACAGTGTTCAGCAATGAAGATGTTTATTTTCTAAACAAACCACTTTAGAAATGAGGCGAATCTACTTAGTTGTACATCATGTTAGATTACACAAACCAGGAAAGTATGAACGTGCTGCACTCAACCTTCTTCACGGGAAATCAACTGATTCCGAGAACCGACCTCGCTTATTTCACACAGTACAGTGTTTTGCAATGAGGTTGTTCATTTTCTAAACAAACTACTTTAGAAACGAGGAGAATCTCCTAAGTTGTACATCTTGTTAGATTGCCCTAACCTGGAATGTTTGAATTTGGTGCACTCAACCTTCTTTGTAGGAAAGCAACTCAATCCGAAAACCCAACTAGCTTTTTTCACACAGTACAGTGTTCGGCAATGGAGATGTTTGTTTTCTAAACAAACTACTTTAGAAATGAGGCGAATCTACTAAGTTGTACATCTTGTTAGATTACACAAACAAGGAAAGTTTGAACTTGCTGAACTCACCCTTCTTCATAGGAAAGCAACTGATTTGTAGAACCGAACTAGCTTATTTCCCACAGTACAGTATTCGAAAATGAAGATGTTTGCTTTCTAAACAAAACACTTTAGATATGAATCGAATCCACTCAGTTGTACATCTTGTTAGATTACCCAAACCAGGAAAGTATAAACTCGCTGCACTCAACCATGTTAATAAGAAGGGGGCTCATTCCCAGAGGAGAACTAGCTTATTTCACACAGCACAGTGTTCAGCAAGGAAGATGTTTGTTTTCTAAACAAACTCCTTTAGAAATGAAGTGAAACTAGTAAGTTATACATCTTGTTGGAAGACACTAACTAGGAATGTTTTAACCTCCTGCACGCAACCTACTTCGTAGCAAAGCAACCGATTCCGAGAACCAAACTAGCTTATAACACACAGTACAGTGTTTGGCAATGAATATGTTCGTTTTCTAAACAAACTACTTTAGAAATGAGGAGAATCTACCAAGTTGTACATGTTATTAGATTGCACTAAATAGGAATCTTTGGACTTGCTACACTCAACCTTCTTTGTAGGAAAGCAACTCTTTCCGTTGAACCTAACTAGCTTATTTCACACAGTACAGTGTTCGGCAACGCAGATGTTTGTTTTCTAAAAAAACTACTTTAGAAATGAGGCGAATCTACTAAGTTGTACATCTTGTTAGATTACACTAACTAGGAATGTTTGAACTTTTTGCACTCAACCTTGTTTGTAGCAAGGCAACTGATTCTGTGTACCGAACTAGCTTATTTCACACAGTACAGTGTTCGGCAATGAAGATGTTTGTTTTCTAAACAAACTACTTTAGAAATGAGGCGAATCTACTAAATTGTACATCTTTTTAGATTACACTAACTAGGAATGTTTGAACTTTTTGCACTCAACCTTGTTTGTAGCAAAGCAACTGATTCTGTGTACCGAACTAGCTTATTTCACACAGTACATTGTTCGGCAATGAAGATGTTTGTTTTCTAAATAAACTACTTTAGAAATGAGACGAATCTACTAAGTTGTACATCTTGTTAGATAACACAAACAAGGTAAGTTTGAACTTGCTGCACTCAACCTTCTTCATAGGAAAGGAAATGATTCCTAGAACGGATTTAGCTTATTTTACACAGTATAGTTTCTGTAAAAAAAGATGTTTGTTTTCTAAACAAACTACTTTGGAAATGAGGCAAATATACTAAGTTATACATATTGTCAGATTACATAAACAAGGAAAGATTGAATTTGCTGCACTCAACCATCTTGGTTGGAAAGCAACTCATTCAGAAAACCCAACTAGCTTATTTCACACAGTACAGTGTTCGGCATTGAAGATATTTGTTTTCTGAACAAACTACTTTAGAAATGAGGCGAATCTACTAAGTTGTATATCTTGTTAGATTACACAAACAAGGAATGTCTGAACCTGCTGCAATCAACCCTTTTCCTTATGGAGCAACTCATTCCTAGAAGAGAACTAGCTTATTTCACACAATACAATGTTAAGCAATGAAGATGTTTGTTTTCTAAACAAACGACTTTAGAAAATGAGCTGATTCTAGTAAGTTGTACATCTTGTTAGATTACACAGACAAGGAAAGTTTGAACATGCTGCACTCCATGGTCTTCATAAGAAAGCAACTCATTCAGAGAAGAGAACTAGGTTATTTCACACAGTACAGTGTTCAGCAATGAAGATGTTTTCTTTCTAAAGCAAACTACTTTAGACATGAGTTGAATCTACTAAGTTGTACATCTTGTTAGATTACACAAAAAAGAATGTTTGAAATCTTGCAATCAACCTTTTCATAAGAAAGCAACTCATTCTGAGAAGAGAACAAGCTTATTTCACACAGTACTGTGTTTGGCAATGAAGATGTTTGTTTTCTAAACAAACTACTTTAGAAATGAGGTGAATCTACTATGTTGTACATCTTGTTAGATTACACAAACCAGGAAAGTATGAACTTGCTGCACTCAACCGTATTCTCAAGAAAGGGCCTCATTCCGAAAGGAGAACTAGCTTATTTCACACAGCCCAGTGTTAGGCAATGAAGATGTTTGTTTTCTAAACAAACTACTTTAGAAATGAATTGAAACTAGTAAGTTGTAATCTTGTTAGATGACACTAACTAGGAATGTTTGAACTTGCTGCAGCAACCTTCTTTGCAGCAAAGCAACTGATTCTGAGAACTGAAGTAGCTTATTTCACAAAGTACAGTGTTTGGCAAAGAAGATGTTCGTTTTCTAAACAAACGATTTTAGAAATGAGGAGAATATACTAAGTTGTACATCTTGTTGGATTGCACTAACTGGGAATGTTTGAATTTGCTGTACTCAACCTTCTTCATAGGAAAGCAACTGATTCCAAGTACCGAACTAGCTTATTTCACACTGTATAGTGTTTGAGAATGAAGATGTTTGTTTTCTAAACAAAGTACTTTAGAAATGAGGTGAATCTACTAAGTTGTACATCTTTTGAGATTACACAAACAAGGAAAGTTTGAACTTGCTGCACTCAACGGTCTTGGTCAGAAAGCAAGTCATTCCAAGAAGAGAACTAGCTTATTTCACACAAAACAGGGTTCTACAATGAAGATGTTTGTTTTCTAAACAAAGTGCTTTAGAAATGGTGAATGTACTAAGTTGTACATCTTGTTAGATGACACTAACTAGGAATGTTTGAACTTGCTGCACTCAACCTTCTTCTTCGTAGGAAAGCAACTGATTTCTAGAACGGAACTAGCTTATTTCATACATTACAGTGTTCGGCAATAAAGATGTTTGTTTTCAAAACAAACTACTTTAGAAATGAGTGGAATCTACTAAGTTGTACATCATGTTAGCATACATAAACAAGGAAAGTTTGAACTTGCTGCACTCAACCTTCTTTGTAGGAAAGCAACTCATTACGAGAAGAGAACTAGCTTATTTCATACAGTACAGTGTTCAGCAATGAAGATGTTTATTTTCTAAACAAACCACTTTAGAAATGAGACGAATCTACTTAGTTGTACATCATGTTAGATTACACAAACCAGGAAAGTATGAACGTGCTGCACTCAACCTTCTTCACGGGAAATCAACTGATTCCGAGAACCGACCTCGCTTATTTCACACAGTACAGTGTTTTGCAATGAGGTTGTTCATTTTCTAAACAAACTACTTTAGAAATGAGGAGAATCTACTAAGTTGTACATCTTGTTAGATTGCCCTAACCTGGAATGTTTGAATTTGGTGCACTCAACCTTCTTTGTAGGAAAGCAACTCAATCCAAAAACCCAACTAGCTTTTTCACACAGTACAGTGTTTGGCAATGGAGATGTTTGTTTTCTAAACAAACTACTTTAGAAATGAGGCGAATCTACTAAGTTGTACATCTTGTTAGATTACACAAACAAGGAAAGTTTGAACTTGCTGAACTCACCCTTCTTCATAGGAAAGCAACTGATTTGTAGAACCGAACTAGCTTATTTCCCACAGTACAGTATTCGAAAATGAAGATGTTTGCTTTCTAAACAAAACACTTTAGATATGAATCGAATCCACTCAGTTGTACATCTTGTTAGATTACCCAAACCAGGAAAGTATAAACTTGCTGCACTCAACCATGTTAATAAGAAAGGGGCTCATTCCGAGAGGAGAACTAGCTTATTTCACACAGCACAGTGTTCAGCAAGGAAGATGTTTGTTTTCTAAACAAACTCCTTTAGAAATGAAGTGAAACTAGTAAGTTATACATCTTGTTGGAAGACACTAACTAGGAATGTTTTAACCTCCTGCACGCAACCTACTTCGTAGCAAAGCAACTGATTCCGAGAACCAAACTAGCTTATAACACACAGTACAGTGTTTGGCAATGAATATGTTCGTTTTCTAAACAAACTACTTTAGAAATGAGGAGAATCTACCAAGTTGTACATGTTATTAGATTGCACTAAATAGGAATCTTTGGACTTGCTACACTCAACCTTCTTTGTAGGAAAGCAACTCTTTCCGTTGAACCTAACTAGCTTATTTCACACAGTACAGTGTTCGGCAACGCAGATGTTTGTTTTCTAAAAAAACTACTTTAGAAATGAGGCGAATCTACTAAGTTGTACATCTTGTTAGATTACACTAACTAGGAATGTTTGAACTTTTGCACTCAACCTTGTTTGTAATAAGGCAACTGATTCTGTGAAGAGAACTAGCTTATTTCACACAGTACAGTGTTCGGCAATGAAGATGTTTGTTTTCTAAACAAACTACTTTAGAAATGAGGCGAATCTACTAAATTGTACATCTTTTTAGATTACACTAACTAGGAATGTTTGAACTTTTTGCACTCAACCTTGTTTGTAGCAAAGCAACTGATTCTGTGTACCGAACTAGCTTATTTCACACAGTACATTGTTCGGCAATGAAGATGTTTGTTTTCTAAATAAACTACTTTAGAAATGAGACGAATCTACTAAGTTGTACATCTTGTTAGATAACACAAACAAGGTAAGTTTGAACTTGCTGCACTCAACCTTCTTCATAGGAAAGGAAATGATTCCTAGAACGGAATTAGCTTATTTTACACAGTATAGTTTCTGTAAAAAAGATGTTCGTTTTCTATACAAACTACTATGGAAATGAGGCAAATATACTAAGTTATACATATTGTCAGATTACATAAACAAGGAAAGATTGAATTTGCTGCACTCAACCATCTTGGTTGGAAAGCAACTCATTCAGAAAACCCAACTAGCTTATTTCACACAGTACAGTGTTCGGCATTGAAGATATTTGTTTTCTGAACAAACTACTTTAGAAATGAGGCGAATCTACTAAGTTGTATATCTTGTTAGATTACACAAACAAGGAATGTCTGAACCTGCTGCAATCAACCCTTTTCCTTATGGAGCAACTCATTCCTAGAAGAGAACTAGCTTATTTCACACAATACAATGTTAGGCAATGAAGATGTTTGTTTTCTAAACAAACGACTGTAGAAAAGAGCTGATTCTAGTAAGTTGTACATCTTGTTAGATTACACAGACAAGGAAAGTTTGAACATGCTGCACTCCATGGTCTTCATAAGAAAGCAACTCATTCAGAGAAGAGAACTAGGTTATTTCACACAGTACAGTGTTCAGCAATGAAGATGTTTTCTTTCTAAGCAAACTACTTTAGACATGAGGCGAATCTACTAAGTTGTACATCTTGCTAGATTGCACAAAAAAATTAAGTTTCAACCTCTTGCACTCAACCTTTTTCTTAGGAAAGCAACCGATTCTGAGAACCGAACTAGCTTACTTCACATGTACTGTGTTCGGCAATGAAGATATTTGTTTTCTAAACAAACTACTGTAGAAATGAGGCGAATTCACAAAGTTGTACATCTTGTTAGATTACACAAACCAGGAAAGTATGAATTTGCTACACTCAACCGTATTCGTAAGAAAGGGGCTCACTCCGAGAGGAGAATTAGCTTATTTCACACAGCACGGTGTTCGGCAATGAAGATGTGTGTTTTCTAAACAAACTACTTTAGAAATGAATTGAAACTAGTAAGTCGTACATCTTGTTAGGTGACACTAACTAAGAATGTTTGAACTTGCTGTATACAGCCCAGTTCATATCAAAGCAACTGATTCAGAGAACCGAACTAGCTCATTTCACACAGTACAGTGTTTGGCAATGTAGATGTTCATTTTCTAAACAAACCATTTGAGAAATGAGGTGAATATGCTAAGTTGTACTTCTTGATAGATTCCACTAAGTAGGAATATTTGAACTTGCTGCACGCAACCTTCTTCGTAGCAAAGTAATTGATTCCGAATACCGAACTAGCTTATTTCACACAGTACAGTGTTTGACAATGAAGATGTTTGTTTTATCAACAAACTACATTAGAAATGATTCAAATCTACTAAGTTGTACATCTTATTAGATTGCACTAACTAGGAAAGTTTGAACTTGCTGCACTCAACCTTCTTTGCAGGAAAGCAACTGATTCCAAGAACCGAACTACCTTATTTCACACAGTACAGTGTTCGGCAATGAAGATGTTTGTTTTCTAAACAAACTACTTCAGAAATGAACCGAATCTACCAAATTGTACATCTTGTTAGATTACACAAACAAGGAAAGTTTGAGCTTGCTGCACTCAACGGTCTTCGTAAGAAAGCAACTCATTCAGAGAAGAGAACTAGCTTATTTCAAACAAAACAGTATTCAACAACGAAGATGTTTGTTTTCAAAACAAACTACTTTAGAAATGAGTGGAATCTACTAAGTTGTATAACTTATTAGGGTACAAAAATAAGGAAAGTTTTAACTTGCTGCACTCAACCTTCTTCATAGGAAAGCAACTCATTACGAGAACTGAACTAGCTTATTTCACACAGTACAGTGTTCGGGAATGAAGATGTTTGTTTTCTGAAAAAACAACGTTAGAAATGAGGCAAATCTCCTAAGTTGTACATCTTGTTTGATTATACAAACAAGGAAAGTTTCAACTCGATGCACTCAACATTCTTCGTTGGAAAGCAACTGATTTCTAGAACCAAACTAGCTTATTTCACACAGTACAATGTTCGGCAATGAAGATGTTTGTTATCTTAAGAAACTACTTAAAAATGAGGTGAATCTACTAAGTTGTACATCTTCTTATATTACACAAACAAGTAAACTTTGAACTTGCTGCACTCAACCTTCTTCGTAGGAAAACAACTGATTCCAAGAACCGAACTAGCTTATTTCACACAATACAGTGTTTGGCAATGAAGATGTTTGTTTTCTAAACAAACGACTTTAGGAATGAGGCGAATCTACTAAGTTGTACATCTTGTTGGATTACACAAACAAAGAATCTTTCAACTGGCTGCAATCAACCCTCTTCCTTACAGCACAACTCATTCCTAGAAGAAAACTAGCTTATTTCACACAGTACAATGTTCGGCAATGAAGATGTTTGTTTTCTACACAAACTAATGTAGAAATGACACAAATATACTAAGTTGTACATCTTGTTAGGTTACATAAACCAGGAAAGTATGAACTTGCTGTACTCAACCGTATTCATAAGAAAGGGGCTCATTCCGAGAGAAGAACTAGCTTATTTCACACAGTACAGTGTTTGGCAATGAAGATGTATGTTTTCTAAACAAACTACTTTAGAAATGAAGTGAAACTAGTAAGTTGTACATCTTGTTAGTTGACACTAACCAGGAATGTTTTAACTTGCTGCACGCAACCTTCTTCGTAGCAAAGCAATTGATTCCGAATACCGAACTAGCTTATTTCACACAGTACAGTGTTTAGCAATGAAGATGTTCATTTTATAAACAAACTACATGAGAAATGAGGAGAATCTACTAAGTTGTACATCTTGTTAGATTGCACTAACGAGGAATGTTTGAACTTGCTGCACTCAACCTTCTTTGTAGGAAAGCAACTGATTCCAAGAACCGATCTAGCTTATTTCACACAGTACAGTGTTCGGCAATGAAGATATTTGTTTTCTAAACAAACTACTTTAGAAATGAACCAAATCTAGAAAGTTGTACATCTTGTTAGATTAAACAAACAGGAAAGTTTGAACTTGCTGCACTCAACAGTCTTCGTAATAAAGCAACTCATTCAGAGAAGAGAACTAGCTTATTTCAAACAAAACAGTATTCAGCAACGAAGATGTTTGTTTTCAAAACAAACTACTTTAGCAATGAGTGGAATCTACTAAGTTGTATATCTTATTAGGTTACACAAATAAGGAAAGTTTGAACTTGCTGCACTCAACCTTCTTCATAGGAAAGCAACTCATTACGAGAACCGAACTAGCTTATTTCACACAGTACAGTGTTCGGGAATGAAGATTTTTGTTTTCTAAACAAACAACTTTAGAAACGAGGCGTATCTACTAAGTTGCACATCTTGTTAGATTACACAAAGAAGGAAAGTTTGAAATTACTGCACTCAACAGTCTTCGTAAGAAAGCAATTAATTCAGAGAAGAGAACAGGCTGATTTCTCACAAAAGAGTCTTCAGCAATGAAGATGTTTGTTTTCTAAAGAAACTACTTTAGAAATCAAGCGGATCTACTAAGTTCTATATCTTGTTAGATTACACAAATAAGGAAAGTTTGAACTCGCTGCACTCAACCATCTTGGTAGGAAAGCAACTCATTCCGAGAACTGCACTAGTGTACTTCACACAGTACAGTGTTCGGCATTGAAGATATTTGTTTTCTAAACAAACTACTTTAGAAATGAG
Organism: Orientallactaga sibirica; assembly: GCA_036365145.1. Lineage (NCBI taxonomy): Eukaryota > Metazoa > Chordata > Mammalia > Rodentia > Dipodidae > Orientallactaga > Orientallactaga sibirica. The sequence goes on from JAEOAD010000020.1 coordinate 743,903, forward strand.
GCAAATCTACTATTTTGTACATCTTGTTAGGTGACACAAACAGGGGATGTTTGAACCTGCTGCAATCAACCCTCTTCCTAAGAGATCAACTCATTCCTAGAAGAGAACTAGCTTATTTCACACAGTACAGTGTTCGGTAATGAAGATGTTTGTTTTCTAAACATACTACTGTAGAATTGAGGCTAATATACTAAGTTGTAGCTCTTGTTAGATTACACTAACTAGGAATGTTTGAACTTGCTGCACTCAACCTTCTTTGTAGGAAAGTAACTGATTCCGACAACTGAAATAGCTTATTACACAGAGTACAGTGTTTGGCAATTAAGATGTTTGTTTTCTAAACAATGTACTATGGAAATGAGGCGAATATACTAAGTTGTACATCGTGTTAGATTGCACTAACTAGGAATGTTTGAACTTGCTGCACTCAACCTTCTGTGTAGGAAAGCAACTGATTCCAAGAAACAAACTAGATAATTTCACACAGTACAGTGTTCGGCAATGAAGATGTTTGTTTTCTCAACAAACTGCTTTAGAAATGAACTGAATCTAGGAAGTTGTACATCTTTTTAGATTACACAAAGAAAGAAAGTTTGAACTTGCTGCACTCAACCTTCTTTATAGGAAAGCAACTCACTCCAAGAACCTAACTAGCTTATTTCACACAGTACAGTGCTTGGGAATGTAGATATTTGTTTTCTAAACAAACAACTTACAAATGAGGCAAATCTACCAAGTTGTACATCTTGTTAGATTGCACTAACTAGGAATATCTGAACTTGCAGCACTCAACCTTCTTTGTAGGAAATCAACTGATTCAAAAAACCGAACTAGCTTATTTCACACAGTACAGTATTCAGCATTGAAGATTTTTGTTTTCAAAACAAACTACTTTATAAATGAGGCGAATCTACTAAGTTGTACGTCTTGTTAGATTACACAAACGAGGAATGTTTGAACTTGCTGAAATCAACCCTCTTCCTAAGAGAGGAACTCAGTCCTAGAAGAGAACTAGCTTATTTCACACACTACAATGTTCGGCAAAGAAGATGTTTGTTTTCTAAACAAACAACTGTAGAAAAGATCTGAATCTAGTAAGTTGTAAATCTTGTTAGATTACACAGACAAGGAAATTTTGAACTTGCTGCACTCAACGGTCTTCGTAAGAAAGCAATTCATTCAGAGAAGAGAACTAGCTTATTTCACACAGTACAGTGTTTCTCAATGAAGATGTTTGTTTTCTAAACAAACTCCTTTAGAAATGAGATGAATCTACTAAGTTGTACATCTTGTTAGATTACACAAACAAGGTAAGTTTGAACTTGCTGCACTCAACCTTGTTCGTAGGAAAGCAACTGATTCCGAACAACGAACTTGCTTATTTCACGAAGTACAGTGTTCGGCACTGGAGATATTTGTTTTCTAAACAAACTACTTTAGAAATGAGGCGAATCTACTAAGTTGTATATCATTTTAGAATACATAAACAAGGAAAGTTTGAACTTGCTGCACTCAACCTTCTTTGTAGGAAAGCAACTCATTCCTAGAAGAGAACTAGCTTATTTCACGCAGTACAGTGTTCGGCAATGAAGTTGTTTGTTTTCTAAACAAACTACTTTAGAAATGAGGCGAATCTACTAAGTTGTATATCTTGTTTGATTACACAAACAATGAATGTTTGAATCTGCTGCAATCAACCCTTTTCGTAAGAAAGCAAGTCATTCTGAGAAGAGAACTAGCTTATTTCACACAGTACAGTGTTCAGCAATGAAGATTTTTGTTTTCTAAACAAACCACTTTAGAAATGAGGTGAATCTACTAAGTTGTATATCTTGTTAGATTACACAAACCAGGAAAGTATGAACTTGCTGCACTCAACCTTCTTCGTAGTAAAGCAACTGATTCCAAGTACCGAACTAGCTTATTTTCAAGTACAGTGTTCGGCAATGAAGATGTTTGTTTTCTAAACATCTTGTTAGATTACTGTGGTAGTTTGAATATATGTCCCCCATATGTTCAATGTTTTCTTAGTTATAGTTTGCATCTGCAATCACCTTTCTAGAGCCAATGTCACTGGGGGTTGGCCTTAAGGTGTGGGTTTGAGATTCCATTGTAAAGATATGCAAATGTGCCTAGCAGGCATTCCTGAAATGTGCTGTGTTACGTTTTGGCTGTAGTTTTGCTCTGTGTGCTTTGGTGGCTGGTTGGTTTCTCTCTCTCTCTGCTTGGCCCTGTGGAGAGCAGGCTGTTTCTTTTGCCATTATGGAACTTCCCCTGGATCTGTACACTTCAATAAGTAATATCCCTTCCTCCATAACTGTTCCCAGTCTATAAGTTCATCTCAGAGATCCTGAAGCTGTCTGCAACAGTAGAGTGGTACCGAGGAGTGTGGGCTGAGATGAACCTGACCGTGTGGATATTCATCTTTTGGAACCTTTGTTTTAGAGGAATGTGCATGGACTTTGTGCTTGCAACTGAAGATCCCTTCTCCAATGAAGATGTTTGTTTTCTAAACCAACCACTTTAGATATGAGACGAATCTACTCAGTTGTCTATCTTGTTAGATTACACAAACCAGGAAAGTATGAACTTGCTGCACTCAACTGTATTCATAAGAAAGGAGCTCATTCTGAAGGAGAATTAGCTTATTTCACACAGCACAGTGTTCGGAAATGAAGATGTTTGTTTTCAAAACAAACTACTTTAGAAATGAGGCGAATCTAGTAAGTTCTACATCTTGTTAGATTACACTAACTACGAATGTTTGAACTTGCTGCACTCAACCTTCTTCGTAGGAAAGCAACTCATTCTGAGAACCTAACTAGCTTATTTCACACATTAATGTGTTCGGCAATGTAGATGGCTGTCTTCTAAACAAACTGCTTTAGAAATGAGGCGAATCTACTAAGTTGCTCATCTTGTTAGATTACACAAACATGGAAAGTTCGAACTTGCTGCACTCAACCTTATTTGTAGGAAAGCAACTCATTCCGAGAACCGAACTAATTTATTCCTGTCTCCCTCTCCTATCCCCAGTACCTTTCACACCATACACCCTATTCCCCCAATATCCTTCCTACTCTATGTACGTGTCTCTTCCCTCCTCTAGCTCTTCTCTTTGTACTCACTTTTAGTTATAATTCTACCATTATACATTTTATCCACATTTTCACTTCTATGTATGCGTACTTATAGAAAGCAAAGATAGGGCTTGCATATCAAAGAGATTGTACAGTTTTGTTCTTTCTGGTTTTGGACACTTTACTTAATATGAAAACATGCAGGACATGACAGAACTTGAATCCCAAAAGGAAAGCACAATAAGATTATTACATAAACTCAATTAGACCCTGAACGAGAGAATTGCTTAACTGGAAGCAAAAACCAACAGTTAAATAAATGAAATGCATACAGCCTTCAACACCAACACTGGGCTTAACTAATTGAAGAAAACCAGAGAGACCTCAAAAGAGAGATAAACAAATTGAAGGTGAGTCAACAAACAGAAGACTTCAACAAACAGCTGATTAAGCTTAATGAACCCATGATCAAATGCAATAATTAATTCCAGGAAGCATCAAGAAAATCAAACATTGACCTGGAATTGGACCTCAAAAACGAGATGGACACAATGAAGAAAAACACAACAGGAAACAAAAATCAAATAGAGCTTCCAAAGCCTCTCTAAAATCCCTCACTAATACTGTCAATTATGTGGAAGACAGAACCTCTCATCTGGAAGACAACATAGAAGAATTTGATTGGGAGTCCAAAAACTGACAAATTTTAAAAAATAGCATGCAAATAGAATATGAAGGAATTCGGTACAAAATATCCAGACCGTGGGTGTACCAGAAGGGGAATAAATCCAAGCCAGAGGCTTAGAGAACATAGTCAATAAAATTATTGAAGAAAAGTTTTGCATTCTCACAAAAGAGAAATCCATCTAGATACAAGAATCTCACAAAGCACCAAAAAAACAAAACCAAATAAGAAACTCTCCAAGGCACATTATAGTTAAAACTCTAAACAATGAAAATAAAGAAAGAGTGCTAAAAGCAGCGAGAAAGAAAGAATTCATTACATACAAAGGCAATACCATCAGAATTGTCCCAGCTTTCTCAGTGGAAACCCTGAGCCTAGAAAGCCAGAAGAGTCTGGAATGGAGCACTTCAAAATCTAAAAAAACTATAGCTTCCAACCCAAACTACTATACCTTGTGAAAGTATCTCTCAAAATAGATTGAGAAAGGAAAATTTTCCATGACAAAAGCCAGTTCTATGATTATATTAACACAAAGCCAAACTTACCAAGAATTCTTCAGGCAATATTCTACACAAGAGGAGTAAACAACCAATCTCAAAAGCCTACATGATTATGAGCATGACAACCAATATTAAAGCATGCATGAAAACATACAAAGCATTAAACCAAATAAACCCTCGTGTATGGCAGGGATTAACTCAAATCTCACAGTAATAATTTTAAATATTTATGGACTTAGTTCACCTATAAAAACATACAAGTTAACAGGTTAGATCAGAAAAATGGGTCCTTCTATCAGCTGCCTTCAATAAATCCCCCAGTAAACATAGACACCTTTCCAAGCAAATGCAAATAAGAAACAAGTGTTGTTGCTAAGCTAATATCTGAAAACATAGACTTCAAAAGAAATTAAACAAAAGAAGGACACATTTTATTCATCACAGAATGATCCAACAAGAGGACATCACAATCTTAAATCTACATACATGAAATACGGGCGCACAACATTTTATAAGGCAAAACAAACTTGACAAAAATATCAGAAGTAAATCCCAATACCATTATATTAGGGGATTTCAATACATCAGTGCTATCATTAGACAGATCATCCAAACAGAAAAGCAACAAAAATAACAGATCTTAACAATACCATAGACGAGTTAGACTTAACAGATATCTACAGAACATTCCACTCCAAGTCTACAGAATATGAAGTCTTCTCAGTAGCCCACAGACTGTTCCCCAAAATAGATCATATATTAGAACATAAATTGTGTCTCCAAAATTCAGGAAAATTAACATAAATTCCTGCATCTTATCAGACCACAATGCTTTAAAACTAAAAATTATGCAGGATATAATGTTGATTTTCCTAAAAATATAGAGGCAGGTTTTATTGTCCAGTATATGATCTATATTAGAGAAGGATCCATGGGCTGCTGAGAAGAATGTGTAATCTGTAGATATTGGGTAGAATGTTCTGTATATGTCTGTTAGGTCTGTTTGCTTTATGTTGTTGTTGAGCTCTCTTACTTCCCTGTTAATTTTATTTTTGAATGATCTATCTATTGCTGACAGTGAAGTATTGAAGTTCCTGACTATGACGGTATTGGTGGTTATTTCTGTTTTGTTGTCAAATAGGTTTTGTTTTATGAATTGTGGTGCACCTGTGTTTGGTGTATAAAGGTTGATGATGGTCATATCCTCTTGTTGGATCTTTCCCTTGATAAGTGGCCTTCTTTGTCTGTTTTGATTACTTTTGGTTTGAAGTCTATTTTATCCAATATTAGTATAGCAACAACTGCTTGTTTCTATTTCCACTTACTTGGAATATCATTTTACACGCTTTCACCCTGAGAAGGTATCTGTCATTAGTGGTGAGGTGGGTTTCTTGAAAACAGCAGATTGAGCAATCTAATTTTCAGATCCACCCTGTTAGCTTGTGTCTCTTGATGGGTGAATTAAGGCCATTAATAATTAGGGTGATAACTGTGAGGTTTGATTTAATCCCTGCCATATTGTGGTGATTTATGTGGTTTAGTGTGTGTATGTGTGTGTGCTTTTTTTTCTGGACTTTGAAGTTTTTTGTGCCTTCTTCTGAGTTTGGTTATTGTGATCTGCTTCTTGTAGGTTCTTGAGGTTAGTTTTATGATTCTTCGGTGTGGAAACTTCCCTGAAGTACTCTCTGTAGGTTTGTCTTTGTGTTAATATAGTTGTACAGATGAGTTTTATCGTGGAAAGTTTTTCCTTCACCATCTATTGCCTGCATGATATCAGAGCATGATGCTGTAATGCTAGAAATTAACAATAAAAGCTGTGCCAGGAATCCCATCAGCTCCTGGAAACTGAACAACACACTATTAAACAATGAGTGGATAGTGGATGAAATAAAAAAATGAAATTGCAAAATTTATAGAATTGAATGACAATGAGAACCCATCATACCAAAAATTATGGGACACAATGAATTCATTCTTTGGGGAAAATTCATAGCACTAAATGCCTTCATAACAAAGAGATATCCCAAACCAATAACCTAACCATTCACCTAAAGGCATTGGGAAAACAAGAATAAGCCAACCTGAAAAGCTCCAGATGGAAAGAAATAATTAAGATCAGAGCAGAAATGAATGCATTGGAAACTAAGAATACAATTAAGAAAATTGATGAAACAAAGAGCTGGTTCTTTGAAAAAATAAACAACATTGATAAACCCCTGGCCGATTTGAACAAGTGAAAAAAGAGACACTTCAAATTAACAAAATTAGATATAAAAAAGGAGAGATGACAACAGACATAAGTGAAATTGGGAGAATCATCAGGACTTACTTCAAAAACTTCTATTCCACAAAACTGGATAATATGGAGGAAATGGAAACTGATGGATTCCTGGACACATACCATCTACCAAAACTAAACCCAGAGCAGATTAATCTCCTAAACAAATATATTGCACCCATTGAAAACATAATCAAACACCTCCCCAAAAAGAAGAGTCCAGGACCAGATGGCTTCTCAGCTGAATTCTATCAAACCTTCATGGAAGAACTGAAACCAGTCTCTCAAACTGTGGCACACAATAAGAGAACAGGGAAAAATATCCAACTCCTTCTATGAAGCTAGTATCATCCCAATACCAAAATGAGGCAGACATGCCACAAGAAAAGAAAACTATAGACCATTTCCCTGATTAACTTAGATGAAAATATCCTGAACAAAATCCTTGCACACCAAATTCAACAATACATCAAAAGCATTATCCACCTTGATCAAGTAGGCTTTATCCCAGGAATGCAGGGGTGATTCAACATACAAAAATCTGTAATTTTAATACACCACATAAATAATCTTAAACACAAAAGCCACATGATCATTTTGATAGATACAGAAAAGGTGTTTGATAAAATAAAACATCACTTCATTATCAAAACATTGGAGAGAGGGCTGGATAGATGGCTTACCAGTTAAGGTGCCTGCCTGCCAAGGCTAAGAACTCCATTTCAGTTCTCCAGGTCCCATGAATAATCAGATGTAAAGTGACACAAGAGCACAGTGCCTCACTTGCCCACAAGGGGGTGCATGCATCTGGAATTCATACGCAGTGGCTGAGAGGCTGCTGGAGCACCCATTTTCTATCTGTCTGTCTTTCTCTCTGTCTCTCAAAAAAAGAAACATTAGAGAGAATAGGCATGGACAGTTTAAATCTCAACATAATAAAGGCCATATATAAAGTTCTTAAAGCCCAAATAATACTTAACAGGGAAAGACTGAAGGTATTACCACTGAGATCAGGAACAAGACAGGGGTGTCCACTCTTTCCTATTGGAAGTCCTACCTCAAGCAATAAGACAGGAGAAAGAAATAAAAGGAACACAAATTGGAAAGGAAGAAGTTAAGTTAGCGCCATTTGCAGACGACATGATTTATACATAAATGGCCTGAGAACCTCCATCTCAAAACTCTTAAAGGTGATAAACTCCTTCAACAAATCAGTACTATACAAAATCAATGCACAAAAACCAGTAACCTTTCTATCTGCATAAGACAAAGATACAGAGAAAGAAATAAGCAACATTGTCCAATTTTCAATAGCAATAAATAAATAAAATATCTTGGAATAACCAAGGGAGTGAAAGATCTATGCAATGAAAACAAAAACACTCAAGAAAGAAATTGAGGAGGACTTGAAAAACTGGGAAGACCTCCCATGCTCCTGGATAGGCAGAAGTAACATTGTGAAAATGACAATCTTATTGTAAGCAAAATGCAGATTTAACACAAAACCAATTAAAATCTCAACTTCTTTCTTCACAGAGATAGAAAAAAAGATCTCAAAATTCATATGTAATAGAAGATTTCAGATATCCAAGCATATCCTCAGCAAAAGAAACACCTCTGGATGCATCACCATACCTGAACTAAAGCTATATAACAAAGCCATAGTAATAAAAACAACATGATATTGTCACAAAACCAGGAATATAGAGCAACGGAACAGAATCAAGGACCCAGACTTTGGATGAAGTAACTACAGCTACTTGGTATTTGATGAAGGACATAACAATGTAGACTAGCAAAAAAGACAGCATCTTCAACAAATGGTGCTGGAAAAACCGGACAACCATATGTAGATAAATAAAACTCGATCCACAGATCTTGCTATACACAAAAATAAAGTCCAAATGGATCAAAGAACTCAATATAAGATCAGAAAATCTGTTACTACTGGAAGAAAGAAATAGGAGGACATTTCCATGATATAGGACTGGGAAAAGACTTCCTGAACAAATCCCCAGTAGCTCAGGAAATTAAACATTCACTCAACCATTGGGATCTCATGAAGCTAAAAAGTTTTCTCACCAAGAACAAAAACAATAAGCAGAGCCAAAGCATTAAACACAGAATGAAAGAAAAAATTTTCCAGCTATATAACTGACAGAGGCCCAATTTCTAGAATCTACAAAGAACTCAAGAACCTATACAATAAAAAGTCAAAAGCCAATCACAAAATGGGACAGAGAACTGTACAGGGAGTTCTCAGAGGAAGAAATTCAAATGGGAAACACACACTTAAGAAAATGTTCAACATCTCTAATCACCAGGGAAATGCAAATTAAAACAACTAGGAGATTCGACCTTACCCCAGTTAGTCTAGCTAACATTAAAAAATCTAATGAAAACAAATGTTGGCAAGGTTGTAGAGAAATACTAACCCTCATTCACTATTGGTAGGAATGTAAGATGGTACAACACCTATGGAAAGCAGTATGGAGACTCTAAGAAGGATGATTATAGACTTACCAATAGATCCAGTATTCACTTACTGGACATTTACCCTAAAAGCTCCATGCCTCATTTCAGACAGATTTTCCCAACCATGTTCATAGCTACTCAATTCATAACAGCTAAGAGCTGGAATCAACCCAGATGTCTATCATTAAACAAAAGGATAACCAAGATGTTATATAGCTACACTATGGAAAGGAAGGAAAAAAATGACACAATGAAATTTGAAAAAAAAAAGTGGTCAAATTTGGAACAGATCATTTTCAGCGAACTCACCCAATCATAGAAAGATAATTGACTCATGGTCTCATTCATCTGTGGCTCCTAACCTGAATCTGCCAGAGATGCTGACATACCTAATAAGCATCTTGAAGATCAGATAATAGGGGGAGTAAGATGAGAGTGGAGGGTTAAGGTATGGGGAGACACAAAATGGGACCCAAATGGAAATGGTAATATAAAATCCTATATCCTGAAAGAAAGACTATAATGTGGAACCTTTATCAGGCTCTTAGAGGGAACACCTGAATCACAGAGCCCTGGAGAGGGCATGATAAAGATTAACTTTATCATCTCCTGCTTCTCTATCTCCCCCTATTCTCTCTCTTTTCACTTTCTCTTTTATATTGCCTATCTTTTTCTTCCTTATTTTTCCTTGTGGCTGATCTGCAACTCTCAGTACCAACATGTGGTTAACTTCCACAGTGAGCTGTTGATCACAGCATGGTTTCCCAAAGGAAGACAGATTTCTGTCAGAGTACTTGATGACCTTCCAAAGGTTAATGGTAAGACCCTACTGCCAAAGACACCATATGCTGTTGGCATGTAACATGGAGTGAACTGGCTGGATCCTGAAAGGGTTAGTCCCTAGACAGTTTGCTTGTCTAGTGCTAGAAAGTACATGAGCAACTGGGGGAAAATGCCCAACATCTGTCCAAGCAACTTGTGGTATAAGATATTCAACAGCAAACAACCTGATGTGATGCTCACACAAGTGCAATAATGGCACACAGCCATGTTGAGTAGCCAGCTGCTCTTGATTTGGCTAACAGATCCACTCAGTGGAAGTAAACTCATACCTGGAACTGGAAACAAGTCAGAACCATATGCAAAAAATGAGCCCACTCTACAATATCAAGCTCCCACCAATCATGGGCTACAAGAGGGTCTACACTTATACAATTCTCTCTAAAATAATAATGGCTATCCCATTTACCTGGTGCTAACTTCTCTCTGTGTTGGAGAATTTGCTTCTCTTTTTCAGATGGATGCCAAACCTGAGGAGAGGATCAGCCTATCATCTGTTTCTCAAGGGCAACCAAGGGCTTTGGCAATAGCCTTTAATGTTTTGGAGGCTACCAGGACCTCCTTGGTCAACAACTGGAAGATATCCCATCCCAGGCACTGAAAATTTTCTAGTACCAGTCTACAGCTTCTGGATGTGCCATTATTCAAAAAAGTAGGTTTACATAAGTCTTATTCACACTATCTTGAATTTAGCTTGACCCTCACCCTGCCCTTCTTTTACTCATCCTCTTCCCATGGCCTTGCTTAGGCCATTCCCATCCCTGTAATCTGTTCTTCTACTTACATATGTGCAATACCATACACTTAAATACTCCCCTCTCCTGCCTCCCTTATAGCCTTTTACCAGCTTACTGGTTTCTAGTACCTATTTTTGGTTCCATTTCACACATGTCTATACATTTCCAGCTAGGACCCACATATGAGAGAGAACATGTGATGTTTTGCTTTCTGAGCCTGGGTTACCTCGCTTAATACAATCCTTTCCAGATCCATCCATTTCCCTACAAATTTCATAATTTCATTTTTCTTTACCACCAAATAGAACTCCATTGTGTAAATGTACCACATCTTTATCATCCATTCATTTGTGGAGGGGCATCTAGGCTGGTTCCATTTCTTAGCTATTGTGAATAGAACAGCAATAAACATGGTTGTGCAAGTATCTCTAAGGTAGTGAGAAGAATCCTCTGGATATATGCCTAGGAGTGCTATAGCTGGATCATATGGTAAATCTATTTTTAGCTGTCTCAAGAACCTCCACACTGATTTCCACAATGGCTGGACCAGATTACATTCCCACCAACAGTGTAGAAGTGTTCTTCTTTTTCCATATCCACGCCAACACTTATTGTCATTTGTTTTGTTGATGGTAGCCATTCTGATAGGAATGAAATGGAATGTCAAAGTGGTTTTAATTTGCATTTCCCTGATGGCGAAGGATGTGGAACACTTTTTTAGATATTTATATCCCATCTGTATTTCATCTTCTGAGAATTCTCTATTTAGTTCCATAGCCCATATTTTAACTGGGTTGTTTGATTTCTTATTATTCTGTTTTTTCAGTTCTTTGTATATTCTGGATATTAATCCTCATTCAGATGTATAGCTGGAAAAAATTTTCTCCCATTCTGTAGGTTGTCTTTTTGCTCTATTCACAGTGTCCTTTGCTGTACAAAAACATTGTAATTTCATAAAGTCCCAGTGGTTGATTAGTGATTATATTCCCTGTTTAATTGGGGTTATATTCAGAAAGTCCTTGCCTATGCTAACATGTTGAAGGGTTTCCACTACCTTTTCCTCTAGCAGTTTCAGAGTTTCAGGTCTGATATTAAGGTCCCTGATCCATATGGACTTGACTCTTGTGCATGGAGAGAGACAAGGATCTATTTTTATCCCTTTACATACAGATGTCCAGTTTTCCCAGCACCACTTGTTAGAGAGGCTATCTTTTCTCCAATGAATATTTTGGTCAAAAATAAGGTGGCTGTAGCTGCCTGGATTAATATTTGGGTCTTCTGTTCTGTTCCATTGATCTGCCTGTCTGTCCTTGTGCCAGTACCATGTTGTTTTTGTTACTATGGCTTTGTAATATAACTTAAAAACGGATATGGTAATACCACCAGCCTGACTTTCATTGCCTAAAATTGTTTTGGCTATTCTAGGTTTTTTTGTGCTTCCAAATTAATTTTAGGATTTTTTTCTATTTCTATGAAGAATGCTATTGGGATTTTAATGGGGATTGCATTAAATATGTAGATTGCTTTTGGTAAGATTGACATTTTCACAATATTGATTCCAATCCAAGAACATGGGATGTCTTTCCATTTCCTTTTGTCTTCTGAAATTTCTCTCTTGAGTGTTTTAAAGTTCTCATTGTAGAGATCCTTCGCTTCCTTGCTTAAGTTTATTCTGATGTTTGTGTGTGTGTGTGTGTGTGTGTGTGTGTGTGTGTGTGTGTGTGTGGCAATTGTGAATGGGAGAGGTTCCTTGATTTCTTCCTCTGCATGTTTGTTGTTAGTGTGTAGAAAAGCTACTGATTTCTGTGTGTTTATTTTGTATCCTCCTACATTGCTAAAAGTGTTTATCAGCTCTAACAGTTTACTGGTACAATCTTTAGGGTCTGTTATGTATAGAATCATATCATCTGCAAATAATGTATCCCTTTTATGAGTGTTTCTTGCCTTATTGCTACAGCTCAGACTTCCAGTACTATATTAAATAAAAGTGGGGAAAAGTGGACACCCTTGTCTTGTTCCTGAATTTAGTGGAAAAGCTTCAAGTTTTTCCCCATTTAATATTATGTTGGCTATAGGTTTGTCTAAATAGTTTTTATTATGTTGAAATATATTCCTTCTATTCCCAGATTCTGTAATACTTTTACCATGAAGGGATGTTGGATTTTGTTAAATGACTATGTGATTTTTGTCCTTCAGACCATTTATATGGTACATTACATTTATGGATTTGCATATGTTGAACCATTCCAGCATCTCTGTGATAAAGCTTACTTGGTGCAAAATTGGCATGCCTGTTATGGTGGAAGCCAACTGCTCTCCAAGTGGACTGGAGACCTTTTCTTTGGGAGGATATATATACCTGGTACTGAAAACCTAACTAAAAGCCTATGGCGGGGGAATTCATGAGAATTAGGAATGCAATGTCTGCTGTTTTCTGGCTAAATGAATATATTATGCTCACCAAACTACCCTGTAATAACTTTACTTAATGTTCATACCCAAATATTAATATTTTGGTTAGAGAAGCTTCTCTTTTCAGATGGCAGTGACCACTGGGATGACCCAAAAGACACAATAGTGCTGAGAAGATGTGACAGAGGAATGTTCAGCACAGAAACATCCCTATCACACCTTCCTAGCTTCAGGGTCCATTGCAGAAGAAGTGGAGGAATAAATGTAAGAGCCAAAGGAAGATTAGGACTGCTTACAAAGCAATCAACCAGACAGAAGTTCATCCTAGAAATGTGGAGCTGACTACAAAAATGTTGAATTTGTAGGATTATAAAGGTACTGAGAAGTTCTTATTGTGGAGTCATGTTGTAGATTTAATATTATAGTACAATGCATTACTCAAGTCTATGCTGACGTTGGTGTAAAGAAGCCTTCTGTATCACTATTTGTATAAATTATGAACACATAATTATGTACAGTGCCTAACACTTGACAATAAAGATCTGTTTCTGTTCATATGCTCACTTCAATTTAGACTTTATTGTTAAAGTATTTTTCAACTTCTAAATGCTTCATGTAAAACAGTGTGGTATATTACTCCCTCAACAGCCTCATACAGCATATATTCTTCCCATCTCTTTATTGTATGAAAAGACTATGGCCAGTGTGTGACCAAGCAGCTTTTTGCAATTGCACCATATCATGTTTAGGTGATGAAATAACCCAATTTCTCAGAATTTGGCTGTCCTCAAGGGCATGTGACTATGTTTAACTTTTACTTGCAAAAATGGCTATGAATTTCTTCCTGGTTTCCAAATTAGAATATTTCACATTGATTCAAATATGTAGCAAACCTTATCCTATAACCTTACCACCACTCCTGCATGTTTTGTCATACATTTTATTTTAAATATATCATATATGGCACATAGAACTTTCATATGTATGCATGTATGTATGTGTATATGTTATCATCATGCACATATATTTACCTGTATCACATACATGATGTAAATACCATGGTAATATTATGTGTTTGCTATGGCTGACTTTACAACTTACCACTAGGTGGTAGTTTAATAGGAATTTACAGTTCTAGGGGCTGGATGTTCCAAATCAAAATTCTGTCCATTAATACCTTCTGAAATCTATGTAGTGGAATCAGTTTCTTGTATCTTGTGTAACATGGTTCATTTTACACCACATATCCCATCATCAAGTTAATATGAGTGTGTTTGGATGTTATTAACTTTACTATAGGGGGAATTTCACTTATAATAAAGGCCTGAAATTCATTTATTCATCAGTCAGTGGGTCAGTCAATCAGTCAATCAGTTGGCCAATAAGCCTGTGGTCTGCATATTAGGCATGTGTTGGTTTTAGTGTCAAGCTAAATATTAAAAATTGAGAGGAAAAGAGAGCAAAGGTTACAGGTCCTGTTATCTCCATTTGCAAAGACAATCAAAAAGGATCAAGACATTTACCACTTACCAGATGTTTAATCTTGGCCACTTAGCCATTCTGTACCTCAATTTCCTTGTGTGTAAAACAAGGATCATAAAATTTCTTCATAGTATTATTCTGAGGATTAAGACAATCAGTTTCAGATTCTGAGGATAATGCCAAATATATTTTGTGTCCAATCAGTATTAGCTTCATTGGAGTTTCACAAAAGAGTGAAAAAGAAAGGACTCAACAAAGTGACTTGTAATATTATTAAAGAAAGAACAGCACACAATCCATGCACACTGAGTTTCTGCAACACATATTCTTTTTGCAGTTTTTTTTTTGTTCCCATGTATGTTAGATAAGGTTCTATAGCACACAGCTCCCCAAATATTGTGTTTATTTTAGTAATTTGTAATAATTTGTAACAAAAGTGAATCCTCTACTTATATAAATGGGTATTTTTCTCCTTAAAGGAGTATTCAAAACTCATAAAATTATACCAGTGATTTATAGAGGAAAGAATTTGCAGTTTCAGTAGTCAGAGTGTGGTGAGGTCATATGCATGAGCAGGTATCAGCCTTACATTTCATTTTGAGAGCTTCAAAAATCAGTGGAGTCAGACATGATCCAGAGGCCAATCACCTTTACATGCGTAGGGAGCATCTTCTATTTGTTATTTATTTAGTTGAGAGTAAGAGAGAGAGAGAGAGAGAGAGAGAGAGAGAGAGAGAGAAGGAGAGAGAAGGGGTGCACCAAGGCCTCTAGCCACTACAAATGAACTCCAGGCTCTTGTGCCACCTTGTGCATCTGGTTTACTTGGGTATTGGCATCAAACCTGGGTCCTTTGGCTTTGCAGGCAAACTCCTTAACCACCAAGAAATATCTCCAGCCCCAAGGGAGAATATTCTAATTATGTGGGAACATGTATGAACATTCATGTAAAAACATATAGAATATAAATTGATATATTACAAACAGTATAGAAGATAATACACAAATTACAAATGAATGAATTAGAAAATGAATGGAAGTGTTGGTATGTTAACAAATATTGAGTTCCAAATGATTGCACAAAAATTTAGATATGTATTAATTGATTCTATTTTACACATTGCAATGTCTTCAAAGGAATAGCTTGGGACACTTCTGCAGAAAATTTATCTTGTCTTTTGCCTTACTGTCAAAATTGAGAATAACACATTCCTACTATGCCCCCCCATTTCTTATCTATGAAGTCATATACAAAAGCTAATCTGAGAGAATATGGCCATAATTCAGATATTTTACATAAGATATGATATTCCACTTATTAAATTATTTAAGTATGTGATATAATCCATTAAATAAAAAGTTCATTTCCAGACTGTCCAATCTCAAGTTCATCCTCAGCAACTACATATGAATTTCTATTTCTCCAGCCATTTACAATATTTTTGGGTACTGTTTGAACATCTAGTATGCTTGAACTTGTCCAGCAATCTATGAAAAATTTGACGCTGAGAAAACATATTGTAGTTAAATATGAAGTTACAATGAATTTTATCTGTGATTATTTTATCTTTGTTTAAATGGCATATAAAGTAGGGCAAATTTTTGATATATATGTAAGTGAAATGCATTACTTAGTTCGTGTACCATTTGATATAAAACAGAATTTTATAAACAGCTTACATTTTATAAACAAAATTTAAATGACAGATTATACAATTATGAAGCAAAGCTATTTTACCCCCTTATTATGAGACCTCAATTATGAGGTCTCAATTATGGAAAACATCACTTTAACGAGTATTTTAAATCTAGTAGCTATTAATCTATAATGTATGGATCTTGAACTTTATGTTATGCAGAGCCTGAAAATGAGGTTACTTTACCATTGGACTTGCTGTATTGTAAATGTACTTATGCCCAAAGTCAAGTAAATATCCACATCACTTACTTTGTTGCTCTGACTTTATTGAATAGATGTGTTACTTGCCTTGGAATGTAACTTTTATTAAATACAGTGGCACATATTATTTTTAAAATAAAAATGTTATTTAGTAAGTTCCTGAGAATTTGTTTCAGAAATTAGCACCAAAAATTCATTATATTATTTGTAATACTAATCCAGTTATTCCTGTTATAATTTTACAGGGTGAATAATTAATTAACTTTTCGAGAACAAATATTGTACAATGATGAATTAAATGGATAGTGGAATACCTGCAATTTAATAGTAGTATGAAAGGCTATAATTCTGTTATATAATACCAGTTATCTTCATTTACTCATTGCAACTGTAAAGCAATTTACGTTTTTTTTTTAAAAAAACCTAATTGGCCAAATACAAGCAGAAAAAAGTATGTATTTGCATAGACAAATTAAAAATGAGTGTTCTTAAAATGTTATGAAAGTGTTAAATAAAAATATTTTTGCAAACATCAATATAATCGTACATCATTTCTTTGTAATTAAGCAGTTAGGTAGTAATATTTTTGTCAAATCCAGTTCTAATGTCCTTTGAGAATACAGCATATAAATGAAGCAAAGCACACTAACTTAAATTATTTATAATAGGTATTGGAAAGAAGAGGGAATGGCTGGCTTTGATTCAACTTGATTCACATGATGAGATTAAACAATTATACATTGGAAGGTATGAGTGAAGCTTGGTGAAATTCTTATTATTAGAATGTCAACTTGATTGGTATAATCGTTATTTGTGTATAAATACAGAGTTTCTGAGAGTTAGAGGACTTGGCTTAGTCTTCTAAGAATCCCAATTATAGTGCCAAGACTATCTGGAGCCACAGGCTTAATAAACCCTGTCAACTAACCCTTTCTCTTTCAGAAGCAGATAAACCACATTCTAAAAGTTAGCTTTTGTTTAGGGTAAGATCTTTAAATGGCCCCTTCAAATCATGGTCTGACTACATGTCACTCACATTTCAAATTATTTTGTCTGTTTTATGCAACAAAAATTACTTTGTATTTGTATTTGCCACAAGCATGAAACCCAGAGCAAACACTAGGTCAGCCAAAATTACCTTAACCCAAGAGGGTGTTTGGAATTCTAAAATATGTTCATTTATTTTATTGACATTGAATTTTTAATTTTATTTTTTGACAATTTTTACATGTATAAAATATATTTTAAACTCTTCACTTACCTCCTATCTTTCTCTTCCTCTTGCCATTAAAACTCTTCACTTCCCATTAGATCTACACACTACTTACACATCTTGTGTATTTTACTGTTTTAAAGGAAATAAAGGTAGGAATAGTTTTTGTAGTAATTCCAGGAAAATTGCCATTGATAGTAAGATATTTATGAAGATTTTGATTACAAAGTGATGAATTGACAGAAAAAAAATCATCAAAGGGGAATACATGTTAGAACCATTAGGTCAGCTAACAAAAGAGATTCAACAAAATAGAAACATTATTGTCCTCAGGGAACTGTAACCACTTAGACATCTGTTAGACAGCTAATGCAACCAGGCACAGTCACCTTATTAAAGGCAATCCTCAGTTATTTAGTTGACAGAATAATGGTCTAAAACAGTAAGAGCATATAATGACCCAACTCATGGCTGTAACAATCTTTCTGTCCCCTCTTCCACGAGTTTCCCTGAGCCATGTCTGGTTCATTTTAGGTCTATTTCAGTGACGAGGTTTTCTGAGTCTCTGTGTCTCTGGACATCTGATTTGCTAGGGGTTGAGAGTTCTTTGTGTCTATCTCCTTAGCCCTTGTGCTGGTACCAGGTTCACCAATAAAGGAGCACTCTTGCTTATTTCCCCTATAACTCTATGGCTTCATCTAGTGCCCTGTTGTGGTGCGATGGGCTGATTCTTCCTCAGGATATATGTCTATCTGGAAGAGAGAAGCAGATTCTTCAACAGAGATTGGGGTAAGTGCAAAATACATGGATAACCATTATTTATTAGAGAGAATTTAATAGGTGTAGGCCCTCTTGTATGCCACAATTGGTGGGAGCTTGATATTGGAAAGCAGGTTCATTTTGGGATATGTTTCCTGTTTCCATGTATGGGTTCCATTCCACTGAGAAGATCCGTTAGCCAAATCTAGAGCAGATGGTAACCCACCATGGCTGTGTGCCACTATTGCAATTATGAGCATCATGTCAGATTGTTTGCTGATGGGTAGCTTAGACCACAAGTTGCTTAGACAGATGTTGGTCATTTTCCCCCAGTCACTTATTTAGCACCTTCTGACACTAGGCAAGCTAATTGTCTGAGAAGTGACTCTTTTCCAGATTCCATCCAGGTCTCTCCATGTTCTGTCCAAACAGCATATGGTGCCTTCAGCAGTAGGGTCTTACCAATAACCTTTGGTGAGTCATCAAGTACTCTGACAGAAATCTGTCTTCTTTTGGGAAACCTTGTAGGTCTCACTGATCAACAGCTCCTTGTGGTTGTTAACTATAGGCTTGTATTGGGAGTTATAAGTCAGTGCCAAGGAAAAAGAAGGAAGAAAAAATATAGGTAATATGAAAGAGAACGAGAGAAAAGAGAGAAGAAGGAGTGACAGAGAGAGAAACAGAAGAAGATTGAAGTTGGTTTTCATCCTACCCTCTCCCGGCCCCAGTGATTCAGGTGTTCTCTCCAAGCACCTGATGCAGGTTTGACCTTTTAGTATGTCCTTCAGGATGACAATGAGAACACATCATACCAAAACTTATGGGACACAATGAAGGTGGAAAATTCATTGTGCTAAATGCCTTCATAACAAAGCAGAGATCCCAAATCAGCAACTTGACCATCCACCTAAAGGCATTTGAAGAACAGGAAGTGTCCAACTGAAAAAGCTCCAGATGGAAAGAAATAATTAAGATCAGAGCAGAAATTAAAGAATTGGAAACTAGGAAGACAAAATAATTGATCAAACAAAGGACTGGTTCTTTGAAATGATAAACAAAATTGATAAACTGCTGGCCAATTTGATCAAGCAGAAAAAAAGAGACAACGCAAATTAACAAAACTAGAAATAAAAAAGAAGAGATCACAACAGACATAAATGAAATCAGGAGAATCATCAGGATTTACTTCAAAAACCTCTACTCCACAATACTTGATAATATGGAGGAAATGCATGAATTTCTGGACACATACCACCTAAACTCAGAGCAGATTAATCTCCTAAACAAACCTATCATATCCATCAAGATTGAAAGAGTAATCAAAAACCTCCCTAAAAAGAAGAGCCCAGGACCAGGTGGTTTCTAAGCCAAATTCTATCAAACCTTCACGGAAGAACTGAAACCAATTTTTCTCAAATTGTACGACACAATCAGAGAACAGGGAAAGCTCCCCAACTCCTTCTAAGAAGCTAATATCACCTTAATACCAAAACCAGGCAGAGATGCCACAAGAAAATAAACTACAGGCCTATTTCCCTGATGAACTTAGATGCAAATATTCCGAACAAAATCCTTGAAAACTGAATTCAACAGCACATCAAAAGCATTATCCACCTGGATCAAGTAGGCTTCATCCCAGGAACACAGGGATGGTTCAACATAAGGAAATCTGTCAATATAATAAACCACATAAATAACTTACACACAAAAACAACATGATCATTTTTATAGATATAGAAAAGGTCTTTGACAAAATATGACATCATTTCATGAACAAAACATTGGAGAGTCAAGGCGTGGATGGACTATATCTCAACGTAATAAAGGCTATATATAAAGATCTTAAACCCCAAATAATACTTAATGGGGAGAGGCTGAAGGAATTCCCATTGAGATCAGGAACAAGACAGAGGTATGCACTCTCACCTCTGCTTTTCAACATAGTACTACAAGCACTAGCTCAAGCAATAGGAAAGGAAAAAGCAATAAACGTTATACAAATTGGAAAGGAAGAAGTTAAGTTAGCTCTATTTGCCCACGACATGATTCTATACATAAGTGAGCTTATTTCACACAGTACAGTGTTCGGCAATATAGATGTTTGTTTTCTAAACAAACTACTTTAGAAATGAGGCGAATCTACTAAGTTGTACATCTTGTTAGATTACACAAACAAGGAAAGTTTGAACTTGCTGCACTCAATGGTCTTCTTAAGAAAGCAACTCATTCAAAAAGACAACTAGCTTATTTCACACAGCACAGAGTTTGGCAATGAAGATGTTTGTTTAAACAAACAACTTTAAAAATGAGGTGAATCTACTAAGTTGTACATCTTGTTAGATTGCACTAATTAGGAATGTTTTAACTTGCTGAACTCAAACATCTTTGTAGTAAAGCAACTGAATCCTAGAACCGAACTAGCTTATTTCACACAGTACAGTGTTCGACAATGAAAATGTTTGTTTTCTAAACAAACCACTTTAGGAATGAGGCGAATATACTAAGTTGTACATCTTGTTAGATTACACAAACAAGGAAAGTTTGAACTTTCTGCACTCAACGTTCTTCGTAAGATAGCAACTCAGAGAAGAGAACTAGCTTATTTCACAAAAAAAAAAAAAAAAAACAATCTTCGGCAATGAAGATGTTTGTTTTCTAAACAAACTACTGTAGAGAAGAGGTGAATCTACTAACTTGTACATCTTGTTAGATTACACAAAGAAGGAAAGTTTGAACTTGCTGCACTCAACCTTCTTCGTAGGAAAGCAACTGATTCCGAGAACCGAACTAGCTTATTTCACACAGTACAGTGTTCGGCAATGAAGATGTTTGTTTTCTAAACAAACGACTGTAGAAATGAGGCTAATCTACTAAGTTGTATATCTTATTAGATTA
This sequence comes from Orientallactaga sibirica, assembly GCA_036365145.1. NCBI lineage: Eukaryota > Metazoa > Chordata > Mammalia > Rodentia > Dipodidae > Orientallactaga > Orientallactaga sibirica. The sequence continues at coordinate 765,156 of JAEOAD010000020.1, forward strand.
CACAAACAAGGAAAGTTTGAACTTGCTGCACTAAACCTTCTTCGTAGGAAAGCAACTCATTCCAAGAACCGAACTACCTTATTTCACACAGTACAGTGTTCGGCAATGAAGATGTTTGTTTTCTAAACAAACCACTTTAGAAATGAGGCGAATTTAATAAGTTGTACATCTTGTCAGATTACACAAACCAGGAAAGTATGCACTTCCTGCACTCAACCGTATTCGTAAGAAAGGGGCTCATTCCGAGAGGAGAACTAGCTTATTTCACACAGCACAGTGTTCGGCAATGAAGAACTTTGTTTTCTAAATGAACTACTTTAGAAATGAAGTGAAACTAGTATGTTGTACACCTTGTTAGAGGACACTAACTAGGAATGTTTGAACTGGCTGCACGCAACCTTCTTCGTAGCAAAGCAACTGATTCGGAAAGCCGAATTAGCTTAATTCACACAGTACAGTGTTCGGCAATGAAGATGTTTGTTTTCTAAACAAACAACTTTAGAAATGAGCTGAATCTAGTAAGTTGTACATCTTGTTAGATTTCCCAAACAGGGAAAGTTTTAACTGGCTGCACTCAATGGTCTTCGTAAGAAAGCAACTTATTCAGACAAGAGACCTAGCTTATTTCACACAATGCAGTGTTTGGCAATGAAAATGTTTGTTTTCTAAACAAACTACACTAGAAATGAGGCGAACCTACTAAGTTGTACATCTTGTTATATTGAAAAACAAGGAATGTTTGAACCTGCTGCGATCAACCCTCTTCGTAAGAAAGCACCTCATTCCTAGAAGAGAACTAGCTCATTTCACACAGTACAATCTTTGGCAATGAAGAAGTTTGTTTTCTAAACAAACTACTGTAGAAATGAGGTCAATCTACTAAGTTGTACATCTTCTTAGATTACACGAACTAGGAATGTTTGAACTTGCTGCACTCAACCTTCTTCGTAGGAAAGCAACTGATTCTGAGAACAGAAGTAGCTTATATCACACAGTACAGTGTTCGGCAATGAAGATGTTTGTTTTCTAAACAAACTACTTTAGAAATGAGTCGAATCTACTAACCTGTACATCTTGTTATACTACAGAAACAAGGAAAGTTTGAACTTGCTGAACTCAACCTTCTTCGTAGGAAAGCAACTGATCCCGAGAACAGAACTAGCTTATTTCACACAGTACAGTGTTTGGCAATGAAGAACATGTTTTCTAAACAAACTACTTTAGAAATGAGGCGAATCTACTAAGTTGTACATCTTGTTAGATTACATAAACAAAGGAAGTTTGAACTTGCCGCACTTTTCCTTCTTCATAGTAAAGCAACTCATTCTGAGAACCGAACTAGCTTATTTCACACAGTACAGAGTTCGGCAATGAAGATGTTTGTTTTCTAAACAAACTACTGTAGAAATAAGGCGAATCTACTAAGTTGTACACCTTATTTGATTACACAAAAAAGGAATGTTTGAAATTGCTGCAATCAACCCTCCTCGTAAGAAAGCAACTCATTCTGAGAAGGAACAAGCTTTTTCACACAGTACAGTATTCGGTAGTGAAGATGTTTGTTTTTTAACAAACTACTTTAGAAATGAGGCAAATGAACTAATTTGTACATCTTGTTAGATTACACAAACAAGGAAAGTTTGAACTTGCTGAAATCAACCTTCTTTGTAGGAAAGCGACTGATTCCTAGAACCTAACTAGCTTCTTTCACATAATACAGTGTTCCACCTTTAAGATGTTTGTTTTCTAAACAAACTACTTCAGAAATGAGGCAAATGTACTACGTCGTACATCTTGTTAGATTACACAAACAAGGAAAGTTTGAACTTGCTGCACTCAATGGTCTTCGTAAGAAAGCAACTCATTCAGAGAAGAGAACTATCTTATTTCACACAGTACAGTGTTCAGCAATGAAGATGTTTGTTTTCTAAACAAACTGGTTTAGGAATGAGGCAAATCTACAAAGGTGTACATCTTGTTAGATTACACAAACAAGGAAAGTTTGAACTTGCTGCACGCAACCTTCTTCGTAGGAAAGCAACTCATTCCGAGAACCAAGCTAGCTTATTTGACACAGTACAGTGGTCAGCAATGAAGATGTTTGTTTTCTGAACCAACTACTTTAGAAATGTGGCAAATCTACTAAGTTGTACATTTTCTTTGATTACACAAACCAGGAATGAATGAACTAGCTGCACTCAACCATATTCGTAAGAAAGGCTCTCATTCCGAGAGGAGAACAACCTTATTTCACACAGCATTGTGTTCTGCAATAAAGATGTTTGTTTTATAAACAAACTACTTTAGAAATGAAGTGAAACTAGTAAGTTGTACATCTTGTTAGATGACACTAACTAGGAATGTTTCAACTTGCTGAAAGCAACCGTCTTCATAGCAAGGCAACTGTTTCCAAGAACCGACCTACCTTATTTCACACAGGACAGTGTTTGGCAATGAAGATGTTCGTTTTCTAAACAAACTACTTTAGAAATGAGGAGATTCTATTAAGTTGTACACATTGTTAGATTGCACTAACCAGGAATGTTTGAATTCGCTGCACTCAACCTTTATCGTAGGAAAGCAACTGATTCCGAGAATCGAACTAGCTTATTTCACACAGTACAGTGTTTGGCAATGAAGATGTTTGTTTTCTAAACAAACTACTTTAGAAATGAGGTGAATCTACTAAGTTGTACATCTTGTTAGATTACACAAACAAGGAATGTTTTCAACAGCTGCAATCAACCCTCTTCATAAGAAAGCAACTCATTCAGACAAGAGAACTAGCTTATTTCACACAGTACAGTGTTTGGCAAGTAAGATGTTCATTTTCTAAACAAACCACTTTAGAAATGAGGTGAATCTACTAAGTTGTATATCTTGTTAGATTATACAAACCAGAAAAGTATGAACTTGTTGCACTCAACCTTATTCATAAGAAAGGGGCTCATTCCGAGAGGAGAACTAGCTTATTTAACACAACAGACTGTTAGGCAATGAAGATATTGGTTTTCTAACCAAACTACTTTAGAAATGAAGTAAAACTAGTGGTTTGTACATCTTGTTAAATAACACTAACTAGGAATGTTTCCACTTGCTGCACTGAACCATCTTTGTAGGAAAGCAACTCATTCCGAGAACCGAATTAGCTTATTTCACTCAGCACAGTGTTGGCAATGAAGATGTTTGTTTTCTAAACAAACTACTTTAGAAATGAGGACAGTCTACTTTGTTGTACATCTTGTTTGATTACACAAACAAGGAGTGTTTGAAAGTGCTGCAATTAACCCTCTTCGTAAGAAAGCAACTCATTCCAAGAAGAGAACTAGCTTATTTCACACAGTAGTTTTCGGCAATGAAGATGTTTGTTTCTACACAAACCACTTTAGAAATGCGGTGTATCTACTAAGTTGTACATCTAGTTAGATTAAACAAACCAAGAAAGTATGAACTTGCTGCACTCAACCATATTCATAAAAAGGGGCTCACTCCAGGAGAACTAGCTTATATCACACGGCACAGTGTTCGGCTATGAAGATGTTTGTTTTCTAAACAAACTACTATAGAAATGAAGTGAAACACGTAAGTTGTACATCTTGTTAGATGACACTAACTAGGAATGTTTGAAATTTCTGCACGCAACATTATTTGTAGCAAAGCAACTGATTCTGAGAACCGAACTAGCTTATTTCACACAGTACATTATTAGGCACTGAAGATGTTCGTTTTCTAAAAAAGCTACTTTAGAAATGAGGAGAATCTACTAAATTGTACATCTTGTTAGATTGCACTAACTAGGAATGTTTGAACTTTCTGCACTCAACGTTATTCACAGGAAAGCAACTGATTCCAAGAACTGAACTAGCTCATTTCACAGAGTACAGTGTTCGGCAATGAATATGTTTGTTTTCTAAACAAACTACTTTAGAAATGAGGCGAATCTAATAAGTTTTACATCTTGTTAGAATACACAAACAAGGAGAGTTTAAACTTACTACAGTCAACGGTCTTCGGAGAAAAGCAACTCATTCAGACAAGAGAACTAGCTTATTTCACAGAATACAGTTTTTGGCAATAAAGATGTTTGTTTTCTAGACATACCACTTTAGAAATGAGGTGAATCTACTATGTTGTACATCTTGTGAGATTACACAAACAAGGAATGTTTGAACCCGCAGTAATTAACCCTCTTCGTAAGAGAGCAACTCATTCCTAGAGAAGAAGTAGTTTATTTCACACAGTACAGTGTTCAGCAATGAATATGTTTGTTTTCTAAACAAACTACTGAGGAATGAGGCGAATCTACTAAGTTGTATATCTTGTTAGATTACACTAACTAGGAATGTTTGAACTTGCTGCACTCAACCTTCTTTGTAGGAAAGCAACTAATTCCTAGAAACAAACTTGCTTATTTCACACAGTACAGTGGTCAGCTATGAAGATGTTTGTTTTCTAAACTAACTACATTAGAAATGAGTCGAATCTACTAAGTTGTACATCTTGTTACATTACATAAACAAGGAAAGTTTGAACTTGCTGCACTCAACCTTCTTCGTAGGAAAGCAACTCATTCAGAGAACCGAAGTAGCTTATTTCACACAGTACAGTGTTCAGGGATGAAGATGTTTTTGTTCTAAACAAACTACTTTAGAAATGAGGTGAATCTACTAAGTTTTACATCTTGTTAGATTACATAAACAAGGGAAGTTTGAACTTGCTGCACTCAACGGTCTTTGTAAGAAAACAACTCATTCAGATAAAAGAACTAGCTTATTTCACACAAAACAGTGTTCAGCAATGAAGATGTTTGTTTTCTAAACAAACTACTTTAGAAATGAGGTAAATCTACTAAGTTGTACATCTTGTTAGATGACACTAACTTGGAATGTTTGAACTTGCTACAAGCAACATTCTTCCTAGAAAAGCAACTGATTCTAAAAACTGAAATAGCTTATTTCACACAGTACAGTTTTTGGCAATGAAGATGCTTGTTTTCTAAACAAACCACTTTAGAAATGAAGCGAATCTACTAAGTTGTACATCTTGTTAAATTACACAAACAAGGAATGTTTGAACCTGCAGTAATTAACCCTCTTCCTAAGAAAACAACTCATTCCTAGAGGAGAACTAGTTTATTTCACACAGCACAGTGTTCGGCAAAGAATATTTTTGTTTTCTAAACAAACTACTGTAGGAATGAGGCGAATCTACTAAGTAGTACATCTTGTTAGATTACACTAACTAGGAATGTTTGAACTTGCTGCACTCAACCTTCTTTTTAGGAAAGCAACTAATTCCGAGAACCGAACTAGCTTATTTCACATAGTACTGTGTTCGGCTATGAAGATGTTTGTTTTCTAAACAAACTACCTTAGAAATGAGGTGAATCTACTAAGTTGTACACCTTGTTAAATTACATAAACAAGGAAAGTTTGAACTTTCTGCATTCAACCTTCTTCGAAGGAAAGCAACTCATTCAGAGAACCAAACTAACTTATTTCACACAGTACAGTGTTCAGGAATAAAGATGTTTGTTGTCTAAACAAACTACTTTAGAAATGAGACGAATCTACTAAATTGTGCACCTTGTTACATTACACGAAGAAGGAAAGTTTGAACTTGCTGCACTCAATGATCTTCGTAAGAAAGGAACTCATTCAGAGAAGAGAACTAGTTATTTCACACTAAACAGTATTCGGCAATGAAGATTTTTGTTTTCTAAACAAACTAATTTAGAAATGAGGTGAATCTACTAAGTTGTACATCTTGTTAGATGACACTAACTAGGAATGATTGAACTTGCTGCAAGCAACCTTGTTCGTAGCAAAGGAACTGATTCTCAGACCCAAACTAGCTTATTTCACACAGCACAGTGTTAGGGAATGAAGATATTTGTTTTCTAAACAAACTACTTTAGAAATGAGGCGAATCTACTAAGTTGTACATCTTCTTAGATTACCCAAACAAGGAAAGTTTAAACTTGCTGCAATCAACTTTCTTTGTGGAAAAGCAATTAATTCCGAGAAACTAACTAGCTTATTTCACACAGTACCGTGTTCGGCCATGCAGATGTTTGTTTTCTAAACAAACTACTTTAGAAATGAGGCAAATCTACTAAGTTGTATATCTTGTTAGATTGCAATAACTAGGAATGTTTGAACTTGCTGAACTCAACCTTCTTCATAGGAAAGCAACTGATTCCTAAAATCGAAGTAGATTATTTAACTCAGTACTGTGTTCGGCAATGAAGATGTTTGTTTTCGAAACAAACCACTTTAGAAATGAGGCGAAACAACTAAGTTGTAGATCTTGTTATATTACACAAACCAGGAAAGTATGAACTTGCTGCACTCAACCGTATTCGTAAGAAAGGGGCTCATTCCGAGAGGACAATTAGCTTATTTCACACAGCACAGTGTTGGGCAATGAAGATGTTTGTTTTCTAAACAAACTACTTTAGAAATGAACTGAAACTAGTAAGTTCTACATCTTCTTAGATGACACTTACAAGGAATGTTTGAACTTGCTACACACAACCTTCTTCATAACAAAGTAAGTGATTCAGAGCACCGAACTAGCTTATTTCACACAGTACAGTGTTTGGCAAAGAAGATGTCTGTTTTCTAAACAAACTACTTTAGAAATGAGGCAAATCTACTAAGTTGTACATCTTGACAGATTACACAAACAAGGAAAGTTTGAACTTGCTGCACTCAACCTTCTTCGTAGGAAAGCAACACATTCCTAGAACCGAACTAGCTTAATTCACAGAGTACAGTGTTCGGCAATGAAGATGTTTGTTTTCTAAACAAACTAATTTAGAAATGAGGTGAATCTACTAAGTTGTACATCTTGTTATATTACACAAACAGGGAAAGTTTGATCTTTCTGCACTCAACCTTCTTCATAGGAAAGGAACTCATTCTGAGAAGCTAACTAGCTTATTTCACACAGGACAGTGTTCGGCTTTGTAGATGTTTGTTTTCTAAACAAACTAGTTTAGAAATGAGGCAAATCTACCAAGCTGTACGTCTTGTTACATTGCACTAACTGAGAATGTTTGAGCTTGTTGAACTCATCCTTCTGCATAGGAAAGCAACTGATTCCTAGAACCGAACTAGCTTATTTCACACAGTACAGTGTTCGGCAATGTAGATGTTTGTTTTCTAAACAAACCACTTAGAAATAAGGTGAATCTATTAATTGTATATCTTGTTAGACTCAACAATCCAGGAAAGTATAAACTGGCTGCACCCAACCAACTCATAAGAAAGGGTGTCATTCTGAGAGAACTAGCTTATTTCACACAGTACAGTGTTCAGCAATGAAGATGTTTGTTTTCTAAACAAACTACTTTAGAAATGAGACGAACCTAGTAAGTTGTACATCTTGTTAGATTACACAAACAAGGAAAGTTTGAACTTGGTGCACTCAATGGTCTTCGTAAGAAAGCAACTCATTCAGACAAGAGAACTAGCTTATTTCACAGAATACAGTGTTCGGCAATGAAGATGTTTGTTTTCTAAACAAACTACTTTAGAAATGAGGTGAACCTAGTAAGTTGTACATCTTGTTAGATTACAGTAACTAGGAATGTTTGAACTTGCTGAACTGAACCTTCTTCATAGGAAAGCAACTGATTCCGAGAACCGAACTAGCTTATTTCACACAATACAGTATTTGGAAATGAAGATGTTTGTTTTCTAAACAAACCACATAGAAATGAGGCGAATCTACTAAGTTGTACATCTTGTTAGATTAAACAAACCAGGAAAGAATGAACTTGCTGCGCCCAACCATATTCATAATAAAGGGTCTCATTCCGAGAGGAGAACGAGCTTATTTTACACAAAACAGTGTTCGACAATGAAGATGTTTATTTTCTAAACAAACTACTTTACAAATGAGGTGAATCTAATAAGTTGTAAATATTTTTAGATGACAGTAACTAGGAATGTTAGAACTTGCTGCATGCAACCTTCTTCATAGGAAAGCAATGGATTCCGAGAACCGAACTAATTTTACACAGTGCAGTGTTAGGCAATGAAGGTTTTTGTTTTCTAAACAAACTACTTTAAAAATGAGGCGAATCTACTAAGTTGTACATCTTTTTAGATTATACAAACAAGGAAAGTTTGAACTTGCTGAACTCAACCTTCTTAGTAGGAAAGCAACTGATTCCTAGAACCGAACTAGCTTATTTCCCACAGTACCGTTTTTGGCAATGAAGATGTTTGTTTTCTAAACAAACCACTTTAGATAGGAGGTGAATTCACGAAGTTGTACATCTTGTTAGATTACACAAACCAGGAAAGTATCAACTTGCTTCACTCAACTGTATTCGTAAGAAAGAGGCTCATTCCGAAGGATAATAAGCTTATTTCACACAGCACAGTGTTCAGTAATGAAGATGTTTGTTTTCTAAACAAACTCCTTTAGAAATGAAGTGAAACTAGTAAGTTGTACACTTTGTTAGATGAGACTAACTAGGAAGGTTTGACCTTGTTGCACACACCCCTATTCGTAGCAAAGCAACTGGTTCCGTGAACCGAACTAGCTTATTTCACACAGTACAGTGTTTGGCAATGAATATGTTCGTTCTATTAACAAACTACTTTAGAAATGAGGCGAATCTACCAAGTTGTACATCTTGGTAGATTAAACAAAAAGGAAATTTTGAACTTGCTGCACTCAACCTTCTTTGTAGCAAAGCACCTGATTCAGAGAACCGAACTAGCTTATTTTACACAGAACAGTGTTCGGGAATGAAGATATTTGTTTTCTAAACAAACTACTTTAGAAATGAGGAGAATCTACTAAGTTGTACATCTTGTTAGATTACACAAACAAGGAAAGTTTGAACTTGCTGCACTCAACGGTCTTCATAAGAAAGCAGCTCATTCAGAGAATAGAACTAGCTTATTTCACACAAAACAGTGTTAGGCAATGAAGATGTTTGTTTTCTTAACAAGCTACTTTAGAAATGAGGTGATTCTACTAAGGTATACATCTTGTTAGATTACACAAATAAGGAATGTTTGAACTTGCTACACTCAACCTTCTTCGTAGCAAAGCAACTGATTCCAAGAGCCAAACTGGCTTATTTCACACAGTACAGTGTTTGGCAATGAAGATATTTGTTTTCTAAACAAACTACTGTAGAAATCAGGCAAATCTACTAGTTGTACATCTTGTTAGATTGCACTAACTAGGAATGTTTGAACTCGCTGCACTCAACCTTCTTTGCAGGAAAGCAACTCATTCCGAGACCCTAACTAGCTTATTTCACAGAGTATAGTGTCCAGCAATGGAGGTGTTTGTTTTCTAAACAAACTACTTTACAAATGAGGCGAATCTACTACGTTATACATATTATTAGATTACACAAACCAGGAATGTTTGAACTTGCTGAACTCAATGGTCTTCGTAAGAAATCAACTCATTCAGAGAAGAGAACTAGCTCATTTCACACAAAACAGTCTTCTGCAATGAAGATGTTTGTTTTCTAAACAAACTACTTTAGAAATGAAGCGGATCTACTAAGTTGTACATCGTGTTAGATTACACAAATAAGGAAAGTTTGAACTTGCTGCAGTCAACCTTTTTTGTAGGAAAGCAACTCATTCGGAGAACCAAACTAGCTTATTTCACACAGTACAATGTTCAGCAACAAAGAAGTTTTTTTTTCTAAAAAAACTACTGTAGAAATGAGGCGAATCTACTAAGATGTACATCTTGTTAGATTACACTAACTAGGAATGTTTTAACTGGCTGCACTCTACCTTCTTCGTGGGAAAGCAACTGATTCCAAGAACCGAACTAGCTTATTACACAAAGTTCAGCGTTCAGCAATGAAGATGTTAGTTTTCTAAACAAACTACTTTAGAAATAAGGAAAATCTACTAAGTTGTACATCTTCTTAGATTACACAAACAAGGAAAGTTTGAACTTGCTGAACTCAACCTTGTTTGTAGGAAAGCAACTGATTCCTAAAACCTCATCTAGCTTATTTCACACAGTATGGTGTTTGGCAATGAATGTGTTTGTTCTCTAAACAAACTACTTTAGAAATGAGGCAAATCTACTAAGTTGTACATCTTGTTAGATTACACAAACAAGGAAAGTTTGAACTTGCTGCACTCAAAGTCTTCGTAGCAAAGCAACTCATTCTGAGAACCGAATTAGCTTATTTCACACAGTACAGTGTTCGGCAATGAAGGTGTTTGTGTTCTAAACAAACTACATTAGAAATAAGATGAGTCTACTAAGCTGTACATCTTGTTAGATTACACAAACAAGGATTGTTTCAAACTGCTGCAATCAACCCTCGTCCTAAGAAAGCAACTCAGTCCGAGATCCGAACTAGTTTATTTAACACAGTACAGTATTTGCCACTGAAGATGTTTGTTTTCTAAACAAAGTACTTTAGAAATGAGGCAAATCTGCCAAGCTGTATATCTTGTTCCATTATACAAACCAGGACAGTATGAACTTATTGCACTCAACCGTATTTGTAAGAAAGCTGCTCATTCTGACAGGAAAACTAGCTTATTTCACACAGCATAGTGTTCGACAATGAAGATATTTGTTTTCTAAACAAACTACTTTAGAAATAAAGTGAAATTAGTAACTTGTACATCTTGTTAGATGACACTAACTAGGAATGTTTGCACTTGCTGCACGCAACTTTCTTCGTAGCAAAGCAACTGATTCCGAGAACAGAACTAGCTTATTTCACACACTACAGTGTTCGGCAATGAAGATATTTGTTTTCTAAACAAACTACTTGAGAAATGAGGCTATTCTACTAAGTTGTACATCTTGTGAGATTACACAAAGAAAGAAAGTTTGAACTCGATGCACTCAACCTTCATGATAGGAAAGCAACTCATTCCGAGAACCTAACAAGCTTATTTCACACAGCACAGTGTTTGGCAATGTAGATGTTTGTTAAACAAACAACTTTAGAAATGAGGTGAATCTACTAAGTTGTACATCTTGTAAGATTACACAAACAAAGAAAGTTTGAACTTGCTGCACTCAACCTTCTTCGTAGGAAAGGAACTGATTCCGAGAAACAAACTAGCTTATTTCACACAGTACAGTGTTTGGCAATGAAGATGTTTGTTTTCTAAACTAACTACTTTAGAAATGAGGTGAATCTACTAAGTTGTACATCTTGTTAGAATACACTAAGTAGACATGTTAAAACTTTCTGCACTCAACCATCTTCGTAGTAAAGCAAGTGACTGCTAGAACAGAACTAGCTTATTTCACACAGTACAGTGTTCGGCAACGAAGATGTTTGTTTTCTAAACAAACTACTTTAGGAAGGAGGTGAATATACTAAGTTGTACATCTTGTTAGATTGCACAAACAATGAAAGTTTGAACTTGCTGCAGTCAACCTTCTTCGTAGGAAAGCAACTGATTCCTAGAATGGATCTAGCTTATTTCATACAGTACAGTGTTCGGCAATGATGATGTTTGCTTTCTAAACAAACTACTTTAGAAATGAGGCGAATCTTCTAAGTTGTACGTCTTGTTAGATTACACAAAGAAGGAAAGTTTGAACTTGCTGCACTCAACGGCCTTTGTAAGAAAGCAACTCATTCTGAGAAAAGAACTAGCTCATTTCACACAGTACAGTGTTCGGCAATGAAGATATTTGTTTTCTAAACAAACTACTTTAGACATGAGGTCAATCTACTAAGTTGTACATCTTGTAAGATTACACCAACAAGGAAAGTTTGAACTTGCTGCACTCAACCTTCTTCGTAGGAAAGCAACTGATTCCGAGAACCGAAGTAGCTTATCACGCAGTACAGTGTTCGACAATGAAGATGTTTGTTTTCTAAACAAACTACTTTAGAAATGAGTTGAATCTACTACGTTGTACATCTTGTTAGATGACACAACAAAGGAAAGTTTGAAATTGTTGAACTCAACATTCTTCATAGGAAAGCAACTGATTCCCAGAACTAAACTAGGTTATTTCACACAGTACAGTGTACAGCAATGAAGGTGTTTATTTTCTAAATAAACTACTTTAGAAATGAGGCGAATCTACTAAGCTTTACATCTTGTGAGATTACCCTAATTAGGATGTTTGAACTTGCTGCACTCAACCATATTCGTAGTAAAGCAACTGATTACAAGAACTGAAGTAGCTTATTTCACAAAGTTCAGTGTTCATCAATGAAGATGTTAGGTTTCTCAACAAACTACTTTAGAAATGAGACGAATCTACTAAGTTGTACATCTTGTTAGATTACACAAACAAGGAATGTTTGAACTTGCTGAACTGAACCTTGTTCATAGGAAAGCAACTGATTCCTAAAACCTCAACTAGCTTATTTCACACAGTACAGTGTTCAGCAATGAAGATGTTTGATCTCTAAACAAACTACTTTTGAAATGAGGCAAATCTACTAAGTTGTACATCTTGTTAGATTACACAAACAAGGAAAGTTTGAACTTGCTGCACTCAAAGGTCTTCGTAGCGAAGCAACTCATTCTGAGAACCGAACTAGCTTATTTCACACAGTACAGTGTTCGGCAATGAAGGTGTTTGTGTTCTAAACAAACTACTTTAGAAATGAGACGAGTCTACTAAGTTGTACATCTTGTTAGATTACACAAACAAGGATTGTTTCAAACTGCTGCAATCAACCCTCGTCGTAAGAAAGCAACTCAGTCTGAGATCCGAACTATCTTATTTACACAGTACAGGGTTCGCCACAGAAGATGTGTGTTTTCTAAACAAAGTAATTTAGAAATGAGGCGAAAATGCTTAGCTGTATATCTTGTTCCATTATACAAACCAGGACAGTATGAACTTGTTGCACTCAACCGTATTCGTAAGAAAGGTGCTCATTCTGATAGGAGAACTAGCTTATTTCACACAGTATAGTGTTCGGGAATGAAGATGTTTGTTTTCTAAACAAACTACTTGAGAAATGAAGTGAAACTAGTAAGTTGTACATCCTGTTAGATGACACTAACTACGAATGTTTGAACTTGCTGCACGCAACCTTCTTCATAGCAAAGCAACTGATTCTGAGAACAGAACTAGCTTATTTCACACAGTACAGTGTTCGGCAATGAAGATGTTTGTTTTCTAAACAAACTACTTTAGACATGAGGTGAATCTACTAAGTTGTACACCTTGTAAGATTACACAAACAAGGAAAGTTTGAACTTGCTGCACTCAACCTTCTTTGGAGGAAAGCAACTGATTCTGAGAACCGAACTAGCTTATTTCACACAGTACAGTGTTCATCAATGAAGATGTTTGTTTTCCAAACAAACTACTTTAGAAATGAGGCGACTCTACTAAACTGTACATCTTGTTAGATGACACAAAGAAGGAAAGTTTGAACTTGCTGCACTCAACTGTCTTCGTGAGAAAGCAACTCATTCCAAGAAGAAAACTAGCTTATTTCACACAGTACAGTGTTCGGCAATGAAGATATTTGTTTTCTAAAGAAACTACTTTAGAAATGAGGCGAATCTAGTAAGTTGTATATCTTGTACGATTACACATACAAGGAAAGTTTGAACTTGTTGAACTCAACATTCTTCGTAGTAAAGCAACTGATTCCAAGAACTGAACTAGCTTATTTCACACAGTACAGTGTTCGGCAATGAAGATGTTTATTTTCTAACCAAACTAATTTAGAAATGAGGAAAATCTAGTAGTTTTACATCTTGTTAGATGACACACACAGCGCCAGTTTTAACTTGCTGCACTCAACCTTCTTCGTAGAAAAGCAACTGATTCCTAGAACTGAACTAGCTTATTTCACACAGTACAGTGTTCAGCAATGAAGATGTTTATTTTATAAATAAACTACTTTAGAAATGAGGCGAATCTACTAAGTTGTACATCTTTTTAGATTGCACTAACTAGGAATGTTTGAACTTGCTGTGCTCAACCTTCTTCGTAGGAAAGCAACTGATTCCAAGAACCAAACTAGCTTATTTCACACAGTACAGTGTTCGGCAATGAAGATATTTGTTTTCTAAACAAACCACTTTAGAAATGAGGTGAATCTACTAAGTTGTACATGTTGTTAGATTACCCAAACAAGGAATCTTTGAACCGGCTGCAATCAACCCTCTTCCTAAGAGCGCAACTCATTCCTAGAAGAGAACTAGCTTATTTCACACAGTACAATGTTCCACAATGAGGATGTTCGTTTTCTAAACAAACTACTGTAGAAATGACACGAATGTACTAAGTTGTGCATCTTGTTAGATTACACAAACCAGGAGAGTATGAACTTGCTGCACTCAATGGTCTTTGTTAAGAACGCCAACTCATTCAGACAAGAGAACAAGCTTATTTCACACAACACAGTGTTTCACAATGATGAAGTTTGTTTTCTAACAAAAGCACTTTAGATTACACAAACTAGCAAAGTTTGATCTTGCTGCACTGAAGGCTGTTCGGAAGAAAGGAACTCATTCTGAGAACCGAACTCGCTTATTTGACACAGTACAGTGTTTGGTAATGTAGATGTTTGTTTTCTAAAAAAACTACTTTAGAAATTGGGCAAATATACTAAGTGGTACATCTTCTTAGATTACACTAACTAGGAATGTTTGAACTTGCTGCATTCAACATTTTTCATAGGAAAGCATCTAATTCCGAGAACCGGACTAACTTATTTCACACAGTACAGTGTTGGGCAATGAAGATGTTTGTTTTCTAAACAAAGTACTTTAGAAATGAGGCGAATCTACTAAGGTGTACATCTTGATATATTACACTAACTAGGAATGTTTGAACTTGCTACACTCAAACTTCTTCGTAGGAAAGCAACAGATTTCAAGAACCGAACTAGCTTACTTCACACAGTACAGTGTTTTTCAATGAAGATGTTTGTTTTCTAAACAAACTACTTTAGAAATGAGCCGAATCTACTCCCGTGTATATCTTGTTAGATTACACAAACTAGCAACTTTTGATCGTGCTGCACAGTGCTGTACAGTGTTCGGTAATGAAAATGTTTGTTTTCTAAATGAACTACTTCAGAATTGAGGCGAATATACTAAGATGTATGTCTTGTTAGATTACACAAACAAGGAAAATTTGAACTTACTGCACTCAATGGTCTTCGTGAGAAAGCAACATATTCAAACAAGAGGACTAGCTTATTTTACACAGTACAGTCTTTGGCAATGAAGATGTTTGTTTTCTAAACAAACTACTTTAGAAATGAGGCGAATCTACTAAGTTGTACATCTTGTTAGATTACACAAACAAGGAAAGTATGAACTTGCTGAACTCAACCTTCTTCATAGGAAAGCTACTGATTCCTAGAACCGAACTAGGTTATTTCACACAGTACAGTGTTCAGCATAGACGATGATTGTTTTCTAAACACACTACTTTACAAATGAGTCAAATATACTAAGTTGTACACCTTGTTATATTACACATACAAGGAAAGTTTGAACTTGCTGTACTAAACTTTCTTCGTAGGAAAGCAACTCATTCCGAGAACTGAACTAACTTAGTTCACACAGTACTGTGGTTGGCAATGAGGATGTTTGTTTTGTAAACAAACTACTTTAGAAATGAGGCGAATCTACTAAGTTGTACATGTAGGTGGATTACACAAACCAGGAAAGTATGAATTAGCTGCTCTCAACCATATTCATAAAAAGGAGCTAATTCCAAGAAGAGACCTAGCTTATTTCACACAGCACAGTGTTCCACAATAAAGATGTTTGTTTCATAAACAAACTACTTTAGAAATGAAGTGAAACTAAGAAGTTGTACATCTTGTTGGATGACACTAACTAGGAATGTTTGAACTTGCTGCAGGCAACCTATTTTGTAGCAAAGCGACTGATTCCTAGAACTGAACTAGCTTATTTCACATAGTACAGTGTTGGGGAAAGAAGATGTTCGTTTTCTAAACAAACTCTTTAGAAATGTGGAGAATCTACTAAGTTGTACATCTTGTTAGATTGCACTAACTAGGATGTTTGAACTTGCTGCACCCAACCTTCTTCGGAAGGAAAGCAACTGAATCCATGAACCGAACTACCTTATTCCACACAGTACAGTGTTCAGCAATGAAGATTTGTGTTTTCTAAACAAACTACTTTAGAAATGAGGTAAATCTAGTAAATTGTACATCTTGTTAGATTACACAAACAAGGAAAGTTTGAACTTACTGCACTCAACGGTCTTCGTAAGAAAGCAACTCATTCAGAGAAGAGAACTAGCTTATTTCACACAGTACAGTGTTCGGCAATGAACATGTTTCTTTTCTAAACAAACAACTTTAGAAATGAGGCGAATCTACTAAGTTGTACATCTTGTTAGATACACAAACCAGGACAGTATGAACTTGCTGCACTCAGACGTATTCGTAAGAAAGGGGCTCATTCCAAGAGGAGAACTAGCTTATTTCACACAGCACAGTGTTCGACAATGAAGATGTTTGTTTTCTAAACAAACTCCTTTAGAAATGAAGTGAAACTGGTAAGTGGTACATCTTGTTAGAAGACACTATCTAGGAAAGTTTGAACTTGCTGCAGGCAACCGTATTCGTAGCAAAGCAACTGATTCCCAGAACCGAACTAGCTTATTTCACACAGTACAGTGTTTGGCAAAGAAGATGTTCTTTTTCTAAACAAACTACTTTAGAAATGAGGCGAATCTAGTAAATTGTACATCTTGTTAGATTACACAAACAAGGAAAGTTTGAACTTGCTGCACTCAACGGTCTTCGTAAGAAAGCAACTCATTCAGAGACGAGAACTAGCTTATTTCACCCAGTACAGTGTTTGGCAATGAAGATGTTTGTTTTCTAAACAAACAACTTTAGAAATGAGGCGAATCTACTAAGTTGTACATCTTGTTAGATTACACAAACCAGGAAAGTATGAACTTGCTGCACTCAACCGTATTCGTAAGAAAAGGGCTCATTCCAAGAGGAGAACTAGCTAATTTCACACAGCACAGTGCTCGACAATGAAGATGCTTGTTTTCTAAACAAACTACTTTAGAAATGAAGTGAAACTGGTAAGTTGTACATCTTGTTAGATGACACTACCTAGGAATGTTTGAACTTGGTGCACGCAACCTTCTTCGAAGCAAAGCAACTTAATCCGAGAACCAAACTAGCTTATTTCACACAGTACAGTTTTTGGCAATAAAGATGTTCATTTTCTAAACAAACTACTTTAGAAATGAGGAGAATCTACTAAGTTGTACATCTTGTTTGATTGCAATAACTAGGAATGTTTGATCTTGCTGTACTCAGCCTTCTTCATAGGAAAGCACCTGATTCCTAGAACCATATAATCCACAGGGCCACGCCATCGTGGAAAGATATAATCAAACTCTCAAGTCTCAATTACAAAAACAAAAGGGGGAATCCCTACCCCCACATGACCAACTAAAAAAGGCATTATTAACCCTAAATATTTTAAATTTTTCTAAAGAAGATAGACACTTGTCCCCTTTTCAAAAACATTGGACCTCATCTGTCACCTACAGGTCCATCTGGGTCAAATGGAGGGACCCATTAACTGGGGCCTGAAAGGGACCAGACCCCCTCCTCACAGCAGGGAGAGGATTTGGATGTGTCTTTCCTCAAGAGGAAAAAAGACCTATTTGGGTACCAGCAAAAGACTTAAATTATTTACCCCAACAAGGGGACGATAATAATCAATTCTCCAGGGAGTATCCCCCCTCTGAGAACTATCTGTTTCTTCACCAGGAACAACTGAAGGTGTGGATGCTACTAGACCCAAATGAAGCCCGAAAAGCTCCAGAAAGATTTACAGAAGAGGAGACAGGACTTCAAAGACCACCTACTGTGGACGAACTTACATGGCTTCTTACCCTACCTTCTCCCTCCCCTTGTGCCCCTCCTTCTTCTTGCTCTTTACCCTACCTTCTTGCTCCCCCTGAACCCCTCCTTCTTATCCTCACTCTCGGGCCCTGTGTAATTAATAAGATTACACAATTCATTCACCAACAGCTAGAGGCAAGTAAACTTCATCAGATCAAAACACCACAGGTTCGCAACTCAAAAACAACGGCTTTTCAACTTACTGGCTATCCACCTAACATCCATCCCTGCCCTCCATCGACCCAACGATGGGTAAGATCTCAGACAGGTTGAGACAACATAAGACAGGGCGTGGAGTGGTTAATGGGCTAGAGGTATGGTACTCAGTGACGGGTAAGATTCCCAGAGGGGGACAACCTAGGACAGAGGCCATGACCATCCACCGTTCTTACAAAAACAAAAGGGGGAGATGTTGGGCCCTGCCCGGTGTGAACCCTAATGGTTAGCCCAGCCAGTTTGTACTTGGCCTACTCCCGGTGAGGCCTAGTCGAATTTCTGGAGCCTGAGTAGAGTTTGGTGACCTGAACTTGGAGTGACTCAGCACCTAAGCTGAAACTGCCTCCACCCAGCTACTGCTGATGTGGTGAAATACTATTGGCCCTTACACCTTTCTCTCATCCTTTTTCACACACTCTCACAAAATATACAAATACCTTCCCATGACAATAAGGAGAGATTTCAGCCAGACGGACTCCCGGCTCAATGTGGTTTTCTTTTCCCCAGTGTCTGGGGAGGTTTTTTGAGTTGCTGACACCCGCCTTCCCACACAGCCTCGAGAGAAGCGGCTGGCCCGACTCTCTATCTTCCACTCTACATGCCGGTGGCGGAGGAAAAAAAAACGGCAGGCAATGAAGATGTTTGTTTTCTAAATGAACTCCTTTTGAAATGAAGTGAAACTATTAAGTTGTATATGTTGTTAGATGACACTAACTAGGAATGTTTGAACTTGCTGCACGCAATCTTCTTTGAAGCAAAGCAAATTATTCCGAGAACCGAACTAGCTTATTTCACACAGTACAATGTTTGGCAATGAAAATGTTTGTTTCCTAAACAAACTACTTTAGAAATGAGGAGAATCTACGAAGTTGTACATCTTGTTAGATTGCAATAATGAGGAATCTTTGAACTTGCTACACTCAACCTTCTTTCGTAGGAAAGCAACTGATTCCAAGAACCGAACTAGCTTATTTCACACAGTACAGTGTTCAGCAATGATGATGTTTGTTTTCTAAACAAACTACTTTAGAAAACAGACGAACCTACTAAGTTGTACAACTTGTTAGATTACACAAACAAGGAAAGTTTGAACTTGATGAACTCAACCTTCTTCGTAGGAAAGCAACTGATTCCTAGAACTGAGCTAGCTTATTTCACACAGTAAAGTGTTCCACAATGATGTTTGTTTTCTAACAAACTACTTCAGAAATGAGGCAAATCTACTAAGTGGTACATCTTGTTAGATTACAAAAACAAGGAAAGTTTGAACTTGCTGCATTCAATGGTCTTTGTAAGAAAGCAACTCATTCAGAGAAGAGAACTAGCTTATTTCACAGAGTAGAGTTTTTGGCAATGAAGATGTTTGTTTTCTAAACAAAGCACTTTAGAAATGAGGCGAATCTACTACATGGTACATCATGTTAGATTACACAAACAAGGACAGTTTGAACTTGCTGAACTCAACCTTCTTCATAGGAAAGCAACTGATTCCTAGAACCGAACTAGCTTATTTCACACAGTACAGTGTTTGGCATAGAAGATTTTTGTTTTCTAAACAAAGGACAATAGAAATGAGGCAAATCTACTAAGTTGTACATCTTGTTAGATTACACAAACATGGAAAGGTTTAACTTCCTGCAGTAAACCTTCTTCATAGGAAAGCAACTCATTCAGAGAAGAGAACTAGCTTATTTCACACAATACAGTATTTGGCAATGAAAATGTTCGTTTTCTAAATGAACTACTTTAGAAAAGAGGAGAATCAACTACGTTGTACATCTTGTTAGATTGCACTAACCAGGAATGTTTGAATTTGCTTCACTCAAACTTCTTCATAGGAAAGCAACTGATTCTGAGAAGTGAAGTAGCTTATTTCACACAGTACAGTGTTCAGTAATGAAGAGGTTTGTTTTCGAAACAAAGTACTTTAAAAATGAGGTGAATCTATGACGTTGTAAATCTTGTTAGATTACACAAACAAGGATTGTTTGAAACTGCTGCAATCAACTCTCTTCATAAGAAAGCAACTCATTCCTAGAGAAGAACTAGCTCATTTCAAACAGTACAATATTCAGCAATGAAGATGTTTGTTTTCTAAACAAACTACTTTAGAAATGAGGCGAATATACTAAGTTGTACATCTTGTTATACTACACTAACTAGGAATGTTTCAACTTGCTGCAATCAACCATCTTGGTAGTAAAGGAACTGATTCCTAGAACTGAACTAGCTTATTTCACACAGTACAGTGTTTGGTAATGTAAATGTTTGTTTTCTAAACAAACTACTTCAGAAATGAGGTGAATCTAGTAAGATGTATGTCTTGTTAGATTACACAAACAAGGAAAGTTTGAACTTGCTGCACTCAATGGTCTTCGTACGAAAGCAACTTACTGAGAGAGGAGAACTACCTTATTTCACACAGTACAGTGTTCAAAAATGAATGTGTTTGTTTTCTAAGCAAAGTACTTTAGAAATGAGGAGCATCTACTAAGTTGTACATCTTGTTAGATTACACAAACCAGGAAAGTTTGAACTTGCTGCACTCAACGGTCTTCGTAAGAAAGCAACTCATTCTGAGAAGAGAACTAGCTTATTTGACACAGTACAGTGTACAAAAATGAACATGTTTCTTTTCTAAACAAATAACTTTAGAAATGAGTAGAATCTACTAAGTTGCACATCTTGTTAGATTACACAAACCAGGAAAGTATGAACTTGCTGCACTCAACTGTATTCGTAAGAAAGGGGCTCATTCCGAGAAGAAAACCAGCTTATTTCACACAGCACAGTGTTCAGCAATGAAGATGTTAGTATTCTAAACAAACTCCTTTAGAAATGAAGTGAAACTGGTAAGTTTTACATCTGTTTAGATGACACTAACTAGGAATGTTTGAACTTGCTGCACGCAACCTTCTTCAAAGCAAAGCAACTGATTACGAGAACCGAAGTAGCTTATTTCACACAGTTCAGTGTTTGGCAGTGAAGACGTTCGTTTTCTAAACAAACTACTTTAGAAATGAGGAGAATCTACTAAGTTGTACATCTTGTTAGATTGCAATAACTAGGAAAGTTTGAACTTGCTGAATTCAACCTTCTTCATAGGAAAGCAACTGATTCCTAGAACCGATCTAGCTTATTTCAAACAGTACAGTGTTCCGCAATGAAGAAGCTTGTTTTCTAAACAAAGTACTTCAGAAATGAGGCAAATTTACTAAGTTGTACATCTTGTTAGGGTACACAAACAAGGAAAGTTGGAAATTGCTGCACTCACCGGCATTCGTAAGAAAGCAACTCATTCAGCGAAGAGAACTATCTTATTTCACACAGTACAATGTTCGGCAATGAAGATGTTTGTTTTCTAAACAAACTATTTTAGAATTGAGACGAATCTGTTAAGTTGTACATCTTGTCAGATTACACAAACAAGGTAAGTTTGAACTTGCTGCACTCAACCTTCTTCGTAGGAAAGCAACTGATTCCAAGAATGGAACTAGCTTATTTCACACAGTACAGTTTTCTGCAATAAAGATGTTTGTTTTCTAAACAAACTGCTTTAGAAATGAGGCAAATCTACTAAGTTGTACATCTTGTTAGATTACACTAAATAGGAATGTTTGAACTTGCTGCACTCAACCTTCTTCGTAGGAAAGCAACTGATTCTGAGAACCGAACTAGCTTATTTCACACAGTACAGTGTTCAGCAATGAAGTTGTTTGTTTTCTAAACACACTAGTTTAGAAATGAGATGAATGTAGTAACTTGTACATATTGTTAGATTACACTAAATAGGAATGTTTGAACTTGCTGCACTCAACCTTCTTCATAGGAAAGCAACTGATTCCGAGCACCGAACTAGCTTATTTCACACAGTACAGTGTTCAGCAATGAAGTTGATTGTTTTCTAAACACACTAGTTTAGAAATGAGGCGAATGTAGTAACTTGTACATCTTGTTAGATTACACAAACCGGGAAAGTATGAACTTGCTGCACTCAATCGTATTCATAAGAAAGGAGCTCATTCCAAGAGGAGAACTAGCTTACTTCACACAGCTCTGTGTTCGGCAGTGAAGATATTAGTTTTCTAAACATACTACTTTAGAAATGAATTGAAATTACTAAGTTTTACATCTTTTTAGATGACACTAGCTAGGAATGCTTGCATTTTGTGCACACAACCTTCTTTGTAGGAAAGCAACTGTTTCCAAGAACCGAACTGTCTTATTTCACACAGTACTGTGTTTGGCAATGAAGATGTTTGCTTTCTAAACAAATTACTTTAGAAATGAGGCAAATCTACTAAGTTGTAAATGTTGTAAGATTACACATACAAGGAAAGTTTGAACTTGCTGCACTCAACCATCTTCGTACCAAAGCACTGATTCCGAGTACCGAACTAGCTTAATGCACACAGTACAGTGTTTGCAACAAAGATGTTTGTTTTCTAAACAAACTACTTAAGGAATGAGGTGAATCTACTAAGTTGTACATCTTGTTAGATTACACAAACAAGGAAAGTTTGAACTTGATGCACTCAAAGGTCTTCGTAAGAAAGCAACTGATTCCGAGAACCGAACTAGATTATTTCACACAGTACAGTGTTCGGCAATGAAGATGTTTGTTTTGTAAACAAACTACTTTAGAAATGAGGCAAATCTACAAATTGTACATCTTGTTAGATTGCACTTACTAGGAATGTGTGAACTTGCTGCACTCAACCTTCTTCGTAAGAAAGCAACTCATTCAGAGAAGAGAACTAGCTTTTATCACACAAAACAGTCTTCACCAATGAAGATGTTTGTTTTCGAAAGAAACTACTTTAAAAATGAGGCGAATCTTCTAAGTGGTATATCTTGTTAAATTACACAAACAAGGAAAATTTGAACTTGCTGAACTCAACCTTCTTCGTAGGAAAGCAACTGATTCCTAGAACTGAACTAGCTTATTTCACACAGTACAGTGTTCAGCAATGAAGATGTTTGTTTTCTAAACAAACTACTTTAGAAATGAAGTGAAACTAGTAAGTTGTACATCTTGGTAGATTACACTAACTAGGAATGTTTGAACTTGCTGCACTCAACCTTCTTTGTAGGAAAGCAACTGATTCCGAGAAACAAACTAGCTTATTTCACACAGGACAGTGTTTGGCAAAGAAAATGTTTCTTTTCTAAACAAACTAATTTAGAAATGACACAAATCTACTAAGGGGTACATCTTGTTAGATTACACAAACATGGAATGTTTGAAACTGCTGCACTCAACGGTCTTCATAAGAAAGTCACTCATTCAGAGAAGAGAACTAGTTTATTTCACACAAAACAGTCTACAGCAATGAAGATGTTTGTTTTCTCAAGAAACTACTTTAGAAATGAATTGAAACTTGTAAGTTGTACATCTTGTTATATGATAGCAACTAGGAATATTTGAACTTGCTTCACGCAACCTTCTTCGTAGCAAAGGAACTGATTTCGAGAACCTAACTAGATTATTTCACACAGTACAGTGTTCAGCAAAGAAGATGTTTGTTTTCTAAACAAACTACTTTGGAAATGAGCCAAATTTACAACGTTGTACATCTTGTTATATTACACAAACTAGGAACATTTGTACTTGCTGCACTCCTCGCTCTAGGTAAGAAAGCAACTCATTCCAAGAAGAGAACTATCTTTTTTCACACAGTACAGCGTTCGGCAATGAAGATGTTTGTTTTCTAAACTAACTACTTTAGAAATGAAGGCAATCTAGTAAGTAGTGCATCTTGTTAGATTACACAAACAAGGAAAGTTTAAACTTGCTGCACTCAACGGTCTTCGTGAGAAAGCAACTCACTCAGACAAGAGAACTAGGTTATTTCACATAATACAGTGTTTTGCAATGAAGATGTTTGTTTTCTATACAAACTGCTTTAGAAATGAAGTGAAACTAGTAAGTTGTACATCTTGTTAGATGACAGTAACTAGGAACGTTTGAACTTGCTGCACTCAAATTTCTTCGTAGGAAAGCAACTGATTGCGAGAACCGAACTAGCTTATTTCACACAGGACAGTGTTCGGCAGTGAAGATGTTTGTTTTCTAAAAAAACTACTTTAGAAATGTGGCGAATCTACTAAGTTGTACATCTTGTTAGATTAAACAAACAAGGAAAGTTTGAACTTGCTGCACTGAACGGTCTTTGTAAGAAAGCAACTCATTCGTAGAAGAGAACTGGCTTATTTCACACAAAACAGTCTTCTGCACTGAAGATGTTTGTTTTCTAAACAAACTACTTCAGAAATGAAGTGAAACTAGTAAGTTGTACATCTTGTTAGATGACAGTAACTAGGAATGTTTGAACTTGCTTCACGCAACCTTCTTCACAGCAAAGCAACTGATTCCGAGAACCAAACCCAACTTATTTGACACAGTACAGTGTTGGGCAATGAAGATATTTATTTCTAAAGAAACTGCTTTAGATATGAGCCAAATCTACCAAGTTGTGCATCTTTTTAGAATACACAAACAAGGAAAGTTTGAACTTGCTGCACTCAACCTTCTTCTTAGGAAAGCAACTGATTGCGAGAACTGAACTAGCTTATTTCACACAGGACAGTATTTGGCAGTGAAGATGTTTGTTTCCTAAACAAACTACTTTAGAAATGAGGCACATCTAGTAAGTTGTACATCTTCTTAGATTACACAAACAAGGAAAGTTTGAACTTGCTGCACTTAACCATGTTCGTAGGAAAGCAACTGATTCCAAGAACTGAACTAGCTTATTTCACACAGTACAGTGTTCAGCAATGACGATGTTTGTTTTCTAAACAAACTACTTTGGAAATGAGGTGAATCTGCTAAGTGGTACATCTTGTTAGATTACACAAGAGGGAAAGTTTGAACTTGCTGCACTCAACGGCCTTTGAAAGAAAGCAACTCATTCAGACAAGAGAACTTGCTGCACTCAACCTTCTTTTCAGGAAAGCGAGAACTATTTCACACAAAACAGCTTATTTCACACAAAAATGAAGAAGGTGTTTGTTTTATAAACATACTACTTCAGAAATGAAGTGAAGCTAGTAAGTTGTATATCTTGTTAGATTACACTAACTAGGAATGTTTGAACTTGCTGCACTCAACCTTCTTTTCAGGAAAGTAACTGATTCCGAGAACTGAACTAGCATATTTCACACAGTACAGTGTTTGGCAATGAAAATGTTTGTTTTCTTAACAAACTACTGTAGAAATGAGGCGAATCTACTAAGTGGTTTATCTTGTTAGATTGCACAAACAAGGAATGTTTGAACTTGCTGCTCTCAACGGTCTTCATAAGAAAGCAACTCATTCAGAGAAGACAACTAGCTTAGTTCACAGAAAACTATGTTTGGCAGTGAAGATGTTTGTTTCCTAAACAAACTGCCTTTGAAATGAGGCACATAGAGTAAGTTGTATATCTTCTTAGATTACACAAACAAGGAAAGTTTGAACTTGCTGCACTCAACCTTCTTCATAGGAAAGGAACTGTTTCCAAGAACTGAACTAGCTTATTTCACACAATACACTGTTCAGCAATGAAGATGTTTGTTTTCTATACAAACTACTTTAGAAATGAGGCGAATCTACCAAGTGGTACATCTTGTTAGATTACAGAAGAAGGAAAGCTTGAACTTGGTGCACTCAACGGTCTTTGTAAGAAAGCAACTCATTCAGACATTAGAACAAGCTTATTTCACACAATACATTTTCGGCAATGAAGATTTTGTTTTCTAAACAAACCACTTGAGAAATGAGGTGAACATACTAAGTTGTATATATTGTTAGATTACAAAAACAAGTAATGTTTGAACCTGCTGGAATCAACCCTCTTCGTAAGAAAGCAACTCATTCCTAGAGGAGAACAAGCTTATTTCACACAGTACAGTGTTCGGCAATGAAGATGTTTGTTTTCTAAACAAACTGCTGTAGAAATGAGGCAAATCTACTAAGTTGTACATCTTTTCAGATTACACAAACAAAGAATGATTGAAACTGCTGCAATAAACCCTCTTCGTAAGAAAGTAACTCATTCCGAGAAGAGAACTAGCTTATTTCACACATTACAGTGTTTGACAATGAAGATGTTTGTTTTCTAAAGAAACTACTTTAGAAATGAGGTGACAGTACTAAGTTGTACATCTTTTCAGATTACACAAACAAAGAATGTTTGAAACTGCTGCAATAAACCCTCTTCATAAGAAAGTAACTCATTCGGAGAAGAGAACTAGCTTATTTCACATATTACAGTGTTTGACAATGAAGATGTTTGCTTTCTAAATAAACTACTTTAGAAATGCGTGAATCTAGTAAGTTGTACATCTTGATAGATTACACAAACAAGGAAAGTTTGAACTTGCTGCACTCAATGGTCTTCGTGAGAAAGTAACTCATTCAGACAAGAGAACTAGCTTATTTCACACAGTACAGTGTTCAGCAATGAAGATGTTTGTTTTCTAAACAAACCAATTTAGTAATGAGGCGAATCTACTAAGTTGTACATCTTGTTAGATTACACAATTCAGGAAAGGATAAACTTGCTGCACTCAACTGTATTCGTCAGAAAGGGCCTCATTGCCAGAGGAGAACTAGCTTATTTCACACAGCACAGTGTTCAGCAATGAAGATGTGTGTTTTCTAAACAAACTGCTTTAGAAATGAAGTAAAACTAGTAAGTTGTACATCTCGTTAGATGACACTAACG
Source organism: Orientallactaga sibirica (assembly GCA_036365145.1). Lineage (NCBI taxonomy): Eukaryota > Metazoa > Chordata > Mammalia > Rodentia > Dipodidae > Orientallactaga > Orientallactaga sibirica. The sequence goes on from JAEOAD010000020.1 coordinate 791,961, forward strand.
AGGAATGTTTGAACTTGCTGCACGCAACCTTCTTCGTAGCAAAGCAACTGATTCTGAGAACTGAACCCAACCTATTTCACACAGTACAGTGTTTGGCCATGAAGATATCTGTTGTCTAAACAAACGACTTTACAAATGAGGAGAATGTACTAAGCTGTACATCTTGTTAGATTGCACTAACTAGGAATGTTTGAACATGCTGCACTCAACCTTCTTTGTAGAAAAGCAACTGATTCCGAGAACTGAACTAGCTTATTTCACACAGTACAGTGTTCGGCAATGAAGATGTTTGTTTTCTAAACAAACCACTTTAGAAATGAGGTGAATCTACTAAGTTGTACATGTTGTTAGATTACAGAAAGAAGGAAAGTTTCAATTTACTGCACTCAACTGTCTTCTTAAGGAAGCAACTCTTTCAGAGAAGAGAACTAGCTTATTTCACACAAAACAATCTTCAGTAATGAATATATTTGTTTTCTAAACAAACTACTTTAGAAATGAGGCCAATCTACTAAGTTGTACACCTTATTAGATTACACAAACGAGGAAAGTTTGCACTAGATGCACTGAACCTTCTTCGTAGGAAAGCAACTCATTCTGAGAACCAAACTAGCTTATTTCACACAGTACAGTGTTCGGAAATGAAGATATGTGTTTTCTAAACAAACTACTTTAGAAATGAGGTGAATCTACTATGTCGTATATATTTTCACATTACACAAACAAGGAATGTTTGAAACTGCTGCAATCAACCCTTTTCATAAGAAAGTAACTCATTCTGAGAAGAGAACTAGCTTAATTCACACAGTACAGTGTTCAGCAATGAAGATGATTGTATTCTAAACAAACTACTTTAAAAATGAGGTGACACTGCTAAGTTGTACATCTTTTCAGATTACACAAACAAAGAATGTTTGAAACTGCTGCAATAAACCCTCTTCGTAAGAAAATAACTCATTCCGAGAAGAGAACTAGCTTATTTCACACATTACAGTGTTTGGCAATGAAGATGTTTGTTTTCTAATCAAACTACTTTAGAAATGAGGCGAATCTATTAAGTTGTACATCTTGTTAGATTACACAAACCAGGAAAGTATGAACTTGCTGCACTCAACCATATTCGTCAGAAAGGGCCTCATTGCCACAGGAGAACTAGCTTATTTCACATAGCACAGTGTTCAGCCATGACGATGTGTGTTTTCTAAAGAAACTGCTTTAGAAATGAAGTAAAACTAGTAAGTTGTACATCTCGTTAGATGACACTAACTAGGAATGTTTGACCTTGCTGCACGCAACCTTCTTCGTAGCAAAGCAACTGATTCCGAAAACTGAACTAGCTTATTTCACACAGTACAGTGTTTGGCCATGAAGATATTCATTGTCTAAACAAACGACTTTACAAATGAGGAGAATCTACTAAATTGTACATCTTGTTAGCTTTCACTAACTAGGAATGTTTGAACTTGCTCCACTCAACCTTCTTCATAGGCAAGCAACTAATTCCTAGAACCGAACTACCTTATTTCACACAGCACAGTTTCAGCAATGAAGATGTTTGCTTTCAAAAGAAACTACTTTAAAAATGAGGCGAATCTACTAAGTTGTACATCTTGTTAGATTACAGAAAGAAGGAAAGTTTGAACTTGCTACATACAACCTGCTTTGTTGGAAAGCAATTCATTCCGAGAACCTAACAACCTTATTACACACAGTACAGTTTTTGGCAATGTAGATGTGTGTTTTCTTAACAACCTACTGTAGAAATGAGACGAATCTACTAAGTTGTACATCTTGTTAAATTACACTAACAAGGAATGTTTGAATTTTCTGCACTCAACCTTCTTCGTAGGAAGGCAACTGATTCCAAGAACAGAACTAGCTTATTTCACACAGTACATTGTTCAGCAATGAAGATGTTTGTTTTCTTAAAAAACTACTTTAGAAATGAGGTGAATCTCCTAAGTTGTACATCTTGTTAGATTACATAAATAAGGAAAGTTTGAACTTGCTGAACTCAACCTTCTTCGTAGGAAAGCAACTGTTCCTAGAACCGTACTAGCTTATTGCACACAGCACAGTGTTCGGCAATGAAGACGTTTGTTTTCTAAACAAACTATTTTAGAAATGAGGCGAATCTACTAGGTTGTACATCATGTTGGATTACATAAACAAGGAGAGCTTGAACTTGCTGCACTCAACCTTCTTTGTAGGCAAGCAACTCATTCCGAGAACAGGACTAGCTTATTTCACACAGTACTGTGTTCGGCAATGAAGGTGTTTGTTTTCTAAACAAACCACTTTAGACATGAGGCGAATCTACTAAGTTGTACATCTTGTTAGATAACACAAACCAGGAAAGTATGAACTTGCTGCACTCAACCGTATTTGTAAGAAAGGGGCTCATTCTGAGAGGAGAACTAGCTTATTTCACACAGCACAGTGTTCTGCAATGAAGATGTTTGTTTTCTGAACAGACTACTTTAGAAATGAAGTAAAACTAATAAGTTGTACATCTTGTTAGATGACACTAACTAGGAATGTTTGAACTTGATGCACTCAATGGTCTTCGTGAGAAAGCAACTCATTAAGACAAGAGAACTAGCTTATTTCACACAGTACAGTGTTTGGAAATGAAGATGTTTGTTTTCTAAACAAACCACTTTAGAAATGATGTGTATGTACTAAGGTATACATCTTGTTACACAAACAAGGAAAGTTTGAACTTGCTGCACTCAACCTTCTTCGTAGGAAAGCAACTTATTCTGAGAACCGAACTAGGTTATTTAACACAGTACAGTGTTTGACAATGAAGATATTTGTTTTCTAAACAAACTAGTTTAAAAATGAGGCCACCCTACTAAGTTGTACATCTTTTCAGATTACACAAACAAAGAATGTTTGAAATTGCTGTAATCAATTCTCTTGGTAAGAAAGTAACTCATTCCAAGAAGAGATCTAGCTTATTTCACACAGTACAGTGTTTGGCAATGAAGATGTTTGTTTTCTAAACAAACCACTTTGGAAATGAGGCGAATCTACTAATTTGTACATCTTGTTAGATAACACAAACCAAGAAAGCATGAAATTGCTGCACTCAACCTTCTTAGTAGGAAAGCAACTCATTCTGAGAACCTAACTAGGTTATTTAACACAGTACAGTGTTCGGCAGTGAAGATATTTGTTTTCTAAACAAACTACTTTAAAAATGAGGCCACCCCACTAAGTTGTACATCTTTTCAGATTATACAAACAAAGAATGTTTGAAATTGCTGTAATCAACCCTCTTGGTAAGAAAGTAACTCATTCCAAGAAGAGATCTAGCTTATTTCACACAGTACAGTGTTTGGCAATGAAGATGTTTGTTTTCTAAACAAATCACTTTAGAAATGAGGCGAATCTACTCAGTTGTATATCTTGTAAGATTACACAAACAAGGAAAGTATGAACTTGCTGCACTCAACCGTATTTGTAAGAAAGGGGCTCATTCCGAGTGGAGACCTAGCTTATTTCACACAGCACAGTGTTCTGCAATGAAGATGTTTGTTTTCTAAACAAACTACTTTAGAAATGAAATGAATCTACTAAGTTGTACATCTTGTTAGATTACAGAAACAAGGAAAGTTTGAACTTGCTGCACTCAACTTTGTTCTTAAGCAAAAGCAACTGAATCTGAGAACTGAACTAGCTTATTTCACACAGTACAGTGTTTGGCAATGAAGATGTTTGTTTTCTAAAAACAAACTACTTTAGAAATGAGAAGAATCTACTAAGTTGTACATCTTGTTAGATTACACAAACTAGGAAAGTTTGAACTTGCTGCACTCAACCGTCTTCGTAGGGAAAGCAACTGATTCCAAGAACCAAAACTAGCTTATTTCACACAGTACAGTGTTCAGAAATGAAGATGTTTGTTTTCTAAAGAAACTACTTTAGAAATGAAGTGAATCTACTATGTTGTACATCTTATTAGATTACACAAACAAGGAATGTTTGAACTTGCTGCACTCAACTGGTATTTCAGTAAGAAAACAACTCATTCAAAGAAAAGAACTAGCTTATTTTACACAGTACAGTGTTCGGCAATGAAGATGTTTGTTTTCTAAACAAACCACTTTAGAAAGGAGGCGAATCTACCCAGTTGTACATCTTGTTAGATTACACAAAGAAGGAAATGTTTCAACTTGCTGCACTCAACTGTCTTCGTAGAAAGCAACTCATTCCAAGAAGAGAGAACTAGCTTATTTCACACAGTACAGTGTTGGCAATGAAGATGTTTGTTTTCTAAACAAACTACTTTAGAAATGAGGGGAATCTAGTAAGTTGTACATCTTGTTAGATTAAACAAACAAGGAAAGTTTGAACTTGTTGAACTCAACATTCTTCGTAAGAAAGCAACTGATTCCAAGAAGAGAACTAGCTTATTTCACACAGTACAGTGTTCGGCAATGAAGATGTTTGTTTTTCTAAACAAACTACTTTAGAAATGAGGTTAATCTAGTAAGTTGTACATCTTGTTAGATTACACAAACAAGAAAGTTTGAACTTGCTGCACTCAAATCTTCTTCTAGAAAGCAACTGATTCCTAGAAGAGAACTAGCTTATTTCACACAGTACAGTGTTCAGCAATGAAGATGTTTATTTTATAAACAAACTACTTTAGAAATGAGGCGAATCTACTAAGTTGTACATCTTTTAGATTGCACTAACTAGGAATGTTTGAACTTGCTGGACTCAACCTTCTTCGTAGGAAAGCAACTGATTCCGAGAACCAAACTAGCTTATTTCACACAGTACAGTGTTCGGCAATGAAGATATTTGTTTTCTAAACAAACTACTTTAGAAATGAGGTGAATCTACTAAGTTGTACATGTTGTTAGATTACACAAACAAGGAATGTTTGAACTGCTGCAATCAACCCTCTTCCTAAGAAAGCAACTCATTCCTAGAAGAGAACTAGCTTATTTCACACAGTACAATGTTCCACAATGAAGATGTTTGTTTTCTAAACAAACTACTTTAGAAATGACACGAATGTACTAAGTTGTGCATCTTGTTAGATTACACAAACCAGGAGAGTTTGAACTTGCTGCACTCAATGGTCTTTGTAAAACGCCAACTCATTCAGACAAGAGAACTAGCTTATTTCACACAACACAGTGTTTGGCAATGATGATGTTTGTTTTCTAACAAAAGCACTTTTAGATTACACAAACTAGCAAAGTTTGATCTTGCTGCACTGAAGGCTGTTCGGAAGAAAGGGAACTCATTCTGAGAACCGAACTCGCTTATTTGACACAGTACAGTGTTTAGTAATGTAGATGTTTGTTTTCTAAAAAACTACTTTAGAAATTGGGCAAATATACTAAGTTGTACATCTTCTTAGATTACACTAACTAGGAATGTTTGAACTTGCTGCATTCAACATTTTTCACCGTAAAGCATCTAATTCTGAGAACCGGACTAGCTTATTTCACACAGTACAGTGTTGGGCAATGAAGATGTTTGTTTCTAAACAAAGTACTTTAGAAATGAATTGAATCTACTAAGGTGTACATCTTGATATATTACACTAACTAAGAATGTTTGAACTTGCTACTCAAACTTCTTGGGAGGTAGGAAAGCAACAGATTTCAAGAACCGAACTAGCTTATTTCACACAGTACAGTGTTTTTCAATGAAGGAATTTTTGTTTTCTAAACAAACTACTTTAGAAATGAGGAAATAAGTTGTACAATCTTGTTAGATTGTACTAACTAGTTGTGCACTCAATTACACAAGGAAGCAACTGATTCAAGAATCGTGCTGCACAGTGCTGTACAGTGTTCGGTAATGAAAATGTTTGTTTTCTAAACAAACTACTTCAGAATTGAGGCGAACTACTAAGATGTATGTCTTGTTAGATTACACAAACAAGGAAAATTTGAACTTACTGCACTCAATGGTCTTCGTGAGAAAGCAACATATTCAAACAAGAGGACTAGCTTATTTCACACAGTACAGTCTTTGGCAATGAAGATGTTTGTTTTCTAAACAAACTACTTTAGAAATGAGGTGAATCTACTAAGTTGTACATCTTGTTGGATTACACAAACAAGGAAAGTATGAAGTTGCTGAACTCAACCTTCTTCGTAGGAAAGCAACTGATTCCTAGAACCAACTAGGTTATTTCACACGGTATAGTGTTCGGCATAGACTATGATTGTTTTCTAAACACACTACTTTAGAGATGAGTCAAATCTACTAAGTTGTACATCTTGTTATATTACACATACAAGGAATGTTTGAACGTGCTGTACTAAACCTTCTTCTTGGGAAAGCAACTCATTCCGAGAACCGAACTAACTTAGTTCACACAATATAGTGGTCGGCAATGAGGATGTTTGTTTTCTAAACAAACTACTTTAGAAATGAGGTGAATCTACTAAGTTGTACATGTAGTTTGATTATACAATCCAGGAAAGTATGAATTAGCTGCTCTCAACCGTATTCATAAGGGACTCATTCCGAGAAGAGACCTAACTTATTTCACTCAGCACAGTGTTCGGCAATAAAGATGTTTGTTTCATAAACATACTACTTTAGAAATGATGTGAAACTAGGAAGTTGTACATCTTGTTGGATGACACTAACTACGAATGTTTGAACATGCTGCACGCAACTTATTTCGTAGCAAAACAACTGATTCTTAAAACCGAACTAGCTTATTTCACACAGTACAGTGATCGGGAAAGAAGATGTTCATTTTCTAAACAAACTGCTTTAGAAATGTGGAGAATCTAATAAGTTGTACTTCTTGTTAGATTCCACTAACTAGAATGTTTGAACTTGCTGCACTCAACCTTCTTCGGAAGGAAAGCAACTGAATCCATGAACTGAACTACCTTATTCCACACAGTACTAGCTTATTTCACACTGTACAGGGTTTGGCAATGAAGATTTTTGTTTTCTAAACAAACCATTTTAGAAATGAGGCGAATCTAGCAAATTGTACAACTTGTTAGATTACACAAACCAGGAAAGTTTGAACTTACTGCACTCAACGGTCTTCGTAAGAAAGCAACTCATTCAGAGAAGAGAACTAGCTTATTTCACACAGTACAGTGTTCGGCAATGAAGATGTTTGTTTTCTAAACAAACTATTTTAGAAATGAGGTGAATCTACTAAGTTGTACATCTTGTTAGATTACACAAACCAGGACAGTTTGAACTTGCTGCACTCAGAATTCTTCGTAAGAAAGGGGCTCATTCCAAGAGGAGAACTAGCTTATTTCACACAGCACAGTGCTCGACAATGAAGATGTTTGTTTTCTAAACAAACTCCTTTAGAAATGAAGTGAAAGTACTAAGTTGTACATCTTTTTAGATTACACTAACTAGGAAAGTTTGAACTTGCTGCACTCAACGTCTTATGTAGCAAAGCAACTGATTCCCAGAACCGAACTAGCTTATTTCACACAGTACAGTGTTTGGCAATGAAGATGTTCTTTTTCTAAACAAACTACTTTAGAAATGAGGTGAATCTACTAAGTTGTACATCTTGTTAGATTACACAAACAAGGAAAGTTTGAACTTGCTGCACTCAACGGTCTTCGTGGGAAAGCAACTCATTCCAAGAACCGAACTAGCTTATTTCACACAGTACAGTGTTTGGCAATGAAGATGTTTGTTTTCTAAACAAACAACTTTAGAAATGAGGTGAATCTACTAAGTTGTACATCTTGTTAGATTACACAAACCAGGAAAGTATGAACTTGCTGCACTCAACCTTATTCATAAGGGGCTCATTCAAGAAGGAGAACTAGCTAATTTCACACAGCACAGTGTTCGACAATGAAGATGTTTGTTTTCTAAACAAACTACTTTAGAAATGAAGTGAAACTGGTAAGTTGTACATCTTGTTAGATGACACTACCTAGGAATGTTTGAACTTGCTGCACTCAACCTTCTTCAGCAAAACAACTCATTCCGAGAACCAAACTAGCTTATTTCACACAGTACAGTTTTTGGCAAAGAAGATGTTCATTTTCTAAACAAACTACTTTAGAAATGAGGAGAATCTACTAAGTTGTACATCTTGTTTGATTGCAATAACTAGGAATGTTTGAACTTGCTGCACTCAACCTTCTTCATAGGAAAGCACCTGATTCCTAGAACCATATAATCCTTATTTCACACTGTACAGTGTTTGGCAATGAAGATGTTTGTTTTCTAAACAAACTATTTTACAAAAACAAAGGTAATCCCTACCCTTGTTGACCAACTAAAAAGGCATTTTTAACTTAAATATTTTAAATTTTTCTAAAGAAGAAGACACAACCCATTCAGAAAAACATTGGACCTCATCTGTCACCTACAGGTCCATCTGGGTCAAATGGAGGGACCCCATTAACTGGGGCCTAAGGGACCAACCCCCTCCTCACAGCAGGGAGAGGATTTGGACTGTCTGCACTCAAGAGGAAAAAAGACCTGTTTGGGTACCAGCAAAAGACTTAAATTATTTAACAACAAGGGGACGATAATAATCAATTCTCCAGGAGTATCCCCTTCTGAGAACTATCTGTTTCTTCACCAGGAACAACTGAAGGTGTGGATGCTACTCAGACCCAAAATGAAGCCAAAAAAGCTCCAGAAAGATTTACAGAAGAGGAGTTTAGGACTTCAAAGACCACTTTAGAAATGACGAGCTTACATAAGCTTCTTCTTGTTACCTTCTCCCTGTTTGGACCCCTCCTTCTTCAACTCTTTACCCTACCTTCTTGCTCCCCTGAGACCCTATCTTCTTATCCTCACTCTCAGGCCTGTGTAATTAATAAGATTACACAATTCATTCTTCAACAGCTAGAGGCAAGTAAACTTCATCAGATCAAAACACCACAGGTTTAACTCAAACTACAATGTTTAGCACTGAACTGGCTATGTTCTTAACATCCATCCCTGCCCTCCATCGACCCAACATGGGTAATTTATCTCAGACAGGTTGAGACAACATAAGACAGTTTGGGAGTGGTTAATGGGCTAGAGGCATGGTACTCAGTAACGGGTAAGATTCCCAGATGAGGGGACAACCTAGGACAGAGGCCATGACCATCCACCCGTTCTTACAAAAACAAACTGGGGGAGATGACCCAAACTGCCTAATTTCACACAGAACCCTGTTGGTTAGCCCAGCCAGTTTCTAAACAAACTACGGTGAAATGAGTCGAATCTACTAAGTTGTACATTTGTTGACCTGAACACAAACTCAGCTAGTTTGAAACTGCACTCCACCCAGCTTCTGCTGATGTGGTGAAATACTACTCATTTACACCTTTCTCTCATCCTTTTCACACACTCTCTCAAAATATACAAATACCTTGTTTGACAATAAACAAACTACTTTACAAATGAGACGGACTCGGCTCAATGTGGTTTTCTTGCCAGATTGTGTCTGGGGAGGTTTTTGAAGTTGCTGACACTGAACCTTCCCTCACAGCCTCGAGGAAGCGGCTGGCCCGACTCTCTATCTTCCACTCTACATGCCGGTTTCGGAGGAAAAAAAACAGTGCAGGCAATGAAGATGTTTGTTTTCTAAACAAACTCCTTTAGAAATGAAGTGAATCTTCTAAGTTGTATATCTTGTTAGATTACACTAACAAGGAATGTTTGAACTTGCTGCACTCAATCTTCTTTGAAGGAAAGCAACTTATTCCAAGAACCGAACTAGCTTATTTCACACAGTACAATGTTTGGCAATGAAGATGTTTGTTTTCTAAACAAACTACTTTAGAAATGAGGAGAATCTTCTAAGTTGTACATCTTGTTAGATTGCAATAACTAGGAATGTTTGAACTTGCTGCACTCAACCTTCTTTCATAGGAAAGCAACTGATTCAAGAACTGAACTAGCTTATTTCACACAGTACAGTGTTCAGCAATGAAGATGTTTGTTTTCTAAACAAACTACTTTAGAAATGAGGTGAATCTACTAAGTTGTACATCTTGTTAGATTACACAAACAAGGAAAGTTTGAACTTTCTGCACTCAACCTTCTTCGTAGGAAAGCAACTGATTCCTAGAACAGAGGCTAGCTTATTTCACACAGTACAGTGTTCACAATGAAGATGTTTGTTTTCTAAACAAACTACTTTAGAAATGAGGCAAATCTACTAAGTTGTACATCTTGTTAGATTACAAAAACAAGGAAAGTTTGAACTTTTGCATTGTTTTTGGTCTTTGTAGGGAAAGCAGCTCATTCAGACCTGGAACTAGCTTATTTCACAGAGTCAGTTTGGCCAATGAAGATGTTTGTTTTCTAAACTCTGCACTTTAGAAATGCTGCAAATCTACTACATTGTACATCTTGTTAGATTACACAAACAAGGAAAGTTTTAACTTCTGCACTCAACATTTTTGGAGGAAAGCAACTCTTTCCGAGGACCTAACTAGCTTATTTCACCCAGTACAATGTTCGACAATGTAGATGTTTGTTTTCTAAACAAACTCCTTTAGAAATGAGGCAAATCTACTAAGTTGTACATTTTGTTAGATTACACTAACTAGGAAAGTTTGAACTTGTGCACTCAACCTTCTTCGTAGGAATGTAACTGTTTGCAAAAACTGAACTGCCTTATTTCACACAGTACAGTATTCAGCAACGAAGATGTTTGTTTTCTAAATAAACTACTTTAGAAATGAGGCGAATCTAGTAGTTGTACATTTTGTTAGATTACACAAAGAAGGACATTTTGAAGTTGCTGCACTCAACCTTCCTAGTAGGAAAGCAACTGATTCCTAGAACCGACCTGGCTTATTTCACACAGTACAGTGTTCAGAAATGAAGATGTATGTTTTCTAAACAAACCACTTTAGAAATGAAGCGAATATAGTAAGTTGTAAATCTTGTTAGATTACACAAACAAAGGAAAGTTTGAAACTGCTGCACTCAATGTTCTTCATAAGAAAGTATCTCATTCAGACAAGAGAACTAGCTTATTTCACACAGTACAGTGTTCGGCAATGAAGATGTTTGTTTTCTAAACAAACTACTTTAGAAATGAGGTGACTCTAGTAAGTTGTACAGCTTGTTAGATTACACAAACAAGAAAAGTTTGAACTTCCTGCACTCAACCATCTTGGTAGTAAAGCAACTGATTCCTAGAACCTAACTAGCTTATTTCACACAGTACAGTGTTTGGCAATGTAAATGTTTCTTTTCTAAACAAACTACTTTAGAAATCAGGCAAATGTACTAAGTTGTACATCTTGTTAGATTTCACTAACTAGGAATGTTTAACCATGCTGCACTCAACCTTCTTCATAAGAAAGCAACTGATTCCAAGAGGAGAACTAGCTTATTTCACACAGTACAGTGTTCAAAATGAAGATGTTTGTTTTCTAAACAAAGTATTTTAGAAATGAGGAGAATCTACTAAGTTGTACATCTTGTTAGATTACACAAACAAAGGAAAGTTTGAACTTGCTGCACTCAACGGTCTTCATAAAGAAAGCAACTCATTCTGAGAAGAGAACTAGCTTATTTCACACAGTACAGTGTTACAAAAATGAAGATGTTTCTTTTCTAAACAAATAACTTTAGAAATGAGTAGAATCTACTAAATTGTACATCTTGTTAGATTACACAAACCAGGAAAGTATGAACTTGCTGCACTCAACCTGTATTTGTAAGAAAGGGGCTCATTCAAGAAGAAAACCAGCTTATTTCACACAGCACAGTGTTCAGCAATGAAGATGTTTGTTTTCTAAACAAACTCCTTTAGAAATGAAGTGAAACTAGTAAGTTTTACATCTGTTTAGATGACACTAACTAGGAATGTTTGAACTTGCTGCACGCAACCTTCTTCAAAGCAAAGCAACTGATTCCGAGAACTGAAGTAGCTTATTTCACACAGTACAGTGTTTGGCAGTGAAGATGTTTGTTTTCTAAACAAACTACTTTAGAAATGAGGAGAATCTACTAAGTTGTACATCTTGTTAGATTGCAATAACTAGGAAAGTTTGAACTTGTTGCATTCAACCTTCTTCATAGGAAAGCAACTGATTCCTAGAACAGATCTAGCTTATTTCAAACAGTACAGTGTTTGGCAATGAAGAAGCTTGTTTTCTAAACAAAGTATTTTAGAAATGAGGCAAATTTACTAAGTTGTACATCTTGTTAGATTACACAAACAAGGAAAGTTTGAACTTGCTGCACTCAACCTTCATTAAGAAAGCAACTCATTCAGCGAAAGAGAACTATCTTATTTCACACAGTACAAGTGTTCAGCAATGAAGATGTTTGTTTTCTAAACAAACTATTTTAGAAATGAGGGGAATCTGTTAAGTTGTACATCTTGTCAGATTACACAAACAAGGTAAGTTTGAACTTGCTGCACTCAACCTTCTTCGTAGGAAAGCAACTGATTCCAAGAATGGAACTAGCTTATTTCACACAGTACAGTGTTCGGCAATGAAGATGTTTGTTTTCTAATCAAACTACTTTAGAAATGAGGCAAATCTACTAAGTTGTACATCTTGTTAGATTACACTAAATAGGAATGTTTGAACTTGCTGCACTCAACCTTCTTCGTAGGAAAGCAACTGATTCTGAGAAGAGAACTAGCTTATTTCACACAGTACAGTGTTCAGCAATGAAGTTGTTTGTTTTCTAAACACACTAGTTTAGAAATGAGGATGAATCTACTATGTTGTACATATTGTTAGATTACACTAAACAAGGAATGTTTGAACTTGCTGCACTCAACCTTCTTCATAGGAAAGCAACTGATTCCTAGAACCGAACTAGCTTATTTCACACAGTACAGTGTTCAGCAATGAAGTTGATTGTTTTCTAAACACACTAGTTTAGAAATGAGGCAAATCTACTAAGTTGTACATCTTGTTAGATTACACAAACATGGAAAGTTTAACTTGCTGCACTCAATCGTATTCATAAGAAAGCAACTCATTCAGAGAGGAGAACTAGCTTACTTCACACAGCTCTGTGTTTGGCAGTGAAGATATTAGTTTTCTAAAACATACTACTTTAGAAATGAATTGAAATTACTAAGTTTTACATCTTTTTAGATGACACTAACTAGGAATGTTGCATTTGCTGCACTCAACCTTCTTTGTAGGAAAGCAACTGTTTCCAAGAAGTGAACTGTCTTATTTCACACAGTACTGTGTTTGGCAATGAAGATGTTTGCTTTCTAAACAAATTACTTTAGAAATGAGGCAAATCTACTAAGTTGTAAATGTTGTTAGATTACACATACAAGGAAAGTTTGAACTTGCTGCACTCAACCATCTTCGTAAGAAAGCACTGATTCCAGAGAAGAACTAGCTTATTTCACACAGTACAGTGTTTGCAACAAAGATGTTTGTTTTCTAAACAAACTACTTTAAGAAATGAGGTGAATCTACTAAGTTGTACATCTTGTTAGATTACACAAACAAGGAAAGTTTGAACTTGATGCACTCAAAGGTCTTGGTAAGAAAGCAACTGATTCGAGAACCGAACTAGATTATTTCACACAGTACAGTGTTTGGTAATGAAGATGTTTGTTTTGTAAACAAACTACTTTAGAAATGAGGCAAATCTACAAATTGTACATCTTGTTAGATTGCACTTACTAGGAAAGTTTGAACTTGCTGCACTCAACCTTCTTCGTAAGAAAGCAACTCATTCAGAGAAGAGAACTACCTTTTTATCACACAAAACAGTCTTCACCAATGAAGATGTTTGTTTTGAAAAAGAAACTACTTTAAAAATGAGGCGAATCTTCTAAGTGGTATATCTTGTTAAATTACACAAACAAGGAAAATTTGAACTTGCTGAACTCAACCTTCTTCATAGGAAAGCAACTGATTCCTAGAACTGAACTAGCTTATTTCACACAGTACAGTGTTCAGCAATGAAGATGTTTGTTTTCTAAACAAACTACTTTAGAAATGAAGTGAAACTAGTAAGTTGTACATCTTGTTAGATTACACTAACCAGGAATGTTTGAACTTGCTGCACTCAACCTTCTTTGTAGGAAAGCAACTGATTCCGAGAAACAAACTAGCTTATTTCACACAGGACAGTGTTTGGCAAAGAAAATGTTTCTTTTCTAAACAAACTAATTTAGAAATGACACAAATCTACTAAAGGGTACATCTTGTTAGATTACACAAACATGGAATGTTTGAACTTGCTGCACTCAACGGTCTTCATAAGAAAGTCACTCATTCAGAGAAGAGAACTAGTTTATTTCACACAAAACAGTCTACAGCAATGAAGATGTTTGTTTTCTAAAGAAACTACTTTAGAAATGAATTGAAACTACTAAGTTGTACATCTTGTTATATGATAGCAACTAGGAAAGTTTGAACTTGCTGAATTCAACCTTCTTCGTAGCAAAGGAACTGATTTCTAGAACCTAACTAGATTATTTCACACAGTACAGTGTTCAGCAATGAAGATGTTTGTTTTCTAAACAAACTACTTTGAAATGAGGCAAATTTACAACGTTGTACATCTTGTTATATTACACAAACAAGGAAAGTTTGTACTTGCTGCACTCACTCTGGCTCTAGGTAAGAAAGCAACTCATTCCAAGAAGAGAACTATCTTTTTTCACACAGTACAATGTTTGGCAATGAAGATGTTTGTTTTCTAAACAAACTACTTTAGAAATGAAGGCAATCTAGTAAGTTGTACATCTTGTTAGATTACACAAACAAGGAAAGTTTAAACTTGCTGCACTCAACGGTCTTCGTGAGAAAGCAACTCACTCAGACAAGAGAACTAGGTTATTTCACATAATACAGTGTTTTGCAATGAAGATGTTTGTTTTCTAAACAAACTATTTTAGAAATGAAGTGAAACTAGTAAGTTGTACATCTTGTCAGATGACAGTAACAAGGAATGTTTGAACTTGCTGCACTCAAATTTCTTCATAAGGAAAGCAACTGATTCTGAGAACCGAACTAGCTTATTTCACACAGGACAGTGTTTGGCGGTGAAGATGTTTGTTTTCTAAAAAAACTACTTTAGAAATGTGGCGAATCTACTAAGTTGTACATCTTGTTAGATTAAACAAACAAGGAAAGTTTGAACTTGCTGCACTGAACGGTCTTTGTAAGAAAGCAACTCATTCCAAGAAGAGAACTGGCTTATTTCACACAAAACAGTCTTCTGGCAACTGAAGATGTTTGTTTTCTAAACAAACTACTTTAGAAATGAAGTGAAACTAGTAAGTTGTACATCTTGTTAGATGACAGTAAAGGAATGTTTGAACTTGCTTCACTGAACCTTCTTCACAGCAAAGCAACTGATTTCTGAGAACCAAACCCAACTTATTTGACACAGTACAGTGTTGGGCAATGAAGACATTTATTTCTAAAGAAACTGCTTTAGATATGAGCCAAATCTACTAAGTTGTGCATCTTTTTAGAATACACAAACAAGGAAAGTTTGAACTTGCTGCACTCAACCTTCTTCTTAGGAAAGCAACTGATTCCGAGAGAACTGAACTAGCTTATTTCACACAGGACAGTATTTGGCAGTGAAGATGTTTGTTTTCTAAACAAACTACTTTAGAAATGAGGCACATCTAGTAAGTTGTACATCTTCTTAGATTACACAAACAAGGAAAGTTTGAACTTGCTGCACTCAACCATGTTTGTAGGAAAGCAACTGATTCCAAGAACTGAACTAGCTTATTTCACACAGTACAGTGTTCAGCAATGAAGATGTTTGTTTTCTAAACAAACTACTTTAGAAATGAGGTGAATCTGCTAAGTTGTACATCTTGTTAGATTACAAAGAGGAAAGTTTGAACTTGCTGCACTCAACGGCCTTTGAAAGAAAGCAACTCATTCAGACAAGAGAACTAGCTTATTTCACACAAAACAGTCTTCGGCAATGAAGGTGTTTGTTTTATAAACATACTACTTCAGAAATGAAGTGAAGCTAGTAAGTTGTATATCTTGTTAGATTACACTAACTAGGAATGTTTGAACTTGCTGCACTCAACCTTCTTTTCAGGAAAGTAACTGATTCCGAGAACTGAACTAGCATATTTCACACAGTACAGTGTTTGGCAATGAAAATGTTTGTTTTCTTAACAAACTACTGTAGAAATGAGGCGAATCTACTAAGTGGTTTATCTTGTTAGATTGCACAAACAAGGAATGTTTGAACTTGCTGCTCTCAACGGTCTTCATAAGAAAGCAACTCATTCAGAGAAGACAACTAGCTTATTTCACAGAAAACTATGTTTGGCAGTGAAGATGTTTGTTTTCTAAACAAACTGCCTTTAGAAATGAGGCACATCTAGTAAGTTGTATATCTTCTTAGATTACACAAACAAGGAAAGTTTGAACTTGCTGCACTCAACCTTCTTCATAGGAAAGGAACTGTTTCCAAGAACTGAACTAGCTTATTTCACACAATACACTGTTCAGCAATGAAGATGTTTGTTTTCTAAACAAACTACTTTAGAAATGAGGTGAATCTACCAAGTTGTACATCTTGTTAGATTACACAAAGAAGGAAAGTTTGAACTTGCTGCACTCAACGGTCTTTGTAAGAAAGCAACTCATTCAGACATTAGAACAAGCTTATTTCACACAATACAGTTTTCAGCAATGAAGATGTTTTTTTCTAAACAAACTACTTTGAGAAATGAGGTGAACATACTAAGTTGTATATCTTGTTAGATTACAAAAACAAGTAATGTTTGAACCTGCTGCAATCAACCCTCTTCGTAAGAAAGCAACTCATTCAGAGAGGAGAACAAGCTTATTTCACACAGTACAGTGTTCGGCAATGAAGATGTTTGTTTTCTAAACAAACTGCTGTAGAAATGAGGCAAATCTACTAAGTTGTACATCTTTTCAGATTACACAAACAAGAATGTTTGAAACTGCTGCAATAAACCCTCTTCGTAAGAAAGTAACTCATTCCTAGAAGAGAACTAGCTTATTTCACACATTACAGTGTTTGACAATGAAGATGTTTGTTTTCTAAACAAACTACTTTAGAAATGAGGTGACAGTACTAAGTTGTACATCTTTTCAGATTACACAAACAAAGAATGTTTGAAACTGCTGCAATAAACCCTCTTCATAAGAAAGTAACTCATTCGGAGAAGAGAACTAGCTTATTTCACACATTACAGTGTTTGACAATGAAGATGTTTGCTTTCTAAACAAACTACTTTAGAAATGCGTGAATCTAGTAAGTTGTACATCTTGATAGATTACACAAACAAGGAAAGTTTGAACTTGCTGCACTCAACAGTATAGAAAGTAACTCATTCAGACAAGAGAACTAGCTTATTTCACACAGTACAGTGTTCAGCAATGAAGATGTTTGTTTTCTAAACAAACCAATTTAGAAATGAGGCGAATCTACTAAGTTGTACATCTTGTTAGATTACACAATTCAGGAAAGGATAAACTTGCTGCACTCAACTGTATTCGTCAGAAAGGGCCTCATTGCCAGAGGAGAACTAGCTTATTTCACACAGCACAGTGTTCAGCAATGAAGATGTGTGTTTTCTAAACAAACTGCTTTAGAAATGAAGTAAAACTAGTAAGTTGTACATCTTGTTAGATGACACTAACTAGGAATGTTTGAACTTGCTGCACTCAACCTTCTTTGTAGAAAGCAACTGATTCTGAGAACAGACCCAGCTTATTTCACACAGTACAGTGTTCATCAATGAAGTTGTTTGTTTTCTAAACAAACTAGTTTAGAAATGAGGCGAATATAGTAACTTGTACATCTTGTTAGATTATACAAACAAGGAAATTTTGAACTTGCTGCAATCAACCTTCTTCGTAGGAAAGCACCTGATTCCGAGAACTGAGCTAGCTTATTTCACACAGTACAGTGTTCGGCAATGAAGATGTTTGTTTTCTAAACAAACCACTTTAGAAATGAGGTGAATCTACTAAGTTGTACATGTTGTTAGATTACAGAAAGAAGGAAAGTTTCAATTTACTGCACTCAACCGTCTTCTTAAGAAAGCAACTAATTCAGAGAAGAGAACTAGCTTATTTCACACAAAACAGTCTTCGGTAATGAAGATATTTGTTTTCTAAACAAAC
This sequence comes from Orientallactaga sibirica, assembly GCA_036365145.1. Classification (NCBI taxonomy): domain Eukaryota; kingdom Metazoa; phylum Chordata; class Mammalia; order Rodentia; family Dipodidae; genus Orientallactaga; species Orientallactaga sibirica. Next base: position 810,038 of record JAEOAD010000020.1, read on the forward strand.
TACTTTAGAAATGAGGCCAATCTACTAAGTTGTACACATTATTAGATTACACAAACAAGGAAAGTTTTAACTTGCTGCACTCAACCTTCTTCGTAGGAAAGCAACTTATTCCGAGAACCGAACTAGCTTATTTCACAAAGTACACTGTTCAGAAATGAAGATATTTGTTTTCTAAACAAACTACTTTAGAAATGAGGTAAATCTACTATGTTGTATATATTTCACATTACACAAACAAGGAATGTTTGAAACTGCTGCAATCAACCCTCTTCGTAAGAAATTAACTCATTCCGAGAAGAGAACTAGCTTATTTCACACAGTACTGTGTTCGGCAATGAAGATGATTGTTTTCTAAACAAACTACTTTAAAAATGAGGTGACACTACTAAGTTGTACATCTTTTCAGATTACACAAACAAAGAATGTTTGAAACTGCTGCAATAAAACCTCTTCGTAAGAAAGTAACTCATTCCGAGAAGAGAACTAGCTTATTTCACACATTACAGAGTTTGGCAATGAAGATGTTTGTTTTCTAATCAAACTACTTTAGAAATGAGGCGAATCTAGTAAGTGGTACATCTTGTTAGATTACGGAAACAAGGAAAGTATGAACTTGCTGCACTCAACCGTGTTCATCAGAAAGGGCCTCATTGCCAGAGGAGAACTATCTTATTTCACACAGCACAGTGTTCAGCAATGAAGATGTGTGTTTTCTAAAGAAACTGCTTTAGAAGTGAAGTAAAACTAGTAAGTTGTACATCTCGTTAGATGACACTAACTAGGAATGTTTGACCTTGCTGCACGCAACCTTCTTCGTAGCAAAGCAACTGATTCCGAAAACTGAACTAGCTTATTTCACACAGTACAGTGTTTGGCAATGAAGATGTTTGTTTTCTAAACAAACCACTTTAAAAATGAGGAGAATCTACTAAATTGTACATCTTGTTAGATTGCAGTAATTCAGGAATGTTTAAACTTGCTGCACTCAAACTTCTTCATAGAAAGCAACTCATTCCAGAGAAGAACTAGCTTATTTCACACAGCACAGTGTTCAGCAATGAAGATGTTTGTTTTCTAAACAAACTACTTTAAAAATGAAGTAAATCTACTAAGTTGTACATCTTGTTAGATTACAGAAAGAAGGAAAGTTTGAACTTGCTGCACACAACCTTCTTAATTGGAAAGCAACTGATTCTGAGAACTAGACCCAACTTATTTCACACAGTACAGTTTTTGGCAATGAAGATGTTTGTTTTCTAAACAAACTACTTTACAAATGAGGAGAATCTACTAAGTTGTACATCTTGTTAAATTACACTAACAAGGAATGTTTGAACTTGCTGCACTCAACCTTCTTTGTAGAAAAGCAACTGATTCTGAGAACTGAACTAGCTTATTTCACACAGTACAGTGTTGAAGCAATGAAGATGTTTGTTTTCTAAACAAACTACTTTAGAAATGAGGTGAATCTACTAAGTTGTACATCTTGTTAGATTACACTCAAACAAGGAAAGTTTGAACTTGCTGCACTCAACCTTCTTCGTGGGAAAGCAACAAATTCCAAGAGGCCAATCTAGCTTATTAGATTACACACAGTAAAGTGTTCACTAGATGCAATGAAGATGTTTGTTTTCTAAACAAACTACAGTACAGTTTAGAAATGAAGATATGTGTTTTGAATCTACTATGTTGAGGTGAATCTATCTTGTTAGATTTTCACAAACAAACAAGGAATGTTTGAAACTGCTGCAATCAACCCTTTTTGAACTCATTCTGAGAAGAGAACTGCTTAATTCACACAGTACAGTGTTCAGCAATGAAGATGATTGTTTTCTAAACAAACTACTTTAAAAATGAGGTGACACTGCTAAGTTGTACATCTTTTTCAGATTACACAAACAAAGAATGTTTGAAACTGCTGCAATAAACCCTCTTTTAAGAAAATAACTCATTCGAGAAGAGAACTAGCTTATTTCACACATTACAGTGTTTTCAATGAAGATGTTTGTTTTCTAAACAAACTACTTTAGAAATGAGGCGAATCTATTAAGTTGTACATCTTGTTAGATTACACAAACCAGGAAAAGAACTTGCTGCACTCAACCATATTTGAACTTGCTGCACTCAAGCTTATTTCACATAGCAAGTGTTCAGCCATCATTGTGTTTTCTAAAACTGCTTTAGAAATAAAACTTATTTCACACACACTAACTAGGAATGTTTGACCTTGCTGCCGCGCAACCTTCAGCAAAAGATGATTTGTTTATTTCAGTAAGTGTTCAGCACTGAAGATGTTTGTTTTTAAACAAACCAATTTAAATCTACTAAGTTGTACATCTTGTTAGATTACACAATTCAGGAAAGGATAAACTTGTTGTCAACTGTCTTGTTAGAGGGCATTAATTGCCAGAAGAGTTTGAGCTTATTTCACACTCAACAGTGTTCAGCAATGAAGAAAAACAAACTGCTTTAGAAATGACAAGAACTAGTAAGTTGTACATTTAGATGACACTACAGAATGTTTGAAATGAAGATGTTTGTTTTCGTAGCAAAACAACTTTAGAAATGATGCTGAATTTACTATTTCACACAGTACAGTGTTTGCCATGAAGATATCTGTTGTCTAAACAAACTTTACAAATGTTTGAATGTACTAAGCTGTACATCAACTAACTACACTAACTAGGAATGTTTGAACATGCTGCACTCAACCTTCTTTGTAGAAAAGCAACTGATTCCGAGAACTGAACTAGCTTATTTCACACAGTACAGTGTTCGGCAATGAAGATGTTTGTTTTCTAAACAAACCACTTTAGAAATGAGGTGAATCTACTAAGTTGTACATGTTGTTAGATTACAGAAACAAGGAATGTTTCAATTTACTGCACTCAACTGTCTTCTTAAGAAAGCAACTCATTCAGAGAAGAGAACTAGCTTATTTCACACAAACAGTGTTCAGTAATGAAGATATTTGTTTTCTAAACAAACTACTTTAGAAATGAGGCCAATCTACTAAGTTGTACACCTTGTACATCTTGTTAGATTACACAAACCAGGAAAGTTTGAACATAGCTTATTGCACTCAAAATGAAGATATGTGTTTTCTTCTTTAGAAATGAGAAAAGCAACTCATTCAAACAAGAATGGAGAACTAGCTTTTATTTCACACAGCACAGTGTGTTCAGCAATGAAGATGTTTGTTTTCTAAACAAACTACTTTAGAAATGAGGTGACACTGCTAAGTTGTACATCTTTTCAGATTACACAAACAAAGAATGTTTGAACTTGCTGCAATAAACCCTTCTTCGTAAGAAAATAACTCATTCCAAGAAGAGAACTAGCTTATTTCACACAGTACAGTGTTTGGCAATGAAGATGTTTGTTTTCTAAACAAACTACTTTAGAAATGAGGCGAATCTATTAAGTTGTACATCTTGTTAGATTACACAAACCAGGAAAGTTTGAACTTGCTGCACTCAACCATATTCGTCAGAAAGGGCCTCATTCCCACAGGAGAACTAGCTTATTTCACACAGCACAGTGTTCAGCCAATGAAGATGTTTGTTTTCTAAACAAACTACTTTAGAAATGAGGTAAAACTAGTAAGTTGTACATCTTGTTAGATGACACTAACTAGGAATGTTTGAACTTGCTGCACTCAACCTTCTTCATAGCAAAGCAACTGATTCTGAAAACTGAACTAGCTTATTTCACACAGTACAGTGTTTGGCAATGAAGATATTCATTTTCTAAACAAACGACTTTAGAAATGAGGAGAATCTACTAAGTTGTACATCTTGTTAGATTACACTAACTAGGAATGTTTGAACTTGCTGCACTCAACCTTCTTCATAGGAAAGCAACTAATTCCTAGAAGAGAACTAGCTTATTTCACACAGTACACAGTTTCAGCAATGAAGATGTTTGTTTTCAAAACAAACTACTTTAAAAATGAGGTGAATCTACTAAGTTGTACATCTTGTTAGATTACAGAAAGAAGGAAAGTTTGAACTTGCTGCATACAACCTGCTTTGTAGAAAGCAACTCATTCGAGAACCTAACAACCTTATTACACACAGTACAGTTTTTGGCAATGAAGATGTTTGTTTTCTAAACAAACTACTTTAGAAATGAGACGAATCTACTAAGTTGTACATCTTGTTAAATTACACTAACAAGGAATGTTTGAATTTTCTGCACTCAACCTTCTTCGTAAGGAAAGCAACTGATTCCAAGAACAGAACTAGCTTATTTCACACAGTACATTGTTCAGCAATGAAGATGTTTGTTTTCTAAAAAAACTACTTTAGAAATGAAGGTGAATCTACTAAGTTGTACATCTTGTTAGATTACATAAATAAGGAAAGTTTGAACTTGCTGAACTCAACCTTCTTCGTAGGAAAGCAACTGTTCCTAGAACAGAACTAGCTTATTTCACACAGCACAGTGTTTGGCAATGAAGATGTTTGTTTTCTAAACAAACTATTTTTAGAAATGAGGCGAATCTACTAGGTTGTACATCTTGTTGGATTACATAAACAAGGAAAGTTTGAACTTGCTGCACTCAACCTTCTTTGTAGGAAAGCAACTCATTCCGAGAACAGGACTAGCTTATTTCACACAGTACAGTGTTCGGGCAATGAAGATGTTTGTTTTCTAAACAAACTACTTTAGAAATGAGGCGAATCTACTAAGTTGTACATCTTGTTAGATTACACAAACCAGGAAAAGTTTGAACTTGCTGCACTCAACCGTATTTGTAAGAAAGCAACTCATTCTGAGAGGAGAACTAGCTTATTTCACACAGCACAGTGTTCTGCAATGAAGATGTTTGTTTTCTGAACAGACTACTTTAGAAATGAAGTGAAACTAGTAAGTTGTACATCTTGTTAGATGACATTAACTGGGAAAGTTTGAACTTGATTCACTCAATGGTCTTCGTGAGAAAGCAACTCATTAAGACAAGAGAACTAGCTTATTTCACACAGTACAGTGTTTGGAAATGAAGATGTTTGTTTTCTAAACAAACCACTTTAGAAATGATGCGAATGTACTAAGGTATATATCTTGTTACACAAACAAGGCAAGTTTGAACTTGCTGCACTCAACCTTCTTCGTAGGAAAGCAACTCATTCCGAGAACCGAACTAATTTATTTAACACAGTACAGTGTTCGGCAATGAAGATGATTGTTTTCTAAAAAAACTACTTTAAAAATGAGGCCACCCTACTAAGTTGTACATCTTTTCAGATTACACAAACAAAGAATGTTTGAAATTGTTGCAATCAATTCTTCTTGGTAAGAAAGCAACTCATTCCAAGAAGAGAATCTAGCTTATTTCACACAGTACAGTGTTTGGCAATGAAGATGTTTGTTTTCTAAACAAACCACTTTAGAAATGAGGTGAATCTACTAATTTGTACATCTTGTTAGATAACACAAACCAAGAAAGTTTGAACTTGCTGCACTCAACCTTCTTAGTAGGAAAGCAACTCATTCTGAGAACCTAACTAGGTTATTTAACACAGTACAGTGTTCGGCAATGAAGATGATTGTTTTCTAAAAAAACTACTTTAAAAATGAGGCCACCCTACTAAGTTGTACATCTTTTCAGATTACACAAACAAAGAATGTTTGAAATTGTTGCAATCAACCCTCTTGTAAGAAAGTAACTCATTCCGAAAAGAGATCTAGCTTATTTCACACAGTACAGTGTTCAGCAATGAAGATGCTTGTTTTCTAAACAAACCACTTCAGAAATGAGGCGAATCTACTCAGTTGTACATCTTGTAAGATTACACAAACCACGAAAGTATGAACTTGCTGCACTCAACCGTATTTGTAAGAAAGGGGCTCATTCCGAGTGGAGACCTAGCTTATTTCACACAGCACAGTGTTCTGCAATGAAGATGTTTGTTTTCTAAACAAACTACTTTAGAAATGAAATGAAACTAGTAAGTTGTACATCTCGTTAGATGACACTTACTAGGAATGTTTGAACTTGCTGCACGCAACTTTGTTCACAGCAAAGCAACTGAATCTGAGAACTGAACTAGCTTATTTCACACAGTACAGTGTTTGGCAATGAAGATGTACGTTTTCTAAACAAACTACTTTAGAAATGAGAAGAATCTACTAAGTTGTACATCTTGTTAGATTGCACTAACTAGGAATGTTTGAACTTGCTGCACTCAACCGTCCTCGTAGGAAAGCAACTGATTCCAAGAACCAAACTAGCTTATTTCACACAGTACAGTGTTCAGCAATGAAGATGTTTGTTTTCTAGAGAAACTACTTTAGAAATGAAGTGAATCTAGTATGTTGTACATCTTATTAGATTACACAAACAAGGAAATTTTGAACTTGCTGCACTCAACTGGCTTCGTAAGAAAACAACTCATTCAAACAAAAGAACTAGCTTATTTTACACAGTACAGTGTTCGGCAATGAAGATATTTGTTTTCTAAACAAACCACTTTAGAAAGGAGGCGAATCTACCCAGTTGTACATCTTGTTAGATTACACAAAGAAGGAATGTTTCAACCTGCTGCAATCAACCCTTTTCGTAAGAAAGCAACTCACTCCTACAGGAGAACTTGCTTATTTCACAAAGTACAGTGTTCAGCAATGAAGATGTTAGTTTTCTAAACAAACTACTTTAGAAATGAGGGGAATCTAGTAAGTTGTACATCTTGTTAGATTAAACAAAAAAGGAAAGTTTGAACTTGCTGCACTCAACCGTAATCGTAAGAAAGGGGCTCATTGCCAGAGGAGAACTAGCTTTTTTCACCCAGCACAGTGTTCGGCAATGAAGACGTTTGTTTTCTAAACATATTACTTTAGAAATGAAGTTAAACTAGTAAGTTGTACATCTTGTTAGATTACACAAACAAGCAAAGTTTGGACTTGCTGCATTCAATCTTCTTCGTAGGAAAGCAACTGATACCTAGAACCGAACTAACTTATTTCACACAGTACAGTGTTTGCAATGAAGATGTTTGTTTTCTAAACAAACTACTTTAGAAATGAGGCGAACCTACTAAGTTGTACATCTTGTTAGATTACACAAACAAGGAAAGGTTGAACTTGCTGGACTCACCCTTCTCCATAGGAAAGCAACTCATTCCGATAACCGGACTAGCTTATTTCACCCGGTTCATTGTTCGGCAATGAAGATGTTTGTTTTCTAAACAAACTACTTTAGAAATGAGGCAGATCTACTAGGTTGTGCATCTTGTTAGATTACACAAACAGGAATGTTTGAAACTGCTGCAATCAACCCTCTTCATAAGAAAGTAACACATTTCTAGAAGAGAACCTGCTTATTTCACACAGCACAGTGTTCTGCAATGAAGATGTTTCTTCTCTAAACCAACTACTTTAGAAATGACATGAAACTAGTAAGTTGTACATCTTGTTAGATGACACTAACTAGGAGTGTTTGAACTTGCTGCACGCAACATTCTTCGTAGCAATGCAACTGATTCTGAGAACCGAACTAGCTTATTTCACACAGTACAGTTTTGGCAATGAAGATGTTTGTTTTCTAAACAAACTACTTAACAAATGAGGGGAATCAAATAAGTTGTACATCTTCTTAGATTACACAAACAAGGAAAGTTTGAACTTGCTGCACTCAACGTTCTTCATAAGAAAGCAACTCGTTCAGAGAAGAGAACTAACTTATTTCACACAAAACAGTCTTTGCTAATGAAGATGTTTGTTTTCTAAACAAACTACTTCAGAAATGAAGCGGATCTACTAAGTTGTACAACTTGTTAGATTACACAAATAAGGAAAGTTTGAACGTGCTACAATCAACTTTCTTTGTAGTAAAGCAACTCATTCTGAGAACCGAACTAGCTTTTTTCACACAGTACAGTGTTCGGCAATGAAGATGTTTGTTTTCTAAACAAACTACTTTAGAAATGAGGTGAATCTACTAAGCTGTACATCTTGTTAGATTACACAAATAAGGAAAGTTTGAACTTGCTGCACTCAACCGTCTTTGTAGGAAATCAACTAATTCCGAGAACCGAACTAGCTTATTTCACACAGTACAGTGTTTGGTTCTGTAGATGATTGTTTTCTAAACAAACTACTTTAGAAATGAGGCAATTCTACTAAGTTGTACCTGTTGTTTGATTGTACTAACTAGTAATCGTTTAACTTGGTGCAGTCAACCTCCTACATAGGAATGAAACTGATTCCAAGAACCGAACTAGCTTATTTCATACAGTACAGTGTTCGGCAATGAAGATGTTTGTTTTCTAAACAAACTAATTTAGAAATGAAGTGACACTAGTGAGTTGTACATATTGTTAGATGACACTAACTAGGAATCTTTGAACTTCCTGCACTCATCCTTCTCCGTAGGAAAGCACCTCATTCTGACAACCTAACTAGCTTTTTTCACACACTAGGGTGTTCTGCAACGTAGATATTTGTTTTCTAAGCAAACTACTTTAGAAATGAGACAAATCTACAAGTTGTACATCTTTTTAGATTGCACTAACTAGGAATGTTTGAACTTCCTGCACTCATCCTTCTTTGTAGGAAAGTAACTCTTTCCGAGGACCTAACTAGCTTATTATACACAGTACAGTGTCTGGCAATGTAGATATTTGTTTTCTAAACAAACTACTTTAGAAATGAGGCAAATCTACTAAGTTGTACATCTTGTTGGATTTCACTAACTAGGAATGTTGGAAGTAGCTGCACTCAACAGTCTTCGTAGGAAAGCAACTCATTCTGAGAACCAAACAAACTTATCTCACACAGTACAGTGTTCGGCAATGAAGATGCTTGCTTTCTAAACAAATTACTTTAGAAATGAGGCAAATCTAGCAAGTTGTACATCTTGTAAGATTACACAAACAAAGAATGTTTGAACCTGCTGCAATCAACCCTTTTCGTAAGAAAGCAACTCATTCCTAGAGGAGAACTAGCTTATTTCACACAGTACAATGTTTGGCAATGAAGATGTTTGTTTTTAAACAAACTATTGTAAAAAGAGGTGAATCTACTAAGTTGTACCTCTTGCTAGATTAAACTAACTAGGAATGTTTGAACTTGCTGTACTCAAACTTCTTCGTAGGAAAACAGCTGATTATGAGAACAAAAATAACTTATTACACACAGTACAGTATTCGGCAATGAAGATGTTTGTTTTCTAAACAAACTGCTTTAGAAATGAGGCGAATCTACTAAGTTGTACATCTTCTTAGATTACACAAACAAGGAACATTTGAACTTTCTGCACTCAACCTTCTTCGGAGGAAAGCAACTCATTCCGAAAACCTAACTAGCTTATTTCACACAGTACAGTGTTTGGCAATGTAGATGATTGTTTTCTCAAGAAACTACTTTAGAAATGAGGTGAATCTAGTAAGTTGTACATCTTGTTAGATTACACAAAGAAGGAAAGTTTGAACTTGCTGCATTCAACGGTCTTCGTAAGAAAGCAACTCATTCAGAGAGGAGAACTAGCTTATTTCACACAAAACAGTCTTCGTCAATGAAGATGTTTTCTAAATAAACTACTTTAGAAATAAAGTGGATCTACTAAGATGTACAAGTTGTTAGATTACACAAATAAGGAAAGTTTGAACTTGCTGCACTCAACTTTCTTCGTAGGAAAGCAACTAATTCCAAAAAACCGAACTAGCTTATTTTACATAGTACACTGTTCGGCAATGAAGATGTTTGTTTTCTAAACAAACTACTTTAGAAATGAGGCGAATCTACTAAGTTGTACATTATGTTAGATTACACAAACAAGGAACGTTTGAACCTGCTGCAATCAACCCACTTCCTAAGAGAGCATCTCATTCCTAGAAGAGAACTGGCTTGTTTCACACAGTACAATGCTCGGCAATGAAAATGTTTCTTTTCTAAACAAACTATTGTAGAAATTACGTGAATCTACTAAGTTGTACATCTTGTTAGATTACAAAAACAAGGAAAGTTTGAACTTGCTGCACTCAACCTTCTATGTAGGAAAGCAACTGTTTCCGACAACCGAACTAGCTTATTTCAAACAGTACAGTGTTGGGCAATGAAGATGTTTGTTTTCTAAACAAACTACTTTAGAAATGAGGTGAATATACTAAGTTGTACATCTTGTCACATTACACAAACTAGGAATGCTTGAACTTGCTGCACTAAACCCTCTTCATAGTAAAGCAACTGATTCCTAGAACCAAACTAGCTTATTTCACACAGTACAGTGTTCACCAATGAAGATGTTTATTTTGTAAACAAACTGCATTAGAAGTGAGGTGAATCTACTAACTTGTGCATCTTGTTAGATTACACAAATAAGGGATATTTGTAACTGCTACAATCAACCCTCTTCATAAGGAAGCAACTCATTCCGAGAAGAGAACTAGGTTACTCCACACAGTACAGTGTTCAGCAATGAAGATGTTTGTTTTCAAAATAAACCACTATAGAAATGAGGGGAATCCACTAAGTTGTACATCTTGTTACATTACAGAAACCAGGAAAGTATGAACTTGCTGCACTCAACCGTATTCATAAGAAACAGGCTCATTCCCAGAGGAGAACTACCATATTTCACACAGCACAGTGTTTGGCAATGAAGATGTTTGTTTTCTAAACAAACTACTTTAGAAATGAAGTGAAACTAGTAAGTTCTACAACTTGTTAGAGGACACTAACTAGGAATGTTTGAACTTGCTGCACACAACCTTCTTCGAAGCAAAGCAACTGATTCCGAGAACCGAACTAGGTTATTTCACACGGTACAGTGTTCAGCAATGAAGATGTTTGTTTTCTAAACAAATTACTTTAGAAATGAGGGGAATATACTATGTTGTACATATTGTTAGATTACACATACTGTGAATGTTTGGACTTGCTGCACTCAACCCTCTTCATAGTAAAGCAACTGATTCCTAGAACCAAACTAGCTTATTTCACACAGTACAGTATTCGGCAATTAAGATGTTTGTTTTTCAACAAACTACTGTAGAAAAGAGGCGAATCTACTAACTTAGATTACACAAACAAGGAAAGTATGAACTTGCTGCATTCAACCTTCTTCGTAGGAAAACAACTTATTCCGAGAACCTAACTAGCTTATTTCACACAGTACAGTTTTCAGCAATTTTAGATGTTCATTTTCTGAACAAACTACTTTAGAAATGAGGCAAATCTACTAAGTTGTACATCTTGTTAGATTGCGCTAACTAGCAATGTTTGAACTTGGTGCACTCAACCTGCTTTGTAGGAAAGCAACTGATTCCAAGAACTGAACTAGCTTATTTCACACAGTACAGTGTTCGGCAATGAAGATGTTTGTTTTCTAAACAAACAACTTTGTAAATAAGGCGAATCTAGTAAGTTGTACATCTTTTAGATTACACAAACAAGGAATGTTTGAACGTGCTGCAATCAACACTCTTCATAAAAAAAGGAGCTCATTCCAAGAGTAGAACTAGAATATTTCACACAGTACAATATTCGGCAATGAAGATGTTTGTTTTCTAAACAAACTACTTTAAAAGTGAGGTGAAACTACTAAGTTGTATATCCTGTTAGATTACCCTAAGTAGGAATGTTTGAACTTGCTGCATTCAACCATGTTCGTAGTAAAGCAACTGATTCCTAGAACTGAACTAGCTTATTTCACACAGTACAGTGTTCGGCAATGAAGATGTTTGTTTTCTAAACAAACTACTTTAGAAATGAGGTGAATCTACTAAGCTGTACATCTTGTTAGATTACAAAAATAAGGAAAGTTTGAACTTGCTGCACTCAACCTTTTTTGTAGGAAAACAACTCATTCCGAGAACCGAACTAGCTTATTTCACACAGCCCAGTGTTCGGAAATGAAGATGTTTGTTTTCTCAACAAACGACTTTAAAAATGAGGCGAATCTACTAAGTTGTACATCTTGTCATATTACACAAACAAGGAAAGCTTGAACTTTCTGCACTCAACATCATCGTAGGAAATCAACTCATTCTGATAACCTAAGTAGCTTATTTCACACAGTACACTGTTCGGCAATGTAGATGTTTCTGTTCAAAACAAACTACTTTAGGAATGAGGTAAATATACTAAGTTGTACATCTTGCTAGATTTCACTAACTAGGAATGTTGGAACTTGCTGCACTCAACCTTCTTCGTAGGAAAGCAACTGATTTCAAGAACCAAACTAGCTTGTTTCACATAGTACAGTGTTTGGCAAGGAAGATGTTCGTTTTCTAAACCAAGTACTTTAGAAATGAGGAGAATCTATTAAGTTGTACATCTTGTTAGATTGCAATAACTTAGAATGTTTGAGCTTGCTGCAATCAACCTTCTTCATAGGAAAGCAACTGATTCCAAGAACCGAACTAGCTTATTTCACACAGTACGGTGTTGGGCAATGAAGATGTTTGTTTTCTAAACAAACTACTTTAGAAATGGAGCGAACCTACTAAGTTGTACATCTTGTTAGATTACACTAACTAGCAATGTTTGAACGTGCTGTACTCAACCATCTTCGTAGTAAAGCAACTGATTCCTAGAACAGAACTAGCTTATTTCACACAGTACAGTGCTGGGAAAAGAAGATGTTTGTTATCTAAACAAACTACTTTAGAAATGAGGTGAATCTACAAAGTTGTACATCTTGTTAGATTACACAAACAAAGAAAGATTGAACTTGATGCACTCAACGGTCTCCGTAAGAACGCAACTCATTCAGAGAAGAATACTAGCTTATTTCACAAAAAACAGTGTTCAGCAATGAAGATGTTTGTTTTCTAAACAAACTACTTTAGAAATGAGGCAAATCTACTAAGATGTACATCTTGTTAGATTACACAACCAAGGAAAGTTTTAACTTGCTGAACTCAACCTTCTTCGTAGGAAAGCAACTGATTCCAAGAAGTGAACAAGCTTATTTCACACAGTACATTGTTCGACAATGAAGATGTTTGTTTTCTAAACAAACTACTTTAGAAATGAAGCTGATCTACTAAGTTGTATATCTTGTTAGATTACACAAATAAGGAAAGTTTGAAGTTGCTGCAATCAACATACTTCGTAGGAAAGCAACTCATTCCGAGAACCGAACAAGCTTATTTCACACAGTACAGTGTTCGGCAATGAAGATGTTTGTTTTCTAAACAAACTATTTTAGAAATGAGGCGAATCTACAGAGTTGTACATCTTGTTAGATTACACAAGCAAGGAAAGTTTGAACCTTCTGCAATCAACAATCTTCCTAAGAGAGCAACTCATTCATAGAAGAGAACTGGTTTTTTCACGCAGTACAATGTTCGGCAATGAAGATGTTTTTTTCTAAAGAAACTACTGTAGAAATGACATGAATCTACTAAGTTGTACATCTTGTTAGATTACACAATGAAGGAAAGTTTGAACTTACTGCACTCAACCTTCTTCTGAGGAAAGCAACTGATTTCTAGAACCGAACTAGCTTATTTCACACAGTACAGTGTTCGGCAATGAAGATGTTTGTTTTCTAAACAAACTACTTTAGAAATGAGGCAAATCTACTAAGTTGTACATCTTGTTAGATTATACAAAAAAGGAAAGTTTGAACTTGCTGCACTCAACGGTCTTCGTAAGAAAGCAACTATTCAGACAATAGAAGTAGCTTATTTCACACAGTACAGTGTTCTGCAATGAAGTTGTTTTCTTTCTAAACAATCCACTTTAGAAATGAGGTGAATCTACTGAGTTGTATATCTTGTTAGATTACACAAACAAGGAAAGTTTGAACGTGGGGCACTCAACATTTTTGGAGGAAAGCAACTCATTCCGAGAACCTAACTAGCGTATTTCACACAGTACAGTGTTCGGCAATGTAGATGTTTGTTTTCTAAGCACTACTTTAGATATGAGGTGAAAATAGTAAGTTGTACATTTGTTAGATGACACTAACTATGAAGGTTTAAACTTGCTGCACTAAACATTCTTCGTAGGAGAGCAAGTGATTCCAAGAACCGAACCAGCTTATTTCACACAGTACACTGTTCAGCAATGAAGATGTTTGTTTTCTAAACAAACTACTTTAGAAATGATACAATTCTAGTACGTTGTACATCTTCTTAGATTACATAAACAAGGAAAGTTTGAACTTGCTGCACTCAACCTTCTTCGTAGGAAAGCAAATGATTCCTAGAACCGTACTAGGTTATTTCACACAGCACAGTGTTCGGCAATGAAGATTTTTCTTTTCTAAAGAAACTACTTTAAAAACGAGGCTAATCTAGTAAGTTGTACATCTTGTTAGATTACACAGACACGGAAAGTTTAAACTTGCTGCACACAACCTTCTTTGTAGCAAAGCAACTGATTCTGAGAACTGAACTAGCTTATTTCACATAAGCTAGTTTGGCAATGAAGATGTCTGTTTTCTAAAGAAACTACTTTAGAAATGAGGAGAATCTACTAAGTTGTACATCTTTTCAGATTGCACTAACTAGGAATGTTTGAACTTGCTGCACTCAACCTTCTTCATAGGAAAGCAACTGATTCCAAGAACCGAAATATCTTATTTCACACAGTACAGTGTTCGCAATGAAGATGTTTGTTTTCTAAACAAACTACTTTAGAAATGAGACAAATCTACTAAGTTGTACATCTTGTTAGATTACACAAACAAGGAAAGTTTGAACTTGCTGCACTCAACCTTCTTCATAGGAAAGCAACTGATTCCGAGAACCGAACTAGCTTATTTCACACAGTACAGTGTTCGGCATTGAAGATGTTTGTTTTCTAAACAAACTACTTTAGAAATGAGGCGAATCTACTAAGTTGTACACCTTGTTAGATTACACTCACCAGGCATGTTTGAACTTGCTGCACTCAACCATCTTCGTAGTAAAGCAACTGATTCCTAGAACCGAACTAGCTTATTTCACACAGTATAGTGTTCAGCACCAAAGATGTTTGTTTTCTAAACAAAGTACTTTTGGGATGAGGCTAATCTAATAAGTTGTACACCTTGTTAGATTACACAAACAAGGAAAGTTTGAACTTGCTGCTCTCAAAGGTCTTTGTAAGAAAGCAACTGATTCAAAGAACTGAACTAGCTTATTTCACACAGTACAGTGTTCGGCAATGAAGATGTTTGTTTTCTAAACAAACTACTTTAGAAATGCGGTGAATCTACTAAGTTGTATATCATTTAAGATTTCACAAACAAGTAAAGTTTGAACTTGCTGCACTCAACCTTCTTCATAGGAAAGCAACTGATTCCGAGAACCGAACTAGCTTATTTCACACAATACAGTGTTCGGCCATGAAGATGTTTGTTTTCTAAACAAACTACTTTAGAAATGAAGTGAACCTAGTAAGTTGTACATCTTGTTACATTACACAAACAAGGACAGTTTGAACTTGTTGCACTCAACCTTTTTCATAGGACAGGAACTGATTCCTAGAACTGAACTAGCTTATTTCACACAGCACACTGTTCAGCAATGAAGATGTTTCTTTTCGAAAGAAACTATTTTAAAAATGAGGCGAATCTACTGAGTTGTACACCTTCTTAGATTACAGAAACCAGGAAAGCATGAACTTGCTGAACTCAACCGTATTCATTAGAAAGGGGCTCAATCCGAGAGGAGAATTAGCTTATTTCACACCGCACAGTGTTCAGCAATGAAGATGTTTGTTTTCTAAACAAACTACTTTAGATATGAAGTGACACTAGAAAGTTGTACATCTTATTAGATGACACTAACTAGGAATGTTTGAACGTGGTGCACTCAACGGTCTTCGTAAGAAAGCATCTCATTCAGACAAGAGTACTAGCTTATTTCACACAGTACAGTGTTCGGCAATGAAGATGCTTGTTTTCTAAACAAACCACTTTAGAAATGAGCCGAATCTACTAACTTGTACATCTTGTTAGATTACACAAACAAGGAATGTTTGAACGTGGTGCACTCTACGGTCTTCGTAAGAAAGCATCTCATTCAGACAAGAGTACTAGCTTATTTCACACAGTACAGTGTTTGGCAATGAAGATGTTTGTTTTATAAACAAACCACTTTAGAAATGAGGTGAATTTACTAAGTTGTACACCTTGTTAGATTACATAAACGAGGACAGTATGAACTTGTTGCACTCAACCGTATTCGTAACAAAAGAGCTCATTCCGAGAGGAGAACTAGCTTATTTCACACACCATAGTGTTCGGAAATGAAGATGCTTGTTCTCTAAAGAAACTACTTTAGAAATGAGGCGAATCTAGGAAGTTGTACCTCTTGTTAGATTACACAAACAAGGAAAATTTGAACTTGCTGCACTCAACCTTCTCCGTAGGAAAGCAACTGATACCAAGAACCGAAATACCTTATTTCACACAGTAGAGTGTTTGGCAATGAAGATGTTTGTTTTCTAAACAAACTACTTTAGAAATGAGGAAAATGTAAGAAGTTGTACTTTTTGTTAGATTGCACTAACTAGGAATGTTTGAACTTGCTGAATTCAACCTTCTCCACAGCAAAGCAACTGATTCTGAGAACCTAACTACTTTATTTCATACAGTACAGTTTTCAGCCATGATGATGTTTTCTAAACAAACTGCTTTAGAAATGAGGCGAATCTAGTAAGTTGTACAACTTGTTAGGTTACACTAACTAGGAAAGTTTGAACTTGCTGCACTCAACCTTCTTCGTAG
Source organism: Orientallactaga sibirica (assembly GCA_036365145.1). Classification (NCBI taxonomy): domain Eukaryota; kingdom Metazoa; phylum Chordata; class Mammalia; order Rodentia; family Dipodidae; genus Orientallactaga; species Orientallactaga sibirica. Next base: position 826,707 of record JAEOAD010000020.1, read on the forward strand.
GAAAGAAACTGATTCCTAGAACCGAACTAGCTTATTTCACACAGTACAGTGTTCGCAATGAAGATGTTTGTTTTCTAAACAAAGTACTTTAGAAATGGGGCGAATCTAGTAAGTTGTACATCTTGTTAGATTGCACTAACTAGGAATGTTTGAACTTGCTGCACTCCACCTTCTTCGTAGGAAAGCAACTAATTCCGAGAACCGAACTAGCTTATTTTACCCAGTATAGTGTTCAGCAATGAAGATGTTTGTTTTATAAACAAACTACTTTAGAAATGAGACGAATCTACTGAGTTGTACATCTTGTTAGATTTCACAAACAAGGAAAGTTTGATCTTGCTGAACTCAACCTTCTTCATAGGAAAGCAACTGATACCTAGAACCGAACTAGCTTATTTCACACCGCACAGTTTTCGGCAATGAAGATGTTTGTTTTCTAAACAAACTACTTTAGAAATGAGGAGAATCTACAAAGTTGTACATCTTGATAGATTACACAAGCAAGGAAAGTTTGAACTTGCTGCACTCAACCTTCTTCATAGGAAAGCAACTGATTCCGAGAACAGAACTAGCTTATTTCACACATACAGTGTTTGGCAATGAAGATGTTTGTTTTCTAAACAAATTACTTTAGAAATGAGGCAAATCTACTAAGTTGTATATCTTGTTAAATTACCCAAACAGGATTGAAACTGCTGCAATCAACGATTTTCGTAAGAAAGAAACTCATTCGGAGAGAGAACTAGCTTATTTAAAACAGTACAATATTCAGCAATGAACATGATTGTTTTCTAAACAAACTACTGTAGAAATGAGTCGAATCTACAATGTTGTACATCTTGTTACATTACACAAACCAGGAAAGTATGAACATGGTGCACTCTACCGTATTTCTAAGAAAGGGGCTGATTCTGAGAGAACAACTTGCTAATTTCACACAGCACAGTGTTCGGCAATGAAGATATTTGTTTTCTAAACAAACTACATTAGAAATTAAGTGAAATTAGTAAGTTGTAAATCTTGTTAGGTGAAATTAACTAGGAATGTTTGAACTTGCTTCACACAACCTTCTTCGTAGCAAAGCAATTGATTCCGAATACCGAACTAGCTTATTTCACACAGTACAGTGTTTTGCAAGGAAGATGTTCATTTTCTAAACAAACTACTTTAGAAATGAGGAGAATCTACTAAGTTGTACATCTTGTTAGATTGCACTAACTAGGAATGTTTGATCTTGCTGCACTCAAAATTCTTCATAGGAAAGCAACTAATTCCAAGAATCGAACTGGCTTATTTCACACAGTGCAGTGTTCAGCAATGAAGATGTTTGTTTTCTACACAAACTACTTTAGAAATGAGCCGAATCTAGTAAGTTGTACATCTTGTTAGATTACACAAACAAGGGAAGTTTGAACTTGCTGCACTCAACGGTCTTCATAAGAACGCAAATCATTCAGAAAAGAGAACAAGCTTATTTTACACAACACAGTGTTCGGCAATGAAGATGTTTTTTTCTAACCAAACCAGTTAGAAATGAGGCGAATCTACTAAGTTGTACATCTTGTTAGATTACACAAGCAAGGAAAGTTTGAACTTGCTACAGTCAACCTTCTTCGCAGGAAAGCAACTCATTCCGAGAACCGAACCTGCTTATTTCACACAGTACAGTGTTCGGCAATAAAGATGTTTGTTTTCAAAACAAACTACTTTAGAAATGAGGAGAATATACTAAATTGTACATCTTGTTAGATTACACTAACTAGGAATGTTTGAACTTGCTGCACTCAACGGTATTCGTAAGAAAGCAATTCATTCAGAGAAGAGACCTAGCTTATTTCACACAAAACAGTGTTCGGAAATGAAGATATTTGTTTTCTAAACAAACTACTTCAGAAATGAGGCGAATTTACTAAGTTGTACATCTTGTTAGATTACACAAATAAGGAAAGTTTGAACTTGCTGCACTCAACCTTCTTCGTAGGAAAAGCAACTTATTTCGAGAACTGAACTAGCTTATTTCACACAGTACAATGTTTGGCAAGGAAGATGTTTGTTTTCTAAACAAACTACTTTAGAAATGAGGCGAATCTTGTAAGTTGTACATCTTGTTAGATTACACAAACAAGGAAAGTTTGAACTTGGTGCACTCAACATACTTCGTAGGAAAGCAACTGATGCTTAGAACCGAACAAGCTTATTTCACACAGCACAGTGTTTGGCAATGAAGAAGTCTGTTTTCTAAACAACCTACTTGAGAAATGAGGCGAATCTAGTAAGTTGTATATCTTGTTAGATTACACAAACAAGGAATGTTTGAACCTGGGGCAATCAACGCTCTTCGTAAGAAAGCAACTCATTCCTAGAGGTGAACTAGCTTATTTCACACAGTACAATGTTTGGCATTGAAGATGTTTGTTTTCTAAACAAACTGCTGTAGAAATGAGGCCAATCTACTAAGTTGTACATCTTTTTAAATTACTAACTAGGAAGGTTTGAGCTTGCTGCACTCAACCTTCTTTGTAGGAGAGCAACTGATTCTGAGAACCGAAATGGCTTATTTCACACAGTACAGTGTTCAGCTATGAAGATGTTTGTTTTCTAAACAAACTGATTTAGACATGAGGCGAGTCTACTAAGTTGTACATCTTGTTAGATTACACAAACAAGAAAAGTTTGAACTTGCTGCACTCAAGCTTCGTAGGACAGCAACTGATTCCGAGAACCGAACTAGCTTATTTCACACAGTACATTGTTCGGCAATTAAGATGTTTGTTTTCTCAACAAACTACTTTAGAAATGAAGTGAAACTAGTAAGTTGTACATCTTGTAAGGTGACACTAACTAGGAATGTTTGAACTTACTGCACGCAACCTTCTTCATAGCAAAGCAATTGGTTCCGAATACAGAACTAGCTTATTTCACACAGTACAGTGTTTGGCAATGAAGATGTTTGTTATCTAAACAAACTACTTTAGAAATGAGGCTAATCTACTAAGTTGTATATCCTGTTAGATTACACAAACAAGGAATCTTTGAACCGGCTGCAATCAACCATCTAACTAAGAGGGCAACTCATACCTAGAAGAGAAATAGCTTATTTCACAAAGTACAATGTTCGGCAATGAAGATGTTTGTTTTCTAAACAAGCTATTGTAGAAATGATGCGAATATACTAAGTTTTACATCTTGTTTGATTACACAAACCAGGAAAGTATGAACTTGCTGCACTCAACCGTATTCATAAGAAAGGGGCTCATTCCAAGAGAAGAACCAGCTTATTTCACACAGCACAGTGTTCGGCAATGAAGATGATTGTTGTCTAAACAAACTACTTTAGAAATTAAGTGAAACTGGTAAGTTGTACATCTTGTTAGGTGACACTAACTAGGAATTTTTTAACTTGCTGCACACAGCCTTCTTCGTAGCAAAGCAATTGACTCAGAATACCGAACTACCTTATTTCATACAGTACAGTGTTTGCCAATGAAGATGTTCATTTTCTAAACAAACTACTTTAGAAATGAGGAGAATCTACTAAGTTGTACATCTTGTTCCATTGCACTAAGTAGGAATGTTTGAACTTGCTGCGCTCAAATTTCTTCGTAGGAAAGCAACTGATTCCAAGAACCCAACTTGCTTATTTCACACAGTAGAGTGTTTGGCAATGATGATGTTTGTTTTCTAAACAAACTACTTTAGAAATGTGTCAAATCTACTACGTCGTACATCTTGTTACATTACACAAACAAGGAAAGTTTGAACTCGCTGCACTCAACCTTGTTTGGAGGAAAGCAACTGATTCCTAGAACCGAACTAGCTTATTTCACAGTATAGTGTTCAGCAAAGAAGATGTTTGTTTTCTAAACAAACTACTTTAGAAATGAGGTGAATCTACTAAGTTGTACATCTTGTTAGATTACACAAACAGGGAAAGTTTGAACTTGCTACACTAAACTTTCTTCATAGGAAAGCAACCTATTCCAAGAACCAAATTAGCTTATTACACAAAGTACAGTGTTTGGCAAGGAAGATGTTTATTTTCTAAATAAACTACTTTAGAATTGAGGCGAATCTACTAAGTTGTACATCTTGTTGGATTACACAAACAAACAATGTTTGAAATGGCTGCAATCAACCCTCTTCATAAGAAAGCAACTCATTCTGAGAAGAGAACTAGCTTATTTCACACAGTACATTGTTCGCCAAGTTAGATGTTTGTTTTCTAAACAAAGTTCTTTAGAAATGAACTGAATCTACTGAGTTGTACATCTTGTGAGATTACACAAAAAAGGGAAGTTTGAACTTGCTGCACTAAACCTTCTTGGTAGGGAAGCAACTCATTCCGAGAACTGAACTAGATTATTTCACACAGTACAGTGTTCCGCGTTGAAGATGTTTGTTTTCTAAACAAACTACTTCAGAAATGACACAAATCTACTAAGTTGTACATCTTGTTAGATTACACAAAAAAGGAAAGTTTGAACTTGCTGCACTCACCCTTCTTTGTAGGAAAGCAACTGATTCCTAGAACCGAACTAGCTTAATTCACACATTACAGTTTTCGGCATTGAAGATGTTTGTTTTCTAAACAAACTACTGTAGAAATGAGGCAAATCTACTAAGTTGTATATCTTATTAGATTACACAAACAAGGAAAGTTTGAACTTGCTGCACTAAACCTTCTTCGTAGGAAAGCAACTCATTCCGAGAACTGAACTAGCTTATTTCACACAGTAGAGTGTTCGGCAATGAAGATGATTGTTTTCGCCGGGTGTGGTGGCACACGCCTTTAATCCCAGCATGCAGGAGGCAGAGGTAGGAGGATCGCCAAGAGGTCGAGGCCACCCTGAGACTACATAGTTAATTCCAGGTCAGTCTGGACCATAGCGAGACCCTATCTCGAAAAAAAAAAAAAAAAAAAAAAAAAAAACGATGATGTTTTTTTCTAAACAAACCACTTTAGAAATCAGGCGAATTTAACACATTGTACATCTTGTTAGATTACACAAACCAGGAAAGTATGAACTTCCTGCACTCATCCGTATTCATAAGAAAGGTGCTCATTCCGAGAGAAGAACTAGCTTATTTCACACAGCACAGTGTTTGGCAACGAAGAACTTTGTTTTCTAAACGAACTACTTTAGAAATGAAGTGAAACTAGCAAGTTGTACATCTTGTTAGAGGACACTAACTATGAATGTTTGAACTGGCTGCACGCAACCTTCTTCGTAGCAAAGCAACTGATTCCGAGAGCTGAACTAGCTTATTTCACACACTACAGTGTTCTGCAATGAAGATGTTTGTTTTCTAAACAAACTACTTTAGAAATGAGCCGAATCTAGTAAGTTGTACATCTTGTTAGATTACCCAAACAGGGAAAGTTTGAACTTGCTGCGCTCAACGTTCTTCGTAAGAAAGCAACTTATTCAGACAAGAGACCTAGCTTATTTCACCCAATGCAGTGTTTGGCAATGAAGATGTTTGTTTTCTAAACAAACCACATTAGAAATGAGGCAAACCTACTAAGTTGTACATCTTGTTAGATTAAAAGACAAGGAATGTTTGAAGGTGTTGCAATCAACCCTCTTCGTAAGAAAGCACCTCATTCCTAGAAGAGAATTAGCTTATTTCACACAGTACAATGTTCGGCAATGAAGATGTTTGTTTTCTAAACAAACTACTGTAGAAATTAGGTGAATCTGCTAAGTTGTACATCTTGTTAGATGACACAAAAGAGGAAAGTTTGAACTTGTTGAACTCAACATTCTTCGTAGGAAAGCAACTGATTCCTACAACTAAAGTAGCTTATTTCACACAGTACAGTGTTCGGCAATGAAGATGTTTATTTTCTAAATAAACAACTTTAGAAATGAGGCGAATGTACTAAGTTTTACATCTTGTGAGATTACACTAATTAGGATGTTTGAACTTGCTGCACTCAACCATATTCGTAGTAAAGCAACTGATTCCAAGAACTGAACTAGCTTATTTCACACAATACAGTGTTTGGCAATGAAGATGTTTGTTTTCTAAACAAACTACTTTAGGAATGAAACGAATCTACTAAGTTGTACATGTTGTTAGATTACACAAACAAGGAAAGTTTGAACTTGCTGCACTCAAAGGTCTTTGTAAGTGAGCAACTGATTCCAAGAACTGAACTAGCTTATTTCACACAGTACAGTGTTCAGCAATGAAGATGTCTGTTTTCTAAACAAACTACTTTAGAAATGAGGTGAATCTACTAAATTGTATATCTTGTAAGATTACACAAACAAGGAAAGTTTCACCTTGCTGTACTCAACCTTCTTCATAGAAAGCAACTGATTCTGAGAACCGAACTAGCTTATTGCACACAGTACAGTTTTTGGCAATGAAGATGTTTGTTTTCTAAACAAACTACTTAAGAATTGAGGTGAATCTACTAACTTGTACATCTTGTTAGATTACACTAATTAGGAATGTTTGAACTTGCTGCACGCAACCTTCTTCGTAGCAAAGAAACTGATTCCGAGAACCGAACTAGCTTATTTCACACAGTACAGTGTTCGGCAATAAAGATGTTTGATCTCTAAACAAACTACTTTTGAAATGAGGCAAATCTACTAAGTTGTACATCTTGGTAGATTACACAAACAAGGAAAGTTTGAACTTGCTGCACTCAAAGGTCTTTGTAACAAAGCAACTCAATCTGAGAACCGAACTAGCTTATTTGGCACAGTACAGTGTTCGGCAATGAAGGTGTTTGTGTTCTAAACAAACTACTTTAGAAATGAGACGAGTCTACTAAGTTGTACATCTTGTTAGATTACACAAACAAGGATTGTTTCAAACTGCTGCAATCAACCCTCGTCGTAAGAAAGCAAATCAGTCCGAGATCCGAACTAGCTGATTTCACACAGTACAGTGTTTGCCACTGAAGATGTTTGTTTTCTATACAAAGTAATTTAGAAATGAGGCGAAAATTCTAAGCTGTATATCCTGTTCCGTTATCCAAACCAGGACAGTATGAACTTGTTGCACTCAGCCATATTCGTAAGAAAGGTGCTCATTCTGATAGGAGAACTAGCTTATGTCGCACAGCATAGTGTTCGGGAATGAAGATGTTTGTTTTCTAAACAAACTACTTGAGAAATGAAGTGAAACCAGTAAGTTGTACATCTTGTTAGATGACACTAGCTAGGAATGTTTGAACTTGCTGCACGCAACCTTCCTCATAGCAAAGCAACTGATTCCGAGAACAGAACTAGCTTATTTCACACAATACAGTGTTCGGCAATGAAGATGTTTGTTTTCTAAACAAACTACTTTAGACATGAGGCGAATCTACCAAGTTGTACATCTTGTTAGATTTCACAAAAAAGGAAAGTTGGAACTTGCTGCACTCAACCTTCTTCGTAGCAAACCACCTTATTCAGAGAACCGAACTAGCTTATTTCACACAGTACAGTGTTCGGCAATGAAGATGTTTGTTTTCCAAACAAACTACATTGGAAATGAGGCGACTCTACTAAGCTGTATATCTTGTTAGATTACACAAGGAAGGAAAGTTTGAACTTGCTGCACTCAACGGTCTTCATGAGAAAGCAACTCATTCCAAGAAGAGAACTAGCTTATTTCACACAGTACAGTGTTCGGCAATGAAGATGTTTATTTTCTAAACAAACTAATTTAGAAATGACGCAAATGTAGGAGTTGTACATCTTGCTAGATGACACACGCAGGGCCAGTTTTAACTTGCTGCACTCAACCTTCTTCCTATAAAAGCAACTGATTCCTAGAACTGAACTAGCTTATTTCACACAGTACAGTGTTTGGCAATGAAGATGTTTATTTTATAAATAAACTACTTTAGAAATGAGGCAAATCTACTATTTTGTACATCTTTTTAGATTGCACTAACTAGGAATGTTTAACTTGCTGCACTCAACCTTCTTCGTACGAAAGCACCTGATTCCAAGAACCAAACTAGCTTATTTCACACAGTACAGTGTTCAGCAATGAAGATGTTTGTTTTCTAAACAAACTGCTTTAGAAATGAGGCGAATCTGCTAAGTTGTACATCTTGTTAGATTACCCAAACAAGGAATCTTTGAACTGGCTGCAATCAACCCTCTTCCTAAGAGTGCAACACATTCCTAGAAGCGAACTAGCTTATTTCACACAGTACAATATTTGGCAATGAGGATGTTTGTTTTCTAAACAAACTATTGTAGAAGTGACACTAATGTACTAAGTTGTGCATCTTGTTAGATTACACAAACCAGGAAAGTATGAACCTGCTGCACTCAACGGTCTTCGTGAGAACACCACTCATTCAGACAAGAGAACAAGCTTATTTCACACAACACAGTGTTCAGCAATGAAGTTTGTTTTCTAACAAAACTGTATTAGATTACACAAACTAGCAAAATTTGATCTTGCTGCACTGAAGACTGTTCGGAAGAAAGCAACTCATTCTGAGAAACGAACTAGCTTTTTGACACAGTACAGTGTTTGGCAATGTAGATGTTTGTTTTCTAAAAAAAACTACTTTAGAAATGAGGCGAATATACTAAGTGGTATATCTTGTTAGATTACACTAAGTAGGAATTTTTGAACTTCCTTCATTCAACCTTTTTCTTAGGAAAGCATCTGATTCCGAGGACCGAAATAGCTTATTTCACACAGTACAGTGTTTAGCAATGAAGATGTTTGTTTTCTAAACAAAGTACTTTAGAAATGGGGCGAATCTAGTAAGTTGTACATCTTGTTAGATTGCACTAACTAGGAATGTTTGAACTTGCTGCGCTCAACCTTCTTCGTAGGAAAGCAACAGATTCCAAGAACCGAACTAGCTTATTTCACTAAGTACAGTGTTTGGCAATGAAGATGTTAGTTTTCTAAAGAAACTACCTTAGAAATGAGCCGAATCTACTCCCGTGTATATCTTCTTAGGTTACACAAACTAGCAAAGTTTGATCATGCTGCACTGAGGACTGTTCGTAAGAAAGCAACTCATTCTGAGAACCAAATCAGATTATTTCTCAAAGTACAGTGCTCGGCAAAGTAGATGTTTGTTTTCTAAAGAAACTACTTTAGAAACGAGGTGAATCTACTAAGTGGTACATCTTGTTAGATTACACAAACAAGGAAAGTTTGAACTTCCTGAACTCAACCTTCTTCGTAGGAAAGCAACTGATTCCAAGAACTGAACTACCTTATTTCACACAGTACAGTGTTCAGCAATGAAGATGTTTGATTTCTAAACAAACTACTTTAGAAATGAGGCGAATCTAGTAAGTTGCACATCTTGTTAGATTACACAAACAAGGAAAGTTTGAAATTGCTGCACTCAACCCTCTTTGTAGGAAAGCAACTCATTCCGAGAACCTTACTAGCTTATTTCACACAGTACAGTGTTCGGCAATGTAGATGCTTGTTTTCTAAACAAACTACTTTAGAAATGAGGCAAATGTACTCCCGTGTATATCTTGTTAGATTACACAAACTAGAAAAGTTTGATCGTGCTGCACTGAAGACTTTTCTTAAGAAAGCAACTCATTCTGAGAACCGAATTAGATTATTTCACACAGTACAGTGTTCGGCAATGTAGATGTTTGTTTTCTAAACAAACTACTTTAGAAATGAGGCAAATGTACTCCCGTGTATATCTTGTTAGATTACACAAACTAGAAAAGTTTGATCGTGCTGCACTGAAGACTTTTCTTAAGAAAGCAACTCATTCTGAGAACCGAATTAGATTATTTCACACAGTACAGTGTTCGGCAATGTAGATGTTTGTTTTCTAAACAAACTACTTTAGAAATGAGGCGAATCTACTAAGTTGTACATCTTGTTAGATTGCACTAACTAGGAATGTTTGAACTTGCTGCACTCAAACTTCATAGGAAAGCAACTGATTCCAAGAACAAAAATAGCTTATTACACACAGTACAGTGTTTGGCAATGAAGATGTTCATTTTCTAAACAAACTACTTTAGAAATGAGGCGAATGTACTAAGTTGTACATCTTGTTAAGATTACACAAACATGGAAAGTTTGAACTTGCTGCACTCAATCTTCTTTGTAGGAAAGCAACTCATTCCGAGAATCGAACAAGCTTACTTGACACAGTACAGTATTCGGCAATGAAAATGTTTGTTTTCTAAACCAACTACTTTAGAAATAAGGTGAATCTACTTAGTTGTACATCTTGTAAGATTATACAAACAAGGAATGTTTGAAACTGCTGCAATCAACCCTGTTCCTAAGAAAGCAAGTCATTCCAAGAAGAGAACTAACTAATTTCACACAGTACAGTGTTCGGCAATGAAGATGTTTGTTTTCTAAAAAAAACTACTTTAGATGAGGTGAATCTACTAAGTTCTACATCTTGATAGATTACACAAATAAGGAAAGTTTGAACTTGCTGCACTCAACGGTCTTCATAAGAAAGCAACTCATTCAGAGAAGAGAACGAGCTTATTTCACAGCAAAGAGTCTTCAGCAATTAAATGTTTGTTTTGTAAAGAAATTAGTTTAGAAATGAAGCAGATCTACTAAGTTGTATATCTTGTTAGATTACACAAATAAGGAAAGTTTGAACTTGCTGCACTCAGCCTTCTTCATAGGAAAGCAACTGATTCCGAGAACCGAACTAGCTTATTTCAAACCATACAGTGTTCGGCAATGAAGATGTTTGTTTTCTAAACAAACTACTTTAGAAATGAGGCGAATCTACTAAGTTATACATCTTGTTTGATTACACAAACCAGGAAAGCATGAATTAGCTCCTCTCAACCGTATTTATAAGAAAGGGGCTAATTACAAGAGGACACCTTGCTTATTTCACACAGCACAGTGTTCGGCAATAAATATGTATGTTTTATAAACAAACTACTTTAGAAATGAACTGAAACTAGTAAGTTGTACTTCTTGTAGGATGACACTAACTAGGAATGTTTGAACTTGCTGCATGCAACCTTCTTCATAGCAAAGCAACTGATTCCTAGAACCGAGCTAGCTTATTTCACACATTACAGTGTTTGGGAAAGAAGATGTTCACTTTCTAAACAAACTACTTTAGAAATGAGGTGAATCTACTAAGTTGTACATCTTGTTAGATGACACTAACTAGGAATGTTTGAACGTGCTGCACGCAACCTGCTTCGAAGCAAAGCAACTTAATCCGAGAACTGAACTAGCTTATTTCACACAGTACAGTGTTTGGCAATAAAGATGTTCGTTTTCTAAACAAACTACTTTAGAAATGAGGCAAACCTACTAAGTTGTACATCTTGTTAGATTACACAAACCAGGAAAGTTTGAACTTGCTGAACTCAACCTTCTTTGTAGGAAACCAACTGATTCCTAGAACCGAACCAGCTTATTTCACACAGTGTTCCGCAATGAAGATGTTTGTTTTCTAAACAAACTACTTCAGAAATGAGGCAAATCTACTAAGTTGTACATCTTGTTAGATTACACAAACATGGAAAGTTTGAACTTGCTGCACTCAACAGTTTTGGTAAGAAAGCAACTCATTCAGAGAAGAGAACTAGCTTATTTCACACAGTACAGTGTTCAACAATGAACATGTTCTTTTCTAAACAAACAACTTTAGAAATGAGGCAAATCTACTAAGTTGTACATCTTGTTAGATGACACAAACAAGGAAAGTTTGAAAATGCTGCACTAAACATTCTTCGTAGGTAAGCAACTCATTCCGAGAACCGAACTAGTTTATTTCCCACAGTACAGTGGTCGGCAATGAAGATGTTTGCTTTCTAAACAAAGTACTGTATAAATGAGGCGAATCTAGTAAGTTGTATATCTTATTAGATTACACTAACCAGGAATCTTTTAACTTTTTGCACTCAACCTTGTTCGTAGGAAAGCAACTGATTCCAAGAACCGAACTAGCTTATTTCACACAGTACAGTGTTTGGCAATCAAGATGTTTGTTTTCTAAACAAACTACTTTAGAAAAGAGGTGAATATACTAAGTTGTGCATCTTTTTATATTACACTAACTAGGAATGTTTCAACTAGCTGCACTCAACCATCTTAGTAGCAAAGCAACTGATTCCTAGAATCGAACTAGCTTATTTCACACAGTACTGTGTTCGGTAATGAAAATGTTTGTTTCCTTAACAAACTACTTCAGAAATGAGGCGAATCTACTAAGATGTATGCCTTGTTAGATTACACAAACAAAGAAAGTTTGAACTTGCTGCACTCAATGGTCTTAGTACGAAAGCAACTTTTTGAGAGAGGGGAACTACCTTATTTCACGCAGAACAGTGTTCGAAAATGAAAGGGTTTGTTTTCTAAGCAAAGTACTTCAGAAATGAGGCGAATCTACTAAGTTGTACTTCTTGTTAGATTACACAAACAAGGAAAGTTTGAATTTGCTGCACTCAATGGTCTTTGTAAGAAAGCAACTCATTCAGAGAAGAGAACTAGCTTATTTCACACAGTACAGTGTACGACAATGAACATGTTACTTTTCTAAACAAACAACTTTAGAAATGAGGCGAATCTACTAAGTTGTACACCTTTTTAGATTACACAAACCAGGAAAGTATGAACTTGCTGCACTCAACCGTATTCGTAAGAAAGGTGCTCATTCTGATAGGAGAACTAGCTTATTTCGCACAGCATCGTGTTCGGGAATGAAGATGTTTGTTTTCTAAACAAACTACTTGAGAAATGAAGTGAAACTAGTAAGTTGTACATCTTGTTAGATGACACTAACTAGGAATGTTTGAACTTGCTGCACGCAACCTTCTTCAAAGCAAAGCAACTGATTACGAGAACCGAAGTAGCTTATTTCACACAGTACAGTGTTTGGCAATGAAGACGTTTGTTTTCTAAACAAACTACTTTAGAAATGAGGAGAATCTACTAAGTTGTACATCTTTTTAGATTGCAATAACTAGCAAAGTTTGAACTTGCTGAACTCAACCTTCTTCGTAGGAAAGCAACTGATTCCTTGAACTGATCTAGCTTATTTCAAACAGTACAGTGTTCCGCAATGAAGAAGCTTGTTTTCTAAACAAACTACTTTAGAAATGAGGCAAATCTACTAAGTTGTATATCTTGATAGGTTACAAAAACAAGGAAAATTTGAACTTGCTGCACTTACCGGCATTCGTAAGAAAGCAACTCATTCAGAGAAGAGAACTTGCTTATTTCAGACAGTACAATGTTCTGCAATGAAGATGTTTGTTTTCTAAACAAACTATTTTAGAATTGAGACGAATCTGTTAAGTTGTACATCTTGTTATATTACACAAACAAGGTAAGTTTGAACTTGCTGCACCCAACCTTCTTCGTAGGAAAGCAACTAATTCCCAGAACGGAACTAGCTTATTTCACACAGTACAGTTTTCTGCAATAAAGATATTTGTTTTCTAAACAAACTACTTTAGAAATGTGGTGAACTACCACATTGTACATCATGTTAGAATACATAAACAAGGAAAGTTTGAAGTTGCTGCACTCAACCTTCTTTGTAGGAAAGCAACTCATTCCGAGAACCGAACTAGGTTATTTCACACAGAACAGTGTTTGGCAATGAAGATGTTTGTTTTCTGAACAAACTATTTTCACAATGAGGCGAATCTACTAAGTTGTACATCTTGTTTGATTACACAAAGAACGAATGTTTGAAACTGCTGCAATCAACCCTTTTCGTAAGAAAGCAACTCATTCTGAGGAGAGAACTAGCTTATTTCACACAGTACAGTGTTTGGCAATGAAGACGTTTGTTTTCTAAACAAACAACTTTAGAAATGAGACGAATCTACAAAGTTGTACATCTTGTTAGATTACACAAACCAGTAAAGTATGAGCTGGATGCACTCAACCTTCTTTGTAGGAAAGCAACTGATTCCAAGAACCGAACTAGCTTATTTCACAAAGTATAGTGTTCGGCAATGAAGATGTTTGTTATCTAAACAAACCACTTTAGGAATGACGAGAATCCACTAAATTGTACATCTTGTTAGATTACACAAAGAAGGAAAGTTTGAACTTGCTGCACTGAACGGTCTTCCTAAGAAAGGAACTCATTCACAGAAGAGATCTTGCTTATTTCAAACAAAACAGTGTTCGACAATGAAGACATTTGTTTTCTAAACAAACTACTGTAGAAATGAGGTATTTAATCTAGTAAGTTGTACATCTTGTTAGATGACACTAACTAGGAATGTTTGACACTTGCTGCACACAACCTTCTTCGTAGGAAAGCAACTCAATCCGAGAACCCAACTAGCTTATTTCACATAGTACATTGTTCGGCAATGGAGATGTTTGTTTTCTAAACAAACTACTTTAGAAAAGAGGCGAATCTACTAAGTTGTACATCTTGTTAGATTACAGAAACAAGGAAAGTGTGAACTTGCAGAACTCAACCTTCTTACTAGGAACGCAACTGATTCCTAGAACCGAACTAACTTATTTCCCACAGTGCACTGTTTGGCAATGAAGATGTTTGTTTTCTAAACAAACCACTTTGGATATGAGGCAAATCTACTCAGTTTTACATGTTGTTAGATTACCCAAACCAGGAAAGAATGAACTTGCTGCACTCAACTGTATTCTTAAGGAAGGGGCTCATTCCGAAGGAGAATTAACTTATTTCACACAGCACAGTGTTCGGCAATGAAGATGTTTGTTTTCTAAACAAACTACTTTAGAAATGATGTGAAACTAGTAAGTTGTACATTTTGTTAGATGACACTAACTCGGAATGTTTGAATTTGTTTTACGCAAACTTCTTCATAGCAAAGCAACTGATTCTGAGAACCGAAGTAGCTTACTTCACACAGTACAGAGTTGGGCAATGAAGATGTTCGTTTTCGAAACTACTTTAGAAATGAGTCAAATCTACTAAGTTGTACTTCTTGTTAGATTACACTCACTAGGAATATTTGAACTTACTGCACTCAACCTTCTTCGTAGGAAAGTAACTGATTCCGATAACCGAACTAGGTTATTTCACACAGTACAGTGTTCAGCAATGAAGTTGTTTGTTTTCTAAACAAACTACTTTAGAAATGAGGCGAATGTAGTAACTTGTACATCTTAGATTACACAAACAAGGATATTTTGAACGTGCTGCTCTTAACCTTCTTCGTACGAAAGTACCGGATTCCTAGAGCCGAACTAGCTTATTTCACACATTACAGTGTTCGGGAATTAAGATGATTGTTTTCTTAACAAACTACTTTAGAAATGAGGTGAATCTACTAAGTTGTATATCTTGTTAGATTACACAAACAAGGAAAGTTTGAACTTGCTGCCCTCAATGGTCTTGGTAAGAAAGCAACTCATTCAGAGAAGAGAACTAGCTTATTTCACACAAAACAGTGTTTGGAAATGAAGATGTTTGTTTCCTAAACAAACTACTTTAGAAATGATGTGAATCTAGTAAGTTATACATATTGATGGATTACACAAACCAGGAATGTTTGAACTTGCTGCACTCAACGGTCTTCGTAAGAAATCAACTCATTCAGAGAAGAGAACTAGCTTATTTCAAACAAAACAGTCTTTGGCAATGAAGATGTCTGTTTTCTAAACAAACTACTTTAGAAATGAAGGGATTCTACTAACTTGTACATCTTGTTAGATAACACAAATAAGGAAAGTTTGAACTTGCTGCACTCAACCTTCTTTGTAGGAAAGCAACTCATTCCGAGAACCGAACTAGCTTATTTCACACAGTACTATGTTCGGCAATGAAGATATTTGTTTTCTAAAGAAACTACTGTAGAAATTAGGTGAATCTACTAAGTTGTACATCTTATTAGATTACACAAACAAGGAAAGTTTGAACTTGCTGCACTAAACCTTTTTCGTTGGAAAGCAACTCATTCCAAGAACCAAACTAGCTTATTCCACACAGTACAGTGTTCGGCAATGAAGATGTTTGTTTTCCAAACAAACCACTTTAGAAATGAGGCGAATATACTAAGTTGTACATCTTGTTAGATTACACAAACAAGGAAAGGATGAACTTGCTGCACTCAACCATATTCATAAGAAAGGGGCTCATCCCAAGAGGAGAACTAGCTTATTTCACACAGCACAGTGTTCGGCAATGAAGATATTAGTTTTCTAAACAAACTACTTTAGAAATGAGTTGAAACTATTAAGTTGTGCATCTTTTTAGATGACACTAACTAGGAATGTTTGAACTTTCTGCATGCAACCTTCTTAGTAGGAAAGCAACTGATTCCAAGAACCGAACTATCTTATTTCACACAGCACAGTGTTCGGCAATGACGATGTTTGCTTTCTAAACAAATTACTTTAGGAATCAGGCGAATTTACTAAGTTGTACATCTTGTTAGGTTACACAAACAAGGAAAGTTTGAACTTGCTGCACTCAAAGGTCTTTGTAAGAAAGAAACTGATTCCGAGTACTGAACTTGCTTATTTCACACAGTACAGTGTTGGGCAATGAAGATGTTTGTTTTGTAAAGAAACTACTTTAGAAATGAGACAAATCTACAAATTTTACATCTTGTTAGATTTCACTAACTGGGAATGTGTGACCTTGCTGCACTCAACCTTCTTCGTAAGAAAGCAACTCATTCAGAGAAGAGAACTAGCTTATTTTACACAAAACAGTCTTCACCAATGAAGATGTTTGTTTTTGAAAGAAACTACTTTAAAATTGAGGCGAAACTGCTAAGTGGCATATCTTGTTAAATTACATCAATAAGAAAAGTTTGAACTTGCTGAACTCAACCTTCTTCGTAGGAAAGCAACTGATTCCTAGAACTGAACTAGCTTATTTCACACAGTACAGTGTTCAGCAATGAAGATGTTTGTTTTCTAAACAAACTACTTTAGAAATGAAGTGAAACTATTAAGTTGTACATCTTGTTAGATTACACAAACATGGAAAGTTTGAAATTGCTGCACTCAACGGTCTTTGTAAGAAAGTCACTCATTCAGAGAAGAGAACTAGCTTATTTCACACAAAACAGTCTACGGCAATGAAGATGTTTGTTTTCTAAACAAACTGCTTTAGAAATGAATTGAAACTACTAAGTTGTACATCTTGGTAGATGATAGCAACTAGGAATATTTGAACTTGCTTCACGCAACCTTCTTTGTAGCAAAGGAACTGATTTCAAGAACCTAACTAGGTTATTTCACACAGTACAGTGTTCAGCAATGAAGATGTTTGTTTTCTAAACAAACTACTTTGGAAATGAGCCGAATTTACAAATTTGTACATCTTGTTATATTACACAAACAAGGATAGTTTGTACTTGCTGCACTCCTCGGTCTACGTAAGAAAGCAACTCATTCCGAGAGGAGAACTAGCTTTTTTCACACAGTACAGCGTTGGGCAATGAAGATGTTTGTTTTCTAAACTAACTACTTTAGAAATGGAGGCAATCTAGTAAGTTGTAAATCTTGTTAGATTACACAAACAAGGAAAGTTTAAACTGGCTGCACTCGACGGTCTTCATGAGAAAGCAACTCACTCAGACAAGAGAACTAGGTTATTTCAAATAATACAGTGTTTTGCAATGAAGATGTTTGTTTTCTATACAAACTATTTTAGAAATGAATTGAAACTAGTATGTTGTACATCTTGTTAGATGACAGTAACTAGGAATGTTTGAACTTGCTGCACTCAAACTTCTTCGTAGGAAAGCAACTGATTCCGAGAATCGAACTAGCTTAATTCACACAGTACAGTGTTCGGCAATGAAGATGTTTGTTTTCTAAATAAACTGCTTTAGAAATGAGGTGAATATACTGAGTTGTACATCTTGTTAGATTACACAAAGAAGGAAAGTTTGAACTTGCTGCACTCAATGGTCTTCGTAAGAAAGCAACTCATTCCAAGAAGAGAACTGGCTTATTTCACACAAAACAGTCTTCGGCAATGAAGATGTTTGTTTTCTAAACAAACTACTTTAGAAATGAAGTGAAACTAGTAAGTTGTACATCTTGTTAGATGACAGTAACTAGGAATGTTTGAACTTGCTTCAGGCAACCTTCTTCATAGCAAAGAAACTCATTCCGAGAACTGAACCCAACTTATTTCACACAGTACAGTGTTGGGTAATGAAGATATTTATTTCTAAAGAAACTACTTTAGGACTGGAGAGGTGGCTTAGCGGTTAAAAGCTTGCCTATGAAGCCTAAGGACCCCGGTAAGGCTCGATTCTCCAGGACCCACATAAGCTAGATGCACAAGGGGGTGCATGCATCTGTAGTTCATTTGCAGTGGCTGGAGGCCCTGGCGCACCCATTCTCTTTCTCTCTCTCTACCTGCCTATTTCTTTATCTCTCTCTCTCAAATAAATTAATAAATAATAAAATATTTTTAAAAAAGAAACTACTTTAGATATGAGCCAAACCTACTAAGTTGTACATCTTTTTAGAATACACAAACAAGGAAAGTTTGAACTTGCTGCACTCAACCTTCTTCTTAGGAAAGCAACTGATTCCGAGAACAGAACTAGCTTATTTCACACAGGACAGTGTTTTGCAATGAAGATATTTGTTGCCTAAACAAACTACTTTAGAAACGAGGCACATCTAGTAAGTTGTACATCTTCTTAGATTACACAAACAAGGAAAGTTTGAACTTGCTGTACTTAACCATGTTCGTTAGGAAAGCAACTGATTCCAAGAACTGAACTAGCTTATTTCACAAAGTACAGTGTTCAGCAGTGACAATGTTTGTTTTCTAAACAAACTACTTTGGAAATGAGGCGAATATACTAAGTGGTACATCTTGTTAGATTACACAAGAAGGAAAGTTTGAACTTGCTGCACTCAACGGTCTTTGTAAGAAAGCAGCTCATTCAAACAAGAGAACTAGCTTATTTCACACAAAACAGTCTTCAGCAATGAAGATGTTTGTTTTCTAAACAAACTACTTTAGAAATGAAGTGAAGCTAGTAAGTTGTACATCTTGTTAGATTACACTAACTAGGAATGTTTGAACTTGCTGCACTCAACCTTCTTCGCAGGAAAGCAACTGATTCCGAGAACTGAACTAGCTTATTTCACAAAGTACAGTGTTCGGCAATGAAAATGTTTGTTTTCTTAACAAACTACTGTAGAAATGAGGCGAATCTACTAAGTGGTTCACCTTCTTAGATTGCACAAACAAGGAATGTTTGAACTTGATGCTCTAAACTCATTCACAGAAAACTGTTTTCGGCAATGAAGATGTTTCCTAAACAAACTACCTTTGAAATGAGGCACATCGAGTAAGTTGTATATCTTCTTAGATTACACAAACAAGGAAAGTTTGAACTTGCTGCACTCAACCTTCTTCGTAGGAAAGGAACTGATTCCAAGAACTGAACTTTCTTATTTCACACAGTACAGTGTTCAGGAATGAAGATGTTTGTTTTCTAAACAAACTACTTTAGAAATGAAGCGAATCTACTAAATGGTACATCTTTTTAGATTACACAAGAAGGAAAGTTTGAACTTGGTGCACTCAATGGTCTTTGTAAGAAAGCAACTCATTCAGACAATAGAACTAGCTTATTTCACACAATACATTTTTGGCAATGAAGATGTTGGTTTTCTAAACAAACCACTTGAGAAATGAGGCAAACATACTAAGTTGTATATATTGTTAGATTACACAAACAAGGAATGTTTGAACCTGCTGGAATCAACCCTCTTCATAAGAAAGCAACTCATTCCAAGAGGAGAACAAGCTTATTTCACACAGTACAGTGTTCAGCAATGAAGATGTTTGTTTTCTAAACAAACTACTGTAGAAATGAGGCGAATCTACTAAGTTGTACATCTTGCTTGATGACACTAACTAGGAATGTTTGAACTTGCTGCACTCAACGTTCTTCGTAGGAAAGCAACTGATTCCTAGAACCAAACTAGCTTTTTTCACACAGTACAGTGTTCGGCAATGAAGATGTTTGTTTTGTAAACAGACTGCTTTAAAAATGAGGCGACACTACTAAGTTGTCCATCTTTTCAGATTACACAAACAAACAATGTTTGAAACTGCTGCAATAAGCCCTCTTCGTAAGAAAGTAACTCATTCCGAGAAGAGAACTAGCTTATTTCACACATTATAGTGTTTGGCAATGAAGATGTTTGTTTTCTAAACAAACTACTTTAGAAATGAGGTAAATCTAGTAAGTTGTACATCTTGATAGATTACACAAACAAGGAAAATTTGACCTTGCTGCACTCAACGGTCTTCGTAAGAAAGCAACTCATTCAGACAAGAGAACTAGCTTATTTCCCACAGTACAGTGTTCGGCAATGAAGATGTTTGTTTTCTAAACAAACCACTTTAGAAATGAGGCAAATCTACTAAGTTGTACATCTTGTTAGATTACACAAAACAGGAAAGTATGAACTTGCTGCACTCAACCGTATTCGTCAGAAAGGGCCTCATTGCCAGAGGAGAACTAGCTTATTTCACACAGCACAGTGTTCGGCAATGAAGATGTGTGTTTTCTAAAGAAACTGCTTTAGAAATGAAGTAAAACTAGTAAGTTGTACATCTGGTTAGATGACACTAACTAGGAATGTTTTAACTTTCTGCACTCAGCCTTCTTCATAGCAAAGCAACTGATTCCGAAAACTGAACTAGCTTATTTCACACAGTACAGTGTTTGGCCATGAAGATATTCGTTGTCTAAACAAACGACTTTACAAATGAGGAGAATCTACTAAGTTGTACATCTTGTTAGATTGCACTAACTAGGAATGTTTGAAGGTGCTGCACTCAACCTTCTCCATAGGCAAGCAACTAATTCCTAGATCCGAACTAGCATATTTCACACAGCACAATTTTCGGCAATGAAGATGTTAGTTTTCAAAAGAAACTACTTTAAAAATGAGGCAAATCTACTAAGTTGTACATCTTGTTAGATTACAGAAAGAAGGAAAGTTTGAACTTGCTGCACACAACCTGCTTCGTTGGAAAGCAACTCATTCCTAGACCCTAACAAGCTTATTTCACACAGTACAGTTTTCAGCAATGTAGATGTTTGTTTTCTTAACAACCTACTGTAGAAATGAGGCGAATCTACTAAGTTGTACATGTTGTTAAATTACACTAACACGGAATGTTTGAACTTGCTGCACTCAACCTTCTTCGTAGGAAAGCAACTGATTCCAAGAACAGAGCTAGCTTATTTCACACAGTACAGGGTTCGGCAATGAAGATGTTTGTTTTCTAAACGAACTACCTTAGAAATTAGGCGAATCTAGTAAGTTGTATATCTTGTTAGGTTACACAAACAAGGAAAGGTTGAACTTGATGCACTCAACCTTCTATGTAGGAAAGCAGCTCATTCTGAAAACCTAACTACCTTATTTCACACAGTACAGTATTCGGAAATGTAGATGTTTGTTTTCTAAACAAACTACTTTAAAATGAGGCAAATATACCAAGTTGTACATCTTGTTTAATTGCACTAACTAGGAATGATTGAACTTGATGAGCTTAACCTTCTTCGTAGGAAAGCAACTGATTCCAAGAACCGAACTAGCTTATTTCACCCTGCACGGTGTTTGGCAATGAAGATGTTTGTTTTCGAAAGAAACTACTTTAAAAATGAGGCAAATCTACTAAGTTGTCATTTTGTTAGATTACACAGACAAGGAAAGTTTGAACTTGCTGCACTCAACCTTTTTCGTAGGAAAGCAACTCATTCCGAGTTGCTTTTTTCTAAACAAACTACTTTAGAAATGAGCCGAATCTACTAAGTTGTACATGTTGTTAGGTTACACAAACAAGGAAAGTTTGACCTTGCTGCACTCAACCTTCTTTGTAGGAAAGCAACTCATTCCGAAAACTGAACTATCTTATTTCACACAGTACAGTGTTTGGCAATGAAGATGTTTGTTTTCTAAACAAACTACTTTAGAAATGAGGCCAGTTTACTAAGTTGTACATCTTTTTAGATTACACAAACAAGGAATGGTTGAAACTGCTGCAATCAACCCTCTTTGTAAGAAAGTAACTCATTCCGAGAAGAGAACTACCTTATTTCATACAGTACAGTGTTCGGCAATGAAGATGTTTGTTTTTTAAACAAACTACTTTAGAAACGAGGACAATGTAGTAAGTTGTAATTCTTGTTAGATTAAACAAACAAGGAAACGTTTAACTTGCTGCACTCAAACTTCTTTGTAGGAAAGCAACTCATTCCGAGAACCTAACTACCTTATTTCACACTCTAAAGTGTTCAGAAATGTAGATGATTGTTTTCTAAATAAACTACTTTAGAAATGAGGCAAATCTACTGAGCTGTATATCTTGTTAGATTGCACTAACTTGGAATGATTGAACTTGCTGAGCTCAACCTTCTTCGTAGGAAAGCAACTGATTCCAAGAACCAAAATAGCTTATTTCACACAGCACAGTGTTCTGCAATGAAGATGTTTGTTTTCTAAACAAACTGCTTTATAAACGAAGTGAAACTAGTAAGTTGTCCATCTTGTTTAGATGACACTAACTAGGAAAATTTGAACTGGCTGCCCTCAACCTTCTTCATAGGAAAGCAACTAATTCCTAGAACCGAACTAGCTTATTTCACATGGCAAGTATTTGGCAATAAAATTGTTTGTTTTCAAAAGAAACTACTTTAAAAAGGAGGCAAACCTACTACGTTGTGCATCTTGTTAGATTCCAGAAACAAGGAAAGTTTGAACTTGCTGCACTCAAGGTTCTTCGTAGGAAAGCAACTCATTTCGAGAACCTAACTAGCTTATTTCACACATTACAGTGTTCGGCAATGAAGATGTTTGTTTTCTAAACAAACTACTTTAGAAATGAAGCAGATGTACCAACTTGTACATCTTGTTATATTACACAAATAAGGAAAGTTTGAACTTGCTGCACTCAACCTTCTTCCTATGAAAGCAACTCATTCTGAGAACCGAACTAGCTTATTTCTCACAGTACAGTGTTTGGCAATAAAGTTGTTTGTTTTCTAAAGAAACTATTGTAGAAATGAGGTGAATCTACTAAGTTGTACACCTTCTTAGATAACACTAACTAGGAATGTTTGAACTTGCTGTACTCAATCTTCTTTGTAGGAAAGCAACTCATTCCGAGAACCGAACTAGCTTATTTCACACAATACAGTGTTCAGCAATGTAGATGTTTGTTTTCTAAACAAACTACTTTAGAAATGAGACAAACTTACTAAGTGTGGTAGTTTGAATATATGTCCCCCAATATATTCAGTGTTTTATTATTTTATAGTTTGCATCTGCAATCACCTTGCTAGAGGCAAGGTCACTGGGGGCCCGGTCTTAAGGTGTGGTGATGGTTTGAGATTCCATTGTAAAGATATGCAAATGTGCCTAGCAGGAGTTCCTGAAGTGTGCTGTGTGACCTTTTGGCTTTAGTTTTGCTCTATGTGCTGTGGTGGCTGGTTGGTTTTTGCTCTCTCTGTTTGGCCCTGGGGAGAGCAGGCCGCTTCTCTTGCCATTATGGAACTTCCCCTGGATCTGTAAGCTTCAATAAATAATATCCCTTCCTCCATAACTGTGCCTGGCCTGGAAGTTCATCTCAGCGAACCTGAAGCTGTCTGCTACAGTAAAGTGGTACCGAGGAGTGTAGGGTGAGATGAACCAGACCGTGTGGATATTCGTCTTTTGGAACCTTTGTTTTGGAGGAATGGGCATGGACTTGGTGCTTGCAACTGAAGATGCCTTCTGGAGTGGTAAGCCAAGTTTTATGGACTATTCTGATGAGAGTTTGAGAATGCTAAGTGCAGATAGTATTGAACTTCGAGGCTTGGCTTATGAGCTTTCTAAGGGGAAGGAAAGAAGGCAGAGGACTTTGTTGGAACTGGGCTACTGGCATAAGGGATGGCTACATTCCGCTATCCAGGCCCAGAGTGTTTGATCAAACTTAAATTTGTAATGGACTGATGTGCTTGGCTAAAGATATTGGACTGAGAGATTTAAAATTTTAAGTTGGAAAACCTGAAGCAAGTTAAAAGTAGAGGCATTTGAGACTGGTTTAGCTGCTATTGTCAACGCATTAGCAATCTTAAGGAAGGTGGAAGGAAGGTGGCCTGACTTGATTTACATTAAAACAATGGAGAGGATGCCTGAGGAAAGACTGTTAAAAATGCAAATTCTTGGAAAGAGCTGACTGGAGAAGGAACCTGCTTTTCAAGGCTATGGTTTATTTTGTCCCTGGATTCAGAATATGGCTGTGTCCTGCACACCTGGTATTAGTTTTGGAAATATGAAAAATGCATAGAATGGTCATGAGTTGCACATGGTTCCAGGAGCCGCTGCTGAGATGCGGCATGAGGCAGGGCATGAAGACCCTCAGGAATAGGCTGGAAGAGCCTTTGGAAGATGGACCGTGGTTTGCATGGAGACCTGAAGATGTTTTGGATATACCAGAACTGTGCAAAAGGGCTACCATGGAGTGCAGTGTTGGCATGGGATGAAAGTTTTCCCTGGCGACTCTGCCCAGCTGGAGGGGCGGGATTGGAAAACCTGGAGACTGTTAGTCTCTGGTTATATTGAACTTGAACTGCAGAAGTTTGATGACTGTTGATGGTGGTTGAATTTGCATTGTTTTAGTTTCTCCTTGCTATGCCTTTTACCAGTTAAAAAATGTTTTACTCTGTGCCTTTACATGTTGAAAGTATTTAACTTGTTTGATTTTACAGGACTCACTATCTTAAGTTGATCAAGACTGTGAGAACCTTTGAAATTGGACTGAGTACAATTTACAATGTGTGATAATTATAAATCTATTGGGGGCCAGGAGCTAAATATATTGGGGGCCGGGGTGGAATGTGGTAGTTTGAATATATGTCCCCCAATATATTCAGTGTTTTATTATTTTATAGTTTGCATCTGCAATCACCTTGCTAGAGGCAAGGTCACTGGGGGCCCGGTCTTAAGGTGTGGTGATGGTTTGAGATTCCATTGTAAAGATATGCAAATGTGCCTAGCAGGAGTTCCTGAAGTGTGCTGTGTGACCTTTTGGCTGTAGTTTTGCTCTGTGTGCTGTGGTGGCTGGTTGGTTTTTGCTCTCTCTGTTTGGCCCTGGGGAGAGCAGGCCGCTTCTAGTACAGGGTTGGCAATGAAGATGTTTGTTTTCTAAACAAACTACTTTATAAATGAGGCAAATATACTGCCGTGTACATCTTGCTAGGTTACACAAACAAGGAAATTTTGAACTTGCTGCACTCAACCTTCTTCATAAGAAAGCAACTCATTCCGAGAACCAAACGCCTTATTTCACACAGTACACTGTTCAGCAATGAAGATGTTTGTTTTCTAAACAAATTTCTTAAGAAATGAGGCAAATCTACTACGTTGTACATCTTGTTAGATTACACAAACAAGGAAAGTTTGAACTTGCTGCACTCAACGTTCTTCGTAAGAAAGCAACTCATTCCGAGAAGAGAACTAGCTTATTTCATACAGTATAGTGTTTTGCAATGAAGATGTTTGTTATCTAACCAAAGTAGTTTAGAAATGAAGTGAAACTAGTAAGTTGTACATCTTGTTAGATGACACTAACTAGGAATGTTTGAAGTTGCTACAAGCAACCTTCTTCGTAGCAAAGCAACTGATTCCGAGAACCAAACTAGCCTATTTCACACAGTAAGTTGTTTGGCAATGAAGAAGTTCATTTTCTAAACAAACTACTTTAGAAATGAGGAGAATCTACTAAGTTGTACATCTTGTTAGATTGCACTAACTAGGAATGTTTGAACTTGCTGCACTCAACATTCTTCGTAGGAAAGCAACTAATTCCTAGACCTGAACTAACTTATTTCTCACAGCACAGTATTTGGCAGTGAATCTGTTGTTTTCGAATGAAAGTACTTTAGAAATGAGGCAAAACTAGTAAGTTGTACATCTTGTTAGATTACACAAACAAGGAAAGTTTGAACTTGCTGGACTCAACAGTCTTCATAAGAAAGCAACTCATGCAGAGAAGAGAACTAGCTTATTTCACACAAAACAGTCTTCAGCAAAAAGATGTTTGTTTTCTAAACAAACTACTTTAGAAATGATGGGGATCTACTAAGTTGTACATTTGTAAGATTGCAGAAATAAGGAAAGTTTGAACTTCCTGCAATCAACCTTCTTCATAGGAAAGCAACTCATTCTGAGAACCAAACTAGCTTATTTCACTGTACAGTATTTGGATATGAAGATGTTTGTTTTCTAAAGAAACTACTTTAGAAATGAGGTGAATCTATGAAGTTGTATATCCTGTTACATTACACAAACAAGGAAAGTTTCAATTTGCTGGACTCAACGGTCTTTTTAGAAAGCAACTCATTCAGAGAAAAGAACTAGCTTATTTCACACAAAACAGTCTTCGGCAATGAAGATGCTTGTTTAAAACAAACTACTTTAGAAATGAATAAAACTAGGAAGTAGTACATCTTGTTAGATTACACTAACTAGGAATGTTTGAACTTGCTGCACTCCCCCTTCTTCTTAGGAAACAACTGATTCCTAGAACTGAACTAGCTTATTTCACACAGTACAGTGTTCAGCAATGAAGATGTTTGTTTTCTAAACAAACTGCTTTAGAAATGAGGCGAATCTACTAAGTTGTATATATTGTTAGATTTCACAAACAAGGAAAATTTGAACTTGTTGCACTAAACCTTCTTCTAGCTTATTTCACTAAGTACAGTGTTCGGCAATGAAGATGTTTGTTTTCTAAACAAACTACTTTAAAATGAGGCGAATCTGCTAAGTTGTACACCATGTTAGATTACACAAACAAGGAATGTTTGAATCTGCTGCACTTAACCCTCTTTGTAAGAAAGCAACTCATTCAGAGAACAGAACTAGCTTATTTCACACAGTACAGTTTTCGTCCCTGAAGATGTTTGTTTTCTAAACAAAATAGTTTAGACATGACGCGAATCTACTAAGTTGTGCATCTTGCAAGATTACACAAACAAGGAAAGTTTGAACTTGCTGCACTCAGCCTTCTTCGTAGGAAAGCAACTGATTCTGCGAACTGAACTAGCTTATTTCACACAGTACAGTGTTTGCAATTAAGATGTTTGTTTTCTAAGCAAACTACGTTAGAAATGAGGCGAATCTGCTAAGTTGAACATCTTGTGAGATTACACAAACAAGGAATGTTTAAAACTGCTGAACTCACACCTCTTCGTAAGAAAGCAAAACATTCCAAGAAGAGAACTAGGTTATTTCACACAGTACAGTGTTCGGCAATGAACGTGTTTGTTTTCTAAACAAAGTACTTTAGATATCAGGCAAATCTTCTAAATTGTACAACGTGTTAGGTTACACAAAGAAGGAAAGTTTGAACTTGCTGCACTCAATGGTGTTCGTAAGAAATCAACTCATTCCAAAAAGAGAACTAGGTCATTTCACACAGTACAGTGTTTGCAATTAAGATGTTTGTTTTCTAAGAAAACTACATTAGAAATGAGGCGAATCTGCTAAGTTGAACATCTTGTTAGATTACACAAACAAGGAATGTTTGAAACTGCTGAACTCACACCTCTTCATAGGAAAGCAACTCATTTCGAGAACCTAACTAGCTTATTTCACACAGTACAGTGTTCGTCAATGTAGATGTTTGTTTTCTAAACAAACTACTTTAGAAATGAGGCAAATCTACTAAGTTGTACATCTTGCTAGATTGCACTAACTAGGAATGTTTGAACTTGCTGTACTCAACCTTCTCCTAAGGAAAGCAACTGGTTCCAAAAACCGAACTAGCTTATTTCACACAGTACAGTGTTCGGCAATGAAGATGTTTGTTTTCTAAAAAAACTACTTTAGAAATGAGGCGAATCTTCAAAGTTGTACATCTTGTTAGATTACACAAACAAGAAAAGTTTGAACTTGCTGCACTTAACATTCTTCGTAGGAAAGCAACTCTTTCTGAGGACTTAACTAGCTTATTTCACACAGTACAGTGTTCAGCAATGAAGATATTTGTTTCTAAAAAAACTACTTTAGAAATGAGGTGAATCTAGTAAGTTGTACATCTTGTTAGATTACACAAACAAGGAAAGTTTGAACTTCTGCACTCAACCTTCTTCGTAGGAAAGCAACTCTTTCCGAGGACCTAACTAGCTTATTTCACACAGTACAGTGTTCGGCAATGAAGCTGTTTGTTTTCTAAACAAACTACTTTAGAAATGAAGCAAATCTAACAGTTGTACATCTTGTTAGATTACACAGAGAAGGACAGTTTGAAGTTGCTGCACTCAAACTTCTTCGTAGGAAAGCAACTGATTCCTAGAACTGAACTAGCTTATTTCACACAGTACAGTGTTCGGCAATGAAGATATTTGTTTTCTAAACAAACTACTTTAATAATGAGGTGAATCTACTAAGTTGTACATCTTGTTAGATTACACTATCTAGGAATGTTTGAACTTTCTGCACTCAACCATCTTTGTAGTAAAGCAACTGATTCCTAGAACGGAAATAGCTTATTTCACACAGTACAGTGTTCAATAACGAAGATGTTTGTTTTCTAAACAAACTAGTTTAGGAATGAGGCGAATGTACTAAGTTGTACATCTTGATAGATGTAGCAGACAGCTTCAGGTTCGCTGAGATGAACTTCCAGACTGGGCACAGTTATGGAGGAAGGGATATTATTTATTGAAGCTTACAGATCCAGGGGAAGTTCCATAATGGCAAGAGAAGTGGCCTGCTCTCCACAGGGCCAAGCAGAGAGAGAGGGAAACCAACCAGCCACCACAGCACACAGAGCAAAAGTACAGCCAAAAGGTCACACAGCACACTTGAGGACCTCCTGCTAGGCACATTTGCATATCTTTACAATGGAATCTCAAACCCACACCTTAAGACCAGCCCCCAGTGACATTGCCTCTAGGAAGGTGATTGTAGATTGAAACTATAACTAATAAAACACTGAATATATTGGGGGACATATATTCAAACTACCACATTCCACCCCTGACCCCCAATATGTTTAGCTCCTGGCCTGCCGGGGTTTTTTCCCTCCACCACCGGCAGGTAGAGCGGAAGAGAGAGAGAACCGGGCCAGCCTCTTCTCTTGAGGCTGAGCAAGAAGGCGGGTGTCGGCGACTCAAACCCCTCCCCCCCAAAAAAAAACACTGGGGAGAAAAACCACATTGAGTCACTGAGACTGTCTAAGGCGGGAATCTCTCTGTTTATTGTCATGGGGAAGTATTCATATATTTTGAGGAAGGGGGCAGGAAGAGGGGATGAGAGAAAGGTATAACAGCCAATAGTATTTCAACACATCAGCAGCAGTTGGGTGGAGGCATTTTCAGCTTAGGTGCTGACTCACTTCAAGGACAGGTCACCAAACTCTACTCAGGCTCTGGAAGCTTGACTAGGCCTCACCGGGAGTAGGCCAAGACTGGCTGGGCTAAACACTCGGCTTCACACTGGGCAGGGCCCGACATCTCTCCCTTTTGTTTTTGTAAGAACGGTGGACGGCTATGGCCTCTGTCCTAGGTTGTCCCCCTCTGGGAATCTTACCCGTCACTCAGCACCATGCCTCTAGCCCATTGACCACTCCACGCCCTGTCTTAGGTTGTCTCAGCCTGTCTGAGATCTTACCCATCGTTGGTTCCATGGAGGACGGGGGAGGGATGTTAGGTGGATAGCCAGTAAGTGGAAAAGCCATTGTCTTTGAGTTGCAAACCTGTGGTGCCTTGACCTTATGAAGTTTAATTGCCTCAAGCTGTTGGTGAATGAATTGTGTAATCTTATTAATTACACAGGGCCCGAGAGTGAGGATAAGAAGAAGGAGGGGTTCAGGGGGAGGGAGAAGGTAGGGTAAAGAGCAAGAAGAAGGAGGGGTCCAAGGGGAGGGAGAAAGTAGGGTAAGAAGCCATTTAAGCCACAGCAGGTTGTCTTGGAAGTCCCATCTCCTCTTCTCTAAATCTTTCTGGAGCTTTTCTGGCTTCATTCGGGTTTAGTAGCATCCACACCTTCAGTTGTTTCTGGGGAAGTAACAGAGGCATAGTTCTCAGGGGTGGGACACTCCCTGGAGAATTGATTATTATCATCCCCTTGTTGGGGTAAATATTTTAAGTCTCTTGCTGGTACCCAAATAAGACTTTTATCCTCTTGAGGAAAGACACATCCAAATCCTCTCCCTGCTGTGAGGAGGGGGTCTGGTCCCTTCCAGGCCCCAGTTAATGGGTCCCTCCATTTGACCCAGATGGAGCTGTCGGTGACAGCTGAGGTCCAATGTTTTTGAAAAGGGGACAAGTGTCTATCTTCTTTAGAAAAATTTAAAATATTTAGGGTTAATAATGCCTTTTTTAGTTGGTCATGTGGGGGTAGGGATTCCCCCTTTTGTTTTTGTAATTGAGACTTGAGAGTTTGATGATATCTTTCCATGATGGCCTGGCCCTGCGGGTTATATGGGATGCCTGTGGAAAGTGAGATTTTTTAGGTTTGGAGGAAATCTATAAAAGTCCTGCTTACGAAGCAGGGATCATTATCGGTTTTGATTTGATCTGGCAATCCAAGGGTGGGAAAGCATTGAAGCATATGGCTAATAGCATGTTTAGTTTTTTCCCCAGCATGTGCTGATGCCCAGCAAGCATGGGAGAAAGTATCAACTGAGAGAAAAATATATTTAAGTTTTCCACATGGAGAATAGTGAGTAACGTCAATCTGCCAAAGGTGATTAGGGCGTAGTCCTTGAGAATTGGCTTCTGTAGTTTGAAGAGGAGGTACCTGGAGGAAAGGCTGACAGGATTTGCAAGTTCAGACAATTTTTTTAAGGTCCTTGACTGGCCCATGGGGATATTTATGTTTAAGACCCCTCCAATTTATATGAGTTAATAAGTGGAAGTGTGTAGCTTCTGAGACTGTATTTCATTGAGGCTGAGAGGCCAGTTTGTCAGCCAAATCATTTCCTTTAGAGAGGAATCCTGGTAAATTTTGATGGCCTCTGAGATGTTGAAGGAAAATGGGGTTAATTCTTTGTTTAAGTAGGGAGCGGGCTTGAATCATCAATGGGGTTATAATAATGGAGTCCAGTCTAATATGGGCCTCAATTAGGTTGGGTAACAGGTTAACAACATAAAGGCTGTCAGAAAATAAGTTAAATGGCTCCTGAATAGTGTCCAAAGCCAAAACGACAGCAAATAGTTCTTTGAATTGTGCTGATCCTGTGACCTTATGACTTATGATTGACTTTATGGGCATAGGCTTTTCTCCTTTCCTTAGGGGAGGGTAAACAACTAGGGAAGCTCCCAAGCGCCCCCCATCAGTGAATACAGTAAGAAAATCAGGGTTGGGTTTAGATAAAAAGTCTGGGGGGTCTTCATTTTAACCTAGAGAAGGAGCTCATCCATTTATAAGGACCATAGTGACAATCAATTATACCCACAAATCTCTCGAGGGCCATAGCAACCCTGTTGTTATTTCTCTGAAGCCAAGTGAAGTCTGTTACCTTAAAGGGGGTGACAATGACATGAGGCTCTGTGCCAAACAATCGGACAGAGGTGTCCCTGCCCTTTATAATGTAGTCTGCAATCTGGTTAGTTATAGAGTAAACTCTGGGGACTCCACCATGGGAGAGGTGAATCCATTGGATGGGTTCTCCTTCCTGGGCTAACAGCACAGTGTATAATGTTTCCCCAGAGAAAATACAGAGGGAGACAGGTAAGTTAGGATCAAACCTCTTTAGGACAGCAGCATTAATAGCCTGTTGTACCTTATGTAGAATTTGTTCATGACGAGGGGGCAAGGTTATCTGAGAGGCGAGAGTAAGACCCTTTAAGAGGTCAAATAAAGGGGACAGTTCCTCAGTAGTTATGGGTATCCAGGGCCTCATCCAATTAATTTCCCCCAGCACCTTTTGGAGTTGAGGCAAAGTATAGAATTTTTGAATATGGAGTTGGGGTTTGACAGGGAAACAGTATGAAGGAATAACCTGGAGCCCAAAATATTGAAGGGAGGGGCAGTCTGAATTTTTTTTTTTGAGACACCTGTAAAATCGCAAGGCATTTAGCAGTGAGGTCTTGGAGATCAGATGGGTTGGAATGACCTAAAATAATAATAATAATAAAACATTAGGCTGATTAATTAAGGAAGAAAAGATATGAGACATGTATTGTTAGGGTTAATCCAGGGCTGACAGTTAGCAGTTTTTTATGATGTTGAAGCTTATAGATCTAGGGGGAATTCCATACTGGCAGAAGAAGTTGGCCTGTTTTTATAGAGCCATGAAAGAGAGAAAAAGAAATTAATCAGTCATATAGTACATAGAGCAAAATTATTGTAGTTAAGCCACAGCAAGCTTTAGGAACTTTTGTTAGGCACATTTTGTATATCTTTATAATGGAATTTTAAATCATTATTACACCTTAAAATTGGCCCCCAGTGACATTGTCCTTAGTAAGGCAATTGTAGATGTAAACTATAAATTAATAAAATATTGAATATATTGGGGGACATATATTTAAATTACCACATTTTGTCCTTGGCTTTTAATAGATTTATAATAACAGTAACAATAATAATAAAATCAAACAAGTTAACTGTGGGGAACCAGTGTGGCGGCCATTCCAAGATGGCGCCTTGGCTGACTGCCAAGTCTTATGACTAGGCGCCATTTCCTGCTTCTGCCCTTGTATAGTCACATTCACACTGCAGATGTGCGCATGTACCTTGTTACGTAAGATCAGTCCACCAGGAGGTGGTTGTTTGTGCCCTATAGCTAACGCCTACGTGGCTACTGCTGATTGGATCAGGCGAGGCTATATCGAGGGTGGAGGGCTGGGAGTCGGGGGCTTCCTGATGTAAAAGGTTCCTGAATAAACTGCTTCAAGAAGAGTTCCTGTGGTCGTTGCCTTATTCTTCTGGTCGGACTGGGCGACGACAGTTAATTGGTATAAAGTATAGTAAGAACAGACTAGAACAATTTAAATTTAACCATCATTAGCCATTATTAAACTTTTGTAGTAACCAGAGACTGACAGTTTTTCAGGTTTTTAATTTTTTTCCCTCCAGCTGGGCAGAGTTGTTAGGGAAAACTTTAATTTCAGGCCAACATTGTATTACCGATTGAGTTAGTTGGGCTTAGTATGAATTGAGCTAGGTGGGCAGAGAGAGAATGGGAGTGCCAGGCCTCCAGCCACTGTTTAAATGGTTACTGGAGAATTGAGCCTCAAATCGGGGTCCTTAGGCTTTACAGGCAAGTGCTTAACCACTAAGCCATCTTTATAGTCCCACGTTAATGGGAAGGCAGTGAAGGGTGGGACAATGGTGTGTAGCATATAGACTTGAAAAACAGGGTTTTTTTTAACCTCTAGCAGGGCAATATGAATGTCCCCAGCCGTTTTTTTAAAGTAAACGTTTTGGGCCCCATGGGACATATAGTTAGGAGCCCGCCCACCTGTCTCCTTGTCATTTGGCTTTTTTTTTTTTTTTTTTTTTACAAAAGTGACCAAAAGTGACGCCTGGAGGTGTGGGCGAGGGGCAGCCAGTGAGGCTCGGGGCAGTGCTCGGGCCTGGGCTGGAACTGCCGCTTAGGACCGTCCCATTCGACCCGCTCCCTGCAGGGATGTCGGTGGAGCCTGGCTGTTGTCTCTCCGCTCGAAGTGTGCAAGTTTTGTTTTGCGGACCAGTGACTTGTGTTCTATGCCTGCGAGGAAAGTTAACCTCAGTTTGGGACATTTGGGGAACTCGAGCTTGTATTTGATTACAGTTTACATCCACAGAAAGCTATAAGGAGGAGTTGTATGAGGAAAGAAGTTTACCGGAGAATGTTAGTGTGGAAGAATTTTGATATGTCCGCATTTTTTATCAGGGGTTTGAGCACATTTGCCTTAGGCAGCAGTTACGGGCTGAAAAAATGGCGGGGCCGGTGGCAGCTTGGGTGGTGGCCTTGGAAGAAAGGAGATTTTAAAAATCAGTTTTAGTTTTTTCTTATAGTTTTTGTTAAGGGCAAAAATGAACTTCTCCATGGAAAAGCCTTTAAGGCTGGCATTTAAGGCAAGGAGGACTGAATTAATCCATGGGGCTAGAATAACAGTTTTGTCCCCAAAGCCATGGAGGTCTTTTTGTTTTAGGAGTTTTTGTAAGATCAGGGCAATAGTAATACATATGAGTACAACATAAGCATAAAGTCTCAAAAAATAGCTAAACATGTTGTGGAATTAAGTTTAGATTTAGATTTGTGATGGCCAGTGAGCCTGTGCCCTTATGGGACAGCTGGATGAAATTAAACACAGTGTAGCTGGGAGCAGATCTCCCCATCAGGTTTGTTTTGTCTTTTGGAACGGAGTTTTTATTTAAATGAGGCAAAACATTTAAAGTCTCCTCTAGGTCTGTCCACGTGGTGCATCCGCCATGAACTGGCGTTTAGAAATGGTGGCACTGTAGAACCCAGAAATGAAAGCAAAGAGAAAGTGGTGAGTTTCCTTTAGGTCTGCCCACGTGGTGTGTCTGCCATGAACTGGCGTTTAGAAATGGCGGCAAACCAGAAATGAAAGAGAAAGGAAGTTGAAGTAAGCACAGATTATAGAAGTAAAGGTTAGAATATTAAATATGAAGATTACCTCATAACTTATGAGGATACACCCGTCAGCAGTTCGATTAGCCTGTCAGCTTAACTTTGAATTTTTTCTTCGTCACGTTGGCAGTCCGAAGTCCATTTTGAATCCTCACACGTCCTCACACAGGGCACCATTGTTGTGCCCCACGTTTGGGCGCCAGTTGCCGGGGTTTTGTCCCTCCACCACCGCCAGGTAGAGCGGAAGAGAGAGAGAACCGGGCCAGCCGCTTCACTTGAGGCTGAGCGAGAAGGCAGGTGTCAGCGACTCAAACCCCTCCCCCCCAAAACACTGGGGAGAAAAACCATATTGAGTCGCAGAGACCATCTAAGGCGGGAATCTCTCGATTTATTGTCATGGGGAGGTATTTATATATTTTGAGGAAGGGGGCGGGAAGAGGGGATGAGAGAAAGGTATAAGGGCCAAGAGTATTTCACCACGTCAGCAGCAGCTGGGTGGAGGCAGTTTCAGCGTAGGTGCTGAGTCACTTCAAGGACCGGTCACCAAAGTCTACTCAGGCTCTGTAAGCTCAACTAGGCCTCACCAGGAGTAGGCCAAGACTGGCTGGGCTAACCACTCGGCTTCACACCGGGCAGGGCCCAAAACTGGCCCCCAATAGATTTATAAATATCACACATTGTAAATTGCACTCAGTCCAATTTCAAAGGTTCTCACAGTCTTGATCAACTTAAGATAGTGAGTCCCATAAAATTAAACAAGTTAAATACATTCTACATGTAAAGGCACAGAGTAAACATTTTTAACTGGTATAAGGCATAGCAAGGAGAGACTAGAACAATGCAAACTCAATCACCATCAACCGTCACCAAACGTCTGCAGTTCAAGTTCAACATAACCAGAGACTGACAGTCTCCAGGTTTTCCAATTCCACCCCTCCAGCTGGGCAGAGTCGCCAGGGAAAACTTTCATCCCATGCCAACACTGCACTCCATGGCAGCCCTTTTGCACAGTCCTGGTATATCCAAAACATCTTCAGGTCTCCATGCACACCATGGTCCATCTTCCAAGGGCTCTTGCAGCCTATTCCTTAGGGTTTTCATGCCCTGCCTCATGCCGCATCTCAGCAGCGGCTCCTGGAACCATGTGCGACTCATGACCACTCCATGCATTTTTCATGCTTCCAAAACTAATACCAGGTGTGCAAGACACAGCCATATTCTGAATCCAGGGACAAAATAAACCATAGCCTTGAAAAGCAGGTTTCTTCTCCAGTCAACTCTTTCAAAGAGTTTGCATTTCTAATAGTCTTTCCTCAGGCATCCTCTCCATTGTTTTAATGTAAAAACAGTTGGGCCACCTTCCTTCCACCTTCCTTAAGATTGCTAATGTGTTTGACAATAGCAGCTCCAGTAACCTAAAACCAGTGTCAGTGCCTCTTCTTTTAACTTGCTTGAGGTTTTCCAACTTAAAATCTTAAAATCTCAGTCTGATATCTTTAGCCAAGCACATCAGTCCATTACAAATTTAACCTTGATCAAACTTTCTGGGCCTGGATAGTGGTACGTAGCCATCCCTTATGCCAGTAGCCCAGTTCCAACAAAGTCCTCTGCAGTCTTTCCTTCCCCTTAGAAAGCTCATAAGCCAAGCCTCGAAGTTCAATACTGTCTGCACTTAGCATTCTCAAACTCTCATCAGAATAGTCCATAAAACTTGGCTTACCACTCCAGAAGGCACCTTCAGTTGCAAGCACCAAGTCCATGCCCATTCCTCCAAAACAAAGGTTCCAAAAGATGAACATCCACATGGTCTGGTTCATCTCACCCCACACTCCTCGGTACCACTCTACTGTAGCAGACAGCTTCAGGTTCTCTGAGATGAACTTCCAGACTGGGCACAGTTATGGAGGAAGGGATATTATTTATTGAAGCTTACAGACCCAGGGTAAGTTCCATAATGGCAAGAGAAGGGGCCTGCTCTCCACAGGGCCAAGCAGAGAGAGAGAGAAACCAACCAGCCACCACAGCACACAGAGCAAAACTACAGCCAAAAGGTCACACAGCACACTTGAGGAACTCCTGCTAGGCACATTTGCACATCTTTACAATGGAATCTCAAACCCACACCTTAAGACCAGCCCCCAGTGACATTGCTTCTAGCAAGGTGATTGCAGGTGCAAACTATAACTAATAAAACACTGAATATATTGGGGGACATATATTCAATTACCACAATAGATTACACAAACAAGGAAAGTTTGAACTTGCTGCACTCAAAGGTCTTCGTAAGAAAGCAACTGATTGCAAGAACGGAACTAGCATATTTCACATAGTACAGTCTTCGGCAATGAACATGTTTGTTTTCTAAACAAACTACTTTAGAAATGAGGTGAATATATGAAGTTGTACATCTTGTAAGATTACACAAACAAGGAAAGTTGGAACTTCCTGCAGTCACACTTCTTCATAGGAAAGCAACTGATTCCAAGAACAGAACTAGCTTCTTTCACACAGTACAATGTTTAGCAATGAAGATGTTTGTTTCTTAAAGAAACTGCGTTAGAAATGAGGTGAATCTACTAAGTTGTACATATTGTAAGATTTCACAAACAAGTTTGAACTTGAGTCACTCAACCTTATTCGTAGGAAAGCAACTGATTCCAAGAAACTAACTGGCATATTTCACACAGTACAGTGTTCGGCAATGAAGATGTTTGTGTTCTACAAAAAGTACTTTAGAAATGAGACAAATGAACTAACTTGAACATCTTGTATGATTACACTGACGAGGAATGTTTGAACTTGCTGCACACAACCATCTTCGTAGTAAAGCAACTGATTTCGAGACCCGAACTAGCTAATTTCACGCAGTACACTGTTTGGCAACGAAGAGGTTTGTTTTCTAAACAAACTACTTTAGGAATGAGGCTAATCGGCTAAGTTGTACATCTTGTTATATGACACAAACAAGCAAAGTTTGAAATTGCTACACTCAACATTCTTCATAGGAAAGCAACTCATTCTGAGAACCTAACTAGCTTATTTCACGTAGTACAGTGTTCGGCAATATAGATGTTTGTTTCCTAACAAACTACTTTAGAAATGAGGCAAATCTACTAAGTTGTACATCTTGCTAGATTGCACTAACTAGGAATCTTAGAACTTGCTGCACTCAACCTTCTCTGTAGGAAAGCAAGTGGTTCCAAGAACCGGACTAGCTTATTTCACACATTACTGTTTTCGGCAATGAAGATATTTGTTTTCTAAACAAACTCCTTTAGAAATGAGCCGAATCTAGAAAGTTGTACATCTTGATAGATTACACAAATAAGGAAAGTTTGAACTTGCTGCACTCAACCTTCGTCATAGGAAAGCAACTCTTTCCAAGGACGTAACTAGCTTATTTCACATAGTACAGTGTTCGGCAATGTAGATGTTTGTTTTCTAAACAAGGTACTTTAGAAATGATTCGAATCTACTAAGTTGTACATCTTGCTAGATTACAGAAACAAGGAAAGTTCCAAGTTTCTGCACTCATCCTTCTTGTAGGAAAGAAACTAATTCCGAGAACCTAACTAGCTTAATTCACACAGTCCATTGTTCTGCAATGTAGATGTCTGTTTTCTAAACAAACTACTTTAGAAATGAGGCAAATGTAGTAGGTTGTACATCTTGTTAGATGGCACTAATGAGGAAAGTTGGAACTTGCCGCAATCAATTGTCTTCGTATGAAAGCAACTCATTCAGAGAAGAGAACTAGCTTATTTCACACAAAACAGTCTTCATCAATGAAGATGTTTATTTTCTAAAGAAACTACTATAGAAATGAGGTGAATCTACTAAGTTGTACATCTTGTTAGATTACACTAACTAGGAATGATTGAACTTGCTGCACTCAACCTTCTTGGTAGGAAAGCAACTTATTCCAAGAACCGAACTTGCTTATTTTACACAGCATAGTGTTCGGCAATGAAGATGTTTGTTTTCTAAACAAACTACTTTAGAAATGAGGCGAATCTACTAAGTTGTACATCTTGTTTTATTACACAAACAAGGAATGTTTGAAACTGCTGCAATCAACCCTCTTCATAAGAAAGCAACTCATTCTGAGAAGAGAACTAGCTTATTTTACACAGTACAGTGTTCGGCAATGAAGATGTTTGTTTTGAAAACAAACCACTTTAGAAATGAGGCGAATATACTGAGTTGTACATCTTGTTAGATTACACAAACCAGGACAGTATGAATGTGTTGAACTCAACTGCATTCGTAAGAAAGGGGTTCATTCGGAAAGGAGAACTAGCTTATTTCAGACAGAATAGTGCTCGGTAATGAAGATGTTTGTTGTCTAAACAAACTACTTTAGAAATGAGGCAAATCTACTAAGTTGTACATCTCGTAAGATTACACAAACCACGAAAGTTTGAACTTGCTGCACTGAACCTTCTTTGTAGGAAAGCAACTGATTCCTATATCTGAACTAGCTTATTTCACATAGTACAGTGTTTGGCAATGAAGGTGTTTGTTTTCTAAACAAACTGCTTTAGGAATGAGGCCTATCTACTAAGTTGTACATCTTGTAAGATTATACAAACACGGAAAGTTTGAACTTCCTGCACTCTAAAGTCTTCGTAAGAAAGCAACTGATTCCAAGAACCGAACTAGCTTATTGCACACAATACAGTGGTCAGAAATGAAGATCTTTGTTCTCTAAACAAACTACTTTAGAAATGAGGCAAATGTAGTAAGTTGTACATCTTATTAGATTACACAAAGAAGGAAAGTTTGAACTTGCTCCACTCAACCTTCTTCATAGGAAAACAACTCATTCCGAGAAGAGAACTAACTTATATCACACAGTACAGTGTTCGGGATTGAAGATATTTGTTTTCTAAACAAACTACTTTAGAAATGAGGCGAATCTAGTAAGTTGTACATCTTGTTAGATTACACAAAGAAGAAAAGTTTGAACTAGCTGCACTCAACATTCTTCGTAGGAAAGCAACTCTTTCCGAGGACTTAACTAGCTTATTTCACACAGTACAGTGTTCGGCAATGAAGATATTTGTTTTCTAAACAAATACTTTAGAAATGAGGCGAATCTAGTAAGTTGTACATCTTGTCAGATTACACAAAAAAGGAAAGTTTGAACTTCTTCACTCAACCTTCTTACTAGGAAAGCAACTCTTTCCAAGGAACTAACTAGCTTATTTCACACAGTACAGTGTTTGGCAATGAAGATGTTTGTTTTCTAAACAAACTACTTTAGAAATGAGGCGAATCTAACAGTTGTACATCTTGTTAGATTACACAAACAAGGAAAGTTTGAACTTGCTGCATTCAACGTTCTTTGTAAGAAAGCATCTCATTCAGACAAGAGAACTAGCTTATTTCACACAGTGCAGTGTTTGGCAATAAAGATGTTTGTTTTCTATACAAACCACTTTTGAAATGAGGCGAATTTACTGAGTGGTACATCTTGTTAGATTACACAAACCAGGACAGTATGAACTTGTTGCACTCAACTGTATTCGTAAGAAAGGGGCTCATTCCAAGAGGAGAACTAACTTATTTCACACAGCATAGTGTTCGGGAATGAAGATGTTTGTTTTCTAAACAAACTACTTTAGAAATGAAGTGAAACTAGTAAGTTGTACGTCTTGTTAGATGAGACTAAGTAGGAATGTTTGAACTTGTTGCACGCAACCGTCTTGGTAGCAAAACAACTGATTCCGAGAACCGAACTAGCTTATTTCACACAGTACACTGTTTGGCAATGAAGATGTTTGTTTTCTAAACAAACTACTTTAGAAATGAGGCAAATCTTCTAATTTGTACATCTTGTTAGATTACATAAAGAAGGAAAGTTTGAACTTGTTGCACTCAACGGTCTTCGTTAGAAAGCAACTCATTCCGAGAACAGAACTAGCTTATTTCACAAAGTACATTGTTCGGCAATGAAGATATTTGTTTTCTAAACAAAATACTTTAGAAATAATGTGAATCTAGTAAATTGTACATCTTGTTAGATTACACAAACAAGGAAAGTTTGAACTTGTAGCACTCAACCTTCTTCGCTGGAAAGCAACTCTTTCCAAGAACCCCACTAGCTTATTTCACACAGTATAGTGTTCGGCAATGAAGATGTTTGTTTTCTAAACAAACTACTATAGAAATGAGACGAATCTACTAAGTTGTACATCTTGTTAGATTACACTAACTAGGAATGTTTGAACTTGTTGAACTCAACCATCTTTGTAGTAAAGCAACTGATTGCTAGAACCAAACTTGCTTAATTCACATAGTCCAGTGTTCGGCAACGAAGATATTTGTTTTCTAAACAAACTACTTTAGGAATGAGAGAATCTACTAAGTTGGACATCTTGTTAGATTACACAAACAAGAAAGTTTGGACTTGCTGGACTCAAAGGTCTTTTTAAGAAAGCAAGAGATTCCAAGAACTGAACTAGCTTATTTCACACAGTACAGTGTTTGGAAATGAAGACTTTTTTTTTTCTAAACAAACTACTTTAGAAATGAGGCAAATCTACTAAGTTGTATATCTTGTATGATTACAAAAACAAGGAAACTTTGAACTTGCTGCACTCAACGTTCTTCGTAGGAAAGCAACTGATTCCGAGAACCGAACTAGGTTATTTCACACAGTACAGTGTTAGGAAATGAAGATATTTGTTCTCTAAAAAAACTACTTTAGAAATGAGGCGAATCTACTAAGTTGTACATATTGTTAGATTACACAAACAGGGAAAGTTTGAACTTGCTGTACTCATCCATCTTTGTAGTAAAGCAACTGAATCCTAGAACCGAACTTGTTTATTTCACACATTACAGTGTTCGGCCATGAAGATGTTTGTTTTCTAGACAAACTACTTTAGGAATGAGGTGAATCTACTAGATTGTTCATCTTGTTAGATTACACAAACAAGGGAAGTTTGAACTTGCTGCACTCAACCTTCTTCGTAGGAAAGCAACTCTTTCCAAGGACCTAACTATCTTATTTCACACAGTACAGTGTTCAGCAATGAATATGTTTGTTTTCAAAACAAAGTACTTTAGAAATGAAGCGAATCTACTAAGTTGTACATCTTGTTAGATTACACAAACAAGGAAAGTTTGAACTTGCTGAACTCAACCTTCTTCGAAGGAAAGCAACTGATTCCTAGGACCGACCTGGCTTATTTCACACAGTACAGTGTTCAGAAATGAAGATGTATGTTTTCTAAACAAACCACTTTAGAAATGAGGCGAATATAGTAAGTTGTACATCTTGTTAGATTGCACAAACAAGGAAAGTTTCAACTTGCTGCACTCAATGTTCTTCTTAAGAAAGCATCTCATTCAGACAAGAGAACTAGCTTATTTCACACAGTACAGTGTTCGGCAATGAAGATGTTTGTTTTCTAAACAAACTACTTTAGAAATGAGGCGAATCTACTAAGTTGTACATCTTGTTAGATTACACAAACAAGGAAAGTTTGAACTTCTGCACTCAGCTTTTTTCATAGGAAAGCAACTCTTTCCGACGACCGAACTAGCTTATTTCACAGAGGACAGTGTTCAGCAATGTAGATGTTTGTTTTCTAAACAAACTACTTTTGAAATGAGGCAAATCTACTAAGTTGTACATGTTGTTAGATTACACTAACTAGGAATGTTTGAAATTGCTGCACTCAACCTTCTTCGTAGGAAAGCAACTGTTTCCAAAAACTGAACTAGCTTATTTCAAACAGTACAGTGTTTGACAATGAAGATGTTTGTTTTCTAAACAAACTACTTTAAGAATGAAGGAATCTACTAAGTTGTACACCTTGTTAGGTTACACAAACAAGGAAAGTTTCAAATTGCTGCACTCAAAGGTCTTCGTAAAGAAAGCAACTGATTCCAAGAACCGAAATAGCTTATTTCACACAGTACAGTGTTCAGCAATGATGATGTTTGTTTTCTAAACAAACTACTTTAGAATTGAGGCAAATCTACTAAGTTGTACATCTTGCTAGATTACACTAACTAGGAATGTTTGAACTTGCTGCACTCAACGGTCTTCGTAAGAAAGCAACTCACTCCGAGAAGAGGACTAACTTATTTCACACATTACTGTTTTCGAAATGAAGATATTTGTTTTCTAAACAAACTACTTTAGCAATGAGCCAAATCTAGAAAGTTGTACATGTTGTTAGATTACACAAATAAGGAAAGTTTGAACTTGCTGCAATCAACCTT
Organism: Orientallactaga sibirica; assembly: GCA_036365145.1. NCBI lineage: Eukaryota > Metazoa > Chordata > Mammalia > Rodentia > Dipodidae > Orientallactaga > Orientallactaga sibirica. Next base: position 869,434 of record JAEOAD010000020.1, read on the forward strand.
CTTCATAGGAAAGCAACTCTTTCTGAGGACCTAACTAGCTTATTTCACACAGTACAGTGTTCTGCAATGTAGATGTTTGTTTTCTAAACAAGGCACTTTAGAAATGATTTGAATCTACTAAGTTGTACATCTTGTTAGATTACAGAAACAAGGGAAGTTCCAAGTTGCTGCACTCAAACTTCTTGTAGGAAAGCAAGTAAATCCGAGAACCTAACTAGCTTAATTCACACAGTCCATTTTTCGGCAATGTAGATGTCTGTTTTCTAAACAAACTACTTTAGAAATGAGGCAAATGTACTATGTTGTACATCTTGTTAGATGGCACTAACTAGAAATGTTGGAACTTGCTGCAATCAATGGTCTTCGTACGAAAGCAACTCATTCAGAGAAGAAAACTAGCTTATTTCACACAAAACAGTCTTCGTCGATGAAGATGTTTGTTTTCTAACAAAACTACTGTAGAAATGAGGCGAATCTACTAAGTTTTACATCTTGTTAGATTACACTAACTAGGAATGTTTGAACTTGCTGCACTCAACCTTCTTGGTAGGAAAGCAACTTATTCCGAGAACCAAACTTGCTTATTTCACACAGCATAGTGTTCGGCAATGAAGATTTTTTTTTTCTAAACAAATTACTTTAGAAATGAGGCGAATCTACTAAGTTGTACATCTTGTTTTATTACACAAACAAGGAATGTTTGAAACTGCTGCAAACAACCCTGTTCGTAAGAAAGCAACTCATTCCGAGAAGAGAACTAGCTTATTTCACACAGTACAGTGTTCAGCAATGAAGATGTTTGTTTTCAAAACAAACGACTTTAGAAATGAGGCAAATTTACTGAGTTGTACATCTTGTTAGATTACACAAACAAGGATAGTATGAACTTGTGGCACTCAACAGTATTCGTAAGAAAGAGGCTCATTCTGAAAGGAGAACTAGCTTATTTCAGGCAGCATAATGTTCGGCAATGAAGATGTTTGTTTTCTAAACAAACTACTTTAGAAATGAAGTGAAACTAGTAAGTTCTACATCTTGTTAGATGACACTAACTAGGAATGTTTGAACTTGCTGCACGCAAACGTCTTCGTAGCAAAGCAACTGATTCTGAGATCCGAACTAGCTTATTTCACCCAGTACACTGTTTGGTAATGAAGATGTTTGTTGTCTAAACAAACTACTTTAGAAATGAGCCGAATATACTAAATTGTACATCTTGTAAGATTACATAAACAACGAAATTTTGAACTTGGTGCACTGAATCTTCTTCGTAAGAAAGCAACTGATTCCTAGACCCGCACTAAGTTATTTCACATAGTACAGTGTTTGGCAACAAAGTTTTTTGTTTTCTAAACAAACTGCTTTAGGAATGAGGCTTATCTACTAAGTTGTACATCTTGTAAGATTACACAAACACGGAAAGTTTGAACTTCCTGCACTCAAAGGTCTTCATAAGAAAACAACTGATTCCGAGAACCGAACTAGCTTATTCCACACATTACAGTGTTCGGAAATGAAGATGTTTGTTCTCTAAACAAACTACTTTAGAAATGAGGCAAATCTAGTAAGTTGTACGTCTTGTTAGATTACTCAAAGAAGGAAAGTTTGAACTTGCTGCACTCAACCTTCTTCGTAGGAAAGCAATTCATTCCGAGAAGAGAACTAACTTATATCACACAGTACAGTGTTTGGTATTGAAGATATTTGTTTTCTAAACAAACTACTTTAGAAATGAGACGAATCTAGTAAGTTGTACATCTTGTTATATTACACAAACAAGGAAAGTTTGAACTTTCTGCACTCAACCTTCTTCGTAGGAAAGCAACTCTTTCCGACTACCTAACTAGCTTATTTCACACAGTACAGTGTTTGGCAATGAAGATGTTCCTTTTCTAAACAAAGTACTTTAGAAATGAGGCGAATGTACTAAGTTGTACATCTTGTTAGATGACACTAACTAGGAATGATTGAGCTTGCTGCACGCAACCGTCTTCCTAGCAAAGCAACTTTAGAAATGAGGCAAATGTAGTAAGTTGTACATCTTATTAGATTACACAAAGAAGGAAAGTTTGAACTTGCTCCACTCAACCTTCTTCATAGGAAAACAACTCATTCCGAGAAGAGAACTAACTTATATCACACAGTACAGTGTTCGGGATTGAAGATATTTGTTTTCTAAACAAACTACTTTAGAAATGAGGCGAATCTAGTAAGTTGTACATCTTGTTAGATTACACAAAGAAGAAAAGTTTGAACTAGCTGCACTCAACATTCTTCGTAGGAAAGCAACTCTTTCCGAGGACTTAACTAGCTTATTTCACACAGTACAGTGTTTGGCAATGAAGATGTTTGTTTTCTAATCAAACTATTTTAGAAATGAGGCGAATCTTCTAATTTGTACATCTTGTTAGATTACACAAAGAAGCAAAGTTTGAACTTGTTGCACTGAACGGTCTTCGTTAGAAAGCAACTCATTCCGAGATGAGAACTAGCTTATTTCACACAGTACAGGGTTCAGCAAGGAAGATATTTGTTTTCTAAACAAACTACTTTAGGAATGAGGGGAGTCTACTAAGTTGTACATCTTGTTAGATTACTCAAATAAGAAAGTTTGAACTTGCTGCACTCAAAGTCTTCGTAAGAAAGCAAATGATTCCAAGATCCGAACTAGCTTATTTCACAAAATACAGTGTTCGGCAATGAAGATGTTTATTTTCTAAACAAACTACATTAGAAATGAGGTATATCTACCAAGTTGTACATCTTGTTAGATGACACAAACAAGGAACGTTTTAATTTGCTGAACTCAACCTTGTTCATAGCAAAGCAACTGATTCTGAGAAGAGAACTAGCTTATTTCACACACAGTACAGTGTTAGGAAATGAAGATGTTTGTTTTCTAAACAAACTACTTTAGAAATGGGCGAATCTAGTAAGTTGTATATCTTGTGAAATTACACAAACAAGGAAGGTTTGAACTTGTTGCACTCAACTGCGTTCATAGGAAAGCAACTCATTCCGAGAACCTAACTATTTTATTTCACACAGTACAGTGTTCGGCAATGAAGATGTTTGTTTTCTAAACAAACTACTTTAGAAATGAGGTGAATCTACTCAGTTGTACATCTTGTTAGATTACACAAACAACGAATGTTTGAAACGGCTGCAATCAACCCTCTTTGTAAGAAAGCAACTCATTTTGAGAAGAGAACTAGCTTATTTCACACAGTACAATGTTCACCAAGTTAGATGTTTGTTTTCTAAACAAAGTACTTTAGAAATGAACCTTCTTGGAGGAAGCAACTCATTCCGAGAACTGAACTAGTTTGTTTACATCTAGTGTAAGCAATGAAGATGTTTGTTTTCTAAACAAAGTTTAGAAATTCCGAGTCTACTAAGTTGTACATTTTGTGTGATTACAGAAACCAGGAATGAATGAAGAACTACATTCAGCTTATTGTAAGAAAGGGGCTCATTCTGATAGCAGAAATAGCTTATTTCACACAGCATCATGTTCTGCAATAAAGATGTTTGTTTTATAAACAAACTACTTTAGAAATGAAGTGAAACTAGTAAGTTGTACATCTTGTTAGATTACACAAAGAAGTAATGTTTCAACTTGCTGAAAGCAACCTTCTTCATAGGAAAACAACTGTTTTCGAGAACAGAACTAACTTATTTCACACAGTACAGTGTTTGGCATTGAAGATGTTTGTTTTCTAAACAAACTACTTTAGAAATGAGGAGAATCTAGTAAGTTGTACATCTTGTTAGATTTACACAAAGAAGAAAAGTTTGAACTAGCTGCACTCAACATTCATCATAGGAAAGCAACTCTTTCTGAGAACTTAACTAGCTTATTTCACACAGCCCAGTGTTCGGCAATGAAGATATTTGTTTTCTAAACAATACTTTAGAAATGAGGCGAATCTAGTAAGTTGTACATCTTGTCAGATTACACAAAAAAGGAAAGTTTGAACTTCTTCACTAACCTTCTTACTAGGAAAGCAACTCTTTTCCAAGGAACTAACTAGCTTATTTCACACAGTACAGTGTTTGGTAATGAAGATGTTTGTTTTCTAAACAAACTACTTTAGAAATGAGGCGAATCTAACAGTTGTACATCTTGTTAGATTACACAAACAAGGAAAGTTTGAACTTGCTGCATTCAACGTTTTGTAAGAAAGCATCTCATTCAGACAAGAGAACTAGCTTATTTCACACAGTGCAGTGTTCGGCAATAAAGATGTTTGTTTTCTATACAAACCACTTTTGAAATGAGGCGAATTTACTGAGTGGTACATCTTGTTAGATTACACAAACCAGGACAGTATGAACTTGTTGCACTCAACTGTATTCGTAAGAAAGGGGCTCATTCCAAGAGGAGAACTAACTTATTTCACACAGCATAGTGTTCGGGAATGAAGATGTTTGTTTTCTAAACAAACTACTTTAGAAATGAAGTGAAACTAGTAAGTTGTACGTCTTGTTAGATGAGACTAAGTAGGAATGTTTGAACTTGTTGCACGCAACCGTCTTGGTAGCAAAACAACTGATTCCGAGAACCGAACTAGCTTATTTCACACAGTACACTGTTTGGCAATGAAGATGTTTGTTTTCTAAACAAACTACTTTAGAAATGAGGCAAATCTTCTAATTTGTACATCTTGTTAGATTACATAAAGAAGGAAAGTTTGAACTTGTTGCACTCAACGGTCTTCGTTAGAAAGCAACTCATTCCGAGAACAGAACTAGCTTATTTCACAAAGTACATTGTTCGCAATGAAGATATTTGTTTTCTAAACAAAATACTTTAGAAATAATGTGAATCTAGTAAATTGTACATCTTGTTAGATTACACAAACAAGGAAAGTTTGAACTTGTAGCACTCAACCTTCTTCGCTGGAAAGCAACTCTTTCCAAGAACCCCACTAGCTTATTTCACACAGTATAGTGTTCGGTAATGAAGATGTTTGTTTTCTAAACAAACTACTATAGAAATGAGACGAATCTACTAAGTTGTACATCTTGTTAGATTACACTAACTAGGAATGTTTGAACTTGTTGAACTCAACCATCTTTGTAGTAAAGCAACTGATTGCTAGAACCAAACTTGCTTAATTCACATAGTCCAGTGTTCGCAACGAAGATATTTGTTTTCTAAACAAACTACTTTAGGAATGAGAGAATCTACTAAGTTGGACATCTTGTTAGATTACACAAACAAGAAAGTTTGGACTTGCTGGACTCAAAGGTCTTTTTAAGAAAGCAAGAGATTCCAAGAACTGAACTAGCTTATTTCACACAGTACAGTGTTTGGAAATGAAGACTTTTTTTTTTCTAAACAAACTACTTTAGAAATGAGGCAAATCTACTAAGTTGTATATCTTGTATGATTACAAAACAAGGAAACTTTGAACTTGCTGCACTCAACGTTCTTCGTAGGAAAGCAACTGATTCGAGAACCGAACTAGGTTATTTTACACAGTACAGTGTTAGGAAATGAAGATATTTGTTTTCTAAAAAACTACTTTAGAAATGAGGCGAATCTACTAAGTTGTACATATTGTTAGATTACACAAACAGGGAAAGTTTGAACTTGCTGTACTCATCCATCTTTGTAGTAAAGCAACTGAATCCTAGAACCGAACTTGTTTATTTCACACATTACAGTGTTTGGCCATGAAGATGTTTGTTTTCTAGACAAACTACTTTAGGAATGAGGTGAATCTACTAGATTGTTCATCTTGTTAGATTACACAAACAAGGGAAGTTTGAACTTGCTGCACTCAACCTTCTTTCAGTAGGAAAGCAACTCTTTCCAAGGACCTAACTATCTTATTTCACACAGTACAGTGTTCAGCAATGAATATGTTTGTTTTCAAAACAAAGTACTTTAGAAATGAAGCGAATCTACTAAGTTGTACATCTTGTTAGATTACACAAACAAGGAAAGTTTGAACTTGTTGAACTCAACCTTCTTTGAAGGAAAGCAACTGATTCCTAGGACCGACCTAGCTTATTTCACACAGTACAGTGTTCAGAAATGAAGATGTATGTTTTCTAAACAAACCACTTTAGAAATGAGGCGAATATAGTAAGTTGTACATCTTGTTAGATTGCACAAACAAGGAAAGTTTCAACTTGCTGCACTCAATGTTCTTCTTAAGAAAGCATCTCATTCAGACAAGAGAACTAGCATATTTCACACAGTACAGTGTTCGGCAATGAAGATGTTTGTTTTCTAAACAAACTACTTTAGAAATGAGGCGAATCTACTAAGTTGTACATCTTGTTAGATTACACAAACAAGGAAAGTTTGAACTTCTGCACTCAGCTTTTTTCATAGGAAAGCAACTCTTTCCTAGAAACCGAACTAGCTTATTTCACAGAGGACAGTGTTCAGCAATGTAGATGTTTGTTTTCTAAACAAACTACTTTTGAAATGAGGCAAATATACTAAGTTGTACATGTTGTTAGATTACACTAACTAGGAATGTTTGAAATTGCTGCACTCAACCTTCTTCGTAGGAAAGCAACTGTTTCCAAAAACTGAACTAGCTTATTTCAAACAGTACAGTGTTTGACAATGAAGATGTTTGTTTTCTAAACAAACTACTTTAAGAATGAAGGGAATCTACTAAGTTGTACACCTTGTTAGGTTACACAAACAAGGAAAGTTTCAAATTGCTGCACTCAAAGGTCTTCGTAAGAAAGCAACTGATTCCAAGAACCGAAATAGCTTATTTCACACAGTACAGTGTTCAGCAATGATGATGTTTGTTTTCTAAACAAACTACTTTAGAATTGAGGCAAATCTACTAAGTTGTACATCTTGCTAGATTACACTAACTAGGAATGTTTGAACTTGCTGCACTCAACGGTCTTCGTAAGAAAGCAACTCACTCCGAGAAGAGGACTAACTTATTTCACACATTACTGTTTTCGGAAATGAAGATATTTGTTTTCTAAACAAACTACTTTAGCAATGAGCCAAATCTAGAAAGTTGTACATGTTGTTAGATTACACAAATAAGGAAAGTTTGAACTTGCTGCAATCAACCTTCTTCATAGGAAAGCAATTCTTTCTGAGGACCTAACTAGCTTATTTCACACAGTACAGTGTTCTGCAATGTAGATGTTTGTTTTCTAAACAAGGCACTTTAGAAATGATTTGAATCTACTAAGTTGTACATCTTGTTAGATTACAGAAACAAGGGAAGTTCCAAGTTGCTGCACTCAAACTTCTTGTAGGAAAGCAAGTAAATCCGAGAACCTAACTAGCTTAATTCACACAGTCCATTTTTCGGCAATGTAGATGTCTGTTTTCTAAACAAACTACTTTAGAAATGAGGCAAATGTACTATGTTGTACATCTTGTTAGATGGCACTAACTAGAAATGTTGGAACTTGCTGCAATCAATGGTCTTAAACGAAAAGCAACTCATTCAGAGAAGAAAAACTAGCTTATTTCACACAAAACAGTCTTGAATCGATGAAGATGTTTGTTTTCTAACAAAACTACTGTAGAAATGAGGCGAATCTACTAAGTTTTACATCTTGTTAGATTACACTAACTAGGAATGTTTGAACTTGCTGCACTCAACCTTCTTGGTAGGAAAGCAACTTATTCCGAGAACCAAACTTGCTTATTTCACACAGCATAGTGTTCGGCAATGAAGATTTTTTTTTTCTAAACAAATTACTTTAGAAATGAGGCGAATCTACTAAGTTGTACATCTTGTTTTATTACACAAACAAGGAATGTTTGAAACTGCTGCAAACAACCCTGTTCGTAAGAAAGCAACTCATTCCGAGAAGAGAACTAGCTTATTTCACACAGTACAGTGTTCAGCAATGAAGATGTTTGTTTTCAAAACAAACGACTTTAGAAATGAGGCAAATTTACTGAGTTGTACATCTTGTTAGATTACACAAACAAGGATAGTATGAACTTGTGGCACTCAACAGTATTCGTAAGAAAGAGGCTCATTCTGAAAGGAGAACTAGCTTATTTCAGGCAGCATAATGTTCGGCAATGAAGATGTTTGTTTTCTAAACAAACTACTTTAGAAATGAAGTGAAACTAGTAAGTTCTACATCTTGTTAGATGACACTAACTAGAATGTTTGAACTTGCTGCACGCAAACGTCTTCGTAGCAAAGCAACTGATTCTGAGATCCGAACTAGCTTATTTCACCCAGTACACTGTTTGGTAATGAAGATGTTTGTTGTCTAAACAAACTACTTTAGAAATGAGCCGAATATACTAAATTGTACATCTTGTAAGATTACATAAACAACGAAATTTTGAACTTGGTGCACTGAATCTTCTTCGTAAGAAAGCAACTGATTCCTAGACCCGCACTAAGTTATTTCACATAGTACAGTGTTTGGCAACAAAGTTTTTGTTTTCTAAACAAACTGCTTTAGGAATGAGGCTTATCTACTAAGTTGTACATCTTGTAAGATTACACAAACACGGAAAGTTTGAACTTCCTGCACTCAAAGGTCTTCATAAGAAAACAACTGATTCCGAGAACCGAACTAGCTTATTCCACACATTACAGTGTTCGGAAATGAAGATGTTTGTTCTCTAAACAAACTACTTTAGAAATGAGGCAAATCTAGTAAGTTGTACGTCTTGTTAGATTACTCAAAGAAGGAAAGTTTGAACTTGCTGCACTCAACCTTCTTCAGAGGGAAAGCAATTCATTCCGAGAAGAGAACTAACTTATATCACACAGTACAGTGTTTGGTATTGAAGATATTTGTTTTCTAAACAAACTACTTTAGAAATGAGACGAATCTAGTAAGTTGTACATCTTGTTATATTACACAAACAAGGAAAGTTTGAACTTTCTGCACTCAACCTTCTTCAGTAGGAAAGCAACTCTTTCCGACTACCTAACTAGCTTATTTCACACAGTACAGTGTTTGGCAATGAAGATGTTCCTTTTCTAAACAAAGTACTTTAGAAATGAGGCGAATGTACTAAGTTGTACATCTTGTTAGATGACACTAACTAGGAATGATTGAGCTTGCTGCACGAAATGTTTGTCTTCCTAGCAAAGCAACTTTAGAAATGAGGCAAATGTAGTAAGTTGTACATCTTATTAGATTACACAAAGAAGGAAAGTTTGAACTTGCTCCACTCAACCTTCTTCATAGGAAAACAACTCATTCGAGAAGAAGAGAACTAACTTATATCACACAGTACAGTGTTCGGGATTGAAGATATTTGTTTTCTAAACAAACTACTTTAGAAATGAGGCGAATCTAGTAAGTTGTACATCTTGTTAGATTACACAAAGAAGAAAAGTTTGAACTAGCTGCACTCAACATTCTTTGTAGGAAAGCAACTCTTTCCGAGGACTTAACTAGCTTATTTCACACAGTACAGTGTTTGGCAATGAAGATGTTTGTTTTCTAATCAAACTATTTTAGAAATGAGGCGAATCTTCTAATTTGTACATCTTGTTAGATTACACAAAGAAGCAAAGTTTGAACTTGTTGCACTGAACGGTCTTCGTTAGAAAGCAACTCATTCGAGATGAGAACTAGCTTATTTCACACAGTACAGGGTTCAGCAAGGAAGATATTTGTTTTCTAAACAAACTACTTTAGGAATGAGGGGAGTCTACTAAGTTGTACATCTTGTTAGATTACTCAAATAAGAAAGTTTGAACTTGCTGCACTCAAAGTCTTCGTAAGAAAGCAAATGATTCCAAGATCCGAACTAGCTTATTTCACAAAATACAGTGTTCGGCAATGAAGATGTTTATTTTCTAAACAAACTACATTAGAAATGAGGTATATCTACCAAGTTGTACATCTTGTTAGATGACACAAACAAGGAACGTTTTAATTTGCTGAACTCAACCTTGTTCATAGCAAAGCAACTGATTCCGAGAACCGAACTAGGTTATTTCACACAGTACAGTGTTAGGAAATGAAGATGTTTGTTCTCTAAACAAACTACTTTAGAAATGGGCCGAATCTAGTAAGTTGTATATCTTGTGAAATTACACAAACAAGGAAGGTTTGAACTTGCTGCACTCAACCTCGTTCATAGGAAAGCAACTCATTCCGAGAACCTAACTATTTTATTTCACACAGTACAGTGTTCGGCAATGAAGATGTTTGTTTTCTAAACAAACTACTTTAGAAATGAGGTGAATCTACTCAGTTGTACATCTTGTTAGATTACACAAACAACGAATGTTTGAAACGGCTGCAATCAACCCTCTTCGTAAGAAAGCAACTCATTTTGAGAAGAGAACTAGCTTATTTCACACAGTACAATGTTCACCAAGTTAGATGTTTGTTTTCTAAACAAAGTACTTTAGAAATGAACCTTCTTGGTAGGGAAGCAACTCATTCCGAGAACTGAACTAGTTTGTTTCACACAGTATAGTGTTCAGCAATGAAGATGTTTGTTTTCTAAACAAACTGCTTTAGAAATGAGGCGAGTCTACTAAGTTGTACATTTTGTGTGATTACACAAACCAGGAATGAATGAACTAGCTACACTCACCCGTATTCGTAAGAAAGGGGCTCATTCTGATAGCAGAACTAGCTTATTTCACACAGCATCGTGTTCTGCAATAAAGATGTTTGTTTTATAAACAAACTACTTTAGAAATGAAGTGAAACTAGTAAGTTGTACATCTTGTTAGATGACATAAACTAGTAATGTTTCAACTTGCTGAAAGCAACCTTCTTCGTAGCAAGGCAACTGTTTTCGAGAACAGACCTACCTTATTTCACACAGTACCAGTATTTGGCAATGAAGATGTTTGTTTTCTAAACAAACTACTTTAGAAATGAGGAGAATCTACTAAGTTGTACATCTTGTTAGATTTCACTAACCAGGAATGTTTGAATTTGCTGCACTCTACCTTCATCATAGGAAAGCAACTGATCTGAGAACCGAACTAGCTTATTTCACACAGCCCAGTGTTTGGCAATGAAGATGTTTGTTTTCTAAATAAACTACTTTAGAAATGAGGTGAATCTACTAAGTTGTACATTTTGTTAGATTACACAGACAATGAATGATTTCAACTGCTGCAATCAACCCTCTTCATAAGAAAGCAACTCATTCAGACAAGAGAACTAGCTTATTTCACACAGTACAGTGTTTGGCAAGGAAGATGTTCATTTTCTATACAAACTACTTTAGAAATGAGGAGAATCTACTAAGTTGTACATCTTGTTAGACTGCACTAACTAGGAATGCTTCTATTTGCTGCACTCCACCTTCTTCGTAGGAAAGCACCTCATTCTGAGAACTGAACTAGCTTGTTTCACACAGTACAGTCTTTGGCAATGAACATGTTTATTTTCTGAACAAACTACTTTAGAAATGAGGCGAATCTACTAATTTGTACATCTTGTTAGATTACACAAAGAAGGAAATTTTGAACTTGCTTCTCTCAATGGTCTTCGTAAGAAAGCTTCTCATTCAGAGAAGAGAACTAGCTTATTTCACACAGTACAGTCTTTGGAAATGAAGATGTTTGTTTTCTAAACAAAGTACTTTAGAAATGAGGCGAATCTACTAAGTTGTATAACTTGTTAGATTACACAAACCAGGAAAGTATGAACTTGTTGCACTCAACCTTATTCATAAGAAAGTGGCTCATTCCGAGAAGAGAACTAGCTTATTTAACACAACACAGTGTTAGGCAATGAAGATGTTGGTTTTCTAACCAAACTACTTTAGAAATGAAGTGAAACTAGTAATTTGTACCTCTTGTTAAATGACACGAACTAGGAATGTTTGAACTTGCTGCATTCAACCATCTTTGTAGGAAAGCAACCCATTCCGAGAACTGAACTAGCTTATTTCACTCAACACAGTGTTGGCAATGAAGATGTTTGTTTTCTAAACAAACTACTTTAGAAATGAGGCAAGTCTACTATGTTGTACATCTTGTTTGATTACACGAACAAGGAGTGTTTGAAAGTGCTGCAATCAACCCTCTTCGTAAGAAAGCAACTCATTCCGAGAAGAGAACTAGCTTATTTCAAACAGTACAGTGTTCGGCAATGAAGATGTTTGTTTCTAAACAAACCACTTTAGACATGCGGTGTATCTACTAAGTTGTACATCTAGTTAGATTAAACAAACCAAGAAAGTATGAACTTGCTGCACTCAACCGTATTCATAAGAAAGGGGCTCACTCCGAGAGGAGAACTAGCTTATTTCACATAGCACAGTGTTCGGCAATGAAGATGTTTGTTTTCTAAACAACCTAGTATAGAAATGAAGTGAAACACGTAAGTTGTATATTTTGTTAGATGACACTAACTAGGAATGTTTGAAATTTCTGCACGCAACATTCTTCGTAGCAAAGCAACTGATTCCGAGAACCGAACTAGCTTATTTCACACAGTACATTCTTAGGCACTGAAGATGTTCGTTTTCTAAAAAAGCTACTTTAGAAATGAGGAGAATCTACTAAATTGTACATCTTGTTAGATTGCACTAACTAGGAATGGTTGAACTTTCTGCACTCAACATTCTTCGTAGGAAAGCAACTGATTCCAAGAACCGAACTAGCTTATTTCACACAGTACAGTGTTCGGCAATGAAGAATGAAGATGTTTGTTTTCCAAACAAACTACTTTAGAAATGAGGTGAATCTACTAAGTTGTACATCTTGTTAGATTACATAAACAAGAAAGTTTGAGCTTGCTGCACTCAACGGTCTTTGTAAGGAAGCAACTCATTCAGATAAGGAACTAGCTTATTTCACACAAAACAGTGTTCAGCAATGAAGATGTTTGTTTTCTAAACAAACTACTTTAGAAATGAGGTAAATCTACTAAGTTGTACATCTTGTTAGATGACACTCACTAGGAATGTTTGAACTTGGAGAACTCAACACTCTTCGTAGGAAAGCAACTCATTCCGAGAAGAGAACCAGCTTAATTCACACAGTGCAGTATTAGGAAATGAAGGTGTTTGTTTTCTAAACAAATTACATTTGAAATGAAGCTAGTTTACTAAATTGTACATCTTGTTAGAGTACACAGACTAGGAGAGTTTGAACTTGTAGAACTCAACACTCTTCGTAGGAAAGCAACACATTCCGAGAACAGAACTAGCTTATTTCACACAGTACAGTGTTTGGCAATGAAGGTGTTTGTTTTCTAAACAAACTACGTTAGAAATGAGGCAAATCTACTAAGTTTTACATCTTTTTCGATTACACAACCTAGGAGAGTTTGAACTTGTAGAACTAAATACTCTTCGTAGGAAAGCAACTCATTCCGAGAACAGAACTAGCTTATTTCACACAGTACAGTATTAGGAAATGAAGGTGTTTGTTTTCTAAACAAACTACGTTTGAAATGAAACTAATTTACCAAATTGTACATCTTGTTAGATTACACAAACTAGGAACGTTTGATCTTGCTGCACTGAAGTCTCTTCGTAGGAAAGTAGCTCCTTCCAAGAACAGAACTACCTTATTTCACACAGTACAGTGCAAAGCATTGAAAGTGTTTGTTTTCTAAACAGACTATATTAGAAATGAAGTAAATACTAAGTTGCACATCTTGTTAACCTCACACACTAACTTCAGGGGGTTTGAAAGAGAAGAATACTTAAGGTTAAGGGAACTAGCTTTTTCACGGTTTGCTGGAAATGAACGTGTTTCCAGAGGGACAAACGATTTGCCAAATAAGGAAACCACTGATTCCCATGCTCTTGGCAGGCGCTACTGCCTGAAAGGTCCCTCGGACTTGCCTGAGGCCCCTGGCCAGCCAGAAACGGAGCACCGTTGCAGCCAGGTCCCCACATCAGTGGACCCATCGAGCGAGCTAGATCTGCCCCACTTCCCCGGCCAGAGCCCCTGGGTGCACCAATACAGTTAGGTGCCTGTGTCCGCACAGTGAGACAGATTCGTCCCACTTCCTGCTCCCCAGCCAGAGCCCCTGGGCACAGCAATGCACTTAGGTGCCTGGGGCTGTGGTCCCACACAGTGGCACAGTGAGACAGATTCGTCCCACTTCCTGCTCCCCAGTCAGAGCTCCTGGGTGCAGCAATACAGTTAGGTGCTTGGGGCTGTGGTCCTGCACAGTGGCACAGTGAGACGAATTCATCCCACTTCCTGCTCCCCAGCCAGAGCCCCTGGGCACAGCAATTCAGTTAGGAGCCTGGGGCTGTGGTCCCGCACAGTGGCACAGTGAGACAGATTCATTCCACTTCCTGCTCCCGGCCAGAGTGGCACAGTGAGACAGATTCGTCCCACTTCCTGCTCCCCAACAAGAGCCCCTGGGCGCAGCATTACACTTAGGTGCCTGGGGCTGTGGTCCAGCACAGTGGCACAGTGAGACAGATTCGTGCCACTTCCTGCTCCAGGCCAGAGTGGCACAGTGAGACAGATTCGTCCCACTTCCTGCTCCCCAGCCAGAGCCCCTGGGTGCAGCAATACACTTAGGTGCCTGGGGCTGTGGTCCTGCACAGTGGCACAGTGAGACAAATTCGTCCCACTTCCTGCTCCCGGCCAGAGCCCCTGGGCGCACCAATATAGTTAGGTACCTGTGTCTGCACAGTGAGACGGATTCGTCCCACTTCCTGCTCCCCACCCAGAGCCCCTGGGCACAGCAATACAGCTAGGTGCCTGGGGCTGTGGTCCCGCACAGTGGCACAGTGAGACAGATTCGTCCCAGTCCCACTTCCTGCTCCCCAGCCAGAGCCCCTGGGCCCAGCAATACAGTTAGGTGCCTGGGGCTGTGGTCCTGCACAGTGGCACAGTGAGACAGATTAGTCCCACTTCCTGCTCCCAGCCAGAGCCCCTAGGTGCGCCAAGGCAGTTGGGAGCTTGGGTCTGTGGATCTGCCAAGTGAAACAGATTCACCCCACTTCCTGCTCCTGGCCAGAGCCCCCTGGGCAGCCATTGCAGTTAGGTGTGTCTGGGTCTGTGGATCCAATGAGTGAGACAGATTTGTCCCACTTCCTGCTCCCAGCCAAAGCCCCTGAGTGAGCCATTGCAGTGGGGTGCCTGAGTCTATGGATCTGCTGAGCAAGACAGATTTGTCCCACTCCTGCTCCCTGGCCAGAGCCCTGAGCTGCGCCATTGCAGCCAGGTGCCTTGGGGCCTGTGGATCCTGGAACCTGTGCAGCAAGACTGCAGGTCAAGCCCCACATTCCCTGGCCATCACAAGACAGATCCCACTGCACCATCTCAGGTCTCTGAACTGGTGTGATGCACAGATCACAGCGAAAAAGGAATAGCATGAAAAACCAGATATAAGTAAATCCAGCTACACTATCCAGTCCTACAATGGATGTCTCAAATCAAATCATAGAAGAGACATTAGAATCAGAACCCCAAAATGAAGAGACAAGCTATGCAACCCTGGCCAAGCAAATAGTACAACTCTCAGAAAGTCAACAAAGAGCCAATAATTGTATGAATGTTATCCTTGCTAGATTAGACCTAATAGAAAAGAACCAGGAAGGGTTCCAAAAACAGTTAAATGAGTTGAAGGAGAGTGAAAAAAAGAAGTCCTCAATAACCAGATGGCTAAGTTCAATGAAGACATAAAAAAATGCAAGGATGAACTCCAAGAAGCATTAAGAAGGTCAGAAAATGACGTGAAAAGGGAACTATACAGAGGGATGGAAACTATACATAAAAAAACAGTAGAAAATATGAACCAAATTGAACAAACCCAAAACTCTTAAGAATAGAGTCAGCCAAGGAGATAGAAACTCAGAACTGGAAGACAAAACAGAAGAAACAGTTCGTGAGTCCAGAAACTTCAACAAGTTCAAAAATTACTGTGAACAGAACATGAGGGAAATGTGGGACACTCTGAGGAATCCAAACATTAGGATCATGGGCATACCAGAGGGGGAAGAAACACAGACTAAAGGAATGGAAAGCTTATTCAACAAAATAATTGAAGAAAACTTTCCCACTCTCTCAAGAGAAAATCCCATCAAGTTACAAGAAGCTACCAGAACTCCAAACAGACTGGACCAAAGGAGAAATTCTCCGAGACACATTATCTTTAAGACTCTAAACATCAAGCACAAAGAGAAAATCCTAAAAGCAACCAGGGAAAAACAACACATTACATATAAAGGGAACCCCATTAGAATTACCTCAGATTTCTCAATGGAAACCCTAAAAGCCAGAAGGGCCTGGAATGGAACACTGAAAACTCTAAGAACCCATTGTTTCAAGTCACAACTACTCTATCCAGCAAAAGTTTCCCTCATAATAGATGGTGAAAGAAAAACATTCCATGATAAAACTCATCTCTACGAATATATGAACACAAAGCCAGACCTACAGAAAGTAGTTCAGGGAATTCTCCACAGTGAAGAATCAAATGACCAATCTCAAGAGCCCTCAAGAAGCAGTGCACATTAACGCCTTACCCCTCCAAAAAAAAACCCAAAAAGACCAAAACCCACCACAATATGGCTGCTATTAAATCAAACCTCAAACTAATATCTCTGAACATTAATGGCCTCAATTCACCCATCAAAAGACATAAGCTAACAGGGTGGATCAGAAAACTGGACCCCTCAATCTGCTGTCTTCAAGAAACCCACCTCACCACTAAAGAAAGACACCTCCTTAGGGTGAAAGGGTGGAAAACGATATTCCAAGCAAACACAAATACGAAAAAAGCAGACGTAGCTATACTTATATCAGATAAAATAGACTTCAAACCAAAATTAACCAAAAAAAAAGACAAAGAAGGCCACTTCTTACTTATCAAGGGAACAATCCAACAAGAGGACATCACAATCATCAATATTTATGCACCAAACACAGGTGCACCACAATTCATAAAGCAAAATCTACTTGGCAACAAAACAGAAATAAACACCAACACCATCATAGTCGGGGACTTCAATACTCCACTATCAACAATGGATAGATCATCCAAACAGAAAATTAATAGAGAAGTAAGAGAGCTCAACAACACCATAGAGCAACTAGACCTAACAGATATATACAGAACATTCCACCCAAAATCTACAGATTACACATTCTTCTCAGCAGCACATGGAACCTTCTCTAAAATAGATCATGTACTGGCCACAAAGCCTGCCTCCATATTTTCAAGAAAATTGATGTAATTTCCTGCATGATATCAGACCACAATGCTGTAATGCTAGAAATTAACAACAAAAAGTACACCAGGAATCCCTCTACCTCCTGGAAATTGAACAACACACTTTTAAACAATAAATGGGTTGTGGATGAAATAAAGAATGAAATTGCAAAATTTCTAGAACTCAATGACAATGAGAACACATCATACCAAAACTTGTGGGACACAATGAAGGCAGTCCTTAGGGGAAAAAATCATAGCTCTAAATGCCATCATAAGAAAAATAGAAAGATCCCAAATCAATAACCTGACCATTCACCTAAAGGCATTGGAAAGGCTAGAAGAAGCCAACCCAAAAAGCTCCAGATGGAAAGAAATAATTAAAATCAGAGCAGAAATTAATGAATTGGAAACTAAGAGGACAATTAAGAAAATTGATGAAACAAAGAGCTGGTTCTTTGAAAAAATTAACAAGAATGATACACCCCTGACCAATTTGATCAAGCGGAAAAAAGAAACACTTCAACAAAATTAGAAATGAAAAGGGAGGGGACTTCCGGTCAAGATGGTGTCAGCCTAACCTCGCCTCACCTTACAGGGAAGTAAAACCAAGATATTTAAACTTTTAAAAGATTTCTTAAAGGGTTTGCTGGCCCCTGCATCCAGCCAGAGGGAAGGGGTGGATGAAAAAATAGGGAATCCACTGATTCCCATGCTCTAGGATAGGGACCACCTGATGCCGCGGACCTTGCTGGTCCAAGTGACTGACGGAAGTCTGCCATTAGACGCTAGCACCCGGCGCGACCTGACCCGGGACTGCACCGAACCTGCTGCTGGTCCAAGTGACCAGCAGAAGTTTGCAGTAGCTGCCTGTGTCCAGCGTGGCCGATCTGGGGCGATTAGCTGCTAGTGCCCAGTGGGTCCAGAAGTGGGACTGCTGCGGACCCTGCTGCTGGTCCAAGTGACCAGCGGAAGTCAGTTAGGTAACTGCTAGCACCTGGCGAGCCCGATCCAGGGCCATTAGCTGCTAGCGCCCAGCGCAACCTGGGACCGGGACCGCAGCGGGGGCTGCTGCTGGTCCCAGTGACCGGCAGAAGTTTGCATTAGCTGCCAGCACCCGGCACCACATGACCCGGGACCATGGAGGACACTGCTGGTCCAAGTGACTGGGGAAGTCCACCATTAGCTGCTAGCACCTAGTGCGGCCTGATCTGGGACTTCAGAGTACCCTGCCAGTCCCATTAACTGGCACAAGCTGCCATTAGCCGCTCAGACCCCTCCTCACTGGCCACATCCCCATCACTGGCCAGGTGCCCCCTAGCCTTCCTGAGCCCTATCAGCAGTCACGCACCATTCCCCTCCCAGGGCAGAGCTGGGGACCCAGGGAGCAGGCCAGTGCTCCTGCCCCACCCTGCCTCTGCCCAACTAGGGTGATTGTTGCCCCCATCCCTTCCACCTACATAAAAACACAGGCCAATAGGCCAGTATCCCCCACCCAAGCCTACCAGAACTCCAGGGACCACTGCCCTGACAATTACCACTGCACCCCACCCCACCCCAGGACAGCAGGCTAACATTCCATACACAAGGTACCTGAATCATTGTGATGGGCAAACTACAGCGAAAAAGGAATAGCATGAAAAACCAGACACAAGTAAATCCACCTAGACTATCCAGTCCTACAATGGATGTTTCAAATCAAAGCATAGAAGAGACAATAGAATTCAGAACCCCAAAATGAAGTGACAAGCTATGCAACAATGGCCAAGCAAATAGCACAACTCTCAGAAACTCAACAAAGAGCCAATAATTGTATGAATGTTATCCTTGCTAGATTAGACCTAGTAGAAAAGAACCAGGAAGGGCTCCAAAGACAGTTAAATGAACTGAAGGAGAATGAAAAAGAAGTCCTCAATAACCAGATGGCTAAGTAAAATGAAGACAAAGAAATGCAGGGATGAACTCCAAGAAGCATTAAGAAAATCAGAAAATGACGTGAAAAGGGAACTAGAAAGAGGGATGGAAACTATACATAAAAAAACAGTAGAAAATATGAACCAAATTGAACAGGCCCAAAACTCTATAAAGCTCTTAAGAACAGAGTCAGTCAGGTGGACTATAGAAACTCAGAACTGGAAGACAAAACAGAAGAAACAGTCCGTGAGTCCAAAAATTTCAACAAGTTCAAAAATTACTGTGAACAGAACATGAGGGAAATGTGGGACACCTTGAAGAATCCAAACATTAGGATCATGGGCATACCAGAGGGGGAAGAAACACAGACTAAAAGAAATGGAAAGCTTATTCAACAAAATAATTGAAGAAAACTTTCCCACTCTCTCAAAGAGAAAATCCCATCCAATTACAAGAAGCTACCAGAACTCCAAACAGACTGGACCAAAGGAGAAATTCTCCAAGACACATTATCTTTAAGACTCTAAACATCAAGCACAAAGAGAAAATCCTAAAAGCAACCAGGGAAAAACAACACATTACATACAAAGGGAACCCCATTAGAATTACCTCAGATTTCTCAATGGAAACCCTAAAAGCCTGAAGGGCCTGGAATGGAACACTGAAAACTCTAAGAACCCATGGTTTCCAGCCACAACTACTCTATCCAGCAAAAGTATCACTCATAATAGATGGTGAAAGAAAAATATTCCACGATAAAACTCATCTCTACAAATATATGAACACAAAGCCAAACTTACAGAAAGTACTTCAGGGAATTCTCCACACAGAAGAAACAAATAACCAACCTCAAGAACCCTCAAGAAGCAGTCCACATTAACCAAAACAAACAAACAAAAAAAACCCCACAAAGACCACAACCCACCACAATATGGCTGGTATTAAATCAAACCTCAAACTAATATCTCTGAACATTAATGGCCTCAATTCACCCATCAAAAGACATAAGCTAACATGGTGGATCAGAAAACTGGACCCCTCAATCTGCTGTCTTCAAGAAACCCACCTCACCACTAAAGACAGACACCTCCTTAGGGTGAAAGGGTGGAAAATGATATTCCAAGCAAACACAAATAAGAAAAAAGCAGGTGTAGCTATACTTATATCAGATAAAATAGACTTCAAACCAAAATTAACTAAAAAAAGACAAAGAAGGCCCTTCTTACTTATCAAGGGAACAATCCAACAAGAGGACATCACAATCATCAATATTTATGCACCAAACACAGGTGCACCACAATTCATAAAGCAAAATCTTCTTGGCAACAAAACAGAAATAAACACCAACACCATCATAGTCGGGGACTTCAATACTCCACTATCAACAACGGATAGATCATCCAAACAGAAAATTAATAGAGAAGTAAGAGAGCTCAACAACACCATAGAGCAACTAGACCTAATGGACGTATACAGAACATTCCACCCCACA
Source organism: Orientallactaga sibirica (assembly GCA_036365145.1). Classification (NCBI taxonomy): domain Eukaryota; kingdom Metazoa; phylum Chordata; class Mammalia; order Rodentia; family Dipodidae; genus Orientallactaga; species Orientallactaga sibirica. The sequence goes on from JAEOAD010000020.1 coordinate 889,931, forward strand.
TCTACAGATTACACATTCTTCTCAGCAGCACATGGAACCTTCTCTAAAATAGATCATGTACTGGGCCTGCCTCCATATTTTCAAGAAAATTGAAGTAACTTCCTGCATGATATCAGACCACAATGCTGTAATGCTAGAAATTAACAACAAAAAGTACACCAGGAATCCCTCTACCTCCTGGAAATTGAACAACACACTTTGAAACAATAAATGGGTTGTGGATGAAATAAAGAATGAAATTGCAAAATTTCTAGAACTCAGTGACAATGGGAACACATCATACCAAAACTTATGGGACACAATGAAGGCAGTCCTTAGGGGAAAAAAATCATAGTACTAAATGCCATCATAAGAAAAATAGAAAGATCCCAAATCAATAACCTGACCATTCACCTAAAGGCATTGGAAAGGCTAGAAGAAGCCAACCCAAAAAGCTCCAGATGGAAAGAAATAATTAAAATCAGAGCAGAAATTAATGAATTGGAAACTAAGAGGACAATTAAGAAAATTGATGAAACAAAGAGCTGGTTCTTTGAAAAAATTAACAAGAATGATACACCCCTGACCAATTTGATCAAGCGGAAAAAAGAAACACTTCAACAAAATTAGAAATGAAAAGGGAGGGGACTTCCGGTCAAGATGGTGTCAGCCTAACCTCGCCTCACCTTACAGGGAAGTAAAACCAAGATATTTAAACTTTTAAAAGATTTCTTAAAGGGTTTGCTGGCCCCTGCATCCAGCCAGAGGGAAGGGTGGATGAAAAAATAGGGAATCCACTGATTCCCATGCTCTAGGATAGGGACCACCTGATGCCGCGGACCTTGCTGGTCCAAGTGACTGACGGAAGTCTGCCATTAGACGCTAGCACCCGGCGCGACCTGACCCGGGACTGCTGCGGAACCTGCTGCTGGTCCAAGTGACCAGCGGAAGTCTGCAGTAGCTGCCTGTGTCCAGCGTGGCTCGATCTGGGGCGATTAGCTGCTAGTGCCCAGTGGGTCCAGACCCGGGACTGCTGCGGACCCTGCTGCTGGTCCAAGTGACCAGCGGAAGTCTGTATTAACTGCTAGCACCTGGCGCAGCCCGATCCAGGGCCATTAGCTGCTAGCGCCCAGCGCAACCTGACCCGGGACCGCTGCGGGGGCTGCTGCTGGTCCCAGTGACCGGCAGAAGTTTGCATTAGCTGCTAGCACCCGGCACCACATGACCCGGGACCATGGAGGACACTGCTGGTCCAAGTGACTGGCGGAAGTCCACCATTAGCTGCTAGCACCTAGTGCGGCCTGATCTGGGACTTCAGAGTACCCTGCCAGTCCCATTAACTGGCACAAGCTGCCATTAGCCGCTCAGACCCCTCCCTCACTGGCCACATCCCCATCACTGGCCAGGTGCCCCCCTAGCCTTCCCGAGCCCTATCAGCAGTCACGTACCATCACTCCCCCTCCCAGGGCAGAGCAGGGACCCAGGGAGGTAGGCCAGTGCTCCTGCCCTACCCTGCCTCTGCCCAACTAGGGTGATTGTTGCCCCCATCCCTTCCACCTACATAAAAAACACAGGCCAATAGGCCAGTATCCCCCACCCAAGCCTACCAGAACTCCAGGGACCACTGCCCTGACAATTACCACTGCACCCCACCCCACCCCAGGACAGCAGGCTAACATTCCATACACAAGGTACCTGAATCATTGCGATGGGCAAACTACAGCGAAAAAGGAATAGCATGAAAAACCAGACACAAGTAAATCCACCTAGACTATCCAGTCCTATAATGGATGTTTCAAATCAAAGCATAGAAGAGACAATAGATTCAGAACCCCAAAATGAAGTGACTAGCTATGCAACAATGGCCACGCAAATAGCACAACTCACAGAAACTCAGCAAAGAGCCAACAATTGTATGAATGTTATCCTTGCTAGATTGGACCTAGTAGAAAAGAACCAGGAGGGGCTCCAAAGACAGTTAAATGAACTGAAGGAGAATGAAAAAAGAGAGGTCCTCAATTACCAGCTGGCTAAGTAAAATGAAGACAAAGAAATGCAGGGATGAACTCCAAGAAGCATTAAGAAAATCAGAAAATGACACAAAAAGGGAACTAGAAAGAGGGATGGAAACTATACATAAAAAAAAACCGTAGAAAATATGAACCAAATTGAACAGGCCCAAAACTCTATAGAAGCCCTTAAGAACAGAGTAAGTCAGGTGGACTATAGAAACTCAGAACTGGAAGACAGAACAGAAGAAACAGTCCGTGAGTCCAAAAATTTCAAAAGTTCAAAAACTTCTGTGAACAGAACATGAGGGAAATGTGGGACACCCTTAAGCGCCCAAACATCAGGATCATAGGTATACCAGAGGGGGAAGAAACACAGACCAAAGAAATGGAAAGCCTAGTCAACAAAATTATTGAAGAAAACTTTCCTGCTCTCTCAAAACAAAACTCCATCCAATTACAAGAAGCTAGTAGAACTCCAAACAGACTGGACCAAAGAAGAAATTCTCCAAGACACATTATCTTTAAGACTCTAAATATTAAACACAAAGAGAAAATCCTAAAAGCAGCCAGGGAAAAACAACACATCACATATAAAGGGAACCCCATCAGAATTACCCCCGACTTCTCAATGGAAACCCTAAAAGCCAGAAGGGCCTGGAATTCAACACTGCAAACTCTAAGAACCCATGGTTTCCAGCCCCAACTACTCTACCCAGCAAAAGTATCTCTCATAATAGATGGCGAAAGAAAAACCTTCCATGATAAAACTCATCTTTACAAGTATATTAACACAAAGCCAAACTTACAGAAAGTACTTCAGGGAATTCTCCACACAGAAGAAACAAATAACCAACTTCAAGAGCCCTCAAGAAATAGTCCACATTAACCAAACAAACAAACAAACAAAAATCACAAAGACTACAACCCATCACAATATGGCAGGTATTAAATCAAACCTCAAAATTATATCTCTGAATATTAATGGCCTTAATTCACCCATCAAAAGACATAAGCTAACAGGGTGGATCAGAAAACTGGACCCCTCAATCTGCTGTCTTCAAGAAACCCACCTCACCACTAAAGACAGACACCTCCTCAGGGTGAAAGGGTGGAAAATGATTTTCCAAGCAAACACAAATAAGAAAAAAGCAGGTGTAGCTATACTTATATCTGATAAAATAGACTTCAAACCAAAGGTAACTAAAAAAGACAAAGAAGGCCACTTCTTACTTATCAAGGGAACAATCCAACAAGAGGATATCACAGTCTTCAATATTTATGCACCAAACACAGGTGCACCACAATTCATAAAGCAAAATCTACTTGGCAACAAAACAGAAATAAACACCAACACCATCATAGTTGGGGACTTTAATACTCCATTATCAACAATGGATAGATCATCAAAACAGAAAATTAATAGGGAAGTAAGAGAGCTCAATGACACCATAGAACAACTAGACCTAACAGACATATACAGAACATTCCACCCAAAATCTACAGACTACACATTCTTCTCAGCAGCCCATGGAACCTTCTCTAAAATAGATCATGTACTGGGCCATAAAACCTGCCTCCATATTTTCAAGAAAATTGATGTAATCTCCTGTATGATATCAGACCACAATGCGGTAATGCTAGAAATCAACAACAAAAAGTACACCAGGAATTCCTCTTCCTCCTGGAAATTGAACAACACATGTTTAAACAATAAATGGGTTGTGGATGAAATAAAGAATGAAATTGCAAAATTTCTAGAATTCAATGACAACGAGAACACATCATACCAAAACTTATGGGACACAATGAAGGCAGTCCTTAGGGGAAAAATCATAGCACTAAATGCCATCATAAGAAAAATAGAAAGATCCCAAATCAATAACCTGACCATTCACCTAAAGGCATTGGAAAGGCTAGAAGAAGCCAACCCAAAAAGCTCCAGACGGAAAGAAATAATTAAGATCAGAGCACAATTTAATGAATTGGAAACTAAGAGGACAATTAAGAAAATTGATGAAACAAAGAGATGGTTCTTTGAAAAAATTAACAAGATTGATACACCCCTGGCCAATTTGATCAAGCAGAAAAAAGAAACACTTCAAATCAACAAAATTAGAAATGAAAAAGGAGAGATAACACCAGACATGAGTGAAATAGGAAGAGTCATTAGGACTTACTTCAAAAACCTCTACTCCATAAAAAAGGAGAATATGGAAGAAATGGATGAACTCCTAGACACATATCACCTACCAAACCTGAGCCCAGAGCAGATTAATTTCCTAAACAGACCCATCACACCCTTTGAGATTGAAGAGGTAATCAAACACCTCCCCAAAAAGAAGAGTCCAGGTCCAGATGGTTTCTCAGCGGAATTCTACCAAACCTTCATGGAAGAACTGAAACCAACTCTTCTCAAACTTTGCCACACAATTGGGGAACAGGGAGAGATCCCCAACTCCTTTTATGAAGCTAATATCACCCTAATTCCAAAACCAGGCAGAGATGTCACAAAAAAGGAAAATTATAGGCCCATTTCTCTGATGAACATAGATGCAAAGATCCTGAACAAAATTCTTGCAAACCGAATTCAACAGTACATCAAAAGCATTATCCACCTCGATCAAGTAGGCTTCATCCCAGGAACGCAGGGATGGTTCAACATACGGAAATCTATCAATGTAATACACCACATAAACAAGCTGAAACACAAAAACCACATGATCATTTCAATAGATGCAGAGAAGGCCTTTGACAAAATACAACATCACTTCATCATCAAAACACTGGAAAGAATAGGCATAGACGGCCCATATCTCAACATAATAAAGGCTATATATAAAGCACCTAAAGCCCAAGTAATTCTTAATGGGGAGAGACTGAAGGAATTCCCACTGAGGTCAGGAACAAGACAGGGGTGTCCACTCTCACCTCTACTCTTCAACATAGTGCTAGAAGTATTAGCTCAAGCAATAAGACAGGAGAAAGAAATCAAAGGGATACAAATTAGAAAGGAAGAAGTTAAGTTAGCCCTGTTTGCAGATGACATGATTCTATGCATAAGTGACCTGAGAACTTCCATCTCAAAACTCTTAAAGGTGATTAGCGCCTTCAGCAAAGCAGCAGGATATAAAATCAATGCACAGAAATCAATAGCCTTTCTGCATGCAAAGGACAAAGAGACAGAAAAAGAAATAACTAACATCATCCCATTTTCAATTACAACAAAGAAAATAAAATACCTTGGAATAACATTGACTAAGGAAGTGAAAGATCTATACAATGAAAACATAAAAACTCTCAAAAAAAGAAATTGAGGAGGTCCTACAAAAATGGAAAGATGTCCCATGCTCCTGGATAGGTAGAATTAACATTGTGAAAATGGCAATCTTACCAAAAGCACTCTATAGATTCAATGCAATGCCGATAAAAATCCCCACTTCCTTCTTCAATGAGATAGAAAAAACTATCTCAAAATTTATATGGAAAGGCAGAAGGCCTCGGATATCCAAGCTCATCCTCAGCAAAAGAAACACCTCTGGAGGCATCACCATACCTGATCTAAAGCTATACTACAAAGCTATTGTAATAAAAACAACATGGTACTGGCATAAAAACAGGAATATAGACCAATGGAACAGAATTGAAGACCCAGATTTTGGGTCAAATAACTACAGCTACTTGATATTTGACAAAGGCCCTTCCAATGCAGAATGGAGAAAAGACACCATCTTCAACAAATGGTGCTAGACAAACTGGAAAACCATATGTAGGAAAATGAAACTCGACCTGCACATCTCTCCATGCACAAACATTAAGTCCAAATGGATCAAAGACCTTAACATAAAACCAGAAACACTGCATCTACTGGAAGAAAAAATAGGAGCAAATTTCCGTGACATAGGAGTGGGGAAAGATTTCCTGAACAAAACTGCAGCAGCTCAGGAAATTAAATAATCACTCAACCATTGGGATCTCATGAAGCTGAACAGCTTTTTCACTGACAAACTTACTATAACCAAAGCCAGAAGATTACCCACAGAATGGGAGAATCTGACAGAGGCCTGATTTCTAGAATCTACAAAGAACTCCAAAACCTAAACAATAAACTGGCAAACAACCCACTCACAAAGTGGGGCAGAGAACTGCACAGGCAGTTCTCAGAGGAAGAAATACAAATAGCAAATGCACATTTAAGAAAATGCTCAACATCTCTAATCATCAGGGAAATGCAAATTAAAACAACAATGAGATTCCATCTTACCCCAGTAAGGATGGCTAACATTAAAAAAAAAAACAAAAACAAATGCTGGTGAGGTTGTGGAGAAATAGGAGCAAGTTTTCACTGCTGGTGGGAATTTAAAATGGTTCAACCATTATGGACAGCTATATGGAGACTCCTGAAAAGGATGACCATAGTCCTACCAATGGATCCAGTTACTCCCTTGTTGGGCATTTACCCTAGAGGCTCCAAACCTCAAACCAGGGACATTTGCTCTACCATGTTTATAGCTGCTCATTCATAATAGCACAAAGCTGGAATCAACCCAGGTGTCCATCACTAAATGAATGGATAACAAAGATGTGGTATATCTACACTATGGAATTCTATGTAGCAGTAAGGAAAGATGAAATAAGGAAATTTGAAAAAAAATGGTCAAATATGGAACAGATCATCCTCAGTGAGCTCACCCAAGAACAAAAAGATAATCATCGCATGGTCTCGTTTATCTGTCACTCCTAACCTGAATCTACGAGACATGCAGCCAAACCTAACAAACACTCTGAGGACCAGATAAGTGGGAGGGTGGGATGGGGGGAAGGTAAGGGTGGGAGGGAACGAGAGGGTGGGAGGAAAGACAAGGGGTGGGGATACAATTGGGACCCAAAAAGAAAAGATGCTATAAAAACCTTCACTCTGAACAACAGGGTAAAACATTGATCCTTCAGCAGGCCTGCAGAGGGAACACCCAAATCACAGGAATCTGGAGAGAGCACCTTGAAGGCTAACCCTAATCTTGCCCTGCTTCTCTCTCTCCCTCTCCCTCTCCCTCTCCCTCTCTCTTCCTACCTCTCCTCTCTATACTCACTTCCTCTATAATATTATCCATCTTTTTCTTCCCTCACCTTTCTAGGTGCAGACTTGAAACTCCTAGTGCCAGTACAGGGTTAAACTCCACAATGAGCTCTTGATCCGAGACACCTACAAGGTTAACCCCCCCCCCAAAAAAAAAGACAGAATTCTGTCAGAGTTCTTGGTGACCCACCAAAGGTTAATGGTAAGACCCTACTGTCGAAGATAGCATACGTGTATGAGACCAAACACAGACCTGGCCAGAACCTGGAAGAAGGTCAGTCCCCAGACAGTTAGCTAGTCTAGTACCAGAGGGTGCTACCTGAGCAACTGGGGGAAAATGTCCGACATTGGTTCAAACAACTTGCAGTCTAAGATACCCAGCAGGAAACAACTTGACGTAATGCTCATACAAGTGCAGTAGTGGCAAACAGCCATGGTGGGTAACCAACTGCTCTTGATTTGGCTAACAGATCCACTCAGTGGAATGCAACTCATTGCTGGAACAGGGAAACAAGTCAAAACCAGGTACAAAAATGAGCTCAGTCTCCAAGAGCAAGATACCACCAAATGTGGGCTAGAAGAGAGCCAACGCATACAAAATTCCCTCCAAAACGTACACGGTCATCCCTTCTACCTAGTACTAACTTTTCTCTCCGTTGGAGAATTTGCTTATTTTTTTTTCAGGTGGACAACAAACCTGAAGGGATGATCAGCTAACCACACCTCACCAGGGCCCCAGCTGAAACCATAGAACAATGCAGGGGAAGGGCAAGAGTTCAGCGTTCATGGCAATCACGACACCAGAAAAAGGCTGAAGGAGATAAACACAGAGAACATCCAACTCCAACTAAGCCAGATATCCAGAGACATAGAGGCTCCCAAAACCTCATCACTGAAACAGAACTAAAATGACCCCAAAGTGGCTCAGGGAAACTCGCGGAAGAGGGGGCAGAAAGATTGTTCGAGTCACAAGTTGGGCATTATGCACAAAGACTGGGGCCTACACCCCAGAACTCTTGACTAACCTCACAATGCATGACCCACATTCTCCATTGATGAGGGTCTCTTTGAAAGTGGGAGGACAGGGAGGAGGACAATGGAACCAATACTATGAATGTAAAATCAGAATAATATAACTAAAAAAAATAAATTAAAAAAAAAGAAAGAAAAAGAAATGAAAAGGGAGAGATCACAACAGACATGAATGAAATAGAAAGAGTTTTCAGGACTTATTACAAAAACCTCTACTCCATAAAACAGGAAAATACAGAGGAAATGGATGAATTCCTAGACACATACCACCTACCAAAGCTAAGCCCAGAGCAGATTAATTTCCTAAACAGACCCATCACACCCTTTGAGATAGAAGAGGTAATCAAACACCTCCCCCAAAAGAAGAGTCCAGGACCAGATGGTTTCTCAGCAGAATTCTACCAAACCTTCATGGAAGAACTGAAACCAATTCTTCTCAAACTGTGCCACACAATAGAAGAACAGGGAGAGATCCCTAACTCCTTTTATGAAGCTAGTATCACCCTAATCCCAAAACCAGGCAGGGACGCCACAAGAATGGAAAATTATAGGCCCATTTCTCTGATGAACATAGACGCAAAGATCCTGAACAAAATTCTTGCAAACCGAATTCAACAGTACGTCAAAAGCATTATCCACCTTGATCAAGTAGGCTTCATCCCTGGAATGCAGGGATGGTTCAACATACGGAAATCTGTCAATGTAATACACCACATAAACAAGCTGAAACACAAAAACCACATGATCATTTCGATAGATGCAGAAAAGGCCTTTGACAAAATACAACATCACTTCATGATCAAAACATTGGAGAAAATAGGTATGGACAGCCCATATCTCAACATAATAAAGGCTATATATAAAGCACCTAAAGCCCAAGTAATTCTTAATGGGGAGAGACTAAAGGAATTCCCATTGAGGTCAGGAACAAGGCAGGGGTGTCCACTCTCACCTCTGCTCTTCAACATAGTGCTAGAAGTATTAGCTCAAGCAATAAGACAGGAGAAAGAAATCAAAGGGATACAAATTGGAAAGGAAGAAGTTAAGTTAGCTCTATTCGCAGATGACATGATTCTATACATAAGTGACCCGAGAACTTCCATCCCAAAACTCTTAAAGGTGATTAGCACCTTCAGCAAAGTAGCAGGATACAAAATCAATGCACAGAAATCAGTAGCCTTTTTGTATGCAAAGGACAAAGACACAGAAAAAGAAATAACTAACATCGTTCCATTTTCAATTGCAACAAAGAAAATAAAATACCTTGGAATAACATTAACTAAGGAAGTGAAAGACCTATACAATGAAAACATAAAAACTCTCAAAAAAGAAATTGAGGAGGTTCTACAAAAATGGAAAGACCTCCCATGCTCCTGGATTGGTAGAATTAACATTGTGAAAATGGCAATTTTACCAAAAGCACTTTATAGATTCAATGCAATGCCGATAAAAATCCCAACTTCCTTCTTCAATGAGACAGAAAAAACTATCTCAAAATTCATGTGGAAAGGCAGAAGGCCTCGGATATCCAAACTCATCCTCAGCAAAAGAAACACCTCTGGAGGCATCACCATACCTGATCTAAAGCTATACTACAAAGCCATTTTAATAAAAACAACATGGTACTGGCATAAAAACAGGAATATAGACCAATGGAACAGAATTGAAGACCCAGACTTTGGGTCAAGAAATTACAGCTACTTGATATTTGACAAAGGCCCTACCAATGCAGAATGGAGAAAAGACAGCATCTTCAACAAATGGTGTTGGACAAACTGGACAACCATATGTAGGAAAATGAAACTTGACCCACACATCTATCCATGCACAAAAATTACGTCCAAATGGATAAAAGACCTTAATATAAAACCAGAAACTCTGCTACTACTTGAAGAAAAAATAGGAGGAATCTTCCGCGATATAGGAGTGGGAAAAGATTTCCTGAACAAAACCCCAGCAGCTCAGGAAATTAAACAATCACTCAACCATTGGGATCTCATGAAGCTGAAAAGCTTTTTAACTGACAAAAATATTATAACCAAAGCCAGCAGAACACCCACAGAATGGGAGAAAATTTTCACCAGCTATACAACTGACAAAGGCCTAATTTCTAGAATCTACAATGAACTTCAAAACCTAAACAATAAATCACCAAACAACCCAATCACAAAGTGGGGCAGAGAACTGCACAGGGAGTTCTCAGAGGAAGAAATACAAATAGCAAACACACATTTAAGAAAATGTTCAACATCTCTAATCATCAGGGAAATGCAAATTAAAACAACTATGAGATTCCACCTTACCCCAGTAAGGATGGCTAACATTAAAAAAAAACAATGAAAACAAATGCTGGCGAGGCTGCGGAGAAATAGGAACAAGTCTTCACTGTTGGTGGGAATGTAAAATGGTTCAACCACTATGGACAGCTATATGGAGACTATTGAAAAGAATGACCATAGACCTACCAATGGATCCAGTTATTCCCTTATTGGGCATTTACCCTAAAGGCTCCAAGCCTAAGACAAGAGACATTTGCTAAACCATGTTTATAGCTGCTCAATTCATAATAGCAAAGAGCTGGAATCAACCCAGGTGTCCATCACTAGATGAATGGATAACAAAGATGTGGTATATCTATACTATGGAATTCTACGTAGCAGTAAGGAAAGATGAAATAAGGAAATTTGAAAAAAAATGGTCAAACATGGAACAGATCATCCTCAGTGAGCTCACCCAAACACAAAAAGATAATTGTCGCATGGTCTCATTTATCTGTCACGCCTAACCGGATTCCATGTGACATGCGGCCAAACCTAATAAACACTCTGAGGACAAGACAAGAAGGAGGGTGGGATGGAGGGAGGGTAAAGGTGGGAGGGAATGAGAGGGTGGGAGGGAGGACAAGGGGGGGATACAAATTGGGACCCAAAGGGAAAAAATACTACAAAACCCTTTACTCTGAACAACAGGCTAAAACAGTGATCCTTCAGCAGGCCTACAGAGGGAATACTCAAACCACAGGAACCTGGAGAGAACATGATGAAGGCCAACTTTAATCTTGTATTGCTTCTCTTTCTCTTCTCTATCTCCCTCCCTCCCTCCCTCTCTCTCTCTCTCTCTCTCTCCCTCTCCCTCTCCTCTCTATACTCACTTTCTCTTTTACATTATCCATCTTTCCCCCCCTCACCTTCCTAGGTGCAGACCTATAACTCCCAGTGCCAGCAGGGGGTTAACTTCCACAATGAGCTGTTGATCTGAAATACCTACAAAGTTTCCCAAAAAAGATAGACTTCGGTCAGAGTACTTGGTGACCCACCAAAGGTTAATGGTAAGACCCTACTGTCGAAGACAGCACACATGTGTGAGAACAAACACAGAGAGACCTGGCCAGAACCTGGAAGAAGGTCAGTCCCCAGACAGTTAGCTAGTCTAGTACCAGAGGGTGCTACACGAGCAACTGGGGGAAAATGTCTGACATTGGTCCAAACAACGTGCAGTCTAAGATACCCAGCAGGAAACAAGCTGACATAATGCTCATACAAGTGCAGCAGTGGCAAACAGCCATGGTGGGTAACCAACTGCTCTGGATATGGCTAATAAATCCACTCAGTGGAATGGAACTCATTGCTGGAACTGGGAAATAAGTCAAAGCCATGTACAAAAAATGAGCTCAGTCTCCAAGATCTAGATGCCACTAAATGTGGGCTAGAAGAGAGCCGATGCATATATAATTCCCTCCAAAACATATATGGTTATCCCTTCTATCTAGTACTAACTTCTGTCTCTGTTGAGAATTTGCGTATCTTTTATTAGGTGGACAACGAACCTGAAGGGAGGATTAGCTAACCACACCTCACCAGCTGAAACCATAGAACAACGCAGGGGAAGGACAAGAATACAGCATTCAAGGCGATCACAACACCAGAAAAAGGCTGAAGGAGATAAACACAGAGAACATCCAACTCCAACTAAGCCAGATATCCAAAGACACAGAGGATCCCAAAACCTCAAGGAAGCAGAACTAAAATGACCCCAATGTGGCTCAAGAAAACTCACGGAAGAGGGGGCGGAAAGATTGTCAGAGTCACAAGTTGGGGCATCATGCACAGAGACTGGGGCCTATCCGCCAGAACTCTTGAGTAAACTCACAATGCATGACCCACAGTCCCCATTGATGAGGGTCCCTTTGAAAGTGGGAGGACGGGGAGGAGGACAATGGAACCAACACTACGAATGTAAAATCAGAATAATATACATTAAAAAATATTTTAAAAAACAGAACAAAAAAACAAACAAACAAAAAACAACAACAACAACAAAAGAAATGAAGCGAATCTACTAAGTTGTATATCTTAGATTACACAAACTAGGAAAGTTTGATCTTGCTGCACTGAAGAATCTTCGTAAGAAAGCAACTCATTCCTAGAGCAGAACTAGCTTATTTCACACAGTACAGTGTTCGGCAATGAAGGTGTTTGTTTTATAAACAAACTACGTTAGATATGAAGTGAATCTACTAAGTCGTACATCTTGTTAGATTACACAAACTAGCAAAGTTTGATCTTGCTGCACTGAAGACTCTTCTTAAGAAAGCAACTCATTACGAGAACAGAACTAGCTTATTTCACACAGTACAGTGTTCGGCAATGAAGGTGTTTGTTTTCTAAACAAACTACCTTTGAAATGAAGCTAATCTACTAAGTTGTACATCTTGTTAGATTACACAAACTAGCAAAGTTTGGTCTTGCTGCACTGAAGACTCTAAGTAAGAAAGCAACTCATTCCGAGAACAAAACTAGCTTATTTCACACAGTACAGTGTTCGGCAATGAAGTTGTTTGTTTTCTAAATGAACTACATTAGAAATGAATCGAATCTACTAAGTTGTATATCTTGTTAGATTACACAAACTAGGAATGTTTGATCTTGTTGCACTGAAGACTCTTCGTAAGAAAGCAACTGATTCCCAGAACAGAACTAGCTTATTTCACACAGTACAGTGTTGCGCAATGAAGGTGTTTGTTTTCTAAACAAACTACGTTAGAAAGTAAGGTAATCTACTAAATCGTTCATCTTGTTAGATTAAATAAACTAGGAAAGTTTGATCTTGCTGCACTGAAGATTGTTCATAAGAAAGCAACTTATTTGCTAAACAGAACTAGCTTATTTCACACAGTACAATGTTTGGCAATGAAGATCTTTCTTTTCTAAACAAACTACAAAAATGAGGTGAATCTACTAAGTTGTACATCTTGTGAGATTACACAAACTAGGAAAGGTTGATATGCTGCACTCAACACTCTTCGTAGGAAAGCAACTCATTCAGAGAACAGAACTACCTTATTTCACACAGTACCCTGTTCGGCAATGAAGGTGCTTCTTTTCCAAACAAACTACTTTAGAAATGAAGAGAATCTACTAAGTTGTATATTTTGTTAGATTACACAAACTAGGAAAGTTTGAACTTGCTTCACTGATGACTGTTCGTAAGAAAGCAACTCATTCCAAGGACAGAACTAGCTTATTTCAAACAGTACAGTGTTCAGCAATGAAGGTGTTTGTTTTCTGAACAAACTACAAATGAAGCAAATCTACTAAGTTGTATATCTTGTTAGTTTACACAAACTAGGAATGTTTGATCTTGCTTCACTGAAGACTGTTCATAAGAAAGCAACTCATTCCGAGGACAGAACTATCTTATTTCACACAGTACAGTGTTGGGCAATGAACGGGTTTCTTTTCTAAACAAACTACTTTAGAAATGAGGCAAATGTACTAAGTGGTACATCTTGTTGGATTACACAACCTAGGAAAGGTTGATATTGCTGCACTGAAGACTGTTTGTAAGAAAGCAACTCATTCCAAGAACAGAACTTACTTATTTCACACAGTACAGTATTTGGCAATGAAAATGTTTGTTTTCTCAACAAACTACTTTAGAAATGGAGCGAATCTCCTAATTTGTACATTTGGTAGATTACACAAACTAGGAAAGTTTGAACTTGCTGCCCTCAACCCTCTTTGTCGGAAAACAAAAAATTCAGAGAAGAGAACTAGCTTATTTCACACAGTACAGTGTTTGGCAATGAAGATGTTTCTTTTTTAAACAAACTACTTTAGAAATGGAGCGAATCTCCTAAGTTGTACATCTTGTTAGATTACACAAACTAGGAAAGTTTGAACTTTGTAGGAAAACAACAAATTCAGAGAAGAGAACTAGCTTATTTCACACAGTACAGTGTTCGGCAATGAAGATGTTTCTTTTCTAAACAAACAACTTTAGAAATGGAGCGAATCTACTAAGTTGTACATCTTGTTAGATTACACAAACCAGGAAGGTTTGCACTTGCTGCCCTCAACCCTCTTCTTAGGAAAGCAACTCATTCAGAGAACAGAACTTGCTTATTTCACACAGTACAGTGTTTGCAAATGAAGATGTTTCTTCTTTAAACAAACTACTTTAGCAATGAAGCGAATATACTAAGTAGTACATCTTGTTAGTTTACACAAACTGGGAAAGTTTGAACTTGCTGCAGTCAACCCTCTTTATAGGAAAGCAAATCATTCCGAGAACAGAACTAGCTTATTTCACACAGAACAGTGTTCGGCAATGAAGGTGTTTGTTTTCTAAAAAAAGCTACGTTAGAAATGAAGGGAATCTACTAAGTTGTACATCTTCTTAGATTACACAAACTAGGAAAGTTTGATCTTGCTTTACTGAAGACTCTTCAAAAGAAAACAACTCATTACGAGAACAGAACTAGCTTATTTCACACAGTACAGTGTTCAGCAATGAAGGTGTTTTTTTCTAAACAAAATATGTTAGAAAAGAAGCGAATCTACTAAGTTGTATATCTTGTTAGATTACACAAACTAGGGAAGTTTGATCTTGCTTAACTGAAGACTCTTCTTAAGAAAGCAACTCATTCCTACAGCAAAACTATCTTATTTCACACAGTACAGTGTTTGGCAATGAAGATGTTTGTTTTCTAAAAAAAACTACGTTAGAAATGAAGCAAATCTGCTAAGTTGTACATGTTGTTAGATTACACAAACTAGCACAGTTTGATCTTGCTTAACTGAAGAATCTTCGTAAGAAAGCAACTGATTTCGAGAATAGAACTAGCTTATTTCACACAGTGCAGTGTTTCGCAATAATGGTGTTTGTTTTCTAAGAAAACTACGCTAGAAATGAAGCAAATCTACTAAGTTGTACATCTTGTTAGGTTACACAAACTAGCAAAGTTTGATCTTGTTGCACTGAAGACTCTTCATAAGAAAGCAACTCATTCCGAGAACAGAACTAGCTTATCTCACACAGTACGGTGTTCGGCAATGAAGGTGTTTGTTTAATAAACAGACTACATTAGAAATGAAGTGAATCTACTAAGTTGTACAACTTGTAAGATTACACAAACAATCAAAGTTTGATCTTGCTGCACTGAAGACTCTTCATAAGAAAGCAACTCATTCAGAGAACAGAGCTAGCTTATTTCACACAGTACAGTTTTCGGCAATGAAGGTGTTTCTTTTCTAAACAAACTATGTTAGAAATGAAGATTATCTACTGAGTTGTACATCTTGTTAGATTACACAAACTTACAAAGTTTGATTTTGTTGCACTGAAGACTCTTCATAAGAAAGCAACTCATTCCGAGAACAGAACTAGCTTATTTCACACAGTACAGTGTTCAGCAATGAAGGTGTTTGTTTTCTAAACACACTACATTAGAAATGAATCGAATCTGCTAAGTTGTATATCTTCTTACATTTCACAAACTAGCAAATTTTGATCTTGCTGCACTGAAGACTCTTCGTAAGAAAGCAAATCATTCCTAGAGCAGAACTAGCTTATTTCACACAGTACAGTGTTTGGCAATGAAGATGTTTGTTTTATAAACAAAAAACATTAGAAATGAAGCGAATCTACTAAGTTGTACATCTTGTTAGATTACACAAACTAGCAAAGTTTGATCTTGCTGCACTGAAGACTATTCTTAAGAAAGCAACTCATTATGAGAACAGAACAAGCTTATTTCACACAGTACAGTGTTCGGCAATGAAGGTGTTTGTTTTCTAAACAAACTATCTTTGAAATGAAGCTAATCTACTAAGTTGTACGTCTTGTTAGATTACACAAACTAGCAAAGTTTAATCTTGCTGCACTGAAGACTCTTCGTAAGAAAGCAACTCATTCTGAGAACAAAACAAGCTTATTTCACACACTACAGTGTTCGGCAATGAAGCTGTTTGTTTTCTAAATGAACTATGTTAAAAATTAAACGAATCTAATAAGTTGTACATCTTGTGAGATTACACAAACTAGGAAAGTTTGATCTTGCTTAACTGAACACTCTTCATAAGAAAGCAAGTCCTTCCTAGAACAGAACTATCTCATTTCACACAGTACAGTGTTCGGCAATGAAGGTCTTTGTTCTCTAAACAGACTATGTTAGAAATGAAGCGAATCTACTAAGTTGTATATCTTTTTAGATTACACAAACTAGGGAAGTTTGATCTTGCTTAACTGAAGACTCTTCATAAGAAAGCAACTGATTCCTAGAGCAGACCTAGCTCATTTCATACAGTACAGTGTTCGGCAATGAAGGCGTTTGTTTTCTAAAGAAACTACGTTAGAAATGAAGCGAATCTACTAAGTTGTACATCTTGTGAGATTACACAAACTAGCAAAGTTTGATATTGTTGCACTGAAGACTCTTCGTAAGAAAGCAACTGATTCCGAGAACAGAGGTAGCTTAATTCACACAGTACAGTGTTGGGCAATGAAGGTGTTTGTTTTCTAAACAGACTATGTTAGAAATGAAGCAAATCTACTATGCTGTACATCTTGTTAGATTACACAAACTACAAAAGTTTGAACTTGCTGCACTGAAGACTCTTCGTAAGAAAGCAACTGATAACGAGAATAGAACTAGCTTATTTCACACAGTACAGTGCTCAGCAATGAAGGTGTTGTTTTCTAAACACACTACGTCAGAAATGAATCAAATCTACCAAGTTGTATATCTTGTTAGATTACACAAACTTGCAAAGTTTGATCTGGCTGCACTGAAGACTCTTCGTAAGAAAGCAACTCATTCTTAGAGCAGAACTAGCTTATTTCACACAGTACAGTGTTCGGCATTGAAGGTGTTTGTTTTCTAAAGAAAATACGTTAGAAAAGATTTGAATCTACGAAGTTGTACATCTTGTTAGATTACACAAACTAGGAAAGTTTGATCTTGCTGCACTGAAGACTCTTAGTAAGAAAGCAACGATGTATGTTTGAATTTGCTGTTACCTTTCGTGTTCTTACGAAATCAACGCATTCCTAGAGCTGAACAGGCTTATATCGCACAGTACAGTGTTCAGAAATGAAGATGTTTCTTTTCTTACCAAACTACATTAGGAATGAAACGTAGCCATTAAATTTTACAACTTCTTAGATTGTACAAATGATAAAAGTTTGAACTTGCTGGGATCCAAACTCTTCGTTTGAAAGCAACTCTTTTGTAGAGCTGAAGAAGCTTATTTCTCACAGTACAGTGTGCGGCAATGACGATGTTTCTTTTCTTACCAAACTACATTAGCAATGAAACGAAGCTGCTAAATTGTACCACTTGTTAGATTTTACAAGTGAAAGAAGTTAGAACTTACTGTAATCTACACTCTTCGTAGGAAAGCAACTCATTCCAGAGTGGAACAAGCTTATGTCGCAGAATAGAGTGTTCGGAAATGAAGATGTTTCTTTTCTTACCAAACTACATTAGGAATGAAACTTAGCTATTAAATTGTATAACTTCTTAGATTTTACAAAAGAGACAATTTTCAAGTTGCTGGGGCATACACTCTTCATAGGAAAGCAACTCATTCCTAGAGCTGAACGGGCTTAATTTGCAGAGTACAGTGTTCGGCAATGAAGATGTTTATTTTTTAACCAAACTAGACGAGAAAAAACATGAAGCTACTAAATTGTACAACTGCGTAGATTCTACAAGGGAGGAAAGTTTTTACATGCTGTGATATACACTCATCGTAGGAAGCAACTCGTTCCTAGAGCTGAACAAGCTTATTTCGCCCAGTACAGTGTTCAGCAATGAACATGCTTCTTTTCTTAAGAAACTACATTAGGAATGAAATGAAGCTACTAAATTGTATATCTTGTTAGAGTGTACAAACGATGAAAGTGTGAACTTGCTGTTACCTTCCCTGTTCTTACGAAAGCAACGCATTCCTAGAGCTGAACAGGCTTATATCGCACAGTACAGTGTTCGGAAATGTATATTTTTATTTTTTTAACCAAACTACATTAGAAATGAAACGTAGCTATTAAATTTTACAACTTCTTAGATTGTACCATTGAGAAAAGTTTGAACTTGCTGGGATCCAAACTCTTTGTAAGAAAGAAACTCAGTTCTACAGCTGAAGAAGCTTAATTCGTACAGTACAGTGTTAGGCAATGAAGATATTTCTTTTCTTAGCAAACTACAACAGAAAAGAAATTAAGCTACCCAATTGTATATCTTGTTAGGCTGTACAAACTATTAAAGTTTCAACTTGCTGTTACCTTTCGTGTTCGTAGTAAAGCAACTCATTCCTAGAGCTGAAAAGCTTAATTGGCACAGTACAGTGTTAGGCAATGAACATGTTTCTTTTCTTACCAAACTACATTAGGAATTAAACGTAGCTATTAAATTGTACAACTTCTTAGATTGCACAAACGAGAAAAGTTTGAACTTGCTGGGATCTACACCCTTGGTAAGAAAGCACCTCATTCCTAGAGCTGAAGAAGCTTATTTCGCACAGGACAGTATGCGGCAATGACAATGTTTCTTTTCTTACCAAACTACATTAGCAATGAAACGAAGCTACTAAATTGTACCACTTGTTAGATTTTACAAGTGAAAGAAGTTTGAACTTACTGTGATCTACACTCTTCGTAGGAAAGCAACTCATTCCTAGAGTAGAACAAGCTTATTTCACAGAATAGAGTGTTTGGCAATGAAGATGTTTCTTTTCTTACCAAAATACATTAGGAATGAAACTTAGCTATTAAATTGTATAACTTCTTAGATTGTACAAAATAGAAAAGTTTGAACTTGCTGGGATCTACACTCTTCGTAGGAATGTAACTCATTCCTAGAGCTGAACAGGCTTAATTCACAGAGTACAGTGTTTGGCAATGAATATGTTTATTTTCTTACCAAACTAGAGGAGAAGTGACATGAAGCTACCCAATTGTACGCCTTCGTAGATTGTACAAGGGAGGAAAGTATGAACTTGCTGTGATGTACACTCTTCATAGGAAAACAACTCGTTCCTAGAGCTGAACAAGCTTATTTCGCCCAGTACACTATTCGGCAATAAACATGCTTCTTTTCTTATGAAACTACATTAGGAATGAAATGAAGCTCTAAAATTGTATAACTGGTTAGACTGTACAAACGCTGAAAGTGTGAACTTGCTGTTACCTTCTGTATTCTTATGAAAGCAACGCATTCCTAGAGCTGAACAGGCTTATATCACACAGTACAGTGTTTGGAAATGAAGATGTTTCGTTTCTTACCAAACTACATTAGGAATGAATCGTAGCTATTAAATTTTACAACTTCTTAGTTTGTATAAATGAGAAAACTTGAACTTGCTGGGATCCAAACTCTTCGTAAGAAAGCAACTCATTCCTAGAGGTGAACAAGCTTATTTTGTACAGTACAGTGTTCGGCAATGAAGATGTTTCTTTTCTTACCAAACTACATTAGGAATGAAACTTGGCTATTAAATTGCATAAGTTCTTAGATTGTACAAAAGAGAAAAGTTTGAACTTGCTGGGATCTACACTCTTCATAGGAAATCAACTCATTTCTAGAGCTGAACAGGCTTAATTCACAGAGTAAAGTGTTCGGCAATGAAGAGGTTTATTTTCTTACCAAACTAGACGAGAAATGACATGAAGCTACTAAATTGTACACCTTCATAGATTGTACAAGGGAGGAAAGTTTGAACTTGCTGTGATGTACACTCTTCTTAGGAAAGCAACTCGTTCCTAGAGCTGAACAAGCTTATTTCGCCCAGTACAGTGTTAGGCAATGAACATGCTTCTTTTTTTTATGAAACTACATTAGGAATGAAATGAAGCTACTAAATTGTATAACTTGTTAGACTGTACAAACGATGAATGTTTGAACTTGCTGTTACCTTCCTTGTTCTTACGAAACCAATGCATTCCTAGAGCTGAACAGGCTTATATCGCACAGTACAGTGTTCAGAAATGAAGACGTTTCTTTTCTTACCAAACTACATTAGGAATGAAATATAGCTATTAAATTTTACAACTTCTTAGATTTTACAAATGAGAAAAGTTTGAACTTGCTGGGATCAAAACTCTTCCTAAGAAAGCAACTCATTCCTAGAGCTGAACAAGCTTATTTCGTACAGTACAGTGTTTGGCAATGAAGATGTTTCTTTTCTTACCAAACTACATTAGGAATGAAACTTGGCTATTAAATTGTATAACTTCTTAGATTGTACCAAAGAGAAAAGTTTGAACTTGTTTGGATCTACACTCTTCGTAGGAAAGCAACTCATTCCTAGAGCTGAACAGGCTTAATTCGTAGAGTACAGTGTTCAGCAAAGAAGATGTTTATTTTCTTACCAAACTAGATGAGAAATGACACGAAGCTACTAAATTGTAAAACTTCGTAGATTGTACAAGGGAGGAAACGTTTGAACTTGCTGTGATGTGCACTCTTTGTAGGAAAGCAACTCGTTCCTAGAGCTGAACAATCTTATTTCGCCCAGTACAGTGTTCGGCAATGACCATGCTTCTTTTCTTACCAAACTACATTAGGAATGAAACGTAGCTATTAAATTGTACAACTTCTAAAATTGTACAAATGGGAAAAGTTTCAACTTCCTGGGATCTACAATCTTGGTAGGAAAGCAACTCATTCCTAGAGCTGAACAAGCTTAATTCGTACAGTACAGTGGTTGGCAATGAAGATGTTTCTTTTCTTACCAAACTACAATAGAAAAGAAATGAAGCTACTAAATTGTATATCTTGTTAGACTGTGCAAATGATGAAAGGTTGAACTTGCTGTTACCTTTCGTGTTCGTACGAAAGCAACTCATTCCTAGAGCTGAAAAGCTTAATTCGCAGAGTACAGTGTTCGGCAATGAAGATGTTTCTTTTCTTACCAAACTAGATGAGAAATGACACGAAGCTACTAATTGTCCAACTTGTTAGACTGTACAAAAGAGGAAAGTTTGAACTTACTATGAACTCCCGTGTTTGTAGGAAAGCAACCCATTCCTAGAGCTGAACAGGCTTATATCGTACAGTACAGTGTTTGGCAATGAGGATGTTTCTTTTCTTACCAAACTACATTAGGAATGACACGAAGCTACTAAACTGTACAACTTCGTAGATTGTACAAGAGAGGAAAGTTTGAACTTGCTGTGATGTACACTCTTTGTAGGAAAGCAACTCATTCCTAGAGCTGAACAACCTTATTTCGCCCAGTACAGTGTTCAGCAATGAACACACTTCTTTTCTTACGAAACTACATTAGGAATGAAATGAAGCTACTAAATTGTATAAATTGTTAGACTGTACAAACGATGAAAGTTTGAACTTGCTGTTACCTTTCGTGTTCGTACAAAAGCAACTCATTCCTAGAGCTGAAAAGCTTAATTGGCACAGTACAGTGTTAGGCAATGAACATGTTTCTTTTCTTACCAAACTACATTAGGAATGAAACATAGCTATTAAATTGTATAACTTCTTAAATTGTACAAATGAGAATAGGTTGAACTTGCTGGGATCTACACTCTTGGTAGGAAAGCAACTCATTCTTAGAGCTGAACAAGCTTAATTCATACAGTACAGTGTTCGGCAATGAAGATGTTTCTTTTCTTACCAAACTAGATGAGAAATGACACGAAGCTAATAATTTTCCAACTTGTTAGACTGTACAAAAGAGGAAAGTTTGAACTTACTGTGAACTCCCGTGTTCGTAGGAAAGCAAACCATTCCTAGAGCTGAACAGGCTTATATCCTACAGTACAGTACAGTGTTTGGCAATGAGGATGTTTCTTTTCTTACCAAACTACATTAGAAATGACACGAAGGTACTAAATTGAACAACTTCGTAGATTGTACAAGGGAGGAAAGTTTGAACTTGCTGTGATGGTCACTCTTCATAGGAAAGCAACTCATTCCTAGAGCTGAACAAGCTTATTTCGCCCAGTACAGTGTTTGGAAATGAACATGCTTCTTTTCTTATGAAACTACATTAGGAATGTAATGAAGGGTACAAAATTGGATAACTTGTTAGACTATACAAACAATGAAAATTTGAACTTGCTGTTACCTTCCGTGTTCTTACGAAAGCAACACATTCCTAGAGCTGAACAGGCTTATATCGCACAGTACAGTGTTTGGAAATGAAGATGTTTCTTTTCTTACCAAACTACATTAGGAATGAAACGTAGCTTTTAAATTTTACAACTTCTCAGATTGTACAAACGAGGAAAGTTTGAACTTGCCGGGATCTACACTCTTGGTAGGAAAGCACCCCATTCCTAGAGCTGGAGAAGCCTATTTTGCACAGTACAGCCTGTGGCAATGATGATGTTCCTTTTCTTACCGAACAACATTAGAAATGAAACGTACCTAGTAAATTGTACAACTTGTTAGATTGTACAAGTGAAAGAAGTTTGAACTTATGGTGATCTACACTCTTCATAGGAAAGCAACTCATTCCTAGAGTGGAACAAGCTTATTTCCCAGAATAGAGTGTTCGACAACGATGTTTCTTTTCTTACCAAACTACATTAGGAATGAAACGTAGGTATTAAATTGTATATCTTCTTAGATTGTACAAAAGACAAAATTTCAAACTTGCTGGGATCTACACTCTTCGTAGGAAATCAACTCATTGCTAGAGCTGAACAGTCTTAATTCGCACAGTACAGTGTTCGGCAATGAAGATGTGTATTTTCTTACCAAACTAGATGAGAACTGACACGAAGCTACTAAAATGTACAACTTTGTAGATTGTACAAGGGAGGAAAGTTTGAACTTGCTGTGATGTACACTCTTCGTAGGAAAGCAACTCATTCCTAGAGCTGAAGAAGCTTATTTCGCCCTGTACAGTGTTCGGCAATGAACATGCTTCTTTTCTTATGAAACTACATTAGGAATGAAATGAAGCTACTAAATTTATAACGTCTTAGACTGTACAAACGATGAAAGTTTGAACTTGCTGTTACCTTTCGTGTTCTTACGAAAGCAACGCATTCCTAGAGCTGAATAGGCTTATATCGCACAGTACAGTGTTCGGAAAAGAAGATGTTTCTTTTCTTACCAAACTACATTAGGAATGAAACGAAGCTATTAAATTGTTCAAATTCTTAGATTTTACAAAGAAAGGAAGTTTGAACTTGCTGGGATCTGCACTCTTCGTAGGAAAGCAACTCATTCCTAGAGCTGAACAAGCTTCTTTTGCACAATACAGTGTTCCGCATTGAAGGTGTTTATTTTCTTACCAAACGACATTAGAAATGAAATGAAGCTACCAAATTGTACAACTTTTTAGATTTTACAAGTGAAGGAAGTTTGAACTTGATGTGATCTACACTCTTCATAGGAGAGCAACTCATTCCTTGAGCTGAACAAGCTTATTTCGCACAGTGCAGTGTTTGGCAATGAAGATGTTTCTTTTCTTACAAAGTTATATTAGAAGAGAAACGAAGCTACTAAATTGTACATCTTGTTGGATTGTATGAGCGTATGAAGTTTGAACTTGCTGTGGTCTACACTGTTCGTAGGAAAGCAAGTCATTGCTAGAGCTGAACAAGCTTATTTCGCCCAGTACAGTTTTTGGCAATGAACATGTTTCTTTTCTTGCCAAATTATATAAGGAATGAAACGTACCTAGTAAATTGTACAACTTGTTTGATTGTGCAAACTAGGAAAGTTTGAACTTGCTGTTACCTCTTGTGTTCATACTAAATCAACTCATTCCTAGCGCTGAACAAGCTTAATTCATACAGGATAGTGTTCTGTAATGAAGATGTTTCTTTTCTTACCAAACTACATTAGAAATGAAACGAAGCTACTAAATTGTACAACTTGTTAGACTGTAACAAACGATGAAAGTTTGATCTTGCTGTTACCTTCCGTGTTCTTATGAAAGCAATGCATTCCTAGAGCTCAACAGGCTTATATCGCACAGTACAGTGCTGGGAAATAAAGATGTTTCTTTTCGTACCAAACTACATTAGGAATGAAATGAAGGTACTAAATTGTACAACTTTGTAGACTGTACAAAGGAGGAAAGTTTGAACTTGCTGTTATCTTCTGTGTTCATACGAAAGCAACTCATTCCTAGAGCTGAACAGGCTTATATGGCACAGTACAGTATTCGCAATGAAGATGTTTGATTTCTTACCAAACTGCATTAGTAATGAAATGAAGCTATTCAATTGTTCAACTTCTTAGATATTACAAAGGAGGAAAGTTTGAACTTGCTGGAATCTGCACTCTTCATAGGAAAGCAACTCATTACTAGAGCTGAATAAGCTTATTTTGCACAGTACAGTGTTCCACATTGAAGGTGTTTCTTTTCCTACCAAACTACATTAGAAATGAAATGAAGCTAGTAAATTGTACAACTTTTTAGATTTTACAAGTGAAAGAAATTTGAACTTGATGTGATCTACACTCTTCATAGGAAAGCAACTCATTCCTTGAGCTGAACAAGCTTATTTCGCACACTACAGTGTTCGGCAATGAAGATGTTTCTTTTCTTACCAAATTATAATAGAAGAGAAACGAAGCTACTAAATTGTACATCTTGTTTGATTGTACAAGCATATGAAGTTTGAACTTGCTGTGGTCTACACTTTTCGTAGAAAAGCAAATCATTCCTAGAGCTGAACAAGCTTATTTCACCCAGTACAGTTTTCAGCAATGAACATGTTTCTTTTCTTACCAAACTACATTAGGAATGGAACATACCTACTAAATTGTACAACTTGTTAGATTGTACAAACTAGGCAAGTTTGAACTTGCTGTTACCTCCTGTGTTCGTACTAAACCAACTCATTCCTAGAGCTGAACAAGCTTGATTAGTACAGGACAATGTTCGGCAATGAATATGTTTCTTTTCTTACCAAACTAAATTAGAAATGAAGCAAAGCTACCAAATTGTATAACTTGTTAGACTGTACAAACTATGAAAGTTTGAACTTGCTGTTACCTTCCTTGTTCTTGTGAAAGCAACGCATTCCTAGAGATGAACAGGTTCATATCACACAGTACAGTGTTTGGAAATGAAGATGTTTCTTTTCTTAACAAACTACATTAGGAATGAAACGTAGCTTTTAAATTTTATAATTTCATAGATTGTACAAATGAGAAAAGTTTGAACTTGCTGGGATCCAAACTCTTTGTATGAAAGCAACTCATTCCTTGAGCTGAACAAGCTTAATTCGTACAGTACAGTGTTCGGCAATGAAGATGTTTCTTTTCTTACCAAACTACAATAGAAAAGAAACGAAGCTACTAAATTGTATATCTTGTTAGACTGTACAAACGATGAAAGTTTGAACTTGCTGTTACCTTTCATGTTCGTATGAAAGCAACTCATTCCTAGAGCTGAAAAGCTTAATTCGCACAGTACAGTGTTAGGCAATGAACATGTTTCTTTTCTTACCAAACTACATTAGGAACAGCTACTAAATTGTACAACTTCTTAGATTGTACAAACAACTTGCTGGGATCTAAACTCTTGGTAGGAAAGCACCTAATTTCTAGAGCTGAAGAAGCTTATTTCACACAGTACAGTGTGCGGCAATGACAGTGTTTCTTTTCTTACCAAACTACATTAGGAATGAAGCTTAATTAAATAGGAAAGTACAGTGTTAGGCAATAGACATGTTTCTTTTCTTACAAAAATTAGAAATGAAAAAGCTACTTTGAACTTGTTGATCTAACCTCTTGGTTGTACAAACAAGGAAAGTTTGATTCCTAGAGCTGAAAAGATCTAAACAAGGCAATGAACATGTTTCTTTTCTTACCAAACTACATTAGGAATGCTACAGCAGTGTGACAGTTTTTTCTTACAGTGTTAGGGCAATGACAGTGTTTCTTTTCTTACCAAACTACATTAGAAATGAAACGAAGCTTCTAAATTGTACAACTTGTAAGACTGTACAAAAAAGGAAAGTTTGAACTTACTGTGATCTCCACTCTGGTAGAAAAAGCAACTCATTCCTAGAGCTGAACAAGCTTATTTCACAATACAGTGTTTGGCAATGAAAGAAGATTTTCTTATCAAACTATATTAGAAATGAGAAATGAAGCTACACAATTGTAAAACTTGTTAGATTGTACAAACTAAAAATGTTCAAACTTTCTCTGATCAAACTATAGGGAAAGCAACTCATTCCTAGAGCTGAACTCAATTTAAAACAGTTAGAGTGTTTGGCAATGAAGATGTTTATTTTCTTACCAAACCAGATTAGAAATCAAGCTACTAAATTGTCCAACTTGTTAGACTGTGAAAGTCTTGAACTGAACTTGTTCGCAGAGAACTTGTCACTGTTAGCTGAACAAACTAATTATTCAAACAGTACAGTGTTTGGCAATGAAGATGTTTCATTTTCTGAACAACAGAAACCAGATTAGAAATGACACGAAGCTACTAAATTGTCCAACTTGTTAGACTGTACAAAAGGAGGAAAGTCTGAACTTACTCTTAATCTACTGTGCAAGTGTTTCTTTTCTTACCAAACTACATTAGAAATGTTAACTCATCCTGTTTGGTACAACAAAAAAGTTCAAACTGATGCTACCAGTGCAACTCATTCCTAGAGCTTATTTCGCACAAACAATCCTAGTACTGAACAGGCTTATATAGCACAGTACAGTGTTTGGCAATGAAGATGTTTCTTTTCTCTACAGAAACTACATTAGAAAGGAAACAAAGCTACTAAATCGTACAACTTCATAGATTTTACAAAGGAGGAAAATTTGAACTTGCTGTAATCTACACTCTTCGTGGGAAAGCAACTCATTCCTAGAGCTGAACAAGCTTATTTCGCCCAGTATAGTGTTCGGCAATAAACATGCTTCTTTTCTTATGAAACTACATTAGGAATGAAACGTAGTTATTAAATGGTACAACTTCTTAGATTGTACAAACGAGGAAAATTTGAACTTGCTGTAATCTACATTCTTCGTGGGAAAGCAACTCATTCCTAGAGCTGAACAAGCTTATTTCACCCAGTATAATGTTCGGCAATAAACATGCTTCTTTTCTTACGAAACTACATTAGGAATGAAACATAGCTATTAAATTGTACAACTTGTTTGATTGTACTAGTGAAAGAAGTTTGAACTTACTGTGATCTACACTCTTTGTAGGAAAGCAACTCATTCCTAGAGCAGAACAAGCTTATTTCTCACAGTAGAGTGTTCCGCAATGAAGATATTTGTTTTCTTACCAAACTACATTAGGAATGAAACATAGCTATTAGATTGTACAATATCTTAGATTGAACAAAGGCAAATAGTTTGAACTTGCTGGGATCTACACTCTTCTTAGGAAAGCAAGTCATTCCTAGATCTAAACAAGCTTATTTCTCACAATACAGTGTTCGCCATTGAAGGTGTTTCTTTTCTTACCAAACTACATTAGCAATGACACGAAGCACTAAATTGTCCATCCTGTTAGACTATACAAAAGAGGAAAGTTTGAACTTGCTGTGAAGTCCCGTGTTCATAGAAAAGCAACCCATTCCTAGAGCTTAACAGGCTTATTTTGCACAGTACACTGTTTGGCAATGAAGATGTTTATTTTCTTACCAAACTAGATTAGAAATGACACGAAGCTACTAAATTGTCCATCTTGTTAGACTGTACAAAAGGGGAAAGTTTGAACTTGGTGTGAACTCCCGTGTTCATAGGAAAGCAACCCATTCCTAGAGCTGAACAGGCTTATATCACACAGTACAGTGATAGGAAATGAATATGTTTCTTTTCTTACCAAACTATATTAGGAATGAAATGTAGCTAATAAATTGTACAACTTCGTAGTTTGTACAAACGAGGAAAGTTTGAACTTGATGTGATCTACACTCTTGGTAGGAAAGCAACTCATTCCTAGAGTTGAAAAAGCTTAATTTGTACAGTACAGTGTTCGGCATTGAAGATGTTTCTTTTCTTACCAAACTACATTGAAAAGAAACGAAGCTACTAAATTGTATATCTTGTTAGACTGTACAAACGATGAAAGTTTGAACTTGCTGTTACCTTTCGTGTTCATACGAAAACAACTCATTCCTAGAGCTGAACAAGCTTAATTCTCAGAATATAGTGTTCGGCAATGAAGATGTTTATTCTCTTACCAAACTAGATTAGAAATGACACGAAGCTACTAAATTGTCCATCTTGTAAGCCTGTAAAGAAGAGGAAAGTTTGAACTTTCTGTGAACTCCTTTGTTCGTAGGAAAGCAACCCATTCCTAGAGCTGAACAGGCTTATATTGCACAGTACAGTGTTTGGCAATGAACATGTTTCTTTTCTTACCAAACTCCATTAGAAATGAAACGAAGCTACTAAATTGTACAACTTTGTAGATTGTACAAAGGAGGAAAGTTTGAATTTGCTGTGATGTACACTCCTTGTAGGAAAGCAACTCACTCCTAGAGCTGAACAAGCTTATTTCGCCCAGTACAGTGTTCGGCAATGAACATGCTTCTTTTCTTACGAAACTACATTAGGAATGAAACGAAGCTACTAAATTGTATAACTTCTTAGACTCTACAAATGAGGAAAGTTTGAACTTGCTGTCACCTTCCGTGTTCATACGAAAGCAACTCATTTGTAGAGCTGAACAGGCTTATATGGCACAGTAGTGTTCCGCAATGAAGATGTTTCTTTTCTTACCAAACTGCATTAGTAATGAAACGAAGCTATTAAATTGTTCAAATTCTTAGATTTTACAAAGGAGGAAAGTTTGAACTTGCTGGGATCTGCACTCTTCATAGGAAACCAACTCATTCCCAAAGCTGAACAAGCTTATTTCGCACAATACAGTGTTCTAATTGAAGGTGTTTCTTCTCTTACCAAACTACATTAGAAATGAAACGAAGCTACTAAATTGTACAACTTTTGAGATTTTACAAGTGAAAGAAAGTTGAACTTGATGTGATCTCCACTCTTCGTAGGAAAGCAACTCATTCCTTGACTGAACAAGCTTATTTCGCACAGTACAGTGTTCAGCAATGAAGATGTTTCTTTTCTTACCAAGTTATATTAGAAGAGAAACGATGCTACTAAATTGTACATCTTGTTGGATTGTACGAGCGTATGAAGTTTGAACTTTTGTGGTCTACACTGTTGGTAGGAAAGCAAATCATTCCTAGAGCAGAACAAGCTTATTTCGCCCAGCACAGTATTCGGCAATGAACATGTTTCTTTTCTTAACAAACTACATTATGAATGAAACGTACCTTCTAAATTGTACAACTTGTTAGATTGTACAAACTAGGATAGTTTGAACTTGCTGTTACCTCCCATGTTTGTACTAATCCAACTCATTCATAGAGCTGAACAAGCTTAATTCGTACAGGACAGTTCGGCAATGAAGATGTTTCTTTTCTTACCAAACTACATTAGAAATGAAACAAAGCTACTAAATTGTATAGCTTGTTAGACTGTACAAACGATGAAAGTTTGAACTTTCTATGACCTTTCATGTTCGTACGAAAGCAACTCAATCCTAGAGCCGAACAGGCTTATATTGCACAGTACAGTGTTTGGCAATGAAGATGTTTCTTTTCTTACCTAACTACACTAGGAGTGAAATGTATCTATTAAATTGTACAACTTCTTAGATTGTACAAACGGGGAAAGTTTGAACTTGCTGGGATCTACACTCTTGGTAGGAAAGCAACTCATTCCTAGAGCTGAAGAAGCTTATTTCCCACAGTACAGTGTGCGGCAATGACGATGTTTCTTTTCTTACCGAACTACATTAGAAATGAAAAGAAGCTACAAAATTGTACAACTTGTGAGATTGTACATGTGAAAGAAGTTTGAACTTGCTGTGTTAGACTCTACAAACTAGGAAAGTTTGAACTTGCTATTATCTTCCGTGTTAGTATGAAAGCAACTCATTCCTAGAGCTGAACAGGCTTATATCACACAGTACAGTGTTCCGCAATGAAGATGTTTCCTTCCTTACCAAACTGCATTAGTAATGAAACAAAGCTACTAAATTGTTCAACTTCTTA
This sequence comes from Orientallactaga sibirica, assembly GCA_036365145.1. NCBI lineage: Eukaryota > Metazoa > Chordata > Mammalia > Rodentia > Dipodidae > Orientallactaga > Orientallactaga sibirica. The sequence goes on from JAEOAD010000020.1 coordinate 920,330, forward strand.
GATTTTACAAACGAAGAAAGTTTGAACTTGCTGGGATCTACACTCTTCTTAGGAAAGCAACACATTCCTAGAGGTGAACAAGCTTATATTGCACAGTACAGTGTTCGGTAATGAAGATCTTTCTTTTCTTACCAAACTACATCAGGAATGAAACGAAGCTACTAAACTGTACAACTTTTTAGATTTTACATTGAAAGAAGTTTGAACTTGATGTGATCTACACTCTTCATAGGAAAGCAACTCATTCCTTGAGCTGAACAAGCTTATTTCGCACAGTAAAGTGTTCAGCAATGAAGAGCTTTCTTTTTTTTTACAAAATTATATAAGAAAAGAAACGAAGCTACTAAATTGTACATCTTGTTGGATTGTACAATCATATGAAGTTTGAACTTGCTGTGTTCTACACTTTTCGTAGGAAAGCAACTCATTCCTAGAGCTGAACAAGCTTAATTCATGCAGTACAGTGTTCGGCAGTGAAGATGCTTCTTTTCTTACCAAGCTACAGTAGAAAAGAAACGGAGCTACTAAATTGTATAAGTTGTTAGATGGTACAAACTAGGAAAGTTTGAACTTGCTGTTATCTTTCGTGTTTGTATGAAAGCAACTCATTCCTAGAGCTGAAAAACTTACTTCGCACAGTACACTGTTAGGTAATGAACATGTTTCTTTTCTTATCAAACTACATTAGGAATGAATCATAGCTATTAAATTGTACAACCCCTTAGATTGTACAAATGAGGAAACTTTGAACTTGCTGGGATCTACACTCTTGGTAGGAAAGCAACTCATTCCTAGAGCTGAAGAAGCTTATTTCGCACAGTACAGTGTGAGGTAATGAAGACGTATCTTTTCTTACCAAACTACATTAAAGATGAAACGAAGCTACTAATTTGTAGAACTCCTTAGATTGTACAAGAGAAAAAGGTTTGAACTTACTGTGATCTACACTCTTCGTAGGAAAGCAACTCATTTCTAGAGCGGAACAAGCTTATTTCGCAGAATACAGTGTTCGGCAATGAAGATGTTTATTTTCTTAACAAAATAAATTAGGAATGAAACGTAGCTATTAAATTGCATAACTTCTTAGATTGTACAAAAGAGAAAAGTTTGAAATTGCTGGGCTCTACACTCTTCGTAGGAAAGCAACTCATTCCTAGAGCTGAACAAGCTTATTTAGCACAATACAGTGTTCCGGATTGAAGGTGTTTCTTTTCTTACCAAACTACATTAGAAATGAAATGAAGCTACTAAATTGTAAAACTTGTTAGATTTTACAAACTAGGATAGTTTGAACTTGCTGTGAAGTCCTGTGTTCGTACGAAAGCAACTCATTCCTAGAGCTGAACAAGCTTAATTCGCAGAGTACAGTGTTCAGCAATGAAGATATTTATTTTCTTACCAAACTAGATTAGAAATAACATGAAGCTACTAAATTGTCCAACTTGTTAGACTGTACAAAAGAGGAAAGTTTGAACTTGCTGTGAACTCCTGTGTTCGTACGAAAGCAACCCATTCCTAGAGCTGAACAGGCTTATATCACACAGTACAGTGTTTGGCAATGAAGATGTTTCTTTTCTTACTAAACAACATTAGAAATGAAACGAAGCTACTAAACTGTACACCTTAGTAGATTGTACAAAGGAGAAAAGTTTGAGCTTGTTGTGATCTATACTCTTCTTAGGAAAGCAACTCATTCCTAGAGCTGAACAAGCTTATTTCGCCCAATACAGTGTTCGGCAATGAACATGCTTCTTTTCTTACGAAACTACATTAGGAATGAAACGAAGCTACTAAATTGTACAACTTTTTAGATTTTACAAGTGAAAGAAGTTGGAATTTGATGTGATCTACACTCTTAATAGGAAAGCAACTCATTCCTTGAGCTGAACAAGCTTATTCCGTACAGTACAGTGTTCGGCAATGAAGATGTTTCTTTTCTTACCAAATTATATTAGAAGAGAAACAAAGCTACTAAATTGTACATCTTGTTGGATTGTACAAGCGTGTGAAGTTTGAACTTGCTGTGGTCTACACCCTTTGTAGGAAAGCAAATCATTTCTAGAGCTGAACAAGCTTATTTTGCTCAGTACAGTATTTGGCAATGAACATGTTTCTTTTCTTAACAAACTACATTATGAATGGAACGTACCTACTAAATTGTACAACTTGTTAGATTGTACAAAGTAGGAAAGTTTGAACTTGCTGTTACCTCCCGTGTTCATACTAAACCAACTCATTCCTAGAGCTGGACAAGCTTAATTCGTACAGGACAGTGTTCAGCAAAGAAGATGTTTCTTTTCTTACCAAACTACATTAGAAATGAAATGAAGCTACTAAATTGTGTAACTTGTTAGACTCTACAAATGATGAAAGTTTGAACTTGCTGTTACCTTCCGTGTTCTTAGGAAAGCAATGCATTCCTAGAGCTGAACAGGCTTATATGGCACAGTTCAGTGTTCAGAAATGAAGATGTTTCTTTTCTTACCAAACTACATTAGGAATGAAATGTAGCCATTAAATTTTACAATTTCTTAGATTGGACAAATGAGAGAAGTTTGAACGTCCTGCGATACAAACTCTTCGTAAGAAAGCAAATCATTCCTAGAGCTGAACAAGCTTAATTGGTACAGTACAGTGTTTGGCAATGAAGGTGTTTCTTTTCCTACCAAATTCGAATAGAAAAGAAACGAAGCTACTAAATTGTATATCTTGTTAGACTGTACAAACGATGAAACTTTGAACTTGCTGTTACCTTTCGTGTTTGTACGAAAGCAACTCATTCCTAGAGCTGAACAGGCTTATATCACACAGTACAGTGTTCGGCAATGAAGATGTTTCTTTTCTTACCAAACTATATTAGGAATGAAACGTAGCTATTAAATTGTACAACTTCGTAGTTTGTACAAACGAGGAAAGTTGGAACTTGATGTGATCTACACTTTTGGTAGGGAAGCAACTCATTCCTAGAGCTGAACAAGCTTAATTCGTATAGTACAGTTGTTCAGCAATGAAGATGTATCTTTTCTTACCAAACTACAATAGAAAAGAAACAAAACAACTAAATTGTATATCTTGTGAGACTGTACACACGATGAACGTTTGAACTTGCTGTTACCTTTCTTGTTCGTACGAAAGCAACTCATTCCCAGAGCTGAACAGGCTTATATCGCATAGTACAGCATTCGGCAATGAAGATGTTTCTTTTCTTACCAAACTACATTGGGAATGAAACGTAGCTATTAAATTGTACAACTTCTTAGATTGTACAAAAGAGGAAAGTTTGAACTTGCTGGGATCTACACTGTTGGTAGGAAAGCAACTCATTCCTAGAACTGAAGAGGCTTATTTCGCACTGTACGGTGTGCGGCAATGACGATGCTTCTTTTCTTACCAAACTCCATTAGGAATGAAACATTACTATTAAATTGCACAAATTCTTAGATTGTACAAAAGAGAAAAGTTTGAACTTGCTGGGATCTACACTCTTTGTAGGAAAGCAACTCATTCGTAGAGCTGAACAGGCTTATTTTGCACAATACAGTGTTCTGCATTGAAGGTGTTTCTTTTCTTATCAAACTACATTAGAAATGAAATGAAGCTACTAAATTGTACAACATGTTACATTATACAAACTAGGAAACTTTGAACTTGCTGTGAAGTCCCGTGTTCATACGAAAGCAACTCATTCCTAGAGCTGAACAAGCTGTTTTCTCCCAGTACAGTGTTCGGCAATGAACATGCTTCTTTTTTTATGAAACTACATTAGGAATGAAACGAACCTACTAAATTGTACAATTTGTTAGATTGTACAAACTAGGAAAGTTTCAACTTGCTGTTACCTCCCGTGTTTGTACCAAACCAACTCATTCCTAGAGCTGAACAAGCTTAATTACTACAGGACAATGTTCAGCAATGAACATGTTTCTTTTCTTACCAAAATACATTAGAAATGAATCGAAGCTATTAAATTGTATAACTTGTTAGACTCTACAAACGATGAAAGTTTGAACTTGCTGTTACCTTCCCTGTTCTTACGAAAGCAATGCATTCCTAGAGCTGAACAGGCTTATATCGCACAGTACAGTGTTCGGAAATGAAGATGTTTCTTTTCTTACCAAACAACATTAGGAATGAAATGTAGCTATTAAATTTTACACCTTCTTAGATTGTACAAATGAGACAAGTTTGAACTTGCTGGGATCCAAACTCTTCTTAAGAAAGCAACTCATTCCTAGAGCTGAACAAGCTTAATTCATACAGTACGGTGTTCAGCAATGAAGATGTTTCTTTTCTTACCAAACTACAATAGAAAAGAAACGAAGCTACTAAATTGTATATCTTGTTAGAATGTGCAAACGTTGAAAGTTTGAACTTGCTGTTACCTTTCGTGTTCGTACGAAAGGAGCTCATTCCTAGAGCTGAACAGGCTTATATTGCACAGTACAGTGTTCGGCAATGAAGATGTCTCTTTTCTTACCAAAGTACAGTAGGAATGAAACATAGCTATTAAATTGTACAACTTCGTAGTTTGTACAAACGAGGAAAGTTTGAACTTGATGTGATCTACACTCTTGGTAGGAAAGCAACTCATTTCTAGAGCTAACAAGCTTTATTCGTACAGTACAGTGTTCAGCAATGAAGATGTTTCTTTTCTTACCAAACTACAATAGAAAAGAAACGAAGCTACTAAATTGTATATCTTGTGAGCCTCTACAAACGATGAAAGTTTGAACTTGCTGTTACCTTTTGTGTTCGTATGAAAGCAACTCATTCCTAGAGGTGAACAGGCTTATATCACACAGTACAGTGTTCGGGAATGAAGATGTTTCTTTTCTTAACAAACTACATTAGGAATGAAACATAGCTATTACATTGTACAACTTCGTACTTTGTACAAACGAGGAAAGTTTGAACTTGATGTGATCTACACTCTTGGTAGGAAAGCAACTCATTCCTAGAGCTGAAGAGCTTATTTTGTACAGGACAGTGTTCGGCAATGAACATGTTTCTTTTCTTACCAAACTGCATTAGGAATGAAACGTAGCTATTAAATTGTACAACTTGTTAGATTGTACAAAAGGGAAAAGTTTGAACTTACTGGGATCTACACTCTTGGTAGGAAAGCAACTCATTCCTAGAGCTGAAGAAGGTTATTTTGCACAGTAAAGTGTGAGGCAATGACGATGTTTCTTTTCTTTCCAAACTACATTAGAAATGAAACGAAGTTACTAAATTGTACAACTTGTGAGATTTTACATGTGAAAGAAGTTTGAATTTACTGTGATCTACACTTTTCGTAGGAAAGCAACTCATTCCTAGAACAGAACAAGCTTATTTCACAGAATACAGTGTTCGGCAATGAAGATGTTTCTTTCCTTACCAAACTACATTAGGAATGAAACATAACTAGTAAATTGTAGAACTTCTTAGATTGTACGAAAGAGAAAACTTTGAACTTGCTGGGATCTACACTCTTCGTAGGAAAGCAACTCATTCCTAGAGGTGAACAAGCTTATTTCACACAATACAGTGTTCCGCATTGAAGGTGTTTCTTTTTTTACCAAACTACATTAGAAATGAAATGAAGCTACTAAATTGTACAACTTGTTAGATTTTACAATCTAGGAAAGTTTGAACTTGCTGTGAAGTCCCGTGTTCATACGAAAGCAAATCATTCCTAGAGCTGAACAAGCTTAAATCACAGAGTACCATGTTCGGCAATGAGGATGTTTATTCTCTTAACAAACTAGATTAGAAATGACACGGAGCTACTAAATTGTCCACCTTTTTAGACTGTACAAAAGAGGAAAGCTTGAACTTGCTGTGAACTCCCATGTTCGTAGGAAAGCAACACATTCCTATAGCTGAACAGGCTTATATTGCACAGTACAGTGTTTGGCAATGAAGATGTTTCTTTTCTTACCAAACTACATTAGAAATGAAACCAAGCTACTAAAATGTACAACTTCGTAGATTGTACAAAGGAGGAAAGTTTGAACTTGCTGTGATCTACATTCTTCTTTGGGAAGCCACTCATTCCTAGAGCTGAACAAGCTTATTTCACCCAGTACACTGTTCGGCAATGAACATGCTTCTTTTTTTATGAAACTACATTAGGATTGAAATGAAGATACTAAATTGTAAAACTTCTTAGACTGTACAAACGAGGAAAGTTTGAAGTTGCTGTCACCTTCCGTGTTCGTAAGAAAGCAACTCATTCCTACAGCTGAACAGGCTTATATGGCACAGTACAGTGTTCCGCAATGATGATGTTTCTTTTCTTACCAAACTGCATTATTAATGAAAGGAAGCTATTAACTTGTTCAAATTCTTAGATTTCACACAGGAGGAAAGTTTGAACTTGCTGGGATCTGTACTGTTCTTAGGAAAGCAACTCATTCCTAGAGCTGAACAAGCTTATTTCACACAATACAGTGTTTCTCATTGAAGGTGTTTCTTTTCTTACCAAACTACATTAGAAATGAAACGAAGCTACTTAATTGTACAACTTTTTAGATTTTACAAGTGAAAGAAGTTTGAACTTGATGTGATCTACACTGTTCATAGGAAAGCAACTCATTCCTTGAGCTGAACAAGCTTATTTCTCACAATATAGTGTTTGGCAATGAAGATGTTTCTTTTCTAACGAAACTACTTCAGATATGAAACGCATGTACTAAGTTGTATATCTTTTTAGGTTACACAAACGAGGAAAGTTTGAACTTGCTGCACTCAACCCTCTTCGTAGAAAAGCAACTCATTCCGAGAACTGAATTAGCTTACTTGACACAATACAGTTTTCAGAAATGAAGATGTTTCTTTTCTAAGGCAACTACTTTAGAAACGAAACAAATCTACCAAGTTGTACATCTTAGATTACACAAACGAGGAAAGTTTGAACTTGCTGCAATCAACCCTCTTCATAGGAAAGCAACTCCTTCTGAGAGATGAACAAAATTATTTCACACAGTACAGTGTTCGGCAATGAGGATGTTTCTTTTCTACAGAAACTACATTAGAAATGAAATGAATTGAGAAAATTGTACATCTTGTTAGATTACACAAATGGTGGAAGTTTGAACTTGCTGCACCCAACCGTCTTCCTAAGAAAGCAACTCATTCTGATACCTAAACAAGCTTATTTCGCACAGTACAGTGTTTGGCAATAAGATGTCTCTTTTCTAACCAAACTGATTCAGAAACCAAAGGCATCTACTAAGTTGTACATCTTTTTATATTACACAGATGAGGGAAGCCTGACTTGCTGCACTCAACTCCCTTCGTAGGAAAGCAACTCATTCTGAGAGCTGAACTAGCTTATTTCACACAGTACAGTGTTTGGCAATGAAGATGTTTCTTTTATAATACAACTACTTTAGAATCAAAATGAATCTACAAAGTTGTACATCTTGTTAGATTACACAAACGAGGAAAGTATGAACTTGCTGCACTCAACCCTCTTCATAGAAAAGCAACTCATTCCGAGAGCAGAACTAGCTTATTTCACACAGTACAGCATTAAGCAATGAAGATGTTTCTTTTCTAACGAAATTACTTCAGAAACCAAATGCATCTACTAAGTTGTAAATCTTGTTTGATTGTACAAACTAGGAAAGTTTGAACTTGCTGCATTGAACCCTCTTTGTAGGAAAACAACTCATTTTGATAGCTGAACTAGCTTATTTCACACAGTCCACTGTTCGGGAATGAAGATGTTTCTTTTCTATAGAAAGTACATTAGAAATGAAACGAGTCTACTAAGTTGTGCATCTTGGTAGATTACACAAACGAGGAAAGTTTGAACTGGCTGCACTCAACCATCTTCGTCGGAAAGTAACTCATTCCGAGAGCAGAAATTGCTTATTTCACATAGTACACTGTTCGGTAATGAAGATGTTTCTTTTCTGTAGAAACTACATTAGAAATGAAACGAATTAATATGTGAACATCTTGCTAGATTACACGAAAGAAGAAAGCTTGAACTTGCTGTGATCAATCCTCTTCATAGGAAAGGAACTCATTCCGAGAGCATGACGCTTATTTCACACACTACAGTGTTCAGGATTGAAGATGTTTCTTTTCTAATGAAACTACTTCAGAAACCAAATGCATGTACTAAGTTGTACATCTTGTTAGATTGCACAAACGAGGGAAGTTTGAACTTGCAGCAATCAACCCTCTTTGTGGGAAAGCAACTCATTCTGAGAGTTGAACTACCTCATTTCACACAGTACAGTGTTCGGTAATGACGATGTTTGTTTTCTAACACAACTACTTTAGAAATGAAACGAATCTAGAAAGTTGTACATCTTGTTAGATTACACAAAGGAGGAAAGTGTGAACTTGCAGCAATCAACCCTCCTCATGGAAAGCAACTCATTCTGAGAGCTGAACAAGCTTATTTCACACAATACAGTGTTCGGCAATGAGGATGTTTCTTTGCTTTCGAAACTACATTAGAAATGAAACGAATCTACTAAGTTGTACATCTTGTTAGACTACACAAAGGAGGAAAGTTTGAGCTTGCTGCAATTAACCCTCTTCGTCTGAAAGCAACTCATTCCTTTAGGTGAACTAGCTTATTTCACACAGTACAGTGTTTGGCAATGAAGATGTTTGTTTTCTAAGGCAACTAGTTGGGAAATGAAACGAATCAACTAAGTTGTACATCGTGACAGATTGTACAAACGAGGAAAGGTTGATCTTGCTGCACTCAACCGTCTTCGTAGGAAATCAACTCATTCCGAGAGCTGAACTAGATTATTTCACACAGTACAGCGTTCAGGAATGAAGATGTTTCTTAACTATAGAAACTACATTAGAAATGAAACGAATCTACTAAATTGTACATGTTGTTAGATTGCACAAACGAGGACACTTTGAACTGGATTCACTCAACACTCTTCGTAGAAAAAGAACTCATTTCGAGAGCTTAATTAGCTTATTTCACACAGTACAGTGTTTGGCAATGAAGATGTTTCCTTTCTATAGAAACTACTATAGAAATGAAACGAAATCACTAAGTTCTACATCTTGTTAGGTTACAAAAACGAGGAAAGTTTGAACTTGCTACACACAACCTTCCTCCGAGGAAAGCCACTCATTCCGAGAGCTGAACTACCTGAATTCACACAATACAGTGTTCAGCAATGAAGATGTTTCTTTTCTAAGACCACTACATGAGAAATGAAACGAATCTACTAAGTTGTCCATCTTGTTAAATTACACAAAGGAGGAAAGTTTGCACTTGCTGCAATCAACCCTCTTTGTAGGAAAGCAACTCATTCCAAGAGCTGAACAAGCTTATTTCGCACAATACAGTGTTCGGCAATGAGGATGTTTATTTTATAAACCAACTACATTGGAAATGAAACGAATCTACTATGATGTGCACCTTGTTAGATTGCACAAACGAGGAAAGTTTGAACTTGCTGCACTCAACCCTCTTCGTAGAAAAGCAATTCATTCCGATAGCATAACTAGCTTATTTCTCACAGTACCGTGGTTGGCAATGAAGATGTTTCTTTTCAATAGAAAGTACTATAGAAATGAAACGAAATCACTAAGTTGTTTATCTTGTTAGATTACACAAACCAGGGAAGTTGGAACTTGCTGCACTCAACCGTCTTCATAGGAACGCAAATCATTCCAAGAGCAGAACTAGCTTATTTCACATGGTACAGTGTTTGGCGATGAAGGTGTTTCTTTTCTAAGGCAACTACATTAGAAATGAAACGAATCTTGTAAGTTGTACATCTTGTTACATTACACAAACGAAGAAAGTTTCAACTTGAGAAACTGAACCCTTTTCGGAAGAACGCAACTCATTCCAAGAGCAGAACTAGCTTATTTCACACAGTACAGTGTTCGGCAATAAAGATGTTTCTTTTATAAAGAAACTACTTCAGATAAGAAATGCATGTACTAAGTTGTACATCTTGTTACGTTACACAAACGAGGAAAGTTTGAACTTGCTGCACTCAACCCTCTTCGTCGGAAAGCAACTCATTCCAAGAGCTAAACTAGCTTATTCCATACACTACAGTGTTCGGCAATGAAGATGTTTCTTTTCTAATGCAACTATTTGAGAAATGAAATGAATCTACTACATTGTGCATATTGTTAGAGTACACAAATGAGGACAGTTTGAACTTGCTGCACTCAACCTTCTTCGTAGGAAAGCAACTCATTCTGAGAGCTGAACAAGCTTATTTCACACAGCACAGTGTTCGGCAATGAAGATGTTTCTTTTCTCTAGAAAGTACTATAGAAATGAAACATAATCAGTAAGTTGCACATATTCTTATATTTCCCAAATGAGGAATGTTTGAACTTCAAAAACTCAAAGTCTTTGTAGGATCACAACTTATTCCTAGAGCCGAACTAGCTTATTTCACACAGTACAGTGTTTGGCAATGAAGATGTTTCTTTTCTAATGCAACTACTTTAGAATCAAAACGAATCTACGAAGTTGTACATCTTGTTAGATTATACAAATGAAGAAAGTTTGAATTTCCTTCACTCAACCCTCTTTATAGGAAAGCAACTCGTTTCAAGAGCTAAACAAGCTAATTTCACACAGTACAGAGTTCGGCAATGAAATTGTTTCTTTTTTATAGAAACTACTATAGAAATGAAACGAATTCACTAAGTTGCACATCTTGTTAGATTAAACCAATGAGGAAAATTTGAACTTGTGCACTCAACCGTCTTCGTAGGAACACAACTCATTCCGAGAGCAGAACTCCCTTATTTCACACAGTACACTGTTTGGCAATGAAGATATTTCTTTTCTATAGAAACTACATTAGAAATGAAACGAATCTACTAAGTTGTAAATCTTTTTATGTTACACAAACTAGGAAAGTTTGAACTTGCTGCACTCAACCGTCTTTGTAGGAAAGCAACTAATTCCAATAGCTAATGAAGCTTATTTCACACAGTACAATGTTCGGCAATGAAGATGTTTCTATTCTGACGAAACTACTTCAGATACGAAACGCATCTACTAAGTTGTATAACTTGTTATGTTACACAAGTGAGGAAAGTTTGAACTTGCTGCACTCAACCCTCTTCGTAGGAAAGCAACTCATTCCGAGAGGTGAACTAGCTTAATTCATACAATACAGTGCTTGGCAATGAAGATGTTTCTTTTCTAAGGAAACTACTTTAGAAACAAAATGAATCTACTAAGTTGTACATATTGTTAGATGACACAAATGAGGAAAGTTTGAACTTGCTGCAATCAACCCTCTTTGTAGGAAAGCAACTCATTCTGATAGCTAATGAAGCTTATTTCACACAGTACAGTGTTCGGCAATGAAGATGTTTCTTTTCTAAAGAAACTACTTCAGATACGACATACATCTATTAAGTTGTACATCTTGGTACGTTAACTTGCTGCAATCAACCCTCTTTGTAGAAAAGCAACTCCTTTCGAGAGCTGAACAGGTTAATTTCACAGAGTACAGTGTTCTGCAATGAGGATGTTTCATTTCTATTGAAACTACATTAGAAATGAAAGGAATCTACTAAGTTGTACATCCAGTTAGATTACACAAACAAGAAAAGTTTGAACTTGCTGCACTCAACCCTCTTCATAGGAAAGCAAATCATTCTGAGAGGAGAACTAGCCTATTTCACACTGTACAGTGTTTGGAAATGAAATTTTTTTTTTCTAACGCAACTAATTTAGAAATGAAACAAAGCTAGAAAGTTGTATATGTTGTTATATTTCACAAAGGAGGAAAGTTGGAACTTAGTGAAATCAACACTTTTCGTCGGAAAGCAACTCATTTCGAGAGCTGAAGTAGCTTATTTCAGACAGTACAGTGTTCAGCAATGGAGATGTTTCTTTTCTATAGAAACTACATTCGAAATGAAACGAATCTACTTCATTGTACATATTGTTAGATTACACAAACGAGGAAAGTTTGAACTTGCTGCACTCAACACTCTCCATAGGAAAGCAACTAAATTCCAAGAGCAGAACTAGCTTATTTCACACAGTACAGTGTTTGGCAAAGAAGATGTTTCTTTTCTAACACAACTAATTTAGATACGAAATGAATCTACTAAATTGTACACCTTGTTAGATTACACAAACGAGGAAAGTTTGAACTTGCTGCACTGAACCCTCTTCATATCAAAGCAACTCATTCCGAGAACTGAACTAGCTTAAATATCTCAATACAGTGTTTGGCAATGACGATGTTTGTTTTCTAAGGCAACTACTTTAGAAATGAAACGAATCTACTAAGTTGGACATCTTGTTAGGTTATACAAACGAGGAAAGTTTGAACTTGCTGCACTCAACACTCTTCGTAGAAAAGCAACTCATTCAAAGAACTGAACTAGCTTAATTCACACAATACAGTGTTTGGCAAAGACCATGTTTCTTTTCTAATGCAACTACTTTAGATACGAAATGAATCTACTAAGTTGTACATCTTGTTAGATTACACAAATGACGAAAGTTTGAACTTCTTGCAATCAACCCTCATCGTAGGAAAGCAACTCATTCTGAGAGCTAAACAAAATTATTTCACACAGTACAGTGTTCAGCAATGAGGATGTTTCTTTTCAATTGCACGTGCATTAGAAATGAATCGAAGATACTAAGTTGTACATAGTTAGATTACACAAACAAGGAAAGTTTGAACTTGGTGCACTCAACACTCTTTTTAGGAAATCAACTCATTCCGAGAGCAGAACTAGCTTATTTCACACATAGTGCAGTGTTCGGGATTGAAGATGTTTCTTTTCTAATAAAACTACTTCAGAAACCAAACGTATGTACTAAGTTTTACATCTTGTTAGATTACACAAACGAGGAAATGTTGAACTTGCTGCAATCAACCCTCTTCGTAGGAAAGGAACTCATTCTGAGAGCTGAACAAGCTTATTTCACACAGTATGGTGTTTGGTAATGAGGATGTTTCTTTTCTATCGAAACTATATTAGAAATGAATTGAATCTACTAAGTTGTACACCTTGTTAGATTTCACAAACAAGGAAAGTTTAAACTAGCTGCACTCAAGACTCTTCCTAGGAAGACAACTCATTCCCAGATCAGAACTAGCTTATTTCAATCAGTACAGTGTTCAGAAATGAAGATTTTCTTTTTTGTAGGATCTACATTAGAAATGAAAGGAATGTACAAAATTGTACATCTTGTCAGATTACACAAACAAGGAAAGTTTGAGTTTGCTGCAATCAACCCTCTTCCTCTGAAAGCAACTCATTCTGAGAGCTGAACTAGCTTATTTCACACAGTACAGGGATCAGCAATGAAGATGTTTCTTTTCTAACGAAACTACTTGAGAAACGAAATGAATCTACTAAGTTGTACATGTTGTTAGATTGTATAAATGAGGAAACTTTGAACTTGCTGCACTCAACCCTTTTCGTATTAAAGAAACTCATTCCGAGAACTGAACTTGCTTATTTCACACAGTACAGTGTTCAGCAATGAAGATGTTTCTTTTCTAATGAAACTACTTCAGAAACCCAACGCATGTACTAAATTATACATCTTTTGAGATTACACAAAAGAGGCAAGTTTGAACTTGCTGCAATGAACCCTTTTCGTAGGAAATCAACTCATTCTGTGAGCTGAACTAGCTTATTTCACACAGTACAGTGTTCGGAAATGAAGATGTTTCTTTTCTATAAAAACTACATAAGAAATGAAATGAATCTACTAAGTTGTATATCTTGTTAGATTACATAAACAAGGAAAGTTTGAACTTGCTGCACTCAACCCTCTTCGTATGAATGCAGCTCATTCCCAGAGCAAAACTAGCTTATTTCACACAGTACAGTGTTAGGCAATGAAGATATTTCTTTTCTATAGAAACTACATTAGAAATGAAACGAATCTACTAAGTTGGAAATCTTGTTAGATTACACAAACGAGGAAAGTTTGAATTTGCTGCACACAACCATCTTGGTAGGAAAGCAACTCATTCCGAGAGCTAAACAAGCTTATTTCACACAGTACAGTGTTCGGCACTGAAGGTGTTTCTTTTCTAATGAAACTACTTCAGAAATGCAACGCATGTACTAAGTTGTACATCTTGTTTGGTTACACAAACGAGGAAATTTTGAATTTACTGCAATTACTTTCTTCGTACGAAACCATATCATTCCGAGAGCTGAACAAGCTTATTTCACACAGTACAGTGTTCGGCAATAAGAATATTTCTTTTCCATCGAAAGTACATTAGAAATGAATCAAATCTACTAAGTTGTACATCTTCTTAGATTACAGAAACAAGGAAAGTTTGAACTTGCTGCAATCAACCGTCTTTGTAGGAAAGCAACTCATTCCAAGAGCTGAACAAGCTTATTTCACACAGTACAGTGTTCGGCAATGAGGATGTTTCTTTTTATTGAAACTACATTAGAAATGAAAGGAATCTACTAAGTTGTACGTCTTGTTAGATTACACAAATGAGGAAAGTTTAAACTTGCAGCACTCAACACTCTTTGTAGGAAAGCGACTCATTCCCATTACATAACTAGCTTATTTCACACAGTATAGTGTTCGGTAGTGAAGATGTTTCTTTTCTATAGAAACTATATTAGAAATGAAATGAATCTACTAAGTTGTACATCTTGTTAGATTAAACAAACAGGCAAAGTTTCAAATTGCTGCAATCAACCCTCTTTGTTGGAAAGCAACTCATTTCGAGAGCTGAACTACCTTATTTCACACAGTAAAGTCTTTGGCAATGAAGATGTTTCTTTTCTATAGAAACTGCATTAGAAAGGAAGAGAATAGACTTAATTGTACATCTTGTTAGATTACACAAAGGAGGAAAGATTTAACTTGCTGCACTCAACCCTCTTTGTAGGAATGCAACTCACTCCAAGAGGAGAACTAGCTTACCTGACACAGCACAGTGTTCAGCAATGAAGGTGATTCTTTTCTAAGGAAACTATGTCAGAAACCAAATGCATCTTCGAAGTTGTACATCTTGTTAGATTACACAAAGGAGGTAAGTTTGAACTTGCTGGAATCAACACTTTCCATAGGAAAGCAACTCATTCCGGGAGCTGAACAAGCTTATTTCACACAGTACAGTATTCAGCAATGAAAATGTTTCTTTTCAATAGAAACTACATTAGAAATGAAATGAATTTACTTAGTCGTACATGTTTTTAGATTACACAAACGAGGAAAGTTTGAACTTGCTGCAATCAACCCTTTTCTTAGGGAAGCAACTCATTCCGTGAGCTGCACTAGCTTATTTCACACAGTACTGGGTTCAGAAATGAAGATGTTTCTTTTCTATGAAAACTACATTAGAAATGAAATGAATCTACTACGTTGTGTATCTTTTTAGATTACACAAACGAGGACAGTTTGAACTTGCTTCACTCAACCCTCTTCGTAAGAACGCAACTCATTCTGAGAGCAGAACTAGCTTATTTCACACAGTACAGTGTTAGGCAATGAAGATGATTCTTTTTGGTAGAAACTACATTAGAAATGAAACGACTCTACAAAGTTTTACACCTTGGTAGATTACACAAAGGAGGAAATTTTGAACTTGCTGCAATCACCCATCTTCGTACAAAACCAACTAATTCCAAGAGCTGAACAAGCTTATTTCACACAGTACAGTGTTAGGTAAAAAGGATGTTTCTTTTCTATTGAAAGTACATTAGAAATGAATCAAATCTACTAGGTTGTACATCGTCTCAGATTACACAAACAAGGAAAGTTTGAACTTGCTGGACTCAACACTCTTCATAGGAAAGCAACTCATTCCAAGGGAGAACTAGATTATTTCACACAGTACAGTGTTCGGCAATGAAGATGTTTCTTTACTATAGAAGTTACACTAGAAATGAAACAAATCTAGAAAGTTGTACATCTTCTCAGATTACACAAATGAGGAAAGTTTGAACTTGCTGCACTCAACCCTGTCAGTAGGAAGGCAACTACTTCTGAGAGCTGAACTAGCTTATTTCACACAGTACAGTGTTTAGCAATGAAGATACTTCTTTTCTAAAGCAACTACATTAGAATTTAAATGAATGTACTAAGTTGTACATCTTGTTAGATTACACAAACGAGAAAAGTTTGAATTTGCTGCACTCAACCGTCTTCATAAGAAAGCAACACATTCCGAGAGCTAAACAATCTTATTTCACACAGTAGTGTTCGGCAATGAAGAAGTTTCTTTTCTATAGAAACGACTATAGAAATGAAAGGAATCTATGAAGTTGTATATCTTCACAGATTACACAAACGAGGAAAGTTTGAACTTTCTGCACTCAACGATCTTCGTAGGAAAGCAACTCATTCCAAGAGCAGAATTTGCTCATTTCACACAGCACACTGTTTGGAAACGAAGATGTTTCTTTTCTAACGAAACTACTTCAGAAAGCAAATGCATGTACTAAGTTGTACAAATTGTTAGCTTACACAAACGGGGGAAGTTTGAACTTGCTGCGATCAACTGTCTTCGTAGGAAAGCAACTCATTCCTAGAGCTTAACTTGCTTATTTCACTCAGTACAGAGTTCATTAATGAAGATGTTTCTTTTATAGTGCAACTACTTTAGAAACGAAACGAATCTACTAAGTTGTACCTCTTTTTAGATTACACAAACGAAGAAAGTTTGAACTTGCTGGACTCAACCCTATTCGTAGGAAAGCAACTCATTCTGAGAGCAGAACTTGCTTATTTCACACAGTACAGTGTTTGGCAATGAAGATGTTTCTTTTCTGCAGAATCTACTATAGAAGTGTCACGAATCTACTTAGTTGTACATCTTGTCAGATGACACAAACGAGGAAAGTTTGAACTTGCTGAACTCAACCCTCTTCAGAGGAAGCCACTCATTCTGAGAGCAGAACTACCTTATTTCACACAGTACAGTGTTCGGCAATGATGATGTTTCTTTTCTAACAAAACTACCTCAGAAACCAAACGCATATACTAAATTGTACATCTTGTTTGAGTACACAAACTAGGGAAGTTTGAACTTACTACAGTCAACCCTCTTTGTAGGAAAGCAACACATTCCGAGAGCTGAATTAGCTTAATTCACACAATACAGTAATCGGCAATGAAGATGTTTCTTTTCTAACACAACTAAATTAGAAATGAAACGAATCTAGAAAGTTGTACATCTTGTTAGATTTCACAAATGAGGAAAGTTTGAACTTGCTGTAATCAACCCTCTTCATAGAAAAGCAACTCCTTTCGAGAGCTGAACAGGTTAATTTCACAGAGTACAGTGTTCTGCAATGAGCATGTTTCTTTCCTATTGAAACTACATTAGAAATGAATGGAATCTACTAAGTTGTACATCCAGTTAGATTACACAAAAAAGGAAAGTTTGAACTTTCTGCACTCAACCCTCTTCATAGGAAAGCAAATCATTCCGAGAGGAGAACTAGCTTATTTCACACTGTACAGTGTTCAGAAATGAAGATTTTTTTTCTAACGCTACTACTCTAGAAATGAAACGAATCTAGAAAGTTGTATATGTTGTTATATTTCACAAAGGAGAAAAGTTGGAACTTAGTGAAATCAACCCTCTTCGTTGGAAAGCAACTCATTTCGAGAGCTGAAGTAGCTTATTTCAGACAGTACAGTGTTCAGCAATGGAGATTTTTCTTTTCTATAGAAACTACATTAGAAATGAAACGAATCTACTTCATTGTACATCTTGTTAGATTACACAAACGAGGAAAGTTTGAACTTGCTGCACTCAACACCTTCCATAGGAAAGCAACTAATTCCAAGAGAAGAACTAGCTTATTTCACACAGTCCTGTGTTCGGGATTGAAGATGTTTCTTTTCTAATGAAACTACTTCAGAAACCAAACACATGTACTAAGTTGTACATCTTGTTAGATTACACAAACGAGGAAAGTTTGAAGTTGCTGCCAGCAACACTGTTAGTAGGAGAGCAACTAATTCCGAGAGCATAACTAGCTTATTTCACACAGTACAGTGTATGGCAAGGAAGATGTTTCCATTCTATAGATACTACATTAGAAATGAAACCCATCTACTAAGTTGTACATCTTGTTAGATTACACAAACGAGGAAAGATTGAACTTGCTGCACTCAACCTTCTTCATAGGAAAGCAACTTATTCCGAGAGCAGAACTAGCTTATTGCACACAGTACAGTGTTCAGGAATGAGGATGTTTCTTTTCTAACGAAACTACTTCAGAAACCAAACGCATCTACTAAGTTGTACACCTTGTTATATTACACAACGAGGGAAGTTTGAACTTGGTGCAATCAACCCTCTTCCTCCAATAGCAACTCATTTCAACAGCTGAACTAGCTTATTTCACACAATACAGTGTTCAGCAATGAAGATGTTTCATTTCCAACACAACTACTTGAGAAACCCAATGAAGCTGCTAAGTTGTACATCTTGTTAGATTGTACAAACGAGGAAAGTTTGAACTTGCTGCACTCCACCCTCTTCATAGAAAAGCAACTCATTCC
The DNA here is from genome assembly GCA_036365145.1 of Orientallactaga sibirica. Classification (NCBI taxonomy): domain Eukaryota; kingdom Metazoa; phylum Chordata; class Mammalia; order Rodentia; family Dipodidae; genus Orientallactaga; species Orientallactaga sibirica. The sequence continues at coordinate 938,817 of JAEOAD010000020.1, forward strand.
GAGCACAGAACTAGCTTATTTCACACAGTAGAGTGTTCGACAATGAAGATGTTTCTTTTGTATAGACACCACATTAGAAATGAAATGAATGTACTAAGTTGTATGTCTTCTTAGATTACACAAATGAAGAAAGTTTGAAATTTCTGGACTCAACCCTCTTCGTAGGAAAGCAACTCATTCCAAGGGGAGAACTAGCTTATTTCACACAGTACTGTGTTTGGCAATGAAGATGTTTATTTTCTAAAGAAAGTACTTTTGAAACCAAATGCATCTACTAAGTTGTACATCTTGTTAGATTACAAAAATGAGGAAAGTTTGAACTTGCTGCACTCAAGCCTCTTCGTAGGAGAGCAACTCGTTCCGAGAGCAGAACTAGCTTATTTCACTCAGTACAGTGTTTGGCAATGAAGGAGTTTCTTTTCTATAGAAACTACACTAGAAATGAGATGAATCTAGAAAGTTGTACTTCTTCTCAGATACACAAATGAGGAAAGTTTGAACTTGGTGCACTCAACCCACTCTGTAGGAAAGCAATTCATTCCAAGAGCTGAACTAGCTTATTTCACACAGTACAGTATTAGGAAATGAAGATGTTTCTTTTCTAAAGCAACTACATTAGAAACAAAAGGAATCTAGTAAGTTGGACATATTGTTATATTACACAAAGAAGGAAAGATTCAACTTGCTCCATTCAACCCTGCTCGTAGGAAAGCAACTCATTCTGAAGGCTTAACAGGCTTATTTCACACAGTACAGTGTTCGGCAATGAAGATGTTTCTTTTCTATAGAAACTACTATAGAAATGAAACGAATTCACTAAGTTGTACATCTTATTTGGTTACAAAAATGAGGAAAGTTCAATCTTGCTGCACTCAACCCTCTTAGTATGAAAGCAACTCATTCGGAGAGCTGAACTAGCTTATTTCATACAGTACAGTGTTTGGCAATGAATATGTTTATTTTCTAATGCAAAAACTTTAGAAATGAAACGAATCTACTAAGTTGTACATCCTGGTACATTACACAAATGAGGAAAGTTTCAATTTGCTGCAATTAACCCTCTTGTAGAAACCAACTCATACCGAGAGCTGAACAAGCTTATTTCACACAGTGCAATGTTTGGCAATGAGGATGCTTCTTTTCTATCGAAACTACATTAGAAATGAACAAATGTACTAAGTTGTACATCCTGTTAGATTACACAAAAGAGGAAAGTTTGAAGTTGCTGCCAGCAACCCTGTTCGTAGGAAAGCAACTCATTCCGACAGCATAACTAGCTTATTTCTCACAGTACATTGTTTGGCAATGAAGATGTTACTTTTCTATAGAAACTACATTAGAAATGAAACGAATCTACTAAGTTGTACATCTTGCTAGATTACACAAAGGAGGAAAGTTTGAACTTGATGCAGTCAACCCTCTTCGTAGGAAAGCAACTCATGCCGAGAGCTTATCAAGCTTATTTCACAGAGTACAGTGTTCACAATGAAGATATTTCTATTCTAACTAAACTACTTTAGATATGAAACACATCTACAAAGTTGTACATCTTGTTCATTTACACAAACGAGGAAAGTTTTAACTTCCTGCACTCAACCCTCTTTGTATGAAAGCAACTCATTCCGAGAGGTGATCTAGCTTATGTCACACAATATAGTGTTTGGCAATGAAGATGTTTCTTTTCTAATGCAACTACTTTAGAAACGAAATGAATCTACTAAGTTGCACATATTGTTAGATTACACAAACGAGGAAACTTTGAACTTGATGCACTCAACCCTCTTCGTAGGAAAGCAACTCATGCCGAGAGCTAAACAAGCTTATTTCACACAATACAGTGTTCGGCAATGAAGATGTTTCTTTTTTATAGAAACTACTATAGAAATGAAACAAAATCACCAAGTTGTACATATTGTTAGATTACACAAACTAGGAAAGTTTGAACTTGAAAAAGTGAACCCTCTTGGTAGGAATGCAACTCATTCTGAGAGCAGAACTAGCTTATTTCATAAAGTACAGTGTTCGGCACTGAAGATGTTTCTTTTCTGTAGAAACTACATTAGAAGTGAAACGAATCTACAAAGTTGTACATCTTGTTAGATTACACAAAAGAGGGAATTTTGAACTTGCTGCAAGCAACCCTATTCATAGGAAAGCAACCCATTCCGAGAGCATAACTAGCTTATTTCACACAGTACAGTGTTTGGCAATGAAGATGTTTCTTTTCTATAGAAACTGTATTAGAAATGAAACCAACCTACTATGTTGTACATCTTGATAGATTACAGAAACGAAGACAGTTTGAACTTGCTGCACTCAACCTTCTTCGTATAAAAGGAACTCATTTCAAGAGCTGAAGTAACATATTTCAAACAGTATAGTGTTTGGAAATGAGGATGTTTCTTTTCTTTCAAAACTGCATTAAAAATGAAACGAATGTACTAAGTTGCACATCTTGTTAGATTACACAAATGAGGAAAGTTTAAACTTGCTGCAATCAACCCTGTTTGTAGGAAAGCAACTCATTCTGAGAGCATAACTAGGTTATTTCACACAGTACAGTATTCGGCAATGTAGATTTATTTTTCTACAGAAACTACATTAGAAATGAAACCAATCTACTAAGTTGGACATCTTGTTAGGTTACACAAACGAGGAAAGTTTGTACTTGCTGCAATCAACCCTCTTCATAGGAAAGTAAGTCATTCGGAGAGCTGAACAAGCTTATTTCGCACAGTACAGTGGTTGGCAATGAGGATGTTTCTTTTCTAAAGCAGCTACATTAGAAAAGAAACGAATCTACTAAATTGTACATTTTCTTAGAATACACAAATGAGGAAAGTTTGAACTTGATGCACTCAAACATCTTCATAGAAAAGCAACTCATTCCGAGAGCTGAACATTCACACAGTACATTGTTCGGCAATGAAGATGTCTCTTTAATAACGAAACTACTTCAGAAACCAAATGCATCTACTCAGTTGTACATCTTGTTCGATTATACAAACGAGGGAAGTTTGAACTTGTTGCATTCAACCCTCTTCAAAGAAAATCCGCTCATTCTGAGAGCTAACTACCTTATTTCATGCAGTACAGTGTTCGGCAATGAGGATATTTCTTTTGTAATGCAACTACTTTAGAAACAAAATGAATCTATAAAGTTGTACATCTTGTTCGATTACACAAATGAGGAAAGCAGAACTTGCTGCAATCAACCCTCTTCGTGGAAAGCAACTCATTCTGACAGGTGAAGTAGCTTATTTCACACAGGACAGTGTTCGTCAATGAGGATGTTTCTTTTCTATCAAAACTACAGTAGAAATGAATCGAATGGACTACGTTATATATATTGTTACATTACACAAACAAGGAAAGTTTAAACCTGCTGCACTGAACCCTCTTCGTAGGAAAGCAAAGTATTCCGAGAGCAGAACTAGCTTATTTCATTCAGTATGGTGTTCATCAATGAACATTTTCTTTTCTATAAAAACTACACCAGAAATGAGAGGAATTTACGAAATTGTTCATCTTGTTACATTACACAAAAGAGGAAAGTTTGAGCTTGCTGCAATCAGCGCTCTTCCTCTGAGAGCAACTCATTCCAAGAGCTGAACTAGCTTATTTCACACAATACAGTGCTCGGCAACGAAGATGTTTCTTTTCTAACGCAACTACTTGGCACTGAAATGAATCAACAAAGTTGTATCTCTTGTCAGATTGCACAAAGTAGGAAAGTTTAAACTTGCTGCACTCAACCATCTTCGTAGGAGAGCAACTCTTTCTGAGAGCTGAACTAGCTTATTTCACACAGTACAGTGTTTGGGAATGAAGATGTTTATTTTCTATAGAAACTACTTTAGAAAGGAAATGAATCTACTAAGTTGTACATCTTCTTAGATTACACCAACGAGGAAAGTTTGAACTTGCTGCACTCTACCGTCTACGTAGGAAAGCAACTCATTCCGAGAGCTAATCAAGCTTATTTCACACAGTACAGTGTTCAGCAATGAAGATGTTTCTTTTCTAAAGAAACTACTTCAGATACAAAACACATCTACTAAGTTGTACTTCTTGTTAGGTTACACAAACGAGGAAAGTTAGAACATGCTGCACTTAACCCTCTTCATAGGAAAGCAACACATTCTGAGAGCTGAAGTAGCTTAATTCACACAATACAATTTTCGGCAATGAAGATGTTTCTAATCTAAGGCAACTACTTGAGAAACCTAAAAGAATCTACTAGGTTGTATATCTTGTTAGATTACACAAATAATGAAAGATTGAACATGGTGCAATCACCTGTCTTCATAAGAAAGCAACTCATTCTGAGAGCTGAACAAGCTTATTTCACACAGTATAGTGTTCAGCAATGAGAATGTTCCTTTTGTATAGAAAGTACATTAGAAGTGAATGTACTAAGTTGTACATCTTCTTGGATTACACAAACAAGGATAGTTTGTACTTCCTGCACTCCACCCTCTTCGTAGGATAACAACTCATTCTGAAAGCTGAACAATCTTATTTCACACAGTATAGTGTTCAGCAATGAGGATGTTCCTTTTGTATAGAAAGTACATTAGAAGTGAATGTACTAAGTTGTACATCTTCTTAGATTACACAGACAAGGATAGTTTGTACTTCCTGCACTCCACCCTCTTCGTAGGAGAACAAATCATTCCAAAAGCTGAACAATCTTATTTCACACAGTATAGTGTTCAGCAATGAGGATGTTCCTTTTGTATAGAAAGTACATTAGAAGTGAATGTACTAAGTTGTACATCTTCTTAGATTACACAGACAAGGATAGTTTGTACTTCCTGCTCTCCACCCTCTTCGTAGGAGAGCAACTCATTCCGAAAGCTGAACAAGCTTATTTCACACAGTATAGTGTTCAGCAATGAGGATGTTCCTTTTGTATAGAAAGTACATTAGAAGTGAATGTACTAAGTTGTACATCTTCTTGGATTACACAAACAAGGATAGTTTGTACTTCCTGCACTCCACCCTCTTCGTAGGAGAACAACTCATTCCAAAAGCTGAACAATCTTATTTCACACAGTATAGTGTTCAGCAATGAGGATGCTCCTTTTGTATAGAAAGTACATTAGAAGTGAATGTACTAAGTTGTACATCTTCTTAGATTACACAGACAAGGATAGTTTGTACTTCCTGCACTCCACCCTCTTCGTAGGAGAGCAACTCATTCTGAAAGCTGAACAATCTTATTTCACACAGTATAGTGTTCAACAATGAGCATATTCCTTTTGTACTGACAGTACATTAGAAGTGGAAGTACTAAAGTTGTATGTCTTCTTAGATTACACAAACATGGAAAGTTTGTACTTTCTGCACTCCACCCTCTTCATGGGAGAACAAATCATTCCGAGAGCTAAAAGAGGTTATTTCACACAGTACAGTATTCGGGAATGAAGATGTTTATTTTCTAACGAAACTGCTTCAGAAACCAAACGCATGTACTAAGTTGCACATCTTTTTAGATTACACAAACGAGGGAGGTTTGAACGTGGTGCACTCCATCTTCTTCGTAGGAAAGCAACTCATTCCAAAAGCAGAACTTGCTTATTTAACACAGTACAGTGTTCAGCAATGAGGATGTTTCTTTACTATCGAAAGTACATTAGAAATGAATCGAATCTGCTAAGTTGTATATTTCCTTACATTACACAAACGAGGAAAATTTGCAATTACTGGACTCAACCCTCTTCGTAGGAAAGCAACTCATTCCAAGGGAAGAACTAGCTTATTTCACACAGTACAGTGTTTGGCAATGAAGATGTTTCTTTTCTAACAAAACTACTTCAGAAACCAAACGTATCTACTAAGTTGTACATCTTGTTAGATTACACAAACGAGGAAAGTTTGAACTTGCAGGACTCAAGCCTCTTCGTAGGAGAGCAATTCATTCTGAGAGCAGAACTAGCTTATTTCACTCAGTACAGTATTCGGCAATGAAGATGTTTCTTTCCTATGGAAACTACACTAGAAATGAAACGAATCTAGAAAGTTGTACATCTTCTCAGAATACACAAATGAAGAAAGTTTGAACTTGCTGCACTCAACCCTCTTCATAGGAAAGCAACTCATTCCAAGAGCTGAACTAGCTTATTTCACACAGTACAGTATTAGGAAATGAAGATGTTTCTTTTCTAAAGCAACTACATTAGAAACAAAAGGAATCTAGTAAGTTGTACGTCTTCTTAGATTACACAAATGAGGAAATTTTGAACTTGCTGCACTCAACCGTCTTCGTAGGAAAGCAATTCATTCTAAGAGCTACTCAAGCCTATTTCACACAGTACAGTGTTCGTCAATGAAGATGTTTCTTTTCTAAAGAAACTACTTCAGATATGAAACGCATCTACTAAGTTGTACATCTTGTTAGGTTACAAAAATGAGGAAAGTTTGAACTTTCTGCAATCAACCCTCTTCGTTGGAAAGCAACTTATTCCGAGAGCTGAACTAGCTTATTTCACACAGTACAGTGTTCAGTATTGAAGATGTTTCTTTTCTAATGCAACTACTTTAAAAACGAAATGAATCTACTAAGTTGTACATCTTGTAAGATTACACAAATGAGGAAAGTTTGAACTTGCTGCACTCAACCCACTTCGTAGAAACGCAACTCATTCTGAGAGCAGAAGTAGCTTATTTCATACAGTATAGTGTTCGTCAATGAAGATGTTTCTTTTCTAACGCAACTACTTTAGAAATGACATGAACATAGAAAGTTGTACATCTTGTTAGATTACACAAACCAGGAAAGTTTAAACTTGCTACAATCAACCCTCTTCATAGGAAAGCAACTCATTCCGAGAGTTGAACAAGCTTATTTCACACAGTAAAGTATTTGGCAATGAGGATGTTTCTTTTCTATCGAAACTAAATTAGAAGTATATGGAATCTACTAATTTGTACATCTTGTTAGATTACACAAATGGGGCAAGTTTGAACTTGCTGCACTCAACCCTCTTCATAGGAAAGCAACTAATTTCGAGAGCAGAACTAGCTTAGTTCATTCAGTACAGTGTTCAGTAATGAAGATTTCCTTTTCTATAGAAACTACATTAGAGATGAAAGGAATGTATGAAATTGTACATCTTCTCAGATTACACAAATGAGGAAAGTTTGAGCTTGCTGCAATCAACCCTTTTCCTCCAAACTCAACTCATTCTGACAGCTGAACTACCTTAATTCACACATTACAGTGTTCGGAAATGAAGATGTTTCTCTTCTATAGAAACTACATTAGAAATGAAATGAATCTACTAAGTTGTACATCTTCTTAGATTACACAAACGAGCAAAGTTTGAACTTGCTACACTCCACCATCTTCGTAGGAAAGCAACTCATTCCGAGAGCTAATCAAGCTTATTTCACACATTACAGTGTTTGGCAATGAAGATCGTTCTTTTCCATAGAAACTGGATAGAAATGAGATGAATGTACTAAGTTGTACATCTTGTTAGATTACACAAAGGAGGAAAGTTCGAACTTGCTACAATCAACCCTATTCATAGGAAAGCAACTCATTCCGAGAGCAGAACTAGCTTATTTCACACAGTACGGTGTTCGGCAATGAAGATTTTTTTTTTTCTATAGAAAGTACATTAGAAGTGAAACCAATCTACTAAGTTGTACATCTTGTTAGATTACACAAAGGAGGAAAGTTTGAACTTGCTGCACACAACCCTCTTCATATAAAAGCAACTCATTTCAAGAGCTGATGTAGCTTATTTCACACAGTATAGTGTTTGGCAATGAAGATTTTTCTTTTCTAAGGCAACTACATTAGAAATGAAACGAATGTAGTAAGTTGTACATCTTTATAGATTACACAAACAAGGAGAGTTTGAACTTGCTGCACTCAACCCTCTTCATAGGAGAGCAACTCATTCCAATAGCATAACTAGCTCATATCTCACAATACAGTGTTCCAAAATGAAGATGTTTCTTTCCTATAGAAACTACATTAGAAATTAAATGAACGTACTAACTTGTACATCTTGTTAGATTACACAAACGAGGAAAGTTTGAACTTGCTGCAATCAACCGTCTTCATAGGAAAGAAACTTATTCCGAGAGCTAAACAAGCTTATTTTACACAGTACAGTGTTTGGCAATGAGGATGTTTCTTTTCTTTCAAAACTACATTAGAAATGAAACAAATGTACTAAGTTGTACATACTATTCGATTACACAAACCAGGAACGTTTGAGCTTGCTGCAATCAACCCTCTTCCTCTGAAAGCAACTCATTCCAAGAGCTGAACTAGCTTATTTCACACAATACAGTGTTTGGCAATGAAGATGTTTCTTTTCTAATGCAACTACTTGGGAAACGAAATGAATCAACTAAGTTGTACATCTTGTCAGATTGTGCAAACGAGTGAAGTTTGAACTTGCTGCACTCATCCCTCTTCATAGAAAAGCAACTCATTCTGAAATGTGAACTAATTTATTTCACACAGTGCAGTGTTTGGGAATGAAGATGTTTCTTTTCTATAGAAACTACATAAGAAATATAATGAATCTATGAAATTGAACATCTTCTTAGATTACACAAACGAGGAAAGTTTGAACTTGCTGCACTCAACCGTCGTCGTAAGAAAGCAACTCATTCTGAGAGACGAACTAGCTTATTTCACACAGTACACTGTTCGGCAATGAATATGTTTCTTTCCTATAGAAACTACATTAGAAATGAAATGTATCTACCAAGTTGTGCATTTTGTTAGATTACACAAACGAGGAAAGTTTGAACTTGCTGCATTTAACCCAGTTTGTAGGAAAGGAATTCATTCCAAGAGCATAACTAGGTTATTTCACACAGTACAGTGTTCAGAAAGGTAGATGTTTCTTTTCTATAGAAACTACATTAGAAATGAAACGAGTCTACTACATTGTACATCTTGTTAGATTACACAAACGAGGAAAGTTTGAACTTGCTGCACTCAACACTCTTCGTAGAAAAGCAACTCATTTCGAGAGCTGAACTAGCTTTTTTCCCACAGTACAGTGTTCGACAATGAAGATGTTTCTTTTCTAACGCAATTACTATAGATACCAAACGAATCTACTACAGTGTACATCTTGTTAGAGTACAGAAGTGAGGAAAGTTTTGAACTTGCTGCAAACACTTTTCGTGGGAAAGCAACTCATTCTGAGAGCTAAACAAGCTTATTTCACAAAGTACAGTGTCCAGCAATAAAGATGTTTCTTTTCTATAAAAACTATTATGCAAATAAAAGGAAATCACTAAGTTGTACATCTTGTTAGATTACACAAAGGAGGGAAGTTTGAACTTGCTGCACTAAACCCTCTTCGTAGGAATGCAACTCATTCAGAGAGTAGAACTAGCTTATTTCACACAGTACAGTGTTCGGCAATGAAGATATTTATTTTCAACAGAAACTACATTAGAAATGAAACGAATTTCCTACATTGTAAATCTTTTTAGATTACACAAACGATGAAAGTTTGAACTTGCTGTACTCAACCGTCTTCGTAGGAAAGCAACTCATTCTGAGAGCATAACTAGCTTATTTCACACAGTACGGTGTTTGGCAATGAAGATGTTTCTTTTCTATAGAAATTACATTAGAAATGAAACCAATGTACTATGTTGTACATCTTGATAGATTACACAAACGAGGAAAGTTTGAACTTGCTGCACTCAACCCTCTTCATATAAAAGCAACTCATTTCAAGAGCTGAAGTAGATTATTTCACACAGTATAGTGTTTGCCAATGAGGATGTTTCTTTTCTTTCAAAACTACATTAGAAATGAAACGAATGTACTAAGTTGTCCATTTTGTTACATTACACAAAGGAGGAAAGTTTGAACTTGCTGCACTCAAGCCTCTTCGTATAAAAGCAAATCGTTTCAAGAGCTGAAGTAGCTTATTTCACACAGTATAGTGTTTGGCAATGAAGACGTTTCTTTTCTAAGGCAACTACATTAGAAATGAAATGAATCTAGTAAGTTGTACATCTAGTTACGTTACACAAAGGAGGAAAGTTTGAACTTCCTGCACTCAACCCTCTTCATAGAAAATCAACTCATTCCGAGAACTAATCAAGTTTATTTCACACAGTACAGTGTTAGGCAATAAAGATGTTTCTTTTCTAACGAATCTACTTCAGATACGTAATGCATCTACTAAGTTGTATATCTTGTTACGTTACACAAACGAGGAAAGTATGAACTTACTACACTCAACCCTTTTCATAGCAAAGCAACTCATTCCTAGAGCTGAACTACCTTAATTCACACAGTATAGTGTTCGGCAATGAAGATGTTTCTTTTCTATAGAAAGTACATTAGAAATGAAACGAATCTACTAAGTTATACATCTTCTTAGATTACACAAACGAGGAAAGGTTGAAGTTGCTGCACTCAACTGTCTTCGTAGGAAGACAACTCATTCCGAGAGCTAATCAAGCTTATTTCACACAGTACAGTGTTCAGCAATGAAGATGGTTCTTTTCTATAGAAGCTACATTAGAAATGAAACGAATCTACATAGTTGTACATCTTGTTAGATTACAGAAATGAGAACAGTATGAACTTCCTTAACTCAACCCTCTTCGTAGGACAGCAACTCATTTCCAGAGCTGAACTACCTTATTTCACACAGTACAGTGTTCGGCAATGAAGATGTTTCTTTTCTATAGAAATTATATTAGAAACGAAATGAATCTCCTACTTTGTAAATCTTTATAGATTACAGAAATGACGAAAGTTTGAAATTGCTGCACTCAACCGTCTTCATAGGAAAGCAACTCATTCCGAGAGCTAATCAAGCTTATTTCACACAGTACAGTGTTCGGCAATGAAGATGTTTCTTTTCTATAGAGACTACAATAGAAAAAAAATGAATCTAATATGTTGTACATCTTGTTAGATTACACAAACGAGGAAAGTTTGAACTTGCTGCACCCAACCGTCTTCATAGGAAAGCAACTCATTCCGAGAGCTAAACAAGCTTATTTCACACAGTACAGTGGTCGGAAATGAAGGGGTTTCTGTTTTATAGAAACTACTACAGAATTGAAACGAAATCACTAAGTTGTAAATCTTATTAGATTACACAAAATAGGGAATTTTGAACTTGCTGCAAGCAACCCTATTCGTACGAAGGCAAACCATTCCGAGAGCATAACTAGCTTATTTCACACAGTACAGTGTTTGGCAATGAAGATGTTTCTTTTCTATAAAAACTATATTAGAAATGAAACCAATCTACTATGTTGTACATCTTGATAGATTACAGAAACGAGGAAAGTTTGAACTTTCTGCACTCAACCCTCTTCCTATAAAAGCAACTCATTTCAAGAGCTGAAGTAACATATTTCAAACAGTATAGTGTTTGGAAATAAGGATGTTTCTTTTCTTTCAAAACTACATTAGAAAAGAAACAAATGTACTAAGTTGCACATCTTGTTACAATACACAAAGGAGGAAAGTTTGAACTTGCTGCAATCAACCCTGTTTGTAGGAAAGCAACTCATTCGGAGAGCATAACTAGGTTATTTCACACAGTACAGTGTTCGGCAATGTAGATGTTTGTTTTCTACAGAAACTACATTAGAAGTGAAACCAATCTAGTAAGTTGGACACCTTGTTAGGTTACACAAATGAGGAAAGTTTGAACTTGCTGCAATCAACCCTCTTCATAGGAAAGGAACTCATTCGGAGAGCTGAACAAGCTTATTTCGCACAGTACAGTGGTCAGCAATGAGGATGTTTCTTTTCTAAAGCAACTACATTAGAAAGGAAATGAATCTGCTAAATTGTACATCTTGTTAGAATACACAAACGAGGAAAGTTTGAACTTGATGCACTCAAACCTCTTCGTAGGGAATCAACTCATTCCAAGAGCTGAACAAGCTTATTTCACACAGTACAGTGTTTGGCAATGAAGATGTTTTTTTCTATAGAAACTACATTTGGACTGAAACCAATCCACTAAGTTGCACATCTTGTTAGAATAGACAAACGAGGAAAGTTTGAACTTGCTGCACTCCACCCTCTTCGTTGCAAAGCAACTCATTCCGAGAGCTGAACTAGGTTAATTCACACAGTACAGAGTTTGGCAATGAAGATGTTTCTTTTCTAACGAAACTACTTCAGAAACGAAACTCATCTACTAACTTGTACATATTCTTAGATTACAGAAAGGAAGAATGTTTGAACTTGTTGCAATCAACCCTCTTCGTATGAAAGCAACTCATTCTGATTGCATAACTAGCTTATTTCACACAGTACAGTGTTGGGCAATGAAGACGTCTCTTTTCTATAGAAACTACATTAGAAATGAAACAAATCTACTAAGTTGTACATCTTGTAAGATTACACAAACTTGGAAAGTTTGAACTTGTTGCACTCAACCCTCTTCGTAGAAAAGCAACTCATTCTGAGAACAGAACTTGCTTATTTCACACAGTACAGTGTTTGGCAATAATGATGTTTCTTTTCTAACGAAACTACTTCAGATACGAAATGCATCTACTAAGTTGTACATCTTGTGAGATTTACATAAACGTGGAGAGTTTGATCTTGCTGCAATCAACCCTGTTTGTAGGAAAGCAACTCGTTCTGAGAGCTGAACAAGCTTATTTCACACAGTTCAGTGTTCAGCAATGAAGATATTTCTTTTCTATTGAAACTACAATAGAAATGAAAGGAAATCACTAAGTTGTACATCTTGCTAGAATACACAAACGAGGAATGTTTGAACTTGCTGCACTCAACCATCTTCGTACGAAAGCAACTCATTCTCAGAGCTAATCAAGTTTATTTCACACCGTACAGTGTTCAGCAATGAAGTTGTTTCTATTCTAACGAAACTACTTCAGATAGGAAACACATCTACTAAGTTGTACATCTTGTTAGGTTGCACAAACGAGGAAAGTTTGAACTTGCTGCACTCAATGCTCGTTGTCAGAAAGCAATTCATTCCAAGAGGTGAACTAGCTTAATATCACACAATACAGTGTTTGGCAATGATGATGTTTCTTTTCTAAGGCAACTACTTTAGAAATGAAACGAATCTACTAAGTTGTACATCTTGTTAGATTACACAAATGTGGAAAGTTTGAACTTGCTGCAATCAACCCTCTTCATAGGAAAGCAAGTCATTCCGAGAGCTGAACAAGCTTATTTCCACAGTACAGTGTTTGGCAATGAGGATGTTTCTTTTCTACCGAAACTACATTAGAAATGAGATGAATGTACTAAGTTGTACATCTTGTAAGATTACACAAACTTGGAAAGTTTGAACTTTTTGCACTCAACCCTTTTCATAGAAAAGCAACTCATTCCGAGAGCAGAACTTGCTTATTTCATGCAGTACAGTGTGAGGGAATGAAAATGTTTCTGTTCTAACGAAAATACTCCAGAAAGCAGACGCATGCACTAAGTAGTACATCTTCTTAGATTACACAAATGAGGAAAGCTTGAACTTGCTGCACTCAACCGTCTTCGGAGGAAATCAACTCATTCCAAGAGCTAATCAAGCTTATTTCACACAGTACAATGTTCGGCAATGAGGATTTTTTTTCTATTGAAACTACATTAGAAATGAAACAAATCTAGAAAGTTGTACATCTTGTTCGATTACACAAAGGAGGGAAGTATGAACTTGCTGCAATCAACCCACTTCGTAGGAAAGTAACTCATTTTAAGAGCTAAACTAGCTTATTTCACACAATACAGTGTTCAGAAATGAAGATGTTTCTTTTCTAATACAATTACATTAGAAATGAAACGAATCTACTAAGTTGTACATCTTGTTAGATTTTACAAACGAGGAAAGTTTGAACTTGCTGCACTCAACCCTCTTCGTAGGAAAGCAACTCATTCTGAGAGACGAACTAACTTATTTCACACAATACAGTGTTCTGCAATGAAGATGTTTCTTTTTTATAGAAACTACATTAGAAATGAAACGCATCTACTAAGTTGTACATCTTGTTATGTTACACAATCGAGGAAAGTTTGAACTTGCTGCACTTAACACCCTTTGTTGGAAAGCAACTCATTCCGAGAGTAGAACTTTCTTATTTCACAGAGTACAGTGTTCAGCAATGAAGATGTTTCTTTTCTAAAGAAACTACATTAGAAATGAAAGGAATTTACCAAGTTGTACATCTTGTTAGATTACAAAAAGGAGGAAAGTTTGAACTTGCTGCACTCAACGCTCTTCGTAGGAAAGTAACTCATTCCGAGAGCTGAACTAGCTTATTTCACACAGTACAGTGTTTGGCAATGAAGATGTTTCTTTTCTAACACAACTACTTTAGAAATGAAATGAATCCCTTAAGTTGTACATCTTGTTAGATTTTACAAATGAGGAAAGTTTGAACTTGCAACACAAAACCCTCTTCATAGGAAAGCAACTCATTCCGAGAGCAGAACTAGCTTATTTCACTCAGTACAGTGTTTGGCAATGAAGAGTTTCTTTTCTATAGAAACTACACTAGAAATGAAAGGAATGTACAAAAGTGTATATCTTGTCAGATTATACAAATGAGAAAGTTTGAGCTTGCTGCAATCTACCCTCTTCCTCCAAAAGCAATTCATTCTGAGAGCTAATCAAGCTTATTTCACAAAGTACGGTGTTCGGCAATGAAGATGTTCCTTTTCTAAGGCATCTACATTAGAAATGAAACAAATCTAATAAGTTCTACATCTTGTTGCTGCCAGCAACTCTTTTTGTAGGAAAGCACTCATTCCGAGAGAATAACTAGCTTATTTCACACAGTACAGTGTTCGGCAATGAACATGTTTCCATTCTATAGAAACTACATTAGATATGAAACCAATCTACTAAGTTGTACATCTTCTTAGATTACACAAAAGAGGAAAGTTTGACCTTGCTGCACTCAACCCTCTTCGTGGGAAAGCAACTCATTCTGATAGCATAACTAGCTTATTTCAAACAGTGCAGTATTCTGCAATGAAGATGTTTCTTTTCTATAGAAACTACATTAGAAGTGATACGTATCTACTAAATTGTACATCTTGTTAGATTACACAAATGAAGAAAGTTTGAACTTGCTGCACTCAACACTCTTCGTACAAAAGCAACTCATTTCGACAGCTGAACTATCTTATTTCACTCAGTACAGTGTTCAGCAATGAAGATGTTTCTTTTCTAAGGCAACTACCTAAGAAACCAAATGATTCTACTAAGTTGTACATCCTGTTAGATTACACCAACGAGGAAAGTTTGAACTTGCTGCAATCAACCCTCTTCGTAGGAAAGCAACTCATTCCGAGAGAATAACTAGCTTATTTCATACAGGACAGTGTTTGGCAATGAACATGTTTCCATTCTATAGAAACTACATTAGATATGAAACCAATCTACTAAGTTGTACATCTTCTTAGATTACACAAAAGAGGAAAGTTTGAACTTGCTGCACTCAACCCTCTTCGTGGGAAAGCAACTCATTCCGATAGCATAACTAGCTTATTTCAAACAGTGCAGTATTCTGCAATGAAGATGTTTCTTTTCTATAGAAACTACATTAGAAGTGATAAGTATCTACTAAATTGTACATCTTGTTAGATTACACAAACGAAGAAAGTTTGAACTTGCTGCACTCAACCATCTTCATAGGATAGCAAGCCATTTCAAGATCTAGTCAAGTACAGTAATCTATACAGTACAGTGTTAGGCAATGAAGATGTTTCTCTTCTAAGGCATCTACATTAGAAACGAAAAGAATCTAGTAAGTTGTACATCTTGTTAGATTTCACAAACCAGGAATGTTTAAACTTGCTGCATTCGACACTCTTCATAGGAAAGCAACTCATTCCGAGAGCAGAACTAGCTTATTTCACTCTGTACGGTGTTGGGCAATGAAGATTTTCTTTTCTATAGAAACTACATAAGAAATGTAAGGAATGTACGAAATTGTACATCTTGTTAGATTACACAAACGAGGGGAGTTTGAGCTTGCTGCAATCAACCCTCTTCCTCCAAAAGCAATTAATTCCGAGAGCTGAGCTAGCTTATTTCACACAGTACAGTGTTTGGCAATGAGGATGTTTCTTTTCTATAGAAACTACTGTAGAAATGAAACGATTCTACCAAGTTGTACATCTTATTAGATTACACAAATGAGGAAATTTTGAACTTGCTGCACTCAACCCTCTTCGTAGGAAAGCAACTCATTCCGAGAGATGAAGTTGCTTATTTCACACAGTACAGTGTTCGGCAATGAGGATGTTTCTTTTCTATAGAAACTAGTTCAGAAACTAAACGCATACACTTAGTTGTACATCTTGTTAGGTTACACAAACGAGGTAAGTTTGAACTTGCTGCACTCAACCCTCTTCGTAGGAAAGCAACTCATTCTGAGAGCGGAACTAGCCTAACTCACACAATACAGTCTTCGGCAATGAAGATGTTTTTTCCTAAGGCAACTACTTTAGAAACGAAACGAATCTACTAAGTTGTACATCTAGTTAGATTACACAAATGAGAAAGTTTGAACTTGCTGCAATCAACCCTCTTATTAGGAAAGGAACCCATTCCAATAGCAGAACTACCTTATTTCATACAGCACAGTGTTCGTCAATGAGGATTTTTCTTTTTTATCAAAACTACATTAGAAGTGAATTGAATCTACTACCTTGTACATCTTGTTGGATTTCACAAACAAGGAAAGTTTGAACTTGCTGCACTCAACCATCTTCATCAGAAAGAAACTCATTCTGAGAGAAGAACTAGCTTATTTCACTCAGTACAGTGTTCGGCAATGAGGATGTTTCTTTGCTATAGAAACTACATTAGAAATGAAAAGAATGTACTAAGTTGTACATCTTGTCAGATTACACAAACGAGGAAAGTTTGAACTTGCTGCAATCAACCTTCTTCCTATGAAAGAAACTCATTCTGAGAGCTGAACTACCTTATTTCACACAGTACAGTGTTCGGCAATGAAGATGTTTCTTTTCTAATGCAACTAATTGAGAAATGAAACGAATATACTAAATTGTACATCTTCTTGGATTACACAAACGAGGAAAGTTTGAAGTTGATGCACTCCACCCTCTTCATAGAAAAGCAACTCATTCCGAGAGCAGAACTTGCTTATTTCACACAGTACAGTGTTTGGCAATGAAGGTATTTCTTTTCTCACAAAACTGCTTCAGAAACCAAACGCATGTACTAAGTTATACATCTTTTTAGATTACACAACCAAGGGAAGTTGACCTTGCTGCAATCAACTCTCTTCATAGGAAAGCAACTCATTCCCAGAGCTGAACAGGCTTATTTCACACAGTACAGTGTTTGGCAATGAGGATGTTTCTTTTCTATCGAACCTACATTAGAAATGAAACAAATATACTAAGTTGTACATCTTGTTAGCTTACACAAAATAAGAAAGTTTGAAGTTGCTGTCAGCAACCCTGTTTGCAGAAAAGCAACTTCTTCCGAGAGCATAACTAGCTTATTTCACACAGTACAGTGTTTGACAATGAAGATGTTTCCATTCTATAGAAAGTATATTAGAAATGAAACCAATTTATTAAGATGTACATCTTGTTAGATTACACAAAGAGGTGAGTTTGAACTTGCTGCACTCAACACTCTTCTTAGGAAAGCAACTCATTGTGAGAGCAGAACTTGCTTATATAACACAGCACACTGTTCGGCAATAATGATGTTTCTTTTCTATAGAAACTACATTAGAAATAAAACGAATCTACGAAGTTGTACATCTTGTTAGATTACAAAAATGAGGAAAGTTTGAACGTGCTGCACCCAACGCTTTTCATAGGAAAGTAACTCATTCTGAGAGCTGAACTAGCTTATTTCACACAGTACAGTGTTCGGCAATGAAGACGTTTCTTTTCTAACGCAACTATAGAGAAACGAAATGAATCAACTAAGGTGTATATCTCATCAGATTGTGCAAACGAGGAAAGTTTCAACTTACTTCACTCAACCCTCTTCATAGGAAAGCAACTCATTCTGAAAGGGGAACTAACTTATTTCACACAGTACAGTGTTCGAGAATGAAGATGTTTCTTTTCTATAGAAACTACATTAGAAATGAAACGAATCTACGAAGTTGTACATCTTCTTAGATTACACAAATGAGGAAAGTTTGAACTTGCTGCACACAACCGTTTTTGTAAGAAAGAAACTCTTTCCGAGAGCTAAACAACCTTATTTCACACACTACAATGTTCGGCAATGAAGATGTTTCTTTTCCATAAAACTACTATAGAAAGGAAACGAATATACTAAGTTGTACATCTTGTTAGATTACACAAATGAGGAAAGTTTGAACTTGCTGCACTCAACCCTCTTCGTAGGAAAGCAACTCATTCCGAGAGCCAAACGAGCTTAATTCACACAACACAGTGTTGGGCAATGAAGATGTTTCTTTTCTATGCAACTGCTTTAGAAATGAAACTAATCTACTAAATTGGACATCTTGTTAGATTACACAAACGAGAAAAGTTTGAACTTGCTGCAATCCAGCCTCTTCGTAGGAAAGCAACTCATTCCGATAGCTGAACAAGCTTATTTCACACAGGACAGTGTTTGGCAATGAGGATGTGTCTTTTCTTTTGAAACTACATTAGAAATGAAACGAATGTACTAAGTTGTACATCTTGTTAGATTACACAAAAGAGAAAAGTTTGAAGTTGCTGCCAGCAACCCTATTCATAGAAAAGCAACTCATTCTGGGAGCTGAACTAACTTATTTCACACAGTGCAGTGTTCGGCAATGAAGATGTTTCCATTCTATAGAAACTACATTAGAAATGAAAACAATCTAGTAAGTTGTACGTCTTGTTAGATTACACAAAAGAGGAAAGTTTGAACTGTCTGCACTCAACCCTCTTCGTAGGAAAGCAACTCATTCTGAGAGACGAACTAGCTTATTTTTCACAATACACTGTTCGACAATGAAGATGTTTCTTTTCTATAGAAATTACATTAGAAAGGAAACGAATCTACTAAGTTGTACATCTTGTTAGATTACACAAAGGAGGAAAGTTTGAACTTGCTGGACTCAGGAGTCTTCGTAGGAAAGCAACCCATTTCAAGATCTAATCACGCTTATTTCAAACAGTACAGTGTTCGGCAATGAAGATGTTTCTTTTCTAAGGCAACTACATGAGAAATGAAATGAATCTAGGAAGTTGTACATCTTGTTAGATTTCACAAACGAGGAAAATTTGAACTTGCTGCACTCAACCTTCTTCATAGGAAAGCAACTCATTCCGAGAGCAGAACTAGCTTATTTCACTCAGTATGGTGTTCGGCAATGAAGATTTTCTTTTCCATAAAAACTACATTAGAAATGAAAGAAATGTACGAAATTGTACATCTTGTTAGATTACAGAAACGAGGAAAGTTTGATCTTGATGCAATCAACCCTCTTCCTCCTAAAGCAACTCATTCCAAGAGCTGAACTAGCTTATTTCACACAGTACAGTGTTCAGCAATGAGATTGTTTCTTTTCTATAGAAACTACTATAGAAATGAAACGATTCTACTAAGTTGTACATCTTGTTAAATTACACAAATGAGGAAAGTTTGAACTTGCTGCACTCAACCCGCTTTGTAGAAAAGCAACTCATTCCGAGAGCAGAACTTACTTATGTCACACAGTACAGTGTTCGGCAATGAAAATGTTTCTTTTCTATAGAAACTACTTCAGAAATTAAACGCAGGCACTAAGTTGTACATCTTGTCAGGTTACACAAACGAGGAAAGTTTGAAATTGCTGCAATCAACCTTCTTCATAGAAAAGCAACTCATTCCGAGGGCTTAACTACCTTATTTCCCACAGTGCAGTGTTCAGCAATGAAGATGTTTCTTTTCTAACGCATGCACTTTAGAAACAAAACGAATCTAGAAAGTTGTACATCTTGTTAGATTACACAAACTAGGAAAGTTTGAACTTGCTGCACTCAACCCTCTTCATAGGAAAGCAACTCATTCCGAGAGCAGTTCCAGCTTATTTGCCACATTACAGTGTTCAGCAAAGAGGATGTTTGTTTTCTAATGTAACTACTTCAGAAACCAAATGCATCTCGAAAGTTGTACAGCTTGTTTGATTACATAAATGAGGGAAGTTTGAACTTGCTGCAATCAACCTTCTTCATAGAAAAGCAACTCATTCCGAGAGCTGAACTACCTTATTTCACACAACGCAGTGTTCGGCAATGAAGATGTTTCTTTTCTATAGAAACTACATTAGAAATGAAATGAATCTGCTAAATTGTACACCTTGTTAGATTGCACAAATGAGGAAAGTCTGAACTTGCTGCACTCAACTGCCTTCGTAAGAAAACAACTCATTCCGAGAGCTAAAGAAGCATATTTCACACACTACAGTGTTCGGCAATGAAGATGTTTCTTTTCCATAGAAACTACTATAGAAATAAAACGCATCTACAAAGTTGTACATCTTCTTAGATTACACGAACGAGGAAAGTTTGAACTTGCTGCATTCAACGCTGTGCATAGGAAAGCAGCTCATTCCAAGAGCATAACTAGGTTATTTCACACAGTAAAGTGTTCGGCAATGTATATGTTGCTTTTCTATAGAAACTACATTACAAATGAGATGAATCTACTAAGTTGTACGTCTTGTTAGATTACACAAACGAGGAAAGTTTGAACTTGCTGCACTCAACACTCTTCGTAGAAAAGCAACTCGTTCCAAGAGCTGAACTAGGTTAATTCACACACTACAGAGTTAGGCAATGAATATGTTTCTTTTCTAATGCAGCTACTTTAGAAATGAATCAACTACGGTGTACATCTTGATAGATTACAATAACCAGGGATGTTTGGACTTGCTGCAATCAACCCTTTTCGTATGAATGCAACTCATTCCGAGAGCAGAACTAGCTTATTTCAAACAGTATACTGTTCAGCAATGAAGATGTCTCTTTTCTATAGAAACTACTTCAGAAACTAAACACAGGCACTAAGTTGTACATCTTGTCAGGATACACAAACGAGGAAAGTTTGAACTTGCTGCAATCAACCCTCTTCATAGGAAAGCAACTCATTCCGAGGGCTGAACTACCTTATTTCCCACAGTGCAGTGTTCAGCAATGAAGATGTTTCTTTACTAACGCATGTACTTTAGAAATGAAACGAATCTAGAAAGTTGTACATCTTGTTAGATTACACAAACGAGGAAAGTTTGAACTTGCTGCACTCAACCCTCTTCATAGGAAAGCAACTTATTCCGAGAGCAGTTCCAGCTTATTTCCCACATTACAGTGTTCGGCAATGAGGATGTTTCTTTTCTATCAAAACAACATTAGAAATAAATTAAACCTACTAAGTTATACATATTGTTACATTACACAAATGAGGAAAGTTTGAACTTGCTGCACTCAACCCTCTTAGTAGGAAAGCAACTCATGCCAAGAGCAAAACTAGCTTATTTCTCACAGTAAGGTGTTCAGCAATGAAGATTATCTTTTCTATAGAAACTACATTAGCAATAAAGGGAATGTACGAAATTGTACATCTTGTTAGATTACACAAATGAGGAAAGTTTGAGCTTGCTCCAATCAACCCTTTTCCTCCCAAAGCAACTCATTCAGAGAGCTGAACTAGCTTATTTAACACAGTACAGTGTTCGTTAATGAAGACGTTTCTATTGTAACACAACTACTTGGGAAATGAAACGAATTAACTAAGTTGTACATCTTGTCAGATTGTACAAACGAGGAAAGTTTGAACTTTCTGCACTCAGCCCTCTTCATAGAAAATCAACTCATTCCGAGAGGTGAACTAGTTTATTTCACACAGTACAGTGTTCGGGAATGAAGATGTTTCTTTTCTATAGAAACTACATTAGAAATGAAATGAAACTACTAAATTGTATATCTTGTTAGATTGCACAAATGAGAAAGTTTGAACTTGCTGCACTCAACCGTCTTCGTAAGAAAACAACTCATTCTGAGAGCTAAACAAGCGTATTTCACACACTACAGTGTTCGGCAATAAAGATGTTTCTTTTCCATAGAAACTACTATAGAAATAAAACGCATCTACAAAGTTGTACATCTTGTTAGATTACACAAACGAGGAATGTTTGAACTTGCTGCATTCAACACTGTGCATAGGAAAGCAGCTCATTCCAAGAGCATAACTAGGTTATTTCACACAGTAAAGTGTTCGGCAATGAATATGTTTCTTTTCTAATGCAGCTACTTTAGAAATGAAATGAATCAACTACGGTGTACATCTTGATAGATTACAATAACCAGGGATGTTTGGACTTGCTGCAATCAACCCTCTTCATATGAACGCAACTCATTCCAAGAGCAGAACTAGCTTATTTCAAACAGTACACTGTTCAGCAATGAAAGTGTTTCTTTTGTATAGAAACTACATTAGAAATGAAATGAATGTACTAAGTTGTACATCTTGTTAGGTTACACAAATGAGAAAAGTTTGAACTTTCTGAACTCAACCATCTTCATAGGAAATCAACTTATTCCGAGAGCTAATCAAGCTTATTTCACAGAGTATAGTGTTTGGCAACAAAGACTTTTCTTTCCTAAAGCATCTATCAGATACGAAATGCATCACTAATTTGTACATCTTGTTAGACTACACGACCGAGGAAAGATTGAACTTGCTGCACTCAACCCTCTTCATAGAAAAGCAACTCATTTTGAGAGCTAAACAAGCTTATTTCACACAGTACAGTGCACGGCAATGAAGATGTTTCTTTTGTATAGAAACTACTAAAGAAATGAAACGAAATCACGAAGTTGTACATCTTGTTCATTTACACAACGAGGAAAGTTAGAACTTGAAACACTCAACCCTCTTCGTAGGATCGCAACTCATTCCGAGAGCAGAACTAGCTTATTTCACACAGTACAGTGTTCGGCAATGAAGATATTTCTTTTCTATAGAAACAATATTAGAAATGAAACGAATGTACTAAGTTGTACATCTTGTGAGATTACACAAACGAGGAAAGTGTGAACTTGCTGCATTCAACCCTGTTTGTAGGAAAGCTACACATTCTGAGAGCATAACTAGGTTATTTCACACAGTACAGTGTTCGGCAATGTAGATGTTTCTTTTCTGTAGAAAATACATTAGAAATAAAACCAATCTACTAAGTTGTACATCTTGTGAGATTACAAAAATGAGGAAAGTTTGAACATTCTGCAATCAACCCTCTTCGTAGGAACGCAACTCATTCTGAGCTGAACAAGCTTATTTCGCACAGTACAGTGTTTGGCAATGAGGATGGTTCTTTTCTATAGGAACTACATTGGAAATGAAACGAATCTACTAAGTTGTATATCTTGTTAGAATACACAAACGAGGAAAGTTTCAACTTGGTGCACTCAATGGTCTTCGTAGGAAAGCAACTCATTCTGAGAGCAGAACTAGGTTATTTCACACAGTACAGTGTTCAGCAATGAAGATGTTTCTTTTCTATAGAAACTACTATGGAAATGAAATGAAATCACTAAATTGTACATCTTATTAGGTTACACAAACGAGGAAGTTTGAACTTGCTGCACTCAACCCTCTTCGTAGGAAAGCACCTCATTCTGAGAGCTGAACTAGCTTAATTCACACAATACAGTGTTTGGAAATGAAGATGTTTCTTTTCGCAGGCAACTACCTTAGGAACGAATCAAATCTACTAAGTTGTACATCTTGTTAGATTACACAAACGAGGAAAGATTGAACTAGCTACAATCAACTCTCTTTGTAGGAAAGCACCTCATTCCGAGAGCTGAACAAGCTTATTTCCCACAGTACCCTCTTTGGCAGTGAAGATATTTCTTTTCTTTCGAAACTACATTTGAAATGAAACGAATGTACTAAGTTGTACATCTTGTTAGATTACAGAAACGAGGAAAGTTTGAACTTGCTGCAATCAACCCTCTTCTCCAAAAACCAACTCATTCCAAGAGCTGAACAAGCTTATTTCTCCCAGTACAGTGTTTGGCAATGAGGTTGTTTCTTTTCTAAAGCAACTACATTAGAAATGAAACGAATCTACTAAGTAGTACACCTTGTTAGATTACACAAATGAGGAAAGTTTGAACTTGCTACACTCACCCCTCTTCGTAGGAAAGTAACTCATCCTGATAGCATAACTAGCTTATTTCTCACAGTACAGTGGGAGGCAATGAAGATGTTTCTTTTCTATAGAAACTAGTATAGAAATGCTAAACGAAATCACTAAGTTGTATATCTTGTTAGATTACACAAACGAGGTAAGTTTGAACTTGCTGCACTCAACCCTCTTCATATGAACACAACTCATTGGGAGACCAGAACTAGCTTATTTCACACAGTACAATGTTTGGCAATGAAGATGCTTCTTTTTGTGTAGAAACTATATTAGAAATGAAACGAATCTACTAAGTTGTACATCTAGTTAGATTACACAAATGAGAAAGTTTGAACTTGCTGCAATCAACCCTCTTTATTAGGAAAGGAAACCATTCCAATAGCAGAACTAGCTTATTTCATACAGCACAGTGTTAGGCAATGAGGATTTTTTTCTTTTATCAAAACTACATTAGAAATGAATTGAATCTACTACCTTGTACATCTTGTTGGATTTCACAAACAAGGAAAGTTTGAACTTGCTGCACTCAACCATCTTCATCAGAAAGAAACTCATTCTGAGAGAAGAACTAGCTTATTTCACTCAGTACAGTGTTCGCAATGAGGATGTTTCTTTGCTATAGAAACTACATTAGAAATGAAAAGAATGTACTAAGTTGTACATCTTGTCAGATTACACAAACGAGGAAAGTTTGAACTTGTTGCAATCAACCTTCTTCCTATGAAAGAAACTCATTCTGAGAGCTGAACTACCTTATTTCACACAGTGCAGTGTTCGGCAATGAAGATGTTTCTTTTCTAATGCAACTAATTGAGAAATGAAACGAATATACTAAATTGTACATCTTCTTGGATTACACAAACGAGGAAAGTTTGAAGTTGATGCACTCCACCCTCTTCATAGAAAAGCAACTCATTCCGAGAGCAGAACTTGCTTATTTCACACAGTACAGTGTTTGGCAATGAAGGTGTTTCTTTTCTCACAAAACTGCTTAGAAACCAAAACGAATGTACTAAGTTATACATCTTTTAGATTACACAACCAAGGGAAGTTGAACTTGCTGCAATCAACTCTCTTCATAGGAAAGCAACTCATTCCCAGAGCTGAACAGGCTTATTTCACACAGTACAGTGTTTGGCAATGAGGATGTTTCTTTTCTATCGAAACTACATTAGAAATGAAACAAATATACTAAGTTGTACATCTTGTTAGCTTACACAAAATAAGAAAGTTTGAAGTTGCTGTCAATCAACCCTGTTTGCAGAAAAGCAACTTCTTCCGAGAGCATAACTAGCTTATTTCACACAGTACAGTGTTTGACAATGAAGATGTTTCTTTTCTATAGAAACTATATTAGAAATGAAACCAATTTATTAAGATGTACATCTTGTTAGATTACACAAAGAGGAAAGTTTGAACTTGCTGCACTCAACACTCTTCTTAGGAAAGCAACTCATTGTGAGAGCAGAACTTGCTTATATAACACAGCACACTGTTCGGCAATAATGATGTTTCTTTTCTATAGAAACTACATTAGAAATAAAACGAATCTACTAAGTTGTACATCTTGTTAGATTACAAAAATGAGGAAAGTTTGAACTTGCTGCAATCAACCCTTTTCATAGGAAAGTAACTCATTCTGAGAGCTGAACTAGCTTATTTCACACAGTACAGTGTTTGGCAATGAAGATGTTTCTTTTCTAACGAAACTATATTAGAAATGAAATGAATCTACTAAGTTGTACATCTCATCAGATTACACAAACGAGGAAAGTTTGAACTTGCTGCACTCAACCCTCTTCATAGGAAAGCAACTCATTCTGAAAGCAGAACTAACTTATTTCACACAGTACAGTGTTCGAGAATGAAGATGTTTCTTTTCTATAGAAACTACATTAGAAATGAAATGAATCTACGAAGTTGTACATCTTCTTAGATTACACAAATGAGGAAAGTTTGAACTTGCTGCACACAAACAATCTTTGTAGGAAAGAAACTCATTCCGAGAGCTAAACAAGCTTATTTCACACAGTACAATGTTTGGCAATGAAGATGTTTCTTTTCCATAAAACTACTATTAGAAATGAAATGAATATACTAAGTTGTACATCTTGTTAGATTACACAAACGAGGAAAGTTTGAACTTGCTGCACTCAACCCTCTTCGTAGGGAAAGCAACTCATTCCGAGAGCAGAACGAGCTTATTTCACACAACACAGTGTTGGGCAATGAAGATGTTTCTTTTCTATGAAACTGCTTTAGAAATGAAACTAATCTACTAAATTGTACATCTTGTTAGATTACACAAACGAGAAAAGTTTGAACTTGCTGCAATCCAGCCTCTTCATAGGAAAGCAACTCATTCCGAGAGCTGAACAAGCTTATTTCACACAGGTACAGTGTTTGGCAATGAAGATGTTTCTTTTCTTTTGAAACTACATTAGAAATGAAACGAATCTACTAAGTTGTACATCTTGTTAGATTACACAAAAGAGAAAAGTTTGAACTTGCTGCACTCAACCCTATTCATAGAAAAGCAACTCATTCTGGGAGCTGAACTAACTTATTTCACACAGTGCAGTGTTTGGCAATGAAGATGTTTCTTTTCTATAGAAACTACATTAGAAATGAAAACAATCTAGTAAGTTGTATATCTTGTTAGATTACACAAAAGAGGAAAGTTTGAACTTCTGCACTCAACCCTCTTAATAGGAAAGCAACTCATTCCGAGAGCAGAACTAGCTTATTTCACACAGTACACTGTTAAAGCAATGAAGATGTTTCTTTTCTATAGAAATTACATTAGAAATGAAACGAATCTACTAAGTTGTACATCTTGTTAGATTACACAAAGGAGGAAAGTTTGAACTTGCTGCACTCAGGAGTCTTCGTAGGAAAGCAACTCATTTCAAGATCTAAACTAAGCTTATTTCAAACAGTACAGTGTTGGCAATGAAGATGTTTCTTTTCTAACAAACTACATTAGAAATGAAATGAATCTACTAAGTTGTACATCTTGTTAGATTTCACAAACGAGGAAAATTTGAACTTGCTGCACTCAACCCTCTTCATAGGAAAGCAACTCATTCCGAGAGCAGAACTAGCTTATTTCACACAGTATGGTGTTCGGCAATGAAGATGTTTCTTTTCCATAGAAACTACATTAGAAATGAAAGAAATCTACGAAATTGTACATCTTGTTAGATTACAGAAACGAGGAAAGTTTGAACTTGATGCAATCAACCTCTTCTTCCTAGGAAAGCAACTCATTCCAAGAGCTGAACTAGCTTATTTCACACAGTACAGTGTTCAGCAATGAAGATTGTTTCTTTTCTATAGAAACTACTATAGAAATGAAACGAATCTACTAAGTTGTACATCTTGTTAAATTACACAAATGAGGAAAGTTTGAACTTGCTGCACTCAACCATCTTTGTAGAAAAGCAACTCATTCCGAGAGCAGAACTTACTTATTTCACACAGTACAGTGTTCGGCAATGAAAGATGTTTCTTTTCTATAGAAACTACTTTAGAAATTAAACGCAGGCTACTAAGTTGTACATCTTGTCAGGTTACACAAACGAGGAAAGTTTGAACTTGCTGCAATCAACCCTCTTCTTAGAAAAGCAACTCATTCCTGAGGGCTTAACTAGCTTATTTCCCACAGTGCAGTGTTCAGCAATGAAGATGTTTCTTTTCTATAGAAACTACTTTTAGAAACAAAACGAATCTAGAAAGTTGTACATCTTGTTAGATTACACAAATGAGGAAAGTTTGAACTTGCTGCACTCAACCTCTTCATAGGAAAGCAACTCATTCTGAGAGCAGTTCCAGCTTATTTGCCACATTACAGTGTTCAGCAATGAAGATGTTTGTTTTCTAATGTAACTACATTAGAAACCAAATGCATCTCGAAAGTTGTACAGCTTGTTTGATTACATAAATGAGGGAAGTTTGAACTTGCTGCAATCAACCTTCTTCATAGAAAAGCAACTCATTCCGAGAGCTGAACTACCTTATTTCACACAACGCAGTGTTCGGCAATGAAGATGTTTCTTTTCTATAGAAACTACATTAGAAATGAAATGAATCTGCTAAATTGTACACCTTGTTAGATTGCACAAATGAGGAAAGTCTGAACTTGCTGCACTCAACTGCCTTCGTAAGAAAACAACTCATTCCGAGAGCTAAAGAAGCATATTTCACACACTACAGTGTTCGGCAATGAAGATGTTTCTTTTCCATAGAAACTACTATAGAAATAAAACGCATCTACAAAGTTTGTACATCTTGTTAGATTACACAAACGAGGAAAGTTTGAACTTGCTGCATTCAACCCTCTTCATAGGAAAGCAGCTCATTCCAAGAGCATAACTAGGTTATTTCACACAGTACAGTGTTAGGCAATGAAGATGTTTCTTTTCTATAGAAACTACATTACAAATGAAATGAATCTACTAAGTTGTACATCTTGTTAGATTACACAAACGAGGAAAGTTTGAACTTGCTGCAATCAACACTCTTCGTAGAAAAGCAACTCATTCCAAGAGCTGAACTAGGTTAATTTCACACACTACAGAGTTAGGCAATGAAGATGTTTCTTTTCTAATGCAGCTACTTTAGAAATGAATCAACTAAGTTGTACATCTTGATAGATTACAAAACCAGGATGTTTGAACTTGCTGCAATCAACCCTTTTCGTATGAATGCAACTCATTCCGAGAGCAGAACTAGCTTATTTCAAACAGTATACTGTTCAGCAATGAAGATGTTTCTTTTCTATAGAAACTACTTCAGAAACTAAACACAGGCACTAAGTTGTACATCTTGTCAGATTACACAAACGAGGAAAGTTTGAACTTGCTGCAATCAACCCTCTTCATAGGAAAGCAACTCATTCCGAGGGCTGAACTACCTTATTTCCCACAGTGCAGTGTTCAGCAATGAAGATGTTTCTTTACTAACGCATGTACTTTAGAAATGAAACGAATCTAGAAAGTTGTACATCTTGTTAGATTACACAAACGAGGAAAGTTTGAACTTGCTGCACTCAACCTCTTCATAGAAAGCAACTTATTCCGAGAGCAGTTCCAGCTTATTTCCCACATTACAGTGTTTGGCAATGAGGATGTTTTCTTTTCTATCAAAACAACATTAGAAATAAATTAAACCTACTAAGTTATACATATTGTTACATTACACAAATGAGGAAAGTTTGAACTTTGCACTCAACCCTCTTAGTAGGAAAGCAACTCATGCCAAGAGCAAAACTAGCTTATTTCTCACAGTAAGGTGTTCAGCAATGAAGATTATCTTTTCTATAGAAACTACATTAGCAATAAAGGGAATGTACGAAATTGTACATCTTGTTAGATTACACAAATGAGGAAAGTTTGAGCTTGCTCCAATCAACCCTTTTCCTCCCAAAGCAACTCATTCAGAGAGCTGAACTAGCTTATTTAACACAGTACAGTGTTCGTTAATGAAGACGTTTCTATTGTAACACAACTACTTGGGAAATGAAACGAATTAACTAAGTTGTACATCTTGTCAGATTGTACAAACGAGGAAAGTTTGAACTTTCTGCACTCAGCCCTCTTCATAGAAAATCAACTCATTCCGAGAGGTGAACTAGTTTATTTCACACAGTACAGTGTTCGGGAATGAAGATGTTTCTTTTCTATAGAAACTACATTAGAAATGAAATGAAACTACTAAATTGTATATCTTGTTAGATTGCACAAAATGAGAAAGTTTGAACTTGCTGCACTCAACCGTCATGAAGAAAACAACTCATTCTGAGAGCTAAACAAGCTTATTTCACACACTACAGTGTTGGCAATAAAGATGTTTCTTTCCATAAAACTACTATAGAAATAAAACGCATCTACAAAGTTGTACATCTTGTTAGATTACACAAACGAGGAATGTTTGAACTTGCTGCATTCAACACTGTGCATAGGAAAGCAGCTCATTCCAAGAGCATAACTAGGTTATTTCACACAGTAAAGTGTTCGGCAATGAATATGTTTCTTTTCTAATGCAGCTACTTTAGAAATGAAATGAATCAACTACGGTGTACATCTTGATAGATTACAATAACCAGGGATGTTTGGACTTGCTGCAATCAACCCTCTTCATATGAACGCAACTCATTCCAAGAGCAGAACTAGCTTATTTCAAACAGTACACTGTTCAGCAATGAAAGTGTTTCTTTTGTATAGAAACTACATTAGAAATGAAATGAATGTACTAAGTTGTACATCTTGTTAGGTTACACAAATGAGAAAAGTTTGAACTTTCTGAACTCAACCATCTTCATAGGAAATCAACTTATTCCGAGAGCTAATCGCTTATTTCACAGAGTATAGTGTTTGGCAACAAAGACTTTTCTTTCCTAAAGCATCTATCAGATACGAAATGCATCACTAATTTGTACATCTTGTTAGACTACACGACCGAGGAAAGATTGAACTTGCTGCACTCAACCCTCTTCATAGAAAAGCAACTCATTTTGAGAGCTAAACAAGCTTATTTCACACAGTACAGTGCAGCAATGAAGATGTTTCTTTTTGTATAGAAACTACTAAAGAAATGAAACGAAATCACGAAGTTGTACATCTTGTTCATTTACACAACGAGGAAAGTTAGAACTTGAAACACTCAACCCTCTTCGTAGGATCGCAACTCATTCGAGAGCAGAACTAGCTTATTTCACACAGTACAGTGTTCGGCAATGAAGATATTTCTTTTCTATAGAAACAATAGAAAGAAACGAATGTACTGAAGTTGTACATCTTGTGAGATTACACAAACGAGGAAAGTGTGAACTTGCTGCATTCAACCATCTTTGTAGGAGATTACACATTCTGAGAGCATAACTAGTTATTTCACACAGTACAGTGTTGCAATGTAGATGTTTCTTTTCTGTGTTTACATTAGAAATAAAACCAATTCTGAGAGCATAATCTTGTGTTATTTCACAAATGAGACAGTTTAGCAATTCTGCAAGATGTTTCTTTTCTGGCAAAAATTCATTAGAAATAAAATTGAACAAGTTGTACATCTTGTGAGATTACAAAAATGAGAAAGTTTGTTTGCAATCAACCCTCTTGAGGATGGTTCTCATTCTAGCTGAACAAGCTTATTTACATACAGTGTTTGGCAATGAGGATGGTTCTTTTATAGAACTACATTGGAAATGAAACGATCTACTAAGTTGTATATCTTGTTAGAATACACAAACGAGGAAAGTTTCAACTTGGTGCACTCAATGGTCTTCGTAGGAAAGCAACTCATTCTGAGAGCAGAACTAGGTTATTTCACACAGTACAGTGTTCAGCAATGAAGATGTTTCTTTTCTATAGAAACTACTATGGAAATGAAATGAAATCACTAAATTGTACATCTTATTAGGTTACACAAACGAGGAAGTTTGAACTTGCTGCACTCAACCCTCTTCGTAGGAAAGCACCTCATTCTGAGAGCTGAACTAGCTTAATTCACACAATACAGTGTTTGGAAATGAAGATGTTTCTTTTCGCAGGCAACTACCTTAGGAACGAATCAAATCTACTAAGTTGTTACATCTTGTTAGAACGAGGAAAGATTGAACTAGCTACAATCAACTCTCTTTGTAGGAAAGCACCTCATTCCGAGAGCTGAACAAGCTTATTTCCCACAGTACCCTCTTTGGCAGTGAAGATATTTCTTTTCTTTCGAAACTACATTTGAAATGAAACGAATGTACTAAGTTGTACATCTTGTTAGATTACAGAAACGAGGAAAGTTTGAACTTGCTGCAATAAACCCTCTTCTTAGGAAACCAACTCATTCCAAGAGCTGAACAAGCTTATTTCTCCCAGTATAGTGTTTGGCAATGAGGTTGTTTCTTTTCTAAAGCAACTACATTAGAAATGAAACGAATCTACTAAGTAGTACACCTTGTTAGATTACACAAATGAGGAAAGTTTGAACTTGCTACACTCACCCCTCTTCGTAGGAAAGTAACTCATCCTGATAGCATAACTAGCTTATTTCTCACAGTACAGTGGGAGGCAATGAAGATGTTTCTTTTCTATAGAAACTACTATAGAAATGCAGAAACGAAATCACTAAGTTGTATATCTTGTTAGATTACACAAACCAGGTAAGTT
Organism: Orientallactaga sibirica; assembly: GCA_036365145.1. Taxonomy (NCBI): domain Eukaryota; kingdom Metazoa; phylum Chordata; class Mammalia; order Rodentia; family Dipodidae; genus Orientallactaga; species Orientallactaga sibirica. The sequence goes on from JAEOAD010000020.1 coordinate 971,111, forward strand.
TGAACTTGCTGCACTCAACCCTCTTCATATGAACACAACTCAGTGGGAGACCAGAACTAGCTTATTTCACACAGTACAATGTTTGGCAATGAAGATGCTTCTTTTGTGTAGAAACTATATTAGAAATGAAACGAATATACTAAGTTGTACATCTTGTTAGATTACACATACGAGGAGAGTTTGAACTTGCTGTACTCAACTGTCTGTGTCAGCAATAAAGATGTTTCCTAACGAATCTACTTCAGATACGAAATGTGTGAAATAAGCTAGTTCTGCTTTCGGTATGAGTAGCATTCCTCCCAAGAGGGTTGAGTTTTTCAAGTCCAAACTTTCAAACTGTGTGAAATAAGCTATCTATGCTCTCAGAATGAGTTGCTTTCCTATGAATCAGGTTGATTGCAGCAAGTTAAAACTTTCGTCGTTTGTGTAATCTAACAAGATGTACAACTTAGTCAATTCATTTCATTTCTAATGTAGTTTCTGTAGAAAAGAAATATCTTCATGGCCGAAAAGTGTGCTGTTTGAAATAAGCTAATTCTGCTCTCGGAATGAGCTGCATGCCTACAAAGATGGTTGAGTTCAAACTTTCCCTGTTTGTATAATCTAACAAGACGTACAACTTAGTAGATAATTTTCATTTCTAATGTTTCTATAGAAAAGAAAATTTTCATTGCTGAACACTGTACTGTGTGAAATAAGCTTGTTCACCTTTCGGAATGAGTTGCTTTTGTACGAAGATGGTTGATTACACCAAGTTCAAACTCTCCTTGTTTGTGTCATCTAACAAGATGTACAACACAGTAGATTTCATTTCTAAAGAAGTCTGAACTAGTTTCGTTACAAAAGAGACATCTTCATTTCCGAACACTGTACTGTGTGAAATAAGCTTCATTAGCTCTCAGAATCAGCTGCTTTCCTATGAAGATGGTTGAGTGCAGCAAGTTCAAACTTTCCTCATTTGTGTAATCTAACAAGATTTACAACTTAGGAGATTCGTTTCATTTCTAATGTAGTTTCTATAGAAAAGAAATATCTTCATTGCCGAACAGTGTACTGTGTGAAATAAACTACTTAGGCTCTCAGAATGAGTTGCTTTCCTACGAATAGGGTTAATTGCAGCAAGTTCAAACTCTCGTCGTTTGTGTAATCTAACAAGATGTACAACGTAGGAGATTATTTTCATTTCTATTGTAGTTTCTATAGAAAAGAAACATCTTCATTGCCAAACACTGTACTGTGTCAAATAAGTTATTTCAGCTCTTGAAATGAGTTGCTTTTCTACGAAGAGTGTTGAATGCAGCAAGTTCAAACTTTCCTCGTTTGTGTAATCTAACAAGATGTACAAGTTAGTAGATTCGTTTCATTTCTAATGTAGTTTCTATAGAAAAGAAACATCTACATTACTGAACACTGTACTGTGTGAAATAACTTAGTTATGCTCTGGGAATGAGTTGATATCCTACGAATAGGGTTGATTGCAGCAAGTTCAAAATTTTCTCATTTGTGTAATCTCACAAGATGTACAGCTTCATACATTTGTTACATTTCTAATGTAGTTTCGAAATAAAAGAAACATCCTCATTGCCAAACACTGTACTGTGTGAAATAAGCTTGTACAGTTTTCGGAATGAGTTGCTTTCCTCCTAAGAGGGTTGATTGCAGCATGTTCAAACTTTCCTCATTTGTGTAATCTCACAAGATTCCAAATTAGTAGATTCATTTCATTTCTAAAGCAGTAGCCTTAGAAAAGAAATATCTTCATTGCCCAACTCTGTATTGTGCTCTCAGAATGTATTCAGCTCTCAGAATGATTTGCTTTCCTACGAAGAGTGTTGGGTGCAGCGAGTTCAAACTTTCCTCCTTTGTGTAATCTAACAAGATATACAACAAAATCACTGATTTTGTTTCATTTCAATAGTACTTTCTATATAAAAGAAACTTCTTCAGTGCCGAACACCATACTGTGTGAAATAAGCTTGTTTCGCTCTCAGAATGAGTTGCTTTCCTACGAAGACGGTTGAGTGAAGCAAGTTCGAACTTTCCTTGTTTGTGTAATCTATCAAGATATGCATCTTGGTAGAATCGTTTCATTTCTAATGTAGATTCTACAGAAAAGAAACATCTTCATTGCTGAACCCTGTACTGTGTGAAATAAGCTAGTTCTGTTCTCAGAATGAGTTGCTTTTCTACGAAGAGGGTTGAGTACAGCAAGTTCAAACTTTCCTCATTTGTGTAATCTAACAAGATACAACTTAGTATATGTGTTTCGTATCTGAAGTAGATTCATTAGGAAAGCAACATCTTTATTGCCAAACACTGTACTGTGTGATATAAGCTTGATTAACTCTCGGAATGAGTTGAATTCCTACGAAGACGGTTGAGTGCAGCAAGTCCAAACTTTCCTCGTTTGTGAAATCTAACAAGATGTACAACTCATTAGATTCGTTTCTTTTATAATGTAGTTTCTATAGAAAAGAAACATCCTCATTTTCAAACACTGTACTGTGTGAAATAAGCTAGTTCTGGTCTTGGAATGAGTTGCGTTCCTACAAAGTGGGTTGAGTTTTTCAAGTTCAAACTGTCCTCATTTGTGTGATCTAAGAAAATGTACAACTTACTAGATTCGTTTTGTTTCTAATGTAGTTGCGTTTGAAAAGAAACATCTTCATTGCCGAACACTGTACTGTGTGAAATAAGCTTGATGAGCTCTCGGAATGGGTTGCTTTCCTCCAAAGACAGTTGAGTGCAGCAAGTTCAACTTTCCCTGTTTGTGAAATCTAACAAGATGTACAACTTATTACATTTGTTTCATTTCTAATGTAGTTTCTATACAAAAGAAACATCTTCACTGCCCTACAGTGTACTGTGTGAAATAAGCTAGTTCAGCTCTCGAAATGAGTTGCTTTTCTACGGCGAGGGTTGAATGCAGCAAGTTCAAACTTTCCTCATTTGTGTAATCTAACAAGATGTACAAAATAGCAGATTGGTTTCATTTCTAATGTAGTTTCTATACAAAAGAAACATCTTCATTGCCGAACACTGTACTTTGTGAAATAAGCTAGTTCAGCTCTCAGAATGAGTTGCTTTCCTATGAATAGGGTTGATTGCAGTAAGTTCAAACTTTCCACCTTTTTCTAATATAACAAGATGTACAACTTAGTACATTCATCTCATTTCTAATGTAGATTCTATAGAAAAGAAACATCCTTCTTGCCAAACACTGTACTGTGTGAAATAACCTTGTTCAGCTCTCGGAATGAGTTGCCTTCCTACGATGATGGTTGATTGCAGCAATTTCAAACTTTCCTCGTTTGTGTAATCTAACAAGATGTACAACTGAGTAGATTCATTTCCTTTCTAAAGTAGTTACCTTAGAAAAGAAACATCTTCATTGCCGAACACTATATTGTGTGAATTAAGCTATTTCACCTCTCAGAATTAGTTGCTTTCCTATGAAGAGGGTTGAGTGCACCAAGTTCAAACTTTCCTTGTTTGTGTAACCTAACAAAATATACAACTTAGTAGATGCATTTCGTATCCGAAGTAGTTTCATTAGAATAGAAACGTCATCATTGCCGAACACTGTACTGTGTGAAATAAGCTCGTTCAGCTCTCAGAATGAGTTGCTTTCCTAAGAAGACGGTTGAGTGCAGCAAGTTCAAACTTTCCTCGTTAGTATAATCTAACAAGATGTACAACTTAGTAGATTCGTTTCACTTCTAATGTTGTTTCTATAGAAAAGAAACACCTTCATTTCCGAACGCTGTACTGTGTGAAACAAGGTAGTTATGCTATTGGAATGAGTTGCTTTCCTGCAAAGAGGGTTGAGAGCAGCAAGTTCAAACTTTCCTCGTTTGTGTTATCTAACAAGATATACAATTTAGTAGATTCGTTTCTTTTCTAATTTAGTTGCTTTAGAAAAGAAACATCCTCATTGCCGAACAGTGTACTGTGTGAAATAAGCTTGTTCAGCTCTCGGAATGAGTTGCTTTTCTATGAAGAGTGTTGAGTGCAGCATGTTTAAACTTCTGTCGTTTGTGTAACCTAACAAAATGTACAAATTAGTAGATTCGTTTCATTTTTAATGTAGTTTTTATAGAAAAGAAACATCTTCATTGCCAACCACTTTACTGTGTGAAATAAGCTAGTTATGCTCTCAGAATGAGTTGCTTTCGTACGAAGAGGGTTGATTGCAGCAAGTTCAAACCTTCCTTGTTTGTTTAATCTAACAAGATGTACATCTTAGTAGATGCATTTCGTTTCTGAAGTAATTTCATTAGAAAAGAAACATCTTCATTGCCGAACTCTGTACCATGTGAATTAAACTCATTCAGCTCTCGGAATGTGTTGCTTTGCTAGGAAGAGTGTTGAGTGCAGCAAGTTCAAACTTTACTCGTTTGTGTAACCTAACAAGATGTACAACTTAGTAGATGTGTTTCGTATCTTAAGTAGATTCATTAGAAAAGAAACATCTTTATTGCCAAACACTGTACTGTGTTAAATAACCTTGATTAGCTCTCGTTATGAATTGATTGCCTATGGAGACGGTTGAGTGCAGCAAGTTCAAACTTTCCTCGTTTGTGTAACCTAACAAGATGTACAACTTAGTAGATGTGTTTCGTATCTTAAGTAGATTCATTAGAAAAGAAACATCTTTATTGCCAAACACTGTACTGTGTTAAATAACCTTGATTAGCTCTCGTTATGAATTGATTGCCTATGGAGACGGTTGAGTGCAGCAAGTTCAAACTTTCCTCGTTTGTGTAACCTAACAAGATGTAAAACTTAGTAGATGTGTTTCATATCTAAAGTACATTCGTTAGAAAAGAAACATCTTTATTGCCAAACACTGTATTGTGTGAAATAACCTTCATTAGCTCTCATTATGAGTTGATTGCCTATGGAGACGGTTGAGTGCAGCAAGTTCAAACTTTCCTCGTTTGTGTATTCTAACAAGTTGTACAACTTAGTGATTTTGTTTCACCTCTGTAGTAGTTTCTATAGAAAGGAAACATCTTCATTTCCAAACACTGTACTGTGTGAAATAAGATTGTTTAGCTTTCAGAATGAGTTGCTTTCCTACGAAGATGGTTGAGTGCAGCAAGTTCATACTTTCCTCGTTTGTGTAATCTAACAAGATTTACAAGTTAGTAGATTCATTTCATTTCTAACGCAGTTTCTATAGAAAAGAAACATCTTCATTGCCAGACACTGCACTGTGTGAAATAAGCTAGTTCAGATCTCAAAATGAGTTGCTTTTGTACAGAGGGTTGAGTGAAGGAAGTTCAAACTTTCCTCGTTTGTGTAACCCAGCAAGATGTACAAGTTAGTAGATGAATTTCATCTCTGAAATAATTCTTTAGAAAAGAAACATATTCACTGTGTGAAATAAGCTTTATTAGCTCTTGGTCGAATTGATTTCCTATGAAGACGGTTGAGTGCAGCATGTTCAAACTTTCCTCGTTTGTGTAATCTAACAAGATGTAAAACTTAGTAGATTATTTTCATTTCTAATGTAATTTCTATAGAAAAGAAACATCTTCATTGCCAAACACTGTACTGTGAGAAATAAGCTATTTCACCTCTCGAAATGAGTTGCTTTAGTACGAAGAGGGTTGAGTGCAGCAAGTACATTGGTCTGATTTCTAATGTAGTTTCTGTAGAAATCAGCTGGTTATGCTCTCAGAATGAGTTGCTTTCCTACGAATAGGGTTGGTTGCAGCAAGTTCAAACTTTCCTCGTTTGTGTAATCTAACAAGATGTACAACTTAGTAGATACATTTGGTTTCTAAAGTAGTTGCCTTAGAAAGAAACATCTTCATTGCCAAACACTATATTGTGTGAATTAAGCTAGTTCAGCTCTCGAAATGACTTGCTTTCCTACAAAGAGGGTTGAGTACAGCAAGTTCAAACTTTCCTCAGTTGTGTAAGCTAACAAGATGTACAACTTGGTAGATGCGTTTCCTATCTGAAGTAGTTTTGTTAGATTAGAAACATCTTCATTGCCGAACACAGTACTCTGGGAAATAGAATTGTTCAGCTCTAGGAATGAGTTGCTTTCCTACGAACAATGTAGATCACAGCAAGTTCAAACTTCATTCGTTTGCACAATCCAACAAGTTGTACAATTTAGTAGCCTAGTTTCATATCTACTTTTGTTTATTAAGAAAAGAAACTTCTTCATTGCCAAACACTGTACTGTGAGAAATAAGATTCTTCAGATCTAGAAATGAGTTGCATTCCTAGAAGAGTGTAAATCAGAGCAAGTTCAAACTTCATTGGTTTTTACAATCCAACAAGTTATACAATTCAGTAGCTTCATTTCATTTCTAATTTAGTTTGTTAAGAATAGAAACATCTTCATTTCCAAACACTGTACTGTGCTGAATAAGCCTGTTAAGCTCTAGGAATCAGTTGCTTTTGTAGGGACAAGGGAGATCACAGCATGTTCAAACATTCATCGTTTGTACAGTGCCACAAGTTGTACAATTTGGTCACTTTGTTTCATTTCGAATGTAGTTTGGTAAGAAAAGAAACATCTTCATTGCCGAACACTTTACTGTGCAAAATAAGCTGGTTCAGCTCTAGGAATGAGTTGCTTTCGTATGAACACAGAAGATCACAGCAAGTTTAAACTTTCTTCGTTTGTACAATCTAACATTTTGTACAATTTAGTAGCTTTGCTTCTTTTCTAATGTAGTTTGGCAAGAAAAGAAACATCTTCATTGCCAAACACTGTACTGTGCGAAATAAGCCTGTTCAGCTCTAGGAATGAGTTGCTTTCCTAAGAAGAATGTAGATCACAGCAACTTCAAACTTCATTGGTTTCTACAATCCAACAAGTTCCACAATTTCTTAGCTTCGTTTCATTTCTAATGTTGTTTGGTAAGAAAAGAAACATCTTCATTGCCGAACACTGTCCTGTGTGAAATCAGTTTGTTCAGCTCTAGGAATTAGTTGCTTTCCTAAGGAGAATGTAGATCAGAGCAAGTTCAAACTCCATTCGTTTGTTAAATCCAACACGTACAATTCAGTAGATTTGTTTCATTGCTAATGTATTTTGGTAAGAAAAGAAACATCTTCATTGTCGAACACAGTACTGTACTTAATAGTCTTGTTCAGCTCTAGGAATGAGTTGCTTTGCAACGAAGAGTGTACGTCACAGTAAGTTCAAACTTTATTCGTTTGTAAAATCCAACAAGTTGTACAATTTAGTATCTTTGTTTCATTTCTAATGTAGTTTGGCAAGAAAGGAAACATCTTCACTGCCGAACACTGTACTGTGCAAAATAAGCCTGTTCTGCTCTAGGAATGAGTTGCTTTTGTACAAACAAGGGAGATCACAGCAAGTTCAAAATTTCCTAGTTTGTAAAATCTAACAAGTTGTACAATTTAGTATCTTTGTTTAATTTCTAATGTAGTTTGGTAAGAAAAGAAACATCTTCTTTGACAAACACTGTCCTGGGAGTAATAGGTTTATTCAGCTCTAGGAAACAGTTGCTTTTCTATGAAAATTGTAGATCACAGCAAGTTCAAACTTCATTCGTTTGTACATTCCAACAGTGTGTACAATTTAGTAGCTTTGTTTCATTTCTAATGTAGTTTGGTAAGAAAATAAATATCTTCATTGCTGAACAAAGTACTGTGCGAAATAGGCTTGTTCAGCTCTAGGAATGAGCTGCTTTCCTACGAACACAAGAGATCACAGCAAGTTCAACTTTCCTCGTTTGTACAATCCAACAATTTGTACAATTTAGGATTCTAATGGAATTTCTATTGTTGTTTCATAAGAAAAGAAACATCTTCATTACTGAACACTGTCCTGTGTGAAATAAGCTTATTCACTTCTACGAATGAGTGGCTTTCCTACAAAGATGGTAGATCACTGCATGTTCAAACTTCATTCGTTTGTACCATACAACAAGTTGTACAATTTAATGTCTTCATTTCATTTCTAATGTAGTTTGGCAAGAAAGGAAACATCTTCATTGCCAAACACTGTACTGTATGAAATAAGCCTGTTCAGCTCTAGGAATGAGTTGCTTTCCTACGAACACGGGAGATCACAGCAAGTTCAAACTTTCCTAGTTTGTACAATCTAACAAGTTGTACAATTTAGTAACTTCGTTTCATTTTGAGTGTAGTTTTGTAAGAAAAGAAACATCTTCATTGCCGAACACTGTCCTGTGCAAAATAAGTTTGTTCAGCTCTAGGAATGAGTTGCTCTCCCATGAAAAGTGTAGATCACAGCAAGTTGAAACTTCATTCGTTTGTACAATCCCTCAAGGTGACAATGTAATGGCTTTGTTTCATTTCTAATGTAGTTTGGTAAGAAAAGAAGCATCATTGCCTAACACAGTACTGTGCGAAATAGGCTTGTTCAACTATAGGAATGAGTTGCTTTCCTACGAACAGGGGAGATCACAGCAAGTTCAAACTTTCCTCATTTGTACAGTCCAACAAGTTGTACAATTTAGTAGGCTAGTTTCATTTCTACTGTTTTTTTGTAAGAAAAGAAACATCTTCATTTTCGAACACTTTCCTGTGCGAAATCAGTTTGTTCAGCTCTAGGAATGAGGTGCTTTCCTACGAAGAGTGTTGATCACAGCAAGTTCAAACTTCATTCCTTTGTACAATTCAACAAGTTGCACAATTCAGTAGCTTTGTTTCATCTCTAATGTAGTTTCGTAAGAAAAGAAACATCTTCATTGCCAAACACCGTACTGTGCGAAATAAGCTTGTTCAGCTCTAGGAATGAGTGGCTTTCGTACGAACAAGGGAAATCACAGCAAGTTCAAACTTTCCTCATTTGTACAATCTAACAAGTTGTACAATTTAGTAGCTTTGTTTCATTTCTATTGTAGTTTGGCAAGAAAAGAAACATCTTCATTGCCACACACAGTACTGTGCGAAATAAGCCCTTTCAGCTCTAGGAGTCAGTTGCTGTCCTAAGAAGAGTGTAAATCAGAGCAAGTTCAAACTCCACTCTTTTGTACAATCCCACACGTTGTACAATTTAGTACCTTTGTTTCATTTCTAATGCAGTTTGTTAAGAAAAGAAACATCTTCATTGCCGAACACAGTACTGTGTGAAATAGGCTTGTTCAGCTCTAGGAAAGAGTTGCTTTGCTATGAAGATTGTAGATCATAGCAAGTTCAATCTTCATTCGTTTGTACAAGCCAACAAGTTGTACAATTTAGTATCTTCATTTCATTTCTGATGTAGTTTGGCAAGAAAGGAAACATCTTCACTACCGAACACTGTAAAGTGTGAAATAAGCCTGTTCTACTCTAGGAATGAGTTGCATTTCTATGAACACGGGAGATCACAGCAAGTTCAAACTTCATTACTTTGTACAATCCAACAAGTTCTAAAATTTAGTAGCTTTGTTTCATTTCTTATGGAGTTTGGTAAGAAAAGAAACATCTTCATTTCTGAACACAGTACTGTGCAAAATACAATTGTTCAGCTCTAGGAATGAGTTGCTTTCGTATGAAGAGTGTAGATCAGAGCAAGTTCAAATTCCATTCCTTTGTAAAATCCAACAAGTTGTACAATTTAGTAGCCTTGTTTCATTTCTAATTTAGTTTGGTAAGAAAAGAAACATCTTCATTGCCGAACACAATACTGTGCGAAATAGGCATGTTCAGCTCTAGGAATGAGTTGCTTTGCTACGAAGAGTGTAGATCACAGCAAGTTCAAACTTCATTAGTTTGTAAAATCCAACAAGTTGTTCAATTTAGTATCTTCGTTTCATGGCTAATATAGGTAGGCAAGAAACGAAAGATCTTCTCTGGCAAACACTGTACTGTGCAAAATAAGGCTGTTCTGCTCTAGGAATGAGTTCCTTTCCTACTAACACTGGAGATCACAGCAAGTTCAAACTTTCCTCGTTTGTACAATCTAACAAGATATACAATTTCATAACTTCGTTTCATTTCTAATGTAGTTTGGTAAGCAAAGAAACATCTTCTTTGTCGAACACTGTCCTGGGCGAAATAGGTTTGTTCAGCTCTAGGAATCAGTTGCTTTTCTACGAACAGTGTACATCACAGCAAGTTTAAACTTTCCCCGTTTGTACAATCCAAGAAGTTGTACAATTTAGCAAGCTAGTTTCATTTCCACCGTTTTTTGGTAAGAAAAGAAACATCTTCATTCCCGAACACTCTCCTGTGTGGAATCACTTTGTTCAGCTCTAGGAATGAGTTGCTTTCCTATGAAGAGTGTTGATCACAGCAAGTTCAAACTTCATTCATTTGTACAATCTATCATGTTCTACAATCTAGTAGCTTTGTTTCATTTCTAACGTAGTTTGGTAATAAAATAAACATCTTCATTGCCAAACAGAGTACTGTGCGAAATAGAAGTGTTCAGCTCTAGGAATGAGGTACTTTCCTATGAAGAGTGTAGATCACAGCAAGTTCAAACCTCATGCGTTTGTACAATCCAACATGTTGTACAATTTAGTAGCTCAGTTTCATTTCTACTGTTGTTTGTTAAGAAAAGAAACATCTTCATTGCTGAAAACTGTACTGTGCGAAATAAGCTTAATCAGCTCTATGAATGAGTTGCTTTCCTACGAAGAGTGTAGATCACAGCAAGTTCAAACTTCATTCATTTGTACAATCCCACAAGTTGTACAATTTAGTAGCCTAGTTTAATTTCTAATGCAGATTGGTAAGAAAACAAACATCTTCATTGCTGAAGTGTGTAATGTGCTTAATAAGACTGGGCAGCTCCAGGAATGAGTGGCTTTCGTACAAACAAGGGAAATCACAGCAAGTTCAAAATTTCCTTGTTTGTAAAATCTATCAAGTTGTACAATTTAATAACTTCATTTCATTTCTAATGTAGTTTCTCAAGAAAAGAAACATCTTCATTGCTGAACACTGTACTGTGTGAAATAATCCTGTTCAGCACTAGGAATGAGTTGCTTTCCTATGAAGAGTGAAGATCACAGCAAGTTTAAATTCATTCGCTTGTACAATCCAACAATTTGTACAATTTAGTAGCCTAGTTTCATTTCTAATGTAGATTGGTAAGGAAAGAAACATCTTCATTGCCGAACACTGTAACGTGCGAACTAAGCCTGTTAAGCTCTAGGAACAAGTTGCTTTCGTATGAAGACTGTAGATCACAGCAAGTTCAAACTTCATTTGCTTGTACAGTCCTACAAGTTGTACAATTTACAAACTTCGTTTCATTTCTAATGTAGTTTGGTAATAAAAGAATCATCTTCATTGCCGAACACTGTAATGTGCTAAATAAGCCTGGCCAGGTCCAGGAATGAGTTGCTTTTGTACAAAGAAGGGAGATCACAGCAATTTCAAAATTTCCTCGTTTGTAAAATCAAACAAGTTGTACAATTTAGTAACTTCGCTTCATTTCTAATGTAGTTTGGTAAAAAAAAAAATCATCATTGCCGAACACTGTACTGTGCAAAATAATCCTGTTCAGCTCTAGGAATGAGTTGCTTTCCTAGGAATAGTGTGGACCACACCAAGTTCAAACTTCATTCGTTTGTACAATCCAACAAGTTGTACAATTTAGTAGCCTAGTTTCATTTCTAATGTAGATTGGTAAGAAAAGAAAAATCTTCATTGCCGAATACTGTACTGTGCGAAATAAGCTTCTTCAGCTCTAGGAGTGAGTTGCATTCCTACGAAAAGTGTAGATCACAGCAAGTTCAAACTTCATTCGTTTGTACAATCCAACAAGTTATACAATTTAGTAGCTTCGTTTCATTTCTAATGTAGTTTGGTAAGAAAAGAAACATCTTCATTGCTGAAGACAGTACTGTGCTAAATAAGCCTGTTAAGCTCTAATAATCAGTTGCTTTCATAGGAACAAGGGAGATCACAGCAAGTTCAAACTTTCCTCGTTTGTACAATGCAACAAGTTGTACAATGCTGTCACTGCATTTCATTTCTAATCTAGTTTGGTAAGAAAATAAACATCTTCATTGCCTAAAACTGTACTGTATGAAATAAGCTTGTTCATCTCTAGGAATGAGTTGCTTTAGTACAAACATGGAAGATCACAGCAAGTTCAAACTTTCTTCGTTTATACAATCTAACAAGTTGTACAATTTAGTAGCTTTGTTTCTTTTCTAATGTAGTTTGGCAAGAAAAGAAACATCTTCATTGCCAAACACTGTACTGTGAGAAATAAGCCTGTTCAAATCTGGGAATGAGTTTCTTTCCTAAGAAGAAAGTATATCAGAGCAAGTTAAAACTCCATTTGTTCATACAATCCAACACGTTCTACAATTTTGGGGCTTTGTTTCATTTCTAATGTAGTTTGGTAAGAAAAGAAACATCTTCATTTTTGAACACATTACAGTGCGAAATAAGGTTGTTTAGCTCTAGGAATGAGTTGCTTTGCAACGAAGATTGTACAATACAGCAAGTTCAAACTTTATTCATTTGTACAATCGAACAAGTTGTACAATTTACTGTCTTCATTTCATTTCTAATGTACTTTGGCAAGAAAGGAAACATCTTCACTGCCGAACACTGTACTGTGCGAAATAAGCATGTTCTGCTCTAGGAATGAGTTGCTTTCCTAAGAACATGGGAGATCACAGCAAGTTCAAACTTTCCTCGTTTGTAAAATCTAACAAGTTGTACAGTTTAGTAACTTCGTTTCATTTCTAATGTAGTTTGGTAAGAAAACAAACTTCTTTGCCGAACACTGTCCTGGGAGAAATAGGTTTGTTCAGCTCTAGAAATCAGTTGCTTTTCTAAGAAGAGTGTAGATCGCAGTAAGTTCAAACTTCATTCATTTGTACAATCCAACAGCTTGTACAATTTAGTAGCTTTGTTTCATTAATACTGTAGTTTGGTAAGAAAAGAAACATCTTTATTGCCGAACACAGTACTGTGCGAAATAGGCTTGTTCAGCTCTAGGAATTAGCTGCTTTCCTACGAACACAGGAGATCACAGCAAGTTCAAACTTTCCTTGTTCGTACAATCCAACAATTTTAAAAATTTAGTATTAGAGTTGATTTTCTACTGTTGTTTGGTAAGAAAAGAAACATCTTCATTACCAAACACTGTCCTGTGAGAAATAAGCTTATTCACTTCTACGAATGAGTGGCTTTCCTATGAAGATGGTAGATCACAGCAAGTTCAGACTTCATTCATTTGTACCATAGAAGAAATTGTACAATTAAATGTCTTCGTTTCATTTCTAATGAAGTGTTGCAAGAAAGGAAACATCTTCATTGCTGAACACTGCACTGTGTGAAATACTCCTGTTCAGCTCTAGGAATGAGCTGCTTTCCTATGAACATGGGAGATCACAGCAACTTAAAACGTTCCACATTTGTACAATCTAACAAGATGTACAATTTAGTAACTTCGTTTCATTTCAAATGTAGTTTTGTAAGAAAAGAAACATCTTCATTACCGAACACTGTCCTGTGCAAAATAGGTTTGTTCAGCTCTAGGAATGAGTTGCTTTCATATGAAGAGCATAGATCACAGCAAGTTAAAACTTCATTCATTTTTACAATCCAACAAGGTGTTCAATTTAATACCTTTGTTTCATTTCTAATGTAGTTTGCAAAGAAAAGAACCATCATTGCCGAACACAGTACTGTGCCAAATAGGCTTGTTCAGCTCTAGGAATGAGTTGCTTTGCTACGAAAATGGGAGATCACAGCAAGTTCAAACTTTCCTAGTTTGTACAATCCAACAAGTTGTAAAATTTAGTATGCTAGTTTCATTTCTAGTGTTTTTTGGTAAGAAAAGAAACGTCTTCATTTTCGAACCCTTTCCTATGCGAAATCAGTTTGTTCAGCTATAGGAATGAGGTGCTTTCCTATGTAGAGTGTAGATCACAGCAAGTTCAAACTTCATTCATTTGTACAATGCAACAAGTTGTACAATTTAGTAGGCTAGTTTCATTTCTAATGTAGATTGATAAGAAAAGAAACATCTTTTTTGCCGAACTCTGTAATGTGCAAAATAAGCCTGGGCAGCTCTAGGAATGAGTGGCTTTTGTACAAACAAGGGAGATCACAGCAAGTTCAAACTTTCCTGGTTTGTGCAATGCAACAAGTTGTACAATTTGGTCACTTTGTTTCATTTGTAATTTAGTTTGGTAAGAAAAGAAACATCTTCATTTCCAAACACTGTACTGTGTGAAATAAGCTTGTTCAGCTCTAGGAATGAGTTGTTTTCGTACAAACACGGATGATCACAGCAAGTTCAAACTTTCCTCGTTTGTAAAATCCAACAATGTGTACAATTTAGTAGCTTTGTTTCATTTCTAATGTAGTTTTTAAACAAAAGAAACATCATTGCTGAACACAGTACTGGGTGAAATAGACTTGTTCACCTCTAAGAATGAATTGCTGTCCTACCAACACGGGAGATCACAGCAAGTTTAAACTTTCCTCGTTTGTACAATCCAACAAGTTTTACAATTTAGTAGGCTAGTTTCATTTCTTTTTCTTTTTCTTTTTCTTTTTTCTTTTTTTTATTTTTGGTAAGAAACAAAACATCTTCATTGCCAAACACTGTCCTGTGTGAAATAAGCTTATTCAGGACTACGAATGAGTGGCTTTCCTACAAAGATGGTAGATCACAGCAAGTTCAAACTTCATTCGTTTGTACCATCCAACAAGTTTTACAATTTAGTATCTTCGTTTAATTTCTAATATAGTTTTGCAAGAAAGGAAACATCTTCATTACCGAACACTGTACTGTGTGAAATAAGCCTGTTCAGATCTAGGAATGAGTTGCTTTCCTACGAACACTGGAGATCACAGGAAGTTCAAACCTTCCTCGTATGTACAATCTAACAGGTGGTACAATTTAGTAACTTAGTTTCACTTCGAATGTAGTTTTGTAAAAAAGAAACATTTTCATTGCCAAACACTGTCCTGTGTGAAATAGGTTTGTTCAGCTCTAGGAATGAGGTACTTTCCTATGAAGAGTGTAGATCACAGCAAGTTCAAACTCCATTCCTTTGTACAATCCAACAAGTTGGACAGTTTAGTAGCCCAGTTTCATTTCTACTGTTGTTTGGTAAGAAAAGAAATATCTTCATTGCCGAAAACAGTACTGTGCGAAATAAGCATATTCAGCTCTAGGAATGATTTGCTTTCCTACGGAGAGTGCAGCTCACAGCAAGTTCAAACTTCATTCGTTTGTACAATCCAACAAGTTTTACAATTTAGTAGCCTAGTGTCATTTCTAATGTAGATTTTTAAGAAAAGAAACATCTTCATTCCCGAACACAGTAACGTGTGAAATAAGACTGTTAAGCTCAAGGAATGAGTTCCTTTCATACGAAGAGTGTAGATCACAGCAAGTTCAAACTTCATTCAGTTGTACAATCCAACAAGTTGTACAATTTCCGAGCTTCATTTCTTTTCTAATGTAGTTTGGTAAGAAAAGAATCATCTTCATTTCCCAACTCTGTAATGTGTAAAATAAGCCTGGGCAGCTCCAGGAATGAGTTGCTTTCGTACTAACAAGGGAGATCACAACAAGTTCAAAATTTCCTCGTTTGTAAAATCTAACAAGTTGTACAATTTAATAACTTCGTTTCATTTCTAATGTAGTTTCTCAAGAAAAGAAACATCTTCATTCCAAACACTGTATTGTGCGAAATAATCCTGTTCAGTTCTAGGAATGAGTTGCTTTGCTACGAAGAGTGTAGAGCACAGCAAGTTCAACTTCATTCGTTTGTAAATCCAACAAGTTGTACAATTTAATAGCCTAGTTTCATTTCTAATGTAGATTGGGAAGAAAAGAAACATTTTCATTGCCAAACACTGTAACATGTGAAATAGGCCTGTTAAGCTCTAGGAACAAGTTGCTTTCGTATGAAGACTGTAGATCACAGCTAGTTCAAACTTCATTCGCTTATACAATCCAACAAGTTGTACAATTTCCGAACTTCATTTCATTTCTAATGTAGTTTGGTAAGAAAAGAATCATCTTCATTGCCAAACTCTGTATTGTGCAAAATAAGCCCGGGCAGCTCCAGGAATGAGTTTCTTTCGTACGAACAAGGGAGATCACAGCAAGTTCAAAATTTCCTCATTTGTAAAATCTAACAAGTTGTACAGTTTAGTAACTTTGTTTCATTTGTAATGTAGTTTGGCAACAACAACAACAACAAAAAATCTTCATTGCCGAACACTTTACTGTGCGAAATAATACTTTTCAGCTCTAGGAATGAGTTGTTTTCCTACGAAGAGCGTAGATCACACCAAGTTCAAACTTCATTCGTTTGTAGAACTCAACAAGTTGCACAATTTAGTAGCCTAGTTTCATTTCTATACTTGTTTGGTAAGAATAGAAACATCTTCATTGCCGAACACTGTACTGTGCGAAATAAGCTTCTTCAGCTCTAGGAATGAGTTGCATTCCTACAAAGAGTGTAGATCACAGCAAGTTCAAATTTCATTCATTTTTACAACCCAACAAATTATACAGCTTAGTAGCTTCAGTTCATTTCTAATGTAATTTGGTAAGAAAAGAAACATCTTCATTTCCGAACACTGTACTGTGCTAAATAAGCCTGTTAAGCTCTAGGAATCAGTTGCTTTTGTAGGAACAAGGGAGATCTCAGCAAGTTTAAGCTTTCCTCATTTGTACAATCTAACAAGTTATACAATTTAGTAGCTTTGTTTCTTTTCTAATGTAGTTTGGCAAGAAAAGAAACATCTTCATTGCTAAACACTGTACTGTGCAAAATAAACCTGTTCAGCTCTAGAAATGAGTTGCTTTCCTAAGAAGAGTGTAGATCACTGCAATTTCAAACTTCACTTGTTTGTACAATCCAACAAGTTATATAATTTCATAGCCTCGTTTCATGTTGTTTGATAAGAAAAGAAACATCTTCAGTTCCGAACACTGTCCTGAGCGAAATCAGTTTCTTCAGCTCTAGGAATGAGTTGCTTTCCCAAGAAAAGTGTAGATTAGAGCAAGTTCAAACTCCACTCATTTGTACAATCCAACACGTTTTACAATGTAGTAGCTTTCTTTCATTTCTAATGTAGTTTGGTAAGAAAAGAAACATCTTCATTGTCGAACACAGTACTGTGTGAAATAGGCTTGTTCAGCTCTAGGAATGAGTTGCTTTGCTACAAAGTGTACATCACAGCAAGTTCAAACTTCATTGGTTTGTACAATCCAACAAGTTGTACAATTTACTATCTTTGTTTCATTTCTAATGTAGTTTGGCAAGAAATGAAACATCCTCACTGCCAAACACTGTACTGTGTGAAATAAGCCTGTTCTGCTCTAGGAATGAGTTGCTTTCCTATGAACACGGGAGATCACAGCAAGTTCAAACTTTCCTCCTTTGTACAATCTAACAAGTTGTACAATTTAGTAACTTCATTTCATTTCTAATGTAGTTTGGTAAGAAAAGAAACATCTTTGCTGAATACTGTCCTGGGCGAAATACGTTTGTTCAGCTCTAGGAATCAGTTGCTTTTCTATGAAGAGTGTAGATCACAGGAAGTTCAAACGTCATTCGTTTGTACATTCCAGCAGGGTGTGCAATATAGTAGCTTTGTTTCCTTTCTAATGTATCTTGATAAGACAATAAACATTTTCATTGCCGAACACAGTACTGTGCAAAATAGGCTTGTTCAGCTCTAGGAATGAGTTGCTTTCCTACGAACACGGGAGATCACAGCAAGTTCAAACTTTCCTCATTTGTACAATCCAACAAATTTTACAATTTTTAAATCTAGTTTCATTCCTACAGTTGTTTGGTAAGAAAAGAATATCTTCATTGCCGAACACTGTACTGTGCGAAATAAGCTTATTCAGTTCTAAGAATGAGTTGCTTTCCTACGAAGATGGTAGATCACAGCAAGTTCAAACTTCATTCGTTTGTACCATCCAAAAAGTTGTACAATTTAGTGTCTTCATTTCATTTCTAATGTAGTTTTCCAAGAAAGGATGCATCTTCATTGCTGAACACTGTACTCTGTGAAATAAGCCTGTTCAGCTCTAAGAATGAGTTGCTTTCCTATGAACACGGGAGATCCCAGCCAGTTCAAACTTTCCTCGTTTGTACAATCTAACAAGTTGTACAATTTAGTAACTTCATTCATTTCTAATGTAGTTTGGTAAGAAAAGAAACATCTTCTTTGCCGAATACTGTACTGGGCAAAATAGGTTTATTCAGCTCTAGGAATCAGTTGCTTTTCTACGAAGAGTGTAGATCACAGGAAGTTCAAACTTCATTCGTTTATACATTCCAATAGGGTGTACAATTTAGTAGCTTTGTTTCCTTTCTAATGTAGCTTGGTGAGACAATAAACATTTTCATTGCCGAACACAGTACTGTGAGAAATAGGCTATGAACATGGGAGATCACAGCCAGTTCAAACTTTCCTCTTTTGTAAAATCTAACAAGTTGTACAATTTAGTAACTTCGTTTCATTTCGAATGTAGTTTTGTAAGAAAATAAACATCTTCATTGCTGAACACTGTCCTGTGCTAAATAGGTATGTTCACCTCTAGGAATGAGTTGCTTTCCTATGAAGAGTGTAGAACACAGCAAGTTCAAACTTCATTCGTTTGTACAATCCAACAAGTTGTAAAATTTCGTTGCTTCATTTCATTTCTAATGTAGTTTGGTAAGAAAAGTAACATCTTCATTGCCGAACACTGTCCTGTGCAAAATCAGTTTGTTCAGCTCTAGGAATGAGTTGCTCTCCTAAGAAGAGTGTAGATCACAGCAAGTTCAAACTGCATTCGTTTGTACAATCCACCAAGGTGTACAATTTAGGAGTTTTGTTCCGTTTCTAATGTAGTTTGGTAAGAAAAGAAACATCATTGCCAAACACAGTACTGTGTGAAATAGGCTTGTTCAGCTCTAGGAATGAGTTGCTTTCCTACGAACAAGGGAGATCACAGCAAGTTCAAACTTTCCTTGTTTGTGCAATCTAACAGGTTGTATAATTTAGTAGATTTGTTTAATTTCTAATGTAGTTTGTGAAGAAAGGAAACATGTTCATTGCTGAACACTGTCCAGTGAGAATTCAGTTTGTTCAGCTCTAGGAATGAGTTGCTTTCCTATGAAGAGTGTAGATCACAGCAAAATCAAACTCCATTTGTTTGTACAATCCAAATAGTTGTACAATTTAGTAGCTTTGTTTCATTTCTAATGTAGTTTGGTAAGAAAAGAAACATCTTCATTGCCGAACACTGTCCTGTGTGAAATAGGCTTGTTCAGCTCTAGGAATGAGTTGCTTTCCTAGGAAGAGTGTAGATCACAGCAAGTTCAAACTTCATTCGTTTGTACAATCCAACAAGTTGTACAATTTAGTAGCTTCGTTTCATTTCTAATGTAGATTGGTAAGAAAAGAAACATCTTCATTGTCGAGCACTGTACTGTGCAAAATAAGCCTGTTCTGCCCTAGGAACGAGTTGCTTTTGTATGAAGAGTGTAGATCACAGCAAATTCAAACTTCATTCCCTTCTAAAATCCAACAAGTTGTACAATTACAAGCTTCGTTTCATTTATAAGTAGTTTGCTAAGAAAAGAATCATCTTCATAGCCGAACTCTGGAATGTGCAAAATAAGCCTGGGCAGCTCCAGAAATGAGTTGCTTTCGTACGAAGAAGGGAGATCACAGCAAGTTCCAAATTTCCTCGTTTCTAAAATCTAACAAGGTGCATAATTTAGCAACTTTGTTTCATTTCTAATGTAGTTTGCCTAACGCTGTACTGGGTGAAATAATCCTGTTCAGCTCTAGGAATGAGTTGCTTTCCTACGAACACTGTAGATCACAGCAAGTTCAAACTTCATTCATTTGTACAATCCAAGAAGTTGTATACTTTAGTAGCCTACTTTCATTTCTACTGTTGTTTGGTAAGAATATAAACATCTTCATTGCCGAAAACAGTCCTGTGCGAAATAAGCTTCTTCAGCTCTAGGAATGAGTTGCATTCCTACGAAGAGTGTAGATCACAGCAAATTCAAACTTCATTCGTTTGTACAATCCAACAAATTATACAATTTGGAAGCTTCGTTTCATTTTTAATGTAGTTTGGTAAGAAAAGAAACATCTTCATTGCCAAACACTCTACTGTGCTACATAAGCCTGTTAAGCTCTAGGAATCAGTTGTTTTCATACGAACAAGGGAGATCACAGCAAGGCCAAACTTTCTTCATTTGTACAATGCAACAAGTTGTACAATTTGGTCACTCCGTTTCATTTCTAATGTAGTTTGGTAAGAAAAGAAACATCTTCATTGCTTTCAAACTTCATTTGTTTGTAAAATCCAACATGTTTTACAATTTCGTAGCTTCGTTTCATTTCCAATGTAGTTTGGTTAGAAAAGAAACATCTTCATTGCTGAACACTGTCCTGTGTGAATTCAGTTCTTTCAGTTCTAGGAATGAGTTGCTTTCATAAGAAGAGTTTAGATCAGAGCAAGTTCAAACTCCACTCGTTTGTACAATCCAACAAGTTGTACAATTTAGAAGCTTTGCTTCATTTCTAATGTTGTTTGGTAAGAAAAGAAACGTCTTCATTGCCGAACACAGTACTGTGCAAAATAGGCTTGTTCAGCTCTAGGAATAAGTTGCTTTGCTACGAAGAGTGTACATCACAGCAAGTTCAATCTTCGTTCGTTTTTACAATCCAACAAGTTTGGTAAGAAAAGAAACATCTTCATTGCTGAACACAGTACTGTGTGAAATAGGCTTTTTCAGCTCTAGGAATGAGTTGCTTTCCTACGAACACGGGAGATCACAGCAAGTTCAAACTTTCCTCGTTTGTACAATCCAACAATGTGTACAATTTAGTATCCTAGTTTCATTTCTACTGTTGTTTGGTAAGAAAAGAAACATCTTCATTGCCAAACACTGTACTGTGTGAAATAAGCTTATTCAGTTATAGGAATGAGTTGTTTTCCTACGAAGATGGTAGATCACAGGAAGCTCAAACTTCATTTGTTTGTACCTTCAAAGAAGTTGTACTACTTAGTATCTTCGTTTCATTTCTAATGTAGTTTGGCAAGAGAGGAAACATCTTCTTTGCCGAACACTGTACTGTGTGAAATAAGCCTGTTCAGCTCTAGGAATGAGTTGCTCTTCTATGAACAAGGGAGATCACAGCCAGTTCAAACTTTCATCGTTTGTAAAATCTAACAAGTTGTACAATTTAGCAACTTCGTTTCATTTCTAATGTAGTTTGGTAAGAAAAGAAACACTTTTATTGCCAAACACTGTCCTGTGCGAAATAGAATTGTTCAGCTCTAGGAATGAGTTGCTTTCCTAAGAAGAGTGTAGGTCACAGAAAGTTCAAACTTCATTCGTTTGTACAATCCTACAAGTTGCACAATTTAGTAGCCCAGTTTCATTTCTACTGTTGTTTGCTAAGAAAAGAAACATCTTCATTGCCGAAAACTGTACTGTGTGAAATAACGTTATTCAGCTCTAGGAATGAGTTGCTTTTCAACGAAGAGTGTAGATCACAGCAGTACAAACATCATTTGTTTGTACAATCCAACAAGTTGTACAATTTAGTAGCCTAGATATATTTCTAATGTAGATTGGTAAGAAAAGAAACATCTTCATTTCCGAACACTGTAAAGTGCGAAATAAGCCTGTTAAGCTCTAGGAAAAAGTTGCTTTCGTATGAACAGTGTAGATCACAGCAAGTTCAAACTTCATTCGCTTGTACAATCCAACAAGTTTCATTTATAATGTGGTGTAGTAAGAAAACAATCATCTTCATTGCCAAACTCTGTAATGTGCAAAATAAGCCTGGGCAGCTCCAGGAATGAGTTGGTTTCATATGAACAAGGGAAATCACAGCAAGTTCAAAATTTCCTCGTTTGAAAAATCTGAGAAGTTGTACAATTTAGTAATTTAGTTTCATTTCCAATGTAGTTTGGCAACAACAACAACAAAATCTTCATTGCCGAATGCTATACTGTGCGAAATAATCCTGTTCAGCTCTAGGAATGAGCTGCTTTCCTAGGAAGAGTGTAGATCACAGCAAGTTCAAACTTCATTCATTTGTACAATCCAACAAGTTGTACAATTTAGTAGCTTAGTTTCATTTCTAATGTTGTTTGGTAAGAAAAGAAACATCTTCATTGCCGAACACTGTACTGTGCGAAATAAGCTTGTTCAGCTCTAGGAATGAGTTGCTTTCCTACAAAGAGTGTAGATCACAGCAAGTTCAAACTTCACTCGTTTGTACAATCCAACAAGTTGTACAATTTAGTAGCTTCGTTTCATTTCTAATGTAGTTTGGTAAGAAAAGAAACATCTTCATTGACAAACACTGTACTGTGCTAAAAAAGCCTGTTAAGCTCTAGGAATGAGTTGCTTTTGTACGAACACGGAAGATCACAGCAAGTTCAAACTTTCTTCGTTTCTACAATCTAACAAGTTGTACAAGTTAGTACCTTCATTTCATTTCTAATGTAGTTTGGCAAGAAAAGAAACATCTTCATTGCCGAACACTGTACTGTGCGAAATGAGCCTGTTCAGCTCTAGGAAAGAGTTGCTTTCCTAAAAAAGAGTGTAGATCACAGCAAGTTCAAACTTCAGTTGTTTGTACAATAAAACAAGTTGTACAATTTCGTAGCTTCATTTCATTTCTAATGTAGTTGGTAAGAAAAGAAACATCTTCATTGCCAAACACTGTCCTGTCTGAAATCAGTTCATTCAGCTCTAGGAATGAGTTGCTTTCCTAAGAAGAATGTAGATAAGAGCAAGTACAAACTCCATTACTTTGTACAATACAACAAGTTTTACAATTTACTAGCCTAGTTTCGTTTCTACTGTTGTTTGGTAAGAAAAGAAACATCTTCATTGCCAAACACTGTACTATGTGAAATAAGCTTATTCAGCTCTAGGAATGAGTTGCTTTGCTACGAACAGTGTAGATCACAGCAAGTTCAAACTTCATTCGTTTGTACAATCCAACAAGTTGTACTATTTAGTATCATCATTTCATTTCTAATGTAGTTTGGCAAGAAAGCAAACATCTTCATTGCTGAACACGGTACTGTGCGAAATAAGCCTATTCTGCTCTACGAATGAGTTGCTTTCCTACAACACAGCAAGTTCAAATTTTCCTCGTTTGTACAGTCTAACAAGTTGTATAATTTAGTAACTTCATTTCATTTTGAATGTAGTTTCGTAAGAAAAGAAACATCTTCATTGCCAAACACTGTGTTGTGAGAAATAGGCTTGTACAGCTCTAGGAATGAGTTGCTTTCCTATGAAGAGTGTAGATCACAGCAAGTTCAAACTTCATTCATTTGTAAAATCCAACAAGTGGTTCAATTTAGGATCTTCGTTTCATTTCCAGTGTACTTTGGTAAGAAAAGAAGCATCTTCATTGCCGAATACTGTACTGTGCGAAATAAGCTTGTTCACCTTTAGGAATGAGTAGCTTTCGTACGAACACGGGAGATCACAGCAAGTTCAAACTTTCCTTGTTTGTACAATCTAACAAGTTGTACAATTTAGTAGCTTTGTTTCATTTCTAATGTAGTTTGGTAAGAAAAGAAACATCTTCATTGCCGAACACTGTACTGTGCGAAATAAGCTTGTTCAGCTTTAGGAATGAGTTGCTTTCCTATGAAGAGTGGAGATCACAGCAAGTTCAAACTCCATTCGTTTGTACAATACATATAGTTGTACAATTTAGTACCTTCGTTTCATTTCTAATGTAGTTTGGTAAGAAAAGAAACATCTTCATTGCCAAACACTGTACTGTGCGAAATAAGCTTGTTCAGCTCTAGGAATGAGTTGCTTTCCTATGAAGAGTGTAGATCACAGCAAGTTCAAACTTCATTCGTTTGTACAATCCAACAAGTTGTACAATTTAGTAGCTTTGTTTCATTTCTAATGTAGTTTGGTAAGAAAAGAAACATCTTCATTGCCAAACACTGTACTGTGCAAAATAAGCCTGTTCAGCTCTAGGAATGAGTTGCTTTCCTAGGAACATGGGAGATCACAGCAAGTTCAAACTTCATTTGTTTGTACAATCCAACAAGTTGTACAATTTAGTAGCCAGTTTCATTTCTAATGTAGTTTGGTAAGAAAAGAAACATCTTCATTGCCGAACACTGTACTGTGTGAAATAAGCTTGTTCAGCTCTAGGAATGAGTTGCTTTCCTATGAAGAGTGTAGATCACAGCAAGTTCAAACTTCATTCGTTTGTACAATCCAACAAGTTGTACAATTTAGTAGCTTCGTTTCACTTCTAATGTATCTTTTGTAAAAGAAAAGAAACATCTTCATTGTAAAACACTGTACTGTGTGAAATAAGCCTGTTCAGCTCTACAAATGATTATTGCTTTCTAATGTAGTTTTGAAGAAGTGTAGATCACAGCAAGTTCAAAACTTCCTCGTTTGTACAATCCAACAAAGTTGTACAATTTAGTAGCTTCGTTTCTTTTCTAATGTAGTTTGGTAAGAAAAGAATCATCTTCATTGCCAAACTCTGTAATGTGCAAAATAAGCCTGGGCAGCTCCAGGAATGAGTTGCTTTCATACGAACAAGGGAGATCACAGCAAGTTCAAACTTTATTCCTTTGTACAATCCAACAAGTTGTACAATTTACTAGCCCAGTTTCATTTCTACTGTTGTTTGGTAAGAAAAGAAACATCTTCACTGATGAAAACTGTACTGTGCGAAATAAGCTTATTCAGCTCTAGGAATGAGTTGCTTTCCTAAGAAGAGTGTAGATCATAGCAAGTTCAAACTCCATTCGTTTGTACAATGCAACAAGTTGTACAATTTGGTCACTTCGTTTCATTTCTAATGTAGTTTCTCAAGAAAGGAAAAATCTTCATTGCCGAACACTGTACTGTATGAAATAAGCCTGTTCAGCTCTAGTAATGAGTTGCTTTCCTACGAACACGGGAGATCACAGCAATTTAAAACTTTCCTCATTTGTACAGTATAACAAGTAGTACAATTTAGTACATTATTTCATTTCGAATGTAGTTTTGTAAGAAAAGAAACATCTTCATTGCCAAACACTGTCCTGTGCTCTGGGAATGAGTTGCTTTCCTATAAAAACGGGAGATAAAGGCAAGTTCAAACTTTCCTCGTTTGTACAATCCAACAAGTTGTACAATTTAGTAAGCTAGTTTCATTTCTACTTTTTTTTGGTAAGAAAATAAACAACTTCATTGCCGAACACTGTCCTGTGTGAAATCAGTTCGTTCAGCTCTAGGAATGGGTTGCTTTCCTACGAAGAGTGTAGATCACAGCAAGTTCAAACTTCATTCGTTTGTACAATCCAACAAGTTATACAATTTAGTAGCTTCATTTCATTTCTAATGTAGTTTGGTAAAAAAAGAAACATCTTCATTGCTGAAGACAGTACTGTGCCAAATAGGCTTGTTCAGCTCTAGGAATGAATTGCTTTCCTATGAACACGTGAGATCACAGCAAATTCAAACTTTCCTCGTTTGTACAATCCAACAATTTGTACAATTTAGTATCCTAGTTTCATTTCTACTATTGTTTGGTAAGAAAAGAAACATCTGCAATGTCTAACACTGTATTGTGCAAAATAAGCTTATTCAGCTCTAGGAATGAATTGCTTTCGTATGAACACGGGAGATCACAGCTAGTTCAAACTTTCCTCCTTTGTATAATCTAATAAGTTGTACAATTTAGTAGCTTTGTTTCATTTCTAATGTAGTTTGCAAGAAAAGAAACATCTTCATTGCCAATCACTGTACTGTGCGAAATAAGCCTGTTCAGCTCTAGGAATGAGTTGCTTTCCTATGAAAGAGGAGAGATCACAGCAAGTTCAAACTTTCATTTGTTTGTACAATCCAACAAGTTGTACAATTTAGTAGCTTGTTTCATTTCTAATGTAGTTTGGTAAGAAAAGAAACATCTTCATTTCTGAACACTGTACTGTGTGAAATAAGCTTTGTTCAGCTCTAGGAATGAGTTGCTTTCCTATGAAGAGTGTAGATCACAGCAAGTTCAAACTTTCACTCGTTTGTACAATCTAACAAGTTGTACAATTTAGTATCTTTGTTTCATTTCTAATGTAGTTTGGCAAGAAAAGAAACATCTTCATTGCTGAACACTGTACTGTGTGAAATAAGCTTGTTCAGCTCTAGGAATGAGTTGCTTTCCTACGAAGAGTGTAGATCACAGCAAGTTCAAACTTCATTCGTTTGTACAATCCAACAAGTTGTACAATTTAGTTAGTTTGTTTCATTTCTAATGTAGTTTGATAAGAAAAGAAACATCTTCATTGCTGAACACTGTACTGTGTGAAATAAGTTTGTTCAGCTCTAGGAATGAGTTGCTTTCCTATGAAAGAGTGAGATCACAGCAAGTTCAAACTTTCCTTGTTTGTACAATCCAACAAGTTTTACAATTAAGTATCTTCATTTAATTTCTAATGTAGTTTGGCAAGAAAGCAAACATCTTCACTGCCGAACACTGTACTGTGCGAAATAAGCCTGTTCTGCTCTAGGAATGAGTTGCTGTCCTACGAAAACAGGAGATCACAGCAAGTTCAAACTTCATTTGTTTGTACAATCCAACAAGTTGTACAATTGAATAGCTTTGTTTCATTTCTAATGTAGTTTGGTAAGAAAAGAAACATATTCATTTCCGAACACTGTCCTGTGCGAAATAGGCTTGTGCAGCTCTAGGAATCAGTTGCTTTCCAAGGAAAAGTGTAGATCACAGCAAGTTCAAACTTTCCCCGTTTGTACAATGCAACAAGTTTTACAATTGGGTCACTTGGTTTCATTTCTAATGTAGTTTGGTAAGAAAAGAAACATCTTCATTGACGAGCACAGTACTGTGTGAAATAGGCTTGTTCAGCTCTAGGAATGAGTTGCTTTCCTACGAAGAGTGTAGATCACAGCAAGTCAATCTTCATTCGTTTGTACAATCCAACAAGTTTTACAATTTAGTATCCTAGTTTAATTTCTACAGTTGTTTGGTAAGAAAAGAACATCTTCATTGTTGAACGCTGTACTGTGCGAAATAAGCTTATTCAGTTCTAGGAATGAGTTGCTTTCCAACGAACATGGTAGATTACAGAAAGTTCAAACTTCATTCGTTTGTACAATCCAACAAGTTGTACAATTTTAGTAGCTTCATTTCATTTCTAATGTAGTTTGGTAAGAAAAGAAACATCTCATTGCCAACACTGTCCTGTGTGAAATAGGCTTGTTCAGCTCTAGGAATGAGTTGCTTTCCCAGGAAGAGTGTAGATCACAGCAAGTTCAAACTTTCCTTGTTTGTACAATCTAACAAGTTGTACAATTTAATAACCTCGTTTCATTTCGAATGTAGTTTTGTAAGGAAAGAAACATCTTCATTTCCGAACACTGTCCTGTGAGAGATAGGTTTGTTCAGCTCTAATAATGAGTTGCATTCCTATGAAGAGTGTAGATCACAGCAAGTTCAAACTTCATTCGTTTGTACAATCCAACAAGGTGTAAAATTTAGTAGCTTTGTTTCATTTCTAATGTAGTTTGGAAAGAAAAGAAACATCTTCATTGCTGAACACTGTCCTGTGTGAAATCAGTTTGTTCAGCTCTAGGAATGAGTTGCTTTCCTACAAAGAGTGTTGATGACAGCAAGTTCAAACTTCATTCCTTTGTACAATACAACAATTTGTACAATTTAGTAGCCCAGTTTCATTTCTACTGTTGTTTGGTAAGAAAAGAAATATCTTCATTGACGAAAACTGTACTGTGTGAAATAAGCTTATTCAGCTCTAGGAATGAGTTGCTTTCCTACAAAGAGTGTAGATCACAGCAAGTTCAAACTTCATTCGTTTGTACAATCCAACAAGTTGTACAATTTAGTAGCTTAGTTTCATTTCTAATGTAGTTTGGTAAGAAAAGAAACATCTTCATTGCCGAACACTGTACTGTGCGAAATCAGTTCGTTCAGCTCTAGGAATGAGTTGCTTCCTAAGAAGAGTGTAGATCAGAGCAAGTTCAAACTCCACTCGTTTTTACAATCCAACAAGTTGTACAATTTAGTAGCTTTGTTTCATTTCTAGTATAGTTTGGTAAGAAAAGAAACATCTTCATTGCCAATCACAACACTGTGTGAAATAAGCTTGTTCAGCTCTAGGAATGAGTTGCTTTACTACGAAGAGTGTAGATCACAGCAAGTTCAAACTTCATTCGTTTGTACAATCCAACAAGTTGTACAATTTAGTAGCTTCGTTTCATTTCTAATGTAGTTTGGTAAGAAAAGAAACATCTTCATTGCCAAACACTGTACTGTGTGAAATAAGCTTGTTCAGCTCTAGGAATGAGTTGCTTTCCTACGAAGAGTGTAGATCACAGCAAGTTCAAACTTCATTCGTTTGTACAATCCAACAAGTTGTACAATTTAGTAGCTTCATTTCATTTCTAATGTAGTTTGGTAAGAAAAGAAACATCTTCATTGCCAAACACTGTACTGTGCGAAATAAGCCTGTTCAGCTCTAGGAATGAGTTGCTTTCCTATGAACACTGGAGATCACAGCAAGTTCAAACTTTCCTCGTTTGTACAATCTAACAAGTTGTACAATTTAGTAGCTTTGTTTCATTTCTAATGTAGTTTGGTAAGAAAAGAAACATCTTCATTGCCAAACACTGTACTGTGCGAAATAAGCCTGTTCAGCTCTAGGAATGAGTTGCTTTCCTATGAACATGGGAGATGACAGCAAGTTCAAACTTCATTTGTTTGTACAATCCAACAAGTTGTACAATTTAGTAGCTTCGTTTCATTTCTAATGTAGTTTGGTAAGAAAAGAAACATCTTCATTGCCGAACACTGTCCTGTGCGAAATCAGGTTGTTCAGCTCTAGGAATGAGTTGCTTTCCTATGAAGAGTGTAGATCACAGCAAGTTCAAACTTCAATCGTTTGTACAATCCAAATAGTTGTACAATTTAGTAGCTTTGTTTCATTTCTAATGTAGTTTGGTAAGAAAAGAAAAATCTTCAATCCCGAATACTGTCCAGTGTGAAATAGGAATGTTCAGCTCTAGGAATGAGTTGCTTTCCTAGGAAGAGTGTAGATCACAGCAAGTTCAAACTTTCCTCGTTTGTACAATGCAACAGGTTGTACAATTGGGTCATTTCATTTCATTTCTAATGTAATTTGGTAAGAAAAGAAGCATCTACATTGCTGAACACTGTACTGTGCGAAATAAGCTTGTTCAGCTCTAGGAATGAGGTGTTTTCATTTGAACACGGAAGATCACTGCAAGTTCAAACTTTCCTCGTTTTTACAATCTAAGAAGTTGTACAATTTACTAGCTTTGTTTCATTTCTAATGTAGTTTGGCAAGAAAATAAACATCTTCATTGCCAAACACAGTTCTGTGCGAAATAGGCTTTTTCAGCTCTAGGAATGAGTTGCTTTCCAACGAACAGTGTAGATCACAGCAAGTTCAAACTTCATTCGTTTGTACAATCCAACAAGTTGTACAATTTAGTATCTTTGTTTCATTTCTAATGTAGTTTGGTAAGAAAGGAAACATCTTCACTGCCGAACACTTTACTGTGGGAAATAAGCCTGTTCACCTCTAGGAATGAGTTGCTTTCATACGAACACAGGAGATCACAGCAAGTTCAAACTTTACTCCTTCATACAATCTAACACTTTGTACAATTTAGTAGCTTTGTTTCATTTCTAATGTAGTTTGGCAAGAAAAGAAACATCTTGATTTCCAAACACTGGAATGTGTGAAATAAGCCTGTTCAGCTCTAGGAATGAGTTCCTTTCCTATGAACATGGCAGATGACAGCAAGTTCAAATTTCATTTTTTTGTACAATCCAACAAGTTGTACAATTGATTAGCTTCGTTTCATTTCTAATGTAGTTTCGTAAGAAAAGAAACATCTTCATTGCTGAACACTGGCCTGTGCGTAATCAGTCTGTTCAGCTCTAGGAATGAGTTGCTTTCCTATGAAGAGTGGAGATCACAGCAAGTTCAAACTGCAATTGTTTGTACAATCCAAATAGTTGTACAATTTAGTAGCTTTGTTTCATTTCTAATGTAGTTTGGTAAGAAAAGAAAATCTTCATTGCCAAACACTGTCCAGTGTGCAAAATAAGCTTGTTCAGTTCTAGGAATGAGTTGCATTCCTATGAAGAGTGTAGATCACAGCAAGTTCAAACTTCATTCGTTTGTACAAACCAACAGGTTGTACAATTTAGTCATTTCATTTCATTTCTAATGTAATTTGGTAAGAAAGAAACATCTTCATTGCTGAACACTGTACTGTGCAAAATAAGAGCTTGTTCAGCTCTAAGAATGAGGTGTTTTCATTTGAAACTAGAAGATCACAGCAAGTTCAAACTTCATTTATTTTTACATTTCTAAAGTTGTTTGGTAAGAAAAAAAAAATCTTCATAGCAAACACTGTCTTGTGTGAAATCAATTTGTTTACCTTAGGAATGAGTTGCTTTCCTATGAAGAGAAAAGACCACATCAAGTTCAAACTCCATTCGTTTATACAATGCAACTCATTCAGCTTGCCAAACACTGTTTCGGCGAAAGATGCTTTTCTTATCAAACTACACTCAAAATGAAAAAAGGTACTAAATACAACTTGTGAGATTGTACAAGGAAGAAAGTTTGAAATGGCTTTGATTTTCCAAGTTCATAGGAAAACAACTCATTCCTAGAGCTGAACAATCCACACAGTTCAGTGTTTCAGGAATGAAGATGTTTCTTTTCTTACCAAACTACATTTTGTTTCAAATTTCTAATTGTACAAGTTTGTCAAGAAAGGAAATCATCTTCATGGAAAAACACTCATTCTAGATGTCCTAAATAAGTTATTTCACAGCTCACATTTGGCAAAAGATGTTTCTTTTCTTACAAAAATACATTAGAAATGAAATGAAGATACTAAATTGTACAACTTGTTGGATTGTACAAACGATGAGAAGTTTCAAGGAATGACAGCAACTCATTCCTAGATCTGAACAAGTTATTTAACAAACAGTGTTCCAATGAAGATGTTTCTTTTTGTAAAATTAGAAAACAAGTTTTACAATTTAGTACAACTTCATTTCATTTGAAGTTTGAATGCTGTGATCTTTGTAAGAAAAGAAACATCTTCATTTCTGAACAGTGTATTTGTGCTTGTTCAGCTCTAAGAATGAGTTGCTTTTTTCCAAAGAAGATCACAGCAAGTTCAAACATTGCTCATTTGTACAACAATCTCACAAGTTGTACAATTTAGTAGTTTGTTTCAGATCTAATGTAGTTTGTAAGAAAAGAAACTCATTCCTAGAGCTGAACAGTTTATTTCTCACAGTTGCAATGAAGAGGTTTCTTTTGTTTCACATTAGATTTTTCACTAAATTGTACAACTTCATTGCCACACAGTACTGTTTGAATGGGCTGTTTTCTACTCTAGAAAAGACCCATTCCTAGAGTTGAACAAGTAGATCACAGCAAATTGAAGATGTTTCTTCATTTGTTTACATTAGAAACAAATGAAAACTACTATATTGTACAATTTGAAGTTTGAACTTGCTGTGATCTACAGCCTAGTTTCTCATTCTACTGTTGTTGTAAGAAAAGACATCTTTTCTTGCCAAACACTGTTAGAAACAAAGCAAAATTTTACAATTGTTTGCATTTCTAGGAATGAGTTTGAACTTGCTGTTCACATGTTGTAGAAAGCAGCTCATTCCTAGAGCTGAACAATTTCAAACAGTACAGTGTTTGTACAATGAAGAGTTTTACTACATTAGAATCTTCAATTCATTTAAATGTACTTTGGCAAGAAAGGAGTTTGAACTTGCTGTGATCTTCACTGCCAAACTCATTTGTACTGTGCAAAAGTGTTTGGCAATGAAGCCTGTTCTGCTCTAAGAATGAGTTCCTTTCTTACAAAAACTAGAGATCACAGCAAGTTCAAACTTCATTTATTTCATACATTTCTAATGTAGTTTGGTAAGAAAAAAAAAAAATCTTCATTGCCAAACACTGTCTTGTGTGAAATCAATTTGTTTACCTCTAGGAATGAGTTGCTTTCCTATGGAGAGTGTAGACCACATCAAGTTCAAACTCCATTCGTTTATACAATGCAACTCATTCCTAGAGCTGAACAAGCCTATTTCACAGAGTACTGTGTTCGGTAATGAAGATGTTCCTTTTCTTATCAAACTACACTCAAAATGAAAAGAAGGTACTAAATTGTACAACTTGTGAGATTGTACAAGGAGGAAAGTTTGAAATGGCTTTGATTTTCCATGTTCATAGGAAAACAACTCATTCCTAGAGCTGAACAGGTTTATTTCACACAGTTCAGTGTTCGGGAATGAAGATGTTTCTTTTCTTGCCAAACTACATTAAAAATGAAATGAAGTTACGAAATTGTACCACTTTTTAAATTTTACAAATGAGGAAAGTTTTAACTTGCTGTGATCTCCTGTGTTCGTACGAAAGCAACTCATTCCTAGAGGTGATCAAGCTTATTTCACACAGTACACATTTGGCAATGAAGATGTTTCTTTTCTTACAAAAATACATAGAAATGAAATGAAGATACTAAATTGTACAACTTGTTGGATTGTACAAACGAATGAAGTTTCAACTTGCTGTGATCTACACTCATCATAGAAAAGTAACTGATTCCTAGATCTGAACAAACCTATTTAACACAGGACAGTGTTCGGCAATGAAGATGTTTCTTTTCTTACCAAACAAAACTTTGTATAAAACTAGGCTACTAAATTGTACAACTTGTTGGATTGTACAAACGAATGAAGTTTGAACTTGATCTGATCTACACTCTTCGTAGGAAAGCTACTCATTCCTAGAGATGAAGAGGATTATTTCGCACAGTACAGTGTTCAGCAATGAAGATTTTTGTTGCTGTTGTTGTTGCCAAACGACATTAGAAATTAAACGAAGCTACTAAATTGTACAACTTGTTAGATTATACAAACGAATGAAGTTTGAACTTACTGTGATCTACAGTCTTCCTAGGCAAGCAACTCATTCCTAGAGCTGAACAATTCTATTTCTCACAGGCCAGTGTTCGGCAATGAAGATGTTTCTTTTCTTACCAAACTACATTCAAAATGAAACGAAGTCACTAAATTGTACAACTTGTTGGATTGTACAAGCGGATGAAGTTTGAACTTGCTGTGATCTACACTCTTTGTAGAAAAGCAACCCATTCCTAGAGTTGAACAAGCCTATTTCACACAGTACTGTTTTCAGCAATGAAGATGTTTCTTTTCTTACCAAACTACATTAGAAATGAAACAAAGCTACTAAATTATACAACTTGTGAGATTGTACCAAGGAGGAATGTTTGAACTTGCTGTGATCTACACTCTTCGTAGGAAAGCAACTGATTCCTAAAGCTGAACAAACCTTTTTCGCACAGGACAGTGTTCGGCAATGAAGATGTTTCTTTTCTTACCAAACTACATTCCAAATGAAGCGAAGTAACTAAATTGTACAACTTGTTAGATTGTACAAACGAAGAAAGTTTGAACTTGGTGTGATCTCCCATGTTAGTAGGAAAGCAACTCATTCCTAGAGCTGAACAGGCTTATTTCACACTGTACAGTGTTAGTCAATGAAGATGTCTCTTTTCTTGCCCAACTACATTAGAAATGAAACAAAGTTACTAAATTATACAACTTGTAGGATTGTAGAAAGGAATGGAGTTTGAACTTGCTGTGATCTACACTCTTCGTAGGAAAGCAACTCATTCCTAGAGGTGAAAAAACTGATTTTGCACAGTACAGTGTTTGGCAATGAAGATGTTTCTTTTCTTACCAAACTATATTAGAAATGAAACGAAGATAAGAAATTGTACAACTTGTTGGATTGTATAAACGAATGAAGTTTGAACTTGCTGTGATCTACACTCTTCTTAGGAAACTAACTCATTCCTAGAGATGAAAAAGCTCATTTTGCACGGTACAGAGTTCAGCAATGAAGATGTTTCTTTTCGTACTAAACAACAGTAGAAGTGAAACTAGGCTACGAAATTGTACAACTTGTTGCATTGTACAAACGAATGAAGTTTGAACTTGCTGTGATCTACACTCTTCGTAGGAAAGCAACTCATTCCTAGAACTGAACAAGCTTATTTCACACAGTACAGTGTTTGGAAATGAAGATGTTTCCTTTCTTATCAAAGTACATTGGAAATGAAACGAAGCTACTAAATTGTACAACTTGATGTATTGTACAAACGAATGAAGTTTGAACTTTCTGTGATCTACATTCTTCGTAGGAAAGCAACTCATTCCTAGAGCTGAACAAACCTATTTCAGACAGGACAGTGTTGGCAATGAAGATGTTTCTTTTCTTACCAAAATACATTCAAAATGAAACGAAGTAACTAAATTGTATAACTTGTTAGATTGTACAAACTAGGAACGATTGAACTTGCTGTGATATCCCTGTTTGGAGGAAAGCAACTCATTCCTAGAGCTGAACAGGCTTATTTCGCACAGTACAGTGTTCGGCAATGAAGATGTTTCCTTCCTTGCCAAACTACATTAGAAATGAAACGAAGATGCTAAATTGTACAGCTTGTTCGATTTTACAAATGAATGAAGTTTGAACTTGCTGTGTTCTACATCCTTCATTGGAAAGCAACTCATTCCTAGAGCTGAACAATTCTACTTCGCACAATACTGTGTTCAGATATGAAGATGTTTCTTTTCTTACCAAACTACACTAGAAATGAAACGAAGCTACTAAATTGTACAACTTGTTGCATTTTACAAACTAATGAAGTTTGAACTTGCTGTGATCTACACTCTTCCTAGGAAAGGAACTCTTTCCTAGAGCTGAATAAGCTTATTTAGCACAGTACAATGTTTGGTAATGAAGATGTTTCTTTTCTTACCAAACAGCAGTAGAAATGAAACTAGGTAACTAAATTGTAAACCTTGTTGGATTGTACAAACGAACGAAGTTTCAACTAGCTGTGATTAACACTCTTCGTAGGAAAGCAACTCATTCCTAGAGCTGAACAGGATTATTTCGCACAGTACAGTGTTCGGAATTGAAGATTTTTGTTGTTGTTGTTTGTTTCCAAACTACATTAGAAATGAACTGAAGTTACTAAATTGTACAAATTGTTAGATTGTACAAACGAGGAAAGTTTCAACTGGCTGTGATCTCTCTTGTTCGTATGAAAGCAACTCATTCCTAGAGCTGCACAGGCTTACTTCGCACATTACAGAGTTTGGCAATGAAGATGATTTTTCTCTAACCGAACTACATTAGAAATAAATTGAAGCTTGTTAATTGTACGACTTGTTGGATTGTACAAGTGAATGAAGTTTGACCTTGCTGTGACCTACACTCTTCGTATGAAAGCAACTCATTCCTAGAGCTTCACAGGTTTATTTCGCACAGTACAGTGTTCAGAAATGAAGATGTTTCTTTTCTTGCCAAAGTACTTTAGAAATGAAATGAAGATACTAAATTGTACAACTTGTTGGATTGTACAAAAGAATGAAGTTCGACCTTGCTGTGATCTACACTCTTCCTGGGAAAGCAACTCATTCCTAGAGCTGAATAAGCTTATTTCACACAGTACAGTGTTCGGCAATGAAGATGTTTCTTTTCTTACCAACCTACATTAGAAATGAAAAGAAATTACTAAACTGTACAACGTGTTTGATTGTACAAAGTAATGAAGTTTGAAATTGCTGTGATCTACACTGCTCGTAGGAAAGTACCTCAATCCTAAAGCTGAACAAGCTTATTTTGCACAGTAAAGTGTTCGGCAATGAAGATGTTTCTTTTCTTACCAACCTACATTAGAAATGAAAAGTAGGTACTAAACTGTACAACTTGTTTGATTGTACAAAGTAATGAAGTTTGAAATTGCTGTGATCTACACTGTTCGTAGGAAAGTACCTCAATCCTAAAGCTGAACAAGCTTATTTCACACAGTACAGTGTTTGGCAATGAAGATGTTTCTTTTGTTATCAAAACACATTAGAAACGAAATGACGCTACTAAATTGAACACCCTGTTGGATAGTACAAACGAATGAAGTTTGAATTTACTGTGATCTACACTATTCATAGGAGAGCAAC
This sequence comes from Orientallactaga sibirica, assembly GCA_036365145.1. NCBI lineage: Eukaryota > Metazoa > Chordata > Mammalia > Rodentia > Dipodidae > Orientallactaga > Orientallactaga sibirica. The sequence continues at coordinate 1,007,165 of JAEOAD010000020.1, forward strand.
TCATTCCAAGAGCACAAAAAACTTATTTTGCACAATACATTGTTTGGCAATGAAGATGTTTCTTTTCTTACAAAACTACATTAGAAATGAAGCAAAGCTACTAAATTGTACAACGTGTTGGATTATACAAACGAATGAAGTTTGAACTTGCTGTGATCCACACTCTTCGTAGGAAAGCAACTCATTCCTAGAGCTGTACACGCTTATTTTACACAATACTGTGTTTGGCAATGAAGACGTTTCTTTTCCTACTAAACTAAATTAGAAATGAAACGAAGCTAGGAAATTGTACAACTTGTTAGATTGTACAAACAAGGAAAGTTTGAACTTGCTGTTATCTCCCATGTTAATACAAAAGCAAATCATTTCTAGAGCTGAACAAGCTTATTTTGCACAGTACAGTAGTACAGTGTTCGGAAATGATGATGTTTCTTTTCTTATGAAACTACAGTAGAAATGAAACGAAGCTACCAAATTGTACAACTTTTGGGAATGTACAAACGAATGAAGTTTGAACTTGTTCTGATGTACACAATTCATAGGTAAGCAACTCATTCCTAGAGCAGAACAAGCTTATTTCGAACAATACAGTGTTTGGCAATGAAGATGTTTCTTTTGTTACCAAACTACATTAGAAATGAAACGAAGCTACTAAATTGTACAACTTGTTGGATTGTACAAACGAATAAAGTTTGAACGTGCTGTGATCTACACTCTTCCTAGGAAAGCAATTCATTCCTAGAGCTGAATAAGCTTATTTCGCACAGTACAGTGTTTGGCAATGAAGATGTTTCTTTTCTTACCAAACAACAGTAGAAATGAAACTAGGCTACTAAATTGTACAACTTGTTGGATTGTACAAATGAATGAAGTTTGAACTTGCTGTGATGTACACTTTTCATAGGAAACAACTAATTCCTAGAGCTGAACAAACCTTTTTCGCACAGGATAATTTTCAGCAATGAAGGTGTTTGCTTTCTTACCAAACTACATTCGAAATGAAACGAAGTTACTAAATTGTACAACTTGTTAGATTGTACAAACGAAGAAAGTTTTCACTTGGTGTGATTTCCCATGTTAATAGGAAAGCAAGTCATTCCCAGAGCTGAACACGATTATTTCACACAGTACAGTGTTAGGCAATGAAGAGGTTTCTTTTCTTACCCAACTACATTAGAAATGAAACGAAGCTACTAAATTTTACAACTTGTTGGATTGTACAAACGAATGAAGTTTGAACTTGCTGTGATCTACACTCTTCGTAGGAAAGCAACTCATTCCTAGAGCTTAACAAGCTTATTTCGCACAGTACAGTGTTCAGAAATGAAGATGTTTCTTTTCTTATCAAAATACATTAGAAATGAAATGAAGCTACTAAATTGTACCACTTGATGTATTGTACAAACGAATGAACATTGAACTTGCTGTGATCTACACTCTTCCTAGCAAAGCAACTCATTCCTACAGCTGAATAAACCTATTTCGCACAGGACAGTGTTCAGCAATAAAGATGTTTCTTTTCTTACCAAACCATTCTAAATGAAACGAAGTTACTGAATTGTACAACTTGATAAATTGTACAAAAGAGGAAAGTTTGAACTTGCTGTGAACTCCCGTGTTAGTAGGAAAGCAACTCAATCCTAGAGCTGAACAGGCTTATTTTGCACAGTACAGTGTTTGGCAATGAATATGTTTCCTGTTTTGCCAAATTACATTAGAAATGAAACGAAGATCCTAAATTGTACAACTTGTTGGATTGTACAAACGAATGAAGTTTGAACTTCCTGTTATCTAAACTCTTCGTAAGAATGCAACTCATTCCTAGAGCTGAAGAAGCATATTTCGCTCAGTACTGTGTTTGACAATGAAGATGTTTCTTTTCTTACCAAACAAAAGTAGAAATGGAAGTAGGCTACTAAATTGTACAATTTGTTGGATTGTACAAAAGAATGATGTTTGAACTTGCTGTCTTCTACACTTTTCGTAGGAAAGCAACTCATTCCTAGAGCTGAATAGCATTATTTCGCACAGTACAGTGTTCGGCAATGAAGATTTTTTTTGTTGTTGTTGCCAAACTACATTAGAAATGAAATGAAGTTAATAAATTGTACAACTTGTTAGATTGTACAAACGAGGAAAGGTTGAACTTGCTGTGATCTTCCTTGTTTGTACGAAAGCAACTCATTCCTATGGATGCACAGGATTTTTTTCGCACTTTACAGAGTTCAGAAATGAAGATGATTCTTAACTTGCCAAACTACATTAGAAATGAAATGAAGCTCGTTTATTGTACAACTTGTTGGATTGTTCAAGCAAATGAAGTTTTAACTTGCTGTGATCTACACTCTTAGTACGAAAGCAACTCATTTCTAGAGCTTAATAGGCTTATTTCGCACAGAACAGTTTCGGAATTAAGATGTTTCTATTCTTACCAAACTATATTAGAAATGAAACGAAGATACTAAATTGTACAACTTGTAGGATTGTACAAATGAATGAGGTTTGAACTTGCTGTGATCTACACTCTTCCTAGGAAAGGAACTCTTTCCTAGAGCTGAATAAGCTTACTTAGCACAGTCCAGTGTTTGGCAATGAAGATGTTTTTTTTCTTGCCAAACACCAGTAGAAATGAAACTAGGCAACTAAATTGTAAACCTTGTTGGATTGTACAAAAGAATGAAGTTTGAACTTGCTGTGATCTCCCGTGTTCATATTAAAGTAACTCCTTCCTAGAGCTGAATAATCTTATTTCACACAGTACAGTGTTTGGCAATGAAGATGTTTCTTTTCTTATCAAACAAAAGTAGAAATGCAACTAGGCTACTAAATTGTACAACTTTGATTGAACCAACGAATGAAGTTTGAACATGCTTTAATCTACAATCTTTGTGGGAAAGCACCTCATTCCTAGAGCTGAACAAGCTTATATCACACAGTAGAGTGTTCAGCAATGAACATGTTTCTTTTTTTTACCAAACTACATTAGAATCCAAACTAAGCTACTAAATGGTACAACTTGTTGGATTGTACAAACGAATGAAGTTTGAACTTGCTGTGAACTACATTCTTTGTAGGAATGCAACTCATTCCTAGAGCTGAACAAGCTTATTTCATACAGCACAGTGTTTGGCAATGAAGATGTTTCTTTTCTTATCAAACAAAAGTAGAAATACAACTAGGCTACTAAATTGTACAACTTGTTGTATTGTACCAACGAATGAAGTTTGAACTTGCTGTGATCTACACTCCTCGTAGGAAAGCAACATATTCCTAGAGCTGAACAAACCTATTTCACACAGGACAGTGTTCGGCAATGAAGATGTTTCTTTTCTTACCAAACTACATTCGAAATGAACCGAAGTTACTAAAGTGTACAACTTGTTAGATTGTACAAACGAGGAAAGTTTGAACTTGCTGTGATCTCCCGTGTTCGTAGGAAAGCAACTCATTCCTAGAGTTGAACGGGCTTATTTCGCACAGTACACTGTTCGGCAATGAAGATGTTTCCTTTCTTGCCAAACTACATTAGAAATGAAACAAAGATACTGACTGTACAACTTGTTGGATTTTACAAATGAATGAAGTTTGAAATTGCCGTCATCTGCACTCTTGGTAGGAAAGCAACTCATACCTAGAGCTGAACAGGCTTATTTCGCACAGTACTGTGTTCGGCAATGAAGAAGTTTCTTTTCTTACTAAACAACAGCAAAAATGAAACTAGGATACTAAATTGTACACCTTGTTGCATTGTACAAATGAGTGAAGTTTGAACTTGCTGTGATCTACACTCTTTGCAGGAATGCATTCCTAGAGCTGCACAATTCTATTTAGCACAGTACTGTGTTTGGCAATGAAAATGTTTCTTTTCTTACCAAAGAACAGTAGAAATGAAACCAGCCTACTAAATTGTACAACGTTTTGGATTGTACAAACCTGGACAGTTTGAACTTGCTGTGATCTCCCGTGTTCATACGAAAGCAAATCATTCCTAGACCTGAACAAGCCTATTTCACACAGTACACTGTTTGGCAATGAAGATGTTTCTTTTCTTATCAAACTACATTACAAATGAAATGAAGATACTAAATTGTACAACTTGTTGGATTGTACAATCGAATGAAGTTTAAACTTGCTGTGATCTACACTCTTCATAAGAAAGCAACTCATTCCTAGAGCTGAACAGGCTTATTTCGCACAGTACAGTGTCTGGCATTGAAGATGTTTCTTTTCTTGCCAAACTACATTAGAAACAAAACGAATTTACTAAATTGTACCACTTGTTAGATTTTACAAACGAGGAAAGTTTAAACATGCTGTTATTTCCCGTGTTTGTATGAAAGCAACTCATTCCTAGAGCTGAACAGGCTTATGTCACACAGTGCAGTGTTTGGCAATGAAAATGTTTCCTTTCTTGCCAAACTACATTAGAAATGAAACGAAGATACTAAATTGTACAACTTGTTGGATTGTACAAACGAATGAAGTTTGAACTTGCTGTGTTCTACACTCTTCACAGGAAAGCAACTCATTCCTAGAGCTGAACAAACCTATTTTGCACAGGATAGTGTTCGGCAATGAAGATCTTTCTTTTCTTACTCAACTACATTTGATATGATACGAAGTTACTAAATTGTAAAACGTTTTAGATTGTACAAACAAGAAAAGGTTGAACTTGCCGTGATCTCCCCTGTTCGTATGTAAGCAACTAATTCCTAGCGCTGAACACACTTATTTTGCACAGTACAGTGTCCAGCATTGAAGATGTTTCTTTTCTTCCCAAACTACATTAGAAACTAAACGAAGTTACTTAATTGTACCACTTGTTAGATTTTACAAACGAAGAAAATTTGAACATGCTGTTATCTCCCGTGTTCGTATGAAAGCAACTCATTCCTAGAGCTGAACAGGCTTATTTCGCACAGTGCCGTGTTTGGCAATGAAGATGTTTCCTTTCTTGCCAAACTACATTAGAAATGAAACGAAGATACTAAATTGTACAACTTGTGGGATTGTACAAACGAATGAAGTTTGAACTTGTTGTGATCTACCCTCTTTGTAGAAAAGCAACTCATTCCTAGAGCCGAATAAGCTTATTTCGCACAGTACAGTGTTCGGTAATGAGGATGTTTCTATTCTATCGAAACTACATTAGAACAGAAATGAATCTACTGAGTTGTACATCTTGTTAGACTACACAAACGAGGAAAGTTTGCACTTGCTGCAATCAACCCTCTTCATAGGAAAGCAACTCATTCTGAGAGCAGAACTAGCTTATTTCACACAGTACAGTGTTCAGCAATGAAGATGTTTCTTTTCTAATGAAACTACTTCAGAAACCAAACGCATCTACTAAGTTGAAAAACTTGGACATCATGTTAGATTACACAAACGAGGAAAGTTTAAACTTGCTGCACTCAACCCTCTTCGTGGGAGAGCAACTCATTCCGAGAGCTGAACTAGCTTATTTCACACAGTACAGTGTTTGGCAATTAAGATGTTTCTTTTCTACAGCAACACAAACGAGGAAAGTTTGAACTTGCTGCAATCAACACTTTTCTTAGGAAAGCAACTCATTCTGAGAACTGAACAAGCTTATTTCACACAGTACAGTGTTCGGCAATGAGTATGTTTCTATTTTATTGAAACTACATTAGAAATGAAACGAATCTAGAAAGTTGTACATCTTGTTAGATTACACAAACGAGGACAGTTTGAACTTGCTGCACTCTACCCTCTTCTTAGGAAAGCAACTCATTCTGAGAGAAGAACTAGGTTATTTCACAGTACAGTGTTCAACAATGAAGATGTTTCTTTTCTAATGAAACTACTTCAGAAACCAAACGCATCTACTAAGTTGTACATCTTTTAGATTAGACAAACGAGGGAAGTTTGAACTTGCTGCAATCAACCCTCTTCTTAGGAAAGCAACTCATTCCGAGATATGAACTAGCTTATTTCACACAGTAGAGTGTTGGGCAATGAAGATATTTCTTTTCTAACAAAACTACTTCAGAAACCAAATGCATCTACTAAGTTGTATGTCTTGTTAGATCACACAAACGAGGGAAGTTTGGTCTTGCTGCAATCAACCCTCTTCGTAGGAAAGCAACTCATTCTGAGAGCTGAACTAGCTTATTTCACACAGTACAGTGTTTGTCAATGAGGATGTTTCTTTTCTATCAAAACTACATTAGAAATGAAATGAATCTGCTAAGTTGTACATCTGTTTAGATTACATAAACAAGGAAGGTTTGAACTTGCTGCACCAAACCCTCTTCGTAGGAAAGCAACTCATTCCGATAGCATAACTAGCTTATTTCACAAAGTACAGTGTTCGACAATGAAGATGTGTCTTTTCTATAGAAACTACATTAGAAATGAAATGAATCTGCTAAGTTTTATATATTGTTTGATTACACAAACGAGGAAAGTTTGAACTTGCTGCAATGAACACCCTTCGTCAGAAAGCAACTAATTCCGAGAGCAGAACTAGCTTATACCACACAGTACAGTGTTTGGCAATGAAGATGTTTGTTTTCTAACGAAACTACTTCAGAAACTAAAAGCATCTACTTAGTTGTGGATCTTATTAGATTACACAAACGAGGTAAGTTTGAACTTGCTTTAATCAACCCTCTTCGCCGGAAAGCAACTCATTCGGAGAGCTGAACTAGCTTATTTTACACAGTACAGTGTTCGGCAATGAAGATGATTCTTTTCAAGGCAACTACTTCAGAAACCAAACGCATCTACTGAGTTGTAAATCTTGTTAGAATACACAAACCAGGAAAGTTTGAACTTGATGCAGAACTAGCCTATTTCAGACAGTACAGTATTCTGCAATGAAGATGTTTCTTTTCTATAGAAACTACATTAGAAATGAAACGAGTTTACAAAGTTGTACATCTTGTTAGATTACAAAAGTGAGGACTGTTTGAACTTGCTGCATTCAAACCTCTTCATAGGAAGGCAACTCATTCCCAGAGCAGAACTAGCTTATTTCACTCAGTACAGTATTCTGAAATGAAGATGTTTCTTTTCTATAGAAAGTACATTAGAAGTGAAACAAATGTAGTAAGTTGTACATCTTGTCTGATTACACAAACGAGGAAAGTTTGACCTTGCTGCACTCAACCATCTTCATAGGAAAGCAACTGATTCTGAGAGCTGAACTAGCTTATTTCACACAGTACAGTGGTCGGCAATGAAGATTTTTTTTTTCTTACGGAACTACTTTAGAAATGAAATGAATCTAGATGTACATCTTGCTAGATTACACAAACAAGGAAAGTTCAAACTTGCTACACCCAACACTCTTCGTAGGAAAGCAACTCATTCCAAGAGCAGAACTAGATTATTTCACTCAGTACAGTGTTCTGCAATGAAGATGTTTCTTTTCTAACAAAACTACTTCAGAAACCAAACAAATCTACTAAGTTGTACATCTAGTTAGATTACACAAATGAGGGAAGTTTGAACTTTCTGCAATCAACCTTCTTATTAGGAAAGCAACTCATTTCGAGAGCTGAACTAACTTATTTCACACAGTACAGTGTTTGGCAATGAAGATGTTTCTATTCAATTGAAACTACATTAGAAATGAAACGAATCTAGAAAGTTGTATATCTTGTTAGGTTACACAAATGAGGGAAGTTTGAACTTGCTGCACTCTACGCACTTCTTAGGAAAGCAACTCATTCCAATAGCTGAACTAGCTTATTTCACACAGTACAGTGTTCAGCAATGAAGATGTTTCTTTTCTAAGGCATCTACTATAGAAAGGAAACGAATCTAGAAAGTTGTACATCTTGTTAGATTACACAAACGAGGAAAGTTTGAACTTGCTCAGTCAACCCTCTTCGTGGGAAAGCAACTCATTCTGAGAGACAAACTAGCTTATTTCATTCAGTACAGTGTTTGGCAATGAAGATTTTCTTTTCTATAAAGCCTACATTAGAAATGAAAGGAATGAACGAAATTGTACATATTGTCAGATTACACAAACTATGATAGTTTGAGCTTGCTGCAATCAACCCTCTTCCTCCCAAAGCAACTCATTCCGAGAGCTGAACTAGCTTATTTCACACAGTACAGTGTTCAGCAATGAAGATGTTTCTTTTCTAATGCAACTACTTGAGAAATGAAATGAATCTACTAAGTTGTACACCTTATTAGTTTGTACAAACCAGGAAAGATTGAACTTGCTGTACTCAAACCTCTTTGTGGGAAAGGAATTCATTCTGAGAGCTGAACTAGCTTATTTCACGCAGTACAGTGTTCAGCAATGAAGAAGTTTCTTTTCTATAGAAACTACATTAGAAATGAAACGAATCAACTAAGTTGTATATCTCATTAGATTACACAAATGAGGAAAGTTAGAACTTGCTGCACTCAACCATCTTCGTAAGAAAGCAGTTCATTCACACAGCTAAACAAGCTTATTTCATGCAGGACAGTGATCAGCAATGAAGATGTTTCTTTTCTATAGAAACTACTATAGAAATGACATGAATACACTAAGTTAGATTACACAAATGAGGAAAGTTTGAACTTGCTGCACTCATCCCTCTTCGTTGGAAAGCAACTCATTCCGAGAGCCGAACTTGCTTATTTCACACAGTACAGTGTTCAGCAGTGAAGATATTTCTTTTCTATAGAAACTATATTAGATATGAAATGAATCTATTAAGTTGTACATCTTGTTAGATTACACAAATGAGGAAAGTTTGAACTTGCTGCACTCTACCCTCTTCATAGGAAATCAAGTCATTTGGAGAGCTGAACTAGCTTAATTCACACAGTACAGTGTTCGGCAATGAAGATGTTTCTTTTCTAAGAAAACTACTTTAGAAACGAAATGAATCTACTAAGTTGTACATCATCTTATATTACACAAACGAGGAACATTTGAACATGCTGCAATCAACCATCTTAGTACGAAGGCAACTGATTCCAGGAGGTGAAAAAGCTTATTTCACACAGTACAGTGTTCGGCAATGAGAATGTTTCTTTTCTATCGAAACTACATTAGAAAGAAAATGAATCTACTAAGTTGTCCATCTTGTTAGATTACACAAATGAGGAAAGTTTGAACTTGCTGCAATCAACCCTCTTTGTAGGAAAGGAACTCATTCTGAGAGCAGAACTAGCTTATTTCACACAGCACAGTGTTTGGCAATGAAGATGTTTCCTTTCAAATGAAACTACTTCAGAAACCAAACGCATCTACTAAGTTGTACATCTTCTTAGATTACACAAACGAGGAAAGTTTGAACTTGCTTCAATCAACCCTCTTCGTAGGAAAGCAACTCATTCCGAGAGCTGAAGTAGCTTATTTCACAAAGTACAGTGTTCAGCAATGAAGATGATTCTTTTCTAAAGCAACTATATTAGAAACAAAACGAATCTACTAATTTGTACATCTTTTTAGATTACACAAACGAGGAAAGTTTGAATTTGCTGCACTCAACCTCTTCGTGGGAAAGCAATTCATTCCAAGAGCTGAACTAGCATATTTCACACAGTACTGTGTTCAGCAATGAAGACGCTTCTTTTCCAACAAAACTACTTCAGAAACCAAATGCATCTACTAAGTTGTACATCTTGTTAGAGTACACAAACGAGGGACGTTTGAACTTGATACGCTCAACCGTCTTTGTAGGAATGCAACCCATTCCGAGAGATGAACTAGCTTATTTCACACAGTACACTGATCAGCAATGAAGATGTTTCTTTTATATACAAACTATATTAGAATTGAAACGAATCTACTAAGTTGTACATCTTGTTAGATTACACAAACGAGGAAAGTTTGAACTTGATGCACTCAACCCTTTTTGTAGGAACACAAATCATTGTGAGAGCAGAACTACCTTATTTCACACACTACAGTGTTTTGCAATGAAGATGTTTCTTTTGTAATGCAACTACTTTAGAAACGAAATGATTCTATTAAGTTGTACATCTTGTTAGATTACACAAACGAGGAAAGTTTGAATTTGCTGCACTCAACCTCTTCGTGGGAAAGCAATTCATTCCAAGAGCTGAACTAGCATATTTCACACAGTACTGTGTTCAGCAATGAAGATATTTCTGTTTTTACGCAACTACTTTAGAAACAAAATGAATATACTAAGTTGTACATCTTGTTAGATTACACAAACAAAGAACGTTTGAACTTGCTGCACCCAACACTCTTCATAGGAAAGCAACTCATTCTGAGAGCAGAATGCTCTTATTTCACACAGTACAGTGTTTGAAATGAGGATGTTTCTATTCTATAGAATCTAAATTAGAAACAAATGAATCTACTAAGGTGTACATTTTGTTAGATTACACAAACGAGGAAAGTTTGAACTTGCTCCAATCAACCCTCTTTGTCAGAAAGCAACTCATTTCGAGAGGTGAACTAGCTTATATAACACAGTACAGTGTTTGGCAATTAAGAAGTTTCTTTCTATAGAAACTACATTAGAAATGAAACAAATCTACCAAGTTGTACATCTTGTTAGACTAAACAAACGAGGAAAGTTTGAACTTGCAGCACTCAATCCTCTTCGTAGGTAAGCAACTCATTCCCAGAGCTAAACAAGCTTATTTCACACAGTACAGTCTTCGGCAATGAAGATGTTTCTTTTCTATTGAAACTACATTAGAAAGGAAATGAATCTACTAAGTTGTATATCTTGTTAGATTACACAAATGAGGAAAGTTTGAACTAGCTGCAATCAACCCTCTTCGTAGGAAAGCAACTCATTCCGAGAGCAGAACTACCTTATTTCACACAGCACAGTGTTCATCAATGAAGATGTTTCTTTTATAACGAAACTACTCCAGAAACCAAACACGTCTACTAAGTTGTACATCTTTTCAGATTACACAAACGAGGAAAGTTTGAACTTGCTGGACTCAACCTTCTTCATAGGAAAGCCACTGATTCCGAGAGCTGAACTAGTTTATTTCACACAGTACAGTGTTTGGCAATGAAGATATTTCTGTTCTTATGCAACTACTTTAGAAACAAAATGAATATACTAAGTTGTACATCTCATTAGATTACACAAACGAGGAATCTTTGAACTTGCTGCACTCAACCCTCTTCGTAGGAAAGCAACTCAATCTGAGAGCAGAATGGGATTATTTCACGCAGTACACTGTTTGCAATGTGGATGTTTCTATTCTGTAGAATCTAAATTAGAAACAAACAAATCTACTAAGTTGTACATTTTGTTAGATTACACAAACGAGGAAACTTTGAACTGGCTCTAATCAACCCTCTTCGTCGGAAAGCAACTCATTTCGAGAGCTGAACTAGCTTATATCACACAGTACAGTGTTTGGCAATGAAGAAGTTTCTTTTCTATAGAAACTACATTAGAAATGAACAAATCAACTAACTTGTACATCTTGTGGGACTACACAAAGGAGGAAAGTTTGAACTTGCCACACTCAACCCTCTTTGTAAGAAAGCAACTGATTCCGAGAGCAGAACTAGCTTGTTTCACAGAGCATAGTGTTTGGCAATGAAGATGTTTCTTTTCTAATGATTGTACTTTAGAAACCAAACGCATCTACTAAGTTGTATATCTTGTTAGAATACAGAAACGAGGGAAGTTTGAATTTGCTGTACTCAATGCTCTTTGTAGAAACGCAATTCATTCTGAGGGCAGAACTAGCTTATTTCACACAGTACAGTGTGTGGCAATGAAGATGATTCTTTTCCGAGGCAACTACTTTAGAAATGAAACGAATCTAGTAAGGTGTACATCTTGTTAGAGTACAAAAAGGAGGAAAGTTTGAACTTGCTGCACTCAACCCTCTTCGTAGGAAAGAAACTTGTTCTGAGAGCAGATCTAGCTTATTTCACTCAGTACAGTGTTCGGCAATGAAGATGTTTCTTTTCTACAGAAACTATATTAGAAATGAAACGAATCTACTAAGTTGTATATCTTTTTATGTTACACAAACGAGGTAAGTTTGAACTTGCTTAAATCAACCCTCTTCATTGGAAAGCAACTCATTCCGAGAGCTGAACTAGCTTATTTTACATAGTAGAGTGTTCAGCAATGAAGATGTTTCTTTTATAAAGCAACTATATTAGAAACAAAACGAATCTACTAAGTTGTACATCTTGTTAGATTACACAAACGAGGAAAGTTTGAACTTGCTGCAATCAACCCTCTTCCTAGGAAAGCAACTCATTTCGAGAGCTGAAAAACCTTATTTCACACAGTACAGTGTTCGGCAATGAGGAATGTTTCTGTTCTAAAGCAACTACATTAGAAATGAAACGAGTCTACTAAGTTGTACATCTTGTTAGATTACACAAACGAGGAAAGTTTGAACTTGCTGCACTCAACCCTCTTTGTAGGAAAGCAACTCATTCCGAGAGCAGAACTAGCTTATTTTGCTCAGTACAGTGTTCAGGAATGAAGATGTTTCTTTTCTAATGAAATTACTTCAGAAACCAAATGAATCTACTAAGGTCTACATCTAGTTAGATTACACAAACGAGGGAAGTTTCAACTTGCTGCAATCAACCCTCTTTTTAGGAAAGCAACTCATTCCGAGAACTGAACTAGCCTATTTCACACAGTACAGTCTTCAGCAATGAGGATGTTTCTATTCAATCAAAACTACATTAGAAATGAAACGAATCTAGAAAGTTTTGTACATCTTGTCAGATTACACAAACGAGGAAAGTTTGAACTTGCTGCAGTCAACCCTCTTCGTGGGAAAGCAACTCATTCCAAGAGGTGAACTAGCTTATTTCACGCAGTACACTGATCGGCAATGAAGATGTTTCTTTTCAGTAGAAACTATATTAGAAATGAAACGAATCTACTAAGTTGTACATCTTGTTATATTACACAAACGAGGTAAGTTTGAACTTGCTTAAAGCAACCCTCTTCGTAGGAAAGCAACTCATTCCAAGAGCAGAATTAGGTTTTTCCACTCAGTACTGTGTTCGGCAATGAAGATGTTTCTTTTCTATAGAAACGACATTAGAAATGAAAATTATGTACTATGTTGTACATCTTGTCAGAATACACAGACAAGGCAATTTTCACCTTCCTGCAATCAACCCTCTTCCCATGAAAGCAATTCATTCCAAAAGCTGAACTAGCTTATTTCACACAGTACACTGTTCAGCAATGAAGATGTTTCTTTTCTGACGCAACTACTTGAGAAAAGAAATGAATCTAGTAAATTGTACATCTTGTTAGATTGGACAAACAATGAAAGTTTGATCTTACTACACTCAACACTCTTCATAAGAAAGCAACTCTTTCCCATAGCATGACTAGCTTATTTCACACAGTACAGTGTTCCGCAATGAAGATGTTTCTTTTCTGATGCAACTACTTGAGAAATGCAATGAATCTACTAAGTTGTACATCTTGTTAGATTACACAAACGAGAAAAGTTTGAACTTGCTGCACTAAACCTTCTTTGTAGCAAAGCAACTCATTCCGAGAGAAGTAGCTTATTTCACACAATACAGTGTTCGGCAATGAAGATGTTTCTTTTCTACAGAAACTACTTCAGAAACCAAATGCATCCAGTAAGTTGTACATCTTGTTAGAGTACACAAACAAAGGACGTTTGAAGTTGCTGCACACAACCCTCTTTGTAGGAAAGCAACCCATTCCGAGAGCTGAACTCACTTATTTCACACAGTACACTGATCAGCAATGAAGATGTTTCTTTTCTATAGAAACTATATGAGAATTGAGATGAATCTACTAAGTTTTACATCTTGTTAGATTACACAAACGAGGGAAGTTTGAACTTGCTGCACTCAACCCTCTTTGTAGGAACGCAACTCATTCTGAGGGCAGAACTAGCTTATTTCACACAGTACAGTGTTTGGCAAGGAAGATGATTCTTTGCCAAAGCAACTACTTTAGAAAATAAACGAATCTAGTAAGGTGTACATCTTGTTAGAGTACACAAACGAGGAAAGTTTGAACTTGCTATACTCAACCCTATTCCTATGAAAGCAACCCATTCTGAGAGTTGAACTGAACGGCAAGGAAGATATTTCTTTTCTTTTTTTTTTCCTTCTGGCTTAACATTTTTTAATATATTTTTTAATTTTTTTAAGTTTCTTTTTAATTATTATTTTTTATTGACTTTTAATCTTACATACCAAAAAAACCCCATCTGATATTTCCCTCCCCTCCCCCATTCCACTTTAGAACTCCAGTCTCCATCATATCCCCTCCCTCTCTGCATTAGTCTCTCTCCTAATTTGATGACATCATCTTTCTCTTCTATTTTGAGGGTCTTGCAAAGGTATTTCTAGGCACTACAAGATCATGGATATCGAGGCCAATTTCTGTCTGGGCAGTTGCATTGTAATAGGTCATATCCTTCCTTTGGCTCTTCCATTCTATCCGCCCACTCTTCCGCAATGGTCCCTGAGCCATTGGAGGGTGTGACAGAGGTGTTTCAGTGCTAGGCACTCCTCCATCCCTTCTTCTCAGCACTATGTTGCCTTTTGGGTCATCCCAGTGGTCATCACCATCTGAAAAGAGAAGCTTCTCTAGCCAGAAGTGAGAGTAGCATAGATATTTCTTTTCTATAGAAACTAAATTAGAAATTAAACGAATCTACTAAGTTGTATATCTTGTTATGTTACACAAATGAGGTAAGTTTGAACTTGCTTCAATCAACGCTCTTCGTAGGAAAGCAACTCATTCCGAGAGCTGAAAAACCTTATTTCACACAGTACAGTGTTCGGCAACGAGGACATTTCTGTTCTAAAGCAACTACATTAGAAATGGAACGTGTCTACTAAGTTGTACATCTTGTTAGATTACACAAACGAGGAACGTTTGAACTTGCTGCACACAACCCTCTTAGTAGGAAAGCAACTCGTTCCGAGAGCAGAAATAGCTTATTTCACTCAGTACAGTGTTCGGCAATGAACATGTTTCTTTTCTAATGAAACTACTTCAGAAACCAAACCCATCAACTAAGTTGTAAGTCTTGTTAGATTACACAAAAGAGGGAAGTTTGAACTTGCTCCAATAAACCCTCTTTGTCCTCTAGCAACTCATTTCAAGAGCTGAACTAGCTTATATCACACAGTACAGTGTTTGGCAATTGAGAAGTTTTTTTCTATAGAAACTACATTAGAAATGAAACAAATTGACTAAGTTGTACATGTTGTTGGACTACACAAAGGAGTAAAGTTTGAACTTGCTGCACTCAACCCTCTTCGTAGGAAAGCAACTCATTCCGAGAGCAGATATAGCTTATTTCACACAGCATAGTGTTCGGCAATGAAGATGTTTATTTTCTAATGATTGTACTTCAGAAACCAAATGCATCTACTAAGTTGTATATCTTGTTAGAATACAGAAACGAGGGAAGTTTGAAATTGCTGCACTCAACCCTCTTTGTAGGAACGCAACTCATTCTGAGGGCAGAACTAGCTTATTTCACACAGTACAGTGTGTGGCAATGAAGATGATTCTTTTCCAAGGCAACTACTTGAGAAACGAAATGAATCTACTAAGGTGTACATCTTGTTAGAGTACACAAATGAGGAACGTTTGAACTTGCTGCACTCAAACCTCTTCGTAGGAAAGCAACCCATTCTGAGAGTTGAACTAGCTTATTTCACACAGTACACTGATTGTCAATGAAGATGTTTCTTTTCTATAGAAACTATATTAGAAACAAAACGAATCTACTAAGTTGTACATCTTGTTAGATTACACAAACGAAGAAAGTTTGAACTTGCTGCAATCAACCCTCTTAGTAGGAAAGCAACTCATTCCGAGTGCTGAAGAACCTTATTTCACACAGTACAGTGTTCGGCAATGAGGATGTTTCTGTTCTAAAGCAACTACATTAGAAATGAAATGAGTCTACTAAGTTGTACATCCTGTTAGATTACACAAATGAGGAAAGTTTGACCTTGCTGCACTCAACCCTCTTCATAGGAAAGCAACTCATTCCGAGAGCAGAAATAGCTTATTTCACTCAGTACAGTGTTCAGCAATGAAGATGTTCCTTTTCTAATGAAACTACTTCAGAAACCAAATGAATCTACTAATTTGTACATCTAGTTAGATTACACAAATGAGGAAAGTTTGAACTTGCTGCACTCAACCCTCTTTCGCAACTCATGAAAGCAACCCATTTTGAGAGTTGAACTGAATGGCAAAGAAGATATTTCTTTTCTATAGAAACTATATTAGAAATGAAATGAATCTACTAAGTCGTATATCTTGTAATGTTACACAAATGAGGAAAGTTTGAACTTGCTGCAATCAACCCTCTTCGTAGGAAAGCAACTCATTCCGAGAGCTGAACTAGCCTATTTCAGACAGTACAGTGTTCATCAATGAATATGTTTCTTTTCTAAAGCAAGTATATTAGAAAAAAAGGAATCTACTAAGTTGTACATCTTGGTAGATTATACAAACGAGGGAAGTTTCAACTTGCTGCAATCAACCCTCTTTTAGGAAAGCAACTCATTCCGAGAACTGAACTAGCTTATTTCACACAGTACAGTCTTCAACAATGAGGATGTTTCTATTCAATCGAAAATACATTAGAAATGAAACGTATCTAGAAAGTTTTGTACATCTTGTCAGATTACACAAACGAGGAAAGTTTGAACTTGCTGCAGCCAACCCTCTTCGTGGGAAAGCAACTCATTCCAAGAGCAGAACTAGGTTTTTCCACTCAGTACTCTGTTTGACAATGAAGATGTTTCTTTTCTATAGAAACTACATTAGAAATGAAAATTATGTACTATGTTGTACATCTTGTCAGATTACACAAACGAGGCAATTTTCACCTTCCTGCAATCAACTCTCTTCCCATGAAAGCTATTCATTCCGAAAGCTGAAATAGCTTATTTCACACAGTACAGTGTTCGTCAATTAAGATGCTTCTTTTCTGATGCAACTACTTGACAAAAGAAATTAATCTAGTAAATTGTACATCTTGTTAGATTGTACAAACGATGAAAGTTTGATCTTGCTACACTCAACACTCTTAGTAAGAAAGCAACTCTTTCCCATAGCATGACTAGCTTATTTCACACAGTACGGTGTTCGCAATGAAGATGTTTCTTTTCTGATGCAACTACTTGAGAAATGCAATGAATCTACTAAGTTGTACATCTTGTTAGATTACACAAACGAGAAAAGTTTGAACTTGCTGCACTAAACCTTCTTTGTAGCAAAGCAACTCATTCCGAGAGGAGAAGTAGCTTATTTCACACATTACAGTGTTTGGCAATGAAGATGTTTCTTTTCTACAGAAACTACTTCAGAAACCAAATGCATCCAGTAAGTTGTACATCTTGTTAGAGTTACACAAACGAAGGACGTTTGAAGTTGCTGCACACAACCCTCTTTGTAGGAAAGCAACCCATTCCGAGAGCTGAACTAGCTTATTTCACACAGTACACTGATCAGCAATGAAGATGTTTCTTTTCTATAGAAACTATATGAGAATTGAGACGAATCTACTAAGTTTTACATCTTGTTAGATTACACAAATGAGGGAAGTTTGAACTTGCTGCACTCAACCCTCTTTGTAGGAACGCAACTCATTCTGAGGGCAGAACTAGCTTATTTCACACAGTAATGTTTGGCAAGGAAGATGATTCTTTTCCAAGGCAACTACTTTAGAAAGTAAATGAATCTAGCAAGGTGTACATCTTGTTTGAGTACACAAACGAGGAAAGTTTGAACTTGCTGCACTCAACCCTCTTTTGTAGGAAAGCAACCCATTCTGAGAGTTGAACTAGCTTATTTCAAACAGTACACGGAACGGCAAGGAAGATATTTCTTTTCTGTAGAAACTATATTAGAAATGAAACGAATCTACTAAGTTGTATATCTTGTTACGTTACACAAACGAGGTAAGTTTGAACTTGCTTCAATCAACCCTCTTCGTCACAAAGCAACTCCTTCCGAGAGCTGAACTAGCCTATTTCGGACAGTACAGTGCTCATCAATGAAGATGTTTCTTTTCTAAAGCAACTACATTAGAAATGAAACGAGTCTACTAAGTTGTACATCTTGTTAGATTACACAACGAGGAAAATTTGAACTTGCTGCACTCAACCCTCTTTGTAGGAAAGCAACTCATTCCAAGGGCAGAAATAGGTTATTTCACTCAGTACAGTATTCGGCAATGAAGATGTTTCTTTTCTAATAAAACTACTTCATAAACCAAATGAATTTACTAAATTGTACATCTAGTTAGATTACACAAACGAGGGAAGTTTCAACTTGCTGCAATCAACCCTCTTTTTAGGAAAGCAACTCATTCCGAGAACTGAACTAGCCTATTTCACACAGTACAGTCTTCAGCAATGAGGATGTTTCTATTCAATCAAAACTACATTAGAAATGAAACGAATCTAGAAAGTTTTGTACATCTTGTCAGATTACACAAACGAGGAAAGTTTGAACTTGCTGCAGTCAACCCTCTTCCTAGGAAAGCAACTCATTCCAAGAGCTGAAAAACCTTATTTCACACAGTACAGTGTTCAGCAATGAGGATGTTTCTGTTCTAAAGCAACTACATTAGAAATGAAAAGAGTCTATTAAGTTGTACATCTTGTTAGATTACACAAACGAGGAAAGTTTGAACTGCTGCACTCAACCCTCTTCGTAGGAAAGCAACTTGTTCTGAGAACTGAACAAGCTTATATCACACAGTACAGTGTTTGGCCATGAGTATGTTTCTATTTTATCAAAACTACAATAGAAATGAAACGAATCTACAAAGTTGTACATCTTGTTATATTACACAAACGAGGGAAGTTTGAACTTGCTGCACTCAATGCTTTTCTTAGAAAAGCAACTCATTCCGAGCGCTGAACTACCTTAATTCACACAGTACAGTGTTCGGCAATGAAGATGTTTTTTTCTAACGCATCTACTATTGAAAGGAAATGAATCTATAAAGTTGTATATCTTGGTAGATTATACAAATGAGGAAAGTTTGTACTTGCTGCAGTCAACCCTTTTTGTGGGAAAGCAACTCATTCCGAGATCTGAACTAGCTTATTTCACACAGTACACTGTTCGGCAATGAAGATGTTTCTTTTCTGATGCAACTACTTGAGAAAATAAACGAATCTATTAAGTTGTACATCTTGTTAGATTGTACAAACGATGAAAGTTTGATCTTGCTACACTCAACACTCTTCGTAAGAAAGCAACTCTTTCCCATAGCATGACTAGCTTATTTCACACATGCAGTATTCAGCAATGAACATGTTTCTTTTCTGACGCAACTACTTGAGAAATGCAACGAATCTACTAAGTTGTACATCTTGTTAGATTACACAAACGAGAAAAGGTTGAACTTGCTTAAATCAACCCTCTTCGTCGGAAAGCAACTCATTCTGAGAGCTGAACTAACTTATTTCACACAGTACACTGATTTGGCAGTGAAGATATTTGTTTTATATAGAAACTATATTAGAATTGAAATGAATCAACTAAGTTGTACATCTTGTTAGATTACACAAAAGAGAAAAGTTTGAACTTGCTTAAATCAACCCTCTTAGTTGGAAAGCAACTAATTCTGAGAGCTGAACTAGCTTATTTCACACAGTACATTGTTTGGCAATGAAGATGTTTTTTTTCTAAAGCAATTATATTACAAACAAAATGAATCTACTAAGTTGTACATATTGTTAGATTAAACAAACGAGGAAAGTTTGAACTTGCTTCACTCAACCTCTTTGTAGGAACGCAAATCATTGTGAGAGCAGAACTACCTTATTTCACACAGTACAGTGTTTTGCAATGAAGATGTTTCTTTTCTAACACAACTACTTTAGAAATGAAACAATGCTGCTAAATGGTACATCTTGTTAGATTACACAAATGAGGAAAGTTTGGACTTGCTGCAATCAACCTCTTCGTAGGGAAAGCAACTCATTCTGAGAGCTAAACAAGCTTATTTCACACAGTACAGTGTTCGCAATGAAGATGTTTTTTCCACAGAAACTACTTCAGAAAACCAAACGAATCTAGTAAGTTGTTCATTTTGTTAGATTACACAATCGAGGATTGTTTGAACTTGCTTCACTCAACCCTCTTTGTAGGAAAGCAACTGATTCGAGAGATGAACTAGCTTATTTCACACAGTACAGTGTTCGGCAATGAAGATATTTCTTTTCTCAGCAACTACTTTAGAAACAAAATGAATACACTAAGTTGTACATCTTGTTAGATTACACAAACGAGGAAAGTTTGAACTTGCTGCACTCAACCCTCTTTGCAGGAAAGCAAATCATTCTGAGAGGAGAACAGGCTTATTTCACACAGTACAGTGTTTGCAATGAGGATGTTTCTATTCTATAGAAACTAAATTAGAAATGAAACGAATCTACTAAGTTGTACATTTTGTTAGATTACACAAACGAGGAAAGTTTGAATTTGCTCCAATCAACCCTCTTTTTGGAAAGCAACTCATTCCGAGAGCTGAACTAGCTTATTTCACTCAGTACAGTGTTTGGCAATGAAGATGTTTCTTTTCTAATGAAACAACTTCAGAAACCAAATGAATCTACTAAGGTCTACATCTAGTTAGATTACACAAACGAGGGAAGTTCCAACTTGCTGCAATCAACCCCTGCAGTCAACCCTCTTCGTGGGAAAGCAACTCATTCCAAGAGGTGAACTAGCTTATTTCACGCAGTACACTGATCGCAATGAAGATGTTTTTTTCAGTAGAAACTATATTAGAAATGAAACGAATCTACTAAGTTGTACATCTTGTTATATTACACAAACGAGGTAAGTTTGAACTTGCTTAAAGCAACCCTCTTCGTAGGAAAGCAACTCATTCCAAGAGCAGAATTAGGTTTTTTCCACTCAGTACTGTGTTCGCAATGAAGATGTTTCTTTTCTATAGAAACGACATTAGAAATGAAAATTATGTACTATGTTGTACATCTTGTCAGAATACACAGACAAGGCAATTTTCACCTTCCTGCAATCAACCCTCTTCCCATGAAAGCAATTCATTCCAAAAGCTGAACTAGCTTATTTCACACAGTACACTGTTCAGCAATGAAGATGTTTCTTTTCTGACGCAACTACTTGAGAAAAGAAATGAATCTAGTAAATTGTACATCTTGTTAGATTGGACAAACAATGAAAGTTTGATCTTACTACACTCAACACTCTTCATAAGAAAGCAACTCTTTCCCATAGCATGACTAGCTTATTTCACACAGTACAGTGTTCCGCAATGAAGATGTTTCTTTTCTGATGCAACTACTTGAGAAATGCAATGAATCTACTAAGTTGTACATCTTGTTAGATTACACAAACGAGAAAAGTTTGAACTTGCTGCACTAAACCTTCTTTGTAGCAAAGCAACTCATTCCGAGAGAAGTAGCTTATTTCACACAATACAGTGTTCGCAATGAAGATGTTTCTTTTCTACAGAAACTACTTCAGAAACCAAATGCATCCAGTAAGTTGTACATCTTGTTAGAGTACACAAACAAAGGACGTTTGAAGTTGCTGCACACAACCCTCTTTGTAGGAAAGCAACCCATTCCGAGAGCTGAACTCACTTATTTCACACAGTACACTGATCAGCAATGAAGATGTTTCTTTTCTATAGAAACTATATGAGAATTGAGATGAATCTACTAAGTTTTACATCTTGTTAGATTACACAAACGAGGGGAAGTTTGAACTTGCTGCACTCAACCCTCTTTGTAGGAACGCAACTCATTCTGAGGGCAGAACTAGCTTATTTCACACAGTACAGTGTTTGGCAAGGAAGATGATTCTTTGCCAAAGCAACTACTTTAGAAAATAAACGAATCTAGTAAGGTGTACATCTTGTTAGAGTACACAAACGAGGAAAGTTTGAACTTGCTATACTCAACCCTATTCCTATGAAAGCAACCCATTCTGAGAGTTGAACTGAACGGCAAGGAAGATATTTCTTTTCTTTTTTTTTTCCTTCTGGCTTAACATTTTTTAATATATTTTTTAATTTTTTTAAGTTTCTTTTTAATTATTATTTTTTATTGACTTTTAATCTTACATACCAAAAAAACCCCATCTGATATTTCCCTCCCCTCCCCATTCCACTTTTAGAACTCCAGTCTCCATCATATCCCCTCCCTCTCTGCATTAGTCTCTCTCCTAATTTGATGACATCATCTTTCTCTTCTATTTTGAGGGTCTTGCAAAGGTATTTCTAGGCACTACAAGATCATGGATATCGAGGCCAATTTCTGTCTGGGCAGTTGCATTGTAATAGGTCATATCCTTCCTTTGGCTCTTCCATTCTATCCGCCCACTCTTCCGCAATGGTCCCTGAGCCATTGGAGGGTGTGACAGAGGTGTTTCAGTGCTAGGCACTCCTCCATCCCTTCTTCTCAGCACTATGTTGCCTTTTGGGTCATCCCAGTGGTCATCACCATCTGAAAAGAGAAGCTTCTCTAGCCAGAAGTGAGAGTAGCATAGATATTTCTTTTCTATAGAAACTAAATTAGAAATTAAACGAATCTACTAAGTTGTATATCTTGTTATGTTACACAAATGAGGTAAGTTTGAACTTGCTTCAATCAACGCTCTTCGTAGGAAAGCAACTCATTCCGAGAGCTGAAAAACCTTATTTCACACAGTACAGTGTTCGGCAACGAGGACATTTCTGTTCTAAAGCAACTACATTAGAAATGGAACGTGTCTACTAAGTTGTACATCTTGTTAGATTACACAAACGAGGAACGTTTGAACTTGCTGCACACAACCCTCTTAGTAGGAAAGCAACTCGTTCCGAGAGCAGAAATAGCTTATTTCACTCAGTACAGTGTTCGGCAATGAACATGTTTCTTTTCTAATGAAACTACTTCAGAAACCAAACCCATCAACTAAGTTGTAAGTCTTGTTAGATTACACAAAAGAGGGAAGTTTGAACTTGCTCCAATAAACCCTCTTTGTCCTCTAGCAACTCATTTCAAGAGCTGAACTAGCTTATATCACACAGTACAGTGTTTGGCAATTGAGAAGTTTTTTTCTATAGAAACTACATTAGAAATGAAACAAATTGACTAAGTTGTACATGTTGTTGTACTACACAAAGGAGTAAAGTTTGAACTTGCTGCACTCAACCCTCTTCGTAGGAAAGCAACTCATTCCGAGAGCAGATATAGCTTATTTCACACAGCATAGTGTTCGGCAATGAAGATGTTTATTTTCTAATGATTGTACTTCAGAAACCAAATGCATCTACTAAGTTGTATATCTTGTTAGAATACAGAAACGAGGGAAGTTTGAAATTGCTGCACTCAACCCTCTTTGTAGGAACGCAACTCATTCTGAGGGCAGAACTAGCTTATTTCACACAGTACAGTGTGTGGCAATGAAGATGATTCTTTTTCAAGGCAACTACTTGAGAAACGAAATGAATCTACTAAGGTGTACATCTTGTTAGAGTACACAAATGAGGAACGTTTGAACTTGCTGCACTCAAACCTCTTCGTAGGAAAGCAACCCATTCTGAGAGTTGAACTAGCTTATTTCACACAGTACACTGATTGTCAATGAAGATGTTTCTTTTCTATAGAAACTATATTAGAAACAAAACGAATCTACTAAGTTGTACATCTTGTTAGATTACACAAACGAAGAAAGTTTGAACTTGCTGCAATCAACCCTCTTAGTAGGAAAGCAACTCATTCCGAGTGCTGAAGAACCTTATTTCACACAGTACAGTGTTCAGCAATGAGGATGTTTCTGTTCTAAAGCAACTACATTAGAAATGAAATGAGTCTACTAAGTTGTACATCCTGTTAGATTACACAAATGAGGAAAGTTTGACCTTGCTGCACTCAACCCTCTTCATAGGAAAGCAACTCATTCCGAGAGCAGAAATAGCTTATTTCACTCAGTACAGTGTTCAGCAATGAAGATGTTCCTTTTCTAATGAAACTACTTCAGAAACCAAATGAATCTACTAATTTGTACATCTAGTTAGATTACACAAATGAGGAAAGTTTGAACTTGCTGCACTCAACCCTCTTCGTATGAAAGCAACCCATTTTGAGAGTTGAACTGAATGGCAAAGAAGATATTTCTTTTCTATAGAAACTATATTAGAAATGAAATGAATCTACTAAGTCGTATATCTTGTAATGTTACACAAATGAGGAAAGTTTGAACTTGCTGCAATCAACCCTCTTCGTAGGAAAGCAACTCATTCCGAGAGCTGAACTAGCCTATTTCAGACAGTACAGTGTTCATCAATGAATATGTTTCTTTTCTAAAGCAAGTATATTAGAAAAAAAAGGAATCTACTAAGTTGTACATCTTGGTAGATTATACAAACGAGGGAAGTTTCAACTTGCTGCAATCAACCCTCTTTTTAGGAAAGCAACTCATTCCGAGAACTGAACTAGCTTATTTCACACAGTACAGTCTTCAACAATGAGGATGTTTCTATTCAATCGAAAATACATTAGAAATGAAACGTATCTAGAAAGTTTTGTACATCTTGTCAGATTACACAAACGAGGAAAGTTTGAACTTGCTGCAGCCAACCCTCTTCGTGGGAAAGCAACTCATTCCAAGAGCAGAACTAGGTTTTTCCACTCAGTACTCTGTTTGACAATGAAGATGTTTCTTTTCTATAGAAACTACATTAGAAATGAAAATTATGTACTATGTTGTACATCTTGTCAGATAACACAAACGAGGCAATTTTCACCTTCCTGCAATCAACTCTCTTCCCATGAAAGCTATTCATTCCGAAAGCTGAAATAGCTTATTTCACACAGTACAGTGTTCGTCAATTAAGATGCTTCTTTTCTGATGCAACTACTTGACAAAAGAAATTAATCTAGTAAATTGTACATCTTGTTAGATTGTACAAACGATGAAAGTTTGATCTTGCTACACTCAACACTCTTCGTAAGAAAGCAACTCTTTCCCATAGCATGACTAGCTTATTTCACACAGTACGGTGTTCCGCAATGAAGATGTTTCTTTTCTGATGCAACTACTTGAGAAATGCAATGAATCTACTAAGTTGTACATCTTGTTAGATTACACAAACGAGAAAAGTTTGAACTTGCTGCACTAAACCTTCTTTGTAGCAAAGCAACTCATTCCGAGAGGAGAAGTAGCTTATTTCACACATTACAGTGTTCGGCAATGAAGATGTTTCTTTTCTACAGAAACTACTTCAGAAACCAAATGCATCCAGTAAGTTGTACATCTTGTTAGAGTACACAAACGAAGGACGTTTGAAGTTGCTGCACACAACCCTCTTTGTAGGAAAGCAACCCATTCCGAGAGCTGAACTCGCTTATTTCACACAGTACACTGATCAGCAATGAAGATGTTTCTTTTCTATAGAAACTATATGAGAATTGAGACGAATCTACTAAGTTTTACATCTTGTTAGATTACACAAATGAGGGAAGTTTGAACTTGCTGCACTCAACCCTCTTTGTAGGAACGCAACTCATTCTGAGGGCAGAACTAGCTTATTTCACACAGTAATGTTTGGCAAGGAAGATGATTCTTTTCCAAGGCAACTACTTTAGAAAGTAAATGAATCTAGCAAGGTGTACATCTTGTTTGAGTACACAAACGAGGAAAGTTTGAACTTGCTGCACTCAACCCTCTTCGTA
Organism: Orientallactaga sibirica; assembly: GCA_036365145.1. Classification (NCBI taxonomy): domain Eukaryota; kingdom Metazoa; phylum Chordata; class Mammalia; order Rodentia; family Dipodidae; genus Orientallactaga; species Orientallactaga sibirica. The sequence continues at coordinate 1,032,822 of JAEOAD010000020.1, forward strand.
GGAAAGCAACCCATTCTGAGAGTTGAACTAGCTTATTTCAAACAGTACACGGAACGGCAAGGAAGATATTTCTTTTCTGTAGAAACTATATTAGAAATGAAACGAATCTACTAAGTTGTATATCTTGTTACGTTACAAAAACGAGGTAAGTTTGAACTTGCTTCAATCAACCCTCTTCGTCACAAAGCAACTCCTTCCGAGAGCTGAACTAGCCTATTTCGGACAGTACAGTGCTCATCAATGAAGATGTTTCTTTTCTAAAGCAACTACATTAGAAATGAAACGAGTCTACTAAGTTGTACATCTTGTTAGATTACACAACGAGGAAAATTTGAACTTGCTGCACTCAACCCTCTTTGTAGGAAAGCAACTCGTTCCAAGGGCAGAAATAGGTTATTTCACTCAGTACAGTATTCGGCAATGAAGATGTTTCTTTTCTAATAAAACTACTTCATAAACCAAATGAATTTACTAAATTGTACATCTAGTTAGATTACACAAACGAGGGAAGTTTCAACTTGCTGCAATCAACCCTCTTTTTAGGAAAGCAACTCATTCCGAGAACTGAACTAGCCTATTTCACACAGTACAGTCTTCAGCAATGAGGATGTTTCTATTCAATCAAAACTACATTAGAAATGAAACGAATCTAGAAAGTTTTGTACATCTTGTCAGATTACACAAACGAGGAAAGTTTGAACTTGCTGCAGTCAACCCTCTTCCTAGGAAAGCAACTCATTCCAAGAGCTGAAAAACCTTATTTCACACAGTACAGTGTTCAGCAATGAGGATGTTTCTGTTCTAAAGCAACTACATTAGAAATGAAAAGAGTCTATTAAGTTGTACATCTTGTTAGATTACACAAACGAGGAAAGTTTGAACTGCTGCACTCAACCCTCTTCGTAGGAAAGCAACTTGTTCTGAGAACTGAACAAGCTTATATCACACAGTACAGTGTTTGGCCATGAGTATGTTTCTATTTTATCAAAACTACAATAGAAATGAAACGAATCTACAAAGTTGTACATCTTGTTATATTACACAAACGAGGGAAGTTTGAACTTGCTGCACTCAATGCTTTTCTTAGAAAAGCAACTCATTCCGAGCGCTGAACTACCTTAATTCACACAGTACAGTGTTCGGCAATGAAGATGTTTTTTTCTAACGCATCTACTATTGAAAGGAAATGAATCTATAAAGTTGTATATCTTGGTAGATTATACAAATGAGGAAAGTTTGTACTTGCTGCAGTCAACCCTTTTTGTGGGAAAGCAACTCATTCCGAGATCTGAACTAGCTTATTTCACACAGTACACTGTTCGGCAATGAAGATGTTTCTTTTCTGATGCAACTACTTGAGAAAATAAACGAATCTATTAAGTTGTACATCTTGTTAGATTGTACAAACGATGAAAGTTTGATCTTGCTACACTCAACACTCTTCGTAAGAAAGCAACTCTTTCCCATAGCATGACTAGCTTATTTCACACATGCAGTATTCAGCAATGAACATGTTTCTTTTCTGACGCAACTACTTGAGAAATGCAACGAATCTACTAAGTTGTACATCTTGTTAGATTACACAAACGAGAAAAGGTTGAACTTGCTTAAATCAACCCTCTTCGTCGGAAAGCAACTCATTCTGAGAGCTGAACTAACTTATTTCACACAGTACACTGATCGGCAGTGAAGATATTTGTTTTATATAGAAACTATATTAGAATTGAAATGAATCAACTAAGTTGTACATCTTGTTAGATTACACAAAAGAGAAAAGCTTGAACTTGCTTAAATCAACCCTCTTAGTTGGAAAGCAACTAATTCTGAGAGCTGAACTAGCTTATTTCACACAGTACATTGTTCGGCAATGAAGATGTTTCTTTTCTAAAGCAATTATATTACAAACAAAATGAATCTACTAAGTTGTACATATTGTTAGATTAAACAAACGAGGAAAGTTTGAACTTGCTTCACTCAACCCTCTTTGTAGGAACGCAAATCATTGTGAGAGCAGAACTACCTTATTTCACACAGTACAGTGTTTTGCAATGAAGATGTTTCTTTTCTAACACAACTACTTTAGAAATGAAACAATGCTGCTAAATGGTACATCTTGTTAGATTACACAAATGAGGAAAGTTTGGACTTGCTGCAATCAACCCTCTTCGTAGGAAAGCAACTCATTCCGAGAGCTAAACAAGCTTATTTCACACAGTACAGTGTTCGGCAATGAAGATGTTTTTTTCCACGAAACTACTTCAGAAACCAAACGCATCTAGTAAGTTGTTCATTTTGTTAGATTACACAATCGAGGATTGTTTGAACTTGCTTCACTCAATCCTCTTCGTAGGAAAGCAACTGATTCGGAGAGATGAACTAGCTTATTTCACACAGTACAGTGTTCGGCAATGAAGATATTTCTGTTCTCACGCAACTACTTTAGAAACAAAATGAATACACTAAGTTGTACATCTTGTTAGATTACACAAACGAGGAAAGTTTGAACTTGCTGCACTCAACCCTCTTTGCAGGAAAGCAAATCATTCTGAGAGGAGAACAGGCTTATTTCACACAGTACAGTGTTTGCAATGAGGATGTTTCTATTCTATAGAAACTAAATTAGAAACAAACGAATCTACTAAGTTGTACATTTTGTTAGATTACACAAACGAGGAAAGTTGGATTTGCTCCAATCAACCCTCTTCATTGGAAAGCAACTCATTTCGAGAGCTGAACTAGCTTATATCACATAGTACACTGTTTGGCAATGAAGAAGTTTCTTTTCTAATGAAACAACTTCAGAAACCAAATGCATCTGGTAAATTGTACACCTTGTTAGATTACACAAAAGAGGGAAGTTTGAACTTGCTGCAATCAACCCTCTTCTTAGGAAAGCAACTCATTGGGAGAGCTGAACTGGCTTATTTCACACAGTACAGTGTTTGGCAATGAAGATGTTTCTTTTCTAACGAAACTACTTCAGATAGGAAATGCATCTACTAAGTTGTACATCTTGTTACAGTAATGAGGAAACTTAACTTGCTGCACTCAACCCTCTTTGTAGGAAAGCAAGTCATTCTGAGAACTGCACTAGCTTAATTCACATGATATTGTGTACAACAATGAAGATGTTTCTTTTCTAAGGCAACTACTTTAGAAATGAAACAAATCTAATAAGTTGTACATCTTGTTAGATTACACAAAGGAGGAAAGTTTCTACTTGCTGCAATCAACCCTCTTCGTACGAAAGGAACACATTCTGGAGCTGAACAAGCTTATTTCACACAGTACAGTGTTCGGCAATGAGACTGTTTCTTTATTATCGAAAGTACAGTAGAATTGAATCAAATCTACTAAGTTGTACATGTTGTTCAATTACACAAACGAGGAAAGTTTGAAATTGCTGCACTCAACCCTCTTCTTAGGAAAGCAACTCATTCCGAGACATGAACTAGCTTCTTTCACACAGTACAGTGTTTGGCAATGAGGATGTTTCTTTTCTATCAAAGCTACATTAGAAATGAAACTAATCTACTAAATTGCACATCTTGTTAGATTACACAAACTAGGAAAGTTTGAACTTGCTGCAATCATCCCTCTTCATAGAAAAGCAATGCATTCTCATTGCATAACTAGCTTTTTTCACACAGTACAGTGTTCGGCAATGAAGATGTTTCTTTTCTATAAAACTACATTAGAAATGAAACGAATCTGCTAAATTGTACATCTTGTTAGATTACACAAACGAGGAAAGTTTGAATTTTGCTGCACTCAATCTTCTTCGTAGGAAAGCAACTCATTTTGAGAGCTGAACAAGCTTATTTCACACAGTACAGTGTTCGGCAATGAGGATGTTTCTTTTCTATTGAAACCACATTAGAAATGAAATGAATCTAGAAAGTTGTAGATATTGTTAGATTACACAAACGAGAAAAATTTGTACTTGCTGAAATCATCCATCTTCGTATGAAAGCAATGTAAACCGATTGCACAACTAGCATTTTTCACACAGTACAGTGTTCAGCAATGAAGATGTTTCTTTTCTATAAAAACTACATTAGAAATGAAACAAATCTGCTAAATTGTACATCTTGTTAGATTACACAAACGAGGAAAGTTTGAATTTTGCTGCACTCAATCCTCTTCGTAGGAAAGCAACTCATTCCGGGAGCTGAACAAGCTTATTTCACACAGTACATTGTTCGGCAATGAGGATGTTTCTTTTCTGTCGAAACTACATTAGAAGTAAATCAAATCTACTAAGTTGTACATCTTGTTAGATTACACAAAAGAGGAAAGTTTGAACTTGCTGCAATCAACCCTCTTCTTAGGTAAGCAACTCATTCTGAGAGCTAACCCAGCTTATTTCACACAGTACAGTGTTCGGCATGAGGATGTTTCTATTCTATCGAAACTACATTAGAATGAAACAAATCTGGAAAGTTGTACATCTTGTTAGATTAAGATTTACTTCTTGTTAGATTGCAGGCCCCAGTCTCTGTGCATAATGCCCCAACTTGTGACTCTAACAATCTTTCCGCCCCCTCTTCCGTGAGTTTCCCTGAGCCACATTGGGGTCATTTTAGTTCTGTTTCAGTGATGACATTTTGGGAGCCTCTGTGTCTCTGGATATCTGGTTTAGTTGGAGTTGGATGTTCTCTGTGTTTATCTCCTTCAGCCTTTTTCTGGTGTCATGATCGACATGAATGCTGATCTCTTGCCCTTCCCCTATGTTGTTCTATGGTGTCAGCGGGGCCCTGGTGAGGTGTGGTTAGCTGATCCTCCCTTCAGGTTCGTTGTCCACCTGAAAAAGATAAGCAAATTCTCCAACAGAGAGAGAAGTTAGTACTAGATAGAAGGGATGACCATCTATGTTTTGGAGGGAATTTTATATGCATTGGCTCTCTTTTAGCCCACATTTGGTGGTATCTTGCTCTTGAAGACTGAGCTCATTTTTTTGTACCTGGTTTTGACTTATTTCCCAGTTCCAGCAATGAGTTCCATTCCACTGAGTGGATCTGTTAGCCAAATCAAGAGCAGTTGGTTACCCACCATGGCTATTTGCCACTATTGCACTTGTATGAGTATTATGTCAAGTTGTTTCCTGCTGGGTATCTTAGACTGCAAGTGTTTGGACCAATGTCGGACATTTTCCCCCAGTTGCTCATGTAGCACCCTCTGGTACTAGACTAGCTAACTGTCTGGGGACTGACCTTCTTCCAGATTCTTGCCAGGTCTCTCTGTGTTTGGTCTCACACACGTATACTATCTTTGACAGTAGGGTCTTACCATTAACCTTTGGTGGGTCACCAAGAACTCTGACAGAAGTCTGTTTTTTTTTGGGGGGGGAACCTTGTGTGTCTAGGATCAAGAGCTCATTGTGGAGTTTAACCCCATGCTTGCACTGGGAGTTTTAAGTTTGCACCTAGAAAGGTGAGGGAAGAAAAAAGATTGATAATATTGTAGAGGAAGTGAGTATAGAGAGGAGAGGTAGGAAGAGAGAGTGAGAGGGAGAGAGAGAGAGAGAAGCAGGACAAGATTAGGGTTAGCCTTCATGATGCTCTCTCCAGATTCCTGTGGTTTTGGTGTTCCCTCTGTGGGCCTGCTGAAGGATCAATGTTTTAGCCTGTTGTTCAGAGTAAAGGGTGTTATAACATCTTTTCCTTTTGGGTCCCAATTGTATCCCCGCCACTTGTCCTTCCCCCACCCTCTCGCTCCCTCCCACCCTTACCTTCCCCCATTCCACCCTCCCTCTTGTCTGGTCCTCAGAGTGTTTGTTAGGTTTGGCTGCATGTCATGTAGATTCAGGTTAGGAGTGACAGATAAACGAGACCATGCGATGATTATCTTTTTGTTCTTGGGTGAGCTCAATGAGGATGATCTGTTCCATGTTTGACCATTTTTTTCAAATTTCCTTATTTCATCTTTCCTTACTGCTACATAGAATTCCATAGTGTAGATATACCACATCTTTGTTATCCATTCATCTAGTGATGGACACCTGGGTTGATTCCAGCTTTGTGCTATTATGAATTGACCAGCTATAAACATGGTTGAGCAAATGTCTCTGGTCTGAGGTTTGGAGCCTTTAGGGTAAATGCCCAATAAGGGAATAAATGGATCCATTGGAAGGTCTATGGTCATCCTTTTCAGGAGTCTCCATATAGCTGTCCATAATGGTTGAACCATTTTCCATTCCCACCAGCAGTGAAAACTTGTTCCTATTTCTCCACAACCTCGCCAGCATTAATTTTCATTTTTTTAAAAATGTTAGCCATCCTTACTGGGGTAAGGTGGAATCTCATTGTTGTTTTAATTTGCGTTTCCCTGATGATTAGGGATGTTGAACATTTTCTTAAATGTGTGTTTGCTATTTGTATTTCTTCCTCTGAGAACTCCCTGTGCAGTTCTCTGCTCCACTTTGTGAGAGGGTTGTTTGGTGGTTTATTGTTTAGGTTTTGGAGTTCTTTGTAGATTCTAGAAATCAGGCCTCTGTCAGTTGTATAGCTGGTGAAAATATTCTCCCATTCTGTGGGTAATCTGCTGGCTTTGGTTATAGTATGTTTGTCAGTGAAAAAGCTGTTCAGCTTCATGCAATCCCAATGGTTGAGGGATTTTTTAATTCCCTGAGCTGCTGGGGTTTTGTTCAGGAAATCTTTTCCCACTCCTGTGTTGCGTAAAGTTCCTCCTATTTTTTCTTCCAGTAGATGCAGTGTTTCTGGTTTTATATTAAGGTCTTGAATCCATTTGGACTTAATTTTTGTGCATGGAGAGATGTGTGGGTCGAGTTTCATTTTCCTACATATGGTTGTCCAGTTTGTCCAGCACCATTTGTTGAAAATGCTGTCTTTTCTCCATTCTGCATTGGAAGGGCCTTTGTCAAATATCAAGTAGCTGTAGTTATTTGACCCGAAATCTGGGTCTTCAATTCTGTTCCATTGGTCTATATTACTGTTTTTATGTCAGTACCATGTTGTTTTTATTACAATGGCTTTGTAGTATAGCTTTAGATCAGGTATGGTGATGCCTCCAGAGGTATTTCTTTTGCTGAGGATGAGCTTGGATATCCGAGGCCTTCTGCCTTTCCATATCAATTTTGAGATAGTTTTTCTATCTCATTGAAGAAGGAAGTTGGGATTTTTATTGGCATTGCATTGAATCTATAGAGTGCTTTTGTTAAAATTGCCATTTTCACAATGTTAATTCTACCAATCCAGGAGCATTGGAGGTCTTTCCATTTTTGTAGGACCTCCTCAATTTCTTTTTTGAGAGTTTTTATGTTTTCATTGTATAGATCTTTCACTTCCTTAGTCAATGTTATTCCAAGGTATTTAATTTTCTTTGTTGCAATTGAAAATGGGATGATGTTAGTTATTTCTTTTTCTGTCTCTTTGTCCTTTGCATACAGAAAGGCTATTGATTTCTGTGCATTGATTTTATATCCTGCTACTTTTCTGAAGGCGCTAATCACTTTTAAGAGTTTTGAGATGGAAATTCTCAGGTCACTTATGTATAGAATCATGTCTTCTACAAATAGGACTAACTTAACTTCTTCCTTTCCAATTTGTATCCGTTTGATTTCTTTCTCCTGTCTCATTGCTTGAGCGAATACTTCTAGCACTATGTTGAAGAGCAGAGGTGAGAGTGGACACCCCTGTCTTGTTCCTGGCCTCAATGGGAATTCCTTCAGTCTCTCCCCATTTAGAATTACTTGGGCTTTAGGTGCTTTATATATAGCCTTTATTATGTTGAGATATGGGCCGTCTATGCCTATTCTCTCCAGTGTTTTGATCATGAAGTGATGTTGTATTTTGTCAAAGGCCTTCTTTGCATCTATCGAAATGATCATGTGGTTTTTGTGTTTCAGCTTGCTTATGTGGTGTATTACATTGATAGATTTCCGTATGTTGAACCATCCCTGCGTTCCAGGGATGAAGCCTACTTGATCAAGGTGGATAATGCTTTTCATGTACTGTTGAATTCGGTTTGCAAGGATTTTGTTCAGGATCTTTGCGTCTATGTTCATCACACAAATGGGCCTATAATTTTCCTTTCTTGTGGCATCTCTGCCTGGTTTTGGAATTAGGGTGATACTAGCTTCATAAAAGGAGTTGGGGGATCTCTCCCTGTTCTCCAATTGTGTGGCACAGTTTGAGAAGAATTGGTGTCAGTTCTTCCATGAAGGTTTGGTAGAATTCTGCTGAGAAACCGTCTGGTCCTGGACTCTTCTTTTTGGGGAGGTGTTTTATTACCTCTTCAATCTCGAAGGGTGTGATGGGTCTGTTTAGGAAATTAATCTGCTCTGGGCTTAGCTTTGGTAGGTAGTATTTGTCTAGGAATTCATCCATTTCTTCCTTATTCTCCTGTTTTATGGAGTAGAGGTTTTTGAAGTAAGTCCTAATAACTCTTCCTATTTCACTCATGTCTGTTGTGATCTCTCCTTTTTCATTTCTAATTTTGTTGATTTGAAGTGTTTCATTTTCCGCTTCATCAAATTGGCAAGGGGTGTATCAATCTTGTTAATTTTTTCAAAGAACCAGCTCTTTGTTTCATCAATTTTCTTAATTGTCCTCTTAGTTTCCAATTCATTAATTTCTGCTCTGATCTTAATTATTTCTTTCCGTCTGGAGCTTTTGGGGTTGGCTTCTTCTAGCTTTTCCAATGCCTTTAGGTGAAAGGTTAGCTTATTGATTTGGGATCTCTCTGTCTTTGTTATGATGGCATTTAGTGCTATGATTTTTCCCCTAAAGACTGCCTTCATTGTGTCCCATAAGTTTTGGTATGATGTGTTCTCATTGTCATTGAATTCTAGAAATTTTGCAATTTCATTCTTTATTTCATCCATAACCCATTTATTGTTTAAAAGTGTGTTGTTCAATTTTCAGGAGGTAGAGGGATTCCTGGTGTACTTTTTGTTGTTGATTTCTAGCATTACCGCATTGTTGTCTGATATCATGTAGTAAATTACATCAATTTTCTTGAAAATATGGAAGCAGGCTTTGTGGCCCAGTGCATGATCTGTTTTAGAGAAGGTTCCATAGTCTGCTGAAAAGAATGTGTAATCTGTAGATTTGGGGTGGAATGTTCTGTATATGTCTGTTAGGTCTAGTTGTTCTATGGTGTTGTTGAGCTCTCTTACTTCCCTATTAATTTTCTGTTTGGATGATCTATCCATTGTTGATAATGGGGTATTAAAGTCCCTGTCTATGATGGTATTTGTGATTACTTCTGTTTTGTTGCCAAGTAGATTTTGCTTTATGAATTGTGGTGCACCTGTGTTTGGTGCATAAATATTGATGATTGTGATATCCTCTTGTTGGATTATTTCCTTGATAAGTAAGTGGCCTTCTTTGTCTTTTTTAGTTACTTTTGGTTTGAAGTCTATTTTATCAGATATAAGTATAGCTACCCCTGCTTTTTTCTTGTTTGTGTTTGCTTGGAAAATCATTTTCCACCCTTTCACCCTGAGGAGGTGTCTGTCTTTAGTGGTGAGGTGGGTTTCTTGAAGACAGCAGATTGAGGGGTCCAGTTTTCTGATCCACCCTGTTAGCTTATGTCTTTTGATGGGTGAATTAAGGCCATTAATATTCAGAGATATAGCTTTGAGGTTTGATTTAATACCTGCCATACTGTGGTGGGTTGTGGTCTTTGTGTTTTTTTTTTTTTTTGTTAATGTGGACCATTTCTTGAGAGCTCTTGAAGTTGGTTATTTGTTTCTTCTGTGTGGAGAATTCTCTGAAGTACTTTCTGTAGGTTTGGCTTTGTGTTCACATACTTGTCAAGATGAGTTTTATCATGGAATGTTTTTCTTTCACCATCTATTATGAGAGATACTTTTGCTGGGTAGAGTAGTTGGGGCTGGAAACCATGGGTTCTTAGAGTTTGCAGTGTTCCATTCCAGGCCCTTCTGGCTTTTAGTGTTTCCATTGAGAAGTCTTAGGTAATTCTGATGGGGTTCTCTTTATATGTAATGTGTTGTTTTTCCCTGGCTGCTTTTAGGATTTTCTCTTTGTGTTTGATGTTTAGAGTCTTAAAGATAATGTGTCTTGGAGAAGTTCTCCTTTGATCAAGTGTGTTTGGAGTTGGCTTCTATAGAGTTTTGGGCCTGTTCAATTTGGTGCATATTTTCTGTGGTTTTTTAATGTATAGTTTCCATTCCTCTGTCTAGTTCCCTTTTTGTGTCATTTTCCGATTTTCTTAATGCTTCTTGGAGTTCATCCCTGCATTTCTTTATGTCTTCATTGAACTTAGCCAGCTGGTTATTGAGGACCTCTTTTTTTTCATTCTCCTTCAGTTCCTTTAACTGTCTTTGGAGCCCTTCCTGGTTCTTTTCTATTAGGTCCAATCTAGCAAGGATAACATTCATACAATTGTTGGCTCTTTGTTGAGTTTCTGTGAGTTGTGCTATTTGCTTGGACAGGGTTGCATAGGTAGTCACTTCATTTGGGGGTTCTGGTTCTATTGTCTCTTCTATGCTTTGATTTGAAACATCCATTATAGGACTGGATAGTCTAGGTGGATTTACTTGTGTCTGGTTTTTCATGCTATTCCTTTTTCGCTGTAGTTTGCCCATCGCAATGATTCAGGTACCTTGTGTATGGAAGGTTAGCCTGCTATCCTGGGGCAGGGTGGGGTGCAGTGGTGATTGTCAGGGCAGTGGTCCATGGAGTTCTGGTAGGCTGGGGTGGGGGATACTGGCCTACTGGCCTGTGTTCTTTATGTAGGTGGGAGGGATGGGGGACCACAATCACCCTAGTTGGGCTGAGACAGGGTAGGGCGGGAGCACTGGCTTACCTCCCTGGATCCCTGATCTGCCCTGGGAGGGGTGAGTGATAGTACGTGACTGCTGATAGGGCTCAAGAAGGGTAGGGAGCACCTGGCCAGTGATGGGGATGTGGCCAGTGAGGGAGGGGTCTGAGTGGCTAATGGCAGGCTTCCGCCAGTCAATGGGACCGGCAGGGTCCCCTGCAGTCCTGGATCAGGCTGCACCAGGCACTAGCAGCTAATGGCGGACTTCTGCTGGTCACTCAGACTGGCAGGGTCTGCAGCGGTCCTGGATCAGGTCGCACCAGGCGCTAGCGGCTAATGGCCCCAGATCGGGCTGCGCCAGGTGCTAGAAGCTAATGGCGGACTTCCGTCAGTCACTCAGACTGGCAGGGTCCTCAGCAGTCCCGGATCAGGTCACGCCAGGCGCTAGTGGCTAATGGCCCCGGATCGGGCCGCGCCAGGTGCTAGCAGCTAATGGCGGACTTCCGCCGGTCACTTGGACTGGCAGGGTCCACGGTGGTCTCGGGACATGTCACGCCCGGCGCTAGCAGCTAATGACCGGATGTTTCTTTTCTAAAGCAACTACATTAGAAATGAAACAAATCTAATAAGTTGTACATCTTGTTAGAGAACACAAATGAGGAAAGTTTGAACTTGCTGCCCTCAAACCTCTTCGTAGGAAAGCAATTCATTCTGAGAGCAGAACTAGCTTATTTCACACAGTACAGTGTTTGGCAATGAAGACTGTTTCTTTTCTAAGGAAACTACTTCAGAAACCAAATGGATCTACTAAGTTGTACATTTTGTTAGAATACACAAATGAGGGAAGTTTGAACTTGCTGCCCTCAGCCCTGTTCTTAGGAAAGTAACTCATTCTGAGAGATGAACTAGCTTATTTCACACAGTACAGTGTTCAGAAATGAAGATGTTTCTTTTCTAACGCAACTACTTGAGAAATGAAATGATTCTACTAAGTTGTACATCTTGTAGATTGTACAAACAAGAAAAGTTTGAACTAGCTGCAATCAACACTCTTTGTAGGAGAGCAACTAATTCCGAGAGCTGAAAAGCTTATTTCACACAGTACAGTGTTCGTCAATGAGGAATTTTCTTTTCTTTCAAAATTACATTAGAAAGGAAACGAATCTACTATTTGTACATCTTGTTAGATTACACAAACGAGGAAAGTTTGCACTTGCAGCAATCATCCCTCTTCATAGGAAAGCAACTCGTTTCGAGAGCTGAACTAGCTTATTGCACATAGTACAGTGTTCAGCAATGAAGATGTTTCTTTTCTAAGGACACTACTTCAGATAGGAAACACATCTACTACATTGTACATCTTGTTAGGATACACAAACGAGGAAAGTTTGAACTTGCTTCACTCAACCCTCTTCATAGGAAAGCACCTCATTTCGTTAGCTGAACTAGCTTATTTCACACAGTACAGTGTTCGGCAATGAGGATGTTTCTGTTCTATTGAAAGTACATTAGAAATGAATCGAATCTACTGAGTTGTATATCTTCTTAGCTTACACAAATGAGGAAAGTTTGAACTTGCTGCACTCAACCCTATTCATAGGAAAGCAACTACTTGAGAAATGAAACGAATCTACTATGTTGTACTTCTTGTTATATTGTACAAAGGAGGAAAGTTTGTACTTGCTACACACAGCCCTCTTCATAGAAAAGGAACCCATTCCGAGAGCTGAAAAACCTTATTTCACACAGTACAGTGTTCAGTGATGAAGATGTTTCTTTTCTAACACAACTACTTTAGAATTGATAGGAATCTACTAAGTTATACATCTTTTTAGATTACACAAATGAGGAAAGTTTGATGTGGTTGCCCTCAACCCTCTTCATAGGAAAGCAAATCATTCCGAGAGGTGAACTAGCTTATTTCACACAGTACAGTGTTCGGCAATGAAGATGTTTCTTTCTAACGCAACTACTTTAGAAACGATAAGGATCTACTAAGTTGTACATCTTTTTAGATTACACAAATGAGGAAAGTTTGAAGTGGCTGCACTCAACCCTCTTCATAGGAAAACAACTCATTCCGAGAGCTGAACTAGCTTATTTAACACAGTACAGTGTTGGGCAATGAAGATGTTTCTTTTCTTTAGAAACTACATTTCTATAGAAATGATACGAATGTGCTAAGCTGTACGTCTTGTCAGATTACACAACTGAGGAAAGTTTGAACTTGCTGCAATCAACCCTCTTCCTATGAAAGCAACTCATTCCGAGAGCAGAACTAGCTCATTTCACACAGTACAGTGTTTAGAAATGAAGATGTTTCTTTTCTACAGAAACTACTTCAGATACAAAACGCATCTACTAAGTTGTACATCTTGTTAGGTTACACAGACGAGGAAAGTTTGACGTGGCTGCACTCAACCCTCTTCCTATGAAAGCAACTCATTCCAAGAGCTGAACTAGCTTAATTCACACATTGCAGAGTTCAGCAAAGAAGATGTTTCTTTTCTAAAGAAACTACATTAGAAATGAAATGAATATACTAAGTTGTACATCTTGTTAGATTACAGAAACGAAGAAAGTTTGAACTTGATGCACTCAACTGTCTTCATAGGAAAGCAATTCATTCCAAGAGCTGATCATGCTTATTTCACACAGTACAGTTTTTGGCAATGAAGATGTTTCTTTTCTAATGAAACTACTTCAGATTAAAAAAGCATCTACTAAGTTGTACATCTTGTTAGGTTACACAAACAAGGAAAGTTTGACCTTGCTGCAATCATCCCTCTTCATAGGAAAGCAATGCATTCCATTTGCATAACTAGCTTTTTTCATACAGTACAGTGTTCAGCAATGAAGATGTTTCTTTTCTAATGAAACTACTTCAGATTAAAAAAGCATCTACTAAGTTGTACATCTTGTTAGGTTACACAAACAAGGAAAGTTTGACCTTGCTGCAATCATCCCTCTTCATAGGAAAGCAATGCATTCCGTTTGCATAACTAGCTTTTTTCATACAGTACAGTGTTCAGCAATGAAGATGTTTCTTTTCTATAGAAACTACATTAGAAATGAAATGAAAATACTAAGTTGTACGTCTTGTTAGATTACACAAACGAGGAAAGTTTGAACTTGCTGCACTGGACCCTGTTCTTAGGAAAGCAATTCATTCTGAGTGCTGAACTAGCTTATTTCACACAGTACAGTGTTCAGCAATGAGGATGTTTCTTTTCTATTGAAACTACATTAGAAATTAAACGAATCTAGAAAGTTGTACATCTTGTTAGATTACACAAATGAGAAAAGTTTGTACTTGCTGGACTCAACCCTGTTCTTAGGAAAGCAACTCATTCCGAGAGATGAACTAGCTTATTTCACACAGTACAGTGTTCAGCAATGAAGATGTTTCTTTTCTAATACTAATACTTTCTAATACTTGAGAAACAAAATGAATCTATTAAGTTGTACATCTTGTAGATTGTACAAACAAGGAAAGTTCAAACTAGCTGCAATCAACCCTCTTCATAGGAAGGCAGCTGATTCTGAGAGCTGAACAAGCTTATTTCACACAGTACAGTGTTCATCAATGGGGAATTTTCTTTTCTTTCAAAACTACATTAGAAATGAAACGAATCTACTAAATTGTACATCTTGTTAGATTACACAAAGGAGGAAAGTTTGAACTTGCTGCAATCATCCGTCTTCGTAGGAAAGCAACTCATTTTGAGAGCTGAACTAGCTTATTACACACAGTACAGTGTTCGTCAATGAAGATTTTTCTTTTCTAATGCAACGACTTTAGAATTGATACGAACCTACTAAGTTGTAGATATTTTTAGATTACACAAATGAGGAGAATTTGAAGTGGCTGCACTCAACCATCTTCGTAGGAAAGCAAATCATTCCGAGAGCTGAACTAGCTTATTTCACACAGTATAGTGTTTGGCAATGAAGATGTTTTTTTCTATGGAAACTACTTCAGGTAGGAAATGCATCTACTGCATTGTACATCTTGTTAGGTTACACAAACGAGGAAAGTATGAACTTGCTGCACTCAACACTCTTCGTAGAAAAGCATCTCATTTCGAGAGCTGAACTAGCTTATTTCACACAGTACAGTGTTCGGCAATGAAGATGTTTCTTTTCTAACACAACTACTTTAGATACGTAACGAATGTACTAAGTCCTAAAACTTGTTAGATTACACAAACGAGGAAAGTTTAAATTTGTTGCAATCAACCCTCTTCGTTGGAAAGCAACTCATTCTGAGAGCTGTGCAAGCTTATTTCACACAGTACAGTGTTCGACGATGAGGATGTTTCTGTTCTAAAGCAAATGTGCTAAGTTGTACACCTTAGATTTTACAAATGAGAAAGTTTGAACTGGCTGTGGTGAACTCGCTTCAAACGAGAGTACCTCATTCAAGGAGCCCAACAAGCTTATTTCACTCCATACATTTTCGGCAATGAAGATATTTCTTTTCTTATGAAACTACATTAGACATGAATTGAAGTTACTAAGTTGTACATCATCTTAGATTATACAAAGGATGAAAGTTTGAACTTGCTGTGATCAACACGCTTCAAACAAGAGCAACTCATTCAAGGAGTGCAACAAGCTTATTTCACTCATTCCAGTGTTCTGTAATAACGATGTTTCTTTTCATGGGAAAGTACATTAGAAATGAAGTTGATATACGAAGTTGTACATCTTATTAGCTTGGACAAACAAGGAGAGTTTCAAGTTGCTAGGATGAACCTTCTTCGTAGAGGAGCCACTTATTCAAAAAGCTGAATAAGCTTATTTCACACATTACAGTGTTCGGTAATGAAGATGTTTCCTTAGAAATGAAAAGAATGTGCTAAGTTGTTCATCTTATGACATTGTACAATCAAGGAAAGTTTCAACTTGCTATGATCAACCATCTTTGAAGGAGAGCAACTCATTCAGAAAGCTGAACAAGCTTATTTCACACATTACTGTTTTCGGCAATAAAGATGTTTCTTTTCCTATGAAACTACATTAGAAATGAAACAAATGTGCTAAGTTGTACTTCTTATTAGATTGTACAAATGAGGAAAGTTTGAACGTAATGTGATGAACTCGATTCAAACGAGGGCAACTAATTAAAGAAGCCAAACAAGCTGATTTCACTCAGAACATTTTTGGCAAAAAAGATGTTTCTTTTCTTATGAAACTACATTAGACATGAATTGAAGGTATTAAGTTGTACATCATCTTAGATTATACAAAGGACGAAAGTTTGAACTTGCTGTGATCAACACGCTTCAAAAAAGAGCAACTCATTCAGGGAGCACTACAAGCTTGTTTCACTCATTCCAGTGTTCTGTAATAATGATGTTTCTTTTCTTATGAAAATACATTGGAAATGAAAAGGAATTACCAAGTTGTAAATCTTCTTTGATTGTAAAAATGAGGAAAGTTTCAACTTGCTATGATGAACCCTTTTCGTAGGAGACCAACTCATTCAGACCTGAACAAGCTTATTTCACACAGTATAGTGTATGGAAATGAAGATGTTTCTTTTCTTATGAAAGTACATTAGAAATGAAAAGAATGTGCTAAGTTGTTCACCTTATTAGATTGTACAAACGAGGAAAGTTTCAACTTGCTATGATCAACCCTCTTCGTAGGAGAACAACTCATTCAGAAAGCTGAACAAGCTTATTTCACACAGTACTGTTTTCAGCAATAAAGATGTTTCTTTTCTTATGAAACTACATTAGAAATGAAACGAATGTGGTAAGTTGTTTATCTTATTAGATTGCACAAACGAGGAATGTTTCAACTTGCTATGACCAACCCTCTTCGTAGAAGAGCAACTCATTGAGAAAGCAGAACAGTCTTATTTTACACAGTACTGTTTTCGGCAATGAAGATGTTTCTTTTCCTATGAAACTACATTAGAAATTAATCTAATGTTCTAGGTTGTACAACTTATAAGATTGTACAAATGAGGAAACTTTGAACTGGCCTTGATGAACTTGATTCAATCAAGAGCAACTCATTCAAAGAGCTTATTTCACTCCGTACATTTTCGGAAATGAAGACGTTTCTTTTTTGATGAAACTACATTAGAAATGAATTGAAGTTACTAAGTTGTACATGATCTTAGATTATACAAAGGACGAACGCTTGAACTTGTTGTGATCAACAAGCTTCAAATGAGAGCAACCCATTCAAGGAGCTCAACAAGCTTATTTCACTCATTCCAGTGTTCTGAAATGACGATATTTCTTTTCTTATGAAACTACATTATAAATGAAACGGATATACCAAGTTGTACATCTTGTTAGATTGTACAAACGAGGAAAGTTTCAACTTGCTATGATCAACCCTCTTCGTAGGAAAGCCACTCATTCTGAAAGCTGAGCAACCTTATTTTACACAGAACTGTTTTCGGCAATGACTATGTTTCTTTTCCTATGAAACTACATTAGAAATGAAACTAATGTGCTAGGTTGTACAACTTATTAGATTGTACAAATGAGGAAAGTTTGAACGGGCTGTGATGAACTCGCTTCAAACGAGAGCAACTCATTCAACGGGCCCAACAAGCTTATTTCACTCCAAACATTTTTGGCAATGAAAATGTTTCTTTTCTTATAAAACTACATTAGAAATGAATTGAAGGTACTAAGTTGTACATCATCTTAGATTATAAAATGGAGGAAAGTTTGAACTTTCTGTGATCAACATGCTTCAAATGAGAGCCACTCATTCAAGGAGTGCTACAAGCTTATTTCACTCATTCCAGTGTTCTGTTTGTTTTCTCATGAAATGCAAATGGAAATGAAACAGATTTACCAAGTTTTACACCTTACTAGATTGTACAAACGAGGAAAGTTTGAACTGGCTGTGATGAACTTGCTTCAAACGAGAGCAACTCATTCAAGGAGCCAAACAACCTCATTTCACTCCGTATATTTTAGGCATTGAAGATGTTCCTTTTCTTATGAAACCACATTAGAAATGCATTGATGTTACTAACTTGTACATCACCTTAGATTATACAAAGGATGCAAGTTTGAACTTGCTGTGATCAATACGCTAAAAACATCATATTAGATTTTACAAACGAGGAAAGTTTCAACTTGCTGTGATCAACCGTCTTCGTAGGAGAGCAACTCATTCAGAAAGCTGAACAAGCTTATTTCACACAGCACTGTGTTCAGAAATGAAGATGTTTCTTTTCTTATGAAACTACATAAGAAATGAAACAAATGTGCTAAGTTGTACATCTTATTAAATTGTACAAATTAGTAAACTTTGAACTGGCTGTGATGAACTCGCTTCAAATGAGAGTAACTCATTCAAGGAGCCCAATAAGCTCATTTCACTCCGTATATTTTCAGCAATGAAGATGTTTCTTTTCTTATGAAACTACATTAGAAATGAAGCGAATGTGCTAAGTTGTTCATCTTATTAGATTGAACAAACGAGGAAAGATTCAACTTGCTATGATCAACCCTCTTCATAAGAGAACAACTCATTCAGAAAGCTGAACAAGCTTATTTCACACAGTACTGTGTTCGGTAATGAAGATGTTTCTTTTCTTATGAAAGTACATAGAAATGAAATGAATATGCTAATTGTACATCTTGTTAGATTTTAAAAATGAGGAAACTGTGAACGGACTTTGATGAACTCGCCTCAAATGAGAGCAACTAATGCAAGGAGCCCAACAAGCTTATTTCACTCCATACATTTTCGGCAATGAAGATGTTTCTTTTCTTATGATACTACATTAGAAATGATATGAATGTGCTAAGTTGTTCACCTTAATAGATTGTACAAATGAGGAAAGTTTCCACTTGCTATGATCAATCCTCTTCTTAGGAGAGCAACTCATTCAGAAAGCTGAACAAGCTTATTTCACACAATACAGTGTTCGGCAATGAAGATGTTTCTCTTCTTATGAAACTACATTAGAAATGAAATGAATGTGCTGAGTTGTACATCTTATTAGATTGTGCAAATGAAGAAACTTTGAACTGGCTTTGATGAAACTACATCAGAAATGAACGTAATGTGCTATAAGTTCTTCACTTTATTAGATTGTACAAATGAGGAAAGTTTCAATTTGCAATGACCAACCGTCATGGTAGGCGAACAACTCATTCAGAAACCTGAACAAACTCATTTCACACAGTATAGTGTTCGGAAATGAAGATGTTTCTTTTCTTATGAAACTACATTAGAAATGAAAAGAATGTGCTAAGTTCTTCACCTTATTAGATTGTACAAAAAAAGTTTCAACTTTCTATGATCAACCCTCTTCGTAGGAGAGCAACTCATTCAGAAAGCTGAACAAGCTTATTTCACAAAGTACAGTGTTCGGCAATGAAGATGTTTATTTCCTTATGAAACTATATTAGAAATTAAATGAATGTGGTAAGTTGTTCATCTTATTAGATTTTACAAACGAGGAACCCTCTTCATAGGAGAGCAACTCATTCAGAAAGCTGAACAAGCTGATTTCACACAGTACTGTGTCCAGCAATGAAGATGTTTCTTTTCTTGTGAAACTACTTTAGAAATGAAATGCATGTGCTAAGTTGAACATCTTATAAGGTTGTACAAATGAGGAAACTTTGAACTGGCTTTGATGAACTCGATTCAATCAAGAGTAACTCATTCAACGAGCCCAACAAGCTTACTTCAGTCTGTACATTTTCAGAAATGAAGACGTTTATTTTCTTATGAAACTACATTATACATGAATTGAAGTTCCTTCGTTGTACATCATCTTAGATTATACAAAGGACAAAAGTTTGAAGTTGCTGTGATCAACAAGCTTCAAACGAGAGCAACTCATTCAAGTAGCGCAACAAGCTTATTTCACTCATTCCAGTGTTCTGAAATAATGATGTTTCTTTTCTTCTGAAACTACACTAGAAATGAAATGGATTTACCACGTTGTAAAACTTATTAGCTTGTACAAACGAGGAAAGTTTCAACTTGCTATGATCAACCTTCTTTGTAGGAGATCCACTCATTCAGAAAGCTGAACAAGCTTCTTTCACACAGTACAGTGTAGGGAAATGAAGGTGTTTCTTTTCTTTTGAAACTATATTAGAAATAAAACGAATGTGATGAGTTGGTCATCTTATTAGATTGTACAAGTGAGGAAAGTTTGAACTGGATGGGATCAAACCTGTTCATAGGACAGCAAATCATTCAGAAAGCTGAACAAGCTTATTTCACACAGTACACTGTTTGGGAATGAAGATGTTTATTTCCTTATGAAACTACATTAGAAATTAAATGAATGTGCTAGGTTGTTCATCTTATTAGATTGTACAA
Source organism: Orientallactaga sibirica (assembly GCA_036365145.1). Taxonomy (NCBI): domain Eukaryota; kingdom Metazoa; phylum Chordata; class Mammalia; order Rodentia; family Dipodidae; genus Orientallactaga; species Orientallactaga sibirica. Next base: position 1,052,898 of record JAEOAD010000020.1, read on the forward strand.
ACGAGGAAAGTTTCAACTTGCTATGATCAACCCTCTTCATAGGAGAGCAACTCATTCAGAAAGCTGAACAAGCTTATTTCACACAGTACTGTGTTCGGCAATAAAGATGTTTCTTTTCTTGTGAATCTACATTAGAAATGAAACGAATGTTCTAAGTTGTACATCTTATTAGATTGTACAAATGAGGACATTTTGAACTGGCTTTGATGAACTCAATTCAATCGAGAGCATCTCATTCAAAGAGCCCAACAAGCTTATTTCACTGTGTACATTTTCGGAGATGAAGACGTTTCTGTTCTTATGAAACTACATTATACATTAATTGAAGTTACTAAGTTGTACATCATCTTAGATTATACAAAGGACGAAAGTTTGAACTTGCTGTGATCAACACGCTTCAAACGAGTGCAACTCATTCAAGGAGCGCAACAAGCTTATTTCACTCATTCCAGTGTTCTGAAATAACAATGTTTCTTTTCTTGTGAAACTACATTAGAAATGAAACGGATATACCAAGTTGTACATCTTTGTAGATTGTACAAATGAAAGTTTCAACTTGCTATGATCAACCCTCTTCATAGGAGAGCCACTCATTCAGAAAGCTGAACAAGCTTATTTCACACAGTACAGTTTTCAGTAATGAAGATGTTTCTTTTCTTATGAAACTACATTAGAAATGTGCTAAGTTGTTCATCTTATTAGATTGTAGAAATGAGGAAAGTTTGAACAGGATGTGATGAACTCGCTTCAAACGAGATCAACTCATTCAAGGAGCCCAAGAAGCTTATTTCACTCCGAACATTTTCGGAAATGAAGATGTTTCTTTTCTTATGAAACTACATTAGACATGAATTGAAGGTACTAAGTTGTACATCATCTTAGATTATATAAAGGATGAAAGTTTGAATTTGTGATCAACCCGCTTCAAATGAGGGCAACTCATTCAAGGAGTGCTACAACCTCACTTCACTCATTTCAGTGTTCTGTAATAATGATGTTTCTCTTCTTATGAAAATACATTGGAAACGAAAGAGATTTTCCTCTTCGTAGGAGGGCAACTCATTCAGAAAGCTGAACAAGCTTATTTCACATGGTACAGTGTTCAGCAATGAAGATGTTTCTTTTCTTATGAAACTACATTATAAATGAAATGAATTTGCTAAGTTGTATATCTTATTAGACTGTACAAAGGAGGAAAATTTCAACTTGCTGTGATCAACCCTCTTCGTAGGAGAGCAACTCATTCAGAACTCTGAAAAAGCTTATTTCACACAGTACTGTGTTCGGAAATGAAGCTGTTTCTTTTCTTATGAAACTACATGAGAAATGAAAAGGATTTATGAAGTTGTCCTTTTTATTAGATTGTACAAACGAGGAAAGTTTCAACTTGCTATAATCAACCCTCTTCGTAGGAGAGCAACTCATTCAGAAAGCTGAAGAAGCTTATTTCACACAGTATTGTGTTGGGCAACAAAGATGTTTCTTTTCTTATGAAACTACATTAGAAATGAAACGGATTTACCAAGTTGTACATCTTATTAGATTTTACAAACGAGGAAAGTTTAAACTGGCTGTGATAAACTCGCTTCAAACGAGAGCAACTCATTCAAGGAGCCCAACAAGCTCATTTCACTCCGTATATTTTCAGCAATGAAGATGTTTCTTTTCTTATGAAACCACATTAGAAATGCATTGAAGTTCCTAAGTTGTACATCATCTTAAATTTTAAAAAGGACAAAAGGTTGAACTTGCGGTGATCAATACGCTACAAATGAGAGAAACTCATTCAAGGAGCACAACAAGCTTATTTCATTCTTTCAAGTTTCTTGTAATAACGATGTTTCTTGTCTTATGAAACCACATTAGAAATGAAACACATTTACCAACTTGTACATCTTCTTAGCTTGTACAAACGAGGAAAGTTTCGACTTGCTATAATCAACCGTCTTCGCAGGAGAGCAACTCATTCAGTAAGCTGAACAAGCTTATTTCACACAGTACTCTGTTCGGCAATGAAGATGTTTATTTTCTTAAGAAACTATATTTAAAATGAAATGAATGTGCTAAGCTGTTCATCTTGTTAGATTGTACAAACCAGGAAAGTTTCAACTTGCTATGATCAACCTATTCGTAAGAGAGCAACTCATTCAGAAAGCTTACCAAGCTTATTTCACACAGTACTGTGTTCGGCAATGAAGATGTTTCTTTTCTTATGAAACTACATTAGAAATGAAACGCATATGCTAAGTTGAACATCTTATTAGATTGTACAAATGAGGAAAGTTTGAACATGATGTGATGAACTTGCTTCAAATGAGAGCAACTCATTCAAGAAGACCAACAAGCTTATTTCACCTCGAACATTTTCATCAATGAAGATGTTTCTTTTCTTATGAAACTACATTAGACATTAATTGAATGTACTAAGTTGTATATCATCTTAGATTATACAAAGGACGAAAGTTTGAACTTGTTGTGATCAACACGGTTCAAACTAGGGCAACTCATTCAATGAGTGCTACAAGCTTATTTCACTCATTCCATTGTCCTGTAATAACGATGTTTCTCTTCTTATAAAACTACATTGGAAATGAAACGGATTTACCAAGTTGTACATCTTATTTGATTGTACAAACGAGGAATGTTTCAACTTGCTATGAACAACCTTCTTTGTAGGAGAGCAACTCATTCAGAAACCTGAACAAGCTTATTTCACACGATATGGTGCTCCGAAATGAAGATGTTTCTTTTCTTATGAAACTACATTAGAAATTAAACAAATGTGCTGACTTTTGTTCACCTTATTACATTTTACAAACGATGAAAGTTTCAACTGGCTATGATCAACCCTCTTCGTAGGAGAGCAACTCATTCAGAAAGCTTAACAAGCTTATTTAACACAGTATTGTGTTCAGAAATGAAGATGTTTCTTCTCTTGTGAAACTACATTAGAAATGAAATGAATGTGCTAAGTTGTACATCTTATTACATTGTAGAAATGAGGCAAGTTTAAACTGGCTGTGATGAAGTCGCTTCAAACAAGAGCAACTCATTCAAGGAGCCCAAGAAGCTCATTTCACTCCATACATTTGCAAATCATTCAGAAAGCTGAACAAGCTTATTTCACAGAGTACTGGTTCGGCAATGAAGATGTTTCTTTTCTTATGAAACTACATTAGAAATGAAACCCATGTGGTAAGTTGAACATCTTATTAGATTGTACAAATGAGGAAAGTTTGAACTGGCTGTGATGAACTCGCTTCAAATGAGAGCAACTCATTCAAGGAGCCCAACAAGCTCATTTCACTCCGTACATTTTGGGCAATGAAGATGTTTCTTTTCTTATGAAACCACATTAGATATGAATTGAAGTTATTAAGTTGTACATAATCTTAGATTATACAAAGGACAAAAGTTTGAACTTGCTGTGATCAACATTCTTCTAATGAGAGCAACTCATTCAAGGAGCGCAACAAACTCATTTCATTCATTCCAGTGTTCTGTAATAACAATGTTTCTTTTCTTATGAAACTACATTAGAAATGAAAGGGATTTACCAAGTTGTACATCTTATTAGACTGTACAAACAAGGAAAGTTTCAACGTGCTATGATCAACCCTCTTAGTAGGAGAGCAACTCATTCAGAAAACTGAACAAGCTTATTTCACACAGTATTCTGTTCAGGAATGAAGGTGTTTCTTTTCCTATGAAAGTACATTAGAAATGAAATGAATGTGCTAAGTTGTACATGTTATTAGATTGTACAAATGAGGAAAGTGTGAACTGCCTTTGATTAACTCACTTCAAACGAGAGCAACTCATTCAAGGAGCCCAACAAGTTTAATTCACTCCATACATTTTCGGCAATGAAGATGTTTCTTTTCTTATGAAACTACATTAGAAATGAAACGAATGTGCTCAGTTGTTCACCTTATTAGATTGTACAAATGAGGAAAGTTTGAACTGGCTGTGATGAACGTGCTTCAAACGAGAGCAACTCATTCAAGGAGCCCCACAAGCTCATTTCACTCCGTATATTTTTGGCAATGAAGATGTTTCTTTTCTTATGAAACCACATTACAAATGCATTGAAGTTAATAAGTTGTACAACATCTAAGATTATACAAAGGACGAAAGTTTGAACTTGCTGTGATCAACACGCTTCAAACGAGGGCAACTCATTGAAGGACCGCTACAAGCTTATTTCACTCATTCCAGTATTCTGTAATAACGATATTCCTTTTCTTATGAAAATACATTAGAAATGAAACGAATGTGATAAATTGTTCATCTTATTAGATTGTACAAACGAGGAATGTTTCAACTTGCTATGACCAACCCTTTGTAGAGAGCAAGTAATTCAGAAAGCTGAACAAGCTTATTTCACATAGTACCATGTTCAGAAATGAAGATGTTTCTTTTCTTAAGAAACTACATTATAAATCAAATGAATGTGCTAAGTTGTATATCTTATTAGATTGTAGAGGAAAGTTTCAACTTGTTGTGATCAACCCTCTTCATAGGAGAGCAAATTATTCAGAAATCTGAACAAGCTTATTTCACACAGTACTGTGTTCGAAAATGAAGCTGTTTCTTTTCTTATGAAACTACATTAGAAATGAAACGAATGTGCTAAGTTGTACATCTTATTAGATTGTCCAAATGAGGAAAGTTTGAACAGGCTGTGCTGAACTCACTTCAAATGAGAGCAACTCATTCAAGGAGCCCAACTAGTTCATTACACTCCTTATATTTTTGGCAATGAAGATGTTTCTTTTATTATGAACTACATTAGAAATGAAATGGATTTACCAAGTTGTATCTTATGAGATTGTACAAACGAGGAAAGTTTCAACTTGCTATGATCAACCCTCTTCGTAGAAGAGCAACTCATTGAGAAAGGTGAACAAGCTTATTTCACACAGTACTGTGTTTGGTAATGAAGATGTTTCTTTTCTTATGAAACTACATTAGAAATGAAACAAATGTGCTAATTTGTACATCTTATTAGATTTTACAAATGAGGAAAATTTGAACCGGCTGTGATGAACTGGCTTCAAAAGAGAGTACCTCATTCAAGGAGCCAAACAAGCTTATTTCACTCTGAACATTTTTGGCAATGAAGATGTTCCTTTTCGTAGGAAACTACATTAGACATGAATTGAAGTTACTAAATTGTACATCATCTTAGATTATACAAAGGACGAAAGTTTGAACTTGCTGTGATCAACACGCTTCAAACAAGAGCAACTCAGACAAGGAGCGCAACAAGCTTATTTCACTCATTCCAGTGTTCTGTAATAACGATGTTTCTTTTCTTGTGAAACTACATTAGAAATGAAATGGATATACCCAGTTGTACATCTTATGGGCTGGGACAAACAATGAAAGTTTCAAGTTGCTATGATCAACCTTCTTCGTAGGAGAGCCACTCATTCAGAAAGCTGAACAAGCTTATTTCACACAGTACACTGTTCGGGAATGAAGATGTTTCTTTTCTTATGAAACTACATTAGAAAAGAAGCAAATGTGCTAAGTTGTTCATCTTATGAGATTGTACAAGCAAGGAAAGTTTCAACTTGCTATGATCAACCCTCTTCTTAGGAGAGCAACTCATTCTGAAAGCTGAACAAGCTTACTTCACACAGTACTCTTTTGGCAATAAAGATGTTTCTTTTCCCATGAAACTACATTAGAAATGAAATGAATGTGCTAAGTTGTACATCTTATTAGATTGTACAAATGAGGAAAGTTTGAATGTGATGTGATGAACTCCCTTCAAACGAGGGTAACTAATTAAAGGAGCCCAATAAGCTTATTTCTCTCCGAACATTTTCGGCAAAGAAGATATTTCTTTTCTTATGAAACTACATTAGACTTGAATTGAAGGTACTAAGTTGTACATCATCTTAGATCTTAGAAAGGACAAAAGTTTGAACTTGCTGTGATCAACACGCTTCAAAAAAGAGCAACTCATTCAAGGAACGCTACAAGCTTATTTCACTCATTCCAATGTTCTGAAATAATGATGTTTCTTTTCTTATGAAAATATATTGGAAATGAAACGCAATTACCAAACTGTCCACCTTGTTAGATTGTACAAACAAGGAAAGTTTCAACTTGCTATGATGAACCCTCTTCGTAGGAGAACAACTTATTCAGACCTGAACAAGTTTATTTCACACATTATAGTGTACGGAAAAGATGTTTCTTTTCTTATGAAACTACACTAGAAATGAAACGAATGTGCTGACTTTTTCACCTTATTAGATTGTACAAACGAGGAAAGTTTCAACTTGTTATGATCAATCCTCTTCGTAGAAGAGCAACTCATTCAGACAGCTGAACAAGCTTATTTCACACAGTACTGTGTTCGGCAATGAAGATGTTTCTCTTCTTGGGAAACTACATTAGAAATGAAACGAATGTTCTAAGTTGTACATCTTATTATATTGTACAAATGAGGAAACTTTGAACTGGCTTTGATGAACTCAATTCAATCAAGAGCACCTCATTCAAAGAGCCAACAAGCTTATTTCACTCTGTACATTTTTGGACATGAAGACGTTTCTTTTCTTATGAAACTACACTCTACATGAATTGAAGTTACTAAGTTGTACACCATCTTAGATTATACAAAGGACGAAAGTTTGAACTTGCTGTGATCAACACGCTTTAATCGAGAGCAACTCATTCAAGGAGCACAACAGGCTTATTTCACTCATTCCAGTGTTCTGAAATAATGATGTTTCTTTTCTTGTGAAACTCTATTACAAATGAAACATATATACCAAGTTGTATATCTTATTAACTTGTACATATGAGGAAAGTTTCAACTTGCTATGATCAACCTTCTTCGTAGGAGAGCCATTCATTCAGAAAGCTGAATAAGCTTATTTCACACAGTACAGTGTTCGGTAATGAAGATGTTTCTTTTCTTATGAAACTACATTAGAAATGAAACGAATGTACTAAGTTGTTCATCTTATTAGATTGTACAAATGAGGAAAGTTTGAATGGGATGTGATGAACTCGCTTGACACGAAAGGAACTCATTCAAGGAGCCCAACAAGCTTATTTCATTCTGAACATTTTCAGCAATGAAGATATTTCTTTTCTTATGAAACTACATTACATGTGAATTGAAGTTACTGAGTTGTACCATCATCTTAGATTATATAAAAGATGAAAGTTTGAACTTGTGATAAACCCGCTTCAAATGAGGGCAACTGATTCAAGGAGTGCTACAAGCTCATTTCACTCATTCCAGTGTTCTGTAATAATGATGTTTCTCTTCTTATGAAAATATATTGGAAATGAAATGGATATACCAAGTTGTACATCTTATTAGCTTGGACAAACAAGGAAAGTTTCAAGTTGCTATGATCAACCTTCTTCGTAGGAGAGCCACTCATTCAGAAAGCTGAATAAGCTTATTTCATGCAGTACAGAGTTCGGTAATGAAGATGTTTCTTTTCTTATGAAACTACATTAGAAATGAAATGAATGTGCTAAGTTGTTCATCTTATGACATTGTACAATCAAGGAAAGTTTCAGCTTGCTATGATCAACCCTCTTCGTAGGAGAGCAACTCATTCCAAAAGCTGAAAAACCTTATTTCACACAGTACTGTTTTTGGCAATAAAGTTGTACATCTTATTAGATTGTAGAAACGAGGACAGTTTCCACTTGCTATGATCAACCATCTTCGTAGGAGAGCAACTCATTCAGAAAGCTGAACAACCTTATTTCACACAGTATAGTGTTCGGAAATGAAGATGTTTCTTTTCTTACGAAACTACATTAGAAATGAAATGAATGTGCTAAGTTGTACATCGTATTAGATTGTACAAATGAGGAAAGTTTGAACTGGCTGTGATGAACTCGCTTCAAACAAGAGCAACTCATTCAAGGAGCCCCACAAGCTCATTTCACTCCGTATATTTTTGGCAATGAAGATGTTTCTTTTCTTATGAAACCACATTACAAATGCATTGAAGTTACTAAGTTGTACAACATCTTAGAATATACAAAGGATGAAAGTTTGAACTTGCTGTGATGAACATGATTCAAACGAGGACAACTCATTCAAGGAGTGCTACAAGCTTATTTCACTCTTTCCAGTTTCCTGTAATAACGATGTTTCTTTTATTATGAAACTATATTAGAAATGAAATGCATTTACCAAATTGTACATCTTCTGAGCTTGTACAAATGAGGAAAGTTTCGACTTGCTATGTTCAACCCTCTTCCCAGGAGAGCAACTCATTCAGTAAGCTGAACAAGCTTATTTCACACAGTACTCTGTTCGGCAATGAAGATGTTTATTTTCTTATGAAACTACATTAAAAATGAAATGAATGTCCTAAGTTGTTCATCTTGTCAGATTGTACAAACGAGGAAAGTTTCAACTTGCTACGATCAACCCTCTTCATAGGAGAGGAACTCATTCAGAAAGCTGAACAAGCTTATTTCACACAGTCCTGTGTTTGGCAATGAAGATGTTTCTTTTCTTATGAAACTACATTAGGAATGAAATGCATGTGCTAAGTTGAACATCTTATTAGATTGTACAAATGAGGAAAGTTTGAACGGGATGTGATGAACTCACTTCAAAGTAGAGCAACTCATTGAAGGAGCCCAACAAGCTTAATTCACCTCGAACATTTTCGGCAATGAAGATGTTTCTTTTCTTATGAAACTACATTAGAAATGAATTGAATGTTCTAAGTCATATATTATCTTAGATTATACAAAGGACGGAAGTTTGAACTTGTTGTGATCAACACGGTTCAAATGAGGGCAACTCATTCAATGAGCGCTACAATCTTATTTCATTCATTCCAGTGTTCTGTAATAACGATGTTTCTTTTTTTTTTAAGTAATTTTAAAAATATTTTATTTATTTATTTATTTGACAGAGAGATACAGAAATAGGCAGGTACAGAGAGAGAGAGAGAATGGGTGCGCCAGGGCCTCCAGCCACTGCAAACGAACTCCAGATGCGTGCACCCCCTTGTACATCTGGCTTACGTGGGTCCTGGAGAATCGAGCCTCGAACCGGGGTCCTTAGGCTTCACCGGCAAGCATTTAACCGCTAAGCCATCTCTCCAGGCCCACGATGTTTCTTTTCTTATGAAAATACATTGGAAATTAAACGGATTTGCCAAGTTGTACATAGTATTAGATTGTACAAACGAGGAAAGTTTCAACTTGCTATGATCAACCGTCTTCGTAGGAGAGCAACTCATTCAGAAACCTGAACAAGCTTATTTCACACAACATAGTGTTCCAAAATGAAGATGTTTTTTTTCTCATGAAACTACATTAGAAATGAAAAGAATGTGCTGACTTGTTCACCTTATTAGATTTTAAAACGAGGAAAGTTTCAACTTCCTATGATCAACCCTCTTCGTAGGAGAGCAACTCATTCAGTAAGACGAACAAGTTTATTTCACACAGTACTGTGTTTGGCGATGAAGATGTTTCTTTTCTTATGAAACTCCATAAGAAGTGAAACGAATGTGCTAAGTTGTACATCTTATTAGATTGTACAAATGAGGAAAGTTTGAAAGTTTGAACTGGCTGTGATGAACTCGTTTCAATTGAGAGCCACTCATTCAAGGAGCCCAACAAGCTCATTTCACTGCATACATTTTTGGCAATGAAGATGTTTCTTTCCTTATGAAACCACATTAGAAATGCATTGAAGTTCCTATGTTGTACATCACCTTAAATTTTACAAAGGACGAAAGTTTGAACTTGCGGTGATCAATACGCTGCAAATGAGAGCTACTCATTCAAGGAGCACAACAAGCTTATTTCACTCTTTCCAGTTTTCTGTAATAATGATATTTCTTTTCTTATGAAACTACATTAGAAATGAAATGAATGTGCTAAGTTGTACATCTTATTAGATTGTACAAATGAGGAAAGTTTCCACTTGCTATGATCAACCCTCTTTGCAGGAGAGCAACTCATTCAGTAAGCTGAACAAGCTTATTTCACACAGTTCTGTGTTCGACAATGAAGTTGTTTCTTTTCTTATAAAACTACATTAAAAATGAAATGAATGTCCTAAGTTGTTCATCTTGTCAGTTTGTACAAACGAGGAAAGTTTCAACTTGCTATGATCAACCCTCTTCGTAGGAGAGAAACTCATTCAGAAAGGTGGAGGCTTATTTCACACAGTACTGTGTTCGGGAATTAAGATGTTTCTTTTCTTATGAAACTACATTAGAAATGAAACGCATGTGCTAAGTTGAACATCTTATTAGATTGTACAAATGAGGAAAGTTTGAACTGGCTGTGATGAACTCGCTTCAAATGAGAAGAACTCATTCAAGGAGCCCAACATGCTCATTTCATTGCATATATTTTGGGCAATGAATGTTTCTTTTCTTATGAAACTACATTAGAAATGAATTGAAGTTATTAAGTTGTACATCATCTTAGATTATACAAAGGATGAAAGTTTGAACTTGCTGTGATCAACATGTTTCAAACGAGAGCAACTAATTCAAGGATTGCAACAGGTTAATTTCAACATTCCAGTGTTCTGTAATAATGATGTTTCTTTTCTTATGACACTACATTAGAAATGAAATGGATTTACTGAGTTGTACATCTTGTTAGATTGTACAAACGAGGAAAGTTTCAACTTCTATGATCAACCCTCTTCGTAGGAGAGCAACTCATTCAGAAAGCTGAACAAGGCTATTTCACACAGTATAGTGTTTAGCAATGAAGATGTTTCTTTTCTTATGAAACTACATTAGAAATGAAAAGAATGTGCTAAGTTGTACATCATATTAGATTGTACAAATGAGGAAAGTTTGAACTGGCTGTCATGAACTCGCTTCACACGAGAGCCACTCATTTAAGGAGCCCAATAAGCTCATTTCACTCTGTACATTTTCATAAATGAAGATGTTTCTTTTCTTATGAAACTACATTAGAAATGAAATGAATGTGCTAAGTTGTTCATCTTACTAGATTGTATAAATGAGGAAAGTTTGAATGGGATGTGATGAACTCGCTTGAAATGAAAGGAACTCATTCAAGGAGCCCAACAAGCTTATTTCACTCCGAACATTTTTGGCAATGAAGATGTTTCTTTTCTTATGAAACTACATTACACGTGAATTGAAGGTACTGAGTTGTACATCATCTTAGATTATATAAAGGACAAAAGTTTGAATTCGTGATCAACCCGCTTCAAATGAGGGCAACTCATTCAAGGAGCACTACAAGCTCATTTCACTCATTCCAGTGTTCTGTAATAACGATATTTCTCTTCTTATGAAAAGACATTGGAAATGAAACGGATATACCAAGTTGTACATCTCATTAGCTTGGACAAACAAGGAAAATTTCAAGTTGCTATGATCAACCTTCTTTGTAGGAGAGCCACTGATTCAAAAGGCTGAATAAGCTTATTTCACACAGTACAATGTTCAGTAATGAAGATGTTTCTTTTTTTATGAAACTACATTAGAAATGAAATGAATGTGCTAAGTTGTTCATCTTATGACCTTGTACAATCAAGGAAAGTTTCAACTAGCTATGATCAACCCTCTTCGTAGGAGAGCAGCTCATTCAGAAAGCTGAACAAGCTTATTTCACACCGTACTGGTTTTGGCAATAAAGTTGTATCTCTTATTAGATTGTAGAAATGAGGACAGTTTCCACTTGCTATGATCAACCGTCTTCGTAGGAGAGCAACTCTTTCAGAAAGCTGAAAAAGCTTATTTCACACAGTACTGTGTTCGGCAATGAAGATGTTTCTTTTCTTACAAAACTACATTAGAAATGAAATGAATGTGCTAAGTTGTACATCTTATTAGATTTTACAAATGAGGAAAGTTTGAACTGGCTGTGATGAACTCGCTTCAAATGAGTGCAACTCATTCAACGAGCCCAACAAGCTTGTTTCACTCCGAACATTTTTGGCAATGAAGATGTTTCTATTCTTATGAAACTTGATTATAAATAAAACGAATGTGCTAAATTGTACATCATATAGGATTGTACAAATGAGGACAGTTTGAACTGGCTGTGATGAACTCACTTCAAATGAGAGCAACTCATTCATGGAGCTAAACAAGCTCTTTCACTCCATATATTTTCAGGAATGCAGATGTTTCCTTTCTTATGAAACTACATAAGAAATGAAGTTACTAAGTTGTACATGATCTTAGATTATACAAAGGATGAAAGTTTGTACTTGATGTGATCAACACGCTACAAATGACAGCAATTCATTCAAGGAGCGCAACAAGCTTAATTCACGGATTCCAGTGTTCTATAATAACAATGTTTCTTTTCTTATGAAACTACATTCAAATGAAATGGATCTATCAAGTTGTACATCTTACGAGATTGTACAAACGAGGAAAGTTTCAACTTGCTTTGATCAACACTCTTCTTAGGAGAGCAACTCTTTCAGAAAGCAGAACAATCATTTCACACAGTACAGAGTTCGGCTATGAAGACGTTTCTTTTCTTATGAAACTACATTAGACATGAAACAAATGTGCTATGTTGTTCATCTTATTAGATTGTACAAATGAGGAAAGTTTCAACTTGCTATGATCAACCCTGTTCGTAAGAGAGCAACTCATTCAGAAAGCTGAACAAGCTTATTTCACACAGTACTGTGTTTGGCAATGAAGATGTTTCTTTTCTTATGAAACAACTTTAGAAATGAACCAAATGTGCTAAGTTGTACATCTTATTAGACTGTACAAATGAGGAAAGTTTGAATGGGGGGTGATGAACTTGCATCAAATGAGAAGAACTCCTTCAAGGAGCCAAACAAGCTCATTTCACTCCGTGCATTTTCAGAAATGAAGAGGTTTCTTTTCTAATAAAACTACATTAGAAATGCATTGAACTTACTCAGTTGTATAACAAGGTAGATTATCCAAAGGACAAAAGTTTGAAGTTGCTCTGATCAACACACTTCAAATGGGTGGTATCTTGCTCTTGGAGACTGAGCTCATTTTTTGTACCTGGTTTTGACTTATTTCCCAGTTCCAGCAATGAGTTACATTCCACTGAGTGGATCTGTTAGCCAAATCAAGAGCAGTTGGTTACCCACCATGGCTGTTTGCCACTACTGCACTTCTATAAGCATTACGACAAGTTGTTTCCTGCTGGGTATCTTAGACTGCAAGTTGTTTGGACCAATGTCAGACATTTTCCCCCAGTTGCTCGTGTAGCACCCTCTGGTACTAGACTAGCTAACTGTCTGGGGTCTGACCTTCTTCCAGATTCTGGCCAGGTCTCTCTGTGTTTGGTCTCACACATGTATGCTATCTTCGACAGTAGGGTCTTACCATTAACCTTTGGTGGGTCACATAAAAAAACCGTAGAAAATATGAACCAAATTGAACAGGCCCAAAACTCTATAGAAGCTCTTAAGAACAGAGTAAGTCAGGTGGAAGACAGAAACTCAGAACTGGAAGACAGAACAGAAGAAACAGTCCATGAGTCCAAAAATTTCAACAAGTTCAAAAACTTCTGTGAACAGAACATGAGGGAAATATGGGACACCCTTAAGCGCCCAAACATTAGGATCATGGGTATACCAGAGGGGGAAGAAACACAGACCAAAGGAATGGAAAGCCTATTCAACAAAATAATTGAAGAAAACTTTCCCGCTCTCTCAAAAGAAAACTCCATCCAATTACAAGAAACTAGTAGAACTCCAAACCGACTGGACCAAAGAAGAAATTCTCCAAGACACATTATCTTTAAGACTCTAAATATCAAACACAAAGAGAAAATCCTAAAAGCAGCCAGGGAAAAACAACACATTACATATAAAGGGAACCCCATCAAAATTACCCCAGACTTCTCAATGGAAACCCTAAAAGCCAGAAGGGCCTGGAATTCAACACTGCAAACTCTAAGAACCCATGGTTTCCAGCCCCAACTACTCTACCCAGCAAAAGTATCTCTCATAATAGATGGCGAAAGAAAAACCTTCCATGATAAAACTCATCTTTACAAGTATATGAACACAAAGCCAAACCTATAGAAAGTACTTCAGGGAATTCTCCACACAGAAGAAACAAATAACCAACTTCAAGAGCCCTCAAGAAATAGTCCACATTAACCAAAAAAAAAAAAAAAAAACCCACAAAGACCACAACCCACCACAATATGGCAGGTATTAGAACTAATTTTAATTGTATTCAATAAGTGAATTCACAATCATTTACTTTTTTTTTTCTGTAGGCAAGCACCTTAATGGCTATGCCAATCTCTCCAGCCCAAGGGGAAAAAAAAATTTAAAGCAACAACTCAGATGGATTCTGTTGTAAATGCTAGTTATATAGTAGCATATTTTATATAAAAATGTCAAAGCCATTTACTGGTGGTGAGTTTATTAAGCAATGGATAGAGAACATAGTAGATAATATATACCCTGGAAAAGGGAGAATATACTTTTAAAATAGTTTGTATCACCAGGTAAATTGAAGATATTAGAAAATCTACTAAAAAAAATTTGAAAGTGGAACCAAAATTTTTAAATTTTATGGGTTATTTATTTATTTTGGTTTTTCAAGATTTCACTAGTCTCAGATTAGCCTCAAACTCATGGCGATCCTCCTACCTCTGTCTCCCAAGTGTTAGGATTACAAGTATGCACTACCATACCTGGCTTAAGTTTTATGTTTTGATGATAGATGAGAGTACTGGTGCTACAAATACATCTCAACTGGCCATTTTCATTAGCAGTAACGATGATGAATATAATGTCACTGAAAACAATGGCTTCATTCTTGACACAAGTCAAGAGATTTATACAAAGCAGTTAAAAAAACATGTTAAAGCGGCTTTCTCTGTTGATTATCAAAATATCTGATATAGTTACTCCAACAACAGTAGGTAAATGAGAGGACTTGCAAAATTAGTAGATGATGTAAAAGTCACTCATAATTCACATTAAAAAATATATTTTATTTATTTTTGGAGAGAGACACAGAGAGAGACAGACAGCGAGGGAAAGGGAAACAGAGATGGGCGCGCCAGCAGTCAGCTGCTGTGAACGAAATCCAGATGTGTGCGCCCCCTTGTGGCCAAGTGCGGCATTGAGCCCTTGCATCACTTTGCATCTGGCTAAACATGGGACCTGGAGATTGGAACTGGGTTCTTAGGCTTAGCAGGCAGGCCCCTTAACCACTAAGCCATCTCTCCAGCCCCATAATTCACATTTAATAAAGCATTATTGCATAAAACTAAAGCCTTCCCTGAAAACTAGAGGGAACTAAAGAGTTAATAAGTCTCCCTGAAAGTAGCAGGCAATAAAGAAGTCACAGACTTGTAGCCTTGACAAGCTACTCCCACTGATAAACTTCCCTTAGCTCAAAAAACCTTGAGGGAGCAAAAACTAGCTGGTGGGATAGCCTCCCTAGACAATTTGACTTAAAAAGCTTATTCTAAGCAAAAACAAATAACTACACTCTCTTATCTACTTCCCTTGGACCTACAGCTGATACAGTCTATTTTTCTTAGGATTCTCCTTATAAGCTGGCCAAGTGCTTCAGCCTTCATCCCATAGGAAGGTTGCTGCCCCCCACTGTTTCTCAATAAACAGTCTGTCTATAGAGATCAAGTCCAATGTTCTCTTTTGTTTTTCTCTTACACTTTCCTTACAAAAACATCAAGAAAATGTACAAAAGCATTAAAAATGGATAACATCATGCAAAAAATAGAGATTAGAGATTATTAATTTCATAAGGGCCAAGAGATTAAATCAATAAAAGTCAAGAAATTCTTTAAAACTGGTGATAATGCCTATAGTGACATCACTTACTTTTTTAAAAAATATGTTTTATTTTTATTTATTTGAGAGGGCTAAAAATAGGCAGATAGGGAGAGAGAGAAAAGAAAGAATGGGTGTGCCAGGGCTTCCAGCTGCAGCAAACAAACTCCAGGCATGTGCCCACTTGTGCATCTGGCTTACTGGGTCCTGGGGAATCAAACCTGGGTACTCTGGCTTTGCAGGCAAGTGCCTTAACAGCTAAACTGTCTTTCCAGCCCTCATTTACTTTTTGGAAGTAAGATGGCTAAGTCAAGGCCAAATGTTGACAAGATTTTATAATTCATGTTATGTCCTCATTTATAGTACCGAAAACAAAATTTGTGCAAGAGTTTGACATGAAAATAGACGTACAGATTTTATATTTTTTGTTGTTGCTTGTTTCTTCGAGGTAGGGTCTCACTCTAGCCCAGGCTAGCCTGGAAACACAGAAATCCTCCTGATGTAGGATTTTGGGATTCAGGAGTCCCCCAATATACAAACCCTAAAGCTTGGGTTCTGTCCTAATTGATGGGCTGAAGATGGGCTCAAAAAGGATAAATTATGAAATATTGTTTATAGAGGGGAAAATCACAAATTGTGGGGTTTATTTAAGGGAGAAATCACAAACTGTGGAGTTTAGGAAACACACTCTTATGTGGAAACACTGCATTGTTTATCATTTAAGAGAAATTAAGGTTTGGGGGGAATAGGTAGAGCTGCAAGCATGTGAACTTAACAGAAACTGAGGCTTTTAAAAATAAATTAGGGTAAAGCTGCAAACCTGTGGACTTAAGAGAAACTGAGTCTCTCTCTCTCTCTCTCTCTCTCTCTCTCTCTCTCTCTCTCTCTCTCTCTCTCTTGTTGTTTTTTTGAGGTAAGGTTTCACTCTAGCTCAGGCTGACCTGGAATTCACTCTGTAGTCTCAGGGTGGCCTTGAACTCATAATGATCCTTCTACCTCTGCCTCTTGAGTGCTGGGATTAAAGGTGTGTGCTACCACACTCGGCTTGAAGCTGAGTCTTTTAAAGAGAAATTAGAGTAAAACTGCAAGCATGTGGACTTCAAAAAACTGAGGCTTTTAAAGAGAGATTAAAGCTGCTGGCATGTGGAAAGTAGAATCTAGGAGCTTGTGAGGGAAACTTAAAAAGAAACTGAACATGGTAGATTCAGAAATCTGAGAAAATCATGCACGTAATCAGAGAGAAGTTACCCCAAACTATAACACAGAGATAAACAGAAAAGCCATTCAAACCAAGAAACTAGTTCTATGCTCTTCCCCCACGCCCAGCCAGGCTGGGAGAAAGTCACAATCATGTATAAACACTATTGAGATGAAAGTCACAGTTCTCATGCATATAAGGGGATTGTTTTGGTTATATTAAATAGTGTTTTAACTGTTTATTGAACACATTCATATAAAAGACAGGTTACTAGTAAGCAAAATTTCTCTCTCTGAAAATCAATAATGGAAGGCAATTTATTGATTGGTATTCTTTATTAAGCCTGCACAAAATTGTAAATAAAAATAAAATATTGTTCATTTAAATTTAAGAGTAAAAGCCTGGTGTGATGGCACATGCCTTTAATCCCAGCACTGGGGAGGCAGAGGTAGGAGGACTGTTGTGAGTTTGAGGGCAGCCTGAGACTACATAGGGAATTCCAGGTCAGCCTGGGCTAGAGTGAAACCCTAACTCAAAAAAAAAAAAAAAAAAAAAAAAAAAAAAAAAAAAAAAAAAGAAAAAGAAAAAAAGATTAAGAAGCCATGTTTTGTATTTAAGTACCCTGTAAGGGTCTATAAGCTAATAATGGAATGTTATTTCTATGGTTGGAAAGGAACAGCTATAATCAAGAAACTGTTGTACCCAAAGAGAAATGCACACAAAGGATTCAGAGTTTGTCTACATTTCAACTTTTTCTCCTCTCATATTCTTAACAGAAAAGTTCCCTCCTTTTCCTTACTTACCACCCATCTCATATCCACATGTACTGTCTGACAGGGCCAAGTGAGTAAATTGTCTTGACACCCTCTGTAAACTTTTATCTCCAGGATATGTGCCTATGGACTGAGTGTGGTGACCTCTCCCTGAGGTGGAAAGACAGCTGCTTCTCTGACAGGGTCAGGGTCTTGTCTCAGTCTGAATCTCCTTCATCCCGGGGCTCCAGGCACCCATCCTGTGTACTATATTGCCAATACTTTTCTGTGAGATAGGTATGCCATGTGCTGTCTTCTCCTCTTCAACTCTCTCCTGATATGTGGTTCAGGTGTTTTCACTGTTCTTCCTCATCTTTCCTAAACTGCCTGATGCTACAGAGATTGCATATATGAACTTAGTTCTGACCATATGCCTTGAGCTGAATACATATTTTATTTATTTTATTTTTCTTTTTGTTCCTCTCTGTGTGTGGGGGGGTGGGTGTGTGGGTGTGTGGGTGTGTAGCATATGTAAGATGATGTGTGTTTAGTGTGTGCATGTGTGTGCAGATGCTTGTGTCCAGTGGGCATGCATGCAGAAGCCAGAGATCTTTGGATGCTCCGATGCTCTCCTCTTTCTACTCATCTGCCTGTTTTCTTATGACAGTCCCTCACTAAACCCAGAACTGTGGTTTTCGGTTTTCACTTTTTTTTTTTTTTTTTTTTGTCAGCCGGCCCCAAGGATTCTCTGGTCTCTGCAGACCTCCATCTTCCCACACCCTAGAAATGGGGTTTCATATATATAGGGCCATGCCCAGCTGTTTGCAAGGGTGCTAGTGAATCGAACTGGGCAGCCTTAGCCTTCAGACTTTATGCTTGCACAGAAAGTACTCATGACCACTGAGCCATTTTCTTAGCCTTGAGTAACTAACTTTAAAAAAAAAAAAAGTGTTTCATGGGGCTGGAGAGATGGCTTAGCAGCTAAGGTGCTTGCCTATGAAGCATAAAGGACTCAGGTTCAATTCCCCAGAACCCATGTAAGCCAGATGCACAAGGTAGCGCAGATGTCTGGAGTTTGTTTGCAGTGGTTAAAGACCTTGGCATGCCCATTTTATTTCTCAGATAAATAAATAAATATCAAATATTTAAAATAGTGTTTTAAGGAAACAGTAGGTTGGAAGTGTAGTTGACTACATAGCAAAATTCTAGAAATGAAGTACAAGAAATCCCCCCTCCCCCTACTTTGCCAAAAAAGTTATATCTAACTTCCTAAATACAAAGGAAAAGCATGATTTTTTTTTTGAACTTTGAAAAGAAATACAAAGACCCTGAAAGAGTGAGTCTATATAATTCATGCCATTATATTTGCAGCAGCACATGAACTCAACACACTACAGGTACCTGAGTTGAAATAAAAGTTACAGTTTCAATAAAGAATTCTAAGTAGGAACTTATCTATCATGTATTTTCTCCTATATTAAATCAGCAGGAGGTTTCTCAGTGTTCCTTGGGACACTGAAAACAGTAAATGTGAGGTGGCAGCTATAAATAAGAGTCATTCTTTCTCCTACAATAACTGTGCAAGCCAATTTGATGTTATTGTGAAACATTTCTAAAGAAAACTTATGAGACTACAGTCATCAGGAAGACTAAGTAAAATTATCTACAAGATAAATATGTAAATCTATACAATCTTTTTTTTTTCCAGGTAGAATCTCACTCTAGCTCAGGCTGACCTGGAATTCACTATGTAGTCTCAGGGTGACCTCGAACTCATGGCAATCCTCCTACCTCTGCCTCCCGAATGCTGGGATTAAAGGCATGTGCCACCACACCCGCAATCTATACAATCTTAAAACAAATGTATAAAAACCTGAAATGCTAAAGTGTCAAAGTGACTTTGACTTTGGTGTGCATCCTTTTCAAAAGAAATAGAACAGGCTCAGATGATCTGTTACATTCTGTTTATCAGGCTATACCTTATCAAAGATGACACAGTTTTGTCTCCTTTCTTTCAGGTCATCTGAGATTATTTTTGAGAACAGAAATGAACACCACAACATCATGAACAGTTCTCTAGTCCTGCACTAGTCCTCCCTGTACCCCGGATGTCACAGGCTACATCACCTTTCTCAATTGTAGTGCCTTGCTTAGGATTCAGAAGCTGAATTCCAATCACTCCCTGATTGTCTGAAAGTGTGAAGATAATCATCCAGGAAGCTAGGAGAGATAACACAGCTTGTGAAGGGAGGATCATAATGAAAAAAGAGGAGAGTCTAAACCCCAGACCTGAGAGCATGTATCTCAGAGGCTGAAATGCACTTATATGTAATTATCAGAGATACTCTTGAGCAAAACAGTTATAAGTGACATAGTATGGGAGTTAGCATGTAAGTTATCCAGTTGTTACTAGCATTTTATTTCTATAGCAAGCAAACATTTAATAGGAATCTGGCCACTAGTCCAGTTTAAAAAAAACAAACAAATAAAGCTAGAATTAAAATGCTTCTCTCTTTGTGGAAATCAGATAGCACTGACCGTTTCATACTATTGTTGGCTGTCAGAATGACTGTCACAGTATTAAAGTTCTGCAAGGGAAGAAAACTGACTGGTAATACATTGCTGTGATTCCTTAACTGGCCCTGACATTTTTCTTCAAAAGTTATTCTTGTGTGTTATTATTGTGTGGCTTTTTGATTAAAAAATTATGTAAATGGTCAGTTCTCCTGACTTCTGTTTGAATTATGATAGTGCTATAATTTATGAACATTTAATTAAAATATTATAGTCAATGTTCAAAATGAATGAAGACTGTGGTCACAGTATCCTACCATTTAAAATTTAGCCATAAACAACAAACTTGCATTAGTACCAGATACAAAGTTATATTCTTCCTTGGATGTATACTGAAATATATAAACAAAGTAAAATAAAAATGACTAGGAATGGGTTAAAATAGTTACAAATAATTAATTAGAAAAAATACTTGGGGCTGGAGAGATGGCTTAGCATTTAAGGCACATGCCTGAAAAGCCTAAAGACCCCAGTTCTCCAGGTCCCCCACAAGCCAGATGCACATGGTGGCGCATGCATCTGGAGGTCATTTGCAGTGGCTAGAGACCCTGGCATGCCCATTCTCACTTTCTCTCTCTTTCCCTCTCTCAGTCTCTAATAAATAAATAACTAAATAAAAATAAAATATTTTTTAAAACTCATGTTAATCTTTTTTTGAGAGAGAGAGTCAGAGAGACAGAGAGAGAGAGAAAGAGAGAATGGGTGTGTCAGCAGCCTCTCAGCCGCTGTTAATGAACTGCAAATGCATGTGCCCCCTTGTGGGCAAGTGCAGCATTGTGCTCTTGCATCACTTTGTGTCTGGCTAAACGTGGGACCTGGAGATGGAACAGGCATTCTTAGGCGCTTTAACTGCTAAGCCAACTCTCCAGCCCTACTCTGGTAATCTTAAAAAAAAGAAAGAAAGAAAATAGTTTTAATTGGATTGATTTAAACTCCTTTTTCCTTAGTTTATTGAAGTATTAAGCATTTTTCAGCTAAGGAATCATTATCACACGTTGTGGCAGATCAATTTGTCCTCACATTCACTTGCCTGGAGACATTGATGTGTGATGTTGTAAGTGTATTTTGACTAGGTCAAACCTAGCAACAGCAAAGTTTCATTCATGGGATTTTGTCCCAGTAGAGTGTCCATACCACAGGGAAGCTCTCTGAACAAACAGAAACAGCAACAGATTCCAAACTTTATTCCTTGTATAATCCATGGAAAAATGAGTTTATAAAAAGCTGTCTTCAAAAAATTGTAATGGGGGCTGGAGAGATTGCTTAGTGGTTAAGGCACATGCCTGTGATGCCTAAGGACCCCAGTTCAATTCTCCAGGTCCCATGTAAGCCAGATGCACATGGTGGCACATGCATCTGGAGTTCGTCTGCAGTGGCTAGAGGCCTTGGCATGCCCATTCTCTCCCTCTCTCTCTCTCTCTCTCTCTCTCTGTCTCTAACAAATAAATAAAGTCCTAAAAAAAAGTCTTAATGGGATATTCTGACAAATTTCTGGAAAAAAAGGGACATTCTGTAAAGTGGGACAATGTTATGGCAGTTAATGAAAAAGTCATGAAATGATTCAAAAACTGGAGAATCAAGCCTCAGCAGCATGTTCTTTAGGTCTGATCTGGTCTATTTCCTTGTTTCTGGTGTGCAACTTTAAACAACAATAAAAGAAGGGGATTTTTTTTTTCATGATAGTCAGCTTGCTGCCCATATGGTAACTGGCTGACTGAAAAAAAAAAATTACAGGCTAGGTTTATGGGATCAGTGAAAACTGAGGAAACAAATGTAAAATGAGCTGATTTGTTCTTCTGTCTCCAAAAACTAATATCTGAAATATTTTGGCACCTTGTCACATGTGTGCATCATTTGTGCTTTAAGTATTTTTTCAGTCTGTGCTCAAGGCAATGACAGATTCATGTTGGTAATGCACTCCTAAAATTGAATATGCTACTCCCAGATGCTAGCTTATTAGAAGACACAATGTGTAAGATGTACAGGTAGGGAAATAGAACTCTACCCAATGTGTGGTATTATATGCAAAGAATGATATCTTAAAGGATTTCTGATTGACACAAACCTAGCATCCCAGAGATAGGAGGCAAATGATGACGATCAAAGACTTCATGGAGATGAGATGATTGCTGAGTGGTTAAAGTTGCTCTCTTATAAAACCTGTCTACCTGTTTGAAAGTCTGGTTGAACAGCACTCACATAACCCATCTTAAAGAGGCACATGAGTGTGTGATCCCAATATGCCAAAGACAATGTGATGTGGAGCTAGGAATGCAGGCCAGCTAGACTGGTGTTTATTTGCAGGACCAAAAGACTGTCTCAAAAAAAGGTGGAAGAAGAGTACAGACACCTTGTTGCCTCTAACCTCCACATTGCTCCATGGCACATAGATGCCCTCCCCCATGATACATATACACACATACACACTCAAATTAAAAAATAAAGACTTACTTATTAGGTCATTGAAATCCTCACTATGTTAGATGGTAAAGAACATGTAATCTATCAGTGAATCCATTTATGATTCATGATTAGGGAATTAGGAATTTAAGATAAAAAGCATTAACATGAAATATAATTTAAAGACCTCTGGAGATAACAAAAAATAGATGGACATTAGAAATAGTCCTTTTAAAATCAATAATGCAACAATCCCAGGTATGGTAATTAATATTTGAGTTTGAATTGAAATTTTTAGATATTGCAATAATATCATAAGAAAGAACAAAGTGGAATGGAGAAAATTAAATTAACTGATTGTTGTATATGCAATGCTTACTTACATTGAAAGTTGTTCTATGAAGGATCACAAATAATAGAAGAGTTTGAAGTTTGCTTGTAAAAATGCAAGTTCATTTGGATGGAGAGAATCTAAAGTGAGCATGTCAAGAAGTAGTTCCTGTTCTCTGCTAGAAAAACTGCCACCTAGAGAACTGTTTTCCTAGGCTCAGCCACAAGGTGAACAGAAGTGACTTTAGCTAAGGTAGAAGGGGCCAAAATACATCTCCAGATGGCAGCAGAAATTGTCAGAATTGTCCACATTGTCCTCATTTTGCATCCATGAAAAAAAAAAAACAACAGTGTGGAGGCTTGAATCAAGGTTCCAGAAAGCAGCTAAAGCCAAGAAATGGGTGGCAGGAATGGATTCCCTGCAAGAGGACCCCAAGAGGCCACTGTATGAGGGTGAAGCCTAAGTTTTAGGATGTTGGAGATGCAAGGACTGTGGAATATCTGCCAAGGAAAACTGCATGCAAAGGGTGGAGCTGGACCAAGAGAAAGGCTACTATATTTATGGTGTTTTGAGTTAAATGTCTGTCAAAGACTCATATGTTCTGAATGCTTGATCCCCAGCTGGTGGCAATTTGAGAACTGAAGTCTTGCTGGAGGAGATTTTTATTTTGTTGGGGGCAGGGATCATGTGTGTTATATCCAGCTTCTCCTTGCCAGGGTTGGTACCCTCTTGTGCTGCTATTGTCCACTTGATGTTGGCCAGGAGGTAATGTCCAGCCTCTGCTTATGCCATATTTTCGTCTATAATCATTGAGCCTCCCTTCAAGTCTATAAGCCAAAATAAACCCTTTCCTACCGTGAGCTGCTTTTGGTAGGGTGCTTTGTGACAGCACCATGCAGGTAACTGCAACAATGCTATAAGCAGAAGAACTGGAGAAACAGGGCTGCTCAAAGTTGTTGAAGACCAGATGATGCCTCTTTTAAAAAGCCTCAGATGTGGACATTGATCTACAGCATTTGATGTTTGCCCTGCTAAGTTTGGTTCTTTCTTTGACATAATCTTTGTTCATTATGCTCCCATTCTTCCTTTCTTATTCTGAGTCATTATATATTAAAGGTATATAATTTGTTTGGGGAGTTATAGGTGCTCACAGTTAAAGAGATTGTTGAGTCTTAGAAGAGACTTTGGACTTTGAGTAATACTGGAATTTTAATACTAAGGAGACTTCTGAAGCTTGAATGAATGCATTTTGCATTACAAGATGCCCATGAGTGTAGAGAGGATAGGGTGGAATGTTACAGTTTTAAAGTGATGTGTTTGGATGTCAAGTTGACAAGCAGTGAACATGTGAACTAATTTATACTGTCAACTTGAATGTGTTGTGTGTATGGAATTCAATTAAGTCACAGTGTTGTCATTTTGTTTCAATACTAAAAGGTGACATTGTTCTAAAAACGAGGCATAGGGCTGGGGAGATGGTTTGACCATTAAAGTGTTTGCACTTTAAAAAACTTAAAAAAGCAGGAGGACCCAAGTTGCATCCCCAGCCTCCATGAAAACATGACAGATGTGGTAGCACATGCCTATGATTACAGCACTTGGGAAGAAGAATCAGGAAAGATGGGAAGATCTCTAGGGCTTGTTCACTAGCTAGTCTAGTTGAACAATGAGCTTCAGATTAGGTGAGATCCAATCATTAAATAAAAGGTTGAGAACACTGGGGAAGATAACCCATGTTTACCGCTGCCCTTAACATGCACACACATACATGCACATCTACACCCAGGTATGCCAACATGTATACACATACATATGCATACACAAAAAAGAAATCAAAAGGCAAAATAGAAAAAGGTAAAAACAAAACAAAATAAAAACAAAAATAACAATATTCCCACTTAGGATATACAAAAATCTCCTTCAGTTAGTTAAGGGCTCAAATGTTAAAACTTTGGGCCGAAGGGATGACTTGGTGGTTAAGGTGCTTGCCTACAAAGCCAAAGGACCCAGGTTTGATTCCCCTGGACCCACGTAAGCCAGATGCACAAGGTGGTACATGCTTCTGGAGTTTGTTTGCAGCAGCTGAAGGCCCTGCTGTGCCCATTCTCTCCCTCCTCTCTCTCTCTCTCTCTCTCTCTCTCTCTCTCTCATTCTCTCTCTTTCTGCCTCTTTCTATGTCTCACGTAAATAAAATTAATAAAAAAATTTTAAATGTTAAAAGTTTAAAATAGGTGACTATTTTTTGAAGCTTGGGTATATAATTTGTTTCCTTAAACAAAACATACTGACCATAAAAAAACTATCATTACAGCCGGGTGTGGTGGCACACACCTTTAATCCAGCACTCTGGAGGCAGAGGTAGAAGGAATGCTGTGAGTTCGAAGCCACACTGAGACTACGTAATGAATTCTAGGTCAGCCCCCTGGGCTAGAGCGAGATCTTACCTTGAAAAAAAAAAAAAAAAAAAAAAAAAAGTATCATTACATATGGGAAATTACAAGTATGATTTTTTTCAAACATCAAAATGACATTGAAGAAAATAAATGTAAGTTAGAAACTGGAAGATATTCATAATACCACATTCTAGGAGGTTGAAGATCATGAATAAAAAATAACAACACACAGGTTGAGGGTACCAGACTAGCAAAGCAACATGATCTGAGATTCTTCCCTGGTGACAGCAGCAGGACTCTGACACTTGAAAACTCACCTGTAGGAAGGTGACATCCAATAGATATGAAAATGTTTCCCTAGTAATGTCATCTTCCCACCTCTTATTTATTTGTATATATTTACAGACTAGGCTAGGATAAAAGTGGCATATACTCATCAAGACTTAATCATCTTCCAAAATAGCTATTCATTCATAATTTATATAGTATACAGTTATCATTTATAAAATCATACCTCATTGTAATTTTATTTCTCAAAGCATATAACTATACAGAATGCATTTTTATGTATGTTGCACCAATTTAGAAGTCATTTTCTTTGATATCCAATACAATTCTTATATGTACCAAGGGCAGCAGAAAATATTTTCAGGGAATATATCTGAATTCCAGAAATGCTTTCATTCAGTATGATTTCTCCATGTATTTCCTCATATTCACCAACAAATGTATAAAATGCTATTTTGAAGATATTAAAATATATTTTCAAGGTATTAGCTATTTCCAAATGTGTAAAAAATTAATGTGGGGAGCAGAAAACTTATGAAATGTTGTCATTTCCTTGACATTCCAAAAATTTTACCAAATCGCTGGGCATAAATATTTGGAAAGTCATTCTTGTATGCTTAAAAGTAACAGCAAAAATAAAGTAACTATAATATTATCAATTGATCTTTTCAGTTGAGTAAAAGTTTCCAGCAACAAGTAGGTATCTTGTGTGAGGGATGGAGTGTGGTAGATTGCCATGTCTGACCTATGGTCTTACTGTCCTCTGTGGTCTTCTCTCCTCTGCACAGCCAAAGAGGATAAAATAACACCTCTATCCCTACCCCTTCACTGGGTGTCTATTCTGCATATACTATGTACTTGTGTGACTAGGATTCAAAGTTTAACAGGTTAGAGAGAAGGCACACATGTTATCTATTTAATGCTGAGATCAGGCCCATGTGATGTGGTCTTGCCATCAGTATTTTTGAGAGAAATGTCATTCCTACATGGCACTTCATGTTAAAGAAAACATGAAGAATGAAACAGTAGAAGATGAAAGGAGGAAAAACTAGGAAATTGAAAATAAGTGAAAACATTCTTCCTGAAAACTTGTTTTCAAGACACCTGGACCTATGTCTCCTCTCTGTTTGGACAATTTTTTCCTTAAGGTACAATAAGACACAAAATTTATGGCCACAAGAGACAGATAAAGCACTGGTTTCTACTCACTTCCTCATGCCTTCCTGCTTATGGGTTGGAATCCTCATTACTCCAGCAGCTCCTGGCACTAAGCTGATTTAGATGATTGATTGTGAGGTTCAGGAGAGAAAGGGTACATGTAACAGACAAGTGATACACTAGGGAATGTCTGCGCCACTACTGCAGCAAAGGGCATATGTGACTTATTCTGGGAGAGATTGTGGGTCAGTGATGTTTTCATCACAAACCACATATCATTTTCAACTATAAAAACATTCCATTACTAATTGATTTTGTACAATTTGGTAATGAAGAAACAAATACTTTGAAAGAGATTTAATTTCTCTTAGTATATAACCTTGGATATCTTATAGGAAATAGTGTCATGACCTTGGTTGGTTTATTTTAAAAACAATGTTGATATTTTATGAGTACTGTGTTTAATTATAAAAGAAGACCTGCTAGAAGGCAGGAACGAGGAGATTCAAACTTACATGGAAATTTTGCCAACCTCTCTCAAAGCATCTTCTCTCCCATTGTTCTTTTTATTTTACCATTAAAAAAACAACAGGAGACTTCCAGGTATGATAGCAGTGTAGTAGCCATGCCAAAGCAGCCTACGTGGGAAATATAAGCAGAAAAAGAGCAAGATACATTCTTCTACCAAAAAGTGAAGGTGTATAAGGAATTATCAACCTCAGCAGAGAAGCAGGAGAGACAGAGAGCATCTAACAACCACAGAAGAAGACAGGATCATCTCCCACAGTGGTGGTGGTCCACGCAGCTACCAGCCTCTGCCTGAGCCACAGGAGAAGCCAGGTAAAGGGATTTTCCACTCATACCAGCCTCCTCGCAAAGTCAAGAAACCTAAAGGAGGAGACAGCAGGGACAAGCTGAGCGGCTCCTGAGAAAGAGGATACTGGGGACCAGATATGCAGCTCTAGTACAACTTCAGGCACTGTCCACAGCCTCCCCTCCCCCAACCACCAGTGTCAGCAACCACTACAGACCTGGGGAAGGGAGATCAGCCACACAGAACACAGCACAAGCGAGGAGAGCAGTGGAGCCACAGACCCATCCAGCCTAACCAAGCCAACAGTGCAATAAAGAGGGACCCAAGCAAGCACACAGCATAGCTGAGACCAAAGCTATCCCAAAATGTAACAGGGCCCACTTACACCTGGGCAGTACATGCCACAAAGCTTTCCATGTCAGGGCAGTTATGTGTTAGATTTAATTGATCATTGGCTTTGCCATTCTTAAAAAAGCTGTATTTTGGAGTTGTCCTTTGTTGCTTCCTTATTTATAGTGCCTTGTCTTTTCCTATCATTCATGGTGAGAGGGTCTTACTTCGCCCCAGGCTGACCTGGAACCCTTGACAGAACAGAAATCTCAGCCTCCCAGTGGATAGGATTAAGGATGTGAGGCAACACACACTGTTAGGGACTTTGACCTTGTTAGATTATCTGTTTGTTTCATTTTTTAAATGTATTTTTTTTATTTATTTGAGAGAGAAAGGGGAGGGGAGAATGGGCATGCCAGGGCCTTCAGCCACTGCAAATGACCTCCAGACACATGCACCACCTTGTGCATCTAGCTTACGTGGATCCTGGGGAATTGAACCTGGACCTTTGGCTTTGCAGGCAAGCGCCTTAACCACTAAGCCATTTTTCCAGCCCTTTGTTTGTTTTAATACTCACACTTACATAAATACTCTGTACTGGTTTTAATTGAATGACTGTGGGTCTCGTGCTGTGGGTCTCGTTCCGTTCCTGTTGCCTGGGGGTCATTGGCCACCGATGTCGGGGCAAGGGAGAGAGGAGTTGGAAGGGTCTTTTCTGGCTGGGCAGGTGAGTGCGACTCAAACAGAAGAACACATGATGGGGCAATGAGTACCTGGGAGACTGTCTGATGGACAGTACTCGTTTATTCAAGGGGGGGTGGGTTTATAAACACTTGGGGAAGGTTGAGATGGCACGAACAGACTATATGGCAATTGGGTGCATAGTTTATGGGCTGTTATCTAGATTGCTGAAGGACTAGTAACTTCAAAGCTATGAGGGAAGGATAAGGGAAGGTGGGGGAAGGGTGGAAGAGGAGATTAACAGGAGGCTGTGACTTCAAAACTGTGGGGGGTAGGAAGGCTACATGACTTTAGCCACATGAGGGTCTCTTGGGCAGCTAGCCACAGGTCAGGAACTGTGTGGGGCAAAGTCTGACTTATGGAATGGTCAGAGCCTTTTGGGGTCTGGGGGGAGCGCCAGTTCTGCCCATTCTGGGTGATGACAGCTCACTACACCCTACAACATAGGGAAGGCAATTACCGTCTCCAGGGACTCCTGACAGAAGGCCAGCTGTGACCCCGCAGCCCAGGGTCCCTGGCCATGTCCAATAGTTCAGGCCAGCCTCCTCACAGGTCCAGCTTGTTACTAGCAAGGCCCAACAAATGACTATATAGTTCCATTGATTTTTTGAATTTGCCTGTATTTTGCTCCACCCAGCCTACTAGAACACTTGCATTGCAGGTAAATGCAACACCTAGAGTCACTTCAACTGTTACCCTGGAAGTCATATAAGAGCTACACCTTAAGCTCCTACCCTGAAGATATATAACACCAGATTTACACAAAAATCAAACCCAAAAATCAAATTAACCCAAGAGGCAAATATGTCTACATTAGGGCTGGAGAGATGGCTTATCAGTTAAGGCATTTTCCAGCAAAGCCAAAGGACCTCGGTTCAATTGCCCAATACCCACATAAGCCAGATGCACAAGGTGGCACATGCATCTGGAGTTCGTTTGCAGAGGCTGGAAGCCCTGGCACGAGCATTCTCTCCCTCTCTCTCTCTCTCACTCTGCCTCTTTCCTTCTCTCAAATAAATAAATAAAAATAATTTTTAAAAAATGTCTACATTATACTACAAGAAAACACACACACACACACACAAAAAAAAAAAAACAAGACAAACCACCAAAAATTATAAACCCATGAGAAATGACCTCCAGCGAGACTGATTTAGAAAAAATTCCTGACAAAAATTTCAAAAGAATGACTGTATGTTCAAAGAAAAAACAAAGGAATGAAAAAAGAAAATAAACTCCTAGGAGAACACAGGCAACCACCTTAATGAAATAAGAAGGTCAATACAAGACATGAGTAAGGAAATACAAATACTGAAGAAAAACAAATCAGGAATACTAGAAATGAAAAACAGAGTAAGTCAAGTAAAGAAAAAACTCACTTCCAGTCAAGACGGTGTCCACCTAACCACACTTCACCTTGCGGAGAAGGAAAGGCAAGTTCTTTGGGGTTTTTAGGGGTTGTAGATCCTAGTAGAGCTCCAATGGGAGGGTGCAGAGGAGCAAAGTAGGGAATCTGCTGATTCCCACACTCTTGGGTAAGCCCACCAGTACCTCAAATTCCTCAAACAGCCATCCCAGATGCAGTCTCAGCTGCAATCCCAGCTGCTGTCACAGCCGCCCCACCAACAGGTTCCTCCTGCACTACCCACACACTACATGGACCCAGGCCAGCAGGCTAGCATTCCTCCTCCTTCCCAGGGATTTCCCATCACCAGATCTCCCTGTGCCATCCCAGCTGCCTCTCAGCAGTGCTTGAACCAGGTTCCTCCTGCACTACCAGCAGGTCACCCAGACCCAGGCTAGCATTCCCCCTCCTTCCTGGGGCTTTCCTGCCACGGAGATCTCCCAGGCGTTGTTCCAGGCACCACCCCACCCAGGGAAGACCAGGTCCTCCTGCACTTCCTACTGGCTACTGGAACCCAGGCCAGCAGACTAGTGTTCCTCCTCCCTCCCTCCCTCCCTCCCTCCCTCCCTCCCTCCCTCCTTCCCTAGGTTTCCCTCCACAGAACTCTCCCTGCCACCACCGCCCTACCCCACCACCCCGTGAAGCACAAACCAGATCCTCCAGCACTTCCTGCAGATTACTCAGACCCAGGCCAACAGGCTAGCAGTCCTGCTCCCTCCTTCAGTTTTCCCACAACCAAGATATCCCTGCAACCACAGTTCCAGCCACCAGCGTGGACAAGGTCCTCCTGCACTTCCTTCAGGCTATGGAGATCCAGACCAGCCTGGTAGCATTTCCCCCTCCCATCTTGGTTCCCCCCCTTCTTGCCACCAGGACCTCTGCCATCCCCCCTCCCCTTGCATGACACCTGACCTGCAGCAGTCCCAGCTCCCTGCCCACCATGTCACAGGACCTGGCAGTCCCATCTAGCCATTGCTATAAGGTTCCAACAGACCATGCTGTTGTCCTATCCCCTCACCCCTCAGCATCGCAGGACCACACAATCCCATCCTCCGCCCCCCAGCCACCCAGCCAACACAGACTGGTTGTCCTATTCCCCCCTACCCTCTGTCCCCTTAGGCCACCTGACCACACAGTACCATACCTAAACCACTGACCAAAAAGCCCCTTCATTAGATCCTCAGGCTTCCACCAGAGACTCACAGACTCCTTCTGTCTGAGCAGACAGGCCCCATTGCCATCAGAAGCCTAATTGAGGCAAACATAAAAGGGAATAGTCACTGAAGACATTTCAAGGGTAAACTACAGCTTCCTCTTAAATAATATTCCTACACTGTAATGTGCAGACCACAGCATGAAAGGCATAATATGAAAAATCAAATGCAAGTAAATGCAAAAAGGTTGCCCTATCCCACAATGGAAGTCTCTAATCAAAACATAGAAGAAACAACAGGATCAGAGCCCCAAACTGAAGATACAAGATATGCAACCCTGGCCAAGCAATTAGCAGAACTTGCAGAAAATCAACAAAGGTCAAATAATTGTATGAATGATGTCCTTGCTAGATTAGACATAATAGAAAAGAACCAGGTAGGGTCCCAAAGACAGTTAAATAATCTGAAGGAGAGTGAAAAAAAAAAAGTGGACCTCAAAAATCAGCTGACTAAGCTCAATGAAGGCATAAATAAATGCAAGGATGAATTCCAGGAAACATTAAGAAAATCAGAAAATGATGTGAAAAGGGAACTACACAGAGGGATGGATACTATACATAAAAAGGCAGCAGAAAAAACAAACCAAATTGAACAAGTCCAGATCTCTATGTTCTCAAGAATATTGTCAGATGTGTGGAGGATAGAAACTCAGAACTGGAAGACAAAACAGAAGAAACAATTCATGAATACAAAAAGTTGAATAAGTTCAAAAAAGTTTGTGAACACAACATGAGGGGACTGTAAGATACCCTTAAATATCCCAAAATTCAGATCATGGGACTACCAGAAGGGGAAGAAATTCAGACCAAAGGCATGGAGAACTTATTCAATAAAATTATCAAAGAAAACTTTCCAGTCCTCTCAAAAGGAAGTCCCATTAAGTTACAAGAAGCTAACAGAACTCTAAACAGATTGGACCAAAGGAGAAATTCTCCAAGACATATTAACATTAAGACTGTAAATATTGATAACAAACAGAAAGTCCTAAAAGCAGCTAAGGAGAAACACTTTACATATAAGGTATTACATATAACCCCATCAGAATCACTTCAGACTTCTCAATGGAAACTCTGAAAGCCAGAAGGACCTGGAATGGAACACTGAAAAGTCTAAAAACTTATGGCTTCCAACCAAACTACTCTACCTAGCAAAAGTATCCCTCATAATAGATGGTCAAAGAAAAACTTGCCACAATAAAAATCAGCTTTACAACTATATGAACACAAAGCCAAACCTACAGAGAGAAATTAAGGGAATTCTCCATATAGAAGAGTCAAATAACGAACCTCAAGAGCCTACAAGAAGCAGATCACAATAATCAAACTCAGAGAAGGTGCAAAAAACTATAAAGTCCAAGAAAACACAAAACAGCATAAACCACCAGATTATGGCAGGGATTAAATCAAACCTCACAGTTATTACTCTAAACATTAATGGCCTTAATTCACCCATCAAGAAACATAAACTATCATGGTGGTTCAGAAAATTAGACCC
Organism: Orientallactaga sibirica; assembly: GCA_036365145.1. Lineage (NCBI taxonomy): Eukaryota > Metazoa > Chordata > Mammalia > Rodentia > Dipodidae > Orientallactaga > Orientallactaga sibirica. The sequence goes on from JAEOAD010000020.1 coordinate 1,085,765, forward strand.
CTCAATATGCTGTCTTCAAGAAACCCACCTCACCACTAAAGACAGACACCTCCTCAGAGTTAAAGGGTGGAAAATGATATTCCAAGCAAACAGAAATAAGAAATAAGCAAGTGTTGCTATACTGATATTGGATAAAATAGACATCAAACCAAAGGTAATCAAAAAAGACAAAGAAGGCCACTTATTACTTACCAAGGGAATGATCCAACAAGAGGATATGACAATCGTCAATCTTTCTGCACCAAATACAGGTGCACTATGATTCATAGCACAAAACCTACTTGACAACAAAACAGAAATAACCTCCAACACCATCATAGTCAGGAACTTCAATACTCCACTATCAGCAATATATAGATCATCAAAAAGAAAATTAACAGGGAAGTAAGAGAGCTCAACAACACCATAGATCAATTAGACCTAATGGACATCTACAGAACATTCTACCCAAAATCCACAGAAAACAAATTCTTCTTAGTGGCCCATGGAACCTTCTCTAAAATAGATCATATACTGGGCCATAAAGCCTGCCTCCATATATTTAGGAAAACTTACATAATTTCCTGCATAATATCAGGTCACAATTCTGTTATGCTAGAAATTAACAACAAAAGATGGACCAGGAATCCCACCAGCTCCTGGAAACTGAATAACACATTTTTAAACAATAAGTGGATAGAGGAAGAAATAAAAAATGAAATTTCAAAATTTCTAGAATTGAATGACAATGAAAAAACATCATACCAAAACTTATGGGACACAATGAAGGCTATCCTTAGTGGAAAATTCATAGCATTAAGTGCCTTCAAACAAAGATGCAGAGAAAGCCGTCAGCAAAATACAATATGACTTCATGATCAAAACATTGGAGAGACTAGGCATGGACAGTTTATATCTCATCATAATAAAGGTTATAAATAAAGCTCCTAAAACCCAACTAATACTTAATGGGGAGAGACTAAAGGAATTCCCATTGATATCAGGAATAAGACAGGGGTGTCCACCTCACCTCAGCTCTTCAACATAGTACTAGAAGTCCTAGCTCAAACAGTAAGATAGGAAAAAGATAGCTGGAGAAATGGCTTAGTGGTTAAGGCATTTGCCTGGAAAAAGAAATGAAAGGAATACAAATAAGAAAAGAAGATGTTAAGTTAGCCCTATTCACAGAGGACATGATTCTATACATAAGTGACCTGAGAACCTCCATCTCAGAACTCTCTTAAAGGTGATTAATTCCTTCAGCAAAGTATCAGGATACAAAATCAATGCACAAAAATCAGTAGCCTTTCTATATGCAAAAGACAAACATAGAGAGCCAGGCGTGGTGGTGCATGCCTTTAGTCTCAGCACTTGGGAGGCAGAGGTAGGAGGATCACCATGAGTTCGAGGCCACCCTGAGACTACAGAGTGAATTCCAGGTCAGCCTGAGCTAGAGTGAGACCCTATCTCAAAAAATACAAAACAAAACAAAAGACAAAGATACAGAGAAAGGAATTAGCGACACTGTCCCATTTTCAATAGCAACAACAAAAAAGTAAAATACCTTAGAATAACATTAACCAAGGATATGAAAGAGTTATATAATGAAAACATGAAAACACTCAAGAAAGAAATTGAGGAGGACTTTAGAAAATAGAAAGACCTCCCATGCTCCTGGATAGGCAGAATTAACATTGTGAAAATGGCATTTACCTTAAAGCTCCACACCTCAGTCCAGAGATATTTCCTCAACATTGTTTATAGCTGCTCAATTCATAATAGCTTAGAACTGGAATCAACCCAGATGTCCATCATTAGATGAATGGATAACTAAGATGTGGTACCCGATGGAATTCTACACAGCAGTAAGGAATAATGACAATGAAATTTGAAGAAAAATGGTTGAACTTGGAACAGATCATTCTCAATGAACTCACCCAATCACAGAAAGACAATCATCGCATGGTCTCACTCATCTGTAGCTTCTAACCTGGCTCTGCCCGAGATGTTGACATACCTAATAGGCATCTCGAGGACTGGACAATAGGGAGGGTGAGATGGGAGGGGACATACAGGTGGGGGAGACAAAACTGGATCCAAATGGAACTGGTACCATTTGGTTGACAGGTCCTTAGAGGGAACACCTGAATCAAAGAGTCCTGGAGAGGGTATAATGAAGAACAACCTCAATTTTCTCCTGTTTCTCTCTCTCTCTCTCTCTTTTCTCTCTTTCTCTTTCATATTACTTATTTTTTCTTCCTTATTTTTCACTTTGTGGTAGCCTGTAACTTCCAGTACCAGGATGCAGTTAACATCCACACTGAGCTGTTGATCAGAGAGACCTACAAGATTTCCAAAAAGAAGACAGACTCCTGTCAGAGCACTTGATTACGCACCAAAGGTTAATGGTAATACCCTACTGCTGAAGACACCATATGCTGTCGATATAAAACATGGAGAGGCCTGGATGGACTCTGGAAGAGAGTCAGTCCCCAGACAGTTAGCTTGTCTAGTTCCAGAAGCTGCTACATGAGCTACCGGGAAAAACAGCCAACATCTATCCAAGCAACTTGTAGTCTAAGCTACTCAGCAGCAAACAACCTGACGTGACACTCACTCAAGTGCAAGTGTCACACAGCCATGGTTTATAATCAACTGCTCTTGAATTGGCTAATTGATCCACTCAGTGTAATGTAACCCATAGCTGGAACTGTGAAACAAGTCAGAATCATATCCAAAAAATGAGTTTGCTCTCCAATATCGAGCTCCCACCAATCTTGGACTATAAGAGGGCCTACACCTATTAAATTCTCTCTAAACTAATAATGGTTATCCCATTATCTGGAGCTGACTTCACTCTCTGTTGGAGAATTTGCTTCTCTTTTTCAGATGGACACAGAACCTGAAGAGAGAATCAGCCCATCACACCTCACCAGGGCCCCAGCTGAAACCATAGAGTAATTGGGGAAATGAGCAAGAATGCTACTTTCATGGTGAACCTGGTATCAGCACAAGGGTGAAGGAAATAGACACAAAGAACACTCAACTTCGACCAAACCAGAGATCCAGAGACACAGACGCTCCCAAGACCTCATCACTGAAGTAGTCCTAATCAAATGCAACATGGCTCAAGGAAATTCATGGAAGAGAGGGAGGAAAGATTATTAGAGCCACAAGTTGGGACATTATTCAGAGACATGGCCTCTCCCCCATAACTGATGGCTACCCCCACAATGCACAGTCCACAATCCCCATGTGGACAAGTGGTATCCTCAATGAGGAGGGCCCCTTCAGAGGGGAGAGGACAGGGAGTAGGCTAAGGATGTTACCAACATGTGCTGTTTACACACTGAGTATGTACATAACTAATAAAGAAAAGAACTCTGTAGAAAGTCTTACCAATAAAATGAATGAAGGAGAGAAGAGAATATTTAAACTAAAAGACCAGGTGACTGATCTAATACAGTCCAACAAAGAGAAAGACAAACTAATAAGACATGAATGGGAATTTCAAGACATTTGAGACACTCTGAAGAGATCAAACATAAGAATTCAGAGCACAGTACAAGGAGAAGAATTTTACTCCAAAGGCACAGCAGGTATTTTCAATGAAATCATTGAAGAAAACTTCCCCCAAATAGAGAAAGTGGTGCCAATACAGATACAAGAAGCCTTTAGAATACCAAACAGACAAAATCAGGAAAGAATCTCTCACCATCATATTATAATTAAACTACAAAACATACAATCTAAAGAAAATTTATTGAAAGCAGTTAGGAAAATCGTGTCACATTAAAAGGTAAGCCCATCAGGATAGCAGATTATTCAACACAAATTTAAAAGCCATAAGGGTTTGGAATGATGTATTCCATATTCTGAAAGATAACAGCTATCAGATAACAAATGTTAACCAAGATTACTTTATCTAGCAAAGGATCCATCCACCCAAACTGACAGAGAAATAAGTACATACCACAACAAAACAGGCTAAAAGAATATATGAACACAGCTCTAAAGAAAATACTTGAATCCTCCATGCTAAAGAGAAAGAAAAGCACACAAACAGGGAAACAGAAAATAAAGCTCAAATAATAGGCAAGAGAGCAAAGGAAGAACTACGAAACAACAAGAATGGCAAGAATAAATACACACCTTTCAATAATAACTCTTGCCAGGCATGGTGGTGCACGCCTTTAATCCCAGCACATAGGAGGCAGAGGTAGGAGGATTGCCATGAGTTTGAGGCCACTCTGAGACTACATAGTGAATTCCAGGTCAGTCTGAACCAAAGTGAGACCCTACCTCAAAAAAAAAAACCAAAATAATAATAATAATAATTCAATATAAATGGCTCCAACTAAAATACACAGGTTTTCAGACTGGGTAAAAAGCAGGATTCTTCTATTTGTTGCCTTCAAGAAACTATACTTTTCCATAAAAGACAGACACTACCTTAGGATGAAAGGATAGAAAATGGTATTTCAAGCAAATGGGCCTAAAAAAGAAAAGGTGTAGCTATCCTAATAGCTGACAAAATATTGTTGATAAAACCAACATTAGTTAGGAGAGCTAAAGAAGGTCACTTTATATTGATTAAAGGAATACTCCAACAGGAGGACATTACAATTCTAACACATATGAACGTAATATGGGGGCTCCCAATTTCATCAAACACTATTAGAATTACGGTCACAGATAACACCAAATACAGGTGTAGTGGCTGACTTCAACATCCCACTCTCATCAATTGACAGGTCATCCCAGCAAAAAATAAAGAGAAGCATCTGGATTAATGATGTCATGGAACAAATGGACCTAACAGATATCTACAAAACATTTCATCATATGCTGCAGAATACACATCCTTTTCAGCACCACATGGAACTTTCTTGAAAAGATACCATATAATAGGATATAACGCAAACCTTGAGAAGTATAGAAAAACTGAAATAATTCCTTGCACTCTATCTGATCACAATGGGATTAAACTACAAATCAACAGCAAGAAAAGCGACAGAGCATAAACAAAATCATGGAAACTAAACAATACAACACTAAATGATGAATGGGCAAATGAAGAAATCAAGAAGGGAAATTTAAAAAATCATAGCATCAAATGATAATGAGAACACAACATACCAAAACCTTTGGGACACAATGAAGGCAGTCCTAAGAGGAAAATTTATAGCTTTAAGTGTCTGTGTTAAGAAATTAGAAAGGTCACAAATACACAACTTAATACTTCACTTTAAGGCTTGGAAAAAGAAGAACAAAACAAACCAAAAATCAGTAGGTGGGAAAAAAAATAAAGATTAGGGCAGAAATTAATGAAATAAAAACCAAAAAGCAATACAAAGAATCAATGAAATAAAGAGTTGGTTCTTTGAAATGATAAACAAGATTGATAAACCCCTACCAAATCTGACTAAAACAAAGAGAGAAGAAACACAAATTAATTAAAGTATAGATGAAAAAGACACCATTACAACAGATACCAAAGAAATTCAGAAAATCATAAGGACATATTTTAAGAACATACAATCCATATAGATATACTCCAGTAATTTGAAAATCTGAAAGAAATGGATGGTTTCCTTGATTTATATGATCTACCAAAATTAACCACTTAAATAGACCTATAACAAGTATGCAGATCCAAGCAAATATAAAATATCTACCAACTAAAAAATGTCCATGCCCAGACAGATCCACTGGTAAATTTTACCAGACCTTCGTGGAAGAACTAACAACAATACTTCTCAAACTTTTCCATAAAATAGAAAAAGAAGGAATCCTACCAAACTCCTTCTACAAAGCCAGCATCACCATAATACCAAAACCAAAGACAGAACAATAAAGAAAGTTACAGACAAATCTCCCTCATGAACATAGAAGCAAATGTTCTCAACAACATGTTCCAAACAGAATACAAGAATATATCAAAAAGATCATTCACCCTAACCAAGTATGCTTTATCCCAGAGGTGCAGGGATGGTTCAACATATGTAAACTGATAAGTGTAATACACTATATAAATGGACTGAAAGACAAAAATCACAGGATCATCTCAATACATGGAGATTCACAAAACCCAGCATCCCTTCATGAGAAAAATCCTACAGAAACTTGGAATGGAAGGAACATATCTCAACATAATTAAGGATATTTATGACAAACCTACAGCCAACATAATACTAAATGGGGAAAAACTTAAAGTGTTTCCAGTAAAATCAGGAACAAGACAAGGGTCTCCACTGTCCCCACTTTTATTTAATATATTACTGAAAGTCTTAGCTATAGCAATAAGACAAGGGACATACACAAAAGGGATACAAATTGGAAAGGAAGAGATAAAATTGTCATTATTTGCAGATGATATGATTCAATACTTTATGTATTGAACCCTAACCCTAATGTATTGGACCCTAAACACTCTACCAGCAAACTGTTAGAGCTGATAACTACTTTTAGCAACATAGCAAGATACAAAATAAACACACAGAAATCAGTAGCTTTCCTATATACTAACAACAAACATGCTGAGGATGAAATAAAGGAATAACTCCCATTCACAATTGCCTCAAAAAAACAACAAAAAAAAATTACCTTCGAATAAACCTAACCAAGGATATGAAGGATCTCTACAATGAAAACTTTAAAACACTCAAGACAGAATTGGAGAACACACTAGGAAATGGGAAGACATCCCATGTTCCTGGATTAGAAGAAATTAGTGTTGTGAAAATGTCAATCTTACCAAAAGCAATCTATACATTAAATGCAATCGCAATCAAAATTCCAATTCAAATTGAAAACACAATCCTAAAATACCTTTGGAAGCACAAAAAACCTCAAATATGCAAAACAATTTTGAGCAACAAAAATAAGGATGGTGGTATCACCATACCCAATTTTAACCTATATTGCAGAGCCACAGTAACAAAAACAGCATGGTTCTGGCACAAAAACAGATGCGTAGATCAATGGAACAGAATAGAGGACCCAGATGTAAATCTGGGCAGCTACAGACACCTGATTTTTGACAAAAATACCAAAAATACTCATTGAAGAAAAGACAGTCTCTTCAACAAATGGTGCTGGAAAAACTGGATATACATATGTAGAAGGATGAAAATAGATCCTTCTCTCTCTCTCCATGCACAAGAATGAAGTCCAAATGAATCAAAGACCTTAATATCAGACCTGAACCTCTGAAACTGCTAGAGGAAAAAGTAGGGGAAACCCTTCAACATATTGGCATAGGCAAGGACTTTCTGAATATAATCCCAGTTGCTCAGGAAATAAAACCACTATCAACCACTGGGACCTCATAAAATTACAAAGTTTTAGTACAGGAAAGGACACTGTGAATGCAGTAAAGAGGCAACCTACAGAATGGGAAAAATTTTTGCCAGCTATACATCTATAGCATACAGCTTCAGGTTCACTGAGATGAACTTCCAGATCAGGCACAGTTATGGAGGAAGGGATATTTATTGAAGCTTACAGATCCAGGGGAAGTTGGTAGAAGAACCAAGCAAAGAGAGAGAAGCCATGCAGCACACTTCAGGTCAGCCTGGGCAAGAGCAAGATGCTACCTCAAACAAACAACAACAATAAAAAAAAAAAAAAAGATATTCTGCCGGGTGTGGCATGCCTTAAATCCCACCACTTGGGAGGCAGAGGTAGGAGGATCACCATGAGTTCAAGGCCACTCTGAGAATACATAGTGAGTTCCAGGTCAGCCTGGGCTACAGTGAGACCCTATCTCGAAAAAAAAACCCAAAAAACAATACCATCGATCAATTGGATTTAATAGGCATCTACAGAATATTCTACCCTCATTCAACAGAATATACATTTTTGCCAGGGGTGATGGTGCACACCTTTAATCCCAGCACTCGGGAGGCAGAGGTAGGAGGATCACAGTGAGTTCAAGGCCACCCTGTGAATACAGAGTGAATTCCAGGTCATCCTGGGCTAGAGTGAGACCCTACCTTGAAAAAACAAAACAAAACAATATACTTTTTTATCAACAGCTCATGGAACATTCTCTAAAATAAATCATATTTATTCATAAAACATGTGTCAATAAATTTTAAAAAATCAACATAAATCCATGAATGGTCAGACTACAGTGCAATGATGAAGCTAGAGATTAATGACAACAGAAATAACAGAAAATCCACCAATACCTAGAGGCTGAAGGGAGTTGTTTCAACAGACCGTAATGTAACTGACAGAATCATCAAGACATATTTCAAAGATTTATACTACACATTGGAAAACCCAGAAGAAATGGATGAATTCCTTAACTCATACAACCTACCAAAACTAAATCCAGAAGAGATAAACTACCTGAATAGAGACATAACACCAAATGAGATTGGAGTTGTAATTAAAAGACTCCCAACAACAACAACAACAAAAATCTAGGCCCAGACAGTTTCACTGCAGAATTCCATCAAACCTTCATTGAAGAACTAAAGCCAATTTTTCTCATTATTCCACACAATTAAAAAGGAGGTAACATTTCCTAATTCCTTCTATGAAGCTAGCATTACATTAATACCAAACCCAGACAGAGTCATAATAAGAAAAGAGAACTACAGACTGATATCCCTGATGATGCAAAATTCTCAATAAAAGCTGAGTATGGTGGCGCACCCCTTTAATCCCAGCACTCGGTAGGCAGAGGTAGGAGGATCGCCATGAGTTCAAGGTCACCCTGAGACTACATAGTGAATTCCAGGTCAGCCTGGGCTAGAGTAAGAGCCTACCTTGAAAAAAAAAAGGGAAAAAAAAACTCATGTGAAGGGGGTTTGAAGTAAAAGCAGAAACTGTCAGGATTGTCAAATGAAATTTTAAAAAATAATCTACTAATTAAAATCATATTGCTACCTGTAATTTATCCTGCCAGAGGAAAAGATGCCTGCTGCATTGACGATTTTCCTTCAGAGCAGTTTTCATTCGGAGACATAGGAGTAAACACAGTGCTGATGTTTTAAACACCTGGTAAGGAACACAGGAATGATTTTTCTTGGAGCTGTAAGATCACTGACAAAGTTAGAAACAGTTGATCTCTTGAGCCCAAACAGATAGTATAAATGCTGGAAGGCGAGCTCTCAGACCTAGGGTCTTTAATGTCACATCTTTGCTGGAAGAGGGGCCAATGTATTGTGAGCCATTCTCATCCCCAAATTACAGTGCTCACAGAGTGAGTGTTTTTTTTTTTTTAAATGAAAAATCCTTTCCCTAAGGTGCCAGCATTGCAGCTAGAAGCATGTGTGGCAGAGCCAGCTGTGGGTGCTCACTGTTTGCTGGCCAGTACTATGAAACTCAGCTGCCACACACAGGCATGGGAGCAGGTAGGCGTGTGGAATAGCAGGTCCTCCAAGTGAGGGTGCTGCTTGCCGGGTGGACAAAGTCAAGACACTGTAATTACAGCATAACCAGGTACAGCCTGGCATCAGGAACTAAAATCTTGCTCAGATGTGATTTATTTTATAGCACTCTTTAAAGGAAGTAAAGATGATATGCCAAATAGCTATATAATGTCAAAGCAAAAACCTGATAATACTTTGAGATTTTCCACTCAGAAAAACACAGAAGTGATCACCTTAGGAAAGCTGTGAGGGTGCATGCAGGCTCTTGCTATGTCATATACAGCAAATGATAGGCGGTTTGTGTACTTTTTTTTTTTTTTTGACAATTTACTCATTCCTTTCAGTATCTCGAGTTATAGAATCAGAGATACAGCAGTCACAAATGACTGCACCTTGTAAAATTGTGTGATGATACTTAATTCTTGTTTGAAAATACAGGAATAGGAATGTGGCTCCATTTCACCAGACATGAATTTCAAGTAATCACTAGTAGTTGGTGTCATGATGTCTCTATCAGTCCTTCCTGCCATTGCATCACTGGTTGCCACTGGTGGGTGGCAAAAACATCTTACATTGCTGTATTGGGGTTTCTGCAGTTTACATTTAAAAACTGGCACAGTGTATCACAGCAGGCGACTGATGGTGCATACCTGTCTTTGTGTTCCCTTCAGTGAGCTGTTGTGAGTTTGTGTGCTTTGTGGCCTGCTCCACAGAAAGCAGCAGACAATCGAGGATTCCAGGAGCACTAATGCTGGGAGACGCAGAATGGGAGTGTAATGTGGACGCTTTCTTGAGGGCTTTTGTTTGTTGTTTTACTTCTTTTCTTTAAGACTGGAATCAAGCTTACATGTAAACTATTGGTAATTTAAGTTTCCTTTTGTGTCATTCAGTGTAAAACTGTCTAATTTGAAAAAAATGTAGGTTATGAAAAATATTTAGGCACTTGTGGTAGTTTGAATATATGTCCCCCAATATATTCAGTGTTTTACTACTTATAGTTTGCATCTGCAAAAACCTTGCTAGAGGCAATGTCACTGGGGGCAGGTCTTAAGGTGCTAATGGTGTGGGTTTGAGATTCCATTGTAAAGATATGCAAATGTGCCTAGCAGGAGTTCCTGAAGTGTTCTGTGTGACCTTTTAGCTGTAGTTTTGCTCTGTGTGCTGTGGTGGCTGGTTGGCTTTTGCTCTCTCTGCTTGGCCCTGTGGAGAGCAGGCTGCTTCTTCTGCCATTATGGAACTTCCCCTGGATCTGTAAGCTTCAATAAATAATATCCCTTCCTCCATAATTGTGCCTGGTCTGGAAGTTCATCTCAGCGAACCTGAAGCTGTCTGCAACAGTAAAGTGGTACCGAGAGTGGGGTGAGATGAACCTGACTGTGTGGATATTCGTCTTTTGGAACTTTTGTTTTGGAGGAATGGGCATGGACTTGGTGCTAGCAACTGAAGATGCCTTCTGGAGTGGTAAGCCAAATTTTATGGAGTATTCTGATGAGAGTTTGAGAATGCTAAATGCAGACAGTATTAAACTTCGAGGCTTGGCTTATGAGCTATCTAAGGGGAAGGAAAGACGGCAGAGGACTTTGTTGGAACTGGGCTACTGGCATAAGGGATGGCTACGTTCCGCTATCCAGGCCCAGATTGTTTGATCAAACTTAAATTTGTAATGGACTGATGTGCTTGGCTAAAGATATCGGACTGAGATTTTAAGATTTTAAGCTGGAAAAACACAAACAAGTTAAAAGCAGAGACACTGAGACTGGTTTTAGGTTACTGGAGCTGCTATTGTCAACACATTAGCAATCTTAAGGAAGGTGGAAGGAAGGTGGCCTGACGACTGATTTACATTAAAACAATGGATAGGATGCCTGAGGAAAGACTGTTAAAAATGCAAATTCTTGGAGAGAGCTGACCGGAGAAGGAACCTGCTATTCAAGGCTGTGGTTTATTTCATCCCTGGATTAAGAATATGGCTATGTCCTGCACACCTGGTATTAGTTTTGGAAGCATGAAAAATGCATGGAGTGGTCATGAGTTGCACACGGTTCCAGGAGAGCTGCTGAGATGCAGCATGAAGGCAGGGCATGAAGTTCCTGAGGAATAGGCTGGAAGAGCCTTTTGGAAGATGGACCGTGGTTTGCATGGAGACCTGAAAATGTTTTGGATATACCAGGACTGTGCAAAAGGGCTACCATGGAGTGCAATGTTGGCATGGGATGAAAGTTTTTCCTGGTGACTCTGCCCAGCTGGAGGGGCGGGATTGGAAAACCTGGAGACTGTCTCTGGTTATATTGAACTTGAACTGCAGAAGTTTGATGACGACTGATGGTGGTTGAGTTTGCATTGTTCTAGTTTCTCCTTGCTATTCCTTATACAGTTAAAAATGTTTACCCTGTGCCTTTACATGTTGAAAGTATTTAACTTGTTTGATTTTACAGGACTCACTATCTTAAGTTGATCAAGACTGTGAGAACCTTTGAAATTGACTGAGTACAATTTACAGTGTTTTACTACTTATAGTTTGCATCTGCAAAAACCTTGCTAGAGGCAATGTCACTGGGGCAGGTCTTAAGGTGCTAATGGTGTGGGTTTGAGATTCCATTGTAAAGATATGCAAATGTGCCTAGCAGGAGTTCCTGAAGTGTTCTGTGTGACCTTTTAGCTGTAGTTTTGCTCTGTGTGCTGTGGTGGCTGGTTGGCTTTTGCTCTCTCTGCTTGGCCCTGTGGAGAGCAGGCTGCTTCTTCTGCCATTATGGAACTTCCCCTGGATCTGTAAGCTTCAATAAATAATATCCCTTCCTCCATAATTGTGCCTGGTCTGGAAGTTCATCTCAGCGAACCTGAAGCTGTCTGCAACAGTAAAGTGGTACCGAGAGTGGGGTGAGATGAACCTGACTGTGTGGATATTCGTCTTTTGGAACTTTTGTTTTGGAGGAATGGGCATGGACTTGGTGCTAGCAACTGAAGATGCCTTCTGGAGTGGTAAGCCAAATTTTATGGAGTATTCTGATGAGAGTTTGAGAATGCTAAATGCAGACAGTATTAAACTTCGAGGCTTGGCTTATGAGCTATCTAAGGGGAAGGAAAGACGGCAGAGGACTTTGTTGGAACTGGGCTACTGGCATAAGGGATGGCTACGTTCCGCTATCCAGGCCCAGATTGTTTGATCAAACTTAAATTTGTAATGGACTGATGTGCTTGGCTAAAGATATCGGACTGAGATTTTAAGATTTTAAGCTGGAAAAACACAAACAAGTTAAAAGCAGAGACACTGAGACTGGTTTTAGGTTACTGGAGCTGCTATTGTCAACACATTAGCAATCTTAAGGAAGGTGGAAGGAAGGTGGCCTGACGACTGATTTACATTAAAACAATGGATAGGATGCCTGAGGAAAGACTGTTAAAAATGCAAATTCTTGGAGAGAGCTGACCGGAGAAGGAACCTGCTATTCAAGGCTGTGGTTTATTTCATCCCTGGATTAAGAATATGGCTATGTCCTGCACACCTGGTATTAGTTTTGGAAGCATGAAAAATGCATGGAGTGGTCATGAGTTGCACACGGTTCCAGGAGCCGCTGCTGAGATGCAGCATGAAGGCAGGGCATGAAGTTCCTGAGGAATAGGCTGGAAGAGCCTTTTGGAAGATGGACCGTGGTTTGCATGGAGACCTGAAAATGTTTTGGATATACCAGGACTGTGCAAAAGGGCTACCATGGAGTGCAATGTTGGCATGGGATGAAAGTTTTTCCTGGTGACTCTGCCCAGCTGGAGGGGCGGGATTGGAAAACCTGGAGACTGTCTCTGGTTATATTGAACTTGAACTGCAGAAGTTTGATGACGACTGATGGTGGTTGAGTTTGCATTGTTCTAGTTTCTCCTTGCTATTCCTTATACAGTTAAAAATGTTTACCCTGTGCCTTTACATGTTGAAAGTATTTAACTTGTTTGATTTTACAGGACTCACTATCTTAAGTTGATCAAGACTGTGAGAACCTTTGAAATTGGACTGAGTACAATTTACAATGTGCGATAGTTATAAATCTATTGGGGGCCAGGAGCTAAATATATTGGGGGCCAGGGGCGGAATGTGGTAGTTTGAATATATGTCCCCCAATATATTCAGTGTTTTACTACTTATAGTTTGCATCTGCAAAAACCTTGCTAGAGGCAATGTCACTGGGGGCAGGTCTTAAGGTGCTAATGGTGTGGGTTTGAGATTCCATTGTAAAGATATGCAAATGTGCCTAGCAGGAGTTCCTGAAGTGTGCTGTGTGACCTTTTAGCTGTAGTTTTGCTCTGTGTGCTGTGGTGGCTGGTTGGCTTTCTCTCTCTCTGCTTGGTCCTGTGGAGAGCAGGCTGCTTCTCCTGCCTTTATGGAACTTCCCCTGGATCTGTAAGCTTCAATAAATAATATCCCTTCCTCCATAACTGTGCCTGGTCTGGAAGTTCATCTCAGCGAACCTGAAGCTGTCTGCAACAGCACTGTTAAAAAAACTCGATAAAATTTTTGCAAAATAAATTCAAGAACACATCAAAAGTATCATCCACCTAAGTCAAGTAGGTTTCATCACAGGGATTCAGGGTTGGTTCAACTATAGAAATCGATAAACATCACATAAACAGACTCAGGAACCACATGATCATCTCTATAGATACAAAAAAGGTCTTTGACAAAATTCAACATCCCTTCACGATTAAAACACTGAATAAGATGGGGTGGGGAGGACCATATACAGCATAATAAAGGCAATATACAATAGAACTAAAGCCTATATCATACTAAATGGGGAAAAACTAAGCATTCCCATTAAGGTATGGAACTAGGCAGGGGTGCCCACTCTCACCACTGTTTTTCAACATAGTACTTGAAGTCTTAGCTAAAGCAATAGGACAATAGAAGGAAATAAAAGGGATACAGCCTGGAGAGATGGCTTAGCGATTAAGGCGCCTGCCTGCTAAGCCTAAGAATGCTGGTCCAATCTCCAGCGGTTCCAATCTCCAGGTCCCACGTTTAGCCAGATGCAAAGTGATGCAAGGGCACAATGCCGCACTTGCCCACAACCGGGCGCACACATCTGGGTTTCGTTCACAGCAGCTGAGAGACTGCTGGCAAGCCCATCTCTATCTGTCTCCCTCTCCCTCTCTGTCTGTCTGTCTGTCTCTCTGTGTACTCTCTCCAAAACTAAATAAAATAATTTTTTAAAAATTTTTTTTAAAAGGGATACAAGCAGGGCGTGGTGGCACATGCCTTTAATCCCAGCACTCAGGAGGCAGAGGTAGGAGGATCGCTGTGAGTTCGAGGCCACTCTGAGACTACCTAGTGAATTCCAGGTCAACCTGGGCTAGAGTAAGACCCTACCTCAAAGAAAAAGGGGGGGGATACAAGTTGAAAAGGATGAATTCAAACTTCAAACTTGCCTTATTCACAGATGACATTATTCTATACACAAAAAATCCAAACAATTCCACCAGCCTGGGCTAGAGCAAGACCCTACCTCGAAAAACAAACAAAAAAAAGGAATTTATTTTAAATTCTGAGTTCTCAAACACAATCTTGAGTTCTACTGTATTCAACTATATTATAACATAATTCCTAATACACATGTAGGGCTGACTATATGACCTAGGTGCTGTTGTAGACCCAAGCTTTTATTCTAAGGAGAAAGCTCCATAAAAACTCACTGCATGGGCTGGAGAGATGGCTTAGCAGTTAAGGCACTTGCCTGCAAAGCCAAAGGACCCAGGTTCGATTTTCCAGTACCCACATAAGCCAGATGCACAAGATGGTGCATGCATCTGGAGTTTGTTTGCAGTGGTTGGAGGCCCTGGTGCTCCAATTCCATCTCTCTCACAAACAAATAAAAATAAAAATAAACTCTGGAAGGCTGGAGAGATGGCTTAGTGGTTAAGGCACCTGCCTCCTAACCTAAAAGAACGCAGGTTCCAATCTCCAGGTCCCACGTTTAGCCAGACACAAAGTGACGCAAGGGCGCAATGCCGCACTTGACCACAAGGGGGCGCACGTATCTGTATTTCGTTCACAGCAGGCTGAGAGGCTGCTGGTGTGCCCATCTCTATCTGTTCTTCTCCCTCTCTCCCTGTCTCTAAAATAAAATTAAAATTAAATTAAATAATAAAATAAAATAAAATTTAAAACTCTGGAGAGATGGCTCAGCAGTTAAGACACTTGCCTATAAAGTTTAACAACCAGGGTTCAATTCCCCACTACCCACAAAGTCAGAAGCACAGTGGCACATACATCTGAAGTTCGTTTGCAGCTGGAGGTCCTGGCAAGCCCATTTTCTCTGTCTCTCTTCACTCTCTGCTTGCAAATAAATTTTTTTAAAAAACAATAAATTTAAAAAAAAAACTCACTGCAGCCTGGTGTGGTGCCCCCTCCCAAATCTCAGTCTAACTTTTAGATAACACAACCTCAAAAAGAAGAAAGTGGTGTCTTACGGAAAACAAAGTGTAAAGGCTAAAGAAAAGTGTAAGGTCTATAAACCAGTGTTATTACCGTATTTAAATAGATGCCATCTGGGGCTGGAGAGATTGCTCAGTGGTTAAGGCAATTGCCTGCAAAACCTAAGGACCGGAGGTCAATTCCTGGGTATGCACATAAAGCTAGATGCACAAGTTGGCACATGTGTCTGGAGTTCACTTTCTCTCTCTCTCTCTTCCTCTGTCTCTTTCACTCTCTCATAAATAAAATAAAGTCAAATGTTGCAAGTTCTCTTTTAAAAAGGGGGAAAAAATGATGCCATCTTTCAGGGACTAAAACCCTATGCCTTTTCGTATTGTTAGAAAAATAAAAGTGGCTTTTCTCATGTTCCTTTCGGTCCCCTCCGGTGGATAGTAACTAAGTCTCCTGGTTCAGCTGCTGTGAGCTCTCCAGCCCCGCCTCCTTCACTAGCCCCGCCCGCTGCCTGGGGAGCGGCCTGGCTCCGGGAGTTGCTGAGGTTCTCTTAGCGCCGCCCGCTAGGTTTCTGCGCAGACGCAGTGACCCGGGCCTGCCGTGAGCGCCGCGAGCTGGGGGTCGCTGGCCCTGGGCGTGATGCGACCAGACGAGGACCGCTCGAAGTTGGAGCCGCTGAAGCTGCGCGCGGCCCAGCGCATAGACGAGGCGGCGGAGCGTCTGGGGGCCCTGAGCCGTGCCATCTGGAGCGAGCCGGAGCTGGCGTACGAGGAGCACCATGCCCACGGCGTGCTCACACGCTTCTTCCAGCAGGAGCCACCGGCCGCCTCGTGGGAGGTGCAGCCGCACTTCAAGCTGCCCACAGCCTTCCGCGCCGAGTGGGAGTCGCCCGGAGCCCGCGCGCCGAGCGCCGCGCCGCGCCCGCTGCAGCTGGCCTTCCTGTGCGAGTACGACGCGCTGCCGGGCCTGGGCCACGCCTGCGGCCACAACCTCATCGCCGAGGTCGGGGTGGCCGCGGCGCTGGGCGTCAGGGGCGCCCTGGAGAGCCTTTCGGGACCGAGCCCGCCCGTGAAGGTGAGCTGGGCGGGCGGGGCGCTCCGCTGGCTTCACAAAGCGGCTCTGCAGATTTTTGTTTCCTCTTCAGTATTTGTAAACAGCTTTCATCTAGGAAAGAATTTAAAACCAAGCTTACGTTACGGATTATTTTTGGTAATAGACAAGTGCCCTTTACTGGCAAGGTTATTTGATATCTGGAGGAGTAATTGTTTTTTGTAGGAAAAAATAAGCCCAGCTATTAAAGTCTCAAAAAAATTTTTTGTTGTTTTTGGATTGGAGTACTTTGTATTTGGACATTAGATTTGCAATCCTTAGAACCACTAAACCTCTGGAAGTAATGGAGAAGCTAGTAAACATTTATTACATAGATGAACACATACTTAAACCTTACTTTTATTTCGTAACTTAAAGAACGATCTCGGTTCTTTAAACTGGGAACTGTCCTGCATGTTTGTCGTAGGCAAGTTTAATCTTGTATTGCTCTGTTTTTCCAGATGGCTTATTCTTCATTCTGAGCTAAGATTCAAACATCACTCAGGTTAAGGCGAAAGCAAATGTTTCATTTTGCCTCCTCTTTCTTCTTCTTTTTTTTTAAATTTGAGACAGAGAGAAAAAAAGTGGGTGCGCCAGGGCCTCTGGCCACTGCAAACTCCAGATGCACGCACCACCATGTGCATCTGGCTTACGTGGGACATGAAGTATCAAGCCTGAGTCTTTAGGCTTTGCAAGCAAGCGGCTTAACCGCTAAGCCATCTCTCAAGCCCAAATGTTTCATTTTAATATCCGTTGGCTTCCGTCCCTTTCCCCCTAGTATCGGTAACCCTTCTCTTTTATCTGAAAGTTTTCATCTTTTGTGGCCCTTTCTCTTTTAACTATGCCCTATTTCCTGCTTCTGGGTCCTTTTTGTGCCTTTTGATTAGGTTTTTGTTTTATTTTGGGAGGGTAAACTGCCTAATGTCATTGCTTGAGACCCTGGAGAGACTTACCTTTATGGGCCTTACTAACGTGCTCCCAGCAGTCAACAAGAGCCCCACTACATTTAAAGCAGAGCAACTTTAAAAGAGTTTGGGGTGCTTTATAATTTCTAAGGTTCTATACATGATCTTTAAAGTCTTACTAGTCTTTTATAGATAATTTTTATATAATATAATTTCTTTTTAAAATTGCTTAAGCTTTAAAAAATCAAAGTAAAATGTTTATTCTGTAAAGTTCTCTTTTGTTTAATTAGGTGTTTGGTGACCAATAAATCTGCTTGGTTGAACTGGTGGAATCGAATTAGTAGGTTTGTATAATAGTTGGCCATTTAGAACGATGGCATTCAGATTTGTTTAATGCTCTTCATGAAGGATTAATGAATTGAAACTTTTAAAGTAGGTAGCTCAGTAAGGAATCAGCTTTCTGACTGGAAGGTCAGGAAAACTATCTTACCTACCTGAAGACTGGCACTGTGACCTGGGGGAAGCCACTTCACTATATTTTTTTAAAACCACTGTCCTCAAAATTATGGTACTGGTCAGTAACCTTATAGGGTTGTTGTGAGGATAACAGACCAGTCCCTGAAAGTTCCTTACCAATAAAGTTGTTATGAATAATTATGTAATATGCTAAAAGGCTTAGTCATGAATAAACTTCAGTAAATATGTCCTAGCAAAATTTGGAGAACTAAGTACATAGATGTCAAAGATGAAAAAACATCTTTGCCATTACTTTTATGAAATTGAGTTATAAAGTTGAGGAAAATTTCCTATAGCATTTCTGGCACATGCAAAATTAGTATAACAATGTAAAATTTTGTGAGTTAAAACCACATTTTTTTTTCTTTTCTTAAAATGTATTTATTTTATTTGAGAGAGAAAAAGAGGCAGAGAGAGAGAATGGGCATGCCAGGGCCTTCAGCAGTGTAAACGAACTCCAGACATATGTGCCACCTTGTGCATCTGCCTTACATGGGTCCTGGGGAATTGAACCTGGATTCTTTGGCTTCGCAGGCAAACGCCTTAACCACTATGCCATCTCTCCAGTCCTTAGCACCATATTTTTTTTCTTTTTTTTTTTTTTTTTTTTTTTTTTTGGTTTTTCAAGGTAGGGTCTCACTCTGGTCCAGGCTGACCTGGAATTAGCTATATAGTCTCAGGGTAGCCTTGAACTCATGGCAATCCTCCTACCTCTGCCTCCCGAGTGCTGGGATTAAAGGCGTGAGCCACCATGCCCGGCATCAGCACCATATTTTTATGCTCACTGCCTAAGTGTTAGAACACAACCTCTCTCCATAGTTTAAGAACTTAAGATCCAGATTCTAAATACATATGCAAGAAAACCAGTTTAATATTTGCTTCCTGGAACTTTTTGTTTTGTTCTATTTTGCTGTAATATGAGTATTTCCTTGTAGGTAATTGTCCTGGGAACCCCTGCAGAAGAAGATGGTGGTGGCAAAATTGATTTAATTGAAGCAGGTGCTTTTAAAAACCTTGATGTTGTTTTTATGGCCCATCCATCCCAAGAGGATGCTGTTTATCTACTGGATGTGGCTGAACATGAGTAAGTAATGAAGTCGAAGATAAACTTAGTGGACAGTACACTGTAAAATACTTTATTTTTTGAGCCAAAGACTAAAACTCCACATTTATACATTTAGAAGTTAAATTGGGGCTGGAGAAATGGCCAAGCAGTTAAGGCACTTGGCTGCAAAGCCAAAGGACCCAGGTTTGATTCCTCAGGACCCATGTAAGCCAGATGCACAAGGTGGTGCATGCGTCTGGAGTTCATTTGCAGTAGCTAAAGGCCCTGGCATGCCCATTCTTTCCCTTCCCCCATAAATAAAAAGTTAAATTGAGCTGATCATGGTAGTATATGCCTATAATCCCAGTACTCAGAAGGCTGAAGCAGGAGGATTGTGAGGTTTCTTTTTTAATATATTTATTTATTTATTTGAGAGAGAGACACACACACACACAGAGAGAATGGGTGCATCAGGGCCTCCAGCCACTGCAAACAAATTCCAGACAAACGTGTCCCCTTGTGCATCTGGCTTACATGGGTCCTGGAGAGTCAAACTGGGATCCTTTATAGGCCAATGCCTTAACCGTGAAGCCATCTCTCCAGCCCAGGATTGTGAGTTTTAAGATGGCTTCGCGGTTAAGGCACCTGCCTCCTAAGCCTAAGAATGCTGGTTCCAATCTCCAGCGGTTCCAATCTCCAGGTCCCACGTTTAGCCAGATACAAAGTGATGCAAGGGCGCAATGCCGCACTTGACCACAAGGGAGCGCACGCATCTGGATTTCTTTCACAGCAGCTGAGAGACAGCTGGTGCGCCCATTCTCTGTCTCCCTCCTCCTCCCTCTCTGTGTCTCTCTCTAAAAGTAAAAAACAAAAATAAATAAATAAATAAATAAATAAATAAATAAATAAATAAATAAATAAGCCAGTAATGGTGGCACACTCCTTTAATCCTAGCACTTAGGAGGTAGAAGTATGGTTGTTGTGAGTTCAAGACCACCCTGAAACTATAGTAAATTCCAGGTAAACTGGGCTAGAGTGAAACTCTACCTCAAAAAGCCAAAAAAATTAAAAAGTAAACTGAAAGATAATGTGACATTTTGATTTTTTAAAAAATTTTTAAAAAATTCTTTTATTTATTTTTGGAGAGAGACACAGAGAAAGACAGACAGAGAGGGAGAAGGAGACAGAGAATGGGCGCGCCAGCAGTTTCAGCTGCTGCAAACGAAATCCAGATGTGTGCGCCCCCTTGTGGGCAAGTGCGGCATTGCGCTCTTGCGTCACTTTGCATCTGGCTAAACATGGGACCTGGAGATTGGAACAGGGTTCTTAGGCTTAGCAGGCAGGTGCCTTAACCGTTAGGCCATCTCTCCAGCCCAACATTTTGATTTTTTAAAATATTTTATTTTTATTTATTTGACAGAGAAAGAGGGAGAGCGAGAGAGAATGGGCATGTCAGGGCCTCCAGCCACTGCAAACAAACTCCAGACGTGTCTGCTGCCTTGAGCATCTGGCTAATGTGGGTCCTGGGGAATCAAACCTGGGTACTTTGGCTTTGCAGGCAAATGCCTTAACCGCTAAGTCATCCCTCCAGCCCAACAGTTTGATTTTCATTAAATGACTTTTGGCAACCTCTTCTAAATAATGGAACTATTCAAATAGTACCTAGGAGGCTGGGAAGATGGCTCAGCAGTTAAAGGTACTTGCTAGCAAAGCTTGTTAGCCTGGATTCAATTCCCAAGCCACCCACTCAAGCCAGACACAAAAAGTAGCAAGCATCTGGTGTGTGTTTGTAATAGCAACAGGGCATGCATCCTCCTCCTGACCAAATACATAAATAAAAATTAAAAAAAAAAAATAGTACCTAGAAAATGGAGGAAAAGCAGAGTATATTGACATTCTTGTTCTACTTTGAACTGGGAGGAGTCCAATTTTTGGAAAATATATCCTTTGATATGGAGTTGCCTTTGCAATGGAAGAGTTACAAGAGACAATGTTATTAGAGTTGGAAAGAAAACACTAATTTTTGCCTCTGTGTATGCAAGTGTGTTGAGAATGTGTGTGGTATATGTACCTGTGTGCAGTTAGAGAACACTGGGTGTCCTATCATCACTCATCTATGAGACAGGTTCTCTCCCTCAACCCAGAACTGCTGTCATTCAGTAAGCCTCAGTGATTCTCTGCTCTCAGTCCCTCTCATCCCCCATCTGGGGTTACAGACATGAGTGGCCATACTACCCAACTTTTTACACGAGTACTAGGGAGTCATACTTGGCAGTGTCCAACCAGAGTCCCACATGTTTAAGCAGTGAGAACTCTTAACCATTAAGCCATCTCACCAGCGCGAAACACTTAAATTATTGATTTTAATTTGGTTCTTTGTAAAGAGAATAGATGTGTCTTGAGAAGAGAACATGGAACCTGAATGGCTGTGGGGCTTAATGGGATTTTTCAGTCTGTGCTTTTAAAAAAATTTTTAGTCTGTGCTTTTTGGATTTACATGTTGCTGAAACATTTTCTCTTCCTCTGTTAAGGAATTTACTCTTTTTTAAATATCTGGAAACATGCTTTGAGCTGGTGTGAATTTTTATCAGCTATGTCAGAAACAGTAGTTGTGGTGGTCTGGTTAAGGTTGGGTCACAGAGAGCCACTGCTCAATTTTTTCTGCTGTTGTCTGTGGTAGCTGGGACCACAGGGATTGATAGCAGAGCCATATCAGCATTGTGGCTGTATTCAGGACCTTTGCCTCCCTGAGCCCCACCACGCCTTGTTTTCAGTGGGTTACATTTTAACTATTAGGATGCCTTCATTCACTCATTTATTTATGTATGAAAGAGGAAGAGAGAGTGTACAGGCATACCAGGTTCTCTTGTCTCTGCAGACAAACTCCAGATCCATGTGCCACTTCATGCATCTGGACTTACAAGGGTACAGGGGAGTTGAACCCAGACTAGCAGGCTTTGACTACTGAGTCATCTCCCCAGCCCAAGAGTATTTTTTTTTTTTTTATGTTTTAAATTTTTATTTATTTGAGAGAGAAAGAGGCAAATAGAGAATGAATGTGCCAGTGCCTCCAGCTGCTACAAATGATCTCCAAATTCATGAACCGCCTTGTGCATCTGGCTTATATGGGTCCTGGGGAATCGAACCTAGTTCCTTTGGCTTTGCAGGCAGACACCTTAACCACTGACCTTCTCAGCCCAAGTATCATTATTTTTATCAGTGGGAGTTGGTGAGCATAGTATCAGGGGTGATTTAATTATTCTTGTGCACCTCTAGGAAAAAAAAAATCAGCAATGTATTTTTTCTCTGCCAGTGTTTCTGGATGGAATAGGCCTGCAAGTTCTAGGCAGGTTTCTCAGTTTATTAGAATTAGGCCTCTTGGTCTTGATCTTAAAGTCATCCCACTTGGCCCCAAACTTTTTTTCCCCAGTTTTGGGGCAGGGGGTGGCCTTGAACTCACTACTTAGCTTAGGCTGGCATTGAACTACTGATCTTCTGCTTCTACCTTCCCAATTCTAGGATTACAAATACACCCCATGATGCTTGGTTCTTGTGATGTTGGGGATTAAATACAGGGCTTTGTGCATGCTAGGCAAGCACTCTGCTGACTGAGCTATAGACCTGGCCATACCCCCAAACCTTGCTTTTTTTAAAGAAACTAAAATATCTTAAAAATAATTCTAGGGCTGGAGAGATGGCTTAGCAGTTTAAGGCGCCTGCCTGCAAAGCCTAAGAATGCTTGTTCACATCTCCAGGTCCCACGTTTAGCCAGATGCAAAAGTGACACAAGTGCGCAATGTCACACATGTGCACAAGGGGGCACACGCGTCTGGAGTTCATTCACAGCACCTGAAAAGGCCCTGGCATGCCCATTCTCTCTCCGTCTCTTCCTCTCGCTCTCTGTGTATCTCTCTAAAAATAAAAATAAATAATTCTAGGAGGCTAGAGAGGTGACTCAGCAGTTAATGGCACTTATTTGCAAAGCCTGAAAGCCCAGGTTCAACTCTACTACCCACATAAAGGCAGATGCACAAAGTGGTGCATGCATTTAGAATTCATTTGCAATGGAATAGGCCCTAGTGCACCCATAGTCACTCTCTCTGTCTCTCAAATAAAAATAAGTAATATAAATAAAATAATAATCATAATTCTAGCTGGATGTGGTGGCACATGCCTTTAATCCCAGCACTCTGGGAGGCAGAAGTAGGAGGATTGCCATGAGTTCGAGGCCACCCTGAGAATACAGAGTGAATTCCAGGTCAGCCTGAGCTAGAGTGAGATCCTACCTCAAAAAAAATAATAATCATAATCATAATTCTAGGGCTGAGGAGGTGGCTCAGTGGTTAAAAAACTCACTGCTCAAGCCTTAGTAACTGAGTTCAATCCCCAGACTTCACTTTAAAAAGCTGTCTTCTAAGCCGGGCATGGTGACACACGTCTTTAATCCCAGCACTAGGGAGGCAGAGGTAGGAGGATTGCTATGAGTTCGAGGCCACCCAGAGACTACATAGTGAATTCCAGGTCAGCCTGGACTAGAATGAAACCCCACCTCAAAAAAAAAAAAAAAAAAAAAAAAAAAAAGAGAGAGAAAGGGCTAGAGAGATGGCTTAGGGGTTAAGGCGCCTGCCTCTCAAGCCTGAGAACACTGGTTCCAATCTCCAGCAGTTCCAATCTCCAGGTCCCACATTTAGCCAAATGCAAAGTGACGCAGGGGTGCAATGCCGCACTTGACCACAAGGGGGCGCACACATCTGGATTTCATTCGCAGCAGCTGAGACACTGCTGGCGTGCCCATCTCTGTCTTCCTGTCCCTCTCTCTGTCTCTCTCTGTGTCTCTCTCCATAAAAATAATTAAAAAAAAATTAAAAAAAAAAAAAAAAATGGCTTCTGAAATCCGTGCACTGTGTTCAGAAGTTCAAATCAAGCACAACAGCAACTGACAATACCAATAACAGCACGAAGAAGAGAACAAATGCATCACACACATAAAAATAAATAAATAAAACCAAAACAAAAATATTAAAAGAATAATTCTGTTATCAGCTTGCTTATTATCAGCTTTTTGAAGTCAGAATACTAATGTTGATGTAAAAGAACAATTAACATTAATTTTCTACTTGGATGTCTTTTTTTTCCCCTAAATGTCCAGTTTTGATGAAATTCAAGTGCCATGGTAATGGTGATAAAATGCATGTCAAAGAAACAAATATCCTAAAATTTCCTAAATAGTGTATTCTAAACGCTTTTGCTTCTTTTTTCCTACTTATAAAATACTTGAAATCAATCAAGAAATATCATGAACATACTAAGAACTTATTAATCTACTATTAATCAATTAGGCTTACAAAGTGTTATGTAAGCATGTTGGTCATGAAATTTCATAAGTAACTAATATTGGCCAGGAACAATTGGCTTAGTGCTGTAGTATATTATGATAACGTTGAGAGTATAATTTGATGTTCAAGGATGCTGTAACCCATTTCATATGTTAACTACCTTTTTCTTTTTTGACCTTTCTCCTCTTAAGGCAGAATTATCTGAATTTTGGCAGACATTTGATATGTTTTACACAAAGTAAAACATAAAGGAATCAGAAATTCCTCTGAAATTCTAACATCTAATACAGTATTGCGTGTTTGAGTTGTATACAAATTTAATCTCAAAGAGATTGAGCAAAATTTTCTGTTCAGAATTTTTTATTTTTTTTATTCTAGGGCTGAGGAGGTGGCTCAGTGGATAAAGAACTGTGCTAGAAAATGGAACTCAGGGTCATGTACATGCTAAGCACTCTACTACTGGGCTATATCCACAGCCCTGCAATACTTTTACAACAAATGCTTTCAAATCAAAATTGCAACAGTGTGAATTAGTTTTCAATAACGGTTAGACAATTCTAGCTAAATTGGAATTTTGTACCTTAACAATAGTGAAGAAGTAATTTCCGGTGATTTTTTTTTTTTTTTTTTTCTGAAGTAGGGTCTCACTCTAGCCTAGGCTGACCTGGAATTCACTGTGTAGTTTCAGGGCCTGAGCTCATAGTGATCTTCCTACCTCTGCCTCCTGAGTGCTAGTATTAAAGGTATGTGCCACCATGCCCGGCTCCAGTGATTTTTCTTATTTCCTAGTGTGACTGTAAAATATTATGGGAAAGCATCTCATGCTGCTGCCTACCCATGGGAAGGAGTCAATGCCCTAGATGCTGCAGTTCTTGCCTACAACAACCTGTCTGTGTTAAGACAGCAGATGAAACCAACCTGGAGAGTTCATGGTATGAATGTCAAATACTTGTATAATAGACATATTTCAATGCTACATAATTAAAATTTGATTTTAATTTTATCATTTTTATTACTTTTGCATGTGTGTATGATATGATGAGTGTAGTGTATGCATGAGTATATGCCCATGTGATTCCCTCCTTACCTATAGCAGGCACATTTGCTTATTTGTGGTGGCTGAAGGGGGAACATTAGGTGTCTCCCTCCATTGGTCTTCCACCCATTCTTACTTGAGTCAGTCTTTATTTCTGTGAACCCTGGAAGTTCTCTGATCTCTGCTCCCTACAAAATGGATTAGAGATGTGCCTAGCCACACCAAGATGTTTACATGGGTCCTGGGGATTGAACTCAAGCAGTCTCTCAAGCTTTTTCAGGCCCTAATGCTTACACAGTAAGTATTCTTAACTGCTGAGCCATCTATCTGGTCCCTTATTTGAATTTTTAAAATATGGTAGCTGAGGATGTAGTTTAGCCGTTAGAGTGCTCCCTAGCATTCACAAAGCCCTGGATTTGAGGGATTTGATCCCTAGCATTGTGTTGTGGTGTATGGCTATAATTCCAATACTTGGGAGGATCAAAAGTTCAAGGTCAGACTCAGTTAAATAGTAAGTTTGAGGCCAGCCTAGGCTACATGAGACTCTGTCTCCCCCCAAAAAAGTGATAATTACTAGTTTTATTTCCTCAAGGGCTATTAAATCCTGACTAATGTCTTTTTAAAATGATGTGTATGATGGCTGGGAAGATGGCTCAGTCAGTAAAGCATTCCTCACAAGCATAAAGCCATGAGTTTGCTTAGTAACTGTTGCAGACAGCTTCAGGTTCGCTGAGATGAACTTCCAGACCGGGCACAGTTATGGAGGAAGGGATATTATTTATTGAAGCTTACAGATCCAGGGGAAGTTCCATAATGGCAAGAGAAGCGGCCTGCTCTCCACAGGGCCAAGCAGAGAGAGAGAGAAACCAACCAGCCACCACAGCACACAGAGCAAAACTACAGCCAAAAGGTCACACAGCACACTTCAGGAACTCCTGCTAGGCACATTTGCATATCTTTACAATGGAATCTCAAACCATCACCACACCTTAAGACCGGGGGCCCCCAGTGACCTTGCCTCTAGCAAGGTGATTGCAGATGCAAACTATAACTAAAAAAACACTGAATATATTGGGGGACATATATTCAAACTACCACATTCCGCCCCTGGCCCCCAATATATTTAGCTCTTGGCCCCCAATAGATTTATAACTATCACACATTGTAAATTGTACTCAGTCCAATTTCAAAGGTTCTCATAGTCTTGATCAACTTAAGATAGTGAGTCCTGTAAAATCAAACAAGTTTAATACTTTCAACATGTAAAGGCACAGAGTAAACATTTTTACTGTATAAGGAATAGCAAGGAGAGACTAAAACAATGCAAACTCAATCACCATCAGCCGTCATCAAACTTCTGTAGTTCAAGTTCAATATAACCATAGACTGACAGTCTCCAGGTTTTCCAATTCTGCACCTCCAGCTGGGCAGAATCACCAGGGAAAACTTTCACCCCATGCCAACACTGCACTCCATGGTAGCCCTTTTGCACAGTCCTGGTATATCCAAAACATCTTCAGGTCTCCATGCAAACCACGGTCCATCTTCCAAAGGCTCTTTCAGCCTATTCCTGAGGGTCTTCATGCCCTGCCTCATGCTGCATCTCAGCAGTGGCTCCTGGAACCGTGTGCAATTCATGACCACTCCATGCATTTTTCATGCTTCCAAAACTAATACCAGGTGTGCAGGACACAACCATATTCTTAATCCAGGGACAAAATAAACCATAGCCTTGAAAAGCAGGTTCCTTCTCCAGTCAGCTCTTTCCAAGAATTTGCATTTTTAACAGTCTTTCCTCAGGCATCCTCTCCATTGTTTTAATGTAAATCAAGTCAGGCCACCTTCCTTCCACCTTCCTTAAGATTGCTAATGCGTTGACAATAGCAGCTCCAGTAACCTAAAACCAGTCTCAGTGCCTGTGCTTTTAACTTGCTTGAGGTTTCCCATCTTAAAATCTCAGTCCGATATCTTTAGCCAAGCACATCAGTCCATTACAAATTTAAGTTTGATCAAACTTTCTGGGCCTGGATAGCAGAACGTAGCCATCCCTTATGCCAGTAGCCCAGTTCCAACAAAGTCCTCTGCAGTCTTTCCTTCCCCTTAGAAAGCTCATAAGCCAAGCCTCGAAGTTCAATAATGTCTGTACTTGGCATTCTCAAACTCTCATCAGAATAGTCCATAAAACTTGGCCTACCACTCCAGAAGGCATCTTCATTTGCAAGCACCAAGACCATGCCCATTCCTCCAAAACAAAGGTTCCAAAAGACGAATATCCACACGGTCAGATTCATCTCACCCCACACTCCTCGGTACCACTTTACTGTTGCAGACAGCTTCAGGTTCGCTGAGATGAACTTCCAGACCGGGCACAGTTATGGAGGAAGGGATATTATTTATTGAAGCTTACAGATCTAGGGGAAGTTCCATAATGGCAAGAGAAGCGGCCTGCTCTTCACAGGGCCAAGCAGAGAGAGAGAGAAACCAACCAGCCACCACAGCACACAGAGCAAAACTACAGCCAAAAGGTCACACAGCACACTTCAGGAACTCCTGCTAGGCACATTTGCATATCTTTACAATGGAATCTCAAACCATCACCACACCTTAAGACCGGGGCCCCCAGTGACCTTGCCTCTAGCAAGGTGATTGCAGATGCAAACTATAACTAAAAAAAAAAAACACTGACTATATTGGGGGACATATATTCAAACTGCCACAGTAACCATGTGTAAAATGTCAGGTGTCAGTGTGTGCCTGTAATCCCAGCTTTGATGAGGCAGAAAAAGGAAGATCCCTGGAGTTTGCTGGCTAGCTAGTCTGCCCTAATTAATAAGCTGTAGGCCAATGAGAGACCCTGTCTTAAAAAGGTGCTGAGAAGACATAACAGAGGAATATTCAGCACTTAAACATTTCTATTACACCTTCCAAGGCTCAGGGTCTATTGTGGAAGAGGTGGCAGTAAGAATGTAAGAGCTGAGCTGGGCGTGGTGGCCCACGCCTTTAATCCCAGCACTCGGGAGGCAGAGGTAGGAGGATCGCCGTGAATTCAAGGCCACCCTGAGACTACATAGTTAATTCCAGGTCAGCCTGGACCAGAGTGAGACCCTACCTTGAAAAAAAAAAAAAAAAGAATGTAAGAGCCGAAGGAAGGGTAGGACTGTTTACAGTGAAGTTGACCAGACAGAAATTGGCCTTGATATCTATGACCTCACAGTTCCTAGCACTATCTTCACAAGACCCTCATAATAGGAGGAAAAAATGATGACATCAAAGTAAAAGAGAGACTAATGGACAGAGGGAGGGCATATGATAGAGACTGCAGTTCTGAAGGGGGAAGAGAGGAAATTATCATGGTTAATTGTCCATAAGTATGGAAGCTATCAATAAAAAGGAAATAAAAAGGTAAATAAATAAATAAAGGTGCTTGAGTAGTGACACCCGCAGTTATTCTTTGGCCTCCACATGCATGCACATGCACATACAAGTACTTATACATGCATGTGCATGAGCACACACATGATGTGTATCACTATAATAGTCACAAAGTGTTGTCCTTTTTATTTTTATTTAAAAAAATTTTTTTAATTATTTTATTTATTTTGAGAGAGAGAGAGAGACAGAGAGGGAGAAGGAGACAGATAGAGATGGGCGCGCCAGCAGTCTCTCAGCTGCTGTGAACGAAATCCAGATGTGTGCGCCCCCTTGTGGGCAAGTGTGGCATTGCGCCCTTGCGTCACTTTGCATCTTTCTAAAGGGGGACCTGGAGATTGGAACAGGGTTCTTAGGCTTAGCAGGCAGGCACCTTAACCACTAAGCCATTTCTCCAGCCCTCCTTTTTATTTTTAAAATATTTATTTGAGAGAGGGAGAGAAAGAGTACAAGAGAAAGCATGTGTGCCAGGACCTCCTGCCACTGCAGATAAACTCTAGATTCATGCACCACTTTGTGCATCTGTCTTTATGTGGATACCTGGGCCATCAGGCAAATGCCTTTAATTACTGAGCCATCTCTCTAGCCCACAAAGTGCTGTATCTGTGTGTGTATATAAATTTTGTACATGATATGGTCTGCATGTGTGGTGTATGTATATGCCCTGTGTGCATAAATGGAGGCTAGAAGAGAACATCCTTTTGTCACTCATTTGCTTTTTTCTTGAGACAGTCTCTCACTGAACTGGAGCTGCCAGTTTTTGGTTACACTGCTTGACCAGTGACACTGAGCACTTCTCTGGTCTCTGCTCCCCACAGGACTAGAGCTACAGGCGTGTGTGGCCATGCCAAACTGTTAACGTGGGTACTAGGGTATCAGGCCCTGATACTTGAACAACAAGTACTCTTACATGCTGAGCCATCACCCTAACCCCTAACGTACTATCTTAAAGGTCCAAATTTCCTCCTGCTTCATTATGGAATTACACATATCTATAGATTGTTAATTTCCATATGAGTAGGAAATTGTTATACTTTAATATTTATTCTTTACCTGATTTTTCTATAAGCTAAAATCATTTTGTAATTGTACTTTTGTCAGTTTTCTGGCCTTTTTTGGTTGGTGGATTGAGACATGTAGGGTCTCACTCTGTAGCCCAGGCTGGCTTTGAACTTGATGTAGTTCTGCCCCAGCCTCTCAAATGCTAAGATTAAAGGCTTGGGGCATCATGCCAGTATACCTTAATTTCTTTTAAAGGAATAGAAGTGAAAACATTTTTAAAGTGGATCAAAAGGAATCATTTGTTTTGAGACATTTTTGTAGTCCAGGCCAGCCTCAAATTCACAATGTAGCCAAAAAATTACCCCTAGCTCATGGTCCTTCTTTCTACCTCTACCTCCCAAATGCTGGATCATATGTGTAGTATAACGCTACACCTGAGTGAGGTTAGATTTCTTGTATCTATTTTAGTTATTACATATAATGGATAAATATTCTGTGTAGTTCTAAACAAATATGTAGAATATTTAAGGTTTTCGTTTTGCATTGGTTTTTATACTTGATAGTAGCCAAAAGGCTGAGAAACATTTGCATTGATTTCTGATTATGAAAATTTGTCCTACAGCTAAATGTCATTTAAAATATTCATGGGGGTCACCAGGTGTGGTGGCATATGCCTTTAATCCCAGCACTCAAGAGGCAGAGGTAGGAGAATCACCATGAGTTCAAGGCCACCCTGAGACTCCATAATGAAATCCAGATGAGCCTGGGCTAGAGTGAAACCTGACCTTGAAAAAAAAAATTCATGGGGTTCTTAAAATATGAAGGTAATTATAGAATTTCATGCATCTTTGTCTTTTTCATATCAAATTTCATAACTATAGTAAAGCCTACTGAGATGTATTTTCCCACAGAAAAGGTAGTTCTGTTTGTTTTTTCTAGTTACATAATTCTAACAGCTTTATAAAGTTATAATCCCCTCCCTCCCTTCTTTTCAATGTTGAGGCAAGTGTTCTCCAATTGAACTATATCTCTAGCCCTGAATTGTAATTTCTTAACATTGTATGGATTCCTTACCTTAAAGTCCATGTACATAATTTCCCCCTATCATCTGGGAAATATCACCACTATTGAAGTATTATACAGCATGTAAAAGTCTTTTGTGTATCAATGAAGCTAATAAATTTATTTTCCTTTATTAGCTGCAGAATTTGGGGATGGGGCATGTGCATGTGTGTATATGTGCATGCATGTGGAGGCCAGGAAACAACCTTGGGTGTCGTCCCACAGGTGGTACTCACCTTTTTTGAGACAGTCTCTCACTGGCCTGGAGCTTGTCAAGTATGCTAAACTGACTGGCTAGCACATCCAAGGGATCTGCCTGTCTCTGCCTCCCTGAGCTGGGATTACAAACACCCAGCCTTTTAAAAGTGGATTCTGGGGATTGAAATCAGGTCCTCATACTTACAAAGCAAGCATTTTACCAACTTTACCCAAGTCCTGCAAAGCCTTTTTTTTTATTAGGAACATACTTTGTATGAATATATTATGTGTTGGTACCAGTTTTCCCCTCCTCCTGACCCACATTCAACTGAGGGCCCTCCTGAGTGGGGTTGCTGGTATTCCCTATGGGGTTGTGGGTTATAAACGTCAAAGGTCTTTGATTTTTTTTTTTATTTTTGCAAAGCCTTTCTAAAAGAAATAATTACCAAGCTTAATTCAGTAATTTTTTTCTCTTTATAGGTGTAATAAAAAATGGTGGTGTAAAACCCAATATCATTCCCTCTTTCTCTGAATTAATCTATTACTTCCGTGCACCCTCAATGAAAGAGCTTCAAGTTTTGACCAAAAAAGCAGAGGATTCCTTCAGAGCTGCAGCTTTGGCTACAGGGTGCACAGTAAGAAGTTTTCAGAGTTAATTGTAATCCTAGTTATATATTTGGACTGGGCTGTTTATGCTGATAGATTAAAAACCTAACATTTTCACTGGTAATTTTTGTTGTTGCTGCTGCTGTTTATATTGGGGATCTATCTGTTCCAGGTTCTTTCCCTCACTGGTAGTATCTTGAATATGCAAAATGAGTGGCTGAATATTTAATGTGAAAGCCTTTAATTCTAATATATTTTATTCTGTGATAGAGAAGATTAGAAGTCATCTTACTTGCACAGTGATTAGAGTTAATTGCTATGCTGAAATCCCCGCCTATGTGCAAATTTTATCCTTCCCTTTTGGCAGTTAAGCTTTTAACATTGTTATATTGTTTCTATACAGGGAAATTTATGAAAAAAATCCATGAATGATTTTTGGCCAGGTGGTGATATAAACACATATTATTGCTTGTTGAAATAGACTCAGAAGGTAGTCCAGAGATTTTGTTGATTAGAAAAATAAAATCAAAAACATTCAAGTGGCTGGGCATGGTGGCACACACCTTTAATCCCAGCACTCAGGAGGCAGAGGTAGGAGGATCACCATGAGTTCGAGGCCACCCTGAGAATACAGAGTCAATTCCAGGTAGCCTGGGATAGAATGAGACCCTACTTAGAAAAATAAAAGCAAACAAACAAAAATAGCATTCAAGTATCAGTTTTAGAATTATAGAAAATTAGTATTGTCCAAGCAGCTTTGTGGCTACCTGGCAGCTGCTGTCACTCACAGGCTGTTTTGCTGAGGCACGTGCTCCAGCTGGGTTTGGGAAGATGGCAAGAAAGAAAATAGAATTATAGAAAATTAAAATCTTATGTACTGTCTTTTGGAGAGACAAGATTTGTCTTGTGTCTCTCATTGATTAGAAATATTATTTAATGTCTCTGGGCTTTCGTTTTCTCATTTGGAAAGTAGAGATAATAACATGATCTATTTTAGGATTTGTGATGGTTTGAATGTAAAATGTCTCCCATAGCTTTATATGTTTGTAATTAAGCCTTATACTTAATCTCCAGCCGGTGGAACCTTTAGGGGGCAGAGCCTTGCTGGAGGAGGTGATTAGCTTTGGGATTTTATAGTCCAGCCAAGTTTACTAGTGCTAGCTAGCTCACTGTCTCTCCTTCTTGCCTGCTTATAAGGAAATGTGACACCCAGCTATCTGCTCCTATGCTTTCCCTGCCATGATGAAGCTTCTTCCCCTTGATACTGTAAACCAAAAGAACCCTTCCCTTCCATAAGTGGTTCTGGTTGGGTGACTTGTCCCAGCAATGAGAAGACAATTGCAACAGGATTAAGAGAGAGAAATGAGATAATATGTGGAAAGAGTTTAGAACCTAGCCTTTATATTTATTAATTGAGAAGGCAACTGCAACAGGATTATTAAGAGAGAGAAATGAGATAATATCTGGAGTTTAGAGCCTAGCCTTTATCTTTATTAACCTACAATCTTTTCCTACTAATGTCTATCAATGTCTGATTTACTCACATCATAGCAGTGTCTCACAGTAGCAACCCTTCTTAGACAATCTGATTTTTGTCCTACAAGTAGAGGGATATAAAGAAGGAAAATAGTGGCTGAAGTTAAGAGGAAAGTTTCAAGGATGAAAATTTAGCTTAGTTCTTGCCTCGCAAGCATAAGGCCCTGGGTTCAGCTCCTGTAGTGGGGATGATCAACAAAGGTAATATAGAAATTCAAGTTGTAGAAATAGATGCAAACATGAACAAGTGTAGGAGCAAACATAGTGCACAGGTTTAGTGTATAATTATAAAGTATCCATAGCCTAGAGAGTATAAAAATAAACATTTATCCCATGATAAGCATAAATATTTTGAATATTTATTTATAAATTATATGTACAAACTTATTATTAGTATCTCCAAAAATACAACATTCCATTAAGGTACACTTATTACTGGAATTAAATATGTATTTAAGTAGCCTTTTAATAGCTTCTTTTATTTTGGCTTACTTAGAAGATCTAACTGGGGGCTGGAGAGATGACTCAGTGGTTAAAGGTACTTGCTTGCAAAGCCTGACAGCCCGGGTTCAGTTCCCCAGTACTCATTTAAAGCCAGAAGCACAAAGTAGCACATATATCTGCAGTTAGTTTGCAGTGGCAAGAAGCCTTGGTGTGCACATTCTTTCTTCATATCTATTGCTCTCTCCTTGCAAATAAACTTTTTTTAAAAAAAAACAAGATCTGGGGCTGGATAGATGGCTTAGTGGGAAAGGCATTGGCCTGCAAAGGCAAACGACCCAGGTTCAACTCCCCAGGACCATGTAAGCCAGATGTACGGTGGAAGGGTGGGGGGGAAGCATGCATCTGTAGTTCCTTTGCAGTGCCTGGAAGCCCTGGCCTTCCCATTCTTTCTCTCAAATAAATAATAAATGAAATATATTTTTAAAATTATTTTAAAAAAACAAGATCTAATAGGTTGCCATTGTTTCTACCTTATGCCTTGACAAGAGTAAAAGAAATGTGAGCTCTACTGTTTTATATCCAGTCAGCTAGGCACACATAAACTGCTTCTGCATTTTCATATGCTTAAATCAATAAATTAGGACCATTGTTATCTTACCTCACTGTGAAATGTCTGTATTTCTATCAGGCAGGGTCCCTTTGAGAACAGGCAGTGATGTCAGAGTCAGTACCAGTATTGAATGGTATAGATTCACAGATGCTTAAATTATTTCTTTGAAGTCTAACATCTAGAGCATTGTTTTTCAGAGTGTAGTTTTGAACCACTTGCATCAGAATTACTTAGGCGACAGTTTTAAAATGGAAATATCTGGGTTCTTACTATACCTTTTTTAGGTTACTGAAGTTGATACTCTCTGGCCAATGTAGAGCTTGGTGACATTATGTAGTATTACAATTGTATAGCATGTAGCAGATAGGATATTAGGAGCTGTGCTTATTAAAAAATGAATTTTGTGGGGTTGGGG
Source organism: Orientallactaga sibirica (assembly GCA_036365145.1). NCBI lineage: Eukaryota > Metazoa > Chordata > Mammalia > Rodentia > Dipodidae > Orientallactaga > Orientallactaga sibirica. Next base: position 1,120,771 of record JAEOAD010000020.1, read on the forward strand.
AGATGGATTAGTGGTCAAAGGGGTTGCTTTTAAAATCTGCCAGCCAGGGTTCAAGTCCTCTGCCACCCATGTAAAGACAGGTGCAAAAAGTGGTACATGCATCTGGCCTTCATTGACAGTAACAAGAGACCCTGGCTTGTCTATACAAATAGATAAATAGGTAGATAAAAGTTTTTTCTAAAAAATGAATTTTGTTAAGGTAAGAAATTTGAGAGAGTTTATATCTGGAGGGGAAAGTACTTCTCTTAGAAACTCCCGTTAGAAACCATCACTAGTTTGAATTCAGTGAATTTAAGTCTTTTATTCCAGACTTTGTTTTGTATTTTTATTAGGTAGAGATTAATGGTGGAGCACATGATTATTACAACGTTCTTCCCAATAAGACCCTGTGTAAGGCTTACATGAAGAATGGGGAAAGGCTGGGAATAGAATTCATTTCAGAAGATGAAATATTGAATAGCCCTTCAGGTAATATAATTCTTTATCATATATTGAGCTGTTTGAGGAAGAGAGATGCCAACTTTAGTTAAATTGTTTGAGAGAGAAAGAGGAAATGGTGGGATTTTTAAAAAATATGTTTATTAATTTGCCAGCAGAGAGAGAGAGAGAGCACACACCAGAGCTTCTTGCTACTGCAGATGAACTCCAGATGCCTGTGCCACTTCGTGCATCAGACTTTTAAGTGCATACTGAGGAATCAAACCCAGAGTGTCAGAGTTAGCAAGCAAATGACTTTAATCACAGAGTCATCTCTCAAGCCTGGGATTTTGTTTTGTTTTGTTTTGTTTTGTTTTATTATTTTGAAGCGGGGTCACACCCTATCTCAGGCTGACCTGGAACTTACTGTGTATCCTGGCTGGCTTTCAACTAACTGATCCTCCTAAGAATTGGGATTATAGGTGTGAGCCACCATGCCCATCTTGGAAATGATGTTTTTAATGATATTGTCACAGACTAAATGACTCATCAGTGAGTATGGAATGTCCACTTATCAGACATTGTTTTTAGAAATATTAGAATACATTTTAAGTATTCTAAGTATTTCTAGTGTTTAAATTTGTTTAATTCTAATGTTTTTCCCTTGCAGTGCTAGGGATCAAATTCAGGGTTTTTTGAATGTTAGGCAAGTACTCTACCACTGAGGTATATCCCTAGCCTTTATTCTAATTCTTTTAAAAAAAAAATCTTATGTGTTTATTTGAAAGCGAGAAAGAGGCAGATAGAGAGAGAAAGGAAATGGGCAAACCAGGACCTCCAGTCAGTGCAGACGAACTCCAGATGCATGTGCCACCTTGTTCATCTGGCTTACGTGGGTATTGGGAAATCAAACCTGGGTTCCTATGCTTTGAAAGCAAGCGCCTTAACCACTAAGCCATCACTCCAGCCCCTAATTCTAATTTTTAAGTAAGCTACTTTAATGGGAAATAGAACTTTAATTCATTTTTATTTATCAAAATAAGCCAAATTTGGGGCTGGAGAGATGGTTCATCAATTAAAGACACTTGTTTGCAAAGTCTCATGACCCAAGTTTGATTCTCCAGTAACTCAGGTAAAGCTAGATGTGCAAAGTGGTGCATGTGTCTGGAGTTCATTCACAGTGGCAAGAGGCCCTGGTGTACCAATTCTCTCTTGCTCCCTCTCTCTTCCTTTCTCTTTCTGCTTGCAAATAATAAAATATTTAAAAATAAGCAAAATATTAAGTACTTAAGTTATCTGAAGCATTCCAGATTCTAAGGAGTAAACAGATATGAGAATTTAAGTAATCATCGTAGCAATTACTTTCTTGGGCAAAATACATGATCAAATGTTAGAGATCACTGCCATCACACACACAAAAATGCTATGGAATTGGTCTCCAACATTTTCTCCTTTTTGCTTTTGTGATAAGACAAGCACTGTCATTTTTTGGAGCAAGTTCTCGTTCCATAGCATGGGGTCAGCAGTTCACTTGAAAATACTTGGAAGTGTTTGCTTATGAACACTTTCCTCCTTCCTCCTGCTATGCGGGACAAAAAGGGCATAGTCCAGATGGCTATTGGACTCCTGCTACAGAATTAAGCACATTGTGGAAGGAAAATTTCATCATCTAGGGGAAAGCATAGCAGGAGCAGACAGGGAGATACTACATCGTCACATCAGTATGGAGGAAACAGCAAGAGGAAGCTGAGTGTGGAAAGCAGAGGTGAGAGGCCCATCCCCAGTTAACACTTCCTCTAGCAAAGCTCCTGTCTCATAAATACACCACAACCTTCCCAAACAGTGCCACTAGCTGAGGATTAGACATTCAAACACATAAGCTAAGGGGGGGGGGATTTAGGACTGAATATTTACTTTTTTTAAAAGTATTTATTTATTTGCAAATAGAGAGGAAAAATGGATTTCTCAGGGTTTCTAGACACTGCAGATGAATTCCAGATACATGCACCATTTTGTACATCTGGCTTTATGTGGGTACTGGGAAATGGAACCTGGGTCTTTAGCCTTTTCTGACAAGCACCTTAACCACTGAGCCATCTCTCCAGCCCTGTTTACCTTTTTTTTTCTTTTCTTTTTTTTTTCCTTTTTTGGTTTTTTGAAGTAGGGTCTCACTCTAGCCCAAGCTGACCTGAAATTCACTATGTAGTCTCAGTGGCCTCGGACTCATGGTGATCCTCCTACCTCTGCCTCCTGAGTTCTGAGATTAAAAAGGCATGTGCCGGGCTGGACAGATAGCTTAGCAGTTAAGGTGCTTGCCTGCGAAGCCTAAGGACCCATGTTCAACTCTCCAGATCCCATGTAAACCAGATGCACAAAGGTGCAGCAAACACAAGGTTGTACATAGCCACTAGGTGGCGCAAGAATTGGAGTTCAATTTCAGTGGCTGAGGCCCTGGTGCACCAGTTCTCTCTCTGTCTCTCAAAAATAATAAAAGTCAAAAAAAAAAGGCATGGTGCCACCACACCCAGTTCCTATTTACTTTTTTGTTGTTGTTGTCTTGTTTTATTTTTTGTTTTTCGAGGTAGGTTATCACTCTAGCCCATGCTGATCTGGAATTCACTGTGTAGTTTCAGGGTGGCCTTGAAGTCACAGTGATCCTTCTACCTCTGCCTCTCAAGTGCTAAGATTAAAGGCATGCACCACCACACCCAGCTTATTTACTTAAAAAAAACAAACATATTTGGGGCTGGACAGATGGCTTAGTGGTTAAGGCGCCTGCCTGCTAAGCCTAAGAACCTGGTTCCAATCTCCAGGTCCCACGTTTAGCCAGATGCAAAGTGACGCAAGGGCGCAATGCCACACTTGACCATAAGGGGGCACGCACATCTGGATATCGTTCACAGCAGTTGAGAGACTGCTGGCGTGCTCATCTATCTGTCTTCCTCTCCTTCTCTGTCTATCTCTCTCCGTGTCTCTCTCCAAAAATAAATAAAATAATAAAAAATACTTTAAAAAAACATATTTGGGGGACTGGAGAGATGGCTTAGCAGTTACAGCCCTTGCCTATGAAGCCTAAGGACCCAGTTCGATTCCCCAATACCCTTGTAAGCCAGATACACATGATGACACATGTGTTTGGAGTTCATTTGAAGTGGTTGGAGGCCCTGGCATGCCATTCTCTGTCCCTCTCTCTCTCTCAAATAAATAAATAAAAATAAAAACATATATTTTCTTTCATTTACTTGCAAGGAAAGAAAGAATGGGCACACCAGGCCCTCTTGCCACCGCACATGCATATACACACACGTGTATACACAAATAAATTTTAAAAAATTTTTTTGAGGTAGGGTCTTCCTCTAGCCCAGGCTGACCTAGAATTCACTATGTAATCTCAGGGTGGCCTTTAACTAATGGTGATCCTCCTCCCTTTGCCTCCTGAGTGCTGGGATTAAAGGAATGTGCCACCACACCTGGCCACTAAATTTTTTAAAAATTATTTATTTATTTATTATGGTTTTTTGAGGCAGGGTCTCACTCTAAGCCCAGGCTGACCTAGAATTCACTCTGTAGTCTCAGGTGAATAAAAAAAAATTTTTAATGAGCAGAAGAAGGCTAGAGAGATGGCTTAGTGGTTAAGGCGCTTGCCTGTGAAGCCTAAGAACCCAGGTTTGACTCTCCAGATCCCACATAAGCCAGATGCACCCCAATATACTGCTTCAGCCACTACCAGCAAGCACACCAATCCACCTAGGCAAGTGCAACCTTGAACATGCTTGTGTATACAGCACATATACAAGAAAAAAAAAAGGTAGCACACACCTTTAATCCCAGGAATTGGTTAGGTGTGTGGGGGTGTGGTATGTTTGAGCAAAACTGAGAGCTCACCTTAGCATCAGAGACCTTGAATTTATTGTCAAGGTAATCTTCATAGTCCTGTTTCTCTTACCCTAGTACATTTCTGCACTTTAGCTTTAAGAAGGAAGACACATGGTCAGATCAACTCAAGATCTGGTTTTTCGTAATAGACAAATTGTAGAATAAAATGGCTTTATTAATAATTTGGTATGATTTCAGACTCTGGGGTTGAGTTCTGCAAGTAAGATGATAAAATAAACACCAGGCTTTCCTCCGTTTTGTGAAGGCTATGCCTTCACAATGTGTCCTGTGTATTTGAAGCCATTTCTGGCACTTAGTGCTTTAGTGCATATTATCAAAAGTTTTTTTTTGGGGGGGTGGGGTTTCAAGGTAGGGTCCTACTCTAGCCCAGGCTGACCTGGAATTCATTCTGTATTCCCAGGGTGGCCTTGAACTCACGGCAATCCTCCTACCTCTGCCTCCCGAGTGCTGGGATTAAAAGCGTGCACCACCACGCCTGGCTGCAAAGCAGTATGTCTTTTACAGAGCCTGGCCTCAGCCTGCCTGTACCACATAACTTGTAACTCTGAGACATTTAGTGTCTATAAGACTTGATTTCTTCCTGAATAAACTGAGAACTGTTGAAAATATAAATGAGAAAAAAAGGAAATGTAAATAAGAAAGCCAGATATAGTAGTGCATACCTGCAATTCTAGTACTTGGGAAGTTGAGGCAGGAGGATCACAAACTTGCGGCCAGTCTGTGCTACAAATCAAGGCCCTGATCCAACAAACAAAAATGTTAATTAGAATACATATATATGTATATATGATTAGAATTATGTTTGGAACGTAGTAATTCCAGGTAAATATTTGCCTGTAATACTTCACTTCTTTCTCTTATGTAGTCTAACTTTGCCTGACACAGTATTTGACATATCAGTTTATATTTAGTGAATGTCCACTGAGTGGACATAAAGTTTTCTTTTTACTATGATTTATGCAGTAAATGTTAGTTATGTAACAGGCTTGACATGTGGCAATTTAAAATATAATTTCTTTCCTATAGAACTTCATATTCTAGTTTGTAATGTAGACATTAATGAAATACTCCGGCAAATAATAAACTAAACTGAAAAATGATGTAGAAAAGAATAAGAGTCTATGCTTGGAGGAAGTCAGGCTTACCTAAGGAAATGATACTTAACATGGTTTGTGAAAGAATATAAAGAATTAAATAGGTGACAAGGGAACAGCAGAACTAAGGATGTAGGTCAGTTTGTAGAGTGCTTTCCTAACATGCACAAAGTCCTGGGTTCAATCCCCAGTACCACATAAACTTGGTGTACTGGTACATGCCTATAATCCTAGTAGTTCAGGCAGAAGGATCAGAAATTCAAGGTCATCCTTAACTACATTCAAGGCCAGCTTGGGTTGCATAAAAATGTGTCTCAAAAAGAAAAACCAGCCGGGTGTGGTAATGCACACCTTTAATTTCAGCATTTGGGAGACAGAGGTAGGAGGATTGCCAAAAGTTCGAGGCCACCCTGAGACTACATGGTGAATTCCAGGTCAGCCTGAGCTAGAGTAAAACCGTACCTTGAAAAGCCAAAACAAAACAAAATAAAACAAAAGAATATCACATATACAGAGGTCCTGTGGTGAGTCAGAGCATTGTACATGTCCAGAACAGTTGGGGTGTAAAGTGCAAGTGTGGTAAGTTAGGTTAGAAAAGTGAATTGTATCAGATCATGTCAAGATTGAAAAAATGGGGTGGAGAAATGGCTTAGTGGTTAAGTGCGTGCCTGTGAAGCCTAAGGACCCCAGTTCAAGGCTCAATTCCCCAAGACCCACGTAAGCCAGATACACAAGGGGGCGCATGCATCTGGTGTTCATTTGTAGTGGCTACAGGCCCTGGAGCACCCATTCTCTCTGTCTCCCTCTTTCTCTCTCTCTCCCCCTATCTGTTGCTCTCAAATAAATAAATATATATATAAAAATAAAAACAACAAGATTGAAAAAATACTAGAGTGAGACCATACCTTAAAAAAATAAGAAAAGAAAAGAGGGGCTGGAGAAGATGGCTTAGCAGTTAAGGCATTTGCCTGCAAACCCAAAGGATCCTAGTTTGATTCTCCAGGACCCACGTAAGCCAGATGCACAGGGGACACATGCGTCTGGAGTTCACTTGTAGTGGCTAGAGGCCCTGGCATATCCATTCTCTTTCTTCTCTCTCTCCCTTTTTCTCTCTATCAAATAAAATAATTTTTTGACAAAAAGAAAAGAGATTGAAAAAATATTAACTACAAATGGAGTGGATGTTGCTGGGCAAATCAAGAGATGTTAGTTCAGGCAGAAGATAGAGCATAGCACAAAGACAGGTATTGGTGACTGATGAAAAAGCATTATGATTCTGAGACATTTGAGAAAGGCTATTGAGAAGTGATATAGGGCAGAAGAGCAAGACAATTATGAGTTGATTTGGAATATATTACATTTGATATACCTTAAAAAGACATCCAAGAAGATACTCAATTAGCAGTTGGTTGTATAATAATGAAGCTTTGAAGAGACTAAATACATTTTGGGTTTGGGGGGCAATTTTGTTGTTGTCATTCTTTTTGAGGTAGGGTTTCACTCTAGCCCAGGCTGACCTAGATTCACTATGTAGTTTCAGGGTAGCCTCATGGCAATCCTACCTCTGCCTCCCAAGTGCTGGGAGTAAAGGCATGTGCCACCATACCTGGCCCTAAATGCATTTTTTAAATATTTTTTTTTATTTATTTGCAACCAGAGAGAGAGAGAATGTGTGCTGTAGGGCCTAGCCACTGCAAATGAACTCTGGATGCATGTGCCACCTTGTGCATCTGGCTTTACATGGGTCCTAGGGAATGAAACCTGGGTCATTAGGGTTTGCAGACATGCACCTTAACTGATGAGCCATCTCTCCTGCCCAAGGCATAAGTATGTTGTAAGTTTGAGGCCAGCCTGGGATACGTACCACGTGCCAAACCAGACTAAACTATATAGTGAGACTCTAGCTCAAAAAGAGAGAGAGCATGGTGGCACATGCCTTTAATCCCAGCACTTGGAGGCAGAGGTAGGAGCATCACTGTGAGTTCAAGGCCACCCTGAGAGTACATAGTGAATTCCAGGTCAACTTGAGCTAGAGTGAGACTCTACCTCATAAAAACAGAAAGAGAGAGAGACAGGAAAGCTGGCCATGGTGGCACACACCTTTAATCCCAGCACTCAGGAGGTAGAGGTAGGAGGATCACTATCAGTTCAAGGCCAGCTTGGGGAGACTACATAGTGAATTCCAGGTCAGCTTGGGCTAAAGCAAAACCATATCTCACAAACAAAACAAAAAAAAGAGAGAGAAAAAGAAAAGAAACAGGGATTTATTGCTTACAATATAATTATTTCTGGAGGCTAAAAGTCCAAGATCAAGGTGCCAGCAGATTGGGCAGCTGATGAGAGCTGCTTCTTGGTTCAGAGATGTGAGCCACAATCTCTAAATTATGTTTTAAAGTAATGGTAATTTGAAACAATACATATGAACAAAATCTTGAGAAAGCATGTAGTGTAGGAAAAGGACCTGAAATTGAGTCTCAAGAAACCAATCTTGCTGGACGTGGTGACACACTCAGGAGGCAGAGGTAGGAGGATCGATGAGAGTTTGAGGCCACCCTAAGACTACATAATGAAGTCCAGGTCAGCCTGGGTCAGAGCAAGACCCTACTAAAAAAAAAAAAAAAAAAAAAAAAAAAGCTAGGCATGGTGGCGAATGCCTTTAATCCCAGAACTCAGGAAGCAGAGGTAGGAGGATCTCTGAGTTTGAGGCATCCCTGAGACTACATAGTGAATTCCGGATCAGCCTGGGCTAAAAAGCAAGGCCTGGCCTCAAAAAACCAGAAAAAAGAGCCGGGTGTGGTGGCGCACACCTTTAATCCCAGCACTCGGGAGGCAGAGGTAGGAGGATCGCCGTGAGTTCAAGGCCACCCTGAGACTCCATAGTTAATTCCAGGTCAGCCTGGGCCAGAGTGAGACCCTACCTCAAAAAAACAAAAAAAAAAAAAAAAAAAAAAAAAAAAAAAACAGAAAAAAGAGGAAGAAAGAAGAAGAAGGAGGAGGAAAGAAACCAATCTTCTGGGATCAGATGGTAGAGTCTGTAGCCCTAAAAGAGACAGAGAAAGGGGCTATCAGAGTTCATAGAAAGGAAGAAAGGAGAAAAGGGATGGTGAAGTGATCCTGGGAGGGAATGTCACAATAGCTATGGGGCTGGGCATGTCTGAGGAGCCCTTTGTGAGAGCAGTGTGGTGACTAGTGGAGGTGGGAGTGAGCTAGAGCATGTGGGAAGCTCTCCAGGAAACACTTTTTTGTGCCTGTTCTGACCAAGTACAGGATCCTGGTTATAATATCATCATTCAGAAGTATTAAACCAGGGGCTTCAGAGATAGTTTAGTCAATAAAGTGCTTGTTTTACAGGTATGAGGACCTGAACTCACGTAGGTAGAAATGTCAGGTGTGGTGTATACCTGTAATTCCCCCAACAAGAGGCAGAGACAGGTGGATTCCTGAAACTTGCTGGCCATACACTATAACCAGGATTCTCATGCTAAGGAAACATTATTTATTTGAGTGATAAAGGCCTGCAAAACCAAAGGATCCTAGTTTGATTCTCCAGGACCCACGTAAGCCAGATGCACAGGGGACACATGCGTCTGGAGTTCACTTGTAGTGGCTAGAGGCCCTGGCATATCCATTCTCTTTTCTCTCTCTCCTTTTTCTCTCTATCAAATAAAATAATTTTTTGACAAAAAGAAAAGAGATTGAAAAAATATTAACTACAAATGGAGTGGATGTTGCTGGGCAAATCAAGAGATGTTAGTTCAGGCAGAAGATAGAGCATAGCACAAAGACAGGTATTGGTGACTGATGAAAAAGCATTATGATTCTGAGACATTTGAGAAAGGCTATTGAGAAGTGATATAGGGCAGAAGAGCAAGACAATTATGAGTTGATTTGGAATATATTACATTTGATATACCTTAAAAAGACATCCAAGAAGATACTCAATTAGCAGTTGGTTGTATAATAATGAAGCTTTGAAGAGACTAAATACATTTTGGGTTTGGGGGGCAATTTTGTTGTTGTCATTCTTTTTGAGGTAGGGTTTCACTCTAGCCCAGGCTGACCTAGATTCACTATGTAGTTTCAGGGTAGCCTCATGGCAATCCTACCTCTGCCTCCCAAGTGCTGGGAGTAAAGGCATGTGCCACCATACCTGGCCCTAAATGCATTTTTTAAATATTTTTTTTTATTTATTTGCAACCAGAGAGAGAGAGAATGTGTGCTGTAGGGCCTAGCCACTGCAAATGAACTCTGGATGCATGTGCCACCTTGTGCATCTGGCTTTACATGGGTCCTAGGGAATGAAACCTGGGTCATTAGGGTTTGCAGACATGCACCTTAACTGATGAGCCATCTCTCCTGCCCAAGGCATAAGTATGTTGTAAGTTTGAGGCCAGCCTGGGATACGTACCACGTGCCAAACCAGACTAAACTATATAGTGAGACTCTAGCTCAAAAAGAGAGAGAGAGCATGGTGGCACATGCCTTTAATCCCAGCACTTGGAGGCAGAGGTAGGAGCATCACTGTGAGTTCAAGGCCACCCTGAGAGTACATAGTGAATTCCAGGTCAACTTGAGCTAGAGAGACTCTACCTCATAAAAACAGAAAGAGAGAGAGACAGGAAAGCTGGCCATGGTGGCACACACCTTTAATCCCAGCACTCAGGAGGTAGAGGTAGGAGGATCACTATCAGTTCAAGGCCAGCTTGGGGAGACTACATAGTGAATTCCAGGTCAGCTTGGGCTAAAGCAAAACCATATCTCACAAACAAAACAAAAAAAAGAGAGAGAAAAAGAAAAGAAACAGGGATTTATTGCTTACAATATAATTATTTCTGGAGGCTAAAAGTCCAAGATCAAGGTGCCAGCAGATTGGGCAGCTGATGAGAGCTGCTTCTTGGTTCAGAGATGTGAGCCACAATCTCTAAATTATGTTTTAAAGTAATGGTAATTTGAAACAATACATATGAACAAAATCTTGAGAAAGCATGTAGTGTAGGAAAAGGACCTGAAATTGAGTCTCAAGAAACCAATCTTGCTGGACGTGGTGACACACTCAGGAGGCAGAGGTAGGAGGATCGATGAGAGTTTGAGGCCACCCTAAGACTACATAATGAAGTCCAGGTCAGCCTGGGTCAGAGCAAGACCCTACCTAAAAAAAAAAAAAAAAAAAAGCTAGGCATGGTGGCGAATGCCTTTAATCCCAGAACTCAGGAAGCAGAGGTAGGAGGATCTCTGAGTTTGAGGCATCCCTGAGACTACATAGTGAATTCGGATCAGCCTGGGCTAAAAAGCAAGGCCTGGCCTCAAAAACCAGAAAAAGAGCCGGGTGTGGTGGCGCACACCTTTAATCCCAGCACTCGGGAGGCAGAGGTAGGAGGATCGCCGTGAGTTCAAGGCCACCCTGAGACTCCATAGTTAATTCCAGGTCAGCCTGGGCCAGAGTGAGACCCTACCTCAAAAAACCAAAAAAAAAAAAAAAAAAAAAAAAAAAAAAACAGAAAAAAGAGGAAGAAAGAAGAAGAAGGAGGAGGAAAGAAACCAATCTTCTGGGATCAGATGGTAGAGTCTGTAGCCCTAAAAGAGACAGAGAAAGGGGCTATCAGAGTTCATAGAAAGGAAGAAAGGAGAAAAGGGATGGTGAAGTGATCCTGGGAGGGAATGTCACAATAGCTATGGGGCTGGGCATGTCTGAGGAGCCCTTTGTGAGAGCAGTGTGGTGACTAGTGGAGGTGGGAGTGAGCTAGAGCATGTGGGAAGCTCTCCAGGAAACACTTTTTTGTGCCTGTTCTGACCAAGTACAGGATCCTGGTTATAATATCATCATTCAGAAGTATTAAACCAGGGGCTTCAGAGATAGTTTAGTCAATAAAGTGCTTGTTTTACAGGTATGAGGACCTGAACTCACGTAGGTAGAAATGTCAGGTGTGGTGTATACCTGTAATTCCCCCAACAAGAGGCAGAGACAGGTGGATTCCTGAAACTTGCTGGCCATACACTATAACCAGGATTCTCATGCTAAGGAAACATTATTTATTTGAGTGATAAAGAAAGAGGCAGATAAGAGAGAAAATGGGTGTGCCAGGGCCTCCAGCCACTGCAAATAAACTCGAGGTGCTTGTGCCACCTTGTACATCTGGCTTACGTGGGTCCTGGGGAACTGAACCTGGGTCCTTTGGCTTTGCAAGCAAGTACCTTAACCACTAAACCATCTCTCCAGCCCAAGATTTAGTCTCAAAAAGAATAACCTGAGAATAAGCCGGGTGTGGTGGCGCACGCCTTTAATCCCAGCATTCGGGAGGCAGAGGTAGGAGGATCGCCGAGAGTTCGAGGCCACCCTGAGACTACATAGTTAATTCCAGGTCAGCCTGGACCAGAGTGAGACCCTACCTCGAAAAAAAAAAAAAAAAAAAAAAAAAAAAAAAAAAAAAAAAAAAAGAATAACCTGAGAAGACCTTTCGGCCAGAATCACCATCTTCCAGTAATTTGCCAAAATGACAAACACAAAGGGAAAGAGAAGAGGCACCCTGGTTTTAACATGTGTTCTCTAGGCCTTTTAGAAAATATGGAGTTTTTCCATTGGCCATGTATATGTGAATCTATAAGAAGGGTGATATAGACATCGAGGGAATGGGTACTGTCCAAAAAGGAATGCCTCATAAATGTTACCATGGAAAGACTGGGCGATCTACAGTGTCATTCAGCATGCATTGTTATGAACACGCAAGTTAAGGGTAGGATTTTTGCCAAGAGAATTAATGTGCGCATTGAGCATGGTAAGCACTCTAAGAGCTGAGGCAGCATCCTGAAATGGATGGAGGAAAATGATCAGAAGAAGGAAGCCAAAGAGGAGGAAGCTGGGTGCAGCTGAAGTGGCAGCCTGCTCTGACCAGAGAAGCGCTTTGTGAGAACTAATGGAAAAGAACCTGAGCTTCTGTAGCCTATGCCCTATGAATTCATGGTGTAATAGATACCATAAATAAATAATAACAGGTTGGTGGTCCTCTGGCCTCCACATGCATCCACATATAATATATCCACTGGTACATACACTGACATGCTCGCACGCGCGCGCACATACACACACACACACACACACACACACACGTGCATTTTAAAAAAGTAACATGGCTGGGCATGGTGTCTCACACCTTTACTCCCAGCACTTGCTATGTGAGTTCAAGGCCACCATGAGACTTCAGTGTGAATTCCAGGTCAGCCTTGGCTAGAGTGAGACCCTACCTCAAAAAAAAAAAAAAAAAAAAAAAAAAAAAAAAAGTAAATGGGGCTGGAGAGATTGCTGAATGGTTAAGGTACTCGCCTGCAAAGCCTAATGACCCAGGTTCAGTTCCCCAGTACCCACATAAAGTCAGATGCATAGAGTGGTGCATGCATCTGAAGTTCATTTGCTGTGGCAAGAATCCCATGCCCATTCTTTCTCTGCCCCCACTTGGAAATAAATGAATAAATAAAATAATTTTTAAAGTATCTAATTATATATCTTTTTCACCCACTGTGTGTTCCAAGGATCTACTGATTTTGGAAATGTTACTTATGTGGTTCCTGGAATCCACCCATATTTTTACATTGGATCCAGTGCCTTGAATCATACTGAACAGTATACAGAAGCTGCAGGTAAGTGTGACACATAGATACTCTGGTGTGTGTTCTTTCTCTCTTGTTTGTTTAGCCTATTGTTTCACTAGTATAAAAACCTCAGAAGAGGGCTGGAGAGATGGCTTAGCAGTTAAGGCACTTGCCTGTGCAGCCTAAGGATCCAAGTTTGAAACTCCAGGTCCCATGTAAGCCAGATGCACAAGGTGGCACATACATCTAGAGTTCTTTGCAGTGGCTAGAGGCCCTGGTGCACCCATTCTCTCTTCTCCCTCACTCTCTTTGTCTCTAATAAATAAATAAAAATAAATATTAAAAAAAAACTCAAAAGAGCCAGGTGCAGTGGTACACGCCTTTAATCCCAGCACTCGGGAGACAGGGGTAGAATGATCACAGTGTGTTCTAGGCCAGCCTGAGACTGCATAGTCAATTTCACTCCAGCTTTGGGCTACAGTGAGACCCTACCTTGGGGTGGTGGGGTGGAACCTCAGAAATACTATATTATGGTCAGCAGTGGGAGAAGCAGCTAGATATTGAGAGGAGTTAATAAAATAATTTTTATATATCTGGTGGTATTTTAATTTGTTTTCTTTACTTTATAGGATCACAAGAAGCTCAGTTCTACACTTTACGTACAGCCAAAGCTTTGGCAATGACTGCATTGGACATTATTTTTAAACCAGAGTTGCTGGAAAAAATCAGAGAAGACTTTAAATCAAAACTTCTAGAAGAACAGTTTTTAAACACAGTAGAATAAAAAGCAAGACTTAGGAGCTGCTTATAAAATGTTAAGAAGTGAAAAAAAGTTTTTTCCTTTAAGATCTTTTAATGAAAGAGATTATGCTTGTTTTTCAGGCTTGGTGATTTTTTTTTTTTTTTTACTTGATAAGTAAGGACAGAACAAGCTATAAAAAAGACACACTAATTCATGTCTAAACTAAATAGAATTTGTGGTATTTGAGGAGCCAATATGTGATACCATTTTTAAAGTGAATTATACATGATTTTATAATGTGATGTTTCATAAATTTATATGTTATATATATTTTTAAAGGTCCTACATGTTTCAGACCTTGAATCAACTTCATGAAACATAAGTTTCGTAGTAGAGTGGCAAACATCCTAAAAGTTTCAAAATTCAAGTTCTAAATTTAGGGAAATCTTGTTTTGAGTATGTGACGATATTGTTTTTGTTTTAGAAAGCTCTTTTCATGTATAAGGAAAGTTTGCTTTCAGTCAGAAGTGCTTGTGAGGAGCTGGAGAGATGGCACCAAGATTAAAGGCTCTTACTTGCAAAGTCTGACAACCTGGGTTCAATTCTCCAGCATCTACATATTAACCAACACAAAGTAGTACACCAAGTGTACCTACAGTAATGGGAGGTGGAGCCAGGAGAATCTGAAAGCTGGCAACTTAGACACACTTGGAGTGGCAAGAGACCCTGTCTCAAGGTGGAGCACAGACAACTCCTCAGACTTTCACACATACTGTGGCAAATATGTGCACCCATATACATACATGCATGCAATCATGCATACACACACATGCAAATAAGTGTTTGTGGGAAGCAACTAAAATCTCTGATTCAAAAAAATAACTTGGTTTTACCATTTGAAGGAAAATGAGAATGTTCTTTATTTATAGATCGTTAACTTGCAGAGTGTCATAAAAGCAATGTACAATGTAAAAGCAATGTACAAGAAAACAGGTGGATGCTAGTGCAAGGCTAGGTCATATCAGAGACTGCACTTTCAAAAATTAATGCAAGAGCCCGGCGTGGTGATGCACTTCTTTAATCCCAGCATTTGGGAGGCAGAGATAGGAGGCTCACTGTGTGTTTGAGGCCCCCCTGAGACTACATAGTGAATTCCAGGTCAGCCTGGGCTAGAGTGAGAACCTACTGTGAAAAACCAATATATATGTGTGTGTGTGTGTGTGTGTATGCAAAAAAATGACATAATGGAAATTCAGAAAAAAAAAATAGATCTTCAGCAAAGTTAGTTTAAGAAGCACTGGTCTAGAACACTGCCTACTATATCATAATCAATTTTATATCAATTTTAATGAATGAATGAGGTGCAATTGCTTATTAAAAATATTCTTTTTACTAGCAGTTATTGTATTAAGACAGTAGTTTGTTTGTCTAGTCTCTTATCTGTAAGAAGGTTTCTAAACTTTCCATTAGTTGTGTTTTATTTACTAACCTGGTTATATGCCTGCCTTTCTCAACCTCATTCAAGTTCAAATGAAATAGTGAATGTAACCTAGGTTTGGTATCTTTTACCTGTAATCCCAGAACTTGGGAGGCAGGAAGGTTACCATTAGTTTTAGGCCAGGTTTTTTGTTTGTTTGTTTAGACCCTGACTCAAAAAGTAAAATGATCAATGTCTATAAAGCTTTACAGAGTTTATAAATGGTAGTTTTTAGTATTATGTATGAATTGTTATTGTGTGAGGATATAGCAAGAAGGCAGCCATTGGCAACCAGGAAGAGAGGCCTCTGGTAAAATGTCTGCCAGCACCTTGAGCAGGACATTAGTCTCCAAAACTAACAAAATAAGCTGGGTTTTGTTTTGGGTTTTTTGTTTCTTTGTTTGTTTGTTTGCTTGTTTGTTTTTTAAACAGAGTCTCATTCAAGTCCAAGCTAACCTGGAACTCTGTATGTAGTCCAGGCTGGTCTTGACCTCTTGTAATCCTTTTCATGGTTACCTTCATGTAGCTGGGACAAACACCTGACCAAAACCACTGATGAAGAAAAGGAACTATTTTGATTTACGGTATCTAGGGAAGGCTTCAGCATTGCAGGGAAAGGGTGGTAGAGCAGAGGTGGACATCACAGCAGCTGGCAGCAAGAGTGAGCTGAATTCTGGCAAGGGGGACTGTCTATAGCACCCCAAGCCCCAGAAACACACCTCCTCCATCAAGGCCTCACCTTCCAAACTGCCACCAGCTGGGGACCAAGCATTTAAAACACATGAGTTTATAGGACATCTAATTCAAACTACCACCATCCTTCTTCCTCTGCCTCTTGTGGTGCTGGAATTAAAGGCATGAGCCACCATGCCTAGCATGAAACTTCTATTGTCTATGCCATCCAGGCTGGCACTTTACTTAATAGTTTTAACAAACTAATAAAGCATTCTAAATATCTAAGTGGCAAAGTGATAAGAAAGAAGACACTGGCAAAATGTTGATGAAGACTTTCACTGCACTTATTCCTTAAAACAAGAATGTAAAAAAAAAAACTTATTTTTCTTTTTTTTTTTTTTTTTTTTTTTTTTTGGTTTTTCAAGATAGGGTCTCACTCTAGCGCAGGCTGACCTGCAATTCCCTGTGTAGTCTTGAACTCATGGCGGTCCTCCTACCTTTGCCTCCTGAGTGCTGGGATTAAAGGCGTGCACCACCATGTCCAACTTGGAAAATAACTTTTTAAAAGTTTTGGGGGCTGAAAGTGGTGGCACACATCTATAATCCCAGAACTTGGGAGGCAGAGGTAGGAGGGTCACTGCGAGTTTGAGACCAGCCTGGGACTACAGACTTGAGTTCCAGGTCAGCCTGGGCTAGAGTGAGATGATGCCTTGGGAATTTTTTTTTTTTTTAACATAGGGCTTCATATAGCCAAGGCTGGTTTTGAATTGCTGAGCCTAATCCTAGCCCCACCTCCAGAGTAGTGATACCACCATGCTTGGAATTCACATGGTAGTCTGACCTGGAATTCACATGGTAGTCTCAGGGTGTCCTTGAACTCACATCAGTCCTCCTACCTCTACCTCCAGCTCAAATTAATATTTTTAATATCAAAAGTTAACATTTGGGGGCTGGAGAGATGGCTTAGTGGTTAAGGTGTTTACCTGCAAAGCCAAAGGACCTTGGTTTGATTCCCCAGGACTCACATAAGCCAGATGCACAAGGTGGCACATGTGTCTGGAGTTTGGTTGTAATGACTGGAGGCCTTGGCCCATTGTCTCTGTCTGCCTTTTTCTCTCAAATAAATAAATAAAAATAGTTTTTTTTTTTTTTAAAGTTAACATTTGGGCTTGGAGAGATGGCTTAGCAGTTAAGGTGCATGTCTGCGTAGCCTGAGAACCTAGGTTCAATTCCCCAGAGCCCATGTAAGCTAGATGCATGTGGTGGCACATGCATCTGGAGTTTGTTTGCAGTGACTAGAGATCCTAGTGTGCCCATTCTCTTTCCCTCTCTTATAAACACATAAAAATAAAATATTTTTAAAAGGTTAACATTTAATGACTTCATCTATGTCCCTCTTAAGTTTACTTTTTAAAAATTTATTTATATGTATGTGTTTATGGGTACACCAGGGCCAGGGCAAACAAACACCAGAGACATGCACTACTTTTTGCATCCAGCTTTACAGGAGGGCTAGGGAATTGAACCTAGGCTTTATAAGCAAGTGTCTTGAACCTCTGAGGCATTTACCCAGCCCTAAGGTTACTTGTTGAGTTTGCCAAAAGGCTTCTTTTGATGAGCTTTTGTTGGAAGAAATGAGTGAATGTCTTATAATTAGGATTTTGCAAATAGTTTTTTTTTTTAATTAAAGTACAACCCTACATATATTCGCGTTGGTGATAAGTCAAGCTAACTTGGAAGTGAAGCTGACATTATATCTAGAGTTCACTTCACTAAAGTTAGTTTCAAATACAACAAATGCTGTTTGGGTAAGTTTGGTTAGGGTTGATTTATATAGCTTATGTAAAGACTATTTTCTACAAATGTCTACCCATTTATTTTGCTTTTTTATGTTCTTTTTCTCTAATGAACTATAAGCAGCCCCAAATTTCCTTGAAATGTTATTCAGAAGAAATTAGTGCCCTCTCAAGTTCTTCAGTAACAATATCATGCTACCTAAGAACAGATTTAATTCTGAACAAGGTGGTGATATATGAAACTAAAAATAAGGACTTGACACATGTTTTCTAGTCTAGTAATAATCTCTATGTGGAAGCATAGTGTGTACATATACCCATATCCTGAAAGTTCTACTACCAGACAAATTGTTAGCAAAATCAGAAAAAAAATTGACCAGTCTAAAGAACGTTTTTGCAAAGAAATGTAACTTGTGAACTGCAGCTTGTAATTGAAGTAGGATTATCTTTGCCTGCTGTGAGGAGATGTGTGAGAATATTGATAGTTTCTACCAGAGTGGGAGTTTGGATACATGCAAGTGAGCTTTATTTAGATGCTCATGAGTTCCTCCTGGTCCAAAGAATATGGTGACCCTCGTGAAGGAAATCATCCCTGTGAATAAGCATATGAGACTTGAGACAATTGAATCACAATGTGCCCACCCATAGCACTGCTCCTGTGCTTTGCTTTGCTTGGGAAGCTGAGGCTCAGCTAATGTTGGTTGCTATCATGACAAATCCCTGCAGCATTGAGAATAATGCTCTGTGGACAATAGATGGTTACTAAATGCAAAACAAGTGTCTTGTCAGTGCAGCTTTGAGAAAAGCTGGGGATGGGACAGTGAAAACCCAGGAGTACTAGAATGGTTTTAAAACCAAAAGTTCTTTTTCATCATACACACATTTCTGTCGTGCATGCCATGAAAAAGTAAGATGTACAGAATTACAGGCATTTATGAGAAAATAGACCAGTATATTAAGTTGAATAAAATATATGCTGCTGGAAAAATGATCCTGGAGTATTTGTCAATGGAGTGGGTATTGATCCTCATGCTCACGTAGCTGCTTCTCTGGCTTTTTCTCTGGGGGGAGCACCTCTCTGAGGCCACAGTCAGTTGTACCATCATCCTGTCAGTCTTCTCTCCATTCTCAGTCATGTAGTTGCTCAGGTCATTCACCTCACCATCACTGTAGCTGCCTTCCAGCGTCATAGTCCGGGGCTGGGGCAATCCGCAGGTGCAGGGAAGCTACAAACACACAGGGACACGCAGCTCAGTGCCATGGCTCAAGAGCCTGTTAAAAGCATTCTGTGATGGAGGGTTTTGCCTTTTCCTAACTTCTTTTGTTTTATGTTTGGAGGAAGGGAATAAGTAAAATAATGATGGTGTCACTGTAAACATCCTAAAATAGGGCTGGGAGATAACACACTTTAGCACCTTTAAGATCCAGTGTTTGAACAACAGTATGATGGAAACAGGACCTAAAATAGCAGCTGTCCATTTTTGTTGAACTAAGGTCTACGTATTGACTCTTAAGAATAATGCAATGTGCCGGGCATGGTAGTGCCCACCTTTAATCCCAGCACTCCGGGGGCAGAGGTAGGAGGATCTTCATGAGTTCGAGGCCACCCTGAGAATACAGAGTGAATTCCAGGTCAGCCTGGGCTAGAGTGAGACCCTACCTCAAAAAAATAAATAAATAACAATAATGCAATGTAATACCAGAGATCAACAAGTTAGATAATCCTCTAGTCTCCTTAAGATTTATAAATTGCAGGCTTAAACCCTCTTTTCTTAACTTTTGTTTTGTGACGGGATTGATAGCACTTGCAGATGCTCGACAAGTGCTCTACCCTGAGCTACATACTTACTTAACTGTTAAGTGACAAAGCTCCTCTGCACTGGAAACAGTGAACAACTATTGCCAGCTTTTATCAAAAGCAATGGGACAACTCACCGGGAAGGGTGTAGAGATTATCATCAGAACCCCACCTGAGATCTCAGGCACCTCTGGTGCCAGTTATATGTAATGATGCTTGAGATCTCATGGCCTAAGGGAGATACAGTATATAGCCGGTAAAAGATCAATGGATAAGGAGCCTCACTGAAGCAACTGCTTAGGGGTCTCCGTGCTCTGTAAGTAAACCCTTACCCCAAGACTGAGGGAAGATCATCCATGGGGTAATCTTGACATAGTGAGCCACTGAAGTGCTCCTTTGGGGTCTCCATTTTCAATAAGTAAGCCCTCACTCTGAAACAGAAGAGCATCTGCAAGTGTAATCCCAAAATAGGGAAGTTATCCAGGATGGGATGAGACTTCTTGATGGTGTGGCTGCTTTAGTGTGGCTTCTGTGTAACTAACCGTGCACCCT
The DNA here is from genome assembly GCA_036365145.1 of Orientallactaga sibirica. Classification (NCBI taxonomy): domain Eukaryota; kingdom Metazoa; phylum Chordata; class Mammalia; order Rodentia; family Dipodidae; genus Orientallactaga; species Orientallactaga sibirica. The sequence goes on from JAEOAD010000020.1 coordinate 1,140,803, forward strand.
GCTCTGTAATGAACCCCTTTAAACTCATTGGTTCACCAAAGTGGTATTGGTGCAATCATACTTTGGTTTGCTATCTGAGGTCTAGCTGGGGTGAGGACATGTTTCCTCAGGGGGAAAGTTTCCTGTGCCACCAATACTCTTATTTTGAGACAAGGTTTTGCTGCCTCAGCCTCCCAAACAGCTGAGAGTACATGCTTATACCACTGAACTCAAGCTATTTTTGTTGTTGTTGTTTCTTGAGACAGGGCCTTGCTATATAGCCCAGGCTGGCCTTGATCTTGCAATCTCTTGCTTCAACCTCTCATGTACTAGAATTACAAGTATGCACAACCACCACACCTGTCATTCCTTAATAAAAGTATTTATAGATGACACTATTCTGTGTTAATCACAGGGGTGGTAAATTAGAAAGATGGGCACAGTGGGTACATGAATACATAGCTAAGCAGTTCCAAAGGAGACAAGCACTGAGTTTCAGGCTGGAAGGGGAAAGGAAAGGTTAGGAGGAAAGTAACTTGAGAAATAATGGGAGGGGCTCATGCATCAAAGGAAATTTCCTAGCATAGAGGATGTTTGTATCTGGAGGGCTCTTTTCTTCCACTTCCATATTTATAAATAATATATTCCACACTATTAAATAATCATTTATTTTATTTTGCTCTGGGATTCTCTCTCCAAATACCATGAAAATTAAAGGGACCATGTCTTAGTTGTTTTACTTGCTCCTTGTTTATGGTAGATGCTAAATATATGTTTCCGTTAGTGAAAGATATAGCCCATAGTAAATTTCATACTGTAATACTGTTCATCATTCTATTCACTCTTCACAACTCAAAGTAGGCAAAGTAGGGAGTATCACTGCCCCATTTTATAAGGATGGTCGAACCTACCCAAAGTCACAGCATTAAATCAGGCTGCATCTGCCCAGACCCTGTGTATCATGGGAAAGTTACCTTCTCTCTCAGCTTCCTTTCTTTCCGTTCCTGCACCGTGGTCAGGTAGTTGACAGCAGCGTACTCCAGCACAGAGAGGAACACAAACACAAAGCTGACCCACAGGTAGATGTCCACTGCCTTGATGTAAGACACACGGGGCATGGAGGCATTCACACCTGTGATGATGGTGGACATGGTCAGCACTGTTGTGATGCCTGCAGCAAATGAAAAGAAATAAGCATGTGTTTGTCTTTCACCAAAATACTGGAAACTTTGTTCCGCTGTTGCTTTGTATCTAGTGTTTCTTGGCCTAGAAGGTCCTGCTCCATCTAGCAGATACCTGTCTTTTAAGACCTAGTTTTTACCAAGTCCTATTCTACTGATCCTCATCCCCATATTATACTCCACCCCACCCCTGTATATCTTGTATATTAATCATAGGATTAAGTCACTTTATCCTTCTGCAGAGGATGCATATGTGCAAGTATGTATGTTTCTTATAACTACTGCTCAGTCATGAGGAGGGAAGGGCATAAGGTTTATTTCAATATTTGTATCCTCACTGCTGTTCAGTCCTGTAGTCCTGAGCCTGTCTTATAAGCTGAAGGCACCTTTGGCAGCAGCCCCATGCTAGACCTGGCTACCCATCCAATACTGCTGCCTATAGCACTTAGAGAAAATTTTTATCAGAATAGTGGTGTTAATTTTATTTATAGGAGACAGATTTTAAACCAGAACATTGAATTAGTACAGTAACTGTTGATAGCTAACTGCTAGAGGATAGGATATCTGTCTGTAGAAATTCGTCCAGGATTTCAAATTAAGCTCAGAACATTTGGTTGGCCAACATCAAATCACAGGGAATTGGGAACATCCTTTGTGCCAACTCCAAACCATTTTTCTAAAACCTTGTGGGTCACCCTGTCCCCTGTGGCTCTGAGCTGTCTGAGCAATGGTGGTGGTGTATGTGATTAAGTGGGTTCAATACTTAAAGTGCAAAATGAGAGTTGATGGCAACTTACCACCAATGGGATGCTGAAAGAAGAGGTAACGGAGTGTGTTTAAAATGCAGGTCCTAAGCTGGGCATAGTAGCGCATTTGCCTTTAATGTCAGCACTTGAGAGGCAGAGGTAGGAGGATCACCATGAGTTCAAGGCCACCCTGAGATACGTAGTGAATTCCAGGTCAGCCTGGGCTAGAGTGAGACCCTATCTAAAAATAAATTTAAAAAATGAAGCCAGACGTGGTAGCTCACGCCTTTAATCCCAGCACTCAGGAGGCAGAGGATCATGGTGAGTTTGAGGCCACCCTGAGATACAGAGTGAATTCCAGGTCAGCCAGGGCTTGAGTGAGACCCTACCTAAAAAAAAAAAAAAAAAAAAAAAAAAGAAGCAGGTCCTCAGTGATTTTAAATTTATTTTTATTTTTATTTATTTTTGGAGAGAGACAAACAGAGAGGGAGAGGGAGACAGATAGAGAGTGGGCACGCCAGCAGTCTCTCAGCTGCTGTGAACAAAATCCAGATGTTTGCGTCCCCTTGTGGGCAAGTGCAGCATTGCACCCTTGCGTCACTTTACATCTGGCTAAACGTGGGACCTGGAGATTGGAACTGGGTTCTTAGGCTTAGCAGGCAGGCACCTTAACCACTAAGCCATCTCTCCAGGCCTCACTCAGTGGTTTTAATTCTATAGATTTAGTGAAACCCAAGACTTCATTTTTTTAAAAAAATTTACTTATTTATTTAGTATAGACAGGGAGAGAAAGAGAGAGTAGGTGCACTAGGGCCTCTAGCCACTGCAAATGACCTCCAAATGCATGCACCACCTTGTGCATCTGGCTTACATGGTACCTGGAGAATTGAACCTTGGTCCTTTCCCTTTGCAGTCAAGTGCCTTAACCTCTAAGCCATCTCTCCAGCCTGCAAGACATCATTTTTAAGCATTTATTTCAGAGATTCTGTGGCAAACACCCATTGTGCTGGTGTGTGTGTGTGCATGTGTGTGTTGCACACGATGGTACTCTTAGGGAGGTCAGAGAACAACTTTCAGTCCCTGCCATCTATCTCCTTTTGAAGCAGGGTCCCTTGTTTACCATTCTGTGTGCCAGCCAAGCTGCCTCATGAGCTTATGGTAAATTTTCCTGTCTCTGCCTCCCATCTTCTTATAGGCATACTAGGATTAACAGAAGCCTGCACAGCTTCCAGATATTACATGGGAATTTGGGGGGGGGGTCATGCTTATGTGGTAAACACAATATCCACTGTGCTATATTCTAGCCCCTGGGCAAACTTTTTTTTTATTGTTATTCATTTATTTATTTATTAATTATTTTGGTTGTTTGAGGTAGGGTCTCACGGTAGATCAAGCTGACCTGGAATTCACTCTGTAGTCTCAGGGTGGCCTTGAACTCACAGTGATCCTCTTACCTCTGCCTCCTGAGTGCTGGGATTAAAGGTATGCACCATCATGCCTGGCTTTATTATTATTTTTTTATGTATTTATTAGAGACAGAGGGAAAGAGACAGAGAAATTGGGTGAGCCAGGGCATCCAGCCACTGCAAATGAACTCCAGATGCTGTGCCATCTTGTGCATCTGGCTTATGTTGGGACCTGGAGAATCAAACCTGAGTCCTTAGGTTTCACAGGCAAGCACCTTAACTGCTGGGCCAACTTTTGAGAAATGCTGTTATAGAACATAATTGTACAGATCAGCAAAGAAAGCATCCAAAAATCAGGAATCCCCCTACCCAAGGACACAGGTCTAATAAAATTAAAAGTGTAGTTTTTGGATGGGAACCTGGAAACAGGTTTGCTATGTAGAGAGTTTAGATTATGGGATTTGTCCCTATGAATCAATACTTTGGGCATTTTTCAAGTTAGAATGCCAGAAATCATGCAGGACAAATTTGAAAAAGGATGGAAGTAATTACTTATATTTTCAGATACTTGGAGTATACACTTGAGATATTACTTACCTAAGGGGACTCTGGCTGGCACAGCCCTGCGGTCAATCCAGAAGGACACCCAGGATAGCATGACCATCAGGGTGGCAGGGAAATAAGTTTGGAGCAAGAAGAAGAAGATGTGGCGACGCAACGTGAAGTTAATGTATAGACGGTTGTACCAGCCTGGGGACAAAGAGGGAAAAGAACATGCATCATATCTGCTTGGATCTTCAGAAAACAAATTTCATTTGGGGAATCATAAATGCCATAGACATTCTGCTAAAACCCTTAGAGGGTGCAAATGAAACAAAACAGGGAGCAGAGGAATATAGTAAGTTATACAACTTGAGTGGTTTCATCATAAAAACTAAGGGAACCTCTTGAGGTCATTTGAACTCTTGTTTCTTAAAATATGGTCTGTGGTTCAGCAGCCTCACTACTTGATAGAAATTCAGACTTAGGCTGGGGATGTAGTTCAATAGTAAAGTACATCCCTGTCATGCACTAGGCCCTGAGTTTGATTCCTATCACATATACTTCAGACTCTTGAGCCACAGCCCATGCCTACTAAAGCAGAATCTCCTTTTCATAGTCTTCATATAATTCATTTGCATGTCACAGATCAAGAAGCACTGGTTTCAACAACTCCTTTCTGGATTTCTTTTTTGTTCCTTCCTTACATTTATTTTTGAAACAGGGTCTCAAGTAGCCCAGGCTGACCTCAAACTTACTAGGTGGCTAGCTGAAGATAGTTGAACTCCTGATCCTTCTGCCTCTATATTCCAAGTGCTGGGATTACAGGCATACACTATCACACCTGGCTCTCCTTTTTGGAATTCTTTATGGAGAGAAAGGAGAAGGTGTTTCTTTGTTTGCTTTTTACAAAGGGGTACTTTAATCTGGTAAGATCTAAAGTTAGTAAGTGAAAAAACATCAACATTGTTGGACCTGGGCAGTGAATTCAGGAAACCTGGATATCAGGGTGGAATTTGCTATTATTCTCCCTGGGACCTTATATTAAGGTGTGGAATTTATATCTTTACCCCTTGAATTTGTACTGGCTTGTAACTTGCTTTAATCTATGAGATGAAATAGAAAGACATGGCAGAATTTCCAATGCTAGGACTTAGGTTTTGTAGCCTTGACTATTTCTTTTTAATTTTTGAATATTTTTTGACAATCTCATGCTTTATAGGATGTGCTGTTATCATATTCAACTCTAAGGAAAAAAGTAAGATATAAACACAGAGCTGGGCATGATGGCTCATGCCTATTTTGGTGGTTTCAATGTAAATGTTCTCCGTAACCTCAGGTATTTTGTTTTGTTTTTTTGTTTTGTTTTGTTTTGTTTTTTTGAGGTAGGGTCTCGCTCTAGCCAGGCTGACCTGGAATTCATTATGTAGTCTCAGGGTGGCTCAAGGTGTGCCAGGTAGTCTCAAGGTGTGCACCACCATGCCCAGCACCTCAGGTATTTTTGAATTTTTGATTAAGCTTTCTACTTAGTCTCCAGCAGATGGAAGAGGTATGTCATTGGAGGCAGTTCTTTAGTCTAGCCTACTGTGTGTTCAGAGCCAGCTTAAGCTCTGGCTATCCTCTGCTATGGATATATGATGAAGTGAGCCAGCTTTCTGCATCATTATGAAGCTTACCCTCAAATCTGTAAGCCTGAAATAAACTCTTCCCTCCCTATGTTGCTTTGTCCAAGCAATGAGAAGGTAATGGAAACACCTATAATCCAGCACTCAGCGAGGTGGAAGGAAGAGGATTGCCATGTGTTTGAGGCCAGCCTGAGATACAGAGTGAATTCCAGGTCAGCCTGGGCTAAAGTGAAACTCTGCCTTAAAAATTATATATACACAATATTTTATTTAATCACCAGTCTAGCTCTGCTTTACTTTGTCCTTGTGCTTTTCATGAATGGGAATAGTAATGTAAGGCTAATGGAAGGAAAGAATATAGCAGGAGGACAGAGCAATGTTGAGGACTGAGATTAAATGGGGACTTGGCAGAATTAGCTCAGAACTTGACATTCTTGGTAATTGTAATGGCATGAGACATGCCTCTTGCTATCAGCAAGTGATTGTGGAGGAACTTTCAGAAAACTGGAAAAAAGAACTAAGCCTCAAGGGTAATGAATACAGAGGATGTGTTAGATTCCCATGCCATATTGAGGTGATGGTGCTCTCATACCAATTAGAAAGAGTAAGATGTACTTAAAAAGTAATACCTCCATGTATGGTCATGCAATGTTCCAGCAAAAGAAAGTGTAGAAATATTTGAATTAAACCATCTGGAAAGTGATTGGTTGAAACAGAGGCAAGGGTTGGAGAGTTAACCTCAGTTGTTTACATGGCACAGGCAGGCTGTGGGAGGAATGCCACAGAGCATGGTCTCAGGCAACAGGAGGAAGCAAGCCCACAACCAGGTCCACAGGGGGATGACTGAGAGGTTCTTTTGCTACGAGCTAGGAGAGAATCATTCCAAGGGGATATGTAAGTATTGGAGCAACAGAGGATTAGGTAGGAGTAGAGAGCCAGGGGGCTGGCTAGTGGAGGGAGAACTGAATACAATACAGCAGACTGAAGCCGGGCCTGGTGACACACACCTTTAATCCTGACACTTGGGAAGCTGAGGTAGGGGGATTGCTGTAAGTTTGAAACCAGCCTAAGACTACATAGTGAATTTCAGGCCAGACTGGGCTAGAATGAGACCCTACCTCGAAAAAAACAAAACAAGTGACAGCAACAACAACAACAAAGCCAGTCTGAAACTGAATTTGTTTCTTGCTGCAGAGTGAGTTCTAGTGAGCATTTCAGGGGTGGGGTGCCAACTTAGCAATGTGATTGTTTGAAATAAACTTACTCATATGGTTTGTGTCTGTGCCCTTTCTAATATTTCCTAGGTTATTATCTCCAATGCCTTGGTTGGATCAAAAAGGTCCTCCAGGGCTGGAGGGCTTAGTGGTTAAGGTGCTTGTCTGTGAAGCCTAAGGACCCAGGTTCCATTCTCCAGATCCCACGTAAGCCAGATGCACAAGGTGGCACATGCGTCTGGAGTTTGTTTGCAGTGGCTGGAGGCCCTGGTGCTCTCTCTCTCCCTCCCTCTTTCTTTCCCCCTCTCTCTCTCTCCCTCTATCTGTCTCTAATAAATAAAAATAAATAAATAAATAAAATTTTTTTAAAAATTAAAAAAGAATTTTTAAATTACCTCCAAGCTTGGTGTGGTGGTGCATACCTATAAATCCCAGCACTGGGAGGCTGAGGCAAGAAGATTACAAGTTCAATGCCAGCCTGACTATATTGTAAATAATGAGTTTAGGTCAGTCTGGGTTAATGGAGTGGGACCTGTCTCAAAAAAAAAAAAAAAAAAAAAACAACAACAACAAAAAAATCACATCCACCCAACCTAGTCTTGGCTAAGGTAGCAGATAAACTACCTGGCCAAGCTGAAGCCATCCTGTAACACAGCCTGCCCTCCATGCTTACCTGTGCTGCTGTAGAAAGCTAGTTTTGTGGTGGTGTGAAATTCTTGAATGAGGAACTGGGAGAGCGAGATCCGTTCATCTGTCTTTAAGGAGTCATTGCCTTTTTTCCAGTACAGCATGAGGTCATCTTCTGTATAAGCATCTAGAAAAATAGGAACAAGCAGCAGGCATAAGGCAGGACAAACAATAAACTAGTTACCCCTTAGTGATTAGAACCCATCCAAATATATTCTTCTATAGATTTGGATTGCAAAAGCCTGGACTATGGGGTACATACACAGTAAAGCACCCCACATCCTCAGACAGTTGTTATATGGAACAAGGTTTAAAACCATTGCCATAAATTCTTGAGTTTTTAGAATTTTTAATTTTTCTTTTTGGTTTTTCAAGGTAGAGTTTCACTCTAGCCCAGGCTGACCTAGAATTCACTATGTAGTCTCAGGCTGGCCTTGAACTCACAGCAATCCTCCTACCTCTCCCTCCCAAGTGCTGGAATTAAAGGCGTTCACCACCATACCAGGCTTTTGTTCTTTATTTTTAAAACTACTCCAGCCTTAGCTTTACTCAAAATAATCACTTTCATAACTACAGATAGATAACATACTCTGTGTTTGGTACTGAGAGAGGTATTTAGAATTACATTTTGGAAGCTGGGCATGGTGGCGCATACCTTTAATCCCAGTATTCGGAAGGCAGAGGTAGGAGGATAGCCATGAGTTCAAGGCCAGCCTGAGAATACAGAGTGAATTCCAGGTCAGCCTGGGCTAGAGTAAGACCCTACCTTGAAAAACCAAGAAAAAAAAAAGAATTACATTTTTGGAGCTGTGTGCTGATTTGGAGCTCAAGTCTACTCACAACTTTCAATTTCCAATGAGCATGTTTGTGTGTCCAGGGGAAATCGACTAAAGTCCATGTTGCACATTGCTGTCACTGTAACCCTAGAAAGGAAAAGACAAAAATCCAAATTTTCAGAGCCTGCCAAAGACAAATGCAAAACAATGAAGTAAAGACCTCTGCATCCTTCTAGCAAAACTACTTCATTCCTCTAGTTCATAAGTGTCAGGACTTGGATAAGAAGCTTAGCCATGATACCCTCTTTTAAGTACTCTTAAGTGTTTATGTTTATTTTACCTTAGAATCTGTACAAAGACTCCACCAACTTGCAGCATATTCAAGCATTATAAAGAAGCAATATTCTCAAAATAAGCATGTGAAATATGTATGTATGAAGCTTAAGGAGCATTTATTATTCTCTAAGTTCTTCTCCATTCTTTAATTGATTTTATTGATATGCAATATTATGTATAGAGTTTTCATTTATGCTAGTTACCAAATTTGGCAACTTTTACATTATTGATGTTTAAATATTTTATTATTTATTTGAGAAAGAGACAGAGAGAAAGAGTATGGGTACACCAGGGCCTCTTGTCACTGTAACCAAATTCAAGACAAATGGGTCTCTTAGTGCATCTGGCTTTACGTGGGTACTGGAGAATTGAACCCAGGCCATCAGGCTGTGCAAGCAAGTGCCTTTAACCACTGAGCAATCTCTCCAGCTTACATTATTAATTTTTAAAAATATTTTATTTTTATTTATTAGAGAGAGAGCCAGGGCCTTCAGCCACTGCAAACAAACTCCAGATGCATGTGCCATCTTGTGTATCTGACTTACACGGGAATGGAACCTGGGTCCTTTGGCTTTGCAGGCAAGTATCTTAACCACTAAGCCATCTCTCCAGCACCATTATAAATAATAATAATAATAGCAGGCATTTTTGCAGATGATATGATTCTATGTATAAGTGACCCAAAAGATTTCACCAAAAAATAACTAGAGCTGATAAACCCTTTCAGCAAAGTAGCAGGATATAAAACCAACACATAAAAATGAGTAACCTTTGTATATACCAATGACAAACATATGGAGGCAGAAATGAAGGAAGCAGTCTCATTTACAATAGCCACAAAAGAATTAAATATCTGAATGTCCCTAACCAAGGAAGTGAAAGACCTCTAACATTCCTCTGATGTGTAAAATTAGTTTCCTTTAAGTTTAGCAGCTGCTGAGTGTTAGAGTTTAGATCGAGGTCCTGGGACACGATTTTTGGTATACAGAGTTCATTGATTAATGGCTCAGCACAAGGTGGTTTCAAGAGAGAAGGGAGAGGGTTTTCAGAGGAGAGGGTGCAACGAGGACAGATGAGGTCTGGAGAGATGGCTTAGCGGTTTAAGGCATTTGCCTGCAAAGCCAAAGGATCCCGGTTTGATTCTCCAGGACCCACATAAGCCAGATGCACAAGGGGGTGCTTGAATCTGGAGTTCATTTGCAGTGGCTGGAGTCCCTGGTGTATCCATTCTCTCCCTCCCTCCCTCTATCTCCACCCCCCGCCTCTTTCTCTTTCCCAAATAAATAAAAAAAATATTTTTTTTTAAAAAAGAGGATAAACCGAGCGTGATGGCACATGCCTTTAATCCCAGCACTCAGGAGGCAGAGGTAGGAGGATCGCCATGAGTTCGAGGCCACCCTGAGACTACAAAGTCAATTCCAGGTCAGCCTGGACCAGAGTGAGACCCTACCTTGAGAAAAAAAAAAAAAAAAAAAATAGATGATAGATACAGATAGATGCTAGATAGATACATGATAGATAAATAGATGATGATAGATAGAAGATAGATAGATAGATAGATAGATAGATAGATAGATAGATAGATAGATAGATAGATAATAGATAGATGATAGAGAAGCAGGTGCTGAGAGAGGTAACATGGATGCCGGTAGCCCAAAAGCTGCTGTAGCAGCTTGTAGCTGGCATGGATAACTGGTGTTAGTGAAAAACTGGGGCAGATTATCAGGAAGGCAAGTTTAGATTGGTGTGCACAGTGGCACAGCTGGGAAAAGGCTAGGGACAAGTAGGAGGGGGATCTGAAATGGAGAGATAGAAAAAGAGAGGATGAGAAAGAGGGAGAAGAAGGTGCATATATTTAAGAAGAAAAGCAGAGGACAGAGACAGAGATACAGAACATACATCCTCCATTTTCAGGAAAGGGCTGGAAAGGGAGACCGAATGGCATCTGGGGAAGCCTTTATGCCCATGCCCTTTGGGGAAGGGTGATTACCCAGTGAGGGAGGTGTAGAGGTGTAAGCAAGGAAGGAGCTGGATTAGTTAGATCTCCTTTTGAGTTTTGGCCTGGTGGTAGGGGAGGGAGGGGAGATGGGAAAGAGCTCAGAGACCCTTAACACTGAGAAATTAAAAGTGATATTCAGGACTGGAGAGATGGCTCAGCAGTTAAGACATTGGCCTGCAAATTCTAACGACCTGGTTCAATTCCCCAGTACCCACATACAGCCAGATGCACAAAGTGTCCCATGTATCTGGAGTGGCTAGGGGCCCTGGTGCACCCCATTCTTTCTCTCTCTCTTCTATTTCTCTTTCTGATTGCAACTAAATAAATAAAAATATTTTAAAAATGAAGTTAGATATTCAGTGCCAAAAAGCAAAATGGCTCTTGTGAAACCATCCCTTTTCTTGGTTAAGCCAATGGCCCTGCCTTTCTTCCCACCTGAGGCTGTACAGCACTTTCCCATCTGGCTGCACCCGCAGCATGACGTTGTCTGTAGTGGTGTCATGTATGAAGGAGCGCTTAGAGTGCACAAAAAACATGTCCGGCACCCAGATCTTCTTCACAAGCCGGCCATCAAATGTCATGCTGAGATTGTTGGTACTTGGAAACGACAGCCTCTCATCCTTCCAGTAGTGCCTCAAATAGAGTGTCATTGTAAAGTCCTAGGGATGGAGGACAGAGAGGAAACTCAGATACCTACTCATACACTGGGGGTCAGTGGAAGATTCTGTATTCCTGCAGAGCCATCACCAGTGGGGAAAACCTTGAAATGAGTAGGGTGTGGCTTCCAGATTCTGGAGTTTGCCTCAGAAGGTGCTCAACAAGACTCCTGAAGCAGATAGTGTCCCTGCACCCTATCATCTCCCAGCATTCACCTCTACAATGGGGCAGCTTCCCTGCCAATGTTTGTGACTCAAGCTGAAAATACCAGAGTTAGTTCTATGGGCACCCTCTGCCTGAGAGGAAGCTGGAAGGTAACTCCTCCACTTCCTGCACCCTCAGTTGGGCTAACAGCCTCCTGAAGAACCCTCCAAAAGAAGTGCTGCTGGTTTGAGAAAAGAGGTTTTTATTTTAAGATTTTATTTTATTTATTTATTTATTTATTTATTTATTTATTTATTTAAGACAGAGAAAGGGGGGGAAAGAGAGTGAGAATGGGTGCACCAGGGCTTCCAGCCATTGCAAACGAACTCCAGATACAGACACCACCATGTGCATCTGTCTTACGTGGGACCTGGAGAATCAAACCAGGGTCCTTAGGCTTCATAGGTATGTGCCTTAACCATTAAGCCATCTCTCCAGCCCAAGAAAAGAGGTTTTTTGTTTGTTTTTGTCTCCTTCCATGTCTCATTGTCCACTCTTCCTGGTGTTTCCTGAGAGTATGTCACTAATAAACCACTTACATTTATCTCAGGACTGTTTCTTTGGGGCTCAAAGCCAAGATAGTATCCTAAAAAGTCCTATAAATTGGGCTGGAAAGATTGCTTAGTGGTTAAGGCACTTGCCTCAGAAGCCCAAGGACCCAGGTTCAACTCCCCAGAATCCATGTAAGCCAGGTGCACAGGCATCTGGAGTTTGTTTGCAGTGGTGCCCATTCCCTCTCTCATAAATAAATTTTTTTTCCAAGGTAGGGTCTCACTCTAGCCCAGGCTGACCTGGAATTCACTATATAGTCTCAGGGCAGCCTTGAACTCATGGTGATCTTCCTACCTCTGTCTCCCTAGTGCTAGGATTAAAGGTGTGCGCCACCACGCCTAGCTAAAAATAAAATTCTTTTAAAAACAAGTCCTGTAAGTTAAGGGTTTCAGAATGGTCCCCTGCTCCTCATTTGACTTTTCTGAATGTTTCATTTATTTATTAGAGAGAAAGAGACAGAGAGGATGGGCACACCAGGGCCTCTAGCCACTGCAACCGAACTCCAGAAGCATGTGCCACCTTGTGCATCTGGTTTACATGGGTACTGGGGAATCAAACATGCATCCTTAGGCTTCTCGGACAAGCATATCCCGGGCAAGCAGTTAGCTAAGCCATCTCTGCAGCCCATCTTCATTTGATTTTTGAGACAGAATTTCACTGTGTAGCTCATGTTGGTCTGGAACTTTGAGACAAGAGTGGTCTCAAACCCAGAGTCAATCCTTGCTGAGATTGCAGACAATGCATCACCATGCCTGGGTGAGAACTTTTTTTTTTTTTTTAATCTGAACCCTCTGAAAAACCAAAAAGGACACTCTTGCTTCTTTGGCATTCCCAGAGCCAGGCACAAACTCCACAGGAGTAAAAGGGCCCTGGCTGATGGGTAGCTGCAATCTTAGGCTTATAGTTTACATCTCAAAGAATGCATCCCAACAACAAGAGCCCACCTGCCGGAGGGGAAAAACCAAGTTTGTCATCTGATTCTGTCTCATGGAGAGCTTTGAACAAGCAACACAATCTCTCTGGCCCATCTGTAAAGCAAGTGTGGCAATTCCTACCTGCCAGAGAGCTATGAGACTGAGGGAATTCAGATGTGTGGAAACAGGACCATGTGAGCCTCCTTTCTTGCCCAGGGCTCTAGTCAGAAAAATACTCACCATATCAACCTCTGAGATACTGTCCAAGCTCTCTACTTGCACATCCACACCAACAGGAATGGCTGGGCCTAGGAGAGGGAATGATGTGAGTATTCTCATTCATGTTCTCTCTCTCTTTCTCTCTCTCTCTCTTGATGTTTTGATGGCCTTGAACTCTTGTAACCCAGGCTAGTCTCAAACCCTCAATCTTCCTACCTCAGTTTCCCAAGTGCTAGGATTATAGGAGTATGCCACCATGCTCAGCAACATTCATTCTTTTTTATTGGAACTTTTAGTATGTAAAAGGTAGGCAAAAGGAGCATTTCCTCTGGAACCTCAGAGTAAAGGTCTGGTCATTCCCACCTGAAGAGGAAAAAGAATGAACTCATGGGCTGGCTCCTTGAAATCAAGCAGTATTGACAGAGAATAAGAATGTATAATTAAAGGAATAGATTACTGTCCCTTTCTTTCCTGTTTCCAGGATGTGGGTTAGGCACAGAGCATACTCCATTCATCATGGAGTAAAAGGGTGAGTTTGAATCCAACATTCACAGATGACTCCTTTCTAGAACTTATTTTTCTTTCTTTCTCTTTTTTCTTTCTTTCTTTTTGGACAAATGTGATTAGGAAAAAAAACTGAAGGCATGAAAATGAGTTCTAATACAAGTATATTTCTCCAGAAAACAACAAAATAAACATTCTGAGGGAAACCCATTTGATGTAAAGGATGAAACCCAGCAGAGGCTTTGGCATTCTTTTGTAGTGAATCACTACTTTCTCAAGCTGTTTTCATTTAATTAAATGCAACAGACTATATTCTTCTTTGAAATACATAAGCAGAACTTACCTGCCAGTTCCCAGATGAGAACAAGTTCAGTTCAAGGTTGTTGCTCAGAATTTCAAGCATTTTCAGAAGGCAGCTTTGGCTACAACTTCCCACAGCCAGCTCTTGGCCTCACTGATCTTGAATGAGCCTTCTCAGGAGCCCTTTCCCAAGGATAGCTGGTTGTCTTAGCCCAGCCACCCATTGATAGGTGCTCTGAGAATACTCAGCAGAGCCCAGGGCAAGGAGGTGCTCTGCCCTTTAAGGACAACTAAGGCAGATTTGATGAGCAGGGCTGAGTGGCCCCTGGGCTTCATGTCCTGTGCCCATGGTTAGTGAGAACCTTAAGAAAGAAGATGATTGCCTCCCCTCCTGAGAATGCTCATCTCATACCTCCAAAGCCAGGCCTCATGCTGAAATCATGGTCATCTATTCTCAGCAACTGTTCTGACTTGGTGAGAGGTGACTTGGTGATGTCAGGGCTTCGTTTCAGAATTGGGCTGCCACAGGAGGAAAAACAGACTGATTACAGGCTGATTTCCAAGGCAGGTCAAAACCATTTGTGTTCTGACTTGCTCTTGGCAGGTTTGATAGAACATGCTATTTCTTCTTTTAGCCATTAGATCTCCCTTTCTTCAGATTCTGGATAAAGAAAACTGACTCAGAAGGTCTAAGGCAGTGGCTCTCAACCACAACTGGTGCTTTTAAAGTAGCAATACCCAGACTCTGCCTCTGAAATTCTGATTTGGATCATTTAGAAACAGGGGCCTGGAAACTGGTATTTTTTTTTCAAGCTTCCCAAGGCTGGAGGTAAATTGATTAAATAATTAATCTTAGATGATGAAACCAGCTAAGAATACCTGCTTTTCTATATGTATACTCAAGAGAACAAAGACACAAGGGAGGACCTAAGTAACCTTTAATGTGATAGAGCCACACACTGTGCCTAGAGGCTTGGCAACGGTATTGGGCTTGTTGTACGTTGGATGATCTCCTTCCCACTGCCAGGAATTTGGGTTGGGTTTGGAAGATCTGAGTTGCTTTCCCTCAAGCAGATGACCAATTTGCAAAAACAAACAAAAAAAGTTGGGATGCAAGCCGGGCGTGGTGGCGCACGCCTTTAATCCCAGCACTCGGGAGGCAGAGGTAGGAGGATCGCTGTGAGTTCGAGGCCACCCTGAGACTACATAGTTAATTCCAGGTCAGCCTGGGCCAGAGTGAGACCCTACCTCGCAAAACAAAACAAAAAAAAAAAAAAAAAAAGTTGGGATGCAGCAAATGGTAATTGAATAAACCCCAAGAATGTGTGAAGAAAGAACGGACATGTCTCTGGATGATGTTAGGGGGACATGTGGCACAGATTTTTTAGATTGAACAGGGGGTGTATAGATTTTCAACATCCATGTTCATTTTGGATAGAATGAAAACTTCCAACACATGGAATGACGTGTTTGTATATGGAAGATGTTTTCCGGCAACAGGCTTCTGAATTCTCCAAGGTTAAAGATGCTGGAGCCCATGATTCACCCAGTAGCAGAATGTCTAGTACATTCCACTTTAGTTTCCTGAACACATTGTTTCAGAGAAGGCAGAGGGATAATCTGACAAGGAAGCAAGGACTGGCTAATGAAAGCAACCTTGCTTTCTTTGCATTTTGATAGCCACAGAAAGAAATATTTTATATACTCCAGAGCTTCTAATATCATCCTTGATTCCATATTCTCTTTCCCACCCTCACTGGGGGCTACCAATGATATTTGAGCATGTCCAGCACTTTAATTTTTAATTTAATTAAAAGTAGTGTTTAGCCGGCATGGTGGCACATGCCTTTAATCCCAGTACTTGGGAGGCTGAGGTGGGAGGATCTCTGTGAGTTGGAGACCTGCATAAAACTAATTCCAGGTCAGCCTGCACTAGAGCATGACCCTACTTCGAAAAAAAAAGTAGTGTTTAGAGGCTAGAGAGATGGGTAATTGGTTAAAGGTGCTTGCTAGCAAGCCTGCTAACACCAAATTAATTCCCAGCATCACGTGAAGCTGGACACAAAGTGATGTATGTACTGGTATGAGCAGCATGAGATCCTAGCACACATATGTGCATACCCACACACATGCATGCAAAAATAAATTTTTAAAAAGTTTATTAGTCTCAGAAACCTGCTCTTACTCTGCTTAAAGAAGATTTAAAATGTCTGAATCAGAACCAGAGAGAACATCATAAGTTATGTTTTCATGGGTTCCGCGGCTGTTTGTGCCAAGAAACTAATGCAAGGAGTGGCTGGATTTAAAAAGTATAGGGGGCTAGAGAGATGGCTTAACGGTTAGAGCGTTTGCCTGCAAAGCCAAAGGATTTCTGTTCAATTCCCTAGGGCCCATATAAACCAGTTACACAAATGAACTCCAGATACACATGCATCTGGAGTTCATTTACAGTGGCTGGAGGCCCTGGCCCGCCCATTCTCTCTCTCTCAACTAACTAAATAAATAACTAATAAAATAATTTTTTAAAAAAACGTTTAAGCCGGGCATAGTGGTGCATGCCTTTAATCCCAGCATTTGGGAGGCAGAGGTAGGAGGATCGCCATGAGTTCAAGGCCACCCTGAGACTACAGAGTTAATTCCAGGTCAGCCTAAGCCAGAGTGAGACCCTACCTTGAAAAACCAAAAAAAAAAAAAACAACATAAAAACAAACAAACAAACAAACAAACAAAACCGTTTAGAGCTGGGAAAATGAGCCAGTGGTTAAAGGTGTTTGCTTGCAAAGCCTGCCAGTTGGGGTCCAGTCCCACAGTACCCACATAAAGCCAGATGCACAAAGAGGTGCATGCATCTGGAATTCATTTGAAGTAGCAAGAGGCCCTGGCACACCCATATTCATTCTCTCTCTCCTCTAGCAAATAATTTTTTTCTTTGCTTCTTTGTTTTTTTTGTTTTGTTTTGTTTTGGTTTTGGTTTTTTGAGGTAGGGTCTCACTCTAGCCCCGGCTGACCTGGAATTCACTATGTAGTCTCAGGGCAGCCTTGAACTCACAGCGATCCTCCTACCTCTGCTTCCTGAGTGCTGGGATTAAAGGTGTGCACCACCACACCCAGCTCATAAATAAAAAAAAAATTTTAAGTCTGTTTCAGCCAGGGTGCACACCTTTAGTCCCAGCACTTGAGAGGCTGAGGTAGGAGGAACTCCATGAGTTCAAATCTGTTCAAGGCTACAGAGTGAGTTTCAGGTCAGTCTGGGCTACAGTAAGACCCTGCCTTGAAAACCAACCAACCAAAAAAGGTCTGTTTCAGTTTCCGTGACTTCTCTATCACTAGCAAACAGGTTGCCATTCTAACTCTGGCTTAGTAAAAAAGCTGATAAGTATCTTATAGTTTTTGGTGACAATTAGCAGGGCTGGTTGCTATTGCTTTTATTATACATGAGTATATTTGGTACAAATAATTTATATGTTGCATCACTTCACAAATAACAATGTTTGTCCAAGCAGTTCCTGACTCTGGGCACATTGGTCGTTTTTGTACCCCAAGCTCCTGTGACCAATAGATGGTTCAGCTTCTAGGTTTTTATGACATTACAGAAACTGCTAGAAACCAGTGTGGTTAGCTGCAGCCGGAGCGTGGGAGTCCACATGTAGAGAACTCTCTTAAACCCCAGGAGGGAGGACCAGAGGAACAATTCCTACTGGATCAAAACTTCTGAAAATAAGACTTCATTTCATGTTGGTTGATATTTCTGACTGCAGATTTACATTCAAATATAAGGAAAGCTGACAATCAAAACTCAAATATGGCCTTACAAACTCCATTTTCTCACTTGTAAAGAGATAATTCTGGGTTGGGTGGTCTCCAGCTCCCTGTTTTTTGACTGATGCAGGGCAAGCCAGTAGCTCGGACACAAAAAGGATTAGGGCCCAGGTGAATCTATGGAAGGTCCCATCTGTGCAGACTGCTATGGCAGGGCAGCAGTATATGTGAGAGGTTTCATCCCTGTTATTCGGGTTATAGGTAGGAGACACTTTAACGATCCTTGTAGATATATAGCTGATGACAATTGCTTTTTGAAACAAGATTGAAAAGAGATCCACATATCCAACAGAAGTGATAGAGTCATTACCACAAATCAAAGGTGATTTGAGAACTCACAGATTTGCCCTAATTCTAACATGCAGGAATCAAATTATTTTTTTAATTTACATGCATTTTTTCCTAGAAAATTTTTTTCACCCAGGATAATTAATAAGGAACTTAAAAAATAATAATAATACTGTTAAATATTTATTGTTTCATAACACAGTTCTAATTTTCTTAAATGGAAGGGAAAACAAAGGGAAAATGGGGAGAGACACCCACACAAAACACATAAGCTGGCAATGATGCTGACTTGCCAGAACAATGCTGAAAGCTTGTTTTCACCCTCTGTCCCTCATTGTCACTCACCTGCCTTTCTTAGACGTCTCCTGTACCTCTCTTCTTGGCCAATGTACTGTGCTCTCAGTGGCCAAAACCCATCCCCACCACAAAAAAAAGATGCCAAATTTCATATTCTGGATAGCCAACATGGATTTCCAAATCAAACAGTTCTCCCAAGAAACAGCAAGAGGGAAATGGATGTTCCTTTTCTCTCCTAAGACATTATTGCTCTGCTCATTATTAGAAGGATGTTTACTCATGCAAATAAAAAAAATCAACTGGCAGTCTCTAATCTGGTGAGCAGGAGAAAGCAATTTCCACTAAACCTACAAATCCTCCTACGTCAGATGTCAGGGATTTTTCTAAACTGAGAGTTGAATTCCTGTGTCCCTGTGGTACAATTATTTGGGTTGGTTTGAATTAGTTCATCAACAAATGCAGTAAATGTGTTAGTAAAGGTCTGCATTTTCTGACCTATTGAATAAAAGGAAGTAAAAATGGACCAATACAATTTACACAATGAAAAAGGTGGGGGTGCTGAACAGCTCTGCTTTCATGTAAATGAGTTCCTCTTCAGGTATATCTGAAGCTTCCAGCCATTACTATCTGTGTGGCAGGGGTTGCATTTGGCTACCTATTTGCTCCAGAATGCAGCTATGGTTCATAACTGCTCCAACCATCATCACATTGCCATAGATCAATGGCTCGCTAGCCTTTTGATACCAGAACCTTAACTTCATTCATAAATGTTTCCATCACAATCCTCATCACAAACTTAATGTCTTATACCTAGCAGAAATAATAAATATTTGCTGCATGAATAAATGTCTGTGTGCAGATGTTTTTCTTCTGTACTGGGATTAAATCCAATGCCTTCAACATACTGAGCAATTGCTCTACCACTGAACTGCATCCCCAGCCCTCTTTTTACTTTTTTTCTTTCTTTTTTTAAAATTTTATTTATTTATTTGAGAGAGAGAGAGAGAGGAAGAGGCAGAGAGAAAGAGAGAATGGGTGCGCCAGGGCCTCCAGCTACTGAAAACACACTCCAGACGCATGCGCCCCCTGTGCATATGGCTTACGTGGGTACTGGGGAATTGAACCGCGGTCCTTAGGCGTCGTAGGCAAACGCCTTAACAGCTAAGCCATTTACCCAGCCCTCTTTTTACTTTTTAAAAAAACTTATTTATTCATTTATTTGAGACACACAGAGAGAGAAGCAGAGAGAGAGAGAGAGAGAGAGAGAGAGAGAGAGAGAGAATGGGCATCCCAGGGAATCTAGCCATAGCAAATGAACTCTAGACTCATGTACCACATTGTGCATCTGGTTTTACATGGGTACTGGAGAATCGAACCTGGGTCCTTTGGCTTTGTCAGCAAGCGCCTTAACCACTAAGTCATCTCTCCAACTCCTTTTTACTTTAAGACAAAGTCTCCACTAATTTGCTCACGCTTAACTTGAGGTCACTCTGTAGGCCAGGCTTGCCTTGAACATACAATAGTCCTCACTCAGTCTCAGCTTTGTTGTTGTTGTTGTTTTGTTTGGTTTTCCAAGGTAGGGTCTTGCTCTAGCTCAGGCTAACCTGGAATTCACTATGTACTCTCAGGCTGGCCTCAAACTCATGCAATCCTCCTATCTCGGCCTCCCAAATGCTGGGATTAAAGGTGTGTGCCACCACGCCCGGCTTCAGTCTCGGCTTTTGAAGTGGCTTGGATTAAATGCCTGCCTAGTCAAGCCTGGCCCAACTGGACAGGTAAAGGGTTTCATTTTCTGCTGCCTACTATTTCACATACACTGTACTCTTTCTAGGACAATATAAGCCTTTACTATATCTTATCCCTTTATTATTACCCCTCGCCCAATACAAGATTATCTACTGTCAGATGAAAATGTACATTTTTTCTTCCTTATTTCACAAAGTTATAATCAAATAATAGATGCATTCCAAATCTTAAGACCAAAATAGTGAGTCATTATTTGATCAATCCACTAAACATTAACCCTTGAGATTCAATCTTCCCAATGGATTCATTTCTTCTTTCTTCTTCAGAATTTTCATCATACACTGAACCATTTGTGGTCTTGAACAGTTGTTATGATTTAATCTGAACCTCAGCATGGGCACAAGGACGATGAAGACAGTGACTGGAACCAGATTGCAATGACAAGGCCAGTCATTCTGTGAGCATCAGCAGCCCAGCCCTTCTGCTGCCTTGGAACTTGGGGAAGGCTCTGGTATTCTGTACATCTCAGTCCTCAGAACTAATGCTTGTCTCAAAGTTACTCACTGGGGAGGGGTGTGCCCTCTCTTTGGCCGACCACTTTTCTACAATCTTGACCAGGTAAATACCCAGACCCAAACATGAAACTGTTGGAGACAGTGAAGAAGAGTGAATGTCCTTCAGTGAGCAAGGAACTGGAAGCAAAAATTCCCTCCACTCCTCGAAAGAAGTCAAATGCTATGATTTAAAGGAAGGAGCCTTATCAAAATTAGGTCCTTATAATAGAAAATTCTGCTAGAGATTTAGTGATCTAGGAGAATCTCAGTGGACATTCATAACAGTATAGGTTCAATAAATCAGACTACCTCCCTACCTCTGACTCAGCTACAGTAGAGAATCACTCTAGAACATGGGACTCTTCTGGTTTGATTAGGTGGGATCCATGAAGGTGGACTGGGCTAGGGCACAGGCCTGCTGCTGCTGCTGTCTTTCGACACTGCTCTGCTAGAGAGGAACTCAGAAATAGGTAGGAAGGGTATCAGATTTCCATAGCATACCCATGGCCACACTATGCCTAGGACCACACTATGTTGTCTCAAATTCTTAAGTCCTGACCTCCACAGCCCTAGGCTTGTACTATAAGGAGATTCCAAAAAGGAGCACAGAGCTGAATTCATAAGGGCCTCACAAGAGCCTGGAAATGCTTTTCTAGACAGACCTGGAGTAGTAATACCAATAAACATAATGGATCTATGGACAAGTGGGGTTGAAGGGAGAGAGAAGGCAGAAGTATGTTATATGATGAAAATGAGCACAACTTAGAGAAATTCTCTGAGGAAAAAGATTATTTGTTCATTTACATAGTTGCTGGCACAATATAAATTTCCTGTCTAGGATCTGAGGGTAGGCACTTACTCCAGTTTATTCACAGATATTTTCTCCAAATTTCCTACCCAGCATGTCCCTAAGCTTTCCCTTCATTTCTTCTTTCCACAATTGAGTTTTGGGCACCACAAGAGTCTCAGAACATCTGCGAAGCATGTGAATCTTTTTGTAAATAGGATGGAATTTTTGAACAGGTTTATACACAAGAATACAAGATAGTTCTATTTAGAGTGAAGTATGACAGAAACCAACACAAATGAGGAACAGCATGAGTAACGGCAGTTGGAGGCTTCTGGATTCCCCCAAAAGAGTGATGCTCCTCATGGTGGTTAAGAAGGAGTTTCCTGGCCTGGTGTGGGGAGTGTGGCCATTAGGTCCATGTGTCCACCAATATATGTCCAAGCCCTTTCTTTGGCAAAGCCTTGGAGCCTCTAGGAAAATACTGACCAATAAATCAAGTTGAAAAATATGTAGAAGGCAGGGAATATCAACCTGGAGTATTTGTCGATAGCATGGGTATTCTGGAAGATGCAAATCCCCATCTGGCCCTTGAAAAAGCCTTTCTTCCTGGAGGAGGTTGTTTCACTGTTCAGGGCCAGATGGACCACTATTTTGTCTTGCTTTTCTTCTTCTTGCAAACTATGACTTCTTGGATACCCAGCCAGGCTATTGGCCTCAGACTCACTGTAGATCCCATCTAGTATCATGGTTCTTGAATGAAGCATTCCACACATGCATGACAACTACAGGCAGCAAACACAAAGGGCATCATGAGATGGACAAAGGATATGGCCTGGATGAAGAGCAAAGCCCCGTTGCTACTCAGAGTCCCACTATCCCCAACTTGTCAGAGTTACAAGGTTCTCTAGAGAACATTTAGTACAGTGCTAATCTACCCTGACTGCCTATTAGAATTACCAAAGCCCCACTTAACTAGTTAGTTTAAAACTACCAAGTATACAGCTCGAATTGAGAACCATTGATCCAGCCCAGCTGAAGAGGCAAAAATAGAAACTCAGAGAGCTATGCAGTTCTCTTGAAGCCATATAGCAGGTGTGAGAACTAGAATTTTTTTTTTTTTTTGGAGAGAGACACAGGTAGAGACAGAGAGAGAGGGAGAGGAAGACAGATAGAGATGGGCATGCCAGCAGCCTCTCAGCTGCTGCGAACGAAATCCAGATGCATGAACCCCCTTGTGGTCAAGTGCGGCATTGCACCCTTGCGTCACTTTGCATCTGGCTAAACGTGGGACCTGGAGATTGGAACCACTGGAGATTGGAACCAGCGTTCTTAGGCTTAGGAGGCAGGCGCCTTAACCGCTAAGCCATCTCTCTAGCCCAAGAACTAGAATTTTTTTTGGCACAGGGTTTCACTATGTAGCCTAGGCTGTCTTAGAACTCTGTCCTTCTGCTTTTGCTTCCTGAGTGCTTGAGCCAGAAATTTAAATCTATATATTCTGTTTGCACATGATTTTTTTTTTAAGTTAGGAAGAGCTAGGGATATAACTCAATGATAGATTACTTGTTTGGCTAATGCAAGACCCTGGATTATTCTCTCCTTATGCTGAAAAAAAAATTAAGGGGGCTGGAGAGATGGTTCAGTTGTTAAAGATTCTTGCTTGCAAATCCTGATGGCTCAGTTTTGATTCCCCAAAACCCATGTAAAGCTAGATGCAGAAAGTGGCACATATATCTGGAGTTAGTTTACAATGGCAGGAGGCCCTGATATGCCCATATTCACTTTCTGTCTGCCTCTTTCTTTCTCTGTGTGTATCAAATAAATAAATAAAAATATTTTTTAATTAAGGTAAAAAGTTCTTATTTCAAAGAGTTACATTTAACTCTTTAACATTAACATCAAAGAGTTATATTTAAGTAATAGTTAAGTTTCATAAGTAGACATAGATGCACAGGAAGCTGAGGCAGAAGAATCACCAGTTGGAAGCTGGGCATGGAGGCTCACGCCTTCCAGCACTCAGGAGGCAGAGGTAAGAGGATTGCCATGAGTTTGAGGCCACCCTGAGACTACATAGTGAATTCCAGGTCAGCCTGGGCTAGAGTGAGATCTTACCTTGAAAAAAATAAAACAACAACAAAAAAAACATCACTAGTTGGAGGCCAGTTTAGGCTATTAGTGAGAAGCCTTGTCCCCCCACACAAAAATATTAACAGTCATAGTACCTATAATAATTTTTTTGAAGCAAAATCTCCTCTTCCAGCCCAGGCTAACCTGGCTGGCCTTGAATTTACAGAGATCCTCCTACCTCAGTCTTCTGAGTGCTGGGATTAATGGCATGTGCCACCACACCCAGCCTCTAGAATACTTTTTTTTTTTTTTTTTTTTTTTTTTTTTGAGGTAGGATCTCACTCTAGCCCAGGAATTCACTATGAAGTTAGTATCAGACTGGTCTCAAACTCACAGTGATCTTCCTACCTGTCTCCTGAGTGCTGGGATTAAAGGCGTGCGCCATCAACACCAAGCAATGATACATTTTTAAGCAGCTTAATTAATTGTCTCATCAAAAATATTCTTATAGGGCTGGAGAGATGACTTCACAGTTAAAGTGCTTGACTGTGAAGCCTAAGGTCCCAGATACGATTCCCCAGTACAAGGTAGCACCTATGTCTGGAGTTCATTTGCCTGGCATGCCCATTCTCTCTCTATCTGCCTCTTTCTCTGTCTATGTCACATATGTTTATATGTGAACTCCAGTTGCATGTGCAACTTTGTGCATCTGGCTTTTTGTGGGAATTGGGGAATCAAACCCAGGTTGGGAGGCTTTGCAAACAAGCACCTTTAACTACTGAGCCAACTCTCCAGCCCTACAACCCCTTTACATTAAAGGAAGCTATCCTCTCCATGGCCCCTGCTGAAGGAGGATATTTTAGCCATATTTTGCACTGAGATAACCCTGTTCATTTCCTTCCTCCAGTTGCAGCTGAGAGGGGTTGGTTTAAGAGCATCTCATCTGTAGGGTAACTGTTAGACTGGGGTGTGACTTAAAAAAGATAAGCTGGATTCAATAGAATCCCAGTTTGGGAAACAGAATGAGCTGAAATTGAAGTAAAATTTATAGAGAAGAGAAATAAAATAGTCAAAGGCATGAAGTGATGGAGTAGAGTCAAGACAAGGTTAAAATAATAATGAGCAGAAAAGGAGTGAGTATAACAAATAAGGTGAAAAATAAAATGCATAGAAGTACAAGTTAGTGTTGTGTGAATAACATCACAATGGGTTAAGGACCTAGGCTGAAGAATTGAGGTAATGATGAGACTTCGGTCAAAAGGGCCTAAAAATAAATCAAGTTACTAAAGCAGCTGAAAAAAAAAATATGTTTAGGGCTGGAGAGATGGCTCAGTGATTAAAGCACTTGCCTGCAAAGAAAGCATAACAACCTGGGTTTGATTCGCCAGTTCTCATGTAAAGCCAGATGCACAAAGTTGCACATGCATCTGGAGTTCATTTGCAGTGGATACAAGCCCTAGTATGCCCATTCTCTCTCTTTCTCCATCTCTCTCTCTCTCTCTCCTTGGAAATAAATAAAACATTTAAAAAATTTTAAAAATATCTTTATATAGGGCTTGGTAGACTTCTGCAAACCCAGCACGCTAACATTGATGGTGAGATGGGAGGCCAAGACAGGAAAATTTCCCGGAAGCAAAGAACAACAGCAGAACAAGAACCCAGAGAGAGAATCCTGTCTCAAACTTGCCTCAAAAGTGGAAGGGTGCTGGGCGTGGTGGCACACGCCTTTAATCCCAGCACTCGGGAGGCAGAGGTAGGAGGATCGCCATGAGTTCAAGGCCACCCTGAGACTACATAGTTAATTCCAGGTCAGCCTGGGCCAGAGTGAGACCCTACCTCGAAAAACCAAAAAAAAAAAAAAAAAAAAAAAAGTGGAAGGGTGAGTACCAACCCACAAGTCATCCTCTGATCTCCACAAGCAAGTAATGGCATGCTTGTCCCCTCCCCCCTGCCTATAACACACACACACACACACACACACACACACACACAATTGACTTAATTAATTAATCTTACTTATTTGTTTTTGAGAGAAAGACACCAAGTGTATGGGTGTGCCAGGACTTATTACTGCTGCAAATGAACTCCAGATGTGTGTGCCACTTTTTTAATCTGGCTTTATGTGGGTACTAGGGAACTGAACTTGGGAACTTGGGCCTGCAGACTTTGCAAGCAACCACTGAGCCATCCTAAATAACTTTAAAAAAATTTTATTATTTTTTCTGGAGAGAGACAGAGAGAGAGAGAGAGAGGGAGGGAGAGGAAGACAGAGATGGGCACGCCAGCAGTGTCTCAGCTGCTGCGAATGAAATCTAGATGTATGCGCCCCCTTGTGGTCAAGTGCGGCATTGCGCCCTTGCGTCACTTTGCATCTGGCTAAACGTGGGACCTGGAGATTGGAACCGCTGGAGATTGGAACCAGTGTTCTTAGGCTTAGGAGGCAGGAACCTTAACCCCTAAGCCATCTCTCCAGCCCCTAAATAACTTTTTTAAAGGTTGCAAAAATAGATGGTGTGGTGGCACACGCCTTTAATTCCAGAGGATCACCATAAGTTCAAAGCCACCCTGAGACTACATAGTGAATTCCAGGTCAGCCTGGGCTAGAGCAAAACCCTACCTCGAAAAACAAACAAACAAACAACATCAAAAAAAGAACAGATTGCAAAAATATGTTTATATGAAGAAAGAGCAAACAAAATGGCAAATATTAGCAATATTGGAACTAGGTATAGAATGTATGGATGGATAGACAGCACCCTGTTCTTTCAATTATTTCTGCCTTGCCTACTCACCATTTCTATCTGGGGAAAAGGAGCCCATCCAAATAATTTGTAACACTTTGGTATAAATACCTCCCTTATTCTGTATGTGCCAATCCTGTCTTTGAACTGCCCCTACCAACAAATCTTCCATTCTCATCCAAACAGGAGCACCAGCTTGGAGGAGGAAATGAATGGATTCTCCTCACCTTTTCCCGCAGCTTGTGTTCCTTCTGCTCTTGCAAGGTGGTCAGGTAGTTGACAGCCGCGTACTCCAGCACCGAGAGAAACACAAACACAAAGCTGACCCAGAGGTAGATGTCCACAGCTCTAATGTAGGACACACGGGGCATGGAGGCGTTCACGCCCGTGATGATGGTGGACATGGTCAGCACTGTCATGATGCCTGCAAAATCCAGTCTTAGTTCAGCCACTGACAGTGGTACAGAGCTGGTCCCACATCTTGCAGTCACTATTTCACATTATCTGTCTCTTAAATGAGTGAGAGACTTCCTGGACATATTCCTACCTAGTAGCCTCACTCATTCCTTCCCAAATGTCTCCCGTTCGCTGGCTGCTGTTTTCAGTCAGCTTGGGGGACTGCATTTCTGTGATGTAGATATAACAAGGTCTGGAGTGCTTTTGGATGCACAATTAAATACAGTGACTTAAGGGCCGAAGGAACTGAAGCCCACCATTTCCGTGGAGGTCCCAGAAGCTTACCATGCTTCTTTCTTCTCCACTAAGGCCTGCTGGTTAAGTCCTTCCATTTCTCAGGGCCCAACCTGATTTTTGTCTAAATTTCAATAATGGATTATAAATTCTCACTCTGGAATTCAGAGTCAGGAAAGAACTAAAACTGCAGCTCCTTCTGCAGCCTTTCCCTTCCCTTCCCTTCCCTTCCCTTCCCTTCCCTTCCCTTCCCTTCCCTTCCCTTCCCTTCCCTTCCCTTCCCTTCCCTTCCCTTCCCTTCCCAGAAAGCACACATTATAGACCTTGCTTCCAGGACTTTAGACTGTTCAAACAAGGTCAGTCACCATTTAGTATTTAAGAATAAATTTTTAGTATTTCAGAATCAGCTTATTAATTTTTAGTATTGAGCTCCAATACTGCCCCTTGTGAAAGTATCTCCAAATCAAGTATTAAGTTTCTAAACCAATAATATTCAAGTGGAGGCACTTTTAGCTTCCACAGTTTGCATAATGTGGTCAAGGAAACTGAGACTTCATCAGAATAGCACGGACAAGAGGCAGGTAGAAGAGCTGCTCCTTCTAACAGCCCTCAGTTAAGACTTTTGAAGATTTACTTTACTAGGCTGGCTTCAAACTCTTATTCCACCTGTCTCACAGCCTCTGAGTGCTGAGATTACAGGTGTGTGCTTTTCCCTAGTGATCAGCTGAAAAGAATAACCATCCTACCACACCTTAGCAAATGCTTTTACCCAGTGAAACTCTGGCAGGGACAGCTCTGTGGTCGATCCAGAAGGATACCCAGGAAAGCATGACCATCAGGGTGGCAGGGAAATATGTTTGGAGCAAGAAGAAGAAGATGTGGCGATGCAATGTGAAGTTGATATACAGACGATTGTACCAGCCTGGGGACACAGGAAGAAGCAGTGAGATTCTGTCTAAGCTTTCCTAGAAGCCCGTTTTCACTTATACTATGCTTATCAACTGTAAAAAGCCTAATACAAGCCTTCTTCCTAAAATCTGAGCTCTTTAGTATGACTATCTCATCAATATCTACCACTTATGTAACATTATATAACTTTTCACAGTAGTTTGGGGAAAGGTTGAACAAAATAGATACAAATTTAGATTTGGTTTGGTATTTATTATTTCACTAGGAATAGATAAGGTTAAGCCTGAAGAATTCACATGTTTCTTCCACATTGGAACCTGACTATGGCAAAAAATTAGCTACCAGTGCTGCTGTAGAAGGCCAGTCTGGAAGTTGTGTGGAATTTCTGAATCAGAAACTGGGACAAAGAGATCTTCTCATCTGTTTTCAGGGACTCATCTCCATTCTTCCAGTATAGCATTAGATCTTCATCTGTATATGCATCTTTGGAGAGAGGAAAATACATGAAAATAACCCTTTGGCTTCTAATGCTTTGTGAAGCAACAAGGAAATCCTATGCCAGCAAAAACAGTTCTTAACTGTGGCAGACAGAATTCAGACTCATGATTTCTCAATAGCACAAAGATTGGGGAGGAAATAAAGTGAAGGAATGAAAACTACTGATACTTACAGCTCTCCAGCTCCAAAGAGCAGGTCTGGGAATCCAGGGGAAAGTGGCTGAAGTCCATGTTGCACATGGCAGTGACAGTAATCCTATGAACCCAAATGCATATGTTGGCTTGTGTAGTGGATCATTGGCTCAGGTGCCATCCACTTTAAGGAAGATATGGCAGAGAAATAGGTGTCACTAGTCTGTGCTGGGTCCCCTTTACTTGGTTGCACTGCCCAGCTCTTAGTCTGCCTCTGCACCCTTGTCAGGCATTGCCATCAGCCACAAGGTTGTATCCCCCACATATTCCTCGGAAGTTACGCCCCTTGCCATTCTCCATCCAAGACTAGAATATATCTGATATTAGTGTTAGCATCTGTTGTGGTGAGCCATACAAACAGGCCAGGAATAAAAACTGCTTAAGGGCTGGGGAGATGGCTCAGCAGTTAAAGGCACTTTCTTGAAAAGCTTGTTGGTCTGGGTTCAATTCCCCAGTATCCACACACAAAAAGTGGCCTGTGCATCTGGAGTTTCTTGCAGTGACAAGAGTTTCTGGTGTGTATACACACACACAAATAAATTGTTTTAAACTTTTTTCTTTAACTTCTTAAATGAGTCAAGTTAGGCCACAAATCAGACTACAATAATACTTAATAAATATTAGCCATCATCATTATTTTTAAATCTTTATTAACAATCAGTAGAAAGCCAATGTCTCCATCACCTCATTTAGGCTAAAGTCACCTTCTTACCCAAACTTAAGATTTTCAGTGATAAGGAATTTGCCACCTACCAGTGTGACCATTTTATATCTAGCAGGTTCTGAATGGCATCAGAATGCTGTGCTGTCCAACACACCTGACTACATATCCTACGTACACAAGACAATGGAAAAATGGTTCATGGACAGTTACCTCATGCTGTATAGCACCTGGCCATCTGGGAACACCCTCAGCATGATGTTGTCAGTGGTGGTGTCATGAGTGAATGACCTTTTGGAGTGAACAAAGAAGACATCGGGGACCCAGATCTTCTTCACCAGCCGGCCATCAAAGGTCATGCTTTTGTTGCTGGTGCTGGGGAAGGCCAGCCTCTCATCCTTCCAGTAATGCCGCAAATACAGGGTCATGGTGAAGTCCTGTAAGACATGGAAGAGACAAAAAATAGGTTAGAGACCTCTTCCCTTTATCAAATGTCTCAGGCTTAGCTTCTAAAGCCAGAGGTAATAGTTATGTATCCTTGGACAAGATGGCCAATATTATGTCGCTGCTGCAAACATAAAGAGAATGCCTTGTTTGCAGTATGAAGAGACTGAGCAGCTGCCCCCCCCCAACTTTGTAAATGAAAATGCAGCTGTGGTGCTCAGAGACCAGTAAAGTGTGGCTCTCAAAAACTTAGCACTGTAGACCTGTGCACAGGGCTCCTTACCTATATAGCCATGCATTTGATTTCAGCTGAAAGGCAAGTTACAGAAGAAACCTGATGTGGTGGTGAAACTATGAAAATTCCCTTGTAGCCTCATGTGTTTGTGATTGAGCCCATACTCTATCCCAAGCTGGTATAACCTTTGGAAGGTGCAGACTTGCTGGATGAGGTGTGTCACTGTGGGAAGACCTTGAGGTTTATTAATCCAGCCCTACAGCACATTCACTAGCTAGTTCACTCTTGCTGCTGCCCAGCTGATGTGACAAGATATGATGCCCAGCTTCTGCTTGGGCATGCCATAATGAAACTTCTACTTGAAACAGCAAGCCTGAAATAAACCCTTTCCTCCCATAAGTTGCTTCAGGTATTTTGTTCTAGCAACAAGAAAGTAACTGCAACACCTAGACAGCCAAATGTCCCTGTTACGAAGATTTCTAACATTGGACTTCTAAGATCCTTAAAGGCCTAATTGTGTCCACTGCCCATTGCATCTCCATTCACCATTAAAATATTTTCTAGATGAGAACTGGGGATACATCTCAGTGGTAGAACACTTGCCTGGCATATGTAGTAAGCTCCTGGGGTCAATCTTCAGAACTATTAAAATATTTCTTCAGAGAAAAATTGTGGAGATGAATGGCTGAGGCAGCTATTATGATTTCAACCTGGAGGTTTATCCTGTTAAAAATGTCTCCTTGGAGCCAGGCGTGGTGGCACATGCCTTTAATCCTAGCATTCGGGAGGCAGAGGTAGGAGGATCACCATGAGTTCAAGGCCACCCTGAGACTACATAGTGAAATCCAGGTCAGCCTGGGCTAGAGTGAGACCCTACCTTGAAGAACCACACACACAAAAAATGTCTCCTTGGGGGCTGGAAGGATGGCCTGGTAGTTAAGGTGTTTGCCTGCAAAGCCAAAGGACCCAGATTTGATTCCCCAGGACCCATGTTAGCCAGATGCAAAAGGTGGCACATGCATCTGGAGTTTGTCTGCAGTGGCTGGAGGCCCTGGCATGCCTATTCTCTCTCTCTCTTTCTCTCTGTAAAATAAATAAATAAAAATAAAAATTTAAAAATGTCTCCTTGGGGCTGGGGTGATGGCTCAGTGGGTAAACGTGCTTGTTTGCAAAACTTGTCAGCCTGGATTTGATTCCCCAGTACTCATGTAAAGCCAGATGCACAAAGTGGCACTTTTGTCTGAAGTTCTTTTGTGGTAGCAAGAGGCCCTGAAATGCCCATGACTACCACCCCCAATTTCTCCTTACAAATAAATACATAATTTTTAAAAAAGTGTTTCCTGTCTGTATAATGGAAGCCTTAAACTAAGAATTTGGTACTTAGGTCATAGCCAGGGATAAGACACAGGGGGAAATAACTGCTCAGAAGACCTTCTTTTGGGAGTAGATGAAGGAAAGATGAGGGGTACATGGTGGAGAATAAAGAGGACATCCCAGGAATGGGAGAAAGAACTAAGATTGTACCTACATGAAAGTCTGTCCCTAGACTGATTGGGGGTAGGAGAGAAAGGGGTAGGGAGAGAGCTTGCCTATCCTCAGCACCAAAAGAAGAAAAGGAGGGAGACAGAGAGAAAAGGAAGAGGAAGAAGAAATTCATCTCCATTGCTCCTCCAAGTGTAATTCACTTGGCCTCTTATATCACCTGCAACATGTAAGTTCAAAAGGAAAGTCTTGGATTTCACTCCTAGAGATTCTGACATCAGAGCAGAGTTGGGCTTAGGTAACTGCCATTTTTACTCATAAAGATGAGCACCTTGTTCTAGATTTTACTGTTCCTAGGCCAATTTCCAAGCCACCATTTTGTCTTCTCCAACTCTGCTCTGCCCTCACAGCTAAAGTCTGCACCACTGAGGCTCTTATGCTCTCAACATCTCAGCCACGTGATCCCTCATTGAGGCAGCCATACCATGTCCACCTCTGAGATGCTATCCAGACTCTCCACTTGCACGTCCACACCCACAGGAATGGCAGGGCCTACAAGAGAGCAGAGGCAACTGATTAAGACATAGCCTGTCTATCATGGAGCTAGGATTTAGCCCTCGCATTTTTCCATGAGAGCAAGAGCTAGTGAGGGGATGTTTCCTGCTAGTTCCTGATATGTGAGGTGTCTGTGCTTTATCACTGAGGTCAGAGCCTATCTTTTCTATGCACTGTTTCTGGGCCACGGTGAATATTAAGTGAACTGATGAGCTGCACTGCTACTATCTATCCAAGGACCATCTCTGTAGCATAGAGTTAATAGTATGGCTTCAGTGACTGAGTGGAGATCACATGTTGTGCCCAAGAACCTCTGACCTGAGGGTTGGTTCATCTGCCTACCTGAGTGTGTTCAATCATTGAATCTATCCACAGAGAAACTAACATATAGATAGGGTCCTGCTCTCTAGAAGCCTTCAATCTAGTACAAGACAAAGTCTCTGCAAAGTTAAGTTACAGTACAAGACAATACTAGAAGATAAAGGACACATTGGGTGGGAATCTACAGCACAGAATCTAGCACTGCATTTCATCTGTACCCACCCCCTGGGTAGATTTCTAAAACTATTTATCTGTGAGTTTATTTTGGAGTTCTGCCCTTTTTCTTGAGTTAGATGATTTGGTAAGTTTGCAGTATGATAGTTCGATGAACTATACACTTAAAATTTGTGCACTTTTCTTGAACTTCAGCCTTTGGAACTATGAGAAATGTCTATTGTTTCTAAGACACAAACCCAGACTGGAAAGTTGGTTCAGTGGTTAAGGCACTTTCTTGCAAATCCTAAGGACCCGGGGTTCAATTCCCTAGTACCCACATAGAGGCAGATGCATAAAATGGCACATGTGTCTGGAGTTTGTTTGCAGAGGCAGCAACCCTTGGTGCACCAATGCTCTCTCTATCTGCCTTTCTCTCTCTCTCTCTCTTTCTCAAATAAAAGAAAAAAGAAAAAAAATTTATACAAAAAAAAAAAAAGACACAGACCCCTATAAGACATTTCTCCAGATCCTGGAAAGGACTATCACCAGCAATGCTTCCTCTCTGTCAGCTTGAAAGGAATCTGGGGCAGGGGTTGAGTGAAATTGCTTCTGCATTGAATTCTGGTGGCTCCCTGTCAGGTGTTTCAGGGGAGGTCCAAGAAGGAGGGCCAAATATGAGGGCAAGGGAAAGGAACCCCAACTTAAGAGCAGTGCTGTAGCTTTAAGAAGAAAAGAAGGAAAAGGAGAGCCAGCCGGAAGTGAGGCTGATGGTGGGAGTCTGTGCTCTAGCATGATGAAAGAAAGCCTGCCAGGGCTGGAGAGATTGCTTAGTGGTTAAGGTACTTGCCTGCAAAGCCTAAGGACCCATATATGACTCTCCAGTACCCACATGACACCAGATGCACAAGACAGTGCATGTGTCTGAAGTTCATGTGCAATGGCTGGAGGCCCTGGACGACCCATTCATGTTCATATTTCTATATTCTCTCTCTCAATAAATAAATAAATAAATAAATAAATAAATAAATAAATTCTTAATAAGGAAAGAGCTTGCTTAAGGGGAGACTGTGGGTGGTTGAGAACAGAGAAAATGGTGGGCAAGAAGAGGTTGCACAAGGGAAAGAGAATGAAAGATCAGGGAGCAGTTGTGGGCACACATACTATGGACGGAGGTTAAGAGAATGGGAAAGAGAAAAAAAAGGGTGGGAGGGGAGGGGAAGGGCAGGAAAGGGAAGAGAGGAAAGAATGTGAGATGAAGAAGGAAGGACAGATGAGCATGTGGGTAGGAAGTAAAGACAAAAATATATACACCTGGGGTCAGAAGAGACAGGGTAAAGAGCAAAGCTGGTGGCAGAAGGGCTTTTATGCCACTTGTGGCAGGGTGGCTGGTCAGTGGGAAGTGACCAGTGAAGTTCTAGGGGCCAGGTAGCCTGGGTCTCTGTGGGAAGGGGCATGGAGAGGCCCTTCCTAGTTAGAGGGCAGAAGGAGCTCAGAGACTGACACTGCCCATAATCAGAAATCCCCAGACTAGGCAGGCTGAAGAGCTGTTGTGTGTTCTAACTCTCTTGCCTATTCTGTGGGATTTTTTTTTGTTTTTATTTTTTGAGATAGGGTCTTGCTCTAGCCCAGGCTGACCTGGAATTCACTGTGTAGTCCCAGGGTGACCCTGAACTCACAGTGATCCTCCTACCTCTGCCTCCAGTGCTGGGATTAAAGGCCTGCGCCACCATACCTGGCTTGTTTTGATTTTGTTAGTGAAATAAAGTTGGCTTGGTCTCCTTTGTGAAAGTAAACAGCTGAGTCACTTGCAGCTTCTTTCCATTAACAACTTCTCTACCACTTAAGCTTGGTCCTCTCCTTAGGAAAAGGAGTGACTGTAGAACAACGAATTTATCTTACTGCATGTGGAGTGGGGGAACCACACTTCCCAGGAAAGGGCTGTAGCTGAGAGAACTGGGCAGTACAGCACTTCAGCAACAGCACTGGGGTCAGGTGGGACCCAGCAGTGTGGGGAGGACTCAATCCTACCTCCAAAGGCTGGCCTCATGGTGAAGTCATGGTCGTCCACCCTGAGCAGTGGCTGGGGTTTTCCTGTCCAGATTTTGGTCACATCGAGGTTCTTTTTATATAAGTGACTGAAAAGACAAACAAATGCTTGTCCATGACCACCAAGTCGCTAGGCAAGATGATGTGGAGACATGATAAGTATCTTTGCTCCATTCTGCCACACCTCATTCTGCTCACCCAGGGAGAGGGAGGACTAAATGATTCCTCCACACTCTCACAAGCAGGCCCAACTGAAGAAGATAGATCCTTCCAGAACCTTCCAGATGTTCCTAGGCAGAACAGCATTCTTTCTGCCTGACAACCTCTTAGTTGTCTTACGAAAAGTAGAGTGAAGATGAATAATGAAGGGATTATGCTTTGTTTTCTTTTTTAAGAAATTTCTCATATGCTGTTATAATATTGGGTTTGTGATAAATATGCTCTGAAATATAGTCAAAGTTGAAAGTGTTGATTTTATCCTTAGTAGACCAGTGTTGCTTCCATTGGCTCCCCACGGAGAGCCTTTATCCCAGAACAGGTTGGTTGCCAGCTGGTGGCAACTGGAGCAGGCACTCAGAACTGCAGGCCCTAACTCAGCCTCTTTCTCTAAGCTAAGTGATGCAAGAAGGATTCTCTCTTCACTGTCGTTTACAGGCTTTCTGTATCCATTTCATCATCACAAAAATCGCACACACTTCTAAATGGTATGTCTATTGACAAGGTTATTCTGGCTTGTTGGATAGTGTTTGGAACCTGAGTTATCTTGCACACATGCCTGAGTTAACCTAGGGTAAGATCTGAGTTCATCTTTGTGTCTGGTGTACTAAGAACATTTTCTAGCACACAGAAGACATTCAACAAATGGGAACAATATGAAAGATAAACCAACAAGCTTCCAGAAGAAATTTAAATGGATTCTAACATATTTAGCCAAAGTTGTACCTAAACTACATGGGTATTGGCCTTAATTGCACATTAGGATTGGAGCTATCAAAAATCCTAATATTTGGGCTGGAGAGATGCTTAACAGTTAAGGCACTTTCCTGTGAAGCCGAAGGACCCAGGTTCAGTTCCCCAGTACCCACATACAGCCAGATACACAAGGTGTTGCATGTGTTGGAATTTTGCATGCGTCTGGAGTTTGCAGTGGCTAGAGGCCCTGGCATACACATTTTCTCTCTGACTGCCTCGTTCTCTCTCTTTCCAATAAATAAATAAATTTGAAAAATATTTTTTAAAAATCCTAATATTTGTGGTTGGGAAGATGGCTCAGTGATTAAAGGAACTTGCTTTCAAATTTGCTGGTCCAGGTTTAATTCCCTAGCCACCCATGTAATAGGCAGTCTTTTGCAGCAGCAAATGACTCTGATGTGTATACACACACACACATGCATATATATATATATTTAAATCTTGATGCTCAGGCATACCCTAGACGAATCAAAACTCTTAAAAGGCTCTCTAGCTTATTACCACATAGCCACACTGAGAACTCCTAACTTAACATTTCGAGATCATGCAATACCTTACAATCATAAAGCTCTGTCCAGCTTCATACCTTATTGGCTACACTGGTGATCTCAAACCTAGCCCACAGGCTGCCATTATTTGGGGAGGTTTTAAAACTGTTACTGTAAAGTCCCATCTCTGAGATGTGGATTTGATTGGTTTTGAGGAAACAGCAGTGCTGGGAGTTTTCAAAAGCCTTGGTGGGTCCAAAGTACAATGGCTTTGAGAGCTTTGACCTTATTCCCTTGCTACCTTTTCTTAATAAACTGTTCCTGCTGTGTATCTCTGCTCAATTTTTGGTTCCAAGGCACAAGAACTTGGAACCCCTCTCGGGCTGCTCATTGAACTCAAATATCAGCTGATATCAGGGCCATGACCAGACACCCTAGCAAAGCCTCCAGGAAAGGCGGATGAAGAGCTCAGCCAAAGGCTTAGCAGATCATAGACATTAAATTGTGAGTGCAGACGGCTCACTGCCCCTCTGCTTCACAGGGAGCAAATCCCTCCTGTCAACAGACTCTCCACATCTATTTAGGGAAGGATTAGAAAACCGGAAGTCCCAGAATGCCACCACCTGACATGACAGAGGAGGTTCAAATCTGCTGCTATTGAGAGCTTAGAAAAATTGTAAGGGACTAATTGTTAAGTGATGTCACTAAGATTCTGAACCGTGGACTATTTGCATGAACTGGGTGCTTTCCATTCAACCTTTTTTTTTTTTTTTTTTGGTTTTTCGAGGCAGGGTCTCACTCTAGCCCAGGCTGACCTGGAATTCACTATGTATTCTCAGAGCGGCCTCGAACTCATGGTGATCCTCCTACCTCTGCCTCCCAAGTAGTGGGATTAAAGGCCTGTGCCACCATGCCCGGCTTCCATTCAACCTTTCACAGACATAGCAAGCTCTGTTGGACAGTCTAAGCACTCAGATTCCAGGCTGTTAAGCCCCACCCTTATGGTTGGAAGCCAAAACTTCTGGGTGATCTCAAACCCTGGCCTGAGAAATCACCATGCTATGGTTTAGTTGGCAACAACAGCAATGGTAATAACTATGCCCTTGCAGGTGGCATCCCTCTATTGCAGGACTGAGCTGCTGATTTTTGATACATCTTACCTAATGTCAAACCCTTTCTTCAGTCAGAGAAATCGAAGTTTAGCAAGATTAGCAAATACAGCTGCATGGCCAGAGAGTGGCAGAACTGGTTAAAACTGGTTGCCCTGGCCTCTCAAAACTTTTCCTTCATGGGATCCTTGGCCACAGGCCAGGGTGATAGGGGAAGGCTGCTTCTGGTCTAGCAAAATAGCCATGATCAAGGCAAGAAAGGGATGGATGAACAGGGCCCTGAAGAGGCAACAGATAAGAAAGGAGGACATGAAGGGAGACCAAGTTCCAACAGCCCAGCACTGGGGTAATTTTTACACCTTAGGAGAGAAGGCCTTTGTGGGCAGGAAAGAAAAGCCATCAGGCAGCAGGTGGGAGTGGGGCGAGGGAGAGAGAAGATGGGAGAGAGGCAAGAACAAACAAACATCAGAGAGAAGCAGAGATTGCGTAAATAGGGACACAAACAATCAAAAGCACCTGCTGGGCAGAATGATTATTTTGTGTAAGTGCTTGCCAGGTAATATAGGGAAGGCTAGCAGGTTAGAAGAGCGCATGTGAGTATATATGTGTGTATGTGTGAGCGTGAGGCACCATTTGCATGGTATGTAACTATGAGGGATACCATGTACATTATGTGTGCGTAACTGGAATCACATGGGTGATGTGTCATATGAGTGTATATTTGTGGGTGAACAGGACTTCTAAAGAAGTGTCCCAAAACTAAGCAAAAAGGATCATTTGTTCCTACTTGTCAATATAGCTTAATCTCTGCATAATGAAAGTAGTTTTGAAACTTAAACTGTCAGAAGCTTAGTTGACATATCCCATCAGGAGACACAGCTCTCTATGGTCTAATCAGTGTATGCCCTAGTAGGCCCCAAAAGGTCAGAACTATGCTCCTTATTCTTTTCTCAGCTTTACTTCAATAGCTACTTTACATTCTCCAGCTATGTGTTCATCTTTTTCCACTTTAACTCCTCATGGGATGACTTTCAAGAAACCATCCTTCACTCCTAAATGTCAGATTCAAGCTCCCTCCATACCCATGCAGGGTCTGGACAGAATTCTCTAGGTCTTCTGAGACCAGATGCCATGGCAGGCCAAGCAGTTGAGGAGGTTCCTGAACCTTAACACCATTCTCAAGGGACAAATAGTTTCAGCCAATGCTTTTCTTCCAGTGTGAGTGAACCAGTAATATTCCACTCGTGAAGCTACCAGTAAGTCATGCCCCTGAACCACTGTTTATGCATCCATGAAATAAGCCCATTTGAGGCATATTCATAGCATTCAGCCAGTGGGATAGAAGGCCCAAAAGATAGCTGTTGTCACAATTTTTAAAGAAATACTGTGTGGTCTTTGTCCCCTTGAAAGTTCACAATGCCTGTTTGCATCATGAGCATTCTAGAAATTCTACTGTAAGGAGCTATTTAAAATAGCTAAAACCAGATTTCTTGATCCCCTTTGGCCCTAGATCTCCCTCTTCACACAAGACCTACTCAAATTTCCCATAACTGGAACTATGGGATGCACTGAACCAGATGACCTCTGAGATGTCTTCCAGTTCAAACCTGTGCTTGTGGTCACATAACCAGTGGAAGCCCTCCAAGGCAGGGCCTCTTTTCATTGCCCAAGAGGAGTTTGATATGTTCTTTCCGGCTGATCATGACAAGGTCTCAGATTTAGATCTCCCACAGCAACAGTCTCCACTGGGATTGGAAGTTGATTATAATTCTTTATAGCTATTTTCTAAAAACAAGGAAGTATTTAAGCCTTAATTTAGTATGTTTATGTAACATACTCCATGCATATAATCTATACAGTTGGAGGTAGCATTTCTAGAAAAAACCAGTGCATGACCAAAAATATTTAGACCACTGATCTAGAGACCTTGCTTTAATAGTTTAGAGATTAATGGTAAAGTACTTGTCTAGCATGTTAAAGGCCCTGGGTTCAATCCTCAGCATTGCAAAAAGCAAGCAAAGACTATATTAGTTTATATTCAGAGGAACTAGTTCTCATAATGCTTAGAAAGAAAAAAAATGTGTAACATACCAGATGTAGTGTTTATATTTTAACTACTTGTTCTTTTCTTCTTCATGCCTAACAGCCTTTGTATCTACCTCAGCCTGGAGAATCATGTATTATATGTATTATCAGTTCCAAACAAACTAAGTAGCTGAAAATTTAACATAATTATTTGCAATGCAAATTCTGAGTTTAACCAGCATTTCTTGGAAATGCCTTCAATTATATCTATGAAATGGCATTCACTATTATTTACACATGTATTTCTGATAACTTAGAAAATTTCAACACTTTCTACAGTAAAAGAAAACTCGATAGCATTTTAAATTTCCTCCTTATCAGATGATTTAAAGAGAACAGCTTTCCATTAAAATGTTTTGAGAGACAGGTAAGATGGAAGTCCCTCTAACCTTGGGCTGAGAAAAGGGATTCTCCTAGACATTTAAGCCTTCCTGAGGGATCTCTCATGAAATGTGACCTTCCTCCCTCCTTTCCCACCAAGACCTACCTTGGCTTGGGCATTTCCAACTGTCCTGTCCATCTCTTACTCCTGGGCTTTCTGCTCTCCACAAAAACCATCAAGCAAAACAAGAATAAAATAAGTCTCATAAAATAAGGCATTTTATGAACAAGGATGCAACAGGGACCTTCAGCAGGGCAGATGTCCCCTGGCTTAACCATGGATCTTGTCCCCAGCCTCCTCTTGGCACTTCTCGGAGGGGCTGGGAGAGCATGGTTGGCAAGGCTGATCTTCCCAACTGTTTGATACTGATGTCCATCCCACCTCATCCCCCACCCCTAAGCTATGACACAAACACCCCACTTTGCCCTCCCCACTGCTTAGAGATTGGCCATTAGTCAAGAAGTTTGTCCTCCTGGAAAACTCTGCTTCCTCTGAACCCTAGAACAGCTTTGGCTAAAACTGTTACGTAAAAAAAAAAAAAAATTAAATCTTTTGAACATACCAGCTTTTTGCTGAGATCATTAATCCATCTCTCTGGCTGCTTAAAACCAGTCTGTCACATCCAGCAGGGAGTCAGCTTGGATTCTGAGCGGATTTGCACATGGAGTGCGTGAATGTGTTCAGAAAATTTGAGAAAACACACGAATGGCTGGTTTCATTTATTGGCCAAGGATACCTGATTTCCCTCCAAAGATGTGCTCTGTCTTTGAGAAAGGGTCTCACTCTAGTCCAGCCTGAGCTGGCTGGCTTCAAACTCACAGTGATCCATCTAACCTCTGCCTCCCAAGTGCTGGGACTAAAGGTGTGTACCACCACACCCAGCTTTATGTGCTTTTTTTCTTTCAGGTTCTGTTCAAAAGATCTCCCTTTTCCATCCTTTTGGAACAAGCCCATAAAGGACCAGCTAAGAATTGTGCTTCAAAACAATAATTTTTAAAGTTTTTTTTTTTAATTTAGTGGAGATTCTTGATGAAATTCAACTTAGTTCAGTAGAATAGAACAATAAGCAGCATGGCAATGTCAAGCGTTACATGGAAGCCTCGCATAAAATTTGAAAGGTTCACTGACTAAACCACTACAAGTGTAACTTTTTTTTTTTTTTGGAGAGAGACACAGAGAGAGAGACAGAGAGAGGAGAGGAAGACAGATAGAGAATGGGCACACCAGCAGCCTCTCAGCCGCTGCAAACAAAATCCAGATGCATATGCCCCCTTGTGGGCAAGTGCGGCATTGTGCCCTTGCGTCACTTTGCATCTGGCTAAACGTGGGACCTGGAGATTGGAACTGACGTTTTTAGGCTTAATGGGCAAGCACCTTAACCGCTAAGCCATCTCTCCAGCCCAAGTGTAACATTTTTTTTCAAGCATGCTATTTTAATTTCTGTGATATGTCCCCATGTGTTATGTCGGTCAAAGAGTCACTGAGTTCCTAAATCTGAGAATCAGGGAAATAGGAGTCCTAAGATTTTACTGACCAGTCTGCATGTAGTTTTGATCTTATGCTGGAATTAAGAGGTTAAAGTGAGGCTTTAAACACAGTTTTCCAAGAACCCTTTAATTAATTCATCAACTTCACTGTGTGGTTAAGGATTTTAAGGAACAAAACATGCCACATTTAGGAATATCAGGTAAAAAAAAAAAAACAACCCACAACCAAGAAGCTGACAGGTGAGGGAAGAGAAGCAAATCAGACTAAAGCAGCATTTGCACAGTGCTTGTTTTAAAAGCACAGGCAAGAACACAGAGATCCAGAGCTAGTCGGGTGTGGAGGTGCATGCCTTTAATACCAATACTTGAGAGGCAAAGGTAAGAGGATTACCCTGAGTCCAAGGTTACCCTGAGACTACAGTGAATTCCACGTCAGCTTGAGCTAGAGTGAGACCCTACCTTGAAAACCCAAAAAACCAAACCAAACCAACCAACCAACCAACCAACCAACCAAACAAACAAACAAACAAAAAAAAAAACAAAAAACAAAACAGAAAAAAAAAACAGATCCAGAGGTGGGCTCAGGTCTGAATGAGAGAAAATGGATGGAAGACTGTTCTAGTGTGTGATTAATCTCAGCACAGGGTAAGAGCGATTTCTCTCCTAGGTGGTAAAGGCTACCTGGGCTGGGTTAGTAACTTCATAAAAGGAGACCACTGACACAGTATTTCTTGTATGTAATACTTCATAATATATTTCTTCATAACAATAGTTATAAAATGGTAACCTATAATCTTCCTGACACAAAATCTTCATAAAGTCCTTGGGCTTTTCATACTTTACCAACTTAAGCTACAGATATAACAAAAAAAAATCTGTGAATAACTTTAAAATGCAAATTTAATAAAATTTAAGATGACTCTAATTACATAATAGTATACAATGTTTTTATTTTAGATACAGACATACCAAAAACTTGCTATCAAATGGAAACAGAACTTATGTCTGATGGTAAGAGATCTAAAATTACATAAAAGGAGTAAAGATTAAATTTAACTTAAAATAATTTAATAAATTTTGTAAAAAATTTAAAAATTTTATTTATTGTGTATGTTAGTATGTAGGCATGCATACCACTGTGCACATGTGGAGATCAGGACAGCCCTGAGGTATCTGTGCTTCACCTTTGATACAGGGTCTCTTGCTGCTGCAAACAAACTGCTAGACTGCAAGCAAATGACAGACTAGCTGGCTGGTAACCTTTGATTCTCCTGGCTCTGCCTCCTACTGTCACAGATATATGAGCCATTTTGCATCCAGCTTTATGTGGCAGGCTTTGCAAGAAATAGCATTTAACCACTGAGCTATCTCCCAGGCATAAACTATTTTTACCTTGCCTATAATTTTGTTCACTTAAAAAGCCACACAAGTCCTTTATGAATAGTCTTCTCCAAACTATTTAAAATACACATGAGCTAACTTTTGTGCACTTGTCTAGAACCTAAGTATCATTTACATTTGGTTGTTAAAAAAAGAAAAAGCTTATAAATATACCTTTAGAACATAGTGTGTTTAAAAGCTGGGTACTCCCTGTGTTTCCAGATCAATAAATCATTACAGGGCCTTCAAGAATGCCCTTATCATTGATGAGGAAAACATGCTGAAGGCAATTCTTTCCATGATGATATGGTCTCATCAGACATTGTGATGATAAAATTATACATTAGAGTCTATGGGGCTAACACTAAAGGATATATCAACCTTTTTTTTTTCACTAAAAATCTTTTCTGGGCTTTAAAGAACAATTCTAAATAAAGAAGTTTTTCCCCTGTCCTCTATGACTGTTACTTAAATCCTGAGGTTTTTTTTTTTTTTTTTTAAACTAAGATGGCATGTGAAATATTAAATATATTCCTACAATTGAAATCTATGGTAATTACGGCTCTAGGCAATAACAAATTTCGATCCATACAGGATTCAAAGCAGAGCAAACATTCAAACTTTATAATGCCCCAGTTAACTTCAGGAAGGAAAAAAATAATTTCTTGGCTTGGACCATTTTTCTTTCTTTTTAAACTTGTGTGCATACTAGAAAGGGGAGGGATGGAAACAGCATATCAAAGTGGTTACTAGGTATTTTCTCCTCAAAGATCTTCATAAATACTTGACTAAAATAGAACTGTTTTCACTGAAGGAAGTTTAGAACACAAACAAGGTCACAGAATGGACACTCCCAGGGTATCTCTTATGAACACTTTAAGTGCCTTGAGCAATTCTGCTTTCCCTTTTCAACTCTTCTGTTCCCATGTAATTCTATATAAGTTGTAGGAATAGTTTACTCAATAAATGATAAAGTAGTAATACTCATGGGAAGAAAAAAACACTACCTTTTATCTATAAGTTTCAAAGGACTATACAGAAAAATACTGTAAATTTACAAAAAAGTGATTGAGACATAAGAAACAAAAGTAAATTACTTGTCTGTAAAGTAGATCAACTAATAAGACAGGGAACTTTGACTTCTAGTCCCTTAATCTAAGCAGGACAAACTGGGGAACATAGTCTGAATGTCTAGCTATATTTACATTGAATTTATAAGGTTCCAAAAAGGAATTCAGGGTAAATACAAAACAATCTTTTTGTAAACAATTATTAGATTATATCCAATGCAGAATGTTTAATGAAGTGATTGAGTCACAGCTTTTAAGTCACAAAACAGTATTACAATTCAAAGTCAAATATGTACTCATTTGCCAGATATATTCGCCGGAATATAAGAGCTGCCAATGCCAAAGTCAGGATGACAATCAGAACAGCTGACCCTCCGTGATCCATATGGTCTCTTGGCTGCTGGCCCTGGATTACTTCAGGGGAAGTAGACGACCTTCTTTGACTTTGCTGCTGGGCCCGGCGCTGTCGAGGGCTCATGGAAGTATTCTTAGCCACATGTTGAGTAGGTTGTTGCAATGATGCTGCAGACAGATTCTGTATTCCATAAAGTAAAATATTCATAATTTTGTCAGAAATTGGCAAAGAAAACTTGTATATATACTTCTTAACTGTTTGAGAATGCAGAGGATATCAAGACTATTAAATATGACTAACAGCAAAACTACCAAAAATTACCTCAATGCTGAGACCAGTAACTGACCCTTCTGAATAAGCCAGCAACAAAACTTAATATTAAGTGCCCACAAGGGAGACAAATTTATCAGCAACATAGTAGATATGGATAAAGTTACCTAATTTCTTCAAAGATGGCTATCTTATGCTCCATCAGATGCAAACCAACAGAAGCTGCTAAGTATCCAGGCACTTCCCTTCTTTCAGGGAAGGAAACAATTTGATTTCC
Source organism: Orientallactaga sibirica (assembly GCA_036365145.1). Classification (NCBI taxonomy): domain Eukaryota; kingdom Metazoa; phylum Chordata; class Mammalia; order Rodentia; family Dipodidae; genus Orientallactaga; species Orientallactaga sibirica. The sequence goes on from JAEOAD010000020.1 coordinate 1,185,004, forward strand.
ATTTTCAGTTTGAAATTTATCCATTATATATGAGAAAAAAAGGCAACTTTATATAGTATGCCATGAATAAGGTTTTCTAATATTATCTTACCATATCAACATGTTTTCACTAACAATAACGAAGGAAATTATTTCAAACTACAAGTTCTCAATGTTGTACAAAAGTAGTGCAGTTTTCAAATTAGACTTATCCTTTCTCACAATTCCAGATAAATAAGATAAACACAAGTCCAGAAGTTCTCTTCAACTTAATGTTGTCAAGAGTGCTAAGGGTGGCCTGGGAAAATGGCTTAGTGGTTAAAGCACTTGCTTGCAGGTCCAGGTTCAATTAATTCCCAAGCCACCCATGTAAGCCAGATGCAAAAAATGGTGAAAGCATCTGGTGTTCACTTGCAGTTGATAAAGGCCCTAGTAGTGGCCTATACATACACATATACACTTACATACATGTAAATAAATAAATAAATAAATGCCCAGGCAATATGCTGAGAAAAATATGGAGGGAATGACTTCAACCTAAAAGTACTAGGTAACAACTGTTCCTTCTCACTGCAATGACCCATCAGTCAGTGGGAACAACCACAAGTGTTTCAAAATCTTAAATATGGCTTAAAGATAAGAAAAACTGCTAATGGCATATGCAAAGAAGCTACACAAAATAATAGTTCCACTTATACACCTGAACCTTACATGCAGTAACTCAATGACCTTAAATTCTTTCATTGAAAGCAATTCATATAGTATTTATACATTACTGTCAATATGTAGTCTTTTAAAAGTTTTTTTAAAAATCAATTTGTGTTGTGTGTGTGTGTGTGTGTGTGTGTGTGTTGCCACTGAAAACAAATGCCCATCCGGCATTACAGGGATAGCTGGGGAATGGAACCCAGGCCACCAGCCTTTGTAAGTAAGTGCCTTTAATCACTGAACCACCTCCTTACCTCCTCAATACATATTCTTTCAAGAAAAGAAGAGCCGGGAGTGGTGGCTCATGCCTTTAATCCCAGCACTCAGGAGGCAGAGATAGGAAGATCACAATGAGTTCAAGGCCACCCTGAGACTAAACAGTAGTTCCAGATCAGCCTGGATTAGAGTGAGACCCTACCTTGAAAAACCAAAAAAGAAAAAAAGAAAAAAAAGGGGGGGGCTGGAGAGATGGCTCAACAGTTAAAGGTATTTGCTTGCAAAGTCTGATGGCCTGGGTTCGATTCCCCAGTATCACATAAAGCCAGATGCACTAAGTGGTGCATGTGTCATGTTCATTTGCAGTGGCAGGAGGCCCTGATGTGTTCATTCTCTATCTGTCTCTTTCTGTCTCTCATAAATAAATAAGTAAGTAAGTAGGTAAAAAACAATGTGGCCAGGGCTGGAGAGATGGCTTAGCGGTTAAGACGCTTGCCTGCAAAGCCAAAGGACCCAGGTTCGACTCTCTAGGACCCACGTAAGCCAGATGCACAAGGGGCGCATGCATCTGGAGTTCGTTTGTAGTGGTCGGAGGCCCTGGTGCGCCCATTCTACCTGCCTACTTCTCTATCTCTCTCAAATAAATAAAAATAAAATATAAAAAAAAAAAGAATGTGGCCATACATCTTTAATCCCAGTAACACTCAGGAGGCTGAGGTAGGAGGATCACCATGAGTTGGAGGCCAGCTTGTATTATAGAGTGAGTTCTAGGCCAGCATGGCCTAGACTGACCCTGTCTCAATGTCTCCACACCTACAAAAATATGAACGCACATTTTAAAAATATGTATTTATTTGAGGGCTGGAGATATAGCTTAGCAGTTAAGGTGCTTGCCTGCAAAGCCAAAGGACCCAGGTTCAATTCCCAAGACCCACATAAGCCAGATGCACAAGGTGGCACATGCGCCTGAAGTTCATTTGCAGTGGCTGGTGGCCTAGAAGTGCCCATTCCCGCTCTCTCTCTCTCTCTCAATAATAAATACACACACAACACACACACACACACACACACACACATATACATACGAGAGAAAGAGGAGAGACTAGGTATACCAGGACCTCCTGACACTGTAAATGAACAGAAACATGCATCTCTTTGTGTATCTGGTTTTATGTGAGTACTGGAGAATAGAACCTAGGCCATCAGACTTTGCAAGCAAGCCTCTTTAACCACTTAGGCTCTCGCCAGCCCTTCATATTTATTTTATTTTATTTTATTTTATTTTATTTTATTTTATTTTATTTTATTTATTTATTATTTATTTATTTTATTTATTGTTTTATTTTATTTTATTTATGTATTTATTTATTTATTTGGAGAGAGACAGAGAGAAAGGGAGAGGGAGACAGATAGAGAATGGGCGCACCAGCAGTCTCTCAGCTGCTATGAACGAAATCCAGATGTGTGTGCCACCTTGTGGGAAAGTGCAGCCTTGCGCCCTTGCGTCACTTTGCATCTGGCTAAACGTGGGACCTGGAGATTGGAACTGGGTTCTTAGGCTTAGCAGGCAGGCACCTTAACCGCTAAGCCATCTCTCCAGCCCCATATTTTATTTTTTAATATTTATTTAAAAAATTTTTAATTTAACTTAATTAATTAATTTATTTGAGAGAAAGAGGCAGAGAGAGAGAGAGAAAGAGAGAGGGAGAGAGAGAGAATGGGTGAATCAGGGCATGCAGCCACTGCAAACAAACACCAGATGCATGCTTACCCTGCCTTAAGGTGGGTCCTGGAGAATAGAACCTGGGTCCTTTGGCTTTGCAGGCAGACACCTTAACCACTAAGCCATCCCCATTTTTTAATATTTCTATTTATTCATTTATGTGCATGGTTTGTGTGTGTGTGCATGCACATAGGGTCCCTTGCCTATGCAAATGAATGCCCATCAGGTTTATGTGGGTGACAGAGGAACTGACCCTGGGGCAAGAAGGCTTTGCAAACAAGGACCTTTCACCAATGAGCCATCTCCCCAAAAAAGAGAAGAAAAGCAACCAAAATTAATAAAATTTAAGATGGAAAGGGCACCACTGCAAAATATATCAATGAAAATCAAAAGGACATAACTTTGTTTTAAAAAAGTATTTATTTATTTGTAAGGGGGAAGGGGAGGAAGGGAGAATGGGCATGCCAGGGCCTCTAGCTGCTGCAAACGAACTCCAGATGCATGTGATACTTTGTGCATCTGGCTTTATATAGGTACTGGGGAATTAAACCCAGGTCACTAGGCTTTGCAGGCAAACCTTAACTGCTAAGCCATCTCTCCAGCCTGGGACATAACCTTCAAAACATATACTCTACTAAACTGAAAACTTAAAAGAAATGGATGCATGTGTGTGTGTGTGTACATATGTATGTATGTATGTATGTGTGTGTGTGTATGTATATATATATATATCTATATATATATATATATCTCCATCCTACCAAAATTTAATAAACCATTTGTTTGTTTGTTTGTTTTCATTTTTCGGTTTTTCAAGGTAGGGTCTCACTCTAGCCCAGGCTGACCTGGAATTCACTATGTAATCTCAGGGTGGCCTCGAACTCATGGCGATCCTCCTACCTTTGCCTCCTGAATGCTGGGATTAAAGGCGTGTGCCACCACGCCTGGCTCCATTATTGTTTTTAAAAATATTTTTATTTGGGCTGGTGAGATGGCTTAGCAGTTAAGGTACTTGCCAGCAAAGCTACAGGATCTAAGTTTGATTCCCAGTACCCACATAAAGCTGGATGCACAAGGTGGTTCACGTGTCTGGATTTTGTTTGCAGTGGCTAGAGACCCTGGTATGCCCATTCTTTCTCTATCTACCTCTCTCTCTCAAATAAATAAAATATATTGCAAGCAGAAAGAGAGACAGAGAATGAGCGCTCCGGGCCTCCAGCCACTGCAAATGAACTCCAGATGCATGTGCCACTTTGTGCATCTGGCTTTACATGTGTACTGGGGAATTGAACCTCAGTCATTAGGCTTGGCAGGCAAGAGCTTGGATCACTGAGCCATCTCTCCAATGACATGAAAGTAGTTAAAAGGCCAGGTCTAAATGAATTCACTAGTGAAGTCTACCAGACCTTCACAGAAGAACTCATACTAATGCCTCTCAAACCATTCCATAAAATAAAAAGGAAGCTGTGTGTGGTGCTGCATGTCTTTAATCCCAGCACTTGGGAGGCAGGGGTATGAGGACTGCTTTGAGTTTGAGGTCACCCTAAAACTACACAGTGAATTCCAGGTCAGCCTGAGCTAGAGTGAGACCCTACCTTGAAAAACCAAAATTTAAATAAAAATAAAAAAAAAGGAAGGATGGGGAGGGGATAGGATGAGAGTATAGTTGCAAAGGGTAAGGGGGGGAGGAATTATCATGGTTTATTGTCTATAATTATGGAATATAAATATAAATATAAATTTTTAAAATAAAAATAAAGGTCTGGAGAGGTGGCTTTGCAGTTAAGGCACTTGCTTGAGAACCCTAAGGACCCATGTTTGACTCTCCAGAGCCCATGTAAGCCAGATGCACAAAGGTGAGGCAAGTGCAAGGTCACACATGCCTACTAGGTGGCAAAAGCATATGGAGTTCAACTGTAGTGGCTGAGGCCCTGGTGGTACAATTCTCTCTCTCTCACTCTCTCAAATAAAAAAAAATTAAAAAACATTGAAAAATAAACAAATAAAATATAAAAAGGAAGGAACACTACCAAATTCCTTTTACGAAGCCAGCATTACCTTGAAACCAAAACCACATAAATAGAAAATTTAAAAAAGAAAATTACAGACCAATGTCCTTCATGAACATAGATGCAAAAATTCTCAACAATATACTGCCAAACAGAATACAGGAGCATATTAAAAAGATCATTCATGATCAAGTGGGGTTTTTTGTTTTGCTTTGGTTTGGTTTTTTTTAATTTATTTTTATTTTTATTTATTTTTGGAGAGAGACATAGAGAGAGACAGACAGAGAGGGAGACAGAGATGGGCGCGCCAGCAGTCTCTCAGCTGCTGTGAACGAAATCCAGATGTGTGCACCCCCTTGTGGTCAAGTGCAGCATTGCGCCCTTGCGTCACTTTACATCTGGCTAAACGTGGGACCTGGAGATTGGAACCGGGTTCTTAGGCTTAGCAGGCAGGCACCTTAACCGCTAAGCCATCTCTCCAGCCCATGGTTTGGTTTTTTTAAGGTAGGGTCTTGCTCTAGCTTAGGCTGACCTGGAATTCACTATGTAGTCTCAGGTTGGCCTCAGACTCACAGTGATCCTCCTACCTCTGTCTTCTGTGTGCTGGGATTAAAGGTGTGAGCCACCATGCCCAGCTCATGTGGGTTTTATTCCAGAGACGCTGAGATGATTCAACTTACAAAAAACAGTAAATGCAATACAACATATATATAAATGAACTCAAAGCCAAAAAATGACATGATCATCTCAACAGATGTGGAAAGGAATTTGACAAAATCCAACATCCCTTCATGATAAAAGTACTAAAGAAACATATCTCACCATATTAAAGGCTATTCATGACAAACCTATAGCCAACACTAATGAGGAAACCCTCTAAGCATTTTCATTACAATCAGAAACAAGACAAGGGTATCCACTTTCTTACTCCAGTAGCATATTGAATAAGATTATTAGCTACAACAGTAAGACAAGGGACACAAAAAGGATGCAAACAGGAAAGCAAGAAGCCGAAATATCTTTTTTGTTTTTATTTGCAAGTAGATAGAGAGAAAGACAGAAGAGAGACAGACAGAATGAGAATGGGCTTGCCAGGGCCTCCAGTGCTGCAAATGAATTCCAGATGCAAACGTCACCATGTGCATCTGGCTTTATGTGGGTACTGGGGAATCAAACCTGGGCCATTACGCTTTGTAGACAAGTGCCTTAACCACTGAGCAATCTCTCCAGCCAGAAGTCAAACTATCTTTATTTAAAGACATGACACATAAGAGACCCTAAAAACACTATCAGAAAACTGAGTTGATAAACACTTCCAGCAAAGTAACAGGATACAACAAAATAAAACATAGAGTAATCAGTAGCTTTCCTATATACTAATAACAAATAGACCAATCAAAACAAAAAAAACTGAGTAGAGTTCTCAAAAGAAGAAATACATGACTTCCAGTTAGGATGGCGGCATAGGAACCATGCCAAAACAGGCTAGGGGAAAAAAACAAAACAAAACAAAAAAACCCCAGCAAAATATACTCTTCTACTAAAAAGTGAGGTGTATTGTAAATTATCGACTGCAGCAGAGAAGTAGGAGAGATCCAGAACGTCTAAAGCCCACAGAAGCAGGCAGAAGCAGCTCCAGCAGCGACGGTGAGTTACATGTGGCCGCAGCCGCCAGGCTCCACTTGAGCCGCAGTATTTTAAAGCCAGGTGAGGAGATTTTCCAACCACACTGGCCTCCTCGCAAACCCAAGAAACGTGGAAGGAGGACAACAGAGACCAATGGAGCAGCTTGTGAGGAAGAGGTTCACGTGGACCAGCAGATGGACTTCAGCCACCACCCACAGCCTCCCCTCCCCCACCAACAGCACAAGTGCCAGCAAGCACCAGAGACCTGGGGAAAAGAGCTCACCTACCCAGCACCCGGCATGATCAGAGCAGTGACCCACAGACATAGCCAGCCTTCCTGAGCCCATAACACAGCAAAGAAGGACCCAAGCGGCCTTGCAGCATAGCTGAGATCAAAGCCGTCCCAAAAGGTAACGGATTACACCAGGTCAGTACCCACCAAATAAGCCCGGTGTATAGGCTGGCATCGGAAGGACTAATTGCACCTTCCATGTAAAGGTAAATTATATCCTAAACCTGATGGATGGTCAGATATTATTTAAGCTATATTTGGGGCTGCTCATTTGTTGCTTCCTGATTTATAGTGCCTTTATTTCCTCTTCTGTCATTTGTTGGGGAAGGGTCTCACTTGGTCATAAGCTGACCTTGGAACCCTCTACAGACCAGAAATCTTAGCCTCCCAGTTGACAGGATTAAGAGTGTGGAGCAACACACATCCTTAGGGACTGTGACTGTGTTAAAGGATCTATTTGTCATAATACCTACTTTTGCACAAATACTGTGCTGTATCTCATTGAACGGATACATTGTTTAGTTAAATTTTTAGAATTTGACTGTATTCTGTTCCATTCAGCCCACTTGAATCCTCTCATAGCAGGCAAACCCAACACCTAGGGTCACTTTTATGGTTACTCCGAGAATCTTAGGAGCCACACCTAGCAACTTAAGCGCCTACCCTGAAGATATATAACATCAGATTGATTGATACATCTAATATTGCTGCAGATAATTAGAAAACCCAAGCAATAAATTAATCCAAGATGCAAAAATCTCTACATTATAATACAAGAAATACAAAAAATCAAGACAATATAAATCCACCAAAAAGTATTAATGTATCAGAAATGACCTTCAGTGAGACTGAATTACAGGAAATGCCAGAGAAAGATTTCAAAAGAACGATTATAAATATGTTCAAAGAACTCAAAGAGGAAATTAAAGGGTTCAAAGACCTCAAAGAGGAAATCAAAGAATTCAAAGAACATACAGGAAACCAATTTAATGAAATAAGGTCAATACTAGACATAAATAAGGAAATAGAAATAATAAAGAAAACCCAGCCAGAAATACTAGCAATAGAGAACATAGTGAAATAAAAAAACTGCAGAAAATCTCTCTAGTAGAATGGATGAAGGAGAGAACAGAATATTTAAACTAGAAGACCAGGTGGCAGATCTAATTCAGTCCAACAAAGAGAAAGACAAACTAATAGGAAGGTATGAATGGAATTTCAAGATATTCGGGACAGTATGAAAAGATCAAACATAAGAATTGAGGGTATAGTAGAAGGAGAAGAATTTCACTCCAAAGGCGTAGTAGGTGTTTTCAACAAAATCATAGTAGAAAACTTCCCCCAAATTGGGAAAGAGATGCAGATACAGGAAACTTTTAGAACACCAAACAGACAAAACCTGGAAAGAATCTCTCCCCACCATATTATAATTAAACTACCAAACATACAAACCAAAGAAAATATATTGAAAGCAGCTAGAGAGAAAAAGCAAGTCACTTATAAAGGCAAGCCCATTAGGATCACTCAACACAAACTTTAAAAGCCAGAAGGGCTTGGAGTGATGTATTCCAAAGTTCTGAAAAATAACAAATGTCAACCAAAGTTCCTTTACCCAACAAAGCTATTCATTCAATTAGATGGAAAAAGGACATTCCACAAGAAAAGCAGGCTAAAGGAATATCTGAAGACAAAACCAGCTGTATAGAAAATACTTGAAAGAATTCTCCATGCTGAAGAGAAAGAAAAGCACACATATAAGGAACCTGGAAAAAACAAACCATACTCCAATACTAGTTAATACATGAGAGCAAAGGTAAAACTGGAAGAACTACAAAACAAGAAAAATGGCAAAAATAAATACACACCTTTCAATAATAACTCTTAATATTGATAGCCTGAATGTACCAACCGAAAGACATATGTTTGCAGACTGGGTTAAAAAGTAGGATCCTTTAATTTCTTGCCTCTAAGAAACTCACCTTTCTACAAAGGATGGACATTATCTTAGGGTGAAAGGTTGGAAAACAATGTTTCAAGCAAATGGGCCTAGAAAACAAGCAGGGATTGTAATCCTAATATCTCACAGGGTAGACTTCAGACCAACATTAATTAGGAAAGACAAGGAAGGTCACTTTATATCGATTAAAGGAATGCTCCCAACAAGAGGACATTACAATCCTAAACATATATGCACCTAACACGAGGGCTCCCAGTTTCATCACACACTATTAGAAATAAGGTCACAGATAACACCAAACACACTTGTAGTGGGTGACTTCAACACCCCACCTCACCAACTGACAGGTCATCCCGGCAAAAAATAAAATGAGATGCTTCTTGATTAAATGAGGTCATTTAACAAATGGACCTAACAGATACATACAGGCCATTTCATCCAAATGCTGAAGAATACACATTCTTTTCAGCAGCACATGGAAAATTCTCTAAAATAGACCATATATCAGGACACAAAGCAAACCTTAACAAATATAGGAAAACTGAAATAATTTCTTGCACTCTATTGGATCACAATGGGATCAAACTACAAATCAATAACAAGAAAAGCTATCGAACATACACAAAATCAAGGAAACTAAATAATACACTACTAAATGATGAATGGGTCAATGAAGAAATCAAGAAGGAAATCAAAAAATTCATGGAGTCAAATGATAATGAGAATACAACATACCAAAACCTTTGAGACACAATGAAGGTAGTCCTAAGAGGGAAATTTATAGCTTTAAGTGCCTATGTTAAGAAATTAGAAAGGTAAACAACTTAATGCTGCAACTTAAGGCCTTGGCAAAAGAAGAACAAGGCAAACCAAAAATCAGTAGACAGGAAGAAATAATAAAGATTAGGGCAGAAATTAATGAAATAGAAACCAAAAAAAAAAAAAAAAAAACAATTCAAAGAATCAATGAAAGAATAAACAAGATTGATAAACCCTTAGCAAATCTGATTAAAAGAAAGAGAGAACAGACACAAATTAATAAAATCAGAGATGGAAAAGGCACCATTACAGCAGATACCAGAGAAATTTAAACAATCATAGGGACATACTACAAGAACATATACTCCACTAAGTTTGAAAATTGAAAAGAAATGGATTATTTCCTCAATTTATATGACCTACCAAAATTAAATCAAGATAAGATTAACCACTTAAACCTATAGACCTATAACAAGTATGGAGATCCAAGCAGTTATAAAAAAATCTCCCAACTAAAAAAAATCCAGGCCCAGATGGATTCACTGCTGAATTTTACCAGACCTTCATGGAAGAACTAACACCAATGCTTCTTAAACTTTTCCATAACATACAAGAGGAAGGAACCCTTCCAAATTCCTTCTATGAAGCCAGCATCACCCTGATCCAAATACCAGACAAAGGTAGAACAAAAAAGGAAAATTACAGACCAATCTTCTTCATGAACATAGATGCAAAAATTGTCAACAAAATATTGGCAAACAGAATACAAGAATATATTAAAAAGATCATTCACCCCGACCAAGTAGGCTTTATCCCAGAGATGCAGGGATGGTTTAACATACGTATATCAATAAATGTAATACATTATATAAATGGACTGCAGGACAAAAATCACATGATCATCTCTTTAGATTCAAAAAAGCATTTGACAAAATCCAACATCCCTTCAAGATAAAAGTCCCACAGAGACTGGGAATAGAAGGAATATATCTCAACATAATAAAGGCTATTTATGACAAACCCACAGCCAACATAATACTAAATGGAGAAAAACTTGAAGCTTTTCCACTAAAATCAGGCACAAGACAAGGGTGTCCACTGTCCCCACTTTTATTTAATAAAGTACTAGAAGTCTTACACATAGCAATAAGGCAAGAGACACACATAAAAGGGATACAAATTAGAAAGGAAGAGATCAAGTTATCATTATTTGCAGATGATGAGTCTATACATAAAGGACCCTAAATACTCTACCAGCAGACTGTTAGAGTTGATAAACACCTATAGCCATGTAGCATGATTCAAAATAAACACACAGAAATCAGTAGCCTTCCAATATGCTAACAATAAACACACAGAGGATGAAATCAGAGAATCATTCCCATTCACAATGGCATCAAAAAACATAAATACCTTGGGATAAACCTAACCAAGGAAGTGAAGGATCTCTAACAGGAAGAACTTTAAAACACTCAAATGAGAAATTGCAGAAGACACTAGGAAATGGAAAAAATCCCGTTCTTGGATTGGAAGAATAAATATTGTGAAAATGGCAATCCTAACAAAATCAATCTACACATTTAATGCAATCTCCATCAAAATTCCAACGGCATTCTTCATGGAAATAGAAAAAACAATCCAAAAATTCATTTGAAAGCACAAAAACCCTCGGATATCTAAAACAATTTTGAGCAACAAAAATAAGGCTGGTGGTATCACCATACCTGATTTTAACCTATATTGCAGAGCCAAAGTAACAAAAACAGCATGGTACTGGCACAAAAACAGACATGTAGATCAATGGAACAGAACAGAGGACACTGATATAAGTCCGGGTAGCTATAGCCACCTGATCTTTGACAAAAATGCCAATAATACTCATTGGAGAAAAGACAGGCTCTTCAGCAAATGGTGCTGGGAAAACTGGATATGCATCTGTAGAAGGATGAAAATAGAACCTTATCTCTCTCCATGCACAAGAATCAAGTCCAAATGGATCAAAGATCTTAATATCAGACCTGAAACTCTGAAACTGCTAGAGGAAAAAGTAGGGTAAACCCTTCAAGATATTGGTCTTGATAAAGACTTTCTGAATATAATCCCAATCTCTCAGGAAATAAAACCACAGTTCAATTGCTGGAACCTCATGAAATTACAGAGCTTTTGTACAGCTAAGGACACTGTGAATAGAGCAAAGAGGCAACCTACAGAATGGGAGAAAATGTTTGCCAGCTATACATCTGACAGATGGTTAATATTCAAGATATACCAAGAACTCAAAAAATTAATAAGAAATCAAACAACCCAATTAAACAAATGGGCTATGGAACTAAATAGAGATTTCTCAGAAGAAATACAGATGGCATATAAACATCTAAAACAAAAGTTCTACATCCCTAGTCATCAGGGAAATGCAGATTAAAACTACCTTGAGATTCCATGTCACTCCTGTCGAATGGCTACCATCAAGAAAACAAATGACAACAAGTGTTGGCGGGGATGCAGAAAAAGAGGAACCCTTCTACACTGTTGGTGGAAATGTAATCTGGTCCAGCCATTATGGAAATCAGTTGGAGGTTCCTGAGACAGCTAAATATAGATCTACCATATGACCCAGCTATACTACTCCTACGCATATATCCTAAGGACTCGTCTCACTATCTTAGAGATACTTGCTCGACCATGTTTATTGCCACTCTATTCACAATAGCTAGGAAATGGAGCCAGCCTAGATGTCCCTCAACTGATGAGTGGATAACGAAGATGTGGCACATTTATACAATGGAGTTCTACTCAGGGGTAAAGAAAAATGAAGTTATGAAATTTGCTGGAAAATGGATGGATTTGGAAAGGATTATACTTAGTGAGGTAACCCAGGCCCAGAGAGTCACATGTTCTCTCTCATATGTGGATCCTACCTACAAATGATTGGACTTCTATGTGAGTAAAAATAAAACTCAGTAGCAGAAGCCAGTAAGCTAGAAAGGGGATATAAAGGGAATAGAAAGGGAGGGAGGGGGACTTAATAGGATGGTATTATATATATGTAAGTAGAAGAACAGATTAATGGGGGTGAAAAGGCCTAAGTGAGGTAAGGGGAAGAGACTGAGTAAAGGAACGGTGGAGGGAGGGCAAATCAAAATCTAAGAGGATATACAAAAGCCATATGGAAACCTACTTTTCTGAACAATGGAACACTCAGAAGCGATAGACTGTTACTGGAAAACTTTCAAGGCCAGGGAGGGGATACTTTCCAGTGAGTTGTTGGCCAGGGAGGTCACAGATACCCCCAAAACATTATAGGCCATTGCCGAGACCCTTGGTTTCCCATCAGGAATTGATGGTAAGACCCTACTGCTGAAGACTCCACATACTTGGGCGGCAAGTTCACTGAGAAATCTTGCTGGAGCTGAGCTGAAAGCCTCCTTCCATGTGGACCAGCTGACAGAAAGTTGAAAAAAGCTACACTGCATGCAGTTCAATGGGAAAGACAGAACACCAGTGAAGGTACTCAACAGTGAATACTGCAAGCTTTAAATTTGGCCAGCCAGGCCAAATGAGCCAATGGGTGCACTAGTGGCATGTCTGTTATGGGCAAAACCAACTGCTCTATAATTGGACTGGAGGCCCGCTCCATGGGAGGGAATACATCCCTGATACTGAAAACCTATGACAGGGGTAGTCATGAGCCCTAAGGGTATAATGTTTGCTGGTGTCTTGCTAAATGTATATACTATGCTCACCAAACTGCCCAGTAAGCATTTCTCTTAATGTCCACACCCATATATTAATGCAACTCTCACTTTTGTTTAGAAAAGCTTCTCTTTTCAGATGGTGGCAACCTTGGAATGACTCAGAAGGCACCATGGTGCTGAGAAGGGACTGAGGAGTGCTCAGAACTGAAACATCTCAAACCCACCTTCTAAGGCTCAGGTTCCATTGCGGAAGAGAGGGCAGAAAGAATGTAAAAGCCAAAGAAAGAGTAGGACTCCTTACAACGTGCTCCTCCAGACACAAAATGGCCTGGATATCCATGAGCTTACAGGGCCTGACACTACCTACACAAGACCATCATATCAGGAGGAAAAGATCATGACACCAAACTGAAAAGAGAGACTGACTGAGGGGGAGGGGATATGATGGAGATTGAAGTTTCAAAGGGGAAAGTGAGGTGCGAGGAAGGAAAGTACCAAGGGATATTGTCTACAATTAAAGAAGTTGTCAATAAAAAATAAAATTTAAAAAAAAGAAAAGAAATGAAAAGAAAAAAGGAAGGACTCAACATGTACAAGGCTCTGGGTTTGATCTTCAGCACAACAAAATTAATTTTAATTGTGATCATTTTAGTATATATAATGAAAATGTGTATGTTTTATTTAGGTTCCTACATTTCCTTTTGAATTGTATATCACTGACTATCAATATTATGAAATTCTAAACTTTCCCTATTTAAAATGATAGTCTTGAGCTGGGTGTGGTAGCACATGCCTTTAATTTCAGCACCAGGGAGGCAGCGGTAGGAGGATCTCTGGGAATTAGAGGCTAGCCTGGAACTACAGAGTGAGTTCTAGGTCAGCCTGGGCTAGATAGATGCTACCAAAAAAAAAAAAGTTTTATAATAATCACTATAGCAACCTAAAATAATCAGCAATAAAGGAACTTGGTGTTTGCTTTTTAATGTAAGGTAAAATTGGGGCTGGAGAGATGGCTTAGAGGCTAAGACACTTGCCTGCAAAGCCAAAGGACCCAAGTTCGATTCCCCAGGACCCACATAAGCCAGATGCACAAGGTGGCAAATGCATCTGGAGTTTGTTTGCAGCAGCTGAAAGCCCTGGCGCGCCCATTTTATCTATCTGCCTTTCTCCCTCTCTCTCTCAAACAAATAAAGTTTTTTAAAAAATATATATATAAGGTAGAATTGCTTATTCAGAAGCTCAATCCCTAGGAATAGGGGAAATCAGGCTGGAAGAACATAATAAGGCTGAAAAGATGGCTTAGATGCCACCTTTAGTGGCTAAGGAGCTTGGCTGAGAAGCCCAAGGACCCAGGGTCAACTCCTCAGAACCCACATAAGCCAGATGCACAAAGTGGACATGTACTGAGTTTGTTTGCGGTCACTGGAGACCTTGGCACATTCATTCTCTTTCTAATAAATAAATAAAAATACAATTTAAAAAATCCTCACCAATAGAATGGATTAAGGAGAGGACAGAATACCTAAGCCTGATGACAAGGTGGAGGATTAGAACATTACAGTAAGGAGAAAGATAACTTAAGAAGGTATGAACAGGAATTTCACAAAATTCAGAACACAATAAAGAGATCAAACCTAAGAATTCTGGTTAAAGAAAGAAGAATTTCAATACAGCGGCATTGTTATTTTCAACAAAAGCATAGAAAAACATTTCCCAAAATTAGGAGAGGAGATGCTCATTACAAATACAGGGGGCATTTACAACACCAAAGAGACAAGGCCAGAAAAGAACCTCTCTTTGTCATATTGAAGGGTAATAAGACCCCCAAAGTAAATGGCTTTCTCTTGGCCAAACACAGGAAATGTCCTTGGGCCTTAGGGGAATAATGCAGGTCATTCCACTTTGCTACACGTCAGAAATGTCGGAAGGGAGGATCTACCTTTAAAAAACAAAACAATATCACTAGAGGTGAGTGATTTCATTCTTATCTCTTCCTGTGAGACAAAGTATACCAAGGATTAGACCTTTCCCAGAAATCCTGACCCAAGACACATGACATCAGGACTGGACTGACTAGATCAGGTGCCCACAAGGGTATTGTAGAGCAATTTTTCTCTAAATTGAAACTCTTCCTCCTGGAGGGAGAAAGGAAGCTTTGGAAATTCAAGCAATCAACAAGTCTTGGGGAAAAAGTTATAAGACTCTGCCCTAAGGTTATATAAAGGAAAAACAACTGCTTTGAGAGAGACTGAGCTGCCTACAAATCTTGTTAGTGTGCTGGAGACACTCCAACCAGCTGAACTGCCTGCAGTTGTACAGTGAGCTCCAGAGACACAACTCTTGTGAAGCATTACATAAGCTGGGGAGGGCTTTTCTGTGATACAACTGTTTTGAGGCATCCACTGCAACCCATCACCCTGCTCTGTAAGAACTCCAGTAAACTTACTGGTTCACCAAAACAGGTTTTATACAATCATACATTGATCTGCTATCTATGCCTTAAATGGGGTGAGTAGATGTGTATTCATCTTGCCCCAGGCAAAAAGTTCCCTGTGCCAAAGGGACCAGACACCAACAGATGTTATACCCTAGGGCTCATGACTACCCCTGTTGTAGGTTTTTAGTATCTGGGATGTATTCCCTCCCATGGAGCAGGCCTCCAGTCCAATTAGAGAGCGGTTGGTTTCTCCCATAACAGACATGACAATATTGTACCCATTGGTTCCTTTTGGTCTAGCTGGCTAAATTTAAGGCTTGCAGTGTCCACTTTTGAATATCTCCACTGGTGATTTTTCTCTCTCCCATTGAACTGCATGCAGTGTAGCTTTTTCTGTCAGCATGGAGGTGGTTTTCAGCACAGGTCCCACAGGATTTCTAAGTGACCCTGCAGCCCAAGTAGGTGGAGTCTTCAGCAACAGGGGACATCTCCTCTGGCTTGACTAGCCTCCTCTGTGGATCTTAATTGCCTCTACAATAATAATTGCATAATTCATGGTTTATCCCTAAATAAACTTTTAAACTCAAAATTCACCCTTCTAAAGAGTTTATTTTATAAATCCTTTGCTAAAATAGGATAAGGACCCAAAAGTTGAGGTTCACAGCCCTGTCCTGAACCCCCCAAATCCTACATCATAAGGTCATGGCACAAGTAATGCCCATAGCAACACCCAGGCAACACTGTCCAATAGAACTATGCAATGAGAATCATTTCTATGAGTATGCTTCTAAACAGTAGCATGTAGCCACATGTGCCTATAAAATACTTGGAACATGGCTACTGTGCCTGAATAAATAAAATTTGAATTTTACTTAATTTTGACTGAATTTAAATAGCCATATGTGACCAGTACACTGGACAGACAATTAGAAGGCAAACTTTTGATTCCAAGTAATTATCAAACCAATACCTTAGTCTAACAAACCTGCCAAAGATACTATCTACGAGGGAGAAAGGAAGCTTTGGAAATTCAAGCAATCAACAAGTCTTGGGAAAAAGTTATAAGACTCTGCCCTAAGGTTATATAAAGGAAAAACAACTGCTTTGAGAGAGACTGAGCTGCCTACAAATCTTGTTAGTGTGCTGGAGACACTCCAACCAGCTGAACTGCCTGCAGTTGTACAGTGAGCTCAGAGACACAACTCTTGTGAAGCATTACATAAGCTGGGAGGGCTTTTCTGTGATACAACTGTTTTGAGGCATCCACTGCAACCCCTCACCCTGCTCTGTAAGAACTCCAGTAAACTTACTGGTTCACCAAAACAGGTTTTATACAATCATACATTGATCTGCTATCTATGCCTTAAATGGGGTGAGTAGATGTGTATTCATCTTGCCCCAGGCAAAAAGTTCCCTGTGCCAAAGGGACCAGACACCAACAGATGTTATACCCTAGGGCTCATGACTACCCCTGTTGTAGGTTTTTAGTATCTGGGATGTATTCCCTCCCATGGAGCAGGCCTCCAGTCCAATTAGAGAGCGGTTGGTTTCTCCCATAACAGACATGACAATATTGTACCCATTGGTTCCTTTTGGTCTAGCTGGCTAAATTTAAGGCTTGCAGTGTCCACTTTTGAATATCTCCACTGGTGATTTTTCTCTCTCCCATTGAACTGCATGCAGTGTAGCTTTTTCTGTCAGCATGGAGGTGGTTTTCAGCACAGGTCCCACAGGATTTCTAAGTGACCCTGCAGCCCAAGTAGGTGGAGTCTTCAGCAACAGGACATCTCCTCTGGCTTGACTAGCCTCCTCTGTGGATCTTAATTGCCTCTACAATAATAATTGCATAATTCATGGTTTATCCCTAAATAAACTTTTAAACTCAAAATTCACCCTTCTAAAGAGTTTATTTTATAAATCCTTTGCTAAAATAGGATAAGGACCCAAAAGTTGAGGTTCACAGCCCTGTCCTGAACCCCCCAAATCCTACATCATAAGGTCATGGCACAAGTAATGCCCATAGCAACACCCAGGCAACACTGTCCAATAGAACTATGCAATGAGAATCATTTCTATGAGTATGCTTCTAAACAGTAGCATGTAGCCACATGTGCCTATAAAATACTTGGAACATGGCTACTGTGCCTGAATAAATAAAATTTGAATTTTACTTAATTTTGACTGAATTTAAATAGCCATATGTGACCAGTACACTGGACAGACAATTAGAAGGCAAACTTTTGATTCCAAGTAATTATCAAACCAATACCTTAGTCTAACAAACCTGCCAAAGATACTATCTACTTAGAAAATGGTTGACATATTTGGTTTACCTAGACTAACTCCAGCACTATGTTAAAACTAACTGTTTGGGGGCTGGAGAGATGGCTTAGCAGTTAGGGTGCTTGCTTGCAAAGCCTAATGATCCATGTCCAACTCTCCAGTCCCATGTAAGCCAGACTTACAAGGTGATGCAGATGCACAAGGTCACGCGTGCACAAAATGGAGCACGTGTCTGGAGGCCATGGTGCACCAATTCATTCTGTCTCTGTGTCTCTCTCTTATAAAACACAAACAAACAATGCTGGGTATGGTGGTGTACACCTTTAATTCCAGCACTTGGGAGGTAGAGGTAGGAGTATTGCTGTGAGTTCAAGGCCACCCTGAGATTACAGAGTGAATTTCAGGTCAGTTTAGGCTAGAGCAAGACCCTACCTCAAAAACAAAACAAAACAAAAAAACAAACAAACAAACAAAAAAACTTTTTTGTTTTGGAATTAGGGTCTCATTTACCAAAGCTGGCCTCAAACTTGCTAGGATGAGAATAGGATGACCCTGAACTCCTGACATTTCTATCTTCAGCTTTGAAATGCTGGGATTAACAGGCATGTGCCATTACCCCCAGATTACATAGTGCTGGGGATCAAACTCAGGGCTTTGTGCATGCTAAGCAGGTCACATTCCCAGACATAAAATTAACTTTTCAAAAATAACACTGAATTCTAGAGAGAGAATAGAACTTCAAAATTATTTAGTCCAGTCCCACTTAACAAAAACAAAAGCCCAGAAAGACTAATTTGCTCAAGACAATATAATTCATTAGAGGAGTAGTTGGACCTACCTATTAGGAAAAACAAAATTTTTAGATGTCTGATAAGGTATCTATTCATATTCCAAACAATTATAATGATAAAGATGTACAATAAAAGAGAAAAAAACATACCGATGTGCTTGCCGTAGCACCCTGGAATGTTGTAGGTATGTCATCATTTAGTGAAAAAGAGTGGTTTAAGTCTGACTCAGCGATAGTCTTTCCAGATGAATTGATTTCTGCCTATAAATAAGATACACCCAAGAGCAATATTACAAAAAGAAGTGTACTGAATAACATATAACCTACATTTTCTCTCCTGGATTTGTTTTAATGACAGTTTAGCTTTAAGCACTTTTGCATCAGCCACCATGCTAGATATAGGAAGAGGAATAGACAATCTCTGTTCTCAAGGAGTTGCTATCTTGGTGGGAAACAAAACCAACACCTGTAGTTCACAATCTACAAATTTAAAAAAAATATTTTATTTATTTATTTATTTGACAGTGAGAAAGAGGCAGACAGAGAAAGAGAGAGAGAATGGTCATGCCAGGGCCTCTAGCCACTGCAAATAAACTCCAGACATATGTCACCTTCTTGTGCATCTGGCTTATGTGGGTACTGGGCAATCGAACTTGGGTTCTTAGGCTTCACAGTCAAGTGCCTTACCCACCAAGTCATCTCTCCAGCCCCCCACAATCTACAGTTTTAAAAAGCTCTGAATGCTAATGTTTTAAGGACAATTTTTAGGTAAAGCCTGACATAAACGGTGTAAAGCTGACTTTATGACATATAAATAGTCCCAGGTTTGCTGAGGAAAATATTGATGGATTCAATTATCAGGAACTGTTTCAGATTTCACTATAATTAATATATAGCATATGTATGATATTTCCTCAAATCTGAAAATTGTGACATTACAAAACATATCTGGCCCCAAGATTTAAAAGAAATATTTTAAAATTTGATTTATTTATTTGAGAGAAGCAGAGAGAGAGAGAGAGAGAGAGAGAGAGATAGATAGATAGATAGATAGATAGATATACACTGGGTGCACCAGGGCCTGTAGCCACAGAAAATGAACTCCAGAGCTAGGTGTGGCAGTGCACATCTTTAATCCTAGCACTTGGGAGGCAGAGGTAGGAGGACTGCCATGAGTTCAAGGCTACCCTGAGATTACATAGTGAATTCCATATCAGCCTGGGCTAGAGTGAGACCCTACCCTGAAAAACAAAACAAAACAAAACAAAACAAAACAAAACAAAACAAAACAAACAAAAAAATGAACTCCAGACGCATATGCTACTTTGTGCATCTGGCTTATGTGGGTACTGGGGAATCAAACCTGGATCCTTAAGCTTCACAGGCAAGTAAATGCTTTAACTGCTAAGCCATCTCTCCAGCCCAGAAATGCTTTTAAGAAGCCGGGCATGGTGGTGCACACCTTTAATCCTTTTAATCCCAGCACTTGGGAGGCAGAAGTAGGAGGATCGCCATGACTTCGCGGCCACCCGGAGAATTCAGAGTGAATTCCAGGTCAGCCTGGGCTAGAGTGAGACCATACGTTGAAAAACAAAAAAACAAAAAACAAAAATGCTTTTAAGAGTAAAAACAAAGAATCTTAAGATGGAAAAAAGTATAATCAACATTAATTCCTCTTGTTCTAGGCACTAAAATAATATAGAAGGGAAAACTTTTCCCCAAAAGTAGATCTAGATGCAGAAAAGAGGGGAAGGCAAGAGGTTGCTTAATGGAAGTTGACATTTGTTTGTGTGTTTGTGTGTGTAGCTAATTAGCTTTCAGAAATAGGAGTGTGGCTACTAAAAATATTAAAATACTATAAAATCTTGGGCTGGAGAGATGGCTTAGTGGTTGAGGTGATTGCCTGTGAAGCCTAAAGACCCAGGTTTGATTTTCTATTACTCTCGTTAAGCCAGATGCACAAGGTGGTGCAAGTGTCTGGAGGTGGTTTATAGTGGCTAGAGGCCTTGATGTGCCCATTCTCTCTCTATCTGCATCTCTCACTAAAATAAATAAATAAAATATTTTAAAATACTATGTAAATCTGGCTTATGTGGGTCATGGGGAATCAAACCCAGGTCCTTAGGCTTCACAGGCAAATGCCTTAATTGCCATTTCCCCAGCTGGGCAAACATCTTTAATCCCAACACTATGGAGGCTAATGTAGGAGACTCTATATGAGCTTGAGACTAGTTTGAGTTACAGAGTGAGTTCCAGGTCAGCTTGGGCTCTGCTTCAAAAAAAAAATCAAACAAAAGCCAAAATTCATGAAGCATCAGGGATAGTTCTAAACAAAATACAAGCCTGGCATGGTGGTGCATGCCTTTAATCCCAGCACTGGGGAGGCAGAGGTAGGAGGACTGCTGTAAATTCGAGGCCACCCTGAGACTACATAGTGAATTCCAGGTCCAGAGTGAGATCCTACCTTGAAAAAAAAAAAAAAAGCTAAACAAAATACATATATTAACTCATTTATCATGACAAGTCCTTCAGGGTGGGTATCATTATTTACAGATGAGAAAAGTAAGTAATATGTTTGACAGAGCATATCACTAACAAGCAACAAAGTTGAGATTTGGGGGCTGGACAGATGGCTTAGTGGTTAAAGCATTTGCTTGCAAAGCCAAAGGACCCAGGTTCAACTCCTCAGGACCCACATAAGCCAGATGCACAAGGTAACATATGCATCTGGAGTTCTTTTGCAGTAGCCAGAGTCCCTGGGACACCCATTCTCTATCTGCCTTTCTCTCCCTCTCTCTCTCTCTCTCTCAAATAAATAAAAATAAAATGTATTTTTTTAAAGCTGAGATTTGGATCCCTGGCATGTATAGCAGGATCCTACCTTTAACTGCTATAATAACACGCTATTATAAGTATAAATTATGTATTCATTAATAGAAAATATTTATAAAACCTTATTGCAACAGAACTATGTTGTTTTTCCTTATGACCAAGAACTCAGCAGTAAACAATCTGAATTTGTTTAGAAATTATAGTACCTTAAAACTAATTTGTCTAGCCAGTTCTTTGGCTTCTTGGTCAGCCTGGCTTGAATCACTCCCAGATTTTAAAGGCAACAGGACATTCTTCATGGCAGAGCCACATCCTTCACAACAGAAATCTTGTGATCTGGTAGGAAACAACTTTGTTCAATAAGTATAAACCCAACAGTTAAATGTTAATTCCCTTTTACTGACATATTCAAATAATAAATGTCTAAGAGAATACAAGAATTTCATATCACATCTAGCTACAGGCTATAAATTAGAAAATTAAGGCAGCAATTATTGTTATAAGATAAATATATGGGGTAGACTGATATTTTAAAAACAATAACAAAAACAAAACAAAACAACAACAACAACAAAAAAAAAAAAAAAAAAAAAAAAAAACAAGGCTCCCCTGAGACTACATAATGAAATCCAGGCCAGCCTGGGCCAGAGCGAGACCCTTACCTAGAAAAACCAAAATAAATAATAATAATAAATTAAAAAATAAACCAGACTCTCGGGCTGGAGAGATGGCTTAGTGGCTAAGGCGCTTGCCTGCAAAGCCAAAGGACCCAGGTTAAATTTCCCAGGATCCACATAAGTCAGATACACTAGGTGGAACATGCATCTGAAAGCCCTGGCATGCCCATTCTCTCTGTCTATCTCTCTCTCTATCAAATAAATGAATAAGAAAAAATT
This sequence comes from Orientallactaga sibirica, assembly GCA_036365145.1. Classification (NCBI taxonomy): domain Eukaryota; kingdom Metazoa; phylum Chordata; class Mammalia; order Rodentia; family Dipodidae; genus Orientallactaga; species Orientallactaga sibirica. The sequence goes on from JAEOAD010000020.1 coordinate 1,207,206, forward strand.
AAATAAAAAACCCAGACCCTAAATTCCCTTTTTTTTTCAATAATGATGCAAAGAAAATGAGCTTTTGACCTACACTGTGACAAAATATATCAACTGTATTATGCTGTCCTCAAGAAAACACAAAATAGCCTATTTAAAGCCTTAAAAATATCCAATATAAAGCTCAAATTATTTTTTTCAAAATTATTGCTGAGAAAAGAAAGAATAGATAGTATAAATAAAAGAATAAAAAGTATTAAAAAGTAAAATAAAAACAATCAAATATATTGCTGAACATTTAACTGTCACTTCTCATGTATTTATTTGAAACAGACAGTGATTCTGGGTGCACCAGAGCCTCTTGCCACTACAAATGAACTCCAGACACATGAATGTGGCTACTGAAAAAGTGAACCCTGACTGGCAGGCTTTGCAAGCAAGATCCTTTAACCACAGAGCCATCTCCCAGCCCTCAAATGCTCTTTCAGAAAAAAAACATAAAGCAGGGAAAAAAGCCAGTTAAAGATAGAACTGACAATTATTTCTTGAAAAAAAAAATCACAAATATGACTCATTTAAAAAAAAAAACAGTACAACTTGGAAGGAAGACTTGGAAAAAGTTATGGACAAATACTAAAACTGACCCAAGTGTGATGGCTCATGCTTACCATCCCAACACCTGGGAGGCTGAGGTAGGAGGATCATCATGAGTTCAAGGCCAGTTGGGGCTACAGAATGAATTCCAGATCAGCCTATGCTACAGTAAAATTCTACCTTAAAAAAAAAATTTATATATATATGTTGTTTGTTTTTACACACACACACACACACACACACACACACACACACACACACATATGTGTGTGTGTGTGTGTATGTATGTAAAAAAAAAAAAACAAAAAAAGACTTTCTGTCTGGAGAGATGGCTTAGTAGTTAAAGGTACTTGCTTGCAAAGTCTGATGGCCTGGGGTTCAATTCCTCAGTACCCACATAAAAACCAGATGCACAAAATGGTACATGCACCTTGTGGTAGTCTGAATAGATGGCCCCCAATATATTCAGTGTTTTATTAGTTTATAGTTTACATCTGCAGCCACCTTGCTGGAGGCAATGTCACTGGGTGGATCTTAAGATGTGATGGTGGGTTTGAGATTCCATTGTAAAGATATGCAAAGTGTGCCTTGTAGGAGCTCCTGAAGTGTGCTGTGCTGTGTGGCTGGTGGCTTTTCTCTCTCTTGCCTGGTCCTGTAAGAGCAGGCCAGCTTCTTCTGCCATTATGGAACTTCCCCTGGATCTATAAGCTTCAATAAATAATATCCCTTCCTCCATAACTGTGCCTGGTCTGGAAGTTCATCTCAGCAAACTTGAAGCTGTCTGTTACACACCTGGAGTGAGTTTGCAGTGGCAGGAGGCACTGGTGTACCCAAACTCACTCACTCTCTGTCTACATCTTTTTGTCTGTCTGATGCTCTCTCTCAAATAAATAACAGCAAAGAAAGAAATCTTAAAACAGACTGAATCTATTACTGATTAGAATCAAGATAAATCTCATTTCCTGGCATATATTTGTTTTCCCACTATTCTCTTTGTATTCCAGGTAGAGCCAAAACTACCCTAGAAGCTTGGGATATAACTCAGTTGGTAGAGTTTGCCTAGAGTACTTTAAGGTTCTGTTTTTAATCACTGGCATGGTGGCTCACGCAAATTCAAGTTCAAGGTGAGACCCTATCTCAACCCTCTTCCCCATCCCCCCCCAAAAAAAACAAAAAAAACCCTCTTACTCTAAAACTCACAAGAGTGGCTATAAGGATTTAAATGGTTACAAGAAAATATATATAAATATGTAGAATACAGTAAATTACTGGACTGCTTTCTTTTATCTTTGTCTCCAAAAATGGAGACAGGGTCTTGCTATGTAGCCCAAGCAGGTCTTTTTTCGCTCAATCTTCCTGCCTCAGCTTCTCAAATGCTGGGATTTTGGGCATATGTTATCATTATCAGCTCTGAACTTCTTTTTTTTTTTGGTTTTTCGAGGTAGGGTCTCACTCTGGCCCAGGCTGACCTGGAATTAACTATGTAGTCTCAGGGTGGCCTTGAACTCATGGTGATCCTCCTACCTCTGCCTCCCGAGTGCTGGGATTAAAGGCGTGCGCCACCACTCCCGGCCTTGAACTTCATTTTTAAAAACAGTTTTCTATACTACTTGTAGATCAACGCAAAAGCTTAAGATCTGGGCTACAGAGACGGCTCAGCGGTTAAGGCACCTGCATAAAACCAGATACACGGAGTAGCGCATACATCTTGGAGTTAGTCTCAAGTGGCTAGAGGCCCCGGCATGCCCATTATTAAAATACTATCTAAATAGCACAAATGAACAGTAATGGTTTCCAGGAGGTATCTCCCTCTATAATAAATCATACTGGAATATTATTATCTTTAAAAAATATAACAGTCTAGACCCATGTAGAGACTGCTAGCATACTGATCAGGCTGCTCAGCTTCGATGTCAGGGCATCTCCTCCACAAAGCATGTTCAGTCACATGTGTATACCACCCACATGTGCATGTCTAGATTGAGAATCAGTCCTATTTGCCCTATCCCCACTCCCAGGCACATCTGTGCCCACCCTGAGTAAGGACAACTAGATTAGGCCCTCCCTGCAGTGTGATCAACACTGGTCTCATTCCCCATTATGCCAAGCCCAGACTTCTGTGGAGACTTCCCACACGAGTACACTGCTTATGTGCTCAACCAAAACCTGCAGCCAGATTAAGGCTGACCAGTCCACTCAACACAGGCCACACTATAGATGCTGTTGCTGCATTCTCAGCAAGACAAAGGGACTACTCCAGATGGGTAAAACCCAATGTAAAACAAGTAACACAAGAAACCACGACAAGATATCCTCACCAAGAATGCCTAGTCCCATAATGGAAGACTCCAATGAAAACTACTTAGAGGAAACTCCAGACAAGGAATTCCAAAATGCAAGCTGGGTGTGGTGGTGCACACCTTTAATCCCAGCACTCGGGTGGCAGAGGTAGAAGGATCGCCATAAGTTCGAGGCCATCCTGAGACTACATAGTGAATTCAATTATAAGCATATTCAACAAATTTAATGGGAACATGAACAAATGACTGAATGCAATGGAAGAGAATCAATAAAAAGAACTCAACAGAAGCTGGGTGTACAGGCACACACCTTTAATCCCAACACCTGGAGGCTGAGAGAAGGATCATCATGAGTTTAAGGCAAGCCCAGGCTTCAGAGTAAGTTGCAGATCAGCCTGGGCTACAGTGAGAGCCTACTTCAAAAAACAAACACACACACAAAAAAAGAACTCAACAAACAGCAGAATGAATTTTAAGAGGGAATATGCAGATGAATTCAACAGACAACTAAATGCAATCAGAAGACCAAACATTCAATCATGTGCATACAAGAAAGGGAAAAACTAAGGGTACAGAGATGCCTTCAATGAAATTATAGAAGGGCTGGAGTGATGGCTTAGCAGTTAAGGCACTTGTCTGTGAAGCCTGAGGACTCGGGTTTGATTCCCTAGTACATACACAAGCCAGATGCACAAGGTGGGACATGTATCTGGAGTTCATTTGCAGTGGCTGGAGGCCTTGGGGCAGCCATTTTCTCTTTCTCTATTTGCCTCTTTCTCTCCAAATAAATTAAAAAAAAAAAAATAAGTATAGAAGAAAATTTTCTGAATCTTAAATAAAGAGGCCCACCCAAGGAGAAAAGGCAGGACCAAAGAAGAAATCCTCACATTAAAACACTAAACACAGGGCAGGAAAGATGGCTTAGTGGGTAAGGCGCTTGCCTAAAAAGCCAAAGGACCTACATTCGATTCCCCAGTACCCATGTAAGCCAGATGCACAAGGGGGCACATGCATCTGGAGTTTGTTTGCAGTGGCTGGAGGCCCTGGTGTGTCCATTCTCTCTCTTTCTCTCTCTCCCTATTTCTGTATCTCTCTCTCAAATAAATAAATATAAATAAAATATTTTTTAAAAAACACCAAACACAGAACACAAAGATGCAAGAAAAAAAATCCATCCCTTACAAAGGAAAGCCCATCAAAATTACATCTTATTTTTCTTTAAAAAAACAAAAAAGAAAAGAAAACTCGAACAGTCAAAACAATTTTGGGCAACAAAAATCAGGCTGGTGGTATTACCATACCCGATTTTAAGTTACATTACAAAGCCACAGTAACAAAAACAGCATGGTACTGGCATAAGGACAGACCTGTAGATCAATGGAACAGAAGACCCAAATATTAATCCAGGCAGCTACAGTCATCTGATTTTTGACAAAAATGCCAAAAATATTCATTGGAGAAAAGACAGCATCTTCAACAAGTGGTGCTGGGAAAACTGGATATCTGTATGTAAATGGATAAAAATAGATCTTTTGTCTCCCTTCATGCACAAGAATCAAGTCCAAGTGGATCAGGGACCTTAATATCAGACCTGAAACTCTGAAACTGCTAGAGGAAAAGGTAGGGGAAACCCTTCAACACACTGGCATAGGCAATGACTTTCTGAATATAACCCCAATTGCTCAGGGAATAAAACCACTAATCAACCACTGGGACCTCATGAAATTACAAAGCTTTTGTTCAGCAAAGGACACTGTGAATAGAGCAAAGAGACAACCTACAAAACGGGAGAAAATCTTTGCCAGCTATACATCTGACAGAGGATTAATATCCAGAATATATAAAGAACTGAAAAAAAACAGAATAATAAGAAATCAAACACCCCAGTTAAAAAATAGGCTATGGAAATAAATAAAGAGTACTGAGAAGAAGAAATACAGATGGCATATAAACATCTAAAATAGTGTTCTACATCCTTACCCTTCAGGGAAATGCAAATTAAAACTACTTTGAGATTCCATCTCACTCCTGTCAGAATGGCTACCATCAAGAAAACAAATGACAGTAAGTGTTGGCATGGATGGGGAAAAAGAGGAACGCTGTTGGTGGGAATGTAATCTGGTCCAGCCATTGTGGAAATCAGTGTGGAGGTTCTTGAGACAGCTAAAAATAGATTTACCATATGATCCAGCTATATCACTCCTAGGCATATATCCGAAGGATTCTTCCCAGTACCTTAGAGATACTTGCACAACCATGTTTATTGCTGCTGCATTCACAATAGCTAGGAAATGGAACCAGCCTAGATGTCCCTCCACAGATGAATTGGTGATAAAGAAGTGGTACATTTACACAATGGAGTTCTATTCAGCGGTAATGAAAAATGAAATTATGAAATTTGCCAGGGAAATGGATGGATCTGGAAAGGATTATATTAAGTGAGGTAACCCAGGCTCAGAAAGCCAAATGTCACATGTTCTCTCTCATATGTGGATCCTAGCAACAAATGTATAGACTTGTGTGTGAACTGGAACCAAAAATCAGTAGCAGAAGCCAGTAAGGTGGTAAAGGCTATAAGGGAGGGAGGAGAGGGAAGGAGTTAAGTGTATGGTATTGCACATATGTAAGTAGAAGAACAGATTACAGGGAGGAGAAAGGCCCAAGCGAAACCAGGGGAAGATAATGTGTAAAAGAAGGGCAGGGGAAGGCTCAATCAAAATTCAAGATAGTCTGAGTAAGACTTATGTAAACCTACTTTTTTGAATAATGGCACATCCAGAAGCTATAGACTGTTACTAAAAAATTTTCAGTGCCTGGGATGGGATACCTTCCAGTGAGTTGTTGGCCAAGGAGGTCCCTGAGCCTCCAAAACATTAAAGGCTATTGCCAAGGCCCTTGGTTTCCCTTGAGAACCAGATGGTAAGACCCTATTGCTGAAGACATCTCTTGCCTGAGAGGCAAGATCCCTGAGAAAGTAAGCTGGTACTGAGCAGAAAACCTTCTCCCTGTAGACCAGCCAACTGAAAGCTGGAAAAAGCTGCACTGCATGCAGCCATATGGGAGGCAGAAGTCATCAGTGGTGAAAACAGTGGACACTGGAAAATTCAAGTTTGGCCAGACAGGCCCAATGACCGAACGGGTGCAACAGTGGCTTGTCTGCTCTTGGGGAAACCAACTGCTCCCTAATTGGACTGAAGGCCCTCTCTATGAGAGGTAATACATGCCTGGTGCTGGAAAAAACTAATCAAAAGTCTATGGTAGCCGGGCGTGGTGGCGCATGCCTTTAATCCCAGCACTCGGGAGGCAGAGGTAGGAGGATCGCCGAGAGTTCGAGGCCACCCTGAGACTACATAGTTAATTCCAGGTCAGCCTGGGCCAGAGTGAGACCCTACCTCGCAAAACCAAAAAAAAAAAAAAAAAAAAGTCTATGGCAGGGGAGGTCATGAGCCGTAGGGGTATAAAGCCTACACTTGTCTGGCTAAATGTATATATTATTCCCACCAAACTGCCCTGAAAGCACTACACTTAATGTTCCTATTCACATATTAATGCTACTCTTACTTCTGGTTAGAGAAGCTTCTCTTTTCAGATGGCGATGACCACTGGGATGACCCAAAGGCAACATAGTGCTGAGAAGAAGGGACAGAGGAGTGTCCAGCACTGAAACATCTCTGTCATACCCTCCAAGGCTCAGGGCCCATTGCGGAAGAGGGGACGGAAAGAATGTAAGAGCCAAAGGAAGGGTACGACTCCTTACGATACAACTGTCCAGACAGAAATTGGCCTCGATATCCATGACCTTGCAGTGCCTAGCAATACCTTCACAAGACCTTCATACTAGGTGAAAAAGATGATGACGTCAAATTAAAAGAGAGACTAATGGAGAGAGGGAGGGGATATGAAGGAGTGGAGTTCTGAAGGGGAATGGGGGAGGGGAGGGAAATATCATGGTTTATTGACTGTAAATATAGAAGTCAATAAAAAATTTTTTAAAGTGACTAATAATAAATAAATAGAATAAAATAAAAAATAAAATGCTGGAAAAATTTCATTTATTTATTTGCAAGCAGAGAGAGAAGGAGGACAGGAGGCAGATCAAGTAGGGCAAAGACAAAAATCAATAGTCTTCAGAAATAACAATGACAAACATACTGAGAAAGAAATCAGAGAAGCAGTCCCGTCTATAATAACCACAAAAAGAATTAAAGATCTTTTGAAATATGACTACCCAAGGAAGTTAAAGACCTCTACAATGAAACATTAAAATACTAAAGAAGGGGCTGGAGAGATGGCTTAGCAGTTAAGGCACTTGCCTGCGAAGCCAAAGGACCCAGGTTCGATTCCCCAGGATCCATGTAAGCCAGATGCACAAGGGGCACATGTGTCTGGAGTTCATTTGCAGTGGCTGGAGGCCCGGGCATGCCCATTCTCTCTCTGTCTGTCTTTCTTCTCTCAATCTCTCTCTCTGCTTGCAAATAAATAAATAAAATTTGTTTAAAAAAAAAACACTAAAGAAATTGAGGAAGACTTGAGAAGATGGAAAGATCTGCCGTGTTGATGTTCAGAAGCAATATCATGAATGGCTGTGGTGGTTTGATTCAGGTGTCTCCATAAACTTAGGTGTTCTGAAGGCTAGGTCCTCAGCTGGTGGCAATTTGGGAATTATAGCCTCCTAGTGGCAGTGTATTGTTTGGAGCAGGCTTATGGTGTTATAACCAGCTTCCTCTTGCCAGTGTTTGGCACACTGTCCTACTGCTGTTGTCAACATGATGTTGGCCAGGAGGTGAAGTCTAGCCTCTGCTCATGCCATTGTTTTCCCCTACCATCATGGAGCCTCCCCTCAAGTCTGCAAGGCAAAATGAACTCTTTTTCCCCAAAAGCTGCTCTTGATTGGGTGTTTTCTGCCAATAATGTGAACCTGACTGAAACAATGGCCATCCTACCAAAGGCAATACACAGATTCAATTATGAAATTTGCAATAAAATGGATGGGGCTGGAAAAAATTATACTAAGTGAGGTTACACAGGCTCAGAAAGACAAATGCTGGATGTTTTCTTTCATTTGCAGATTATAACACGGAAGAGTTTGTTTATAAGTTGTAAGCATCAGTAGTACTGATCAGGAAGCTAGAATGAGGTTTAGAGAGAAGCAAGAAGGAACAGAGGAGGGGACAGTAGACAGGAATGTGAAGAGACAGAATACAGGGGGAAATAAGGAGAAAGGGAGGGTGGGTAGTAGAGCAATAAACAAACTAATGATGGCATGAATCAGTACTATGGAAAACTATTTCTTTGTTAGCTAATTAAAAGATATGATTTTCTTAAAAAGATATGCATATAGGGCTGAGAGATGGCTTGGCGGTTAAGGTGTTTGCCTGCAAAGCCAAATGATCCTGGTTCAATTCTCCAGGACCCACGTAAGCCAGATGCACAAGGGGGCGCATACATCTGGAGTTCGTTGGCAGTGGCTGGAGGCCCCGGCATACCCATTCTCATTCTTTCTCTCTCTCTTTCTCTCTCTCAAATAAATAAAATATATTACCAAACATAGTCTGAAAACAAAAAAGATATGCATATATAAGCTGGGTGGGGTGGCACATGTCTTTAATCCCAGCACTAAGGAGGCAGAGGTAGGAGTGCCATGAGCTTGAGGCTACCCCGAGACTGTATAGGGGATTTCAGGTCAGCCTGGGCTTGAGCAAGACCCTACCCTTGGAAAAAAAGAGAGAGAGAGAGAGAGAGAGAGAGAGAGAGAGAGAGAGATAGATAGATATGCATATAGAAAGAGTGGGGAGGAACAGTTTGGGCAGAAGTTCCCTGAAGGTATTCAGAAAGCTTTAACCATAGGCCATTACTGGTAATTCCAATGCTAGAATTGGGTTACCTCAGCTGTTGGTCAGAGAGGCCTATGAGGCCTCCAAAACAATGCAGACCATTGCCAAAGTTCTTGGTTACCCATAAGAACTGAACGGATGGGCTGGAAAGATGGCTCTGCAGTTAAAAGCAATTGTTTGCAAAGCCTGGCAGCCTGGGTTCAATTCCCCAGTACTCATGTAAAGCCAGATGCACAAAGTGGCACATGCATCTAAGTTTGTTTGCAGTGGGCAAGAGGCCCTGGTGTGTGTGTCTCTCTCTCTTCTCAAATAAAACATTTTTTTTTTAATAACAAGAACCTATCTCAAAAAACCAAAAGAAAAAAAAAGAACTAAGCAGTAAGACCCCATTATTGATGATACCACAAACCTATGGTGTCACAGGACACAGAGATCAAATTGAAACTAAGATGGAAGCCACCTCCTTGATTGCTAGCTTTCATAGTGCTGGAAAGCACTGTGCAACCTGCTGAGGATCAAAGTCACCAACAGCATGAATAAGCATTGGATTTTGCAAGCTACAAAAACCAACTACCCAGAGAAGATGTAGCCACCAATGCAATCATGGCATATAGGTTATAGAGGCAATCAAGTGCTCTTTGACTGGATTTGAGGTCCACTCAGTGGGAGAATATTCATGCCTGACACTTAGAACCAGATCAGAAGCCTATGACTTAGAAGATCATAGAGCCTAGATGAAGCTTCCACTGTTCTTTGGCCAAAGGAGAGTTTATGCTCATCAAAAAGCTTTTTAAATGCCTATGTTTATCCCCTTTGAGCCATGCTGTTTCACTCTCAGAGAATCTGCTTTTTACATATAGCAACAAATGCCAGGGAGACTCAAGACACATCAGAATAAGAAAGGAAAGCTGACTGCCTAGCATGAGACAAGTCATCTCTATCACACCTGACAGGGCCCAGAAAGTATTACAGCACAAGCAGTGGTTTAAGTACCAGTGCTGCTCTCACCGCTAGCCTGAGAACCTCCTTCAGGGAGATGGTGATACCAAGGAGACTCAAAACTCATCAAAGCAGAATATTAGAGGCTGCTGAGAGCTCAACACTAAAGGATACTTATAACATACCCTCCAAGATTCAGGGAACACTATGAACAAGAGAGGGGTCAGAAAGAATGTAAGAGCTACAAGGTGGAATGGTGAACTCTGAGGTACTATCCTCCCCATAGGGACTAATTGGTGTATTCACGGCCCCACAGTTATTATTGATAATCCCACTGAGGAGGGCCCTAGTGGAATGGGGGTGGGAGAAAGGGGACAAACAAGACAGCTGAACTGGGGATGTATCTCACTGATAAGAGTGTCTTGCACTGGTGATGTCTTGAGAATCAGTCCCTTAACATCACACAAAAAATAAGTAAAATCAGGTTTCTAAATTCTGGTCACTTCAAGGACATTACAGGTACTGGATTTCTCTTTTATTTTTTTTTTCTGTACATGTGTGTGCACACACATATGATGTGTGTTTATGGTATATGCATCTGTGTGTAGTTGTAGATGCAAAAAGTACACACCTATGCACATGTGTGCAGAGGTCAGAAAAGTATGTCAGTATCCTTCTTGATTGCTCTTCTACCTTATTTCCTTGAGACAATGTTACTGGAGATCAGTTTTTCTGAGAACCCCAGACACCCTCCTGTTTCCACTCCACTGGGATTACCAGTGCATGCAAGGCTATGTTAAACTCTTTACATGAGTTCTGACAATTGAACTCAGGTCTCCATGCTTGTACAGCAAGCACTCTTCCCAACTAAGCCATCTCCCCAACCCACAGAGCTGGATTTCTACAATAGCAATGGTTAAGACTAGATCCTGTAGCCAAAGCTACTCATGAAGTAAGAGACAGGGACTGTTAACTCAATAGTATACAGAACCTAACAAAGAATGAAATGTATTACTTACTTTTTGGCAAGTGCTCTTCTTTCCTCAGGTGTGTAATCTAGAGAACCTATGGCTCCCTCTCCTTTTGTTGGCATAAACCCAATGATGGCTAGTAATGCTAAAAAGATATGCATATATAAGCTGGGTGGGGTGGCACATGTCTTTAATCCCAGCACTAAGGAGGCAGAGGTAGGAGTGCCATGAGCTTGAGGCTACCCCGAGACTGTATAGGGGATTTCAGGTCAGCCTGGGCTTGAGCAAGACCCTACCCTTGGAAAAAGAGAGAGAGAGAGAGAGAGAGAGAGAGATAGATATGCATATAGAAAGAGTGGGGAGGAACAGTTTGGGCAGAAGTTCCCTGAAGGTATTCAGAAAGCTTTAACCATAGGCCATTACTGGTAATTCCAATGCTAGAATTGGGTTACCTCAGCTGTTGGTCAGAGAGGCCTATGAGGCCTCCAAAACAATGCAGACCATTGCCAAAGTTCTTGGTTACCCATAAGAACTGAACGGATGGGCTGGAAAGATGGCTCTGCAGTTAAAAGCAATTGTTTGCAAAGCCTGGCAGCCTGGGTTCAATTCCCCAGTACTCATGTAAAGCCAGATGCACAAAGTGGCACATGCATCTAAGTTTGTTTGCAGTGGGCAAGAGGCCCTGGTGTGTGTGTCTCTCTCTCTTCTCAAATAAAACATTTTTTTTTTAATAACAAGAACCTATCTCAAAAAACCAAAAGAAAAAAAAAGAACTAAGCAGTAAGACCCCATTATTGATGATACCACAAACCTATGGTGTCACAGGACACAGAGATCAAATTGAAACTAAGATGGAAGCCACCTCCTTGATTGCTAGCTTTCATAGTGCTGGAAAGCACTGTGCAACCTGCTGAGGATCAAAGTCACCAACAGCATGAATAAGCATTGGATTTTGCAAGCTACAAAAACCAACTACCCAGAGAAGATGTAGCCACCAATGCAATCATGGCATATAGGTTATAGAGGCAATCAAGTGCTCTTTGACTGGATTTGAGGTCCACTCAGTGGGAGAATATTCATGCCTGACACTTAGAACCAGATCAGAAGCCTATGACTTAGAAGATCATAGAGCCTAGATGAAGCTTCCACTGTTCTTTGGCCAAAGGAGAGTTTATGCTCATCAAAAAGCTTTTAAATGCCTATGTTTATCCCCTTTGAGCCATGCTGTTTCACTCTCAGAGAATCTGCTTTTTACATATAGCAACAAATGCCAGGAGACTCAAGACACATCAGAATAAGAAAGGAAAGCTGACTGCCTAGCATGAGACAAGTCATCTCTATCACACCTGACAGGGCCCAGAAAGTATTACAGCACAAGCAGTGGTTTAAGTACCAGTGCTGCTCTCACCGCTAGCCTGAGAACCTCCTTCAGGGAGATGGTGATACCAAGGAGACTCAAAACTCATCAAAGCAGAATATTAGAGGCTGCTGAGAGCTCAACACTAAAGGATACTTATAACATACCCTCCAAGATTCAGGGAACACTATGAACAAGAGAGGGGTCAGAAAGAATGTAAGAGCTACAAGGTGGAATGGTGAACTCTGAGGTACTATCCTCCCCATAGGGACTAATTGGTGTATTCACGGCCCCACAGTTATTATTGATAATCCCACTGAGGAGGGCCCTAGTGGAATGGGGGTGGGAGAAAGGGGACAAACAAGACAGCTGAACTGGGGATGTATCTCACTGATAAGAGTGTCTTGCACTGGTGATGTCTTGAGAATCAGTCCCTTAACATCACACAAAAAATAAGTAAAATCAGGTTTCTAAATTCTGGTCACTTCAAGGACATTACAGGTACTGGATTTCTCTTTTATTTTTTTTTTCTGTACATGTGTGTGCACACACATATGATGTGTGTTTATGGTATATGCATCTGTGTGTAGTTGTAGATGCAAAAGTACACACCCTATGCACATGTGTGCAGAGGTCAGAAAAGTATGTCAGTATCCTTCTTGATTGCTCTTCTACCTTATTTCCTTGAGACAATGTTACTGGAGATCAGTTTTTCTGAGAACCCCAGACACCCTCCTGTTTCCACTCCACTGGGATTACCAGTGCATGCAAGGCTATGTTAAACTCTTTACATGAGTTCTGACAATTGAACTCAGGTCTCCATGCTTGTACAGCAAGCACTCTTCCCAACTAAGCCATCTCCCCAACCCACAGAGCTGGATTTCTACAATAGCAATGGTTAAGACTAGATCCTGTAGCCAAAGCTACTCATGAAGTAAGAGACAGGGACTGTTAACTCAATAGTATACAGAACCTAACAAAGAATGAAATGTATTACTTACTTTTTGGCAAGTGCTCTTCTTTCCTCAGGTGTGTAATCTAGAGAACCTATGGCTCCCTCTCCTTTTGTTGGCATAAACCCAATGATGGCTAGTAATGCTGTCCTTACTGAAACAAAAAAGTAACATCAATCAAAATTATTTTGTAAAAGGAACTAGGTTGAAAAGAGTTATAGACTTAAAAGCTTTATTCATTTCATTATAAACCTTGAGATTGAAGCTGTTTTGGATAATTTGATACCACTGAAAGTGAAATGCAGCTTATATTCTGTATTTATACTCACTACTCCATGAAGGCTGCCAAGTTTCAGGATGATGTCCTGAGATGCTCAAACAGATTTTCTTGCCCACTTCAAATCGTCCATTAGCCTTAGAAATAAACAATGAATTTAAAAAATTATAAAGGTGCTAGGTGTGGTGGATCACACCTTTTATTCCAGCACTCAGGGAGGCTGAGGTAGGAGAATTTCTGAATTTGAGGGCAGCCTGGGGTACAGAGTCCCAGGTCAGTCAGACCATGCCTCAAAAAAAAAAAAAAAAAAAAAAAAAAAAAAAAGAGGGCTGGAGAGATGGCTTAACGATTAAGGCACTTGCCTGTGAAGCCTAAGACCCAGACTCAATTCCTCAGTACCCATGTAAACCAGATGCACAAGGTGGCGCATACATCTGGAGTTCATTTGCAGTGGCTGAAGGTCCTGACATGCCCTCTCTCTCTCTCTCTCTCTCCCTCTTTCTCGCTGTCTCTCAAATAAATAAATAAAATATATTAACAAAAAATTTTAAGTGGGATGGGAAGATGATGGCTCAGCACTTAAAGGCACTCCCAAGCTGCCTATGTAATCTGGATGCACAGACTGATGCAAGCATCTGATGCCCTGGCATGCTCATTCACACACAGGCAAATAAATAAAAAATTTAAAATTATAAAGGCATGTTTAATGTTTTGTGCTTCCCAAGTATACATTTTATATTTATATGAATAATTTTAAAGATAATTTTTAAAGATTGTAACTCTAAAGGGACATGAATTTTATCCACTTATACACATGCTAAAAATATTTGTTAGATGCTGAATGACTGAAAGCTGTTTTTAGAGATGCATTAGTATTTTTTTAAAACAGAACTGCACAACTAAAAACTAATATATGAAGACTGATACTGAAAGCAGCTGATAGGAAGAAAGTTTTTTTTTTAATTTAATTTAATTTCTTAAAAATTTTGTCTTCAGTCTTGAGGGGAAAGCTCCATAATGGCAGGGGAATTCATGGCACAAGCAGAGGCTGCACATCACTTCGGCTACAGTAAGTGTAAAACAGCAACAAGCCCAACTCTGGCAAGGGGTAGTTGGCCTAACACCTGATACCCACCCTCAAGAACAGACCTTCTCCAGCAAGGTTCTACCTCTGAAATTACCATCAGTTGAGGATCATGCATTGAAAACACATGAGGTTGTGAGGAACATTTAATTCAAGCCAGTGCAAAAAGGCATGAAGTCAGAATACAGACTCCATTTGGGCAAAAGCTAACTCAGTTCCTTCCACACTCATAGGGCCTGACACATGATGTGTTTAATATTTGCTGAGTGAAAGTTGAAGATGACTTTTTTAATTATTTTATTTATTTTAGAGAGAAAGAGAGAGAATGGGCATACCAGGGCCACCTGCCACTGCAAACAAACTTCAGATGCATGTACCACTCTATGCATCTGGCTTTACATGGGTAAAGGCGTAAGCAACAGCCTTTAACAACTGGGCCCCAAGATGACTTTTTGAAAAAGAAGTAGGGCTGGGGGAGATGGCTTGGTGGTAAAGTGCTTGCCACACAGGGTGGAGATCTGAGTTCAGATTCCTAGCACCCACATAAAGCCAGATTCGCTATCATATGTCTGTAACCCCAGCACTACTATGGCAATATGGAATACAACGAGGATAATCCTAGAAGCTCATGGACCAGCCCATGCAATGCATGCAGCAGTGAAAAAACAAGACTCTGCCTCAAAAAAAGTAGAAGGCAAATACTGACACCTGAAGTTGTCCTTTGGCCTCCACAGATGCACCATGGCACACACGTGTCCACACTCACACACATGAAAAAGAGGAAGTGAACCAGAAAGAATGCAACATTAAATATTGGGCGGGAAGGAAGTTTTTCAGCATGTTAAATATGAATCCACTGGTTAACTATGAAAATATTTTTATATTTGTTGGTAGAACTGCTGCCAACTATTCCAACACATACCAGCCCCTTCCTCCAAACCACTTGATCTTTTCATTATCTAGCAATTAAATGAAGTGACTTTCTGACACAGTAGAGTGCTTACAGAACTCTGTTCCAGTTCTACTGCCACCATTAACAATAAGTAGTAACACCAAATACTTGTTAGGCAGCTTCTATAGGCCAGGATTTTACAGTGTGATTGTGTTCACCATAGGTAATAATCCTTTTGACAGATGCAAAAACTGAAATCCAGAGGCAATATATAATCTATCTATGACATGGAAAGAACACTAGTAAGAATCCAAGCTCACTGGCTCTAAAACAAATGCTTTTTCCATTAACCAAAGGTAGGTAAAAGCTGTATTCATTTGGTGTAATACCTCTTCTTTTACCATTTTACTATCCCTGTGGATCAGATAACTTAGATGGAACAGGATCAGAAGATGAACAGTTAAAGGTGCTTTCTTGCAAAGCCTGCCAGCCCAAGTTCAATTCCCAAGCCACCCACACAAACCAGACGTAAATATTATTCATTTGCAACAGCAAAAGGATCTGGCATGCTTAGCACACCACACACACACACATATGCAAATAATTTTGTTTGTTTGTTTTTCGAGGTAGGGTCTCACTCTAGCCCAGGCTGACCTGAAATTCACTATGTAGTCTCAGGTTGGTCTCAAACTCTTGGCAATCTTCCTACCTCTGCTTCCTGAGTGCTGGAATTAAAAGCATAAGCCACCAACACCCAGCTTAATTTTTTTATTTTAAACTAACAAGAGGCAACGGATTTCTCCGATGACTAGAACAAAAATGTTTCAGCAACAGCCATGAGTTCAAGAGCAGCCTTGAGACTACAGAGTAAATTCCATATCTGCCTAGACTAGAGTGAGCCTCTACCTCAAAAAAACGAAAAAGAAAGAAAGAAAGCCAGACAAGAATTCTTACCGTTAGGAGAATAATACTTGGTGGTTTCATGGGATATTCTGGTGGTAGTACTATTCGTCCATGATAAACTCCTCCATCAAAATCAGAATCTGGGGGCCCTCTAACTGTGAAATGCCACTCAAAAAGGTTATCCTAAACAAAAACAAAATCCATAAGGATTAGGAATTAATAACATGAAAAGTTTGATCATTTTTATTGGTAGGAATACTAGAAATATCAAGTGAGCAAAATCAAATACTTTATTATTGTTAAGATATAAAAAAAAAGTCTCAAAAATAAGTTATAGGGCTGGAGAGATGACTCAGTGGTTAAGTAAGGCATTTGCTTGCAAAACCCAATGACCAGGCCTCAATTCCCCAGTACCACATACCACCAGATACACAAGTTGGCATATGTATCTAGAGTTTGTTTGCAATGGCTAGAGGCCCTGGCATGCCCATTCACTCTGTCTCTGCTTGCAAATAAATAAATAACAATATTAAAAACTAAGCAATAAATGAAAAGATACAAACAGAAGACATTTAATCTAAATTTATGTCTCATAAAAGTTAAAATCGGGCTGGAGAGATGGCTCAGTGATTAGGAGCACTTCATGTGCAAGCATGAGTACCTGAGGAGGCCTAAAAGATCACTCAAGTTCAATCTCCAGGACCAAAACAAACAAACAAAAAAAAATAGCTGGGCATTACCCCACGTCTGTAACCCCAGTCCTGTAGGGGAGCAGAGACCCAAGAATTAATATTGCCCAGGCTTGGGGGAGGGAGTTAACAAGCTCCGGGATCTGTAAGAAACTCAGGCTCAAATATGCACATATGGAGAGCAATGGATTGGGACACTTGATTTATGCTCTGGTCACCACAGATGATAGCACCCCACCACAACAGAGTGCATGCAGTGCTGCAAGGATACATGCATGTGTATAAAACACATACACACTCACACACACACAGAAACAAAAATAAAATGCTAAATAATTTTAAGCAAATATATTAAAACCTTCTTAGAGCTGTTATATACTTAAGAATTAGATGATAGATATAATTAAATTGGAAATTAATCCTGTAGGTTATTTTAATAAATCTTTTAAAAGTATTCCTCATAACTTATTTATAAATGGTTAACTACTAATTAACATTAGTAATAATTATTATTAACATTAACTATTAATTAATGTCCTCTTACAGTTAGAAAGTTACTTTCAGTTTGCAAAATTCTTATACATTATATTTTTATACTCACTACTGGCATGATAACCTGACTAAGCACATTTAAATAGTGTCATTTTACAGACAAGAGGTAGAGATGTTTGTGCAAAAAGCCCACAGTGGCTGCAGAGATTCCTCAAGGGTCTGAGTTTTCCAAACTATAAAGGGTTTGGGCTTCTTTCTACTTCTCACACTTAAGATCTACTATCAATTTAGTATCTGAGACCTGCTTATAGAGGTCAGAAGTCTGCTGTGTCTAAAGGGTCTCATTCTGAAGGAAAACACTCATGAAATAGAATAATATCGATAAATAAACTACACCAAAACAATGAAAAAGTGATTCTGAAAAACCTGTCTTCAATATGAACAGTGTTGAAATCCAGAGGATGAACATGGATAGGAACTAACCTCTAAAGGCTGTGCATGGTAATGATCAGTTGGATCTTTCAATTCTGCTGCTTCTTTCATTAATCGTTTAACAGCTAAAATGAAAGAGAGAGATTTAATAGATAGGTTTCTGAGTTATTGGCACAGACTTACAGGCCTAATGAAAAAGTTCCCATTTCAGTGAAATATGTATAACTCAACTTAAGCACATTGTAAAGGTTTAATTATGGAGCAATAGTAACAAAAGGCAGGATGGGAAAACACATGATAGCTAACAATTAGAAGAATGGCATACTTTGAAGATTTATATATTAAAGTAAATCACAGGGAAACACACATTTTTATTTAACAAGAACGTATATGCACTTCCTTTGTTGAAGCACTTACCTAAGTGCTTCACAATTTCAAAATACTATCACTAAATTGGTACTATTTTAATACCCATTTCTAAAATGATGAAACTGAGAAAGGTGTATATAACTTATTCAAAGTCACACACCTAAGAAATTACAAGAGTGGAGGCTCCAATACAGACAACTTGACTTTATCTTGTTAAAATGTTTACATTGGCAAAAAAAAAAAAAAAAAAAAAAAAAGCCTTCTGGGTCTCATGCTCAATGAAAAGTAAACCGAAATATCCTTAGCCTCTTGGCTGCTTCCAGCTACTATCTTAAATTAAAATAAATGAGACTGTCCCTAAAGCTCACCACCAAATCTTTGCAGATCTTAAATTCCTTTTGAAATGACTCTTCAGGTTAATTAAAACTCACTAACCTCCACCAACACCCATTTCACTTCCTCTTTATATATATACCCTTCACATGGAGAGGTTCCTCTTTCATATCCCTTTAATAAAATTCTTATATAGTGTCTCCATCCAAACAGCTAAGCATTATTGAAATGAGAGAAGTCACAGATCCCAGGGCACTGATGCCATTATAGAATCATCATCAACAATTTCTACTAGGGCATACATCTCCTAATTTTCCTAAATTTCTCTCATCTACCAGCCCATTATCTCCATTCATCACTCTAATACTGTCTCATACTTATACTAAGTTCTCCTTTTTTTTCCTTTCAAGTTAATGGCATGGTCTTTTATCTGTATGTGACTATAAGCAGAAGTATACTTGAAGCAAAGCACAATCTGTAATTCTATCTGTAATTGCACATTTTTCCTTCTCTGTTGGCTGTCAAAACTCAATCCTTTGATATATGTTCTAGATTCTAACCTTTCTCAAACTTTAGGTGCAAAAGAAAAAAAAAGTGAGCATATAAGAGGATAACAAGGTGGAGAGATGGCTTAGCAGTTAAGGCATTTGCCTAAGAAGCCTAAGGGCCCAGGTTCGAATCCCCAGAACCCATGTAAACTAGATGCACATCGTAGCACTTGTGTCTTAAGTTCATTTGCAGTGGGTAGGGACACTGGTGTGCCCATTCTTTCTTTTGCTCTCTCCCTCACTCATACATAATTTTTTTTTAAAGAGAAGCCAAGGAGAGCAGAGCGTGGTGGCAAACACCTTTAATCCCAGCACTTAGGAGGCAGAGGTGGTGGGATCTCTGTGAGTTTGAGGCCAGCCTAGAACTATAACATGAGTTCCAGATGAGCCTGGACTATAGTGAGACCCTACCTCAAAAAGAAAAGGGAAAAAAAGAGCTGGGCATGTTGGCGCACGCCTTTAATCTCAGCACTCGGGAGGCAGAGATAGGAAGATCGCTGTAAGTTCAAGGCCAGCCTGAGATCACATGGTGATTCCAGGTCAGCCTGGGCTAGAGTGAGACCCTACCTGGGGGAGGGGAGGGGAATGAAGAAGCAACATGTACCAGTGTTGGGAGCATGAAGTAGCCCCTAACTTTAGAGCAGACAGAGAGAAAAGAGGTAAGATACCAGCACATCAAAGAAAAACAGGTAGTAATCCATGTGGCTATGAATAGATAGAGGGAATAATAAAAATGAAATTTACAGAGAATAAGTTCAATTTAGAATATTACGAAAGGAGTGGTTAATGAAGAAGCAATTCCCACATATATATAATCAGGTCAGTTCTATCACTTTTCCATAAAATTTCATTTGAATTCAGGGTCCTAAGACTTTTTTAAAAAGTCCCTAGGGCTGGAGAGATGGTTTAGTGGTTAAGGTATTTGCCTGCAAAGCCAAAGGATCCTGGTTCAACTCTCCAGGACCCGTGTAAGCCAGATGCACAAGGGGGCACACACACCTGGAGTTCAACTACAGTGGCTGGAGGCCCTGGAGCACCCATTCTCTCTCTCTCTCTCTCTCTCTCTCTCTACCTCTTTCTCTCTCTCTAATAAATAAATAAATACATAAAATATATTTTTTAAAAAAGTTTTTTTAAAAAACTTGTAATCCTAGCACTCAGGTTAAGCTAGGAGGATTTGAAGGTTTAGGCCAGCCTGGGCTACATAGCCACACTCTTGTCTCAAAGCAATAAGAACAACAAAAATTTCTTGAGCTATTATTTCAAAATCACTAAAATCCTTTTCCGTCCCCTACTCTGAACTAAGCCCCTGTAGACAGACTGTATTCACTTGATCATCAAATATTTTTATTTCCTACCAGGTGCTAGGTGTTATAGTCACAATCACAAAGTTCTGGGGTCATCAAGGTGGGGGAGCAGGGTCATCTGTGTCTGCCTTTATCTCTTTATCTCTCTCTCAAATAAATAAATAAATAAATAATTTTAATACTTTATTTTTATTTATTTTTTATTTTTTGAGGTAGGGTCTCAAGCTAGTTCAGGCTGACCTGGAATTCACTATGTAGTCTCAGGGTGGCCTCAAACTCACAGCGATCCTCCTACCTCTGCCTCCCAAGTGCTGGGATTAAAGGCGTGCGCCACCACGCCCGGCATAATACTTTTAAATTAATATTTCAGATAAATAAAATCAAGGAAGTTAAGCAATTGACAGCACCTAAAAGACTGTTCTTCCTCCATTATTCATCAGGTAGCTGAAAACAATGATTAAGCTTTGATTTTATGTCATTCCATATCCTTATCACATTTCTCTGCTTTTTTCCCCGTTCAGCTCAGTTCAGGAGACAGGAAAATAAAACCTAATAGTTGTGCCCAGATATTACAATACATGTATAAAAGAATCAGAATTGCTAACACAATGTATTTGTACTAATTATGTAAAGGACCAATCAGCAACTCTACAACTTGTTGATTTTATTTAGTTCTTCAGCCACAGAAGCAAATATCATGTGAGCACTACAGCTAAACAGATGTTTTCATAATTTTTTTCAGAAATAAAACACATTATTATGAATGCTTTAGTGAAAATGAACAAAGATTCTGGGTTTGTAGCTGCATGAAAACTCTGGCTGGGAGATGGTTCAGTGTGTAAAAAAGTTGCTGAGTAGGCCTCAGTATCTGAGTTCAGATCCACAGGCCTCACGTAAAAGCTGGAAGACAGGCCTCAAAAATCCCTGCATGCCAACTGTGAGATGGGAGGTGGAGACCTGAGATTTTTCTGGAACCTTGAGAATCAGCTAGCCTGGCAAACACAGTGGTAAACAACGAGAGCAAGAGACACTGCCTCAAATGAGGTGAAAGGTGGGAATCATCACCCAAAAATTGTCCTTTACCCATGTGCTGACATGTACACATCCACACTATCATACCTGAACATGCGCTCACGCACACACACACGCGCTCGCACACGCACACACACACACACGATTTGCCTCTATGTAATGCCAGGCATCAAGCCACCTCATTATATGTAATGGGCCTTAATGGCATGACTCCCTGGGTTCCTGAACAGAAATACTGCTATGCCATGTTAAAGTTCAAAATGCTGCCAGACAACTAGAATTAGAGTAATTCGTTCTTGAAAGATAGCCCATCTCTTGCTTTAACTTCAGCTCCTCTAATCTCTTTTAAGATTATTTCTTGAAACACTCTTATGATGGAATAATGTAAGTTAGGGAAGGAACAGATGGGTACTTGCATTCCTGCTCTCATTCTTCTGGATCAAAGGTCTAGGTTCCATGGGCCCGGGTATTTGCACTCTTCATGTGCATTGGCTAGCTTACTAAACTTACAGTGGGTCTGGGGTGAATTGTACATAGAAATAAGATCTTTTACAAGCCACTATTTCCCAAACATCTTTTTTTTTTTTTTTTTTTTTTTGAGGCAGGATCTCACTCTAGTCCAGGCTGACCAGGAACTCACTCTGTGTAGCTCTAGGCTGGCTTCGAACTCTACCTCAGCCTCCTCAGTTATGATTAAAAGTGTGTGCTACCTTAAATAGCCTACCAAACATCAATTTTGAAAGTAGAAAAGGGTCCATGAGACTGGAAAACAAGAGGCTTTCTGGCAGAGGAAAGGGGAATACTGGGGATGAAAGGGTACAAGCAAGTACAGGGGAGAATCAACCAAAATTAAACATGCATGAAAGTCCCATATGGATACCTTGGAACCAGGCATGGTGGTGCATGCCTTTAATCCCAAAGGCAGGAGGATCGCTGTGAGTTCAAGGCCACCATAAGACTCCATAGTGAATTCCAGGTCGGCTGGAGCACTTAAGATGCTTTACTGTGAAGCCCAGGTTTGACTGCCCAGAACCCATGGTGAAGCATTGTGTCTGGAGTTCATTTGCAGTGGCTGGAGGCCCTGGTGCGCCCATTCTTTCTCTCTCCCCCAATAAATAAGTAAAAATAAAAAATAACATCAATATTCAAAAATTTTTAAATAATTAAATAAATGCAAATAGATCTGGGCATGGTGATTCACATCTATAGTCCCAGCACTCAGGATTCTAAAGTAGGAGGATTGCCATGAGTTTAAGGCTAGTCTGGGCCTAGAGTGAAACCCTGACTTAACAAAACAAAACTAAAAAGGAAAAAGAAAACATTCTTTTTAGAACACCAAAGCCACCTGTGTGGAAACAGAAACAAAAACGAAGATGGACTTTATGACATATATATATAAGGATGTCAACCAAAGCTCAACATAATTTGGAAATGTACAAAATTCTAGAGAAGTTTGAAATTTATTATCATAATCTCATCTGTGATGATCTATCAAAACTGAACAATGTCGCCTGACCACAACCTTTTTGAGACCCATTGGCTCTCTATCCCAAATTTCATCACTATTCACTGAAACATTATTCTCTAGACATTTCACTAAGGGTCTCTGCTGATACAAGGAGCTATGTGTAAGGAATCATCATACAATTTCACCACATGGTTTTATTTAGATGTGCCACAATCCAAATAATTCATTTTATCATCAAAGTTTTAAAAATTAAGCTTTTCACAAGAAAAGTTTTCTTTCTCTGATCTTTATATATGTCTGGAGTTTTAAAGTGATGAACAGGAGGGAGGGGTGTGAAATTCCCTGAATGTAATGTATAAATGTGCAGTCTTCATCAGATTTAAGAGGAGCCCTCCCAAAAGTATAACTGAATTCTACAGTTGATCACCTAAGGGCATTTCATACCTGACAGCACTCCAGGTAACAAAGCTCTGTTCAATTTGTGACCTTTGGCTTTTCTGAGAGTCTTGTACATTCTGAAATATATTTTGGTAAATTCAAAGATTCACAAGTCAACTCTTTCCATAAGGATGCTAGTTTTGCAAATGCAAAACTAAGAAGTGGTTTTTGGAAAGAAAATTTAAGTAGCAACAAAAATTGGCAAGAGTCACTAATATCTTAGTATTTATCATTGACAGCTAACTGGGAAATTTCTTCCTAACAAATTTATCAAAGTTCATACAAAATAAACACCTCTTATAGCATCCAATGATTCATTTCAAGCCTGCCTAATATTAAGAGCTGGTTATGTTTTCTGGTATTTTTTTTAACGCACCAGGAAAAGGGAAGTTAGGATTTTTTGTGCTGCTTCTGAATACAGAGGGCAACAAATGAATTCAGACGCATCATATTAGTAAAAAAGAAAAAAAAATTCGTAACAACAAAAAAAGTCATGGTCCTCAAGTATAGGCTCAACTATTTTGATTTAAAAAATTTTTAAAAACCTCTAGTTAACTAATTTAGTTAAAGAACATTTCCTTTCTGTCTGTAATTAAATTCGTCCCAAATGTTGCATATAGGACGACGAAATTCTCAAATATGAGTCAAACAACTAATAAAAGTCTGGTGCCAGCTACAGGGGAGGAATCTCGACCGTATTTGAGGAAGGGCTGCTCACGACTGCCCAGGAACATCACCTTTACACCTGCTCTTAGGCACGACCGTCTCCAGGTCTGCTCGCAAGCCGAGAGGCGCCGGCCGGCCGGGAAGGGCAGTCAGCGCCCGCCGGCCG
This sequence comes from Orientallactaga sibirica, assembly GCA_036365145.1. Classification (NCBI taxonomy): domain Eukaryota; kingdom Metazoa; phylum Chordata; class Mammalia; order Rodentia; family Dipodidae; genus Orientallactaga; species Orientallactaga sibirica. Next base: position 1,231,229 of record JAEOAD010000020.1, read on the forward strand.
CCCCACCCTGCGGCCTGCACCTCCGGGGCAGGCGGCGGTGTCGCGTAGAGCCTAAAACCCCAGGCGCAGCCGATAAGTGGGGGTGGCTGACCGAGAGGACCGCGGCTACGGGCCAGGAGTCCAGGGTGCCGCTCCCTCCCCGCCTTCTGTCCTCAGCCCCGCTCACCCGGGCTCTTCAGGTTGTAGCGAGACTCCATGGCCGCCCGCTCCCCTCTTCTCAGCGCGGCTCAGGCCGGCTGGGCCGAGAGAGCTCTCCGCAGACGCCGCCGGGTCTGGCCCGCTGCGGACGGTGGTGAGGCGCGGGTTCCGCTGCCTCCCCCGCGGCTCCCGCCTTCCTGAGGGCGGGCGGGCGCCGGCCGCAGCGTCGCAGAACCGGGGCGGGCGGCTCAGCCTGCTCGTCTGGCCCCGCCCCGCCGCGCCGCGCCGCGCCCCGCCCCGCCCCGCCGCGAACGTCGCCTGCGTCTGCTGTCCTCCGCAGGTTCTGTGAAGTTGCCTGACGTGGCAGTCGCGTCGTGGCGACCCACCGCTCCGCCGCTGAGACGCGGAGACGTGCGAGGATGGCTTGTGCTGAGCGTGGTCACCTCGCCCGGAGCCCAGGAGCCGAATCTCGCGGGCCCATGGGGGTCTCCCCACAGCGTGCTGTTTTGGTCGGGTTGGGACTGAGCAGGGAGAATTCACGTAGACTGCCAGGCTCCGCTGGGCGGGGGTCTGTGATGGGCGGTGTTCTGAGGTCCTGCAGTGGTGGGCAGGCGTGAGGAAAAGGAAAGCAGGTATTGAGCAGGATTTTTATAACAATTTCTCCCTCCTTCAAATAATGTCATTAAGTGCAAGACACCGTTTTAGGCATTATAGGACTTTTTTTTTTTTTTTAAACCAAAGCAGTCAAAAATAAAATATGCCCGGGCTGGAGAGATGCCTTAGCGGTTAAGGCACCTGCCCCTTAAGCCTAAGAACATCAGTTCCAATCTCCAGGTCCCACTTTTAGGCAGATGCAGTGACGCAAGGGTGCAATGCCGCCCTTGACCACAAGGGGCGCACGCATCTGGATTTCCTTCGCAGCAGCTGAGAGGCTGCTGGCCCGCCCATCTCTGTCTTCTTCTCCCTATCTCTGTGTCTCTCTGTGTCTTTTTCCAAAATAAAAATAAATAAAATAAATAAATAAAATATCTCCAAAAGCATCTGCACTTAATTTCAAACCCCCTACAAGGCTGAATGCTTAGAACTGCTATGATTGTGGAGAGATGGAATGTTGCAGGTTCAATGCAAAGTTATCTGAGGCTATCTTTAGTTGCCTCTTTTTCACCTAACATCCTTGTGACTATCAGATGACTAGGTGAATGTAAGAAAAGTATAAGAGAAAAGCAAAAGAGAACACCAGATTTGGTCTTTACAGACAAGGCTGTTTATTGAGGATAAAAACAGTGAGAGGCCTCAGCTTTCCCGCAGGATGAAGGCTGAAACACTGAACCAGGCTAGGGTGTAATTCTATAAGGAGAATCCTAAGAAAAACATACTGGACCAGGTGCAGTTGATAAGAAAATTGTAGCTGTTTGTGTCCTTGTTCAGAATAGGCTTCTTCAGCCAAATGTCTAAGGGAGGATACTCAGATGGTCTCTGGTCCTTCAAGGCCATCTAAGCTAAGGGGAGTATATCAATCAGAGAAGGGAGCCAAACTTCTTTACTGCCTGCAAGCTTTAGGGATAGCTATTAATTCTTTAGTTCTCTTTAGTTTTCGGGATAGCTATTTACCCTTCAGTCCAGACTCTGGACATATAAAAAAAATTGGGGAGAACTGGGAGTGAATGGGACATTTTGGGGAGGACTGCATGGGCTGGGACTGGGAAAGAAGACTCCTCTTCAAGTACTTCAAGCTGGGGGGTGGGTGGGCAGTAGATCTCTCCAGGTGTCCCACGCAGTCTTGTGGAAGTTGGATGTTCAGGTGCTGATATTCAGTGGTCGTGATGCATCTGAATATGCAAGGACCAAAGGAGAGATTGAACATTATCATAATCAGGGGAATAAAGTACATGTCAGAGATAGGATAGGATTAACTTGAAGGGAGTAGAGTTGTGAGATTTCTTAATTTATAGTAATAGATATCTTAGGTGGTCGCAGAGAAGTCAGGTCACATGTAGAGAAATAATAATAATGATGATGATGATGGCCATTAAAAAGGAACAGCCCAAAATATTATTGGCTTTGGATTGGTAACATTTACCTGTCCACAATTATTGTAGTCCATCATTATAAAGTCTTACACCTATGTAGGTGTAGCTTTTGGGGGTTTTAACTTTTCCATTTGCCAAAGTTTATTTTGTAGTTTGTGTACATAGTAGGTTATTATCCCTTGTCGATATTATGAGCAGGCAAGGAGGCAGTTCTTCAGGAGACTGATAGTTATCAGAAACATTAGGAAAAAAAATGCCTAGATCATGCCCAATCTATTAGCCATTATGATCTGGTTATTTATGTATGAGTTTTCTTGCATGTGACATGATATTTACAGGTGACTTAGACATTATATTTAAGGTAGAAAAATAATAATAAAGGAGATGGGTAAGCAAGGAGTTGTTGTTTTAGATGGGAGGTTAATTGGAATTTGTGGAAATATAAAGATTTGGTTTAGGTAAGGTAGGAAGTATAAGAGATTAATATTGAAGCAATATTTGAAATATCTTAAATTATTTAAAATTCAGATATGATAGAGATTAAGAAATTAACTATTTTAAAAATTTTTATTATTTATTTATTTGAGAGAGAGAGAGAGAGAGAGAGGAAGAGACAGAGAGAAAGAGAGAATGGGCATGCTAGAGCCTCCAGCCACTGGCAATGAACTCCAAATGCATGAGCCCCCCCTTGTGTATCTGGCTTACGTGGGTCCTGGGAAATGAAACTGGGGTCCTTGGGCTTTACAAGCATTTGCCTTAACTGCTAAGCCATTTCCTCAGCCCAAATTAACTAATTTTGAAATTTTGGTTTAAAGGGTGTGTGTGTGTGTGTGTGTGTGTGTGTGTGTGTGTGTGCGTGAAGTCTTTAATATAGAAGGTTTATGGTCTTTTACTTACTTGATCCAAAGATCAAAAAGTCTTATCTTTAGGAGTGAAACTATATTAGGCTGAAAGGCTAAGACTTTGATTAGTCTTGATAATTTGTTATCAGTTGTTTATTTTATAAACATAATGAAATTGTGTTTTATAGAATTATACTGGTTATATAATACAATGAAATATATTTTACTTATTAGAATAAGTTTATAGCAAATAAATAAAAGGCTTACCCAATAGGAAAGCATATGAGTATAACATTTAAGAAGCCTATTGTTGTAAACAGGTGTCCTACATAACAAAATAATTTTGTAACATAACAAAATAAAGACTTAGTTTTGATTTTTATGTAATGTTCAGGTAGAGTTTAAAAAATAAACAAAACTAGTTAAAAGATTTTGATCTTGTTAACTTTGATATTGATATGGGAAACTAAAGCTTACAGAACTGGCACCAGAGATGGAGTGGAGAATCAGTCTATTTTTACATCAGTCCAAGGGAATCTCTTCCAAAGCCTGAAAAAATGGTTAAGTAGAGAGATACCTGTAACTGTGTTGTGGAAACAAGAAGAAACATAAGATAATTTCAGTACTGGTCAGAAGCTGTAATACAAACTATGTCCTTGAAACAGTACAAAACTAGTGTCAGTACAAAAGACTATGTAGTATGGGACATAATTAGCATGAAAGTTTATTACAGAACAAGACATAATTTTGTGCCAGAGGCCTTTAACTTTTATAATATGAGGTATGACATTATAAATAAAAAAATCATCACCTTATTATAGAGAATTGTTTGAACTATGTAAATAATTAAGGCAAGAGAAATACAGAGAAATAGTTTCTTATAAAGTAGGTACATCTTATTTTTCAAATGTGTAATAGTTATAAATATAGGCAGAACAGGTCAAGTAAGACAGCATAAAGTTTTGGCATTTGTATTTGGTAACATTTTTTTTAAGGGTCTCACTCTAGCCCAGGCTGACTTGGAATTCACTCTGTGTTCTCAGGGTGGCCTCAAACTCATGGCAATCCTCCTACCTCTGCCTCCCGAGTGCTGGGATTAAAAGCATGCGCCACCACGCCTGGCCTTGTATTTGGTAACATCTTTGATTAGTTTAGATACCCGTGTGGGTACCAATTACCCCACAAACTGGAAGCAGAACAGCAGCATTTTTCTAGAGCAGGGAATATGTCTTATCAATAAAACTATAAGCAATGAACTCAAGACACAAGAAATGAGACAATTATTTAAGTAAAAACTTGATTGAGACTGAATATACATAGCTTAAGAATAAAGCTAAACTGGGTCATTGTTAAGCTAAATTAGTCTGATTTTAACATACATTAGAGACATTGTGATAGACATAAAGTGATTTCTTCATATTACCTTTAGTCATTTTTTTTTTCCCTGAGGTAGGGTTTCACTCTAGCTCAGGCTGACCTGGAATTCTATATGTAGTCTCACTATATGTAGTCTCAGGGTGGCCTCGAACTCATGGAAATCCTCCTACCTCTGCCTCCCAAGTGCTGGGATTAAAGGCGTGCACCAATATGCCTGGCTCATTGAATCATTTTTAAGTTTAATATAAGGCAATATCTATGAATAGTAGAATATATGAAGTCTAAACAAGCTATATTAACATTGTTTGTATATTGCAGGCTTTTCTAGGACAGTTTCTTCAGTTTCCCTAAAAACAAAGTCACAATGACTAAATCACCTTTTATAAGACTTAGACAATAATCTTAGAGATAGGCAAGGAGAGAAAGAGAGAGTGGGGGGGAGAGATTGAGAGAGAATGGGCATGCCAGGGCCTCCAGCCATTGCACATTAACTCCAGATACGTGCATCCCCTTGTGCATCTGGCTTACGTGGGTCCCGGGGAGTTGAACCTGGGTCCTTTGGCTTTGCAGGCAAGCACTTTAACCGCTAAGCTATCTCTCCAGCCCCTTTATTTGTTTATTTATTTATTTATTTATTTATTTATTTATTTATTTATTTATTTATTCATTTGAGACACAGAAATGAAGAGAGAGAGAGAGAGAGAGAATGAGTGAGAATGGGCACAACATGGCCTCTAGCCAATGCAAACGAACTCCAGACGCATATGCCACCATGTGCATCTGGTTTACAAGGGAACTGGAGAATTGAACTGGAGTCCTTAGGCTTTGCAGGCATGTGCCTTAACCGCTAAGCCATCTCTCTAGCCCCAGATTTCAGTTATGTTTTAAATTGGTGAGGTCTTGATTTTTAATTTTTAAAAAAAATTTTTGTTTGTTTGGTTTTCGAGGTAGGGTCTCACTCTAGTTCAGGCTAACCTGGAATTCACTATGTAGTCTCAGGGTAGCCTCGAACTCACTGTGATCCTCCTACCTCTGCCTCCTGAATGCTGGGATTAAAGCCATGCGTCACCACGCCCGGCCTGACTTAATCTTAACAGGGCAACAGACAGTGGTTTGAATTTTAAGTTGACATTTTTTTCTTTGGTGGCTTGTAATGAGAAGAAGGGGGAAAGGGAAAAGAAAGGAAAAACCCTAGAAGCTGTTTAGTGATTTTAACTTTTAGCAAGGAGAGGAAGATTAGATATGTAGAATAAGTTAAAGAGGCCCAGTAAAGACAGGAGTTTCTTTAAGAGGGTAAAGTTTGTATTTTATTTAGAGAGATGGCTTGAATTTGGAGTGAGAGGGAGAGACCCTGGCAAGTCATAGCCAAATGGCAGAACTGTGTGTGATAGGTAGTGTTTTAGAAGGGACAGGATTTTAGAGGGTTTTTGGTGACAGGAGAATTTGGTAGGTAGAAAAAGACATACAGGGCTGGAACGATGGCTTAGTGGTTAAGGTGCATGCCTGTGAAGCCTAAGGATCCTGGTTCAATACTCCAGGTCCCATGTAAGCCAGATGCACATGGTGATGCATGCATCTGGAGTTCTTTGCAGTGGCTAGAGGCCCTGGGGTGCCCATTCTCACTCACTCACTCACTCACTCACTCACTCACTCACTCACTCACTCACTCACTTTCTCTCTCTCTCTCTGTCTCCCTCTCTCTGTCTCTAATAAATAAATAAATAAATAAGTAAAACTTTAAAAAATGAAAAAGAAAAAAAAAGTAAAACAAGTACAAAGGGAAGGGTGGGAATGGAGGACAAAAGCCCTGACGGTAAGGAACCTTGGACCACTTGCTATGTCTTCTGGGGAAGTTATCAAGATCAATATGAATATTAAAATCAAAAGTACCAAATTGAGGTCAGTGGTAGCTATTATCTAAAGAGTATTGTGGCCAAATTTGAACAGAGCCAGAGTAATTAAGCAGGCAGGAGCTCAGGAAGTTCAAGCTCCTTTAAATTAGCCTTGAGACATGCCAATGACAAATAATTTAGAGCCCATTTTGGAGGACAAGGACTAGAGTGACCAATCCTGCCACCAGGGACATCTCTCAGGCTTACGGAAGGCAAACAAAACCCAAGGTTTAGGAGGGAGCGTTCTCACACTCATAAGGGGTGGGGTGTCCAGTGGAGTGACATGTGGGATGCTCCCAGAGTCTCTGATTATCCACAGATGGAAAAGTGAGAAACTCCCAGAGTTTCTAAGGTCTGTGACAGGTCACCTCTGCCACAGACCAAGAACAAATACCTTGTCATGAAGCTGTAATCTGATGAGGATGTGGATGCAGCGGATCACATGGCAAGAGGCTTCTAGTCTGGAGTTCAAAAGTCCAGTGGGAGAAGGTGAAAAGAGTAAGAAAAGGAAGAAGCCCCTAGGTATCAAGCTGGAAAGATGAAAGGTTTCAGGTCACAGGTGGCTGTTTAGTTCAGAGTAGTGAGCATAGTGAGTTTTTCTATTCCTGAGAGAGTGAAACATTGGCAGGGAGGTGGGAGGCATGCATTCCAAAAGCCCCAGAGGGGTTTCATGGCACCCGAGTGTAAGGAAAGTGTAAGAGAAAAGCAAAAGAGAACACCAGAATTGATCTCTACAAACAAGACTGTTTATTGAGCGAAACAGCGAAGGGCCTCAGCTTTCCCGCTGAATGAAGGCTGAAGCACTGAGCCAGGTTAGGGTGTAAGCTTATAGGGAGAATCCTAAGAAAAACAGAGTGGACCAGATGCAGCTGATAAGATTGTAGCTATTTGTGTCCTTGTTCAGAATAGGCTTCTTCAGCCAGGAATGTCTAAGGGAGGATAATCAGGTGGTCTCTGGTCCTTCAAGGCCATCTAGGCTAAGGAGAGTACATCAATCAGGGAAGGGTGCCAAACTTCTTTATTGCCTGCAAGCTTTAGGGATAACTATTAACTCTTTAGTTCTCTTTCATTTTCAGGGAAGGCTATTAACCCTGCAGTGAAACCTTTTTGTAATGTACTGATAGACCCTATCTTCCACCAAGCAAAAGGCTAAGAATGTCACCAGATAGTATCTGTGGCCTATAAAGGGAGATTCTTCTGCTTTTCTGTAACATGCCTACCTGATATTTCCACCAATGTATTTGAAAGATGTCTTGAGTTGTTCCATTACTATAAAAACTTCATAAAGTTGTTACCAAATTGGAATATGGCATTGGCATAACCTAAATCTGTTTCTGGACCATAATCCACTCATATTTGGCTCCATAATAAACATCTCTTATTCTCTTTGAGGTGAGAGTTGGGGGTTTTAAAATGTTTTTATTTATTTGAGAGAGAGAAAGAGAGAGAGAGAAAGAAGCAGATAGAGAATGGATGCACCGGGGCCTCCAGTTGCTGCATGTGCCACCTTGTGCATCTGGCTTAAGTGGGTCTTAGAGAATTGAACTTGGGTCCTTTGGCTTTCAAGGCAAGTGCCTTAACCAGTAAACAATCTCTCCAGTCTGAGAGTTGTGTTTTTTATTAATAGTAACAGCACCCCAACAAGGGGCCCCAAGAACAGTCCACTTCCACTAGCAGAGTCACCCCATAACAGCATAGGGCTATGAAGCAGAGGAGCAGACTACAGAGATGTTTGCTCATTAGTAGCTTTGGCTGCTGGCTGTTATGGAGGAGCTGCATCTTCTCTCTTGGAGGCTTGTAGGATCTAGATAGGATAAAGTCACCATGTTCTCCCCAAGGCTTAAATTCCTCTTCCTAACTTCCTTTCACCCTTCTAGTTCTCCCTTGCTTTGTTTTGGTTGATTGGTTAGTGGTTTATTGGTTTATTCTGAGCTGTTTTTTTGTTTTGTTTTGTTTTGTTTTGTTTTGTTTTGTTTTGTTTTGTTTTGGATCCTATTTGTTGGAGACTGTTGTAGTCAGCATCACATTGCTGGAATGAACTTCCAGTTTATGGGAGGAAGGGGTTATTTCAGGATGACAAACCTTGAGGAAGTTCCATCAAATGGTGGAAGAAGCTGGTTCCCTTTCACAGATCCAAGCAGAGACACACAACCAAACAGCCAGCATCACAATTAAGCACAACAAAGCAAACAGCAGGGACCCAGGCAAAACTCGGACAGTTGTGCATACCTTTAGGCTGGAATCAGATTTGCCTGCAGTGACACTTCTTCTAGACAGGCAGCTGGAGGCAAGCTTTAATAAGACACCTGAGTCTGTTGGGGGACATACCTTCAAACTACCACAGATACCTTGTTTTATTTTGCTGCCAAAGTGCTTGGTTTAAGGTATCCATTTTGTTTCCTTTGAGAGAGCACCAAATCCTAACCACTAGACCACCAGGGAATGCCCCATTTTGTTTCCTTTGTAAACATTTTGGTTTCTGACCATTTGGCTTGATAATTTGCTAGCAGTTGGCTTTTTTTTTCTCCTGCTACCGCTATCTAATTCAAGGAAGGAGAAAATGTTGGGAAGAAAACTGCCACTAAGTACTCCAGCAATTTTTTAAAAAAATATTTATTTATTTATTTATTTATTTATTTATTTATTTATTATTTATTTATGACACAGAGAGAGGCAGAGAGAGAGAGAGAGAGAAAGGGAGAGAGAGAATGGGCACATCAGGTCCTCCAGCCACTGCAAATGAACTCCAGATGGATGCACCCGCTTGTGCATCTGGCTTACGTGGGCCTGGAGAATTGAACCGGAATCCTTTGGCTTTGCAGGCAAATGCCTTAACCACTAAGCTATCTCTCCAGGCCCTACTCTAGCAATTTTTATGTTTGATAGCTTGTCACATTCAGGATTTGCAATAGAGGACCAATATAAAGTTTAGTTTAATGTTAGGGTAGACTGGTATGATCTGAAAAAGGGAGGGAAACCAGATGTAGTAGGTCCCTTTTCTTCCTTATCCTCTTAAGTAGCCTAACCCCCTGGGGGCACTCACATGTGACATCACTTGGCTGCCGGCAGCATCTGGGTCCTGGTTTGTACCACTCCATGCCAGGCTGCCAAGGGTTCCCATGGGCTGCTTCTTCTCTGGCGGGTATCAACACAGAGAGAGACATGGAGTCTACCTCTCTGAGTTGAGTGACAATTTTCTGAGCTATTGCTGGGGTTCTTATACCAATTTTCCCTCAGTCATCCTGGCTGCTGATAACTACCTTAGGGTTAGCTCATTTGCTTATCAGCTCACAGAGAGTGTTTGGTCAGTCTCTGGTCTTGGCCCCTTTTTGCCATGGTGACCTTGTCACTGCTGGTTGAATGCCCCATTTTTACTTCTAACTATTGCTCCTAACAGGTAGGAGGAACACTGAGTTTGAGGCCAGCCTGGGAGTACAGAATTGAGTTCCGGGTCAGCCTGGGCTAGAGAGACACTACCTTGAAAAACAAAGCAAAACAAAAAGATAACTAATATTTTACTTTTTGTTTTTGTTTTTTTGAAGTAGGGTGTCACTCTAGCCCAGGCTGATCTGAAATTTACTATGTAGTCTCAGGGTAACCTTGAACTCATGGTGATCCTCCTACTTTTGCCTCCTGGATTAAAGGTGTGTGCCATCACATCCAGCTTAAGATAAATTTTAACTTGCAGGTATGGCATTAAGATATAAAGACTGGGCTTGACAGATGGCTCAGCAGTTAAGGTTCTTGCTTGCAAAGCCTTATGACCTGGGTTAGATTCCTCAGTACCCATGTAAAGCCAGATAAACAGTGGCACATGCACTTATTTGCTGCAGCAAGAGGCCCTGGCATGCCCATTCTCTCCCTTCCTCCTTCTTTGCAAATAATGTTTTTTTTTTTTTTTTAAAGAAAAGATTTAATGACTGGGAAGCTGGGCATGGTGGCACACGCCTTTAATCCCAGAACTTGGGAGGCAGAGGTAGGAGGATTGTCATGAGTTCAAGGCCACCCTGAGACTATTTAGTGAATTCCAGGTCAGCCTGGGCTAGAGTGAGACCCTACCTTGAAAAGCAAAAAGAAAAAAAAGAAAAAGGAGGGGGATAAGGAAATGGTTCAATGGGTAAAGGTGCTTGCTAGCAAACCTCCCAGCCTAGGTTCAATTTCACAGTACCCACATAAAGCCAGACACAAGGTTATGCATTCATCTGGAGTTTGTAGTGGCTCTGGAATAAACAAATTATGTAATTTATTGACCTCTGCCAATTAAGATGGTATTGGTTTAAGGTTTATTCTGAGTGGTTTTTAAATTTAGCCTTGTGAAGTTTTTAGGGCAATTATGTATGCTCACAAAATTTACAAAAAAGCTAGCCAGATCAATAATCAAACTTGGCAGGGCATGGTAACTCATGCCTTTACTCCCAGCACTTGGGAGACTGAAGTAGAAGGATAGATCACTGTGAGTTCAAGGTTAGCTTGGGGTACAAAGTGAGTTCCAGTTCAGCCTGGGTAAGACCCTACCTTGAAAAAAGCAAATAAGAGCTGAACATGGTGGCACATGCCTTTAACCCTAGCACTTGGGAAGCAGAAGTTAGGATGACCACTGTGAGTTTGAGGCCACCCTGAGAATACAGAGAATTCTAGGTCAATCTGGGCTAGAGTGAGACCCTACTTTGAAACACACACAAAAAAAATTAATTAAAAAAAAAAGCTGGGTGTGGTAGTGCACAGGGGAGGCAGAGGTAGGAGGATCACCGTGAGTTCAAGGCCACCTTGAGACTACATAGTGAATTCCAGGTCAGCCTGGACTAGAGTGAAACCCCACTTCGAAAAACCAAATATATATATATATATCTTTTGATTTTATTTAATATATGCTTATATATTACATTATATATATTTCTACGTGTCCTTGTTTTTATAATGTTTACACAACATCAAATTGGCTTATAAGTAAATAGCAATATAAACTAAACTTTTAATATTGTTCATATTTCTTTTAATTCATAATAAACTATTATTCTGTTGTGGCTCATTCTTTTCTGTGACCTCATGTATATGCTTGTCCTTCTCTTCAAATAATTCATTCAAATATTTTCTGAAGAGCTGAACTAGTGTCATGAATTCCTTTAGCCTGTTTTTATTATGAAATTTTCTTCTTTCTCCTTTAATTATGACATAACTTTGATGGATATAGTAGTCTGGGTTGGCAGTTGTTGTCTTTCAGAACACAAAATAGGGCTGGAGAGATGGTTCAGTGGTTAAAGGCTGAAAAGTCTGATAGCTTGGGTTTGATTGCCCAGTACCCATGTAAAATCAGATGCTCAAAGGGGGACATGAATCTGGAGTTTGTGGCAGTGGCAAGAGGCCCTGGTGCAGCCACATTCTCTTTCTCATTCTCTGCTTGCAAATAAAAAATATAGAAATATATTTTAAAACTTGAAATACATCATTCCAAGTTCTCCTGGCTTTTATAGCATCTGTTGAGAAATCTATGGTTATTCTTTGGGGCCTCCCTCTGTAAGTGACGTGGGGTTTTTCTCTTGCTGCTTTGTTCTGTAAATGCTCTTTTCTAATCTTGTCTTTTTGTTGTTCTAAATACCTTCTGTATCTGTATTAGCATCTCTAGTTTGGGGAAATTTCCTTCTGTAATTTGTTGAAAATATTTAGACTTTAGACTTAAATTCTTATTCTCCTTACAATGCCCACAATTCTTCTATCTCTTCATAGAGTCTCAAATGTCTTGAAAGTCCCACTTGTACCGTCTATATTATCTTTATACTGGTTGGAATTCTCCAGTTCCTCCACCTTTTCTTCAAGTTCAGTTATTCTGTCCTCTCCTTGATTCATTGTATATTGATAATTCTTTCCACAACGTTTTTTAAATTTTTATTAAGAACATACATTGTGGGCTAGAGAGATGGACTTAGTGGGTTAACTGCAAATCCTAAGGACTCAGGTTTGATTCCCCACTATCCAAGTAAGCCAGATGCACAGGGTGATGCATATGTCTAGAGTTTGTTTGCAGTGGCTGGAGGCCTTAGCGTCCCCATTCTCTCCCTCCTTCCTCTCTCTCTGTCTCTTTCTCTCTTTCAAATAAATAAAATATTTTAAAAAAAAGAACAGCCAGGCATGGTGGCATACACCTTTAATCTCAGCACTTGGGAGGCAGAGGGTAGGAGGATTGCCATGAGTTCGAGGCCACCTGAGATTCCATAGTGAATTCCAGGTCAGCCTGGGGTACAGCAAATCCCTACCTTGAAAAACCAAAAAAATAAAAATAAAAATTGTATGGATATATCATGTGTTGGTACCATCTTTTCCCTCCTCCCTGCGCCCATTCTGCAGGGAGCCCTCCTCAGTGGGGTTGCTCATATTTCCATGGAGTTGTGGGTTATGCGTTATGGAAGCAGCAGTCAATTATTGTGGGGATGCAATGCCTCTGGGCATGACATCCCAACCTGTGGCTCTTAAATCTTTCCACCCCTTTTCCGCAAAATTCCCTGAGCCTTGGTAGGTGTGTTTTAAGTTTACTTCAGTGATGAGCTCTTAGGAGCCTCTGGATTGCTGCTTTGTATTAGTGTCTGTCTCCTTCACCCTGGCACTGATTGTCAGGCTCACCATGGAAGCAGCACTCCTCCTCTTCTCCCCAGTTCCTCTATGGTTTCACCTGAGCCTTGGCTGAGATGCAAGGGGTGGTTTTTCTCCTTGGGTCTCGTTACTTTCTGAAAAAGAAAAACAGATTCTCCAAAAGAAAGTGAAGTCAGCATAGGTTAAATTAGATATGCATTATTATTGATTTATTTGACAGAAAAAAGAGGGAGACAGAGAATGGGTGCACCAGGGCCTCCAGCCACTGCAAAAGAACTCCAGATGTGTGCACCCCCTTGCGCATCTGGCTAATGTGGATCCTGAGGAGTCGAACGTGGGTCCTGGGGAGTCGAACCTGGAACCTCTTAGCTTTGCAGGCAAACACCTTAACTGTTAAGCCATCCCTCCAGCCCTGGATATACATTATTAATTTAGGAAGAGTTTGATGTATGTAGCCCCTCTTTTAGCCAAAGACTAGTGGGAGCTTAACATTGGTGAGCATAATTTTTGTCTCCATAGGATTTAGACCTGGGTCCCAGTTCCAAATATGCGTTCCACTCCACTAAGCAGATCTCTTAGCCAATCAGAAAGCCATTGGTTACCCATCAAAGCTGTGTGCCACCATTGCACTGGTGTGTACTTCTTGTCAGGCTAGTTCTTGTGAGTAGCTTAGACACATTTGCTCATACCATTGTTGGCCACTTTCCCACATTAGCTTATGTAGCACTTTCCAGCATTAGTTGGGCTGGCTGTCTGGGGACTGGCTCTCTTTCAGATTCCAGGCAGGTCTCTCCATGTTCTGTGTTGGCAGCATATGGTGTCTTCAGCAATAGGATCTTACTATTTACCTCAGGCAAGTAATTAAATGCTGGATAAACACCTGTCTTGTTTTGGGGACCTAAAAGGTCTCTCCTCAACAGCTCAATGTGGATAGCAACTATTTCTGGTACTGTGAATTACAAGTAAGAACCAGAATTTTTTCTAGGGCCCTTCTTTTGGGTGGTCCCCCTATACTCCTATTGAAGGTTATATCTTCTAGTCTACCTACAAGGAGAAAGGTTTCTATGGTACCAGTTAATTCTGGGTTTAGTTTACCCACAAGGTTTTTTTTGTTTGTTTGGTTGGTTGGTTTTTTGAGGTAGGGTCTCCTTCTAGCTCAGGCTGACCTAGAATTCACTATGTAGTCTCAGGGTGGCCTTGAACTCATTATGATCCTCCTATCTCTGCTTCCTGAGTGCTGGGATTAAAGGCACGCACCACCATGACTGGCCCCACAAAGTTTTTTATGCCTTTCATTTTCAGTATTTCTGTTTGGTTTTACTTCAGCATTTCTGTTTTCTTTACTCGTATCTTGTATCAAACTTGTAGCAGTTACCTTTTTTTTGCTGGGACAAAACACCTGGCCAGAAGAAGCTTATGGAAGAAAAAGGTTTATTTCAGTTTATACTCTCAATGGGAGATTTCAGTATGGTGGGGAAAGCATGGCAGAGCAGAGACCCAGGCAGGCAGCACATCTCCACAGTGGCAGGAAGGAAGTAGTCTGAGTACTGGGCTTAGAGCTAGGCTAAATTACCCCAAAGCCCACCCCTACAGCATGCCTTTTCAAGTAAGGTTCCACCTCACAGAGGCCTCAAAGCTTTCCCAAATTAACACCAGCTAGGAACTAAGTATTTAAAATACATGAAATTTATTGGGGCCACTCCATGCAAACCACCACAAACATCTTTATTTAATCCAATTTTCTTTGCTCTCTTGAACTTCCTTCAGAGGTTCTTTTTCTACGTATTTATAATCCTTCTTTTGAGTTCTATAACATCTCATCTCATTCACTCTTTCTGGAGGTAATTCCTGTGGAATTTGCCATTTTTTAGAGAAATTATGTTGCCTTGATATTTCATGTTTCTTATATTGCCAATTGGTATTTACACATTTGGAGTTATTTCACTGCTTGGATTTTTTTTTGGGGGGGGTTTATCAACTGTATTCTTTGGTGTATAGATCAGGAGTTATATCCTCAGTCTAGAAGCTTAGTATAGCCTTTGTATTACTCCCAGAGTAGAATAATAACAGCAGGAGTGGCTATAGCTGGTGAATATGTCTGCTATGCAAATGTAATGGTAGCCAATTAACAACAGTGGACCATTGACTTCAATGACTGTTATAAAAATAATTTCATTTGGGTGTTTCCAGCACTCAGGAGGCAGAAGTAGGAGGGTTGCCGTGAGTTCGAGGCCATCCTGAGACTACATAGTGAATTCCAGGTCAACCTGGACTCAAGCTAGACTTTACCTTGAAAAACAAAAAACAACAACAAAAAAATTCAGCCTGGTACACACCTTTAGTCCCAGTACTGGGGAGGGGGCTGAAGTAGGAGGATGGCTATGTGTTCAAGGCCAGCCTGGGATTACAGAGTGAGTTTCTGTTCAACTTGGGCTGGAGTGAGACCCTGCCTTGAAGATAATGAGCTAGTTTGCATGGGTACTAGGGAATTGAATGTGGGTTGTTAGGCTTTGCAGGCAAGCACCTTAACCACTTAACCACCTCTTCATCATTTGAACATTCCCTAGTATTCTTAATGGTCCACTGCATTTCAAATGTGTTCATTTGACATCTCCCTAATATTTTCTTTTAATTTATCATTAAAAGGGGGTTTGGAGTGATGGCTTGGCAGTTAAAAGCACTTGCTTGCAAAACCTGTAAGTCCATGTTCCTGTCCTAAGCCACCCACATAAGGTGGACAAAAAAAAAAGTAGCACAAGTTTTTAGTGTTTGTTTGCAGTCACAAGAGGCCATGGTGTGTATACACACACACACACACACACACACACACAGAGAGAGAGAGAGAGAGAGAGAGAGAGAAATGTTGAAAGGGCTGGGGAGATGGTTCAACAGTTAAAAGTACTTGCTGCTAATGCATGAGGACCTCTTATGGAAGCCTCCCCAGAACCTGATGGACAGCAGCATCAGACTGAGGAAGAGACTCTTTCAAGGAAATACACAGATGAGTGGTAAGAAAAAGACACCCAATATTCTCCTCTGACCCCTGAATGCATGCACATGGGGGGCACACATCTGCACACATGCATATATCACATAACACATACATCATATGCACCACACCAACACATCTCTACACACACACAAAAGAAATGTGTAAAATAGAATAATAGGTAAACATACCTGGAATATAACAGAAACTGAAAACAAAACAATGACAAACAGGTGTTTTCTTTCCTAAATCCTTCCCTCAGTTGGTCAGCAGATGACCAGCAAGAGCATAGCTAATAAGCCTGCAATACAGCAGGACCAAGCTTGCAAGAACAAAAAACTTCTTCCTCAACTTCCTGACATTTGTGTTAAGTACCAGTTTAAACCAGTGTATCTGGTAGTGACCAATATTTCATTTAGTAATACCAGTTACATCCCTATGGGAAAATGTTTATTAACTAGCCCAGAGGGGAAACCCTAGGAGGAAAATAGAAAAAAGCAAGCAAGCAAGAAAGAAGAATATAGCTTTATTATAAAATATACAAAGCAATCAATAAAATGTTTATGATAAAGTTCAGTTTTGGCTTTTCCAAGATATTTTTCTTATATTCTACTCTGAAGATATTGGTGTAAAGTTAATTTATTCATACTATCTATGTAATCATAACAGCACTGTTGTTTGTAAGCTATGTAATATAGTCAGATATTAGATATGTTCAGCATAGAAAAACAGATAGAATGGGATTTCAACTCATACCTCTATGCTTTTTTTAACTTTCAATCATGTATATCCAATGTATTTATTGAAATAAATTTAACTTTACAAGCTACTTTTCTGTTGAATTATACACCTAGTATTGTAAACTATTCAAAAGAAGTAAAATGAAAATAAAGAAAATTTGCAATAATGCAGCACAACACATCAGACCTCCATTCAGAAATATTAGGAAATGGCTAGAAATAATAATAATATAGACACTGATTTTTCAACTCTTATAATTCCATAAATTGTAAATGCACATAAAATGTAAAATTTTATTGCCAGTTAAAAAGGCAACACTTTCCACCAATCTATGATATGCTACTAATTAAATTTTTATTTAAAAATGTTGTCTCTCAGAATGGATAAGAAAATGTCATAACATGCAGGAGTGCAACAGATACTTAGTCTAGGAAAGGGTCTACATGGAAGGTGTACTGTAGGGAAGATTCTTACATTCTGAGGATAAAAGGTGGTCTCAGAAGGATAGAATAAAAGAAGTTAAAAGCTTGCTTAAAAGCTTCAGAGGCAGAAGTGCAGAGGCAGCAATGTTCAAAAGTCTATGAGGAGGCAGAGAGGAGACAGCCTAATTAGTGTGGGAACTGGCTATGAGGAAATACCTGGAGATATATTTAGATGGCATGGCAAGTCTAGATCATAGAGTCATTGGAATTTCAAGAAAAACCATTTGGATGGCATTAATTTGGCCATAAGGGTCATTATTTTGAACAGGAGCAAGACATAATGAAATTAATGTTTGAGAAAGTTCATTTTGCTAGCTGGATGGAAGAAAACTATAAGGAAAAAAGAAATTATGGCAGAAATACAGGTGTGACATGATGAATACTCAGGCTAGGGTGCGGACATTGAGGAAGTACATTAAATAAGTTGTCAGCAATATATCTTTGTGATGAATTCCAGATATACAACCAAATTTGATGGGAAAAGCATAACTTCTTAAAAAGAAACTACATGCCTTTCAGACTTAGGATTGGAAATTTGAACATAACTGATTTTTTTGCAAGAGATAAATAAATACTACCAATCCTTTCATAGGCAATTCATTTTAACTATATATCCATGTTTCTTTTTTTTTATTAGTTATCTATATAATGTGCATAGAGCCTTGATGGTACCATTGTTAGCCTTCTCCCTGTCCTCCCCCCTTGGGGATTGTGGGTCTTGCATTACAGGGATAGCCATCAGTTATGGGGGAGAGGCAATGTCTCTGTACATAATGACCCAACTTATGGCTCTAACAATCTTTCCGCTCCCTCTTCCATGAATTTCCCTATTTTAGGTCTATTTCAGTGACGAGGTCATGGGAGTCTCTGTGTCTCTGGATCTCTGGTTTGGTAGGGGTTGAGTGTTCTCTGTGTCGATCTCTTTCACCCCTCTGCTGATACCAGGTTCGCTGAGAAAGTAGCACTCTTGCTCATTTCCCCAATTATTCTATGGGTTCAGCTGGTGCCCTGGTGAGGTGTGATGGGCTGATTCTCTCCTCAGGTTCTATGTCCATCTGAAAAAGAGAAGCAAATTCTCCAACAGAGAGTGATGTCAATGCAAGGTACATGGACAGCCATTGTTGTTTTAGAGTGAGTTTAATGGGTGCCCTCTTGTATCCCACTATTGGTGGGAGCTTGATATTGGAGGGTGAACTCATTTTTGGATATGGTTGTGACTTGTTTTCCAGTTCCAGGTATGGGTTCAGTTCCACTGAGCAGATCCTTTAGCCAAATCAAGAGCAGTTGGTAACCCACCATGGCTGTGTGCCACTATTGCATTTGTGTGAGCATCACGTCAGGTTGATTGCTGCTGGGAAATTTACATCACAAGTTGCTTAGATAGATGTTGGTCATTTTCCCCCAGTAGCTCATGTAGTATCTTCCGGCACTAGACAAGCTAAGTGTCTGGGGACTGTCTCTTCCAGATTCCAGCCAGGTCACTCCATGTTCCATCCCAATAGCATATGGTGACTTTGGTCTTACCAGTAACCTTTGGTGGGTCATCAAGTACTCTGACATAAATCTGTCTTCTTTTGGGAAACATTGTAGGTTTCACTGATCAACAGCTCATTGTGGATGTTGACCACATACTGGTACTGGGAGTTACAGGTCAGTGCCATGGGAAAAGAAGGAAGAAAAATATAGGTAGTATGAAAGAGAAACAGAGAGAGAGAGAAGAGTAAGAATAGGGTGTGAGAGAGAAGAACAGGAGAAGGTTGAGTTTAGTCTTCATCCTACCCTCTTGAGGCCTCTGTTATTTCAGGTGTTCTCTCTAAACACCTGATGAAGGTTCAGCCTTTTAGTATGTCCTACAGGTCATAGGATTTTTGGGTACCATTTCCAATTGGGTCCAGTTTTTTGTCCCCCCCTTAGCCTCCCTTCCCTCCCCACCATCCCTATTGTCCAGTCCTAAAAATGTTTTTTAGGTGTGTCAGTATCTCAGGGAAATTCAGGTTAGGAGCCACAGATGAGTGAGACCATGCAACAATTATCTTTCTGTGATTGGGTGAATTCACTGAGAATGATTTGTTCCATGTTTGACCATTTTTCTTCAAATTGCATTGTGTCATTTTTTCTTACTACTATGTAGAATTCCATTGTGCAGATATACCACATCTTAGTTATCCATTCTTCTAATGATGGATATCTGGGTTGATTCCAGCTCTTAGCTATTATGAACTGAGAAGCTCTAAACATGGTGGAGCAAATGTCTCTGAACTGAGGCTTGGAGCTCTTAGGGTAAATGCCCAGTAAGGGAATGAACTGGGTCTGTTGGTACCTCTAGAGTCATCCTTTTTAGGAGTCTCCATATTGGTTTCCATAGTGGTTGTACCAGCTTACATTCCCACCAACAGTAAATGAGGGTTCCTATTTCTCCACAACCTCACCAGCATTTGTTGTCATTAGCTTTTTTAATGTTTGCTATCATTAGTTGGGTAAGGTGGAATCTCAGAGTTGTTTTAATTTGCATTTCCTAATGATTGGGGATGTTGAACATTTTCTTAAGTGTGTGTTTGCCATTTGTATTTCTTCCTCTGAGAACTCCCTGTGCAGTTCTCTGCCCCATTTTGTGAGTGGGTTGTTTGAGTTTTTATTGTTTAGGTTTTTGAGTTCTTTGTAGATTCTAGAAATTAGGCCTCTGTCTGATGTGTATCCAGCAAAAATTTTCTCCCATTCTGTGGGCAATCTATTGGCTCTGCTTACTGTAAGTTTGTCTGTGAAAAAGCTTTTCAGCTTCGTGAGATCCCAATGGTTGTGTGATTGTTTAATTTCCTGAGCTACTGGGGTTTTGTTCAGGAAGTCTTTTCCCACCCCTATATCATGGAAATTTCCTCCATTAGTAGCAGCATTTCTGGTCTTATGTTGAGGTCTTTGATCCATTTGGACTTAATGTTTCTGCATGGTGAGATGTAGATCGAGTTTCATTTTCCTGAATATGGTTTTCCAGTTTTTCCAGCACCATTTGTTGAAGATGCTGTTTTTGTTCCAGTCTACATTCTTTGGGCCTTTGTCAAATATCAAGTAGCTGTAGTTACTTGATCCAAAGTCTGGGTCCTTGATTCTGTTCCATTGGTCTATAATCCTGTTTTTATGCCAGTACCATGTTGTTTTTATTACAATGGCTTTGTAGTATAGCTTTAGATCAGGTATAGTGATGCCTCCAGAGGTGTTTCTTTTGCTGAGGATATTCTTGGATATCTGAGGCCTTCTGCCATTCCATATGAATTTTGAGATCATTTTTTCTATCTCTATGAAGAAAGATGTTGGGATTTTTATTGGTATTGCATTAAATGTAAATATTGCTTTTGGTAAGATTGCCATTTTCACAATGTTAATTCTGCCTATCCAGGAGCATGGGAGGTCTTTCTCATTTTCTCAAATCCTCCTTAATTTTTTTCTTGAGTGTTTTTATGTTTTCATTGTAAATGTCCTTCACCTCCTTGGTTAATGTTATTCCAAGGTATTTTTTTTGATGCTATTAAAAATGGGACAGTGACACTTATTTCTTTCTCTGTATCTTTGTCTTTTGCATATAGAAAGGCTATTGATTTTTGTACATTGATTTTGTATCCTGCTACTTTACTGAAGGAGTTAATCAACTTTAAGAGTTTTGGGATGGAGGATCTTGGGTCACTTATGTATAGAATCATGTCATCTACAAATAAGGCTAACTTAACTTCTTCCTTTACAATTTGTATCCTTTTATTTCTTTCTCCTGTCTTATTGCTTGAGCTAGTACTTCCAGTACTATGTTGAAAAGCAGAGGTGAGAGCGGACATCCCTGTCTTATTCCTGACCTCAATGAGAATTCCTTCAATCTCTCTCCATTAAGTATCACTTGGAGTTTAGGCTCTCTATATATAGCCTTTATTATGTTGAGATATAGACCATCCATGCCTATTCTCTCCAATGTTTTGATCATGAAGTGATGTTGTATTTTGTCAAAGGCCTTTTCTGCATCTATTAAAATAATCATATGTTTTTTTTTAATGTGGTATATTACACTGACAGATTTCCACATGTTAAATCAACCCTGTGTTCCTGGGATGAAACCTTCTTGTTCCAGGTGGATAATGCTTTTGACGCGCTGTTGAATTTGATTTGTGAGGATTTTGTTCAGAATCTTTGCATCTAGGTTCATCAGGGAAATAGGTCTGTAGTTTTCTTGTGGCATCTCTGCCTGGTTTTGGTATTAGGGTATTTGGTATTAGGGTATTTGGTATTAGGGTTTTGGTATTAGCTTCATAGAAGGAGTTAGGGAGTTTTCCCTGCTCTCCAATTGTGTGGCACAATTTGAGAAAGATTGGTTCAGTTCTTCCATGAAGGTTTGATAGAATTCTGCTGAGAAGCCATCTGGTCCTGGACTCTTCTTTTTAGGTAGATTTTTGATTACCCTTTCAATCTTGGTGGTTGTGATGGGTTTGTTCAGGAGAGTAATCTGCTCTGAGTTTAACTTTGGTAGGTGGTATGTGTCCAGGAATGTATGGCACAAAGCAGGTCTGGCCCTAGCCAGACCGCATGGCAAAAGAAACCAGGAAGTGGCTTCTGTGAACATGGCATCCTGCGCAGGCCTGGCATGACAACAGCTACAGTCCCATGCTCGCGAGAAACCTGCTATCAGATGACCTGTCCAGAGACAGGCTGTCATTGGTCACAAAAAGGGGACCATCCCATACAATGATTGGCCAGCCAAGCCCCTTTAAAACCCCTACACTTTTTTGAATAAATGAGTTTGCTGCAGCTCACCCTCTGCCTGCTTTCACCCAACTCCCGGAGTCTGTGTCATGATTCCGTGCTTCTCACCCCCAACTCGGTAGAGACCCTGCCATCCCTCCTGAGTTGGCCTTAGGGGGGACCCCAACATCTGGCACCTGAACAGGGACCCTCTGCCCCATTGGCATTGGCAAGATGCCCATCCTTGATCATCAGTGAGCAGCCCTCCCGGCATTGGCAAGATGCCCCCTTCTTGATCATTGGTGAGAAAAGCCCCTTGCTGTTCTGTGTGCTGACGGTTGCCCGAGGGTGCCCCCTCCTATCCCCTTTTCCTTTGTTTGTCCTTTTCCCTGGTAGGAAGGCACACATCGCCACACAGTCTTGAAGCCCATTTTGGCCCCTCCATTATTGGTTCATCCCAGCGAAATCACATAAGGGTCTGACCAACCCGATTTCGGAACCAAGGCGAGGCCTTTGGCTGAGCTTCCTTGGAGACACCGTGTGGGCATATGGCCATGGAATAATGACCCACGGAAGTCCCCCACTAAGCACAAGACACGTGGGTCCTAAACATTCTATCCGTATATCTCAGCTGGCCCCGGCATTAGGACTTAGGTTTGCATGATTATCCTTTGGGCTATCATTTTTGATCTGGGTTATTATTTTCTCAGTCTCTTTGATTCAGGAGTGTCCCAGCCTAGCCCCCCCCCCCAAACACCATCACGCCATAATGGGCAACCTCCCTCCCCACCAGAGGACGCTTCAATTGCAGGCTCTTAAGGTCCTCCTCCCGCAATGTGGCTTAAAAGTAAAACAAAAGGACATCCATGGCTTTGGGGATGAAACTCTTGTTTTAGCCCCATGGATTAGTCCAGAGAACATCTGGGACACTTTCATTTGGCCCCAGGTTCTTTTCCTCATGAAGAAACACGAGGTTTGTGAAGGACACACACTCCCTGCCCCATTCATTCCTATCCTCCTTGCCATAATTGCCAGCCTTAAAGGCTCCTCCCTGGAGAAAGTCATTTCAGCCCATTACAAAGCTGTAAGGAAAAACTGAAACTGGCTCTTAAAATCTCGTCCCTCCCAAGACTGCCACCCAAATTGCAGCTTGCCCACTGCCTTTTCAGTCACAACCAACGCCTGGGGCAGCTGCGCTCACAACCACCTCTCCCCCTCTTTACCCTTGGAAGGACCTCTGCCCAATCCGTCCTGGACACACCCAGGCAACTGCCAGTTCGCTAACACACACCATTGCCCCACCCTTCGCTGCCTTTCCTGTTAACGTAGGGCAGGAGGCAACAGCCAGGGCCTGGTACCCCACCCCCCTCTCTGATCTGGCTCTCATCAGCAAGGTGGCCCAGGAATCTGGCGTTGACTCCTCCTACTTTGAATAAATCCTTTTACAATGGGCCATCCACCTTCAGTTTATCGAGCATGTTCACTCACACACTGGTCTGTCTGGCTTTATTGCTAATGGAAATTTGCAGGTAGACAAGTTTATTGCTGTCTCCTCCTTGCCAGCTTTAGAACAAGCTAGATGTTTACACTAAAGGTTCCATCTATCCTCCACTAATCTAAAAACCCCATACCCTGAGCTCTCGCTTAGCCAATGCAAACATTTAACCTGTACCTGTAAGGCATGCTCCCCCTAGTCCCCTTGGCCCCCCTACAGCCTCAAGGAGTCAATCCTAGAGGCCTTACCCCAAATTCTATCTGACAAATGGATGTTACCCACATACCTTCCTTTGGTAACCTCAAATATGTCCATGTCATGGTGGACACTTACTCTAAACTTATTTTTGCTATTGCTCTCTCAGGGGAAAAGGCTTCCCATGTCATTAAGGCACAAAAACCACTATGGCTTGTTTATTTTTTCAAAGAACCAGCTCTTTGTTTCATCAATTTTCTTAATTGTTTTCTCAGTTTCTAATTCATTAATTTCTGCTCTGATCTTAATTATTTCTTTCTGTCTGGAGCTTTTTGGGCTAGGTACTTCTTGTTTTCCCAATGCCTTTAGGTGGATGGTTAGGTTATTGATTTGGGATCTCTCTGTCTTTGTTATGAAGGCATTTAGCGCAATGAATTTTCCCCTGAGGACTGCCTTCATTGTGTCCCATAAGTTTTAACATGTTGTGTTCTCATTGTCATTCATTTCTAGATATTTTACAATTTCACTTTTTTATTTCATCCACTACCCATTTATTGTTTAAGAGTGTGTTGTTCACTTTCCAGGAGCTGGTTGGGTTCCTGGTGCATCTTCTGTTGTTAATTTCTAGTAATATAGCATTATGATCTGATATCATGCAGGAAATTATGTCAATCCTAGCTTTTCTGATCTGAATCTCATTCTGTAGTACATCCTGGCCTTGTACCCATAGTGATCTTACCTCAGCTTCTTGGAATGCTGGGAACTTCCATGCCTGACTTGGAAAAAAAAGGTTTTTTTTTTTTTTTTTAAGAAATAATTTTTTTCTTTCTTTTAAAAAAATATATTTTATTTATTTATTTATTTGAGAGAGAGAAAGAGGCAGAGAGAGAGAGAGAAAGAGAAAGAGAGAACTGGCACGCCAGGGCCTCCAGCCATTGCAAATGCACTCCAAATGCATGTGCCCCTTGTGCATGTGGCTTATGTGGGTCCTGGATAATCAAACCAGGATCCTTTGGCTTTGTAAGCAAATGCCTTAACAGCTAAGCCATTTCTCCAGCCCCAAAGTATTTTTAAACATAAGAAAAGTTGGGGGTTGGGGAGATATCTCAGCAGCTAAGAGTGCTTGCCATGCTTTCATGAGGATCTGAGTTCAATCCCCAGCACCAACATGAAAAGCCAGACATGGGGGCTAGGGAGATGGCCCACTGGTTAAAGGCACTTGCTTGCAAAACCTGCTAGCTAGGGTTCAATTCCCCAGTACCCACATAAAAAGCCATAAGGGGGCTGGAGAGATGGCTTAGCAGTTAAGGCACTTGCCTGTGAAGCCTAAGGGCCTATGTTCTACTCTCTAGATTCTGCACAAGTCAGATGTACAAAGGTGAGACAAGGTCACACATGCCTACTGGGTGGCATAAGCATCTAGAGTTTGATTGCAATGGCTAAGGCCCAGGCCCGCTAATTCTCTCTCTCTCTCTGTGTGTGTGTCTTTTGCTTTCTCTAAAATAAAAAAAGCCATATGGGCACTTGTTTCCAGCAGTAAGAGACCCTGGGGCATGTGCATGCATGCATGCACACACACACATAATAATAAATAAATAAATAAATATTTTTATATATTTAGAAGGGGTATGACAGGGCCTCTAGCCACTGCAAACAAACTCCAGATGTTTGTGCCACCTTGTGTTTGCTTATGTGGGTCCTAGGTAATTGAACTTGCATCCTTAGGCTTTGCAGGAAAGCGTCTTAACCCCTAATCCATCTCTCCAGCCTATAAAATTTTTTTTTTTTTGGTTTTTTCGAGGTAGGGTCTCACTCTGGTCCAGGCTGACCTGGAATTAACGATATAGGCTCAGGGTGGCCTTGAACTCACAGCGATCCTCCTACCTCTGCCTCCCAAGTGCTGGGATTAAAGGCATGCACCACTATGCCTGGCTTAGTCTATAATACTTTTTTAAGATTTATTTTTATTTCTTTATTTATTAGAGACAGAGAAAGGGAGGGAGAGAGAGTGAGTGAGAATGAGAGATGTGCCAGGCCTCTAGCCACTGCAAATAAACTCCAGATGCATGCACCACCATGTGCATCTGGCTTACTTGGGACCTGGAGAATTGAACCTGGGTCCTTAGGCTTTGCAGGCATGTGCCTTAACTGCTAAGTGATCTCTCCAGCCCCAACCTATAACTTTTTTTTTTTTTTTTTTTTTTTTTTTTTTCAAGGTAGGGTCTCACTGTAGCTCAGGCTGACCCGGAATTTACTATGTAGTCTCAGGGTGGCCTCAAACTCACAGTGATCCTCCTAACTCTGCCTCCCAAGTGCTGGGATTAAAGGCATGCACCACCACACCCACCTTAACATTTTTAATATAAATAAGTATTTTTAAACTGTCAGGGCTGGAGAAATGGCTTAGCGGTTTAGGCGCCTGCCTGCTAAGCCTAAAAATGCTGGTTCCAATCTCCAGATGCAAAGTGACACAAGGGCACAATGCCGCACTTGCCCACAAGGGGGCGTACGCATCTGGAGTTCGATCACAGTGGCTGAGAGCTGCTGACACACCCATTCTCTTTCTCTGCCTCTCCCTCTCTGTCTGTCTCTCTCCAAAAATAAAAAAATCAAAAAAGTAAAATGTCAGACATAGTCAAACACACCTGTAACCTCAGTCACTACACCACACACACAAATTTTAAAAAATAAAGTGTTATTGGTTGTGTGAAATATTTTAAAACAAAAGTGCTGAAGAATAAGTATCTTAAAGTATACAACCTCAAACTAGAACTGAGATTGTAAGAGATATCCCTTTTGTGTTCTACAACACTACCCAAGTCCTTTTTAACATTGTGAGAACAACCTGGGTTCCAGAATCTTAATCTGAACTTCACTCAGAGTTCTCATTCTCTGGAGAGGCTATAAGCTTAAAAACCTCTGTGAAGGGCTGGGGAAATGGCCTAGTGGTTAAGACATTTGCCTGTGAAGCCTAAGGACCCCAGTTTGATTCCCCAGTACCCACGTAAGCCAGATGCACAAGTGAGCACATGCATCTGGAGTTCATTTGCAGTTGCTGAAGGCCCTGATGTGCCCATTCTCTCTTCCTCTCTGACTCTTCCTCTTTCTCTCTCTCTCTCAAATAAATAAACAAATAAAATATTTTTTAAAAATAACCTCTGTGAAATAGATTTCAAAATACTGAAATGTAATCATGACATAAATGAAAATCTTAAGCCAGGCATGGTGGTATATGCCTTTAATCCCAGCAGAGGTAGGAGGATTGTTGTGCATTCAAGGCCACCCTGAGACTCCATAGTGAATTCCAGGTCAGCCTGGACTACAGTGAGACCCTACCTCAAAAAGTAAAAAAATAAAGGGCTGGAGAGATGGCTTAGTGGTTAAGACGCCTGCCTGCTAAGCCTAAGGATGTCAGTTCCAATCTCCAGGTCCCATGTTTAGCCAGATGCAAAGTGACGCAAGGATGCAATGCTGCACTTGCCCACAAGGGGGCACACACATCTGGATTTCATTTGCAGCTGCTGAGAGGCTGCAGGCGTGCCCATTCTCTATCTGTCTTCCTCTCCCTCTCCCCCCTCTCTCTCTGTGTCTCTCTCCAAAAATAAAAAATAATTTAAAAATTAAAAAAAAATTAAAAAACTGAAAAAATGAAAATCTTTTAAAATTTCTTTTCTTAATGTAGTACTAATATATAAAAAAGATAAGAACCTGTACTTGTAAAAAACAGAGAACCTAAGCTGGGTGTGGTGTTACACACCTTTCATCCCAGCACTCGGGAGGCAGAGGTAGAAGGATCACCATGAGTTAGAGGCCACCCTGAGAATACGGAGTGAATTCTAGGTCAGCCTGGGCTAGAGTGAGATCCTGCTTCAAACAACTAAACAAACAAACAAACAAACAAACAAACAAACAAACAAACCCAGAGAACCTAAGAAAATTTCTTCAATTTATTTTCTTTTCTTTATTTTTTATTATTGACAACTTCCAATAATTATAGACAATAAACCATGATAATTTCCTCCCCCCTCCCCTTCACAAATCCACTCTGCATCATATCCCATCCCCCTCTCAATTAGTCTCTCTTATTTTGATGTCATTATCTTTTCCTCCTATTATGAAGATCCTGTGTAGGTACTACCATGCACTGTGAGGTCATGGATATCCAGACCATTTTGTGTCTGGAAGATTGCACTGTAAGCAGTCCTACCCTTCTTTTGACTCTTACATTCTCTCTGCCACCTCTTCCACAATGGACCCTGAGCCTTGGAAGGTGTATTAGAGATATTTCAGTGCTGAGCACTCCTCTGTCACTTCTCAGCACTATGTTGCCTTTTGAGTCATCCCAGTGGTCACTGCCATCTGAAAAGAGAAGCTTCTCTAACCAAAAGTGAGAGTAGCATTAATATATGTATATAAACATTAAGAAAAGCGCTTACTGGGCAGTTTGGTGAGCATAATATATGCATTTAGCTAGACACCAACAGATGAGCCCCTAGGGCTCATGACTACCCCAGTTGTAGGTTTTCAGTATCAGGGATGTGAGGCCCATGGGGTGGGCCTCCAGTCCAATTAGAGAGCAGTTGGTTTCCCCCATAACAGACATGCCACTATTGCACCCATTGGCTCATTTGGCCTGGCTGGTTAAACTTAACGCTTACAGTTTCCACTGTTGTTTATCTCCATGGATGACTTCTCTCTCCCATTGAACTGCATGCAGCATAGCTTCTTCCAGCTGATCTACACAAACGAGTTTCTAGCTCAGTTCCAGCAAGATTTCTCAGTGACCTTGCAGACCAAGCATGTGGAGTCTTCAGCAATATGCTTCAATTTCTTGATAACATCAATTATCCTCATCCATAACATGGATACAATCTGTGCCAAGGCTAGAGGTGTCATCCTGAGGAATAAATGAGTTGCCCAAATGTGAAATACCCAGAAAATTTTGTATTAGAATGTGATGCCTGGGGTGGAGGATGTGCCAAGCACTCCTGGTTACTGTTTAGGGAAAAAAAATATATAGGTCAAGGATTGTGGCTCCAAGTTGTTTAGATTTTAAAGCATTCTGAACAAAATATTTTTGTTATGTCTTGAGTCTGCTTCAAGAAAATAAAAATAAAAATGAGTTCTCTTGGGACTTCCAGGTAAGATGATGGATTAGAAGCATCACCAATGAAACCCAGGGAGAGATAAAAGGCAAGATAATATACCTCTATAAGCTCTTTTCCTGCAAGAGACAAGATCTGTAACTGAACTTAATAAAGTAGGTGAGATCTACATGGAAAATAGGAGGGAACTGCAGCTAATTGGAGGGTATCTGTGTGCCTAACTGGAATGAGGGGCACTTGCCACTGGAGAAGTGCTTGTTGTCACACCACCAGCCCTACTAGTCTACAGGTAAGAGCTACACACAACACACACACACACAAGCCTTGTAAGAGTGGAAGAACCTGAAGCTTAGGACTTGGACCAGCTGAGATCTGTGGGAACAACACATCCAACAAATTGTAACATCCAACAAATTTCTTTCCCCAATACAGACAGATGCCCCAGGAACACTGAGACTATAGCAGAAGCCAAGGGCTCCCACTCAGTCCTCCTCCCATGGCACTGAGCTAAGCAGAGCCAAACAGCCAAACGGAGTGCACAAGGAGGGAATGGACTTCATAACTCAGTGTAGGTGGGCTAGAAACTCACTTCAAAAGGTAACTCTCCACTGGTACAATACATAACCCAAGTCTGGTTCTTTAGGCTTGACTTGGAAGTGTTAATTGCACCTCCCATATCAGAATGTTAAAGGAAAAAAAATCACAAGGAGGGAAAGAATTCAAAACCCAATCCACTAAGGTAGAAATAGTGACAATGAAAAACTTTCTTTTTTAATTTAATGTATGTTTAGCATACTTTACATTTTTAAGTTCTTATTGTATGTTATGGTTACTTTTGTCCATTTTAGGTTTTTAAAATCTTTTATAGGGCTGGAGGGATGGTTTATCAGTTAAGGCACTTTCCTGCAAAACCAAAGGACCAGATGCACAAGGCGGCACATGAATGGAGTTCTTTGCAGAGGCTAAAGGCCCTGGCATGCCCATTCTCCCTATCTGCCTCTCTTTCAAATAAAATAAATTTAAAAATATTTAAAAAAAAAAAAACTAAAAAATACTCTTAATGCCTCTTTTTAAAATCTCCACTACTGTATATTTATCTAATAATGGTTTTGTGTTTGTATATTGCTGTTATGTTTTAGGATTGTTCTGTATGTTTTTCCACCCAGTCTACAATTAGGCATGCTCTACTAATGCAGATACTTATGCAGATACTTACCCTCTCATTCTAACCTCTTTTCCACATTCTTTCATCTTTATCCCCTCCTCTTTATACTATACAACTACAACTTTCCATGACTTTAATAACTTTGAAAATATGTTTAACATAACAGTATACCAATGTTCCCCTCCCAGACAGTATTCCCACCTCTTTTTCCAAGTTGATCTAAAAATAGTCTCTATCCTAACACACCCTACTTCATGCTCACTTCTAATGTTAGTGACAAAAAACCCTATTATACCTATGTCGTGATTTGATTCAGGTGTCCCCCATAAACTTAAGAGTTCTGAATGCTAGCTCCACAGCTGATGGCAATTTGGGAATTAAAGCCTCCTGGAGGCAGTGTATTGTTGGCGGTGTGCTTATGGGTGTTTATAGCCAGCATCCTCTTGCCATTGTTTGGCATAATTTCTTGTTGCTGTTGTCCATCTGATGTTCCCAGGAGGTGATGTCCACCCTCTGATCCTGCCATTGTTTTCCCCTGCCATCATGGAACTTCCCCTCAAGTCTTTAAGGCAAAATAAACACTTTTCTCCCACAAGCTGCTCTAGGTTGGGTGTTTTCTGCCAGCAATGCAAACCTGACTGCAACAGTAAAGTTGGACCAGAAGTTGGGTTGTTAACTGTTAGAAACCTGACTCTGTGGTTTTGGCTTTTTGGAGCTGATTTTCAAGAGGAATGTGGATGAATTTGAAATCATAGCCTAAGAGGCACTTTGCAGTGCTATAAGTACAGCTTGATGGACTATTCTGGTCAAAATTGAAAGACCTGAATGTAATAAGAACTATGGACTGTGAGGTTTGCCTTATAGGGTCAGAAACAGCTCTACATAGAATGGGCTAGAAGCAGTTTGTGTGAGAGGCTTGCTGTTATGTCCCATGTCCTGAGAAGTTGTGCAGGGTTTTATTTTATAGAAATGGGCTGATATGAGAAGAGCAATATGGTATAGAAAAAATGGAATCTTTGGGCTGAAACTGCTGCCCATTCAGCTGTAATTGTTTGAGAGATTACTGCCTTTTGTGATTGGACCAGCTGACCTGCATTGGGATAACAGGAAAAATACAGACTCTTTTTGGAGGAGCCTGAATGCTGAAGTAGTGTCCTGTTCTTCAAAGTCTGCTTTATTAACTCCTGGATTAACAAGTTGGTAGCGCACCTGGTATTATGGAGCATTAACAAACGCAGGAAAGAGAGGGGCCATGGGCAGTGTGAAGTAGGCTTGTAGGATTACCTGCATGGAGACCTAATGGAGACATGAGGATGAACCGTGGGTTGCAGTGAGACCCAATGGAGATGCCAGGATTATGAGATGGCTGCCAAGGACAGCTGCCAGCACTGGATGAAGTTTTCTGGGACTGTGAGTAGCCCAGCTGGAGGGAAGGACTTGGAATTCCAGAGACTCATCACTGGTTAGAATTGACTTGGATACTCATCGCTGGTTAGAATTGTTGGAGTTGGAGGTACAGAGTTTGATGTTTGCCCTGTTTACATCTTGTACTGGTTGAATATTTATTTGCTCTGCCCAATGCCATTTTTTGCATTGTGAATTCTGTGCCATTATGGGTTTTGGGCTTTTTTTTTTTTTTTTTTTTTTTTGGTGTTGCGGGCTCATTTATAAGGCCTTGGACTATGGGGATGTTTGAACATCATTGGGATTGATAAAAACTATAGGGACTTTTAAAGTTGGATGAATGCATTGCATTTTACATCATGTATGGCTATCAATTTATGGGGGTCAGGGACAGAATGTGGAGGTTTGAGTCAAATGTCCTCCATAAGCTTAGATGTTCTGAATGCTAGGTCTACAGCTGACAGCAATTTGGGAATTAAAGCCTCCTGGATGCAGTATATTGTTGGGGGCAGGCTTATGGGTATTATAACCAGCTTCCTCTTGTCAGAATTTGGCACACTTTCCTGTTGCTGTTGTCCATATGATGTTGCCCAGGAGGTGATGTCCACCCTCTGCTCCTGCCATCATTTTCTCTTGCCATCATGGAGTTTCCAAAATAACCCCCCTCTTCCCACAAGCTGCTCTTGGTTGGGTGTTTTCTGCCAGCAATGTGAACCTGACTGTAGCATCATAGTCAGATGCACAAAGTGGAAATATGTCTGGAGTTCATTTGCAGTGGCAAGAGGCCCTGGCATACTCATATTTTCTCTCTAACAAATAAAAATATTATTTTAGCAGGTTCTTTTCACCAGATGACTTATAAGGCACTATTTCTCATTGTAAGGTTTTTTTTTTTTCTATAATCAATGTTTTCTCTTTTTAAATTTGTGGGGGTGCACACATGTGCAGGAAGTCAGAGAACAACTTTCTCATTTATCCATCTCATCTGAGACAGGATTTCTTACTTTGGATTCTTACTTTGCTGTTTTTCTGGGAAAATCTTTCTCTACCTCTGTGGTAGTTTGAATATATGTCCTGCCCCCCCACCCCCGCCCCATAGCCTCAGGCATTAAAAATATTTTTATTTATTTGAAAGAGAGAGAGGCAGATAGAGGAGAGGATGCGCATGCCAGGCCCTCTAGCCCCTGCAAACATATTCCATATGCATGTGTCACCAGATGCATCTGGCTTATGTGAGTATTTAGGAATCAAACCTGAGTCCTTAGGCCTCACCGCTAAGCCATCTCTCCAGCTCACCTCAGGCATTTTTTTTGAATTAAGGTTAAACTTCCTGTTTAAAAAGTCTCCAGCAGCCTACTAGAGGGGGCTATACCACTGGGTGTGGGTCAGATTCCAGCCCAAATGTATGGAGAGCAGTGTGAGCTCTGGTGGTTTTAGCTTTATGTTTGTTGGTGTTTGTTTGCTGCAGTTTCTCTCTCTGTTGGGATGTTTGAAGTAAGCAGCTTCTGCCACTGATGGAACTTCCCCTGGATCTGTGTGATATAAATCCCTGCTTCCCATAAACTGTGTCTGTTCAGAAGTTCATCCCAGCAATGTGCAGCTTAATGGCACACCCTCTCAGTTTACTGTCAGCATCAGCATGCTAGGCTAGGGGATTATAGAAGCCCACCATGGATTCCAGCTTTTTATGTAGGAGCTGGGAATCTGGAAAATGGAATGTAAAGGGATACAATAGACCTGGTTAAACATTCTCCTGGGCAGCCTTTGCCTTTAGGCACACATAATGGAGGTCACTACTGAAGTCGATCTTCCTGACAGATAAAGAAGAGGTGTCAACAATCTACCACAGGCCTTATTGCAAAATGCAGGTGTTTTCTGTTATCTAAGGATTGGGATGACCCCTCTGTGCAATGTACCATGACCTTCCTATACCTCTCTGTTTCTAAATACCTTTGTGATTAAATAGCATAGAATGTTTCTTGCCTCAGTTCTGCCTATGTGACCTATGTAAAGAATACCTTGTGACTTTTTCGTAATAACCTTCCTTGTTTAACAGTAACTTTGTGGTTTAATTCCCATCCTGTTTTTGCAATGAACATCTTGTGGTTTTCACCAATGAAAGCTGATATTGCAAACAGTTCAAAGCTACACTCAGATTCCTGACCTCTAGGGTATAGCCCTTACTCAGCATTCTGTAAGTCAGTGGTCTTACTGTACCCCACAAAAGGATCAAACTCTGGTATTCTAGCTTGAGCAGTGAGAGCTTTATATACTCCCCAACCAAAAGAAATGCTTACTAAATACAATAGCAAATGATAATCTATAGCATGTTTTTCTTTTCCTATGGCTTTAAAATATTTTTATTGGGCTGAAGAGATGGCTTAGGGGTTAAGGCGCCTGCCTTCTAAGCCTAAGAACGCTGGTTCCAATCTCCAGGTCCCACGTTTAGCCAGATGCAGTGATGCAAGGGCGCAATGCCGCACTTGACCACAAGGGGGCACACACATCTGGATTTCGTTCTCAGCAGCTGAGGCACTGCTGGCGTGCCCATCTCTGTCTTCCTCTCCCCCACTCTCTCTCTCTCTCTCTCTGTGTCTCTCTCCAAAAAAAAAATAATAAAAATATTTTTATTTATTCATTTGCAAGGAAAGAGAGAATGGGTGCTCCAGGGCCTCTTGCCTCTGCAAAGGAACTCCAGATGCATGTGCCACTTTGTGTATCTGACTTTGTGTGGGTACTGGAGAATTGAACCAGGGTGATTAGGCCTTGCAGGCAAGTGCCTTAACCACTGAGCCATCTCCCCTGCCCCTCCTATGGTTTTTTAAAAATCTTTTCTTTTAGACCCACTTTGCTATATATAGCTTTGAGTTACTTGGCAGCCCTCCCTTGAACTACATTAGTAGGGATGAGTTAACACTGTTTAGGATTGTTTTGCTTTACTTGAATGGATTGTATCTCTGTTTCTTTCACAACTTAAAATTAAAATTTAATTTTAAAATTAGTAACAAAAGGGCTTATGAGATAGCTCATCCTGACCAGAAGAATCTTCAGCACATATATTTAAAAAAATGCTGGGCACAGCTGAACATGCCTGTAATCCCAGCCCTGGGGAGGTGGAAATAGGAGGATCCTGGGTTTTGTTGGCTAGCTAGTCTAGCCAAATGTATGAGCTCCAGGTTCAGTAAAGACCCTGTCTTAAAAAATAAGGTGGAGGGGCTGAAGAGATGGCTTAGCAATTAAGACACTTGCCTGTGAACCTAAGGACCCATGTTCAATTCTCCAGTACCCATGTAAGCCAGATGCACAAGGTGACACATATGTCTGGAGTTCATTAGTAGTGGCTAGAGGCCATGGACCACCCATTCTCTATCTGCCTTTTTCTTTCTCTAATAAATATATAAAATATTTAAAAATAATAAGGTGGAGAGTGATTGAGAAGGCACCTGACATTGATCTCTGGCTCTCACGTGTGCATGCACACAAACCCATGTGCCCACACACAATCATATAAACACACATACACATGCAAAAATGTAAAAAAAAAAAAAAAAGTAATAAGAATTAAAAAAAAAAAAAACTGAGCTGGGCCTGGTGGTGTATGCCTTTAATCCCAGTTCTCAGGAGGTTGAGGTAGGAGGATTGCCTTGAATTCAAGGCCAGCCTGGGTTACAAAGTTAGTTCCAGGTCAGTCCAGGGCTAGAGTAAGACTCTGCCTCAAAAACAAAACAACAACAGAAAAAGAATTCTACTAGGTATCCTTCTTAGTGTTTAGTTCTGATGAGCTAATGGGTGAGTTTGGCAAGAGTGATCTTGCTTTCTAAGTTTAGCTCTAAAGGAAACACCTGCAACTAAGATGTCCTTTGTGGCTGAGAGAAAAGGCATCTCCAGATGCACTAACAGACAGCTGTGATACTGTTTCTTTTCCTCCCTGAGTCCTCTTCTATGAGCTCTGTAGCATACTTTTGCCACTCTGCCTGTGCTTTTTCTTTTGTCCCACAGTCTGTTACCCCAATTGTCATCTTTTAGAACCCTTCCTAAAACATATGCTGATTAAAACCTGGTCACTTTCAAACTAACTTCAATAGCTCAGAAATGTTTCCCTCTTCTAACAGCACATTAGGAAAATACAAAGTAGCAAAAAATTACCGTTTAATACTTTTAAACATTCATATTTTATTTAACCACTGTAGCATCCACAAACTTCAAAAAATAATACTTCATACATTTTCACTCTGCAAACAGAAGCAGTATATATACAAATTATGGGACTTCTTAGAGTAATTCTTTTCAAAAAAAATTTTTTTTTAATTTTTTATTTTGTTTTTCAAGGTAGGGCCTTGCTGTAGCCCAGGCTGAACTGGAATTCTCAGCCTGGCCTTGAACTCACAGCAATCCTACCTCTACCTCCTGAGTGCTGGGATTAAAAGCATGTGCTACCATGCCCAACCCATCTTAGAGTAATTCTGCAGCTCTGAGCACTTCAGATGATAATTACCAATGTCTCTTAAACAATCAAACAACCTTACCTGCTTCCCACTGAAATCCACTTTACAGTTACAGGAAAAGCTTGACAACCAAATCAGCCAACAGTTTACTCTTTTAACACTAAATACCCAAAAGATGCCACAATCCATTTGCCTCCTAGTATCCTGTAAAAAAATATTAGCATCAATTTTACTTTCTTAAGAATTGAAGTTGGGAGCCAGGCGTGGTGGCACATGCCTTTAATCCCAGCACTCGGGAGGCAGAGGTAGGAGGATCACCATGAGTTCAAGGCCACCCTGAGACTACGTAGCAAATTCCAGGTCAGCCTGAGCTAGAGTGAGACCCTACCTCGAAAAACCAAAAACCACTGGCATCCAAACCCAACTTCAACTTCAATTCTTTTTTTTTTTTGGTTTTTCGAGGTAGGGTCTCACTGTAGCTCAGGCTGACCTGGAATTTGCTATGTACTCTCAGGGTGGCCTTGAACTCATGGTGATCCTCCTACCTCTGCCTCCTGAGTGCTGGGATTAAAGGCATGTGCCACTATGCCTGGCTTGCCGATGTTTTTAATAAGAAATGTATACCATATAATACTAGAATAGGAAGTAAAACTTGTCCAGAGATATGATTTCTCAGAAATGTTTTATATATTTGTTCTTGCCTTTTTTTTTTGAGGTAGGCTCTCACTCTAGCCCAGGATAACTTGCATCTGGCTTACATGGGTACTGGAGGAATCAAACCTGGGTCCTTAGTCTTCTCAGGAAAATGCCTTAACCACTAAGCCATCTTCCAGCACTTTTATTTTTTCTCTTGGTTTTTCAAGGTAGGGTCTCACTCTAGTCCAGGATGACCTGGAATTCACTATGTATATCTCTGGCTGGCCTTGAACTCACACCAATCCTTCTACCTTGGCCTTCCAAGTATTGGGATTAAAGGCATGCACCTTTGTTTCTTTGTTTGTTTGTTTGTTTGTTTGTTTGTTTGTTTGTTTGTTTGTTTGTTTTTCTAGGTAGGGTCTCACTCTAGCCCAGACTGACCTGGAATTCACTAGGTAGTCTCAGGGTGGCCTTGAACTCACAGCGATCCTCTTACCTCTGCCTCCTGAGTGCTGGGATTAAAAGCGTGTGCCACCACGCCCAACTAGGATGTTTATTTTGAACAAAATACCCTTCAGGAAGACAAGATGTCTTTAAATGTCATGAAGCAGTGGCAGTCATAAAAGTCACCCAATACAATCAGGGGAAAGGCAAGGATGTATCTACTAATTACTCTTTAGGGTATGAGTTTTTATACATGTAATGGTGATCGCTCTACTCTTAAGTAATCACTAGGTAAAGAAATAGAAATACTTATTTGTGGGATTGTTAGTTACAGAACAGAGAACACAACAATCCTGGACTACCAGTTAGCTTTGTGGTAAAGCACTTACCTAGTATGTACAAGGCCTTGGATTAGATTCTCAACACTAGAACACCAAAACAAAAGCAAAATACCTATCCTAAATCAAGCATGGTGGTGCATGACTTTAATCCCAACACTCTGAGAGGCTAATGACTCTGGTTCAATTCCCCAGGACCCATGTAAAGCCAGATGCACAAAGTGGCGCATGCATCTGGAGTTTGTTTGCAGCAGCTGGAGGCCCTGGCATGCTCATTCTCTCTCTCTTCTTTCTTTACTTGCAAATAAATAAAAGAAAGAATGGGAATCTGCAGTTTTAAACATCCTAGGTGATTGTAAAGGCCAGAAAACATTGGAAAATACTGGCCTAGAGAACTAGTTGAAACAGTAGTATGTGAATCATGGATAGTTTCCTGCACATCGATGAACTCCAGATGAGTTCCTTCTTGTCTAGTAGATGAAGAAACATACAGGAGGATTGCAAATTATAAGCTAGCCTGTCTCACAAAAGCAAATTGTTGGGCTGGAGAGATTTCTCAGTGATCAAAGGCACTTTCTTGCAAAGCCTGTTTGCCTGAGTTCAGTTCCCCAGTACCCACATAAAACTAGATGCACAAAGTGGCACATACATTTGGAATATGAGTGATTGGCATGCCATCACTCACTCTCTGTCTGCCTTTTTCTCTCTCTCTCAAGGTAAATAAAAATATTTTGAGGGCTGGAGAGATGGCTTAGCAGTTACAGGGCTTGCCTGCAAATCCTAAGGACCCATGTTTGACTCCCCAGATCCCATGTAAGCCAGACGTACAAGGTGATGCATGTGCAATGCACACTAGGTGGCTCATGCACCTGGAGTTTGGATGTAGTGGCTAGAGGCCCTGGAGTGCCAAATCTCTCTTTCTCATAAAATATTTTTAAAGACTTCTGGGTAAGATGGCAGCATAGGAGCCACACCAAACCAGGCCAGGGAGGTATTTAAGCAAAACCACAGCAAAATACACTCTTTCTTTTGAAAAGTGCAGGAGTATAGGTTTTTCTTAGACACAGCGGAGAAGCAGGAGAGACCAAGATCCACCACAAAGGAGGAACATGGCCAAAATCCCACTGAGGAGCTTAAGGCCCAGTTCTGCCCAATCTACATGATCTGCGTGCCCAGCACCACCCACAAGGTACACCAAGCAGCAGCGGCAGAGACCAAACAAGGGGACCTTCCAACCTCATCAGCATCCTTGCAGAGACAAGAAATCTGAAGGAAAGACAGCTGAAATCAGACAGCTGAAATCAACTAAGGAGCTACTGAAATAGATACAGGGGGCCTGTGTGAGCAACTCCAGGCTTCCTGAACTCTCCCATCCCCCAACCATCAGAACCACGAACGTCTGGCATTCATTCCCTTGTGACAGTGCTTCCAGCACAGGTGAACAGAACTCCAGCTCCACAGCACAACACAGAGGGATTGAGGTGGACATTCAGCATTGGTGAGATTGCAAGCCATACCAACTAGGCTGACTGACAAAAACAAACAACAACAACAACAACAACAACAACAACAAACAGGTATATAGACCTGCATTGGCAGTGCTAATCTGTCTTTCTATGTCAGGGCAGGTTATGGGTTACATATTTTTGGCTGGCTATAACATTTTCAAATAAGCTGTATTTGGAGGTTGAATATTGGTGTCTTTAATGCTTTCAGATTTATACGGCCTTTGTCTCTTGCTTCTGTCATTATTGGGGGCAGGGTCTGATCCAGATACAGGCTGACCTGGAACCCAATTCAGAACAGAATTCTTTACCTTCCTAGCTGACAGGATTAAGGGCACAGAGCAACACACATCCTTAGGGATTTTGGCTTTATAAGACTATTTGTTTTAATGCCCACACTTGTATACTCTGTGCTGGTTTTTATTGAATGTGTATATTGCACAGTTGAAGTTTAGAATTTGCCAGTAAATTGTTCTGCCCAGTCCACTAGAATACTTGCTTAGCAAGCAAACTCAACACCTAGGATTAATTCTGCAGTTGGATTGGGGTACAAGAGCTACACTTAGCACCTTTAACTCATATCCTGAAAGTATATAAAGGTGGATCGCCACTTCTAAGAACAATGCAGATAAGTAGAAAACCTAAGCATCAAATCAATTCAGGATGCAAAAGTTGCTACATTATAATACAAGAAATACAAAGAATCAAGACAGTGCAATCCCACCAAAAATTATAAATTCATCAAAAATAATCATTAATGAAACTGTTTTAGATGAAATGCCTGACAAAGATTTCAAAAGAATGATGTTATGTATACTCAAAGAAATGAAAGAAGAAATGAATCAAAGAAGAAAATAAAGGAATTAAAGGAAGAAAACAAACTCCTGAAATAGAACACCGGAAACCAATTTAATGAAATAAAAAGATCATTACACAGGACATGAGTAGGAAAATGGAAATACTGAATAAAAACCAGGCTGAAATCCTAGCTCTGAAGAACACAGTCAGTCAAATAAAAACTCTGTGGAAAGTCTCAACAGTAGAATGGATGAAGGAGAGGACAGAATATCTAAACTAGTAGACCAAGTGGCCGACCTAATACAATCCAACAAAGAGAAAGACAAGCCAATAGAAAGGTATGAATGGGAATTCCAAGATATCCAGGACACTATGAAAAGATCAAACATAAGAATTCAGGGTATAGTAGAAGGAGAAGAATTTCAATCCAGAGATTTAGTAGGTTTTTTCAACAAAATCATAGAAGAAAAATTTCCCCAAATTGGGAAAGAAATGCCAATGCAGATACAAGAAGCTTTTAGAACACCAAATAGACAAAACCTAGAAAGAAATGTTCCTCACAGTGTTATAATTAAACTACTAAACACACAAACCAAACAAAATATATTGAAAGCATGTAGAGAGAAAACACAAATGACCTACAAAGGCAAGCCCATCAGGATCACAGCAGATTACTCAACACAAACTTCAAAAGCCAGAAGGACTTGGAATGATGTATTCCAAATTCTGAAAGATAAAAACTGTCAACCCAGATTACTTTATCCTGCAAAGCTATCTATCCAAATTGATGGAGAAATAAGAACATTCCACAACAAAAACATGCTAAAGGAATTTAATGGCAACAAAATGAGCTCTACAGAAAATACTTGAGGGCTGGAGAGATGGCTTAGCAGTTAAGGTGCCTGCCTCCTAAGCCTAAGAAAGCTGGTTCCAATCTACAGTGGTTCCAATCTCCAGGTCCCACGTTTAGCCAGATGCAAAGTGACGCAAGGGTGCAATGCTGCATTTGACCACTAGGGAGCACATGCATCTGGATTTCATTTGCAATGGCTGAGAGGCTGCTGGCACACCCATCTTTATCTGTCTTCCTCTCCCTGTCTCTGTCTCTCTGTGTCTCTCCCAAAAAAAGAGAAAATACTTGAAGGAATCCTTCACACAGAAGAGAAAACAAAATACACATAGGAGGAAATAGGAAAAAATAAGCCATACTCAAATGACACTTCAAACAAGTGAATAAAGGGAAAACAGGAAGCACTACAAATGGCGAGAAAAAACACATACTTTTCAATTATGATTCTTAATATCAATGGCCTCAACACCCCAACCAAAAGACACAGGCTTGCAGACTGGATTAAAAGGCAGGATCCTGCCATCAGTTGCTTCCAGGAAACTCATCTCTCAATAAAAGGTAGACACAATCTTTGGGTGAAAGGATGGAAAACGGTATTTCAAGAAAATGGGCCTAGGAAACAGGCAGGGGTTGCTAACCTAATATCTGACAGGATAGACTTCAAACCAACATTAGTGTTGAAAGATGAAGAAGGTAAATTTATACTGATTAAAGGAACACTCCATCAGGAGAACATTACAATCCTAAATGTATATTCACCTAAGATGAGGGCTCCCAATTTCATCAAACACTATTAGACTTAAGGTCAGAGATAACACCAAACACAATTGTAGTGGGTGAATTCAACACCACACTCTCATCAATTGACAGTTCATCCCAGCAAAAAATAAACAGAGAGACATATGGATTAAATTATGTCATGGAACAAATGGACCTAACATATATACCTATATACACACACACATACAGAACTACAGAACATTCCATCCAAATGCTGCAGAATATACATTTTTCTCAGCAGCACATGGAACATTCTCTAAAATAGACCATGTATTAGGACACAAATCAAATCTTAACAAATACAGGAAAACTGAAATAATCCCTTGTACTCTATCTGACCACAATGGGATTAAATTGCAAATCAGCAAGCAAAACTACAGAGCATACAGAAATTCATGGAGACTAAACAGTACAATATTGAATGATGAATAGGTCATTGAAGAAATCAAAAAGGAAATCAATAAATTCATAGAATCAAATGATGATGAGAATACAACATACAAAACCTTTGGGACACATGAAGGCAGTCCTAAGAGGGAGATTTTTAGCTCTAAGTGCCTATATTAAGAAACTAGTCGGGCGTGGTGGCGCAGACCTTAAATCCCAGCACTCGGGAGGCAGAGGTAGGAGGATCACCGTGAGTTCAAGGCCACCCTGAGACTACATAGTTAATTCCAGGTCAGCCTGGGCCAGAGTGAGACCCTACCTCGAAAAACCAAAAAAAAAAAAAAAGAAAAAGAAAGAAAGAAAGAAAGAAAGAAAGAAGAAGAGAAGAGAAGAGAAGAGAAGAGAAAAGAAAAGAAAAGAAAAGAAAAGAAAAGAAAAGAAAAGAAAAGAAAAGAAACTAGACACTTGGTTGAGGTGTTATATTCTGAGTACATGTTGATTCATGAAAAACAAAAATATGGGAGAAACTTCTAAAAGAACCAGAATTTTAACTTTATAATGCTGGGGACTTCAAAGTAGCAACAAAGAATGCTGAAAATATATGTTACTTTTACTTTGGTCAAATTTCTTATGATTCCATTTCTTAATCTGTATTTTCAGTCTTGGAATTAGAATATCTAATTAATAGTTAACATACTAAAAATGGTAAAAATGTAATTCTAAAATATGATCCAATAACTAAATTTGTTTTCTGTAAAACATCTAGCTTATTGTATCCAATTTACATATTACATTATGCTGTCAAATGTTCTAAAAACAGTGTTTAAGCTATTTTAGTTCTAGAACTTCCTTTCCCCCCTCTCTCAGGACATAAAAAATGTGATCATATATTAACCTTGTATAACCTCTGTAAATTTTGCCTTATTAAACATTGTGCCTTATTTTATTAAACTGTTTTATTGGAATCCAATTCTGTATTTTGAAAAAGAAACATTTTATTCTAAATAAGCATTTACTTTTTTTAAAAAAAAGTCTAAAATCTTTATAATGCCTGTAATTGTTATATCATTGTTTATTTGAATTTATATAATAGACAAATCTATAAATTAAAAAAAAAGAAACTAGTGTGCCGGGCGTGGTGGGGCATGCCTTTAATCCCAGCACTTGGGAGGCAGAGGTAGGAGGATCGCCATGAGTTTGAGGCCACCCTGAGAATGCAGAGTGAATTCCAGGTCAGCCTGGGGTAGAATGAGACCCTACCTCAAAAAACCAAAAAAAAAAAAAAAAAAAAAAAAAAAAAAAAGAAACTAGAGAGTTCACAAGTAAACAATTTAATGCTTCACCTTAAAGCCTTGGAAAAATAAAAACAAGGCAAACCAAAAATCATTAGATGGGAAGAAACAAGAAAGATTAGGGCAGAAATTAATGAAATAGAAACCAAAAAAACAATCCAAAGAACCAATGAAACAAAGACTTGGTTCTTTGAAAGGATAAATAAGATTGATAAACGCTTAGAAATCTGACCAGAAGAAAAAGAGAAGAGACAAAATTTAATAAAATAAGAGATGAAAAAGGCACCATTACAACAGATACCAAAGAAATTCAGAAAATCATAAGAACATACTTTAAAAATATATAGGCCTCTAAGTTTGAAAATCTGAAAGAAATGGATGATTTCTTTGATTCATATGACCTACCAAAATTAAAGCAAGATGAGATAAACCATTTAAATAAACCTATAAAAAGTACAGAGATCCAAACAATTATAAAAAGTCTCCCAAATAAAAAAAGTCCAGTCCCAGATGGAGTTACTGGTGAAATTTACAAGACCTTCATGGAAGAAGTAC
Organism: Orientallactaga sibirica; assembly: GCA_036365145.1. Taxonomy (NCBI): domain Eukaryota; kingdom Metazoa; phylum Chordata; class Mammalia; order Rodentia; family Dipodidae; genus Orientallactaga; species Orientallactaga sibirica. The sequence goes on from JAEOAD010000020.1 coordinate 1,274,415, forward strand.
AACCACTGCTTCTCAAGCTTTTCCATAAAACAGAAAAGGAAGGAATTCTACCAAACTTATTCTATGAGGCCAGCATCACCCTGATACCAAAACCAGACAAAGACAGAACAAAAAAAAAAAAAAAGAAAATTATAGACCAATCTCCCTCATAACATAATGCAAAAATTCTCAACAAAATATTGGCAAACAGAATACAAGAATATTATATCAGAAAGATTATTCACCCCGACCAAGTAGGCTGTATCCCAGAGATACAGGGATGATTCAACATATGCAAATTGATAAATGTAATATACCATATAAATGGTCTGAAAGATAAAAATCACATGATCATCTCAATAGATGCAGAAAAAGCATTTGACAAAATCCAACATCCCTTCATGGTAAAAGTATTACAGAAACTGGGAATAGAAGGAACACATTTCAACATAAAAGCTATTTTTGACAAACCTACAGCCAACATAATACTAAATGGGAAAAACTTGAAGCTTTTCCACTAAATTCAGGAAAAAGATAAGGGTGTCCACTTTTCCCACTTTTATTTAATATAGTACTGGAAGTCTTAGCTATAGCAATAAGGCAAGAGACACTCATAAAAGGGATACAAATTGGAAAGAAAGAGATCAAATTATTATTATTTGCAGATGATATGATTCTTTTTAAAAATTTATTTATTTATTTGCAAGCTTGGGCATGTGTTGCAGGCCAGTAATTCTAACAATCAAGTATGTAGGAGGATCAGAGGTTCAATTCCAATCTCAGCTACATTTGTAAAATGCAGAAAAAAGAAAAATAATGAATATTACTATAACTGAGCAACAATTCCATCAGTAGTAATAATGTATACAAAATGTAAAAACAAGGCTCAGATTGTTATACCAAATTATACCCTGAATTTCACGGATCTTTTTTTTTTAAAGATTTATTTTATTTATTTATTTGAGACAGAGAGGGGGAAAAAGAGAGAGAGGGAGAGTGAGAATGGGCATGCCAGGGCCTCTAGCCACTGCAAACGAACTCCAGATGCATGCGCCCCCTTGTGCAGCTGGCTTACGTGGGACCTGGAAAATCGAACCCGAGTCCTTAGGCTTCGCAGGCAAATGCCTTAACCACTAAGCCATCTCTCCAGCCCACAGATCTATTTTTTAACTTGACTTTTGTTTTCTTGTTAACAGAAAAAAATATGTAAAATTGTGTGAATCCATTTAATGTCTGCATCCTCAAATAATTCTGAATAAATTTTTAACTTATTCAGAAATGAAGCTATGTAGTCACTAATCCATAGTTGATTTTCTTCCCTAGTTTATGCATCCAAATAGTCTCCTATTTTTCCTTTAACTATCATACATTTTATGTTATTCTTAAATTTTTATAAAGCAGGGCATTGTGGCACATGTCTTTAATCCCAACACTGAGGAGGCAGATTTAGGAGGATCGCTGTGAGTTTTTGAGGCCAGCCTCAGACTACATAGTGAATTCCAAGTCAGCCTGGGCTACAGCGAGACCACACATAAAAAAAATTTTAAATTATGAGAAGCTCTAGCTGTTGACAGGACTCCACCTTCTCTGTACTTCCTTCCTGCATCATATTTACCCTCACAGGTGTTTTCTGTATTTTGGATTTTTTTTTTTTTTGGTTTTTCAAGGTAGGGTCTTGCTGTAGCCCAGGCTGACCTGGAATTCACTATTGTAGTCTCAGGTTGACCCTGAACTCACAGTGATCCTCCTACCTCTGCCTCCCAAGTACTGGGATTAAAAGCATGTGCTACCACATCCACATTTACACAATGGAGTTCTACTCAGCGGTAAAGAAAAATGAAATTATGAAATTTGCAGGGAAATGGATGGATCTGGAAAGGATTATACTAAGTGAGGTAACCCAGGCTCAGAAAGCCAAACGTCACATGTTCTCTCTCATATGTGGATCCTAGCTACAAATAGACAGACTTGTGTGTGAACTGGAACAAAAAATTGGTACCAGAAACCAGTAAGCTGGTAAAAGGCTATAAGTGAGGGAGGAAAGGGAAGGACTGAAGTATATGGTATTGCACATATGTAAGTGGAAGGACTGATTGCAAGGAGGGGAATGGCCTAACCGAGGCCATGGGTAGAGAATGCATAAAAGAAGGGCAGGGGGAGGGTCAATCTAATTTCAAAAGATTGTGAATAAGACTTATGTAAAATTACTTTTTTGAATAATGGTACATCTAGAAGCTGTAGACTGTTACTAGAAATTTTTCAGTGCCTGGGATGGGATACCTTCCAGTGAGTTGTTGGCCAAGGAGGTCCCGGTAGCCTCCAAAACATTAAAGGCGTTTGCCAAAGCCCTTGGTTTCCCTCGAGAAACAGATAGTAAGACCCTATTGCTGAAGACATCTCTTGCCTGAGAGGCAAGGTCACTGAGAAAGCAAGCTGGTGCTGAGCAGAAAACCTTCTACCTGTAGACCAGCCAACTGAAAGCTGGAAAAAGCTGCACTGCATGCAGAGTATGGGAGACAGAAGTCATCAGCAGTGAAAACAGTGGACACTGAATATTCAAATTTGGCCAGACAGGCCCAAAGACTGAACGGGTGCAATAGTGACATGTCTACTCGTGGGGTAACCAACTGCTCCATAATTGGACTGAAGGCCCTCTCTACGGGAGGGAATACATACCTGGTACTGAAAAACCTAAGCAAAGTCTATGGTAGGTAAGGTCATGAGCCTTAGGGGTATAAAGCATGCTCTTGTCTAAATGTATATACTATTCCCACCAAGCTGCCCGGAAAATACTACACTTAATGCTCATATTCACATATTAATGCTACTCTCACTTCTGGTTAGAGAAGCTTCTCTTTTCAGATGGCGATGACCACTGGGATGATCCAAAAGGCAACATAGTGCTGAGAAGAAGGGATGGAGGAGTGCCCTGCACTGAAAAACCTCTGTCACACCCTCCAAGGCTCAGGGATCATTGCGGAAGAGGGGGTGGATAGAATGGAAGAGCCAAAGGAAGGGTACGACTCCTTACAATGCAACTGCCCAGACAGAAATTGGCCTTGATATCCATGACCTTGCTGTGCCTAGCAATACCTCCGCAAGACCCTCATAATAGAAGTAAAAGATGATGACATCAAATTAAAAAAGAGACTAATGGAGAGAGGGAGGGGATATGATGGAGAGTGGAGTTCTTAAGGGGAATGGGGGGGAGGGGAGGGAAATACTATGCACCTTTTGTATGTAAGTATATTTTGTTGTCAATAAAAAAAAAAAAAGCATGCGCTACCACATCCAGCTGTGATTTGGACTTTTAATAACTGTTCATAAACAATCCTCCTTCATCCTTCTCAGTTTCTGGAGATGTTTTTCATTTAGTATACTACATTATATTAATTGTAAAGAATAATGGTTGTTATTGTGACATTTTCACACAAGTATATTGTGTACCTTCAACATATTAAAATGTCATACAAATCAAAAAAAAATTTTAAAAAGCAAATTATTCTTCAAATTTGGTGAAATCTCCAATAACAACAATGTACTCAATTTAAAGCATATTCTAACTTAAATACCTCTGAGGGAAGTGTTAGATCATTCAAAATGTTCCAAGGCTGATGATCCAAGGACTCCAGAATTTGCATGTGAAAAATTTGAATGTAATTGAGGAGAAATCAGTTTATCTAAATACCATTTTGTGTAATTTGTGATATTAAATGTGACTAAATATCTAAATTGATAAATTAGTGGAATTCAATTTTTTTAATATTTTATTTTTATTTATTTATTTGAGAGAGAGAGGGAGAGACAGAGAGGCAGATAGAGAATGAGCATGCCAGGACCCCAAGCAACTGCAAAAAAAAAGTCTAGATGCATGTGCCACCTTCTGTATCTGGCTTATGTAGGTCCTGGGGAATTGAACTTAAGTCCTTTGGCTTTGCAGGCAATTGCCTTAACTGCTAAACCATCTTTCCAGCCCCAAGTAGTGGAATTTTATAAAAGTTTACATTTAAACTATAGATTAAATAATAGATTTTCAAAGGTGCATATACATATACATATATGCATGTGTTTGTGTAGCCTGGAAAATTCAAGAAATGCTCCCAGCAAGATTGTGGCCAACCCTTATGGTCTTCTCTCCTTGTCTCTTTTGTTTGTTTGTTTGTTTTTATTTACTTATTTGAGAACGAGAGAGAGATACAGAAGTAGGCAGGTAGAGAGAGAGAGAGAGAGAATGGGTGCACCAGGACCTCTAGCCACTGCAAACGAACTCCAGATGTGTGCACCCTCTTGTGCATCTGGCTAACATGGCTCCTGGAAAATTGAACTCTTAGGTTCACAGGTAAGAGTTTAACTGCTAAGCCATCTCTCCAGCCCTCTCCCTATTTCTTTTAACAATTACACAGAAAACAAGGTGTGGTGGTTTGAGTAGATGGCTCCTAATATATTCAGTGTTTTATTAGTTTGTAGTTTGCATCTGCATCCACCTGGCTGGAGGCACCATCACCGGGCAGATCTTAAGGTGTGGTGGTGGGTTTGAGATTTCAATCTAAAGATATGCAAAGTGTGCCTTGTAGGAGTTCCTGAAGTGTGCTGTGCTGTGTGGCTGGTGGCTTTTTGCTCTCTTGCCTGGTCCTGTAAGAACAGGCCAGCTTCTTCTGCCATTATGGAACTTCCCCTGGATCTGTAAGCTTCAATAAATCCCTTCCTCCATAACTGTGCCTGATCTGGAAGTTCATCTCAGCGAACCTGAAGCTGTCTGCTACATAAGGGCTCCTAAATTGTAAGAACTGAATAGGGTGTTTATTTATAAGAGATTCCTAGACTTCTCCCTAGAGATTTTGATTCAAGAATGGGTTACAAATGGGAATCTGGACTGGAGAAATGGCTCAGCAGTTAAGGCACTTGCCTGCAAAACCCAATGACCTGGGTTCAGTTCCTCAGTACCCATGCAAAGCCAGATGTACAAAGTAGTGCATACACCTGGAGTTCATTTGCAGCAGCTGGAGGCCCTGGCATGCCCATTCTCTCTTTTCTTTCTGCTTGCAAATAAATTTGAAAAAAAAAATGTGAATCTGCAGTTTTAAACAGCCTAGATGATTGTAAAGTCCAGAAACCTTTGGAAAATACTGGCCTAGAGAACAGTACTGTGTGAATCATTGATAGTGTCTTGCACATCAGTGAACCCCAGCTGAGTTCCTGTCTCTCTCACTACATGAAGAAATATACAGGACTGGCCTCTCAGGTAAAACCCTTCATGGCACTGCTTTGCAGAGGGAAAGCAGAAGCCTAAGTATAAGGCTAACTTACAAGGCTAAAATCCAGAATTAGTACCTGCTTATTAACTACCTAATTGAGGAAGGCTGAGAAATCTCAGCTCTCTATGGGGCCCAAAAGATATTTGGGTAGCAGTCTAAGGGACACATAGGCAGTAGGCAGACAGAGCAGCTAGAAGAAAAGGCTATTTCATGGATTAAAAAAAAAAAAACTATGTGATATCTTGTGTGCCTTGTGTTTATTGTGGCTCATAACCTACAGTATGTCACAAAGCAGTTTTATATACCACTTAACCACTGCTTTGCTCAGAAGAGTTTATTTATTTATACATTTTATTAGGATTGAATATTGGGAGCCAGGTGTGGTGCACACCTGTAATCCCAGCACTCCAGAGGCTGAGAGAAGAGGACCACCATGAGTTTGAGGCCAGCCTGGGCTACAGAATGAGTTCCAGGTCAGCTTGAGCTAGAATGAGAACCTGCCTCAAGAAAAAAAAAAAAAGCCACACACTATTGGGGAGATAGCTCAGCAAGAAGAGCACCAAGTAAGCATGAAGGGCCCGATTTGCCCTGAGTTCAATTCCCCAACACCCATGTAAACAGATGGGTGCAGCCACACCTGCTGCTATGACTACCTATAATCTCAGTTCTGAGGTGGGGGTGAGCAGAAACCAGATAGCTATGGCTCACTGGATAGCCAATTTGACTGAAAATGGCATTCATGATTCAGTGAGAAATTCCATCTCAAGGAAACACATAGATAAGCAACAGAAGGAAGACACCCACATTCTCCTCTGGCCTCTACATGTGCTCACTGGGCATACAGCACACACACTTAAAAACAAAACAAAGGGTGGGGGAGCTAGAGTGATGGGTTAGTGGTTACGGTACTTGCCTGCAAAACCTAAGGACCCAGGTTTGATTCCCCAGTACCCACATAAGTCCTATGCACATGGTGGCACATGCATCTGGAGTTCGTTTGTAGAGGCCCTAGTATGCCCATTCTCTCTCTTTCTCTCTCTCTCTCTCTCCAATAAAGAAATAATTTTTTTAAAAAGACTGAATATGAGAACCAGACTATCATAGCTCTAGCCTCTCTCTGTATGTGTGTATAGGTATGTATACATATATATACATGTATGTATGTATGTATGTATGTATGTATGTATGTATGTATGTATGGCCTGGGCTAGAGCAAGACCTAACCTGGGGAAAAAAAAGAAATCAAATGAAGCCAGGCATAGAGGCACACACCATTAATTCCAGCACTCGGAGGACAGAGGTATGGAGATCACTGTGAGTTTGAGGCCAGCATGGGACTACAGAATGAGTTCCACATCAACCTGGGCTAGAGTGAGACCCTACCTTGGAAAAAAGAAAAGGAAAGAGGCCGGGTGTGGTAGTATTCACCTTTAATTTCAGCACTTGGGAGGCAGAGGTAGGAGGACCACTGTGAGTTCAGGCCATCCTGAGACTACATAGTGAACAGAGAGGGAGAGAGGTGGGGGGGGGGATGGAGGGCGAGAGATAGAAAGAGAGGGAGAGGAGAGAGAAAATGAGCACATCAGGGCCTCCTAGCCACTGCAAACAAACTCCAGACACATGTGCCACCTTGTGCACTAGCTTTATGTGGATGCTGGGGAATCAAACCTGGGTCCTTTGGCTTTGCCAGCAAGTGCCTTAACCTCTGAGCCATCTCTCCAGCCCTAGCCTGTCATTATTGACACAAAAGACTATCACTGGTATATACTGGGCTAGTCTCAAAGATGTTACCAATTTTTGTATGGTATCTTTGAAGTTATGATAGGGACTGCTACTAATACTTGTATTGCCATATCACCGTGATTGTTGTGAAAAACTGCAAAAATATTGATTGTACAGTTGAAATAAGATTTCTGCATTTAGTTGATATTTATGACAAAAGCAGACCTTTTAAGGATCTCCTACAATAAGTCTAGCACATTTTAAGATACCACTCAGAATTTATAACTTATAAGACAGAAAAGAGCTTTGTTTTCACCCTATATTCTGCCATCAGACCCTTTTCATATACTATTTCTCATGTTAGCACACTAAGGGAAGAACATTCAACTCAAACAGTACAGATTGAGAAAAGTAGAAACAACAAAACTCTTTATTCCATTTAATTCTAGAAATTATACTGATTTCACATATGCATCAAGTTAGGAAAGTATGGACATTAACCTAATATTTAGCCAGGTGTGGTTGCGCACACCTTTAATTCCAGAACTCAGGAAGCAGAGGATCACTGTGAGTTTGAGGCCAGCCTAAGATTACCTAGTGAATTCCAGGTCAGCCTGGGCTACAGCAAGACCCTACCTTAAAAAATCTAAACCAAAACAAGCAAACAAAAAAGCCATTTAGAGCCAGGCATGGTGGCATACACCTTTAATCACAGCACACAGGAGGCAGAGGTAGGAGGATTGCCATGAGTTCAAGGCCAGTCTGAGACTACAGAGTGAATTGCAGGTTAGCCTTACTTCGAAAAACCAAAAAAAAAAAAAAAAAAAAAAAAAAAAAAGAAAGAAAGAAAGAAAGAAAGAAAGAAAAGAAAAGAAAAGAAAAAGAAAAAAATTTAAAACTTCTTCGAAAAACAAAAAAAAAAAAAAATTTTAAACTTCATACTTACCATTTACCTCTTAATTATAAGGCACTACTTCAATAAACATATCTTCTTTTATTGCTTATTTCCTACTGGTCTGCTCTTAGATAAACAACTCAACTTCTTGAATGTTGGATTGTTACTATCCAGTCTCTGCTGGAGAGCTGGAATTAGACATGTATAAGGGTCTAGGTAGGTTAGTTTAGATAGTAAATTAAATTCCTCTTTATCTTTAATATCTGCCTTTTAGCTATTTTACCAACAGTATTTTACAAACAGTAGGCAATGTACAAATGAAAGAAAACTAATTTCCCTAAAAAAGAAGATTTTTAAAAAAAGGAATAATCCATGGGAAGCCTCTTCCTTATTGACTAGCTGTTGGATTCTGGAAAAAGAACTAAACCTTGCAGCACATGCCATATGGGCAACCTGGCTAGCTGCACTGTGGCAGATGAACTATAGGCCAGAGAGGCAAGGAAGGCAGGTCTTGTAAACTTTATTAAGGGATAAGCTGGCATTGATTAATGCAAGGTATCAAGCAAGGCAGTGAAAAGATCAGAATGGTCAGATTTAAAAGGTCACTCCATGTCTTGTGTAAGGAATGGAAAAGAGCGGGACATGGTAGTGCATGCTTTTAATCCTAGCACTTGGGAGGCAGAAGTAGGAGGATTGCCAAGAGTTCAAAGCCACCCTGAGCCTATGTAGTGAATTCCATGTCAACCTGGGCTAGAGTGAGACTCTATTTCAAAAAAAATGGAAAAAAGACACTAATGAAGAAACTACTGAGAATCAGTACAGATGGTGGCCTAAGCTAGGAAAATGGCAGAGGAGATGGAGAGAAGAGGACACAGTCATTAGACATTTGTTAGATTGAAATGACAGAACTGAATGATTGCAGGTGAGCAGGAGGGAAGGTCAAGAATAAGGCCCAACTGTCCACTAGGGATGCTAAGGAGGAAGTACACCATTGTAGCAGAAGATTTAGCATGGAGAAAGCCAATTTGAGACATTGTAAATTTGAGACTCTTGCAGAAGATTCTACCAAAGGCATGCTAGTGGCAATTCAACATGTAAGTCCGAGCACAAGAAAGAGTTAAGATTAAAAAGAACTTTATTAAGTTTTAATCTAGGTCCATTTTTTTTAAATAAGTGATCATTACATACTGAAATCACAAGAGGAAAGGTTCAAACAGCTAGGACCAAAGGCTGATTTTTGATATCCTTAAAGCTTTACATACAATTGTCTGTTAGAAAACCAAATGACTATAAAATGTACTTAAATTTCCTCTTGACACTTCAACACTGTTGTTACTTTGGGCATTAGCTATTTAATAGGTCAGAGGAAAAATATGTAATCTTGGTTGAATTTCTTTTGAGTGAAATGTAGTTAGAAGACTATTCCTATTGGTTATATAAATACATTGGGGGACATATTTGATAATGGGTATTAAAAAATAACCCAGTGTTTTAAGGTCATACACCAGTAAATCATAACTGCAGGTGTTCCTCTTCATATTTGTGAAAGGCATTTAATGGGACATTTGCTGAAACTGCTTATAGCTGTATGATCATGACCAAATTATTTCATTTGTTTAGTCTCAATTATTTTACCTGAAAAACTGAAATGGTAGCAGTACTAAACTCTTTGATTTATGAAGATTAGTTTTGTAAAAGACCTCTGGAGCAGTGCCTTGTATAACGTATGCACTTACATCTATAATTAAATAATTTTATTAAAGCCATTTTCTTTCTCTTAAACATGGCATCACTAACTAAAAGTCTTGGAAACTTTTCAGATAAGATTGTATAATCAAAAGCATGGTTTCAAGAGGCTGGGGAGATGGCTCAGTAGTCAAAAGCACTTGCTTGCAAAGCTGGACCCAAAGTGGCCATGTGTCTGGCAACCATTTACAACATCTGGAGACTCTAGCATGCTCCCCACCCCAACACGGCGGGGGGTGTTTAGAATGAGAGGAAGAGGTAATTAAAAAAAATAAAATAGGATTTTATATTTAAGATACAAAATATAATTCCAGCCCTGAAAACTCTCAGTGGGTCTATAAGCATCACTGGAGAATGGAATTACTAATAAGCAATGTAAGAAGCAAAAAAGGGGACTGTTGGGGGAAATGATGTCACCAAGAATATCTTTTGTATAAGAATATCTTAGTCAGGCATGGTGGCACACGCCTTTAATCCCAGCACTTGGGAGGCAGATGTAGGACGACTGCCATGAGTTTGAAGCCATCCTGAGACTACAGAGTGAATTCCAGTTCAGCCTGGACTAGAGCAAAACCCTACCTCAAAATAAAAAAAAAAAAAATTAAAAAGGAATATCTTAAGTTTGCTTAAATAACAGACCTATAGTCCTAGTAAACAACCCCTGCCCTCAAAAGACACAGATTTCTGGGTTTATTTTTGTTTATTTGCAAGGATAGAGATTGGGGAGAGGGGGTTTAGGGATGTGCCAGGACCTTTTGTTGCTGTAAACAAACTCCAGATGCATGCACAATTTTGTGCACCTAGCTTTGCCCAAGTCCTGGGAAATGGGACATGAGCTGACAGGCTTTGCAAACAAGCACCTTTAACCACTGAGCCATCCTTCAGCTCCTCTTAAAGGGCTTAAAAGTGGTAGGCTATGGTTCAGTGGTACCACATTTGCCTACCATGTATGAGGAGCCTCTGGAGACCTCTAACACTGAAGGCAAAAGGAGGTGGGTAAAAATAAAAGTATAATTTAGCCAAATGTGGTAGCTCGGGCCTATAATCACAGCTCATGAGGCTGAGGCAGAGAATCACTATGAGTTTAAGGCTGATTGATCTACATAATGAGTTCATGACAGCCTGGGCTGTAGAATAATACCCTTCTTGAAAGAGCCAAAAAATAAAATAAAAGTATAATTTAAACAGAATGATTTATCCTCATTTACATAAAACAAGAGCAGGACAAACAAGACAAACAAATTTTACTAATCAAGCATGGTGGCACATGCCTGTATACTCAGCTACTAAGGATGCTGAAGCAGGAAGATCCCTTGAGCCCAGGAGTTCAAGAATTGCCCTGACAACATAGGGAAAACCTACCTCAAAAAGTTTTTTCTCTCTCTCGCTCTAAATGGAACTACTATGGCCAATAAAACAGTGACATGTGTATGGTAAACATCCTCTTAAATATGGAAGGCTACACTTCCTTTAAAGAGACTACTCTGCTTCCAGAAATCTGTTATGAATATGAAAAATAAAGTGAGGGCCTTACCAAGTCATAAACATATGACGTATGATTTTAAATTGACAGATAACATTCCTGAAAGCAACAGTTAAACAATGGTTATAAATGATGTACTAGTTCAAGTAAAGCTTTTAGTATACTTGATTATAAATTATTCATTTATACTTATTGAATGTATACTATATATTTTAATAATTACACTAGTTCCACTGTTTTTCTGGATTCTGTTTCAAACAGAATTGGCCATAAAATTCATACAAAACAGCATGCCTGGGCAGGAGAGATGGCTTAGCAGTTAAAGCACCTGCCTGCTAAGCCTAAGAACGTCAGTTCCAATCTCCAGGTCCCACATTTAGCCAGATGCAAAGTGATGCAAGGGCGCAATACCGCACTTGCCCACAAGGGGGCACACACATTTGGATTTCGTTCACAGCAGCTGAGAGGCTGCTGGCACACCCATTCTCTATCTGTCTTCCTCTCCCTCTCTGTGCCTCTCTCCAAAAACAAACAAACAAACAAACAAACAAACAAAAAAAGAAACAGCATTCCTGTGATTTTTAGTCATTTTATATTTAAGGGTCCAAGATATATTATAGTCACAAGGTAACACTGTGAATGTCAGTTAGCCTTTATTTATATTTCTTAAAAAACGCTCCATACTGGTCATTCACACTAATCTACATCACTAAAATGAACCAAAGATGATAATTCAGTCTGACCACTATATATAAATTGTATTTAACTTGAAAGGCAAAAGACTGCCCTGCTCTAGAAACCTCCATCAAGTTCTCAACTCTTAAAACCAAGAAAAACTGTTTCAGGACAGCCACTGTAACCAGAGATTTGGCCTTTATAATCACATTTGAGCACAAAATGTAAACGTGCACATTAGCACGGGCTATCTTCCATATCAAACATGAAACACAAAAATAATGTGAAGATTTGTTGCAATCCCAATAGCACAGATTTGAAAACCTCAACATTCAGATCTAACTCCAACATCTTTCTTTAAAGATTGTTACACTTACAAGGCTTGAGGCAGTAATAAATATCAGCATGTGATTAACCAAAGAGTACATATACTACCATGAACTTTAAGTCCCATGTCAGACTATTTTTGCTTATTTCCCAAGGAATCACATGCTCTTGAAGTAATAGGCTTTTAAGGCACATTTCATCAAAAACTCATCATATACCCAGCTTAAAAATGGAAGCTATATATAATAATCCACACACACACACACACACACACACACACACAAGCACATGCACACAGTGTGTGTGTGTGTGTGTGTGTGTGTGTGTGTGTACATAAGTAATATGTAGTTTACCAGATAGGTGTCTCTATCAAGGATAAAGTTGAATTAGAAACTTAATTCTTTATTTGCTTATTAAGAGATGGAGCTGAGGATGTAACTCCATTGGTTGAGTGCTTTCCTAGCATGCATAATGCCCTGGGCTCAATTCCCAGCACCAGATGGGACCCTGTTTCAAAACAAAAAAAAACAACAAAATAACAATTACATTTATAAGAAGAACCCACATTCATCATTCCTATTGGCAAAGGTCCAATGGGGAATAGCTCTAGAAATTAAGGAAAAGCCTTCTCTGGAACCCTGGGCTCCTACCTGCCCATCCAGGGTTATAAATAAGAAATCATAAGAAGTTAGGGTGTCATAACACTTTCTAGACATCTCCTTTAAAATGCATAAACTTAAACCTCAATTAGCTAGCATTTTCCATTTGTTTCCAGCTTAAAAAGAGTAGGACTTTGGGAGAGTGAGGAAAGATGATGAAAAGAAGTCACTGAAAGAAGTAAGTTTCAGAGAGAAGTTGCCACAGGAACTTTATATGTTTTTGCAAGTACCAGCTTTGATGGGCTTTCGGAGGCTCTGCTTTAAAAAGAATATTTTTTTATGTCCCACATGTCTGTCACAGAGTACTAAATACTAAACTTTTAAGCTGATTGTAGAATTTTCTATCTACTTGGAATGGTCTGATATTAGGAATAGATTTAGGACTCTTAATTCCCGTTATACAAATACATAGGTAACTATGATACTCCTTCAAAACATTCTTCTCATTGGCCACGGGCTTTCATGCATACTAGTGGCAAGTTGAACTCAGTCATAAAGTGGGAATAGGTAGAGGACATGAGGCAAATCATCACAGATGAAACAGTGTCTCAGGTAACAAATGGAACCAGCAGTATAAAGCCCTATGGAGATATGAGATTTGCTCCATTCATGGTGGTCATGGAATAATTAAAATCAGTTTTAGGTAAAGACTTTAAAAGTAGCTCAACAGGCCATTACAGGGGCCAAATATACAGAAGCACAAATGCATTTAGCCTACAGTTGCCAACTGCCTACATTTAGGAAACCTTTTGGTTTATGATATTGTTTTATCCCCAAGTGGTAGGCACAGAAGAGCTTCTAGAATTTCTTAACACATCCATGTCATTTGTCTCAAACTCCTCTAATGACATTCTTATTCTTTCCAATGTTCAGCACCATTTTGGAAATCTGGTCCCAAAGGTTCTACAAGGCAGTACTGCAGCAAAAAGAAATCACCTATCTGTATTATATGACAGAGGGCACATGGTGAGGTAAAGAACTTCATACAACTACTGAGTAGGGTGCGTGGCCACAGTGATACAAACTTTTAGGTAAGTTTGGTTCTATTTTTTTTTTTAACAAAGTTCCTTTCTATACCCATTACAAATAGGGGATAATTATTGCTCTTGGAGTTCATAGCCCCAATCTGTTCTAGCTCCATTGAAAAAATGATTTTATTTTTCTCAATAACTATAGCAAAGATTTCTACATTTACAAAAAAATCTTTTATCCATACATAATTTTTTGAATAATTTCTGATTGCCACGAATATGGACTTGACACCAAGAGTAGAAAAGAGCTTAGAAAAGTCATTATCAAAGTTCAGTTCAGTGAAGGAAAAAAAAACATTAAAAAGTGCAAAATATGTGCAGTGACAGTTCTCAGATGGGATTTTTCTGACTACCAACCACAAAAGTTTACATTTCTATAAGGAAAGTACAGTGGATTTCTCTTAATTGTTACTGTACAAGTTTTTCCTTCAAAGTGCTTAATTTACCTAAAAAAGAGATCAGGATGGCTTGAGTTTTTTGTTTTAACAACAAATCCATGTCATGTGTCCAATTCTCCTTCCTTGTTCTTTAGTCAAGAGCACAGCAGCCTCACAGGAAAGGTCTAATTTCAGAAGATACTCCTGAAACCTCACCTACAGCACTCTAGGGGTCCCATTAGGAGCAGCTCCTGTTTTCTTCTGTAGCTGATTGTGAACCTTTCGCGATTTCACCACTTTCATTCTCACCTCAAAAACTTCATGAATGGCCTTCCGGAAGCAATGAAAGTTATAATCAATAAGTCCTGGAGAAGAGAACAAAAACATTTATAAACATTACAAAGTAATCTCTACCTTTTCACGTCAGCCATGGCCAGGAAAATTCAGTAGGGGGCAGCAGAGAAGCAGTTATGTTCTAAACAGCTTAGGTGATCTGTCACTGGACTTTGGAACTGACAGTCTTATGAAAGGTGTTTCCTGAAGACAGTTTCTAGAGTACATGGCACACTTTCAAAGTTGTCTGTGATCGAAAAGATTTGAAGAACACCAAACTGTACATTTTTTTACATTTTGGAACTAAAGATTAATTACAATTACTATTAAGACAAATCAGCGCTCAAAACCAAGCAGGGTTACACAGTGAGCTCCAGGCCTGCTTGGGAAACAGTGACACTTTTTTTTTTTTTAAAAAGAACATTTACTGAATATTTTTTATATTTAAACTACTTTTGAAAGCCTGGTGGAATATACAGTCTCTGATTGAAGAATGATTAACAATCATCTCAGGTATGCCAACTCCAAGCTAAGAAATTCAACAACTAATGACATAGCTTTTCAATCTTAAGTATATTAGAAATGGAGAGATCATGAGGGTAGAATCATCAGAAACAAATCAGTAACACAAAAAAATGTAACAGAATAAAAGAAAATACAAAGTCTTAAAAAGTGCATTTTCATCATATCCATTAATTTGTAAATGTTGAGAGCAATATTACCTTTATACCAATTAGGACAAAGTAGTTGGTTCAATTTGTCATCTTTATTTTTATTTATTTTTCTGGGGTAGGGTCTCGCTCTAACCTAGGCTGACCTGGAATTTACTATGTAGTCTAAGGCTGGCCTCAAACCCACAACGATCCTCCTACCTCTGCCTTCCAAGTGCTGGGATTAAAGGCATATGCCATCACACTTGGCTATTTACCATCTTTAATTAACCTATCCAATAATTATTTCTATCTAGTAGGTGATGCTTCCAGACCCCAATCCAAAGAAAGAATTAGGATTCCAACTAAGGATGAAATTCTTCAAATTAGTTGTACAAGTAACTACAAGTGCACTGGAGGTAAAAAAAACAACCATCTTGGCTTCCAGAAGCAAGAAGCCCCCCCAAGGAGTGCCCCTCTGTTGCTTCCACAGAGATAGTGAGCCACAAAGACAAGGAAATGACTTCCTGGAGAAAGATCAATGAGGCAACCAGAGTGTCAATAATAAGAAATAAACAAGTAACAAAAAATTATTTGGTGGTGAGCTGGGCATGGTGGTGCACACCTTTAATGTCTGCACTTGGGAGGCAGAGGTAGGAGGATTGCCGTGAGTTCAAGGCCACCCTGAAACTACATAGTGAATTCCAGGTCAGCCTGGGCTACAGCAAAACCCTACCTTGAAAAAACAAAACCAAATCAGTTTTGAAAACCACCTCAAAATTCTCTGCTTATATGTGCAACAAACTTTCTTAGGAAGAAAAGCTTAGCTCAAGGAATTTAGCTAAGTTTACAATGAAATGCTAAACTTAGAAAATTTTAGACATACTGTTAATAGGTCTCAACAAGTTCTCTCAACTCAACTATTTTCACACAGTTCAACATGCAATAGTAATTCTACTGTGTTTATACTGTTTAAAAATAAAAATAGCCGAGCGTGGTGGTGCACACCATTAATCCCAACACTTGGGAGGCAGAGGTAGGAGGATTGCCATGAGTTCCAAGACCAACCCTGAGACTACTTAGTTAATTCCAGGTGAGCCTGGGCTAGAGTGAGACTCTACCTCAAAAAACCAAATAAATAAAATAAAAATTGAGAAATTCATGACAGGTTGTTAAAGGAAGTAGGAATTTAAACAAAGTATTTATTTTCTATATTGATGCTTTCATTAAAGGTACTTAAATATAAGGAAATGGGAAATTACAAGAACAGAGACATGAATAGAATAAACATCACCTATATTATCACCCATACTGAACACATCCTATATCCTCTCATTGAGTGGTTCTCAACCATAGCTGTGCATAAAAATTGTGGGAAGCTGGGCATGGTAGCACAGGACTATAATCCTGGCACTTGGGAGGTGGAGACAGCAGGATCAGGAATTCAAGGCCAAACTGAATGACAAGAGACCCTGTCTCAAAAGCATAAACAAAAGCCACTCAAGGAACTCTAGAAAAACTAACAAACCTAGACCTCTCTCCCATGCATTTGCCTTTAATTGTTTGGAAGAAGACCTGGATACCCATATTGCTTAGCTTCTCCATTCCCCAAGATGCCTATGATGGGCATCTGACTTAGTCCTCTGCTTTCTGCAGTCATAGCAATCATTAATGAAAACTCAGGACAACATGAAGACAAGCTAATCAATAAGCTTTGATGATCTACACCAATGGGATTCAACCAACACCTGAGATTAAAGCAACAAGAAACAAATTCAAATACTCATGCATTTGTAACAAGCACTGAAGTTTTTTTTTTTTTTTAATACTGAATATCTCAAAAGACCAACTCATTATATTTACCTGGGACTTTATAATTTTAACACTGAAGATCTCCTGTCTCAAGAACCCCTTAGTCCCAAGAAGATAAAGATGGTTGGCCAATGTTAAAAAAAAAAAAAAAAAAAGGATATACATTAAACATAGTGAGATCAAACACTGCCACTTTTATTACATTTCTAAATTACAACATTAAACTGATGCTTAGGTTTCCACTTAGTTTATGATATTCTATAAAAACTGTCTCTCATCAGAGATGATGTTTAAGAATAATTTACCAAAAATTCATGTGATTGATTTCTGTTTAAATTTCGTGCACAGCCACAGATGATTGTTAAAAATCAGTGTCTAGCTGGGTGAGGTGGTGCACGCCTTTAGTCCCAGCACTTGGAGGTAGAGGTAGGAGGATCGCCATGAGCTCAAGGCCAACCTGAGACTATATAGTGAATTCCAGGACAGCCTGGGCTACAGTGAAACCCTACCTTGAAAAAAACAAAACAACAACAACAAAATCAGTGTCTAAACTTTAAGGAGAAATAGGATTCTCAACATTTGAAAGTATTTACCTTTAATAACCTTATAGTGAGAAACGTGACAGACACTATCTTAACTAGATCACAGCATACACATTGTTTTGAGTAATGAGATGGACAGAGCATCCTATTTTTAAAAAATATTTTATTTTTATGTATTTATTTGAGAGAAAGAAAGAGGGAGAGATGGAAAGAGAATGGGCACACCAGGGCCTCTAGCCACTGCAAACAAACTCCAGACCCATGCACCATCTTGTGCATCTGGCTTTATGTGGATCCTGGGCAATTAAACCTGGGTCCTTTGGCTTTGCAAAGCACCTTAACTACTAAGCCATCTCTCCAGCCCAGAGCATCCTTTCTATTTGGTATTCTAGTTAAAGTGTACAAGCTCATTCCAACTGCATGGAATCATCAGACATCCTTACCAAAAAGCTGACCAATATTCCCCAAAAGTGTCAAGGACATGAGAGATAAGAAATTATGATAGACACCTTTTGGTTTCTGTAGTGCATGTGGTAAATTACAGGTGGCTTTCTTAATCCAGGCAGCTCAACTGATTTGAATGGAGAATGCTTGCATTCTATGTAATTCAGAGGTTTCTTCTTCAATATTGCTTCAGGCTAAAGTGTGCTTAGAGGCTAAACATGTGAATGTGGAGCTGAGAAGCATGGCTCTAAAAGAGATCACTAGATCCTATACAGACAGGTGACTAGAGTCCCATCAGTAAGGATCTAAATCCATAGGCTCTTTAGGGTACCATCAGTAACAGTCTAAATCCATACACCCTGGATTTTGAATCCTATCAGTAAGGATTTAAATTTGTAGAACCTGAGAGGCAGAAAGTACACTGCAAGCTCGCATTGGTATGGTAGCCCCAACCCAGACAGAATTTTTCCCCCCGCAAAGGCAGGGTCTTGTTCTAGACCAGCCTTACCTGGAATTAGTCTCAAGCTGGCCTCAACTTCACAATGATTCTCCTACCTCAGTCTCCTGAGTGCTGTGATTAAAGGAGTGCACCCATGCCTAACCCAGACAGACTTTTTCTTTCTTTATTTTTTTCAAGGTAGGGTCTCAGTCTAGCTCAGGCTGACCTGGAATACACTTTGTAGTCTCAGGGTGGCCTTGAACTCATGGTAATCCTCCTACCTCTGCCTCCCAAGTGCTGGGATTAAAAGTGTGCGCCACCATGCCCGGCCCTCCAGACAGACTTTTAAAAAATTATTTTAAAAAGTATTTATAGCTGGACATGGTGGTGCACATCTTTAATTCCAGCACTTGGGAGGCAGAGGTAAGAGGATCACTGTGAGTTCGAGGCCACTTTGGGACTACATAGTGAATTCCAGGTCAGCCTGGGCTCTAAAGTGAGACCCTACCTTGAAAAACCAAAAAAAAAAAAAAGAAAAAAAAGAAAAGAAAAAGAAAGAAAAAAAAAAGGCAAAAAGAGAGAAAATGGGCACTCCAGAGCCTCTAGCCATTGCAAACAAACTCCTGACACATGCGCTACCTTGTACATCTGGCTTATGTGGGTTCTGGGGAACTAAACCTGGGTCCTTAGGCTTCACAGGCAAGCATCTTAACTGCTAAGCCACCTCTCCAGCCCCCAGACAGACTTTTTGAGGCCCTGTTCCCTACCTGTGGAAACCCATAAGGAGCACAGAGAGAGATGCCTTCCTTTTAAATTACTTATTTGATAGAGAGAGAGGCAGATAGAGAGAGAATAGGCATACCAGGGCCTCTAGCTACTGTAAACAAACTCCAGATGCATGCAACACCTTGTGCATCTGGCTTTACATGAGTATTGGGGAATTGAACCTGGGTCCTTTGGCACTGCAGGCAAGCACCCTAACCACTAAGGCATCTCTCCAGCTCAGAGATATGCCTTTCATACAGGAGTCAAGGTCTTGCTAGAGATGTTTAGATAGGGTAACTTAGACTTGTATTTAGGGTCACAGCAGTAAGAGTCTAAGTCAGCAGACCCTAAGTTTATTTAGGGTTCCATAGATAAGGATTAAAATTGGTAGACTCCAGGCTTCCAAGTATGATCTTGAAAGTGCTTACGTAGGCTTTCTTTGCTTTAAAATGGTATTCTGCCGTGGCAGTCTTGGCTACCAGGGGACTACATGTGCCCTGCCTGGAGACATAATTTTGAGGGTCCCCCCCAGGGACTTTTTTTTAACTAAGTAAAAGTACCACACAAGGCTACTGAAACTTTATATTGGTATCAACATACTGAGATTCTGACTCACTATTTCTCTTGCTTTTTCTACCTCACTGTAATGTAAATTATAGTAATAAATTACCAAGTGCTGTTTAAATTCATAGTAAGCTGGTTAGGTAACCCCCCCCCAGTGTAACACACACACACACACACACACACACACACACACACACCCCTTGTCTCAAATCACAAGCAGATTTAAATGAGACCTTGTCTTCAGGAAAAATAGCCACTTGCTCTGTGGCAAGAGTAAAGAGAATGAGAATAGCATGTAGTTTTGGTTTTCGTTCTCTATTTTCTCTCTTGTGTAAAATTACTAAAGCTTTATTAGAATACCATTCTCAGACTTTTGTGAGACAGAAAAATAAATATAAAAAGAAAGTGATGGGCTGGAGAGATGGCTTAGCTGTTATAGTGCCTGCCTGCAAAGCCTAAGAACACCCGATCGAATTTCTAGGTCCCATGTTTAGCCAGACGCAAAAGTGACGCAAGGGTTCAATGTCACATATGCGCACAAGGGAGTGCACATGTCTGGAGTTCATTCGAAGTGGCTGAGAAGCCCTGGTGTACCCATTCTCTCTCTGCCTTCCTATCTCTCAAATTAAAAAAAAAAAAAAAAAAGCAAGTGACAACCAGGTATAACAAAGACAGTAGTGCTAAGATTTTATAGTTTGACAACACGCAAATAGGAAATCTTAATTTGTTACATGATATGTTAATTCAGATTTGTCATTTGTCATTGCTGGGTTTATAATTCAGGTTTTATAAAAGAAAGACCTCAAGCATAGGATTCACCTGAGTGTGGTGGCTCACAACTTTAACCTTAGCATTTGAGAGATGAAGGCAGCAGGATCAGGAGTTAGAGGCCAGCCTATCTCCATGCAATGATAACAGAAACTCTCTTAATTGCTGAGGCTGCCAAATTAACTTTGGGAACACAACCCATGATAGTTTTATGTTGTTATTATTTCAAGGTAGGTCTCACTCTTTCCCAGCTGACCTGGAACTCACTCTGTAGTCTTAGGCTTGTCTTGAAGTCATGGTGACTCTCCTACCTCTGACCTCCCAAGTACTGGGATTAAAGGTGTGCACCACTAAACCCTACAATTCATGTTTTATTTATTTTTATTTATTTATTTATTTATTTTGGTTTTTCAAGGTAGGGTCTCACTCTGGTCCAGGCTGACCTGGAATTAACTATGTAGTCTCAGGGTGGCCTCGAACTCTTGGCGATCCTCCTACCTCTGCCTCCTGAGTGCTGGGATTAAAGGCGTGCACCACCATGCCTGGCTCCAATTCATGTTTTAAAACTGAGGTGTCAAGACTTTATTCTGGGGCTAGGGAGATGGCTCAGTGCTTAAAAGTACTTGCTTACAATGCTTTCCAGCCAGTGTTCAATTCCCCAATACCCACATTAAACCAGATGCACAAAGTGGAACATGTGTGTGGAGTTCATTTGCAGCCCTAGTGTGTCTATCCACCCCCCATTAAATAAAAATATATATGTAAAAAATAAAATAAAGACTTTATTCGGCATTTGCTGCTTTTTAACAAAACCATTTTCAGATGTTTTAAATTTGGTAAAAAATTGTTTCCAGACCTGTTAACATGTTTTGCCTGTACTTACAAATCCATGATTTTGTTCAAGACTGGAGTAACTGTCCTTCTGAGTGCTTAATAACCGTATGTAGAAGCCAAAGCCAATTGGAGACACAAGAGCTACAAATGGCAACCAATATTTTAGACCCTTCTCTCCCAGGTCATACAGGCCCAGGAGATGACAGGACATTCCTAACATGTTCTACAACTTTGGGAAGTCACCTATTTTCTTGATCAGAAATTATGGAGACCCAGAGGTCTAACTCCAAACAATGTACAGTCTAAAGAAGGGGAATCTGAAACAATGGCAAGATCTTCAGTGCTTCTGAGATTAGCATGGCATTAGCATTCTTGACAATTCTGATAATGTCTCATCTGCTTTACAAGACCTACAAGAACAGGTATAGACCATGCAAGACACCATCATGCCACTTGGTGAACAGCTTTAGAAATGGATTTCTGGATCTTCATGGTGAAATAATTATGCCTATCACTTCTGGTAGTAGTAATTCTGCTAGTTTTTAGACCATGTGTAGGCAACTGCTATATTAACTTTATTCCCCTCATTTATGGTCAGTCCACACTCAGATGGTCCTGAGACAATTTGATTCCATTTACCTGGGTCCCCTTGATCACCCTCCAAAGCCTGAAAGTTGACAAGAATGGAAAGCCTGAAGAGCCCCAATTACCCAATGCCCACTTCCCCCTAACACCTTGCTTTGATTCTTTCTCCCCAACATTTTCTTCCAGACTATCTTTCCACATTCTACCAGTGCACTTTTGGAATCCCTTAGATAGACTGAAGAAACTTCCCAACTTTTACACCCAACTCAGCTCAAAGAGTCCAGCTCTGTCATTGCCTCAATTCCTTAATGGCAGTTAGGATTGTTTCTTTAGAGCAGGGTTGAGGCAGTTTAGGGTTATTGGGCCCTGGAAAGTAAAAGCAGAGAATGTCCTTGAGCCTTCCCTTGCTATCTTCATTTTCTAGAGGTCACAGAAAGATCTGGCTTCTCTTTATCTCTAGCCTAATGGAGTTCTCTAGATCTGTTTTTTCCATAAACAACCTGGGTCCCTCCCTAGGAAGAAGTTCCCCTTTCCTAGAATTACTATTCCTAGAAGGATTGAACCTGGTATTGTGGTTGATTAGCTCAGCCCTCATTCAGAGCCTATAAATAACCCTAATTTGGGTCTCTTGGTAGCCTTGACCCCCTCCTATCTTTTCATGGGTAGCAACTCTTCATACTCTCTCTTCTTTCCTTCTTTTAATCTAATAAAATCTCTCTATGCTTTAAAATAAACAAACAGGGCTGGAGAGACTGTTTAGCACTTAAGGCATTTGCCTGCAAAGCTAAAAGATCCCTGTTCGACTATCCAGGACCCACGTAAGCCAAATGCACAAGGGGGGGGCATGCATGTGTCTGGAGTTTGTTTGCAGTGGCTGGAGGCCTTGGCGTGCCCATTCTCTTTCTCTCTCTGTCTCTTTCTCTCTCTCAAATAAATCAATAAATAAAATATAAAAAAATTAAAGAAAATAAAATAAATAAACAAGCACTCCAAGTTAACTCTAATGTTCCTTATATTTTAGTACCTGTTGTGCCTGTTCTTGGAGCTCCAGGTGTATGTGTATGACTTGTTTTCCTTAGCTTTCAGAAATCAACATGAATATCAATCTCCAAATAAATTGAGAAACACCTTTAACCAAGGAAAGACGTTTCTAATAGTTAAATGTACATACACAAAACTGGCTCTCTGGACTAAAGAGATAGCTCAGCAGTTAAGACACTTGCTTGCAAAGCCTAAGGACCCACTATCAAATCACCAGTACCCATATAAATCCAATGTACAAAGTAGCACATGTGTATGGAGTTCATTTACAGGGGGTAGAGGCCCTGGTGTGTCCATTCTCTCTCCCTGTCAAATAAGTAAGTAAAAATAAAAATAACTTTAAAAACTGGCTCTGGGGCTGGAGAGATGGCTTAGCAGTTAAGGCGCCTGCCTTCTAAGCCTAAGAAGGCTGGTTCCAATCTCCAGCGGTTCAGATCTCCAGGTCCCAAGATGCAAAGTGATGCAAGGGTGCAATGCCGCACTTGCCCACAAGGGGGCACACACATCTGCATTTCGTTCACAGCAGCTGAGAGACTGCTGGCGCGCCCATCTCTGTCTTCCTCTCCCTCTTTCTCTCTCTCTGTCTCTCTCTCTCTCTGTGTCTCTCCAAAAATAAATAAAATAATTTTTAAAAATTAAAAAAAAAACTGGCTCTGTACCAAAAGAAGTCCAGTCATTTTTAGCTCTGGCTCTCCTATACTGGTGCTGTCAGCATGAGATAATGTCTCTTAAATTTTGTGAGCTTGAATAAAATCACCTATATAATAAGAAAGTAAAACAAGGTATAGTTCTATTCATCTTCCAAAGTCCATGAACCTAATATATAATTTATTCTTGCTTCTAGCAAGATGAAAATAAGGAGTTAAAGATGAACACCACTTAATTAAAAGTGTTGAGGGCAAAGACTCAAGAGTCAACTTTGTCCTAGTAAAGCCAAGAAAAAAAAATAGCTTTGTAAGAAGGCAAGGAAGTGCCAGTTACAATGATATATCACTTTAAATTTTTTTAAATTTTATTTATGTGCAAGCAGAAAGAGAGAGAGAGAGAGAGAGAGCAAGAAGAGAGACAGACAGAGAGAGAATGGGTACACCAGGGCCTCTACCCACTGCAAACAAATTCCAGATACATGCGCCCCCTTATGCATCTGGCTTACATAGGTACTGGAGAATTGAACCTGAGTCCTTTGGCTTCACAGGCAAGCACACATTAACCACTAAGATATCTCTCCAGCTGCGATATCACTTTTTTTTTGATATATCACTTTTAAATTACCAACTTTTTTGTGGGGGCCAGGCTGACCTGGAATTCACTCTGTATTCTCAGGGTGGCCTTAAACTCACGGTGATCCTCCTATCTCTGCCTTCTAGGTGCTGGGATTAAAGGCATGCACCACCATGCCTGGCTTTTAAATTACCAACTTTTTTAAATACCAAATTCAATATTGATAATATAGCAGACTGAACAGATTAATGTTTTCTTGGCAGCATGAATTCATAAACACTTTCAGAAAGACATCTTGGTAACATTCAATGGAAGCCACTAAAACATGCCTACCTTTTTGATCTAAGAACATCTACCAGAAATGTTTTCTGAGAAAATAACCAAAGATAAACATAAATATTTAGTTCAAACATTACCACAGCATTATTTATAACATCAAATCTAAAAAAAATATGTCTGTAAAGTAGATGAATTTAACATAAACATCAAAATGATGTGTTAGAAAAATATTTAATAAACTGGCAGGGTATCTGTGATAATCAAAGTGAAAATTACTAAGTATTATTTATAGAATATCATAGTTCTTTTCAAAATTTATTTATCTAATGTGTGTATGTACATGTGTAAGTGCAGGCCCACACATGCCATGGTGCACATGAAAAGGTAAGGAAAAGAAAACTTTCGTTTTTTGAAATTTCTATTTATTTGCACTTTGTGTGTGTTGGGGGTGGGCATACCAGGTCCTCTTGCTGCTGCAAACAGATGCCAGACATTTGTATCAGTCTTTGCATCCAGTTTACATGGATGGCTTGTGAATTTAACCCAGGCCACCATGCCCAGCTGAATCTATTTCTTTTGTGAAAACAAGAAAGAAAATCTAAATTATGTTTTCATGGCTAATCAATTAGGAAAATATCTTGGTATCAATAAGAGAATGGGCTGGAGAGATGGCTCGGCAGTTAAGGTACTTGCCTGCAAAGCCTAAGGACCCAGGTTCAATTTTGACGTAAGTCAGATGCTCATGGTAGCGCATATGTCTGGAGATCATTAAAAAATAAAAGATGAAGCCGGGCATGGTGGTGCACGCCTTTAATCCTAGCACTTGGGAGGCAGAGGTAGGAGGATCACTGTGAGTTCAAGGCCACCCTGAGACTACATAGTGAATTCCAGGTCAGCCTGGACTACAGTGAAACCCTACATTGAAAAACCAAAATAAACCTTTAATCCCAGCACTCGGTAGGCAGAGGTAGGGGGATTGCCTGGAGTTCAAGGCCACCCTGAGACTATACAGTGAATTCCAGATCAGTCTGAGCTACAACAAGACCCTACCTCGAAAAACACATGTGAAAATCAGGATATGAAACTCAATGGATAACATGCCAATTTTATTGGTGATGAAGGGATTTAGGAAGGAGACAAAAGAGGAAGAAGAAAATCCCAGAAATTTAACATGAAGTAAGCATTCAGATGTGAAGTGGTTTTATTTTGTTCTTTATATTTTCCTAAATTTTAAATTTATTTATTTGAGAGAGAAAAAGAGGGAGAGAAAAAGAGACAGAGAATGTGTGTGCCAGGGCCTCCGGCCACTGCAAACGAACTCCAGATGCATACACCCCTTTGTGCATCTGGCTTATGTGGGTCCTGGAGAATTGAACTGGGATCCTATGGCTTTGCAGGCAAATGCCTTAACTGCTAAGCCATTTCTCCAGCCCTATTTTCCTAAATTTCAAAACACTTTTATAATGAATATACATTATTTATAAGGAAAAATCCACTATAGTTAATGTTACTATAGCCACCTTGTTGGATTTTGTTGTTTTGATTTGTTGTTTTTGTGGTGCTGGGGATCAAACCCAGGACCTTCTGCATGCTAGGCAAGCTCTGTAGTACTGAGCTATACCCACTGGCCTGTTCTGAATTTCTGCACCTAAAACCATAAAGTAAACCATACCCTAGTTACTAACAAAAACACCTAGCCACAATGCTATCAATTTAGATAGTAGAGAAAAATGAAGTTGGTTGCTTTTGTTTGAAATTAAAACTAAATTTGATCCTTAAAAAATATTTGCTGGGAGCCGGGCGTGGTGGCGCACGCCTTTAATCCCAGCACTCGGGAGGCAGAGGTAGGAGGATCGCCGGGAGTTCGAGGCCACCCTGAGACTACATAGTTAATTCCAGGTCAGCCTGGACCAGAGTGAGACCCTACCTCGAAAAACCAAAAAAAAAAAAAAAAAAAAAAAAAAATTGCTGGGGAGATGGTTCAGTGATTTAAGGCACTTGACTGCAAAACCACATCAAACTGGACAGGCATTCATTTGTGGCAGCAAGAGACCCTGGTGCATGCACACATGTAAGTAAATAAATAAAATCTTTTTTAAAAAAAAGGTTTTTAAAAATATTTTAAGCCGGGCTGGAGAAATGGCTTAGCGGTTAAGGCTTTGCCTGTGAAGCCAAAGGATCCCAGTGCGATTCTCCTAGACCCGCGTAAGCCAGATGCACAAGCGGCACATGCATCTGGAGTTCATTTGCAGTGGCTAGAGGCCCTGGCATGCCCATTCTCTCTTTGTCTGTCTCTCTTCTATCTCTCTCTCTCTGCTTATAAATAAATAAATAAAAATTTAAAAAATATTTGAAGCCAGGTGTGGTGGCACATGCCTTTAATCCCAGCACTCAGGAGGCAGAGGTAGGAGGATCACTATGAGTTCAAGACCACCTTGAGACTAGGCTAGAGTGAGACACTTGAAACCCCCCCCCCAAAAAAAAAATTTGGACTACATAGTGAATTCCAAGTCAGCCTGAGCTAGGGAAAGAACCTACCTCAAAAACAAGCAAACCAAAAACAAAACAAAAGAATAGGAAAAAATATTTGGAAAAAATATTTGGAGAAGTTATTAAGTACATTCACATCTTCACCTTTTGGTATCATATCATCTTTGTTAAAGATTTACAAGTGTGTAAGTGCTAAGCAGAAGTCAAATAACATCTACTTCTAATGCTGTAAAAATCTTGTCCTCTCCTTTATATGGGAAGAATACACAGTCACATAGTCACCAAAGACCTTCCAAAGATGTGGGCCAGAGACGCGTCTCTACCTTCAGTCTGAGAAGTCCTCTCCCTGGCCAGAGACAGCCTGTCAGTATGTTCCTGCAGCTTCAGTAGTGCAGAAACAAAGGCCCCTGAAGGATTGGAGTTTCTACTTCTACCTCATACCAATTATAACCAGGTCACTGGGGGCAGGAACGTTCACTGGCCCTGAAACTCACCCACATAAGGCCTGCCTCAGGGATGGACATGATCACTCAAGAGAAAGGAGATCAAAGTCTAGAAGCTTCAAGGGCAAGCTATGTCCACCCACATTCAACAAGCAACAAAGGCAGTATAAACTGAAACACTTCTTTAAATCACACCAAAAAATTACCTTTTCTTTCAAAGCTTTCCTCTCTGACAAAGCAAACGAGTGCCAGGAACTTTGTCACCTCTTTTAAATAAAGAACTGTTGTATTATTCAGTTTTATAATGGCTGTTGATTCCTTGTCATAGGGGGTTCCTGCTCCATCTTCTTTGAGACTAAATGGAGACAGAAACCAAACCATATTTGACCATCGTAAAAGAACTACAAATTGCAACCTAACAACAGACTGCAATTCAACACAGAGAAAATTTTCATCTTAATGATGTCAGCTACACTTGCAGCGCCTTTTAGCAAAAGCTCAGCAGCACAGTCAAAAGAAGGTACAGAGTTTATGATAGTAAGTCTCCTACTGATAGAATGAGTGGCTGTTGAAGTAGCCAGGCAACTCTCCAGACACCGGAAGAACACACTTAAGGGGTAGAAGTGAACTCTTTCCCTCCATAGCTAATAGTTTCTTATTCCCATGATTATAACAGGCTGGGAAAAGCATGGTCTGATGAAAACCCAAGAAGAGAGAAAATCTTCCAAATTAGAATCTGAGTAGACATGACAGACCAATGCTGGATGCAATCCTGAGCCAAGGATAAAGTACTAGACAAAAGAATTGAGGACTGGGGAGATGGCTTAGTGATCAAGGCACTTGCCTGCAAAGCCCAAGGATCTTGGTTCAATTCCCCAGGACCCATGTAAGCCAGATGCACAAGGTGTCACATGCATCTGGAGTTTGTTTGTAGTGGTTGGAGGCCCTGGTTTGCCCATTCTCTCTCATTCTCTCTCTCTCTCTCTGTGTGTGTGTGTATCTCAAATACATAAAAATTTTTTTTTTGGAGAGAGACACAGACAGAGACAGAGAGAAAGGGAGAGGTAGACAGATAGAGATGGGCGCACCAGCAGTCTTTCAGCTGCTGTGAACGAAATCCAGATGCATGCGCCCCCTTGTGGTCAAGTGCGGCATTGTGCCCTTGCATCACTTTGCATCTGGCTAAACGTGGGACCTGGAGATTGGAACCGGGTTCTTAGGCTTAGCAGGCAGGCACCTTAACCGCTAAGCCATCTCTCCAGCCCATAAAAATTTTTTTTAAAAAATGAATTGAAAGGCTAGTAATGCAGCTCAGTGGTAGAGCACTTTTCTAGCATGTGTAAACACCTGTGTTCCACTCTCAGCCCCACAAGAAAGAAAAACAGGAATGCTTAGGAGATACATGCTCAGATATTCAGGATCAATGAGTAATTGGTCTGTAACATATTCTCAAGTGGTCTAGCAGAAACACAAACAAAAGATATGCATCAGGGAAAGAAATTCAGCAAGTATGTCAACTTGGTTAAAAATTGGTAAATCCCAGTGAAGAGAAGTTCATTGTGTAACTCTTGTTCATTTTCTGTAGGATTAACATTTTAAGATGTGGTCTGTACACACAGATCCTAGTTTATTATGTAAGTTTAATAAACTGAATGACTTCTTTAGGCCCTAATGGCCTCATATGCACAGTCAACAATTATTTCAAAGTTTTCTAGTAAAGATTAAATGGAATGATACATATACAGCACTAAGTATAAACCTTGAGAACACATACAATATACACAAAAATGTTAACTGCTAATATTATTATGGCTTTAATCATCAAAATTAGACCCACTGAAGATACTGGTGTTCTTAGTTCTGAATCCTTTCCTCATAGACACAGGGTACATTCCTGTACCTTTTCCCTTTATATGAAACTATATAAATTACATATAGAGAGATATATGAATAAATAACCAGAACTTTGTATATATGCGCAGAGAGGACAGAGGTTGACTTCAGGTGTCTATCGTTTTTCACCTTCCTTTTTAAATTTATGTATGTGTTGAGTGTGATGATCAGAGGACAATCTTGGGTATTGGTCCTCACCTTCCACCTAGTTTGAAACAATCTCTTGTTCACTGCTATGAATACCAGTCTGGCTGGCTTGTGAGCTTCTGGAAATTGTCCTGTGTGTGCCACCTTCAATCTTACTATAGTAGGGCTGGGATTACAGGTACTCATGGAAAGCATCTAGCTTTCCATGGCTTCTGGGGATCTGAACTATCATTGTGCTTGTGCTACAAGTCATCTATTGAGTCATCTCCCCAGATCACATCTTCCTTCTTTCTTTCTTTTCTTTTTTTTTTTTTTTTTTGGAGGTAGGGTCTCACTCTAGCTCAGGCTGACCTGGAATTTACTATGTAGTCTCAGGGTGGCCTCGAACTCACAGTGATCCTCCTACCTCTGCCTCCTGAGTGCTGGTATTAAAGGCGTGTGCCACTATGCCCAGCTTACATCTTATTTCTTGAGATAGGGTCTCTCACTGAACTTGGAGCTCAATGACTCAGCTGGACTACCTGGCCAGCAAGCACGAGGGATTTCCTCTACACCTACACCTCTGCAGTGCTGTGAAAGTAGGCAACTGCGACTTTTATGTGGGTACTGGGAATCTAAACTCAGGTCTTCATGCTTGTGCAGCAAGCACTTTACCCACTGAACAATCTCCCCAGCCCCAACACATCATTTGTTAAATATTTACCAAGTGACATGTGTCGTTCTTTTCCTCTAAGCTAAATATTGAGGAAAGTGGGGCTGGGGAAAAATAAGACAATAGAGGTATAACTGGGACCTCCAGTCCAGATCTGACTAATACCAAGGTTGATGTGTCACTCTTATCAATAAGGGGACAAGACAGATGTAATGAAGAGTCTGAATTGTACTTTCAAAGAAATGTAGGGATTTTTTGCTTTTCAAGTACTTTAAACTGGCATGTCTATGGGCACATAAAAATATCAGTTACTCAGGAAGACCATTTGAGCCCAGAAGATGAAGACCAGTTTGAGCAATAGTAAGAGCGTGTCTCAAAGTTAGTCCTGGAAGGTTTTTTTAAAAATTATTTTTGTCGGCACCGGGGGGGGGGAGGAGGGAATTAAAGTCACTATAAATGCCAAAACATTAAAGAAAAAAATTTCAATTGCTCCTCCTTCCCCTCTCTCCCCAGCACCCTCTCTTATGGCACTGGAAATTGAATTCAAGTTTTGCATAGGCTAGGTAAAAGCTCTACCACTGAGCCATACACCCAGCTCTAAAGAATAATCTCTTGTCAGATCTCAGGTGTTAAAAATGCTTTAGCAGAATCAACTTTCTTTTATCAAAAAATTAATTTGTTGGGCTGGAGAGATGGCTTAGCGGTTAAGGCGCCTGTCTCCTAAGCCTAAGAACACCGGTTCC
Organism: Orientallactaga sibirica; assembly: GCA_036365145.1. Classification (NCBI taxonomy): domain Eukaryota; kingdom Metazoa; phylum Chordata; class Mammalia; order Rodentia; family Dipodidae; genus Orientallactaga; species Orientallactaga sibirica. The sequence continues at coordinate 1,305,209 of JAEOAD010000020.1, forward strand.
AATCTCCAGGTCCCACGTTTAGCCAGATGCAGTGACGCAAGGGCGCAATGCCGCACTTGACCACAAGGGGGTGAACACATCTGGATTTCGTTCACAGCAGCTGAGAGGCTGCTGGCGTGCCCATCTCTATCTGTCTCCCTCTCCCTCTCTCTCTGTCTGTCTCTCTCTGTGTCTCTCTCTAAAAAAAAAAAAATTTAATTTGTTAACTGACTACTGCTCCCACAATGCATAAACTACAACCTCATGGAGAATACCTGCAACCCTACTGAGGAGTGCCACCAATGGAATGGGGGCAGGGATGAGGGAAAAGAGGGTACCAACACATGATATATCATACAAAATATTTAAAAAATTAATTTGCATTGTTGCAGGGTGGGGGAGACATGCTAAGGTCTCTTGCCATTGCAAATGAACACAAGATGCTAGGCAGCCAGAGCAGGAAGCTTTGCAAACATATGCTTTAACCACTGAGCCATCTCTCCAGTCCCAGAGTTATTAACTTTCATTGCACTATTTTTAGCTACTATTTTATCAATTAATTTATTTCTTTGAAAGATTTTATTTTTTATTTATTTATTTATTTATTTATTTATTTATTTATTTATTTATTTTATTAGAGACAGAGAGAGGGAGAGAGAGAGAGTGAGAATGGGCGTGCCAGGGCCTCTAGCCACTGTAAACGAATTCCAGACTCATGTGCCACCATGTTCATCTGGCTTACGTGGGACCTGGAGAATCAAACCAGGGTCCTTAGGCTTCGCAGGCATGTGCCTTAACTGTTAAGCCATCTCTCCAGCCATAATTTATTTTTTTGAAGATAAGGTTTTGCTGTGTTTTCCATGCTGACCTTGAACTCCATCCTCCTGCCTAAGCTCACCCACCTCTCAGTACTGGAGTTATAGGCAGGCACCACCACACTGGACTTAACTTCTATTTTTTAAGACTGAATTTATTTTGCTGTAAATAAAGCTCTGAGAACAGCAAATTAAAATATTTGCCAGACAAGGTGGCACACCTATAATTCAAACACTTGGGAAATAGAGGCAAGAGGATCAGGAATTCAAAGTCATTATCACATAGCAAGTTTGAGGTCAACCTAGGCTTCAAGAGACCCTATCTCTTTATTTAAAAAAATACTTATTGAAGCTGGAGAAATGACTTAGCAGTTAAGGCAATTGTCTGCAAAGCCAAAGGACCCAGGTTTGATTCCCCAAGACCCACGTACACCAGATGCACAAGGTAGTGCATATGTCTAGTTTGTTTGTAGCAGCCCTGGCACGTCCATTCTCTCTCTCTCTCTCTCTCTCTCTCTCTCTCTCTCAATCTCTCTCAATCTTTCTCTCTCTCTCTCTCATAAATAAATGAAAACAACAAAATTAGAAAAAATATTTATTGGGGCTGGAGAGATGGCTTAGTGGTTAAGGTGCTTGTCTGCAAAGCCTAAGGACCCATATTCTACTCTCCAGATCCCACGTTAGATGAACAAAGGTGAGGGAAGCATAAGGTTACACATGCCCACTAGGTGGCACAAGCATCTGGAGTTTGATTGCAGTGGCTGAGGCCCTGGCAGGCCAATTCTTTCTCTCTCTTGCTCTATCCAAAACAATAAAAATTTTTTAAAAAGTTAAAATGTTTACTTATTTATTGAGAAAGAAGGGTGGAAAGGGAAGAAAGAGTGACAGAGGAAGAGGCAGAGAGAATGGGTGCACCAGGGCCTCCAGCTGCTGCAAACAAACACCAGATGCATGAGCCACCTTGGCATCTGGCTTACATGGGTACTGGTGAATTGAACCTGGGTTCTTAGGCTTCTCGGACAAGTGCCTTAACCACTAAGCCACCTCTCCAGCCCAAGAGACTCAGTCTCAAAAAAAAATAGCTGGGTGTGGTGGCACACACCTTTAGCACTGGCACTGAGGAGGCAGAGGTAGGTGGATCCTTGTGAGTTTGAGGCCAGCCTGGGACTATAGAGGGAGTCACAGGTCAGCCAGGATAGAGTGAAACCCTACCTAAAAAAATAAAATAAAATAAAATAAAAATAAAAAGTATGGGCTGGAGGATGGCTTTGTGGTTAAGCACTTGCCTGTGAAGCCTAAGGACTCTGGTTCAAGGCTTGATTCCCTAGTACCCACGTAAGCCAGATGCACAAGGTGGTGTATACATCTGGAGTTTGTTTGCAGGAGCTGGAGGCCCTGGTGTGCCCATTCTCTCTCTCTCTGCTTCTTTCTCTCTCTGTCCATCCATCACTCTCAATTAATAAATAAAAATTAAAAAATTAAAAAATATATTATGAAGGGATATTGGGTTTTGTCAAAGGCCTTTTCTGCATCAATTATAACATAATTTCTATCCTAGATTTTTATATATGTGATATGTTATAGTTATTGATTTATGCATGTTGAACAATCCCTGCATCTGTGAAATGAAACCCACTTGATCGTGGTATAGATCTCAAATAAAGTTTGCTAGTATTTTATTGAGAATTTTTGATTCATCAAGGAGAATGGTCTACAGTATTTTCTTTTTGTTGTATCTTTATCTGGTTTTGGTATTAGAGTAATACGGACATCATAGAAGGAATTTGGAAATATTCCTTCCCTTTCTATTTTATGGAATAATTGTTAAAGTATAGGTTTTAGTACTTCCTTAAAGGATATGCAGTGAATCCAACTGGACCATGAATGATGACCCTACTTAGCTGTGGACCCTATGTATTCTATAACTAACTTGCCAGGCAAGATATGCCCACTGGTACAACAGTGCTATGAATGTTATGGGAGTAACCAACTGCTTTCTGATTGGATTTGAGGCCTGTTCCACAGGAAGGAATTTGTGCCTGGGACACAGGCACTAGTGGGGAACTTACTGTGGTTATGCTAAACAGACAGCATGTCAAACTGCTTTCAAAGTATGTATGCTTGTTCCTATAGATCAGTACTGCTTGAAGACTTGATCACAGAAGTTTAGGACAATGTTAATGCAGAGATGCATAGCTGGCTAAACTGCCAAAAATTCATGACTATTATATGCTCAGCAGCAAACAAGACATCTAAGCCACCCACCTCTCAAAGCTCAGGGAACCTCAGGGAAGAAATGATGGAAAGAACGTAAGAATTCTAGGATGTGGAGGAGGGTTGAAAAATGTTGTCATCTGGATACAACATGTGCAGTCCATTTATGAATTCACAGCAGCTGTGGTTTCCAGCACAAGACTGAGCCTGTCAGTACTTCACCATCGTTGAAGGATAAATCAGAGCCCAGATCTCCCAGACTACCAAATAACAGCTAATGGTTGCTGGGAGAAGAGGAGTCGGTTCATCAGGTGTTCATCAGCTACTGTTAAGTTGTCTATTCCATAGTAAACAATATTCAATCCATGATCATGAATACACCACTAATTAAGCTCAATTCTTAAAACAAGGCAAAAAATTAAGATGAGGATTAATGGGGAAGAAATGCTCTAATGGGAGGGAGAAGAGATGAGTACGTAATTGAGGGAAATAAAAAAATTTTGATATGCATGTATAAAAATGTCAAAATGGAGGCTGGAGAAATGGCTTAGTAGTTAAGGCATTTGCCTGCAAAGCCAAAGGGACCCAGGTTCAATTCTCAGGACCCACATAAGCCAGATATACAAAGTGGCACATGCATCTGGAGTTTGTTTACAGTGGCTGAAGGCCCTGGTGCACCCATTCATTCTCTCTCTCTTTCAAATATATATATATTGTTTTTTTTTTTTTTTTTGAGGTAGGGTCTCACTCTGGTCCAGGCTGAACTGGAATTAACTATGTAGTTTCAGGGTGGCCTCGAACTCTCAGCAATCCTCCTACCTCTGCCTCCCGAGTACTGGGATTAAAGGCATGCACCACCACACCCAGCTTCAAATAAATAATTTTTTAAATGTCAAAATGGAATAAATAATAAAATGAGGGCTGGAGAGATGGCTTAGCAGTTAAGGCACTTGCCTGAAAAGCCAAAGGACCCTGGTTCAATTCTCCAGGACCCACATAAGCCAGATGCACAAGGGGGCGCATGCATCTGGAGTTTGTTTTCAGTGGTTGGAGGTCCTGGCACACCCATCTCTCTCTCTCTCTCTCTCTCTCTCCATACATATACATATGTGTGTGTGTGTGTGTGTGTGTGTGTGTGTGTGTAATGAAGCATTTAAAATTTTACCCATTGAGCCGAGCATGGTGGAGCATGACTTTAATCCCAGCACTCAAGAGGCAGAGGTAGGAGAATCACCACGAGTTTGAGGCCACTCTGAGACTACATAGTGAATTTCGGGTCAGCCTGGTCCAGAATGAGACCCTACCTCAAAAAAACAAAAATAAATGTATAAAATAAAATTTTTATCCATTGAATAAGACTGTTATAAGCATTCGTGTATAAATATACTTGGATAGGTACCAAATATTGCAAATTAATAAACAGCATTTGTGGTGTAGTAGATTCCTCCAAAGTGAAATATTCTCTTTTGAAGAGAGGAAGGAGGCTCTGACTCAAGAAGTCAAGTGTAGGAGACCTGAAACTTAAAGATCACTCAACCACTCCCCAAGGTTATATTAATTAGAAACTGAAACATTCCTTCCTTCCTGGGAGGGGCAGGAAGTTCCAGACACTCACAAAGTCAGTAAATCTGGGAAAGGGTTGCAAGACCCTGAAATAAAGCTTAGAGATAAAACTCTCCCACTGATTGGCCTTCAAGTTGTGTAGTGTGTTCTAGATTCTCTAGCCAGCTGAACTGCCTGCAAGTGGTGCAGTGTGCTCTGGAGATGCAGCTTCCATGAGGGGTCATCTATGCTGGGATGGGCTTTTTGGTGATGTATCTGCCTTTGAACTGAAGTAGACATGGCGGGGGGGGGGGCAGGTTGTTGCCATCCAGTATAGGATGAGACTTCTCAGTGATGTGACTGCTTTGGTGTCTTTGGTACTTCTTTAAGCAACCTCTCACCCCACTCTGTAAGTAACCTCAATAAACTCACTGCTTCAGCAAAACTGGTTTTGGTATATGTAAGTTTAAATGTAGTGGTATACGGCCCCATAGACTCAGGCTTGCAAATTGAATCACCAGTAGGCAGAGCCCTACGGGGAAGAAGTATGTCTCTGCAGAGGATCTTGGAGTCCAGCCCTAAGTTATGTAGGAAACAGTTGGAACTCTGGTGGTTTTGTACTGCTGGCCATAGGTGGTCTCGCTCTGCTTGGATCTATGAAAGGGATCCAACTTCTTCCATTTCACAGAGTTCCTCTGGAATCTGTAAGCCTGAAATAAACCCCTTTCCTCCCATAAGATGCTTCTGGTTAGATTTTTCTCCCAGCAGCTAGGAGCTGGCTGCAACAGTATAATTGTACTGTGGTCAATCATCTGTGTCCTAGCTGGGGTGAATAGAAATGTGCTCACTTCTCGTCATGGCAAAGGTTTCTTATTCTCTCAATAACATGGGGAAATTTTTAGCTGATCTGTTAACATTTCTTGGATTTCCTACCTGCCTAGAGGAGGTATCACTGGGCAGATCCTAGGGTCCAGCCCTGAGGTGTGGGAGTGGATTTGGAATTCCAGCCTAAAGATATACAAAGTGCTTGAGCTTTGTCTGAAGTTCCTGAAGTATGCTTATTGTGGTGCTGGTGTGGCTTGTGGCTTTTCTCTCTGCTTGGACCTGTGAAAGTGGGCCAGCTTCCCCTGGACCTATTAGCTTCAAATAAAATTCCCTTCTTCCCATAACCATGCCTGGTTTGGAAGTTTATCCCAGCAACCTAAAGCTATCTGCTATGGACAATAAGACTTTTTGTCCCAGAGCCACTTGCTTCCTGGGCTGCCTACTACTGTTCCATATATGTCCTCACCTCACGACCTGCTGGTTGAGTAGCTGACTCAATGCTGTTTCAGCAAGCTGAAGAAACCCCAAAACCTACAAACCATCATGACCCAGACTAGTTCTTACTGAATCAAGTGGCTTCTCAGAACACCACACTATCACAGGAAAATATTCTTCAGTAAAGCCCAGCTTCCTCTGCAGGCCCCTTCCCCCTCATTTTTGTTTTAGCTGGATAAAAGTAACTCTGATTGACATCATTTATATCTAATTACCATATGGCACAATAAGACATGCATATCATTGCATATGTGCCAGATTATTTGTGTTGTTCACTGTATTTGATTGCCACCTCAATACAGACTGTGATCAGGGTTCATTCAGCTTCCCAGACTAATCAAGGTCATATACTTATAGTCTAAAAATAATGGAATATCACAGGATAGTAATCTTGGAAAAAATGTCCATTTGTAAAGTGAGATGGCAGTTTAATGATGATAGTAATCAAGTATAGCAACTATTTATAATATATATAATTTATTTAGGGTCTACCAGGACCAGACATATTATGAGCTAATCGTGTTTCATCTTTATCACAATCTTAGGAGGTAATTACCACTTTATCTATTTCATAATCAAAGATATTGGGTATTGTGTACACACACAAGTGTATGAGTGTGTATAACAGAAACAGAAAATCTGAATGGGTAGGGAAAGGATTTTCAGATGATGGAAGAGAGAAACAGTGAGACAAACTGCAGTTGACAAAGCAGGCAAAGCTGTGTGAGACAGGTCAGAGGCTTGAGCAGAGAAACATGGCCTCTACCTCAGATGTGTCTGGATAAAACAGTAAGGTCCAATATAAACAGCAACATGCTGACATTAGATAAACAAATAGTTAATATCACATTGTTCAATACTTGCTCAGCAAATTCATAATTATATGAAATTGTTTCTACCTCTGGTGACACAAATCAACTTTCTCCAATCTTTATTTTATATTATTTTAAGTACATAGAAAATTCTGTTTTCTATGAATGTAAGATCATATAATGCATAATAACCAGCAGGTATTATTTATGTAGTTTTATAATTCTTTTCTGCCCATCAAAAGCATATTTAAAAATTAGGAGCTATTTATGTAACAAACAATATAACATAAATGTTGTTAATTAAAATATTTATATAGGATCAGTCTGTATCTTGACAGGGCATATGATGTACTGACAGATTTTCCAGCAGAAGATCATGAATCATTCAGAATTGGATTCAAATTCTAGTTCTATTCCTTACTAACAGAGCAGCAATTAGAAATTAAGCCACTGTGAACTTAATCTCCTCGTCTGAAAAACAAATGTAGTAATTCCAGAGTTGATAATTAAAGTATATCATTAATTTCATTATAAAGCTTTAATCAGGGCTGGAGAGATGCCTTAGCAGTTAAGGTGCTCACCTGTGAAGCCAAAGGACACAGCTTCAATTCCCCAGGACCCACATAAGCCAGATGCACAAAGTGGCACATGCACCTGGGGTTCATTTGCAGTGGCTGGAGGCCCTTGTGCACCCATTCTCTCTCATTCTATCTGCTTCTTTCTCTCTCCTTCTTTCAAATAAGTAAATAGTTTTTTAAAGCTTTAATCATACTGATAGCCATTTTTGTTTGATAGTTATTTTATTATTAGTGGTATCTAAATGGTCTATTTATAGATCTCAGTAACTTAAAAGTATTATAGTAAAATAAGTAAATGTAAAAAATGTCTTAAAAGTTATGAAAAGGAAGGATAGTGGTGTTTTTATTTGTTTTTCAATGCTGGAAATTGATCCCAGGACCTTTAGGATGCTCAGCAAGCATTCTACCACTGAATTACATCCCCAGCCCTGGGAAGAATAGTACAACTGTAGCCTTAAAGAATGTTTTACTTACCCATAAATACAAGAGATATCAATAACCACATCTATCATATCACAGCAGAGCTCATAGGTTTGCATATCCACTGGAGTACTGTCAGTTGCGATATAAATTTTACTGACCACATCAAACAAAAATGCCTTTTCAATTCCAGAATTCTGAAAAAAAAAAAGATGCTTCCTTAAAACAACAATTTCAGATCACTTCATGTTTACATAAACATGTAAACTAGGAAAGTGGCAGGGGCTTCATGTAGGAAGAGAGAAAAGAGAAAGAAAAAGCAATAGTAGGATAGGATGGATTAGAATATAATATATGCATGCATCAAAATGTCATAGTGAGAGCTGGAGAGATGGCTTAGTGTGTTAAGGCACTTGCCAGCAAAGCCAAAGAACCCAGATGCACAAGGTTGTGCATGCACAGAGTTTGGTTGTAGGTATTTAGAGGCCCTGGCATGCACATTGTCTCTTTATTTGCCTCTTTCTCTCTCAAATAAATAAATATTTTTTAAATGTCACAGTAGGGGGCTGGAGAGATGGCTTAGTGGTTAAGGCGCCTGCCTCCTAAGCCTAAGAATGCTGGTTCCAATCTCCAGTGGTTCCAATCTCCAGGTCCCACATTTAGCCAGATGCAAAGTGATGCAAGGGCACAATGCCGCACTTGACCACAAGGGGGCACACACATCTGGATTTCGTTCGCAGCAGCTGAGAGGCTGCTGGCGCGCCCATCTCTATCTGTCTTCCTCTCCCTTTCTCTCTGTCTCTCTCCAAAAAAACTTAAAAAAATAAAATGTCACAGTAATGGGTAAATTATTTGCCACACAAGCATTAGGATCTGAATTCAGATCTCCTGCAATCACATAAATGCCAGGTGGGCATGGCAGCCCACCTGCAATCCCAGCATGAAGGAGGGACTGAGGATTCCTCGGGAAACATGGCTAGATATACTAGCTAAATCAACAAGCTATGGGTTCAAGTAAGACCCTGCTTCAATAAATAAGATGGAAAAGTGATCAAGGAACACACTTGACATCAACCTTTGGTCTCCACACACACATACACATATGACTCACACACATGCGCCCAAACATACATACATGCATGCATATGACACATGCAACACAAAATTAGAAAAACAAAGTCACAGTGAAATTCATTAATTTGTATAATCAATAAGTTAATTTTAATAGCTTGAAATTTTTTCAATTTAAAGATTATGACAGGGCTGGAGAGATGGTTTAGCAGTTAAGGCATCTGCCTGCTAAGCCTAAGAACCCGGTTCCAATCTCCAGGTCCCACGTTTAGCCAGATGCAAAGTGATGCAAGGGTGCAATGCCACACTTTCCCACAAGGGAGCGCACGCATCTAGATTTCGTTCACAGCATCTGAGAGACTGCTGGAGCACCCATTCTCTATCTGTCTCCCTCTCCCTCTCTCTCTGTCTCTCTCCAAAAATAAAAACAATAAAAAAATTTAAAGATTATGTCATACCCCAATGTAAAATATAAATAAGCAAAAGTTAAGTGACTAAGAATTTTAGTTACACCATTATATTGCAAGTTAAGCTTCATTGTCATAAAGTTTCTAATGTACTTAAAAAATAAATAAAAGGAGAGCTGGAGAGATGGCTCAGTGTTTAAAGGACTTGCCTGCAAAGCCTAATGGCCTGGGTTTCATGCTCCAGTACTCAGGTAAAGCCAGATGCACAAACAGACACATGCATCTGGACTTCATTTGGAGTGACTAGAGGCCCTGGTGTGCCCATTTTTTCTGTCTCTCTTCTCTGTATGCTTACAAACACATAAATAAATAATAAAAAAAAACAGGTGTGGTGGTGCATGCCTTTAATCCCAGCACTTGGATGGGGGAAGGGGAAGGAGAGAAGAAGGAAGAAGAGGAAGAGGGGAAGAGGAAGAAGAAGAGAAGGAGGAAGAGGAGGAAGAAGAGGAGGAGGAGAAGAAGAGGAAGAAAAAGAGGAGGAAAAGGAAGAAGAAGAGGAGGAAGAGGAAGAAGAAAAAGAAGAGGAAGAGGAAGAAGAAGAGGAGGGAGAGGAGCAGGAAGAGGAGAAGGAAGAAAGAAGAAGAAGAGGAGGAGATGGAGCAGGAAAAGAGGAAGAGGAAGAAGAGGAGGAGAAGGAAGAAGAGGAAGAAGAGGAGGACGACAAGGGAAAGGAGGAGGAGGTGGCAAGTTCCTTGAAATGAGAAAAAAAAATTAAGATTTTATTTATTTGAGAGAGTGTGAGAGTGAATGGGTGTTCTGGGGCCTCTAAGCACTGCAAATAAACTCCAGATGAATGCACCACCTTGTATATCTGGCTTACATGGGTACTGGGGAATCAAATCTGAGTCCTTAGGCTTCACCTAATCACAGTGCCTTAATCACTAAGCCATCTCTCCAGCCAAATTTGAAAACGAAACAAAAAAGTAAGTAAGTAAGTAAGAATGGAGGGCCAGGCGTGGTGGCGCATGCCTTTAATCCCAGCACTCGGGAGGCAGAGGTAGGAGGATCACTGAGAGTTCGAGGCCACCCTGAGACTACATAGTTAATTCCAGGTCAGCCTGGACTAGAGTTAGACCCTGCCTTGCAAAAAAAAAAAAAAAAAAAAAAAGAATGGAGGGAGGGAGGGAAAAGGCAAATACAAAATTATTTCAAATTATTTATTTTAGGTAAATCATGGGTCCTAATTCTTAGACTCATTGGGCTCATTGTTCATATACTGTTAGACATACAGAAAGTTATTTAAATGTATGCCTCATCACCAAAACCCTACCTAAGATAAGGTAATATTCTATTAATATATTCTTTAATATTTTATTACAGTACTTTTATGGGTTTCACTTTTTAAAAAAAAAAAGATGGGTTTTAAGGATTGAACTCAGGTCATCATACTTGTACAACAAATACTCTAACCCACTGGGTCCATCTTCCAGCCCCTCAAGGCACTATTAATATTGATGGTTGCCTACTATTTTAAATACACAGTTTGGAAGTTAAACTTTAAAGAATCTAAAACAATGTGTAAGAGCAATCTTCAAAGGTAATACTTAAGTGATCTTGAAATGCTGTAAAAAGAAGAAATAAGATCTCTTTTGCCATTATTCTCAAATTCTGTAAATGTCTCTAACAGGAGCAAATTATTTACTTACTGAGATAAAGATGTTTAGCAAATTCTCCAGAGTTGGGAGTTGTGGAATCAGTTTTTGAACTACTTTACTAAAAGCTTCAAATATTGAATGATCATATATACTTGTCAGATAAAAGCTGAAAAAGAAAGCAGTATTTTGTTTCCCTTTGACTAATGAATATTTTTTAGACTATGTCATAACACCAACAATCTCCCTTCTATATCTACAACTCACCCATACAAGCCCCTTTAGAGTTCATAATAACCTTGGTAAAAACAAAGAATGTTTTATTAGGCCATTCCTTCTCAGCTCCCCAAATACCAGAACTGTTCCTATTCTCTGCTGTCAAGCTTCAAAGTACAGCCATGCTTGCTCATCCCAGCATCCTCACATTCTACAAGAGAACCCACATTGATTATCTCTATACAAGCCTCTACTTGTCCAGTTAATAGCTTTTAAGTTATTTAAGCATGTAATTTTTTTCATCTTCCAACTTACAAAATAAATGATGCATATACTATCCTATCCCACAAAGAAAAATGCAAAGAAAAATTTCCTCTGGGTATTTCTATCTGAACTATTTTCAGAATAGATCTTCATTTACTGTTAAAAATACTATCATATTTACCAAAAATAGCTTTAGGGAATGGAGAAATGGCTTAGCAGTTAAGGAATTTGCCTGCAGAGACAAAGGACCCAGGTTCGATTCCCTAGACCCATGTAAGGCAGATGTACAAGGTGGCACATGTGTCTAGAGTTCATTTACATTGGTTGAAGGCCCTGGTGTACCTGTTTTCTCTGTCTCTCAAATAAATAAAATAAATAAATAGTAGCTTTAGAATCAATTAACTTCTTGAATTAGATTCATTTGTTTGTTAGATGTTTTTCATGTATTAGATGTTTTTCATGTGAAGTGAAAACCTTAGGTTTGACAACTTGTTAAATACAAAAGCAAAAGAAAACCCTGATTTCACCAGAGTATATAATTAGCATGTGTAAAACTCATTCTTCCTAAATCCTATCCCAGTGTCTACAATACAGAAAGGTAAACAAGGCAAACTGCTGCCAACCTTGATGAGTCTAGAACCCAAACCTCCATGGCTCCATCTCTTCTTAGGAGTTGCTGCTCTTACCTGAGGTGAATTTTTTCTAAGCCAGCATCTGCAAGGTCATCATTTGCCCTCTGGTGAATGTCTCTTTGGGTTTCAATTTTGTGGTCATCTGACAGACCATCCACTTTATGAATAAACACCTCGAAGTTAATATCAGTGTTCACCTTGTAGGCTCTGGTCACTGTGAGGTGAAGCCTGGCCAGGGCTTCCATGTAGTCATCCTGGAACAAAGTCAAAGCCTTCAAGTTTGCTTCTTAAACTTCCATATGCACTCTTTACCTGGCATCACATGGCTACTACAGTCCCTCAAAATATTGAATTCTAGCTTCATACAATTTGTGTGAAAACAAATTTTTGTTAACACAGAGAAAATTAACAAAATGTAGCTAATTTAGGCCACCAGAATGTAGGCTGCTAACAGTCATAAAGATTATAGTTGTAGTTTCAGAAGAGAAACTGACCACCTACCTCTTCCCTGGAATACTACTACTCCCAGCTTCCTGTCTCTTGGTAAACTATGAGGAACCATTACAGGTGGAGACATAATGTTCCGTAGGAGAATGGAAAGGAGTTTGGGGAATATTCTATAGAAGTACAGAACAGAAGTCAGCAAACCCTAGCCCATAGGCCTTTTGTCTGGCTTTTGTAAGTGACATTGCTTGTTTGTTTGGATGTTGCTAGGGCTGCTTTGATGCCACAAACAAGAGTTGAGAAGTTGGGCTGGAGAGATGGCTTAGCAGTTAAGGCATTTGTCTGCAAAGCCAAAGAACCCAGGTTCAATTCCCTGGGACCCATATAAGCCATATGCCCAGCATGATGCATGTGTCTGGAGGTTGTTTGCAGTGGCTAGAGGTCCTAGTGCACCTATTCATATTCTCTCTCTTTCTCTCGATCTCTCTCACTCTGTAAATAATAAAAAAAAAAATTTAGCCCTTCATAGTGTAATACATATGTGTATCCATCTTTCTGTTTTAAAAAGTAAATGATTGGACCAGAGAGGTGACTTAGCGGTTAAGGCGCTTGCCTGTGAAGCCTAAGGACTCATGTTCAACACTCCAGGTCCCACTTAAGACAGATGCACAGTGACCCAAGTGTGCAAGGTCACACATGCACACAAGGGGGGCACCTGTATCTGGAGTTCAATTGCAGTGGCTGAAGGCCCTGGTGCACCAATTCTCTCTCTCTTGCTTTCTCACATTAAAAAGAAAAAGGCCAGTCTGTTGGGCTTGCCTCAAAAAGAAAATTAAACTCTCAGGAATGGGGAGATGGCTTAATGAGTAAAGTGCTTGTTGCACAAGCATCAGGACCTGAATTCAAATCCCCAGCATACCTGCTATCCCAGTGCTGGGGAGGCATACATAGGAAAATCCCTGGGGCTTGCTGACTAGATTGTTTAGCTAAATCAGTTAGCTCTGGGTTCTCTGAAAGACACTGTCTCAAAAAATAAGGTGGAAGCCAGGCATGGTGGCTCACGCCTTTAATCCCAGCACTTGGGAGGCAGAGGTAGGAGGATCACTGTGAGTTCAAGGCTACCCTGAGACTATATAGTGAATTCCAGTTAGCCTGAACTAGAGTGAGACCCTATCTCGAAAAACCAAAAAAAAAAAAAAAAAAAAAAAAAAAAAGGTGGATAGCCTTTTTTGCAACCCAGCCTGTCCCTCTACCCCAGCCGGTAGCAACAACTGCTATTTGAGTTTTTTGTCTTTATGATTTCCAATGAAATCCAGACCAGAGGGTAAAATTTAGAGATTTTATTACTGAAAGAGTTTAGAGCTTATGAGCAAAAAAGTAAGAAGGGGTTCTCAGAAAATGGGGAAGTTCACCTAGACACCCAGACTGGGATCTTTTATGAGGGCTCCTTGGATGGGGTGGGGGTAGGGGGAAGAGCTGGTCATGACAGTCAGTGCTGTCAGGTGTCTGGGGTCAGGTTTTCCGGGAAAAGGAAATCTTCCCAGGAATCTTAATCTGCCAAAAAAGGGATAGTTACCTCTCTTAGGAAAGAACTCCTCTAGGGAAGGCCAGGTGTGGTAGTGCATGCCTTTAATCCCAGCACTCTAGAAGCCTAGGTAGGAAGGCCAGCCTGAGAGTACATAATGAACTTCAGGTCAGCCTTGACCTGATGTGGGAAAAAACAAAAAAACAAAACAAAACAAAACAAACAAACAAAGAAAAAAACAACCCCCCCCCAAAAAAAACCTCCTCTGGGGGAAGAAGAGATAAGAAAAGAAAAGGCCAGAACCCTCTGATGTTTCTGACCTGCAAAGTCGAATAGCCAAGATTCTCCCATACAGGCCCAAGGACACTTCCTTGCTTCCAGTTTGGAGGGGGTGGTGTTACACCTCAAGTGACTCACTATGTACTTAAAAATGAGTGAATTCAATTGCATGTACATTATGTTAGAGTTTCAGAACTTTCTCCCCTCTCCAATGGGCCATGCTCTAACTAGGCCTGCAGTTCTGACAATGCCTACTGAAGAGGTAATTGAGATTTCAAAGAGTTTGTCTTTTCTCCTCCCCAGTATGCTCAGACTAAGTATGGAGCTCTTAGAATTACTATCTACTATTATGGCTAAGCCTTTCTGCACAGAGCTGAAAGGGCAGCTTCTTCTTGGCCACTACCTTTATTGACTGAGTCTCACTTCCTCAAAAAAATTCAGCAGAGGGTCCAGCCATCCTGGCTGCTACAAGTTCTAGTCAGTCCTCTTCTCTTAACACCCTGTGCAGTACAGTACAGATCTTTCCCCATTTTTTTTTCCCTTTCCCCCAAAGAGCTTAAAACAAAAACAAAAACAAAAACAAAAACAAAAACAAAAACAAAACAAAAACACCTCCCTCTTCTGTTAAGCGGTTTGGAGTTTCCTTGTACCTGGCTCCTTTCACTTCGTAGTTTCCTCTTTGCTACTGAAGGAGGACAGGAGAAAGCTTGCTGCAGCTACCCTGCTCCCTCCACATGCCACTACAAAAATGGAACTCTTGTCTAATCTACAGCACCCTCTGCTGCCCAGTCTAGCTCACTACCTACACAGATGGGGCTGGCTCAGGGATCTGCCCTGGAAATCTACCAACCGATTGGGTCTTCCCCTGGTCTAGAAAGGCTCCTGTCTTTTTCCGGTCACAGACTCCACCAGCTCAGCTTTGTTCCTCTGTTTGGCCTACCTACTTCACCAGGGCCACAAGGATATATGTAAGTCCAGCTTCCTGGCTGAGGTGGTGGGGGAAGAGCATAAACCGGTTTCTTGGTTTTGATGGCTTTTCTGCTTGTTTCTGCTTTATAGTTTGGGGTAAATTGCTCTCTTTAATTACATGCATGATTTTCATGGTTTCTGAATCTACCATATGTGGGTTATTCCCAAGTTTACCTACACAAGCTCCTAGATTCTACTTTCTATGTGCCAGCAGCTTTACTCTTTTGTTTAAAACCTCTTAAGTCCACATGCTTGCAGCTCTGCTCCAGTTTCCCCCCCCCCAAAATCTCAATTTCTCTTAAACAAACCTTATAAACTATGCAGTGTTTCTACATGAGTGTATTTTCTAAAACCAACAATTTGTGATTCCGCTCTTAAATAAACCCCACAATTTGTGATGTCCCCTCAATAAACTTAATTCATAATTTATCCTTCTTGAGTCCATCTTTATCAATTCTTTGTTCAAGGTAGGACAGAACCCAAAACAGGGTTCATAAATTCTGGGAGATCTCTCCTGAATCCCCAAATCCTGCAGTTCTACTGGAACCCCACTCTCTCAGCTAGTGTTGAATAAAACTGTGAGCCCAAGAAACCATGTATCTCAGTCCACTATTGTGAACCCCAAACCTAACAAATTATACCTCAAAAAAAAGTACCATGGCTTATATCTTGAACTAAAGGAATTAAGGAAGCAGTTCTGTGAGCAAAATTACCCATTGTTCTGAAAGAATCACTGTTATGTGGTTTTTTATCCTACAGACATAACATGATGTCTTCCTAGAATAAAGAGTTTCTTTGGGCTGGAGAGATGGCTTAGCGGTTAAGGCGCCTGTCTGCTAAGCCTAAGAACCCGGTTCCAATCTCCAGGTCCCACGTTTAGCCAGATGCAAAGTGACGCAAGGGCGCAATGCCACACTTGACCACAAGGGGGCGCACACATCTGGATTTCGTTCACAGCCGCTGAGAGACTGCTGTCTTCCTCTCTCTCTCTGTGTCTCTCTCCAAAAATAAATAAAATAATAAAAAAAAAATTAAAAAAAAAAAGAGTTTCTTTGGTCTGGAAGCTATAGCAACTTTGGAGCAAAGCAATACAGTCATAGCCAGGTCTATGGCCACAGTAATATAATAGAGCTATTGACACTCCCTAGTAGATAGAGGATTCCAGCTGTTGTTCTTTCTTGCCCTCCCTGCAGCTGCAAGTGATCTAGGGAGCAGCTAGGTTTTTCTGGAAGTAGGAAGCTAACTAGAAGAAGTTGCCATCCAGGATGGAGTGGGACTTTGCAGGTGATGCAGCTGCCTTTGAGTCATCCAGGCTCCTTTAAATAGCTCCTCCCTTATGCTCTGTAAGTAACCTCAATAAACTCATTGATTTACCAAAGTTGAAGTTTTTGAAGAAGGGTCTCAGATGTTCTAGCCCAGGCTGACCTGGAATTCACTATGTCATCTCAGGGTGGCCTCGAACTCATGGCGATCCTCCTACCTTTGCCTCCTGAATGCTGGGATTAAAGGCGTGCAACACTATGCCTGTATCCAAGTTGAATTTTGATACAATCTTGCTTTGGTCTGTCATCTTTGCCTATCTGAGATGAATAGATACGTGTGTTTGTGTCTGCCAGGGGAAAGTTTCCACACAACTATTACATTTCAAAATACCTGAATCAAAACTCCCTACTGGTATATAAAATGATCTAATTAGCAACTAACAGATGAAAAAGCCTCAAGGACTAAAATGAGGGTTGAGAGGGTTGCTCAGTGGTAAAGCTTGTGTTTAGTATGAGCAAGACCCTGAGATCAAACCCCAGCATTCCGGCCCCCCCCCCAAAAAAAAACCTTAAAAACTCAAAATGACATTAAAAAGAAGAAAATGGGTGTTGGAAAGATGGCTTAGCAGTTAAGGTGCTTGCCTGCAAAGCCAAAGGACCTAGGTTCAGTCCCCAAGACCCACATTAGCCAGATAGAATCACAAAGTGGCACATGCATCTGGAGTTCAATTGTAACAGCTGGAGGCTGGCATGCCTTTTTCCCTTTCTCTCTCTCTCTCTCTCTCTCTCAACCTCTCACTCACTCTCTCTCTCTCCCTCTCTCTGTCTCAAATAAATAAATATTTTTTTAAAAAAAGAAGGAGAAAATATGGGGCAGGGTAGTGCACACTTATATTCCCAGGCTAAGATATGAGGACCACAAGTTTTAAAGCATTTGCCTATCATACACAAATCCTCAATACTGCATAAGTACAACAGAGGGAACAGAGATGTGTTCCCCTTCTACTGTGACTATGAGTTTGTTATTGCCTTCTACGACAAATTAAAAGGAAAAATATACCTCGTTTCTACTTTGAAATTATATATAGGCATTATATACAAGCAGATTACAGTTACCATTAGCATTGGTCAAGTGGGAACTCCAGGACCCAAACGCACATCTGCAGTTGCTGAGGAAATAGCACACTCCATAGTCTCTGAAGCTTGGGGTATCACATTAACTTAAGGAAATCACTTGGGCTTCATTGTTTTTCTCTTTACAACATTCTGTAAGGATAGATTTTCTCCTTGGGGATATATGATATATTTAACTAGAAACCTGATGACAGTAAGTAATTCACAAGCAAAAAATAACACTACAAGTTTTCAGCTCAAAAGAGGCCTGCTTAGAAATGAGGACAAAGACACACAAGGACACTATAGAGCTTCCCTAAGGTCTGATTTTCCTCTTTCATGCTTATAATGCCATCCTGTGAGATTTTTGCAGACATCTTGACAGTCTACTTCCAACACCAAAGTATCAACAAGTGACAGAACTCAACAATGTTCCTTCTTGGGGGTGTTGGAGATCAAACCCAAGGTAGGTAGGCATTCTGAACTATATGCCCAGGCCCTCTAGTCTGTCTGTTCTTTCTTTCTCTCTTTCCCTTTTCTCTCGTTCTCTCTTTCTCTCTCTTTCTTCTTTCTTTCTTTCTTTCTTTCTTTCTTTCTTTCTTTCTTTCTTTCTTTCTTTCTTTCTTTCTTTCTTTCTGTGTGTGAATGCATGCAGGTGTTTGTGGGTGTGTGAGGATGCCATGGAGCACATGTGAAGGTCAGAGACATTTGGATCACCATTGCCTGTCTGCCTCATTTGAGACAGGGTTTCTCACTCTGGAATTCTCCATCTGTTGTTCTTTGCTAGACTCACCTGCAGCTTCTAGAGAATTCTTCTGTCTCTGTTTCCCATCCTTCCATTAGCATCACCATGCTGGGATTACAGAAGCCCATCAAAGCTCCTGGCTTTTTATGTGGGGGTCTGGGGATCAAACTCAGGTACTCCAACTTGAGCGGGAAGTTCATTATCCACTGAGCCATCTCTCCAGCCCACCCTCCACCACCAGGCAGTTATTTTTAAGCAGTAAGGAGGCAGAGGTAAGAGGACCACTGTGAGTTCGAGGCCACCTTGAGACTACATAGTGAATTCCAGGTCAGCCTGAGCTAGAGCATCTGAGACTCTACCTCGAAAAACACTCCCCCCAAAAAAAAGTGTAATTTAAGAATCTAAATCTCACCAAGCATGCTGGTTCATGCCTATAATCCCAGCATTCTCAGAAAGGCTGAGGTAGGAGGACTGTGAGTTCAAGTCCAGCCATGGGCTACAATGTGAGTTCCAGGCCAACCTGAGTGACAGTATAAGACACTGTCAGGAAGGAAAGAGAGGAAAGGGAGGGAAGTGGAGTGAAGAGAAGGGAAGGAAAAAGGATGGAAGGAATCAGAAGAAATCAATCCCTCAAACATTCTTATTCCTTTCTCTGACCTGCAGCTTACAAAAACAAACAAACAAAAATCGAGTGCAAGAAAGTCATTTATCAACCCAAATGAAAAGTCTGCTTTTCATGTTAGGTAAAATTAAAATTATAGGGTTGGAGAGATGGTTCAGTGGTTAAGGAGCTTGCCTGCAAAGCCTAAAGACCCAGATTTGATTTTCCAGTACCCACATAAAGCCAGATAAATGTACAAGGTGGCACATGGACCTGGAGTTCCTTTGCAGTGGCTAGAGGCCCTGGCACACCCATTCTCTTTGTGTGTGTGTATGTCCCACAAATAATAAAGTATTTTTAAAACATTTTAAAAAACAAAAAATAAGGAAATATACCTATTTTGGCTAAATTAAAATACCTTAGATTTATATTAGAATTTGAATTCAATAAATCAGAAATTGCTCTGTAAATACAATACTGTATTTGAGTATTTACTAAGCCACTCAGTTGGACTCTACAGACAAGAATATTGCCATTGCTACTTAGTTAAACAACTACAGAAACAGCACCAATGACTTAGGGAGAAAATAGATTTTTTTTTTCTCTTTGAAGAGAGGCCATGCCAGGAGCTCCCCTCCCAAGCAGTGTGTGCACTTGCTGTCTACTCCCCCGGATCCAAGCTCTCTTGATTTATAGTGTTGGCAGACACAGGAAGGTAGGGGTACAGCCAAGCCTCAGATAGTCCAGAAAACAGGTCAGCACAAGTAGGACAGCCAGAAAAACAACTACTGACAGCAGATCCAAGACATGCTGCAGGGATGTACAAGCAAGTTCTGGGTTGGACCCTGGGAGGAAAGTGAATCACCATTTATAGATCAAGAACTGGATTTAAAGTCACCTTCCTCCCCATCACTGTAGAACAAAGAAAGACTCTCTTCCATACATATAGTCATGCTTCCATAGCTATACACAGTGCCGGCTCTTAGAAAAGAATGCTCTGCCAAAAATTTCATTACTGTATTATATAAATAGGCACCTAGTTCCTGATCCTATCAGGCAGGAGAAGTCTCCTCAGAGAGTGGTTTTTCCAGTGTGAACTTTGAATCATAATCACCAACAGGCTTCCTAGCACTTCTAAGGCTCCTGCAAGGGTCAGGTATTTTTGGCTAGTACAATGCATACCAGCAACTGGCTCACCTGACTCCAATGATACAGTTTCAGGTAGAAACTTGCACTTCAGATTTCGTTTGGCATGTCTGGACCCTCACAGCTACAAGAGACCCTGGGAAAACCTTCAATCTGGGCCACAGCCCTGGGCACTTTGCAGAGCAAAGGCTCAAATCCTAACACTGGTCATCCTGAGGTGTGTTGCAATCCTGCTGTCTCTGAAGGCTCAGAGTACCCAGGTGTCAGTTCTTTTGGCTCTGATGAAAAGAACTACTAGTGGGTGGGGACAGGGCTTTTCACCAACCAAGAGTGCCCTATTCTTTGTTTCCAACAAAGTTGAAAGGGGACTTAATCAGGCCTATTGATAAAATACTAAAAATAATTTTTTCAAGGAGGAATGACATTTATTTGAAGCTTACTGATCCAGGGGAAGTTTCATAATGGCTAAAAATATTTTTTCATGATAGTGCTAATAGCAGGGGCTACTACTTGGAAGGCTTGCAAGCATTTGGCTACATGGTATCCATATACACTGACTTATCTGTGTAAAAACACTGTCTCCATACTCACAGCTATACAAAACAAAAATAAAAAGTAGAATTGACCTGAACCTGTCTTATTCAAGCATGAATATGTGAATGCAGTTCTTAAAAAAGTCCAAATATCAAACAAAAACAACAACAAAAAGCTGGGCATGGTGGAGCACACTTTTAATCCCAGCACTTGGGAGGCTGAGATAGGAGGACACCATGAGTTCAAGGCCACCCTGAGGCTGCATAGTGAATTCTAGGTCAGCCTGAGCTAGAATGAGACCCTACCTTGGGGGGAAAAAAGACCTCAGTTTTCCTTTTTATAGCTCACCTATAAAATACACACAACCATGCTGCTAACGAGTGTTCACTAATTATAGTAATTTGACTCAGAAAAAAATTTTTACTTAAAATTCTATCTTAAACAAACATTGTAAAATATAAATTGGTATGTATGTATATACGTATGTACATCCATGTGTATGTTTGGGCACACACATGCCATTATATGTGTGTCAATCAGAGGGCAACCTCTTTTTTATGAAAGTCAGAGTAACTAGCCTACAAATTTCAGAATTCTTCTGACTCCACCTCCCCTTGCTGCTGAAACATCTGGTCGTATATGAGTGCTTGGATCTGAACTCTGCTTGTGGAGCAAGTGCCTTTAACCACTGAGCCATCTTCTCAACCCCTAAAATGTAAATTTATATGTAGACTTTTGTTATAAAGAACCAGTCATTATTTATACATATCTGCTGGGATGGTTCCTTCCACCTATGAAGTTTTCTAGGTTTATGACTGGTTGAGATGTAAACACATAGGTGGGTTGATTGGGTGTTAGGATAGGATAAAGAAAATTATTTTCCTTTGCAAGTCTGAGGGCTCTGACTAAGAAACCCTTGTTTGGTAAAAAGGCTTATTCTAGATTTAAATATACAGACCATTACAATTGGACAGGGAGATCTGTCTGTTCAGGCTGCAGGGCTATTACACCCTTGACATTCAGAGCTGTACCTGGGAGTCGATGACAAAGATCAGTGCTCCTGTTCCCCTGAAGATCATCTCATAGTCAAATGTAGGGTCAAAAAAGTCAATCTGTCCTGGGAAGTCCCAAATCTGAAAACTGACAAAGGAGCTGTTGGAAACATCTTCCCGGCAGATCTTGTTAGTACTCTCCAAGAATAGTGTTTCATTGGGAGACATTTTGTGAAAGACAACTTTCTGAATAGATGACTTGCCACTTCTCCTCAGGCCCATGAGCAGGATTCTGGGCTTCACCTCAGTGCTGAAGGGATCGCTGAAATCCAGAACTGGAGAAACCACAAAACAAGAATGAGGGTGAGTTATTTTCACAGTGGTTAATTAGAGGAGTTTCACTTCTACCTTAGATATGATTGATGATGCTACTCTTCAAAAACACAGTGTTAACTCCACTACTTCACTCATGGAAGAAACAACAGATGGTTATGAAAAACCTTGACATCATCACACCATCCCAAAGGGGCAAACCCCAATGTGCAATATGATTCCACATTCCAAGAAAAGACTGTATAAATATGAAGACCAGCAATTTCCTGCAACAGATTATGCAAGATAGAATCCAGGTCTTATGCTATGTCCTATTCTACAATATCACCAGAGTCTCTATACACTAAAGACATGCTTTTTATTTGAGTTATACCTCTCGTTACTCTGACTACAAAGTCTGGAAATTAAACATAGACTAGATGTTACAGATTTGGACTGTGTGAGAGAACAGATGCAAATTTAGTGAGAGGCAGACCTCTTCCAGACCCACCCTGGCTCCCGGCCTGTACTATCAAGTAAGACATCTACTGAACACAATCAGCTACTTAAATTTAAATCAATTAAAATGGATTAAACAAGAAACTCAGATTCTCCTTATATGAAGTTCCTGGTGTTGTCAAATTCACAGACACAGAAGAGTTTTGGGGATGGGATAATAGCTCAGCAGATAAGGCACTTGCTTTCAAAGCCTGTCTGCCTGGGTTCAATTCCCCAGCACCCATATAAAGCCACATGCACAAAGTGGTGCATGTGTCTGGAGTTCATTTGCATGGCTAGAGGCCCTGGCATGCCCATTCCTGCCCCCACTCTCAAAGAAATAAAAATAAATATTTTTTAAAAATCCAGAAGGAAGGCTAGCAGGAAGCTCAAACCAAAAGGGAGTTCCCCTTTGGGAAGAGCAAGGGGAGTCAAAGTCTCCCTCACATAGGGAAAAGTCTGGGCATACACTTTTACAGAAAGCAAAGCATAAGAGCCCAGGTCAAAAGGTCCCCCTCACATAAGAGGTTAGAAAGGATTAAGAGATAGTGAAGGGCTCAGAGATTAGAGAGAGATCATCCACATAGCAAAGCACGGAAACACCCAAAACAATGTAGGAAAAAAGACAAAAAGGAATCCCAACCACGCTGTGAAGGGAGAAACCTTACCAAAGCAAGGACCAGGAGAGTCAGGGACCAAGAGAATGAAAAACCAATAAATTTTACACATGTGGTTAGGTTCCTTTATAGGCTCCTTAGGGTCAGATGTCCAATTAGGATGGACCTCATCATCAGACTCACATGTGTAAGGAAGCAACCTGATTGACTGATAGATTCAAGCAGCTGACTCAGGAGGGGCCAGCCCACAGGTATGCTAAGCTGATGAAGAGGCAAGAAGTTGCTGCTGGGTCATGTTGCTTGTAGTCATCTTGGAAGACACTGAATCAGGGGCGGGTTCTAGTTTTGCCAGAGCAGGCAAGGTAGCATTTGCCTAGGCCTCTGTCCCTAGTTAATTGCCTGTAAAGTGCTTGTCTTGCTCCTATTCTCCTTAATTAATATTTGGCATCTTAGTAAATGTTTGAATGTGCAATAAAATTTGTCAGGAAAACAATGCTTAAGGAAAGAATAGGAGCAGGGCATAGTGGCACATGCCTTTAGTCCTAGTAGTTGGGATGCTGAGGTAGGAGGATCACTGTGAGTTGAGGCCAGCCTGGGGCTACAGAGTGAGTTCCAAGTCAACCTAGGCTAAAGTGAGACCTTAACTTAAGAGAAAAAAGTGGGTGGATGGATGGATGAATGGATGGAAGGAAGGAAGGAGGGAGGAAGGGGAAGGACAGTTGTGCATAGACAAGACACAACTCTAAGCAGTATCATGACCTCACCTAACCATGCATTCTTTTCCAGTTCAGGAATTTGCTGATGATAGAAGCTGTAATGTGGGGGACAGGGAGGGGAGAGAACACCTAAAAGGTTTCTTTTTCATTAGTGATGTACACTACTCACTCACAGGACTGCTATTACAAGTCTATCTTAGCAAAAGCAGGTCATGAACTAAAATGTAGGACTTCAAGTCCAAAAATATTAGACTAATAATATGTCAGAGCCTTCCTAAACTAAGTTCCTAAAAATAAAAGGTATGCTGTATAAATAAATAGGTGATCAAATAAACATAATAGTTAATTCAAGAGAGTAACAGAAAAACAGTAAGGACTACATAATGAACACACCTTTCAATAACTTTTAACATAAACAGCCTCAATGCCCCAATCAAAAGACACGTACTTGCAAACTTGATTAAAAGGCAGACTAGATTAAAAATCCTTTTGTTTGGTGCCTCCAAGAAACTCACTTCTCCATAAAAGACAACCCCTAGGGTGAAAGGGTGGAAAATGGTCTTTCAAGCAAATGGGCCTAGTAAACAAGCAGGTGTTGCTATTCTAATATCTAATATCTATTATGACAGACTTCAAACCAACATTACTTAGATGAGATAAAGGTCACTTTATATTGATTAAAGGAATAATCCTACAAGAGGACATTACAATTCTAAACATAAATGCACCAAATATTAAACAAACACTACTAGATGTAAGATCACAGATAACCCCAGTGCAATTGTAGTGGGTGATTTCAACACCCTGCTCTCACCACTTATCAAATCATCCCAGCAAAAAATAAACAGAGAAGTATCTGGATTAAATGACATCATAGAACAAATGTACCTAACAGAAATCTACAGAATATTCCATCCAAATGCTACAGAATATACATTCTATTTAGCAGTATATGAAACATTCTCTAAAATAGATCATATATTAGGACAGAAAGCAAATCTTTTTTATTTTATTTTATTTTTTATTGACAACTTTTATACTTACATACAAAAAAACACATGATATTTCCCTCCCCTCCCTCCATTCCACTTTAGAAGTCCAATCTCCATCATATCCCCTCCCTCTTTCCATTAGTCTCTCTCTTAATTTGATGTCATCATCTTTTTCTTCTATTTTGAGGGTCTTGCAGAGGTATTGCTAGGCACTGCAAGGTCATAGATATCGAGGCCAATTTCTGTCTGGGCAGTTGCATTGTAAGAGGTCATACCCTTCCTTTGGCTCTTCCATTCTATCCGCCCCCTCTTCTGCAATGGTCCCTGAGCCTTGGAGGGTGTGACAGAGGTGTTTCAGTGCTGGACACTCTTCCATCCCTTCTTCTCAGCACTATGTTGCTTTTGGGTCATCCCAGTGGTCATCGCCATCTGAAAAGAGAAGCTTCTCTAACCAGAAGTGAGAGTAGCGTTAATATGTGAATATGAACATGAAGTGTAGTATTTTCAGGGCAGCTTGGTGTGAATAATATATACATTTAGTCAGACAAGAGCAGGCTTTATACCCCTAAGGCTCATGACCTCACCTGCCATAGACTTTTGCTTAGGTTTTTCAGTACCAGGCATGTATTCCCTCCCGTAGAGAGGGCCTTCAGTCCAATTATGGAGCAGTTGGTTACCCCAAGAGTAGACATGCCACTATTGCACCCGTTCAGTCATTGGGCCTGTCTGGCCAAACTTGAATATTCAGCGTCCACTGTTTTCACTGCTGATGACTTCTGTCTTCCATATGCTGCATGAATTGCAGCTTTTTCTAGCTTTCAGTTGGCTGGTCTACAGAGAGAAGGTTTTCAGCTCCACACCAGCTTGCTAGAAAGCAAATCTTAAATATAGGAAAATTCAAATAATTCCTTCTACTCTATCTGATCACAATGGCATTAAACTACAAATCAACAGCAATAAAGACTACAGAATAGACACAATGTCATAGAAACTAAACAGTATAGAATAAGTGGGTCACTGAAAAAATCAAGAAGGACATAAAAAAATTTCACAGAATCAAAGGATAATGAAAGTTCAATATACAAAAATCAATGAGATATAATGAAGACAGTACTAAGAGGGAAATTTATAATTTTTTAAGAAATTATTTTATTTTATTTTTATTTATTTATTTGTCAGAGAGAGAGGGCGAGAGAGAAAGAATGGGCATGCTAGGCCTCCAGCCACTGCAAATGAACTCCAGATGCATGCATCCCTTGTGCATCTGGCTAATGTGGGTCCTTGGCAATTGAACCTGGGTCCTTCGGCTTTGCAGGCAAACGTCTTAACCACTAAGTTATATAAACTAAATATTTACTTTTATTTATTTATTAGAGAGAGAGAATAGGCATGCCAGGACCTCTAGACACTGCAAAGGAACTCAAAATGCACTTGCCACCTTGTGTATCTGGCTTACTTACATGGGACCTGGAGAATTGAACCTGGATCCTTGGGCTTCACAGGCAAGTTCCTATACCACTAAGCCATCTCTCTAGCCCCAAAATTATAGCCAGGCATGACGGTACATGCCTTTAACCCAAGCACTTGGAAGGCAGAGGTAGGAGGATCGCCATAAGTTCAAGGCCACCCTGAGAGGACATAATGAATTTCAGGTCAGCCTGGGCTAGAGTGAGACCCTACCTCAAAAACAAAACAAAACCAAAGGGCTGGAGAGATGGCTTAGTGGTTAAGGCATTTGCCTCTGAAGCTTAAGGACCCAGGTTCGATTCCCCAATACCCACATAAGCCACATGGTGGTACATGCATCTGGAGTTCATCTGCAGTGGCTAGAGGCCCTGGCGTCCATTCTCTTTCTATTTGTCTCTCTCTCTCTCAAATAAATAGATAAATAAAAGGGTGGGGCATGGTGGCACATGCCTTTATTCCCAGCTCTTGAGAGGCAGAGGTAGGAGGATCTCCATGAGTTAGAGGCCAACCAGAGACTACATAGTGAATTCCAGGTCAGCCTGGGCTAGAGCGAAACCCTACTTCAAAAAAGGGGGGGGGGACACTGAATCTCTATCAGAAAACTGTTAGAGCTAATAAATGCTTTCAGCAAAGTAACAGGATACAAAATTGACACACAGAAATCAGCAGCTTTCATATATACCAACCAAAAAAGTGATAATAATGAAATCAAGGAACCATTCCCATTAACAATTACCTCAAAAAATAAAATATTTTGGAATAAACATAACCAATGAAGTGAAAGAGCTCTACAATGAAAACTTTAAAAACTTGAGAGAAATTGAAGACACTAGAAAATGGAAATATATCCCATGGTCATGGAGGAAAAATCAATATTGTGAAAATGTGTACCTTACAAAAAGCAATCTAAGTCGAGTGTGGTGGAACATGCCCTTAATCCCAGCACTTGGGAGACAGAGGTAGAAGGACTGCCATGAATTCAAGGCCATCCTGAGACTCCACAGTGAATTCCAGGTCAGCCTGGGCTAGAGTAAGACCCTACGTGGAAAAACAAACAAAACAAAAAAAAAATCCACCTAGATAGGGGATTTAGCTCTACCAATTGAATATTATCCCCATCAAAATTCCAATGATATTCTTCACCAAAACAGAAAAAAATTCTAAAATTCACCTGGAAGCAAAAAAAAAAAAAAAAAAAAAAAAACTCAAAGAGCCAAAGCAATTCTGAGCAATAAAAATAAGGTTGGTAGTATTGTAAAGAGGGGATCTGGGGTTCTGAGGTGCTTCCTGGAACCCCAAACACTGAGTTCATATCTGCAAACCAACCAAAGAATTGGCAATTCCAGATTCAAGAAAATGATTTTTAAAATACCACATTTTAGCTGAGTGTGTGGCACATTCCTTTAATCCCAGCATTTAGGAGGCAGAGGTAGGAGGATTGCCATGAGTTTGTGGCCACCCTGAGAATACAGAGTGAATTTCAGGTCAACCTGGGCTAGAGTAAAACCCTACCTTAAAAAAACAAAATAAATAAATAAATAAAAAATAAAACACCACATTTTATTCAGATCTTATAAAGATGTGGGGAAGGGAGAAAACTGGTGGGTAAGGAAGGGAAGATAAAGTGGGGAGAAGGGAGACCATGGAACCCAGGAGTCCATGTAAATGAATGTGGATCTTAGGGGAAAAAAATATGGTAAGAGATTTTTAAAATGTGTGCTTTGAATTCCAGCACTTGGGAGGCAGAGGTAGAGGATCACCTTGAGTTAGAAGCCACCTTGAGACTACATAATAAATTTCAGGTCAGCCTGGGCTAGTGTGAAACCCTGCCTCAAAAAAAAAAAAAAAAAAAAAAAAAAAAAAGCTGGGCATGGTGGCACACGCATTTACTCCCACCACTCGGGAGGCAGAGGTAGGAGGATCACCATGAATTCGAGGCCACCCTGAGACTGCGAAATGAATTCCAGGTCATCCTGGGCTACAGTGAAACCTAAAAAAAGAAAGAAAAAAGCCAGGTATGGTGGCACACACCTTTAATCCCAGCACTTGGGAGGCAGAGGTAGGAGAATCATTGTGAGTTCAAGGCCACCTTGAGACTCCATAGTGAATTCCAGGTCAGCTTGGGCTAGAGTGAGACCCTACCTCCAAAAACCAAAAAAAAAAAAAAAAAAAAAAAAAAAAAAGAAAGAAAGAAAGAAAGAAAAAGAAAGAAAGAAGAAAAGAGTAAATAACCAAAAAAAGCCTGTTAAGATGGTGGTGTAGGAACCACGCCAAAACAGCCTAGGGGAGAAAAAGAAAACAACAACCAGCAAAATACACTCTTCTACTAAAAAGTGAGGTGTTTAATAA
The DNA here is from genome assembly GCA_036365145.1 of Orientallactaga sibirica. Lineage (NCBI taxonomy): Eukaryota > Metazoa > Chordata > Mammalia > Rodentia > Dipodidae > Orientallactaga > Orientallactaga sibirica. Next base: position 1,333,692 of record JAEOAD010000020.1, read on the forward strand.
ATTATCAACCGCAAAAGAGAAGTAGGAGAAATCCAGAGTGTCTAGAGCCACAGAAGCAGGTAGAAGTGGCTCCAGCAGCGGAAGTACCAGTTCCACGTGGATGCAGCTGCCAGGCTCAGCCTAAGTCACAGGATTTTAAAGCCAGGTGAGGGTATTCTCCACTTACACTGGCCTCCTTGCAAACTCAAGAAACGTGGAAGGAGGACAGCAGGGACCAAAGGAGCAGCTTGTGAGGAAGAGGATTGCAAGGACTAGTGGGAGGACTTCAGCCACCATCCACACAGCTTCCCCTCCCCACAACCAACAGATCTTGGGAAGGGAGCTCACCTACACAGCACCCAGCACAGGCGATCAGAGCAGTGACCCACAGACCCAGCCAGCCTACCTGAGCCCACAGCACAGCAAAGAGGGACCCAAGTGGTCATGCAGCATAGCCGAGACCAAAGCCATCCCAAAAGGTAACTGGGATTATACCAGGTCACTACCCACCAAATAAGCTTAGTATATAGACTTGCATAAGAAGTGCTAATTGCACCATCCATGTCAGGGTAAATTATATGTTAAATCTGATGGATGGTAGCATTTGACATTATAAATAAGCTATATTTTGGACTTGTCCTTCATAACTCCCTAATTTAGAGTGCCTTTGTTTCCTCTTCTGGTGTTTATTGGGGAAGGGTCTCACTTGGTCACAAGCTGACCTTGGAACCCTCTACAGACCAGAAATCTTAGACTCCCACTTGACAGGATTAAGAGTGTGGGGCAACACACATCCTTAGGGACTGTGACTTTGTTAGAGGATCTGTTTGTTATAATACCTACCCTTGCATAAATACTCCTTGCTGTTTTTCATTGAATGTGTACATTGTTTAGTTAAATTTTTAGAATTTACCTATATTTTGTTCCATTTGACCTACTTGAATACTCTTATACCAGGCAAGCCCACCGCCTAGGGTCACTTTTGTGGTTACTCTGAGAGTCTTAAGAGCCACACCTAGCACCTTAAGTTCTTACCCTGAAGATATATAACATTGATTGATACATCTAATAATACTGCAGATAATTAGAAAACCCAAGCATTAAATTAATTTAAGATGCAAAAACCTCTACATTATAACATAAGAAACAAAAAGTCAAGACAATATAAATCCACCAAAAAGTATTAATGCATCAGAATTGACCTTCAGTGAGACTGATTGAGAGGAAATGCCTGATAAAGATTTCAAAAGAAGGATTACAAATATGTTCAAAGAACGTAAAGAATAAATCAAAGGAATCAAAGAACACACAGGAAACCAATTTAATGAAATAAGGAGATCAATACAAGACATAAATAAGGAAATAGAAATAATAAAGAAAAACCAGTCAGAAATACTAGCAATGAAGAACACGGTAAGTTGTTGGGGTCCCTTCTAGGGCCAGCCCAGGAGGGACGGCAGGGTCTCTGCCAAGTTGGGGGTGAGAGGCACGGAGTCATGGCACAGACTCCAGGAGTTGGGTGAAAGCAGGCAGAGGGCGAGCTGCTGCAAAACTCGTTTATTCAAGGAAGTGTAGGGGGTTTTAAGGGGTTTGGCTGGCCAATCATTATATGGGATGGTCCCCTTTTTGTGATCAATGAAAGCCTGCCTCCAAATAGATCATCTCGTAGCAGGTTTCTCACAAGCATGAGACTGTAGCTGTTGTCACACCAGGCCTGCGCAGGACGCAATGTTCACAGAAGCCACTTCCTGGTTTCTTCTGACATGCGGTCTGGCTAGGGCCAGACCTGCATTGTGCCATACATATCCTCCTTTTTGTTTTTATTATTGGCAACCCTGGGAGGCATGGTTCTTTGCCAAGCCATTGTTGAATCCAGGCCCCAGTAGAATGGATGAAGGAGAGAACAGAATATCTAAACTAGAAGACCAGGTGGCAAATCTAATACAGTCGAACAAAGAGAAAGACAAACTAATAGGAAGGTATGAATGGAATTTCAAGATATTTTGGGCAGTATGAAAAGGTCAAACAAAAGAATTCAGGGTATAGTAGAGGGAGAAGTATTTCACTGCAAAGGCATAGTAGGCATTTTCAACAAAATCATAGAAGAAAACTTCCCCCATATTGGGAATGAGATGCCAATGCAGATACAGGAAGCTGTTAGAACACCAAACAGACAAAACCTGGAAAGAACCTCTTCCCACCATATTATAATTAAACTACCAAATATACAAACCAAAGAAAATATATTGAAAGCAGCTAGAGAGAAAAAGCAAGTCACCTACAAAGGCAAGCCCATCATAATCACAGCAGATTACTCAACACAAACTTTAAAAGCCAGAAGGGCTTGGAGTGATGTATTCCAAGTTCTGAAAGATAATAACTGTTACTTTATCCTGCAAAGCTATCCATTCAAATAGAAAGAGAAATAAGGACATTCCACAACAAAAGCAGGCAAAAGGAATATTTGAAGATAAAACCAGCTCTATAGAAATTACTGGAAAGGATCCTCCATGTTGAGGAGAAAGAAAAGCATACATATAAGGAACCTGGAAACAACAAACCATACTTGAATATTAGATAATACAAGATAGCAAAGATAAAACCAGAAGAACTACAAAATGAGAAAAATGGCAAAAATAAGTACACATCTTTCAATAACTCTTAATATCAATAGCCTTGATGTCCCAACCAAAAGACAAAGCAGGATCCTTCAATTTGTTGCCTCCAAGAAACTCATCTTGCTACAAAGGATGGACACTGTCTTAAGGTGAAAGGTTAGAAAATGGTGTTTCAAGCAAATGTGCCAAGAAAACAAGCAGGGGTCACTATCCTAATATTGGACAGGGTAGACTTCAGACCAACATTACTTAGGAAAGATAAGGAAGGTCACTTTATATTGATTGAAGGAATGCTCCAACAGGAGGACATTGCAATCCTAAACATATACAACTAACAAGGGGGCTCCCAATTTCTTCAAACATACGTTATTAGAACTAAGGTCACAGATAACACTAAACACAGTTACAATGGGTGACTTCAACATCCCACTCTCAACAATTGACAGGTCATCCCAACAAAAAATAAACAGAGATGCTTCTGAATTAAATGAGGTCATAGAACAAATGGACCTAACAGGTATCTACAAAATGTTTCATGCCAATGCTATAGAATACACATTCTTTTCAGCAGCACATGGGAACATTTTCTAAAATAGACCATGGTAGGACACAAAGCAAATCTTAACAAATACAGGTAAACTGTAATAATTCCTTGCACTCTATGTGATAACAATGGGATCAAATTACAAGTCAATAGCAAGAAAAGCTATAGAGCATACACAAAGTCATGAAAACTAAACCATATGCTACTAAATGATGAATGGGTCAATGAAGAAATCAAGAAGGAAATCAAAAAATTCATAGAAGCTGGGCATGGTGGCACATGCCTTTAATTCCAGCACTAGGGAGGCAGAGGTAGGAGGATCACCATGAGTTTGAGGCCACCCTAAGACTACATAGTTAATTCCAAGTCAGCCTGGGCCAGAATGAAAACCTACCTCAAAAAATAAAAATTCATAGAGTCAAATGATAATGAGAACATAACATACCAGAAATTTGGAACAAAATAAAGGCAGTCCTAAGAAGGAAAATCTATAGCATTAAGTGCCTATATTAAGAAATTAGAAAGCTCACAAGTAAACAGCTTAATGCTTCACCTTAAGGCCTTGGAAAAAGAAGAACAAGGCAAAGTGAAAATCAGTAGACAGGAAGAAATAATAAAGATTAGGACTGAAATTAATGAAATAGAACCCTTCTCCCCCCCCAAAAAAAATCCAAAGAATCAATGAAACAAAGAGTTGGTTCTTTGAAAGGATAAACAATATTGATAAGCCCTTAGCAAATCTGACCAAAAGAAAGAACAGACACAAACTAATAAAATCAGAGATGGAAAAGGTACCATCGCAACAGATACCAAAGAAATCTTAAAAATCATAAGGACATACTATAAGAACATATACTCCACTAAGTTTGAAAATCTGAAAGAAATGGATGATTTCCTTGATTTATATGACCTACCTAAATTAAATCAAGATGAGATTAACCACTTAAATAAACCTATAACAAGTATAGCGATCCAAGCAGTTATAAAAAGTCTCCAAACTAAAAAAGGGCAGGCCCAGATGGTTTCACCGCTGAATTTTACCAGACCTTCATGGAAGAACTAACACCAATATATCTTAAACTTTTCCATAAAATAGAAGAGGAAGGAATCCTACCAAGCTTCTATGAAGCCAGCATCACCCTGATCCCAAAACCAAACAAAGATAGGATAAAAAAGGAAAATTACAGACAAATCTCCCTCATGAACATAGATGCAAAAGTTCTCAACAAAATATTGGCAAACAGAATACAAGAATATATTAGAAAGATCGTTCACCCCAATCAAGTAGGCTTTATCTCAGAGATGCAGGGATGGTTCAACATACACAAACCAATAAATGTAATACATTCTATAAATGGACTGAAGAACAAAAATCACATTATCATCTCATTAGATGCAGAAAAAGCATTTAACAAAATCCAACATCCCTTCAGGATAAAAGACCTACAGAGACTTGGAATAGAAGGAACACATCTCAACATAATAAAGGCTATTTATGACAAACCCACAGCCAACATAAAACTAAATGGAGAAAAACTTGAAGCTTTTCCACTACAATCAGACAGAAGACAAGGGTGTCCACTGTCCCCACTTTTATTTAATATAGTACTGGAAGTCTTAGCCATAGCAATAAGGCAAGAGACACACATAAAAGGGATACACATTGGAAAGGAAGATATAAAGTTATCATTATTTGCAGATGATATGCTTCTACATATAAAGAACCATAAAGATTCTACCAGCAAACTGTTAGAGCTGATAAACACCTATAGCCATGTAGCAGGATACAAAATAAACACACAGAAAACAGTAGGCTTCCTATAAGCTAACAAGAAACACACAAAGGATGAAATCAGAGAATCACTCCCATTCACAATTGCATCAAAAACTAAAGAAAGAAAGAAAGAAAAAGAAAGAAAGAAAGAAAGAAAGAAAGAAAGAAAGAAAGAATCTTGGGATAAAGCTAACCAAGGAAGTGAAGGATCTCTACAATGAAAACTTTAAAAAACTCAAGCAAGACATTGCAGAATACACTAGGAAATGGAAAAACACCCTTTAATCTTGGATTGGAAGAATCAATATTGTGCAAATGGCAATCTTACCAAAAGCAATCTACTTATTTAATGCAATCCCTACCAAAATTCCAATGAAATTCTTCACGGAAATAGAAAAAACAATCCAAAACTTCAATTTGAAGCACAAAAAACCTCAAATATCTAAATGAATTTTGAGCAACAAAAATAAGGCTGGTCACTTCTGGTCAAGATGGCAGCTACCTAACCTCGCCTCACTTCACGGGGAAGAAAAGAGAAGAATACTTAAGGTTAAAGGGACCTTTTTAAAGGGTTTGCTGGCTCCCGCATGCTTCCAGAGGGAGGGGGTGGATTTGCAAAATAAGGAAACCACTGATTCCCAAGCTCTTGGCAGGCGCCACTGCCTGAAAGGTCCTGCCGGAGCTGCCTGAGGCCCCTGGCCAGCCAGAAACGGAGCACCATTGCAGCCAGGTTCCCAGGTCTGTGGACCCACCAAGTGAGCTAGATCCGCCCCACTTCCCCGGCCAGAGCCCCTGGGTGCGCCAATACAGTTAGGTGCCTGGGTCCGCAGAGTGAGACAGTTTCGTCCCACTTCCTGCTCCCCAGCCAGAGCCCCTGGGCACAGCAATACAGTTAGGTGCCTAGGGCTGTGGTCCCGCACAGTGGCACAGTGAGACAGATTCGTCCCACTTCCTGCTCCCGGCCAGAGCCCCTGGGCACGCCAATACAGTTAGGTGCCTGGGTCCACACAGTGAGATGGATTCGACCCACTTCCTGCTCCCCAGCCAGAGCCCCTGGGCGCAGCAATACAGTTAGGTGCCTGGGGCTGTGGTCCTGCACAGTGGCACAGTGAGGCAGATTCGGCCCACTTCCTGCTCCCCAGCCAGAGCCCCTGGGTGCAGCAATACAGTTAGGAGCCTGGGGCTGTAGTCCTGCACAGTGGCACAGTGAGACAGATTCATCCCACTTCCTGCTCCCGGCCAGAGCCCCTGGGTGCAGCAATACAGTTAGGAGCCTGGGGCTGTAGTCCTGCACAGTGGCACAGTGAGACAGATTCATCCCACTTCCTGCTCCCGGCCAGAGCCCCTGGGCACACCAATACAGTTAGGTGCCTGGGTCCACACAGTGAGACAGATTCGTCCCACTTCCTGCTCCCCAGCCAGAGCCCCCTGGGTGCAGCAATACAGTTAGGTGCCTGGGGCTGTGGTCCCGCACAGTGGCACAGTGAGACAGATTCAGCCCACTTCCTGCTCCCCAGCCAGAGCCCTGGGTGCAGCAATACAGTTAGGTGCCTGGGGCTGTGGTCCTACACAGTGGCACAGTGAGACAGATTCGGCCCACTTCCTACTCCCCAGCCAGAGCCCCTGGGTGCAGCAATACAGTTAGGTCCCTGGGGCTGTGGTCCCGCACAGTGGCACAGTGAGACAGATTTGTCCCACTTCCTGCTCCTGACCAGAGACCCTAGGTGCGCCAAGGCAGCTGGGAGCTTGGGTCTGTGGATCTGCCAAGTGAAACAGATTCGTCCCACTTTGTGCTCCCAGCCAGAGCCCCCGGGAGTGGCAATACAGTTAGGTGTGTGGGTCTGTGGATCCAACGAGTGAGACAGATTCGTCCCACGTCCTGCTCCCCAGCCAAAGCCCCTGAGTGAGCCATTGCAGTGGGGTGCCTGAGTCTGTGGATCTGCTGAGTGAGACAGATTCATCCCACTTCCTGATCCCTGGCCAGAGCCCCTGAGCTCGCCATTGCAGCCAGGTGCTTGTGTCTGTGGATCCACTGAGCAAGACATACTCGTCCCACTTCTGGCTCCCCGGCCAGAGCCCCGGTGCATCATCGCAGGCAGGTGCCCTGGGCCTGTGGAGCCACATCACCTGCCTGGAACCTGTGCAGCCACACCGCAGGTCAAGCCCCACCCATTCCCTGTACCATCACAAGACAGATCCCACTGAGCCAATGTCTCTGAACTGGTGTGATGCGCAGATCACAGCGAAAAAGGAATAGCATGAAAACCAGATACAAGTAAATCCAGCTACACTATCCAGTCCTACAATGGATGTCTCGAATCAAATCATAGAAGAGACATTAGAATCAGAACCCCAAAATGAAGAGACAAGCTATGCAACCCTGGCCAAGCAAATAGCACAACTCTCAGAAAGTCAACAAAGAGCCAATAATTGTATGAATGTTATCCTTGCTAGATTAGACCTAATAGAAAAGAACCAGGAAGGGTTCCCAAAAACAGTTAAATGAGCTGAAGGAGAGTGAAAAAAAAGAAGTCCTCAATAACCAGATGGCTAAGTTCAATGAAGACATAAAAAAATGCAAGGATGAACTCCAAGAAGCATTAAGAAGGTCAGAAAATGACGTGAAAAGGGAACTAGACAGAGGGATGGAAACTATACATAAAAAAACAGTAGAAAATATGAACCAAATTGAACAAACCCAAAACTCTTAAGAATAGAGTCAGCCAAGTAGAGGATAGAAACTCAGAACTGGAAGACAAAACAGAAGAAACAGTTCGTGAGTCCAGAAACATCAACAAGTTCAAAAATTACTGTGAACAGAACATGAGGGAAATGTGGGATACCCTGAAGCATCCAAACATTAGGATCATGGGCATACCAGGGGGGGAAGAAACAGAGACTAAAGGAATGGAAAGCTTATTCAACAAAATAATTGAAGAAAACTTTCCCACTCTCTCAAGAGAAAATCCCAATCCCATCAAGTTACAAGAAGCTACCAGAACTCCAAACAGACTGGACCAAAGGAGAAATTCTCCAAGAAACATTATCTTTAAGACTCTAAACATCAAGCACAAAGAGAAAATCCTAAAAGCAGCCAGGGAAAAACAACACATTACATATAGAGGGAACTCCATTAGAATTACGTCAGATTTCTCAATGGAAACCCTAAAAGCCAGAAGGGCCTGGAATGGAACACTGAAAACTCTAAGAACCCATGGTTTCCAGCCACAACTACTCTATCCATCAAAAGTATCCCTCATAATAGATGGTGAAAGAAAAACATTCCACGATAAAACTCATCTCTACAAATATATGAACACAAAGCCAAACCTACAGAAAGTACTTCAGGGAATTCTCCACACAGAAGAAACAAATAACCAATCTCAAGAGCCCTCAAGAAGCAGTCCACATTAACCCCTTACCCCTCCAAAAAAAAAAAAAAAAAAAAAAACACAAAGACCACAACCCACCACAATATGGCTGGTAATAAATCAAACCTCAAACTAATATCTCTGAACATTAATGGCCTCAATTTACCCATCAAAAGACATAAGCTAACAGGGTGGATCAGAAAACTGGACCCCTCAATATGCTGTCTTCAAGAAACCCACCTCACCACTAAAGACAGACACCTCCTTAGGGTGAAAGGGTGGAAAATGATATTCCAAGCAAACACAAATATGAAAAAAGCAGGCGTAGCTATACTTATATCAGATAAAATAGACTTCAAACCAAAATTAACCAAAAAAAGACAAAGAAGGCCACTTCTTACTTATCAAGGGAACAATCCAACAAGAGGACATCACAATCATCAATATTTATGCACCAAACACAGGTGCACCACAATTCATAAAGCAAAATCTACTTGGCAACAAAACAGAAATAAACACCAACACCATCATAGTCGGGGACTTCAATACTCCACTATCAACAATGGATAGATCATCCAAACAGAAAATTAATAGAGAAGTAAGAGAGCTCAACAACACCATAGAGCAACTAGACTTAACGGACGTATACAGAACATTCCACCCAAAATCTACAGATTACACATTCTTCTCAGCAGCACATGGAACCTTCTCTAAAATAGATCATGTACTGGGCCACAAAGCCTGCCTCCGTATTTTCAAGAAAATTGATGTAATTTCCTGCATGATATCAGACCACAATGCTGTAATGCTAGAAATTAACAACAAAAAGTACAACAGGAATCCCTCTACCTCCTGGAAATTGAACACACTTTTAAACAATAAATGGGTTGTGGATGAAATAAAGAATGAAATTGCAAAATTTCTAGAACTCAATGACAATGAGAACACATCATACCAAAACTTGTGGGACACAATGAAGGCAGTCCTTAGGGGGAAAATCATAGCACTAAATGCCATCATAAGAAAAATAGAAAGATCCCAACTCAATAACCTGACCATTCACCCAAAGGCATTGGAAAGGCTAGAAGAAGCCAACCCAAAAAGCTCCAGATGGAAAGAAATAATTAAAATCAGAGCAGAAATTAATGAATTGGAAACTAAGAGGACAATTAAGAAAATTGACAAAACAAAGAGCTGGTTCTTTGAAAAAATTAACAAGATTGATACACCCCTGGCCAATTTGATCAAGCAGAAAAAAGAAACACTTCAAATCAACAAAATTAGAAATGAAAAGGAAGAGATCACAACAGACATGAGCGAAATAGGAAGAGTTATTAGGACTTATTTCAAAAACCTCTACTCCATAAAACAGGAAAATATGGAGGAAATGGATGAATTCCTAGACACATACCACCTACCAAAGCTAAGCCCAGAGCAGATTAATTTCCTAAACAAACCCATCACACCCTTCGAGATAGAAGAGGTAATCAAACACCTCCCCAAAAAGAAGACTCCAGGACCAGATGGTTTCTCAGCAGAATTCTACCAAACCTTCATGGAAGAACTGAAACCCAATCTTCTCAAACTGTGCCACACAATAGGAGAACAGGGAGAGATCCCTAACTCCTTTTATGAAGCTAGTATCACCCTAATTCCAAAACCAGGCAGGGATGCCACAAGAAAGGAAAATTATAGGCCCATTTCTCTGATGAACATAGATGCAAAGATCCTGAACAAAATTCTTGCAAACCGAATTCAACGGTACATCAAAAGCATTATCCACCTTGATCAAGTAGGCTTCATCCCTGGAAAGCAGGGGTGGTTCAACATACAGAAATCTGTCAATGTAATACACCACATAAACAAGCTGAAACACAAAAACCACATGATCATTTTGATAGATGCAGAAAAGGCCTTTGACAAAATACAACATCGCTTCATGATCAAAACATTGGAGAAAATAGGTATGGATGGCCCATATCTCAACATAATAAAGGCTATATATAAAGCACCTAAAGCCCAAATAATTCTTAATGGGGAGAGACTGAAGGAATTCCCATTGAGGTCCGGAACAAGGCAGGGGTGTCCATTCTCACCTATGCTCTTCAACATAGTGCTAGAAGTATTAGCTCAAGCAATAAGACAGGAGAAGGAAATCAAAGGGATACAAATTGGAAAGGAAGAAGTTAAGTTAGCCCTATTCACACATTACATGATTCTATACATCAGTGACCTGAGAACTTCCATCCCAAAACTCTTAATGGTGATTAGCACCTTCAGCAAAGTAGCAGGATACAAAATCAATGCACAGAAATCAGTAGCCTTTTTGTATGCAAAGGACAAAGAGACAGAAAAAGAAATAACTAACATCGTCCCATTTTCAATTGCAACAAAGAAAATAAAATACCTTGGAATAACATTAACTAAGGAAGTGAAAGACCTATACAATGAAAACATAAAAACTCTCAAAAAAGAAATTGAGGAGGTCCTACAAAAATGGAAAGACCTCCCATGCTCCTGGATTAGTAGAATTAACATTGTGAAAATGGCAATTTTATCAAAAGCACTTTATAGATTCAATGCAATGCCGATAAAAATCCCAACTTCCTTCTTCAATGAGATAGAAAAAACTATCTCAAAATTCATATGGAAAGGCAGAAGGCCTTGGATATCCAAGCTCATCCTCAGCAAAAGAAACACCTCTGGAGGCATCACCATACCTGATCTAAAGCTATATTACAAAGCCATTGTAATAAAAACAACATGGTACTGGCATAAAAACAGGAATATAGACCAATGGAACAGAATTGAAGACCCAGACTTTGGGTCAAGAAACTACAGCTACTTGATATTTGACAAAGGCCCTACCAATGCAGAATGGAGAAAAGACAGCATCTTCAACAAATGGTGTTGGACAAACTGGACAACCATATGTAGGAAAATGAAACTTGACCCACACATCTCTCCATGCACAAAAATTAAGTCCAAATGGATCAAAGACCTTAATATAAAACCAGAAACTCTGCTACTACTGGAAGAAAAAATAGGAGGAACCTTCCATGATATGGGAGTGGGAAAAGATTTCCTGAACAAAACCCCAGCAGCTCAGGAAATTAAACAATCACTCAACCATTGGGATCTCATGAAGCTGAAAAGCTTTTTCACTGACAAAAATATTATAACCAAAGCCAGCAGAATACCCACAGAATGGGAGAAAATTTTCACCAGCTATACAACTGACAAAGGCCTAATTTCTAGAATCTATAAAGAACTCCAAAACCTAAACAATAAATCACCAAACAACCCACTCACAAAGTGGGGCAGAGAACTGCACAGGGAGTTCTCAGAGGAAGAAATTCAAATAGCAAATACACATTTAAGAAAATGTTCAACATCCCTAATCATCAGGGAAATGCAAATTAAAACAACTATGAGATTCCACCTTACCCCAGTAAGGATGGCTAACATTAAAAAAAACACAATGAAAACAAATGCTGGCGAGGCTGTGGAGAAATAGGAACAAGTCTTCACTGTTGGTGGGAATGTAAAATGGTTCAACCACTATGGACAGCTATATGGAGACTATTGAAAAGGATGACCATAGACCTACCAATGGATCCAGTTATTCCCTTATTGGGCATTTACCCTAAAGGCCCCAAGCCTCAGATCAGAGACATTTGCTCAACCATTTTTATAGCTGCTCAATTCATAATAGCAAAGAGCTGGAATCAACCCAGGTGTACATCACTAGATGAATGGATAACAAAGATGTGGTATATCTATACTATTGAATTCTACGTAGCAGTAAGGAAAGATGAAATAAGGAAATTTGAAAAAAAAATGGTCAAACATGGAACAGATCATTCTCAGTGAGCTCACCCAAGCACAAAAAGATAATCGTCGCATGGTCTCATTTATCTGTCGCCCCTAACTGGATTCCACGTGACATGCGGCCAAACCTAATAACATTCTGAGGATGAGACAAGAAGGAGAGTGGGATGGAGGGAAGGTAAAGGTGGGAGGGAATGAGAGGGTGGGAGGGAGGACAAGGGGGGATACAAATTGGGACCCAAAAGGAAAAAATACTACAAAACCCTTTACTCTGAACAAACAGGCTAAAACAGTGATCCTTCAGCAGGCCTACAGAGGGAATACTCGAACCACAGGAACCTGGAGAGAACATGATGAAGGCCAACTTTAATCTTGTCCTGCTTATCTTTCTCTTCTCTCTCTCTCTCTCCCTCTCTCTCTCTCTCTCTGTCCCTCTCCTCTCTATACTCACTTTCTCTTTTACATAATCTATCTTTTTCCTCCCTCACCTTCCTAGGTGCAGACTTATAACTCCCAGTGCCAGCAGGGGGTTAACTTCCACAATGAGCTGTTGATCTGAAACACCTACAAGGTTTCCCAAAAAAGATAGACTTCGGTCAGAGTACTTGGTGACCCACCAAAGGTTAATGGTAAGACCCTACTGTCGAAGACAGCATACGTGTGTGAGACCAAACACAGAGAGACCTGGCCAGAATCTGGAAGAAGGTCAGTCCCCAGACAGTTAGCTAGTCTAGTACCAGAGGGTGCTACATGAGCAACTGGGGGAAAATGTCTGACATTGGTCCAAACAACTTGCAGTCTAAGATACCCAGCAGGAAACAATCTGATGTAATGCTCATACAAGTGCAGTAGTGGCAAACAGCCATGGTGGGTAACCAACTGCTCTTGATTTGGCTAATAAATCCACTCAGTGGAATGGAACTCATTGCTGGAACTGGGAAACAAGTCAAAGCCATGTACAAAAAATGAGCTCAGTCTCCAAGATCTAGATGCCACCAAATGTGGGCTAGAAGAGAGCCAATGCATATAAAATTCCCTCCAAAACATATATGGTTATCCCTTCTATCTAGTACTAACTTCTCTCTCCATTGGAGAATTTGCTTATCTTTTTTCAGGTGGACAACGAACCTGAAGGGAGGATCAGCTAACCACACCTCACCAGCTGAAACCATAGAACAACGCAGGGGAAGGGCAAGAATACAGTGTTCAAGGCGATCACAACACCAGAAAAAGGCTGAAGGAGATAAACACAGAGAAGATCCAACTCCAACTAAGCCAGATATCCAGAGACACAGAGGCTCCCAAAACCTCATCAAGGAAGCAGAACTAAAATTACCCCAATGTGGCTCAGGGAAACTCGCGGAAGAGGGGGCGGAAAGATTGTTAGAGTCACAAGTTGGGGCATTAGGCACAGAGACTGGGGCCTATCCACCAGAACTCTTGAGTAAAATCACAATGCATGACCCACATCCCCCATTGATGAGGGTCCCTTTGAAAGTGGGAGGACGGGGAGGAGGACAATGGAACCAATACTATGAATGTAAAATCAGAATAATATAAATAAAAAATATATATTAAAAAAAAATAAGGCTGGTGGTATCACTATACCTGATTTTAACATATATTACAGAGCCAGGGTAAAAAACAAAACAGCATGGTACTGACACAAAAACAGACATGCAGATCAATGGAACAGAACAGAGGGCCCTGACGTAAGTCTGATCTTTGACAAAAATGCCAAAAATACTCATTGGAGAAAAGACAGCCTCTTCAGCAAATGATGCTGGAAAACCTGGATATGTATCTATAGAAAGATGAAAATAGATCCTTATCTCTCTCCATGCACAAGAATTAAGTCCAAGTGAAACAAAGACCTTAATATCATGCCTGAAACTCTGAAACTGCTAGGGGAAAAAGTAGAGGAAACCCTTCAACATATTGGTCTTGACAAAGACTTTCTGAATATAACCCCAATTGCTCAGGAAATAAAACGACAGATCAACTGTGGGGACCTCATGAAATCACAAAGCTTTTGTACAGCTAAGGACACTGTGAATAGAGCAAAGACACAACCAACAGAATGGGAGAAAATCTTTTCCAGCTATACGTATATCCGACAAAGGATTAATATCTAGAATATACAAAGAACTCAAAAAATTAAATAATAAAAAATCAACCAAATTTAAATATGGGCTATGGAACTAAATAGAGTTTTCAGAAGAAGAAATACAGATGGCATATAACCATCTAAAAAATGTTCTACATGCCTAGTCATTAGGGAAATGCAGATTTAAACTGCATTGAGATTCTATCTCACTCCTGTCAGATTGGCTACCATCATGAAATCAAATGACCATAAATGCTGGCGAGAGTGCAAAAAAAGGGGAACCTTTCTACACTGGTGGTGGGAATGCAATCTGATTTCCACATCTACACTGATCTAAAAATAGATCTACCATATGACCCAGCTATACCACTCCTAGGCATATATCCTAAGGACTCATCTCACTATCCTAGAGAGAATTGCTCGACCATGTACATTGCCACTCCATTTACAAAAGCTAGGAAATGGAACCAGCATAGATGTCCTCAACTTACAAGTGGCTAATGAAGATGTGGCACATTTACACAATGAAGTTCTACTCAGAAGTAAATAAAAATGAAGTTGTGAAATTTTCTGGAAATGAATGGATCTGGAAAGGATTATACTTAGTGAGGTAACCTAGGCCCAGAAAGCTGAACATCACATGTTCTCTCTCATGTGTGGATCCTAGCTACAAATGATTGGACTTCTATATGAGTAGGAATAAAACTCAGTAGCAGAAGCCAATAAGCTAGAAAGGGGATATAAAGGGAATAGAAAGGGAGGGAGGGTGAGACTTAATAGGATGGTATTGTATATATGTCAGTAGAAGAACAGATTAACGGGGGTGAAAAGGCCTAAGTGAGGTCAGGGGAAGAGACTGAGTAAACTAAAGGTGGAGGGAGGGCTAATCAAAATCAAAGAGGATATAAATAAATCATATGGAAATCTACTTTTCTGGGCAATGGAACCCTCAGAAGCCATAGATTGTTACTAGAAAATTTTTAGTGCCAGGGATGGGATACCTTCCAGTGAGTTGTTGGCCAGGGAGGTCACAGATACCCCCAATCATTATAGGCCATTGCCGAGGCCCTTGGTTTCCCACCAGGAATAGATGATAAGACCCTATTGGACTGGAGGCCTGCTCCATGGGAGTGAGTACATCCCTGATATTGAAAACCTACAACAGGGGTAGTCATGAGCCCTAGGGGTGTAACATCTGCTGGTGTCTGGCTAAATGTATATACTATGCTCACCAAACTGCCCAGTAAGCACTTCTCTTAATGTCCATGCCCATATATTAATGCTACTTTTACTTTTGGTTAGAGAAACTTCTCTTTTCAGATGGTGGTGACCTTGGAATTACTTAGAAGGCACCATGGTGCTGAGAAGAAGGGACAGAGGAGTGCTCAGCACTGAAACATCTCTAACACACCTTCCAAGATTCAGGGTCCCTTGCAGAAGAGGTGTAAGAATGTAAAGAAAAAGAATGTAAGAATGTAAGAGCCAAAGGATGACTATGACTCCTTGCAATGTGCTCCTCCAGACACAAAATGGTCTGGATATCCATGACCTCACAGTGCCTGACACTACCTACACAAGACAATCCTAATAGGAGGAAAAGATGATGACATCAAAATGAATAGAGACTGATTAAGAGGGTGAGGGGATATGATGGAGAGTGGAGTTGCAAAGGAAAGTGGGGGAAGGTTGGGAAGTACCATGGGCTATTGTCTACAATTAAGGAAATTGTTAATAAAAAGAAAAACCATGTGCTTTGCTGGACATAGTGGCTTACACCTTTAATCCCAGCACTCAGGAGGCAGAGGTAGGAGGATCACCATGAGTTCAAGGCCACCCTGAGACTCCATAGTGAATTCCAATCCAGGTCATCCAGAGCTAGAGTGAGACCCTATGATGGATAAGGGAATGTGATGGATAAGGAAATATTTTTTTAAAAGTGTTACCATGGTATGCAGGATGTGATACTTTGCAAATATTGTCTTTGTTTTGCAGAATAGCAGGCCATCTGATTGAACAAGATAACCGCTAACCTTTTTTTTCTTCATCTTTGAAATCAGGCTTGTGACTATTGTCATGTAGACTTCTTTAGCAATTTGTCCTTATAAACCCTGACCAGATGTAACTGGGAGCTGCACTCTCGAGTTTCCAGCTTGATGTGTAGTCCTGGCCAGAAATAAATGCCTCAATTTATTAATACCATATTTGTATCACACTAGTGAATCTCCAAGTGACTCAAGACCCATTATATTCGGGGGATCGTCAGGGATCTTCCAGGGGCACTCAGCCTGATTCACTTCTGTATTTTTTTTTTCTGACTGGCCTTAAGGTCTGGGAAACCCCAGTGAAGTACTGGGGGATGAACCTCTTGGGGTAGCTGATGAAGTTACTTGTGCTTTGGCCCAAGTAGGATGTTGGTAAGGTCTGGCACTGGCAAAGTTTCCAGGACCTTAACTCCTGGACATCTTCTGTGACTAATGAAGACAAAGAGGCTTCAGTTCCTCTGTCCTCTTTAGGGAGAGTGATAGGAAGGCACTCTAGAGGTAAGTTTTGTTTCTGTTTGCACGCATTTTTGAAACTCTCCGAATCTTGTCTCACAGAGTTTTGATTTCTTGGTACTCTACTCTGACCTTGGGTTGGAGACCCTAGAGGATGGCTGCTGAGAGACGGTCCTCAGACCCAGGGGCATTCTCCAGGCCCTGGATGGAAGGAGTGTCACGAGATATCAACTCTGTGGTGGAGAGTCATCTGGTCTGGAAAGCCTCCAGAGGTAAGGGGAATTCAGGAAAGGCTGGAGGCAGCACTATTTCCCTAATCCCAGGCAGTGTGAGACATCCCCTGACCTCTGATCTGTCTCAGTTCTGTGTGGCCATGTGTCTTTCTTTCTGTCTAGCATTTGTTTTGTCCTTTTGTGCTTAACATTTTTGTATCCTCCTAGGAAACCAGCTGCAGAATCTGAAAACTACACTATGGGACAGAGCACACCTAGCCCATTTGTAATGTGTCCTTACAAACTTTTCATTCTTCCAACAGCAGGCATCTGACTTAGGTGCCACATGTGATGACTTCTCCTTGAGAAAGTTCTGTGAATTAATTTGGCTGTCCTTTGTTGTGGGATACCTCCAGAGGGAACCTTCAACCTCCCAACTGCAAATCAAATCCAGAATTTACCCTGACCGCCCTGCATAAATTGGAAAGTGAAAATTGAAAATTGGAATTGAGACTAGTCAAATTTTGATTTGGAAAAAATCCTAAATGTGAGGTCTGAAATTATACTCGAAGTAATTTCAAGGTTTGGTTTTGGTCTCTGGGGTTGTAAATAGAATAGAAATTTAAAATGGGAAGGCATAGCTTCTGACTGAATAGCATGAATGTGTGAGGGGTGATGGGTGTCTGGAGTCTGTATGAAAAGTGCACTTTAAATGAATGTGTGTGCATGAGTATGTATGGTGCTCACAGCCCTAAGGCTGAAGAATGATTTCTGTTCTGAGCAGTGCCATTTCATTGTGGGGGATGTTCTCCACCAAGCCGACTGTACTAGATGGCATGGCCAACTTTTACTGCTGAGTGTCTCCCAGTAGGAACACTGAAAGTAATTAAGATCATAGGCAAGGAAAAATGCAAGAGTCTTGTGCTCTTAAAAAGTTGTAAAATGTAAAAATGTAAAGTGAAAGCTTCCCTATAGCCCTGAGGGAAGTCCAAAACTCTCCCTGGAATTTAGAAAGGAAAAAAAGAGAGCTGGGCATGGTGGTGCATGCCTTTAATCCCAGCACTTGGGAGGCAGAGGTAGGAGGATTGTCATGAGTTTGAGGCCACCTAAGATGACATAGTTAATTCCAGGTCAGCCTGGGCTACAGTGAGACCCTACCTCGAAAAAAAGGTGGGGGGGGGGTTATGCTGTCCCACTGTGTTCCCCAGAGGCAAGAAGTAGATCAGGAATAATTAAGTTCTGGGCCAGTCCAGGCAGATGTGCCTGTAATGTGTTACTTAGTGCTTTCCCCTGAAGGACTTGATCTGTAGATGGCCAGGTGGCCCTGGGAGTAAGGGGGGAGAGCTAACACACAAATCTCATTATTGGACACAGAGACAAGATACAGATCTCTCTTGGGTTTATGTTGCCACATGAGAATCCCTGATGGCTCTTTCTTAGCTTCCCTGCCTTGCAGAGCCAGGAGCTGCAGGCCCAGGAAATCCCAGCAAGATGATGGGTGAGTGCCAAGTCGCTGTGAACAGATGGGAAATTTGTATAAAAAACTTGTAACTGTTTTTACATTTACTTTATCTTTCTATGCTTCTATGGAACTACTAATAGACAACAACCTCAAGATTTATGTTTCTTTCTTTATTTATTTTTATTGACAACTTCCTTAATTGTAGACAATATCCCATGGTACTTCCCTCCCTCCCCCCACTTTCCCCTTTGAAATACCACTCTCCATCAGATCCCTTCCCCCGCTCAATCAGTCTCTCTATTCATTTTGATGTCATGATCTTTTCCTCCTATTTTGATGGTATTGTGTAGGTAGTGTCAGACACTGTGAGGTCATGAATATCCAGGCCATTTTGTGTCTGGAGGAGTACCTTGTAAGGAGTCCTACCATTCCTTTGGTTCTTACATTCTTCCCACTCCCTCTTCCTCAATGGAAGGTGTGTTAGAGATGTTTCAGTGCTAAGCACTCCTCTGTTCCTTTCTTCTCAGCACCATGGTGCCTTCTGTCATTCCAAGGTCGCCACCATCTGAAAAGAGAAGCTTCTCTAACCAAAAGTGAGAGTAGCATTAATATATGGGTATGAACATTAAAAGAAATGCTTACTGGGCAGTTTGGTGAGCATAGTATGTACATTTATCCAGACACCAGCAGATGTTACATTCCTAGGGTTCATGACTACCCCTGTGGTAGGTTTTCAGTATCAGGGATGTATTCCCTCACATGGAGCGAGCCTCCAGTCCAATAGGACAGCGGTTGGTTTTCCCCATAACAGACATGCCACTATTGCACCCGTTGGCTTATTTGTCCTGGCTGGCCAAATTTAAGGCTTGCAGTGTTCATTGTTGAGTATCTTCACTGGTGTTTTCTCTCTCCCATTGAACTGCATGCAGTGTAGCTTCTTCCAGCTTTCTGTCAACTGGTCCACATGGAGGAAGCTTTCAGCTCAGCTCCAGCAGGATTTCTCAGTGACCCTGCAGCCCAAGTATGTGGAATCTTCAGCAATAGGGTCTTACCATCTATTCCTGGTAGAAACCAAGGGCCTTGGCAATGGCCTATAATGTTTTGGGAAGTATGTGTGACCTCCCTGGCCAACAACTCACTGAAAGGTAGCCCATCTCTGGCACTGAAAATTTTCTAGTAACAATCTATGGTGTTCCATTGTCCAGAAAAGTAGGTTTCCATATGACTTATTTATATCCTTTTTTATTTTGATTAGGCCTCCCTCCACCGGTCTTGTACTCAACCTCTTCCCCTGACCTCACTTAGGCTCCCCCCCCCATTAATCTGTTCTTCTACATACATACATATATATATACACACACACACAATACCACTCTATTAAGTCCCTCTCCCTCCCTTTCTATTCACTTTATATCCCCTCTCTAGCTTACTGGCTTCTGCTACTGAGTTTTATTCCTACTCACATAGAAGTCTAATCATTTGTAGCTAGGATCCACATATGAGAGAGAACATGTGATGTTTGGCTTTCTGGGCCTGGTTTACCTGAGTATAATTCTTCCAGATCCATTCATTTCCAGCAAATTTCATAACTTCATTTTTATTTACTTCTGAGTAGAACTTCATTGTGTAAATGTGCCACATCTTCATTATCCACTCATCAGTTGAGGGACATCTAGGCTGGTTCCATTTCCTAGCTATTGTAAATGGAGTGGCAATGTACATGGTCAAGCAATTCTCTCTAGGGTAGTGTGATGAGTCCTTAGGATATATGCCTAGGAGTGGTATAGCTGGGTCATATGGTAGATCTATTTTTAGCTGTCTCAGGAATGTCTACACTGATTTCCACAATTGGTGAACCAGATTGCATTCCCACCACCAGTGTAGAAAGGTTCCCCTTTTTTTGCACTCTTGCCAGCATTTATGGTCATTTGTTTTCATGATGGTAGCCAATCTGACAGGAGTGAGATAGAATCTCAATGCAGTTTAAATCTGCATTTCCCTAATGACTAGGGATGTAGAACATTTTTTAGATGGTTATATGCCATCTGTATTTTTTCTTCTGAAAACTCTCTATTTAGTTCCATAGCCCATATTTAAATTGGGTTGGTTTTTTATTATTTAATTTTTTGAGTTCTTTGTATATCCTAGATATTAATCCTTTGCCAGATGTATAGCTGGAAAAGCTTTTCTCCTATTCTGTTGGTTGTGTCTTTGCTCTATTCACAGTGTCCTTAGCTGTACAAAAGCTTTGTGATTTCATGAGGTCCCCACAGTTGATCTCTCATTTTATTTCTTGAGCAATTGGGGTTATATTCAGAAAGTCTTTGTCAAGACCAATATGTTGAAGGGTTTCCCCTACTTTTTCCTATAGCACTTTCAGAGTTTCAAGTCTCATATTAAGGTCTTTGATCCATTTGGACTTAATTCTTGTGCATGGTGAGAGATAAGGTTCTATTTTCATCCTTCTACAGATACATATCCAGTTTTCCCAGAACCATTTGCTGAAGAGGCTTTCTTTTCTCCAATGAACATGATTGGCATTTGTGTCAAAGATCAGGTGGCTGTAGCTCCCCAGACTTATGTCAGGGTCCTCTGTTCTGTTCCATTGATCTGCATGTCTGTTTTTGTGCCAGTACCATGCTGTTTTTGTTACTATGGCCCTGTAATATTGGTTAAAATCAGGTATGGTGATACCACCAGACTTATTTTTGTTGCTCAAAATTGTTTTAGATATCCAGGGTTTTTTATGCTTCCAGATGAATTTGTGGATTATTTTTTCTATTTTCATGAAGAATGTCATTGGAATTTTGATGGGGATTGCATTAAATGTGTAGATGGCTTTTGTTAGGATTGACATTTTCACAATATTGATTCTTCCAATCCAAGATCAAGGGATGTCTTTCCATTTACATGTGTCTCCTGCAATTTCTCACTTGAGTGTTTTAAAGTTTTCATTGTAGAGATCCTTCACTTCCTTTGTTAGGTTTATCCCATAGCACTTTATTTATTTATTTTTTTATGCAATTGTGAATGGGAGTGATCCTCTGATTTCCTCCTCTGTGTGTTTATTGTTAGCATATAGGAAGGCTACTGATTTCTGTGTGGTTATTTTGTATCCTGCTACATGGCTATAGGTGTTTATCAGCTCTAACAGCCTGCTGGCAGAGTCTTTAGGGTCCTTTATGTATAGAATCATATCATCTGCAAATAATGATAACTTTATCTCTTTCTTTCCAATTTGTATCCATTTTATGTGTCTCTTGCCTTATTGCTATAAGCTAAGACTTCCAGTACTATATTAAATAAAAGTGGGAACAGTGGACATCCTTGTCTTGTGCCTGATTTTAGTGGAAAAGTTTCATGTTTTCTACACTTAGTATTACATTATGACCAGGTTTTATTTTATTCTTAAGGTATGTATAACCAGTCTCAGTCAAGGTTTCACTTAATTAATTGTCTCATTTCTGGTATCTTAAGTTCATTGCTCATAGAGAAATTGATATTTAAGACATGTTTCCTGCCCTAGAAAAATAATCTTAAACTGCTGTTCTGCTTCCAGTTTGGGGGTTAATTGGTACTTGCAGTGGCATACAGACTAGCCAAAGTTGTTTTCAAACATAGATGCCAAGTTTTTGTACTGTCTTGTCTTTTCCTGGCATATAATTTCTAGATTAAATCAATTGGCTTAAAGTAATTAATAAAGTAATTGGTAAACTATTGTTTTCAGGGCTACTAAAATGTTTTGCCTATACTGATAACTGACAGATTATTTTATTTTTTTTATTTTGTATTTTTATTTTTTTGGTTTTTTGAGGTAGGGTCTCACTCTAGTCCAGGCTGGCCTGGAATTCATACGTAGTCTCAGGGCGGCCTCAAACTCATGGTGATCCTCCTACCTCTGCCTCCCGAGTGCTGGGATTAAAGGCATGCGCCACCATGCCCGACAACTGACAGATTGTTAAAAGATAGACTGTATATGCTTTCCAGATATAGCTTACACTGTCACCTGACAACTAAACTTAAATGTTAATCAGAATGATTTAAACGATTGTGTCGTTCTCTAACCAGATCTGCTTTGCTAACCAGATATGTTCTGTACCTTTTTAACTAAATCTGCTTTGCTAATAAGTTATGTACAGTCTCTCTGAGTGATTAATAAACATATGTAGAAGCCAAAATCAATTGGAAACTTTGGAGATAAAAGAATAACCAATATTTTGGTTCCTGCTCCCAGGAAGATGCTCACAGGAGATGATGGGACACTTGCTAACTTCTAGCCTCTGGTAAGTCACCTATATTCTTGATCAGGGAGGATATGGAGACCCAGAGATAAATTCCAAGTCAGTGTATCTGCAACAGGAGAGTCACATCAGAGGAAAATCAGTCCTCCCGGCTTTACAAAAGAAGGAGGGCCACTTGGTCAGCATGGCCTTGACTTATCCTAGCAGATGACAGTGCTGAGAGTCATAGAACTCCTCACTGGTCCCTAAAAATCTCTACTGCAGGACCAAAATATACAGTTAATTCTGGCAGCCTACATGGACTTAATCACCCAGTAAGAAAAATATAACTATAATATATAACTACAATATAAACAAGATTCAGACTAATAGGCTCCTCTGTCTGATGCTGGCTTACAATACTAAACTCTAACATTAACTCATGCTTTCTGCCTATCTCTTATTAGTCAGCCACTGCTGTCTTTAAATAAAAAATTTCAAAAATTTCCCTCACTGGTTAAGGACAGATCTCAGACTCCCATCCTGACATGTAAAAGCAATTCAGAGTTCTAGCTGTTTGTACTTGCTAATGTGGGTGTTGCTGGTTGTTAGAAGATGTCTCTTTGCTCAGATTTGTAGAGGTAAACCAGATTTGCCTACCATTGATGGCGTTCCCTTAAAATTTGTAACACAAGGGGACCCACATACCCTCAGGGAATTGGGTCCATACCCATCAGCTAAGGGGTATAGATTCATCACATTAGAGGTCAGAGGACAATCTCCTTAGGTGATTATAACACCTAACAGGTCACCAGGAACCCAGAGAGTCCCCTCCAGGTCAAGCTCCAGAGGACACCTGCCCCTGACAAAGAGACTACAGCCCTGCTCTAGTCACTCTGGAAGCTGACTAGTCTATGCACAGCAAAAGCTTGAGGAATTCAATGTGAGATATCAAAAATTGTTTTAAATCATATAGACTGCACAAGCTGTCATGTTTTGCTTCTGTAAACCAGCTGCCCATTTGCCTGTATGAAAATTTGTTTTCTTGATCACCCTGGCTCACCACTCTGATTACTGCCATTTCTGTACTCATAATTCTGTTACTTTTAGGATTGATTATAGGCCCCTGCATTTTAAATGCTCTAATCAAGTTTATCCAACAGAAACTTTCCTCAGTAAAATTAATGGTTATTAGATCCCAATACCAGCTGGTTCCCAATGGGAGAGTCAAAGGTTTAACTTGGTGTGCCAACTTAAGGGGGAATGTGATGGATAAGGAAATATTATAAGGAAATGTTACCTGTGGTATGCAGGATGCGGTACCTTGCAAAAGTTGTCTTTGTTATGCAGAATACCAGGCAATCTGCTTGAATGAGATAACCGTTAACCTTTTTTTTCTTTGCCTTTGTAATTAGGCTTATGACTGTTGGCTCATGTTACTTGTTTAGCGATTTGTCCTTATAAACCCTGACCTGATGTAAGTGGGGGCTGCACTCTCGAGTTGCTGGCTCAAAGAGTAGTCCTGGCCAGAAATAAATGCCTCTATTTATTAATATCATATTCATGTCAGACTGGTGAATCTCTGAGTGACCCCAGACCCATTACAACCCTACCTCAAAAAACCAAAAATAACAAAACAACAACACCCCCCCCCCAAAAAAAGTGCATTTCCAAAAGGATTAAAAATAAGGACAAACCAGGCATAGTGGGAGGCAGAGGTAGGACTATTGCAGTGAATATGAGGCCAGCCTGAGACTACATAGTGAATTCCAGGTCAGCCTGGGCTAGAGGGAGACCCTACCTTGGAAAAAAAAAGTGAAGATAGTAATAAAAGATAAAACGTGTTATTTAGAAGTCAAGGTGCTTGCCTGGGAAGTCTAAGAACTCAGGTTCAATTCCCCAGTACCATGTAAGCCAGATTCACATAGTGGCACATGTGTCTAGAGTTCATTTGCAGTGCCTAGAGGCCCTGGCATATCCATTCTCTCCCCCTTCTCTCTTTCTCTCTCTCTCTCTTTCTCTCTCTCTCTCTCTCTCTCTCACACACACACACACACATACACACACACACACACACTTGCACATACTCTCTGTAACAAATAAAATAAAAATATTTGTAAACAAAACAAAAAAGTATCTCTTCCCACCCCAGCATGGCTGTCAAGGTGGAAGAGAGATCTTAACTGTTGTCACAGTTCTAGGGAGAAAGGGAGAGAGAAATGGGGGCCTTTCTCTATGGGTCCAGAAGGACATACTTTAGATTTTGTGCTACCACACCTAGACACACCTACACCATGTGTCCCAGACAATTGGTCTGGGCTTAGAGGAGAAATCCACCCACACCTGGGGAGGATGCATACTCAAGAGAGAGATCTAACTGGATGAGATGAACAAGCACTAAATCCTGAGACTGAAGCAGGGCAAGTTGAGATAGGCAAGGCCAGCTAGGATAGGTCTGGTGAGGGTGTGATGTACCATCATCCTAAGGGCTGACCTGGTCCTGCCTAGTTAAACTAACTGCTTAGAGAATACAGAGATGGTTTAGGGCTTAGTGGTTAAGGTGCTTACCTGCAAAGCCCAAGGACTCAAGTTCAATTCCCAGAACCCACGTAAGCCATGTGCACATGGTGGTGCATGCATTTGGAGTTTGTTTGCAGTGGCTGAAGGCCCTGGCATACCCATTATCTCTCTTTATCTCTATCTGCCTCTTTCACAAATATTTTATTAAAAAAAATAATAATAATAAGCCAGTCATGGTGGCACACACCTTTAATCCCAGCACTCAACACAGAGGGAGGATCACCATGAGTTCAAGGCTACCCTGAGACTACAGAGTGAATTCTAGGTCAGCCTGGGCTAGAGTGAGACTCTATCTCAAAAACCAAAATAAGTAAATAAATAAACAAACAGACAGACAGACAAACTAACTGCCTATTCTGGCACCCCCCACATTATCACTATACTGCACTTTAAGCTGCATTACAGAGCCATAGCAACAAAAACAGCATGGTCCTGACACAAAAACAGACATGTAGACCAATGGAACAAAATAAAGGACCCAGTTATAAACCCAGGCAGCTACAGCCATCTGATTTTTGACAAAAATGTTCCCTGGAAAAAAGATAGCTTCTTTAACAAATGGTGCTGGGAAAACTGGTTATCTTTATGTAGAATGATCCTTATCGCTCTCCATGCCCAAGAATTAAATTAAAATGGATCAAAGACCTTAATATCAGACCTGAAACTCTGAAAATGCTAGAGGAAAAAGTAGAGGAAACACTTCATCATATAGGCATAGGCAAAGATTTTCTGAATAGAATCCCAGTCTCTCAGAGAGTAAGACAACTTATCAACCATTGGGATCTCATGAAATTACAAAGCTTTTATATAGCAAAGGACACTGTAAATAAGCAAAGAAGCAGTCTACAGAATGAGAGAAAATCTTTGCCAGCTATATACCTGGCAGAGGATTAATATCTAGGATATACAAAGAACTCAAAAAACTAAATAATAAGACATTAACAACAACAACAACAACAAAAACAATAAAAATGGGCCATAAACCAAGTGTGGTAATGCATGCCTTTAATTCAAGCATTTAAAATTCAGAGGTAAGAAGATCGCCATGAGTTTGAGGCCACCCTGAGACTTCATAGCGAATTCCAGGTTAGCCTAGGCTACAACAAGACCCTACCTCAAAAAAACCAAAAAAGGTGGGTGTGGTCGTGCACAACTTTAATCCCAGCATTCGGGAGGCAGAGGTAGGAGGATCAGGCTAGCCTGAGACTACAGAGTGAATTTCAGGTCAGTCTGGGCTAGAGCAAGACACTACCTTGAAAAATAAAAAATAATTTTTAAAAAAGCAAGGGGATATAGAGTTTTCAGGGCTGGATGTAGAAGCTAAAAAAGGGATGAGGGAAGGAAGAGAGGGGAAGGCTTAAGGGAAAGGTATAGTAGATATGTAAGAGGAGGGGCAGAATACTGGAGGAAGAGCAGGTCTAAGGAGAGGGGTTAGTGGGAGGAGAATTAATCAAACTTTAAAATATTGTGAATAAACAATATGGAAACCTACATAGCTACCTAGTGAAGCTACCTTCACTAGCTAATAATTTTTTTAAAAAGGAGTTTGGACAGAAGTATCTTGTAAAGATAGATAATGTTATACCCAGAAGCCATAGATTGTTGTTAGAAAAAATTCAGTGCCAGGGCTAGGACACCTTCCATGAGTTGTCAGTCAGGGGGGCCCCCAATGCTCTCTAAGCATTATAGGCTATTGCTAAGGCTCTTGTTTGCCCACCAGAACTAGATGGTAAGACCCACTGCTGATGACTCCACATGCTTGGGCTGCAGGTCACTGAGAAATCAAGCTGGAGCTGAGCTGAAAGTCTCCTCCCTGTTGACTAGCTGTCAGCATGCTTGAAAGAGCTGTGTTAGCATGCAACCTTTAGGAGGTAAAAAGTCATCAATAGTCTTCAACAGCAATGGACACTGCAGGCATTACAGCTGACCAGCCAGGCCAAATGTACCAACTGGTACAGCAGTGGCATGTCTGTCTTGGGGGAAAACAACTGCTCTCTGAAAGAATTTGAGGCCCTCTCCAAGGAGAAAATTCATGCCAGTACGAACACCTAGTCAATCTGAGGAGGTCATAAGCCCTAGGGTAAACTACTACTACTGTCTGGCTCAATGGATATATTATGACCACCAAAATGCTCTTTTAACACTGTTTATGCCCATATATTAATGCTACTTTCACTTTTGGTTGAGATTTTCTTTCTTTTTTTTTAATTTAGAATCACATTTTATTTAAATGTGTTCTTCATGCTACAATACAATCCTTCAAGTCTATCAAGTACATAATGTCAGTATTCACCCTCAAAAGTTTTAAACTTGGCCGGGCGTGGTGGCACACGCCTTTAATCCCAGCACTCGGGAGGCAGAGGTAGGAGGATCAACGAGAGTTCGAGGCCACCCTGAGACTACATAGTTAATTCCAGGTCAGCCTGGACCAGAGTGAGACCCTACCTCACAAAACCAAAAAAAAAAAAAAAAAAAAAGTTTTAAACTTAAATAATGACCTATAGCCACAGCTTCTAAACTCCTGTTAGGCAGCATCAATATCTGAAAAAGAACACTATTAATTGTAATATAAATTCTCCTCTCAATGCAAACTTAAGAAAAGCAAATTAAAGAGTATTATCAAATTACTAAACCTCAGTAGAATCAATTATTTGATATGTCTACTTCTTAACTTTCTAAACTTATTTCTTTTAAAAACTTGTTTTTAATAAAATCAATATCTGAACCCTACATCAAAGCAACTTTCTTCCCTTTTTTGTAAAAGCTTCCTGTAACAATTTTCATGTCATTTGTAATTGAGACTCATTGTTCTAACAGAATAGCAAAGCAAAAATACTTAAGTAAAAACTTAAAAGCACAGTGTAAGAAAAGTGCAGGGGCATGGAGAATAAGATGTAAAAATCAGAAGGGCTCACTCAATTTTTGAACATCTTTCACCTCTTGCACGGTCCAAAGCCCATAGATTAACATTACAGTCTTCAGATATCATTATCATATCAACTAACAAAACCCAAGGCTAGAGTGGAGACAGTGATAAAGTGACTGTAGAATCCAAGAGGCCCAGAGCTCCATCCCCAGCTCCACTAAAACAAAAACCACCAGAGAATAAATCCTGGAAAGAGCCTGAATAGTTCACTAGAATCATCTGGTATAGTACAACTTCCTAGTGTGGAAGACTGATTTCAGGCCTATTGGACTGAGTACTCATATTCTAAGAGTAAAGCTCCTGTGAACCTGTTTTTATTCTTTTTGTTCAAAATTTTAAAGACATACTAACACAAACTATGAGAGCCAAACAAAGGGGAGCTAGTCTTCAAGGAAAATTTGTATCTATCAGTTTTTACTGGAAAAGTCCTTTATTGTAGAGCTACTAAAAAATAGAATCATGAAAAAGAAAAAATGTTATTTCAGATAAATTCTGTGATAGTTGTGATGCAGGAAAGCCTAGCATAGCAAGTTATTTTAAAACATCCTGAATGTATAAATTAGACATTTTGGAATGCTTTAACCTCTGTGAAAATGTAGGTTCAATCTAACTGTATACCAATTTTTAAACTTATCATAGACCCCATATTGTCCTAGAGGTTAATTTTCATCATGCAAAAATGAGAATAAACTTACAGCTACCTATCAAATGACAGAGCTGTTAAATTATTCCTCTAATGTTGCTTTGAAAATATGCCCCTAGGTTGTTAAAAGAAGCTCCAACTCCTCCAAATGTATTGTTTAGCTGGGATTCGTTAGTCACCATCGATGTTTGGCTTGATTGTCACTCCTCTTCTTATCTAACCCCAACCAATTAAGTGCCAGTGTTTCTCAACTCTTCAGCTAAGCGCAATTTTTTTCTCCTACTTCTGTGCACACAGGATTAGTCAAAGCAATTTTGCCCAAATCAGCCTTGACAGCACTAACTGTCCCTCCTGTTGACAAAGGATCTGATGTTCACCATAAACACTTCATTCTTAGATAGTTTTTGGACCTTTGCTGCTTCCTTGTCTCCTTCAGTTTGTACACCTAGAAGCTGTCTCAGTAGGAAATAGGAAATTTCTAACTCAGTGAATATCTCAGGTAAAGCTCCAATGGCACCAAGCACTTGTCGCACCATTCTGTCAGCCCGGCACAGAGCAGGGTCAATATTTGTTCTAACTCCAATAAGACCTCCTGGAGCAGCATACTGAAGATCGTTATGCTCCACAAAAAGTGATACAATTTTGGAAAAGATTGGTTTACACATAAGTTTCCCTTCACTATCTTTGGAAACAATACCAGGTCTCACTTCTATTTCCTGGCCCACCTTTAATACTCCTTTTAGAATATTGCCACCAGCCACACCACCCTTAAGGTCATCAACTTCACAGCCAGGTTTGTTGACATCAAATGACCTAATAACAATGAGTGGAGGTTCTGAAGTAAAGTCTTATGGGGGTACTGGAATTTTCTTTACTATGTACTCACACACAACTTCAATATTGTATTTAAGTTGAGCAGAAATTGGAACAATTGGAGCTCCTTCTGCCATGGTTCCTTGTGCAAATGCAAGAATCTGTTCATATTGTTCTTTAGCCTGACTTTCTTTTACCAGATCAATTTTATTCTGTAGGATCAAAATATGATTGAGTTTCATGATTTCTATTGCAGGTAGGTGTTCTGAAGCCTGAGGCTGAGGGCAAGCTTCATTACCAGCTATCAACAGAAGAGCTGCATCCATCACTGCTGCACCATCCAGAATCACAGCCATCAAAATATCATGGCCAGGACAGTCAACAAAGGAAACATGCCTGACTAATTTGAAGTTTCCTTTAGTTCCTGGAATGTCTGTAGGAAACTCATGGGGTGTACCACTTCCACATGACCTATAACATTCTGGCCGAGGACAACTTGGGTCATCAAGTTTATAAGTCTTAGCATTAGCATATCCAAGCTTTATTGTAATGTTCCTTTCTAGTTCATTTTTTAATCTGACCGTGTGAACGCCAGAAATGGCAATTACAACAGTGGATTTCCCATGTGCTACATAATCAATTGTACCATGACCAATTAATCGTGGCTTGTCTGCTGATAACTTCATGTGAAAGTGGCATTTACTTCCTAACGTCCAAGGTAGCAAGATCCTGTGAAAGGTGCGGCTGCCCCAGAGTCACTCCAGCCTCACCAACCCCCCCCCCCCAGCCATCTTGTCCCAGAAGGAAGGGAGATTTTCTTTTCATATGGTGGTAACTACTGGGGTGACTCAAAAATGACCACAGTGCTAAGAAGTGACAGCGGTGTTCAGCATTAAGTGAAACATCTTTTTCATATCCTCCAAGGCTCAGGGACTATTGTTGAAAAGGTAGCAGAAAGAATGTAAGATCCAAAGGAAGGGGAGGACTGCTTATAATGCTGTCATCCAGACACAAAATTGTCTTGATATTCATGACTTCACAGTGGCTGACACTACACAAGACCTTCATAATAGGAAAATAAATAATGGCATCAAAATAGAAGAGAGACTAGTTCAAAAGAAGAGATTCAGTGGAGGGAGAATTTGGGAGGAAACAAAGAGGAATGTTGAGAGGGAATTAAAATCTTGGTATATTGTCTGTATTTGTGCAAGTTGTCAAAAAAAGTTTTAAAAAACCAGAAGTTTTTTGAGAAGTGACACCTTGGATTTAGGATAAGTAATATAAATGGACAAGTTGAAAAGTACTGGGTTAGTGTGAAACTATTCCAATCCCATGCTCTGCCATTTAGAGGTTATGTGTCACCCTAAACACATCCCTTACTTAGCCCAGTCTTAATTTCCTCCTAACACACACACTCACACACACACACTCACTCACACACCACATTCTTTTATTTCCTTATTCCCCAGCCTGAACCTAGCCTAGGCAACCAGAGAGTCTTCTATGGAATGTGACTAAAGACAGAGACTCACTGCATTTTTATGTTAAGTTAGAATGTTTTTGCTATTAGTATTCTGTGAGCTCAAGAAAGCCTTTGGGGGTGAGCATGCTTGTTTTAGGAAAAGGCTAGTTCTGTTTCTATTTGCAATATTACCTGTAGTTTCTTTAAATCTCTGGAGATGGTTTGACCAATGAAGCTAAATTCAGTAAGTTCAAACTATAAATAACAACATCACCAACTAATAAAATATGCAAAAATCATGAAGAGGGTTAGGGAGATAGCTCTGTGGTTAGGGGTGTTTAGTTGCAAAACCTGCCAGCCAAGGTTTAATTCCCCAGTATACATGTAAAGACACATACGCATCTGACATTCATTTGCAATGGCAATAGACCCTCATGCATGCACTTTCTTTTTCTCTCTCCTCTCACTAATAAATAAAAAATTATGTATTTTTAAAAAAATCATAAAGATTCTCTGTCCATTTGATTAACTACTTAGTAAGGAGAATTAAATGAAAATAGGATATGTATTTTCATAAACATGAATGTGTATGTGAAAAGCAAATCTTTATAAAATTCTCTCAAATCATTCTAGAAGACAACTAAAAAGGCCAGCATGATCCTTCCTCAAAAAGGGGGGGGGAGGGTCCTAGCAGTTAAGGCACTTGCCTGCAAAGCCAAAGGACCCAAGTTCAATTCTCCAGGACCCACATAAGCCAGATGCACAAGGTGACACAAGTGTCTGGAGTTTGTTTTCAGTGGCTGGAGGCCCTGGCGTGCCCGCCCTCTCTCCCTCCCCCTCCCTCCCTCCCTCCCTCTCTCTCTCTCTCTCTCTCTGTCACTCTCTCCCTCTTTCTCTCTCAAATAAATAAGTAAAAAGAAAAAAAATTAAAAGAAAGAAAGAGGGGTTGGGGAGATGGTTCAGGAATTAAAGGTACTTGATTGCAAAGTCTGTAAGCCCAGGTTCAATTCCCCAGCACTCAAGTAAAGCTAGATGCAAAAACTGTCAGAACATCTGATGTTTATTTGTAGTGGCAAAAGACACTCTGCCACTCTCCCGCCACCCATCAAAAATGCATGCAAATAAATTTAAAAAATAAAAAGAAAGAAAGAAGGGCCGAGTATGGTGGCACACACCTTTAATTCTAACACTTGGAAACAGCGGCAAGACTGCTTTGAATTCGAGGCCAGCCTGAGACTACATAGTGAATTCTAGGTCAGCCTGGACTAGAACCACACCCTACCTCAAAAAAGCAAAAAAAAAAAAAAAAAAAAAAAAAAAAAAGGTGTTTGCAGTGGATGGAGGCCCTGGTACACCCATTCTCTCTCTCTCTCTCTCAAATAAGTAAATAAATAAATAAATAAATAAATAAATAAATAAATAAATTTTTAAGAAAAGAAAGAAATGCTTCACAAATTTGTGTGGCATGATTGCACACAGGCCACGCTACATGTCTGTATCATGTATTCCCATGTTACTACATGTGCTGCTGAAGCAAGCACTAGTAAACATCATTTCTTCTTCTTCTTCTTGTCCTTCTTCTTGTTCTTCTTCTTCTTTCTTATTATTATTATTACTATTACTATCATTATTATTATTGGTCTTTTGAGGTAGGGGCTTGCTGTAGCCCAAACTGACCTGGAATTTACTATGTATTCTCAGGGTAGTCTTGAACTCATGGCGATCCTCCTACCTCAGCTTCCCAAGTGCTGGGACTAAACGCATGTGCCACCATGCCTGGCTCATTTTTAATTATTCTGTGGTTTTCTCTACTTCAGCTCTTCTACCTCTCTGTATTTCTAAGGCCATTAGGAAAGTCAAGTAATTAGCTGAGGCCAGGGCTATAGTTGACCCAACTCTGTTAGGACAAGACAGAATTTCAAAGAACAGGGCTTACATTTCCTCACATTTGACCTGCTCCTAGCTCACAGCTTATGATGTAGCTTCAAAAAAGTCCCCAACCATCTCTGAGCAATGGTTTCACTATCAGAACATATATCTCTGCTTACCCACAGGGAATAATGAAAAGATAAATTCACTCATAATTTTTGAATTACTTTAACAAAGGGATCGGGATGTAGACAAGTGAACTTGCCTAGCACGTATGAGTCCCTGGATGCAATCACTGGCACTGAAAAATAAAGGAAAAAAGAAATCTTTTAGGGAGAAAAAAACCAAAAATCTGACACTAATGTTTTGTTGCTGTTGTTTTGTTTTTTGAGGTAGGGTTTCACTCTAGTCCAGGCTGACCTGGAATTCACTATGTAGTCTCAGGGTGGCCTCAAACTTATGATGATCCTCCTACCTCTGCCTGAGATTAAAGCACTGAGATTAAAGGCCTTGGAGACTACACCTGGCTTCTTTTGTTGGTTTTGAGACAGGATCTTCTTATGTGACTCAGAGTAAGTAGCCTTAAATTTGTGAGTTCTGGGATTACAGACATCTACTACCATACCCAGTTTACTAATGTATAATAGGTAGGAATTACTAGATTCACCACTTATATGCCTTACCTTTTAGGAGAGTGAAACTAGATCTTTAGCTCCTCCTAGAGTGTCACCTCCTTAGACTCTAAGGGGATACTGAGGCCACTATGAAAACAAAGTCCAGGTGGAAATGGACTGTGGTGAGCAGCTCTTGGCCAAGTTTCTCCTAAAACTCGGGAAGGACTGGGAGCTTTGTTACTATAGTAAGGTAGCAGGTCAGGCTTACAAAAATTAGGGAGGAATGGAATTGGGGACAGGACTTTAAGGAAAACAATTTCACTTTCTGATTAAATATGATGGGGAGAGGATTTGGTGATAATTTTTTAAGTTTTTAATTTTGGGGGGTTTTCCAAGGTAGGGTTTCTCTCTAGCCTAGGCTAACCTGACATTTACTATATAGTCTCAGGTTGGCCTCAAACTCAGTGATTCTCCTACCTCTGATGCCAAGTACTGGCATTATCTGGGTACTGAGGAATAGAACCTGGGCTGGCAGGGAAAATTTGCAAGCAATCACCTTTAGCAGCTGAGCTATCTCCCCAGCCCATGGAGATGATCTTTTAATATCTTCCTTGTTATTACAGTTTTTTTAAGCACAGTAAATCACAAAATATTTAAAATCTATGTGTCAAAAAATAATCATTATGGTATAATTATGGTGTATTTTTTTTAATTTGAGAGAAAGAGAGAGAGAGAGAGAATTGGCACGCCAGTAGCCTCTCAGCCACTGTGAATGTACTCCAGATGAGTGCGCTCCCTTGTGTGCATGTGCAACATTGCACGCTTGTGTCACTTTTTGCGTCTGACTAAACGTGGGACCTAGAGAATGGAAGGGCGTTCTTAGGCTTCACAGGCAGGTGCCTTACCGCTAAGCCATCTCTCCAGCCCTGTGTTTTTGTTTTTGTTTTTTCCAGGCAGGGTCTCATTCTAGCCCAGGTTTCCCTTGGAACTCATTCTGTAGCCCCAAGCTGGCCTCACAGTAATCCTCCAACCTCAGCCTCCAGAGTGCCCAGCTCAATTGTGGAGCTTTTTGTGTTTAGTGATTTTGGTAAAGTGCTGAGAATTGAAATGAAGTTCAGGGCACACCATTAAGCCACACTTCCAACTCAGTACAATTATTTTTAATGCTTAAATCATTGCTTCATCTCTGGAAGCTTTTGGGGGGTAAGTTAGCAGTAAGGGGTAAGGTGCAACTGTGATTAACTACAATGAAGGAAAGAATGAAAAGTACCCAAATCTGTCTTGAACAGAACTAAAGTGCTTGAGAACACTCCTGTTATTTATGAGTAAAATGTACAGTAAGAGCCAAAGGATTTGTGCAATTTTAAGTAGCACCTCAGGGGCACTACCTCTTCAAACTGCTCAGCATGGCAAAATGCATAAGGTTAAAACAATATCAGAAGCTCCTTCATACAGCTTACAGATTAAGTGAAGCAGAAATTGCATTCTCCACCTTCAGTCCACATTCCTTTGCTATGCTAGTCACATCTGCATCCCACTCCCAGGATACCACCTGCCATAGCAGATTATAGAATTTCTGGGGGAAATCTGAGCTCAGCTCTCCATTAAGTACAGGCACTAAACCTCAGCTGTTAGTAAAAGGGAAGGGGGAAAGATTTCACTAAAGACAAGTTTGCTCATGGTTTAAAATGCACTGTATCCATCTTTCCTTGGTATAATAAGTCCTTGTTTTTCACATTCCATCTCTTAAATTTGAGAGTAGATAAGTGCAAGCTTTACTGAAAATAAAACAGAATTATAATGCAACATATTAGAATTACAATGCAACACACCATCAGCCTTCTGAAGGATACAGGAAGTCCTAATCCCTGTCCTCCCTGTCCCAACCCCAGACCCCTGGGACTGTGTCAAATGACCTAACAGTTTTCAGGAATCATCTGAAGAGCAAGGAGGCCTAAACCTCCAGACTGAAGCCAGGAAACCTTGAGAAGAACACAGGCCAAAAGATAAGGCAGTCTTAAAAGATAAAGAAGAGTCTTGGAAAAGGCAGCAACCACCCGTGCATAGACCAGGAGGACTGAAGTCAGGCTTCATAAAGTTTGCCAGGCAAACTATATTAATGTGTTGCTCTTCTCACCATATAAGTGCCCTTTTATAGCAAGACTCCTGCCTGAACCCAGGGACTCAGGGTGGGAGGGTCATGTTACTGAAGCCATCAAAATATCACTTATGGCTAGACAGATGGCTTAGCGGTTAAGGCGTTTGCCTGCAAAGCCAAAGGATCCTGGTTTGATTCTCCAGGACCCACATAAGCCAGATGCACAAGGGGGCTCATGCATCTGGAATTCGTTTGCAGTGCCTGGAAGCCCTGGTGTGCCCATTCCCTCACTCTCGTGCTCTCTCATTCTCTCTGTTTCTCTGCCTCTCTCTCAAATAAATAAATTTATATATATATTTAAAAAACATCACTTATGGGCAGGTTTGCCTTGAAACTAACAGCAAGAAGGAGCCTCCCAAGCCTGGGTTCTAGGGGGAATTTTACCCTCAGGCAAGCCTTTACTTTTCAAGTTCCCAAATCAAAACTTTAAGTGCCCCTGAAAGACTAGAAAAACAAACAGGCCCCCGGTGTGCTCTCCAGAACCTCTTTGACCCCTAGAACAATTTCAAAATTTCTGGCTTTTCCTCTGGCATAGGGGTCCTTCTTTTCTTTGAAATACCTTGCAAATGCATCCCCATTCAGCCTTTCTTTGGAAGGAGCTAACAAGTACAGTTTACTCAGCAATTTAATTACGAAAACTGTGGCCCAGTGCTCCACTGTGGGACCAGTTACAGGGAAGAGGCACACGAGCACACCCGCCAGGTTAGGCAAATGGAAAAGTAGCACAAATCCTCCCCAGGAGAGAAGCGAAAGGGGCGACAAGGAAAGTTTTCTCATCTGCTAAGCAGTCCAGGGCTTAGTTAACTTTGTTCCCTTTCTGATTCAGTGAAAGTAGTTCCTACCAGATGTAGAATCAAAACTGTCCTTGCAGAAAAGCTGTGTAGAGCGCATTTAAAGTAAACCCGGTTAAGTCTCAGTAAAAGTTCCTAAAAACTCAAGTCACAGAGGTACTTTTATTCTCTACAATTTCTGCAGTGTTAAACATTACACAGTTCCTTCTCTAGGATGCCAGCAAGCTTCGCAGATAATTTTAACAGTCATATCTTACTGACCTTTCCAAATGACCTTACAATACGAGATCTTTTGTTTGCTTTTGAGGGGGAAAATATTCTGGAAGGCTATACACCTGTCAACTTCTTTAGCTCTTGGGAATAAAATGCAAGAAGCCTCCATAGGCTGGAGGATTGCTAAAACTCGCTCCTTGAACAATAAAGAGTTTATTTCAGTGCCAAAGAATATCGCGGCCCGCGTCCAATCCCCGGAAG
The DNA here is from genome assembly GCA_036365145.1 of Orientallactaga sibirica. Classification (NCBI taxonomy): domain Eukaryota; kingdom Metazoa; phylum Chordata; class Mammalia; order Rodentia; family Dipodidae; genus Orientallactaga; species Orientallactaga sibirica. Next base: position 1,370,635 of record JAEOAD010000020.1, read on the forward strand.
GTACTGCCACGCCCCGCTGGTCACGCGAAGCCTGGTAAGGTATTTGCCACAAGGGGGGAAACTCGCCGTCACTCCGCGACTCCCACACCACCTTCGGTGCGCTTCGAGCCCCCCAGTGGCCCGCTGGGCCTGCACGCCGGCCTGGCTCCGGACGGAGGTGACGTAAGGCAAGAATGACACCCGCAGGTGTCCACGACCCGCCGGTCACACTGCCGCCAGCAGCCTTTTTTTAGCCACGACATCTGAGCCCCGCTTAAAACCTCGGCCTACCGGAGCCGTCCCGGGCGCGCAAGGGTGGGATGCCAGAGCTGCGGACACACCAGGACGCGCTTTGGGTGTCTTCTCCGCCGCCCGAGGCCCCCGACGCCCCACCGCCCGGCCCTGGGCTCACCTCCCTCCTCTGTCCCGCTGTCCAGGTCGGTGTCGGAGGAGATGGGCCCATCACCATACTCCGTGAGCCCCACCAGCCCATCCTCCTCGTCGTCATCGTCCTCCTCCGGCGGCTGCGGCTTTCCCAGCACCTGGCTCATTGCGCCCACCAGCTGGCCAGCCCAAGGTCCAGAGTGCCGGGCGTGGCCAAGCCTCCTCGCCAGCGGCCCGCCACCAATTTCTGACTTGGTGTCTGGAGCTTGGAGCCGGCCGAGGCCAGGGCCGCGCGGGGTCCCCCTAGTCGGAGGCACCCAGGTCCTGGCCGGGCTGCTGCGCACCCCGGACCCTCCCCTGACCGCCCTCTTGCTCGCTCGCTTGCTGGCAGAGCAATCAGCCCGAGCGCAGCAGTTCCTCCCCGAAGAGGGAGAGGGAGCAACTGCGTGACCCAGGTCACCTGACACATTGTCACACTCATACACGCACCGCGAGCGGGTGCGCGCACTCGCCCGCAGAGGCGCAGCCTGGCGGGGAGCAGGGCCGAGGCCGCGCACACACTAGTGAGGACGCAGCACCGCGCGTGGCTCCTCCACCTGCCCACGTACCCCCGCCCCACCAGGGCGAACTTGAGTGCACCCGCCCAGCTGCACTCCCGGAGCCTAGCGCGTAGCTCCTGCACGTGGTATCCGTTACTTGTAGACAATCTTCTGCTTCAGTCCTTGGCCAGCGTTCCCGTCCCAGGTGGGCTGCCCCGACCCTCCACTGCTGCTCATACCCCTACCTCAGAACCGCACGATGGGACAACGCAAGGCAAAGAACCGGGAGAAATGCACAGCAGCGGTGCAATCTCCGTAGTGATTGTCTCCTAAAGTGCCCTTAGGTTGCTTCCTACAAAGAGTATTAAAAATGAGGCCTAGGGCTGGAGGGAGGGCTTAGCGGTTAAGGCGTTTGCCTGCAAAGCCAAAGGACCCAGGTTAGATTCCCCAGGACCCACGTTAGCCAGATGCACAAAGTGACACATGCATCTGGAGTTCGTGGGCATTCTCTCTCTGTGTTTTATATATATATATATATACATACATATATAATGCAGCAATGTGGAGGTGAGACTAAAACATGCTTTCCTCTTCCAAAAGCTTTTCACCACAGAATATATTGTACCCACCCTCTTTGAATACAGACAAAAAAAAAGTCATGGGGACGAACTTCCTTCAGCTAAGCACAGTTAAGGAAAAAAAACAAAACAAACAAAAAAAAAAACTGGCTAGCCAGCAGGTGATCCAGATCCTGCAGGTACAAACAGCTCAGCAAGTGGTGTAATCCAGGACAAAGGGAGACCAGAAGCCCAGGCTGCAGACTTGGAGCCCTAGAGGGTTGCCTCAGTAGGGAACATTTATTGAGCATAGGCTCAGAATAAAGTACGGATGCTATGGGCAGGAATAGCAGAGCTCTGTCTTCCAAACCACAACTCTCATCCTAGATTTTCTGGTAGATGGGTACAGGCATCTTTTTAGGTGGGTGGCTGCTTCAGAGTAAAGGCCCCATATCTTACAGGTGAAAGGAAGCAGTATGATTTGGTATGACTGCATAGTCAAAATCCTTCCCAGGAGGAAACTGATGGAATGTGCAAAGATTTGAACTTTCAGTGAAAGGATAATTGATATAAGTGTGGGCAGAGTTTTAGGAGTTAATACAAGGATTACCATCCCTAAATATACAGGAGGAAGAGAAGGGAGCTAAATTTCTCAAGGCCTGAAAAAAGGGGGGCCTTAAACTCAATGGTAGTGTCCCCCCCATAATCTCAGGTGTTTTGAATGCTTGGTCCCCAGGTCCCCAGCTAATGGCAACTTGAAAGGTGGAGGCTTGCTAGAGGAGGTGTGTCACTGGGGGCATATCTTGAAGGTTTATTAGATCCCAGCTTGCAATTTTCCACCTGCTGTGGCAGAAGGTGATGTCCAGCCTCTTCTCTACCATCCTTTCCCTGCAATCATGAAGCTTCCACCTGAGACTGAATTAAAAATACAACTCTTTTTTTCCATCAGTTGCTTTTTTTTTTCTTTTCTTAATCTCAGCAATATGAAGGTAATTACAACATTTCCCATTAGGTAACACCTCTGCCAGAACCACCTCCGTCAAACAATCAGCAGTGGGAAGTGTAAAGGAAAAGGTTTTAGAGGCGAGTTTGAAAGGAAGAAGCAGGTAGACATCTCTGACATGGAGTAGGGTTTTATTTCCGGGTAGCAAAGGGACAACACATCAATGTCAGCAGGTTTGGTACTGGAAACATGAAGTCCCTGGTAGCTTTTTGCAAACGGGTTTTATGTTAAAAGATTGGGTATGCTGGACAAAAACGGTGGGGGGTGGGGGCAGGGGCCGAAGAAGGATTAGCACATGATGGTAGTGAACTTCTTTCTTCTGAGATAGCCAGCCAGGTATCTGGCTCCCCTGGGGTCATAAATCAACAGGCTGCTTTCTTTCCAGATAGCAGGGAGGCAGTTTTGTGATCTCTGGACAGACACAGACTCCTTGGTGTCCAGTAATAATATACTGAACTCCTGAAAGCCTCAATAAAGAGATTTGCTAACTCCTTCAGGAAGGAATATCCTGACCTCTCTCCCTCCCCCCACTTTCTAGGAAATGCCTTCCATTGGTCCAATCCAACTAGAAACCCTAGGGCAAGGTAGACTGGAACCTAGTGGTGGGGCAGGGCACATAACCAGTGCAAGCAGTTTCTCCTTACTCTCACCAGACTGAGGTACCTTACCTCATCAGTGGAACACCATTGCCCTAAAGAGTTAGAAGGAAAGCCAGACATGGTGGCACATGCCTTTAATCACAGCACTTGAAAGCCAGAAGCAGAATGATCACTGAGTTTGAGACCAACCTGGGACTACCAGTTCCAGGTCAGCCTAAGGCTACAGTGAAATCCTACCTGGAAAAGAACAAAAACAAAACAATTAGTAAGATGATTAAATAAGAAAAAAGAAAAACTCTCAGCTGTTGAAGGGACCAAACTGATGCCATGACAGGCTTCAGTAAGGTGCCACCCTAACTAGGCCCAAGTTTCAATTTCCCATGGGGGCAGGTTCTGGGGGCTGAGTCAGTTCCTGGAGACATGTTGCTTTCGCCCCAACAAATCAAAGATGTACAAATGTAACTGCTGCTTGCTTAGCCAATCATGTGAAAATATTACCTAAGCAGCCTGGAATCCCCCCTAGCTGTGTTTAAACGGGGCCTGCATGCTCCTCTGGGGGTCGCCATTTTGTACGAGTGGTTGACCCCTGCATGCTGGCCAATTCTGCAGAATAAACGCTCCGTGCTTTTACATACTATTTGACTCTGGGGGTCTTTTTCAGTGATTTTCAGACCCTTACGTTTGGGGGCTCATCCGCAATTGCTGGGGACCCCCAGACTCAATAGTGGAGCATTTTCTAGGGAAACTATTGGTTCTCCACCGATCGGTGAGTTGGGGTGCTCCTCTGTGTGTGTGTCTCTGTTTTACTCTGTTCCTTGTTTCTCTGGTAAATTTGGTGTCTGGACACAATGTGGAGGCCCACAGAGGTAAGGCTGATGAGCCACGTATTACCTCGGGGTCAGGGGGTTCCAAGGACGCTCTGGACCTTCTTCTGGTGGAGCCAGAGGTTCCTGTCTGGTGGAGCCTGAGGGCCCCCTTCTGACTCTGGTTTTAATAGATACTGACGGGTCACACCTGTCTAACAGAGCCAATTTATGGGATAAGCCGCCATCTGCATTGTTTTGGTTTCTTTTTTTCACTACCTGGGGAATTTGTTTCTGTATCTGTGTGTGACTTGTTAGTCCTTTTTACTTTATTGTTTAAGACACTATGGGAGACAGCAAGATCCACCCCACTGGACCTAGTCCAGTCACACTTCAAGGATTTCAGACACCTGGCAGACAATAGGGGTTTAACAGTACAGCCGTGAAAATTAACCATCTTTTGCAGGAATGACTGACTGTCTTTCAATGTGAGATGGCCAGAGAGAGGCACCTTCCACTTTCCCACCATTTATCAAGTTAAGGGTATTGTGTATGAGAGTCCTGAGCATCCTGACCATGTCCCATACATTATTATTTGGCAATATCTGGTGGAAAGGCCCCCTTGGGTATTTCCAAGTGTGTTAGAGATATTGATAAATATTATCCCCCAAGCGCTTTTCAGGTTTTCATAGAAAATGTATTTCATGGAGTTTATTAATAGGAGCTATCTCAAATCAATGGGTTATATAAAATCTGAAGGTATATATATTGGTGTTATAAAGCAAGTCTGGTTGTCAGGTAGAGATTTTTTTTTTTTTTTTGATGACCTAAATACTAAGGCTTTTTCTCTGCAAATTTCCAATAGTAAAATGTTTTATTTTTTAAAGCTAAACTACTTACTCTTTGTCAATGGGTAATAAGATTAATTGATTTGGTGTAATTTTTAGTCTTATAAAAAAGATGGTTAATTATGGGTTGAGATAAAATGATTAAAGGAACTGGGAAGGTATTTGTCAATGTTGAACATAAAATGTTTATGCTTTTTTTGAATGGGACTTAGATCAGAATGTTAAAGTATATGGATGGAGATATGCATATATAAAAAGGATGTAAGAAATTTTAAAAGACCAGATTTTGCCTAAATTTAATTTCTTTTTAAAAGAAACCAAAAGCTAATTTTCAGGCTAAACCTAAACACCATGCCTGCAGTTAAAGATTTTTTTTTAACTGCTTACAGACTTTTAAGGATGCTCTAAAGGTTTTATATAGGGGCATAGACTTAATATAAATTTGGCTTACATTAGACACAAATGATATCCTTTGTGGGTCACAAAGTCGTAAACACAGATGTAATTCATATTCTTTGGAGGTCTAACCAGGTTAGACATAGACAAGACCCTATCACCTTATGTATTGGAAATGGATAAAATAAATTAACTAATAGAAACAAACAGCTTCAGAATAAGACAAGGAATGCCAGGATGCTTAGCTCTCTGCTCTGTCATTTCCTTTTACTCTTGCTTACTGTTATATGCTATTTAAAGTCATGGCAAGCTGGACTCTGAAAAAGGGATGATGCCCCTTTATCTCAGACCCCATGCAAGTTTAAGCCATATGTCCCCCTGACCCTGTCGAGACAAAATGGCCAATTGTCTCCGACAAGAAACTCTTTATAGTTCTCTTTGAACACCTGTTTATCTGTTAGATGAAATTTCTCAGTAGACAAAAGGTTAAATAGGTAAACTGAGTCAAGGTACTTAATGAAGTTACAAACTCCTTACATAAGGCAAACATGAGACTTACCTAAAATGTATATTGGGATATAAACAGATGATATAAAAAGAAGGGCATCAGGGGCTGGAGAAATGGCTTAACGGTTAAGGCACTTGCCTGCAAAGCCAAAGGACCCCGGTTCGATTCCCCAGGACCCATGTTACCCAGATGCTCAAAGGGCACATGCATCTGGAGTTCTTTGCAGTGGCTGGAGGCCCTGGCATGCCCATTCTTTGTCCCCTCTCTCTCTCTCTCTCTATCTATCTATCTATCTATCTCTGCATGCAAATAAATAAATAAAATTTTTAAAAAGGACATCAAATAAATGATGGCTTAACAGTTACGGTGCTTATCTGGGAAGCCTAAAAATCTAGATTCGCTTCCCCAACACCCCCATTCTTATTGCTAAACCTAAATCTGATTTAAAACAGGTTCTCTGATATCCCTTTTCGAGACAGTCTTCTACACCCATCAGCCCACATGGGAGGACTGTCAACAACTCTTGCAAGAGGGAAAAATGTCTCGCTGCCATAGAGCATTTCCTGGACACCTTACAACATTTGGGCTATCCTGTGTCAGCCAGTAAGGCTCAGCTGTGCATGTGTATGACAACCTACTTGGGATACAAGCTCTGAGGCAATAAGAGGCTGCTGATGGCCTCTAGAATTTAGGCTCTCACTCAGATCCCCATGCCTCAGACTAACAGACAAATCTGAGAATTCCTCAAAACTGTGGGGTATTACAGAATTTGGACTCCAAGATTTGCTGAATTAGCCAACCCTCTATATGAGGCCACTAGAGGGCAAGAAAAAGATTTTAATTGGACTAAAAATGAGAAACAAACATTCCAAAAACTGCCTCGGTGCTTCCAGACTTAACCAAACCCTTCACCTATACATGGATGCAAAGGAGGGGACAGCCAGGGGCGTCCTAACACAGAGACTGGGGTCATGACATCACCCAGTGGCCTATTTGTCTAAGAACTTAGACCCAGTAGCCACCAGTTGGCCCCCTTGCATCCAGGCTATTGAAGCTGCTGCTATTCTGACAAAGGACACAGACAAACTAACCATGGGACAGACTTTATCAATTACAGCCCCCACATATGATAGAGGCTCTTCTAAAAAGCTCTCCCAACTGATGGCTCTCCAACTCCCACATAACCCACTATCAGGCCTTGCTCTTAGATCAACCAAGGATATAGTTTTACCAAACTGCGGCTTTGAATCCAGCCTCCCTGCTGCCTGAGACCAATAAGGCATCAGTTCCTCTGCATGACTGCATAGAGATCACCTCCACCTTTCATGGGCTCCACCCGGACCTGACAGATGTGGCTTGGCTGGACCCTGATTTGGTGATGTATTCTGATGGGAGCAGCTTTGTTGTGGATGGAATCAGGTATGCAGGGGCGGCTATGGTGACTTTGGAAGAAACCCTGTGGGCTGAGGCCCTGCCTCAGGGTACATCAGCTCAGAAAGCTGAACTGATAGCACTGACCAAGGCTCTGATCTTGGCAAAAGACAAAACAGTGAATATCTACACAGACAGCTATTATGCCTTTGCCATGGCTCATTTCCATGGGGCCATCTACCAGGGACAAAGGCTATTAATGGCAAAAGGTAACGACATTAAAAATAAAATAAAATTTTGGACTTATTGACTGTCACTTGGGAGCCTACTAAAGTGGCTATAATTCATTGTCTGGCTCATCAGAAAGGGGAGACCACAAAAGCAAGAGGGAACAGACTGACAAACCTAGCAGTAAAGAGTGCTGCCTCTCAGCATCCATCAGATTGTCTGGTCACCCTCCCAGCACTCACTCTTCCTGAGAGACCAGCATACACAGAACAAGACCTATAGCTCACCTCTCATCTGAGAAAAGAACAAACTCCACAAGGATGGTACTAACTGAAGAATGGACAACTGTTGCTGCCCAAGCCCTAGGGCAGAGACTGGCTAAACAACTACATGAAGAAACTCACTTAGGCAGCAACAAGCTAGCTGAGCTAATAAAGAATAAGCTTTTCTTCCCAGGCACAGACTCAGTCATCAAGGACACCACCACCTGCTGTCAGGCCTGCTAACAGACAAATGCCTCCTCTGGTAAGGTACCACCAAAAGGGGGTGAAAGAAAAAGGGGAACAGAGCCAGGTAGATACTGGGAAGTTGATTTCACAGATGTAAAGCCAGGTCAATATAGATATAAGTATTTGCTTGTTTATGTTGATACCTTTTCAAGATAAATAGAAGCTTTCCCTACCAAGTCTGAGACAGCCCATATAATAGTTAAAAAATTGTTAGAGATTATTCCCTGCTATGGGTTGCCCCTTAAGATAGGATCAGATAATGGGCCTGCCTTTATGTCAGAAATCACTAGAAAATTGACCAAGACACTAGGGATTAATTAAAAATTACATTGTGTCTATAATCCCAAAAGTTCAGGACAGATAAAAAGAATGAATTGGACCTTAAAGGAGACTTTAACTAAATTCACCCTAGAGTCTGGCAAAGGACGGATGGAACTCCTTCCCTTTGCCCTGTTAAGAGCCAAGTGTACCCCTTATGTAAATGTGCGGATAACCCCCATCCTACACTGATGGATCTTAAACAGATAACTGACTTTACTAATTAAATGCTTCTTTCTATCCAAATCTTAGACTTTTTATAAAACAAGGGCCCTAAGGCTAACCATAGATGCAGACCTAGAACAATTAGAAAAATCTATTGTACATCTACAAGACTCCCTCTCTTCCCTAGCTAAAGTAGTTCTACAAAACAAACGAGGTTTAGACCTACTATTCCTACAACAAGGTGATCTCTGTGTTACTTTAAAGGAGGAATGTTATTTCTATGTTAATCATTCTGGTGTTGTGAAAGAATCTATGGCTATACTTACAAAAAGTCTTCATAAAAAAATTGAAAAAAAAATCCCAAAGCTGGTACGAATCTGTTTAACTGGTCCCCTGGCTAACAACTTTAATTTCTGCCCTGACAGGTCCCCTTATCCTTTTGCAGCTTGCTATCACTTGTGGGCCCTGTATTATTAATGCCTTGGTCAAATTTGTTAAGGATCATTTAGCCACAGTACAATTAATGGTTCTGAGACAACAGTACCAACCTTTGGATTCATCTCAAGGAGTCAAGATGGGATCATACTCAAGGGGGGAATGAAGGGACCAAACTGACGCCATGACAGGCTTCAGTAAGGTGCCACCCTAACTAGGCCCAAGTTTCAGTTTCCCAGGGGGGCAGGCTCTGGGGGCTGAGTCAGTTCCTGGAGACATGTCGCTTTCGCCCCAACCAACCAAAGATGTACAAATGTAACTGCTGCTTGCTTAGCCAATCATGTGAAAAGATTACCTAAGCAGCCTGGAATTCCCCCTAGTTGTGTTTAAATGGGGCCAGCATGCTCCTCTGGGAGTCGCCATTTTGTACAAGTGGTTGACCCTTGCATGCTGGCTGATTCTGCAGAATAAACGCTCTTTGCTTTTACATACTATTTGACTCTGGGGGCCTTTCTTCAGCGATTTTTGACCCCTTACACTGTTTATCTCATAGAAAATAGATATATTAAAGGAAACTTGCATTATGGTATAAAAGTCCCCAACATGCCAGGATGACCCACAGGGAGAAACCAGGGAATAGAGATAACCACCCACCCACCTTCAAGTTACCCACAGGAGAAATGAGAGGAACAGAGATAAACCTTCACCAGCCTGCAAGTTATTGATACTAGAACAAGAGTTACAAGAAATTTATGACCCTGTGAAGCTGCTTGCTTAATGCCACATACACTTCTGTAGCTTTTGCTTGCTTGTTTCTGCTATAGATAAAAAGTATAAAAAACTCCACATGCCTAATCCTAGGGCTGGCACCATTACAGAGAGAATTGGGTGTCAGCCTGCTAGCATGAATATATCTTCCTCACCTCTGTCCAAATGGCTCTGAGTCTCAAATCTGTGCAGGAATTCCCTCAACATTTCTGGAAGCTCCAGTGAGTCAGACCACTGGACCCCTTGTTGAGTGGAAGGGGGTGAGAAGTGCACACCCCTGTGATTCCCAGGTTTCCTTTTAGGAGGCCAGAAGGGGGACTATGAGGCCCTGGACTGCAGTGCCTGAATGACAGAATGAGATGAAGAATCAGAGTTGCTGGCTAAATCAGATAGGAAAATCTGGGATAATCAGTAAGGAGCTGGCTCAGAGTGATCCTTATAGGAGGAGTTCCAAACCTCAAGGTGATTCAGAGGTGACGGCCTTCCTTCCTTCAGGACTGAAGTTGTTCTGGTCTTGGTAACTAATTAAATCAGGATTATTAATGGGACTAAATAGGTAAATTATTTAAACTCTAAGTGACTGAATGTGAATATGAGAATACAAGTGATGGGTCCATGGCCCTGAGTCCGATTGGGCCCCAACCTGTGGTTCCATTGAGGTCATTTCACCTAAATGGGCACTCATCTATCTATAACAGAGAGCTCTGACCAGGCATAGGGTTTATATGCATGGCCCTAAGGTAAGCCCTCCTAAGCTGCCATGAGGTGGATGACCAGGCAGGCATCTGACAGAGGAAGAATCTCCAGACTCTCCACCCCTCCATATGCACACAAAACACACACCCTATGTACGTATAAATTAAGATAGGTTCCTCCCAGTTGAAGCACTGACTAGGAGTTGGTGCTCCAGACTATGTTAGTAAATTGTAAGGCAGGATATTCTGGAGATTATGGCATCAAATTAAAACTGTCAAAACTGAAGACCTTCTGTGAAGTTGACTGGCCATCCTTTGGTATGGAATGGCTGCCATCTGTAGCATGAGAAAAGTCTGCACTGGGGACTCCAGCCATCCGGACCAGTTCCCACACATCAATTCCTGGTATGTGCTGGCTTTGTGCCCACCTGACTGGCTGTGCTTCCATACACCAAGGAAATCAGCCATCATGCTGGCTGCACAAACAACCAATCAAAAAGAGAACATCCCAATCCACCAGGCCCCTGGACAGAATGCTGAGCCCCGCCTCCGTGTATTCCACCCCATGAACCCACTGCCCCCTGCAGCCGATCAGAAACCAGGGGCACCATTGCCCACCATTTATCCAGCTCTGCTGCAGGAAGAGAGCCAAAGCCTTCTACTGCAGTTAGCGCCCCCTTTAGCTGAGAAATAAGGAAGGTCCCCAAACTCAGGCCACCTGACAACTAGGAAAGAACCTGTATTCCTCTGTCCACTGTGACAAATTCCATGACCATCCCTTCCCAGGGAAGATGGGACTTATGGGATGTGCCCAATGCAGTATATATACCAGCCTTTCACTACCACTGACCTCCTGAACTGGCGTCACCATACTCCACCATACTCAGAGCAACCCCAAGCCATGACCTCCTAACCACTATCATGCAGGGCCACCAGCCAACTTGGGATGATTGCTGTCAGCTGCTGTCCACCCTCATCACCTCTGATGAGAGGTGACACAGTTACCAAGTTGCTAGAGCCTGGTTGATTACCCAGGCCCACCCAGATGCCATTAATCCTAAGCAATTTGTGGATACCACCCTTCCAAATGACTAGAACCCCAATACCCAAGAAGGGATGGAATCCCTCATCCTGATGAGACAAGCAATCATAAGAAGAGCCTGAATGTGTGCCCAGGGAGCCACCAATCTGACCAAAGTGAGTGAGGGGACTCAGAAGCTGGACAAGTCACCCAGCCAATTTTATGAGAGACTCTGTGATGCATACCAACATTTCACTTCATTTGACCCTGAGGCCCAGGAGCACAGATTCATGGTGAACACAAGCCTTTGTCTAGCAGTCAGCTTCAGATGTGCACTGGAAATTACAAAAGCTAAACGGTTTTGCTGGAATGAATATTGATCAACTCATCCATATCATGGCCAAGGTGATGGCTAACCAAAAGGAAACAACAAACAGAGAAAAGGAGAGATATGGGGGTGGCAAAATCATGGCAGTGGCCCTCAGAGACAAAAGGGCTGCTCAGAGACCGAGGCCTGCTGGTAAGGGAAGCTGTCACATCCCACTAAAAAAGGACCAATGTACCTATTGTAAGGAGCAAGGTTATTGGAAAACTGAATGTCCTAAGAAAAAAGAACCCAAGGTTTCAAAGGGATAAGACCTGCCATGATTGCAGTCTACAAGCAGGTCCATCCACCCAAGGTCAAAGACCCTAAATGGGAAACTGAATCTGACAGAGGGAGACTGGGCTCAATCACAATGGCCCCCAAGAGCCCACGGTTAAAATAAACCTGGGGCGGGGGTGCACAAACTGTGGACTTTATTTTAGATACCTGTTGGGGTCCCCCCCAAGGCCAGCTCAGGAGGGACGATAGGGTCTCTGCCGAATTGGGGTGAGCAGCGCGGAGTCACGACACAGACTCCGGGAGTTGGGTGAAAGTGGGAGCGAGAACCCACAAACTCGTTTATTCAGGAAGTGTACATGGGTTTTAAGGGGCTGTTAATCTTTGCATGGGGCGGTCCCCTTTTGGTGACCAATGACAGCTTGTCTCTGGACAGGACATCTCGTAGTAGGCTTCTCGCGAGCATGGGGCTGTAACTCTTGTCACATCAAGCTTGCGCAAAACGCTATTTTTACAGAAGCCACTTCCTGTTGTCTTTTGCCATGCGGTCTGGCTGGGACCAGGCCTGTATTGTGCCATACATATCCTCCTTTTTGTTTTTATTATTGGCAACCCTGAGAGGTATGGTTTATTGCCAAGCCATTGTTGAACCCAGGCCCCAAGGGATCATCATACGTGACAGTGCCTGTCTTAGGTTGATCCATCTCATGGAGACTTACCCGTCATGGGCCAAGTGCCACCTAGGTGAGGAAACCCGAGGGGGATAGCCTGGTATGGCTTTTGGAAAGCCGTTGTTGAACCCAGGCCCCAAGGGATCATCACATGTGACAGTGCCTGTCTTAGGTTGCCCCATCTCATGGAATCTTACCCGTCCTGGGCTGGCTGCCATCCTGGTGAGAAACCCGAGGGGTATGGCCTGGTATGGCTTTTAGCATGAGGTCTGGCTAGGACCAGGCCTGTATGAGGCTGTTGCCTAGGAGGCATGGAAGGGCCAAGTGGGCGTGGCTCTGTGGCATGTGAACAGTCCCAGCAAGCGAGAATCAACTAGAGAGCCTGAAGAGGAACTGGGGTAGGACAGGTTGCTGGGTGAGTTCACCCTAGCGTCATAGTCAGTAGCATTGAGTGTCCTTAATGGTAGCAGCTCAATGTAATGAAAGGAGTTGGAAAGGAATTTATAGCTAGGTGGGGAGATAAGTTTAAAGTCCCATATGTAGTCTGAGGGGTCTGGCATCATCTTCTTCAGCAAGGCTGGTCGCTGAGTCAGTGGCTGGTGGAGGGAAATAAGTTTAAAGTCCTGTATGTAGTCTGAGGGGTCTGGCATCATCCTCTTCAGCAAGGCTGGTCGCTGAGTCAGTGGCCGGTGGGGAAATAAGTTTAAAGTCCCGTATGTAGTCTGAGGGTCTGGCATCATCTTCTTCAGTAAGGCTGGTTGCTGAGTCAGTGGCTGGACGGACGTTTCTGGCAGGAACCCAAACTGGGATCTGTGAAGTTTCTGGAAAGACACAAGCATACCCTCGGCCCTGCGTTAAAAGAGGGTGGGGCCCCTTCCAAATATTAGTAAGAGGATCTTTCCAGCAGACTAAGGGTAAGGGTGTTGTGGTTGGTTGGGATCTCCAATGTTTGTAGGCTGGGGAGAGTCCTGCCTCATCAAAGGTGAGAAAATTGAGGGTGAAAAGAGCTTCCACTAGGGCCAAGTGGGGGTCCTTGGGCGACATAGTGGACTTTTGTTTTATAATTAGTTCTTTTAGGGTCCGGTTTGTTCTTTCCACGATGGCCTGTCCTTGTGGGTTGTAGGGGATCCCAAGGGAGTGTTTTATTCCCCAAGATTCCATGAAGGATGTGAATTGGGCAGATGTGTATGCAGGGCCATTGTCTGTTTTAATTGACCAGGGCACACCCATGACCAACATAGCGGTTTTTGTTGCCTTAATAACATGGGATGCCTTTTCCCCAGAGAGAGAGCAATAGCAAAAGTAAGCTTAGAGTAAGTGTCCACAATGACATGGACATATTTGAGGTGGCCAGGGCCTCGAGGGGGGCAGACACAGGATTGATATCTTTGGTAGCTACAATCCATTTATGGAGGTCCTTATTACGCACGGCAGCAATAGCATTATGTGCTGCTGCGGATGCTCCTTCCCATGTCAGTTGCTTAACTAAAGCGTCCCTGGCGGGGCCAGGGGGAGTGCGTCGGTCCACGGACTCTGTCACACCAGAGAGGAAATCTGTGAAGCCCTCAGATGCTCCCTGGACCAGATTACGAAAATAGGTATCCGGCTTCTGTGGGAGGCAGGCCTTAAGCCCTTGAAGGGATAACGATTTAATTTGGTCAAAGTAGACGTGTATGCCCACTGTGGCTTGTGATACAGGGTCTGTATAAGGTCCTGTGCTAAGGAGCATGTTCAAGGTAATTGGAATTCCATCCCTAAGATTTTGGTGGGCCTGGGATTCCGCCAGGTCACTATAGGCGGCTTTCCATTGGAGGAATTCGGGGGAGAAGAACTGCCTTGAGGACGGAATACCAGTCATAGTAAGTCTGAAGATGGATGGCCCATTGTAAGAGGACTTGTTTAAAGTAAGCAGAATCAATGCCGGATTCCTGGGCTGCCTTACGGATGAGGGCCAGATCAAAGAGGGGGGAGGGGAGCCACGGCCTGATTGTCGCATCCGGCCCTACGTTAACAGGGAAGGCGGCGAAGGGGCGTGTCAGGGAACCAGCAGTCACCTGGGTGTGTCCAGGGTTGAGCGGGGGGAGGTCCCTGGAAGGGTAACGAGGGGGAGGGGTGGTTGCAACTGTGGCCGTAGCAGGAGGGGGTTGTGGTGGTGGTCTATTGTAATGTAAAAGTTTGACTTTCTCTTCATCCAAGTTACTGTAAGAGGGGGCTGGGAGGAAGGAACTTTGAAGAGCCAGTTTAGGATCCTTACAGCGTTCGTTATGGGCTGAAATGACGTTCTCCACAGTGGAGTCTTTTTGTTTTAATTTTAAGCCACATTGCAGAAGGAGGGCCTTAAGAGCTTGCAATTGCGGCATCCTCTGGTGGGGAGGGAGGTTGCCCATTGACGCGTGGTGTTGTTTGATGGGGGGGCTGGGCTGGGACACTCCTGAATCAAAGAGACTGAGAAAATAATAACCCAGATCAAAGATGATAGACCAGAGGATAATCATGCAAACCACAAGTCCTAATGTTGGGGCCAGCTGAGACATACGGATAGATTGTTTAGGACCCACGTGTCTTGTGTTTAGTGGGGGGAGGGGCCAACATAGGCTTAGGGCCGTGCGGCAGTGTGTGCCTTACTGGGTGGGGTAGGGGAGGACAAACAAAGAAAGAAGGGGGGGTAAGGGGCTGCCTGCTCACCCACAGGCAACCGTTAGCCGTTTTTCTCTCACCAATGAAGAACTGGGCGCTTTGCTCGTCGAACTTTCAGGGACGAGGCATCGCCGAGGGGGCTTCTCGAAGAACTGGGCGTTTTGCCATTCTGCCAAACGCCGAGGGGCTGCTCACCGGCTCACGGGACGTTCAACGGGGCATCTCGCCAGATGCCGATGGGGCAGGGGGGTCACGGATGGGGTGTCTCACTAAAACACCGACGTCGGGGCAGAGGGTCCCTGTTCAGGCGCCAGATGTTGGGGTCCCCCCCAAGGCCAGCTCAGGAGGGACGATAGGGTCTCTGCCGAATTGGGGTGAGCAGCGCGGAGTCACGACACAGACTCCGGGAGTTGGGTGAAAGTGGGAGTGAGAACCCACAAACTCGTTTATTCAGGAAGTGTACATGGGTTTTAAGGGGCTGTTAATCTTTGCATGGGGCGGTCCCCTTTTGGTGACCAATGACAGCTTGTCTCTGGACAGGACATCTCGTAGTAGGCTTCTCGCGAGCATGGGGCTGTAACTCTTGTCACATCAAGCTTGCGCAAAACGCTATTTTTACAGAAGCCACTTCCTGTTGTCTTTTGCCATGCGGTCTGGCTGGGACCAGGGATACCAATACAGCCATTAGCATGGTGCCATTCTCTACTGGCCAACTCACCAAGGGCTCTATCACAATTGTTGGGGTCACAGGGACCACCAAAAAGTACTAATTTTGTGAGCCAAGGGATTACTCAATGGGAGGCCACCAGGTCCGCCACCAGTTCTGTATGTGCCTAAAGCTTTGGGGTCCCTTTTAGGTAGAGACTTATTATCTAAATTGGGCACCACAGTAACAATGGATCTGAGCCCTACCACCAACTCTGGAACCCCACCAGTGCTGACTCTAGAAGTCTGCCCTGAAGAAGAGTGGCACTGCACTCTGAGGTCCTGACAGGAAACATTCAAGACTTGTGCCAACTTAGCTGGTATTTGGAGCACTACCCCAAGGTGTGGGATACACATAAGGAAGTTGGCCTTGCTAAAGTGGTAACCCTCAAGCCTGGTATCACGCCAATAAAACAGAGGCAATACCCATTTGCCTGGATCTGAAAGATGCCTTCTTCTGCTTGCAGTTAGCACAAGTAGCACAAACTCTTGTTTGCCTTTGAGTGGGAAGATCTGGAGATGGAGACAAAAAGCCAACTGACTTTGACAATGACTGCCCCAAGGGTTCAAAACTCCCCCACCATATTTGGGAAAGAACTGACAAAAGTCCTAGAAAGCTGCCAACCAGCAGAATGCACTAAACTGCAATATGTAGATGACATATTGCTGGCTTCCCCCTCCAGAGAAACCTGTGAGACAGGCACTGATGAACAGTTACAGTTTCTACAGGAGACAGGGGACAGGGTCTCAAAGAAGAAGACCCAAATCTGCCAGGAGGAGGTCACCTACTTAGGATATCACCTCAGCCAGGGAAAAAAGAAATTGAGAAAGGGACAAATGATCACCCAGAACCCTTGCCCCAAGACTAAAAATCAACTCTGGAAATTTCTGGGAGCGTCTGGATTCTGTGGGCTCTGGATCCTAGAGTTCTCCACTGGAGCAGGGCCTCCCCACCAGGCCTTCTGTGAATCTGCAATGAACCCTTTAAAATGGACACAAGAAGAAGAGGAAAGCTTCAACCAGCTCAAAGAAAGACTAAGTGAAGCACCTGCATTAGCACTCCCAGATGTCACCTGGCCTTTCATCCTATATGTATACAAAAAGAAGGGAGTTGAGCTAGGGGTGCTGACCCAACAGCTAGTGCTATTGGTTCAAGTGGCTAAACCCCATGGTGGCAGGGTGGCATCCCTGCATCCAGACACTGGCGGCCATGGTATTGCTGGTTCAGGAAGTAGAGAAGCTGACTCTGGGACAGACCATCACAGTCAGTGTACCCTACCATATCCCTTCCTTGCTCAATGGGATAGCTAACTGTTGTATGACCAGAAAGCAGACGGTCTGGTATCAGGCCATGCTGAGAGAAAATCCCTGAGACAGTGAACCCAGAATCCTGCCATATATTTACCAGAATATGAGGGGGAAAACCCCTCCATTCCTATGAAGAAATGGTAGAGGATATATTCTCTTCCTGACCTGATTTAAAGGATGAACCACTCCCTAACCTCTTCACTGATGGGAGCTGGAGTTTACAACAAGAAAAATACTGCATGGGGTATATGATAACTACTGCCAATGAGGTCTTGGAGGAGGGGAGACTTCCCAATGATTAGTTGGCCTGAAAGGCTCACCAGAGCCCTCCTCTGATGAGCTACAATTTATAACAACTTCAGGTACACCTTTGCCACCTACACATCCATGGGACCCTCTCTCTATAAGGAGAGAGGACTGTTAACATTGTGAGGGAAGAAATACAAAAGAGCAACCAGATCCTTCAGCTTCTGGAAATGATCTGCACCCACCCCCCACCCAGGCCCTCGCAATAGATCATTACCAAGCTCATACTTGAAACGGAGACAAAGGGAGCTAAGAAAACTGAGTGGCAGACTAAACAGCCAGATAGGCAGCCCTCCTGGAGGAACTGAGCCAAAGCCCTCCTCTTCTGAGACCCAAGAAGATGTTTTGCCCTCCTAGTCCTCCCTGGGAAGTCAAAATACTGACCCGAGGAGAAGGAGGAAGCATTAAAGGAAGGAGCAACTGAAAACTCAGAGAGATCACTGATCGCCCAAGATAGCAGAATACTAATCTCAGAATGGGCAGCACCTGGCTTGGTCAAGCAGGCCCATGAGGTGACTCACCTGGAAAAATCAGCACTGCAGGCCCTGCTGTAGAGGCACATGGTGGTCCTGAGGCTGGCAACATTGGCTCAACAAGTTGGCAAAGCATGTCTGCAGTATTACAGCACAATCCCAAACAAGGGCCCTGAGCCCTGCTGCTACCCCAGAAGTAGGGATCCTATCCATTTAAACATTTGAAAGTGGATTTCAAGGACCTCCAACCCTGTGATACTGATACCTACTGGTCATAGTCTGTGCTTTCTCAGGCTGGGTAGAAGTCTTCCCCACTTGCATGGAGGATGCCCAAAAGGTGTCTCATGCTCTGGCCAGAGAAATCATTCCATGCTTTGAGGTCCCAATGAACATCGGATCAGATAATAGCCCTGCTTTTGTCAGCAAATTTGTCCAACATATGTCTAAAATGGTGGGACTAACTTGGGACCTGCACAGGTGGTACCACCCACAGTCCTTAGGCAGAGTTGAATGAATAAACAGAACTCTGAAAACTGCCATGACCAAACATTGCCAGGAGATAGGCCTGGCTTGGCCAGAAATCTTGCTGTTTGTGTTGTTCAGAGGGCACTTCACGTCTGTCAAGTGTGGGTTTTCCCCTTTTGAAATCCTGTTTGGATGTCCACCCCTGCTGCTCCCAAGGGACTCTGATGACCTCTGGGAGTACGGACAGACTCACATCCAGTAGTTTCTTTCTTTCTTTTTTTTTTTTTTTTTTTTTTTTTTTGGTTTTTCGAGGTAGGGTCTCACTCTGGTCCAGGCTGACCTGGAATTAACTATGTAGTCTCAGGGTGGCCTCGAACTCTCGGCGATCCTCCTACCTCTGCCTCCCGAGTGCTGGGATTAAAGGCGTGCGCCACCACACCCGGCTTCTTTTCTTTTTTTTTTTTTTTTTTTTTTTTTTTTTTTTGGTTTTTGAGGTAGGGTCTCACTCTGGTGCTGGGATTAGGGTGGCGTGCGCCACCTCTGCCACCCGAGTGCTTCTTTTCTTTTTTATTTGAGAGAGAGAGAGAGGAAGAGGCACAGAAAGAATGGGTGTGCCAGGGCCTTTTCAGGCACTGTGAACAAACTCCAGATGCATGCACCCCCTTGTGCACATGTGCAACACTGCATTTTTGCATCTGGCTAAACATGGGACCTGGAGATTTGAACAAGTGTTCTTAGGCTTCACAGGCAGGCGCCTTAAGCACTAAGCCATCTCTCCAGCCCACATCCAGTAGTTTCTAAAGGACTTGGTCAGTGCTGCAAAGGAGATAACTGGAAGCTTAAATCCCACCCCCCTCTGGTGCCTGTTCTCTGTGTGCTTTAGTTTCTTGTACCATCATAATAAAAGTTTTCCTCCAAACTGTAAGCTGAAATAAAACCTCCCCACCATAAGCTGCTTCTGGTCAAATGTTTTAGTGGGTACACCATGTATATACTATCTTTGAGTATTTAAATTTATATACCATTTAAATTTTTAAAAGAGTATTTAAATAATATTGAAAAAACTATTAGAAGAACCTCAAAAAATTTTAAGAAACTTCAATGTGAGATCAACCCAGTGAGGAGCCTGCTGTGGTGGTGGTCACTCTGGCCAAAAATCAGCCTGTCTTTTGCAGTCCCCTAGGTGAAAGTTCTAAAGAATGTCAGGATTTGTCTCTGGGCTACCCATGGTTTTTTCTGTTAAGGTTTCCATGCCAGGTGGCCTTTTACATGATAAATGCTTAGTAAATGAAGAGGGAGCAACAGATGGTCACTATAGCTGGATAAAGAGAGATTGCCTTGTAATAATATGTAATAACTGAATGTAGAAATTAAGAATTTTGATTCATCTTCTTGGTATGAGAAAGAAGGGAAGTGGGAGAGAAAGGGTTCTGCTCTCCACCCAAAGTTAGAATGTTTTTGAGAGCAGCTTTGGGAAGAGAGAAAAGACAAATTTTCTTTTAAAAAAATATTTTATTTTTATTTATTTATTTATTTGAGAGAGAAAAAGAAAGAGACAGAGAGAAAGGGAGAAAATGGGCACACCAGGGTCTCCAGTGACTGCAAATGAACTGCAGACACACACATGCACCACCTTGTGCATCTATCTGGCTTACGCTGGTCCTGGGGAATTGAACCTTGGTCCTTTGGCTTTGTAGGCAAGTGCCTTAACCGCTAGGCAATCTCTCAGGCCTTAAGTTTTCTTTTTTAAAAATTATTTTATTTATTGATTTGCAAGCAAAGAGAGAAGAGGATGAGGGGATGGTCACAACAGGGCCCACTGCAAACAATACATGTGTCATATTGTGTATCTGGCTTTATGTGAGTACTGGAGAATCAAACTTGGGTCCTTAGTCTTCATGGGTAAGTGCCTTAATACCTAAGCCATTTCTCCAGCCCTCTTTTTTTTTTGGGGGGGGGATGTTTTTGTGATCCACTCAGTTTAATTAGGGTTACCTGCATGAGAATATTCTAGGGAAAGTTGCACATTTGTGACAGTTAACTTCTATTGTCAAGTTGATCAGATCATAAATCAAGTAAGATAGGCTTCTTAGGTAGAACTGTGAGGGCATTTCCAGGAAGGAATAACTGAAGGAGGAAAACTTTCCTCTCAAGTGGGTGGCCCTTCTGGTGGTAGACTATATATAAAGACGCTGCAGGAGAACACAGAACCTTTGTCTTGGCTGCCTGCCCTACTCATTGGTGCATTCATCTACACAGTTGCTGCTATTCTTTATTATTAATTATTATTATTATCATTGTTATTATTATATTTATTAGAGAGGGAGAGAGAGAATGGGCATGCCAGGGCCTCTAGCCACTGCAAATGAACTCCAGATGTATGCTCCACCATGTGCATCTGGCTTATGTGGGACCTGGAGATTTGAACTGGGGTCCTTAGGCTTCACAGGCATGCGCCTTAACCACTAAGCCATCTCTCCAGCCCCTGTTGCTGCTATTCTTCATAGACTTTGGAACCCAGTGTCATTGGCCTTCCAGTATAGACTGAAGCCAAGTGTCTGTCCAGAAATCCTCCAGGCCTTCAGTGCCAGATTGGGACTGCTAAGGCATCCAGCCTCATGGATTGAGCAGCTAACAGATTCTTCAACACTCCATCCTGCAGATATCCATTGTTGAACTGCCCATATGCTGTAAACCTATCGATTAAATCCCCTTTATAATACATTTTATTCTATTGGTTCTGTACCTTTAGAGAACTTTGACTAATACAACACTCAAAAATTAGTTTATTGAGCTGGAGAGATGGTTCAGGGGTTATGACACTTACTTGAAATGCCTAATGACCCAGGTTTGATTCCCCAGTACCCATATAGAGCCAAAAAAATTTGTGCATGCATCTGGAGTTTATTTGCAGTGGCTAGACGCCCTGGTGCACTTCTGTCTCCCTAGCTCTATTTTATCTAAATAAAATAAAGTAATGTATTTAAAAATTAGCTTATCCCAGTACTAGGGAGGCAGAGGTAGGAGGATCACTGTGAGTTTGAGGCCACCCTGAGACTACATAGTGAAGTCCAGGTCAGCCTGGGCTAGTGTGAGACCCTACCTCAAAAAACAAAACAAAACAAAACAAAACAAACAAAAAAAGTTTATTGTCTCAGTTCATTTCCTGTATTGACTGAAAAGAAAGGGGAGAGGGCTTTAAAATTCCTAACTAACAAAAGTAGAATACTTCCTGTTACACTAATAAACTTGATCATTATTATCATTCCTTTTATTAGGGACATAAATAGCAAGTGACTTAGTACCCTTTCTGGTTTACATGGTGTGATAGTTTGAATAGAAGGCCCCCAATATATTCAGTGTTTTATTAGTTTATAGTTTGCATCTACAGCCACCTTGCTGAAGGCAGTGTCTCTGGGTGGATCTTAAGGTGTGGTGGTGGGTTTAGGATTTCAGACTAAAGATATGCAAAGTGTGCCTAGTTGTAGTTCCTGTGGTGTGCTGTGCTGTGTGGCTTTTGGCTTGTGGCTTTTCTCTCTGTGTTTGGTCCTGTGAAGGCAGGCCAGCTTCTTCTGCCATTATGGAACTTTCCCTGTATCTGTAAGCTTCAATAAATATCCCTTCCTCCATAACTTTGCCTGGTCTGGAACCTGAAGCTGTCTGCTACAGAAGTTGGTACTGAGGAGTGGGCTGAGATGAACCTAACCATGTGGATTTTCATCTTTTGGAACCTTTGTTTTGGAGGAACTGGCATGAACTTGGTGCTTGCAACTGAAGACGCCTTCTGGAGTGGTAGAACAAGTTTTATGGACTATTCTGATGAGAGTTTGAGAATGCTAAGTGCAGACAGTATTGAACTTCAAGGGTTGGCTTATGAACTTTCTAAGGGGTAGGAAAGATTGCAGAGGACTTTGTTGGAACTGGGCTACTAGCAGAATGGTTGGCTGTGTTCTGCTGCCCAGGCCCAGAGAGTTTAATCAAGGTTAAATTTGTAATGGACTGATGTGCTTGGCTAAAGATATTGGACCAAGAGATTTAATATTTTAAGTTGGAAAACCTCAAGCAAATTAAAATTAGAGGCACTGAGACTGGTTTTAGGTTACTGGAGCTGCTATTGTCAACACATTAGCAATCCTAAGGAAGGTGGCCCAACTGCTTTACATTAAAACAATGGAGAAGATGCCTGAGGAAAGACTGTTAGAAATGCAAACTCTTTTGAAAAGAGTTGACTGGAGAAGGAACCTTCTTTTCAAGGTTATGATTTATTTTGTCCCTGGATTAAGAATATGGCTGTGTCCTGCACACCTGGTATTGGAAGTTTTGGAAGCATGAAAAATGCATGGAGTGCTCATGAGTTGCACACAGTTCCAGGAGCTGCTGCTGAGATGTGGCATGAGGCAGAGAATGATGCCCTGATAGGCTAAGAGCCTTTGGAAGATGGACCATGGTTTGCATGGAGACCTGAAGATGTTTTGGATATGCCACAACTGTGCAAGGGATACCATGAAGCGCACTGTTGGCCAGAGATGGAAGATTTCCCTGAATACTCTGCCCAGATGAAGGGGCAGAATTGGAAAATGTGGAGGCTGTCAGTCTCTGGTTGTATTGAATTTGAACTGCAGAAGTTTGATGATTGCTGATGGTGGTTGAGTTTGCATTGTTCTAGTCTCTCCTTGCTATGCCTTATACCAGTTGAAAATGTTTACTGTGTGTCTTTATATGTTGAAAGTATTTAACTTGTTTGATTTTACAGGACTCACTATCTTAAGTTGGTCAAGACTGTGGGGACCTTTGAAACTGGACTGAATACAATATATAATGTGTGATAGTTATAAATCTACTGGGGGCCAGGGGCTGAATGTGGTAGTTTGAATAGATGTCCACCAATATATTCAGTGTTTTATTAGTTTATAGTTTGCATCTTCAGCTACCTTGCTGAAGGCAGTGTCTCTGGGTGGATCTTAAGGTGTGGTGGTGGGTTTAGGATTTCAAACTAAAGATATGCAAAGTGTGCCTAGTTGTAGTTCCTGAGGTGTGCTGTGTTGTATGGCTTTTGGCTTGTGGCTTTTTTCTGTGTTTGGTCCTGTGAAGGCAGGCAGCTCTTACAGGTTCTTTTCACTACAGAAGAAAGAGAATGAATCCAAGCTGCTGCCTGTAAGCTGGTTCTTGGATCTAATGGTCAGCACACAGCTTTGCAGGCTGACATGGATGCAGCCTTTCCCTTAACTGACCCATATTGGGACTCCAATAGCCCTGCAGGTAAGGAGAGACTGAGAATCTACCACCAGATTCTGATGGGGGGGGGGTCACCGAGAGGCTGTGAGGGAGCCCACAAATTTATCTAAAGTAGTACAGGTTATACAAGGTAAGGAGGAAAGCCCAGGGGCCTTTTCAGAAAGACTATTATAAGCATACCAGACCTATATGCTCCTGGACCCAGAAGCAAGAGAAAACCAGTCTGCTGTGAACATGGCTTATGTCAACCAGGCAGCACAAGACATCCACAGTAAGCTTCAGTGACTGGATGGTTTCACAGGTAAGCAAATGTCAGAACTTGTAGCTATAGAAGAAAAAGTTTATAGCAATAGAGAAACTCCAGAAACAGACAGACCAAAGACTTAGCCAAAATACTGCTGCCTGCCTCATAAAAATCTAACCCAAAGGAATTAAGAGTCATGGCTTATGGAAGAAAAAGAAACAAATCAGCCCCACAATCAAGAGGGGAAGGACAAAACCGACCCCACTTCCCAAAGGACCAATGCACTTACTGTACAGAAATGGGACATTGGAAAGACAAATGTGCAAAAAGACAAAAAGACAAAACTCCAAAAGTCTTAGAAGTAGGAGAACTCAGCGGCTGAGGGTATCAGGGCTTATGTCCCCTCCAGGAGCCCTGGGTAACCCTAAAGGTGGAGGGGAAACTGGTAGACTTCCTGGTTGATATGGGTGCACAACATTCTATCTTAAAACAAGCTATGGGGCCCCTGTCCAACAAGAAAACATGGGTCCAGGGAGCCACTGGGACTAATCAATATTCATGGACTACCCAAAGACAAGTGGACTTGGGAATGGGACGGGTAACCCATTCATTCATGGCCATCACTGGGTGCCCATATCCACTCCTGGGGCAAGATCTCTTGACTAAAATAGGGGCACAAATCCATTTCAGCCCCAAGGGAGTACAGGTTCTCAATCAGAATGGTCCTGTACATGTGTTGACTGTGTCCCTGGAGGAAGAATATAAACTCTATACCTCACCCTCCCAAGCTATCCCTGAGAGTCCATATCTGAGGGAACTATGGGAAGAGATTCTAGGTGTATGGGCAGAAAAAAGTCAGTCCAGACTGGCCAAACATCGGGTCCAGATCGTGGTCCAATTGTGGGCCAATGCCAGCCCAATCCAAGTCTGCCAATACCCTATGTCCCAAGAGGCCAAATTTGGTTTAACACCTCACATAAACTGACTTTGGGAACAAGGGATATTAGTCCCTTTTCAGTCTGCCTGGAATACTCCTCTCCTGCCATAAAAAAGCCCCACTCCAAGAACTACCAGCCTGTGCAGGATTTGAGAGAAATTAATAAACAGGTGGAGGACATCCACCCCATGGTGCCGAATCCATACACTCTGCTGAGTGCTCTGCCACCTGAATGCGATGTGTATATGATACTAGACCTCAAGGATGCATTCTTCAGTCTGCCGCTTGCCCCAGCCATCCAACCTCTGTTCGCATTTGAATGGAGTGATCCAGAATGTGGATTCAATGGGCAATTAATGTGGACCAGATTGCCACAAGGATTTAAGAACTCACCCACCATTTTTGATGAAGCACTCCATGAGGATTTGGGTGAGTACTGTCAGGCCCATCCCCAAATAACCCTCTTGCAGTTTGTAGATGACCTCCTTATAGTGGCCCCAGATGAAAAAAGCCTGCCGCTCAACCACAGAGGCCTTGCTGAAAGAATTGGACTGCATAGGATACTGAGTCTCAGCCAGAAAAGTGCAGCTCTGCCAGAGGGAAGTAATGTACCTTGGGTACAGACTAAAGGGGGAGCAAAGCCTGTGGTCTCAAGCCCACAAAGAGACAATCCTCAACAGCCCCCACCCCAAAACCTGACGACAAGTTCGAGAGTTCTTGGGATTTTGTAGACTTTGGATACCCTGATTCATGGAAATTACCAAGCCTCTCTATGAGGCCACAAGGGGACAAGAAAATTCCCTAGACTGGACCCCAGAAATGGAAAGAGCCTTCCTCCAATTAAAGGAGGCCCTCTTAAAATTCCTAGCCCTGGCCTTGCCAGATATTCACAAACCTTTCCATCTTTACATTGATGAAAACAAAGGTGTAGCTAAAGGGGTATTGACCCAAACTCTTGGCCCCTGGAAAAGGTCAGTTGCTTACCTGTCAAAGAAACTAGACCCAGTGGCAATGGGATGGCCCTATGCCTCTGAATAACAGCAGCCACCACCTTATTAAAGACTCAGATAAACTAACTTTGGGCCAAACCCTGAAGGTGACTACTCCTCATGCTATTAAAGGAGTGCTAAAACAGCCCACTGACAGATGGCTGACCAATGCCAGACTGACTCATTACCAAGCTCTTCTTTTTAACCCCCCATGGGTCCAATTCACCACCAGTCAGGCCCTCAACCCTGCAACGCTGCTACCTGACCCAGGACAGTCCCATACACGACTGCTTGGAGATCTTGAGCAGTTTACAAGGGACCCGCCCCAATCTTAAGGACATTCCCCTTAAAGGGACAGAACTAACTTGGTATGCAGATAGTAGCAGCTTCCTTAAGGATGGTGTCCGGTATGCAGGAGCCACGGTGACAACTGAAGAGACAACCATGTGGACAGAAGCCCTTCCACCAGGTATGTCTGCCCAAAAGGCTGAATTAATAGACCAAGGCCCTACAACTCGGCCAAGGGAAAAGACTTGACATTTATACTGATAGCCAATATGCTTTTGCAATTGTACATGTTCATGGGGTTATCTATAAAGAAAGAGGACTGT
The DNA here is from genome assembly GCA_036365145.1 of Orientallactaga sibirica. NCBI lineage: Eukaryota > Metazoa > Chordata > Mammalia > Rodentia > Dipodidae > Orientallactaga > Orientallactaga sibirica. The sequence continues at coordinate 1,396,943 of JAEOAD010000020.1, forward strand.
TGACAGCTGAAGGAAAAACTATTAAAAATAAACAGGAGATTTTGGATCTCCTACAAGCCATATGGCTACCTAGGGAGATAGCAATCATACATTGCCCTGGACACCAGAAAGGAGATGAGCCTACCTCCAAAGGAAACAACAGGGCTGACAAGGAAGCACAAGAGGCAGCCCTCCAGGTTGCTACTGCCCTGATGGCAAAGCTGCCTCCAATGATAGTGCCAACCTTGCCAGAAACACCAAACTATACTGACTCAGAACTATGGAGGATTCATACCTGTACAGCAGCTTATAATGAACAAGGATGGTATAAGACTCCTGATGGAAGGATCATCCTCCCATCGCACTTTGCTAGTCAACTCATCAGACAAATAAACCAGAGCACTCATCTGGGTCAACAAAAGATTGAGGACTTACTTAGGTGGGCTCACCTCAAGGTTTTTGATTTAAGACAAAAGACAGCAGAAGCCATAGTCCAATGTCATACTTGCCATCTGGTAAATGCAAAAAGTGGTGTTTCCTGGTCAGGGGCCAGAGAAGGAGGAACCTGACCAGGAGTAAATTGGGAAATTGACTTCACAGAGATAAAACCTGGTTTGTATGGATATAAATATTTACTGGTATTTATAGACACCTTTTCAGGATGGACTGAGGCTTTTCCAACCAAAAATGAGACTGCCATAACTGTGGCGAAGAAGTTGTTAGATGACATCATTCCAAGGTATGGTCTACCTGTTCTTTTGGGGTCAGATAATGGACCAGCCTTCATTTCAAGGTAACCCAGGCTATAGTTAACATTGTGGAGACTAATTGGAAACTTCTTTGTGTGTATTGTCCCCAGAGTTCAGGACAGGTAAAAGAATGAATCAGACACTAAAGGAGACACTAACTAAATTAACCCTTGAAACTGGCGGTGACTTGGTGTCTCTCCTTCTCTTTGCCCTTTTCCGAGTTCAAAACTCCCCTTATACCATGGGACTGACTCCCTTTGAAATTATGTATGCAAGACCCCCACCTTTGTTACCTAATATAAAAGCAGAAATGTTAACTGAGTTTGATGATAAGAGATTTCTCTCTTCCTTACAAGCTTTATTCCAGGTGCAAGAACGTCTCTGGCCTCAGCTACAGGCCATCTATGACAAGACACCGCCACCTACAACTCATGGGTTCAGACCAGGAGATCTAGTGCTCATCAAAAGACACCGAAAAGAGACTCTTGAGCCCAGCTGGAAAGGATACCACACCGTGATCCTGGTCACCCCAACTTCAGTCAAGGTGGACGGTGTCCCCACCTGGGTACATCACTCACATGTGAAGCCTGTTGACCTGCATGCAGATCCAGGCAACTATACTCCTGAAGAAAAGCCAGGATCTATCACACACCATCAAGACCCACTTAAACTAAGAATTTGTAAGCTAGAGATTCAATAATGACTAGATTATTTTGTGATGTAACTGTCTTCTGTTGCTTATTGATCTTGACTGCTTCAAACCCACATCAGCCCTACAATCTCACATGGGTAACTACTAATATGAACACAAGGGCAGTGGTCATATTACTGTGCAGCTTGCAGATGTGAATCCACAGGGGCTATTTCTTGGGCCCCTCCTTTAAAAACAGATTACATTAATGTTACCAGAGTCAGGGGATCACCCTCCTGTGGATGATGGCCCCGACAATGTAATCCATTACTAATTAGGTGTACTAACAGAGGAAAAGCTGCCATTTAATGGGAAGTTGGTAAAAGGTGGGGACTGAGGCTATATACAACAGAATAGACCCAGGGGTAATATTTACCATATGAATCTATGCCAAATCACAGGAGGCTAACCAAGCAGTGCCCATTGGACCCAACCCAATCTTAACCTTACCCCCCACCCCCCACCATCAAACCAACTTCAGCCTCAGGCAGTTCCCTAACCAGGGGCACAACTGTACCCATGATCATGCCTCCCCCCACACACACACGGTCCCAGATACGTCCCTTGTATTTGAACGACAGCTACTTAACTTTACCTATGGGTTTCTTAACTCTACCACTAACTTCACTAGGGAAGACTGTTAGCTCTGCTTAGACCCATGGCCCCCATATTATACTGGCTGGGATACTACAGGGAGTCTGACAGCCCCATCAAAAATCCCACCAAAATACTCCTGGGGAAAGTCACTGGTCCTTACCCTTCAATCTGTAACTGGAAAAGGGTTATGTGTAATAGGAGTAGGGGGAAAACTAAATAACTTCCCTCACCTTAAACATCTTTGTAACCATACTATCATCACACATGCCAGTAATTCCTATCTTGTGCCCCCTAATGGAACTTGGCCTTGCGTGCACCATGGGCCTAACCCCTTGCATTCACTTCAGAACACTACCAGCTTATGTGTTCTAGTTACTCTGTTCCCTCAAGTCTACTACCTTCCCTTTAATGCCTATGCAGAAACCCTAGAGAACAACCACTATAGACAAAAATGAGACTTTGGAATCTCAGAAATCCTTCTTACAACTCTAACAGGGACCAGCATAGCTGCAGGAATTGGCACTGGTACCACGGCCTTCATTAAGGCAGATAAAACTTATCAGGCTCTAACTAACCTTATAGATTCTGATCTCGCTCAATTAGAAAAGTCTGTCCATCATCTAGAATAGTCACTAGACTCACTAGCTGTGGTCATACTACAAAATAGAAGGGGACTAGTTCTACTCTTTCTACAACAAGGAGGACTTTGCCAAGCCTTAGAAGAACAATGCCATTTTTATGTCAACAACTCAGGTGTTATCAGAGATAGCCTCACCATGGTCTGCAACAGGTTAGAGGAAAGGCCCAAATTAGACAGGAAAATCAAAGCTGGTATGAATCTATGTTTAACTGGTCCCCCTGGCTAACAACTTTAATTCTGCCCTGACAGGTCCCCTTATCCTTTTGTTGCTTGCCCTCACTTGTGGGCCCTGTATTATTAATGCCTTGGTCCCTTACACCCCAGCCAATCAAAGATGAACAAATGTAACTGCAACTTGCTTAGACAATCATGTTAGGAGATTACCTCACCCACTTAGAATTCCCCTAGACCTAGCCACCCAAACCCTAAGACCAACACACACACACACACACACACACACACACACACACAGTTACTGTTCAAATTAGCCAATTATGTTAAAAGGCTGAAAGCCGTCAAAATTCCTTTAACTGAGCTTAAAAGGAGCCTGCGAGCTCCTCCTAGGGTCACCATTTTGTATGGATGGTTGACCCTTGCATGCTTGTTGATTCTGCAGAATAAACACTCCTTGTGTTTACATACTATTAGACTCTGGAGTCTTTCTTCAGCGATTCTTGAACCCTAACAGCAGCAATCCACTGATGGTACCAATTTTACTGTGTAGTTGCTATCCTTTCATTGTTGGGACAAACACCTGACCAGAAGCAGCTTATAGAAGAAAGGGTTTATTTCAGACTTTCATGTCTATGCTTTTTAATTCTTTGTTAATTATAGACAAGAATGTGAAAGCCACTGGCTTGGTGGGTTCTTTGAGAGCCACTGGTTTGTGGAGCTCTAAGCCCACCCAGGTCCTAGTCTTTGTCTTGCAGCATATGGAGGTTCCACTGAGATATGAAGAAGGGTGAATGACCCAGCTTGTATTTTTTTCCCCAAGGTTACTCTAGGCCTATATAGCTCTTAAAAATCTATCACAAAAACACTGGTACTTTGCCACCCAAGTAAGAGTAACTAGCACAGCTGCCAGTTCTTTAAAGGCATGGAGAGGCTGAAGAGATGGCTTAGTGGTAAGGTGCTTGCCTGCAAAGCCCAAGGATACATGTTCAACTCTCCAGATCCCACATAAGCCACAGTATCACAAGTGTGCAGGTTGCACATGCACACAAGGTGGATTGCAGTGGCTGGAGGCCCTAGCACACCAATTCTCTCTCTGTCTTTTACTCTCTCTTGCACACTCTCATAAAAAGTAAAAAAAAAAAAACCATAAAATAAAAAGCCACAGAAGTCAGGATGGAGAGATGGCTTATCAGTTAAAGTGCTTGCTGCAAAGCCAAAGGACCCAGGTTTGATTCCCCAGGACCCATCTAAGCCAGATGCACAAGGTGGCACATGTATTTGGAATTCGTTTGTAGTAGCTGGAGACCCTGGTGTGCCTATTCTCCCTCTACCTGCCCCTCCTCTCTCTCTCTCTCTCTCTCTCTCTCTCTCGCTCTCTCTAAACAAATAAATAAATTTAAATTTAAAAAATCATGGAGGTCAGACTCTGCTAGGAAATTCTGAATAAATTCCCCAGCATCTCTGGCAATGGGAATGCTAATTCATTCTGTTCTTATTCTTCTGAGATGATCTGTCATCTATGGCTCACCAACTTAAATCAAATTACATGCTCCTTCAGAGTTCAACCAGAATCCACATTCGAGACCAAAGTGGATTTTCTTTCCCAATACTAGCCAGCTCTCCAGCTCATAGATCTCTGCCTTTAAACTGAAGTTAACTGATAAAGTTGAGTAAGTCTGCCTCAAGGAAATAAAGCTTACAATCTGATGTAGGGGATATCTACCAACTCTGGTCTTCCAATTGAAATAATATGTATCCCACTGGCCACATGTGCGGGAAAGGGACATCATCACACCCAAGTATTATTTTCCTGGGACACTGCCCTAAGTATCCTCAGTAAGGAATGATTGGGACACACTGAAGAAAAACTAGATTGTATGTGAGAGAACTTAATAATGCAGCCAAGATTGAATAAAACTGTGCTTGACATCTGTTCCTTTGATGTTTCTTGTTGCTGTTAGTGCTGTCTAGTTGTGGAACAAAAAGAATTAACTGGGGCCTACAGTCACCAGATTGAATAAACCTCTTATTGAGTTCTTTTAGAGAAGTAAGATTTTAGATCAATAGGAGGTAACTAAAAGGAAGTTGTTTTAAGTTGTTCCTTTGTCCCCTGTGCTTCTGATTTTTTTTATTACTGACACTGCAGTCTCTCAGTTATGGACGAGACCTTCTTCCAATGGGCAGTGATTAATTAGTAATAGAAAATAAAATATTAAATGTTTTTCCCTTTGGGTATTAAAATGCCTTAGCTCAGCAGCTAAATATTAAGAAAATATTCATTGGGGGCTGGAGAGATAGCTTAGCTGTTAAGGTGCTTGCCTGTGAAACCTAAGGACCCATGTTTGAGTCCCCAGATACCAGGTAAACCAGATGCATAAGGTGATGCATGTGCAAGATCGCACGTGTGCCCAAGGTTGTACACATATCTGGAGTTCAACTGCAGTGGCTGGAGGCTCTGGTGCACCAATTCCTTCTCTCTCTCACTCTCGCTCTTTCATAAAAAAAGAAAATATTCAATGTTAGCCAAATCTATAGATATGCTAATAGATCTTACAATACTTGTGAAAACAAACTGTAAGAATGAACTATGGGAAAGAAATGTGGGATGCTTCTTGTGGAGCTTATGAATAACTTTTCTCCCATCCAAGTATTAACCAGGCCCGATCCTACTTAGCTTCCAAGATCAGATGACATCGGGTGCATTCAGGGTGATATGGCCATAGACACAAATAACTTTTCTAAGAATATTTCTGTGAGTGCTTTTTCTGCTAAGTTCCTGTCTTGAAACATTTCCTGAAATTAATCTTATGACCACGTACTTAGCTTGCTTATAGTAATGTAATCTGGTTTCCTTTGCCTTAGTTTACCTTTTCCCTGAACAACACAGATAACCAAAACTGACAAGGAATGTTAAGAAAATCTGATGTGACTTTAAGCTATGCTCCTTGCCCTACTTCCTCAGTGACTGGTTGTACTTTTTTTAAAAAAATATTTTATTTTTATTCATTTATTTGAGTGAGAGAGAGAGAGAGAATGGGTACTCCAGGACCTCTAGCCACTGCAAATGAACTCCAGATGTGTGCGCCCCTTTGTGCATCTGGTTTACGTGGGTCTTGGGGAATTGAACTTGGGTCTTTTGGCTTTGCAGGCATGCGCCTTAACCACTAAGCAATCACTCCAGCCTTACTGTTTGTACTTTTAACCCAGAGCAATATGTGCCTGCATGTACTATATTAACTACCATTGAAAGCAACAGATATTAAAAGGAATGAATTGCCCACAGAAATGTTGAAAGCAACAGATGGGCTTAGAGAGATAGCATCAGAGAATGGTGTGTGTGTGTGTGTGTGTGTATGTTCTGAGTCAGCAGAGTTTACCAGTACTACCCCTAAATCCTTTTCTATGAGCAAATGTTTAATTTTTTTTTTAAGAAGCAAACTTCCTTGTTTCTCGCTCACATAATGTTAATTCCTCATTCACCTGTGCCCTGTTCTTTGCCCACATAGTACTAATTCCTCATGTATTGCTATTTTTTTAATGTTCAATATAAACACCAATGAGTGTTTGTGAGCAGAAGCAGCAGCTGCAGGAATATTAGAAGCAGTAGCAGCAGAAGCAGCAGCAGCAGTTTCACTCTTAGTTCAAATGAATCCAAGAGCTCCTTTTCCTTCTTTTAGACTCTGTTCTGCTCTGCCTTAAAAAATAGCTGGCCCACTCTTAGAGAAAGGAATTCAAGTATTAGTTGCTACAATTCCAGGATAGTGCCCCAAATGTGAAAATATTCTTACCTGGAATTCTAGCCACCCCTCTCAGAAATTGCAGATTTTAAACTGCTGTGTTTTTTTCTTTCTTTTTCTTTCTTTCTTTCTCCTTTCTTTCTCTTTCTCTCTCTCTTTCTTTCTTTCTTTCTTTCTTTCTTTCTCTCTTTCTCCTTTCTTTCTTTCTTTCTTTTTTTTTTTTGAGGTAGGGTCTCACTCTAGTTCCAGCTGACCTGGAATTCAGTATGTAGTCTCAGACTAGCCTCAAACTCATAGCAATCCTCCTACCTCAGCCTCCTAAGTGCAGGAATTAAAGGCATGAGACACCATGCCTGCTGCTGTGGTTTTTTGTTCTTCTTTTTCCTCTTAGCTCAAAGGCATACAGGCTTACTTAATTACCATAATAGTAGATAGAGACCTTGGACCTTGACTGGGAATAAAGGGAGAAAGACTAAGAGGATTACACTGTGTTTCCTCAAATGCTACTTTATACAAGCCACAGCTATTTTCTCACTTGGGTTATTTTGAATTTTCTACATGGGAGCCAAATTGTCATGAGCAATCAGGAGAAGTCTGTAATAATACTGAAATCATTTATTCACACTCTTAACACTCAACATTTGCATAACCAAACATTACTTTACCTAATGTCCTCCTACTCTTGGTTTAACTCTGAGGCAGCTTACCTGCTCACAGTTGGTCTGCGAGCAGAGTTCCACAATGAATGGTGCCAATATCTGGGGATTCTTGTGGGTTTCTCAGGATTCCTGTGGTGGGTATCAACACAGTGGCTGTCAAGATGTTTTCTGTGTTGAGTGACAGCTAGTACCTGGATCTCCTGGCTTTTTATGGGGTTGTGGTCTTAGTCCCATTCTGTGCCACTGATAACCACCTTAGGGCTGCCTGCTTTGCATATCCTTGCGGCCTTGGGGGTAGCTGCCTTGGCTTTGCTTTCACTATCCAATTATCCACATTATGCTCCTAATATCCTATCCCTTGATACCTTGAGACTCCAGTCAGGAAGATATCACACACAGCAAACACACAACAAAAAGGGGTAAGTGATACACAGTCATTGGCTATATACAAAAGTACAACAAACACAAAAAGAACATCAAAGATACATCCATCCACTCTGGGTAATATGACAGTTCAATTGCAAAGGAAGTCCAGACATCTGTGTCCATTAGTGATAATATAGTTTCTTAGTGATGAGGTGCAGTCATCTGTACTGGTGGTATGATTGTTGGCACAACTTCCATGTAATGAGTCCTCCAACATGAAAAATACAAAATTTCACTAATGGCCTTAGTAATTCTCTTAGGCAAAACTCTTCCAATGTTCTGGTAGAAATCACCAGATTCTTATCAATTGGTTCCACTGACATCCAATAGTGGTCATCATCAAGACCATGTCAGCATCCCATAGCATCATATGTTGTATAATGGTCAAATGTTTCTCCTATTGAATATATATAAGGTGGCCAAAATCCTGTAAGTTGGATAATGTGGCCTTCCCATTTTCTGGAGACTATACGTATATCTAAGTTGTGGTACAAGAGATGGCAGATAAATGTCACAAAATGGGAGTCATCTTCTTGAGTTCTAAGGTCAGTAATGATTGACCATCTGTGGTGGTCTGATTCAGGTGTCCCCCATAAGTGTAAGTGTTCTGAATGCTAGGCTCCCAGCTGATGATGATTTGGAAATGAACACTTCCTGGAGGCAGTGTATTGTTGGGGACAGGCTTATGGGTGTTATAACCAGTTTCCCCATGCCAGTGTTTGGCACACTCTCCTATTGCTATTGTCCAACTGATGTTGGCCAGGGAGTGATATCCACCCTCTGCTCAGGCCATTGTTTTCCCCTGCCATCATGGAGATTCCTCTCAAGCCTGTAAGCCAAAATAAACCCTTTTTTTCCCACAAGTTGCTCTTGGTTGGGTGATTTCTGCCAGCAATGTGAACCTGACTGCAACACCATCATCTGGTACAGAAATGGTACGAACGTGATGGTATCTGTCCTAAGATACACCTCATTATTTTCCAGGTGTCATGTGTTAGGCAGTACCTCAGGCCAAGTTGGAAGAAACTTGATCCCAGCCAATTCAGGCAGAATCTTCAGTTTGAGTTGAAGTTACTTGAGCTCTGCATATTGTCTCCAGATACCAGTGGTGAGTGTTGATGCTTTCATATTGAAGGTCCATGCCTCTGTATGTCTGCAAAGGAGAAATAGTATCTTAATGCAAATGCAGGCCACGATGGCCATTAGCATAGCATAAAACACTTCCTTAATCCAATTCCAGGAATTCCAAATCCATATACAGGTGAATTCTAAACACACAATACATCCTAATGTGTCCCAAAGTGAACAGTGCCCCATCTTGTGTACTTTATCCATGCCAGTGTGTCTGTCTGTAAGATGTGTCTGATATGGTTCACATGGTCCATATCTGCATCCATTTTCTGGAAGTACTGATGAATAGAGTATCCATATTGTTGAACTGCTTTTGATTGTGTTGTAGAATGAAAGTTAATCTGTTGGTTGATTCTTGAATGTTTTGGAAATAATGTTCATCTTGAAGGTGTTCAGATTCAAAGGATTTGGCTGAGTCAAATGTGTGTTCTTAATGGATTGTGATCATTGAGTTCTTTGTGACATTGGAGGAATCAAAATGTAGAGTTACTTTATAAGCACCTGTGATGAGAAAATATCCTCTAGGTACTGCAATACATTGGTTATTTTAAATTTCATTGCAATAGAAAGTGGTGAAAGAGAAATTGTGCATGCTGCAGGCCAAGAATGCAAAATTTCCTAGGTCCTCAAGTCCATCTGGAAAGATGGTCAGGGAGATTCCAGACATCTACAGATCTGTTAAAAGTGGCTTCAGCCGGGCGTGGTGGCGCACGCCTTTAATCCCAGCACCTGGGAGGCAGAGGTAGGAGGATCGCTGAAAGTTCGAGGCCACCCTGAGACTACATAGTTAATTCCAGGTCAGCCTGAGCTAGAGTGAAACCCTACCTCGAAAAACCAAAAAAAAAAAAAAAAAAAAAAAAAAAAAAAAAGTGGCTTCCTAGCAATAAAGTGTTGACACCCAAATGAAGGGTGATAATATGCTACATCTTGGAATATGTTGGCCCATAGAAAAATCGAATAGGTGGGATAAATCTATTACCCACTCATTGCAGGAGTGCTTTAGTCATGTATGCTGGGACTGCTCAGTTGGTAAATATTTGCAAGTAATGTATTTTTAGATATACCGTGTTTGCAATATGATATTTAGTGGCTGTCCAGGATGGATTTAAAGGTTGCAGTTTCTGCTCACAGTCCTGTGGAGAATATAGTGCTAAGTTCACTCTCCATTCAGAACGAGTTTGTATTAGGTACATTGTTCAAGTTGGTTGTTGTTCCTAATCAAGTACATTATCGTGTCCAGAGCAACGTATTTAGCATATTTATTGATAGACTCTTGAAGTAATTTCATTTCCAGTTGTATCTGTGTCAATAGTGCTTGTGTGGTGTGAAGGATAATCGAAAGTGCTGAAATAATCTCAGCCTGTTCTGCAGTCAGATGTTTGATAGCTGTGATATCTGCTTGTATCAGGGATAACATGGCTGAAGCAGTGCCTGCCCCTAATGCTGCTCATGCTATGAATGTGCCAACTGCCAAAAATTGTAATGGCTTTCTTGCTGACTATTTATTAGCAGAGGAATAGGAGAAAACTGGGAGTGTACATGTGCTGTCCTCTGGGAAGAGCCTTTCTGGTGGAAGCCCTGTCCAAAGGTTGAATGTTATGGTAATTGGTTTTATTCTTGGCTGAACAATTAATCTTGCTGATACTGATAAGTCCAGTACTATAATTGGATTTGATACTGTTTGATGTATGTATGTATGTATGTAAGACAGCGGGTTTATAAATGTGCAGTAAAGAACCTGTGGGATTCATTGAATCCTCCTCTGTCAATGATACATGGTGCATCACTATCCTCTTTTATGCAGCAAGATTTGGAGGAGATTGAGGACATCCATATGGAATTAAAATCAAAATGCTTGTCCAACATCAAGGTTGGTTGGGTTGTATTGGTATATGGAGTATGCATCACCAGATCCATGATGCCACATTTTATCACACATGGTAGAGAGAGAATCATGTAGAAGTAATATGGAAGATAGTAGTGGTGTCTAAAAGATTGTAGTCTGGTTACAAACTTCATTCCTGCTGTATTCCACCATTTTATGGTCCTGTGGCCCACTTCCTTAACTGAGTATCTTGTATGTACAATATCTGCCTCCATGGGCTGTTCTTCCTGTCGATAGCCCAGTTTAGCTAGAGGTAGCCATTGCTTGAATTCCAAATGTAGGAACATATATATTCCACTGTAGACATATTCTAACACTGCACAACCTGCATGACTTATATTCAACTATTTTATTGTGCAAATGTACATCCAGTGGAATCTGAAATGGTGCTTTTTTTTTTTTTTTTTTTTTTTTTTGGTTTTTCGAGGTAGGGTTTCACTCTAGCTCAGGCTGACCTGGAATTCACTCTGTAATCTCAGGGTGGCCTCGAACTCATGGTGATTCTCCTACCTCTGCCTCCCGAGTGCTGGGATTAGAGGCATGCGCCACCACGCCCGGCCCAGACTTTTTTTTGAGAGTGAGAGAGAGAAAGAATGGGCAGGACTTTCAGCTGCTGTGAACCAACTCCAGATACATGCGCCCCCTTGTGTTCATGTGCAGCATTGCATGCATGCATCACTGTGTCTGACTACATGGGACCTGGAGATTTGAACATGTGTTCTTAGGCTTTGCAGGCAAGCACCTTAACCGCTAAGCCATCTCTCCAGCCCTGAAATGGTGCAGACTTATTAGCTCCAGTGAATTCTTTGGTGTCACAAAAAGTTTTCACAAACATAGCCATCCCAAATGTTGTCTTGTTACCAATGTATGACACCAGTGTCTGGTTGGTGAGATTAAAGGGGTCAAAGAAGTACATCAACAATGATCTCAGCTTGTTTTGTTTCCCCTGTTTTGTGGCAAGAGTGATTGTCTGAAGGTATTCATTTTGTCTAGAGAGCTAGTACACTGCAGTACCCTTCCAGTCAAAGGAAGAATTAATTTTTGTTTGTTGTTTTTTCGAGGAAGGGTCTCACTGTAGTTCAGACTGATCTGGAATTCACTATGTAGTCTCAGGGTGGCCTCAGGCTCTTAGCAATCCTTCAACCTCTGCCTCCCAAGTGCTGGGATTAAAGGCATGTGCTACCATGCCAGACTAAGAATTAATTCTTGATCTGTTCCACCAAAATGCATGAGTGGAGTGCACAGTCAGTTTATGTTTGTTTTTATACCTGTCATCATGAGCCACTATGCGCCATGTTATGTCCTTGTTGACAGTCGTTGCATTTTTCTCTTCTATATGTTGCCATAAGGTTGTTGGGGAATATTGGAATATCCCCTCCTTTCAATCCCCAAAAATGTATGTCTGTACTTTAGAACATGTCATCCCTTCCATGCCCGGTATGGTACGCTTAGACATAGGACTGTGGGATATGGGTTTATCATGGTGTTTGTGTTGTTCCAGCCTGGCAATGCTATTGCCACCAAGCATAATGCATCCAGAGATTGGCATTCTTCCAGTGCATCCTTAGTCTCGATGTTGTAAGTCACATAGGGTTGTGGAATAGGATCTGTTAATATGATTGGAAATTTATAATGCTGAGTCCCTAGAACCAGCATCTTCTACCAATCTGTGACAGGAGAAAAAGAGGTGTTGGTCACATCTATGTCTACCACATGTGAGTTCCATCTCTCAAATTTACCATAATATGGTAAATTGGGGAATCCAGCTACACACAGAATCATGTAGTTGGTGTTGTTCAGCGCAGAGTATGATGTCCATAGTTCATCTGGACACATTGAGCCATATGGTTCAGGTATGGATGTTCATTTGAAGCTCTGCTGTGTTTAAAGTATTCATCTTGCCACAGACTTATTGTTGCTGACATTGTTATTTGCTCCGCTGGCTCCATTGTTGGTGACCCTGTGGTCTCTGCATACTCATATTTGTAATAATTGCCATAATAATCATAGTCAGGATCTAACATCTGGGCTGACCACGGTGAGAAAAATGCTGAAAGAAATTTCATGTCTGCTCCATATTTATTTACATGTGAACATTTGATCTGTGTCTTCATTATCCCAACTGAAGGTTATCCTTGTTGTACCATTTTTGTTAAAACTGAGAAAATTAATCTTTTATGTGAGGAGGTCAATCTTCCTCATGTAAAATACATATATGGCTGAAGTGGAAGTCACCTGCCTCCATTGTTCTGTCTCATGGCATCTCGGGGGTGTTCATCACATATATCAGTATTATTGATATCGAATATATTTGCTCTAAAGAGAGGACTATATTGAGTTGTAGCTTTGCTATATTGGTGTGTGTGTAGACTCACGTGTTGGCAATATACACATTTAGCTCAGAATGATTGTCTACCACACATGAGATTCAAAGCAGAATGGTAATGATTCCAATATTCAGGTACTTGCCCTTCTGGATTCTAGTGAACGTGCTTCCTTGCGGGCACTTTTTGTGGTATCCTTGTGTACTAGTAGTAGCATTGTCAATGATACCTACCTCTGGTATGGTTGCAAGTATGCCAATCATTATGATGCATGTGACGTAAACACGTCTATTAAGCACAGGGTATGGTTGGTCACCCATGTCTGTTGCCAATAAGTGCTGTTCTCACTGCGGAATCCACAGAAGGTGTAATGTCCCATCAAGGTGACCAAAACAAAAAGTATGAGAAGGATGGTGAGTGTCTTTAGTATAAACATCAACAGGCTGGGACACATAACTTAATTCCTTGTAGTGATGTCCTTAATTTTTGTCATCTCTAAATCTCCTCTCCTTCTAGTGGTCCAGACAGTGTTCTCATGTCCTGGGGCCACTATTTCCTGTGGAGAAAGGAGGTTGTTGGCATTTTTGCCATGTAATCTTATGTGGGATAATTGGTTTTGGGGTTTGTTCAGTCTCTAGTACATATATACTCCCTTTATCATACACTTCTTCTAAGAGGCTACAGCAGTTTTGTCTGTAACAGGAATTTAATTAATAATAGGCAATCTCTAAAGCCTTTTTTAAAGGGTCCTTATTAGAGAGTTCAACTTAATTTTTAATAGCCCATTAAATCTCTCCACATTCCCTGCTGCTGTGGGGTTGTATAGTAGATGAAAATTCCACTGTATATCCATTGTTTTTGACCAGTGTATCATTATTCCTGTAAAGTGCATTCTTTGGTCTGACATGATCACTGCTGGTATGCCATGCTGGACAATCCATATCCATAAAGTATATATGACCGTGACCTGATTAGGTGTACCTAACCCAGTGCTAACATCAATGATGGTACAACAATACTGATTATTAAACCTTACCAAAGGTCCTATGAAATTTATTTGCACAGAATGGTTAAACTTATCTGGTTTGTGTACATTACTAGGAGGATTCCTCATAAATCTAGTAATTATCCCTGGAAATTCTGTATATCAGGAAATTACTACCTTGCAGTGCTGCCAAGTAATGGGCAAGTTGTGTAAGTTTGCCCAAGAGAACATGGCATGAATGCCTAAACGTCATAAGGACTAATGTAATGCCAATAGCTCATCACTAGTGATTGGTGCTATGTTCATGGCTGGTGTAATCCACCATTCCTTGGGTCTTATTAATTTGATTTTAGTATCTTTTTGTCCAGCTACTTGCCATGGTGCATCATTCCAATTGTCATGACCATAATCTGCACGAGTTTGTCGACCTTGTCAGTATGTTGACTTGTAACATCTGTTCATGAGGTTGCGCATCAACATGACTCACTAAAATCTTAATATTTTGTGCTTATTCATTGGCTTCCTTCCAATCCTTTTTGGACCATATGTCCTTCCCATTAATAGTCCAATTAGTTTGCCTCCATTTGGTGGACCAGATGGCAATTCCATTGCAAAGACACCACAAATCCGAGAATATACAAATCAAACTGTGACCTTCCTCTACTGATTTTCTTATGACAATAAAGCTGTGTGCACCTCTGCATGTTATGTTGAATTGGTTGTGCCCTCATCGGTAAGGATTTGCCTGTCTGATGGACTCCAGGGTGCTAATTTCCAATGCAGCTTGCCCCCAATATTGGCTGATGAGCCATCTGTGAACCACGCATTCACCTGTGTGGGATCCCACTTAGTTGTTCACATGTTTCAATAGATGCCAATTTCTGGGGAGAGGTTTGGATATGAGTAGGTTTGGGTGCAAGTGGAAGCTGAGCTACTTCCTCTACCCAACCCAGTGCTGACCCCTTAGCTGATACCTCGTGGTCTGGAATGAACTCTTTTAAAAAAAAAAATTCATTTATTTATGAGAGAGAGAGAATGTAAGCACCAGGACCTCTAGCCACTGCAAACAAACCCCAGATGCAGTGCCATCTTGTGCATCTAGCTTTATGTGGGTACTGGGGAATCGAACCTGGGTCCTTTGGATCTACAGACAAGTGCCTCAACCTCTAAGCCATCTCTCCACCCCAGAATGAATTCTTTAAAAAAAATTTTTTTAAGATAGGATCTCACTCTAGCTCAGGCTGACCTGGAATTCACTCTGTAGTCTCAGGTTGGCCTTGAACTCATGGCAATACTCCTACCTGTGCCTCCTGAGTGCTGGGATTAAAGGCATGTGCACGGAATGAACTCTTAAAGGTACCATTTCCAGTGTAATACTTTTGGTTCAGTTTTGGTTCCTAGCAACACCTCTGAGGGCATGCATATCCATTCTAGCAACAGAATGAGAGTCCGGACTATTAGCACTGGTCCTCCAGGTTAGGACTAAACATTCTCAGCGCTTCATACAACGTCCATACTGGCTTTTTGAAAAATGAATATTTGTTCTCTGAATATAGGAATCATTTTCAATAGAAGGCCACTGGTCTCTGAGTCCCATCTATCACTTTAGTGAAGATAGTCCAGTTGCCACAATCAGCTGTATATACAATGTCTATGTGAATGATGTCTGAGGGTTGAATGACATATAGTTGGCTAAACTCAGATATATATTCGTAAGTTGTCTTAAAAGCCTGTTGCTGTTCTGGACCCCATATGAAGTATGAAGCCTTCTTAGTAACCTCATAAAGGGGTTTGAGGATTAACTGTAAGTATGGTATATGTAGTCACCAATATCCAAATCACCCTATCAAATGTTGCATCTGGGTTTTGTTTTCTGGTGGCCATAGATTTGACATCTTATCTGTCTCACTGGCTGGTACCCTAGGACCACTGGTGATCCAAATTACTCCTACAAATTTTACACTAGTGTCTGGTGGGTGGACCTTCTTCTGATTTATTATCCAGCCATCGTTCCTTAATGTATTTATCAGGGAGTCCAATGTTCTTTGCATGGCATCCTTTGCTTTGCCATAAATAATAATATCATCTACATATGATAATATTAACACTTCCAGTTCTGGGTGAATTTTGTCTATACTTCATTGTAAGCTTACATGTGCTATGATGAGACTATTTTTGTACCTTTGAGGTACCCTTGTAAATTGTTATTGTTTGTTCTGCCATGTAAATGTAGTATATTCTCAACTATCTTTGTGGAGCGGCAGGCAGAGGAACATATCACTCAAATCAACTGATGCAAAGAAACTGGCATTAAATTTTCTAATCCTAGCTGGGCAGTGGTGGGACACACCTTTAATCCCAGCACATGGGAGGGAGAGGTAGGAGGATCACTAAGAGTTCAAGGCTACCCTGAGACTACATAGTAAATTCCAGGTCAGTCTGGGCTACAGTGAGACCTTACCTCAAAAAAAAAAAATTCTAATTCTGTTAAATATTGCCTCTACTTCTGGTAGATTTCCTGGCATTGTGGTGGTTTTGGCATTGACATTCTGATAATCTGCTGTAAAGCAGTATTGACCATTGGGTTTACGAACAGGCCATACTGGGCTGTTAAATTAGAATTCAATAATACCATCTTTTAACAGATTTCCTATATTTTGAGAGATTTCCTTGTATCCTCCCTTCAATGGATACTGTTTAGTAAATGATGGAACCATGGTAGGCAGTAGTATGGGTGGCAACTTCACAGTACTCAGCACAGTTTGGCTTAGTGCCTTTATCCTTTTACAGAATATCCAGTCAGGAAAGATTTTTGGAATCATAGCCATCCCTAATATATCAACAGGGGCAGCCATAAAGATAGCTTTGCAATTTATATTTTTATCAAATAACCTAAAGCTTATTTCTTCAATGGGAACCTTGGAAGTAGATTAGTGGTCTCCCTCTACTATTAGTTCCCTATCTGTTAGTCTGGCAGGCACAGTAGAGATGATGGTTATCTGACTTCCAGTGTCTACCAGAAACAAGTCATATGGTCGATTCCTTATGTCGCAGCAGAGCTGAACATATGACCTCGTGTCATCTTGGGTACCCTGTTACTGGTCTGATGGCATTCCATGGCCCCCTCCTGGTAGGTTGCTGATTTCTAATCATTGGCTGGGTTTCCTCCTTGGGTCATCTGACATTCCTGAGAGGTGCGATGTTTTAAAATCCCCCCTGGGGTATAAGAGCCCCCAGGGGCATGCCCTGTTTTTTTAAGGTGGGCATTTACATCTCATCTGGCAGCAACTGGCAATGATTGCATTGCCAACCAGGAGCTCTTGTCCTGGCAGGTCAGTTCTCAGTTGTGGGTCTGAAGCCTTGCTCAGGGAAGGACGCTACCCGTAGGACATTCATTTCTGATGTCAAGGTCACTACCTTATCAGTTTCTAACTCCCTAGTCTGTTTAAGTAAATCAATTGCTGAGCTAGGGAGATGGCTTAGTGGTTAAGGGGCATTCCTGCAAAGCCTAAGGACCCAGGTTCGATTCTCCAGGTCCTACGTAGGCCAGATGCACATGGTGGCACATACGTCTGGAGTTCACTTGCTAGAGGCCCTGGGTGTGCCCATTCTCACTCTTTCTCTCTCTCTCTCCCTCTTTGTCTCTAATAAATAAAATAAATCTTTAAAAAAAAGAAAAATCAATTGCCACTACGGTGGGGGAGTAGCTAATGCTGTCGTAAGGATCATCCTCATATGCTGAGGGGTGCCTTTGATGATGATTTTTTGCATTCTGGGCATCAAAGGTGCTGCTTGGAGTATGTTTATGCCCATATTATAAGTTTTATATAATATCCCTAACTTACGACAAAGCTTGATGGCCAGCCTCCTGTATGTGCCTCAAAGGCCACTAAGTCCAATGTGGGGGAAGGCATGAACCCATGCAAACACCACCCAAGCAAATAACAAATGCAGATCACCGGTGTGCACTTCCAGGATCATGCTAAAGCTTTCAGAGATGTGTGGGTTTTCCACTATGCCAGCTAAACTATGCACTTCCTCTGATATCAGCATTAATGTGTCACTACCTTTTCCCCAAATAGTCTTTTCCCACCATCTAGGCAAAATCTTGTCTATAATTCTGCAGTTCCGCTCTAGTCAAGGCTCTAGTTTCAATTTTTTGTTCTCTTTCTACTCCCTGTCACCTAGGGGTCTTGTGGGGGTATTAACCACCTTGTATGTTGAGACTGGTAGGCTAGCCACGGTGGTGTTTTCCTCTTACCGTTCCCTAATTGCATCCTCCAGGAATGGGTTATTGTTCCATCTTCCTATTACTTGTCTAGCTAATCTTTTTTCCTTTCATCCATCTTCTTCTATGTCATTAATGATTTACATAGTATGGCGGGTGCTTCCTTTTTGTTGGCTGGAGCTATACTTGGTTCTACAACTTCTGGCTCATGTAGTGGAATATCTATTTTAGTTCCTTTATCTTACCTAGGTAGCTTTTCTTGGACTATACTCTCTGTTCCTCTCCACCCTGATTGGGGTTTCAGTCCTTCCTTTCATTTCTTGCCTTCCACCATTCTCAGAGCCAATACATATTGTAGCAATAGAGAGAAGGAATTTTATGTATTTTTTTCCTTAGGTACAAATTAAATGAGCTGCCTTGGCTTGTGTTTTTTTTTTTTTTTTGTAAGTTATCAAGTTTTATTTCAGCCAATCTAAAGATTCGCTTGGCAATCCAGGATCTCATGAACTCGGGACTTGTGTGCTAGGGCCAGGGCCAAATCGTGGCCAGGTCGTAGAAGTCCTTATCTTCGTGGAAGTTGTCTTTGCAGCCTTATACCTCTAGGTGGCACCCGCACCTGGATTCCCATCTGGCATTGCCAGCCAGTGGACCACTTCTTAGAACAGAAGCCTCTGCGGTGGGAGTTCTGTACAATACTCACTGCTCACCACCCAGCGGGGGTCTGGAGTCCTGCATGAGACCCTGAATAGCCTCATTTTTTTTAATTTTTATGTTTTTGGTTTTTCAAGGTAGGGTCTCACTCTAGTTCAGGCTGACCTGGAATTCACTCTGTAGTCTCAGGGTGGCCTTGAACTCATGACAATCCTCCTACCTCTGCCTCCAGAGTGCTGGGATTAAAGGCTTCACCACCACGCCCAGCTCAGCCTCAGAAATTTATGGCCGAATCATAAATTTTATGCCACAGATCCATTTAATTTTTTAAGAGCCAAATTTTACTTTCACTTTTATCCTGCCGACTTCACCAGCTATCATCAATCAGGAGGAGCCTGTAATTATGCTGAAATCATTTATTCACACTCTTAACACTCAACATTTGCATAACCAAACATTTTATTGCCTAATATCTTCCTACCCCTAGCATAACCCTGAGGCAGTTCACCTGTGAGGACACTTGGCCAGCGATCAGAGTTCAGCAACGAATGAGCTGGGATTCTCACGGTTGCTCAGGATTCCTGTGGCGTCTTCAAGATATTTCCTGTGTCGAGTGACAGCTAGAACCTGGATCTCCTGGCTTTTTATGTGGTCGTGGTCCTAGACCCATGCTGTACCACTGATGACCACCTTAGGGTTGATTGCTTTGTATGTCTTCTCCACCTTGGGGCTGACTGCCTCAGCTTTTCTTTCACTATCCAACTATCCACACTATACTCCTAACACAAATCTTTTAGAAATGTCCAGAATTTGAACCCTGAACAAAATTAGCTACTCTGGGCCACATGAGCAGTTCTATAGCCAGCTGGCATGATTTCATCCCAGCATTCAGGAGACAGAGGTAGGAGGATTGCCATGAGTCGAGGCCACCCTGAGACTACATAGTGAATTTCAGGTCAGCCTGGGCTACAGTGAAACTCTACTTCAAAAACCAAAATAAATATATATATATATGAATGACACATACACACACACATACACACATACATACATACATACATACATACATACATACATACATACATACACGATAGGCTGAAGAGATGGCATAGCAGTTAATGTGCTTGCCTAGGAAGGCTAAGGACCCAGGTTCAGTTTCCCAGTACCCATGTAAGCCAGATACAAAAGGTGGAACTTTTCTCTGGAGTTCATTTGCAATTGCTGAAGGCCCTGGTGTGGCCATTTTCTCTCTGTGTGTATTTGTCTCTTTCTCTCTAAAATAAATAAAATATTATTTTTAAAATGCAAGTGATAAGCAGGTTTGCCTAAGGATTACAACAGACTAAAACTATGCTTTAGCAATAAGTAAACAGAAAATCTTAGTTTGTTACATGATGTCATGAATGTTCAGAGAAAACGATGCCAGTACACATATAGGAAGCCTTTAGAGTGCCAAACAGACAAAATTGGGAAAGGACCTCTCACCACCACATAATAATTAAACTAAAAAATACAAAAACCAAAGAAAATATATTGAAAGCAATTACAGAGTAAAATCAAGTCACATATACATATATATTTTTAGGCAAGCTCAACAGACTGGCCTTTTGTTTCTTTATGTGAGAGAGTAACAGTGAGAGAGCAAGAGAGAGAATTGGCACACCAGAGCCTCCAGCCACTGTAATTGAACCCTTGTATGCAATGGGCAACCTTGTGTGCTTGAGTTACTTTGTGCTTATGTGGGGCCTGAAGAGTCCAGTATGAGTCCTTAGGCTTCACAGGCAAGTACCTTAACCACTAAGGCATCTCTCTAGCCCTCAAGTCACATATAAAGTCAAGCCCATCAGGATAACATCAGATTACTCAACACAAACTTTAAAAGCCAGAAGGGCTTGGAATGATGTATTCAAGTTCTGAAAGATAACAACTGTCAACCAAGATTACATTATCCAGCAAAGCTGTCCATACAAATTGATGGAGAATTAAGGACATTCCACAACAAATACAGGCTAAAGGAATATATTAACACTAAACCAGCTCTGCAGAAAATACTTGAAGGGATCCTTCATGCTGAAGAGAAAGAAAAGCACACACATGAGGAAACAGGAAAAAAATAAACCATGCTGAAATAATACTTAATACAAGAGAGTCAAGGAAAAGCCAGAGGAAGTACAAAACAAGAATAAGAAAAAGCACACACCTTTCAATAATAACTTTTTTTTTTTTTTTTTTTTGTGGCAGGGTCTCATTCTTATCCAGGCTGACCTGCAATTAACTATGTAGTCTCAGGGTGGCCTTGAACTCATGGTGATCCTCCTACCTGTGCCTCCCAAGATTAAAGGGGATCAATAATAACTCTTAGCGTCAATGACCTCAATGTCCCAATGAAAAGACACAGTTTTGTAGACTGGGTTAAAAAGCAGGATTCTTCTATTTGTTGCCTCCAAAAAACACCACTTTTTCATAAAAGATGGATTCTACCTTAGGGTGAAAAGATGGAAAATGGTATTTCAAGCAAATGGGCCTAGAAAACAAACAGGTGTTGCTATCCTAATATCTGACAGGATAGACTGAAAACCAACATTAATTAGGAAAGGCAAAGAATGTCACTTTATATTGATTAAAGGAAAACCCCAACAGGAGGACATTATAATTCTAAACATATATACACCTAACATGGGGGCTCCCAATTTTAACAAACAAACATTATTAGAATTAAGGTCACAGATAACACCACACAAAATTGTAGTGGGTGACTTCAATCCCCACTATCAATTGACAGGTAATCTCAGCAAAAAATAAACAGACAAACATCTGGATTAAATGAGGTCATAGAACCAATGGACCTAACAGATATCTACAGAATATTTCATCCAATTGCTGAAGAATACAAATTCTTCTTAGCAGCACATAGAACATTCTCTAAAATAGGCCATATATTAGGACACAAAACAAATCTTAACAAATATAGGAAAATGGAAATAATTCCTTATACTCTATCTGATCACAATGGGATTAAACTACAAATCAGCAACGAGGAAAACTAAGGAGCATTGGGTGGGGCATGGTGGTGCACTCCTTTAATCCCAGCACTCAGCAGGCATAGGTGGGAAGATCACTGTGAGTTCTAGGCCACCCTGAGACTACATGGTGAATTCCAGGTCAGCCTGGGCTAGAATGAGACCCTACCTCAAAAAAGCAACAAAAAGAAAAAGAAAAACTACAGAGCATACACAAAATCATAGAAACTAAACAGTACACTACTGTATAATGAATGGGTCATTGAAAGTTCATAGAATCAAATGATAGTGATAACACAACATACCAAAACTTTTGGGGGCTGGAGAGATGGCTTAGTGGTTAAGGTGCTTGTCTGTGAAGCCTAAGGACCCAGGTTTGATACTTCAGGTCCCATGTAAGCCAGATGCACATGGTGGTGCATGTATTTGGAGTTCATTTGCAGTGGCTAGAGGCCCTGATGCACCCATTCTCTCTCACTTTCTCTTTCACTCTCTCTCTGTCTCTAATATATAAATAAAAATAAATTAAGAAAAAAAACTTTTAGGACACAATGAAGGCTGTCCTAAGAGGGAAATGTATAGCTTTAAGTACCTCTATTAATAAATTAGAAAGGTTGCAAGTGAACAACTTAATGTTTCACCTTAAGGCCTTGTAAAAAGAAGAACAAGGCAAACCAAAAATCAGTAGATGGGAAGAAATAATAAAGATTAGGGCAAAAATTAATGAAATAGAAACAAACAAAAACACAATACAAAGAGTCTATGAGATAAAGAGTTGGAAGGATGGCTTAGCAGTTAAGGCACTTGACTGCAAAGCCAAAGGACCCAGGGTCGATTCTCCCAGGACCCACATAAACCAGAAGCACAGGTGACACATGCAACTAGAGTTTATTGGCAGTGGCTGGAGGCCCTGGCATGCCATATTCTCTCTCTCTCTTCCAAGTAAATAAATAAAAGTTAAAAAATATGTATATATTTTTAATAGTTTTATTTATTTATTTGAGAGAGAGAAAGAGGCAGAGAGAGAGGAAGAATGGGTACATCAGGGCCTCCAGCCACTGCAAACAAACTCCAGATGCATGTGCCCCCTGTGCATCTGGCTTACATGGGTCCTGGAGAATCAAACTGGGATCATTTGGCTTTGCAGGCAAATGCCTTAACCACTAAGCCACCTCTCCAGCCCCTAAAAATATTTTTTTAAAAAGGTTGGTTCTTTGAAAGGATACACAAGGTTGATAAACCCTTAACAAATCTGACCAAAAGAAAGAAGAGACACTAATCAATAAAATTAGAGATGAAAAAGGCATCATCACAACAGATACAAAAGAAATTCAGAACATCATGAGGACATACTTTAAGAACATATACTTGGCTGGAGAAATGGCTTAGCAGTTAAGGCATTTGCCTGCCAAGCCAAAGGATCCCGGTTCAATTCTCCAGGACCCATGTAAGCCAGATGCACAAGGGGCACATGCATCTGGAGTTCCTTTGCAGTGGCTACAAGCCCTGGCGTGCCCATTCTCTCTCTCTCTCTCTCTCTCTCTCTCTCTCTCTCTCTCTCTCTCTTCTCTCTCTCTCTCTCTCTGCTTGCAAATAAAAAATAAATAAAAATTAAAATTCTTTAAAAAAAAGAACATATACTTGAAAAAAGTTTGAAAATATGAAAGAAACGGATGATTTCCTTGACTTATATAACCTACAAAAATTAAATCAAGATGATAAACCATTTAAATAGACCTATAACAAGTACAGAGATCAGAGTAGTTATAAAAAAAACTCCCAACTAAAAAAAGTCCAGGCCCAGATGGATTCACTGATGAATTTTGCCAGATCATCATGGAAGAACTAATACCAATGCTTCTCAAACTTTTCCATAAAATAGAAAAGGAAGGAATTCTACCACACTCCTCCTATGAAGCCAGCATCACCCTGATACCAAAACCAGATAAAGAAAGAACAAAAAAAAAAAAAAAAGAGAGAGAGAGAAGAAAAAAGAAAGAAAATTACAGACCAATCTCCCTCATAGACATAGTTGTAAAAATTATTAATAAAATATTGGAAACAGAATATAAGAATATATCAAAAAGATCATTCACCCTGACCAAGTAGGCTTCATCCCAGAGATGCAGGGCTGGTTTAACACATGCAAATCGATAAATGTAATACACCATATAAATGGACTGATAGACATGACCATCTCAATACATACAGAAAAAGCATTTGACAAAATCCAATATCCCTTCAGGATAAAAGTCCTACAGAAACTGGGAATAGAAGGAACATATCTCAATATAATAAAGGTTATTTATGGCAGACCTACAGTCAACATAATATTAAATAGGGAAAAACTTGAAGCTTTTCCACTAAAATTAGGAATAAGACAAGGGTGTCCACTGTCCCTTTATTTAATATAGCACTGGAAGTCTTAGCTATAGCAATAAGGCAAGAGACACACATAAAAAGGAAACAAATTGGAAAGGAAGAGATCAACTTATTTGCATATGATATGATTCTATACCTACAGGATGCTAAAGACTAACAGCAAACAAGCCAGGCATGGTGGCACATTCCTTTAATCCTAGTACTTGGGAAGCAGAGGCAGGAGGATCACCATGAGCTTGAGGCCACCCTGGGACAAATTCCAGGTCATCTTGAGCTAGAGTGAGATCCTATCTTGAAAACCAAAAAAAAAAAAAAAAAAAAAAAGACTACCAGCAAACCAGTAGACCATTAGAGCTGATAAACACTTTTTAGGAACATAACAAGATACAAAACAACACACAGAAATCAATAGCCTTCCTACATACTAACAACAAACATGCTAAGGAGGAAATCAGGGAATCACACCTGTTCACCGTTTCCTCAAAAAAAAAAAAAAAAATTGGAATAAACCTAACTAAGGAAGTGAGGTGTCTCTCCAATGAAAACTTTAAAACACTTAAGACAGAATTGCACAAGACACTAGGAAATGGAAAGACATCAATGTTCTTGCATTGGAAGAACCAATATTGTGAAAATGTCAATCTTACCAAATGCAATCTACACATTTAATGCAATCCCTATTAAAATTCCAATGGCATTCTTCATGGAAATAGAAAAACAATCCTAAAATTCATCTGGAAGCACAAAAACCCCTCGAATAACTTAAACAATTCAAAGCAAAAAAATAAGGCTGGTGGTATTACCATACCTGATTTTAACCTATATTATAGACCCATAGTAACAAAAACAACATGGCACTGGCACAGAAACAGACATGTAGATCAAGGGAACAGAATAGAGGGCCCAGATGTAAATCCAGGCAGCTATAGCCATCTGATTTTTGACAAAAAATTCATTGGAGAGAGGGCAGCCTCTTTAACAAATTGTGCTGGGGAAACTGGATATGTATCTGTAGAAGGATGAAAATAGATCCTTGTCTCTCTCCATGCACAAGAATTAAGTCCAAATGGATCAAAGACCTTAACATCAGACCCAAAACTCTGAAAGTGCTGAAGGAAAAAGTAGAGGAAACCTTTCAACATATTGGCATAGACAATGGCTTTCTGAATATAATCCCAGGAAATAAAACCACTTATCAACCATTGGGACCTCACAAAATTAAAAAGCTCTTGTATAGCAAAGAACATTGTGATGAGAGCAAACAGGCAACCTACAGAATGGGAGAAAATCCTGCAGGCTATACATCTGAGAAAGGATTAATATCCAGGAAAACTCAGAATATACAAAGAACTCAGAAAACTAAATAATAAGAAATCAAACAACCCAATTTAAAAATGAGCTATGGAACTAAATAGAGAGTTCTCAAAAGAAGAAATACAGGCCTATAAATATCTAACAAAATCATCCTTATCCATCAGGGATATGCAAATTAAAATTACTTTGTGATTCCATGTTACTCCTGTAAGAATGACCTTCTGACATTATTGGGGGCAGGGTCTAACATTAGTTAGGAAAAATAAGGAAAGTCACTTTATATTGATTAAAGGTACGCTCCAACAGGAGGACATTACTGTTGCAGTAAGATTTGCATTGCTGACAGAAATCACCCAACCAAGAGCAGCTTTGGGGGATAAAAGGGTTTATTTTGGCTTACAGACTCAAGGGGACACTCCACAATGGCTGGGAAAATGATAGCATGAGCAGAGGGTGGACATCACCCCCTGGCCAACATCAGGTGACAATAGCAACAGTAGAGTGCGCCAACCACTAGCAAGGGAAAGCTGGCTATTATGTCCACAGGCCCACCCCCAACAATACACTGCCTCTAGGAGGCATTAATTCCCAAATCTCCATCAGCTGGGAACCTAGCATTCAGAACACCTAAGTTTATGAGGGACACCTGCAGCAAACCACCACATTCCACCTCAGGCCCCCATAAACTGATAACCAAACATGTTGTAAAATGCAATGCATTCATCCAACTTTAAAGGTCCCATAGTTTTTATCAGTTCCAATGATGTTCATACATCTCCATAATCCAAGGGTTTTAACTGAGCCATAATACCAACCCCCCCCCCAAAAAAAAGCCATAATGGCACAGAATAAACCCTCACACTACAAAAGATGGCACTGGGCAGATCAAAGAAATATTCAACCAATACAAGATTTTAAAAGGGCAAACATCAAACTTCGTAGCTCCAAGTCCAACAACTCTAGTCAGTGACAAATTTTCAAGTCTGATAATTCTAACCAGCAACAAGTCTCTGGAGTTCCAATTCCACTCCTCCAGCTAGGCTACTCCCAGTCCTGGAAAACTTCACCAAGCTCTTCTTGGCAGCCATCTCATGGTCCTGGCATCTCCACTGGGTCTCCACTGCAAGCCACAGTTCATCTTCACAGCTCCATCTCGTCTCCATGCAGGCATCCAGCAAACCTACTTTACACTGCCCATGGCCATTTCCAAAACACAAGACCGCATCACAAATTCAATGATCCTCTCTTTCCTGCCTTTCTTGTACACCATAATACCAGGTAGGATGCCAATTTGTTAATCCAGGGGGGAATAAAGCAGACTTTGAAGAATAGGACACTCCTTGAGCACTCAAGCCTCTTTTAAAGAGTCTACATTCTTCGGGCTGGAGAGATGGCTTAGGGGTAAGGCGCCTGCCTCCTAACCCTAAGAACACTGGTTCCAATCTCCAGGTCCCACGTTTAGCCAGATGCAAAGTGACGCAAGGGTGCAATGCCGCACTTGGCCACAAGCGGGCGCGCACATCTAGATTTCGTTCGCAGCAGCTGAGACACTGCTCCGGCGCTCCCATCTCTATCTTCCTCCCCCTCCCCGTGTCTCTCTCCAAAAAAATAAGATAAAATAAAAAGTTAAAAAAAAAAAAAAAGAGTCTACATTCTTCCTGTTGCACCAGTTCAGGTCAGCTGGCCCAATCTCAAAGGTTGTAATCTCTCAATTGCAGCCGAAGGGGCAGCAGTTCAGCCAAAGATTTCATTTCTTTCTGTGCCATATCCCTCTGCTCTCAGCAGTCCATTTCTCCGCAATGCAAACCTGCACAAATTCTCATGACAGGGGCATAACAGGAAGCCTCTCCAACAAAGTGCTTCTAGTGCAGTCCAAGCAAAGCTCTTTCTCACCCTCATAAGCCAAACCTCACAGTCCATAGTTCTTACTACATTCTTGTCTTTTAGCTCTGACCAGACTAGTCCATCAAGCTGTTTGTACAGCACTGCAGTGCATCTCTTAGGCCAAGGTTTCAATTCCTCCCACATTCCTCTTGAAAATCAGCTCCAAAAGGCGAAAGCCACACAGTCAGGTGTCTAGAAGCAATTGACACCACTCCTTGGCACCAACATTACTGTTGCAACATTTATAATTCTAAACATATATGCACCTACCATGGGGGCTCCCAATTTCATCAAACACTAGTAGAACCAAAGTCACAGACAACACCAAACGTGGTTGTAGTGGGTGACTTCAACACCCCATTCTCATCAATTGACAGGTTATCCCAGCAAAATAAATAAATAGAGATGCATCTAGATTAAATGAGGTCATAGATATCTACAGAACATGTCATCCAAATGCTGAAGAATACACATTCTTCTTAGCAGTATGTAGAACATCCTCCAAAATAGACCATGCAGTGTACTTGAGACTCTCACCAGTCCAGCTCCCAGCAGGGTGTGCAGCTGGAAACGAAGTTTCGCTTCAGTACTGGTGTCGTCACCTATTTGTGGGTCTTTGTCTTTGGAGGCTTTTCTGTGAAGCAGCTGCCTTTGAATCGTCCGTCCATTGTGCCTCTAAGCAACCCCTCACCCTGCTTAGTAAGTAATCCCAATAAACTCATTGGTTTGCCATTGTATTTTGGTCTGTTGTCTGAGCCCTAGCTGGTATGATTAGACGTCTGTTTATGTGTGTGTGTGTGGGGGGTTCTTTCTCCCCCATCCATCAGCTGTTTATTAAGGTGTGACCAGAACAAGCATGTGAGGTTGCTCCTCAGTCTTGCCTGGTAAAGTTCATTTGTAATAAAAATTCCTTTTCCCACTGTAGCTTTCTCAGTGACCTGGATCATTCATCATTGTTCATCTTCACTTGAAAACTGTGGTTCCAGAGTCCTGAAATACCTCTAGGCTGTAAGTAGAGGTTTTTTTTTTTCTCTGTCATCTTCCACCAAATGAGCTGGCAACCCCTGTGCAGAAAACCTCACGCATTTCAGATCCCCTTCCCTCGAGTATTCCCGGTCTCTAACTGCCCAGGGCGTGAACCCCTCAGCAGGGCGCAGCCCAGGGACACCTCCAGAGCTCTCAGCGGGGCCTTGGGGTTGCTCTCCCCGCTGCCGTCCAGGCCCGCCGCTGAGGGGCGCTGCGGACCAGTGGGGGAGTCGCTTTCCGGGGTGGCGGGCCGCTGGAGACCAGCGGGGGAGCTCTGCGGGCGGGGCGAGCGGAGCGGGCTCTGCACCCTGCGGCCTCCCTCACTGCTAACAGCGAGCGGCGGCCGGCCGGCGGCTGAGACCCCGGGCCCGGAGCCAGCGGAAGCTCGCTCGTCCTGTCTCCCTCGCCTCCGACCCGCTGCCCACCGAGCTCTGAGGCGCAGACGTCGGCGCGGGAGACAGGTACTGGGCGGCCTCACCGGGTCCCTTCTTGCCCTTCATCCGATGTGGGCGCCCACCTCGGACCTGGTGGTGGAGGATGCGGTCGGGGTAGGGGTCCTTGAGCGGGCCTGGACCCGTTGGTGCGCGGTGCCCGGGTCCTGCGTTCTCCCGGGAGGCCGGGACGGGCTGTCTCCCTGGCTACCTCCGTTCTCGCTTCGCCTCAGGGGCCTCCTTCGAATATATCACTTTGGTCCAGGTGCTGCGGGTGGAGAACTTTTCTGGGTTCGTCCCCCACCCCTGTTCATAGAGCCCAGAGAGCTCCAAGAACTGGTGCGCGGAGGGCCCTCCCGGCGGGCTGTGGCCGGCGCTCCAGGCCTCGGTCTGGGGAGGGGCTTGGTGTGTCGTGTCGCGACTGGCCCCTGGCCTGGAGGGCTGCGAGGGGTCGAGACTCCGCAGGAGCCTCCGATCTGCAGTGTTAACTAGCCGCATCTCCCTCCCGGGCTGAGGAAGTGATGTGTTGTCTGGATTTGGTCTGGCCTTCACTTTACTCTTGGCTTGGGAATTTAAGGGTGGCACTTCTGATAGATTTGGGGCACAGAGGGGAAGTGAAACACGATTTGCTGGTCACTAATGTTTTCCTTGCTGAGCATGGTGGTGCACACCTTTAATCCCAGTAGTGGGGAGACTGAGGTAGGAGGATCACCCAAAATTTGAGGCCAGCCTGGGACTGCAGAGTGAATTCT
The DNA here is from genome assembly GCA_036365145.1 of Orientallactaga sibirica. NCBI lineage: Eukaryota > Metazoa > Chordata > Mammalia > Rodentia > Dipodidae > Orientallactaga > Orientallactaga sibirica. Next base: position 1,426,608 of record JAEOAD010000020.1, read on the forward strand.
AGGTTAGCTTGAGCAAGAGTGAGACCCTACCTCCAAAAAACAAACAAGAATGTTTTGGGGCTGGAGAGATGGCTCTGAGGTTAAAGATTAAAAGTACTTGCTTGGGCTGGAGAAATGGATTACTGGTTAAGGTACTTGCCTGCAAAGCCTAGGGACCCGCGTTCGATTCCCCAGTCCCCATGTAAGCCAGATGCACAAAGTGGTGCATGCATCTGGAGTTATTTTGCAATGGCTGGAGGCCCTGGCACACCCATTCTCTCTTTCTCTTTCTTAAGTATGATTTTACTTAGGAGGCACCACATCTAGGGTAGTCAAATTTATAGAAACAGAAAGCAGATGGTGGTTTACTAGCGAATGGCGGGGGCGGGGGGGACACAATGAGAAGTCATATACTATCTTTGTAACTTCTATATGAACCTACTATTATTTTGAAATAAAATCTCAGAGTAAAAAAAAATTCTGTTCACAATGCCCTGCTACTAGACTGTACCAAGGCTTCCAGGTCAGAGATAATGTAGATGGACAGATAACTTGGGATATTACTCCACTCACTTTCTCATTCCCAGTCATAGGGAAGAGATGGAAGATAAAGGCATATTCTCTCTTAAAAGAAAGTGTCTGTGTTATTTACTTGTGGGTTCCCATTAAGATAGTAAACTACACATGCTCTAATAATGCCTTGAATTATATCTCAGTATTTGAGTAATGCTCATAAGTATGTTTGAGGGGAAAGAAGTTTCATATCTTACCTCAGATAATCAAAAAGTTTCCTAGCTCAGAAGGGGTTCTCTTGGATTGGGTAGATGGCTCAGAACTTAAAGGTGTTTGTTTACAAACCCTGATAGCCCAGGTTTGATTCACTAGTAAAACCAGATGCACCAAGTGGCTCAGGCATCTGGAGTTTGTTTGCAGTAGCAAGCTCTAGCATACCCATTCTCATTTCTCTCCCTCTCATACTCTTTGCAAATAAATAAAAAATATTTTAAGGATTATTTTATTTTTATTATTTTTGTTTGTTTATTTATTTATTATTCTTTAAAACAGGGTCTCATGTGGCCCAGGCTGGACTCAAACTCGAGGGAGTCAAGGATAACCTTGAACTTCTGGTCCTCCTGTCTTCACCTTCCAAGTATTGAGGTAATTTTCCTCAGAGCCTCAGTTCTGAAAACACTGGGCCTTAAGATCCAGAAGTCCCACAGTGAACCACTGTATACTCAACTATGGAGCAAATGTGCCACTCAAGTTTGTGCAGAAGTTGGCTTCACAGGTGCCACATCTCTCCCTGCCTTCTTCAGGCTCCAGAGAAATATGATACCAATAATAATAATAATATATGAGACACACAACTCAGAAAGCATACTTGCCCAGCATACATGGAGGACCTGGGTTCAATTCCCAGCACTGGTGATGAGGATTCAGTCATTAGTACCATCTTCATGTTTTCCATAGCTGTGTGTCTCATATATTATTATTATTATTGGCATCATATTCTGAGAAAAATCATTTCTTTTGAAAACAGGATAGAACCCTTTTGCCTTTGGATAAATAACCACAGGCTTTTTTTTTTTTTTTTTTTGTCTTTGGATAAATAACCATACTTTGTATAAATAACTTCAGTCTGGGGGGCTGGAGCAGGAGAATTAACTCAAGGTTAGGCTGGGCAATGGAGCTGAGACCCTGTCTTAATAAAACCACAGAATAAAAAACTAAAATAATATTTTTACTGATAAATCAGTTGTAAACTGCTTCCATATACTGTACTTTCCAAGTAAACACACCCACATTATGTTTTCATAGTGTAGGGTGTGCATGAGACCTTCACAAAAGAAACAATTGTGTCATAATTGCTCTATGAGCAAATAAAATGAGATTAAACCATCTATGTGGGTTCAAACATTTATTAGGGAATGATGTATATTTAATTTATTCATTTACCCAGTTGTAGAGAATTATACATTTGAGAAAAATGGAACAGAGAGAGACCATCAAAGGACAAGAATATTAAAGTCTTCATGGTTTCATAAATGTTATTATATATTGAAGCTGCTGGTGATAGGGTGATATGGAATGTGTTACACAATCACACAATGTATATGTCGTTCTTACTTATTTGCTCTTATGAGAAACTAAAGTTGGAAAATTTGGTTTTTGTTTGAAGTAAATTTATGCCAAAGAGACCAGCATTTGACAGCTACACATGGTACATACTGAGAGGTTAAAAGAGAATCATATGAAAAATCCCAATAGCTAACTAGTTATGGAGAAAGTTGAGTGTAATTTAGCAATTAATAGTTGGGATCCAGTGTTCTACCAAAGAAAAATATTTAAATAATTAAAATTTGTCTTTTTTTTTTTTCCTTTTTTGAGGTAGGGTCTCACACTAACCCAGGCTGACCTGGAATTCACTATTTAGTCACAGGATGGCCTCAAACTCACAGCAGTCCTCCTACCTCTTCCTCCTGAGTGCTGTGATTAAAGGTGTGTGCCACCATGCCAGGTGAAATTTGGCATCTTTTTAAAACTGTTTTTGGTTTTTAGATGCAGGGCCTCACTCTAGCCCAAGCAGACCTGGAGCTCACTCTGTAGGCCAGGCTGGTCTCAGACTTGAGGAAGTCCTCCTGCGTACTGGGACTAAAGCTATGAGCCACCACATGTCTTTTTCATATTAATTTTATTATTTTTTTAGAATCACTGTTTTTTCAAAATAGTTTATTTTCATTTAGTTAATTGAGATAGAGATAATATGGGCACTCCAGGGTTTCTTGCCACTGCAAATGAACTCCAGATGCATGTGCCACCTTGTGCATCTGGTTTATGTGGGTACTGGAGAATTGAACCTGGGTCCTTTGGCTTTGCAGGCAAGCTCCTTAACTGCTAAGCCATCTCTCCAGCCCTTAACTTTTATTTTATGTTAATTGTAACAGGTTTTTTCTCTTTTATCCTCTCACCCCAGCTTCTGCTACACTGGAGACTCTCCTCAGTAGGGTTAGGGTATTCACTATGGGGTCATAAAGGTCTCAGTCAGTCCCTATAGGGTATCTGGGGACTGTGCCTCAGGATATTCCTACCTACTCTGTAGGTCTTACAATCTTTCTACCCCCTCTTCTGCAATCTTCCCTGAGCCATAGCAGGCCTGTTGGCAGTCTAATTTAGTGTTGAGTTCTCTGTAGCCTCTGGATTTCTGTTTTGATAGGTTTTGATTGATCACCATGTTTGTTACCATCAACCTGGGGCTGGTTGTCAGGCTAGTAGTAAGAACAGTATGTTGTCACTTCCTCTGCAGTTTTTCCTGGGCCATGGCAGAGGTGGTAGAGGTGGCACATCTCATGGTGGACAGCCAGCTAACTTCTTGTCTTATCTAGGGATCTTGGTTCTCCTCCATTTTCTCTGCCATCTGCACAATCAAGCAGATTTTCTAAACAAGAGTGAAAATAGCTTGACTTAAAGGGGATATGCAAATTTTAAATTTATTTTTTTTGGTATGCAAGCCCACTTTTTCAGAGAGCAGTGGGGACTTTTCTCTAGAACCTATGAATTTCCTGACAATGGGATTTTGACTTGGTTTCCAATACCATGAGTTCTCTCCCACTGAGTGGACCTCATGTCCAATCAGAGAACTGTTACTTGCAGAGGCATGCCACTGTTGCACAAGTGTGTACTTCTTGATCAGCTGGTTGATTTTGCAGTCTTCAGGTCCTTTGCTTATTCATGCTGTTGGTGACCGTTTTCCTCCAATGGCTCCCATAGGGGCTTTCCAGCACTATGCGGACTAGCCAGGTGGGATCTAGTTTCTAGTTTCCCTTTTGGTTCCAGCATGGAATTTCAATGGCCTGTGACTATAGCCCGTCGTGTCTTCAGCAATAGGGTCTTACCTTTTTTTGGGGGGGGGAGGGGTAGGGTTTCCCTCTAGCCCAGGCTGACCTGAAGTTAGTATATAGTCTCAGGTTGGTCTCGAACTCACAGTGATCCTCTTACCTCTGCTTTTCCGGTGTTGGAATTAAAGGCATGTGCTACCATGCCAAGCTGGGTCTTACCTTTTATCTCTAGCAGGTAATCAAGTGTTTTGGCAATGGTCTGCATTGTTTTGGGGACTTCATGGGTATCCTTGGCCAACAGCGAACGGTGGGGAGCAACCTAATTCTGGGCCTGGGGATTTATCAGCCAGACTCCATGATTTTAAAGATTTTTTTTAAAGTTTTTATTTATTTATTTGCAAGCAGAGAGAGAGAGAGAGAGAGAGAGATTGAGAGAGAGAGATAGAAGAGAGGCAGACAGAGAGAGAATGGGCACACCAGGGCCTCTAGCCACTGCAAACATGTGCCCTTGTGCATCTGGCTTATGTGGGTCCTGGAGAATCAAACTGGGATCCTTTGGCTTTGCAGGCAAATGCCTTAACTGCTAAGCCATTTCTCCAGCCTCAGAGTCCATGATTTCAAAGTAAGGATTTTCCACTTTCTGTCTGGACTGTCTCCCCCCTTGCATTGGTGGTTCTATTTTGTAAAATGGTATCCAGAATGAGGTTTTCTATGGAGCTGATTCGTGTTGTCTTAACTTTTATGTAATTACCTCCCTCCATACATACCCATTACCACTCTAAGCTCCCCCACCACCAATGTTCTTTACTTCTAACCTGTCAGGTAACTCCTCCTCTCCTCTCACTTTATTTTCTTCTCTCTCCTGGTCTCATTCTAGTCCACATGTCTTTATTTAAAAATATTTTAGTTAGCAGGGCGTGGTGGCACACGTCTTTAATCCCAGCACTCGGGAGGCAGACGTAGGATTGCTGTGAGCTCGAGGCCAACCTGAGACTACATAGTGAATTCCAGGTAAGCCTGGGCTACAGTGAGACCCTATCTCAAAAAAAAAAAAAAAAAAATTTTTTTTATTTATTTGAGAAAGAGAGAGAGATAGAGACAGAAAAATAAGAGACAGATAAAGAGAATGAGTATGGGCACACCAGGGCCTCCTGCCACTGCATGTGAACTTCAGACACATGGGCCAGTTTGTACATCCAGCTTTACGTGGGTGCTGGGGAATCAAACCCAAGCCATCAGGCTTTGCAAGCATGTACTGCTGGACCATCTGTCCAGCACGATAGCATATTGTATTTGAGATGGGATCTTTTGCTGTGCTGCTGAGGTTGGCCTCAAGCCTCAGCCTCCTGAGTAGCTTGGGCTACAGGTATATATCACTATGCCCAGCTAATTTATCTTTTTTATTTTTGGTGTAGGGTCTTGCCCTAGCCCAGGCTAACTTGGAATTCACTGTGTAGTGTCAGGGTGGCCTTGAACTCATGGCAATCCTCCTACCTCTGCCTCCCCAGTGCTGGGATTAAAGGAAAAGGCCATGCCTGGCCTTTAATTTATCTTTTTTAAAAAACATTTATTTATTTGTGTGTGTAAGCATGCATGTGCACATGTGGCAGTCAGAGAACAACTTCAAGGTGTCTGTGCTCTACCCACCTTGATGCATGATCTCTTGTTGCTGCAGATGAACTGCCAAAGTACAAAAGAAGACTAGTTTAGCTGACATACCCACTTTGGATTCTCCTTGCTCTACCTCCCATTAGCCGAGGCAAGATGAAATCACAGGTGAATGTACCAGTGCTGGGGAATTGAAGCCAGGCCAGCAAGCTTTGCAAGCAGGTGCATTTAACCATCTCCTCAGCCCCTCATCTTTTTTAAAAAATTAATTTATTTATTTATCTATTAGAGAGAGTGGGGGAGGGAGGGAGAGAGGCAAATAGCGAAAGGGCATGCCAGGACTTCTAATGACTACAAACGAATTTCAGATGCATGAGCCACCTTGTGCATCTGGGTCACGTGAGTACTGTGGAATTGAACCTCAGATCTTAGGCTTTGCCAGCAAGTGCCTTAGCTGCTAAGTCATCTCTCTAGCTCTTATTATTATTATTTTTTTGAGACACTATTCCTGGTTGGCCTGGACCTCATTATGTAGACCAGGCTGGCCTCAAACGTGTGAACATCATCCTGCTTCTGCCTTCCAAGTGTAGGAACTGCAGGCACCCACTATCATACTGGGCTAATTTTTCTTCTATTAAGTTCTAATTTAAAAAAAAGTTAGGAAGACAAGTGTGGTGCATGCCTGCAATCCCAGTATTTGGGATGCAGAGGCAAGAGAATTTAGAGTTTCAGGTCAGCCTGGAATACATAGGGAGACTGTCTCCAAAAAAAATCTTATTTTGGGCTGGAGAAATGGCTTAGTGGTTAAATGCTTGCCTGTGAAGCCTAAGGACCCCGGTTCAAGGCTCAGTTCTCCAGGACCCACATAAGCCAGATGCACAAGGGGGAGTACGCATCTGGAGTATGTTTGCAGTGGCTGGAGGCCCTGGCGCTCCCATTCTCTCTCTCTCTCTCTCTACCTGCCTATTTCTGTATCTCTTATCTCTCTCAAATAAATAAATAAATAAAATAAAATAAAAAGTTGGTCAGGATTCATTTAAAAAAATCTTATTTCACCGGGCATGGTGGTGCACACCTTTAATTCCAGTACTCGGGAGGCAGAGGTAGGAGGATTGCCATGAGTTCGAGGCCACCCTGAGACTACATAGTGAATTCCAGGTCAGCCTGAGCTATATATAGAGAGAGACCCTACCTTGAAAACCACAAAAAAAAAAAAATCTTATTTCATAGGGTGTCTCTCTTTCTCTCCTATGGAGAGAGAAATAGAGATATATAGATATTAGTGATATATATATATGAATTAAAAAGTAATTTTTCTTCTACTTATGTGAGTTCTCAGGTAGAAACATTGACAAAAGACACATAAATTAGAAAAACATTGCTAGCCTGAGAATCTCCTCCAGGGAAATGGTGACAGGCACCGAGGAGACTAAAAATTTGTCAAAGTGGGGCTGGAGAGATGGCTCAGTGGTTCAGGTGCTTGCCTACAAAGCCTAAGAACCTGGGTTCAATTCCCCAGTACCCACATAAAGCCAGAATCACAAGGTAGTGCATGTGTCTGGAGTTCATTTGCAGTTGCTGGAGGCCCTGGCGTACACATTCTCTCTCTGCCTCTTTCTCTCTTTCTTCTCTCTCTGCTTGCAAAAAAATAAGTATATATTTTTTAAAAAAACTTGTCAAAGTAGAAAATCAGAAGCTATTGGGAGCTCAATACTAAAGGAGACTTATATGCCCTCTATGTCTCAGAAAACATTGTAGAAGAGGGGGCAGAAAGAATGCAAGAGTAATATGATGGGAACGTGTTTCTGAGCCATTTCTCAGTTCTATTCCCACTCCCACCAAAACACTGAACACAACAAAAACTTAAGGATCAGATGATTTACATCAATTTTTATCTTTGCTACCCTGTTGAAATAAAATCTAAATGTTTGGTTGTATGTAAGTCAGGTTATTTTGTACTTTTAAATATAAATAAACTCTATTCAGTAAAGGAGGGGAGGCAAAGGAGGGTGGTGGGAGGATATTAGGATTTCAGTATATTGTTTATGTAGATGGAAGTTGCCAATAAAAAATTTGTTAAAAAAAATAAAATGAGGGGCTAGAGGGATTGCTCAGCAGTTAAGGCACTTGCCTGTGAAGCCTAAGGACCTGGGATCTAGTCCCCAGGAGCCACATAAGCCAGATACACAAGATGGCGCATGTGTCTGGAGTTCATTTGCAGCATCTGAAGGCCCTGGCACACCCATATTCTCTCTCTCTCTCCCTCTCTCTCTCAATCTCTACCTCTTTCACTCTATCAAATAAAAATAAAAATAGTTTTTTTGTTTTTATTTTAATTTATTTATTTGATAGAAAGAGGCACAGAGAGAGAGAGAGAGAGAGGGGAGAGAGAATGGATGTGCCAAGGCTTCCAGCCACTACAAAAAACTCCAGATGCATACACCACCTTGTGCATCTGGCTTGTGTAGGTCCTGGGGAATCAAACCAAGGTCCTTTGGCTTTGCCAAAGGCTAGCAATGTTTTCTCTCCAGCCCTTCATTTTATAAAAATAAAATAAAATGAAATGAAAGGCTGGAGAGATGACTTAGTGGTTAAGGCACTTGCCTGTGAAACATAAAGACCCAGGTTTGATTACCCAATTAAGCCAGGTGCACAAGGTGTCACAGGAGTCTGGAGTTCATTTGCAGTGCCTAGAGGCCCTGGTACACCCTTTCTCTCTGTATTTGACACCCCCCTCAAATAAATAAATAACATAACATAACATAACATAACATAACATAACATAAAATGTAGCTGCAGATTGTCCCTTTACCCTCTTCTAAAATGTGTAACAGGTGTAATTTATCTTTAGATACCAGAATTTCTTTCCTTCCTATTACTGGAGAAGCCATTTGGAAGCAAGTAGACCTTGTATCTTGAAAAAGACTGGTCATAAGTCAGGTGTGTTGGTGCACATCTTTTTAAAAAATATTTATTTATTTATTTATTTGAGAGAGAGAAAGAGAGAGAGAGAGGAGCATGCTAGGGCCTCCAGCCACTGCAAACAAGCTCCAGATGCCTGTGCCCCCTTGTGCATCTGGCTTACGTGTGTCCTGGGCAATCAAACCTGGGTCCTTAGGCTTCACAGGCAAGTGCCTTAACCACTAAGCCATTTCCCCAGCCCCACATCTTTAAATCAGCACTTGGGAGGCAGAGATAGGAGAATCACCATGAGTTCAAGGCCACCCTGAGACTACATAGTGAATTCCAGGTCAACCTGGGCTAGAGTGAGACCCTACCTCAAAAAACAAAACAATAACAAAAAGAAAAGAAAAAGACTGGTCATGATTTTGATAAATTGGAATCCCATTGTCTAGGTGCCCACTGCATTGACAAAATTTTATGTTTTCATGGTGAAGAATACTATACTCATAATTTAGTCACTCTGAGAAGGATTATTCATTATTGAATTTATTTAGGAAAAATTATCAACTATGACTTTATTTGGGGGAAATTGGTATGTAGGGTTACACACACATGGAAGACAGGACCTGAGGGCCCATGCTAAAAGATTCAGAAGAAATACACACCCACGTGGGAAGCTGAGCCTGAGAACCCTAACCTTTCACCTTGACATGGAAGTAAGCTAAGAGATCAGGTGATGAAGAACTCAGGAATTAAGGAAAGATAACAGAGGGAGAAAACACAAAAGCACGGACCAAGAAATTTAGACACCAAGAGAGTTAATAGTCAAGAAAGTCACAAGAGTTATTACATGTGTGGCAGACAGAGTTTAGAGAAAAATCGTACATAAAACAAAGTGAAAAGGCATCTGGAAACAAAATACATGTAAGAACTGAACAAAAAAAATACCCAGGTAAGTAAAAAAGGAGTACTCTTCTCTCCAGCTGGGAAAGGGAGGAAATTTATGCATTGGTGTTTAGGTGAAAGAACTGCAGGTCAGTTAGGTGGCCAAAATGAAAGAAAGAGTAATTCACCCTTATCCCCTTCTCAAGCCAGGCTGGGAAAAGGAGAACAGGATCCAAAAGAGCTGGTGCCAGAATACCAACAAGCCCTTTATAGTTAATTAGGATGGATTTGGATGTCAGACTTGGGTATGTAAAGTAAAGATCCGATTGGTTCATGGATTCAGGGGCTGACCCAGAGGCTAGCCCACCTAGGTGTGCTAGATTGGGGAAGAAGCAGGAGGTCCTGCAGCCATACTGGATGAGACTGGATCAGCCACCAGTTCTAGTACTTTCAAGGTAGGTTCGCTCTTTGGGCCTCTGTTTCTTACTAACCTATATAGAAAAAGCTATCTTGCTGGGTGTGGTGGCGCATGCCTTTAATCCCAGCACTCAGGAGGCAGAGGTAGGAGGATTGCCATGAGTTCAAGGCCACCCTGAGACTACAGAGTGAATTCCAGGTCAGCTTGGACCTGAGTGAGACCCTACCTTGAAAAACCAAACCAAACAAACAAAAAACTGTAAGCTAGAAGTAAACCCCTTATTCCCATAGGCTGCTTCTGGTCTGGTGTTTTGTCCCAGAAACGAGAAGGTAACAACTATAGCATATTTCTTAATAATGTTAAGGAAAGATGTGTTCATGGTGAAACCTAAGCAAACAGAAGCCATGCCATATGTAATGGATTTCTGTATTTTAAAAAACAATATTGGAGGCTATTAGGGTATTTAAGTGAGGGAGAAAACATCATGCTATAATAGTAAATCTAGAAGGAAAGTCCAAATACTGATTATAAGCTACTCAGATACCATCAGTCCACAACAGAGCTACCTGACTTCACAGAATAAGTGGCATTAAGGCTAAATGTACTGTTGTGCTAGAATCAAGGAGACAAACACTCAATGCTCTCTGTAAAGCCTAATCCCTTCACCTGAAAAATAATTTTTTGAGGCTGCACTCATTTTAGCTTTCTTACTTCCCCCACTTTGTGGTTAGCATTAAATAATGTGTTTGCAAATCCTGGCTTTTCACATTCAAACCTGGCTGAATTACCTGGCTTGTAAATGGAGATGCCCTTTACAGGAAATCTGTTTCATGAAAGCCTGGCAGACTTTAAAACAGAGGAGAGCAGAGCAGGCCACCAGCAAAGCTAGGTTCTTATTTCATGTCTGAGGGCAGCCTTTGTACCCTCTGCCAACTACCTTTCCTGCTTCTATGGTTGGGCTTTTCTTTTTGCCTGATGGTTCAGATGGATCCCTTGCTTCCATAGATTTGAGTCACAATGGCATTGTTTTTGTTCAACCAACCACCATTCTGGTCAGGACATAGCTCTTTGCCAGTCATCCATAAGCCCCTCCTTGTGTCCCATTCTAGTCATAGCCACCCTTCTGCCTCCAACGGGAAATGCAGGCACTTACTTTGCATTGTACTGTGGTACTATAAAAGTCTTAGTGCATGTGGAAACTCAGGTAGCTACTTTAATACCAAAGAGAGAAAATTGCTCTTATTCTGAGGCATTTAAAATTTTCTATAGAGACATGAAAAGTCCTTTTACTGTCATAAGATTATTTTTAAAAATATATTTTATTTATTTGTTGTGAGGAAACAAAAAAAAAAATTTTAAGGGCAAAGTTTAAAAAAAAAGAAAAAAGGACTTTTGGGTAAAATGACAGCATAGGAGTCATGCCAAACCAGCCCAGAGAGGGATTTAAGTGAAATCACAGCAAAATACTCTTAAAATTCTGAAAAGTGCAGGAGTATAGGTTTTTCTTAGACACAATGGAGAAACAGGAGAGACCAAAATCCACCACAAAGGAGGAAAATGGCCAGAATCCCACTGAAGGGCTTGTGGCCTTGATCCAAGTGATCCACACACCTGGCACCACCCACTAGGCACACTGAGCAGCAGCAGAGACCAAATAATGGGACTTTACAACCTCATCAGCCTTCTTGCAAAGTCAAGAAATCTGAAGGAAAGACAGCTGAGATAACTAAAGAGCTGCAGAAAGAGATACAGGTGGGGCTGTGTGAGCAACTCCAGGCTTCCTGAACTCTCCCATCCCCCAACCATCAAAACTGCCAACCTCCCACATTCAGCCCCCAGAGACAGTGCATCCAGCACAGCTGAACAGAACTTCAGCTGTGGCTCCACAGTACAACATGAAGAGATCGAGGTGGACACTCAGCATTGGTGAAATTGGAGCCACACCAAAAGGTAACAAGGCCAACTGACAAAAAAAAAAAAAAAAAAAAAAAAAAAAAAAAAAACCAGCTACATAGGCCTGCATTGGAAGTGCTAATCTCTCTTTCCATGTCAGGGCAGGTTATGGGTTACATATTTTTTGTTGGCTTTACCATTTTCAAATAAACTGTACTTGGAGGGGGGTTGAATATTGTTGCCTTTAATGCTTTCAGATTTATAGGGCCTTTGTCTTTTGCTTCTATCATTATTGGGGGCAGGGTCTGATCCAGATCCAGGCTGACCTGGAACCCAATTCAGAAAAGAATTCTCTACCTCCTAGCTGACAGGATTAAGGGTACAGAGCAACACATACCCTTAGGGATTTTGGCTTTATAAGACTGTATTAGTCAGGGTTCTCTAGAGGAACAGAATGTTTTAGAATGAATTGTATTGTTGGGAATTTATTGGTTTAGATTTACACAGTCCAGCAATAGCAGGTTGCAGGTCTGAGAGTCAAGAAAATAGCTGCTCAGTCCACGAGGCTGGAGGCCTCAGCAGTTAATTCTGGCACTGAAGGCCTGGAGGCTTCCTTGTGTCAATTTGATTTGCTAGGAATCTTCAGTCCACCCTGGTCTTCAGTCCACACTGGAAAGATCAACAATTAACCAAGCAGCAAGTACCAAGTGGAAAGCACCAAGCAGCAAGCACCCAGTGGCAAGAAGTGAGCAGCACTGGCAGCCAGGTGGGAGAGAGAGAGCTTTTCTTCCCAGAGCTTCTTTTTATCAACCAGCCCCCTCCTCCAAGAGGGGCCACCCACTCTGGGCCACCCACTCTGGGGAAGGGCTTGCCCTGGGGAAGGATTCTTCCTTTAGTTAATCCTTCCTAGAGGCAGCCTCAGAGACACATTTATGAGGAATGTCTGTGGATTCCTAAACAAATCAAGTTGACACAAACTTAACCATCACAAAGACTATCTGTTTGTTTTAATCCCCACACTTATATACTATGCTAGTCTTTATTGAATGTGTATATTGCTCAGTTGAAGTTTAGAATTTGGCACTAAATTGTTCTACCCAGTCCACAAGAATACCTGCTTAGCAAGCAAACTCAACACTTAGGATTACTTCTGCAGTTGGATTGGTGTACAAGAGCTATACTTGGCACCTTAAACTCATATCCTGAAAGTATATAAAGGTGGATCACCACACCTAAGAACACTGTAGATAAGTAGAAATCCCAAACATCAAATCAATTCAGGATGCAAAAGTTGCTACATTATAATACAAGAAACAAAAAAAGTCAGACAATGCAATTCCACCAAAAATTATAAATCCATCAGAAATGATCACCAATGAGACTGTTTTAGATGAAATTGCTGACAAAGATTTCAAAAGAATTATTATATCTATGCTCAAAGAAATGAAAGGATTCAAAGAAGAAAACAAATTCCTGAAATAGAACACAGGAAACCAACTTAATAAAATTAAAAGGTCATTACAGGACATGAGTAAGGAAATAGAAATACTGAAGAAAAACCAGGCTGAAATCCTAGCTCTGAAGAACACAGTCAGTAAAATAAAAAAACTCTGTGGAAAGTCTCACCAGTAGAATGGATGAAGGAGAGAACAGAATATCTAAACTAGAAGACCAGGTGGCAGACCTAATACAGTCCAACAAAGAGAAAGACAAGCTAATAGAAAGGAATGAATGGGAATCGCAAGATATCCAGGACACTATGAAAAGATCAAACATAAGAATTCAGGGTATAGTAGAAGGAGAAAAAATTTTAATCCAGAGGCTTAGTAGGCATTTTCAACAAAATCATAGAAAAAAAAATTCCCCAAATTGGGAAAGAAATGCCAATGCAGACATAAGAGGCTTTTAAAACACCAAACAGACAAAATCTAGAAATAACCTCTCCTCACCATGTTATAATTAAACTACTAAACATGCAAACCAAAGAAAATATATTGAAAGCAGTTAGAAAAAAGCAAGTGATCTACAAAGGCAAGTCCATCGGGATCACAGCAGATTACTCAACATAAACTTTAAAAGCCAGAAGGGCTTGGAATGATGTATTCTAAATTCTGAAAGATAAAAACTGTCAACCAAGATTACTTTATCCTGCAAATCTATCTATCCAAATTGATGGAGAATAAGGACATTCCACAACAAAAACAGGCTAAAGGAATATATTAACACTAAACCAGCTCTGCAGAAAATACTTGAAGGAATCCTTCACACTGAGGAGAAAGCAAAACACACACAGGAGGAAATAGGAAAAAATAAACCATACTCAACACTTAAAACAAGTGAATAAAGGGAAAACAGGAAGTACAGAACAAGAATGGTGAGAATAAATACATTCCTTTGAATAATAGCTCTTACTATCAATGGCCTCAATGCCTCAACCAAAAGACAGAGGCTTGCAGATTGTATTAATTGGCAGGGTCCTGCCATCTGTTGCCTCCAGGAAACTCATCTCTCAATAAAAGATAGACACCATCTTAGGGAGAAAGGATGGAAAATGGTATTTCAAGCAAATGGGCCTAGGAAACAAGCAGGAGTTGTTATCCTAATATCTGACATGATAGACTTCAACATTAGTGAGGAAAGATAAAGAAGGTCAGTTTATACTGATTAAAGGAACACCCCAATACAAGGACATTATAATCCTAAATGTCTATGCACCTAACATGGGGGCTCCCAATTTCATCAAACAAACATTATTAGACTTAAGGTCAGAGATAACTCCAAACACAATTGTAGTGGATGACTTCAACACCCCACTCTCATCAATTGACAGGTCAGCCCAGCAAAAAAAAACAGAGAGACATCTGGATTAAATGATGTCATGAAACAAATGGACCTAACAGATATACACAGAACATTCCATCCAAATGCTGCATTATATACATTTTTTCTTAGCAGCACATGGAACATCCTCTAAAGTAGACCATATATTAGGACACAAATCATAACAAATACAGGAAAATTGAAATAATCCCTTGTACTCTATCTGACCTCAATGGGATTAAACTGCAAATCAGCAATAAGAAAAACTACAGAGCATACAGAAATTCATGGAGACTAAACAGTACACTATTGAATGATGAATGGATCATTGAAGAAATTAAAAAGGAAATCAATAAATTCATAGAATCAAATGATTATGAGAAAACAACATACCAAAACCTTTGAGACACAATGAAGGCAGTCCTAAGTGGTTAATTTATCGCTCTAAATGCCTATATTAAGAAATTAGAACAAATTTCAGTTCTGCACAAGTGAGCCATTAAAAATTGCCAATAAAAAAAAAAAAAAAAAAGAAAGAAAAAAGAAAGAAAGAAAGAAAGAAAGAAATTAGAGAGTTCACAAGTAAACAATTTAATGTTTCACCTTAAGGCCTTGGAGAAACAAGAACAAGGAGGCAAACCAAAAATCAGTAGGCAGGAAGAAGTAATAAAGATTGGGGCAGAAATTAATTAAGTACAAACCAAAAAAGCAATCCAAAGAATCAATGAAAAAGAATCAAAGTGTTGGTTCTTTGAAAGGATAAACAAAATTGATAAACTCTTAGCAAATCTGACCAGAAGAAAGTGATAAGTGACAAAAATTAATAAAATTAGAGATGAAAAAGTCACCATTACAACAGATACCAAAGAAATTCAGAAAATCATACAGACATACTTTAAGAACAGATATGCCTTTAAGTTTGAAAATCTGAAAGAAATGGATGATTTCCTTAATTCATATGACCTACCAAAATTGAATCAAGATGAGATAAACCACTTAAATAGACCTATAGAAGTATGGAGATCCAAGCAGTTATAAAAAGTGTCCCAACTAAAAAAAGTCCAGGCCCGGATGGATTCACTGGTGAATGTTACCAGACATTCATAGAAGAACTAATACCACTTCTTCTAAAACTTTTCCATAAAATAGAAAAGGAAGGAATTCTACCAAACTCCTTCTATGAAGCCAACATCACCCTGACACCAAAACCAGACAAAGACAGAACAAAAAAAAGAAAATTACAGACCAACTCCCTCATGAACATAGATGCAAAAATTCTGAACAAAACATTGGCAAACAGAATACAAGAATATATCAGAAAGATCATTCACCCGACCAAGTAGGCTTTATCTCACAGATGCAGGGATGGTTCAACATATGCAAATGTAATACATGATATAAATTGTCAGAAGGACAAAAATCACATGATCATCTCAAGAGATGCAGAAAAGGCATTTGACAAAATCCAACATCCCTTCATGGTAAAAGTACTACAGAAACTGGGAATAGAAGGAACATATCTCAACATAATAAAAGCTATTTATGACAAACCTATAGCCAACATCATACTAAATGGGGAAAAACTTAAAGCTTTTCCACTAAATTCAGGAACAAGAAAAGGGTGTCCACTTTCCCCACTTCTATTTAATATAGTACTGGAAATCTTAGCTATAGCAATAAGGGAAGAGACACTCATAAAAAGGATGCAAGTTGGAAAGGAAGAGATCAAATTATCATTATTTGCAAATGATATGATTCTATATTTAAAAGACCCTAAAGACTCTAGCAGCAAACTATGGGAGCTGATAAACACTTTTAGCAATGTAGCAGAATAAAAAACACACAGAAATCAGTAGCTTTTCTATATACTAACAAGAAACATGCAGAGGATGAAATCAGGGAAGCTCTCCCATTCACAATCACCTCAAAAAAATAAACTTGGAATAAACTTAACCAAGGAAGTGAAGGATCTCTACAATGAGAACTTTAAAACACTCAAGTGAGAAATTGCAGAAGATACAAGGAAATGGAATGACATCCCATGTTCTTGGATTGGAAGAATCAGTATTGTGAAAATGTCAATTTTACCAAAAGCAATCTACACATTTAATGCAATCCCCATTAAAATCCCAATAGCATTCTTCAGAGAGATAGAAAACACAATCCTAAAATTCATCTGGAAGCACAAAAATCTGGGATATCTAAAACAATTTTGAGCAACAAAAATCACCATACCTGGTGGTATCACCATACCTGATTTTTATATTACAAAGCCATAGTAACAAAAACAGCATGGTACTGGCACAAAGGCAGACATGTAGATCAATGGAACAGAAGTCCCAGATATTAATGTGGTCAGCTATAGCCATCTGATATTTGACAAAAACAAAAATGCCAAAAATATTCATTGGAGAAAAGATAGCCTCTTCAACAAGTGGTGCTGGGAAAACTGGATATCTATATGTAGAAGGATGAAAATAGATCCTTGTCTCTCTCCATGCACAAGTACAAATGGATCAAGGCCCTTAATATTAGACCTGAAACTCTGATACTGCTAGAGGAAAAGGTACAGGAAACCCTTCAACATATTGGCATAGGTATTGACTTTCTGAATATAACCCCAATTGTGCAGGAAATAAAACCACTAATCAACCACTGGGATCTCATGAAATTACAAAGCTTTTGTACAGCAAAGGACACTGTGAATAGAGGAAAGAGACAACCTACAGAATGGGGAAAATCTTTGCCAGTTATACATCTGACAGAGGGTTAATATCCAGAATAGACAAAAATATCAAAACAAAACAATAAGAAATCAAACAACCCAATTAGAAAATGGGCTATGGAACTAAATAGAGAGTTCTCAGAAGAAATACACATGGCATATAAACATCTAAAAAAGTGTTTTGCATCCTTAGCCATCAGGGAAATGCAAATGAAAACTACTTTGAGCTTCCATCTCATTCCTGTCAGAATGGCTACCATCAAGAAAACAAATGACAATAAATGTTGGCGAGGGTGAGGAAAAAGAGGAACACTTCTACACTGTTGGTGGGAAAGTAATCTGGTACAGCCATTGTGGAACTCAGTGTGGAGGTTCTTGAGACAGCTAAAAATAGATTTACCATATGATCCAGCTATTGCACTCCTAGGCATATATCCGAAGGACTCTTCTCAGTACCTTAGAGATACTTGCACAACCATGTTTATTGCTGCTCTATTCACAATAGCTAGGAAATGGAACCAGCCTAGATGTCCCTCCACAGATGAATGGATATTAAAGATGTGGTACATTTACACAATGGAGTTCTATTCAGTGGTAAAGAAAGATGAAATTAAGTTTTCTGGGAAATGGATGGATCTGGAAAGTATTATACTAAGTGAAGTAATACAGGCTCAGAAAACCAAATTTCACATGTTCTTTTTCATATGTGGATCCTAGTTACAAATGTATAGACTTGTGTGTGAGCTGGAACTAAAATTCTGTAGCAGAGGCCAGTAAACTAGAGAAAAGCTATAAGGGAGGGAAGAGAGGGAAAGACTTAAGGGGATGGTAGTGTATATATGAAAGTAGAAGAACAGATTAGAGGCAGGGGAAAGGCCAGGGGAAGAGAATGTGTAAGCAAAGGGTGGGGAGGAGGGTTAATCAAAATTCAAGATACTCTGAATAAGTCTTAGGTAAACCTGCCTTTTGGATAATGGCACATCCAGAAACTATAGATTGTTACTAGAAAGTTTTCAGTGCTTCGGATGGGATACCTTCCAGTGAGTTGTTGGCCAGGGAAGTCCCTATTGCCTACAAAACATTACAGGCTATTGCCACAGCCCTTCGTTTCCCTTGAGAAACAGATGATAAGACCCTATTACTGAAGACTTCACTTGCCTGAGTGACAAGGTCACTGAGAAATCAACCTGGTGCTGAGCAGAAAACCTCCCTGTAGACCAGCCAACTAAAAGCTGGAAAATGCTGCACTGCACGCAGCTGTTTGGGAGATAGAAATCATCAGTGGTGAAAACAGTGGACACTGGAAACCTCAAGTTTGGCCAAACAGGCCAAATGCCCGAACGGTTTCAATAGTGGCATGTCTGCTCTGGGGGAAACCAATTGCTCTCTAATTGGACTGAAGGCCTGTTCTACAGGAAGGAATACTTGCCTGGTACTGAAAAATCTAATCAAACACCTATGGCAAGGGACGTCATGAGCCTTAGGGGTATAAAGCCTGTTCTTGTCTGGCTAAAGGTATATATAATTCCCACAAAACTGCCCTGAAAGCACTACACTTAATGTTCATGTTCACATATTAATGCTACTCTCACTTCTGGTTAGAGAAGCTTCTCTTTTCAGATGGCAATGACCACTGGGATGACCCAAAAGGCAACATAGTACTGAGAAGAAGGGATGGAGGAGTGTCCAGCACTGAAACATCTCTATCACACCCTCCAAGGCTCAGGGTCCATTGTGGAAGAGGTGGCAGAAAGAATGGAAGAGCCAAAGGAAGGGTATAACTCCTTAAAATACAACTGTCCAGACAGAAATTGGCCTCAATATCCATGACCTTGCAGTGCCTAGCAATATCTTCACTACACACACACACACACACACACACACACACACACACACACACATATATAAAATATAGTAGGAGAAAAAGGTGATGACATCAAATTAAAGGAGAGACTAATGGAGAGAGTGAGGGGATATGGTGGAGAGTGGAGTTCTGTAGGGAAGTGGAGAAGAGGGGAGGGAAATGTCATGGTTTATTGTCTGTAAGTATAGAAGTTGCCAATAAAAAATAAGAATATGATGTTGGTCTATTTTTAATAAACATAAATGCCTCACATAAGACTTGAATTAAGAGGCTTAAGAAGCCAACCAGTGGCACTGCAAACCTGTTATTTAGATGCCTTTGTACAGAATAGAAATTTATAGGCGATTAAGTGACTCAATACTTGCCTAGGTCTATAGATATGAAATCCCTTATGTCTTCAGAAAACAGAATCAAAGCCAAGGTCACCTAAACAAAGAAGCTAAAAAAGATAAACTCAGGGCAGGGTTTATTTTAGAACACTAAGAATATTGTATCTCTCCAAATACCTAGCTAATGGGGAATAGAGATGAAGGATGGGCATTCAAGGTCTGTAAGAATTACTTTCTGTGCTTTGAATATGTGCCACTGTTTTCTTTCTGGGCTTTGCCCAACTTTGCAAGATCAAAAATAAAAGCTTCACGGGCTAAAGAGATGGCTTAGTAGAGAAGGCGCTTGCCTGCAAAGTCTAAGGACCCATGTTCAACTCTCCAGATCCCATGAAAGCCAGATGCACGAAGGTGAAACAAGCACGAGATCATACATGGTCACTAGGTGGTGCAAGCATCTGGAGTTTGAGTTCAGTGGCTGAGGCCCTGACATGGCAATTCTCTCTCACTCATTTGCTCTCTCTAAAATAAAAAAAAATTAAAAAATTAAAAGAAAAAGCTTCACTATTGCTGCTCAGTGCCTCTTCATTAAGAGAGGTATATATTGTAGATATTTTTAACATTGGACATTTGGGGAGCATCTGGGGTTAAAAAAAAAAATAACACTGATGGGCTGGAGAGATGACCTAGGGGTTAAGGCACTTGCCTGTGAAGCCTAAGGAGCCAGGTTTGAATCTTCAGACCCATGTAAGCCAGGTGCAGACAGTGATGCATGCACACAAGGTAGTGCATGCATCTGGAATTCATTTGTAGTGGTTAAGGCCCTAGTGCACCAATTTACTCTTTCTCTCTCTTGCTCTCTCACTCTCTCATAAATAAAAATATGACACTGAGACTATAGTACATAAATGTTTTACATTTTATCTAACTCATTCCTTAAGATAAATTACCAGAAAGGAAATTATTGGGTGAAAGGAGTGAATTTTTTTCAAGGTTAATGGTATATTTTCTAAATAATTATGTTTTAGCATGGTATTAAATTGAAAATATTATGTTTTTAAAAACATTTAGAAGTCATTATTTCAAGCAAGCAAGCAAACCATCTCAAACTTGGTTTTGCATCTGGCTTTCAAAAAAGCTTGTCATTGAAGGAATCTACTTTTGTATGTGTGTGTGTCCAGGGAGGGTACTGGGGATGGTACCCAGGGCCTCAAGCATGCCAGTGGAGTACTTCACCACTGAGTTGCATCCCTGATCTATTGGTTCACTTTTTTAAGCAAAAAAATACATATTTGTGTACTAGAAATAAAAATCTAATTCATTAGTTAGATGTAAAACTAACCCATAATTAATAGACTTGTGCCTTTAATCAGATTTGGGATAACAGAATAAAATACTTCTTTTATGAACTGCAACTGGAGAGAATTGTTACTAGTTTATGAAGTTAGAAAACTACCATTGTTACTTAATAAGATAACTTCATCACAGTAGTGATATTTTATCTAGTAGTATGAACTCCTGCCTCCATTGGCAAGAACTTTGTTTCCTTTTAACCTGATCAAATGTCTAATTTTAGAATAACCAATGGCTGGAACTTACTCTATACAGATTGATAATACTTTTTTTCTCTAACATAAAACATTTCTTTAGTCCTTTGCAACTTGGTCATCCCTACCTTCTTACAGAAATCTCCAGGGTGCTAGAGCGTTATCTGTAAACACATCTATAGAGCTTTTGTTTGGAAGCTAGAGCAGAAATGTCACATGATACATAGGAAATGTTCCTATGATCTTCTGTATTCATTTGTGATTTACCATAGTTTGCCAAGCATCTTTTGTGTTTTAATGACACTTGTCATTAAATGAACTTACATTGCATCCTTTGAAACTACCTTATAATGCTGTTAAAGGAAATAGTATATCTGTTTGGAAGTTTTCAAGTCTTAGGTTTTGAGTTAAATGTTATTATTTCTGTATAGACTTCAGAGTTACTGATAGGCAGAAAAGAAATCAAGGAATTGGTGGATGTGGTGGTTTGAATCAGGTGTCCCATATAAACTTAGGTGTTCTGAATTCTAGGTTCCCAGCTGATGGGGATTTGGGAATTAAGGCCTCCTGGAGGCAGTGTATTGTTGGGGCATGCTTATGGGTATTATAGCCAGTTTCCCCTTGCTAGTGTTTGGTACACTTTCCTGTCATTGTTGTTCACCTGAAGTTGGCCAGGAGGTGATGTCCACCCTCTGCTCATGTCATCGTTTTCTCCTGCCATCATGGAGCTTCCCTTTGAATCTGTAAGCCAAAATAAACCTTTTTACCTCACAAGCTGCTCTTGGTCTGGTGATTTCTTCCAGCAATATGAACCTGCAATGAAATTGGTGCCAGAGGAGTAGGATTTCTGCTGGACAACTGACTGTGTGGCTTTGGCCTTTTGGAGCTGGTTTTCAGGAGGAATGTGGAGGGATTTGAAAGCCTTGGCCTGGGATATGTCTTGAAGTGCTGTAGGTATGCCTTGATGGACTATTCTGGTCAGAGT
Source organism: Orientallactaga sibirica (assembly GCA_036365145.1). Lineage (NCBI taxonomy): Eukaryota > Metazoa > Chordata > Mammalia > Rodentia > Dipodidae > Orientallactaga > Orientallactaga sibirica. The sequence goes on from JAEOAD010000020.1 coordinate 1,448,398, forward strand.
TGAAGGGCCTGAATGCAGTAGGAACTATGGACTGTGAGGTTTGGCTTGTGTGGGTGGGAAAGAGCTTTTCCTTGACTGGGCTAGAAGCAGTTTGTGTGAGAGGCTTGCTGTTACAGCTGTGTCCTGAGAATTTTTGCAGGGTTGCATTGCATAGAAATGGACTGGTGTGAGCAGAGGGATATGGCACAGAAAAAATGAAATCTTTGGACCAAAACTGCTGCTGTTCAGCTACAATTGTATGAGAGGTTATGGCCATTGAGATTGGGCCAGCTGACCTGCATTGGGACAACAGAAAGAATATAGTCTTTTGAAGGGGCCTGAATGCTGGAGTGTCCTGTTCTTCCAGGTCTGCTTTATTCCCCCATGGATTAATAAATTGGCACCCCACCTGGTATTATGGAGTATAAGAAATGCAGGAAAAAGAGGATCATTGAATTTGCAACATGGTCTTGTGTTTTGGTAATGGCCATGGACAATGTAAAGCAGGTTTGCTGGATTGCCTGCATGGAGACCCCATAGAGCCATGAGGATGGATCATGGGTAGCAGTGGAGACCCAGTGGAGATGCCAGGACCATGAGATGGCTGCTAAGGAGAGCCGTGGCCCCAGATGAAGTTTTCCAGGACTGTGAGTGAGTAGCCTAGCTGGAGGGACAGAATTGGAACTCCAGAGACTTGTTGCTGGTTAGAATTATAAGACTTGAAGATTTGTCACTGACTAGAGTTGTTGGACTTGGAGCTACAAAGTTTGATGTTTGCCCTTTTAAAATCTTGTATTGGTTGAATATTTCTTTGATCTGCCCAGTGCCATCTTTTGCAGTGTGAGGGTTTATTCTGTGCCATTATGTGGGCTTTTTTTTTTTTTTTTCTATTATGGCTCAGTTAAAAGATTTCAGACTGTGGGAATTTTTGAATATCATTAAAATTGATAAAAAAAAAAAACTATGGGGACTTTTAAAATTGGACTGAATGCATTGCATTTTCATCATGGTTGGTTATCAGTTTCTCACAAGCTGCTCTTGGTCTGGTGATTTCTTCCAGCAATATGAACCTGCAATGAAATTGGTGCCAGAGGAGTAGGATTTCTGCTGGACAACTGACTGTGTGGCTTTGGCCTTTTGGAGCTGGTTTTCAGGAGGAATGTGGAGGGATTTGAAAGCCTTGGCCTGGGATATGTCTTGAAGTGCTGTAGGTATGCCTTGATGGACTATTCTGGTCAGAGTTGAAGGGCCTGAATGCAGTAGGAACTATGGACTGTGAGGTTTGGCTTGTGTGGGTGGGAAAGAGCTTTTCCTTGACTGGGCTAGAAGCAGTTTGTGTGAGAGGCTTGCTGTTACAGCTGTGTCCTGAGAATTTTTGCAGGGTTGCATTGCATAGAAATGGACTGGTGTGAGCAGAGGGATATGGCACAGAAAAAATGAAATCTTTGGACCAAAACTGCTGCTGTTCAGCTACAATTGTATGAGAGGTTATGGCCATTGAGATTGGGCCAGCTGACCTGCATTGGGACAACAGAAAGAATATAGTCTTTTGAAGGGGCCTGAATGCTGGAGTGTCCTGTTCTTCCAGGTCTGCTTTATTCCCCCATGGATTAATAAATTGGCACCCCACCTGGTATTATGGAGTATAAGAAATGCAGGAAAAAGAGGATCATTGAATTTGCAACATGGTCTTGTGTTTTGGTAATGGCCATGGACAATGTAAAGCAGGTTTGCTGGATTGCCTGCATGGAGACCCCATAGAGCCATGAGGATGGATCATGGGTAGCAGTGGAGACCCAGTGGAGATGCCAGGACCATGAGATGGCTGCTAAGGAGAGCCGTGGCCCCAGATGAAGTTTTCCAGGACTGTGAGTGAGTAGCCTAGCTGGAGGGGCAGAATTGGAACTCCAGAGACTTGTTGCTGGTTAGAATTATAAGACTTGAAGATTTGTCACTGACTAGAGTTGTTGGACTTGGAGCTACAAAGTTTGATGTTTGCCCTTTTAAAATCTTGTATTGGTTGAATATTTCTTTGATCTGCCCAGTGCCATCTTTTGCAGTGTGAGGGTTTATTCTGTGCCATTATGTGGGCTTTTTTTTTTTTCTATTATGGCTCAGTTAAAAGATTTCAGACTGTGGGAATTTTTGAATATCATTAAAATTGATAAAAAAAAAAAAAACTATGGGGACTTTTAAAATTGGACTGAATGCATTGCATTTTCATCATGGTTGGTTATCAGTTTATGGGGGCCAAGGGTGAAATGTGGTTTGCTGCAGGTGTCCCCCATAAACTTAGGTGTTCTGAATGCTAGGTTCCCAACTGATGGAGATTTGGGAATTAATGCCTCCTGGATATAATGTATTGTTGGTAATTGGTTTATGGGTATCATAGCCAGTTTTCCCTTGCCAGTGTTTAGCACACTCTCCTGTCGCTGTTGTAGACCTGAAGTAGGCCAAGAGGTGATGTCCACCCTCTGCTCATGCCATTGTTTTCCTCTGCCATCATGGAGTTTCCCTCAAGCCTGTAAATCAAAATACACCTTTTTTCCCACAAGCTGCTCTTGGTCAGGCGATTTTTACCAAGAATGCAAACCTGACTGCAATAGTGGGGGACTGAGGAGGTTTAGAAGGAACGCTACTGTGTTCAGCACAAGATCCTGTGTATGTTGCAGAGAGGGGAAATAGTGTAAAGGAGGAAACGGATGAGTTTTCACATAATCTGAGTAAAACCTAAAACAAAAACACATCCCCTATTAAGACAGGAGGTGACTTAAAGTTTTCCAATTAGCTTTGAAAATTCTGACCCACATAGATCCTCTTTTTCTAACAATGTTGTGATGATAAATAAAGAGAAAAGCTTCTTGGGCAGGTCTGTGAGGTTACTATGAGGAAGGATTAATTGATAGGAGTGGGTTGGAAAGGTGGAGACCTTCTCTCAGAGTGAGTAGCCCTTCCAGTGGCAGCCTGTATCTTGTTACTTTCTGGGTAATACATCTACCCTATTTCTTCCATCTTTTGCTGACACAGGAAACCAGCTCTTCAGGAACCCTCCAGATTTCTGCACCAGGTTGGAACTGCTAAGGCTTCCAGCCTTGTGGATTGAGCAGCTACCAGACTCTAGCCTGTAGGTAGCTATTGTTGGATTTCCCAGCTCATATTGTGTCAGCCAATGTTAAAAAAAAAAAAAAAAAATCCCCTACTACTGTCCTAGAGAACCCTGACTAATACAGATGTATACTACATATAATTATAGATGATCTTGCAATTTACTTTAGATTTCTTTCCAAATTTTTGTTTACTATATGTGTGTGTGTGTGTAGTATGTGTGCAGATGTATGCACACTGCACATGTATGCAGAGCCAGAGGTATTAATGCATTCTTCTCTATTTTTTCAAATTATTATATTTATTGAGGGAAGTACAGAGCTAAGGAAGGACACCCATGTGGCTAGAGAGCCCATGTGGAGGACCTGAAAAAATAACCATGGAAAGAAAACAGAGAAAGTTTGAGAGGCTCCTGCCATGTAGGGAGCTAGAGGGGGATAAAGGAGCCCATGTGGAGAAAGGGCTACGTGGCCCTTCTGCTGGGCCTGGATCTGGGCTGAGCCAGCCCAGGCCTAGCCACAGGAAAAACTTATCGGCAGCTGGGAGTTCATAAGTGGTCAGAAAGCCTGCCCTCCCCTTGCAAAGGTATTTAGAACCTTATAGTGTTGGGCTATCTTCTGTCTCAGGTGAACCAGAGGGACAGCTGGTTGGTTAGGGCTAGGGGCTGTCTCAAGAAGAAGTTAGTCATGGCATCAAGTTCCAGGTGCTGAACTTGACCAACCACAATGTTCAAATCCAGTGAAAGACCTCCCTCCCAGGAGGGGTCATGGTTGCTTGTGGAAAAAGGTCTAGGGAACTAGGCAAATCTTTGATTTCTAGCAATTGCAAATTTTCCACCTTTTGTACCTTAGTGGGTCCAGTCACCCTAACTGTACTCCCCCTCTCATTTACTGCTCTTATGAGAAGACACTCTAAGTGCACTGTTAGAGGAAAAGGGGCAGTGACATCAGATTATGAACTATTTCCTGTTGAATGAGGCACAGAGTTGTGGCAGTTAGAGAGTGTTTCCCACAGAGGGGAACTATTCTAAAGGACCCCAAAAGTGTATTGATGGAGTGTAGGAATATAGTCTTGGAGGAAAATGTTGAGGAGAAAGAGTAAAAGTAAAGAGTTAATGAGAAGTGAGCTCAACAACAAATGGGTCACCTTTAGAGTTATCCTTATTATGGACTTCTAGGCCTTGGGGAACATTCAAGGGAACCCAGGTAGATGGAGTTGGATTGTCTTAGGACAAATGTGGTGGCTGAGGTTTTCTTTCAGAACTGTTTGTCGAATGGCACAATAGTATTTGGCATGGCCTGAATCTATTTTGGTATGGCTTGTGAACACATGAGATAATAGCATATATATGAGATAATAGCATATATGTATATACAACCTTTAACTTTGATAATGGTAAATATGCCATATTTTGTATAATAGCCTTTCAGAGTGTACCTTTTTAAATTTGTTCTGGGAGTAGCCAGGGCCAAAGTTGTTGCTATAGAGCCACTGGGAGCCGTTAAAGGTTGTACAAATATATTTTTGGTCACAGAACTTATTTAAGGATGTCCTGGCACAACCTAGAAGAGATTTACCATTGTTCCCAGTATAAGGAAGTCTTCTGAATTAAGCAATCCTTGGTCAAAGTTATCTGTATATATTTTAGATTTGAAAATAATCCTTTTGACATCTATGATTGTTTTCCCTTATTATATAATTAAAACTTTTAGAGATGGGATCAACATGTCTTAAGGCCTTGTTTGTTTCCCCTCTTGGAAAGCTCTTGTTGTGTTATTTAATAGGCCATTCATATATTTGAGGTACCCTTTTATCTTTGGTTATACATTTCTCTCTGAGTGTTTAAGACCAAGTAGATTGCTAAAATTTAATCAAGTATTAATTTTGGAGGTCACTAATGGCTCTCCAAAGGAGACTTTAGGGACCCAGGAGTAGCCCTATAGTTTCTCTAATACTAGTGTTGTCTATTATGATGAGTGGGGGCCATGCAGGCCAAGTAGTTTTCTCTTCTTTGGGAAGCCAGGAGGAATGACTTTTCTTTAGTTGTGACTCTCCTGTTTCAGATTGTACACCGATTTTTTTGTTTGTTTGTTTTTGGGTCTCCGTAGCCTCTCTGATCAGGAAGATAGGTGATTTACCAGGGGGCCAGTGTAAAAGTGTCCCATCATTTCCAGTGGCCTTATGACCTGGGAACACGGGCCAAAATAGTGGCCTTTTTAGCTCTAATGATTCCATTTGGCTTTGGTTTCTATACAGGTTATTAATACACTTAGAAAGGAAGCGACACCAACTTTGATGTATGTACATATTTAGCACATTTGATTACTGAAATAGATCTAGTTAAAGAATGGCACAAGAGCTTAAAGTCATTATGTCCATCCTTTTTTAATTTAGTTGTACTGTGGTACCATAGGCAATATCTGAAGCATAGAAAGTAGGCACATCTTATCATTTAAATATCTAATAGCTATAAATATAGGCAGAACCTGTTACCAGTCTTGAAAATAATATACATCTAAACCAATTAATTCAACCTAGAAAACATCAGCAAAAAGACAAGTAAGACAATATAAAGTCTTAGTTAGCACCTGTATTTGAAAAGTCTTTGATTAGTCCAGATACCTGTGTGGGTGCCAATTACCCAGGGAACATTGGAAACAGAACCACAGAGCTTGAAATTATTTCTCCCAGATGAAGACCATTGTTTGAGCATGAGATTGTACCCTAAAGCAGGGAATATGTCTTAAAAGTTAATTTTGTTTTGAGCACTGGACTTGAGATGCCAGAAATGAGATAGTTACTTTACATATGTTAGTGCATAATCTGGTCATTGTTGAGCCAAAACAGGTAAGCTTTAATATAACCTTTGACCCATCTGTTTTGAAAGAGAAACACTATTTGACAACCAATGTTTTTAGCTCAATTTTGGCTAGCAATTAATCTTAGGTATAATAAGAATTTTTTTTTAACATAAAGCAATTTTATGTCTTACCCATGGCTTAAAAATAAAGCTTATATATGATAAAGCTTAGGCAAGCTATTCCAATGTGTTTTACCTAACAGGACACTGGAGGTCTTACAGCTAGTGTACCCCAGACCTTGGGCCTGCCCCCTATGTGGACTAGATGGGGACACTGGCTAACTCCTTTAATGGGGCCTGTCATAATAATTATACTGGCACTTATGTCAAAATCCTATGTTCTAAATTCTCTGTCCAGGTTCATCCAATCTAAGATTAAATTATTAAAATACAGGTGATGCACCAGGTGTACCAGTCATTACATACAAAATCATACAGTGTTATGATGATACAGAGGAGGGAATGGGATAGAAAAGAAGCTAAAAGTTGAACAGAGTCACTGTAAGAGTTAATTGCTGAGGAGCTAAAACATCTTTGTCAGCAGATGTAAAAAATTCCAAAGAAGGAACTATCCAGAAAGAGCCCAAAGGGATGATAAGAGAAGATAGTTTAGGCTAAAACAAAGTGAAATGGACTTCATGGTTAGGGTGGTCTGACTACAGAAATAATTGATATGCAATTTGCCACATCTTGTTTGTTCACTTACTCCTCTCCTTGGATATGAAAACTATAAAATGGAAATAAAATCTCAGCTTGGGACCAGAGCTTCTTCAGAGGGTTACTCAAGCTCCTTGCCCCCTTTAATAAACTCCTGTACTTTCACTCATAATAACATTGGAGTGATCTTTCCAGAGAATTTCTACATCTATGTGTCCTGAGCAATCAGGAGCCTGAGTCTGTTATGCTAAATTGTTTATTCACACTCTTAAGCACTCAACAACTCAACATTTGCATAACTAAGCATTCCTTTGGCTAATCTCTTCCTATCCCTGGCCTAATCCCAAGGCAGCTCACTTGCTAGGACACTTGGTCTGAGAGCAGAGTTCTGTGATGAATGGCAGTGATCTAGGGGTAAGGGCTGTCAGCCCAGACTGCACAGGATTCCTGTGGTGGGTATCAACACCACAGCTATGAAGACATTCACTGAGTTGAGTGACAGCTAGCATCTGAAGCTGCTGGTTTTTTATGTAGTCATGGTCCTTGTCCCATACTGTGCTGCTGATAACCACCTTTGCATATCTTTGCATAACTCAACCACCTTGGGGTTGGCTGCCTTGGCTGTACTTTCACTATTCAGCTATCCACACTATGCTCCTAACACTATGTTTAGCCTAAAAATTAGCTTTTTGTTTCTTATAAAATGAAATTAGTTTTAGGCAAAATTTGGTCTTTTAAGATCTTCTATAGCCTTTCTACATATGTGCACCTTCATCCACATAGCTTAACATTCTGATCTAAATTCCCCTAAAAAAATGCATTTATAGTGTTATGGGTCTGGTGTCGCACAAGTAAGACCACCGACTCATAGAGAACAAGGCAATGTTTTATTGGGCAAGGCTAATGCAACAGGACTGCACCCTTGAGGTCAGGATCTCTGAGTGCAGTCCTGACTTCTCTCTTAGGCTCATTTTTAAAGCTGAAAACTGCAAGAATGGAGGGGTGGGGGTGGTGTGAGGGACTTTCCAAACAGTTTATGCAAGCAAGCAGATGTGTTCAGAAGCAGGACTTGACAGATAGCTTATGGCCCCAAAGTGGCCCTCATATCAGGGGTATTTCCTAGAGCCAAGGAGGGGCTGATGTTATCTCATGGGAAAGGGGAGAAAGATACTTAGTCAAATCATTGACCCTTTTCTATGGGCAGGGGGTCATATTGTGTTCTCAGAACCATCAGTTTTACAGCAGAGATCCTGGATTGTATACATTTCATAACATACATAACATCAGGAGCAGGAGAGGACCACTTATGGCAGTAATGAGGGTCGTCAACCATGGGACACTAGAGAACAATTACCGATACCAATTCTGGGAGACATAGTGTTGCTTTTCTCTATCTTTTATGTTTCCTCGGACTAGTGTCAGGGTGTCACGTATAATACCAGGTTGATTACCATAGAAGTAACAAGTTTTTCTTAAGACCACACATAAGCCTCCCTGTTTCATAAAAAGCAAATCCAATCCCCTCCTGTTTTGTAACATTACGGAGTCAACATGTTGTTCTAAGCAGCCAATAGAATTTTCCAGGGGTCCTAAGACTGAATTTGAAACAGGGTGGTGGGTGGGCTCTTTAGCCAATCTGTGCCTTTGGTTTGGTTAATAAGAGTGGACTGGAGGCAGATACCTTTATATGGGGACTCATCAAGGTTGTATTGTTGGAAAGGGGACATAATCTTTTTCTTTAGAGGTCTCCTAATGTGACAGAGGGATATTGTCCCCAAGAGCATGGTTGGACCAGTGCCCAAGGTCTCATTGGCCCCTATGCCTACATAATAAAGGGGATTGGGATCTCGGCAGAACCAGCAATCTCTGGTGAGAACTGGATTTGTCTGGTTAGCAAATGAGAAAACTGAATCCAGCATGCTGAGGAGGGAACCTGGGAGAGGTGGAGTTGTCCTAGTGGTATGGTCTGAAGCATTAACCAGGGAGTCATTATGAAAAAAAGGGAGTAAGGCATCTAAGTTAGCATTTGGTCCGATGGGGACAGATGGGCGATCTCTGTGGAGACACCTCTGAATGGAAATAGTGGTTCCTGGGTTAGTCTATTATATATAGGGGCATTCTCCAAATGCGCCCTGTATCCCAATCATTTGTAGGATAGTCCAGGATCATAGTCGTTGGTTTAAAGGACAGGAAATAAACATTGGTTCCCTTCCATACAGTAACTTGGGCAGACAGACGGGTGTCCTTTTGGGTCCAGGAAGCTATTGTCTCACAGCCCCACTTAGCACAATGAAATTGTTGGCTAGCTTGGCAGTGTGAAGGGCTGGAAGCAGGACATGCATAAAACTGTAATCCATCTCTATAAAATTGCCAGTTTACTTGGCAGGGGTGGCTCTGGGTTGGGGTTTGGCATATTCTAGGGAAAAGAACACTTATAGTGACAGAGAGGATAGGGACCTCATTTTCATGCTTAGTTTGGGAGGCAAGAACCTGGATAGTGACAGTATCTCTTGGTTCCCATATATATTTTCTTGGGGCATAAGCAGCAGCCTGGCTTATGAAAGTGACACATACAAGAGCTATGGTAAGCATTTAAGTCTTATCTTTAGTGTATCTTCTGGATATTTCAGGATCCACCATCTCTTGTCTTCCTTCAGTCCTTTCAAGGAGTGCTCAGGAGTTGTGGCTCTTTTCACTCAATAGTGGTAAATCCAGGTGCATATCCCATCCATTTTCACAGCTGTTGGAGTGGTCAGGATGACCTGGTGAGGGCCCTTCCAGAGAGAGCCCAACATCCCATTACAGTGTCTTTTGATCCAAACTCTCTTGCCAGGCTGAAAGGGATGGGGGCAAACAGGGGGTGTCTGAAAGGCAGCCTTGACTGCTGGAGCAATTGACTCCTGGACTCTCAGTAAGGCTTGGATAAAACAAAGAAGCCTTTCATTAGTAAAGTCATTTATCTGTTCAAGACCTGTCCAAGGCAGGATGGGAGGGTTTTTCCATGCATAATTTCAAAAGGAGTAATCCTTTTACATAAATGGTACATCTGGCCCTTAATAGGGCAAAGGGAAGGAAGCTCACCCAGCCTTTGCAGGTCTCCAGTGTTAACTTAGTTAGAGTCTCCTTTAAGGTCCAATTCATCCTTTCTACCTGTCATGAACTTTGGGGATGATAGGCGCAATGTAATTTCCAATTGATCCCCAGTATCCTAGTCAATTTCTTAGTGACTTCTGTCACCAAGGCAGGGCCATTATGTGATCCTATCTTGAGGGGCAGCCTGTAATGGGGAATTATCTCCTCTAACAATTTCTTAGCTATTATTTGGGATGTCTCAGACTTGGTAGGGAAGGTTCTACCCATCCTGAAAAGGTATCAACATAAACAAGTAAATATTTATACCCATACTGATCTGGCTTTACCTATGTGAAATCAACCTCCTAATATCTGCCTGATTCTGTCCCCCTTTCTCTCATCCCCATTGGTGGTACTTACCAGAGAAGGCATTTGTCTATTGACAGGCCTGACAGCGGGTGGTGGTGTCTTTGATGATTGAGTCCATATGTGGGAAGGAAAACTCTTTTCTTATTAGTTCAGATAACTTGTTGCTTCCCAAGTGAGTCCCTTCATGTAGTTGCTTAGTCTGTTTTCACCCTAGGGCTTGGGGCAACAACTATTGTCCATTCTACAGTTGATACCATCCTTGTGGGGTCTGTTTCTTTGTCAGATAGAAGGTGAGCTGTGGTTCCTACTCTGTGTATGTTGGTTGCTTAGGAAGAGTGGGTGCTGGGAGAGTGACCAGACAACCTGAAGGATGCTGAGAGGTACACTCTTTGCTGTGAGGTCTGCCAATCTGTTCCCTCTTGGTTCTGTTGTCTCCCCTTTCTGATGGCCCAGGCAGTTTATAATGGCCACCTTGGTAGGTGCCCATATAGCAACCAATAAGTCCAGAATCTCATATTTACTTTTAATATCTTTACCCTCTGTTGTCAATAGTCTTCGTTCCCAAAAAATGGTTCTGTGGACATGAACTGTGGCAAAGACATAGTGGCTGTCTGTAGATATTGACTGTTTTGTCCCTTCCCAATATCAGGGCCTTGGTTAAGGCTATTGGTTTGGCCTTTTGAGCTGACATGCCCTGTGGTAGGACTGCAGCCCACAGGGTTTCTTCCAGTGTCACCACTGCTGCCCCAGCATACCTGGTTCCATTTTGGACAAAACTGCTGCCATCTGAGAACATTATCAGGTCAGAATTCAGCCAGGCTATGTCTGTCAGATCTGGGTGGAGTCCCTAGAAAGTGGAAGTAATCTCCAGATAGTCATGCAGTGGAGCTGAAGCTTCATCAGTCTCTGGCAGCAGGGTGGCTGGGTTCAAGGCTTCAGTTTGACCAAAATGTATCTTTTGTTGGTTTAGGAGCAGGGCTTGATAATGGGTTATGTGTGGCTGGAGGCCCTGGCACACCCATTCTCTATTTATCTGCCTCCTTCTCTCTCTGTTTGTCTGTCACTCTCAAATAAATAAAATAAAACATAAACAACAACAAAATTTAAAAACAAAAATAAAAACAAAACCTTGAAATAAATCAAATGTCAACAAAGACTTTAGGAGAGATCTGTTGGACTCTTTGGATTAATAAAGAAGTGAAAAGGTGTCTATAAACAACATCTTATTAATTTAAAGCCTAAACAAAGGAGAAAATATCAGGCATAGTTCAAATTAAAATTATATATTTATTTTTACCAAGCAATTGAAAAGTCGTGTAGTTTTTAAATGTAGGGTCAGGCTATCTCTGGCACCCAATTGACACAACCTCAAGCTTCAGCTCCATATTGGGGAAGAGGCATGTGCCTGGGACAAAGGCCTGTTGAAAAGACCTTTTCAGCCAAGTGCCTAGGCTCAGGGCTTGCCTGGGGCAGTTTTAGTCTCTGCCTTATTTAGTCAGCCAGAGACCCACAGTCTTGGGCTGGCAGCTTCCTGGAGATGCTGCCTCAAGTCTCCGATTAAACTGGGCAGAGGCCTGTACTGTAGGAGTGACGGGAGTCCAGAGCAGGAGTCAGAGCTCCATCCTCCCACCCACCACAGGCAGCCATGTGTCTTGTGGTGTAGTGGGTTCAAATGGAAAAAGGAGAAAAAAACCTAAAAGACATTCAGGCCAGTTGTCTTTGGTTCCTGAGCCTCCATGTGGCCATGAGACCCTTTCCCCTTGGCTCAGCAGAATCAGCTCCCAAGCTTTGGAGGAGTTTGGCCCTTTTTAGTGTGGATGGAGTTTGGAGAAGCTCAGTTAAGTGCATCTCCCTCCAACATGAACCCTGCGTGGGCCACCCAAGGCACATTTCAATAGGGCTATCCCAGCAGGGTGGAACTGGACTAGGCAGGCCAGAGGCACAGAAGCTTAGTCAGAGATAGTGATTGCAAGTGAAGAGAAGCAGTGGAAATACACCCAGTCATGCTTCTAGCTGGAAAATGTGCTTCCCATTTTCTCCCAGAATATATTAATCATAATTTTCCTTCTCAAGATTCTCCTGCCTGGTTTGCCAACTGTAACAGGGTGCTAGGGGTCCAGAAAAGTTCTTGAAATCCAAACCCTAGGTTTATTTCTAATTTTAATCAAAGAATTGAATAAAAAAGAGGATGGAGAGGGATAATTATTAACTTATTATATTTATTGGGGGAAATACAGAGCCAAGGAAGGGTACCCACATGGATAGAGACGCCATGGAGGGCCTGGAAAAAAAGCATAGAAAGAAAAGAGAAAAGAAAGTTCAAGGAGCTCCTGCTATGTGGGGAGGTGGAGGTAATAAAATAAAGGAGCCCATGTGGACAGTAAGGGCTACTTTCTCCCAGCTGGGCCAGTAAAACTCACCCACAGCTGGAAGTTGCCAAGAGGCCAGAGACTGTTCTTCCATATTATTTCCCTGAGACAGTCTTTCACTTAACCTGGAGCTCCTTTTTCTTTTCTGTTAGACTAGCTAACCAAGGAGCCCCAACAATCCTCTTATCTCTCCCCCACTCAGTGCTGGTGTTACAGGCATACACAGCGTTTTATGTGAGTACTGAAGATTGAACTCACATTTTCATGGGTGTGTAGCAATTGCCCTTCTCTGCTGAGCCATCTCCCCCAGCCCCTAAGTTATTTCTTAAATGTATGCCATTGCAAAATGGTTAGTGCTAGATCTGAAGCTAGGTCAGTTTAAAATAAACCTTGGCTCCATGATAAATGGAATGGATTTCAATCAAGTTCTAGCTAAGCCAGTTTCTTAACTATAAAGTGTAATAATAGTACCTACTTTGTTAGATTGTTGTGGGTAAAGTAAGTAACCAGAAAGTTAATACATATTCATTGTGGAAAAGTAGATAATATAGAAATGAACAGATTAAGAATACCTCTGAGGGCTGGAGAGATGGCTTAGCGGTTAAGGTGCTTGCCTTCTAAGCCTAAGAACCCCCCTTCGCTTCTTCAGGTCCCATGATTACCCAGATGCAAAGTGATGCAAGGGTGCAATGCCACACTTGCCCACAAGGGGGCACATGTGCCTGGGCGGCTGAGAGGCTGCTGGCATGCGCATTCTCTGTCTCTCTCTCTCAAAAAAAAAAAAATACCTCTGAATCTTTCATCTACCTTGTAACTTAACTTCTGTCACCATATTAGTACACACCTGTTGATATTTTTTTGGTATACAAAAAAATGGAGATTTACTTTTCATGTTATTTGTAGCTTTCCCCTTTTAATACCATATGATAAGCATTGTCTTATACTACATATATATATATATATATATATATATATATATATATATATATATATATATATATATATATATACATACATACATACATATGTAAATACACATATATTTTTTTTCTAGAGAGAGAGAATTGGCACATCAGGGCCTCAGCCACTGCAATCAAATTCAGGATGCTTGCACCACCTAGTAGGCATGTGTGACCTTGTGCTTGCCTTTGTCCAGCTGGCTTATGTGGGTCCTGGAGAGTCAAACATGGGTCCTTAGGCTTCACAGGCAAGCACCTAAATGCTAAGCCATCTCTCCATCCCATACTACTTTTTAAAAAAATTTATTTGACAGACAGAGAGAGAGAGGGAGAAAATGGTGTGCCAGGGCCTTCAGACACTGCAAACAAACTCCAGATGCATGTGCCTCCTTGTGTGCATGTGCAACATTTCATGCTTGCATCACTGGCTTATGTAGGACATGGCAATTCAAACATGAGTTCTTAGATTTCTCAGACACAGTGCCATTTCTCCAGCCCCTACTTTTTTATTTAAATATTTGATTTATTATTTGTTTATCAGAGAAAAGGGCAGATTATAAAGAAGTAGATTATAAAGAAGGCTAAACATTTATGAATCAACCTCTCTTTCTCCCATATAGATATGTTGATTTTAAAATGTAGTCTTAGTATATAGGGTAGAGTAGCCTTGAAATTGTTGTGTAGTGCAGGCTTGCCTTGAATTACCTATGTAGCCCCAACTAACCTTGAATTCTCTGTGCATCCTAGGCTGGCCTCAAGCTCATGATATTTATAATTCCACTTCCTCAAGTGTTAATATTTCATATGTGTGCAATTACATACCCAGCTTCATGATTTTTAGTGCTTATGTTTTTTTTTTTTTTTTTTCTGTATGAAGTGCCTGGGTACTTTATTTGGTACATTTTTCTTCTGAAGTATTCAAATTTTTGTAAATTATCATTATGTAAGAGATTTTTAAAAATATATTTTATTTTTATTTATTTGAGTGAGAAAGAGGCTGAGAGAGAGAAAGTGAGAGAAAGATTGGGCATGCCAGGGCATCCAGCCACTACAAACAACCTTCAGATGCATGCGCCCCCTTGTACATCTGGCTTATGTGGGTCCTGGGGAATCAAACCTGGGTCCTTTGGCTTTGCAGGCAAGTGCCTTAACTACTAAGTCATCTCTCTAGCCCATGTAAGAGATTTTTACATAGAAAAACTATTGATTGACTTCACTGATTTTTTTCAATGCGTAAAGTTTTTTTTTTGTTGTTTTTTTGTTTTTAATTTATCAGAAAGAGAGAGTGAATGGGCATGACAGGGCCTCTAGCCTCTGCAAACAACTCCACACGCATGCACCACCATGTGCTTCTGGCTTATGTGGGTTGGGGGAATCAAACCTGGGTCCTTAGGCTTCACAGGCAAATGCTTTAACTGCTAAGCCATCTCTCCAGTTTATTTTTATTTTTTTATTATTGACAGCATGCATATTTATAGACAATAAACCATAATTCCTTCCCTCACACTTTCCCCTTCAAAACTCCACTCTCCATAGCCCTTTCCCCTCTCAATCAGTCTGTCTTTTACTTTGATGTCATCATTTTTTCCTTTTATTATCATGGTCTTGTGTAGGCAGTGCCAAGCACTGCAAGATAATGGATACCCAGACCATTTTGTGTCTGGAAGAGTACAGTTTAAAGAGTTCTATCCTTTTACATTCTTTCTGCTACTTCTTCCGCAATGGACCCTGAGCCTTGGAAGGTGTGATAGAGATGTTTCAGTGCTGATCACTCCTCTGTCACTTCTTCTCATCACTATGGTGCCTTCTGAGTCATCCCAGAGGTCACCGCCATCTGAAAAGAGAAGCTTCTCTAACCAAAAGTGAGAGTAGTATTAACATATGGAGATGAACATTAAGAGAAATGCTTACTGGGAAGTTTGGTGAGCATAGTATATGCATTTAGCCAGACACCATCAAGCGTTATACCCCTAGGACTCATGACTTCCCCTGTCATAGGTTTTTAGTATCAGGCACGTATTCCCTCCCATGGAGCAGATCTCCAGTCCAATTAGAGAGCAGTTGATTTTGCCCATAACAGACATGTCACTATTGCACCCATTGGCTCATTTGGTCTGGCTGGCCATACTTAAGGCTTGCAGTGTCCACTGTTGTTTATCTCCACTGATGATGTCTCTCTCTCCCAGGCAGCTGCATGCAGCATAGCTTTTTCCAGCTTTTTGTCAGCTGTTCTACAGTGAGGAGGTTTTCAGCTCAGGTCCAGCAAGAGGAGGTTTTCAGCTCAGGTCCAGCAAGACTTCTCAGTGACCTTGCTCAGCCCAAGCATGTGGAGTCTTCAGCAATAGGGGCTTACTATCTATTCCTGGTGGGAAACCAAGAGCCTTGGCAATGGCCTGTATTTCAGTGAATAAAGTTTTAACAACCTTTTGGATTAAAATTGGTCAATTAAGCTTTATCTATGAGGAATCTATTAGAAAAACTATAAGTTAGCTGATAACTTGTATTACAGGAACATTATTTATTTTTAAAAATTTATTTAAGAGAGAGTGAGGGAGAGAGAGAAAGAGAGAGAGAGAGAGAGAGAGAGAGAGAGAGTGCGTGCATGCCAGGGCCTCTTGCCACTTCAAATGAGCTCCAGACTCATGTCCCACTTTGTACATTTGCCTTTACATGGGTACTGGGAAATTAAACCTGGGCTGTCAGGCTTTGTAAGCAAGCACCTTCAACTGTTGAACCATCCCCCTACCCACATAAACACAGCAGGGACATCTTTTTTTTTCTGAGCATACAAAGAACTTGTTTATAAGTTGATTTAATTCTCTTTAAATTTATTTTTATTTATTTATTTGACACAGAGAGAGCCAGATAGAGAGAAAATGGGCATGCCAGGCCCTCCAACCATTGCACATGAACTCTAGACACATGCGTCACCTTGTGCATCTAGCTTATGTGGGTCCTGGGGAATTGAGCCTAGGTCCTTTGGCTTTGCAGGCAAGTGCCTTAACCACCAAGCCATCTCTCCAGCCTTGATTTAATTTTTGGTGTTAGCTTTATTAGCAGAATGCAGTCATCCCTTCACTGAATATTATGAATTTTATTTGGTAGGATACCTGTGACATCTTTTTTTTTTTTCCAGGTAGGATTTCACTCTAGCCCACCCAGGCTGACCTGGAATTCATTATGTAGTCTCAGGGTAGCCTTGAACTCATGGCGTTCTACCTATCTCTGCCTCCTGAGTGCTGGGATTTAAGGCAAGCACCACCATGCTTGGCTGTACTTCTTTTTTAAAAATATCTATTTTTATTTATTTATTTGAGAGAGAGAAAGAGAATGACAGAGAGAGAAAGAGCATGGGCATGCCAGGGCCTCCAGCCGTTGCTATGAACTCCAGACACATGTGCCACATTGTGCATCTGGCTTATGTGGGTCCCGGGGAATTGAATCTTGATCCTTTGGCTTTGCAGGAAAGTGCCTTAGCCACTAAGCCATTCCTCCAGCCCTGTACTTTTGTTTTTATGATAGACTTCTCTACTTGGTGACCAGTAAAGGGTTATGCCTTATGGCTGTAGAAAGTATCCATACTGGTATACTGGTAGGGATGACTAACCTGAGTTCAGTTAACTTAGTGTCCCCCTTTTGGGAGTGCCATACCTCTAATCTTTTTTTTTTTTTTTTTTTTTTTTTTTTGTGGGTACTATGGATTGAAACAAGTGTGCTGACTCCCCTGTTGGCAGATGGAGTTGGCAGTCAGTCTTCTTGTGCCTGCAGGTCTCTGAGATCTCTTTCTCTGGCAAAAGAAATAGGTGTGGTAAAATTAGGTTTTAATGCACCCAGACCATGTTGAGTGGTTTGGACACATGGGTCAGAGCAGGAGAACCATGAAAGGGGGATGAATCAGTAGCAGTAGTAAATAGCATCTATACATTCTGTCTAAAGGAGTAAAGATTTGTTAATAGAAACCTTTTATAGATGGCTGGCATAAACAGTTTTCTTATTCCATTAGGTAGTTGACTCCTCAAGTTTTGTAGTGACTAAAGTATGGCTGTAGTCTTCTGGGGTTGCACTTTATTTCTTCTGGGTGGTCAGCTTGCACAGTGTTGATGGGTCAGAAATATACTTTTCTGGGCTAGAGAGATGGCTTAGCGGTTAAGGTGCTTCCCTGCGAAGCCTAAGGACACAGGTTTGATTTCACAGTACCCACACAAGCCAGATGAACATGGTGGTGCATGTATCTGAAGTTTGTTTGCAATGGCTAGAGGCCCTGGTGTGCCCATCCTCTCTTTCTCTCTCTCTATCTCTCTCTCTTTTTCTATCTGCTTCTCTCTCTCTCTCTCTCAAATAAATAAGAATAAAATATCATTTTTTTTAAAGTAAAAAGAAAGGTACTCTTCAGTCATGAGAGGCTAGTTTTACTTTGCTGTGGTATACTAGGGGACCTCTTTGGCCATTTTTACAAAGGGCCCAAGAAAGCTCACACACTGGCTTGGGTCTATTTGTATGGCTCAAACATTTAATAAGCCTACCAACCAATTAGATTGCTCTCTGTATTTCTTCTTCTGAGAACACTCTATTTAGTTCCATAGCCCATTTTCTAAATGGGTTGTTTGATTTCTTATTGCTCA
Source organism: Orientallactaga sibirica (assembly GCA_036365145.1). Lineage (NCBI taxonomy): Eukaryota > Metazoa > Chordata > Mammalia > Rodentia > Dipodidae > Orientallactaga > Orientallactaga sibirica. Next base: position 1,466,390 of record JAEOAD010000020.1, read on the forward strand.
GTTTTTTTGAGTTCTTTGTATATTCTGGATATTAATCCTTTGTCAGATGTATAGCTGGCAAAGATTTTCTCCCATTCTGTAGGTTGTCTCTTTGCTCTATTCACAGTGTCCTTTGCTGTACAAAAGCTTTGTAATTTCATGAGATCCCAGTGGTTGATTAGTGGTTTTATTTCCTGAGCAATTGGGATTATATTAAGAAAGTAATTGCCTATGCCAATATGTTGAAGGGTTTTCCCTACCTTTTCCTCTAGCAATTTCAGAGTTTTAGGTCTGATATTAAGGTCCCTGATCCACTTGGACTTGACTCTTGTGCATGAAGAGAGACAAGGATCTATTTTCATCCTTCTACATACAGATATCCAGTTTTCCCAGAACCACTTGTTGAAGATACTGTCTTTTCTTCAATGAATATTTTTTTTGTCAAAAATCAGGTGGTTGTAGCTGCCTGGATTAATATTTGGGTCTTCTATTCTGTTCCATTGGTCTATATGTCTGTTCTTGTGCCAGTACCATGCTGCTTTTGTTACTATGGCTTTGTATTATAGCTTAAAATTGGTTATGTTAATACCACCAGCATGATTTTTGTTGCTCAGAATTGTTTTGGCTATCAGGGTTTTTTATGCTTCCAAATGAATGTTAGGATTGTTTTTTCTATTTCTGTGAAGAATGCTATTGTAATTTTAATGGGGATTGCATTAAATGTGTAGATTGCTTTTGGTAAGATTGTCATTTTCACAATATGGATTCTTCCAATCCAAGAACTTAGAATGTCTTTCCATTCCCTTGTGTCTTCTGTAATTTCTCACTTGAGTGTTTTAAAGTTCTCATTGTAGAGATCCTTCACTTCCTTGGTTAAGTTTATTTGAAGGTACTTTATTTATTTATTTATATTTTTTGTGGCAATTGTGAATGGGAGAGATTCCCTGATTTCATCCTGTGCATGTTTGTTGTTAGTATATAGGAAAGCTACTGATTTCTGTGTGTTTATTTTATATCCTGCTACATTGCTATAAGTGTTTATCAGTTCTAACAGTTTGCTGGTAGAGTCTTTAGGGTCCTTTATGTATAGAATCATATCATCTGCAAATAACTATAATTTGATCTTTTCCTTTCCAATTTGTATCCCTTTTATGAGTGTCTCTTGCCTTATTGCTATAGCTAAGACTTCCAGTACTATATTAAATGGAAATGGGGAAAGTGGACACCCTTTTCTTGTTCCTGAATTTAGTGGAAAAGCTTCAAGTTTTTCCCCATTTAGTATGATGTTGGCTGTAGGTTTGTCATAAATAGCTTTTATTATGTTGAGATATGTTCCTTCTATTCCCAGTTTCTGTAATGTTTTTACCATGAAGGGATGTTGGATTTTGTCAAATGCCTTTTCTGCATCTATTGAGTTGATCATGTGGTTTTTGTCCTTCTGACCATTTATATGATGTATTGCATTTATCAATTTGCATATGTTGAACCATCCCTGCATCTCTGGGATAAAACCTACTTGGTCAGGGTGAATAATCTTTCTGATATATTCTTGTATTCTGTTTGCCAATATTTTGTTCAGAATTTTTACATCTATGTTCATGAGGGAGATTGATCTGTAATTTTCTTTTTTTGTCTGTCTTTGTCCGGTTTTGGTATCAGGGTGATGCTGGCTTCATAGAGGGAGTTCAGTAGAATTCCTTCCTTTTCTATTTTATGGAGAAGTTTGAGAAGCAGTGGTGGTAGTTCTTCCATGAAGGTCTGGTCAAATTCACCAGTGACTCCATCTGGGCCTGGATTTTTTTTAGTTGGGATAATTTATAACTGCTTGGATCTCCATACTTGTTATAGGTCTATTTAAATGGTTTATCTCATCTTGATTTAAATTTGGTAGGTCATATGAATCAAGGAAATCATTCATTTCTTTCAGATTTTCAAACTTAGAGGCATATATATTCTTAAAGTATGTCTGTATGATTTTCTGAATTTCTTTGGTATCTGTTGTAATGGTGCCTTTTTCATCTCTAATTTAATTTTTTTTTTGTCACTTCTCTCTTTCTTCTGGTCAAATTTGCTAAGAGTTTATCAATCTTGTTTATCCTTTCAAAGAACCAACTCTTTGTGTCATTGATTCTTTGGATTTTTTTTTTTTGTTTCTATTTCATTAATTTCTTCCCTAATCTTTATTGTTTCTTCCTGTCTACTAATTTTTGGTTTGCCTTGTTCTTCACGTTCTAAGGCCTTAAGGTGAAGCATTAAATTGTTTACTTGTGAATTCTAATTTCTTTCTTTCTTTTTTTTTTGAGAGAGATACACATATATATATATATATATATATATAGAGAGAGAGAGAGAGAGAGAGAGAGAGAGAGAGAGAGAATGGGCATGCCAGCGGCCCCTCAGCCACTGTGAACGAACTCTAGATGCATGAGCCCACCTGTGGGCAAGTGCGGCATTGTGCCCTTATGTCACTTTTTGCATCTGGCTAAACGTGGGGCTTGGAGATTGGAACCAGAATTCTTAGCCTTGTTAGGCAGGTGCCTTAACCGCCAAGCCATCTCTCCAGCCCCCTAATTTCTTAATATAGGCACTTAGAGCTCTAAATTTCCCTCTTAGGACTGCCTTCATTGTGTCCCAAAGCTTTTGGTATGTTGTATTCTCATCTTCATTTGATTCTATGTATTTATTGATTTCCCTTTGGATTTCTTCAATGACCCATTCATCATTCAATAGTGTACTGTTTAGTCTCCATGAATTTCTGTATGCTCTGTAGTTTTTCTTGTTGCTAATTTGCAGTTTAATACCTTGTGGTCAGATAGACTACAAGAGATTATTTCCATTTTCCCATATTTGTTAAGATTTGATTTGTAGCCAGGGGTGGTGGCACACACCTTTAATCCCAGCACTCGGGAGGCAGATGTAGGAGTATCACCATGAGTTCAAGGCCACCCTGAGACTACATAGTTAACTCCAGGTCTGCCTGGAACAGAGTGAGACCTTACCTTGAAAAAAAAAAAAAAAAAAAAATTGATTTGTGCCCTAATATATGGTCTATTTTAGAGAATGTTTCACATGCTTCTCAGAAAAATGTATATTCTGCAGCATTTGGATGGAATGTTCTGTATACATCTATTAGGTCCAGTTGTTCCATGACATCATTTAATCCAGATGTCTATCTGTTTATTTTTTGCCTGGATGATCTGTCAATTGATGAGAGTGGGGTACTGAAGTCACCCACTACAATTGTGTTTAGTGTTATCTCTGACCTTAAGTCTAATAGGGTATGTTTGATGAAATTGGGAGCCCCCATGTTAGGTGCATATACATTTAGGATTGTCAAGCATTTCATCTAAAACAGTCTCAGTGGTGTTCATTTCTGATGGATTTATAATTTTTGGTGAGATTGTATTGTCTTGATTCTTTGTGTTTCTTGTATTATAATGAAGCAACTTTTGTATTCTGATTTGATGCTTGGGTTTTGTACTTATCTGCAATGCTCTTAATGTGGCGATCTACCTTCACATACTTTCAGGATATGAATTTAAGGTGCCAAGTGGAGCTTTTGTACCCCAATCCAACCGCAGAAGTAATCCTAGGTGTTGCATTTGCTTGTTGGGCAGGTATTCTAGTGGACTGGGTGGAACAATTTACTGGCAAATTCTAAACTTCAACTGAACAATATACACATTCAATAAAAACCAGCACAGTGTATACAAATGTGGGGATTAAAACAAACACTCTTATAAAGCCCTAATCCCTAAGGGTGTGTGTTGCTCTGCACCCTTAATCCTGTTCTGTCAGTTAGGAGACAGAGAATTCTGTTCTGAATTGGGTTCTAGGTCAGCCTAGATCTGGATCAGACCCTGCCCCCCAAAATGACAGAAGCAAAAGACAAAGTCCCTATAAATCTGAAAGCATTAAAGGCAACAATATTCAACACCCAAATGCAGATTATTTGAAAATGGTAAAGACAACCAAAAATAAGTAACCCATAACCTGCCCTGACATCTAAAGAGAGATTAGCACTTCCAATGCAGGCCTATGTACCTGTTTTTGTTTTTGGTTTTTTTTTTTTTGGCCTCATTACCTTTTGGTGTGGCTTCCAATCTCACCAATGCTGAATGCCCACCTTGATCCCTCTGTGTTGTGCTGTGGAGCTGCAGCTGGAGTTCTGTTGGGGGCTGAATGCCGGGAGCTGAATGCCAGAGGCTCACGGTTCTGATGGTTGGGGGGTGGGAGGGTACAGGAAGCCTGGGGTTGCTCACTCAGTCCCACCTGCATCCCTTTCAGTAGCTCCTTAGCTGATCTCCACTGTCTTTCTTTCAGATTTCTTGACTTTTAAAGGAGGCTGATGAGATTGGAAAGTCTTCTTGTTTGGTCTCTGCTGCTGCCTCTCTGTGCACCCGGCAGGGTGGTGCTGGGCTTGCAGAGCATGCAGATTGGGGCTGCAAGTTCCTCAGTGGGATTCTGGCCATTTTCCTCCTTTCTGGTCTTGGTCTCTCCTGCTTCTCTGCTGTGTCTAAGGAAAGCTATACTTCTGCACTTTTCAGCAGAGTGGTTTGCTTAAATCCCTCCCTAGGCTGATTTTGTGTGGCTCCTATTCTGCCATGTTACCCAGGAGTCCCCTCTTATGGTCCTTTTGACTTGGGATCAGGAACCCAATTTGGTTGTTCTTTTAGCTCCAGGGTCTCTAATGGGCATTGGCTTCTGCATGTAGCAATGTCCCTCAACTGATGAGTGGATAATGAAGATGTGGCACATTTACACCATGGAGTTCTACTCAGTGGAAAGAAAAATGAAGTTATGAAATTTGGTGGAAAATGGATGGATCTGGATTATACTTAGTGAGGTAACCCAGGCCAGAAAGCCAAATGTCACATGTTCTCTCTCATATGTGGATCCTAGCTACAAATGATTGGATTTCTATGTGAGTAGGAATAAAACTCAGTAGTGGAAGCAACTAAGCTAGAAAGGGGTTATAAAGGGAATAGAAAGGGAGGGTGTGGGTCTTAATAGGATGGTATTTATATATATAAGTAGAAGAATAGATTAATGGGGGTGAAAAGGCCTAAGTGAGGTCAGGGGAAGAGATTGAGTAAAGGAAAGGTGAAGGGAGGGCTAATCAAAATCTAAGAGGATATAAATAAGTCATATGGAAACCTTCTTTCCTGGACAATGGAACACTCAGAAGCCATAGATTGTTACTAGAAAATTTTCAGTGCCAGGGATGGGATACCTTCCAGTGAGTTGTAGCCCATGGAGGTTACAGATACCCCCAAAACATTATAGGCCATTGCTGAGGCCCTTGGTTTCCCACCAGGAATAGATAGTAAGACCCTATTGTTGAAGACTTCACATTCTTGGGCTGCAAGGTCACTGAGAAATCCTGCTGGAGCTGAGCTAAAAGCCTCCTCCATGTGAACCAGCTGACAGAAAGCTAGAAAAAGCTATGTTGCATGCAGGTCAATAGGAGAGAGAAAACACCAGTGAAGATACTCAACAATGGACACTGCAAGCTTTAAATCTGGCCAGCCAGGCCAAATTAGCCAACAGGTGCAATAGTGGCATGTCTCTCTAATTGGGCTGGAGGCTCGGTCCATGGGAGGGAATACATCCCTGATACTGAAAACCTACAACATGGGTAGGCATGAGCCCTAGGGGTGTAACATCTGCTGGTGTCTGGCTACATGTATATATTATGCTCACTAAACTGCCCAGTAAGCACTTCTCTTAATGTCCACACCCATATATTAATGCTACTCTCACTTTTGGTTAGAGAAGCTTCTCTTTTCAGATGGTGGTGACCTTGGGATGACTCAGAAGGCACCTTGGTGCTGAGAAGAAGTGACAGAGGGGTGCTCAGCACTGAAACATCTCTAACACACATTCTAAGGCTCAGGGTCCATTGTGGAAGAGGTGGCAGAAAGAATGTGAGAGCTAAAGGAAGGGTAGGACTCCTTACAATGTGCTCCCCCAGACACAAAATGGCCTGGATATCCATGACCTCTCAGTGCCTGAAACTAGCTACACAAGACCATCATAATAGGAGGAAAAGATGATGACATCAAAATTAAAAGAGAGACTGACTGAAAGAGGGGATATGATGGACAGTGGAATTTCAAAGGGGAAAGTGGAGGAAGGGAGGGAAGTACCATGGGATATTGTCTATAATTAAGGAAGTTGTCAATAAAAAAAAGGTAGAACACACAAAAAAATCTAATAAATCAATTGATTTGACCTAGAAATTCTATACCTGTGTGGTATCAATTTCCCAGGAAGTCTTAAAGGAGAACAATAAAGTTCAGGACCATTTTTATCAGATAAAGACCATTATTTGAGCATGAGATTGTATCCTGAAGCAGGTATGTCTTGAGAGTTAATTTGCTTTTAAGCAATGATCTTGAGATATCAGAACACAGTAAAACAGTAGAGTAGAACAGTAAAATATTGACTAAAACTGGTTGCATGTAGCTTAATAAGAATAAGGCAAGACTTGGTCATCGATGAATTAAAACATGATTCCTGACAAATTTGCTTAGAAAGAAAACTCAAATGGCCAAGTGAAGTTTTTTGTTTGCTTAATCTTGGAAGAGAAATATATAGTAATTAGTCTGATATAGTGATCTTTGATTAACATAAAGTGATTCTATGTTTTATCCATGACTGTAGAATTAGATGATTAGATTAGCTGAGTCTTAGGCAAGATAATGTAACTTTTGTGTAAGTAGTACCAACATTACTTGTAAATAGCAGGTTCTAGAGTTACAACTTGGGGTTAACTCACTTTGATTCAGGAATTGAGGATGGAAGCCTTTTAACATAACTTTAAATATCTCAAATGATACTGAAATATAATTTAAAAGTCAGCACCAATAAGTAAATCTTTATCTTAAGATTTAGTTTCTCCAGCAGTTAAAACCTTGACAGGTAGAGGAACATAGCTAACTCAAACACTTTAAAGCCAGTTTTTATAACTCTTATCATAAGCAAATTAACATGAGTAATCTGAAGTTTTAACCTTGCCATCTTGAGGTCTGAACAATACAGCATCTTTTAACAAGTTAGGATTACCTGCTTTAGTCTGGTATAAGCCCTAGGCAAGTCTTTTGTACATTAAGGAGTTCGTAACTTGGTTAAGTACTTTATGACTCAGTTTATCCATTTTTTCTTCTGTCCAATGAAAATCTTATATTCTAGGAAGGAATACTGGAACTTTAGTGACCTGATAGCTGACAAAGGCAAGAGAGAAAATATAGATTTATATTACCCTTCAGCTGTTTGTTTTCTTTTTCTTCTCATTGAGGCCCAGTCATATGTTTCAAGATACATATGAATTAATTTAAAAAAAATTTTTTTGGGCTGCAGAGATGGCTTAGCAGTTAAGGTGCTTGCCTATAAAACCTGAGGACCCAGGTTTGAGTCCCAAGAATCCATGTAAGCCAGATGCACGTGGTGGCACATGTGTCTGGAGTTTGTTTGCAGTGGCTAGAGGCCCTGGCATGCCCAACACACACTCTCTCTCCTCTTCCCTCCTAAATAAGTAAGAGTAAAATATTAAACTTTTTTAAATTTGAGACAGTGAGTGACAGAGAGAAAGGCAGGCAGAGGAGAGGGAGAATGAGAAGGAGAGAGGAAAGGAAGGAGAGAGAGAGAAAGAAAAAGATAGATAGAAAGAATGAATGAAAATGGGCATGACATGGCCTTCTGACATGTAAATGAACTCCAGATACATGAGCCACTTTGTGCCTCTGGCTTTACATAGGTACTGGGGATTTAAACCTGGGCTGTCAGGCCTGCAAGCAAGCACCACAACCACTGAGCTCTCTCTCCAGCTCAAAGTTGTCCTTTGAACACCACATGTGTGTTTTGCCACACATGTCCCCTCCCCCCAAAACACACCATGCATACATGCGTGCGTGTGCACACACACACACAGGTAATAAAAATTAGATGATAAGGAGTATACTTCTCTTACTTGTTTGGGTATTTTTAATCAAAAATTAGTGAAATGTTCTGTATTACCTGTATTTGTTTATTTAGAAGTGAGAAATAGACTATAGTGAAGTGCATAAATTCTGTATCAATCAGAAGGCCAAAAATGAAGTTCCTCCAATATTTATAAATACTTAGGTCTTACATAGTTAAGCACAGTTAAGATGTTGTCCTTTAATAGCTAAAATTGGAAGTTTGCTTAGAATTGACTTTTCTTCATTTTATTTTTAAACATTATTCATTTGCACATGTGTTCTGGGGGATGGAGGGGCACACCAACGTTTCTTGCCTCTACAGATGAATAATGCCAGATGCAGCACTCTGTTCGCCTCTTGGAATTGAACTAAGCTGGCACTGGGGAATTGAACCTGGGCCATTGAGCTTTGTAATAAAGTACCTTTACTGAGCAATCTTCCCTGCACCTAGAATTAACATTTTACTTTTCTGAGTATCTATAGTCCCCCCCCCCCCCAGCTAGCCTCTAGTATTTCTCTGGCCACTTAAATTTTTCATCATTTTTTTGAGAAATTTAAGTGACTTTTTTTTTTGGAGAGAGAGAGAGAGAGAGAGAGAGAGAGGAAGAGAGGAAGATAGAGATGGGCATGCCAGCAGCCTCTCAGCTGCTGTGAATGAAATCCAGATGTGTGCGTACCCTTGTGGTCAAGTGTGGCATTGCACCCTTACATCACTTTGCATCTGGCTAAACGTGGGACCTGGAGATTGGAACCAGTGTTCTTAGGATTAGGAGGCAGGTGCCTTAACCGCTAAGCCATCTCTCCAGCCCAGAAATTTTTTTTATTTATTTATTTGACAGAGAGGGAGGAAGAGAATAGGAACCTCAGGACCTCCAGCAAATGAACTCCAGACGCATGTGCCACCTTATGCATCTGCCTTTCATAGGTATTGGGGACCAAACCTAGGTCCTTAGGTTTGTAGATGAGTGCATTAACCACTGGGCCATCTCTTCAGCCCCTAGATGATTTTTGAAGACTTATCATTTTATTAAACTATATTCTAAACTGGTTTCTTGATTTTCTTTTTCTTAGCTTCTTCTTTCCCCACTTACACTCCTTACTCCCCTATTTATAAGTTTATATTTCATCTCAAGAAAAATTATTGTCATCTGGGACTTGTCAAATTCATAATCCTCCTGCCTCAGCCTCCTATGCTTTGGAATTACAGGAATATCCCATGTATGGCTCCAGTGAACTTGTTTATGTGGAAAATTAATATACCCACTCTTTTTCTTTTCAAGTTTGTAGCAAGAGGGAATGTGGTACTTTGATGTGATAGTGTAAATGTGTGGCCTCATTGACTCGGGTGTTTTATTAAATTTAAACTTGTGATTTGGGGCCATGCATGGGCTGGGAGAGGAAGTGCTCATTGTAGCAGGGCAGTCTTGGGGTCAGGTGAGGATGTGCTCACTCACTGTAGGCAGGCTTATTGGGGCCTGCATTCCTGTCAGGTGAGGAAATCCTCATTACCAGCAGGTGGTGTGGGGACTCAGACAGGAAGAAGTAAGTGATCATAGTGGGAAGGTCGTGTTTGGGGCTCTACTCAGGGAAGACCCAAAAACTTCTCCAAGCTTGGAGACAACACATTAGACTGGAATACCCCAACCAACAAGCCTGTGGCTACAGCCCTAACACCTATATGGTGTTGTGGCTGATTGCATAGCAAAGGCCAGCTAGGGGGCAAGGCAGGGAAGTCATTCTCAGGTGAATGTGCTTCCCTGTGGGCCTATCTACAGTACCTCAGTTAAGAGCAACTTGCCTGTTAGGCCTGGGGCATCATCCCTGTGCTTAACAGGACCCCAGTGCTGGTCACCCTCTAAAGTCCTCAGGCAGCAAATAACACAGGGCAAAAGAGCACTACCTGGACAGCAAGAAAGCCAAGGAGACTAGGGCCACACCGTGACCCAGCTGGAGGCCACACACACAAGGAGGACTCTGCTGAAACCCTAGGTAACTTAGTCCAAGCAAGTTTGCCGACAACCTCTGTAACCCTCCTTAACTAAACCTGACCTGGTGATACAATTCAAGGCCACAAGTGGAACAGATGCTGATCTCTCTACACAAGAGGTCAAATTAAAGATGGGCAAACCCCAGTGCAAAACAGTGTAGGACATCAAGTCAACAGATCCCCACCAAGAATGCCTAGCCTCTTAATGGAGCCTCCAATGAAAACACACAGGACACTCCAGACATAGGATCCAATAATGAAGACATGATAAACATAAAATTAATGAAACCATGAACAGAATGGATGATGACAGAATTGAAAGAAAACCATCAAAGAACCAACAGATGCATAAATGAAACACAAAAGAACCATCAACATCAGCACGTAGGTCCATTTCTCATCTCAAACACAGAAAATCAGAAAACTCCAAACAGACAAATGATTTGAACTTTAGCCAATAAATAAATGGCCTTAACAACCATTGGATAAAGCTTAATGAAGAGAATTATTAACTGCAGGAATGAAATCCAAGAAATAATAAAAAAGGCAAACCAGGACCTGAAAATGGAGCTCATCTGAGGTATAGAAACAATGCAGAAAAATACAATAGAGAACAAAACTCAAATAGCTCTCTTAAAAGCCTAGAAATCCTCACCAACAGAGTAGATCCTGTGGAGGACACAATTTTGGAAGTGGGAGATGAGAGAATTGGATCTGGAGTCTAACAACTATGATCAGTTCAAAAAATGGTGCTAACAGAATAAGAGGGAATTGTGAGATACATTAAAAACATCAAATATTTGGATCATGGGCATACAAAAAGGAGAAGAAATGCAGGCCAAAGGCATAGAGAACATCTTCAACAAAATTATTGAAGAAAATGTTCCTACCCTTGCAAACAAGAGACCATTCAAATACAAGAAACTCACAGAATACCAAATAGACAGGACTAAAGAAAAAACTCCACATCACATTATAGTTAAAAGGTAAAACAATAAAAACAAGGAGAAAGAGCTAAAAGCAGCAAAAGAAAAACAAATCATTACAAAAAAAAAAAAAACAGATGTACCTCTGATTTTTTTAAATTTATTTTTTTTATTTTTTATTTTTTTTAGAGAGAGACACAGAGAGAGACAGAGAGAGAGAGGGAGGGAGAGGGAGACAGATAGAGAATGGGCACGCCAGCAGTCTCTCAGCTGCTGTGAACGAAATCCAGATGTGTGCTCCCCCTTGTGGTCAAGTGTGGCATTGTGCCCTTGCGTCACTTTGCATCTGGCTAAACGCGGGACCTAGAGATTGGAACCGCTGGAGATTGGAACCAGCATTCTTAGGCTTAGGAGGCAGGAGCCTTAACCACTAAGCCATCTCTCCAGCCCTACCTCTGATTTTTAAGTGGAAACTAAAAGCCCTAAAATCCAGAAGGGCTTGGAATGGAGTAAACCAAACCTTGAGAGATGATGGCTGCCACCCCAAACTACTATACCCAGCAAAAGTATCCCTCATAATAGAAGGTGAAAAGAAAACTTTTCATGATAAGAGCCAGCTTGATGACTATATGAACATAAAATATTCTATAGAGAATACTTCAGGGAATACTCCATGCAGAATATTCCAACAACCAAACTCAAGATCCTACAAGAGGTAAAAACAATAAACAAACTAGAACAGATGTGAAATGTTTAAAACTCAACACAGCATTAAAACCTGCAAAACCTGAGCTGGAGAGATGGCTTAGGGGTTAAGGTGCCTGCCTCCTAAGCCTAAGAACGCTGGTTCCAATCTCCAGCGGTTCCAGTCTCCAGGTCCCATGTTTAGCCAGATGCAAAGTGACGCAAGGGCGCAATGCCGCACTTAAACACAAGGGGGGTGCACGCATCTGGATTTCATTCTCAGCAGCTGAGACACTGCTGGCGCGCCCATCTCTGTCTTCCTCTCCCTCTCTCTCTCTCTCTCTGTCTCTCTCTGTGTCTCTCTCCAAAAAATAAAAATAAAAATAAATATCTAAACCTGCAAAACCTTAAAATGACAGGGATTAAATTGAACCTCACAGTTTTAACTATAAACATCAATGGTTTCAATTCCCCAATCAAAAGCACAGTTATCTGGGCGTGGTGGCACATGCCTTTAATCCCAGCACTTGGGAGGCAGAGGTAGGAAGATCTCCGTGAGTTCAAGACCACCCTGAGATGACAGAGTGAATTCCAGGTCAGCCTGAGCTAGAGTGAGACCCTACCTCCAAAAACAAACAAACAAACAAAAAAGCACAGGTTAACTGGCTGGATCAGAAAAATGGATCCATCTGTCTGCTTTCTACAAGAAAATTGCCTCACTGTCAAAGATAGACACCTCTTCAGGGTTAAAGGATGGAAAACAATCTTCTAAGCAAATGGAAATAAGAAACAAGCAGGTGTGGCTATGCTGAAATCTGACAAAATAGACTTCAAACCTAATGTAACCAAAAGAGACAAAGAGGGCTGGAGAGATGGCTTAGCAGTTAAGGTGCTTGCCTGCAAAGCATAAGGACTCATGTTTGACTCTTCATGTAAGCCAGACTCACAGTGATGCAAACACACAATGTTGCACATGTGCACAAGGGAGCACACCCATCTGGAGTTCGATTGCAGTGGCTGGAGGCCCTGGCATACCAATTCTCTCTCTCTCTGTCATAAAAAAGGTCAGTCTGTTGGGCTTGCCTCAAAAACAAAAGAGAGAGAGAGACAAAGATGGCCAGTTATTAGATATCACACTCATAAATTTTTTTTTCGAGGTAGGGTCTCACTGTGGCCCAGGCTAACCTAGAATTAACTATGTAGTCTCAGGGTGGCCTCAAACTCACAGTGATCCTCCTACCTCTGCCTCCCAAGTGCTGGGATTAAAGGTGTGCACCACCTCGCCTGGCTCACAATCATAAATTTATATGCACCAAACAGGTGTGCCACATGTTATAGTGCAAAATCTACTTGACAATAAAGCAGAAATAAATCCTAATACCATCATAGTAGGGGACTTCAATACCCCACTCTCATTAATAGTCAGATAATTTAACAGAAAATCAGCAGGGAAATAATGGATCTTAACAATACCATAGACCAATTAGAGCTAACAGACATCTATAGAACATTACACCCTATTTCTACAGAATGCATATTCTTCTCAGCAGTTCATGGAACCTTCTTTAAAATAGATTGTATGGGGCTTGGAGAGAGGGCTTAGCAGTTAAGGTGCTCACCTGCAAAGCCAAAGGACCCAGGTTTGATTCCCCAGGACCCATGTAAGCCAGATGCACAAGGCGGCACATGTATCTAGAGTTCATTTGCAATGGCTGGAGGCTCTGGCATGCCCATTCACTCTATCTGCATCTTTTTCTGTCTCTCTCTCAAATAAATAAATAAATAAAATATTTTTTCAAAGATCATATATTAGGGCATAAAGCATGCCTCCATAAATTCAGGAAAATTGACATAACCATCTGTACTATATCTGACCACAATGCATTAAAGCTAGAAAACAACAAGAAAAGCAACAGAAAAAAAAAAAAAACCACTCAACTCATAGAAACTGAACAATGCACTACTAAACAATGAATGGGTCATGGAAGAAATTAAAAAGGAAACTGCAAAGCTTCTAGAATTGAATAATAATTAAAATTCATCATACCATAATTTATGGTACACAGTGGAAGTCCTATAAGGAAAATTCATAGCACTGAGTGCCTTTATATCAAAGACATAGAGAGCTCAAATTGATAAAACAAGAACAGGGCTGGAGAGATTGCTTAGTGGTTAAGGCGCCTGCCTGCCAAGCCTAAGAACTCCCGTTAGATTCTCCAGGCCCCACGATTAGCCAGATGCAAAAAGTGAAGCAAGGGCGCAATGCTGCACTTGCCCACAAGAGGGCACACACATCTGGAGTTTGTTCACAGCGGCTGAAATGGCCCTGGCGTGCTCATTCTCTCTCTCTCTGCCTCTTCTTCTCTCTCAAAAAAAAAACAAAAAAACAAAAAAACAAGAACATTGCAATTCCAAGAGCTCCAGATGAAAAGAAATAATCAAGATCAGAGAAGAAATCAATTAATTGAAAATTAAGAAAAATAATTTAAAGATTGGTGAAACAAAGATCTGGTTCGTCAAAAAAAAAAAAAAGATTGATAAACCCTTGGCCAATTTGATCAAAAGAAAAAAAAAGAGAAGTCCCAATTTAGCGCAATCAGAAATGAAAATGGAGCAGTCACAACTAACACCAATGAAATTAAAAGAATCATCAGGACATACTTCCAAAACCTCTGTTCCAATAAAGTGGATAACTGGAAGAAATGGACGAATTCATAGACACATACTGCCTGCCAAAACTAAACCCAGAACAGATAAATTTCCCAAACAAACCTATTACATACAATAACAAAGAAACCAGGAGCTGATGGATTCTCGGCTGAATTCTACCAAACCATCACTGAAGAACTAAAACCACATTCTTCAAGTTATTTTACGTAATTGATAAAGAGGGAATGTTCCCAAACTTTTCCTATGAAGCAAGCATTATTCTGACATCAAAACCAGACAAAGACACAACAAGAAAAGAAAATTATAGACCAATATCCCTGATGAACCTAGATGTGAAAATTCTCAATAAAATCCTTACATACTGAATTCAAGAATACATCAAAAGTATTATCTTCCTCAATCAAGTAAGCTTCATTCCAGGCATGCAAGGATGGTTCAGCATACAGAGATTGATAAGTGTAATACATCCCCACATAAATAAACTTAAACACAAGAACCATGTGATCATTTCAATAGATGCAGAGAAAGTCTTCAATGAAATACAACATCACATCGTGATCAAAATGCTAGAGAGACTAGGGATGGAAGGACCATATCTCAACCCAATAAAGGCTTTAGCTGGGTATAGTGGTGCACTCCTTTAATCTTAGTATTTGGGAAGCAGAGGTAGGAGGATCGCTGTGAGTCTGAGGCCAGCCTGATACTACATAGTGAATTCCAGATCAGCCTGGGCTACAACAACAGCCTACCTTGAAAAACAAAACAAAGCACACAAACAAAAAAGGCTTTATATAAAACACCAAAAGCCTAAATCATACTCAATCAGGAAAAAGTTGAAGAATTCCCAGTAACATAAGGAACAAGACAGGGGTGCCCTCTCTCACCACTGCTCTTCAACAAATAAAGAAATAAAAGATACAAATTGGTAAGGAAGAATTCAAACTAGTCCTATTTGCAGATGACATGATTTCATGACCCAGAAGACTCCACCAAACAACTTCTAAAGGTGAAAAACTCTTCTAGCAAAGTGTCAGGATACAAAATCAACACACAAATACCAGTAGCCTCCCTATACACTAAAGACAAACATAGAGAAAGAGATCAGTGAAGATGTCCCATATTTTTTTTATTTTTGTATTTATTTGTTTATTTATTAGCAACAGGCAGAGAGAGAGAGAGAGAGAGAACAGGTGCATCAGGGCCTCCAGCCACTGCAAACAAACTGCAGATGCATGTGCCACCTTGTGCATTAGGCTTATGTGGATACTGGGGAATTAAGCCTTAAACTGGGGTCCTTAGGCTTCACAGGCAAGCACTTAACCATTAAGTCATCTCTCTAGCCAGGATGTCCCATTTTCAATAGCTGCATAAAAATTAAGTATCTTAGAACTTCACTAACCAACTCATGCTCATAGATTGGAAGAATCAACGTCATAAAAATTGCCATTCTACCAAAATCACTTTATAGATTCAATGTAATACCTATTCCAAAAATTTTCTTCTCAGATATAGAAAAAATAATCTCAAAATTCATATGGAATTATAGAAAGCCTTGGATAACCAAAACTATCCTCAGCAAAAGAAACACTGTAGTATTATCAGCATACTTGACTTCAAATTACACTACTAAGCCATAGTAATAAAAACCACATGGTGAAAGACCAAAACAACAACAATAAGAAAGAGCCAGTTGTGATGCCTTTAATCCCAGTACTTGGGAGGCTGAGGTAGGAGGATCACTGAGTTCAAGGCCAGCCTGAGACTACATAGTGAATTTCAGGTCATCCTGGGCTAGAGTGAAGACCCTACCTTGAAAAATAAAAACAAAACAAGAGCAACAACAAAATAGTATGATACTGGCACAAAAACAGACATATATATCAATGGTACAGGATAAAAGATCCAGATCTTATTTCAAGCAACTACAGCTACCTAATATTTGACAAAGGAGCCAACAATGCACGCTGAATAAAAGACAGCATTTTTAGCCAGGCGTGGTGGTGCATGCCTTTAATCCCAGCACTGGGGAGGCAGAGGTAGGATCACCATGAGTTCGAGGCTACCCTGAGAATACAGAGTGAATTTCAGGTCAGCCAGAGCTAGAGTGAGACCTTACGTCAAAACAAAACAAAACAAACCAAAAAAAGATAGCGTTTTTAGTGAATGGTGGTGTAGAAATTCAATATCCACATGTAGAAAAATGAAACTAGACCCACTACTCTTACTATGCATGAAAATAAACCCCCAATGGATTATGGACCTCAATATAAATCTGAAACTCTAAAATGATTGGTTGGAAAAATAGGGAGACCTGTCCAAGATATAGGAGTGGGGAAAGACTTCCTGAATACAACCCCAGTACCTCAGGAAATTAAATAAACATTTAGCCAGTAGGATCTCATGAAGCTAAAAAGCTTTTGTACAGACAAGCATACCATAGACAGAGCTAACAGATAACTCACAGAATGGGAGAAATTCTTTGCCATCTATATCTTAGACTGAGGCCTAATATCTATAATCTATGAAGAACTCAAAAATTAAGCAATAAAAAATCAAACTATCCACTTAAAAATGGAGCAGAGAGCTAAACAGAGAATTCTAAAAGGAGGAAATACAAATGGCCAGTATTCATTTAAAGAAATATTCAACATCCCCTAGTCATCAGGTAAATGCAAATAAAAACAAGTAAGCTTCCATCTTACTCCAATCAAGATGACAGTCATCAAAAAATCAAATGACAAATTCTGGCAAGTCTGTGAGGAAGGAGGAGTCGTTTATTCACTGCTAGTAGGAATGCAATCCATTAAAACCATTATGGAAAACAGAATGGAGATTCCTGAAAAAGATGAAAATTGATTTACCATCAGACCCAGCTATTCTACTCCTCTGTATTTACCCTAAAGACTCCACTCTACTTCAGAGATACATGCTCAATCATTTTATTGCCACTGCATTCACAATAGCAAGGTCTTGGAATCAACCCAGATGCCCATCAGCTGATGAATGAATAATGAAGATGTGGTGCATTTACACAATGGAACTGTACTCAGCAGTAAAGAAAAAGGAAAAAATGAAACTTGCAGAAAAATGGATGGTCTGGGAAAATGTCATCCTAACTGAGGTCACACAGACTAAGAAAGACAAATATTGCATGCTTTCTTTCATATGTGGCTCCTAAACTGAACCAGCAAAAGGGGAGTGAGCATTAGGACTATGGGCATGTAACCAGAATGAGACCAGGGGAAAAAGGAATCAGTAAGGGAGTAGAGGAGGGGAAACCAAATAAACCAGTAGAGGGAAAGAATATTGGGGTGGGATGGTGAGGGGTGGGGATCAGGGAAAGGGAGGGTGGGAAGGGGGATGACACAAAATCAAAGACTAAAGCAATCAGCACAATAGGAACCTTCCTCCTGGAAACCAGTATGTGAAATAGAACCCCCAATTAAGGGTGGTGGATGGACCAGACCAAAATGCCCAGTAGAAGATGAAGAAACTTTAATTCTTAAACCACAGGCTCTGGCTTGTGGCTCCCTGGGCCAAATCTGGGTTAATACCCACAGTGAGCAGTTGGCCAAGGCGATCCATGAGATCCCCCAAAACAATGCAGGCCTTTGCCAAGCACTTGGTTACCTCTTATAAGTAAAAGGTAAGATCCTGTTGCTGAAGACATCACAGGATGCCCTCTCAGAATGTGAAGAGACAATGTGGGAAATAAAGAGGAAAGCCAGTCCTTGCCTGGCAAACCCTCGTGGTGCTAGAAAGTGACAGTAGTCACCAACGGCATAAATAAGCAAGCAGGAAACCCTGCAAATGACGCAATCTGTCAGCCTGCAAAACTATACAATTGTGCAATAGTGGCACACTGCCTTTGTGGGTAACCAACTGCCCTCTGATAGAATATGAGGCCCACTCACTGGGAGAGAACCCATAACTGGTATGGGGAACCAGGTCATCACTTCATGGTCAGGGAAGTGGCATTACCCAAGTGAAGCCCCCAGTGTTACCTGTACAAGTTGAGTAGGTTGCCTCATCAAAATGTCTCTCAAGCTCCTAGGCATATCCCCTTTAATCAAAAGTGCTCTCACCTAGTGTGGTAGCACATGCCTTTAATCCCAGCACTCAGGAGGCAGAGCTCTGAGGATTGCTGTGAGTTCAAGGCCAGCCTGGGACTATATAGTAAAATCCAGGTCATCCTGGGTATAGCAGACAGCTTTAGGTTCACTGAGATGAACTTCCAGACCAGGCACAGTTATGGAGGAAGGGATATTATTTATTAAAGCTTACAGATCCAGGGGAAGTTCCATAATGACAGAAGTAGCTGGCCTGCCTTCACAGATCCAAGCAAGAGAAGAGAAAAGCCACCAGCCACACAGCACACAGAGCAAATCTATAGCCAAAAAGCCACAGCACACTTCAGGAACTCCTACTGGGCACACTTTGCATATCTTTACAATGGAATCTCAAACCCACCATCACACCTTAAGAACCACCCAGTGACATTGCCTCTAGCAAGGTGACTACAGATGCAAACTATAAACTAATAAAACATTGAATATATTGGGGGCTATATATTCAAACTACCACATTCCACCCCTGGACCCCAATAGGTTTATAACTATCACACATTGTAAATTGTACTCAGTCCAATTTCAAAGGTTCTCACAGTCTTGACCAACTTAACATAGTAAGTCCTGTAAAGTCAAACAAGTTAAATACTTTCAACATGTAAAGGCACAGAGTAAACATTTTTAACTGGTATAAGGCATAGCAAGGAGAGATTAGAATAATGCAAACTCAGCCACCATCAGCAATCATCAAACTTCTGCAGTTCAAGTTCAATATAACCTGAGACTGACAGTCTCCAGGTTTTCCAATTCCGCCCCTCCAACTGGACAGAGTAGCCAGGGAAAACTTTCATCCCATGCCAACACTGAACTCCATGGTAGCCCTTTTGCACAGTCCTGATATATCCAAAACATCTTCAGGTCTCCATGCAAATCACGGTCCATCTTCCAAAGGCTCTTCCAGCTTATTCCTGAGGGTCTTCATGCCCTGCCTCATGCCACATCTCAGCAGTGGCTCCTGGAACCATGTGCAATTCATGACCACTCCATGCATTTTTCATGCTCCCCAAACTAATACCAGGTGTGCAGGACACAGCCATATTCTCAATCCAGGGATGAAATAAATCATAGCCTTGAAAAAGCAGGTTCCTTCTCCAGTCAACTCTTTCCAAAGAGTTTGCATTTCTAACAGTCTTTCCTCAGGCATCCTCTCCATTGTTTTAATGTAAAGCACTCAAGCCACCTTCCTTCCACCTTCCTTAAGATTGCTAATGTGTTGACAATAGCAGCTCCAGTAACCTAAAACCAGTCTCAGTGCCTCTAATTTTAACTTGCTTGAGGTTTTCCAACTTAAAATCTTAAATCTTTCAGTCCGGTATCTTTAGCCAAGCACATCAATGCATCACAAATTTAACCTTGACCAAACTTTCTGGGCCTGGATAGCAGAATGTAGCCATCCCTTATGCCAGTAGCCCAGTTCCAACAAAGTCCACTGCAGTCTTTCCTTCCCCTTAGAAAGCTCATAAGCTAAGACTCGAAGTTCAATACTGTCTGCACTTAGCATTCTCAAACTCTCATCAGAATAGTCCATAAAACTTGGCTTACCATTCCAGAAGGCATCTTCAGTTGCAAGCACCAAGTCCATGCCCATTCCTCCAAGACAAAGGTTCCAAAAGACGAATATTCACACGGTCAGGTTCATCTCACCCTACACTCCTCGGTACCACTTTACTGTAGCAGACAGCTTCAGGTTTGCTGAGATGAACTTCCAGACCAGGCACAGTTATGGAGGAAGGGATATTATTTATTGAAGCTTACAGATTCAGGGAAAGTTCCATAATGGCAGAAGAAGCTGGCCTGCCTTTACAGATCCAAGCAAGAGAAGAGAAAATCCACCAGCCACACAGAACACAGAGCAAAGCTACTGCAAAAAGCCACAGCACACTTCAGGAACTCCTACTAGGCACACTTTGCATATCCTTACAATGGAATCTCAAATCCACCACCACACCTTAAGAACCACCCAGTGACATTGCCTCTAGCAAGGTGACTGCAGATGCAAACTATAAACTAATAAAACATTGAATATATTGGGGGCCATATATTCAAACTACCACACTGGGCTAGAGTAAGACCCTACCTCCCCCACACACACCCCTGCCAATTCAAAACTGCTCTCAACTTTGGTCAGAGAATTTGTTTTACTTTACACATGGCAGATAATACTGGGAAGATCCATCAGCAAAAGACAAGACAGCTGAATACTCACAATGAGATGTTCTACCTGTACCACATGTACTGGGGTCCAGAAATAATTGCAGAGGAAGCAGTGATATGAATATTGCTCCCACTGCTAGCCTGATATACACATCCAGGAAATACTGTAGGGAACCAAAACACATGATAACCAGCAAGCATCTTAATTGCTGAGCCATCTCTCCAGTCCCATACAATACCAAAAGTACAGAGACTACAGAGAAGTCAACACTAACTGATAATAGGCCTGCTAAGGCTCAGGGACTATTGTGGAAGAGGGGGTGGGTAGATTG
The DNA here is from genome assembly GCA_036365145.1 of Orientallactaga sibirica. Lineage (NCBI taxonomy): Eukaryota > Metazoa > Chordata > Mammalia > Rodentia > Dipodidae > Orientallactaga > Orientallactaga sibirica. The sequence continues at coordinate 1,487,213 of JAEOAD010000020.1, forward strand.
TAAGAGGCACAAAGTGGGTAGAAATACCCTGGGACTCAGCTCCCCCAGAGACAGAGGCTGTAATTACCCCACAGTGAACACCAATAACCCTACTTAGGAAGGGCCCACAGGGAAGTGGGGACCAGGGGAAGGGTCTTATTATATCTTATGTTTAAAAGTTAATTAAGGGGGCTGGAGAAATGGCTTAGGGGTTAAGGCGCCTGCCTCCTAAGCCTAAGAACACTGGTTCAATCTCCAGCGGTTCCAATCTCCAGGTCCCACGTTTAGCCAGATGCAGTGACGCAAGGGCGCAATGCCGCACTTGACCACAAGGGGGTGCACACATCTCTGTCTTCTTCTCTCGCTCTCGCTCTTTCTCTCTCTCTCTCTCTCTCTCTCTCTCTCTCTGTGTGTGTGTGTGTGTGTGTGTGTGTGTGTCTGTATCTCTTTCCAAAATAAATAATAAAAAAATAAAAAATAAAGTTAAAAAAAAAGTTAATTAAGGGCTGGAGAGATGGCTTAGCAGATGGCTTAGCAGTTAAGCTCTTTCCTGTGAAGCCTAAGGACCCGGTACCCATGTAAGCCAGATGTACAAGGTGGCACATGCATCTGGAGTTCGTTTGCAGTAGCTGGAGGCCCTGGTGTGCCCATTCTCTCTTTCTCTGCCCCTTTCTCTCTCTGTCACTCTCAAATAAATAAATAAAAATAAACAAAAAATTTTAGTTAATTAATAGGGCTGGAGAGATGGCTTAGCAGTTAAGGCACATGCCTGTGAAGCCTAAGGACCCCAGTTCACTTCTCCAGGTCCCACATAAGCCAGATGCACAAAGGAACACATGCATCTGGAGTTTGTTTCCAGTGGCTATAGGCCCTGGCATGCCCATTCTCATTCTCCCTCTCTCTCTTTCCCTCTCTCTGTCTCTAATAAATAAATAAATAATAAAATCTTTTTTTAAGTTAATTAATAAAAAATATTTAAAATGGAAAAAAAATAAACTTGTATCTTGGGGTCTCCAGCTGTCTGGCTGGAGGAGGTGTCACTGGGGGAGGATCCTGTATTCCAGCCCAAAGTTGTGGAGAGAGCAGTTGGAGCTCTGGTGATTCGGGTGCTTGCTTGTGGTGCTGCTGCTGTTTGGTGGTGACTCTGCTTGGATCTGTGAAGCCAGCTAGCTTCTTCTGCCATTGATGGAACTTCCCCTCAATCTCTACGCCTGAAATAAACCCCTTCCTCCCATAAATTATCTGGGTTGTATGTTCATCCCAGCAACAAGGAGCTGACTATAGCAGGCCTACTAGGTAAGTGCTGTACTACGGAGCCACACCTCCACACTAAAGAATCCTTTTTTTTTTTTTCTCAGAGAGAGGGAGAGAGAGAGAATTGACATGCCAGGACCTCAACCACTGTAATCGAACTCCAGAAGCTTGCGTTAGCTAGTGGGCATGTGCGACCTTGCACTTGCCTCACCTTTGTGCATATGGCTAATGTGGGATCTGGAGAGTAGAATATGGGTCCTTAGGCTTAACAGGCAAGCACCTTAACTGCTAAACCATATCTCCAGCCTCCCCCCTTTTTTAATGTGTATGTATGTGTGTGTTCATGCAGGTGCACATGTCCAGTGGGTATGTAGAGGCAGAGGACAACCTTGTGTCCTGTTCATCTGGAATACTATCTATCTTTCTTTTGAGACAGCATCTCTCATTAGCTTGGATTTCACCAATTAGGCTAGACTAGTTGGCCATTGAGCCCAGGAATCCTTCTGCCTTCATCTCCCCAGCATTTGAAACACAAGTACATGCCCCCATGCCTGGGGTTTTTACATGGATTGAATGCTGATCCTCATGCTTCGAAAGGCAGGTACTTTACTGAATGATCTACCCCTAAGAATCTTTTGTTTTGTTTTGTTTTTGGAGATAGGATCTCATATTTCTCAGGTTGGCCTTGAATTCCGTATGTCACTGAGGATGACTTCCTCTTTCCACTTCCAAAGTGTAGGGATTAGAGTTGTGTGCTACAGAACTTGGTATATGTGGTGCTAGGGATCAATTCTAGGGCTTCGTGCATGCTAGCCAAATTTCATTAATATTTCTGTTTATTACCTTCACATTTTTTCATTGAAAAATATTTATGATCCTATACTATCAGTGATTCATATAAAAACCTGGAAAGGTCCAAATTTAAAGCTCTTTCTATACACAAATTCATACCCTCCCCCTTTTTGCCCACTGAATATGATGAATTAGGCATTTCCTTATAATAGTGAACTTATAAATCTTGACATTTCTTGATTGTTATCTATTGAATTGTGTTTTATCTTATAATTCATATGTGTTATCCTAATCCCATTTATTAGGGTTCTCTAGATGAACTGAACAGACAAGAATGAATATAAATTACAAAGAGGATTTGCTAGATTACTTACATGATACAGACTGTGTGGTTCAAAACTAGAGAGGCTAAGAACCCAGTAGTTGCTCATCCTTTTAATCTTGATGCTTCATTGGTCCCAATCTGGTACTGAAAGTCAGGCGGATTTCTATAGAGCCACTGGTCATCAGTCCATAATGGAAGGCCAATGAAGCTGGTTTCTGATGTCTGCAAAAGATGGCAGTAATAGGGTAGATGTACTATGAACAAGTAGCAAGGGCCACCTTCTCCTGGAACCTTTTCCATACAGGTTGTCATGGGAAAGACTGCCTACTCTCAAAGGAGTGTCTTTCACCCTCAATTAATCCTTCCTGGAAATGCCCTTGCAGATTTTCCTGAGAGGTGTGTTTTTTACTTGATTCCTGATCCAATCAAGTACACAATAGAAAATTACTGTCACATGCTAGTACTTCAGATTATGATTTCATTTGGAGATGGGGTCTATACAAAGATAATCAAGCTAAAGCGAAATCACCAGTATGATGCATATCTATATAATAAAGGGAAATATAGAGACAGAATATCCAGAGAGAAGACTATGTGAACAGACATAAAGAAGATGACCTTCAGCCTGGATAGATGGTTTAGTGCTTAAGCACTTGCCTGTGAAGCCTAAGGACCATGGTTCAAGGCTTGATTCCCCATTACCAACGTAAGCCAGATGCACCAGGTGGCACATGCATCTGGAGTTCATTTGCAGTGCCTGGAGGCCCTGGTGCGCCCATTCTCTCTCTCTGCCACTTTCTCTCTTTGTTGCTCTCAAATAAAAAAAATTTTAAAAAATAAAAAAAGAAGACGAAGAAGATGATGATGATCTTCTGTTTGCCAAGGAGAGAGGCCTGGGACAGATGCTTTCTCACAGCTCTTAGAAGGAACCAACCCTGCCAACATCTTTAGTTCAGATTCCTAGCCTAGCCTCTCTAACTATGAAACAGTATTTATTGTTTAGCCACCTAGTTAGTGGTTTTGTTTATCGCATCCTTAGCTAATACATGGAATATGTATTACATATTCATATTACATAATGTAGACATTTGGAAGACTGTTTATTCAGTCAAGGATTACTTGTTGTTCTGAATTTAGATAAAAGAAGTCAAGTTCCTTGCCTTTAAGGTACTTAGGTTGGCATTGCATAGAGAACTCTGGGTCCTGCTAAGATAGTTGGCACAGAGCTGCATTGGATTCTGGTATTATTCCCCAGGGAGGAACCACTTAAGCTGAATTTTTTTGTTTTGGATTTTTTTTTTGTTTGTTTGTTTGTTTTGCTTATGATCTGACTTTTACATAACCAAGGGAGCTCACTTATTTTTTTAATTGTTTAAAATTGTTGACACTATAATATTTTTGTAAATACTTTCCTAAGCTTTTTTGATTATTAGGGTAGATTCTAAATTACCTTCTGCTGAGACAAGAATATGAATACAGAAGCATACTTTGAAGGCATTATCTTATTAGTTGTCCCCCCCTTGCCCACTGACACAAGAGGCAAGAAAGAATGTTTCCTTGTTAGAAATTCTCCCCAGGTTGTTCAGACATTGTCTCTATGGCAGTCATCAGCCTTTTCCTCTGATGTTGGGAGCCCCTGAATAAATCTGTTCTTTGTGTCCTTTGTAGATTGAGAATGCCCATCCCCCACGTCCTCCCCTCCAGCCCAAATAATTTCGCGCTCCTGGCTACTACTCCCATATGAAGTACACAGGCAATATATTTTTTCAAGTCTCTATATCCTTATTCATAATACTGCTCTTCTGATAGTGAAGCCTAACATCAAGTTCATCTGTATGCTTCTGGCACTCATATCATACCATCATCTCATACTAACTTACAAACTCAAGAGCATTTGAATTTTGAGCTTTAGTGCAAGATGGAACATCTATTTCTCTGAAAGCTTATGCTTATTTTTATTTTCATTTTTATTTATCTTTTTTTGTGAGAGATGCTCCTTTTTCTGAGCTAGACCTCTTTTGGAATTCTGAATGTGTTCCCTTATTCTTATTTAAAGCAAATATCCCACGGTGGCAATGTCCCTAGACAGTTTGAAAAGCCTGCCTACCAATTGTTGATGTATTTACCCAGGCTGTGAGAGTGATGGATCCCTCATAATGAGTTTGCCAAATACACGCTGGCAGCTGGCAGATTCAAGGCTCCTTGGAGAAAGGAGAACAAAACCCAGGCACTGGCTGCTAGAAAGGGTACAGAGCAAAGAGCAAGCAAGCCTTGGCTTGGACATTGACATGTAAATGTCAGTGGCCTGAGTCTGTGCCCTACCCCACCTGCCTCTCCACCCACTCTTCAGGCATACAAAGGCTGAGTTTTGCCTTTGCAAGAGAGCACAACAGTAATCCTGTGAGTATCTGGTCCATTGTAAAACTTGGATTTGGTTTATGACTGGACAGTGGTGTCTTTGGAACGAATTCTCTTGGATGTGAACAGAGACTGTGAAAGTGAATACTATTAGGTAATTTGATACAAGGAGAGAGAAACAATCACATTTTTGTACAGGTTTATGCAAAGAACAAGACTGGATACAAGGTTCAAAGTACTGTTTGAGATTTACCTTGTTTCTAAATGATAACTTTATTTGGGGGCATTGTGCTTGATTTTTTTGTTAGAAAATGGTACTGCGGGCAAACCTAGGGTGCTGTGGCAGTACACTACCACAGAGTTGTAGCCTCAAACCAATCCTCCCTCCCTTCTTTCTTGGGGCATTGTGCTTACTTTCTTCTTTCTTTCCCTTCTATCCTCTTCCCTCCCTTTAGGGTATCACACTGTAGCCCAAATGGCATCAAACTGGTTGTCTTCCTGTCTGAGGTAGGATTACCTGCCTGTGCCACTATGCCCTGCTTGCATTGGGCTTTCTGTAGCCCAAGCCCCCCCTGTTCTCTCTCTACTCTTCCTTTTTTCTAATGTACTAGAGTTTGTACATTGGTAAATTACATAACTTCTAAGAGAGTTGTCACTGGGTTGGAAAGTTAGAGAAATGAAGAAAAAATTACATACCATTAAAGAAAGCATGAATTAAACTCAGATAAGTAATAAGTATGATAAAATTTTTAAAGCAGTTTTTTCCCCACTGAAACTCTAGTGGAAGATTGTGCAACACTGGTACACTAAATTCAACATGAGAATGGCTAAATACATGGTGTTCTTATCACATGGTGCAACATGTATATGTCTAAGAGATGTCTGGGACTGATCTTCTTACAAGTCCTTTAAGAACCAGCAAAGAAAGTATTATTTAAAGTAAGGTTTAGAGCTCACATTTAGAATGCTGAGTACTGCACTGAGGAGAATTTAAAGTTTTTAAAACTTTCCCCCCTTTTTTTTGTTCTGCTGCGCATCAAACTCAATTCCTAGTACATGCTAGCTAGGCAAGCACTATACCATTGAGCCATACTCCCAGCCCAGAAGAATCTTGATTAAACAAAAAACTTTAAATCTGCCGGGCATGGTGGCACATGCCTTTAATCCCAGCACTTGGGAGGCAGAGGTAGGAGGATTACTGTGAGTTCAAGGCCACCCTGAAACTACATAGTGAATTCCAGATCAGCCTGGGCTAGAGTGAGACCCTACCTCGGAAAAACAAAAACAAACAAACAAACAAAAACAAACACCTTTAAATCTACGTGTGGTAGCCTATAAGCCCAGCTTTGAAGAAACTGAGGAGGATTGAGAGTTTATGGCCATTCTGGGGCTACATAATGTAGTAAGATACTGTCTCAAAAAGAGGTGTGTGGGGTGTGGGGGGAACTGGGGAGATGGCTCAGTGGTTAAATATACTTGCTTATAAAGCTTGTTGGCTCAGCCAGACAGGCACTCATTTGTAGTGGCAAGAGAACCTGCCACACAAAATTATGTGTAGAGAGACACACATGCATAAATAAATAAATAAATAAATAAATAAATAAATAAAATTTTAAAAATATGTATTTATTTGTAAGCAGAGAAAAACACACAGAGAGACTGACAGAGAGAGAATGGGTACACCAGGCCCTCTAGCCACTGCAAATGAACTCCAGATGCATGTGCCACCTTGTGCATCTGGCTTTATGTGGGTAATGGAGAATCAAACCTGAGTCATTAGGCTTTGTAGGCAAGCACCTCAACTGCTGAGCCATCTCTGCAGCACCTAAATAAATAAAATGTTAACCCCCCCTCAAACAAACCAACAAACAAAAAGTCTTGAAGTGAAAGCTTTTATTTGATAAGAGCTATCTCCCATAAAGCCCTTTCTCTAGCTGTTTATAGATATGGTTGTTCAGTTGGTAGAAGCCCTAGGTTCTGTCCCCCAGGCTCACAAAACTGGCATTGTGGCAATGTAGAGGCAAGAAGATTAATCAAAATTTCAAGGCCAACTTCTGCTACATAGAGAATTTGAGGCCAGTCTGGGCTATATGAGACCCTGTTGAAAGAGAAAGTAAGCAAAGGAAGAGAAGAGGGAAGGAAATTTCTCTCTGTGTCTTTTTCCTTCTTCCCATTTTGTAGATACAGCTCACAGTAGGAATCAGGACATAATGCAACATTAAGTCCTGAGTTCAGACAGTTCTTTGCTCCTCAAGAGTAATTATAGTAATAGGCTTCCATGCTTGCATACCAGAATACCCATCATGAGACTGGAACAAAGCTCAAGCAAACAATCTTCCATACAAAGCCGTAAAGCCTGTTATTATGTGTGAAGTCTATTCTCAAGTCTTTCAAGTGCCTCTGGTTCTCATAAGTACAATTTAGGGGGTATGGTCTGGTAGAAAGAGAACTAAACTGTTTTGAGACATGGACTCTCTCTAAGTACCCAGATGGCCTTAGACTGATCCAATGGCTCTCAACTGGGAGTTCTTAGAAATGTAGAGACAGGTCTGGAGAGATGGCTTAGCAGCTAAGGCAAGTACTTGCTTGTGAAGACTGAGGACCCAAGTTCAATTCCCCAGAACCCATGTAAGCCAGATACACATGGTAGTGCATGTATCCAGAGTTCGTTTGCAGTGGCTGGAGGCCCTGGAGCTCCCATTCTCTCCCTCCTCCCACCACCCTTCTCTTAAATAAATAAATAAATAAATAAATAAATAAATAAATAAATAAAGAGATTCTCTTAGGAAAATAAAAAGAAATATAGAGACAAAGCATTTTAGGCTTTTACAGTGTATGGGGCTCCAATGGTTGGGAACCCTGGGTGCTAGGCATCTTAGAATTTCTCAGACTGTCCAGTCTAGTGAAGAACTGGTCCAACCCAAATACCAGTGGCACCCCCACTGAGAAACACTGAGCCAGTTGACTGTTAAGGTTCTTCTAGCTCTGTTTCCTCTCAAGTTCATTAGCAAAGCATTGCAAGTATTCAAAACAATATGAAGCCAATGAGATAGGCCTCTGCAGCTCTCATTTAGCTGTTTAAAATGAAGTCAGATCAGATGATGCTGAGCCAGGACGTCAGACCATGGCAACTCCATTTGGATGGCTTTGAATTTTCCTGTGTGGCCTCCTTTCTTTTATTTTTAATTAAAAAAAATTTTTTTACTTTGTTTTATTTTGTTTTTTGAGGTAGGGCCTCACTCTAGCCCAGGCTGACCTGGAATTCACTTGGTAGTCTCAGGGCGAACCTCCTACCTCTGCATCTCAAGTGCTGGGATTAAAGGAGTGTAACACCACGCCTGGCTAATGGCCTCCTTTCTTTACAGGGAAAAGGTGAGTTTATTGTAGCCATGGACTTGCCTCAGGGCCCAGACTTTCTGTTGTAGATCAAGGGCAGTTGCATCTTCAGACCCCTTTCCTACTGCTAAGTGCTGTCACAGGTTAGTCAGAGTCAGTGTGGAAGCTCGGGTTCTGCCTTCCTAATTGTAGGCCTGTTACCACAGGCCAGGATGGAAGAAATCATGCAGATAACTCTGGTAGGCAGAAAGGGATTTGGGCTGGAACAAAGATTCTTGGGATATCTGAATTCTTAGATATGTTGACTTGTTTGAATTCCTTTTTGAGAGTGAAATACTAGTAAATGAGAATCGCACAAAAACACTCTATCACAGTTGTTTTTGCAGAAGGCAACAGAGAAGTGGATTACTAATCCTCTCCAGAAATTTGCTGCAATATTTTCAGATATGTGACTTTTTTTAAAAAAATTTATTTATTTATTTATTTATTTATTTGATGAGAGAAAAAAAGAGGGGGAGGAAGAGTGGGCACACCAGGATCTCTAGCCACTGCAAATGAACTCCAGATGCATGTACCACCTTTTGTATCTGGCTTACATGGGTGCTGGGGAATAAAACCTGGGTCCTTAGGCTTTGCAGGCAAGCATCTTAGCTGCTAAGCCATCTCTCTGGCCTTGTCTTTCCTTTTTATTTTTTTAGGAGGAAAAGATGATGACATCAAAATAAAAGAGAGACTAGCTGGGTGTGTGGTACACATCTTTAATCCCAGTACTTGGGAGGCAGAAGTAGGAGGATCACTGTGAGTTCCAGGCCACCCTGAGACTACATAGTGAATTCCAGGTCAGCCTGGACTAAAGCGAGCCCCTACCTTGAAAAACCTAAATAAATAAATAAATAAATAAATAAATAAATAAATAAATGAGAGACTGATTGGGGGGGAGGGTATGATTGATGGAGAGTGGAGTTGCAAAAGAGAAAAGTGGCGAGGGGAGGGAATTATCATGGTTTATTGTTTATAATTATGGAAGTTGTCAGTTAAAAAATTATTCTTTTTCTTTTTTGGTTTTTCGAAGTAGGATCTCACTCTGGTCCAGGCTGATCTGGAATTAACTATGTAGTCTCAGGGTAGCCTCAAACTCATGACAATCCTCCTACCTCTGCCTCCCAAGTGCTGGGAATAAAGGCGTGTGCCACCATGCCCAGCTAATTATTCATTTTTAATAAAAAGGTTGCACACATAGATTCCCCCTCTCACCTGCCCCAGTTCTGCTGAGGGTCTTTGGTGGGGTTATTGGTATTCATTGTGATGACCAAGAGGCCTCAGGCAGTCTCTGCAGGGATAGGAGAAAAAAATTTGTTTTTTTGAGGTAGGGTCTCTCTCTAGCCCAGGCTGACCTAGAATTCACTGTAGTTTCAGGTTGCCCTTAAATGCATGGCAATCCTCCTACCTCTGCCTGCTGAGGTAGGAGGCATGTGTCACCAACCCTGGCAGAGTGAGAGGGAGGGAAGAAGGGAGGGAGCACGAGCAAGTGGGCCAGTGCCTCTAGCTGCTGTGAATGAACTCTAGATGCATGCACCACTTTGTGCCTCTGGCTTTATGTGGGTACTGAGGAATCAAACTTGGGTCATTAGGCTTTTCAGGTAAGCACCTTAACTACTTAACTACTCTCCAGCCTTGTATTTACTTTTATATATGTTATAAATTGCTGCAGGTTGATGTATGCAGAGGCAGGATCCACACTGTGCCCTTTGCTACTTGACTGAGCACCGCATGCTGTGGCTTGCACTGCTTGCCTGTGCTGCCGCAACACGGTGGGTGTAACTCATTTCTCACCCAGAATTGTAACTGACAACTTGGCTGACAAGTCTTTGAACACCAGGCATGACCCAGCTTAGTCTTCAGTTGTGTCTAATGTGGTGTCGCCACGTGCTTATGTTTTGTTCTCAGTAGTATTCCACCCATTTTCATTTGGTTATAAGCATAAATGCAAACATGAACATTTAAACCATATGGCATAAGGCAGTTGTGAAGGAGTATTGATTGAACTGTTTTCTGAGGAGAAACTAATGAATACATGCTCCTCCAAGGCATGCTACCCCCAGCAGACTAAAGATTGATTCTGATGGATCAATGAGTTTATTGGGCAAATACAAAGCCTGAGTGAGGTGTTACAGAAGAGTGGAGACCCCAAAGCAGCTTTAACATTGGAAAGTCTCATCCCAGCAACAACCCCCCCCCCAGCTTGCTTACATGGAACTCTGTCGCATGATTGTCTACCCTCTATACTATCTCCCCTTGAAACCACTAGTCCTCACACATCATGGCACAGAGGATGCCTGATATCTCAGTTGAGGGTGTCATGACCCTTTCTGCCCTCCTTTCATAGGAGACACAATCTTGATAGTCTCTCATGAGTGGTTGTGATGTCCTCTCCAGGTATTTTGTTTATTTTCTCTGTTGATGAAAGAATGAAAAGGCAGGAAAGTGTTTAAAAGAATAGAGGTTTTTTTTTTTTTTTTTTTTTTTAAATAAGAGGAAAAAGAATGTTCCCTTATTGGGATAAGGGTCTTTACAAATATCATTAAGTTCAAAATCTGAGATGAAGACTTTATCTGGGTGACATGTCCTCTAAGAAGAAGACAGAGGGAGAGTTGACACACATTTCAGTAAAGGTAGAGGCCATATGACCAAGGAGGCCAAGCTTGGAGTGTTGTGAACATAGGTCCAGCAATGTTATGAGGGAATCTGGAGGAGTGAGGATAGGACTGCGCCTAGAGCATCCAGCAAGACCATGACCCTGCTGATACTTTGATTTCAGAGTACTTCTTCCTAGAATGTGAGAGAACAAATTTCTGTTGATTTAAGCCACTAAGGTTGTGGAAATTTCTTATGACAACTCTTGAAAATGATTATATCTTAGTCTTCCATTGGCAGGAATTACATATGAAAGAGTGATGGGGCTTAGGACAGGTGACCTTATATTTCTTGAAACTGAAGGAATTTGAGAAAAACCATAGGAGCATGAAGGGGGGGTCACTTTCAGCCTTCCTCTACCATTCTCCCCTGAAGCATGCCTACAGTGTAGGAAGGATTTTCTGAACTTCTCTTATGGTCTCTTGTGGTCTTATGGTTTTAAGCCAAAGTCTCTTTACTGATTCTGAAGCTTGTGGGGCTTTGACAGTTTTAGTCTCTGCTCTCTTGCAATACTGGGGTTATAGGCTCATGTGGCCATTCCTAGCTATTTACCTGGAATCTGGAGATTTAAACTATATGTGCCTCAGGCCCTCCCAGACCCTCGTGCTTGTCCAGGAAGTGTACTTAACCATGGAACCATCTTTCTAGCCCTAGATCATATTTTTGGCATTTTTTAAAATTGACAGCTTCCATATTTACAATAAACCATAATTCCCTCTCCTCCCCCACTTTCCCCTTCACAAATCCACTCTCCATCATATCCCCTCCCTGTCTCCGTAAGTCTCTTTTATTTTGATGTCATCATCTTTTCCTCCTATTATGAGGGTCTTGTGAAGGTAGTACTAGGTCACTGTGAGGTCGAAGCCAGTTTCTGTCTGGACAATTGCGTTGTAAGCAGTCCTACCCTTCCTTTGGCTCTTACATTCTTTCTGCTACCTCTTCTACAATGGACCCTGAACCTTGGGGGGGTGTGATAGAGATCTTTCAGTCTTGAACACTCCTCTGTCACTTCTCAGTACTGTGGTGCCTTTTGAGTCATCATATTTTTTTATAAATAGTGTTATTTATTTATTTATTTGAGAGAAAGAGGCAGAGAGAGAGAGAGAGGGAGAGAGATAGAGAATGGGTATGCCAGGGCCTCCAGCCTCTGCAAACAAACTCTAGATACATGTGCCCCCTTGTGCATCTGGTTTATGTGGGTCCTGAGGAATCAAACTGAGGTCCTTTGGCTTTGCAGGCCAAGTGCCTTAAACTGCTAAGCCATCTCTCCAGCCTAGATCATGTATTTTTTAAACTTTTTTTTTATTGTTTATTAATTTTTTGGAGAGAGACACAGAGAGAGAGACAGAGAGAGGGGGAGAGAGAGAGAAGAAGACAGAGATGGGCGCGCCAGCAGTGTCTCAGCTGCTGCGAACGAAATCCAGATCTGTGCGCCCCCTTGTGGTCAAGTGCGGCATTGCGCCCTTGCGTCACTTTGCATCTGGCTAAATGTGGGACCTGGAGATTGGAACCGCTGGAGATTGGAACCAGCGTTCTTAGGCTTAGGAGGCAGGCGCCTTAACCCCAAAGCCATCTCTCCAGCCCTAGATCACGTATTTTTAAAAATCCAAACATACTTTCTATACTTCTTCATGACTACCCACTTGGTCATCAAACCTGACATTAAGAAAGTACAAGTTAGCCAGATTCAGTTTTGCACACCTTTAATCCCAGCACTTGGGAGGCAGAGGTAGGAGGATAACCATGAGTTTAAAGCCATCCTGAGATTACATAATGAATTCCAGATCAGCCTGTATTACAGTGAAACTTACCTCAAAAAGAAAAAAAAAAGTATGAGTCAGGCATGGTGGCACACACCTTTAATCCCAGCACTTGGGAGGCAGAAGTAGGAGGATGAGAGTTTGAGGCCATCCTGAGACTACATAGTGAATTCCAGGTCAGCCTGGGCTACAGAGAGACCCTACTCAAAAAAAGGGAAAAATAAACAAAAATACTGATTTCCCTTTCTCTTTGGATCTTCACACCTTTATTAGGTCTCCTGTGTCACATTAAATGTGCCTTCAGTAAATACATGTGCTTTTCTTTTGTTACACATCTTTTGGTACTGGGATCTTCCCTATTATTGGCTGTTCACCTCCATTGCTCATCTGCTTGTTTCCTTGAGATGAAGTTATCTTCACCAGTTCTAGAGTCTTGGCAATTTGGAAGCCCCAGCAATTCTCTGGTCTCTCCTACCTACAGGACTGGGGTTACATATGGGTGTGGCCACATACCTAGCTTTTTGTGTGGGTTCTGGAAATCAAGTTCAGTGGACACAGGTCCCCTCTGGCCCTCATGCTTCTTCAGGAAGTGTTCTTAACTGCTGAGCCTCCTCTCTAGCCATCAACTAACACGATTCTTGCTGAAGGCATGCCAGAGTGATTAAGTCTGTTGTGGCAATGAGGAATTTGAACATATATTAATGGTGTTCTAATATCAAGGTGAGGGAATTTTTTTTTCTCTAAATTGGCCTAGCAGGGTTCTTACTAGCACTGGGATATACCCACCTGCAGGGCTGTTGGTCACTGTCAGGACCTCATCAAGAAGCAATCCCAGAGGGGCCTGCTGAGGTTTGCTTGAGGAGAATCGTTGTCACTAACCTTTTAAGTAATGCTTTGTGGACTCAGAAGCACCACTTTTCTACTGTGAATCCAGTTTTCTACTATGAGGTTATCAACCATGTGCCCTGAAGTTAAAACTGTGTGCTGCCTGATGAGAACAGCAGCCCTATGCAAGATGGTCTTCTGTGCTGCAGTTATTTGTTTGGCCTCTCCATGTCATCCTTGGTGTGTGGATACTCTGCCTTAATTAAGAGGGTCAGGTTAGTGCTCACTCTGCCTCTGACCCTAAGTTATGAAACTGGATGTGCCTCTGCTCAACTGCTATTGTCCTAACTCAATAGGCAAGGGGAAAAATGATACCTAGGGGGGTTGATATGCAGAATCTCATTGTAGCACCAGAGAAAGTTTTATATCAATCACTAAGCAGGTATTGGAAATAATTTGTTGGTTTGGGGCCTAGCCTGGGATTAAAACAAGTAGCCATTTGAAAGACCTGATTATATCTAAGCATGGTTCCAAGTTCAAAACTGAGTCTCTGAGAAGGTGGATAACTCTCTAGTGCAGGGAACATCTTCCATAGCAGGGAAGGAGTGTTATGGGGTCTGGTGTCACACAAGTAAGACCATCGACTCATGGAATGTTAGGCAAAGTTTTATTGGGTAAAAAAGAAAGAAAAAGAAGAAAAGCTGGTGCACCAGGTCTATACCCCAGAGTTCAGGATCTCAGGGTGTAGCCCCAAACTGTTCAGAGGGTCAGCTTTTATTGAAAATAACCACATGATGTTCATAGTAAAAACAGGATGGGATTTAAACCACAAAGTTACATATTATTAAACAAGGGGGGGGGCTGTTACAAGAAGTCACAAGGTTACATAGGTCACATAGGCAGATCTGAGGCAAGAAACATTCTATGCTATGTAATCACAACAAAGAGATACAGAAGGTCATGGTAAATTTGCACAAAGGGGTCATCCCATTCCTTAGGTAACAGTAAACACTTGCATTTTGCAATAAGGCCTGTGTTAACAATTCCTGGAACTTCTTCTTTATCTGTCAGGAAGATCAACTTTGGTGGTGGCCTCCATTATGTGTGCCCAAAGGCAAGGGCTGCACAGGAGGATGTTTGACCAGGTCTATTGTGTCCTTTCACATTCCATTTTCCAGGAGTATGTCTGCCATCCTGCTTCAGCTTGACTAATCATCCCACTCAGTGATTAGTAAATCATTGTCTTTAGGTAGGAGCCTGGCTGAACCTGCTTCACTTCTGTTGCTGGGCTTACCTATGAGGGACAGGAGCTGGCCTGTATTTTACCCAGAACTGTTATGGGCAATAAGTAAATTGAGTTGACTTTATATCCCTGCACTGCTGTTTCAGGGGTATACTCTCCAGTATTCTTCAACAGGCTCACTTTCCACCATAGTCTAGAAAAGCTCTGTATAGTGCTTTTAACCTAACAATAAGGGCTTTGTTGAAATTCAATTCTGTAATTTAATTATATTGCATTCAGCTCATTATAACTCACTTTATGCATTCAATAAGCTGACTTAAATACTACCAGCCCTATGCTACATGCTGTCTAGGATGCTTTTTATTTCATTTAACATTTTTCACCACTTGCAAGTTCCCTTGTTTCTTTCCTTCCTTCCTCCTTTTTAAAGTACCAAAGAGTTTCCTTTGGGATAGTATCTGAAATGAATAACAACACAGTTTTGTGCTTGAAGTGTTGTCATTTGGGTGTGATCCTACCAGAATGATAAAGTGTTGTCAGAGGGTGAAATAAACCACAAATTGTGTACTGTGAATAGCCAGTCTGCAGGAAACTGTCTAAAGTTTGTGTGTAAACAGGGAAATGTGGATGTGATCGAAATGACTGGTACCATTTCCCACCCCCTCTTCTTTCTGGGACATGCCTTGTGGAAAATAAAAGTTGAAATTCTACTGTTTGTTGTTAAAGTGACTGTGAACAGACTATTACATTTGTGATTTTTGGAAACCTTTAAAGGCATGCAAAAAGTTTGCCCCAACAAACACTTCATTGTTTGATAGAGATTCTAGATTATGGAGGAAAATGAAGGGATTTTGTCTTTCACTTTGCAGCATGTCCCTTGCTTTGTTTAAAGCTTCCTTTAGTCTGTTTTGGTATAAATCCTGACTTGTAAGATGCTTCCTATTAGAAAAGAAAATGAAGTTTCAAATTATGTTTTCCCTCCTTAACTAGGCAGGAACATTTAACCTGAGTGATTATCACTAGATTAGATTCTCCTGAATGTTTAAAATACAAACAAAATTACTTTTAATTTAGAATATTTAAAATAGAATTGGAGCTGGACCCAGTGGCTTACATTTGTCATCTGAACAGAGGCAGGAGGATTGAGAGCCAAAGCCAGCCTGGACCCAGTCTCAAACAAAACAAAGCAAATTGAATTTGAAACATTAAATATTTATTCATTTGTTCAGCCTGTCTGTCTCCTGCTGTGACTTTTCTCTTCTTAGATTTGGTGAGTTTCTAACTCCTGGTAAGATCTTGCTATACAGAAGCAGTGGCCTACTAATCATACCTGGCTTGTGTGAGTTTAAAAATATTTTGGGGCTAGAGAGATGGCTTAGCAGTTAAGGCACCTGCCTCCTAAGCCTAAGAATGCTGGTTCCAATCTCCAGCGGTTCCAATCTCCAGGTCCCACGTTTAGCCAGATGCAAAGTGACGCAAGGGCGCAATGCCGCACTTGACCACAAGGGGGTGCACGCATCTGGATTTCGTTCTCAGCAGCTGAGAGGCTGCTGGTGCACCCATCTCTATCTGTCTTCCTCTCCCTCTCTCTCCTCTTTCTGTCTCTCTCTGTGTTTCTCTCCAAAAAAAATTATTTTAATTATTTGAGGGTGGGGGGAGAAGAGAGAATGTAAGCTCACCAGGGCCTATTGCCACTATAAATGAAATCCAGACACATGTGCCACTTTGTGTATCTGGTTTTACATGAGTAATCAAACCTGAGCAAGCAGGCTTTGTAAGCAAGTGCTATTTTAGTGCTGAGGCATCTCCCTAGCCCATGTGAGTGTTTTGTGCTGGGGAATAAGTTTAGGTGTGTTCTACCACATGTTTAGCCATAATTTTCTAATTTCTAACTTTCAGATTTGTAGGAACAGTACACAGTACAAGAAATGGTACCCATGACTAGATGCTGCTTTTCTAACTTCCTCCCTCTCTCCCTTCCTTTCTCTCCCTCTCTCTCTTTCTTTTCCTTTCCCTTTCTTCCCTCCCTCCCTTCCTTCCTTCCTTCCTTCCTTCCTTCCTTCCCTCCCTCCTTTGTTTCTGGATCAAATCCAAGACCTGGTGCATGCTATGCAAGTGTCCTACCTTTTATCTGCATCCCCACTCTGGATTCTGCTCTCCCTTTCCTTAGAAACTGCCCTTTTCTCTATTTTGTGTGTATGTATGAGTGTTACGTTTGTGAGTGTGTGTATTCACATGTGTGTGAAGGCCACAGGTTGACATCAGGTGTCTTCCATGATCACTCTCCACCTAATTTATTGAGGTAGGGTCTCTTCCTTGAATTCAGAGTTCACTTACTCTAGCTTGCCAGCTTGCTCCTGGTATCTCCTCTTTCCATCTCCTAAGTGTGGGGATTACAGGTGAGCCACCATGCCTGCCTGGCATTTATGTGAGTGCTGGGGATTTGAACTCATGTCCTCAGGAATATAAGTACTTTATTGACTGAACTATCTCTTCAGCCTCTAAATTGTTTATGAAATTTTCTCTGCAAGTCTTCTTTTCTCCAGTGTGATACTACAGCACAACCATTTTTTTTTTCTGTGCATATTCAAAGCTATGGGCACTTGCTTGTGAACTTTCTGACCCAAGTGGCACAGATGACTGTTATCCTTACACACCCATTACAATGTGAAGTGGAGCCAGGAGAATCTGGGAGTTCACAAGCAGCAGTGATGAGAGACAATCTGTCTCAAAAGAGTGGAAGGTACTGTGTGTACTGGTGCATGTCTTTAATCCCAGCACTTGGGAGGAGGTGGTGAGAACATCACTGTGAGTTTGAGTCCAGCCTGAGACTACATAGTGAATTCTAGGCCAGCCTGGGCTACAGCAAGACCCTACCTCAAAACAACAACAACAAAAAAAAAAGTGGACGGAGAGGAGAAACACCCTCAAGGTTGTCCTCTGACTTTTGCATGTGCATCATAGAAAGTGTGTGCATGTGTGCCACCCCCCACATAGATCCATAAACACATACACATAGATAATAAAAGAAAGCAATTAATTGTTTAATTGAGGTATAGTTGACATACTGTAATAGCTATAGGTGTGCAGGTTGGTGATTTGTTAGAAAATGCATACAGCATGCAAACATTACCACAATCTAGTTTTAGACTATCATTTTAGAATGTTTGCTGTACCCCTTCATGATTGGTCCCTACTTCTACCCATGGGTCCACACAAAACCATAAATTTGCCTTTTGTAAGTGTTCCATATAAATACAATCAGAGATTTTTAGTGTCTGGCTACTTAAATTCAGCATAATGTTTTGAAGTATATGTAAGTTCACCTGCTAATTAAAACAATACAAACTTTCTTTTAAAAAATATTTTATTTATTTATTTTTTTAGCAGAATGAGATAGCAAGAGAGAGAGAAAGAGAAAGAGGCAGACAGAGAGAATAAGCATGCCAGGACCCCCAGCTGCTGCAAATGAACTCCAAATGCATGTGCTGCTTTGTGCATCTAGCTTTACATGTGTACTGGGGAATTGAATCCAGGTCATTAGGCTTTGAAGGCAGGTGCCTTAACTGCTGAGCCATGTCTCCAGCCCATAAAACAATACAAATTTTCTATTGTGGCATATTTCAAAAATAAGCTAGTAAAAGTGATCCACATTCCCCTCATTCCAAGATTCAATAATCATGAACTAATCAGTCTTGTTTCATCTACAACCCCCTTCTATTTACTTCCTTGGATTATTTTGAAATCAGTATTACAATATTTTAGAATATGTGTATGTGTTTACTGCCTAATTTTCTATAGCTAAGGAGCTAAATATTTTAAACAAATATTTAAAATAATTTAAGATACAAAATTTGACATTAAAAATTTTAATTTAATTTAAAGTTAACTAGATGTTCTGTTCTGGGCATTTCATATGACAAACCATGATGATGTATAAATTTTTTTAGTATATTTTTCAAGATAGGATCTCATACTAGTCTGGGCTGACCTGGAACTTTGTAATCCCAGGCTGGCCTCAAACTCATAGTGCCTGCCTCAGCCTCAGTGCTAGGATTCAAGGCATGCACCACTATGCCCAGCAAGATGTATAAATCTTACATGTACTAAGGCTATAATACTTAATTCACATAGTCTGCAGGTTTTTTTTTTTTTTTAACCTTGTACACATTTTGCTTCTATACTAAATGTCAAGTTTTGTTTTGTTGTTAGGAGAATAGAAAGATGTGTTACAGAGAGTGGTGTGCAGTCTTGTGTTGCAGCCTGATGCACAGAGGTAAAGCAGATCATTTAAGGTTTGCTGCTCTGAAATTGTGACCTTGATGGGAATACCTTGTGGTTATAATTTGGTTTGGAGCCAAGCTGGCAGTAGATCTGATGAACTGTCATTTGATGTCAACTAAAAAAAAAAATAAGTTTCTGCCAGCTTAGGACCACTTACTGTTTCTGGAATATTTGAATGCAAGGAATAAGCCAGCATCTTTGTGAAATATAAATACAATTGGATGTTGTAGATTCTTGAGGTAGGTTTCTCAATGCCCATTCTTTTTTTATTATTATTATTGAAAACTTCTGTACTTACAGACAATAAATCAATGCCCATTCTTTAAAAAAATTAATGGAGAACTTTAATATATAAACATATGGAAATTTAATTGTGTTCCCTTCCTTTAATCCCCCCCCTTTTTTTGGTTTTTCGAGGTAGAGTCTCACTCTAGTTCAAGCTGACCTGGAATTCACTATGTACTCTCAGGGTGGCCTTGAACTCATGGCAATCCTCCTCAGCCAAGTAATCAAGTATTTTTGCAATGGCCTACATTGTTTTGGGGACTTCATGGGTCTCCCTCACCAACAGCTTGCTGGGGGTTGGGGGGGCAATTCTGCATCTGGGATTTACCATCTAGAGTTCATGGTTTTAAGGTTAAGCTTCCCACCCCTGCTTTTGTCCAGACTGTCCCCTTCTCTCTTTATTCGCGGTTATATCTTGTAGAATAGTAGTCATCATGAGGATTTCTATGGAACTGATTCATGTTGTCTTTTGTGTAATTTCCTCCCCAGTCTCCCTACCCCTTATGTCTCCAAGCTCCTCCCACTGCCACCTCTGATAATCTATCCCTCCCCTACCTTGTCAAGTAACTCCTCTCCTCTCTCCATATTTCTTCTTTCTTCTGGTTTCAGTCTAGTTTTATGCTAAGCTTTCTTTTCTTTATGTCATTTTGATGAATCTTGGTTCTCCCTGGTATTTACTGCTTTGTCTTTGGTTGGGGCCTATGCCTCAAGGCCCACTCTTCACAGTGGTTTTACTGTTATAGAGACTAGAAATCTGAACATTCAGTTTTCCCTAACCATTTTCTAGCCAGTGGTGGCCATATTATATGGTTTGGCCAATGAGCTTAAGTATGTCTTCTGGGAAATGCTTTCTGAATAAAAAGCTATACATGGGTAGTGTGGTAGTTTAAATGTAAAATGCCACCCTCCTCCAGCCTTATATGTTTGTGATTAAGCCTCATACTTAATCCCCAGCAATTTGGGAAGTGGCGCCTTGCTGGAGGAGGTATGTTGTTTGGGGTAGGCCTTGGGGTGTTGTCACCCAAACCCTCCTTGCCAGAGCTAGCTCACTCTTGCCGTTACTTACAGGTTGCTGTTAACAGCAAGATGTGATATCCACCTTTTGCTCTGCCATGCCACAATGAAACTTCCCCTTGATCCTGCAAGCCTGAAATAAACCCTTTCCTTCTAATCAGGTGTTTTGTCCTAGCAGTTAAAAGGTAAAGACGACAAGTAGAACGACGTTGGCCTTCCCCCTTCTTTCCTTCCTACCATCTGCATGTGACATCTGGAAGAATAGGCTATTTTGAAATCCTGAGGTGACATGATGATAAAATCAATCCCACTAAGGATGGCAAAGTGCAAAAGTGAAAGGCGCCCAGGTCCCTGAGGATTGTCACCACTGTATACTATATTCTTCAAAGTTTCATGTAGCCCAGGCTAGCCTCAATGTCACTATATAACTGAGACTGGTCTTGAATTCCTATTCCTCCTTATCTACCAAGTGCTGAGATTAGAGGCATGCACCACTGGACCTGGCTTTTCATATGAGAGAAAATAAGCCAAGCCCTTGATCTATTAAAGCCTAACTAATCATTGTTTTAAAAAATATTTATTTATTGAAGAGACAGAAAGAGGCATAGAGAAAGAGAGAGCACAGCAAGACGTCTAGCCACTGCAAACGAACTCCAAATGCATGCACTACCAGACGCATGCACCACCTTGTCAATCTGGCTTATGTGGGTACAGAGGAATAGAACCTAGGTCCTTAGGCTTTCCAGGCAAATACCTTTAACTGCTAAGCCATCACTCCAGCCTCTAGTCCTTGTGTTTTTAATTTGTAGCTTAATGAGTTCTTCATTGAAACTTCTGTGCTTAAAGCTTTTTTGCAACTTCAGATCACTTACGATATTACCATTCTGGACTAAGCATGGACTTCAGTAATTTTAAAGGTGAATTGTCCTGTAAATGTTCTTGTCTATTGGTCCTAAGCAGGGGTGAGGGGCCAAATGTTGAGGGAGTATGCTACTTGTATTTGTCAGCTAGAAGCCAGGGTCCCAGTAACCATATATGAGACAGTCCACAGCAGGATTGCTCTTCTTCACAATGTTGTGGTTGGTGGGTTTCCGTATTGTCGTGGTTATCATGTTCACCTCACACAATGTTGTGGTGCATGGTGACAATTACTGATTAAGTTCACTCCTCTGATTTCTTTTTATTTTTATTTTTATTTTATTTTTGGAGAGAGACACAGAGACAGACAGAGAGAGAGAGAGAAAAAGAGAGGGGAAACAGATAGAGAATAGGCGCACCAGCAGCCTCTCAGCTGCTGTGAACGAAATCCAGATGTGTGCGCCCCCTTGTGGTCAAGTGCGGCATTGCACCCTTGCATCACTTTTGCATCTGGCTAAACGTGGGACCTGGAGATTGGAACCGGGTTCTTAGGCTTAGCAGGCAGGCGCCTTAACCGCTAAGCCATCTCTCCAGCCCCACTCCCCTGATTTCTTATAGGTAAGAACAAAGCCCACCACCCCAGGCTCTTGACACCCTGATCACTGGTTTTACAACCTAGAAAAATCACTCAAGTGTAATTCTTGCCTCTCCTTAGCTTAGCATGTCTTTCCACTCTCACTATTACTATGTCCACCTGGGTTCTTAGTACATCTTCCCTTCTGCACCGTTACTGTGTCCCATGGGTTCTTAGCATGTCTTCCCTTCCACACTGTTACTATGTCCACATGAGTTCATCATGACTTCCGTACTAGGTTTATACCAAGAGGAAGAAAAAATGTGCTGCAAACTAGAGTAATGCTCACTGAACTACCTAAAGCTGCTATCTAACCTGCTCTGGAGAGTTCTATGATGGTGAGATTGTTGGTCACCTTTTCCACAGCTGGTGTCACTGTCTTGCTGCAATTGATGGCCTTGATGTTTTTGGAGGAAGGAAGCAGAGGCTTCTATTATGTAGACAGCTGTTTATTTGGGGAACAGCCCAGGGGTTGAGCTCTGGAGTTTCCAACCCTATTTCTCAGGACAGGACCAGAGGCTACTTTCCCTTTATTCTTCCTCTTTACTCAGAAGTGGAATTCAAGGAAAAAGATGAGAGGCTATCTGCCATGATATCTGAAGTGCTCATCACCAGAAAGTAGACATGTATACTGTAGTTAGAAAAATATATCATGGGCTGGAGAGATGGCTCAGCAGTTAAAGGCACTTGCTTGGTGGCCCAGGTTTGATATTCCAGTATTCACATAAGACCAAATGCACAAAGTGGTCTGTGTCTGGAGTTAGTTTGCAGCCATAGGAGACCCTGATGTAACTATGTTCACACTCTCTTTCTCTCCTCCCCTCCTCTCCATCCCTCTTCTCTTCTCCCTCCTTCCCAAATAAGTAAATAACTATTTTAAAAAAGAAAAATCCGTTTTTCATCATTTGGCTCATAGGCCACTAAGGTGCAACTTTCTTCAGTCTTTCCGAATCCGGGTTCATCTGACACCAGCCGCCTCCACCATGTTGCCCAAGTTCTACCCCAAAGAGATCAAAGTGGCGTACCTGAGGTGCACCAGAGGCGAGGTCGGCACCACATCTGTGCTCTAGCCCCCAAGATCGGTCCCCTGGGTCTGTCTCCCAAAAAGGTTGGTGATGCATCGCCAAGGCAACTGGATTGGAAGGGTCTGAGGATTACAGTGAAACAGACCACTCAGAACAGACAGACTCAGATTGAAGTGGTGCCATCTGCTTCTGCCCTGATCATCAAAGCCCTCAAGGAGCCACCAAGAGACAGAAAAAATCAGAAAAACATTAAACACAGTGGCAATATTTCTTTTGATGAAATTGTCAACAATGCCCGACAGATGCGCCACTGGTCCAGAGAACTTTCTGGAACTATCAAAGAGATTCTGGGCACTGCGCAGTCTGTGGGGTGCAATGTGGATGGCTGCTACCTGCATGATATCATAGACTACATCAACAGTGGTGCAGTGGAATGCCCAGCTAGCTAAGAAGCATAAAAAAAGAAAATATTTCAATAAAAGATGAAGAGAAAAATAATAATAATAAAAATAAAGAAAAAGAAAACTCCATTAACTTGCAAATATTGCACTAGATATACCTACTATTAAAAATAACAAGGGAGGGCTGGAGAGATGGCTTAGCAGTTAAGGCGCATGTCTGCAAAACCTCAGAACCCTGAATTCTCCATGGTGGTGCATGCATCTGGAGTTCATTTGCAGTGGCTAGAGGCCCTGGCACACCCATTCTCACTCTTTCTCTCTCTCTCAAAAATTAAAAAACATAACAAGGGATCCTGGTGTGGTGGCGCACACCTTTAATCCCAGTTCTGGGGCGGCAGAGGTAGGAGGATTGCCATGAGTTTGAGGCTACCCTGAGACTACACAGTGAATTCCAGTCCATCCTGAGCTAGAGTGAGACCCTACCTCAGAAACAAACAAACAAACCAAAAAAGGTGGGGGTGGGAAGCAGGGTATGGTGGCTCATGCTATTAATCCCAGCACTAAGGACGCTGAGGTAGGATCACTATAAGACCAGCCTGAGCTACAGAGTGAGTTTCAGGTCAGCCTGGACTAGAGTGAGACCCTGCCTCAAAACAAACAAACAAACCAAGCAAAGCAAAACAAAACAAAACCATAAAAGGCTTTGCTGGTTGAGGAGGTGCACACCTTTAATCTCAGCACTTGGGAGGATTGCCATGAGTTTGAGGACAACATGGGCTATAGAATGAGTTTCAGGTCAGCCTGGGCTACAGTGAGAACCTGTTTTAAGGAAATAAAAGAAAAATATATCAATGGGAGGTAGCTTTGTTAGTAAAACTTGTCATGCAAGTGTGAGGACTTGAATTTGAACCCTCTGCATCCACATGAATGCCTAGGACTATGGGAGTCAGGCTGTAATCATAGCACTCAAGAGGCAGAGACATGATTGCTTCTGGAGCAAGCTGGCTAACTAGACTGTCCAAATTCTTGAGCTCTGGGTTAAAGTGAGAGATGCGGTCACAATAAATAAAGTGGTGATCAATCAAGGAAGAGATGTAATATTAACAACCTCTGGCTACATTCATACATGTGCACACATGGGTGTGTTCATCATGCACATATGCCATACATAGACACACAAAGGGAAAAACAAAAAAAATGGTAAAATAACAGGGGGCATCTTATAATGAGGAACACCCACTCCTAGGACTTTAAGGGAGAATACAGATTAGGGGAGATTACAGACAATGTGGTGTAGAAAAACATTTTAGAACTCTTTATGATAGGCTACACCATAGTTCATTACTATTCTCATAGGAACAATGATGTCTTTAGTGCCTTTACATATTAATAATAGATAAGCTAGTATTGCAGGGCTGAGGGCCATACTTTCAAGTTTCTGTGGATTCATGCTGTATTTTATTTATTAGACCTAACTTTTTTTTTTTCTGGTCAAGTCCATATGTTGCATACTGTTTGTGTCATAAAGGAATCTGGATGCACTCAGCAAAGCCAAGACTATTTGTAGCTGGAGGAATAGCTCAGTGGTTAAAGGTGCGTACTTAGAAAGCCTGCTATTAAGCGTTCAATTCTCCAGTACCCATGTAAAGCCAGATAGGCATGCGTCTTGAGTTGATGTGCAATGTCAAGAGGCCCTGGTATGCCCATTCTCTCTCTCTCTCTCTCTCTCTCTCTCTCAATCTCATGTGAAATAAATTTTTAAACAAAGAAAAAAAGAAAAACACAGTATTTATTGTATCTGAGGGGTGCTGCATCAGGACAAGGCTTACGGTGGAGGCCAGTAGCTTTTGCTACAACTATTTATAAAACACAACCTCTTGCCATTGAGACTGGCTTTCCTCATATGGAATATAAATCTTAGAACAGGACCTTTGCTTGACCTGTTATTTTCTCTTGTGGAAAACTTATTTCTAAGTATTCCCTGCATTTTGCCCTTAAGGAGTATGTCTATAAAAACATGTAGTTATTGTCAGAAAAGTCTTGTGTTTCCTTTCATAAAGCTGGAGAGCTCCCAGGAGCAGGGTTCTGATCCATATTTACATGCAGAAGAGAAGAGAGAGTCAAATAAAACACCCAGATCAGTCAGTGTTGGATTGCTTGGAACTCATTAAGCTTACAGAAACATTCTTAGAAACTTATTCCTTTGAAGAGCCTCTCAGAACTCCCAGCCATAGAATGGTCATGGAGTGGCTGTGACTAACCCTAACCCAAACCCACAAGAGGACTGTGTGGGACAAGGAAATTTCTATTAACTGTGTGTTGTGCACTTTCTTTGCAATCAAGAAATTACTTACATCAAAGACTTTTAAGACTTTCATCTTTGTGGATGGTATTCATTTGGAAATGCTTATAAATAATGCAGTACCACAGTGGGTGGTGTTTCATGCTATATATGATGCTTAATGCTGTAATTATGATCCTTCTCCCTTTTTGTTTCTTTCTCAATTTAAAAGTATCTTGGTACTGACTCTTTTTTGTTTGAGACAAGGTCTCATGTAGCTCAGGCTGCCTCAAACTTGCTCTGTAGCTGAAGATGGCCTTAAACTTCTGATCCTCCAGCCTCTACCTTCCAAGTGTTGGGATTATAGATGAGCACCACCATACCCTATTTTTAGTCCTCCCTTCTTCCCTCCTTTCTTTCTTTCCATGTATGTACATATGTACGTAATGGGCATACCAGGATCTCTTGCAAACAAATGCCAGACACATGCATTAAACAAACACCAGATGTATGTGCCACTTTTTTGGTGCAGCTTTATGTGGGTGCTAGGGAGTTGAACCATGGGCTGGTAGGCTTTGCAACAAATGGACTTTAACCAGTGAGCCATCACCCTGGCCTGTTTTTTTTTTTTTTGTTTGTTTGTTTGTTTGTTTTTTCCCCTCTCGCTCTAGCCCAAGCTGACCTGGAACTCAATATATAGTCTCAGACTGGCCTCGAACTCATGGTGAGCCTCCTACCTTGGTCTGCTGAATGCTGGGATTAAAAGCATACACCACCATGCCCAGCCTTTCTTTCTTTTCGAGGCACAATCTCAGCCTAGCCAATGATGATCTAGAACCCATTCTGTAGCTAAGACTGGCTTCAGGTTCATGGTGATCCTCCTCCCTTTGCCTCCCAAATATGTGAGCCACCATGCCTGGCTAATGCTGTCTTTAGTATGAAGAAATTTATCTTTATAGAAAACCCTGACTTGAGTGGTAGGGATAATGTGAGCCACAGGATTTCTATGCTCCTAATGCATCAGATCTGTCAAATAGTTTCAGTTTCATTGATTTCCGCCTGAAATCTTGTTGAAATTTTCACCTGTAGATGATTGTGTTGCTGTTTTTGAGATAGAGTCTCGCTATGTGGCCCAGGCTTGCTTTGAACTTTCCATCCTCTTGGCTAAGCCTCTGGAGTCCTAGGGTTAAGAGTTAAGTGTGTGCCACGACTCATGGTGCAGATGATGCAGTGGTTTCCTAGCTCCTATATACTTGCTATTAGCATTGAATTATACTTGCCCTTACAGTTAATTGTATTCCTTTTCTTTCACTGGTTTATTGGATATTTGTGACATTCCTCCCCCCCCCCCAAGCCATCATACTACTTCACCTGACACTATGGTAATGTTAGAAGAGTTATCATATGGGATTTTGCCAGTTTACTTGAAAAGTTTTTCCTCTTTGTTTCAAGTAGTTATTTTAAATAGCATCATCATAATTAACATAGCTATAGCAAAGAAATAACTTAATTGTAATGATCTCATGAAGAATAATCATTTCAAAATCCCAATAGAGATATAAGCAGTAATCACCCCAAATCACTGTCTACTAAAGGCTTTCAGGCTTGTTTTATTTTTTTTCTCCATAATTTATTTTTATTTATATTATTCTGATTTTACATTCATAGTGTTGGCTCCCTTTTCCTCCTCCCTGTCCTCCCTCTTACAATGGGACCCTCATCAATGGGGAATGTGGGTCATGCATTGTGGGAGAGTCAAGAGTCTCTATGCATAATGCCCCAACTTGTGGCTCTAACATTCTTTCTGCCCCCTCTTCCACGAATTTCCCTGAGCCACATTGGGGTCATTTTAGTTCTACTTCAATGATAAGGTTTTGGGAGCCTCTGTGACTCTGGATATCTGGCTTAGTTGGAGTTGGATGTTCTCTGTGTTTATCTCCTTCAGCCTTTTTCTGGTGCCGTGATCCCCAGGAATGATGTATTCTTGCCTGTCCCCTGCATTGCTCTATGGTTTCAGCTGGGGCCCTGGTGAGGTGTGATTGGCGGATCCTCCCTTCAGGCTCGTTGTCCATCTAAAAAAGATAAGCAAATTCTCCAACAGAGAGAGAAGTTAGTACTAGATAGAAGGGATGACTATAGATATTTTGGAAGGAATTTTATATGTGTAGGCTTTCTTCTAGCCACATTTGGTGGTATCTTGATCTTGGAGACTGAACTCATTTTTTGTACATGGTTTTGACTTGTTTCCCAGTTCCAGCAACAAGTTCCATTCCACTGAGTGGATCTATTAGTCAAATCAAGAGCAGTTGGTTACCCACCATGGCTGTGTGCCACTACTGAACTTGTTTGAGCATTACGTCAGGTTGTTTCCTGCTGGGTATCTTATACTGCAAGTTGTTTGGATAGATGTTGGCTATTATCCCCCAGTTGCTCAGGTAGCACCCTCTGGCACTAGACTAGCTAACTGTCTGGTGACTGACCCTCTTCCAGATTCTGGCCAGGCCTCTCCATGTTTGATCTCACACACTTATGCTGTCTTCGACAGTAGGGTCTTACCATTAACCTTGGTGGGTCATCTTCCACCAAGCTTGTCTTATTTTATTTTATTTATTTTTTTTGAGGTAGGGTCTCACTCTGGCCCAGGCTGACCTGGAATTAACTATGTAGTCTCAGGGTGGCCTTGAACTCACGGCGATCCTCCTTCCTCTGCCTCCCGAGTGCTGGGATTAAAGGCGTGTGCCACCACGCCTGGCTATTTTTAAAATAGGCTAGGCCAGTATGTTTTAGAAGCCAGCTGTTGGGCTGCAGAGATGGCTCAGTGATTAAATGTGCTTAGTTGGAAAGCCTGGCAGTCTCCTACAGGGAGATAAGATGTGGAGACAGGAGAGTCTCTGGAGGTTCAAGCGCTAGCTAGCCTGGTGTACACAGAAGTGAACAAGAAACCCTGCTTCAAACAAGATGAAAGGTCCTCACCAACCAGTACCTGAGGTTGTCTTCTGACATTCACATGCATACCATGGCACACAAGTGCATCCATATAAACACACATTCACACACAAAGGTAAGAAAATAAATAAAAAAATAATTTAAAAAATACAGAGGTCTCAATATAGGGAATAACAGTCTCTTAGGAAGGGTCTACTTTCTCATAGAAGTATCTCATTCACTCATGGTAGGGGTTGGCTGCTTCTACAGTATTTTGCTTAACCTTCCCAGGTTCCATTCCTGTTTCTATATAATCTTAGGCTCCTGTTTTATCCACTCCTAGTGCTGCGGGCTTACTTCTACTTTCTCTCTTATCCTGAAGCCATTAGCATCCTTAGTTTGGATGCTCACAGTCCTTTCAGCCAGAATTGGAGGTTATTTGTAGAAGCCAACTTATTCAGGTTAGTGGTTGGACTAAAGCCACAGAATTCTCAGGCTATGCCCAGCTTTTTGCTTTAAACCGTGGGTAGATGCACTGGGCATTTCCCAGAGAATGGAAGAGGACATGGAGAGGCCTTCGGACATGGCCCACAACTTGTCAGGTCAGCACACACCACCTACTTAGGAAATCAGGAAGTGGTGTCGAATGGACCAATGCACCTTCTCCTGAGTGGGTGGAGAGAGGGCAGCTAGCCACCAGACTTGT
Source organism: Orientallactaga sibirica (assembly GCA_036365145.1). NCBI lineage: Eukaryota > Metazoa > Chordata > Mammalia > Rodentia > Dipodidae > Orientallactaga > Orientallactaga sibirica. The sequence goes on from JAEOAD010000020.1 coordinate 1,516,192, forward strand.
TAGCTTATAATGGTTAAGGAGGGTTGAGGTGTTATGGTTGGAATGTGGGCTTCTGCATCAGGGAACCCACTTTTGGGCCCCTTAGTCCTGTGCAGATCTGAGTCCTGTGCAGATGGTTCATTTGTTTTATTAAATTCTGCAAATATTAAGTGCCCATTAATGTGGCAGAGAGAGTTAAACAAATAATTTTTAATAACAAAATAATTCACTGTCAGAGAAGGTGACAAATAGTAAAAATTAATGAATGCATTGTATAGGTGATGACAAGTGCTTTGACTGCTGTTCTTTTTTTTTTTTTTTTTTTAAAGTGGCTGGTCACAGAAAGTATCACTGATAACCAATGCCAGAGGAGCAAAGGTAGACGCCTCACAGCTGTCTGGGAAGAAGGGCACTCTGCAGAGTCCTGTGCCAGGGCATGTCTGACACCTTGGAGGCCAGTGTGGCTGGAGCAGAAGGAGCCAGGGTCTAGCAGGTAATGTGACCAGAGGGAGAAGATCCTGAAGGGCTATGTATATCATTGTATAGATCATGCATATCATGCATTCATTGTGAGTAAAATACGAAACTGTTGTAGTGGGGAGATCAGGGTTTTGAGTACCACAGTATAGCTAAGAACTTAGGGGACTATGTTGGCCCTTGTGTTGAGCATAGCTCGTGGGGGAGAGAAGGGCAAGAACAGTAGACCAAGCAAGGAGCTGTGCAGCATTTAGCTCAGAGACAGCAGGTGGGAGGGGATGTGGGGGGGTGTCTGGACCACTGTGGGAATGTAGAGGAAGGGAAGTGGTTGCATCTGGATCTTATTAGTACTGTTCATCTGGTGGTTGTTTTGTGGGTTTTGGGATGCAGATAATGTGGGCTTATTGTAGGGGCTTATCATTTAGTAGGACAGTTGTGACATGTACATGGGAAAGAGACTGGGGATCTGCAGCAGTGGCATTGTGAATGGAAGTCACAGTTGCTGGTTTTAAACTCAAAATGTCCTCTGCCTTTCACTTTAACTGGAAGTCTAAATCACTGTGCACATGTAAATGAACTATGCCACCCCATTTCTTTTTTGCCTTGTTGTTGGACATTGCTAGAAACGGCCTGGAACTGTAAGGAGGCTGGCCTGAACTGTTGGACATGGCCAAGGATCCTGGGCTGTGGGGTTGCAGCTGGCCCTATCGTCAGGAGTCCCTGGCAATGGTGACTGGCTTTCCCTACATTGTAGGTTGTAGTGTGCTGTCATCGCCCAGAGTGGGCAGAACTGGCGAGGCTCTACCCCCGGACCCCAAAAGGCTCTGACCATTCCATAAGTCAGACTTTGCCCCCCACAGTTCCTGACCTTGTGGCTAGCTGCCCAAGAGACCCTCATGTGGCTGAAGTCACGTAGCCTTCTCACCCCTCACAGTAACAGAAGTCACAGCTAATCTCTTCTGCCCTTCCCCTTATCTTCCCTTATCCTTCCCCCATAGCTTTGAAGTTACTAGTACTTCTGCCACCTAGGTAACAGCCCATAAACTATGCATCTGATTGCCATATAGTCTGTACGTGCTGTCTCAACCTTCCCCAAGTGTTTATAAACCCACTCCCCTTTTGAATAAATGAGTGCTGTCCATCAGACATTCTCCTGGTTGTTCATTGCCTGTCATGTCTTCATTGTCGCACTCACCTGCTGCTCCAGGAAGGACCCTGCATGGTAAAGACCCACACCTTGTCTTAAACCATGTTGACTTAAAGTAGCAAGGCTGATTTTTCTGAGTCACCTGTGTATATAGGCACATTTTATGGGCCATTATGCATTATGCCTATTTATGCTTATCTTCTTGTTCTCAGTTTCCCTAGTGTCCCTTTTTCCCTATCTTCCCTCTGGGGCAGGCAGAGGTTGTCAAGCCCACTGCATGTGAGCCTGATCTACTGCTTGTGCTGGATGCTGGGAGCTGGAGTGTTGGCATGGCAAGCCTGGAAGGGATAATGGCATTGGCCTCTGTATGCTGAGTAAAGCTTTCTGCTGTGACTATGTGAGGGTTCATTGTAGGAAACGACAATTTTCTGGGCATTTTAAGCACATCTAAGCAGCAGATTGAGCTCCACAATCACTGTAGTACTAAAGGAGTTTGTTGTGGGCTGGGCCCTGGAGCTCCTCCCAGCACAGTGAAGAACTCTGGGGCTTCCAATTCCAAGGACATTAACTGGAGTGGTAGATCCAAGAATCCCTTCCCAATCTGGTATGTGTGGTAGTGATAAAGAATAGGAGCAAAGTATCTGGTTTGTTTTGTTTTTTTAAATAGGTACTCAGCCACAGACAGAGGCCCAAGGAGATTCTACTTTACCTGCTCTGTCTTGCATCTGACCTAGTCTCATTCAAGATGGCTGAAAGCAATTCCTTAGCAATAGCTTCCTGCTTCTTCAAATTGTCCCAAGCTTAGCACACCTGTGGGCTGATCCCTTCTGAATAAGCCTCTTGAGCCCATCAGTCAATCAGGTCTCTCCCTTAACACACCTGAGTGTGATGATGAGGCTCATTTTAATTGCATATTTGATCCATAAATGGGCCTCATATGCATGTGTAAATCTTTCCTTTTGGTCCCTGACTCTTCTGGCCCCTGATTATCCTAGTCCTTGCTTCCTGGTCCCTTTTGGTAAGCTTTCTCTGTTCCTAGCCAGGCTAAGAAGGGGGAGGATTTCTTCTTGGCTGGTCCTTTTCCTTTCTTTCTACATGTGTTTTGGTTTTGGTACTGTTTGCAACATGTGTGATTTCCATTTAAGTCTGAGTCCCTCATTCTCCCTTAGTCTTCTCTGACTCCTTATGTAAGGGAGACCTTTTGGTTTGGGCACTCCTGTTTTCTGCTCATGCATTCTCTTTTCTCTCTCTCTCTCTCTCTCTCTCTCTCTCTCTCTCTGTGTGTGTGTGTGTGTGTGTGTGTGTGTGTGTGTGTGTGTGTATGCATGTGCATATACCTGCCTTCTGTAGAGGCTTCTGCCTGGAGATGTGAGGAGATATTTTCTCCATCTCCCCTCCCCCTTCCCAGTTGGGCTGGGAAGGGGAAGAACTTTTTTGGCTTGGACTTCCTTGCTAGACTTTTGCCTGGATCCCAATTCTCCCTAAAATAAACATTATAATTCAAAATTTACCCTTCTATAAGTCTGCATTTTCAATTATTTGTTAATTGGTCAAGGACCCAAAAGTTGTGGTCCACAAACCTGTGATCTCCTGTGTCTTTATGGAATTTGATCCCTCCCTTGACCCAAAATCCTGTGCCAATAGCTCAATTGTGGGGATTGTTTAATATACTGTGTCTATATAAGAAATTATTAAGTTGAGTCTTCCGGTTAAGATGGCAGCATAGGAACCATGCCAAAACAGGCTAGGGGGAAAAAGCAAAAAAACAAAAACAACAACAACAAAAAAAAAAAAAAAAAACACCCAGCTATTTTGCTCTTCTACTAAAAAGTGAGGTGTATAGTAAATTATCAACTGCAGCAGAGAAGTAGGAGAGATCCAGAGCATCTAGAGCCCACAGAAGCAGGCAGAAGCTTCTCCAGGAGCAGCAGCGAGTTCTACGCAGCTGCAGCTCCCAGGCTCTGCCTGAGTCGCAGGATTTTAGAGGTGAGGGGATTTTACAATCACACCAGCTTCCTCACAAACTCAAGAAATGTGGGAGGAGGATGGCAGAGACCAATGGAGCGGCTTGTGAGGAAGAGGGTTGCCTGGACAAGCAGGTGGACTTCAGCCACCATTCACAGCCTCCCCTCCCCCACTGCCAGCACAAGCGCCAGCAAGCACTAGAGACCTGGAGAAGAGAGCTAACCTACCCAGCACCCGACAGGATCAGAGCAGCAACCCACTGATCCACCCGGCCTTCCTGAGCCCATAACACAGCAAAGAAGGACCCAAGTGGCCGTGCAGCATAGCTGAGATCAAAGCTGTCCCAAAAGTTAACTGGGATTACATCAGGTCAGTACCTGCCAAATAAGCCTGATGTATAGGCTTGCAGCCGAAGGGCTAATTGCACCTTCTATGTCAGGGTAAATTATATATTAAACCAGATGGATGGTCAGATCTGACATTCTTAAATAAGCTATATTTTGGGCTGCTCATTTGTTGCTTCCTGATTTATAGTGCCTTTGTTTCCTCTTCTGTCATTTGTTGGGGAAGGGTCTCACTTGGTTACAAGCTGACCTAGAAACCCTCTACAGACCAGAAATCTTAACCTCCCAGTTGACAGGATTAAGGGTGTGGGGCAACGCACATTCTTAGGGACTGTGACTTTGTTAGAGGATCTGTTTGTCATAATACCTACTTTTGCACAAATGCTCTGTGCTGTTTTTCATTTAATGGCTATATTGTTTAGTTAAGTTTTAGAATTTCACTGTATTCTGTTCCATTCAGCCTATTTGAATACTCTCATAGCAGGCAAACCCAACACCTAGGGTCACTTTTGTGGTTACTCTGAGAGTCTTAGAAACCACACCTGGCACCTTAAACTCCTACCCTGAAGATATATAGCATCAGATTGATTGATACATCTAATGTTACTGCAGATAATTAGAAAACACAAGTATTAAATTAATCCAAGATGCAAAAATCTCTACATTATAATACAAGAAACACAAAAAAAATCAAGACAATATAAATCCACCAAAAAGTATTAATGCATCAGAAATGACCTTCAGTGAGACTGAATTAGAGGAAATGCCTGAGAAAGACTTCAATTGAATGATTATAATATGTTCAAATATCTCAAAGAGGAACTCAAAGGGTTCAAAGACTTCAAAGAGGAAATCAAAGGATTCAAAGAACACACAGGAAACCAATTTAATGAAATAAGGAGGTCAATACTAGACATAAATAAGGAAATAGAAATAATAAAGAAAACCCAGTCAGAAATACTAGCAATAAGGAACACAGTCAGTGAAATAAAAACCTCTGTAGAAAATCTCTCTAGTAGAATGGATGAAGGAGAGAACAGAATATCTAACTACAAGACCAGGTGGCAGATCTAATTCAGTCCAACAAAGAGAAAGACAAACTAATAGGAAGGTATGAATGGGAATTTCAAGATATTCAGGACACTATGAAAAGATCAAACAAGAATTCAGGAGAAGAATTTCACTCCAAAGGCATAATAGGTGTTTTCAAAAAAATCATACAAGAAAACTTCCTCCAAATTGGAAAAGAGATGCCAATGCAGATACAAGAAGCCTTTAGAACACCAAACAGACAAAACCTAGAAAGAACCTCTCCCCACCATATTAAAATTAAACTACCAAACATACAAACCAAAGAAAATATACTGAAAGCAGCTAGAGAGAAAAAGCAAGTCACAAAGGCAAGCCCATCAGAATCACAGCAGATTACTCAACACAAACTTTAAAAGCCAGAAGGGCTGGGTGTGGTGGCACACACCTTTGATCCTGGCACTCGGGAGGCAGAGGTAGGAGGATCACCATGAGTACGAGGCCACCCTGAGACTAGACTACATGGGGAATTCCAGGTCAGCCAGAGCTAGAGTGAAACCCTACCTTGAAAAAAAAAAAAAAGCCAGAAGGGCTTAGAGTGATGTATTCCAAGTTCTGAAAGACAACAACTGTCAACCAAGGTTACTTTATCCTGCAAAGCTATCCATTCAAATAAATGGAGAAATAAGGACATTCCATAACAAAAGCAGGCTAAAGGAATATTTGAAGACAAAACCAGTTCTACAGAAAATATTTGAAAAGATCCTCCATGCTGAAGAGAAAGAAAAGCACACATATAAGGAACCTGGAAAAAACAAACCATACTCCATACTAGTTAATACAAGAGAGCAAAGGTAAAACTGGAAGAACTACAAAACAAAAAAAATGACAAAAATAAATACACACCTTTCAATAACTCTTCATATCAATGGCCTGAATGCCCCAACCAAAAGACATAGGTTTGCAGGCTGGGTTAAAAAGCAGGATCCTTCAATTTGTTGCCTCCAAGAAGCGCATCTTTCTACAAAGGATGGGTACTATCTTAGGGTGAAAGGTTGGAAAACGATGTTTCAAGCAAATGGGCAGCAGGGGTTGCTATCCTAATATCTGACAGGGTAGACTTCAGACCAACATTAATTAGGAAAGATAAGGAAGGTCACTTTATATTGATTAAAGGAACACTACAACAGGAGGACATTACAATCGTAAACATATATGCACCTAACACGGGGGCTCCCAGTTTCATCAAACAAATGCTATTAGAACTAAGGTCACAGATAACACCAAACACACTTGAAGTGGATGACTTCAACACCCCACTCTCACCAATTGACAGTTCATCCCGGGAAAAAAATAAACAGAGATGCTTCTGGATTAAATGAGGTCATAGAACAAATGGATCTAACAGATACATACAGGACATTTCATCCAAATGCTGAAGAATACACATTCTTTTCAGCAGCACATGGAACAGTCTCTAAAATAGACCATATATTAGGACACAAAGCAAATCTTAACAAATATAGGAAAATTGAAATAATTTCTTGCACTCTAATCACAATGGAATCAAACTACAAATCAATAACAAGAAAAGCTATAGAGCAAACACAAAATCATGGAAACTAAATAATACACTACTAAATGATGAATGGGTCAATGAAGAAATCAAGAAGGAAATCAAAAAATTCATGGACTCAAATGATAATGAGAACACAACATACCAAAACCTTTGGGACACATTGAAGGCAGTCCTAAGAGGGAAACTTATAGTTTCAGGTGCCTATGTTAAGAAATTAGAAAGGTCACAAGTAAACAACTTAATGCTGTACCTTAAGGCCTTGGAAAAAGAAGGACAATGCAAACCAAAAATTAGTAGATGGGAAAAAAATAAAAAACATTAGGGCAGAAATTAATGAAATAGAAACCAAAAAAAAATCCAAGGAATCAAAGAAACAAAGAGTTGGTTCTTTGAAAGGATAAACAAGAATAATAAGCCCTTAGCAAATCTGACCAAAAGAAAGAACAGACACAAATTAATAAAATCAGAGATGAAAAAGGCACCGTTACAACAGATACTAGAGAAATTTAAAAAATCATAGGGACATACTATAAGAACATATACTTCACTAAGTTTGAAAATCTGAAAGAACTGGATGATTTCCTTGATTTATATGACCTACCTAAATCAAGTCAAGATGAGATTAACCACTTAAATAGACCTATAACAAGTGTGGAGATCCAAGCAGTTATATAAAAATTTCCCAACTAAAAAAAGTCCAGGCCCAGATGGATTCACTGCTGAATTTTACTGGACCTTCATGGAAGAACTAACACCAATGTGCTTCTTAAACTTTTCCATAAAATAGAATAGGAAGGAATCCTACCAAACTCCTATGAAGCCAGCATCACCCTGATCCCAAAACCAGACAAAGAGAGAACAAAAAAAGGAAAATTACAGACCAATCTCCCTCATGAACATAGATGCAAAAATTCTCAACAAAATATTGGCAAACAGAATACAAGAATATGTTAGAAAGATCATCCACCCTGACCAAGTAGGCTTTATCCCAGAGATGCAGGGATGGTTCAACATACATAAATCAATAAATGTAGTATATTATATAAATGGACTGAATGACAAAAATCACATGATCATCTCATTAGGTGCAGAAAAAGCATTTGACAAAATTCAACATCTCTTCATGATAAAAGTCCTACAGAGACTGGGAATAGAAGGAACATATCTCAACATAATAAGGGCTATTTATGCCAAACCCACAGCCAACATAATACTAAATGGAGAAAAACTTGAAGCTTTTCCACTAAAATCAGGCACAAGACAAGGGTGTCCACTGTCCCGACTTTAATTTAATATAGTACTGGAAGTCTTAGCCATAGCAATAAGGAAAGAGACACACATAAAAGGGATACAAAGTAGAAAGGAAAAGATCAAGTTATTATTATTTGCAGATGATATAATTCTATATATAAAGGACTCTAAAGACTCTACCAGCAGGCTGTTAGAGCTGACAAACACCATTAGCCATGTAGCAAGATACAAAATAAAAACACAGAAATCAGTAGCCTTCCTATATGTTAACAACAAACACACAGAAGATGAAATCAGAGAATCACTCCCATTCACAATTGCATCAAAAAAAAAATAAATAAAGTACCTTGGGATAAACCTAACCAAGGAAGTGAAGGACCTTTACAAGAGAACTTTAAAACACTCAAGCGAGAAATTGCAGAAGACACTAGGAAATGGAAAGCCATCCCTTGTTCTTGGATTGGAAGAATCAATATTGTGAAAATGGCAATCTTACCAAAAGCAATCTACACATTTAGCGTAATACCCATCAAAATTCCAACAGCATTCTTCACAGAAATAGAAAAAACAATCCAAAAATTCATTTGGAAGCACAAAAAACTTCAAATATTTAAAACAATTTTGAGCAGCAAAAATAAGGGTGGTGGTATCACCATACCTGATTTTAACCTATATTACAGAGCCATAGTAACAAAAACGGCATGGTACTGGCACAAAAACAGACATGTAGATGAATGGAACAGAATAGAGGACCCTGATGTAAGTCCGGGTAGCTATAGCCACCTGATCTTTAACAAAAATGCCAATAATACTCATTGGAGACAAGACAGCCTCTTCAGCAAATGGTGCTGGGAAAACTGGATATGCATCTGTAGAAGGATGAAAACAGATCCTTATCTCTCTCCATGCACAAGAATCAAGTCCAAATGGATCAAAGACCTTAATATCAGACCTGAAACTCTCAAACTGCTAGAGGACAAAGTAGGGAAAACCCTTCAAGATATTGGTCTTGGCAAAGACTTTCTGAATATGACCCCAATCGCTCAAGAAATAAAATCACAGATCAACCGCTGGGACCTCATGAAATTACAAAGCTTTTGTACAGCTAAGGACACTGTGAATAGAGCAAAGAGGCAACCTACAGAATGGGAGAAAAATCTTTGCCAGCTATACATCTGACAGAGGGTTAATATGTAGGATATACAAAGAACTCAAATAATTAAATAATAAGAAATCAAACAACCCAATTAGAAAATGAGCCATGGAACTAAATAGAGAGTTCTCAGAAGAAGAACTACAGATGGTATATAAATATCTAAAAATATGTTCTATATCCCTAGTCATCAGGGAAATGCAGATTAAAATTACCTTGAGGGCTGGAGAGATGGCTTAGGGGTTAGGGTGCCTGCCTCCTAAGCCTAAGAACGCTGGTTCCAATCTCCAGCAGTTCCAATCTCCAGGTCCCACGTTTAGCCAGTTGCAAAGTGACATAAGGGCGCAATGCCACACCTAACCACAAGGGGGTGCACACATCTGGATTTCATTCTCAGCAGCTGAGACACTGCTGGCGCGCCCATCTCTGTCTTCCTCTCTCTCTCTCTGTCTCTCTCTCCAAAAAAATAAAAAATAAATAAATAAAATAACTACCTTGAGATTCCATCTCACTCCTGTCAGATTGGCTACCATCATGAAAACAAATGACTATAAATGCTTGCGAGGATGTGGAAAAAGAGGAATCCTTCTACACTGTTGGTGGGAATGCAATCTGGTCCAAACATTGTGGAAATCAGTGTGGAGGTTCCTTCGACAGCCAAATATAGATTTACCATATGACCCACTGTGGTAGTTTGAATATATGGCCCACAATATATTCAGTGTTTTATTAGTTTATAGTTTGCATCTGCAGCCACGTTGCTGGAGGCAATGCCACTGGGAGATCTTAAGGCATGGTGGTGGTTTGAGATTCCATTGTAAAGATATGCAAAGTGTGCCTAGTAGGAGTTCCTAAAGTGTGCTGTGCTGTGTGGCTGGGGGCTTTTCTCTCTGTCTTGCTTGGTCCTGTAAAGATAGGCCAGCTTCTTCTGCCATTATGGAACTTCCCCTGGATCTGTAAGGTTCAATAAATAATATCCCTTCCTCCATAACTGTACCTGGTCTGGAAGTTCATCTCAGCGAACCTGAAACTGTCTGCTATACCCAGCTATACCACTCCTAGACATATATCCTAAGGACTCATCTCAGTACCTTAGAGATACTTGTTCGACCATGTTTATTGCCGCTCTATTCACAATAGCTAGGAAATGGAACCAGCCTAGGTGTCCCTCAACTGATGAGTGGATAATGAAGATGTGGCACATTTATACAATGCAGTTCTATCAGTGGTAAAGAAAAATGAAGTTATGAAATTTGCTGGAAAATGTATGGATCTGGAAAGGATTATACTTAGTGAGGTAACCCAGGCTCAGAAAGCCAAACGTCACATGTTTTCTCTCATATGTGGATCCTAGCTACAAATGATTGGACTTCTCTGTGAGTAGGGATAAAACTCAGTGGCAGAAGCCAGTAAGCTAGACAGGGGATATAAAGGGAATAGAAAGGGAGGGGGGCTTAATAGGATGGTATTGTATATATGTAAGTAGAAGAACAGATTAATGGGGGTGAAAAGGCCTAACTGAGGTCAGGGGAAGAGATTGAGTAAAGAATGGTGGAGGGAAGGCTAATCATAATCTAAGACGATATAAATAAGTCATATGGAAACCTACTTTTCTGGACAATGGAACACTCAGAAGCCATAGATTGTTACTAGAAAATTTTTAGTGCCAGGGATGGGATACCTTCCAGTGAGATTTTGGCCAAAGAGGTCCCTGATACCCCAAAAACATGATAGGCCATTGTGGTGGTTTGATTCAGGTGTCCCCCATAAACTTCAAGTGTTCTGAATGCTAGGTTCCCAGCTGATGGCAACTTGGGAATTAACACCTCCTGGAGGCAGAGTATTGTTGTGGGCGGGCTTATGGGTATTATAGCCAGCTTCCCCTTGCCAGTGTTTGGCACACTCTCCTGTGGCTGTTGTCCACCTTATGTTGACCAGAGAGTGATGTCCACCCTCTGCCCATGCCATCGTTTTTCCTGCCATCATGGAGCTTCCCCCTCGAGCCTGTAAGCCAAAATAAACCTCTTTTTTCCCACAAGCTGCTCTTAGTCGGGTGATTTCTGCCAGCAATGCGAACCTGACTGCAACAGCCATTGCCAAGGCTCTTGGTTTCCCACCAGGAATAGATGGTAAGACCCTATTGCTGAAGAGTCCACATATTTAGGCGGCAAGTTCACTGAAAAATCCTGCTGTTGCTGAGCTTAAAGCCTCCTCCATGTGGACCACTACCAGCTACACTGCATGCAGTTCAATGGGAGAGAGAAAACACCAGTGAAGATACTCAACAGTGAACACTGCAAGCTTTAAATGTGGCCATCCAGGCCAAATGAGCCAATGGGTGCAATAGTGGCATGTCTGTTATGGGGGGAACCAACTGCTCTCTAATTGGACTGGAGGCCCGCTCCATGAGAGGGAATATATCCCTGATATTGAAAACCTACAACAGGGGTAGTCATGAGCCCTAAGGGTGTAATGTCTGCTGGTGTCTCGCTAAATGTATATACTATGCTCACCAAACTGCCCAGTAAGCATTTCTCTTAATGTCCACACCCATATATTAATGCTACTCTCACTTTTGGTTAGAGAAGCTTCTCTTTTCAGATGGTGATGACCTTGGCACCATGGGGCTGAGAAGAAGTGACAAAGGAGTGCTCAGCACTGAAAAATCTCAAACACAACTTCCAAGGCTCAGGGTCCGTTGTGGAAGAGAGGGCGGAAAGAATGTAAGAGCCAAAGGAAGAGTAGGTCTCCTTACAAAGTGCTCCCCCAGACACAAAATGGCCTGGATATCCATGACCTACACAAGACCATCATAATAGGAGGAAAAGATCATGACATCAAACTCAAAAGAGAGACTGATTGAGAGGGATAGGGGATATGATGGATAGTGAAGTTTCAAAGGGGAAAGTGGGGGGGGGGAATGGAGGGAAGTACCATGGGATATTGTCTACAATTGAAGAAGTTGTCAATAAAAAAATAAAATAAATTATAAATTTGTATATTTAATAAAATTTTATTTGTATGTATCTATGTGTTTGTCAGGGGTCTCTAGCCACTGCAAACAAACACCAGATGCTTGTGCCACTTTTTGCATCTGTTTTTTCATGTTTGTCCTATCCAGCTTCTTCCCTTAGCTCTGGTACTTACATATAGAGCCAAGATGTCTGAACATCCATGAACTTGAGCCTTTCATTATCTGCTTTCAGCCCCAACATCTTTTTATCTGTCAGCTCTCAATCTGGCAAACCTACAATCCTATTTGCAGGTCCTAAAATGTGTTCTCATGAGTTGCAGCTGAGGTATCAATTTAAGAGAAGGTGGAATGGAAGCCCACCCATCCCCTCATTTCTCAGTGGATGTGATCCTGCAGGGCAATGGGTGCCTATTGACCATTTCCTGAGTAAAGCATAGGGTTACGGGGTCCTGAACTATTGTAGTAGTTGGTGTTATATAGAGAAGCAAAATGAATAGGAGATATATATACATAGATATCTAGAAAGAGACATAAGGAAGTGGCTCACAGTTATGCAGAATGAGAAGTGGAGCCATTTGTCATCTGCAGACCCAGGGGAGCCAGCTGTGTGGTTTGCAGACCCAAGAGCTAATCCATTGTGAGTCTGAAGGCCTGAAAACCAGGAGCATGGGTGGCAGGGAAGATTGATTCACAGCACAGTTGAGCAGAACCTTCAAGTGTCTTCTGACTTTTTGTTCTATTAAGGCATGCAGTGGATTGGGTGATGCTCACCCACACTGAGGGGGGCCTTCTGATTTACTCAGGGCAAAAAGTCAAAGCTAGTCTCTTGGAAATATCCCCTAGTAATGTTGAATCCGATATCTGGATATTGCTTAGCTTAGTCAAGTTGACACAGAAGATTAACCATCCCAAATATCTTAGTATTAATAAAGGAAGGGATAAATAGCTGCTTGGGATCCCTTTAGGTTTGACCTAACTCTGGGAGTAAAATGCTGTCTCAGTGATGTAGGGAGTTGTGTAGCATGGTTTACTTTCAAAGACATGGGATCTCCATTTTGTTCAGTGCCTTTTACCCCATGTTCAGCACTGTTAATGTAAAAAACAGGGCCAGCAGGATAACCCAGGTGGGGCAACAAAGCAATGCATTCCTAGCCAGGAGGGCTTGCTTGCTTTGAAACTGTTCCTAATTCTGAAAGCCTTACTTGTGGAGGTAAAGGTTCCAGCAATAGCTGGAGGTTAAAGTACCACCCTTGTCTCAGTCATCTAGTGTGCATTGAGCCTTAGCAGTTCATGTGAAAATTATAGAGGTTGCTTCCAGAAAATCTGTTTGTCAGATTGTTATGTTTGAATGTCAGAGTTTAAAAGACTGCTAAGTTTGTTTTCATCTCTCTCTCTCTCTCTTTCTCTCTCTCTCTCTCTCTCTCTCTCTCACACACACACACACACACACACGCACTAATGGGCATCCATAGGTGGCTTTGCCATCCTCAGTTTGCTTTAGGAATTAATTGTTAGTGAAGGATACAAGATGAATCATTATTTCTGCTGCTGGAGTGGAGCTGTGTGTCTGGGAGGTGGGTGGCTCTGCCGGCCTGTAAGATGCATCCACCTCTAGAGCAGAAAGGTGCACTTTCTGTCTGGGAACACTGCCAAAATATCCAATCTTTCTCTCAGCTTCTGTTTTCACAGTTATGCCCTGTTAGGCAAAGTCAATAGAATGGAAGATATGGGTAAATAAATATGCTGAAGTTTGAAGAACCACTGAAGCCATTTTACTAGTAAACACTTTCTTTGAAGGAGAATTACAGAATGAATGGTTTATCTACTTTGACTAAGAGAAATATGTTAATATCCCGCCTTTCACGTTTCTCGATATTCACTCTGTAGTCCCAGGCTGGCCTCAAACCCACAGTGATCCTCCTACCTCTGCCTCCAAAGTGGTGGGATTAAAGGCATGAGCCACTACACCTGGCTAACCATTCTATTTCGGTCTGTCCCTGTCCTTACCCTTGTCTAAGCCTCTGATGCATATTCATTTTGCATCAGAAACAACCCAGAGGATATTTCTGTCTCTGCCATTGCCACCCCAGTCCATGCTACACAGTGGCAGACCCTTAAAAATAGGTTCTGATCAGGTGCTTTCCTTTAACCCCTTGGGTTCACCCAAGGCCTTGTATCACATGCCTTACCTCTGGGGATCACTAGATATTTGGATGGCCCCCACCCCTTATCTTGCCTCTAATCTGCATTAGTTAGGGTTCTCCCCCAAAAAAGGCCATTTGAAGATAAGGGAGAGAAAGAGATTTATTATCAGGAATTGACTCATTTGATCATAGAGGCCAGCAAGTACAACATCAACAGGCTGGGGGTCCAGGCAAATCAATAGTGCAGTTGGAGTCCAAAGGCAACAGAATGGGGACCCAAAGAAGCCAATACTGTAGTCCAAGAGCAAGGCTACAGATGAAGTCCAAGAATGTAGGTATGCTGGAGTCTCTCTTGCTTGAGAGAGATTGGTATATTTGTTCTATTCAGATCTTCAACTGTTTGGACATGGCTATCTCACATTCTAAAAGACTATCTGGTTTTCTCAGTCTATTGATTTAAATGTTACTTTCACTCAAAAACGATCACAGAATTAACAAGGGAATGCTTGGCAAAATATCTCAGCATCCTGTGGCCCAGGCCTCCCTCTCCTTGAAAATAAATAAAAATAAATACAAACACACACACACACACACACACACACACACACACACACACACACATATGAGAACAAAGTATAAGTGCCTCAGCCTTTCACCTTCACATTCACAGAGGGGTCAGGAAAGGCTAAGAAATACGGTGTGCTAGGTTGGGGAAGAAGCAAGGGGCACTGTTGCTGAGAAATTGCTCATCTTGGGTGAGACAGGATCAGATGCTTAGTTCTTGTTTTGTGGGCAGGCTGGCATCTTCTTGTTGCCTCCGTGGGCCTTAAATAACTGCCTGTAAAAAGCTATCTTACTCCTATTTCTTCTGTAGTATTACTGATATCCCGGAGGAGCTTCTCTGAGTGTCTTAGAAATCTGAAGTGTTCAGTTTAAGTGGAGGATGTCTTTGTGCTCTGTTCTTTCTGTAGTGTCTTGGATCATCTTCAATTTTCTCTTCTCTGCCCCAATAGCTGGGAGCTAGTTAATAAGTCTAATGGCTAAAAATATGCAACTGGGGAATAGAGTGCTGCTCTCTCCAAATGAAGGTACCATATTCTTTTGTTTGTTTGTTTGTTTGTTTTGTTTTTTATAGAGAGAAAGAGAGAGAGTGAGTGAGAAGAGAGAATTGGCGCACCAGGGCCTCAGCCAGTGCAATTGAACTCCAGACACTTGTGCCACCTAATGCGCATATGCAACCTTGTGCTTGCCCTGCCTTTGTATGTCTGGCTTACGTGGAATCTGGGGAATCGAACATGGGTCATTAGGCTTCACAGGCAGCACCTTAATTGCTAAGCCATCTCTCTAGCCCAGGTGCCATATTTTTTAGAAGGAACTTTTTGCCTGCAACCACCAAGAAGAAGTATGTATATGTGCATGTGCATTTGTGTACAAAAGATGCTTCTGTCTGTGATCTCTGAACTCTCCCCAAAGTTGCCCTCACACATCTCCACACAATTTGGCTGGGTGTGGGGTTAGGGTTAGGGTGACCTGGAGTAGGAGTTGTCAGAGAGAATCTGGCACCATTAATAAGCTTTGATTTTCTGAAATCCAACCTAGTGTGTGTTTTGAGACTGTGTTTTTCTATGGTTTACCTGGCATCCACTGTTCACTCAGAATACTGGGACCTTGTTAGCTAAATGCCTATTGCATTGTGTCAAATTACAAAACTGATACCCTGAATTAATTACCTAGATGATGGGGAAGTCTTTTTCTTCTATTCCAAGTCACAATATTAATAATGCAGCTCTACGGGACTGCTATGAGTTTAATTTTCAAAGACAAGTAATTTCATGATTGACTTGAGTCATTTGTCTCTGACTACTGAGTTGGTTCTGTTTTGTCACCATAATATTCTCACTGACATCCAAAGAGGAGAGGAGCGTGGAGAGCACAAACTCTGCTGACTTATGGCCCCATGAGGTCTTAGTAAAGCTCATACTTGTAGTTGTTGCCTTTGTCAGAAACAAATATCTGTGTAAGAGAGAAATCTGGCTGGGTGTGGTGGTGTACACATTTAATCCTAACCCTCTGGAGGCAGAGATAGGATTGCTTTGAGTTTGAGGCCAGCCTGAGACTACATAGTGAATTCCAGGTCAGCCTGGGCTAGAGTGAAACCCTACCTGAAAAAAAAAGAGGTCTTTTAAGAGGGGGCATGCAAAAAAATAAGTGTATGGTCTATGGGCGGCTGTAGCTCAGTAGAGGCTTGCTTAGCATGCACAAGTTTTAAGCCCTGGCACCACATTGCGTGCAGAAATCAAAAATAAATTTGTCCCAGGCTGGAGAAATGGCTTAGCAGTTAAGGCACTGGTCTGCGAAGCCTAAGGACCCTGGTTCAACTCCCCAGGACCCACATAAGCCAGATGTACAAGGTGGCACATGTGTGTGGAGTTCGTTTGCAGCAGCTAGAGGCCCTGGCATACCCTTTCTCTCCCCTCTCTCTCTCTCATAAATAATAAATAAATAAATAAATAAATAAATAAATAAATAAATAAATAAAGTGTGCCCTCTAAGAATGGGGGAAAAGCAATTTCTGGCTTTCTCCTGACCAGTGAGTGAATAAAATGATTTTTGGAGAATAGAATGGTAATTTAGAACAACCTACAGGTCCTATTTTTACATTCTTCTCTAGACATTTCATCTTACTCATTCTTTTGACAAATATGTGCTTCTGTTCCAGGCACTAACCAGACTCAGAATGCAGTGTGAATATGCATGAAGCTCCTGCTCTTGGAGCTCTCTAAGGGCTCGGGCTGAAGGAAGCAAATGATTCAAGTATATTAATAAACAGGAAGTTCAGGTGGAATTGACTGCTATGCAGAACTTAGTAGTATACTGTCCTGTGGAGTTGAGGCCTACAGAGTTTAAGGAGTTGAAGAGCTGGTGCCTTTTTTCTGATGCCATCTTAGATATTGCATTGGCTCAGTAGCTGTTGCAAATTTGGGGCAGAACAATACAGTGATAGCCAGGTCTATGGCCATGATTATTGAACTATTGATACCCCCAAGTAGTAGCTGCAAGTGATCTTGGGAGATGCTAGATTATATGAAAAGTGGAAGGTTAACTGGAAGAGGGATTCTATGATGCAGCTTCCATGAGGTTGCCACCCATGATGCGGTAGGATTTTGTGGTGATGCAGCTGCCTTTGAGTAACCAACCCGTGCTACTGTAAGTAACCCCTCACCCTGCTCTGTAAGTAATCCCAATTGTGCTTGGTCCCCAGCTGATGGCAATGGCAATGTGGGATGTGGAGACTTGTTGGAGGAGGGTGCTGTTTGGTGCAGGCCTTCTTGCCAAAGTTCAGCTCACTCCTCTGCTGCTGTTTTCTACCTGCCGTGGCAAAGAGGTGATGTCCAGCCCATTTGACCTGACTAGGCCTTCTCAGATCCTAGCAATCTGTTAATTGGGCTGTTTGCACTCTCAGCCTGCTAAGTAGAACCTGCAGCTTCTTTAGGGAAAAAGAGACTAAGGCATTCAAAGTCTTAAACAACTTCATCAACACGGAATGTATATTTAAAACTTCAAATGATTAACGTTATTTCAGTGTAAATATTGACATAGCTGAATTTCTTCCTGATATTTAAGGACATGCTGATTTAGGAAGTGGGAGACGTTTAAGCCTTTGATTTTCATTGTGTTTGTAAATAGTAGATCCCAAATGTCTACATTATAAAATCAGATAAAGCACTCAAGATTTAGCTGCTATGGGAAAAATAAAAATATACTTTGTTTGAAAATATACTATAGTGTTTGTGTTTCTTCAACCACTGTGTTTTGACAGCTGAGGCAAGAACAGTAAATTAAATAATTTTAAGTAAACATGCACACATGGAAAGACTGGTGCAAAAATAGACATTGTGTCTTGGTTTTGTTGGTTTTTATTGATAACTATGGAGTGTGGTGCACATCAAGTTCCTGCCCTGGGCTGGCCAATAAAATATATGAATCACTTTCCTTTTGAGCTGGAAACTCTGTGGACAACCCTGACAGCCATGATCAGGAATTCACAGCTCTGTTCCACAGATTGTATGCTGGGCAAATCTATATCAAAATACAGTTCACCTGAAAGAATACCCAAGAATTTGTCCCATACTTGGTCTCCCATGGAAATCTGGTCCACAGAGATTGTAGCACTTTTCCTGTAATTCCACAGCCTAGTTTCACATTGGTATGTGAACCACCCCTGTGGTTCCTGGGGTCCCTGTGGCCACGGTTCCCCAGAGATGTCCAGGCAACTGTGGAACAGGGTCTTGAGTGGCCCTGAGTATGACAGAAAGAAACACCCGGGAGACTGCATTGGAGGACAGCTCGTTTATTTGCCAGAGGAGTGGGTTTATAGATGTTCATGAACTGGCAGGAAGAGGTACAGGGTATGGGTCACAGGAAGTTGGCTATGTGAAGGCTGCTGGCTGATACCTTATTAACATATAGTGACATAAGCAGACAAAGGTTACAAGGCTCTGAGGAAGGTGAGATCTAAGTCTTTTCAGGATGTCTAGGTACCCCGGGCTGGAGGGAGGGAGTGGCCTCACTCCTACTAGTCCCGAGATTCTCGGGGTTTAAGCTCACTGAAACTTTGGGGTCTGGGGTCCTTAGTAGTCATGCCTGACAGCTCAGGTCCATCTCCAGTAGCCCAGGGGCCTTCAACTGTGCCCTAGCAACTGTGCACTCTTAAGATAATGCATAACCTCTCTGGTTTACTTTCCTTTCCTGTGAAATATGGGTGTGATAGGGCCAGCCATGTGGGTTGTCAGGAGAATTGAGACAACTCTACAGAGTCCAGCAGGCGATGAAAAACTCAGTAAATAAAAGGTTCATAACCACACCTACCTATATCCTTTTGGGCATCACCTAGCTTTCTGGCAGGGCACCTTTCAATACCTGCTACCCTAGTCCTAAGGGAGATAGAAACAGGAGAAACACTGGGACTTGCTAATAAGCCAGTCTGACAAAAAGCCAGTAGCTCCAGGTTCATTGATAGTCTCAAAAAAATAAGGTAGAAGAATAAGGTTAGGGAGGTAGCTCAGTGGTTAAAGGCACTTGCTTGCAAACAGAGAGAGAGGGAGGGTGGGGAGAGAGAGAACATAGGCATGCCAGGGCCTCTAGCTACTGCAAATGAACTCCATATGCAGTACCATCTTGTGCATCTGGCATTACATGGGCACTGGGGAATTGAACCTGGGAAGGCAGGCTTTGGTAGTAAGTACCTTCAACTGCTGAGCCATCTCCCGAGACCATACTTTTTACATAGTACTGTAGAGAAAACCATATCCTTTATTGGGTCTGATGAAACTCATTGAATATATACCAGAAATGTCAGAAGGTCCATTGGCCAAGAGCCAGTTCTATTATTTCAGTCTCTTTAATGTTTTGTTAGATACTTACTATGGGACATCACTGTGCCTTGTTTGATTTCACAGTTGCCCTAATAGATAATTCTTGTATTATTGTCCTTGTTTGCAGAGAAGGAAACAGAGGCTTTGAAGGTCCAAATGGGTTGCCCATAGCATGCAACATAGTAGATATATGTGTTTGATTCTAATGTCCCAGCCCTGAATTTCTCCTTTTAAAAAATTATTTTTATTTATGATAAAGAGAAAGAATGAGAATGAGAGTGAATGGGCATGTCAGGTCTTCTAGCCATTGCAAATGAACTCCAGATGGTGTGCCACCATGTGCATCTGGCATAAATGGATACTGGGAAATAAAACCTGAACCTGGGTTCTGAGACTTCACAAGCCTTAACCATAAGCCATCTCCCCAACCCTGAACTTCTCTTTTTAAATTGAGATTGTGGTAGTTTGAATAGATGGCAATGTGTTCAGTGTTTTATTAGTTTGTTGTCTGCATCTGCATCCACCTGGCTGGAGGCAATGTCACTGGGTGGATCTTAAGGTGTGGTGGTGGGTTTAGGATTTCAATCTAAAGATATGCAAAGCATGCATAGCTGGAGTTCCTGAGGTGTGCTGTGCTATGTGGCTTTTGGCTTTGGGCTTTGCTCTCTGTGAAAGAAGGCCAGCTTCTTCTGCTATTACAGAACTTCCCCTGGATCTGTAAGCTTCAATAAATATCCCTTCCTCCATAACTGTGCCTGGTCTGGAAGTTCATCTCAGTGAACCTGAAGCTGTATGCTACAGAGATATATACCACATAGCATTTAATGCATCATTCTGAAGTTCATTGGTTTTTAGTATAGTCACAAAGGTATT
This sequence comes from Orientallactaga sibirica, assembly GCA_036365145.1. Taxonomy (NCBI): domain Eukaryota; kingdom Metazoa; phylum Chordata; class Mammalia; order Rodentia; family Dipodidae; genus Orientallactaga; species Orientallactaga sibirica. Next base: position 1,536,482 of record JAEOAD010000020.1, read on the forward strand.
AGTCATCACTACTGACCCCTAAAAAATTCCTTACCTTTCAGCAGACACTCCCACTCACCTCCCTGTACCAATCTATTTTGTCTCTGGATTTTCTTTTCTGGAAATTTTATAAAAGTGGAAGTTATAATAGGTGATCTTTTATAATACTTAGTGTTTTCAAGGTTTGAACATATTGTATTTATCAGGAGTTGATTCCTTTTATGACCGAGTAATACGTATTCTGTGAATATACTGTATTTTGTTGATTCGTTAGTTAATGGACAGAGACTTGTTTATTTTCTTTATTTTAAATACTGCTGCTAAGAACATTTATGAACCAGTTTTTTGTAATCATGTCACCAGTTTTCTTAGGTATATACCTAAAAGTGGAATTGCTGGATCATATGATAAATTTTCAGTTAACTGGATTTTTACTTGAAAACTCTTTTGAGTGCTCTCAATGTATAAAAATAAAATGAATAAGACAGTTTCCAAGACACTGCTTTAGAACTATCATGTTATGGATAGGGAGGTTTTCTCTGTCGGGAAGTGGTGCTTTTCCTTTGGAATTCTAATTTTGATCAAAACTTCCAATGACACAGTAATATAACAGTGTTCTTTGGAAGCTCGTGGGTAGGTAGAATGCACATAAATTACATAGTAATGTTTGTTTCTTTCATCAGATTATATTCAAGTATATTTTAAGCCCAATTTAGTAATGTCACAAAGTAAATAAGGCATGGTTCTTAGTGTGCTCCCCTTTCCAACAACTGGATGCTTGATGCCCAAGTCATAGCATTTTCCTCTCCCAGTGTTGCAGAACCTCCAAGAGGACTCTTGTAGCCATAGGGAGAAGAGGGTCAGTGAACCAACCTGTTCCATGGTGATGCCCCTATTCTCTGAGAGCACTGAGGAAGCAAGCTCTATTACCTACTGCTATCTACCTACCACAGTGAATCTTGGTCTTCTGTCTATGAGAAAAGGACCAGGAGAAGAAAGGCTTAGGGTTAACCTGCAGCTATGCCACAGAAGGGTCTGAAGCTTTGTCTCCTGAAGACTCCTACAGCTCAACTAATTAAATGTATGTTCATTATAGAAATAATTTTACTATAATAATCAGACCATCTTGAGAAAAATATCTATTTAAAATTGTTTAAAATTCTTGGGAATGAATGTCTTTGGTTCGAGTTCTGAGTATATAATAAGCAATTTAAAGACAATATCTGTGACATTGGTCACAGAGGCTCACATTAGGAATCTCTTGTAAAGATGTGGTAGAATTTTAATTTTGAATAATTCATAGTAACTGATGATAATTTGGTTATGTGACCCTCTTCTCCCCTTGCTGTTTCTACTCACCCTTGCCCCAGCCAACTTTGGCAGAGAAATGAAAGTGGGACCCAGGTAGTCTTCTGCTAACACGTAGAAAGAGTTGATGCAGTGCTAGTGTTTCCAAGCTCCCACATCTGTTGGGCAGCCTTCGCATAAAGCCACACTTGTGGCCTTGAACTCTCAGTGATCCTCCTACCTCTGTCTCCTGAGTGCTGGGATTAAAGGTGTGTGCCACCATGCCCAGCATAGATGAAGCTTTAAAAAAAAAAACTTAATTTTATTTGTGCATGTGTGGGTTGTACACACATGCATATGCACACCAGGATTTCCTGCCACTGCACTTGATTGTCTGTCTGGCTTTATGTGGGTGCTGGGGATTTGAACCTAGGCTGACAGACTTTGCAAGCAAGTGCCTTCAACCACTGTGCCATTTCCCAGGCCCAGGCGTAGCTTTTAAAAAAGAGTTCCCAGGGGAAGTCATGTAGGTGAGACAACATGGGGCTGAGAGGATGGAGGTGTATGTGTGTGGAATGTCTCAGATCTGATAGATGTTAAGAGTGTTTCAGTATCAGGGAGATTGAATAAAAGGGAACCCCTGAGAAGGAAACCAGATCTAGAGAGCTAGAATCACAGAGCGTCATTGAAAAGCAGAAGCAACTGTGTGATGGGAAGAGTTGAGTGGTCTTTCTGAAGCTTATGGGCTTGTGGGTCTCTTCCAGTCCTGGAGAAGGCCTCTGTCCCCTCAAGAATGGAGTGGAAGAAAAACTGTTGAGGACAAAGTTAGGGTATCAAACTGCAGTTGGTGTTGACTTCTGAGTAGGTGCTCTCACACATCCCTTTGCTGTTGGGACTATGCTTGCAGGGCCACAGTAGAGCTTCAGTTCCTGACAAGCAGAACAGCTTCATGGTTTTCTTCATGTGGTGGTACAGGACTGGAAAATAGCAGTATGGCTCTATCTCAGTGCAAGCTGTGGGTAGACTGTTGGTACTTACCAGAGTCAGTGGTCAGGTATCTGTCCACACTTTCACTATGAGCCATTTCTTCTGTTGGCATCAAATACTTTTCTGCTATACTCTCTCCTTTCAAAAAGAATGAGTAAGGGACATTATATGAGCTTCAGTATAGAGTGTATGAAGGAATGTGTAGCTAGAACTACTTAGCCTCTAGAATCTTCAACAATAGTGAAGGACTCAGCAGCACTTATTAGTATTGACGTGACAAAGTACAGCTCTAGAACCTGGTCTTGAAGGTATGAATATATGCCAGTGACTTTGAAGTATAGCTATTGATTATGAAGGGAAAGGACAAATAACTGATAAGAGTTTTATGTATAAGGTACTTGTATTAGTTTCCTGTGGCTGCTATAATGAATTATTATAGACATGTGACTTAAAACAATTTTTTAAAAAATTCTTTCATAATTCTGTAAGTTAGCAGTTGAAAGCAAGCTGTCACCAGGGCCACATGCCTCAGAGGTTCTCAGGAAAAATCTTTGCTCTGTCCCCTGGTGGCTCTAGCTGTTCAAGACTTGTGGTTGCTTCACATTGTCACTTTCTCTTCTGCCTCAAAACTGCCTCTTATAAAGTGATTTCATGTAGGACCTACCCAAGTTATTGAGGATAATCTTCTAATCACAGGTCCTTAACTTAATCACATCTTTTGTCATAAGTAAATATAAGTTCTAGGGATTAGGAAGCAAACATTTTTTGAGGAGCTACCATCCAGCTCAGTACAACATTAGTTATTATTTGGACATATAGAAAAATACATAAGGCACTTGCTTCTGGAGGCTCTAACCCACCTGGATAAGCATAGCTTAGCTATGTTCATTTATTCAATGAACATGTCTTGTTCATGTGCCAGGTACCGGGTTGTGTACCTGCATTGACCTGATGGCGAGGAATGAAACATAAGCCCTTGTATGCAGATGCTCAGAGTAAAAAGCCATTGTGAAAAGGGTAATGCCAAAGAATTTGTCTCATAGGCTTTGGTGTTTATAGAAAATATTGATAATGAGTCTGCGTCTTTGCAAAGTTAAAGAAAGGCCACTTCATTACCCCCCCCCCTCAGGAACAGTTTTCTTATTCTTTTCTCCAGCTGATTCTCTCACATTCCAGAATGTCCTTTCTGCTTGGCATTTCTTTCTCTTAGCCCTTGTTGCATAGATTGCTCAGCCTCCCTTTGTCACCCATTTCTTTTACCTGTCCTATAATTCTGCATCCTGTGGCCCAGGATCTTCTCTAGCTAGGGAAGTATCTCTAAAGAGAGGCTAAAAATGCTGACTCAATTGAAGTCTAGTTTAAGTACTACCATGAGGTTTTTTAAAAAATGCATTATTACCACATATGATAGTACATGCCTGTAATGACAGCACTGAGAAGATAGAAATAGGAAGGTCAAGAGTTCAAGGCTAGCCCTGGCTACTAGTGAGTTCAGGACTAATCTGACCTACACAAAACCCTGTCTCAAAAAAAAAGAAGAGGAAGCCAGGTGTGGTGGTGCACGTCTTTAATACCAGCACTTGGGAGGGAGAGGTAGGAGGATCACTGTGAGTTCGAGGCCACCCTGAGACTACATAGTGAATTCCAGGTCAGCCTGGGCTAGAGTAAGACCCTACCTTGAAAAGACAAAAAATAAAAATTTAAAATTTTTTTTAAAAAGAAGAGGAAAAAATATTTTAATACTGGCCTCATTTGATTTTTGCAACTTAGTAGGCAAAAACACTTATTCATTCCTACTTTACACATAAAGAACTGGGCTAAGAGTCATTAAGAAACTTCCCCCAAATAAGTGGCATAACTCGGATTGTTTAGGGTGATTTGAGACCTGGGAACCTTAGAAGCACACGAGTATTTGGGGGGAATCAAAGGAGGCCACTTTTGACTCTGATGTGGAGAAGGATAATTTGGTAAAGGAGAAGAACTTTCAGATGCTGTAAGTGTCCTTGTGTAGACAGGAATATTGGAAGAAGTCACTGGGGACAGAGGTTAGGGCCTGACCATGCATGGATTTAAGTAATACTGGACTTTGGTGGGGATATGAGCCATTGGGTTACAAGCAAAAGAGGAATGTGATCACATATGTATTGTGAAAAGATTCTCTGATGCCAATGATTTTGATTTTATACATTAAGGTGGAAGTAGGAGTGGGCAAGACTTGAAGAATGGAAGAATGACTTCATGTATAAATGCAATTTGGTAATTAGCATCTCTAACCTTATGTGATTTTTGTCCCATAAAACATTCTTTGGCAAGAAAACACAAAACAAGAGAAGTCCATGGACAGTAACAAAGTAATTGGCACTCAAGCTCTATCCTCCACCACCCTGTAATCTGCTGCTGGCAAAGGGGCACAGTGCTAACAGCTCCTACTGTGTACCTTGATATCTGTTCCCCTTCTCTACCATCTTGAAACAGAAGGAGAAGGGTTCATTTTTTATCACCCACTTTCCTCTACCATTGACAGACCCAATGAGAAACTTGTCTTTTATTGGCTCACTGATCTCCGTGATCCAGACAAAAGAGTGAGTGTGACTACACTTGACTCAAAGGTGGAGCTTTTTCCCTAAGAGTAAAGTTCAAGTCCTAGAAACTCTTTGGCTACCCAGTTGGGGAGCACAGCCTTGGAATTATAAGAACTAACCCTTGGGAGTCATTTATCCAAGAGGGGCCTTTCTTCTGGGAGCAGAGTCTGAGGGATAGGAAACTAACCCTTGGAGTTACCCAAGAGTTTGCTGGCTGCCTCTAATAGAGCCTGGGAGAACAGAACTAACCCTTGGAGTTACCCAAGAGTGAACTAACACAACCTGAGAGATAGGAGACTAATCCTTGGATTTACACAAGAGTGGGTTTACTCTGTCCAGCACTAGAACCTGAGGGAAAGAAATTGACCTTTGAAGTTGTTTAAAAGCAAGAGTGGACCTGTCACATCTGTTATCACAGCTGCTCTGATGTTACTGTGGCTGTGGCTTCTATGGACAGGCACTCAGTGGTATTTTTATTGAACATTCAAAAAACTGTAACACACGAACAAGTTGAGCATTGCGTGAGCAAAGTGTAAAGAACTTCTGATGTTGGATAGTACTTAAACATTTGAAAAAGAAGAGATTTAGGGATATGACCTGTTTGACTTGCTGATCCAATGCCCATGTACGTGTGTGCATACACACACACACACACACACACACACACACACACACACTATTCGCAAATGAAATCACACTAAGTCCACCTGTTGTCTTCAACAGATCTGTGGCTGTTCTGTGAGCAATTTATTACCTCATTTTCTTCAATGCAGCTTTTCTCATGCATGCACACGTGTTATGGGTCAAGAGTGTAGTCAGGTCACTGAGGAAATTCGGCAAAGAGCATAGCTTAAGATCAGTGGGCATCTCTACACATTGCTTGTCAATATTGGTCACCTGTGCTTTTCAGGCCAACAGTCCACCAAGACAGAGGAAACCTTGTCACATTGCTTTAAGCGAGTGGATTTCACAGTTATAAGGTTAGCTTCAGGACAAGATACAAGGCAAGAACTTAGCAGAAAAGCCTCTCACAGCAATATTCTTAGAAAGGTTATTTGTAAAGTCTGTAAGAAGTATTCTCGCATTTCTATAGTCCATCCCCACATGTGGCCAGGTTTTGTTGATTTGTTGTTAAATTTTGTTAGACATATATTTTAAGCCAAGTGAATTCACTGTGTTTTTAGTCTTGAACATTAGTCTGGCCTGACTTCTTTTTCTCCTTAAGCAAAAACTCACCTATGGAAGCAGGTTTCCGTGTATAAGCTAAAACCCGTTTTGCCTTGCTCACTCCAGTTTTTATGTTTAGATTTTCAGACTTTCACAAAGTCTTTGCTCAGTTAAAAATAATTTTGGGGGGTGCTGGAGAAACAGCTTAGCAGCTAAGGCACCTGCCTGCCAAGCCTAAGAATGCCCATTCAATCTCCAGGTCCCACATTTAGCCAGACACCTAAGTGATGCAAGCACACAATGCTGCTCTTGCCCACAAAGGGGCGCACTCATGTGGAGTTCTTTCACAGTGGCTGAAAGGCTGCTGGTACACCCATTCTCTCTCTGCCTCTTCCTCTTTCTTTCTCTCTCTCTCTCTCTCCTCTGTGTGTGTGTCTCTCTCAAATAATAAAAAATTTTAAAAAATAATTTTTTTTGAAGTTGGGTCCCTACTCTAGCCAAAGCTGACCTGGAACTCACTCTTTAGTCCCAGGCTGGCCTCAAATTCATGATGATCCTCTAACCAAGAGAAAGGATGGTAATTTGGTTGATGTTGAGAGGGGAGATCCAAGTAAAATGTCTGTTGGCTGGCTGGGTATTTAAATATAGCACGTTAGAAAAAGTAGATGAAACTAAAGAAGTAGACTTGGGAGAAATCTGTTTCTAAGCAGCAGAAGAGGAGGATGTGGGCAGCAGAGAGGGCAGAGAAGATCACAAAGAATCTCCAGAATCTGCAACATTTCCAGGAAAGGAAAAGCCCTTCAATGAGAAGAAACGATAGTTCAAGGGATGGTAGGAGGACAAAGAGGTTACAAACACAAAGAAAGGAGGGCTGGGTGTGGTGGCTCATGCCTTTAATCCCAGCAATCGGGAGGCAGAGGTAGGAGGATCCCCATGAATTCAAAGCCACCCTGAGACTACATAATGAATTCCAGGTTAGCCTGGAGTGATACCCTACCTCAAAAAAACAAAACAAGGGCTGGAGAGATGGCTTAGGGGTTAAGGCGCCTGCCTCCTAAGCCTAAGAACACTGGGTTCCAGTCTCCAGCAGTTCCAATCTCCAGGTCCCACGTTTAGCCAGATGCAAAGTGACGCAAGGGCGCAATGCCGCACTTGACCACAAGAGGGCGAACACATCTGGATTTCGTTTGCAGCAGCTGAGACACTGCTGGCGCGCCATCTCTGTCTTCCTCTCCCCCTCTCTCTCTGTCTCTCTCTCTGTCTCTCTCTGTGTCTCTCTCCAAAAAAAAATAATAGAAAATTAAAAAAAATAAAAAGTTAAAAAACAAAACAAAACAAAAAGAAGTTTTTTGACTAGGGAGGGATGGTAGGAATGCTTACTATTTGTAATATAAAAACCAAGATATACTACTTTTTGGCAACTAGATTAATGTAAAATCACCTTGGTAGAAATGTACAGTATTGTAGCCACATTGGGAAATAGTACAGCAGTTTTTACAAAGATTAACCATCCTGTTTATGTGATGTGGTCAGCAAGTGTAGTCCCTGATATTTGCCCAAACAAGAGAACATGTATCTACACAAATACCTAAGGATACATGTTTATATGTATATATGATAGCTTCCCAAATTTGGGAAGCAACCCCCAAAATGTTCTTTAATAGATGTATGGAAAAGCAAACTAGTACACCCATTTAGCAGAATACTATTTATCATTAAAAGGAATTTAATTTTAAGCCACACACACACACACAAAAAAAAAAAAAAACCATGGAGGGACCTCAAATGCGTATTGATGAGAAAAAAATAGCCAGTGTGGAAAGGTTATAGTATTGTATAATTAATTCTCCAAATATGTGACATTATGGAACAGGCAAAGCTGTGGAGGCCATAAAATCAAGGGTGGTAAGGGCAGGGTGAGATGGGAGAACAAATAGGCTTTTAAATTTTTTTAACATTTTTGTTTATTTATTTGAGAGAGAGAGAAAAAATGGGCACACCAGGGCCTTTAGCCACTGTAAACGAACTCCAGATGCATGTGCCACCTTGTGCAACTGGCTTATATGGCTACTGGGGAATGAACCTGGGTCCTGTGGCTTCACAAGCAAGCACCTTAACCACTAAGCCATCTCTCTAGCCCACAAATGGGCTTTTTAAATCCATAGAGTTGTACAACAGAAAAGGAACCATGCAGCAGAGGGGGAGCCTGCAAAAGAGATAGCTGTGCAGCAGAGGGAGACCCTGAAATAGAAAGGGAGCACTGCAACAGAGGGAGTCTAATTTAGACCATGGACTTCAGTTAATAATAAGTCAATAACCATTCATTTATTATAACAAATATACCATTTTACTAAAATGAATACCTTTATGATAACTCTGTACTTTCTGCTCAGTTTTTCTGTAAACTAAAGCTGTTCTAAAAAGAATCTTTTAAATGGATGGATCTGGAAAGGATTATACTTAGTGAGGTACCCCAGGCCCAGAAAGCCAAACATCATATGTTCTCCCTCATATGTGGACCCTAGCTACAAATGATTGGAGTTCTATGTGAGTAAAAATAAAACTCAGTAGCAGAAGCCAGTAAGCTAGAAAGGGGATAAAAAGGGAATAGAAAGGGAGGGAGGGAGGATTAATAGGATGGTATTGTATATATGTAAGTAGAAGAATAGATTAATGGGGGTGAAAGGCCTAAGTGAGGTCAGGGGAAGAAATTGAGTAAAGGAATGGTGGAGGGAAGGCTAATCAAAATCTAAGAGGATATAAATAAGTCATATGGAAACCTACTTTTCTAGACAATGGAACACTCAGAAGCCATAGATTGTTACTAGAAAATTTTCAGTGCCAGGGATGGGCTACCTTTCAGTGAGCTGTTGGCCAGGGAGGTCACAGATACCCCCAAAACATGATAGGCCATTGCCGAGGCCCTTGGTTTCCCCAGGAATCGATGGTAAGACCCTATTGCTGAAGAGTCCACATACTTGGGTGGCAAGTTCACTTGAGAAATTCTGCTGGAGCTGAGCTGAAAACCTCCTCCATGTGGACCAGCTGACAGAAAGTTGAAAAAAGCTACACTGCATGCAGTTCAATGGGAGAGAGAAAACACCAGTGAAGGTACTCAACAGTGAACACTGCAAGCTTTAAATTTGGCCATCCAGGCCAAATGAGCCAATGGGTGCAATAGTGGCATGTCTGTTATGGGGGAAACCAACCGCTCTCTTAATTGGACTGGAGGCCTACTCCATGGGAGGGAATACATCCCTGATACTGAAAACCTATGACAGGGGTAGTCATGAGCCCTAAGGGTGTAATGTCTGCTGGTGTCTCGCTAAATGTATATACTATGCTCACCAAACTGCCCAGTAAGCATTTCTCTTAATGTCCACACCCATATATTAATGCTACTCTCACTTTTGGTTAGAGAAGCTTCTCTTTTCAGATGGTGGCAACCTTGGGATGACTCAGAAGGTACCATAGTACTGAGAAGAAGTGACAGAGCCGTGCTCAGCACTGAAACATCTCAAACCTACCTTCCAAGGCTCAGGGTCCATTGCTGAAGAGAGGGCAGAAAGAATGTAAGAGCCAAAGGAAGAGTAGGACTCCTTACAACATGCTCCTCCAGACAAAAAATGGCCTGGATATCCATGACCTCACAGTGCCTGACACTACCTACACAAGACCATCATAATAGGAAGAAAAGATCATGACATCAAACTAAAAAGAGAGATTGACTGAGAGGAGGAGGGGATATGATGGATAGTGAAGGTTCAAAGGGGAAAGTGGGGGGGGGGAGGGAGGGAAGTACCATGGGATATTGTCTACAATTAAAGAAGTTGTCAATAAAAAATAAAATAAAAAATAAAAAGTAAAAAAAATAAAAATAAAAAAATAAAAAGAGTCTTTTGGGCTGGGGAAATGGCTTAGTGGTTAAAGGTGCTTGCAAAACCTTCCTCAGTACCCATGTAAAACCAGATGCACAAAGAGGCACATGCATCTGCATTTTTTTTGAGAGAGACAGAGACAGAGGGAGAGGAAGACAGAGATGGGTGCGCCAGCAGCCTCTCAGCTGCTGTGAACAAAATCCAGATGCATGCGCCGCCTTGTGGTCAAGTGTGGCATTGCGCCCTTGCCTCACTTTGCATCTGGCTAAACATGGGACCTGGAGATTAGAACCCTGTAGATTGGAACCAGTGCTCTTAGGCTTAGGAGGCAGGAGCCTTAACCGCTAAGCCATCTCTCCGGCCCGTATCTGCATTTTGATTGCAGTGGAAAGCAGCCCTGGTGTACCCACACACACATGCACATGCTCTCTCCCCTCATAAATTAATAAAAACATTTTTTAAAGTCTGTTAATTAAAATAGAATGAAGAATAAAAGATGGAATAAATAAAGGAAAATCAAGCTGTGTAGATAACTATCTTGAGACATCAAACAGATTGTTAAAATTAATTTTGTGTGCCTATGTTCCAGGTAGAACAAAACTTGTGACTTGTCACTTGTGGATATTTGTCTACAAGGGTTAATCATTGCACAGGCAAAGGCTGGGGACATGGAAAACTATGCACCTTGTTTGTGAGCTTCTACAACACAAGGGACTCAACAGCTTCTCCAAAGATTTCCTGATAGGCCTGATCTGTCTTAGACCAAGCTGGTGTGATAAACATGAGTCAGCAACTTGTGATCTATCATATGCCAAAAATAATAAATATTTTTCAGTTTGGCCTAAACTCCCCATAGGTTTTACTTCCTTAAATGCTCAATAAAAGCTGCAAGTAGGACTGGAGAGATGGCTTAACAGTTAAGGCATTTGCCTACAAAGCTGATGGACTCAGGTTTGTTCCCCAGGACCCATGTGAGCCAGATGTATAAAGTGACACATGCATTTGGAGTTCCTTTGCCGTGGCTGGAGGCCCTGGCATGCCCATTCTCTGTCTTTCTCTCCCTCCTTGCCTCCTTATCTCTTGGTCTCTCTCAAATTAGTACATAAAAACAATTTTTTTTTTAAGCTGCAAGTAAAGTCAGGATGGGGCTTCACTCCAGTGGAGCCCCCTGGCCCTCCTTAAAACTATCTTGTTAGCCCGGTGTGGTGGCACACGCCTTTAATCCCAGCACTTGGGAGGCAGAGGTAGGAGGATCCCCATGAGTTAGAGGCCACCCTGAGACTACATAGTGAGTTCCAGGTCAGCGTGGGCTACAGTGAAACCCTACATTGAACTCCCCCCCCCCAAAAAAAACTACCTCTATCTTGTTATTTTTATTTTCTTTTGTTTATTTTTTTATTTGAGAGCAACAGACAGAGAGAGAAAGAGGCAGATAGGTAGAGAATGGGCACACCAGGGCCTCCAGCCACTGCACACGAACTCCAGATGCATGTGCCACCTTGTGCATCTGGCTTATGTGGGTCCTGGGGAATCAAGCCTTGAACCAGGGTCCTTAGGCTTCATAGGCAAGTGCTTAACCACTAAGCCACCTCTCCAGGCCCTATCTTGTTATTTTTATGTGATCATTTTGCATACCTCACAATAGTACTGAAAGTTCTCTGCTTCAAAACTTCCTCAGCTCCACACCACAAAGGGAGTGTGATTTCTTTCACATGATGTGAAAAATATCCATGTGCTAATTTCTGCCCAATTTTAAGTATAGTCTGCTGAATGATAAGTTCCACCTGCAAGTTCCTTCTTTGTCCGACTTAATTTGAGGTCTGGACCATGCTTCCTGTGCTGCTCCTGCTGTGCCTCTGCCTGTCCTGCTTTCTGTACCTTGACCAATCTCACATGTCCTACCACCTTCCCCTAAGCAAAAATGATTTCTGTCCAACTGGTGCAGTGGTGGCATATCTGTTATGGGGGAAACCAACTGCTCTCTGATTGCATTTAAGGCCCACTCCAAGGGAGGGAATTCCCATGGGGGAAACTATCAACTGTTATCTGGCTAAATGGGTATATTATTCCCACCAAAGTTCCCCCTAAATACTTACATTTATGCCCACATATTTATTCTTTTTTAAAGCTTTTTTTTATTATTTATTTTGAGAGAAAGGAAAGAGAAAAAGAGGCAGAGAGAGAGACTGGCTGTGCCAGGGCCTTCAGGCACTGCAAATGAACTCCAGATGCATGCACCTCCTTATGCACATGTGTGACATTGTGTGCTTGCAACATTGTGTATCTGGCTACATGGGACCTGGAGATTCGAACATGAGTTATAAGGCTTCTCAGGCAAGCACCTTAACTGCTAAGCCATCTCTCCAGCCCCTATCTAATTTATTCTTCTCTCACTTTTGGCTGGAGAAGCTTTTCTTTACAGATGATGGCAGTGACCACTGGGGGGACCCAAACTCACAAAAGTGCTGAGAAGAAATGACAATGATGTGTTCAGCATCAAGTGAGTCATCTCTATCATACCATCCAAAGCTCAGGGCCCATTGTAAAAAAGATGGCAGAAAGAATGTAAGGGCTCAAAGAAAGGGAGGAATGCCTTGCAATTCTGTCTTCCAGATGGAAAGATATACACCTTGAGTATGGAGCTCCTAGGACACAAGGGACTCATCAGCTTCTCCAAAGATTTCCTGATACAGTAAGCATAATTTGTCTTAGACCAAGCTGATGTGATAAACATGAGTCAGCAACTTGTGATCCATATGATGGGGAGAATAATCAATATTTTTCATGACCTGACAGTGGCTGATACTACCTACCCAAGAGCTGCAGAATAGGAGAAAAAGTGATGACATCAAAACAGAAGAGAGACTGGTTAGAAAGAAGAAAGGATTCAGTGGAGGAGGATTTGGGAGGGGAAAACAGGGTGGTGGGAGGGGATATAATCATGATATATTGTCTGTATATATGGAGGTTGTCAATAAAAGGCTTTAAAAAAAGAATGATTTCTCTCCCAGTTCCGCAATTCCTTTGGTACTTATTTCCAATTAATAATTAGAATACCACAAAGTAAATAATAAGCCAGTTTTAGCACAAAAATTAGGGACAGAAAGAAGCTGGACCAAAGTAGATTTGAAGGGAAAGGCCACTACATGTAAGTTGGACCACTTTGTGGGGATGATGTGGTTTTATTATTTTTGGAAACATCACTTTTTTATTTGTTTGTTTGTTTTTTGAGGTAGGGTCTCATTCTAACCCAGGCTGACCTGGAATTCACTATGTAGTCTCAATATGGCTTTGAACTCATGGCGATCTTCCTACCTCTGCCTCCCAAGTGCTGGGAGCTCCAACATTGCTGTTTTTTGTTTTTTTTTCTGGAGTATGTGGCTTTACCTAGTGGGTTTCAGGGTGGTGAGAAATCAATTCCCAGTTGCTCTTTGGCTAACTAGTACTAGTAGATCAGTGTCATTAAGGTCTGCTTTGAGATCAGTAGTTCTGGCCCCAAAAGCTGTGGTCCTCTATTTTGGGGAATATAGAGAGGGGCAAATGACATACTCCCCTCTGGTACCTAGCCTAATGACTTTTGAGTTAGATTCCCCAGTAACCCAAGTAAAATGAAATGCACAAAGTGGCACATACATCTGGAGTTTGTTTGCAGCAGCTATAGAAACCCTGGTGCACCCATTTTCTCTTTCTGCCAGGTTTGGTGGCACATGCCTTTAAGCCCAGCACTCAGGAGGCTGAGGTAGGAGGATCACTGTGAGTTCGGGGCTAGCCTAAGACTACATAGTAAATTACAGGTCAGCCTTGGCCAGAAAAAGACCCTACCCCCCCCCCAAAAATCAATTACTTATTAGTTTTTCTATCATTTATCTAATGAACATTAAGACCAACTATATTCCGAGCATGGTGCCAGGCACAGGGGGTCAGGGGATACAAGATGACATTACTATCCTTGAGACATTAAGTCTGACTAAACAGGCTAGCCTGTCCTACAGCATTCTCTACAATTGGCCCTTTGTTAAGTGAAATTTCCTTGGCAGATGTGAACACACATCTATTCACTACAAATAGGGAATAGACAATAGACCAAGGCATGATTGCCCCAAAACCAGTTTTAGTGAATCAGTGAGCAGAGAGAGGGGTTGCTTACAGGAGCATGGATCTTCCAAAGGATAAGTTTCTGTGGGTTAGTCCCTCAGTCTATAGTACCATATGATGGTGACTCAGCCTGTAAGGGTATTATATAGCAAATCCTTCCAAGTCAAAATATTCCCTCCTGGAGGAAGAGGGAGTCAGGAAGTCAACAAGTCTGAAAGAACAGAAATTTCAAGTCACATAACTATACCCTGTGGTTATAGGAGCAATAAACAACTGTTGAAAGGCAGATTCTGACCAGAGCTGTGAAGCAATTTTCTAAACTTAAAATATTGCAAGACCCTTTTCCCCTAAGGTTATATAAAAAGCAAACAAGTGCTTGCAGGGAGACCCCCAACTAGCCACAAGTCCAACAGTATGCTCCAGAGATGCACCTTCTGTCAGCTGCCACCTACACTGGGGTGGGCTTTGTGGTGATGTACTGTGTAGCCAGCCAGTAAATTCTCATCCTGCATGAGAAAAGAAGGTCTCTACTAGTACCCTCTGCCAGTCATGTTTTTGCTCAGTAATAAAGCCCATTCCACCTATAGGGTGAGCTATACATTTGTATATATTTTATGTTTGTTTATTTATTTGAGAAAGAGAGAGACACAATAGGCACGTCAATGCCTCTAGCCACTGTAAATGAACTCCAGATACATGTGCTACCTTGTACATCTGGCTTACGTGAGTCCTGGGAACTTGAACTTGAATCCTTTGGCTTTTCAAGCAAGCATCTTCACCTCTAAGTCATCTCTCCAGCCCTGAGCTCTACATTTGAAAGCAGCTTTCCTTAGTGGTGTAAAATGAATTGTTTTTCAGGATAATATCTAGATGTCACTCAGCTTCCATAGCGACAGCTTATTTATGTTTCCTGTCAAGGTGATTACTTAAAAGAGTAACTGTCAGATTCAAAGAAGAGATACTATACTTGAAGTGGCTCAAGGAAATACCTATTGTGTTTCCATGGTGGATCTGGAGTTTGCTAAAGATCACTGTCTCTTCCTGCTATTTCCTACCTTATGCAGATGACCCTCTTTGAGCAGTGTTGTCTATCCCCACAGAGAGTCTTGTGCTAAGGGTCCCTGCCTATGGAAGTAGGTATTCTGCCCTGGATCTTTGAGAAAATGACCCTCACTTTGCTTTAATTTTGGCTGCACTTGGCTTGCATTTTTCTTCTGTCACCTGATTTGGGGAGGCAATAATTGTGACTATTTGGGGCCAGATGATGAGTTTCTTCAAAGTAAGGATTGAATTAGTTTATCTCTCTCATAACTCACTTCATCCTAGTGATGACCACAGTATTCTTTTTCCCTTCCTTTCCTTTCCTTTTTTTTTTTTTTTTTTTTTTTTTTTTTTGAAAGCCCAATAGACTGGCCTTTTTTTCATGAGAGAGAGAGAAAGATAGAGAATGCCAGGGCCTCCAGCCCCTGCAATCAAACTCCAGACTCATGTGGGCCCTTGTGTGCATGTGTGACCTTGTGCCCTTTTGTCACTTGTGTGTCTGGCTTACTCTTACTGCTAAGCCATCTCTCCACCCCACAGTATTCTTGTAGTGATTGTTTTTGGATAAACTAGTGTGAGTGTTATGGAGAGAGAGAGAGAGAGCGCGCACTGGTGCTCTCATTCTTCTGGAAATTGTTTCCTCAATGGAGTTCCACATCTGCGTTGTGTGCCAGCCAGAGTCCCAGCCTATTCTGCACTTGTTACAAGCCAAAAAATGACTGAAGCAAGCAAGGTTCCAGTCCTGTGATCAGAAGAGATGCCATCCTCAGCCTTGGGCATGGAAGGTAGTCAGAGGGTTTGTTGACCAAGTTGTTTTCCTATCTCTGAACCCACTATGTCTATCTTTAGAAACAAAATAGAAATATGGTTGTCATGACTCTAGTCAGAGCGAAAGCCTTCTTCCTTCTTGGGAAGTTTCTATTGATTCAAGGAGTGGGCTGGAAGGGCACCCTGCAACAGAGCTATTGAAACACCTGTGACAGCTTTTGAGAGGGCTTGGTTCCCCATTCTTTCCATTCTTATCCCTTGCAAAGACCGTGGGGGAAGAGTTTTTGAGGCAAACTGTGGATTTACAGATGCCAAGGATGTCTGCTCAACCAGACCTGACTGTGCTGCTTCCTCAGATCCTGTGTAGATCTCTGCCCAGGGGAGTGCACTGCCTGTGCTCACTGCCCTTACGATGCAAGTGTTTCTCCCAATGGTTGCCAGGGAGAACATTTGTTACCCATCTTGGCCCTTTCATCTTTTTAAAAATTTTACTTTTGACAATTTTATGCAAGCATATAATATATTTTGATCATATGCACCCCCAGTTATTCTCTTTTTCCTCCCTTTATTGCATCTTCACACCATGCACATCCATCTCTTCTTTTATTGCTGAAAGAATGCAAACTTCCATTTCTCCACCACCTGTACATTCTTCAAAAATGTTCTGCTCATAGCTTGTCAGTTGGCCATTATTACAGCAGGAGGGAGCCCAATCTCACAAAACTTGAAGACCAACACTAGGAGCAGTGTTGAACAGACTGGCCTCCGGTACTGAATGGATGTCTTAATAAACTTTTAGATGTGATGTGGCCAGCATCAGTATAGTAGGCTAAAAGGGAAAAGGCTGCAGAACCACTGGGAGTGACAGCCCTAGGAAGCTGATGATCTTACCAAAAAGAATTGATCACATATATCCAGAAAGAGAACATGGTATCGAACACACATCCAGATGTGAGTACTATCTCTCCAGTGGGAGAAAAGCTGCTTGTTATAATTGCTTGTACTTTATAATCATGGTTCCTGTGGGCCATTTCTGGGTGGGTTCTGCACAGTGCATGGCTAGGACTTTACTTTGAAGAGCCTAGAGGAAACTGGAGTGACTTTGGTGTATTGGGTTGCAAATCTACAAGAAAAGAGAAAAAACAAACTTCATAGACCTCTTTCTATAAAAAGAAAACCTGTTGTATCACAGGCTAAATAGCTGTAGGTCCCCTTGGCAATTTGTGATGAGAAACAGAATTGGCAAATTGAGGAGCTATATAAATGGGACAGGAGGCTGGCAGGAAAGAAGGCAGTTCTCAGGCTAAGTCCTGATCTGGATGCAGTGTGTTCTGAAGACTGATGTTTGTGAATCTACTTCCTTTCTCATTAAGAGCAGGCAGCATGAGTGCATTTAAGTTTTTTTTTTTCTCCATGTGAAAATGAGTTTTGTGACAAAGAGGGATGATTGTCAGGTGTGAGCAGAGCACAGTCCTTATTTTCAGTAGTAAGAAGTGTCTTAAATTATAACTTTTTGTTGTTGTTTTTCAAGATAGGGTCTTGCTCTAGCTCAGACTGACCTGGAATTCACTGTGCAGTCTCTGGCTGTCCTTTAACTCATGATCCTCCTACCTTGGTCTCTAGAGTGCTGGAATTAAAGGTGTGCACACCTGGTAACTGATGATGCTTTACTTGGAAGAAGAAGCTGTGATGGTCAGGGTACCCAACAGGCTGGCAGTGAAATCTCACTCATTGCCTATAGACTGGTCACATTCCTTTCCTTTCCTCGTTCATTGTCAGGGATTTTCCAATCTTCATTCATTCATATTTTTCTCTCTCTCTCTCTCCCCTTCCTTCCTCCCTCCCTCCCTGCCTGCCTGCCTCCAAATATGGCCTTCTCAGATGAGGAACAAAATATCCTTTCCTCTCATTCCAAGTGAAGTGGTAGGAGGCAGCAAGAAGCAGAGAAGACTCAGCAGCTGACCCCTTCACAACAACCTATGTGTAAATGCATCTTCTAGTAAATGCTGGAGGTGCTAACAGTGAGGAAATTCCTGTGCTGAAATTGAGAATGAGTTTGCCAAGTTCATATGCACAAGGATGGTATTAGTTAGCCGTAGATAGGAACTGACAACCTGGGATTCTGTTCTTGATCTCCATGGACAGTGCTCTGTGTAAGAGTGTGTGTTGGGGGGGGAGGGTTGTGGGGAAATATCCAAGATCTAGTATGAGTGAGTGAATGCTATTCTGTGGGTGTGTTGGTTGTATGGTGGGATGGGAGTAAAAAGCATTATTTTTTTTTTTTGAGGCAAGCCCAAGAAACTGGTTTTTATTTTTATATGAGAGACAGAGAGAGAATTGGTGTGGCAGGGCTTCTACTCCAGATGCATGTGCCACCTTGTGTGCCTTGCTCATGTGTGACTTTGCATACTTGTGTCACCTTGTGCACCTTGCTTACATGGATCTGGAGAGTAGAACATGGATCCTTAGGCTTTGCAAGCATCTTAACTGCTAAGCCATTTCTCCAGCCCTAAAAAGCATTCTTAAGTAGCATAGCTGTAACTGAAAAGCAAAATATTACAATGCTAGTTGTTAAATATTTCATCACCACTGGAGTACTTTTCTGTTTAAAAAAATGAATGATATGGGTAGAGGGACTTGTAAAGGGCTAATTACCAATAGCAACTATTAAAACAAGGCTATCTTAGCCTGCACTTCAGACTTTAGTCTCATTATCTGAGAGGCTGCATCTGTGGCATGTGATAGGAGGATGGAATGGGATGCCAGGAGCTGGTTGGACCTTGCATTTTTGCTAACCAGGCTGCATAACTGCTGGTGTGGTGCTTGTAAACTCAGCTGATGGGCTGTGCTGAAGTTGCAGTGTAGATCTTTATTCTTAGAGGCTAAGCTGTGGAATGCAATGAGTAAATGATATTTGTATGAACTAGCTTGTTATCTTTAACTCAGATACTCATTTCAGGAAGGGAATGGGGGGGTAAAGTCAAATTGCAGAGATAGAAAATGGGTAGGTGACAGGGAAGAATGTGTTTGTAGGAAAAAGATGATTTAGGAACTCATGACTATACTGTGCATTTTCTTGCATTTTGTCCTGGAGTAATTTTGCAGTCTTTGGACAGAGTGGCAACTAAGTATAATTGGGTTTAATGTGCCACAGGTCACCTTCCTAAAAAGAAACAGTGCAACCTATGTTGTTAAGACAAACTTGTAAATTGTTTAACAGAATGGGAAACATAAAGCCCAAAATGTAGTAATTCTGTGCAACTTTTGGTCATCTTTAGCTTTTGAGTATGTCTAGCTTCAATGCTCTTATTGCTTTTGATAACTCTGTCTTTTCACTGGTTCATTTAAGAACTGTTTGTGGGCTGGGGATATAACTCAGTGGTGGCACACTTGCCTGGCATGTATAAGACCCTGGGCCCAATTTCCAGAATGGGAAAGGGGAAGATACACACCCTGAGTATCTCTGACTGACCAACAGAGACACTCCTGTTTTGCAGCAACACCTTTTCCAGACTGTTGGTTCCAGTGACCTGGTGAGTGGGAGGACTCCAATCGAGCTTGCCAGGTATTGCAGTTACCTTCTAGTTTCTGGGACAAAACACATGACCAAAAGCAACTGATGAGAAGAAAGGATTTACTTTGACTTAGAGTCTCAAGAAGCTTTGTGATGACAGGGGAAGCATGGTATGAGTAGAGGCTGCACATCAGTTCTGCCCACAGCAAGTATTAAGCAGCAGCAGGAGAGTGAGCCAGATTCTAGCAAGGGGGACCAAGCATTCAGAACACATGAGTTTGTGGGGAACATCTGATACAAACCACCATGTTCTGACCCTGGCCCCATAGATTCACAATCATACAGGATTTAAATGCAATGTATTTAGTCTTTAAACTTTAAAATTTCCCATAGTTTTTTCAATCCCAGTATTGTTCAAACACCCCCAGAGTCCAAGGTCTCTTAGCTTTGAGCTGTAAAACCAAAAACATATAATGGCATGAGCATTAATGGCATGACAGCATTTTCTTTGCATTTGTATATATTGTTCTGTTTTAAATTTTAAAAAATTTTTATTTATTTGAGAGAGCAAGGAAGAGGCAGAGAGAGAGAGAGAGCGGTAGAGAGAAAGAGAATGATAGAGAGAGAGAATGGGTGTACCTGGGCCACTGCAAACGAACTCTAGATGAATGTGCCACCTTGTGTATCTGGCTTACATATGTCCTGGGAAATTGAACCTGGGTCCTTTGGCTTTGCAAGCAAGCACCTTAACCACTAAGCCATCTCTCCAGCCCTATATTGTTATTTTAAATAAGTATATTTTAAAGTACTAATTGCCTTTGTGGTAGTTTGAATAGATGGCCCCCAATATATTCAGTGTTTTATTAGTTTATAGTTTGCATCTGCAGCCACCTTGCTGGAGGCAATGTCACTGACCTGAAGCTGTCTGTTACAGCCTTGTTCTCTTAGTGGTATGAATTAGATATTCCTTCTTCTGCCCTAAATACTGTTTACCTTTGAACTCTAACTGTGCTTTCATCTGGTTTAATAATGACTCTAGGAGTGCTTGGGAGGAGTCATGGTCTTTAAAATTCTACTCATTTTCATTATTTCATGGAAAGGGAAGCTTGAGTTTGCTGTAGTTACTACCTTCAGATCCTTGCTCAACAAAAACTCGAGAAACCACATTTACCAGAGACTGTGGGGTATGGGCCACTGGCACCAGTCTGCCTTCAGACTCTGCCTAATAGCCATGGCAGACCCACAAAATCCAGCCCAGATGTGGTGGGGTTTTGCTGGTGCAGACTGGGAGGTCCTGGGAGGGGGTTCTATTAGGCCTTCATAACCAGAATAGGAATACAGAGCTAACCTCACAGTTCTGGCCAAACTATGGAGAATGGAGGGAGGAAGAAAGTGAAGAAGGTGAGACATTCTGCTACCTTCTGTTCAAGAGCTTTGCTATGGAAAGCATGCTTTTAGATGTCCTGTCTCCTTGGTTTCCCTCCCCTAAACTATGCACTCAGCAGGATTCCCCTAAGGTAGGCAGAAGTATAGCCTGCCCCTGTGTGTTGAGTGACACTGATGGCTGCTTTGTTTTGTAACCCCCAGATCCCAACAACGTCATTAGTAACAAAGGTATCCTCCAGTGATCACAAACATCTTTACCTGTAGGTGCCAGTGGCTTTGTGTTGAGCTGAAGGAACTTGTCTACTACTTTGCTGAGATCCTCTTTCTCTCCTAATTCATGAGCCAGCAAGATGCAGTCGCTATGCTTTCAGAACGTCTTCTCATAGCTTCGTATAAAGGCCAAGCAGAGAATGTGGTTCAGCTCATCAACAACGGCGCCAAGGTTGCAGTTACCAAGGTAACAAGAGAAAAAACGATGTAGCTATTTGGTAGGAATAGCCTACCTCTTAGCTGTTGTCTGCACAATTATTGTTTGGTTTACAGTTTCTAAAGAACTGGCTTTTGGGGGAGAACAGGGGAGAGGACTAAGCAGATGGCTCAATGATTAAAAACACTTGCCAGCCTGCATTCAATCTCCTAGGACCCCTGTAAATTCACTTTTTAAAAATTTATTTATATAAGCACAGAGAAAGAGAGAGAGAGAGAGAATGGAGTGGGCCATTCCTGATACATGTGCTTTACATGGGTACTAGGGAATTGAACTGGGTCCTTTGCAGGCAAGTACCCTAACCTCTAAGTCTTCTCTCCAGCCCCCTAAATTCACTTTTTTTTTTTTTTTTTTTTTTTTGGTTTTGCAAGGTAGGGTCTCACTCTGGTCCAGGCTGACCTGGAATTAACTATGTAGTCTCAGGGTGGCCTCGAACTCCTACCTCTGCCTCCCGAGTGCTGGGATTAAAGGCGTGCATCACCACGCCCGGCTTAAATTCACTTTTGAGCCTGACTCATTTGTAGCACCAAGATGCATGCACATGTACTAAAATAAAAAATACGGACTAGAAAGATGGTTCAGTGGTTAAAGTCACTTGCTTACAAAACCTGACAACCTAGTTTTGATTCACCAGTACCCATGTAAAGCCAGATGCATGCATCTGGAGTTTATTTGCAGTGACAAGAGGCCCTGGCATGCCCATCCCCCTTTCTCTGCTTGCAAATAAATATGAAACAATAATAAAGTAAAAGAAATAAAACTTGCGTTTTGTCCCGTGATAGTGGTTTGGGAAGAAACTAGGAGGATTAAAAATGCTTTTATTGTCTTTTTTCAAATGGAGAGCTTGTAATTAGTATTGGACAATTTTTAAAATTTTAAAATTTTAAAAATGATTTTTTTTCTCACCTATTTTTGTAACCAGTGGACAAAAGATTTCTTGGAAGAAGTTGCTATACAACTTACTCTGCTTACTGGGCAAAGGGTTTGTGCAGTCCAAGGAATGTAGACTAGCTCATGGTCAGGAAGCACCCACTGCTGTCTTACTGTCCTATTTGAACAGTAAAATGCTGGATTATGTGACTAACACAACCACTATGGGCTCTGATTTCATTTGGGCCAGTGGCACTGTGGGGGACACTTTGCAGGACATTGCTTTCCCCTCATCAATGAATAATACCATGGAAGACAAGGCAACATAGAGGTCAAAGGGAGTTTTGTAACAGAGTCCCAAGAAAGGCATGCCCTGGCAAAGTGTAGTGAAGTGAAGGCCTCTGATTAATTTTTCAGTACCAGGTATGAATTTATTCCCATGGAATGGTCCTCCAGTCCAGTCAGAGGGCAATTGGTTTCTACCTAACAGCCACCACTGCACCAGTTGGAATATCTGGCCTGGCTGGCCAGCAGTAGAACTTGCAGTGTCCACTGCTGGATAACACCACTGATGACTTTTCTCCCCCAACAGGATGCATGGGTCTTTCCAGCATCCTGACAGCTAGTCAACAGGGAGTGTTCTGCAGCCAAAGCATGTGGAGATTTTAGCAATAGGGTCTTATTATCTAGTACTGGTGGGCAACCAAGAGCCTTGACAATATACTGTAATGTTCCGAGGGCCTCAGGAATCTCCCTGATGCACAGCTCATTGGAAGGTATCCCACTCCTGGCACTGAAATTTTCTCACAACAATCTATGGCTTTTGAGCATATTATCTACCCCCATAAGGTACTTCTGTCCAGACTCTTTGTTTTGTTTTGCTTTTCGAGGTAGAGTCTCACTGTAGCCCAGGCTGACCTGGAATTCACTATGTAGTCTCAGGGTGGCCTCAAACTCATAGTGATACCTACCTCTGCCTCTTAAGTGCTTGGGTTAAAGGCATGGGCCACCACACCTGGCTTGTCCAGACTTTCTTCTTTTAACATATATATTATTAGCTAGCAAAGAAATAAGTTTCATATGGCTTATTCATAACATCTCTAATTTTAATTAGTCCTCATCCCATACCTATTTCTCCTCTGTCCCCTTCCCTGACCCTCCATAGTTCACCCCCAGTATTCTGCCCCTCTACTTACATATCTACTTTATCCTCCCCTCTTCTCCCTCCCTCATGGCTTCTTCTTAGCTTTCTGACCTCTTCTATTGCCTTAAAAAATATTTTTATTTATTTGCAAGCAGAAAGAGAGAGAGAAGGAAAGAGAGTAAGAGAATGGGATAAAGAAAGAATGAGCATGCCCGGACCTCTTGCCACTGTAAATGAATTCAAGATTGTATGTGCCACTTTGCATCTGGCTTTATGTGGGTAATGGGGAATTGAACTTGGCAGTCAGGCTTTGCAAGCCAGTGCCTTTAACCACTGTGCAATATCCCCAGCTCACCTGGTAGGAAATTTAAAAAGATTATAGGTAATTCTCATGTCTGATAGGTTTTAAAATGAGTGGTTTAAGTTGGTAGCTATCAAAATGTAATCTTGGATGTGAGGGCAGTCTGGTTGCAGCGTCTGTCACCTCATTGATGGACAGGGTTGATTGAGCTGATCTGGCTGGCTAGATCATTGTTCCCTTACTCCTTCACCTCTCATGTGTGTCCCTCCCAAAGCTGCATGCTGACCTGATGACCTTCCCTGCATAAAGGAGGTCTGGTGCTCCATTAAGGATATATGAGTAGCTTCACTCCCCTGCTAGAACCTCTAAACAAACTCTCAAAATGTAATCCCAACTGGTAGTATTTACCTTTCAGCAACCTGTTAGCAATGAAAAATTTCAGGTTCCACCTACAATTACTGAATCATATATTCTGGCAAGGGAGACTGTGGTACATGTTCTTGCAGTCAGGTTTGCATTGCTGGCAGAAGTCACCCTGACCAAGAGCAGCTTTTGGGAAAATGGGGTTTATTTTGGCTTACAAGCTCTAATGGGAAGTTCCATGATGGCAGGGAAAAATGATGGCATGAGCAGAAGGTGGACATCACCCCCTGGCCAATATAAGGTGGACAATAGCAACAGGAGAATGTGCCAAACACTGGCAAGGGGACACTGGCTATAACACCCATAAGCCTGTCCCCCAACAACACACTTCCTCCAGGAGGTGCCAATTCCCAAATCTCCATCACCTGGGAACCTAGCACCCAGAACACCTAAGTTTATGGGTGACACCTGAATCAAACCACCACACATGTTTTAGCCAGTTCTCCATGGGATTCTGATTCCCTGTAAAATTTAAGAACTACTGGTTAAGGCATTTTAGTATAAAAAGCCACATATGTGACTCTACAAAAGCATTAGCAGAATAGATGCTGTAACAAAGATTGGTTTAGGGGTTGGCAGAATGGCTTAACAGTTAAAAGTGCTTGCTTGCAAAGCCTGCTGGCTGGGGGTTCAATTCCCCAGCCACCCATATAAAGCCAAATGGGTATTCAAAGACAACATGTTCATTGTTGCAGTCAGGTTTGCATTGCTGGCAGAAAACACCTGATCAAGAGCAGCTTATGGGAAAAAAGTGGGGGGGCGTATTTTGGCTTACAGACTTGAGGGGAAGCACAATGATGGCAGGGAAAACGATGGCACGAGCAGAGGGTGGACATCACCTCCTGGCCAATATCAGGTGGACAACAGCAACAGGAGAATGTGCCAAACACTGGCAAGAGGAAGCTGGCTATAACATGCATAAGCCTACCCCCAACAATACTCTGCCTCCAGGAGGTGTTAATTCCCAAATTGCCATCAGCTGGGGACATGGCATTCAGAACACCTAAGTTTATGGGGGACACCTGAATCAAATCACCACACTCATACATACACATGTGTGCACACACATATGCATGTGCATAAATAAATAAGTTTTTAAAAACGATTTGTGTTGTAGTTAATTTCTCATTGATGTCAGAAAGCACATGACCAAAAGCAGTTCATGGGAGGGAAGGGTTTATTTTGGCTTACAGACTGGAGGAGAAGCTCCATGATAACAGGGGAAAAGTGACACGATCACAGGCTAGATATCATCTCATGGCCAACATCAGGTGACAACAGTAGCAGGAGAGTGTGACAAACACTGGCTAAGGGAAGTTGTCTATAACACCCATAAGTCTGCCACCAATAACACATCTTCAGCAAGGTTTCAATTCCCACATTGCCATCAGCTAGGGATCAAGCATTCAGCACACATAACTTTATGGAGGACACCTGAATCAAACTACCACAATTGGTTTAAAGAAGATAATAGTTGAACTTAGTTTTGGAACTAGAAATACTTTACTTTCTACAATTTTAGTAACACCATAATATTGTGCATATAGTCTTTGAGGATGTGTGAAGCTCTGTGATGGTACAATATTCGTCTGTATTTATCCATCGTGATGGATGGGAAGGAGAGCACCAAGAAAAATATAGCCAGAGGAATGGCTCTTACTTGGGTAGACCTAGCTTACAGCCTACGGGAAGGGGTTATCCTGGCCAATCCTCATCTTATCTTGTGTTCTCAACTCAACATAGGTAGAGTCACCTCAAGAGGTTTCATAGGAACTGAGAGCTGGGCCCCATCACCCGGAGTCAGTTGGAGACTCTGGTAGGGGCAAGTCAGGCATCACTGCAGATAGACAAACCTTCCCAGGAGATTTCAGTATATACAGAGGATAGAAACCTCTGTTCATCCTTGAGGTTAAAAAGAAACCAGGTAATTTCCAAGAACCCCCATGGGACAATGTTGGAGCACAACATTTAAGAAATTGGGAGTGTCCTATGAGCTAGACATGAAGCCCCCCCACCCTGCCACAGCAACCCCCCTATGCCAAACCAGTATATGGGCAGGGTCAGAGAGCTTAAGGGGTGAGTCTTAAAGTAATAATACCCTCATGCCCCAGTTTTCTCATATGTAAAATGAGTTTAATAGTGTCTACCTTTACAGACTGAGAGGACTGAGCTAACATGAGAAATTCCCTTTTAGAGTAAACATTTCATGAACAGTAGCTGCTGCTGTTTCGCCATTACCTTCACTCTCAGAGACTGGATTAAGTTGGTCTAGTCTTTGAGAATTATAGTAGAACCCAGGGCAAATGGTTGTTTTAAAATTTCTTCCTTTTGTTGTTCATAGTTTATAGTCATTTGTTCATAATTCTTCCAATCAGCCTTAGAGGTATGGAAATGACAGCAATTGCCTCTTTTACCAATGTTATTCAGAGATGCCACTAAGGATGTGTTTTTCTTTGTTCCCTGACATTTGAGGTGTTCCAGCTTTCCCTAAAAGAGACATAAAGTTGGGGAGGGACTTTGCACTGGGTAGGGACTGCCTCTCCTCATGTTGGGTTCTTTCTGCTTTTCTGGCTTTCCAACATATAATGTTCTGGAAAATGAAGCCCATTTCTGCTTTTTGCTTATTTCCTTTGGTTGGAGGTTTATGTGTGTATGGTCTTGCCTTGGGAAATCCCAGGGTCAGGAGCAGACAGTGTGAAGGAAATCAGTTTCTGCCTTTTCTTACTGCTGTGCCCTTCCCAGATACCTGAAGAAGAGCTGAGCACTTGAGAGGAAGTGGGCCCTCCATACAGAAGCTTGTGTGTCATGGTTTATAGTTACAGGGTGTTGATACCTCTGGGGGGCTGAGACATCCTAGAACCTGGAGCTTGCAAAAACCCTATAATCTCCCATTTGTTTTCTGAAGTCAGTCTTGAGACCCTGGGATTTTTTTTTTATTCCAGTGTCTCTACCCTATGTCTGAGGAGAACTGGGACCTCTTGAATATGGCCCTCATTCTATTCCAGAGTCAACCAAACTCAACAGTCATGGAAGGTATATTTCTTTCAGAATACCATGACCCAGTAGGACACTCAAAATCGAATGTTGGGGTTTCCAAACAGGATGTTGAAGTGCTATTGGCATAGAGAAGGCCAGGAACATGTCTTCTGGGAGAACCAGACAAAGATATTCCTGGTAAGGAAGGCATTTCCAAGCAGAGGCAAAAATAGGGAATCAAAAAGCATGCCTGAGCTGGGTGTGGCAGTGCACACCTTTAATCCCAGCACTCGGGAGGCAGAGGTAGGAGGATCACCGAGAGTTCGAGGCCAGCCTGAGACTACATAGTAAATTCCAGGTCAGCCTGGACCAGAGTGAGACCCTACCTCTAAAAACCAAAAAAAAAAAAAAAAAAAAAAAAAAAAAAAAAGCCTGCTTCATCACCATGAGTTTGAAGCCAGCCTGGGACTACAGAGTGAGTGTCAGGTCATCCTGGGCTAGAGTGAGACCTTACATTGGGGGCACAAAAAAAAAAAAAAAAAAAAAAAAAAAAAAAAAAAAAAGCATGCTTCACTGGGACTGAAAATTTTGTAAAAGTTTGGGTTCAAGTGAGCAAGAAAGCCAAGTGCCACAGAAAGGATTGGAGAACTCAAGAATTTATTGCTACACTGGCAGGTTGAATGGAAACTTGTGCTCCAAAAGTTCCTCTAGCCACCTGAATCTGGGCTGCCTATGTTTTATAATCAGTTTTCCTGGACTTCCTGGACATGCATGGAACTATGGGCAACAAATAGGCTTGTAAAAGTAGGGAGGGAATTGTGTGACTTTAGATAATGTATTGCAA
This sequence comes from Orientallactaga sibirica, assembly GCA_036365145.1. Taxonomy (NCBI): domain Eukaryota; kingdom Metazoa; phylum Chordata; class Mammalia; order Rodentia; family Dipodidae; genus Orientallactaga; species Orientallactaga sibirica. The sequence goes on from JAEOAD010000020.1 coordinate 1,564,211, forward strand.
CCAGGACACAATTATATGCAGAGGAAGCCCCAGAGTTGTTATCTGTTATATAGATTGCCAAAATAGCTGACTGATACAAGTCATAATTGTCTCCTTTAGTTTGCTCTCTTATCTCGCTTGAAGGAGCAGCTGCAGCAGCAATAGCTTATATATTGCCCTTCACGACATGGGCAGGGGGGAGAAAGAGGATCAGAATCAGGTCTCTAACTCAAAATGTACATTTAATTTTTTAGTTTTTCGTCAAGGAGATGGCTCAGTGGTTAAAGGCATTTGCTTGCAACACCTGATGACCCTGGTTCAACTCCCAGTACCCATGTAAAGCTAGACTCAAAGTGATGCATGTGTCTGGTGTTTTCAGCAGTAGATGACCCTAGTGTGCCCTTATACACACACATGCATGCACACAAGTGAAATTTTTTACAATTGCATGCTTCACAATGGAAGCAGACATGAGGATCAGGACAGGCTGGTGGGAGCTCTCAGCCTGCAGCTCAGAGCTCATCTTTTCACCCAGATCTGTGACAGTGGAATTGCCTCACTTGTCTTTACTAAGTGGGTATTGATGAGGGACAGTTGTTGGGGTGTCTTCAGGTTTGGGGCTGAGATGGTCTGGTAGATGGTACCTCATTCTTAAGCTGTGGGTGGGTTGTGGAAGCTATTCCTGTTTGATAGATGACAGAGAAGGCTTGGGAAATTGCCTTGCACAGTCACATAGGTGGCATTACAGCTGAACTAGGCCAATCCAGCTCTGATGCTCCTGCTTTTACACTTCTCCACAGGGAGGACTCTGGAGACTTTGAATTAGGATGATGTCTGCATCTTGTTTGTATTTTGTAATTTCTCAGTTGCTTCTATGATCTATATTAAACCTGTTGTAGCCCATCCTGGCCTCTGTAACAAGATTCCAGCTGAAAGAGCAGACCTTTACTTATCATGATTATGAAGACTGGGAAGTCCAAACCAGGATGCCGGCATTCAGAGCTTTGCTGTAATCTCACCTGACATACCAAGAAAGGCAAAAGGCACTCTTGTTTCTGCCTTACAAGAGCACTAATCCTGTCATGAGGCTACTTGCCCAAAGACCATATTTCCAAATGCAATTACATTGGGGATTAGGCCTTTAGTATAGGAGCTCTGATCAAACCTTTATCTGTGTAAACATTCAGCTCTATAGCAGTGGTTCCTCTTTGGGCCTTCTGATTATTTGCAATCACTTGGAATAAACCTATTATTTGATCTTTGCTAAGACAAATGGGTATTGAGGAAGGGAAATGGTTAAGGTGTCCTCAGGTTGGGGACTTCCCCATCAGGAATCCTCGGGCTCCTGGGCTGAGTTCCTAGATCTAGCCTCTCATCAGGCAACCTCTCTTTCTATCCTGGTCTGTTTTTTTGTTATTTGTATGCATTTATGTTTGATTATAGTGCTGCCTTTTTCACAACCCTCACATCTCACACCTTTGGGAACTCTGCTGAGATTCAGAACGCCTTAGAAAACTTTGTGAGGGTCACTTAATCAGTGTTCTGCTATGCAGTCTTTGACAAGGACATGTGATGACAGATGGAGTCTGAGACTGGGCCCAGTGAGTAACATCCTGTCATTTTGCTCCATCAGGGTAAATGACACATGGCTGAGCAGTCACCAACAAGGAAGGTTATTCCTCCATGATCTTATCTTTTCTTGTGAAGGCTTTCACCAATTCTTTTTTTTAATTGACAACTTCCATACTTAAAGACAATAAACCATGATAAATCCCTCCCTTCCCCCACCTTCCCCTTCACAAATCCACACTCCATCATATCCCCAACCTCTCTCCATTAGTCTCTCTCTTAGTTTGATGTCATCATTTTTTCCTCATATTATGGGGGTCTTGTGAAGGTATTACTAGGCACTGAGAAGTCATGGATATCAAGGCTGATTTCTGTCTGGACAATTGCATTGTAAGCAGTCCTAGCCTTCCTTTAGCTCTTACATTCTTTCCACCACCTCTTCTGCAATGGATTATGAGCCTTGGAGGGTGTGAAAGAGATGTTTCAGTGCTGAACATTCCTCTGTCACTTCTTCTCAGCAGTATGGTGCCTTTTGGGTCATCCCAATGGTCACCACCATCTGAAAAGAGAAGCTTTCCTAACCAAAAGTGATAGTAGACTTAATATATGGATATGAATGTTAGGTCAAGTGCTTGCAGGCCACTTTGGTGAGCATAATAAATGCATTTACCCAGACAAGAGCAGACGATACATTCCTAAGGCTCATGACCTCCTCCACCATAGGTTTTGATTAGGTTTTATGTACCAGGCATGTATTCCCTCCCATAGAGGGGGCCTCCAGTCCAATTAGAGAGCAGTTGGTTTCCCCCATAACAGACATGCCACTATTGCACCTGTTCAGTCACTTGGCCTGTCTGGCCAAACTTGAAGCTTGCAGGGTCCACTGTTTTCACCACTGATGACTTCTGTCTCCCATAGGGCTATGCGCAGTACAGCTTTTTCCAGCTTTCTGTCATCTGGTCTATAGGGAGGAGGTTTTCAGCTCATACCCAGCTTGATTTCTCAGTGACCTTGCATCCCAGGCATGTGGATTCTTCAGCAATAGGGTCTTACCATCTATTTCTGGTGGGAAACCAAGAGCCTTGGCAATAGCCTGTAATGTTTTGTGGGCATGAGGGACCTCCCTGGTCAACAACTCACTGGAAGGTATTCCACCCCTAGCACTGAAATTTGTCTAGTAACAGTCTATGGTTTCTGGGTGTGTCATTATCCAAAACAGTAGGTTTTTATATGGTTTATTTACAATATCTTGAATTTTGATTAACCCTCCCCCACCCTTCTCTTAATTTCTTCCCCTGACCTCTCTTAGGCCATTCCACTCCCAGTAATCTGTTCATCTACTTACATATATACCATCCCATTAAGTCCTCCCCTTTCCACCCTCCCTTAGATAAAGCCCTTTTCTGGCTTATTGTCCTCTGCTACCCATTTTTTTAATCCAACTCACACACCAGTCTAAACATTTGTAGCTAGGATCCACAATGAGAGAGAACATGCAATGTCTGACTTTCTGGACTTGGGTTACCTCACATAGTATAATTGTTTCCATATCCATCCATTTCCCTGCAAATTTCATAATTTCATTTTTCTTTACCACTGAATAGAACTCCACTGTATAAATGTACCACATCTTCATTATCAGCTGAGGGACATCTAGGCTGGTTCCATTTCCTAGCTACGGTGAATAGAGTGCCAGTAAACATGGTTGTGCAAGTATCTCTAAGGTAGTGAGAAGAATCTTTAGTATATATGGCTAGGAGTGCTAGAGCTGGGTCATATGGTAAATCTATTTTTAGTTGTCTCAAGAACCTCCACATTGATTTCCACAATGGCTATAACCAGATTGCATTCCCACCAACAGTGTAGAATGTTTCCTCTTTCTTTCTCCACATCATTGCCAACATTTACTGTCATTTGTTTTTGTTTTTTTTCTTTTTGTTTTTCAAGGTACGGTCTCACTCTAGCCAAGGCTGACCAGCGATCCTCCTACCTCTGCTTCCCAAGTGCTGGGATTAAAGGCATGTACCAACATGCCCGACTCATTTTTGGTGAGGCAAAGTTTTATTGGGTAAGAAAGAAAGAAAAGAAAAAGAAGAAAAGCTGGTGTACCAAGGCTACACCCAGAGTTTGGGATCTCAGGATGCTGCCTTGTTTTCTTGATGATAGCCATTCTGACAGGAGTGAGATGGAATCTCAAAGTCGTTTTAATCTGCATTTCCCTGATGGCTAAGGATGCAGAACTTTTTTTTTAGATGTTGATAGGCCATCTGTAATTCTTCTGAGAAATCTTTATTTAATTCCATAGCCCATTTTTTAATTGGGTTGTTTGATTTCTCATTAGTTTTCTGAGTTCTTTGTATACTCTGGTTATTAATCCCATCAGATGTATAGCTGACAAAGATTTTTTCCCATTCTCTAGGTTACCTCTTTGCTCTATTCACAGTGTCTTTTGCTGCACAAAAGTTTTGTAATTTCATGAGGTCCCAGTGGCTGATTAGTGGCTTTATTGACTGAGCAAGTGGGGTTATAGTCAGAAAGTCCTTACCTATGCCAATTTGCTGAAAGGTTTCCCCTACTTTTTCCTCTCACTGTTTCACAGTTTCATATCTGATATTAAGGTCTTTCATTCGTTTGGACTTGACTCTTGTACATGGAGAAAGATAAGGATCTATTTTCATCCTTCTACATATAAATATCCAGTTTTCCCAGCACAATTTGTTAAAGAGGCTGTCTTTTCTTCACTGAATATTTTTGGCATTTTTGTCAAAAATCAGTTGGGTATAGCTGCCTGGATTTACATCTGGGTCCTCTATTCTGTTCCATTGATCTACGTGTCTGTCTTAGTGCCAGTACCATGGTGGTTTTGTTACTGTGGCTTTGTAATATAGCTTAAAATTGGTTATGGTGATATGTCCAGCCTTATTTTTGTTGCTCAATATTGTTTTGGCTATTCGAGGGTTTTGTGCTTCAAAATGATTTTAGGATTGTTTTTTCTACTTCTGTGAAGAATGCCATTGGAATTTTAATGGGGATTACAGTAAATGTGTAGATTGCTTTTGGTAAGATTGACATTTTCATAAATATTGGTTCTTCCAATCCAAAAACATCGAATGTCTTTCCATTTCCTAGTATCTTCTGTATTTTCTTGCTTGAGTGTTTTAAAGTTCTCATTGTAGAGATCCTTCACTTCCTTAGTTAGGTTTATTCCAAGGTACTTTATTTATTTTTTTTTTTTGAGACAAACGTGAATGGGAATGATACCATGATTTCATTCTCCACATGTTTGTTGTTAGTATATACGAAAGCTACTGACTTCCGTGTATTTGTATCCTGCTATGTTGCTAAAAGTGTTTATCAGCTCTACCAGTTTGCTGGTAGAGTCTTTAGGGTTCTTTGTCATATCACATAATCTGGAAATAGTGATAAGTGATCTCTTCCTTTCCAATTTGTATCTCTTATGAGTGTCTCTTTTATTGCTTATAGCTAAGATTTCTAATAGTATATTAAATAAAAGTGGAGACAATGGACACTCTTATCTTGTTCTTGATTTTAGTGGAAACGCTTCAAGCTTTTCCCCATTTAGTATTATGTAGGCTGTAGGTTTGTCACAAATAGCCTTTATTATGTTGAGATATGTTCCTTCTATTCCCAGTTTCAGTAGGACTTTTACCATGAAGGTATGTTGGATTTTGTCAAATGCTTTTTCTGCATCTGTTGAGATGATCATGTGATTTTTGTCCTTCAGTCCATTTATATAGTGTATTACATTTATTGATTTGTGTATGTTGAACCATCCCTGCATCTCTGGGATAAAGCCTACTTGGTAGGGATGAATGATCTTTTTGACATGTTCTTGTATTCTGTTTGCCAATATTTTGTTGAGAAATTTTGCATCTATATTCATGAAGGAGATTGGTCTGCAGTTTTCTTTTATTATTCTGTCTTTGTCTGGTTTTGGTATCAGGGTGATGTTGGTTTCATAGAAGGAGTTAGGTAGTATTGCTTCCTTTTCTATTTTATGGAAAAGTTTGACAAGCATTGGTGTTAGTTCTTCCATAAAAATCTGGTAAAATTCACCAGTGAATCTAATCTGGGCCTGGGCTTTTTTTAGTTGGGAAATTTTTTTATAACTGCTTGGATCTCCATACTTGTTATAGGTGTATTTAAATGATTTATCTCATCTTGATTTAATTTTAGTAGGTCATATAAATCTAGGAAATCATCCATTTCTTTCAGATTTCAAACATAATGGAACATATCTTCTTTTTTAAAATTTTATTATTTTTTTTAATTTATTTTTGGAGAGAGAGACAGAGAGAGACAGAGAGGGAGACAGAAATGGGCGCACCAGCAGTCTCTCAGCTGCTGTGAACGAAATCCGGATGCATGCGCCCCCTTGTGGGCAAGTGTGGCATTGCGCCCTTGCCTCACTTTGCATCTGGCTAAATGTGGGACCTGGAGATTGGAACCGCTGGACATTGGAACCAGCATTCTTAGGCTTAGCAGGCAGGCTCCTTAGCCACCAAGCCATCTCTCCAGCCCGGAACATATCTTCTTGAAACATGTCCTTATAATTTTCTGAATTTGTTTGGTATTAGTTGTAATGGTGCCTTTTTCATCTCTAATTTTATTAATTTGTGTCTCCTCTCTTTGTTTCGGTCAGATTTGTTAAGGGTTTATCAATCTTGTTTGTCCTTGATTGAATCTTTGTATGGTTTTTGTGGTTTCTATTTCATTAATTTCTGCCCTAGTCTTTATTATTTCTTCTTGTCTACTGGTTTTTCATTTGCCTTGTTCTTCTTTTTCCAAAGCCTTAAGGTGAAGCATTAATTGTATACTTGTGACCTTTCTAATTTCTTAATATAGGCACTTAAAGCTATAAATGTTCCTCTTTGGACTACTTTCATTGTGTTCCAAAGGTTTTGGTATGTTGTGTTATCACTATCATTTGATTCTATGAATTTTTTAATTTCCTTTTTGATTTCTTCAATACCATCAAGGCTCCATGATTTTTTTTTTTTTTTTTTTTTTTTTGGAGAGAGAGACAGAGAGAGAAGGAGAGGAAGACAAATAGAGATGGGTGCATCAGCAGCCTCTCAGCTTCTGTGAATGAAATCCAGATGTGTGCGCCCCCTTGTGGTCAAGTGCGGCATTGCGCCCTTGCATCACTTTGCATCTGGCTAAATGTGGGACCTGGAGATTGGAACCAGTGTTCTTAGACTTAGGAGGCAGGCGCCTTAACCGCTAAGCCATCTCTCCAGCCCTAGGCTCCATCATTTTGTGTATGCTTTGTAATTTTTCTTGTTGCTGATTTGTAGATAATCACATTGTGATCAGACAGAGTACAAGGAATCATTTCAGTTTTCCTATATTTGTTAAGATTTGCTTTGTGTCCTAATATATGGTCTATTTTAGAGAATGTTCTATGTGCTGCCAAGAAACATGTGTATTATGCAGCATTTGGATGGAATGTTCTGTATATATCTGATAGCTCTATTTGTTCTATGACATAATTCAATCCAGATGTCTCTCTGTTTATTTTTTACAGTAATGACCTGTCAGTTGATGAAAGTGGCGCAATGAAGTCATTCACTATAATTGTGCTAGGTGTTATCTGTGACTTTAATAGTGTTTGTTTGATGGAATTGGGAGCATTCATGTTAGGTGCATATATATTTAGAATTGTAATATCTTCCTGTTTGATTTTTCCTTTAATCAATATAAAGTGACCTTCTTTATAATGTTGGTTTGAAGTCTATCCTGTCAGATATTAAGATAGCAACAACTGCTTGTTTCCTAGGCCCTTTTGCTTGAAATACAGTTTTCCATCCTTTCACCCTAAGATGGTGTCTGTCTTTTATGGAGAGGTGAGTTTCTTAGAGGTAACAAATAGAAGGATCCTGCCATTTAATCCAATCTGCAAGCCTGTGTCTTTTGGTTGGGGCATTGATACTAAGAGTAACTATTAAAAAGTATGTATTCTCAGCCGGGCGTGGTGGTACATGCCTTTAATCCCAGTACTCATGAGGCAGAGGTAGGAGGATCACCATGAGTTCAAAGCCACCCTGAGACTACATAGTGAATTCCAGGTCAGCCTGGACTAGAGTGAAACCCTATCTCAAAACACCAAAAAAAAAAAAAAAAAAAAAAAAAAAAAAAGTATGTATTCTCACCATTCTTCTTGTTTTGTAGTGCTTCCTATTTTCCCTTTATTTTCTTGTATTAACTATTATTTGCATATGGTTTGTTTTTTCCTCTGTGTGCTTTGCTTTCTCTTCAGTGTGAAGGATCCTGTCAAGTATTTTCTGTAGAGCTGATTTACTGGTCTTATACTCCTTTAGTCCCCCCCCTTTTTTTTTTTTTTTTTTTTTTTTTTTTTTTTTTTTTTTTTTTTGAAGGCCATTCTTATTTCTCCATCAGTTTGAATGGACAGCTTTGCAGGATAAAATAACCTTGGTTGACAGTAGTTATCTTTCAGAACTCGGAATACATCATTCCAAGCCCTTCTGCCTTTTAAAGTTTGTGTTGAGTAATCTGCTGTTATCCTGATGGGCTTGCCTTTGTATGTGACTTGATTTTTTTTTCTCTAACTGCTTTCAGTATATTTTCTTTGGTTTGTGTGTTTTGTAGTTTAATTATGATGGTGAGAGGTTCATTCCTGATTTTGTCTATTGGTCATTCTAAAGCTTCCTGTACCTGCACTGTCATCACTTTATCTAATTGGGGGCAATTTTCTTTTATGATTTTGTTGAAAATACCTGCTATGCCTTTGGAATGAAATTCTTCTCCTTCTACTATGCCTAGAATTCTTATGTTTGATCTCTTCATAGGATCCCAAATATCTTGAAATTCCCATTCATGCCTTCCTATTAGTTTGTCTTTCTCTTTGTTGGACTGTATTAGATCTACCACCTGGTCTTCTAGTTTAGAATTCTGTCCTCTCCTTGATCCATCTTATTAGTGAGACTTTCTACAAAGTTTTTTATTTTACTTGCTGTGTTTTTCATTTCTAGTATTTCTGATTGGTTTCTCTTCAGTATTTCTTTACTTTTTTGTTTGTTTGTTTGTTTGTTTTTCAAGGTAGGGTTTCACTGTAGCCCAGGCTGACTTGGAATTCACTATGTAGTGTCAGGCTGGCCTTGAACTCATGAAAATCCTTCTACCTCTGCCTACCAACTTCTGGGATTAAAGGCATGCACCACCATGACTGGCCTTTCTTCAGTATTTCTATTTTCTTATTCACATCTTGTATTGACCTCCTTATTTCATTAAATGCATTTCCTGTGTCTTCTTTGATCCCTTTGCACATAGTTATAATCATTCTTTTGAAATCTTTCTCAGGCATTTCCTCTAAATCATTCTTACTGGAGGTCATTTCTGATGAATTTATAATTTTGTGGAATTATATTGTCTTGATTTTTTTTTTGTTTCTTGTATTATATTGTAAAGATTTTTGCATCTTGGGTTAATTTGATGCTTGGGTTTTCTAGTTATCTATTCTTAGATGTGTAAATCTGATGTTATATATCTTCAGTATAGGAGCTTAAGGTGCCAGGTGTGGCTCTTAAATGACTCTCAGAGTAATAGCAAAAATGACCCTATTTGTTGGGTTTGCATGCTATGCATGTATTCTAGTATACTAGGTGGAACAAAATACAGGGAAATTCTAAAATTCAACTGAACAATATTCACATTCAATGAAAACCAGCACAGAGTATTTATGTAAGACTGGGTATTAAAACAAATAGATCATCTAACAAAGTTAAAGTTTGTAAGTATGTGTATTGCCCCACACCCTTAATCCTGTCAACTGGGAGGCTGAAATTTCTGGTCTGTAAAGGATTCCAGGTCAGTTTATGGCAGAGTGAGACCCTGCCCCCACAAATGAAGAAGAGACAAAGGCATTATAAATCAGGAAGCAACAAATGTCAACCCCAAAGTATAGCTTATTTAAGAATGGCAAATCCATTTATCCATGAGACTTAATACATATCCTGCCCTGGCTGGAAGGTGTGATTAGCTCTTCCAATGCAAGCCTACATATCCCACTCTTTTTGCAAGTACTGACCTGGTGTAAATAGGCCCTGTTTACCTTTTGGGATGCCTTTGTTCTCAGCTATGTGGCGCTGTGGGCTGGGCTGGGATGGCTGGGTTGGTGGGTCCACTGCTCTGATTGCCTGTGCTGGGTGATGTGCAGCTGATTTCCTTTCCCCTGGTCTCCAGTCATTGCTGGAGCTCGCAGTTGGGGGAAGGGAGGCTGTGGAGGGTTCCCTAAGTTGTACTCTAACTGCATAGCTGGTTCCCACAATCCTCTTTTTCAGAAGCTGCTCAGCCAGTCCCAACTGTCTTCCCCTTCAGGTTTCTTGAGTTTGCAAGGAGGCTGGTGTGAGTGGAAAATTCCTTCACCTGGTTTTTTCTAAGGCTCAGGCAGATCCTGGTGGAGGGTATGGTCCAATGTTGCTGCTGTAGCTGCTCCTGCCTGCTTCTGTCATGTCTAGAATCTCTGGATCTCTCCTACTTGTCTGCTGTGGTTGATAATTTCTTACACACCCTTACTTTTTGGTAGAAGAGTGTATTTTGCTGTTTTTCTGCTTATTTTCTCCCGAGGCTTCTTAGGTGTGGCTCCTCCACTGCCATCCTACCTGGAAGTCTTTCAACAATTCTTGTAACATTTTTCTTAAGAATTTAATTTTAAAGTGAGGTCTGACATCTTTTTTTCTACACTCATTCTATGGCTTTGACCGGTCTCCATGGGTCAAAATTGAGACCCTTTAGTGTCCAGTGTCTCTTTGCTTCTGTAGTTGCTTCCATGCTGGGTACTTTGGCAAAGTGGAACTTTATTGAGATCATAGATAGGCTTATCCTGATAGGCTTTGCATTCTCATTGAAAGGCTAAGCTGTGAGAGCCTCTTTCTTCAGAAGCATTTCTTTGTCAATGAGACAACAGTTGAATGATTTTTTGAACCTTCCTTCTCCTTGAATCGTGAGGGAGAAAACAGAGAAAACAGGCTGTCTCTTTTAGATCTTGAAGAGGTAGGAGTTTGGTAAGGGCAGTTAGGACAAAAGCTAATTTACACTGCAAAGTGTTATTTCTGTTATTTCATCCTCTATGTGGCACTCAGGAACATATAAACTTCAAGCACTTGGAAGAAATGGTCTGCTGCTCAGCAATACAGCCACAGGGCTGAGAAGCCCATTGAGGGGCATGGGGTTAAGAACACACGGGTATGTTCTGCAAACTACAGAGAACAACTGGGTGCCATGTAGTGCAATGGAACTACATGTGACAGTGTAAAACACAATCACAAAAATATCATGTGGGATTAAAAAAAAAAAGGCCAAGCGATAATTGTATTGTTTAATACCATTGATATCAGGTTTGAAACAACAATGTCTGTAGATTGTCTCTAACAGTTACAAACACTAAATATAAACATAATGTAGGATAATAGAAAGATGAACACCAAAATAGAAAGGGGTTATTTCTAGAGGGGAGATCTGAAAGGCATTCATAGGAATGGCAATAGTTTCTCTGGCATATTCTTTTTGTTTTGTTTTGTTTTGTTTTGTTTTGTTTTTCTTTTCTTTTCTTTTCTTTTCTTTTCTTTTGAGGTAGGATTTCACTCTAGCCCAGGCTGACCTGGAATTCACTATGCAGTGTTAGGCTGGCCTCAAACTCACAACAATTTTGCTACCTCTGCCTCTTGACTGCTGCAATTAAAGGTGTGCACCACAATGCTCGGCTCTCTGATATACTGTATATTTTTAAATTATTTATTTACGTGGAGGGCTTGCTGCAAACAAACACCAGATGCTTATGCCACTTTTTGTATTTGACTTACATGGGTAGTGTGGAGTCAAACTTGGACTACAGGCTTTGCAGGAAAGCACCTTTAACCCCGCTAAGCCACATTTTTTGGTTGGTTATAGTTTTTAATTTTAAGGAGTTACTGACTGGATTTTCCAGGAGGAATGAGCTGGAGGTTGTTAGTATCATCATAGCACTTCACCACTGGGAAAATGAGAAAAGGAAGCCCTTCATTTTGGTACTTGTTTATGTGGTAATTATAAGTGAAGAGTAGAAATTACTAATGTGTATAGTAATGGACATCTTCCCTTTTGTACATATTTTGTTGGTTGATTTTAATGCTAATATCCTACTGAACTGAGACAATTTTAATTATGAATAAATTCATAAAAATCTCCTGCAAAAGCAAAGGGGTTTGGGGGTTGGACTTGGGGGTAGTGGTTGCTTTAAAAGCTATTACGCCATCCATGTTTTTGCCTTTTTCTTCTGAAGGTAGTTTTGTTGTGTTGTTCTGAAACCAGTGTTTGCTTTGACTAACAGCATGGCCGGACTCCCTTGCACCTTGCTGCCAATAAGGGTCATCTCTCTGTGGTCCAGATTTTGCTGAAGGCTGGCTGTGACCTTGATGTGCAAGATGATGTAAGTAGAAGCCATTATTCCATCAGAAGGAAGGGCTGGCAGGGGAGCTCTTTTTTTTTTTTTTTTTTTTTTTTTTTTTAATTTACTTAAGAGAGAGAAGGAAACAGAGAGAGAGAGGGGGAGGGAGAGAGAGAATGGGTGTGCCAGGGCCTCCAGCCACTGCAAATGAACTCCTGACTCATGCCTCCCTCCCCTCTCCCCGCCAATGCATTTGGCTTATGTGGGTCTTGGGGAATCCAAATAAGAGGTCCACCTTACAGATGTTGGAAGCTAGTGAGACAGCAATGTACTCTCCCTGAACCTTTCAGCTCCAGCCTGGTCCCTGTGGTGGAAAAACTTTCTTTGAGAAAACTACCCACAATCCTATTCTCAGCAGTAAGCAAGAGTTTTGGCGTGGTACCCCATCACGTTTCATGTGGTTACCCATTTGTAGAGCCTCCAAGGGCATTTTTCCTGAGTTCTGACTCAATACAAAGAACACATATTCCCCAGAGAGTGTGTACAGGCCTTCTGGTAATGTGTGTCATTGACAGATTAGCCACTGGAGAAAAGGTGAGGCATAACAAATTATCCCCCTCTCCCTTTTCTGACCTTGATTTTTCGTAGTCAATGTATATTTAGTTGGAAAGGATGGACTCAAGGAATAAAAGGACTTGAATTACCTGAAGTCCAAGAGAAAGAAGCTCTCCAGAAAGTTCACTACGCTACTGTGCCTTTTATCAAAATATGACTGAAAGGGGGATAGATTTAGGGTGACTGGACCCCTGAAGGTGAAAAGCACAGGAAAGTTTGCACTTACTAGAAATCACAAATGATTTGATTTATTATCTCTTGTCCAGTTCTATAGAACTGTTTTTCCACAAACAGATCCCTCCTAGGAGGGAGGTCTTTCATAGGATTTAAACATTGTGGTTGATCAAGTTCAGCCCCAGAAATTGGAGCCAGAACTAACCTCTTCCCGAGACATCCCCTAGCCCTAACCACCAGCTGGCCCTCTGGTTCACCTGAGGCAGAAGACAGCCTAGCACCCTAAGGTTATAAATACCTTTGCAAGGGGAGGGCAGACTCTCTCTCTCTCTCTCTCTCTCTCTCTCTCTCTCTCTCTCTCTCATCACTTGGGAACTTCCAGCTGTGGGTGAGTTTTCCCTTGGCTGGGCCTAAGTTGGCCCAGACTCAGCCAGGAGGGGCTTGGCCTAGGCCCTAGTCCAGGCCCAGCCGGGAGGACCGCCTAGCCCTTACTGTCTGCATGGGTTCGTTATCCCCTCCAGCTCCCCACAAGGCAAGAGCTCCTTGAACTTTCTTTTCCCTTTTCTTTCCATGATTTTTCCCCCAGGCCCTCCACATGGGATCTCCAGCCACATGGATATCTTTCCTTGGCTCTGCTTCCCTCAATAAATATAATAATTTCATAATTATCCTTGTCAGTTTTATTTTTTAGTCAATTCTTTGACTAAAATTAGAAACAAACCCAGGGTCTGGGGTGCAAGAATTTTCCTGGACCCTTAGCACCCAGTTACATGACTACCACAAGCTCAGTTGAGTTGGTCTGTTTGGATTGGCTCTTCCAGTGTCAACTGTCCATTCCTGAGTCTATGAGCAGTGGCTGAGTGGGGTTACATAGCACAAAGGGTTGTTTTGTGTGTTTTTTTGGTCTTTGGAAAAAGTGACTTCTCTGTGAAAGGATCATGTAAATTATCCTTCAGTGAGATTTTAGGGAAAAATTCGATGATAATGTGACTGGGAGCCATTTTCAGAAAATATTTCAACTTTTTACTGATGTGATAGAATTGTTAGAAATAAAACTTTTATAACCAATGAAAAATCTTGGAGAGTTCACCTTTATCATAATCTCTTCCAAATTTACCTTTCAAAACTCTGGTATAAATTTCAGACCCTTGTCTATACCAGAGTATAGCTTTATGCATTGAGTTTTCCTTGTATCTCTGTACAATATCCTAAATCTTGGCAAACACATTTATAAGCAAGTATTTGCAAAGACATGCTGTGCATAGACAGAATCCTATCAGCATCTCTCATAAATCTCTGGTTATATCTAAAATCTAAAACCTATTGGAACACCAAGGATGTCATTTTCAAAAGGTGCTGATTTAACTTTAAGCTTTTAATTTCTACCTTGGGTCACAACACATTATTTTTCTACACTGTAACCAACACAACATTCTTGATCTATATCATCTCCTCAGGTGACAGGAGAAAATATAAGGAAAAGGGAAGAGACCCAAACCACAGGAAAGGTGGGGCCTTGAGTTGCTGGTATAAACATGTTGAGATCATTTGATCTTTGCTTTGCATAATTAGAGTCCTTGCTTGCCACTATGCAGGCCACAATGCCAGGCATACTAACACTTCCCAACAACACACCCTGCTCAGCCCTGAGGCTCACAGTGTTCTCCTGCGGCAGACATTAGGCTGATTTCCTGGGACTGCTTTGTTGCAGGCAGGGGATTCTCAAAGCAGTCAAAGTGAGCCATGTGGGCAGAAGGAAATCTCTAGTCTGGCTTTTAAGTAGGAATACCCTCTTTAATTTATCAGAATAACGTATTTTCTTGCACCTTTTCCTTGCTTTAGACAAATAATTTATACTTTGCTTCACCCAAATAATTTAAACAAAAAGCAAAACAAAACATGACAATATAGCGATAACAAATAGTGTAAAGACTGGTAAAGGTAGAACTAGATAATGCATTTCCTTGAATATGATACCTGTTTTCTGGGTATTCGCTGTGCCTGTTAATGATTAGCTTTGAAATATCTGCAAGAACACAAAGATATTTCTTTATGTTTTCTAAGAAAGCAGGTAGATTAACTATTGGGAAAAATCACTTTGTTACCTTGGATAGTGTATAGAAATAGAGAATGTTAATATTATAAAGAATTTACTCCTGATTTCATATTCTACAGATACTGATCTTTATGGCATGGTGTAAGGACCGAGAATTAGTTGCAAAATGACCTCCAATGGCCTGGAGCGGGATTTTTATGAGCTTCAACTATTAAAAACAATTTTTTAGAATATACAACTCCAGGAACAAATTTTTTCATGTTTCCTGATAATCCTGTCAATTCTCAGTGGAGAGCTCTGTTGCGGTTACCTTTTCATTGCTGGGACAAACATTATTTCAGGCTTACAGATTCTAGAAGATGCTTCATCATGGTAGAAGAAGCCTACTCACTTCTATACACTCATAGTAGAGAGACAAAAGCCAGCACCTATAATCATGAACCCCTAGAGCTCTCTACATATCTACTAGGACTGGACTCAAGATTCTACACGCCCCTATGACATACCTCCTCCAGCAAATAGGAAACTCATACCTCAGGCTATGAGGGACATATATTTACATTCAAACCATCACAAGTTCTAATGCCATCTCTGATTGGTCAATTAGCAATCACATGGCCACACCTCAGAAACAGGCCAGGTCCCTGTGGCCACAGTAAAAGACATGAAGGAAGAAAATAAATATATGAGAAATGGGAGAAGAAAGGCTAGGAAGAAGTCTAGAACATCAGAGAGAGAAGAGGTCAGTCCCCTACTTTGCATGCTTACCTTGTCTTGAGCTTCTGGCAGCAATATCTGCTTGTGCCCCTGAGAGATTCTTCCCAAAATGACAGCACTCTACCCTTGGGTGACTGAAGTTTCTTCTATGAGCTTAGTTTGAAACACCTACTGTTTTTTGCCATTGAGGAAGAAATATTAGCTTTAGAGGTTGTAAATCTTTTCAGTGAGAAACACTGGTGGCTCAGAAAAATTGGGAGCTGGTAGTTCATGCTGTTTTGCAAACAGGTTGGCATGTTGCAGATCAGAATGCCAAGCTGATGTTTCAAGTTGTGGCATTTTTCCTTTCTTCTTTACAGTTAATCACTCAACAAATAGGTCTTGGAAGGCCAAGACTCTATGGTACATACTTAGCTTCTATACTGAAGCAAGCCCTAATCTCAAAGAGGCACCTAGTCTTTTTTGAGACCAACCCTAAGTGAATTGGCTTCACAAGTTGGAAACAGCATGTGGTGAATGCACATGGGCCTTGACAATTTGAATTTTGTTCAACCAGACTACCTTGAATTTCTAGGTGAGGTTTATCAAAATGAGAGGATTAGGTGTCATGACACTTAGTGCATAGTTGCAGATGAATAAATTTTAATGGAATAAATAAATGCTGTTGGGAGAGCTGTATTTCCTAGACATTTTCTTCTTAGTTTCAGAATTTCATGATTGATTTAAATCCTGTAGAAATAGAATTATGTCAGAGTTGCTGCTTCAGTTCATTAGTAGGTAGAGCACATCTTTTTCTCTCGTGTTATGTTTCAAAAAGAAAATGTTTCAAACATATTTTTAATTTTGTAGGAGTCCAGAGTTGATTCTTGGTGATGTTTTGTTTGCTGTAGGGGAAGAGCAATTCAAAGGTGTCCACCTAAGGCAGTTCATGTATTTTGTCTTTCTCAGAGTCTTTTGTTCTTAGCTTAACTTAAGAGTGGCCAGTTTTGGAGAAGGGGTATTGCTTAGTTCTCTAGAACCATCTTAGCCAGTATGAGCAATGCTAATTGTCCAGCCACATACAGACATCCCTAATGGGATGTGTGGCTGCACAGCATGCAAGAAGCCAGCCAGGTCTCTGTGAGAAATAAAGCTGGAAGGGGACTTGTGACACTAGCTGTCTCTACTGTCTCAGTGAGGACAGCAGAATGGGTCTGCGGGCTTGGACCAGATTGCTTTCTCACTATCATTTCACACAAGTGCTAGACCTTCTTTAATCTTAAGTCTTGACCTGAACCAAGGTATAGGTTAGTCAGGGTCCTATCCTGGACAGGCCCTTCACATGATCCATCTGTCCTGCATGGCTGATGTGACCTGTGTGCTGGGGTCATGAGGTTTACATTTGGTGTGCAGCATGGATAGAATGTAAGTTTCATCTGGTAAAATTTTTTTTTCCTAATTGCCCCAAGGAGTTTTGGGTGGAGTGCCTACTATTTGTGGGGTGCCTAAGGCTTGTACAATTGGAAACCTGACCAAGTCAGTACTACCTTAACTCTCATATTTCTTGCTGAGAATAGCGTCTTTCTCGGTGGGTCCCATTTAGGCAGTATCTCATCTGATGATTTGTTTGGACAGTAGGTATACCTCACCTAGAAATGCTTCCTCGCATCTGCAGCCACTTTTTCCACTATCATTCTATTCTCCTTTTGATATCACAGATCCAGGGGCAGTTCCATAATGGCAGAAGAAGTTGGCCCCTCTTTCAAAGATCCAAGCAGAGAGAAAGGCACCACTAAAAAGCAAGCAAGCAGACTTCAAGAACTCCAGCCAAAGCTCAAACACTTTACATATCTTTAGAGTTTTAGACTGGAATTCCAAATCCAACCCCACACTTTAGGGCTGGATACTAGGGCCTGGCCACAGTGACACCTCCTCCAGCCAGGAGGCTGGATATCCAGATTACAAACTTTTAATAAACTCCTGTCATAGACAGCTTCCAGGATGCTGAGATGAGCTTCCAAACCAGGCACAGTTATGTAGGAAGGTATATTTATTTGAAGCTTACAGATCCAGGAAAATTTCCATAATGGCAGAACAAGTTGGCCTGCTCTTACAGGACCAAACACAGAGGGGAAAAAAAGCCAGTCACAAACTAAAACTCAAAAGCCAGCAGGGTGTGGTGGCGCACGCCTTTAATCTCTTTAATCCCAGTACTCTGGACACAGAGGTAGGAGGATCACCGTGAGTTTGAGGCCACCCTGAGACTACATAGTGAATTCCAGGTCAACTTGGGCCAGAGTGAGACCCTACCTTGAAAAACCAAAAAAAAATAATAAAAAAATAAAAACAAAAACAAAAACAAAAAACCCAAAAGCCAGACCACTCATCACATTTCATGAACTCTGGGAGGAACTCAGACACTTTGCAAATCTTTAAACTAGAATTTCAAATCTACCACCACACCGTAGAGCTGGACCCTAAGATCCACCCAGTGAGACCTCCTTCTCCCAGGTGTCTGCAGATCTAAATTACAAAGTATATTTTGTATATTGTATTGTATACTGATTATATTGGGGGCCAATCATTTAAAGTACCACAACTCCTGAATCAAATGAGGGACATTCATTCAAACTACCACAACCACTAAGCCATCTCTCCAGCCCCCTTAAAATTTTTTAAAAATATTTTATTTAGGAGAGAGGGGGAGAGATTTATTTGTTTGTTTATTTATGAGAGAGAGACAGACAATAGGCACATGTTGCAGTCAGGTTCACATTGCTGGCAGAAATTACCTGACCAAGAGCGGCTTTTGGGGGGAAAAAGAGTTTATTTTGGCTTACAGACTACAGGGAAGGTCCATGATGGCAGGGAAAATGATGGTATGAGCAGAGGGTGGACATCACCCCCTAGCCAACACATGGTGGACAATAGCAACAAGAGTATGCCAAACACTGTCAAGGGGACACTGGCTACAATACCCATAAGCCTGTCCCCAACAATACACTGTCTCCAGGAGGCGTTAATTCCCAAATCTCCATCAGAAACCTAGCATTCAGAAAACCTAAGTTTATGGGGGACACTTGGATCAAACCATCACATTCTGACCTTGGTCCCCATAAACTGATAACCGTCCATGGTATTCAGTCCAATTTTAAAAGTCCTCATACTTTTTATCAATCCTAATGATGTTCAAATATCCCCATAATCCAAGGTCTTTTAACTGAACCATAATACCAAAAAATCCCCCCAAACCCCATAATGACACAGAATAAGTATTCATACTGTAAAAGATGGCATTGGGTATATCAAGGAAATATTCAAACAATGCAACATTTAAACAGGGCAAACATCACACTCTATAACTCCAAGTCCAATAACTCTAGTCAGTAACAAGTCTCCAAGTCTGATAATTCTTAACCAGCAAAAAGTCTCTGGAGTTCCAATTCCACCCCTCCAGCTAGGCTACTCACAGTCCTGGAAAACTTCATCTGGGGCCGGCAGTTTTCCTTAGCAGCCATCTTCTGGTCCTATCATCTCCACTGGGTCTCCACTGTAACCCATGGTCCATCCTCACAGCTCCATCTGGTCTCCATGCAGGCATCAGTCAAACCTGCTTCACACTGCCCATGGCCATTCCCAAAACACAAGACCACATTACAAACTCAATGACCCACTCTTTCCTGCATTTCTTATACTCCATAATACCAGGTAGCTTGCCAATTTGTTAATCCATGGGGGAATAAAGCAGCCTTTGAAGAACAAGACACTCCTTGAGTACTCAGTCCCCTTCAAAAGAGTCTATATTCTTCCTGTTGCCCCATTGCAGGTCAGCTGGCCCAATCTCAATGGTTGTAATCTCTCAAACAATTGCAAGTGAACAGGCAGCAGTTTAGGCCCAAAGATTTCATTTTTTTTCTGTGCCATATCCCTCTGCTCACAGTCCATTTCTACATAATGCAACACTGCACAACTTCTCAGGACACAGCCATAACAGCAAGCCTCTCACACAAACTTCTTCTAGCCCAGTCCAGACAAAGCTCTTTCCAACCATTACAAGCCAAACCTCACAGTCCATAGTTCTTACTACATTCAGGTCTTTCAACTCTGACCAGAATAGTCCATCAAGCTGTACTTACAACACTACAAGGTGTCTCTTAGGTCAAGGTTTCAAATCCTTCCACATTCCTCTTGAAAATCAGCTCCAAAAGGCCAAATCCACACAGTCAGTGTCTAACATCAATGCCACTCTCAGTACAACATTACTGTTGCAGTCAGGTTCACATTGCTGGCAGAAATCACCTCACAAAGAGCAGCTTTGGGGGGGAAAAAAGGAGGTGTTATTTTGGCTTACAGACTCAAGGGAATGCTCCATGATGGCAGGGGAAACCAATGGCATGATCAGAGGGTGGACATCACCCCCTGGCCAACATAAGGTGGACAATAGCAACAGGAGAGTGTGCAAAAGACTGACAAGGCAACACTGGCTACAATACCCATAAACCCACCTCCAACAATATACTGCCTCCAGAAGGCATTAATTCCCATATCTCCATCAAAAACCTAAGTTTATAGGGGACATCTGAATCAAACCACCACAGTGCACCACAATCTCTAGCCTCTGCAAATGAACTCCAGATGCATGCTCCACCATGTGCATCTGGCTTACATGGGTTCTGGGGAATTGAACCTGGGTCCTTAGGCTTTGCAGGCAAGCACCTTAACCACCAAGTCATCACTCTAGCACCCAAACTATATTTTGACTAGAATTGAATAGATTTTCTTTTTTGTGTTAATGCATACAACACGAACTTTATTTATTTTATTTATTTGAGAAAGAGAGAAGGAGAGAGAATAGGCATGCCAGGGCCTTTAGCCACTGCAAACGAACTCCTGAAGCATGTGCCACCTTATGCATCTTACTTACTTGGGTCCCGGGAAATGAACCTGTGTCCTTTGGCTTTGCAGGAAAGCACCTTAACTGCTAAGCCATCTCTCCAGCCCAAGAATTTTATCACAGTAGACATTCTTGTGCAACTGTTACTACTTTATATCTATGGAACTCATTTTCTTGGATTAAATGTCTTTGTCATTGTGATAAATCCCAGGAAGGCAGTAAAGTTGACCAGCTCTCATTAAGGCTTCTTATGGTTAGCGGTGCAACCCTCCTATAATTGATCTCTGCTCCCTGATGTCTACCTGTCACTTCTACCTCTCTTGGGCTAATGGACCAGGGATGCCCAGGAGTGTATTCTTTGCCCCTCTGTGCTCTGTCAGGAAATTTATCTATGTAATCTTTCTAGCTGAATCATAGAATCCAGAAAGGGAAGGGAGGACCTTGGGATTATCATCCTCGCTTTTTCAGGTGAAGATTCTAAGGCCCAGTGAGGTGACAAAACCCTCATTTTGGCACACAACCTGGAACTCCTGCCCCACTCCTATTCCTTTCCACCTGAATACTTCCGTACTGTTTGTAAGGAAAGTGTAAGAGAAAAGCAAAAGAGAACACTGGACTTGATCTTTACAGACGGTCTGTTTATTGAGAGAAACAGTGAGGGGCAACAGCCTTCCCGTCTTTCTGTGGGATGAAGACTGAAGCACTGAGCCAGGCTGGGATTCAAACTTGTAAGGATGATACTAAGAAACAGACTGGACCAGGTGCAGTTGATAAGAAAATTGTAGCTATTTGTGTCCTTGTTCAGAATAGGCTTCTTCAGCCAGGATTGTCTAAAGGAGGATGCTCAGATGGTTTCTGGTCCTTCAAGGCCATCTGAGTTTAAGGGGAGTATATCAATCAGGGAAGGTGTTGAATTTAATGATGCCAAATACCTCTGTGACTTCTTTATTGCCTGCTAGTTCTAGTTATTAACTCTTTAGTTCTCTGTAGTTTTTAGGGAAGGCTATTAACCCTTCACTGTTCATCTCCCTTTTGAGCCCAGTCCTTAAGCTAGATTTGATTTGCCTTGACTTGACTTGTTTTCTGAATACATGTCAGAGATAAATGTGCACTTAAAAGACTCTGAGCTTGGGCTGGAGAGATGGCTTAGTGGTTAAGGCGCCTGCCTCCTAAGCCTAAGAATGCTGGTTCTAATCTCCAGGTCCCACATTTAGCCAGATGCAAAGTGACACAAGGGTGCAATGCTGAACTTGACCACAAGGGGGTGCACGCATCTGGATTTTGTTTGCAGTGGCTGAAAGGCTGCTGGTGTGCCCATTCTCTATCTGTCTCCCTCTCCCTCTCTCTCTGTCTCTCTCTGTGTCTCTTTAAAAAAAAAAAAAGACTCTGAGCTCTTCTGTTACATTCTTTACCTTCTTACCTCCACTGCAATTAGAAGGGAAAGTCAAGTTCTCTTTGGTGACTGGAGAAGAAACTGGTTTGGAGTCCCAGGAATATGATCACAGAAAAAAGAGGTCAGGCTGCAACATAAATCACAGAGAAGCTTCTTAAAAATCTGCTGTGACAGGTGCAATACCTAGAGTCCTCAGATGAAACTGAGCACACCTTTACATTGTTCCTGGCTAGTAGGAATCAGGGGGCAAATTATACGCCTGTCAGCAAAGCATGAGAGCCTCACATTGATGCTGACAGAGATACATACCTCTGTAAGTCGGGCCTGTGGACCCCTTGGGGAGTAAAGATTGCAACATTGCTGGTTTGATTGCACAGCATGCACAGCCTGACTCCCAGACCTGCTGTCCATGCACATAAAAGTCACATCCCCTGGGAAACAGGAGAAGGCCTGACTCTCTGTGGTTGATATGAGGTCATGGGCCAGTCTTGCTATTGACTTAGGGTCTTTTTGAATTTGTGAATAAATTTGCTTGCCAGTGTGTTATCTACTAATGGGCTCTCAAAACTCTTCTTGCCTGTGGTGACCAAATCCTTCTGCAAGTGACCAACCTACTCTGTGTGAAGCAAGGAGATGCCCTGGGGTCTGGGTTGAGGAGGAAATGATGTGAAGCTGCTGAGGAGTGCTGACTGCTGTTCCTGCCTCCATGTTACTTTGCAGGGGGACCAGACAGCCTTGCATCGGGCCACAGTGGTGGGAAACACCGAGATAATCACTGCGCTCATCCAGGAGGGATGTGCCTTGGACCGACAGGACAAGGTGAGTGGGAAAGCTCAGCTGCTTACTCCTGAGGTAAGGGCTGCAGGGCCCTGTGGAGCTGAAAGAGCCCTCATGGCTCACTTTGGAGTACTCAAAATATATTCCTTTTCTATGACTAGTGACTTAATAAGATAAGGTCAACCGAGAGATCCTTTGAAGAAGAGCAAGGGATCTCAGCCAGTTGTATTTGTTTAAAATTTCTTCTCTCCATTACTTGCACAGTGACCACAACATAAATCTAGATAAAGGGGGGAAATCTAGAAATTATAGGTGTGTTCACCCTACCCAGCCAAACTGCGGAGCTCTGAAGGGTGGAGAAACATGCTCAGATGTTTGGTTGTTTTTAGACGAGCAAGCAGATTAAGTTCTTTAAACTATTGCAAGCAAAAAAAAAAAAAAAAAAAAATCATTTCTTTCTTGAAGGAACCCTAATGGCTTATTATACATTGACCCAATGTTTTTAAATTGTCACAGTCTTGAAATCAGAAATTTTGCATTTAAGTGCATATTGGCATCTGTTTACTTTCCCCCTCTAACCATCAATAAAGTGTAATGTATATACAGAAAACTACATGAGCCATAAGTGTTCAGCTCATTGTGTCTCACCTGAGCACACCTGTGTGGGCAACAGATCTGGAGAGACTCCTTTGTGGTCCCCAGAGCCGCTCTCTGCATTCTTCCCCACCTTGCTGCTATTTCTGTACTGTCCCCTACCTGGACCCTATTGCTCCCATAGCATTCTCAGCACTGCTTCCTCCTGGGTTTTGGGATCCTAGATTTGCTCTTGTGGGTGTCAGTTCCATTGGGCTTGGGGTCTTATGTGCACCTCTCTATGAGAACTGGTGTGATGAGTAAAAGTGTAAGCCACAGTCAGATATAATTGGAGAGAGACTATGTTGCCCTACCCTGCCCAAACAGCCTGGCCTGGCAGCCTGGGCATCCTTACTCAGCCACATGCTTCCCTTTCCTCTCATAGAAACTTAAGCAAAAATGAGCCATCTATTGAGAACATTTATCTTATTTACAGATAACTGTTTCTTTGGTGCCTGCTCATTTGTTTAGAGCCTTGCTGATTTGGTACTAAGATGGAATGCATTATATTTTGATGAAGAAATAGGGTTAGAAGCCGGGCATGGTGGTGCATGCCTTTAATCTCAGCACTCGGGAGGCAGAGGTAGGAGGATCGCCGAGAGTTCGAGGCCACCCTGAGAATACATAGTTAATTCCAGGTCAGCCTGGACCAGAGTGAGACCCTACCTTGCAAAACCAAAAAAAAAAAAAAAAAGAAGAAGAAGAAGAAGAAATAGGGTCAGGAGTACTCTATCTGTTGAGACCCTGGACCTTAATAAAGTTCTATTCTCCTCCACTTTACAGAGTTCTTCTTGGTATCAGGATCATAGTAAACCCCAGAGGGCAGTAGAAGTGGGATGGGATGGACAGTGTGCCATCCCCAAACTGTTGCTTTCTATTGGACAGGAGCTATGGGAGGCCTGAGGCCATTCTCAATGGCAAATTCCCAGAGACTTAGGCACTGTACCTCATGAAGTCATTTCTATGTGTCTAGAATGGTTCTTATAACATTTTTGTGAGAATGGAGAAACTAACTGCTCAGGTATGTTTGCTATTCTGTGGTTCAGATGAGGAAACCCAGTTGAGGAAAGCCCTTGTGGCTATCCTGATATGTTGATGATAGTGTGAAGAATCAGGGTGCTGAAGAGATAGCTCAGCAGTTAAGGCACTTGCCTGCAGTGCCTAGCAACCTGAGTTCTATTCCCCAGTACCCATGTAAAAACGAAAAGACAAACAAAAATAAGTAAATAAATAAACTTTGGGCTAGAGAGATGGCTTAGCAGTTAAGTCACTTGCTGGCAAAGCTAAAGGACCCAGATTCAATTTCCCAGTAACCACATAAGCTAGATGCAAAAGATGGTGTATGTGTCTGGAGTTGGTTTGCAGTGGCTGAAGGCCCTGGAGCACCCATTTTCTCCCCCCCCCCCCATGTGTTTTTCAGGCTGGGAATACAGCCCTGCATGAAGCCTCCTGGCATGGGTTCAGCCAGTCAGCCAAGCTGCTCATTAAAGCAGGAGCCAATGTGCTTGCCAAGAACAAGGTGAGGTCCAGCAGGTTCAGTCTTCCTGCTTCACAGGCGGGGGTGGGGAGGCGCTATGGGAGTTCATCCTCACAGTTGTCTCCTCTACATGAGCAAAGCCAGAGCTAAGAGAAGCATGAAGAACCTGTCAGGAGCAGATCTAGGCTTAATTTTCAGAGATGGATGGCTCTAGGTCAGGGTGAGTCACCAAAGGCACTGAGGCCCTGCTTGTTTCAGGGACCTCTGACTGAACTGGGAACTTGCATCAGATTACTATTCCTGTCATTTAACATTGTTATGAAAGTATAGCAAGAAGATTTGACATGAAAAATGTCAGCAAAGAACACTAATACTCAGTAGTAGTATGCGTATGCTGATGTAGCTAGGAAAGAGCAATGGGAATTTCATTCATTGCACCTTCAGGAAGCAGTAAAACAATTATTTCTTTCTTTCTTTCTTTCTTTCTTTCTTTTGTATTTTCTTTTCTTTTCTTTCTTTCTTTTTAAAATTTTTTTTAATTATTATTTTTTATTGACAACTTCTATACTTACATACAAAAAACACATATTTCCCTCCCCTCCCCCATTCCACTTTAGAACTCCAATCTCCATCATATCCCCTCCCTCTCTCCATTAGTCTCTCTTTTAATTTGATGTCATCATCTTTTTCTTTTATTTTTGAGGGTCTTGCAAAGGTATTGCTAGGCACTGCAAGGTCATGGATATCGAGGCCAATTTCTGTCTGGGCAGTTGCATTGTAAGAAGTCATACCCTTCCTTTAGCTCTTCCATTCTATCCACCCCCTCTTCCGCAATGGTCCCTGAGCCTTGGAGGGTGTGACAGAGGTGTTTCAGTGCTGGGAACTCCTCCATCCCTTCTTCTCAGCACTATGTTGCCTTTTGGGTCATCCCAGTGGTCATCGCCATCTGAAAAGAGAAGCTTCTCTAACCAGAAGTGAGAATACCATTAATATATGAACATGAACATTAAGTGTCGTACTTTCAGGGCAGCTTGGTGGGAATAATATATACATTTAGTCAGATAAGAGCAAGCTTTATACCCCTAAGGCTCATGACCTCTCCTGCCATAGACTTTTGCTTAGGTTTTTCAGTACCAGGTATGTATTCCCTCCTGTAGAGAGGGCCTTCAGTCCAATTATGAAGCAGTTGGTTACCCCAAGAGCAGACATGCCACTATTGCACCCATTCAGTCATTTGGCCTGTATGGCCAAACTTGAATATTCAGTGTCCACTGTTTTCACTGCTGATGACCTCTGTCTCCCATACGGCTGCATGCAGTGCAGCAATTATCTTTCTTTAGGACTGGGGATGCTTGGGCACTTGTCTAGTATGTGCAAGACCCCCAGCTCAGTTCCCCAGCATCATTTAAAAAAAAAACAGAAAAATAAAGTTTTGTTTACCCAGTAGAATCCTGTTAGGATTTCTATTCCAGAAAGAATGTATGACAGGGCTGAAGAGATGGCTTAGCAGTTAAGCACTTGCCTGTGAACCCCAAGGATCCCGGTTCGAAGCTCAATTCCCCAGTACCCATGTAAGCCAGATGCACAAGCGGGTACATGCATCTGGAGTTCGTTTGCAGTGGCTGGAGGCCCTGATGTGCCCATTCCCTCTCTTTGTGTCTTTCTGTTGCTCTCAAATAAATAAATAAAATAAACAAAAATATCTGTTAAAAAAAGACTGTATGAGAGCAATAATTAAAACATATAATAATGTCAGGAGAGGGATTTAAAATTATTCACTCACATAAATACAATTACCATAATTTAACTCTTAGGTTTACTATTATTATTATTATTATTATTATTATTATTATTATTGAGGTGGGGTTTGCCCTAGCCCAGGCTGAACTGGAATTCACTATGTAGTCTCAGGCTGGCCTCTAACTCATGGCGATGCTCCTACCTCTGCCTCCTGAATGCTGGGATTAAAGGAGTGCACCATCACTCCGGGCTTTAAATCTTAGTTTTGAAGCTAAGGTCATGAGAGGTGAGTAAGTAAACTGACAATGCATAGTTTTAAAATTATTTATATTTATTTATTTGGTCATCCTTTTAAAAAATCTGATTTTTTCCCTAAAAAGAAATGTAATACCCAGAGTTTTTGCAAATAGTGCTGTGAGGTGTAGAAATTGAGTAAAAGGCTGTAGGAGGAGAGAGCTGAACACAGATTCTATGAAAACTATGGGACAATGCAACTGCAGTCCTGCCCCAGCTCTGAGCTCAGAAATACAAGCCCTGAGCCTCTGTTTGACCTACTTAGTCCCAACACACTCTTAGACAACAAGTGTTCTATTACATTGCTCACTGTCCGCATTATTTTTCTAGGAGTTACAATAGCCTTTATGGCCCTACTACCCGTTCTTTCTGCACGATTGTTGTGTACATGTTTCTGACTCTTTCCTCTCTTTGTAACTTGGCATGGTGAAGGTGGAGTTCACAGAAAACAATAGTGATCTCTGTTCAGCAAGCCACAGATGCAGCTATATTGCCTATTAGGCCCAACCCTTCATTTTTGGTTCACAATTTAAAAAATTTATTTTGAGAGAGAGAGAGAGAGAGAGTGCTCAAGGGTCTTCAGCTGCTGTGAACAAACTCCAGACATGTGCATCCCTTTGTGGCAAATGTGCGACATTGTGTGCTTACATCACTGTGCCTGGCTATGTGGGACCTGGAGATTCAAACATGAGTTCTTAGGCTTCACAGGCAAGCACCTTAACTGCTAAGCCATCTCTCCAGCCCTTGATTCACACTTTTATGTTTCCAAAAAAGAAAAAAAAAAATCAACAATGGGCAATATAATACAGACTTACAAGTTGAATGTCAGCCTGCCCTTTTAGGAAGCATTCATTTGCCATCTTTTCTCCACCACTAGAAGTGTTCTGTAGCCACAGCTACAGTCCATATTAGGCAGAAAGTCACCTCAGTGACGGATTCAGAGCTATGCACACACACAGAATTTTCTGATACAGAAAATGCTTTCTGAGTTGCCCTGACTCACCCACTTGACCTTAGGAGGGAGGGTTCACACTGTGTTTCTTTCTGGTAAAGAAGTTAAGGCTAAGCATGTTAAGACCCTTACCAATGGCTTTTAGTTAAGATTTTGGGCCATTGGGACTCCTCAGCCTATTTGTGGACTTCCCATTCACATAGGTCACCATGGGACCCCCATCAGGAGGCAGAATATGCCACTCAATAACTTTTCTTCCCTGAGTAAGTATGGCAGGTCGGCAAAAGAGCATGCTGCTAATGTATCCTCCTCTCTTTTTGCCTCTCTCCAAGGCCGGGAACACAGCTCTACACCTGGCCTGCCAGAACAGCCACTCCCAGAGCACACGTGTCCTCCTGCTGGCTGGCTCAGGAGCCAACCTCAAAAACAATGTGAGTGAAAAAACCAGCTTCTTGGGCTGGAGAGATGGCTTAGCGGTTAAGGCACCTGCCTGCTAAGCCTAAGAACCCGGTTCCAATCTCCAGGTCCCATGTTTAGCCAGATGCAAAGTAATGCAAGGGCGCAATGCCCACGAGGCGCAATGCCCACAAGGGGACACACACATCTGGATTTCATTCATAGCAGCTGAAAGACTGCTGGCACACCCATTCTCTATCTGTCTTCCTCTCCCTCTCTTTCTGTCTGCCTCTCTCTTTGTCTCTCTCCAAAAATAAAAAATAAAAATAAAAATAAAAATAAAAACCAGCTTCTTGCAGATCTTGGTTGTGCCTCCTTGGGAAAAAAAAAAAAAAAACAGTGCAGACTCTAATATTTATATGTATAAATGAAAATGACCAAAGTATTTGGGGCTTACCTCTAAAATATTCATATTTTTGTTACATTTTTAAGGGTTCACTTAAAGGATGAAAAAAGTAACCAAATGCCTTGAAATGTTACTTTTTCCTCATCTTTCTCAATTTGGGACTCAAGTTTAGTTTATTATTTTCTTTAGCATGTGTCTACCCTGGTCAGTCTAGAAACCGTGTAAGAAAATATAACCAGGTGTGGTGGCATACAGCTTTAATCCAAGGAGGCAGAGGTAGGTGGATTGCTGTGAGTTTGAGGCCACCCTAAGACTATATAGTGAATTCCAGGTCAGCCTGGGCTAGAGAGCGAAGCCCTACCTTGAAAAACCAAAACAAGAAAAAAAATCTACCACAGAGTATGGTACTGCTATTAACCTTATGTTGGGCCCTACCCGGTGTGAGGCCTAGTGGTTCTGAGCCCAGCCAGAGTTTACCTGTACGTGGCTTCTTGTGAGGCCTAGTCGAACTTCCGGAGCCTGAGTAGAGTTTCACGACCTGTCCTTGGAGTGACTCAGCACCTAAGCTGAAACTGCCTCCGCCCAGCTACTGCTGACGTGGTGAAATACTATTGGCCCTTATACCTTTCTCTCATCCTTTTTCCCACCCTCAAAATATATAAACACCTTCCCATGACAATAAACGGAGAGTTTTCTGCCCTAGACGGTCTCCCGACTCAATGTGGTTTTTTTCCCCGGTGTTTTGGGGGGGAGGGGTTTGAGTCACCGACACCCGCCTTCTCGCTCAGCCTCGAGAGAGAAGCGGCTGGCCCGGCTCTCTCTCTCTTCCGCTCTACCTGCCGGTGGTGGAGGAAAAGGACCGGCAACTGGAGCCCCGTGTGAGGACCGGCAACTGGAGCCCCGTGTGAGGACCGGCAACTGGTGCCCCGTGTGAGGAGACATTGCCATGCAAGGCATCTGTGATGCTCAGTACCTCACATCTTCAAAGGATAGGTCTGCTGGTGACTGAGATGCCCTTACCATGAGCTGGCAGAACAGTAGCTGTTAAAGCATTCCTAAAATGTCATGGGAGTATCCCTCCTCCTTCTATAAAGCTGTCTTTCCTGTGTAAAGCCTAAGTCATGGGCTTTACACAGACTCTCAGAAAAGTAGTTGTAGAAACTTGACCTTGAGCTTGATACCTTCATCCAGGGGAGACAGTTAGGCTGAGTAGTCCCCATTCTCTAGACAAGCTAGAATGAAAGCTTAAGAATACCTTGCAGGGGCCTGGAGAGATGGCTTGGCAGTTAAGGCACTTGCCTGCAAAGCTAAAGGACCTCAGTTCGATTCCCCAGGACCCACGTAAGCCAGATGCACAAGGTGGCACATGTGTCTGGAATTCATTTTCAGCAGCTAGAGCCCTGGCGTGCCCATTCTCCCTCTCTCTCTTTCTCTCTCTCTCTCTCGCCTTCTTTCTCAAGTAAATAAATTAAAAAGTAAAATAAAATATTCAAAAAAAGAGTACCTTGCAAAACATCACAGCTTTCTGTATCTACTTTTGTTGTTGCCTGTGGCGGTGGAGTCTGGCCATATCCACTAAGGAGGACACTGAGTTTTTCTGAGTGTGCATTTTTGCTCTCAGTGATAGCTTGCTCATCAGCTCCCCAGACTTTGCTGGGAGTAATATTAGCATCCTACCAGCTGCAAAGGGTCTGTGCTGAGAAAATCTTTCACTCTGTGCATCTTGCTTTATGTGGGTCATGGAGAATCGAACCTGGTCCTTTGGCTTTGTAGGCAAGCACCTTAACCACTGAGTCATCTCTCTAGCCCTATTCTGGGAAATTCTTATTTCCAAAGCAATGCTGTTGGTCTTAATTCATTTTACTCTAGACTCTTTGGGTTATAGAAGAGGCTTTAAACACCTGCATTAGCTTCTCTACAGGTCTGGAGAGCAGGCATCTAGGTACATAAACATGAAAGCAAAACAATGGTTCTGGTTGACTTATAGGTTGCTCACACACGTGCAAGTTAGCAAAACTGCACACTGCACCTACAGCAGCACAAGGATGCAGGTTTTGGGAGTAGAGCAGTTAAAACCATAGCCAGGCATGGTGGTGCATGCCTCTAATCCCAGGGAGGAGAGGTAGGAGGATTGTCATGAGTTCGAGGCCACCCTGAGAATACAGAGTGAATTCCAGGTCAGTCTGGGTTAGAGTGAGACCCTACCTCGAAAAACAAACAAACCATAGTTCATAACTCGGGATAACATCCCCTAGCATCTGCCAGCTTTTAAATGATTTTCTAAAGTTTTTCTGTTTGTTTTGTAATTGCTGACTGTGCTTAGAGTCTGATTTCTGTCCACAGGCAGGTGACACCTGTTTGCACGTGGCTGCACGCTATAATCACTTGTCCATCATTAGGCTCCTCCTCAGTGCTTTCTGTTCTGTCCATGAAAAGAACCAGGTCAGTGCACGTATCCTTTTCATGGCCTCCAGCACCTTTCCTACAAGGCTTTCTAACAGATGTTAGTGTAGGCTTGCACAAGCAGTCGTCTTTCCAGCTTCTACCCATCCGCAGTTCAGAAACCTAGAGGTTTTCTGACTCAGACTTCACTGGGCAGAGGCACAGAGACTAGAGCACTGGATGATAAGTCCTCCTAACCCATCAGCCTGTCTCCATAAGGCTGTGGGTCTCGCCATTCTCAGCAACCCAACCCAGCTGCCTTCACCCCTGCATTTAATCCTGTTCTATGGCTTCTGGACTCTCCTGTCAGAAAGGAGTAGGGTCTGAATGTTTTGGTCATTTAGCTCTGAACTTGCTTTAAACTGCACTTAACCAAGGGCCTCATATCTGCAGAGCAGATCTTGTTTGATTTTGAAGAGTGCATACGCTGGAACATTGCCAAGAGCCCCGTTATATGAGCTCAGCAGATGTTCTGGTTGATTGCAGGCTGGAGACACGGCCCTCCATGTGGCTGCTGCCCTAAATCACAAGAAGGTAGTTAAAATCTTGCTGGAAGCTGGAGCAGACGGGACCATTGTGAATAATGTAAGTTGAGCCATAGTTCCACAGACTCTCACTCCGTTCTCACATGGAAGGGGTGTTGCTAGCACATCCTAAGGATCCAATGAACTTGGATGAAGCCACAGCTCCTGGGGCCCTTAGGTGGACTTGGGGAGCCCTAGCTCTGAGCAGCCCCAGTGGTTAACAAGGCCTTTCGGATGACACTCAGCTGCAATCGGCACAGCCTGGCAGGGAAAGAGTCTCGTTAATGTCAAGTAATGATAGTAAAAGTGAGGTCCAGACCTCATGTAGGCCTCAGAAAGATGATTTCCAGGCCATCAGATTAATCCACCTCTCTCTCCAAGATCCTATCCCCTCCCTTCTTCCTTCTCTCAAGCTGCCCTATCACTTTCCTTCTTCAGGTTCCAAGCAGGCACCAGCCTGGAACCTTTCTTCCTCAAAGCTGCCCTGAAACCTCTGCCTTCTGAAGTGTTTCAAGGGGTCTGGGCTGGAAGGAACTATGTGGGATTCAGGTATTGAAGCTAGAGGAAGACTCTTGATCTTCCTTAGCTCTGTGTCTAGCTCCCCACTCTGCCTCTTCTATAGCTCTGACCTGCCTTGGATGGTGCAGTCATCCTGGCTTTTAGCTTACTCTCCTTATAAGCTATATCATGGCCATACTTCTTTTGGGGGTGGGGTAGGGTCTAACTCTAGCCCAGGCTTACCTGGACTTCACTATGTAGTCTCAGGGTGGCCTTGAATTCACGGTGACCCTCCTACCTCTGCCTCCCAAATTCTGGGATTAAAGGCGTGCGCCACCACGCTTCGGCCTCATGGCCATATTTCCATGACTGTTTTTCACAATCTAGTTCTTGAATCTGTGGCTAGGCCCACCCTGCCTCTGCACTATCTTCCCACTGATCTCTAGGGGAGAATTCATGGCCAGGTGGAGTTTATGATCGTTTGGGTTTTTTCCTCAACAGAAATGGTCTTCTTTGATTTTTCTCATGTTTACTTTCCCTCTTCTTTTCCAGGAAACTGGCCCTTGGCCTTCTGAAACACAGGTTGCCTCCTGGATCAATGCCTGCCCTCTGAGACTAAGAGACATTAATGAGTGTAGGCTCTGGTGTACCTTGCTCCCTTAGTGAGCAGCTGAGGAGCAGGCTCTTGTGTGGGGCTGTGTTTGGCTCAGTGCAACACACTGTAGAACTGCTCCCTCCTAGTGTCCCTTTCTAACTAGTCATCCCTTGCCTTTCCTTAGGCAGGCCAGACACCACTGGAGACTGCCCGCTACCACAACAATCCTGAAGTTGCTCTGCTCCTCACTAAAGCTCCCCAGGTAGGATGTACTGCATTTTACGTTGCACTAATCAAAGTTGCAGGGTTTGGGTTGGGGAAATGGCTTAGTGGTTCAGGCGTTTGCTTGTGAAGCCTAAGGACTCCAGTTTGATTGCCCAGTACCCACATAAGCACAGGGGAACACATGCATCTGAAGTTCGTTTGCAGTGGCTAGAGGCCCTGGTGGCCCATTCTCATTCATATTCTCTCTCTCTCTCTCTCTCTCTCTCTCTCTCTCTCTTAAATAAGTAAAACAAAGTTGCTGGGATTCCCAGCATTATGCCTATTGAAGCCAGTTGTCAGTGCTTAGTAGCTGGGCAATGCAAATCCAGGAACCCATATGGCTTCAAGCCCAGTTCTTTCCTCCAGGGCAGCATTTTTCTCCCTGTGGAGTGATTGTTGTCACTTCCCAGCTGCCCAACCAGGGAAGAAGCTCAGTTTAAAACACTGCAGAAGTGGTTTGTGACTGGGGAGCCTGGGGCAGTGCCTCTCCTGCCAAGTCAGTGAGAGGTATTTCCCAGAGGAAGGTGGTCAGATAGAGCAGTAAATATCCACCAGAAGGAGTTAGATACAGAATAGTTTCCTTTTTTATTGAACTTTGCTCCGAATAATGGATGATGTCATTATTTGAGTTGAGGTTGACAATATGTCAGTTATAATAAGGAATTTATAATTTCAGCACCCAGAAAATAACTGCTTCTGTTTTTCATCTTACCTTCCACAGACAAATGGTTTTTCTATAATTGGGCCTATGTTATAAACCTTTTCATTTTCTGCCTCCTACCTTATAATAGGACAATATTCTTCCATCGTCACTGGTATTCATCACAATGGAAGTGTATTCTTTATTACTGTCAACATTTTGTTAAGCTATTTCCTTAATGTTGAGCAGGTAGGTTATTTTCAAACCAGAGTGATGCTGTATTTCTTGACTACAAATACAAGTTGGCTTTCATCTTATTGAGGCTAATATTGCAAGAAGGCAGCAATGTTTCAGGAAGAGAAAAGACTTTTTTTCTGCATATGTGTGGTGTGCATTCCTTTATGGGGGCACACATGTGCACATATGTGTGGAGGCAAGAGGTTGACATTTGAGTATTTTTCTCAATCATTGTCCTCTTTATTTTACTGATGCAGGGTCTCTCACTTGAACCCAGAGCACCCCAATTCAGGTAGTCTAGTTGGCCAGTCTCTGCCTTATGTGTATTTACATGGGAAAATCCAAACTCCAGTCTTCATACTTGTGTGGAATGTGCTTTATCCACTGAGTTGTAACCTCATTAGAAATATGTCTGCTAGAAGTAGAATGTTCTACTTCACTCCAGCTTTTTGCAGGTGATCAAATGAATCCCGGTAGGGGACTAATGCTTCCTCCTCACAGACAAAAGAGCAGAAAGTGCTATGTAAATGGCATCCTATTTGTTGACATTTCAGCACTTGAAAGTTTAATGGAGAGCCAGTCCCATCCTCAGCCACATAAAGACTATCAGGTCTTATAGGGCTGAGGACTTCTTCAGACACATGAAGACTGGTGTTCTTTAGTCTACCTGCAATTCATTTTCCAGAGCCAGGGATCTTCACTTACACTTCTCTATATTGTCCTCCTTTTGTATTTCCATTTACCGGGTCAGCCTGGACTAGAGCGAGACCCTACCTTGAAATACCAAAACAAAACAAAACAAATAAATATATTTTTAATAAGGTTAAAAATACCCTGAGCTCAGACTGAGTTAATACGGGACATGGCTTAGGGCTATGATTGTCAGACTTTTTCATGTACTGGGCCTTTTATATTCTCAAACACTGTAGACCAGATGTTGAGTATTTCCAGTAGTTCCACTCTCTTCATTTTTTTTTTTTTTTTTTTTTGAGGTAGGGTCTCACTCTGGCCCAGGCTGACCTGGAATTTATTCTGTAGTCTCAGGGTGGCCTCAAACTCACGGCGATCCTCCTACCTCTGCCTCCCAAGTGCTGGGATTAAAGGCGTGCGCCACCACGCCTGGCTTAACTCCCTCTTCATTTTTTGCCCATTAAGCAACTCTAAGGCATGTTGGGGCACCTGGCAGTGGCTGAGAGTCCACTGTGTGCAGCTATTTCTTGTTCCTGGTTAATCCCAGGAGCTCCCTGTCTTTCCATTCGAAGAGACAGAGCACAGAAGTCGAGATCACTTGCTAAAAAACCTTCAGCCAATTACTGCTAGGTTCACAAATGCATTTGGCTGCCTCATACATCATTGTGTTTCCTTCTGCCTTCTTGCACTGTAAGGGGAAGATGACATGTTTACTCTGTCAACTACCTTCTCATTTCTGGGACAGAAACAGTTTTAGGAATGAAAGGGTTTGTTTTTGGCTTACCATTTTGAGGAAGTCCATCACAGTGGAGGAAAGCGTGGCAGAAGCTGGAATCATATTATCATATCAGCAGAGAAGGGGGGATGAAAACATGATAAACAGAACTGGGCTATAACACCTGAGTACCTACCCCTAGCAGCACACTTCCTTCAGTAATCCCCCCAAAGGTTCTACCAACTGGGATTAAGTATTCAAACACATGAGTCTATGGTGGTCATTTTACATTCAAACCATCATGTTCTGTTTCTGGCCACCATAGACTCCAGGTCATCTCATGATACCAAATGCATTCAATTCAACTTAAAATTCCCCATAATCTTTAAATATCTTATCTGTTTATTGAGAGAAAGAGAGAAAAACAGATAGAGAGAAAGAGAGAATGGGCACGCCAGGGCCATCTTGTCCATCTGGCTTATGTAGGTACTAGGGATTTAAATCTGTGTCCTTAGGCTTTGCAGGCAAGTGTCTTAATAGCTAAGCCAACTCTCCAGCGCCCCCCCCCCATAGTCTTTATGAGTCCCAACACTGTTCAAAAGTCCAAAGTCTCAAAGTAGTCTCTTAATTTTAAGTCCTATAAAACCAAAACACAGGGCTGGGCGTGGGGGCACATGACTTTAATCCCAGTACTTGGGAGGTAGAGGTAGGAGGATTGCTGTGGGTTTGAGGCCACCCTGAAACTACATAGTGAATTCTAGGTCAGCCTGGGCTAGAGTGAGACCCTACCTTGAAAAGCCAAAAAAAAGAAAAAAAAAATCGCCACAAGTTACCTTTAATCCCAGCACTTGGGAGGCAGAGGTAGGAGGATCACTAAGAGTTTGAGGCCACCCTGAGACTACGTAGTTAATTCCAGGTCAGCCCGGACCAGAGTGAGACCCTACCTCGAAAAAAAAACACACACACACACACACACACACACACACACACACACACATACATAGTGGTACAGAATAAACATTCCCATTCCAAAAGAGAGGAATGGGAACATAGCAAGAAAGAATTGGACCAACACAAAACCAAAATCCAACATGGAAAACCTCAACTCCTGCAATTCCATACCCAGTATCTGAGATTTATGATGAAATCCTCTGGGTTCCAAAAGGTTTGGATAGCCCCACATCTCTAGCTGTACTGCCTCTTGTGGGTCAGATCTGTCCTGAGTCCACAGCTATACTTGGCAGCTGTCCCATAGTTCTGGCATCTCCAACATCCTGGAGTCTCCGTTACAATTCTAAGTTCTTCTAAGGTCACCTTTAGAGCTTCACACAGTGGCCTCACAGGGTCTCCTTTCAGGGACTTCCATCCTTTACATTGTTTAGCCTCAGTAGCTCTCTAAATCCCTGGTTCCACATGACCTTCATCTTGCATCTTTCTTCCAAAACTAGTACCATGTGGACACCACTGTCATTTTTTACTATCAGCTCAGAATGAAGCCTGGCCTTGCATTATAGCTGGAGTAGCCTGTACGTGCTCATTTTGGGAAGCAGAGATCTGTTTCAGACCTTTTCCTTTCAAAAGAAGTGACATTCTTACTAGCTTGAGCCTTCAATGGGTTGGGTCTTGCCCTCAGGGCAAAGCATCCTTCCTATTACAAGTTTATCTTTGATGGTGGTAATCTCCTTAACAATCATAGGAAAGCAACTGCCTTCTCTGGGCCTAGAATTTTAAATTTGCTATATTCCTTTCTGTGCCAAACTTTATATTTTTCATACCATATTTTGTTCTCTTTCATTGCAGGTCTGAATCAGGGCAAATAAAAGAAGCCATGCCATAGACTCAATGTCATTCTGCATTGAAATTTTCTCTGCCCAGCACAACATCCATTACTTTTAAATTCAACTTGACTCAAGTTCCCAGGACATGGGCAGAATGCAGCCAGTTTCTTGTCTATAGTATCACATGAACTGCCTCTAGCCCAGTTCTCAATAGAGTTCTTGTTTTCCTTGAAACTCCATAAGCCTAGCCTCCACAGTCGACAGTTTTCTCAGTCTTCTGGTCTTCCAAATTCCCACCAGAATGATTATTTGGTTAGCCCAAAGTTCCAAGTCCTTCTCACATTCTTCCTGCAAACCATTTTCAAAGACCTAAGAACTATTTTGTCAGGTTCATCGCACCAACAACCTTATTCTGGTACCACTTTTCAGTTACTTTCTTTTTGCTGGGACAAAATTGTCTAGCAGAAGCAGATTAAGGAAGGAAAGGGTTTGTTTTTCAAGTAAAATTTCAAGATGTCCACCATATAGCAGGACAAGCATGGCTGGGATCAACACTGTTAGTCAGCAGGGAGGAAGTAGAGTAAGGGAGCGTGGTAGGCAGCGCTGCGCTAAAACACCTCAAGGCCCAGCCCCAGTGACTAGTAACATATTGCCTTAACCAAGTCTCCACCTTGGAAAGGTTCCACAACCTTTCCAAACAGCACCACCAACTGGGGATTAAATATTCCAACACATGAGTCTACAGGAGACATTTTACATTTAAACCATCGCACTTCTTTTTGGAAGCTACAGTTAGTGTGATGGCTTATAGCACCAAATGGAGAATGAGAATGAGCCCGGCATAGCACAATTCACATCCTAGTTATGTGAGTTACTTTCCAGGAGTTATGTAGTGCACTGCCTGTACACACCTATCTGGCCATCCTGTTGTTATTATTATCATTGTAGAATCCAAGCCTTTCATGGTTAGGGTCAGTATCCTGCCCACCTCTGGGTACCTGTTGTGCACAAGACCAGAGTTTTTTGTGACTGCTTGATCTCTCCCACTAGACTGTGGGTTCCATTATGTCAGGTGCAGTGAGAGTTCTCTGTGCCCCAGATTCTTGTGACCCGTAACCATTTCTGTTTGCCTCCTTTCAGGTCTTGCGCTTCAATCGTGGGCGAAGCCTGAGGAAAAGAAGAGAGAAACTCAAGGAAGAAAGGAGGGCCCAGTCCATGCCCAGAGATGACTTGGCACAGAACAAGGTATGAAGGAACGAGGGAGTCTCCTGCTGGCCCCATCTGCCTGTTTGCAAAGCCCTTTGCTGCCCTACTTGGCCTTTCCTTCTCACTGAAACTCAGACTGATGCCCTTCTTCCTCATGTCCCCTGACCCTCCAAGACTTCAGGTGTGTGTGTGTGTGTGTGTGTGTGTTATGCCTGCCAAAGTCCCCACAAGGTTTTTACTGGATGAAGTCTTGCAAACACAAGTTTATTGGGAATTTAGTAGAAAATAACAATATTGAAAGAAACTTGTACTGGGTTGCAGAGCCCCCCAACAGACCAGAAGCTACCCACAGAGAACAGAGATAAGTCCCTGGTCACCCTTGAGCCACCCACAGTGAGAGACCAGGGAACAGAGAGATAAGTTTCTTGTCCACAAGGAACAACCAGGGAATGAAGACGTTCCCTGCTTGTGCTGGGAGTTACTGATAGTTTAGGGCTGACTGGAACAGAAATTTCAAGAAATTTAGACTATGCAGCTGCCCACTTGCACCACGTACACTTCTGTAACCTTGCTTGCTTGTAAGAAGAAAGATATAAAAAGCCCCTCTTCTCAGGGGGCGGATAGAATGGAAGAGCCAAAGGAAGGGTATGACCTCTTACAATGCAACTGCCCAGACAGAAACTGGCCTCGATATCCATGACCTTGCAGTGCCTAGCAATACCTTCTCAAAACCCTCAAAATAGAAGAAAAAGATGATGACATCAAATTGAAAGAGAGACTAATGGAGAGAGGGAGGGGATACGATGGAGACTTGAGTTCTAAAGTGGAATGGGGGGAGGGAAGGGAAATATCAGGTGGTTTTTTTTTTTTTGTATGTAAGTATAAAAGTCAATAAAAAATAATAAAAAAAAAAAAAAAAACCCTCTTCTCTAAGCCTGGGGCTGACGCCATTACAGAGCGATCTGGTGTCAGTCCGCTAGTGTGAATAAATCTTCCTCTCCTCTGTCCTCATCACTCTGAGTCTCATTCAGGAAATTCCCGCAACAGCAACAGAAATCAAAGGTGATGATGATAGAACAGGTTTTCTCGGCCTCTTCCTCTGTAGGGAAGTGTCTCAGCAGCAGATACCCCCAGCAGTGAACAGGCTATATCCAGAAAAGAGGAAGCTGAAGGTGATGGACTGTCAGCTTC
This sequence comes from Orientallactaga sibirica, assembly GCA_036365145.1. Taxonomy (NCBI): domain Eukaryota; kingdom Metazoa; phylum Chordata; class Mammalia; order Rodentia; family Dipodidae; genus Orientallactaga; species Orientallactaga sibirica. Next base: position 1,603,447 of record JAEOAD010000020.1, read on the forward strand.
TAAGGAGCCCAGAAAGGATAACAGGAGGAGGAAGTCTGGACCTGAGGTCAGGAGTGGGAATTGGATAGTAGGAAGAACTATGCACTGCTTGTGTGGGAGCACCCACAGAAACAAATTCATTCACTTCACATGGGGGTGGGGAGAAGTTTCTGTGGTTGTTGTTCTGAATAGGATAGCACATGAATTGAGGTGTGGCTTTTGGCTGGATGTCACTCTTGTAGATGCCACAAGGCTCAAGGACAGTGACTCTTCCTTCCCACAGATGTCAGTTCTGTCTGACCTGACCCCAGCAGCAGACCAGCAGCATGGGCACCAGAAGAACCACAGCCATCGGCACCTGAAAAAAAAGAACAGGCATCGATGTTGCTCCCCACCCCCACCCCATGGGTTCAGAGCATACCAACTGTACACACTGTACCGGGGCGAGGATGGGAAAGTGATGCAGGTACTGTGGAGGGTTGGAGTCTGCTCAAGTCTGTTACTAGATGCTAATGGCCACTTCACCCTTGACTTAGTAACTCATGAGCTATATGGTCCCTCCACCCAAACATGTAGATCCACTTAGACCCCAGTACACCTATAAGATCAAAGAGCTTCCTGCAGACCTGTGTCCTAAGGCCCTAAAGTGAATGCGAGTAGCATCAAGATAAGGGACCACAACTCACTCTCTAAATATTCTTAGTGCCTTCTAGACCCTAAGCTCAGCCTGTGATATGTTTCAAAGCTGGGACAGGGATCATTGTGTGTGCTGTGTAACCTGTGTCCCCCTGGTATATTATGTGGCACACAATGACCCTCAAAATAATAGTTGGAGAATGGAGAGCTCATTCCTTTTCTGATTCTTCCTAGGCACCGATAAATGGTTGTCGTTGTGAGCCTCTAGTCAACAAGATGGAGAACCAGTTGGAGGCAGCTATGGAGGAGATCAGAGCTGAGCTGGGATCTGTTCAGGATAAAATGAACTCAAAGCTGGGGCAGGTGGAGAATAAGACTCAGCACCAAGTAAGCTAGTGGCTTAGTCTCTTGATTTCCAGACAGTAAGGCAAAGAATGAATTAAGATTTTAGGGCTTGGTGTGTTATTCATTGGTAGAGCCCTTGCCTAGAATGCTGAGCTCAAGTCTCAAAGGAAGAAAAGGCTTAAATTGCTTCTGATTATAACAGTAATATATTCCCATTGGGTACAGGGGAACATGCCTGTAATATCTCATGAGTCTGAGTCAGGAGTCCCTGGTTTAAGGGCAGCCTAAGCTACATAGTGAGACTCCATCTCTTATCAGAAAGATAAGTCAGGCTGACAAAGATGGCTCAGTGATTAAAGGAACTTGCTTGCAAAGCATGCTAGCCTGAGTTGAATTCCCAAGCTTCCCACATCAGCCAGATGCAGTGACACATGCATCAAGTGTTGTTTGCAGCAGCAAAAAGTGAGCACACACATCCATGCAAATAAATAAAAATTTTTTAAAAGTCAGGCATGGTTGCTCATGTCTTTAATTCCAGTACTCAGGAAGCTGAGGTAAGAGGATCACTATGAGTTAGAGGCCAACCTGGACTACACAAGAGAGTTCCAGGACAGCCTAGGCTAGATGGCAAGAAAGAGGGAAGGAGAGATAAAAGAAGAAAGAAAAAGGGCTAGAGAGATGGCTGAGCAATTAAAAGCATTTCTTTTCAAAGCTTGATGGCTTGGGTTCAATTCCCCAGTACCCACACAAAGCTAAATGCACAAAGTGGTGCACCTGGAGTTTGTTTGTAGTGGTAAGAGGTCCTAGTATGACCATTCATTCTCCTTCTCTCTCATTCTTTCTCCCTTGCTAATAAATAATAAATAATTAACTTTTTAAAAGTCAGGTGTTGTAGTGCACATCTTTAATCCCAGAACTTTGGAGACAGAAGAAGGAAGATTGCTGTGAGGTCACTAGCCTGAGACTACATAGTGACTTCCAGGTCAGCCTGGGCTAGAGTGAGACCTTACCTCAAAATAGTAAAAAAAAAAAAAAAAAAAAAGAGAGAGAGAGAGAGAGAGACAAAAGAAAAAGAAAAGATGGAAGAGAAGGGAAAGAGAAGGAGAAGAAAGAAAAAGAGGAAGGAGAGCAATGTGTTTCTAATATAGAGCATTTATGTAAAATATGATCAAGTCTGGGGAGATGGCTTAGTCAGTAAAGTACTTACCTTGCAAGCATGAGAACCCAAGTCCAATGTCTAGAATCCACAAAAAATGCCACGCATGGAAGCATAGAACTATACTCCCAGCCCTGGGGAGGTAGCAACATGAAGATTGCTGGGTGTCACTGGACAAGTCTACTAGCTGATTGGTGAGTTCCAGGCCAATGAGAGACCAAAGAAAGTGCACATCGTCCCTGAGGGTGATTACTAAGGTTGTCTTCTAGCACGTACACACGCATATACATACATACCCATCTGCGCACAGACATATGCAAAAAAATATAAAAAATAAAATATATGAGCACAAGAAAGGAAAACAAATCAAACAAGTCCATTGTGATGAAAAAGCACTCTTAATATTCCAGTCTTTTTGTTTGTTTGTTTGTTTGTTTTTCAAGGTAGGGTCTCATGCTAGCCCAGGCTGTCCTGGAATTCACTGCGTAGTCTCAGGCTGGCCTCAAACTCACAGTGATCCTCCTACTTCTGCCTCCCTAGTGCTGGGATTAAAGGCATTGCACCACCACACCCAGCCATATTTCAGTCTTTTTATATGCCACAGTGTCGTATATCTCTTCCCTATTGCACACAAAAATTAGAATAACATACATAGTGTGCTGTTTTCTAACTTTTCTTTTTTAGATATGGGAGGTCTCATGTATCACACACTGGCCTTATTTATTTATCAGATTTTGTTTATTTATGCCTAGGCTGACCTAGAACTCACTCTGATCTTCCTACCTTAAGGCCTCCTTAGTAATGGGACTACAAGCATGAACCACCACACCCAGTTTATATGGTGCTGGGGATCGAACTCAGGGCCTTATGCATACAAGGCAAGCACTCTACAAACTGAGCTATACTTACAACCCCCATTTTAAACTCTTTATTTGGAAAATTGTCAAACATACAAAAAATTGAAAGAAGACAGTAGTGAACACTTTTTACTCTTACCTATGTTCAACCATCTCTTTTGGGTTTTATCTCTTAGAGCTAAGAATACCATAATGATTCCAGAAATAGAATCATACTATTTCTTGTCAGCTTGCTTTTTTGTCTTGTATTATATTGTATTACCCATGTAGACATGCAGCATGCTTCATAGTGACAGTGAATATGAAGCTTGCCTGTATATAGAGGAATAATATTTTGCCTTTTCCTTTTTCACTTAAGTTGATGTTATGAGCATTTTCCCATGACTGTAGATTCCTAGTATTCTAGTGTATTAACACAACATAAATATTTAACCATTTCTTCTTATTAGACCATCCCTTCCTCTTAAAAATAATATTAAGATGAACATTTATGTGCACAAATTTTTGAGTGCCCAGGTTTCCCCCCCAGAATTAGGACAATTGGGTCCAATGTTAATGTTTAAGGCTCTTGATAAGTAATGGAAAATTACCTCATAGAAAGTTTGTACATCCCACCAGCGGTGTCTGAGTTTCTCTAATTTTTGCTGTCAATTTAATATTTTATTTTAAAAAATGTGTGCACTTTAATCCCAGCACTCGGGAGGCAGAGGTAGGAGGATTACTGTGAGTTCGAGGCCACCCTGAGACTACATAGTTAATTCCAGGTCAGCCTGGGCCAGAGTGAGACCCTGCCTTGCAAAACCAAAAAAAAAAAAAAAAAAAAAAAAAAAAGTGTGCTAACATGCATGCATCATTTTACAGTGGCTGGAATCTGCCATTTTCTATCTATCTGCCTCTTTCTCTGTCTGTTGCTCTCAAATAAATAAAAAATAAACAAAAAAAATTTTTTTAAAGTGTGCTAAGTAGCCAGGCATGGTGGCGCACGCCTTTAATCCCAGCACTCGGGAGGCAGAGGTAGGAGGATCACCGTGAGTTCGAGGCCACCCTGAGACTACAGAGTGAATTCCAGGTCAGCCTGGACCAGAGTGAAACCCTACCTCGAAAAAAAAAAAAAAAAGTGTGCTAAGGATATTGTGGTGATTTGAATAGATGTCCCCCAATATATTCAGTGTTTTATTAGTTTATAGTGTGCATCTGCAGCCACCTGGCTGAAGGCAGTGTTACTTGGTGGATTTTAAGGTGTGGTAGTGGGTTTGGAGATTTCAATGTAAAGATATGCAAAGTGTGCCTAGCTGGAGTTTCTGAGGTGTGCTGTGCTATGTGGCTTTTGGCTTTTTCTCTCTTTGCTTGGTCCTTTAAGAGGGGGGCAACTTCTTCTTCCATTATGGAACTTCCCCTAAATCTGTAAGCTTCAATAAATATCCCTTCCTCCATAATTGTACCTGGTTTGGAAGTTTATCTCAGTGAACCTGAAGCTATCTGCTATAGACATTTTACACTTTAAGTTTCATTTCCTTTTTTACTAATAAGGTTGAACAGTTTTCAGGTTGCCTTGGCTCTTGCATTCTGTGGGTCACAGTATGTTAGCAGACCTGCACAAATGGAAGACTACATTAGGTGGACACTTTCTACCTCAAGGAACATTCCTTAGTTAGTTAGTGGAAGTCCTCATTCCGTGGCAGGGACAGAATGTGAGCCCAGTCTGAGTCAAGTGCTTGGGTCTGAGCCCTGTGACCAGCTCACATGGCTTGTTCCTGGTATAGATGTCTCAAAAGCAGAAGTGGGGGCCAGTCCTAGAAATTGGGAAGAGCAGTTCATAGATAAACACAGGAACTGGAGAGATACTACAGAGGATGCTAACCCAGTACCAGGACAGTTGCTCCTTCATGTTTTGAAAGTGTCTATGTGGAATTCCAGGTGTATCACAGACAGGAGAGGATCTCCCAGGGAACCCTCATGGGCTTTCTTCTAACAATAGTTTTGTTCTTATCTTTGGACCTTGTAAAAACAATGAAAGTTTGGCACAGCCTAGGTATTAGAGCCCTGTAGGAATTGTCATAATGGAGGGAGGCCCCAGAAAGGCACTTGATTAAAAGGTGATAAGTAATAAATAAATAAATAAAATATAGAAAAAATGTTTAAAGGGGGCTGGAGAGATAGCTTAGTGGTTAAGGCACTTGCCTGCAAAGCCAAAGGATCCCGGTTTGACTCTCCAGGACCCACGTAAGCCAGATGCACAAGGGGGCACATGCATCTGGAGTTCATTTGCAGTGGCTGGAGGCCCTGGCACGCCCATTCTCTCTCTTTCTGCCTCTTTCTCTCTCTCAAATATATAAATAAATAAAATATTAAAAATGTTAAGAGCCGGGAGTGGTGGCTCACGCCTTTAATCCCAGCACTCAGGAGGCAGAGGTAGGAGGATTGCCATGAGTTCAAGGCCACCCTGAGACTACATAGCTAATTCCAGGTCAGCCTGGACCAGAGTGAGACCCTACCTCGAAAAACCAAAAAAAAAAATAAAATAAAAAATAAAAAATGTTTAAAAGGTGATAAGTATTTGTTGAAACACCTTCCACTCCTTTCAACATATACTTTGACTACTTTCAATGAGGCAATGAAAATACTTGCTCACTAGGGAAAACATTATAAAAACCCCAAATGTTTGCTTGTTTCACTTCCTACTGGGCAGCTGATAATGTTTTTGGGGCTATTTAGGTGGAATCAAGCAAGTGAATGGCTCCATACTTTTAGAGACAGTTCTTCCTAATGATAGTCTTTGCACTGATGTTCTAAGACTTACCAAAATATTTCTTGCCAACAAGATTTGCATTTGCTTAAGTTGAGTATTTTTAGTGTGTTCATGTCTGTTAAGCCCTTGGGCTTAAACAAATGAGAAAAAGAAACATTGACCTTACAGAAATATATTCAGTAATTCCAGAAAGTTATGATTTTATAAACCCTTTGAAACTAGAGTGAAATGAAGAGCTGACATCTGTTGCCTGCTTTCTGTACTCTGGTAGTAGCCTGAGCCTGTCCTTATGGGTGGGGAGACCAAGGCCCATCCTAGGATCATCTCAGCATGTCCTCTTCCTCTGGATCTCTAGATGCGTATTTTGGACAAGCTGATGATTGAGCGATTCTCAGCAGAGAGAACAGAGTGCCTGAATCGCCTGCAACAACACACAGATGCTGAGAAGCATGAGAGAGAGAAGCAACAGGTGAAAACCCAGTACCTTTTTGTCCTCCAGTTATGATTTAGCACATGTCCACTGTGCTAAGTAAGGTTCAGGTCTGTCAATGGAAACTGAGGCTGAGCGTCACAGAAACCATTTACTTTATGTGGTATGTTATTTTTTGCAACCCCAAATGAAGTAAGGAGCAAAAGCCATGTAGGATATTTTTAGTCTGTTGAGGCAATAGGTAAAGGCTGAGCACAATGGGGGAGATGTCTTTTCCTGAGGTAGTTCTGGGTATTGGGAGTTCACTGGGCCATTGCACTATTATTGAACTAAATATAGTTCCCTCTTTAGGAGTCTGCAGCTTTCCAAGGTCAGTACAATGCAATGAGTACTGGTGATATGTGAGCTTGTGCTTCTAAGAGCTCCAAACATTTGGTTTGGAAGATTCACGGAAGCTTTAAGCACTAAAATTTAAGGGGACTTAACAGCTCTGTTTGGTAGTAGATGTGACCTGTAGGAAGATGAATAAACACTAACTTTTATGTGTACCAAATTATAACCTCAATTATAATTATAAATTCATTCTTTATACCTTATTTCCTAAACCAAATTAAATTCATGTTCAACTTTTCACTAAAAGAATGTGCTGGACTGGAGAGATGTCTTAGTGGTTAAAGCACTAGCCTACAAAGCTAAAGGATCTAGGTTCAATTCCAGAGAACCCACATAAGCCAGATGCATAAGGTGGCACATGTGTCTGAAGTTTGTTTGCAGTGGGTGGAAGCCCTGGCATGGTCATTTTCTCTCTCTATGTAGCTCTTTCTCTCTCTCTCTCAAATAAACAAAAATAAAATTACAAAAAAAGAATGTTCTGATGACTAATTGTACTAATTATTCATTATTTTAGATGTCCTTGGTGGATGAATTAAAAACCTGGTGCATGTTAAAGATTCAGCATCTGGAAATGAAGCTTTCTGGAGAGTCTAGAACCTTCAGGGCCAAATCCACACCATCTACTTCTGACTCCTCTCCAGGTAACTCACATACAGAGATACCTTCTATCCAGACATATAGCAGAGTCCTCTATCTTGTTCTTTCTGATCTGAACACTGTCCATATGACAGAGCTGTTTACAAATGCTGCAAGGACATACTTGGAATGTGGTAGTTTGAATATATGTCCCCCAATATATTCAGTGTTTTATTAGTTTATAGTTTGCATCTGCAATCACCTTGCTAGAGGCAATGTCACTGGGGGCCAGTCCTAAGGTGTGGTGGTGGGTTTGAGATTCCTTTGTAAAGATATGCAAAGTGTGCCTAATAGGAGTTTCTGAAGTGTGCTGTGGCTTTTTGAAGTAGTTTTGCTCTGTGTGCTGTGTGGCTGGGGGCTTTGCTCTCTTGCTTGGCCCTGTGAAGGCAGGCCAGCTTCTTCTGCCATTATGGAACTTCCCCTGGATCTGTAAGCTTCAATAAATAATATCCCTTCCTCCACAACTGTGTCTGGTTGATAATTTACTATACACCTCACTTTTTAGTAGAAGAGTGTATTTTGCTGGGGTTTTTTTTTTTTTTTTTTTTTTTTTGCTTTTTTTCCCCTAGCCTGTTTTGGCGTGGTTCCTATGCTGACATCTTAACCGGAAGCCCAATAAAACATTCTTAATTAAGTATTCAGACATATTTGAATGAAGGAATGATTGGCAATAACTGTGCTTCAGATATAATATTGACAGGGTCCGAGTGGAAGGATTCTTTAGATAAGGGTGGTGAAGATCATCTGATTTCTGGGCAGGGCTCTCCTCCTTTTTGCTCTTGCTACAGATCTCTCTTAGCCTTTTCCTAACTTTGAAAAGCCTCAATCAAGGGAACTCACCCTAGGTGGCAAGGTATCTTTACTTAAGCTACAGTGAAGCACCTACTCCACAATGCTAAATTGTTCAAGTTATATTTTATTTATTATTTATCCATTCATGTATTTATTTCTTGTGTGTAGGTGTATGTAGTGTGTGGTGTGTTGGGTTTTTGTTGTGAATGCCCTTTTGGTGCCCCATATGCTTGCCTGATGGGGGGGTTCTCTCACCTATAGTGGCTGAAGTGGAATGTCCAGTGCACTGCCTGATTCTCTTCAGCCTGATCTTGTTTTTGAGCTGGAATCTCTCCTCTTACTGTTTCTAGAGCTTGTGGGATTCCATCAATTCTAGGCTCTCTAATCCTCTGCAGGACTGGGGTTACAGGCACTCATGGCCACATGCAGTTGTTTTATATGGAATCTGGAGATTTGAATTCAAGCAGTCTCAGGCCCTCAAGCTTGTGCAGGAAGCACATCTAACTGCTGAGCCATCTCTCTGGTCCAAGTTATTTGTTTTTTATTTTTTATTTTATTTATTTGAGAGAAAGAGAGAGAGAGGAAGAGGCAGAGAAAAAGAGAGAAAGGGCACAGCAGGGCCTTCAGCCACTGCAAAGGAACTCCAGACTCATTTGCTCCCTTTTGCATCTGGTTTATGTGGGTCCTGGGAAATTGAACCAGGGTCCTTAGGCTTCACAGGCAAAATGCCTTACTGCTAAGCCATTTCCCCAGCCCATTTTTTTGTTTTGTTTTTTTGGTTTTTCGAGGTAGGGTCTCACTCTGGGCCAGGCTGACCTGGAATTCACTATGTAGTCTCAGGGTGGCCTTGAACTCATGGCGATCCTCCTACTTCTGCGTCCCGAGTGCTAGGATTAAAGGTGTGAGCCACCACGCCCAGCTTTAAGTTATTGTTTTTTTAAAAAAATATTTTATTTTTATTTGAGAGAGAGAGAATGGGTGTACTAGGGCCTCTAATCACTGAAAACAAACTCCAGATGCGAGTGCCACCTTGCGCATCTGCCTTATGTGGGTTCTGGGGAATCAAACCTGGGTCCTTAGGCTTCTTAGGCAAGCATCTTAACCACCAAGCCATGTCTCCAGCCCATAAGTTATTGTTCTTAAATGAACATATATTCATTGTACAAACTAATAGGTTTCATAATGGCATTTTTATACATGCATATCACTATAAGGGTCTGAAAATTGCTGAAGAAAGACCCGAGAATCAAATAGTAGGAAAAAGCAAAGAGCGTTTATTCTGCAGAATCAGCCAGCATGCAGGGGGTCAACCATTCATACAAAATGGCGACCCCCAGAGAGCATGCAGGCCCCTTTAAACACAGCTAGGGGGAATTCCAGGTTGGTTAGGTAATCTTTTAACATGATTGGCTAAGCAAGCAGCAGTTGCAGTTGTACGTCTTTGGTTGGGGCGAAAGGGACATGTCTGGGCAGGCCTGGGCATGTTTGGACATGTCTCCAGGAACTGACTCAGCCCCCAGAGCCTGCCCCTCTGGGAAATTGAAACTTGGGCCTAGTTAGGGTGGCACCTTACTGAAGCCTGTCATGGCGTCAGTTTGGTCCCTTCATCACCCACTTGTTCTCCCACTACCCTTTGTTGTCATCCCCCTTTCTGCTGGTCCCCTTCTTTTTCCTAAAATAGTTCCCTTTCTACTTTTCTGGCTTCAGAGAATACACATGCATTAGTTATCTTCTTAAATTTTTTTTTCAGTTGCCTTTTTGAATTTGCTTTCTTTCACCATGATAGCCTCCAGTTCAATCCATTTTCCTGAAAATGACATGATTATGTTTTTCTTTATAGCTGAATAAAATGCCATTCTGTATATAAAGCAGTTTTTAAAATATTTATTTATTTGCAGAGAGAGAGAGAGAATGAGAGAGAGGGAATGGTACACCAGGACCTCCTACCACTGCAAATGGACTCCAGATAAACGCCTCACTTTGTGCATCTGGTTTTATGTGGGTACTGGGGAATATGAACCTAGGCTGTCAGGCTTTGCAAGCAAGTGCTTTTAACTGCTGAGCCATAAAATAGTTTTTTAAATTATAAATTTTCTTGTTCTTTTCTTTCTTTTTTTCTTTTCTTTCTTTCTTTTTTTTTTTTTTTTTTTGGTTTTCAAGATAGTGTCTCACTCTAGCCCAATCTAACCTGGAATTCACTATGTAGTCTCACAGCAATCCTCCTACCACTGCCTGCTGAGTGCTATGATCAAAGGCATGCACCACCACGCCTGGCATAATTTTTCTTTTTTAAGGTAGGGTCTCATGCTAGCACAGGCTGATCTGGAAATCACTCTATACTTGAACTCACAGCAATAGTCTTACTCAACTTCCCAAGTGCTAAGATTCAAGGCATATACCACCATGCTGGTCAGAACCTGGTAATTAGATCTTTCTGGAATACTTGGATAGGTGAAATATGTGCTATTAACACAGCTATCTCTGGAGCTATATTTTTTTTTCATTTTTTTCTTTTTCTTTTTTGGTTTTTCAAGGTAGGGTTTCACTCCAGCACAGGATGACCTGGAACTCACTCTGTAGTCTCAGGGTGGCCTCAAACTCACAGCAATCCTCCTACCTCTGCCTCCCAAGACCTGGGATTAAAGGCGTGCACCACCATGCCCGGCTTGTTTTTTCTATATTGAAATTTTTCAGGGCTGGAGAGATGGCTTAGCAGTTAAGTGCTTGCCTGTGAAGTCTAAGGACCCTGGTTCTAGGCTCAATTCCCCAGTACCCATGTATGCCAGATACACAAGGTAGCACATGGATCTGGAGTTCGTTTGCAGTGGCTGGAGGTCCTGGTGTGCTCATTCTCTCTCTCTCTCTCTCTCTCTCTGCCTCTCTGTCACTCTCAAGTAAATAAACAAAAATTAAAAAAAAAAAAAGAAAAGAAAATTTTTACCCAGGTGTGGTGGCGCATGCCTTTAATCCTAGCACTAGGTCAGCCTGAGCTAGAGTGATAATCTACCTCAAAAAACAAAACAAACACACAAAAAAACAACCTTTCGTTTCTGCTTCATCATCCATGTTGAACTGTTGATAGCCCAATATTGTACCTGTATGGTGCAGGTAGCAACAGCTGCTGAGGGATCATGAATGCAAAGTCCACTTCATGTCCAGAAGATAGTGTTCCAACACACTTCTCCCATCCTCTGGCTCTTACAATTCTTTCTGCCCCCTCTTCCACAATGTTTCCAAAGCCTTGGGAGGTGTATTAGAGCTGTCTCATTGAGTGCTGAGCATTCACTTATTCTCAGCACTTTAACTAGTTGTAAGCCTCTCCAGTAGTCACTTCCAATCTGCAAAAAGAAGCTTCTCTGTCCAAAAGTGAGAATAAACATAAATATTAGAGGGTACATTTGATGGACACAACATATCCATTTAGCCAACAACAGTAGTAGCTTCCCTACTTGAGTATGATCTTCCTGGCCATAGGCTTTTGACTAGGTTATCAGTACCAGGCTTGAGTTCCCTTCTATAGAGCAGGCCTCAGTCAGAAAGCAGTTGTACTCCCGTAACAGTAATGCAACTATTGCTTCAGTGGGCAGATCTTGCCTGGCCATTTGGTTGTATGGGATGTATGGGGAACCCACTGTGGATAAGATGTTGATGACTGCTAGCCTATGTTCTACTTTCTAGCATTATGACAGTAGCCAGCAGGTTTTATCTTTGTGCTAACATGTTGGGAAACATCTGTAGCAAAATTTTCATGCGCGGACTAGCCATGAAACCTACCATGGTGTTTTTAGGGAAGGACCACTTTTTTTGATTGGAACTTAGGTCAAGCATACTAGGAGGCTGTGTATGGTGGAGGGAGTAGGAGGTGACTAGGAATAGTACCATACCTTACTCTTGCTATAAACCTAAAATTGCTCTTAAAAAAGAAACTGGTGGGGCTAGGAAGATGGCACAGCAGTTAAAGGTGCTTGCTTGCAAAGCCTGCCAGTTTGGGTTCAGTCCCTCAGCACCCATATAAAGCTGGATTCCAAAAGGGCATATGTATGTGGTGTTTGCTGCAGGGGCAAGAGACCCCAGCATACTCATACACACACATGCAAATAAATTTTAAAAAGAGAGAAGTTGGTACACTAGCTTTTCCAGACATGAGGATGGGGCTATTCAACCTCAAAGGTCTCTGCTCATTGTATTTTGAGACAGTTTGGGAAGTTTTTCATCTATGAGCATTAGAAAAGAGACTTCTAGGGCAGACTGAGACAACAAGCTAAAGGCCAGCAGATTTTTGACTTGGATGCTACTAGCGTGGCTAAATAAAATACAGGAGAGTCTTGAGAAGCTAAAATGATAATCCTAGGAGATGAAAAGGGACAAAAAGGTAAGGAAAAGCACAGCAAAGTTGCATATAATAGGTGGTAACTGAGGAGGTAGTTCTCAAGATTTTCAGAACTCTCAGGTAGGTATCACCCACTGCCACATGACTGTGTGACTATGGATTTGCTCTGACATCTGTTTTCTCTTCAAACAAGGTGTGGATCAATCAATGGTCTCTGCAGTTCCAGAAGCAGCTTCTGACAGTTCTTCCCAGGTGGTTAGGCCCAAGGCAAAGGCCCTCAACTCCACCACTGTCCACAGACTCCAGCAGGAGCTGTCTTCTTCTGAGTCTGCAGGCTCCCGACTAAGAAGTGTCAAGGTTCAAACAGCCCTGCTCCCCCTGAGTGAGACAGTCAAGAGTGATCAACAGGCTGGGCCCTGTGTCAACAGAGGCACTCAAACCAAGAAGTCCAGGAGAAGTGGGCAGATCAAGCATCGAGTCCAACAGCCAACAGGCACCAGTGGGCTACTGTCACTAGCTACAGGCAGCATGCAGGCTGCCCCTCATGTTCAAGATGCTTCCCAAGCCCTTGGACTCACCCAGTATTTTTTTGAGGTGGTTTCTACCCAGATGGAAAAGTGGTATGAAAGAAAAGTTGAAGAAGCACTAAGCCAAGCCAGTCAGAAAGCCCAGCAAGACAAGGCTACACTGCAGGAACACATTAAAGGCTTAGAAGAAGAGCTTGTTAAACTAACCAAGATGCACAAGGACCATTAGGATTAAGGAAGTGAAACACAGGGTTCCTGAGGACTGGCAGTTCTGTAGCTGCCGAATAGCCATGTTGAAGAAGAGGATTACTGTGCACAAAGCAGATTTGTGTTTTTGGCAAAGTCTTCAATTTTTAGAATGGGCTAGAAACATACATCATGTGCTATGAAGTTATAGAGATTTCAACAGTGATGCTGAAGCCAGGAGAAGTTTGCTTACTTTTAAGTTTCATTAGACTCCAAACTTCAGGCCAGGTTTATCAGAAGCTCAGATTAAGCAAGCCATGTGAAGAAATGGTGATATGTAAAGCTACAATTCTGGGTGTGTGAAATGTTAAAAGGAAAGGAAAACTTAATCCCTGTGCACTGAAGTAGTCTTTCATGCAAGTGTAAACACATCTCTTGAGTTTAGACAAGAGTATCTTTCTGTGAGAGCTGTAACTGTGAAATGTGAAGCCCTTATTCTCAGATGTATAATTCTCAAGATGCCCCCAGGTGAGCATACCAGATTTTGAGAGGAAAGACATTTTTTGATAAATCATTTTATTAAATGAGTAATTGCTGATAGCACTAGAAATGTTCATTCTTAAGGAGCTACAATGAGTTCATGTTATCATGATCTACACGGTTTCTGTATTTTCAGCCAAAATGACTAATCATAGCAAGCAGAGTAATGGAAAAAGCATCCATGTCACAAGTACCTGAAACTCCCAATTATCTTAGAATACTTTTCTGAATTCAAGATTATTGTCCTGGATTTTATAAAGAGATAAGGCAATTTATTGAAAGCATTTCAACTTGAATTCAACTCTCACTGAAGAACCTCAAATACGTTCTGTTTTGCACTGAAGGCCTCAAGGTCAGTAATTTAGTATAGTAACTTGATTTAACCACTGTTAGACATCAGAAGACTTTATAAATACTTTAAATAGAAATAATTTTTTAAATATAAAGACTTTATAAAATATACAGGAACAAGTTGTAAAAGTAGATTGGTTACGTTGAAACCTTGGATTTAATTATCTTTTAAATACTTTCCTTGAACATAGATTATATCCATCTTCACAGAATTTCATGTATGCATAGAAACCTCAATTCTATTAACCCAGGAACCTTTTAACTATTATTCATAATTGTGATTTAATGAACCAAAGAGAATGTAAAGATTATAGGGAACTAAAAATAGAATGGACTTTTGAACAGGTCTGGTCAATTACAGGAAGCATTTGAGGGGTATGAGGCTTATCTGCCCTTAAGGACTTTGCACAACAACGCAGGCCCTGGGTAATGCTATTCAGACCAGTAGAGCCTCCTGTTTATCTCCCATCCCCACCTGTTCAAGCAAGTGTTTCATCCCCTTCTTTTATGGGCTCTTACAAGGACATGACTTCTGTTTTTCTCCAAGCTTGATGTAAAGCAATAACAACATTTTGCCCTCTTTACAGTAGCAATTTATAGCCTATCATATAGGCCATGTTTCAAATGGAGGCTGCAATCTTTCAGTAGTTGTGGGAAACATGATGTAAAATACAGAAAAGTGGCACATTGATGTTCTTTTCTAAAAAAATAAATAGTATAGTATTGCATTGTATGCTGAATTCCTGTGATAGATTCAATATATTAGCTCTAACCTCACTTTTGATTTTGGGTGTCCAAACAAAATAAAATGATATTTATAGTTTTAGAGACATGCTGTCTATTTAATGTTATTAAGTTGAATGTCTCTGTTGCAGCCAGGTTCGCAGTGCTGGCAGAAATCACCCAACTAAGAGCAGCTTGTGGAAAAAAAGAGGTTTATTTTGGCTTACAGGCTCGAGGGGGACGCTCCATGATGGCAGGGAAAACGACGGCATGAGCAGAGGGTGGACATCACCCTCTGGTCAACATAAGGTGGACAACAGCAACCGGAGAGTGTGCCAAACACTGGCAAGGGGAAGCTGGCTATAATGCCCATAAGCCTGCCCCCAACAATACACCACCTCCAGGAGGCTTTAATTTCCAATTGCCATCAGCTGGGGAGACTAGCATTCAGAACACTTGAAGTTTATGGGGGACACCTGAATCAAACCACCACATTCCGCCCCTGGCCCCCATAAACTGATAACCGTACATGATGTAAAATGCAATGCATTCATGCAAATTTAAAAGTCCCCATAGTTTTTATCAATTCCAATGATGTTCATACGTCCCCATAATCCAAGGTCTTTTAACTGAGCTATAATACCAAAAATAATCCCCCCAAAAACCCATAATGGCACAGAATAAACATTCACACTGCAAAAGATGGCATTGGGCAAAACAAAGAAATACTTAACCAATACAAGATTTTAAACAACCAGGGCAAACATCAAACTCTGTAATTCCAAGTCCAACAACTCTAGTCAGTGACAAATCTCCAAGTCCGATAACTCTACCCAGCAACAAGTCTCTGGAATTCCACTTCCACCCCTCCAGCTAGGCTACTCACAGTCCTGGACAACTTCATCCAGGGCCGGCAGCTCTCCTTGGCAGCCATCTCATAGTCCCGGCATCTCCACTGGGTCTCCACTGCAACCCACGGTCCATCCTCATGGCCCCATGGGATCTCCATGCAGGCATCCAGCAAACCTGCTTCACACTGCCCATGGCCATTTCCAAAACATAAGACCGCGTTACAAACTCAATGACCCTCTCTTTCCTGCATTTGTTATACTCCATAATACCAGGTAGGGTGCCAATTTGTTAATCCAGGGGGGAATAAATCAGACTTTGAAGAACAGGACACTCCTTTAGCATTCAGGCCCCTTCAAAAGAGTCTGCATTCTTTCTGTTGCCCCATTGCAGGTCAGCTGGCCCAATCTCAAAGGTTGTAATCTCTCAATTGCAGCTGAACAGGTAGAGTTCACCCAAAGATTTCATTTTTTCTGTGCCATGTCCCTCTGCTCACACCAGTTCATTTTTACGCAAAGCAACCCTGCACATCTTCTCAAGACAGGAAGCTTCTCACACAAACTGCTAGCCCAGTCCAAGCAAAGCTCTTTCTCACCCTCATAAGCCAAACCTCACAGTCCATAGTTCTTCCTCTTGAAAATCAGCTCCAAAAGGCCAAAGCCACAGTCAGGTGTCTAGCAGCAATCCCACTCCTCGGTACCACTTTACTGTTGCAGCCAGGTTCGCAGTGCTGGCAGAAATCACCCAACTAAGAGCAGCTTGTGGAAAAAAAGAGGTTTATTTTGGCTTACAGGCTCGAGGGGGACGCTCCATGATGGCAGGGAAAACGACGGCATGAGCAGAGGGTGGACATCACCCTCTGGTCAACATAAGGTGGACAACAGCAACCGGAGAGTGTGCCAAACACTGGCAAGGGGAAGCTGGCTATAATGCCCATAAGCCCGCCCCCAACAATACACCACCTCCAGGAGGCTTTAATTTCCAATTGCCATCAGCTGGGGAGACTAGCATTCAGAACACTTGAAGTTTATGGGGGACACCTGAATCAAACCACCACAGTCTCCTTCAAGCATTTTCATTTTTTTTTAAAAGAATCTTGAAAAAGTGCCTTCACCCAGCCGTTTTACATGCTTAATTTAGGGCAAATATCTGTCGCTTAAAAAGTCACAATCTTATGTTGTCTTTTCTGACTGGCTTCTTTAACATGTTATTAATGTTCACCCACAGGTAGCATGAATCAGTCTTTCACTCCATTTTATTGCCAAATATTGTATGCCACATTTTATTTGCCCTTGTTATTTACCCAGTTGATGGATATTTTGACCCCACTATCTGGCATGAGTAATTTATATATACATTTCTTCTGGGTATGATTTCAGTTTTCTTGATTAGACACCTAGACTATCTAAATCATTAATAGTCCATTTTCCAAAGGGCTACATATATTTTTTTGATTCCAAACAGCAATGTGCAGGTGTTACAAATTCTCCACATCTTCAACATTTATTATTTCACTTTTTAATTCTAGTTGTTATAAAGCGAAGTATGAGCTCAAGGTTTTTTTTTTAATTGACAGTTTCCATACTTACAGACAATAAACTATGATAATTCCCTCCCCTCCCCCACTTTCTCCTTCATAACCCTACTCTCCATCATATCCCCTCCCTCTCTCCATTAGTCTCTCTTTTATTTTGACATTATCATCTTTTCTTCCTATTATGAGGGTCTTGTGAGGTATTGCTATGCATTGCGAGGTCATGGAATATTGAGGCCACTTTCTGTCTGGACACACATTCTTTCCACAACCTCTTCTGCAATGGACGCTCTCCATTAGTCTCTCTTTTATTTTGACATTATCATCTTTTCTTCCTATTATGAGGGTCTTGTGAGGTATTGCTATGCATTGCGAGGTCATGGAATATTGAGGCCACTTTCTGTCTGGACACACATTCTTTCCACAACCTCTTCTGCAATGGACGCTGAGCCTTGGAAGGTGTGATAAAAATGTTTCAGTCTTGAACACTCCCCTGTCCCTTCTTCTCATCCCAGTAGTCACTGCCATCTGAAATGAGAAGCTTCTCTAACAAAAAGTGAGAGTAGCATCATATATGGGTGTGGACATTAAGTGACTTGCTTACAGGGCAGTTTGGTGGAGCTCAAGGTTTTGACTTGCACTTTCCTGATTGACAGTGACTGTTGCTTCCTGCGCTAAATATTAGAGTGACTTTGAGCTGTGTATTGTAACCCTAAACTCAACAAAAAAAAATGGAGATTTGAATATTCTTCAGAATAATGCTATATCCTTAAGATTTTGCTAAAGCTAGTGTTTTTTCTAATTCCTTCAGCTGTATATTGCCTTGAGTAATCATCATTCGGATTGTATCCTGTGGAAGAAAGTGAAATTTGGTTACTGTTTTACGGTTAAACAAAAATTCTTTCATTTTATTTGTAAAAATTCAAGAAGCAGGAGCCTGGAGAGCTTTCTACACCTGACCTCAGACTTACTAACCACCCAGTACCCATGTAAAGCACAGAGTGGTACATGCATCTGGGATTTGGTTGCACTGGCAGGTGGCCCTGGCATGCCCATTTCTCTCTTTTCTGCTTGCAGATAATAAAAATATTTGAAAAAAAAAAAAAAAAACCTCAAGACTTGAGTAGGGGGTGGGCTTCGGGTTGTATCTTAGAGAAAAATGCAGAAAGCCCTGCCTTCAGTCATAAAACTACAAAACCCCCCCACACACCAACAATGGGTATTGGAACTGCTGAAGATGAAGCACAGCATTCAAGACAGATATTTACAGATACAGCAGTTTCTAAATCTATAAAAACCTGAGTGGAAAACAAACAAACAAAAAAATGATCAAGGGCTGGAGAGATGGCTTAGTGGTTAAGGCGCTTGCCTGCAAAGCCGAAGAACCCAGGTTTGATTCCCCAGGACCCACATAAGTCAGACGCACAAGGTGGCACATGCATCTGGAGTTCGTTTGCAGTGGCTGGATGCCCTGGCGCACCCATTCTTTCCCTCTCTTCCCCCACTCTCTCAAATAAAATAAAATAAAATAAAATAAATAAATAAAATGATCAAAACATGCCACCTCAATAATTTCATTTTAAAAGTTCCACACAGGAGCCAGGGGCTGTCCTCACCTCTTCCGTGGCACTTTTGTTGTTTTTGAATTCTTCTCTTGCCCAGTCCCTCAGGTATCTGCGGTCAGAATCATTTGGAACTTGTCTAATTGCTTGCAAAATCCTCCTGTAGAGTAGGAGAACTTGTTGCCTTCTCATGAACTGTCCAGGGAAGAAATGGAAATTACAGCTACACACCCGCCTACGCTAAACTAAGCAATGCTGAATAGAGAAAAATAAAGTTCCAGGATTGACTGGGGAAGGGGTGGTGCTTCCGGCGGACCACAGCGAGCCCGGCGGCCGGAGCAGACACGGTCAGGCGCCGCGCCCACTGCGTGTCGGTTCGGGAGGGCGCAAGAGCGGCCGCGCGGCCCCACGAACGCCTTCGCACCTGGGCTTTGAGCGCAGCAGCCCACCGTGTCCACCAACAGCGAGCGCAGGACCGGCACCAGTCCACTCCGCGGACAGGAGGATAAGCGCGCACAACGCCCCTTTCCTACCTGCCTCAAGGTCAGCGCCCCGGGAGGTAGACGAGAAGCCATGTCCGCCCGAAGCTCTGACGCGCAGGACCGGAAGTGCAAGAGACCAGGCGGGGCCAGCAGCTTGCTTGGTTACGACTTGCTGCTGGTGTGGTTAGAGGCAGTGGGAAGTGATGGTTGGTAGTTTGCTAAATGGATGTGACAACACAGTAAGAATGGTGAAATGGGGCTGAGGAGATGGATCGGTGGCTAAGGCCGCTTGCTTACAAAGCCTGCTGGCCTGAGTTCAATTCCTCAGTACCTATGTAAAGTGACCCATATATCTCAATTTCAATTTTCAGTGGCAAGAAGCCCTGGCCTGCCCATACTCATTCTCTGCTTGCAAAGAGATTTTATATAGTTTTTTTTTTTTAATTGTTAAGTGGAAGCTGCGTGCTTTAAGAAATATTTTGAGAGCAAAAGAATGGGTGCGCCACTGCAAACCAATTCCAGATGCCACTTTGTGCATTTGGCTTTACGTGGGTACTGGGGAACTGAACCCTGGGTCCTCGGGTTTTGCAGGCAAGCGCTAACCACTGAACCATCTCAACCCGAAGCTGCGTGTTTTATAGAAGAGGATAAAATTGTTTTTCTAGAAATTACAGTATTTTTTAAAAAATCTCAAAATGTTGGGCTGTAGGTGTTTACCTTGGGTTCCATTCCCCTCAATCCCATAAAACAGTGCTCCACTCCCCCCACTTCTCATCTCTGAAATTGTATGCATCTCTCTCATAGCTGTCTCATATGTAACTACTCAGAACCACTCTGGCACATGTCTAGTGCTCAGTATTGTGATGCCAAACCCATGACCACATTGTCGGTCTAATTTTATAGTTAATAGATGAACAGCCAAAATTCATTGCCTGTTTAAGAACTTGTGAAGCCGCTTACACTGATTTGGTGAATTGTCTGCCCATAACTTTGGTCCATTTATGCGCACCAAAACTTTAATCTAGTCCCCCGCCCCCAATTAGGGTCTCGCTCTAGCCCAGGCTGACCTGGAATTCGCTATGTAGTCTCAGGGTGGCCCTGAACTCATGGAATCCTCCTACCTCTGCCTCCCAAGTGCTAGGGTTAAAAGCATGTGCCACAATGCCTGGCTCATTATTCTAGTTTTATGGGCTGAAGTGCCAGTTTCTTGGACATTTCTTTTCTTTTTTTTTTTTTTTTTTTTTTTTATTTATTTGCAAGAGAGAGAGAGAGAGAGAGAGAGAGAGAGAGAGAGAGAGAGAGAGAGAGAGAGAGAAGAGAGGCAGACAGAGAATGGGTGTGCCAGGGCCTCTAGCCACTGCAAACGAACTCCAGATGCATGTGCCCCTCACGCATCTGGCTTATGTTGGTCCTGGAGAATCGAACTGGGATCCTTTGGCTTTGCAGGCAAACGCCTTAACCACTAAGCCATTTCTCCAGCCCTCTTGGACATTTCTTTATGCATATAGCTTTACATATCTGTAGTCATATGTGGTTTCCAACTTCTTTTCTCATTCAGAGCACCTTGTATATTTTACTTTCATTTTATTTATTCCATTTGAAAGTCAATGACAATCTAAATCTGTGTTTTCTAGCTGCCAAACTATCACCATCATTTATTAAAGAATATTTGCCACCTTTCCTGGGCGTTTTTTTTTTTTTTTTTTTTTTTTTTTTTTGGTTTTTCGAGGTAGGGTCTCACTCTAGCTCAGGCTGACCTGGAATTCACTATGTAGTCTCAAGGTGGCCTCGAACTCATGGCAATCCTCCTACCTCTGCCTCCCGAGTGCTGGGATTAAAGGCGTGCGCCACCACGCCCGGCTTGTGTAGGCTTGTTTTGTCTTTTTCTTTGTATGTCATGTCATTCTACCTGGCAGAATTCTGTAGCTTCTTGTAAGAATCTTCTCTAATTAGTGTTTTATTTGACTCTTGGAAATGTTTTAGGTGGGCTGGAGAGATGGCTTAGTGCTTGCATAGCACTTACCTGCAAAGTTCCAGGTTCAATTATCCACTACCCACGTAAATCAGATGCACAAGGTGGTGCATGTGTCTGGAGTTTGTTTGCAGTGGCTGGAGGCCCTGGTGTGCCCATTCTTTCTATCTGCCTCTCTCTCTGAAATAAATATTTTAAAGAAATGTTTTATGTGCTGGGTGTCGTGGTACACACCTTTAATCAGCACTAAAGAAGCAGAAGTAGGAGGATAGCATTAATTTGAGGCCAGTCTGAGACTACAGGGCAAGTTTCAGGTCAGCCTGAGCTGGAGTGAGACTCTATTTCAAAAAAAAGAAAAAAAAAAAGAAAAAGAAAGCATCTTATGATCTTTTCAAAAATATTTATTCTTTGTTTGAGAGACAGACAGAGGGAGAAAGAGGTAGAGACAGGCACACAGAAAGAGAATAGGCATGCTAGGGCATTCAGCCTCTGCAAACAAAATTGACGCAGGCGCCACCTTCTACATCTGGCTTACAACAGTACTGGGGAATTGAACCCAGATTCTTAGGCCTCACAGGCAAGTATCTTAACCACTAAGCCATCTCTCCAGCCCCACCTTATGATCTTTACTAAAGAATTTTAAAAAATTTATTCATTTGAGAGAGAGAACAAGGCAGATAGAGAATGGGAATGCCAGGGCCTCTGGCTGCCACAAACAAACTCCAGATGCATGCGCCACCTTGTGCATCTAGCTTATATGGGTCCTGGGGAATTGAACCTAGGTCCTTTGCCTTTTTATTTTTATTTGAGAGAGAGAGAGAGAGAGAGAGGCAGAAAGAGGGAGAAAGGGGGGTAAGATAATGGGCGCACTAGGGCATCGAACTACTGCAAACTCCAGAAGCATGTGCCACCTTGTGCATCTGGCTTACGTGGGCCCGGGGAAATCGAACGTGGTCCTTTGGCTTTGCAGGCAAGCGCTTTAAGCCATCTCTCCAACCCCAAAACAGATGTTTTTACATTCATTCTCCAGAAACACAAGTAGTTATAGTAGGCAGTATTGTCAAAAATACTTATATTTAGATGTCACCCATCAACCCATGTATTTTGAATGTGTAGTCCCCAGGTAATGGAAGTTTGGGAGATAGGAGCTTTGCTGGAGGTGTGTTCTTGAGGACAGGCTTAGAGGCATTATAGCCAGCTTCCTTAGCTTACCATCTTGCTTACCATTTCTACCTGCCATCGCTGAGGTTATGTCCAGCCTCTACTTATGCTATGCTCTCACCCTAGAGCTTTCCCTCCAAATTGTAAGCCAAAATAAACTTTCCACCCATAAGCTACTATTGGTTAGGTGCTTTGTCTCAGCAAAGAGAAGGTGACTATAACAGATATACAGGTTGAGCTTCAACATAGTAGCTATTAGATTGGTCACATGCATGGGAAATGTTGGAGAAGGGGAAGAGATGGCTCAGTGATAAAGTGTACTCCCTGCACAAGCATGAAGGCCTGAGGAGGCCCTAAGCACCCTGGAGTTTTGAATCTCCAGAACCCATGTAAACAACTAGGCACAATCACATGTTTGTAACCATAGTCCTGTGGGGAGCAGAGACCTTGGAATCATTGGGGTTCACCAAGGGCACACTCCAGGAATAAGTCTCCATTTCATTGCATGGAAAAAGCAGGTCATGAGGGATGAAGGGAGACAATTTCTTTTTTCTGGCTACCACAGATGAGCTCATGGGGCACCACATCAGCCCATACACACCACACACACACATGCAAAAAAAAAAAAAGGGGGGGCAAAGAAGAATTGTGTGTCACACAAGTAGAGTTCCAGTAAACATGTGAATATCTGAATGAACAGTCATGTCCTGCCTAATGAAATGTCAGTCAATAAGGGGCCACAATACAGGGTACTTAAATATAATGAAATGCAGTTTGACAGACCTTTTGCTT
Organism: Orientallactaga sibirica; assembly: GCA_036365145.1. NCBI lineage: Eukaryota > Metazoa > Chordata > Mammalia > Rodentia > Dipodidae > Orientallactaga > Orientallactaga sibirica. The sequence goes on from JAEOAD010000020.1 coordinate 1,626,429, forward strand.
AGATCCTGTGGGAGTGGTGAAGTCATCCACCGTGAGATTCTGAGAGAATGCAGATTCTGCTGCTCATTACTTAAATGTCAGAACTTACTTGGCTGCGACAAGGAATCCCAGCACTTCAGAAAGTGGAAGCTAGAAAGATCAGCAGTTCAAGACCCACCTGGGCTCCATGAAACTCTTGTCTCAAAAACAAAACAAAACAAAAAGACGGGTGTGGTGGCACACGCCTTTAATCCCAACACTCGGGAGGCTGAGGTAAGAGGATTGCCATGAGATTAAGGCCAGTCTGAGAATACAGAGTGAATTCCAGGTCATCCTGGGCTAGAGTGAAACCCTACCTCAGAAAAACAAAATGTTGCTGTTGTTTCCTACCAGACCCAACCCTGATGGAAGACAAAGCTCACCATGGACAGCTCTGGTTAATGAAATGTGAGGAAGAGTTGTCAAGAAGCAGAATCTTTATAAGGCTTTTTTTTTTTTTTTTTTTTTTTTTGGTGTGATTCTGCAACTTACCCTTTTCCTCTAACACAGAGCCTGCACATTGCCACTCATGGACCACACAAATGAACACAGATGAGACATTTATAAACCCTTACCAGAAAAGTTGTGGACTGTCATGTTAACATGGTGTAAAATGACTGATCTAGCAGACACTATCAACCCCCCAAGCACATGTATTGCATTAAGAACAACTACAGATCACCTCAACAATTATTTGTTTTATAGTTTGCAGACTATGAGCTGCATATTTTTTTTAAATAAAAAATAATGTTATAATTTGCTCTAGGACACTTGGTTCAACAATAAGCAATCTGCCTTTGATGACCACCGTGTAAGGGTGGCAGATTTCACAGTGTAACTTGAAAAGATAGATTGATGACTTTGTCATGGCATATTGCATACAAAGAATATTCTGACAGAACATTAAATAGAACATTGCATAAAATTTCAAGCATTCAAATACTGCTTTCTAAACAGGTAAAAACTGTTGAAGTGGGGGAGGCAGTTATTAGTTCTTGTGAATACAGCATGTCTTTCCAGAATGAGACCAGCTCAATGCAGCGTGAAAGCAGTGTGAGGGATGATTCTTTCCCTAACAACAGTTGAGAGAAAAAAAAAAAAAAAAAAACAAAACCTTAAGAAATAAATTAGAAAAAGGACTATGGCACTGAGAATGAAATAAAGGGGAAATCATCTTTCCATCATTGAAGCAGCATCTGCAAAGGACTGGAAAGCCACTTCACTCATACACAGCCCAAGAGTTACCTCTGCTGATTACTTGGGCTTCCATGTTAGGTTGCTTTATGAGAACACACACACCATAAGCTTCTTGCTCTGCGACAGAGGGTAGTTCCCTTCACCTGAGACTCCAGAAAATTGTTTCAGCTACATGACAGGTTTGGGGCCCACATTGTGGGCTTGCTCAGGAATAGCTTAAAAAGCAAAGGCCAAAAGGCAGCTCCCTTTAGATACTTTGTCTAAAGGGCTGGCACAATGCAGTCCCATGTTCTTAGCAGCATTTCCTTAAGAAAGATTCCAGGGGGCCCCTGTCAGTACAAAGCAGATGGCTAGGCTCCAAAGGGGTGGCAGATTCCTATTTGTCCCAAGTCATGAGATAGAAGTGCTGCCTCAGGTTTGTAAGAGGGACTTCAGCCCAGACACAGCAAGGAGTCCAAGAGATTTGTCTAAACTCTGGTATACTATAATTACAAATGTGCATTTCAATAATATAATAATATAGCTATTGGATACTTTTTAAAAAAATCAAATCTAAGATAAAAAGAATATCAGACTTTACAGCAGTGAGTTCAGAAATAGTTGTTCAAAGGGAAGCTTCAGGGTAGATGCTGACTGGCTGACCATCTCACTTTGCACTGCTTTTTGCTCTATGGATGGTCAGAGGCTGCTACCAACTCGAACCACTGCCTGAGAGCATCACTGAGGGTCTCGGGAAGTGCATTCACATCTCGAAGAATAATATAGAATGGAAATGGGAACTCTTCCATGTATGATCTGATTTCAGGCATCTCTCCAGGTCCTTTAAATATTGGTACTTTAATATCCAAGATTGAATCCTGTTAACAAAAGACATTTGTTTCAAAATAAGAGTAAGCTAAATCAGGTCCTTGACTAACCTGACTGTAATTTCTTTTGTTGACAATTTCTAAGTCTCCTGTGTTTTACTTAGTCCCACGTATAAAATTTATTTCTACATTAAGAGAATAAATCTCATTAAGGTAAGATCTCTCTTTAAAATTTTTATTTTATTTTTTTTATTTGAGACACAGAGAAAGAGGCAGACAGAGTATTGGGCACGCCAGGTCCTACTGCTACCACAAACTCCTCAGGCATGTGCCACCTTGTGCATCTGGCTTTTGTGGGTACTAGGGAATTGAACCCAGGTCATCAGGCCTTGCCAACAAGCACCTTTAACCACTGAGCCGTTTCTTTAACCCTAAGATCTCTTCTTCAGTACACTTCTAGGAAAATGGACATGAAAAGGAAGAGGGGAACTGAAGAGATAGCTTAGCAGTTAAGGCACTTGCCTGCAAAGCCTAAGGACCCAGATTTGACTCCCCAGTATCCATGGGTACACATGGTGGTACATGCATCTGGAGTTCACTTGCACTGGCTAGAGACCCTGGTGCACCCATTCTCTCTGTCTCTTAAATAAATAAATAAATAATTTTTTAAAAGGAGGAGGGGTAAATAAACTCTGCTTTCCTTGTAAAGGCGTTTCTATTCTCTATGGGACAAATTCCCACTAAACCTTTAACTTGGTATCCAGGCATTAATGGGACCTGCAGGCAGTGTTTTTTCCAGATAGAACTGCCCTGTGGGCTTAAATTAAACTAAGCTAGCTCATGCTTGCTGCTTTGAGGAGGGATGCTGAGATGATGTGGAAAGGGATGGTTTCTATTCAACAGTGTCAAGACCCATTTATGATGGGCCAAGCTTGTTGCATACAGCAAAAGTTATGTACCAGGAGGGTTTCTGGAGTCTGTGTGAATATTCGCTCTCCCATTCACTACCTATAAGATTTCTGTGTTGCTCACTATAAAGTAACTTGGCTTTTGTAAAGATTAATTAAGAAAACAGTGGGTACAATTCTAGAAATCTCAGCACTGACAGAACTACCACTGTGGAACATGCTGAAGGGTATCCCTTTATCTTAAGAAAATGTGGCTTTTAGCACTCACTCACCCGTGAATTGGGATTGTCCAACACAACAAAAATGACAAAGATGTTAGCATTCTGGATGGCTCGAACTGCTGCCAGGACTCTTTCTTTGCCCTCGAGGAAAAGGCCTCGTCCATCAGAGACTATGAGAAGGAGCTGTGCAGTTTCTGTAGAACCCATACATGAGAAAGGGAACAGAAATCCTTTTTTTAAAAAAATTCAAAGCCGGGCATGGTGGTGCACGCCTTTAATCCCAGCACTCGGGAGGAGGTAGAGGAAGGAGGATTGTTGTGAGTTCGAGGTCAGCCTGAGCTAGAGAGTGAGACCCTAACCTCGAAAAAAAAAATAAATAAATAAATAAATAAAAATAAATAAATAAATAAAATAAATTCAAAATCACCCAAAGCATGACAAGAACAGCTGTTCTCTGTATTATTAAACCAAAAAGCTCTCTCAAACTAATGATTTCTGGGTAGGAAGAGGTCTATGATTAGATTTATTACTTAGAAGAAACAAGACATATTAAGCTCCTGTCACTATAGCAGATTTTTCCATTAGTACTTCAGGAAAGCTCAAATTTAGATCAACCCCAATTGTAGAGTAACGAATGTTAAAATTAAAATACATGTTTATGCCGACAAATAAGAGTGCTCAGAAGAAAGTGCCCAAATCAGAAGCCTGGAATGTTGTCTTCCCAAATTTCAGCTATCATCCTTGTACTTAATGTGTTTCTTCATTTAAAAAATTAAACAGGGCTGGCTTAGTGTTTAAGACACTTTTAAGGACTCAGGTTTGATTCCCCGGTACCCACATAAGCCAGATGCACAAGGTGGCAGCATGTGTCTGGAGTTCATTTGCACTGGCTGGAGGCCCTGGTGTGCCCATTCTCTCTCTGCCTGTCTCTCTCAAACAAACAAATGAATAAATAAATTTTTTTAAAAAATTACACAAGCTGGTTGTGGTGGCACACGCCTTTAATCCCAGCACTTGGGAGGCAGGAAGTAGGAGGACTGCTGTGAGTTTGAGGCTACATAGTGAATACCAGGTCAGCCTGGGCTAGAGTGAGATGAAACACTACCTCGAAAGGAGAGAGAGAAGAAAAAAAGAGAAAAAAAAAAATCACACCAACTAGTACTTCTATCAATTATAAGCCTCATAAATGACCAACAGAAATTTCTGAATGAATAGTGAGTAAAGAATTCGTCAATGCCTAATGGCCCTCCACCTGCTCATGTCTTTTTTAGCATATGGCTTTCAAAGACAATGATGTGTGCAATGGGATGAAACAAAGATTTGAGATACAGAGAAAGCTCACCTGGACAGATGCTTTGTGAAAGTAGTTGAGCAGCTGCAAACATTTTGGTGATGGATTCCAGAAACTAAACCAAAACCAGATATAGATAATTAGAAAACTAATCTGCTTCCATAATTGTAGATTGAAGTGATTATAGATAACCACCTTGGACCTATAGGAAACCAAACTGTTCCTTCCTCTAGCCACTCACGTAAAAGAATGGTCCTTGTCAAAGATGGCATTTACCACCCTGTACAGGCATTCTTAAAGGACAATGGGGCTGCAGAAAAGGCTCAGTCAGTAAAGTGCTTTCCTTACATGCATGAGGACCTGAGTTCAATTCCTAGGACCTGTTTGAGATACTGGGTATGATGGGAAACTTGAGAGTCAGGAACAAGGAGGACCCCCGGGCCTCATGATCATAATTGGTGAGCTCCAGGCCTGGTCACTGCCCTGCCTGAACTGTGCTGACAGGATACTTGACTGTACAAGAATGTTTATAATGACAAAGCCAGATAAACACATACACCAGTGCAGGTTGAAGAGTACAGTGCCTCTTTCTCTCAAGCTGATAAGGAATGTGTCCTTGCAGCTATAGGTCATAATGCCCTGCTGGCCAACTTACTTTTTTTTTTTCCTGTAAACACCTGTTTTGTCTCAAAATAACATAACAAGTAGTCATGTGAAAGTGCTCCTAAGATAATTTATGCTATGGGACCCACCTGACTGGCAAGGAAATGACTTTGTTTTTATGAAATGTTCTGAACTATTCAAATAAAATGGAGAGCCAGAAAAATCCAATGACCTTTGGGGAACTGAGAAATGGAGTCACACCTTGATTTATAAAGGGTACCAGGAAAGCTTTTATACTAGTAGTTCATAGACCGAGGTTTAGGACTATGCTATAGCTTCATTTTGCCTGTCATAAATGCTACAATGGGTGGGGAGTGGGTGTTTCTAAAAATGAATGCCTCTTTAACAACAGATTAAGAATAACTGTGCAAGAAAGACAAACGCCACCATGTTCTCCCTGATATGTAGTCTGTAACTTATAACAGTCTGAGTTTTGAGTAAGCATCAGGAATATTGACAGGGGAAATAGGGAGGGAGAGAGAAAGGGGGGGGGGAATTGATCTTCCTCCTAAATAGCAAACTAATAGATACAACCCTTACTAAGATGGAGGAGGGATTGCCTGGGCACAAGGGCCCAGGAGAGGGTGGAGAAAGCCTAATCCTAAGACCCATGGGCACTGGCTTGTAATTCCCAGTGCCAGAACTGGGTTACATGCCAGTTATTGGTCGGGGAGACCTATGAGTTCCCTCCAAAACTGGAATATACTGTCAAAGCACTAGGTTACCTATTAGAGCTAAATGGTAAGACCCTGCTGAAGGTATCTCAAGTCACATACATAGGGCATCACACATTGAGAGATCATGCTGGAACTGAGAAGGAAGCCAGCTCCCTGCTGCTAGGGGGATAATGGACACTAAGGTCTGAACAAGCTATGAAATCAACCAGCTGGACAAGATGTATACTTGTGTAATAGTGGCACATAGCCTATATGGATGATCAAAGGCTCTCTGATTAAGAGGCTGTGTCAATGGAAAAGAATTTATACCTAGTACTGAGAACCATGTCAGAATCCTATGGATACAATGGCCATAGAGAGAAGTTCCCACTAGTCTTTGGCCAAGAAGCATAGCTATACCCATCAAAATGTCTCTTAAATAACTATGCTTATCCCCTTTAGCCAATGTTACTGTCACTCTTGGTTATAGAAACTGTTTTTTTTGTTTGTTTTTAATTTCTTTTAACAGATGGCAGTAAAAACCAGGGAGAACCAAGATCCATCAATATGACAAGAAAAGACAGCTGAAGCCTAGCATGAGATAAGCCACCTCTACCAGGGCCCAGGAGATATCACAGAGGAAGTGACAATTTAAATGAGTGCTGCTCTCACTGCTAGCCTGACACCCTGCTCCAGGGAAAGGGCATGGACACTGAGGACACTCAAACTCATCAAAGCAGAAATCCAGAGGTTGCAGAGAGCTCAACACTAGAGACTTTAGTCCCCTGCCAAGGCTCAAGGAATATTGCAGAAAAGGGGACGAAAAGACTGTGAGAGCCACAGGGTGGGAAGGACTATCTTTTCTTTTTTGTTTTTTCTAGGTAGGGTCTTGCTCTAGCCAGGCTGACTAGTCTCAGGGTGGCCATCCTCCTACCTCTGCCTTCTGAGTGCTGGGATTAAAGGTGTGCGCCACCACACCCAGCTGGGAAGGACTATCTTAAGGCATTAACCCTCCCCCCCCAAATGACTGATGCATTCATACCCCACAGTGAATACCAACAGGCCCACTGAGGAAAGCTAGAATGGGGGTGGGAGAGAGGAGGGAATATAAGAGGATAACATGAGGGGAATGCGACACATGATTTATACATACATTAAAGTTCATAATTAGTGAAAAAAATTAAATTTAAAAAAGCGACCAAAACACATGACTGCATCTTATATCAGTGGGAGTAGAGAGAGGTTATAGCTATGTAGGGCTCATGAGAGAGCATGGCTGGAATTGCAGGAGGAGAGAGTTCATCAATTACTGCTTGTTGCTTAAAAAAAAAGTAAAAAGTAATGTTTGAAGCTTCAAGGAGAGACAGCATAATTTTGTGGTAGTCTGCAGTTGGGTTAATCTATGTGTGTGTATTTGTACGTGCCAATGTGTGTGAAAACGACTATTTAAAAAAGAAAAGAAAGGAATGGTAAAAGGATTTGAAAATACCACTTTCTGGGAATTAATATGACCAAACTATATACTTGTGCAAACGATCTCAAGTTTGTTAGCATACCTGAGCGATCTTGGTTTTCTTTTGTTGGAATTTGCAGAGCTGTAGAATCTGGGACCCTGAGTAATCACTGAACTGCTCATGGAATGGGTGTAACAGCTTTATTGACTCCCCAAAACTTTGGAGGGAAAAACCAGATACAGCATAAGTTATGTTTGCTATGTGATTTAAACAACAAAGTTGTGAAGAGGATTTTCTCGTTGGGGTTAAAAGGCAACATTACCTGCATACTGCAATCTGACCTACTTCCAGGAGGGTTAGAGCATTACCAATCACAGCCAATGACTCAAATGCAAGCTAGGAAAAAGAAAGTGACAAGTGTTTAAGGAATCAGAAATCTTCAAAACCTGTTCTCTTCAGCCATCTTTTAACAGCAAGATTCCCATGGAAAACTTTTTTTGGTTTTTTGCAAGGTAGGGTCTCACTTTGGTCCAGGCTAACCTGGAATTAACTATGTAGTCTCAGGGTGGCCTCAAAGTCTCGGCGATCCTCCTACCTCTGCCTCCCGAGTGCTGGGATTAAAGGTTTGCGCCACCACGCCCGGCTAAGTTATTTTTTATACAGCACACAGATGAACAATATTACTGAAGTTATTTATAAGTGGCCCCCTTAATAACAAAGATTCTGAAACCCAAATCTATTACATTGATAGGAATGGCCTGCTGTAGGGATCATGTGACAAAGTTGATTTAGAGAACTATGTTCCATAAGTGTAAATTTATTTTTCTTTCCCCAGGGAGGTACACAAATCTTTTATGGGCAACAAAAAAATTTTTATGTATATTTATTTTTGTAGGAACAGGTGTGTGTGGTGCACATGGAGGCCTAAGGACAATCTGAGGTGTTACCTTCCAGAACACTATCCACCTCCTTTGAGATGGGGCCTCTCACTGGCTTGGAATACACCAGTTTGACTACACTAGCTGCCCAGCGAGCCCCAGGGATCTTTCTGTCTCCACCTCCCCAATGCTGGGATTACAACTGTGTGTGCCACTATGCCTGGCACTTTGCATGGGTATTGAACTTAGGTCCTTTGACTTTGCAGGCAAGTGCCATCCCTCCAGCTATCTCTTTTTCTTTCTTTTTTTCTTCTTTTGCAGCAAATGGAGGCCCTGGTGTACCCATTCTCTCTCCTTGAAAATAAAAAAGAGCTGGCTGTGGTGGCACATGGGAGGCAAGAGGTAGGAGGACTGCTGTGAGTTTGAGGCCAGCCTGGGACTACAAAGTGACCTCTCTTGAACCCTCCCCCAAAGTCTTAAAAAATAGTTTAATAGTGCCGGGCATGGTGGTACACACCTTTAATCCCACACCAGGGAGGCAGAGGTAGGAGGACTCCTGTGAGTTCAAGGTCAGCCTGGGCTACAGTGAGACCCTACCTCAAAAAACCAAAAAATTTAACAGTATATTATTTTTTTAATGGAAAAAAAAAAAATCAACCTTGTAGGGTTTACTTATTCTACCACTAGGCAACACAATACAAAGAAAACAATTTAAAAGATAGACAATAAGGCTGGAGAGATGGCTTAATGGTTAAAGCGCTTGCCTGAAATGCCAAAGGACCCAGGTTTGATTCCCCAGGACCCATGTAAGCCAGATGAACAAGGTGGTGCATGAGTCTGGTGTTTGGTTGCAGTGGCTGAAGGCCCTGGCATGCCCATTCTCTATCTACTTCTTTCTCTTTCTCTCAAATAAATAAACAAAATTAAAATATTCACAGCTGGGCATGGTGACATATGCCTTTAATCCCAGAACTTGGGAGGCAGAGGGTGGAGGATTGCCTTGAGTTCAAGGCCACCCTGAGACTACATAGTGAATTCCACGTCAGCCTGGACTAGAGTGAGACCTTGCCTCAAATTAAAAATGATTCAAAAAAACTAGGCATGGTGGTGCACGCCTTTAATCCCAGCACTCGGGAGGCAGAGAGAGGTAGGAGGATCGCCTTGAGTTTGAGGCCACCCTGAGAATACAGAGTGAATTCCAGGTCAGCCTGAGCTAGTATAAGACCCTACCTCAAAAAAAACAAAACAAAACATCAACAACAAACAAAAAAGATTCACAATAAGGGACCAAAACATTTAGACATCATGCGATTGTACTAATTATTCTAATGGTTAGCACGTTCTTTCCTACCAGATTTAATATGGATTTAATACATTTGGATGATCCAAAGACCGTGATTAGGTTTTAATTCTCCATCAAGGTGCTATATGTTCTCTTCCTTACCTGTTTGGTGTGATTGTCTACCATACTAGAAGAGTCATCAATAGCCAAGCAAATCTGATACTGGCGTTTACTGGGCTTGGTCCTCCGGAGCCAAATCTTGTCTTTCCGAAACTGACTGGCAATGTATGGAATGACCTTCCTCATGTTCAGCCGTTTCCCCGTTCGATAGTCTCCTCTATTACATTTGCCCAATAGAAGCAAAGATTATACCTTAATTAAAACTTTAAGTGCTGAGTAACTAGTAATATGGCACAATGAGGTGTTACTGTTGATTGAAGACTAAGGGTTAGTTATCTTCTCAACCATTAGTCAGAAACACTGGTAATACATGTGACTCTAATAACTAGGTCTTTCCAGGAAAGATAAGACACATTTTAAACAATCAGGGGGAAAAAAACATCTGGATTAAATACGTTATTGTGCTTTCTCTTTCCTGTTCTAAACCATGTCTCTGACCACATTTTTTAAAAGATCTAGTTCAATAGCACAAGAGATAGCAAGATGAATAGCACCATGTATCAAGGCTCAGAATCTATCTGGTAGTAATGAACAGAAACTGCAGTCATACCAATTATCACAGAAATGTATATACACACCATACTACTGGGTGGTAGAGATAACAAGGAGTAAGGAGCACCATACTGGTGTATGGATGCCAAAAGTGGGAACTTAGAAGCCAGCACTATATAACTGGTCTGTGTGGAGATTGACAGAGCTGATAACATACATCTTTTTTGGTAACTGTGAGGGCTTCTAGTTTATGGTGGCTTGAATGTCCACTACAATCTCATGCGTTTGTGATTGAACTTCCTATTTAATACCTAGATGGCGGAACTTTTCTGGAGGTATGCCTCTGGGGACAGGCCTTGTGTATTACAGCCAGCCTGCTTGCTGCACTCAGCAAGCTCACTCTTACCCCACCCCCACATGATTGATCTTCCTCTAGAAACTGTAATCCATAAACAAACAAACAAACAAGCCAACTTTTCCTTCCATATGCTGTCAGGCATTTTGTCCCAGCAACAAGAAAGTAGCGGCTACAAGTAGGAAAGACTTACTTCAGCTTGGCTGCCTGGGTAGGCTCTAATATGAGACGCAGAAGCTGCTCACACAACTGCTGTGACAGTGGCTCAGTTAAGACTACATAACTCTGCCACATCTCAGCTGCAGCCTGCTCCTGGCACAACAAAACAGAAATCACCTTTAGAATGAAGCAGAAAAGATTCACAATAAGGGACCAAAACATTTAGACATCATGCGATTGTACTAATTATTCTAATGGTTAGCACGTTCTTTCCTACCAGATTTAATATGGATTTAATACATTTGGATGATCCAAAGACCGTGATTAGGTTTTAATTCTCCATCAAGGTGCTATATGTTCTCTTCCTTACCTGTTTGGTGTGATTGTCTACCATACTAGAAGAGTCATCAATAGCCAAGCAAATCTGATACTGGCGTTTACTGGGCTTGGTCCTCCGGAGCCAAATCTTGTCTTTCCGAAACTGACTGGCAATGTATGGAATGACCTTCCTCATGTTCAGCCGTTTCCCCGTTCGATAGTCTCCTCTATTACATTTGCCCAATAGAAGCAAAGATTATACCTTAATTAAAACTTTAAGTGCTGAGTAACTAGTAATATGGCACAATGAGGTGTTACTGTTGATTGAAGACTAAGGGTTAGTTATCTTCTCAACCATTAGTCAGAAACACTGGTAATACATGTGACTCTAATAACTAGGTCTTTCCAGGAAAGATAAGACACATTTTTAAACAATCAGGGGAAAAAACATCTGGATTAAATACGTTATTGTGCTTTCTCTTTCCTGTTCTAAACCATGTCTCTGACCACATTTTTTAAAAGATCTAGTTCAATAGCACAAGAGATAGCAAGATGAATAGCACCATGTATCAAGGCTCAGAATCTATCTGGTAGTAATGAACAGAAACTGCAGTCATACCAATTATCACAGAAATGTATATACACACCATACTACTGGGTGGTAGAGATAACAAGGAGTAAGGAGCACCATACTGGTGTATGGATGCCAAAAGTGGGAACTTAGAAGCCAGCACTATATAACTGGTCTGTGTGGAGATTGACAGAGCTGATAACATACATCTTTTTGGTAACTGTGAGGGCTTCTAGTTTATGGTGGCTTGAATGTCCACTACAATCTCATGCGTTTGTGATTGAACTTCCTATTTAATACCTAGATGGCGGAACTTTTCTGGAGGTATGCCTCTGGGGACAGGCCTTGTGTATTACAGCCAGCCTGCTTGCTGCACTCAGCAAGCTCACTCTTACCCCACCCCCACATGATTGATCTTCCTCTAGAAACTGTAATCCATAAACAAACAAACAAACAAGCCAACTTTTCCTTCCATATGCTGTCAGGCATTTTGTCCCAGCAACAAGAAAGTAGCGGCTACAAGTAGGAAAGACTTACTTCAGCTTGGCTGCCTGGGTAGGCTCTAATATGAGACGAAGCTGCTCACACAACTGCTGTGACAGTGGCTCAGTTAAGACTACATAACTCTGCCACATCTCAGCTGCAGCCTGCTCCTGGCACAACAAAACAGAAATCACCTTTAGAATGAAGCAGAAAGTAACTTGCATAAACCATCTCAACAGATGCACTTTAAAGCTTCTCTCAGCAACTCACTGAACTAAAATGTTTCCCCTTCTACTAAAACCAAAAAACAATGAATGAAATAGGGCAGTTAAATTGTTAGAATTCAGCCAGGCATGGTGGTGCATGTCTTTAATCCCAGCACTCAGGAGGCAGAGGTAGGAGGATCTCCATGAGTTCGAAGGCCACCCTAAGAATACAGAGTGAATTCCAGGTCAGTTTGGGCTACAGTGAGACCCTACCTTGAAAACCAAACCAAAAAAAAAAAAAAAAAAAGTTAGAATTCCTGGCCAAATTAATGTCTTCACATTAACTACAGAATATAAACTATATACTCAATTTAGAGAGGCAAATGTAAATGAATAATTATGGTACAGAAGATCCAGCCACTCATTCCTGAGTTCTCATATTTCAAATGTGAAAGACACAAGTAACTCCCCCCCCCACAAAAGTATGCATAGTTCGTGGACTCAAAGCACTCAATATACACTTGGTGAAATGATGATAAATATAAAAGAAATATACATATATCTGTAAATTTAGGAAGCAAAAATCATTAAAAATGAATTATCTGATAAGACTACACATGATCTGGTGGCCCTAACTGAGAATGATATAGCACCTAGCTTTCAACTACTGTTGGAATTATTACATTCATTACAAAGTCAGCAACAGAGTTAAACTAAACACACCAGTTTCTACTTTAATTAGACTATAAATCTAGTAGCCAAACAGGCAGAAATCCATGGATAGACTCAGGCTTTAGGACTATATTTTCTAAATGCCTATCTTCTTTACAAAGGTCAGAACTTACTGAACAAAAGAAAATTCAGCTGGGCATAGTGGCACATGCTTTTAATCCCAGCACTCAGGAGGCAGAGGCAGGAGGATTGCCATGAATTCCAGGCCAGACTACATAGTGAATTCCAGGTCAGCCTGGGCTAGAGAAAGACCCTACCTCAAAAAACCAAAAAGAGGAGAGAGAGAGAGAAATGTCAAATGTTTTTTTAAAGAAAAAAAGAAAAAAGAAACAATGAAGTAACTCACTTCTGTATTTCCAGATTCATGGGACTGCCATGCCTCCAGCTGTCTCTCCATCTCCTGTCTTAGCTCATTGGCATCTTCTAAAAAGGGCTAAGAAGGAAAACCATAGATAAGTAGGTGGTAGCTCAGATTGGAATCAACAACTTTTTAACATGAGCTGCCTTGCTATAGTGAGACCTCGGTGTATAGTTACATTCTGAAATCAAAATTTAAACAAATAGTTCAAGAATAAGATGATACCAGACAACCATTCTTCTGTTTCCTGTTTTAGAAAAACCATATGATAAATGAAACTTTCTTCATTTATAGATGCACCCCAGCCAAGCAAAAGCAGGTACTCTTAAGTCTACCAATAATGAAAACAAGTCTTTGATAAAATCAATACCTCCATCAAATCTAACCATTAGGAGAAAAAGATACAATTTCCTAAATGCAAGCATTAAGCCAGAGATGTTATTTAAACATTATAAATTGTTAATTATACTATAAGATCTTTACACTATCGTGGTAAGTACAGTGGGTGTAAAAGCCAAAGATAAGGATCATTACAATGGACAAATCTGGACACAACCCTGGGATTAACTGTCTGGATATGCTATTTACTTAAATTACATCTGTCATACCAAGAATTTCCTGAACATTTTGATATAGACATGATATCCCAAACGACAAACCATTCCATAAAAGCTCTAAAGACAGATTTAAATCCAACTTAAATTAGTCAATAATCAACACAGCAATTGTGAGAGTTTAGTACTTGGAAAATTTTATCCACGAGGAACTGATGGAGTGTATGAATAGTTGAATCTCGGCTTCTCTCAGGTTTCTCATTCTCTGCCTTCTTGTTGGCTCTGTCTGTCCTGGGGTCTTGGTCTTCTGTTTTAATAGTTTGAGTCTCCATTTCATCCAAGCCTATTTTTTATAAGGATGTAATTTTATTTATCATAGAATTTAACATGAAAACAGCCTTCCAGAAAAACAAATGCCACATGCTCCCTCTCATATACGGTTTCTAACATGGAACAGCTTGATTTCTTTGTAAGTTATGGTAAATATCAGTAGTATTGGCAAAGAACTAGAATGGGGATAGGAGAGGGGAAACAGAGAGGGATGAGAAGAGGGAATACTTGACAGGGAACTAAAGACAGAATACAGGAGGTAGAAGGGTCTTGGGAGGGACTGGGGCAAATAAGGGTGCGAGGGGGAAATTTACAAAACTAACAACAGCATGAATTGGTATCACAGAAACACTCCTCCTGATTAGCTAATTAAAAGATATAACTTGCCGGGCGTGGTGGCGCACGCCTTTAATCCCAGCACTCGGGAGGCAGAGGTAGGAGGATCGCCGTGAGTTCGAGGCCACCCTGAGACTACATAGTTAATTCCAGGTCAGCCTGGACCAGAGTGAGACCATACCTCGAAAAACCAAAAAAAAAAAAAAAAAAAAAAAAAAGATATAACTCTTGGAGGGGGGTGGTGGATTTGTCTGGGCAGAAATACCCTGAAGGGGACAGAGAAAACATAACCCTAAAACCATTCATGCTTGCTGGTAAATCCCAGGGCCAGAACTGGGTTACCTCCCACAGTAAAGTATTGGTCATAGGAGGCCCATGAGGTCCCCAAAACAATGCAGACCATTGCCAAAGCACTTGGTTACCCAGCAGATCTAAATGGTAAGAGACCCCATTGCTGAAGACACCACAAGCTGTGAAAACAGGAAATCACACATTGAGAGATCACACTGGAGCTAAAAAGGAAGCCAGTATTAAGTGAGCTATAGGGGGATAATGGTCATAAATAGCATGGACAAGCAGGGGATCCTGCAAACTACAAAATCAACCAGCTGGTCAAGATGTACATACATACATATGCAACTGTTCTGAGTGGGTTTGAGGCCCACTCAGTGGGAAGGAATTCATACCTGGTACTGAGGACCAAGTCAGAACACTATGGATAGGAAGGTCATAGATTCTAGAGGCGAGTTCCCACCGTTTTTTGGCTTTGATCCATGTTGTTCTCACTCTTGGTTGGAGAATCTGCTTTTTACAAGTGATGGCAAATACAAGGGAACCCAAGATCCATCAGTAGAGCAGGAAAAGAAAGCCAACTGCCTAGCAGAAGACAAGCCACCTGCATTGCATCTGCCAGGTCCCAGGAGATGTCAAAAGTTACACATGAGTGCTGCTCTCACTGTTAGCCTGAAAAACTCTTCCAGAGACAGAGTAGATGATACTGAGGAGACCCAAAGCTCATCAAAGCAGAAAATCAGAGCATGCAGAGAGCTCAACACTAAAGGCTCAGGAAACATTGTTAGAAGAGTGGGGGAAATGATTGTAAGAGACATAGGATGGGAAGTATTTCAAGGGAATGTACTCCCTAGTGCATTCACGACCCCAGTGAATACCAGTAACTGTACTAAAGAGGCTCCTCCATGGAATGGGTATATGACTAATATATTCATATAGTAAAGTTAACAAATAAACTGAAAAACCAAAAACTAACTTAAAAAAACAAAACCCTGAGCCTTCAATACTGCCTATTATTTCTAACAATTCAACTTATTCACTCAACAATTTCCACACTCCCTCTATTCCAAGTTGATTCCTTATGTTCTTGGTCTTTGTGGTAATCACTGCCAATTCTTACTAATACTCCTACTCCCAACTCTGATATCAAAGGTAGCTACTCTAAGAAGATATGAAATAGAAGACAAATTTATCTTTGTAAAACTTTTATTTATTTTTATTTTATTTTATTGGTTTTTCAAGATAGGGTCTCACTCGCTCTAGCCCAGGCTGACCAGGGATTCACTATGTAGTCTCAGGGTGGCCTTGAACTCATGGCAATCCTCCTACCTCTGCTTCCCGAGTGCTGGGATTAAAGGCGTGCACCACCACGCCTGGCTATTTTTTTTTTTTTTTGAGGTAGGGTCTCACTCTGGCCCAGGCTGACTTGGAATTTACTATGTAGTCTCAGGGTGGCCTCAAATTCACAGTGATCCTCCTACCTCTGCTTCCCAAGTACTGGCATTAAAGGCATGTACCACCACAGCCAGCTGTAAAACTTTAATTCTTTAAACTATGTATATGTAGAACTTTGATAAAAATAGAAAATAAGATGGGCGTGGTGGCGCACGCCTTTAATCCCAGCACTCGGGAGGCAGAGGTAGGAGGATCGCTGAGAGTTCGAGGCCACCCTGAGACTACACAGTGAATTCCAGGTCAGCCTGGACCAGAGTGAGACCCTACCTCTCAAAACCAAAAAAAAAAAAAAAAAAAAAAAAGAAAAGAAAAGAAAATAAGGGGAATAATTTAGTGGTAGAACATTTGCCTAGTATGTGTGAGGTGCTGGGTTGGTTCCTCAACATACAAAACAAGTACAATATAACCACTGTTCTATCCTGCAGACGAGGAAACTAAAGCACATGAAATAAGAAGTAAAGCTTGGATTTGAATTCCGGCAAGTCTAATCACAGAGCTTTGCTTCTCTTGTCATGTGGTGGCAGGGCATTGGACATTGTCTAACATTCCAGAGAGGACAGGAATGAGATAGATGAAAAGCTTTTGAGTCTTACAGCATTTTTATACCTTGCATTTACCCCACTGCTCATAAAGCAGTCTAGGTTTTTCTGTATTTTTTATCTCGGTTTTTCAAGGTAGGGTCTCAAGCTGGTCCAGGCTGACCTGAAATTAACTATGGAGTCTCAGGATGGCCTTGAACTCATGGCGATCCTCCTACCTCTGCCTCCCAAGTGCTGGGATGAAAGGCATGCGCCACCACGCCTGCTGTAAGCAGTCTAGTTTTTAAAAACCATGTGTATTCAGCAAATTGACTGTCTAGGTGGGTATGGCATTGTAATTCTAGCACTTCTAAGTGCTAAGGCATAAAGAAGCAAGAAGATTTTGTATTTTAGGCCTGCTTGTCTCAAAAGTGTCAAAATATTACATAAACAGAATGTAGTTAGCTATGAAAGAGAAACTTGTTATGTTTTAATTTATTTAATTTTTTAAATTTTTGAAGCAGAGTCTCACTCTATCCCAGGCTGACCTGGAATTTACTATGTCTCAGGCTGCCCTCAAACTCATGGCAATGCTACGTCTACCTCTTGAGTGCTAGGATTAAAGGCATATACCACCATGGCTGGCAAAACTAGTTATCTTTTCACATGCATTTTCTTTAATTTCTTTTAGTAATTTTCTATACGTATGCATATGCTTTAAAGTAACTGAAAACATTATTTTTAAGTTAAGAATGATTAGACTTCTATGTGAGTAAAAATAAAACTCAGTAGCAGAAGCCAATAAGCTAGAAAGGGGATATTAAGGGAATAGAAAGGGAGGGAGGGGGAACTTAATAGGATGGTATTGTATATATGTAAGTAGAAGAACAGATTAACGTCAGTGAAAAGGCCTAAGTGAGGTCAGGGGAAGAGATTGAGTAAAGGAACAGTGAAGGAAGGGCTAATCAAAATCTAAAAGTATATAAAAAAGTCATATGGAAACCTACTTTTCTAGACAATGGAACACTCAGAAGCCATAGATTGTTACTAGAAAATTTTCAGTGCCAGGGATGGGATACCTTCCAGTGAGTTGTTGGCCAGGGAGGTCACAGATACCCTGAAAACATTATAGGCCATTGCCGAGACCCTTGGTTTCCCACCAGGAATAGATGGTAAGACCCTATTGCTGAAGACTCCACATACTTGGTTGGCAAGTTCACTGAGAAAACCTACTGGAGCTGAGCTGAAAGCCTCCTCCATGAGGACCAGCTGGCAGAAAGTTGGAAAAAGCTACACTGCATGCAGTTCAATGGGAGAGAGAAAACACCAGTGAAGGTACTCAACAGTGAACACTGCAAGCTTTAAATTTGGCCAGCCATGCCAAATAAGCCAACCGGTGCAATAGTGGCATGTCTGTTATGGGGGAAACCAACTGCTCTCTAATTGGACTTGAAGCCCGCTCCATGGGAGGGAACACATCCCTGATACTGAAAACCTATGACAGGGGTAGTCATGAGCCCTAAGGGTGTAATGTCTGCTGATGTCTGGCTAAATGTATATACTATGCTCACCAAACTGCCCAGTAAGCATTTCTCTTAATGTCCATACCCATATATTGATGCTACCCTCACTTTTGGTTAGAGAAGCTTCTCTTTTCAGTTGGTGGCAACCTTGGGATAACTCAGGAGAAACCATGGTGCTGAGAAGGGTCAGAGGAGTGCTCAGCACTGAAACATCTCAAACCTACCTTCCAAGGCTCAGGGTCCATTGCGGAAGAGGGGGGCAGAAAGAATGTAAGAGCCAAAGGAAGAGTAGGACTCCTTACAACATGCTCCTCCAGACACAAAATGGCCTGGATATCCATGACCTCACAGTGCCTGACACTAGCTACATAAGACCATCATAATAAGAGGAAAAGATCATGACATCAAACTGAAAAGAGAAACTGATTGAGAGGGGGAGGGGATATGATGGAGAGTGAAGTTTCAAAGGGGAAAGTGGGGGGAGGGAGGGAAATAACATGGGGTACTGTCTACAATTAAAGAAGTCAATAAAGCCAGGCGTGGTGGCGCACGCCTTTAATCCCAACACTTGGGAGGCAGAGGTAGGAGGATCACCATGAGTTCGAGGCCACCCTGAGACTACATAGTGAATTCCAGGTCAGCCTGAGCTACAGTGAGACCCTACCTCAAAAAAAAAAAAAAGTCAATAAAAAAATAATAAAATATACATATATATATATGTATATATATATATATATATACACATAAAAAAGAATATACCTTCTTATCACATCTGCAACATTCTGTTTTGTCCTACATACTTAAAAAAGACTAACTCTATGTCTCGCAAAAAAATAAATAAATAAAAAGACCTAGAGAGATGGCAGAGCAGTTAAGGCGATTGCCTGTAGAGTCTAAGGACCCATGTTTGACTCTCCAGATCCCACGTAAGCCAGACACACAAAGGTGAGGCAAGTAGCTGGGCATGGTGGCGCATGCCTTCAATCTCAGCACTTGGGAGGCAGAGGTAGGAGGACTGCCACTCTGAGACTACATAGTGAGTTCCATAGTGAATTCTAGCCTGGGCTAGAGCAAGACCCTACCTCAAAAAAAGGTGAGGCAAGTGTAAGGTTGCGCATGCCCACTAGGTGGTGCAAGCAAGCATCTGGAGTTCAAATGCAGAGGCTGAGGCCCTGGCAAGCCAAATCTCTCTCACTTTCAAAAAAAAAAACAGAAGACTGATAATGATTTTTGTTAGAAACTTAATTTTACCTTTATGGATAGTAAAATTACCTTTGTGTCTCAAACAAAATATAGTGAAATTATTGTAGGCAAATTATTTATCTAGATTAGAACATGAAAACACCAGAAGCAGACTACAGTTCAAGACAACTGACTTCTCTAGGTCAGAAAGCTAAGGAGAGGTTTGGTTACTAATTAGCAGGACTCACCAGAGGCTGCTGTGGTTCCTGAATTGACTTCCTCTGGCTTCAGCTGCTCTGTGTCTGCTATTCTGAGTAGCTTCTCTTCCATATCCATATTCATATCCTCTGTTTCCCCCTCTTCTTGATCCTGTCCAGAATCTTTTGGTGTCTGCTGCTGCTCACTGGTGGCCACATCTGCCAATAATAGTGCACACAGGTAGAAAATTCAGTTTTCTTGCAGAACAAAGCAATGATGAAGGCACTATGGTTTGACAATCCTAGCCCTCAATATTCTAATCTAATTATGCCACCAACTAACTAGTTGGCTTGGATTCTTATCTATGCCCAATAATTCTTACTAATATAACTGTCTATTATCTACCTCCTAGACAATTTTTAAGTACACCGTATAATTAAACACAAAAATAGGTATTTAGCTGGATTTTTACTGATATGGCCAGAAAATGATCATGACTCAGAGAAGCTATGGGAAATTATTCTCTATTACCATTGTGTAGATAACCTAGATTATCAATATTTATTAAAAATATAAAAAGGGGGCTGGAGAGATGGCTTAGCAGTTAAGTGCTTGCCTGTGAAGCCTAAGGAACCCAGTTCGAGGCTCAATTCCCCAGTACCCACATAAGCCAGATGCACAAGGTGGCACATACATCTGGAGTTCATTTGCACTGGCTGGAGGCCCTCGTTGCCCATTCTCTCTCTCATCCTGCCTCTTTCTCTGTCTGCCTGTCACTCTTAAATAAATAAATAAATAAATAAATAAATAAATAAATAAGACAAAACAATTAAACCTTAAAAAAAAAAAAAAAAATATAAAAGGGACCCAGAGGGCTAGAGAGATGGCTTAGTAGTTAAGGCAATTGCCTACAAAACCTAATGGCCTGAATTTGATTCCCTAATACTCATGTAAAGCCAGATACACAAAGTGGCACATGCATCTGGAGTTTATTTGAGGCCCTGACATCTCCATTTATTCTCTCTCTCTCTGCTTGCAAATAAGTAAATAAATGAGACCCAGAAAAAAACCACATCATCATTACTGTATACACATTAAACTTTCCAGTATGCTGACCCCTCCATGAAACATTGTGGCTCTTATAATTATTTGAGAAATTCTAAGACCATGCTTTTGACACAAAGCAAAAAAAAGCTCAATAGTGTTCCCTGGTGAAAGCTGGGACTTGATCAGGGCAGGATCTCATTTACCTCAGGTAAGCCTGAGGATGACCCTGAACTTCTGAGCCTCCTGTCTCCATTTCCTGAATTTGGATTTGCACCACCACACATGGTTTTATGTAGCACTGGGGATTGAACCCAGGGCAATATGCATACTAGACAGGCCCTCTACCAACTGAGCTATATCTAGTGCTCAGAATCCATTCTCTACTCCCTAACTAACACTTCCATGTCATTTAGAGTTATAAGTTCATAAGAACACACAGTGGGGTCTTGCCCCATTAGAGGCTGTGCCACATATCCAGAAGCATGGAACAAAAGGACACATACTGCAGCCTGTAATAAGAACTAGACAAGCTACATATAGCTTTTAACTTTTTGTTATTCAAATAAATAAAGCAGAAAAAGTTACTTACAGAGGAATTCAATTTTGTACCTCATAGTTCATCCTTACAGGTATATATTACCCACATCAGTTTATATATTAGGAATAGAAAGATGAGAAGTTACAAGAGAACCAGAGTGACTGGCTGCCTACTTTCTGTGCTGAGATGCTTTCCTTCCATCTTCACTGATAGGAAAACATATTCCAAGTTGATACCTATTGGTATCAATGCAGGGACCTACCTGAAGGTGACTATGAAGAAATGTCCACTAGCAAGAAACCCTGAGTCAGCATTACAGTTGGAGATGGCTAAGCTGTTCATGAGTATATTTAGAGGATTTGCCCTAAACCCAGAACTATGGATACTTGTGCTACAAATTATATTTCTGTATTATAGAAATATTGTACTGATATTAGAGAAAATGGTTTAAAAAGCCATTTCTTCTTCCACCCAATCTGCTTCACAGGCATAGTCATGTGACATAACTTCAGAAAGCTTGGTGAGCAAAAGGAAGTCTTCCTGGCACTATACCATAGGTTTGTGCATCATAGATGTCACTTCCTTGTTTAATGTGTTCAAATGTGTCTGCGTCTTCTGCCTGGGCTTGGGTTGGCCTCTGCTCAGCTTGGCTGTCTGTATCCACAGTCCTCAGCCTCTTGTGCACATGCTCACTGTGGTCACCCATGGAGCGTTCATTGTCAGCTTGCCCAGGTTTCCTCTTAAAACTCTGTGGGAAGTAAAAAGATTTAGCCTTGTCTGTGATAGCAAAGACTCAGAATAACCATAATGTCTATCCATAGGGATCAGGATAAGTAAATCAGATATAGCCATACAACAGTGGAATTCATTATAGGTATTAAAAAGAATGGAGCTTATACAATCTCTGTGATAAACTTTTTTTTTATTTTGTTTTTGAGACAGGGTCTCTCATGTAACCCAGGCCAGCCTCATTAGGTAGTTGAAGATTGCCTTAAACGCTTGACCCTCTGCCTATACCTCTTAAATGCTGACATTACAGACATGTGCTACTGTGCCCAATTCTATGATATACGAAATAAAGTTGAGAAACCAAAGAAACACACATATTCACATCTATTTGTTACATATGAATTTATGAGGAGAAAACCAGTGCATGTATTTGCTCTGGGAAAAGTCCCTTCAGTGGCCTTGGGAACAGGACCGCATGTAGCTTTTAAAGGATCAGCTTTTACATAGTAATTTCGTGGACATTAATTATATTCCATTTGAAAACTTTAATTTTTAAAAGCAAATCACCATGGACAACAAAAACCATAAGCTTAGTTGTTTAGTGCTGGAAGGCAGCACAGAGCACATGACTCTTCAGTTCCACAGCAGGCACAGGATAGGGTGTGTGAGGTAAAACTTCCAGTTTCCCAGTGATGGCCTCCCTTTGGTCATGGGTCTGCTGAGGCTATTGTTCATCAGGCCTGGTAGATCAACAAAAGCTAGAAATATAGCTACTACACTTAGAGCATCTTCTCCTACCTGTAACCCTCACCTAAATTTAGTCAAAAAGCAATAGAAACCTGTGTAGTTTTCCTGGTGTGTTGCTGGGAGGCCAAACGAGCAATGAAGTTGGATTCATGGCCTTCTGCCTGGTTTGCATCTGCAGCTCCACTCCCATGTTCCTAAGAAATGAAGCCACAAAGGAAGATGGAGGAAGCAATAACACCACTTGCTACTGTGCTGCATCCAGCATTTCTCTCAGGGTTCTCATCTGAGTTGGCAAAATCCCCTGCCTTTCTGCATCCTTGGGAAAGCACCCCTAAAAAAAGGCCCAGCCTGTGTGCAGAAGCAGGAGCTTAAGCTTCCTGGTTGCCTTTCCTTTGCACAGCTGATCAGTTAACAGGAGCATAATGTCTTATTACAAAGGCAAGATAGGCCTCAACTAGAAATCAGGCTGTCATCAACCATCTGAGTATCCCTGAGTATCACTTAACTTCACTGAGGCTTCTTTTCCTCCAATAAAATAGAACAAACATCACAGTTCACAGAGCTACTGTGAGACTTGTCAAAGTAATGAAAATGTTTTTATCTAATGGGTGCTCAGTAAGTGATTGTGGTAGGGTATAAGAAATTATAAAATTTTTTGAGAACAAGAGTAAGAAAGAGATAACAGGGCCTGGAACTCCAGACATATGCACCTTTTTTTTTTTTTTTTTTTTTTTTTGCGTTTGGCTTTATGTGGGTATTGGGGAATCAATCCAACCCCAGTGCTTTGCAAGCAAGTCCATTTCTCCACTGAACCATCTCTCCAGCCCATAAACAATTATTATTGGTGGGTGGGGGGGGACTGGAACTCTAAGAAGCATGTCAATATTCTTTCCATAGCACAGTGAGTGGCCTGAACTGTGGCCATGTTAGAATGCATTCACCAAGTCAAAAATGAGGCTTGGTGAAGAGTGGGGAAAGTCAAGTACCACTAGAAGTAGAAAGTCTATAAATTTTCCTTTTCCTTCGTTGGGACCATACTGAAAAATATCAAGAATCTGAATCTACCATAAAGAACCACACGTCTAGTAACTTTTTCTTAGTAATGACATCATTTAAATACAGTCAGCAATAAACATTCTGATGCATGTCCTGAGAGGCATATAAAAATAGGCATATACTCATGTTCTCCAAGAATGGGAGATGATCTTTTATATATGAACAACAAAACAAGAAAAATCCCACATAAACCACACCAAGTACTGCTGAAGAGAATGATTTTAGACAGGGAGACGCATTGGGGGGCCCATCACCTCTTTTCCCTGCTCCTTCTCAGGTGCAGCCCCAGCCAGCTCCACAGCCTGTGTACTCTGCACATTCTCCATGCCGGTCTGCCTGTTGGAGGCATGCTCCTTCCTCTCCATAGCTTCTGATACCTGCTCTTCTGTATCAGACTTCTCCTCTGCTGCCTGTTTCTGCAGAGAAATCAAACAAGAGCTCTAAGGGAAGAACACAAGGAAACCAGCTAGTAAGCAGACTCTCGATAAGGGGCGTCAATAGGAAGATTTTTTAAAAAACCTCGGGCTGGAGAGATGGCTTAGCAGTTAAAGGACCCAGGTTCGATTCCCCAGGACCCACATAAGCCAGATGCACAAGGGGCACATGTGTCTGGAGTTTGTTTGCAGTGGCTACAGGCCCTGGTGTGCCCATTCTCTCTGTTTGCTTGCAAATAAATAAATATTAAAAAAATTATTTCAAAGCCAGGCATGGTGGTGCATGCCTTTAATCCCAGCCCTAGAGAGGCAAAGGTAGGAGGATTGTTATAAGTTCAAGGCCACCCTAAGACTGCATAGTGAATTCCAGGTCAGCCTGAGCTAGAGAAAGACCCTACCTTGAAAAAAAAAAAAAAAAAAAAAAAACCACCTTTGGTGATGAAATATTCTAAGAGATTCTATTTTATCCTCTCATTATTTATTTATTTTGAGGAAGCGTCTCACTGTAGCCCAGGCTGATCTGGATCTCACTCTGTATTCCCAGGCTGGCCTTGATCTTACGGCGATAATCCTACCTCTGCTTCCCAAGTTCTGGGAACCATCACGGCTGGCTTCCTATTATTATTATTATTATTATTATTATTTATTATTATTATTATTATTATTGTTTGGTTTTTCGAGATAGGGTTTCATTCTAGCTCAGGTTTCAGGGTGGACTCGAACTCACAGTAATCCTCCTACCTCTGCCTCCCAAGTACTGGGATTAAAGGTGTGTACCACTACACTGGGCTGTATTCCTATTATTTTTTATATAAGAAAAGCCACATATCCCACAATACCTGGGGCTGGAGCCCTTGGTCAACAGGGCTGCAACTATTCTCTCCACCTTCCTCAGTAGTTTCCCTGTCCTCTTCTTCCTGAGACTGCTGTTCCTCCACTGAGTTTTCCTCAAGATTGTTGACAGTGTCTTTGTCTTGGTCATCAGCTCCTGTATCCATCTCCTCTTCTCCTTGCACCTTGTCAGCTTCACTGGGGACTTCTTCATGCTCACATGGACCTTCTCCTTCACTTGGGTCAGCTTCAGCTTCTTCATTCATTTCTTCAGTTTTATTACCTGCTTCTTCTATATCCACTGGATTTTCTTTGATCTCTAAAGGATTCTCTTCTGGGTAAAAAAAAAAAAAAAAAAAAAAAAAAAAAGGAACTTTTTAAAGTTAGAGGCAGGGGAGATGGTTCAATGGTTAAAGGTACTTCCTTACAAAGCCTGCTGGCCCGGGTTTGATTACCCACATAAAGTCAGATGCACAAAGTAGTATATGAGCCTGGAGTTCATTTGCAATGTACAGAGGCCCTGGCATGCCCACTCACACTTGCTCTCTCTGCTGGCAAACAAAAATATTTTTTAAAAACTTTGTTTCAGCTGGGCGTGGTGGCCTATGCCTTTAATCCCAGTACTGGAGAGGCAGAGGTAGGAGGATCACTGTGAGTTTGAGGTCAGCCTGGGAACAGAGTGAATTCTAGGTCAGCCTGAATTAGAGTCAGACCCTACCTTGGGGGGGGGGGACTTTAAACAAATATTTTTAAAATATTTTTATTTATTGTTGGAGAGAGAGAGAGAGAGAGACAGAGGGGCAGATAGAGAGAGAATGGGCATGCCAGGGCCTCCAGCCACTGCAAACAAACTCTAGATGCATGCTCCACCTTGTGCAACTCATTTACGTGGGTACTGGGAAATCTAACCTAAGTCGTTAGCCTTCACAGGCAAGCACCTTCACGGCTAAGCCCTCTCTCCAGCCCAAGCTTTGTTTCTGTGTTTATGTGTTCGGAGTATTTTCAAATACCTGGTCCCTAGCTGGCGTTAATTTGAGAGGAGGAATCTTGCTGGAAGGAAGTGTGTTGATGGGGGCAGGCTTAGGGGTGTTATAGCCAATTCCTCTTTCTATTCTCTCCACCTTCCTCAGTAGTTTCCCTATTCTCTTCTGCCTGAGATTGCTGTTCCTCCACTGAGTTTTCCTCAAGATTGCTGACAGTGTTTTTGCTTGGTCATCAGCTCCTGTGTCCATCTCCTCTTCTCCTTGCACCATGTCAGAGCTTAGCTTACTCTCTTGCGATTTGCTATTGTCCGCTTGCTATGCCAGCCTCTCCTCTTTCATTCTTTACTTTCCATTGTTAAACTTCCCCTTGAAACTGTACGCCTCTCCTCCAATCAGCTGTTTTTGGCCACAAAGGCTACTACAGAGGATAACTTCAGGTGATAGCCTACTTTAAAGCAGGGTCTCTCATTCTAGTTCACTCCACATTTACCAGGCTACCTAGTCTGTGGGCTCCTGGGAATTCTCCTGTGTCTACTTTGCATCTCACAGTCAGCATGCTAGAAATACAAAAACCCACACCACCTTCCTGCTTTCATTTTTAATTTTTATTTATTTGAGTGAGACACACACAATGTTGAGAAGTAACAGTGGAGTGTTCAGCACTAAGTGAAACATCTCTATCATACCCTTCCAAGGCTCAGGGTACAATGCCCAAGGTGTCAGAAAATGTAAGAGCCAAAGAAAGGGGAGGAGTGCTTACAAAGCTATCTTCCAGACACAAAATTGCTTTGCTATTCATGACCTCACAGTGCTTGACACTACCTACACAAGACCTGCACAACAGGAGGGGAAAAATGATGATATCACAATAGAAGAGAGAACAATTGGAAAGAAGGTTGATTTAGGAGGGGAAAATGGGGATGGTGGGAGAGAAGCATCATGGTTTACTGTCTATATTTATGGAAGTTGTCAATAAAAAGATAAAAAGCAAGGGGGAAGAGGGAGAGAGAAAGAAACCCACAAATCAAGAAACATAAATCCCCACACGGGAAAACTGAGATCAAACAAAAGAAATAACAGTTTAGGGCTGCAGAGATGGCTTAGCGGTTAAGGTGCCTGCCTGCGAAATCCAGCACTTACATAAGCCAGATGCAAATGATGGCGCATGCATATAGAGTTTGTTTGGAGTGGCTAGAGTCCTTGAAACATCCATTCATTTTCTCTCTCTGCCTCTTTCATAAATAAATAAATAAAATTTAAAAAAATAACAGTTTAATGCAACTGTCAGTGCAGGTTATCTCACACAGAAAATATAACTCACATTCAAATGAAAACAATCTTTTTCTTTTTTGACCCTCACTGGACTGCCAAATCCAGCACAGCCTGACCTTCCTGGGGAATGGGGAAGGCCAGAGGGTGGCCAACCCAGGAGGGGAGGCAGCTTGACCTGGCATTCTCATTATTTAATATTAATTTTGCATGTGCTCAATTACTGACACCAGGATTGCAGTATGATTCCAAAATTAAATTTTTAGCCGGGTGTGGTGTGGCTCATGCTTTTAATCCCAGCACTCTAGAGGCAGAGGTAGGAGGATCACTGTGAGTTCAGGGCCACCCTGAGACTACATAGTGAATTCCAGGTCAACCTGGGCTAGAGTGAGACCCTACCTCAAAAAAATATATTTTTTTAATACAAACTGTAGGGTTAATAGCCTTCCTTGAAAACTAGAGGGAACTAAAGAGTTAATAACTACCTCTAAAACTAGCAGGCAATAAAGAAGTTGAGGTATTTGGCCTCCTTAAACTCAACACCTTCCCTGATTGATGTATTGCCCTTAAGCTCAGATGGCCTTGAAGGACCAGAAACCATCTGAGTATCCTCCCTTAGACAATCCTGGCTGAAGAAACCTCTTCTGAACGAGAACAGAGCTATAATTTTCTTTCTTTTTTTTGGTTTTTCGAGGTAGGGTTTCACTCTAGTCCAGGCTGACCTGGAATTTACTCTGTCTTCTCAGGGTGGCCTTGAACTCACGGCGATCCTACCTCTGCCTCCCAAATGCTGGGATTAAAGGCGTGCGCCACCACGCCCGGCTTAAATTTTCTTATCAACTGCACCTGTTACAGTCTCTTTCTTAGGATCCTCTTTATAAGTTTGAACCCCAGCCTGGCTCAGTGCTTTAGCCTTCATCCCATGGGAAGCCAGGAAGGCTGCTGCCCCTTGCTGTTTCTCTTAATAAACAGTCTGTTTGTTAAAGAGATCAAGTCTGGTGTTCTCTTTCGCTTTTCTTTTACACTTTACTTACACAAACAGTTCATCTTATTTATTCTTTTATAACTTTTGTGACCTAGTTATGACACTGGGCTGGTTCTCTGGAGAAATCAGTTACTGCTCATTGTCAGTAAGTCTAACTGGTCACTTTTCCTGAAAGACATACCTTCTCCTTCCTCATTGTCTGTATCCTCACCACCGTTTTGGTCTTCACTGTCAAGGTTCAAGTCATCTGGAAGGTCCAAGACCTCAGGTTCTGATAGCTTTTCCTGATTGCCATAGTAAGGGTCCACCTCATTCTCATCATAGTCTCTCTTTAGGGCAATAAAAGAGAACAGGGAGAAAAAGAGCTTTAAAAACCAAACCAGAATATAATGTCCTTCTTTCATACAGTTATTGACACACTTTAGTATTTTAGTAATTTTTTCCCAGTGTTTTATATTGGAATTTCAAATTTTATTTTTTGTGTTCTGTTCTCCAAGGGCTATAGGTGCTTAATCTCAAAGAAGATTATGAAAAAGATAAAAGTTTGCAAAATATAGCCTAAGCCCAAACAGCAAGCAGACTACATTGACAGCAACCAGTAGTTAGATCTATTAACTTTCTGTTGTGTGCCTCTGTTTTATGTATTTTTATGTGTATGTGTGTGTCCGATGTATGCATCATTTCTTATGCCCAGTTTTATGGGGATGCTGGGGAACTGAACTTGGACCTACACACTTTGTAAGCAAGTTTCTTTGACCACTGAGCAATCACCCCAAGACTTGAGCAGACCACTTGCAAGAACTCTTTACCTTATCTATTTGTTCATTAATTTTCTCTTGTTCTTGTCCACTATCATCAGATTCTGATTCTTCTTTTTCATTTTGCTGGTTTTTATGTTTGTTCAAATTCCCAGCATCCA
This sequence comes from Orientallactaga sibirica, assembly GCA_036365145.1. Lineage (NCBI taxonomy): Eukaryota > Metazoa > Chordata > Mammalia > Rodentia > Dipodidae > Orientallactaga > Orientallactaga sibirica. The sequence goes on from JAEOAD010000020.1 coordinate 1,655,582, forward strand.
AGTTATCATCTTTAGCAACAAGTTCAAAGTCTTTCTACACATAAAAAAAAAAAAAAAAAAAAAAAAAAAAAGAATGAAAGAAAGAAACCACACACATACTGTGGAAGTTTGAATACATGGCCCCTAATAGATTCAGTGTTTTATTACAGTTTGTAACTTAGATCTGCAGCCAACTGGCTGGAGGAGGTGAATCTTAGGGTCCAGCCCTAAGGTGTGGTGGTAGATTAAGATAAGCAAAGTACCTAGCTCTGCCTGGAGTTCTTGAAGTATGCTGTATGGTGTAGCTTTTGGCCTTTCTCTCTGCTTGGACCTGTGAAAGAAAGGCCAGCTTCTTCTGCCATTATGAAACTTCCCCTAGATCTGTAAGCTTCAATAAATCCCTTCCTCCTTAACTGTGGCCTGATCTGGAAGTTCATCTCAGCAACTTGAAGCTATCTGTTACATAAACACACAGAATTTTCATGCTCAATCCAACAAACTGCTTCTGCATGTCTTAACCTTCTGGCTGACAAGTTACTATTCATGGCCTGTGGATTAATGTCTAGGTTTGCCCGATAGCTGCAAGAATAGTGTGTCAAGAGTAGGTATAACAGACTGATAGATTGTCATATTCTGCTATTGAAGTGTCACACCCTGCACTGGAATTCTAAGCAGGGATATGGAAAAATGTAGTGGCTCATGAGAAATAACAGTTTAGAGTATTTGCATTTTCCTTCCTTCCTTCTTCCCTTCTATCCATCCATCTTTTTTACTCTAGCCCAGGCTGACCTGGAATTCACTATGTATTCTCAGGATGGCCTCAAAGTCATAGAGATCCTCCTACCTCTATCTCCCGAGAGCTAGGACTAAAGGTGCTTGCCCCCATGCTCAGCAATCCATCCATATTTGAGACATGTTCTCTAGCCCAGGCTGACCTCAAACTCAGTAGTCAAGCATGACTTTGAAATTGTGATCCTCCTGCCTCTACCTATCATGCCAGGTTTTATGTGATGCTAGGAACTGAAACCAAGGTCGTGTGCCTAACAGACAAGCATTCTACCAATGGAGGAACATCTCCAGTTTGCACTGAAATTTTTTCAAGTTCCCTCCTCCATTAACACATGAAAGGACACAGGACAGAATGTTCTTTAAGCTTTGAATACAATCAATAAGATAAGATAAATTAAAAAAAAAGAGGTATGGAAGAAAAAGAAAATAATAAAGACAGAAGATGACAGGGAGTAACAGGTGATAGGAAAATTACCCACTCTCAGACTGGGCCTAGCAGAAAAAATTTTTTTTTTTTTTTAATTTTTAAAAAATTATTTTATTTATTTTTTGGAGAGACACACAAAGAAAGACAGAGAGGGAGGAGACAGAATGGGCACGCCAGCAGTCTCAGCTGCTGAGAACGAAATCCAGATGTGTGCACACCCTTGCGTCACTTTGCATCTGGCTAAACGTGGGACCTGGAGATTGGAACCCGGTTCTTAGGCTTAGCAGGCCGGTGCCTTAACCACTAAGCCATCTCTCCAGCCCCAGAAAAATCTTTTAATTACCTCATCCATTCCTGGTCCTGTTTCTTCAATTTTACTGTCTTCTTCCTCATCTTCTTCCTCATCACCCCAAAGCCTGTCATCTAGTTTGTTAGCTTCCTCACCATTGAGATCACCCATCTGTTTATCCAAGTCTCCACTCTCACTATTTGATTTCTCATCATCCTCTTCTGAAAGAAAAGCACTGAGCTTAGTTAGGTAGATCCCCAAATGGAACCAGCCCTGCATGGATTATGGTACAAACATGACAGATAATGATGTAAGAAATCATATGCTTAAATTTTTAATGACAAGAAGAATGTTTATAACATGTTTTAAAAAAACAGAGGACCAAACTGAATATGATCTTTGTGTGTGCCTATATGCAACAAACAGGAATGAAGTACAACAAAATTTACTAAGTAGTTTCGGTGGTAGCTTAAAAGTATTTATTTTGTTCTTACATTTTCTACTCTAACTACTATTTTTGTAATTAGAAAAAAAATGTCATTTTAAATAACTCATTAAAACAATTTGCTTCAACTCACAGCCAAGCTCTGTTAGAGATCCTCTTGCTATTTCTGGCTTCTCTCTAAGTTACTACACTGAATCATTGTACCTGGGCAGAGGCAGCCAGAATACTAGTCAATCAATGTCCTGGCTTACTGAAAGAACTTCCCCAACACTAACAGACTCTTGCATCAGTACAGATAGTGATTGCACATGTAGCTGGTGACATCTATTTATGCAGAATAACCTATTGGCTGCAGAAGAATGCAATGATATAAATCTCAAACCTTGCTCTTCTAGCTCTCCATCATGCATTTTCCCGTCAAAGTCATCTGACATCTCAATGGCATTATCTTCACCCTTGATATCAGATTTTGAGTGAAGATCCTCTTTGTCCTTTTCTTGACCATTCTGAAATGTATCTTCTACCTTAATCACAAAGCATCATAGAAAACATCAATGAATCTTGTATTTTACTTTACTCATGCTTCCTTCAACTCTAGAATACAAATGCCAAACTTACCAATATTTCTCTCTGGAAAGGGGTGGCAGAGGGACCAACAAGGTCAGCCACATGTGAATGGCTTATTTTACATTTCTTTTGCCATTCTATTTATTTTATTTTATTTTCTGGATTTTCAAAGGTAGGGTCTCGCTCTAGCCCAGCCTGACTTGGAATTCATTCTGTAGTCTCAGGGTGGCCTTAAATTCACAGTGATCCTCCTACGCATCTTGAGTGCTGGGATTAAAGGCGTGCGCCATCATGCCCAGCTTTGTTTTAGAGCCACCACCCCCCCACCATTTTATTGCTTTTGTGATCAGAGAATATGCAATTGTTTGGTCGTTCTTGACACAACTATATATAACCCAGAGATATTTTTTATAGAATGTGCATGCTCTTGTAAAATTGGAAAAAAAAAAATCAAGCTTGGTATGATGCTATATAACTGCATCCAGCATCTAGGAGGATCTCAAATATGCGGCTACTGAGCAAGATGCTGTCAGCACCCCCACATCACTATTATCAAATCTTCTCTATTTTATCATTTTGATCTCTGAAAGGACAGAGCCCCACTATAAACATAATTTGTTCATTTTTCTCTAACTTGATTCCTAAATTACATTATTTAGTGTCAAAAGATTAATGACTGTTACTGTTGATTTTTTTTGGGGGGAGACAGAGAGAGAGGGAGAGGAAGACAGAGATGGGCGTGCCAGCAGCCTCTCAGCTGCTGCGAACGAAATCCAGATGTGTGCGCCCCCTTGTGGTCAAGTGCAGCATTGCGTCCTTGCGTCACTTTGCATCTGGCTAAACGTGGGACCTGGAGATTGGAACCGCTGGAGATTGGAACCAGTGTTCTTAGGCTTAGGAGGCAGGAGCCTTAACCGCCAAGCCTTCTCTCCAGCCCACTGTTGATTTTTAAGTCTTTTGATAAAAAGAAACAAAATTTTAATTATAATAACCCTACACAAAACTGCAAGAACAAGTTTCCTACAGCATACCCATTCTCCAAATTCCCAAAGAAATAATGTATCTTCAACTCAAATTCACAAATAAACCAACACATACTTAGGTAGAATATGGGCAACATAACTTAATCACTATTTACTTTACAACTTCACAACCTCTTTTAAACAACTAAGCCAATCATGCTTTACAAACTATTATGGGATCAGCTTTGCAAATGTCAAAACTAAATTGTGAGTATATTTTCATGTTGACACAAATCCTCGACATGTGTAATATGTAATATTACTGTGCATGGATACTATAATTCAAATATCCTCATATATCTATCTTTGAATCTTACTAGCATTTCTGTAAGTAAACAAGGAATATGTTGAATCAAAGAATTAACATAACTGAAAATTTAGCAGACACAAACAATTTTTCTGGTAGCTTTTATACAGGACTGTACTTTTCTTAACCATAAATTCTTTTCAGTTAGAAGTAATATAGGCTAATTAAGTTGCATTTAAAGAATACTAGGCTAGGCACTGTGGTGCAAGCTTTTAATCCCAGCACTTGGGAGACAGAGGTAAGAGGATCGCTTTGAGTTTGAGGCTAGCTTGGGACTACAGAGTAAGATCCAGGTTAGCCAGGGCTAGAGTGAAATGCTAGCTCAAAACTACAAAAACAAGGGGGAGGGGGGAGGGATATACATGGGATATTGTCTACAATTAAAGAAGTTGTCAATAAAAATAATTTTAAAAATACAAAAATAAGGCTGGAGAAATGGCTTAGCAGTTAAGGTGCCTGCTTATAAAGCCTAAGGTTCAACTTTCCAGGTCCCAAGTAAGCCAGATGCACAAGGTGACACAAGCGTGCAAGGTCACACGTGAGCACAAGGTGTTGCACACATCTGGAGTTGAACTGCAGTGGCTGGAGGCCCTGGCAGGCCAAATCTCTCTCTCTCCCCCTCTCTCTCACAAAAAAAAAAGGGGGGGGAATAAATACATAGAAAAACAAAAATTAAAAAAAAAATCCAGAAAAGAGCTCTACCACATAAATCACCAGCATTATTAGCCTTTTGGTTTTTTAAATTTCTTTCCAGTTTCCCTGGCCAAAGACAAGAGGGGATTTGGATTGGTTTGACCTTTAATTTTAATAACTCTAACCATGCATTAAATAAAATTCATTATTTGATTTAAACTTGGAAGTGGTAAAAATTACCCTTTATTTCTTGAAGGTGTATTTGATTAGCCTAAATGTCCAACAGGAGAGTAACATAAACACATCATCCCAAATGAGAAAGACCATTTAAAAAACAATTCACCAACATCAGAGACAACATTTGGACAGTTTAAATATTTTTATTTAATTAATTTCAATCACAGACAAGAGAGCAAGAAGGGGGAAAGAGTATAGGCATGCCAGGGCCTCTAGCAGCTGCAAAAACACTCTAGATGTATGCAACACTTTGTGCATTCGGCTTTATGTGGGTACTGGGGAATCAAACTGGAGTCATTAGGCTTTGCAGGCATGAACCCTAACTGCTAAGCCATCTCTCCAGCCCCATTTTGACATTTGATTACAAACAAACAAAAAGCACAAAGATTTTATTTTTATTTTTAAAATTTTTTTCGAGGTAGGGTTTCACTCTAGTCTAGGGCGACCTGGAACTCACTCTGCAATCCCATGCTAGTCTCAAATTTACAGCAATCCTCCTACCTCTGCCTGCCAAGTGTTGGGATTAAGGCATGTGCCAGCATGTTTAAGGTGTGTGTGTATGTGTCTGGGGGGTAGATCTTGCTTTAGCTAAGACTGTACTTAAAAGATACTATGCAGCCAAGGATAACCTTGAACCTTCTGCCTCCCAATTTCTGGGATTACAGGCATGACCTAAACACAACCAGCTTTTAACATAGCCAAAGACATGAAATAATAAAATGTATTAGATAACTTTGACATTTGTTTAATATACTTATAATAGGCCTTTTTTTAACTTTATAAATCCTACTACCAAAAATACTCTGTGGACACCATCTGTAAATCTTACTTGTTTAAAAACAAATTGTAGGGCTGGAGATGGCTTAGCAGTTAAGGCCTGTTAAGTCTAAGGTCCCACATTCAGTTACCTAATACCCACATAAAGCCAGATGCACAAAGTGCTACTTGTGTCTGGAGTTTGTTTGCAGTGACTAGAGGCCCTGGAGTGCCTATTCTATCTGTCCTCCCCCAGTAAATAAAAATATTTTAAATAACTGTAAAGGTTATCCCTTCCAAAATTATACCTATTACCAGGGGCTGAGTTGCAAAGGTCCTTCCTGTTGTTTTTCTATTTTTATTCACAGAACTGCCCAAGTTCCAATATCTCTAAACCTATATAGATAATTCTGAAATCTGTTATTCTTGAAAAGATAGTTTAACATAACTTAGACATTGAAAATGAGAAAGAGCTTTTGCAAACTGGGTAAGTATTTCAATTATGTGCAAATGTACCTGCTCCTCGTTTTCAATCTGGTCACTCACATCCTTCATACCCTCGCCTTCTCCGACCCCACCTCCCTCGTAGTCATGGAATTCAGTTGCTCCCTCTCCTGCTGAGTCTTCCACAAATTCTTTGGGCAAGCAAAATCCCTAGGGAAAGAAGGAAATTCAACAACTGCTGAGTTCCTTTCCTAGCTTAGTTATATAATTATAATCCTATTGGAAATGCAGTACTGACCTTGGCATTCTTTTCCTTCTTGGTAATGGCAGCTATGATGCACTATCATAGCTTGACATCTGATTTATTCTGTGATTTTTTTTAAATTAATTTATTTGCAACAGAGAGAGAGAGAATGTGAGAATGGGTGTGCCAGGGCCTCCAGTCACTGCAAACAAACTCCAGATACATGTGCTATTTTGTGCATCTGACTTTATGTGGATACTGGGGAATCGAACCCAGGTCATTAGGCTTTGCTGGCAAGTGCCTTAACCACTGAACAATCTCTCCAGCCCCTATTCTATGTGATTTTGACATTGTGGATGCTTCTGACATGTGAAAACTCATCATTTTACTAACACAAAACTTTGAATAAAATATATTAGAAGGAAGGTTAAGATTTTTTGTTTTTAAAGGTAGGGTCTTACCAAGGTTGACTTGGAATTCACTATGTAGTCTCAGGATGGCCTCAAAATCATGGCGATCCTCCTACCTCTGCCTCCCAAGTACTGGGATTAAAGGTGTGCACCACCATGCCCAGCTAAGATGGTTATTTAAGAGCCAGTTGCTGAGCCAGGATAGAAAAAGTCTGGTGAGGATATTAGACCTGACATTAAGCTGATTCAATAAGAAATTTAAATTCTGTATAGGAGTATGTGCTATCAAGATGCTTGTTAATGTGAGGATAAAAATGTACTAAAAAGAAAAAGGGCTGCCAATTAACAAAACAATTAGGATCAAAGATCAGCCACCCTAACTGACTTCAATTTAACAGCTTTCTATAGATCAAGTACTTTTATAACCTAAAATGTGTAATTGAAGCAATATGAAACCTATTTTAAAGTTCCTTCACCACCACTGAGGCTGAGTTTAATTAAGACAATTAAAAACACTTAAGCAACCTCACTTTCAAGACATGTAATCATAGAAAACTGACTAGGATACTAAGTATACTGAGGTGTGTTCAACTCACATGGGAAGGTGATTTAGATACTCTCCCCATGACATAGTAGTGCAGGAGCTGTAGTTAGGATAGTACTGGGCTTCAGACATACTACTGCATGTCATTGCAGAGCACAGAGATCTGATAGGGGGAGCCTCTCTAGAACCCACCAGAAAATAGGCACCCTATCCTATTTTCTTCTACACAGTTTTCTCCAAGAAGTAATGAGATATGAATGGCTCAATATCTACAGATAGAAGGCCAAACATCACTTAATTTTCACTCAATGGATACACCATTAATTCTCTAGATATGAGCAAGCATCAGGCTTGCTACTTATTGTTTAACTTTTCAAGACTTTGGAGACTCAAAATTTTTGAGCATTTAAAAGTTCAGACTTCCTTTCAGTCTGTAAATTCCTATCTCAGGATACTGAGAAAGAAATAAAATGTTGTGGTGCTCACAAAAATACTGAAGTGCAGGCAGATCTCACAACTTCCTTATAATAATCAAGCTAGAAAGTTGGCTCAGCATTTAAAGGTGCTTGTTTGCAAAGCTGCCAGCCTGGTTTCAATTCCCTAGTACTCATATAAACCCAGAGGCATAGAGTGGTGCATGTATCTGGACCTTGTTTGCAGTGGCCAGAGGAGGAGTTTGTCTGTCTGTCTAACAAATAAAAAAAATAAATAAAATAAACAGAACAAAACAAAAACCTCCGCCTGATACCAAGAGCCCCTTTACCATTAATTGTAATTACATGTTAGTAGTTTAAGGAAAACTTAACAGGGATTTATCTTTTGAGTCTAGCTTAAGAGTTATGTGAAAACTTCAAACTGGGGATAGGGAGGGAAGATTAACAAAAAACATATCTTTGGACTGACTCAAGAGTGCATGTATGTGTTGGGGTTGGGGCTTTCTAAGTTTTAAGACTTCAGTGAGAATATGTTCATCAAAAAGATGCCAGACAAAGCCTAGATCATCTCCCACTATTTCTAAAGATCCAAAAGAAAAATCCATCAAACCTAGCACAAAGGAAGGAGAAACATTTGGGTGTGCTGCTCCATGGAGTTCCATGTAAAAGTCCTTACCTTTTGGATAAGCTCTGTAAAGATCTGGGCAAGCACAGAGAGTAGTTTTGCAGTGCTCCGGTGAGTTGCCAGAGATATGGTCAAGAAGAAGAGGACAAGGTCTGAGAAGCTGCAGAGCATGGGCACCAGACGCACTAGCAAGCAGCAGGCTTGGCTGAAGACCTAAGGGGAGAAAAACACCAATTCCCTTTGGGGTGATACCAATATTCTAGAATAAGACAATTATGATATGCTAAAAGCCACATGGTAAAAAATGCTTTTTTCATAATTTTTTGAGGTAGGGTCTCACTGTATAAACTCAGGCTGGCCTTGAACTCACAGTGACCCTCCTCCTACTTATGCCTCCCTAGCGTTGAGATTAAAGGAAACATCTTTCCTTCCTTCCTTCCTTCCTTCCTTCCTTCCTTCCTTCCTTCCTTCCTTCCTTCCTTCCTTCCTTCCTTCCTTCTCACTCTCTCTTTCTTTCTTTCTTTGAGAGAGAGAGAATTGGCGTGCCAGGGACTTAGCCATTGCAATCGATCTTCAGACACTTGTGATTACAGGCAAGTTCCTTAGCCACTAAGCTATCTCCCCAGCCCCTAACAGCTTTTTAAAAGTTTCCTGGGGCTGGGAAGATGGCTTAGTGGTTAAGGCATTTGCCTATGAATCCTAATGACCCAGGTTCGATTCCCTAGGACCCACATAAGCAGGATGTGCGAGGAGGTGCTACATCTGGAGGCTCTGGCGCACCCATTCACTCTTCCTCTCTCAAATAAATAAATAAATAAATAAATATATATATATATAAGAATTTTAAAGTTTTTAAAAAATATTTCTTTATTTGAGAAAGAGGGAGGGAAGGATGGAGGGAGGAAGGGAGAGAATGGGCATGCCAGAGCCTCTAGCCACTGCAAACAAACTCCAGACACATGTGCCACCTTGTGCCATCTGGCTTACATGGGTACTGGAGAATCAAATCTGGGTCCTTAGGCTTCTTAGGCAAGTGCTTTAACCACTAAGCCATCTCTCCAGCCCCCCAAAAGTTTTATAAATAAGCTGGATAAGGAAATCAAAGTTGGCACTAGATGTAATGCTACAGAATAACATACAATGTCTTACAAGATAAACTGTTTCTCTCTCTGCACTGATCACTACTACCAATACTAATTCTTTTTCATTGTTTTGTTTTTTACTATATTTTTATTTTTATTTGTGTGTGTGAGAGAGAGGGAGATGAAAGAAGGAAGGAAGGAAGGAAGGAAGGAAGGAAGGAAGGAAGGAAGGAAGGAAGGAAGGAAGGAAACAAAGGAAAATGTGCACACCAGGGCTTCTAGCCACTGCCAACAAACTCCAGATGCATGTGCTACCTTGTACATTTGGCTTACATGCTGACCAATTGAACCTGGGTCCTTTGGCTTTGAAGGCAAATGCCTTAACAACTAAGCTATCTCTCCGGCCCAAGACTATGTTCTGATAGCTTATTTTGAAGACAGAGAAAGGCCATTAAATTACTGACAGCAGCAACATTCACTGTTAGTAAGATCCCTAGGAGTATGTGATTGAGCTATGAAATAATTCTAAGATAATGGGTATTCCATACTGTTAGCATTTAAGTACCTCTACATCTCAAAATTGCAACCCTCAGCAAGCAAATGTAAACCTTTTGAAAAGCTCATCAGTTATGTTTATATTTACAAATAAACCAAAGTTTTGGGAACTGAGGTCTATTTTGGGGCTCTGCCCATGGAGTGAAGGGAAACCCATTTTGCCTTTACTCAACCCATTCTGAAGAGCAGTAAGTTAGCTAAGAACAGATGGTTACCATGTGCTTTGATGTGCTGCCATCCTCACCATAGGATTTTAGCCTCTCCAACAGCTCAGAAATGGAAGAAATTATATTCTGAACATGCAAAGTGTTCACATCGGCCCAGAAATCATTGTCCAAGAGTTTTGTTAGATGTTCTGGTTGCAGTCTCTCAAAACCTGCTTCTTTCATTTGTAAGAAAATAGAAGCATGAGTAACAGAAGAAAAGTTTCATTTCTACTCATAGTCAATTATTTTTCTTTTTTTTCCCCCTGAGGTGGGGTCACGATCTAGCCCCGGCTGACCTGGACTTCATCATGTAGTCTCAGGCTGGCCTCAAACTCACGGTGATCCTCCTACCTCTACCTGCGTGCACCACCATATCCAGCTATATTACCTATTTCTAACATCTATCTCACAAAAAATTACTAAGGTGGGACGAACTATAAGCTACTTTTAATCTAATCTCAGACATACCACTCTCTTCTTGTGGTCTTTTTTGGTTGGTACTTTTCTTCATTTTTTTACTGTTTCTTTCCACTAAATTCTGGATGGCACAGAGAATAGCTTGGATGGCAGTTTCCATTTGCTCTGAGAAATCTTGAACAAAGCTTTCTTCCAATATCTTGTTTCCTAGTAACATGGCACAAAACAAAAAAATACCCATCAATGACTTTGAAACCATTAACAATGCTCATTTGTTACTTTATCTAAACCTGTATCTATAATACCTAACACATTAGTCCCAAGCTTTTCACATGAACCCATGTTGCATTCCCACATCTGCATTACAAGATGTATGAAAGGATGCCCATCCAAGACAAGGCATTTGAACAAATGGGTCCCAAAACATTTAAAGCTATGGATTCTAATTATATGTCCCTGCCTTAGAACCCCATATAGGTATAAATCCAGAAAGAAAAAAAAAAAAAAAAAGAGTATGTCAGCTGGGTATGTAATCCCAGCACTCTGCGGACAGAGGTAGGTAGATCACTATGACTTTGAGGCCAGCCTGGGATTACAGAGTGAGTTCCAGGTCAACTTGGGGTAGAGCGAGACCCTACCTCAAAAAAAAAAAAAAAAAAAGTGTCATTAGTATAATCTGAACTTAACTCTCCATTACTTTATTTCTATGTTGGTCTTTCACTTCTTTGCTAAATAGTCCTTACCTTCTTGGTTGTCTGAAATGAGATGTCTTTTCCAAGTAGTAAAGTCATCTGTAGCTTTACTGATTTCTCCTTTGACATATACCAGGCTTTCAATTAATGCCATTTGTGGGTCTGTTTGCACCTCTGTCCTTGGAAGAATGAACAAGGACTCTAGGTCTTGCAAATGTGCTGATACTTGGGATAAGCAACTCAGCCCAGAAGAGCAAACCTCAAAATCTTTCCTGCAATAGAAATGTCACAATGTTGGAAGGAAGTGGCTACAACCAATACACCTCTAACCAAAAAAATATATGGAGAGTTAAAACTCACTGTATTTAAAGTTTACAGATATACATATGCCACAAAGTGAAATGTACATCATTGAATAACAGAGGACTGAAGCATAATTTTTATAGTTTTATCCCATGAGTAAACAATATCAAAGCACCCAAGCACACAATAGAACAGTGAAAGACAGTTACACTCACCAAGAATGAAAGAGAGTCTCACAAGACTGCCGCCTAATTTTGTCAATATCAGCTTTCACAGTTTTAATAGCTTTTAGCATTTCTTTCAGCCCTATAACTGACTGCTGCCAGAGCTGGTCTTGTCTCCGCATCCGGCAACCAGATGGCAGCTGACTCCCAGGTACTGGGGATGGGTAGCTTAGATCAGAGAGAATTGGGTCTGGCAGCTTACTGGATCTCTCTCCCTGGGTAGTTTCTGGTCCTTCCAGGTTGGAGAGAGAAGGATGCTCCTGCACGGGAGCATCACTGTGACCTGCAGCTGGCCCTGCAGTGGGACAGCACTGGAGGAACCAGGAAAGCTGCTCCAATACTATCTGGGTCTGCATGGCCAGGTGCTGCAGCCTCTCTGTCCACTGCTGCACACCGTCTTGAGGTGGGAAGGCCACAGGGTAGACCAGGGGTCCTGTCAGCCTGTTGTGAATCTCCTGTAAACAGCTTAGAAGGTTCCTGTGAAGAAAAACATGTGGGGTACACAAAATGGTATGTTCAATCATGCCACCTCTTTATTGTTTGTTTGTTTTTCGAGGTAGGGTCTCACTTTAGCCCAGGCTGACCTGGAATTCACTCTGTATTCTCAGGGAGGCCTTGAACTCATGGCGATCCTCCTACCTCTGCCTCCCAAGTGCTGGGATTAAAGGTGTGTGCCAGCATTTTTTTTAAAGCAAATCTGTTAGTGTTTATCTGAAAAAGCATGGTCTTTGCAATATTAATTTTTATTAAAAGGACTGGTGGTGTACCACAGTGTTAAAAGGCTCAAAAAAAAATTGGGTTGGAGAGATAGCTCAATGGTAAAGGGACTTGCTTACAAAGCCTGATGGCCTGGGTTCAATTCTCCACTACCCACATAAAGCCAGATTCACCAAGTGTCACTGCATACATAGGGAGTTCACCTATAGCTGCAGGAGGTTGTGGTTTACCCATGTTCTCTTTCTCTCTCAAATAAACCAACATTAAAAATATATATAACTTTAAGGGCTGGAGAGATGGCTTAGCAGCTAAGGCACATACATGCCTGCGAAGCCCTAAGGACCCTGGTTCAATTCTCCAGGTCCCACATAAGCCAGATACACATGGTGGTGTATGTGTCTGGAGTTCGTTTGCAGGGGCTAGAGGCCCTGGTGCACCCATTTTTCTTTCTTTCCTCTCTCTCTCTCCTCTCCCCCCACTTTCTCTGTCTCTAATAAATAAATAAAATAATAAAAAATAATAAAATAAAAAGGCTCAACACCATGGACCATGCCCAGGTTTTGAACTGTATATTCACTCATTCCTGCATTCACTCACAAACACATGGGGAGTGAGGTTCTCCCAGACAGGCTAAGAAATCATTTATGATGCCTAATAAAATGTTCCAAAAGTGTTTATAGGCATATTCTAGTCTTTCATGAGAAGTATCCAAGTTTACTTATCACCTGAACCTTACATTCCTCTACAAACCATCAATCACATCACTGCAGTGATTTCAATCATTATTACCTAGTAAATGTACTGCATTTTGCTAAATAAACCCTAATGAACTGAGCAGAAAATAGCTGAAGGCAAGATGAATACAGTTTGGAAATACTGTCTCAGCCAAGAATCTCCTCTTAATTATGTTTTCATTGAGGAACATCTATACATAACTCAGCAAATTGCCACTTGGAGAATCCAAAAGCCTGGCTAACAGAAACCCCATCTTCCTTTTTTGGAGGAAGGGGAGGTGAAAATTGAAGCAGGATCTCACTCTGGCCTCGGCTGACCTGGAAGCTTACTCTAACCTTGAACTCAGAGATCTTACCTCAGCCTCCAGGATTAAAGGCATGAGATATCATGTCCAGTCCACTTACATCTTTCAGACTCAAATTCAATTCACAGTTGAGAGCAAATCAAATTCCTTCTCACCAAGTGCAAGACCTCTGAGTTCACTTGTGCAGTTCTTCCTAATTTTTGCCACAAACCCCCCTTTGTTATGAAGTACCTGAGGATGATCCACTGCTCAGTTAGTGTGGTCAGGGAACGGCGCTGACATATGAGCATCTTCATTAAATGTGCTGAGAACCCTTTGCACCTCTCAAGGTTACCTGTGCCCATCTCCTGGCAGAGGAAGAAGGAAAAGCATGCTGAAGTTGTTACTGGTACCCACCACACAGTGAGGCTACATTTGAAAGCTATGACATGAAACTCTGAGGTGGACTCATGTTTACACAGGCTGTCAGTGTGCTGTATCCTAGAGGTAATGCACTTATAGGTGTTTTTCTTTTTAATTCATTTATTTGAGAGTTTAAGAGAAAAACATGAATATGGGTGTGTGAGGGCCTCTTGCTTGATGCAAAAAACTCCAGATGCATGAGCCACTTTGTGTGTCTGGCTTTATATGGGTACTGGGCAATCATACCTGGGTTGGTAAGCTTTACAAGCAAAAACATTTAGCTGCTGAGCCATCTTTCCAGCCCTGCATTTTTGTTTCTGAGTAACGTTTCTCAGATTATACTTCTACAGATAACTGACATTTCAGGACTGCCAGGACTGAACTATAACCAAATGTAACAAAACGACAGCAAAAATGGATTTTTTTGATTTTTTAAATATATTTTATTTATTTACTTGAGAGAGAGAATGGGTACACCAGGGTCTCCAGCTCCAGATGCATGTGCCCTCTTGTGCATCTGGCTTACGTGGGTCCTGGAGAACTGAACTGGGATCCTTTGGCTTTGCAGGCCTTAACCGCTAAGCCATCTCTCCAGACTCTGCAAAAATGGATCTTAGTGGTCTTTCCTCAACTCACAAGAGTCAAAAAGGAATTTGCAACATTAAGTTTTTTTTTTTTTTTTTTTCCCCTGAGCTTTTCTATACTTTGGTTCTCTTGGCAAATATGTCATATGTAATATAATTTTAAGATAATCTGACTTTACATAAAATTACACAGGCAAATTTAATGATGTTCTGCAAAAAGTTCCAGTGCTTCCAATAATGAGCTGTCATCACTTGGCAAGGCAAGAACAATGGCCTGAGATGGACAGAACAGAAGCTTCCCCTGACCCCTGTAATTCTTTTCAAATTTATTTAGTCATTTATTTGCAATCATTTATTTGCAAGCAGAGAGAGAGAGAGAGAGAGAGAGAGAGAGAGAGAGAGGGAGGGAGGGAGGGAGGGAATATGAATGGGCTTCCCAGAGGCTCTAGCCACTGCAAACAAACTCTAGAGGCATTTGCCACTTTGTGCATCTGGCTTTATGTGGGTACTGGGGAATTGAACCTAGGTCCTTAGACTTTGCAGGTAAGTGGCTTTAGCCACTAAGCAATCTCTCCAGCAGACCCCTATAATTCTCGTGTTCTGTCACACTACCTTGGCAGGAGTTGTAAGAGATATGTTAAGCCTAGTGTGCCGTGCAAGAGAGCGATAAAAATACTTCTGGCACCCATCCCACAAAGATGAGATTTCTGCAAGGAGCCTAGAAAAGAAAACAACATGATTTAATTAAAACCAGTCTCCACCTAAGACATCTGAGTATATGTATCCATAACCAAAATTCAACAGTTAGAACAGATTTACTTCTTTGAAGATATTTAGCACTGGAAGCATTATGGAGAAATACGTAATGCTGACAATTTGTTTTCCTCACCGGAATCTTTGTCTATCTTTGCAGTAGAGACTTGGTGTTGTAAATTCTGATGCTATTATAGAAGCAGCTAAGGAAGGACTAAAGACAGACATGCAAAAGAAACAATACATCTCAGTGATACTTGGGGGAAGCTAAGTGGGTTAGGAGACTAAAGTAAATTGGAAAATATGTGTCCTATCCAAAAAAGGGGGAGGGCATAATTCAACTGCAGCCAACAGATGACCAAAGGGAATGCAAGTCCATTTGGTAAATCATCCTGAAAACTAAAGGTCTAGAGGATGCTGCAAACTTCTCCTTTTTACAATGCTTTTAATTCAGATATAAGTATTACTGCTGGGCGTGGTGGTGCACGCCTTTAATCCCAGCACTCGGGATAGGAGGATCGCCGAGAGTTCAAGGCCACCCTGAGAGTACATAGTTAATTCCAGGTCAGCCTGGACCAGAGTAAGACCCTACCTTGCAAAAAAAAAAAAAAAAAAAAAAAAAGTATTACAAGGACTACTTAGCAAACAAAATACATGCAAATCCTTTACAACATTCCCTGGATAGCTATTACATACAAATCGCTTTGTCTCAAAAGTGTGTGAATTCTCAAAATCAAGAATATTTTAGGACTTGTTTGAAGAAAGAAAGAAAGAGAGAGAGAGAGAGAGAGAGAGAGAGAGAGAGAAAGAAAGAAAGAAAGAAAGAAAGAAAGAAAGAAAGAAAAAAGAAAGGGAGAGGAGGGAGGGAGGGGGAGGGGAAGGAAGGAAGGAAGGAAGGAAGGAAGGAAGGAAGGAAGGAAGGAAGGAAGGAAGGAAGGAAGGAAGGAAGGGAGGGAGGGAAGGTCCATTAACAGATTTCCAGCTGTACATTCAAATGAAATGAGCAGCCCTTAGGAAAACCCAAGCATCAGAAAAAGAGAACTGAGGTAAGAGCTGAAGCTCAGTCAGCAAATCGTGTGCTTAAGATGTAAAGGCTCTGGGTTCTACTCCAGCACCACAAGACAAAACAGAAAGTTAAATATAGGAAGGAAATACAAAAGCAAAATAATGAAGAAAATGACCAGTTTGTTTACTAGGTACCTGACAAATTTATCTTGCTTAATCTTTAAAAACAATACTTCTAGAGAGAGGCAAATGATGATAACAAGGTTTAATGATTTGTCCACCTTACCTGGAATCAGTTTCCTGAGTACTGCTGACTATAGACAATGCACTCTGGATGTCTAACGGGTGAAGATAAAGCATCTCTTGAGGATTTTTTGAATGGACCCAGATAAGACCTTTACGATATGACAAACCTAGAAAACAGACAACATTTATTAAAGCAAATTAACTCAAGGAACAGGTTAGAATCCCATTGCCCTGCTACTCAAAGCAAAGTCCTATGAAAGGACCACTGGTAAGAAATACAGATTCAGGGAGCCAGCCATGGTGGTACATGCAAGGCTGAGGCGACTATGAATTCAAGGCCAGCCTGTGGAAGAAACAGTAAGAAAGAAACAGGACCTGCCTCTGCATTTTACCAAGATTCACTGGATGCTCAGTAAAATTTGAAAATCACTGTTCTTTATGCTATATTGGAAGGGTGCTGTGAATAAAAAGTGAAAACTGAGCCAGATGTGGTAGCACACACCTTTAATCCCAGCATTTGGAAGGCAGAATTAGGATAGCTATGAGTTCAAGGCTAACCTAGAAGTACAGAGTGAGTTCCAGGTCATCCTGGGATACAGTGAGATACCCTACCTCAGGAGTGGGAAGGGTGAAAAGAGGCTGGAGAGATGGCCCAGCAGTTAAGGCATTTGTCTTCAAAGGACCATGGCTCAATTCCCCAGTAAAGCCAGATGCACTGATGTGGCACATGCATCTGGAGTTCATCTGTAGTGGCTAGAGGACCTGGAAGTTATAGATGCTGGCATGCCCATTCTCTGACTTCCCCTGCTTGCAAATTAATTAATTAAAATTAAAAAAGACAGAGAGAGAGAGAGAGGGGCTGGAGAAACGGTTAAGATGTTTGCCTGCCAAACCAAAGGATCCCATTCGATTTTCCAGGACCCACATAAGCCAGATGCACAAGGGGCACATGCATCTGGGGTTCGCTTGCACTGGCTAGAGGCCCTGGCATGCCCATTCTCTATCTGCCTCTCTTCTATCTCTCCCTCTGCTTACAAATAAATTAATTAAAAATATTTTTTTTAAAGAGAGAGAGAAATTCTAAGAAAGCTCATTACAAAAACTGAAAATCATTCCGATTTTCTCTGGAGGAGTTTCCTGTATATGACTAAAACTCTTAGGATGACATTTCAAAACCCTACCTAACTTTTTTCCTATTATTTCAACTGTCTCCAGAATGTTCCCCAAATTACCCATTTATTTTCCTCCCTACAAAAATTGATGATTATTATTTCCTAGTGTTTCAGGTAAGATCCTTACCAGTTTTTGCAAGGTGTTTAAAGAGGTCTGATAACGCTCGCTGCTTCTGCATGAGAATGTGTTTAGCTTGTGAACGCTGCTTCTCCTTCTCCATAGAAGGGTCCACGTGTAAGTTCTGCAGCTCATTTACAGAAGAAATCACTTCACCTATAAGGAAAACATGAAGAACCCAGGTTTGTACTAATGTGTTTACATTACTCAATATCAAGAACATCTTGCAGAATGAGAACCAGGTACCATTCAGCTCTATGTCTGTGTTCTTAAATTAAGTCTGTAGTATTTGGTAAATGTTGTGTATTTGAACCTCAACGGTCAAGAGGCATGGAAATGGAAAGAGCATATTTCCTATCTCACCAAATGTTCTTTTAATTTGCACAACTTCAAAAGCACTTATTTGCAGCTCCACTTTACAGTTTTAAAAGAAAACCTCACAGGCCTACCCACTCTTGAAAGGCTATTTGCTAATAGGTATCTTCAGCTCTGAGCATTCTGATACCTAAACATGAACTCTACAGGAAAATGCTACCTATCTTCCTGAATAAACACAAGCCCCACGGCATAAGGGTACTGCCCCCACCACAAAATTTGTATGTTAGAGTTATACCCCCCAGGATATCAGTCCTATATTTTGAGATTGGCCTTTAAGCAGGTGATAAATAAAATGAGGGCATACCCTAATCCAATGTGACTAGAGTCCATAAAAGATTAGGACACAGCACATAGATGGAAGGGTAATCATGCTGTATGGGCATAGCAGGAATATGGCCATCTCCAGGACCCAGAAGAAACTGATCATGCTAACACATTAATATTCTAGAATTGTGACACGACAGATTTTATTGCTTAAGCCACCCAAACTTTGACACTTTGGTAAGGCAGCTCTAAAAGACAAATATAAGCAGCCATTAGTATTCCTTACACAGACACTATGGAAAGGTTAACAAAGAGAAGCTTCTCTGTATCAGAAAGCATCATCCAGGAGATATACATGGATCCTGACTCTACTCATCTTTGTCCTTGGGCTCTGAGATAGCTCCCCTTGAACAATTAACTGTAGGCTATTTTACTTAAGTTGTAAAATCTAAGAGCTCTCTTCTGCAACTTCTTTAAAAAGTCAGCCTCACTGTGGCAGCATACTCACCAGGGAAAGTTAATGGTAAGGAAAATGGTCAAAGCTGTGACAGGCCCAAACAATCTATAAAGGTTTGGACTCCCTTTTCTTTTCTTTTTAGAGAAAGAAGGGGGCGGAATTGGTGCACCAGGGCCTCTAGCTACTGCAATAAAATTCAACACTTGTGCCACCAAATGGGCATGTGCAACTTTGCACTTGCCTCACCTTAGTGCTTCTGCTGTACGTGGGATCTGGAGAGAGATCAAACATGGGTCTTTGCAGGCAAGTGCCTTAGCCATTAAGCCATCTCTTGGACAACTTTTTCTAACAACTGTTCTATTAAACTGAGCAGATCTTGACTCTCATCTATCATTGTCCTGAGCAAAAACAGCCAGAGACAAGAAACTACTATACCTCTCTGACATAAAGAGAAAAGGAGGACTTTGGATGGACTTTGGAAAAGGCTTTTCCTTTTTTCCAAGGGAGATATTTTGAATGATGGGGCTGTCACAGACTCTGGGAAATACACTTCTATAACCAAATTCTAGACACAACAATTGATATAAACAAGGTATTATATACAAAAATGCCATGGCTGGGGATGTAACGCAATGGCAGAGTGACTCCTAGCATGGAAACAAAAACAACAAAACTCACAAATACCTGGGTAGGCCATGTATAAAGCCTCTATTCCTTGCTACTCAGGAAGCTGAGACAAAGAGGATCATCCAAGCTTGAGACCAATCTAAACAACATAGCAAGACCCTAACATAAACCAACCAACCAACAATAAACAAAACAAAACAAAATCCCTAAACAAACCAGTAAAGGCCTATAACATCTGGTTTCCATGTGAGGAGAGCAGGATGAAATGAGGACAGTTTGTATGTTCTCAGTAAGCTCTAGATTTGGACTCTACTGATTTTAGCCTACTTACTTATTCTCTTAAATATTTAAACACTATATAAAATGTCAGAAAAACAAAGGTACCACAGTCCCAGTCATCCTGGGCCACTGAAGGAAAAAAGCAAGTCCTACTCTTGCCCCTTGATGCTGGTGGCACCTACCTGTAAAGCAATCCAAGTCTTCCACTAGGTAAGGCAGTACGCTCTCCTTCATGAATGCCAGGCATATCTTTCTCATTCTTTTCAAGAGCTTTGGCAAGCGACGTAGAAGCTCCCCCTCCAACGTGAAAGAGACAGCACTCTGACACTGCTCTGGAACCAAAGCCTAGGAAACAGAGTACAGGTTAGTCTGCCTGCCAAGACCATGCATAACAGCTTCAATGTGTGCTAAAATATAAATCAATCTCAATGTCCCCCATATCCTTGCAGCTCAGCAAATACAAAATTATCACCTCTGAAGTCTCATGAGAATAATTACAACTCTAAACTTAAAATTGGTTTCTATGATGGAACACGTCACCCAGCAAGTCATCAGGAGACTTTGATTTCAACCTACAAACACAGCAGAAAAACAGAACTAAAGAACGGAACTTCTGAATAATAGAACCAAAGCAAGGCATACTTGTCAATCAAATCCTACTTGTATTACATTTTGTCCCCATCCTCCTATCCCTAGTATCAGTTCACAAATAAAGTCTAGACATTATCAATGAAGAGAAGACGTGTCGATTTGAGCATATTGTTATCACTCTTATGAAGACTACCTGAAATTCCTAAGCTGTTATCATTACCAAATCAAACATATTGAACAGACTGATAGCAGAAATGAGCTGCAAAATAGTTAATAGAAATTTTTGGATTAGGAAAATAGCTCTGTCGGTAAAGTGCTTGTCTTGTAAGCATGGAGACATGACATTGATTCCTATTAGCCTCATAAAATGCTGGGTGCGATGGCATGTACCTGTAATCCCAGTGCTGGGGAGGCAGAGATGGGAAGATCCTTGGAGCTCACTGGCCAGCTAGTCTAGTGTAATTGGTGAGCTTTAGGATAACAACAGACCCTAACTCTCAAAAAGAAGTGGATGGTATACCTGAGGGCAGCACCCAAGATTGTACTCTGTCTTCATACACATCTAATACATATGCACCAATACACAGATAGATACACACATGAATACCACATACACACAAAAAGAGAAAGAAATATGGCTTGAGAGATGGCTTAGTGATTACGGTGCTTGCCTGTGAAGCGTAAAGACCCTGGTTTGATTCCCCAGAACCCACATAAGCCAGATGCACAAGGTGCCAGATGCAGGGGGCTAGAGGCCCTGGAGCACCCCCCTCTCTAATAAATAAACAAACACATTTCTTTTTCAAAGAGAGAAAAAAATGTCAAGCATATGATATGTGTGTAGTTATATTATGGCCATATACTCTGTTTATATTATGCTTTCTGAATTACTAAAATAGCTTTGGAACCTCTGCTACTGACTCTGTGGACCCCAAGGTGGGAAGACCAGTAGGAAGCCAAAAGTGATTATTCCTTGAAGAAGTGGCATAAAATCCTGTAGCTCCCTCCATGTAAAGAAAGTGCTCGACCAGTGAATGAATAGCATTTCTCATCATTCAAGAGCTGTTATCCTTGTAGCTCAGCAAATAAAAAATTATCTGAAATCTCATGGGAACAATTACAATTTGTAGGAATTTTGCAAGCCAATTCAAGCACGGTGCTGGAAATGAGCCATGATGAAAGCACTGACATCACAGCATGTAATCAACAACCATTATGAGGGAGCACACATCCACTGCAGCAGCTTCTTCACATGTAATGGCAGCTTCACTAGCACATTCTTAAACTAGTAATTGCAATCTTCTACCACAGATAGATGAAATGTTCACAGTGCAACAAAGCAGCTTCACTAGCACATTCTTAAACTGGTAATTCCAATCTTCTATCATAGATAGATGAAATGTTCACAGTGCATTAGTTATTTTATTTGATCCATTTAGCAATAGGATTGATAGTTTTTGCTCAATGCCATTGCATGGTCACATTCTAAAGCAGACAAACAATCAAATCCTACACTTATCCAAAGAACAGAATTTCAAAAACATTGTTTTATTCCCAGGATTCTCCTTCACCTATGACACTAAGAACCTGCTCTACCGGTTCAAGCATAAGTATGCACCATACCTGCCACACTGTTGGCTGGGCCAATATGGTATCTCTCAAAACCCTGTTCAGACTCTGAATGGGAGACACCTCACTTGCAGCTTCAACTGATGGCCTGGGCAAAAAATCAGGCTGTTCTTCCTCGGCACCCTCCACCAGGCATGACTGACAGGGTTCATTCAGGACAGCTTCAAATTTCTTCATGAATTTAAAGAGGGTCCTAAGCCCAAAGAATAATAGGCATGAAGTTAATAAAAAATTTTTAAAGAGCATGAAGGTAAACAAACATTTTCATGAATGGATAATGAAGATGTGGTACACCTACACAATGGAGTTTCACTTAGCTATAAAGAAAAAAAATGTAGGGCTGGAGAGATGGCTTAACGGTTAAGGCACCTGCCTCCTAAGCCTAAGAACGCTGGTTCCAATCTCCAGGTCCCATGGTTAGCCAGATGCAAAGTGACACAAGAGCGCAATGTTGCACTTGCCCACAAGGGGGCGCACACATCTGGATTTCATTTGCAGCTGCTGGCGAGCCCATGTCTGTCTTCCTCTCTCTTTCTTTCTCTCTCTCTCTGTCTTTCTCAAAAAAAAAAAAAAAAAAAAGAAAAGAAAAGAAAAGAAAAGAAAAATGTAATTATGAAATCTGCAGGGGAATGGATGGATCTGGAAAAGATTCCAGTGAGCTAACCTAGGCTCAAAAAGTCATGTTCTCTTCTCATACATGGATCATAGCTTCAAATGTTTACATTTGTGTGTGAGTTGGAATAAAAGTCAGTAGTAGGGGGGCTGGAGAGATGGCTTAGTGGTTAAGGTGTTTGTGAAGCCTAAGGACCCCGGTTCGATTCTCCAGGTCCCACGTAAGCCAGATGCACAAGGGGGCACACGCGTCTGAAGTTTGTTTGCAGTGGCTAGAGGACCTGGCACACCCATTCATATTCTCTCTCTCTCTCTCTCTCTCTCTCTCTCTCTCTCTCTCTCTTTCCCTCTGTGTTCCTAATAAATAAATAGATAAAAATAAAATAAAATAAAAAAGTCAGTAGTAGGGCCAAGAAGCTAGAAAGGGCCCATGAGGGAGGGAGGGAGGGCTTCAGGGGAGGGTATAGTAGATATGTAAGTAGAAGGGAAGAATACTAGAGGTGAAATGTCTAAGTGGGGCCAGGGGAGGGGATGGAGGAGAGGAGGTTATAGGAAGAGGGTTAATCAAAATTTAAGATGTTATAGGGGCTGGAGAGATGGCACAGCAGTTAAGGAACTTGCCTTCAAAGTCTAACAACCTGGGTTCCCCAGTAACCACGTAAGCCAGATGCGCTAAGTGATGCATGCATCTGAAGTTCAAACTGAAATGTCTAGAGGCCCTGATGTGCCCATTCTGTCTCTGTATCTCTCTTCTTGCAAACAAATAAAACAAAAAATTTACTATGTTATAAATAAGCCACATGGAAACCCACTTCTTCACTAGCTAATAATATACATGTTGAGAAAAAGAGAAAATGGGCAGAAGTATCCTGTGAAAGTAGATAATGTTTTATCCAGAAACCATGGATTGTTACCAGAAAATCTCAATGCTGGGGGTGGGATACCTTCCAGCGAATTGTTGGAAAGGGAAGTTTGTAAGCACCCTAAAACAATACAGGCTATCACCAACACTCTTGGTTGCCCACCAGAACTAAATGATATTGTAAAAAATTCACATGCTTGGGCTGCAGGTCATTGAGAAACCAAGCCTGAGCTGAGCTGGAGGCCTCTTCTCTGTTGATTAGCTGTCACGATGTTGGAAAGAGTTATGTAGCATATAAGCCTTTTGGAGAAGAAAGGTTACCAATGGTCTTAACACACAGTGGATCTTGCAAGTTCTATGGCTGGCCAGCCAGACAAGATGTGCCAACTCGTGCAATGGTGGCATATCTGTTATGAGGGAAACTAGCTGCTCTCTGACTGGACTTGAGGCCCACTCCATATAAGGAAATACATGCCTGGTACTGAAAACCCCGTGGCTGGGGAGGTCATAAGCCCTAAGGGGAAATTCTTGTCTGGCTAAATGCACATATTACACCCACCAAACTACCCTCTAAACACTGATGTGCCTATATATTAACGCTACCCTCACAGCAGGTTAGAGAAGCATCTCTTTTTCAGATGGTGGTGGCCACTGGGATGACTCAAAAATGACCCAAAGTGCTGAGAAGAAGTGACAGAATATTGAGTACTAAGTGAGACATCTCTATCACACCCTCCAAGGCTCAAGGACCAATCCAGATGAGGTGGTGGAAAGAATTTAAGAGCTAAAAGAAGGGGAAGAGTGCTTACAATTCAGGCTTCCAGACACAAAGTGGCTATGGTATTCATGACTTCACAGTGGCTGACACTAACTACAAGAAACCTACATAATAGGAATTTTTAAAAAAGCTGGGGCGTGGTGACACATGACTTTAATACAAGCACTCAGGAGGCCAAGGGAGGAGGATCACCATGAGTTTGAGGCCAATCATAAGATACATAGTGAATTCCAGGTCAGCCTGGGCTACAGCAAGGCCCTATCTCAAACAAGAATCAAAACAGAAGAGAGACTAGTTGCAAAGAAGGAACTTGGGAGGGTGAAAAAGGATGGTGGGATGGGGTTATGATCAATCATGGTATATTGTTTATATATATGGAAGTTGTCAATAAAAAGTGAAAAATGTTATGTTTATACTATGTAATAACCTATCTTCTGTACAGAGTGATTTCCTTAGCTATTCACAATCATTTTGGATTTTTTTTTTTTTTTTTGCTTTGTTTTTTGTTTTTTGAAGGTCGGGTCGGGTCTCATTCTAGCCCAGAGGCTGACCTGGAACTCACAGCAATCCTCCAACCTCTGCCTCCCAATTGCAGGGATGAAACATGTGAGCCACCACACCCAGCGCTAATTTTGGATTTTATGAGAAAAAAAAATGCTACGTACTGTCATCCTGCCATTTCTACAAGAGAAAAGTAAAGCAAGGAATGACAAAGCTGCTTTACTTAAGATTAACAGCTAGTTGGTGGCAAAAGATCAGCCACATAGTTGAGGCACATGCATCCTTCCTGCAGGTAGATCTTGTTCTGAGTTAGCAGGAGGATGATGTAGGTCAGACCATGGAAAGATTCGAATCTTGCTGCCTATCACACAAAATTGTGAATTTTAATTACTGTCAGTTTTAAAAGATGTATTACCTATGTGTCTTTTCCACAGACTGCTTAATGGACCAGAAGCTGACATCATTCCATTTTGATATCTTAACAAATTCCTGAAAGATAAACAAAGCTCAGAAAGTGGTTTTAGGGGTTGGAAAGATGGTACAGCAGTTAAAGGCACTTGCTTGCAAAGCCTGAGAGCCTGAGTTCCTAATGTAAACTTTTTGCACCCATGTAAAGCCAGGTGCAAAAAGTGGTGCAACTGTCTGGTGTTCCTTTGCAGTGACAAAAGACTCTGGCACAGCCACCCACAAACACAAAAAAATGAAAATAAATAAATATAAAAACTTTTAAAAAAGAAAAAGGCTGTATAAAGCTGGTATTCTATTTTATCTCCATCCATAGGACTATGAAACAAGGAACAAGTCTAAAACTAACAGGGAAACCATGGATTTGTCAAAAAGCAATCAAAAAGGCTTTTTTCCCTCCTGAGGTAGGGTCTCACTCTAGCTCAGGCTGACCTGGAACTTACTCTGAGGTCTCAGGGTGGCCTTGAACTCATGGCAATCCTCCTACCTCTGCCTCCCGAGTGCTGGGATTAAAGGCGTGCGCCACCATGCCCGGCCAAAAAGGCTTTTTAAAAAAAGATATATATATTCCACCAAATTAGTCATATAGTTCATACCATGGTTGGCTCTCAAACCCTTTTCACTAAAGTGCCTCCTCTCCCCATTGTACTTTACTAGCATACCTCTAAAGTGGACAAAGACCAGACAAGACCAGTAGAGCATACATACACTCTGTGGCAATCCTTCAAAGCACCTCTACAGGGGTCACTCCACTGGGCCCTCGCACACCTATCAGGTCAGCTATAGGGTCAACACCACCAAGTGTAAATCTTATTATCCTACTTGAACACTGCAATGCTTGCCTCTATTTCCCCTTATCTATGTTTTACTATCAAATGAATCAAAGAACAAAAGTAAAGAAAAAGAATGGACTGATTTTATTCTCCCAGCGATGATTGTGATAGCTGTCCATCTTACTTTAAGTTCTTTTTCTATAGGGGAACGAAGTTCCACAATTTTGTCCTGGACCCGGTCAAAGAACTGCTTGTAATAATGATACAAATTCCACAGAACACTGCAAAGTGAATCTGAAAGAAATCAAAAGGAGAAAACTATGCCACACTTGTATGTGCTACAGTTACTAGCTGCGGGTTTCACATGTGATGGGCCTTCCTCATTACCCTATGGCACAAAATCAAGCATATTCCACAGTATAGGTGCTTAGTAGTTCCCAAAGATGCATGTTATCACTCAGCTCACTATTTTATTTCAGCTTCTAGCAGATTTATCACTCTTTTGTTCATAAAAGATAATGTATTCGAGTTCTCCTAAAATCACACCTCAAATTCTTATCTGAAGCTCATAAAATCAACAGATACTATGCTTATGGCATATTAAAAACATTCACCTCGGGCTGAAAAGATGGCTTAACAGTTAAGGAGCTTGTCTATGAAGCCAAAGGACCCAGGTTTGATTCCCCAGGACCCACATAAGCCAGATGCACAAGGGGCACATGCGTTTGGAGTTTGTTTGCCATGGCTAGAGGCCCTGGCATGCCCATTCTCTCTCTGTCTCTCTTCTATCTCACTTTCTCTCTGCTTCTAATGAATAAATAAAATTTAAAAAATATATATTCACCTCAACTTCTCGCTCATGTATAACACTTTAATCAGAATCATGCTATGGTAACAACTGACAGTGATAGTTTCATGTGCAGCTCCTTATGTGACATGCTGTCACTAGATCAAAAGATAACATAATGGCTTGGATCAATTGATGACATATTTGGAAATGCACAATGTCTAGCTAGAAAGATGCAGTACCTGGACATATCAGTTCCCAAGAGCTTCATCTATCAATTTACTTCTGTCAGTGTTCACTAGTCAGTGCTTCCTTTATATTGGCTGAGATTTTGCTTTGAATGTTCTCTGTGAATCATACTAAATTAATTGATGACAAAAAGTACCTTGGTTTTAAATCTGCAACAACGTACCTATCTCATATACAGAAATCAAAACTTAACCCATTTTAACAGTGCAGTGTAATGTAAGGGGGGGGGAGGGTCACCAGATGAGGTGGTTGGCACACCTTTAATCCCAGCATTTGGGATGCAGAGGTAGGAGGATCACCGTGAGACCCTACCTTGGGAAAAAAGAGAGAGAGAGAGAGAGAGAGAGAGAGAGAGAGAGAGAGAGAGGAGAAAATCCTCACCCTTTCCTTCAACTTGTGGCATCAGCAAGACATGACAATGGAAAACCAGTAACATCTGCAGTCGCACATGGAATTCTCCCAGTGAAGATCCTTCAATAAATGCTTGCAATGTGCTGACCAGCAACATCAGGGTCATCTGTTTATTATCTTTAGAGATTCAAAGAGGAAAACACATATGTACCTTTAAGTATCACTCCTAACCCTACCACGGGATACACCTTGGCTGGGGTACTAGGTAGATTCTACATCAAAATGAACTTTAAAGCTAAGATCATAGCTATGTGGTGAATGACAACATGTAACAGCTGCATAAGAGTGTGTGTTAAATTATGAAACTGAATTGTAAGGTACTTAGTATGAAACATTTAATTGCAAAGCAACTTATATTCTAACATCTCATGAGCGTGATTAATAACATTTGCTATACAACTGGTTCTCTAGACCCTGGACAAGTCACTTGCCTTACCTTCCTGTTCTTCTGTTCGTTCCTGCATGTGCTTTTCGAGCATCTGATAGATGGAGAACCAATGCCTAGTAGATTTCTCAGTGTGGCGCTTCATAATATTATCCAAACTCATGGACCAGCACCTGAAACATAAGGAAGAGCTGTGGAGACACTTATGCCAACTCATTTGAAACTTTGGATTCAGAAGCTAACTGTTCACCACAGACAGAGAAGCCAGTTGCCCAATTTGCTGACTCACAATGTATGGCCTAAGGACATTTTAATAACATGCTTTAAACTCGATTAAAGTACATTCTGAAAACAAAACAAAACCAAACAAAAAGAATAAATTACATTCTGTAGCTGTCACATCACATAAATGAACATAGAAGAAACTCAAACTACCTGGCTCAGGAGAGGGAAGGAGTCACTTACTTCAATTCCAGTTTACGCCAACGAATTATCATCTGACTGACTAAGTCCAGATGTTTCCTCAGAGACAAAGCTTTACTTGCATGCTGCTCCCAATCCTAAAGAAACAAAGTATTTATTGTGGTCATTATCCAACACATCAATTACCTCTTTTTTGACTAATATCTTGGACTTTCCTTGAAAAGACCAGTGGGCCTTCAATAACTTTTACTAACAGCAGTGTGTGTGTGTGAGGGTCTCCCCAGCTTGAAATTCTTTCTGGTCATGTGACACAACTCCACCACAGCCAAACTCAGAAGCAAATCAAAAGCAGAGGTCTGTAAATAGGCTCTGAATTTCTGCTGAGAGTTATCTGTCCTTGAACAAATGTATTCTGTCAAACGGGTAGGGACCTGATAACTAAGAGGATCTGTGAAACTGAGGAAGATGACACTCAGCAAGACTGAAGACCTACGTGGATGTTTTGGTGGTGAGTTCTTGGAACCACTGCATACAAAACACGGTTAAGTACTTCAACCTTGCCACAGGGACAATAGATTTACTTGCATAATCTTACCACAAGCCAGAAAACCCATGAAAGTTCATCTTTCTATAAACCAAATTTCTTGTTTCTTAAGAGTACCAAAAGAACAATCATTTATCAAAATACCAACAACAACAACAAAAAAAAAAAACAAGAAAGAAGGAAATCTTACCTGTGCCTTTGTCAGAAGGATCTCCAAACCATTCAGGAACTTCGAGATGGGACTGGAAAGTGGAAAACCACGAATTCTGTCCATTATAACCAGTAGCTACAGAAAAAAGGATTCAGATATCTCAGTAGAATTATCAGTGAGTGACTCAAAGCCACAGAGAAATTTCACTCTGCTTCAAAAGCACCTCTGCAAACTGTGGGTGAAAACTTTCAAGGCTACGGATGCTGAATGAGAAAATCCTTCCATAAGCTTCATTAGTCTGATAATAAGACTGAATCTGACAAGTATTCATATTATTCTCTAAAACAACTCCTAATAAACAAAATGGAACCCCCAAACATCATTTATATAAACGCAATGCAACACTGGCCATTTACCCGATTAACAGCCCCCCCCCAGATTACAGTTTAATTGGTTTCTATGTACAAATATGCAAGTTAATGCCTCTGATGGTAATGTGAGGCCACATCTTCAAGGAATAAATTAGAGTCCATGGGCAGTTCACCTTTTCCCATTTTGTTGCCCTACCTGCTCAAGTGCAGGGTGTTCTGGCCAGTCTTGCAGCAAGCGAATGACAGCCTCTGAGAAGTCCTGAAGCACAGGTTGACACTGTTGTGCTTCTGCAACATTGGGGTGCTGATAGAAATCATAGGGCCCGTCAGGCCTTATCATCAGGTCTGAGGTTGCTACCCCAAAGAGAGTGTTATAGGACAGGGTACAGGCCAAAAGTTGGCTGCCCAAGAGTTGGTCATTCAGCTCAACTCCTGTGAAATCAACAAGATTGTTAATAAAAAGTCAGTAAACTCAGGTAAGTTACAAAGACGGTAAAAACAATGAACTACTTGGGATCAATGGACAGTTCAATGTTTTTTTTTTTTTTTTTCCCAAGACAACACTAGCCAAGACAATAACTCTCAGAGCACAGTAACTATCATATACTGGAATATGCACAGGAACTCAGATGCCAGTTGGAAACAAAAGTGTACAGCATTTGATTTGATGCACTCAAATTCTCAGTGAGACCCTACCTTGAAACAACTATCTATTTATCTGTCTGTCTCTCTATGTATCTATCAATCATCTCTCTATCTATCTAGTTTTTAAAGAATACATGAATTTAAAGGTGACGGACATAGCTCAGTGACAAAACATTCCTCTAGTATGTGAGGCACTGAATTTCATTCTCAGTATAATAAATGACCATGACAAAAAACTCCAACAGCAAAAAAGTCACCATAAACTTATTAGAAAACCACTAAGACTATTAGAAGGAAAGCAGAAATAATGCAAGGGGGAAAAGATCATGTAAATTAAGTCCATATACTCTCCCAGAAGACTTTAAAGAAAATCTTAGTACAGTATTTTAAATCATTTCCTAAAATTTTTTTTTTAATGCAACCCAGTAACTTTAAATTTTGTTTTTATTTTTTATTTATTTATTTATTTATTTATTTATTTATTTGAGAGTGACAGACAGAGAGAGAGAGAGAATGGGCACACCAGGGCTTCCAGGCACTGCAAACGAACTTCAGATGCATGCGCCACCTTGTGCATCTGGCTTACGTGGGTACTGGGGAATGGAGCCTCAAACTGGGGTCCTTAGGCATCACAGGCAAGCGCTTAACCGCTAAGCCATCTCTCCAGCCCAATTTCCTAAAATCCCTTAAGCCAATAAAACTATAAGCAGGGAATTAAATAAAATGGAAGTTCATTATCTTAACTGTTTCAGAAATAGAGTTACTCATTTTAAGGTCCCAATGGTATTAACGAAAGAAAACTGCATACCCATCATAGTGTAGAAGTGTGTCACCAGAGATGCCCCCGTCTGATAGCAAGACACAAACAGGCTGAGGTAGTGCTGGATCTCATGGGGTAGCACCGTTTGCTGGTACCAAAGGGATCGAGCAAAGTGGAGGCACAGTTGCTGGTGTACCAACATCACCATTTGCATTGAACTCTGGCAGAGGACAGTTGGGTCTGTGACTGTCTCCTCCTCTTCTTGCCCATCTGAATTTTCTTTGTTTTCCTCTAGTGTTGGTATGACCAAAATATCTGCAAAGTCCTAGAAATAGTATTAGAGTAATTAAACTTTTAAGAAATAAAAATGTAGTGTAATCAACCTAAAAGGAAGAAGAGAAAAGGAATGTGAAGAAAGACATGAATGAAACAGTAAGATATATAAAAAGACTACAGAGTCAATGAAAAAGAACGCATATGGTATCAAGAGAATTCCTTCTCAAGAAAATGACATCACTACCATGCTCACCTTTTCATGCAGTGGGAACAGTTTTCTGAACTCAAGCTCTTCTTCTTCCTCCTCACTCAGGGCTGTTCTGGAGCTCCTGCTCTGGTATCTATACAAGCTGTTCTCTTGCTCGGCCTTCTCTTGGGCAACACGCTCCTGCTCATCCCATTCATTAATGATCTCCTGGAAAGGTTACACTCATAAAAAACACTGTCAAGGCTCTCAAAATGAAAGTACCGTGGCTCAAAAACAAACAAAAACCAATGTCTAAAAAGTGAAATTCCAATAATACAGAAAGCAAATGGGCTTTCTTTCAAACCGTGTATCTCTAGCAACCAGATTCCCAATGTCCCAATTTGTACTGTTAAAATCTCGAAGGTCTAAAAATCAGTAACAGAACATCCCATTAGCGATGTTTTGTTCAAAGCCAGTTGGAAGGGATAAATGGCTTTACGTGGGTACTGGAGAATCAAACCCAGGTCTTTAAGCTTTGCACACATCATTTTCTTGAACCATCTCTCCAGCCCCCAAAAACTTTTACATGCTTATACTTATTCTCTTAATTCTCACAAGTGCTAACAATTAGTTTCATTAACAGTAAAATTAATATAGCCTTCTTATAAAAAATTGATAAATTTATACAGCAAATTTACCACAAACAAAGTGAAAAGACAACTGAAACAGGAAAAAAATGTATGTTTGCAATGTATGTCACAAATGAGGGGGGCTAGAACTACTAATATATAAAAAAAAAAAAAAAAAAGCCAGGCGTGGTGGCACACATCTTTAATCCCATCACCGTGAGTTCAAGGCCACCCTGAGACTACATAGTGAATTCCAGGTCAGCCTGCTAGAGTGAGACCCTCCCTCGAAAAAAAATAAAACTCATGTGCCAACTCATGTACAGAATCTCATGTTCTTGAAGAGAGAATGTAAAACCTCAAAGAATTCATTTGAAAGTGTTCACTGTATGCACATGAAAACTAAGTTCCAAGGACATATTTATACAACCATTCTTTCCAGCAATTTGGAAACGTGGAATGAACCTTCAAATCAGCTCTTTAACCCAGCAGTTAAAGAGCACGTCCTGTGCAACCATTAGAGCATGAGGAGGCCTGAGAAACTCCTTGAGTTCAATCCCCAGGACCCATAAAGCAGCTGGGTGTAGCCATAAATGTCTGTGTATAGACTAGAACTCTGAAGTAAGAGACTCTGGCTCAAATAGGAATGGGTAAAGATTAATGGAGATAGGGCACCATATATTCCCCTCCAGCCACTTCAGACAAACACATGATGGACTCTTACATGTGCATATTAACACACACATACTTTTAAAATTGAGGGAAGCTGGGAATGGTGACATACATCTGTTATTTAGTTATTTAGTTTTTTTGAGATAGGGTCTCACTCTAGCCCAGTCTGACCTGGAATTCACTATGTAATGTAGTCAGGGTGGCCTCAAACTCACAGTGATCCCCCTACCTCAGCCTTCGAAGTACTGGGACGACAGGTGTGTGCCAACACATCTAACCCAGATCTGTAATCTTAGCACTCAGGAGGCAAAGGCAGTAGAATTGCCTGAGGACAGCCTAAGTTAAATAAAAGAAGACCAGGACAGCCAGGGCTAGGTATCAAGATGTTGTCTAAATAAGAAGCCCTGGCATTGCCCATTCCTTCCCTCCCTCCCTCTCTCTCTGCTTGCAAACAAATAAAAAAAATTTTTCCACAAAAAACCCACCAAGGGGCCAGGAGAGATGGCTTATTGGTTAAGCACTTGCCTGTGAAGCCTATGGAAGCACAGTTCAAGACTTGATTCCCCAGGAACCATGTAAGCCAGATGCACAAGGTGGCATATGCACCTCGAATTTGTTTGCAGTAGCTAGAGGCTCTGGCATGTCCATTTTCTCTCTATCTGCCTCTTTCTCTGTCTGTTGCTCTCAAATAAATAAATAAATAAACAAGCAAACAAACAAATTTTTTTTTTAACCCCACCAAACAACAAAGCAGAGCACTGTAAAATAAAGCATAAAAGAAAAGCAACAGACAAGGGAATACCTAAACAAGGTAATACCTATTTCCTAGCCAGCCTCTATACTCCAGACTCCTCAGGAGAAAGGGCAGGCAGGCTTCGAAGAAACAGACTCACCTGGCACACGTGTCTGAAGAGGAGCAGGGCCCTCTGGTCCAGCTCTCCTTTGCACAGCACATGGGAGCGCAGGTAAAGGAGAGCATTCATTAGCAACTGTTCCCGGGTGGGACAATGTTGTTGGCTCTTGCTTTGCACATCCTTTCCTGCTGAACTTTTGGCAATCATCTTCCCAAGGCCTCTCAGAACCTCTACTGAGTTCACTGAACATAAAGCATCTGCATGAGCATGGTAGGTGGGGAAGGTGGGGCTCACTGATGGGAAAGCCAGTATAGCCATGACCAAGACCCCCAGCTTGTCTGCAGAGACCACACTGCTGTGGACAGAGGCATGGACCTCAGATGCCACCAGCCTCATGCCATGTTGCAACTGCAAGATGGATGCCTGTAGTGGGATCACTGTATCTGGATATAAAGCATACTCCCCAGCCAGACGCTTTCTGAACTGGTGGTGAGACTGCTGCCAAGAGTCCTCTTCTTTCAGAAGGTTCTGGACTACCTGGGCAGACTGGGGTCCATCTGTGTGGAGGGCCTGAAGAAGCCGTGTGAGCAGATCCTGAACAGCAGAAGTTTCAGCAATGCTAGTGATGTAGTGGTGGATTTCCTGTACCAGGGACTCATAGGTAGGCAGCTGGGGTCTGAAAGCCTGCTTTTTCGACAGGCTACAGATTAAATTCTGCAGATGATTAATCCTTTGGCAAAGAAACCTGAAGGCAAAGCAACAGAATTTTAATTCTGCTAGCAGAGCAGCAAATTTTGATTTGGGCCCTCAGCTAAGAAGAGAATGAAGCCATACCTGCTGCTAAGAATAATACTGGCAAATACAATGTAAAGGGGTAATATCTACAGATCATTCATGGAGCAGTACACTTGATTAGCACCAGATGCAGCATAGCTTCATCACAGTTCATTAAAACAGCTACTATAATTATCCACCTTTGCTGAAAGTCATTAAGTGATGCTACCCTACATACAGCCAAAGGCCAACAAAAGGACAGGAAGCCAGGCAATAACCCCAAAGTAGAAGAGAAATAAAATTGCTCATCATCATATTCATCTTCTTTCATGTTAAGAGGTAGTTCTTGCTTCATCTTGGTTGTTTTAAAATATTTCCATATCTTCTGAATATATACATTTTCTGATCATAATAAAGGTTTTAGGATCTAATTGGTCATGTGGTTCAGAGATGTTTATCATTACTTCATTAATAATACACTACAAAGGTCAATCTCATTATGTCTTTTCTAAAAGCAGATTCAATATTACTAGTAAATAATAATCTATAACCTTTCCCTCTACCAACAAATACTTAATTTTTCAACCTTACCTAATGTGAGGATGACAGTGATTGACAATTACTTCATTTTCCAGGTCTCTTCCAGCTTGTAGTTGGGACAAGAGGTTCCGGATTTTCCACTCATACTGCAGCTGGCATAACTAATAGAAAATAGAACAGTCTGTTATGCCCAAGGTATGACCATGCACATCAGCACAATTCCTTGTGGGTCAGTATAGCAACAAAATGGAAGATCTGAGTCCTGAATTCCACTGACCTGGACCACTCACCTCAGAGCTGTCATACCAAAGAAACTATCTTTCTCATGCCATTAAACTTTCAAATGTCTGTCTATAGGAGCTTTGCCTTACCTGAATATAACTTTCCTTCTTCAAACTACAGTACAAATACCTCTATCTTAACATATTAATTTCTTGAGTTTGTTTAGATATTCAAATGGCAAGGGATACCACATTTTAATCTACTTGATTCCTGACTTCTACATAATTAAACACATTAAGCTAAAAATCCTAAGGTCTACTATTGTGATTTAAAGAAATTATCCAAATTCAAATATGCAAAATCTAGTGCAGGCAGAGTCTGGTTAATGAGGAATTCTATTATTTATCTGATAATACCCCGTGTATTCTTCCTACTTGTGTTGTACCTGAGCTTAGTAACAAGAAGAAAATGCCATCTTTAAAAGACTCTTGGAACTCAAAAAACATCTTAAGAAAAATCACCCTCTGATGTTCTTAGTAGGCAAATCCAGAGTCAGAAGGAGCACAAGCTCCAAACCCCCACTGCCCATACCTCCTCTTGGATGTACTTGAGTTTGTATTTCCTCTTCAGTGCAGGGTCAAAGCGTGCCTGAGGAAGCCAAGTCTGAATCTGGAGCAAGCCAAGGCTCACCCAGAGGCTCCCACGTTGGGCTGGTTCTGGAAGGTTCTGCTTACTCTCACTTTCTCCAAAAATGTAGTGCAGGGAGGTGAGCAGAAGGCAGAGTAGTTCATTGGGCAGTGCATCCTGACTGCCCATGTCTCCAAGAGTCCGTCCCACATGCTGAAAAGCTTGGCTGTCTCCAAGTAGCAACTGTTCACAATTCTGCATATACTCCTGTTGTTGGGATCCTGGAAGGAGCTCTGCTAGGCCCATCAGATGCCGGCATAGTACTAGTTCCTGTAGCTGGGAATCTATGCGTCTGCAGATACAACAAAACAGTACTTATAGACATAGAACTGACTCTAACAACCTCCCTGTTTATACATTGCCATTTTATTAAGAAAATAACAACCACAAGCAGTACTATCATAATACTTAGGTGAATTTCTGCTTTCACATCACCTTAGGTGAATTTGCAAAGCATTACTTCTTGGTCATAATAGAGGAATCATCTAGCTGACCGAAGCCTTAATGGACTGGCAAACAAGCTGATTTAAGCAAAAACTTGCTCCCCTTCACCCACTAGAACCAGATACCTCAGAAGCAGGTGTTCTGGACAATAGACAGGCACTTTAGTGTCTGCTCCCAGAGGAAAAGAGTACCTGAATTCTGCTACTGAAGACACGGCCATGTTGGTCCAGAGCAAGGAGCTGATGACCTGGAGTTGCTGAGCTCTCTCAACCCACTCTCCCAGAGTAACATGAGAGGAAGACAGTAGAGGGAGGCCGCTTACATCCCAGGGGTTTGTTCTGCAACTGCTGGTTAATACTCCAAAGCAGCACTTGGAGAAAATGGCTCTACCGAGGCTTCCAGGGCCCTGAGGGGTAAGAGAAAAGCTGAGTAATGCTAAGAGTTGAAAAGTAGAGAAAGGAGTTAGAAGACAAATATGACAGCCAGTAATGAAGTCTGTTAAGCTTGTGCACCTTGTACTGATAATCTAGGACACAGTGATAGCTGACAACTGCTAATAGTTGGGTTACCAACATATGATAGTAAACAGAGCATGCAACTCATGGGAATCCATTAAGATTTGTCACCAAAGACTGAGAAAGATTTTGCAATAAAGACACCAGAGCAATAAAGATACAGAATAGACTCTAAAAATAATTCCATGAACACTTACAGGAAAAACAAGGTGTATAATAAAGGTAATATTTTAAATGAGAATAGAAAGGATTAATATATAATCTATAGACTATAAAAATTAGCAACCTAGAGTTGGGCGTGATGGCACATGCCTTTAATCCCAGAACTTGGGAGGCAGAGGTAGGAGGTTTGCCATGAGTTCAAGGCCACCCTGAGACTACATAGTTAATTTCAGATCAGCCTGGGCCAGAGTGAGACCCTACCTCGAAAAACCAAGAAAAAAAAAAATAGCAACCTTATCTCACAAAACAAGATATATAGATAAAATTAATGTAAATACAAAACAAAAAAACAAGAAAAATAAGGAAATGGCTTTTACTATAGAACTAATAAAGGATATTACTTTTTGATGTCAAAAAGCAAAAGACTGGCATATTTGAAATCATTACAAATACAACTGCCACATAAAAAACAATCAATGCTAGGCTGAGAAAATGACTTAGTGGTTAAAAGTGCTTACATGCAAAGCTTGCTGTCTCAGGTCCGATTCTCTAGTACCCACTTAGCTCAAAGCCAGGTGCACAACGTGCACAAGGTAGTGCACACATCTCAAATTCATTTATAGTGAGTTTCTCTTTCTCAAAATAAAAAAAATCTAAATGTTATTTTAAAAATAGTATTTCTATCTCTCAAATATTTTAAAACAAACAACAACATAAAAAAAAACAAAAACAAAAAAGAGCCAGGAATGGTGGCACACACCTTTAATCCCAGCACCAAGGAGGCAGAGGTAGGAAGATTGGTGTGAATTCCAAGTTATCCTAGGCTAGTGAGACACTACCTCAAAACCCACCCCCCCCAAAAAAAACAAAAAGCCGGGCGTGGTAGTGCATGCCTTTAATCCCAGCACTTGGGAGACAGAGGTAGGAGGCCATAAATTCAAGGCCACCCTGAGAACACAGAGTGAATTACAGGTCAGCCTGGGCTAGAATAAGATCCTACCTCAAAAAAAAAAAAAAAAAAAAAATCAGGCCTGACAATAGAAATCAGAATATACTTTGAATAGAACTGAAAGGTTCAGAGATGGAAAACAATCAAGAGCTAGAGATGCAGCTCAGTACTAGTACACTTGTCTAGTATGCATGAGTCCCTAGGTTTGATTCCGAGCACTATGGGGGAAGGGAGTGGAGGCAGACTTTAATACATGTGAAAATATATTTGATCTTAATAACTATCAAAGAAATTAAAATGAAAATATGATGACATCAAAACAGAGGCTAACTAGAAAGAATGGTTCAGTGTGGAAAGGAGATTAGGGAGGGGAAAAAGAGTGGTGGAAGGGGAGTATGATCGTGGTATATGGATGGGACATGCTAATAAATTCTAGTATATGGTTCTCTTTGGATAAGAAACCTTCTCCTATGATGGCCTGTAACTTCAAGAACTTGGATTTCATTAATTTGTTCCTTGCATGTTCAAGACAGTAAAAAGCAAAACTCACTATCATACTGCCTGGTAATATATACATTTTATGTTTGAATATGACAGCCACTTTGCCCATTGGTTAAATTCTAATCAATTTACCAACAGAAATTCCAAGACAAGGGTATTCAATACAGCTTTGCTTGTCAAAAGTAGAGAAATGAGCCAGAAACCTCAATATTTTTTAAAATTAGAAACAGAATACATAAATTCTGGCATGTTGAAAACAAAGGAATAACTTAAAAAGACTATGCTGGTCTAACATGGACACACTTTCATGCATGACATGCTTGTGCACGAAACAAGTGTTCTTGGAGCTAGGGAGATGGCTCAGTTTGTGAAGTCTTTGACAAGTAGACATAAGGACCTGAGTATTCCCAGCACCTATGCATACCAGGTGTACTGGCATGCACCAACAATCCCAGGCAATGGGGAGGCAGTGAGAGGAGAATCCCTAGGGTGGCCTCAAACTCACGGCAAGCATCCTATCTTTGCCTCCTGAGAGCCGGGATTAAAGGCATGTGCCACCACGCACAGGTACATCCCTGTAATTTTAGTATTTTACAATTAGAAAAAAATTAGGGACGTCAGTCTTACTATGTAGCACAGGATGGCCTGGAACATGCAATCCTCCTGCCTCAGCCTTCTGTGGGCTAGGATAAAATGCATGTGCCACCACTACAATCCCTCCAACTAAGACTTTTTAAAGGAATCTTTATACCTGGCGTTGGACTTAGAACAATACAAGTAACATTCCACAGGAAACAAAACATCACAATCACTCATAACTATTTTGTGATTTTTATGCCAACAAACCTTCAATGTGGAGTCCAAAAGGGACCTAGACATCTCCATCTTCTGTGTACTGGGTAAAGGGCTCCACATTAGCCAGTACTCTGGATTTGTGGTAATAGTACTGCTCCAGAAAGATGTAAATGTAGAGTTAAATAACTCGGACCAAAACCAAGTGACTTCTGCAGTAGATAGCTAGAAATAAATGAATAAATAAATAATTCACATAATGATCCTATCAGCAAAAGAAATATAAATGAACATTTTAAATCCTTTCACTTTTAAGAGGTAATTCAGATAGCCTGCAGCAACATGGAACCCTGGAGTCAATAAATGTTCAAAATCCCGTCTGCTATAGGAAATCTAAAACTCAGCATGAAAAAGGAAGTTTTTTTCCTTCCCTGCTTTTGCTTCTTACCTTTTGATGCAGCAAAGACCAAAGTTCCCAGAGCTTTTGAGGCTCAACTGGTGTGTGCTTAAGACAAAATGTGATGTGATGATTTATCTCATCTAACAGCAGCTGTTGAATTCTGCTTGGCCTATTCCAAAAATAAACAGAGAGAGGATGAAGTGTGAACTCTTAGTAAACTACTTTTTAACAGGATAAAGAGCACATAGAAATTATACATACTAATACTCTTAAGGATGGAGTCAAAACAATCCAAGAATCTTTAGGAAGACAAGAACTACAAACATGACAAGTAAACTCCCTGTGTCTCAGCAAACACTCAAGACAAGTCTGTGCTCTGTTTATACATACAGGATCCACAAAAGTTTTAAAAGAAAATTTGTTCTCTCACAGAAAATAACAGAAATGGGTCCAGGAAGATGATTCAGTGTCTAAAGCACTTGCCATTCAAGATGGAGTACCCAAGTTCAATCCCCAGACCAAGTGTAAAAAGCCAGAAGTCATGCCATACTTATATAATCTTAGCATTGGCAGACAATGATGCAAAGTGGAGACAGGTGAAATTCCTAGAAGTTTGTGATGAACATAGTAACAACAGCAGAGAGAGAATCCAGAGTGAGAAATCTTGCCTCAAATCAATAGACAGGCAAGGACCAATCTGGAAGTTGTCCTCCCACCTCCACATAGGCCTGCCATGGCACATGCACACTGGTACTAGTACACACACATAAATAAATAAAATAAAAATTAACTGAAAATGGCTTACCTTCTCAGACAGGTTTGTGCCATAAAATCAGCTGTTACTTTGTACTGCCATAGAATAGCTAAGTACTCCATTGCCGGCCACAGCTGAATTCTCCTGGTAAGCTGGATTAAAGACTGGAAGTCGGGCTTGGGTGGGGAAGAAGCTTCACCGTATGTTTTCTCCATAAAACCAAGTGAAAGTCCTTTGCCTTTTAGTTCTAAACACTGAGTGTTGACAAGATTCTTCAATTCATCTTTAATTCCAAACAAAAAGAAAAATGTATACAAGAACAGTAGCTAAACTCCAAGGTCCATAGTCCCAACAGCTGGCAGGCCCAGTGACAATGGGCTTAAACTAAGTTAGCTAGATTACTCAACCTGTTTTAAATTTAAATGACAAATATTAACTTCTGCTTAATTCTAATGATGACTAAATATATATGTAAAGTTTAGCACAAGGACAACCATTTAGTGGCATTCACACT
The DNA here is from genome assembly GCA_036365145.1 of Orientallactaga sibirica. NCBI lineage: Eukaryota > Metazoa > Chordata > Mammalia > Rodentia > Dipodidae > Orientallactaga > Orientallactaga sibirica. Next base: position 1,696,060 of record JAEOAD010000020.1, read on the forward strand.
ATACCATAAGAGAAAAAAAATCTAAGAGAACACTTATGAGCTTCAGGGAGCTTCTCAGAACACTGTCAGCAAGCCCAATACCAGAATATATTACCTAAATTCACATCTTCCAGAGCATTAGCTCTGAGGAGCAATCCCCAGGCCTGTAGGAGACTTTTCTTCAATGTGAGTTCAGAAGCAATCACTTGGAGACGATTAATGTCTTCTTGCCTTCCACACTCCCCTAACAAAGGCATCCACTCCCTGATGGCAAGGGCCTTGTTAATGACTTTTAGGTGTGAAAAACACTCCACTACCAGCTGGTCCTGAAACAATAAAACCCAAGAGAGCCTATTAGAAAGAGGAAACATGGTTCTTTTTAGCAGTTTGGATATATTTGAGAAGAAATTTTAATGCATTTTCTTCATGCTTCTAGAAAAGATGAGCTGTGTATTCCTGTTGCTCTCAACAGCTTTACCCAGTTTCAGGAATGAATAAAATGGTAAGGCTGTAACTATGGAATGAAGAGTTAAGTTTTTCATCAAATACAAGCCTATTTCAGTTCCCAGGTTGAGAACTCCCGTGTTTTATCTACTGCATGCTTCCAGGTTTACCTTAAAAGGAAATGGTCGTCCCAAGAATTTCTGCAACTTCTTTATACATGTGAAACCACCAGCTAGGCTTCCCAGACAATTCTCAATATGTTTGGAGACAGTCTGAACTTCTTTAAAATATCTTTAAAGAAGAAAGGGGACAGAAGAGGATTAAGAAGAGGGGGAAATGGTAGATAGTAAGAAAAGTCATTTACGTTTTAGTATTTTATTAATGTCAATAATATGCCAAGAAAATAAATCAAGAAAAATATTTTCATTTCAAATCTTCATATCTTTAACATTGTAGATATTTAGTACTGTTGCTCTAATAAATAGAAGTCTTACTTGTCTTCAGGATTTGCCATAAGTTGTGGAATCCGATTGATCCAATGTTTTAAAACCCAATGCCAATGTAAGGCAAGCAAAGCTAAACCTGGGGTGTCTACTTTCACTGTATCAGCCACAGTCCAAAACCGGTCCCGCCACCGCACAGAACCCAAGATCTAAAAACAAAATAAACCATTATTGCTACAAACATTTCTCAATGAAAGACACCCAGTAATTATTAAAAACTATTTTCCATTTGAATTTAATTCAATCTGAGGATGTACAACCAACAGATAAAGAGTTTACCAAAATCTGTATTTGGTACAGAGAGTTAAGTGTATTTGTTTCAATTACACCCTAAAATTTTGGAAAAATAAGAGTTTGACAATTACCCAGTACTTAAAACTTCTAATGAAATTTGTGCTGTTTTTTTCCCAGAAGTCTGACGTTTTATTAATTATTATTTTATAATTCAAATTCTGGGAAATTCAAATTGCCAATATAAACTCACACAAGGATAAAAGTACATCTAAGCCTCAAACTAGGCCAGTTAACACATGACAGAAAAGTTCAATGATAGGTATTTCAAAATCTATACACAAATCTTTGCCAAGTTTGTGGAATGCAACCAAAAAAGAAAATTCATATTATAAAAACGTATTAGAAGAACAGAGTGGCGCAGCAGAAGCATGCTGGGCCCAAAAAAAAAAAAGTATTGGGCAGAAGAGATGGACCAGAGGTTAAAAGTACTTACTTGCAAAGCCTGAAGGACCAGTGTTTGATTCCTCAGTACCTATGTAAAGCCAGATGCATAAAGCAGTACATGCATCTGGAATTCATTAGTAATGAAAACAGGCCTTTGCATGCTCACATTCATATTCATTCTCATTTTCTCCTTTTCTTTCTCTCTCTCCCCTCCCTCCTCCCACCTTCTCCCTTGCTAATAAGTTTTTGTTTTTTTTTAAAAAGAATAAGTTAGGCATGGTGGTGCACACCTTTAATCCCAGTACAGAGGTAGAAGGATTGCCCCGAGTTCGAGGCAATCCTGAGATTAATAGTGAATTCCAGGTCAGCCTGTGCTAGACTGAGCACCAACCTTGAAAAACAAAAACAAGCAAACAAAAAAGTATTATTTTGTCTTTTGTAAACATCCTAAATATGGAAGGGCCAGTTTTCTTTTACCAACTTACAATACATTACATGCAGAAGCAGATGTAAATTCAAATTTTCTTTTCTGATGTCCGACATTAAAGAAAATTGCTGAAATATCAAGTCACAGCCTTCCCACTAATTTTAATCTGGATATATAAATTTTTAACTAAACTATACCATTCATAATAACATATACTTGATACTGTTTCAGTTCCTAATGCTGACAGATATAACCAAACAACTAAAAGCTTTCTGTGGTCTTTGATGACTTTAAAGAGGGTCCTGCGGTAAACAGTGCTTGCCTAGTATACACAAGGCCCTAGGTTCAATCCTCAGCAACACCTTCCTCCCCCTCACCCCCCAAAAAAGGGAGAGTGAGCCCTGACACCTGAAAATTTCAGACAGACTATTTTATAAGATTTACCAGAATAATTTGGACTTGAAATATTATTTAACCCATATGTAGGCAAGGATACATACAAAAACTTAAATGAATTAAAATACAGTTAAAACCCAAATGTTCATTGATAGTATTACTTAGCAATAGGGAGGAATGAACAGATATACAAAACAATATGGATACACCTCAAATTAATTACCTAGACAAAAAAAATGTTCACTGGACAATCCCATTCAGAGAACATGCTACTAAGCTACAAGACAGAAGACTGATCAAGGACTATAGAGGGCTTGGGGTATGTGTAGGATACAGAAAAGAAAAAAAGAAAAGAAATATGAAAAGGACATAAAGAAATTTTTAGGGATAATATATGCTTCTTTTGATTGTGGTAATGATTTCACTGGTGTATCAAACATATCAAAATTTATCAATCTGTACTCATTACTCTGCAGTTTAGGTTACTTGTATTTCCAAAAATCTTTACAACATTGGGTATAAACTGCAACTGTTAGGAACAGTAAAATTTCTCAAGTAATATTGGACCTATTATGACACGAAATTAGTCATTTCAAAGAATCTTTGTTCCAAGACAAATACTGCTCTTTAAAATAAAAACATCGCCTCACCTCATGGACACTGGCATCAGAAACCATCCCCTGGGAGGACTGCACCCACAGCAGGATTAGTGTATCACAAAGCTCAAAAAAAGCAGCAAGATTGACCACAATTTCATGGGGCAGGCTGGGATAGCTCTCTGGATCTTAGAGATGACACAAACAAAATAAGAACATTCTATCAGAGTTAATCTTTAGACATTTTAAAAATAAAGTGAGCCAGGCGTGGTGGCACATGCCTTTAATCCCAGCACTTGGGAGGCAGAGATAGGAGGATTGCCATGAGTTCGAGGCCACCCTGAGACTAATTCCAGGTCAGCCTGGGCTAGAGCTAGACCTTACCTCGAAAAACCAATAAATAAATAAATAAATAAATAAATAAATAAATAAATAAATAAATAAATAAAGTGTAACCTGGAACTTAATATTATACCCCTAGTATGAATATTTAATTTGAAAGCTCAAAGACCAAAATCACATGTGGTGACCACTATTACAAAATTTACCAGATGAGGCATGAATACCTATAGATGTAAATGTTTTAGTGGGAAATGTTAACACTATATAATAATATTTTGCACACATATTTAAACACAAAACAACCCCGGTGTACATATGCTTGGATAGATGGTTAACTGCACAGAGTTACTATTAAAAAGTAAATGAGAAGTCGGGCGTAGTGGTGTACGCCTTTAATCCCAGCACTCGGGAGGCAGAGGTAGGAGGATCGCCAAGAGTTCGAGGCCACCCTGAGACTACATAGTTAATTCCAGGTCAGCCTGGACTAGAGTGAAACCCTACCTCGAAAAAAAAAAAAAAAAAAAAAAAAAAAAAAAAAAGTAAATGAGGCCTGGAGCAATGGCTTAGTGGTTGAAGCATTTGCCTACAAAGCGTAAATACCCAGGTTAATTCCCCAGTACTCACAAAAGCCAGATGCACATGGTAATGTATGTGTCTGGAGTTAAGAGGCCCTGGCATGCCCCATCTCTCTCTCTTTTTCTCAAATAAATAAATAAAAATTTTGAAAAGTAAATGAGATAAAGGATATATAAAAAGCATTTAGCTAAGTATCTGGCATAGAATTAGTGTCATTCATGTCTAATGAAGGGACATATTTCAAACCTAAATATGCATACTAACTTTAGCAACACAAAGCAATCAGATGGTTAATGGAGGAATAGAAAAGGCACAATGTTCTTACCTTTATGGAATTCAAAAGACAGTCTCAATACACTATTTCTTAACTTTTTACTATCAACCGATACCAAATTTGCTTCAGTGAAAATCCGTTTTTCCCGGTCAAAATAAATAATTGTCCTAGAATGAGATCCAAAAATCACCAATAGTTTTTGATTAATAGAACTCCTTTAAAAATAAAACTTTTTGGGGGTGTGTGTGTTTAAGTAACTAGAATCAAATTCAGGGCCTTGAACATACTAAGCAGGCATTCCACCATTGAACTATACCCTAGAGACCAGTAATAATCATTGCCTCAGCCATGTTGGATCCTGGAAACCCTTGGAACATCAATCTATTACATTCACCCACTTTTAACTAGCCTCTGAAAATTCTGGACAGGAAAGAAAGATGGACAAGTGATACTTACGTGAGGCGAGGACAAGTGGATGGTTAAACAAAGCTGTAACTAAGGCAACAACTGGATCCTACTCCATTGCTTTTTCATGAACTGACAAGCTATAGTTTGAACTCTTCCAATAGTTTAACAATAGAAATTACATAGAGAGGGAACTGGGAGATGGCTCAGCAGCTAAAGATACTTGCTTGCAAAGCCCAGGTTTGATTCCCCAGTATCCATGCAAAGACAAACACACAATGTGGCACATACATCAGGAGTTTCTCTGCAGCAAGAGGCCTTGGCTTGTTCATATACGCTACTGTGCATGTGTTACTGAGAGAGAAGCAGAACAAAAGGGAACAAGGTGGCCTCTGAGATACTAGGACACACCACATTATAGGCTCACTCTGAAAATACATCACATACTCATTATTAACATAACACTTTGTTATAAAAAACTGCTTCTCATTAGTACATGGTCACAGCAATGAGAACAGTAATTAATACAAGAAAGAAATTATATAAATTTACATGTGAGTATATATGTATGTATACAGGTACTGTGTCTGCCTCCTATAACTAAGGATAAGAATGGATACAGGTAAAGAGTTGGCCCAAGAAAGAATATCTGAGAGTAGATGAAAACCTTGGGACACAAACACTGTAGAAACATGACTATTCTGTGAGAAGAGATTACTTCTGAAACAAAAAAATCCCACCACTAAAATGAAGACAATCACATCTAGCATCCCATCTGTAATTCTGCAAAATTAAACACATAAGTTATATTTGACAGTCATAGGGAAGGCATTTGTCAGTGATTCTGGTGACACAAACAGTGTCAGAGGCACACATTTCACATACTTGTTAGCAACTGATTCTAAAAGGGCAAAGAGATGTTCAAACTGTTCCGTTTGTGGATCAAAGTCAACAGAATTTCTAGTCATGTCCAAAGCCTGCATATTCCACCGGGGGTCCAGAGGGATCACAAAGTCATCTAGTTTAAAGAAAAAGAGAATTTTGTAATTAAAATGCCTGTCCAAGCAAGCTTCAGTTGAATTTCAGTTTACTTTGATCATAGTGAGTCCTGATGAGAAGTGAAACAGAAATGCTGTTTCATCTCATGACTCTTAAAATACAGAATCCAATAGCTTTTATACCATTTTTCCAAATACAAAATATCCATAAATCCTGAAAATTTGTTCCACTACAGGATGTAAAGATAACCCTAAGTATATCATAATCATTATGATAAAGGAGCCAATCCCTCAGACTTCACTCTACTGGTCCAAAAGAATGTCTGGACTTACTTTAGTCACCATTCACCAAGACTAGCCCTCCAAACAAACAAACCCAAAAAACACACCACTTTATATTGTAGAAAACAGACAAGCTCGTTTTTCAATAAGATAAACAGTTTATAAAATTGTTTCACTTAAAAACATTTGGGGAGGGGTGGAGAGATGGCTTAGCGGTTAAGGCATTTGCCATAGTACCCAGGTTTGATACCCCAGGACCCACATAAGCAAGATGTACATGGTGGCACGTGCACCTGGAGTTCGTTTATAGCAGCTGAAGGCCCTAGTGTACCTATTCTCTCTTTTGTCTCCCTTTCTCTATCTGTCCCTCTCTCTCTCTCTCTCTTTTGAAATAAACAACTTTAAAAAAACAAAAAAAGCATTTTTGGCAAGGCATGGTGGTGGCTCGTTTAATCTCACCTTGTAAGAAGCTAATGAGGAAGGAATGCTTGAATCCAGAAATATAAAACCAGCCTGAGTAACATGGTGAAGCACCCTCACCCATCTCAAAAAAATCAAAAACAATCAGGCATATATAATCCCACCACACAGAAAATAAACGGAGGATTGAAAATTCAAGGCTACCATAGATACATAGTGAGAAGGGGAATGAGGGGGTAGGAAGAATGAATCAACTTCTCTACAATCAGAAGAAGGTAACTGCTGCCCTTTCCTGTTAGATCTCTGGCTTAGATTTGGTATTGCTGTGTACCAATTTCCTCTGAATTGAAATATTTCCTCCCAAAGCCAGGTGTGGTGGCACACGCCTTTAATCCCAGCACTTGGGAGGCAGAGGTAGGAGGATCGCCATGAGTTCAAGGCCACCCTGAGACTACATAGTTAATTCCAGGTTAGCCTGGATCAAAGTGAGACTCTACCTCAAAAAACCAAAAAGAAAGAAAGAAAGAAAGAAAGAAAGAAAGAAAGAAAGAAAGAAAGAAAGAAAGAGAGAGAGAGGGAGGGAGGGAGGGAGGGAGGGAGGGAGGGAGGGAGGGAAGGAAGGAGGGAAAGAGAGAGAGAGAGAGAGAGAGAAAGAAAGAAAGAAAGAAAGAAAGAAAGAAAGAAAGAAAGAAAGAAAGAAAGAAAGAAAGAAAGATTGATTTCCTCCTAGAGAAAGGCTCAAGGGGACTCAGGAGGTAAACAAGTCTGGGAAAGCTAATTTAAATGGTCACAAAGATCCCTCCCCAGGACTATAGAAAACCAATAAGCAACTACTGGGGGAGGAGGAAGACTCAAGCTAGCAGAGCTGCCTGCAAGTCCTGAAATGTGCTACAGACATGCAGCTTCCATGAGTCATCCACTAGGCTAGGGTGGGCTTTCTGGTGACACAGCTGTCTTGTACAGGTTGTTCTTGTAAGTAACCCCTTATCCTGCTTTGTAACTAATCTCAATAAACTTATTGTTCAGCAAAATTTGTCATTTAGCTACAACCTGACCACTGCAGTTTTCTCTATAGTACAATTCTTTCCAAGCTTTTACCATATTACTTTTAATATACATAATCAGTCAAACAGCAACATGTTCATTTTTTCCAAATCAAATGGATAATGGTATATTTAGTTAACATCAAATAAAACTACAAGTAGAAAAATTAAAATTTAGCATCAGGATGATGGGCCTGTTTTCTTAATCTGAGCTTATGGTCAATAAACTTTAAAAGTCTCTGCGTAAGTTTGCTCTCTTACTTTGTTCTTAAAAGCCATCTTTAACGCATCATTTAGATAGAGTAAAGGATTAATAGCCTTCCTTGAAAAGTAGAGGGAACTAAAGAGTTAATAACTCTCCCTAAAACTAGCAGGCCATAAAGAAGTCAGAGACATGCAGCCTTGACAGTCTACTCCTGATTGATAAACTTCCCTTAGCTCAGAAAACCTTGAGGGAACAGAAACCATATAGTGGGTTATCCTCCCCAGACAACTGAAGGAATAATAGCCTTCCCTGAAAATTAAAGGGAACTAAAGAGTTAAAAGCTATCCCTAAAGCTTGCAGGCAGTAAAGAAGTTTGGCTCCCTTCCCTGATTGATATACTCCCCTTAGCCTAGATGGCCTTGAAGGACCAGAGACCATCTGAGTCTCTCCCTTAGACATTCCTGGCTAAAGAAGCCTATTCTGAACAAGGACACAAACACTTACAATTTTCTTATCAACTGCACCTGGTCCAGTCTGTTTTTCTTAGGATTCTCCTTATCAAATTACACCCTAGCCTGGTTCAGTGTTTCAGCCTTCATCCTGTGGGAAAGCTGAGGCCCCTTGCTGTTTTTCCTCAATAAACAGTCTTATCTGCAAAGATCACATTCGGTGTTCTCTTTTGCTTTTCTCTTATACTTTCCTTACAACAATTTGGCTAAAAAAGCTTATTCTGAGCAAGGACACAAATAACTACTGTTCCTTATCTACTTCCCTTGGACCTGCAGCTGGTACAATCTGTTTTTCTTAGGATCCTCTTTATAAGCTTGCACCCCAGCCTGGCCCAGTGCTTCAACCATCATATCGCAGGAAAGATGCTGCCCCTCGCTATTTCTCTAAATAAACAGTTGTCTGTAGAGACTAAGTCCAGAATTCTCTTTTGGTTTTTTACCCTTTCCTTACACATAGATGTATATATATTTTTAATAACTTTGTCATCAAGGCCAATTTTTATCATTCCTGAAGTGAACAGTTAATGACCATCCCTGAAAACCAGAGGAAATTAGAGGGTTAATGACTGTCCCTAAGACTAGAAGGCCTTAAAGCAACATCAGGAAAAAAAAGAAAGAAAGAAAAGAAACATCAGAGACAGCCATTCCCAGACTAGCTTGACAACTCCTCTGATTGATGTACTTCCCTTAATTTAGAAGGCCTTGAAAGAATAGAAACCATTGGGGTATCCTCCCGCAGACAATTCTTGATGAAAAAAGCCTATTCTGAGCAAAGACACAAATAACTTTATCTAAATGTAACACAAAAGTAAAAAATATGAAATTAGGGGCTGGAGAGATGGCTTAGTGGTTAAGGCATTTGCCTGCAAAGCCAAAGGTTCCTGGTTTGATTCTCCAGGACCCAAGTAAGCTAGATGCACAAGGGGGCGCCTGCATCTCGAGTTCATTTGCAGTGGCTGGGGGCCCTGGCACACCCATTTTCTCTCTCAAATAATTTAAAAAAATAATATTTTATTAATATGAAATTAATATAACTGATCTTCCAGATAATCAGAAAGAAAGAAAAAAAGACCTAGGGGAGTGCTGACCCAGGAAAATGGGAAGACAGTCAAAATCCAGACAGCCTATTTATATTCAACCACAGAGACAAAAAAAATGTAAAAGCAGAAGTTAAAAAAAATTAAATTTCGGATGAAGATATATTTAAAGATCAAGCAAGAAGGATGACGTAAGTATATTATTGATTTATTTTTAAATTTCACAGGTCACAATTCAGATTTTCTTAAATATGATTGTTCTCTTAATAATATTTACAAAATGCCTAATTGTCTATTTACAATAGCTCTCCTACATATTTATTACTCCACTTTTATACTAATGATCACACATTAGTTTACAAATAAGAATTTTATGGGCTGGAGAGATGGCTTAGTGGTTAAGGGGCCTGCCTGTGAAGCCTAAGAACGCCCTTCCATTCTGTAGGTCCCACGGTTAGCCAGAAGCAAGTGACACATGCACACATGCTTCACACATGCGCACAAGGGGGCGCACGCGTCCGGAGTTTGTTCACAGCAGCTGAGAGGCCCTGGCGGTCCCATTTTCTCTCTGCCTCTTCCTCTCTCTCTGTCTCTCTCTCAAATTAAAAAGAAAAAAAAAAGAATTTTATGTTAAATGAGATATAGCTTATAACTGAATTATATACAAATGCTAACTTTACATGGTTTTCAATGGAAACTCTTCATTTTGTTTGATCCAACATCTGCTTCTCTGTTTATAAGAATAAATTTTTTACATGATCTGCTCTTAGATGTTTTCCCATTAGATAAAAATTATTAAATTATTGTGGTGCATGCCTTTAATCCTAGCACTCAGGAGGCAGAGGTAGAGGATCACCATGAGTTCAAGGCCACCCTGAGACTACAGAGTGAATTCCAGGTCAGCCTGAACTAGAGTGAAACCCTACCACAAAAAAAAAAAAAAAAAAAAAAAAAAAAAAAGATTTATTATTTTATATTTTTATTTTATAAAAATCATTTTTAAAAAATTATTTTATATTAGATGTTTAAATGGTCAATGCAAGAAGTGCAAAAAGGTGTGAGGATGTAAACAGTAAGATTAAAAAACAAAAGATGGTCTTCAGGCAGAAAAGGTGACAAGGCATCAAATAACCTAGATACTCCTAATTACAGCTTCTCCCCATAGTCTCTGATGGTTTCCAAAAACTGTTAGCTGACAGGAAGACAGATCAAAGGAAATGTTCTAAGTACTGGGGAAACTAAGTCTTAAAGTAAAGGTTCACTTATTAATGTTTAATTTCCCAAGATAAGGATTTCATACTAAAAACAGTAAATTTTAAAAATAACTCTTATTTGACTTAAACTAAAAATATTATTTATTCAACAGTGGTTTCTCTTTAGAAAAAGATTTGTAAAAGGTTATATTTGAGCTCATCTGTTTTAGTTCAACAATGATCAAATTCTGCCCTTTTATGTATCACCAAAACAGTAAATAACTGTCTCATTTCTGGTATTTCAAGTTCACTGCTCATAAGTAAATTAACTCTTAAGACATATTGTCTACCTCAGGGTACAGTCCCATGCTCAAACAATAGTCCTTACCTAAAATAAATGATTTCAAACTCTACAGTCCTGCTTCCAACCTGCCCTGGGTAACCGGTACCCTCAAGTATCTAAACTAATCAAAGATGTTATCAAATACAAAGGCCAAAACTTTATGCTGTCTTACTTGTCATGTTTTGCCTGTACTTATAAGTATTAGATATTTAAAGAATAGGATGTGTCTACCTTCTAAAAAGCTTTAATCTGCATTACTCTCACATTAATTGTTTACATAGTTCAAACTTATTTCTCTATAATAAGGTGGTAACTATAGTGCCACACCTATTATAATAAAATAATATTTAAAGGCCCCTGGTTCAAAGTTATGTCTTGTACTGTAATAAACTTTTATGCTGGTTATATCCCATAATACATAGTCTTTTTTTAAAATATGTATTTTTTATTTATATTATTCTGATTTTACATTCATAGTATTGGTTCCATTGTCCTCCTCCCCATCCTCCCACTTTCAAAGGGACCCTCATCAATGGGGAATGTGGGTCATGCATTGTGATTTTACTCAAGAGTTCTGGTGGATAGGCCCCAGTCTCTGTGCATAGTGCCCCAACTTGTGACTCTAACAATCTTTCCGCCCCCTCTTCCGCGAGTTTCCCTGAGCCACATTGGGGTCATTTTAGTTCTGCTTCCTTGATGAGGTTTTGGGAGCCTCTGTGTCTCTGGATATCTGGCTTAGTTGGAGTTGGAATACATAGTCTTTTGTACTGACACTGTAGCTTTTGAACTGTTTCAAGGCCATAGTTTGTATTATAGCCTGTGGCCAGTATTAAAATTAACTAACGTTTCTTCTTAACTCCATAAGACATCTACAGATATCTCTCTACTAATTAACCATTTTTTCCAGGCATTGAAAGAGATTCCTCTGGACTCATGCTGATGTAAAAATAGACTGATTCTCCACTCTGTCTCTGGTACCGGTTCTATAACCATAATTCTGATATCAATAGTAAGGTGAACAAGATCAAGATATTTTAACTACTTTTGTCTATTTATTTATAAACTCTATCTAAATGCGACATAAAAATCAAAACTACAAAACTGATACAAACAACCTTCTAAACCTCTGCAATTTCACTAGTTGATCTCAGAGGGTCCTATAGCAGACCAATACCTCCATCTATCTGGGACTATTTGATTGTTTTCCAAGGTCTAAAAGTTAACATGACTAGAGACCCTCACCCAATTTTTTCTCCCACCATCCCACTTCACCTGAAAGAGTCAAACTCAAACTCATTGCCCATCTTCCAAAAACTTGAGGTCTCTCTCTCTCTCTCTTTTAAAAGACAGACATTAGGCTTGGAGGTCATTAAAATACAGGCCCAATTTCTGTTGCCCCTGATAACATTAAAAGTGTTATAAACAATTGTTCAATTTCAGATTGAGATGCACAATTTAAATCCAAATATTAAGCATATATGTTCTCCATCAGATAAAGACTTTATTTTGTTGCATAGGACGGACACCTGTTTACAGCAATAGGTTTCTTAAGTGTTCTACTCTTATATGTTTTCCTATAGGATAAGACTTTTTTTTTATTTGCTATAAACTTATTCTAAAAGGTAAACCTAGACATAATTACATAAAATATTTTATTGTATTATATAAATTATATAAAACGTAATTTCATTGTATTTATAAACAACTCGTAATAAATTATCAAGACTAATCAAACTTTTAGCCTTCAGCCTAACGTAGTTTCATTAGTTTTCCTAAATATAAGACTTTTGGGGCTGGACAGATGGCTTAGCAGTTAAGGCACTTGCCTGCAAAGACAAAGGACCCAGGTTCGATTCCCCAGGACCGAAGGGGACAAGGGGGCACATACATCTGGAGATTGTTTTCAGTGGCTGGAGGCCCGGGTATGCCCATTCTCTCTCTCTGTGCCTATTTCTCTCCCTCTCTCTCTCAAATAAATAAATAAAACTTCAAAATTATTAACTTTTCAACCTCTATCATATTTGATTTAAAAATAGTTTAAGACACTTCAAATATTTCTTCAATACTAGTCTCTTATAACTTCCTACCTTACCTAAGCTAAATCTTTGTATTTCCAAAAATTCCAATTAGCTTCCCATCCAAGTTAACAATTCCTTCTTTGTTACCCATCACCTATTATTATTATTATTATTATTATTATTATTTTTTTTTTTGTTTTTTCAAGGTGGGGTCTCATTCTAGTCCAGGCTGACCTGAAATTCACTATGTAGTCTCAGGGTGGCCTCGAACTCTCAGCGATCCTCCTACCTCTGCCTCCTGAGTACTGGGATTAAAGGTGTGCGCCACCATGCCCGGCCCACCTATAATTTTTCAACCTTAATTATAATATTCATGTCACCTAAAAATGTCATGTCACATGCAAGAAAACCCATACATGGATAATAACCAGATCATAATGGTTAGTACATTAGAGTTTCTAGGATTTTCTTTCCTAATGGCTCTGATAAGTATCACTCTCCTAAAGAGCTGTCTACTTGCCTGTTCATAAGATCCATGTGGGATAATAGCCAACCATGTACACAAACTACAAAGTGAAGTTTGGCAAATGGGAAACCAAAAGCTGAGACTCTGAAAAGCCACATCTGTGTGACTAAGTCTTCAATGATGGAGTAAAATGATTACAGAGAAGTGAATGTTACCAGTACAGAGCCAATGACATTTTGGGCTATGTTAGCCTTTAAAAAAAATATTATTTTTATTTATTTATTTATTTATTTATTTATTTATTTATTTATTTATTTATTTGAGAAAGAGAAAGAATGGGCATGCCAGGGCCTCTAGCCACTGCAAACAAACTCCAGATGCATGTGCCCCCTTGTGCATCTGGCTTACATGGGTCCTGCAGAGTCCAACCCGGGATACTTTGGCTTTGCAGGCAAACGCCTTAACCACTAAGCCATCTCTCCAGCCCTATATTAGCTATTTTTAATGGCCAATAATATTATTTCACTGCATGTGACCTGACATGTCTTTATGACCAGCTAAGATACCTATTAATGTAAGTTAAATCTCACATCTAGCCAGGAGTGGTGGCACACGCCTTTAATCCCAGCACTTGGGAGGCAGAGGTAGGAGGACTGCCGTGAGTTCAAGGCCACCCTGCTTAATTGCTTAATTTTCAAGCTTAATTGCTCTAATTTTCAAGCACAGACAGATATGGTCTATTATGAGCCAAAAATCTACTGTATTTCATTAACTACCTTCAGATGTTGGACTATGCATCTGCTTATCCTAAGACTTCTGAAAATACTATGATGGTGAAAGTTATGATAGTCCTTTTTCTGTGAGTGCAAAAGAAAAATTTCCAGAAGAGTTAGAATCCATAAGAAGGTAGATACCTGTTATATTTGCATGTAAAATTTTGAAGATATTACTGATTCCAGCTGAGAGAGAAGTTGAATAAAAATTCCTAAGAGATGTGGCACTGGCTTCCAAATGAATCTGTATTGACTCTGTGGAGAGAAGAGAAACTTTACAGTCAAAGCACTTCTGTCACCACATAAATGTTCTGCAGTGGTGAAAATGCTCCAATGCTGTGCTATATAAGCCAGCAGTTAAATATGGACATCTGAAATGGGGCCAGTGCAAATAAGGCATAGGAGTTTAGATGTTAATTTCAATTACACTGCATTCAGTCTTATGTTGGTTATTCTATGGTTAGTAGCAACCACACAAAATAATGTAGATAAAAGCATTAAAATTCTTTCTACAAATATTTATGCAAATACTATGTCACCAAATAACAGACACATTCATTAGCTTATCTCCAAATTCTCATGGAGGAGAAAGGGTCGTGTAAATTCAGATACCAAAGTCAAAAATTTGTATCAACAACCAACAGGCAATACTGTTAGTATTGCCTTTTCCCTGCTTTGAATAAATAGCAAAGTAAGTGCAATAAACTGGAGCACTTGCACCAAAACAGGATTACTATTATGCATGTAAAGGGGAAATGCATTATCAGAAGAAACACTATTATCACATAGAATAACTGTTCAGGAAGAGTACAGCCCCAAAACAGGTATCTAGGGTCTGGGGAGAAGGCTTAGCAGTTAAGGCATTTGCCTGCAAAGCCTAAGGACCACAGTTCGATTTCCCAGGACCCACATAAGCCAGATGCACAAGGGGGTGCATGAGTCTGGAGTTTGTTTGCAGTGGCTGGAGGACCTGGCATGCCCATTCTTTCTCTCTCTCTCTTAAATAAATAAATAAATTAAAAAAAAAAAAAAAAACAGATGTCTAAAGTAAGAAAGTAGCCAGGCGTGGTGGCGCACGCCTTTAATCCCAGCACTCTGGAGGCAGCGGTAGGAGGATTGCCATGAGTTCAAGGCCACCCTGAGGGTACACAGGGAATTCCAGGCCAGCCTGGGCCAGAGTAAGACCCTACGTCGAAAAACCAAAAAAAAAAAAAAAATCCTAGTCTTGCCATCTGTAAGGGAAAGAAGCTGCCTTTGAACTTCAAGGACAGAAAGATTGAGCTGGAATTGAGGAGTCATGGTCTTAGGTTGCCCTCTGTGGGTAAGTAAGAAAGTAACAATATACTACATTTTCCTTCCAATTTGATATAAAGGAACACAGACCCTGAAATATTGAAATATTTTTCTTGGTATGTCTAAGAGCAAACAGTTCCTTAGTAGCTATACAAACAGTAATGCAATGCTACAAGTTCCTTGCTAGATTTTTCAGCTATTATTTAGCAGTATAATAACAGAATAACTGTTGCTGGGGCATTTAAGCATAAATCCCCTCACTGTACAATTCAAACTTTTCTACTCACCAAGCTCCTGTGGTATGTTCTTGGCTAAATGACATAGCCATTTGACTCTGAGCATCCAATCCTGATTGGTTGCCCTTTCTATGAGCAATTTAGCAGCCATGGCTAAAACATCTGGTTCATCAATCCAAGAAGTAGCCAGCTCTACTGAACTGAATTTCAGGTTCTCAGGGTTAGAGGACTGCATAATTTTCTCTAAGTCTTTCAAGGTAAGAGGCTGATTTCTGAAATTCATTGGAATGAGAAAGGTCAGAACCAAAATAATCTTTCACTTGATATTCCAAAGAACAAAGACAATTATTTTATAAATATTGTTGTATCAAAGAGATGACAAAGAAAAGATCACCCTCACAAAAGACAATTAAAACATACTTAGCAACAGAGTAATTGAGTAGTAGAAAACATGTTTAGTATGAGGTCACATGTTCTAAACAAAGTGTCAGAGCCATTTAATTCTAAGCATTCAATTTTTTTAGAGGGTGGGGAGGTTTCAAGGTAGGGTCTTGCTGTAGTCTAGGCTGACCTAGAATTCACTATGTATTCTCAAGGTGGCCTCAAACTCACAGGGATCCTTCTACCTCTGTCTCTCAAGTGCTAGGATTAAAGGCATGCGCCACCAACCCCAGCCCTAAGCATCCAATTTGATTGGTTGCTATTCTTATGAATTCCAACCATGACCATCAGTTCATTCATCAGTCATATAAGTATCTACTTGTATTGTACTCAATTTCATAAACATGTGTGTATGACTCCTAATAATATGAAAAGATAATATAATAAACAGTAAAAATATGATGATTGGATAACAAGTGTTTATAAAGGCTGGGTTCAATATATTAGGTGCCCTGGCCATTATTAACAAAAGCAAAAGCAAAGAGAGACACACAAGCTGAAGACTCTGCTGACCTCTCCCAGCTGCTGGTTCTTAGGGTCATCCTGTTGAGGCAGTATGTAAGGATCTGTCCATCACTTTGGACAACAGAGAGATGAGAATCTTCTGTAGCAAAGAAAGCTGAGGACACAGAATCTGGCCACAGCCCGGTGGCAAGAATAGAGTTTCCCCAGTTTTCACGTGCTTGTAGAGAAGAAATGTGACTCTCCAGCAAAGCCTGTACACGCTGTAAGATGTGAAATACATGGTATTCATACACCAAAAGAAGTGACAAAACCACCACCAAAGATATGATAATTTCTAGAGTTTGGCCATTTTTCAACAATTCTCGAACACATTCACCAACATATTCAACCACAAGCTAAATTATTATTTTGCTGATGATAAACCCTTTTCAGCAAAGGAACATTTACATTTAAGCTCTCTCTCAGAAAAGTACCTGGATACTAGATCTTTAATTGGAACAAATTAAAATTTGCTATTTATAAAAGTAATTTTGGGCTGGGGAGATGGCTCAGCAGTTAAGGCACTTGCCTGCAAAGCCTAACAACCTGTGTTTGATTACCCAGTATCCATGTAAAGCCATAAAAGACACATGTATTGGGAGTTTGTTTGCAGCAACTAAAAGCCCTGTGTGTCTATTCATATTTTCTCTTTCCCTCCCTCTCCCCTCATCCCCTTCTCTCTCTCCTTGGAAAGAAATAAATTTTCCAGCCTGGGCTAAAGCAAGACCCTACCTCAAAAACAAAACAAAACAAAACAAAACAAAACAAAACAAAACAAAAGTATTTTCCCCTTCCTGATTAGTATAATGTTACAACTTAGAAGTCAACATGGCTAGGCACAGGGGTTCATGCCTTTAATCCCTGTACTTGGGAGACTGAGGTAGAAGGATCATCATGACTTCAAGGCCAGCCTGGACTAGAATAAGACCTTGCCTCAAAAAGGAAAACCAATATGAAACAATTTATAGTACCTTCCGATTTGCTGCTGAATGCTGAGAGCATACATACACTTCCCAACATGCTTCTGAAAAGGCTCTGTCCAAACTCAGGCCTCGCTGCAGGTACTGGACAATGAGTATGGCAGTCTGAATGAGAGTAGACACAGAAGATGCTGGAGAACCTATAAAGATAAAATATTGCCATCTATAAGCATTAGATTCTTTAAAACCTAGGATGAAAATGGATAAATTTTGTACTTCTATTAAACTTCCTTTTCCTTATCCCAAAGCATGTAATTCTAGAAAAGCATCTAAGTTCTAGGTATGATAAAGCCTTGTTATGTGTATCCTTCATCTCGGGCTGGCACACTGAAAAGACGACTTTCCAAAGAACCACATGATTTGAAATACAACAGACCAACTTGGAAATACCAACTATTGGTATCAACTAATTTGACAAGTTATTCAAACTCACTAAATCTTCAAGACATAGGGAAACATGTCTTGGAGAACTGTACAACCAAGCGGAACTGCACCTAACACATAGTAGTTATTTAGTAAAGAACATTTCATTTACTATTACTGATCCTTTTCATATGGGCACATAGAATTTAACCTGCTACTACTCAAAGATTCCATTTTATTTCATCTTCAAGATGACAATGTGGATATGAGGGCAAAGTTCATGAATCTCAGAACAAAAACAGAAGTGATCAAATTTTAGCTTTAGACGATAGTAAGCATTGCTAACCTATGGAGTAAAATTAAAATACTGATGCCTGGACTGGAGAGATAGCTTAGCAGTTAAGATACTTGCCTGTGAAGCATAGGGCCCAGGCAGGTTCCACTCCCGGGAACCAATGGAAGCCAGGTGCACAAGGTGGCACATGCATCTGGATATCGTTTGCAGTGGCTAAGGCCTGGACAAGCCAATTCTCTCTCTCTCTCATTAAAAACAATTTTTTTTTCATTTTTTAAAAATGCTGACTCCTAAGACTCACACACTATGATTAAGTATCTTAGGGTATTTGGACATTTACACTTTGAAGAGGTTTCCCTCATAATTTCTATTTCTATGTGTACCAAACATGGCTAGAAATATGATGGAATGAAATGAATTTCTACAGAGCTAAAACTGCAGTGGCCCACAGGTCAAGTACCTCACCTATAATAACATTCTGGATCTCTGTGTGTAGAGCCAAGAGGATGTCACACACACTATTCCCCACCAACCCAAGACTGTGCAGCAGAACTTTCACATCCAAGTTATCAGAGATGCTCTCCTCCCTGTCTCCTGAAATATAGATTTCAAGTCCACGATTCCTCATGGCTCGAGATATTTCTCCATGAACAGGATCCATTGAGAGAAAAAGCCTGAAAAAAATGAAGAGTGAGGGGAGAGAATTTAATTCCCAGTGTAACCAACAGTGTTGCCTAGCAAAAATTGATAAGGAAAAATTGTTTCTCATTTTCAGGGAGTGTATTAGAGATACACTAACTCACAGTGATATTATCACATGTACCTCTATGTTCTAACATACATCAATATAACAAACCAGTTATACTGTCCTAACTATCTAGGATACCCTTTAAAATCTTCCTTTCAGATATTTTTCCAAATTAGGCAATAGTGACTCGTCATTCTAAAACTGAAGAGCTGACTCCTTACTGACTGTCCCCATACCAAAACTTACTCCTTGCCACTATTCCTTTTCTCAATGAATTAACACCCTCAATTACCCAGTTATTCCAAACAAAGACTTGGGTGTCAAGTTGAAGATGGCTCAGTGGTCAAAGGCATTTGCTTGCAAAGCCTTCCAGTCTTGGACAGATTCCCCTATAGCCATGTAATCTGAACATTCTTTGCAGTGGCAAGATGCCCTGGGATGCACCCAATCTCTCTCTCTCGCTCACACACATGTTCTCTTACTCAAATAAATAAAATATTTGTCTCTTCTATTTCTCAACTCAGAAATCCCGTCCCACTGATCAGCCTAGAATAAGCCACATTTTCTTTTCCCTAAATATCACAAAAAGATTGTGATTGGAACAGTATTTCAAGTAAATGAGCCTAGGAAACAAAAAGGGATTGCTATAATATCTGACAGGACAGACATCAAACCAACATTAGCGAGGAAATATAAAGGTCAATTTATACTGATTAAAGCAACACTCCAACAAGAGGACATTACAATTCTAAACATATATGCACCTAACATGGGCACCCAACTTCATCAAACAAACACTGTTAGACTTTAAGGTCAGAGATAACACTAGACACAATTGTAGTGAGTGACTTCAATACCCCACTCTCATTAATTGACAGGTCATCCCAGCAAAAAATAAACAGAGAGACATCTGGTCAAATGATGTCTGGAACAAATGGACATAACAGGTATCTACAGAACTTCCCATCCAAATGCTACAGAATATACATTTTTCTCAGCAGCACATAGAACATTCTCTAAAATAGACCATATGTTAGGACATAAAGCAAATCTTAACAAATACAGCAAAATTGAAATAATCTCCTGTACTCTATCTGACCACACTGGGATTAAACTGTAAATCAGCAACAAGAAAAACTACAGAGCATACAAAAATTCATGGAGACTAAACAGTACACTATTGAATGATGGATAGGTCATTGAAGAAATCAAAAAGGAAATCAATAAATTCATAGAATCAAATGATGATGAGACTACAACATACCAAAACCTGTGGGACACAATGAAGGTAGTCTTAAGAGGGAAATTTATAGCTCTAAGTGCCTATATTAAGAAATTTGAGGGCTGGAGAGACGGCTTAGCAGTTAAGGTACATGCTAGTGAAGACTAAGGACCTAGGTTCAATTTCCAGACCCCAGGTAAGCCAGATGCAAATGGTGGCACATGCATCTTGAGTTCGTTTGCAGTGGCTAGAGGCCCTGGAATACCCATTCTCTCTCTGAACCCGCTTCTCATAAATCAATCAATAAATAAATATCTTTAAAAAAAAAGAAATTAGAGTTCACAAGTTCAAAATTTAATGCTTCAACTTAAGGCCTTGGAAAAAGAAGAACAAGGCAAACCAAACTCAGTAGATGGGAAGAAATAATAAAGATTAGGGCATAAATTAAAGAAATAGAAACAAAAAAAAATCCAAAGAATGAATGAAACAAAGAGTTGGTTCTTTGAAAGGATAAACAAGATTGATAAACCCTTAGCATATCTGACCAGAAGAGAGAAGAGACACAAATCAATAAAATTGGAGATGAAAAAGGCCCCATTACAACTAATACCAAAGAAATTCAGAAAATCATAAGGACATACTTTAAGAATACATATTTCTCTAAGCTTGAAAATCTGAAAGAAACAGATGATTTTCTTGACTCATATGACCTACCAAAATTAAAACAAGACGATATAAACCAATTAAATAGACCTGCTACAGGTACAGAAATCCAAGCAGTTATAAAAAGTCTCCCAACTAAAAAAAGTCCAGGCCCAGATGGATTCACTGGTCAATTTGACCACACATTCATGGAAGAACTACCACCATTGCTTCTCAAACTTATCCATAAAATAGAAAAGAAGTAATTCTACTGAACTCCTTCTATGAAGCCAGCATTACCCTGATACCAAAACCAGACAAAGACAGAACAAAAAAAGAAACTTACAGACCAATCTCCCTTATGAACATAGATGCAAAAATTCTTAACAAAATATTGGCCAACAGAATACAAGAACATATAAGAAAGATTATTCACCCCGATAAAGTAGGCTTTATCCCAGAGATGCAGGGATGGTTCAACATATGCAAATCAATAAATACACTATACACATGGACTGAAGGACAAAATCACATGGTCATCTCAATAGATGCAGAAAAGGCATTTGACAAAATCCAACATCCCTTCATGGTGAAAGTCCTACAGAAACTGGGAATAGAACGAACATATCTCAATGTAATAAAAGCTATTTATGACAAACCTATATCCAATATAATAATTACCCTATATGGCTGAAAGAGGATTAGTACCCAGAATATACAAGGAACTCAAAAAACAAAGCAATAAGAAATCGAACAGCCCAACTTTGGTCCTTCAAGAACTCATTGTACCAGACAAAGTTTCTACTTAATAAAAAATAAATAAAATGCCGGGCATGGTGGCGCACGCCTTTAATCCCAGCAATCGGGAGGCAGAGGTAGGAGGATAGCCGAGAGTTCGAGGCCACCCTGAGACTACATAGTGAATTCCAGGTAGGCCTGAGCCAGAGTGAGATCCTACCTCAAAAAAAACCAAGAAAAAAAAAAAAAAATATATATATATATAATAGAAAACTCGTAATTAAAAAAAAAGATTGGCCGGGCGTGGTGGCGCACACCTTTAATCCCAGCACTCGGGAGGCAGAGGTAGGAGGATCGCTGAGAGTTTGAGGCCACCCTGAGACTACATAGTTAATTCCAGGTCAGCCTGGGCCAGCGTGAGACCCTACCTCGCAAAACCAAAAAAAAAAAAAAAGATTGTGATTGGTCTTCCAGCTTCCACACTTTACCACCAACCCAAGGAAGGGACATCACCTTCTCTCAAAGCCTAGCAGTGTTTGGCAAACAGTAGGGCCTTGATAAATGTCTGTTTTAACTGAATGAATGATTTCCTTCACTGTAACTTAGTGTATAATTTATATAAAGAGGTCACTAGATTTTTAAGTAGAAAATTAAGATAAAATACCTGAAACTGGGATTTGGTGTTACTATAGGAGTAGATCCATCTATCATTCCTCTTTCGTTAATGCTGAGGACACCCCCAGGTTCAAGCAAAGCATTCAAACGATCCAGCACTGACGGGCTGTGCAGAGAAAACACAAATGGTAGACAGGCTGACATGCTCCCTTGACTCTTTGTACAAAGCTCTACTTGGTTCTGACCCACATCATCCTTGCACAGTGATTACTTCCTTATATAAGGCTGTGATATCTTTAAAGTGCCAACTCCCCATTCATTCTCCTTAGTCCCCAAGGCATATAGCCTATAGCTTTATACAAGCATACAAAGAGTTTGTAAAATGAGTAAGGAGAATGATAGAAAGCTCCTTCCTAACATTATCAAATCCACTTAAACGTAGCTGCATTTGAAATGGGAAAAAAAAAAAAAAAAAAACATCCAGGAAGAGAAGATGGCATCCAACCAGATGTAGCATTTGTTATGCTAACCTAAGCAATACAGTAATTTTATACTCTTCCTTTTTCTTATGAGGAACAAAAATGATGTATGAATTGAAGCCAGGTGTGGTGGCGCATGCCTTTAATCCCAGCACTCGGGAGGCAGAGGTAGGAGGATCACCGTGAGTTCAAGGCCACCCTGAGACTATATAGTGAATTCCAGGT
Source organism: Orientallactaga sibirica (assembly GCA_036365145.1). Taxonomy (NCBI): domain Eukaryota; kingdom Metazoa; phylum Chordata; class Mammalia; order Rodentia; family Dipodidae; genus Orientallactaga; species Orientallactaga sibirica. The sequence continues at coordinate 1,718,748 of JAEOAD010000020.1, forward strand.
CAGCCTGGGCTAGAGTGAAACCCTACCTTGAAAAAAAAAAAAAGTGAATGTATGAATTGTTGTAGTTGTCTAATAATACATTTATAAAAATGCCTGTCTGCATTTCAAAATTCAGTACCTAAAAGAAGTGATTTTAGTGAAAGATTTCTGATGTTAAATGAAAGGCCTAACTCAAAAATGCCATATAGAGAAGCAAGCCGATCTCGTAAGTCTTTACCACTGTTTCCCACAGGGCAGTTTACTAGTCAATACTAGTTAAAAAAAAAAAAAAAATCAATGGATTAAAAATACAAAGCTTCAATCTGATTTTAACTTAAGCATACCCTAAGTTTCAATTACATCCTTTCATGATTGGGGGAAAAGGTCTTACTTTCCGACCATGGTGGCACACACCTTCAATACCAGCACTTGGAGGTTGAGGTAGGAGGATGGATGTTAGTTCGAGGCTAGCCTAAAACTACATACTGAATTCCAGGTTAGCCAGGATACAGTGAGACCCTACCTCAAAAAAGGAAAAAAAGGGGGGAGGGTCTTACTTGCAGAAGTTAACATTGTCCATCAGAAGCCAATCTCCAGACTTCAGGGCCTGAACTAACATGCTGTCAACCCATTCAAAAGTGCCATGACTCCGACCACTGGCTGACTGCATTAACTTTACCCCAAAATGCCGGAACTCTTCCATAAGTTTGGCAAACTCTGTAATATCACATGCAAGAATCAAAATCTATAATACTTCATTTTGAACCAAAGAAATCCAACCTCCAACCCAAGAACCCAAAACTTTAAATCCCAACAGTAAGAATTTAATATAAAAAGACTGAATCTTCTAGCCCAACTTTTAAGGATTCACAATAGAACAAATAGGATTACTTATTTAAATACAGGTATAAAATTACATGTAGAAAAGTAAAACCACAGCACACACATGTAGTTCAGGTGACAACCTCCAGGGTTAGTCCTCGCCTTCAACCTTGTTTGAGGCAGGGTACCTTATTGCTCACTACTATACCAGACTAGCTTGCCTATGAGCTTCTAGGATTCTCCTATCTGTGCTTCCCATCTTACTGTAGGAGTATGGCAAATGTTGGTTGGTTCTCATGCCCCCCTGGCAAGCGCTTTACCCACTGACACATCTTTCCAGCCTGCAGATAATTTCGGTGTGCTTATTTTTCAAACATCAGAGAAGATAAAGACCCTATTCATCACATCACATTATACTGATAGGAGAAAGTGCTACAAGCTAGAAAAGGGCAATTAATCTACACTTTTTTAAAATAGAAACCATATTATACAGTCAATATCATGTTCTTATCAAATGCTTCATATGCAATCAGCTCTTCCCTAGAATTTTTTCCAAAGGTCATTTTTGTTAGAAATTATGTTATGTTGGGCTGGAGATGGCTTAGCGGTTAAGGCACTTGCCTGAAAAGCCTAAGGACCCATGTTCAACTATCCAGGTCTCACATAAGCCAGATGCAAGGTGACACAAAAGCACAAGGTTGTACATGTGCAATAAGTGGCACACATGTCTGGAGTTCAACTATAGTGGCTGGAGGCTCTAGCGAACCAATTCTTCTCCCCCTCTTCACCTCTCCCACTCTCACTCTCTTGCATTAAAAAAAAAGGCCAGAGCTGGAGAAAGGGCCTAGCAGTTAAGGCATTTGACTGCAAAGCCAAAGGACCCTGGTTCAATTCTCCAGGACCCATGTAAGCCAGATGCACAAGGGAGGCGCATGCATCTGGAGTGGGTTTGTAGTGGCTGGATGCCCTGGAGGGCCCATTCTCTCTCTCCTCCTTTCTCTCTTTCAAATAAATAAATAAATAAATAAATAAATAAATAAATAAATAAATAAATAAATAAAGTTTTTTTTAAGGCCAAAAAAAAATTTTTTAAGCGAAGTTATGTTACGTTTGAATCATGATTTATGCCACGAGTATCTTAGTCTTAAGCTCTCACCTTCAAATAGGAAACTCGAGAAAATACATGATATAAATGCTTTCGGGGTAGCATAAGACTGTGATACCTGAGAGCAAAGAGGAAGAAAACAAGAGGGAACTGCCTTGGCTTTCCAGCTGGAAGCAACTTTTGATTGCAAAGGAAAAAAGGGGAACTCAAACAGATGCCAGGTGTCTCACTGAGTTGAAACCAGGCTATGGCAACTAGAAAGAGGAGCTAAGTATTTTAGAGAAGGAGATCCTTAATGAAAGACTGCCAAGACTAGAAAGATGGCTCAGTAGTTATGCCGCCAAGCCTGATGGCCTGGTTTAAATTCCCCAAGACCCACATAAAGCTAAATGCACAAATGTGGTGTGTACATCTGGAGTTTGTCTGCAGTGGCTACAGGCTCTGGCATGCCAATCCTTTTTCATTGCAAAGAAATAAAATTATTTTTTAAATACACCTTTAATCCCAGCACTCAGGAGGCAGAGGTAGTTGGACTGCCATGAGTTCCAGGCCACCCTGAGACTACATAGTGAATTTCAGGTCAGCCTGGGCTAAAGCGAGACCCTACCTCAAATAATAATAATAATAATAATAATAATAATAATAATAATAATAATAATAATAATAAAATAAATAAATAAAGTAAGTTAAATAAAAAAGAGAGAGAGAGATGGCTAATGGTTAAGGTGCTTGCCAATGAAGCCTAAGGACCCAGGTTTGATACACCAGTACCTACAAAGGCCAGATACACAAGTTGGCACATTCGTCTGGAGTTCATTTCCAGTGGCTATAGACCCTGGCATGCCCATTCTCTCCCTCTCTCCCTACAATCAATCAATAAATATTTTTAAAGCTCCAAAAACAAGAACACAGATCAGGGCTTTGAATCTTTAGTTAAATACCTAATCTATACATATATGGACAAAGTGAAGCTATGTATAGAAGAGCAGATTTCCAAGGAAGGGGTAATTTCTGGGCAAGTGAGATGCTTCTGGGTCATGGCATAGCAAGTAAGGTTACTCGAGCCCTGAGCTTGAAAAGTTTAAAAACAATATTAAAAAGAACAAAATGGAGTCGGGCGTGGTGGCGCATGCCTTTAATCCCAGCACTTGGGAGGCAGAGGTATGAGGATTGCTGTGAGTTTGAGGCCACCCTGAGACTACACAGTTACTTCCACGTCAGCCTGGACCAGAGTAAAACCCTACCTCGAAACCACCCCCCCCCCAAAAAAAAAAATCAAAATGATCCATTGGCAGCTGAACTCTCTGACAAGGAAAGTCCAATAGAAGGAAATGTAGCAAAATGAAGTACTTGGCAATTAAAATCACAATGAAGAGTGTCCAACTGGGTTTAAACATATGCAAAAAAGAAAATGCTCAATTTTTTTTGAAAAAGTACTAGTAAGTAAAAATAAATACATACAAATAACTTTACATGCAAGTTACAATAGATCATTATAACTAAATACACACAAATGACCAGTTAATGTCAGTTAATCTCCTGTTGGCATTTTCATCACCACCAATTTGGAATCCTTTATCACAGCTTTGTTTTATTTTCTAAGTAAATATGTATAAGTTTTTACTGGTAATCACTAAATTATATTAAAATAAGGGCAGGCCCTTCTCAAATATATTCCTATAAATAGACAAAACATAGGCAATGCTAAGTATGTGACACATCTGTCCAAGTGTGCATACCTGCCTTGGAGTATAAGTTGATCTTATTATTGAGTCGCTGCAGAAGCAGCAATACTGCTTCCAGTTTGTTGACTATCTCCACTGTGATCCCTGTACCTTCTTCACCAAGACACTTTGGTTTATATGTCAGAAGGAAATGGCTCCAGGCTCGCAGCACTACTTCTGCATCATCAGCACTGGAAAGAAGGCTATCCCTTAACAGTGTCCGTACAGTACCTTCCACCTTCTCTAGCAGCTGCCTCCAAGGTCGAATAAGATCAACCTGCAATTTCCAGAGCATACAAACATATTGGCTGAAGACAGAAGATACTGTTACCTATGATCCACACTAACAAAAGAGCCTCAATCAGACAAGTTTACTGTTTTGGCTGGCAATGCTAAAGTGTAACAGTTACCTGCTCAAATCCACCTAGAAGCTCAGTAGTATCCATTGCACTGTTCATAGCCATGATCTTTAATGTGTGGCCAGTAAGGTGGGCCAGAAGCTGGATCAGGCTGGTCTTGCCCACCGAGGCTGGTCCCACAAGGATGACCATCCAGTTCATCTGCACACACTTCATGATGGACTCAAGAGACTGGAATGACTGGTGTAGGAGTGACAGGGGGCGGCGGGATGGATGAGGAACATAGCTGCCACGGGAAAGGACTGAGTAGCCAAGCTGAAAAACATGCCAGTGACATGTGGCAGGGTCAAAAGAAATCACAGGAAATTGGAAAAAGATATGAGGCTTATGCTAGCACTTACCTGAACATTATAGGGAGTGATATGAAATAATCTGGTTCCAATGTATGGGGTGAAACTTGAATCAAACACCTCCTTAAATACAGCAATGACCTAAAGAAGATGATGCAATGAAGATTCAAGTCACTCCATCAAGTTCTTATGTAATCAGTACTTCAGAAAACAAGGATAGCAATGAGGGTCACTGTGGTAGTTTGAATTGATAGGCCCCAATATAGTCAGTGTTTTATTAGTTTGTAGATGGCACCTGCAGCCACCTGGCTGGAGGCAGTGTCACTGGGTGGACCTTAGGGTCCAGCCCTAAGATATAGTGGTGGGTTTGAGATTTCAATCTAAAGATGTATAAAGTGTGCCTAGCTAGAGTTACTGAAGTGTGCTGTGTTGTGTGGCTTTTGGCTTCTCTCTTTTGTCTGGTCCTGTAAGATCAGGCCAGCTTCTTCTGCCATTATGGAACTTCCCCTGGATCTGTAAGCTTTAATGAATCCCTTCCTCCATAACAGTTCCTGGTCCGGAAGTTCATCTCAGCAAACCTGAAGCTGTCTGCTACAGTCACTATACTTAGACAACACAGCACAAACTCCTTATCCTTTTAAATTTTCTCTCATAAACAGCATAGAATTTTAAGGCGGGGCATGCTGTCATATGCTTATAATCCCAGCACTCAAGAAACTACGACAGGAGGAAGATGAGCTCACATCCAGTCTAGCTACAAAATCAAACCTAGGTCAGTTTCAGAAACATATCAAAACCAAGATAGACACACAAAAACAACACCAACAACAACAACAACAAAAAAAAACAACCATAAACCGCCGGGCTTGGTGGTGCAACCTTTAATCCTAGCACTTGAGAGGGGACTGCTAGGAGTTCTAGGCCAGCCTTAAACTACATAGTAAATTCCAGGTCATCCTGCACTAGAGTGAGAGCCTACCTAAAAAGAAAAAACAAAATTATAAGCTACATTAATTTAATTATTTGTAATACAAAGTAAACTTAGAATAGTTATATAATGTCTAACTATTTGCTATAACAGGGAGACTATATCATATATTAAAACGAAGTTTTCATTTCATAAGAAAAAGTAAAATGAATCTATGAACACTGTAAAAAAATCTAGAGCTAAAACATTTATTTTCACCATTTCAGATATTATCTGAAGCTGGGCATGATGGTACATGCCTTTGATCCCCCCACTCTGAGTCTACAAAATAAATTCCAGATCAGCCTAGGCTGGAGTGAGACCCTATCTCAAAAAATAAATCAGCTTTAACAGTAACATGAAAAATTATGAAGAATAATTTACCAAACACAGTACTGCATTAGGTGGTGAGAAAATGAGGAAGACACCCCAGGTTAACCTCTGATCTCAAGATACATATACACATGTTCTTCTGCACACACACATGCTCCAACATGCACACATATCACACAAGCATGAAAAAAAAATAAAAATAGAGGAGCTGGGGAGATGGCTCAATGAGTAAAGGTGCTTGTTGTAGAAGAATGAGTTCAATATCCAGCTCTCATGTGGCTTTTTTTTTTTCCTGTTTAAAATATTTATTTGGGGGCTGGAAAGATGGCTTAGCGGATAAGCATTTGTGTGTGAAGCTGAAGGACCCTGGTTCGAGGCTCAATTCCCCAGTACCAGCATAAGCCAGATGCACAAGGTGGCACATGCATCTGGAGTTCATTTGCAGTGGCTGGAGGCCCTGGTGCACCCAATCTCTTTCTCTCTCTGTTGCTAATAAACAAACAAACAAATAAATAAAGATATTTTCAAGGGAAAAGGGGAGAGAGAGAATGAGAAAAAGAAAGAGGTAATGAACATACCAGGGCCTCTTACCACTGCACATGAATTCCAGAGGCATGTACTACTTTGTGCATCTGGCTTTATGTGTGTACTGGGGAATTAAACCAGTGCCATGGACTTTAAAAGCAAGCACCTTTCATTACTGAGATATCTTGCAAGCTATTTTTCTGGCTTTTCTTTGTTTTTGTTTTTAAAGTTTTCCTATATATTCTAGTCTAACCTTGAACTCATGATTACAAGCCTTTACCACCATGCTTGGCCTACAAATTTGTTGTTTTGTTTTGTTTTAGATTTTTATAATTTTATTTTCATTATCATTATTATTACTAACAACATATTTTGTATGGATATATCCTGTGTTGTACCCTCGTGTCCCTGCACCATCCATTCCATAGGGAACCATCCTCAGTGGGGTTCAAGTATTCCCCATGGGGTTGTGGTTTATGTATTGTGGGGGCAGCAGTCAGTTTTTTTGGGGGGGAGGGGGCGGGAGGGAATGCTTCTGGGCATGATGTCTTAACTTGTGGATCTTACAATCTTCTACCCCTCTTCCGCAAAATTCCCTCAGCTGTGGTGGGTGAGTTTTAAGTCTACTTCAGTGATAAGCTCTTGAGCCTCTGGAGTTCAATCACCAGCTCTCATGTTTATAAAAAAAAAGCCAGTAGTGGCAATACTAGTCTGTAATCCCAGTTGAGGATTACGGGAAGGTAAGGGTAGAGACAGGAGAACTGCTAGAGTTTGATAATCAGTAATCAGACTGAAAAATGGCAACTCCAGGCCGGGGGCTAGACTCTGTCTCAAGAAAACAATTTAGGGCTGGAGAGATGGCTTCATAGTTAAGGCACTTGCCTATAAAGTCAAAGGATCCAGGGTCAATTCCCCAGGACCCACGTAAGCAAGATGCACAAGGGGGCGCATGCATCTATCTGGTGTTTATCTGCAGTGGCTACGGACACTGGAGTGCCCATTCTCTCTCCCTCTCTCTATCTGCCTCTTTATCTTTCTCAAATAAATGAATAAATAAAAATTTAAGCCAGGCATAGTGGCACACACCTTTAATCTCAAAACTTGGGAGGCAGAGGTAGGAGGATTGCCAAGAGTTCAAGGCCACCCTGAGAGTACATAGTGAATTCTAGGTCAGCCTGAGCTAGAGCAAGACCCTACCTTCAAAACCCAAAAACAAAATTAAAAAAAAATTAAGTTTTTTTTTAAAAGAAATAATGTAGAAAAGAATAGAGGAGGACATCTGACCTACTCAGGCCCATGCACTAACACATGTGCACTAAGTACACAAACTGCACACACATGTGCATACACTATATATACACCACATACACAAACATACACAAACATGGTGGCACACACCTTTAATCTCTGCTCTTGGGAGGCAGGGGTAGGAGAATTGTTTTGAGTCTGAGGCCAGGTTGGGACTACAGAGTGAGTTCCAGGTTAGCCTGGGTTAGAATGAGACTCTACCTCAGCGGGGGGAAAAAAGCCAAGCTGGGGCATGGTAGTACATGCCTTTAATACCAGCTTTCAAGAGGCAGAGGTAGAAGAATCTCCATGAGTTTGAGACCATACCACAAAAAAAAAATAAATAAAAACAGCCAGGTATGGTGGTGCAATGCAAAAAATTAACCAGGGGCCTGGAGAGATGGCTTAGCGGTTAAGCGCTTGCCTGTGAAGCATAAGGACCCCAGTTCGAGGCTCGATTTCCCCAAGACCCACGTAAGCCAGATGCACAAGGTGGCGCATGCATCTGGAGTTCATTTGCAGTGGCTGGAGGCCCTGGTGCACCCATTCTCTCTCTATATATATAAATATATCTGCCTCTTTCTGACTGTTGCTCTCAAATAAGTAAATAATAAACAAAAAAATTTAAAAATTAACCGGATATTTAATATGCTAGGTAAGTAAGTGCCTTACTATGGAGCTATATGCCTCATGCCCAGGCAATGCCATTATAAGGTTTGTGAACACGGGAATTTAGGCAAATAAACAAATTAGCTACAATAAGGGAATGTTTCATCTGTTTAGTTTACTAAATTTCCAAGTAGCTTTACTAGGCTTAGTGTCATTATATAATCTATGTCTTAGGAAGAAATGACGTATGAAACTTACCTTTTCCTTGTCGTCTTTGGTTCTCATTCTTTCACCATAAACCAAAAGCACATGCTGACCAGGATCATAGCAGCCAGGAGACTGGTCAACCAGCATCAACTGACACCAGCGAAAAAGATCTCGCAGGTTGAATTCCCAGGGTCCTCCTTTTTGCCCCCATTTCTTCTCAACAGTCACTTCATGATCAATCTAGAAATAAAACATTCTTATTCAAAGACACTTCCTCATACACTGTACTAAGTACTGTTAATGTACTACAAATGCCTATGTCATGTGAAATAGAAATGGCTTGAATTCAGATGCCATCTCCCAAACCAGACTCCTAAATACCAGAAATACCCTACAGACATTAACCCGAGTGCTATTGATAAAGGAGTAGCCTGGCTTCTACTAGAAACTGGAATTTTGTAATTTGTTTTTTTAAAAAAATGCTGTTTTGAATACAGCCAAGAAAACACAGAACAATTTAACACAAGTCAGTACTTACATGGTTATTAAAAGCTACCATCTTTTTAACAATATTTTTGTCAATGGCTGGGAACAAAGTACTAGCAATGAACTCCATGTCAAGTACGGTAAGTGGATCCACAAAAACCTATAAAAGATGAAACCAATGTTCTTTTTATGAAACACAAAAAATGTCTCCTCTGTCAAGCTACAAGAAATCTTTTGTTTAATTCCAAATAACAATACCAGAGTTTTACAAATTCCCATTGAATAAGTAAATAAAGAATCATAGGGCTAAGGAGAGAACTCAGCAGTTAAAAGCAGTTGTACCTTGAGTATAAAGGCCTCTAGGGTCTGAGACCTCAAGTTTAACTCCCCAGAACGCACATAGAAAGATAATCATGACCATACATGCCTGTAACGGAACCCCAGTGGGGAGGAGGGTCAGAGAACTGTTGCTGCTGGACAGCAGAACCAGGTTGAGGGAGAAAACATGTCTCAAGGAAACATTCAGATGAGCATTAAAAGAAAGACACCTGATGATCTCATCGAACTGCTGTACATATGTGCACGGGGTACATGTATCACATACATCTCCCACAGGCAAAAAAAATAAATAAAAATTTCAACATCTAGAATGTTTTGACTTTAAGCTCTAAGTAGGTGAATTTAAAAAAAAACACACATGAAATTCATATTTGCTTCAGTAATAATCTTAAAATGTTTTCTAAATTCTAGGTCAGTATAAGAAAGTTCACTTAAAATAAATCTGGGAATCTGGGACCTCACAAGCAGCAGTGGTAAGAGAGAATCTGTCTCAAAAGAATGGAAGGTGCCATGTGCCATGTTTGGTGGCACACACCTTTAATGCCAGCACAGGTAGGAGGAGCACTGTTGAGTTCAAAGCCACCCTGAGAATACATAAGGGAATTCCAGGTCAGCCTGGGCTAGAGTGAGACTCTGCCTCAGAAAACCAAAAGAAGAAAGAAAACTCATTATACCTTGGGAGATGGAAGGACTATTACTGCTGTCTTGGTAAATAGGTATATTATGCCAACTAAACTGCTTTCTAAATACTTATGTTTATAGCCATATTAATGCTACAGTCACTTTTGGTTAGAGAAGTTTCTCTTTTCAGATGGTGATGAGCACTAGGAAGCCTGAAAACTCATCAAAGTGCTAAAAAAAAAAGTGACAGTGGAGTGTTCAACATTAAACAAAACATCTCTATCATATTCTCCAAGGCTTAGGGAACACTGTAGAAGACGTGTTGGGAAGAATGTAACAGCCAGGCTGGAGAGATGGCATAGCTGTTAAGGCGCTTACCTGCAAAGCCAAAACACCCAGGTTCATTCCCCAGGACCCAGGTGCATGGGGTGGCACATGTGTCTGGAGTCAGTTTTCAGCAATTGTAGGTCCTTACATGCGTACTCTCTCTCTGCCTCTCTCTCTCAAATAAATTTTTTAAAGAATGTAAGAACCAAAGGGAGGGAAGGATTGCTTACCATGCTGTCTTCCAGACACAAAGTGATATTCATGATCTCTCAGTGGCTGATGCTACCTACCCAAGACTTGCATAATGGGGGATAATAGCATCAAAATAGGAGACTAGCTGGAAGGAAGTAGAGATTCAGTGGTACAGGAAAGGAAGAAATAAAGGATGGTGGGAAGGAAATATGATCATAGTTTATTGTGTTTATGTATGTAGGTTGTAAATAAAAAGTTTTAAAAAGTTCACTATAAAGTATAATGAACTTTCCAATATGTTTGAAAAAACTTTATGGTAAAAGGTTGTTACAAGATACTGAGAAAATTCTTAATTGTCAAAGAATGTTAATATCTAGAGGTATTTCCAAACCTCTAAATTAACCAAATCATTTTTTTAAAAAAAGCTATTAAAAATAAGCATGAGAGCTGGGCGTGGTGGCGCACGCCTTTAATCCCAGCACTTGGGAGGCAGAGGTGGGAGGATTGCCGAGAGTTCGAGGCCACCCTGAGACTACATAGTGAATTCCAGGTTAGCCTGGACTAGAGTGAAACCCTACCTCGAAAAACCAAAAAAAAAAAAAAAAAAAAAAAGCATGAGGCTGGAGAGATGGCCTGCCTGCTAAGCCTAAGAACACTGGTTCCAATCTCCAGCGGTTCCAATCTCCAGGTCCCACGTTTAGCCAGATGCAAAGTGACACAAGGGCACAATGCCACACTTGCCCACAAGGGGGCGGACACATCTGGATTTCGTTCACAGCAGCAGAGAGACTGCTGGCGTGCCCATCTCTATCTGCCTCCCTCTCCCTCTCCGTGTCTCTCTCTCTCTCTCTCTCCAAAAATAAATAAAATAATTTTTAAAAAAAGTAAGCAAGCATGAAGTCAGGCATGGTGGCGCATGCTTTTAATCCCAGCACTCAGGAGGCTGAGGTAGGAAGATCACTCTGAGTTCAAGGCCACCCTGAGACTACAAAGGGAATTCCAGGTCAGATTGGGCTAGAGTAAAACCCTGCCTCAAAAAAACAAACAAACAAACATAGCCAAGCGTGGTGGCGCACGCCTTTAATCCCAGCACTCGGGAGGCAGAGGTAGGAGGATCGCCATGAGTTCGAGGCCACCCTGAGACTACATAGTTAATTCCAGGTCAGCCTGAGCTAGAGTGAGACCCTACCTCGAAAAACCAAAAAAAAAAAAAAAAAAAACAAACAAACAAGCATGTACATACAGACATCCCATTGCAAAAAGGAAAGGCATAAGATGTCAAAATAAAAATAATGACTGGTGAGTACTGGATTTTTATTTCTCACAATAGTTTTCTTTCTTACATTTCTTTAATTAAAACATATTGCTTTCATTACAAAATTTACTTGAATATTTTAACAGATCACACAGACACTTGAAAAGGTCTTCATTCCTGGGTGCAAGAAGGAAATCCCAAAAGACAGTGGCCTCATTCTATTCTACATGATAACACAGCTTGCAAATTCTCTAGGTCACAGAACAAGCCAGGATAGAGACAAGGAAAGAGGATCACTACACTGATCCTCTTTACATGCAGTGAAATCCTAACAAATACTTGCCAGAAATCTTATCTACCTTTGGTCTTATCTACCTTTGAATATAGGAAATCTTACCTGAGTGAATCTGTTAAGGAAAGACCTCGGCAAGCCCTTCCTCCCACCTCCTTGTCTAAAGGGATTTTGACACCCAAAAATCTTCGTCTTTTCATGCTGAACTTGAAAGCTCATTCCTAACTCAGGCACAAAGATTTCTCCTCTGTGGTCAAAGCATGCATTAAGTCCTTCCAGTACAGACTGAGAAGCCAGGTTAAGCTATTTGGGAAAAAAATACATATATTTGTTTCATTATATTTGGGAATAACATACAGTAAAATAGAATTATCTTGAAGACAGGAAAGCTCAAACCATACTGGTAAATTACTACATCTAAGGTGAAGTGATGAAATGACATGGTAAGAGGTTTTATACAAACACATATTTTAAGTAAAATGAGAAACATTCAGAAAACTTTAAAAAGCTAAAATAATTTAATTCAATGCATTATAATGCACTTACACTAACTGCTGTAAATAATAACTTACAAAAGTCAGATTTGACAGATTTTTACAGTTTCCCAGCTCAAATACTGAACAAAATCTCCAAATGGGTTTCAAAGTCATAATATAAACAACACAAATTGAATATGCACAATTAATTTTCACCGAAAGTTTTATAAACAAGAATGTAAGAGTTGATCAAAGGCTTTCAGATGCTGAGGTTCAGAGCTCAGGAATGGGAAAACTTGGTGGGCTTTACATAACACAGAAACATATCAATTGGGTCAATTTAGTGCAACAAAAGGCAATGATCAGAGTACATTCTATTAGGGCCTTCTCATGTTTAAGAACTCCATGCACAAAATCCTCTGAGTGTATTTTCAGGCCCATGAGGTCTTGGGAGTCCCTGGAGGGGGACTGTGTATGGTAAGTAGCCTTCTCCCCGCCCTGCCACCGAAATCATCTGGGAAATAAGAAAATTATTTCCTCGGGATCTCCCCTGAACTACAGGCTGAATTTCATGGAACCCTGTGATATGAGGTATACATTCAATGAACACATTCAATGCTGTTCTTCTGCAGTAGTTCATCACTTTCATCCTCTCAGTTCTATAAATATATCTTGCTACTCCTGAATTAACTTTGTACATTCCCAAAGGACACGACTCCTTATCTGTAGCTTACAGCACTCATCGTAATCCATGAAGGTAGGATATTTAGCACAGATCTAGCACTCATTATGTTCATATGTCATGTATAGCTATTCCCAAGCTCCCTGCACACTATCAAAACTTCCAAGTGGGGCTAGGGAGATGGCTTAGCAGTTAAGGCATTTGCCTGCGAAGCCAAAGGACCTAGGTTCGATTCCCCAGAATGCACTTAAGCCAAATGTACAAGGGGGCACATGCATCTGGAGTCCATGTGCAATGCCTAGAGGCCCTGGCATGCCCATTCCTCTGTCTCTCTCTTTCTGATTGCAAATAAATAAATTAAATTTAAAAAAACAAACAAACAACTTCCGAGTGACAGATCAACTCTGAAATAAAGCAAATATAGCAAGCCAAGCAGAAACAGAAGAGGAAATAAACAAATATAGCCTTCTCCTGGTGAAAATTCAATCTTGAAAAGATCTTGGTGAAGGAATGCCAGTGAATCAAGCAAGAAAGGAAAATAGATAAAGAAATGGAAAGGGAAGTTTTTGTTTACCACCCAAAAGAATAACGAATAAGAGTGTTAGAGGCTGGAGACAATTGCTGGCAAAGCCTGATGACCCAAGTTCAATTCCCCAGAGGCCATATAAAGCCAGATGCACAAAGTGAAACAGGTTTGTAGCAGCAAGAGGCCCTAGTGTGCTCATTCTCTCTTACCCTCCTCGGGTGGGAGTTTGTAGGTTTTATGCAGTGGGAAGGGCTCCATGTGTACTTTATGCCAAGTGAACTGATTCTTCAAAGAAACTATGGAGAGCCAGGAATGGTGGCATATGCCTTTAATTCTAGCCCTTGTGAGGCAGAAGTCAGCATTCTCTGTGAGTTTGAAGCCAGCCTGGGACTACAGAGTGACTTCTAAGTTTGCCTGGGCTAGAGTGAGACCCTAACTGGAAACAAACAAAAAACTATGGAGGATCTTTTCATTAGTCATGCCTTTCCTGGATATTAGCATACTGGTCTACAAAAAAAGAATGTGAAAAGTATGACTGCTCTTCATACATGTGATCCAATCATTGGCCTGATAAGCAGGATGCTTACCTCATCCAACACAACCCAATGGCCTGCCTTCAAAGCTGCAAGCAAGGGGCCATCACACCAGGCAAATTCTCCTCCCTTGCCACCCTCAACAGGTAGATCTGCTCCAAACAGGTCAGTGATATCCTTTAAGAAAAGGAAACATAAAATAAAGTAAAAATAAAACTCAGTAGCAGAAGGCAGTAAGCTAGAAAGGGGATATAAAGGGAATAGAAAGGGAGGGGGAACTTAATAGGATGGTATTGTATATATGTAAGTAGAAGAACAGATTAATGAGGGTGAAAAGGCCTAAGTGAGGTCAGGGGAAGAGACTGAGTAAAGGAATGGTGGAGAGAGAGCTAATCAAAATCTAGGAGGGGCCGGGCGTGGTGGCGCACGCCTTTAATCCCAGCACTCGGGAGGCAGAGGTAGGAGGATCGCCGAGAGTTCGAGGCCACCCTGAGACTGCATAGTTAATTCCAGGTCAGCCTGGACCAGAGTGAGACCCTACCTTGCAAAATAAAAAATAAAAAAAATCTAGGAGGGTATAAATAAGTCATATAGAAACCTACTTTTCTGAACAATGGAACACTCAGAAGCCATAGATTGTTACTAGAAAATTTTCAGTGCCAGGGATGGGATACCTTCCAGTGAGTTGTTGGCCAGGGAGGTCACAGATACCTTAAAACATTATAGGCCATTGCCGAGGCCCTTGGTTTCCCACCAGGAATAGATGGTAAAACCCTATTGCTGAAGACTCCACATACTCAGGTGGCAAGTTCACTTGAGAAAACCTACTGGAGCTGAGCTGAAAGCCCATGTGGACCAGCTGACAGAAAGTTGGAAAAAGCTACACTGCATGCAGTTCAATGGGAGAGAGAAAACACCAGTGAAGGTACTCAACAGTCAACATTGCAAGCTCTAAATATGGCCAGCCAGGCCAAATGAGCCAATGGGTACAATAGTGGCATTTCTGTTATGGGGGAAACCAACTGCTCTCTAATTGGACTTGAGGCCCGCTCCATGGGAGTGAATACATCCCTGATACTGAAAACCTACGACAGGAGTAGTCATGAGCCCTAAGGGTGTAATGTCTGCTGGTGTCTCACTAAATGTATATAATGTGCTCACCAAACTGCCCAGTAAGCGCTTCTCTTAATGTTCACACCCATATATTAATGCTACTCTCACTTTTAGTTAGAGAAGTTTTTCTTTTCAGATGGTGGCGACCTTGGGATGACTCAGAAGGCACCATGGTGCTGAGAAGAAGGGACAGAGGAGTGCTCAGCACTGAAACATCTCAAACCTACCTTCCAAGGCTCAGGGTCCATTGTGGAAGAGGGGGTAGAAAGAATGTAAAAGCCAAAGGAAGAGTAGGACTCCTTACAACATGCTCCTCCAGATACAAAATGGCCTGGATATCCATGACCTCACAGTGCCTGACACTATCTACATAAGACCGTCATAATAGGAGGAAAAGATCATGACATCAAACTGAAAGAGACTAACTGAGAGGGGGAGGGGATATGATGGAGAGTGAAGTTTCAAAGGGGAAAGTGGGGGGAGGGAGGGAAATAACATGGAATAATGTCTACAATTAAAGAAGTTGCCAATAAAAAAATAAAATTAAAAAAAAGGAAACATAGCAAAAAACCAACGTTACCATGCAAAAAATAAAGAAAACAAAAAATATATATCAATAACTAGAATATGACCATTTATTTGAAATGGTAAATGCTTGGGTGGGCTTTATGCCATCATTTTTCTTCTTCCTGTTTTTTTTGGTGGTGCTGGGAATCTTTTTTCTTACGCCCATGATAAGACCAACATTCCCAGGAACCCAAACATTCTCCAGGGCCCTTCTGATAAGAATCTGAGCATCTTTAAGAAGATATTCATATTACTAGTTCTAAACCTTGGCTATACTTAGAAATTAACTGGTGAGTTTTTTTTTTTTGGTTTTTCAAGGTAGGGTCTCACTCTAGCTTACGCTGACCTGGAATTCACTATGTAGTCTCAGGGTGGCCTCATACTCATGGCAATCCTCTTACCTCCTACCTCACAAGTGCAGGGATTAAAGGCACGCACACCATGCCCGCTCCCCTCGCCTTTCCTTTTTTTCCTTTTTCGAGGTATGGTCTCACTCTAGCCCAAGTTGACCTGGAATTCACTATGTAGTCTCAGGGTGGCCTGGAAGTCATGGCGATCCTACCTCTGCCTCCCAAGTGCTGGAATTAAGGGGTGTGCCACCACGCCAGGCAACTAGTGAGCTTTAAAACAAGTGATAACCAAAACAATATCCACACCTTACTCCCAGACCCTATTCAACTTGTCATCATTATCCCATAGTTTTCCTAACTTAGAAAATTATTTTATTTAGAAGTATTTTTTTGAAAATAAAAAAGGTTACAGTACAATAAATACCAAAGTGAATAGTTCTTTCCAAAACAAAGTTAAGAAGACTAAGACAGTTTATCATACACCTATAATCCTAGCACTTGGGCGGCTGAAGTAGAAGGATTGCCATGAGTTTGAGGCTAGCCTAGGATTACAGAGTGAGTTCAAAGTCAGTTTGGGTAAGATTAAACACTGCCTTTAAAAAAAACAAACAAACAAACAAACAAACAAAAGCAATCTGGGCATAGTGGTGCATGACTTGAATCCTAGTAATCAGGAGACAGAGGCAGGAAGATCACTGTGAATTCAAGGACAACCTGAGACTACATAGTGAATTCCAGGTTAGCCTGGGCTAGAGCGAGATACTACCTCAAAAACAAAAAAACAACAACAACAAAAAAAAAACCTAGACTAAAGCACATAAGAGAAAAATATTACATGTGTCAATGCCACGTGGGGTAGTGCATGCTTTTACTCCCAGCACTTGGGAAGGAGGAGGAGTATTCCTGTGAGTTCAAGGCCAGTACAGAGTGAGGTCCAGGTCAGGCTGGGCTAGAGTGAGACCCTACCTTGAAAAAAACAAAACAAAAAAAAAGGGGGGAAGAAGCAGAATTAACTTAAAAGGTCATGATTCTGTGATCATTAACACTGTGGGAAAGTTTTGTGTTATGGATGTTATAAACCATTCCTTATCGGGTGACTTTATAAACATATATACATCATTGCATATCCCTGTGTGATTTACGATGGCTAAACTTACCGTCTGCTCTGACAGGTTGATTCGAACCAGAATATTTCCTGAAGCCTTTGCTAAAGCTCCCACCAAACTTGTCTTGCCAACACCAGGGGAGCCCTCCAGAAGAATGGGTTTGTTCAGTTTGGTAGCTCTTAATAGCCTCTGAGCATTCATAGCTGTGGTACCTGCACTGAGTGCATAGTCAGCAATATTATGTTTATACAGAGCAGGTCCTATGGTAAAGAAAAGCAAAGTCACATGTGAGCTGACATAAACAAATCATGTTACTTATTAATCCAAGATATATTAAAATTTCACCCAATAAGTCATCAGTGAAGTAGCACCTTTAATGAAACTGTTAAGCACCTATTTCAAAATTCTCCCCATTTTAGATACATAACATGCCTTAAAAGAATAGCAACACTTTTCTCAACAGTACCTAGTATAAAGTACCCCTCCACAAATTTATACATATATACACATATATATACATGTAAGTCTACTTGTAAACATTCTTTTCCTTTACAGCCTGCACTCAAATATGTGTCCTTATAGAGTTCACCTTTATGAATAGGTATTTTATTAGAAGCCAAGTAATAAGCTAGAGAGCTTAGAAGTTTTAGGCCACCAAGACAATCCAGGATATGTTCTCAAGCTTACAGGGAATTAGCATATGACTGAGTCTTATAGGGCATAAGTACTGTGCCACATTATCTCTTAGAAGATACACCAGACTTGAGGGAACTGGCAAAGGCAAACATCTACTTTTGCACTGTTGTCAGAAGACATAAGGATCACACAAGCCCCAGGTCACTTGTTTAGAACTCCTACAATAAGAGCACTGAATATTATAACAGTAGCTTGGTAAAGGCCCTGGTAGTTGGATATTAAATGCCAGGGATGACGACTATTACAGAGGCTCTGAAGAGAAGGAAGGAGGCAATGCTATTATTTGGGTATGAACTCAATTCATAACCAAAGCCCCATTAAATGTCACTGCACCTTTGTGTTTCAGGCACTTGACAATTATTAATATACATGAAGGGAGTAGAAAACCCTGGTATAGAAGAAACAATCAGAATAAATTACAAGATGTATTATCTAGTTGCCTTATTTAAATATTTGGTAGAGAGCTTGGTTAACTTACAAGAGACTCTGGGTTTGATCCCAGCTCCACAAAATTAGTATCTGGTAGAGGCAAATGAATTAGGAAAGCAATGATTGTATGTAAAACCCATTTTCTTTTAGATCACATCATTTCCCAGTTACTCAATCAAAGGACATTATCTGAGTCCCTGACAAACTATATGGCAGGTGCCAGGTACAAGGAGATCAGGATAAAATACTAGCCTTCAATTGTACACAAACCTGTTTTTCTGGTTTTGTTTTGGTTTTTCAAGGTAGGGTCTCACTCTGGCCCAGGCTGACCTGGAATTAACTATGTAGTCTCAGGGCCACCTTGAACTCATGGCAATCCTCCTACCTCTGCCTCCCAAGTGCTGGGATTAAAGGCGTGCACCACCATGCCCAGCTCACAAACCTGTTTTTGTATGTTTTTGTAAAAAAGTAATAAGGTTCTACATTTATAATACATTATGGTATAAACAAGCTTATATAGACCACATAAGGGCTTGCTGATTTTTTTAAAAAATATACTTATTTTTTTGGAGAGAGACAGAGAGAGAGGGAGAGGAAGACAGACAGAGATGGGTGCACCAGCAGTCTCTCAGCTGCTGCAAACGAAATCCAGATGTGTACGCCCCCTTGTGGTCAAGTGCGGCATTGCGCCCTTGCATCACTTTGCATCTAGCTAAACATGGTCTTAGGCTTAGGAGGCAGGCGCCTTAACCGCTAAGCCATCTCTCCAGCCCTTAAAAAATATTTTTAAATAATTTTTATATATTTATTTATGAGAGAGAGACAGAGAGAGAATGAATGGGCAGTCCAGGGCCTCTGGCCATTGCAAATGAACTCCAGACCTATGTGCTATGTGGGTTCTGGGGAATCAAACCTGAGTCCTTTGGCTTGGGAGGCAAGTGCCTTAAAAGCTAAGCCATCCCTCCAGCCCTAAAGAAAATATTTTTACGTATTTATCTCAGAGAGAGGGAAAAAGACAGGAACAACAAGACACACATAGAGAGAGTGTATGGATGCACCAGGGCCTCCTGCCACTGCAAATTAACTCCAGACATATGTGCCACTTTGTGCATCTGGCTTTACATGGAACGGGTACTAGGGAATTGAACCCAGGTCATCAGGCTTTGCAAACAAGCACCTTTAACCACTGAACCACCTCTCTAGCCCTGTGGCTTATTAACTTTAGTGGAGTTTAAAGCTTTACTACAGTAAATATAAACATGAGTATCAAACATAAGACAATAAAACATAAGTATTTCTGTGGAGGAAAAATAATCATTTAAAAATCATTCATACCTCTTGGTATAAAAAATGGATAAATTCCCCAAAGGTTATCTATGCAGGTGAATTCTTTGACCTTAAGTCTATCATAAATCTTCAATTCATTTTTCTGACATTCTGTAAGTCGTACTACCTTGGAAAGTTTCTTTATTAGGAATTTTAGACATTCTTCCCTAGCCAAAAGGGCTGTACCAAATCCAGAAGTCACTCCTGTAAGAAAGAGAATAGCAAAACACCAAGCTCACAATGTTCAGCAAGAGCAAAGGTTTCTACAGGAAAGATGTCCTAGCAGAAAGACAACCTATATAATTTCCAGTGTAAGCAAGTATTACTACGAAAGGAAGAAGTAGTGTAACTGACCTCCTTTCCCCCAGCTTCTGCGCTGTCAATGAAATAGCAGCACATTTAGAAAGTAGCCAGGCATGGTGGAGCATGCCTTTAATCCCAGCACACAGGAGGCAGAGGTAGGAGGATCACTGAGAGTTCAAGGACACCCTGAGACTACACAGTGAATTTTAGGTTAGCCTGGACTAGTGAAACCCTAACTTGAAAAACCAGAAAATAAAAACTTTAAAAAAATTTTTTAAAAAGCAAAGAAATAGAAAGTACTATAGCAACTCAATGACAAACTGATCAGGAGACAGTCAAGTCATATGGCATGATTCATCATTTTGGCTTAGATTTCTAATCTTCACAGCTGAAAACTCAATAAATTTTATGAAATGAAAGCAAACAAACTAGAAGGGTTCAGACCATTAACTACAAATGCCACTTGTGTTAATGTGCTTCAGGGACAGAGCCATTTTCAACAGCAGTCTTTCTACATGTATTACTTTACTTTTAAGAAGGACCTTTTCTACCTTTCAAAAGCAACACCTCTTTCAAAAAGCACAGAGAAAAGAAAATTTATTCTGAATTTTGGAAACAATCATTTCAGTGATTCTGCAAATATCAAACCTGAGTTTGCCCCCTTTCCTACTCACCCACACACCTTGTTCAGCCTCCTAGCCTCAACAACTAACTGACAACATACCTGAGCCTATGCCATCTATGTATACCAGGCATGCGGCATGGACAAAAGATGTCACTGTGGAGATGGTCTCTAGCCTGTTCACAGGGGCCTCCTCCATCATTGCATTCATAAAGTTAACCCAGGACAGGATATCTCTGATGCTGACCACACATTTTCGTCCAAACTCTTGGTGGGTCAACCAGTCAATGAAATCCATCATCACCTCAGCTATATCAGCTCCTAAGGTAGGAAGTAAGAGCATTTGCTTTCAATGTAACAACCCAGAACACAAGTTTATTATCTAGGGCCCATAAATAGTCAAGGGGACAGGGTCCACAGTCTCTGCTTGTGAGAAAAATTTTCAGAATACTTACCAATGCTTCATCCTTACTTAAAAAATAAAATTAACAGCCCAGTATGGTGGTGCATGCCTTTAATCAGCATTCAGGAGGCAAAATAGAAGGATCATCATGAGTTCCAGGGCATGCTGAGACTACACAATAAATTCCAGGTCAGCCTGAGCTAGAGGAAAACCCTATCTTTACAAATACAAATACAAGAAGAGCTAGACGTGGTGGTGCATGCCTTTTAATCCCAGCACTCGGGAGGCAGAGGTAGGAGGATTGACATGAGTTCAAGGCCACCCTGAGACTACACAGTGAATTCCAGATCAGCCTGGGATAGAGTGAGACCCTACCTCAAAAAAACAAACAAACAAAAAAACAAAAAAACCCAAAAATATATATATACCATCAGAATGATAGCCTATGTATCTGCCTTGAATTAAAAAAAATAAAGCAGGGCTGGAAAAATGGCTTAGTGGTTAAGGCGTTTGCCTGCAAACCAAAGAATCCCACTTTGATTCTTGAGGACCCAAGTAAGCCAGATGCACAAGGGGGCATATGCATCTGGAGTTCATTTACAGTGGCTGGAGGCCCTGGCATGCTCATTCTCTCTCTCTCTACCTCTTTCTCTCTAATAAATAAATACATAAATAAATAAAATATTTTAAAAGTAAAGTATTCATAAACCTGACAGGATGCTGCACTTGTAATCCTAGCACTCCAGGAAGCTTAGGCAAGATGACTGCCACAGATTAGAGGCCAGCATGGGTACATACCAAGTTCCAGGCCAGCCTATGTAAGATTCTGTTTTAAAAAGTAGTTTAACACAGCCGGGCGTGGTGGCTCATGCCTTTAATCCCAGCACTCGGGAGGCAGAGGTAGGAGGATCGCCGAGAGTTCAAGGCCACCCTGAGACTACATAGTGAATTCCAGGTCAGCCTGGACCAGAGTGAGACCCTACCTCGCAAAAACCAAAAAAAAAAGTAGTTTAACAGAACTCTCTCTCACTCACTCACTCACTATATGTGTGTGTGTGTGTGTGTGTGTGTGTGTGTATACATATATATATAATTTCTGAAATCAATAGTAAACATTTATCTCAGTGTGAATAATAAGAATGCTTTTGAGGTTTGTTTTAGTTTGTTTTTTTAAGACAAGGTCTTACTATATACCTCAGGCTAGCATCAAACTTGCAACCCTCTTGCAAAATGCTATATCCATGCCTGGCTTTCAAAGTATGTTTATGAGAAAGAAGCAACATTTCTATGATTTGAAGTAAACAAGCAACAGCCTTCAATGCCAGTAACTGGTTAAAATATCACTTCCAATATATAAACAAGGCCAACAGTTGATTCATTCCTGAAACCAAGATGGGAAACTAGGCCAGAGCTCCAAAGCATATTCTAGAACAACGGGACTTCTGGTGTAGGTGGAAGCATAGCACTGACACAAGAGGGCCACAGAAGAAACAAAGAGCCCCAAGTCGAGAAGCCTAGCTCGTCTGAGGTAACAGCTTGATAAGTACAAGGCGACATCGCTCCAAATCCTGAGTAATTCCTCACCCACCCTAGGGCTCAAGGTGGCTTTTCTAATTCCCTCCTCTAAGCAGGTATGGATGGGTAGCTAGAGAGCAAATTTCCTGTAAAATACAAACAGTCCCAGAGTCTTCTCTGAGGTTATTCTAGCAGTGACGAGAATCAGCTAGACTGAAAATTTTTTTAATTATTATTTTTTATTGACACCTTCTATACTTACATACAAAAAAAAACACCATATTAGACTGAAAATTCTTTAACACCATCCGATTATCCAGGATCTTGGCTCAAAATGCCCATGTCTCCTTCCTGTCTAGGGCATCTCTGAAGGTCAAGTAAGAGCACATGAGACCCTTGCCACTTCCATATTCATCTGGCATAGAATCAGCTAGCTAAAGACCTCAAGGAGAACCAGTCATAAAGAACGTCTATGAAGACCAGTCTTCTGGACAAAGAGTATGTCACCAAGGCTTGAGAGGCCAGGGAACAATTAAATGGTAAAAATCAGAGGTGGGCTGGAGAGATGGCTTAGTGGTAAGGTGCTTGCCCCAGGACAAGGGGGCGCATGCATCTGGAGTTCATTTGCAGTGGCTGGAAGCCCTAGTGCACCCTCTCTCTCTCTCTCTCTCTCTCTCTCTAATAAACAAATAAAAATAAAATATTTTAAAAAAATCAGAGGTGGGGTGGTGAGCTAGACAGAGGCAGGTTAACAGTAAGGTCTAGATTTTTTTGTTTAATTTTTAACTTTTGGGGGTTTTTTGAACTAGGGTCTTCATTCTAGCCCAGGTTGACCTGGAACTCATTCTGCAACTCCAGGCTGGTCTTGAATTCACAGTGATTCTCCTACCTCAACCTTCCGAGTGCTGGGATTAAAGGTGTGCACCACCACACGTGTCCCTGGAATATTTTTATATTTCACAATGGGGTGGGGGGTGGTAGTTCAGATGTGGTGATCCTATAATCCCTGAACTTAGCAAGCAGGAGGATCATGAGTGTGAATCCAGACTGGGCTACAAAAGCAAAACCTTGTCTCAGAACAGAACAAGAAAAGAAGGGAAAAAATGGTTTTTGCACTATGCCTCCCTAATCCATTTCCAGATGATAAAACTGACAAAAATTACTAAGCCATGTCTCCCACTTTCCCTGCCTCCTTGGAGTGTATCACTGGGTGTATCTGCTGCTGTTGCCCTAGGAAGCCTGCAATCAATAAGCTCCCAGAGCTCAAGCTGTGCAACTCAAGTCAATCCCCCACCCTCCCATGTTTATTAACCCAGAAGCCCACTGGTGATCAGTCAGCATGGCAGTAGAAAAGCAATCACATTCTCTGTCTTTCTCATTACAAGCCAAATAACCAAACAAAGCAATATATAACTTATATGACACTTAAAAGTTCTGCATCTTCTGAGAGGATCCAGCTCCAACACATGACCTAAAGAAATACATGTTTGCTCATTTTACTTACAATAAGCACACCAATGCAAGCTACACGTGGTGATTCTTGATTGTTGAGGGAGCAGGATTGCCTCAAGTTTGAGGCCAGCTTGGGATACAGAGGCAGCCTCAGAAAAACCAAGAAGCAAAAAAAAAAAAAAAAAAAAGATTGGGAAAAGGGGGACATAACCTAACCAGTCAGTGATTGTCAAGCATGGTCCTTAGACCAACGTTCATGACATCACCAGAGAATTTGCTAGAAAGGTAGATTCTCAGGTTCCAACCCAAACTTACAAAATTGAAAAAAGTGGGAATGGAGCCCAGCAAGCTGTCTTTCAACATGTTCTCCAGGTGAGATAGGCAATTCTTAACACTATCTGGAGACTGCTACCACATTTTGCAGAACAGGAGAAAAAAGGGCACATTTAACAAGGCACAAAGAAGACCAGTTGTGCCAGTCAGCTTATGCCCTACAGACTGAAAGGATATAGTTGAATGACTACACTTTTCCTGAAAAGGCACAAGTGAGAACAAGAGATATGAAGATACTCCTCACAACTGGTCTACCTAGTTTTTGACTTTTCCTTTAGGACTCTCTAAAAAAATCAGGCATTCTTTATATTGTTTTGTTAAGGAAAAAATGGATTTAAAAAATACAACTATATGTCTAGCACTGAAACCAAGTCTAGGTTCCTAATTTACCCTACTTGGTGTCTACAATAAATATACATACACCAAACAGTTAAGTGTCACATTTTCCACAGGTCCATTCTGTTCATAGTTCTCTTTTTTCTTTGGAAAACACTGAATACACTGTCCACAGACAAACTGGCCTCGATATCCATGACCTTGCAGTGCCTAGCAATATCTTAATAAGACCCTCATACCAGAAGAAAAAGATGATGACATCAAATTAAAAGAGAGACTACAGGAGAAAGAGAAGGGATATGATGGAGAGTGAAATTCTGTAGGGGAATGGGGGGAGGGAAATATCACGGTTTATTTTAAGTATAGAAGTTGTCAATAAAAATAATAATAATTTAAAAAAGAAAAAGAAAACACTGAACACACAAAAGGTAATTCCCCATCATAGACTCCTAATTCCCCAAACACACAGCTCTCTAATCTGTAACTATAACCATATGAAAACTTACCTTTATGACCTTCTCTACCCAGAGACAATGTTGGATGAAGATTTTGATGTATTATTTGAATTAAATCTTCATGGTTTGTGCTTTGAGGACACCATATTTCTGTAAATCGGTTTCTTAAGGCAGGAGATAGCTATATGAAAGACAAATTCTAATGAATTTAAAACCTATGAAGCTAGAAAACAAGTCTTTTGAAAAGAAAGCAGTAAATTAAATAAACATAAAATGCCTCTTTTATCACCTGGGCTAGTAGATACAGATTACTGAAGGCCTACTTGTTCCTGGCTCCTCACAGATGCTATCTCAATCATGTCTACAACACCACCTTTGGCATTAATCCCCTTCTCTTTATAGATGTGTTACAAAATATAAAGCACCATAAAGTAAGTGATACAAATATTGGGATTCCAGTCCAGCCAAATATGCACTCTTCCACTTAATAAAAAGTTCTTACTTTTACCTTTATATTTGTTACACAAGTAATCATCTTCTCATAGAGAAAGGCTATATGGAGAAGAAGGGAAAAAACTTCATTTATATGGCTCAAAATGAGTACAACTGTAAGGAGACTTATATCTCACCTGTGGACTAACCAAGTCTTATTTAGCTCTTCCTGTCTTCCAGCCTCTGCTCCCTATCTACATTTTACTTTCCCTATACAAACTCATAGAACCTCTGTTCACAAAGGATTGCAATGCCATAAATGTATAATCATTAGTTTGTCATCAATTTTGTCATTGCAGTTCAGTTTTCTGTAAGAGGACAAGGAACAAACAATGCCTGTATCCAGAAGGAGCTCATTAAAGATCTAGTAGATCTGTGAGTATGTAAATGTGTCTCACTGCTACATGAGATGATTACTGACTCTGGTGTTTAGGATCCTACCTTGCTCTATTAGATATACAAAACCAAAAGCTAGCTTTTCCTTAGGTAATAGTTAGCTACCATAATCTTATCATTGAAAATGCAAGCTAACCTGACAAGTAAGTTAGTATAAACAACTATGAAATCAGATCTCTTCTTAAGCTCTGAGAAGATACCATGTTCATATTTTAGGTATTCCAGCAAGTTATCAGAGTCCACTCCCTGACCCATCACAATAACCATAACAGACCTGGTAAATAATGCTGCCTTCTCCACTGAAGGGTTTCATAAGCTTTCTGAAAGCCACAGGGTTGTTGGTTCCTGAGTATATAACTTTACTAACAATTTGAGAGTGGAGAACATAATCCTTAACAAAATAAATACAATAGACCTACAAAACTAGAAGTAGCTATGACACTTGGCTTTTTTTTTTTTTTTTTTTTTTTTTTTTTTTGCAAGGTATGGTCTCACTCTGGCCCAAGCTGACCTGGAATTAACTATGTAATCTCAGGGTGGTCTCGAACTCTCAGCGATCCTCCTACCTCTGCCTCCCAAGCGCTGGGATTAAAGGCGTGCGCCACCACGCCCGGCTTTGGCTTCGCATTTTTGAGACAGGATTTTGTTATATATCCCAGGCTGGTTTTGCCCAAGTAGCAGTCCTCCTGACTCTGCCTCCCAAGCAGTGGGATTACTGGTGTGCATCACCATACCTGCTGTTACTTATGGCTTTTATTTGACACCCTAAAATCACTCATAAAGCTAAGATTCTGCTGGGTCTGGCAGTGTATGCTTGCAAACCCTAGGAAGCAGGAAGGATGCTGAGGCACAAGTTTAACCATGAACTGAAAAGTAATCTAAGCCATACAGTGAGACCTTGTCTCAAAACACACACACAGACACACACACACACGAGCACGTGCATACACACACGTGTGCACATGCACACACATACACACAAAAAGAAACTCTAAAAGCAAAGACTGAAATTTGAAAAAAAATATTTACTATACCAAGTCTTCCTATACACAAAGTACATATTTATTTTAGTAAGTAGTTTCATGCAGAGCTTAAGAGCATTTGTCAAAATATCATAAAGGCTAGCAAAGAGACTGAAATTAATAACATTATGGGGATATGCACAGAATGAGTGGCTAAATACAGAAATGTTTTTAAGATTTTCAAATAAAATAATCACAAAATATCTTTAATGGATGTTTACAAAACTCTCCCCAAACCCCAAGGTAGGGTTTCACTCTAGTCCAGGCAGATCTGGAATTCACTATGTAGTCTCAGGGAGGCCTCCAACTCACTGTAATCCTCCTACCTCTGCCTCCCAAAAGCTGGGATTAAAGGCATGTGCCACCACACCTAGTGTTGTTTTGAAAACTTTTAAAAATTTTATTTTGGGGGGGAGGTGTCTGCCATCACGCATGTATGAGTCAGAAGACAACAACACAATGTAGGAATTCTCCTTGCACCTTGTTTGAAACAGCGTCTCTCTTGTTTGCTAGTAGGAAAGCCATACAAGCCAGCTGACGAGCTTCAGTGTTCTGACTCTGCCTCCATTTCCATGCATGCACTGGGGTTACAGAGATGTGTTACTCTGCATAGCTATTGAGGACCTAAACTCCAATTAACAGGTTTGCAGAGCAACCACGTGGGACCACACAGCGACCTTCCCAGCCCTCTTTTATGGATTTGTACCTATTACTCAGTTGTCACCCAACACACAATTTCAAATGTATCACTACATACTTTTGAAGTTCAAAAACTAGAAATACAGTACTTTTTAGGAAGGATAGCTTTACCTCTTTTTTTCCAAAGTCACCCCCAGGGTTCATGGTTGCTAAGATGCGAAATTTTTTCCCAGCAGTTAACACCTCTACCTTGCCATCTGGGCTGCCCTTTTCAGCTAATACCAGAGACTTTTCAACTTCAAGGACGCTAAAAGAAAAATTGACAAAAATTAGATAATGTTTGTTTATATATAACATCATATGAATTTCAATATTCTGTTTAAAAAAATTTTGTGGGCTGCCTGTGAAGCCTAAGGTTCGAGGCTCAAATCTCCAGTACCAATTAAGCCAGATACACAAGTTGGTGTATGTATCTGGAGTTCATTTGCAGTGGCTGGAAGCCCTGGTGCACCCATCCTCTCTTTCTCTGTGTCGCTCTCAAATAAATAATAAAAATCTTTTTTAAAAAAATTTGTGCTGGATGTGGTGGCATATAACTTTAATCCCAACACTCAGGAGGAAGAGGTAGGAGGATTGCCAAGAGTTCAAGGCCACCCTGAGACTACAGAGTGAATTCCAGGTCAACCTGAGCTATAGCGAGACCCTGCCTCGAAAAAACAAAAACAACAAATTTTGTGTATATGTGTGTACACACATGTGAGCACAGGCACACATGTCATGGCGCATGTGGAGGTCAAAGAACAACTTTCAGGTGTCACTCTTCACCATCTACGTCTCATGAGGTCTTATACTGTTCATGGCTACTTTCTCACCAGGCAAACAGGGGCCTGTGCTGCCGGCGGATTCTGCTGCCTCCACATCCCTTCTGACCCAAAAGGCTGAGAGCTGAACTTGGGCACTCATGCCTGCACTGCAATAGCTTTACCATTGAGCCACCGCCCCTGTCCTGATTTTAACATCCCTCAGAAAGAAAAGTCATATCCTCTTCTGAGCTGAGCCATCAAGATATAATTTTCCTATCACACATTGTAAAATTGCTCAGATATTACAATTTCTGTTATGGTTCTTCTCCTTTTTTTCCCCCAATGAAATGGTCTCAATATTTAGTAAATGCTAACCTAGATCTCTTGATTCTCCTACTACAGCTTCATGACTGCTAGAATTGCAGGTGAGTTGCCACCATACCTATCAGGAACATATTTCTGATCCAAAGGATTTTGGTTTTTCAAGGTAAGGTT
Source organism: Orientallactaga sibirica (assembly GCA_036365145.1). Lineage (NCBI taxonomy): Eukaryota > Metazoa > Chordata > Mammalia > Rodentia > Dipodidae > Orientallactaga > Orientallactaga sibirica. The sequence goes on from JAEOAD010000020.1 coordinate 1,747,597, forward strand.
TCATTCTAGTCCAGGCTGACCTAGAATTCACTATGCAGTCTCAGGATGGCCTCAACTCACAGGGATCCTTTTACCTCTGCCTCCCAAGTGCTGGGATTAAAGGCATGTGCCACCATGCCTGGCAAGGATTAAAAATTTTTTTTTGTTCATTTATTTTTATTTATTTGAAAGCGACAGAGAAAGAGGCAGATAGAGAATGGGGGTGCCAAGGCCTCCAGCCACTGCAATTGAACTCCAGATGCATGTACCCAATCGTCCATCTGGCTTACGTGGGTCCTGGGGAATCAAGCCTCGAACCAGGGTCCTTAGGTTTCACAGGCAAGCGCTTAACCACTAAGCCATCTCTCCAGCCCTTAAAAAAATTTTGAAAAACCCCTAAAGCTGGGGAAATGGCTCAATGGTTAAAGTGAATTGCTTGACAAGCCACGGTTCAGTTTCATAGTACCAATGTAAAATCCAGATGCACACAGTGGCACATACATGTGGAGTTCATTAGCAGCAAGAGACCCTGAATTGGATTCACCAGTACACACATAAAGCCAGATACACAAGGTGGTGCATGCATCTGGAGATCATTCATTACAGTAGCTAGAGGCCCTGGTGCACCCATTCTCATTCTCAAATAAATAAATAAATATATTTTTTAAAACCCTTCTGTGGGGGCTGGAGAGATCAGATGGCTTAGTGGGTTAGGTGATTGCCTGCAAAGCCAAAGGACCCAGGTTCCTCAGGACCCACGTAAGCCAAATGCACGAGGTGATACATGAGCCTGAAGTTCATCTGCAGTGGCTGAATGCCATGGCATGCCCATTTTCTCTCTCTCTCAAATAAATAAAATATATATATTTAAACAAAAACCCCTGTGTTTTACATTGCTCTTATATGGCAGTTGTCTTAGCAGGAATCTTGCATGCAAATGTTCATAGTATTTTTATTCATAAAACCCCACAAGCAGAAACAACTCAATTTCCATCAAATGGTGAAGGGTTGAACAAAATGCCATATATCTTAATGCTGTTAGCAATAAAAGGGAATATATGAATGATATATATTGTGACAAGGATGAACTTCAAGATATTAATACAGACTGCTACAGGTGAGGCCCAGTAATTCTATCTCATTCTAGGCAATAAAGTAACTTCTAGGCTAGCCTGCATTACCAATACATTATCTAAGAAAACCAAAAACAGCATCAAAACTAAGATAAGAAGCATTTATATGTAAAATTCAGAAAAAAAAAATCTAAGAGCAAAAGTTAATTAATGGTCACCTGGAGCATAGAGTAAATGTCAGAAAAAAAAACGTACATGTAAAAGAAATCCTACTAAAGAATATTGTATTAATGGAAAACTTGATTGTGGTGGTTAAAAAAAAACCTCAATAAATTCATCAATCATTTTTCTGTAAAAGCCGAGTCAACAAAAATATCAACTCAAGATTCTCAAATGTGTCACCTGTTAAGTCGTTCTAAGACAGAGTCATCAGCCAGTGAGATCTCATCCAAGAGGAAAAAGCTGTCTTCCTTCATGGCCAGAACAAGAGGTCCATCATGCCACTCAAATAGCCCTATGTCTATTTCTTCCTAAAATTTGGAAAAGAAGAGATAGGAATTAAAGAGCAGTTGGCTCCACAAGAAAATACAGAGATAAAACAGGCAATAATCAAAAAGAAAGAGAACAAAACCTGTAAACCAGGATGCTCATGAAAGCTCAGTAGAGATCAGTGAAAATTTAAAGACATGCACACAAAAACAAACCTCAAGCGGGGCATGGTGGTACACTCCTTTAATCCCAGCACTTGGGAGACAGAGATAGGAGGATCACCATGAGTTCAAGGCCACCCTGAGACTACAATAGCAAATTCCAGGTTAGCCTGGGCTAGATTGAGACCCTATCTTGAAAAACCAAAAATTAAATTAAAATAATAAACATCAACCTAGATCTAGAACCGCTATTATGAACAAAATCCAACAGTTGGGGCTGGAGAGATGGCTTAGCGGTTAAGGTACTTGCCTGTAAGCCTGAGGACCCAAGTTCAATTCCCCAGAGCCCATATATGCACATGGTGGCAAATAGGTCTGGAGTTCATCTGCACTGTCCATAGGCCCTGTCATGCCCATTCTCTCTTTCCTTCCCTCCCCTCTGATCTCTCTCTAAAAAATTAAACGTAAAAAAAAAATTAAACAATTAAAAAAAACCCAAAAGGGGCTGGAGAGATGGCTTAGCGGTTAAGCGCTTGCTTGTGAAGCCTAAGGACCCCAGTTCAAGGCTTGATTCCCCAGTACCCAAGTAAGCCAGATGCACAAGGTGGCGCATACATCTGGAGTTCATTTGCAGTGGCTGGAAACCCTGCTGTGCTATTCATTCATTCATTCATTCATTCATTCATTCATTCATTCATTCTCTCCCTCTTTCTCTATTGCTCTCAAATAAATAAATAAACAAAAAATTTAAAACACCCAACAGATGCATAAATATAGCAAACAAGAGTTCTTTAAATAAACACACCAATATTTCCTACTAAACAAACCTTGTCATTTTGCTTCTGTCTCACTGGCCGTAGGCCACCAAGGAAGTCTGATGTCTCCATATTTAAGTGACAGTTGACTGAGTACAGTTTCTTGTTTGCCAAGGCTGCAAATACCTGGCAAATCGTAGTTTTCCCACACCTATTAGAAATGTACAGTAGATTAACAAATAACAAGGAGCACTGTGTTCCAAATAAGAAGCCACACACACTGCACCAGCAAAAGGAGGAGTCATAGTGAGAACCTCACTGTAGCAGCAGTCAGTGAATGTCAACAGAGGACCTCTAAACACCAGGATCATGGTACCCCACAGCAAAATAAATGCCACCCAGCCATCTATTTTACTCATAATGACATCCACTACACAAATTCCAACTTTTTCCAATTGTACCAACAACAATCAAGACAGAGGAAAGGGGGAGGGATTATCATGGTTTATTGTCTATATTTATGTTATAAATAATAAAAAAGAGGAAGAAATACCTGTATAGTTTATCAAGAAACACTAGTATATCTCTTCTCCTCTACACATCTATTGAATGAACCTGGAGAAATGGCTTGGCGGTAAAGGCACTTGCCTGCAAAGCTAAAGAACCCAGGTTCAATTCCCCAGGACCCACATAAGCCAGATGCACACAGTGGCACATGCATCTGGAATTCCACTGCAGTGGCTGAAGGCCCTGGGGCACCCATTCTCTCTCCAGCCATTCATTTATCTGTCTCTCATAAATAAATAAGTTAATTAATTTAACTATGGCTAGAGAGATGGCTTAGCTGTAAAGGTGTTTGCCTACAATGCCAAAGGACCTAAGTTCAATTTGCCAGTATCCAAGTAAGCCAGATGCACAAGGTGATACATGCATCTGGACTTTGCTTTGCTTGGCTGGAGGCCCAGGGATGCCCATTTTCTCTCTCTTTCACTCTGCCCACCCTCATTCTCTCTCAAATAAAATATTAAACATTAATTAATTAAATGAATGAATAAAAACCACCCCAAATGATAATGGAAGAAATATCACCTCTTGCTTTTTTTTTAAAGGAAGGGTGCGGGGGAGGGGGATAGTTAGTAAGGCCTGACAACCTTGGTTTGATTTTCCAGTACCCATGCAAAGCCAAATATTCAGAGATTTTATGTGTATTTGGAGTTTGGTTCCAGTGGCAGGAACCCCTTACCCCAGTTGCAAATATATTTTAGAGAGGAAAAATGCGGGTGAAAAGATAAGTCACAAAAGGTGTTCATAAATAAGTCCTTGAGAAGTAATCCAATGGACCTATCTGAACTGAAGCCTCAACAAGTTACTGCTGAAGAACATTACCCAGTGTCTCCAACTAGCAGAACTGGTTCACCAAATTCCAATGCTCGTCCTACCAGCATCGCCAGTCGCCTCATGCTTTCAGTCCATGCAATATGGCTAAACTTAGACTCCAATACAGATGACTGGGTAGATGATTTACCTATCCAAAGCAGAATAAATTATTAGGTTTTAATGAGTATAACTTGATTCATATATATATATATACTTGGATTTTTAAAGTAGGGTCTCACTCTAGCCTAGCCTGACCTGTATAATTCACTATGTAGTCTCAGGTTGGCCTCAAACTCACAGCGATCCTCCTGCCTCTGCCTGAGGGCTAGGATTAAAGGCATGAGCCTTGTACTTTTGTCTACTCACCTAATAAATTTAAGACATTTTCCTTAGAGAAAAGAGTTGAAGGACTCAATTTTTTCTTGAAATGTTTTTCAAGGACTTCTTGAATCACATCAACTTCTTCCTGCTTCCTGACCCGGCCTGCTAGAAGCATAAAGCCTGAGAATGGGGAAAGGGAAAAAGAATGATAAACTATCCAGTGGCATTACCAAAGGATGTTGAGAACATAAAGGAAGAACAACTTTCACATGCTGGTGAAGTAGAAATGTAAAGAACCACCTAAGAAAACTCAATGGCCTGTTATAAAAGTAATCATATGCATGAACTAGACCAATGATGACATGTAGGTACTACCAAACATAAATGAGCATAAGTGCACAAAAAGAAACATGGACAGTATCAGAGCAGCTTTATTCCAAAGATCCTAAAACTAAAATAACCCAAATTTCCATGCTTAAGATAAAAGATAAGGGCTAGGGAAGTGGCTCAGCAGTTAAAAGCCCAAGTTCAATTCCCCAGTGCCAACATGGAGCCAGATGCACAAAGGGGTGCATGTTTTTGGAATTTGCAGTGGTACCTGGTGTGCCCATTTTCTCTATTCTCTCTTCATAAATAAATGAATAGTAGATAAATTGTGGTTATCTCTATTTACTGGGTTATTACCCACATAACTTAATAATAATGGAAAAAGCTCTGATATACACAATAGTCTGGCTGAATGAAAAAGTTAGATCCCAGGAATATATATACCATGTGATTCCATTTATGTGAGGCTCATGCACAGAAAAAAAAAAATCAATCACTGTAACAGAAATGAGAAGAAATGGCTATCTCCTCTTACAAGAGAAAAGAAATAGCCACGCAAGCCTGTTTCAGGTAAGCCTGTATGTTGGGCCCTATGAGGCCCAGGTGTGAGGCCTAGTAGAACTTCCTAAGCCTGACTAGAGTTTGGCGACCTGTCTTTGGCCTACTTCCGCTTAAGAGTGACTCAGCAAGGCCTAAGCTGAAACTGCCTCCGCCAGCTACTGCTGACATGGTGAAATACTATTGGCCCTTACACCTTTCTCTCATCCTTTTTCCCACCCTCTTTCTCAAACTATATATATACCCTCTCATTACAATAAAAGACGAGTTCCTGCCTTGACAGACTCCCGGCTCAGTGTGGTTTTTTTCTCCCCTGTGTTTTAGGGGGGAGGTGTCTGAGCCGCCGACACCCGTCATCCCGCTCAGCCTCAAGAGGAGCCGCTGGCCCGGCTCTCTCTCTTCCACTCTACCTGCCAGGGGAAGAGGAACCAGCACCTGTAACCCTAGTTCTTTACAGGGTAAGGATAGTTCCTGGCTATAGACCAAATGTTTGGCCACCATGGACTACGTATGAGACATGAGGGACGAAAAAAGGAATAGATTAGTTTATACCTAAGATTTGAAAATATTCTCAATTAATTTCCATACCTATGTAAAAACATTTACTTAATACAAAAGCTTAAGATAATGTATCTACTACCTGATCAATCAACTTAGACAAAGTCTAACTATACAACCTCAAACTTGCGATGCCCTTGTCTCAACCTTCCAAGTGCTGGGATTACAGATATGCACTTAGGGCATCATCTATTTTGTATAGAGTAAAAAGAAGATAAAGGGGCTGGAAAGATGGTTTAGCAGTTAAGGCACTTGCCTGGGTAGCCTAAGAATCCAGGTTTGTATCCCCAGTACCCACAAAAACCAGATGCACAAGGTGGAACCTGGGTCTGGAGTTTGTTTGCAGTGGCTAGAAGGCCCTGGTGTGCCCATTCTCTATCTGCCTTTCCCTCTCCCTCCCTCTCTCTCATAAATAAACAAACAAATTGGATATAGTTTAGTGGTAGAGGAGGTGCAGCTCAGCATGTTTAAGACTGGGTTTAAAACAGGTATTTAAGACCTGGAGAATTGGCTTAGCAGTTAAGCACTTTCCTGCAAAGCCAAAGGATCAAGGTTCAATTCCTGAGGACCTACATAAGCCAAATGCACAAAGTGCCGCATGCATCTGGAGTTAGTTTGCAGTGCCTGGAGGCCCTGGCATGCTCATTCTTTCCCTCTCTCATACATAAATAAATAAATAAATAAATAAAAAATTTAAAAAGAGGTATTTAATTTGATGCCACCCAGGGACTACATACTGAATTCCAGGTCAGCTTGGACTAGAGTGAAACCCTACCCCAAAAAACCACAAAGAGGTATTTCAAAGCCGTTTTGCTCTAAATGAGGCCAGGGAAAGAGATTGAGTAAAGAAAAGGTGGAGGAAGGGCTAATCAAAACTTAAAAGGATATAAATAAGTCATATAGAAACCTACTTTTTTTGGACAATGGAATAGACACTCGGAAGCCATAGATTGTCACTAGAAAATTTTCAGTGCCAGGGATGGGATACCTTCCAGTGAGTTGTTGTCCAGGGAGGTCACTGATACCCCCAAAACATTACAGCTATTGCTGAGGCTCTTGGTTTCTCACCAGGAATAGATGGTAAGACCCTATTGCTGAAGACTCCACACACTTGGGTTGCAAGGTCACTGAGAAATCCTCCTGGAGCTGAGCTGAAAACCTCCTCCATGTAGGCGAACAGACAGAAAGATGGAAAAAACCTACACTGCATGCAGTTCAAAGGGACAGAGAGAAATCACCAGGAGAGATATTCAACAGTGGACATTTACCTGTGTCCCTTTGATTGCCCTCCAATGCATGAACCCACCTTTACTAAATGCCCAAATCGCCAACATTACCCAAAACTACACCAATCCAATTTCAGGGTCCCTTAGATAGACCTAGTGAAGAACTACCCCAATTGCCACACCCGATGACCACACTCAGCTCCAAGAACTCAAATTAGTCATTGATCCAATTCCCTAATAGTAGCTAGGGTTGCTTCTTCAGGAGGGAGAAAGAGGCAGTTTAAGGTACCAGTTGAAGATAAAGCAATGTCCTAAAATCACATAATCATCTTATTAGATGCGAAAGAAAAAAAAAGCATTAGACAAAATCCAACATCCCTTCATGATAAAAGTCCTACAGAGACTGGGAATAAAAGGAACATATCTCAACATAATAAAGGCTACTTATGACAAACCCACAGCCAACATAATACTAAATGGAGAAAAACTTGAAGGTTTTCCACTAAAATCAGGCACAAGATAAGGGTGTCCACTGTCCCCACTTTTATTTAATATAGTACTGGAAGTCTTAGCCATAAAATGGATACCAATTGGAAAGGAGAAATCAAGTTATTATTTGCAGATGATATGATTGTATGTATAAAGGATCTAAAGACTCTACTAGCAAGTTGTTAGAGCTGATAAATACCTATAGCCATGTAGCAGGACACAAAATAACACACAGAAATCAGTAGCCCTCCTATATGCTAACAACAACACACACAGAAGATGAAATCAGACAATCACTCCCATTCACAATTACATCAAAAAATAATAATAATAAGCCGGGCGTGGTGGCGCACGCCTTTAATCCCAGCACTCGGGAGGCAGAGGTAGGAGGATCGCCGAGAGTTCGAGGCCACCCTGAGACTACATAGTTAATTCCAGGTCAGCCTGGACCAGAGTGAGACCCTACCTTGCAAAACCAAAATAAATAAATAAATAAATAAATAAATAAATAAATAAATAAATAATAATAATAAATAATAAAGTACCTTGGGATAAACCTAACCAAGGAAGTGAAGAATCTCTACAATGAAAACTTTAAAACACTCAAGCAAGAAATTGCAGAAGACACTAGGAAATGGAAAAACATCCCTTGTTCTTAGACTGGAAGAATCAATATTGTGAAACTGGCAATCCTACCAAAAGCAATCTATACATTTAATGCAATCCTCATCAAAATTCCAATGGCATTGTTCCACAGAAACAGACAAAAACAATACAAAAATTCATTTGGAAGCACAAAAATACCTCAGATATCTAAAAAAATTTTGAACCAACAAAAGTAAGGCATCACCATACCTGATTTTAACCTATATTACAGAGCCATAGTAACAAAAACAGCATGGTACTGGCACAAAAACAGACATGTAAACCAATGGAACAGAACAGAGGACCCTGATGTAAGTCTGGGGAGCTACAGCCACCTGATCTTTGACAAAAATACCAATAATATTCATTGGGAAAAGACAGCCTCTTTAGCAAATGGTGCTTGGAAAACTGGATATGCATCTGTAGAAGGATGAAAATAGATCCTTATCTTTCTCCATGCACAAGAATCAAGTCCAAATGGATCAAAGACCTTAATATCAAACCTGAAACTCTGAAACTGCTAGAGGAAAAAGTAAGGGAAACCCTTCAACATATTGGTCTTGGAATAGACTTTCTGAATATAACCCCAATCGCTCAGGAAATGAAACCACAGATCAACTGCTGGGACCTCATGAAATTATAAAGCTTTTGTACAGCTCAGGACACTGTGATTACAGCAAAGAGGCAACCTACAGAATGGGAGAATATATTTGCCAGCTATACATCTGACAGAGGGTTAATATCTAGGATATACAAAGAAATCAAAAAATTAAATATTAAGAAATCAAACAATCCAATTAAAAAATGGGCTATGGAACTAAATAGAAAGTTCTCAGAAGAACTACAGATGGCATATAAATATCTAAAAAAATGTTCTACATCCATCTCACTCCTGTCAGATTGGCTACCATCATGAAAACAAATGACTATAAATGCTGGCGAGGATGCTGAAAAACAGGAACCCTTCTACTCTGTTGGTGGGAATGCAATCTGGTCCAACCATTGTGGAAGTCAGTGTGGAGGCTCCTGAGACAGCTAAATATAGATCTACCATATGACCCAGCTTTACCACTTCTAGACATATATCCTAAGGACTCGCCTCACTACCTTAGAGATACTTGCTTGACCACATTTATTGCCGCTCTATTCACAATAGCTAGGAAATGGAACCAGCTTTGATGTCCCTCAACTGATGAGTGGATAATGAAGACGTGGCACATTTATACAATGGAGTTCTACTCAGCAGTAAAGAAAAATGAAATTATGGAATTTGGTGGAAAATGGATGGATCTGGAAAGGATTATACTTAGTGAGGTAACCCAGGCCCAGAAAGCCAAACATCACATGTTCTCTCTCATATGTGGATCCTAGCTACAAATGATTGGAATTCTATATGAGTAAAAATAAAACTCAGTAGCAGAAGCCAGTAAGCTAGAAAGGGGATGTAAAGGAAATAGAAAGGGAGGGGGGCCCTTAATAGGATGGTATTGTATATATGTAAGCAGAAGAACAGATTAATGGGGGTGAAAAGGCCTAAGTGACGTCAGGGGAAGAGACTGAGTAAAGGAAAGGTAGAGGGAGGGCTAATTAAAATCTAAGAGGTTATAAATAAGTCATATGGAAACCTACTTTTCTGCACAATGGAACACTCAGAAGCCATAGACTGTTACTCGAAAATTTTCAGTGCCAGGGATGGGATACCTTCCCGTGAATTTTTGGCCAGGAGGGTCACAGATACCTCCAATACATTATAGGCCATTGCCAAGGCCCTTGGTTTCCCACCAGGACTAGATGGTAAGACCCTATTGCTGAAGACTCCACATACTTGGGCGGCAAAGTCACTGAGAAATCCTGCTGGATCTGAGCTGAAAGCCTCCTCCATGTAGACTGGCTGACAGAAATTGGAAAAGCTTCACTGCATGCAGTTAAATGGGAGAGAGAAATACCAGTGAAGGTTCTCAACAGCTTCAAATTTGTCCAGCCAAGCCAAATGAGCCAACAGGTGCTATAGTGGCATGTCTGTTATGGGGGAAACTAACTGCTCTCTAATTGGACTGGAGGCCTGCTCCATGGGAGGGAATACAGCCCTGATACTGAAAACCTACAACAGGATTAGTCATGAGCCATAGGGGTGTAACATCTGCTGGTGTCTTGCTAAATGTATATACTGTGCTCACCAAACTGCCCAGTAAACACTTCTCTTAATGTCCATATCCTTATATTAATGCTACTCTCACTTTTGGTTAGAGAAGCTTCTCTTTTCAGATGGTGGCGACCTTGTGATGACTCAGACAGCACCATGGTGCTGAGAAGAAGGGACAGAGGAGTGCTCAGCACTGAAACATCTCAAACACACCTTCCAAGGCTCAGGGTCCAATGAAGAAGAGGGGGTGGAAAGAATGTAAGACCCAAAGGAAGAGTAGGACTCCTTACAAGTTGCTCCTCCAGACACAAAATGGCCTGGATATCCATGACTTCACAGTGCCTGACACTACCTACACAAGATCATCATAATAGAAGGAAAAGATCATGACATCAAACTGAAAAGAGAGACTGATTGAGAGAGGGAGGGGATATGATGGAGAATGAAGTTTCAAAGGGGAAAGTGAGGGAGGGAGGGAAGTACCATGGGATATTGTCTACAATTAAAGAAGTTGTCGGGCTGGAGAGATGGCTTAGCGGTTAAGGCGCCTGCCTGCTAAGCCTAAGAACACCAGTTCCAGTCTCCAGGTCCCATATTTAGCCAGATGAAAAGTGCCACAAGGGTGCAATGCTGCACTTGACCACAAGGGGGCGCACGCATCTGGACTTCGTTCACAGCATCTGAGAGGCTGCTGGCTTGCCCATCTCTATATGTCTTCTTCTCCCTCTCTCTCTGTGTCTCTTTCCCCCTCCCCCAAAAAAGAAGTTGTCAATAAAAAATAAATTAAAAAAAATTTTAAATTAAAAAGAAGATAAAGCAATGAGCCAGCCTTTTCAGTCTTCATTTGGCTGAAGGTCAGGACATAGATTCTCTTCATCTCTTCTGACTGCCTAGTTAACTAGATCTCTTTTCCTTTAACTCAACCTGATATCTTCCTAGGAAGGAATTCCCCTTTCCTAGACTGAAGATTCCTAGTTGAATTAAACCTGAACCTAGCATTGTGGAAGGTAAGTCAGCCTACATCCAGAAACTATAAATGACCCCAATTAGGGTCTCTAGTTGGGCTTTACCTTCTCCTTCCTTCTCATGGGTAGAGTACTCTGTATTCTGGACTTCACTCCTGCCTTCTCACAGGCAGGGGCTCCCCTATATTCTCTCTTGCTTACTTTTCCTAAGCTCTGGGGATCCCATTTCTGGTAACCCCCACTCATGCCTCTTGGTTAATCTTGGTCTTGAGTTCTATCTATAACCTAGTAAAACCTCTCTAAATCTAAAAAAAAAAAAAAAAAAAATAGAAAGAAAGAAAAGAAATTACTGCATTAATGACTTATCAGCACTTTTCAAATCAGAAGATTCCAAGATACTTTCTATTTTATTTATACAAAATAACATTTAAAGTCTTCCTATGAATTAAACTAAAATGTCTAAAGTGATGTGTGAACTATATGTGGTCACCCTGTTGCACATAAAGGGCCACTACTAACAACTACCTGCCTGACTCCTGAAAGGGTCATGTCATATCCTAACTTCTATGTGAGGCACTTCCACTTGCAGGAAAAGACAAGCCTTTGCAAGCCAAACATCATGGTACACATCTATAATCCCAGCATCTACAGGCTAAGGCAAAAGGATCACGCATTCCAGGCTAGACTAAGCTACATGGACCCACAAAGCAAAAGAGGGGGCTGGGAAAATGGATCAGTGGTTAAACCATTTGCAATTCAGGTGCCTCAGAACCTATGCAAAGGAGGACGTAGTGGGCATCTATAATCCTAGCACTCTTGATGCAAGACAGGAGAAATGTCAGCTAGCCTGGTTTATGCAGTAACAAACAACAAAAGAGTCAAGCTTTAAACAAGGTAGAAGGTAAGTAGTCCTCTGACTTCCGTACACATGCTATGGTTGACACACACTTACATGAACACACACAACACACACACACACACAAATAGTTGTCAGCCATCTTATCCAGTGGTGAAACCTGCAAAATAGACTAACCAGCCAAGAAAGATGTGCTCATGGTACATTAGTGGCATGGCTGTCATGGGATAACCAATGCTCTTTGTTTGGACTTATGGCCTGCTCCAGGGGAGGGAACTAAGGCCTGGTAAAGAAAACATAGTCAAAAGCCTATGGCTAGGAAAGCCGTAGAAGAGAATATATTACTACTGTTTGGCTAAATGTTGTGAACATAAATTGCCCATAAATATTTATGTCTTTGTCCACAGAATAGTGGACAGAGAAGCTTCTGTTTGCAGTTGGCACTGACTACTAGGAAGAATAAAACTCATCAAAGTGCTGAACATAAGTGACTGTTATGCTTAGCATTAAATTAGACATCTATAATATTCCCTCAAAGCTTAGGGAACATTGTAGAGGTGACAGGGAAGGAAGTAAAAGAGGATTGGGAGGGGTATTGTTGAACACTGACTTCTGGAGATGACATGTCTGTTGCATTCATGACCTCATACCGATTGCCACTACCTGTATGAGATCTGCACAGTATCAGGCCTATCAACCTTCTGTTATGGACAGTAGAGAAGAAAGATAAAAAATAGGGACTAGTTGGAAAGAGGTAAAGGAGAAGGGAGAAGGATAACAAAAGGAGGTAACAGGAAGGGATCATGATCAAAATACTTTAGTTATGAAAATTATCAATTAAAAAAGTTTAACAAGAAAAACGTGCTAAAAGAAAGATGTGGTAGAATTGACTACAAACAAGAGCATTAGGGCCCAAGAGAGAAACTGTTTCTGACAGTTGCAGGAAAATGTGAACACCAAGCAGAATTTGAGAAAAACTTTGTTTTAGGCCTGGAGAGATGGCTTATCGGATAAGGTGCTTGCCTGCAAAGACTAAGGACTTTGATTCCATACGGCAGTACATATGTAAGCCAGATATACAAGGTGACACATGTCTGGAGTTCATTTGCAGTGGCTGGAGGCCCTGTAGTGCCCATTCCCCACCCCCGTCTTCTTTTCCCTCCCTCCTTCCATCTCTTTACAAAAATAAATAAATGAAAAAAAAAAAACCTTTGTTTTAATAAGACATGGCAATTGACAGAACTTTACATACAAAAACATACCATCGTTGGCTAAATGCTGTAGCCAATCATACTCTTTCTCAGTTTGCTCAGCCAATCTGTACCTTTCAGCCCAACGGAACAGATCACGAAGGGTGATAAAGCCCTGCTTTCCAGCAAACACTGAGGAACTTCTGCGGTAGGACTAATAAAGTGTAAAACAAATGAAAAAGGAATTTGTTATACTGAGTGGAAAACATGTATTGCATAATTACAACTTATAAAATATTCCTAACAAATTTAAACTCTCATTATGATTTCATTCTAATCACATTAAATTTCTCATATAATTATGTGAAATGTTCAAACTCGTGTATAATAGCAGTGAACAATCAAGTCCCATATCTCATAAAGAAAAAGATAAACAATAACCAAATGGTGCCAAAGATGCAAGATTAGTTCCCCATATGAGAACACAAAATGAAGAGCATTAATTAATAGCTTTCTGGCAAGTAATTTAATAATATAGACTTTCTTGAAAGAATACTTTGAATTATAATATGCACCACGCTGGGGGTGGTGGCACACACCTTTAATCCCACAACTTGGGAGGAAGAGGCAGAGGCAGGAGAATCACTGTGAGTTCGTGGCCACCCTAAGACTGCATCGTGAATCCCAGGTCAGCGTAAGCTAGAGTGAGACCCTACCTTGAAAACAAAAACAAAAAACAAACAAACAAACAAAGTCAACCTTAGGGGCTGGCAGAATGCTTGCCTAGTGTGTATATTGCCCTCAATCTGATCCCTAGCACTACAGGGAAGTAGAAATGATGAACTGCAGCTTTTATTTTATTTTATTTTTTATTTTAGAGAGAGAATTGGCCTCAGCCACTGCAATCAAGATGCAAATGACTGCACCACCTAACAGGCATGTGCAACCTTGAGCTTGCCTCACCTTAGTGCATCTGGATTACATGGGATCCTATGAATTGAACATGGGTCCCTAAGCTTCACAGGCAAGCGCCTTAACCACTAATCCTTCTCTCAAGCCCAATCAACTGGAGTTTTATAGGTAACATGGGAGACCCAAAAGGAAGGAGTTTCTGTGTTCATTCAAGTGTGTCAAGGCTACGATAGGGAGGTAAATGCTAGACTTGTCTGGATAATATAAAACACTGTCTCCCAAAAAAAGGGCAGGGCTGGAAAGATGGCTTAGCGGTTAAGGCGCCTGCCTCCTAAGCCTAAGAAGGCCGGTAACAATCTCTAGTGGTTCCAACCTCCAGGTCCCACGTTAAGCCAGATGCAAAGGGCGCAATGCCGCACTTGACCACAAGGGGGCGCACACATCTAGATTTCGTTCGCAACAGCTGAGAGGCTGCTGGCGCGCCCATCTCTGTCTTCCTCTCCCTTTCTCTCTGTCTCTCTCTGGGTCTCTTTCCAAAAAAAAAAGAAAAAAAAAAAAAAAAAAAAAAAGGGCAGGGTGGGGAGGAATGTAGTGTGCCTTAGCCGAAGGCTTCTGTGTGTGTGTCCATCACACACATACAAATAGGGAGCTATAACTATATATAAGAAAATTTTTAGATGATTAAAAAACACATACACGTGCAAATTCCAGGTCGGCATGGGTTAGAGTAAGAACTTGCCTTTAAAAAAATTTTTAAAGGGTTGGTTTGCAAAAGAACAAATAACAGTGGCTAGAAATATGGCCTCTCAGTAATACTGAGCTTGCCTAACAGGCACAAGGCTGTGGGTTTAATCCTAACCCTAGAAGTCACCAACAATAGTTGTTAACAAAATGTATTTAAGGGGGCTGGAGAGATGGCTTAGTGGTTAAGCACTTGCCTGTGAAGTCTAAGGACCCCAGTTCGAGGCTCGTTTCCCCAGTACCCACGAAAGCCAGATGCACAAGGCAGTGCATACATCTGGAGTTTGTTTTCATTGGCTGGAGGCCCTGGTGTGCCCATTCTCTCTCTCTGCCTCTTTCTGTCTGTTGCTCTCAAATAAACAAATAAATAAAAATAAAAAATAAATGTACTTGAGAAACAAGATCTTCCCCAAAACATGCAAGCAAGCAAACCAACCAAGATCCTTCTCTATAAAAATAATAAATGGTCCTACAAAGGCAGCTTAGTGGTTAAGGCGCTTGCCTGCAAAGCCTAAGGACCCTGGTTCTACTCTCCAGGACCCAAGTAAGCCAGATGCACGAGGAGGCAAATGCATTTGGAGTTCGATTACATGGCTGGAGGCCCTGGCATGCTCATCCCCCCTTCTCACTCACTCATAAATAAATAAAACTTAAAAAAATAATAAATGGATAGACTTGTTTCTACCTAGTATAAAATTTTCATCACCAGCTGGGCGTGGTGGCACACACTGTTAATCGGGAGGCAGAGGTAGGAGGAGCGCGATGAGTTCGAGGCCACCCTGAGACTACATAGTTAATTCCAGGTCAGCCTGAGCTGGAGTGAGACGCTACCTTGAAAAACCAAAAAAAAAAAAAAAAAAATTTTTTTTTCATCATCAAATCTAATCACCACATTCCCTCTAAGTTCAGTCACAAGTAAGCAAAATACCTGAAGGTCCAACATGACTTTAACCAATTTACTGCAGTAAGAAGGTGGTAAACTACATCGCTTGTGCAAGATCATTTCCAACTCAGAACTGGGCAATTCATCAAAATGCAATTCCACAAAGCGGTTCCTGAAGGCTCTAGAAAGCACCTGTACAGAAAAAATATAGTATAAAGGTGCTTTTCATCAAATTTTTAAACTAAGAAGCTTTATTGTTCACCGGAAAAATAAAGTCCTTTCGTAAGAGGTTAAAATGTCTTATTCCTAACAAGGAATTTGCCATGTGAGATGGTAATGAATAAAAGATGGGAGCAAATGTTACATACCTTTCGGCCTCCATAAAGGCCTGGAGGATTTTGGGTAGCAAAGAGCATGAACCGAGAGTGTGCTTTAACAACTTCTTGTGTTTCTGTTATAAGCAATTCACGGTTATCATCCAACAATCTGTTCAGTGCCTCTAACACATCTGTAGGGGCCAAATTTAATTCATCTAAGACAATCCAGTAGCCTTTTCTCATAGCATCAATAAGAACGCCTAGGAGGAAATGAACACTAAGAATTAACATGAGTGTATGAATTACAACAATGTCTTAAAATGTGTATGTACAACAAACAAATCCTAGAATAACATTAAATTTCTAGGCAAATTAATCTGTGTAGCTAGACTATAGATCAAGGAAGTACATTCTTAACTAGATCAATGCCTTTTCTTATCAATAAAGGAGCTAGGGCTAACAAATACCTCTTTTCCAATATGTTTACTTTTTACCCCTGCACTCTCATTTCATTTAAGTCTCCTCTCTGTTTACCCCACTGTTTGATTCTCGAGAACATTAAATAGCAATTCACTTCCCCTATACAAAATCTGACCTAGGTCCTACATAGTTGAAACGATTAGTGGGGTACAAGTGGGGTACTAGCTAGCCTGCAAGGCATCATCCCTAAATTTTGTGCTGCTTTGGGCAAAGAAAAGCAGCCATTATAGTGACAGTAAAGGTTCCTCAATTAGCAAAAAATGACAAGTATTAAACAATGGGTCTTAAAAGATCAAGACCTATATCCATACAATGTGATATTAACATTACCTTCTTTAAAGACAAGCTTCCCTGAAGAGTCAGATGTATAGCAACCAATGTACTCCTGAATATCTGTGTGTTCATGATTGTTGATACGCACACAGTGGTTGCCAGTAGCTGCAGCCAGCCAACGGATTAGACTTGTTTTACCAACTGATGTTTCTCCCTGAATCAATATTGGATGGGTTCTGTAAAAGATAAGGCAATAAAGCAATTTAAAGTGGGGAGGAAGGGTGGCTGGAGAGATGGCTTAGTGGTTAAGGTACCTGCCTGTGAAGCCTAATAATGCCTATGCAAATCTCCAGGCCCATGTATACCCAGACACAAAAGTGACAGAAGCACACAATGTCACACATGCACACAAGGGAGCAGACACGTCGAGTTCATTCGCAGTGGATGAAAGGCCCTGGAGTGCCCATTCTCTTTCTGCTTCTTTCTGTCTCTCTCAAGTTAAAAAAAAAGGGGGGGGGGGCTGGAGAGATGGCTTAGCAGTTAAGATGTTTGCTTGCAAAGGAAAAGGACCCAGGTTCAATTTCCCAACACTCACGAAAGCCAGATGCACAAGGTGGCACATGCATCTGGAGTTTGTTTACAGTGGCTGGAAGCCCTGGCACGCCCATTCTCTCCCTCTCTATCAAATAAATAATGAAACAAAAATAAAAATGTTTTAAAAAGGGAGAGAGGGCTGGAGAGATGGGTGAGGAGTTAAGGTACTTGCATGCAAAGCCTAAGGACCTGAGTTCAATTCCCAAGTAACCACATAAAATCACATGCACAATGTGGCAAACACATCTGGAGTCGTTTGCAGTTGCTGGAGGCCCTGGCATGCCTGTTCTCTATCTGTGTGTGTGCATGTGTGTGTGTGTGTGTGTGTGTGTGTGTGTGTGTGTGTGTGTATGTATAAATGAATAGGGTGGGGCTGGGGAGATGTCTCAGTTGATATCATTCTTGTGCAAGCATGAAAACCTGAGCTTGATCCCTAGCACCCATTATAAAGCTGGGTATAGCAGCATGCACCTGTAACGCCAGTGCTATCAAGGCACAGACAGAAGGATCCCTGGTGATCCCTGGCTAGCTAACTTAGCCCAATTAGTAAGCCCCTAGTTTCAAAAAGTAAGGTAGATTCTCCAATACCCACATAAAGCCAGTGGATGAAATGGCACAATCATCTAGAGTTCATTTGCAGGGGCAAAAGGCCCTAGTGTGCCCATTCTATCTCTGCTTGAAAATATATAAAATGTTTTTAAAAAGAAGACAAAAAGGGTTGGAGAGATGGCCTAGCAGTTAAGGCACATGCCTGCGAAGCCTAAGGACACAGGTTTGATTCTCCAGGTCTCACATAAGCAAGATGCACATAGTGGCACATGCATCTGGAGTTCGTTTGCAGTGGCTAGTCCCTAGCATGCCCATTCTCACTCTCTATCTCTCTCTCCCTGTCTCTGTCTCTAATAAAGAAGTTAATAAATAAAAATAAAATCTTTGAAAAAAAGAAGACAAAATATAAGCACCCAATATTGACCTTCACATGCATCCACACATAGGAACATACAAACACAAAGAGGAAAAATAAACAGGCAACAGATAAAAGCTAGAATTTGATTAGTTGTTAAAAAAAAAAAAAGAATGACTAGGGCTGGAGAAATGGCTTAGCTGTTAAGACACCTGCCTGCTAAGCCTAAGAACACCCATTCAATTCTCCAGGTCCCACGTTTAGTCAGAGGCAAAGTGACACAAGGGCACAATGCTGCACTTGCCCACAAGGGGACGGACATGTCTGGAGTTCGTTCATAGCAGCTGAGAGTCCACTAACGTGCCCATTCTCTATCTGTCTCTCACCAAAAAAAAAAAAAATGACTATATCATAAATATTATCTTTAAAGAGCACTTTTACTGCCAGATGTGGTGGTGTACACCTTTAATCATAGCACTTGGGAGGCTGAGGTAGGAGGATCTCTGTGAGTTCTAGGCCAGCCTGAGACTAATTCCTGATCAGTTTGGGCTAGAGCAAGACCCTAACCTGTTGGGGGTGACAGACAGACAAAAAGAACAAACCTTTAGATATCTATGCATTGAATGGAATCTATATAAACTGTTCATCAGGCTGGAGAGATATGGCTTATCAGTTCAAGATGCTTGCCTGGGAAGTTTAAAGACACAGGTTCAATACCCTGTTACCCATATAAGCCAGAATCACAAGATTGCACATGTGTCTGGAGTTGGTTTACAGTGGATAGAGGCCCTAGCAAGCCCATCCTCGCTCTCTTGCTCTCTCTCTCTAATAAATAACATATTAGGAAAAAAAAAAAAAACTATTCCTCAAAAATCACCAAGCAGAATAATTACAAGCTCTCTGGTATTACTTGTTTAAAAAAAAAAAAAAAAAACCGAGAGAACCAGGGGTAGTGGCACACAACTTTCATCCCAGCACTCCAAGGCAGAGGGAGTTTGAGGACACCCTGAGACTACACAGAGAATTTCAGATTAGCCTGGGCTAGAGTGAGACTCTACCTTGGGGGAATGAAGATAAGTTGATGGTTGACTCACTTACCTAATTTAAATGTGACTACAATAGCTCCCCACAAAGGCACAACTAGAAACAATTCTTTGTGCAAGAAGAAAAGCCACAGTCCTGATTTTTAGATAGTAATAAATCAGTTACCCATTGAGTACCAATGAAAATCTTTCAAAGTTCAGAAAAGTAGGCTAGAGTAACAATTATGCCTACTCTTGCAGAAACTTCCCCAAGAGCATGAATAAAAAGCCCACACATACCCTGCAGAGACCACTCGAACTATATCTCTCAGATTTAGCTTAACAGAAGATGTCAGGACATATGTATCATCTATTGTAGGCTCATTGTCTCCTACTGAAATCCAGTAGCCTTCAACCTGGATAAGACGGCCACCTTTGGGTTCTGGAATAGGCTATAAGACAGAAACAACGAAAAATGATCCATCTACAGCCTCATGACAACTCGGACATTCACTCAGAGTGCTACTCTGTTCTAGGTGAATTCAAACTAAAATCTAATAGGCACAAAATTATATAGAGGAATGAGAACAAGATGTTGTCGTAGTACTAGCTATAAAATTGGATGTAGGTAGATTTAAGGGAAAAGAATACAATTAAAATAATTTATCATATATTGTACGATTCAATTCTCTCAACTTTGAAAATGCCTACTCCAATTAAATATTTTATCAAAAATATATATCTCATGCTGAGTATGGTGGCGCATGCCTTTAATCTCAGAACTTGGGAGACAAAGGTAGGTGAATCACCATGAGTTCAAGGCCACCCTGAGATTACATAGTGAATTCCAGGTCAGCTTGGACAAGAGCGAAACCCTACCTCAAAAAAAAAAGCAAAACAAAACAAACAAAAACAACAACAAAAACCCAGGTGTGGTGGCATATACTTTTAATCCCAGAACTGGGGAGGCAAAGGTGGATAGATTGCCATAAGTTCAAGGCCAGCCTGAGCCTATATAGTGAATTCCAGGTCAACCTGGGTCAGAGTGAGACTCTACTTCAACCGCCCCACCCCCAGCTGCCAAAAAAAATTATATATAGGGCTGGAGAGATGGCTTAGCGGTTAAGACGCCTGCCTCCTAAGCCTAAGAACGCTGGTTCCAATCTCCAGGTCCCACGTTTAGGCAGATGCAAAGTGATGCAAGGGCGCAATGCCGCACAACCAAAAGGGACGCACACATCTGGAATTCATTCGCAGATGAGAGGCTGCTGGCACACCCATCTCTGTCTTCCTCTCCCTCTCTGTGTCTCTCTCTCTCAAAATGTCTCTCTCTCAAAAAAAAAAAAATTATATAGAACAGGCTGGAGAGATGGCTTAGTGGTTAAGGCGCTTGCCTACAAAGCCAAAAGACCCACCACGTAAGCCAAATGCACAAAGTGGTATGTGCATCTGGAGTTTGTTTGCAGTGGCTAGAGGCCCTAGCATGCCATTCTCTTTCACTCTCTCTCTCAAATAAACGAATAAAAATAAAATATTTTTTAAACTATGTATCTCATATAAACCATATTCCTCAAATTGGGCCAGAGTTGTGAGGGAAAAGACACCATTAAGATTACATTCTAGGGCTGGAGAGATGGCTTAGCGGTTAAATGCTTGCCTATGAAGCCTGGCGAGGCTCGATTCTCCAGGACCCACGTAAGCCTTTAATGCACAAGGGGGTGCATGCATCTGGAGTTCGTTTGCAGTGGCAGAGGCCCTGGCGCACCCATTCTCTCCCTCTCTCTCTCTAGCCATTTCTGGATCTCTCTCAAATAAATAAATAATAAAATATTAAAAAAAAAAAAAAAAAAAGATTACAAGAGTTGGCGACGCCTTTAATCCCAGCACTTGGGAGGCCATCCTCGAGGCCACCCTGAAACTACCTAGTTAATTCCAGGTCAGCCTGGATCAGAATGAGACCCTACCTCACAAAACCAAAAAAAATAAAAATAAATTAATTAATTAATTAAAAAAAAAAGATTACATTCTAGATTACATAGAAGATACAAAACTGACCATTCAAAGAAATTATTTGTAACATGGATGATAGCATAATCTTTCCAATAGTGTTATTAGGCTGAATTGAATACACTGCATTTTTTACAAAACAAACTTCAAAACTATAAATACAGCCGGTGTGGTGGCACACACCTTTAATCCCAGCACTTTGGAGGCAGAAGAAGGAGGATCGCCATGAGTTTGAGGCCACCCTGAGACTACGTAGTGCATTACAGGTCAGCCTGAGCTGAAGTGAGACCCTATCTCTAAAAACAAAAACAAACAAAAAAACTGTAAATATAGAAAGTTTTCTATAAATTTGGTCTCCAATCTGAACTCTTTATAGGATCCTATCTGGGAGCGAGTTTTAAGCTTCCATCACAACCATGAGGAATTCACACAAAAAATGATTACTAAAGGATACTAGTATTTACTTATAATAACAATCAAAGCAAATATAAATTCTTTTCTCTATTTGTATATGTGCTTGTATACTGTATATGTTCTTTTGCAGTGGCTAGAGGTCCCAGCACACCAAATCAGTCTTTGTTTTTCTCCCCTCTTAATAGAACCCTCTATCCATCCACCACCCTGCCCACTATGATACAAAACCTCAACTATCAACATATTATAATATTATTATACTTTAACTGGAATATTATACATATTATACTTTAGCTGGAAAGGTCTACTTATAAAATTTAAATCTCCAGAGCAAAATCTGCCAGAACTTTTACCACCTAAGACATACAAAAACATATTTTTTAAGAAATTAATTTTTCTCCATAAATAGTCCAAAAAAAGTCAATGAACATACCTGTTTCAGTAGGCTTTTGACATTGCCAGAGATAATGTGTTGACAAATAAGCTTCTGAACTACTGGATGTGAAGCCCTGTCAAGCTGTGTCAAGAAACCCAAACAAAAGCCCTAAAAAGAAACAGAAATATGTGTAACACAAACTGCTCCTCCTTTGGGAAACAAAATTCAACCTTTAGGGGTACCACTTTCCAAAACAACTTGTAAATGTGATAAAGTGAGAGTAATAGGGCATGGCCTTTTTTTTTTAAATTATTTTATTTATTTTTGGAGAGAGACACAGAGAGAGAAAGACAGGGAGAGGAAGACAGATAGAGGTGGGCCCGCCAGCAGTCTCTCAGCTGCTATGAACAAAATCCAGATGCGTGCGCCCCATGTGGTCAAGTGCGGCATTGCGCCCTTGCATCACTTTGCATCTGGCTAAACGTGGGACCTGGAGATTGGAACCGCTGGAGATTGGAACCAGCATTCTTAGGCTTAGGAGGCAGGCGCCTTAACCACTAAGCCATCTCTCCAGCCCATGGCCATTCTTATATTCTTATATAGTTCTGGACTAATCTGACAAGGAAGCACTGGCAAATCTGACCTATGCATCTCCATTCCCTCCTTCCCAAAGTGAGCCCATCCACTCAGCTTCTCAGCCAAATATGCTACAAAGACCTCATAGAGTGAACGCTGGATGTTGCTACACGGATTGGATGCTGCAAACCGCAAGGCCCTGCAGAGGGTCCGAAGGCTATAGTGAGGTCTGTGGCCGGTCCCATCAACCAATCTGGTCCCAGACTCTTTCCGCAAAGCTGTGTAGAAGCTACAAAGGGAATGAAGTTTAGACAATTGTATTATATGAATATTACTTTGCTGCAATGGTCAAGCTTACAAATAGCTTCCTAGAGAATGCATCAAAACACCCAAGTCTTTATCAAATCTATGTTAATGCCTCTATCTTCTACTTTCAGAGTCTTGTAACCCATGCTGAGCTACTCATCTCTGGTGACTGACCCAGAACAAGGTTGTCCTGATGATGATAACAAACCACTCTTCGTAAGGTGCCTACTGATCTGCCTAGAGCAAAGCTTAATGGAACAAGTTTAAAGCTGTTCTCTTACAAGTAATATGTTGGCTCAAAGATCCACTGTCTTGATTTAAGTCCAGGAATCATTTAAGAAAATTAAGCACATTGTCTTTGCTCAACTCCAGTTTGTATGAAGCCAGATCTGAGGCAAAAACAATATGCATATAGATGGTCATGTATCCCAAACAGAAAAGAGTTAAGTCTTCTAAAAAAACAAAGATAGGAATTTTGAGATCCTACAACCTAAGATACCATAGTCATCTTTATTTTCCTAATATTAATTAATTAATAATTTTTAATAATTAATTAATATTTTCCTAATATTAAAGCTATTCCTCTTAATCCTTAAACAGGCTGGAGAGACGGATTAGCAGTTAAGCACTTGCCTGTGAAGCCTAAGGACCCCAGTTCAAGGCTCGATTCCCCAGGACCCACGTAAGCCAGATGCACAGGGGGTGCATGCATCTGGAGTTCGTTTGCAGTGGCTGGAGGCCCTGGCATGTCCGTTCTCTCTCTCTCTACCTTCCTATTTCTGTATCTCTCTCTCTCAAATAAATAATAAAATATTTTTTTAAAAAACCAGGTATCAGGGCTGGAGAGATGGCTTAGGGATAAGGCGCCTGCCTCCTAAGCCTAAGAACACTGGTTCCAATCTCCAGCGGTTCCAATCTCCAGGTCCCACGTTTAGCCAGATGCAAAGTGACGCAAGGGCGCACTTGACCACAAGGGGGTGCACACATCTGAATTTCGTTCGCAGCAGCTGAGACACTGCTGGCACACCCATCTCTGTCTTCCTCTACCTCTCTCTCTGTGTCTCTCTCCAAAAAAGAATAATAATAAATTTTTTTAAAGTTTAAAAAAAAAAAAAGCAGGTATCAATGGAGGGCTGGAGTTAAAGCACTTGCTTGCAAAGCTTAATGACCAAGGTACAATTCCCCAGTACCAACATAAGCCAGATTCATAAAGTGATACATGTATATGGAGTTTATTTGCAGTGCCTAGAGGCCCTAGCATGTCCATTCCCCCACCCCACCTGTGTGTGTGTGTGTGTGTGTGTGTGTGCGTGCGCACTTGCAAAAAAAAAATGTGCCAATGGAGATAAATGAGAAACTTGTGTCTATTAAGAAAAATTAAGGGGCTAAGGAAATGGCTTAGCGGTTAAGGCATTTGCCGACGAAGCCTAAGGACCCTGGCTCAATTCCCCAGGAGCCATGTAAGCCTGATGCACAAAGGAGCACACGCATCTAGAGTTTGTTTGCAGGGGCTGGAGGCCCTGTCATGCCCATTCTGTCTGTCTCTCTATCTGCTTCTTCCTTCCTCTCTCTCTCTCTCTCTCTTAAATAAATAAATAAAGGCGTGCGTCACCGCACTTTAAAAAAAAGAAAGAAAAATTAAGATCCATAGAAAGGAGGTACTTTTTCCAGACCCAGTGTTTTATAGTTGGGATTAACTTGAGACAAATGGACTTCTTGTATAATCTACAATGGTTGTGAAGCCATACACATAAAACACAATTTACAGGTTTTGAAAGGATATGGCTACTGAAAGGATGGGTACACTTAATAATGACAAAATCTTACAAAACAGAAGACATGACGACAACTGGTATGTATCGTTACTATTATACTTCACAAAAAAGAAGTTTCAGACTGAAAGAAACTTTTCAGACTTCAAAATTGTATAGTTCATGATTACAGAATCAAATGTAAACAGATGTGTATCACAGATGAAAACAAACCTCCTGCCCAAAATATTCTTTTTTAAAATAGTGGTTTTTTTTTTTTCTTTTTGGTTTATTGAAGTAGGGTGTCCCTCTAGCACAGGCTGACCTGGAATTGTATTCTCAGGGTGGCCTCGAACTCACAGCAATCCTCCTACCTCTGCCTCCCAAATGCTGGGATTAAAGATGTATACCCTCATGCCTGGCTTTTAAGATGGTCTTTCTTTAAACAAGTTTAACACATGACTGAAGAGGCTGTCTTTTCTCCAATGAATATTTCTGGCATTTTTGTCAAAAATCAGATGGCTGTAGTTGCCCTAGATATGGGTCCTCTATTACAATTTTCGTTTTTTGTTTGTTTGTTTTTTGAGCTAGGATCTCATTCTAGCCCAGGCTGACCTGGGATTCACTCTGTAGTCTCAGACTGACCTTGACCTCAAGGCAATCCTACCTCTGCCTCCCAAGTACTAGGATTAAAGGTGTGCACCACCACACCTGGCTGGGTCCTCTATTCTGTTCCACTGATCTATGTGTCTGTCATTGTGCCAATACCATGCTGTTTTTGTTACTACTGCTTTGTAATATAGCTTCAAATTGGGTATGGTGATACCACCAGCCTTATTTTTGTTGCTCAAAATTGTTCTGGCTATTCAAGGTTTTTTGTGCTTCCAAATGAGTTTCAGAATTATGTTTTCTATTTCTGTAAAGAATGCCTTTGGAATTTTAATGGGGATTGCATTAAATGTATAGATTGCTTTTGATAAGATTGACATTTTCACAATATTTATTCTTCCAATCCAAGAGCATGGGATGTCTTTCCATTTCCTAGTGTCTTCTTCAATTTCTCACTTGAGTGTTTTAACATTCTCATTGTAGAGATCCTTCACTTCCTTGGTCAGGTTATTCAAACGAATTTTTTTTTTCTTTTTTGAGGGAACACATGTTTAACACATTTAAAATAGAATTCTAGGAGCTAGAAAGATGGCTTATTGGTTAAAAGGTGCTTGTGCACAAAGCCCAACACCCCAGGTTCAACTCCCCAGTACACACGTAAAGCTAGATACAAAGTGGCACATGAATCTGGAGTTAATTTATATGTAGCAGCAGAAGGCCCCTGAGTGCTCACTTTCTTTTTCTCTCTTTCTCTCAATCTCTCTTTCAGGAATAAATAAATTTTAGAAAAATAAAATAGGACTCTGCTCATTTTTATGTTTTCCATCAATAATTACAAGTTCTTATGTACTGGTCATTATGTACTGGTCACCTCAGCATCAGAACTCCATGAGGACACCCAGAATCGTTTGTGTTTTCTTTTTTCCTCTCTCCCACTCTCATAGTAGGGTGTCACACTGTAGATCAGGCTGGCCTTAAACTCACAGTATTAAAGGCATGTACTACCTGGCCCAGCTCAGGTTTTTTAATTTATCCTATAGCCCTAATATTAGGACACTCAATAAATACTTGTGTAAAGAGCAAGGAACAAGGACTGGGGATGTACATTATTGGAAGAGTACATGGTTAACATATATGAGGTACTGCATCTGACCCCAAACACCAAAATAAGAAAGGAACAAATTATAAAGCATTAACATTATCCTACTTCCCATACATGTGTTATCTTCAGAAGGGAAAGGAAAGTGATTTTTCCCAGAATACCATAATTAGCTTCTTGATCCAATTATTATACCTTAAGCTGTGTTCCCAAAATACTATGGTCTTCCTATATGGCATGCAAGACATGGAAAAAAGAGATTCAAAGCCCCAAGCAATAGTGCATATAACATTCTACTTTACCTAGTGAAGTCTAGTTAATTCTAAATCTAACTCAATCAATTATGTGAAACTTCTCTCATATTCCACCTAACTAGAGTAAAAATTGTAAATAAAAAGTAAAGACACATCAAAATACAAGCCATGTGCATCTCATACAGAAATTCTAACCCTTAGCTATAAATTGAGAGTTAATCAGGAAAATAGCTTCTTAATGATAAGTTATTCTCATAGGTAGGGTTCTAAGCTTTATTTATAGATTGTTTCTTTAGGGAAATCTGAGGGAATGTAAAAAGCAAATTTTTCCATTTAGAAGTAAAAAGGAAAAGAATCAAATGTATGTGTCTGCATGTAATACATGCTGATGTTCAGAGGGAAACTATACAACCCAAAGAGAACTTACTTTATGATTCCTTGCACCGTGTTTTTATTAACAGTCAAACCTTTCAGATAATCTACAATAAGAATATGTAAGTCTTCTTTACTTTCCAATTCTTCTACATAAAGTTCTGTGAACCTGAAAGACAAATATTAAATGAACACATCTCAAAAGCAATAGTAAAAAAAAAAAAAAATGGCACAGATGTTACATAAGCTCATTTTAACTGCTTGTAATGTAAAATGTAAGTCATTTACTTGAAATACAAAATGACTAGAATGAAATGAAAGTAAAATACACCATTATTACATCTTCTATACAATACACGTTCATATAATCTTTGCACAACTAGGACATATTCCCTCTGATTTTCAAAAGCTATCTTGGGGTCTTGAGCCTGCTGATACGGCATATAAATCTGGCTGCATGAAGTGGTGCATGCATCTAAGATCTATTGCTATGGCAACAAGCCCTGATTTGCCCACTCTCTATCTCTCTCTTTATCCTTGCAAATGATAAAAATATTTGTTAGGGGGCAAGAGAGATGGCTTAGCAGTTAAGGTGCTTGCCTGCGAAGTCTAAGGACACATGTTCCACTCTCCAGATCCCACATGAGCCAGACATAAAAGGTCTGAAGTTCAATTGCAGTGGCTGAGGCCCTGGCATACCAATTCTCTCTCTCTCTTTTTCTCTAAAATAAAAAAATTAAAAATTAAAATTTTTGTAAAAAAGACATTTGGGGTCTGGAGAGATGATTCAGCAGTTAAGGTACTTGCCTGAAAAGCCTACATTAAGCTAGATATACAAAATGGCACATGTGTATGAAGTTTGTTTGTAGTGACAACAGGCCCTGGGGCACCCATTCTCATTCACTCTTCCTGCCTCTCTCCCTTCTCTCTCTCAGCCTTTCACTCCCTCTTTGCCTCACTCTCTCTCAAAAATTTTTTTAAGTATTTTGTAATATAAACTAAGTGTAACAAAGTATCCAATAAAATAAACTCCTCACAATCAAACCTAAAATGATAAAGCAAAAAACACCATTTATTTTAATGCTGTTTCTAAAATTTCCTTTGGACACTGTTTTTTTTTTGAGAGAGACAGAGAATGGGCAAGCTAGAGGCCTCTCAGCAGCTGTGCATGAACTCCAGATGTGCGCGCCCCCGGTGGGCAAGTGCAGCATTGCACCCTTGTGTCACTTTACGTCTAGCTAAATGTGGGATCTGGAAATTCGAACATGGACTCTTAGGCTTGGCAGGCAGGCGCCTTAACCGCTAAACCATATCTCCAGCCCTGGACACTTTTATTATTTATATAATACAGACAGGGATCTAATACAGTATTAAAATTACTTTCAAACTTGAAATGACACAAAAGGTAGAGCTATACACTTTTTTTTTGTTTTGTTTTGTTTTGGTTTTTGGTTTTCTGAGGTAGGGTCTCACTCTGGCTCACGATGACCTGGAATTCACTATGTAATCTCACGGTGGCCTTGAACTCATGGTGATCCTCCTATCTCTGCCTCCACAGTGCTGGGATTAAAGGCATGTGCCACGATGCCCAGCTCTATGTGCTATATACTGTTATATGACATTTTCCTAATAGGTAAAAATCAAACTGAAGTAAAGATTTAAGATTAAGCACATTAATGTGTAAAATTCAGTAGCATTTAAAATAGTCACAATATTGACAATCACAAAATTCACAAAATATTTTGTTACCTGAAAAGGAACTTACGTAGTTCTTACATAGTGACTCTGTATTTCCCAATCTCCATCCCCTAGTAACTATCAATATGCTTTCTCCATTTATAGCTTATACAATCTGGCTATTTATAAACAAAATGACATGATATATCACCTTATATTTCTGGCTTCCTGAACTTGGCAAAGATTTTTGAGGATGATACAGATTAATTGAAGTAAATATTTTCACAATCCACATGAGCTGTTAAGTATCATATTAACAACCAAAGAAGGGCTGTAGACTCAATGGTAGAATGTGGAAGACCCTTGGTTCAATCACTCAATATTGGCAAAAATTATATAATAAACAAGCCAAAGAAAATAATTCTCAAGTGTTCCCTACAACTTAGGGAAAGCAAAGACATATAGCAAACAAGCAAAGATTTCTGTATTGGATATGAAAAAAACTTCAAGCACTGCTTTAAAGTTTCTTTACCAATGAATAAAAATAACTAAAAAGTTATTGGGCTAGAGAAATGGCTCAGGAGGTAAAAGCACTTGCTTGCAGAGACTATGTTTAATACCCCAGTACCTAGGTGAAGTCAGATGCACAAAGTGGGGCAAGCATCTGGTGTTCCATTTGCAGGAGCAGGAGGACCTGGCATGCCCATAATCACATCTCTTTCTCTGCCTCTTAAATAAACAACAAAAAAAATTTTTTAATGGTCTTACCTATTTCTTATTCCTGGTGGGAGATTTCTTTTGCCCACATCAGTAGCTGGGTTCATGCATGCAAATAAACGGAAATCAGGATGGCGAACCAGTGGCTCTATTAAGAAAACATTATAAAGGTTTTCAAGAACTTATAACAACTAGCCACAGGTCCCCAAGTTAATTCAACATTCACAGAGAACCAAACTTTGCTACATCGGTGCTACCTATTCACTCATTCATTCATTCATTCATTCATTTAGGTTTTTTCAATGTAGGGTTTCACTCTAGCTCAGGCTGACCTGGAATTTACTCTGTAGTCTCAGGGTGGACTTGAACTCACAGCTATCCTCCTACCTCTGCCTCCCGAGTGCTGGGATTAAAGGCATGTGCCACAACGCCCCACCTGGTGCTACCTATTCTTATCACCATCTTTCCTGAAACTCTACTGAAAAACTCTATACACACAAATTCAAGTTGCCTTTACATTCCTTTCAGTGTGTATATTCACTGTTAATCATCTTCCATTACCTATTCACCCATGCATGCATTTATTAGGATAGTGTGTGCTTATTTATTACCTATAACACAAATTCCTTGATAATTTTTTCGTGGTTCATCTTCCCATACCCTCTAACAATAGTTAAGTGCACTTTGTAAAAGCTCATTATTAGAGGAATAACCAAATACCATTGGAAGACCAATATAAGCTATCACACAAAAAGAATGTATTCTTTTTCTTTTTCTATTTCTTTTTCGAGGTACAGTCTTGCTCTAACCCAGGCTAACCTGGAATTCACTATTTAGCCTCAGGCTGGCCTTGAACTCACAGCAATCCTCCAACCTTGGCCTCCCAAGTGCTGGGATTAAAGGTATGTGCCACCACACCCGGCTTTTTATTTTTCTTTTTTGAGGTAGAGTCTCATTCTAGTCCAGGATGACTTAGAACTCACTCTGTAGTCTCAGGCTGGCCTTGAACTCACAGTGATCCTCCTACATCTGCATCCTAAGTACTGGGAATAAAGTTGTATGCTACCACACTGGGCTGAAGAATCTCATTAAGTGACTAAGAAGTGTGGTACCAGGTAAAATCTCAAAAGGATCAAATACTACCTGTATCTCCTCGATCAAGCAACACCAATGAGCCAGAGGATCCTTCAAGCAAACCACTCAGACACTGCAATGTTTCAGGAGCAGCCAGATTAATCTCATCCAGTAAGATCCAGTCTCCCTGCTTTATAGCCTGAGCCAATGTGCCCTAGAAGGTAAGATTAAAAAATAATAATAATAAAGCTACATTTCAAAGTTAGACATCAGCAATTACACAAGTAAGGTTAGAAATTAGTGGAAAGGGGGATGAAGAAATGGCTTAGCAGTTAAGGAATTTGCCTGTGAAGCCAAAGGACTTAGGTTCGATTTCCTAGGATCCACGTAAGCCAGATGCATAAGGAACACATTCATCTGGAGTTTGTTTACAGTGGCTAGAGGCCCTGGCATGCCCATTCTTTCTCTGTCTTCCTGTCTTCTCTCTCTCTCGCAAAAATAAATAAGAAATAGAGGAAAGGGGGCTAGAGAGATGGCTTAACGGTTAAGGTACTTGCCTGCGAAGCCTAAGGACCCATGTTTGACTTTTCAGATCCCATATTAGGCAGATGCAAAAAGGTGAGGCAAGCACAATGTCACACATGCCCACTAGGAGGCACAAGCATCTGGAGTTCAATTTCAGTGGCTGAGGCCTGGAGCCAATTTTTTCTCCCCCTCCTTCCCTGTCTCTCTAAGCCTCTCTATAATAAATAAATACATACATACATACATACATACATACATACATACATACATACAACTGCAAAAAGGAAAGATAGAAGTAAGGGCAAACTGGTGAGACTATGCTTGATTTAACTACACATTAACAAACAAGCATAAGTCAGCAGAGGAAGGCCACAGTTAATCTGTATTGTAAACAAAGCGTACTATCCAAGAAAGAATGATATATGTCCATGAAAACTTTCTGAATATGGACTTTTAATAGAAAGAGAAGAAAAAAATGGAAACCAAATCTTTTAAATAAAGACATCACTTACTTGGACAAAAAAACGAATAAATAAAATAACTTTCGGCCTAACATAGGTGATGCAATAAATAAGATTCTCTCATTACACGTACTGAGGTGTTGAACAGTACCTACTAAAATGGGAGCTATGAAGTATATTTGGACCAGATATATTTCCAAATCAAAAGTGTCTACTGGTTAGAATACATAGCCTTTCGCAGTTGCTAAAGAATATATAAACAGGAATTTTTCATCAACTCTGGTTCACTGATGTTTAATTTAACCAAATTGAACCTTTCCCACAGCAAATACTAGAGATGATCATGGCTTGGAATCAAGTTTTCATATAGACATTTAGGTTGGATCTTGGTCTTGATCTCATTGCTCAAGCTTTGGCCCATTTGTGTGAACTCCACTCCATAAGCATACAGTTTAAATGAATATGAGTACCCTCAAATTCATCTTAAAATAATAAAACTATGCTAATCAAGGCAGGCATGGCTATATACACCTTTAATTTTAGAACTCAGGAAGCTGAGGTAGGAAGATCGCTGTGAGTTTGAGACTACTCTGAAACTACATAGTAAATTCCAGGTCAGCCTGGGCTAAAGTGAGACAATACCTTGAGAAACAAAATAAACTATGCTAATCAAGACCTTATGACCACCATAAAAGATATTTCTCAAACTCTTTCTTCATCATTTCATTCAGTGTTTTCTATCTCATATAGCAAACATAAAAACACATGTACTAGGGATATGCTTGCTAGCATACATAAAGCTTTCAATCTCCAGTATGACATAAAACCAGGTATGTATGGTAGCACACACCTGTAATCATAGTACTGGGGAGGCAAAGGCAGAAGAGTCAGAAGTTTAAGGTCATCCTCAGCTACAAAGTGAGTGTAAGGCCAGCCTGTGATAAATAAGACCATCCCTCCCTTCCATTTCTCTCTCCCTCCCACCCTCAAGCGTGCACACATGAACACAACAGATTTACATTTTGGACCAAACCAACATATGTTAAAGGATATACACATAAAATACCTCTACAAATGCAAACAATAAGGCATTTTCAGTCATTTTCATCTGCTGTTGGGCATGGCTGAGTCTAAGACCAAATGCTTCCCATTTTTCCTTTAGGAGTAACCCTAGGGAAAAAGACAAGAAATAATATTTTAAGTTTTGATACTTTGTGTTACAGTTTGAATCTAAAATGTACGCCAAAGGCTCACTTTCTGCTTATTTAGTCCACCATCTGGTGCCTATGTTTTAGAAAGCTGTAAAGTCTTTAAGGAAGTAGGCCATGGCAGGCAGAAATAGATGACTTCGAGCAGACCTTTAAGGATTATAGACCACCACCTAGCTCAAGCTTCATGTTGATCTCCACTGTGAGCAACTGCCACCTTAAGTTCCTACTACCATTAAAGGAACCACTGCTGATATCATGCTTTCCCCAATACGAGGAACTGAAATTTCTTTCCCACCACGATCCAAAATAAACCCATCAAAACTTATGCTGTTTCTGACAGGTATTTGGGTTCCAGTGACAGAAAAGAAACTGATAACACATTATAACTTTGAAACACAAAATCATACACCAAAAAATGAAGCACTTGCTGGGCTTGGTGCACATCTTTAATCTCAACACTCAGGAGGCCAAGGTAGGAGGATCACTGTGAGTTTGAGGCCAACCCGAGAGTACATAGTGAATTCTGGGTCAGCCTAGGCTAGAGCAAGACCCTATATCCACCCCCCCCAAAAAAAATTAGACACCTTAGATAAAAGTGTAAAAAAACTAGTCCTCTTATATAACACTACCTATGTGCCCACCATTTAGTTAACTTGTATGTTCACGTATACCTACTCTTTATTTCCCCTTGGAATAACCCATCAAAGTAGTTATGGCACAACCATTTCAGAGATAAGGAAACGCAAAGAAGATAAAATCTTTAATCTAGAGCCAGCTATTTAAACATTGTCTCTTTCTGAGGAAATACAGCTTTCTGACTACTGAGCAAGGCTTGTGCATCAGTATTACCTACCACCCACTGGAATAGTAAAAATCATGCCACCAACCATGATAGCAGCACCAATTCAAAATTATTCACCTTTGCCCTACTTTCTACAACATTTCAATTTTTATTTCTTTATTCTTCTACCCAAACTTCTCACTTGATTATGCAGAGCCCTAAGCTCATGCCTTTTCACATCCTTACCCGTTTGACTCTCCTTTCCTTCCTTGGCAATAGCTGACTTGTATACATGCTGCATTAGTCTGAGGAGGTCATGCCATCTTTTGTGCCTGTAACAGGTCTGAATGTGCCCCAAGAAAGTGAAGTTTTGTTTCTTGGAAAATGTCTGGGCAAACAGTTCTTCAAATGCCTCTCGTAAAGGTAGCCAAATAAGCTTAGGATCCACTGGCTTGTAACTGAAACAAAGTTAAATGTGATTCACAAATTTTTGAAGCTGATTAAAATTAGAAAGCAATCAAAACCAGAAATGCAATCAAATTACTGAAAATCAGGCTGGAGAGATGGCTTAACAGTTAAGTTGCTTGTCGGCAAAGCCAAAGGATCCAGGTTTGATTCCCCAGGACCCACATAAGCCAGATGCACAAGGTGATGCATGCATCTGGAGTTCATTGTCAGTGGCTGGAGGCCCTGGCAAGCCCATTCTCTTTCTCTCTCTCAAATACATAAGATTGCTGAAAATATAGTTAAAAAAAAAAAAAAAGATTACTGAAAATCTATGTGTTCAACTATACCCTCCCATTCCAAGTGCTTGAAAGAATACAGATGAACAAAAACTAAAATAAGCCAGGCGTGGTGGTGCACGCTTTTAATCCCAGCACTTGGGAGGCAGAGGTAGGAGGATCACGTGAGTTCAAGGCCACCCTGAGATGACATAGTGAATTAAAGGTCAGCCTGAGCTAGAGTGAGACTCTACCTCAGAAAAAAATAAATGAATAAAATAAAATCATAGGCCAATCTACTTGATAAACATAGATGCAAGTAGTCAACAAAATAAATGCATCTGTAGTTTCTTTGCAGAGGCTAGAGGTCTTGGCATGCCCATTTTGTCCTCTTTCTCTTCTCTAATAAAAAAATAAATTTCTTTAAAAATTTTACTTTTATTTATTTGACAGAGAAATGTGGGGAGAGATACAGAGAGAGAGAAAGAGAAAATGGGGGTGCCAGGACTCCCAGCCACTGCAAAAGAGCTCCAGGCGTGTGTGCCCCCTTGTGCATCTGGCTAATGTGGGTCCTCTGGCTTTTCAGGCATTCCCTCCAGCCCATAAATAACTTTTTTTTTTGAGGTAGGGTCTCACTGTAGTTCAGGCTCACCTGGAATTCACTATGTGGTCTCAAGGGTAGCCTCAAACTCTCAGCAATACTCCTACCTCTGCCTCCCAAGTGCTGGGATTAAAGGCATGCACAACCACACCTGGCTCCATAAATAAAATATTTAAGAAAGTTTTTAAACTACACCTACCCTCCAAGCAAGTCTGCAGTGTCACTTTGCTGGTTCATATTAACCACTCTCAAACGATGGCCTTCAGGAAGTAAAGAGGAAAAAAATCATTTAAAATATTTGAAAACGCTTATCAACATATACTCATTTCTTTTGACTTTATTTTAATGAATCTAAAAATACTTTGTTTGAAAAACCGGTAACAAAAAATATCCAATATGATGGCTATCAATTGACACTAAATAAAACCCCACACTATGTAATACTATTGGCCATTAGGAGAAATAAAACCTATTTTAAAATTGTCAAATTTGCTTAATTAAATGTGATATGCAAGCTGGGCTTGGTAACATATGCTTTTAAAGCCCAGCACAAAAGAGATAGATGCAAAAGGATTGTATGGGTCAGAAGTAAGAGGCCAACCTGTACACAGTAGGAATTTGTCACAAAATAAATTAAAAAAATTAAAGTACATGTACAGTAAAATTGGTCTGAAACAAAACAAAATCTATTTGCAGAGCATAGAATACAATTGAACTGAGACAATACCCATGTGTTACTACCATACCCTCCCCTGGCCCCAGGGAAAGACTGCATGTAGGCCATTTTAAATTCTAGTACCCTTTTAAGATGTACTATTTTAATTTAAAAGAATTAAAAAATAAAAAATAAAACAGGTGTAGTAGTACATGCCTCTAGTCATAGAAAACTGGAGGCTAAGGCATGAGGATCAACTTTAAACCCAGCATGTGGTATAAGGCCAGGTCCTGTGTCCACCAAAAGAAGTCAGTGTGAAATGCCCAGAGGCAAAATTATTTCCCACTCACCTGTAATGTGAGCCAAGTAATGTACACTAGAAGTTTTGCCAGTCCCAGTCTCTCCTACCAACAACACAGGCTCCCCTTTACTGACACATACAGCTAGCTGTTCAATCAGCACACAGGATGGCCTAGTTCCAGCAAAAGTGATCTTCTCCCTAGGAAAAGGGGAAAAAAAAAATTTAGAAGCTTAACTAGGGCAGATCTTGTAATGACGAATTATAATCCCATTTCTACCAAGGAGACTAAGGCAGAAGGATCACAAGTTCAAGACCAGTCTGAGCAGCTTTAAAAAAGGTGTTTCTGCCGGTGTGGTGGCGCACGCCTTTAATCCCAGCACTTGGGAGGCAGAGGTAGGAGGATTGCCATAAGTTTGAGGTCACCCTGAGACTACATAGTTAATTCCAGAGTGAAACCCTACCTCGAAAAACCAAAAAAAAAAAAGTGCTTTGAAAAGCTAAAAATCAGGTGGGAATGTAATTCAGTGGTACATCACTTATATCACTTCTCTAACATGAGGAAGGCCATGGGTTTGATCCCCAGAACTAAAATAAAACAAATTTCAAAAAAGAAAAAAAGGGGCCTGGAGAGATGGCTTAGCGGTTAAGGGCTTGCCTGTGAAGCCTCAGGACTCCGGCTCGAGGCTCGATTCTTCAGGACCCAGGTAAGCCTGATGCACAAGGGGGCACATGCATCTGGAGTTCGTTTGCAGTGTCTGGATGCCCTCACACGCCCATTCATTCTCTCTCTCTCTCTCTCTCTCTCTCTCTCTCTCTCTCCCTCTTTATCTGCCTGTTGCTCTCAAATAAAATAAATAAAAATAAACAAAAAAGAAAAGGGGCTGGAGAGATGACTCAGCGCTTAAGGCTTTACCCAAGTAAAGCCAGATGCACAAATTGGTGGATGTGTCTGCAGTTCATTTGTATTGGCAGGAAACCCTTTGTCTGCTTCCC
This sequence comes from Orientallactaga sibirica, assembly GCA_036365145.1. Classification (NCBI taxonomy): domain Eukaryota; kingdom Metazoa; phylum Chordata; class Mammalia; order Rodentia; family Dipodidae; genus Orientallactaga; species Orientallactaga sibirica. Next base: position 1,784,317 of record JAEOAD010000020.1, read on the forward strand.
TTCTTCCCTTCCCTGCCTCTCTCCCTCTTAAATAAAAAGTTCTTCAAAAAAAAGTTCTTCAAACTTTTCTTAAGTGTTGCCATACCAACCTGACTGCCAAATTTCAGTACAAAAACAGTACAGAGTAATTGCTTCTATAATGTAACATATTCTTATAACTTACAAACTACCAAAGTTAATCTGGTCTGTAGACACTCAAAACATCAATACAACATTATCTGTACTGTTTATTCTTGAACAAATCACTTAATCTGCCTAAACATCAGTGTCCTCACTAAGAAAATGTGTATAATACTAAGTAGTTGTGTTAGGTTGGTCTTCCCCCCAAAATTAAGTCTAGTCAGAACCTGTAAATGTAACCTGTCTTAAAATAGGATCACGGACGCTTCAATGAAGCAAAAGTCATACTAAGCTGGGCGTGGTGGCCTTTAATCCCAGCACTCGGGAGGCAGAGGTAGGAGGATCACAGTGAGTTCAAGGACACCCTGAGTCTACATAGTTAATTCCAGGTCAGCCTGGGCCAGAGTGAGACTCTACCTCGAAAAACCAAAAAAATAAATAAATTAATTTTTTTAAAAAGTCACACTACATTTAAGTGGATCTTAACTTCAAGGTTAGTGTCCTTATAAGAGATTGGAAGACAGAAACACACACAGGGAAAAAGATTACTTGACAATAGGGAAGCTAGAGTGAAAAGCTACACATAACACAAGAAACACAAAGTCATTTGGGGCCAAAGAAATCAGAAAGGAGCAGGAAAATAATCTTTATAGACCTTTCAGAAGAAACATGGGCCTGCTCACTCAATGAATGCAGATTTCCACCCTACAGAACTAACAGAAATAAAGTTTACCACGTAAAAGCAACAAAACTGGACTGGACAGATGGCTTAGCAATTAAGGCACTTGCTTACAAAGCCAAAGGACTCAAGGTTCGATTCCCCAGGACCCACTTAAGCCAGATACACAAGGTTGCACATGTGTCTGGAGTTTGTTTGCAGAGGCTGAAGGTCCTGACAAACCTGTTCTCTCTCTATCCCCAACCCCCCCAAACAAAAATTTTAAAACAAATCAACAAAGCCTGGCATGGTGGTGCATGCCTTTAATCCCAGCACTCAGGAAGCAGAGGTAGGAGGATCTCCATGAGTTTGAGGCTACTCTGAGAATACAGGGTAAATTCCAGGTCAGTCTGGGCTAAAGTGAGACCCTACCTCACTTATGGTAATTTGCTATGGTAGTCCCAGGACTACTAATATACTAGTAAATAAGACTTTAGTTGCGGCCAGGCATGGTGGCACATGCTTTTAATCCCAGCACTCAGGAAGCAAAGATAGGAGGATCACTATGAGTTCTAAGCCAGGCTGGAACTACAGAGTAAGGCCCAAACTTGGAAAAATAAAATAAAAATTAAAATGTTGCACCACAATGTCAAACATAAAATAAAACATAAGACGGTGGTGACCTTGGGATGACTCAGAAGGCACCATGGTGCTAAGAAGGGATAGAGGAGTGCTCAGCACTGAAATATCTCTAACACACCTTTCCAAGGCTCAGGGTCCATTGTGGAAGAGGTGGCAGAAAGAATGTGAGAGCCAAAAGGGTAGGACTCCTTACAAAGTGCTCCTCCAGACACAAATGGTCTGGATAGCCATGACTTTGCAGTGCCTGAAACTACCTACACAAAACCATCATAATAGGAGGAAAAGATGATGACATCAAAATTAAAAGACAGACTGAGACAGGGAAAGAGGAGGGAGAAGTACCATGGGATACAATTAAGGAAGGTATCAATTTAAAACAAACAAACAAACATTGACTTAAAAGGCAGTAAAGTGAGATATCACATGTAAGCCAGATGCACATGGTGGCACATGCATCTAGAGTTCATTTGCAGTGGCTAGAGGCCCTGGCACGCCCATTCTCACTCTCTTCCCACTTTCTGTATCGAATAAAGAAATAAATAAAAATAAAATCTAAAAAATAAATAAAATCTTTATAAAAAGAAAGAAAATAAAAACTTCCGGTTAAGATGGAGGTATAAGAACCACGCCAAAACAGGCTAGGGAAAAATAAAGCAAAAAAAAAAAAAAAAAAAAACAGCAAAATACACTCTTCTACTAAAAAGTGAGGTGTATAGTAAATTATCAACAGCAGCAGAGAAGTAGGAGAGATCCAGAGCATCTAGAGCCCACAGAAGCAGACAGAAGCAGCTCTAGCAGCGTCGGTGAGTTCCATGTGGCAAGTTCCACGTGGAGGCAGTCACCAGGCTCCGCCTGAGTCGTAGGATTTTAAAGGCAGGTGAGGGGATTTTTCAACCACACCAGCCTCCTCGCAAACTCAAGAAACGTGGAAGGAGCTGTGCAGCATAGCTGTAATCAAATCCGTTCCAAAAGGTAACTTGGATTACGCCACATCAGTACCCACCAAATAAGCCTGGTGTATAGGCTTGCATTGGAAGGGTGAATTGTACCTTCCATGTCAGGGTAAATTCTATGGTAAACCTGATGGATGGTCAGATCTGACATTCCTAAATAAGCTATATTTTGGGTTGCACATTTGTTGCTTCATGATTTATAGTGCCTTTGGTTCCTCCTGTCATTCATTGGGGAAGGGTCTCACTTGATCACAAGGTGACCTTGGAACCCTCTACAGACCAGAAAACTTAGCCTCCCAGTTGACGGGATTAAGGGTGTGGGGTAACACATCCTTAGGGACTGTGACTTTGTTAGAGGATCTGTTTTTTATAATACCTACTTTTGCACAAATACTCTGTGCTGTTTTTCATTGAATGGGTACACTGTTTAGTTAAGTTTTTAGAATTAAAAACCAAGAGTGGCAAACACCTGGTTAAGATGGTGGTGTAAGAACCATGCCAAAGCATCCTAGGGGAGAAAAAGCAAAAAATAATCCAACAAAATACACTTTTCTACTAAAAAGTGAGGTGTATAAAAATTTACCAACTGCAGCAGAGAAGTAGGAAAGACCCAGACTGTCTAGAGCCTAAAGAAGCAGGAAGAAGTGGCTCCAGCAGTGGTAGTACCAGTTCCACATGGCCACAGCTGCCAGGCTGTGCCTGAGCCACAGAATTTTAAAGCCAGGCGAGAGGATTTTCCACTCACACCAGCCTCCTTGCAAACTCAACAAATGTGAAAGAAGGACAGCAGAGACCAAAGGAGCGGCTTGTGAGGAAGAGGATCTTGAGGACCAGTGGGAGGACTTCAACCACCATCCACAGCTTCCCATACCCTACCACCAGCACAAGCACCAGCAAGTACCAGAGACCTGGGGAAGGGAGCTCACCTACACAGCACCCAACCCAGCACAGGCGATCAGAGCAGTGACCCACAGACCCAGCCAGCCTACATGAGCACAGCAAAGAGGGACCCAAGCAGCCTTGAAGCATAGCCGAGACCAAAGCCATCCCAAAAGGTAACTGGGATTATACAGGTCAGTACCTGCCAAATAAGCCTGGTATATAGGCTTGAATCAGAAGTGCTAATTACACCTTCCATGTCAGGGAAAATTATATGTTAAATCTGATGGATGGTCAGATTTGCCATTCTTAAATAAGCAATATCTTGGGCTTGTCGTTTGTTGCTTCCTGATTTATAATGCCTTTCTTTCCTCTTCTGCCATTTTGTTGGGGAAGGGACTCATTCAGTCACAAGCTGACCTTGGAACCCACTGCAGACCAGAAACCTTAGCTTCCCAGTTGACGGGATTAAGGGTGTGGAACAGGACACATCCTTAGGGATGATGAATTTGTTAGAGGATCTATTTGTCATAATACCTACACTTGCATAAATACTCTGTGCTGTTTTTAATTGAATGGGTACATAGTTTTGTTAAATTTTTAGAATTTGACTGCATTTTGTTCCACTCAGCCTACTTCAAAATGCTTATACCAGGCAAACCCAACACCTAGGGTCACCTTTGTGGTTACTCTGAGAGTCTTAAGAGCCACACATAGCACCTTAAGCTCCTACCCTCAAGATATATAACATCAGATTGATTGATACATCTAATATTATTGCAAATAATTAGAAAACCCAAACATTATATTAATCCAAGATGCAAAAATCTCTACATTATAATACAAGAAACACAAAAAAATCAAGACAATATAAATCTACCAACAAGTATTAATGCATCAGAAATAACCTTCAGTGAGACTGAATCAGAGGAAATGCCAGAAAAAGATTTCAAAAGAATGATTATAAATATGTTCAAAGAACTCAAAGAGGAAATCAAAGGATTCAAAGAACAAACAGGGAACCAATTTAATGAAATAAGGAGGTCAATACTAGATATAAATACGGAAATAGAAAGAATAAAGAAAACCCAGTCAGAAATATTAGCAATAAAGAACACAGTCAGTGAAATAAAAAGCTCTGTAGAAAATCTCTCTAGTAGAATGGATGAAGGAGAACAGAATATCTAAACTAGAAGACCAGGTGGCAGATCTAATACAGTCCAACAAAGAGAAAGACAAAATAATAGGAAGATATGAATAGGAAATTCAAGATATTCGGGACAATATGAAAAGATCAAACATAAGAATTCAGGGTAGAGTAGAAGGAGAAGAATTTCACTCCAAAGTCACAGTAGGTGTTTTCAACAAAATCATAGAAGAAAACTTCCCCCAAATTGGGAAAGAGATGCCAATGCAGATACAGGAAGCCTTTAGAACACCAAACACAAAACCTGGAAAGAACCTCTCACGCCACATTATAATTAAACTACAAAACATACAAACCAAAGAAAATATATTGGAAGCAGGTAGAAAGAAAAAGCAAGTCATCTGCAAAGGCAAGCCCATCAGAATCACAGCAGACTACTCAACACAAACTTTAAAAGCCAGAAGGTCTTGGAGTGATGTATTCCAAGTTCTGAAAGATAACAACTGTCAACCAAGGTTGCTTTATCCTGCAAAGCTATCCATTAAAATGGAGAAATAAGGACATTCCACAACAAAAGCAGGCTAAAGGAATATTTGAAGACAAACTCAGCTCTACAGAAAATACCAGAAAGGATCCTATATGCTGAAGAGAAAAAAAACAAGCACACATATAAGGAACCTGGAAAAAACAAACCATACTCCAATACTAGTTTATACAAGAGAGCAAAGGTAAAAGTGGAAGAACTACAAAACAAGAAAAATGGCAAAAATAAATATACACCTTTCAATAATAACTCTTAAAATCAATGGCCTGAATGCCCCAAGCAAAAGACATAGATTTGCAGACTGGGTTAAAAAGCAAGATCCGCCAGGCGTGGTGGCGCACGCCTTTAATTCCAGCACTCGGGAGGCAGAAGTAAGAGGATTGCCATGAGTTCAAGGCCACCCTGAGACTGTATAGTGAATTCCAGGTCAGCCTGAGCTAGAGTGAGACCCTATCAGGAAAAAATAAACAAAATAAAAAATTTAAAAAGCAGGATCCTTCAATTTGTTGCCTCTAAGAAACTCACCTTTCTACAAAGGATGGACACTATCTTAGGCTGAAAGGCTGGAAAACAGTGTTTAAAGAAAATGAGCCTAGAAAACAAGCAGGGGTTGCTATCCTAATATCTGACAGGGTAGACTTCAGACCAACATTAATTAGGAAAGATAAAGAAGGTCATTTTATATTGATTAAACAAACGCTCAAACTGTAGGACATTACAATCCTAAACATATGCACCTAACATGGGGGCTACCAATTTCATCAAACAAACGCTATTAGAACTAAGGTCAGAGATAACACAAAATACACTTGTAGTGGGTGACCTCAACACCCCACTCTCACCAATTGACAGGTTATCAGGGCAAAAAATAAACAGAGATGCTTGTATAGTAAATGAGGTCATAGAACAAATGGACCTAACAGATATATATAGGACAGTTCATCCAAATGCTGAAGAATACACATTCTTTTCAGCAGCACATGGAACATTCTCTAAAATAGACCATATAGGGCTGGAGATGGCTTAGCGGTTAAGGTACCTGTCTCCTAAGGCTAAGAACGCTGGATCCAATCTCCAGGTCCCACGTTTAGCCAGATGCAAAGTGAAGGAAGGGTGCAATGCTGCACTTGCCCCCAAGGGGGCGCACACATCTGATTTCGTTCACAGCAGCTGAGAGACTGCTGGCACGCCCATTCTCTGTCTTCATCTCTCTCTGTGTCTCTCTCCAAAAATAAATAAAACTTAAAAAATTACAATAGATCATATATTAGGATACAAAGCAAATCTTAACAAATATAGGAAAATTGAAATAATTTCCTGCACTCTATCAGATCACTATGGGATCAAACTACAAATCAATAACAAGAAAAGCTATACAGCATACACAAAATCATGGAAAGTAAATAATACACTACTAAATGATGAATGGGTCAACGAAGAAATCAAGAAGGAAATAAAAAAATTCATGCAGTCAAATGATAATGATAACACAACATACAAAAACCTTTGGGACACAATGAAGGCAGTCCTAAGAGGGACATTTATAACTTTAAGCGTCTATGTTAAGAAATTAGAAAGGTCGCAGGTAAACAACTTAATGCTGCACCTTAAGGCCTTGGAAAAAGAAGAACAAGGCAAACCAAAAATCAGTAGACGGTTAGAAATAATAAAGATTAGGGCAGAAATTAATGAAATAGAAACCAAAATAACAATCCAAAGAATCAATGAAACAAAGAGATGGATCTTTGAAAGGATAAACAAGATTGATAGACCTTTAGCAAATCTGACCAAAAGAAAGAGCGAACATACACAAATTAATAAAATTAGAGATATAAAAGGCACCATTACAACAGATACCACAAAAATTAAAAATATCATAGGGACATACTATAAGAACATATACTTGGACTTCCGTTTAAGATGGCGGCATAGGAGCCACGCCAAAACAGATCAGGGAGGGAGTTAAGCAAAACTACACTCTTCTTCAGAAAAGAGCAGAATATTTTTTCTGGGGAAAAGTGGAAAAACAGGAGACGACCAGAATCCCACTGTGGAGATTGTGGCCCGACCCACGGCAACCCGCTCCACAGCGGCTCCAAGCCTCCTCTCCAACCCTTGGCTCCAAGCCACAGCCTAGAACAGCTGAGCCTCTGCTGAGCCTCCTCTGCACCACAGGCCAAACAAAAAAAAAGGGGGAACTTTCCAACCTCATCAGTCTCCTCTCAGAGCCCAGAAATCTAAGAAAAGTCTGCTAAGCTACTGAAAGAGAAACGGGAACAGTGTGTGCTACTACAGGCTTCCTGAACTCGCCCATCCCCCAACCATCAGATCCCCAGCGAATTGGCAGAATTCAGCAACTAGCAGCAGCTCTGTACCACATCTCCAACACCGGACCCAGCACAGCTGAGCCAAGCTCCACAGCTCAGGGAACGAGGTGGGAACTCAGCACTAGTGAGTTTGGAAGCCACACCAAAGGTAACAAAAGCCTGCATTGGAAGTGCTAACCTCTCTTTCAAGGTCAGGGCAGGTTATGGGTTAAATATTTGTGGTTGGGCTTACCATTTTCAAATAAGCTGAATATGTGTTGAATATTGCTGCCTGTAATACTTTTAGAATTAAAGGGCCTTTATCTTTTGCTTCTGTCATTATTGGGGGCAGGGTCTGATTCGTAGCTGACAGGATTAAGGGTGTGGGGCAACACACACCCTTAGGGAGGTTTTTTTTAACTTTTTATTTATTATTTTCTTGGAGAGAGATACAGAGAGAGAGAGACAGAGACAGAGAGAGTAATGGGAAGACCGAGATGGGCGTGAGAGCAGTGACTCACTGCTGTGAACAAAATCCAGATGTGTGCGCCCCCTTGTGGTCAAGTGAGGCATTGCGCCCTTGCGTCACTTTGCATCTGGCTAAACGTGGGACCTGGAGATTGGAACCGCTGGAAATCAGAACCAGTGTTTTTAGGGTTAGGAGGCAGGCGCCTTAACCCCTAAGCCATCTCTCCAGCCCACCCTTAGGGATTTTGACCCTATAAGACTGTTTCAATCCCCACACTTGTATACTTTGTGCTCATGTTAATTTAATCGTATTTGGCTCTGTTGAAATTTAAATATTTTATTTATTTAAGTATGTATTTGAGAGAGAGAGATACAGAAATAGGCAGGTAGAGAGAGAGAATGTGCGTGCCAGGGGCTCAAGCCATTGCAAACAAACTCCAGATGCATGTGCCCTTTATGCATCTGGCTTACATGGGTACTGGGGAATCGAGCCTCAAACCGGGGTCCTTAGGCTTCACAGGCAAGCGCTTAACCAGCAAGCCATCTCTCCAGTCCCTCTGTTGAAGTTTAGAACTTGCTACTAAATTGTTCCACCAGTCCACTACAATACTTGCTTAACAAGCAAATCCAACAGCTAGGATTACTTCGAAGGTTGGACTTGGGTAGAAGTGCTACACTTGGCACCTTAAAGTCATATCCTGAAAGTATATAAAGGTGGATCACAACACCTAAGAACACTGCAGATAAATAGAAAACCTAAGCATCAAATCAATCCAGGATGCAAAAGTCACTACATTATAATACAAGAAACACAAAGAATCAGGACAATGCAATTCCACCAAAAATTACAAATCCATCAGAATTATTCACCAATGAGACCGTTTTAGATGAAATTCCTGACAAAGATTTCAAAAGAATGATGAAATCTATATTCAAGGAAATGAAAGAAGAAATAAAAGAAGAAATGAAAGGAATCAGAGAAGAAAACAAAGGAATTAAAGAAAACAAACTCTTGAAAGAGAATACAGAAAAACAGCTCAATGAAAAAAAAAAAAGGTCATTACAGGACATGAATAAGGAAATAGAAATACTGAAGAAAAACCAGGCTGAAATCCTAGCTCTGAAGAACACAGTCAGTGAAATAAAAAACTCTGTGGAAAGTCTCACCAGTAAATGGATGAAGGAGAGGACAGAATATCTAAACTAGAAGACCAGATGGCAGACCTATCAAAGTCCAACAAAGAGAAAGACAAGCTAATAGAAAGGTATGAATGGGAACTCCAAGACATCCGGGACACTATGAAAAGATCAAACATAAGAATTCAAGCGGGCGTGATGGCACACGCCTTTAATCCCAGCACTTGGGAGGCAGAGGTAAGAGGATTGCTGTGAGTTCGAAGTCACCCTGAGAATACATAGTTAATTCCAGGTCAGCCTAGACCAGAGTGAAACCCTATCTCGAAAAAAAAAAAAAATAAAAAATAAAAAGAATTCAAGGTATGGCAGAGGGGGAAGAATTTCAATCCAGAGGCTTAGTAGGTGTTTTCCACAAAAGCATAGAAGAAAATTTTCCCCAAATTGGGAAAGAAATGCCAATGCAGATACAAGAAGCATTTAGAACACCGACAGACAAAACCTAGAAAGATCCTCTTCTCATCATGTTATAATTAAACTACTAAACATGCAAACCAAAGAAAAGGTATTGAAAGCAGTCAGAGTAAAAGCAAGTGACCTTCAAAGGGAAACCCCTCAGGATCACAGCAGATTAGTCAACACAAACTTTAAAAGCCATAGGGCCTGGAGTGATGCATTCCAAGTTCTGAAAGATAAAAACTGTCAACTGGGCTGGAGAGATAGCTTAGTGGTTAAAAGCTTGCCTGTGAAGCCTAAGGACCCTGGTTCGAGGCTTGATTCTCCAGGACCCACGTAAGCCAGATGCACAAGGGGGCGCACGTATCTGGAGTTCGTTTGCAGTGGCTGGAGGCCCTGGAGCACCCATTCTCTCTCTCTAACTGCCTTCTGTATCTCTATCTCTCTCTCTCTCTCTCTCAGATAAATAAATAAATTAAATATTAAAAAAATGTCAACCAAGATTACTTTATCCTGCAAAACTATCTATACAAATTAATGGAGAAATAAGGACATTCCACAACAAAGACAGGCTAAAGGAATTTATGGCAACTAAACCAGCTCTACAGATAATACTTGCAGGATTCATTCACGCTGAAGAGAAAGCAAAACACACACAGCAGGAAATAGAAAAAAATAAACCATACTCAAATAACAGTTAAAACAAGTGAGTAAAGCGAAAACCAGGAAGAACTACAAAACAAGAAAAATGGAGAGATCAAATACATATCTTTCAATAACAACTCTTAATATCAATGGCCTCAATGCCCCAACCAAAAGACATAGACTTGCAGACTGGATTAAGAAGCAGAATCCTACCATATGTTGCCTCTAGGAAACTCACCTCTCATTAAAACCTTCTTAGGGTGAAAGGTTGGAAAAAGATATTTCAAGCAAATGGGCCTAGGGAACAAGCAGGGGTTGCTATCCTAATTTCTGACAGGATAGACTTCAAACCAACATTAGTGAGGAAAGATAAAGAACATCACTTTATACTGATTAAAGGAACACTCCAACAGGAGGACATCACAATCCTAAACATACATGCTCCCAACACGGGGGCTCCCAATTATATCAAACAGTATTAGACTTAAGGTCAGAGATAACTCCTAACACAATATTGGTAGGTGACTTCAATACTCCACTCTCATCACTTGACAGATCTACCCAGCAAAAAAATAAACAGAGAGACATCTGCATTAAATGATATCATGGAACAAATGGACCTAACAGATATATACAGAACATTCCATCCAAATGCTGCAGAATATACATTTTTCTCAGCAGCACATGGGACATTCCCTAAAATAGACCATATAATAGGACACAAATCAAATCTTAACAAATACAGGAAAATTGAAATAATCCCTTGTACGCTATCTGACCACAATGGGATTAAACTGCAAATCAGCAACAAGAAAACTACAGAGCATACAGAAATTCATGGAGACTAAACAGTACATTATTGAACAATGTATGGGTCATTGAAGAAATTAAAAAGGAAATCAAGAAATTCATAGAATCAAATGATGATGAGAATACAACATACCAAAACCTTTGGGACACAATGAAGGCATTACTACGAGGGAAATTTATAGCTCTAACTGCCTATATGAAGAAATTAGAGAGTTCACAACTAAACAATTTAATGCTTCACCCTAAGGCCTTGGAAAGAGAAGAACGAGGCAAACCAAAAATCAGTAGACGGGAAAAAATAATAAAGGTTAGGGCAGAAATCAATGAAATGGAAACCAAAAAAACAATCAAAAAACTCAATGAAACAAAGAGCTGGTTCTTTGAAAGGATAAACAAGATTGACAAACCCTTAGCAAATCTGACGAAAAGAAAGAAAGAGACAAAAATTGATAAAATTAGAGATGAAAAAGGCAACAGCACAACAGATACCAAAGAAATTCAGAAAATCACACGGACATACTTTAAGAATATATATGCCTCTAAGTTTGAAAACCTGAAAGAAATGGATGATTTCCTTGATTCATATGACCTACCAAAATTAAATCAAGATGAGATAAACCATTTAAATAGACCTATAACAATCACAGAGATCCAAGCAGTTATACAAAGTTTCCCAAATAAAAAAAGCCCATGCCCAGATGGATTCACGGCTGAATTTTACCAGACGTTCCTGGAAGATCTAACAGCAATGCTTCACAAACTTTTCCATAAAATAGAAAAGGAAGGAATTCTACTGAAATCCTTCTATGAAGCCAGCATCACCCTGATACCCAAAACAGACAAAGACAGATCAAAAAAAGAAAATTACAAACCAATCTCCCTCATGAACATAGATCAAAAATTCTCAACAAAATAGTGGCAAACAGAATTCAAGAATATATCAAAAATATTAGTCACCTTGACCAAGTAGGCTTTATCCCAGAGATGCAGGGATGGTTCAACATATGCAAATCAATAAATACACTATACACATGGACTGAAGGACAAAATCACATGGTCATCTCAATAGATGCAGAAAAGGCATTTGACAAAATCCAACACCCCTTCATGGTGAAAGTATTACAGAAACTGGGAATAAAAGGAACATATCTCAACATAATAAAAGCTATTTATGACAAACCTACAGCCAACATAATACTAATGGGGAAAAACTTGAAGCTTTTCCTCTAAATTCAGGAACAAGACAAGGGTGTCCACATTCCCCACTAATATTTAATATAGTACTGGAAATCTTAGCCATAGCAAAAAGGCAAGAGACACTCATAAAAGGGATACAAATCAGAAGGGAAGAGATCAAATTATCATTATTTGCAGACGATATGATTCTACACATAACAGACCCTACATGTATACATTAATGAAATGGAAACCAAAAAAACAATCAAAAAAAAATCAATGAAACAAAGAGATGGTTCTTTGAAAGGATAAACAAGATTGACAAAACCTTAGCAAATCTGACCAAAAGAGAGAAGAGACAAAAATTGATAAAATTAGAGATACCAGCAAACTGTTAGAGCTGATAAACACTTTTAGCAATGTAGCAGGATACAAAATAAACACACAGAAATCAGTAGTTTTTCTATACACTAACAACAAACGTGCAGAGGATGAAATCAGGGAATCTCTCCCATTCACAATTGCCTCAAAAAAAAAAAAAAAAACCTTGGAATAAACTTAACCAAGGAGGTGAAGGATCTCTACAATGAGAACTTTATAAAACTCAAGCGACAAATTGCACAGGACACAAGGAAGGAAGAATCAATATTGTGAAAATGTCAATCATACCAAAAGCAATCTACACATTTAATGTGATCCCCATTAAAATCCCAATAGCATTCTTCACAGAAATAGAAAAAACAATCCTAAAATTCATCTGGAAACACAAAAAACCTCGAATAGCCAAAACAATTTTGCGCAACAAAAATCAGGATGGTGGTATAACCATACCAGATTTTAAGTTATATTGCAAAGCCATAGTAACAAAAACAGCATGGTACTGGCACAAGGACAGACAGGTAGATCAATGGAACAGAATAGAAGACCCAAATATTAATCCAGGCAGCTACAGCCACCTTATTTTTGACAAAAATGCCAAAAAAAATTCATTGGAGAAAAGATAGCCTCTTTAACAAGTGGTGCTGGGAAAACTGGACATCTGTATGTAAAAGGATAAACATAGATCCTTGTCTGTCTCCATGAACAAAAGTCCAAATGGATCAGGGATCTGAAACTCTGAAACTACTAGAGGAAAATGTAGGGGAAACCCTTCAACATATTGGCATAGGCAAGGACTTCCTGAATATAACTCCAATTGCTCAGGGAATAAAACCAGTATTCAATCATTGGGACGTTATGAAATTACAAAGCTTTTGTACAGCAAAGGACACTGTGAATAGAGTAAAAAGAAAACATACAGAATGGGAGAAAATCTTTGCCAGCTATACATCTGACAGAGGATTAAGATCCAGAATATACAAAGAACTCAAAAAACAGAATAATAAGAATTCAAACAACCCAGTTAAACAATGGGCTATGAGCCGGGCCTGTTGGCACACACCTTTAATCCTGGCACTCGGGAGGCAGAGGCAGGAGGATAGCTGAGAGTTCGAGACCACCCGGAGACTACATAGTTGATTCCAGGTCAGCCTGGACCAGAGTGAGACCCTATCATGCAAAACCAAAACCAAAAAAAAAGGCTATGGAACTAAATGGAATTCTCAGAAAATGAAATACAGATGGCATATAAACATCTAAAAAAAGTGTTCCACATCCTTAGCCATCAGGGAATTGCAAATTAAAACCACTTTGAGATTCCATTTCACTCCTGTCAGAATGGCTACCATCAAGGGAACAAATGACAATAGTGTTGGCGTAGATGCAGAAAAAATGGAACACTTCTACACTGTTGGTGGGAATGTCATCTGGTCCAGCCATTGCAGAAATCAGTGTGGAGGTTCTTGAGACAGCTAAAAATAGATTTACCATATGATCCAGCTATAGCACTACTAGGTATATATCCAGACGACTATTCTCACTACCTTAGAAATACTTGCACATCCATGTCTATTGCTGCTCTATTCACAACAGTTAGGAAATGGAACCAGCCTAGATGTCCCTCCACAGATGAATGGATAATAAAGATGTGGTACATTTACACAATGGAGATCTATTCATCGGTAAAGAAAAATAAATTATGAAATTTGCAGGGGAAATGGATGGATCTGGAAAAGATTATACTAGGTGAGGTAACCCAGGCCAAGAAAGCCAAATGTCACATGTTCTCTCTCATATGTGGATCCTAGCTACAAATGTAGACTTGTGTGTGAACTAGAACCAAAAACCAGTAAGCTGGTAAAAGGCTATAAGGGAGGGAGGAAAGGGAAGGACTTAAGAGTATGGTATTGCACATATGTAAATAGAAGAACAGATTACAGGAAGGGGAATGGCCTAAGCGAGGCCATGGGAAGAGAATGTGTAAAAGAAGGGCAGGGGGAGGGTCAATCTAAATTCAAGATATTGTGAATAAGACTTATGTAAACCTACTTTTTTGAAGAATGGCAAATCTAGAAGCTATAGACTGTTACTAGAAAATTTTCAGTGCCTGGGATGGGATACCTTCCAGTGAGTTGTTGGCCAAGGAGGTCCTGGTAGCCTCCAAAACATTAAAGGCTTTTGCCAAAGCCCTTGATTTCCCTTGAGAAACAGACAATAAGACCTTATTGCTGAAGACATCTCTTGCCTGAGAGGCAAGGTCACTGAGAAAGCAAGCTGGTGCTGAGCAGAAAACCTCCCTGTAGACCAGCCAACTGAAAGCTGGAAAAAGCTGCACTGCATGCAGCGTATGGGAGATAGAAGTCATCAGCAGTGAAAACAGTGGATGCTGAATATTCAAGTTTGGCCAGACAGGCCCAAAGACTGAACGGGTGCAATAGTGGCATGTCTACTCTTGGGGTAACCAACTGCTCCATAATTGGACAGAAGGCCCTCTCTACAGGAGGGAATACATACCTGGTACTGAAAAGCCTAAGCAAAAGTCTATGGCAGGGGAGGTCATGAGCCTTAGGGGTTTAAAGCCTGCTCTTGTCTGACTAAATGTATATATTATTCCCACCAAGCTGCCCTGGGGGCACTACACTTAATGTTCATGTTCACATATTAACGCTACTCTCACTTCTGGTTAGAGAAGCTTCTCTTTTCAGATGGCGATGACCACTGGGATGACCCAAGAGGCAACATAGTGCTGAGAAGAAGGGATGGAGTAGTGCCCAGCACAAACACCTCTGTCACACCCTGCAAAGCTCAGGGACCATTGCAGAAGTGGGACGGATAGAATGGAAGAGCCAAAGGAAGGGTATGACTTCTTACAATGCAACAGCCCAGACAGAAATTGGCCTCGATATCCATGACCTTGCAGTGCCTACCTTTGCAAGACCCTCAAGATAGAAGAAAAAGATGATGACATCAAATTAAAAGAGACTAATGGAGAGAGGGAAGGGAAATGATGGAAATTGGAGTTCTAAAGTGGAATGGGGGGAGGGGAAATATCATGTGTTTTTTGTATGTATAGAAGTTGACAATAATAATAATTTTTTTTTAAGTAAAAAAAAGTCTGTAATGGAACAATGGGTCTCCAATGGATCCCTAACATTAAATCAGCACTTCATTATGAACTTCCTCTTTAGGAATGCAGAGAAGGATGTCACTCATTCATTGGAGGATCTGAACTTGAATATGGGATAAATAACAATGCCTTTCTGTCATTAACAGTAAAGTTTTATGATTTTAACCATTAAAAAAAAGAACATATAATCCACTACGTTTGAAAATCTGAAAGAAATGCATGATTTCCTTGATTTATATGACCTACCTAAATTAAATCAAGATGAGCATTAACCATTTAACCACTTAAATAGACCTATAATGAGTACGGAGATACAAGCAGTTAAAAAAAAAAAATCTTCCAACTAAAAAAAGTCCAGGCCGAGATGGAGTCACTGCTGAATTTTACTGGACCTTCATGGAAGAACTAACACCAATGCTTCTTAAACTTTTCCATAAAATAGAAGAGGAAGGAATCCTACCAAACTCCTTCTATGAAACCAGCATCACCCTGATTCCAAAACCAGACAAAGAACAAAAAAGGAAAATTACACACCAATCTCCCTCATGAACATAGTTGCAAAAATTCTCAACAAAATACTGTCAAACAGAACACAAGAATATATTAGAAAGATCATTCAACCCAACCAAGTAGGCTTTATCCCAGAGATGCAGGGATGGTTCAACATATGCAAATCGATAAATGTAATACATCATATAAATGGACTGGAGGACAAAAATTACGTGATCGTCTCATTAGATGCAGAAAAAGCATTTGAAAAAATCCAACATCATCCCTTCATGATAAAAGTCCTACAAATTCTGGGAATAGAAGGAACATGTCAACATAATAAAGGCTATCTATGACAAACCCACAGCCAACATGATACTAAATAGAGAAAAACTTGAAGCTTTTCCACTAAAATCAGGCCCAAGACAAGGGTGTCCACTGTCCCCACTTTTATTTAATATAATACTGCAAATCTTAGCCATAGCAATAAGGCAAGAGACACACATAAAACGGATACCAATTGGAGAGGAAGAGATCAAGTTATCTTTATTTGCAGATGATATGAATCTATACATAAAGGACCCTAAAGACTATAACAGCAGACTGTTAGACCTGATAAACACCTATAGTCATGTAGCAGGATACAAAATAAACATACAGAAATCAGTAGCAGTCCTATATGCTAATAACAAACACACACAGGATGAAATCAGAGAACCACTCCCATCCACAATGGCATCAAAAAAAAATAAAGTACATTGGGATAAACCTAATCAAGGAAGTGAAGATCTCTACAAGGAGAACTTTAAAATACTCAAGCAAGAAATTGCAGAAGACACTAGGGAATGGAAAAACATCCCCTGTTCTTGGATTTGAAGAATCAATATTATAAAAATGGCCATCCTACCAAAAGCAATCTACACATTTAATTCAATCCCCATCAAAATACCAATGGCATTCATCACAGAAACAGAAAAAAACAATCCAAAAATTCATTTGGAAGCACAAAAAACCTCCAATACCTAAAACAATTTTGAGCAACAAAAATAAGGCTGGTGGTATCACCATACCTGATTTTAACCTATATTACAAAGCCATAGTAACAAAAACAGCAATGGTACTGGCACAAAAACAGAAATGTAGATCAATGGAAGAGAATATAGAGGACCCTGATGTAAGTCCGGGTAGCTATAGCCACCTCATCTTTGACAAAAATGCCAATAATACTCATTGGAGAAAAGATAGCCTCTTCAGCAAATGGTGCTGGGAAAACTGGATATACATCTGTAAAATGATGAAAATGGATCCTTGTCTCTCTCCATGCACAAGAATCAAGTCCAAATGGATCAAAGACCTTCATATCAGAACTGAAACTCAGAAAATGCTAGAGGAAAAAGAAGGGGAAACCCTTCAACATATTGGTCTTGGCAAAGACTTTCTGAATATAACCCCAATTGCTCAGGAAATAAAACCACAGATCAACCGCTGGGACCTCATAAAATTACAAAGCTTTTGTACAGCTAAGGACACTGTCAATACAGCAATGAGGCAATCTACAGAATGGGAGAATATCTTTGCCAGCTATACATCTGACAGAGGGTTAATATCTAGGATACACAAAGAAATCAAAAAATTAAATTATAGGAAATCAAACAACCCAATTAAAAATAGGCTACGGAACTAAATAGAAAGTTCTCAGAAGAACAACTACAGATGGCATATAAACATCTAAAACAATGTTCTACATCCCTAGTCATCAGGGAAATGCAGATTAAAACTACCTTGAGATTCCATTTCACTACTGTCAGATTGGCTACCATCATGAAAACAAATGACTATAAATGCTGGAGAGGATGCAGACAAAGAGGAACCCTTCTATACTGTTGGTGGAAATGCAATCTGGTCTAGCCATTGTGGAAATCAGTGTGGAGATTCCTGAGACAGCAAAATACAGATCTACTATATGACCCAGCTATACCACTCCCAGGCATATATTCAAAGGACTCATCTTACTACCTTAGAGATACTTGCTCGACCATGTTCATTGCCACTCTATTCACAATAGCTAGGAAATAGAGTCAGACTAGATGTTCCTCACCTGATGAATGGATAATGAAGATGTGGCACATTTACACAATGGAGTTCCACTCACCGGTAAAGAAAAATGAAGTTATGAAATTTGCTGGAAAATGGATGGATCTGGAAAGGATTATACTTAGTGAGGTAACCCAGGCCCAGAAAGCCAAACGTCACATGTTCTCTCTCATATGTGGATCCTAGCTACAAATGATTGGACTTCTATATGAGTAAAAACAAAACTCAAGCCAGGCAGGGTGGCACACGCCTTTAATCCCAGCACAGGGAGGCAGAGGTAGGAGGATCGCCATGAGTTCGAGGCCACCCTGAGACTACATAGTTAATTCTAGGTAAGCCTGGACCAGAATGAACAGTGAACACTGCAAGCTTTAAATTTGGCCAGCCAGGCCAAATAAGCCAATGGATGCAACAGTGGCATTTCTGTTATGGGGGAAACCCATGATTGGACTGAAGGCCCGCTCCATGGGAGGAAATACAGCCCTGATACTGAAAACCTACAACAGGGGTAGTCATGAGCCATAGGGGTGTAACATCTGCTGGTGTCTCGCTAAATGTATATACTGTGCTCACCAAACTGCCCAGTAAACACTTCTCTTAATGTACACATCCTTATATTAATGCTACTCCCACTTTTGGTTAGAGAAGCTTCTCTTTTCAGATGGTGGCGACCTTGGGATGATTCAGACGGCATCATGGTGCTGAGAAGAAGGGACAGAGGAGTGCTCAGCACTGAAACATCTCAAACACACCTTCCAAGGCTCAGGGTCCATTGCAGAAGAGGGGACATAAAGAATGTAAAAGCCAAAGGAAGAGGAGGATTCCTTACAACGTGCTCCTCCAGACACAAAATGGCCTGGATATCCATGACCTCACAGTGTCTGACACTACCTACATAAGACCATCATAATAGGAGGAAAAGATCATAACATCAAACTAAAGAGAGACTGATTGAGAGGGGGAGGAGATATGATGGAGAGTGAAGTTTCAAAGGGGAAAGTGAGGGAGGGAGGGAAGTGCCATGGGATATTGTCTACACCTAAATAAGTTGTCAATAAAAAAAGTAAAATTAGGGCTGGAGAGATGGCTTAGCGGCTAAGGCGCCTGCCTGCTAAGCCTAAGAACGCTGGTTCCAATGTCCAGCGATTCCAATCTCCAGGTCCCACGTTTGGCCAGATGCAAAGTGAGGCAAGGGCGCACACACATCTGGATTTCGTTCACAGCAGCTGAGAGACTGCTGGCGCGCCCATCTCTGTCTCCCTCTCCCTCTCTGTCTCTCTCTCTCTCAAAAATAAATAAAAATAATAATAATTAAAAAATTTTTTTCAAAAGTAAAATTAGGCGCTGGAAAGATGGCTTAGCAGTTAAAGCGCCTGCCTCCTAATCCTAAGAACGCTGGTTCCAATCTCCAGCAGTTCCAGTCTCCAGGTCCCAAGTTTAGCCAGATGCTGCATTTGACCACAAGGGGACGTATGCATGTGGATTTCGTTTGCAGCAGCTGAGAGGCTGCTTGCACGCCCATCTCTATCTGTCTTCCTGTCTCTCTCCAAAATAAAAAAGAAAGAAGAAAGGAAGGAAGGAAGAAGGGAAGGAGGGAGGGAGGAAGAAAGGGAAAAATATTGCATGTTATGAATACATGGATTCTGGCTTGTGAATCAAGGTACAGGCAAGGAAACTACAGTGGGGCCTATGAGATGGAAAGAGGATGAAAGGGTGGGTTTCAGAGGCCAACAGAACATGTGACACATGCAAGTGAAAGGAGGAATTATGGGTGTATAAATATGTGATATGGGAGATTCAGAAAGATGGGGAAAGAAGCAGAATCAAAGAAAATTTTGTATGAAAATTACCTAAGAAAGCTCATTACTTTGTAAATATATAATATATGTGTGTGTGTGTGTGTAATGAAATAATATCCAATAACAAAAAATAAAGAAAATTTTAAAAATGAAAAAAAAATCCAGGCTGGAGAGATGGCTTAGCTGTAAAATGCATGCCTGTGAAGCCTAAAGACCCTGGTTTGAGGCTTGATTCTCCAGGACCCATGTAAGACAGATGCACAAGTGGGCGCACGCATCTAGAGTTCGTTTGCAGTGGTAGGAGGCCCTGGCACACCCATTCTCTGTCTCTTTCTCTCTCTACCTGCCTATTTCTGTATCTCTCCCTCTCAAATAAATAAATAAATATTTTTTAAAAATTCTAGACTTCCAATTAAGATGGCAGCGTAGGAACCACGCCAAGCAGCCTAGGGGAGTAAAAGGAAAAGAGAAAGAAAAAAGAAAAACAGCAAAATACACTTTTCTACTAAAAAGTGAGGTGTATAATAAACTATCAACCGCAGTAGAGAGATCCAGAGCGCCTAGAGCCCACAGAAGCAGGCAGACGTGGCTCCAGAGGTGGCAGCACGAGTTCCATGAGGCTTCCAATTCCTTCAAACAAATGCTATTAGAACTAAGGTCACAGGGGCCTGGGGAAATGGCTTGGTGGTTAATCACTTGCCTGTGAAGCCTAAGGACCCCAGTTCGAGGCTCAATTCCCCAGGATCCACATAACCCACATGCATAAGGTGGCGCATGCATCTGGAGTTCGTTTGCAGTGACTAAAGGCCCTGGTGTCCCCATTCTATCTCTCTCTGTCTCTTTCTCTGTCCCTCTTAAATAAATAAATAAATGCAACAACAACAACAAAAATAACTAAAGTCAAAGATAACACCAAACACACTTGTAGTGGGTGACTTCAAAACCCCACTCTCATCAATTGGCAGATCATCCTAGCAAAAAAATAACTGACTAAAAGGAGAGAAAAGAAACAAATTAATAAAAGTAGAGGTAAAAAAAAAAGGCACCATCACAACAGATACCAGAGAAATTCAAAAAATCATAGGGACATACCCTAAGAACATATACTGTACTAAGTTTGAAAATCTGAACAAAATAGATGATTTCCTTGATTTATATGACCTACATAATTAAATCAAGATGAGATGAGTTTTAGCTGGGTCTGGTGGTGCATGCCCTTAATCCCAGAACTTGGGAGGCAGAGATAGAAGGATTGCCATGAGTTTGAGGCCACCCTGAGACTACATAGTGAATTCCAGGTCAGCCTGGGCTAGAGTGAAACCCTATCTTGAAAAAACAAATTGCACTTTACTTCACTAAATACAATGTAACAAGGATTTTTCCAGGCCCCACAGCTTTCTTTACTCCCTTCACCTATTATCCTCTAGTCACACAGAACACATCTATTAAAGCACTGTGCCTTACCATGCACTGAGAACACAGTGAAAGCATATAAGTTTGCTCAATCATAAAGCTGCACTACATGTTCTAGCAAATTCCTGAAAACTTTACAATTTGTTAGATGACAATCCTACTTACTTCTTTATGTGAACAGCCTCACTTTGTTTCCGCAAAAGCCGCACTCGACCTACATGTACATCTAGTTCATTGATCACAATTTCTGGTTTATAAAGTTTACAGAAAAATTCAGCCTGTGGGAGAGAAACATTTCAATCAAGTTAAAAAACTGCATACGGTTTCAAAATTTACTTAGCCACAGTTGGCTTAAGGTATTCCTTTCATTGGCCCTCTATCTACCAAGAAGTACTGTCTACTTTCAAGATAAGCAAGCTAACCTTTAATCAAGGGTTTATATTTTCCACATTTTCAGAGGTGATCCCAGCATTAATTTCCTAGAAAAGGATGTTTCACTCACTCAAATCAGCTTCTGTCCATCTAAAGTGAACATGCTAACATTTACCAATAAAACTGAGGAAATAAAACTCCTAACATTAAAAAAAAAAAAAAAAAGTATTCTTAAGTTTCTAACACAGTTTAAGAATCCATGGTCTGACTGTAGACAAAGAAAAAAGAAACTATTACAGACACTCCTCGAAGTCTACCCAGTAACCATTCATCTTTTTCTGAATAGTAAGTCAAATAATCCAGATTTGTTCAGGTTTAGTGCAAGAATACAAGGGGCAAAGTTCTCAAGGGGAGCACCTTTACAAGTAAAGAAGTAAATACCAATCACAGTATTTTCCATGACTCCTGCCCATCATTAGCATTTAAGTCCTTTTCAGTGAGGTCTAATAGCACTAGAGGCCAAACTATCTTGATTATAGGAGCCCTAGAAACATCATTACTATTGCCAATTCCTGCCATAAGGATTCAACAGCAGCACTAGGAACATTTTTACTATTGCAATTCCTATGCTAAGGCTTTAAAAGAGTAGTGGCTCAAGTAAGAATGCCATGTATCTGCCTCAGGATGAACTCTAGACATTTCAGCAGACATTAATGGCACCAATACAATGCTCAAATATTTTGCACAACACACACATAAACATACAAATACACATATGTATATATCTGTGTTTTTGTGTTGTGCTAGAGATCAAACTCAGGATGTCATGTGTGCCAAGCACACACACAACTACTGAGAAACATCATTAAACCTGCAAAATACATACTTTAATTTAAAATAAAAAGGTGAAATTTTAACAATGTCAGTAATGAACCTAAGCAGTGAGTAGACAGTTTTCATGTAGACAACTTTTTTGTAATTTTTTAATGTTTGAACATAATAAACCTGTAGACAAAGATGTTACTAAGACTAAGTTCTTATCTTGAGTCAATAACCTACAGACTAAGCTGGGTGTGATGGAGCACGCCTTTAATCCCAGCACGCTCCAGACCACCCTGAGACTACAGAGAGTGAATTCCAGTTCAGCCTGGGCTAGAGAGTGAGACCGTACCTGGAAAACCAAAATAAAACAAAACAAAAAAAAAAAAAAAAACTACAGACTAAAATGGTCAAAATAAGGCTAGAGGGATGCTCAGCGGTCAGAGGTGCTGGCTTGCAAAGCCTGCCAGACTGTGTTCAATTCTCTAGTACACAAGTAAAGCCAGATGTAAAGTGGCTCAGGTATCTGGAGTTTATTTGCAGTGGTAAATGGCCCTGGTATACCCGTTCTCTCTCCCGCCCACACATAAGTACTTCTTTTAAAAACAGAAATAGGGCTGGAGAGATGGCTTAGCAGTTAAGCGCTTGCCTGAAAAGCCTAAGGACCCCAGTTCGAGGTCCCCAGGCCCCACGTGAGCCAGGTGCACAAGGTGGCGCCTGCATCTGGAGTTTGTTTGCAGTGGCTGAAGGCCCTGGTGTACCCATTCTCTCTCTCTCTCTCAAATAAATAAAAACAAACAATTAAAAAAAAACAGAAATAAAATGGTTACAAAAACACTAGCAAATACAGTGTGTAAATATAACATATAATATATAACATGAAGAAAATCAGTTTAGGGATATTTTACATATGAGAATTACTTACTTGGGGAATATTGAAGTTTTATGCCCTTGACAGGCAGTAATGGAACACTAATATTTACAAAGGACTCAACAATGAAAACGTTCTCCCAAGCAAAGACTATGAGCCAACAAGCAAGCTAAATAGTCCAGCTTCCTTTCAATATTCAGGCACCAAAAGCTCCACATACCTTTTTCTTAGAAATGTTCAATTTGCTTGCAATAACTTCCGCCATTTTCATTTTGCTCTTGTGCTCAGAAAGCATTGCTGTGAAACAGTCCAGAGCCTAACAAAACAACCAAGCTAAATGTCAACTGATTTTAAGAATGATACATTAATCAAAGGGCATCGTTATCCTAACCTCAAGTAAGAGAACTGAAAATCAAATAAGAACATTTTGCAGGATAAAGAGAAGTTTAAATAATGTACCAATGCTGGACACAGAACTTTACCATAATGGAGAAGAAAATAAAATGTGAAGGATATTACTGAAACACTGGTTAATCTACAAATAATCAAAATCACCTCATGTTGCACATTGCAACTTCATACAAAGAATGACAATTTAGTGCTTATCATCATATATGTGAATCATGACACAATTGACTCTCAGTGCTGAAATAACACCAAAGGATTGTTTTCCAGCTGAAAGGGGAAATATATAGTGTACATTAGAGGGGACTATAAAGTCATTCTGCTAAACCAGCATTCAATCTGGGTCCTTAGGCTTTGTAGGCAAGGACCTTAACCTCTAAGCCATCCCTTCAGCCCCCCCCCTTTCCTTTTTTTAAGGGAACTGGAGAGATAACTCAGTAAAGTGTTTTCTATACAAGAATACCTAATTTTATTCTCTAGAACCTGGGAATGGTGACATCAACTTGTAATCTCAGCACTAAAGAGCCAAAATAGGTAAATTCCTGAAGCTCACTGGCCAGGCAGTCTAGCCTAAATTCCTGAGTTACAAACCAATGACAGATACTGTCTCAAAAAATAGTAGCTGGGTGTGGTAATGCACGCCTAGCACTTGGGAGGCAGAGGTAAGTGGATCACCATGAGTTCAAGGCTGCCCTGAGACTATTGTGAATTCCAGGCCAGCCTGGGTTAGAGTAAGACTCTACTTAAAAAACAAAAACAAAAAAACACCAGTAGTAAATAACTGAACTTTGTGCAAGCAACACAAAATAAACACATTGGGTCACACACAAAAAAGAAAAAACAAGGGGGGGAGGGTTGGCTAAAGATGGCTTAGCAGTTAAGGCACCTGCCTGCTAAGCCTAATAATGTCAGTTCCAATCTCCAGGTCCCACGTTTAGCCAGCCAGATGCAGTGACGCAAGGACGCAAGGCTGCACTTGCCCACAGGCAGCACACGCATCTGGAGTTCGTTTGCAGCGACTGGTGCACCCATTCTCTGTCTTACTCTCCTTCTCTCAAAAAAAAAGAAAGAAAGAAAAAAAGAAAAAACAAAGGGGACTAGTTAGAAAGGGCTAAGCAGAAATGGACGGAGATAAAAAAGGGTAATAATATGGGGGAAGGTGAATATGATCACACCCAAATATGCACCCACCATGATCACAAACACACACATACACAGAGGATCTAACCATGTTACAAAGACTCACTCCTTGACTCAACTGAGTGTCTTTCATGAAACTGACAAGGACCTCAGGTAGGTGGTATGCTCCCATTAAAAAAGTAATTCTTTTTTTGGGGGGGGGAGGTGGTTCCCAAAGCAGGGTTCCACTCTGGCCCAGGTGGACCTGGCACTCACTCTGCAACTCCAGGCTAGCTTTGAACTTACAGTGATCCTCTTATCTCTGCCTCTCAAGTGCTGGGATTAAAGGTGTGCAACACCACACCAGGCTAAAAAGTAGTTTTCTGTTTGTTTTGCTTTTGCTGCACAAGACTTCTATTTCATTTAGTCTAAGGTTTGGGAAATAAAGTAGTTTTTATAATACACATACATACACAAAAATACAACATCCTGCCCAGTGCAGAGGCTCAAACCTGTAGTCTCAATGAGGCAGGAAAATGGAAAATTAAAGGCCAGCCTAGGCAAAAAAGAAAGACAATCTATAAACAAAGAAGGGAGGGATAGAGAAAGGGAAGGGCTGTACAGATGGCTTGGCAGTTAAAGCACTTACCTGCAAAGCCGAAGAACCCAGGTTTTATTCCCCAGGACTCACGTAAGCCAGAGACACAAGGTGGCACATGCATCAAGAGTTTGTTCGCAGTGGCTAGAAGCCATGGCACATGCCCACTCTATTTTTTTTGTTTTGTTTTGTTTTTTCAAGGTAGGGTCTCATTTTAGCTCAGGCTAACCTGGAATTCACTACGTAGTCACAGGGTGGCCTTGAACTCACTACCTCTGCCTCCCCAGTGCTGGGATTAAAGGTGTGCGCCACCACACCCGGCATGCCCACTCTCTTGATCTGCCTTTCTCTCTCTGTGTTTTTCTCGCTCTCTCTCAAATAAATAAATAAATAAATAAATAAATAAATAAATAAATAAATAAAATATATTTTTTAATTAAAAAAACAAAATAAACATATATGAGACAGGATATGAATCTAATGTGGAAATAGAAAAAATGATATGAGAAATCCTGTGGATGGTCAATGCCTCAATTTTATTTATAAAAGCACATAAATAAATCTGATTGCAAGAGATGAAAGTGTAAGAGAATGGGAAAGAGCTATCTAAGGAAAATGAATGACAAGAATAAAGACTGCCACACAGTACTTCAAGGTTCAGTTGTGCCCAAGTGTACTCAAAGGAGGATTTTTCCCCTGACTTCTCCACATACAAAGAGATACTGCAAACCAAACTGGGTCAACATTATCAATTCAATCCCAACTGAAAAAAACCACAACACTTTATAGTCAATGCTAATGTTTTAAGGGCCCAATGATCTTTAGACAGCGTAATTTTTATGCTAAGGCAAAAAGAATAAACCATGCTTTGTAGTTGGGGAATTTGTCATAGCTACATTTCAAAAGGGCTTTCTTCCCAAACAAACGTGTTCAGGTGTACTTTGTAATTCCCACAAATTTCTCTAGATTAAAGATAAAATAACTTTCTGAGGCAAATATAAGGAGTAGCAATAGATGGCACAGATTTAGAAACACATTATATTTTATCACATAGCTTTATATTAATTAAGAGATTTTTTAAATAATTTGACAATCCCATAAATGTATATAATGTATTTTATCAAGTAACAAAGCCATTAAACTCTCTTGCCCCCTCACACCTTCCACTGAAATCCTTCTTGTTAACTAGAGAGAGGGAGAAAGAGGCAGCAAGAGAGAGAGAGAGAGAGAGAGAGAGAGCACGCGCATGCACCAGGGCCTCCAGCCACTGAAAACAAACTCCAGATGCATGCGCCACCTTGCGCATCTGGCTTACATGGGTCCTAGGGAACTGAACTGAGGTCCTCTGGCTTCCCAGGCAACACCTTAACCACTAAGCCATCTCTCCAGCCCTTGTTTTGTTTTTTGAGATTCACTGAGTTTAATTATTGTTGCATGCATGTGCACAGACAAAGGGTTATTTATTGGAGCATGGGAAACTTATGGCTATATCACTAAAGAAATATCTCTGGGACAGAAGAAGATGGCTCATCAGTTAAGGTGCTTGCATGCAAAGACTAACAACCCAGGTTTGATTCCTGGTCACCCAAATAAAGCCAGATGCACAAAATGGTACATGAATCTGGAGTTTATCTGCAGTGGCTAGAGACCCAAGAGCACCTATCTTCTCTGTCTCCTCTTCTCTTGTCTTCTCTTCTCTCTGTCTCTCTGCTTGCAAATAAATAGTTTAAAACTTTATTAAAAAGAAAGAAAGAAAGAAAGAAAGAAAGAAAGAAAGAAAGAAAGAAAGAAGAAAAGATGGAAAGATATCTTGCTAGGTAAGGCGATTAAGGGCCCAGATTTGATTCCCCAGAACCCATTTAAACCAGATGCACAAGGTGGAGCACGTGTCTGGAGTTCATTTGCAGTGGCTAGAGACCCTGGCATGCCCATTCTCTCTCTCTATCTACCTGCTTCTCTCTCTGTCAAACAAATAAATAAATTTAAAGAACAAAAATGCTGGGCATGGTGGTGCACGCTGTTAGTCCCAGAAGAAGTCGGAGGCTGTTAGTCCCAGAAGGTCAGCCGGCCTAGAATAAGACCCTACTTCAAAAAACAAAAAAATAAAATATAAAAAGAATCTCCCGGGCTCGGAGGATCACCTAAGAGTTCAAGACCACCCTGAGACTACCAAGTGAATTCCAGGTCATCAGATTTCGTTCACAGCAGCTGAGAGACTGCTGGCATGCCCAATAAGACCCTACTTCAAAAAACAAAAAAAATAAAAATATAAAAAGAATCTCCCCTTCCTAGCAAGCATTAACTGTCAAGAGCTTCTCAATGAGAGGTGGATACTTGCATCCATGACAGAATGTGGATGATCCCAAACTCTGCAGATTTTATGCAGGTCACTACAGCTGTTAGGCTCCAAGATTTTTGTGTGAGGGGAGGGTGGTTTTTAGAGGTATGGTCTTGTTCTAGCTCAGGCTAACCTGGAATTCACTAAATAGTCTGGGGGTGGCCTCAAACTCATGGAAATCCTCCTACCTCTGTCTTCCAAGTGCTAGGATTAAAGGCATGTGCCACCATGCCTGGCTAGACTTCCAAGATTTTTTCATTCTGCACTTAAATTTATTATTTTACTCCATTTCAAACTTTATTGAAATTTTTGGAAAGATCTGTTTTGAAAATAAGAAGATATATTTTATACCAACTTAATTTTAAGGCAACTTCAGTTCCATTTTAATTAGCGAAGGATAATAAACCATAACTAGAAAAACTCAGAAGACAGAATGAAAATCAAGTTTGCCAAGAAGATTGTATCCTACCTCTTGAAAAATATTTAATGATGCTGAAGAAGATGAACTTTCAAAACTAGGAGCAATTCTATTACACCAATTCAGCAGATCCCTTAAAGAAACAAAAAGCTAATTAAAAGACCATAGACTAAAGACACCAGTTTATTCAGTCCAGTGAAGTGTGACCACAAGTATGCTCCATTTTTCAGTCAACATGAAGAACAAAAGTATTAGAAGTGATTTATTCACATCAGAAGTGAACCTACCATCTTCTTGCCCACCCATGCCAGACAAGGTAACAAGAAAAAAGCAACGAAATCAAACCAAAATAAAGGAAACCTCCCATTCTTAACTCCACTTTTATAGGGCAAGTGGAGCATTGAGAATGGAGATATCAAGGCATGGAACTCATCATATAGAGCAAAATCCAAAAAGGCTTACTTAAGACACCTCAGGTCAACCAAGGACTCCCATTGAAAGAATGATGTAAACAATGATTCTTAAATTTACCATTAAAATTGTGGTTGTAAAAGTCTTGTTATGGAGCCAGGTGTGGTGGTGCACATCTTTAATTCCAGCATTTGGGAGGCAGAGGTAGGAGGATCACCTTGAGTTCAAGGCCACCCTGAGACTACATAGTGAAATCCAGTTCAGCCTGGAAAACCAAAAAAGAAAAAGAAAAAAAAGAAAGAAAAAAGAAAACATCTTGTTATGTATCCCAGTTTGGATTACATAGACCAGTCTAGTCTGGAACTTTTGATCTTCCTGAGACAGAAGGATGGTCTCTAGCTCAAACTAGCCTTGAACTCAAAGTGATGCTCCTACCTCACCCTCCGAAGTGTTGAGATAACAGATATAGGCCAAAACACAACCTCAAAATTTTTTCAGGCTGCAGAAATGGCTTAGATGTTAGGGTGCTTGTATGCAAAGACTAAGGACCCAGGTTCAAAACCCCAGGACGCACCTAAGCCAGATGCACAAAGTGGCACATGCATCTGGAGTTCATTTGCAGTGGCTAGAGGCTCTGGTGCATCCATTCTATCTATCCACCTGCCTCTCTCTCTCTCTAAAATAAATAAAGTATAGTGGACATGGTTATGCACATCTTTAATTCCAGCACTTAGGAAGGATCTTTAATCCCAGCACTCAGAGGTAGGAGAATTGCCACGAGTTAGAGGCCACCCTGAAAACAAAAATAATTAATTAAAATTACTTTTTTTTCCAGGTTAGGATTCACTCTAGCCCAGGCTGATCTGGAATTCACTCAGTAGCACCAGGTGTGTGCCACCACGCCCACCCAAAAAGTATTTTTTAAAGTGAAAATGATACTACCTTTCTCAGACCTAGCCTAATAATAAATATGAAACAGGTATATAATTCAATGAGGCAACCCATAGATTCAATTCCAAACAATGACTTGTTCATAACCATTTGGGTCTTTCTGTTAAGAACTTTTATTTTTTAAGCCGGGTGTGGTGACACACACCTTTAATCCCAGCACATGGAAGGCAGAGGTAGGCAGAGGTAGGAGGACTGCAAAGAGTTCAAGGACACCCTAAGCCACACAGTGAATTCTAAAGAACTTTTATTTTTTTATTGGTTTTTAAAAGAATATTTTTATTGGGTCTGGAGAAAAAGCTTAGCAGTTAAGGCATTTGCTTGCAAAGCCAAAGGATCCTGGTACAACTCTCCATGACCCACCTAAGCCAGATGCACAAGAGGGCACATGCATCTGGAGTTCGTTTGCAGTGGCTGGAGGCCCTGGCACACCCGTTCTCTCCCTCTCTATCTCTTTCTGCCTCTCAAATAAATATATATATTTTTAAATATTTTTATTTGAGAAAATAAAAGTTAGAAAGAATGAGTATATCACAGCCTCCTGCCAGTGCAAACTATCCCCAAACACTTGGACCACATGCTGCATCTGCCTTTATATGCGCACCAGGGATTAATCCAGATCCATTAAGCCATCTCTCCAGTCCCTTTTAAAAGAAGCTTAGTCTTGTGTTTTATTTTTTTAAGGCATGGTTTTACTCCACAGGCTAATTCACTATGGAGTCTCAGATTAGCCTTGAACTCACAGCAATCCTCTGCCTCCCCAGTGCCTGGCTGTTGTTTTGTTTGTTTTGTTTTTTTGAGGTAGGGTCTCATTCTACTCCAGGCTGACCTGGAATTCACTATGTAACATCAGGGTGGCCTTGAACTCAAGGTGATCCTCCTACCTCTGCCTCCCAAGTGCTGGGATTAAAGGCATGTGCCACCATGCCCACCTCTGTTCTTATCAACTGAAAACAGTGTTTAGCCCAGTACCTTAGAGATAATTCTCTTCCCTCAAGGATTGGTTTTTTGTTTTCTCTCCTGGCTTCTAAAACTTCCTGTTGTGACTGTTCATATCCAACAGAACTATCCTTTTGATAGTGGTGCTTCTCTCCTGTGAGCTCGATATAAATGTTCAGCAAGTGATCAACTGCTGTCAACAGGCTTGGATATCTGCTCTGAAGAACCTGATAGGGGGAGGGAAAAGAAAAAACAAAAAACTCAGCAGCAGGTACATTGATTCTTAAATGCACATGTAAGACTGGTATATCACTTACTAATACAATTGTCCTAGCCTATGCAAGGATCTGGGTTCTAGCCTTAGCATAACTGGGAGAGGAAGGCAAAGTACATAGAAACTGCTGACACTACTCAACCAAAAGCCTGGATTTCTCTATGAAAACTTGCTACCTTCACAAGCATAAGAATTTATATCCTTACCCACACTGCTTCCACCCACTTGCCCCACTTAAATCCCCATTTTTTTCCTCCTATTTCATTCTAAGTTATCTGGTAATGTCACTATCTGTAATACAGTTTAAGAAGCAGAAACACCCAAAACATATACATCTAAGTCAAAGGAATTTATTCATTAAAAAAATGCTTCAAGCCGGGTGTGGTGGCGCACGCCTTTAATCCCAGCACTCAGGAGACAGAGGTAGGAGGATCGCCGAGAGTTCGAGGCCACCCTGAGACTACATAGTTAATTCCAGGTCAGCCTGGACCAGAGTGAGACCCTACCTCGCAAAACCAAAAAAAAAAAAAAAATGCTTCAAGGGGCTGGAGGGATGGTTTAGTGGTTAAGGACCGAGATTCTATTCCCCAGGATCCACGTTAGCCAGATGCACAAGGTGGCGCATGCATTTGGAGTTTGTATGCAGTGGCTGGAGGCCCCGACGTGCCCACTGTCTCTGTTAAATAAATAAATGAAAATAAAAAAATAAAAAATAATGCTTCAAGGGCTGGAGGGATGGCTTATCAGTTAAGGCACTTTCCTGCAAAGATTAAGGACCCAAGATCAATTCTCCAGGTCCCGCATAAGCCACATGCCCAAGGAGGCAAATGTGTCTGGAGTTCGTTTGGAGAGGGATGTGGAGGGAGCACGTGCATGAGAATTGGCATGCCAGGACCTCAGCCACTGCAGACGAACTCCAGAAACGTGTACCACGCAGTGGGCATGTGTGACCTTGTGCTTGCCTCACCTGTGTGCACCTGGCTTATGTGGGATCTGGAGATTGGAACATGGGTCCTTAGGGTTCGCAGGCAAGAGCCTTAACCATTAAGCCATTTCCCCAACCCAAAATAATGTTTTTTAAAGCAGACCATAGTAAAAGAAGTCAAAGGCTGGAGAGATGGCTCAGCAGTTAAAGTGCTTGCTTCCAAAGCCTAATAGCCTGGATTTAATTCCCTAGTACCTGCAAAAAACCAGATGCACAAAGTGGTAAGTGTGCTTGGAGTTCGTTTGCAGTGGCAAGAAGCCCTAGTACATCCATTCTCCCTCTCTCTCCTTTTCTTTCTCTTTCTATCCCTGCATATAAAAATGTTTTTTAAAAAAATTAAGAGGCTAGGTGTGGTGGTGCATGCCTTTAATCCCACCACATGGGACAATGAGGTAGGAGGATCATCATGAGTTTGAGACCAGACTGCAACTACAGAGTAAGTTCCAGGTTGGTCTGGGCTACAGTGAAACCCTAGGAGGATTGCAGTGAGTTTGAGGCCACCCTAGGACGATATAGTGAATTCCAGGTCAGCCTGGGCTAGAGTGAGAACCTACCTCGAAAAAAAAAAAAGAAAAGAAAAAGAAAAGGAAGGAAGGAAGGAAGGAAGGCAGGCAGGCAGGCAGGGAGATTCAGATCCTTGATTCACAGTTTCATGTTAGGGATGATCAACCTGCATTACTGCCTATTTAAGTTTATTATGCTTGATAAAGTAAAAAAGAAAGCAGTTACTCTCTAATGCCATATACCTCATTCAATTCTGTCTTATCCAGATTACCCAGGTGAACTTTGGTCCAGTATTTGTCTAGCAAAGTTGCATGACTATTTAGTGGTCGATACCAATTTCCTCCACAGCTGAAGAGCCTGTATTTCAAAATAGAAAACATAATTTTCAAAATTTTAATCTTCAAATACAGCAGACCTGCATTAACCACAAGACATACATTCTCAGGCCTACACTGAATGACTGAAACAAGATGACAGCACAAATTTTACTTATACTAAGCTTTTTCCTGTACACAAAAATCAATGGTAGTTTTGAACTAATTAAACACAGTAAGAGGTTAACAGTATCTAATAACTGGATGTGGAAGTGCACAACTATAATCTCAGCATATGAGAGGCTGACACATGAAGATTATGAGTTTTAGGGTAGCATACATTGCATAGCAAGACAGTCTCAAAGAAATAAAAACCTAGGCCAGGCATGATGGCGCATGCCTTTAATCCCAGCACTCAGGAGGCAGAGAGGTAGGAGGATTGCCATGAGTTGGAGGACACCCTGAGACTACATAGTGAATTACAGGTCAGCCTGGGCTAGAGTGAGACTCTATCTCAAAAAAACAAAATAAAATAAAAACCTAAATTAGGGCTGGAGAGATGGCTTAGTGGTTAAGGCGCCTGCCTCCTAAGCCTAAGAACGCTGGTTCCAATCTCCAGGTCCCACGTTTAGCCAAATGCAGTGATACAAGGGTACAATGCCGCACTTGATCACAAGGGGGCGCACACATCTGGATTTCATTTCCAGCGGCTGAGAGGCTGCTGGCTCGCCCATCTCTATCTGTCTTCTTCTTCCTATCTCTCTGTGTCTCTCTCCAAAAAACACCTAAGTTACAACCGGATGTGGTGGCGCACGCCTTTAATTCTAGGAGGTAGAGGTAGGAGGATCACTGTGAGTTCAAGGCCACCCTGAGACTACACAGTGAATTCCAGGTCAGCCTGTGCTAGAGTGAGACCCTACCTCGGAAAAAAAAAAAAAAAAAACTTAAATTAGTACTGTAATACCAGTTACTATTTCCATTTCCACTAAATATTTTCAAACCCAAGTGACTACCATGGAAATTGAGTCAAGCATAGGGGTGCACATCTTTAATCCTAGCACTTGGGAGGCAGAGGTAGGAGGATCTGTAAGTTTGAGACTACCGTGAGATTACATAGTGAATTCCAGATCAGCCTGGGCTAGAGCAATACCATACCTTGAAAACCTTTAATTTAATTAAATTAATTTATAGAACTGGGTCAGGGGCTATGGGTCAGTGGTTAAAGGCACTTGCTTGCAAAGCCTACCAGCCCCCATTTCAATTCCCCAGCAACCCACATAAAACTGGGCAGGCATTCAATTGCAGCAGCAAGAGACCCTGGTGATCCCATGCACATATGCATGCACGCAAATAAATATTCTTTAAAAATTTACATGAATTGAGGGCCTGGAGACATGGCTCAGCAATTAAGGTACTGGCCTACAGGGCCTAACAACCCAAGTTCGATTCCCCAGTACCCACATAAAGCCACAAAGTAGCGCATGTGTCTGGAGTCTGTTTGCAGTGGCTACAGGCCCTGGCTTGCCCATTCACTCTGGCTCTCTTCCTATCTCTCTCTGATTGGAAATACATAAATAAACAAATTTTTTTAATTTATAGAAATGAGAATACATATTAAATCTCTTCCAAACTACAAGTTTGCTCATAAACTATTTAATCCTTACTGAACTGTTCTAACGGAACAGGTGTCAATAGGGCTGGAGAGATGACATAGTGGTTAAGGTAGGTGTCATCACTTTCTTATAAAGGAGAGATAAACAGTAATGTCCCTAGCTTAAATGAATTGAGTTTTCTAATCTCAAATTTGTTTGACATCATTCCTTGATGTCACAGGACTTTCTAGGAAATGTACAAACTAACACTATCTCAGTAAATAAAATCATCCTCTATTAAAAGCAAAAAGATTGGCAGGGAGTATAGCTCAGTGACAGTAGAATACTCACCTCACCTCGCTTCAGGCCAAGGTAGAGTAAGAGAAAAACAGAGGGTGGTAGGATGGATAGGGAAGAGGAAGTCATCCAGCTGGCCTCAAACTCACAGTAATCTTTCTACCTCTCCCTCTAAGAGTACTGAGATTATAGGCACAGGCCACCATACCTACCTCTGATTATGTTTGAAACATGAAAACAAGATAAAATAGTTAAAGCCAGCTTGAAAAATAATTTTTTATGCTACAAATTATTTTATAAATCTTCATTAAAAATCATTAGAAATGGTTGGACAAAATGACTTTAAGCTCTTGTGTCATTCTTTAACTAGATCGATTTCAGTAATCAAATGTACTCTATATGTACATACATCCAGGTTGATGTAACTTCCTTTCTAAGTGTATTAATAACCGATGTAGAAGCCAAAGCCAATTAGAATCACTGGAGCTAAAAAAAAAGGCTAATATTTTGGCCTGTGCCCCTAAGTCATAAGGCCACTGGAAATGATAGGACACATCTACACTGGCTCCCTCGTAAATCACCTGTCCTCCTAATCAGGGAGGATATGGAGACCCAAAAACAATTGGCGTATGGTCTGAAAGAGGAATCACAACTGAGGAAAAATCGGTTCTGGCTCCCCAAAGAAGGGAAAACTACTTTGCCAGCACAAACCTGACTCATCCTAACAGACACCACCAGTATTGTAGAAGCTATAGGGCTACTCCTGGGTCCCTATAGTCTCCTTTGGAGAGCCATTAGTGAACTCCAAAATTAATCCTTCATTAAATTTTGGCTATCTGCCTGGTCTTAAACATTCAGAAATGTATAACCAAAGACAAAGGGATACCTCACATATATGAACAAGAGCTTTCCAAGAGGGGAAACAAACAAGACCTTAAGATATGCTTCCCCATCTCTAATAGTTCTAATTCTACAAGAAGGAAAAACAACCATAGATGTCATAAGGGTTATTTTCAAATCTAAAATACATATGGATGACTCTGACCAAGGGCCGCTTAATTCAGAAGACTCCCTTATACTGGGAACAACGGTACGTCTCTTCTAACTTGTGCCAGGACATCCTTAAATAAGTCCCGAGACCAAAAATGTATTTGTACAGCCTTTAATGGCACCCAGTGGCTCTATGGCACCAACTTTGGCCCTGGCTACCCCCAGGACAAATTAAAAAAGGTACACTCTAGAAGGCTATTATACAAAATATGGTATATACACCATTATCAAAGTTAAATGTTATGTATATATTCCTGATAACTCTTGCTAATATCTCGTCTGTTTTACAAGCCATACAGAAACAGATTCAAGCCATGTCAAACACTACTGTGCCACTTAATGAACAGTTCGGGAAGAAAATCTCAGCCTCCTCATGCTCAGATGGTCCAGAGACAACCCAACTCCATCTACCTCAGTTCCCTCAAATGCTCCCCAAGGCCTAGAAGTCCATAAGAAGGAAAACCCTAAAAGTGACCAGTTTGCTGTGTGCTCATTCCTCATTAACTCCTTACTGTTTTTTTTCCCCCAACATTTTCTTCTAAGACTATCTCTCTGCACTCAATCAATACACTTTTGGGGTCCTATTAAGTAAGTAGTTCCCCTCTCTGGGAGAGACTCTCTAACTGCCACAGCTCCACGCCCCATTTAACAGAAAGAGTTCACAATGTGATGTCATTGCCCCTTGTCCTCTAACAATAGTTAGAGTGACTTCTCATGAGGAGGGTAAATGAGAGGGGGGTAGAGCTAGGGTGACTGGACCCTTGAAGGTAAAAAGCACAGGAAAGTTTACACTTGCTATAAATCAAAGATGATCCAATTTCTTCTCTCTCCTAGTTCTGTAGAACTATTTTTCCACAAACAGTCAAGACCCGTCATGGGAAGGAAGTCTTTCATAGGATTTAAACATTGTTGTTGGTCAAGTTCTGCCCCTGGAACTTGGTGCCAGGGCTAACCTCTTCCTGAGACAGTAACTAGTCCTAACCAACCAGCTATCCCTTTGGTTCACCTGAGCCAGAAGACAGCCCACCACTAAAAGGTTATAAATACCTTTGCAAGAGGAGGGCATGCTCTCTGATCACTTGGGATCTTCCAGCTGTAGGTGAGTTTTGCCTGGGCTGGTTGGACCCAGGCCCAGGCGGGAGGGCCCCCTAGCCCTTAATCTCCACATGGGCTCCTTTATCCCCTGCAGCTCCCCATATGGCAGAAGCTCCTTGAACTTTCTTTCCTCTTCTCTTTCCACGTTTTGTTTTTTCTGGTTTTTCGAAGTAGGGTTTCACTCTAGCCCAGGCTGACCTGGAATTCACTATGTAGTTTCAGGGTGGCCTCGAACTCACAGCAATCCTCCTACCTGTCTCCTGAGTGCTAGGATTAAAGGCGTACACCATCATGCCCAGTTTCTTTTCCACACTTAACTATTTTTTTATTTTATTTCTGAGAGACAGAGAAAGAATGCGCACACCAGGGCCTTTCAACCACTACAAATGAACTTCAGATGCATGTGGCCTCCTGTGCATGTGTGCAACATTGCACACTTGTGTCACTTTTGTATCTGGCTATACGTGGGACCTGGAGATTTGAACAAGTGTTCCTAGGCTTTCAGGCAAGCACCTTAACCACTGAGCCATCTCTCCAGTCCTCTTTCCATGCTTTTTGCCTAGGCTCTCCACATGGGACCTCTAGCTACTTGGGTTCCTTTCCTTGGCTCTGTACTTCCCTCAATAAATATAATAACTTAATAATTTTTTTAAAAATCATCAGAAATGGCTAGGCATGGAGGCACAGAGCTTTAATAATCCCAAGACTCAGGAGGCAAAGGTAGAAGGACTGCTATGAATTCAAGATCAATATGAGGCTACAGTTGAGTTCCAGGTCATTCTGGGCTAGAGTGAGACCCTCTTCAAAATAAACAAAAATAACAATAAAAATCATCAGAAATGAGGTTAGATCTGCCATCAGTTCCACTGAACTTGCTTGTTGTGGGGCCAGAACTCTATTGCAGGGCTTGTGGCTTCAGTGCAGACACAATAGGAAGAGGAGCCAGAATGGTAACAAAAAGGTTAGTAGTACATACCTTCTGGTTGCAAAGAACTGAAATCCAGGAGCTACTTTCAGACAGTCACCTCGGCCAGGAATCAAGAGCTCTCCATTCTCCAAAAGTGGGATCAACACAGAAACCTAAATCATAAAACCCCACAGATGAGGCTATTAAGATACAAGTTACAGCCAGGCATGGTAGTGCAGGCCTTTAATCCCAGCAATCAGGAGGCAGTGGTAGGAAGATAGCCTTGAGTTCTAGGCTACCCTGAAACTACATAGCGAATTCCAGGTCAGCTTGGACTAGAGTGAGACCCTACCTCAAAAAACAAAAACAAAAAGATAGAAGTTACAAAACAAAACCAACAACTTTGTTTCCAAATGAAACTCCGGCTACCACTATGCAAATTAGGGTCAAATGCAAGTGTTTGTCTAAGTTACCTACACTCCAACACAACACTTTATTCATTCAAAATCACTGAGTGCTCTTTGTGGATCAGAACCAAGCAAGACAGAAGGATACAAACAGGACTAGGGCATTAAAGTCAAGAGTCTTAGGGAAAATGACAGAAGTGCAAACCACCACACAGCTAGAGGAATACAATCCCAGGGGTGCACAATGTGTTACATGGAGACAGAGGAAAGCTCTGCTCAGAGAAGAGCCATTCAGAGGAATTCAATGAAGCTGCCCTATAGCTAAAAACAGTCACTGAGTCTTGCCAGGCACACGCCTTTAATCTCAGCATTCGGGAGGCAGAGGTAGGAGGATCACAGTGAGTTCAAGGCCACCCTGAGTCTACACAGGGAATTCCAGGTCAGTTTGGACTACAGTGAAACCCTACCTCGAAAAAAAAAAAACAAACAAACAAAAAAAAAAACCATTCACTGAGTCTTATAGAATGAATAGGAATTAGTCAGATTTGGAAAGGGAGGCCACACCTTTAATCCCAACACTCAGGAGGCTGAGGTAAAAGGATCACCATCAATAACAGGCCAGTCTGGGCTACAAAGTGAATTCTGATCCATCTTGGGGTAGACTGAGAACCTCCCTCCCAAAAAAAAAGTTAAATGCATAAAAAATCATGTGCCTATGAGAATGGAATGAGAACACAGTCATTGTTGGGGAAGGATAAGCACACAAAGCAATAGAGAGATGGAAGGTTTAACAAGGTGGTAGAAGCTCACTTTCTAACACCAGCATCTGGGAGACTGAGGAAGGAAGATGTCAACTTTGAGTATATAGGCTTTATACTGAGAGTAATATTAAACTTAACAACAACAAAGGCAGATAAAAGGACTTACATGCTAGACTGATGACAGGTTTTTCACAAGGAAACGTGCTATTAAAGGATTTTTTTTTTTTTTTTTTTTTTTTTTTTTTTTTGGTTTTTCAAGGTAGGGTCTCACTCTGGCCCAGGCTGACCAGGAGTTCAATTTAGTCTCAGGGTGGCCTTGAATTCATGGCAATCCTCCTACCTGTGCCTCCCGAGTGCTAGGATTAAGGCGTGCGCCACCACGCAAGGCTATTAAAGGATTTTAAGGAAAATGTATTTTTTATTTTAGAAAATCATTGTGCAACAATAAGGAAGATAATCAGAAAGGAACCTGCCTTGGAAGAAAAAACACTAGTTAGGTAGCAAAAGCATAACAGACAGGTAAATAAAACCTCAAGGTTTGTGCGAGGAAAGCAGGGTAAGAAAAGACAACGATGTAATGAGTAAGAGAAAAATGAACCATCTTGGTTTTGGCTTGGTAACTGTACAGCAGAAAAAGCTATGCTGAGACAGTTCAAACAAGTGAAAATTGGAAATGATAAGCTTGCACTGGCAAGTTATTTTACTTTTATTAATTCTTTTCAAATTATAGTCTCACTACTGCACAGGCTAGACTCAAACTCCTGTACTCATATGAAGGAATACTACAAAAACCAGCTTCTTTGTTAGCTAATTAAAAGACCTAACTCTTGGGCTGGAGTGATTGCTTAGTGTTAAGGTTCTTGCATGCAAAGCCAAAAGACCCAGGTTCAATTCCCCAGTACGCATGTAAGCCAGATGCACAAGGTGGCACATGTGTCTGGATTTTGTGTGCAGTGGCTGGAAGCTCTGGCACGCCTATTCTTTCTATCTGCCTTCTTTCTCTCTCAAATAAATAAATAAGTAATATTTTTTAAAAAGACATAACTCTCTTAAAAAAACAGCAAAAGGGCTGGAGAGATGGCTTAGTGATTAGGTGCTTGCATGCAAAGCCTAAGGACCCAGGTTTGATTCCCCAGTACCCACATAAGCCAGATGCAGAAGGTGGTGCATGAGTCTGGAGTTCATTTGCAGTGGCTAACAGCCCTGGTATATGACCATTCTGTATCTGCCCTCTCTCTCTCAAATGAATAAATGAAATAACCTAAATCATATTTTAAAAATGGCAATGAGCCGGGCATGGTGGCGCACGCCTTTAATCCCAGCACTCAGGAGGCAGAGGTAGGAGGATCACCGAGAGTTCAAGGCCACCTTGAGACTACATAGTTAATTCCAGGTCAGCCTGGACATAGTGAAACCCTACCTCAAAAATAAATAAATAAATAAATAAATAAATAAATAAATAAATAAATAAAACAAATAAAATATCAGAGACAGGCATGTATTTTTAGCCTATCCTTTCCCCCTCCAACTCTCTATGCTTAATTAATCACACAACCTGATCCTTTCTCTCTTATCCAAGAGAGAAAAGTCATCATGCAGAAAAGTTGAGGATTCATTTTTTTTTTTTTTTTTTTTTTTTTGAGGTAGGGTCTCACTCTGGTCCAGGCTGACCTGGAATTAACTATGTAGTCTCAGGGTGGCCTCGAACTCTCGGCGATCCTCCTACCTCTGCCTCCCGAGTGCTGGGATTAAAGGCGTGCGCCACCACGCCCGGCTGAGGATTCATATTTTTTTAAAAAGTCCAATTTCAGGAAAATACTAATCCTGCAATACATCTCTTTTTGTCATACTTTAGAAAATTCAGGGAAAACACACACTGGTCAATTACTGATTTCATGTATAACAGAAATGATCTTTTGGAAAATCAAAATAGCCAGGCATTTTGGCACACTGTGGCACACTTCTGTAATTCCAACACTCAAGAGGCCTAGGAAGAAACACTGCTAGTTGAGGTTAGCCTGGACTACACAACAAGGTTTATACCTGCTAGTGCAACCATAAGGAGGGCAGGAGAGGGGGACCTAACAGGTTTCCCAGGGGTCTACTCTTGGAAAGGGAATAAAACTGGTGATAAACTCACTAACTACAGAAATCCATACACCCCCAAAAAAGTTTTATAGCTTTTTTGGGCCGGGCGTGGTGGCGCACGCCTTTAATCCCAGCACTCGGGAGGCAGAGGTAGGAGGATCGCCGAGAGTTCAAGGCCACCCTGAGACTACATAGTGAATTCCAGGTCAGCCTGGACCAGAGTGAGACCCTACCTCAAAAAACCAAAAAAAAAAAAAAAAGTTTTATAGCTTTTCTATCAAATCTAATAATCCAAGACCTCATACCAGATTAAGAAGGTAGCCATGAATGAGTATTCTACATTATCACGCAAAATTGACAACCAAATCTTCCCCAGCCACTGTGGACAAAATATTCTTCAATAAGGAAAATATTCAGCAAGATAACAAACATACCACATCTAAGGGGGCACAGTCAATATCTTCTAAAAGGATCCAATGACCCTTTATGACTGCCTGTGTCAGGGTGCCAGGCTGCCATACAAATTCTCCAGGGACATCTGTGCAGCGATACATTCCCAATAGCATCTGCGGAAACAGAGTACTTAGTGAAACCACATCTGAGATGGCAAGACTACATCCTTTGACAAATAGGCACTTGAGGTTTATATAGCTTGCCCTAAACATTATGCACAATAGCAATAACTAGTCTTACATTCCTTTAGTAAAGATGCCAATGAACTAAATGTCAATATTTACAAGAACAGTAACCAATAATACTTATCATTTCTTAATTACCTTACTGTCCGTCTGTTCTCCAAGCTGGACTTTGAGAAGATGAGGTGGTTTCCTTCTACCTGTTACTGAAGCTAAATGTTCAACTAAGGAAGTTTTGCCACATCCTATTGGTCCTTCCAACAACACAGCATTCCGAGAAGCCACTGCAATAGCTACAGCCTGAAGACTTTTGCAGACAGATTCAACCAACACATATGACCTAAGGGCCAGCTCCTGTTCATGTGAAGAACACCTGTTACTTGCCTAAGGAGATGAGAGAGAAACAAAAAGCATGTAAGAGTCCTTTCCCTAAAGAACATAAGTTAACTTACCCAACAATAACAAGTATGTAAGCCAAAGGAAGAATCTGGCTTTCCCTTTCTCTTCTTTTTTGGGGGGTTGCATTGGGGGAAAATTAAAGAAATAAAAAATAAAAAAAAAAAAAAGAAATAGAATTTTTGAATAAATTTAAGAGTCTCATTAATCACTATTGGCCTTTGTTTTCTTCCTTGCTACATATTCTAGAACTTCATATCTAAGATTAACAATGTAGGGACTATGCATGGAGCTTAGTGGCAAGAGTGCATGCTTAGTATGCACAAAACTCCAGATGGGTTTCCCCAGCACATATGCATGAAAAGACACACACAAAGAAAAACAATGTATACATTTATGAGATAACAAAAAATATGGATGCTGAAAGGATATATTATAAAACTGTTGGATTCTTTTTCAACCGTAATAAGAATCAGAGTTACTTTTTTCTATTTTTTGTTTTATAGTGCTAGAGATTCAATCTAGGGCCTCATGCATGCATGGTAGGCAAGTACTCTACAACTGAGGTATATATGCTCAGCCCTTAAAGTTTGTTTATTCTTTTATACAGATATATATTAAAATAAGAATGAAATGTGATACAGTAGTTTAAAAACTATATTTTTATAAAGCCAGAAGGTGGTTGTGGTGGTTTGATTCAGGTATCCCCCATAAACTTAGGTGTTCTGAATGCTAGGTTCCCAGCTGATGGAGATTTGAGAATTAACACCTCCTAGAGGCAGTGTATTGTTGGGGGTGGGCATATAGGTATTTTAGCCAGTTCCCCTTGCCAGTGTTTGGCACACTCTCCTGTTCTGTAGTCTACCTGATGTAGGTCAGGAGGTGATGTCCACCCCTCTGCTCATGCCATCATTTTCCCCTGCCATCATGGAGTATCCCCTCAAGTCTGTAAGCCAAAATAAACCCTTTTTTCTCACAAACTACTCTTGGTTGGGGATTACTGCCAGCAATGCGAACCTGACTGCAACAGTAAAGTTGGTACTGAGTAGTGGTGTCATTTGCTGCTAGACACCTGACTGTGTGGCTTTGGCCTTTTGGAGCTAATTTTCAAGAGGAATGTGGAAGGATTTGAAATCTTGGCCTGAGAGACACCTTGTAGTGCTGTAAGCACAGCTTGATGGACTATTCTGGTCAGAGTTGAAAGACCTGACTGAATGCAGTAAGAACTATAGACTGTGAGGTTTGGCTTATGAGAAAAAGCTTTGCTTGGACTGCGTTAGAAGCATTATGTGTGAGAGGCTTGCTGTTCTGCTCATGTCCTGAGAGGTTGTGCAGGGTTGCAGCATGTAGAAACAGACTGGTGTGTATAGAGGGGTATGGCACAGAAAGAAATCTTTGGATGAAACTGCTGCCTGTGCAGCTGCAATTGTATGAGATTACAACCATTAAGATAGGGCCAGATACCTGCATTGGGACAACAGAAAAAATGCAGTC
Organism: Orientallactaga sibirica; assembly: GCA_036365145.1. Lineage (NCBI taxonomy): Eukaryota > Metazoa > Chordata > Mammalia > Rodentia > Dipodidae > Orientallactaga > Orientallactaga sibirica. The sequence continues at coordinate 1,827,592 of JAEOAD010000020.1, forward strand.
TTAAAAGCCGGGTGTGGTGGCGCACGCCTTTAATCCCAGCACTCAGGAGGCAGAGGTAGGAGGATCACAGTGAGTTTGAGGCCACCCTGAGACTACATAGTTAATTCCAGGTCAGCCTGGACTAGACTGAAACCCTACTCGAAAACCCAAAAAAAAAAAAAAAAAAATCAGTCTTTTGAAGGGGACTGAATACTGAAGGAGTGTCCTGTTCTTCAAAGCCCTTTTTATTCCCCCCTGGATTAACAAACTGGCACCCTACCTTGTATTATGGAATATAAGAAATGCAGGAAAGAGAGGGTCATTGAATTTGCAACATGGTCTTGTGTTTTGGGAACAGCCACAGGCAGTGTGAAACAGAATTGCCTGCATGGAGACCCAATGGAGCTGTAAGGATGAACCATGGGTTCCAGTGGAGACGCAGTGGAGATGCCAGGACCACAAGATGGCTAAGGAAAGCTGCTGACCCCAGATGAAATTTTCCAGGATTGTGAGTAGCCTAGCTGGAAGGGCGAAATTAGAATTCCAGAGACTTGTTGCTAGTTAGGATTGTCAGACTTAAAGACTTATCACTGGCTAGAGTTGTTGGTCTTGGAGCTACAGAGTTTGATGTTTGCCCTGGTTGTTTTAAATCTTATATTGGTTGAATATTTCGTTGCTATGCCCAGTGACATCTTTTGCAATGTGAATGTTTATTCTGTGCCATTATGGGTGGGGGGGGGATTTTTTTGGTATTATGACTAAGTTAAGACCTTGAATTATGGGGATGTTTGAACATCATTAGGATTGATTAAAAAACGTGGGGACTTTAAAAGTTGGACTGAATGCATTGTATTTTACATCAACAGTTAACAGTTTATGGGGACCAGAGGTGGAATGTAGTAGTTTGATTCAGATGTCCCCCCAATAAACATAGGTGTTCTGAATGCTAGGTTCCCAGCTGATGGAGATTTGGGAATTAATGCCTCCTGAAGGCAGTGTATTGTTGGGGGTGGGTTTATAGGTATTTTAGCCAATTTCCCCTTGCCAGTGTTTGGCACACTCTCCTCTCTCTGTTGTCCACCTGATGTTGGCCAGGGGGTGATGTCCACCCTCTGCTCATGCCATCATTTTCCCCTGCCATCATGGAGCTTCCCCTCAAGTCTGTAAACCAAAATAAACCTTTTATTTCCCAAAGCAAAGCTGCTCTTGGTTGGGTGATTTCTACCAGCAATGCGAATCTGACTGCAACAGTGGCACACGTTTTTAATCCCAATACTCAGGAGGCTAAAGTAGGAGGATCGCTGTGAGTTCAAGGCCACCCTGAGATTACATAGTGAATTCCAGCACACATATATATATACATACACACACACATAGACATACATAGAATATTTTGGTCTAACAGAAAAAGCTAAGCAATAAATGCAAAATTCACATCAAATAGGAAAGCTTCCCCAAACAGATGGGAATCATTGCCTTAAGCAGCTGACACTGAGGGCAGCTTGGGGCTACAGGGTGAGTTATAGATCAGCCTGGGCTAGAATGAAACCCTACCTCAAAGAAACAAAACAAAAATGCAAAAATAATAAAAATAATAAATATGGTGTGGAGAATTTATATACAAATGTAAAGAAAATAAGTGATAGTAAACTAACAATTATTGAAGCTAAAAATGACAGGTACATAGGGATTTATTATATCATTGTTTCTGCTTTGGAATATGTGTCACTTTTTCCCAAATCAAAAGTATAAATAGCTAGGCATGGTGGTGCATGCCTTTAATCCAGCACTCGGGAGGCAGAGGTAGGAGGATCACCATGAATTCAAGGCCACCCTGAGACTCCATAGTGAATTCCAGGTCAGCCTGGGCTAGAGTGAGACCCTACTTCAAAAAAACAAACAAAAAAAGACCCAGGCCTGGTGGCACACACCTTTAATCCCAGCACTTGAGAGGCAGAGGAGGATCGCTATGAGGTCCAGACCACCCTGAGACTATATAGTGAATTCCAGATCAGCCTGGTTTGCCCTTCTCTGGCACAAAGCAGTCCAAAGGCAAGCCATACTGTCTTTGCATTACATTAACATAGGATGAAAAAATGTGCTATTCAACTTCATATAATCATTACAATAGAAAAATTTAGCTAAAGGTTTTTTGGGGGGTTTTGTTTGTTTGTTGTTTTTTTTTTGGTTTTTCAAGGTAGAGTCTCACTCTAACCCAGGCTGACCTGGAATTCACTATGTTGTCTCAGGCTGGCCTGGAATTCACAGCGATCCTCCTAGTTCTGCCTCCCAAGTGCTGCTGGATTAAAGGCATGTGCCTCCATGCCCAGCATATATATTTTTATTTATTTATTTGCAAGAGAAAGAGGCACAGAGAGAGTACACCAGAGCCTTCAGCCACTGTAAATGAACTCCAGACATGTCCTACATGTGTATCTGGCTTACATGGGTACTGGGGAAATGAACTTGGGTACTTTGGCTTTGCAGGCAGATGCCTTACCTGCAAAAACATCTCTTCAACCCTGAAGGATTTTTTTTGTTTGTTTGAGGTAGGGTCTTGCTCTAGCCCAAGCTGACCTGGAATTCACTATGTAGTCTCAGGCCATCCTGGAATTCACAGGAATTCTACTCTGCATCCCAAGTGCTAGAATTAAAGCAATGTGCCACCACACCCAGCTTAAAGGGTTTTGGGGGGGGGGACAGGGAAGGCAGGGAAATATTTATGTCAGCACTATCGGGGAAGGCAGGAGGTATTTATTTCAGCACTATTAGGGATAGCACACTAGGCAAGTATGCTATTATTGAGTTGTACTCAAATTTGGCCTGTTGTTTTGCTTTTCTCTGTTCTGTTTTTTGAGATAAAATCTTGCTATGTTGCTCAGGCTGGCTTCAAGAGATCCTACTGCCTCAGCCACCTGAGTAGCTGGGACTGCAGGCCTGCATCACTATGACTGGCTTCAAGTTTTGTTCAAGTTCAAGGAATTACACAGGCATCATTATAGTTTATAATTTCCTACTAAAAGACAAAGAATTATAGGTGAGGAAAATGTAAGATAAATTTTTCTTAATTTCTTTTTTCTTCTTTTTTTTTTTTTTTTTTGGGGGGTTTTTCAAGGTTTTTTTTTCCTCACTTCAACCCATGCTGACCTGGAATTAACTATGTAGTCATTTAGTCTCAGGGTGGCCTCAAACTCATGGTGATCCTCCTTCCTCTGCCTCCTGAGTACTGGAATTAAAGGTGTGTGCCACCACACCCAGCTAAATTTTTCTTAATTTCTAACAATTTTAAAATGGAGTAGTAGTTTAGCAAAGTCAATGTGGCTTACACTTGATTCATAGACCCCCAACCAAGGAAGGTACATACTCAGAACTTGACGGGGAAAGGAACCCTTACTGAGGTCACAGTACCTGCTCTCCAGAGACAGGTGGCTGCCTGGGCAGTACCACACCACAGACAGCTGTTACACTGGAGGAGAGGTCAGCTGAAACAAGGTGCCCATGTTTGTAGTGGATCTCCTCCTTATGCCAAAGGGTGGCTCCTGTATTAGCTAAAACCAAGGCCTTCTCCAAGTCCTGCAACTGGGCCTCTTGTAACAACCTGAGGGAAAAAGAATTGTGTCAATAATGAAACAGAAAATACCACAGCAAGACCACCAGAAAGTCGCCTACTTACCTCAACCTAAAATGGATTAATTCATCACTATTAAAAATCTTCTTTAAGAATGAAAATTTGTGCTCTTCATTCATACAGGTGACCAAAGCAAGACAATTGGCTGTGTACCTACAGAAAAAGGAAGTATATAAACTTACTTATCTGCAGTTGATTATTATGATTACTAGCCAAATGAAAAGTAGAAAAAGAACTTTTTAAAAATTTTTATTTATTTTAGAGAGGGAGGAAGGGAGGGAAGGAAGGAGGAAGAGAATGGGCACACGGGTCCTCCAGTGACTGCAGACGAACTCCAGATGCATGTGCCCCCTTGTGTATCTGGCTTACATGGGACCTGGAGAGTCAAACCGGGATCCTTTGGCTTTCCAGGCAAACGCCTTAACCGCTAAGCCATCTCTCCAGCCCAGAAAAAGAACTTTTAACTACAACATACACTTAAAATACAAATCAGTCTAAGGGTCATTTGATGAAACACAGAAAGGATAAAACTCCATGCTTATCATCAATCCCTAAGATGATCTATGATTAAGGAAAGGGAAAATCAAAAACAAAAGGGGATAAAGAGATGGTGCAGTGGTTAAAGGTACTTGCTTGCAAAGCCTACTGGCCAGGGCTTTAATACCCCAGTACACACATAAAGCCAGATGCACAAAATGGCACATGTTTCTGGAATTCATTTCCAGTGGCAAGAAGCTCTGGAGTGCCCAAACTTTCTCCATCTCTCTCTTGTAAATAAACAAAAATATTTAAAACAAAACTACAATACAGGGCTGGAGAGATGGTATAGTGGTTAAGGCGTTTGTATACAAAGCCAATGGATCCCAGTTTGATTCTCCAGGACCCACATAAGCCAGATGCACAACTGGGCACATGCATCTGGAGTACGTTTGCAGTGGCTATAGGCCCTGGCGCACCCATTCTCTCCCTCCCCCTCTCTCTCTGGCCTCTTTTTCTGTCAAGTAAAAAAAAAAAAAAAAAAAAAAACTACACTATAAAAAAAAAAGATCCAAAATGTATTCCTTTATCCTCTCACACATATAACTTCATATACCCTTTCTACACCCCACTCCAAACTAGAAACACAAGTCCAACAGCTACGTACCAGCGGACTAAGGTGTCATGGCTCCTGAGAAGAGGAACACAAACACTCCAGTCCCAGAGCTCCTGGAAAACAGACTGTTCTCGCTGCAGAAACCTGTAGGCTGCTTCCATTAGGTCACGGAGCTTCATCCGCCTGCGTCCATAGCGTACAAGATTAGCATCTGAACTCTCAAGGAAGAGTCTTTGAAAAACTGGGTAAGTGTCCTTGAAATACCTCAGGGCAAACCTTCAGGGAAAAAAACAAAAGTAATGATGATATCAAAACAGGAGATGGACTAATTGTTTTGTTTTGATTTTCGAGGTAGGATCTCACTCTAGCCCAGGCTGACCTTAAATTCACTATGTCGTCTTAGGGTGGCTTAGAACTCATGGCGATCCTACTACCTGTGCCTCCCAAGTGCTGGGATTAAAGGCATGTGCCACTACGCCCTGCAAGGACTAATTATAAAGAAGGGATTCAGGGCTGAGGAGATGGCTCAGCAGTAAAAGTGCTTACTTGCAAAGCCTGCCAGCCCAGGTTTCAATTTTCCATGTAAAGCCAGATGCATAAAGTGGTGAATGGGTTCAGAATTAGTCTGCAGTGGCAAGAGTCCCTGGTGCACCCATTAACCACTCTCTTTCTGCCCACCTTTCTCTATCTTCCTCTCTCTCAAATAACTAAAAAATATATTTATTAAAAAAAAAAAAAGAAGGGATGGGCTGGAAGGATGGTTTAGCAGGTAAGGCATAAGGCATTTGCCTGCAAAGCCAAAGGACCCAGGTTCAATACCCCAGGACCCACATTAGCCAGATGCACAAGGGGGCACACACATCTGGAGTTCATTTGCAGTGGCTGGAGGCCCTGGTGCTTCCATTCTCTCTCTCCCCCTCTCTTTCTGTTAAATAAATATAAAGCAGCATGTGCCTTGGTGTCGCCATAATACTCTCCTCCCCTCTTCCCTTCCTTCTCTCTCACATAAATAATTTTTTTTTTTGGAGAGAGAGAGAGGAAGACAGAGATGGGCGTGCCAGCAGCTTCTCAGCTGCTGTGAATGAAATCGAGATGTGTGCGCCCCCTTGTGGGCAAGTGTGGCATTGCACCCTTGCATCACTTTGCATCTGGCTAAACCTGGGACCTGGAGATTGGAACCAGCGTTCTTAGGCTTATGAGGCAGGCGCCTTAACCGCTAAGCCATCTCTCCAGCCCAGATTAAAGAATTTTTAACTTGGGTATAGTGACATACACCTTTAATCACTTGGGAGGCAGAAGTGGGAGAATCACTGTGAGTTTGAGGCTACCCTGAGACTACATAGTGAATTCCAGCCTGGGCAAAAAGTGAGATCCTACCTCAAAAAGAAAACAACCGTGTGTGTGTGTGTGTGTGTGTGTGTGTGTGTGTGTGTGTGTGTGTGTGTGTAGATTTAAAAAAAAAACAAAAACAACTGTCTTTGGTCTGCAGAGATAGCTTGATGGTTAAGGTCTTTGCCTGAAAACACTAATGACTTGAGTTCGATTCCATGGTACCCACGTAAAGCCATACTTGTAAGTGGCACATGTGTCCGGAGTTCACTTGCAGTGATTAGAGGCCCTGACATGCCAATTCTCTCTCTCTCTTTCTGTCTCTCTCTGCTTGCAAATAAAGTAAAAAAAACTTTAAATACTGGGCTGGAGAGATGGCTTAGCGGTTAAGGCATTTGCTTACAATGCCAAAGGATCCTGGTTCGATTCTCCAGGACCCATGTAAGCCAGATGGACAAGGGGGTGCATGCATCTGGAGGACCTTTGAAGTGGCTGGAGGACCTGGCGCGCCCATTTTTTCTCTCTCTCTCTATCTCTCAAATAAATAAATAAATAAATAAATAAATAAATAAATAAATAAAATATATTTAAAAATAATTTTTAAATACTTTTTTTAAAAACTGAACATCCTAGAAAGAAACTAGAAATCAACAGAAGGAAAACTACCTACATAAATAAATAAATAAATGAAAATAAAATAACATGCTCAAGTTACTAATGACTAAAAGTATACATCACAAGCTGGAGAGATGGTTTAGCAGTTAAGGTGCTTGCCTGCAAAGCATAAGGACCCATGTTCAACTCTCCAGATCCCACATTAGCCAGACGCACAAAGGTAAGGCAAGCACAAAGTCACACCTGCCTACTAGGTAGTGCAAGCATCTGGAGTTTGATATTAGTGGCTGAGGCCCTAGCACGCCAATTCTGTCTGTCTGTCTGTCTCTCTCTCTCTCTCTCTGAAATAATTTTTTTTAGAAAAAGAATACAGCCGGGCATGGTGGTGCACACCTTTAATTCCAGCACTTGGGAGGCAGAGGTAGGAGGATCACGGTGAGTTCAAGGCCACCCCGAGACTAAATAGTGAATTCCATGTCAGCGTGGACTAGAGTGAGACCCTACCTCGAAAAGCATTTGCCTAACATATGCAAGGCCCTGGGTTTGATTCCTGACACCACAAAAAATAAAATAAAATAAAATAAAATAAAATAAAATAAAATAAGGCTAAAGAGATGGTTTATTGGTTAAGGCACTTGCCTGGGAACCCTAAGGGCTCATGTTCAATTCTCCAGGTTCCCACATAAGCCAGATACACAAAGTGAAGCAAGTGCACAAGGTCACACATGTGCACAAGAGGAAACACACATCTGGCGTTCAATTGCACTGCATGGAGGCCCTGGTGCATCAATTCATTCTCTCTTTCTTACTTACAAAAAAAAAAAAAGCCAGTCTGTTGGACTTGCCTCAAAAAAATAACAATAAAATAGAAAAGATAAAAGAAATCAGAAAAACTCTTGGGAAAAACAAAATTAGAACCATATCCTATCAAAATGTATATAATGCCAGGCATGGTGGTGCATATCTTTAATTCCAGCATTTAGGAGACAAGATGTAGGAGGATCGCAGTGAGTTTGAGGCCACCCTGAGATTATATAGTGAATTCCAATTTGACCTGGACTAGAGTGAGATCCTACTTTGAAAAACCCAATAAAAAAGCTGGTTTTTCACAGCCGGGTGTGGTGGCACACACCTTTAATCCCAGCACTTCAGAGGCAGAGGTAGGAGCATCACTGTCAGTTCAAGGCCACCCTGAGACTACACTGTGAATTCCAGGGCTACAGGAGACCCTACCTCGAGGAAAAAAAAAAACTGGTTTTTTAAAAACATCAACAAAATTGAAACCTTTTAAATTCAGGAGAAAAAAAGAATCAAAGAATTAGTATCAGGCTTCGTAAGGTGGATCATGTCTATAAACAACATTTTAGAGGTTAAAGCAGGAAAATCACCATTTCAAGGTCAGTAAGAGCTATCTGGGTATATAAGGAATAATTTTGTAATTTCTTCTCACTTTTGGTATGAACATAAAAGTTTTTTTTGATGGACAGCACTCATTTATTCAAAAGGGGAGTGGATTTATAAACACTTGGGGAAGGTTGAGATGGCACATACAGACTATATGGCAATCGGATGCATAGTTTATGGGTTGCTATTTAAGTGGTGGAAGAACTAGTAACTTCAAAGTTGTGAGGCAAGAGCTGAGAGCTGCTGTGACTTCAGAGCTGTGGGGGAGGAGTTGCAAGGGAGATAAGGGAAATGGCAGAAATCTATGTGACTTCAAAGCCGTGGAGCCGAGAGAGATGGCGGAAAGGCTACGTGACTTCAGGGTATCTTGGGCAGCTAGCCATAAGGTCAGGAACTGTGGGGGGAGGGGGAGAGAAAGGCTGACTTAAGGAATCGGTCAGAGCTTTTTGGGATCCAGGGGGAGGGCCTCGCCAGTTCTGCTCACTCTGGGCCATGACAGGGACACTACAACCAACAACCGAGTAGGAAAGGCCAGTCACTGTCACCAGGGTGGATTTCCAATGATAGGGCCAGCTGCAACCCCACAGCCCAAGGTCCCCGTGGCCATGTTCAACAGTTCGGGCCAGCCTCCTCACAGTCGCAGCCCGTTTTTAGCAATGCCCAGCATGAGTGTACTCAGTGTCTACCACCATCTCCTTGGAGCCCTCCTTCTGTGTTGATGTCTCATCCTTTTTTTCCTCCTCTGTCCTATGTCAAAATGTTGATGGGTTCAGAATTGTGCAGGTCTTGTGAGATTATAACTACTGTGAGGTCATGAAGGAGCCAGACAGTTCCTGTCCGGAAGACAGTGCCCCAAAGTACTCCCTCCTACACTGGGGCTTTTACATTCTTTACACTCCTCTCTTCTTCATGTTCCCTGAGCCTTGGTAAGCCTGATAGAGATGTCTCAGTTAGTGCTGAGCTCTTATCATCAGCTTTGGTAAGTTTTGATTCTCCTCAGTGTTTAATACCATCTCCAGAGAAATGCTGCTTTGGATAGCAGTGAGAGCAGCATTAATATTCTTTCTGCTACTTCCTTTGCAATGTTCCCTGAGCGGAGACAGATGTGGTAGAGATGACTCATCCAGTGCTCAACATGAATAAGATATAGTTGATTCTTGAGCTGGGCCATAGTCCAGGAGCATGAATTCAGGTTGTCCCATAGCTGAAAGTTCCCAAGTGATCAGAGCTAAAACAATTCTTAAAAATAAATTTTATTGGGGCTGGAGAGATGGTTTACTGGTTAAGCACTTGCCTGTGAAGCCCAAGGACCCTGGTTCAAGGCTTGATTCTCCAGTACCCAAATAAGCCAGATGCACAAGGTGGCACATGCATCTGGAGTTCGTTTGCAGTGGCTGGAGATCCTGATGTGCCCATTCTCTCTCAGTCTGCTTCTGTCTGTCCGTTGCTCTCAAATCAATCAATCAATCAATATAAATGTTATTGGGCTGAAGAGATGGCTTAGTGGTTAAGGCATTTGCCTGCAAAGCCAAAGGACCTCACTTCAGTTCCCCAGCACCCACATTAGCCAGATGCGCATGTGTCTGGAGTTCATTTGCAGTGGCGGGAGACCCTGGCATGCCCATTCTCCTCTTCTCTATCTGCTTCTTTCTCTCTCATTCTCCCATATAAATAAAAAAAGGAAATTAAAAAAATTTATAAAAATAGATAAATGTTATCAAATGTGTCTTAATTATGTTGAAATATCAACTGTATAAATATGTGTATAGAACTAAGGTTATAGCTAAAACTACCATGCACAGGCCTCAGGTTCTATCCTCAACACAAGGGGAAGGGAGGAGAGACTATTTAAATATCTAAAATTATCACCTATGGTGATAGGTGTACATATCACAAATTTACACAAAAATTGTTCCTTTGTATGATATATGATAAAGCAATTTTAAATTGCATGCATATTAAGTTATCAATATACACACTCTCCAATACAAAAAGACATTTGTAAAGAAATATTATTGGGGGCTGGAGAGATGGCTTATCGGTTAAGGCGCCTGCCTCCTAAGCCTAAGAATGCCGGTTCCAATCTCCAGGTCCCACGTTTAGCCAGATGCAAAGTGATGCCAGGGCGCAATGCCGCACTTGACCACAAGGGGGCGCACACATCTGGATTTCGTTCACATCAGCTGAGAGACTGCTGGCGCACCCATTCTGTCTTCCTCTCCCTCTCTCTCTCCAAAAATATAAACAAACAAACAAACAAACAAACCCATGTTGTCAAAGCCTAATCCTCTTCGTTTAAAAAAAAAGAAATATTGGGAGCTGAGAGTTTAAAATATATTTCATTTATTTATTGGGGAAAGAGAGAGAGAGAGAGAACGGGCACATCAGGGCTTCCTACCACTGCAAACAAACTCCAGATGCATGTGCCCCCTTATGAATCTGGCTTACATGCATCATGGGGAATCGAACCAGGGTCCTTTGTCTTTGCAAGCAAATGTCTAAAGTGCTAAGCCATCTCTCCAGCCCTTGTTTTTGCTTTTTAAAGAAGTATTTTTAGGGCTGGAGAGATGGCTTAGCAGTTAAGGAACATACTTGAGAAGCCTAAGGACCCTGGTTCCATTCTCCAGGTCCCACATAAGCCAGCTGCACAAGGGGGCACATGCATCTGGAGTTCATTTGCAGTGGCTAGAAGCCCTGCTGTGCCCATTCTCTCCCACCCCACCCCTGCCTCTTTCTCTCTCTCTCAAATAAAGAAATAAATAAAATATTTTAAAAAATATTTTTATTTTATTTGAGAGAGAGAGAGACAGCCAGAAAGAGAGAGAGAACAAATGGGCATGCCAGGATCTCTTGCCACTGCAAATGAACTCAAGACACATGTATCATTTTGTGTGTCTGGCTTTATGTGGGTACTGGGGAATCAAACTCAGGTCATCAGGTTTTCAGGCTAAGCAAGGAAGTGCCTTTAATGGCTAAGCCATCCCTCCAGCCCCAAAATATTTTCCTTTGTTTTTTTTTTTTTTTTTAGAAGGCAGCTTCCAGTTGCCTTCTTGGGCGGCCAGACCTCCTTTCTCCTGACGAGACCACTAAGGTGCCATTTACCCTCTGACAGCTTCAGACCATCTCTGCTTTCACACCCACCACAATTCAGCCCTTCTCATCTCTTCCTTCCCTCTCGGGTTGGCCTGCCCTCAGGGTTAATCCTTCCGCGTGGAAGCCATGCCTGGCACGCCAGGCTACACCCCTTGCCCGCTTCTGGGCCCCAACCCCAGATCTCGAGAAAGACACATTGGACACCTTGGGTCTCTCTCTCTCTCTCTCTCTCTGGTCTACCACACCCTAAGGGGCACCTTTTGGTTCGGTTGCAACATCTCGGGACACTTTCTTCCTCTCCCTCTTGAGGTCTCCTCTTCACTGCCAGCCGCTTTTGCCATCGGGAGCACAGATGCCCACAAACAGGCTGAAAAAGCTGACAGTTGCGTCCTGTACGGCCTCTGCCCACGTGGGAGGTGCAGGCCCCATTCACCCTAATGGGCCAGGGGGTCATATTGGTATTCTGTGTAAATCCAGCTTAAGCCCTGGTTCCTTTCTCTCACCCTTGTGTTGCTCTTTCCCTGTCTCCTTAAGAACTTAAAGCCTCGGGCTGGAGAGATGGCTTAGTGGTTAAGGCACTTGCCTGCAAAGCCAAAGGATCCCAGTTCAATTCTCCAGGACCCACATTAGCCAGATGCACAAGGGGGCGCATGCATCTGGAGTTCGTTTGCAGTGGTTGGAAGCCCAGGTGCACCCATTCTCTCTCTCTCTTATTCTGCCTCTTTTCCTCTCTCAAATAAAAAAAATTAAATTAAATTAAATTAAAAAAAAAAAAAAAAACCTAAAGCCTCTATGACTCTTGAATGACATCAAACCTCGTCTAATCTTTCTCTGCAACTCTGCCTGGCCATAATATAAACTAGGCAATGGGTTCAAAAGGCTAAAATCTCACTGATTTAGAAAAGTTCTGCCAATGTACAGGCAAATGGTCTGAAATTTTTCACTCTGCATGCATGGCCTTCTCTCTGCTCTATCATGCTCCCACTAAGGTGGTTTGTCTTTTGTCTCCAGAACTGTAAATAGAAATTTAAAATAAAAATGTACAGCTTCTAAATGAATGAATGTGTGAGGGGGAAATGGTTGTCTGGAGTCTGTATTAAAAGTGCACTTGAAATGAATGTATATATATATATGCATATGTATGTGGCTCATAGCCCTAAGGATGTAGAATGATTTCTGTTCTGAACAGTGCCATTTCATTGTGGGGGATGTTCCCCACCAAGCGCACTGTACTAGACTGCATGACAGGCTTTTACTGTTAAGTGTCCCCCAGAAGAAACACTAAACGTAATTAAGATCATAGGCAAAAATTCTCCTACTCGTAAAAGAGTTGTAAAATGGCAGGATCAGGGCTGGAGAGATGGCTTAGCAGTTAAGGCACCTGCCTGCTATGCCTAAGAACGCCGGTTCCAATCTCCAGGTCCTACGTTTAGCCAGATGCAAAGTGACACAAGGGCTCAATGCTGCACTTGCCCACAAGGGGGCGTATGCATCCGGAGTTCGTTCACAGCGGCTGAGAGGCTGCTGGTGCACCCATCTCTATCTGTCCCTCTCCCTCTGTATCTGTATCTCTCTTCAAAAATAAAAAATAAAAAAAATTTTTAAAGTTTAAAAAATGGCAGGATCAGAAAGCTGCATTGTAGCTGTGAGGGAAATCCAAAACTCTACCTGGAATTTAGGGGGGGAAAATGCATAATGGTGAATGCCAAGTTGCTGTGAATAGATGGGGACTTCTTATAAGAATCTGCAACTGGTTTAAGTTTACTTTATCTCTCTATGCTTCTGTGGGATTATTAACATAAAAACAGTCTCAAGATTTATGTTTAAATTTAGACGTGCTTGATACTAAATTTTTTTTTTGGGGGGGGGGGGTTTCGAGGTAGGGTCTCACTCTGGCCCAGGCTGACCTGGAATTAACTATGTAGTCTCAGGGTGGCCTCGAACTCACGGCGATCCTCCTACCTTTGCCTCCCGAGTGCTGGGATTAAAGGTGTGCACCACCACGCCCGGCTGATACTAAATTTTTAAGAACATTTCTAATAATGTTCAAATCTGCTTTCATATTTTAAAAAAATGGGCTGAAGGGATGGCTTAGCAGTTAAGGTATATGCCTGCAAAGCCAAAGCACCCAGGTTCAATTCCCCAGGACCCACGTTAGCCAGATGCACAAGGGGCACACGAATCTGGAGTTCATTTGCAGTGGCTGGAGGCCCTGGTGCTCCCACTTTCCCTCCCTCCCTCCCTCCCTCCATGTGTCTCTCCTCTCTCTCTCTCTCTCTCTGTCAAATAAATAAATAAATAAATAAATAAATAAATAAGTAAGTGTTTCAGAAAAGTTATAACAAAGTTCCGGGCTGCAGAGATGGCTTAGCGGTTAAGGCGTTTGCCTGCAAAGCCAAAGGATCCCAATTCAATTCTCCAGGACCCATGTAAGCCAGATGCACGGGGGGCAAATGCATCTGGACTTCGTTTGCAGTGGCTAGAGGCCCTGGCATGTCCATTCTCTCTCTTTCCCTCTCTGCATCTTTCTTTCTCTCAAATAAATAAATTAATTAATTAAATATATTTTTAAAAAAAGAAAAGAAACGAAGTTCCAAAATCAATAAATATAACAATTCAGAAGTAAAAGCAGGAACTGGAAAGATGGATCAGCAGTTAAAGGGGCTTGCACACAAAGCCTGCTGACCTGGGTTCAATTCCACAGCACCCACAGAAAGCCAGATGTAAAGTGGTGCATGTATTGGTGATCCCAATGAAGCAATGGAAGGTGGACCCAGGAGAATCCAAAACTAGAGGACCAAGCAGTCTGCCATTCTTTAGCAATCTTGCAATTTGTTAGCAGTGGGAGAAGGTAAAGCAGACACCTCTAAGATGTCCTCTGATATCCACACATGCACCGTGGGTGATGCACAAAAAAATACACAAAAATAAAAAAATGTTTAAAAAGAATACTGGGCTAGAGAGATTGCTCAGTGGTTAAGGCGCTTGCCTGCAAAGCCTGAGTACCCAGATTCAGTTCCCCAGTGTCCACGTAAAGCCATATCCACAAAGTGGCAAATACACCTGAAGTTTGTTTGCTGTGGCTGGAAGCCCTGGCTAGCCCATTCTCTCCTCTCTCTAACTCTCTCTCTTTGCAAATAAATAAATAAGAAATACTTTTTTTTAAAAAAAAAAAAAAAAAGGCGGTGGGGCGGGGAGCCGGGCGTGGTGGCACACGCCTTTAATCCTAGCACTCGGGAGGCAGAGGTAAGAGGATCGCTGAGAGTTCAAGGCCACCCTAAGACTACATAGTTAATTCCAGATCAGCCTGGACCAGAGTGAGACCCTACCTTGCAAAACCAAAAAAAGGGGGGGATGCTGGAGAGATGGCTTAGCTGTTAAGGTGCATGCCTGCAAAGACAAAGGTCCCAGGTTTGATTCTCCAGGTCACCCGTAAGCCAGATGCACATGGTGGCGCATGTGTCTGGAGTTCATTTGCAGTGGCTACAGGCCCTGGCATGCCAATCTCACTCTCTTACTCCCTCTCTCTGTCTCTAATAACAAAATAAAAATAATAATAAAAAGAATAGTAGTAATGAACAACTAACAGAAGAAAAGGTCTCACGAAGCTACTGAAGTACAACATGGAAGGAACTGGGACTCAGAAAATCCATGAACTTTAAGACTACAGAGAGTGAAACTGAGCCAGGCATGGTGGTCCACGCCTTTAATTCCAGCTCTCCAGAGGCAGAGAGAGGTAGGAGGACCTCCATGAGTTCAAGGCCACCATGACAGCACAGAGTTCTAGGTCAGCCTGGACTAGAGCAAGACCCTACCTCAAAAAAAAAAAAAAAAAAAAAAAAAGTAGAGAGAGAGGGAGTGAACCTGGGTATGCCTGCCTGGTTGCTCTTTGTGCTAGATTCTTAGAATCCACCACCTCCTTCATTTCTCTTCACTTTCTCTCCTTATTGTTTGTCCAAAATCAGCTCATCCTTATTTTTTTTCATTTAAAAATTTCCTAATCTGATAGCCATTTCAGCAAATGGTGCTGGGAAAACTGGATATGTATCTGTAGAATGATGAAAATAGATCTTTATCGCTCTCTGTGCACAAGAATTAAGTCCAAATGGATCAAAGACCTTAATATCAGAACTGAAACTCTGAAACCACTAGAGGAAAAAGTAGGGTAAACCCTTCAACATATTGGTCTTGGCAAGACTTTCTGAATATAACTCCAATTGCTCAGGAAATAAAACCACAGATCAGCCAATGGGACCTCATGAAATTACAAAGCTTTTGTATGGCAAAGGACACTGTGAATAGAGCAAAGAGACAACCTACACAATGGGAGAAAATCTTTGCCAGCCATAAATCTGACAGAGGATTAACATCTAGGATACACAAAGAACTCAAAAAATTAAATTATAGGAAATCAAACAACCCAATTAAAAATGGGCTATGGAAGTAAATAGAGAGTTCTCAGAAGAACAACTACAGATGGCATATAAACATCTAAAACAATGTTCTACATCCCTAGTCATCAGGGAAATGCAGATTAAAACTACCTTGAGATTCCATTTCACTACTGTCAGATTGGCTACCATCATGAAAACAAATGACTATAAATGCTAGAGAGGATGCAGAAAAAGAGGAACCCTTCTACACTGTTGGTGGGAATGCAATCTGGCCTAGCCATTGTGGAAATCAGTGTGGAGATTTCTGAGACAGCTAAATATAGATCTACCATATGACCCAGCTATACCACTCCCAGGCATATATTCAAAGGACTTGTCTCACTACCTTAAAGATACTTGTTCAACCACGTTTATTGCCACTCTATTCACAATAGCTAAAAATGGAGTCAGCCTAGATGTCCCTCAACTGATGAGTGGATAATAAAGATGTGACACAATTACACAATGGAGTTCTACTCAGCAGTAAAGAAAAATGAAGTTATGAAATTTGCTGGAAAATGGATGGATCTGGAAAGGATTATACTTAGTGAGATAACCCAGGCCCAGAAAGCCAAACGTCACATGTTCTCTCTCGTATGTGGATCCTAGCTACAAATGATTGGACTTCTATGTGAGTAAAAATAACTCAGTAGCAGTAAAGGCAATAGAAAGGGAGGGAGGGGGAGACTTAATAGGATGGTATTGGATATATTTAAGTAGAAGAACAGATTAATGGGGGTGAAAAGGCCTAAGTGAGGTCAGGGGAAGAGATTGAGTAAAGGAACAGTGGAGGGAGGGCTAATCAAAATCTAAGAAGATATAAATAAGTCTTATAGAAACCTACTTTTCTGGACAATGGAACACTCAGAAGCCATACATTGTTACTAGAAAATTTTCAGTGTCAGGGAATGGATACCTTCCAGTGAGTTGCTGGCCATGGAGGAATAGATGATGGTAAGACCCTATTGCTGAAGACTCCACATACTTGGGTGACAAGTTCACTGAGAAATCCTGCTGGAGCTGAGCTGAAAGCCTCCTCCACGAGGACCAGCTGACAGAAAGTTGGAAAAAGCTATGCTGCAAGCAGGCCAATGGGAGAGAGAAAACACCAGTGAAGGTACTCAACAGTGATCACTGCAAGCTTTAAATTTGGCCAGCCAGGCCAAATGAGCCAATGGGTGCAATAGCAGCATGTCTGTTATGGGAGAAACCAACTGCTCTCTAATTGGAGGGAATACATCCCTGATACTGAAAACCTACAGTCATGAGCCCTAAGGGTATAACATCTGTTGATGTCTGGCTAAATGTATATACTATTCTCACCAAACTGCCCAGTAAGAATGTCTCTTAATGTCCATACCTATATATTAATGCTACTCTCACTTTTGGTTAGAGAAGTTTTTCTTTTCAGATGGTGGTGACCTTGGGATGGCTCAGAAGACACCATGGTGCTGAGAAGAAGGGACAGAGGAGTGCTCAGCACTGAAATAGCTCTAACACACTTTCCAAGGCTCAGGGTCCATTGCGGAAGAGGTGGCGGAAAGAATGTAAGAGCCAAAGGAAGGGCAGGACTCCTTACAACGTGCTCCTCCAGACACAAAATGACCTGGAATTCCATGACCTCACAGTGCCTGAAACTACCTACACAAGACCATAATTTAAAAAGTGACTGAGCTGGGCATGGTGGCACACGCCTTTAATCCCAGCCCTGGGAGGCAGAGGTAGGAGGAT
The DNA here is from genome assembly GCA_036365145.1 of Orientallactaga sibirica. NCBI lineage: Eukaryota > Metazoa > Chordata > Mammalia > Rodentia > Dipodidae > Orientallactaga > Orientallactaga sibirica. The sequence continues at coordinate 1,844,897 of JAEOAD010000020.1, forward strand.
CACTGTGAGTTCAAAGCCATCCTGAGACTACATAGTGAATTCCAGGTCAGCCTAGGCTAGACCGAGACCCTACCTCGAAAAATCAAAATAAATAAATAAATAGGGGACAATTGAGAGGGGAAGGGAATATGGAGAGTGGAGTTTCAAAGGAAAGTAGGGGGAGGGAAGTACCATGGAATACTGTCTATAATTAAGGAAATTGTCACTAAAAAATTTTTTAAATTTCCTAAACTGGGTGTGGTGACGCACACCCTTAATCCCAGCACTTGGGAAGCAGAGGTAGGAGGACTGTTGTAAGTTCAAGACCACCCTGAGACTATATAGTGAGTTCCAGGTCAGCCCAGACTAGAGTGAGAACCTACCTTGAAAAAACAAAAAAATTAAAAACTTTTTAAATTTCCTTGCTCCCAAGTATTTCTTTTTCTTTTTCTTTTTTTTTTCTTTTTTTAAGTTTTTCGAGATAGGGTCTCACTCTAGCTCAGGCTGACCTGAAATTCACTATGTAGTCTCAGGGTGGCCTTGAACTCATAGCGATCCTCCAACTTCGGCCTCCTGAGTGCTGGGATTAAAGGCGTGCACCACCACGCCCGGCCTCCCAAGTATTTCTTTTTAAAATATTTTATTTTTATATTTTATTTATTTGACAGCGAAAGAGGGAGGGAGGGACGAAGGGAGAGAATGTACGTGCCAGGGCCCCAGCCACTGTAAACGAACTCCAAACATGTGCACCCCCTTGTGCATCTGGCTAACGTGGGTCCTAGAGAATTGAACCTGGGTCCTTTGGCTTTGCAGGCAAACACCTTAACCGCTAAGCTATCCCTCCAGCCCCCAAGTATTTTTTTCATACCTCTCTACTCCAGCATTTAATACATTGTACCTTTTGTTTTGTTTTTTGTTCATTTGTTTGTTTGTTTGTGTGTTTGTTTTCAAGTAGGGTCTCACTGTAGCCTAGGCTGACCTAGAATTCACTATGATGTCACAGGGGGGCCTCCAAGCCCTGTTAACTCAATGGACTTTTTGCAAGAAGCTTGGACTTTATAGCTCAATGGTTAAGTCTCTGATTTTTAGCATATGTAATGCCCTACATTCAATCCTAGCACTCAATTATCAATCTATGCTTAAAAAAAACAAAAAATAAACAATTGTTTGAAAGTCTGCTTCCAGTTCTTTATGGTATAGGAACCCTATTTGACATTCTGTATCACATAATTCAGACCTTAAAATGACTTTTTTTAACTGAATAAATGAGTGTATACTATCATATTAAGCAAAACTTACCTGTACATGTTGTTGCATGCCTGTACAGTGTTAATGTAAAGTGTCAAATGAGCTAGTTAAAACCATCTAAACTAAAAACCCAAATCCCATTAAATATCATTATCTATACTAGGTTTTTTTTTTGTTTAGTATTTTTTCTTTATTTATATTTGCAAGGATGAGGAAGTTGAGGTCTCTTGCCACTACAAACCAACTCCCCTTTGTGTTTGCAGCTTTATGTGGGTACTGGGAAATTGAACCCAGGATGGCAGGCTTTGCTTGAAGCAAGTGCCTTTAACTGCTGAGCTATGTCCCCAGTCCCTATAGTGGATTTTAACTATACATTGACCATCATTAACATGTAACTTTTTCTTTTTTGCTTTGCTTTGTTTTAGTCCTGGGAATCAAACACAGGAACTTGTCAATGCTAGGTGAATAGTGTCCCACTAAGCTACATCACCCCAGCACCCTCTTAGGTTTGTGTGTGTACTATATGTGGTGTGGTATGTGAAAGGGGATGGGAAGGTTAGTGCATATATGTGCAGATGAACTCACAGGTATGCAGAGGCCAAGAAAACATCAAGTGCCCTTCCTCAATTGCTTCCTTCAGATGAAGTCTCTCTCTCTCTAAACAAGGGAGCAGCAGTTTTCTGGAGCCGTAGCAATTCTCCAGTCTCTGCTCCCCACAGAACTGGGGTTACAGATATGCATGGCCACACCCAGTTGTTTATAGGGGTCTTGGGGAATCTCAAGCAGGAGCTGAATTCCAGGTCTACCACATGATAGGCAAGTGCTCCAAAACTGAGCAATACTCCCAGTCTGAAGCTTTTCTAATTCACCCTTGCAATTGTAATAAAAAAAAATTAAGGAGTCTCACCCATCTAAAATAATGGTATAAGCGGGTTTGGTGGCACATGCTTTAATCCCTGCACTCAAGAGGCAGAGGTAGGAGGATCACTGAGTTCAAAGCCACCCTGAGACTACACAGTGAATTCCAGGTCAGCCTAGACTAGAGGGAGACCCTATCTTGAAAAAAAAAAAAAAAAGAGATAGAGAAAGAAACCTAATAATGTTGATCCATGGGATAACTGGATTAAGCTGTGACTATCTTCATAAAATAGTACTATCTCTCCTTTCTGTATTTCCCTTTTCCCAATTCCTATTCCTCCTTACTTACCAAAAGAAAAAAACTAGTTTATTTTGATTTTAGATATACAGGTGTCCTCAAACTCACAATCCTTGTACCTCAGCTTCCCAAGTGCTTGGATTATAAGAGCCATCACACCTTGAAAGATTTCAACTTCTCACAAGGCAATGTGGATAAAACTGCTACTCACGGGAGAATGTCAGGATGGTGACCAAGGAGTTTGCTCATTGACACACTAAAACGTTCATGAAGATCATGATTGACTTGGCCTCCAGTTTTAATGACTTCAGCATTCCTTTCCAGCAAATCCAAAAGGATAGGGCGCAGCTGGCGGCCAAGTAAAACAGTACAGTCCTTATCCAACAGCAATTGTGATAAAGTGTTCAGGAGACACTGGCGATCTTGAGGTGTCCATACCTGAGAGAAAACAAGACAAACACCTGTGTCAAAAATATTCATTGGCCCTCTCTCTCTCCCCCTCCCTCCCTTTCAAATAAATTTTTAAGGCTGGAGAGATGGCTTAGCAGTTAAGGTGCTTGCCTGTGAAGCCAAAGGACCCAGGTAAATTCTCCAGGACCCACATAAACCATATGCACAAGGTGGCACATGAGTCTGGAGTTCATTTGCAGCAGCTAAAGGCCCTGGCACGTCCATTCTCTCTGCCTGCCTCCCTCTCTCTCAAAACAAATAAAATAAAATAAAAAGTTTAAAAATATATATCCATTGGTATAGCCAGGCATGGTGGCACATGCCTTTAATTCCAGCACTCGGGAGGCAGAGATAGGAGGATCATCATGAGTTCAAAGCCAACCTAAGATTACACAGTGAATCCAGGTCAGCCTGAACTAGAGTGAGATCCTACAATGAAAAACCTACAAAGTAAATAAGTAAAATTAGTTTGATTCTTCAGTACCCACATAAAGCCAGATGAACAAAGTGGTGCGTGCATCTGGAGTTCATTTTCAGTGGCTGTAGGCCCTGGCACACTCATTCTTCTCCCCCCCCCCATAAATAAATAAAATGTTTTAAAAAGAAAAATCTTGGTTGGGGGGAGCTAGACAAAATTCTTAATCAGCAATGAGTCCTGCAATTTACAGGGCTGGCCAGCCAAGAAAAATATGCCAGCTGGTAAAATAGTACCATGTCTGTTATGGGGGAAACCAACTGTTCTGTGATTAGATTTGATGCCAGATCCATGGGAGTCTGTGCCTGGTACTAAAAACAAATGGGGCCAGGGAATTCATAAGCCCTAGGTGAGGAAGCTACTACTGTTATTTGGCTAAATGGATATATTATGCCCAAAAAATTGCCCTCTAAATATTATGTTTATGCCCAATTACTAATGCTACTCTCACTCTTGGTTATAGAAGCTTGCCTCCAAACAGTAAGGACCTAGGTTTGATAACCCAGTACTCATATAAGCCAGATGCACAAGGTGGAGCATGCATCTGGAGTTTGTTTGCAGTGGCTAGAGGACCTGGCACTCCCATTCTCTCCCTCTCTCTCAAATAAATAAAATATTTTTTAAAAATCTAAAATTAGGGGCTAGAGATGGCTTGGTAGTTAACCCTACCATCCTGAATTGGATTCCCCAGTACCCACGTAAAGCCAAATACACAAAGTGGTGCATGCATCTGGAGTTCGCATGCAGTGGCTAGAGGCTCTGGCATGCCCATTCTCTCTGTTTCTACTTGCAAATAAAATAAAACAAAATAGGAGCCAGAGAAGTGGCTCAGCAGTTAAAGGCATTTTCTTGCAAAAACTGCTGGTAAAGGGTGCAATTCCCAGTACCCATGTATAATCAGATCCAAAGTAGCCTATGCATCCAGAGTTCATTTGCAGTGTCAAGAGGCCCTGGTGCGCCCATTACCTCTCTCTGTTACAAATAAAAGTATTTATAAAACATAAATTAGGAAGCCAGGCGTGGTGGCGCACGCCTTTAATACCAGCACTAGGGAGGCAGAGGTAGGATTGCCATGAGTTCGAGGCCACCCTGAGACTACTTAGCTAATTCCAGGTCAGCCTGGATCAGAGACCCTACCTTGAAAAAAGAAAGAAAGAAAGAAAGAAAAAGAAAGAAAGAAAGAAAGAAAGAAAGAAAGAAAGAAAGAAGGGAGAAAGGAGGGGGGAAGGGGGAGGGAGGGAGAGGGGGGGGAGGGGGGGGGGAGGGGGGGGGGGGGAGGGAGGAGGGGGAGGGGGGGGAGGGAGGGGGGGGAGGGGGGAGGGAGGGAGGGAGGGAGGGAGGGAGGGGCTGGAGAAATGGCTTAGTGGTTAAGGCATTTGCCTGTGAAGCCAAAGGATCCAGGTTCAATTCTCCAGGACCCATGTAAGCCAGATGCACAAGGGGCAAGTGCATCTGAAGTTCCATTGCAGTGGCTAGAGGCCCTAGCGTGCCCATTCTCTCTCGGTCTGCCTCTCTTCTCTCTGTCTCTCTGCTTGCAAATAAATAAATAAATTTTAAAAAAAAAAAAAATAAAAGTAAATTAGGATCACCGTGAGTTCGAGGCCACCCTGAGACTACATAGTGAATTTCAGGTCAGCCTGAGCTAGAGTGAGACCCTACCTTGAAAAACCAAAGAAAAAAATAAATAAATAAATAATTGATTGAAATTATTACCCCATACATAAAGGAACAACCTTTCTATTTTTAAATTTCTAAGAGTGGTTTTAGAATTTGACAACACAAGGCAGAAGAAAGGGATATTGGACAGCATTACTACATACTCCAAAAACTACATGAGTAGTTCTTGTAGTTCTTATGTTTAAATGTGTCAGTTTCCCGAAATTCTTTTTTTTTTTTTTTTTTTTTTTCGAGGTACGGTTTCACTCAAACCCAGGCTGACCTGGAATTCACTCTGAAGTCTCAGGGTGGCCTCGAACTCATGGCAATCCTCCCACCTCTGCCTCCCAAGTGCTAGGATTAAAGGCGTGCCCACCACACCCAGCAGTTTCCCTAAATTCTTACTGAATAAAGGCCACAAATAATTTCCCACTCCATTCCTCAAACATAAACCACCTTCCCCACCTTGGGTGCTGAGCTAAACCTCAGCCCCATAAACATCAATTGTGCATCCAATTACTATAGTAATTGTAGTAACACCCCTGAAACTGATCCAGGCATTGTAGACCCAGAACCTGAGCTACAAATTCTTACTCACTTGTAGAAAAATAGCCACAATACAGTTAATTCCAGGTCAGCCTGGACCAGAGTGAAACCCTACCTCGAAAAAACAAAAAAAAAAAAAAAAAAAAAAAAAAGAGCCGGGCGTGGTGGCGCACACCTTTAATCCCAGCACTCGGGAGCAGAGGTAGGAGGATCGCCATGAGTTCGAGGTCACCCTGAGATTTCGTAGTTAATTCCAGGTCAGCCTGGACCAGACTGAAACCCTACCTCGAAAAACAAAAGAAAAGAAAAGAAAAGAAAAGAAAAGAAAAGAAAAGAAAAGAAAAGAAAAGAAAAGAAAAGAAAAGCCACAATACATAATTTAAGGGCCTTTAATGAATTCAGCTCCTCTAAACCAATTATCTGACCAACAAACCAAAGACCTGTTTTCTCTCTAGACTGCCTACACATGTTACTGAGTCCCTTAGCTAAGGGAGCCAAAGGCCAAACAACCCAGAAGACATTTCAGCTTGGCTTCCCATGTTCAATCAATTATCAGAATTGCCTCTTGTCTGGGGGTGTAATTCAGTAGTAGTGCATGGGTATAGTAGGTGAGCTTTGGATTCAACTCCCAGCACCCACCCATCCTTACCCAGCCAAAAAATAAAAACTCTCAAGGGTGTTTTTTGCCCCTCGAAAAGGTCAAATCCCTCAGTTTCCTCGGTGATTGAATGAGGTCTACAAAACTTAAACAGCACACGTAAACCGGGAGTGGTGGCGCACGCCTTTAATCCCAGCTTCTTAAGGATCCTCAACTCACATGAGACGCATCTCACAGAAATTCTAGTCCACCTCACAAGTCCTACGGATAGTTTGCCTTGCTTTGTCCTTTAAGTTGTATGTTTATGAACGGTTTCCAAAGGAAGGGAAAAACAACTCGGAAGTCATAACGGACTCTCCCATCAGTGCAGCACAGGGATTCGGGGCACAGCAGGAACAGTCAACACTGAACGGCCCGAGAAGGGAATGGTAGCCGGGCGTGGAGGCGCACGCCTTTAATCCCAGCACTTGGGCAGAGGGAGGAGGATCGCTGTGAGTTCGAGGCCAGCCTGAGACTATAGAGGAAGATCCTATCTCGGGGAAAAAAAAAAAGAAGAAGAAGGGAGAAAACACGCAACCAAACCCACGGGGCTAGCTGCCTCGCGCGCTTAGTTGCACCTGCGTAGAAAGATCACTTTCGGAAAACCCAACTCCATTTCCTTCGGAAAGACGTGCTTGCCGCCGAAGCCTGAGCACCGCAGAGGGAGCGAGGGAAGGGAAGGGAAAGGAAGGCGTCCTCCCCCCAACACAAAAGGCTCCTCCGCACGGCCCGCCCCGCGCCCGCGCCCGCGCCCGCGTCCTCACCTGCTGGGTCAGGAACCTGCCCAGCTCGCTGCGGCTCCGCTCGTTCCTGGCGGCGATTAAGCGCAGCGGCCCGGCCGCCAGCTCCAGGAGGAGGTGCTCCATGCTCCCAGGCCTGCGCAGCAGAGGACCGGCCGAGCCGCAAGGGAAGGTGGCGGCCGAAAGCCGGCTGGCGAGCTGCTCTGCACGTGGTGAAGCACGGGCGCGGCGCGTGAGTCACAGGCCTGCGACGCCGGCGTTCGCACTGCGGCCACGCCCCGCGCGCCGGAAACCGTGCGTCACTGTCGCGTCGCGTCGCGTCGCGTCTGGAGAAGAAATGAACGAATGTACCTAGATACAATGAGAAACTGAGCACAAATGTGCGGTCTCGCCTCACCTTACCTTCTGCGTCAAGATTGAAAACATCAGACAAGAAAAATTTTAACTGGCTAGGGGCTGGAGAGATGGCTTAGTGGTTAAGGCGCTTGCCTGCGAAGCCTAAAAAGGCTACAGGTTCGATTCCCCAGTACCTATGTAAAGCCAGATGCACAAGGTGCCTTATGCATCTGGAGTCCGTTTTCAGTGGATTGTAAGAATAAACGTTCTCTGGATAACAAACACCAAGCACGGCCTGATTGACCAAGCCTTTCCAAAATGAGAGAGAGACTGATTGAGAGGGGGAAGGGGTGAAGAGTGGAGTTGCAAAGGGGAAAGTGGAGAGGGAGGGAATTACCATGAGTTATTGTGTACAATTATGGAAGTTGTCAATAAAAAATAAATTAAAAATAGGAACAGGCATGGTGGTACCTACTTGTAATCTCGGCACTTGACAGGATGAGATAGGAAGCTCTCCCAGAAGTTCAAGCCTAACCTGGTCTATGTAGTTCCAGGCCTGCTTTGGATATCAAGTAATACCTTATCTTAATCCCAGCACTTGGGAGGCATTAAGAGGATCACTGTGAGTTTGAGCCAGCCTGAAACTATATAGTGAATTCCAGGTCATCTTGGGCGAGAGCAAGACCATACCTTGGGTGGGAGCAAACAAAAACGCAAAAATCCAGTGTTTTTTTTCATGTGAACTGCAAAGGTCAATATGAGTTTATAATTTTTAATTTTACTTATATCTTAGTTCTGTTCCTTAAAGAATCAAGGGCTGGAGAGATGGCTTACTGTAAGTAAAGTGTAAAAGAAAAGCAAAAGAGAACACTGGACTTGATCTCTATAGACAGACTGTTGAGAGAAACCGCGAGGGGCAGCAACCTTCCTATGGGATGAAGGCTGAAGCACTGGGCCAGGCTGGGGAGTAAGTTTATAAGGAGAATCCAAGAAAAACAGATTGGACCAGCTGCAGGTCCAAAGAAGTACATAAGGAACTATAGTTACTTGTGTCTTTACTCAGAATAAGCCTTTTTAGCAAAACTGTGTAGGGAGGATATCCCACCAGATAGTTTCTGTTCCCTCAAGGTTTTCTGAGCTAAGAGAAGTTTATCAATTGGGAGTAGATGAGCCTGTGAAGACCACGTGTTTCTGAGGTTTCTTTATTGCTGTTGGTCTTAGGGATAGTTACTAACTCTTCAGTTCCTTCTAGTTTTCAGGGAAGGCTATAACCCTTCAGTCTGGACTCTGGAAAGATAAAAAAGGGAAGAACTGGGGGTTAGTGAGGCATTTAGAGGAGCACTGTGTGGGCACGAATGGGGGTGACAAGCTCTTCTCCAACTATTTTCTGCTGGGGGGGAACCAGTAGGTCTCTTGGGGTGTCCCACACAGTCCCATTGAAATTGGATGCTCAGGGGCTGATATTTGGTGGCCATGAAAAATTCAGTGATTGGCTGTGAAGTGAAGGTGAGGATTCTGTCAGTGAGGCATCTGAGAATGCAAGGACCAAAAGAGAGGAGCCTGTCAAGACCACATGTTTCTGAGGTGTCTTTATTGCCTGCTGGTCTTAGGGATAGTTATTAAGTCTTTATTTCCCTCTAGTTTTCAGGGAAGACTATTAACCCTTCATGGATGGAGGAAAATAAAGAAACAAAAATATTAAAAATGAAAAAGTAGTGCTGGAGAGATGGCTTAGCGGTTAAGGTGCTTGCCTGTGAATGTTAAATACCCAGGTTCAATTCTCTGGGTCCCACATAAGCCAGATGCACAAGGTGGCACATGTGTCTTGAATTTGCTGTAGCGACAGACCCTGATGTGCCTATTCTCTCCTTCTGTCTCTCTCCCCCAATATCTCTCTCTCTCTCTCTCTCTCTCTCTCTCAAGTAAAAATTTTAAAAAATGTGTATAAGAAAGAAAAAATAAAGAGCCTGGCCTGGGCCTGGTGGTATACACCTTTAATCCAAGTAATTGGGTTGCAGAGGTAGGAGGATTGCTGTGAGTTCAAGGCCAGCCTAATATTGCATAGTGAATTCCAAGTCAGCCTGGGCTAAAGAGAGAGACCTACCTCAAAAAAAAAAAAATTCTTATTAGAAGCTGGGCGTGGTGGCGCACACCTTTAATCCCAGCACTTGGGAGGCAGAGGTAGGAGGATTGCTGTGAGTTCGAGGCCACCCTGAGACTACATAGTTAATTCCAGGTCAGCCTGGACCAGAGTGAAACCCTACCTTGAAAAAAAAAATCTTATTAGAGGAATAAGAGGGGCCAATCATGGCCCATTAAAGTAGTAATAGAAAACATCTTGGAAAGATTTTTATGACAAGCAACAAAGGATTTGCCTGATGGGATATGTGGTAGTCCCCCAATGTATTCAGTGTTTTATTAGTTATAGTTTGCATCTGCAATCACCTTGCTAGAGGCAATGTCACTGGGGCCTGGTCTTAAGGTGTGGTGATGGTTTGAGATTCCATTGTAAAGATATGCAAAGTGTGCTGTGGGACTCTTTTGGTTGTAGTTTTGCTCTGTGTGCTGTGCTCCTGGTTGGCTTTTCTCTCTCTTGCCTGGTCCTGTGAAGGGCAAGCCAATTCTTCTGCCATTATGGAACTTCCCCTGGATCTGTAAGCTTCAATAAATATCCCTTCCTCCATAACTGTGCCTGGTCTGGAAGTTCATCTCGGCGAACCTGAAGCTGTCTGCTACAGGATATAAGAAAGGATGACCATAAGTGTTATCAAAATACCTCCCACCAGGCATTGTGGCACATGCCTTTAACCCCTGCATTTGTGAGGCTGAGGTAGAAGGATCGCCATGAGTTCAAGGCCACCCTGAGACTACATAGTAAATTTCAGATTATCCTGGGCTAGAGCAAGACCCTACCTCGAAAAACCAAAAATAAATAAATTAATTAACAAATGCCTCCCATGAGGATAAATGTTAATAGCATGAGTTATGATTTAGGGGTCTGTAGATTCACTTTTCTTAAATTTACCCTTGGGATCCTATCAAAAGAGAAAGTATAGGGCTGGAGAGATGGCTTAGTGGTTAAGACACTTGCCTACAAAGCCAAAGGACCCAGGTTCCATTCCCCAGTACCCACATATGCCAGATGCACATGGTGGTGCATGTGTCTGGAATTTTTTGCAGTGGTTACAGGTCCTGGTGTGTTCTTTTTCTCACTCTCTCTCTCTCTCCTTCATAAATAAGTAAAAATAAAATATAAAAAAATGTTTAAAAGAAAAGTATAAGTTTTCAATTGGTTTACTGTTCCAGTGGGACTCCCTTGCTTCTCGTTTTGTGTGCTTTTTCTAGAAGATAAATTTTAATTTAGACAGGCAAACCCAGCTAGTGATCCCTAGAGTTTGATAGCCATTCAAGTACTGCCCCTTTTATTTTTATATTTTTATTTGCAAACAGAGAGAAAGAGAACATGCTGGCTTCATGTGGGTACTGGGGAAGCAAACCCAGGCTAGGATTTACAAGCAAGCACCTTTAACCATTGAGCCATCTCTTCAGACCATACTTTCAAACTTTTAACCCCCTTTTAAACTGGACATCTGAATGTCTTTTTATGTCATTAGGGTCATCAGTTTCCCTGGCTGATTGGATCTGATGGAATTATTTTATTTTTTTTTAACTTTTTATTATTATTTTTTTGGAGAGAGACACAGAGAGACAGAGAGAGAGAGAGGAAGAGAGGAAGACAGAGATGGGCGTGCCAGCAGTGTCTCAGCTGCTGCGAACGAAATCCAGATGTGTGCGCCCCCTTGTGGTCAAGTGCGGCATTGCGGCATTGCGCCCTTGCGTCACTTTGCATCTGGCTAAACCTGGAGATTGGAACCACTGGAGATTGGAACCGCTGGAGATTGGAACCGCTGGAGGTTGGAACCAGTGTTCTTAGGCTTAGGAGGCAGGCGCCTTAACCCCTAAGCCATCTCTCCAGCCCTTATTTTATTTTTTGTTGTTATACTTTGCTGTTAAATGCTATACCCGTATAGGGAGCTGTAAGAGTTAAACTTCTGTTGTCAGCTTGAACAGATCGGGAATCAAAAGACATACTTCTTGGGTAGCTCTGTGAGGGGCATGTCCAGGAAGGATGATGCAGGACGAAGTTCCCCCAGAGTGGGTGTCCCTTCCTGTGGTGTACTAAACCTAAAGAAGGTCAAAGGGCACATCGATCCTGCTACATCATCCAGCTTTTACATGGATTCAGGGGACTCAGGTACACATGCTTATTGTGGCAAATGCTGTATTCAATGAGCCATCCCCCTTCCCTCCCCCTCCATAAAAAACCAGACAAATAGCAGGGCGTGGTGGCTCACGCCTTTAATCCCAGCACTCGGGAGGCAGAGGTAGGAGGATTACCACCCTGAGAATACAGAATGAATTCCAGGTCAGCCTGGGCTAGAGTGAGATCCTACCTCAAAAAAAAAAAAAAAGTTTTTGGAAGGTTGTTTTTTTTTCAAAACACAGTCCCACTCTAGCTCAGGCTGACCTGGAACTCATTCTGTAGTTGCAGGCTGGCCTCTAATTCACAGAATCCTGATCCTCCCACTTCTGCCTTCCATTGGACAGAGGAGGGGAAGCTTTATTCCTGCTAGCAGGTTGACACCCAGAACTCTTTGTAATGGCTCCAGCCCCAGACTTAGGCATGCGTGGTCTTTTATACTTTTTTTTAATCTATAGCTGAAACAAGCAATAACTACAGAAGCATACTTGGCATTAAGCACAGTTTTACCTTAAAGAGTCACAAATTTCTTTCTTGCTTGCTTGCTTGCTTTTTTTGTTCCAGTAAGCTCAAGTTGATCAGTATCTTGCAGGCAGGAGGGAGTTTATCTCTGTTCCCTGATTTTTCCCTGTTTGGGTTTAACCCCTGCAAGTTCCCTTTTAAGATAGCTATTTTCTACTAGATTACCTCCTCTTTACCTTCATAATCACTTATGGTGGTTTGATTCAGTTGTCCCCCATAAACTTAGGTGTTCTGAATGCTGGGTTCCCAGCTAATGGAGATTTGGGAACTGATGCCTCCTGGAGGCAATATATTGTTGGGGGCAGGCTTATAGGTGTTATAGCCAGCTTCCTCTTGCCAGTATTTGGTACACTCTCCTGTTCCTGTTGTCCACCTGACTTTGGCCAGGAGGTGATGTCCACCCTCTGCTTATGCCATCATTTTCCCTGCCATCATGGAGCTTCCCTTTAGTCTGTAAACCAAAATAAACCCTTTTTTCCCCAAAAGCTACTCTTGGTTGGGTGATTTCTGCCAGCAATGCAAACCTGACTGCAACAGTAAAGTTGTTACCAGAGGAGTGGGATTGCTGCTAGGCATCTGACTGTGTGACTTTGGCCTTTTGGAGCTGATTTTCAAGAGGAATGTGGAAGGATTTAAAACCTTGGCCTAAGAGACACCTTGCAAAGCTATAAGTACAGCTTGATGGACTATTCTGGTCAAAGTAGAAAGACCTGAATGGACTATGGACTGTGAAGTTTGGCTTGTGAAGGTGAGAAAGAGCTTTGCATGGACCCGGCTAGAAGCAGTTTGTGTGAGAGGCTTGCTGTTATGTCTGTGTCTTGAGAAAGTGTGCAGGGTTGCTTGGCATAAAATAGACTGATGTGAGCAGAGGGATATGGCACAGAAAAAATGAAATCTTTGGGCCAAAACTTCTGCCCATTCATCTGCAATTATATGAGAAATTACAACCTTTGAGATTGGGGCAACAGGAAGAATGCAGATTCTTTTAAACAGGCCTGAGTGCTCAAGGAGTGTCCTGTTCTTTAAAGTCTATTTATTCCCCCATGGATTAACAAGTTGGCACCCCACCTGGTATTATGGAGTATAAGAAATGCAGGAAAGAGAGGGTCACTAAGTTAGCAACACAGTCTTGTGTTTTGGAAATAGCCATGGGCATTGTGTAGCAGATTTGCTGGATTGCCTGCATGGAGACCCAATAGAGCCATGAGGATGAACTGTGGATTGCAGTAGAGATCCAGTGGAGATGCAGAGACCACAAGATGGCTGCTAAGGAAAGCTGCTGGCCTCGGATGAAGTTTTCCAGGACTGTGAGTAGCCTACCTGGAGGAGCAGAATTGAAACTCCAGAGACTTGTTGCTGATTAGAATCACCAGACTTAGAGATTTGTCACTGAGTAGAGTTGTTGGAGCTACAGAGTTTTATGTTTGCCCTGTTTAAATCTTGTATTGGTTGAATATTTCTTTGCTTTTCCCAATGTCATCTTTTGCAGTGTGAGTGTTTATTCTATGTCATTATGAGGCTATTTTGGTTTATTTTGGGAATTATGGCTCAGTTAAAAGACTTTGGAATATGAGGATATTTGAACATCATTGGTAGTGATAAAAACTCTGGGGATGGGCTAGAGAGATGGCTTAGTAGTTAAGGCATTTGCCTGAAAAAGCCAAAGGACCTCGGTTCAATTACCCAGGACCCACATAAGCCAGATGCACAAGGTGGCACATGTGTCTGGAGTTCGTTTTCAGTGGCTGGAAGCCCTGGTGCACCCATTCTCTCTCTCTCTCTCTGCCTCTTTCTCTCTCTCTTTCTCTTTCTCTCTCTCAAATAAATAAATAAAATAATTTTTTTAATCTATGGGGATTTTTAAAGTTGGATGAATGCATTGCATTTTATATCATGTATCAGTTTATGGGTGCAGGGGCAGAATGTGGTGGTTTGATTCAGGTGTCCCCCATAAACAGGTATTCATAATGCTAGGTTCCCAGCTGATGGAGATTTAGGAATTAACACCTCCTGGAGGCAGTGTATTTTTGGGTCCGGGCTTATGGGTATTATAGCCAGTTTTCCCTTACCAGTGTTTGGCACATTTCCTGTCCATCTGATGTTGGCCAGGGGGTGATGTCCACCCTCTGCTCATGCCATCATTTTCTCCTGACATAATGGAGCTTTCTCTCAAGTCTGTAAGCCAAAATAAACCTTTTTTTCCCAAAAGCCACCCTTGGTTGTGTGATTTCTGCCAGCAATGTGAACCTGACTGCAACATCCCTTATGGCTCTTCTAATGAAATCCTATGATTCTGGAAGATGACTTGTAATCTTACTGCTTCACTTTGATTCTTGATGAGCTGAGTCAGAATGTTAATCAGGCAGGGGCAAAACAGTAGAGCCAAAAGGACCATAACCAAGGGCACAGCTAGTGGTGCCAACTAAGGGCCCCGGGAGTTCCAGGTGTTCTGCCAGTAAGACATTCCAGCTCTTGCCTGGATCTTAATCCTTTCCAAGTTTATCTGGCATTTTCTCTTATTACCCCCAACTGATTTACATATAAACAACATTCCTCTCTTAAGAAAACACAGATACCTCCTTTTTCTGTAATCATCAGATCTAGCCACCTGTGGTTCTGCACCATAACTGAGGCTAAGCATTCTATCTGGTGTTTTCAGAGGAACTAGTTTCCTGGACTAAACTGAGAGCCTCTTTAAGCTGATAAGATAGTTGACTGTGCTATACCTGTTGGAGCCCTATGGTGGTTGCCCCAGCAGCCACTGTCCCTCTTAAGGCCATTCCCAGGAGGATAGGGAGTAGGACTGAGCTCCTCTTCTGCCTGGAGTGGCTAGACAGGTATTGGGAGATCTCATCTCCTGGGAGTATATCTAAGTTGGGGGTCAAGAAGACTAGTGGGAAGCAGGTTGGAGCCAGTGCTGTCACCATGACCCGCGGTAACCAGCGTGAGCTCCCCCCTCCCCAGAAGAACATGAAAAAGCAGAGTGACTCTGCGCTGAGATGATGGGCTTTCTGCTGCTGCCCACAAGCAGAGGGATCTGGAGATCATGCAGCAGAAGCAGAACAAGGCAAATGAGAAGGAGAAACCCAGGTAGCTTTGTAGCTTTGTGTCCAGTCCTCTTGCCCTTCACCTGTGTGCCTGGAGCCAGTCCCACCATGCTTGCGTTTCCTCCCTTAATGCTCACAGTTTCCAACACTCATGGCATTCCCTTTGCCCTGAGTCTTCAGCAAGACCCTTTTGGGTTTCCTTCCCCTCAGGTAGCTTCTCTCACCCTAGGCCACTCCTGGGGATGAAGGAGTTACTCCTTCCCAGTGTTTTTTATTCCTGTGGGGCACACCACAGAGTATTAAAAGTAGCTTTGTAATTCCCTAAAAGAAGAAAGAGGAGGAGGAGAAGAAGGAAATGATGACTAGTGTATAGTCACCCCCTGGGTAGCAGGTATAGATACTGTGAGGTTTGGGAGTGACCAAGACCATGCAAACCACTCTGAGGCAAAGATGAAAGCTTTTATTCATGAAAAGCACGAACTGCCAGGGCTGGTTCACAAGAGAGGAGCACAGCCAATGAATTCCTCAAGTAGTGGGCTTTATAGGGCTTTTTCAGTTGGGGGAAGGTGGGGAAGGAAAAAAACTCATTTGTTAAGTTGAATAGAAAAGTTCATTTGGAGGAGATCAATACATTAACTGCCGGGAGCTAGCCCTAGCTGGAGTGAGGTCCTCAACAGAAATGCACAGTTGGTGGGGGAAGAATGAGAGACGTCAGGTTGCTGTTTCAGGTGATTCAGCATCTCTGCCTTCCTCAAAACCTTGTATTTTATTTATACTACTACAGAACAAAAGCAGGCTTATTTTCCACAAAATATCAAAACACTCAATTCTCAGCAAAAGCAAACAAACAAACAAAAAATCAGCAAAATGCTAGACAGACCATTTCACACCGTAAAGACATTCTTCTAACTTTCTTATACATTCTTTTTAGCCAAGCTTAGCAAAGTACTTATTAACCTGTTTGATTAAAGAGTTCTTTTGTTCTCTGGATAACAAACACCAAGCAGGGCCTGATCGAGCAAGCCTTTCCAAAAAGGGCAATAAACTATAGCATACCCATTTTCCATTCTTATTCACTACATGGCCTAAGTTTTCATCATAAATTCCTGTATAAGGTAGAGGTGGGTCAGTAGGACCAAGAAACCTAAATGCATTTGCTTTAACTCTTCGAGGTGGACTTCAGAATTTCTGGTGTTATAATAGAAGGATCAAGTAATTCTTTTTTCCGTAACTTTGCAAAGAACTCCTTATTAGTAATATATTTATCTAGGGAGCATAAGTCTATACAAATGGTTTTAGTTTCATTTTCTTTCAGCCCTCTTATTTCTCTACAACAGTGAACAGCTTGAGTTTCCTTTTTTTTTTTTTTTTTTTTTTTTTTTTTTTTTTTGAGGTAGAATCTCACTCTGGCCCAGGCTGACTTGGACTTCACTATGTAGTCTCAGGGTAGCCTCGAAGTCACAGCGATCCTCCTAGCTCTGCCTCCCGAGTGCTGGGATTAAAGGCGTGTGCCACTACGCCCAGCGAGTTTCCTTTTCTTGAAAGCCTAAAAAGGACAGGAGTGCTGTTGCCATTAAAAGAATTAAACAGTGTAGTTTTGGTTTCATCATGAGGTTCCAGCCATGCGGAAACCTCCTCCTGCTGGGACCATGTTAAGCGGCAGGTGTGATTTTGCCTCCACCAATTAACCATTTAAAATAGCTAGGGTATGACACCAGAACAGTGACCAGGTGACTTCGGAGATAAGGTGGCAGGAAACCATGACCTGGGGCATTGTTAGGCAAGGAGGGGATAATGACCAGGTGGTTTCTTGAAGAATGTGAACAGTCCACTTCCCCATGCCTCTGTCACCATTATACTGACCATAGTAACTCCATCTTGGAAGCCTATTCCGACCTAACAGGTACCATGCTGACAGGCAAAATAGATGCCATTTGGGGCCCTAGTTCTTAGAAGCCAACCTGTTGCGGTTGTCCTCTCCTATACAGTTTGCTTCTCCCAGAGTTTGTACTAAGGGTCCTGCCACACAGTTGCTATTTTTGGTGGCTAGATTGTCTTGGGTCATGTTGAACAGGGTTGGGTTAGTAATTCCTACTCCAGTGTAGGTCATCTGGCTAGGTCTCAAGCAGATCCAGCAATCTTTCCTGAGCTCTAGGTCTGCTTGCCTTATTACCTCATGTTTGGTGTTTGCCAGTTGAAGCATTTTTATCAGGGGGGCATCTGAGTTGAACCCAGGAGGGCTAGCATTCCCCTCAGGGATTTTTGGGTTTGGGTTTGGCTCAGGAGCACAGGGATCCAGCATGTTGACCCTACTTATGGGCAGCAACACATTGACAGGCTTAATGACTAATCTGAGTGTGGCCATTGAGTTAGCTCCCTGACAATGGTTTTTGGTATACCAACCCATCCCAAAGTTTCAAGAGCCCCACTGCTGGGGCCTCTCTGTAGACATTTCACTCCATGGCCTCTCTCTAGCTTGGGATGGGCATTTTTACCAGCCACTGAGACCTACTTGTCCCTTTTCAGGGGCTCCTTCTAAGCCCCTGGGGTGACAAAATCCACACAGGACCAATATCTAAGGTATGACCAGTATGATCCCCCATGTTGACGGTGCTTCTTAGTAGGCACCTATAGGCAGCATAGCCCTAGTTATTTCCTGTGTGTCCATCCTGATAATTTGGGCAGGGATCTGTACTGCAACATTTCTGAGCAGTGGTGGAGAGGATTATCCCATTGTCAGATCCTCCTGAGAAAATCACCCAAAAGAGATGACACAGGGGCCCTGAAGGGCACAGTTAGTCTTGTTGATCAGTGTCAGTCCATGGTACAGAGACACCTCCCAGACTAGCTTGTCAGTTTGGGGCACCAACAACAGAGATGAGTGGAGTTCATTCAGCCAGTTCAAGTTCAGGAGCAGCAGGGCCATCTATAGCCAGACTGGATTCCTGAGGGTCATCTCCAAGTCGCCTAGACAAGGTCAGCTTCAAGGGTTGGTCTGGGTATAGTTCAGTTCTCCACTCCTGACCTGGAGATCTGGATCTTGCAGTCTTGGTGGGGGGAGGTGAATCCATGGCTTGACACCTGCAACTTTAAGAGCTGAAGGAGTGGTTAGTATAACTTGATATGGTCCCTCCCATATTGGATCTAGGCTTCCCCTCACAAGGACTTTGACCCAGACCCAACGTCCCAAGTTCCAGGGGTGTAGGGAACTTTGAGCCATGAAGTGAGGGGGGAGATTTAAGCATCCAGTTATCTCGCAGTGTTGACCAAGTCCTTTAGAAACCGCTGGAGGTGTCTGTCTGTACTTCCATAGGTCACCAGAGTCCCTTGGGAGCAGTGGGGGAGGACATCCAAACAGGATTTCAAAAGGGGAAAACCAGGCTGGAGAGTTGGCTTAGTCGATAAGGCACTTGCCTGCAAAGCCAAAGGTCTGAGGTTCAATTCCCCAGAACCCATGTAAGCCAGATGCACAAGATGGCCCATGTGTCTAGAGTTCGTTTGCAGTGGCTGGAAGCCTCCCCCTTCTCTCTCTCTCTCTTTCTCTCCTTCTTTCTCTCTTGCTAATAAATAAATATAAATAAAATATGTTTTCATGCCGGGCATGGTGGCGCATGCCTTTAATCCCAGCACTTGGGAGGCAGAGGTAGGAGGATTACCATGAGTTCAAGGCCACCCTGAGACTATTTATTTAATTCCAGGTCAGCCTGGGCCAGAGTGAGACCCTACCTCGAAAAACCAAAAAAAAAAAAAAAAAAAAATGTTTTCAAAGGGGAAAACCCACACTTGCAGGGTGTGCAGTGCACTCTGAACAACACAAATGGCAAGATTTCTGGCCAAACCAGGCCTGTCTCCTGGCAATGTTTGGCCATAGCAGTTTTCAGAGTTCTGTTCATCCTTTCAACTCTGCCTGAGAACTGGGGGTGGTACTGTGTGTGCAGGTCCCAAGTTAGTACTACTGCTTTAGACAGCTGCTGGAAAATTTTGCTGACAAAAGTGGGACCATTATCTGATCCAATGCTCATCGAGATCCCAAGGCACAGAATCATTTCTCTGGCCAAAGTGAGAAACCCCTCTTAGGCCTTCTCTTTGTGAGTGGGGAAGGCTTCTACATAGCCTGAGAAAGTACAGACTCGGACTAGCAAGTATGGGTAGCCCTTTCTGAGCTGATGTCTGTGAAATCCACTTTCAAATGTTCTTTTCTAATGGAATGCAATGGCTTTCTTTACTGGCAGGAGGTGGCCTCAGTCTGCAAGCTGCCCTTTCATGTCTGAGGGCCACTGCCATGATTTTGGCCTTTTTTTTTCCCCTTCAGGTATTTGTGGGTGTGTGGGGTGTGTGTGTGTGTGTGGTTTTTCTAGGTAAAGTCTTACTCTAGCCCAGGCTGACCTGGAATTCACTATGTAGTCTCAGGGTGACCTTGAACTCAAGGCAATCCTCCTACCTCTGCCTCCCTAGTGTTGGGATTAAAGGCATGGGCCACCATGCCTGTCTTTTCCAGGTACTTCTTTTTTTTTTTTTTTTTTTTTTTTTTTTTGCTGTTTCCTCTTAGTTAGGTACCACCTTGGCAATGATATCAATGAGTTGACTGATACATTGATACTCATTCCAGTGAAACCTACCTTTGGTAATTTTTTGTTGTTGTTGTCTGGTTTTTCAAGGTAGGGTTTCACTCTAGTTCAGGCTGACCTGAAATTCACCCTGTAATCTCAGGGTGGCCTCGAACTCATGGTGATCCTCCAACCTCTGCCTCATGAGTGCTGGGATTAAAGGCGTGTGTCACCATGCCCAGATTTCTTTTGTAATTTTTGACACATATCCAAAGCTGAGTGCAGGACAAAGGCTGTGTTCACCATAGCTCTGTGCTCCCAGGTCTCAGGGTCAAATGGAGTGAAGTGTCATTATGCATTACAGTCTCTCATAGAATTGGCTGGGCAACTTGTCTGGCTTCTGAGTCACCTCACATACTTTGGTCAGATTGGTGGTGCCCTGGCAACCCACTTGGGCTCTTCTAAGATTGCTCATCTCATCCAGATGAAAGATTCCATTCCTTTAGCTATTGGGGTCCCAGTTTGGGCATTCATCTGAAAGGGCAGCATCAGTATTCTCAGCATCTGAGGGGTCTGGGTAATCAACTAGGCTTGGGCATCTTGGTGTCACCTCTCGTCAGAGGTGATGAGGGTGGACAGCAGCTGACAGCAATCATCCCAAGTTGGCTGGTGGCTCTGCATGATAGTGGTTAGGAGGTCATGGCTTGGGGTTGCTCTGAGTATGGTGGAGTATGGTGACGCCAGTTCAGGAGGTCAGTGGTGGTGAAAGGCTGGTATATATACTGCATTGGGCCCATCCCATAAGTTCCATCTGCCCTGGGAAGATACAGGTCTGGAATTGGTTGCAAAGGACAGAGGGGTACAGATTACTCTCTAGTTGTCATGTGGCCTGAGTTTGGGGTTCTTCCCCATTTTTCAGCTGGAGGGAGTGTTGACTGCAGTGGAAGGTCTTGGCTCTCCTCTCATTGCTGAGCCAGGTAAATGGCAGGCAGTGGCAGCCCTGGTTTCTGGGTAGGAGATATGGGGTGGGGGGGCTCAGCTTCCTGTTCAGGGGGCTCATAGATCAGAAGTTTCTCTGGTTTGGTAGTTCCTGTGGCCAGCACAAGGGCTGATTTCCTTGGTGCATGGAAGCAGAGCCAGTCAGGTGGACATGTAGCTAGTTCATACCAGACTCCATGTACAGGAACTGGTCAGGATTGCTGGGGTCTCCAGTGCAAACTTCTCTTACTCTACAGATGGTAGCCAGATCTAGGGTGCCCTCAGGCAGCCATTCCACATCAAAGGATGGCCAGTCAACTTCACAGAAGGTCTTCAGTTTTGATGGTTTCAGTTTGATGCTGTAATCTCCAGAATATCCTGCCTTAAAATTTTCTAATATAATCTGGAGCACCGTTGGATGCTTCAACTGGGAGGAACCCATCTTAATTTATATGTACCTAGTGTGTGTTTTGTGTGCACTGGGGCGGGGGAGTAGAGAGACTCTCCCTCAGTCAGATGCCTGGCTGGCTGGTTGCTTTGCAGTGCATTAAGGGGTCTTAACTTAGGGGCATGCATATAATCCCTGTGCCTGGTCAGAGCCCTCTTTTATGGAAGAGGAGTACCCATTTAGGTGAAATGGCCCCAACAGAACCACAGGTTAGGGCCCAATAAGACTCCATAGCCTCACAGCTGTAGAACCATCACTTGCATTCTCACATTCACATTCAGTCACTCAGAGTTTAAATAGTTTCCCTATTTAGTGCCACTAATAATCCTGATATAACTAGTTTTCTGAGACCAGAACAAGCTCGGTCCTGATGGAAGGAGGGATGTCACCTCAGAACAGTCTAGAGGTTCAGAACTCCTCCTGTGGGGATCAATCTGGGCCAACTCCTTACTGTACTAAGTACCCTGTGGTTTTCCTACCTGATCTGGCTGGCTGCCCACCTGGATTCTTACTCTGTTGTTCAGGCACTGTGGTCCAGGGTTCCACAGTCCTTCTTCTGGCCTCTTAGGAAACCCCAAAATCATGTCAGGGTGCACACTTCTCAGTTCCAAGGGCTGCAGTGGGCTGTGGATCCCGGGAGCAGGATCCCCTTCTACACAAGGGGTCCAGTAGGCTGATCTCTCTGGGGCCTCCAGGATTGTTGTGGGAATTCCTAGACAGATTGAGACTCAGAGCTGTTCAGAGGAGAGGAAGCTTTATTCATGCTAGTGGACTGACACCCAGATCTCTCTGTAATGGTGTCATCCCTGGGCTTAAGCATGTGGAGTCTTTTACACTTTTTATCTATAGCGGAAACAAGCAAGAACTACAGAAGCGTATGTGGCATTAAGCAAGCAGCTGCACAGTTTTACCTTAAAAGGTCACAAATTTCTTCTAACTCTGGTTCCAGTAAGCTCACGTTTACTGGTATCTTGCAGGCAGTGGGGGTTTATCTCCGTTCCCTGGTTTCTCCCTGTGGATAACTTGCAGTGGATTGGGAATTTTTTGTTTTTCTTCGAGGTAGGGTTTCACTCTAGTCCAGGCTGACCTGGAATTCACTCTGTCTTCTTAGGGTGGCCTTGAACTCACGGCGATCCTCCTACCTCTGCCTCCCGAGTGCTGGGATTAAAGGCATGCACCACCACGCCCTGCAACGAGTGGGAATTTTTACAACCTGGTGCACTTTTCCTTTATGAGACAGATGTGCTACCTACTGTACTAAGTAGGCTTCTTAAATTTCCTTTAATATAGCTATTTTCTACTAGATCCATAGTGCTGAGATCAAAGGCAAGCATGACCACACCCAGTTCAGAAAACAAGTTTTTTAAAAGAAATATTTATTTGTTTGTTTATTGATTTATTTGAGAGGGTGAGAGAAAGAGGAAGATAGAGATATGTGTTAGGTCCGGACCAGGTCCCAAGATGGAGTCACTGCAGATGACAAAATGGCCATGAGAAGCAGCCTTATGGGGAAAATACAGGAACCAAGCTGGCTACATTTCTCAGAACCCACCTGACCCATTTTTCCCCTTGCCCCTAGGCCACAGTTTCTTGTTTACCTTATCTCAAGAACCACCTGACCTCTGCTTTGGTAACACACCCTAACTGCCTGACCATGGTCTTGTGATTAACAGAAAAATTCCCTTGAAGAAACTCCCTTAACTACACAAACAAGCCCCCAACTCCCCTATATCCCATCCAGCAGAAAGGCCTTATGAAACATAACCTTTGCAAACCCAGGGGTACTGTTGTCTTCTCTCTCAAGACGGCCCGGCATCTTTGTCTTGCCTGAATAAAACTTTTACTTTGCTGCCGAGTGGTCTTGCCTGGTCTGGTCATTCACAAAGCTTACATGTGGTGCCGTGACTCAGATAGGAGGCTCCCAGTTGCCCTCTCAGCTGGCTGGCCCGCCTTTCCCCAACCAGACCATTGAGCTTCCACTGACCCCTTGAAGCTTCAGACCATTTCTGCCTCTCTCAGGGTGGGTGGCTCTCCCACCGACCACAATTCAGCCTTGCACTTCTTCCCTTAGTTTCTTCCCTCTTTCTTAGTAAGTGGCCTGTTCTCTGGTTTATCCACTTCTCATCTAAGCTGTGTTAACACACCAGGCTACACCTCTTGCCCACTTCTAGGTACCCCAAATCTTGAGAAAGACACACTCTTGACACCCCAGTTCTCTCTCTCTCCAGACTACAGAGCCCTAGGAGGCGCATTTTGGCTCCGTTTGCCAGCTTTGAAACACTTTCCTCCTTCCTTCTGTGCTTCTATCCTTCCATCTCCGCTTTCCTCCTTACCTGTCTCATCTTGGTGTTTGCACCCTCTCCCTCTCACCTGAGATGAGAAACAAGGCCTCTAAATCAATCCCCATCACTTCCCCATCTTGTCTCATTAAGAACTTAAAACCACTGATACTACAGGACAATATTAAACCTCACCACCTAATTTTTTACTGTAATATGGCTTGGCCACAATATAAATTGGACAATGGAATTATATGGCCCGAAAACAGTACTTTCAATTTCCAATTGTTACTGATTTAGATAACTTCTGCCATAGCATAGGCAAGTAGTCTCGCCTGGTCTGGTCATTCATGAACCTTACAATAGATAGGTAGGGAGAGATGGAGGGAGAATGGGCATGCCAGGTCCTCTAGCCACTACAAAAGAACTCCAGACACATGTACCACCTTGAGTATCTGGCTTTATGTGTGGGTACTGGGGAATCAAATATGGGTCCTTAGGCTTTCCAGGCAAGCACCTTAACCAGTGAGCCATCTCTCCAGACCCAGAAAACGAGTTTCGAAGTAAATTATTACTTTGTTAAGATTGTTTCTCTAGTATCCTGGCGATGATAACAGAAATGCTAGTTGTCTTAATTTTTTGTTGTTGCTTTGTTTTGGCAATTGTTGCAGTCAGGTTCGCATTGCTGGCAGAAATCACCCGACTAAGAGCAGCTTGTGGGGAAAAAGAGGTTTATTTTGGCTTCCAGGCTTGAGGGGGAAGCTCCAGGATGGCAAGAAAAATGATGGCATGAGCAGAGGGTGGACATCCCCCTCTAGTCAACATAAGGTGGACAACAGCAACCAGAGAGTGTGCCCAACACTGGCAAGGGGGAGCCGACTATAACACACATAAGCCCGCCCCCGACAATACTCTGCCTCCAGGAGGCATTAATTCCCAAATCTCCATCAGCTGGGAACCTAGCATTCAGAACACCTAAGTTTATGGGGGACACCTGAATCAAATCACCACAGCAATGTTAATAGAAAATATAATTAATCATCTTCATTAAACAAAAAAATTTTTTGACAACTTCTATACTTACATACAAAAAACACGTGATATTTCCCTTCCCTCCCCCATTCCCCTTTAGAACTCTAATCTCCATCATATCCCCTCCCTTCTCCATTAGTCTCTCTTTTAATTTGATGTCATCATCTTTTTCTTCTATTATGAGGGTCTTGCGAAGGTATTGCTAGGCTCTGCAAGGTCATGGATATCGAGGTCAATTTCTGTCTGGGCAGTTGCATTGTAAGAAGTCATACCCTTCCTTTGGCTCTTCCATTCTATCCACCCCCTCTTCCGCAATGGTCCCTGAGCCTTGGAGGGTGTGACAGAGGTGTTTCAGTGCTGGGCACTCCTCCATCCCTTCTTCTCGGCACTATGTTGCCTTTTGGGTCATCCCAGTGGTCATCGCCATCTGAAAAGAAAAGCTTCTCTAACCAGAAATGAGAGTAGTGTTAATATGTGAATATAAACATTAAGTATAGTGCTTTCAGGGCAGCTTGGTGGGAATAATATATACATTTAGTCAGATAAGCGCAGGCTTTATACCCTTAAGGCTCATGACCTCACCTGCCATAGACTTTTGCTTAGGTTCTTCAGTACCAGGCATGTATTCCCTCCCATAGAGAGGGCCTTCAGTCCAATTATGGAGCAGTTGGCTACCCCAAGAGCAGACTTGCCACTATTGCACCCGTTTAGTCATTGGGCTTGTATGGAAAAATTTTTTCTTTAAGCCAGTTTTTGTAAATGTTATCAAGAGCAGCCTTATTGATTTAAATATATGTTTTTTTGGGGCTGGAGAGATGGCTTAGAGGTTAAGGCACTTACTTCAAATCCAAAGAATCCAGATTCGATTCCCCAGGACCCACATAAGCCAAATGCACAAGGTATCACTTGTGTCTGGAATTCGTTTGCAGTGGCTGGATGCCCTGGCACACCCACTCTTTCTCTCTCTGCCTCTTTTCTCTTAAATAAATAATATTTTAAAAATAAAAAGGCTTTATATCTGTGTACTGATTTTTTTTTTCTTTCTTTCTTTTTTTTTTTTTTTTTTTTTTTTTTTGGTTTTTCGAGGTAGGGTCTCACTCTAGCCCAGGCTGACCTGGAATTCACTCTGTATTCTCAGGGTGGCCTTGAACTCATAGCTATCCTCCTACCTCTGCCTCCCGAGTGCTGGGATTAAAGGCGTGAGCCACCACGCCCAGCTTTTTTTTCGCTTTTTTGAGGTAGGGTTTCACTCTAGCCCTCAGGCTGACTGCTGGGATTAAAGGTGTGCACCACCATGCCCGGCTTGTACTGCATTAAAATTTTTTTTTTTAAATTTATACATATAGTTGGTTACATACTCTTTTATCCTCTTGCCTGTCCTCCTTTTACCCTGGGGCCCCTCCTCATTGGGGTTATGGTATTCTCTGTGGGCTTACAAAAGCAAGTCCCTATGGGGTACTGGGGAGTCCATGCCTCAGGGTATTCCTACCCACGCTGTGGTTCTTACAATCTTTTTTTGTTTGTTTTGTTTTTTTTAATAACTGCTTTATTGAAATAAAAGGAATATGGTACATAATTCACTCAATTAAAGTGTACAGATTGGTGATTTTGAGTGTATTCACAGAGTTGTTGAAACCATCATCATCATTCTTTAATTCTAGAACGTTTTTGTCATCCAACAAGGAAACCATGCACTCTGAAGCAACTACTCCATTCCCCTCAGTAACCTCAGCCATAAGCAACTAGGTCTGGTTTCTTTCATCTATTCTATAATAAGTTTAATCCAGATTGTAGCATGTATCAGAACTTCATTCCTTTTGGAAAAATTGCTGAATAATAATATTGCATGTACCAACCACATTTTGTATATCCATTCATCAAGTGATGGGCATTTGAGTTATTTTCACTTTTTTTAGCTATCAGGAATAATGCTGCTATAAATATTCACATGTCACTTTTTGTGTGGACATATGTTTTCAGTGAGTTATAAGGGTAACTCCATGCTTATCCTTTTCAGGAACTGCCAGACTGTTTTCCAAATTGTCTGCATCATTTTACATTCTTTTTATAAAATTTGTTTTATTTTATTTTTTTAAATAAATTATTTTTTATTGACAACTTCTATACTTACACACAAAAAAACCACCTGACATTTCCCTCCCCTCCCCCATTCCACTTTAGAACTCCAATCTCCATCATATCCCCTCCTCTTACAATCTTTCTACCCTCTCCTCAGCAGTGCTCCCTGAGCCATAGCAGGCCTGTTGTCAGTTTGATTTAGTGTGGAGTTCTTTGTAGACTCTGGATTTCTGCTTTGATAGGTTTTGATTGATCATTGTGTCTGTCCCCGTCAACCTGGAGCTGGTTATCAGGCTATCCTAAGGGAAAAATGCAGTATGGACATTGTTGTGTAGAAATTTCCTCTGAATTGAAACATTCTCTGTTAGAGGGAAGAGGGAAGCTCAGGAAACTCAGGAAGTCAACAAGTCTGGGAAAGCAGAAAGTTAAAAGGTGGCAAGACCCCTTCCCAAGCAGTAAACAACTATGAGGGGAGAGATTTTGGACCAGCCTACAAGTTGTGCAGTGTGTTCTGGAGATGTAGCTTCTGAGTTGTCCCCCATCCATTGGTGGTACAACTGTCTTTGAGTAATACATGCTACTGCAAATAACCCCAACAAACTCAGTGGTTCAACAAGTTGCACTTTGGTGTAATTGTACTTTTTGGTCAGTTTTCTGAGCCCTACCTGGAGTGAATAGACATGTGTTTGCATCTCCTCAGGGAAAAAGTTTCATACCACATACATATATCACTTGTAAGTTTTATCTTTCACAAAACTTTGTGACTTATACCCTTCTTTATATATTTTTTCTTACTGTTTATTTTTTCTTTTTCTTCTTCTTCTTATTTATTTATTTATTTTTATTTATTTATTTATTTATTTTTGGTTTTTCAAAGTAGGGTCTTGCTCTAGGTCAGGCTGACCTGGAATTCACTATGTAGTCTCAGAGTGGCCTCAAACTCATGGCGATCCTCCTACTGCTGCCTCCTGAGTGCTGAGGTTAAAGACATGCACCACCATGCCTGGATCTACTGTTTCGTTTTTATGTTATTTTTCTTTAACATCATGAAACAGCAACAGAAAAAAATTGCCTACTTTCCTTAGAGAATTGAATGCAACTTACATTCATGGCATAATGTAGCCTAAGGTAATCCATCAACATATTTCTAAACTATAAAGATCTTCTGGGCTGGAGAGATGGCTTAGCAGTTAAGGCACCTAAGAATGCCAAGCCTAAGAATGACCATTCGATTCTCCAGGTCCCACGTTTAGCCAGACGCAAGAGACGCAAGCGCACAATGCCACACTTGCCCAAAACGGGCAAATGCATCTGGAGTTCGTTCATAGAAGCTGAAATGGCCCTGGCACATCCATTCTCTCTCTCTCTCTACCTCTTCCTCTCTGTTTCTCTCTGTCCTTCTCTCTCTCAAAAAAAAAAATCTTCCAATTCTAAATTCTGAGCACACTTCATTGTGCTTGGATACTAAAGGCATCTGCTTCCCTGAAGAACTGGGAAGAATGTGTACTTCTTTCTGGAGGACCAGAGTAAGAGAAGGAATCCAGGACAAGCGACTGGCTGTTGTCCCAGTGATCACAAGCTGGACCCCAGAATACTTGTCTTCTTTATAAAATGCATAGATTTAACCAGATAAGATACAGTTGCCTGTTACACTGTACAGTGGGAATGGGAACTGAAGACAGTCAACAGTCCTTTCACTCCTCAAGTGATCATCCCTTTCATCTAGAAATGAGAAAAGCTTTCAGAGAGGGAATACTTACTATTTTTGCAGGGAGGAGGAACAACACTTGCTTTTGAAGGAAGTTTTAAAAGAATATTTTATTTTTATTTATTTATTTGAAAAAGAGGCAGAGAGAGAGGGGGGGGAGAATATGAGTGCATCCAGGTCTCCAGCCACTACAAACAAATTCCAGATACATGCACCACAGTGTGCATCTGGCTTACTGGGTCCTGGGGAGTCCTGGGTCCTTTTGCTTTCCAGGCAAGTGCCTTAACTGTTAAGCTATCTCTCCAGCCACCCCATCTTTGTTTTTTTTTAGAACACACTTTTTTTTTTTTTAAATTTATTTGCAAGCAGAAATACAGAGATAGAAGAGAGACAGACAGAGAGAGAATGGGCACACCAGGGCCTCTAGCCACTGCAAACGAACTCCAGATGCATGTGCCCCTTGTGCATCTGGCTTATGTGGGTCCTGGAGAATTGAACCGGGATTCTTTGGCTTTGCAGGCAAATGCATTAACTGCTAAGCCATTTCTCCAGCTCCCCGCTATCTTTTTTGAGGTAGGGTCTCTCTCTAGCCCAGACTGACCTGAACTCACAGCTATCCTCCTACCTCTGCTGGAATTGAAGGTGTGAGCCACCACACCTGGCCTACTGTTTTTTTGGTTTTCTGAGGTACGGTCTCACTCTAGCTCAGGCTAACCTGGAATTCACTATGTAGTCTCAGAGTGGAATCGAACTCACGATGATCCTCCTACCTCTGCCTCCTGACTGCTCGGATTAAAGGCATGTGCTACAACACCTGGTGGAATTCTTTGTTAAAAAAATATTTTACGCCGGGAATGGTGGCGCACGCCTTTAATCCCAGCACTGGGGAGACAGAGGTAGGAGGATTGCTGCGAGTTCGAGGCCACCCTGAGACTACATAGTGAATTCCAGGTCAGCCTGAGCTAGAGACCCTACCTCGAAAAACCAAAAAAAAAAAAAAATTACTTATTTGCAAGAACAAAGGGACAAAGGGAGAGTGAGAGACAGGGAGAAAAGGAGGGAGGGAGGGAGAGAGAGAGAGAGAGAGAGAGGGAGAGAATGGATGAGTCAGGGCCTCTATATACTGCAAACAAACTCCAGATGCATGTACCACTTTGCACATCCAGTTTTACATGGGTACTTGGGGAATTGAACCCAGGTTATTAGGCATTTCAGGCAAATGCCTTAAGTGCTGAGCCATCTCTCTAGCCCTGGCCTTGAATTCTTGATATTCTGTCTCCAATGAGTGCTGGAACGATAGGCATGTACAACCATGTTTGGTTTCCCTTATTGGTTTTATTAATTCCTTACATTAGCAAGATAATTGATTTGGTTTTTTTTTTTTTTTTGTCTTCTTAGCAAGACAATTTAAAACACACAAGAATTTAAGTCAGTATTTTATTTTTTAAATTTATTTTATTTATCGAGAAAGAGAGGCAGATAGAAACAGAGATAATGGGTGCACCAGGGCCTCTAGCCATTGCAAACAAACTCCAGACACATGTTGTTGCGCCCCACGTTTGGGCACCAGATGCCGGTGATTTTTTTCCCTCCACCACCGGCAGGTAGAGCGGAAGAAAGAGAGAACCGGGCCAGCCGCTTCTCTTGAGGCTGAGCGAGAAGGCGGGTGTCGGCGACTCAACCCCCCCCCCAAAACACCGGGGAGAAAAACCACATTGAGTCACGGAGACCGTCTAAGGCGGGAAAATCTCTCCTTTTATTGTCATGGGGAGGTATTTATATATTTTGAGGAAGGGGGCGGGAAGAGGGGATGAGAGAAAGGTATAAGGGCCAATATTATTTCACCACGTCAGCATCAGCTGGGTGGAGGCAGTTTCAGCTTAGGTGCTGAGTCACTTCAAGGACAGGTCACCAAACTCTACTCAGGCTCTGGAAGCTCGACTAGGCCTCAACGGGAGTAGGCCAAGACTGGCTGGGCTAACCACTCGGCTTCACACCGGGCAGGGCCCAACATCTCCCCCTTTTGTTTTTGTAAGAACGGTGGATGGCTATGGCCTCTGTCCTAGGTTGTCCCCCTCTGGGAATCTTACCCGTCACTGAGCACCATGCCTCTAGCCCGTTGACCACTCCATGCCCTGTCTTAGGTTGTCTCAGCCTGTCTGAGATCTTACCCGTCGTTGATTCGATGGAGGGCGGGGGAGGGATGTTAGGTGGATAGCCAGTAAGTGGAAAAGCCATTGTCTTTGAGTCGCAAACCTGTGGTGCCTTGACCTGATGAAGTTTAATTGCCTCAAGCTGTTGGTGAATGAATTGTGTAATCTTATTAATTACACAGGGCCCGAGAGTGAGGATAAGAAGAAGGAGGGGTTCAGGGGGAGGGAGAAGGTAGGGTAAAGAGCAAGAAGAAGGAGAGGTCCAAGGGGAGGGAGAAGGTGGTATAAAAAGCCATGTTAGCTCGTCTACAGCAGGTTGTCTTAGAAGTCTGGACTCCTCTTCTGTAAATCTTTCTGGAGCTTTTCTGGCTTCATTCGGGTCTAGTAGCATCCACACCTTCAGTTGTTCCTGGGGAAGAAACAGAGGCATAGTTCTCAGGGGTGGGACACTCCCTGGAGAATTGATTATTATCATCCCCTTGTTGGGGTAAATATTTTAAGACTCTTGCTGGTACCCAAATAGGTCTTTTTTCTTCTTGAGGAAAGACACATCTAAATCCTCTCCCTGCTGTGAGGAGGGGGTCTGGTCCCTTCCAGGCCCCAGTTAATGGGTCCCTCCATTTGACCCAGATGGAGCTGTAGGTGACAGCTGAGGTCCAATGTTTTTGAAAAGGGGACAAGTGTCTATCTTCTTTAGAAAAATTTAAAATATTTAGGGTTAATAATGCCTTTTTTAGTTGGTCATGTGGGGGTAGGGATTCCCCCTTTTGTTTTTGTAACTGAGACTTGAGAGTTTGATGATATCTTTCCACGATGGCCTGGCCCCGCGGGTTATATGGGATGCCTGTGGAAAGTGAGATTTTCCAGGTTTGGAGGAAAGCTACAAAAGTCCTGTTTACGAAGCAGGGACCATTATCGGTTTTGATTTGATCTGGCAATTCAAGGGTGGCAAAGCATTGAGGCATATGGCTAATAGTATGTTTAGTTTTTTTTTTTCCCAGCATGTGCTGATGTCCAGCAAGAATGGGAGAAAGTATCAACTGAGAGAAAAACATATTTAAGTTTTCCAAATGGAGAATAGTGTGTAACCTCAATCTGTCAAAGGTGATTAGGGCGTAGTCCTCGAGGATTGGCTCCTGTAGTTTGAAGAGGAGGTACCTGGAGGAAAGGCTGACAGGATTTGTAAGTTTGGACAATTTTTTTTTTTTTTTAAGGTCCTTGACTGGCACATGGGGATATTTATGTTTAAGGCCCCTCCAATTTATATGAGTTAATAAGTGGAAGTGTGTAGCTTCTGAGACTGTATTACATTGAGGCTGAGAGGCCAGTTTGTCAGCCAAATTGTTTTCTTTAGAGAGGAATCCTGGTAAATTTTGATGGCCTCTGAGATGTTGAAGGAAAATGGGGTTAATTTTTTGTTTAAGTAGGGAGCGGGCTTGAATCATCAATGGGGTTATAATATTGGAGTCCAGTCTAATATGGGCCTCAATTAGGTTGGGTAACAGGTTAACAACATAAAGGCTGTCAGAAAATAAATTAAATGGCTCCTGAATAGTGTCCAAAGCCAAAATGATAGCAAATAGTTTTTTGAATTGTGCTGATCCTGTGACCTCATGGGAGATTGACTTCATGGGCATAGGCTTTTTTTCCCCTCCTTAGGGGAGGGTAAACAACTAGGGAAGCTCCCAAGTGCCCCCCATTAGTGAATATGGTAAGAAAATCAGGGTTGGGTTTAGATGAAAAGAAGTCTGGGGGGGTCTTCATTTCAACCTAGAGAAGGAGCTCATTCATTTATAAGGACCATAGTGACAATTAATTATACCCAGAAACCCCTCAAGGGCCATAGCAACCCTGTTGTTATTTCTCTGAAGCCAAGTGAAGTCTGTTACCTTAAAGGGGGTGACAATGACATGAGGCTCCGTGCCAAACAATCGGACAGAGGTGTCCCTGCCCTTCATAATGTAGTCTGTAATCTGGTTAGTTATAGAGTAAACTCTTGGGACTCCACCAAGGGAGAGGTGAATCCATTGGATGGGTTCTCCTTCCTGGGCTAACAGCGCAGTGCATAATGTTTCCCCAGAGAAAATACAGAGGGAGATAGGTAAGTTAGGATCAAACCTCTTTAGGACAGCAGCATCAATGGCCCGTTGTACCTTATGTAGAATTTGTTCATGACGAGGGGGCAAGGTTATCTGAGAGGAAAGAGTAAGACCCTTTAAGAGGTCAAATAAAGGGGACAGTTCCTCAGTAGTTATGGGTATCCAGGGCCTCATCCAATTAATTTCTCTCAGCACCTTTTGGAGTTGAGGCAAAGTATAGAATTTTTGAATATGGAGTTGGGGTTTGACAGGAGAAACAGTATCAAGGAATAACCTGGAGCCCAAAATCTTGAAGGGAGAGGCAGTTTGAATCTTTTCTGGAGACACCTGTAAAATGGCAAGGCATTTAGCAGTGAGGTCTTGGAGATCAGATGGGTTGGAATGACCTAAAATAATAATAATAAAACGTTAGGATGATTAATCAAGGAAGAAAAGATATGAGACATGTATTGTTAGGGTTAATACTGGCAGAAGTTGGCCTGTCTTTAACTAGAGACTGACAGTTTTTAGGGTTTTTTTTTGTTGTTGTTGTTTTGTTTTTTAATTTTGTCCCTCCAGCTGGGCAGAGCTGTCAGGGAAAACTTGAATCTCAGGCCAACATTGTATTACTGATTGAGTTAGTTGGGCTTGGTATGAATTGAGCTAGGCGGGCAGAGAGAGAATGGGCGTGCCAGGCCTCTAGCCACTGTTTTCATGGGTACTGGAGAACTGAGCCTCGAACTGGGGTCCTTAGGCTTTACAGGCAAGTGTTTAACCATTAAGCCATCTCTTTAGTCCCACGTTAATGGGAAGGCAGTGAAGGGTGGGACAATGGTGTGTAGGATATAGCCATATAGACTTGAAAAATAGTGAATGTCCCCAGCCGTTTTTTTAAATTTTTTAAAGTAAATACTTTGGGCCCCGTGGGACACTTAGTTAAGAGCATAGAGGGGGCGCCCAGAGGTAAGGGGCGGGAATGGCGGACCGCCTGCCCGTTCCTAAGATATTTTTAAAGTAAGTTAGGAGCCCACCCACCTGCCTCCTTGTCGTTTGGCTGGCCTTTTTTTTTTTTTTTTTTTTTTTGACAAAAGTGACCAAAAGTGACGCCTGGAGGTGCGGGCGAGGCGCAGCCAGTGAGGCTCGGGGCAGTGCTCGGGCCCCGGCTGGAGCCACCGCTTAGGACCGTCCCATTCGGCCCGCTCCCCGCAGGGATGTCAGTGGAGCCTGGCTGTTGTCCCTCCGCTCGAAGCGCGCAAGTTTTGTTTTGTGGACCAGTGACTTGTGTTCCACGCCTGTGAGGAAAGTTAACCTCAGTTTGGGATGTTTGGGGAACTCAAGCTTGTATTTGATCACAGTTTACATTCACAGAAAGCTACATGGAGGAGCTGTATGAGGAAAGAAGTTTACCGGAGAATGTTAGTGTGGAAGAATTTTGATACGCTCACATCTTCTATCAGGGGCTTGAGCACATTTGTCTTGGGCAGTAGTTACGGGCTGAAAAGACAGCGGGGCCGGTGGCGGCTTGGGTGGTGGCCTTGGAAGAAAGGAGATTTTAAAAATCAGTTTTAGGTTTTTTTTTTTTAATAGTTTTTGTTAAGGGCAAAAATGAACTTCTCCACGGAAAAGCCTTTAAGGCTGGCAATTAAGGCAAGGAGGACTGAATTAATCCATGGGGCTAGAACAAAAGTTTTGTCTCCAAAGCCATGGAGGTCTTTTTGTTTTAGGAGTTTTTGTAAGATCAGGGCAATAGTAATACATATGAGTACAACATAAGCATAAAGTCTCAAAAAATAGCTAAATATGTTGTGGAATTAAGTTTAGATTTAGATTTGTGACGGCCAGTGAGCCTGTGCCCTTATGGGACGGCTCGATGAAATTAAACACAGTGTAGCTGGGAGCAGATCTCCCCATCAGGTTTGTTTTGTCTTTTGGAACAGAGTTTTTATTTAAATGAGGAGGCAAAATGTTTAAAGTCTCCTTTAGGTCTGCCCACGTGGTGTGTCCGCCATGAACTGGCGCTTCTAAGATGGCGCCCCCACTCAAATGAGGGGGCAGGACAAAAATGGCGGCACCGCAGAAGCGGTCTGTCGGAAACCCGGAAATGAGAGGAAAGAGAAAGTAACAAGAGATGTTGGAGTTTGGGACGGAGTTTTTATTTAAATGAGGAGGCAAAACATTTAAAGTCTCTTCTAGGTCTGCCCATGTGGTGTGTCCACCATGAACTGGCATTTAGAAATGGCGGCACCATAGAGCCCGGAAATGAAAGCAAAGAGAAAATGGTGAGTCTCCTCTAGGTCCGCCCACATGGTGTGTCCGCCATGAACGTATCCGTTTAGAAATGGCGGCAAACCGGAAATGAAAGGAAAGAGAAAGGAAGTTGAATCAAGCACAGATTATAGAAGTAAAGGTTAGAATATTAAATATGAAGATTACCTCATAACTTATGAGGATACACCCGTCAGCAGTCCGATTAGCCCGTCAGCTTAATTTTGAATTTTGTTTCATCACATCAGGGTCCAGTCCGTAGTCCGTTCTGAATCCTCACATGTAGTTTCTCAGGTAGTTTTCTGTCCTCACACGGGGCACCAGTTGTTGCGCCCCACGTTTGGGCGCCAGATGCTGGTGATTTTTTTCCCTCCACCACCGGCAGGTAGAGCAGAAGAGAGAACTGGGCCAGCTGCTTCTCTTGAGGCTGAGCGAGAAGGCGGGTGTCGGCGACTCAAACCCCTCCCCCCCCAAAAAAAAACACCGGGGAGAAAAACCACATTGAGTCGCGGAGACCGTCTAAGGCGGGAAAATCTCTCCGTTTATTGTCATGGGGAGGTTTTTATATATTTTGAGGAAGGGGGCGGGAAGAGGGGATGAGAGAAAGGTATAAGGGCCAGTAGTATTTCACCATGTCAGCAGCAGCTGGGTGGAGGCAGTTTCAGCTTAGGTGCTGAGTCACTTCAAGGACAGGTCACCAAACTCTACTCAGGCTCTGGAAGCTCGACTAGGCCTCACCGGGAGTAGGCCAAGACTGGCTGGGCTAACCACTCGGCTTCACACCGGGCAGGGCCCAACAACATGTGCCACCTTGTGCATCTGGCTAATGTGGATTCTGGGGAACCGAACCTGGGTCCTTAGGCTTCTTAGGCAAGTACCTTAACTACAAAGCCATCTTT
This sequence comes from Orientallactaga sibirica, assembly GCA_036365145.1. Classification (NCBI taxonomy): domain Eukaryota; kingdom Metazoa; phylum Chordata; class Mammalia; order Rodentia; family Dipodidae; genus Orientallactaga; species Orientallactaga sibirica. Next base: position 1,880,416 of record JAEOAD010000020.1, read on the forward strand.
CCAGCCTTTAAGTCAGTATTTAAAAAATCTGTAAGGTGTTTCTCACTTTTACATTTCAGAATGTGAACACACACTTCTATCTTTGTCATGTGTCACTCTGTGACCCTATTTCTTTCTCTTTTTTGACAACTTCCATAATTATAGACAATAAACCATGGTAATTCCCTCCCCTGACTGACTTTCCCCTTAGCAGCTCCACTCTCCATCATACCCCTTCCCCCTCTCAATCAATCTCTTTTATTTTGATGTCATCATCTTTTCCTCCTATTATACTGGTTTTGTGTGGGTAGTGTCAGGCACTGCGAGGTCATGGATATATAGGCCATTTTGTGCCTGGAGGAGTGCATTACAAGGGTTCCTATCCTTTGGCTCTTACATTCTTTTTGCACCTCTTCTGCAATGGATCCTGAGCCTTGGATGGAGTGTTAGAAATGTTTCAGTGCTGAGCACTCCTCTGTCACTTCTTCTCAGCACCATGGTGCCTTTTGAGTCATCTGAAGGTCACCATCATCTGAAAAGAGAAGCTTCTCTAACCAAAAGTGAGAGTAGCATTAATATATGGGTATGGACATTAAGAGAAGTGCTTACCAGGCAGTTTGGTGAGCATAATACATATTTAGCCAGTCACCAGCAGATGTTACACCCCTAGGGCTCATGACTACCCCAGTTGTAGGTTTTCAGTATCAGGGATGTCTTCCCTCCCATGGAGTGGACTTCCAGTCCATTTAGAGAGTGGTTGATTTCCCTCATAAGAGACATGACACTATTGCACCTGTTGGCCCTATTTTGATACTTCCTTTTATTTTTTAAAAAATATATATTTTATTTTTATTTACTTACTTGGCATGCCAGGGCATCCAGCCATTGCAAATGAACTCCAGATGCATGTGCCACCTTGTGCATCTGGCTTATGTGGGTCCTGGGGAAATGATCCTGGATCCTTTGGCTTTGCAGGTAAGTGCCCTAACCATTGAGCAATCTCTCCAGCCCAAATACCTCCTTTTATTGTTGTGTGTGGGTGTGACCCATTGAGTTTTTTTTTTTTTTTTTTTTTTTTTTTTTGCTTTTCCGAGGTAGGGTCTCACCGTAGCTCAGGCTGACCTGGAATTCACTGTGTAGTCTCAGGGTGGCCTCGAACTCTTGGCAATCCTCCTACCTCTGCCTCCCGAGTGCTGGGATTAAAGGCGTGCGCCACCACGCCCGGCCCATTGAGTTATTTTTATTTTTATTAGCAACATACTTTGTATGGATACATCATGTGTTGATTATCCTCTTTTCCCTCATCCCTGCTCCCATTCCACTGGGGATCCTCTTTAGTGGGGTTGCTGGTATTCCCTATGGAGTTGTGGGTTATGTGTTGTGGGAGCAGCAGTTTTTTTGGGGGGGGGAGGAATGCCTGTGGGCATGATGTCTCAAGCTGAGCTGTGGTGGGTGAGTTTTAAATCTACTTCAGTGATGAGTTCTTAGGAGCTTCTAGATTTCTGCTTTGGTAGGTGTTGAGTCAGGGTCTGTCTCCTACACCCTGGTGCTGATTCTCAGGTTCACCATGGAAGCAGCACTCTTGTTTATCTCCCCAATTCCTCTGTGGTTTCAGCTGTGGCTTGGCTGAAGTGCAAGGGGTGGTTTATCTCCTTGGGTCTTGCTCCCTTCTGAAAAAGAATAGATTCTCCAATGGAGAGTGAAGTCAATATAGTTTAAATGGGATAAGCATTAATTTAGGAAGAATTTGATGTATATAACCCCTCTTTCAGCCAGACGAGTGTAGCTTGACATGGGAGAGCATAACCTTTGTCTCCATAGGATTCTGATCTGGTTCCCAATCCAGATATGGGTTCCTTTACACTGAGCGGATGAATTAGCCAATCCAAAAGGCTATGTTCCGCTATTGCACTGGCATGTACATCCTGTCAGGGTGTTTGCTTCTGAGTAGCTTAGACCTCTGGTTGCTCAGACCATGGTTGGTACTAGATAGGCTGTCTGGGGACTGGCAATCTTCCGGTTCATTTAAATTAAAAAAAAAAAAAGTATTGACTTCCACAAGTATATGATGATCATAATCCCTGCCCAGCACCATTCCTTTCCCTCTCCCACATTAAATTCTATTTGAGAGAGAAAAAAAGAGGCAGATACATATACAGAGAATGGGTGTGCCAGGGCCTCTAGCCCCTGCAAATGAACTCCAGATGTATGCATCATCTTGTGCACCTGGCTTACATGGGTATTGTGGAATCAAACCTGGGTCCTTAGGCTTTGCAGGCAACCACCTTAACTGCTAAACCATATTTCCAACCCCACACTGTAATTCTTGTATAACCTATTTTGATAGATCCTTTTGAACCAATAGCATCTACTGATCACTACTTTGCTTATCGACTTTTATCTGGTGGTAAAGTATACATGAGAGAATGTTTGATGTCCGAACTTCATCTATGTTGGAAGTTTAATGAGAGAAAAATAGCCAGGCCCTATTGGAGAACCCCCAAATTACAAAACGGTAGTTAGCTCTTCAGGCAATCCATTAGATTAGAACTTTCTCTTTGGACACCCTGGGACAAATGGTAATGGGAAAAAGCACTCCACTGAGTCTCGGGCCTATATAACCCACAACTCTTATGAGACTGCAGAAGACTAAGAAGTAATGCCCATGCTAATCTCTAAGCTTTCTCTAAGTCTCCACTGTTTTATTTTGTTGTTGTTGATGTTGTTTTGTTTTTAAATGTAGGGTCTAGCTCTAGGCCAGGCTGACCTATAATTCACTATGTAGTCTCAGGGTGGCCTCAAACTCATGGCAATTCTGCTACCTCTGCCTCCTAAGTGCTGGGATTAAAGGCATGCGCCACAATGCCTGGCTTATTTTTGTGTTGCCCTAATTTTGTAGTGTCCAATGAAAATGAACCAATCCAAAGTATATTGGCAAGGCAATGTTTAAACAGCTGGAGGTAGGCTAGGGTCCTGTGTCTGCTTGACCTCACACTCTTACATAAAGGAAAGGAAGATTTAGGGACTTTTATCAAATGCAGAAATAGAAGCTTTGGTTTTGGGCTGGGGAGATGGCTCAGTAGTTAAAAAAGGCACTTGCTTGCAAAGCCTGCTGACCAAGGTTCAATTCCCCAGTACTCATGTAAAGCCAGATGCACAAAGGGACACATGCATCTGGAGTTGGTTTATACCAACAAGAGGACCTGGTGCTCTCTCTCAACTTGGAAATAAATAAATAAACATGTTTGCTTTAAAAAAAAAAAGCAGCAAAAGCAGCAGTCTTCTAGTTAAGTTGGCACATAGGAACCATGCCAAAGCAGCCTAGGAAAGAAAAAAGAAAAAAAAGAAAAAAGAAAAAAAGAAAGAAAAGGGGGCGAGGCTGGAGAAATGGCTTAGTGTTTAAAGCACTTGCCTGCAAAGCCAAAGGACCCAGGTTCAATTCCTTAGAACCCACATAAGCCAGATGCACGAGGGTCCACACGCATCTGGAGTTCATTTGCAGCAGCTGGAGGCCCTGGTGCGCCCATTCTCTTTCTCTCCCTGCCTGTTTTCTCAAAGGAGAAAAAAAAAAAAAACCCCAACCAACAAAATACCCTCTTCTACTAAAAAGTGAAGGTGTGTAAGAAATTATCAACCACAGCAGAGAAGTAGGAGAGATCCTGAGCATCTAGAGCCCACAGAAGTAGGCAGAAGTGGCTCTAATAGCAGCGACACCAGGTCTGTGAGGCTGTAGTCACCAGGCTCTGCTTGAGCCACAGGAAAAGCCAGGTGAGTTAATTTTCCACTCACACCAGACTCCTTGCAAACTCAAGAAACAAGGGGAGGACAGCAGAGATCAGTGAAGTGTCTCCTGAGGAAGAGGATTGCCAGGACCAGCTGGACAACTTCAGCTAACATCCATAGTCTCCCCTCCCCCTACTGCCAGCGCCAGCAAGCACGAGACTTGGGGAAGATAACTCACCTACACAGCACCCAGCACAAATGATCAAAGCAGCAACCCAATGACCCAGCCAGCCTGAGCCCACAACACAGCAGAGGAATCCAAGCGGGCACACAGCATAACTGAGACCAAAGCCATCTCAAAAGGTAACTGGATGCTGGGCATGGTGGCGCATGCCTTTAATCCCAGCACTCGGGAGGCAGAGGTAGGAGGATCACTGAGAGTTCAAGGCCACCCTGAGACTACATAGTGAATTCCAGGTCAGCCCGAGCCAGAGTGAGACCCTATCTCGAAAAACCAAATAAATAAATAAATAAATAAATAAATAAATAAATAAATAAATAAATAAATAAATGGTAACTGGGCTTACACCAGGTCATACCTGACAATATAATTCCACCAAAAATTATAAATCCATCAGAAATAACCTCCAGTGAGAATGAGATAGAGGAAATGCCTGAGAAAGATTTCAAAAGAATGATTATAAATATGCTCAAAGAAATCAAGCTGGGTGGTGGCGCATGCCTTTAATCCCAGCACTTGGGAGGCAGAAGTAGGAGAATCTCTATGAGTTCCAGGCCAACCCAACACTACATAGTGAATTCCAGGTCAGCCTGAGCTAGAGTGAGACCCTACCTCAGAAAACCATAAAACAAAACAACAACAACAAAAAGAAAATCAAAGAGGAAATTAAGGAATTAAAGAAGACATATGAAACCAATTTAATGAAATAAGGAGGTCAATACAAGACATGAATAAGGAAATAGAAATAAGAAAGAAAAACTAGTCAGAAATACTAGCAATGAAAAACACAGTAAGTCAAATAAAAAATGCTGTAGAAACTCTCACCAGTATGGGACTGGAGAGATGGATTAGCTGCTAAGGCACTTGCCTGCAATGCCAAAGGACTCAGGTTCGATTCCCCAGTACCCACATAAGCCAGATGCACAAGAAGCGAATGCATCTAGAGTTCATTTGCAGTGGATGGAGGCCCTGGTACATCCATTCTCCCTCTATCTCCTCTATCTCTCTGCTTGCAAATAAATATAAAATAAAATAAAAACTAAGAATAGAAAGTCTCACCAGTAGAATGGATGAAGGAGAGACAGAATATTTAAAGTAGAAGACCAGGTGGCAGATCTAATACAGTCCAACAAAGAGAAAGACAAGGTAATAGGAAGGTATGAATGGGAATTTCAAGATATTTCAGGACACTAAGAAATATCAAACATAAAAATTCAGGGTATAGTAGGAGGAGAAGAATTTCACGCCAAAGGCGTAGTAGGTGTTTTCAACAAAATCATAGAAGAAAATTTCCTCCAAATTGGGAGATGCCAATGCAGATACAGGAAGCCTTTAGAACACCAAACAGATAAAACCTGGAGAGAACCTCTCCTCACTATATTATCATTAAACTACCAAAGCATACAAACCAAAGAAAATAGATTGAAAGCAGTTAGAAAAAGCAAGTCGCTTATAAAGACAAGGCCATCAGGATAACAAAAGATTACTCATGATGATAGCCAATCTGACAGGAGTGAGATGGAAAATCAATGTAGTTTTCACCTGCATTTTCCTGATGACTAGGGATGTAGAGCATTTTTTAGATGTTTATATGCCATCTGTATTTCTTCTTCTGAGAACAAATGACTATAAATGCTGGTGAGGATGTGGACAAAGAGGAAACCTTCTACACTGTTGGTGGAAATGCAATCTGGTCCAGCCATTGTGGAAATCAGTGTGGAGGTTCCTGAAACAGCTAAATATAGATCTATCATATGACCCAGCTATACCACTCCTAGGCATATATCCTAAGGACTCGTCTCACTACCTCAGAGATACTTGCTCGACCATGTTTATATGTTATATGAAATTTGGTGGAAAATGGATGGATCTGGAAAGGATTATACTTAGTGAGGTAACCCAGGCTCAGAAAGCCAAACGTCACATGTTCTCTCTCATATGTGGATCCTAGCTACAAATGATTGGACTTCTATGTGAATAAAAATAAAACTCAGTAGCAGAGGGCAGTAAACTAGAAAGGGGATATAAAGGGACTAGAAAGGGAGAGAGGGGGGAATTAATAGGATGGTATTGTATATATGTAAGTAGAAGAACAGATTAATGGGGGTGAAAAGGCCTAAGTGAGGTCAGTGGAAGAGAATGAGTAAAGGAAAAGTGGAGGGAGGGCTAATCAAAATCTAAGAGGATATAAATAAGTCATATGGAAACCTACTTTTCTAGACAATGGAATACTCAGAAGCAATAGATTGTTACTAGAAAACCTTTCAGTGCCAGGGATGGGATACCTTCTGGTGGGTTGTTGGCCAGGGAGGTCACAGATAACCCCAAAACATGATAGGCCATTGCTGAGGCCCTTGGGTTCCCACCAGGAATAGATGGTAAGACCCTACTGCTGAAGACTGCACATACTTGGGTGGCAAGTTCACTGAGAAATCCTGCTGGAGCTGAGATGAAAGCTTCCTCCATGTGGACCAGCTGACAGAAAGTTGGAAAAAACTATGCTGCATGCAATTCAATGGGAGGGAGAAAACACCAGTGAAGGTACTCAACAGTGAACACTGCAAGCTTTAAATTTGGCCAGCCAGGCCAAATGAGCCAACAGGTGCAATAGTAGCCTGTCTGTTATGGGGGAAACCAACTGCTCTCTAATTTGACTAGAGGCTTGCTCCATGGGAGGGAATACATCCGATACTAAAAACCTAAGACAGGGGAAGTCATGAGCCTTAGGGGTGTAACATCTGCTGGTGTCACACTAAATGTATATTCTATGCTCACCAAACTGCCCAGTAAGCGCTTCTCTTAATGTCCACACCCATATATTAATGCTACTCTCACTTTTGGTTAGAGAAGCTTCACTTTTCAGATGATGGTGACCTTGGGATGAATCAGAAGGCACCACAGTGCTGAGAAGAAGGGACAGAGGAGTGCTCAGCACTAAAACATCTCAAACCCACCTTCCAAGGTCAGAGTCCATTGCAGAAGAGAGAGCAGAAAGAATGTAAGAGCCAAAAGAAGGTAGGACTCCTTACAACATGTTCCTCCAGACAAAAAATGGCCTGGGTATCCATGACCTCACAGTGCCTGACACTACCTACACAAGACCATCATAAAAGGAGGAAAAGATCATGACATCAAACTGAAAAGAGAGACTGATTGGGAGGGGGATATGATGAAGAGTGAAATTTCAAAGGGGAAAGTGAGGGGGGGGGGTCGGGAGGGAAGTACCATGGGATATTGTCTACAATTAAAGAAGTTGTCAATAAAAAAATTAAATAAAATATATATAAATAAAAATAAAAGGAACACAAAAAGTAAAACAGGATTACTCAACACAAACTTTATCTATTTAAAAAAATTTTTTTTTAATTTTTATTTTTGGAGACAAGAGAGAGAGGGAGAAGGAGACAGAGAATGGACATGCCAGCAGTCTCTCAGCTGCTGTGAACGAAATCCAGATGCGTGTGCCCCTTGTAGGCAAGTGCGGCATTGCGCCCTTGCGTCACTTTACATCTGGCTAAACATGGGACCTGGAGACTGGAACCGGGTTCTTATGCTTAGCAGGCAGGCGCCTTAACTGCTAAGCCATCTCTCCAGCCCTATTTATTTATTTTTTGAAGTAGGGTCTTCCTCTAGCCCAGGTGGACTTGGAATTCACTATGTAATCTCAGGGTGGCCTCGAATTCATGGTGATCCTCTTACCTCTCTGCCTCCTCAGTGCTGGGATTAAAGGCGTGTGCTACCATACCTGGCTTTTTTTTTTTTTTTTTTAAACAACAACAACAAAACAAAACTTTAAAAGCGAGAAAGGCTTGGAATGATGTATTACAAGTTCTGAAAGTCAACTGTCAACCAAGGGTATGTTACCCAGTAAAGCCACCTGTCCAAATTGAAGGAGAAATAAGGACATTTCACAAAAAAACAGGCTAAAGGAATATATGATAACTAACCCAACTCTACAGAAAAGGTTTGAAGGGATCCTCCACACTGAAGAGAAAGGAAAGCATACATAAGAGGAAACAGGGAAAAATAAATCATACTCAATAAAAACACTTAATACAAGAGAGGAAACAGAAAAAAGGGAGCACTACACAATAAGAAGAATGGCAAGTACGAATACATACCTTTCAATAATAACTCTTTTTTTTTTTTTTTTTTTTTTTGGTTTTTCGAGGTAGGGTCTCACTCTGGCCCAGGCTGACCTGGAATTAACTATGCAATCTCAGGGTGGCCTTGAACTCACAGCGATCCTCCTACCTCTGCCTCCCGAGTGCTGGGATTAAAGGCGTGCGCCACCACGTCCGGCTTCAATAATAACTCTTAATTAGTAACTCTTCATTGATAATGGCCTCAATGTCCCAACCAAAAACACAGGTTTGCAATTGGATTAAAAGGCAGGATTATTCTGTTTGTTGCTTCCAAGAAACTCATCTCTCCATAAAAGACAGACACTATCTTAGGGTGAAAGGATGGCAAATAGTATTCCAAGCAAATGGGACTAGGAGACAAACAGGTGTTGCTATTCTAATTTCTGACAGGATAGACTTCAAACCAACATTAGTGAGGAAAGTTCAAAAAGGTCACTTTATATTGATTAAAGGAAAAATTCAACAGGAAGACATTACAATTCTAAACATATATGCCCCAAACATGTTGCTCTCAATTTCATCAAACAAACACTATTAGATTTAAGGTCACAGATAACACCAAGCTCAATTGTAGTGGGTGACTTCAATACCCCACTCTCATCTGACAGATCATCCCCACAAAAAATAAACAGAGACATCTGGAATAAATGATGTCATGGAACAAATGGACCTTACAGATATCTACAGAACATTCCGTACACATTTTTCTCAGAAGCACATGGAACATCCTCTGAAATAGACTATATATTAGGACACAAATACAGGAAAATTGAAATAATCCCTTGTACTCTATCTGACGACAATGGGATTAAACTATAAATCAGTAACAAGAAAAACTACACAGCATATACAAAATCACAGACTAGTACACTACTGAATGATGACTGGATCACTGAAGAAATCAAACAGAAATCAAAAAATTCAAAGAATCAGGGGGGAGGGAGGGAAGTACCAAGAAATATTGTCTATAATTAAAGAAGTTGTCAATAAAAAATATAAAATAAAATCCCCTCCAAATTTATAATCAAATGATAATGAAAACACAACATACCAAAATTTTTGTGACACAAAGAATTCAGTCCTAAGAGGAAAATTTATAGCTTTAAGTGCCTATATTAAGAAATTAGAGGGCCAGAGGGATGGCTAAGCAGTTAAGGTGCTTGCCTGCAAAGCCAAAGGAACCAGGTTCAATTCCCCAGGACCCACATAAGCAGATGTGCAAGGTGATGCATGCATCTGGAGTTCGTTTGAAGGGGCTGTGTGCCCATTATCTCTGTCTATCTTGCTCTCTCTCTCTCTCTCTCTCAAATAAATAAATATTTTAAAATTAAAAAAAAAAAGAAATTAGAAAGGTCACAAGTAAAAAAAAAAATTAGAAAGAATCAATGAAACAAAGAGTTGGTTCTTTGAAAGGGTAAATGAGATTGATAAACCCTTAGCAAATCTGATGAAAAGAAAGAGAGAAGAGACACAAATTAATAAACCTAGGGTGTTTGAAGAGATGGCTTAGTGGTTAAGGCATTTGTCTGAAAAGCCTAAGGACCCAGGTTTGAGGCTTGATTCCCCAGGACCCACATAAGCCAGATGTACAAGGGGGCACATGCATCTGGAGTTTGTTTGCAGTGGATGGAGGCCGTGGCATTCCCATTCTCTATCTATCTGCCTCTTTCCCTCTCTGTCACTCTCAAGTAAACAAACAAACAAAATTAAAATAAAAAAATAAAATTAGAGATGAAAAAGCACCATTACAACAGATACCAAAGAAATTTATAAGGACATACTTTAAGAACCTATTCTCTACTAAGTTTGAAAATTTGAAAGAAATGGATGATCTCCTTGATTTATATGACCTACCAAAATTAAATCAAGATGAGATAAACCATTTAAATAGACCTATAACAAGTACAGAGATCCAGGCAGTTATAAAAACAATCTCTCAACTAAAAAATGTCCAGGCCCAGATGGATTCACTGGTGAATTTTACAAGATCTTCATGGAAGAACTAACACCAATGAGTCTCAAACTTTTCCATAAAACAGAAAAGGAAGCAATACTACCTAACTCCTTCTATCAAGCCAGCATCACCCTGATACCACAACCAGACAAAGACAGGACAAGACAATAAAGCTACAGACCAATCTCCCTCATGAACATAGATGCAAAAATTCTCAATAAAATATTGGCAAACAGAATACAAGAATATATCAGAAAAATAATTCACCTCGACCAAGTAGGCTTTATCCCAGAGATGCAGGGATGGTTCAACATATGCAAATCAATAAATGTAATACACTATATAAATGGACTGACGGACAAAAAACACATGATCATCTAATTAGATGCAGAAAAGGCATTTGACAAAATCCAACATCACTTCACGGTAAAAGCCCTACAAAAAATGTGAATAGAAGGAACATATCTCAACATAATAAAAGCTATTATTACAAACCTACAGCCAACATAATACTAACTGGGGAAAAACTTGAAGCTTTTCCACTAAATTTAGGAACAAGACAAGGGTGTCCACTGTCCCCACTTTTATTTAATACTGGAAGTCTTGGCTATAGCAATAAGGCAGGAGACACTCATAAAAGGGATACAATTTGGAAAGGAAGAGATCAAATTATCATTATTTACAGCTGATATGATTCTATACATAAAGGAACCTAAAGACTCTACCAGCAAACTGTTAGAGTTGATAAGACACTTTTAGCAATGTAGCCGGGTATAAAATAGACATACAGAAATCAGCAGCTTTCCTATATACAACAACAAACATGTGGAGGATCAAATCAGGGAATCTCTCCTACTCACAACTGCATCAAAAACAAACAGAGTACCTTGGAATAAACCTAACCAAGGAAGTGAAGGATCTCTAAAATGAAAACTCTATTTTTAATTTTTTTGGTTTTTCAAGGTAGGGTCTCACTCTAGCTCAGGCTGACCTGGAATTCACTATGTAGTCTCAGGGTGACCTCAAACTCACGGCAATCCTCCTACCTCTGCCTCCCAAGTGCTGGTATTAAAGGTGTGCGCCACCACACCTGGCTTAAAATGAAAACTTTAAAAGACTCAAGACAGAAATTGCACAAGACACTAGGAAATGGAAAGCCATCCCATGTTTTTGGATTGGAAGAATCAATATTGTGAAAATGTCAATCTTACCAAAAGCAATCTACACATGTAATGCAATCCCCATTAAAATTCCTATGACATTCTTCATAGAAATAGTAAAAACAATCCTAAAATTCATTTGGAAGCACAAAATACCTCGAAAAGCCAAAACAATTTCAAGCAATAAAAAAAAAAATAGGGTTGGTGGAATCACCATACCCGATTTTAAGCTATATTACAAAGTCATAGTAATAAAAACAGCATGGTACTGGCACAAAGACAGACATGTAGGTCAATGGAACAGAATAGAGGACCCAGATGTTAATCCAGGCAGCTATAGCCATCTGATTTTTGATAAAAATGCCAAAAATATTCAGTGAAGAAAAGACAGCCTCTTCAACAAGTAGTGCTGGGAAAACTGGATTATCTATATGTAGAAGGATGAAAACAGATTCTTGTCTTTCTCCACACACAAGAATCAAGTCCAAATGGACCAGGGACCTTAATATCAGACCTGAAACTCTGAAACTGCTAAAGGGAAAAGTAGGAGAAACTCTTCAACATATTGGCATAGGCAATGATTTTCTGAATATAACCCCAATTGCTCAGGAAATATAACCACTTTTCAACCACTGGGGCCTCATGAAATTACAAAGCTTTTGTACAACAAAGGATACGGTGAATAGAGCAAAGAGACAACCTACAGAATGGGAGAAAATTTTTGCCAGCTATACATCTGACAGAGGATTAATATCCAGAATATACAAAGAACTCAAAAACCAAAACAATAAAAAATCAAACAACCCAATTAAAAAAATGGGTTATGGAGCTAAATAGTTCTCAAGATAAGTACAGAAAGCATATAAACATCTAAAAAAGTGTTCTACATCCTCAGACATTAGGGAAATGAAAACACTACTTTGAGATTCCATGACATTTCCTGTCAGGATGGCTGTCATCAAGAAAACAAATGACAATAAATGTTGGTGAGGATGTGGAAAAAGGGGAACCCTTCTACATTGTTGGTTGGAATGTAGTCTGGTACCACCAGTGTGAAAATCAGTGTGGAGGTTCTTGAGACAGCTGAAAATAGATTTACCATATGATCCATCTATAGCACTTCTAGGCATGTCCTAATGACTCTTCTCACTACCTTAGAGATACTTGTACAACCATGCTGCTCTATTCACAATAGCTAGGAAATGGAACCAGCCTAAATGTCCCTCAACAGATGAATGGATAATAAAGATGTGGTTCATTTACACAATAGTCAGCGGTAAAGAAAAATGAAATTATGAAATTTGCAGGAAAATGGATGGACCTAGAAAGGATTATACCCAGGCTCGGAAAGCTAAACTTCATATGTTCTCTCTTATATGTGGATTGTAACCACAAATGTATAGACTTTTGTGTGAGCTGGAACCAAAAATTGGTAGCAGAGGCCAATAAGCTAGAAAAAGGCTATAAGGGAAGCTGGGCGTGGTGGTGCACACCTTTAATCCAAGCACTCGGGAGGCAGAGGTAGGAGGATTACCATAAGTTCAAGGCCACCCTGAGACTACATAGTGAACTCCAGGTCAGCCTGGGCTAGAGTGAGACCCTACCTTGAAAAACAAACAAACAAACAAACAAAAAAACAAAACAAACAAACAAAAAAAGCTATAAGGGAGGGAGAGGGAAGGACTTAAGGGGATGGTATTATGTACATGTAAGCAGAAGAACACATGACAAGGAGTGGAATGGCATAAGTGAGACCAGGGGAAGAGATTGAGTAAAGGAAGGGTGGGGGGAGGGGTCAATCAAAATTCAATATATTCTGAATAAAACATATGAATGCCTACTTTTTTGGATAATGGCACATACAGAAGCCATAGAGTGTAACTAGAAAATTTTAAGTGCCAGGGACGGAATACCTTTCAGTGAGTTGTTGGCCAGGGAGGTCCTTGTTGCCTCCAAAACATTACAGGCTATTGCAAAGGCCCTTGGTTTCCCACCAAAAACAGATGGTAAGACCCTATTGCTGAAGACTCCACAGGCTTTGGTGGCAAGGTCACTAAGAAATGAAGCTGGGGCTCAGCTGAAAACCTCCCTGTACACCAGCCAACTGATAAGTGGCAGCAGCCACTATGCAGCCCTATGGGAGACAGAAGACATCAACAAACACCACTGAAAAGTGGACACTGGAAGCCTCAATTTTAGCCAGATGGGCCAAAAGCCTGAATGGGTGCAATAGTGCCATGTCTGTTCTGGGGGAAACCAACTGCTCTCTAGTTGGACTGGAGGCCAGCTTTATGGGAGGGAATACATGCCTGGTACTGTAAACCTAATCAAAAGCCTAAGGCAGGGGAGGTCATGAGCCTTAGGGTGTACAGCCTGTTCTTGTCTGGCTAAATGCATATATTGTGCTCACCAAACTGCCCCGTATGCACTATACTTAATGTTCATATTCATATATTAATGCTATTCTCACTTCTGGTTAGAGAAGCTTCTCTTTTCAGATGGTGATGACCACTGGGATGACTCCAAAGGTAACAGAGTACTGAGAAGGGATGGAGGAGTGTCCAGCACTGAACATAGTACTGAGAAGAAGGGATGGAGGAGTGTCCAGCACTGAACATAGTACTGAGAAGCAGGGATGGAGGAGTGTCCAGCACTGAACATAGTACTGAGAAGAAGGGATGGAGGAGTGTCCAGCACTGAAACATCTCTGTCACACCCTCCTAAGTTCAGGGTTCATTATGTAAGAGGTAGCAAAGAGAATATAAGAGCCAAAGGAAGGGTACAACTCCTCACAATGCAAATGTCCAGACAGAAATTGGACTCAATATCCATGACCTAGCAGTGCCTAGCAATACCTTCACAAGACCCTCATAGTAGAAGGAAAAGACAATGACATCAAAATAAAAGAGACTAATGGAGAGAGGGGGGATATGATGAAGAGTGAAGTTGTGAAGGGGAAAGTGGGAAAGTGGAGGGAATTATCATGGTCTATTGTCTGTAAGTATAGAAGTTGTCAATAAAAAAATTATACATTAAAAAAACACAACAGGATATGGAGCCTTGTGGTAAAGGTCCCTTTCTTCCTGGGCCTTACAGTTGAGCTGGGAGGAAGAAACAAGAAAAGGAAAACTTTAAGGAATGTACAACTGGGAGGATTTCTACACTTATCATTGTTTTGTCAGTGTGGTTTCTTTTGTAAATAAAACAAAAATTGAGTAAAAAAAACAAAACAAAACAGCAGTTTGGTTACAAGTATGGATAACTCAGGCAGGGAGGAGTCTTACAGAATGGAATACTTTCAGAATGGAATTTCTCAAACTTCTTAACCCTTCCGACAGAATAGACAATGTTTGTATCTCATATTCCTCACATAAGGACTCCAAAAGAAAAAGTAGGGGTTACTGTACCAGTGCATGCTGTGAGAAGGCAGGCAATAGTAATGGATGTCCTCTAATGAATCAGCCAGCCCACAGCAAGTGAGCCAACTATACTCCCATTCTGAAACCCTTTTACATAGCTCCCCCAATATCCCTTTTAAAAATTACAAAAGAAAAGAAATATTCAAATAAAAATAACAACTTTACATGTTTTTATTATACATTACTGTTACTGAAAGTAAACCTTTATACAAAACATTTTATACAGATACAAAAAAAATCCTTGGTTAAGAAAAGCCATTTGTGTGTGTACATATTCACAGATACATACATTCATAGATTTTACATCATTATAATTTACAAGTATACTATTTAAATTATTTTACATTTTCCAAGAGGGAATTATAAAAATAAAAATGAATGAAAAGGCAAACTAAATAGTTGTTACACTTAAAATGCTACAAAACATTTTTAAAGTTATTTCATTGAAATATCACAACCAAGGTTTCAATATGGGATCACTGTTGCTTTTCTTTCTTTCTTTTTTTTCAAGGTAAGGTCTCGCTCTAGCTCAGGCTGACCTGGAATTCACTATGTAGTGTCAGGGTGGCCTTGACCTCACAGCGATCTTCCTACCTCTGTCTCCTGAGTGCTGGGAGTAAAGGCATGTGCCACCATGCCCGGCTCTGTACTTTTTATTTTGATAGCAACTTCTAATGTTTAAAAAGGATATTCTGACCAATAACATACAGGTAAGCAAATCAGATTGATGACCTGAATAAGTTGACCAGATAAGAGGGCCAGCAACCAGTAACAAATATAGAGTATTATCTAGTAATCAAAAATGAGACAAAACCTTTCTCTAGTTCCCCATTTAAAACACGAGGAATCAAAACTTCTGTGTAGTATACAATATCAATTAAACTCCAGGGAATCCAGCAACTATCTGTAATGTAAGAAAATACTAAAGTTATAAATGTATTTTTTTTTTTTTTGGGTTTTTCAAGGTAGGGTCTCACTCTAGCCCAGGCTGACTTGGAAATCACCATGTAGTCTCAGGGTGGCCTCGAACTCATAGCAATCCTCCTACCTCTGCCTCCTGAGTGCTGGGATTAAAGGTGTGTGCCACCATGCCCAGCATAAATGTATTTTCTAATATGACCATTTTCTTAAGTGTTACCTTAAATGAACTGCACTTAAGACAATATTGGTGTTACAGGACTATTGTTGGGCTGGAGAGATGGCTTAGTGGTTAAGGCATTTGCGTGCAAAGCCAAAGGACCTCGGTTCAATTCCCCAGGACCCACATAAGCCAGATGCACAAGGTGGCGCATGCATCTGGGGCTTGTCTGCAGTGACTGGAGGCCCTGATGTGCCCATTCTCTCTCTTACTCTCTCTGCCTCTTTCCCTCTCTGCCACAGTAAACAAACTCCTGAAGTATGTGTCACCTTGTGCATCTGGTTTTACGTGGGTACTGAATAATTGAACCTGGGGCCTTAGGCTTTACAGACAAGCATCTTTAATCACTGAGTCATCTCTCCAGCCCCAAAAGGACTATTTTACTAGGTTGTACAATCTCAGTTTGCTAACTACTGTGATACTGATTTTTCAAAAATTTAATGAGACCTAGGGGAAAAATACCAGTTAAGACAGCTAGGAATGAAATAATAACAGCATTTGTGCTACTATTGTGCAAACAAAACACACACACACAGGTCAGTTCTTTATTGTGGGGAGGAAGTTCTTTTTTTTTTTTTTTTTTTTCGAGGTAGGGTCTCACTCTAGTCCAGGCTAACCTGGAATTCACTATGTAATCTCAGAGTGGTCTCAAACTCATGGTGATCCTCCTACCTCTGCCTCCCGAGTGCTGGGATTAAAGGCATGTGCCACCATGCCTAGCTATTGTGGGGAGGAAGGAGGTTCTTGAGACAGGATTTCATTATATAGCTTTGGATAGCTGGACTCACTGTGTAGACTGGGCTGGCATCAAACCTGTGGCAATCCAGCTGCCTCTGCCTCCAAGTACTGGGATCACATGGAGATGCCACCACACAGCAAACATAATGACGTAAGACTTTTTTTTTTTTTTTTTTTTTTTTTTTTTTTTTGCGAGGTAGGGTCTCACTCTGGTCCAGACTGACCTGGAATTAACTATGTAGTCTCAGGGTGGCCTCGAACTCTCAGCGATCCTCCTAACTCTGCCTCCCGAGTGCTGGGATTAAAGGCGTGCGCCACCACGCCCGGCTAAGACATTTTTTTAAAGCTGTAATCTAAGCTGACCTTGGTGGCACATGCCTTTAATCTCAGCACTTGGAAGGCAAAGGTAGGAAGATCACTGTGAGTTTGAGGTTAGCCTGAGACTACATAGTGGTCAGCCTAGGCCAGAGCGAAACCCTACCCTCAACAACAAAAAACAACAACAAACAGCCCCACACTCCTTAGAATAAGATTTTTCTTCACATTGTCTATTGAAACTTCATTCTAGGCTGAAGAGATGGCTCAGTGTTTTACAGGCACTTGCCTATAGAGCCTAAGGACCCAAGTTTGATTCCCCAGGACCTACATAAGCTAGAGGCACAAGGTGGCGCATGTGTCTGGAGTTTATTTGCAGTAGCTAAAGCCCTGGTGCGCCCATTCTCTGTCCCTCTATCTGCTTCTCCCCACCTCTCCCAAATAAATAAATAAATAAATAAATAAATAAATAAATAAATAAATAAATAAACAAACAAACAAACAAACAGAAAGAAAGAAAAAAGAAAGAAAGAAAAAAGAAAGAAAGAAAGAAAGAAAGAAAGAAAGAAAGAAAGAAAGAAAGAAACAAACAAACAAACCAACAAACAAACAAACTTCATTGTGGGGCTAGAGAGATGGCTCAGCAGTTGAGGCACTTGCCTGTAAATCCTAACACCTGGGTTTGATCCCAGCACACAAATAAAGCCAGATGTACAAAGTGGCATATGCACCTTCAGTTCATTTGCAATAGCATCACATACCCTGCTGGCATGACAATTCTCTCCTTTTCAGCCAGGTGTGGTGGCACTCATCTTTAATCCCATCACCTGAGAGGTTGAGATAGGAGGATCACTGAGAGTTGGAGGCCAACCTGAGTTTAATTCCAGGTCAGCCTGGGCTACAGTGAGACCCTACCTTAAAAAAAAAAAGAATACTGTGTGGAACTGAATCATTTTATAAGTTACTACATAGCATCCCACCCATTTTCCAGGCCATTATTTTCACATTTACATTTTCATAAAAATGTGTTCACTTATTGTGGTGTACGATAGTGAATATTTGGGGAGTGAATTTATGAAACTCAAATGTAATATCCTAGAGAACCCAAACCCCACTTACTAGGCTGTACCTGTTCATGTAGCTAATTCTATATTCAGGTCAATTGTTCATGTAGCCAATCTAACACTCATGGCAACTGGAAGGCACTAAGTGCATGGATCAAATACTAAATTCAAATATCACCAACAGTAAAGCATTTAATAAAGTGGAATCTACTTACTCTGGTTAACTTGAAAAGTGAAAGCAAAAAGTAAATTATTAGACTATTAGAATGAAATATATATATATAATAGGCAATATATCAGTGTTTGTAACTAATTTTAACAACATGGTATATAAAATTGTTTTAAAATAAAACTTTCCTTTCCAAAAATCATAAAAAACATCCTTTACATTCTGAATTATACAAACATAAACTTCAGATAATTTCACTGTAAACTCATAAATGCATTAAAATATTTCACCAGTAAATAAACCAGTTGCTTTGCAAGGATATATATATTAATAGAGGGCTGGAGAGTTGGCATACAGTTAAGGCGCTTGGTGCATGTGTCTGGAACTCATTTGCAGTGGCTACAGGTCCTGGCGTACCCATTCTCTGTCTCTCTACCTCTTCCTTTCTCTCTCTCTCTCAAATAAATAACTCAAAAATAAGAGAATTGATAATTCAAAAATATTAGAATTCAAATGGGATCTGTGTCCAATTGATTTCTATTTAGATTTAATCCAAGTTTATTTAAAAATTGGAAATTTTTGGAGGTGGGGACATGGTTCAGGGATTAAGGTACTTGCCTGTAAAGCCTAACAACTCAGGTTTGATTCCCCAATACCCATGTAAAGCCAGATGTACAGAGTAGTGCATGCATCTGGAGTTTGTTTGCAGTGGATGGAGGCCCTGTGTGCCCATTCTCTCGCTCTTCCTCCCTCTCTGAAA
Source organism: Orientallactaga sibirica (assembly GCA_036365145.1). Taxonomy (NCBI): domain Eukaryota; kingdom Metazoa; phylum Chordata; class Mammalia; order Rodentia; family Dipodidae; genus Orientallactaga; species Orientallactaga sibirica. Next base: position 1,899,221 of record JAEOAD010000020.1, read on the forward strand.
ATAAATGTATTTTTTTAATTGGAATTTTTTTTTTTTGAGACAGGGTCTCATACTGCTTATACTGTAGCTCAGACTTGCCTCAAACTTGAGCTAATCCTCCTATACCTCCTCATTACTCATGAAAAGCCAGATGTACAAAGTGGCACATGTGTCAGGAGTTTGTTTGCAGTGGCTCCAGGCACTGGTGGGCCCATTCTCTCACTCTCTCTCTCATAAATAAGTAAAATTAAGATAAAACAAACAAACAAAAAAAAACTGAGGCTAAGAAGATGGCTCATCTAATAAAGGTGCTTGCCTGCAAAACTTGCTGGCCCAGGGTTCAATTCCCAAGGTACCCATGTAAGCCAGATGCAAAAGTTGGCTCAAGTGTCTGATGTTCATCTACAGCAATAAGAGTGAATTCCAGGTTAGCCTGGACTAGAGTGAGACCCTACCTTGAAAAAACAAAAAAAAAAATAAAATAAAATAAAAAATAAATAAATTTATAGAACTGAATGACAAACCAGGTGTGGTGGTGCATGCCTTTAATCCCAGCACTCAGGAGGCCGAAGTTGGAGGATTGCTATGAGTTCAAGGCCACCCTGAGACTACATAGTGAATTCCAGGTCAGCCTGAGCTAAGTGAGACCCTACCTCAAAAAAAAAAAAAAAAAAAAAAAAAAAAAAAGAAACACAACATACCAAAACTTATGGGACACAATGAAGGCAGTTCTAAGAGGGAAGTTTATAGCACTAACTGCCTACATTACAAAAAAAAAAAAAAAAAAAAAAAAATCAAATAAATAACTATCCACCTGAAGGCACTGGAAAAACAAGAACAGTTGGAGCCCAAAAGTACCAGATGGGAATGATCAAGATCAAAGCAGAAATCAATGAACTGGAAACAACAAAAATAACTCCCAGGGCTGGAAAGATGGCTTAGTGGTTCAGGTGCTTGCCTGTGAAGCCTAAGGACCTATGCTCGATCTTCAGAATCCACATAAGCCAGATGCACAAAGGTGAACCAAGTGCAAGGTCGTACATGCCCACTAGGTGGCACAAGCATCTGGAGTTTCAGTGGCTGAGGCCCTACCATGCCAATTCTCTCTCTAAAAGCCAGATGTGGTGGCACATGCCTTTAATCCCAGCACTTGGGAGGCAGAGGTAGGTGGATTGCTGTGAGTTTGAGTCCTCCCTGAGACTACACAGTAAATTCCAGGTCAGCCTGGGCTACAGTGAAACCCTACCTTGAAAAAACAAAACAAACAAACAAAAAAAGGTCCAAAGCCAGGTGTGGCATATACCTTTAATCCCAACACTTAGGAGGCAGAGGCAGGAGGATTCCTGTGAATTCAAGGCCAGCTTGAAACTACATAGTGAATTCCATGTCAGCCTGGGCTAGAGCAAGACTCTACCTTAAAAAACAACAACATCCGGGCGTGGTGGCGCACGCCTTTAATCCCAACACTCAGGAGGCAGAGGTAGGAGGATCGCTGTGAGTTCGAGGCCACCCTGAGACTACATGGTGAATTCCAGGTCAGCCTGAGCTAAAGTGAGACCCTACCTCGAAAAAAAAAAAAAAAAAAAAAAAAAAAAAAAAAAAGACCAGGACCAGACAGATTCACTGGTAAATTTTACAGAACCTTCACTAAGGAATTAAAACCACTTATTTCACACAATTGAAAAGCAGGGAATGTTCCCAAATTCCTTCTATGAAGCTAGTATTATTCATTGGCTAGGAAGCATCTTGGAATTGAAGAATTTTCTTTGCATGTATATGGTATGTGTGGCTTGGGATATAGTGTATATGCATGTGTGTGTATGCATATTTGTGTACCCTGTATTCAGGGGCCAGGGAATGTCAGGTGACCCCTTAATTACAGGTTTGCTTATTTCTTTGAGACACAGTCTCTCACTGATTCTAGAACTTGCAGTAGTCATGAGCCCTGGAAAGTCTCTGATCTTTGCTCCCTAAAACTGGGGTTAGAGACATGCATGGTCTTGTCCCCCTGTTTACATGGGTGCTGGGAAACCAATGCCAGGCAGTCTCAGGACTCCTTAGCCTTCTTATTTGAAGGGGAAGCACTCTTACCTGCAGAGCCATTCTTGTGGTCCCAAGAATTTTTTTGGTTTTTTCAGGGTAGGGTGTCGCACTAGCCCAGGCTGACCTGGAAGTCACTATGTAGTCTCAGGGTGGCCTCAAACTCATGGCAATCCTCCTACCTCTGCCTCCCCAGTGCTGGGATTAAAGGAGTACACCACCACACCTGCCTTCTTTTGTTTTTGTTATTATTATTTTTGAAGTAGGGTTTACTCTACCCCAAACTGACCTGTAAACTCACTCTGTAGGCACAGGCAGGCCTTAAACTCACAGCAATCCTCCTACCAGCACTACTCTTTAGTGCTGGGTTTAAAGGTGTACACCACCACATTGGCCCAAGAATGTTTTAAATTTTATTTATTTGCACCTGTGTATATGTGGTGTGTGTTTGGGCATGCCAAGTTCTCCTGTCACTGCAAATGTATGCCAGATGTTTTACTACTTTTTATATCTGGCTGTACATAAGTGGCTGAGCTGTGTTGGCAGGCCTCACAGTCAAGTGTCTTTAACTGTCGAGCCATCTCCTCAGCCCCAAGAATTTTTTAAAAATCCTTCACCTACACAAAAATGTTTTGGGGTGTGGTACAGAGGTACAGTTCTTGCCTAGCACCACTAAAAATAAATAAATGAATGAATAAATAAATGTTTTATTACTCATCAAATGGACTTTGCCCATTAGACTCACGAGCAATCAACAAGTTGAGAGCTCCATAGTGATCTTCAGAACACTATAGCAGGCTCAGTCTATCTAGTATAGCCCTGTCCGTAAGATAACCTTAGGGTCTCTGCAACCACCCTCCAGCTTTGACTAAAGCAGGAACTTTAACTGGATATCTTTTACCCACTACTGAGATATTCAATAGCTAGCAGGGTATTAAATAAATGTACAATGAAGGAAATCAACTATTTACTATGCTAGTCTTCTGTGATAGACAAATTAACTACCTGCACTTTGACTTCTCAAAGAGTTTCTTCAGCTGCTGGAATCTCTCTGAAACCTGAAAATTTAAAAATGATTATAAATGTATCAATTTTTCATCTTTAATGAATATCTTCACAAATATATATAGATAGGCTATTTTCAATAATAGATAAAATAATATTTAGAAAAATAAAGCATTTATAACTAAAGTGATTATTTATATTAAATCTTTTTTAGTTTAAAGCAGGGCCTCGCTCTAATCCAGCCTGACTTAGAAATTTTTCTGTAGTCCAGGCTGGCCTTGAATTCAAAAGCAATCCTCCTACCTCAGCCTCCTAAGTACTGATATTACAGGAGAAGCCATCATACCCAGCTGCAATGTTAAATCTTATTTAACAAGGAAACATCACTACTAAATTCTCTGAAGTGAGGCGAGGTACATGGGCAAAATTCAGGATCAATTCAGTCACTTCAACAACCACCAAGTTAAACAGATCTATAGGAAGTCATACTTTTAAGAAAGTTAGCCAATAAATACCTTTGTATTTTTAAAAAATATTTTATTTTTATTTATTTATTGGGGGGGGGGAAAGAGGCATCTACTAAGAGAAAAAGAGAGAATGGGTGTGCCAGAGCATCCAGCCACTGCAAATGAACTCCAGACATGTAGGCCACCTTGTGCCTACATGACTTACATGGGTCCTGGGGAATTGAACCTGGGTCCTTTGGCTTTGCAAGCAAGTGCTTTAATCATTAAGCCATCTTACCAGCCCCACCTTTGTATTTTAACATGTAAAAAATTAAGTGTGGGGCATGGCAGCACACACTTTTAATGCCAGCACTTAAGAGGCAGAGGTAGGGGGATCACCTTGAGTTCAAGGCCAGCCTAGAACTACAGTAAGAGAGCCAGGTAGCCTGGGCTAGAGTGAGACCCTACCTTGCAACAAACAAAAACAAACAAACAAACAAATAAACTAAAAAATTAAGTCTGGGGCTTTTGGGGTATAACTTCATAGTACAGATCTAGCCTAGCATGCATGTGGCCTAAGGTTCAATCTCCTGCACTACAAAACCAAGTAAACAAATAAATAAAAGTTATGTCAAGCAGCAACATCTGTGAACCAACAGAAGTAGAAATTGGGTAGTTACCTGATTTGGATTTTTGTTCAACTTGACAGCTAAATATGTAAATGTTTTCAGTGATGGCAATCTTTTCTGACACTCTAGTAAAATTTCCCGGTCATCATTTCTGAGGAAGAAAATTGTTATTTTGAAATAGAAAGGCAACAACTTCCACTGCCTTAAACATCTACCAATAGAAGTGACATTTTCAATAAAACCATGGAAGAAGTGCAATTAATAAAGTATGAACAATGCTTATCAATGAGGTTAGGGTTACTATACTCCTTAAACTCATTTTAAGCTCATATGTACTTCCCAAACTTTTCTTCAGTGAATGTACCCATTAATTTTTTTTTTTTTTTTCTGATTTCCTCCTCCTTCCTACTCCACAAGCCTGGCCAGAGATCAAACCAGGTAGATCTTGATGGTACACAAATAACTTTTCCTTCATGTCCCTACTCAATTATTTTTCTAATGAGAAAATTAATGGTTTAATTTTTGTTTAATTTTACCTTAATGTACATGCTACAGAGTCAAAGTTAGTTTGAATTACTTAGTGGAATACTATCTCAAAATTAAAATAAAACAAGAATAAAGAGCTAAAGACAGAGCTCAGTAGGTACAGCTCATGATTAGTGAGCATGAGGCTCTGGGTTCAAAGTCCCTTGCCCTGTACCAAACACAATAAAATAAGAAAGTGAGGGCTCAAAAGATTACTGACATAGCAAGCAGAAAAATGAGATCTGGGCTGGAGACATGGCTTAGTGGTTAAGGCCTTTGCCTATAAAACCTAATGACATACGTTCGATCCCTCAGTACCCACATAAAGCCAGATACACAAGGTGGCACATGCAACTGGAATTTGTTTGCAGTGGCTGAAGGCCCTGGTACACCCATTCCCTCTCTCTCTCCTCTCGGCTTCCAAATAAATATACTTAAAAAAAAATGAGAACTAAAATAGAATCTTAACTTCTAATTCCCTTATCTCTGCTTTTGCTCTATGGTCTAAATCAATGTGTTATTACAGTTTCTGCAAATTACTTACCTTAAAATGAAGACTTAAGAACTATGGCATTAAACCAACAAGTATGGAGACCATGAATTTCTGCTCAAGTCTTAAAACCTACGTTTCTTTTAAAAGTTCACATAAAACTTAAAGTAAAATCTGCCAGGTGTAGTGGCATGAGCCTTTAACTCCAGCACTTGGGAGGCAGAAGTGGGAGAATCACTGTGAGGTTGAGGCCACTCTGAGACTATATAATGAACTCTAGGTCAGCCTGGGCTACAGTGAGACTCTACCTCAAAAAACCTAAATAAAAATAAAGTTAAATGTAATGATGTCCAGTACAGAGGCTTATAACATTAATTCCAACACTAATAAGGATTCTATGTTTGGTATCAACTTGGGATCCATAGGGAGTTCAAGGCCAGCCTGGGCTAAATAGTGAGATTCTACCTCAAAAAACCAATAACTAGCCAGGTGTGGTGGCGCATGCCTTTAATCCCAGCACTCGGGAGGTAGAAGTAGGAGGATCGTCATGAGTTCGAGGCCACCCTGAGACTACATAGTTAATTCCAGGTCAGCCTGAGCCAGAGTGAGACCCTAACTCGAAAAACCAAAAAGAAAATTAAAAGAAAAAAATAATTAATGAAAACTCTGAGAGGGGTCATTCACATTTGACTGAAAACCATTACTCTAGACTGCTATAAATTAGATAGACTGTGCCACAGGACCTATCACCAAGTAACTTTGGTCACTTGTTTTTTGTTTGTTTTGTTTTTTTGAGGTAGGGTCTCACTCTAGCCCAGGCTGACCTAGAATTCACTCTGTAGTCTCAGGTTGGCCTTGAACTCACGGCGATCCTACCTCTGCCTCCGTAGTGCTGGGATTAAAGAGTGTGCCACCATATACAGCCCAACTTTGGCCACTTTTGAAGAAACTTCTCACTGTCCTTATTTTAGGATTGGAAAAAGTTCTGAGGACATGATAGATTAGACTGCTAATACCTTAAAACCTCTTGGTAATTAAAGCATTTCAGAAACTCTTACCTTGTCCATGAAATTATAACTTCTCCTTTCCTTTTAATAACATTCTTTGCAGAAAGGCTTACAGGAGAAGTACCAAGTGATGTGTCTGAATCATTAATCCCTGGGCTTGTTTTCAAAGAGATATTCACTGCAGGGGCCTTTTTCTTATTGGATTTCTTTCCATTAGCTTCTTCATCTTCTCCAGAATCCTGGCTAAATTTCTTAATCTTTTCCTTGCTGGTTAAGTCTGTTTCCTTTCTTTGCCTTTTCAGAGAATGATTTAGACCAAAACAATTTTTTCTCTTCTTGTGAGCATTATCCAAAGTCCCAGGCAACATTAAACTATCAGAGTTCAAAGGCAGTTCTGATTTTAAAGCATCCTTTTTTATTTCACATGAACCAGGAGACTCTGGGGTCAAATCAATACAAGTTTCCTCAACTATGCAGTTCAAAGGATTCTTTGTACTTAGCATCATTTCTTCCTTACAGTTATCCTCATCCACACATATCACCTGGCACTCCAGGCCTTCAACAGCTAACATGGGATCACTACCTTCATTTTTACTCTCATTTGTAGCATCTTGTGTCAAATCAATAAAAGCATCTGTGGTATCAGGCTGTAAAGACTTGCCTAATATTTGAGCACTCTGATCTAAATTGGGTTCAGAATATTCCAAATGATCAATATTTAAAACTGTTACTTCTAAGAGTTCCCCAAAGTTTTTGGTCTCAGTGACTGGATCTTTTGTCAGGTCTATGCATGTGGTGGGAAGATCATCCTTAATGGCATGCGGGATTTTTTCCATTGAAGGCAATTCTTCCAATTTCTTAGCTTTTGGTTCCCATACTTGATGCAACCCGAGACAATCATCAGCCACTTCGTCACAATGGCCCACCTTACTTGAGGCATCTTTCAGAAATTCACACGCAGATGGAGCCTGTGTTTGTATTACAGAGTTCTGCTCTTTATGAGTTGATTCACTGCTATCAACATTTTTGTCAGAATTTTCTAAGTCCTCCGCAGCCTTAAAAACAATGCTCTGACATGAAATTGGTTCTTTCTCTGAGATTTCATCTGCTTCTTTTGAGATTATAGGCAAAGATGCCACTGACCCCTCAGGCATTTTACTGTGTTTACGAGTAGGTGAGGTAGATGGTGCTGCACGCCGTATTTTTACAATGAAATGATCATTAGACTTTTCCATTATGACAGCGTGCATAGGTAAATTAGGGTGGTACTGAAAGCCTGGAGCAATAGACCGGCTTGTCCATGATGAACAACTTGACTTACTGCTTGAATTATCAGACTCTAGAGCTAAATGAATATCTTGCTCAGAAGCATCCTCTTCTTCAAGTAAAGCATCTTCACTAAAATGTGCACTAATAACTTCTTCAGGAGTTGAACTTGGCAAAACTTCAGGCTTTAAGAAGCTCAAATGACCATCTGACTTTAGAGGTGATGGTACTGTTAAAGAGACTGCAAGATCTTCAAAGAGTATGGAAGAAATGCAGGGCTTGCTTTTTTCTGAACTACACACATTATCTTTACTTAAAGCTTCAAACATGCAATTTTCATCTAATACATCAGGATGAACTGGCAATGCAAGCCCTGAAGACAGAGATGGACCTTTTTCAGATGATAATAATGACCAATTATCATCACTAATAACTTTAGGACATGGAGAAGCCACCCCTGCAACCAGTTCTTCTGTTGTACAAGTTGGTGTAGATTCACCCTTCATGCTCTCTAGTATCGGTTTCTCTGGAGTCTTTAATTCCCACTCGTTTTTTTCAGTACAGTTACCACTACTGTCTAAAAGATCAGAACCTTGCAACAAACTTTTAAATATTTCACCCATTTGTGCATCACTTACTAAATTAAATGTGAGGCTAGATGCTTGCTGCTCAGTAAGGATCTCAAAACTACGTTCTGGCTTAAATTCTGTGTGCTGTGTTATCTGTGTGTCTTCTATGGTACTGCCTTCAAGTCTTCCTGGCTTGGGGGTGCTTGGACAGTTTAGTTCCAGAGACTGCTCTTCAGATTCAGAACTCTTTATATTATCAAAGCAAGTGTTAAAACTTCTTTTAATGTTATGCTCTACTGTGTTAACATTGATGTTATTTTTGTCATGAAGTTTTTCTTCTTTTTTTTTACACAACAGTAGAGATTTATAATTCATAGAGTTTTCTAGTTTGGGCAACTGTTTTCTCTGCATTTCTTTATTATAGTTGTCCAAATTTTTCTTATGACAATTTGAATATTGTGTTTTCTCTTTATACCTTTTTCCAGGTTTTCCTTCACTATTGTCAATTCCAAAGCTTAAAGAATCACAAAATTTTACTAAGATTTTCTTAAGTTTTTCAAACAAATAATCAAGTTGTTCATCTACAAACTTCCACAATTTTTTTTTCATATCTGGTTGCTGCTGTTCAAATAAACGATCAACTATGCCATTCTTCTTAACTTGTTTCAGGTTACATTCTATAATATCACAGAGATTATTCTGTAAAGTAGTTACTGACTTACAGATCTTAGATAAATCAAGGTATTTAATTAGTGATGTAAAACTCAAAGTTGCTGACTCAATAATTCTATGAAATTGTATCAATGAAAATTTTACCTTAAATTTCATATAATTTTTTCTTACATGTTTCCCTATCATTCGTAACATATGCATAATCTCCCACACAGAAGAGGGTGCAGGAATAATTGGAAGTATTTTTTCTAAGGTAGAAATGCTCATAGTTTTATCTTTCTTTTCTGTTTTTGAAGGTTCACTTGGTCTTTTATCACACTTGTTATTGTTCTGATGAATTTTTACAGACATTTTACTGTCATCTTTATGTGAATGCACAGTATTTTTCCCATCTCCTGGGCTAGGCTCAATGTTCTGCACTTCAGCAGAAGCTCTAGAATTGGTACTTTGTCCACAATCTTTTTGTGGTATGGACTCTTCACTGTCACTTCTAATTTCTCCTTCTTCTAATTCATCTAAAAATGAATTCTTACAAGAGTTGGCTTCCGTACATTTGTCAAATTTGGGAACTGGCTTGTGATTTTCCTTATTGAGATCAGAATTATTCTTATAGGTAGAATGGGCTGATGGAAACATGTCTGTGGAAGAGAAAAGTATATTAAAGTCATATGACCACTGAGCCTTAACCACTTGACATTTACATCCTAAATATAATAAAAAATTAAATATTACAACATTTTATTATTTTAATGATTTTTATTCTTTTTTTTTTTTTTTTGGTTTTGCAAGGTAGGGTCTCATTCTGGTCCAGGCTGACCTGGAATTAACTATGTAGTCTCAGGGTGGCCTCGAACTCTCGGCAATCCTCCTACCTCTGCCTCCCGAGTGCTGGGATTAAAGGCATGCACCAGCACGCCCGGCTTATTCTTTTTTTTTTTTTAAGGTAGGGTCTCACTCTAGCCCAGGCTGACCTGGAACTCACTGTATTCTCAGTGTGGCCTTGAACTCATGGCGATCCTCCTACCTTTGCCTCCTGAGTGCTGGGATTAAAAGGTATGTGTCACCACGCTCAGCTAAAGTATTTTACTTTTATTTATTTAGTTGACAGAGAGAGAGAATGAGGCAGAGGAAGAGAGAGAGGGAAAAAGAATGGGCACACCAGGGCCTCCAGTCACTGCAAACGAACTCCAGATGCATGTGCCACCTTGTGCATCTGGCTTATGTGGGTCCTGGGGAATTGAATTGAGGTCCTTTGGCTTTGCAGGCATGCACCTTAACTGCTAAGCCATCTCCAGCCCTTATTCTTTTTTTTTTTTTTGGTTTTTCAAGGTAGGGTCTCACTCTAGCCCAGAGTGAGGGTGGCCTCAAACTCATGGTGATGCTCCTACCTCTGCCTCCCAAGTGCTGGGATTAAAGGCGTGAACCACGCCTGGCTTATTTATTTATTTTTAAAGATTTCATTTATTTGAGAGAGAAAATGGGCACTCCACAGCCTTCTTTCACTGCAAATGAACTCCATATGCATGATCCACTTTGTGCATCTGGATTTACATAGGTACTGAGGAAATGAACCCAGGCCGTCAGGCTTTACAAGCATCTTTAACTGAGCCATCTCTCCAGTCATTAATCTTTATTTTTAAAGTAAAATGTTAATATTTAATTATTTCCAATGATCTTTATTTGTAGCTTCACAAAGAGCTTAGAAGGTGCTGACAGTGATTCAGAGATAAAGCACTTGTCTAGAATGCACTGAAGTCCTGGGTATTGGAATAAAAGGTCTCAGAAGTAGTCATACAAGTATAGAGTTTGTCATCTGGATAATTTTTACTCTGATTTAGCAGCATCACTTTCTTTAAACCACTTGATGATGGCTTTGAAATAACAAAATATATCTGAAACCTCAGCTTAGTTATAGAGCAGAAAGCTCTACTTATGCTCAGTAGTAAAACATATCCTTTGAATACTTAAGGCCCCAAGTCCAATATCCAGCACCAAATAATAAAATAAAACAAAGTAAAATAATATAGCTACACACATATATGAAATAACTATTTAGCCAGGCGTGGTAGTACAACACCTTTAATCCCAGCACTTGGGAGGCAGAGGTAGGAGGATCATTGTGAGTTTGAAGCCAGCCTGTGACTACATAGCGAACTCCAGGTCAGCTTGGGCTAGACTGAGACCCTACCGTGAAAAAAAGAACAACCCTCCCCGCCCCCTCCCGATTTGATGCAATTTTTCTAGTTACTTTTTTTTTGTACAAAAAAATTAAACTAGGCCGGACATAGTGGCACATGCCTTTAATCCCAGCACTTGGGAGGCAGAGGTAGGAGGATTGCCCTGAGTTTGAGACCACCCTGTGATTACACAGTAAATTCCAGGTCAGCCTGGGCTAGAGCAAGACCCTACCTCAAAAAAAAAAAGAAAAAAATTAAACTGGGTATATTACTACACACCTATAATTATTCTCAGCACTCAGAAAGCTGAAGCAAGATAATAAAATGTTCAAAACTAGCTCAAGTTATACAGGAAGAACCGGCCTAAAAAAGTAAAAGCCAAGAGAGAATTAAGAATTAGCTGGGGGCTGGAGAGATGGCTTAGCGGTTAAGGTGCCTGCTTGCTAAGCCTAAGAACCCGGTTCCAATCTCCAGGTCCCACATTTAGCTAGATGCAAAGTGATGCAAGGGCGCAATGCCGCACTTGCCCACAAGGGGGTGCACGCATCTGGATTTTGTTCACAGCAGCTGAGAGACTGCTGGCGCGCCTATTCTCTGTCTCCCTTTCCCTCTCTCTGTCTGTCTCTGTGTCTCTCTCCAAAATAAAAATAAAATAAATAAATAAATAAATAAATAAATAAATAAATAAATAAGAATTAGCTGGGCGTGGTGGCATACGCCTTCAATACCAGCGCTCAGGAAGCTGAGGTAGAAGAATAGCTGTGAGTTTGAGGCCATTCTGAGACTACATAGTGAATTCAGGTTAGCCTGGGCTAGGGTAAGACCCTATCTTGAAAAATCAAACCAAACCAAACCAAACCAAAAAAACAAAAAACAAAATAAATAAATAAATAAAAATAAATGGGTTGTGGAAGCATGTATATAAAAGCATGATTGAGGTCCTGGGTTCAATTCCCAGGAGCAAGAAAAAAAGAAAAAGGAAGTGAGGCAAGAAGGAAGGGGAACTGAGTTAATTAAATTGAGACCAAAGGCTCAGCATACACTTCTAGCTAACAAGAATGTCTGAATAATTTTTTTTTCCCGAGGTAGGGTCTCACTCTAGCCCAGGTTGACCTGGAATTCACTACGTAGTCTGTCTGAGGGTGGCCTTGAACTCACAGTGATCCTCCTACTTCTGCCTCCCAAGTGTTGGGATTAAAGGCATGCGCCACCATGCTCAGCCTGGCTGTTATTTTTTAAATAAAAAAACTCCTAATATATTTTGCTTACATGTTTTATATCATCACAGAAGGATGAGTTATAAAAGATAAATTATTACCTTTATGTCTGCTATTACACAAAGAAATTGGAGTTGGGCTTTCCATTCTAAGAATTTTTGCTACAGGTCTCACTGGACTATTCAGAGGACTGATGGCTTCAGGAATAGGCCTCAGGTGATTCAAGTCAATACTCAAAACTGAATTCTCATCATCATGATATACTGAATTTGTTTCTCCAATTTCTATCATGTGGTCCATTGACTGGGCCTGCTGTGGTAAAGATGCTAGAGGCTCTGCTGGTAAGCAAGGCTCCATGTGACAAGATTTATTCTCAACCATAGGTATATCTGCAAGAGAAGGCTCAAAACTGGGGTTACTGTCCTTGGCATGGTTTACTGGTAAAATGGCAGCTTCTTCAACTGAAGGCTGTAGAAGGCTTTCATTGTTCTCAACTGTTTTTGTTGAGAGAACCACCTTCATTTCCATACCTTCTGAAATATCAGAAGAATCTAAGTTTTGAGAAGCATCTGTTGGCAATACATCTATTACTATAGAAGTTGCAGCCCTTGCACCAACATTGGTCTTTTCTACTTCTAATGGAAACAAAGACCTTGTTTGTTTCATTTCCATAGGTGTTGAAAAAGAAAGTTCTGTATCACAAACGAACATTTCACAAGGGATATTCTCAACAGATTTAACTAATGACGTATTTTCTTCTTCCACTTTGCTTTCTGGAACACCAATCCCAAGTTCAGATATTGGAAGAGCATCATTTGGTTCCAGTAACTTTGATCTAGTTTCATTTGTGTTGTGTTCATTGACAGAGGGAACACACGTCACTATTTTAGTCTTCTCTGGGGATTCAGAATCACAGACACCACTGGACTTGGGATCATCAGTTAATTGATGCTGATTATCTTGAGAAACAGGCTGCTTTTTAGCAGGAGAAAGAGTTAAGTTCAATTTTTCCATAAAGCTTAACTTTAAGTCTTTGTTTTTTGTTTCACTTGGACCATTCTCAGCTTTTACTGCAAATTCTTTACCTGTTCCTTTAGAAACTTCATTAGAGATTTCACCTTTATCATTTTTTGGCTCATTCTGTCTCTTTAAATCAACAGTAGTTTTCTTAGCTTCTTTATTAGTCTTTTGTAAATGTTCTGTAGGTGATTTTTTGTCCTTTCTCATGTGCCTGTTTTCTTCTTTGTTTTCTCGTTCTCTTTTCCTCCTTTCTTCAGTTCTGTGCCTTTCTACTTTCTGCCTTTCAGGTATATTTTCCCAGTGGTGTGTTACACTGACTTCCTTGGAATACAAGTACTTGTTAGTTTTACTGCTTGCAAGAGAAGATGAACTTCTTCCATCATGAAAGCCATGACTGCTTATACCTCTGTCTCTTTTACAATCTTCCCTTCCTCTCTTTTCTTCTGGATGATATTTACTGGAGTTATAAGATTTTATTTCATTCTTTGAATGAGAAAGCAATGCTCGATCAGATCTTCTCCAATGTTCTTGATTCTTTACTAGTGCTTTAAGTTTTGTATCAGTTTTCCTTTCTGCTTTGTCCAGTGACTGAAGTTCTTCTCGACTCGTATTTTGTAACCTTTCACTTTGTCTCTCTAGATTTTTGTCATTTTGAGATTCCACTCTAGCATGTGACCTTTCTCTAGAAGTCACTTTTTCCCAAACACAGTTATTACTGCGTTCACTTTTATGAATTCCATCTGTGCTTTTAAACTTTGAATGTTTGCTTTTAGCCTTTGCTTCACCATTACCATGTTTCTCAGGATTTCCTTGTAGTCTTGGACTATCCTCTTTATTCTTTGATTCACCAAGACCACAGCTGCTATTTACATCTTTTTGTGTTCTATCTGTTCCTCTACTATACTGGCCATGCCTGATATCTTTTCTTTCTCTTCTATTATTTTCATTTGAGTTACCTTCACCAACCTGATGATCAGAACGTGACCAGAAACCATTGGCACAATGTTTCTCAATACGTGTTGGTAAATGCAAAGAATTCTGTGCTTCAGAATGTAACTTTCCTTCCTTTCCCAAGTTTGGCAGTAAACTGTTAAGATGCACATCTTTAGAAACATCACTTTTAATTCTGTGATCACTTTCTGAACAGCCATCCAAAAAAGGAGATCTAGATCTGACATCTTTTATTTTAACAACATCTGATATCCTTGTTGTTTTATTATTTCGAAAAGGTGGAAATTCAGACAATCTATTAAGAAACAGAAATAAACAACAAAAGGAAAAGTTAATTGATATTTAAATTATTCCAGATTTTATTCACATGACATGCTTCCCCCCCATTCCCCCCCGCCCCCCCCCGAGGCAAGAGTCTCACTCTAGCTCAGGCTGACCTGGAATTCACTATGTAGTCTCAGAGTGGCCTCGAACTCATGGAGATCCTTCTACCTCTGCCTCCTCAGTGCTGGGATTAAAGAAGTGCGCCACCACGCCTGGCTCACATTTGACATACATTTTAAAAAGAGAAGCCTACAGACAGTCTAGCCTAACTGGTGATTCCTGTCTCAAAGACGGTGTTCCTAATGATGACACCCAAGGCTGTCCTTTGGCTTCCACATGCATGTGGACACATGCCAACACAACACATGCCATACACAAGTATAACCGCACACACAAAAACATGCTCACATACAATTAGCAACCTATATACTGGCAAAACCAGTATAAGCAAGTGATGCGGGCTAGGGATGCAGCTAAATGGGACAGTGCTTGCCTAGGCAGATGGGAGACACTAGGTTAAAAAAGAACCTCCTTTAAATAAATAAATAAATAATAAATAAATAAATACACAAATCTAATAAAGAAAAAAATTAAAATTTAATTACTTTTTATAATTTTTGAGAGATAGAGAGAGAGAGAGAGAATAGGAGTGCCAGGGCCTTTCAGCTACTGCAAATAAACTCCACAAGCCCCTTTGTGCGCATGTGCAACATTGCATGCTTGCATCACTTTTGCTTCTGGCTACTACATGGGATCTGGAGATTCAAACAAGTGTTCTTAGGCTTTGCAGACACCTTAACCATCTCTCCAGCTCAAAAATTAAATTTTTTAAAACAATTTTTAATTAATTATTTTATTTGATGTGCTTGCTTCAGCAGCACATACACTAAAATTATTTATTTGCCGGGCATGGTGGCGCACGCTTTTAATCCCAGCACTCGGGAGGCAGAGGTAGGAGGATCACCATGAGTTCAAGGCCACCCTGAGATTGCATAGTTAATTCCAGGTCAGCCTGGGCCAGAGTGAGACCCTACCTCAAAAAACCATAAATAAATAAATAAATAAAAATAAATAAATAAATAAAATTATTTATTTTATTTGAGAGAGAGAGAATGGGTGCACTAGGGTCTTCAGCCACTGTAAACAAACTCCAGACACATGACCACCTTGTGCATCTGGCTTACGTGGATCCTGGGGACTCTAACCTGGGTCCTTTATCTTTGCAGGCAAGCACCTTAACCACTAAGCCATCTCTCCAGCCCCCCAAATTAAAATATTTTTAAAAATGGGCTGATTATTTAGAATATTCTAGATACTACACGTGGTCCCTGATTCATGAAGCTTATACTCTAACAGAAGAAAAAGATACAAAGTAATCCCACCCATGATCTTAAGAAATGCAAGTGTATAAAGCAACAAGAAAAATCCAACCTACACAAACAAGAATCTCCTTTCAAAAAGATGGTTAAGGGCTGGAGAGATGGCTTAGTGGTTAAGGCTCTTGACTGCAAAGCCTAAAGACCCAAGTTCAACTCCCCAAAACCCACATAAGCCAGACACACAAGGTGATGCATGCACACAATGTGGCACATGTGTCTGAGTGGCTAGAGGCCCTGGTGTACCAACTCACTCTCTCTCATAAAAAAAAAAAAAAAAGAATATGGTTAAGCCAAAACTAGATGATAAGGAAATGACGAGCTGACAAAGAACATTCTAAGGCTGAGAAAAGAGTAAACAAAAAGGCAGAACTGTGGTACCTGAAGGAAATGAAAGCATACCAGAGCGATGTCAACTAGGGCATCTAGGGCACAGGAAGCACAGAAGGCAGCCTTAAGAAATAGTTCGAGAATATACTATGAAGGACCAAAAGTTTAAAGGATCTTTTGGGCTGGAAATATGGCTCAGAAGTTAAGGTGCTTGCCTGCAGAGTCCAATGAGTGGAGTTCGATTCCCCAGTACCCACATAAAGCCAGATGCACAAAGTGGTACATGCATCTGGAGTCTCTTTACACCAGCTGGAAGCCCTGGCATGCCCATTCAATATCTCCTTTCTCTGTTTGTAAATAAATAAAAATATTTTATTTTTAAAAGGGGCTGGAGAGATGGCTTAGCAGTTAATGCACTTGCCTGTTAAGCCTAAGAATGCCTGTTCGATTCTCCAGGTCCCACATTTAGCCAGACACAGTAACACAAGGGTGCAAGGCTGCACTTGCCCACAAGGGGCGCACGCATCTGGAGTTTGTTCACGGCGACTGAGAGGCTGCTGGCATGTCCATTCTCTGTCTCTCTCTCACTCTCTCCAAAAAAATAAAATAAATATTTAGCCAGGTGTGGTGGTGCACACCTTTAATCCCAGCACTCGGGAGGCAGAGGTAGGAGGATTGCCGAGAGTTCGAGGCCACCCTGAGACTACATAGTTAATTCCAGGTCAGCCTGGACCAGAGTGAGACCCTACCTCGCAAAACCAATAAATAAATAAATAAATAAAAATAAATATTTAAATAAAAAGTCACTAATTTAGTTTGTTTTTAAATTTATTTATTTTCGTGTGTGTGTGTGTGTGTGTGTGTGTGTGTGTGTGTGTGCATGACGGAGTCTTTTATTACTGCAAACAAATGCCTATCCAGCTTTCTATGTGTGTCTGGAGACCTGAACCTGGGGCAAACAGACTTTGTATGCAAGTACCTTTAACCCCTGAACCATCTCTCCCACCTATCCACTAACACATTTTTTTTTTTCAAGGTAGGATCTCACTGTAGCCCAGGCTGACCTGGAATTCACTGTGTATTCTCAGGATGGCCTTGAACTTATGGCAATCCTCCTACCTCTGCACCCTGAGTGCTGGGATTAAAGGTGTGCACCACCGTGCCGGCTCCACTGACACATCTTTTTTTTTTTTTTTGTTTTGCGAGGTAGGGTTTCACTCTAGCTCAGGCTGACCTGGAATTAACTATGCAGTCTCAGGGTGGCCTCAAACTCTTGTCGATCCTCCTACCTCTACCTCCCGAGTGCTGGGATTAAAGGCGTGCGCCACCACGCCCAGCTCCACTGACACATCTTAATCAAGAGGGTAAGGGACTGGAGAGATGGCTTAAATGATTAAGGCGCTTGTCTGCAAAGCCTAAGGACCCAGGTTTGATTCCCCAGAACCCATGTAACCCAGATGAACATGGTGGCACAGGCATCTGGAGTTTGTTTGCAGTAGCTGGAGGCCCTGGCATGCCCCTTCTCTCTCTCTGCCTGTTCCCCCCCCCAATAAATAAATAAATATTAAAAAATATATTTAAGGGCTGGAGAGATGGCTTAGCAATTAAGGTACATGCCTGCAAACCCTAAGGACCCCGGTTCAATTTTCCAGGTCCCACGTAAGCCAGATACACATGGTTGTGCATGCGTCTGGAGTTTGTTTTCAGTGGTTGGCGGCCCTGGTGTGCCTATTTGCATTCTCTCTCTCTCTCTAATAAATAAAATAAAATAAAATAAATATATTTAAGGGCTGGAGAGATGGCTCAGCTGTTAAAGGTGCTTGCTTGCAAAGCCTTACAGTCCAGGTTCGATTCCCCAGTGCCTGTATAAAGCCAGATATACAAAGTGACACATGCATCTGGAGTTTGTTTGCAGTGGCAAGAGGCCCTGGTGTGCCGTGCCAATTTTCTCTCTCTCCTTCACTCTCTCTCTTTATTTTTCCTAGGAAATAAATAAAATATAAAGAGGGGGAGGTGATTTAAGATGTCTAGATTTGTACTTCAGAATACGTCCTCTAGCTCTAGGACTCAGAAGAGACTAACCATAAGTAAGAGGGAACAAAAGTGGATATACAGATGCACGCAAAATAATTACTGTCAGTTCACATGACAGTAGATGGGCAGCAACTGCAAAAATGAGAGAAGCAAATGCATTGAGAAATCACAATGACAAAAATACCAAGACGTGGTGATGAACTGGATTTGAAAGATGGTTGAAAGTTATATTATAGGCAACTACATTATAAGCATCCTAGCATGGTGAGCAATCTTGATGCTGATTATTATTATTTTTTTTTTTTTCGAGATAGGGTCTCACTCTAGCCCAGGCTGACCTGGAATTTACTATGTATTCTCAGGGTGGCCTTGAACTCATGGCGATCCTCCTACCTCTACCTTCCAAGTGCTGGGATTAAAGGCGTGTGCCACCATGCCTGGCTGATGTTGATTATTGATAATAACTTTTTTTACTGTCACAGGTACTCTTAGTGCCAGCAATAAACTAAATGCCACATAACTCCTAGTTACCTAGTTTTCAGCAACTGCTAAGCTAGGAACAATGGAAAAGGCTTGGTGATAAACTTCTTTGTAGATTAAGTTTTGAAAAACCTTTAAAGATATTTATGTCTAGATAGTAGGTGGGTATGTGCATGGAAACAGATGGAGCTAGCGTGGGTGAGATTATCTCACAAGAAAATACTGAAAGAAAGAAAAAGACAAAGTCATGAGCTTTGAGGGCTTTGCACAACAGCCAAGAACAGAATAAACCTCTCTCATAAATAAATAACAAAAATTTATAAACAACAACAAAAAAGGTGCCCTTATTGGGCTGGAGAGATGGGTTACTGGTTAGGGCACTTGCCTATGAAGCCAAAGGACCCAGGTTCAATTCCCCAGGACATACGATGCACAAGGTGGCGCATGCATCTGGACTTCATTTGCAGTGGAAGAAGGCCCTGGCGTGCCCATTCTCTCTCTCTCTCTAACAAATAAAAATAAACAAAAAAAGGTGCCCATGGCTCAGTGCTAAAGTACTTGCTTAGCATGCACAATAACCTTGGTTTAATTTCTCAGCACAAAAGAAAAAAAAAAATTAAAGCAGGGTGTGATGATGCATGCCTGTAATCCCAACACTCAAGAAGTTGAAGCAGCAGGATCAATTCCTTGTTCAAGGCCAGTATTGGATAAATACTGAGACCAAATGGAGGCAGTAGAATGAGACAATTTTTTGAAAGATTTATCTATGAGGAGTTGGGAGACAGAATATTTCTCCTGGGAAAGAGAACAAGCAAAATTAACAAAGAATATCTAGTCGAGAGGGACTGTTTACTAAGAAAGATGTATAAGTGCATCCTCTTCCATCCAATGGGATTCAGGGATGCTAGACATGTGCCATCCATTTTATCTGATATCATTCTCAAAAAAGTCCTATTAGAATTATTATTTCCCCATTATTCAGATGGGGAAGCTGAGAGTCAAAGGATAAAAGACACTGAGCTACCTCTCTAGCCCCTGCTCTCTTGGTATTATTGTAGTCTGGTGTCACCTACACAGAACTCATGACATATACACTGTCAACTTTTCAGGGGCAAAGAGTACTAGAGCAAGTTCCTCATGTTTTAGAAAACATGAGAAATTGCTTAGAATTTAAGGTATTTGCTGGGAAAGCCAAAGGACCCAGGTTTGATTCTCCAGTATCCATGTAAAGCCAGATGCACAAAGTGATACATGTGTGGAGTTTGTTTGCAGTGGCTAGAAGGCCTGGTGTACCCATTCTCTCTCTGTCTCTGTGACACACACACACACACACACACACACACACACACACACACACACCAGAGATTACAGCAGTTAAGGTGCTTGCCTGCAAAGCCTAAGGACCCAGGTTCAACTTCCCAAAACCCATGTAAGCCAGATGCACAAGGTCACACAAGTGCACAAGGTCACACATGTTGCACAAGTAGGTGAACGTGTCTGGAGTATGACTGCAGTGGCTAGAGGTCCTAGTGCTCCAATTCTCCTTTTCTATTTATTTATATAAACAAACATTTTTTAAAAAAAGAGCTGGAGAGATGGCTTAGCAGTTAAGGCACTTGCCTACAAAGCCTAAGGACTTGGGTTCAATTTCTCAGTACCCACGTAAGCCAGATGCACAAGGGGACACATGAATCTGGAGTTCATTTGCAGTGGCTGGAGACCCTGGTGCACCCATTCTCTCTGCTTCTCTCTCAAATTGATATATATCATTATAAATCATTAGCATATTACCATTCATATTAAAACCTCACTTAATAAAACACACATTTTCATACAAAGTAAATAAAATAATTAAAAAAATTTCCACATATCATGACCCAAGTAATTTATATCAGATCTACAACCTTAGATATACCTTTGGTGAAGGTTATTTATTTCTTCATCTTTGCGGTTTATTTCCACTCTGGCAGTTTTGATTAGTGCTGAAATATTCTTCTTAAGTGACTGGTTTTCATTTTTTAAGTTCAAATTCTAATAAGACACACATTAATAAAATATGTTAACAGTACATCTGTACAGAATTAATATTTCTTAAAGTAGCTATTTTTTTTCAAGACAGCATTGGCTGTATAGCCCAAGATAGCCTTGAACTCTCTTGACCCTTCTGTATAGCATCCAAAGTGCTGGGATTCCAAGCCTATGCCACTATGCCCAGTTTGCTATTTAGTAATTATAGAAAGCTAAACACATTTTATCTTATGTAATTTAAAAACATTTTTTAAAATTTTATTTAATTATTTGAGAGTGAGTGAGTATGAGTATGCACCAGGGTCTCTAGCCACTGTATACAAACTCCATATGCACATACTACCTTGTGCATCTGGCTTTACATGGGTACTGGGGAATTAAACCTGGGTCTTTGGGCTTGGCTGGCAAGTGCCTTAACTGCTAAGCATCTCTCCAGCTCTTTTTTTTTTTTTTTTTTAAATATTTATTTATATAAATAGGAAGGAAGGGAGGGAGGGAGGGAGGGAGGGAGGGAGGGAGGGAGGGAGGAAGGAAGGAAGGAAGGAAGGAAGGAAGGAAGGAAGGAAGGAAGGAAGGAAGGAAGGAAGGAAGGGAGGAAGGCCGGCCATGCCAGGCATGATAGCACATGCCTTTAATTCTAGCACTGAAAGGCTGAGGTAGAAGGATCACTGTTGAGTTTGAGGCCAGTCTGAATACAAAGCGAGTTTCAGGTCAGCTTGGGCTAGAGTGAGACTCTAATAACCACCCTGAAAAAAGTCAGATGCTGGATGTGTAGCTCAAGTAGCAGATACTCAGGCACCCTGGGTTCAATCCCAAGCAGAAAGAAACAAAAGTCCTCATAAGCTCCCATCACTTTAGCATCTTAATTCTTTATAACAACCAAAATAGAAAGAAGGTCTGACAGTATACTTTAGGTGTACAGTACTTTCCTCATATACACAAAGCCCTGTGTTCAATCCCTTGGTACCAAGTGATTTTTTTTCTCTAAAAAGCTATTTTCAATA
Organism: Orientallactaga sibirica; assembly: GCA_036365145.1. Classification (NCBI taxonomy): domain Eukaryota; kingdom Metazoa; phylum Chordata; class Mammalia; order Rodentia; family Dipodidae; genus Orientallactaga; species Orientallactaga sibirica. The sequence continues at coordinate 1,920,790 of JAEOAD010000020.1, forward strand.
AATTCTCAACATTTTAGCATTTTAACTTTTAGTAGGTGTTCGCCATGCAATCATGAGGACCTAAGTTTGGATCCCCAGCACCCAGTACATGCCTGTAATCCCAGCACTGGGGAGGTTTGGATAGGATAGTCTAGCCAAATTAGCTGAGATCCAGGTTCAATGAGGCCATTTCAAAAAATAAGGTTAGGGCTGGGGAGATGGTTTAGCAGATAAAAGCACAAAGCCTAATGGCCCAGGTTTAATTCCCCAATACCCACGTATAGCCAGATACACAAAGTAGTGCATGTGTCTAGAGTTTGTTTGCAGTGGCAAGAGACCTTGACATGCCACATACTCTCTTTCAGCTTGCAAATAAATAAATAAATAAGGCCAGCCTGGGCTAGAGGGAAATCCTAACTTAAAACAAAAACAAACAAACAAACAAACAAACAAACAAACAAAAAATGCAAGATGTAAAGAGATCTAGGAAGACATCTGATGTCAATCTCTGACCTCCACATGTCACACACATACATCCACACTTACAAACATGTGCACACACAGTGAACACATACACACATGTACACACATATGAACAAGCACACACCTGCATGCTAGACAAATGAACATGAACACCTACATGCATTCCATACAAACATGCACACACATGTGCATACCACAAACAAACATTAACACACATGCATGCTGAACATACTCAAAAAACAAATAAGGAAAAATAAAAGGAGATAAGGTCTTACTACGTTGCCCAGGTTGGCCCTAAACTTGGCTCAAGTCCTCCCACTTCAGTCTCCAGAGAAGATAGGACTACAGATGCCACTGTATTAAGCTGAAAAACTTTTTTGTTGTTGTGTTTTTGAGGTAGGGTCTCACTCTAGCCCAGGATAACCTGGAATTCACTATGCAGTCTCAGGGTGGTCTTGAATCAGGGCAAACCTCCTACCTCTGCCTCCCCAGTGCTAGGATTACAGGTGTGCGTGACCATGCCCAGCTAAGCTGAAAACTTTTTAAAGCTTTTAAACCATCATCCTGGGGACCGAAACCAGCTTTATTACTATTACTATTACTACTACTACTACTACTACTACTACTACTACTACTACTACTATTTTGGTTTTTCGAGGTAGGGTCTCGCTCTAGTCCAGGCTGACCTGGGACTCACTGTGTAGTCTTCGGCTGGCCTCAAACTCAGTGACCCACCATGCCCGGCTTGAAACCAGTTTTTTTTTTAAAGATTTCATGTAAAATATTAACAAGGCCCCCAAAGTAAAATAATCATTACAATGCTACCTGTGTCTGTATCTCCTTGAACTTTTTCATCAGCTCTTTCATTTGCAGCTGACATTTTCCATATTCTACCTGCAACTGTAAAATATATAAGAATTAACTTAAGAATTTTTAAAAGAAAACATGTATTTTCTTAGCTTAAATGACATTTAAAACTTCGAAGGCTGGAGAAATGGCTCAGTGGCTAAAGGTGCTTACTTGCAAAGCCTGATGGCCCAGATTTAATTCCCCAGTACTCACAAAAAGCCAGATGCACAAGTGGAACATGTCTGGAATTCTTTTACAATGGCAGAAGAACCTAACATGCACATACTCACTCTTTTTGTTGGCTTCTTTTTCTGTCTGATAAATAAAAATATTTAAAAACATTTTTTTGAAAAACAGGGCTGAAGAGATGGCTTAGCAGTTAAGACACTTGCCTGCAAAACCAAAGGACCTAGGTTCAATTCTCCAGGACCCACGTAAGCCAGATGCACAAGGTGGCACATGCATTTGGAGTTCATTTGCAGTGGCTGAAGACCTGGCATGCCCACCTCTCTCTCTCTCAAATAAATAAAGAAAATAAATTTAAAGGTGAAGCAAGCACAACATCGCAGGCCCACTAAGTTGTGCAAACATCTGGAGTTTGATTGCAATGGCCAAGGCCCTGGTGCGCCAATTCTCTCTCTCTAAAATAAAAAAAACAATTTTTTTTTGAAAAACAATCTACAAAGAAGGTAGAGAAGAGCCAGGTGTGATGGTGCACACTTTTAATCCCAACATTTGGGAGGCAAGAGGTAAGAGGATCACTGATAGTTTGAGGCCACCCTGAGACCACAAAAATTCTAAGTTAGCCTGGGCTAATGGGAGATCCTACCTTGAAAAACCAAAAGAAGGTAGAGAAGATCTACAAGTAGGTTTTTTATTTTTTATTTGTAGACAGAGACACAGAGAGAGACAGAGAGAGAGAGAGAGGAAGACAGAGGGAATGGGCGCACCAGCAGCCTCTCAGCTGCTGTGAACGAACTCCAGATGCGTGCGCCCCCTTGTGGGCAAGTGCGGCATTGCGCCCTTGCGTCGCTTTGCATCTGGCTAAACGTGGGACCTGGAGATTGGAACTGGGTTCTTAGGCTTAGCAGGCAGGCGCCTTAACCACTAAGCCATCTCTCTAGCCCTACAAGTAGGTATTTAATCAGATTACAATTTCTTTTTTTCTTTTATCTTTTTGAGACAATGTCTCCCTCTGTAGCTGAGCCTGGCCTTAAAGTCTCTTTCCACTACAAATAAATGTTTATCTGGCTTTACATGGGTGGTTAGGGAATTTAATCCAGGCCAGCAGACTTTGCAAGCATGCACTTTTAACTGCTTAAGCTATCTCCCTCGTCCCTAGAATACTTTTTTTCTTCTCTTTCTTTTCTTTTATGGTTTTTTAAAATTTTTTAAAATTATTTTATTTATTTTTGGAGAGAGACACAGAGAGAAACAGAGAGGGAGAGGAAGACATAGAGATGGGCACGCCAGCCATCTCTCGGCTGCTGTGAACGAAATCCAGATGTGTGTGCTCCCTTGTGGGCAAGTGCGGCCTTGCGCCTTTGCGTCACTTTGCATCTGGCTAAACATAGGACCTGGAGATTGGAACCGCTGGAGATTGGAACCAGCGTTCTTAGGCTTAGCAGGCAGGCGCCTTAACCGCTAAGTCATCTCTCCTGCCCTCTTTTATGGTTTTTTGAAGTAGGGTCTCACTCTAAGCCCAGGCTGACCTGGAATTCACAATGTAGTCTCAGGATGGCCTCAAACTCACAGTGATCCTCCTACCTCTGCCTCCTGAGTACTGGGATTAAAGGCATGAGCCACCACACCTGGCTCTAAATGACTGATTTTTAAATTTTTAATTATTCATTTATCTGGGGGGGGGAAAGAGGCAGATATATAGAGAGAATAGATGCCAAGGCCTACAGCTACTATAAAGGAACTCCAGACGTATGTGCCACCTTGTGCATCTGACTTATGTGGGTACTGGGAATGTAACCTGAGTCCTTAGGCTTTGCAGGCAAGCTCTTTAACCGCTAAGCCATCTCTCCAGCCCCAGATTACTGATTTTTTTATTTTCAAGGTAGGGTCTCACTCTAGCTCAGGCTGACCTGGAATTCACCATGTTGTCTCAGGGTGGCCTCAAACTCAACGATGATCCTTCTACCACTGCCTCCCGAGTGCTGGAATTAAAGGCATGCACCACCATGTCCGGCCCAGATTACTGATTTTTAAAGTTCAGTATAACATTCAGGGCTGGAGAGATAGTTCAGCGATTAAGGCGCCTGTCTGCCAAGCCTAGGAACACCCGTTTGATCTCCAGGTCCCACGTTCAGCCAGACACAAAATTGATGCAAGGGCGCAATGCCACACTTGCCCACAAGGGGGCACATGTGTCTGGAGTTTGTTCACAGTGGCTGAGAGGCCGCTGACGCACCCATTCTCCCTGTCTCTCTCTCAAAAAAAAAAAAAAATTAACAATTGCCGGGTGTGTGGCGCACATCTTTCACCCCAGTACTTGGCAGGCAGAGGTAGGAGGATTGCTGTGAGTTCAAGGCCACCCTGAGACTACAGAGTGAATTCCAGGTCAGCCTGAGCTAGAGTGAGACCCTGCCTCAAAAAACAAAACAAAACAAAACAAAAATTTAACATTCAACTACAGTAAAAAGAAATTTGTCTCATATAAGTCTTAGGATATATTATGAAACATACAATTATAATTTAATAACAATCATGAAAAAATAAAATGTTTTATTGTACTGAGGTTTTAAATGTTTAAACACTTAAATTTAGTCAAATAATATTGTAATGAAATTTATATATATAATCAAAAAGTATTTCTTTCAAAAGGAGGTCAGGGTCTGGGGGGGGGGAATGACTCAGCAGTTAAAGGACATTGCTTGCAAAGCCCTGGTTCAATTCCCCAGTACCCATGTAAAGACAAACACAAAGTGGCAAATGTCTATCATATAGGTACACACAGAATTTTCTTTTTAAAAAGTAGGTCAGGGGTCTTCCAGTTAAGATGGCGGAATAGAAACCACGTCAAAACAGGAAGGGGAAAAAAGCAAAAAAAAAAAAAAAAAAAAACCAACAGAATACACTCTTCTACTAAAAAGTGAGGTGTATAGTAAATTACAAATGGCAGCAGAGAAGTAGGAGAGCTCCAGAGTGTCTGGACCCACAGAAGCGGGCAGAAGCAGCGGCAGCCGCCAGGCTCCGGCTGAGCTGCGGGATTTTAAAGCCAGGTGAAGGGATTCTCAACTTACACCGGCCTCCTTGCAAACTCAAGAAACGTGGAAGGAGACCAACAGAGTGGGTTGTGAGGAAGAAGATCACGTAGACGAGCAGAGGGACTTCAGCCACCATTCACAGCCTCCCCTCCCCCACCACCAGCACAAGCGCCAGCAAGCACCAGAGACCTGGGAAAGAGAGCTCACCTACCCAGCATCCGGCATGATTAAAGCAGAGACCCACAGACTCAGCTGGCCTTCCTGAGCCCAAAACACAGCAAAGAAGGACCCAAGCAGCCGTACAGCATACTGAGACCAAAACCGTCCCAAAAGGTAACTTGGATTACACCAGGTCAGTACCCACCAAATAAGCCCAGCGTATAGGCTTGCATTGGAAGGACTAATCGCAACTTCCATGTCAGGGTAAATTATATGTTAAACCTGATGGATGGTCAGATCTGACACTCGTAAATAAGCTATATTTTGGGCTGCTCATCTGTTGCTTCCTGATTTATAGTGCCTTTGTTTCCTGTTCTGTCAATCGTTGGGAAAGGGTCTCACTTGGTCACAAGCTGACCTTGGAACCTTCTATAGACCAGAAATCTTAGCCTCCCAGTTGACAGGATTAAGGGTGTGGGGCAACACACATCCTTAGGGACTGTGACGGTATTAAAGGATCTGTTTGTCATAACACCTAGTTTTGCACAAATACTCTGTGCTGTATTTCATTGAATGGGTACATTGTTTAGTTAAATTTTTTAGAATTTGACTATTCTGTTCCATTCAACCTACTTCAATACTCTCATAACAGGCAAACCCAACACCTAGGGTCACTTTTGTGATTACTCTGAGAGTCTTAAGAGCCATACCTAGCACCTTGAGCTCCTACCCTGAAGATATACAATACCAGATTGATTGACACATCTAATATAACTGCAGATAATTAGAAAACCCAAGCATTAAATTAATCCAAAATGCAAAAATTTCTACATTATAATACAAGAAACACAAAAAATCAAGACAATATAAATCCACCAAAAAGTATTAATGTATCAGAAATGACTTTCAGTGAGACTGAATTAGAGGAAATGCCTGAGAAAGATTTCAAAAGAATGATTATATATATGTTCAAAGAACTCAAAGAGAAAATGAAAGGGTTCAAAGAACTCAAAGACGAAATGAAAGGTTTCAAAGAAAACACAGAAAACCAATTTAATGAAATAAGGAGGTCAATACTAGACATAAATTCGGAAATAGAAAGAATAAAGAAAACCTAGTCAGAAATACTAGCAATAAAGAGCACAGTCAGTGAAATTAAAAACTCTGTAGAATATCTCTCTAATAGAATGGACGAAGGAGAGAATAGAATATCTAAACTAGAAGACCAGATAGCAGATCTAACACAGTCTAACAAAGAGAAAGACAAAGTAATAGGAAGGTATGAATGGGAATTTCAAGATATTCGGGACGCTATGAAAAGATCAAACATAAGAATTCAAGGGATAGTTGAAGGAGAAGAATCTCACTCCAAAGGCATAGTAGGTGTTTTCAACAAAATCATCTAAGAAAACTTCCCCCAAATTGGGAAAGAGATGCCAATGCAGATGCAGGAAGCCTTTAGAACACCAAACAGACAAAACCTAGAAAGATCCTCTTCTCGCCATGTTATAATTAAACTACTAAACACGCAAAACAAAGAAAATGCATTGAAAGCAGTCAGAGAGAAAAATAAAATGACCTTCAAAGGGAAACCCATCAGGATCACAGCAGATTACTCAATACAAACTTTAAAAGCCATAGGGCCTGGAGTGATGTATTCCAAGTTCTGAAAGATCAAAACTGTCAGCCAACATTCCTTTATCCTCCAAAACTATCTATCCAAATTGATGGAGAAATAAGGACATTCCACAACAAAGACAGGCTAAAGGAATTTATGGCAACTAAACCAGCTCTACAGATAATACTTGCAGGATTCATTCACGCTGAAGAGAGAGCAAAACACACAGAGCAGGAAATAGGAAAAAATAAAACATACTCAACAGTTAAAACGAGTAAAGCGAAAACCAGGAAGAACTACAAAATAAGAAAAATGGAGAGATCAAATACATATCTTTCAATAATAACTCTTAATATCAATGGCCTCAATGCCCCAACCAAAAGACATAGACTTGCAGACTGGATTAAGAAGCAGAATCCTACCATATGTTGCCTCCAGGAAACTCACCTCTCATTAAAAGATAGAAACCTTCTTAGGGTGAAAGGTTGGAAAAAGGTATTTCAAGCAAATGGGCCTAGGAAACAAGCAGGGGTTGCTATCCTAATTTCTGACAGGATAGACTTCAAACCAACATTAGTGAGGAAAGATAAAGATCACTTTATACTGATTAAAGGAACACTCCAACAGGAGGACATCACAATCCTAAACATACATGCTCCCAACACGGGGGCTCCCAATTATATCAAACAAACACTATTAGACTTAAGGTCAGAGATAACTCCTAACACAATATTGGTGGGTGACTTCAATACTCCACTCTCATCACTTGACAGGTCTACCCAGCAAAAAGATAAACAGAGAGATATCTGCATTAAATGATATCATGGAACAAATGGACCTAACAGATATGTACAGAACATTCCATCCAAATGCTGCAGAATATACATTTTTCTCAGCAGCACATGGGACATTCCCTAAAACAGACCATATAATAGGACACAAATCAAACAAATACAGGAAAATTGAAATAATCCCTTGTACGCTATCTGACCACAATGGGATTAAACTGCAAATCAGCAACAAGAAAAACTACAGAGCATACAGAAATTCATGGAGACTAAACAGTACATCATTGAACGATGTAAGAGTCATTGAAGAAATTAAAAAGGAAATCAAGAAATTCGTAGAATCAAATGATGATGAGAATACAACATACCAAAACCTTTGGGACACAATGAAGGCAGTCCTACGAGGGAAATTTATAGCCCTAAGTGCCTATATTAAGAAATTGGAGAGTTTGCAACTAAACAATTTAATGCTTCACCTTAAGGCCTTGGAAAAAGAAGAACAAGGCAAACCAAAAATTAGTAGACGGGAAGAAATAATAAAGGTTAGGGCAGAAATTAATGAAATGGAAACCAAAAAAACAATCAAAAAAATCAATGAAACAAAGAGTTGGTTCTTTGAAAGGATAAACAAGATTGACAAACCCTTAGCAAATCTGACCAAAAGAAAGAGAGAAGAGACAAAAATTGATAAAATTAGAGATGAAAAAGGCAACATCACAACAGATACCAAAGAAATTCAGAAAATCATATGGACATACTTTAAGAATATATATGCCTCTAAGTTTGAAAACCTGAAAGAAATGGATGATTTCCTTGATTCATATGACCTACCAAAATTAAATCAAGAAGAGATAAACCATTTAAATAGAACTATAACAACCACAGAGATTCAAGCAGTCATAAAAAGTCTCCCAACTAAAAAAAGCCCAGGCCCAGATGGATTCACTGCTGAATTTTACCAGACATTCCTGGAGGATCTAACACCAATGCTTCTCAAACTTTTCCATAAAATAGAAAAGGAAGGAACTCTACCAAAATCCTTCTATGAAGCCAGCATCACCCTGATACCCAAACTGGACAAAGACAGATCAAAAAAGGAAAATTATAGACCAATCTCCCTCATGAACATGGATGCAAAAATTCTCAATAAAATACTGGCAAACAGAATACAAGAATTCATCAGAAAGATTATTCACCCTGACCAAGTAGGCTTTATCCCACAGATGCAGGGATGGTTCAACATACGCAAATCCATAAATGTAATACACCATATAAATGGTCTGAAGGACAAAAATCACATGGTCATCTCAATAGATGCAGAAAAGGCATTTGACAAAATGCAACACCCCTTCGTGGTGAAAGTATTACAGAAACTGGGAATAGAAGGAGCATATCTCAACATAATAAAAGCTATTTATGACAAACCTACAGCCAACATAATACTAAATGGGGAAAAACTTGAAGCTTTTCCTCTAAATTCAGGAACAAGACAAGGGTGTCCACTTTCCCCACTACTATTTAATATAGTACTGGAAGTCTTAGCCACAGCAATAAGGCAAGAGACACTCATAAAGGGGATACAAATTGGAAGGGAAGAGATCAAATTATCATTATTTGCAGACGATATGATTCTATACCTAACAGACCCTAAAGTCTCTACCTGCAAACTGTTAGAGCTGATAAACACTTTTAGCAATGTAGCAGGATACAAAATAAACACACAGAAATCAGTAGCTTTTCTATATACTAACAACAAACGTACAGAGGATGAAACCAGGGAATCTCTCCCATTCACAATTGCCTCAAAAAAAATAAAATACCTTGGAATAAACTTAACCAAGGAAGTGAAGGATCTCTACAATGAGAACTTTAAAAAACTTGAGCGACAAATTACAGAAGACACAAGGAAATGGAAAGACATCCCATGCTCCTGGATTGGAAGAATCAATATTGTGAAAATGTCAATCTTACCAAAAGCAATCTATACATTTAATGCGATCCCTATTAAAATCCCAATAGCTTTCTTCATGGAAATAGAAAAAAACAATCCTAAAATTCATCTGGAAACACAAAAAACCTCGAATAGCCAAAACAATTTTGCGAAACAAAAATCAGGCAGGTGGTATAACCATACCCGATTTTAAGTTATATTACAAAGCCATAGTAACAAAAACAGCATGGTACTGGAACAAGGACAGACAGGTTGATCAATGGAACAGAACAGAAGACCCAAATATTAATCCAAGCAGCTACAGCCACCTGATTTTTGACAAAAATGCCAAAAATATTAATTGGAGAAAAGATAGCCTCTTTAACAAGTGGTGTTGGGAAAACTGGACATCGGTATGTAAAAGGATAAACATAGATCCTTGTCTCTCTCCATGCACAAGAGTCAAGTCCAAATGGATCAGGGACCTTGATATCAGACCTGAAACTGTGAACCTGCTAGAGGAAAAAGTAGGGGAAACCCTTCAACATATTGGCATAGGTAAGGACTTTCTGAATATAACCCCAATTGCTCAGGGAATAAAACCACTAATCAACCAATGGGACCTTATGAAATTACAAAGCTTTTGCACAGCAAAGGACACTGTGAATAGAGCAAAAAGACAACCTACAGAATGGGAGAAAATCTTTGCCAGCTATACATCTGACAGAGGATTAATATCCAGAATATACAAAGAACTCAAAAAACAGAATAATAAGAATTCAAACAACCCAGTTAAAAAATGGGCTATGGAACTAAATAGAGAATTCTCAGAAGATGAAATACAGATGGCATATAAACATCTAAAAAAGTGTTCCACATCCTTAGCCATCAGGGAAATGCAAATTAAAACCACTTTGAGATTCCATTTCACTCTTGTCAGAATGGCTACCATCAAGAAAATAAATGACAATAAGTGTTGGCGTGGATGCGTAAAAAGAGGAACACTTCTACACTGTTGGTGGGAATGTAATCTGGTCCAGCCATTGTGGAATTCAGTGTGGAGGTTCTTGAGACAGCTAGAAATAAACTTACCATATGATCCAGCTATAGGACTCCTAGGCATATATCCAGAAGACTCTTCTCACTACCTTAGAGATACTTGCACAACCATGTTTATTGCTGCACTATTCACAATAGCTAGGAAATGGAAGCAGCCTAGATGTCCCTCCACAGATGAATGGATAATAAAGATGTGGTACATTTACACAATGGAGTTCTATTCAGCAGTAAAGAAAAATGAAATTATGAAATTTGCAGGGAAATTGATGGATCTGGAAAGGATTATACTACGTGAGGTAACTCAGGCTCAGAAAGCCAAACATCACATGTTCTCTCTCATATGTAGATCCTAACTACAGACGTATAAACTTGTGTGTGAACTGGAACCAAAAATAGGTACCAGAAACCAGTAAGCTGGTAAAAGGCTATAAGGGAGAGAGGAAAGGGAAGGACTTAAGTGTATGGTATTGCACATAAGTAGAAGAACAGATTACAGGGAAGGGAATGGCCTAAGTGAGGCCATGGGAAGAGAATGTGTAAAAGTAGGGCAGGGGGAGGATCAATCTAAATTCAAGATATTGTGTATAAGACTTATGTAAACCTACTTATTTGAATAATAGCACATCTAGAAGCTGTAGACTGTTACTAAAAAATTTTCAGTGCCTGGGATGGGATACCTTCCCGTGAGTTATTGGCCAAGGAGGTCCCGGTAGTCTCCAAAACATTAAAGGCTTTTGCCAAAGCCCTTGGTTTCCCTTGAGAAACAGATAGTAAGACCCTACTGCTGAAGACATCTCTTGCCTGAGAGGCAAGGCTACTGAGAAAGCAAGCTGGTGCGGAGCAGAAAACCTTCTCCCTGTAGACCAGCCAACTGAAAGCTGGAAAAAAGCTGCACTGCATGCAGCTATATGGGAGACAGAAGTCATCAGCAGTGAAAACAGTGGACACTGAATATTCAAGTTTGGCCATACAGGCCCAATGACTGAACGGGTACAATAGTGGCATGTCTACTTTTGGGGTAACCAACTGCTCCATAATTGGACTGAAGGCCCTCTCTACGGGAGGGAATACATGCCTGGTACTGAAAAACTTAAGCAAAAGTCTATGGCAGGGGAGGTCATGAGCCTTAGGGGAATAAAGCCTGCTCTTGTCTGACTAAATGTATATATTATTCCCACCAAGCTGCCCTGGGGGCACTACACTTAATGTTCATGTTCACCTATTAACGCTACTCTCACTTCTGGTTAGAGAAGCTTCTCTTTTCAGATGGCGATGACCAATAGGATCACCAAAAGGCAACATAGTGCTGAGAAGAAGGGACAGAAGAGTGTCCAGCACTGAAACACCTCTGTCACACCCTCCAAGGCTCAGGGACCATTGCGGACGAGGGGGCGGATAGAATGGAAGAGCCAAAGGAAGGGTATGACTTCTTACAATTCAACTGCCCAGACAGAAATTGGCCTCGATATCCATGACCTTGCAGTGCCTAGCAATACCATTGCAAGACCCTTATAATAGAAGAAAAAGATGATGACATCAAATTAAAAGAAAGACTAATGGAGAGAGGGAGGGGATATGATGGAGATTGGTGTTCTAAAGTGGAATGGGGGGAGGGGAGGGAAATATCATGTTTTTTTGTATGTAAGTATAGAAGGTGTCAATAAAAAAATTAATAATTAAAAAAAAAAAGCAGGTCAGGGGGCTGGGGAAATGGCTTAGCAGTTAAGGCATTTGCCTGAAAAGCCTAAGGACCCTGGTTCAATTTCCCAGGACTCACCTAAGCCAGATGCACAAGGGGGCACATGCGTCTGGAGTCCGTTTGCAGTGGCTGGAGGCCCTGGCATGCCTATTCTCTCTCTCTCTCTCAGATAAAGTAAGTTAAAAAAAAGGTTTTGGGGGGAAAAAAAAGCAGGTCAGAAACTGAGTGCTCTAGCCCAGGCTGAGTGGAATTCACTAAATATTCTCAGGCTGGACTCAAACTCACAGCAATCCTCCTACCTGTGCCTCCCTAGTGCTGGGATTAAAAGTGTACCACTACCATGCCAGGCAGAGAAAGGGGGGGGGAGAGAATGGGCACACCAGGGCCTCCAGCTACAGAAATCAAACTCCGAATGTGTGTGCCACTTTGTGCATATGGTTTTTCATGGGTACTGGACAACCGAACTCAGATTATTATGCTTTATGGGTAAGCACCTTAACTGCTGAGCCATCTCTCCAGCCCTGATTTAAATACTCTTTTAAGAACTAATTCCTAAACACAGAGTATTTGTTCAATAGTCAGTTGTTTTCTGCTCTTCTGGAGCTACCAGAGCACATAATTGTCCTTAATAATCATGGCAGCCCATACATCATTATACGTTGCTTCCTTTGCAGTTCCTTCTTCAGTCAGGATCTCTTCATATAAATCCAAACAATTTCTAAATGACACACAGGATTTAGATGTACTATCTGAAACAAACAAAATTACATACATTAAAATATTTGTTAGGATTCTTTTCTTTCATACGATATTTTTAAATTTTATTAAATTTTTCATGGGATATTGTCTGTAATTAAAGAAGTTGTCAATAAAAAAAAATTTTGTTAAATTTTTACAGAGGAGTGCTCAGCACTGATATATCTCTACCACATCTTCCAAGGCTCAGAGTCCATTGTGGAAGAAGTGGCTGAAAGAATCTAAGAGCCAAAGGGAAGGCAGGACTCCTTACAACGTGCTCCTCCAGACACAAAATGGCCAGGATATACATGACATCACAGTGCCTGACACTATCTACACAAGACCATCATAATAGGAGGAAAAAGTCATGACATCAAAAAAAAAGAGAGACTGATTGAAAGGGGAGGGGATATGATGGAGAGTGGCATTTCAAAGGGGAAAGTGGGGGGAGGGAGGGAATTACCATGGGATATTGTCTACAATTATAGAAGTTGTCAATAAAAATAAATAAATAATAAAAAAAGCAACTTATGCACAAGGTAGCGAATGCATCTGGAGTTCATTTGCAGTGGCTAAAGGCCCTAGAGTGCCCATTCTCTCTCTCAAATAATTAAATAATCAAAATAAAAATAAATAAATCCACAAAATAATTGGCTTCTTTATGACATTTTATATATGTGTATCACTGGACTGTGTTAGGATGATTAAGTTGTGTCTACTTCAAAGGACTATATATTTCTTTATCACCTGCATTTCAGTCAAATCCATATTGATTTCACAGGACAGCTGGAACACTAGCTTCTATAAAATAGTTGTGCCAACAAGTCAAGCATGATCATCATCTTTGTTTAAAACATGGAAAGATCTGATTATGGAAAAGGTTCTAAGTTAATTTAGGTGGCTAGACTGATTATCATTCCTACTGATATATCGTCAAACATTCATAGTCACAATATTTTCAAATGTGATTTCATACACAGTAATATGTATAGAACAGTACCAGTTGCATTTCAATGGTACAAAATACTTTTGCACAAGGTACAATTAAACTTGAGACTTAGCATATGTGTGGGCTAATGTATTCTATCCAACTTTGGGCAAGAAAGTAATTATCTCAGTATAAATTATTTCAAAGAATTGGCTATTTAGGAACTGTGAAGTTACCAAGAATTAGTAACAGTAAGACAAGCACAACAAAATGAGACTACTTTATGAAACTTACATACCCGAAATAGTGCTGTCCAACCCAGCATAAATGTCCAAAGAGCCTTCATCATTATGTTTAAGAGGAGAAGCTGCAAAAACAGAATTGATTAGTTAAAACTGATTTATGAAGTTTGTATTTTCTTTCTGTTTTTTTGAGGCAAGACCTCACTCTAGCCTAGGCTGGCCAAGAGCTCACTCTGTAGCCCCAGCTCCAGCCTCAAGCTGGCCGCAAACTCATGGCAATCCTAAGTTCTGGCTTCCTAAGTTCTGGGACGAAAGGCATACACCATGATGCCCACTTGAAAGTTTTTAGATATACTTACGAACAAAATTTTGACAGATCTTTAACTTGACTACTTCAGATTTAGACTTAACCACTTTAAAAAATAAAGTGATATAAAAAAATAAAGTGAGATTCTAATTCTAGTAATAATAAACTAGTTTCCATCAAACTGATTCTCAGATAGCAACAGTAAGTGCTAAACAAAATAATGGAAGCTACTTGATGAGTTAAGAGTAACACAAATCCAGCAAAACCTGGAGGGAATATGTGAGCCTGAGGTATCCCTGTGCTAAAAACAAACAAACCTGACCAGGAAATACTTGGAAGAAGATGTCTTCCTTATACCCCCTCCTCTATTTTTTGAGACAGTCTCACTCTCTAGCCCAAGCAGACCTGAACTCACTATGTACATCAGGCTAGCCTTGAACTCTTGGCCTTTCACCTGCGTCAGCCTCCTGAGTGTTGGGATTAAAGTTATATGAGCAGTGACAACATAAAAACCTCTACTCCTAAGGACTTGAAGAACCAAAGGAATGGCTTTTAAGGAGAACAGCAAATAGGGGGTGACAGAGCAAAGCCTGAAAGCTGAGGGGATTCTCCAAATTTTACCCAAATATCTGTGTGACCTCCAAAGGACAGAATACCAAAAAAGAAAGCTAAAATATCTAAACAGAGATTTCAATTGCTATGTACCACTGGGGAGACAGATGTATAAATTGAGCTAAGTTAGCATTTTTTAAACCTAAAAAACAACAACAACAACCCCCCCCAAAAAACAAAAACACCCCTCCCCCCAGAATCCAGACTCTGTAATGATTCATTTTAGAATGTCACCAATGAAATCCAAACATACCATTCAGGAAATGTCATCATTGAAATAGAAATAAAGTACATATTAAAGAAACACTGCAAATAAATAAAATTATATAACGGGCTGGAGAGATGGCTTAGCGGTTAAGATGTTTGCCTGCAAAGCCAAAGGATCCTGGTTCGACTCTCTGGGACCCATGTAAGCTAGATACACAAGGGGGCACGCACATACATCTGGAGTTTGTTTGCAGTGGCAGGAAGCCCTGGTGTGCTCTCTCTCAAACAAATAAATAAAATATATATTAAATAAAAAAAGAATCACTGGAGCTGAGGAGATGGTTCAGCAGTTAAAGATGCTTTCTTCCAAAGCCTGCTGACTTGGGTTCAATTCCCCAGTACCTATGTAAAGCCAGGTACACAAAGCAACATCTGTCTTGATTTTGGGAGTTCATGCATAAGAGGTTTTGGTAAACCCATACATATTCACTCTCTTTCTCATGCAAATAAATAAGAACATTTAAAAATATTT
Organism: Orientallactaga sibirica; assembly: GCA_036365145.1. Classification (NCBI taxonomy): domain Eukaryota; kingdom Metazoa; phylum Chordata; class Mammalia; order Rodentia; family Dipodidae; genus Orientallactaga; species Orientallactaga sibirica. Next base: position 1,936,135 of record JAEOAD010000020.1, read on the forward strand.
TATTTATTAGCAAGGAGAGAGAATATGGATGTGCCAGGGCATTTCTGTCACTGCAAACAAAATCCAGATGCATGCACCACTCTGCATCTGGCTTCACATGGGTACTTAGAAATCGAATCTAGGCCATCAGGCAAGCAAGTTCCTTAACTGCTGACCCACCTCTGCAGCTCTAATATACATATATATATGTATTATTTTATTTATTTGCAAGGGGACAAAGAACCCATTCTCTCTCTCTCTCTCTCCTTAAAAATAAATAAATAAAATATTTTTTAAAAAGGGGGAGGGAGCTCAAAAGATGGCTTATTGGTTAAGGAACTTGCCTGAAAAGCCAAAGGACCCAGGTTTGACTCCCCAGAACCGCATAAGACAGAAAAGCACAAGGTGGCACACATGTATGGAGTTCAACTGCAGTGGCTAGAGGCCCTGGCACACCAATTCTCTCTCTCATTAAGAAAAAAAAAAAAAAAGAATTATTGGACATGCCCCACCAAAGAGCCAGAGAGCTACATAGGTTACATAAATAACATTAAAAAAAAAAAAACCCAAATCTCTAAAATAGGGTGAGGGATGGGATAGATGGAAGTCTTAGTGACTTACAGAATAATATTGAAAACTCATATAATACATATCTGAAATCTATTATATTATATGTTCAATTTTTCTGTTGGTTTAAATTTTTTTGTTTTTGTTTTTCGAGGTAGGGTCTTGCTCTAGTCCAGGCTGACCTGGTATTTACTACGTAGTCTTAGGCTGGCCTTGAACTCACGGCGATCTTCCTACCTCTGCCTCCTGAGTGCTGGGATTAAAGGCATGCGCTACCATGCCCAGCCTGGTTTAAATTTTTTTAAAGTCACTGGAGAATTACAATAGTAGTGAAACAACTTGAAACTACATTAGTAATGATGATTAAGTAACATCAAATACTCTGGGTACTTAATGATGGTCATATTTGATGTCTTTCATATATACTAATGTTAAAAAAAATACTTTATTGGGGTAAGATGGTGGCACAGGAGCAATACCAAAGCAGCCTGGGGGGGGGGAATAAGCAGAAAAACAACAAAATACATACACTCTTCTACCAAAAAGTGAAGGTGTATAAATAAATTATCAACTACAGCATAGAAATATGAGAGACCCAAAGCTTCTAGAGACCACGGAAGCAAGCAGAAGCTGCTCCTGCAGCAGTGTGGGCCCTTGCAGCCTCCAGGCTCTGCCTGAGGCGCAGAAGAAACCAGGTGAAGGGATTTTCCATTCACACCAGCCTCCTCACAAACTCAAGAAACCTGAAGGGGAAGACAGCAGGGACTTGCTGAGCAGCTAGTGAGGAAGAGATAGTGAGGACCAGCTATGCAGCTCTAGTACAACTTCAGGTACCTTCCACAGCCCTCCCCCCCATCCCCCCCACCCCCGCCAACTGCCAACAACAGCAACCACTGGAGACCTGGGGAAGGGAAATCAGCTACAGATCACCTAGCACAGGCAATCAGAGCAGCCACCACCCCAGCCATCCGAGCCCAGAGCGCCACATAGCTGGACCAAAGCCATCCCAAAAGGGCCTACTTACACCAGATTAGTAATTGACAAAAAAAAAAAAAAAAAAAAAAAAAACCAGGCATGCACTGGAAGCGCTAATCACACCTTCCATGCCAGGGCAGGTTATGTATTAAATCTCATTGATGGACAGATTTTCCATTCTTTTTTTTTTTTTTTTTTTTTTTTTTTGATTTTTCAAGATAGGGTCTCACTCTGGCTCAGGCTGACCTGGAATTCACTATGTAGTCTCAGGGTAGCCTCGAACTCTCAGCGATCCTCCTACCTCTGCCTCCCGAGTGCTAGAATTAAAGGCGTGTACCACCACGCCCGGATAGATTTTTCCATTCTTAAACTCTGTTTTGGGGTTGTCATTTGTTGCTACCTGATTTATAATACCTTTCTCTCTTCTTCTGTCATTTGTGGGGTCAGGGTCTCACTTGTCCATAGGCTGATCTAGAACCCTTTACTGACCAGAAATTTCCGTCTCCCTGACAGGATTAAGGATGTGGGGAAACACACATCCTTAGGAACTTTGACTCTGTTAGATGATCTGTTTGTTTTCGTACCTACTCTTACATGAAAATTCCATACTGGTTTCGATTGAATGTGTATATGGTTCAGTTGAGTTTTAGAATTTCCCTGTATTTTGATCCACCCAACCTACTGGAATACATGCATAGCAGGCAAACACAACGCATAGGGTCACTTTTACTGTTGTTTTGAGTCATAAATGAGAGCCACACCTGGCACCTTAAGCTCCAACCCTAAAGACACATAACATTACATTTACACTTATACTGACTAGCAATAAAAAACACAGTAAGTCAAATAAAGACAAACTAATAGGAAGGCATGAAGGGGAATTTCAAAACATTTGGGACATTATGAAGAGATCAAACATAAGAAAGCAGGATATAGTAGAAGGAGAAGAATTTCACTCCAAAGGCATAGCAGGTATTTTCAACCAAATCATAGAAGAAAATTTCTTCCAATTAGGGAAACTGATGGCAGTGAAGATACAGGAAGCTTTTAGAACACCAAACAGACAAAATCAGGAAAGAACCTTTCACTGTCATATTTTAATTAAACTGCAAAACACACAAACCAAAGAAAATATATTGAAAGCAGTTAGAGAGAAAAATCAAGTCATTACAGAGGCAAGCCCATCAGATTACAGCAGATTACTCAGCACAAACTTTAAAAGCCAGAAGGGCTTGGAATGATGTATTCCAAGTTCTGAAAGATAACAACTATCAACCAAGGTTACTTTATCCTGCAAAGCTATCCATTCAAATAGATGGGGAAATAAGGATGTTCCACAACAAAAATAGACTAAAGGAGTATATGACCACTAAGCTAGCTCTATAGAAAATACTTGAAGGAATCCTTCATGCTGAAGAGAAAACAAAGCACACACATGAGGAAACAGGAAAAAACAAACCATACTCAAATAATCATTAATTCAAGAGAATAAAGAGAAAACAAGAAGCACTACAAAATAAGAAGAATGACAAGAACCTTTAAATAGTAACTCTTAGTATCAATGGCTTCAATGCCCCCAACCAAAAGACATAGGCTTGCAGATTGGATTAAATGGCAGGATCCTTCTGTTTGTTACCTCCAAGAAACTCACCTCTCCATAAAAGACACTATCCTAGGGTGAAAGGATGGAAAAGAGTATTCTAAGCAAATGGGCCTAGGAAATAAGCAGGCGTTGCTATCCTAATATCTGACATTAGTGAGGAAAGATAATGAATGTCACTTTATATTGACTAAAGGAAAAATTCAACAGGAAGACATTACAATTCTAAACATATATGCACCTAACATGGATGCTCCCAATTTCAAACACTATTAGACATAAGGTCACAGATAACACCAAGCCCAATTGTGGTGGGTAATTCAATACCACACTCTCATCAACTGATAGGTCATTGCAATAAAAAATAAACAGAGGGACATTAGGATTAAATGATGTCATAGAAAAAAATGGACCTAACAGATATCTACAGACATCTGCATTAAATGATATCATGGAACAAATGGACCTAACAGATATCTACAGAACATTCCATCTAAATGCTGCAGAATACACTTTTTTTCCTCAGCAGCACATGGAACATTTTCTAAAACATGCCATATATTAGGACACAAAGCAAATCTTAACAAATACAGGAAAACTAAAATAATTCCTTGTACTCTATCTAATCACAGTGGGATTAAACTACAAATCAGCAACAAGAAAAACTACAGAGCATACAGAAATTCATGGAGTCTAAAATGTACTCTATTGAATGATTATGGTGGTTTGATTCAGGTGTCCCCCATAAACTTAGGTGTTCTGAATGCTAGGTTCCCAGATGATGAAGACTTGGGAATTAACACCTCCTGGAGGCACCGTACTTTGGGGGTGGGCTAATGGGTATTATAGCCAGTGTCCCCTTGCCAGTGTTTGGCACACTCTCCTGTTGCTGTGGTCCACCTGTTGTTGGCCAGGAGGTGATGTTCACCCTCTGCTCATGCCATTGTTTTCCCTTGCCAGGAGGGAGCTTCCCCTTGAGTCTGTAAGCCAAAGTAGCTGTTCTTGGTCAGGTGATTTCTGCCAGCAATATGAACCTGACTGCAACAATGATAAATAGGTCATTGAAGATATCAAAAAGGAAATCAAATGACAATGATAACACAACATACCAAAATCTTTGGGGCACAATGATGGCAGTCTTAAAAGGGAAATTTACAGGTCTAAGTGCCTATATTAAGAAATTCGAAAGTTAGCACATGAAAAACTTAATGCTTCACCTTAAGGCCTTGGAAAAAGAAGAACAAGGCAATCCAAAAATCAGTAGATGGGAAGAAATAATAAAGATTAGGGCAGAAATTAATGAAATAGAAACAAACAAACAAACAAAAAAACAATCCAAACAATCAATGAAACAAAGACTTAGTTCTTTGAAAGGATAAACAAAATTGATAAACCCTTAGCAAATCTTACCAGAAGAAGAGACACAAATTAGTAAAATTAGAGATGAAAAAGGCACCTTGCAACAAAGAAATTCAGAAAATCATACTTTTTTCTTTTTTCTTTTTTATTTTTCATTCTTTAATTTCTTATTTTTTATTTTCTTTATTAGCATAAGGACATACTTTAAGAATATATTATATATATATATATATATATATATATATATATATATATATATACCTCTAAGTTTGAAAATCTGGAAGAAATAGATTTTCTATATTTCTATGACCTAAAAATATTAAATCAAGATGAGATAAACCATTTAAATATACCTATAACAAGTATGGAGATTCAAGCAGTTATAAAAAAAATCTCCCAACTAAAAAATTTCCAGGCCCAGATGGATTCACTGGTGAGTTTTATCAGACCTTCATGGAAGAACTAACACCACTGCTTCTCAAACTTTTCCATAAAATAGAAGGGTAAGGAATTCTACCATGCTCCTTCTATGAAACCAGAATCATCCTGATGCCAAAACCAGACAAAGAGAGAATAAAAAAAGAAAATAAGGGCTGGAGAGATGGCTTAGCGGCTAAGGCGCCTGCCTCCTAAGCCTAAGAACACTGGTTCCAATCTCCAGGTCCCACGTTTAGCCAGATGCAAAGTGACACAATGCCACACTTTACCACAAGGGGGCACACACATCTGGATTCCGTTCACAGCAGCTGAGAGGCTGCTAGCGCTCCCATCTCTGTCTTCCTTTCCCTCCCTCTCTCTCTCCAAAAGAAAAGAAAAGAAAAGAAAAGAAAAGAAAAGAAAAGAAAAGAAAAGAAAAGAAAAGAAAAGAAAAGAAAATTACAGCCAGGCTGTACAGTGGCAGCACACGCCTTTAATACCAGCTGAGATAGGCAGAGGTAGGAGGATCATGGTGAGTTCAAGGCCACTCTGAGACTACATAGTGAATTCCAGGTCAGCCTGGGCTAGAGTGAGACCCTACTTTGAAAAAACAAAGAAAAAAAAAAAAGAAAGAAAGAAAGAAGGAATATTACAGACCAATCTTCCTCATGAACACAGATGCAAAAATTCTCAATAAAATACTGGCAAACAGAATACAAAAATATATTGAAAAGATCATTCACCCTGACCAAGTATGTTTTATTCCAGAGATGCAGGAATGGTTCAACATGCACAAATGAATAAATGTAATACACTGTATAAATGGACTGAAGGTCAAAAATTACAGGATCTCAATAGATGCAGAAAAGGCATTAGACAAAATCCAACATCCCTTCATGATAAAAGTCCAACAGAATCTTGGAATAGAAGAAACATATCTCAACATAATAAAGGCTATTTATGACAAACCTACAGCCAACATAATACTAAATGGCAACAACTTGAAACTTTTCCATTAAAATCAGGAATAAGACAAGGCTGTCCATTGTCCCCCCTTTTATTAAAAATAGTACTGGAATTCTTAGCTATAGCAATAAGGCAAGAGACACATAAAAGGGATACAAAGTGGAAAGGAAGAGATCAAATTATTATTTGCAGATGATATGATTCTATACATAAAGGACCCTAAAAACTCTACCAACAAACTGTTATAGCCGATAAACACTTTAGCAACATAGCAGGATACAAAATAAACACACAGAAATCTGTAGCCTTTCTATATACTAATAACAAACATGCAGAAGATGAAATCAGGGAATCACTCCCATTCACAATTGCCTCAAAAAAAAAATACTTTGGAATAAAACTAACCAAGGAAGTGAAGGATCTCTACAATGAAAACTTTAAACTGCTCAAGAAAGAAATTGCAGAAGACAGTAGGAAATGGAAAGACATCCCATGTTTTTGGATTGTAAGATTTGGATTGTGAAAATATCAATCTTACCAAAAGCAATGTACACATTTAATGCAATCCCCATTAAAATTCTAATGACATTCTTCATGGAAATAGAAAAAAGGAAGTATTTACTTCAGAGGTAACAATACCTACCTGGGATATGAGAAGTTATTACTGTTCAAACTGACAAAATTGCTACCTTGAGTACATTTAGATTTAAAAGTATATTTTAAACAAGTTTGGCCAAGGGCTGGAGAAATGGCTAAGCGGTTAAGGTGCTTGCCTGCAAAGCCAAAAGACCCAGGTTTGATTTTCCAGAACCCATATAAGCCAGATACACAAGGTGGTGCATGCATCCGAAGTTCATTTGCAGTGGCTGGAGGCCCTGGCATGACAATTCTCTCTCCCCCGCCCCCTCTCAAGTAAATATAGAAATAAAGAAACTTTTTTTTTTTAAAGGAAGTTTGGTCAGGTACAGTGATATGTGTCTTTATTCTTAGCTAATCAAGAGCCTGAGACAGGAGGATCACTTGGGCCTAGGAGTTTCAGTCCAGCCTTGGTAGTACAGTGAGATTTCCCCTGGCACAATAAAAATAGGGTGGGGATGGAGCTCAGTAGTAGTGTGCTTGCCTTGCAAGTATACAGCCCAGGGTTAGATCCTCAGCACTGTAAAAAGAAAATAAAATATAGTTAGGCATGGTGGACCCAGCCTTTAATTCCAACACATGGGAGGCTGAGGTAGGAGGATCGCCATAAGCTCGAGGTCAGCCTAGGGAACAGAATGAGTTCTGTGTCAGCCTAGGCTGGAGGAGACCCTGACTCAAAAACTACAATTAAATTTAAAAAATGGCTCACATTTACTAAGGATTCCCTATGTTCCAAGTGTTTTGCTGTATTAATTCAGTTACATATAAGTAGAAAACTTGCTTAGTTTTCCCTGGATGGATGTGTAGCTCAGTCACAGAGCATATGCCCAGCATTTGCAAGCCCCTGGTTTCAATGACCAGCATAAAAAATTTAAAAATTAAATAAAAAGAAAGACAACTGAAAGTAGCTCTTACCAGAGAAGATATCAAATAAACTTGTTCCATCACCATTGTCATCATCCGCTGCCATGATCCTATATCCTTTTAATAGGTGCCATCTAAGTTATTAAATATAAAGATTGTACACTGTTAGAATAAATTTAGCTTCATGATAAAAAAGCAACATTCAAATTTGGACACAGTCTAAAAAGCAAATAATAATAATATAATAAAAATAATATAATCAGCTGGGCGTGGTGGCATACATCTTTAATCCCAGCACTTGGGAGGCAGAGGTAGGAGGATCACCATGAGTTCGAGGCCACTCTGAGACTACATAGTGAATTCCAGGTCAGGCTGAGCTAGAGTGAAACCCTACCTTGAAAAGACAAAATAAATAAATAAATAAATAAATAAAATAATAATAACAATAAAAAATCTAAGATTTCCTCAGCAAAAGTCTGTAGTTTAGACTTTAAGCTACAAAAAAAACCTTAAACCATATAATGAAGATCTTAAACTTGATGTGATTAAGTCATGCATGTAGAAGGTAAATAATGCTAACTTTATAAAATAGGTCAAAATATAGTAATATGTGCCAGGCTCTGGATTTAATTCCCAACACTAAGGGGGGGGGATCACACAATATAAATTAACTTTTCCACTAAAATAAGAACTATCACTATTAAAAGCAAACATGTAAGAAATCACACACAAGTTTGTGATGTAGCTTATTGGTGGAATATTTGCCAAGAATATGTGAGATTCTAGGTTTGATCCTCAGCACTACAAAAATAAATAACACAGGCACATATATGAACATGCACACACACAGAGTAGAAAATGGACAAAAGATAAACATTGGTTTTATAGCTCAACATGGTGACATTATACCCCAAATCCCAACACTCTGGAGTCTGAGGCAGAAGGATTCAAAGTTTGAAGGCAACCTGGGCTATATAGAAAGAACATGTCTCAAAAAAAGAGAAAGAAACCCACAAAAAATGCTTCTAGAATTAAAACATGTTTAATGCCAGTAATAATGGAGGAATGGCAAATGAAGAGGTTAGGAAAGCACTGGCATCATCAGAACTAATCACCTGGCTTAAAAAGATCTTTGGCTGGAGTTTGGGAGGGCTTCAGGGGGATTCCCACAATTTTGAATGAAAAGTGATTCACTGTGTTTAAACTGTTTCACACAAACAATGTGGTTTATGCTAAACATCTCTGGGATGCTAACATTTTGGGTAACTGCCAAGTAGACAAAGCCTACATATGATGAAGTAGCAGCTCCAGAAACTCACTGGAAGTTAGAAATATGTTTATAAATATACCTAACCTACTGAACATATCTACCCCCGCCCCTGAGGTAGGGTCTCACTCTATCTAGCCCAGGCTGACTTGGAACTTACTCTGTAGTCACAGGCCTGCCTCGATCTCAGAGTGATCCTCCTACCTCTGCCTCCCTAGTGTATATATTAAAGGTGTACGCCACCATACCCAGACATCATATCTTAACATCATATGCTAACAACACTGTATACTGTAGAATATCTGTTTTCCTCATAATCATGTCAATGATCGGAAGCCCTGACTTGCTACTGCTGCCCAGAATCATAAAATATGTTTGTCTCATATGTTGCTAGCAATTAAAGATGAAAATTCACATATGCCTACTGAATGTGTATTACCTTCCAAAAATCCCAAGTTAGGGACCAACTATATGGAATCACTTTTTTTTTTTTTTCTGAGGTAGGGTCTCATTCTAGCCCAGACTGAGCTGGGCCTCACTCTGTAGTCCCAGGCTGGCTTCAAACTCACAGCCATCCTCCTACCTCTGCCTCTCAAGTGCTGGGATTAAGGTATGTGCTACTACGTCCAGCTATATTCTTTTTTTTTAGTTAGCATACAAAATAATGGGTTTTACTGTGACAGTTTCATGTTTACATTGTAGTTTGCCTATACCCTACCCCAATTACTCTCTCTCGTTCCTTGGCTCCCCTTTCTCCCAGCTTTATGATCCTTCCTTCTGCATATGGATATACAAAAACATATATAAAATTCTATATATAGAGAAAACATGGGATATTTTCTCCTCACTATCCTCATCTCTCCCTCCATTTAGACTTCCTTCTACACCAGTTTTCTTTCTCCTTTCATGTGGTATATATACATACATATGTACCTTTAAATACAGATTTTTGCATGAGTAAAGTATTTGTGATCTTTGAATCTGGCTTCTCTTAACATGATGATCCCTACAAATGACATAATTTCATCCTTTGTTATGACCTAATAAAACTCGGTTGTGTATGCACCACATTTTCTATCTCCCACTCACTTTTCATTTTTTTTTTTTTTTTACATTTAAGTGCTAGGGATTGAACCCAGGGTCTCATGCATGCTAGGTAAGTGCTCTACTACTAAGCTACAGTCCCAACATTCTTCCTTTCTTTTTAAATTTTGAGACAGGTTTTTGCTAAGCTCTCTAGGTTGGCCTAGAACTCACACTGTAACCCAGGCAGTTTTTGAACTTGTAGTTCTGCCTCAGCCTAAGTAGCTGGGGTTAGAAGACCATGCCACTGGGCCAAGGTATACTATATTTTCTTTATACATTCACTTATTGATGGGCATCTAAACTGGTTCCATATCTTGGCTATTGTGAATAGTGTTGCAATAAACATAGATAAACAAGTCAGTCTAACTAGAATGAGATGGAATCTCAAAGTATTTTTTTGCACTTTCTGGATGGCTAGGGATATTGAACACTTTTGTTTTATAGTGTATGCATGTATATGTATGATGAGGTGCTCTGTATGTTCACCTTTGATGGCTGGAAAACATCAGGTGCCCCCCTTATCACTTATCCACCTGTTGTGCTTTTTATTTTTTTTTCCTTTCTTTTTTTCAAGGTAGGGTCTCACTCTAGCCCAGGCTTACCTGGAATTCTAGCCTCAGGATGGCCTAGAACTCATCTGCCTCCCACGTGCTGGGATTAAAGGCATGAGACACCACACTGGGCCCATCTGTGTTTTTTTGTTTTGTTTTGTTTTGTTTTTTTAAATAGCAGAATCTCCTACTCATTCTGGAACTTGCCATTCACGAGCCCCAGTGATTTCTTCATCTCTGCTCTCAAAAGACTGGGGTTACAGACCTGTGTAGCAACACACAGCTATTTATGTGGGTTCTGGAGATCGGAACTGGGGTGGTCTCAGGTCCCTCAAGCCCTCATGATTGCACAGGAAGTATACTTAACCACTGAGTCATGACCTGGAATTCAATCTGGAGTCTCTCGGTAGCCTTGAACTTGCAAAGATCCTCCTACCTCTGCCTCCCAGGTGCTGGGATTAAAGGTGTGTGCCACCATGCCTGGCTAAAGATAACCTTTTTTTAAGTCTTTAAAAAATATTTATTTATTTATTTATTAGAAAGAGAGAGAAGCAGATAGAGAATGGGCATCCCAGGGCCACTGCAAACAAACTCCAGATATATGTGCCACCTCATGCATCTGGCTTATGTAGGTACTAGGGAACTGAACCTGGTTGCTTAGGTGTGAACAGGCAAGCGCCTTAACCACTAAGCCATCTCTCCAGCCCCTCTAACACTATCTTGGAACAGTTTAAAAAATATTTACGGGAGCCAGGCATTATGGCACTTTTCTTTTCTTTTCTTTTTCTTTTTTTTTTTTTGAGATAGGGTCTCACTCTAGCCCAGGCTGACCCAGAATTCTGGAATTCACTATGTAGTCTCAGGGTGGCCTCGAACTCACTGTGATCCTCGTACCTCTACCTCCCGAGTGCTGGGATTAAAGATGTGTGCCACCATGCCCAGCTTGGCATATGCTTTTAATCCTAGCACTCTGGAGGCTGAGGGAGGACTGACATGAGTTCAAGGCCAGCCTGTGCTATAGAGTGAGTTCCAGGTCAGCCTGGACTAGAGTGAGACCCTGCTTCAAAAAACAAATTTACTTCTATCTAACATCTATCTATAGGTGGGTGGGGCTAAAAAGATGACTCACAAAGCCTGATCACTAGGGTTTCTAAGCCACCCACATAAAACCAGACTCAAAAAGGGCCACACAAAAGCCGGGCGTGGTGGCGCATGCCTTTAGTCCCAGCACTCGGGAGGCAGAGGTAGGAGGATCGCCGAGAGTTCGAGGCCACCCTGATACTACATAGTGAATTCCAGGTCAGCCTGGACCAGAGTGAGACCCTACCTAGCAAAACCAAAAAAAAAAAAAAAAAAAGGGCCACACAAGCTTCTGGTTTTCGTTTGCAGGGGCAAGGGGGGCCAGGCACCCATGCACACACATGTGCATGGACACAAATAAAACAAACAAACAAATTTATCGAGGGCTAGAAAGATGGCTCAGCAGTTAAAGCACTTTCTGTGCAAACATGAGCGCCTGCAGAGGCCTGAGAGACTATTCCAGTTTGATCCCCAGGACCGACATGCACAGCTTGCTTAGTCCTATGGAAAGTAGAGTCCAGAGAATTACCATGGTTGCAAAAAAAGGGCAAGCTCTGGGATCAGTAAGAAACTCCAGCTAAAGTAAGAATGGGTAGTGACCACACAGAGAGTCACATGGGCACATACATGTTGCACATACTCTCCCCCCATAAACACTTACTGGCCATTTGTGTCTTGTCTTTTGAAAACCATTCAATTTATTAGCTCATTTATTCAAGTTCTTTATAGACATCAACCTTTATAGATATTAATCAAGCTATTAACCCACTGTCAAATGTGTAATTGTCAATGATTTTCTACCATCCTGTGTGTAGGCTGTGATTATTTCTTAAATTATTGTAACTCTCCTAAAGTTCCGCCCCCTCTCGGCAAGCCCAATAGACTGGCCTTTTTTTTGGGGGGGAGAATTGGCACGCTAGGGCCTCGAACTACTGCAATCCAACTCCAGATGTGTACACCTCCATGTGTGCATTTGTGACACTGAATGTTTGGGTGACTGTGCATCTGGCTTACATGGGACCTGGAGAGTTGAACATGAGTCCTTAGGCTTTGCAGGTAAGTGCTTTAACTGCTAAGCCATATCTCCAGCCCCTAACAAGTTTCCATAATACCAATTACTTGTCTTTCAATTTTCTACATGAAAGCCAAAATTAATCCTTGCAAGTAAAGTCTTTTTTTTTTTTTTTTTTTTTGGTTTTTCGAGGTAGGGTCTCACTCTAGCTCAGGCTGACCTGTAATTCACTATGTAGTCTCAGGCTGGCCTCGAACTCTTGGCGATCCTCCTACTTCTGCCTCCCGAGTGCTGGGATTAAAGGCGTGCGCCAACACGCCCAGCTTGTAAAGTCTGTTTTACTTCAAAACCACCACCACCAAAACAACTTGAGTTCCCCCGCACAGAACTCAATCTGTCTAGAAATGTCTATTGCTACTTTTTTTTTGAAGTAGAGTCTCACTCTAGCCCTGGAATTCACTATGTAATCTCAGAGTGGCCCTGAACTCATGGCGATGCTGCTACCTCTGCCTCCCAAGTGCTGGGATTAAAGGAGTGCACCACCACAACCAGTTCTTATCACTTTTGTAACCACCGCCTACTCCTTCCCCAGTATATTTCATCCCACCACACAGTGAATTCCAGGTCAGCCTTGGATAGAGCAAGACCCTACCTTGAAAAACAAAAACAAACAAACAAAAATCAATGACAACAAACCCTACCCACATTTGGTGGAAGTGCAAACTGGTACAACCATTATGGAATTCAGGGTAGAGGTTTCTCAAAGAGCTAAAATGTTCTGAGAAACTACTATATGACCAAGCTATACACCACTCTTGGGCATATACCCTAAGGACTCTCTATGCTTACTATAAAGATACTTGCTCATCCATATCTATTGCTACTCCATTTACAATAGCTAGTAAATAAATGGAACCAGACTAGATGCCCACTAACTGAATGGATAATGATGTGGTACATATACAGAATGGAGTTTTATTCAGCTGGTAAGAAAAGGGGCTGGAGAGATGGCTCAGCAATTAAGGACCTTGCCTGCAAAGTCTAAGGACCTGGGTTTGATTCCCCAGTACCCATTTAGAGCCAGATGCACAAGGTGGTGCACGCATCTGGAGTTCATGTGCAAAGGCTAGAGGCCCTGGCATACCCATTTCTCTCTCTCTCTGCCTCTCTAAAATAAATAAAACAGAGAAGTGGGGAGACAAACAAAAGTGCTGCTTCCATAGTGAGCCCAACAATCAATGCCAGGGTGAAGGAGACAAACACTAAGGATACTCAAAACATACCAAAGCCGAAACCAGAGGTTCCTAAGAGCTCATCACAGCAGAAGACTTAAAACACACACACCATGACTCAGGGAATTTTGGAGAAGGGGGGGGGAGTGGAATGATTCTGAGAGCCACAAGTTGGGATGTCATGCCCACAAGCATTGTCTCCTCCCCATAACTGACTGCTGCTCCCACAATACATAAGCCACAACCCTATGGGGAATACCAGCAACAAAAAAATAAATGTTTTGGTTTTTTTTTAAGGGGATGGAAAGGTTCAAGTGGGAATAGGAGGAGGGAAAGAGGGAATGGAGGAAGAGATGGCTCAGCATTAAGAGACTTTCCTGCAAAGCCTACTGGCTCAGGTTCAATTCCCAAGCCACCCAAGAAAAGCTGGATGCTAAAGTGGCACAAATACCTGGCATTTGTTTGCAGTGGTAAGATGCCCCGACACCCACACATGCAAATAAAAATTTAAAAATATATATATCAGAAAAGTTTGAACCCAATTACCCTACACAGGTGGTCAATGTTGCTCCCAGAAGCTACATGTGACAGGAAAATCCCAGGGCCAGGAGTGGAATACCTCTCAGTGAGTTGTTGGTCAGGGAGGCCCCTGAGACTCCCAAGCTATACTGACTATTGTCAAGGCTCTTGGTTGCCCACCAGAACTGGATGGTAAGACCCTATTGTTAAAGATACCACATGCTGCAGACACTGAGAAATCAAACTGTACCTGAGTTGGAAGCCTCCTCCCTACTGGCTGTCACAGTGCTATAAAGTGCTATGCAGGCAGCCGGGGGAAAACGTCATCAATGGTCCTACCCAGCAGTGAACCTGGTGAGCTACACAACTGACCAACCAGGCAAAACCTTTGGTGCAATATTGGCATGACTGTTATGGAGGCAACCAACTGCACTGAGACTGCATCTGAGGCTGGTATGAATTCACATTGGGCATGCAAACCTAGACACAAGCCTATGACTGAGATAGAAGGGAAGCTACAACTGTTGTTTGATTAAATGGATAAACTGTACCCATCAAATTACCCTCTAAAAAACTGTCTAAACCATCCATAGTGTTGCTCTTACTTTTTGTCAGGGAAGTTTCTTTTTTTTAAACATTTAATATTTTTATTTATTTACTTGACAGAGAAAGGGGGGAGGGAGAGAGAGAAAGAGACAATGGGCATGCCAGGGCCTCCAGCACTGCAAACAAACTCCAGACGCATGCACCCCCTTGTGCATCTGGCTAACGTGGGTCCTGGGGAATCGAACCTGGGTCCTTTGGCTTTGCAGGCAAACGCCTTAACTGCTCAGCCATCCCTCCAGCCCTGAGAAGTTTCTTTTTGTAGTTGGTGTTAACTACTAGGGAGACTCAAAACTTACCAAAATGCTGAGGATAAATGTGGCGCACTTGGTGCTTACTCAGACATTTAAATCACCTCCTACAAGGCGTAGGGAACATTGTGGAAGAGAGGGCAGAAAGAGTGCCAAAGTCAGAGAATGGGGAGGAGTGCTTTGAAACTTTGTCTTCTGGACACAAAGTGACCATTGCATTAAGGGCCTCACAGTGACTGCTCTTGCCTGTAAAAGACCTGCACAATATCCTATCAATATTTTGTCATGGATGGTAGAGGACAAAAAGAAAAGGAAACAAAGAGAGAAGAGGAGAGATGAGAAAAAGAGAGACAGAAAAGCAAAGAGGGACTAGTTGGAAAGAAGATGTTCAGTGGAAGGGGAGGTGGTGGTAGGAGAACACAAAACAAAAGTAATGGGAGGGCATTATGATCAAAATATATACACATGTATGAAAACTGTCAAAAATTTTTTGGTGTTTTTTGGGGTAGGGTTTTACTCTAGCCAAGGCTAACCTGGAACTTACTATGTAGTCTCAGGGTGGCCTCAAATTCACAGCCATACTCCTAACCTTTGCCTCCTAAGTGCTGGGATTAAAGGCATGCACCACCATGACTGGCTAAAAAAGTTTTTTTTTGTTTGTTTGTTTGTTTTTAAAGATACTTGGGGCTGGAGAGATGGCTTAGCAGTTAAGGTGCTTGCCTGTGAAGCCTAAGGACCCAGATTCAATTCCCCAGTACCCACATAAGCCAGATGCACAAGATGGTGCATGTGTCTGGAGTTCATTTGCAGTGGCTAGAGGCCCCGACCATGCCCACCAATTCAAATATTTTTAAAAACCTCTTTGAGCCGGGCGTGGTGGCGCACGCCTTTAATCCCAGTACTCAGGAGGCAGAGGTAGGATTGCTGAGAGTTCGAGGCCACCCTGAGACTACACAGTGAATTCCAGGTCAGCCTGGACCAGAGTGAGACACTACCTCGCAAAACAAAAAAAAAAAAAAAAAAAAAAAAATTGAAATGGGCTGTAGAGATGGCTTAGCAGTTACGGCGCTTGCCTGTGAAGCCTAAGGATCCAGGTTCGATTCTCCAGGTCCCACGTAAGCCAGATGCACAAGGTGGTGCATGCATCTGGAGTTTATTTGCAGTGGCTAGACTCCCTGGAGCACCCATTCTCTCTCTCTCTCTATCTAAAATAAATTAAATAAAAATAAAAACAAAAAGTTAAAAAAAAAGCAAAAAAAAAAAAAAAGAAAAGTATTTTAAAAAACATATTTGAGAGTGTGAGTGAGCATGGGTGTACCAGGGCCTCTAGCTGCTGCAAACAAACTACAGATGCATGTGCCACTTTGTGCATCTGGCTTTATGTGGATACTAAGGAATAGAACCTGGGCTAACATGTTTTTGCAAGCAAGTGCCTTTAAGCACTGAGCCATCTCCCCAGCCCATAAAGGTTTTTAACAATTCTGCTTGTAAGACCCTGCATGAACTGGCCTATACCCTCCATTGGTTTACTCTACATGATCCTTCCACATACCCCGGTAGTCTGTGCTCTTATCATACTGGCTTTCTTTTAGCTCCATGAACATGCTGCTGCTTGTTCTCTCCCACTCAGGGATTCTGCAGAGTGCTATCTGCTCAACACTCTACCTTCATTTAACTGCTACTTTTACTTAAGCAATGCTGAGTCTCCCCTAGCCACTCTAAGTGTTCACTAGGTCAGATCCTCTGTTAATATATTCTTTTCTTTAATGTTTTATTTATTTATTTGAGAGAGAGAAAGAGAAAGAGGCAGATAAAGAGAAAGAGAGAACGGGCTTGCCAGGGCCTTTCACCACTGTAAACGAACTACAGATGCATGTGCCCCCATTGTGCATGATGCCTTACATGGGACTTGGGGAATCAAACCGGGGTCCTTAGGCTTCGCAGGCAAATGCCTTAACCACTAAACCATTTCCCCAGCCTCCAATATATTCTTATATTATTATGTCCTTCACCTACATGATTTCTCCCACAGTTCAGGACTCCTGAAGAAACATCCATGTAAACTGATACATCCATGAAAACAAGGACCAATTCTGTTCTGCTCACTCACTATTATATTTTCAGTTTTTTTTTTTTTTGTTTGTTTGTTTGTTTTTTGAGGTAGGGTCTCACTCTGGTCCAGGCTGACCTGGAATTAACTATGTAGTCTCAGGGTGGCCTCGAACTCTCAGTGATCCTCCTCCTTTGCCTCCCGAGTGCTGGGATTAAAGGTGTGTGCCACCACGCCCAGCTTATATTTTCAGTTTTTAGCACATGTCCTGGCAGATTGGTAAGCAATAGAACAGTATTTGTTAAGTTAATGAAAATCCTAATTTGTTAAAGATGATTCTGAAGTTTCTATCTCTGATAAGGTAAAGGAATGCCTTTGGTGGAAATGGAGAAATTAAAAAGACATGATGGGGCTGGAGAGATGACTTAGTGGTTAAGGAGTTTTCCTGTAAAGCCTAAGGAAGGACCCAGGCTCAATTTCACCCAGTACCCATGTAAAGCCAGATGCATAAAAAAGTGCATGCATCTGGAGTTTGTCTGCAGTGGCTAGAGGCCCTGATGCACTTATTCTTTCTCTCTCTCTCTTTCACACATCTACCCCTCCTCCATAAAATAAATTTAAAAAGACATGATGATTACCTGTATGACAGTCAGATGGAGATGCCTGAGTTTGTAATAAAAAGAGAAGTCATGACATTATGATTTGGAATGCATCAGCATCTTGGTGATAAAACCACAAAAGACAGTTATTCTCCTGAAGAATTAAAATAGAGGAGGGAGAAGATAAACAGTATGTATAGTATTAGAATATACTCAGAAGAGACCTTTCTAGTCTTGCTTTCACTTCTCCCACATGAAGATCTCATCCCACAGATGCACCACTGTGAAAAGTGTAGAGGTGAAAATTTAAAACTGGAGAACCCTAACTCAAAAACATTTGCTGGGTTGGTGATGTTCCTCAGTAATAGTGTGTGTTTGGCGCATGCTTAAGCCTAGGAATAGGAACTAGGAGTAAGGCGGCTCCATTTTTTACCCTACTGACTGTCCAGTGTTCTAACCCATAAGCTAAGCCTGTCCAGAGCCAAGAAAAACTCCATCACTCTCAAAACATTACTGTGTGAACACACAAACACACAGATGCAAGTACACTTACCCCCCCCCCCCACACGATCTTTTTTTGTTGCTTTTTGAGGCAGGGTCTCACTGTAGAACACAATCTGTAGCCCAGGTTGGCCTCAAACTTACAGTGATTCTCTTACATCAGCTGGAATAATAGGCACAAGCCACTATAACTGGCTTCATATATAATCTCTTTTTAAATTTATTTGCAAGGAGAGAATAAGTACACCAGGGCCTCTGGCCACTGCAAATAAACTCCAGATGCATGCACCACTCTGTGTACCTGGCTTTATATGGGAACTGGGGAATCTAACCTAGGTTGCTAGGCATTGCAGGCAAGCACCATAACAGCTGAGCTCTCTCTCCAGCCGATAAATAATCTTTTAAGAAACAATTCCAGCCGGGCCTGGTGGCACACGCCTTTAATCCCAGCACTCAGGAGGCAGAGGTAGGAGGATCGGCCATGAGTTCAAGGCCACCCTGAGAATACAGAATGAACTCCAGGTCAGTCTGAACTAGAGTGAGACCCTACCTCGAAAAACAAAACAAAACAAAAAGCAATTCCAGTGTTTCACAAAGTATGTAAGAGGCTTATTTAGTCTTTTCTTTTTGATAGGTCAGTGTCTTAAAAAGGCAGTGTGAAGTTTTAATTTTTAAATTGAGACAAGCATTTGTAGAGAAAAACAGTAAAAAGCTAAAGCCCTGAAGATAGAAAGGGCAAATACTGACAAAAACTGGCATACACTGTTCATTTACTATGTGCCAGGTACTGAACTAAATTCTATATATTATTAACTTTCTTTAAATAATCCTTAATTTTCTATTAGACTCATATTATTCTTTATTCCATTTTATAGATGAGGAAACCGACACAGTCCATTAAGAAATTTGTCCAAGACTAGTAAATGGAGAGCTATAACTACACCGCAGCCAAATGACCAAAACCAAGAATATTAAGTGTAAATATTATCAAAGGGGAGGTCATTTATAAAATGACAGGAGATACTAGGAGAAAATGGTTTGAGGAATGGAGGCGGGCTAGAGATCTCTTGCTTTGATGCCCCCTCCCCCGCCCCGCCGCGTTTCTTTCCAAAGTGAAGCTGAGGGAGTTGGGAGAAGAACCTTGAGAGGCAAAAGGTTGGCGCAGGTCCTGTGGAGAGAATAGGAGACCCAGGAAAAAAAGTTGAAAAGTCAGAATCAAAGCAAACGTGATCCTGAAACACAAATCCTTAATTCTGAGAATTTTACATTCACATCTTAGTTTACTATGTCAGGGATGGTTCCAACAGCTGCAGAGACCAAGACAGTCTTCTCTCAGCAACAGGGATCACCTGCCACTCACTGGGGAAGCAATTTCTCCAGAGACTCTCGCTGGAAAGCATTGAAATGCGGGTACCAAGGCGAAGCTGGGTGGGGGAGGGGGAGGGACGGGAGGTTAGAAGACGGGCTGAGGGCAACTCCTCCACGCGCCGGCTCCCGGCTCCCTCCCGGACCATCCTCCCGGCCCCCAGGGGGGCGCGGAGGTCGACCCACGGGCCGGAGAACGCGGCTACCTGCGGGCCCCTGTCCGGCGCAGCCCTGCGTCCCCGCCTCGGCCGTCCCAGGCGGACTCGCTCCGACACCAGCTTCCGGGACGCCGCCAACCTCGCTCAGGGCACGACAGCACGGAGCACCTCCACTCTCGCTGCCCCGTCCCGGGGACCCCACAGGCACTTACCGGCCCGGCCGGCCCAGCCCCACACGGCCCGATTCCTTCTGGACACCGACGTCGCTCCGCTAACTCCTCCAATACCAGCCCGCCATCAGGGCGCGGGGGCGGGACCGAGTACGGACTACCAATCACATCAGACGTAGAGCACGTCTTCGCGCACACAACCAGTTCCCGCCTTGGGAAAGGGGAAAAAAAACCCTCCAGTTGGCGCCAAACTCTAGTATTCAGCATAGGTTCTAAAGGGAAGGGGGCGGGAGGGGGCGAGGAGTGGTGACTGGGCGAGGCTTCACCTGCGGAAGGGGCTCTAGACCAGAGGAGGGGCGGGGAAAGGAAGGGGAAGGTCAGGAAAACGAAAGGAAGCTCTGCTGAGGCTCATTTCTTCTCCGCTTTCTGCCCAATGTCAGGCTTGCCCCTTTAGTCCTTTGATTCTATCAACCGGGTGCTAGACAGTGCTGAGTGCTGCTGAAGATGAATAAACTTGTCTCTTGCCTTTAAGATGTGATAGAGCATTTAGCACAGAAGGTTGGGGGAGTATTGAAGGAAGCAACACTAATTTAGTAGGGTAGAAGATAGGGAGATAGAATACCAACCAAAATATAAATAAATAAAATAAATAAAAATAAAAGCCCGAGTGTGGTGGCCCACGCTTTTAATCCCAGCACTTGGGAGGCAGAGGTAAGAAGATCTCTGAGCTTCGGAGGTCACATGAGAATACAGAGTGAATTCCAGGTCAGGCTGGGCTAGAGTGAGACCCTACTCAGAAAAACCAAAAGAATAAAAAATAAAATAGAATACCTAAGTTGCTTTACAGAACCTTCTGGTACCAGAGGTGCTATAATTCTGGCCTTAGGCATGTGGCCTTCACAACTGATGGGTGACAAAGTATAGCCATCTTTGACTACTAAATCAGAAATTTTAATTTCTGTTTTTTAATATTGAGGATCGAACCTA
Source organism: Orientallactaga sibirica (assembly GCA_036365145.1). NCBI lineage: Eukaryota > Metazoa > Chordata > Mammalia > Rodentia > Dipodidae > Orientallactaga > Orientallactaga sibirica. The sequence goes on from JAEOAD010000020.1 coordinate 1,956,929, forward strand.
CAACCTCACACATATGAGGCAAGCAATCTACCATTAACCTATATCCACAGCCTTAATATTTATTTATTTATTTAATTTATTTTGGTAAATACATTTTACTTTGAGACAGAGTTTCTCTAAATTGTTCAGTCTGGACTTATAATCCTCCTGCCTCAGCCTCTGGAGTAACTCTAGTTATAGGTCAGCACCACTAGTCCCATATAATTTGATCTTGATTCCTATTTATTTCCTCATGTAGTTCTCCATTTTATGTGTAACAATCAACTTACTGCATTCTTTAAATTTTTCAGAAAGGCCCCAATTTGGACAACATATTCTGGCAGATCATTAACATTCTCTCTGATCAACTTTGCTTTGGAAGAAAAATTAGTCAGATGGGCATTATTACAAGTTCAGAAGCCACGGCTGATAAAAACAGCAAGTAGATGGTCTGCAAGACATCCATTCTTGGAGAATAGTAGTAAAGAGCTTAGTTGTAAAATGCACATGCTAAGCCTACAGGAGGCCTGGGTTCCCTACATCTAACAAGTATCTATGTTCAAAGAAATCAAAGAAGAAAACCACCTCCTGAAGGAATCCCAAGAAAACACAGGAAACCAACTTAATGAAATAAGAAGGTCAATACAAAACATGAGCAAGGAAATGAAAAAATATTAATCAGAAATACTAAAAATGAAAAACAGAGTAAGTCAACAAGAAAACTCTGTAGAAAGTCTCACCAGTAGAATGGATCAAGGAGAGGATAGAATATCTAAACTAGAAGACCAGGTGGCAGATCTAATACAGACCAACAAAGAAAAGACCAACTAATGGGAATTCCAAGACATTTGGTCACTATGAAGAGATAAACATAAGTATTCAGGGCATAGTAGAAGGAGAAGAAATTTACGCAAAGGCATAGTACATATTTTCAACAAAATCGTAGAAGAAAATTTCCCCCAAGTAGGGAAAGTGATGCCAATGCAGATACAGGAAGCCTACAGACAAAATCAGGAAAGAACCTCTCACCATCATATTATAATTAAACTTCAAAACACACAAACCAAAGAAAAAATATTGAAAGCAGTTAGAGAGAAAACTCAAGTCACATACAAAGGCAAGCCCATCATGATAACAGTGGATTACTCAACACAAACTTTAAAAGCCAGAAGGGCTTGGAATGATGTATTCCAAGATCTGAAAGATAACAACTGTCAACCATGGTTGCTTTATTCTACAAAGCTATCCATTCAAATAGATGGAGAAATAGGACATTCCACAAAAAAGCAGGCTAAAGGAATATTTGAAGACAAAACCAGCTCTATAGAATATACATAAAAGGATCCTCCATGCTGAAGAAAAAGAAAAGCACACATATAAAGAACCTGGAAAAAACAAACCATACTCAAATATCAGTTAATACAAGAGAGCAAAGGTAAAACTGGAAGAACTACAAAGCAAGAAAAATGGCAAAAAGAAATTCACACCTTTCAATAATAACATCAACAGCCTCAATGCCCTGACCAAAAGAAACAGATTTACAGACTGGATTAAAAAAGCAAGATCCTTCAATTTGTTGCCTCCAAGAAACTCATTATTTCTACAAAAGATGAACACTATCTTAGGGTGAAAGATTGGAAAATGGTGTTTCAAGCAAATGGGCTTAGAAAACAAGCAGGTGTTGCTATACTAATATCTCACAGGGTAGACTTCAGACCAACATTAGTTAGGAAAGATAATGAAAGTCACTTTATATTTATTAAAGGAACACTCCAACAGGAGGACATTACAATCCTAAACATATATGCACCGAACATGGGGGCTCCCAATTTCATCAAACCCTATAGAATTAAGGTCACAGATAACACCAAGCAGAATTGACTCCAACACCCCACTCTCATCAATTCACAAGTCATCCCAGCAAAAAATATACAGAGAAACATACGGATTAAATGAGATCATGGAACAAATGAACCTAACAGATGTCTACAGGACATTTTACACAAATTCTACAGAATACACATTATTTTCAGCAGCACATGGAACATTCTCTAAAATAGACCATAAATTAGGACACCAAGCAAATCTTAACAAATACAGGAAAATTGAAATAATTCATTACACTCTATCTGATCACAATGGGATCAAACTACAAATCAACAGCAAGAAAAGCTATAGTGCATACACAAAATCATGGAAACTGAACAACAGCACTAAATGATGAGTGGGTCAATGAAGAAATCAAAAAGGAAATAAAAAAAATTCATAGAATCAAATGATAATGAGAACACAGCATACCAAAACCTTTGGAGCACAATGAAAGCAGTCCTAAGAGGGAAAGTTATAGCTTTATGTGCCTATATTAACAAATGAGAAAAGTTGCAAGTAAACAACTTAATGCTTCACCTTAAGGCCTTGGAAAAAGAAGAACAAGGCAATCCAAAAACCAGTAGATAGAGAGAAATAATAAAGATTAGAGCAGAAATTAATGAAATAGAAACCAAAAAAATACAATCAATGAAATAAAGTGTTTATTCTTTGAAAGGATAAACAAGATTGATAAATCCTTAGCAAATCTGGCTGAAAGAAAGAAGAGACACAAATTAATAAAAACTCTGAAAGAAATGGATGAGTTCTTTGATTTATATGACCTACAAAAATTAAATCAAGATGAACTTAACCACTTAAATAGACCTATAACTAATATGGAGATCCAAGCAATTAAAATCTAACTAAAAAAAAGTCCAGGCCCAGCCGGGCATGGTGGCGTACACCTCTAATCCCAGCACTCAGGAGGCAGAGGTAGGTGGATTGCCATGACTTCAAGGCCACCCTGAGACTACATAGTGAATTCCAGGTCAGCCTGGACTAGAGTGAGATCCTACCTTAAAAAACCAAAACCAAAAAATAGAAAAGAAAAATTCAGGCCCAGATGGATTCCCTGGTGAATTTTGCCAGACCTTCATGGGAGAACTAACACCAATGATTCTCAAACTTTTCCATAACATAGAAAAGGAAGGAATCCTACCAAGCTCCTTCTACTAAGCCAGCATCACACTGATATCAAAACCAGACAAAGATAGAAAGAAAAAAAAAAAGAAAATTACAGACCAATCTCCCTCATGAACATAAATGCAAAAATTGCCAACAAAATATTGGCAAACAGAATACAAGAATATATCATAAAGATCATTCACCCTGACCAAGTAGGCTTTATCCCAGAGATGCAGGGATGGTTCAACATATACAAATCGATAAATGTAACACATTATATAAATGGACTGAAGGACAAAAATCACATGATCATCTCATTAGATGAAGAAAAAGCATTTGACAAAATCTAGCATCCCTTCATGATAGAAGTCCTACAGAAACTGGGAATAGAAGGAACATATCTCAACATAATAAAAGCTATTTATGACAAACCTACAGCCAACATAACACTGAGTGGAAAAAACTTGAAGCTTTTCCACTAAAATTAGGAACAAGACAAGGGTGTCCACTGTCCCACGTTTATATAATGTAGTACTGGAAGTCTTAGCCATAGCAATAAGGCAAGAGACTCATATAAAAGAGATACAAATTGAAAAGGAAGAGATAAAATTATTTGCAGATGATATGATTATATGTATAAAGGATCCTATAGATTCTACCAGCAAACTGTTAGAGCCATTGCTGAGGCTCTTGGTTTCGCACCAGGAATAGATGGTAAGACCCTATTGCTGAAGACTCCACATACTTGGGATGTACAGTTACTGAGAAATCCTTCTGGAGCTGAGCTGAAGACCTCCTCCATATAGAACAGCTGACAGAAAGCTTGAAAAAGCTACGCTGCATGCAGTTCAATGGGAGAGAGAGAAATCACCAGTGGAGATACTCAACAGTGGACACTGCAAGCCTTAAATTTGGCCAGCCTGGCCAAGTGAGTCATTAAGTGCAATAGTGGCATGTCTGTTATGAGGGAAACCAACTGCTCTCTAATTGGGCTGGAGGCCCACTCCATGGGAGGGAATACATCCCTGATACTGAAAAAACCTATGACAGGGGTAGTCATGAGCCCTAGGGGTGTAATGTCTGCTGGTGTCTGGCTAAAGGCATATACTATGCTCACCAAACTGCCTGGTAAGCACTTCTCTTAATGTTAATATATTAATGCTACTCTCACTTTTGGTTAGAGAAGCTTCTCTGTTCAGATGGCGGTAACCATGAAATGACTCAGAAGGCTGAGAAGAAGTGACAGAGGAGAGCTCAGCATGGAAATACCTCTATCACACCTTCCAAGACTCAGGGTCTATTGTGGAAGGGGTGGTGGGAAGAATTTTAGAACCAAAGGAAGGGTAGGACAACTTACAACACTCCTCCAGACACAAAATGGCCTGGATATCCATGACCTCACAGTGTCCAAGACTACCTACACAAGACCAACGTAATAGGAGGAAGTATGATGTCATTAAAATGAAAAGATTAATTGAGAGCGGGAAGGGGTGAGGAGTGGAGTTGCAATGGGTAAAGTGGGGGGAGGAGGGAATTACCATGGGTTATTGTCTACAATTATGGAAGTTGTCAATAAAAACAAATTAAAAGAAAAAAAATAGGAACAAGTCAGGCATGGTGGTACCTACTTGTAATCTCAGCACTTGACAGGATGAGATTGGAAGCTCTCCCAGAAGTTCACGCCTAACCTGGTCTATGTAGTTCCAGGCCTGCTTTGGATATCAAGTAATACCTTATCTCAAAAGCAAACACACCTTTAATCCCAGCACTTGGGAGGCATTAAGAGGATCACTGTGAGTTTGAGCCAGCCTGAAACTACATAGTGAATTCCAGGTTAACCTGGGCAAGAGCAAGACCATACCTTGGTTGGAGGGGTGGGAAGCAAACAAACAAAAAAGTTAGCAAAAATCCAGTTTTTTTTTCATGTGAACTGCAAATGTCAACATGAGTTTATAATTTTTAATTTTACTTATGTCTCAGTTCTGTTCCTTAAAGAATCAAGAGCTGGAGAGATGGCTCAGTGTAAGTAAAGTGTAAAAGAAAAGCAAAAGAGAACACTGGACTTGATCTCTATAGACAGACTGTTGAGAGAAACCACGAGGGGCAGCAACCTTCCTATGGGATGAAGGCTGAAGCACTGGGCCAGGCTGGGGAGTAAGCTTATAAGGAAAATCCTAAGAAAAACAGATTGGACCAGCTGCAGGTCCAAAGAAGTACATAAGGAACTATAGTTACTTGTGTCTTTACTCAGAATAAACCTTTTTAGCAAAACTGTGTAGGGAGGATATCCCACCAGATAGTTTCTGTTCCCTCAAGGTTTTCTGAGCTAAGGGAAGTTTATCAATTGGGAGTAGATGAGCCTGTGAAGACCATGTGTTTCTGAGGTTTCTTTACTGCCTGTTGGTCTTAGGGATATTTACTAACTCTTCAGTTCCTTCTAGTTTTCAGGGAAGGCTATAACCCTTCAGTCTGGACTCTGGAAAGATAAAAAAGGGAAGAACTGGGGATTGGTGAGGCATTTAGAGGAGCACTGTGTGGGCACGAATGGGGGTGGCAAGCTCTTCTCCAACTATTTTCTGCTGGTGGGGGGGACCAGTAGGTCTCTTGGGGTGTCCCACACAGTCCCATCGAAATTGGATGTTCAGGGGCTGATATTCAGTGGCCATGAAGAATTCAGTTACTTGCTGTGAAGGTGAGGGACCAAAAGAGAGGGTGAACACTATCATAATCAGGAGAATAAAATACATGTCAGAGACAGGATAGGTTAAACTTGAAGGAAGCAGAGCTGTGAGATTTCTTAACTTATATCAATAGATATCTTAGTTGGTCAGAGTGATGTCAGGTCACCTGTAGAAAATTAATATTATTGGACATTAAAAAGGGTAATACATTCCAAAATATTATTGGTATGGATTGGTAACATTTACCTCTCCACAATCATTGTAGTCCATCAGTGAAGTCTCAGTCACACAGTTGTGGCTTTGGGGAGTTTTTGCACTTTGTGTACATAGTAAGCTATTATCTCATGTTTATCTTATAAACAGGCAAAAAAGCAGCTCTTTAGGAGAGTGATAGTTATCAGAGCCATTAGGAAAGAAACACCTAGATCATGTCAAATCTGTTAGCCATTATGATCTGGTTATTATCCATGTATGATTTTTCTTGCATGTGATATAATATATATAGATGACATGAACATTATATTTAAGGTATAAAAAATAATAATATAGGAGATAGGTAAGGAAGAAGGAGCTGTTAACTTGTGGAATTATAAAGATTTGGTCAGGTAGGAAGTATAAGAGATTAGTGTTGAGGCAATATTTGAAATATCGTAAATTATTTTAAATTTAAATATGATAGAGATTAAGAAGTTAACTAATTCTGAAGTTTAGGTTTAAAGGTTTGTTTTTGTATAAGTCTTTAATATAGAAGGTTCATTGTCTTTACTTACTTGGTCCAAAGATCAAAAAGTCTTATCTTTAGGAGAACTAATGAAAGTATTTTAGGCTGAAAGGCTAAACTTTGACTTTAGTCTTGATAATTTCTTGTTACCAGTTGTTTATTTTATAAACATAATGAAATTATGCTTTATATAATTATATTGATTGTATAATACAATGAAATATATTTTATATAATTAGGTCCAGTTTATTCATTAGAAAAACTTTATTGCAAATAAATAAACATCTTACCCAATAGGAAAACATATCAGAGTAGAATACTTAAGAAACCTATTGTTGAGCCAGGCATGGTGGTACATGTCTTTAATCCCAGCACTCAAGAGGCAGAGGTAGGAGAATTGCCATGAGTTTGAGGCCACCCTGAAACTATGTAGTGAATTCCAGGTCAGTGAGACCCTACCTCGAAAAACAACAACCCCCCCCAAAAAAAAAAACAAAATACAAAAAAAAGGAAGGAAAGAAAGAAAACTATTGTTGTAGATGGGTTTTCTATGTAACAAAATAAAGGCTTAGTTTTGATTTTTATGCCACATTTAGATAGAGTTTAAATAAATAGACAAATCTAGTTAAAATATCTTGATCTTGTTAACCTTGATATTGATATGGGAAACTAAGGCTTACAGAATTGGCATTGCAGATGGAGTGGAGACTCAATCTATTTTAGATCACTGTGAGTCCAGGGGAAATTTTTTCCAAAGCCTGAAAAAAAATGATTAGTAGAGAGATATCTGTAGCTGTGTTATGGAATTAAGAAGAAACACAAGATAATTTTAGTACTGGCCAGAATCTGTAATATAAATTATGGCCTTGAAATAGTATTAAAAACTACAGTGTCAGCACAAAATACTATGTAGTGTGTGACATAATTAGCATAAAAGTTTAATACAGTACAAGACATAACTTTGGGTCAGAGGCCTTTAACTTTTCTTTTATCATATTATGAAGTATGACATTATAAATAAATGTATCACCTTATTATAGAGGATTGTTTGAACTTTGTAAACAATTAAGGTAAGAGAAATACAGAGAAACAGTTTTTTTTAGCAGGTAGACACATCTTATTTTTTAAAATATCAAATAGTTATAAATATGGGCAGAACATGTCAAGTAATTCATCATAATGTTTTGGCATTTGTATTTGGTAATATCTTTGATTAGTTTAGATACCTGTGTGGGTACCAATTACCCCACAAATTGGAAGCAGAACAGTAGCATTTAAGATCATTTTTCTAGAGCAGGGAACATATCTTAAGTATCAATATATCTATAAGCAATGAACTTAAGATGCAAGAAATAAGACAATTTCTTAAGTAAAACCTTAACTGAAGCCAGGTGTGGTGGCACACGCCTTTAATCCCAGCACTGGGGAGGCAGAGGTAGGAGGATCACCGTGAGTTCAAGGCCACTCTGAGACTACATAGTTAATTCCAGGTCAGCCTGGGCCAGAGTGAGACCCTATCTCAAAAACAAAACAAAACAAAACAAAACAAAACAAAACAAAACACAAAAAAAAAAAAAACACCTTGACTGAGACTGATTATGCACAGCTTAAGAATAAAGCCAAACCTGGTCATTTTTTATCTAAATTAGTCTGATTTTAACATACATTAGAGACATTATGATAGACATAAAGTGATTTCTTAATCAACTACCTCTAATATTGAACCATTTTTAAGTTTAACATAAGGCAATATTTATGATTGATAGAACATATGAAGCCTAGACAAACTATATTAACATTGTATATTGCATGCTTTCCTAGGACAGGAGGAATTTCTTTGGTTTCCCTAAGAACAAAGTTACAATGACTAAATCACCTTTTATAAGACTTAGACAATAGTATCAGTGATAATCACCCAGTATAACAGCATGAACAAGACAGGAACCATCTTAAGGTTACAGTGCATTGTTTTTAGAGAAATTAAATTTTTATGAACCAGAAAGATTTTAAATTCATGGAAGTTCACTTAAATAAGGTTAAGATGCTCAAGGCTGCATTGACTAACATTCATTCCAGGGTAATCTTGAAATCTTCAGTGAGTTCATTTGTGTACTTATATTTTACCAATTAAAAGTCATGACTTGAGTTTATAGAATTTCATCACTAGATCAAAGTAAAAAAAAGGTATAGGACTTCATTTATAAAAACAATCTTCAACTAAAAAAAAAAAAAAAAACCCTCAGAGGGGCTGGAGAGATGGTTTAGCTGTTAAGGCATTTGCCTGTGAAGTCTAAGGATGTAGGTTCGATTCTCCAGGACCCATGCAAGTCAGATGCACAAGGTGGTGCATGCATCTGGAGTTTGTTTGCAGTGGCTGGGGGCCCTAGTGTGCCCATTCTCTCCCTCTCCCTGTCTCTTTCTCTGCCTCTTCCTCACTCTCCCTGTCTAAAATAAGCAAATAAATAAAATATTTTTTTAAAAACCCTCAGAAACTCCATTGGTTTTAATCTGCTTTTATAACTAGCCAAAGATTCCCTCCATCTTAGATTAAGTAATATTTTAAAAACCCACAAATTAAAAAAATTAGTAATACTTTTTCTGGCCTTATGTATACCTATTAACTAGTCTCCAGTAGGAAAACCCACCTGAGATTGGTTACATTAAGCACTGTGAAATAAAGGTGAGAACCAAACACCTTTTGACAAAAAAAAAAAAAAAAAAAGCAACAACTATAGTCTCAAAGATATCCCTCAGAATAATCTCTTGCTCAAACATGAACAAATACATTTTCCGGGCTTGTACTTTGTAGCATGGAGAACCTGGACTGCAGTTCACACCGGGGTTCCCTTATCCCACTACTGCTTCCTCCCAACCACACACCCCATGGTGGCACCGTCACTCCTGGGACCTTGCTTTGAGTCAAGACTGTGTCATGCAATCTCACATGATATATATAGTTCACATGTAAAAAGGATGCTTTGTGGTTAATTACTTCAAAAAAAATCATATTCCAATAACCTGAAGTGACACATGGCTTGTGCTTTCTAAGGGGCATGTGAAATGCAACAAGAATGAGCAACAGCCCTGCTGCAAAACTCACTCAGGGCAGGACTTCATTTTCTGGGAAACACACCCCAGCCCAGCAGCATGCTCAGTGAACAAGGACACATCCAAGGAAGGTGAGAATTTTACTAAATTACAAATTGTTGTGGTTCCCCCCTAAGGACATCCCAGGAGGGACAGCAGGGTCTCTGCCAAGTTGGGGTGAGCAGCATGGAATCATGACACAGACTCCGGGAGTTGGGTGAAAGCAGGAAGCGAGCTACCTCAAACTCGTTTATTGAGTGGGGTTTAAGGGGCTTGGCTGGCTAATCATTGTATGGGGTGGTCTCCTTTTTGTGACCAATGACAATGTCTCTGGACAGGTCATCTCAGAGCAGGCTTCTCACGAGCATGGGACTGTATCTGTTCTCACGCCAAGCCTGCACAGAACGACATGTTCACAGAAGCCACTTCCTGGTTTCTTCTGCCATATGGTCTGGCTAGGACCAGGCCTGTATTGTGCCATACATATCCTCCTTTTTGTTTTTATTATTGGCAACCCTGAGAGGTATGGTTTTTTGCCAAGTCATTGTTGAATCCAGGCCCCAAGGGATCATCATATGTGACAGTGCCTGTCTTAGGTTGTCCCATCTCATGGAGTCTTACCCGTCATTGGCTACTCACCACCCTAGTGAGAAAACCCGAGGGGTATGGCCTGGTATGGTTTTTTGAAAGCCATTGTTGAACCCAGGCCCCAAGGGATCATCACATGTGACGGTGCCTGTCTTAGATTGCCCCATCTCATGAAATCTTACCTGTCATGGGCTATCCGCCATCCTGGTGAGAAAACCCGAGGGGTATGGCCTGGTATGGTTTTTAGCATGAGGTTTGGCTAGGACCAGACCTACATTGTGCCATACATATGAGGCTGTTGCCTAGGAGGCATGGGAGGGCCAATTGGTGGTGGCTCTGTGGCGTGTGAACAGTCCCAGTGAGCAAGAATTAACTATAGAGCCTGAAAAAGACTGGGGTAGGACAGGTTGCTGGGTGACTGTCGTGAGCTCACCTTAGCATCATAGTTAATAGCATTGAGTGTCCTTAATGGTAGCAGATCAATGTAATCAAAGGAGTTGCAAAGGAATTTATGGCTGGTTGGAGGATAGCATTACCATAAGACATATTAATAAGGAAAAAAGGCAAAAAGTGTGGCTAAGGAGAAGTGCGTGCTTGAAGGGGGAGGAATACAGCAAAATAGAGTGGCTAAAATAAAGCCTAGGGAAAGTGTGGGAATATAGGCCCACTGCACCAAACAAGTATGACCTAAGAAAAGTTGTTCAAAATGGTTTCTAGGAAGTGGTAGTAGGGAGAAAAGGAGATAAAAGGAGAAAAAAAAGGAGGGAATAAGTTTAAAGTCCCATATGCAGCTTGAGGGGTTTGGCATCATCCTCTTCATCAAGGTCGGTCCCCGAGTCAGTGGCTGGATGGATGTTTCTGGCAGGAATCCAGATTGGGATCTGTGAAGTTTCTGGAAAGACACAAGCATACCCTTGGCCCTGTGTTAAAACTTTTGTTTTATAAAACTTTAGGGTCTGGTTAGTTCTCTCCTCTATGACTTGTCCTTGTGGGTTGTAGGGGATCCCAAGGGAGTGTTTTATTCCCCAAGATTCCATGAAGGATGTGAATTAGACAGATGTGTATGCAGGGCCATTGTCAGTTTTAATTGACTAGGGTATGCCCATGACCAACACAGCAGTTTTTGTCGCCTTAATGACATGGGATGCTTTCTCCCCTGAGAGAGCAATAGCAAAAGTAAGCTTAGAGTAAGTGTCCACAATGACATGGACATATTTGAGGTTACCAAAGAAAGGTATGTGAGTAACATGCATCTGCCAGATAGAATTTGGGGTAAGACCTCTAGGATTGACTCCTTGAGGCTATAGGGGGCCCAGGGGGTATAGGGGAGCACATGACTTAGAGGTACGGGTTAAATGTTTGCATTGGCTAAGCGAGAGCTCAGGGTATGGGGTTTTTAGATTAGTAGGGGATAGATGGAACTTTTGGTGTAAATGTCTAGCTTGTTCTAAAGGTGGCAAGGAGGAGACAGCAATAAATTTGTCTACCTGTGAATTCCCATCAGCAATAAAGCCAGGTAGACCAGTGTGTGAGTGAACATGCTCAATAAACCAAGGATATGATCTGTTTTCCATCTGCAATTGTAAAGTGGAGATGGCAATGTCTATGGGATGATGAGAGGGCCTGGGATTGGCTAAGAGCAGTACCTTTGTCACTTGAACAGTGTAACTGCTGTCAGAGAAGATGTTGGTGGGCTCTTGTTGACAGAGCTCTAAGACGCTGATGATGGCATATAGTTCCCCTAGCTGGACTGAATGGGGGAAGTTAAAGGCCTCATCTGGTCAATTGGCTCTCTTAATAATTAGTCCATAAGTATGTTTATTGGCATCTGTAAAGGCCGAGGCTTTTGACCCATGGTCAGGGTTTGTATTGAGGCAGCCAGGGCCTCGAAGGGGGCAGACACGGGATTGATATCTTTGGTAGCTACAATCCATTTATGGAGATCCTCATTGCACACGGCAGCAATAGCATTTCGCACTCTCATGGATGCTCCCTCCCATGCCAGTTGCTTAACTAAAGCATCCCTGGCGAGGCCAGGGGGAGTGCGTCGGTCCAAGGACTCTGTCACATGAGAGAGGAAATCTGTGAAGCCCTTGGATGGGCCCTGGCCCAGGTTACAAAAATAGGTATCTGGCCTCTGTGGGAGGCAGGCCTTAAGCCCTTGGAGGGATAAAGATTTTACTTGGTCAAAGTAGGCATGTATGCCCACTGTGGCTTGTGATACAGGGTCTGTATAAGGTCCTGTGCCAAGGAGCATGTCCAAGGTAATTGGAATTCCACTCCTAAGATTTTGGCGGGCCTGGGATTCAGCCAAGTCACTATAGGAGGTTTTCCATTGGAGGAATTCAGGGGGGGGAAGGACCGCCTTGAGGAGTGAGTACCAGTCATAGTAAGTCTGAAGGTGGATGGCCCATTGTAAAAGGACTTGTTCAAAGTAAGAGGAGCCAACGCCAGATTCCTAGGCCACCTTATGGATGAGAGCCAGATCAGAGAGGGGGGTGGGGTACCACGGCCTGGCTGTCGCATCTGGCCCTACGTTAACAGGGAAGGCGGTGAAGGGGCATGCCAGGGAATTGGCAGTCGCCTGGGTATGTCCAGGACTGAGGGGGGGAGGTCCTTGCAAGGGTAAAGAGGGGGAGGGGTGGTTGTGAGTGTGGCTGTAGTGGGGGGGGTTGGGGTGGTGGTCTATTATCATTTAAAGGTTTGACTTCCTCCTCATCCGAGTTATTGTAAGAGGGGACTGGGAGGGACTAGCTCTGAAGAGCCAGTTTAGGTTCCTCCTTATAGCTTTCGTTATGGGCAGAAATGACTTCCTCCACAGTGGAGCCTTTAAGGCCGGCAAATATGGCAAGAAGGATAGGAAAGAATGGGGCAGGGGGTGTGTGCCCTTCGTAAACCTCGTGTTTCTTCGAGAGGAAGAGAATCCAGGACAAAATGGAAGTGTACCAGATGTTCTCCAGACTAATCCATGGGGCTAAAACAAGAGTTTCATCCCCAAAGCTATGGAGGTCTTTGTGTTTTACTTTTAAGCCACATTGCAGGAGGAGGGCCTTAAGAGCCTGCAATTGCAGTGTCCTCTGGTGGGGAAGGAGGTTGCCCATTACGGCGTGGTGTTGTTTGAGGGGAGGGGCTAGGCTGGGACACTCCTGAATCAAAGAGACTGAGAAAATAATAACCCAGATCAAAAATGATAGACCAAACAATAATCATGCAAACCACAAGTCCTAATGCTGGGGCCAGCTGAGACATACGGATAGAATGTTTAGGACCCACGTGTCTTGTGCTTAGTGGGGGACTTCCATGGGTCGTTACTCCACAGCCATATGCCCACATGGTGTCTCCGGGGAGGCTCAGCCAAAGGCCTCGCCTTGGTTCCAAAATCGGGTGGGTCAGACCCTTATGTGATTTCGCCAGGATGAACCAGATAATGGCAGGGCCGACACGGGGTTTGGGGCCATGCGGCGGTGTGTGCCTTCTTACTGGGGGAAAGGACAAAGCAAAAGGGGGGAGGAGGGGACTGCCTGCTCACCCCCAGGCAACCATCTGCACACAGAACAGCAAGGGGCTTTTCTCACCAACGGGGCGTCTTGCCAAATGCCCAGGGGTCTGCTCACTGGATGATCAAGAAGGGAGCATCTTGTCAAACGCTGAGGGGGCTACTCGCTGAAAATCAAGGAGGGGACATCTCGCCAACGCCGATGGGGCAGAGGATCCCAATGATCACGGATGGGGCATGTTGCAGTCAGGTTCCACATTGCTGGCAGAAATCACCCAACTAAGAGCAGCTTGTGGGAAAAAAGAGGTTTATTTTGGCTTACAGGCTCGAGGGGGAAGCTCCATGATGGCAGGAAAAACGATGGCATGAGCAGAGGGTGGACATCACTCTCTGGTTAACATAAGGTGGACAACAGCAACAGGAGAGTGTGCCAAACACTGGCAAGGGGAAGCTGGCTATAATACCCATAAGCCCGACCCCAACAATGCTCTATCTCCAGGAAGTGTTAATTCCCAAATTGCCATCAGCTGGGAACCTAGCATTCAGAACACCCGAGTTTATGGGGGACACCTGAATCAAACCACCACAGGGCGTCTCGCCAATGCCGATGGGGCAGAGGGTCCCTGTTCAGGTGCCAGATGTTGTGGTCCCCCCAAGGCCAGCCCAGGAGGGACAGCAGGGTCTCTGCCAAGTTGGGGTGAGCAGCGCGGAATCACGACACAGACTCCGGGAGTTGGGTGAAAGCGGGAAGCGAGCTGCTGCAAACTTGTTTATTGAGGAAGTGCACGTGGGTTTTAAGGGGCTTGGCTGGCTAATCATTGTATGGGGTGGTCCCCTTTTTGTGACCAATGACAGCCTGTGTCTGGACAGGTCATCTTGGAGCAGGCTTCTCGTGAGCATGTGACTGTAGCTATTGTCACACCAAGCCTGCCCAGAATGCCATGTTCACAGAAGCCACTTCCTGGTTTCTTCTGCCATGTGGTCTGGCTAGGAACAGGCCTGTACTGTTTCATACAACAAATCTTTGGTAAATCAATACAGTACTCTTTAATACAACAAAATGATGATTTTTGTTGGAGTCATATATATGTTAATGCTAATTTACACTCCAAAAAATATCACTTAATGGCGCACGCCTTTAATCCCAGCACTCAGGAGGCAGAGGTAGGAGGATCGCCGAGAGTTCGAGGCCACCCTGAGACTACATAGTTAATTCCAGGTCAGCCTGGACCAGAGGTCAGCCTGGACCAGAGTGAGACCCTACCTTGCAAAACCAAAAAAAAAAAAAAAAAAAAATCACTTAAGTACCAAATCAAAATACCATGGTTCTTAGCAGAGCAAGTTATTTTATAAAAATTACTGCCATCTTGTTGGGCCCTTCCAGGTGTGAAGCCGAGTGGTTAGCCCAGCCAGTCTTGGCCTACTCCCGGTGAGGCCTAGTCGAGCTTCCAGAGCCTGAGTAGAGTTTGGTGACCTGTCCTTGAAGTGACTCAGCACCTAAGCTGAAACTGCCTCCACCCAGCTGCTGCTGATGTGGTGAAATACTATTGGCCCTTATACCTTTCTCTCATCCTCTCTTCCCGCCCCCTTCCTCAAAATATATAAATACCTCCCCATGACAATAAACGGAGAGATTCCCGCCTTAGACGGTCTCCGCGACTCAATGTGGTTTTTCTCCCCGGTGTTTTGGGGGGGGGGTTTGAGTCGCCGACACCCGCCTTCTCGCTCAGCCTCAAGAGAAGCGGCTGGCCCGGTTCTCTCTCTCTTCCGCTCTACCTGCCAGTGGTGGAGGGAAAAACCCCGGCACCATCTGAAACAACACAAGTTCTCCGGACACATGCCATTCTAGCTACAGAATTTAGGCAACTGTGTGGACTGAGGGGGCCCTGCTTTGTTGAGGGCTTGGTCCACAGTCAGGCAGAGTGCCAGTGCCTGAAGAGTACTTCTCGGAGACTCAAGATCAC
This sequence comes from Orientallactaga sibirica, assembly GCA_036365145.1. NCBI lineage: Eukaryota > Metazoa > Chordata > Mammalia > Rodentia > Dipodidae > Orientallactaga > Orientallactaga sibirica. The sequence continues at coordinate 1,972,439 of JAEOAD010000020.1, forward strand.
TATCAATTTCTTACAAGTACTCAAAATCAGTTGCTTCAAGCCACACTATCCTCACATGACCCTTTTGAATTGCAGTCCCATATCCTATTATGTTCAAGTCACAGCCTTACTCCACCTCATTTAAACAAACACAAAAATTCTACCTAAAATACTTGTATTTAAAAAAAACACAAATAAATATGCTGTTAGCTTGGAGAGCCCAGGGCCTGGCCACTGCGCACCCACTCTTAGTGTCATTTCTCTCCCAGCACAGCCACTGCTGTAGGAGTCCTTATGCTTCCTCTTTCCGAAGTGGCCAGTTCTTCAATCTCGGCATTAAACTTATGGATTACCCACTCCATTGCTTCTTGGCCTTTCCTCACATTGCAAGATATGGTGCTGGCCATCAGTCCTTCAAGGTAGCTCCTAAGGCTGACTCCTTTCACAGTGATTATGCTTCCTGGGTCAAAACAGTCTTTTCTGGGTGCTCAGGATGTGACTTGTATGTGTAAGTCTCTCGTTTATGGAAACCATATTAGTGAATGAAATAGTAGTAGATTTCAGCTCCATTGTCTTCTTCAAAGGGTCAACCTGAGCGCTCCTGAACATATATTTTGGTTCTTGTTGCACCAATAAGAGACTTCACAATTGAGGGCAGTCCCCACTCAGTGCTGAGAAGCCTGTGGCTGAGCAGCTTTCCAGAAGGATCTATATGTCAGTGGAGCACATCAACGCCAACCGTGCTTGGGTTCATCCAGTTTGTGTATTTTTGCATGGCAGCAGTAGTAATGGTTTCCCATGGATGGTCAAAAACGTGCTCGGAAGTCCAGATCTTCATGGTGCTGTAGCCTGCCCGGTGTCCCGCTGTGAGAAAACTAAGATTAACCCAAGTTCACCTGTCCCCAACCTGCCCCCTTGCTTCCAGCAGGCTTCGCAGCGCGCAGATGCCCTTGGGCTGGTACAAACCATTTTTTAAAAAGATATAATAATTTTATTAAATAGTAAAAGATAGGCAAATAGAGGACCATAGCAAACTTGGTAGAGAACTTTAAAGTCAATCTTTCACAACCATTATCATGACTAGATTAATATCAATCAGTTAAAGTTTATAAGTTTACAACCTGAATATCACAACATCCTGCTACCAGCCAGGGCCATCCTTTGTTAGTCTGATACAAGCCCTAGGCTAATAGTCATCTTATATATCTCAAGGAGTCTATAATATGATCAAGTACTTTAAGACTTAATCAACTTTGTCCTTAACTTTTTGTTTAAGTTTACTCATACCTTCATCTACGTACTTTATTCATATCTTCATCTACATACTTTTACCTTTCAATCTATGCAACCACTCTCTGTAACAATCTTTTTCATCAAAAATTTATCAACATTTAGTTTCCTGTTTATCTTCCTTAGTCAGTTCATCTCATAACTACCAACAAAAATTTTATTGTCCTTACCATAACATTTTTAATATGACAATTTAAGTTTTTTTTTTTTTTTTCTTAAAAAATTTATTTATTTATTTGACAGAAAAAGAGGGAGAGAGAGAGAGAGGGAGGGAGAGAGAGAGAGAGAGGGAGAGAGAATGTGTATGCCAGGGCCTCTAGCTATTGCAAATGAACTCCAGATTTGTGTGCCCTCTTGTGCATTTGGATAACGTAGGTCCTAGGGAATCTAACCTGGGTCCTTTGGCTTTGCAGGTAAATACCTTAACTGCTAAGCCATCTCTTCAGCCCTTTTCTGTTTCATTTTTTAACTTCTGCTTTTATGGTTTTTGTCCCTGTGGTTAATTATAATAGACTGTCTGGATTCTGATAGTCTGTCCTCCCATTTCCTTAGGTCAGCAGTCCCCCTAGGCTTCCCCCCTCTCTCTTTGAATATTTATGTCAGTTATATTAATTTTATATTTTTGACTTTTATGTTACATTTATATAAGGTTTAAATAAGCAAACAAAAACTCATTAAAAATGAACCTTGATTTTGTTAAACATTTAGTTTTTTTAGTAGTCATAGTTTAACAGTAGGAAATATAGGTATAGCTCAATTTAACTTTGATTTGAGACATGACAAAATAAATAAATTTATCAACCTATTACAAAGAGTAAAGTCTGAACTATATGAAAAATTAAGGTGAGAAAAAAATATAATGAAAATTTTAAATTAACCCTTTTGCTACAGGCAACTCAAACCTTCTTCAGTTTAAGTCCCACAACCTTTCTATATTATTTTCATATGTTTTTAATAACATACCTTACAACAATAATTTACCTTATAAAGTTTTTTCTGTTGCCAAAACACATCTCTTTCTGTAGAAGCAGGATTAGGATTTGGCATACAAATATGTCTATTGTCAGCCAGGCGTGGTGGCGCACACCTTTAATCCCAGCACTTGGGAGGTAGAGGTAGGAGAATCACTGTAAGTTTGAGGCCACCCTGAGACTACATAGTGAATTCCAGGTCAGCCTGAGCTGGAGTGAGACCCTACCTCACAAAAAAACAAAAACAAAAACAAAATATGTCTATTGTCATAGTAAGCATGATTAAGCACATTGTCAAAAACATAGAGGTTAATTATTAAAAATATATTGTAAAACTGTTTGTTTTAATACTTTATTTTTATTTATTTATTTATTTGACAGAGAGAAAGAGGGGAAGAAAAAGAGAGAGAATGGGCATGCCAGGGCCTCCAGCCACTGCAAATGAACTCCAAATGCATGTGCCACCTTGTGCACCTGGCTTATGTGGGTCCTGGGGAATCAAACCTGGGTCCTTTGGCTTTGCAAGCAAACCCCTTAACCATTAAGCCATCCCTCTAGCCCATAAACCTGGTTTTAATAGTTTAACATCATCTTAAAATATATGAGCATCAGAACATTTAATGACCATAAGCATTGGAACAATTAATGACCATAAATTTAGTCATATATAAGGACAGACTACATGAAACAGAACACATGACATGACATGGTTGGCCAACATTAGACATGACAACATGAAACATGGAAAGACATTCTTTTAAGATTTTAGTTATGTTTTAAATTAGTGAAGACCTAATCTTTTTTTTTTTTTTTTTTTTTTTCGAGGTAGGGTCTCACTCTAGTTCAGGCTGACCTGGAGTTCACTCTATAGTCTCAGGGTGGCCTTGAACAGGATGACCCTCTTACCTCTGCCTCCCAAGTGCTGGGATTAAAGGCGTGTGCCATCACGCCCGGCTCAAGACTTAATCTTAACAGGACAACAGCCAGTGGTTTGAATTTAAAGTTGACATATTTTCTTTGGTGGCTTGTAATGAAAAGAAGAGGGAAAGGGAAAAGAAAGGAAAAAAACACTCGAAGCTATATAATTATTTTAACTTTTAGCAAGGAGAGAAAAATTATATATCCATATGTAGAAGTTAAAGAGGCTTAGTAGAGATAGGAGTGTCTTTAAGAAGGCAGGGTTTGTATTTGATTTAGTGAGATGGCTTGAATTTGGAGTGAGAGGGAGGGACCCTGGCAAGTCATAGCCAGATGGAAGAACTGTGTGTGAGAGAGAGTTTTAGAAGGGGCAGAATTTTAGAGGGTTTTTGGTGACAAAGGAGAATTTGGTAGATAGAACAAGAAGTTACAAAGAGAAAGGCAGAAACAGAGGGCAAAGAAGCCCTAAAAGTAAGGAACCTTGGTCCACTTGTCATGTTTTCTGAGGAAGTTATCAAGATCAATAAGAATATTCAAATTAAAAGTACCAAATTCAGGCCAGCGTTGGCCATTATCTAAGGAATATTGCAGCTAAATTTGAACAGAGAGCCAGAGTAATTTGGCAGGCAGGAGCTCAGGAAGTTTGAGCTCCTTTAAATTAGCCTTGAGACATGCCAATGGAGTGTCTTTTGGAACAGATAATTTAGGGCCCATTTTGGAGCACAAGGATTAGAGTGGCCAATCCCACCAGCAGTGATGTCTCTCAGGCTTAGGGAGGGAAAATGAAACCCAGGATTAGGAGGTAGCATCCTCACACTTATAATGCTTGGTGTGTCTGACGTAACGACATGTGGGAGGCTCCCAATGTCTCCAATCATTCATAGACTGAAATGTAAGAAACTCTAGGAGTTTCCAAGATCTGGGGTGGGGTGCCTCCACCACAGACTGAGAGGAAAAACCTTGTCCTGAAGTAATTTGATGAGGGTGTGGATGCAGCCAATCACATGGCCAGAGACTTCTAGTCAGGAGTTCAAGAGTCTGGTGGGAGAGGGTCAAAGGAAGAAGAAAAGGAAGAGGCCTCCAGGTATTAAGTTGGAAAGACTGGAGGTTTCAGGGGATATTTAGTTTAAAGTAGTAAGCGCAGTGAGTTTTTATGCTCTTGAGGGAATGAAACATGGGAGAGGATAAGAGAAGCAGAGGGCATTCAACCTGAAAGCCCTAGAGGACTCCAATCCAAGTCACAGCACTAAAATGTAAGGAAAGTGTAAGAGAAAAGCAAAAAAGAACACCGGACTTGATCTCTACATACAGACTGTTTATTGACAGAAACAGCAAGGGGCAGCAGTCTTCCCTTGGGATGAAGGCTGAAGCACTGGGCTATGCTGGGGTGCAAGCTTATAAGGATCCTAAAAAAAACAGATTTACCAGCTGCAGGTTCAAGGAAGTAGATAAGGAACTATAGTTATTTGTGTCTTTACTCAGAATAAGCTTTTAAAGGAAAATTGTCTGTGGAAGATATCCCACCAGACAGTTTCTATTCCCTCAAGGTTTTCTGAGCTAAGGGAAGTTTATCAATTGGGAGTAGATGAGCCTGTCAAGTCCACATGTTTCTGAGGTTTCTTTATTGACCACTAGTCTTAAGGATAGTTATTAACTCTTTAGTTCCCTCTAGTTTTCAGAGAAGGCTATTAACCCTTCACTCAGTGGTTGAGGGTGTGTGCTTGCAAATCCTAATCACCCAGGTTCAAATCTCCAGAGCCCATGTAAAACCAGATGCACCAAGTGGCGCATGTATCTAGAGTTTGTTTGCAATGACAAGAGGCCCTGGTGTGCCTGTTTTCAGTTGCATTCTCTCTGTGCTCACAAATAAATAAAATAAAAATATTCTAGTAACTAAAGTTCATTAGCAGGCACATCTACAATCCAGATCACAGGCTGGGGTGCAACCCCTTGATAAGGTGCATATTCAACTTGTGCAAGACCCTCCTGAGTTTGAGTCCCAACACAGAAGTTAAAGATACAGATAACAATTTCTAAATATTGTTTCCCCACTGACAGGGAGACCTATTGGGACTCCCTATTTTCTGAATGGGTAAACCCTAAAGAAAGAGAGCAGTATGGAGGAGGAGAGAAAAATATATCTAAAGAAAGGAAGATAAGATATTCATTATCCTGTAGTCAATAGTGGTGATTCATGCCTATAATCAGAGCTAAGGCTGAGGCAGGAGGATCATGAGTTTGGGTCCAGCCTAAGCTATATAGTGGAAACTTTTTATAAAAATGAAAAATGAGCCAGGCGTGGTGGCACATGCCTTTAATCCCAGCATTTCGGAGGCAGAGATAGGAGGATCGCCAAGAGTTCAAGTCCACTGTGGGACTACATAGTGAATTCCAGGTCAGCCTGAGCTAGAGTGAGACCATACCTTAGAAAAACAAAAAGAAAAAAGAAAGAAAAAAAGAAAAATGACTGGGACATAGTGGCACACACTTTTAATCCCAGTACTCAGGAGGCAGAGGTAGGAGGACTGCCATGAGTTTGAGGCCACCCTGAGACTACATAGTGAATTCCAGATTAGCCTGGGCTAGAGCAAGACCCTACTTCAAAAAAAAAAAAAAAAAAAAAAAAAGCTATATTAGACAAACATGCCAAGAAAGACATTAAGAAAGCAACCACAGTGAAACCTTTAAAACCCTGAAGAAATAAAACAAGAATATATAAAGACTTCCTATGCTCATGGATTAAAAGAATTAATATTAAGATGGAATGATTAATATTATGAAAACAGTTGTACTACCAAAAGCAATCTAGACATTCAGTATATTACCTATTAATATCCCAATGCTATGCTTCAAAGAAATATAAAAAAATCTTAAAATTCATATGGAAGTACAAAAGATCCAAGATGGCAATAAGCAAAAAACAATAATGCTGAAGGTATTACCTGACTTCAAGTTATACTACAGAGCTATAGTAATAAATATAGCATGGTACTGGCACACACACACACACGAGAAAGAGAGCCATCAGTGGAATAGAATATAAGACCCAGGTGCTAGTGAGATGGCTTAGTGGTTAAGGAGCTTGCCTGTCAAGCCCAAGAACTCAGGTTCAATTCCTCAGTACCCACATAAGTGAAATGCACAGGGTGGCACATGTGTCTGGAATTCATTTACAGTGGCTGAAGGCCCTGGTATGCTAATTCTCTCTCTGTGTGTGTCTGCCTCTTTCTCTCATAAATAAATTAAATAGAATATAAGACCCAGTATAAACTCACACAGCTACTGGCATTTCTTTACAAAGTTGCTAAAAATATACGTTGCAGAAAAGATAGTCTTGCTGGGCATGGTGGCACATGCCTTTAATCCCAGCACTCGGGAGGCAGAGGTAAGAGGATTACTGTGAGTTCAAGGCCACCCTGATACTAGAGAGTGAATACAAGTCAGTCTGGACTAGTGAGACCCTACCTCAAAAAACAAAAAACAACAAAACAAAATAAACAAACAATAAAAAATAGCCTCTTCAATGAATGCTGCTGGAAGAACTGAGTATATAAGATGGAAGGATGAAACTAGATCCCTATCTCTCATACAAAAATGAAGCCAGGCCAGGCATGGTGTGAGGATCATTGTGAGTTTGAGTCTACCCTGAGACTATATAGTGAATTCCAGGTCATCCTGGGCTAATGCAATACTCTACCTCTAAAAAAAAAAAAAAAAAAAAATGAAGCCATGCATGGTGGTGCATGACTTCAATCTCAGCATTTTGAAGGCTGAGATAGGAGGATTGCTGTGAGTTCAAGGACAGCATAAGACTACATAGTGAATTCCAGGTCAGCCTGGGCTAGAGTGAGACCCTATCTTGAAAAAAAAATTGAACTTCAAATTTATCAGACTTCAATGCAACATTTGAAAATCTGAAACTGTTAGAGGAAAAATGGGAAAATACAAAATAACAGGCAAGGGCATTTCACTGAGGATTAATATATAATATATACAAAGAGCTGAAAAAACTAAATAACAACAAATTAAATCAATCAATCAATGGACTAAAAATTATTGTGATATGAATGCAAAATATTCCATATAGATTCATATGCTTGAACATTTGGTTTCCAGTTATTGATATTGGCAAGGTTGTTGAACCTTTGGGTTGTGGAGCCTTGCTAGAGTAAGTAGATTACTGGGAATGGGGCCTGGCCCCACTTCCTGTTTGCCCTTGGCTTTTTGACTCTGGCTGCAGTGTGAGAAGCCAGCCTCCATTCCTTTCCCATCATAATGGACTGTAGCCCCTCAAAATGTAAACAGAAATAAGTCCTTTCCTTTTTAAAAATTGCTTTTGGTCAGGTTTTTTGTTTTTTGTTTTTTTGGGTTTTTTTTGAAGTTGAGTTTTGCTCTAGCTCAGGCTGAACTGGAATTCACTGTATAATCTCAGGGTGGTCTTGAACTCATGGCAAACCTTCTATCTCTGCCTTACAAGTGCTGGGATTAAAGGCATACACCACCATGCCCAGCCGGTCAGGTATTTGTTTATAGCAATTACAAAGTACCTATTACAGAAATGAACTGACATTTCTCAAAAGATGAAATACAAAGGGCCAACAAACATGAAAAAAAATGTCCAGCCTTATTAGAAAAAAGTTTAATGTCACTATCCATCAGGGAATGAAAATAAAAGTACATTGAGATTCCATTCAGAATGGCAGTCATTAAAAATAATGATAAAGGCTGGTGAAGATATAGACAAAAGGAAACCCTTGTACACTGCAGGTAGGAATGTAAATTAGTCCAGCCATTATGGAAATCACTGAGGAGGCTTTTCAAAAAACAAACAATATGGCTGGTGTTGCAGTCAGGTTCTCATTGCTGGCAGAAAACACCCAACCAATAGCAGCTTGTGGGAAAAAAAGGTTTATTTTGGCTTACAGACTCAAGGGGAAGCTCCATGATGGTAGGGAAAAATGATGGCGCGAGCAAATGGTGGACATCACCTCCTGGCCAACATCAGATGGACAACAGCAACAGGAGAGTGTGCCAAACATTGGTAAGATGAAGCTGGCTATAACACACATAAGCCCGTCCCCAACAATACTCTGCCTCCAGGAGGTGTTAATTCCCAAATTGCCATCAGCTGGGAACCTAGCATTCAGAATCCCTATGTTATTGGGGGACACCTGAATCAAACCACCACAGCTGGAGAGATGGCTTAGTGGTTAAGGTGCTTTCCTGCAAAGCCTAAGGACCCATGTTCAACTCCTCAAATCCCCTTTAAGCCACGCACACAAGGTGATGCAAGCCTGCAAGGTGGCACATACATCTGGAGTTTAACTGCAGTGGTTGGGGGCCCTGGTGTGCCAATTCTCTTTGTTTCTCACTCTCTCTCACTCTCTCACATAAAAAAGGCTGGTCTGTTGGACTTGTTTTAGGAAAAAAAACCCAAAAAACTAACAATAGATCTACCACATGATCCAGTGCTATCTAGGATATTTACCTGAAGGGTTCTAGTCAACACATCATAAAGACATTTGCATATAGATGTTTCTTGAAGCACTAGTCATGATTGCTAAATTATGCACGTAAGGGAATTCTTTAAATTATAAAGCAAAATGAAATTATGTTTGCAGGAAAATGGTTGTAAGTAGAGATAATCCTATTAAGTGAGTCAAGTAAACTTTTGTATGTTTCCTCTCATTTGTGGTTCCTAGTTGTGAACTAAATACATAAATTATGCAACTATGACATGAAAAGAGAAGCAAACCCATTTAAGTGAACAAAGGGGGCTTATGGAAGAAGAGAGAGAAGGATAGGCAAAAATAGCAAGAATCCACTCAAAGTACAAACACTTCTATAATGCAGTAGCTACATCTCTCCACCAGTGTTATTATTGCTTTTACTTTTTTTTTTTTTTTTTTTTTTTTTTTTTTGAGGTAGGGTCTTACTCTGGCCCTGGCTGACCTGGAATTCACTCTGTATTTCTCAGGGTGGCCTCGAACTCACAGCAATCCTCCTACCTCTGCCTCCCAAGTGCTGCGATTAAAGGCGTGTGCCACCATGCCTGGCTGCTTTTACTTTTTTTTTTGGGGGGGGTGATGTTGAGGTGGGATTTTACTCTAGCACAGGCTGACCTGGAATTCACTGTGTAGTCTTAGGGTGGCCTCGAATTTACAGTGATACTAGTACCTCTGCCTCCCAAGTGCTGGGATTAAAGGCGTGCACAACACCTGGTTTGTTGTTACTTTATTTATTTATTTATTTTTGCTTTTTCAAGGTAGGGTTTCATGCTAGTTCAGGCTGACCTGGAATTCACTCTGTAATCTCAGGGTGGCCTTGAACTCATGGTGATCCTCCTACTTCTGCTTCCCGAGTGCTGGGATTAAAGACATGTGCCACCACACCTGGCTGCTTCCTCCTCCTCCTCCTCCTCTTCTTCTTTTAAAGAATTTTAGGGACTGGGAAGATGGCTCAGCACTTAAAGTACTTAAAGGATACCAGCCATGCTCAATTCCCAATCCATTCATATGAGCTGGTAACAAGAGGCCCTGGTATGTGCACGCACACATGCAAATAAACTCTTTTTCAAAAAAGAAATTTTCTCTTTTTTTTTTTTTTTTTTTTTGAGATAGGATCTCACTCTCTAGCCCAGGCTGACTTGGAATTCACTATGTAGTCTCAGGGTGACCTTGAACTCACAGTGAACTCACCTGCCTCTGCCTCCCAAGTACTGGGATTAAAGGCGTGCACCATCATGCCTGGTTTACAAAAAGAATTTTATGGCATATTTTATTCTCCCTCTTATATTTACTTAATTTTCTTTGCCAGATTTTCATTAGTAGGCAATCTTTTTTCCTTTTATAATCTCATGCCCTTTTCCCTTTCATAACATCATTTCATCTCCACGCAGCTCTTTTTCCTTTCTTTTCTTCTACCTTGCTTTCATCTTAAATGAAAGTGAAGGCCCTGGTTGGTCCATGATGCACTCAGTACTTCTCATGTCCCAGATAGCTCAACAAGACAGCTTGCTGGCAGGAAAAAATTCACCCAGGCCAGGATGATGACATACAATTTTGAGGGGTTATATATTCCATTGTATCTCCATTCAGGAAGTAGAGATGAATGCTGCTGCTAAACTTCTCCTTTCTATGCAGTCCAGGACCCCAACAAATAGAATGGTCATGCCCACAGTTACTGGGGAGGTGCAGCTCCCACTTCAATTAACCTTATCTAGAAAAATCTCTCACAGATATTTGCAAAAATTTGTTTCCATAGTGATTCTCAATCCTGTCAAGTTGACAACTAGAGATTAATCACCATGCCTAGTTTATGTTTTGTGGAGATCAAACCCAGGGCCTGCTTTATGTCAGGTAAGTGTTATACTAACTGAGCTATACCCTCAGCTCAAATATCTACATTTTCAACTTCATAGTACATTCTACATTATTTTTGTTATTTTCTCTTCTATAGTCATTGGTATTGTGATGTATAGGTGTATGTCAGTCTATTTTAATTGTACTTTCTACACTCTGAGTGGTACTGGGCACTGTGTTCTCAAAAGCAGGCTGCTCAACAAGAGGATCTCTAAATAAAATCAGAAGAGACGTCCAAAATAACAGATGCAGAAACCAATACATGAGGGGCTGGGAGGATGGCTCAGTGGTTAAAGACACTTCTTGCAAAACTTGCTCATTGAATTTCCTAGCCACCCATGTAAAGCTAGATGTAAAAAGTGGAGCAAGCACCTGGTATTTATTTCCAGCAGCAAGAGACCCTGATGTACTCCCCCCGTAACACATGCAAATAAATAAATAAAAATTTATGGGCTGGAGAGATGGCTCAGTTGTTAATGGTGCTTGCTTTCAAAACCTGGGCTCAATTCCCCAGTGCCCACATAAAGCTAGACACATGCATCTGGAGTTCATTGGCAGCAGTGGAGGTCCTGGCACACCTATTCTCTCTCTTTTTCTCTGTCATAAATAAATAAATAAATAAATAAATAAATAAATAAATAAATACTTTAAAAATTCATTTATAAATAAATAAAAATTGGGCTGGAAAGATTACTAAGTGGTTAAGGTGCTTGTCTGAAATGCATAACAACCCAAGTTTGATTCCCCAGTATCCATATGTAGTAGTCAGCTCCACACTGCTGGAATAAACCTCCAAACCATACACCATTTATGAGAGGAATGGGATTTATTACAGGCTTACAGATCCAGGGGAAGTTCCGTAATGGTGGAAGAAGCTGACCCCTTTTAACAGATCCATGCAGAGAGGAAAACCACCAGCAACAGCACAAGCTGGCACCAAACCACAGGGACCAATGGACACAGAATATGGCAACTCCCTGATGGCTAGCCCTCATAGTGCTGGAAAGTACTATTGCAGGAACTCAAATTAGAATCAGTGAAAGTAACTAAGATTTATTTATGTACAGGCTGAGGAGAGTTTAAAAAAATTCCCAAGTTCCTTCAGCTCTGGGGAATTTGAGCTTTTTTTTTTTTTTGGTTTTTCAAGGTAGGATCTCACTCTAGCTCAGGCTGACCTGGAATTCACTATGTAGTCTCAGGGTGGCCTCGAACTCATGGCAATCCTCCTACCTCTGCCTCCCGAGTGCTGGGATTAACGGTGTGCACCACCATGCCCGGCAAATTTGAGCTTAAAAAAATATTTTAAAATATTTTATTTATTCTTTGAGAGAGAAAGAGGTAGAGAGAGAGAATGGACACACCAAGACCTTCAGCTGCTGCAAAGGAACTCCAAATGCATGTGCTACCTTGGGTATCTGGCTTACATGGGTCCTGGGGAATTGAACATGGGTCCTCTGGCTTTGCAGGCAACCATTTTGACCACTAAGCTATCTCTTCAGCCCAAATTTGAGCTTTTATAGGTTGTTATGTGGGCAGTTTGACATTATCTTGAGTTCTTTACATTACTGGTGGGTCACAAGTTCTAAAATTACATGATTTGGGAGCTGTGGTAGTTTGAATAGATGTCCCCCAATAGACTCAGAAATTTTATTAAATCTTAGATCTCCAGCTGTCTGGCTAGAAAAGGTGTCACTGTGAGTGGACCCTAGGGTCCAGCCCTATGGTGTGTTTGGGAAATTCCAGCCTAAAATATGCAAAGTGCCTCAGTACTGCCTGGGGTTCCTGAAGTATGCTTGCTTGTGTTGGTTGCTTTTGGCTTTTCTCTCTCTCTGCTTTCAGTGAAAGGGGGCCAACTTCTTCTGGTTTGGAAGTTCATCCCAGCAACCTGGCCTGAATGCTAAAGGGGCATAAACAGAAAATTTCTTAGCTATAAACTAGCAATAAACAAATGCAAAAAAGCAGAAAAAGCAAAACAGAAAGCTGCTTTCTCAGGGGAATTTTACTCTTGGTCTAATTGATGTTTTTTTTTTTTTTTTTTTTTTTGTTTCTTGAGATAGGGTTTCACGTTAGTCCAGGCTGATCTGGAATTCACAGTTCATTATGTAGTCTCAGGGGTGGCCTTGAACTCATGGTGATCCTTCTACCTCTGTCTCCTGAGTGCTAGGATTAAAGGCATGTGCCACCACACCCAGTCAGAGGGCGTTTAGAACAGCATAAAATCTCTACCACAGTGCTATGTGAGCTGATGTGAGATAATGACCATCAACAGTGTGAACAGGTTGGGCGTGGTGGCACACGCCTTTCATCCCAGCATTCCAGAGGCAGAGGTAGGAGGATCACCGTGAGTTTGAGGCTACCCTGAGATTACAGAGTGAGTTCCAGGTCAGCCGGGGCTGGAGTGAAACCCTACCTCAAAAAACCAAAACCAAAAAAACAAAACAAAACAAAACAAAAAAAACCCCAAAAGAAAACAAAACAAAAAAAAAACATTTTGAACAAATCTTACAAACTACGAAATCACCAGGTGGACAAGATGTACATACCTGTGCAATAATGGCACCTAGCCTATGCATGTAGTCATCAGCTCTCTGGAGATGAGGCCTGCTCAGTGTGAAAGAACTCATACCTGGTACTGAGAACTAAGTCAGAATCCTAAGGATATGATGGTTATAGGTTCCAGAGATAAGTTCCCACTGGTATTTGACTAAGAAGAGTGGCTTTACCTTTTAAAAGTCTTTTAAGCCAGGTGTGGTGGTGCACGCCTTTAATCCTAGCACTCATAATTAGGAGGATTGCTATGAGTTTGAGGCCAGCCTAAGACTCATAGTGAATTCCAGGTCAACCTGATATAGAGTGAGACCATACCTAAAAAACCTAAAGAGAAAGTCTTTTTTTTTTTTTTTTTTTGAGAGAGACAGAGAGAGAGAGAGAGAGAGAGGGAGAGGGAGAGGAAGACAGAGACGGGCACACCAGCAGTCGCTCAGCTGGTGCTGCGAACGAAATCCAGATGTGTCCGCCCCCTTGTGGTCAAGTGCGGCATTGCGCCCTTGCGTCACTTTGCATCTGGCTAAACGTGGGACCTGGAGATTGGAACCCCTGGAGATTGGAACCAGCGTTCTTAGGCTTAGGAGGCAGGCGCCATAACCCCTAAGCCATCTCTCCAGCCCAAGAAAAAGTCTTTTAAATAATTATACTTATCCCTTCTCATTCTTGGTTAGAGAATCTTTTTTTTTTTTTTTTAACAGATGGCAGCAAAAATACAGGGAAAACCTAGACCTACTGATACAAGAAGAAAAGATAGCTCACTGCCTAATATGAGACAAGCCACCTCTATCACATCTGCCAGGGACCAGAAGACATTACAGAGCAAGTGGCAATTTAAACATGAGTGCTGTTCTCCTTGCTAGCCTGACAGCCAGCTTCAGGGATATAGCAGTAAACACTGAGAACTATCACAACTCATCAAAGCAGAGGTTGCAGGAGCCGATCACTAAAGTAGACTTAAAACACATACACCAAGGCTCAGGGAACATTGAAGAAGAAGGGGTGGAATGATTGTAGGAACCACAGGGTAGGAAGGAGTGTCCTGAGGCGTTTTCTACCCCAACAACCACAGAGACTGATTGATGCATTTATGATCTCATGGTGAATACCAATAACCTCACTGAAGAGGGTCCTCAGTAGAGTGCAGGTGGGAAAGAAGAGATGATTTAGGAGCATAATCAAAGTCCAGCATGGTGTCATATGACTAATCCTAGCATTCTGGAAGCCAAGGTAGGAGGATCTCCAGTAGTTCAAGGCCAACCTGGGGCTACAGAGTGAGTTCCAGTTCAGCCTGGACTGAGACCCTACCTTTAATAAACAACAACAAATTATAATCCAATGGTAATATGACCAACATGTGAATTGTTCATATACTAAAGTTCATAATTAATAAAAATTAAAAAAGAAATGCAAGTGATTCATGTCCTCTCTCATATCCTAGTTTTGAATAAGTCAAAGTGAGCATCTGTAGAAGAAAGGAAGCTAGAAAGAGTCCATAAGGGGGAGGGTTTTACAGGGAGATAGTACAACACATGTGAAATGAAAGTAGAGGGGAGCAATAGTGGGATGGAAAGGTTTAAGCAGGGATAGGGGAAGGATGATTAGGGAGAGAAGGCAGAAGTAGGAGGATGAACTAAGAACAAAGACATATGAATAAAGCATATGGGAGCCAACTAGTTTTTAAGCCAAATTAAAATATAAATTTAAAAGGGATTCCTACATAGGTGGACAAAGCTGCGATTGAACTTCTCAATGAATTATTGGTCAGGAAAGCTACAGAGACTCCTATAACAATATTATCTATTGCCATTGCTCATGGCTCCCCATCAAAATTAGATAATGGTAAGTCCCTGTTGCTGAAGAGCATATACACTTCAGTTGTAGGGCACAGAGAAAGCAAACTGAACTGAGCTGAAAGCTTCTTCCTTCTTGGCTAGTTATCATAGTGCCAGAAGTTGGTATGTAGGCTACTAGGGAATCATTAGCAGGAATTACTATGGTTTATTATCTATAATTATGGAAGTTGTCAATTAAAAAAAAGAAGAAGAAAAAAGAAAAGTCATGAGCAGTGCTGTCCAGCTGTGGACCTGATGTGCTCCACAATCAACCTGCAAGGAAAGATGTGGCCCTTGGTACAATAGTGGCATAAATGTTGTGGAAGTAAACAACAGCTTTCTGATTTGATTTGAGGCCTGCTCCACAGGAGGGATTTCATGATGGTCAAAAACCTGTGGCTAGGTAGGCTGGCAGCAGGGGTGGGGGAGGAGCTACCATTCTGGTTATGCTAAATGGTCATCATGTGTAACTGCCTTCTAAATGTTTACTTTGTTCCCTTAGACTGATGCTGCTCACAGCCTTAATCACATAAGCTTCTTTGTAAAAAGGGCAGAGATTAATACAGAAATGCAGAGCTGACAAATTGCTGAAAATAAGTGATTATTGTCTACTCATCCCTAAACAGGACATATAAATCATACCCTTTAAGACTCAGGGAACATTGTGGAAGAGGGAGCAGAAAGAACATAAGAGCGGGAGGATGGGAAGAAGGGCTGAGTAATGCTGTCTTTTGATTTGGCCATGAATTCAAAGAAGCTGTAATTTTCTACATAAAATTGAGTCTGTCAATATTTCATCATGGATAGAGGAAGGTGTTTATAAAATGTTATACTTTCCAGAGCAACTGATGATAGATAATAGTTGCTGGGAGAGAAGGAATTCTGTTCTTCAGTTGTGTAACCACTGGTAAGTTGCCCATTTTCCAATAAATAACCTCCTACTATGATCAAGCAAGCAACCCTAATTTAATTCAATAGGTCTAAAAAGGGGGCATGAATGAGCTGGAGAGATTGCTTAGTGGTTAAGGCACTTGCCTGAGAAGCCTAAGGACCCAGGTTCAATTCCCCAGTACCCATGTAAGCCAGATGCACAAGGTGGTGCATGCATCTGGAGTTGGTTTGCAGTGGCTATAGGGCCTAAGCATGCCCATTCTTTCCCTCTTCCTCTCTCTCTTTCTCTCAAATAAATAAATTAATTAACAATACAAGGGCATAAATTAATTGGGAAAAAAGAAGGATCCTAGCGGGAGAGGAGAGGAATAATAGGGTAATTTGGGGAGAATAAAGTACATTAAATATTTTAATTATTTATGAGGGAGAGAGAGAGGGGAGAGAGAGAGACAGTGGGCATGCCAGGGCCACTAGAGGTACCATATCCACTGCAAATGAACCCCAGACACATGGGCCACCTTTGCATCTGGCTTATGTGGGTACTGGGGAATTGAACCTGGGTCCTTAGGCTTCACAGGCAAATGCCTTAACCAGTAAGCCATCTCTCCAGCCTGAATGAAATATATTAAAGGCACATATGGCATTGTCAGAAAGTTAAGAAAAAAATACCTTAGAGAGTATACAAAGAAGATGAGTGAAATAGAATCAATCCAAGGACCTGGAAAGGCAAGCTAGCAACACAGATAAGAAAGTTAGCAACATAGATGAGAATGCTAACAACATAGATGAGAAAGTTAGCAATATAGATGAAAAAATCAGCAACATGAAAGAAGAAATTCAGCAAGAAAATTGAGATTCTGAAAAAGATTGAAATGTCTGGACGTGGTAGTGCACACCATTAATCCCAGCACTTGGGAGGCAGAGGTAGCAGGATCATCATGAGTTCAAGGCCACCCTGAGACTACATAGTGAATTCCAGGTCAGCCTGGACTAGAGTGAGACCCTACCTCAACAACAACAACAACAACAACAACAAAACAAACATAGAAATGCTGTAAATAGAAAAACTCAATGAATAAATAAAAACAGTGGAAACCATCATTAATAGACTTGATCAAGCAGAAGAAAGAATATTAGAGATGGAGGACAAGATTAAATAAATAATACATTTACACATCAATAAAAAAAATAGCATGACCCAAACTTCCAAGAATTCTAGGATATGATTAGAAGACCAAACCCAAGACTCTATGGATTAGAAAAAGGAGCTGAAACTTATTTTTAACAAGCGGGGAGGGCTGAGGAGATAGTTCATTAGATGAGTGCTTGCTGCTCAAGCTGGAGTACACTAGTTCAAACCATAGACCCCTTGTAAAAAGCTGGAAGCTATGTCAGGCTTCTATAATCCCAACATGCTCACAGGAAGATGGAAGGCAGAAACCCAAGAATTTACCAGAGGCTTGTGACATGCACAGCAAAGAATAACAAAGTGGGAACCTAGAGGAAGAAATCCTGCTTCAACCTGAACTTTGTCTTCTGACCTTCACATGTATGCCATGGCATTTGAACATCCACTCACACACTTACATACAATATTTTTGTTTGTTTGTTTTTTTGTTTGTTTTTTGTTTGAGGTAGGGTCTCACTCTAGCCCAGGCTGACCTGGAATTCACTATGTAGTCTCAGGGTGGCCTTGAACTCATGGCGATCCTCCTACCTCTGCCTCCCAAGTGCTGGGATTAAAGGCGTGCGCCACCACGCCCGGCACATACAATATTTTTAAAAAGGCATATAGTAGTTTGGAGAGATGGCTTAGCAGTTAAGGTGCCTGCCTCCTAAGCCTAAGAACACCGGTTCCAATCTCCAGCGGTTCCAATCTCCAAGTCCCATGTTTAGCCAGATGCAAAGGGCGCAATGCCGCACTTGACCACAAGAAGCGCACACATCTGGATTTTGTTCGCAGCAGCTGAGAAGCTGCTGGCGCGCCCATCTCTATCTGTCTTCCTTTCCCTCTCTCTCTCAAAAAAAGGCATATAGCCAGGTATGGTAGCACACGCCTTTAATCCCAGCACTCAGGAGGCAGAGGTAGGAGGATCGCTGAGAGTTTGAGGTCACCCTGAGACTACATGGTGAATTCCAGGTCAGCCTGAGCTAGAGTGAGACCCTACCTCAGACCGCCCCCCCCCCCAAAAAAAAAATAAATAAGTTTTTAAAAAGGCATATAGAATCTATTCAATGAACTTATAGCAGAAAATTTCCAAACTCTAAGGGAAAGTGCACATCCAAGCATTTTAGAGGCATTTAGAACCTGTTTTAGTTAGGGTTTCTTTTTAAAAATATTTTTAAAAATATTATTTATTTATTTATTTATTTATTTGAGAAATAGAGAGAGAGAGAGAGAGAGAGAGAGAGAGAGAGAGAGAGAGAGAGAGAGAATGAGTGCACCAGGGCATCCAGCCACTGCAAACAAACTCCAGATGCATGTGCCCCCTTGTGCATCTGGCTTATGGGTGTCCTGGAGAATTGAACCGGGGTCCTTTGACTTTGTAGGCAAATGCCTCTTAGAAAGAGTGTGTGAGAGAGAATGGGCATTCCAGGGCCTCTAGCCACTGCAAACAAACTCCAAATGCATGTGCCACCTTGTGCATCTGGCTTATGTGGGACCTGGAGAATCAAACCTGGATCTTTAGGCTTTGCAGGCAAGTGCCTTAACCACTAAGCCATCTCTCCAACCCTCTTGCCAGCTTCCTCTTTCCAGTGTTTGACACACTCTCCTGTTGCTTTTGTCCACCTGATGCTGGCCAGGAGGTGATGTCTACCCTCTGTTCATTCCATCATTTCCCCCTGCCATCATGGAGCTTCCCTTTGTGTCTATAAGTCAAAATAAATCCTTTTAGCCAGGTGTGGTGGCACATGCCTTTAATCCCAGCACTCAGGAGGTAGAGGTAGGAAGATTGCCATGAGTTTGAAGCCACCCTGAGACTACATAGTGAGTTCCAGGTCAGCCTGGGCTAGAGTGAGACCCTACCTTGAAAAACCAAAATAAAAAATAAATAAATAAATAAATAAATAAATAAAAAAATAAAATAAATAAAATAAATAAATCCTTTTTCCCACAAGTGGTTCTTGGTTGGATGTTTTCTGCCAGCAATGCAAACCTGATTGCAACAGTAAGCTTGGTACCAGGAGTGGGGTCATTGCTGCTAGAAACCTGGCTTTTGGCCTTTTGGAGCTGATTTTCAAGAGGAATGTGGAAAGATTTGAAACCTTGGCCTAAGACATGCCTTGCAGCACTGTAAGTACAGCTTGATGGACTATTCTGGTCAGAATCGAAAGACCTAAATGCAGTAAGAACTATGGATTGTGAGGTTTGGTTTATGAGGGTGAGAAAGAGCTTTTCCTGGACTGGGCTAGAAGCAGTTTGTGTGAGAGGCTTTGCTGTTATGCCAGTGTGCTGAGAACTAGTGCAGGATTGCTTCGCATAGAAACAGGCTGGTGTCAGTAGTGGGATATGGCACAGAAAAAATGAAATCTTTGGGCCAAAACTTCTGCACATTCAGCTGCAATTGTTTGAGAGATTACAATCTTTGAGATTGGGTCACCTGACCTGCACTGGGACAACAGGAAGAATGCAAAGTCTTTTGAAGGGACCTGAATGATGAAGGAGTGTCCTGTTCTTCAAAATCTGCTCTATTCCCCACTGGATTAACACATTGGCAGCCCACTAAGAGTATAATGAATGCAGGAAAGACAGGGTCATTACATTTGCAACACAGTTTTGTATTTTGAAAATGGCCATGGATAATGTGAAGCCTGCTCGTTAGATTACTTGCACTGAGACCCAATGGAGCCATGAGAATGAACTGTGGGTTGCCATGGAGACCCAACAGAGATGCCAAGACTATGGGATGGCTGCCAAGGAGAGGTGCTGGCATCAGATGAAGTTTTCTAGCACTGTAAGTAGTCTAGCTGGAGGGGCAGGATTGGAACTCCAGAGACTTGTTGCTGGTTAAAATTATTGGATTTGGAGACTTGACACTGACTAGAGTTGTTGGATGTTGGACTTGGAGCTACGGAGTTTGATGTTTTCCCTTGTTGTTTTAAATCTTGTATTGGTCGAATATTCCTTTGCTCTGTCCAATGCCATCTTTTTCAGTGTGAATATTTATTCTGTGCCATTATTATTTTTTTTTTGTATTATGGCTCAATTAAAAGACCTTGGATTATGGAGATGTTTGAACATCATTAGGATTGATAAAAAACTATGGGGACTTTTAAAATTGGGTGAATGCATTTCATTTTACATCATGGATGGTTATCAGTTTATGGGGACTGTAGGAGTTTGAAAAGATGTCCCCCAACATATTCAGTGTTTTATTAGTTTATAGTTTGCATTTGTAGCCACTTGGCTGGAGGCAATGTCACTGGGTGGATCTTAAGGTGTGGTGGTAGGTTTAGGATTTCAATCTAAAGATATACAAAGTGTGCCTAGCTGGAGTTCCTGAGGTGTGCTGTGCTGTGTGGCTTTTTGGCTTTTGTCTTTTGTCTTCTCTGTCTCTGTTTGGTCCTGTGAAAGCAGGCCACTTCTTCTGCCATTTTGGAACTTCCCCTGGATCTATAAGCTCCAATAAATATCCCTTCCTCCATAACTGTGCCTGGTCTGGAAGTTCATCTCAGTGAACCTGAAGCTGTCTGCTATAGGGGCCAAGGGTTCAATGTGATGTTTTGATTCAGGTGTCCCCATAAATTTAGGTGTTCTGAATGCTAGATCTCCAGCTGATGGCAACTTGGGAATTAAAGCCTCCTGGAGACAGTGTATTGTTGGTGATGGGTTTATGGGTGTTATAGCCAGTTTCCTCTTGCCAGTGTTTGGCACACTCTCCTGTTGCTATTATTCACCTGATGTTGGCCAGATGGTGATGTCCACCCTCTGTTCATGCCATCATTTTCCCCTGCCATCATGGACCTTCCCCTTGAGTCTGTAAGCCAAAATAAACCCCTTTTCCCAGAAGCTGCTATTGGTTGGGTTTTCTGCCAGCAATGTGAACCTGACTGCAACAACCACAGTCTTTCAGGGTTGTCCCAGAAAGAGACTGTAATTCTGTGGCTATTCACTTCTGGGTAGGGCCTGCAAAGAACCATATGTAAACCAGGCCCTAGTTTTCTCTTCCCTTCCAGTTGATCATACTGGTCATACAGCATACTCCATGAGGCAATATCTCTTCATGCCCCACAACACTGGGGACATAAAGCATTGTAACAGGTGTAGGTACCATAGTCATTAGAGAAAAATTTTTAGATTTATTTAATTTAATTAATTTATTTGAGAGAGAGAGAGAGAAGTTGGTGTGCCAGGACCTCCAGCCACTGCAAAGGAACTGCAGATGCATGTGTCACCTTGTGCATTTGGCTTATGTAGATATTGGGGAATTGAACCTGGGTCTTTAGGCTCACAGGGAAATTCCTGAACAGCTAAGCCATATCTTCAGCCCTAGAGCAATGTATATATATATATATTTATTTATTTATAAGAGGGAAAGAGGCAGAGTGAATGAGAAAGAAAGGGAATGTTAGGACTTCCAGCCACTGCAAATGAACTCCAGATGCATGTGCCACTTTGTGCATCTGGCTTATGTGGGTTCTGGTGAATCAAAACCGAGGTCTTGCCGGGCGTGGTGGCGCATGCCTTTAATCCCAGCACTCGGGAGGCAGAGGTAGGAGGATCGCCGAGAGTTCGAGGCCACCCTGAGACTACATAGTTAATTCCAGGTCAGCCTGGACCAGAGTGAGACCATACCTCAAAAAACCAAAAACAAAACAAAAAAAAAAAAAAACCCCGAGGTCTTTTGGCTTTATAGGCAAGCACCTTAACTGCTAAGCCATCTCTCCAGCCCTAGAGCAACTCCTTAATGTAACTAACTTTTGCTTTCAGGACCTGCTTAGGCCTGATCACATATGTTCCACTTTCATTTGATGAGGGACTGCTCCTGTGCATGACCAACTTCATGGCTCCATTGTTGAGATAACACACCACTCATTATGGTAACTTTGCCCATCATCAAGTGTTCAATTTCCACTAAGGCTCAATAGCAGGTCAAGAGGTGTCTCAAAGGGAGAATAGTTTTCTGTAGATGATGGCAGTACTTCACTAAAATCCCAAGGGCCTCCTCTGTGATTCACCTATGGGGACATCCCAAAGTCTCCAAACAGCATCCCCATCTGCCACTGATTCCTGAAGTACCACTGGGTCTGTTGGATCATACCGCCCAAGTGGTAAAACAGTTTGTGCAGTAACCCAGATCTGCTTAAGTTCCTGTTAATGTTCTGGACCTCACTCAAAACTAGAAGATTTTGGGGCTAGGTGTTTACAGGCACTTGCTTGAAAGTCTGCTGGCCTGGGTTCAGTTCCCCAGCCATCCACATAAACCCTGATGCAAAAAGTGGCACAAACAACTGGCATTCATTAGACTTTGCAGGTAAGGTGAACCATCTCTTCAGTCCCAATATTCCTTTTCATTTTAATAATTGCTGTTGAGAAAAGAACAGGGCTAGTAGAAGTATTTTAGGGTTTGGGTCTCTTAGAAGTGGGAGCAATCAATGTAGGGTGAATTGTTATGACGGCTAGTGTTAACTTTGTAAAAGACAGAGGTGACATAAATATTTGGGATAAT
Source organism: Orientallactaga sibirica (assembly GCA_036365145.1). Lineage (NCBI taxonomy): Eukaryota > Metazoa > Chordata > Mammalia > Rodentia > Dipodidae > Orientallactaga > Orientallactaga sibirica. The sequence continues at coordinate 1,994,899 of JAEOAD010000020.1, forward strand.
GATGTTGGGGTACTGTTAACTTCCACAGATTATAGAGGTTGTTGAGGTAATGGAAGGCTGTAGTTATGGAGAGTAAGGAGGTGAGGATAAGGAGAAATGTGGAAAATAGGTTGTGAAAGAGAAGGAAAGTAAATAAGTTGTGGAATTGAAGAATAGTAGAATAATTCTAGTAATGAAGAAAAATACAGAAAAATCCTAAAATCCAACTGATAAATATACAAACACAAACAAAACTAACATGGAATATTTATACGCAACAGGGGATTAAATAAGCATGCAAACTAACAAAACCAAAGGCCTAAACTGGCAGGGCATGGTGAATTTATGAATTGGGAGGCTGAAATTCCTGGGTTGCAATAGGTTTCAGGTCATCCTGAGCCATAGTAAGACACTGCCCCCATGGAAAAAAATATATTCAGAAATATTAAAACTGACAAAAAGCCAGGTGTGGTGGCACATACCTTTAATCCCAGCCCTTGGGAGGCAGATCACCAAGAGTTCGAGGCCACCCTGAGAATACATAGTGAATTCCAGGTCAGCCTGGACTAGAGTGAGACCCTACCTCAAAAAATAAAAAAAAGTGACAAAAGTTAACCCTAAAACACTTACTTAAGAATGGCAAAGTAGCCAGGCATGGTGGTGCACACCTTTAATCCCAGCACTTGGGAGCAATAGTAGGAGGATCACCAAGAGTTAGAGGCCACCCTGAGAATACATAGTGAATTCCAGGTCAGCCTGAGCTACAGTGAGTCCTTACTTTGGAAAACCAAAAAAAAAAAAAAAAAAAAAAAGAATGGCAAAGTAGACTAAATGGACTAAATGTACATCTAAAATATTAGTACTTTTTTTTTTCTTAGTGGTCTAGGTTTCAGATTCTTTCCCTCCCGGGCATTCATTTTTTTTTTTTTTTGCAACCTGCCCTGATATGGAAGTTGCAACTTGTACTTCCAGTGCAAACCTATATTCCCATCTTTGGGGTATATACTGCTCTAGTGAAATATAGCCCAGTTACCTTTGCAGTGACTTTCTGATTCACCTACATTGAGTGTAAAGCTGGTTCCCTCTTTGGTGCACTGTACTTATCTCAGATGAACAGGTTGGTAGATCTGCCATATCAACTGTGCCGCATGCTGTGTGTGTGGGAAAGTGAGGCTCTGGTCCCTTAGTGTCTGAGATCTCCATTGGTTCCTGGTGCTGAATATGCAGGTGAGAAATTGTGGAGAGCTATCTGAAGTTGTTCTAGAGCAGCTCAGCTGGGCCCTGTTATCCTCTACTTCAGATTATTATTATTATCATTAATTATTATTTTGCAAGGCTGGTATGAGTGGGAGAATTCCTTCCCTGTAATTTTTCTCTTGCTGGCCAAGGAAGGACTCCAGTAAGTAAAATCATTTTCCTGAGGCCAATGGCTAGAGCCAATTCTCAGATTGTGTCAATTTTCATTTTTCCTTAAAGAGACTTTATTAGATTAATAGAAGAGAAAAAAAAGGTACAGACATCCTGCTATGTGGAAGTCAGGAGAAGCTGAAGAGCCAGGCTGAGATGAGGGGGCTTACCAGAGCAGGGAACTGGAGATTCCGGAGATGAATACCAAAAGATAAGGATTTTTATGTTTTTAAGTATCAGCTTAAAATAAATTTAAGAAATAAAAATGTCTGGGCATGGCAGTGCACATCTTTAATCCCAGCACTTGGGAGGCCGAGGTAAGAGGATCAATGAGAGTTCAAGGTCACCCTGAGACTACATAGTGAATTCCCAGTTAGCTTGAGCTAGAGCAAGACCCTACCTTGAAAAACCAAAATAAATGAATGAATGAATGAACGAATAAATAAATAAATAAATAAATAAATAAAGTAAAAATGGTCAATGATTACCCAAAAGATTCAAATGAATAGATGAACGATGTGGGAAGTCAATTCTCAGTGTGGCCAGTAATGTCATCAACATGGATGAGAAATTTATCAAGGAAATTGAGATTCAGGGGACAAAAGTTCAGGAATATTAGAAATAAAAATTTAAATACAGGGCTAAGAGAGCACCTTAGCAGTTAAGGTGCTTGTCTGTGAAGCCTAAGGATCCATGCTTGATTTCTCAGTACCCACGTAAACCAGATGCACAAGGGACACATGCATCTGCAATTTGTTTGCAGTGGCTGGAGGCCCTGTCACATTCACTCTCTCTCTCTCTATGCCTCTCTCTTAAATAATAAATAAATAAATTAATTAATTAAAAAATACAAAACAGTGGTAAGCCTCGCCAATAGATTTGCTCAAGCAGAAAAAAAAATTTACTAGAAATTGAAGAAATATTACATTCGGAAAGCAAAACAAAAAATTATGACTACCACTTTCAAGAACTCGGGGATATGGACTTCTGGGAAAGATGGCAGCATAGGAGCCATGCCAAACCAGCTCAGTGAAGTATTTAAGCAAAACCACAGCAATACACTCTTCTTCTGAAAAGTGAAGGTATATAGGTTCTTCTTAGACACAGCGGAGAAGGAAAGACAAAGATCCACCAGAAATGAGGAAAACCATCAGGATCCCACTGAGGTGCTTATGGCCCCTGATCTGCAAAATTCATACACCTTCCCAGGGCCACCCACCTGGCACATAGCTTCAGGAGCAGAGACCAAATGAGGGGATTTTCCAACCTCATCAGCTTCCTTGCAAAGTCAAGAAACCTGAAGGGAAGACAGTGGAGATCAGCTAAGGAGCCACTGAAAGGGATACAGGTGGGTCTACATGAGCAACTCCAGTACAACTCCAGGCTTCCTGCACTCTCCCATCCCTCATTCCATCCAAATGCTGCAGCATATACATTTTTCTCAGAAGCACATGGAACATTCTGTAAAATAGACAATATATTAGGACACAAATCAAATCTTAACAAATAGAGAAAAATTGAAATAATCCCTTGTACGCTATCTGACCACAATGGGATTAAACTGCAAATCAGCAACAAGAAAAACTACAGAGCATACAGAAATCCATGGAGACTAAACAGTACATTATTGAACGATGTATGGGTCATCGAAGAAATTAAAAAGGAAATCAATAAATTCGTAGAATCAAATGATCATGAGAATAAAACATACCAAAACTTTTGGGACACACTGAAGGCAGACCTAAGAGGAAAATTTATATCTCTATGTGCCTATATTAAAAATTAGAGTGTTCATAAGTAAACAATTTAATGCTTCACCTTAAGGCCTTGGAAAGAGAAGAACAAGGCAAACCAAAAATCAGTAGATGGGAAGAAATAATAAAGATTAGGGCAGAAATTAATCAAATAGAAACAAACAAACAAAAAACAATCCAAAGAATCAATGAAACAAAGAGTTGGTTTTTTTTTTTTTGTTTGTTTGTTTTGTATTTTTTAATTTCTATTGACAACTTCTTTAATTGTAGACAATATCCCATGTTATTTCCCTCCCTCCCCCCACTTTCCCCTTTGAAACTTCACTCTTCATCTTATCCCCTCCCCCTCTCAATCAGTCTTTCTTTTCAGTTTGATGTCATGATCTTTTCCTCCTATTATGATGGTCTTATGTAGGTAGTGTCAGGCACTGTGAGGTCATGGATATCCAGGCCATTTTGTGTCTGGAGGAGCATGTTGTAAGGAGTCCTACTCTTCTTTTGACTCTTACATTCTTTCTGCCCCCTCTTCCGCAATGGGCCCTGAGCCTTGGAAGGTAGGGTTGAGACATTTCAGTGCTGAGCACTCCTCTGTCACTTCTCCTCGGCACCATGGTGCCTTCTGAATCATCCCAAGGTTGCCACCATCTGAAAAGGGAAGCTTCTCTAACCAAAAGTGAGAGTAGCATTAATATATGGGTGTGGAAATTAAGAGAAGTGCTTACTGGGCAGTTTGGTGAGCATAGTATATACATTTAGCGAGACTCCAGCAGACATTATACCCTTAGGGCTTATGACTACCCCTGTTGTACGTTTTCAGTATCAGGGATGTGTTCCCTCCCATGGAGTGGGCCTCCAGTCCAATTAGAGAGCAGTTGGTTTCCCCCATAACAGACATGCCTCTATTGCACCCATTGGCTCATTTGGCCTGGCTGAAATTTAAAGCTTGCACTGTTCACTGTTGAGTACCTTCACTGGTGTTTTCTCTCTCCCATCAACCTGCATACAGTGTAGCTTTTTCCATCTTTCTGTCAGCTGGTCCTCATGGAGGAGGCTTTCAGCTCAGTTTCAGCAGGATTTCTCAATGAACTTGCCACCCAAGTATGAGGAGTCTTCAGCAATAGGGTCTTACCATCTATTCCTGGTAGGAAACAAAGGGCCTTGGCAATGGCCTATAATGTTTTGGGGGTATCTGTGACCTCCCTGGCCAACAACTCACTGGAAGGTATCCTCTCCCTGGCACTGAAAATTTTCTAGTAACAATCTATGGCTTCTGAGGTTTCCATATGACTTTTTTTTATATCCTCGTAGATTTTGATTAGCCCTCCCTCCACCGTTCCTTTAATCAATAAGAGTTGGTTCTTTGAAAGTATAAACAAGATTGAGAAACCCTTAGCAAATCTGACCAGAAGAGAGAAGAGACAACAATTAATAAAATTAGAGATGAAAAAGTCACCAATAAAACAGATTTCAAAGAAATTGAGAAAAATCATAAGGACATACTTTAAGAATATATATGCCTTTAAGTTTGAAAATCTGAAAGAAATGGATGATTTCCTTGATTCATATGACCTACTGTAGCAGACAGCTTCAGGTTTGCTGAGATGAACTTCCAGACCAGGCACAGTTATGCAGGAAGGGATTTATTGATGCTTATAGATCCAGGGGAAGTTCCATAATGGCAGAAGAGGCTGGCCTGCTCTTTACAGGACCAGGCACAGAGAGATAAAAGCCACAAGCCAAAAGCCACACAGCACAGCACACTTCAGGAACTCCAGACAGGCACACTTTGCATATCTTTAGATTGAAATCTCAAACTCACCACCACACCTTAAGATCCCCCCAGTGACATTGCCTCCAGCCAAGTGGCTGCAGATGCAAACTACAAACTAATAAAACACTGAATATATTGGGGGACATCTATTTAAACTACCACATTCCGCCCCTGGCCCCCAATAGATTTATAACTATCACTCATTGTAAATTGTATTCAGTGACTGTGGTTGCAATGTGATTAGTGTATTCATGCTTTTCCTGCCATCCCTCTGTTGGACTATATCTCTTGAACTATAAGCTGGAATAAACCCTTCCTTCTTTATTTATTTTTTATTTTTATTTTTGTTTTTCAAGGTAGGGTCTCATTCTGGCCCAGGTTGACCTGGAATTAACTACATAGTCTCAGGGTGGCCTTGAACTCATGGCAATCATCCTACCTCTGCCTCCCGAGTGCTGGGATTAAAAGCGTGCACCACCACGCCCAGCTAAACCCTTCCTTTTTAAGTTGCTTTAAAAAATACTGTATGGGGCTGGAGAGTTGGCTTAGCAGTTAAGGCACCTGCCTCCTAAGCCTAAGAACCTGGTTCCAATCTCCAGGTCCCACGTTTAGCCAGATGCAAAGTGATGCAAGGGCGCAATGCCACACTTGCCCACAAGGGGGCGCACACCTCTGGATTTCGTTCACAGCAGCTGAGAGACTGCTGGCACGCCCATTCTCTATCTGTCTCCCTGTCCCTCTCTCTCTGTCTGTCTCTCTCTGTGTCTCTCTCTAAAAATAAAAAATAAAAAATAAATACTGTATGGACACTTGCCTCCTTGCAAACTCAAGAAACATGGCAGAGAGCAACGGAGTGGCTTGTGAGGAAGAGGTTCATGTGGAAGAGCAGATGGACTTCAGACACCATCCACAGTCTCCCCTCCCCCACCACCAGCACAAGTGCCAGCAAGCACCAGAGACATGAGGAAGAGAGCTCATCTACCCAGCATCCAGCATGGTTGAAGCAGTGACCCACAGATGCAGCCGGCCTTCCTGAGCCCAAAACAGCAAAACCATCCCAAAAGGTAACTTGGATTACACCAGGTCAGTACCCACCAAAGAAGCCTGGTGTATAGGCTTGCATTGGAAGGGCTAATTGCACCTTCAATGTCAGGGTAAATTATATGTTAAACCTGATGGATGGTCAGATCTGACATTCGTAAATAAGCTATATTTTGGGCTGTTCATTTGTTGCTTCCTGATTTATAGTGCCTTTGTTTCCTCTTCTGTCAATCATTGGGAAAGGGTCTCACTTGGTCACAAGCTGACCTTGGAACCCTCTACAGACCAGAAATCTTAGCCTCCCAGTTGACAGGATTAAGGATGTGGGGCAACACACAACCTTAGGGACTGTGACGGTATTAGGATCTGTTTGTCATAACACCTACTTTTGCACAAATACTCTGTGCTGTATTTCATTGAATGGGTACATTGTTTAAATTTTTAGAATTTGACTGTATTCTGTTCCATTCAGCCTACTTAAATACTCTCATAGCAGGCAAACCAAAAACCTAGAGTCACTTTTGTGATTACTCTGAGAGTCTTAAGAGCCACACCTAGCAACTTAAGCTCCTACCCTGAAGATAATAATATCAGATTGATTGATACATCTCATATTACTGCAGATAATTAGAAAACCCAAGCATTAAATTAATCCAAGAATCAAAAATCTCTACAGTATAATACAAGAAACACAAAAAATCAAGAAAATATAAATCCACCAAAAAGTATTAATGTATCAGAAATGACCTTAAGTGAGACTGAATTAGAAGAAATGCCTGAGAAAGATTCAAAAGAATGGTTATAAATATCTTCAAAGAACTCTAAGAGGAAATGAAAGGGTTCAAAGACCTCAAAGAGGAAATCAAAGGATTCAAAGAACACACAGAAAACCAATTTAATGAAATAAGGAGGTCAATACTAGACATAAATATGGAAGTAGAAAGAATAAAGAAAACCCAGTCAGAAATACTAGCAATAAAGAACACAGTCAGTGAAATTAAAAACTCTGTAGAAAAGCTCTCTAGTAGAATGGATGAAGGAGAGAACAGAATATCTAAACTGGAAGACCAGGTGGCAGATCTAATACAGTCCAACAAAGAGAAAGACAAAATAATAGGAAGGTATGAATGGGAATTTCAAGATTTTCAGGACACTATGAAAAGATCAAACATAAGAATTCAAGGGACAGTACAGGAGAAGAATATCACTCCAAAGGCATAGTAGGTGTTTCAACAAAATCATAGAAGAAAACTTCCCTCAAATTGGGAAAGAGATGCCAATGCAGATACAGGAAGCCTTTAGAAAACCAAACAGACAAAACCTGGAAAGAACCTCTCCCCACCATATTATAATTAAACTACCAAATATACAAACCAAAGAAAATATATTGAAAGCAGCTAAAGAGAAAAAGCAAGTCACCTACAAAGGCAAGCCCATCAGAATCACAACAGATTACTCAACACAAACTTTAAAAGCCAGAAGGTCTTGGAGTGATGTAGTCCAAGTTCTGAAAGATAAAAACTGTCAACCAAGATTACTTTATCCTGCAAAGCTATCTATCCAAATTGATGGAGAGATAAGGACATTCCACAATAAAGATAGGCTAAAGGAATTTATGGCAACTAAACCATCTCTACAGAAAATACTTGCACGATTCATTCATGCTGAAGAGAAAGCAAAACACGCACAGCAGTGTTGGGGTCCCCCCCAAAGGCCAGCTCAGGAGGGACGATAGGGTCTCTGCCGAATTGGGGTGAGCAGCGCGGAGTCACGACACAGACTCTGGGAGTTGGGTGAAAGTGGAGCGAGAATCCACAAACTCGTTTATTCAGGAAGTGCACATGGGTTTTAAGGGGCTGTTAATCCTTGTATGGGGCGGTCCCCTTTTGGTGACCAATGACAGCTTGTCTCTGGACAGGACATCTCGTAGTAGGCTTCTCGCGAGCATGGGGCTGTAACTGTTGTCACATCAAGCCTGCGCAAAACGCCACTTTTACAGAAGCCACTTCCTGTTGTCTTTTGCCATGCGGTCTGGCTAGGACCAGGCCTGTATTGTGACATACATATCCTCCTTTTTGTTTTTATTATTGGCAACCCTGAGAGGTATGGTTTATTGCCAAACCATTGTTGAACCCAGGCCCCAAGGGATCATCATACTTGACAGTGCCTGTCTTAGGTTGTTCCATCTCATGGAGACTTATCCGTCATGGGCCAAATGCCACCTAGGTGAGGAAACCCGAGGGGGATAGCCTGGTATGGCTTTTGGAAAGCCATTGTTGAACCCAGGCCCCAAGGGATCATCACATGTGACAGTGCCTGTCTTAGGTTGCCCCATCTCATGGAATCTTACCCGTCCTGGGCTGGCTGCCATCCTGGTGAGAAAACCCGAGGGGTATGGCCTGGTATGGCTTTTAGCATGAGGTCTGGCTAGGACCAGGCCTGTATTGTACCATACATATGAGGCTGTTGCCTAGGAGGCATGGAAGGGCCAAGTGGGCATGGCTCTGTGGCATGTGAACAGTCCCAGCAAGCGAGAATCAACCAGAGAGCCTGAAGAAGACTGGGGTAGGACAGGTTGCTGGGTGAGTTCACCCTAGCGTCATAGTCAGTAGCATTGAGTGTCCTTAATGGTAGCAGCTCAATGTAATGAAAGGAGTTGGAAAGTAATTTATAGGTAGGTGGGGGGGGTAATTTTAAAGTCCCATATGTAGTCTGAGGGGTCTGGCATCATCTTCTTCAGCAAGGCTGGTCGCTGAGTCAGTGGCCGGTGGGGGGAAATAAGTTTAAAGTCCCGTATGTAGTCTGAGGGGTCTGGCATCATCCTCTTCAGTAAGGCTGGTCGCTGAGTCAGTGGCTGGACGGACGTTTTTGGCAGGAACCCAAACTGGGATCTGTGAAGTTTCTGGAAAGACACAAGCATACCCTCGGCCCTGCGTTAAAAGAGGGTGGGACCCCTTCCAAATATTAGTAAGAGGATCTTTCCAGCAGACTAAGGGTAAGGGTGTCGTGGTTGGTTGGGATCTCCAATGTTTGTAGTCTGGGGAGAGTCCTGCCTCATCAAAGGTGAGAAAATTGAGGGTGAAAAGAGCTTCCACTAGGGCCATGTGGGGGTCCTTGGGTGACATAGTGGACTTTTGTTTTATAATTAGTTCCTTTAGGGTCTGGTTTGTTCTTTCCACGATGGCCTGTCCTTGTGGGTTGTAGGGGATCCCAAGGGAGTGTTTTATTCCCCAAGATTCTATGAAGGATGTGAATTGGGCAGATGTGTATGCAGGGCCATTGTCTGTTTTAATTGACCAGGGCACGCCCATGACTAACATAGTGGTTTTTGTTGCCTTAATAACATGGGATGCCTTTTCCCCAGAGAGAGCAATAGCAAAAGTAAGCTTAGAGTAAGTGTCCACAATGACATGGACATATTTGAGGTGGCCAGGGCCTCGAGGGGGGCAGACATAGGATTGATATCTTTGGTAACTACAATCCATTTATGGAGGTCCTCATTACGCACAGCAGCAATAGCATTACGCGCTGCTGCGGATGCTCCTTCCCATGCCACTTGCTTAACTAAAGCGTCCCTGGCAGGGCCAGGGGGAGTGCGTCGGTCCACGGACTCTGTCACATGAGAGAGGAAATCTGTGAAGCCCTCGGACACGCCCTGGACCAGATTACGAAAATAGGTATCCGGCTTCTGTGGGAGGCAGGCCTTAAGCCCTTGAAGAGATAACGATTTAATTTGGTCAAAGTAGGCGTGTATGCCCACTGTGGCTTGTGATACAGGGTCTGTATAAGGTCCTGTGCCAAGGAGCATGTCCAAGGTAATTGGAATTCCATCCCTAAGATTTTGGCGGGCCTGGGATTCCGCCAGGTCACTATAGGCGGCTTTCCATTGGAGGAATTCAGGGGGGAGAAGAACTGCCTTGAGGAGGGAATACCAGTCATAATAAGTCTGAAGATGGATGGCCCATTGTAAAAGGACTTGTTCAAAGTAAGCAGAATCAACGCCGGATTCCTGGGCTGCCTTACGGATGAGGGCCAGATCAAAGAGGGGGGTGGGGAGCCACGGCCTGATTGTCGCATCTGGCCCTACGTTAACAGGGAAGGTGGCGAAGGGGCGTGTCAGGGAACCGGCAGTCACCTGGGTGTGTCCAGGACTGAGCTGGGGGAGGTCCTTGGAAGGGTAATGAGGGGGTGGGGTGGTTGCAAGTGTGGCCGTAGCAGGAGGGGGTTGGTGTGGCAGCTTATTATCATTTAAAGGTTTTAGTTCCTCCTCATCCGAGTTATCGGAAGAGGGGGCTGGGAGGGACAAGCTGTGAAGAGCCAATTCAGGTTCCTCTTCATATTGTTTGTTATGGGCATAAATGATTTCCTGTACTGTGCAGCCTTTAAGGCCGGCAATTATGGCAAGGAGGATAGAAAAGAATGGAGCAGGGAAGGTGTGCCCTTTATAAACCTCGCGTTTTTTGGCAAGGACTAGGACCCAGGACCAAATGTTAGTGTCCCAGATGTTCTCCGGAGTGATCCATGGGGCTAAAACAAGAGTTTCATCCCAAAAGCTATGGAGGTCTTTTTGTTTTAATTTTAAGCCACATTTCAGAAGGAGGGCCTTAAGAGCTTGCAATTGCGGCATCCTCTGGTGGGGAGGGAGGTTGCCCATTGCCGCGTGGTGTTGTTTGATGGGGGGCTGGGCTGGGACACTCCTGAATCAAAGAGACTGAGAAAATAATAACCCAGATCAAAGATGATAGACCAGAGGATGATCATGCAAACCACAAGTCCTAATGCTGGGGCCAGCTGAGACATACGGATAGATTGTTTAGGACCCACGTGTCTTGTGCTTAGTGGGGAGGGGCCAACACAGGCTTAGGGCCGTGAGGCAGTGTGTGCCTTACTGGGGGGGAAGGGAAGGAGGACAAACAAAGAAAGAAGGGGGTAAGGGGCTGCCTGCTCACCCACAGGCAACCGTTAGCCGTTTTTCTCTCACCAATGAAGAATTGGGCGCTTTGCTCGTCGGACTTTCAAGGATGAGGCATCGCCGAGGGGGCTACTCGCCGAGGGGGCTTCTCGAAGAACTGGGCGTTTTGCCGTTCTGCCAAACGCCGAGGGGCTGCTCACTGGCTCACGGGACGTTCAACGGGGCATCTTGCCAGATGCCGATGGGGCAAGGGGGTCATGGATGGGGTGTCTCGCTAACACCGACGTCGGGGCAGAGGGTCCCTGTTCAGGCACCAGATGTTGGGGTCCTCCCCAAGGCCAGCTCAGGAGGGACGATAGGGTCTCTGCCGAATTGGGGTGAGCAGCGCGGAGTCACGACACAGACTCCGGGAGTTGGGTGAAAGTGGAGCGAGAATCCACAAACTCGTTTATTCAGGAAGTGCACATGGGTTTTAAGGGGCTGTTAATCCTTGTATGGGGTGGTCCCCTTTTGGTGACCAATGACAGCTTGTCTCTGGACAGGACATCTCGTAGTAGGCTTCTCGCGAGCATGGGGCTGTAACTGTTGTCACATCAAGCCTGCGCAAAATGCCACTTTTACAGAAGCCACTTCCTGTTGTCTTTTGCCATGCGGTCTGGCTAGGACCAGGCCTGTATTGTGCCATACACAGCAGGAAATAGGAAAAAATAAACCATACTCAAATAACAGTTAAAACAAGTGAGTAAAGGGAAAACAGGAAAGACTACAAAAGAAGAAGAATGGTGAGAACAAATACATATCTTTCAATAATAACTCTTAATATCAATGGCCTCAATGCCCCAACCAAAAGACATAGACTTGCAGACTGGATTAAAAAGCAGGATCCTATCATATGTTGCCTCCAGGAAACTCATCTCTCATTAAAAGATAGAAATCTTCTTAGGGTGAAATGGTTGGAACAAGGTATTTCACGCAGGGGTTGCTATCCTAATTTCTGACAGGATAGACTTCAAACCAACATTAGTGAGGAAAGATAAAGAAGGCCACTTTATACTTATTAAAGGAACACCCCAACAGGATGACATTACAATCCTAAACATATATACTCCAAACATGGGGGCTCCAGGTTTCATCAAAAAACACTATTAGACTTAAGGTCAGAGATAACTCCTAACATAGTAGTAGTGGGTGACTTCAATACCCCACTCTCATCACTTGACAGGTCTACCCAGCAAAAAATAAACAGAGAAACATCTGCATTAAATGATATCATGGAACAAATGGACCTAACAGATATATACAGAATATTCCATCCAAATGCTGCAGAATATACATTTTTCTCAGCAGCACATGGGTCATTCTCTAAAAGAGATCATATAATAGGACACAAATCAAATCTTAACAAATATAGGAAAATTGAAATAATCCCTTGTACGCTATCTGACCACAATGGGATTAAACTGCAAATCAGCAACAAGAAAAACTACAGAGCATACAGAAATCCATGGAGACTAAACAGTACATTATTGAACGATGTATGGGCCATTGAAGAAATTAAAAAGGAAATCAAGAAATTCATAGAATCAAATGATGATGAGAATACAACATACCAAAACCTTTGGGACACAATGAAGGCAGTACAAAGAGGGAAATTTATAGCTCTAAGTGCCAATATTAAGAAATTAGAGAGTTCACAACTAAACAATTTAATGTTTCACTTAAAACCTTGGAAAAAAAAGAACAAGGGAAACCAAAAACTAGATGGGAAGAAATAATAAACGTCAGGGCAGAGATCAATGAAATGGAAACAAACAAACAAACAAAAACAATCAAAAAAATCAATGAAACAAAGAGTTGGTTCTTGGAAAGGATAAACAAGATTGACAAACCCTTAGCAAATCTGATCAAAAGAAAGAGAGAAGAGACAAAAACTGATAAAATTAATGATGAAAAAGGCAGCATCACAACAGATACCAAAGAAATTCAGAAAATCATATGGACATACTTTAAGAATATATATGCCTCTAAGTTTGAAAACCTGAACCTGAAAGAAATGGATGATTTCCTTGATTCATATGACCTACCAAAATTAAATCAAGAAGAGATAAACCATTTAAATAGAACTATAACAACCACAGAGATTCAAGCAGTCATAAAAAGTCTCCCAACTAAAAAAAGCCCAGGCCCAGATGGATTCACTGCTGAATTTTACCAGACATTCCTGGAGGATCTAACACCAATGCTTCTCAAACTTTTCCATAAAATAGAAAAGGAAGGAACTCTACCAAAATCCTTCTATGAAGCCAGCATCACCCTGATACCCAAACTGGACAAAGACAGATCAAAAAAGGAAAATTATAGACCAATCTCCCTCATGAACATGGATGCAAAAATTCTCAATAAAATACTGGCAAACAGAATACAAGAATTCATCAGAAAGATTATTCACCCTGACCAAGTAGGCTTTATCCCACAGATGCAGGGATGGTTCAACATACGCAAATCCATAAATGTAATACACCATATAAATGGTCTGAAGGACAAAAATCACATGGTCATCTCAATAGATGCAGAAAAGGCATTTGACAAAATGCAACACCCCTTCGTGGTGAAAGTATTACAGAAACTGGGAATAGAAGGAGCATATCTCAACATAATAAAAGCTATTTATGACAAACCTACAGCCAACATAATACTAAATGGGGAAAAACTTGAAGCTTTTCCTCTAAATTCAGGAACAAGACAAGGGTGTCCACTTTCCCCACTACTATTTAATATAGTACTGGAAGTCTTAGCCACAGCAATAAGGCAAGAGACACTCATAAAGGGGATACAAATTGGAAGGGAAGAGATCAAATTATCATTATTTGCAGACGATATGATTCTATACCTAACAGACCCTAAAGTCTCTACCTGCAAACTGTTAGAGCTGATAAACACTTTTAGCAATGTAGCAGGATACAAAATAAACACATAGAAATCAGTAGCTTTTCTATATACTAACAACAAACGAACAGAGGATGAAACCAGGGAATCTCTCCCATTCACAATTGCCTCAAAAAAAATAAAATACCTTGGAATAAACTTAACCAAGGAAGTGAAGGATCTCTACAATGAGAACTTTAAAAAACTTGAGCGACAAATTACAGAAGACACAAGGAAATGGAAAGACATCCCATGCTCCTGGATTGGAAGAATCAATATTGTGAAAATGTCAATCTTACCAAAAGCAATCTATACATTTAATGCGATCCCTATTAAAATCCCAATAGCTTTCTTCACGGAAATAGAAAAAAACAATCCTAAAATTCATCTGGAAAACACAAAAACCTCGAATAGCCAAAACAATTTTTATGAAACAAAAATCAGGCAGGTGGTATAACCATACCCGATTTTAAGTTATATTACAAAGCCATAGTAACAAAAACAGCATGGTACTGGAACAAGGACAGACAGGTTGATCAATGGAACAGAATAGAAGACCCAAATATTAATCCAAGCAGCTACAGCCACCTGATTTTTGACAAAAATGCCAAAAATATTAATTGGAGAAAAGATAGCCTCTTTAACAAGTGGTGTTGGGAAAACTGGACATCGGTATGTAAAAGGATAAACATAGATCCTTGTCTCTCTCCATGCACAAGAGTCAAGTCCAAATGGATCAGGGACCTTGATATCAGACCTGAAACTGTGAACCTGCTAGAGGAAAAAGTAGGGGAAACCCTTCAACATATTGGCATAGGTAAGGACTTTCTGAATATAACCCCAATTGCTCAGGGAATAAAACCACTAATCAACCAATGGGACCTTATGAAATTACAAAGCTTTTGCACAGCAAAGGACACTGTGAATAGAGCAAAAAGACAACCTATAGAATGGGAGAAAATCTTTGCCAGCTATACATCTGACAGAGGATTAATATCCAGAATATACAAAGAACTCAAAAAACAGAATAATAAGAATTCAAACAACCCAGTTAAAAAATGGGCTATGGAACTAAATAGAGAATTCTCAGAAGATGAAATACAGATGGCATATAAACAACTAAAAAAGTGTTCCACATCCTTAGCCATCAGGGAAATGCAAATTAAAACCACTTTGAGATTCCATTTCACTCCTGTCAGAATGGCTACCATCAAGAAAACAAATGACAATAAGTGTTGGCGTGGATGTGGAAAAAGAGTAACACTTCTACACTGTTGGTGGGAATGTAACCTGGTCCAACCATTGTGGAAATCAGTGTGGAGGTTTTGAGACAGCTAGAAATAGATTTACCATATGATCCAGCTATAGCACTCCTAGGCATATATCCAGAAGACTCTTCTCACTTCCTTAGAGATACTTGCAAAACCATGTTTATTGCCGCTCTATTCACAATAGCTAGGAAATGGAAGCAGCCTAGATGTCCCACCACAAATGAATGGATAATAAAGTTGTGGTACATTTACACAATGGAGTTCTACTCAGCGGTAAAGAAAAATGAAATTATGAAATTTGCAGGGAAATGGATGGATCTGGAAAGGATTATACTAGGTGAGGTAACCCAGGCTGAGAAAGCCAAATGTCACATGTTCTCTCTCATATGTGGATCCTAGCTACAAATGTATAGACTTTTGTGTGAACTGGAACCAAAGTTGGTACCAGAAGCCAGTACGCTGGTAAAAGGGTATAAGGGAGGGAGGGGAGGGAAGGACTTAAGTGTATGGTATTGCACATATGTAAGTAGAAGAACAGATTACAGGGAGGGTTGTGGCCTAAGTGAGGCCATGGGAAGAGAATGCATAAAAGAAGGGCAGGGGGAGGGTCAATCTAAATTCCAGATATTGTGAATAAGACTTATGTAAACCTACTTTTTTGAATAATGGCACATCTAGAAGCTGTAGACTGTTACTAGAAAATTTTCAGTGCCTGGGATGGGATATCTTCCAGTGAGTTGTTGGCCAAGGAGGTCCTGGAAGCCTCCAAAACATTAAAGGCTATTGCCAAAGCCCTTGGTTTCCCTTGAGAAACAGATAGTAAGATCCTATTGCTGAAGACATCTCTTGCCTGAGAGGCAAGGCCACTGAGAAAGCAAGCTGGCGCTGAGTAGAAAACCTTCTCCCTGTAGACCAGCCAACAGAAAGCTGGAAAAAGCTGCACTGCATGCAGCCGTATGGGAGACAGAAGTCATCAGCAGTGAAAACAGTGGACACTGAATATTCAAATTTGGCCATACAGGCCCCATGACTGAACAGGTACAATAGTGGCATGTCTGCTCTTGGGGTAACCAACTACTCCATAATTGGACTGAAGGCCCTCTCTATGGGATGGAATACATACCTGGTACTGAAAAACCTAAGCAAAAGTCTATGGCAGGGGTGGTCATGAGCCTTAGGGGTATAAAGCCTGCTCTTGTCTCGCCTAATGTATATATTATCCCATCAAGCTGCCCTGAAAGCACTATACTTAATGTTCATATTCACTTATTAACGCTACTCTCACTTCTGGTTAGAGAAGCTTCTCTTTTCAGATGGTGATGACCACTGGGATGACCCAAAAGGCAACATAGTGCTGAGAAGAAGGGAAGGAGGAGTGCCCAGCACTGAAACATCTCTGTCACACCTTCCAAGGCTCAGGGACCATTGCAGAAGAGGGGGCGGATAGAATGGAAGAGCCAAAGGAAGGGTACGACTCCTTACAATGCAACTGCCAAGACAGAAATTGGCCTTGATATCCATGACCTTGAAGTGCCTAGCAATACCTTCGCAAGACTCTCATAATAGAAGAAAAAGATGATATCAAATTAAAAGAGAGACTAATGGAGAGAGGGAGGGGATATAATGGAGATTGGAGTTGTAAAGGGGTATGGGGGCAGGGGAGGGAAATATCATGCATTTTTTGTATGTAAGTATAGAAGTTGTCAATAAAAATATTTTTTCAAAATTTTTTAAATAAAAAAAATAAAAGTGTGTGCTAACACACCCAGTGAGAAAAAAAAATACTGTATGTATGTATGTATGTATGTATGTATGTATGTATGTATGAATGGGAGGGAGCAAGAGAGAAAGAGAGGGGGAGAGAGAGGGAGAGAGAGAGAAAGAAAAGCCAGGCATGGTGGTGCACACCTTTAATCCCAGCACTTGGGCGGCACCGGTATAAGGACCACCATGAGTTTGAGGTCAGCCAGAGACTACTTAGTAATTTCCATATCAGCCCAGGATAGAGCAAGATATTACCTTGAAAAACCAAGGGGGGGAGAGAGAAAGAAAAAGAGAAAGAGAGAATTGGTCCACCAGCACTTCCTTTCACTGCAAAATTTTAGGTGCATGTACCATTTTGTATATTTGGCTGTAGTGGATACTGAGGAATTAACACAGGGCCATCAGGCTTTGCAATCAAGAACCCTTAACCAATGAGCCATCTCTCCAGCCCTTAAATTTCTTTTTTAAAAACTATTTTATTGGGGTTGGAGAAATTGCTTAGTGGTTAACATGTTTGCCTAAGGACAACAAAGCCTAAGGACCTAGGTTCAATTCCCCAGTACCCACGTAAGCTAGATGCACAAGGTGGGGCATGCATATAGAGTTTGTTTGCAGTGGCTGAAGGCCCTGGCATGTCCATTCTCTCTCTTTCTCTTCCCCCCTCAAACATAAATAAACAAATAAAATAAAATACAATTTAAAAATATTTTATTTGAAAGCAGAGAATGAGAGAGAGAGAGAGAAAAATAGAGACAGAGATAGAGACAGAGAGAATGGGAGCATCAGGACCTCAAGCTGCTGCATATGAACTTCAGATGCATACACCACTTTGTGCATTTGGCTTTACATGGGTTCTGGGGAATTGAACCTGGGTCATTTGGCTTTGCAGGCAAGTGCCATTGAGCCATTTCTCTAGCCCAGTCCTTAAGTTTCTTTTAAATTTATTTATTCATTTATTTGTCAGGAAAGAGAGAGAGAGAGAGAGAGAGAGAGAGAGAGAGGCTGAGTACGAGTACACCAGCGCCTCTCGCCTATGAACTTCAGATGCATTTACCACTTTATGCATCTTGCTGTACATGGGTATTGAGTATTTGAACCCAGGCTGATAGGCTTTTCAAGGAAGCACCTTTTTTTTTTTTTTTTTTGAGAGAGAGAGACACAGAGAGAGATAGAGAGGGAGAGGAAGACAGATAGAGATGGGCACTCCAGCAGCCTCTCAGCTGCTGTGAATGAAATCCAGATGTGTGCACCCCCTTGTGGGCAAGTGTGGCATTGCGCCCTTGCGTCACTTTGCATTTGGCTAAACGTGGGACCTGGAGATTGGAACCAGCGTTTTTAGGCTTAGCAGGCAGGCTTCTTAACCGCTAAGCCATCTCTCCTGCCTCAAGCAAGCACCTTTAACTGCTGAGCTATCTCCCCAGTTTTTAGATTGCTTTTGTCAGGCATTTGTTGTAGCAGGAAAAAGTAACTAATATAAAAAGCCCAAGATTAAACAAATCCACTGCTGGGTTATGCCTAACCTTTAAAGAACTAATATCAGTGTTCCACACACTATTGCATAAAATAGAATGTTAAGGATTGTTGTGAGATTCACACTCTCTTTTTTTTTCTGTTTAACATGCTTTATAGAGAATTAGGTACAATAGTACATGCAGTTAGATACAACTGTTTTGAAGATGTTCAAAGTATAACTTGATACAGCAAGAAGAGGAAGAGTGAATAAAGCCAAGATCTTATAGTGGGGATTGGTGCAATAATGTTAAGGAAACTGGAACTTGACTCACAGATTAAAAAACACAGTGCTCCTGAATAAGAAATCAATGTTTGGTTCATGTCTTTTATATAGCTGTTAATTTCAAAGAGCTATGACACCACAAAGCCAGTCCTTCTTTAAGGCTAGCTTAAGTCCATTGGCACATCTTGGAACAATGTTCTTCCTGTCTGAGAGGTGGGGTAGGAGCTCAGCCCTCAGGTCCTGTAGGGGGAATGGCAGGAGCAGGAGGGCTAGGATCTTCCAGCTTCACATCATGCAGATGCACTGTGGGTGTGGTGGGGTCTTTGCCCACACCCTGGTTGGGGTCAGTCTGGTCAGGGTGGTGTCTGCGTACATGCTTGACCACCTGAAACTTCTGCTTGGCCTTGTAGCTGCAGAGGTGGCAGAAGAATGGGTGCCGGTCAGTGTGTGTGAGGGCATGATGACCCAGGCCGGCAGCCCAGCGGAAAGCTCGGTGGCACACATTGCAAACCTAGGGTTTGGCCTCACTGTGCTTGCGTAGGTGTGTGCGCAGCAGGAAGCGTGTCTTGAAGGCCTTGCCACACTGCTCACACATGAAAGCCCGTGCCTCTCGGTGCCGCTTCAGTCCTGTGTGCTTGATCATGTGGTACTTGAGTTGGTTCACCCATTTGCACTTGTAGCCACACTCAGGGCACAGGTATTTCTGTTCCTCCTTGTGGATCCGCATGTGGTACTTGAGGCAAGAAGGGTCAGCACAGGCATAGGAGCAGAAGTGACAGCGGTAAGGTTTTTCCCCAGTGTGAATGCGGCTGTGCCATGTAATCTTCTGCCGGTTCTTGGTGCTGTAAGCACAGTCAGTACATTTGTAGAGTCGGGTGCCCCCATGTCCCTTCACATGGTGATCCAGCACCAGCTGATGGCGACATGTGAAGTCACAGAAAGGGCAGTGCAGAAGGGACTTTCCAGCCCCGCCATCCCCATCTGAGGCTGCTGCTGAAGTCTCCTCGTGCTGTACCAGGTAGTGTTTCACCAGGCCCACCGGCTACGGAGCAGCAAAGTCACAGAGTTCGCAGCGGTGGCTGAAATGCTGCTGTCTCCGGTGTTCATCCAGTGCTGGCCGGCTAGGGAATGCCTCCTGGCAGGCCCCACACTCCAGCCGTGGGTGCTGTTTGTGGGTGTGTCCTCGCAGGCTGGCAGGGCTGGGACACAGTAGGCCACAGTGGGAGCAGTGTAGGGGGCTGCTGGTGGCCTCTGTAGGAGAGCCAGAGGTAGGATGTGTGGGCTCCGGGTGTCTGCGCAGAGCATGTTGCTTAAGTGCTGTTTCTGAGCTGAACTGGGCCTCACACTGAGAGCAAGAAAAGGATGGAGTGCCCTGGTGGCAGCTGTTGACATGGCGAGTGATGTCATGGCGAAGATAGCCACTACAGTCACAGAGTGGACAGAATGGGTGGGTGTTTTGTCATGTACCCGTAGTCTGCGCAAACGCAGTTTTGAGTTGGTACCAAATGTCTGGGAGCAGGAGCTGCAAGGGATGCGCCCAACACCTGTGTGTCGGGACTGGTGAGCCTCTAATCGGTACCGTCTAGTGGTAGAAAAGTCACAGAAAGGGCACTGGTGTGGCTTCACTCCCTCATGCTTGAGCCGCCGGTGCTGCTGTAGTCCTCAGGGCATGAAACTGCTGACAGCTAAAGGGACACCTGGGGCAGGAGAAGAGGGCCCCCTTCAGCTTCTGAGCCAGAGTATCCCCATCACCAGGGCTGGACCCTGTCCTCCCATTACTGAAGGGAGCAGAGTCCCCTTTGCTTAGGGGAGACACAATAGGCTGGTTCTGGTGGGGCCCTCGCTTTCCTCCTCGGGCACGACCCCCTCGGCAGCCTTCAGCCACATGAGAGGTAATAGAGCAGAGCCGAGAACAAAGGAATGTGCACGAATTGCAATGAAACTTGCCCAGCTTAAAGTAAAACTTCTCAGGGGTTTCTGTGGGTGATGAGCTTCCTGTAGGATGAGCTGGGGAACCAGAGGGTGTGGCCAGAGGCTCCTCTATTTCTCCTGGATCCCTGTGTTTTGGTAACAGTTGCTCTACTTGTGATACAGGTGGAAGCTTCCCACTCTGAGCATCCTCTGAGGCCTGACTAGCTGGGAGGTGAGGACTCAGAGAGGTGGGGGAAGCTGGTCTGGGCAAGCCCTTGTTCTTTTGGGACAGAACAGAGCACTTCTTCAGCAGATTGGTGCTGAGGCCACGTTGTTGTTTAAAGCTAGCTCTGTATTCAGGGCATAGCAGGGGTTCTCTGCGGACCTGGCACCCTGACTTAGAGTGCAGATGCAGGGCTTTCTCCCTGCGAGTGATAAAAGGGCAGTGTGGGCAAGGGAAGGCTCGCCCCTCTCCTTGGATCACTACCATTTGCACTTGCCCCTCTAGCACCAGTGCCTCTGCTTGTTCTTTGTCCTGCCTCCTCAGGGCTTTGAGTAATGACTCTGACTCAGGGAACTGGGGCAAAGGGACTGTCTCAGCAGACAGAGTTGCCTTGAAGGTGTTAGGGGCCTCTTCTGGGGATGGAGGATTTCTGGGGGGCTCAGGAGCTGGCTTCTCCAGAATGGGCTCTTCTCCAGCACCCAAGCCAACACTGTCAAAGCTGGTCAATTCTGGCTCTTCCAGTCCTAGTGGTCCTGAGGGATCTAGAGGCCTGAACTCCACAGGTGCTGCTTCAGTGAGCCCCTTAAGGGGTGATTCAGCCACAGGCTCTAGCTCTACTCCCAGAGCCTCTAAGTGTAGTGTGCAGCCACCCTCTTCCACCTCCATTGGGCTGGGGTTGCCAATTGAGTCATCCTCATGGGGAGCCTTGCTTCCATCCTGTCTTTTGGTGCTGACTTGTCACTTGCCTCTGGCAGGGCCTGATCCAAGCTTGCATTTGCTACAATCCCATGTTCATGGTCTGGTCCCTCAAGCTGGGCTGACTGCTGGCCTGACAGCTCTGAGTCTGGTGGAGGTACCAAGCATTCCCTGACCCCCTCTGGCTCTTGGCTAGTACGACGGAATTGCCAGACCTGGTCCCCAGGCATGTAGCCATGGACCTTTCGCTTATGGAAGAAGAGTGTGGTATTGCTAAAGGTGCGGTAGTCACAGAGGGCACAGTGGAACTCACGGAGATGGGTGTGCTTGCAGTTCTCATGGCTCAGTAAAGCCTGATTGTGGCGGCTCTGATAGCTGCAGTAGCAGCCAGGACAGAGTGGGGCAGGTGTGCCAGGGTGGTGCTGAGAAGCCATGTGTTTCTGCAGCTCATACTTCCATTTGCAGGCAAAGGCACACACCTCACACATCAGGGACTTGCCCTGGTGTCACAGCTTATGGCTGCTTAGCTGATCAGCCAGATGGTAGAGATAGGAGCACTGGTTACACTGGTTTCTGAGGTCCCCTGCGTGTTTTCGCATGTGCACACTCAGGTAGTGCTTCCACTTGGTGACATAGCCACATTCAGTGCACATATAATCCTTGGTGTTGGAGTGGGTCAGCATGTGCTTGGATAGGTAGCTCACATCTCGACATGTGAAGTCACACACAGCTCACACTTGTGAGGTTTCTCACCAGTATGCAACAGCATGTGTCGGATAAGCACCCTCTTGTGGGCAGTGGCAAAGTTGCACTCAGGGCACTGGTGGATCTCATGCGCATGCATCTTGCCTATGTGGTCTTGGTAGGCTACAGGGTTGAAGGTGGCAAAGGGGCAGAAGGGGCACCGCAGCTCCTCACTGCCTGGGTGGCCTTGCTTCTTATGTTTGCGGAACAGGTGTTTGTTGGAGCAGGCAAAGTCACAGTGGGGACCATGGAAGGCATAGTTGCTCTTGTGATGGGTCTCCATGGCTTCAGTTGTGGCGAAGAGCATGGGGCATGAATGATGGCGGCACTCCACAGCCCGCACCCCATGGGTCTCCTTGAGGTGCTTTACAAAAGCCTTGAGGTCGGGGGCTGGGTAAGTGCAGCCCTCCTGAAAGCAGTGTAGGGGTAAGGGCTCTGCTGCAGCTGCTGCTGTGTGGCTCTTGAGGTGCTCCTTGAGTGCCTGGCTGAGGCGGAACTCCTCCCGGCAGACAGGACAGGCATAGGGTGTCTGAGTAGAAGTTGGAAATGTCCTCATACATACTGGCCATGTGGTGGTTGAGTGCATTCTTCTCCACTGCACTGTAGTGACACAGTGGACAGCGGTGGGTCTTCTCACCCAGCTCCCGCAGCAGATGGGTCTTCAGTTTGCTCTTGCTGGTAAAGAACTTCTGACAGTTGGGACACTGGAGGCTCGGGTCTGGGAAGTGGAGATGAAGGTGCTCTACTAGATGGGTCCGCTTCTTAAAGCAGCACTTACACTCTGGGCACATGTGTGTCTTGAAGAGGGACTCAGTGCTAGATGTTACATCCCCTTCTAATTGCTGATTCTGTTGGCCTTTATCCGGAGCTTTCTGGTTGCCACTATCCTTTTCTTCTACATCTTCCTCCTCAACTGACCCCTGCTGAGCCAAAGGTGTACCTGTTTTCTCGGAAGGTTCTTCTCCTGGAGGCCGGTGCAGCTCCATTCCCTGCTGGCTCCCAAAAAGCAGGGAGCAGCCCTGGAATGAACAGGGGACAGGAACTGCTTTGTGGGTCTGCCTCAGATGGTGCTGCAGACCCTTGTGATCTTCAGCAGAGAACACCCAGCCAGATCCTGGGCAGAAGAAGGTATTGGGAATGGCCTGGTGAATCTTGAAGTGTCTCTTCAGGGCCTGGGGTTGGACAAACTCTTGTCTACACACAGGACATGGCAGGGGACTATCTGGCAAGCTGGGTTCCTGTAGAGGGCCATGGAGGGTGGAGTTGCTGTAGGACAACTCTGCAGAGCCCAGGGGGCTAGAGAGGTCCTGCATAGGTTGTATGTGGGTCTCAGTGCACTGGTGCATCGATAGCAGAGTAGGCTCTGCAAAGCTCTGTTCACAGCGCTCACAGAACTATACCTCCACCACCTTTACCAGGACACCTGGGGTCTCTCCAGAAACTCCTGGTGACAGGGTTCCAGTCACTGTTTCCACAATGATTTCCATGTTCTCTGGGCCTGCTTCAGTAGATGTGGCCTCTACCAGGAGGCAGCCTGGGTCAGCAGGCAAAGGTGCAAGGTCCCCCGAAGCACAGGCTGTCTGGATGGGGCTCAGGATTCCACGGTTAGAGAGAGGTGAGGGAATCAGCAATAACTCAGGGCACAGTCCATCCATCTCCACAGTGGTGTTGGCTGGCTGAGACTCCAACACAGGGTCTGTCATCACCATTGGCTTGCGTGCTATGGCCTCTTCAATGCGTGGGGGCTTGAACAAATGCAGTCTCCTGGCTTTTTCTCAGGGCCTCCGCCTTCTTATCTGTAAATGGAAGTGGCGAAAGTTTCTAATGTGTGTGGCAGGAGCTGGATCCCAAAGCCAGAGAACGGGACAGACATTTAGTAACCTGCAAAGCTTGGGGTGGTGCTTTATCAGGATAGCTGTCCAGAGGAGAGGCAGCGGATACCCGGGCGGGGCACAGAGCGGTGACGCGGATGGAGCGCCAGGTGGCCACTGAGATGCGCCGGGGCCCCACTCAGTACCATTCAGTACCTCCTCCCACGGGATCCCATGGCTCAGGTCCACTCATCCTGCGGCCCGAGAAACTTTTACATCCAGCTCTCTTCACCTGCACTTCCACTAGTTTCCGCCGACAGCCGCTCTCTCACCTTGCAACCTAGAGCCGGAGGGACCCGCATCTCTACCGAGATTCACACTCTTAAGCCAGTATTTTCATGATGTGCAAACAGGATAAGAACACAATGAAACATAAAACTACACCCATTTTCCTGATGAACAATGCTACAAAAATCTTTAATAATAAATACTTTCTGAAGCATTACCCTTTCCTGACTTCTCATGGGCAGAAGCGCTTCATAATCTCTCCTCTTTCCTTTTCTTAATCTAATAAAGTCACTCTAATCTTTACCCTCTGGTCTGTGGATTTCAATTCTTTGAATTTATAAGAAAAGAATCAGGGGCCTGGAGAGATGGCTTGTGGCTAAGGCACTTGCCTTCAAAGCCTAAGGACTCATGATAGACTCTTTAGATCCCACATGAGCCAGATGCACAAGGTGACACAAGCATGCAAGGTTGCACATATGCACAAGGTGGCACACCCTTCTGGACTTCAATTATGGTGGCTGGAGGCCCTGGAGTACCAATTCTCTCTCTATATGTTGCTCACTCTTGCTCTCTCACATTAAAAAAAGGTCCAGTCTGTTGGGCTTGCCTCAAAAAAAAAAAAAAAAAAAAAAAAAAAAAAAAAAAAAAAAAAAGGAAAGAAAAAGAAAAAAGAAAAGAATCAGGAACCACCCCCAAATCTTTGTATCATATTGGTCTATTGGTGTGTATGTTAGTGCATTGGCAGAAGAACCCCAATTCCTGTATCATATTGATGTGTTGGTATATGTTGGTGCATTGTTGAGGAACCCCACAAATTCTGGTTTTATATCAGTGCATTGTTCTGGAACTCAGAGGGTAAGTGTTCTGCTTCTTGCCTTCCTCATGACAAGAAGAATGATCTGTTCTGTTCCCTAATTCTTCTCTGAAACTTTTTTCCACTTGGGAACTGACCACATTTAAAACTTGTTAGATGGATGGTAGAATTGGGAAATTTCTATGGGAAACATGTTTTAAAAGATTCTCGGGTTAAGGTGATGGATCAGGAGCTGGGTGTGGTGGTGCATGCCTTTAATCCCAACACTCAGGAGGCAAAGATAGGAGGATTGCTGTGAGTTCAAGGCCAGTGTGAGACTACTTAGTGAATTCCAGGTCAGCCTGGGCTAGAGCGAGACCCTTTCTTAAAGAAGGAGAGATTGCTCAGTGGTTAAATACACTTGCTTGCAAGTCCTGACAGCCTGAGTTCAATTTCCCAGTACCCACATAAAGCCAGATACACAAAGTGGCACATGCATCTGGAATTCATTTGCCATGGCAAGAGGTCCCCGTGTGCCCATTCCTTCTCTTTCTTATTCTCTCTCTCGGCTTGTAAATAAATAGTTTTTTAAAACTTTCTTTTTTCTCTTTCTGTCCTCTTGTAAAGTCAATAGCAAAATGTGATGCTGTGTGTAGTACATTGAGTTTGTCAGTGTATATTTTGTTTGCTCTGTGTAACATTGACTTGAGTTTTAAATGCTAATGACCAATGCTAATCTGAGAACAATCTCCACCTGAGATTGCTGTGCCAGGTTTGTGTTAGGGCAATGCCTTGGGATATAGATTCAAGTAGCATGCCCTCCACCCCAGATAGTACCATCTTTGGGGGCTCAGTCTGGGCTTTGTGACCACCAACTCAGACTCACTTCAAGTTCAGTACAGACCAAACTAAACTGGGAAGGAGAACTAAACTGGAGAATTACTGTTGAGCTTCTGGCATCTCCCTAGTTCTGATTAGGAGAAGCTCCCAGCCACAGCTAGCATGTCTGAATTCCCAAGATCATTTTTTTTCCTTTTTTGTTAAAGACCCCTCCTTCCCTGGGCATGAGCGGAAGTCCTCACTGTCCCCATGAATAGCAGAACTCACTGTCCCATGCAGAATTGATCAAAGTTTTTCAGAGACCTAAAAAAAAAAATGTATTTATCCAGTGGTCCAAGATACATGCAGCATGTATGGACTGGGGCTCAGATGGGCAAAACATTGTGTGTAGTGGGGGGCACTCCATGGGGCATCCAGACCCTCCAGGGCTGTGACCCATGCTAGGCAGCAAATGGTGGAGACAGGATGGTGGCAGAGAGACACCACAGCCAGACTCTACAGGCAGAGGCCCTGTGGCTGTGACTTGCTGACCAGATCACAGTAGGTTGGAAGGCTGAGACAGGTTCATCAGGTTGGTCTTAAAGTCAACCACCTAAGGTCTGGAAGCCAGACACCTAGAGGCTGGAGATATTGCTCAATAAATGATGAATCACTTGCTAGTGATTGCATCTGTCTGATATTTCCTGCTTTGCTTCTGGTTTTAGAGGAAACAAGATGTTTTACCTGTAGACACTTTTCTTTTTTAATTTTTTAAAAAAGATTTATTTTTATTTTGGAGAGAGACACAGAGTGAGACAGAGAGATAGGGAGAGGAAGACAGAGAATGGGCACACCAGCAGCCTCTCAGCCACTGTGAACGAAGTCCAAACACGTGCTCCCCTTGTGGGCAAGTGCGGCATTGTGCACTTGTGTCACTGCATCTGGCTAAACGTGGGACCTGGAGATTGGAACTGACATTCTTAGGCTTAATGGGCAGGCGCCTTAACCACTAAGCCATCTCTCCAGCCCTGTAGACACTTTTTGATTTCTGTATTTCATGTTGTAAATTACACTATGGGTTTATTAATCCAGGCAGCCCAATAGATTTAAATGGGGAAAGCTTCCATTCTGTTTACTCCAGAGGTTTTATTGTCTCTTTGTCAGTACTGCTTCAGAGTAAAGCATGCTTAGAGGCTAAATGCATGAATGTGTGGTTGAGAAGCACAGCTCCAAAAGAGATCACTCATAGGCCCTACACAGGTGAATATGTAGACATATCAGTACAGATCTAAATATGTAAGAACTTTAAGGATTTAAATCCACAGACCCCAAATTTTGTGTTCCATCACTAAGAGTCTAAATCTGTAACCCAATTTAGGGCCCCATTAATAAGGATTTAAATCATTAGACCCTGGACTATTATGTACAATTTTAAAAGTGCTTTTTGTAGGCTATTTTTGCTCTAATATGCTATGCCACTTCAGTTGCCATGGGATCATATGTTCCCTGGCTGGGGGCATAATATTCAGGCCCCCAAGGGCTATCCAGATAGAAGGGCCACACATGGCTATAGTACTTGCCTCACACACATGAAGAGAAAGTCCTTCCCCAGGAAAAGCCTGTTGGCTCTGGGTACAACTAGACTTTAGACTTTCAGCAACTAAAAGTATCAGAGATGGCAGGGATATAAGAGGAGGAAAGCAAGGAAATGAGATAATACACTGCAAGGTCACACAGGTATGGTGGCCTCAGCAGACCTTTTGAGGATCTGTTCCCTAGCTATGGAAACAGGTACAGAGCATGAAGAGAGATGTCTTTTGGTATAAGAGTTGAGGCCCTGATGGAGAGATATCGATAGGGTAGATTAGACATATTTCTCTCCTACCCTGCAGATAGGGCATTCTTCTCCAGGGTTCCACAAGAAAACTGCCTTTTCTTTCTGCTAAAGCCTTGGAGAAATTATATCCCCATAGTCTACAAAAAGTTATCCTCAAAGACTCAGAAGAAAGACATTAGTTTGGGCTTAGTGGTTAAGGTGCTAGCCTGCATATCCTAAGGACCCAGGTTCAACTGCCCAGAACCCATGTTGGCCAGATATACAAGTTGGCTCATGCATCTGGAGTTCATTTGCAGTGGCTAGAGGCCCTGATGTACCAATTCATTCTCTCTCTCTCTCTCTTTCTCAACATGCTCCTCCAGACACAAAATGGCCTGGATATCCATGACCTCACAGTGCCTGACACTACCTACACAAGACCATCATAATAGAAGGGAAAGATGATGACATCAAAATAAAAGAGAGACCGATTGAGAGGGGGAGGGTATATAATGGAGAGTGGAGCTTCAAAGGGGGGAGGGAGGGAACTACCATGGGATATTGTCTACAATTAAGGAAGTTGTCAATAAAAAAATATTAAAGAAATAATAAAATAGAATATAAAAAAGAAAGGCATTGATCTTTTCCACTTATGCTTGGCCTCAAATACCCTCTGGGACATAAGGAAACCTGGCCTTCTAAGAGAATTATAAATGGGCAACTCTCCATGTCCAATTCTTTGTCTACTTCCTGCTCTGTAAAACCCCAAGCAGCTTAAAGGATTATTGGGAGTGACAGAATTCTGCCAGGTGTGGTGGCACACAACTTTAATCCCAGCACTTGAGTGTTGGAGGCATCAGTATCAAGAATTTGAGGCCAGCCTGTCTCTGGGCAGTGACAACAGAAGCTCTCTTAATGCCTGAGGCTACCAAATTAACTTTGGGGACATTTCTCATGATGTCCTAAAACAAATATGTTTATGCTTGACTTGCTTTAAAAAAATTATTTATTTATTTATTTATTTATTTGAGAGAGAGAGAAAGAAAGAGAGAGAGAGAGAATGAATGGGTGCATCAGGGCCTCCAGCCACTGCAAATAAACTCCAGATGCATGTGCCACCTTATGCAACTGGCTTACGTGGGTCCTGGGCAATCACACTCAGGTCCTTAGGCTTCACAGGCAAGAAAATTAACTGCTAAGCCATCTCTCCAGCTCCGAGTTGCTTTCCTTAAATTTTATTTTATTTTTTATTTTTGAGAAAGTAAGGGAGAGGTAAAGAGAGAGAGAGAGAGAGAGAGAGAGAGAGAGAACCCACTGCAATCGAACTCCAGATGCTTGCGCCACCTAGTGGGCATGTGCAACCTTGCACTTGCCTCCTCTGTGCATCTGGCTTACGTGCAATCTGGAGAGTTGAACATGGGTCCTTAGGCTTCACAGGCAAGTGCCTTAACCGCTAAGCCATCTCTCCAGTCCCCCCCCCAGTTGCTTTTTAAAGAATATTTTTTTGAGAGAAAGAAAGAGTCAGAGAGAGTCAGAGAGAGGCAGATAGAATGAGCATGCCAGGGCCTCCAGCCACTGCAAACAAACTCCAGATGCATACACCACCTTGTGCATCTGGCTTTGCATGGGTTCTGGGGAATTAAACCTGGGTCATTTTGCTTTTTAGGCAAGCAACTTAACCACTAAGCCATCTTTCTAACTCACAAGTTGCTTTTTAACAAGATAATAGCCAAGTGGGTTTTTTTTTGCACATTTTTTTTATTGACAACTTCTATGCTTACAGACAATAAACCATGATATTTCCCTCCCCTCCCCCATTCCCCTTCAGAACTCCACTCTCCATCATATCCCCTCCCTCTCTCCATTAGTTGCTCTTTTAATTTGATGTCACCATCTTTTTCTCCTATTATGAGGATCTTGTGAGGGTATTGCTAGGCACTGTGAGGTCATGGATATTGAGCCAATTTCTGTCTGGACAAATAGCCCAGTGTTTCAACCTTGTTGATAAATATTTTTTTCAGGGCTCTAAACATATTTTGCGACTTAGAGTTGTTAGATATTTAAAGAAATAAGATATGCCTGTTTTCTATGTTCTAGATATGGCTTACAGTGTTCCCAGGCAACTTGACCTGCATGTTAGAATGACTTTGAATTTTGTACCATTCTTTAAGTAGATCTGTTTTTCAAGACTTGTGTAACTTTTCTGATGAGTGTTTAACTACTTGTAGGAGTTAAAGCCAAATGGAGACAGTGGAGCTAAAAGGACAACCAATAGTTTGTTTCCTGCTCCCAAGTCAAAAAGGCCAAAGAAAATGACAGGATATATCTGTAGGTTCGTACAACTCTGTTAAGTCATATTCCTCTTCCTCCTCTTCCTTCTTTTTAATTTAATTAAATTTTTTATTTGAGAGAGTCAGACACACACACACACACACACACACACACACACACACACACACACACAGATAGAGAGAGAGACAGAGAAAGAGAGAGAGAAACAGAGAGAATGGGTGCACCAGGGCTTCCAGCCACTGCAAAATAACTCCAGATGCGTGTGCCACCTTGTGCAGCTGGTTTATGTGGGTCCTGGGGAATCGAACCAGGATCCTTTGATTTTGCAGGCAAACACCTTAACCTCTAAGCCATACCTCCAGCCTCCTCCTCTTCTTCTCCTCCTTTCCCTCCTCCTTCTTCTTCTTTCTTCTTCCTCTCCTTCTCCTTCCCCTCCTCCCCTTCCCCCTTCCTCCTTCTTCTTTTTGGGGTTTTTCAAGGTAAGGTCTTGCTCAGGCTGACCTAGAATTCACTATGTAGTCTCAGGATGGCCTCAAACTCATGGGATCCTCCTACCTCTGCTTCCTAAGTGCTGGGATTAAAGGCATGTGCCACTATGTCCAACTTATATATCTTCTTCATCAGGAAAAATACAGCAGCCCAGTGTACAGTCTGCAAAGGCAGAGTCAGAACAGAGGGGAAGCTCCCAAATGCTTCCAAGGTAAGCCACATTGTTGGCACAGCCCTGACTCATTCTAGAAGATGGCACAAATACTGATCCATAGAGCTCCTCCCAGACCCCAAAAAAGACTCTCATAAAGAGTTGCAATTGACCATATGCATCTCTGTATCTATCTATCTATCTATCTATCTATCTATCTATCTATCTATCTACCTACCTATCTATCTATCTATCATCTATCTATCTATCTATCTATCTATCTATCTAAAGTCATTTAGAGATAGATTGATAGATGATAGAGAGAAAGTTAAATTTTGGCTATCTACTTGGTCTTAAGCAACTGCAGATGAGTGCACAGGGTGCCACAGGCAAGTACAAAGAGTGTCACATAGGAAAATGGACATGCAGCCAGGAATGGTGGTACACACCTTTGATTCCAGCACTCAGAAGGCAGAGGCAGGAAGATTGCTGTGAGTTTGAGACCACTATGAGACTACATAGTGAATTCCAGGTCAGACTGGGTCAGAGCAAGACCCTACCTTGAAAAACCAAAATCAAAACCAAACAGAAAATAGACATGCATACCATACATACACATGCACACATACACACAGAGAATATACACACCATACTACACACACCACCACACTACACATATTATGCACAAGAAAAAACCCACAACTTTTTTATGAAAGAGGGAGAGAGAGAGAAAGAATTGGCATGCTGGGGCCTCCAGCAACTGCAATCAAACTCCAGATGTGTGCGCCACCTTGTGTGCATGTACGACCTTGCACACTTGCATCATCTTGTGCATCTGGCTTACATGGGACCTGGAGAGTTAAACATGTGTCCTTAGGCTTCGCAGGCAATTGCCTTAACCACTAAGCCATCTCTACAGCCCAACCCACGACTTTTTTGTTCTGATTTTTTTTTTAAATCTTTATTTTATTAGTTATGCTCATGATGTGAATGCATTCATGTTGGTGCCTTAGATAGCCTCCTCTCTGTCCTCCCCCCTCCAAAGGGACCCTCCTCATTGGGGAATGTGGGTTGTGCATTGTAGGGGAAGCCAATCAGTTATGGGGAAGAGGCAATGTCTCTTCCACGATTTTCCCTGAGCCATGTTGGGTTCGTTTTAGTTCTACTTCATTGATGAGGTCTTGGGAGCCATAGTAATAAAAACAACAAGGTACTGGCATATAAACAGGATTATAGACCAATGGGACAGAATAGAGGACACAGACTTTGGGTCAAGTAACTACAGCTACAAAGGCCCTATCAATGTAGACTGGAGAAAAGACAGCATCTTCAACAAATGCTGCTGGAAAAACTGGACAACCATATGCAGGAAAGTGAAACTCGATCCACACATCTTGCCATGCACAAAAATCAAGTCGATATGGACCAAAGACCTCGATATAAGACTGGAAATGCTGCTAGTACTGGAAGAAAAAATAGGAGGAACTTTCCATGATATAGCAGTGGGAAAAGACTTCCTGAACAAAACCCCAGTAGCTCAGGAAATTAAACAATCACTCAACCATTGGGATCTCATGAAGCTGAAAAGTTTTTTTTCACAGACAAACATACAATAACCAGAGCTAACAGATTACCCACAGAATGGGAGAAAAATTTTGCCAGTTATATAACTGACAGAGGCCTAATATCTAGAATTTACAAAGAACTCAAAAACCTAAACAATAAAAAGTCAACCCACTCACAAAAAGGGGCAGAGAAATGTACAGGGAGTTCTCAGAGGAAGAAATACAAATGGCAAACACACACTTAAGAAAATGTTCAACATCCCTAATCATTAGGGAAATGCAAATTAAAAATCTAAGGGATTCCACCTTACCCCAGTAAGGATAGCTATTAACATTTATTTATTTATTTATTTATTTAGTTAGTTAGTTAGTTTTATTTATTTATTTATTTTATTTGAGAGTGACAGGCAGACAGAGAAAGGGGCAGAGAGAGAGAATGGGCATGCCAGGGCCTCCAGCCACTGTAAACGAACTCCAGATGCATGCGCCACCTTATGCATCTGGCTTATGTGGGTCCTAGGGAATCAAGCCTTGAACTGGGGTCCTTAGGCATCACAGGCAAGTGCTTAACCGCTAAGCCATCTCTCCAAGCCCCATTAACATTTATTAACATTAAAAACCTAATGAAAACGGATGCTGGTGAGGCTGTGGAGAAATAGGAACCCTCTTTCACTGTTGGTGGGAATGTAAGCTGGTACAACCACTATGGAAAGCAATATGGAGACTCCTAAAAAGGATGACTATAGAGGTACCAACAGACCCAGTTATCCCCTTACTGGGCATTTACCCTAAAAGCTCAAAGCCTCAGATCAGAGAGATTTGCTCAACCATGTTTATAGCTGCTCAATTCATAATAGCTAAGAGCTGGAATCAACCCAGATGTCCATAATTAGATGAATGGATAAATAAGATGTGGCTCTGTGATGTTGTTGAGCTCTCTTACTTCCCTATTAATTTTCTGTTTGGGTGATCTATCTATTGCTGATTGTCCCTAACTATGATGGTGTTGGTGGTTATTTCTGTTTTGTTGTCAAGTAGGTTTTGTTTTACGAATTGTGGTGCATCTGTGTTTGGTACATAAAGATTGATGATTGTGATAGCCTCTTGTTGGATTGTTCCCTTGATAAGTAAGAAGTGGCCTTCTTTGTCTTTTTTGATTACTGTTGGTTTGAAGTCTATTTTATCTGATGTTAGTATAGCAATGCCTGCTTGTTTCTTATTTCAGTTTGCTTGGAATATCATTTTCCACCTTTTCACCCTGAGAAGGTGTCTGTCTTTAGTGGGGAGGTGGATTTCTTGAAGACAGCAGATTGAGGAGTCTAATTTTGTGATCCATCCTGTCAGCTTATGTCTCTTGATGGATGAATTAAAGCTGTTAATATTAAGGGTAATAACTGTGAGGTTTGATTTAATCCCTGCCACGTTGTGGTGCTTTGGTGGTGTTTTTTTGGACTTTGAAGGGTTTTTGTGTGTGTGTGTGTGTGTGTGTGTGTGTGTGTGTGACTTATCTGAGTTTGGTTATTATGATCTGCTTCTTGTAGGTTCTTGAGGTTGGTTATTTGATTCTTCTGTGTGGAGAATTCCCTGAAGTACTCTCTGTATATGTGGCTTTGTGTTCATATAGTTGTACAGCTGAGTTTCATCATGGAAAGTTTTTCTTTCACCATCTATTATGAGGGGATATTTTTGCTGGGTAAAGTAGTTTGGGTTGGAAACCATAGGTTCTTAGACTTTGCAGTGTTCCATTCCAGGCCCTTCTGGCTTCCATTGAGAAGTCTGAAGTAATTCTGATGGAGTTACCTTTATATGTAATGTGTTGTTTCTCCCTAGTTGCTTTTAGGACTTTCTCCTTGTTATCAATAGAGTTTTAATGATAATATGTCTTGGAGAATTTCTCCTTTCGTCCAGTGTGTTTGGAGTTCTGTTAGCTTCTTGTAACTTGATGAGACTTTCTTTTTAAAAAAATATTTTTTATTTTATTTATTTATTTGATAAAGAGATACAGAAATAGGCAGGGAGAGAGAGAGAGAGAGAGAATGGGTGCACCAGGGCCTCCACCTTCTGCAAACAAACTCCAAATGCATGCACCTCCTTGTGCATCTGGCTTATGTGGGTACTGGGGAATCAAGCCTCAAACCAGGGTCCTTAGGCTTCACAGGCAAGCACGAAGCCTCCTCTCCAGCCTGATGAGACTTTCTTTTGAGAGAGTAGGAAAGTTTTCTTCAATAATTTTGTTGAATAAGTTCTCCATGCCTTTGGTCTGAATTTCTTTCCCTTCTGATATCCCCATGATCCTTAAATGTTGGGACATTTAAGGGTATCCCACATTTCCCTCATGCTCTGTTCACAAAAATTTTTGAACTTATTGAAACTATTGGATTCACGAGCTGTTTTTTCTGTTCTGTCTTCCAGGTCTGAGTTTCTATCCTCCACATGGCTGACTCTATTCTTGAGAGCTTCTATAGAGTTTTGGGCTTGTTCAATGTGGTTTGCATTTTCTACTGCTTTTTTTTTTTTTTTTTTTTTTTTTTTGGAGAGAGACACAGGGGGGGAGAGAGAGAGAGAGGACGACAGAGATGGGCGCGCCAGCAGTGTCTCAGCTGCTGCGAATGAAATCCAGATGTGTGCGCCCCCTTGTGGTCAAGTGTGGTATTGTGCCCTTGAGTCACTTTGCATCTGGGTAAACATGGGACCGGGAGATTGGAACCGCTGGAGATTGGAACCAGTGTTCTTAGGCTTAGGAGGCAGGCGCCTTAACCCCTAAGCCATTTCTCCAGCCCTTCTACTGCTTTTTTATGTATAGTTTCCAACCCTCTGTTGAGTTCCCTTTTCAAATCATTTTCTGATTTTCTTAGTGCTTCTTGGATTTCATCCTTGCATTTGTTTATGTCTTCATTGAGCTTAGCCAGCCAATTATTGAGGTCTTCTCTTTTTTTGCTCTCATTCAGGTCATTTGACTGTCTTTGGAGCCCTTCCTGGTTCTTGTCTATTAGGTCTAAACTCATGAGAACAGCATTCATACAATTATTGGCCCTTTATTGATTTTTTGCAAGTTCTTCTATTTTCCTGGTCAGGGTTCCATTGCTGATGTCTTCATTTGGGGGTTCTGATCCTATTATCTCGTCCATTGTGGGACTGTGTGACCTTGTTGGATTTACTTGCATTTGATTTTTCATGTTATTCCTTTTGCACTGTGGTCTGTCCATCACAGTGAAGGAATCTTGAAAACTTTAGGAGGAAGCTGTAGTTTACCTTGAAGTGCATTCAGTGATTATTTCCTTTTATGTTTGCTTCAGTTAGGCTTCTGATGGTAGTGGGGCCTGCCTGCTCAAAGAGCAGGAGCCTGTGAGGGTCTGGTGAGGGTCCAAGGGTCTGATGAAAGGGCTTGCTCTTCAGTGGTTCAGGGTATCAGAGTGTGTGGTCAAGTGGCCTGAGGGGTGGTGGGGGATGGGAGGGTAATGGGACAAAGCAGACTGGTGTTGGGGCTGGGCTGCAGGGGGGAGTATGGGAATGCATGGTAGTTTTTTGATGCTGAGGGTTGAGGGGACGGGACAGCAGGTCCATTGGGACTATGTTGCAGGGAGTGGCTGGGATTTCAGGGTCCTGTGACAAGGCAGAGCATGGATATGAGATTGCTACAGGTCAGATGAAGTGCATGGGAGGGGGGAATTGGTGGTGGTCCAGATGGGGTGGCAGGAAAGGGGAGGAAGTGGTGAAGAATAGCTTTTTGGCCTGGGTCTGGGTCATGGACACTGGGAGGGAGGGTGGGATGTGAGGGGTAGTGTTTTCATCGATCGTTCCCATGCCTGGGGTGAGGTTTCCACACCCAGGGTTGGGGGCCCAGCAGTGGAGATGGGGATGGAGCTGGTGTGTGTGGGTCCCATACCTAGGGGGTGGGGTGGTGGTGAGGGGAGGATTTCTTGAGTTGACTTCCTTAGTTTGGAGGGGGGCAGGACTGCAGTGAAAGGGGAAGGAGTTCACTAGTGGA
Organism: Orientallactaga sibirica; assembly: GCA_036365145.1. Taxonomy (NCBI): domain Eukaryota; kingdom Metazoa; phylum Chordata; class Mammalia; order Rodentia; family Dipodidae; genus Orientallactaga; species Orientallactaga sibirica. Next base: position 2,031,044 of record JAEOAD010000020.1, read on the forward strand.
GTTCCTGTGTCTGGGGGTGGAGGGGTGGAGGGGTGGGGGGGTGGAAGGGTGGGGGGGTGGCGGTGAGGGTGGCATTGCAAGTGGAGTTCCCAAGCAAATGGCAAGTGGGAGTGGGGCAGTGAGGGGGATGGAGCAAGTGGAGTTCCCACATGCATGGAGGGAGGGGTGGTGTGGGGGCGGAGCGAGTGTAGTTCCCCACCTATGGAGGGTGGGAGTGGGGTGGCTAGGGGGCTGAGTGAGGGCATTGTTCCATCCACAGAGGGTGTGGACATGTTGGCGAGAGGGACTGATCGAATGAAGTACCCACAAACAGGGAGGGTGGGGTGGGGCAGCGTGGGGGACTGAATGAGAATGAGTGGGGTTCCCGTGTGCATGGAGGGTGGGGGTGGGGTGGTATGGGTGATGGAGCTTGCTTGTACAGCTCCTCAGTGGAAGAAACCTAAGGCAGGGGAACACTAGCCTGCTGGCCTGGGTCTTCTTAGCTAGTGCAAGAGGAACCTGCAGCTGGGACTGAGGTTAAGGTGGCTGTTTGAGGGGATTGGGAGACTGGTGGGCCCCCCAAGAGCATGGGAATTGGAGGATTCCCTGCTTGGTTCTCTGTGCCCTCCCACCGAACCCTAAAGGTCTTGCCATTTTTTCTGCACCAAGTGAGGCGTGTTTACACCAACGCCATCTTGACCACCAACCCACAACTTTTTATTGACAATTTTTTTTCAATCTTTTTTTTTTTTTTTTTGAGGTAGGGTTTTACTCTAGCCCAAGTTAACCTGGAGTTCACTATGTAGTCTCAGGCTGGCTTTGAACTTAAACTTGTGGAACTCCTCCTACCTCTGCCTTCCAGGTGCTGGGATCAAAGGTATACACCACCGTGCCTGGCTTTATTGACCATTTTCATGCATGTACATAATGTATTTTGATCATAATTCCCTCACATTACATTCTATTGTACCATTTCCTTTGTGGCCCTGCACTGAATCTCTCTTTTCCAATTAGTCCCAACTCTATGTTTTTTTTTTTTTAATTTTTAAAAAAGTTTTTAGTTTTCCAAGGTAGGGTCTTGCTCTAGCCCAGGTTGACCTAGAATTCACTATGTAGTCACAGGCTGGCCTCAAACCCACAGCGATCCTCCTACCTTGGCTACCCCCACTTTTATTTTGAGGGCTTTTTTTGCCTTCTTCCATTATTCATAACATAATATTGTTGTGCCCAATATTACACAGGTCTTGTGCAGGTGATGATAAGTCACTGAGAGTTCATAAATGCAAAGGCACTACTTAAAAGCCCTTCTCCTCCCTCTGTCTCTTACATTCTTTCCACCCTTTCTTCCTTAATGTTTCTTTGTGCCTTGGAGTGGGTGGTCTCATTTAGTGCTGAGCACTCAATAATCACTTAATCTCAGTATTTTGAGGAAGTTTGAGTCTCCCTATCTGCAAAAAGAAGCTTCCCTGACCAAAGATGAGAATAGACTAACCTATGGACATAAATATAAATCTGTATGGAGCAACTAGTTTTTTAGGGTACACCTAATATTTTATTTAGATTATCATTAAAGTGTTGAAATTGAGAATCAAACATACATAATAAACCTCCATAGTTCCTAAAAGGTGCTTTTTGCTTAGGGTAAGCAATCACAGAATTAGCATGTAAAGAAGCTGGCTTGTCTATTCTGAACCTGGCAAGTCAGCTTTCTTCATGGCTGCATAAGCTCTGCCCTTTTAGGGAGCAATTTGATATGAACATATCCATTTAATGAAACAACAGTTGTAGCTTCCAACTTCTGGGTAAGATGGTGGCATAGTAGCCATACCAAAGCAGGCTAGGGAGGGAAATAAGCAGAAAAACAGAAAAATACACTCTTCTACTGAAAAGTGAAGGTGTATAAACTATTATAAACCACAGCAGAGAAGCAGGAGAGATTCACATCTTCTAGAAAGAAGCAAACAAGCCAGACTCCTGCTGAGGCCCCAGAGGCCCTGATCCACATGCCCACCACATGTTGGCACAGAGCTGCAGGAGCAGGAGCCAGGTGAAGGGATTTTCCACTCACATAAGTATTGCATGCTAAAATTTCCACTCATATCAGCCTCCTTGCAAAGCCTGAAGGGGAAGACAGCAGGGACCAGCTGACCAGCTGCTGAATGAGCACACAAATGGTACCATCTGAGCAGCTCTGGTGCAACGGGCATCCTGTACAGCCTCCCATCCCCCAAATGCAGGTGCCCGAATCACTGGAGAACTTATTCAGCCCCAACTGCATAGCATTTAGCACATCAGATCAGAACACCAGATCCAGTTCTTAAGCAGCCTAACAGGCCACAGTGCAACAGACAGAGATCCAGGTGGGCACTCAGCATTGGTGAGATTGGAAGCCATCCCAAAAGGTAATAGGGTTTACTTACGTAAAGGCCTGCACTGGAAGTGTTAATCTCTTTCCATTTCAGGGCAGGTTATGTGTTACATTTGATTGATATATTCTTGGTTTGCTTTACAATTCTCAAATAAGCTGTACTTTGGTGTTGAATATTGTTGTCTTTGGTATTTCCTGATTTATAGGGCCATTGTCTTTTCATTCTATCATTAATGGGGACAGGGTCTCACTTGGCTCTAGGCTGACCTGGAACCCATTTTAGACCAGAAATCTCAACCTCCCAGTTGACAGGATTAAGGGTGTGTGTCAAGACACACCTTTAGGGACTTTGGCTTTATTAAATTATCTCTTATAATCTGCACACTTGCATAAATACTCTATGCTGGTTTTGATTGAATGTGTATATTACTCAGTTGAATTTTAGAATTTGCCAGTAATTTGCTCCACCCAGTCTACTAGAATACTTGAATATCAGGCAAACTTAACACCTACGGTCACTTCTGCTTTTGGAGTATAAGAGCTATACCTGGCACCTTAAACTTCTACCCTGAAGAAAAAAAAAATATTTATAGTCAGATTTACACTGCCAAGAATACTGCAAGTAATTAGAAAACCCAAGCATTAAATTAACTCAAGATGCAAAAATCTCTACATCATAATACAAGACACACAAATAATCAAGACAATACAATTCCACCAAAATTATAAATCTATCAGAAATGACCTCCAGTGAGAATGTTTTAGATGAAGTGCCAGACAAAAAATTCAAAACAATGATTATATCTATGCTCTAAGAAATGAAAAAAGGAATCAAACAAGAAAACAAACTCCTGAAGGAATCTCAAGAGAACACAGAAACCAACCTATTGAAATAAGATCAATATAAGACATGAATAAGGAAATAGAAATAATGAAAAATACCAATCAGATATACTAGAAGTGAAAAACAAAGTCAAATAGAAAACTCTATAGAAAGTCTCACCAGTAGAATGGATCAAGGAGAGGACAAAATATCTAAACTAGAAGACCAGGTGGCATATCTAATACGGTCCAACAAAGAGAAAGACAAACTAATAGGAAGGCATGAATGGGAATTTCAAGACATTTGGGACATTATGAAGAGATCAAACATAAGAATTCAGGGCATAGTAGAAGAATTTCACTTCAAAGGCATAGTAGGCATTTTCTTTTCTTTTCTTTTTTTTTCTTTTCTTTTCTTTTTTTTTTTTTTTTTTTGGTTTTGCGAGGTAGGGTCTCACTCTGGTCCAGGCTGACCTGGAATTAACTATGTAGTCTCAGGGTGGCCTCGAACTCTCAGCAATCCTCCTACCTCTGCTTCCCGAGTGCTGGGATGAAAGGCGTGCACCACCCAGCTCATAGTAGGCATTTTCAACAAAATCATAAAGTAAAATTTCCCCAATTAGGGAAAGTGATGCCAATACAGATACAGGAAGCCTGTAGAATGCCAAAGAGACAAAATCAGGAAAGAACCTCTCAGCATCATATTTACATATAATGCAATCCCCATCAAAATTCCAATGGCATTCTTCATGGAAATAGGCCTTTTCTGCATCTATTAAGATGATCATGTGATTTTTGTCCTTCAGTCCACTTATATAGTGTAATAAATTTATTGATTTTCATGTGTTGAACCATCCCTGCATCTCTGGAATAATTAGTCAGGGTGAATGATGTTTCTGATATATTCTTATATTCTGTTTGCCAAAATTTTGTTGAGAATTTTTGCATCTATTTTCATGAGGGCAATTTGTTTGTAATTTTCTTTTTTGTTCTGTCTTTGTCTGGTTTTGGTATCAGACTGATGCTGGCTTCATAAAAGGAGTTTGCTAGAGTTCTTTCCTTTTCTATTTTATGAAAAAGTTTGAGAAGCATTGGTGTTATTTTTTCCATGAAGGTCTGGTAAAATTGACCAGTAAATCCATCTGGGCCTGGGATTTTTTTAGTTGGGAGATTTTTTTTTTATACCTGCTTGGATATCTGTACCTGTTATAGGTCTATTTAACTGGTTAATCTCTTGATTTAATTTTGGTATCTCATATAAGTCAAGGAAATCATCCATTTCTTTCAGATTTTCAAACTTAGTGGAGTATATGTTCTAAAAGTATGTCCCTATTATTTTTTTAATTTCTCTGTAAATAGAAAAAACAATCCAAAAATTCATTTGGAAGCACAAAATACCTCAAATATTTAAAACAATTTTGAGCAACAAAAATAAGGCTGGTGGTATCACCATACGTGATTTTAACCTATATTACAGAGCCATAGTAACAAAAACAGAATGGTACTGGCACAAAAACAGACATGTAGATCAATGGAACAGAATAGAGGACCTAGATGGGGAAAAATTTGAAACTTTTTCACTAAAATCAGCAACAAGATGTGTGTCTACTGTTTCCAGTTTTATTTAATACAGTACTAGAAGTCTTAGCTATAGTAATAAGGCAATAGACACATGTAAAAGGGCTACATGTTCAAAAGGAAGAGCTCAAATTATCATTATTTGCAGATGATATGATTCTTTCATAAAGGACCCTAAAGACTATACTAGGAAACTGTTAGATATGATAAAATAAACACACAGAAACCAGTAGCCTTCCTATATACTAACAATAAACATGCTGAGAATAAAATCAAGGAATCACTCCCATTCACAATTAGAATAAATCTAACCAAGGAAGTTAAGGATCACTACAATAATAACTTTAAAATACTCAAATGAGAAATTGTAGGTGACACTACAAAATGGAAAGACATCCCATATTCTTGGATTGGAAGAATCCATATTGTGAAAATGTCAATCTTACCAAAAACAATCTACACATTTAATGCAATCCACTTCATATTTCCAATGATGTTCTTCACAGAAGTAGAAAAAACAATCCTAAAATTCAATTGGAAGCACAGAAAACATCAAATATCCAAAACAATTCAGAACAACAAAAATAAGGCTGGTGGTAGCACCATGCCTGATTTTAACCTATATTACAGAGCCATAGTAACAAAAATAGCATGGAGGCATGGTGTGGTGGTGCACACCTTTAATCCCAGAACTTGGGAGGCAGAGCTAGGAGGATTGCCATGAGTTTGATGCCATCCTGAGATGACATAGTGAATTCCAGGTCAGCCTGGGCTAGAGTGAGACCCTACCTTGAAAAATAATAACAACAACAAACACAAAAACAAAAACCCCCCAAAACCCCAACATTGTACTGGCACAAAAACAGACACATAGATCAATGGAACAGAATAGAGTATCCAGATGTAAGTATAGGCAGCTATAGCCACATGATCTTTGACAAAAATGTCAAAAATACTCCTTGGAGAAAAGACAGCCTCTTCAACAAATGGTACTGGGAAAACTGGATGTCCATATTTAGAAGGATGAAAATAATCCTTATCTTTCTCCATGCACAAGAATTATGTCCAAATGGATCAAAGACATTAATATCAGACCCAAAACTCTGGAACTGTTATAGGAAAAAGTAGGGGAACCCTTTCAACATATTGACATAGGCAATGACTTTCTGAATATAACCCCAGTTGCTTAGGAAATAAAACCACTAATCAACCACTGGGATTTCATGATATTTCATAGCTTTTTTAAAAAAAAGTATTTTATTTTTATTTATTTGAGAGAGGGACAGAGAAATGGAGAATAGGCATGCCAGGGTCTACAGCCACTACAAATGAACTCCAGACGCATATGCCATCTTGCACGTCTGGCTTATGTGGGTCCTGGGGAACTGAACCTGGGTTCTTAGGCCTCACAGGCAAGCGCCTTAACTGCAAAGCCAGCACTCCAGCCCTATTTAATAGCTTTTGTACAGCAAAGGACATGGTAAATAGAGCAAAGAGGCAACTTACAGAATGGGACAATGTCCATTTGTATATCCAGGATATACAAAGAACTCAGAAAACTAAATACTAAGAAATAAAGCAACCCAATTAACAAATGGGCTCTGGAACTAAATAGAGAGCTCTCAAAAGAAGTACAGATTGCACATAAACATCTAAAGAAATGTTCTACATTCGCAGTCATCAGGAAAATGCAAACTAAAACTACTTTGAGACTTTTAAGCCTTCTGGGTAAGATGGTGGCATAGGAGCCATACCAAACCAGCCTAGGGAGGGATTTAAGTAAAACCACAGCAAAATGGACTCTTCTTCTGAAAAGTTCAGGAGTATAGGTTTTCCTTAGACACAACAGAGAAGAAGGAAAGACCAAGATCCAACAGAAAGGAGGAATACTGCCAGAATCCCACTGAGCACTCTTGGCCCTGATCTGCATGCCCTGCAAGCCCGGCACTGCCCCACCAGACAGACAGAGCCGCAGCAGAGACCAAACAAGGGGACTTTCCAACCTCATCAGCCTCCTTGCAAAGTCAAGAAATCTGAAGGAAAGACAGCTGAGACCAGCTACTGAAAGGGATACAGGTGGGACTGGGTGAGCAACCCCAGGCTTCCTAAACCCTCCCTTCCCCCAACCTCTGGTATTCAGCCCCAGCATTCGGCCACCAGTGGCAGCGTATCCAGCATAGCTGAACAGAACTCCAGCTCCATCGCACAACACGGAGGGATCAAGGTAGCATTCAGCATTGGTGAGATTGGAAGCCACCCCAAAAGGTAATGAGGCTGACTGACTAAAAAAAAAAAAAGCCAGGTATATAGGCGTGCATTGGAAGTGCTAATCTCTCTTTCCAGGTCAGGGCAGGTTATGGGTTGGCTTTACCATTTTCAAATTAGCTATATTTGTGGGTTGAATATTGTTGCTTTTAATGCTTTCAGATTTATAGGGCCTTTGGCTTTTGCTTCTGTCATTACTGGGGGCAGGGTATGATTCAGATCCAGGCTGACCTGGAACCCAATTCAGAACAGAATTCTCTACCACCCAGCTGACAGGATTAAGGGCATAGACCAACATACACCCTTATGGATTTTGGCTTTATAAGACTGTTTGTTTTAATCTCCACACTTGTATACTCTATGCTTGTTTTTATTGAATGTGTATATTGCTCAGTTGAAGTTTACAATTTGCCTGTTAATTGTTCCACCCCATCCACTGGAATACATGCCTAGCAAGCAAACTCAACACCTAAAATTATTTCTGTGGTTGGATTGGGGTTCAAGAGTTACACTTGGCACCTTAAACTCATATCCTGAAAGTAGATAAAAGTGGATTGCCACATCTAAGAGCACTGCAGATAAACAGAAAACCAAAGCATCAAATCAATTCAGGATGCAAAAGTTGCTATATTATAATAAAAATTTAAATCATCAGAAATGATCACCAATGAGACTGTTTTAGATGAAATGCCTGACAAAGATTTCAAAAGAATGAAGTTATCTGTACTCAAAGAAATCAAAGAAGAAATGAAAGGAATCAAAGAAGAAAATGCCAGGTGTGGTGGCACATGCCTTTAATCCCAGCACTTGGGAGGCAGAAGTAGGAGGATTACCTTGAGTTCAAGGCTACCCTGAGACTACAGAGTGAATTGCAGGTCAGCCTGCAAAGCCCAAAAGGAACACAGCAGATTACTCACACAAACTTTAAAAGCCAGAAGGGTTTGGAATGATGTATTCCAAGTTCTGAAAGATAACCACTGTCAACGAAGATTACTTTACCCCACAAAGCTATCAATCCAAATTGATGAAGAAATAAGGGCATTCCACAACAAAAACAGGCTAAAGGAATTTATGACAACTAAACCAGCTCTACAGATATACTTGAAGAAATCCTTCATACTGAAGAGAAAGCAACACACACACAGGAGGAAATAGGAAAAAAAATAAACTATACTCAAATAACAGTTAAAACAAGCAAGAAAAGAGAAAACAGGAAGCACTACAAAACAAGAAAGATGGCGAGAATAAACACATACCTTTCAATAACAACTCTTAACATCAATGGTCTCAATGCCCCAATCAAAAGACATAGGCTTTCAGACTGGATTAAAAGGCAGGATCCTGCCACCTGTTGCTGCCAGCAAACTCATCTCTCAATAAAAGATAGACACCACCTTAGGGTGAAAGGAATGGAAAATGGTATTTCAAGGAAATGGGCCTAGGAAAAAAGCAGGGGTAGCTATCCTAATATCTGACAGGATAGGCTTCAAACCAACATTAGTGAGGAAAGATAAAGAAGGTCAGTTTACAATCATTAAAGGAACACTCCAACAGGAGGACATTACAATCCTAAGCGTGTATGCACCTAACATGGGGGATTCCAATTTCATCAGACAAACACTGTTAGACTTAAGGTCAGAGATAACACCAAACATAAGAGTAGTGGGTGACTTCAATACCCCCACTCTCATTGATTGACAGGTCATCCCAGCAAAAAAGTAACAGAGAGACATCTGGATTAAATGATGTCCTGGAACAAATGGACCTAACAGATATATGCACAATATTCCATCCAAATGCTGCAGAATATACATTTTTCTCATCAGCACATGGATCATTTTCTAAAATAGATCATATATTAGGACACAAAGAAAATCTTAACAAATACAGGAAAAGTGAAATAATCCCTTTTACTCTATTTGACCACAAGGGGATTAAACTGCAAATCAGCAACAAGAAAAACCACAGAGCATACAGAAAATCATGGAGACTAATCAGTAAACTATTGAATGATGAATGGGTCACTGAAGAAATCAAAAAGGAAATCAATAAATTCATTGAATCAAATAATCATGAGAACACAGCATACTAAAACCTTTGAAACACAATGAAGGCAGTCCTAAGAGGGAAATTTATAGCTCTAAGTGCCTATATTAAGAAATTAGAGAGTTCATAAGTAAACAATTTAATGCTTCACCTTGAGGCCTTGGAAAAAGAACAAGGCAAACCAAAAATCAGTAGATGGGAAGAAATAATAAAGATTAGGGAAGAAATGAATGAACCAGAAACCAAAAAAAAAAAAAAAAAAAAAAAAAAAAAAAAAAAAAAAAAAAAAAACAAAATCCAAGGAATCAATGAAACAAAAAGTTGGTTCTTTGAAAGGATAAACAAGATTGATAACCCTTATCAAATCTGACCAGAAGAAAGAGAGAAGAGACAAAAATTAATAAAATTAGAGATGAAAAAGGTGCCATGACAACAGATACCAAAGAAGTTCAGAAAATCATAAGGACATACTTTAAGAATATATACGCCTCTAAGTTTGACAATCTGAAAGAAATGGGTGATTTACTTGATTCCTTTGATATACCAAAATTAAGATCAAGATGAGATAAACCATTTAAATAGACCTATAACAAGTATGGAGATCCAAGCAGGTATAAAAAGTCTCCCAACTAAAAGAAGTCTAGGCCTAGATGGATTCACTGGTGAATTTTACAAGACCTTCATGGAAGAACTAACACCACTGCTTCTCAAACTTTCCCATAAAATAGAAAAGGATGGAATTCTACTGAATTCCTTCTTTGAAGCCAGCATGACCCTTGTACCAAAACCAGACAAAGACAGAACAAAAAAAAAAAAAAAAAAAAAAAGAAAATTACAGACCAATCTCCCTCATGAACATAGATGCCAAAATTCTGAACAAAATATTGGCAAACACAATACAAGAATATAACAGAAGGATTATTCACTCTGACCAAGTAGGCTTTATCCCAGAGATACAGGGATAGTTCAACATGTGCAAATAGGTATACATAATATATCATATAAATGGTCTGAAGGACAAAAATCACATAATCATCTCAATAGATGCAGAAAAGACATTTGAGAAAGCCCAAGATGTCTTCATGGTAAAAGTATTACAGAAACTGGGAATAGAAGGAACATATCTCAACATAATAAAAGCTATTTATGACAAGCCTACAGCCAACATAATACTAAATGGAGAAAAACTTGAAGCCTTTCCACTAAATTCAGGAACAAGACAAGGGTGTCCACTGTCCCCACTTTTATTTAATATAGTACTAGAAGCCTTAGCTATAGTAATAAGGCAAGAGACATTCATAAAAGGGATACACATTGGAAAGGAAGAGATCAAATTATCATTATTTGCAGATGATATGATTCTATACATAACAGACCCTAAAGACTCTACCAGCAAACTGTGAGAGCTGATAAACACTTTTGGTAATGTAGCAAAATACAAAATAAGCACACAGAAATCAGTAGCTTTCCTATTGCTAACAACAAACATGTGGAGGATGAAATCAGGGAATCTCTCCCATTCACAATTGCCTCAAAAAAACAAATAAATAAATAAAGTACCTTGGAATAAACTTAACCAAGGAAGTGAAGGATCTCTTCAACAAGAACTTTAAAACACTCATGTGAGAAATTGCAGAAGACACAAGGAAATGGAAAGAAATCCCATGTTATTTGATTGGAAGAATCAATGTTGTGAAAATGTCTATCTTACCAAAAGCAATCTACACATTTAATGAAATCTCCATTAAAATTCCAGTGGCGTTCTTCACAGAAATAGAAAAAAAAAATCATAAAATTCATTTGGAAGCACAAAAAACCTCGAATAGCCAAAACAATTCTGAGTAACAAAAACCAGGCTGGTAGGGGCTGGAGAGATGGCTCAGTGGTTAAGTGCTTGCCATGAAGCCTAAGGACCTCAGTTTGAGGCTCTATTCTCCAGTACCCACATAAGCCAGATGCGCAAGGCTGTATATGCATCTGGAGTTCATTTGCAGTGTCTGGAGGCCCTGGTGTGCCCATTCTCTCTCTCTGCCTCTTTCTCTCTGTCTGTCATTCTCAAATAAATAAATAAATAAATAAATAAATAAATAAATAAATAAATAAATAAATAAAATCAGGCTGGTAGTATCACCATACCCAATTTTAAGGTATATTACAAAGCCATAGTAACAAAAACAGCATGGTACTGGCACAAAGACAGGTATGTACATCAATGGAACAGAATATAGGACACAGATGTTAATGCATGCAGGTACAGCCATCTGATTTTTAAAATTAATTAATTAATTTGACAGAGAAAGAGGCAGAGAGAATGGGTGCACCAGGGCCTCTAGAGCCTTGAACCGGGTCCTTAGGCCACTGCTCCAGCCCCTGATTTTTAAAATTAATTAATTAAATGAACTCCAGACATGTGTGAACTCCAGACATGTGTGCCCCTGTATTAGTCAGAGTTCTCTAGAGGAACAGAACAGATAGGGTGAATTGTATTAAAAGGCTATTTATTGGATTTGCTTACCACAGTCCAGAAAAAGCAGGTTGTAGGCCCGAGAGTCAAGGAACCCAGTAGCTGCTCAGTCCATGAGGCTGGATGCCTCAGCAGTCCCGATCCAGCACTGAAGGCCTGAAGGCATCCTGGAGAGACGCTGCTCTTCAGCCCACACTGGAAAGCAGCAAGCCCCAAGCAGCAAGCACCAAGCAGAGAACAGCAAGCAGCACCTGCTGGTGGGAGGAGAGGATGCCTTTCTTCCCAGAGCTTCTTTTTATAAACCATCCCCCTCCTCCAAAAGGGGCCGCCCACTCTGGGGGAAGGGCTCACCCTGGGGGAAGGATTCTTCCTAGAGGCAACCTAAGAGACACACTTATGAGGAATGTCTGTGGATTCCTAAACAAATCAAGTTGACACAAACTTAACCATCACAAGTCCACCCCTTGTCAACTTGACACCAAACCATATCTCCTTACATCATCCTTAATTTCCAAATGAAGACAGTAGCAAGGTCATAATTCCACCTAACATGATATAACTATCCCTCATACAACCGGAAACACACAATCATCCCCCCCCCACAAGTTCCTTGAGGAATGCTTAGTCTATAATATAATAAGTCAAATATAAATTCAACAATGGTTAACTAGTGATGTAATCTTAATCAGTATTAATTACCCCATGGCCTTAGCTGATATTTGTTACTGCCTTCTTCTACTATCCATTCAGTATTTCCTCCACTTTCAGGAAGCACCTCAGCAGGTCTTGGTTCTTTACCTGGAGGGGTGACCCATACCTTCATTCCTGAAGGATCTGGGCCATTTATCACACTGCCTTGATTGGGCTGTTGCAGTTGTCCGTTGACTTTGATAACAGGGCATGGTAACACCAAGAGATGCCCTAAAGGATTGCCTGCACTCCAGACATACTCTTCCTTACCTCCATTGTGGAGGAGCAGTCCAATTTCCCCTGGTAGTCTGGATAAATCACCCCTGCTAACACCATAACTCCTTTCTCAGCCTGTGCACTCAAGGGCATCAGGATCCCAAAGTGGCCAGGGGGAAATCTTAGCTTCCAGTTCATTGGAATGTTCTTTGTGCCTCCTGGCAAAAGCACTCCCCCCTCTGGAACCAAGACCTCTAGGCCAGCAGAGCGTAAGGTTGTGGGTACAGGAAGCAAAAATTTGGCTAAGGGGTCACTTGGGGTGATGGTAAGTGGTACCATTCCCATTTCCACCCCTTGATTCCTGGACCCGTGAATCTGGGCTATAGGAGCAACACCACCATATATAGGATGCTGATTCAGAGCATATACAGCCTGCTGGAGGACACACCCCCAACCCTCTAAGCTATTGCCATCTAGTTGGCACTGCAGCTGTTTCTTTAAAAGGCCATTCCATGCTCTATCAAGCCAGCTGCTTCAGGGTGGTGGGGCACATGGTAAGACCAGTGAATTCCATGATCACGAGCACACTGATGTACTTCCTTGGCTATTAAGTGAGTTCCTTGGTCAGAAGCAATGCTGTGTGAAATTCCATGACGGTATATAAGGCATTCTGTAAGCCCATGGATGGTAGTTTTGGCAGAAGCATTATGTGCAGAAAAGCAAATGCATACCCAGAATAAGTGTCTATTCCAGTAAGGACAAAACACTGCCCTTTCCATGATGGAAGAGGTCCAATATAGTCAACTTGCCACCAAGTTGCTGGCTGGTCACCCTGCGGAATACTACCATATTGGGGGCTCAGAGTTGGTCTCTGCTGCTGGCAGATTTGGCACTCAGCAGCAGCCGTAGCCAGGTCAACCTTAGTTAGTGGAAGTCCGTGTTGTTGGGCCCATGCATAACCTGCATCCCTGCCACCATGGCCACTTTGTTCATGGGCCCATTGGGCAATGACAGGGGTGGCTGAGGAAAGATGTTGATCACTATCCACAGAACTTGTCAGCTTATCTACTTGATTATTAAAGTCCTCCTCTGATGAGGTCACCTTCTGGTGAGCATTAACATGGGACACAAGTATCTTTATATCCTTTGCCCATTCAGAGAGTTCTATCCACATACACATTCCAAAAATGTCCTTCTCACCAATTTTCCAATCATGTTCCTTCCAAGTCCCGGATCATCCTGCCAAACCATTGGCCACAGACCATGAATCAGTGTATAACCACACATCTGGCCATTTTTCCTTCCATGCAAATTGCACAACCATGTGTACTGCCCATAGTTCTGCTAAAGGAGGGGAAGCCACATTCTCATGCAAAACAACTTCTTCAGAATCTGAGAGTTCAATATCCCCAGATATTGAATCTTCCCATACATCCACATCCCAAGTCATAGGATCCCACTCTTTTACAATCAGTACCCTCACTTTAACTTCTGATAGCCTGTGAGGCTGGGAATTGAGCTTACACTGCAAGTTAGCCTTAACCGCTAAGCAATCTCTCTAGCCCCCAGCCATCTGATTTTTGACAAAAATGCCAAAAATATTCATTGGAGAAAAGACAGCCTCTTCAAGAAGTGGTGCTGGGAAAACTGGATGTATCTCTATTTCTCTATCTCTCTATATCTATCTATCTATCTATCTATCTATCTATCTATCTATCTATCTATCTCTATCTATCATCTATCTATCTATCTATCTATCTATCTATCTATCTATCTATCTATCTATCTATTTATCATCTATCTATCTATCATCTATCTATTATCTATCTATCTATCTATCTATCTATCTATCTATCTATCTATCTATCTATCTATCATCTATCTATATGTAGAGCAATGAAAATAGATCCTTGATCTCTCCATGCACAAGAATCAAGTCCATGTGGATTGGGGACCCTAATATCAGATCTGAAACTCTTAAATTGCTAGAGGAAAAGGTAGGGGAATCCCTTCAACATATTGGCATAGACAATGACTTTCTGAATATAATCCTAATTGCTCAGGAAAGAAAACCTCTAATAAACCACTGGGATCTCATTAAACTATAAAGCTTTTGTACAGCAAAGGACACTGTGAATAGAGCAAAGAGACAACCTACAGAATAGGAGAAAATCTTTTCCAGCTATACATCTGACAGAGGATTAATATCCAGAATATACAAAGAACTCAAACAACAGAACAAGAAGAGATCAAACACCCCAATTAAAAAATGGGCTATGTTAGCCATCAGGGAAATGCAAATTAAAACCACTTTGAGATTCCATTTCACTCCTGTCAGAATGGCTACCATTAAGAAAACAAATGACAATAAGTGTTGGCATGGATGTGGAAAAAGAGGAACACTTCTACACTGTTGGTGGGACTGTAATCTGGTTCAGCCATTGTGGAAATCAGTGTGGAGGTTCCTGAGACAGATAAAAATAGATTTACCATATGATCCAGCTATAGCACTCCTAGGCATGTATCCAAAGGACTCTTCTCACTACCTTAGAGATACTTGCAGAACCATGTTTATTACCACTCTATTCACAATAGCTAGGAAATGAAACCAGCCTAGATGTCCCTTCCTAGATGAATGGATAATAAAGATGTGGTACATTTACACAATTGAGTTCTATTCAGTGGTAAAGAAAAATGAAATTATGAAAATTTCTGGGAAATGGATGGATCTGGAAAGGATTATACTAAGTGAGGTAACCCAGGTTCAGAAAGCCAAATGTCACATGTTCTCTCTCATATGTGGATCCTAGCTACAAATGTATAGACTTGTGTATGAGCTGGAACCAAAAATCGGTAGCAGAAGCCAGTAAGCTGGTAAAAGGCTATAAGGGAGGGAGTGAAGGACTTAAGTGGATGGTATTGTACATATGTAAGTAGAAGAACTGGCAAAGATTTTCTCCCATTCTGTAGGTTGTCTCTTTGCTCTATTCACAGTGTCCTTTGCTGTACAAAAGCTTTGTAGTCTCATGAGGTCCAAGTGGTTGATTAGTGGTTTTATTCCCTGAGCAATTGGAGTTATATTCAGAAAGTCCTTGCCTATGCCAATATGTTGAAGGGTTTCCCCTACCTTTTCCTCTAGCAGTTTCTGAGTTTCAAGTCTGATATTAAGGTCTCTGATCCATTTGGACTTGACTCTTGTGCATGGAGAGAGACACGGATCTATTTTATCTTTCTCTTTGTTGGACTGTATTAGGTCTGCCACCTGGTCTTCTAGTTTAGATATTCTGTCTTCTCCTTCATCCATTTACTGGTGAGACTTTCCACAGAGTTTTTTTTATTTCATTGACTGTGTTCTTCAGAGCTAGGATTTCAGCCTGGTTTTTCTTCAGTATTTCTATTTCCTTACTCATGTCCTGTAATGATTTTTTATTTCATTAAGCTGGTTTTCTGTATTCTCTTTCAAGAGTTTATTTTCTTCTTTAATTCCTTTGTTTTCTTCTCTGATTCCTTTCATTTCTTCTTTCATTTCTTTGAGTATAGATAACATCATTCTTTTGAAATCTTTGTCAGGAATTTCATCTAAAACAGTCTCATTGGTGAACAATTCTGATGGATTTGTAATTTTTGGTGGGATTGCATTGTCTTGATTCTTTGTGTTTCTTGTATTATAATGTAGTGACTTTTGCATCCTGAATTGGTTTGATGCTTAGGTTTTCTATTTATCTGCAGTGTTCTTAGATGTGGTGATCTACCTTTATGTACTTTCAGGATATAAGTTTAAGGTGCCAAGTGTAGCACTTGTACCCAAATCCAACCTCAGAAGTAATCCGAGGTGTTGAATTTGCTTGTTAAGCAAGTATTGTAGTGGACTGGTGGAACAATTTACTGGCAAGTTCTAAACTTCAACTGAACAAAATACACATTCAATTAAAATGAGCACAGAGTATACAAGTGTGGGAATTAAAAAAAAAGTCTTATAAGGTCAAAATCCCTAAGGGTGTGTGTTGCTCTACACCCCTAATCCTGTTAGCTAGGAGGTAGAAGATTTTGTTCTGAATTGGGTTCCAGGTCAGCCTGGATTTGGATCAGACCCTGCCCCCAATAAAGACAAAAGCAAAAGATAAAGGCCCTATAAATCTAAAAGTATTAAAGGCATCAATATTCAACACCCCATGTTCAGCTTATTTGAAAATGGTAAATACAACCACAAATATGTAACCCATAACCTGCCCTGACCTGGAAAGAGAGATTAGCACTTCCAATTCAGGCCTATGTACATTTTTTTTGTCAGCTGGCCTTGTTACCTTTTGGTGTGGCTTCCATGCTCATCAATGCTGAGTGCCCACCTTGTTCCCTGAACTGTGGAGCTTGAGCTTGGCTCAGCTGTGCTGGATGTGCTGCTGGTGTTGTGCTGTGCAGCTTGAGGTTGGCTCAGATGTGCTGGATGCATTGGGCTCAGTTTGCTGGAGGAGCTGCTGGTGGTGTGGTGTGGAGCTTGAGCTTGGTTCCACTGTGTTGGATGCACTGCCGCTGGGAGCTAAATGCTGGCAGTTCACAGTTCTGATAGTTGGGGGATGGGCAAATTCAGGAAGCCTGTAGTTGCTCACACTGTTCTCCTGTATCTCTTTCAGTAGCTCAGCAGACTTTTTTTAGATTTCTGGGCTCTGTGAAGAGACTGATGAGGTTGGAAAGTCCCTTGTTTGGTCTCTATTGCTGCTGCTAGGCATGCCTGGTGACTGGGGGTGTGTGGCGGTGGCTTGGGGTCCCTGTGGACCGGGCTGCTGTGGATCAGGCTGCAAGCTCCACAGTGGGATTCTGGCCGTCTCCTGTTTTTCCACTGTTTCCCAGAAAAAATATTCTGCACTTTTCAGAAGAGTGTAGTTTTGCTTAAATCCCTCCCTGATCTGGTGTGGCATGGCTCCTATGCTGCAGTCTTACCTGGAAGTCCTCCCCAGTTTTTTTTTTTTTTTTTTTTTGAGGTAGGATCTCACTCTAGCCCAGGCTGACCTGGAATTCACTCTGTAGTATCAGGGTGGCCTCAAACTCATGGTGATCCTACCTCAGCCTTCCAATTATATTTATTTATTTGTTTATTTTCAAGAAGAGGGAGGGAGGGAGGGAGATGGGGGAGAGAGAGAGAGAGAGAGAGACAGAGACAGAGACAGACAGAGATAGAGCATGAATGAGTATGCCAGGACCTCCAGCTACTACAAATGAACTTTAGATGCATGCACTTCTTTGTGCGTCTGACTTTACATGGATACTGGGGAATCAAATCCAGGTTATTAGGCTTTGCAGGCAAGTATCTTAACTGTTGAGCCATCTTCCCTGCCCTCAACTTTTAATTATTGACAATTTTACACTTTTATATATTTACCCTCCAACTGAACTTTTTCAGTGTGCATGCAGGTCCTCGCCTCCACTGCAAACAGAATGTCAGATTCTTGCATCACTTTCTTTTTGATTTATTTTTGTTTATTTTCATTTATTTATTTGAGAGTGACAGACAGAGAGAGAAAGAGGCAGAAAGAGAGAGACTGGGCGCACCAGGGCCTCCAGCCACTGCAAACAAACTCCAGATGCATGCACCACCTTGTGCATCTGGCTTATGTGGGTACTGGGAAATTGAACTTCAAACTGGGGTCCTTAGGCTTCACAGGCAAGTGCTTAACCACTAAGCCATCTCTCCAGCCCTCTTTTTGATTTTTTTATTGACTGCTTCCATAATTATACACAATAAACCATGTAATTCCCTCCCCCCCACTTTCTCTTTGCAACTCCACTCTCCATCATATCCCCTCCCCTCTCAATCAGTCTCTCTTTTATTTTGATGTCATTATATTTTCTTCCTATTATAATAGTCCTGTGTAGGTAGTGTCAGGCACTGGGAGGTCATGGATATCCAGGCCATCTTGTGTCTGGAAGAGAGCATTGTAAAGAGACCTACCTTTCCTTTTGCTCTTACATTCTTTCCACCACTTCTTCTGCAGTGGACTCTGAGCTTTGGAAGGTGTAATAGAGATGTTTCAGTGTTGAGAACTCCTCTGTCAGTTCATTTCAGCACTATGGTGCCTTCTGAATCATCCCAAGGTCACTACCATCTGAAAAGAGAAGCCTCTCTAACCAAAAGTGAGAGTAGCACTAATACATGGCTTTGAACATTAAAAGAAGGGCTTACTGGACAGTTTGGTGAGCATAGTATATACATTTAGCCAGACACCAGTAGGCATTACACCCCTAGGGCTCATGACTTCCCCTGTCATTGGGAAGTCATTCAATATCAGGTATGTATTGCCTCCTGTGGAGTGGGCCTTCAGTCCATTAGAGAACAGGTGGTTTTCCCCTTAACAGACATGCCACTATTGTACCCATTGGCTCATTTGGCCTGGCTGGCCAAATTTAAGGCTTGAAGTTTCCACTGTTGTTTATCTCCACTGGTGATTTTTCTCTCTCCCATGGAATTGCATGTGAGATAGCTTTTCCCAGCTTTCTTTCAGCTGGTTTACACAGAAGAGGTTTTCAGCTCAGCTCCAGCAGTGACCTTACAGCACAAGTATGTGGAGTCTTCACCAGTAGGATCTTACCATCTATTCCTGGTGGGAAACCCAGAGCCTTGGCAATGGCCTGTAATGTTTTGGGGGCATCAGGGACCTCCCTGGCCAACAAGTCACTGGAAGGTATCTCATCCCAGGCACTGAAAATTTTCTAGTAACAATCTATGGCTTCTGGGTGGGCCATTGTCCAAAAAGTAGGTTTCCATATGACTTATTCATACCCTCTTAGATTTTTTTTTTTTTGAGGCTGACCTGGAATTCACTGTGTAGTCTCAGGGTGGCCTTGAACTCATGGTGATCCTCCTACCTCTGCCTCCTGAGTGCTGTGATTAAAGGCATGTGCCACCACGCTCAGCTCCCTCCTAGATTTTGATTAGCCCTCCCCCAACTTTCCTTTTCTCAATCTCTTCCCCTGACCTCACTTAGGCCTTTCCATCCCCATTAATATGTTCTTCTACTTACATATATACGATACCATCCTCTTAAGTCTCCCCTCCCTCCCTTTCTATTCCCTTCTATGTCTCTGTTACAGAGTTTTACTCCAACTCACATATAAGTCCAAACATTTGTAGTTAGGATCCACATATGAGAAAGAACATGTGGCACTTGGTTTTCTGGGCCTGGGTTATCTCACTAAGTATAATCCTTTCATTTTCCTGCAAATTTCATAATTTCATTTTTCTTTACTGCCGAGTAGAACTCCATTGTTTAAATGTGTCACATCTTCATTATCCACTCATCAGTTGAGAGACATCTAGGCTGGCTCCATTTCCTAGCTATTGTGAATAGAGCGGCAATAAACATGGTTGTGCAAGTATCTCTAAGGTAGTGAGATGAGTCCTTAGGATATATACCTAGGAGTACTATAGCTGGATCATATGGTAAATCTATTTTTAGCTGTCTCAGGAACCTCCACACTGATTTCACAATGGCTGGACCAGATTGGATTCCCATCAACTTTTTCCACGTCCACGCCAACATTCATTGTCATTTGTTTTCTTGATGGTAGCCATTCTGAAAGGAGATGGAATCTCAAAGTAGTTTTAATTTGCATTTCCCTGATGGCTAAGGATGTAGAACTTTTTTTTTAGATGTTTATATGCCATTTGAATTTCTTATTTTGAGAATTCTCTAGTTCCATAGCCCATTTTGGGGGGGGTGGTGGTGGAGATAAGAGATAGTTTATTTTGGAGTCAAATATGAGTGACTATGGCCCAGGAACACAGATTTAGGTTACCTCAAATTCCATGTTCCAAAGTGTTAACAATTTTATGAAGGTTTTATAATTACCAAACAAAATAAAATCATAAATCAAGGCACTTTTTAGAGACATTGGCTGACTATTAGGTAGGCGTGTTACAGCAAAGTGATAAAATCTCCACCATAGGCCTCAGATGCTATCTGTTGACATCCTTAGTCCTTGGGTTGGTGGAAGCTGGGCTCTGTTCTTGCATTCCAAAAGGATTGCACTTTATCAACTGATAGTCACCAGGATGTTCAGGCACAGAGGGGGCCAATAAATGGCTATTAAGGGGCTAAAGGCAGCCCAAGGTAATTTGGCTTTGACTTGCAACATTCCATCTTTCTGTGATCACAGGAACCTTATCAGTCCATTCACCCTTGGTGGAAGTAGGTGCAGCAGGTAGAGCTGTTTTCTGGGAATTTCAATCCATAGTTCCCCCTCTTGGCCAAGCATCACATTTTGTGCATGTAGAGGCCAAACATATATATATATATATATATATATATATATATATATATATATATATATATATTTTTTTTTTTTTTTTTTTGGTTTTTCGAGGTAGGGTCTCACTCTAGCTCAGGCTGACCTGGAATTCACTATGTAGTCTCAGGGTGGCCTTGAACTCTCAGTGATCCTCCTACCTCTGCCTCCCAAGAGCTGGGATTAAAGGCGTGCGCCCCCACGCTCGGCTCAAACATAATTTTTTAAATGTCCCACATAGCTAGGAAGGCTCATTCTTAGGATCTAGTACAAATGAGGTTGAGTAAACCATCTTTAGGAGAGAGGAGTTGTTAAAGCCATTAAGGAAGAAACACTTGGATCATGTTCAATCTATTAGCTACCATAATTAAGGTATACTTAATTTTTTTGTCTGTCTTCTGTGTTTGATATAACATGTCCACCTGCCATATAATGGTAATGTTATATTTAAAGCTAAATACAATCAAGAATAAGTCTGGGCTAACAAACTTAAGGCAGCAGATGAGGGAAGTAGACATTTTTAACCAACTAGACATTATATATTTAAAATTAGATTGACCATGTTCCCCCTGTGTTTACAGTTATTTATTTATTTGAGAGAGAGAGGGGTACAGAAATAGGGAGGGAGGGAGGGAGGGAGGAAGGGAGAGAGAATGGGTGTTGCAGGGCCACTGAAAATGAACTCAAGATGCATGTTGCCCCTTGTGCATCTAGCTTACATGGGTCCTGGGGAGTTGAACCTGGGTCCTTTGGCTTTGCAGGCAAATGCCTTAACCTCTAAGCCATCTCTCCAGCCCTGAATTTTTTTTTTTTTTTTGTTTTTTTTTTTCGAGGTAGGGTTTCACTCTAGCTCAGGGTGACCTGAAATTCGCTATGTAGTCTCAGGGTGATCTGGAACTCACGGCAATCCTCCTACCTCTGCCTCCTGAGTGCTGGGATTAAAGGCGTGTGCTACCATGCCTGGCCTGAATTATCTTTTAGAGAAGTTCAGCTTGGATTTTTTTGTTTTATTTGAGATAGAGATACAGAGAGAGAGAGAGAGAGAGAGAGAGAGAGAGAGAGAGAGAGAGAGAGAGAGAGAGAGAGAGAGAGAATGGGCATGCCAGGGCCTCCAGCCATTGAAAATGAACTCCAGATGCATGCGCCCCCTCGTGCATCTGGCTTACATGGATCCTGGGGAGTCAAACCTGGGTCCTTTGGCTTTGCGGGCAAGCACCTTAACTGCTAAGCCATCTCTCCAGCCCCTGAATTTGTTTAAATTAGAGAGATAGAGGGAGAGAATGGTGTGACAGCATCCTCTCAGCTGCTGTGAACGAACTCCACACACGAGCGCCCCTTGTGTGTATGTGCCACATTGTGTGCTTGTGTCACTTTTGTGTCTGGCTAAATGTGGGACCCGGAGATTCAAACGGGCATTCTTAGGCTTTACAGGTAGGTGCCTTAACCGCTAAGCTATCTCTCAGCCCCCTGAAACATTTTTTGATGTGAAATTTATTGTGCTTAAAATAATATATTGTCTTTTTTAAATTTTTTATTATTTCTTTTTTGGACACACACACACACACACACAGAGAGAGAGAGAGAGAGAGAGAGAGAGAGAGAGAAAGACAGAGATGGGCACGCCAGCAGTGTCTCAACTGCTGTGAATGAAATCCAGATGTGTGCGCCCCTTGTGGTCAAGTGCAGCATTGTGCCCTTGCATCACTTTGTATCTGGCTAAACGTGGGACCTGGAGATTGGAACCGCTGGAGATTGGAACCAGTGTTCTTAGGTTTAGGAGGCAAGCGCCTTAATCCCTAAGCCATCTCTCCAGCCCTTGTCTTTTAATTTTTTTGGCCAGCTTATTTTTATGTCTATGAACTTTTGTGAAGTGGCTAGCTCTAATTTTAGGAGAAATTAGTTTTTAACATACAAATTATTACAACTCTTATTTGTAGCTAATAACTTGATATGTACTATTATCTTAGTATTGTACCAGGTGCTCATGTGGAGAATTAAATGGACAATCAAACAACAGAAGAAATCAGATAACAATACAATATATTATAACAATTTTTTTGGATCAAAAAGTTTAGTGACTGGAATAGAAATGAAAAGTCAGATCTGTTACAGTTAGGATTTGTAGGTTTTGTGGACATAAATAAATCTTATTTATTATTTTAGCTGGACATGGTGGCGCATGACTTTAATCCCAGCACTCGGGAAGCAGAGGAAGGATGATTGCTGTGAGTTTAAGGCCACCCTGAAACTACATAGTTAATTCCAGGTCAGCCTGGGCCAGACTGAGGCCCTACCTTGAAATACCAAATAAATAAATAAATAAATAAATAAATAAATAAATAAATAAATAAATAAAAATGTACATCTTATTTATTATTTTAGAGCCACAAAAGGAAATGGGACTCTAATAGGAGTCACTGTTGATCTCAATTAACTGTATTATAGGCCATCTTAAATACTGACTTAACAAATATCCGCTCAAGTTATAAAACACCATTAATATTGTTATTAGAGATTGATGTCTTTTGTATAATTTGGATATGAAGAATTAACCAAAATCTCTGGGTATCTGTATTCATAAAATGAAATTTAAATTACATTAAAGTTGTCAGAGCTTGAATACATCATAGGGCCTTTGACAGTCTTTAATTAGTTATTTCTTAATAGTTGTAAACATAATAATGTAATTGGCCAGATCTCTAATACATATATATATATATATAAATGTTTATTTTTGTTCTAAGAACTTGGATTTAAAAACAGTGGTACCCCAGAATAGGGTTCTTTTACATTGTTAAAGTAAAACTGTTGATTTAAAGGTAGGAGCAGTTTTGTATCCAAATTATACTGAATAATGAGAAAAACTTGAATCCCTTTAAATATAAAATCTTGGTTCAAGTAAGATAGCAGTCTGGACAAAAAAAAAAAAACAGTCATAACAAAAGCAATTAATAAAGCCGGGCGTGGTGGCGCACGCCTTTTATCCCAGCACCCAGAAGTAGGAGGATCTCTGAGAGTTCAAGGCCACCCTGAGACTACATAGTGAAGTCCAGGTCAGCATGAGCCAGAGAGAGACCCTATCGAAAAACCAAAAAAAAGCAATTAATGAAAGAACATAATATCATCCTCATTTGTATCAGCACTAAAACCATAATTAGCTTTATCTTCATCACTTAAAATATACCAAAGAAAAATTTAAATATCTTAGACAATTTTTAAAAAGTGTTTGAAAGTAAAGGGATTTACAAAATATAAAGAGTTAGAGATGGTTAATTACTTGGAGTACTTAATTGTTGATGCAACTGAAGATCAGTGTCACCCAGCATTTCTGAAGTTCATATGGATGTTTAGATGTTTGAAGAGGGAAATATGAATCTGAGAGTCCATCCTTTGAAATTCCGTAACACAAAATCTTCATCTTCATCTCCCAGTACCTCATTGTGGAAAAATTGTAATTCTTGTGTATCTGGCTTTCTGTGGGCACTGGGAAATTGAAGTCAAATTGTTAGGGTTTGCAGACAAGTCCCTTAACTGTTAAGCCATCTATTCAGCCCCACAATGTTTTAGATGGATCTTTTGTAAGCTCCTCAAATGTCAGCAGCAAGGGGACTGAGACACAGCTCCATGCTCTCATCTTCCAACAGCCTGAGGAGTTCCCCTAGACTTTTTAGGGACCTCAACTCAGGTTCACTCAAACCAGGAGTTGTATTAAGTATGTCCTTTCTACTTTAATATTCGCTGGCTGGGCTAAAATCTCTATGAGAGAAGTGGGAATATTCCCTGCATTGTACGGCAATAGATTCAAAAGTAAAAGTTGCAGGGCTGTAACATTTTATCAAATTTCTGGGTTTTAAAGCTAAATCATTCCATATATTGTATTATTACTGCACTTATATATTGCCCTAATATATCTTTGTCATCAAAAGGTTCGTAGGCTTACAAAGCATTTGATTTCCTTACCATAGAATAAAGTTCTCATTAAGGAAACACAAACAGCTGCAGTTCAAATATAATGCTTCACACTTATTTCAGCCTTACAGAAAATGAAATCGAACCTTCGCCACCATGAGCCTGTGTGGAATCCGAAGGGGATTCATAGTACAAAGTCTTGATTCTTGTTGCATTCCACTTTAAAGTCACTAGTGAAAACAGCACTCCCCTGAAGAAAAATAGATTTTAGAAAAGAGATTCTTTTAAATCACTGAATACGTTATTTTTTGTTATCCAACAGAAACAAGTTATACTTTTTTCCTCTATAATTCACTCTGATGAAATATTCTTTTTGTTTATCTCCTAATAAATACAATTTTCAAGACTAAGGAATTATCAGCAGGCATTCTTTCTTCTTGGTTTAAGTTATTTTTCTCTAAAATAGGTCAAGTAAGCTTTTAAAGATCCAGGGAGGGGCAGCTTCATGATTTTTTCTCTCAGTAGATTCTGTGGTGGCCCATCTGGCTTTGTGGCTTCGCTGGGGTCTTTTTCTTCCTCTTCTTTCCTATCTTCTTCCATTTTCTCATCCTCCTCACTGTCTAGAAGCTGAGGACTCAGCTGATTACCCACAAATATCTAAGTGTTAATTCTTTGCTTAACTCCTTCCTTTTCTCTTGTGTGGAGCCCTCTGAGGAATCCCCTTGGCCTGCATCTCATCATTTATGAAATTTCTAAGTGTGCATCGAATGTAAATATGAGCCAAGTCTTGTAGATTTCTGACAGCACCGGGTGGGGGGTGTCCCACAGAATCTGGTTTGCCATTATCAGTCTTACTGGTTGTACAAGGGGAGCAAACGAAAGAGCAAGTATATTTTTACTTTCCCAAATGTTTTGTCCAGTTCGCATAATCTGTGTTAACAGATCCTCTATAGGCCTCCAACTTTGAGTAAGATTTTCATGTAGTTCTCATGATCTTTCTGGACTCCAGCTCCACAATAAATCCGATCATACTGATGACTGTCAGACGCCATCTGGAGGCAGTTACCAACCAAAAACGCAGGTTGGCAGAACTCAAATCTTAGCCGTGGTTTTCTTTGTAGATCCATGTTGTGCTATCTTCATCTTCAGACGGTCAGACCAGATTTCATTCACAGCAGGGGACCTTGCCAACTTGCCCATGTAATTCTTTTGAAAAGCTTCTAGGAGATCAGGGTGCCCTAGCCAGGCCCTGCAGCTTCCCTCTCAGACCGAGGGTCTAGGTCTAGGAGCTGATTATCAAAGCTATCACTCTATTTTTGACGAAGCTCTCCAGTTTTTCCTTGGCTCATTCCACCACATCAGAATGAAGCTCAATTCCATGATTGATTCCAAAAGGACCTGTGACGCGGCCAGCCCGGGAAGAGGCGGGCCGAGACCAGGGACCGCGACAACCCGACAGCCCTGCCTCCAGCACCGCACTGCCCTCAAGCCGGGCATGCGCGGAGCGCCTCGGGCAGCAGAGCGGATACAGATGTCAACTGAGGTTTAAAATTTTAATTAAAGGAGCGGGGTATGGCGCACAAGCCTTTAACGTCAGCACTTGGGAAGCAGAGGTAGGCAGCCACCTGAGACTACATGAGTTCCAGGTCAGCCTGGGCTAGAGTGAGGCCCTACCTCGAAAAAAATATATTTTAATTAAAGCAGTCTGCCCATTATGATTTTCTTTTTATAACAAGAAGACTTGCTGGGACTTTAGCATTCAAAAAAAAGTTAAAATAAAAATGAACCCAATTTAGGATTAAATGTTCCCCATTGTGGGAAATGTAAACCCAATATATTTTTAGTTAGGTTTCCCCATTTTTTTCAAATATTTGCAAGTTAAATTAAGAAAATGTTTATGCGAGCTGGATTACCAAATAGCGTTTTTTTTTTTTTGAGGGAGAGAGAGAGAAAGAGAGAGAGAGAGAGACAGAGAGACAGAGAATGGGCCCGCCAGCAGCCTTTTAGCCACTGTGAACAAACTCCAGATGCATGCGCCCCCTTGTGGGCAAGTGTGGCATTACACCCTTGCATCACTTTGTGTCTAGCTGAACATGGGACCTGGAGAATCAATCCCGTTTTTTTAAGGCTTAGCAGGCAGGCGCCTTAACCTAAGCTATTTCTCTCACCACCCGCCCTCCCCTTCTTGGGAAGAGTGGTAAAAGAGGAAAAAAATGCTTAATGCAAACAACAAACTCAATGGTCAAAATCAAAATTCTTTTAAAATAAACAAACAAAATGGATACCTTAAAACAAACATTTCGAGAGCAAACAACAAACATTGTGAAAGCAAATCAAAAAAGTATCCAATAACAATGACAAAAGAAAGGATCCTAAAACTAGCTCACAGTACACAGAAGGACCATTGACCAAATCAAGAGAGGTCCGAGCCCCAGAATGAACTCACCAACCTGCACTTAAGGAGACAACATCAGGCAGTTAGCCACAAAGGGTCCACACTTGTACCTGGCTCCCACAGGCTGCATGCTAAGTGGAAGTGGCTTGTCTTTGGGACCCCACATTCAGGTACCATACCTGTCGATCCAAAAGACACAGCTCTTACCTCAAAGGGATAAGAGATAGTTTATTCTGGAGCCAAAAAAAAGTGACCATGGCCCAGAAACACAGATTTAGGTTACCCCAAATTCCATGTTCCCCATAGCCCATTTTTTAATTGTGTTGTTTGATTTCTTAATATTTAGTTTTTCGAGTTCTTTGTATATCCTGGATATTAATCCTCTGTCAGATGTATAGCTGGCAAAGATTTTCTCCCATTCTGTAGGTTATCTCTTTGCTCTATTCACCGTATCCTTTGCTGCACAAAAGCTTTGTAATTTCATTAGGTCCCAGCAGTTGATCTGTGGTTTTATTTCCTGAGCAACTGGAGTTATATTCAGAAAGTCTTTTCCTATACCAATATGTTGAAGGGTTTCCCCTACTTTTTCTTTTAGCAGTTTCAGAGTTTCAGGGCTGATATTAAGGTCTTTGATCCATTTGGACTTAATTCTTGTGCATGAAGAGAGATAAGGATCTATTTTCATCCTTCTACAGAGGCATATCCAGTTTTCACAGCACTATTTGCTAAATGGGTTGTCTTTCTCCATTGAGTATTTTTAGCATTTTTGTCAAAGATCAGGTGGCTGTAGCTACCTGGACTTACATTTGGATTCTCTATTCTGTCCCATGGCCTACATGTATGTTTTTGTGCCAGTACCATGCTGTTTTTGTTACTATGGCTCTGTAATATAGGTTAAAATCAGGTATGGCGATACTACTGGCCTTATTTTTGTTGCTTAAAATTGTCTTAGATATTGGAGGTTTTTTGTGCTTCCAAATGAATTTTAGGATTTGTTTTTATTTCCGTAAAGAATGTCATTGGAGTTTTGATGGGATTGCATTAAATGTGTAGATTGCTTTTGGTAAGATTGACATTTTCAAAATATTGGTTCTTCAAATACAAGAACATGGGATGTCTTTCCATTTCCTCAAGTCTTCTACTATTTCTGTCTTGACTGTTTTAAAGTTTTCATTGTAGAGATCCTTTACTTCTTTGGTTAGGTTTATTCCAACATATATTGTTTTTTGATTGCATCATTTTTTGTGTCTTTCTTTACATGGGTAGCTGGGGTGTTTGAACCCTGGCATTGCAGGCCTTTAACCACTGAGCTATCTCTCCAGCCCTCAAACTCCTTCTTCCCAGCTAGTTCCTATTCTACTTTGATGTCTGCATGTATGTTCCATTGAGTTTATTAAGGGTTGCCTGCATAAGCATGGTTTGAAGTTATTTATCAGAGCACATGCAACTTACCCATTGATTGTCAGTTTTGCTTACACTTAATGAGGCTAGATTCACCCTAGGCAGCTGTTTACAATACTGGACATGACACATTGATCTGTGGGTATTGATTCACAGAACAACCAGTGGACTAAAAGAAATATGCCTAAATTCAAATCACTGTAATTAGTCACAAAAATGAAAATTATCACTGTTTCACTTTATTTCCAAATGTGATATAACAGAAGGGAGCCCAGGACTATGTCAACTAGAAAAAAATACCATAAGAAAAATGCAAAGTGCCAAAGGACATTTTGAATTTGGGTGTGGGGGTTGGAAATTAGGTTAGGCTGCATTGATCAAAATTACTGTGCTCATTTTGGATGAGGGCCCCATGACCTCCTGACCAAGAGCCTGCTAACTAGTACCTGCAGCCAACAGCAGTTGCTCTGCTAAACCACCACACAATATGCAACTGGAAGGTTCTGCAAACCTAACTGTGATTTTCTAGTCTACCCAGAAGGTAAGTGGAAAATATGTAGACTGTGTTGGTTATGACAACTTCTTGGGAAATCCCTTTTGGGTAATGTGGTTTGAATGTAAATGTATGTCCCTCATAGTCTAAGGTATTTTTGATTAAGATTAAGCTTCCTTCTTAAGTTTCCAACAGGCAGAGCCCTGCTAGAAGAGGTGTGTAACTTGGGGTAGATCTTGAGTCCAACCCTACTTCATGTGTGTAGAGAGCCAGCTTAAGTTCTGGTATTGGTGGCTATCTCTTTGCCAAGGGAGTATGAGGGAGTGAGACAGATTCTTCAACCCTGATGAAGTTTCCACTGGAATCTGTAAGCCTGAAATAAACCCTTTCCTCCCATAAGCTGCTTCTGGTCAGGTGTTTGTCCAGCAATGAGAGGGTAATGGCAACAGTAAAAACTGGTACCAAGGAAGTGGGGTTGTTATTGTGATGACTCTGACTATGTGGTTTTGGGTCTTTTGAAATGTGTGTGGGAGGAATGTAGAAGGATTTTGTACTTTTTTTTTGAGGTACATATTCACTTTAGCTCAGGCTGATGTGGAACTTATTCTGTAGTCCCAGGTTGGCCTTGAACTCACAGTGCCTCCTGAGTGCTGGGATTGAAGGCATGCACCATCATACCCAGATAATATTTGGTACTTTGGCTGAAAGTAGAGCTTGATGGACTATTCTGGCAAGAGTTTGAGAAATGATAAATGCAGAGAGAATTGTGGACTATGAAGGCTTGGCTTATGATATTTAAATGGGGAAGTAGAAGGCTTTGTTAGAACTAGGCTAGTGGAGGAAAGGCTGGCTGTTTTCTTCTGCCCATGCTCTGAGAATTTGAGCAAAGTTTAAAAATATTAGACTGGTGTCCTTGGTGGAAGTATAGAACAGAAAGATATGAAAGATGCATAGTCTGTCACAGCAAGAAATTCATTCAGCCAGGCATGGTGGCACACATATTTAATCCCATCACTTGGGAGGCAAAGGTAGGAAGATCACTATGAGATCAAGGCCAAGCTGAGACAACATAGTGAATTCCAGGTCAGCCTGAGCTAGAGCAAGACCGTACCTCAAAAAAAAAAAAAATTCAGACAAGTTTGATCTTATAGGCACAGAGACTGGTTTTAGGTTACTTAAGCTGCAATTGTTAAGGAGATTACCTCTATTAAAAGTAGGTCTAGGTCGGCTGTTTTGTATTGCGATAATGGAAGTGATTCCCTGAGGGTGAACCATTGAAGGCTGAAGCAAGTAAGAATGCAAATTCTTTGGAAAGGAGATGGTTTGAAGTATGAGTGGTAAAAGAGTATCCCTGTTCTTTAATGTCAAGCTTTATTCCCCCATGGATTTACAAATTTGCTTATGGGCCCACTCACCTGTTTTAGAAATATGAAAATGCAAGGAAGGGGTCATGAAGTATACATAGTTCCAGGAGCCACTGAGATGTGGCAATGTGAAGCAGGATTGAAGTTTCTGTATAGAGAAGTAGTAAGAACATTTTATGGAGCTATAAAGATGAACCAGTTCCATGAGTCACTGAGATGTGGTGATGTGAAGCAGGGTTGAAATACCTGTATGGAGAACAAGTAAGGCTGTTATATGGAACTGTGAAGAGGAACCATAGTTTGCAGTGTAGACCCAAGGATGTTTTGGATATTAGAAGACTGTGGAATGGTTGACATGGAGAGATGCTGGTTGGGTATAGAATTTTCCTTGGGCCATGAGAAGACTGCCTGGAGTCTGATTGTAAACCCAGAACTGCAGATATTTGATGTTTGCCTGCTAGTGATTGATTTTACATTGGTCTATCTCTCCTCATTATGCCTTTTTTGTTGCAATGGGAATGTTTACTCTGTGCTAGTACGTGTTGGAAGTATATAACTGTGTTTTGATTTTACAATGCTCACAGTTAAGAGACAGTCTTGAATGAGACTTTGGACTTTTTTTTTTTTTTTGAGGAAGTATCTTGCTGTAGCCCAGACTGATGTGGAATTCATTGTGTAGTCTCAGGCTGGCCTTGAACTCACAGTGATCCTCCTAACTTGGTCTCCCAAGTGCTGGGATTATAGGTGTGTGTCACCACACCCAGTTACAGTTGGTAAAGACTATGGGGATCTTTGAAGTTGGATTGAGTGCAATTTGCATTGTGAGATGATCATGAGTCTATGGGGGCCAGAGGTGGAATATGGTGGTTTGAATGTAAATGTATGTCCTCTATAGCCTGAGACATTTTGATTAAGCTTACTACTTAGTCTTAGTAAAAAGGGTTTATTTCAGGCTTACAGATTCCAGGAGAAGTGTCATCATGGTGGGAAAAGCTGGCTCTCTTCCATGTATCCATAGCAGAGAGACAAAATCCAGCACCCACAAGCACAAACGGCCAGAGCACAAGCTGGCTCTCTCCATACTTAGTAGGTCTGGACTCACGTCTCCCCCCAGTGAAACACCTCACCCAGCAAGGGTCCATCTGCTGAAGACTAAGTAGTACTTCTGGTGCTCTGACAGAAGCCTGTCTTGTTTGTTTTGGGAGATCTATAGGATTCTCTGATCAACAGCTCATTGTGGATGTAGACCACATCCTGGTACAGGGAATTATAGGACATTACCAAGGGAAAAGAAAAAAGAAAAAGTCAGAGAAGGAAGAGAAACAGGAGAAATTTGAGGTTAGGTTTTGTCTCACCCTTTCCAGGGCTGTTTGATTCAGGGTCTCCCCCTAAGGTCCTCTGGTGGTTTCCACCTTTTAGTCTGACTTCCAGGATATAGGATTCTATGGTATCAGTTCAATTTGGGTTCAGTTTTGTGTCCCCCTCACCCTTCTCCTTCCCCCAAGCCCTACTTCCCTATTGTCCAAGCCTCAAGATGCTCAGATGCGTGAGACCATGCAATGATTGTCTTTTTGTGATTGTGTGTGTTCGTTTAGAATGATTTGTTCCAAGTTTGACCATTTTTCTACAAATTTCATTTTGTCATTTTTTTCTTACTCTGAATAGAATTCCATTGTGTAGATATACCACATCTTAGTTATCCATTCACACAATGATGGGCACCTGGGTTGATTCCAGTTTTTAGCCATTATGAATTGAGCAGCTATAAACATTGTTGAGAAAATATCTCAGAACCGAGATGTGGAGCTTTTAGGGTAAAAGCCCAGTAAGGGAATAACAGGGTCTGTTGGTAATTCTATATTCATCCTTTTCAAGAGTCTCCATATTGACTTCCATAGTGGTTGTACCAGCTTATGTTCCTACCAACAGTGAATAAGTGTACCTATTTCTTCACATCCTTGCCAACATTTGTTTTCATTTGATTTTTTAATGTTTGCTACTTACTTATTTACTTACTTACTTACTTACTGGGCAAAGGTGGAATCTCATAGTTTTTTTTTTGTTGTTGTTGTTTTGTTTTGTTTTTCGAGGTAGGGTCTCACTGTAGCCCAAGCTGACCTGGAAGTCATTATGTAATCTCAGGGTGGCCTCAAACTCATGGCAATCATCTTACCCCTGCCTCCCAAGTGCTGGGATTAAAGGTGTGTGCCACCATGTCCAGCCTTCATAGTTGTTTTAATTTGCACTTCCCTAATAGTTAGGGATGTTGAACGTTTTCTTAAGTGTGTGTTTGTAATTTGTAATTCTCCCTCTGAGAACTTCCTATTTAGTTTTCTGCCACACTTTTGGAGTGGATTGTTTGATTTTTTTGTTTAGTTTTTTTTGAGTTCTTTGTAGATTCTAGATATTAGGCTTTTGTCAGTGGTATACCTGGCAAAGATTTTCTTCCATTCAGTGGGTAATCTATTGGCTCTGCTTTTGTATGTTTGTCTGTACAAAAGCTTTTTAGTTTCATGAGATCACATTGGTTGAGTGCTTGTTTAATTTCATGGGATACTGGGGGTTTCTTCAGGAAGTGTTTTCCCAGTCCTATATCATGAAGAGTGCCTCCTATTTTTCTTCCAGTAGTTGAAGAGCTTCATGTTTTATATTGAGGTCTTTAATCCATTTGGACTTGATTTTTTTGTATGGTGAAATGAGTGGTCTAGTTTCATTTTTTCTAATATGGTCATTCAATTTGTTCAACACCATTTGTTGAAGATTCAGTCTTTTCTTCATTTTATATTATTGTCATCTTTGTGACAAGTAACCTGTAATTACTTGACCTAAACTTTGGGTCTTCAATTCCATTTCAATTCAGTTCCATTGGTTTGCGTTTCTGTTTTTATTCCAGTACCATGCTGTTTTTGTCGCTATGGCTTTGTAATATAGCTTGAGATTGGGTATGGTGATACTGCCAGAGCTTGTTTTTCCCCCCCCTTTCTTTCTTTCTTTTTTCCTGAGGGTATGTTTGGATATCCAAGACCTTGTGCCATTCCATATGAATTTTGAGATCATTTTTTCAATCTCTGTGAAGAATGACGCTTTTTTTTTTTATTGGTATTGCATTAAATCTGTATATTGCTTTTGGTAGAATTGCCATTTTCACAATATTAATTCTACCTATCCAGGAGCATGGGAGGACTTTCCATCTTTTCAAGTCCTCCTCTATTTCTTTCTTGAATGTGTTTATGTTTTCATTATATAGGTCTTTAACATCCTTGGTTAGTGTTAGTCCAAGGTATTTATTTATTTTTTGCTATTGAAAATGGGACAGCCTCATTGATTTTATTCTCTGTATATTTGTCCTTTGTATATAGAAAAGCTACTGATTTTGTGCATTGATTTTGTTTCTTGCCACTCTGCTGAAGGAATTTATCACCTTTAGAAATTTTGAGATGGAGACTTTTGGGTCACTTATATATAGGATCATATCATCTGCAAATAGGGCTAACTTGACTTCTTCTTTTCCAATTTGAATCCCTTTTATTTCTTGGGCTAGTACTTCTAGTACTGTTTTGAAGATCAGTGGTGAGAGTGGGCACCCCATCTTGTTCCCGATTTCAGTGGGACCTCCTCAAGTTTTTCCCTATTTGGGCTTTGAGTACTTTATATACAGCCTTTATATTGTTGTGATATAAACCCTCCATGCCTATTCTTTCCTGTGTTTTGGTCATGAAGTGCTGTTGTATTTTTTTTTTTTTTTTTTTTTCGAGGTAGGGTCTCACTCTGGTCCAGGCTGACCTGGTGCTGTTGTATTTTGTCAAAGACCTTCTCTGTATCAATTGAGATTATCATGTGCTTCTTATGGTTCAGTTTATTTATATGGTGTATTATGTTGACTGATTTCCATATGTTAAACCATCCCTGTATCTCTGGAATGAAGCCTACTTGACCAAGGTGGACAATGCTTTTGATGTGTTGTTGAATTCAGTTTGCAAGAATTTTGTTCTGTATCTTTGCAAACATATACCCCTAAAAAAACTAAACTCAGAGTAGACTAATCTCCTAAACAAACCTATCACATCCATGGAGATTGAAAAGGTAATCAAAAACCTTCCCCCAAAGAAAAGTCCAGGGCTGGATGGCTTCACAACTGAATTCTATTAAACCTTCATTGAAGAACTGAAACCAATTTTTCTCAAACTGTTCTGCATAATTGGAGACCAGGGAATCCTCCCCAACTCCTTTTATGAAGCTAGCATCACCCTAATACCAAAACCAGACAGAGATGCAACAAGGAAAGAAAACTGTAGGCCTATATCCTTAACGATATTAGTGATATTTATGAGGATGTGTCTTTATAAATTATATCCTTTGATTTTCCTAACCTCCATGTTTTCTGTATATTTCAGATATAAGGTCTCTAACCATGGGGGACTGGAACTTATTGGGTGGCATCTTAGAGGAAGTTCATTACCACTCAACCATAGTGGGAAAAATCTGGCTGACTATTCTCTTCATCTTTCGAATGCTGGTACTTGGTGTTGCTGCCGAGGATGTCTGGGATGATGAACAGTCAGCATTTACGTGTAATACCCAGCAGCCAGGTTGCAAAAATATGTGTTATGATGATGCTTTTCCCATTTCTTTGATTCGATTCTGGGTTTTGCAGATCATATTTGTGTCTTCACCTTCTCTGGTTTATATGGGCCATGCACTTTATAGACTTAGGGCCTTTGAGAAGGAGAGGCAGAAGAAAAAGTCACATCTAAGAGCCCAAATGGAGAATCCACAACTTGATGTGGAGGAGCAACAAAGGATAGATAGGGAACTGAGGAGGTTAGAGGAGCAGAAGAGGATTTATAAAGTCCCTCTGAAAGGATGTCTGCTGCGTACTTACATCTTACACATCTTGATCAGATCTATGTTGGAAGTTGGGTTCATGATAGGTCAATATTTTCTCTATGGATTTCAAATGCATCCTCTTTACAAATGTACTCAGCCTCCTTGCCCCAATGCAGTGGATTGCTTTGTATCTAGGCCCACAGAGAAGACCATTTTCATGCTTTTTATGCATAGCATTGCAGCCATCTCCTTGTTACTAAATATACTGGAAATATTTCATCTTGGAATCAGGAAAATAAGGAGGGCACTTTATGGGAAATCCAACAGTGAGAGCATTGAGAATGAAAGAGGCCTTCCATTCCATTTCAAGAAATATTCAGGGGCCCAGCAGTGTTCTTCTTTACCTGAAATAATGTCGTTTCTTCAAGCTAGTAAGAATACAAAAGTCATCCGAGACAATGTGCCAAGTTCTAAAAGCATGTGCCAAATTCCACAGCCCAGGCATCTTGAGGTAGATGCTTCCTGTAGCCAAAGACACAGAGTGGAAAAGGATCAGAACAGCGGACAGCTCCATGTCCACAGCCCGTGTCCCCAAAATGGCAGTGCCAGAATTCAGAACCTAGGACAGCAGCCATATATTTCCTCCTCGGAACCAAAGACTACAATGTCCCAGTCCTGGCTAGGTACAATGATGGAGTCTCAACACTGTCCATCCTATTCATTAGGAACTGTGGAGAGACCCCAGGGTCTGGAAGCCTCAGAAAAAGCCTTTACAGATCTTCAAAGTCACTGTAAAGACAGTGATGGCAGCACAAGAGAGAGTGTGGTATGGAGAGACAGACCTTACCCAGGCAGTCGTAAGGCAAGTTTTCTTTCCAGATTGCTGTCTGAAAAGGGACAGTCACAGAGTGACTCACAAAGCTCAAGTTCTCTGAATAGCTCCTTTTTGGATTTTCCACACCAGGAAAATAGCTCCTCACCTCTTCCATCAGCCAGTGGGCACAGAACATCAATGGTAAGTAAAGAGTCATATTGATCACAGAACTTCACAAGAGTTGATCCACTCTCTCCCATTTTTTATTTCATACTACATGGGACATATGTATATATGTGTTAAGAGAGAGTGGATTGAGAGAAAAATAAATTTATGGAAAATAAATTCATTCAATGCATTCAGCTAAATTCAATTAATAACTTAGAGAAAAATTACTTTATACCAGTGACAGTTATAATCATTGGCTATATAAATGGTTAAATACCATTTTTTCCATTAAAAGGATCAG
Organism: Orientallactaga sibirica; assembly: GCA_036365145.1. Classification (NCBI taxonomy): domain Eukaryota; kingdom Metazoa; phylum Chordata; class Mammalia; order Rodentia; family Dipodidae; genus Orientallactaga; species Orientallactaga sibirica. The sequence goes on from JAEOAD010000020.1 coordinate 2,067,424, forward strand.
AGTATAGTTGGGAAAGTTAGACAGGTAAACATTTAAGTGTGACCAAGTATAAGGTGTCATGCTAGTGAGGATAGATGGACTAAAGAAAGAGCAGTTAATTCTTCACTAACCATCATTTATTGATGGGCATCTAGGCTTCTTCCAGTTCCTGAATATTGTGAATAGAGCAGCAATAAAAATGGTTGAGCAAGTATCTCTGTGTCTTTAGGGTATATTCTCAAAAGTGGTATAGCTGGACCTAATTGTAGTTCTACTTTCAGCCTTTAGAGGAGTCTCTATACTGATTTCCATAGTGGCTGTACAAGTCTGCATTCCCACCAGCAGTGGATGAGGGTTCCTCTTTCTCTACACCCCTCCAGCATGTGCTGCCATTTTATTTATTTATTTATTTATTTATTTATTTATTTATTTATTTATTTATTTATATTTATGCGAGTGATAGAGAGAAAGTGGGTGCAGTAGGGCATCTAGCCACTGCAAACAAACTCTAGACACATGCATCACCATGTGCATCTGGCTTATGTGGGTACTGGTGAATTGAATCTGGGTCCTGAGGCTGTGCAGGCAAGCACTTTAACTGCTAAGCCATCTCTCCAGCTCTCATTTGATTTTTTGATGGTTGCAATTCTGACTGGAGTGAGATGGAATCTCATAATCATTTTAAGTTGCATTTCCTTGATAAGTAGAGATGTTGAACATCTCCTTAAGTGTTTATCAGCCATTTCTATTTCCTTTGAAAACTTTCTGTTCAATTCCCTGCCCTATTTTTAAGTGGGCTGCTTGATTTTTCTTTATTGTTTAGGTCTTTGAGTTCTTTGTGGAGTCTAAATATTAAACATTTGTTGGAGGTATTGCCAGTGAAGATTTTCTTCCATTCAGTAGGTTGCCTGTTGACTCTGTTGATGTTTTGCTTATCTGTACAATTGCTTTTTTATTTTCATGAGGCTCCACTTGTTGTGTTTTTGCCTAATTCCCTGAGCCACTGGAGTCTTGTTCATAAAGTCTTTCCCTACGCCTGCCTAGATCTTGGAGTGTTCTCCCTACCTTCTCTTCTAGTTAATTTAGAGTTTTAGGTCTTATATTGAGGTTCTTGAGCCACCTGGAGTTGTTTTTAGTGCAAGGTGAAAGGAGAGGGTCCAAATTCAATCTTCTACATCTGGCTATCCAGTTTCTCCAGCAATATTTGTTGAAGCTGCTTGTCTTTGCTCCAGTGAGCTTTTGTAGCTGCCTTGTCGAAGATCAGGTAGGTGTAGTTACTCAAACTCATGTTTAGACCTTAAATTCTGTTCCACTGGTTGATGTACCTGTTTTTATGAAAGTATCATACTGTTAATACTATTCCCTTAGTGTATAGCTTGAAATCAGACATGTTGATACCATAAGAGATGTTCCTTTACTGAGGACATTTTTGGTGATGTGATGCCTTTTGTACTTCCACATAAATTTTGAGATTTTTTTCCTAACTCTGTGAAGAAAGTTGCTGGGATTTTGTTTGGAATTGCATGGAATCTGTATGTTACTTTTGGTAGGATGGCTATTTTAACAATATTAATTCTTTCAATCTATGAGCATGGAAAGTCATTCCATCTTCTCATGTCTTCAGTTCAATGTTGTCATGTTTTCATTGTATAGGTCTTTTCCTTATTTAGGGAGATTCCAAGGTATTTGATCTTTTGTGGCTATGTAAAGGGGACAGTGTTCCTAAATTCTTTTTCTATATTGCCATTTACATATATGAAGGCTAGTGCTTTTGTGTGTTGATTTTATATACTGCCACTTTTCTGAAAGTGTTTATTATTTCTAAGAGTTTTTGTTGGAATTTTTTGGATCTCTTAGGTATAGAATCATATCATCTGTGAATAGGACTAGCTTGACTCTTCCTTTCCAATTTGTGTCCCTTTTACTTTCTTCTCTTGTCTTATTGCTTAAGCTAAGACAAGAATAATGTTGAAAAGCAGTGTTGAGGGTGGGCACCTCTGTCTCATTCTACACCTTAATGGGAATGCTTTGAATTTTTTTCATTTAGTATGATATAGGCTTTAAATCTGTTTTTATTGCTTTTATCATGTTGTTATATGGTCTCTCTATCCCTATCTTCTCTGGAGTTTATTCATGAAAGGATGTTGAATTTTGTTGATGACCTTTCCTGCATCTTAGAGATGGTCAAATGGTTCTGAGTTTGAGTCTGTTTATGTGATGTATGTTCATCATTTTCCATATGTTGAACCAACCCTGCATCCCTGGGATGAAACCTACTTGATCAAGGTAGATGATGCTTTTGATGTGGTCTTGAATTTGGTTTGCAAGAATTTTATTGAGAATTTTTGAATCTAAGTTCATCAGGGATATCAGTCTGTAGTTCTCTTTTCTTGTTATGTCTTTGTCTGGGTTTGGTATTAGTATAATGCTTGTTTCATAGAAGGACTCAGGGAGTGGTTCCCTCCTTTTAACTTGTGTGGAATAACTTGAGAAAAATTGGCTCTAGTTCTTCAATGAAGGTTTGATGAAATTCTGCAATAAAACCATATGGGTCTGGACTTTTTTTTTTTGTTGTTGTTGGGAGTCTTTACAGCTCCAATCTCATTTATGTTATGTCTCCATTCAGGTAGTTTATCTCTTCTGAGTTTAGCTTTGGTAGGTGGTATGAGTTAAGGAATGCATTCATTTCTTCCAGGTTTTCCAATTTTGTGGAGCATAGATCTTTGAAAAGTGTCCCGATGATTCTTCCCATTTCATTAGGGTCTTTTGTATCATCTCCATTTTAATTTCTGATCTTGTTGATTTGAGCCTTCTCTTTTTGATCAAATTGGCTAGGGGTTTATCAATCTTGTTTATGTTTTCAAATGATAAGCTCTTTGATTCATCAATTAAAATTTTTTTATTTCCAATTCATTTATTTCTGCTCTAATATATATTTTTTTGGTTTTGCAAGGTAGGGTCTCACTCTGGTCCAGGCTGACCTGGAATTAACTATGTAGTCTCAGGGTGGGCCTCGAACTCTCGGTGATCCTACTACCTCTGTCTCCCGAGTGCTGGGATTAAGGTGTGTACCACCACAGCCAGGTATTTCTGCTCTAATCTTGATCATTTCCTTATGTCTGGTACTATTGGGCTTGGACTGTTCTAATTTTTCCAATGCCTTCATCTGGATGGTTATGTTTGTTCTTTGAAAGGATAAATAAGATTGATAAATTCTTGGTAAAACTGAACAAAAGAGAGAGAAAAGAGACCCAAATTAATAAAATTGAAGATTAAAATGACACCTTTACAACAGATACTAATGAAATTCAAAAAATCATTAGCACATACTTAAAAACACATACTCTACTAAGTTAAAAAAATTGAAAGAAATGGATGAATTTCTACATATAGATGATGTACCAAAATTAAAGCTGGCTGGGACAATGAGATCAAAGCAGTTATATATAAATCTATGAACTAAAAAAAAGTCCAAGCCCAGATGATTCTCTGGTAAATTCTAACAGACCATCACAGAAAAAGTAACACCAGGGCTGGAGGGATGGCTTAGCAGTTAAGGCATTTGCCTGCAAAGCCAAAGGACCCAGATTCAATTCCCCAAGACCCATGTTAGCCAGATGCACAAGGTGGCACATGTGTCTGGAGTTCATTTGCTGTGGCTGGAAGCCCTGTCATGTGACCATTTCCCCCTCCCTCTTGCTCCCTGTCAAATAAATAAAAATAAAATATTAAAAAAGAAAAGGTAACACCAATGCTTCTTCAATTTTTTTCATAAAATAGAAAAGGAAGGAATATGACCAAACTCCTTTTACCAAGCCAGCATTACCCTGATGCCAAAACCACACAAAGACCCAGCAAATAATAAATAAATAAATAAATAAATAAATAAAATTACAGACTAATTTTCCTCATGAACATAGCTTCAAAAATTCTCAACAAAATGCCAACAAACAGAATACAGGAGCACACAAGAAGATCATTCACCCTGATCAGGTGGGTTTTATCCAAGACATGCAGGGATGGTTCAACATATGCAAATCAATAAATGTAATGTATTTATAAATGGACTGAAGGACAAATAATCACATGAATATCTCAATACTTGCAGAAAAGGCATTTGACAAAATCCAACATACCTTCATGATAAAAGTCCTATAGAAACTGGGAACAGAAGGAACATATCTCAATATAATAATTTGTATTTATTACAAACCTATAGCCAACATTATACTCAATGAGGAAACACTGGAAGCATTTCCACTAAAATCAGGAATAAGACAAGGGTGTCAACTTTCCCCAGTTTTATTTAATATATTATTGGAGGCTTTGGCAACAAGATAAGAGGCACAAATAAAAGGGATCGAATAAAAAGGAAGAAGTACATTTATCATTATTTGCAGATGATATTATTTGATACATAAGGGAGCCTACAAACTGTACCAAAAATTGTTAGAGTTCATACTTTCAGCAAAGTAGCAGGGTACAAAAATAATACATAGGAATCAGCAGCTTTCCTATATACTAATATAGGGCATGCTGAAAATGAGATCAGGGAAACACTTGCATTCACAACTGCCTCCAAAAAATAAAATATCTTGTAATAAACCTAACCAAGAAAATGAAAGATCTCTACAAGAAAAACTTTTAAAAATTTTATTTCATTTTATTTGCAAGAGAGAGAGAGAGAGAGAGAGAGAGAGGAAGAGAGAGAGAGATAAAGAGGAGACAGAGGGAAAATGGGTGTGCCAGGGCCTCTAGACACTGCAAATGAACACCAGATGCAAGTGCCCCCTTGTGCATCTGGTTTACGTGGGTCTTGGGAATTGAACCTGGGTCCTTTGGCTTTTCAGGCCACTTAACCACTAAGCCATTTCTCCAATAAAAATTTTAAAACATGCAAGAGGGAAATTTCAGAATGCACTAGTAAATAGAAACATATACCATGTTTATGGATTAAAATAATATGGTGAAAATATCTTACCAAAAGAATCTATAGATTAAAAAATTTATATTTTTTATTTTAGAGAGACAGAGAGAAAGTGTGTGTGTGTGTGAGAGAGAGAGAGAGAGAGAGAGAGAGAGAGAGAGAAAGAGAGGGAGAGGGAGAGAGAGAGAGAGAGAGAGAGAGAGAGAGAGAGAGAAAGAATTGGTGTACCAGGGCTTCACCACTGTAATCAAACTCCAGATGCTTGTACCACGTAGTGAGCATTGTGCTTGCCTCACCTTTGTGTGTCTGGCTTATGTGGGATCTGGAGAGTTGAACATGGGTCTTTAGGCTTCACAGGCAAGCACAAGGCTTAACTGCTAAGCTATCTCTCCAGTCCGAGAATCTATAGATTTAATGCAAAATTCCAAGGGCATTCTTCAGTGAAATAGAAACAAACATTCCAAAAATTTATTTGGAGGCACACACACACACACAAAAAACCTCAAATAGCCAAAGCAATTCTGAAAAACAAAAATAAGGCTGAAGGAATAACTACACCTGATTTTAAGATATGTTACAGAGCCATACTAACAAATATGGCATGATACCAGGACAGAAACAGATATGTAGATCAATGGAACCCAATAAAGTCCCTGATATAAACCCAGGTAGCTACACATATCAGATTTTTGAGGAAAATACAAAAAGATTCACTGGTGTAAAGACAGTCTCTTTTACAAATGGTACTGGAAAAACTGAATATCTATATGTGAAAGGATGAAAATAGAGCTTTATCTTTCTCCATGTACAAGAATCAAGTTCAAATGGATCAAAAGCTTTAATATCAGATCTGAAACTCTCAAACTGCTAGAAAAAAGTAGGAGAAACACTTCAATATACAGGCAAGGCCTTTCTGAATTAACCCCAGTCATTCAGGGAGCAAGACAAATAATCAACCATTGGAACCTCATGAAATTAAAAAAAGTTTTGTACAGAAAAGGACACTGTGAATAAAGCAAAGAGGTAGCTTATTGAATGGGAGAAAATCTTTGCCAGCTATACATTTATCAGAGGATTAATATCTAGGACATACAAGTACTCAAACAATGAAATAATAACCAGGCAGAAGTAGGAGGATATCCCTGAGTTTGAGGCCAGCTTGAGATTCCATAGTGTATTCCAGATCAGCCTGAGCCATAATAAGACCCTATTTCAAAAAATAAAACCAAAAAGATAAAATATTATGATCATGGGGTTATAAACTAATTACAGGCCAAGGGGTTACATAATGTCTTCAATAAAATTATCAAAGAAAATTTTCCTAGTCTTCAAAAGAGAGGCCTATCTAGGTAGAGGAGACACATAGAACTACAAATTCCCATGTCACATTATAGTAAAATCATTAAATAGAGTATTATAAGTTGTAAGAAAAAAAAATCAGCTTATTACTAATAAAAGTAAGCCCATAAGAGTTACCTCTGAGTTTTCAACACAAACTCTAAAAGCCAGAAATGCTTGAAATAGAGGATTTCAAAATTTAAAGGACCATAATTGCCACCCCAAGCTACTATACCTAGTAGAATAATGCAAGAAAACTAGAGATCCACAAGAGAAACAACAGAAAATACACAAATGGCTGCAGACTGAATAACTCATTATTAAACAATAAATGGGTTGCTAAAGAAATAAAAAAGGGGGCTGGAGAGATGGCGATGGCTTAGTGGTTAAGGTGTTTGCCTGCAAAGCCAAAGGACTCAGGTTTGATTCTCCAGGTCCCACATAAACCAAATGTATAAGGTGGTGCAAGCATCTGGAGTTAAACTGCACTGGCCGAGGCCCTGGTGCACCGATTCTCTCTCTAAAAAAAACTATAAAAGTGCCAAGTCTCATCTGAGATTTAAGACTATCTCTTAACTGAGCCTTCTAATATAAAAACACAAGCTACATTACTTTCAAGATATAATGGCACAAAGTAAGTATTTCCATTGTAATAAGACATATCAAGAAGAGACTGGGCCAATACAAATCAATAAGCAGCTAGTATACACCAAATATCTGCAGTTCCAACTTCAATATCCATAACCAGTGATAACAGTCTCTGAAATTTCTATTTCTACCCCTCCAGCTGGGCTGAGCAGCTAGAGGAATCCAGAGCCAGTAGCAGTCCAGGTATATATTTCACAGTCCTGGTATATCCAAAACATGTCTGGATCTATACTACAAACACAGTTCAGATTCATAGCTCCATATAATGGCCTTACTTGTCCTGAAATACAGGGACTTCAACCCTGTTTCCAAAGCTTCATTTCAGCAGTGGCTCCAGTTTACCTTCATACAATGGCCTTACTCCACATAGGGGTTTATACCTGATTTACATGTTGCATCTCAGCAGCAGCTTCTAGAACCATGTTGCACATCCAATGACCCTTTCTTTCCAGCATTTGTTATATTCCATAGTACCAGGTGGGATACCTGATTTGTTACACATGGGGGAATTAAATATTGACCTTGAAGAGTAGCATACTCCTTCAGGATTCTTCCTTTAAGTCACCTACTTACAAATGAATTTGTATTCTTATTCATTTGATCCTTTCCTGGGTAGATTTCTCACTTAGGTATTGTTTCCATTGTCCCAATGCAAAGCAGTTGGACAACCCTTAATGGTGGTAATCAACTTTAAAAAATTGCAGCTTCAATAACCTAAAAGTGGCTTCTGTGCCAGTAACTTTAAACTTGCTTGAATTTTTCTGTGATAAACCATACATTTTTATATCTTTCTGTTTTATATTTCTTCTGTCAAGTACACCAGTCCATTACTTAAATTCAACCTTGATCAAACTCTCTGGGCATGGGTAGAAGAATGCAGCTATCCTTTAGCCAAATTCCAATAAAGTCTGATCTTTCAAATTTATTTATTTGTCATTATTATTATTAACAACATATGCTGTATATATATATCATGTGTAGATACCCTCTTTTCCTTCATCCCTACCCCCATTCTTCTGGGGACCCTCCTCAGTGGGGTTGCAGGCATTCCCCAAGGGGTTGTGGGTTATGTGTTGTGGGAGCATCTGTCAGGGTTTTTTGGGGGGGGGTGGGGAGGGAATTCCTCTGGGCATGGTATCTCAACATGTGGCTCTTACAATCTTTCTGCTCCCTCTTCCATAAAATTTCCTGAACTGTGGTGGGTGAGTTTTAAGTCTACTTCAGTGATGAGTTCTGAGAAGCCTCTGGATCTGCTTTGGTAGGTGTTGAATATCCACAAGGTCTGTCTCCTATACCCTGGTGCTGATTATCATAGAAAAAGCATTCTTTCTTATCTCCCTAATTCCTCTGTGGATTCAGCTGTGGCTTGGCTGAAGTGTGAGGGATAGTTTATCTCCTCCTGTCTTGCTACCTTCTGAAAAAGAAGAACAGATTCTCCAACAGAGAGTGAAGTCAGCAGTTTAAATGGGATACGCATTATTAATTTTGGGAGAGTTTGATGTATGATACCCCTCTTTTAGCCAAAGACTAGTGAGAGCTCAACATTGGACAGCATAATCTTTGTCTCCATTGTATTCTGATCTGGTTCCCTATTCCAGATATGAGTTCCTTTGCACTGAGTGGATCTCTTAGCCAACTAGAAAGCTATTGATTACCCACCAAGGCTGTGTGCTACTATTGCACTGGCATGTACAGACTGTCAGAGTGTTTGCTTCTGTGTAGCTTAGACCTCTGGTTGCTCAGACTGTTTTTGGCCACATTCTCCCCCCCCCCCCATAGCCTCATGTAGTGTTTGCCAGCACTCGATGGGCTAATTGTTTGGGGTCTGGCTCTCTTCCAGATTCCAGCCATGTCTCTCCATGTTCTGTGTCAGCAGCATATGATGTCTTCAGCAGTAGGGTCTTACTTTTTGCCTCAAGTGGGTAATCAAGTGCTTTGACAGAAGCCTGTCTTGTTTTGGAGACCTCATAGGTCTCTCTGATCATTAGCTCACTGTGAGTAACAACCACTTTCTGGTACTGGGAATTACAGGCCAGAGACAAAAAAATTTTTTTAAGCTTAGGCTTCATCCCATCCTCTCCAGGGCTGAAGGCAGATTATATATATAATTTATTTGCAAGGAGAGAGAGAATGAGAATGAATGGGTGTACCAGGGCCTCTTGCTACTGCAAACAAACTCCAGAGACATGTGCTGCTTTGCACATATGGCTTTATGTGGGTACTGGGGAATCAAACCTGGACACTTAGGCTTTGCAAAGAAGTGCCTTTAACCACAGAGCCATCTCTCCAGCCCCAATGAAGGCAGTTTTAAGAAAGAAGTATATAGCACTAAATGCCTACATCACAAAAATATAGAGATTTCAAATAAATAACTATCCATCTGATGCTTTGGAAAAACAAGAACAATCCAAACCCCAAAGTACCAGATTGAAAGGAATAATGAAGATTTGAGCAGAGATTGATGAATTGGAAATTAAGAGAACAAACTTAAACAATTGATGAATAAAACAGTTGGTTCTTCAAAAAAAATATACACAAGATTGCTAAACCTGTGGCCAATTTGATCAAAAGAAAAAGAGAGAACACTCAAATTAATAAGATTAGAGATGAAAAAGGGAGATGTTACAACAAGATACCAATGAAACTGGGAGAATAATCAAGACATATTTAAAAACATATATTCCATAAAATTAGAAAATCTGGAAGAAATAGATTAATTCCTTGATTTATACCACCTACCAAAACTAAACACGGAAGAGATAACTTACCTGAATAGAGCTATAATATCTAACAAGATTGAAAAAGTAATTAGAAGCCTCAAAACAACAACAAAGAAAGTCTAGGGCCAGATGGATTCACTGTTGAATTCTACCAAATTGACATTGAAAAAATAAAACCACTTTTCTCAAGTTATTTCACAAAATTGTAAAGGAGGGAATGCTACCTGACTCCTTCTATGAAAGCAGCATTGCACCAACACAAAAAACAGACATGCAACATGAAAAGAAAATTATAGACCAATATTCCTGATAAACTTCAATGCAAAATTCTCAATTCAATTCTTACAAATCAAATCCATGAACACATAAAAATTTTCATCCACCTTAATCAAGTAGGTTTTCTCTCAGGGATTCAGGGATCGTTCAACACAAGGAAATTGATAAATGTATTACATCACATAAATAGACTTAAAGGCAGGAATCACATGATTATTTCAGGAGATGAAAAGCCTTTGACAAAATACAACATCCCTGCATATTTAAAGAAGACTGCATGGAGAGATTAGGATTGGAAGGATTATATCTCTAACTAAAGGTCTATATATACATAACAGACTTATGGCCCATGTCATACAAAAATTTGAAGGATTTCCATTAAGATTTGGAACAAGACAGGGGGTCCCACTCTCACCACTGCTTTTCAACATAGTTCTTGAAGTCTTAGCTCAAGCTATAAGAGAAACAAATAAAAGGGACACGAATTAGAAAGGAAGAAGTCAAACTTGCCTTTTGTTAGATGGTATGATTCTATACACATGTTTGAATGTATCTCGCCCAATAGGCTCAGGTGTTTTATTAAAACTTGGATTTCCTGCTGCCTGCATGGAAGAGGTGTTACTGGGAGAGGATCTTCTTTCTAACCCAAAGGTATGCAGAGAATTCTGAGCTCTGCCTGGGTCCCTGCTGTTTTGCTGTTGGCTGAGATTTACAGGCATGCACCTCCATGGTCATTTTATATAGGAATGAAACCCAGGATATTTTCATGCTAGGCAAGTACTTCACCAATAAAGCCACACCCCCAGTTTCAGTTTTACATAATTTAACAATTACTACAGAATTCATTAAGAAGGAAGTTCACTCACTTTTTGAGGACCTGATTATGGCCTGGAATAGACACTGCTATGGGTTGCCTTACTCTATGATAATTTTAATTTTGTGGATAAGGAAATAAGTTACTTGTCCAATGTCACCTAATTAGGTTGAAGTAAAGCATGGTCTTTGGGACACAGCAGGGGGTAAATTGATACTGGATGAATCAATGAACTGGAATTTTTATTCCAAGACTGTCTGATTCAACACATGTTCTTTTTCTAAGTTCCAGTGCTGCTCCTTGCTCTCCATGTAAGAGGTAGGCTGAATTTAGCATGTTTTTAGGACAAGTTATTGATTATTACAAAATGCAACAATTTGAGTTGGTTTTCCCCTTCCCCATTATCAGTTGAAATTCTGGCTAATTGTAAAGGTGGTTAAGATGTAGTTTAGGAAAATGATGACCTTTTAAATTTTAGGTTTGGAATTTGGACAGATAAGAAAAATAGGAGAAGAGTAAGGAGTGAGTGGTTCAGATATTTTTAAAGAAGGCTGAATGGGTACAAGCTATTTCCATAACTTACATCTCTGGAGAGGTATGGAGAGTTTTCCTCTGTAGCAGGTTTTGTTTGCATCACTGGTGTTTATGACATGGAGTCCCAAATGGGCAGGAAGGGCTAATTTTTTACAAGCACTTGAATCTATGTTTTTGTTTTTTAATCTCTTTCAGAATATGCTTCTAGAACTTTCATTGATTATGAAAAAATAGTATTACAGAAAAATTGGTATCTACAGGAGGAAAGCTACACGTTCGTCACCTCCAGCTATGGAATATCTCTGTCTTAAATTCCTTCTGTTGAGATGGTTTAGATCCAGAAAGTTCTCCATGGCCCACATATTAAAAGACTTAGGCCCCACATTAACCCTGTTTGGAGATGGTGAAGCCTTTAAGAGTTCCTAGTGGGAGGTCTTAGCCATTGAGGACATGTCCTTGAAGAGCTTGGTGGTAGATGGCACTCTGGTTTCTTCCCCTTTCTTGGGCATACTGCTATGAGGTGAGCACCATGTTTTGCTATGTGGTCCTATCACAATGCCTGCCTCACCATAGGCCCAAAAGCAATGGGACCAACTGACCATGGACAGAAACCTCTAAAACTGTGAGCTAAAACAGTCCTCTTCTCTTTGAAATTGATTTTTTCAAGTATTTGTTACAAAAGTTACAGCAAGCAGACTAACCTACAATGAGACACCTGGCAAGTGATGGGCTATGTGCATGCTACTCTGACCCTTGGTTCACTCCTTCCCTTGTGGAGGCTGGAGTCAGTGTCTTCCTGCCCTGCCTGACCACTTGCTTCAGACCTGAAGCTAATATAGGAAGGAATTGTGTACTGTGAGAGGAAATCTAGGGATAACAGCTACCCTGAAAAGGAGGACTGGAATAGCATTCCCCTTTCCCAACTCCAGCAGCTGAGGGAACACCCAAAGAGAGTGTCCAGCTCATCATTATCATCACCATCATCATCAGCAGCAGTGTCCTTGAATATAGATCCAGATTAGGCCTGGGACTCCACACTCAGCTTGTTCATCTCCATTTTATAGACAGACAAAAGAGTTCAAAGAGATTAATTTCCCCCACCATTTAGGTCACCTAGGAAAAGTGCTATATGGAGTATAAACCCAGACCTAGTTGCTTCAAGGACCAGAGCCCTCCATGAAGCCTGGCTCTACAGTATGTTAGCAGCCCCTGAGAAGTAATTTATTTGCATACCACTTATATGCAAACCAGCATGCAGAAGCTTTAAGGATAAGGCCCATGCACTTTCAATACCAGGTGCTCATCATGTTGCAGTGTTAATTGAATTAGTATATAGTTTACATATATATGCCAAAATAAAACCTTACCCACCACTGCAAACTCCCTAGTCTTTTATTTTTCTAATATTTTATTTCTATTTACTTTAAGAGAGAGATAGAGAGATATAGAGAGGAAGACAGAGACAGAATGCTAAGCCATCTCTCCAGCCCCCTAGTCTATTTTTGTACACACGAACACAATGTGTGTCTGTGTAATGTGTGTGTGGTGTGTGTATGTGGTGTATGTGCCCACGAAGTTCCCCATGTGCTCACCTGCAACATGATACACTTATCTGCAGTGGCTGGTGTGGAATGTCAGGTGTCCTGCCCCATCACCTTCCCACTCATTCTTGCTTGCTTGAGTCTCTTCGTGAACCTGGAGCTTGCTGTTTTTTTTTTTTTCATGAACTCTTCGAGTTTCAAGTCTCTGCTCCTCTATGAAACTGAGGTTACAGATGAACATGACCATGACCAGGGCCCTGGGATTGAACTTGTGAGCAGTCTCTCAAGCTTCCTCAGGCCCTCATACCTGCACAGGAAGTGCTCTTAACTACTGAGTCATCTCTCCAGCCCAATTCCCCATTCTTATTCCTTTTTCATTGTTCTATCATGTCAAAGGATTTATGATGAGTTTCACAGGTCTGTATAGCAATATATTCCCTTTTTGTAATTTAAATTTCCTTCACCCTGAAAATCTTTTACAGGGTTGTCAATTACACAGCATAAATAAATGTTAAGAAAAGTTTGAAGGGTCCAGTGGGAAATGGATGCTTCCAGTGACTTTTGGCATCAGTGGCCAAAAATTTATAGCCATGGCTTTAAGTCATTGCCTCAGGGATGCACTTATGTCTGGGAGATAAGAGTAAAAACTAGCCATGAAGAATCAGAAATAACCTCTTTCTGGCTGACCAGGTGGTCCCATGGTAGGTATGTGTCTGCTGCCACTGAAAATGAGTTTCAGATGCATGTGCCACTTTGTGCATCTAGTTTTATGTGGGTACCAGGGAATTAAACCTGGACCATGAGGCTTTGCAAGCAAGGCCATCATAGTTGTGCCTGTTGTACATTTGAAGTAGGGAAGAAAAAGGCAGCTGCCTCCTGCCTGGAGCATTCCCTTCTGTACGATGGAATAGCTGATGAAATTTATTTTGTCATAGGATAAAATTTTAAAGTTGAAGATGCAGTTCTACACGATCAGTTTTTCCTACATGAAATTCTGGGACTACAAGCTACTTGTTTTTACCAGAATGGACTGAATAGCTTGTCTTCACTATCAATTTTTTTTTTTTTTTTAGTGTGAGAGGGAGAGAACAAAAAAGAGAATGAATTGGCATGCCAGGATCTCTAGCCACTGCAATCAAAGTACAGATGCATGTGCCACCTTGTGCACATGCGTCATCTTGTGTGCCAGGCTTACATGGGCTCTGGGGAGTTGAGCCTGGGTCCTTATGCTTCATAGACAAGTGCCTTACACTGCTATGCTCTCTCCTCAGCCCTCAAGTTGTTTTGAATATCATACTTTAAGACAAAGCTAATGCACCTTTTGCACCTGAAACAATCTGATCAGTACATTTTCAGGAAGTACACAATGTAATGCTCTCTGTAATTATCCTGGACCCAATAGGGGCCTACAGATACTCTGTGAGCGAGGATTCAGCAGTTTTATTTCACTTTCCTGTTTGGAAAGATAGGATTTAGCCTGCACTTCATGCCCTTCTGAAACTGGGATTGGGTAGACATCAGGCATATATATCATTCATAGCAGATTGTTGCCTGTCCTGTTTTGGTAGCTTCTCTCTTAGCTTGCAGCTCATCAATACCTGGCCTGCCCACAATGCTGCAATGTGTGCTTTCCCTTTACATCAAAATAAACACACAAAGTATTCTAGTTTGAATATGTTTTCTCCCCAACTACAATTCTAAAATGCTGTCTCTGTAATTCAATAGTGTGTGGAATTAGTTTGGGGTCACAACCCCACTTAATTTCACTTAGTTTTTAAGAGGGGGTCCTTACCATGTTGCTCAGCCTGATCTTGAACTTGTGAGTTTAGGTGATCCTGCATAAGGTTCTAGAGGCCTAAGGTGGGTGCCACTATGCTTGACTTATTTTTTAAATTATTTTTATTTATTTATTTGAAAGAGGAGAGAGAGAGAAAGAATGGGTGTACCAGGGCCTCCAGTCACTACAAATGAACTCCAAATGCAAGTGCCACCTTGTACATCTGGCTTATGTGAGTTCTGGGGAACTGAACTTGGGTCATTTGGCTTTTCAGGCAAGTGCCTTAACCGCTAAGCCATCTCTCCAGCCCTTGACTTATTTTTTTAATCAAACATTTTTGATATAATTGTAGATTCCCATATAGTTGTAAGAATCAATTCTGTTCACCCAGTTTTCCCCAATGATAACCTTTTGCATAGTTATAACAAAATTTTCAAAACTATGTAACAGTAGAATGCCATTTATCTACCCTCATACACATTTGGGAGTTTTAAAAGTCCAAGTTTAGGAATTACATCAGCATTATCAAATTTTAAATATTTCTAATCAGATTTAACAGGTAGCAGGGAAGGGGACAAACTTGAAGAGAAATAGCCTTATGGGGAGAAGAGAATTTTGACAGCTCCCATATAGGGGATCAGAGAAAGGGCAGGTTTCAATGCATAATGATATGTCTTTATTTCATCAACAGAAATGGTGTCTAGACAAAATTCAGTTAACACTAGCAATTCAACTGAGTGAATTTTTTTTACATAATAGTATATTTACAATAAGTAAATGACTTTAAATTCATTAGTTCATAGCAATGCTTGTTTTCCTCCAAAAAGGTAAAAATTCTTAGTTACAGAGAACAAGCATAAACAGTCATTTCATCCTACAAGAAAAACCACAATCACTTAGAAAAAAAATAAGACAAGCCTAAGAACTAGTACAATAAAATGATGCATTGAATTAATAATCGCATAGAATCTGTGTAAAAAGTATGTAGAAAAACACCTGATGTAACCTGTTACAGTCGTTGACCAGTTATGAGAGGTACGGAGGGTTATACAGGTAGATATGTGTGAAAACTGTCCGTATTGTTCAACCTGGGGAGGAAGAGAGGAGGGGCTGCAGCCCCTTGCATACACTGAGAAGACCCTGTTTTGAATATGGCCTCTGGAGTTTATAAGGCATATATTAGAGGTGCACTTGCATCAGACTGGTTCTGGAACAAATTCTCACAGGCTCCCTTACCTTGAATGGCTCACTGTGTCTAATAAGTATCTGAACCTCCTAAATGGGTTTTCAATCTTCCTAATAACTCATGAGAAGTGCCAAGTTTTTTTTTTGTCAGAGTGTGAATGGGCATCCCAACATTGCCACAGCTAAAATGCATTGGTAGGATCCAAGTTGGAGGCCACCCCTTTGTTTCCAGACATGTTTTGGTAGAAGACTTAGCATCAATTTATAGGGAAATTCCCTTTTGTCCAAGCCTCTTCCATATTTCCTGATATATATGTTGATTATCCCCTTGGGAGAATTTGGCACTGAATGTGAGTCTACCTGAAATGAATGGCCTTGGTACACATCTATGATGGACTATTGTGTTTTATTTGAGGTCAATAAAGTGGAATGAAAATTAAAGTCAAGAGTTGTTTAGCCATTTCTTTATAAAAGTGAAATGCATCCACCATGCCACAACATTAAGCCAAAATGACTGAAGTTGGCCTCTGCAACCATGTGGATATTCTTCATAAAATGGCAGTATTATATTCATGTTACAATTTAAATGCACTGATAGTTCATTTGATATAAATATTATTTCCCACAGCAGAGTGTAGGAAAATACTGTATACTTCCTTTTCTTTGCAAGTCATGTCTTTTTGCACCACTGGTTGAATAATTTATTCTTAATCTGCAACAAGTCTTCTATGTACAAATACTATTTGTACACAACTTTTATGCACAAATATATCATATTCTGCAGCATCAGTCTTTGATGCTTGGGTCGTGAGGTGGCTCAGGTATTATAATATACTTTGAACACAAAATACTTCCATGCACAGACTTCTTTTATGAATACCATCTCCATACAGGACATTATATCACAGACTGACTTGCCAGAAATGGGATCTACATAAAATCCTCAAGCTTGGGAAGGAACACTAACTCAGGATACAATAAACAGCTTCATACTTTTGAGAGAACTATTTTTCTCTAGTTTGCTTTCAGTGATTTGAGGACAAATCTTGATTCTTTCTCTCTTTTAGGTCTAGGAGTCCTCCTAATCTGTAAGCAACAGTGGAGCATTTTGAAGTCATTTATAAGGACAGCTCCTAGCTTACTTGGGTTGGTGTGTAGACACAGGTAGTCAAATAGGGACGTGAATAGCTTAGCAGGCTATGACACATTTTGAAGTTTACACTGCTCTATAGATACAGAGCAGCTCCTGGGCAGAACTCTATAGCTTCTTAGAAGGTTTATACTTTCAAATCCTTGTCTGTTTGTTTCTTCCTTTCATTCTTTAATGGTTACCATAAAATATTAGAGGAAAAAGTGTGGGCTTTAGCCAGCCCTCCCATGCAAGTTCTGTAGATGGTCTCAAGCTGCTTTAAGGAGAAGTGGCTGTTGGCGTACTAGTTATTAGCCTTTTAAAACTTCCTTGAAAAAGCAATGTAAGGATTCCACCAAAAAATATAGTGCATCTTAAAAAGCAGCATAACTTTAGAAATAAATTACTTGTAAAACATGCAAAATAACACTTTCACTGCAGCATCACCTGACACCTGAGTCATTGTTAGGGAACCCAGAAGAGAAGTAGCAGGATTGCCTAAGAACTTTGCTAGCTTTCAAAGAGTTTCTATCACTGCTTTGTTCCAGAATCAGTATGTAATGAAGTTTGATTTTATTCAAGTCACCCCTAGAAAATGCAGAGCAACAAACACATACACCAAAGCACTCATTTGCCCACAGCCTAACCAATCTGAATGGAGGAGGTTGTTCAGAGACATGGGAGTACAAAGGCTGGTGCAAGGGGAGGACTGGGCTCAGGAGGGATGTTAAAGAGTCTGAGTCACCTGTGCTGGTTCTGGCCACTGGGAGACCCAACCAGGCTGTCACAGTGATCTTAAACAGCCTGTGATTGGGATGCTCTTTATTTTTGTTAGGAAGGACCCTTGAAAACACAGCTAAATGTCACCTTACTGTGAAAACAATATCTCTTGTGTTCTTTTTACTTTTCCTTTTCATAAAAGGCATGCAGTTGACCAATGGATCCCAGTGAAGAAGACAGGGTTTTTAAAATTCATTCTGAGGAATTTAGCTTTTGGTCCTCCCTTTGAATCAACCCAGAAACAATTTTGAAAAAGAATGGTTTAGAATACTAAAAGACACAGATATATCACACGAATGGTTACACACAGCCAGTTGTTTATGGTAGCTAATGAAATTCCATGTTAAAAATATCTGCAACATAGAATGACAGTTTTTAGAGCAATGTTTTTTTAAATTTTGTTTTAACCCATTGCCAATGGCAGAGATTGGGTTGTAGGGAGTGGAATTAAAATTGAGGCAAAAGCTGATGGCAAGAAGATGAGGTCTGAATCTGGGCAGAGAGAAATGAAGAGACCCATCCTCTCCTAGAAATGGCTGCCACACAGCTCTGAGCTATTGAAAACAGAAATCTGGGGAAACATGGTCTGTGGTCAAAACTACCAGTTGCGTGTGAATTGTTACCAGGAAAAAAATCGGTACCTGGTGATGACTTGAGCAGAAAACATTCCTTTTTTAAAAGAAGAGGAGAGGTCACTTAAAAAGGCAACCAGAGAATTAAAAGCAAAATACTGTCTGCTGCTTCCTCCATGCAACAGGTGGAGGACTTAGCCCATGAAATATCACATGATTCACATTGACTTAAAATCCTGGCTGTCACCATTTTCCCATGAAGGCAAACCTCATGGTGAAGCACAGAACTATTCTACTAGGCCAAAAAAAACTCCTATAACATAACAAAAATGTTAACTCACACACACACACACACACACACACACACACACACACACACACACACTAAAAATGAAAACCCAGAGGCATGTTTTAAAAGTGGACCTATTTTAAAAGAAGAGCCTTAAAAAAATCCTATTGCATAAACCAACAAACTTCTAGCATTCATACATATTTAAACATTTAGCACTATTATTTGTACAGAAAAAGTTAATACTAGAACATATGTTACTATGATTTCACTTTTTGCCTACTAATCATATGCTATTTTCTTCTTTTACATGCAGCTTTAATATTGTCCAAAACAATGG
The DNA here is from genome assembly GCA_036365145.1 of Orientallactaga sibirica. Classification (NCBI taxonomy): domain Eukaryota; kingdom Metazoa; phylum Chordata; class Mammalia; order Rodentia; family Dipodidae; genus Orientallactaga; species Orientallactaga sibirica. Next base: position 2,086,273 of record JAEOAD010000020.1, read on the forward strand.
CACAAATAAAGAAACAATGTCAACCATTTTATACCCCAATGCCCTCTATCTCATCCCCACATCAAACTGTTCTGGACAACCTTGCACAGCCAGGCTGGAGCGGCCCTCAGGCTGCTGAGAGAGAGAGGAGGTGGGGAGCACTGGAAGGAGGAGCTGATTCTTGGGGCATACCTTCCTGTAAACGTGGCTGGGGGCCAGGATAACCCAGCACCAGGGAAGATGCTCTCTCTGGCTTGCAAACCAGTTTTGCAGCAGGAGAAACAAATTGTGTGTGTGTGTGTGTGTGTGTGTGTGTGTGTGTGTGTGAAGAGAGTAGCAGACTTCTGGTGGTCCAGTCTAAATTATTTTTAGACAACTAGCAACTCAGCATTTGGAGAATGAAAGGAGAAAGAACACATCTACCTGGACTGCAGTGCATCTCAAGCATGAGGCAGCCTTGCTTTCTCTTACTTTTAAGTGAGCTGCATTAACCTGGGAGCTGCTACTTTAAGCAGAGGCTGTGACTCGAACCCCTCAGCTTCTAAGCTGTCCCAGGAAGCCAGTCCTGGGCAGGAAAGCCTGGTGGCTGGTGAGTTGTGTCCTGCAGAGGAGAAAGTCCTACTGCATGTCATTTCTAAGAACAAGCTGAGGTCAGATGGAAGGCTGGAATGAATGGGCCCCTTCCTATGTAACAGAACTGCTTGCTCTACTTTGATTTCTGGAGCCAATGCTTATAAAGTTCTGGTACAAAATTATATAGGTTCTTATTGTTTTGATACACTTTTGAGTGATATGTCCAAACTCTCTCCCCACTTGGGAATCTGAACATCCAGCATCATCTCTGAACTCTATCTGCAATTAAGGGAAAGGTGGGGAGGAGGTGAGACAAAAAAATATTCAAGCAGATTGTTGTCTACACATCCTAAGGATGAAGTCATTATTTGGCAAGATTGTTTTTCCTACATAATTATCACCTGAGTGCTTTTTAATTAGTTAAAATGTTTTACTTTTTGACTAAAAGCAAAGAATATACAGTATACTTGAGTTTTATTGAAGTTACAACTTCATTTAAGAAAATAGGCTTGACCCAAAACTCAGTGCAAGTGGCAAAGTTGACCATTGCTGTACAGTATCTGCAAGGAAAAACAACAACAAAAAAGAAAAAACATACCCACAATGCTCATATGGCACCATTTGGCAGTGCCCAAATCAAACCAGACAAAAATAAAAGGGTCTGAGATAAAAACTTGAAAAAAGATTCAAATAGAGTTTTGTCTATAAATAAGTACAGATTGAAATTGAAAAATGACCATGTTGACAGTTACCAAAGTAGTTCTAGCATCAGAGGAAAAAGAAGAGGAATGTTGGAACCTGTTTGGAAATGAGAAATGAAGTTTCCAGTTTTAGAATGAGAAAATTGAGGCATGCAGGACTTTTGCATATGGATATATATTTCTTATATATTATATATAATATGTACAGTCTAGCTATAAAACTTTGATGTGTATAGAAGCTGTCTTCAATGAAAAAAATTGAACATTCAGAAGAAATTCCTGAGATAGGGTTTGTGACATGGGCCACTGAGAAAAAAAAATCCGTGGTTGGGTCCTAGAGGTGTTGTAGTTTATCCCTGTGAAGTCTGAAATTAACCCACAGACAGACAGTGTCAGCACTGTTGTCTTTCCTTGCCAGAGCAAGGGGTAGCACCATTGTGAAGGTAACTATTACTCCTGCTTGAAGAGAGGAGGGAATACTTCAGAACAGTATTGCTGCTAAGACTGCTGTAGTGTGCACCAAATTTGTTCTTGGTTCTTTCAGACAACAGATGGGCTGACTGAAGAACACCTGGATGGGAGAGGTGTGAGGATTGGGAAGCATATCAAAGTCATTAGGCATAATCTTTCCTGGGCTGTTCATCAGTTGTACACTTATCAGTCATTTCCTGGCAGAAGTCCACAGTCACTGACTGGCTCCTGGGTTCAAGAAGAGGTCCTCTCTCTGAAAAAGTTCCTGTGTCAGTACCTTCCAACCTCCTCCCAGAAGTACAATTCTCAGAGGTGTTGCTGGGCACCCAGGGAGGCCCAGGGGGAGCCACCCCTGGCTCCAGGCAGCATGGGGGCGCATTGTCCCCCACCACACATTGGGAGGCTGCAAGGCTCTGATCAACCCCTAAGGGAGGGGGGTTAACACTGGAAGCTCCAGGGAGATCCATTGGTATTAGGACCGGGCAATAACGATGTAGGGCCTGGATTTGCTCAGGGCTCTGGATGTCTCGACAGACTTCCTGGGAGAGGCAGGAGAAGTTGTCCAGCAGCTCCCCCATACAGGCTTTCAGTTGATTCCTCTCTGACAATAGCTTCTCTTTTTCACACACCTGGACAAGTGAGAAGAAAAGAAGGTGGCTTGATCAAGCCCAAACTGGAGGGCACAAAACCTCATTTCCTACTAATTAATTAATTCATTTATTTGAAAGGAGAGAGAGGAAGGAGATACAGGCAGAGAGAATGTGTGTGCCAGGGCCTTCAGCCACTACAAATGAACTCCAGATGCATGCGCCACTTTGTGCATCTGGCTTTACATAGGCACTGGGAAATCGAACCCAGGTCATTAGGATTTACACAAAAGTAACCTGATCTGCTGAGCTATCTCTCCAGCTCCACAAAACCTCATTTCTGAGGGTTCTCTAAACTTTGCTTTAGCATCCTACATTGTAACTTAATGCATGAACAATGACTAGGTCAGGATCTAAGCACCTGAAAGATACGTGTGTCTAGGGAGTATGGGATGCACACTGCTGCCATGCCTTGTCTCTGAGCAGGTAGTTCAGGTGTGCACTAGCATGGTCACTTTTCTGTGGGATTGGTGGCCCAGGAGGCAACCAAAAGAAGCATCACCATCTGGAAAGTGGAAGGAGTATATTCTGTTGTCTTAGAACTTGGTGTTTGTAGAGACTCAACTGTGAAACTTTTAGTCCTAACCCTTATAGTTGAAAAAATCTCTCCATAATGTGTTAGGTTGCTATTTTTTGAGGGGTAAAAGCCAATGAATTCCCACTCTTTAATATTCTGAAAAAGACAAATCTACAGGTACAGCAAGAATGTCAGTGGCTGCTGGGCTGGGCTGGTGACTAGTGCAGCTAAAGGTTTTGGGCCAATCTGCTCTACACTATGTCAAAACCCACAGAACCTGCAATACTGAGTGTGCACCCTAAAGTAAAGTAGGGCCTCTGGGTAACAATGAGATGTCAATAGAGGTTCATACATTACAGCAAATGTAATGCTCTTATAGGGAAAGCTGAGGGGACTGGAGAGTTGGCTTAGTGGTTAAGGCACCTGCCTGCAAAGCCAAGGGACCCAGATTTGATTTCCCAGGACTCATGTTAGCCAGATGCAGAAGGTGGCACATGTGTCTGGAGTTTGTTTGCAGTGGCTGAAGGCCCTGATGTCCTGATGTGCCCATTCTCTCTCTCTCTCAAATAAAATAAAGTTTAAAACAACAACAACAAAAACAAACAAACAAACAAACAAACAAACAAACAAACAAAGGGTTGTAGAGATGGCTTAGCAGTTAAGGCATGTGCCTTCAAAGCTGATTCCCCAGTTCCCATGTAAAGCCAGATGCATGAGGTGGTGCATGCATGTAGACTTCATTTGCAGTGGCCCTGACATGCCCATTCTCTCTCTCTTTCTGCCTCCCTATCTCAAATAAATAAATAAATTAAAAATATTGAAACAAACAAACAAAACCCACAAACAAGATCAACTGGTGGCAAAATTTATATGGTTCAATGCAACCAACCTTTACAAAACAGCATACTGAACATGGCTGATCCATTTTAGGACAATGGGAACCATGCAAAGAATTCGGAGCAGGCATTCTCTGTGGACACAGGATGGGGAGACAGAAACATGGATTCTGAGCTCCTGATGTGCTAGCCCAAGGTTATCAGATGCTTTTCTCCTAAACCAATCCCACATGTACTCCTGGGTTACTCGAATTTATCATCCCCTCAGAGACAAGTTTAACACCAGAGAGGAGACTAATTAAAGTGTTACTATCAATATTTGTGTGAGGAGAGGAGATAGGGAAGGTCTGTGAGGCATACACAATGAAGTAGTTGAATACACTGGGGATCTGAAGCAGTATGAGGTGAGTGGTGGCCAGCCCTCTGCCAGGAAAAGATGGGAGGGAAAGAAAAGCAGGTGTTTGACATGTACAAGGAATGGGTCTCTGACATGGGAGCTGCAATGCTATAACATGAATACAATCTGCCAGGCAGTGTGGGTATATGTATTGGATAGAGATTTATATAGGAGAAGGGTACCTGCTAGAATATTTATATATTTGTGTGTGTGTGCATAGAGTATGTGTGTAGTGTGGTGTGTATATATATGTGGAGATGTGTGCCCTATGGGTGTGCATGCAAAGGCCAGAGAACATCAGTTGTCCTGTTATCATCCATGTATATCCTTGAGATGAGTCTCTCCCTCAACCAGAGCTGCTGCTCATCAGTGAACCACAGAGATTCTATGGTCTCTAGTTGTAGTCCACAGCCCCACCCCCTGCATGCTGTGGACTGGGGTTACAGGTATATAGGGGCACACCCAGATTTTCACATTGGTTTTGAGGAGTCAAACTTGGCTGTTTCTGGCCTGAGAGGCCGTCATGCTTAAGCAACAAGCACTCTTAGCTGCTGAGCCATCTCCCTAGTAAATATTTAATAAATTTATCAAGAATAGATGTTCTTTTAAATATTTTATTTTTATTTATTTATTTGAGAGAGAATGAGGCAGAGGAAGAGAGAGAGAGAGAAAGAATGGACATGCCAGGGCCTCTAGCCACTGCAAATGAACTCCAAATGCAGGTGCCACCTTGTGCATCTGGCTTACGTGGGTCCTGGGGAATCAAACCAAAGTCCTTTGGCTTTGCAGGCAAGCGCCTTAATTGCTAAGCCATCTCTCCAGCCCAAGAAAATATGTTTTCAAATGAAAAAATAAACAGATGAGAGAAATGTATATTGTGAGATTTTGAAAGCAGAGTTGTGGGTGTTTGGGAGACAGTATGAGAGAGGGAAGTGAGTGCTGGGCCTGTTGGGGATTGTGCAGGTTAAGACTAGGTTGGGTTAGGAGTTGTTCCACCCACGTGAGCCATCCCTGCCATGGAGACCAGGTAAGTTGGTGCAGCAATTTATTTCTGGGATGGCTGACAAACAATACAATCTAGGAGGTCCCAAAGGGTTTGAAAAAGGTCTTCCATGGCTGGTTGTGCAACCTGGCCCCCTGTCCATTGAATCTGGAGGTCTGCAAAGTGTGTTGTAGAATATAGGAACCTTTCCTTCTTATCTAATTATATTTTGGTGCCTGTATCCAATTTCCCAATGGGGGAGGTATTTGCCAAGGATCCTGGGCTTTACTTTGTAGGTGATGGGAGCTACTATACATGGACTGACTTTTCTTGCATTGTGTTAATATTTTCAGGGCTATATATATTTATTTATTTATTTGAGAGAGAGGGGGAAATGAGAGAAAGAGGAAAAGGCAGATAGAGAATGGGTGAACCAGGGCCTCCAGCCACTGCAAACACACTCCAGATGCATGTGCCACCTTGTGCATCTGGCTCACATGGGTACTAGGGAATGGATGGAACTTGGGTTCTTAGGCTTCACAGGCAAGTGTCTTAATCGTTAAGTCATCTTTCCAGCTCTTTCAGGGCTATCTTATTCACATTATTACTTTATTGTGCTTTTTAGACATCTCATATTTACTCTTAGGTTTTCATAATGACAGTAGCTCTGAAAGGCTTTGCTGCAAATAGTCTGAGGATCCAAACTTAGATCCTGACTATAACTGTATGGTGTCCCTTTTCCCTTTTCTTTAGCTTGCCATAGACCCAAGACAAATTTCCAGGATTTGACCAGCAGAAAGGCTAAGCTAAATTTGGTCAAGGTGTTGCCTTCAAAGCCACAGTCAGAGAAGTAGAGGCTGTATGCATTTATCTCCTGTAGCTCAAGGTTGCTTACCAAGAGAAAGCTCAGGGCAATAGCTATGAGTAAGGAGGAGTTCAAGAGGTGGCAGTTTGTCTTCTGGGACAAAACAGTCTTGGACACAGGGAAGAAGTGGCAACCACTTTAAGGCAAAATTGTAAAATCAAGGACACTGGGGCCATTAAGGGTACTAAGAGATCATCTCCTTGGGTGCCTGCCCCTCAGTAGGTAGATGTCCTATCTCTGACCTATCCTTCTCTGCTGGGTTGCAAGGAAAGCAGTGGCTAAAAATTATAAAATTTGTAATGAGATGCCTGGGTTTACATTCTAGCTCTGTTGTGTTCTGGTAGCTACCTAATTTTTCTACATTTAATCTCTTCTCTAAATGATGATAAAGTAGAAACTAACTCACATGTTTAAGGTGTGGTTTCAATGTGATCATTCATTGAAATAGCTTAAGAGAATACGTGATTCATACATGCAGCAGCAAACATCAGCTCTTATCACATATCAAGTGGAAAACAAGAAGGGATTTATATTATATGAAACCTGAAGGATATGACACGCATACATGGACATTTACATACACTTCAGTTTTAAAAGTTAGTTATGTTAAAAAACTTGTTTAGGAGCTGGAGAGATGGCTCACTGGTTAAGGTGCCAGCCTGCAAAGCCTAACCACCCAGGTTCAATTTCCCTGTGTCTATGTAAATCCAGATGCACAAAGTAGCACATATATGAAGAAACTTGTGGGCTGGAGAGATGGATTAGCAGTTAAGGTATTTGACTACTAAGTATAAGGCCGGGTTTGATTCCCCAGTACCCACATAAGCCAGATGCACAAGGTGGTGTATGTGTCTGGAGTTTGTTTGCAGTGGCTGAAGGCCCTAGCATACCTATTCTTTCTCTCTCTCAAATAAATAAATAAATAAACAAATAAATAAATAAATAATTTAAAAAATTGTTTAAAGACAAACCCAAACTTCTCTGAAGTGACCTATCTCTGTTGTTTTACCTTTACACCAGTCCTGGACATCTTAGGATCCTAAATATAACTGTTGGGTCAACTCACCAATTTTCGTATTTCACATTCTAAATTTTGAATGCAATCCAGTTTCCTCTTGCGGCAACGTTGAGCTGCAATGCGGTTCTTACTACGCCGCCGGACATCATGAATGAACTCTAATTGCTCTGAGGTTAGCTTGTGCATCTTAATCATCATCTGGAAGTCATTCCTTGGAAGATCTGTGATTTGATCTACAGGAAAAGGAAGTTTAACCTGAAACCAAGAACAACAGAATGGGATTATTGCAGGTAGAGCATTAAAAAAAATGATAAAACCTCTCTTTAAGATGACCCATGCCATGCCCCAGTTTCAGGAGGTCCTGTGTCTGAGCCAGCTCTTTTACACATGGGCTAAAGGAGGTTCCACGCCCATACTACTATTCATTGTGCCCTGTGACTAGGAGATACTGCACCCACGTGACTGTCTGCCATGCCCTTGGTCCAGCAAGCTCTGTGCCCAAAGCACCCCTTGCCATGCTTTGGGCCCAGCAGGTCTTGCATCTGCACCACACCTCTCACTATGACACAGGTAAAGAGGCCTTGAACCCATCTGCTGTTTGTTACAGTCCAGTTTCAGAAGATCCTGCTCAAGCCATCTCTCACTAAGACAGGCTAAAGAAGGCCCTATGACCAACCATTATCTTATCCTGTGACTATGAAACCCGTAGCACTGCTTGCCATTCTGTAGCAGACAGGTTTAGGTTTGCTGACATGAAATTCCAGACCAGGCATAGTTATGGAGGAAGGAATATTTATTGAAGCTTACAGATCCAGGGGAAGTTCATAATGGCAGAAGAAGTTGGTCTGCTGTCACAGGACCAAACACAGAGAGAAAAAGCCTCAAGCCAAAAGCCACACAGCACAGCACACCTCAGGAACTCCAGCTAGGCACACTTTGCATATCTTTAGATTGAAATCTCAAATCTATCACCATACTTTAAGATCTGCCCAGTGACATTTCCTCTAGCCAGGTGGCTGCAGATCCAAACTACAAACTAATAAAACACTGAATATATTGAGGGCCATCAATTCAAACTACCAAATTCTGCCCCTGACCCCCAATAGATTCATAATCATCACACATCATAAATTGTACTCAGTCCAATTTCAAAGGTCCCCACAGTCTTGACCAAGTTAAGATAGTGAGTCCTGTAAAATCAATCAAGTTAAATACTTGAAAGTATAAAGGCACAGAGTAAACATTTTCAACTGGTATAAGGCATAGCAAGGAGAGACTAGAATAATGCAAACTCAACTACCATCATTAGTCATCAAACCTCTGCAGTTCAAGCTCAATAAAACCCAAGACTGACCATCTCCAGGTTTTCCAATTCCACTCCTCCAACTGGGCTGAATAGCCAGGTAAAACTTCCATTCTTAGCTAACAGCCTCCATGGTAGCCCTTGCACAGTCCTGGTATATCCAAAATGTCTTCAGGTCTCTATGCAAACCATGGTCCATCTTCCAAGGCTCTCAGCCTATTAGGGCACCATGCCCTGCCTCATGCCACATCTCAGCAGCGGCTCCTGGAACCGTGTACAATTTATGACCACTCCATGCATTTTTCATGCTTCCAAAGCTAATACCAGGTGTGCAGGACACAGCCATATTCTTAATTCAGGGACAAAATAAATCATAACCTTGAAAAGCAGGTTCCTTCTCCAGTCAACTCTTTCCAAAAGAGTTTGTATTTCTAACAGTCTTTCCTCAGGCATCTTCTCCATTGTTTTAATGTAAAGCAGTTGGGCCATCTTCCTTAAGATTGCTAATGTGTTGACAATAACAGCTTCAGTAACCTAAAACCAGTCTCAGTGCCTCTAATTTTAACTTGCTTGAAGTTTTCCAATTTAAAATCTTAAATCTCTCAGTCTAATATCTTTAGCCCAGCACGTCATCCATTACAAATTTAACCTTGATCAAACACTCTGGGCCTGGGCAGCAGGATGTAGCCAGCCCTTATGCCAGTAGCCCAGTTCCAGCAAAGTCCTCTGCAGTCTTTTCTTCCCCTTAGAAAGTTCATAAGCTAAGCATCCAAGTTCAATCCTCTCTGCACTTAGCATTCTCAGATTCTCATCAGAATAGTCCATAACACTTGGCTTACCACTCCAGAAAGCGTCTTCAGTTGCAAGCACCAAGTCTGTGCCCATTCCTCCAAAGCAAAGGTTCCAAAAGACCAAAATCCACATGGTCAGGTTCATCTCACCCCACATTCTGGTACCAACTTCTGTAGCAGACAGCTTCAGGTTTGCTGAGATGAACTTCCAGCCCAGGCACAGTTATGGAGGAGGGGATATTTATTGAAGCTTACAGATCCAGGGGAAGTTCATAATGGCAGAAGATTCTAGCCTGCTTTCACAGGACCAAACACAGAGAGAAAAAAGCCTCAAGCCAAAAGCCACACAGGACAGCACACCTCAAGAACTCAGCTAGGCACACCTTGCATATCTTTAGATTTAAATCTCAAATCCACCACCACATCTTAAGATCCCAGTGACATTGCCTTACCCAGGTGGCTGCAGATGCAAACTACAAACTAATAAAATACTGAATATATTGGGGACCATCTATTCAAACTACCACACCCTGGGTCCAGCAGGCTCTGTGCCCAAAGCACCCCTTGCCATGCTTTGGGCCCAGCAGGCCTTGTGCCTGCACCTCCTCTCACTATGACACAGGCAAAGAGGCCTTGAACCCCTCTGATGTTTGCTACAGTCCAGGTTCAGAAGATCCTGCTCAAGCCATCTCTCGCTAAGACAGGCTAAAGAAGGCCCTATGACCAACCATTATCTTATCCTGTGACTATGAAACCTGTAGCACTGCTTGACATGCCCTGTGTCCAGCCTTGTGCCTGCACACTTCTAACTGTCCCTTGGGTAAAGGAAGACCTGAAGTTGCCTACTGTTAATCAAAAGCCCTGAGCCTACCCATAAATTTCTGTGCTCCAGGGCCAGCAGTATCTCTGCCAATGCCATTGTGTCATCATGAATTACCATTAATCCTTTACAGGTAAATTTCAGGATCACAAAAGGGTCTTTCACAGCTAGGTATAACCACAAATACTGATTAATAAGTGGGAAGCACTACTGTGACTGCACCCAAATAGCCACAAGAAATACGCTACTGAAAATAAAACAAACTACCAACTAGTACTGGTAAAAGGGAGAAGTTAAGTCTGGACGTTACACCATCTGAATAGTTGAGAAAAACACATCAAAGAAGCACCAAGATTATGAAGATGCAACCCATCATGACCCACTTCTAACTTATAACATTGCAAGCCTTCTCCAGTACAACGTACCAATTTTTTCCATATTCCTCCTACAAACAAGTTCCAAAAGACAAAAAAAAAAAAAAAAAAAAAACAACAAAAAAAACAAAACAAAAAAAACCAGATTCATCACAGCAAAGATCCCACTCTTGGTATCAATTTCCTTCCCTTCCTTCCTTCCTCCCTTCTTCCCTTCTTTCCTTCCTTCCTTCCTTCCTTCCTTCCTTCCTTCCTTCCTTCCTTCCTTCCCTTCCCTCCCTCCCTCTTTCCTTCCTTCCTTCCTCCCTCCCTCCCTCCCTTCCTCTTTCTTTCTTTCTTTCTTTTTTTCTTTCTTTCTTTCTGGTTTTCAAGGTAGGGTCTCACTCTAGCTCGGGCTGACCTGGATTTCACTATGTAGTCTCAGGGTGGCCTTGAACTCTTGGCGATCCTCCTACCTCTGCCTCCTGAGTGCTGGGATTAAAGGCATGCACCACCACACCTGGCTCCAGTTACCTTTTTATTGCTGGGACAAACATCTGACCAAAGCAGTTTATTGGAGGAAATGGTTTATTTGGGGCCTACAGATTCCAGGGGAGGCTTCATCATATATCCATAGCAGAGAGACAACAACCAGCACCAGCAAGCATGAGCTGACTAAACACACACCTAGGGCTGAACTCAAGATCCACTCCCAGTGACACATCTACTTCAGCAGGGCTCCATCTGCTGGAAACTAAGTAGAAAGCATAATCAAAGCTATCTCAGGCTATGGGGATATTTACATTCAAAGCACCACAGCATATCTCTGTGACTGGATATAGAGTCCTTTGGGTATGTGCCCAGACGTAGTGTAGCTTAATTTTTAGCTTTTTGAGAAGCCGCCACACTGATTTCCATAGTGCCTGCACCAGTTTACACTCTTACCTACAGTGAATAAGAGGTCCCATCCCCCCATAACTTCACCAGCATTTGCTATTAGTTTTCCTGAGAGTGATGAAATGAAATTTTAAACTCATTTTAATTTGTACTTCTTTCTTTCTTTTTTTTTGGTTTTTCGAGGTAGGGTCTCACTCTGGTCCAGGTTGACCTGGAATTAACTATGTAGTCTCAGGGTAGCCTCGAACTCATGGTGATCCTCCTACCTCTGCCTCCCAAGTGCTGGGATTAAAGGCATGCGCCACCACGCCTGGCAAATTTGTATTTCTTGATTGGTAAGAATATTAAACTCTTAGGTTGGCCATTTTTGTTTTTTCCTTTTGGTAATTGTTCACTTCATTAGGCTGTTTATTGAAAATTTTACAGTTTTTGGTGTTTTTAAGAGTTATTTATATATTCTAGATATCAGCCCTCTGAGGAATAGCTGTCAAAGATCTGGGACTATTTCCTGTGCTATTAGAGTCCTGTTCAGAAAGTTCTTACCTTTCCTATACCTTCCAGTGTATTACCATTGTTTTCCTTTGGTGTTTTCAGCATTTCTGGTTTTAAATTTAAGGTCTTTGATGCATTTTGAATCAAGCATTGTGCAGGGTGAGAGATGTGTATCCTTATAATGAAAGCCAAAAGTTCCAAGATAGGGCTTGAGAAAGAATTCACAATCCTACTTTTAAAATAATCAATGACCAAATAGAAGATGAACTGAAGAAATCTGTTCAAGACCTTGACAGTTCAAAGTAAATGAAACCATTAGCAAACTAGAAGGAAAAGTCCAAAATATGGAGGATAAATTCATCCAGGAAATTGACTCTGAAGAAGAATCAAACAGGAATTCTGAAATTAAAGAAAAAAAATCAATCAAATAAAAAAACACAAAACATAGCATCATCAACAGACAAGATCACACAGAACAAATTTCAGGGATGGAGGACAAAGTTAGACAATAATACAAACATATGTCAAGAAAAACATCAAGGAACATGAACAATATTTTCAAGAAGTTTGAGAGACATTCAGGAAACCAAACCATAGAATCCATGGGTAGAAGAAGGAGCTGAGATAACAAAAAAGGAATAGAAGGAGTATTTAATGAAATGACAGCAGAAAATTTCCTAAAGAGAGAAATTGTGACACAAACACAAGAGGCTTTGGGATTCCTAAACACATATGACCAGAGGACAACCTCTCCATGACACACCCTAGTCAAGATGTCAAAAATACAAAGTAAAGGAAATAATACTACAAGTTGTAAGAGAAATGCCAACTTATATATGAAGGCAAGAACATTACAATAACTTCAGATCTCATCATCAACAACCCTAAAAATGGAAAAAGTATGGAATACTATTTCAAGCCATGAAAGTAAATAACTGCAAAGTAAGAATGCTATAACCAACAAAATTACCTTTCAAAAATCAATGGGAAATAAGGCTATTTCAAGACAAAACCAAATTAAGACAATTAATGACAACCAAACCAGCATTACAGAAAAATTCTTAGAATACTATATAGGGAGGAATAAGAAAAGTCTCAGCGATGAGATAACGAATGCCACCAAGAAATGGAAAGAGGAACAAAGAAGACCTGGAAATGCATCAATCATGTTCAACACAGCTAGACAGCAAGTCATCCAAACTAACAGCAGATAAAAAATACCAATAACTCAGCCCACCAGAATATCATGAAACAAAATCATAGGAAAAGCCCTCTCAATAATAACTTTAAATATAAATGGCTTCAACTTACCAATAAAAAGATGCAGAGTAACTAATTGTATTAAAAATATGATCCAGCTACCTATTGTGTCTAAGAAACATACTAAGCTAGCAAAGTTGTCCACAAACTGAGCATCAGAAGATGGAAATCAACCTATGAAACAAACAGAAACTGTAAAGAAGTGGGTGTAGCTATTCTTTTATCTGATAAAGTAGACTTCAAAACAAAGCCAGTCAAAAGAGGAGGTCTGAAGAGATGGCTCAGCAGTTAAAAGCACTTCTTGTGCAAGTATGAGGACCTGAGGAAGCCTGAGAGATTGTTGCAGTTACCTATTCATTGCTAGGACAAACACTTGATTAGAAGCAGCTTATGGGAGGAAATGGTTATTTCAGGCTTAGAGATTCCAGGGGAAGTTTCATCATGATGGAAGAAGCTGGCTCATTTCATCACAAATCCATAGCAGAGCCAGATGAGCAAGCATGAGCTGACTCTGAACACACACCTTAGGTTGGACTCAAGATCTGCTCACAGTGATACCCCTCCTCCAGCAGATCTCTGCCAGCTGGAAACTCAAATAAGTAACCTAATCTTAATAAAAAATACCTGAGGAAATGGGGGACATTTACATTCAAACCACCACAGAGACCATTTGAGCTCAATCTCCAGGTCCCACAAACTACTAGGCATGGCCATGAACATCTGTAATCCCATTTCACTGTAGGAGAGTAGAGCTGGAGCTTGTAATAAAGTGGGAAGCTCTTGGATCAGTAAGAGATTTGGGCTCACTTAAAAATGGGGAAAAGAACAAGGGAGAAGGACACACAATGCTCTGCTCTGATCATTACAGGCAAGTACACCCTGGTGCAGGCATGAGTGCATGGGGCACTGCATGGGCACATGTACAGGCATTACCCATAGCACAACACACACAAACAAAAAAAAAAATAGATAAAAAGAGGGACAGTACATAGTAATAATGGGAATAATGCATCAAGAAAACATAACAGTTGTAGACATTTATGCATCAATTATTGGGGCTCTCAATTTCATAAAGCAAATTGTAAAATGCATAAAAGGTCATATATGTCCTGATACAATTATAGTAGGAGACTTTAAACCTCACTCAAACATTTTATTGGTCCTCTAAACTAAAAACCAGCAAATATACTTTGGAGCTAAATTATACCAAAAACCATCTGGATTTAAGAGATAGTGACAGAATATCTTATGAAAGAGATATGGAATATATATTCTATTTTTGTACCACATGGATTATTCTTCAAAATTGGCTACATCATGGACCCACAAGGCAAGCTTTAAAAAAAACAAAATATACTGAGATAATTCCAGACCACAGTAGAATAAAACTAAAAATTAACAGCAAAGAGAAACTTAAGAAATCATACAAATAATTGAAACTGAGTAAACACACTTTCGAATGAACTGATGAAATCAGGGAGGAAAAAAAATTCAAAACTAATGAAAATGATAACACAACCACACCATGTGGGATAGAGCCAAGGCAGTTCTAAAACAAACAAACAAACAAACAAACAAACAAACCAAAAAAATTTATAGTATAAGTGCTCACATTAAAAATTCAGAGAGAGCTCAAATAAATATCCTAATGATATAACTCTAGATACTAAAAAAAGTAATAAGTTAATCCCAAACCCAGAAGATAGAAAAAGAATAATAACAAAAATTAGGGCAGAATTAATGAAATAAAGACTGAAAGAACAATGCACAGACCCAATCAAACAGAGTTGGTTCTTTGAAAAAGTTAACAGGATTGACAAACTTCTGACCAAACTGACCAAAAGTAAGAGAGAAGACACAAATGAATAAAGTTAGAAATGAAAAGGGAATTGTTATAACAGACCTCACTGAAATCCAGATCATTAGAGAACAGTATGAAAACTTACAGTCCATAAGGCTGGGAAACCTAGATGAAATGGAAATTTCTTTTTTTCCCTTTTTCTCTTCCTCTTTCCTTTTCCTACCACCTTTCTCCCTCTTACAATCTAACTCCTTCTGTTTACATGTCTCATGTGTCATTTCATCTTCCCATATGCCATCCTAGATTTATAGGTTTTACCCACACTCCACCCTTTATATACATACATATAGATCTTATAAGCTAGGATCTTCATATCAAAGAACACAAAGCTTTGGCCATTATTATGAGTCACTTTGCTTAATATAATTATTTCTAAATCTGTCCATTTCCTGAAATTTTCATAATTTCATTTTTCCATACTGCTACAATCATATATTTATGGGCATTTAGGTTGATTATAATTCCATTATTATTATTATTATTATTTTCGAGGTAGGGTTTCACTCTAGTCCAGGCTGACATGGAATTCACTATATAGTCTCAGGATGGCCTCCCAAGTGCTGGGATTAAAGGCATGCATCACCACACCTGGATCCATTATTATTATTTTCTCGAGGCAAGACTTACTGTAGCCCAGGCTGACTTGGAACTCACTGTAGCTCAGACTGGTTTTGAATTCATGGTGATCCTCCTACCTCAGCCTTCTGAGTGCAGGGATGATTTTATTTTTTAGTTATTGTAAACATAGCAGCAATAAACATGAGAATGGATAAATTTCTAAATACATACATCCTACCTGAATTAAAGCCAGAAGATATAAATAATTTAAATAGACCCATGATGAATAATGAGATAGAAGTGGTAATTAAAAGTCTTCCCTGAAAAAAAATCTAGGGTAAGATGAATTCTATCAAACTTCTCAAACTATTTCACAAAATAGAAAGGGAAGGAACACTACCAAGCTCATTCCATATATGCTGATACCAAAACTGGATACAGACAAAACAACAACAAAAAAGAAAACTATAGACCAATTTTCTGATGAACATAGATACAAAATTTCTCAATAAAATACCTGAAAACTGAAATGAAGAACACATTAAGATGATTATACTTCATGATCAATTAGATTTAATCTCAGCAAGGTTGGTTCAGCATATGCAACTCAATCAATGTAATTCACCACATATGTAAGCCAAAGGAAACACTATCTGATCATTTCTATATATTCAAAGAAAGCATTTGACAAAGTTCAAAGTGCCCTTATGATGAAAATTCTAGAGAAATTAGAAACAGGTGGAATATACCTCAAAATAAAAAAAATTATATGTGACAAACCTATAGCCATTATCTGAATGAGGAAAACCTGAAAACCTTTCCTCTAAAATCCAGAACCATACAGAGGTGACCATTATCACCTCTCTTTTTCAATAAAGTCCTTGAAGTCTTAGTAAGAGCAATAGGATAAGACAAAGATATAAAAGAGGATAAAAATAGGAAAGGATGAAGTGAAATTATCCTTAGTTATAGATGACATAATTCTATAGTTAAGAGACTCTACAAAGAAAATGTTTAGATTTAATAAACCCTTTAAGCAAAGTTGTAGAATACCAAATCAACACACAAAAATCAATAGCAGAGGAGCTGGAGAGATGGCTTAATGGTTAAGGCATTTGCCTGCAAAGCCAAAGGCCCAGGTTTGATTCCCCAGGATCCACAAAAGCCAGATACACAAGGTGGCACATGCATTTGTTTGCGGAAGGCCCTGGTAATACCCTATCTCACTCTCTCTCTCTCTCTCTCTCTGCCTCTTTCTCTATCTCAAGTAAATAAATAAAAATTAAAAAAATATTTAAAAAAGTAGCATTTACATTCTAACAATGACCTTGCTGAAAGAGAAATTGGAAATATCACACTCACAACACCTGTCCCCAAAATAAAGTACCTAGGAATAAAGCTTACCAAGGATGTGAAAAACTTCTACAAAGAAAAAGTTCAAGACACTGAAAAAATAAATAGAAGATACCAGATGTTAGAGAGAACTTCCACATACTTGGATTGGCAGAATTAATTTTGTGAAAATAGCTATACTACCAAAATTAAGGTACAGCTTTAATACAATTTCCAGCAATGTTCATATTACAGTTTACTCAGAACTAGAAAAAACAATTCAACAGTTTATATGGAAGCACAAAAGACCACACATAGCCAAAGAAAACCTAAGTAAAAAAGAGGACTGCTGGTGGTATAATAATTTCTGAACTAAATTATATGCAAAGACAGCATGGTATTTGCACAAAACAGACATACAGATCAATGGAATAGAATAGAGGATCCAGGGTTGGAGAGATGGCTTAGCTGTTAATGCACTTGTCTGTGAACCCTAAGAACCCATGTTAAATTTCTCTCCAGGTCCCATGTAAGCCAGACACACAAAGGTGATACAGGTGCAAGGTCGTACATGCACACTAGGCTGCACAAGCGTCTGGAGTTTGACTGCAGTGGCTGAGGCCCTGGCACACCAAATCAATCTCCCTCTCCCTAAAAAAAAAAAAAAAAATTAAAAAAAGAGGATCCAGGCTGGAGAGATGGCTTAGCGGTTAAGGCGCCTGCCCCTAAGCCTAAGAATTCTGGTTCCAATCTCCATCTGTTCCAATCTCCAGGTCCCACGTTTAGCCAGATGCAAAGTGACGCAAGGGCACAATTCTGCACTTAACCACAAGGGGGCGCACACATCTGGATTTCATTTGCAGCAGCTGAGAGGCTGCTGGCGCACCCATCTCTATCTGTCTTCCTCTCCCTGTCTCTCTGGCTCTCTCTGTCTCTCTCTCTCTCTCAAAAAAAAGAGGATCCAGACACAAACCCACATAATTTTTAACAAAGACATAAAAAACATAAACTGAAAAAAAGCTTATTCACAAATGCTGGCTAAACTGGATATCGACCTGAAGACTGACAATAGATACACATCTCTCACCCTGCACAATGCTTGATTCAAAATGCATCAAAGACCTTAAATTTAAAACCAGAAATGCTGAAAACACCAAAGGAAAACAATAGTAATACACTGGAAGTTATACGAATAGGTAAAAACTTTCTGAACAGGACTCTAATAGGACGGGAAATAGTCCCATATCAACAAGTGGGACTCCATTAAATTAAAAAATTTCTTCACAGCAAAAGAAATCATCAGCAGAGTTGAACAGAAAGCCAACAGAATAGGAGAAGATCTTTGATAGCTATTCCTCAGAGGGCTGATATCTAGAATAGATAAAGAACTTTAAAAATTAGAGCTGGGCATGGTGGCACATGCCTTTAATTCCAGCACTTGGGAGGCAGAGGTAGGAGGATCACCATGAGTTTAAGGCCACCCTGAGAATACATAGTAAATTCCAGGTCAGCTGGGCCAGAGTGAGACCCTATCTAAAAAAACAACAACAACAACAAACAAACAAAAAAAACAAAACAAAACAAAACAAAACAAAAACCTCTAAAAAACACCAAAAACTGTAAAATTTTCAATCAATAAATGGCCTAATGAAGTGAACAATTACCAAAAGGAAAAGACAAAAATGGCCAACAGACACCTAAAAGAGTTTAATATTCTTAACAATCAAGAAATACAAATTAAAATGAGTTTAAAATTTCATTTCATCACTCTCAAGAAAACTAATAGCAAATGCTGGTGAAGTTATGGGGGGATGGGACCTCTTATTCACTGTAGGTAAGAGTGTAAACTGGTGCAGGCTCTATGGAAATCAGTGTGGCGGCTTCTCAAAAAGCTAAAAATTAAGTGTCTGGGCACATACCCAAAGGACTCTATGTATCCAGTCACAGAGATATGCTGTGGTGCTTTAAATGTAAATATCCCCATAGCCTGAGATAGCTTTGATTATGCTTTCTACTTAGTTTCCAGCAGATGGAGCCCTGCTGAAGTAGATGTGTCATTGGGAGTGGATCTTGAGTTCAGCCCTAGGTGTGTGTTTAGTCAGCTCATGCTTGCTGGTGCTGGTTGTTGTCTCTCTGCTATGGATATATGATGAAGCCTCCCCTGGAATCCATAGGCCCCAAATAAACCATTTCCTCCAATAAACTGCTTTGGTCAGATGTTTGTCCAGCAATAAAAAGATAACTGAAACAGAAACTTGGTATCAAGAGTGGGGTGATGGACTTCCGGGTTAGATGGTGGCATAGGAGACACGCCAAACTGGATCAGGGAGGGATTTAAGCAAAACTACACTCTTCTTCAGAAAAGAGCAGAATATTTTTTAAGAGAAACAGTGGAAAAGCAGGAGACAGCCAGAAACCCACCATGGAGATTGCGGCCTGACCCACAGTACCCTGCTCCACAGCGGCTCCAAGCCGCCACTCCAACCCGCGGCTCCAAGCTGCAGCCCAGAACAGCTGAGCCTCCACTGCAGCTGCCGCCACCCCCAAAAAAGGGTGACTTTCCAACCTCATCAGTCTCCTCAGAGCCCAGAAATCGAAGAAAAGTCTGCTGAGCTACTGAAAGAGAAACAGGGGACCAGTGTGAACTACTACAGGCTTCCTGAACTTGCCAATCCCCCAACAATCAGAACACCAGTGAACTGGCAGAATTGAGCAACTAGCAGCAGCTCTGTACCACATCACCAACACTGGACCCAGCTGAGCCAAGCTCTACAGCTCAGGGAAAGAGGTAGGCACTCAGCATTCATGAGTTTGGAAGCCATACCAAAAGGCAACAAAGGCCTGCATTGGAAGTGCTAACATCTCTTTCAGGTCAGGGGAGGTTATGGGTTACATATTTGTGGTTGGCCTTACCATTTTCAAATAAGCTGAATATCAGGTGTTGAATATTGCTGCCTGTAATACTTTTAGATTTAAAGGGCCTTTATCTTTTGATTTTGTCATTATTGGGGCAGGGTCTGATTCCTAGCTGACGGGACTAAGGGTGTGGAGGAACACACACCCTTAAGGATTTTGACCCTATAAGACTGTTTGTTTCAATTCCCACACTTGTATACTCTGTGCTCATGTTAATTGAATGTGTATTTTGCTCAGTTGAAGTTTAGAACTTGCCACTAAATTGTTCCACCCAGTTCAGTACAATACTTGCTTAACAAGCAAATACAACAGCTAGGATTACTTCAGAGGCTGGACTTGGGTACAAGTGCTACACTTGGCACCTTAAACTCATATCCTGAAAGTATATAAAGGTGGATCACCACACCTAAGAACACTGCAGATAAATAGAAAACCTAAGCATCAAATCAATCCAGGATGCAAAAGTCACTACATTATAATACAAGAAACACAAAGAATCAAGACAATGCAATCCCACCAAAAATTATAAATCCATCAGAATTGTTCACCAATGAGACTGTTTTAGATGAAATTCCTGACAAAGATTTCAAAAGAATGATGTTATCTATCCTCAAAGAAATGAAAGAAGAAATAAAAGAAGAAATGAAAGGAATCAGAGAAGAAAACAAAGGAATTAAAGAAGAAAACAAACTCTTGAAAGAGCATACAGAAAAACAGTTTAACGAAATAAAAAGGTCATTACAGGACATGAATAAGGAAATAGAAATACTGAAGAAAAACCAGGCTGAAATCCTAGCTGTAGAGAACACAGTCAGTGAAATAAAAAACTCTGTGGAAAGTCTCACCAGTAAATGGATGAAGGAGAGGACAGAATATCTAAACTAGAGGACCAGATGGCAGACCTATCACAGTCCAACAAAGAGAAAGACAAGCTAATAGAAAGGTATGAATGGGAACTCCAAGACATCTGGGACACTATGAAAAGATCAAACATAAGAATTCAAGGTATAGCAGAGGGGGAAGAATTTCAATCCAGAGGCTTAGTAGGTGTTTTCCACAAAATCATAGAAGAAAATTTTCTCCAAATTGGGAAAGAAATGCCAATGCAGATACAAGAAGCATTTAGAACACCAAACAGACAAAACCTAGAAAGATCCTCTTCTCACCATGTTATAATTAAACTACTAAACATGCAAACCAAAGAAAATATATTGAAAGCAGTCAGAGAGAAAAATAAAATGACCTTCAAAGGGAAACCCATCAGGATCACAGCAGATTACTCCACACAAACTTTAAAAGCCAGATGGGCCTGGAATGATGTATTCCAAGTTCTGAAAGAAAAAAAAACCTGTCAACCAAGATTACTTTATCCTACAAAACTATCTATCCAAATTGATGGAGAAGTAAGGACATTCCACAACAAAGACAGGCTAAAGCAATTTATGGCAACTAACCCAGCTCTAGAGAAAATACTTGCAGGGATCATTCATGCTGAAGAGAAAGCAAAACACACACAGCAGGAAATAGGAAAAAATAAACCATACTCAAATAACAGTTAATACAAGTGAGTAAAGCGAAAACCAGGAAGAACTACAAAATAAGAAAGATGGAGAGATCAAATACATATTTTACAATAATAACTCTTAATATCAATGGCCTCAATGCCCCAAACAAAAGACATAGACTTGCAGACTGGATTAAAAAGCAGGATCCTACCATATGCTGCCTCCAGGAAACTCACCTCTCTTTAAAAGATAGAATCCTTCTTAGGGTGAAAGGTTGGAAAAAAGGTACTTCAAGCAAATGGGCCTATGAAATAAGCAGGGGTTGCTATCCTAATTTCTGACAGGATAGACTTCAAACCAATGATAGTGAGGAAAGATAAAGAAGGTCACTTTATACTGATTAAAGGAACACTCCAACAGGAGGACATCACAATCCTAAACATATATGCTCCCAACACGGCGGCTCCCAATTTCATCAAACAAACACTATTAGACTTAAGGTCAGAGATAACTCCTAACACAATAGTAGTGGGTGATTTCAATACCCCACTCTCATCACTTGACAGCAAAAAAAAAAAAAAAAAAAAAAATAAATAAACAGAGAGACATCTGCATTAAATGATATCATGGAACAAATGGACCTAACAGATATATACAGAACATTCCATCCAAATGCTATAGAATATACATTCTTCTCAGCAGCACATGGGACATTCTCTGAAATAGACCATATAATAGGACACAAATCAAATCTTAACAAATACAAGAAAATTGAAATAATCCCTTGGATGCTATGTGACCACAATGGGATTAAGCTGCAAATAAGAAACAACAAAAACTACAGAAAATACAGAAATTCATGGAGACTAAACAGTACATTATTGAACGATGTATGGGTCATTGAAAAAATTAAAAAGGAAATCAAGAAATTCATAGAATCAAATGATGATGAGAATACAACATACCAAAATCTTTGGGACACAATGAAGGCAGTTCTCTGAGGGAAATTTATAGCTCTAAATGCCTATATTAAGAAATTAGAGAGTTCACAACTAAACAATTTAATGCTTCACCTTAAGGCTTTGGAAAGAGAAGAACAAGGCAAGCCAATCAGTAGACAGGAAGAAATAATAAAGGTTAGGGCAGAAATCAATGAAATGTAAACCAAGAAAAAAAAATCAATGAAACAAAGAGTTGGTTCTTTGAAAGAATAAACAAGATTGACAAACCCTTAGTAAATCTGACCAAAAGAAAGAGAGAAGAGACAAAAACTGATAAAATTAGAGATGAAAAAAGGCAACATCACAACAGATACCAAAGAAATTCAGAAAATCATACCGACATGCTTTAAGAATATATATGCCTCTAAGTTTGAAAACCTGAAAGAAATGGATGATTTCCTTGATTCATATAACCTACCAAAATTAAATCAAGATGACATAAACCATTTAAATAGACCTATAACAACCACAGAGATCCAAGCAGTTATAAAAAGTCTCCCAACTAAAAAAAGCCTATGCCCAGATGGATTCACTGCTGAATTTTACCAGACATTCCTGGAAGATCTAACACCAATGCTTCTCAAACTTTTCCATAAAATAGAAAAGGAAGAAATTCTACCGAAATTCTTCTATAAAGCCAGCATCACCCTGATACCAAAACCGGACAAAGACAGATCAAAAAAAGAAAATTACAGACCAATCTCCCTCATTAATATAGATGCAAAAACTCTCAACAAAATACTGGCAAACAGAATACAAGAATATACTAGAAAGATTATTCACCCTAACCAAGTAGGCTTTATCCCAGAGATGCAGAGATGGTTCAACATATGCAAATCCATAAATGTAATACATCATATAAATGGTCTGAAGGACAAAAATCACATGGTCATCTCAATAGATGCAGAAAAGGCATTTGACAAAATCCAACACCCCTTCATGGTGAAAATATTACAGAAACTGGGAATAGAAGGAACATATCTCAACATAATAAAAGCTATCTATGACAAACCTATAGCCAACATAATACTAAATGGGGAAAAACTTGAAGCTTTTCCTCTAAATTCAGGAACAAGACAAGGGTGTCCACTTTCCCCACTACTATTTAATATAGTACTGGAAGTCTTAGCCATAGCAATAAGACAAGAGACACTCATAAAAGGGATACAAATCAGAAGGGAAGAGATCAAATTATCATTATTTGCCGACGATATGATTCTATACATAACAGACCCTACATGTACACATTAATGAAATGGAAACCAAAAAAAAAACAATCAAAAAAATCAATGAAACAATGAAACAAGATTGACAAACCCTTAGCAAATATGATCAAAAGAAAGAGAGAAGAGACAAAAATTGATAAAATTAGAGATAGTGTTGATAAACACTTTTAGTAATGTAGCAGGATACAAAATAAACACATGGAAATCAGTAGCTTTTCTATACACTAACAAGAAATGTGCAGAAGATGAAATCAGGGTATCTCTTCCATTCACAATTGCCTCAAAAAATAAAATACCTTGGATTAAACTTAACCAAGGAAGTAAAGGATCTCTACAATGAGAACTTTAAAAAAACTTGAGCGACAAACTGCACAAGACACAAGAATATGGAAAGACATCCCATGCTCCTGTATTGGGAGAATCAATATTGTGAAAATGATAATCTTACCAACAGCAATCTACATATTTAATGTGATCCCCATTAAAATCCCAATAGCATTCTTCACAGAAATAGAAAATACAATCCTAAAATTCATCTGGAAACACAAAAAACCTTGAATAGCCAAAACAATTTTGTGCAACAAAAATCAAGCTGGTGGTATAACCATACCCAATTTTAAGTTATATTACAAAGCCATAGTAACAAAAATAGCATGGTACTGGCACAAGGACAGACAGGTAGATCAATG
Organism: Orientallactaga sibirica; assembly: GCA_036365145.1. Taxonomy (NCBI): domain Eukaryota; kingdom Metazoa; phylum Chordata; class Mammalia; order Rodentia; family Dipodidae; genus Orientallactaga; species Orientallactaga sibirica. The sequence goes on from JAEOAD010000020.1 coordinate 2,110,263, forward strand.
GAACAGAATAGAAGACCCAAATCTTAATCCAGGCAGCTACAGCCACCTGATTTTTGACAAAAATATCAAAAATATTCATTGGAGAAAAGATAGCCTCTTTAACAAGTGGTGCTGGGAAAACTGGGCATCTGTAGGATAAACATAGATCCCTGTCTCTCTCCATGCACAAAAGTCAAGTCAAAATGGATCAGGATCCTGAAACTCTGAAACTGCTAGAGGAAAAGGCAGGGGAAACCCTTCAACATATTGGCATGGGCAAGGACTTTCTGAATATAACTCCAATTGCTCAGCAAATAAAACCACTATTCAACCACTGGGACCTTATGAAATTACAAAACTTTTGTACAGCAAAGGACACTGAACAGAGCAAAAGACAAACTATAGAATGGGAGAAAATCTTTGCCAGCTATACATCTTACAGAGGATTAATATCCAGAATATATAAAGAACTCAAAAAACAGAATAATAAGAATTCAAACAACCCAGTTAAAAAATGGGCTATTGGAACTAAATAGAGAATTCTCAGAAGATGAAATACAGATGGCATATAAACATCTAAAAAAGTGTTCCACATCCTTAGCCATCAGGGAAATGCAAATTAAAACCACTTTGAGATTCCATTTCACTCCTGTCAGAATGGCTACCATCAAGAAAACAAATGACAATAAATGTTGGCATGGATGCGGAAAAAGAGTAACACTTCTACACTGTTGGTGGCAATGTAATCTGGTCCAGCCATTGTAGAAATCAGTGTGCAGGTTCTTGAGACAGCTAAAAATAGATTTACCATATGATTCAGCTCTAGCACTCCTAGGAATATATCCAGAGGACTCTTCTCACTACCTTAGAGATACTTGCACAACCATGTTTATTGCTGCTCTATTCACAATAGCTAGGAAATGGAACCAGCCTAGATGTCCCTCCACAGATGAATGGATAATAAAGATGTGGTACATTTACACAATGGAGTTCTATTCAGTGGTAAAGAAAAATGAAATTATGAAATTTGCAGGGAAATTGATGGATCTGGAAAGGATTATACTAAGTGAGGTAACCCAGGCTCAGAAAGCCAAACGTCACATGTTCTCTCTCATATGTGGAACCTAGCTACAAATGTATAGACTTGTGTGTGAACTGGAACCAAAAATAGGTACCAGAAACCAGTAAGCTGGTAAAAGGCTATAAGGGAGGGAGGAAAGGGAAGGACTTAAGTGTATGGTATTGCACATATGTAAGTAGAAGAACAGATTACATGGAGGGGAATGGCCTAATTGAGGCCATGGGAAGAGAATGCATAAAAGAAGGACAGGGGGAGGGTCATTCTAAATTCAAGATAGTGTGAATAAGACTTTTGTAAACCTACTTTTTTGAATAATGGCACATCCAGAAGCTGTAGACTGTTCGTAGAAAATTTTCAGTGCCTGGGATGGGATACCTTCCAGTGAATTGTTGGCCAAGGAGGTTCTGGTAGCCTCCAAAACATTAAAGGCTTTTCCCAAAGTCCTTGGTTTCCCTTGAGAAACAGATAGTAAAACCCTATTGCTAAAGACATTTCTTGCCCGAGAGGCAAGGTCACTGAGAAAGCAAGCTGGTGCTGAGCAGAAAACCTCCTCCCTGTAGACCAGCCAACTGAAAGCTGGAAAAAGCTGCACTGCATGCAGCCGTATGGGAGACAGAAGTCATCAGCAGTGAAAAGAGTGGACACTGAAAATTCAAATTTGGCCATACAGGCCCAATGACGGAACAAGTGCAATAGTGGCATGTCTGCTCTTGGGGTAACCAACTGCTCCATAATTGGACTGAAGGCCCTCTCTACGGGAGGGAATACATACCTGGTACTGAAAAACCTAAGCAAAAGTCTATGGCAGGGGAGGTCATGAGCCTTAGGGGTTTAAAGCCTGCTCTTGTCTGACTAAATGTATATATTATTCCCACCAAGCTGCCCTGGGGGCACTACACTTAATGTTCATGTTCACATATTAACGCTACTCTCACTTCTGGTTAGAGAAGCTTCTCTTTTCAGATGGTGATGACCACTGGGATGACCCAAGAGGCAACATAGTGCTGAGAAGAAGGGATGGAGTAGTGCCCAGCACAAACACCTCTGTCACACCCTGCAAAGCTCAGGGACCATTGCAGAAGAGGGACGGATAGAATGGAAGAGCCAAAGGAAGGGTACGACTCCTTACAATGCAACTGCCCAGACAGAAATTGGCCTCGATATCCATGACCTTGCAGTGCCTAGCAATACCTTCTCAAGACCCTCAAAATAGAAGAAAAAGATGATGACATCAAATTAAAAGAGAGACTAATGGAGAGAGGGAGGGGGTATTATGGAGATTGGAGTTCTAAAGTGGAATGGGGGTGGGGAGGGAAATATATGTTTTTTGTATGTAAGTGTAGAAGTTGTCAATAAAAAAATAATAATTAAAAAAAAGAGTGGGGTAATGAATCTGGTCATGTGGTTTTTGGTCTTTTGGAACTTGTTTGTGGGAGGAATATGGAAGGATTTGGTACTTTATACTGGAAAACACTTGCAGTGTTATTAGCAGAGCATGATGGGTTATTTTGGTGTGTTTGAAAATACTGAATGCAGAGAAAATTCTGACTGTGAAGGATTGGGCTATGAAGTTTCAAACGGGAAGGAAAGAACTTTGTTAAAACTGGGATACTGGCGGAAAGACTGGCTGAATTCTGCCCATGTCCTGAGAATTTGAGCAAAGTTGAGTTTAAAAGTAATGGTGTGGTTGGTGAAAGTATAGAATAAAGATATGAATGATGTACAGTTTATCATTGGAAAAATTCAAGCCAGTTTGAAGTATAGACATAGAGACTAGTTTTAGACTCAAACTAAATTAAAAAAAAAATTTTATTGACAACTTCTATACTTACATACAAACAACGCATAATATTTCCCTCCCCTTCCTCAAGCTAAAATTTTTAAGGAGATTATCACCATTAGAAGTGAAACAACTGTTTTTCATTGGGACAATGATAAAGATGTCCCGAGGGTAAAAACTAACCATGAAAGGCTCAAGCTAGTAAGAATGCAAATTCTTTTGAAAGGAGAGGACTTGAGGAAAGCCTAGTAAAGGAGTATCCTGCTATTCAAGGTTATATTTTATTCTCCCTTGGATTTACAAATTTGGCTATGCTATCTACCTGGTATGTTTTGGAAGGGTAAGAATGCAGGAAAGAGGTTCCTGAAAGGCACACAGTCCCAGGAGCTGCTGAAATGTGGGAAAGTGAAGCAGGGTTGAAATCCCTGTAGGAGACCCTGTAAGGCCGCTGTATGGAGTTATGAAGATGAACTGTGGTTGCAATGGAGAACCCAGAGTTTGGATACCAGTACTATGGGCTGGCTACCAGTGAGAGCTGCTGACTCAGGATAGTGTTTTTCCAAGCTGTGAGCAGTCCAGGTGGAGGGGTAGAATTGAAAACCCAGAGACTTTATTACTGGTTACAGATGTAGGAACTTGGAACTTTAGATGTTTGATGTTCACCTGATGGCTATTGATTTTGCATTTCCTTTTTATGCCTTCTTTTTGCAATGGGAATGTTTACTCTGCCATAATGTGTTGGAAGTATGTAACTTCTGTTTTAATTTTACAGGACCCACAGTTAGGAGACAATATTAGTTTTTAAAAAAATTGTTTGCAAGAGAGAGAGAGAGAGAGAGAGAGAGGAGAGAGAGAGAGAGAGAGGAAGAGAGACAGAGGGAGAGAGAGAAAGCAAGAGTGGATCCACCAGGGCCTCTAGCCTCTGCAAACTCCAGGTACATGTTTCACTTTGTGCATCTGGCTTTATGTGGGTACTGGGGAATCAAACCCAGGTTGTTAGGCTTTGTAAGCAAGTGCCTTAACTACTGAGCCATTTCTCCAGCCCTAAGAGACAATCTTGAATCTCAGATGAGACTTTGGACTTCTTAACAGTGTTAAACTTGGTAAAGAGTATGGGGACCTTTGAAGTTGGACTAAGTGTAATTTGCATTGTGAGATGATCATGAATCTACTGGGGACATATAGCTTCAGATGTTTTTGATTAAGCTTCCTATTTAGTCTCTAGCAGGTGGAACCCTACTGGAGGAAGTGTGTCACTGGGGGCAGATCTTGAGTCCAGCCCTAGGTGTGTGTTCAGAGTCAGCTTGTGCTTGTTGGTGCTGTTGTCTCTCTGCTATGGATGTATGATGAAGTAAGCCAGATTCTTCTGCCATGATGAAGCTTCCCCTGGGATCTGTAAGCCTGAAATAAACCCTTTCCTCCCATAAACTACTTCTAGTTGGATGTTTGTCCAGCAGTGAGAAGGTACTGCAACATTTGCACATCCATATTCATCACTATTATATTCATACAGCTAAGAAATGGAATCACCTTTGTTGTATATCAACTGATGAAGGGATAATGAAAATATATATATATATATATATATATATATATATATATATATATATATATATATGAATTTTGTTTGACCATAAAGAAAAATGAAGTTATGAAATTTGCAGGAAAGTGGATGGAATGGCAAAACCATACTAAGAGAGGTAACCCAGGCCCAGAAAGATAAAATTCACATGTTCTTCATATGTGGATCCTAACTTTTAAGTATTCTAAGTATATAAATAATGAATGTAAGAGTTTGCACTGGCTATGAATTGAGATAGAAGACAATGAGATGGAAATAAGAGGAGATAACAGAATGGGAAGAGAACAAAGGAAACATGCATGTACTAGGAGAGAGGAAAGGAGGCCATAGCAATACTTATACATAGCAATACAATACAAAAAGGAGTAGAGAGCAATACCCCCTACTTTATTAGCAAGATTCCTACTTATAAATTTTTTTAAAAATTTTTTTTGGAGAGAGAGACAGAGAGAGAGAGAGAGAGAGAGAGAGAGAGAGACAGAGAGAGAGACAGAGAGAGAGAGAGAGAGAGAGACAGAGAGAGAGACAGAGAGAGAGGGAGGGAGGGAGGGAGAGGAAGACAGATGGGCGCGCCAGCAGTGTCTCAGCTGCTGAGAACGAAATCCAGATGTGTGTGCCCCCTTGTGGTCAAGTGCGGCATTGCACCCTTGCGTCACTTTGCATCTGGCTAAACGTGGGACCTGGAGGTTGGAACCAGTGTTCTTAGGCTTAGGAGGCAGGCGCCTTAACCCCTAAGCTATCTCTCTAGCCCCTACTTATAAATTTTTTAAACACAGAGAGAGAGAGATAAGAGAAGAGAAGAGAAGGGAGGAGAAGAGGAGACAAAGAGAATGGCTGTGACAGGGTCCCTAGCCATTGCAAACAAACTCTAGATCTGGATTTCCTGGGTACTGAGGAATCAAACCCTGACCATTAGGCTTTGAAGGCAAGCATCTTAACTGCTGAACCATCTTTCCAGCCCTTACTTATGATTTTATAAACAAATGGTGCTTGGGATGTGACTTAGGTGACAGAATGCTTGCCTAGTATACACTGCATAAACCAGGCATGATGGTACACACCTGTAATACCAGCACTCAGGAACTCAAAGCTTAATTACCTGGGTTAAATTACACAGTATGCATGCATAGCCAGATGCACAAAGTGTTGCATGCATCTGGAGGCAGGAGGGTCAGAAATTAAAGTCATCCTCCACTACATAGTTTGAGGGCATCCTGGAATACTTTTGGCTGATTGCTTAATTCTTCTCACATTTGAGTTTTCTTTTGATCAGCCAGCAGATGGCACTACAAACCTAAACTTCATTCACACCAGACATGCTGATGGGAACACCAGTAACATACATTGCTTAAAATTTTGGTTGGGAATAAACTAAAATAAAAAAATTCAGCCAGGCATGGTGGTGCACGCCTTTAATCCCAGCACTTGGGAGGCAGAGGTAGGAGGATCACCGTGAGTTCAAGGCCATCCTGAGACTACATAGTGAATTCCAGGTCAGCCTGGGCTAGAGTGAGACCCTACCTTGGAAAACCAAAAATAAATAAATAAATAAAAAATAAAAAAAAATTCAAAAAAAAAAAAAAAACTTTGGCTAGGGAGGTGGCTCAGTGAGGCTGGGGAGATGGTTCAGTGGATAAAGTGCTTGCTGTGTAAGCATGAGGACCTGAGTTTCAGTCCCCATGACCTGCCCATAAAGCATGGTGCTGTGGCAGCCATCTGTATATGAGGAGAAGGGAAGTGGAGACAGAAAAATTTCCAAGGTCATGGGGCTAGCTACCCTGGTAAACACAGTGTTAAACAACTATGAGAAAGAGAGATCCTGCCTCAAACAAGGTAGAAGGTGAGGCCCAACACCCAAAAGTTATTATCTCATCTCCATGATCACATGGTTTGTGGCATGTGTGTGCCTGCACTTGTACATGAACACTCACATGTACACACTATATGCACACACACCTCTCACACACATACAAGATAAAGAACATTGCTATTAGCCATGCTAGAAGCAGTAAAAATAAAATAAATAGGCAGTTTAATTTTAAGGACAATATATTAAAAACATTTCTAACAACGTATATAAAATTATTCATGAAATATTTAGCATTTTGTGCTAATTGTAGAACTCAAAGTATATTTTATTATTGCACACATCATGACTCAGATTAACCACCTTTCAAGAGACTCACTAGCTAGGTACCATGTGTAGCTGCTGCTCTGGACACATATCTCTTCGCAACTCAGTCAGAGTATTCAGAGAAAGCACTCAGGTCTAGGTTTAATCTATAAAAACAGTTTTAAGAAACCAACCTCTTGTTCTTGTTCAGGTACTGGATTGTTGAGTCTGTGCTTTTTAAGGGGCTATTGATAAAGCTATTCTATCCTAAGCCCAGGCATTTTCTTTGGTTGCACCAGATGCAGGCAGACATAAGGCCTGATCCTCACATTCATGGTTGGTTAATCCCCATAAACAAAGGCAAACACACTAGAGAATCATTTGAGTTTCCTGTGGTTGTGTGTAATTTCTTTGTTAGGTTACATTCTATCTCTGGGATTGCTCCATGTGGCATTTGTTGAAGGCTCCCAGTGGGTGCTCTGATTTGACTTCCATATGGCAAACTCTGTCTTAAGACACTTGTACAATTTTGGGCCACAAAATGCAGAACACATTACACTACTCTAGACTTAGTCTGCTCTGACCACTAATGACAAGCAGCCAGGACAAACAGTTTCTTGTCATGGGTTTAGGAAGGCCTTTTCAATGAGGCTATGTTTGTTCATGGCTTATAATGAATTATTTGAATGTTTGATTTCCCTTTTATATCCTTTGGATAATAAATAGATACTCAGATCCTGGACGGTGCCTCAGTAACACAGAGGTCTGTCTGTTGGAGGTGTGGATGTTTTGACTAACAGAGGTAGTGGCAGTTTGGGTGCTCGTGGAGTTTCTCCCTCTGATAACAACAAAGCTATTCTACTTTTACTCCACATTGTATTTACTTGTTTTCAGAAAGACAATATATCTACAATTGAGGTCACAGAGAACATCAAAAGGTCTTCCATACTAAGAGCTACTATTTTTAAAATTATCTAAATAGCAAATAAAAAACATCAGGTAGATAGGAGAGGGTTGGCAGGACAAAGGGAAAATCAACAGTGTTGGTTTCAAAGTCCTTGAAGCAAAAGGCCATGTGAAATTTCAGCAGGGCTGTTGCAATCAAGCTGATTTTAAAGAGGATCAGCTGGGAAGAAAATAGTCAACTATTGACTTTCTTCTGTGTCTGTGGGGAAGAAAGCCCTTACTGTTGTCTTTTTAAAGATCAAGGAAGAACTTACACTGACACACAGGCAGGAGGCCCTGGCTTTCGGGAGGGGCACATCCTTTCATTGTTTTCAGGGTGGTGAAACGAGGCCAATGGGCATCTTCCTGGAGAAAAGCAGTCCCAGCCTTTTGGTTGGGACTATTCTCACAAGGTCTAGGGCACCCAAACATTACCCATTCAGGGCTGGAAAGCCAGGTAATGTGACTGGACTTTGGAAAGTTTAAAAACACAGAGAAGGCTGAAACCCCCTCCTTTTCTCCCAGAGAGTGACTACAACCCATGAGAGGGTCCAGCAGGGTTTGCCATCGTAGTTATCTCCCTTCTACATACTGATTCCAGGATTTCACTTCTCAACAGTGGTTTGGCTTTTACTCACTGGACCCTCGTAAATAGTGTAGAACAGTCAGCCTGTCAAGATGAAGCATTTGCCACCTTTCTGGGCGGCTTGCAGTTACGTTCAGCTAACCATCAGGCAGGGAGGATGCATGAGAAGAAAGGGTCAGTGTGATTTGAGGTGCTGGTCCTCTTTAGCCATGAGTTTGCTGTTGCTCTTTTCCTCAGGAGAAGCCAGTGAGTTAGTAAGTGAAGGGCCAAAGCGGGTACCACAAAGAGCTTTGGTTTGTATAGTAAGCCCCACCGAAAGTGCTCACTTTTCTCCTGCTTCTGGAACCAACAAGAGGAGTAGAATTAGAAGGTACTTTTCAGCATTGTACTTGTATTGCTCCTTGAGCAATGCCCAGAGGATGGTTAGACATTCTTGGAATTCTAGCTCTTTAGCAGTCAGTGAAATGGTTGATTCTGATAAGGTGACCAGGGACCTCTGGCCTCAGGATGGCAAAGAGATGAGAGGTTCTGAATGGTGCATGAAAAATAAATTTGTCATCTGGCACATCTTCATGGCCAGAGAGCCTGGACCAGAGAGGGTAGGGAAGCTGCAGTCAGACCCTGGGTGCAGTGCTTCCTTCTCACCAAACTGAAAACATGCTGTTAATAACTATCCAAGTCCTGTAGCCTAAACTGTCACTCCCTCCCTCTTCATTAAAAGTGTGATTTCTGGGCTGGAGAGATGGCTTAGCGGTTAAGGCACATGCCTGTGAAGCCTAAGGACCCTGGTTGGATTCCCCAGGTCCTACATAAGCCAGATGCCCAAGGGAGCCCATGCATCTGGAGTTTGTTTGCAGTGGCTAGAGGCCCTGGCACACTCATTCTCCCTCTCCCTCTCTCTGTCTCAAATAAGTAAAAATAAAATCTTTAAAATTTTATTTATTTATTTTTATTGTTTTTTATTTTATCTTATCTTATTTTATTTTTTTATTTTTGCGAGGTAGGGTCTCACTCTGGTCCTCCAGGCTGACCTGGAATTAACTATGTAGTCTCAGGGTGGCCTCGAACTCTCGGCGATCCTCCTACTTCTGCCTCCTGAGTGCTGGGATTAAAGGCGTGCGCCACCACGCCCTGCTAAAATTTTTTTTAAAAGTGTGATTTCTTACAGGAACTCCAAAGAGGAGGTAAAAGAAGGGGGAGCACTCCATTCCCAAATGATGCCTCTTTTGCTCTGGTATATTTCCCTGCAACCTTTGCTCTGCACATTTTTCATGGCTTTATAAAAGTGGTACTACAGCCTTTAAGCCAGGTTTTACTTGTCTGTTGCCTTTGTTTTGCTAAATTAAAGTTACTGGAGAAGGAGATGTAGATTTGGTAGACAAAGCCGAAGATAAGGATCTATTTCCTCTACAAGTCCCAGTGGAAGAGTGGTTTATGAATACCTTTCTTATCTCCTTTCTCAGTTTCACTATCAGATGTGAGTGGAACTTATGGGCACAGGGTCATACTAATAGTATACCCTCGAAACTGTGATGGTGTATTGGCTCTCTACATCTTTTTATTTATTATTTTATTTTATTTTATTTTATTTTATTTTAGAGAGAGCGAGTGAGAGACAGAGAGAGAGAAAATTGGTCCACCAAGGCCTCAGCAACTGAAATCGAACTCTGGATGCTTGTGCCACCTACTGGGCATGTGCAACTTTGCTCTTGCCTCACCTTTGTGTGTCTGGCTTATGTGGGATCTGGAGAGTTGAACATGGGTCCTTAGGCTTCACAGGCAAGCGCCAGCCCTCTCTACACCTTTTACTGTACTCTAATAAGACCCTCAGATACCAGGGAGCTAGTGCAGCAGCAAGATGTGCACTGGGTGTTATATCCAGTGCTGTTGGATTGGGAAAGGCAGCTTAGTGTTAGGCAGATGCTGATGACAGACCATCTCCCTCCTCGGACCAGAAATGTCTCCTGCACATCTGTCCCACCCTCTATGCTCAAGGTCCAGTTCTGGCACAAATGCAGTACACCTGTGATTTAGTCATGACACTACACTTAGTTAGCTATGCAATATCAGACAAATCCCTCTGTCCCTAAAACACTTGAGGATCTGAGGCAGACAGAGAATAATACTTGTTGCACTTAGCTTATGGGGTGCAATTAAGAATACAGTTGGATAATACAAGAAGGTGCTTTGAAAACTTTGAATTGCCTTGTAGGTGAGCTCTCTTTCTTTGTCACATGTTTTCCTTTTCCAGGCATATAGAATCCTTTGGCATTCCTAACATTTAAATTATTTTATACAACATGAAAACACTCTATAAATTAGGAATATAGCTAACTTTTTTGTTGCCCTGCAAGGTTTTCTTTCCATTTATTAAGCAAACCAATTACAGAGATTTGTAAAAACATGCCCAACATACCACACCATAACAATGACTGTAAGAAGTTTTATATACAAAGTATCAAAAGTATCAAAGTCAGGACTAGGTGAGATGAGTCAGTCAGACAAGCTCTTCTGCAGGTTTCATGGATTGCTTTGGACCTTTTCCCTCCTGTGTCTCCCTGTCTCTTTCTCTAACATAAACACATTTGTTTTGAAACAGGGCTAGCTCATGCTAGCCTAGAATTCACTGTGTGGGCCAGGGTGGCCTTAAATTTGAGATCCTTCTGCCTCCTCCTCCTGAGTGTTAGGATTATAGGGCATATAATCCTATGTCTGATCATTCTCATACACTTTTTCTTTTGTTTTGTTTTTGAGGTTGAGTCTCATTGTAGCCCAGGCTAACCTGGAATTCACTATGTAGTCTCAGGGTGGCCTCGAACTCTTGGCGATCCTCCTACCTCTGCCTCCTGAGTGCTGGGATTAAAGGCATGTGCCACCATGCCTGGCGATTCTCAGACACTTTTATCTCTCTCCACACAAAGCATGTTAATAAAGCAAGTCCCATTAATCAATACCATTGGCAGTCCAACTACATCTTTGTAGTGTGTGTATGTTTTACTAAAATGAACAATGAATTAAAAATGCTGTGGCAGGGAGTTTAGGGAGATGGCTTAGTGGATCAAGCATTTGTTGCTTAAGCCTGAATACCCCAGTTTAATCTATAATCTCAGCATGCTGATGGTGCGATGGGAGGCAGAGACTGGAGAATTTGCTAGAAGCTTGCATGGATAACACAGCAGCTAGTAATAATAACAAGAAGATTGAGAGTCAGACTGCCTCATAATGGGGAAGAAGATGAGGATTGACACCCAAAACTTGTTCTCTGACCTCACATGCAAGCCATGGCATATATATGCACACATAAAAATTAAAAAAAAAAACAAAGAAAAATGCTTTGATAACAAAATGGTCTTACTAGAAAGTGTGTTCTTAGGAGATTATTGATATCTTGCTCCTATTAAATTTAAATTTTTCTATATGAAAAAAGATACTACAAGTAAATACATTAGGAAAAGCTTAGGCCACATCTATGAGAAAGGGTTAAATTATTAATATTAGGGAATAAGATTTCTATAACTTGATTTAAAATTAGTAACACAAGAGATATAAATTGTCAATCACAGAAAAGGAAATATTAATGGCAAAACACAAAATGAGATGTCAGTTTCATTGGCAGTTACCAGTTTTTGCTCATCAAATTGATAAAAATTCAAGACTGGTGTCAATGAGAAATGGTAAGACAACTGGAAAATGGACACTGCTTGGTTGCTGGACCTCCTGCAACATGCTAACAAGGTTATTAGGCACCACGATCAGCGGGTAAAACCTTTAACTCATCTATATAAATATAAAAAAAATATATATATACAAAATATATAAAAATATAAAAATAAGCCAGGCATGGTGGCGCACACCTTTAATCCCAGAACTTGGGAGGCAGAGGTAGAAGGATCACCATGAGTTTGAGGCCACCCTGAGAATACAGCGTGAACTTCAGGTCAGCCTGGGCTACAGTGAGACCCTGCTTCAAAAAACAAAACAAATAAAATAAAATAAAAGTGTCACTAATAATATGTTCACAAAATATTTATTGTATCAATTTTATAAGGTGGAAGAAACTGGAATACCTCTTGATGGGTGACTAGATATAAAAGAACTCACAGTGGTTGTCATCATCTGCAGAAGACCTGCATAATATTGGGCTCATAAGCATGTTGTCATGAATGATGGGGGAGGGCAAGAAAACAATATCAAAATAGAAAAGGGACTAGTTCAAAAAAAGAGGGAGGGGGTTCAGTGGTGCATGAATGGTGGAGGGGGGAAATTATGGTGATAGGAAGGGATTATGATCAGTGTACATAGTCTATATATATGGAGGTTGTCATAAATTAAAAAAATATTCAAAAAGAAAAAAACTAGGGAAGAGTTAAAAAGGATGGGAGAATGTTTATGTGTTATGAGAGTTAATATGGTACAAATATATTTTATAACATATAAAGTAAAATAATATTTTCTTTTTTTGGTGTATGTGTGGTATATGTACATATGTATATGCCCCATGAGAATAAAGGTGGAGGACAGAAGAGGACATTAGGTATACTTTATCCCTTTATTGCTCTCTTGCCTTAGTTTCTTGATACAGAGTCTCTCACTGTACCTGGAACTTATGATGCTTTTAGTTATACTCGCTGACCAAGGGACCTCAGCCATCCTCCTGTCTCTACACCCATCAGTGTTGGGGTTGCAGTGTCATGGCCATGCCTGGCAACATTTTTCTTTTGATCTAACATTTTGGCTCCCTGTAGAGGTAGAAGACTAGGAAGGAAGGTCTGAAGTGTTAGATTGGTATGGCAAAGGAAGGAGTGCCAGCTTTTAGTCTTTTTTAAATTTAAATTTAATTTTTATTTTAGTTATTTGAGAGAGTGCTAGAAAGAGGGAGAGAGAGAAAGAGAAAGAGAGAGAGATAGAGATAGAGATAGAGAGAAAGAGAATAGGCGTGCCAGGGCCTTCAGCCACTGTAAACGAACTCTAGACATGTGTGCCACCTTGTGCATCTGGCTTACTTGGGTTCTGGGGAATCAAACCTGGGTCCTTTGGCTTCACAGGCAAATGCCTTAACCACTAAGCCATCTCTCCAGCCTTAAATTTATTGATTTTTAGTTTAAAAAAATTTTTATCTTATTGGTTTGAGAGAGACCTAGAAAGAGGCAGAAATATATAGAGTGCCAGCTTTTGACTGTGATGTTTTAAGGTTTACTTTGAAAAGAAGGTACTTGGACCCCACCCAAAAGCAATATGGTTGGGTAAATATCTGCTGTCTCACAGAAGCTAATAGCTACAACCACAGATGAGTACTTAGCATACTGCTCTCCTACACTTCCAGCTATAGCAACTACCCGCCCTCTCCCTTCCTTCCCTCCCTCCCTCCCTCCCTCCCTCACTCCTTTTCTCCTCCCTTCCACCCTCCCTCCCTTCCCTTCTCCTTCCTTCCTTCTATTTGGGGATTGAACCCAGTGCTTGGGCATACTAGGAGTTACATCATTAGTCCATGCTTCCTTTCTTTTTTTTTTTTTTTTTTTTTTTTTTTTGGACATAGGGAAGGGCTTGGTATCAGGTTTGCTCACTCCTATTCCTAAGGAAGGTGTGAGACGCAGGCATTAGTCTCCAGCTGGTTCTTTATGAATTAGCACAATAATTACAATAATTAGCAAAATAGTACAATAAGTACCAGGCCTTAACATAGACACTCTTGGGTCTGTCTAGGGAATATTCAAAGTACTGGGGAAGTGGGGATGTTTGGGCTTGTATTCTTATCTTCCCTTAGTCATGTGAGTCTTGCTCATGATATAGCTGGTGCTGTTTCTGCTCCCTTTCCCAGAAACACTGACCCATAGATAGAGACTTTGGATGTTTTTCTCTACAAAGCACTTCGCTTTCAGGTAAAAACATTACTCCACCAAATGACTTCTGATCATTTGCAGGAGCTTGGGAAATGAGCCATGACACAGGTATGTATGTTGACCAGGGGACTTCTGCAGGCTCTGTATGACTAGGATGAATGGTGAGTATTCCATTACTTGCATTGTGATGGATACAAGATGATCCTGGGGTCTTCTGTTGATAAGGAATACCTATAAGATGCTGGGGAAAGCCCTGTTTTGTGTGTGGTTTCAATCAATTAATTTGAAGGAGATTTGGCATTTTCCTTTGTACTGAAGGGGGAAGATAAAGCACGAGGGCAGCAGAGATGGCATCTTTTCAAAGCAGAGGAAGAAGAGGCGAGAAAGGGAAGAGGACTGAGCAAGAGTTAAAGCACCTCAGCATACCTTTACACATTACATTTCTTTATTTCATTAAGTAGCTTGCCTCTGCCCATTGAGTGTTGAAACCCAGATCAAATATGAATTGCTTTCTAAGACAAAGAGGCTAATTCTAAAACACTTTTTAGCCTACAACATTCATGAAAGGGGGAATGTCAGTCCCTTTACTTTCATCTTTAAACTTGATAAGAACAACCTGGGAGTGATGTTTGGGGAAAGGAAGAAATCCAGATAAAGGATCAAGAGATTAGGTCATATGTGTGAACTTTTGTGGGTTCCCTACCTCCTGGCCCCTGTCCTGCACAGGACACGACTCACTATCTGCTTCCGAAAATGATCCAGATTCGTCACTGGAGTTGGTTCCATAAGACTGCTCACATTTAATTTGGGGTCGGACTTGGTTGTATATTCCATCTCCCATCAGGCCTGGTTCCTGATGTTCTGTGGCAAGGAATCTGGCTCCCTGAGAACAGGGCGACGAGGAGAACTCACAGAGAGGGAGGCTGCAGGGTGACCCCCCACTCCCATCCTCTGCATAGGAATAGGAGGAACAGGAGCTAGAAGTCCTTGTCCTGGTCTCCAGGGGGGGTGAGCGAGGGCAGACTTTGATTGGCACTGGGCAGCTGGTGTTGGGCCGCATCCTTCCCGGCAAGTGGTCAGCCATCAGCCCACTGTGGGAATAGGCCTGTGAACTGGGGAGAGATTGACCAGCTCCCACCCACAGACCTTTTGGCACCGACTCAGAGAGGTCTTTGTCCAAATTGCTCACCCCAGAATATGAATGCCCTGGAGTGCTCACTTGGTCACAAGCACTTGAGGAGAAGATTACACTCCTCCGATCCAGCTCTCCTTCCTGTTTACAGAGAGCCTCAAGCTCAGGTCCCCTGAGTGGTGACTCAGTCGAGAAGTTGGACACATCCTTTTGGCCAACATGAGGCTGCCCATAATTTCCTGTGAAAGGGGTATAGTCAGTTTTAAGGTCACCCTGAGTGATCCCCTTGTCAAAAGGGCATGCTGGACTCCTGGCAAAGTGCTGTTGAGATGTACTGGGCAGGCCAGGCAACTCCACACCTTTTGTTATACCAAATAGAGACCTTAAACAGGAAGGTGAGGACACACTCCTGGATCTATCCAGGCAGGTGGCTCCTGCTGGGGGGGTGGGGCCAGGGCTGGGCTGTTTGTGGCCCATCTCCACATGACCTGCTCTATCCTTAATGTCAGACTCATCTCCAGACAGGCAGAGTGGGATGCTGTCTTCCTCATTATCTTCACTGGGTGGCTCACTTTTAATCTGCCCCACGAAGATCCCTGGCTTGAGGCTGTTGCCAGGATTATTTTCACCGAATGTGCTTGCAAAACCTGAGGTACTGTGTGATGATGCATTATAGACATTCTTGGTACATGCAAGCTGGTACTTCTTGTATCTAGGGTACTGCATCAACATGTCCTTTTCTGAGTTTTTCTTGGTGTCTGTGGATGTATCAGACTCGGGTAGCAAGGGTTCTTCCTTCTCTGCTACTGGGATGGCAGTGGTCTCAAAGTTGATGGGATCTGGAGGCATCTGGTCCCTAGGGCAAACCATCTTGGTTGTCTCTGAATCCATCGTCTCCTCCTCTTCTTCTTCTCCTGTGGAGTTCCCATGGTCCTCATTTGGGCGCTGGCACACACTGTCCTTTCGGCACACAAATAGTCCATCCTCACTGTTCAGGAGTTGGGTCTGCAGGAAGCTAAAGCACGAGTCTTCCAGGTTGTGCATGCGTAGGAACTCAGCACAGCGAATGACCTCACGTATGTTTTCTCTGCTGAGTAACAGTTTGGCAGTGTAGGCGAACTGTAACAGTGGCCCAAAGCCCCTGGCCGTGACCTGCAAAACAAATAGGGAAATTGCCAATATTACCATCAGCACTGCTATTGTCTCGAATCCCTCAACTGAAGCAAGATAACCAGACAGTGCTAATGTCCCAGAATAAAGACTGAAAAGGAGCAGTTAATCTCATACTGGGTCAGCAATGATTTTGCTTCCAATAATTAGTGTCTGTTGTGTACATGCCACTGCTGTACTTCATCACAGCACAAGCAGAACTGAAAATCACAAGGGTCAAGTGGTGAAACAAGATGACAATGGGTTCAGTATTTACACTAATGAAGTATCTTGGCAACACCACACAGAACAATGGGAAACCTATTAATTTCCCTCCCAATCAGTCCTGTTGAGAATCAATCTGCACAAGGAGGATAGCACTGTGACATGTCTCTTGAGCCAAAGAAAGCATTATAATTTCCTTGTCAACCACAAAACTGTTAAAAACTCAGTCTGTGGAGTTTCAAAAATAGTTTTTCCTCACAATGTTAAAAGAAGCATTAAAAGCAACTCTTGTTTGTGGGTTTTCATTCATAATGTCATGCCTAATTTTGATCATGGTATCTCCCCTGCCGGATAAGTACACCATACCTGATCTTATAATAATACCAGAGATGATAGCAATCAAAACCAATGTTCTCACCAAGGAGTAACTCTTGATCTATATAGAATGGGGGTTACACAGATAAGCAAGCTGGCTTTCATGTCAATGGATGAATACTGGAGTGGCATAGGACCTGGGCGATTACTTCCCTAATTATTTGCTATGCATCTGTTTTCTTTTCTAGTAAATCTTCTAAGGTCAAGTTTACTGTCATTTGCTGCTTATTAATTATATTACATAGAATGAAAATGTAGTACTTCTGCACAGTACCTGCCCCATGTGCATGCATACATAGTGACTTAAGACAATATGTTGCCTGAGGTCAACTGTTTTTTTCAGATGGAAACAGACTAAAGACTAAATTTCCCAGTGTTCCAGGTAGGTACCTTACTCTGTAACATTATATACCGCCTAGATTCTTGCAAACATTTCAGATCAAGGAAGAGAAGTTAGATCTATAAATCATGTGAACAAATATAAATGGTGTGCTTGCTGGAAGCTATAGTAGCAGTGATCAAAAATTTCTGCTAGGGGAATGAATGCAGAGGAAGATGAAAGCGTAAGCTATGTGTGGTTGATTTTTGCATGTCTTAAACTTCCTGTAGCACACAAAGCTAACTTTTTCAAAGACCTGTATCCATTGCTGAAGATACAACTTGAACATTATCTTCTTTTTGGGAACCCTCTCTGATTCTCTTAGAGAGAATGAATAGCATCATCTTCTCAGCTAACCTAAGAGAGGTAATGTCCTGGGTTCTTCAGGGAGCACTGATCTTATATCACTGTGGTCTTTCCAGTAAGAAAATATTTAGACATGTAACAAAATGGGATTTTAAGTGTCAATATTGTTGCAGTATATAAATAAAATTCTAAATTAAAAAAATTAAAAAGAAAAACAGCTAGGTGTATGGAACACAACTTTAATCCCAGCACTTGGGAGCTGGATGAAAAAAGATTCAGAATTCAAAGCTAATCTTGATTATATAGGAGTTCAAGGCCAGGCTGAACTAGAAGAGACTCTATTGAAACAAAACAAAACAAAACAAAACAAAATCAATGTCTGGTCTTCTTTAATGATAATTAGCTTTACCTATAGTATTTGTATTTTTTGGTTTTTCTAGGTATGGTCTCATTCTAGCCCAGACTGACCTGTAATTCACTTTGTAGTCTCAGGGTGGCCTCAAACTTACAGTGATCCTTTGCCTCCCAAGTGCTGGGATTAAACGCATGTGACACCACACCTGGCTTATCTATACTATTCTAATATAGAGAGCAAGTTCCTTCACACTGATGGGGCTTAGTTTCTCTTTGTAAATTTGCATCTAATCTAAAACAGGTTTGTTAAGATGGTAAATATTTGGTAAATTGATAGTTTATTGTTGAATATTTCATAAGAGTAACTGCAACTAACATAAAACTACCATGAACACAGTCTGGTAGGTGGGGATTCTTTCAAGCCACTTTTGGAATAAGGCATCATGACCAACCAATCAAACCAATGAGCTCAAAGACAGGGAATAGTCTTTATTTGTTCTATCTCTTAGTGCCAATATAAAAAATCATTGTTCATTGGGACTGGAGAGATGGCTTGGCACCTGCCTGTGAAGCCTAAGAACGCCCGTTCGAATATCCAGTCCCATGTTTAGCCAGATGCAAAAATGATGCAAGAACACAATGTCACACATGCACATAAGAGGGTGCACATGTCTAGAGTTCGTTCACAGCAGCTGAGAAGCCCTGGCACATCCATTCTCTCTGTCTGTCTCTCTCTGTCTTTCTCAACAAAAATCAGTTCATCAACCAACACTCTTGCATACTGAGGTGGTACTAGTTTCAGTAAATGTAGTACCCACTATATCTGTTTTATGTACATGTCTTGGGAATCAAATTCCTTCCCTCCCTTCCTCTCTTCCTTTTTTGAAGCAAAGTTGGAGTTTATTAAGAAAATATTTTAATATAAATGTAAGGAGAGGTATTAAGAGAAGGAAAGAGAGACATGAAGAAGACAGTAGTGCATGTCCTAGAATGGATGGGAGCTTCTTGAGGTGGGGGAAAGAAAGAAGGGGGGATAGAGGCATCCTAGGGACTAGGAAGTGATAAGGCAAGAAACTGTGCATATATAGGTAACAAAAGAAAGAGATTAATAATGTTACATGACTTATTTTTTCATTGCAACATGGTCTACCATAAATAGAGAAACTGCAGAATCAAGGTGAATTGTAAATAAGCATCTTCCACTATTCTCGTAGGCAGTTTGCCAGTTGAATGACTACCCATCTTGATCTTTGGCAATTGTGCTTGCTATATGGAGACTGATTGCAGTGTTATTTATACTTTTATTCAGTCTTTTTCATATGCCAATTCTGATCATCATGTCTTGTTTATTTTGATGTTACTGGTTTTGGTAAGCCTTACTAGTGCTCACTAGTGTGTAGTCTCTTTCAAAGACAATTAATAAAGAAGCCAGGACACCCATGGAGATCTTTAGATCATGTAGCAGTGCTAGGACTCACCATCTGCCACATAGTTACAAGGAGCTGGAGAAAGCTTCTCTATGCAAGGAAGACTGTGAACAGAAAGGTATGGGTCTATGTCTCAACTGATGGCTCAGATCCCTGATCCTTCAGGTTTCCTCCATACTGAGCTTTAAATAATTGTCATATGGTCATGAAAAAGTCATGGTCATGGAAATACTTATTTAGAGTAAGAAAAAGATGGGGGAAATCCTAGACAGAGCAATTAGGCCAAAGAATGGAAAGACAAGTGAGGAAGAAAACTTTTTTTTTGCAAATAACATGATCTTTTTTAATAGATATCCCTGAAGATGTCACCAAAAACATATTATAGATAGTTGGTGAATCCAGTAGAGTTGTAAGATATAAAATCAGCATGCAAAAGCTAGCAGCATTCTATATACTAATAATGAGTTATCTTAAACAAAGTCCCATTTATAATAGCTACAAAATACTTAGTAAATTTAACAAAGGAATTGAGAGATCGCTACAATGAAAACTATAAGATACTGATGAAATAAATAAATTGGAGACATAAGTAAAATAAATGGGTTAGGGAAGTACTCTCCAAAGTAATCTTCAGATTCATTGCCACCGATATTGAAATTCCAATAAATTATTTAGAGGTAGAAAAAATCCTAAAATTTTGATGGCATGTGTGCCTACAGTCCATGCTACCTGAGAGGCTGAGGCAGGAGTATTGCTGAAGCTAGGACTTAGAGTATTCTCTCTCTCTCTCTCATTCGTTTTGAGACAGGGTTTCACTATGTTGCTCAAGATAGCCTCAAACTTTCAATACCCTTGTCTCTGTCCAATTAACTCTGTGAGTACAGGTGTGCCACCAGACCTGTCCTGATTCCGTCTATTATTTTTCTTTTCATATGAAATCAGAAAAGATTCCAAATAAACAAAACAACCTAGAGCAAAAACGACAAAGCACAAAGCATAAGATTACATGACTTCAAATTTGCTATAAGGCTATAGTAACCAAAACAGCATGGTATTGGTATAAAACAGACCAGTGGAAAAGAAATACCAAATACAGAAAAAAGTTCACACATTTATAGACAGCCTTTTTTTAAATTATAGAATTAATAAAGTGATTGAGACATATCAATAACACTAGCCCACTGATTTTTGACAGTGTTACTAAGAACATACAATGGGAAAAGAAATCTCTTCAATAATCGGTGTTTGAAAAACTGGATAGTCCACACATAGTGAAACTATCTCTCTCAAGTACAAATATTGACTCAAGATAAATTAATGACTTAAATATAAGATCCCACACTATGAAATTACCAGAAGATAGCATGTGTGGTAAGGGTTTTGGTGGAATTCCATGGCATTGGTCTGGGCTGAGTTGTTTATGGATATAATTTCACATACGTTGTGTCATATTTTTTGGCTATGAAGAAACAAAAGCAAAAATAAGTGAATAGGACTATAATCAAAACAAAAGGCTTTGGGCAGTAAAGGAAACAACCAACAAAGTGAAAAGAGAACCTACAGATTATGAGTAAATATTTGCAAACTTTATATTAGATAAGGACTGAATCTCCAAAATATATAAGGAACTCAACAGGAAGAAAACAATTCAATTAAAAAAAGGGCAGAGAGGCTAGGGACAAGGTTCAGTAGGTAAAGCAACCTGTACACAAGGAACTGAGTTTTGGATACCCAGAATATAAAACTGGGTGTGCAAGTATGTATCTGTAATCCCAGTACACCTATGGTGAGATGTGAGGTACAAACAGGACAATTCCCAGAATTCACAGACTAGCTATCTTGGAAAACACAGGATATTTCCTTCCTCAATCAAGGTGGAAGATGAGGATCAACACCCAGGGTTGTTCTCTGAACTCTCCATGCATGCTGTAGCATGCACATACATGCATTCAGACACATGACTATACACATCATACATGCAAAAACACACAAGATAAAAAGACAAAGATTCAAATAGATATTTCTTAAAAGAAGACATACAAATATCCAACAAGTTTAGGAAAAAATTCTCATATCATTAATAATCAGAGAAATGTGAACTAAAGCCACAATGAGGTATCAGTTTACTCCTGTCAGAATATTTTCAGAAAGACAGAAGTTAGCATGTGTTGGTGAGGCTGTGGAGAGGGGAAACCTTTAGAGGTTTCTGAAAAAATTAAAACTAGATCTGTCAACCCCACTGTTGGGTACATATCCAAAGGAAATAAAGTTAGTATGCTATATAGAGACATCTGCACTCCCATGTTTATCACAGCACGATTTACAAAAGTGACATAGCTATAATAATAGATAAAGAAATTATGGTATATGAATATAATGGAATATGACCTTAGCCATAAAAGACATCTGCAGATGCAACAGTCTGATGAACTTGTAGGGCACTATGCTAAGTGAAATAAGCCAGGTGCAGAAAGACAAACACTACATAATTTCACATATATTTGGATTCTAGAAGAGATCTCATGGAAGGGCTGGAGAGATGGCTCAGCAGTTAAGGCACTTGCCTGCAAAGCCTAATGACCTATGTTTGACTTCACAGTACCCATATAAAAGCTGGATGCATAAAGTGGCATATGCATCTGGAATTCATTTACAGCAGCTGGAAGCCCTAGTGCACCCATTTACCCCCTTCTTAGAAATAAATAATTTTTTTAAAAAGAGAAGATCTCATATAAGTAGAAAATAAAATGAGGTGGTTAGTAGGTAGTATGGGATAGAGAGATATTGGTTAAAGGATACATAAGTACAATTAGATAGAAGGAGTAGTTTTAGATTTATTGTACAGCATGGTGACTATAGTCAATGGTAATACAATGGATTCTTGAAAAATTCTAATAAAGTATATGTTGTGTTCTTACTACAAAATGGTAACTGTGAAATATTGCATTTCTTGCCTAGATTTAATCATTACATAGTATATATGTACTATATAACAAGTTGTGCAGAACATATGTCTAAAAATTGTGTCAATTAAAATATAAATTGAAAAAAGATATTCATTTGTAAATTGTCATTCAAGCCCTGAACAGAGGAAATTTTATCCTTTCCATTAAATTTTGTGATCTGGCTTTATGTGGGTACTATGGAATTGGTCCTGGGCGGACAGACTGTATAATCAAGCACCTCTAATTATTGAGCCATCTCCCCAGCCCCCAATATGAAATTTTAAGAGCCCACACACTCATTCTTTTTCCATAGTACTTTGAATCCTGATTTGTCACAGTCAAGCCTAGAGAATTTTGTTCAGCTTCTATGTGCACAGTTTTGTCCAGTAAGTCACAGCCAAGAAAGATGTGACAGCTTCTGTTTTATAGATGAGGAAGCTAAGAAGCAAATAGAAGGTTCCATAGCCCATTATGTAGGGCTGGGATTCCAACCCTAGTCCACCTACTTCTTTCTCCTACACTAAGGGCTGGTACAGATGGACAAGTACAAGACTCAGTCCTGTACTCCAGAGACCTGCAGTGTAGATTTGCAGAAGAGGTACAAACAATGAGAAATTATTGGGTAAGAGCATAAGAATGTCAACCATGGAAGGTTCACTACAAGATTATGTCAGTATTTGTTAACCAAGAAATCCAAACAAATTCAGGAGAGGAGACTGATGAGGTCTGAGGGTCCCCTGATCAAATGTACCAGGACACCAGGCATGCAGTTAATTCCCTGTCTATGGTGCTGCGGTTCAAGCTGATTTTCATACCATGGGTATCCTCATAACTACCTGTGCCCCATGCAATGGTCACAACTTCAAGTGTACAAAACAAAGCCAGTGTGCACCACATAAAATTGTCTAGGGCTGGAGAGGTGGCTTAGCGGTTTGGGCGCCTGCCTCTTAAACCTAAAAAATGCCGGTTCCAATCTCCAGGTCCCACGTTTAGCCAGATGCAAATTGATGCAATGCCGCACTTGACCACAAGGGGGAGCACACATCTAGATTTCGTTCACAGCAGCTGAAAGGCTGCTGGTGTGCCCATCTCTATCTGTCTTCCTCTCCCTCTCTCTCTCTGTCTCTCTCTGTGTTTCTCTCCAAAAAAAAAAAGTTGACTACACTCAAGCTTCCATGTCTCCAAGGAAGCTTGCATTATCTGGACATTTTTAGGCCCACTTAGATTGTATGCAGAAGGCAAATATCCAGGTAGTAATGTAAAGCTGTATACTCATTAAACTGTGACCACATTTGCAGTGTTATTTATTCTTTGTTCTTACCAAGTACAGCCTTGATCATGGGAAACAAAGTAGAAATAGGTGGAGAATCACACACAAAACTAGTGACCCATAAAATAGTATTCCAAAAAGTAATGATTATAAAGTGGAATGTAGTGGCTAGGAATGACATTCAGTTCCATTCCACTGATGTTAATGTTCTGCTCTATCTAAAGGAAGCAGATTTGTGTAGCCTAAAATCTACTGGTCAGAAATGGTCTAAAGGTACGACAAACATATATATGATATTAGGAATGGCTTGAAATAATAGTCTTGCACTTTGAATGACATATTTGGGGTGGATTACTGAAGAACACTTTTTTATTCCATCATGTTTAAAAATGTTACTATTTGAGGGCTGGAGAGATGGCTTAGTGGTTAAGGTGCCTGCCTGCTAAGCCTAAGAACCTGGTTCCAATCTCCAGGTCCCACATTTAGCCATATGCAGTGACGCAAGGGTGCAATGCCACACTTGCCCACAAGGGGGAGCACGCATCTGGAGTTCGTTCACAGAGGCTGAGAGGCTGCTGGCATCTCTATCTGTCTCCCTCTCCCTCTCTGTCTGTCTCTCTCTGTGTCTCTCTCCAAAAATAAAAAAAAAAGTTACTATTTGACCTTGGAATGTACAATACACACTGAGCTATAGATGATACTGGATCATACATTGGGGACAGATGGAATGTTCCATGTGGGACTGAGACCAGGGAGGGCAGAGTAACTAGCACCCTCTGGCTTACTGTGTCCTAAGAGGTGTTGACCTCAGCTGGTAATTGGTACATAAAAGATGGTGACACTGACCTGTACATATTATTCAAATTCATGTGCTATGACATGCATCAATGTTCTGAAAATGTACTGAAAACTGGACCCATTGTAACTCTTGACCCTTAACTATTTCTTTTGATGTGTTATCTCTATGAAATTAAATGAAAGATAGATTAATGAAGACTCAAGTAGCTGAGCACATGTTTGTGGGATGGTGAGCTTGCTCTATCCCAAGGAACCTATCTTGCTCTGGGACAGAGCTTATAATAAGAAACTCACAACCGTTTCATCAGTGGACTAAAATAGGGACCACACAGTTAGCCTATAGGTATATATACAAAATGGGGTTTGAGAATGTTTATGAGACTTGGAACATTATTCTCTAAGTCACATGATGCAGGCCTCCCTGTTTTAGTAGCATATGCACACAGCTGTAGCAGAAAGCTGATCAGATGAGGTGGGAGGGCTGGGGATGACTCCCCAGAAGAAGCATGCAGGCTTATAGCCCTGTAAAACATGGAAACTTACACCTCTGGGAACACTATGTGAACTCTTTCAAAGAAGTAGCATCCTTTCATGTAATATAGGGATTGGGAAGATAAAGGTATCGAAGTTAGGCAGTGGGCTTCTAATTCTCTGAGGCTGCTAACCATTCCGCTGGGATGCCTATCCTCAGCAAAGCACTTGTCAGATAAAAGAAACAATACTAGTGACAACTTACTTTCCTTTCCCTCTCCACAGTGCACTGTCCCACTCTGCAGGACAAAGACTGTTTCAGTGATGAGGTGTCACTGCTAACCTTTTTTGGACTTGTCTATAACCTATGTCTTTTTGCTCTTTAGGATCCTTTGGTCTTTTTTCTCTTTTTTGCTTGTTTATGGTATGGTGTGTGTGGTGTGTATGCATGCATAGGTACCTTTGCAGTATCCCATGTGGTCAAGAGCAGAACATCTGGTGTCCAGTTCCATCTCTCTTCTGCTCATTCCTATTTGAGTCAGGCTCTTACTGATCTAAGACCTTGCTGTTTTTTTTTTTACAAGCCATGAGTTTGAGGCCACCCTGAGAATACAGAGTGAATTCCAGGTCAGTCTGGGCTAGAGTGAGACCCTACCTTGAAAAACCCAAACCAAACCAAAACAACAAAAAAAAAGAATGAGTGGGTTGTAGAAGAAATCGAAAAAGAAATTATTTGTAGAACTGAATGATAATGAAAACACAACATACCAGAACCTATGGGACACAATGAAGACAGTTCTAAGAGGAAAATTTATAGTGCAAAACACTTTTATAACAAAGACAGAGGGATCTCAAATTAATAACCTAACAAACCACCTAAAAGGCATTGGAAAAACAAGAAAAATCCAACCCTAAGAGTTCCAGATGTAAAGAAATAATTGAGGTCAGACACCAAGGAAATTGGAAGAATCATCAAGACATACTTCCAAAATCACTATTATACAAAATTGGATAATTTGGAAGAAATGGATAAGTTCTTAGATGTATACCACCTACCAAAACTAAACCCAGAACAGATAAAATTTCTAAACAATCCTATTACACCCAACGAGATTGAAAATAATAATAATAAAAAAAACAGCCCAGGACCTGATAGATTTTTCAGCCAACTTCTACCAAACCTTCAATGAAGAAATGAAGCCACTTTTTCTCCAAGTTATTTCACAATTAGAAAAGAGGGAGTGCTATTGAACTCCTTCTGTGAAGCCAGCATTACTCTGACAGAGTACCAGACAGAGACACAACAAGAAAATTATAGATTAATATCCCTAATGAATTTAGATACAAAAATTCTCAATAATTTTATTGCAAATGGAATACAAAAACATAAAAAGCCTCATCCACTCAGTCAAGCAGGCTTTATCCTAAGTATTCAGGAAAGGTTTAACATACGGAAATTGATAAACACAATACATCATATAAGTGAACTTAATCACAAGAACCACATGATCTTGTCAATAGAGGCTGAGAAGGCCTTTAACAAAATACAGCACCACTTCATGATCAAAATGCTGGAGACTAGGGATGGAAGGACCATATCTCAACATAATAAAGGCTATTTACAAAACATATAAAGCACAAATAATACGAAATGGGGAAAGACTTGAAGCATTCCCACTGAGATCAGGAACAAGCTAGGGGCGCCCACTCTCACCACTACTCTTCAACATATTAATGGAAGTCCTACCCCAAGAAATAAGACAGGAGAAAGAAATAAAGGAGATACAAATTGGAAAGGAAGACGTGAAATCAGCCCTGTTTGTAGATGACATGATCTTATACATTAGTGATCTAAAATACTCTGCCAAAAAACTTCTACAGGTGATAAATTCCTTTAGTAAAGTGACAGGACACAAAAGCAACACACAAAAATTAGTAGCTTTCCTATATGTCAAAGTCAAACATATGGAGAAAGAGATCAGTGAGGCGGTCTCATTTTCAATAGCCACAAAAAATTAAATATCTTAGAACTAACCAAGGAAGTGAAAGCCCTTTTTACTGAATACATTAAAACACAGAACAAGGAAATTGAGGAGGACATGAGAAGATAGAAAGCCCTCCCACACACATGGATTAGCAGAATTAATATTGTGAAAATGGCCATTCTACCAAAGGCAATATATAGAGTCAATGCAATACCAATAAAAATTCCAGCACTGCCAGGCATGGTGATGCACACCTTTAATCCTATCACTTGGGAGGCTGAGGTAGGAGGATCACTGTGAGTTTGATGCCAGCCTGAGACTACATAGTGAATCCCAGGTCAGCTTGGGCTAGACTGAGACCCTATCTTGTAAAACCAAGAAAAAAAAAATTCCAGCATCATATGTCACAGAGACAGAAAAAACAAGTCTCAAAATTCACATGGAACAACAGAAGGCCTTGGAACTCCAAAACTATCCTTATCAAAAAACAAAAACAAAAAATCACCACTGGAGGTATCACCATATCCAATTTCATACTACAGACCCATAGTAATAAAAATGACATGGTACTGGCATAAAAACAGACATATAGATCAATGGAACAGACTAGAATATCCAGGCTTTAGTCCAAGCAACTATAGCCACCTGATTTTTGACAAAGGAGCTAACAATAAGCATTAGAGAAAAGATAGCATTTTCAACACCTGGTGTAGGAGAAATTGAACAATCATATGTAGAAAGATGAATCTAGATCCACTTCTCTCACCCTGTACAAAAATCAATTCCAAATAGATTAAAGACCTTAATATAAGACCTGAAACCCTAAAATGATTAGAAGACAAAAAAATAGGGAGTACACTCTAAGATTTAGGAGTGGGGAAAGACCTCTTAAATAAAACCACTGTACATGATAAAATTAATCACACACTCAACTGTGGGATCTCATGAAATCAAAAAGTTTTTTTTTTTACAGACAGGCATACCATAAACAGAGCCAACAGACAACCCACAGAATGGGAGAAAATCTTCACCATCTGTATCTCTGAAAGAGGTCTAATATCTAGTATCTACAAAGAACTAAAAAAACTAAGCAATAAAAAAATTAAACAACCCACTCAAAAAATGAGCCAGAGAACTGAACAGAGAATTATCACAGGAAGAAATACAAATGGCTACTACTCACTTAAATGTTCAACATAATTAACCATCAGGGAAATGAAAATTAAAACAACTTTGAGATTTTACCTTACTCCAGTCAGGATAGAAATCATCAAAAAATCAAATGACAATAAATGTTAGTGAGGCTGTGGGGAAAGATGAACCTTATTCATTGCTAGTAGGAGTGCAAACTTGTACAACCACTATGGAGACACCTGAAAAAGATGAAAATAGACCTTTTATCTGACCCAGCTATTCTACTCCTGGGCATTTACCCTAAAGAAGCCACTCTTTATTTCAGAAATACTTGCTTAAACATGTTTGTTGCTACTCTATTCACAATAGCTAGGAAATGTAATCAAGCCAGATACCTATTGCAGATGAATGGATAATGAGGTGGTACGTATATACAATGGAATTCTACTCAGCAAGGAACAATGAAATAATGAAATTTGCAGGAAAATGGATGGACTGAGAAAATATAATCCTACATGAGGTCACACAGTCTAAGAAAGTCAAACCACATATGTTCTCTCATATATGACTCCTAAAATGGGCCAGCTGAAGAAGAGGGCAAAAAGGAGTAAGTATTAGGAATATGGGCATATAACTAGAATGAGACCAGGAAAAGTGACAACAGGGATGGAGGAGAGGAGAGTATAATACATAAACTAATAGAGGCAAAGAATATTGGGGAGTGGGTGGGGAAGTAGGGGATCCAGTGGATGGGAGGGAAAGGTGGGGAACTACACAAAACTAAAGACTCTTAAAGTGGTTAATACATTAAGATACACCCTCTGGGATACCATTGTGCGAAATACAACCCTGAATGAAGGAAGGTGGATGGATCTGACAGACATGCCTAGTAGAAGGTGAAGAAAGCATAATCCTAAATCCATAAGCTCTGGCTTGTGAATCTCAGGACCAGAACTGGGTTATTCTTAACAGTGAGCTGTTGGCCAGGGAGATCCATGAGGACCCCAAAACAATGTAGGTTCTTCATAAGCACTTGGTTACCCAACAGAGCTGAAAGATAAGACCCTATTCTAATGACACCACAGTTTACTATAATAGGACACTGAGAGGTCATATGAGAACCAAGAAGAAAGCCAGTCCCTTCTATTTTTTAAAAAATATTATTTATCTGCAAGTAGAGAGAGAGAGAATAAAGACAGCGAGAATGTGCATGCCAGGGCCTCTAGCCACTACAAACGAACTCCAGACACATGCAACACTTTGTGTCTCTGCCTTTATGTGGATACTGGGAAATTGAACCCAGGTAGTTAGGCTTTATAGGCAAGGGCCTTAACTGCTGAGCCATCTCTTGATAAGCCTCATAGCTCTGGAAAGTGCTAGGGGAGCTACTATGTGACGATGGTCACCAATGGCACAAATAAGCAGGAGACCCTGCTCACTATGAAACCCATCAGATGGACAGGAAACACAGGGGCAATCAAATGTCCTCTGATTGTACCTTTGTACATGATACCTGCTCAATGGGTGACAGTTCACATCTGGTGCTGGGAACCAAGCCAGTGCCCCATAGGTAGGAATCTCACAACCCCCAGAGAGAGGACCCCATTTCTCTACACAAGCTGAGTGAGTATCCTCATCAAAACGTCTCTCAAAATTATATGTATACTCCCCTTAATCAAAGCTGCTCTCATCCTTAGTTAGAAAATCTGTTTTATTTTACAGATGACAAAGAATCCTGGGAGAGCCAAAGATTCACTACTTTAACAAGAAGAGACAGCCAACTGCTCACCACGAGAAGTGCCACATCTACCACATTTACTAGGATCCAAGAGAAACCACTGAGGAAGCAGCAATATGAGTATTGCTCCAATGCTAGCCTGACAACTGCCTCCTGGGAAATAAGCAACAAGCATGGAGGTAAACTGAAGCACATTGTAACATAAATACAGAGGCTGCAGAGAACTCAACACTAAAAACAATCTGCTAACACACCCAAGGCTAAGGAATTGTTTTGGAAGAGTGGTGGGAAGATTGTATTAGCCACAGGGTGGGTAGAAATATCCTGAGGTACAGCCTCCCCTGAAACTAACAGAGGCCCTAATTATCCCATAATGAACACTAACGACTCTACTGAAGAGGACCCTCAGGGTAATGGAGACAAGGAGTAATATAGCTGGATCATATGCTAGTCCTATTTTAGTTTTTTTTTGAGAAATATACACATTGATTTTCACAGTAGCACTACCAGTTTCTACTCTCACATTAATACCAGTCCATCATTTCTAATCTCACTTTTTTTTTGAGGTAGGGTTTCACTCTAGTCCAGGCTGACCTGGAATTCATTCTGTAGTCTCAGGATGGCCTCAAACTCATGGTGATCCTCTACCTCTGCCTCCCAAGAAACTCATTTTTAAGAAATATGTCTCATTATAATGTTTTCAAACAGTTTTTATTTCCTTCTTGCCTTGTATTCTCTCCCCAACTTAGCCTCCTTTATGCTTTCATACTGCATGTTTCATTTTGACCTTCCTCTCTCTTCATCATCTTTTGTCCCCCTTTCATGGTTTCCTATCTCCAATCATAGCCCATACTCATTCTCCCTTATTTCCATAATACAAACATTAAAAGTTAGGATCCACATATGACTAAAAACAGATAATTTTTTTTCTTTCTGGACTTGGGTTACCCATTTAGTATAATTTTTTCAAGTTACATTTTCCTGAAAATTTCATAGCTTCAGTTTTCTTTACAGTTGAGTAAAACTCTATTGTGTACATGTACCACATTTTCATTATCAAGTCATTGATGGACATAAAGATTGATTGTTCTTCTTTATTTAAAATTTTTGTTTTATTTTTATTTATTAGCATCAGAGAGACACACAGAGAGATGCAGAGAGAGAGAGAGAGAGAGAGAGAGAGAGAGAGAGAGAGAGAGACAGGGAGAGAATGGGTGCGCCAGGGCCTCCAGCCACTGCAAACAAACTCCAGATGCATCCAGCCACCTTGTGCATCTGGCTTATGTGGGTACTGGGGAATCAAGCCTCGAACTGGGTCCTTAGGCTTCACAGGCAAATGCTTAATTGCAAAGTCATCTTTCTAGCCCCTTCTTCTTTTTTTTTTTTTTTTTTTTTTTGATTGTACTTCTTGACCATTGTAAATAGAGCAGCAATGTGGGCTGGAGAGATGGCTTAGAGGTTAAGGCGCCTGCCTCCTAAGCCCAAGAACACTGGTTCCAATCCCCAGGTCCCACATTTAGCCAGATGCAGTGACACAAGGGCACAATGCTGCACTTGACCACAAAGGGGTTCATGCATCTGGATTTCATTTGTAGCAGCTGAGAAGCTGCTGGCGCACCCATCTCTATCTGTCTTCCTCTCCTCTCTTTCTGTCTCTCTCCAAAAAAAAAAAAAAAATAGAGCAGCAATGAACATGGGATATGCAAGTATCTCTGTGGTAGGATATAGAGTAGATAGGATATATAGATATACAGATATAGAGATATTTATAGAAATATATAGATAGAGAGAGGATATATGGTACATGTCACAAAAGGGGATAGCTGAATCATATGGTTGTTCAAGTTTTAGCTTTTTGAAAAACCTCCACACTAATTTCTATGGTGACAGTTCCAGTTTATACTCCCACCTATAATGTATAATGGTTTGTCTCTGCCCATACCCTCACCAGCATTTGTTGTCATTAATTTTCTTTTAAAATTTATTTGCATGTGTTTTTGTGTGTGTGTATATATGTGTATGGGCATGCAAATATCTCATGTTACTGCAAACCAAATGTTTGTGCCATATTTTGGGTCAGGCTTTATGTGGGTATTATGTAGGGAATTGAACCTAGTCTGGTAGGCTTTACAAACTAGTGCCTTGTACTGTTGAGCCATCTCCCTAGCCCTGTCATTAGTTTCTTGATTGGTAGTCATTCTGACTGAGGTGAGAACAAATCTCAAAGTGGTTTTAATATGCATTTCTTGATTGCTAAGGAGATGTAAAATAAATGTGTTGGCCTTTTGTGTTTCTTCTTTTGAGTACTGTTTGTTCATTTCATTGGCCTATTTATTGATTGGAAGTTCCTTTTTGGTGTTTGCAGTTCTTTTGGCATTCTAGACACCAATCTCCTGTCTGATGAATAGCTGGCAAAGATCTCCCCATTCTGTAGGTTTTTCTTTTCACACTGCTGATGGTTTATTTTGCTGTGAAGAAACCTTTTAATTTCATATAGTCCCATTTGTTGATTCTGGCGAGTGTTTTCTGTGCTTCTGGAATTTTGTTCAGAAAGTTCCTACCTATACCTGAAATTTACAGTATATTGCCTGTGTTCATGTTTCCCATAGAATTTTCAGTGTTTCTGGCTTTACATAAAGGGTTTGATCCACTTTGAATTGATTGTTGTGCAGGGTGAGTGATATGGGTCCAATTTCCTTCTACAGGTAAATGTCAAGTTTTGCTAGCACCATCTTTTGAGCAGCCTGTCTTTTTAAGTGTATGGTTTTGATGCCTTTGTTGAAAATTATGGGACCAAGGCTGTGTGGGTTTATTTCTGAGTCCTCTATTACATATTCCATAGTCTATGTGTTTGTTTTTGTTCCAGAACCATGCTGTCTTTATCATTGTGGATCTATAGTATAATTTCAGGTTGGGAATTATGATACCTCCAATGGTGTTCTTTCTACTTAAGTTTGCTTTGGCTATGCATGGTCTTTTTCATTTCCATAGGAATTTTTGGATTGTGTTTTCTATTTCTGAGAAGACTGCCATTGGAAATTTGATAGGAATTGCATTGAATCTATATATTACATTTGGTAGCATAGCCATTGTCACAATATTGATTCTGCTAATCCAGAAGCATGGTAGTTCTCACTAATGTCTGGTATCTTTTTAAATGTCCTCTTTAAGGTTTTTAATGTTTCTTATAGAGGCCTTTTAGTTCCTTGGTGTACTTTATGTTTTGGGGAGCTATTGTGAATGCGATATTTTTCCTGATTTCTT
Organism: Orientallactaga sibirica; assembly: GCA_036365145.1. Classification (NCBI taxonomy): domain Eukaryota; kingdom Metazoa; phylum Chordata; class Mammalia; order Rodentia; family Dipodidae; genus Orientallactaga; species Orientallactaga sibirica. The sequence goes on from JAEOAD010000020.1 coordinate 2,143,121, forward strand.
TCTTAGTGAATTCATTGTTGAAATATATGAGTGCTACTGATTTTTATGTGTTGATTTCATATCTTGCAACTTGTCTGAATGTGTTTGTTAAATATAAGAGTTTTCTGGCAGAGTCTGTAAGGTCAATTATACAAAGGTGAAGTATTGTTATTTGCATGATTCATATTCTAAGACTGAGACTTCTCTTGAAGATTGGAGATAGGTGCCATGTTCCTTTCTTGCTCCATGAGATTCTGCAAATTCTAAGAAGCCCTTTTATTACTTGGTGATCCAATAACTTAGCAGATTCAGCTCAGTATCCATCTTTAGAATCTGGAAGATGTCAAAGCATAAATGTCTTTCTGATAGAGGCACATGGTAGCAAAGCTTTACTCCAGTAGAAAAGCAGCCTAGGAAATCTGATGCCTAGAGGAAATATCACATGTCCCCTATCAGTGTTGGTTGGCTCAGAATTATCATGGGGCTACATACCATCTTAAATGGCCACTTTTGCATTAGTTTAGTTGTTTCTGGACTGCTCAGAACTGAGAGGGTGAAACAAACATGCATTATTTTATATCCTGATACCTGCCAACACCTTGGCCCTGTAGAATCTTCATTTCAATGGGGGTAGTTTTAACCCTTCATCTTACTTCTTGAATGTGAGACACTTGGTTATTTCCTCATTAAAGTTTAGATGGCTATGTTTTCCATTGAATGACAGGCAAAAGTCCTATCAGTTAATAGCGCACAGTGAAAATAGAAAATCTTTCTGAAAAATTCTGTAATGAAGTTCACAAAACAATTTCTTTAAATCCAATTTCAGTATAAGTATAGATTTAAAAATAGATATAAAATAAGAGTAATTTTTCACATTTTCAGTGTAAAATGAAACTGAAAAGTACCCCACTCATTAGTAATGAAATAGTAAAATATGCATCAAAGTTTATGGTTTCATTTGAAAAACTACTTCCAAAAGAAAACTACTTTTAAAAAGATGATTTAGAAAAATCACCTAATTTCCATGTTGAATGGAACTTTCTTCACTCAGGAGCCCCACAATCTTCCTAGACTAGAACTTTCTTGAGTCAAAGTCTGGTTTCACCCTTTGTCCCCTCTAATCATTTCATAACAACCATCAGTCATCTGATCATCAACCAGAAAATACACATTTTTAGAGGCTTCTAGTAATGAGAAGTGAGTCCCTCATTAGAATTCTTTATATTAAACCAAAATTCCTGCTTATGAAACTTAACTAGTTTTGAGTCCTTTGCCCCCTACTGTTATTCTCTAAAAATAATTTTATTTATTTATTTGCAAGCAGAGTGACTCCACGCCTCTCACCCCCTACTCAGCAGGCACCCTGCCATTCCTCCAGGGCTGGCCCTAGGGGGGACCCCAACAAATATCTTCCTTACTTTTGAAATAAGTCCTGATCTGAGCTTTGTTGTGAGTACTTCTAGCCTTTCTGAGCCATCTGTCCATATATGTGCATAATTTCTATCTTTTTGTTATTTGTTGAAGCAAAAACGCATGAATGGGACTGCATCAAACTTAAAAACTTTGTGAATCAAAGGGAAAAACCAACAAAGTAAAAAGGCAACTTATGGAATATGTGTAAACCATATATTTGAGAAGGGGTTACTCTCTTACAAATAATTCTCATACCTTAGCAACAAAAACCTCCAATATCTGATCTTTAAAGATATAACAATAGGCCAATAAGCATTATGAAAAAAGTTCAATACTAATCATTAGAAAAATTTAAATCAAAAGTACAGTGAAGTACCACCCATCCCATTAGGATAGCTGCTAGGAACAAGGCAAAGTGACAGGGGTTTACAAAGATATGGAGAAATTTAATCTTATGTACTGACAGGATTACAAATGGTAAAGATACTATGAAAAATGACATGAAGGAAAAAAAGTAGAACTGCCAAAGGTTGCACTTCTGAATAAATATCCAGAAAAGTTAATAATAGAGTATTAAGCCAGGTGTGGTGGTGCATGCCTTTTAATCCCAGCACTTGGGAGGCAGAAGTAGGAGGATCGCCATGAGTTTGAGGCCACCCTGAGAATACAGAATGAATTCCAGGTCAGCCTGGGCTAGAGTGACACCCTACCTTGAAAAACAAAACAAAATAAAACAAAAAAAATAGAGCATTAAATAGAATTTCTACACCTATGCTCATAGAAGCACTATTTGTAATGGCCAAGAGGTGAAAGCAACCCAGTAACAGATGAAAATATTAAGAAATATTACATCTAATGAAATATTATTCAGCCTTATGAAGGATGAAAATCCCTCCAACAGCATGGATAAACCTGGTGGACATTAGACTGAGTGAAATAAGTCATCCACAGAAAAATACTGTGTCATGTCACTTATATAAGTTATTTAAAAGTAGTCAAATTAATGAAAATAAAAAAACAAAACAAACAACAACAAAAAACAAACCATGGGCTGGAGAGATGGCTCAGTGATTAAAGGCACTTTTTGCAAAGCATGATGTCCTAGATTGGATTCTCCACTATCCATATAAAGGCAGATACACTAAGTGGTGCATGCATCTGGAGTTATGTAGTGGCAGGAGGCCTGGTGTACTCATACTTATTCTCTTTATCTGTCTGCCTTGCTCTCTGTCTCTCTCTCTCTCTCTCTCTAAAATAAGTAAATAAAGATAAAAACCACCAAAATTGTGTACTCCAGGGATTGTGTGGAGGGAAAAAAGGAGTTGTTTTGTTAAGTAGGTTTTCCAAATCTCTAAGATGACAATGTCCTAAAAGTCTCTTTCACAAAATGTGAATATGATTAATACTATTGAACTGTATATTTGAAAATGGTAAAGATGATATTTCAGAATATGAAAGACTCTTTGTTTGAGATAGTCTTATGCATCCCAGGCTAACCTCGAACTCACTAATGTAGCCAAGAATGACCTGCCTCCACCTTCCAAGTGCAGGGGTTATAGGCATGAGCACCATGCCTCATTTATGCAGTGCTGGAATCAAATTTAAGGTTTCATCCTTGCTAGACAAACACTCTACCACCTGAACGACATCCCCAGCCCCCCCTCCCAAACCTCATGTTCTTTAAGATGATATTATCTCTTTCTTCTAGGGATTTTCTCATGTATGCACCTGACAACTCCTTTCAGTTCCTCTGATAAGGACCCAAGCAGCAGTATACTCTTGCATCCACTGGAATGTGAAATTTCCCATCAGATAAATCAATGATCACTCAAGTATCCCACCAACTGAAGAGAATTCTGGTGACATTCTGGACTATACTTTTCCTGTCTAAATTTTATAAATGTGAATAAGAGCACCGAACCTATAATCAGCCTGACTCTATAATCCATCTTGAGCTCCCACCACAACGTCAACTTTGTTCTGTGCCTTCTCATGTTATTCAATTTTCTTCAGAGGGCCTCTGTTCTTGTCTTTCTGGACATGCTTGCAGGCCTTCTGAGGCACAGTGCTGCTCTGCTTTTTCCTCTCACTGTTTCCAAATTTTATTTCAATGCAGATCTTTATAGCTACATTGCCTATTTTGCTTAGTTAGTTATTATATTAGTAGTAATCTAAAATTCAAAGTTTTTTTTTTTTGTTTTTTGAGGTAGGGTCTCGCTCTAGCTCAGGCTGACCTGGAATTCCCTCTGTAGTCTCAGGGTGGCCTCGAACTCACGGTGATCCTCCTACCTCTGCCTCCCGAGTGCTGGGATTAAAGGTGTGCACCACCACTCCCGGCCAGTAAAATTCAAAGTTTTAAAATTACTACTGTCTTACTATAGACGGAGACTGGAGACTGGAAGTATTGCTTTAGTCTTTCCTTTCTCTTTAGTTTATTTGATGATTCATCAAATACTTCAACTTTCATACCAATGTCAAACTTGCCAGCTTCTATCATGCATTTAACAGGGTATTTATCTCCCTCTCTCTGTACTGTATGGCACAATGCAGGTCTGGCCCTAGCCAGACTGCATGTCAGAAGAAACCAGGAAGTGGCTTCTGTGAACATGGCGTCCTGCACAGGTCTGGCGTTGACAACAGCTATAGTCCCATGCTCTCGAGAAACCTGCTACGAGATGATCTGTCCGGAGACAGGCTGTCATTGGTCACAAAAAGGGGTCCACCCCATACAATGATTGGCCAGCCAAGCCCCTTTAAAACCCCCTACACTCTTTTGAATAAATGAGTTTGCGACATCTCGTCCTCTGCTGCTTCCACCCAACTCTCAGAGTCTGTGTCATGACTCCAAGCCTCTCACCCCCAACTCTGCAGAGATCCTGCCCTCCCTCTTGGGCTGACCTTAGGGGGGACCCCAACACTTTACTATTTTTAGTTCAGAGCATCTTAGTAACTTTATTTTTATTTATTTATTTGAGAGATACAGAAACAGGCAGGGAGAGAGAGAGAATGGATGGGCCAGGGCCTCCAGCCACTGAAAACAAACTTCAGATGCATGTGCCTCCTTGTGCATCTGGCTTATGTGGGTACTGGGGAACTAAGCCTCGAACTGGGGTCCTTAGGCTTCACAGGCAAGTGCTTAACTGCTAAGCCATCTCTCCAGCCCTGGTTCTTAGTAACTTTTAGCTGACTGAATTGAACTAGCTCTAGTACTGATTGCTGGTACAAGTAGTCTGATTCCTTCCTTCACATGACAGTCGATCACATATTTGAAGACATGTTGTGTCTGGTTAGGGACTGCTGTTTTTCTTTAAGAGCTGAAGTCATATTTTCCATCTGAAATCAAAACTGAAGACAGATCACATGTCTTTTATGGGAAATGCTATTTTCTTCTTGACCTCTTGAAGCAACAGGGTTCATATGACACCAGTCCTCCAAATAGCCATGAGGATTCAGTGCCACCAAGGGAGGACCACTAGTCTTTAGTGAGGAAGGCAATTCTGACCCACCTGTCTGCTTTCATTTCCTAATTGAACTAAATAGGGATGTACTAAAGAAATGCAGAAAATATAATTGAAAAGTTTTTGAGAGAGAAATGCAAAATTCTGAAATGATATGCATCACCTCTTCAAAATTGGATGTTACTAGGGCTGGCAGAAGGAACAAAGCTAGTTTGCATTATTGGTGGGGCTTCTAAAACTCCAAAATAGTCCTTCTGCAGTCTTCACTTTCCTTCAATTAAACCCTTTACCAATCACCACATAAACATAGTTGAGGTAAACTGACTGGGTTACCCAAGGCTGACTGGGTTACCAAGTAGCTTCCAGTAGCTTCCCTGGAGCTATAGGACAGGCAGAGATGATACAACTCTGTTACTCTATGGGCTGTAAAAATGGTTATGACATAACAGTCATGCCACTGGATCAGAACACAAATTTCAGTTTGCCACTCAGCTTCTCATCCTTTGCTCAATGTAGTGCTAATGTTTTCTTTATGTGATTCCTGTCTGTCAAATGAGGGAATGAAAAGGGAACCAAGACCATCATCATGACCACATTTGCCATTTCTGCCCAGATCTACTAGATTCTTGTCTTGAAGCCTTTCCACAGCTTTTACTATGACAACAGGACTCTAGGCCTGCAAATGCCATTAACAGAGACTGGGATCTAACCTTTACTGGGAAGCCTACTGCTTCAAGATGCTGAGGCATGAAGACAAAGTCCTATTTTTGTTAATTGTGTCATCTCTGGCAGCAGCAGAGCTGAGGCACAGGAGGCAGACTTTTCTAACAATGACTGTGGTTGGTCAAGCCTCTTTACCGTAACTTTGGGGATGCTAAGAAGAGGAAATAAGTCATAGGTGCATTGAGTGTACCTTAGAGGTTGTCATGGGTTCATTTATTTTGAATGTACTGGGAACTATTGCACAATACTGCTTTACTGATAGCTCTTAACTTGGAAAACACCTTTTGAGCTATAAGTAAGGACATCCAAATATCCTGGAAATGAAACGAACTTTTTCTTTGACAAATACCAAATCTCAAGAAAGGCAGGTATTCTCAGTTTGAATGAATCACAGTATCCTACCTTCAAGGATGCAGGTTAACATACCTACAGAAACCGGGCGTGGTGGTGCATGCCTTTAGTCCCAGCACTTCAGATGCAGAGGTAGGAGGATCGCCATGAGTTTGAGGCCACCCTGAGACTACAGAGTGAATTCCAGGTCAGCCTTGGCTAGAGTGAGACTCTACCTTGAAAAACAAAACAAAACAAAAAGATACCTACAATACCCAGGAGTGTTCCAGTATTTTGATAGAGGTTTAGTCACTGAAGTTGAAAATCAAAACCATAAGAAACCATAATTAAATTCAAGCCCTCCAGTGTCCTTGCATTACTACAGCAGGAAATATCTGGCTCATGGGAGGCAAGATCCACAGGGACCATTCACACTTGTTTATTAACTCTTTTCCAGTATGGTATAGCTTAGAAAACATTAACTAAGCTATCAGGTGTCTTGACAGCATCATCATTTCTTTCTTTAACCAGTGTGCAAAACCAGGGCTTAAAAATCTCTAGGTAGGGTCACCATTGTGGGAAAAATGTACATTCAGAGAAAGGGAAGACTTCTGGTTAAGATGGCAGAATAGGAACCACACCAAAGCAACCTAGGGGAGAAAAAGCAAAAAAAAAGCCTCAGCAAAATACACTCTTCTACTAAAAAGTGAGATGTATAATAAATTATCAATGGCATCAGAGAAGTAGGAGAGATCCAGAGCATCTAGAGCCCATGGAAGCAGGCAGAAATGGCTCTAGCAGCAGTGGCACCAGTTCCATGTGGCCACAGCCACCAGGCTGGGCTGGAGCCACAGGAAAAAAGCCAGGTGAGGGGATTTTCCACTCACATCGGCCTTCTTGCAAACTCAAGAAATGTGGAAGGGAGGATGGCAGAGACCAGCAGAGTGACTTGTGAGGAAGAGGATTGTGAGGACCAGTGGGAGAACTTCAGCTACCATCCACAGCCTCCCATTTCCCACCACCAGCACAAGTGCCAGCAAACATCAGAGACCTGGGAAGGGAGCTTTCCTACACAGCACCCAGCACAGGCAATCAGAGCAGCAACCAATAGTCCCAACCAGCCTACTTGAGCCCACAGTGCAGCAAAGGAGGACCCAAATGGGCATGCAGCACAATTGAGACCAAAGCTATCCCAAAAGATAATGGGATTACACCAGGTCAGTACCCACCAAATAAGACTGATATATATATAGGCTTGCATCAGGAGTGCTAATTACACCTTCCACGTCAGGTTAAATTATATGTTAAATATGATGGATGGTTGGATTTGCCATTTTAAAATAAGCTATATTTTGGGTTTGTCATTTGTTGTTTGTTGATTTATAATGCCCCCTTTTCCTCTTCTGTCGTTCGTTGGAGAAGGGTCTCACTTGGTCTCAAGTTGACCAGGAACCCTCTACAAACCAGAAATATTTGCCTCCTAATTGACAGGATTAAGGGTGTGGGACAACACACATCCTTAGGGATTGTGACTTTGTTAGGGGATCTGATTGTCATAATACCTACTCTTGCATAAATACTCTGCTATTTTTCATTGAATGTATACATTGCTTAGTTAAATGTTTAGAATTTCCCTATACTTTGTTCCACTCAGCCTGCTTGAATGCTCTCATAGCAGGCAAACCCAACACCTAGGATCACTTTTGTGGTTACTCTGAAAGTCTTAGGAGCCACACCTAGTTCCTTAAGCTCCTATCCTGAAGATATATAACATCAGATTGATTGATACATTTAATAATACTGCAGATAATTAGAAAACCCAAGCATTAAATTAATCCAAGATGCAAAAATTTCTACATTATAATAGAAGAAACACAAAAAAATCAAGACAATAAAAATTATTAATCCATCAGAAATGACCTTGAGTGAGGCTGATTTAGAGGAAATGCATGAGAAAGAATTCAAAAGATCCAGGTGTGGTGGCACATGCCTTTAATCCCAGCACTCAGGAGGCAGAGGTAGGAGGATTGCCGTGAGTTCAAGGCCACCCTCAGATTACATAGTGAATTCCAGGTCAGCCTGAGCTAGAGCGAGACCCTACCTGGAAAAGCCAAAAAAAAAAAAAAAAAAAAAAAAAAAAAGAATTAAGTCCAAATGGATCAAAGACCTTAATATCATAATATCAGCCCTGAAATTCTCAAACTGCTAGAGGAAAAAGTAGGAGAAACCTTCAACATATTGGTCTTGGCAAAGTCTTTCTGAATATAATCCCAATTGCTCAGGAAATAAAACCATAGATCAACCACTGGGACCTCATGAAATTACCAAGCTTTTGTACAGCAAAGAACACTGTGAATACAGCAAAGAGGAAACCTGCAGAACGGGAGAAAATCTTTGCCAGCTATACATCTGACAGAGGGTTAATATCTAGGATATACAAAGAACTCAAAAAATTAAATAACAAGAAATCAAACAACCCAATTAAAAATGGGCCATGGAACTAAATACAGAGTTCTCAAAGAAGACATACAGATGGCATATAAACATCTAAAAAAATGTTCTACATCCCTAGTCATCAGGGAAATGCAGAATAAAACTACATTGAGATTCCATCTCACTCCTGTCAGATTGGCTACCATCATGAAAACAAATGACCATAAATGCTGGTGGGGATGCAGAAAAAGAGGAATCCTTTTACACTGTTGGTGGGATTGCAATCTGGTCCAGCCTTGTGAAATTCAGTTGGAGGTTCCTAAGACAGGTAAAAATAGATCTACCATATGACCTAACTATACCACTCCTAGGCATATATCCTAAGGACTCATCTCACTACCTTAGATAAACTTGCACATCCATGTTTATTGCTGCTCTATTCACAATAGCTAGGAAATGGAACCAGCCTAGATGTCCCTCAACTGATGAGTGGATAATGAAGATATGGTACATTTACACAATGGAGTTCTACTCAGCTGTAAAGAAAAATTAAGTTATGAAATTTGCAGGAAAATGGATGGATCTGGAAAGGATTATACTTAAGTGAGTTAACCCAGGCCCAGAAAGCCAAATGTCACATGTTCTGTCTCATATGTGGACCCTAGGTATATATGATTGGACTTCTATATAAGTAGGAATAAAATAGTAGCAGAAGCCAGTAAGCTAGAAAGGGGATATAAAGGGAATAGAAAGCAAGGGAGGGGGGACTTAATAGGATGGTATTGTATATATGTAAGTAGAAGAACAGATTAATGGGGGTGAAAAGGCCTAAGTGAGGTCAGGGGAAGGTATTGAGTAAAGGAAAGGTGGAAGGATGGCTAATCAAAATCTAAGAGGATATAAATAAGTCATATGGAAATCTACTTTTCTGGACAATGGAACACTCAGAAGCCATAGATTGTTACTAGAAAATTTTCAGTGCCAGGGATGGGATACCATCCAGTGAGTGTTGGTCAAGGAGGTCACTGATACCCCCCAAAACATTACAGGTCATTGCCGAGGCCCTTGGTTTCCCACCAGGAATAGTTGGTAAGACCCTATTGCTGAAGACTCCACATACTTGGGCTGCAAGGTCACTGAGAAATCCTGCTGGAGCTGAGCTGAAAGCCTTCTCCATGTGGACCAGCTGACAGAAAGCTGGAAAAAACTATGTTGCATACAGTTCAATGGGAGAGAGATAAATCACCAGTGAAGATACTCAACCATGGACACTGCCAGCCTTTAAATTTGGCCAGCCAGGCCAAATGAGCAAATGGGGGCAATAGTGGCATGTCTGTTATGGGGGAAACCAGCTGCTCTCTAATTGGACTGGAGGCCTGCCCCATGGGAGGGAATACATCCCTGATACTGAAAACCTACAACAGGGGTAGACATGAGCCCTAGGGGTGTAACATCTGCTAATGTCTGGTTAAATGTATATCCTATGCTTACCAAACTGCTCTGTAAGCACTTCTCTTAATGTCCATACCTATATATTGATGCTACTCTCACTTTTGGTTAGGGAAGCTTCTCTTTTCAGATGGTGGTGACCTTGGGATGACTCAGAAGGCACCATGGTGCTGACAAGAAGTGACAGAGGAGTGCTCAGCACTGAAATATCTCTAACACCTTTCAAAGCTCAGGGTCCATTGCGGAAGAGGTGGTGGAAAGAATATAAGAGCTGAAGGAAGGGTAGGACTCCTTATAATTTGCTCCTGTAGACTCAAAATGGCATGGATTTCCATGACCTCACAGTGCCTGACACCACCTACACAAGACCATCATAATAGGAAGTTTTCCTATCCTATTATGATCATGACATCAAAATAAGAGAGACTGAGAGATAGAAGGGATATGATAGAGAGTGGAGTTTCAAAGGGGAAAGTGGGGGGAGGGAGGGAATTGCTATGGGATATTGTCTACAATTATGGAAGTTGTCAATAAAAAAGAAAATTAAAATTAAAAAATATATACACTCAAAGCCAAAGGAGGAATAAATATTACTTTTATACGCACATTTCTGCCCATTTATTCTCCTTTCTGCTGATTCTATGTCTCACTTTTCCTGGGCCTCTATGATCTTCCTTGGGAGTCAATCAAAGGGTGGCTGGGATCTCTGAATTAATGCTTCTGACATGGACTGACATTCAGGAAGTGGGTCCCTGCCATTTATCACTGTTGTCTAACTTTCAAATTTTCCCCAAATCTAATCCCTTTTCAGTCTCATCTCTGGTGTTGTAAAAACAAATTTATTTATTTATTTGCAAGGGGGGAGAGAGAGAGAGAGAGAGAGAACGAGAACAAGCACAAGGGCCTCTTCCTGCTGCAAATGCACTCCAGACACATGTGCCACTTTGTGCATTGGCCTTTACAAAGGTACTGGGGAATGGAAACCATGGAACACCATGGAGCCATCTCCCCAGCCGTAGTCCTCTTGAGTCAGACTTGAAAACCTTTCTTGGACTTCTAGCATTTGCTGAAGCTCTGTCCACTGACTGTATGCATTCCTGACTTTATTTCCCTAGTAATAATGTACAATTGTACCTCTGAAAGCTATGGATAGGGTGGGGTTGGACAGGGTGAAAAGGCCAGCAGAAACACTTGCAAAGGAGGTGGCAAATGAACTGGACCTTTCCTTCTCCAACCTGGACAATTCACTGTATGTGGACATCACTCTTGTATTTACTTCCTGAATGCTGCTTTTCAGTATTACTCAGTATTATCTGAATATTATACAGTATCTGCTTTGATTATGAATTCTTCAAAGTTAAGGACCAAGTCTTAAAGTTTTCATGTGCCTTCTGCATGGAATCTAACAAAATTTGATAAAAGTCTGCTGGTGATGATGAGTCTGTTATGTTTTAGAAGCAGTAACATCACAAATTAGGAAAAAATAGTTTCAATGTCAACTAAATGATATTGAAGCATTCAAAAAAGATTACTTGATAGGAAATCATTAGACCATAAATAAGTACTTAGGCTATGAGTATTTTGAGTAAATTTGGCATCTTTCATAAATTAACAATGCACAAATATTACTTAAGCATTTATTTATTGCTTTGGGTGATAAGGCAAACTTGAAAGAAACAAAAATATAGTTGTTAGGCTTGAGAGATGGCTCAGTGGTTAAAATGCTTGACTGCAAAGCCTAAGGACTGGGTTTGATTCCTCAGTACCCACGTAAAACCAGATGCACAAAGTGGTGCATACATGTGGAGTTTGTTTGTAGTGGCTAGAAGCCCTGGCATGCCTATTCTCTCTCTCTCCCTCCCTCCTTGTAAAAAATAAAGTATGTGTTAAATAATATATAATAATATTTATATATATTTGTCAAACATACAAAGGGTACATAAAATAGGTATAAAATAACAGAATAGTAACTTATACTGTGGGAATTGCTGATGCAATAGAAGAGAAGAGGTATGAGTATATGCTGTCTAACACCCAGGATGCATTGGGAGCAGGCTGGGATAGGAGAGCACAAAACCAACACAAATCAGCCTTTGCTCTCCAAACACTGCAATTCTGACCTTGGCAAGTATCACAAACAACTTCATGAAACCATGAAATGATCTAAGAAATGATCTTCCTTACATAAGCATCCAGAATTAATGCCATTCTTTTTTTATAATTTAATTTTTTATTATTTGTTTATTTGAGAGAGAGAGAGAGAGAGAGAGAATATGAATGTCAGGTTCTTCAGCCACTGCAAATGAACTCGAGACGTATGTGCCTCCTTGTGCTTATTTGGGTCCTGGAGAATTGCACCTGGGTCCTTTGGCTTTGAAGGCAAGGGCCTTAACTGCTAAGCCATCTCTCCAGCCCAACACCATTCTTGAATGGAGGAAAACCAGTGCCCTCTATCTACCTTAGTGAAACCTCAAATGGGTGTCCTGAAAGGAAATGACTCACTAGAAAGAAACTTTATCCCTTGGGAAGAGGGTAACAGTGTGTGCAAAGTCTCAGAACAAAACACAAGGAACCTCTTTCATCCTTGCAGGGCAGAGGGTACAAGTCTGCAAGCTGGAGTGTGAGTGAAGTGGTGAGTTGAATTGGCTTGTCCTCTCTCTGCTGAGGTAGAGCACTTTAGATTTGGGCAGGCCATCATGTCAGCATGAAAAAACTAAAATCCATCCTTTTCACACTAAAGTAGGGAAGGCAGCATTGTTAGCAAGGAAGATATTTCAGAAACTAAATGAAGAAAAAGAATAAAAAGTATGCAGGCAGAATTATGAAAATGGTCAAGAAATAATTGAACAGGAGAAAGAAGGTGGGCAGAACCAGGGTTCAGAGGATGTTGAACACCAAGGAGATCACATAAAATCCTGTCTTCCTGCATGAGGAATCAGGGAACCCTTGGGGAGAGAGCTCTGCTCTGCTCTGCTCCCAGTCTAGTGTGGCCGGGCTGTGAAGGCCATTTTCTGATTTTTGGTGGGAAGAGGATGTAGTTTGCTTTTCATCACAGTCACAGGCTAGATATAAAGATTGCATCAGGTACATGGAAAGAACATAATGGCAAAAGGATTTATTACTGAATCTGACCAGATGAAGAAGTAATTAACACTATCAACAGATCAGCACATTCATACATGCTTTTATATATTTCTAGGGAGACATTTAAAAAATGCAACATCAGTACATTTTATTGCAGTTTTAAATTTTTTCTTCTTGGGGAAAGCATTTCATTTCTCAAAAAGAAGGCACAACTCTTTTTGGTGCCAGTATGGCCCTTTCTTTACTCAAGCTGTACTGCAAATAACAAAGAATTTGTTTCTGATACCCCATGGACTTTACAAGTCCTGTTGTGCTGGATAGCTGCTTTGTTCAACTTTTCAGGCTCCCACTGTAGTGTTGCAACTTCTAGGAACATGGTCTTGTTTAAAGTCAAGAAAGACCAGGAGAGGGAGCACAAGAACACAAGGAATTCATGGATCTGGGTTGCAAGTGAGAGAATGAGGCAAAGGAGCAAATTGTCTGAAAAATATATGTGGAATTTGAATGGAAGGGAACTTTGAACCTGTTGTTTGTTCATCACATAGCATACATTTTTAGCTAATTAACTGAATGCAGATCTAAAAGGCCATTTGTGATTAGCTTGTCCTGGATGAGAACTTTATGAACTGCCGAACTGGTCAGTAACTTATAACATTTTACAGTCATCATCTTCTCTCAGTTCACCTTAATCAATGACCCTGGAGCAAATGCCTCAAATGATAGGCATATAGTCTCACGCAGAGATGGGTAAATCTCATGCTTGGCTGGATTAGGTTTACAGGCTGAGGAGTCTGAGTCCCCCATGACAAGATCATGTGTGGTGGTTTGATTCAGGTGTGTCCCATAACCTTAGGTATTCTGAATGTTAGTTTCCCCAGCTGATGGCAATTGGAAACTAAAGCATCCTGGAGGTGGTGTATTGTTGGGGGTGGGCTTAAGGTCAGTTTCCCCTTGCCAGTGTTGGGCACACTCTCCTGTTGCTGTTGTCTTATGTAGACCTTATGTTGGTCTGGGGGTGATGTCCACCCTCTACTCATGCCATTGTTTTCCCCTGCTGTAGCAGACAGCTTCAGGTTCGCTGAGATGAACTTCTAGACCAGGCACAGTTATGGAAGAAGGGATATTTATTGAAGCTTACAGATCCAAGGGAAGTTCCATAATGGCAGAAGAAGCTGGCCTGCCTTCACAGGACCAAACACACAGAGAAAAAAAAATAAACCCACACAGCACAGCATACCTCAGGAACTCCAGATAGGCACACTTTGCATATCTTTATATTGGAATCTCAAATCCACCACCACACTTTAAGATCTGCCCAGTGACACTGCCTCCAGCCAGGTGGCTGCAGATTCAAACTACAAACTAATAAAACACTGAATATATTGGGGGCCATCAATTCAAACTACCACATTCTGCCCTGGCCCCCAATAGATTCATAACCATCACACATCGTAAATTGTATTCAGTCCAATTTCAAAGGTCCCCACCATCTTTACCTATTTAAGATAGTTCAAAAGTCCCAAGTCTCATCTGAGATTTAAGATAGTCTCTTAGCTGTGAGTCCTGTAAAATCAAACAAGTTATATATTTTCAACATATAAAGGCACATAGTAAACATTTTCAACTGTTATAAGGCACAGCAAGGAGAGACTAGAACAATGCAAATTCAACCACCATCAAGCAATCATCAAACTTCTGCAGTTCAAGTTCAATATAACCAGAGACTGACAGTCTCCAGGTTTCCAATTCTGCCCCTCCAGCTGGGCAGAGTATCCAGGGAAAAACTTCCATTCCAGGCCAACAGTGCACTCCATGGTAGCCTTTGTACAGTCCTGGTACATCCAAAACGTCTTTAGGTCTCCATATAAACCACAGTCCATCTTTCAAAGACCCTTCCAGCCTATCAGGGTGTCACACCCTGCCTCATGCAGGCTCTCAAGGAACTGTGTGCAATTCATAACCACTCCATGCATTTTTGATGCTTCTAAAACCAATACCAGGTATGCAGGACACAGCCATATTCTTAATTCAGGTACAAAATAAATTGTAACCTTGAAAAGCAGGTTCCTTCTCCAGTCAACTCTTTCCAAAAGAGTTTGCATTACTAACAGTCTTTCCTCTGGCATCTTCTCCATTGTTTTAATGTAAAGCAGTTGGGCCATCTTCCTTAAGATCACTAATGTGTTAACAATAGCAGCTTCAGAAAACCGAAACAATCTCAGTGCCTCTAATTTTAACTTGCTTGAGGGTTTCCAATTTAAAATCTTAATTCTTTCAATATTTTAGCCAAGCACATCAGTCCACTACATATTTAACCTTGATCAAACTCTCTGGGATTGGACCATGGAACGCAGCTATCCCTTATGCCAGTAGCCCAGTTCCAACAAAGTCCTCTGCAGTCTTTCCTTCCCCTTAGAATGCTCATAAGCCAAGCCTCCAAGTTCAATATTGTCTGTACTTAGCATTCTCAAACTCTTATCAGAATAGTCCATAAAAATTGGCTTGCCACTCCAGAAAGTGTCTTCAGTTGCAAACACCAAGTCTATGCCTGTTCCTCCAAAACAAAGTTTCCAAAAGACCAAAATTGACATGGTCAGGTTCATCTTACCCCACTCTCAGTACCAACTTCTATAGCAGACAGCTTCCAGGGGAAGTTCCATAATGGCAGAAGAAGCTGGCTTTCCTTCATAGGTCCAAACACAGAGAAAAAAAAATAAAAAAACAAAACACACAGCACAGCACAGTACAGCACACCTAAGGAACTCCAGCTAGGCACACTTTGCATATCTTTAGATTGAAATCTCAAACCCACTATCATACCTTAAGATCTGCTCAGTGACACTGCCTCTAGCCAGGTGGCTGCAGATGCAAACTACAAACTAATAAAACACTGGATATATTGGGGGCCATCAAGTCAAACTACCACACCTGCCATCATGGAGCTTCTCCTTGAGTCTGTAAGCCAAAATAAACCCATCCCCCCCACCCCACCCCCAAAAGCTGCTCTTGGTCAGGTGATTTCTGCCAGCAGTGTGAACCTGACTGCAACACCATGTGAGTAGCATTCCCTGACAAAGGGAGAATGCTGGTTGTGACTAACATTTCAATGTAGACCAATTCACTAGCCAGTTCAAGACCCCAAGTGATTAACAGAATATCATCTTGCTTCTAACTCACCAGAGTCAATCTGGGCACTCAATTGGGGGAAATTATTTGGGCTATGTTACCACTTTGTTTGGTATAACAGGAAGTATATGCAATGCCTTCCAGATACAGCTAAGACAATAGTCATAAATAATTACTGGGGACAAGGCTCAGAATCCCACTGCCTAAAGCTTTCTAAAGGGACATGCCATTGATGCCTGTCAGTTGTCTTGTGTTTTAGCTACTGTGTGATGTAGGATTATTAGAAGTAGTAAAGTTACCCAACAAATCACTATGGTCTGACAATGATAAAGAGATGAAAGCTATTATAGGACTGAGAGTCTTTTAAAATTATTTTGAAAATGAGTAGAAGAATAGATTAATTAGCACAACATGAGCTAAGTATTGAATAGAACCAGAGTTGGAGATGAGAAAGGGCAGGAGAAAGTCAATCTTTCTTCCAGACCCAATTTGTGGATTTTCATTAAAATCCCAGAGCAGCCAGCTCTAGTGCCAAGGTCTCACTAGACCTCTGGAAGCTTTACTTGAGTAGACTTCATGCTTTAAAGTGGACTTTCTGACTACAGGTCAGTCAGAGTAACTCCCATCTCAGGATCCTTAACCCTAACTTACAGAGGCCTTTGCCGTGGAAGGTAGCATGGGCACAGGCTCCAAGGACTGGGACATGGACATGTGTGAGGGTGGTTATCCTGCTTACCATAGTGGCTAGGTTATAAAATCTTCTCTCAGAGAGTGATATGTCTTAAGTACCTTAAAAATGAGGCCCCAGACAAAAGCAGGTTCCTGTATAAGTTAAAGTGACCTAGACAGCAAGGTCTCCATGTGTTCAGGTGGCCTGAATTGAGGACAATCAGTAACAGGTAAATAAAAGGAAAAAGAACAATTTACTTCCAATTTCAGATGTTTTATCTTTTGTGTCATTGTAATTTTAATTTTCCTCAGCATCTTTTCTGTTATTCCTTGCATAAAACTCAATTTTGAGTATGGGTTTATTGTGCCTTCTCTGTGATTTTGGAAAAACTTGAGGTATTGGGAGAGATAGTACCTGAATCTCTAAATCTACAACTGCCATGCTAGGAACCTGGACTTCATTTTCCCACTTGTTAGAAGCACAGATGCTCACATTTTTCATGAGTGTTACTGTTGTCATCACTGAAGTAAGGGATTCAGAACATGGTGGAACTTGGCTGCCTGGGTTCATCCAGTCTCTTCTGCTTACAAGCCAACATTATAGCATATTAAGTAACTTTTTTTGCCTCAACTTCCTCTTTGTCATGTGAAGATAGTAATAGTACAATCCTACATTTCACATGTTGGAAGCAATGCCTGGCACAGTGACTATTCATCATCATTATCATCATTACTATCTCCAGCACTATCATCATCATCATCACCACCACCACTATCATCACCTTTACTGTATTAGACCTCAGGCATACACAAGAGACTATCATCATCATCATCACCACCACCACTATCATCACCTTTACTGTAGTAGACCCCAGGCATACACAAGAGACTATCATCATCATCATCACCACCACCACTATCATCACCTTTACTGTATTAGACCCAGGGCATACACGAGAGACAAAGCCTTTTTTCCTTATGTTGGGTCAGATGACTTTTAAGACTAAGGCTTTATAATTCTCAATTTATCATAGGAGGAAAACTCTTCTGGAATCCTCACATCTCACACATCATGTTGTGATTGTATAATTTTTAGATATTTCTCTTTGTTCCTAATTGAAGGACATTGAGTCAAAGTTAATATATAAAAATCACTATACTATTATAGTACTTGCTGGCCTTGCTAATAAATAACTAAGCATGCAGTAGACAGCCTCAGGTTGTGGGGATAAACTTTCAAACTAGGCACAGTTATGGGAGGAAGGAAATTTATTTGAAATTACAGATCCAGGGGAAGTTCCATAATGGCAGAAGAAGCTGGGCCCATACCAAGAGAAAAAGCCACCAACCCCAGTACAGGCAAGCACACTTCAAGAACTCTGGGCAAAGTTTAAGCACTATGCATATCTTTAAACTGGAATTCCAAATCTATCCCCACACCTTAGGGCTGGACCCTAGGATCCACCCATTGACACCAAGTTACAAGCTTGAATAAAACTCCTGAATTGATTGGGGGACACCTATTCAAACTACCACAAAGCACATGTGTCTCTTTTTTCTTTTCCAAGGTAGGGTTTCACTCTGGCCCAGGCTGACCTGGAATTAACTCAGGGTGGCCTCGAACTCATGGTGATCCTCCTACCTCTGCCTCCCAAGTGCAGGGATTAAAGGCGTGTGCCACCACTCCTGGACTGCAAGTGTCCTTTTAGTAGAACAGAATATACCCAAATTAGAGGTACATGGGCTCCAGCCTATTTACCAAAATTCCTAAATAAAGCTAAGTGCATAATACAAATGTTATATTTTTATTGGATTAAGAACCATTTCCAAAAGGTAGACATACATCTTTTTTTGTGTGTGTGTGTTTTTGAGGTAGGGTGTCACTCCTGCTCAGGCTGACCTGGAATTCACTATGTTGCCTCAGGATGACCTTGAACTCACAGTAATACTCCTATCTCTACCTCCCAAGTCCTGGGATTACAGGTTTACACCACCAAGCCTGGCTCTTTCTTTCTTTTTGAGATGGGGGCTTACTATGGTACTTAGGTGGGCCTCAAAATCCTGTCCTCAACTGTACCTCCTGTTTCAGTCTCCCAAGTAGCTGGATCCTATACTGTTTTAATGGATACACACATACACGTACATGCATGCACATACATAAATGCTCATACTCTCTCCAGTTTAAACAACACTGAACCTAATTTAGCACTACATAAGCTAGGAAATTACAAGTTGATATTTTTTGAGGTAGGGTCTTGCTCTAGCCCAGGCTGACTTGGAACTCATTCTGTAGTCTCAGGCTGGCCTCGAACTCACAGCAGTTCTCCTACCTCAGCCTCCCAATTGCTGGGATTAAAGGCAAGTGCCACCATGCCTGGCACAAGTTAATTCTTAACCTCTATGCTTAATTCATGATATCATATCTGAGTGTCACTTCTCCTATAGCAAGTAAGATCACTCACTGTTCTGAAGCCAAAGGCAGAATGAAATCAGCCAGATATCAGCATGTCACAAATGGGAATTAGCTAGGAATGTGAGCTTGGATGCTTTTTTTTTGGTTTTTCAAGGTAGGGTCTGGTGCAGTCGGGTTCGCATTGCTGGCAGAAATCACCCGACTAAGAGCAGCTTGTGGGAAAAAAGAGGTTTATTTTGGCTTACAGGCTTGAGGGGGAAGCTCCATGATGGCAAGAAAAACGATGGCATGAGCAGAGGGTGGACATCACTCTCTGGTCAACATAAGGTGCACAACAGCAACAGGAAAGTGTGCCAAACACTGGCAAGGGGAAGCTGGCTATAATACCCATAAGCCTACCCCAATAACACACCACCTCCAGGAGGCTTTAATTTCCAATTGCCATTAGCTGGGGAGACTAGCATTCAGAACACTTAAGTTTATGGGGGACACCTGAATCAAACCACCACATTCCACCCCAGCCCCCATAAACTGATAACCATACATGATGTAAAATACAATACATTCATGCAACTTTAAAAGTCCCCAGAGTTTTTATCAATCCTAATGATGTTCAAACAATCCCCTTACTCCAAGGTCTTTTAACTGAGCCATAATACCAAAAATAATCCCCCCCCAAAACCCATAATGGCACAGAATAAACATTCACACTGCAAAAGATGGCATTGGGCAAAGCAAAGAAATATTCAACCAACACAAGATTTAAAACAACCAGGACAAACATCAAACTCTGTAACTCCCAAGTCCAACAACTCTGGTCAGTGACAGATTCCAAGTCCGATAACTCTAACCAGCAAACAAGTCTTTGGAATTCCAATTCCGCCCCTCCAGCTAGGCTACTCACAGTCCTGGAAAACTTCATTCAGTGCTGGCAGCTCTCCTTGGCAGCCATCTCATAGTCCCGGCATCTCCATTGGGTCTCCGCTACAACCCAAGGTCCATCCTCATGGCCCCATGGGATCTCCATGCAGGCATCCAGCAAAACTGCTTCACACTGCCCACGGCCATTTCCAAAACACAAGACCGTGTTACAAACTCAATGACCCTCTCTTTCCTGCATTTGTTATACTCCATAATACCAGGTAGGGTGCCAATTTGTTAATCCAGGGGGGCAATAAATCAGACTTTGAAGAACAGGACACTCCTTCAGCATTCAGGCTCCTTAAAAAGAGTCTGCATTCTTCCTGTTGCCCCATTGCAGGTCAGCTGGCCCAGTCTCAAAGGTTGTAATCTCTCAACTGCAGCTGAATGGGTAGAGTTCACCCAAAGATTTCATTTTTTCTGTGCCATATCCCTCTGCTCACACCAGTTCATTTTTACGCAAAGCAACCCTGCACATCTTCTGAGGACAGGAAGCTTCTCACACAAACTCCTAACCCAGTCCAAGCAAAGCTCTTTCTCACCCTCATAAGCCAAACCTCACAGTTCATAGTTCTTACTGCATTCAGGTCTTTCAGCTCTGACCAGAATAGTCCATTAAGCTGTACTTACAACACTGCAAGGTGTCTCTTAGGCCTAGGTTTCAAATCCTTCCACATTCCTCTTGAATTCCAAAGCCACACAGTCAGGTGGCTAGCAGCAATCCCACTCCTCGGTACCACTTTACTGTTGCAGTCAGGTTCACATTGCTGGCAGAAATCACCCAACTAAGAGCAGCTTGGGGAAAAAAAGAGGTTTATTTTGGCTTATAGGCTCGAGGGGGAAGCTCCATAATGGCAGGAAAAACGATGGCATGAGCAGAGGGTGGACAGCACTCTCTGGTCAACATCAGGTGGACAATAGCAACAGGAGAGTGTGCCAAACACTGGCAAGGGGAAGCTGGCTATAATACCCATAAGCCCGCCCACAACAATACTCTGCCTCCAGGAGGTGTTAATTCCCAAGTTGCCATCAGCTGGGAACCTAGCATTCAGAACACTTGAAGTTTATGGGGGACACCTGAATCAAACCACCACAGGGTCTCACTCTAGTTCAGGCTGACCTGGAATTTACTATGTAGTAGTCCCAGGGTGGCCTTGAACTCTTGGCATCCTCCTATCTCTGCCTCCTGAGTGCTGGGATTAAAGGCGTGCGCCACCATGCCCGGCTGCTTGGATGCTTTTTGTATAAGAGAATGTGAAGAAGGATTGGAGAGAAAGAAAGGAAGGCAAAAATAGAAAGAATGAAAGCCAGAGGTGAGCTTCTGCTCATCCTCTATTTTCTTCCTGCAACATCACTTCTGATTTAGAGGGCATCTTCATGGCAGGGCACTGGCTATTGCTCTCACTACAGTGGCTCAGGCTTCTGCCAATCTAAACCCTGAAACAAACTATAAGTACTCTGAGAACTCAGTGACCACAGCTGATAAAATGCCAGGGCTTTGCGCTTTCTTGTACAATTGTGTTCATGCACATTGGGAAAGGACAAGTTTCTCTTCTAGTCAAATGCCCCTTGTAGGAATGGTTTGAATGATGCTCTTCCACCAATATTATAGAAACAATCACACTTTATTTCCTTATTATAAATCATTGTTTTAACTTTTTAATCCAACCCAGCAGAAGTCATATGTTTAACTCTGTTTGATCATGGAATAAAACCTTTGCTACTAAAGAAATAAACTCTCTGTCACTATTTCAGGGTGAGAAGATTAGGGAGGGACTAACTCTACTTTTCATGGTTATTTGGCTGGCTCAGGAGCAGGCAGAAGTAAGTCACATATAATAGCCTACATTTTTACTACTTCATCAGAAAAAAGGTATGCTCCATATTTATAAGTCCATTTTGCCTCCAGGTTTCCACATCACATCCTATAGGTCCTGTCTATTAAGTAATACTCTCAATTTGTCTGCAAACTTTAATGTTATTATATTTTTGCAATTTGTAAAATTTTATCTTATGAAAAGGAATGACTTTATAAATGCTCTTTGCTAATATGTTAATGAACTACACCTTATATTTTTCAAAGACCACCTCTCACAGAGAAGAACGACATTACAAGGTGAGAGTTTTTATGCATGTGGCTTTATGTGGATACTGGAAAATCAAGCCTGGATCAATCCAGGCCAGCAGGCTTTACAAACAAGTACTTTAAACTACTGACCCATTTCCCCAGCCCCTGGGTGAGAGTATTTAGAATTTTAAAAATATAAGTATATATCCATTATTGAGATTTTTTTGTAGTTTATGACAAAATATCCATTTGAGGTTTAGGGATATGGCTCAGTGGATAAAGTTTTTGCTGTGTAAGATTGAGTACCTAAGTTTCTATATCAAGACCACACATGAAATATGGAAGCCATGATGGGTGTCTATAATTTCAGCAAGCTGATTGGGACAAGGGAGGCAGAGACAGAAGAATGGAGCAGATAGGCTGAAAAAATGCAGTGGTGAATACCAAGAATGGGAATGCTGCTGCACATAAGGTGGAAAAGAAGGATCGACCCTCAAAAGTTTTCCTCTGACTCTCATACGTATGTTATGGCATATGTGTGCCTATACTTACACACAAGAACACACAAGTCACACACACACACACACACACACACACACACACACACACACACACACAAAACCTTAAATCCATTTGAATCCAAAAACATGTGAAGAAAGTAAGCTGTTCTCTTATACCTAAACTGCTGCTCTGTTTGTATCCCAGATGTACCATGCTGACAGAAAAGTCAGCTACCTAGATTTGCTAGCTTAGGTGGATATCTACCCATCTGAATCATAAACAATGCTGGTCTAGGTCAGCAACTGACATAGGCAAAAAAAAAAAAATCTGTTTCCTTTTATTCTTTTCTTGCAAAAGAGCTGTTGACTTTGTAGTTCTTTCTAGAGAAATGTCCTTTTAAGAGAGGGAGTGCTAAAAGTGGATGAGAATCACAGGAGAAGAATAAACATTCATTTTAAAATATATATATACAAATACTGTCTTACAACAGGATTATTTAATTTAAACCTTAGATCTGTCAAGATCTGGTAGCTTGTCACTTTTTGAGATCATTATATATTGATATTGTATTATAATTTCTTTTAGGATAAGTCATTGGTGAGATACATGGTGGTTAAAAAAATTACACTGCAGTGTCAGTAAATATAGCAAAGTCACTGCTGAGTTTGGAGAGGCAAAAAGTCATCTTTCTAAATAAGGATCCATGCTGTCCTGTATCAAGATTGCTACAAATAAATAAAAGGCCTCTGGGAGAAGTGCTGAGCATACACTGGATCTATTTTCAGCTTGCATCAGCAGCTGCTGCCCCTGGGATCACATCTTTATGCGTATTCTACACCACATGTAATCACTCCAGTGTTGCACCCAATAAGACAATGAAAGAGCATGGCATAAATCTATACTGAATGGAATACTAAATGAGAAAAATAATACAAAAAGGGGGAAATAAACCACATTTTCAAGTCATTAGGAAGAAAGACTTTGACATATGAAGTACGGCAGCCATTAATAGCACTTATCATATAGAGTGGAGACAAAGAGACAAATTAATCAAACTGACAGAACTGGGACATTTTATGCTAATGTGGGCTCATGGGTTTTAGTCTGTATTCCTCTGTGTCTGGAAAACTGATACCATTATGTAGCAGGAGACTACATGAATAACATGCGACAAATTATAAAAATTGACACACCAACTGCAGAAGCACTGCTAAAAGCTCTGTAAAAGCATGGATGGAGACCTCAACACACAGACTACCAATAAGCAATGAATGTAGATAAGTCCAAGAATACCTCCCATTTATGCACTGTAATTAACTAGAGGCTTCTGGCTCCTAATTAGAATGGTGAGACTGAAGCTTGGAGCGTGAACTCTGCAGCTCACCAGAGAAGGCTGCCATTGGCCAGACCAAGTGTTACTCTGACCTGAATTTACTAACCAAGTTATATTAGCTTTAAAAACACATCATGTATACATAAAACCATTAATGTGAGACTTTAAAGGGAAGAGGGAAGGAAATAAATGGATGATGAAAAGAAAAGATGAATAAAATTGTCTCTGTATGCTTGTGTGGGTGGTATAGATAAAGAATATGAGACTGAAAGCATTTTTATAAAATATTTGCTGTACCTGACTTAGAAACAACTTCCAGTATGAATAATTTGCTCTTGAAAGTAAACATCAGGCAAGCAAGTCCTCAGGAAAGTTCATGAGAGCAAATACCCTTTGTTCTCCAATATGGAGGTTGGTGGAGAGAGTTCCACTGGCTCATTTATACCAATCTGCAGAGATAAATCACTGCTGCCCTGACATTGTTGTCCCTCCCCAGGGGAAGCCTATGTGTCCTTGACTGGTAGGAAATGGGTTCTTTCACTGTAACTCTAAAGATATTTTGCCATACAAAATAACTATGCCCACAGAAGTATGATGTGGCTGGAAAAGTGCACCAAGTTAGCTATCATACAATAATATCATGTTTGTGGGCATTCTAAGTCTCTAACCCCAGTGATCTGGGTCCATTTCTTCCTCTCATTCTCATCCAATAAATACTGCCCATTTTCTTTTCTCTAGAACATTTCTAAAATTGCCCTTCACTGAGCTGACATTAACAAATTGATTATTGTGTTACCTGTGATAGATTTGAAAATTAAGCAACAGAACCAGCACATAGAAAGCCTGCATGAGGATTAAACAGTCCAATCAAAGAGTTATGACATATAATAATAATTAGAATATAACACAATGCAACAGCTGCTATGCTGGAAATACAGCAAAGGTGTTACAGAGGTATAGTGGAGGGGTACTTACAAGATGGCATTTTCCTATTCATGGAAATCTTATTCCTTCTCTCATTTACAAGGTCTTTATTCTCTCAGTAGAATTATCTACTATTTTTCTTTCCATGTAAACACGGACTGTGAATTTAATTTCTTTCCCTGTTTATACAAAGACAAGTTCAATGGAAGTATTAAAAGAAACTAAAGAAAGGCTACACAGATACTGAGATCTGGGAGCTTCTCTAGGAAGATGAAAATACTATTCATAACCTGTCACTGAGAAAAATATACTCTGGGTTCAAGCAGCTAATGTCTTTACAAACTTTTGAAATGAAATTTATCCAAATTGCCCATCCTATTCTTCATTCTTTAGACACCGGGCCACCAAAATTAGAACCTGTATTTATATAAACCACAGGCATGAGACAACTGGAAAGTTTCAAGCATTGAACATATAAAGGCATGTAACTTACATATATATATATATTTTTGGTTTTTTCAAGGTAGGGTCTCACTCTGGCCCAGGCTGACCTGGAATTACCTATGTAGTCTCGGGGTGGCCTTGAACTCATGGCAATCCTCCTACCTCTACCTCCTGACTGCTGGGATTAAAGGCGTGTGCCACCACGTCTGGCAACTTACATATTTTTAAGTCATTTTAGGGGATGCTACTCACTCCATCCCAGCATTGGTAAAATGAAAACAGAAAGGCACACCTGGATATACAGAAGAATGCAGGAGCTGTGTCTGCCCTTATGAGTGTCTATACTGGTGCCTGGATTAGTCTACTACTGAGATTAGAGCCATCATGGTTTTAATTAACAGGGTAGGTGACTCACAGTTGTAGGTGGGGACAGAGTTTGACCACAGGGACTAACCCTTTCTCCCAGGTACAAAGCCCAAGTGGCCACCCTTGGGAGGGAGGGGACCTTCACATATGTGCTATTGTACATATGCACCCATACAATGATAAAACAAATGAGTGTGAAGGCTGGAGAGATATCTAAGTGGTTAAGGTACTTGCCTGTGAAGCCTAAGGACCCATGTTCGACTCTCCAGGTCCCATGTAAGCCAAATGCATGAAGTGATTGGAAGTGCATAAGGGCACACATGCACACAAGGTGGCACATGTGTCTGGAGTTCGATTGCAGTTGCTGGAGGCCATGGTGTGCCAGTTCTCTCTATCTCTCCTCACTCTTGCTGTCTCACATAAAAAAGAGGCCAATCTGTTGTGCTTGCCTCAAGAAAAATGAGTGTGAGCCGGGCATGGTGGTACTTTAGTACCACCTTTAGTACCAGCACTTAGAAGGCAGAGGTAGGATCACTGTGAGTTTCTGACCACCTTGAGACTACATAGTGAATTTCAGATGAATCTAGGCTAGAGCAGGCCCTACCTTGAAAAACAAAGAACAAACAAAAAAATGACTGTGGGGTAGAGGAGAAGTGATGGCTTTCCGGAACTCAGGTTGCCAGGAAAGAAATTTCTCACTCTCTCTCAATGTGTTAGTACACATGTATAAGTGTGTGTTTATGCATATGCATGCATGTACAGGCCAGAGAACATCCTTGGGTGTCATCCTCAAGAAATCCTTCTATCTTTTTTCCTTTTAAAAAATTTTTTTTTATTATTTTATTTATTTTTTGGAGAGAGACACAGAGAAAGACAGACAGAGAGGGAGAGGGAGACAGATAGAGATGGGCGCGCCAGCAGTCTCTCAGCTGCTGTGAAAGAAATCCAGATGTGTGCGCTCCCTTGTGGTCAAGTGTGGCATTGTGCCCTTGCGTCACTTTGCATCTGGCTAAACGTGGGACCTGGAGATTGGAACCGGGTTCTTAGGCTTAGCAGGCAGGCGCCTTAACCACTAAGCCATCTCTCCAGCCCTTTTTTTCCTTTTTTTGTGTCAGGGTTTATCACCGGGCTGGAGCCAATTTGGCTATACTGGCTGGCCAGCACACCCTAGGGATCTTCGTGTCTCTTCCTCCAAAGTTCTGGGATTTCAGGATTGTCTCTACATATTCAGATTTTTTTGTAGGTACTGAGGATTAAATCAGTGCATAGCAAACACTTTACCAACTGAACTATCTCTCCAGCCTTGATTTCTTAGTGGAGGGCTATAGGATAGTCCATGGAGAAGAGAGAGTCCTAATGTAAAACTAAAGCTGTGGTCAGATGCAGGGTAGGTGAGAGAAGAGGAAAGGGCTGCAATGCACTGGGGAGGCAGTCTTCAGCAAATGGGTTTGATAGAGGAAATCACTGCATCTAAAAGCATGGAGATGAGCTGGGCAGGCACAGAAAACCTCCTACAAGCAAGCATACAGAGTCAAAACAAGTGACTTGAAAGAAGGTGGAATCAGTATCAGTAGAGGTTTTAAATACAGAGATAAAAATTCTTTTTCAGACTTTTTGGGTCCTGTGTTCAGATGTAGAAAGAATCTAATAATAGTACCACCCAACCTGCACCCCTGAAAGAGATATCAGAATTACACTTTAAAATAGACAGGCTTTTGAAGTATATATTCAGAAACAATTGTGGTGTGAATTGTCATAAGGATCTGAAGAATATTTGTGGATTATAAGACATGAATTTTGCTATTCTTTTTTTTTAAATTTTATTATTATTATTTTTTATTTATTTTTGGAGAGAGAGACAGAGAGAGATAGACAGAGAGGGAGAGGGAGACAGAATTGGGCACGCCAGCAGTCTCTCAGCTGCTGTGAATGAAATCCAGATGCGTGCATCCCCTTGTGGGCAAGTGCAGCATTGTGCCCTTGCCTCATTTTGCATATGGCTAAACGTGGGACCTGGAGATTGAACCGCTGGATATTGGAACCAGCATTCTTAGGCTTAGCAGGCAGGCGCCTTAGCCACTAAGCCATCTCTCCAGCCCGAATTTTGCTATTCTTATGTCAACAGTTTCTCCCAACAACTTGGTAAGTGAGGTAAGATTCTTACTTTCATTTTCTAAGCAACTGTCATGTGGAGAGGATAAGTGATCTGCTCAATGACCAACAGCCTTGGTCAGCTGGGCTGGATGGCCCTGAGCCCCTCATTTGGATGATACACAATGTCTCTTCTATCTTTGAATTTATACTCTAGTCCTGCACTGTTCATCCAAAAAAGTGATAATAATACATTTTCTTTTTTTATATTACTCCAATATGGATGTTACTATTGTTTAAAATTTTTATTTATTTATTTATTTATTTGATGGAGGGGGAGAGAGAGGGAAAGAGAGAGAGGAAGAGGCAATATATAGAGACAATAGGCACGCCAGGGCCTCCAGCCACTGCAAATGAACTCCAGGTGCATGTGCTACTTTGTGCATCTGGCTTATGTAGGTCCTGGGGAATTGAACCTGGGTTTCACAGGCAACTGCCTTAACTGCTAAGCCATCTCTCCAGCCCAGATGTTCACTACTATTCCATGTCTCAAAAAAAGGTGGAGTATTTAAGAGCTGGAGATGAAGACCATGAAGGTAGGAACTGGAGAACAGTTCCTGGCCCACCACACAGGCAACTTTTATCTATCCCCTTTGGCTTGATTTTGCCTCATCTGCTGGTATTGCAAGCTTTGAAACATCTGGGCACTATTTCCTAAATATGCATGGCAATCTTCATTCTCCCCTTCTGTAAGTGGAGGACAAAATTCTCCATAAAGTGATAAGTTGATTTGAATGGGACATAATCCCTGCCTAGTTTTTTTGTGAATAGTACTTTTTTGTATTCATTTGACAAATATTTTTGAGTGTCTTCTACATACTAGACATTGTGCTGGACTCCAGGACAGAATGGTGAACAAAGCAGAGATAAGGTATGTATCTTACACTCCAGTGCTGCATTGTTCAATATGGTAGTCACTAGGCACATGTGAGTAATGAAAGTTAAATCTAATGAAAAAAATGCAGTTCCCCAGTAATACTAGAGATATTTTAAGTGGGCAATAGCACCATGTGGTAGGTGATTACCATTCTGGACAGTGCAGAGAGCATTTCTGTTGCCACAGGAGAGGCTATGGAAAAGTACTGAGCTAGAGAAAAGGACCACAAGCAAACAAGTCAATGAGTGAACAATTGATATTTTACATATAACTTTAGGTCTTATCTGGCCTTTAACATTCATTCTTTTTTTTTTTTTTTTCATTTGTAGCATGGTATTTCATGGCCTTACTGCTTTTTACATAGTCTTTGGTAACAACCCTGCCATTGTCTTGTCTTTCCCCAGTCCTTGCTTTGTATTCTGCCTGAATGATTTTCTAAAGACAATTTTTTTTCTCTCAGCTTCCTGTACAGTATTTCCCATTTCTTTGTGCCTGGCATTCAAGGCTCTATAATCAGGCTCCACTGACTTGTCCCTCCCTACTGTACACTTGAGCAATGGAAAAAATCTCACTGCCCTCTACACCCCTTCTGTGAAAGAATAGCCAAGTCATGAGGAATAAGATCTACAAACTCTCAACTTTAACATATGCATTACATTTTGTTTTTTTAAAAAATGTAGCCCAGGCTGTCCTTGAATTAATCACACTCCTCCTCCCTCAGTCTCCCAAGTGCTAGAACTATAGACATGTACCACCATTTTTTTTTAAATTTGAGAGAGACAGAGAGAGACACAGAGAGAATGGGTGTGCCAACTGCCAGCCTCTCAGCCGCTGTGAACTCCAAATGCAAGTGCCCCCTTGTGTGCATGTGTGACATTGTGCACTTGTGTCACTTTTTGTGTATGGCTAAACGGGGGACCTGGAGAATTGAATGGGCATCCTTAGGCTTTGCATGCAGGCACCTTAACAACTAAGCCATCTCTCCAGCCCTATATACCACCATTTTGAACTAGGAATTATGCTTTTCCAAATACATATGGATATAAACAATGATTTTGAAAAGTTCTTATGATCCACTTGAAATCACATCTCTTCTAAGATGCTCTGTACACATTCATTTTAGGATATACCTGGATCAGGAGCCTACATAATTACTCTGGCTGAGCTCTGAGGTTGGAGATATTTGGCCATGGGACAGGATTGTGAGTGGATGTTCTGTTGTGAGGTAGCCGAGTGAGGGTAGGATGCTAAGATTCTCACGTCAACAATGCACAGTGTCCCAGGGAGTGACACAGGCGGCCTCTGCAGCCAACATCTGAGATCATCTGAATTAGACTCCAAAAGTGTTTGGTGGCCAGAGCCTCTCTAAGCCTTGGTCAGAGGCTGTTTTCCTGAAAATAGGGGAGAAAATTCTGAATATCCCAAATGATGGAGATTTTATGTTACCTTTGCCATTTTTCTCTCCTTTCTACCATGTAACTTAGCTCTTAGAAAGCTGGTGCTAAGGTATATCAGCAAGAAGTCCACCAAATGAAAGCCTGTCCCATAGCTGCTAATAGTCATCTTCAGCAGGCAGACACCAGGGATGGCAGAAAGGAAGCAAAAACTAACTCACAGCAGTATCTTCCAGGAGCCAAACATGTGTAATGCTGAAATGAGATGGGGGGAGTGACTTGAAAACAGTGAAGGGGCTAGAGTCCTGGCCCAGGTACAGGGGAAGTTTTGCTGAGAATGTCTGCTTCTGCTGTGTTTTAAATTCTTTCTGTGGAATGTCAAACCTATTTCATAAACCAAGAGTCACAGTATGTGGATCTCCTAGGGGCCCCTGCCTCCTAAGGAGTTTTTGTTCAGCTTATTTTCTATAGGGTTTGGAAACTCAGTTTTTTTTATTTCCCCCTAATATCCAGCTTTCACTTCTGTTTATTAATCTTATTACAATCTACTTTTTGGTGGGTGTGTGGTATGCATATGTGTACAGACCCATGAGTGTATGTGGAGTAGACATACGTGTGTGTGTGTGTGTGTGTGTGTGTGTGTGTGTGTGTGTGTGTAGGCAAGAGGTTGGCTTCAGGTTTCTTCCTTGATCATTGTCTAGCTTATCTATTGAGACATGATCTTTCATTTGAACACAGAGTTCACCAATTTAGCTAGTCTAGCCAGTCCATTTGCCCAGGGGATCCCTTCTCTGCCTTCTGAGCACTGGGATTACAGGAAGGCACCATTCCTGCCTGGCATTTATATGGGTGCAAATGGGAAGTGCTTTATGACCGAGTCATCTCCCCAGCCCTTGTATTTCAAGCTTATCACATATTCTTTCAAGAACTGCAGTGAATGATACTTTTTTCTTTTTCTTTAATAATATACATAGTAGAGGACCCTTGACCTAACAGTCACTTCATTCAGATATACATGGGGTACTTTAAACTTACCCTCCCGATCTCTATTTTATTTTAATTTTTATTCTTTTTTTTTTGAGGTAGGGTTTCACTCTAGTCCAGGTTGACCTGGAATTCACTACATAGTCTCAGGGTGGCCTTGCACTCACGGTGATCCTCCTACCTCTGCCTCTTGGGTGCTGGGATTAAAGGCGTGTGTCACCACACCCAGCACCCGCCCGGTCTTCTCAGTGTTTTGATGCTCTCAATGAATAAGACCAAATCTATGACAGCATGTCCATCTGAATTGTATACTTGATCTTTCTGGGCTTGGCAAAGAAAAAGTCCCCTACTAGCCAGGTGTAGTGGCGCACGGCTTTAATCCTAGCACTTGGGAGGTAGAGGTAGGAGGATCGCCATGAGTCTGAGGACACCCTGAGACTGCATAGTTAATTCCAGGTTAGCCTGGGCCAGAGTGAGACCCTACCTCAAAAAACCAAAAAGAAAAAAAAAAGTCCCCTGTACAACCCAGACAGGAAAGTGGCAGATGATTTAAGCTTCATTAGGAACAAATCATGCCAAAGTTACTTCAATTCTGATTTGAAGGCAGGACCACTCAGAAAAGGTAGGAGCAACAGCAACTGACACTTACTAGGTCACTCTTGGAATAATATGAAAAATCAAGCATGGACGACAGTGAAAATCAATGATAAGTCATAGTACTAGGTTGATTGACTGATATCAACTTCAAGCTGAGAAGAAGTGCTTGGCAATGACCGACTCTTATGTCACTACTCTGTCATGCTTAATATCTGTGTGAGTTTAGAAAAGATGTGAGCACAAACTGGTGAGTTACTCCAGCATCACAAGATCCAAGTGATGAGTACAAACTGATGCTGGTGGACAAATGCATAAAAGGTTTTTTTAAAATTAAAAAATTTTTAATTTATTTTTTTTATTTGAGATAGAGAGAGAGAGAGAATTGGTGTGCTAGGGTCTCAGCCACTGAAATTGAACTCCAGATGTGGGCATGTGCAATCTTATGCTTGCCTTACCTTTGTGAATCTGGCTAAGTGGGATTTGGAGAGTGTCCTTAGGCTTTACAGGCAAGCACGTTAACCTCTCTCCAGCCCAAAGCTTTAATTTCACAAAAGTAGATACAACATATTGTGCTGGGGTTAAAATTTTAACTTGTAAGGACAGATAGGAGAGTCCTAGCTTGAGGTCAGTTCTCATACAAGTACCAGGAAACAATATCCTAGGGGTACATTAAGAAGTACACAAGTGAGGCAAGGAGTCAAAGTATCCATACCACTTTCTACTTAATAAAAATACATAAATAAATAAATAAATAAAAATAAACAGAGCTCTCTTAATTGAAGATTGGAAAACTAGCCTAGTCCAATCGGTCTGCTAAGTTCATAAGCAATTGCAGAGAACAAATCACAAGAAGCTTTAGTAGTGGATGTCAGTATGAAGAAAATGAAGGAACCATGACTTCTTAAGTATGCAAGTCTTCAAAGGCCATCATTTCTATTCAACAAAAATTCAGTTGCATAATTACAGAATCTTGAAATCTAACAAACATAGACCTAGCTGTCTGAGTTTCTAGGCATTATTTCTAGGCATTAGTTTTCCTCTTTGAACAAACACCTTTTATTTAGACCTGCTAGGTGAGCAAGTGCAGTCAGTCACACAGGCCCCCAGTGTTATCTGAGTGGATAGCAATATACTCCATCATGTATTTTATTGGGTTTGAAAGAAGGACGAGTCATTTAAGAATATCATAAAAGTTGTGCACATACATCATGAGAGGAGGGCATAGGCCAAAGCCTTTCCTTCTTTAATCATCTCTTGGACAGGTCTCAGAATGGACTCAGGAAATTCTCAAATCTTTGCTAAGGTTAAGAAATAAATTACTTCTAGCTATAAGTAGAAAAGATGGAAGATGGAAGTTAAAATTTACAGAAATGTTTTTGTAATGTGAGGACCTCCTCATTTCTCGATGTCCCTGATTCCAGCTTCTGTTTAGCTATCTGAGTCCTGTGCCTGACTCTGGGTTGGAATCTTTTTTTTTTTTTTTTTTTTTTTTGAGAAAAGATCTCCCTACACAACCCAGCCTGGTTTTGAACTAGTGATCATCCTGTCTCAGCCTTCCTAGCACTTGCATTTTAGATGTATTGCCAGAACAGCACAAATTTCAGAAATCTTAAAAAATGTGTACAGTTCAGTAGTGCTAAGTGTATTTACACTGTTAAAGAACAGATTACAAGAACCTTTCTATCTTGGAAACCTGACACTATATCTAACAGACAACAGCACCTCTTCCTTAACTCCCGGTAACCATCATTCTGCTTTCTGTTTCTATAAATCTGAGTAACTTTAGATACTTCATATAATTGGAATAAAAAAGATTTGTTTCTTTAAATGGCTTATCTTACTAATATGGCTTTCTAGAGAAGTGGGAATAGGGTGTATAATGAGCAAGGAAAGGGCAAATCCACTTTTTTTTGTCCAGGTTTGGCCAGACAGGGAGGTAAGTCCCAAGAGTTGTTCTCTTGGGTTGAACTATTTAAGAATGATGAGTTCCAGCTACAGAGACAAGGTCCTCCTGGGACAGGGCGTTCAAGGCACATCATTCCTGTTAATAAGAATTTACTAAGAGCACAGGTTATTAAAGTCTCTGGTCTAAGTACACTCTCTAAAATCCACAGAACTTGAGCATGAATTCTCATGAAGAGACTTTAGCATCTCCTTGAAGGCAGGGCAAGAATCGGAATCAGTAAGTGGGCATTATTTTAGGAGCAGACTCTGCAGGAATCTTGGAGAGCAGAAAAGGCAATGGAATGTGAATGAATAGTATCAAAGCTGCCAGGGCCTGTTTTGAGGAATGAAATATGCTTAGAATGTGTGTTCCTTATGGACTCATGTGTGGGCTACAGAATGAAGGGAAAATTTACTTCAAAATGAAAGGCAGTCTGTGAAAGTTAGTGACATATCAAAGAGGTCATTGGCAAAAAATGTCTGGGAACCAGTGTTACACTCTGGGTGAACTTTGCAGGGCTCCTCCCACCAATACCACCTCACATGTCTCTGTGAATATGGCTGCATCTTCAGCCCCATTTCTTTTTTCCCACCAAACTTTCATCAGAACAAAAGTCAAAGAAGGCCTCCATCAGCAGCTGCACATGGAAAGCTGGAGCTAGAGGCAGAAGTCCATGCAACCTGGAAGTCAACATTTTCATCTGAGCTAGATGACCTCAACTTTGAATAAGTTAATTTGTAAATAAAAATTCTATTAATAGTTTTACAAGGCTCCTAAGATTCTTATTGTGAGAGTCTCAGCAGACCCTTAAACATCTGCCTTTTCCCTCTGCTGGATTGCTTAGTTGATTTATACTGATTACTCATGGTGTCATGCACCTACCAATTTTCTCCTCTCCTTTCCCTGCTTCTTGGGTAATCTTTTATATCTCAGGTAATGGCAACTCTCCTTTTTCTGTTTCTTTTTTCATCCCCAAATTCACAGGCACCTTGAGTCATCCTGAGCTCTTTTTCCCCCTTTTTCTTTCTTTCTTACATTTGACTTCCAGTTTGTTAGCATTGTATATAGTCACTGTATTTGGTATTGTGTTATATAAGGATACTTTCATATAAGTATGCAGTATTAAAGAAACATATTTCCCCAATACTTCCCTTTTCCCTCTCATGCCTCTTGTTAATTCCTTTTGTTCCCCTAGACAGTTCACTTTTGCTTTCATGTCATATATACATTTATAATTTTATGCATCTACATAAAAATTAGGAACCACAAATGGGAGAAAACAAACTATATTTGTCTGCCTAAACTGGCTTAATTTGTTGAGCATAATTATCTCCAATTGTGTCCATTTCTGGCAAGCAACATAACTTTGTGATTATTTATGGCTAAAAAATTGCATTGTGTGTATACTATTTTCTTTATTCACTCCTCTGTGTTTGGTTGTGATAAGTGCTGCAATATACATTGGTGTAAATGGAGTTGAGGAGATGGCTCAGTGGGTAAAGTATGAGGATCTGAGTTTGGATTCCTAGCATCCATGTAAAACCTGGGCACAATGGTATGTGCTTATAATCTCAGTACCAGGGAGGTGGAGACAGGAGGATCCCTAGGACTTGCTGGCTAGCTAGTCTAGCCAAATTGATGAGTTCTAGGTTCAGTGAGAGACTTTGTCTCAAAAAATATGGTGCAATTATCATTATTTGCAGACGATATGATTCTATACATAAAGGACCCTAAAGACTCTATCAGCAAACTAATAGAGCTGATAAACACTTTCAACAATGTAGCAGAATACAAAATAAACACTAAGAAATCAGTAGCCTTCCTATATACTAACAACAAACATGCTGAGAATGAAATCAGGGAATCCCATTAACAATTGCCTCGGAAAAAAAAAAAAAAACAACAAAGTACCTTAGAATAAACCTAACCAAGGAAGTGAGGGATCTCTACAATGAAAACTTTAAAACACTCAAGACAAAAATTGCAGAAGACACTAAGAAATAGAAAGACACCCCATGTTCTTGGATTGGAAGAATCAATACTGTGAAAATATCAATCTTACCAAAAGCCATCTACACACTTAATGCAATCCTCATCAAAATTCCAATTGCATTCTTCATGGAAATAAAAAAAATCCTAAAATTCATTTGGAAGCACAAAAAGCTTGAATATCCAAAAAATTTTGAGCAACAAAAATAAGGCTGGTGATAACACCATACCTGACTTTAACCTATATTATAGAGCCATAGTAACAAAAACAGCATGGCACTGGCACAAAACATAGACATGTAGATCAATGGAACAGAACAGAGGATCCAGATGTAAGTCTGGGCAGCTACAGCCACCTGATCTTTGACAAAAAATGCCAAAAATATTCATTGGAGAAAAGACAGCCTCTTCAACAAATGGTGCTGGGAAAACTGGATATATATCTGTAAAAGGATGAAAATAGGTCTTTATCTCTCTCCATGCACAAGAATTAAGTTCAGATGGATCAAAGACCTTAATATAAGACCTGAAACTCTGAATTGCTAGAGGAAAAAGTAGGGCAAACCCTTTAATATATAAGCATAGGCAAAGCTTGATGAATATAACCCTAGTTGCTCAGGCAACAAAATCACTAATCAACCACTATGACCTCATGAAATTACAAAGCTTTTGTACAGTAAAGGACACTGTGAATGGAACAAAGAGGTAACCTACAGAATAGAAGAAAATCTTTGCCAGATATACATCCGAAAGAGGATTAATATCCAGGATATACAAAGAATTCCAAAAATAAAATAATGAGAAATTAAACTACCCAATTAAAAAATGGGCTAGAGCCCGGTGTGATGGTGCACGTCTTTAACCCCAGCCCTTCAGAGGAAGAGGTAGGAGGGTGATCCCTGAGACTACATAGTTAATTACAGGTCAGCCTGGGCTGGAGTGAGATCCTATCTCGAAAAACAAAACAACAAAACAAAACAAACAAACAACAACAATAACAACAACAACAAATGGGCTATGGAACTGGAGCGTTCTCAAAAGAAGAAATACAGATGGCATATAAACATCTAAAAAATGTTCTACATCCTTAGTCATCTAAGGAAATGCAGATTAAAACTACTTTGATTCCATCCCACTTCTTTCCAAATGGTTATCATCAAGAAAACAAATGCCATTAAGTGCTGGTGAGGGCACGGAAAAAAAGCAACCTTTCTACACTATTGGTGGGAATGTAATCTGGTACATTCATTATGCAAATCAGTGTGGAAATTCCTCAGACAGCTAAAAATAGATTTATCATATGATCTAGCCATATCACTCTTAGGCATATGTGCTAAGGACTCTTCTCACTGCTTTAGAGACTTGCACATTCATATTTATTGCTGCTCTATTCACAATAGCTAGGAAATGTAACTTGCCTAAATGTCCCTCTACTGATGAGTGGAAAATGAAGATGTGGTACATTTATACAATGGAGTTCTATTCAGCGGTAAAGAAAAATGAAATTATGAAATTTGCAAGGAAATGGATGGACCTGGAAAGGATTATACTTAGTGAGGTAACCCAGGCCAGGAAAGAAAAGTGCTCCATGTTCTGTCTCATATGTGGATCCTAGGTACAAATGTTTGGACTTGTATGTGAGGTGGAGTAAAACTCAGTAGCAGGGGACTTCCGGGTAAGATGGTGGCATAGGAGCCATGCCAACCAGATCAGGGAGGGATTTAAGCAAAACTACAGCAAAATACACTCTTCTTCTGAAAAGTGCAGAATAGTTTTTCCATAAACACAGCAGAGAATCAGGAGACAGCCAGAATCCCACTGAGGAGCTTGCGGCCTGATCATCGGCAACCCTGGTCTGCCAAGGCCAGACAGTACCTGCTAGGTGTGCCTAGCAGCAGCAACAGAGACCAAAAAAGGGGACTTTCCAACCTCATCAGCCTCCTTGCAGAGCCCAGATATCTAAAGAAAAGTCTGCTGAGCTACTGAAAGAGATACAGGGGAACAGTGTGAGCAACTACAGGCTTCCTGAACTCTCCCACTCCCAAACTATCAGAACTGTGAACCTCTAGCATTCAACTCCCTGCAGCATCCAGCACAGCTGAGCCAAGTACAAGCTCCACAGCACAACAACAGCAGCACATCCAGCACAACACAGAGGGAATGAGGTGGGCACTCAGCATTGGTGAGACTGGAAGCCACACCAAAAGGTAATGAGGCCACAAACTAACCAAAAAAAAAAAAAAAAAAAAAAAAAAAAAGGTACACAAGCATCTGCATTGGAAGTGCTAATCTCTCCTTGTCAGGGCAGGTTATCGGTTACATATTTGTGGTTGGCTTTACCATTTTCAAATAATCTGTACATGGGGTGTTGAATATTGCTGCCTTTAATACTTACAGATTTATAGGACCTTTGTCTTTTGCTTTTGCCATTATTGGGGGCAGGGTCTGATCCAGATCCAGGCTGACCTGGAACCCAATTCAGAACAGAATTCTCTACCTCCTAGCTGATAGGATTAAGGGTGTAGAGCAACACACACCCTTAGGGATTTTGGCCTTATAAGACTGTTTTAATCCCCATACTTGTATACTCTGTGCTGGTTTTTATTGAATGTGTATTTTGCTCAGTTGAAGTTTAGAATTCACCAGTATATTGTCCCACCCAGTCCACTAGAATACTTGCTTAGCAAGCAAACTCACTACCTAGGATTACTTCTGAGGTTGGATTTGGGTACAAGTGCTACACGTGGCACCTTAAATTCACATCCTGAAAGTATATAAAGGTGGATCACCACATCTAAGAACACTGTAGATAAATAGAAAACCTAAGCATCAAATCAATCCAGGATGCAAAAAAAAAAAAAAAAAAAAAAAAAAAAAGTCACTGCATTATAATACAAGAAACACAAAGAATCAAGACAATGCATTCCCACCAAAAATTACAAATCCATCACAAATCTTCACCAATGAGACTGTTTTAGATGAAATTCCTGACAAAGATTTCAAAAGAATGATGTTATCTATACTCAAAGAAATGAAAGAAGACATGAAAGGAATCAGAGAAGAAAACAAAGGAATTAAAGAAGAAAACAAACTCCAGAAAGAGAACACAGGAAACCAGCTTAATGAAATAAAAAGGTCATTACAGGACATGAGTAAGGAAATAGAAATACTGAAGAAAAACCAGGCTGAAATCCTAGCTCTGAAGAACACAGTCAGTGAAATAAAAAACTCTGTGGAAAGTCTCACCAGCATGAAGGAAAGAACAGAATATCTAAACTAGAAGACCTATCACAGTCCAACAAAGAGAAAGACAAGCTAATAGAAAGGTATGAATGGGAACTCCAAGACATCCGGGACACTATGAAAAGATCAAACACAAGAATTCAAGGTATAGCAGAGGGGGAAGAATTTCAATCCAGAGGCTTAGTAGGTGTTTTCCACAAAATCATAGAAGAAAATTTTCCCCAAATTGGGAAAGAAATGGCAATGCAGATACAAGAAGCATTTAGAACACCAAACAGACAAAACCTAGAAAGACCCTCTTCTTGCCATGTTATAATTAAACTACTAAATACGCAAACCAAAGAAAATATATTGAAAGCAGTCAGAGAGAAAAATAAAATGACCTTCAAAGGGAAACCCATCAGGATCACAGCAGATTACTCAACACAAACTTTAAAAGCCAGAAGGGCCTGGAGTGATGTATTCCAAGTTCTGAAAGATAAAAACTGTCAACCAAGATTACTTTATCCTGCAAAGCTATCTATCC
The DNA here is from genome assembly GCA_036365145.1 of Orientallactaga sibirica. Lineage (NCBI taxonomy): Eukaryota > Metazoa > Chordata > Mammalia > Rodentia > Dipodidae > Orientallactaga > Orientallactaga sibirica. The sequence continues at coordinate 2,182,461 of JAEOAD010000020.1, forward strand.
AAATTGATGGAGAAATAAGGACATTCCACAACAAAAATAGGCTAAAGGGATTTATGGCAACTTGTTGGGGTCCCCCCTAGGGCAAGCCCAGGAGGGACGGCAGGGTCTCTACCGAGTAGGGGGTGATTGGTGCGGAGTCACGACACAGACTCTGGGACTTGGGTGGAAGCAGGCAGAGGGCGAGCTGCTGCAAACTCATTTATTCAAGGAAGTATAGGGGGTTTAAGGGGTTTGGTTTGCCAATCATTTTATGGGATGGTCCCATTCTTGTGAGCATTGACAGCCTGTCTCCGGACAGATCATATTGCAGCAGGTTTCTCGCGAGCATGGGACTGTAGCTGTTGTCACACCAGGCCTGTGCAGGATGCCGCATCCACAGAAGCCACTTCCTGTTTTTTTTTGGCATGTGGTCTGGCTAGAGCCCGACCTGCATTGTGCCATACATATTGTCCTTTTTGTTTTTATTATTGGCAACCCTGGGAGGCATGGTTCTTTGCCAAGCCATTGTTGACCCCAGGCCCTAAGGGATCATCACATGCGACAGTGCCTGTCTTAGGTTGCCCCATCTCATGGGGTCTTACCCCTGATTGACTACCCGTCATCCTGGTGAGAAAACTTGAGGGGTGTGGCCTGGTTTCTTTTAGCATGTGGTCTGGCTGGGGCCAGATATGAATCGTGCCATACAGCAACTAAACCAGCTCTTTAGAAAATAGTTGAAGGAATCATTCACACTGAAGAGAAAGCAAAACACCCGCAGCAGGAAATAGGAAAAAATAACCAAATAACAGTTAAAAAAATGAGTAAAGTGAAAACAGGAAGAACTACAAAACAAGAAGAATGGCGAGAATAAATACGTGTCTTTCCATATTAACTCTTAATATCAATGGCCTCAATGCCCCAACCAAAAGACACAGACTTGCAGTCTGGATTTAAAAGCAGGATCCTGCCATATGTTGCATCCAGGAAACCCACCTCTCAATAAAAGATAGAAATATTCTTAGGGTGAAAGGTTGGAAAAAGGTATTTCAAGCAAATGGGCCTAGGAAACAAGCAGGGGTTGCTATCCTAATTTTGGACAGGATAGACTTCAAACCAACAATAGTGAGGAAAGATAAAGAAGGTCACTTTATACTGATTAAAGGAACACTCCAACAGGAGGAGATTACAATCCTAAACATATATGCTCCTAACATGGGGGCTCCCAATTTCATCAAACAAACACTATTAGACTTAAGGTCAGAGATAACTCCTAACACAATAGTAGTGGGTGACTTCAATACCCCACTCTCATCACTTGACAGGTCATCCCAGCAAAAAATAAACAGAGAAACATCTGTATTAAATGATGTCATGGAACAAATGGACCTAACAGATATATACAGAACATTCCATCCAAATGCTGCAGAATATACATTTTTCTCAGCAGCACATAGAACATTCTCTAAAATAGACCATATAATAGGACACAAATCAAATCTTAAGAAATAAAGGAAAACTGAAATAATCCCTTGTATGTTATCTGACTTTAATGGGATTAAACTACAAATGAGCAACAAGAAAAAAATACAGAGCATACAGAAATTCATGGAGATTAAACAGTACACTATTGAATGATGTATGGGTCATTAAAGAAATTAAAAAGGAAATCAAGAAATTCATAGAATCAAATGATGATGAGAATACAACATACTAAAACCTTTGGGACACAATGAAGGCAGTCCTAAGAGGGAAATTTATAGCTCTAAGTACTTATATTAAGAAATTAGAGAGTTCACAAGTAAATAATCTAATGCTTCACCTTAAGGCCTTGGAAAAAGAAGAACAAGGCAAACCAGAAATCAGTAGACAGGAAGAAATAATAAAGATTAGGGTAGAATTTAATGAAATAGAAACAAACAAACAAACAAAAAAACAATCAAAAGAATCAATGAAAGAAAGAGTTCACTCTTTGAAAGGATAAACAAGATTGATAAACCCTTAGCAAATCTGACCAAAAGCAAGACAGAAGATAAAAAAAGTAATAAAGTTAGAGATGAATAAGGCAACATCACAACAGAACCAAAGAAATTCAGAAAATAATGCAGACATAATTTAAGAATATATACACCTCTAAGTTTGAAAACCTGAAATAAATGGGTGATTTCCTTGATTCATATGACCTACCAAATTTAAATCAAGATGAGATAAACTATTTAAATAGACCTATAACAACTACAGAGATCCAAGCAGTTATAAAAAGTCTCCCAACTAAAAAATGTCCAGGCCCAAATGGATTCACTGCTGAATTTTACCAGACATTTCTGGAAGATCTAACACCAATGCTTCTCAAACTTTTCCATAAACAAGAAAAGGAAGGAATTCTACTGAAATCCTTCTATGAAGCCAGCATCACCCTGATACCAAAACTGGACAAAGAAAGAACTAAAAAAGAAAATTACAGACCAATCTCCCTCATGAACATAGATGCAAAAATTCTCAACAAAATACTAGCAAACAGAATACAAGAATATATCAGAAAGATTATTCACCCCAACCAAGTAGGCTTTATCCCAGAGATGCATGGATGGTTCAATATATGCAAATCCATAAATGTAATATACCATATAAATGTCCTGAAGGACAAAAATCACATGGAGATCTCAACATATAGAGAAAAGGCATTTGACAAAATCCAACATCCCTTCATGGTAAAAGTATTACAGAAACTGGGAATAGACGGAACATATCTCAACATAATAAAAGCTATTTATGACAAACCTACAGCCAACATAATACTAAATGGGGAAAAACTTGAAGCTTTTCCACTAAACTCAGGAATGAGACAAGGGTGTCCACTTTCCCCACTTTTATTTAATATAGTACTGGAAGTCTGAGCTATAGCAATAAGGCAAGAGACACTCATAAAAGGGATACAAATTGAAAGGGAAGAGATCAAATTATCATTATTTTCAGATGATATGATTCTATACATAACAGACCCTAAAGACTCTACCTGCAAACTGTTAGAGCTGATAAACACTTTTAGCAATGTAGCAGGATTCAAAATAAACACACAGAAATCAGTAGCTTTTCTATACACTAACAACAAACATGCAGAGGATGATATCAGGGAATCTCTCCCATTGACTATTGCCTCAAACAAAAAATACCTTGGAATAAACTTAACCAAGGAAGTGAAGGATCTCTACAATGAGAACTTTAAAACACTTAAGGGAGAAATTGCACAAGACACAGTGCATGTTCTTGGATTGGAAGAATCAATATTATGAAAATGTCAATCTTACCAAAAGCAATCTACACATTTAATGCAATCCCCATTAAAATCCCAACAGCATTCTTCACAGAAATAGAAAAAAAATCCTAAAATTCATCTGGAAGCACAAAAACCTCTAATAGCCAAAACAATTTTGTGCAACAAAAACCAGGCTGGTGGTATTACCATACCTGATTTTAAGTTATATTACAAAGCCATAGTAACAAAAACAGCATGGTCCTTGCACAAGGACAGACAGGTAGATCAATGGATCAGAATAGAAGACCCAAATATTAATCCAGGCAGCTATAGCCACCTGATTTTTGACAAAAATGGCAAAAATTTTCTTTGGAGAAAAGATAGCCTCTTCAACAAGAGGTGCTGAGAAAAGTGGATATCTGTATATAAAAGGATAACAATAGATCCTTGCCTCTCTCCATGCACAAGAGTCAAGTCCAAGTGGATCAGGGACCTTAATATCATATCTGAAACTTCTAGAGAAAAAGGGAGGGGAAACCCTTCAACACATTGGCATAGGCAATGACTTTCTGAATATTATCCCAATTGCACAACCACTGGGACCTCATGAAATTACAAAGCTTTTGTACAGCAAAGGACAATGTGAATAGAGCAAAGAGACAACCTACAGAATGGAAGAAAATCTTTGCCAGCTATATCTGAAGGAGGATTAATATCCAGAATATACAAAGAATCAACAAACAGAACAATAAAGAATCAAACAACTCAGTTAAAAAATGGGCTAGGGAACTAAACAGAGGCTTCTCAGAAGAAGAAATACAGATGCATGTAAACATCTAAAAAAGTTTTCTACATCCTTAGCTATCAGGGAAATGAAAATTAAAACTACGTTGACATTCCATCTCACTCCTGTCAGAATGGCTACCATCAAGAAAACAAATTCTACGTAGCAATAAGGAAAAATGAAATAATAATATTCGAAAAAAAAATGGTCAAACATGGAACATATCATCCTCAGTGAGCTCACCCAATCACAAAAAGATAATCATTGCATGGTCTTGTTTATCTGTCGCTCCTAACCTGAATCCACCTGAGATGCTGTCAAACCTAATAAGCACTCTGAGGACCAGACAATAGGGAGGGTGGGAACGGGGGAGAGTAAGGGTGGAAGGGAGTGAGAGGGTGGGAGGGAGGACAAGGGTGGGGGCATACAAATAGGGACCCAAAAGGAAATGATACTATAAAACCCTTTATTCTGACCAACAGGCTAAAATACTGATCCTTCAGCAGGCCTGCAGAGGGTACACCTGAACCACAGGAAACTGGAGGGAACATCAGGAAGACCAACCTTAATCTTTTCCTGCTTCTATCTCTCTTCTCTCTCCCTCTCTCTCTTTTCCTCTCTCTCTCCCTCTCCTCTCTATACTCACTTTCTCTTTTATATTATCTATATTTTTCTTCCCTCACTTTCCTAGGCGCTGACTTATAACTCCCAGTACCAGCACAGAGTTAACTTTCACAATGAGCTGTTGATCTGAGGCACCTACAAGGTTTCCCCAAAAAGACAGTTTTCTGTCAGAGTTCTTGATTACCTACCAAAGGTTAATGGTAAGACCCTACTTTTTTTTTTTAATCAATATATATTTTTTATTTATATTATTCTGATTTTACATTCATAGTATTGGTTCCATTGTCCTCCTCCCCTTCCTCCCACTTTCAAAGGGGCCCTCATCAATGGGGAATGTTTATCATGCATTGTGAATTTGCTCAAGAGTTCTGGTGCATAGGCCCCAGTCTCTGTGCATAATGCCCCAACTTGTGACTCTAACAATCTTTCCGCCCCCTCTTCCGCGAGTTTCCCTGAGCCACATTGGGGTCATTTTAGTTCTGCTTCCTTGATGAGGTTTTGGGAGCCTCTGTGTCTCTGGATATCTGGCTAATGACTGGAGTTGGATGTTCTCTGTATTTATCTCCTTCAGCCTTTTTCTGGAGTTCCCTCCAAAACATATACCGTTATCCCTTCTATCTAGTACTAACTTCTCTCTCCGTTGGAGAATTTGCTTATCTCTTTTCAGGTGGACAATGAACCTGAAGGGAGGATCAGCTAACCACACCTCACCAGCTGAAACCATAGAACAACGCAGGGGAAGGGCAAGAATACAGCGCTCAAGACCCTACTTTTGAAGACAGCATACGCGTGTGGGACCAAACATGGAGAGACCTGGTCAGAATCTGGAAGAGGGTCAGTCCCCAGACAATTAGCTAGTCTAGTGCCAGAGAGTGCTACATGAGCAACTGGGGGAAAATGGCTGATATCTGTCCAAACAACACTCAGTCTAAGCTACCCAGCAGGAAACAACCTGATGTAGTGCTCAAACAAGTGCAGTAGTGGCACACAGCCATGGTGGGTAACCAACTGCTCTTGATTTGGCTAATAGATCCACTCAATGGAATGGAACTCATTGCTGGAACTGGGAAATAAGTCAAAACCCTGCACAAAAAATGAGCTCAGTCTTCAAGATCAAGATACCAACAAATGTGGGCTAGAAGAGGGCCTACCCATATAAAATTACCTCCAAAATATCTATGGCCATCCCATCTATCTAGTACTAACTTTTCTCTCCATTGGAGAATTTGCTTATCTTTTTCAGATGGACAACAAACCTGAAGGGAGGATCAGCCAATCACACCTCACCAGGGCCCCTGCTAAAACCATAGAGTAAGGCGGGGGAAGGGCAAGAGTACAGCGTTCTTGGGGATCATGACACCAGAAAAAGGCTGAAGGAAATAAACACAGAGAACATCCAACTCCTACTAAGCCAGATATCCAGAGACACAGATGCTCCCAAAACCTCATCTCTGAAGTAGAACTAAAATGACCCCAATGTGGCTCAGGGAAATTCATGGAAGAGGGGGGTGGAAAAAATGTTAGAGCCACAAGTTGGGGCATTATTTACAGACTTGGCCTATCCCCCATAACTCTTGACTGCCCCCACAATGCATTATCCACATTTCCCATCCATGAGGGTCCCTTTGGAAGAGGGAGGACAGGGAGGAGGATAATGGAGTCACCATTATGAACGTAAAATTAGAATAATATAAATAAAAAATAAATTAAAACAAAAAAGAAAACAAATGACAATAAGTGCAGGTATGGATGCAGAAAAAGAGGAAGACTTCTACACTGTTGGTGTGAATGTAATCTGGTCTAGCCATTGTGGAAATCAGTGTGGAGGTTCTTGAGACAGCTAAAAATAGATTTACTATATGATCCAGCTATAGCACTCCTAGCCATATATCTGAAGGACTCTTCTCACTACCTTAGAGATACTTGCACAACTATGTTTATTGCTGCTCTATTCACAATAGCTAGGAAATGGAACCAGCCTAGATGTCCCTCCACAGATGAATGGATAATAAAGATGTGGTACATTTACACAATGGAGTTCTATTCAGTGGTAAAGAAAAATGAAATTATGAAATTTGCAGGGAAATGGATGGATCTGGAAAGGATTATACTAAGGGAGGTAACCCAGGCTCAGAAAGCCAAATGTCACATGTTCTCTCTCATATGTGAATCCTTGCTACAAATATATAGACTTGAGTGAACTGGAACCAAATCGGTACCAGAAGCCAGAAAGCTCTAAAAGGCTTAAGTGGATGGTATTGTATATATGTAAGTAGAAAAACAGATTACAGGGAGAGGAAAGGCCTAAGCAAGACTAGGGAAAGAGAATGCATAAAAGAAGGACAGGGGGATGGTCAATCAAAATTCAACATAGTCTGAATAAGAACATTGAAAGTGGGAGGACAGGGAGGAGGACAATGGAACCAACACTATGAATGTAAAATCAGAATAATGTAAATAAAAAATATATATTTATATAAAAAAAGAACATATATAAACCTACTTTTTTGAATAATGACACATCCAGAAGCTATAGATTGTTACTAGAAAATTTCCAGTGCCTGGAATGGGATACCTTCCAGTGAGTTGTTGGCCAAGGAGGTCCCTGTAGCCTCTAAAACATTAAAGGCTATTGCCAAGGCCCTTGGTTTCCTTTGAGAAACAGATGGTAAGACCGTATTGCTGAAAACATCTCTTGCCTAGGAGGCAAGGTCACTGAGAAAGCAAGCTGGTGCTGAGCAGAAAACCTTGTTCCTGTAGACCAGCCAACTGAAAGCTGGAAACAGCTGCACTGCATGCAGCCGTATGGAAGACATAAGTCATCAGTGGTGAAAACAGTGGACACCGGAAAATTCAAGTTTGGCCAGACAGGCCCAATGACCGAATGGTTCTAATAGTGGCATGTCTGCTCTTGGGGAAACCATATGTTCCCTAATTGGACTGAAGGCCCTCTATATGGGAGGGAATACATGTCTGGTACTGAAAAAAGTAAGCAAAAGTCTATGGTAGGGGAGGTCATGAGCCCTAGGGGTATAAAGCCTGCTCTTGTTTGGCTAAATGTATATAGTATTCCCACCAAGCTACCCTGAAAGCAGTACACTTAATGTTCATATTCACATATTAATGCTACTCTCACTTCTGGTTAGAGAAGTTTCTCTTTTCAGATGGCGATGACCACTGGGTTGACCCAAAAGGCAACACAGTGCTGAGAATAAGGGACGGAGGAGTGTCCAGCACTGAAACATCTCTGTCACACCCTCCAAGGCTCAGGGTTCATTGCAGAAAAGGGGGCAGAAAGAATGTAAGAGCCAAAGGAAGGGTAAGACTCCTTACAATGCAACGGTCCAGACAGAAATTGGCCTCGATATCCATGACCTTGCAGTGCCTAGCAATACCTTCACAAGACTCTCATAATAGGAGAAAAAGATGATGACATCAAATTAAAAGAGAGACTAATGGAGAGAGAGAGAGGGTATATAACAGAGAGTGGAGTTCTGAAGGGGAATGGGGGGAGGGGAGGGAAATATCATGGTTTATTGTCTGTAAGTATAGAAGTTGTCAATAAAAAATATTTTTAAAAAACTCAATAGCAGGGACCAGTAAGCTAGAAAGGGGATATAAGGGAGGGAGGAGGGGGCTACTTAAGGGGATGGTATTGTATATATGTAAGTAGAAGAACAGATTACTGGGGGTAGAATGGCCTAAATGAGGTCAGAGGAAGAGACTGAGTAAAGGAAAGGTGGGGGGAGGATTAATCAAAATCTAAGGGGTTTGGTAATGTTCATATTCACATATTAATGCTACTCTCACTTCTGGTTAGAGAAGCTTCTCTTTTCAGATGGTGATGACCACTGGGATGACCCAAAAGGCAACATATGGCTGAGAAGAAGGGATGGAGGAGTGCCCAGCACTGAAACATCTCTGTCACACCCTCCAAGGTTCAGGGCCCATTGCAGAAGAGGGGGCAGATAGAATGGAAGAGCCAAAGGAAGTGTACGACTCCTTACAATGCAACTGTCCAGACAGAAATTGGCCTTGATACCCATGACCTTACAGTGCCTAGCAATAACTTTGCAAGATCCTCATAATAGAAGAAAAAGATGATGACATCAAATTAAAAGAGAAACTAATTGAGAGAGGGAGGGGATATGATGGAGATTGGAGTTCTAAAGGGGAATGTGGGAATGGGAGGAAAATATTATATATTTTTTGTATGTAAGTATAGAAGTTGTCAATAAAAAAAGATAAAAATCTAAGGGGTTATGAATAAGTCATATGGAAACCTACTTTTCTGGACACACCCAGAAGTCAGAGATTGTTAGTAGAAAAATTTCAAAGTCAGGGATGGGATACCTTGCAGAGAGTTTTTGGCCAGGGAGGTCCCTGATGCTCCCCAAAACATTACAGGCCCATTGCTGAGGCTCTCGGCAGAATGAATGTAAGAGGTAAAGGAAGGGTATGACTCTTTACAATGCACTCTTCCACACGGAAAATGGCCTGAATATCCATGATCTTGCAGTGCCTGACACTACCTACACAAGACCTTCATAATAGGAGGAAAAGATGATGACATCAAAATTAAAAGAGAGACTGATGGGGAGGGGATATGATGGAGTGTGGAGTTGTGAAGGTGAATGTGTAGGAGGGATTACTATGGTTTATTTTCTATAATTATGGAAGTTGTCAATAAAAAATAAATATAATTAAAAAAACAAAACAGATGTTTTAAAAAATAAGTTGCAGAGTGACTAGGAAGACACCAGATATCAATCTTCTACACATGTATGCAACCCCCTACATTGCCCATACACATAAAAATATGCTTAAACACATGCACACACACCATGCACACACACCACACACATACAAAAAAACCCATGTTGGTGTACAAGTATTTTTGTGATATGTTGATTTTTAGTTCTTTGGGCAAGTATAAAGTGTATATCTGGGTCACACGGTAGACCTATTTTTGGGTGTTTTTGGTCTATGATTAGAGTTTTATTTCTTCTCTTTCAAGTCTATTGCCTGAAATTTAAAATATTTTTTAATGATTAATTTCAAACATGTACATAATGTACTGGTTCATAATCCCCTCCTAGTACCTTCAATCTCCATATCTATCTTCCCCCATCACTAAACTCCTTTCTGACTAGCCACTCCTTAATTTTTTAAATTTATTTTTTATTAGTTATGGACATACTCATTATGTAAACAGCACATGTTGGTACCATCCTTGCCCTCATCCCTGTCACCCCCCTCTGAAGGGATCCTCATTGTTGGAGATGTTGGTTATCCCCATGGGGATTGTGGGTCATGTATTGTGGGGATAGCCATCAGTTATGGGAAAGAGGAAATGTCTCTGTGTGTAATGTCCCAACTTGTGGCTGTAACAATCTTTCCACCCCTTCTTCTATGAATTTCCTTGAGCCATGTTGGGTTCATTTTAGGTCTACTTCAGTGATGGGCTCTTGGGAGCCTGTGTCTCTGGATCTCTGATTTGGTAGGAGTTGAGTGTCCTCTGTGTCTATCTCCTTCACCTTTGGGCTGATATCAGGTTCACCAAGAAAGCAGCACTCTTGCTCATTTCCCCAATTACTCTATGGTTTCATCTGGGGCCCTGGTGATGTGTGATTGGCTGATTCTGTCCTCAGATCCTGTGTCCATCTGAAAAAGAGAAGCAGATTCTCCAATGGAGAGTGAAGTCAACACCAGTTAAATGGGATACCATTATTAGTTTAGAGAGAATTTAATAGGTATAGGCCCTCTTGTAGCCCAGGATTGGTGGGAGTTTGATATTGGAGAGCAAACTCATTATTTGGATATGATTCTGACTTGTTTCCCAGTTCCAGCTATGGGATCCTTTCCACTGAGCAGATCTGTTAGCCAATCCAAGAGCAGTTGGTTACCCACCATGGCTGTGTGCCACTATTGCATTTGGGTGAACATCACATCAGGTTGTTTGCTGCTGTCACTCCTTTATTTTGATGTCATTTTTTTGGTTTGTTATTTTTTTAGATTGCCATTCTAACTGGAATGAGATAAAATTCATAGTAGTTTTTTGCATTTCTCCATGGTTAGTACAGTTTATGAAAATTTCATGTTTATTGGCCATCTTTTGAGAAATGTTTGTTCATTAGCCCATTTTCTTTGATGGGATGATTTGCTTTCTTGTTTATATTTTGAGTTCTTTGTATAGCTGGCAAATATTTCCTTCCATTTGGTTGTCTAATTTTTCATTTGATCAATAGTTTTCTTTGCTATACCAAGCTTTTAAAATTCATGAGGTCCTCTGTGTTGATTGTTGGCCTCATTTCCTGAGTGACTGTGTCCTATTACCTATGCTCATATCTTGAAATATACTCTCAGCAGTTTCAAAGTTTCAGGTCTTACACTATATTAAGGTCATTTATATAATGTGAGAGATGGGGATCTAGCTAGTTTTACTCTTGTGAATATCTTGTTTTTCTCTGGCACCATTTGTTGAAGAGGCTGTCTTTTCTTAAATGTGTATTTTTGGCATTGTTGTATAGCAACTTTCTCCAAATTGAAACACTGAATTGAAACAGTGAATTAAAATATTCCCTCCTTGAGGAAGGGTTAAGAGGTAAAGAAGTCTAGAAATCCTGAAACTTAAAAGTTTCCATGACACTTCCCTAAAATTACAGAAGCAGTAAACTGCTGGGGAAGAGACTCTGATCAGCCAAATTGCCTGTGTAAGTCATGCAGTGTGCTCCAGAAATACAGCTCTCATGAGTTCTCATCTAAGCTGGGATGGTTTTTTATTTTTGTCATCTATACTCTTGTTAGCAACCCAAATAAATTCACTGGTTCACCAAGTTGAAGTTTTATATAATAATGCTTTGGTCTATCCTCTGAGCCCTTTTTGTGTTGAGTAGACATGGATTTATATTTCTCCAGGGACAAAGTTTCAAACAACACTTGGTGGCTGAATATGGAGCATGGCAGAGCCAAAGATGAATTTGAGAGGAGCAAGGGCATGATACTGGCTACAAGTAATAAGGCAGACAACTGCAGCTGAGGGTAGAACATCCCTGCGAGAAATCCCAACATGGATGTCCCTCCCAATGTGGTGTGTATAGTGCGCTTTATTATAGTAGTGGCAATTGCATGGGTTGCGCTATGGATAGTTGGGCATGTAACTGAGACTGAGTCATCAGAAGGTAGAATGTCTGTGGTGGGAATCCCAGGGTGGCCATCTTCTTCTATGTGGTACGGAGTATATTGAGGTATGTTCCTTCTATTCTTAGCCTTTCCAGGGCTTTTCTCATGAAGGGATATTAGATTTTATCAATCAAAACCCTTTTTCTGTATCTGTGATGTAGTCACATTTACTTGACTTACTACATTTATTGATTTGTGTGTGTTGATACCTGCTTTTCTTGAATGAAGTCAACTTGATCATGGTGAATGATCTTTTTATGTGTTCTTGAATTTAATTTGTAAGTATTTTATTGAGAAATTTTGTACCTATATTCATCAGGGAGATGGGTTTGTGAGTTTTCTTTTTTCACTCCTTGTGTCTTTATCTGGTTTTGGTATCAGGGTTATAATGGTTTCATTAAGATGGTTTTGGTAGCATTTCTTTCTATTTTTTGGAATAGTTTGAGAAGTACTGACATTAACTGTTTTTTAAAGGTCTGTAGAACTCAGCAGTGAATCTATATGGGCATGGAAATGTTTTAGCTGATAAATTAAAAAAATTTTTTTTGTATATGTATATATGTGTGTGTGCATACATGCCATGGCACATGTGGCAGTCAGCTTTGAAATGTTTGTCCTTGTCTGCTATCTGGTTTGAGATAGGGTATCTTTTGTTTTTTCTGTGGTAAAGGCTAGACTGTTAGACCCACAAACTTCAGGATTCTTCTGACTTTGTTTCTCATTGCTTTAGAGGCACTGGGATTACAGATGTCAGTATCATTGCATGTCCAGCTTTATGTGGGTTCAAGGGATCTGACCTCTGGTTGACAGGTTTATTCAATGCAATGCAAGGAGCACTTTTAACTACTGAGTCTCATCTGGGAGAGGTTTGTGATTATGATTACTGCTTCAGTCTCACTGCTTGCTATAGTTTTTTTTTTTTTTTTTTCATGGTAGGGTCTCACTCCCGCTCAGGCTGACCTGGAATTCACTATGTAGTCTCAGGGTGGCCTCCAATTCACAGTGATTCTCCTACCTATGCCTCCTGAGTGCTGGTATTAAAGACGTGTGACACCATGCCTGGCTCTTGTTATAGAACTTTAAAAATTATTTATCTTATAACTTATCTTAGTTTTAAGGGAGAAATCCCCAGCTTCAAGGAATTATATAGTTAAGAAACTTAGAAACTATGGCTGGCTTGTAGACTGAGAAACTATATGGTTGACTGGGGACAGGTTGGGGCTCTGAGTCTCCACTCTGGGAGTTCAGCAAAAAACATTGTTGCACCGGGCATGGTGGCTCATGCCTTTAATCCCAGCACTTGGGAGGCAGAGGTAGGAGGATTGCTGTGAGTTCAAGGACACCCTGAGACTACATAGTTAATTCCAGGTCAGCCTGAATTAGAGCATGACCCTACCTCAGAAAACAGAAAAAATAAAAACTAACAAACAAAAACAACAACAACAACAAAACATTGTTGCTGGGGAGGCTCAGTCCTAGCTGGCTGCTTCTAATGCTTCTCTGTGGTTAGTTTGCTGGTCAAGCTCACCTGTTCTTTCAGCCCTTATTCTTTCAATAGAATTGTAAATTAATCCAAATCTTTCAACAGACAATCAGGTTAGGGCATTTTCACTTATAGGTAGAACTGCCCCAACATACTTAAATCCCCTGAATTCAGCCCTCAGTTGAGTCTCCACTTGGGGTCTCCCACCCACTCCTGATTGGGTGCTATTCTTGCTTGTGGTTCAGCCTGCCTGTTGTTTCTGTCTTTGATTCCTGTGCAATAAAGCTTGTTACATCCATCTACTTATTCTCTCCCACTGGCTTTTTGATGCTCTCAGCTTGGCTTGATGATGGCAATTCTTTGGTGCTTCCTAAGAGTCTGGTTAAGCAAAGCAGAGCTGCTTCCTCCACTTAAGTTTCATTTTGGTAGGTCAAATATGTCTAGAAGTTCATTAATTTTAGATTTTCCAATTTTGAGAAGTACACATCTTAAAGTATGTCCTAATGATTTTCTAAATTTCATTGGTATTTGTGACAATGTGTTGCTTTTCAACTGTAATTTTATTAGTTTCTCTCCCCTCTTTCTTTTGGTTCATTTGGCTAAGGGTTTGCCAATCTTGTTTATCTTTTCAAAGAGCTAACTTTGCTTCATTGATTCTTCATACTGTTTTATTCCCATTTTCATTAATTTCTGTCCTAATCTTAATTATTTAATTTTGATACTGATTTTGGGTTAGTCTTGTTCTTGTTTTGCCAAATCCCTAAGGTGTGTCAAGAAGTTACTTAGTTGAGGACATGCTAATTTTTTAATGTAGGAATGTTTAGTTATAAAAAACTTCTCTCAGAACTTCTTTCATTGTATTCCATAGGTTTTGGTATGTTTTTTATATTTTTATTTGACTCTAAAAATTTTTTAAACTTCCTTTTTGATTTCTTCAATGGCACACTCATTACTCAATGTGTGTTGTTCATTTTCCATGAGTTTGTATATATTCTGTAGTTCCTCTTGCTATTGATTTCTAGTATTATTCTATTATGTCAAGCTAGAATATATTAAATAATTTCAGTTTCCTATATTTGCTAATTCTTGCTTTTTGTTTTATTCTATGGGATCTTTTACAGAAAGTTTCATGGGTACATATACAAAATGTGTATTATTGAGTGTTTGGGTGAAATAGTCTATAAATGTGTATTAGGTACATTCGGTTCATGATGCCATTTAACTTAGAAGACTGGTGTGAGTGGAGTGCTGAAGTCATCCACTATTATTCTGCTGAGGTTAATCTATATCTTTACATTTAGTACATATTTTATGGAATTGGGTATACTTGTGTTTGGTGAGTATATATGTAAAACTGTAATGCCCTCTTCACAGTTTGCTTAGAACAAACTCACCTTCTTTCTTCTGACTAATTTTGGTTTGAACTGTGTTTTGCAAGATATTAGAACAATGGCATGCTTATTTTATAGCTTCATTGCTTAGAATACCTTTTTCCATTCTTTTACCTAAGGTTGTATCTGTCTTTGATGGTAAGGTACATTTCTTGGAGGCAATAAACAGATGTATCCTGTTTTTCCTATTAACTCTGATAGTCTGAGTCTTGTGATTGTGGAATGAGATGATTACTATTTAGAGTTATTTAAAGGTGTATATTACTTCTTGCCATTTTGTTCAGTTTGTAGTGCTTGATATTCTACTATTTATCATTTGTTCAACTGTTGTTGTACTGTGGTTCATTTTTTCCTGTAGCCCCATAGATGGGTTTATCTTTCTCTTTACTCCAAAGGATTCCTTCAATTATCTTCTGTAGAGCTAGGTTAGCAATTATCATGTAATTGTTTTCATTCTCCTTAAATTCTAACAGTCTGACTTTCCACTTGTCTTTCAGGACTTGAAATACACCATTCCAAGCTCTCATGGTTTTTAAAGTTTATGCTGAGAAATCTGCTATTATTCTGATGGGCTTGCCTTTATATATGACCTGGCATTTCTTTCTTGTAGCTTTAAATAAACTTTCTTTGTTGTGAATATTCAGTGTTTTGACTATAATGTTATGGTCTTGTTTGTCTTGTCTAAATGCCTTGTATACCTTGTATAGATGGGTATCTCATCCTCTAGATTTGGGAAATTTTCTGCTATAATTTTATTGAAAATGTTTTAAAAATGCCTTTAGTTTGAAATTCTTTTTCTCCTTTGATGTTTATGATTCATAGATTTGGCCTTTTCCTACTGTCCCATATATAATGAATGTTCTGTCTTCAAGGCCTGATATTCTGTCCTTCCTAGATTCAGTCTTGTTGGCAAGGCTTTCCATGGAACTTTTTATTTGAATTACTCAAATTTTCAATATTTTTTCAGTATTTGTATTTATTTATTAAAGCTCACTTACATACCCTGAATTTGCTTTTATGTTTCATTAACTGCTTCTTGGAATTCATTTAGGGGTGCATGTCTTCTTTTATTTCTTTGAACATACTTATTTGTTGCAGTAGCCTTCTTGTTGCTGGCACAAGGCACTTGAACAAAAGCACCTTGTGGGGGGAAAAAGTTCATTTTAGCTTACAGACTTGAGAAGCTCTATGATGGCAGGTGGAAATGTAGCATGAGCAGAGACTGGACATCACATACTGGCCAACATCAGGTGGACAGCAGTAGTAGGAGAGTGTGCTAACACTGGCAAACTGGGAGTCAAGGTCCACCCTCAGCAACATACTTCCTTTAGCAAAGCCCCACCTACAAAATTGCCACCAGCCAGGGTCCTAGCATTCAAAATACATGAGTTTATGGGGAATACCCATAAACCACCACTCGTATAAAACATTCCTTTGAATTCTTTGTCTAGGATTTAATCTAATTCACTACAATTGGAAGACATTACTATGGGATTAGTAATTTTTGGAGGAGTCACATTGCCTTGGCTTTTCATTTTTCTTGTATTTTTCCATTGGGATTTACAAATCTGGGGTTGAATGTTGGCAGGATTTTACTCTGTTAGTGGAAGTGTTTGCCATGCTCAAGATGGACTAGGTTGTAGTTGGGTTAGGGTGTAGTTTTTCTCTGCTAGACTGGTGTTTGTAACATCAGTCTCAGTCCCTAGTACTCTCCTGAAAGTAGAATGATGTCTGCAAACACAATCACTATCAAGGGGTAATAGACCTGCTGTGAATTTTCAGAAATAGATAACAATCACCCCCTAAACTCCAGTCATATTAGGAGATAAAGGAATACTGATAGTATGGTGTACACAAAGATATTAATATCTTTGAGTTTAAAGACAACAAGAAGAGTAAGATTAGTGATTTGTATTGGGTTGATAGATACTGGGTTTATGTAAAGGACAAGAAAAATAAGTACAAAGAATGAACAATGGGAACAAGGGAAGGTAAGACAGTTTTTGGCTAAAGGTAGGATGAAAAGAGAGAGGTTAAAAAAATTCAATCAGATAGCCTTTAGGATCTCCAATCTCAGAAGGCTGAAACACAGAAATATTGAAAACTAGGCTGCCTATATATTTTGAGAAAGTGGGACAGTCCATCAAAGGAAAAATGAAAAAGGTAAGAATAGAGAAAGAAGAAAGGAAAAGGAAGGAAATAAGGAAGGAAGAAGGAAGGGCATGAGAATAGAGCAGGACAGAATTGGCCTGCTAAATTGACATTTCGTATTTAATAAAGGAAGAATAAATGTGAAAGAGGGAAAGAGAGACCTGGGTAAGGTATAGAATCTGACTGGTTTCAGTCTCAATTCTTAGCATTTCTTCTTGGGATACCTGTCTCACTCCTTCATGGCTCAGGTCACAGATGCTGCTATTACTTCTGGATCAGAGTCATATTGAAAATGCTTGTGCCACCTCTGGGCTGTCCTTCCTGATGTTAAACATGTCACTTGGAAGCTGTGTCTATATTCTTCCACAGATTCTATTTCTGACCAAGTTTCTACCTCACCGAATACTGTGGAATTCTGATACAAAGTTTCTTCTTGGTAGTCTAGAAGTTTCTGCTGGCCAGATTTCAGTGTGTAGTCCCATAACACTTTCTCTTAGTCTCCTGAGGGGATGGTTTATTGAGGGTGGGGAGCTGACAAACTGCTGACTAAGCAAGGGTCTTTTTAAGATGGCATCTTGCCAGTGCTCTGGTCCAGTGCCAAGAGAAGAGGTTTTTCCCAGCACCTCTCCACCCTCTGCTGCTACCATGTATACAAGTTCTGTGTCTTTCTTCTCCCCACCCCCCACTTTAAAATGAATGTTAGTGAGAGTATGGTGCTGATTTTCTGAGGCTGTCTTAAGTGTGACTCTGGCCACTCCTTCTTACTGGGACGTGGGAACTCCTGCAGAGCACATTAATTTCTCTGGAATTCTATAGTTTGAATGCTTATGAACTTTCAGAGGGGAAGAAAAAAACAGCAGAAAACTTTGTTGTAACTATGTTATTGGCATAAGGGATGGCTATGTTTTTCTTCCCAAACCCTAAGAGTTTGATCAAGGTTGAATTTAAAAGTAGTGGACTGATGTGCTTGGCAGAAGGAAGTTATATAACTGAAAGATATAAGATTTAAAGTTGGAAAATTCAGGGCTGGAGAGATGGCTTAGCAGTTAAGGTGCTTGCCTGCAAAGCCAAATGACCCAGGTTTGATTCCCTAGGACCCATATAAGCCAGATGCACACGGTGGAACATGCCCATCCTCTCTCTTATTCTCTCTCTGCCTCTTTCTCTCTTTGTCTCTCTCTCTGTCTCATTCTCTCTTCCTCTTTTTCTCTCTCATTCTCTCTCTTCTCTCTCTGTCTCAAATAAATAAAAAATAAAATATATAAATATATAAAAAATCTTTAAAACTGCAAAATTCAAGGATGTTTAAAGTTACTGGTATAGACAAGTTGTAGAATACTGAGGATGCTATTGTCAAGCAGATTACCATGATTAAAGAAGGCCCAACTGTCATACATTGAAACAATGGAAAGATGTCTGAGGTGATTACACCCAGGAAATACTGAATGGTAGAAATGCAAACTCTTTTTGGAAGGAAGAATTCTAATGGCTGTAGGTCAAGATTTATTTCCTGGCTGGATTAACAAATGGTTGTGTCCTTGCACACCTGTTATTGATTTTGGAAGCATGAAAAATGCATGGAAATGAGTCATAAAGTGCATACAGTTCCAGGAGCTGCTGCTGAAATATAGAATGGGAAATAGGGTTGAAATAAACCTTCCTGGAGACCAGTGAAGTCATTGTAAGATGGACTGTGTTTTGCAGTGGAGATCTGAAGATATTTTGGATATTCCAGGACTGTGCAAGGGCTACCATGGAGTGCTGTTGACTTGGGATGAAAGATTTCTTCTGACCACTCAGCCCAGCTGGAGGAATGGAAATTAAAAATCCAGAGACTGTTATCACTGGTTATGGATGTCAGACTTGAATTGTAGGTGTTTGATGTTTACCTGATGGTTACTGAGTTTACATTCACATTTCCTTGTTACACCTTACAATGGAAATGTTTACTCCGTGCCATTATGTGTTGGAAAGATTTAACTTGTTTTGATTTTACAGGACTCCCAGTTTAGAGAAAATCTTGAATCTCAGATAAGACTTGAGACTTTGGAGCAATCTTAAAGTTGGTAAAGACCATGAGGACCTTTGGGACTAAATACATATTATTCTGTTTTATTTTGCTTCTAGCATATATAATCATCTAAACCATCTCATTTTCCTATTTGTCTTACATACTGAAAACAGGTCCGTGAGAACTCCAGTTTGCTCTGCTTTCACCATGGTTACATCTTAGCTTAGCATGGAGCTCAGTAAAATTTCCTCCTTTCCTTTCTTCCTCCCTCTCTCACTCCCTCTCTTATGCCCTCCCTCAGTCCTTTCCTGATAGGATCACACTTTGTTGTTCAGATTCAACTCTAACTCCAGGGCTCAAGTGCTCTTCTTGTCTTAGCTTGACAAGCTTCTTGTCTCATGTAGCTTGAACAACAGACATGTGCCTGCATCTGGCTCAGTAAATATTTCTTGAATAAGTAGTCCCCATAGACTTATGATCATCTCACAATGCAAACTGTCTCAGAGATGCCTTGCAATGCTGTAAGTACAGCTTGATGGAATCTTGTGAGAATTTAAAAGACCTAAATGAAGAAAGAACTGGGAATTGTATATGCTTAGCATATGAGGGGAAGAAAGAACTTTGTTTGGACTGGGCTAGAAGCAGTTTGTGTGAGAGGCTTACTGCTTTCTTCCCATGTCCTAAGAACTTGAGCAGGGTTGCATTGCACAGAAATAGACTGGTGTGTATAGATGGACATGGCACAGAAAAAAAAAATGCAAGTTTCAAGCAGAGGACAGTGCTCACACAGCTGCAACTGTTTGAGAAGTTAGCACCATTAAGATTGGGCCAGTTGTTCACTTTCAAACATCAGAAAGAATGCTGGCTCTTGAAAATAGGGGGCTGAGAGCTGGAAGCAGTGGCTCATGCCTTTAATCCTAGCACTTGGGAGGATCACTGTGAGTGAGGCCAACCTGGGACTACAGAGTAAGTTCCAGGTCAGTCTGAGCTAGAGTGAGACACTACCTTGAAAAAAAAAAAGAGAGAGAAAGTAGGGGGCCTGAATGTGGGGTGTCCTGCTCTTCAAAGTTGGATTTATCCCCTCTTCAGATTAACAAATTTGATATCCTACCTGGTACTACAGGAGTATAATAAATACAGGAAAGAAAAGGTCATTAGATTTGCAATATGGTTTGCTTTTTGGAAATGGCCACTGGGCAATGTGAGGCAGGCTTGATGGAGTCCCTGTGTGAAGACCTGATGGAGCCATGAGGATGATTCATGGGCTTCAGTGGAAATCCTAGGACTTTTGAAACTTCCAGGGCTACAAAATGGCCACCAAGGAGAGTTGCTGACTCAGAATGGGGTTTTCCCTAGACTGTTTTCAGCCTAGCTAGCAGGGTAGAATTGGAACCCTTGAAACTTGTCATTGGTTACAGATGTCAGGCTTGGAGGTACAGGATTTGATGTTTGCCCTGCTTGTTTTAGATCTTGCATTGGTTTAGTCTTTCCTTGCTATGACCAATGCCATATTTTCCAGTGTGAATGTTTACTCTGTGCCATTATGTATTTTTGGTTTTATGGATCATATATATTATATATTATATATTATATATTATGTATTATATGGATTATATATTATTATATATTACAAAATGTATATATTTATACAGTTCATAGACCTTTGACTATGGAGATGTTTGAAAAGTGTTTGGATTGATAAAAACTGTGGGGACTTTTAAACATTAAATTAATTAATTAATTAATTAATTAATTAATTAATTATTTGCAAGGAGAGACAGGCAGTGGGGGAGAGAGAAAGAGAAAATGGCCTGCCAGGACCTCTTGCCACTACAAATGAACTCCAGATGCATGTGCCACTTTATGCATCTGGATTTACATGGGTACTAGGGAACTGAACCTAGACCATCAGGATTTACAAGCAAAGAGCCTTAACTATTGAACCATCTCTCCAGCCCCTTTGGGGACTTTTAAAGTTGGACTGAATGTCTTGCATTTTATATCATGGATGGTCATGAGTTTATGGGGGCCAGGTGCAGCATGTGCCTGCTCTCCTGATCCCACGTTAACCAGATGCACAAAGTTGAGGCAAGCACAACTTTGAATCAGATCTTCCCCATAAACTCATGTGCTCTGAATTCTTGAGCCCAAGCTGATGGCAATTTGGGATGTGGACAATAGGTATGTTGTTGGGGGGCAGGTTTATGGGTGTTATAGCAAGCTCTACCTTGCCAGAAACTGGCTGACTCTCCTGCTGCTGTTTTCTACCTGCTATGGCAAGGATGATTTCCAGTCTCTGCTCATGCAATGCTTTCCCCTGATATCATGAAGTTTCCCCTCAAAACTGTATGCCAAAATAAAACTTTCCTTCCATCAGCTGCTTTGGTCCAGTAACTTGTCCCAGCAATGAGAAGGTAACTAACTCATTTATTTTATTTTTTTCTCCTCAACATCTTTAGCTAGGACTATCTTCCCACATTGTACCATTTGGAGTTCCTTAGATACTTGAGAAGTACCCAACTCTCACACCCGACAACCCCACTCAGCTTAAAGAAACCAAATTGGTAGTTGTCCCAGTTACCCAATGGTAGTTAAGGTTGTTTCTTTGAAGGGGGGCATTGAGACAGGACTCTGAATGTAAAATGTAATGTCATTGAGCCTGTCCTTGTGGTAAGGAGTTCCCTCCTATATCTATTTACATTGAATGCAACCTGAATTTGTCCCTAGAAAGGAGTGCCTTGCTGGAAGAGACAATTGCCTCCTTCAGAGAAGGCTACATGCTTCCTGGAAGATTTAGATTCATGGCTGATCAATCTAGCTCTTACCCAGAACCTAGAAAAGGCTCCAATCTGCCTCTTTAGGAAGGCTTCCCAAACCCTCCCTGGGCAAGAGCACTGTATTCTTTTCTTCTCTTAAGTTCTGGGCTTCTCAAATGTCCCTTTGCCTTTTTGGGCAAGAGCTATTCCTTCCTCCCCCTCCCTCCCTCCCTCCCTCCCTCCCTTCCTTCCTTCCTTCCTTCCTTCCTCCCTTCCTTCCTTCCTTCCTTCCTTCCTTCCTTCCTTCCCCTCCCTCCCTCCCTTCCTTCTTTCCCATAAACTCCTCTTCTCTTAAAGCTCTCCCTCCTAAAACTTTAAACTACAATAAAATTTTTTTTTTTTTTTGATTTTTCAAAGTAGGGTTTCACTGTAGCCCAGGCTGACCTGGAATTCACTCTGTATTCTCCAGGGTGGCCTTTAACTCATGGCAATCCTCCTGCCTCTGCCTCCCAAGTGCCAGGATTAAAGGTGTGCACCACCATGCCTGGCTTAATAAAACCTTTTTGAACCTTATCTTCTGGACTGTGGATTTCATCCATCGAATTCATAAGACAAGAATCTGGGAGACACACCAATATTATTGGTGCATTGGCAGAGGATACCCAAACTACTATATCTGCTCTTCCTTTTCCCACACATACATACACATAGTCACATTTGCAATTTTTTAAAGTGTATATGTTGAGTGTGTGGTATATAAAAGTTTGTGTGTGTGCAGATGTGTGCACTATGAGTGTGTGGCAGACAGAGGAGAACTTTTTAATTTTTATTTTTAGAGAGAGCAAAAGAGAGAGGCAGAGGGAAAGAGAGAGAGAGAGAGAGAGAGAGAGAGAGAGAGAATTGGTGTGCCAGGGCCACAGCCACTGAAATCAAACTCCAGATACTTGCACCACCTAGTGGGTATGTATGACCTTGTGCTTGCCTCAACTTTGTGCATCTGGTTAACATGGGATCGGGAGAGCAGAACATGGGTCCTTAGGCTTCTCAGACAAGTTCCTTAACTGCTCAGCCATCTCTCTAGGCCCAGAGGAGAACTTCTGGTGTCCTTTATCACTCATCCCCATACTTTCTTGAGACGGAGTCTTTCTCTAAATGTGAAGCTGCTATTTTTTTTAGTCAGTGAGCCCTAGAGCTCTCTGATAGCTCTGATAGTGTTTTTCCCTTACACACACACACACACACACACACACACTCTCTCTCTCTCTCTCTCTCTCTCTCTGCAGTTAAACATG
Source organism: Orientallactaga sibirica (assembly GCA_036365145.1). Taxonomy (NCBI): domain Eukaryota; kingdom Metazoa; phylum Chordata; class Mammalia; order Rodentia; family Dipodidae; genus Orientallactaga; species Orientallactaga sibirica. The sequence goes on from JAEOAD010000020.1 coordinate 2,205,367, forward strand.
TATGTTACCATGCCTAGATTTTTTTACATGGGTTCTGGGGGGAATCAAAGTAGAACAGTCTCAGGCCTTCCCAGGCTCTCATATTTAAGTGGAAAATACTTTTAACTTTGGAGTGAGCTTACCAGCCCTACATTTGTAATACTTAACCAAACTGAGATCATACTGGGCTTATTATTTTCTCCCACTGTGCTTTGTCCAATGAATCACCACCTTTCATCTAATATTTAAACTGTATTTGAATTTTTCCAAATTTCCTAGAGTTCTTTATAACCAGTTACCACTTTACTCCCAGTCAATGGACCTACTGTCTGAATCTCTTCAGTATTATTTAATGTGCCATAGTCCCATTTCTGTGCCCCTAATTTACTGAAGAAATCAGGACATTTGTCTCACCCAGTGTCATATCTTCTGGATTTGGCCTGCAGCTTCTTCATAGTGTTAAGATTTTCCTTCTAATCCTCAATTTTCCTCTAATTGGAAGTTACATCTAATGGCTTTATTAGGTCAAGCTACACACTGAATGTATCACTGAGGATGGTGTGTATTTCATGAACATTTATATTATAAGATACCTAACAAGAGTTGGCTTACTAGGAGTGAGGTATAAGTTGATTCCTGCCAGGATTAGTGTGAATAAATATGTTTCTTTAGTGTACTTGTGACTAAGGGGCTGGGAATGAAGAGAAGGGAGGAGTACAGGGAATATGTCTGCTTTTCCCTTGTTGCTTTGGTACTATACCAAATCATTAATCACTAATCATTCACCACCATGGCTTCAATCCAACCCATGATTTTTGCTGGACTCTGTTGGTGGCACTTAGAAATTATACAGCACTGGATTACAAATAACCTTGAAGGCAATGGCTTTGTCCTCTCAAAATTTAGCATCTCCTTTCAGGTCTATGTACCCAGCTATGCCACATAAGAGTTGATACAGTATCACTTGGGAGACATATGTCTTAAAAGTTACTTAGCGAGCATCTCTACATTTATCTTTAATCTGATAAACCATTGAGGCTTAAATCATTCTTAAAGAAAATGAAGATTGAGCTGGAGAGATGGCTCAGAGGTTAAGGTGCTTGTCTGCACAGGCTGACGACCCAGGATGGAATCACCAGTATTCATGTAAAGCAGGATGCATAAAGCAGTACATGTGTCTGAGTTCATTTGCAGCAGCTAGAAGCCCTGGCATGCCCATTCTCCCTCTCTCCCTCCCTGTTTCTACTTACAAATATGTGAATAAAACTATTTATAAAAAGAAAATGAAGAAACTTTAAGTCAGTTCTGAGTAAACCTTAAATAGAGGTATCAGCCATAGACTCTAAGTATTAAAGCCCAATTTCAGCTTCATTTCTTTGTTCTCTTCTGTGTCAAAAGGACCAACACTTCCCAGAGGGTTCAGCCACTGTCTATATATCTGTATTTCTCATGTCTGTATCTTCTGTTCTGCATTCTCCATGTCTTAGGTATAAAGAGCATTATTGAACCAGCTGGCCCTTTTCTTACTATATGTTCCCACAATCAATTTTCAGTTATTTTTGAAAGGTACCATAATTTTCTTAGCTCTTTACCCAGTTATAGACCTTTTTCAGTATGTACTAGTATCAAGGGCCATCTCTTAGGTATTTTCTCTGTCTGTAGTAACTTTTTATTCTCACCCATCATGCATTTCATTGCTAGACACATTGCTTGACTTTTCTTGGGGAGATGTGAACAAATAGGAAGAAATATCTATGCAACACATAGTATTTATTTTTTTCATTGTGTTACTTCTTGGTTTTTAGTAAATGCGTATTGCTTACCTGATCAAGCCTAACTTTGTTTTATTTTTTCATAGTAGTGCTTCATATAATGTGATTACATCTTGTCCTCACCTCCTTTTGAAATTTTGTAGAACAAGCAACTGCCAAAGAACAGCAAGCACATTTGAATTATTCATCTTTGGCTCCTACAGTATCAATTGTTCATTATGTGTAAGTTAATTGAAGAAGGTGGTCTTATTTAAATGTCTCAAAGAAACAACCTATTAAGTATGGCCCATTTTTCCTCTTCTGGGAAGTGCTACACTTAAGTCACCTTGACCTGATGTGTATCATACATACATATCTATGAGCACATACATTCCTTAGAAGGCAATTATGTATTTTCTGGTACCTTACTCAGTGTCTAGCATCTTGTACTTTTGAATATAGCTGAAATCCTCATGTGGAGGTGGAATGCTGTTTTTTATCACTATCAGTATATATAGTTACTGGTCAACATTGACTATAACAGCCTCAAATAGGAGGCATAGGGATACTTTGTTAAGTGGAATGTTGGAAGGTCACTGCATTTTTTTCTCACATAATATGCTAGGTTAATATGGTGGATTTAGCCTGTCCAAAAAACTCCCAGAATTGCAAAAAGCATAAACCAATTGTCAGAATTCCCATACCTATGAAGACTTTACCCTGAATTTTGGTGTGCTGTGTTTTGAATCTTTTGTAGGGCAAGGCGGTTCCCAGGGTTTAATAGGTCCATTTGGAAGATACAAAAGGTACATAGACTACTCCCCAGAGTCTAAAGCATTCAGTGAGGAAAAATGACAGTATGAAAGTTAAAACATCTCTCATCGTGGTCATCTTCGCATAGTAAGGACCTTGAGGGTCTTTTCTGTTAGCAGCTACTTTCCTTGTCTTTTAGTATTTTTCTTTCTTCTGTACCTCTCCTTTAGAAACTGATAAACCAACAATAATAAATAATGGACACATCAGAAGGACCTCTCTGGACACATTCTATTTTTTTTTGTTGTTGTTGCTGAGGGTTGAACATAGGGCCTTGTGCATACTCTGCATTGAACACACATTGACACAAGTGTGGTATGGATCTGCAGTATTACTCAGCTTTGCTTATAATCTGTTATTTGGTTTTGCATATAATGAATTTTACAAATTAAGAACTTATAAAATATAAGCATAAGATTATTAGGAGTATTATGTATGAGTAGTGGTGACATTTACTGTCTTTTATAAAAAAGAATATAAATTTATTAAAGAAGAATATAAAATGAAATTATTTTTACTTTAACAAGCTGGAAGCCTGCAATTATGACCTTCTGTATCCTCCTTTGATTTTTTTTTTCTAAACCAAGGAATCTTTCATTGGCTAAATCCTAAAATTTCTTTTCACCCTGGGCCAACATTTTGGCTTGGTTTGAAACAGCTGCCAGTATTTTTCTTTGCTGCCAGTCAGTCAAAAATATGTACTCACTTTGAAGGCTTGGATCCATTCCACTCAGGGTGCCAAATGCATTAACTTTTTCACACCCAGTCTTCCCCAGGCTGTTCATGGAAGTCCATCTCATACAGTAAAGCTCACTATATCACTTGCTAGCTTGAAGGTAGTGCCAACATCAGTAAGAAAGACTATCAACATATTTTAAGAGCCTATGGCAAAGTGATAAATTTTATTATGTGCACTAAGTTAGTGGGGACAAAAAGAACACGAAACCAAACTGGTATTATGTAATTGCTCTAACTCTTTAAGCAAAAACAGAGTATTTGTTTATCCAGCCTTAGATTTGGTTAAGAGCCTGTGGTAGTTTGAATATATGGCCCCCAATATATTCAGTGTTTTATTAGTTTATAGCTTGCATCTGCAATCACCTTGCTAGAGGCAATGTCACTGGGCATTAAGGTGTGATGGTGGGTTTGAGATTCCATTGTAAAGATATGCAAAGTGTGCCTAATAGGAGTTCCTGAAGTGTGCTGTGGTTTTTGGCTGTAGCTTTGCTGTGTGCCTGGTTGGCTTTTCTCTCTCTGCTTGGCCCTGTGAGAGCAGGCTGCTTCTTCTGCCATTATGGAACTTCCCCTGGATCTGTAAGCTTCAATAAATAATATCCCTTCCTCCATAATTGTGTCTGGTCTGGAAGTTCATCTCAGCGAACCTGAAGCTCTCTGCTATAGAGCCAAAACAAATAAAAATATAAATGTATAGCTATTATTAACTGATTAGTGCACACAATTCTACCTTCCTTGTGCTTCTAAGAATAGGAATAGTATTTTTTTGGTTTTTTTCAAGGTAGGGTCTCACTCTAGCTCATGCTGACCTATAATTCACTATGTAGTTTCAGGGTGGCCTCGAACTCATGGTGATCCTCCTACCTCTGCCTACTGAGTGTTTTGATTAAAGGTGTGTGCCACCACACCCGGCTAGAAATAGTATTTTTTTAAACTGACAACCATGTATCACTGTACAGCTTGTATATGATATATTTTATTAGTATATTAGTATATATGATTATATTTTATATCATATAGCATTATACATATTGAAAAATCACTGGTTCAAGTTCCTGGCTTAGAGCATGTCCAACCAAATTCCAAGTGTTTGTCCCCTAAGAAGGGCTTCTTTCAAAAGGTGTCTGCTGTAACATTGCATACCTACCAGCAACGTCAGTAACACCCCACAATTGAGCTGGAACCTGAAGCAATTTGGTGACATTCTAAGTTTTGAATGGAATGTGAATCCATTAAGATTATTAGGTAACTTTATTGATATCCTCAGACTTGTACCAAATGTGAAAGCTGCCAGAGACAGAAAACAAACTGGCTCTAAGATTCCAACTCTTAATATGATGATGAGGAAACTTGCAATTTACTTAAAAACACACTATGTACAATACCATCCACTAAGTAGAAGAACAGATTACAGGGAGGGGAAAGGCCTACGTGGGGACATGGGAAGAGAATGTGTAAAAGAAGGGCAGGGGGAGGGTCAATCAAAATTCAAGATAGTCTGAATAAAACTTATATAAACCTACTTTTTGGAATAATGGCACATCCAGAAGCTATAGACTGTTACTAGAAAACTTTCAGTGGTTGGGATGGGTTACGTTCCAGCAAGTTGTTGGCCAAGGAGATCCTGGTAGCCTCCAAAACATTAGAGGCTATTGCCAAGGCCCTTGGTTTCCCTTGAGAAACAGATGGTAAGACCCTATTGCTGAAGGCATCTCTTGCCTGAGAGGCAAGGTCACTGAGAAAGCGAGCTGGTGCTGAGCAGAAAACCTTCTCCCTGTAGACCAGCCAACTGAAAGCTGGAAAAAGCTGCACTGCATGCAGCTGTATGGGAGACAGAGTCATCAGCGGTGAAAACAGTGGACACTGGAAAACTCAAGTTTGGCCAGACAGGCCCAATGACTGAACGGGTACAATAGTGGCTCCCTAATTGGACTGAAGGCCCTCTCTATGGGAGGGAATACATGCCTGGTACTGAAAAAACTAAGCAAAAGTCTATGGCAAGGGAGGTCATGAGCCTTAGGGGTATAAAGCCTGCTCTTGTTTGGCTAAATGTATATATTATTCCCACCAACCTGCCCTGAAAGCACTACGCTTAATGTTCATATTCACATATTAATGCTACTCTCACTTCTGGTTAAAGAAGCTTCTCTTTTCAGATGGTGATGACCACTGGGATAACTCAAAAGCAACATAGTGCTGAGAAGAAGGGATGGAGGAGTGTCCAGCACTGAAACATCTCTGTCACATCCTCCAAGGCTCAGGGTCCATTGTGGAAGAGGGGGAGGAAAGAATGTAAGAGCCAAAGGAAGGGTATGACTCCTTATGATGCAACTGTCCAGATAGAAATTGGCCTCAATATCCATGACCTTGCAGTACCTAGCAATACCTTTGCAAGACCCTCATAACAGAAGAAAAAGATGATGACATCAAATTACAAGAGAGACTAATGGAGAGAGGGAGGGGATATGAAGGAGATTGGAGTTCTAAAGTGGAATGGGGAAGAGGAGGGAAATATCATGGTTTTTTTCTATGTAAATATAGAAGTTGTCAATAAAAAAGACAAAAAAAACCACTATGTTTTTACAACCTCAGTTTTCAGGAAGCAAAGAGAAATGAGATATATTATCAAAGTTTCTCCTTCATTTAACTTTTGACTCAAATGATCCTGCATTTTATTGGCAAAGTAGGACATGTTATACCAGTAGAAAATAAGAAACCTATTCTATGAAGTAATGGCTCAAGTGAGATGCTACTATGTCATAAGTAATTCAACCATCTACTCAGGAGTGATAACTCTGTAACCATGAAGCCATGCTAATTGGACAGTGACTTGCTGCCAGCTAATGTTGGTATGACCTACAATACAGTGATGCCATTCTCTCTCTTTATCACACCATTTTTAAAAATTTTTGATTGGGAAGTGAAATAATTTTTAAATCTCTCTTAAGTACTATTTAACTTCTTACCATGAATTAAAAGGTTAATTAAGTACCTTGTTAAGGGCCTGGGTCCTATGATTACATTTGACACAATAATAGTTATGATTACTGATCAAGTGAGGAACTTCTTAGCTCTGAACTTTGTCTTTAAAGCTATTATCAATTTTAATTGAAACCCTAAGAGTCTCCATAATAAGAACAAGAAAGAAATGTAAGGGATATTTTGTTCATATATAGATAAGGGTTTAAAAATGAATAAATACACCAGCAACTAGTTTTACAAAATTTAATGCAAATAACTAGTTAATGGCCTTATTATAAATCCATTTTAAAATGTTGATTAGGTAAGGGGAGATGCTCACTCAGTAAAGTGCTTTCTTTGCAAGCATGAAGATCTGAATTTGGATTCCTAACACCCATGTAAATGCTGGGCATGGTGACATGTAACTGTAATGCTTGCACTGGGGAGATGGAGACAGGTGGATAGATCCTTAGGTCTTGCTGGCTAGCTGAATGGGTGAGCTCCTGGTTCAGTGAGAGATACTATCTCAAAATATAAGGTGAAGAGAGACTGAGTGTTGAACTGCTGCCTTTACATGAATGTGCACAAATGTGCACCCAAACACATAGGGGCACTCATATGCATACAAACATATACACACATATGCACATGCATAACATAACAAAAATAATGATTATCGTGGTCATCTTAAATCAGGGATAAATAGGTATGGAGAAAAGAAACCTTAAAATGCCTTTGAAATCAGGTCACTTATATAATTTTTAGATATGTTCTAGGTTTTTGTATATTTAACTCCTACTACTATGCCAAAAGAGGAACACATTTTTGCATGTTTCCATAAATAGGATGCACTAGCCTCAGGATTTAAAAAAATGGAAGAGATTTTAAAAACAGCTTATGTGTCTCCAATTTAAAATTAGCTGTTGCTGTGGCTACTTACACTAGATTTCCTGCAGTGATCTATCTCATAGCCTCCAAATATGGAATCACAATAACATTAGTTCTACTTTTCACAGCTGTGCTTTCTTGTACCCCCAATCTGAGGCTGAGGCCCACATTTTAGGGCTGGAAGTCACCTTTGTGTTACTATAAATAAGGGCTACCTTCAGGCATTTCAGAATTATCAGCATGATCCTAGGACTTAAAACTTCCTACGTGCTGGCAAGAAGTTTCCAGGAGCATTTTGACTGCTTATTTATTTATTTTCTTTCTTTTTCATCTGCTGCCAAGTCTCACTAATGCAACTTGGAAAATTGCACCACAGCATGTAATGAGGGTTTTGAGGTAAGAGGCATTTCATCAGAGAACACAATTTCATCAGAGAACAGAATTATGGGAATCATAACACCCACTGTTTTTGTATTACCATCTTTTCAAGAAGTTGAACATATTATGTTTCATTAATCTGAATGGCAGTCCTGCAAGTCAAGCCAGGAGCTAAGGTTGCTACTCCTGCACATTCATAGTGAAGTTGAGGCCATTAAATGAAGTAATTTTGTCAAAACTATGAATCCTAAAATGGTTAAAGCACCATGATCTATCTGTATCTTGTGTAACTGCCAATACTCTAGGTTATCAAGTAGATCACTGGTCCTACAGCTCTTTGGATGCAATTTCCTGTGAATATCTATAAGACATATTTTGAGAATTCAGGGAGTTCATGCAGGTTCCTTTCATAGAGTCCAATGGCTCTTTCCTTTTCTGAATAGTTTGCCTCTCAGTTTCCATGGCCCTTTCCTGGCTCTTGATCCAAACATCTCTTCTCTCTCCCTGGCCAGCAGCACTTCTCTCTCTCCCTCCAGTAGAAGAATTCAAGGACCAGAAACCTGCAACATTGACTGGATTTTAGAGATTAATCCCCATTCCACTATATTCAGAAGACAGTATGACTTGTGAAGTTAAACCTGTCCCTTGGTCAGCAGTTCCCCAACTCTCCTGTGCATTCAAGGACATTTGTTCTCCTATAACAATGAAACAATCAAATTTTCTCTTTCTTCTGGAACTTTCTTATTAGTCTAGGTATTAGGATAGGTAAGCTCTATCATGGTAACAAGCAAATCATCAAAATGTTTTTTCTTTTAATTTTATGCTCTGAAACCTCACTTTTATCCAGGTTGGTCTTTTTTTTTCTTTAAATATATTTTATTTATTTATTTATTTATTTGAGAGAGAGAGAAAGAGGTATACAGAGAGAGCGAGAGAAAGAATTTGCACACCAGGACCTCCAGCCATTTCAAACAAACTCCAGATGCATGTGCCTCCTTGTGGCTTACGTGGGTCCTGGAGAATTAAACTGGGGTCCTTTGGCTTTGCAGGCAAATGTCTTAACCGCTAAGCCATCTTCTCCAGCCCCCAGGCTGGTCTTGAACTCATTGCTCAAATGATCCTCCTGCTTCAGTATCATTAGTGGTCTGTGCTAATATGCCCAGATAAAACAATAGATCTTAATGGATTAACATGGAAGTCTATTTCTTACTCCAGTCAGAGCCTATTTTGAGTAGGATGTTTCTCCTTCAGTAGTATCAGGGAGCTGGGCTTCAGTTTCATTAAGTTCTTTGACACCAGCTAAATGGATGGGAAATGATATGAAGAACTTTTCACAGTCTTGGAACAGAAGTGAGAATTAATTTACCATATATGCTACTGGCTATGTTTAGTGATGTGGTTTATTAGATTGCAAATTTACTCTTTCCATGTGTCTAGGAAAGAAACAAAACCTGGGTTTTGTTTATCATGGTATGCAAACATGGTGGAATTTCTTTCTGCTTAGCAGTTAATTCACTTGCTTGTGAAGCCTAAGGACCAGGGTTCAATTCTCCAGTACCCACATAAGCCAGATGCTCAAAGTGGTCCATATGTCTGGAGTTAGTTTGAAGTGCCTAGAGGCGCTGGCACTCCGATTCTTTCTCTCTCTATCTACCTCTCTGTCTCTCTCTAATAAATAAATAAATATCAAAAAAAAAAAAGATGGAGATGGCTTAGCAGTTAAGGCATTTGGCTGTGAAGCCTAAGGACCCAGGTTCAATTCCCCAAGACCCACATAAGCCAGATGCACATGGTGGTGCATGCATCTGGAGTTTGTTTGCAGAGGCTGAAGTGGTGCATGTGTCTGGAGTTCATTCCTTGCAGTGGCTAGAGGCCCTAGTGTGCCCATTCTCTCTCTCTCTCTGCCTCTCTCTCTCTGTCTCTCTCTCTGTCTCTCTCAAATAAATAAAATATTAAAAAAACTTTCCTTTGAACTACTGGCCCAGTTCTCTGCTCTCTTTAACTTGAAAGGTCTCAAAAGCAGCCTACATTAGTTTTCCTCAATTCTTCTCTTTTCTTTCTCTCTAGAACACAATTGGATTAGATTTTTTCTTCCTATTACCTTTACCTCCAATGTACTTAGTGAAATCTCAAGTGGTCTCTACATAGGTGGGTGGTTTTCAATGTTCTGGCTTTCAACTTGTTAACTCTAAACTTTGCTCATGAATGCCAGCCACCCATATTCATCCATACTAGACATCTATCTTTAGATATCAATAGGCATTTTAAACAACATATTTAGTTCATACATGTATATAATGTATTTTGATCATATTCATCCCCTATTATTTTGTCTTGTCCCCTTCCCACTCTGCTGATCCACTTCCTTTTTGAACTAGTCCCCCTTCTACTTTCATATTTTTTTTTGGTGATATAGAGTTTAATTAGGATTGCTTACACAGGTATGAGTGAGGGGGTTATTTACTTGAGCAAGAGCAACTTAACAGTGCTATACTTCTGAAGAAAATGTTTTCCTCTCACTCAGAGATCATTAATGATCAATAGTTCTTCAGGAAGGGATGGTGCCTCATGATGACATTCAAGTCTTACTGGTCCTAAGGTCTATCAGCATTTCAGTTTAGAAAATAAAGGCAAAACAAATTCAATTATTCTTTAACATATTGAAGGGAGATTCTATTTTTATCTCTCTCCCTTCTGTTCAGAGGCTGTGCTGGCTATTGTGATTGGCTGTCACTTGATAGCAGTGGTATTGCCCATGAAGAATCAGGACTTTGGGGTAGAAGTACAGGACTGGATGGGAGCTGGGACAAGACCTAATATTGGCCTAAAGTAATAGAGAAGGAAGAGGCACTGTTGCAGTTTGCTTTAGGAAGTTTCCTGGAGTGAGAAGGAACTCTCAGACTGAAACACACAGTATTGAATGTCTGTGAGGTATGTATTAAGTTGTGGCAAGTATTAACAAGGGTAGGGACAGGCCAGAAGTTGTTTAAATTTGGTGATAGATTATATGAAGCTAACAATCTCTAGGGGGATAATCTAACGCTTTTTCTTATAGGAACCAAAGGCTAGTTAATTGTAGGTAGCTACTTAAGGTGGTGCTTCATCAGTGAATAATCCATTGATGGTGTCACAGCTTAATGAACTATTGAAAGGGATCAAAACTATGAGGTAGGTTGTGGTGGTTTGAATTATATGTCCCCCATAAACCCATGTGTTCTGAATGTTTTGTTCCCAGCTGATGGAGTAGAGGTAGAGTCTTGATGGAGAAGTAGTGCTGCTTGGGGTGTGCTTGGAGTGTTATAGCTAGCTCCCCTTTGCTACAGTTTGGCTCAATCTCTTTCTGCTGTTGTCCACCTAATGTTGGCAAGAAGGTAATGTCCAGCCTCTGCTCATGCCATGCTGTTTCCTGTCATCACAGAGCTTCCCCTTGAGACTGTAAGCCAAAAAAAATATTCTCCTCCTATCAGCTGGTTTTGGTTAGGTGCTTTACCTCTGCAATAAGAAGGCAGTTGCAACATGGGACCTAGTTGGAGGAAGTGTCACTGGGAGTGTACCCTTAAAAGGATATATTTTATCTGGTCCTTTGGTTACTTTCTCTACTTCCTGGCCACTATGAGATGAACAATTCTGCTCCATTATACCCTTCTGTGATGATAGTCTACTCTCCTCAGGCCCAGAACCAATGGAACCAAGTGATTATGGACTGAAACCACTGCAACAGTGAGCCCAAATAATTATTTTCTTTAATTTTTTTTGTTTATTTTTACTTATTTATTTATTTGAGAGTGAGAAAGAGAGAAAGAGGCAGAGAGAGAGAATGGGTGCACCAGGGCCTCCAGCCACTGCAAACTAACTCCAGATGTGTGCGCCACTTTGTGCATCTGGCTTACTCGGGTACTGCGGAATTGAGCCTTGAACTGGGGTCCTTAGGCTTCACAGGCAAGTGCCTGTGAAGTCATCTCTCCAGCCCTATTTCAGTTTTAAAGTTGCTTTTCTTAGGTATTTTGTCACAATGACAGAAAGATAACATAGAGAATGTAGATCATATAGGGACAACAGCAATTTATAGGACTAGGGAGCAAAAAAAAAAAAAAAAAAAAAAAAAAAACCCAAACTGGCAGAGCTTCTTTCTACTATAACACAGCCAAAAATATCAAGTAGATTTTTGTTGGATATCTATATGGTCAGTATGCCTCTTATTTTAAATGAAAGTGTTCAATGTCATAGAAAGAAACAATGATCAAAGTTTGATCTGAGAAGCAACTTTAAGACTCTTATATTTATTTATATCCTGGCTTCCTTTATATTGTACTGGGCTGGTTTTATATTTTTATAGCTAATTCAAAGGCTTCAAAATTTTAGGGAATTTTATAGGTAAGGGTTGGGGCTCAGAGCAATTAATTAGACCAGGATCCAGGTTATAAATGGGAACTGGCCTTGGTTTAGGGCACATGGTCTAGGGAATATCAAAATCAGCCCAACAGATGCACCAATGAAAGACTACTAACTACAACAAGTACAATTTTTTCTGGTGCACATATTTAATTAATTGCCCATTTTTGAAAATCAGTTAAATACATGCAAGTGAGATGATTTGCAAACAGAAAACAAATAGTGAATAAACAATAAGCACCATCTCTTCCCCAAGATCACTCTGAATAAATGGAAGTTTTCTAAATATTGCCAGAGAATTCTAAAGTTGGAATAAGTATGGAAGACCAATTTGGTCCCATTTAGAGAAGAAAAGACCTATGTTTGACAAATGCCTGCTATGGAACAGACACTGGGCTGTACATTTTTATTATCTGACCTAATCCTAGCAGCCACCCACTGACTGGTTAAATGTGTTCTTATTAGTACAGATAAGAAAACCCCACTCAGGATCCTTGGGCTATACCATAGCTGTCATTTTGCCTTCTCATGTTACTTGGTATACAATGTCCACTCTCCAACCCAACCCAGGTTATTCATTTCCAAAAATAATTCATTCTTTTCCATTTAGTGGTATAAGGATTTGGAAAAGAGCAATTTATTGTGAGTACACAAAATGGGTGTCAATGTGAAAATATTCCATGTTTTTCAGTCCTCATTTTCACCAGCTGGCCACTCTGCTGCTCTGCACAGGTGACCATCTATGTTTCTTAGCAGGGTACTGGAATCTGGTGTCTCCTCCACTATACATATCTTGCTTTCAATGCTGGGGAAATCAAACCAAGGGCCTTGCTAATACTAGGCATGTGCTATACCACTGAGCTGTAGCCCTGGCTCTGTCCATTTTGTTTTTCATGTTATATTTGGATGAGTTTGGTGGAGTAGGTGCTTGCTGCATCACTTCCTAATGTCTTGGATATTACATGCATTACTCATTAACAGTATTTTTCAGATCTCTGAAGGTGGCTCTTGGGATTTAGTGATAGTTATCAGCATTATTCCCTCACTTTCAGACTTTTCCTATGATTACTTTGAAGAACTGTTGGGTAAAAGAGTGTACAATCCTGTGTGTCTTTTCATAGCCCATGGATATGAGTTGTGCTTCTGTGAGTTGTGCACTGAACAGCTTGCTGAAAACAGTGGCTGGTGGTGTCCCTAGAGATGCTCACTGCTGGTGGTGCATGCACAATGATTCTGCCCTGATCACAAGGCCTAAGGATGCTCAGTATTACCCTTAGTCCTCTGAAAACACAGGGACATCAGGATCACAGGAAGAGGAATTGTACAAATAGTTCAAAAGGTGATCAGTTAAATGACTTGCCATTGTGAAGTTCATCTTTTGAGTTATTACAACTCAAACAACCATGTACCTGACAGTCATCTATCTGTTCATTTACTAGTGTCCCCAAAGTACCAAAGTCACCAGACTCATAAAGTAATTATGAAACCTGAGTAAGAAATTTTCAATGGTGGTGAAAAAAGCAAGTTTACACTTCTTAGAATCTCATTACATTAATGGTGACAATTGTTGGTTGCTTTATATTCCTCTCAAGCAAGGAAGTCCTGTGAATTCCTTCACTCTTTTATTCTCAAGGGAAATCTAGAAATGCTTAAACCATTTGCAAGAGAGAAACCACACAGTGATTCAGGCCCCATATGAGGCTGAATTTCTCAAAACCTGAAGTTTAAGTGAACTAGTCATTTATGAGGGCATGAGCCCAAGAAGAAGCTCACTTAGTTTGCATTTATGTTTCAGACTTCAAGTGTATCAAGTGGAAACTGGGTATGCTACAAATCAAGATCTGAGGGTTATGGATATCAGTGTGGCTTAGCATACACCTTCTATCTTTTCTCAGCCAGATATTTTATAAGTCAGTACACTTAACAATCACATAAACAAAGTGACTGTACCTCTTCAGGCAAGCTGACCACCAGGTCATTTTTTGTCTGTCCAACCAGTGCTTGCCAAAAGTATTCACTGCATGCAGCCAGAACAGCCCGGTGGGCTCGGAACTCCTTCCTCTCCACGATCAAAGTCACGTCACAGAGAATATCCTTCTTCCGCTGGTCATTGAGTCCCAGGAGGATGTTGGCACAGTGGACTGTGGACTCATATACATACATGGGGGAGTCAGGCTTCTCATCCACAGACATGCCGTTCACACCCTGGATGAGAGAAAGAAAGGCTGAGTCAGCACCCCTATCAGAATAACAGAGCAGGCAACAAAGATCATGACTTCTGGAACTCATTTCCATGAGCCTAATAGCAAGGAGTACAGCTGCCAACCAGCATAGCAATGCTCAATTGGCATAATGAAGTACAAAAACACATCTAAAAGGTGACAGTCTGTTGCTGAATTTCATCCCTTCCACTCACGACATTCTTGTACCCTAGGTCTTATAATGGAACATTTTAAACATAAATATCAAACACTGGTAGTTTTGCTTTTGTTAGGAGGCTACAGTGGAACTTCTACACAGAAATACCCAATTCAAGTACTGAGATTTGTATTAAGAGAGAATAGATCATGTTGAAGTATTTTGAAGTGATATTTTGATGAAGTACATATAAGTTTCTAAGATGAAATTTTTTGAGATGTGAAGAAAGCTAAATATCTGATCATAAGACATGATTAATAGATGAGTTAAATTGCATGTGTATTAAAATGTAGATTTAGTTAGTTATTACATCTACCTTCTGTCTTTTCATACGAAGCATTACCAACAAAATATGATGGTAGCTTGGGTCCCAGATGTGGAATTGTGCTGTCATTATCCCAACAGACATAATGAATCCCTTAAGGAAAAAGAATACAAATCGAATGTCTGGACTAAATGACATCACAGAACAAATGAACCTAACAGACATCTATAAAACATTCCATCTAACCACTACAGAGTACATATTCTTTTCAGCAGCATATGGAACTGTCTCTAAAATAGACCATATATTAGGACACAAAGCCAATCTTAACAAATACAAGAAAACAAATAATTCATTATACTCTATCTGATTACAATAGGATACAAATCAATAGCAAGAAAGATTATAGAATATAATAAACTCATGGAAATTAAACAATACACCATGTGATGAATGGTTTATTGAAGAAATCAAGAAGGAAATTAAATAATTTCTATAATAAAATGATTATGAAAACACAACATACCAAACCTATGGGATATAATAAAGGCAGTTCTAAGAAGTAAATTTATAGCTTTATGTACCTTTTTTAGGAGTGACAGATAAACGAGACCATGTGACGATTATCTTTTTGTGATTGGGTAAGCTCATCGAGGATGATCTGTTCCATGTTTGACCTTTTTTTTTTTCAAATTTCATTATTTCATCTTTCCTTACTACTACATAGAATTCCATAGTATAGATATACCACATCTTTGTTATCCATTCATCTAATGATGGACATCTGGGTTGATTCCAGCTCTTTGCTATTATGAATTGAGCAGCTATAAACATGGTTGAGCAAATGTCTCTGATCTGAGGCTTGGAGCCTTTAGGGTAAATGCCCAATAAGGGAATAACTGGATCTGTTGGTAGGTCTATGGTCATTCTTTTCAGGCGTCTCCATATAGCTTTCCATAATGGTTGAACCATTTTACATTCCCACCAGCAGTGGAAGTTTGTTCCTATTTTTCCACAGCCTCGCCAGCATTTGTTTTCATTGTTTTTTTTTTTTTTTTTTAATGTTAGCCATCCTTACTGGGGTAAGGTGGAATCTCATAGTTGTTTTAATTTGCATTTCCCTGATTATTAGGGATGTTGAACATTTTCTTAAATGTGCGTTTACTGTTTGTATCTCTTCCTCTGAGAACTTCCTGTGCAGTTCTCTGCCCCATTTTGTGAGTGGGTTGTTTGATGATTTATGGTTTAGGTTTTGGAGTTCTTTGTAGATTCTAGAAATTATCTGTCGCTCCTAACCGGAATCCACCCGAGATGCTGCCAAGCCTAATAAGCACTCTGAGGACCAGACAATAGGGAGGGTGGGATGGAGGCAGGGTGATGGTGGGAGGAAGCGAGAGGGTGGGAGGGAGGATAAGGGTGGGGGGATACAAATAGGGACCCAAAAGGAAACAATAGCATAAAACTCTACATTCTGAACAACAAGCTAAAACATTGATCCTTCAGCAGGCCCGCAGAGGGAACACCTGAACCATAGGAAACTGGAGAAAACACCATCAAGACCAACCTTAATTTTCTCCTGCTTTACTCTCTCTTCTCTCTCCCTCTCTCTCTCTCTTTCCATCCATCACCTCTCTACACTCACTTTCTCTTTTATATTATCTATCTTTTTCTCCCCTCACCTTCCTAGGTGCTGACTTATAATTCCCAGTACCAGCATGGGGTTAACTTTCACAATGAGCTGTTGATCCGAGACACCTACAAGGTTTCCCAAAAAAAGACAGATTTCTGTCAGAGTTCTTGATGACTCACCAAAGGTTAATGGTAAGACCCTACTGTCGAAGACAGCATACATGTGTGAGACCAAACATGGAGAGACCTGGCCAGAATCTGGAAGAGGGTCAGTCCCCAGACAGCTAGTCTAGTGCCAGAGGGTGCTACACGAGCAGCTGGGGGAAAATGGCCGACATGGGTCCAAACAACTTCCAGTCTAAGATACCCAGCAAGAAACAACCTGACATAGTGCTCAAACAAGTGCAATAGTGGCACACAGCCATGGTGGGCAACCAATGGCTCTTGATTTGGCTAATTGATCTACTCAGTGGAATGGAACTCATTGCTGGAACTGGGAAATAAGTCAAAACCATGTACAAAAAATGAGCACAGTGTCCAATCAAAATACCATCAAATGTGGGCTAGAAGAGGGCCTACCCATACAAAATTCCCTCCAAGCTATCTATGGCCATCCCATATATCTAGTACTAACTTCTCTCTCCCTTGGAGAATTTGCTTATTTTTTCTAGATGAACAACGAACCTGAAGGGAGGATCAGCCAATCACACCTCACCAGGGCCCCAGCTGAAACCACAGAGTAATGTGGAGGAAGCGCAAGAGTTCAGCGCTCTTGGGGATCATGACACCAGAAAAAGGTTGAAGGAGATAAACACAGAGAACATCTAACTCCCACTAAGCCAGATATCCAGAGACACAGAGGCTCCCAAAACCTCATCACTGAAGTAGACCTAAAATATGTACCTTTAAAAAAAAAAAAAAACTGGAGAGGTCACAAATAAAAAACTTAATGCTACATAGTAAGGCCTTAGAAAAAGAACAAGCCAAACCAAAAATAAATAAAGAAAAAAAGTATAAAACTTACTTTTACAAAAGGTTTCTTGACTTTAAAAATATCCTTTGTATTTTTGTATTTCTTTTTTGGTGTAGGGTTTTACTCTAGCCCAGGCTGACCTGGAATTCACTCTGTAGTCTCATGCTGGCCTCAAACTCACAGCCATCTTCTTACCTTGGCCTCCCACATGTTAGGCATGTGCCACCATGCCCAGCTTGAGTTATTTTAAAATACACTCTCTATAATAAAAATTATACAATGTGTGGGGCTGGAGGAATGGCTGAGCAGTTAAGGTACTTGCCTGTGAAGCCTGAGGACCCAGATTAGATTCCTCAGTACCCACATAAGCCAGATGCACAGGTGGCACATGTATCTAGAGTTCATTTGCAGTGGCCAGAGGCCCTAGTGTGCCCATTCTCTCTCTCACTATCTGCCTCTTTCTATCTCCCTCAAGTAAATAAATTAAATTCAACAAAAATTAAAAATTATACAATGCGGTTTTCAGTAATATTTATTACTAGTATGCATTCCAGTAGTGAGGTCTTCTTTTTGTCTTTATTTAAAGAAATAAAAGCTTTAACATATGATAAACTCTGCATATTTATAACAGGCAATTACATATTTTGACATAGGTAACTGTGAAACCATTGTCACAATGAAGTTAGTGATTGCTACCATCACCTGTTAGCTTTAGAAGCCATCATCTTGCAAATGAAAATTCCAAGAACTAAAATGGCTAGTTTTTTTCTCTCTAAACTGAAATTTTCTGCCCCCACTTCCTTCCTCCTAATGGGTTCAGTCATAGTCACTCCCATTTCCCCCTTTAATGAGACTGGCTAGCTTTCCATCTGCGTCACCCTACTTCCTTTTTTCTAAGGGCACCCTGTCTGTGAACCGAATGTAGGCACTGGATCCTCTGCCAGAGACCCCCTCTGCAGATGTTTACCCCAATACGCCGTGCTGTTAAGCAGCCTCTCCCTTGTTTTTCTTTCCCTCCTCTCTGTGCCAAATTTATATTCTATAGTGGTCTGTATGAGACATGGACACCCCAGCAGGAATTCCCCACCACTTCCTGTTCCCTCCCTGACTTTTACTTCTTCCTCACCCTTCTGTCTCTGAGCATCTCCAACAGAGATTATTTCCATTGTCCCTACCTTATACATTGCCAGCTAATTTGACTCTGGGTGAGTGTTGAAATTCTGCCCCTCTTTTCCACATCCCAGAACACACAGACTGGGTAGAGGTCTGGCATCTTCTTGCCAGGAAACCAGTCAAGATTTATGTTTGACCTCTGCTCAGGGATTCTTTGCCTGCAACTTAGGCTTCTTGCCCTCCTGGAGCTAGAATTTGCTGGTCAGCTCAACTAGGACCCACAAAGGGTCTCTCATTCCTTCACACAGGACAACAGCAAATGGCAACATCTCTGTCAAAGTGCTTCTTCCACCTGGGAATCCTAATTATCTCCTGCTTTTGCTTGTTCCCTTTCATCTGTACTTAATTCCTCTTCAGTCACCAATTCTGGGTATGGCTTTGGTGGCCATTGATTTTTCTGGCACCCCAGTCCTCCTGAATTAAGCCCACTTAGAGCTGAGAAAGGTTCTCCATCATTCTCAAACCGTACATCATTTGGAGGTAGCTCTCCTGCTATGCTTCCTCTGCTCCAAACCTCACTTTTTTTTTTTTTTTATTTGAGACACACACACACACACACACACACACACACACACACACACACACACACAGAGAGAGAGAGAGAGAGAGAGAGAGAGAGAGAGAGAGAGAGAGAGGAAAAGGCAGATAGAGAATGGGCTCACCAGCAGCCTCTCAGCCCCTGTGAATGAACTCCAGACGCTTACACCCCCTTGTGGGCAAGTGCGGCATTGCGCCCTTGCATCACTTTTTGCATCTGGCTAAACTTGGGACTTGGAGATCGAACGGGCTTTCTTAGGCTTGGCAGCAGGCTAAGCCATCTATCCAGCCCCAAACCTCACTTTTAAATTCAAACTGCTAGTGCTTGCCCTGTCTTTAAGACACAAGTTTCTTAAGAACAGCTATAAAAGTATTGTTGATATGGTAACATTGGCTTCTAAGTACTCACATAAATTAAAAATATATTATTTCAAGTCCAATGTAGTTTATCATGTAACTAGAATTTTAAAGAAGATGTCTTTTTTTTTTTTTTTTAAATTCAATTGTATAACATGTTCCTTGCCATATGTCTAAGGCTGGCCAGACACCATCATGTGTTCATGTTATTTCCATGTAGTCTCTCTTTATGTGCTTTTATGTCTAAAAGCTACACAAATAAATTTATGGCCATTAGATGCTCTGATATTACAATGTGCACATATGTATTTTAAACTGTTAATGTCCTCTACAACATGTTTAAATTAGTTCATCTCTGTTTTTGTCTTTAAAGGAAAAATGCTTGTTCATACTTACTACAATGATAGACATATGCTTTAAGGATGAACAAAAATGCTGAAATTTAATCCTGCCTTTTAACATATGACTTACAGATTCAATTAAAAGGTCAAGAGTTTTGGATAATTTCTGTAGTAGTTTGAATGTATATCCCCCAAGTGTATTTGGGGGTGGATCTGATTTCTAGCTCAAAGGTATGCAGAAAGGTCTGAGCTATGGGGTCCTGTTTGCTGCAGCCCCCTGCTCCAGCTCTTAATTTTTGCAGGCTGGCTGGTTGTTTCTCTCTGCTGGGACGTATGGAAGCAGCTTCTTCCACCACTGATGGAACTTCCTCTGGATCTGTAAGCTGGATATAAATCACTTCCTCCCATAAACTGTGTGTTTGGAAGTTCATCATAGCAATGTGAAGCTGACTTTGACTACAATTACTAAATACTTCTTATAATGATTTAAATCCCTAACAAATTAATCAATCTGGATTTATTAAGGAGACACAGTACTGTTGATAGTTTCCTATATTTATAACTGTTAAGATACGATATGCAAGCTTTCTGTGCTTCAGGTATAGCTTCCTGGATTTTCATTTAATAGTATTTTCTAAATTTTATATTATAACAACAATAATAATATTAAGAAAAATAATACAGAGAGAGGCCATCAAGTAAGACATGATATGAGTTATAAATATAAAGTGTATTTTCAGTAAAGATGGTTAAAGGTCATGTTTTTGGATGAGAAGGGTTTTGTAGGGCAAAGGATTGCTTAAAATGGAAATAGAGATAGCAATAAAATAGAAGGTTAGGATATGTTGTAAAAAAGGTTATGAAAGCTGAACTGAAAGATTATTAGGGATTATTAAATTTCTAAGACCAAAACTCCAATAATCCGATTCTTTGTATACAACATGATTTTCTTAAATATTATTCTCTCTGTAGTGATTAAAGCCTATGATTAAATTATATTTGAATGTTTTCCCACTGAGAAATCTATATTTGGTAAATAAAAGAACTTATTGAAATAACTAAAAAATTAAATCTCTTTATAAAATTTGGCTTATTATATAAAATTTCATTGGGTCTATGTTCTTTAATCATTTAGAATGATGCTTAAATAAACTGATAGAGCTAAGCTGTTAGTCAAAACTTAGATTTCTCAGCCTGACACTTTATTAGTTCTTCTAAATCTAAGACCTCCTTTGATGTCTATCCCCAGTAAATAATGCCTGATAACTAAAAACTTCAAAACTGATCAATTTATTAAACTCTTCATGCTCAAATAATTTTAAATTATACAAGGTATTTCAAACATTGCTTGATATATTTTTTTTTCAGTGTTATAAGTAGGGCTAATATTAATTCTAATTAAGCTGAAGATAAAAGTAACGTTATTTTATTATGCTTTCTACCTTACCTAAGCTAAGTCTTCATATTTACACAAATTTCAATTAACTCTTATTATCCAAATTAAGCTGCTTCCCTTATGCAATACTTCTTGTTTTCTCACCTACCACTTATGTTACTTGCTAACTTTCAACCTTAGATATACTATTCACACTATGTGTCACATGTAAATATCTCAGATACAGAGAAAATTTATATATAAATATGTAAGATTGGGTCATAATGGCTAATAGATTAATGTGTTTCTTTCCCAATGGCTCTGTTAATGACTTCTCTGCCAAAGAGCTGACTTTATGTTTATTCAGTCTCATGTATATTAGGAGTAAGCCCGCTAGCAATGGCAATGGAACAATGGCAGTATTTACCAAATGCATGAAACATGATGCCTGGCTAACAGGGAGCCAAAAGCTAAGGCTCCCAGAAAAATCCTTACCTGTATTATTAGAATGTCAACAACTGACTCCAGCAACTGTGGAGAGTTAAATGTTGTATGTCCAGAGTCAACATTATCTAGAGCTATATTAGCCCTTTAAAATAGCCAACCTTTCTGTCCCTCTTCTTCTCCCCCTCTTTCTCTCTCTCTCAAAAATGAAAAGTTTTTTTAAAAAGGGGCTGGAGAGATGGCTTAGTGGTTAAGGCACTTACCCGTGAAGACTAAGAACTCATGTTCCAATATCCAGGTCCCATGAAAGCCAGATGCACAGTGATGCAAGTGTGTAATGTCACACATGTGCACAAGGGGGTGCATGCACCTGGAGTTTGTTTGCAGTGGCTGAAGGCCCTGGTGCATACTCTCTCTTTCTCTCTCTCAAAAAATACAAAAAAAAAATTAAAAATTTTAAAAACATAACCAATTTATCATTGCCTGTGTGTGACTTGACATCTCTGTGACCTGCTGAGAAACCATTGTTCTGGGTTATAGTCCTAGGCATGTTCCCTTTAGGCTAGAGCTACATGTAAGATTTTATTTACTTCCTGTGGAGTAGATTCATTCTTCTGTATGTGGGGCTCACTTTTACTGTCTTCCAATGTCATGAGTATGGGCACTTCTTAACCTGGCAGTTGAGTCTTTAAGTAGGCAATACTTATTTCAGCAGATCCAATTCCAAACAGTTTCAAAAACACCTGTTACTTCCTCAATAACTATTTTGATTTTTATATCCACAGGCCTCTCTGTAGCCCTCTGCTAACTTGATTCACCCAGTCTACCTTCAAGTATGCCTCATGGACTTCCTTATTCCCCCATGCGAGAACAGTGATATTAACCTCTGGCTCAGACACTTTGAAATGGAGAAACCTCCTGACTCCACAATGCTTTGATCCAACCCAAAGCAGTTAAATAAATGGTCACATTGTCCTCATCACCTCATAAGACTTTTCTCTTGCCCCTTTCCTGTGAAGTTGTAGTTGTTTCCCTTCAATCCTCTATATCATCCTCAACCTCTGATCTACCTCAAATCAAGTGAACCCCCTCCTTCTACCTGAACGGTCAGGACTAGTTATCTCTGCTGCACTCGGAATAGGCATTGCCAGAATTGCTTCCTCTCCTCTTTAAAGCTATTTCTGGCAGCTACTATTACTACCATCCAAAACCAAACAGACTGTATAGCATGTGTTGTCTTCCCAAATGGTCACCCCCTCAATTTCCTGATAGCTGAAAAAGGAGGAAACTGCCTGTGTCTATATGAGGAATGCTGCTTCTACATAAACCCATCTGATGTGATCTGAAATGCCACAAAAGAATCTCTGAGGTGAAGTCTGAGACAAGTGACAATGACAAGCAGATGATGGAACAATGGTCATACTTGGAGGAGTTGGGTGCCCAAGGCAGCTCCTCTCCTTGGCCCCTTTATTATTTCAACTTGCCTGTTTTTTACACTAGGACCCTGTCTAATTCAACCAAGTTTGTCTCTCAAAGGCTTAACTCCCTAACCCAAATCTCTACTTACTATTTTAGAATATATTTTCCCTCCACCAACTAAAGTAACAACAAACTCTCCAAGATGATATTGCCCTGCCATTCTGAAACCAACAACTAGTAAAAACACAAGTCAGGAATGTTAGCTCTGGAAGGCCTGATCTTGCCATGAAAAAAATCATCCAAACTAGTTTTTTTCTCCCTGAACTGAAACTTTCTACCCTCCAATTCTTTCTCCTAATGGGAACATTAATAGCCATGCCCACTTCTTTTCTATTAATGATATTGATAATAGACACCCCCCACTTTTTCTTCTAATGAGATTGGCTAACTGCAAAACTTTTACCCCCAACACCTTTCTTCTTTCCCCCTAAAGCCCCTATAACTATTCCAACTGTCAGTGGAACATAAGCTCTATATCCTCTGTCAGAGATCCCCCAGCAGACATTGACCACAAGTAAACCCCATGCTGTTGTTGATCTGATCTCCCTTGTCTTTATTTCTTTCTTCCTTGACTGATACTTGCACCTTACATCATCCAAAGCCTCTGTAAGTCCCTGAATAGGTCTTCCCTTGCACTTCTTAATGACCTTGCAACCACTGCTCAGCTTCCTGACAATAGGTATGTTAGCCTTTTCTACAGCTAAATGTAAATGGAACTATGCAATATGTGCTCTTTTCTGTCTGGCTTTTATTCAGCACAATTATTTTGTTATTAACTCATGTTGAATGTTTCAAAAGTTTGTTTGCCTTATTCACTGCTGGTGGGAATGTAAAGTGGTCCAGCCATTATGGAAATCAGTATAGACATGTTTCAAAAGACTGAAACCTGGGCTGGATAGATGGCTCAGCAGGTAATAGTGCTTGCCACACAAGCATGAGGGCCTCAAAGGACCTGAGTTTGATTCCTAGCACCCGTGCAAAAAGCTGGGCATGGCCATGCACATCTGGAAGTCTGAATGAAAAAAATGGCAGGGCTGGGATTGGTGGAGCATGCCTTTAATCCCAGCACTCGGGAGGCAGAGGTAGGAGGATCACCATGAGTTTGAGGCCACCCAGAGAAGACTAAATAGTGAATTACAGGTCAGCCTGAGCTAGCATGAGACCCTATCTCAAAAAACAAACAAACAAACCAACAAAAGGCAGCTTCTGGTTCAGTGAGACACACTATGCAATGTAAACAATGCAGAAAAGTGATAGAAGAGGACCCCGATGATATCCTCTCTGGCTTCCACATATGTGGGCAAGAGGCATGGGCTTATATATGTACATATTCATATACTATACATACAAACACCACACATAGCACATACACACACACACACACACATTTACAAAAACAACTAGAACTACCCATATGCTCTAACTATGCCACTCTTGGGAATATATGGTAGGTTAAACTTTTCCTGGGAAGACATAAACAAGTGTTTGTTTACCTCCAGATAGGACACTGACAACAGACAAAAGTAAGGATTACATCAAAGTCCAACTTGGTGAGCCAATAAGTTCATTGGGGGTTACTTATGTCATAGCAGTGAGGCTTTACAGAACCATGAATAACTCAAAAGCAGCTGCATCAATGAAAAGCCCACCCATATGTAGGTAAGTATTCATGGAAGCAGTATCCCTACTGTTTACTGCTTATCTTACAGGCAGCTCCTTAGTCAGAGCCTCCTCTCCTATGTAGCTCTTACTTCTTATATAATCACAAGGAAGGACCTTGTGAGTATACTAAGTTTCAGGACCTGAGTTTAAGAAACCTGCTTCAATTTGGAATTTCCTAAGGAGCCTGCCTCCAGAATGGAATGTGTCATTTCAGAGAAAGTTGCTATACCACAATATTCCTGAAGGAATCTAAGTCAGCATACCACAGGGTTACTTGTTTATCTGTGTTTATTGCAGCAGCCTACAATCCAATTGACAGATGAATGGATAAAGAAAACATGGTACATATATACAACAGAGTTTTATTCAGCCATAAAGAAGAATGTTATATTATCTGCTGAAAAATACATGGATCTGGAAAGTGAAATAAGGTGGACTTGGAAAGACAAATATTGTGTGTTTTCTTTTATGTACAGAATCTAGATTTAAATATTAAAGTAGAAGGGGGACTTCATGGGGGAAAAGTGTCTAAAGAGCATGAGGAGGTGAGAACAAGAGAAGGTAATGGGAGGATGACAAAATATCTTATTTTCTCTCATATGCAGAATCTGGAATTAAATATACATATATGTTTCTATATATGGGACATGAAGCAGAAGTGGGTACTATTTGGAGGGAAGAATAGTCCAATAGGAGGCAAGGGAAGGAAGGACAGGTGAAGGTAGTGGGTGGCAAACATGAGCAAAGTACAATGATATATATGCATGAAAATATAATGAAGCCAATTATTTTGTATGATAAAAATTAATAAAATGGTTTACTTTATTGCTGAGTTATATTTGTTGCAGTTTTTAATCTACTCTCTTCTATTGGTGGATATTTGGGTTGTTTCCAATTTTTGGCTAATAAAGCTGGGATGAACATTACTGCATATGACTTATGAACATATGCTTCCATTTCTCTTGGTTGTTTCCATGAAAAGAGAGGGTGGATCATATGGTCTGCATATATTTAAGTTTTTAAAAAAATCCACTGATTTCTAATGTGCCTGTATCATTTTACATTCCTGTAGAAGTGTATGAGAGTTCTGGTTCTTTCACATTTGGTGTGGCCAGTCTTTGTAACTCTGGCCATTCTACATACACTGTTATCTCCTGTGGTTTTAATTTTCTTCCTCTAATGAGTAAAAGTGTAATATGCCTTTCATGTGCTTATTTGCCATCTGTGTATCTTCTTTGGTGAAATACCAACTCAGATTCTTTGCATATTTTAATTTAATTTTCAAGAGAGGGTCTTGCTTTATAGCCCAGACTAGCCTTGAACTTGAGATGTTATTTCTACAAATGTTAAAAATGCCATACTACATACTACATCATTTTTATTTTGTTTAAACAGCAACTTAAAAAAATCATTTTACTGTTTATAACATAGTCATATAAATTGTCAGAACTAATCTCGTTACAGATAGTGACCTGTCATGCAAGGAAAAAAATAAATGACAGTTTTCATAAGAAGAGCTACAAGCAAGTCATGCAATGTGCTCCAGAGATGTAGCTTCCATGAGTTTTCACCTACGGTGGGCTTTTTGGTGATGCCCTTGAGCTATCCACACTCCTGTAAACAGCCTCTTACCCTGCTCTGTAAGTAACTCCATTGGGTCTCTAAAACTGGTTTTGGTGCAAGTGTGCTTTGGTAGGCCCACTGTTCCCCATCTTGGGGTGAATAGACATATTTTTGTCTCCCCAGAGGAAAAAAATTCACATGATAGTGTGTGTATATGGGTAAGCCAGGACAATTCAGTGTTTAAATGGCTGAATTGGTAATTGAACCCAGGCCAGAACGCTTTGCAAGTAAGTACCTGAACAATCCACCTCCTATCCCCTTTCAAGACTATCAATTTTTTTTCTTTTGAGAAATTTGATTATATTGTGAATTGGTGTTTCATTCATGTTTCTTGAGAGACTTGGCCCTGAAGGTATATAATTTTCATAATATCTGAAAACATTATGGGCATCATTTCAAATGTTTTGACCGAACATATTTTTTCTGGCTCCTTCTCTAGTCTCAAGGTACTTGTAATAAATCTAATTAACAGACTATACAAAGCGGAATTAATTCATATTATTGAGGGTTTTGACTGTCATGTAAGAGGTACAAGTATAATTGTGGAAAAATAATTTTTAGCATAGTTTAGTTACTAGTATATTAAAATAGACCATGTGAAGTTGTCCCACAGTTTAAAAATCCTTTGTTTATTAATTTTTTGGGGGGCATTCTTTCACATTTCAGTTTGGATGGTATCCATTATTAGGCTTTCAAGTTCATCTTTTTTTCTACAATGTCTAATTGTCATTAATACCTTTTGGTGTACTTTTTTTGAGAAAGAGAGAGAGAGAGAGAGAGAGAGAGAGAGAGGGAGGGAGGGAATGAGTGGGTGTGCCATGGCCATTTCAGCCACTGTGAACAAACTCCAGGTGCGTGCACCCCCTTGTGGGCAAGTGCGGCATTGTGTGCTTGCATCACTTGCATGTGGCTACATGTGGGACCTGGAGAATTGAATGGATGGTCTTAGGCTTGGCAGGCAGGCACCTTAACCACTGAGCCATCTTTCCAGCCCCCTTTTGGTGTACTTTTAAAAATATCAGACACTGTAGTCTTCATTTCAAAAATTGAGTATGGGTTTTAAAATACCTTCATGCCTCTGTCTAAGATTTGCATTCTTTCTTCTAACCTCTTAACACTTTTAATAAAATTACAATAACCTTTCAATGTTCTTGTTAGTTCCAACATCTGTATCACTTCTGGCTCAGACTTGATTGTTATTTCTCTTTTTCATGAGTCACATTTCCTTATTTCTTTGCATGACTAGATATACCTGACTGGATGCCAAATACAGTAAATTTTTGACTCCATTTTTTGTGGTGATGGATGGATATTTTTGTGTGACTACATATAATTTCAAGTTTTATTTCAAGACACAATGAGGTACTTGGAAAAAGTTTTGAATCATTCAGTTTTTATGTTTGAGATTGTGGGAGAAACGGCATTTAGTCTGGGTCTCCTTATTCTCCCCTACTGATTCAAGACACCCATGTATACTGAAATATGGATTTTCTAGTCTGGCTATTGGGAACAGGTGTCTTGTGAGCTCTAAGTGCCCTCCAATTGTTTTGGGAAGAATCTTCCCACTCTCTAGAAGTTTCCTCACATGTATGTACTGATCAGTACTCTGAAGAATACTGAAGGGACATTTTCTGCAACCTCTTTCTCATGCAGCTGCCTCTTCTCTGCTAGCTTGCTTTTTGAACTCTAGCCCCTTCCATCTCTCCAGATACTTAGCTGTGTCTTCCCAGCTTAGGAATTAGACAGAAATCCCTTGCTTCCTTCTTTTTGTGCCACTGTCTAGAAGTTCTCTTATAGCAGTATGCTGATCTCAGATTCTTTGCTGTCTTTGGGGGGTCACTGTCCTCTGCTGTTTGGTGTCCAGTGTCTTGAAAACCATTGTTGTGTATATTTCAGTAATTGTTTCAGGTGGAAGTGTAAATACGTAAGACCTGCAACTCCATTTTAACTAGAAGCAAAATTCTTGGATTTATTCTTTATACTACAATTACTCCAAGTTCTTTGTAAGCAATAATTTATCACACTGCTAATGATATTGCTAAAAATGTACTATTTAATACCTAATTAAATATGCCTCTGTGAAGAAAATTATTAGTTTTTGGCATTCAGATAGTATTGTTGATTATCCACAATCACATTAAAAATGAAATCAGGGGCTAGAGAGATGGCTCAGTGGTTCAAGGCACTTGCTTGTAAACCTGCCAGCTTAACATTCAATTTCCTAGCACCCATGTAAAGCCAGACACAAAGTGGTGCATGTGTAATCCCAGTGTGTCTATGGGAATGTGAAGCAGAACCAGGAGAATGTGGAAGTTTATGGACCAGCTAGATTGGGGCACACAAAGAGGCAGAAACAAAACAAGGGAGATCCTGTCTGAAGTCAAGTGGAAGGAGAGGACAAGCACCTGCGGCTGTCCTCAAACCTCCATCAGTGCACTGTGACATGTGTGTGAATGCACACACACACAGAGACAATGAAAAAGTGTAAAGATAAAATTGGAATAACATTCTAAGTAACACAATTTAAATGACCCTAAGCCATGAAGTAAGACCCAGGTCTTTTGGATTCCATTTGTAACTAGGAAATTGCTGCTATATTTCTTATCTACTAAGAATACTGTTCTGACTTATTAGTATTCTGTTTCCTTGGAATGTTGTCAGGATTTTATCTCCCATACAATAAAGTCTCCATTCCAATTTATTTTATCAATTCCCAAATCATTACTTTTTCTTCTACCACATCCAGTTTTCTCCATCAGTCTATAAAATTTATTGAGTTTAAAAAGCACAACAGGTTACATGTAGCAAGTAACACTAAAATTTGGTAGAATAATTAATATTTTAGGAAATAGATGACATACTAAATTAATTGGGAGATTTATAAGAGGAATCTCATTTTTCCAAATCACTTAAGGGCAATACATAGCAGCATATCTATTCCAGACAGAAGCTTACTCGGAAGAATACAAACCCATAAACTGAGTGAAATGCTAAATGAAATAAAGTTAAAGGAGAAGTAAAAGTGAGGTGCATTGAAAAGAGGGGCAGAATAAGGATCTAGAGAGAGCTTCCACTGTGGCATTGATAAGCTTGGTGGATTTTAGACAAAGTCACTTTGTCTGCATCTGCTTCTGTGTTTATAAAATCAAAGGTAAGGGCCACAAGACCAGCAGTGTTCTTACAGATATAAAATTCCATGAGAGTCCAAGAGTCTTTGAAAGAAATAAACCTAAGTGATCAAAGGGATCACTTAATTGAGAGAAACTAGCCTTCTGAAGACCATTTATGAATGCAGTTTTATTGTTGTGGGTGTTTCATTGTTTAGTAAAATTGTCTCTGCAGAGCTCATTATAGGGAATGACGTGGGCAATAGACAAAGACACCAAAGGCCTCTGGGAAGGAAGACAGCAGGACCCCAACTCTCTGTTGACAAAGACTCCAAGTCAGAAAGATTTGTCTGGATGAGTCAACATAAACTTATAGAGGCAACAAGTCTGTTGAACAAAAGGGATGCCAAGCATATATATATTCTGATGCTATTAGCTGCATAAGTCCTTAGCTTAGAGGTTTGTTCTAGGAACCTCAGCTGAACAAGTAAATGTGTACTAAAAGAATGTCACTGGAAGCATATTCAGCTGAGGTTCCACTGAGACCTGAGCCGAGTCCTGACTACCTTGGAGAAGCGGACAAAGTGGACAAAAGGATTTTCCACCAGGTAAGAGCAGTGGTGAGTAATAGTGGTAAAACAAAACAGGTCCAGGTTACAAACAGGCCTGGGCTATTTTAGAGTTCCCACAGCTAAATTTATTAAAGACAGAACCCTTATTCTTCTAGTTTGGGAAAATAAAGGAAATTACTATAAGCAGTCCCAGCTGATAAAGTAGGCTTCAAAAATCATATAAACATGGACATTTGCTGTTCTGACTAAACCTTTAAGAATGTTTTGAAAGACATATAAAAATATCAGTTCTGTTCATCAAATAGTATAATATGAGATCTATTTTGGAGTGGTGGTGGAGATCAAAGCCAAGGTCTCACATATGCTAAAAAAACGAAGTTTATTATGATAAAATGGTTATAAGACTTTATCTGTTTGCTAATTTCTAAATATTGTTATCTGATTCTATGCCTGTTCTATTCTCTTCCTCTTATCTCCTCTCCCTGTGGGCTACTCTAACCATAATGGAGCAAGCTGTTTCTTTAGCCCTCTATCCTCCAATTATCATGGCTTCTTTTCTGTGAACTGCGTCCAATTTGTTTGGTTTACACTGGCCAATGCCAGAATGAATGCTCTCCTATCACTGTTATGCTGTATTGAGTTTTCTTTTTACTTAACCTACTAATATTAATTAAATGTTATTTTTTCCTTAACGTGGCATCAAATCAGCACAGCTCATGGGATCTAAGAATGAAATATTCTACAGTGTGGGGGTAACAGAGCCCAGAATAGCATGGAGGAGTCTGAAAGTCAGTCTTTACTCTAAGCAGTAGACAATGTGTTAAAGTATGTAGACATTAGCTGAAGTCAGATTGTAAGAAAGCTTTCCAAAAGTTCTCATTTGGGTTTTGGCTAGATATCATTCTTCTTCTTGTATGCCAAAAAGCTCCAGCTGCACATGTGCATAACAACATGCACACCAATCATTTCCTCATATGGTTCAGCAAGAAAAACTAATTACTACTATTTTATCATTGTATGTTCATCCCCTCAAACAGCTACATACACCACAACTCATATCAATCACAAGCACAGCATTAATGAGTATAAACTCATTCATTAGCTCATTCACTCTTCATTCATTCCTGGCTCATAGTCAGGTATTAAAATGTCTAACAATTTCAATGTTAAAAGTATAATTCGAAAAGTTAAAAAAAAGTCCACAGTGGGAAATCTCAAAAGTTGCAATTCACAAAAAAGTAGAATGTTAAATTTTACAGACAACCTGTCATGTCTAGAATGCTTCAGATGACAAGAAATGAATATGCTTTGCAAGTAAAGTAAAAGACTAAATTATAAAGCATTTCACTTGAAGTTCCTACCACATACCTCCCCACAGAAGCAGTGCATTAAGTAACTATTTCTGTGAATCAAACACTAAATTATTTAGTAATTTCAGTGTAAATTTCTGCATTTTATGAAGCTTTCCTTTTATAAAAAAAAGTTATTTACTGTAATTGTAAGGGTTAGTTTTTATAAAGGGAAGTTATCAAGTCTATAGAAATTTTAGAGTACATAGCACTTTTAAAATTACTTAGCTATTATTTTAGGATTGGATAGTTTTCCTAAGTACATCAAGACTGAAGCTTCTTATTTAAAGTGGGAAGCAAGTCAATTTCAGGATTTCCTAATGGAAAACTGCAGTGATTGTCATTTAATGTTGCTAATGCTTCAGACAGCTAAAGTAAACCTAACATAGAACAGCTAAAACATTCTGTGTGCTTTATTTACTTCAATACTCCATCTGTGTGCGGTCTACTTAGTACCAAGGGAACTGAAATCGAAGGCTGTTGTTAGGAGCAAGCATTTGCAATGGTATCATCAAATCATTAATAGCTCTGAATGGTTGTTGTACTTCAGTGTAAACTTCCATTTTCCTTGATCTTTCAGAGGAAGTTCAACTTACTGACATGGTCTGTGGCAATAATTTTTATAATACCAAAAAATTTGAAAAAAATCATAATGAGCTCTAATTTTTATTTTTTTTTTGGTGTATGTGATTGTTTATTCTTTTATACAGACCAAAATATAAAGTAACTTTAAATTCCAAAGACTTCGAGAAAGCAATAACAACTGCTAATACTCAAATACAAACCAAATGGAAAGCCTGTTACAGAAGGTAGGTTACACTCTAGAAAGATTCTCAATTACTGACTCAATTACTCATTAATTACTCAATTGCTCATAAATAACTCCTCACTAGAAACAACATAAGGTTTATAAGTGGCAGAATTCCTAAATACACTGAGATATGTAATAGTCATATATTTATGTTGTGGCATTAGAGCCATACCCATGAACCACACAAACTTAATGTTAGCTACAAAGCTATAGAAGCAAGATACAAAATAATAATATGTAATCTGATTTTTAAGTTTATAAATAGGGAAAACTTAAACAACTAGTGATATATACTATCAGGGCCTAAATATTTGCATCCTCAGTAAATTGATATGTTGGAGGTGATAACATGGAGGTGATCATATCATGTTATAGGATTAGTGTCCTTATGCATTAGTGCACTGTTCTTTCTGCCATATGAAGATTCAGTAAGATGATGTCTAAGCCAGGAAGAGCCCTCACAAGAACCCAATCCTGGTGGTGCCCTGGTTCTAGATTTCTAACATCCACAAGTGTCAGAAATAAAAGCTTGTCATTTAAACCACCCAGAATGGCATATCTTAAGGCCACCCAAACTGACTAAGACAGTAAAGGTGGAAAAACCATAAAGGAAAAGCCCAGAAAAGAGGTTCTTTATGGAGCAAAGAGTTATTGTTAGAAAGGTGTACTGCAGGGTTATAGACTTTTTTTGACACAGGTTAGCTTTATGTTAAATTATTCATATATTCATATACTTTTCTATATCTACAATAGATTTTTATTAAGACAAAGCTTAGCTATGCCCCAAAAAAACCCTAAAGATTGTAAGAAAGGGATAACAAGTTAAGCATTTATTGAAAGCCTAGCATAGGTTTTTCAGATTTGGTTGTAAAGATCTCAGGGTTTCAAATGAAAGCACACATACCAGATAGAGATAGCCTCTAAGGGATGGTCAAAGGCTTTTAAAGACAACTAAATTTAACCACTTCCATGTTGTAAGTTTTAAATGAGAATCTTCAAAATTGGGCTGAACATAGGGACACATCTTTTGGGAGAAGGTGAGAAATAGGGGCCCCAGATATTGTTTCCTAACCAACTGTGTTCATAGATCCTGTACTTTCTTTTCTCATGAGCCAGAACCCTTTTTCACATCTCCATTTTCTTTATTTTATTGACAACTTCTATACTTACATACAAAAAGTGCATGATTTTTTCCCTCCCTCCCCCCATTCCCCTTTAGAATTCCAATCTCCATCATATCCCCTCCCTCTCTCCATTAGTCTCTCTTTTAATTTGATGTCATCTTTTACTTCTATTATGAGGGTCTTGCGAAGGTATATCTCCATTTTCTTATCTCTAACATGAGGAACTGACCCCTATGTTATTTCTAGTTTTAATTTCTGTGTGTCTATATAAGTACAAGATCATTAGAAAAGTCTTGAAATACAAGCTTCTCTAAGTGCAGTTCCTGACAAAAATTAGATATGCTGAAAAGAATATCATTGGCTAGATGGGAAAATACCATAAGGTAACTTTTGAGGGAGACGAAGAAGAGAGGAAGAGCTTCTCACTAACAGTGTGGGCCTCCTCTCCCTACAAACAAAGTCAGCTCAAAGAAAGGGTAACTAAAAAGCCAATTTTCACATCTTTCTGTAAAAAAATTCCGCTGGGATTGAGGACTTTGCTCTCTCCCTATCCCAAGAGTGGTCTAGGAGGCAGGCCCGAGTCTCTCAGAGGCAATCCCAACCTGCAATGATGGTACCCAGTATAGCGTTGGTTCTGCCTTCCTCCTGTGTCTTTGTGCAGTGCACTAACACTATTTGTTGGGCTGGAGAGTAGGCCTACAGCTTGAATTTAACAATAACAAGCTGCATAGATTGTCCCCCTCACAAGAGAAGAATTCAATCAGTGTTTGACAGGGGCTCAATGCCAGACTGTC
This sequence comes from Orientallactaga sibirica, assembly GCA_036365145.1. Taxonomy (NCBI): domain Eukaryota; kingdom Metazoa; phylum Chordata; class Mammalia; order Rodentia; family Dipodidae; genus Orientallactaga; species Orientallactaga sibirica. The sequence continues at coordinate 2,239,297 of JAEOAD010000020.1, forward strand.
CAAGTGAGATCCCTGCTACAGGTGGCCCAGTGATGGCTGGGGTGTGGGCAATACAGTAGAGAAGGGGAGTGTGGAACTGGGAGTAAACAGAGGTCAGGCATCTTTGTGACTGTTTACCTTGCTTTTCTCAAAAAATGGATGTCTGTTTTTAGTCCTTTTGTGGTGACCCTTCATCTAAGGCTTTAGCTGACACCCCTGTTATACTCTTCTGGGGCAGGCTATTTTCTATCCTTTGCAAGTTGTTTTTTCTAATTGTCACATCCAGTTAGTGTCTGGTATTACTTCTTTTTATCTATGTTGTCCATTTATGTTCATTTCTTATACATCTTTTTCTGCTTTCTATTAGCATTTGCCTCTCGCCTATTAGAGGACAGAGAAAAGTCATCTCTTTTCTGGATTTTTCTCTATCAGGGTGTCTGCCTGAAATATTCTCTCCCAATGTCCTCTTCACTCCCCTTTCCCTAGAGCTTCATGTTGCTAATGTGAGAAGAAACTGTGAGCAGTGATTAGGAGGCTAAATGAGGGTGGTAAGACCTATTTACTTCATCAAGGCTCCTTCAAGGAAAATGTGAAGATGGGAAACTGAGAGGTTAGGGTTAATGCTAAAAGAATAAAAGATCTATTTGACTCAGAGTAATCTTCATTCTGCCTGGATTCTATCAGACACCATTCTCCAAGGGGAAATCATTACAGAGAAATGACATGCAAAGTGCGCCATCAAGCTTCTGAGTCAAACCAGAGGGAGGATGACTCAATGGATCACTTTACATTTTAATAGAAGGCACTGAAGATTTGCACCTAGTACATAGTTTAACATGGGCCTTGCAACTCCTCCCCAAAACTTCTCCATTGGGTGGGAGGGGGGTTCCCAGAACCTGACAGAAATTATTCTGTCTCAGAAAAGAACCATGTCAAAACTCACAACAGAGAATCAAAGACTAAGAAAAGACAACAGATAGTCAAATATGGCACAAAGGGAGACTTCAGTCTGTCTAAGTCCAACTTTAGCATTACTGTCAACCTTAAGATAGCACCTGAGAAAAATCAGTCTAGAAGCGAGGCCATGGGAAGAGAATGTGTAAAAGAAGGGCAGGGGGAGGGTCGATCTAAATTCAAGATATGGTGAATAAGACTTATGTAAACCTACCTTTTTGAATAATGGCACATCTACAAGCTGTAGACTGTTACTAGAAAATTTTCAGTGCCTGGGATGGGATACCTTCCAGTGAGTTGTTGGGCAAGGAGGTCCCGGTAGCCTCCAAAGCCCTTGGTTTCCCTTGAGAAACAGATAGTAAGACCCTATTGATGAAGATATCTCTTGCCTGAGAGGCAAGGTCACTGAGAAAGCAAGCTGGTGCTGAGCAGAAAACCTCCCTGTAGATCAGCCAACTGAAAGCTGGAAAAAGCTGCACTGCATGCAGCCGTATGGGAGACAGAAGTCATCAGCAGTGAAAACAGTGGACACTGAATATTCAAGTTTGGCCATACAGGTCCAATGACTGAATGGGTGCAATAGTGGCATGTCTACTCTTGGGGAAACCAACTGTTCCATAATTGGACTGAAGGCCCTCTCTACGGGAGGGAATACATACCTGGTACTGAAAAACCTAAGCAAAAGTCTATGGCAGGAGAGGTCATGAGCCTTAGGGGTATAAAGCCTGCTCTTGTCTGACTAAATGTATATATTATTCCCACCAAGCTGCCCTGGGGGAACTACACTTAATGTTCATGTTCACATATTAATGCTACTCTCACTTCTGGTTAGAGAAGCTTCTCTTTTCAGATGGCGATGACCACTGGGATGACCCAAAAGGCAACATAGTGCTGAGAAGAAGGGATAGAGGAGTGCCCAGAACTGAAACACCTCTGTCACACCCTCCAAGGCTCAGGGACCATTGCAGAAGAGGGCCGGATAGAATGGAAGAGCCAAAGGAAGGGTATGACTTCTTACAATGCAACTGCCCAGACAGAAATTGGCCTCGATATCCATGACCTTGCAGTGCCTAGCAATACCTTCTCAAGACCCTCAAAATAGAAGAAAAAGATGATGACATCAAATTAAAAGAGAGACTAATGGAGAGAGGGAGGGGATATGATGGAGACTGGAGTTCTAAAGTGGAATGGGGGAAGGGGAGGGAAATATCATATGTTTTTTGTATGTGAGTATAGAAGGTGTCAATAAAAATATAAATAAATTTAAAAGCATAAAAAAAAGAATAGAATCCAGATCTGTTGGAGAGTATGGCAGGGAAGAAGAGGGAGAGAAAGAAATGAGAGAGGGACAGAAAGAGACAGAGAGAGAAAAAAGGAAAGAAGAAGGGGAGGAGGAGAGAAGAGGAAGAGGAAGGCAGGGAAGAAGATGAGTACAGGGGAGAGGAGAGAGAAGAAGGAACTGGAGAAAGGAGAGATGCCAGAACACCTAAATGCTATAATTAAAGAATTTTGTTTTCTTCAACTTAGTTTCAAAGTATTTACTAAAAAGTTTAGCTACCAGGTCAGTGATAATTCTGGGCTGGCCAGGAGTTTTCATGTGAATTCAAGAAACTAGTATGGGTTGGTTATGGGTTGGCTGTTACTTGCAGGGGATAGTATGTAACCTGCCAAAGACAAATTCAACTAACCAAGAATTCTGATATTAGACACCATATTTTCAAAATTGTTTCCTTCTTGGTGGAGAAGGCCATCTTCAGACACAAAGTGAACAGAAAGGTCTGTCTCATGTAAAGCTAGTCATCCTTGTGGTTTCTGTCTATGCTGCTCTGAAATATCATCTTGTCTGCAGGGATGCAGCAGAATAGATGAGGTTTAGATCACAAGATGGCTCACTTGGTAAGAACATAAAAACTAGCACCAAAGGCTGGCAGCCTACACTCAGGATTCAGCCTGGTTCAAAGCTTATTCCGGGAGTGTTTTGAGAAAGGTTTCTGAATTTCCACTGAAGTATGAGCACCCTCACTTCTGGTTTTCTTTTCTTCATTTAAAAGTGACTAAAACCATAGCCTAAGACAGTGGTCTGCAGTGTGTTAAACCCCACATTAGGTAATAAAAAGGCTTGGGCCTTCTGTCACAATTTAGGAGGTCAAATGGAGGTGGAAAACAAACACACAGGTGAGAAGCTCTCCTGAGAGCATGTGGAACAAGCAGGAGGTCAGTGAAAAAGAATGGGAGAAAACAGGATGTGCTTGGAGATTTCCAAATTTCTGTCCTGTTCTTGGCAGCTTCTCAAGGCAATGAACATTATTACCAAAGGCTTCACTAGACAGCATATAAACTGTCTCACACTACCTCACTTACACACATTGTTTTATCCTCCAGAATATGCTCTGGCTAAAGCTAAATATATTTCTCAGAGAAAAGATTATTTTTAAATTTTTATCAAAAGTGAAATTGCACTGCCATGGAGGTAGAAAATGCTCCCTGAATTTCAGTCAGGAATGGGTGCAACAAGGCCCTTTGGGTATACCAGAGAAGATTAAATGAGATGAAACAACAGAATATTTAGGATGCTACTTACTTTATAGTAAACACTCCACAAATAAAAATGAGTTTTTTCTTTGTGGTGATGGGGGTCAAACCCAGGGCCTTATATACTTAGCAACTGCTCTATTTTTGAGCTATATCTGTAGCCCCAAACTATTATCACAAAAGAAAAAAGTACATGCTATGTAAATTTGTAATTCTGCACATATTGAGAATTTTTTATATTGAGGTAAACCTGAAGGCATGAGGAAAAATATTTGCTTTCATTTGCCTGATTCTCTGGCTTAACCTTGGGAAAAAGCCAGTTTGTTTAATTCCCTCTAAGGCCTATAACAGAATGATGTGATAAGGTGAGGTTGTTGTGCTTCCTGGCAACTTTGGCCATCACTGCAGCCTGCTTTCCACAACATTCCCTAATGGCTATTAAGGCAATGGATCTGAGAGCTCTCTGAGAAGTATATGGTACTCTGCTTGCATCAGGAGCTATACTCACCACCGTTTAGCTAAATGTACACATAATTATATCAAAAATGTTTGCTCTTATGGGCACTTAAACCTGATATATTTCTCATGCCAAAATAAGGCGCCTGGCAGATGGGGGACTTGGATCGATCCATATTTAATAATATTTCCTAAAAGATCCCATCCTTTCCTACATGGTAGAAGTACATGCTTTGGATATTCCAACTTCCAGTGGCACCCTTTCCTTGTTTTTACTGTTAGATTCATATGAATCAGAACCCTCTCTCATGGGCAGAGACATTTGGTGAGTAGTGATGAGTCATGCTCTGGGACCAGCCTACCTGCTTCTGGGTGCTGATCACACTGCCACCTCAGAAAACCACTTAAGTTCTGGGAAAGGATTCTTCATCTGAATCCAGTTGTCATGTGGAGCAAATGATTTAACACACAAACATTAAATGCCTGAGAAGCCCCTGGAGTAGTGAGTATCACACACTGCTGCAAACACACAGCAAGGCAATGGTTGTGAATACAGGCTATAGGCAGACTGCTTGGCTTTCAATCCTGAGTGCTTCTCTGCTGTGAAATCTTTTTTTTTTTTTTTTTTTTTTTTTTTGGGTTTTCGAGGTAGGGTTTCACTCTGGTCCAGGCTGACCTGGAATTAACTATGTAGTCTCAGGGTGGCCTCGAACTCTCAGTGATTCTCCCACCTCTGCCTCCCGAGTGCTGGGATTAAAGGCATGCGCCACCACACCCAGCTCTGCTGTGAAATCTTGAATAAGCCATTTTGCCTTAGTTTCTCGTGCTGTATGAAGGACATATGATAAAGTGCTCCTACTTCATCATAGAGTAGTGAGGATTAAAGCATTCCACATTTATTCATTAATTCATCAGTTCACTTATTCAACATAAAGTGCTCGATAAATAAGCTTGTCTTTTTCTACCACATTTTTCATTGACTTTTCATTCCCAAATTGACAACTATTTATCTTTTTGTCAGTTTTGTTTCTGCTTTTAGCACTGCCTTCCTACCTCCACTTGTCTTAACCACTTGAATTATGATAGTTCTGAAATTGCACGGATTTAGGATAACTGGTGTGGTGCCAGAATTCTGTGTTTTACCCTCATGACAGTTGATCCACGCCCCCTCCCAAACTGGGAATTGCTACCCTGCCAATTCTCAGAGTTAGGTGAGCTGGACAGCCTATTTAAGTTCTCTAAGTTTCCTCATATGTGAAATGAAGAGGAGATGTGTCTCCTGAGAGATTGCCTTGGGATTTAAAAATGATTCAATCTCTTACTTCCTTCAGGTCTTTGCTGAGATACTCTCTGGACAGGGAGGTATTTCTGGTTTGACTAATACTAGTCCCCACCTGCATACTCTTGCCTCTGTCCTTACTTTATATTTCTTCAGAACTCCTGCCACACTTCTAGGGTATACTGTTTTTACCCATCTTAGCCATTTTTTTCAAGTGTAGGGATTTTAAAGAATATCCATTTTGTTCATTGTTGAAGCAAATCCTAGAGTTTCAAAGGCCCTAGGGATATGTTAGGAACATTGTAGGCACTTAAAACATTCTGAATAAGAAATGAATGAGGGCTAGAGATATGACTCAGCAGTTAAGGTGCTTGCCTGCAAAGCCTAACAACCTGGGTTTGATTCCCCAGTATCCATGAAAAGCCAGATGCACAAAGTGGTGCATACATTTGGAGTTCGTTTGCAGCACTTATTATCTCTCTTTCTCTCTCTGTCTTGCTCTGCTTGTAAATAGATAAAATATTTTGGGCTGGAGAGATGGCTTAGTGGTTGAAGTGCTTGCTTGCAAAGCCTAAGGTACGCACATAAAGCCAGATGCACAAAGTGGCGCATGTGTCTGGAGTTCATTTTCAGTGGCATCCATTCTCTTTCCTTATCTCCCTCTCTCTTTCTCTCTCTCTGCCTCTTTCTCTCATAAGCGAATAAATATATAAATTAAATATTAAAAAGAAATTAATGAAAAGATTCTTCATAGATCCCAGTAAGTCTGGATGTTACTTTTCTTCTTCTTCATGCATCTCCTTACACTCTAGAACTTTTTGTCTTATCTAGGTCTTAAGATTACCTTTCCTCTCCTCAGAAAACTCAGTCCATTCTGAGCAATGTGACTGTTACCAGAAACTAACAAGATGACCTCCAAGACATGCAATGAAACTAATGGGAAGGTCCCAAAGCCATAGGTAGGGCTCAGACTGACACAATGAAAGGAAAGCTAACACTTGTAGAGTTCTGAGCACACACGTCATAAGTATTTCCAAAGCTTTTGGGGGGCTCAACTACTCACATATTCTAAAATGTATTTATTTATTTATTTATTTATTTATTTATTTATTTATTTATTCATTCATTCATTTATTTTTTTGGTTTTCCAAGGTAGGGTCTAACTCTAGCCCAGGCTGGCCTGGAATTTACTATGTAGTGTTAGGGTGGCCTTGAACTCTTGGCAACCCTCCTACCTCTGCCTCCTAAGTGCTGGGATTAAAGGTGTGTGCCACCACACCCAGCTAAAATGTATTCTTTATCTATCCATTGTTGTATAAAGATTCTTGCAAAGTATAGTTTAGCTACTCTTGTTTAATACAAGCTTCCTTATTCCTGCATCTGAGAGATGACTCCAAATTCCTCCTGTTTTATGACCATAGCTTTCCATCTCAAGCTACCAAAGATGGACTCTCCCTCAGCAGCACTAACCCTCAGAAGATGACCATCTGCCAGCACTCCCAGCTACATCCTCATGATGATGGGTTAGCGTGATCAAGTTCCATGAGGGGTGCTGCCTACACTGCTGCTGCCCTGGGTCCACATAAGGATGTGGAGTGCCTGAGGTTGAGAGGATACACTGTGTGGAAGGATTCTGACCTTAATTCCAAGGTCAATAAGCATGAGGACCATTGAATAATGTTATCTCATATGCTATGCACAGTGGTTTGATGATAAATTCATCCTGAATAATTTATAATGTGGAGCTGTAAGACACCAGAGCCAATGTACAAATAAACCAACCATAGTCTTTTTGGGGATGTGGACCTGCATGTGTATAGCAATCTTCAGGAGAAGTCCCCTGTGGATGGTTTTTTCATCAGCTCAGAAAAGAACTGCTTAGAAAGCAGTACATGCATGGTCAATTTCCCTATTCAATGTCTTAAAAATTCCTAAGAAAAAAATGTTCAACTGTTTTAAAAATTATATGTTTCTGAAGGAGACACAAAAAATCTGGAAAAAAATCAAATAAAAGAACACAGAAATTCACGTGAAATGTTCAACAATGTTTCTATTCAATAGAAATCAGGCTGAGTGAAAGACATTCTTGGATTTTGAGCTTCCCCTGTTGCCTAGAATGTAAAGAATACCAAAACAGACTCACTCCAGGAATTCTTAGTTAGATTGACAATCAAGGAAAAGTTCATAATCCCTGAAGATTCTAAATTCTATGTGTTGGTGAGGAGGAAAGACATATAGTATTTTGCACAAATGGAAAAGAAGATTAAACTAGACAATCTATAAAGACGTACTACATGATGATTTCATCAAAGGCAGAAGGAAATGGCTTTTAAGAACAAAGGATTGTTACTCCTTATATTGTTCTTATACAGAGACTGCTGGTTTAACAATAGAAAGTGACACAGAGAAACACAGCAAGAGTATCTAATGTACTAGCCTTATATTCATGACTGATGTTTGATTACTTCAAATTGACCTTATTTGAAATCTATTAAGATCTCTTCAACATTTGTATGTGCCTGTAGTTACTGTTTTCTTTTAGGGAAGCATGAAAAGTTTAAATATTAATATATCACCTTTAAAGAACAAGACACCATGGTCTTTCTAGAATGATCATTACTTACTTAACGAACTCAGCACATTGAACATTTTCCAGCCATCTGAAACTTCCAAGTATTTTTTACGTTTTTGGCCAATTAATTATCAATTACTACATCACAAAACATTAGTACAAAAATAGAAATAATGAAATTTAATTATATACTATTCTTCTGAGTTGTTGCAAATACTATACAAGACTGATTCTGATTAATAATTCATTCAGTAATAAAGTATCAGGAAAGATAATTATGCACTGCAACAATTCTCACATTGATTTCTATAATTATGGAGTACAACAGTGTTAACAATTAAAAAGGTTAGAGAGCTGTAGTAATTTGCTATGTCATCCTTGGCTATATTAATGTCTCTCTTTGAGTACCAAAGATACTAGAAAATATAATAATGGACCAAATCAGATGGCTTGCTCATACTCTTCTCACTTAAAACATTTCCAACCTGAGTACATTAGTAAAGTAAAGCCTTGAGAATTAGCTTTTTTTTCCCATTAAGTAGCCCCATTACTCACATTCAGTTTGCAAGTTAATCAAATGGAGACAATATGTAGGTATACATGCTCAAATATGTAAACACAAGAATATAAGCTATAAAAAAGACACGGATATGGCCACATTGGTATGTAACATATCTGGTATGACTATGAATCCAAATGAATATTTGCATAATTCCCCTCAGGTAAATACTAGTCTTTGGCATTGCATTTGAGCAAATAGTACACAAAGAGTTCTAGTTTATTTAATTGCCCACTCTGTGTGTTTCACATTGTGACATACCAAACTACTCTTGCTTTTGAGTTCTATTATACCCTGAGAATGAAAAAAGTCTCATTCTGCTTAGGAATACATTCATTCCTTGGGGAAAACTTGATTAGAAATCACTGTGCTGGAGGGAGGGCTTAGCAGTTAAGGCATTTGCCTGCAAAGCCAAAGGACCTAGGTTTGATTACCCAGGACCCACATTAGCCAGATGCACAAGGAGGCACATGTGTCTGGAGTTTGTTTGCAGTGGCTGGAGACACTGGCGTGCCCATTCTCTCTCTCTCTCTCTCTCTCTCTCTCTCATCCTCTCTCTTTCTCTGTCACATAAATAAATAATGAATAAAAATATTTTTTAAAAAAAGAAATCAGTAAGTATCCTTTCCCCACAATCAGTATATAAAAGAGAATATTCAACTGGGGACAAGCATAAGTGAACTAAATATACAATTCTACACGTTACTTTGTCCTTGGTTCCTTCTTCATGATATGTTTTTAGAAACCATTAATAAGACATCGTGTCTTTATTCTCTTGAATACCTTAAGTATGTAAGTTCATTTCCAACTAGTAGAGACTCAGATGGAAAAAATCATGGATTAAACTCTTAGGCATTATTTAATGGGTCATCTGTAGACATTTTGTGTATTTTGGATGACTTGAAAGGTTTCTTGTGATATGTCAGGGCCTCTATTCAAAACTTCATGACAGCAGTTGCACCCCAGTGGTAGAAAGAACTTGTAAATAATCCAACTGAATTTGATCATTTGAAGATATGGAAAGTTATACACAAAGATATTAAGCAATGTGCCCAGGATCATAGAACCACTTAGCAACAAAATCAGGAGAAGAACTCATATGTCCAGCTTATAGGTTTCAACTTATATGAGAGAAAATACATGAGAAAGAGATACATGGGTAGGAATGAAGACTATTTTTTTTGTCCTAAATTTGAGCCTAATGACATAACGTTTTATTTCTATAAGGAGTTTATGGATACAATTTGGGGGTGGGTATAGGATGTGTTATTTTAAGAGAATGTCACAGAATTGTGGCTCTTCATATTTTTTATCAAGTAGAAAAAAGTGGGTTCTTTTGAGTCATGATTACAAATTATAAAACAGAACATTGTTTTTAATGATGCCTCACCAACTTTTTTCCTATGCTGCATGTAGGCGGCTGGCACAAGACCATGTTGTATTATGCCACACTAAATATAAATTTCTTTCACTCTTTTAAAACTATTTTTCAAAGTCTATCAACAGAAGGGCAGTAAAACAGGCACTCTATACACACTCCTGAAACCCTGTTGCTGGCTTCAGGCAGAGATCTCTGGCAGATAATATTGTTCCTATTTCCAGTGAGCCCCAATAAAAATGGCAAGTGGACTACGGTAACACATTTGCAAGAGTTTGAATGGTTTTGTACTTTGAATTTTTCTAACATTTTTACTATGGAAGATTTCAAATTGACCATGCATTTCAAAGATTTTGACAGTGAACAATCACAGGTTAATATCCCTAATCTGATTCTGAAATCCTCCAAAATACAAAACATTTTAAGTGCTGACATAATGCTACGATAGAAAGCTCTGCAGCATGAAATTATGTTTCAAATAAAACATAAAAATAGGGCTGGAGAGATGGCTTAGAGGTTAAGGTACTTGCCACCAAAGCCAAAGGCCCCATGTTTGATTCCCCAATACCCACGTGAAGCCAGTTGCACAAGGTAGAGCATGCATCTGCAGTTCATTTCCAGTGGCTGGAGGCCCTGGTACATCCATTCTTTCTTTATCTGCCTTTTTTTCTCTCTCTCTTTCTAATAAACAAATAAAATATTTAAAAATAAAATAAAAATATTGTTCAAAATGGTATTTCTATCTATGTATCAGTTATCTATCTACACATAGGTATATATGAAACACAAATGAACTATTATATAGGGGTCCCACCTCTAAAGTATTTCACTGTGCTCATGCAAATATTCCACACCACCAACAACAACAACAAAAAAACTGAAATTGTCTGGTCTCAGAAGTTTAGATAAGGTATACTTAGTCCACCCAAACTCTCTATGTAGATTCTATAGTTAACATGCCTATTTTATTACACAACTCTCTACCACTCTATTCATCTATAAATCTGTCTTATTTTTTAACATGTATTTTATTTATTTTTTTTAATTTGAGAGTGAGAAAGAGGGAGAGAGAGAGAGAGAGAGAGAGAGAGAGGAATGAATGGGCATGCTAGGGCCTCCAGCCACTGCAAATGAACTCCAGATGCATGCACCCCCTTGTGCATCTAGCTTACTTGGGTCCTGGAGAATTACACTGGGATCCTTTGGCTTTGCAGGCAAATTCCTTAACTGCTAAGCCATCTCTCCAGCCCCTGTCATATTTTTTCAATGTATATCAAATCAAATCACAGAAATCAACATGTTTTTAACTACAAGAGATATCCAACTTTTTAACATTGTGAATAATGTTGTCAACTACAAATTATCGGGCAGCATTCATGGCTATGCTGGGATGCATGCAGTATGTGAGCCACAGATTAGATATACCTACAAAACTTATCAGGCATAATATTTGCTAAATTTTAAGATTTGTCTACAGGGCTTTTTTGGGGGGGCAACATAAAATGAACTGTAGAAATCTTAAGTACAGATCCATTGATTTCTAACAATATATGTATGTATGTTGGTATAACCCATATCTCATCAAAATACAAAGTATGACCATCACTTCAAAGTTTCCCTGTGTCCAGGATTGTTCAACAAACAAAAAAAATCAATAAATGTAATACACCATATGAATGGACTCAAGGATAAAAATCATATGATCATCTCAAAAATGTAGAAAAGAAATTTGACAAAAATTCCAACATCCCTTCATGACAAAAGTCCTGAAGAAACGGGGAATAAAATGAATATATTGCAAAATAATAAGGGCTACATATTACAAACCTATAGCAAATATTATACTAAATGCAGAAAATTTCAAGCATCTCCATGAAAATCAGGAACAAAACAAGGGGTGCCTATTTTTCTATTCTTATTCAATATAGTAGTAGAAGTCTTAGCTACAGCAATAAGACAAGAGACACAAATAAAAATGATTCAAATAGGAAAGAAGTCAAATTATCATTATTTCCAGATGGTAACATTCTATACATAAAGGACCCTTAAAGATTATCAGAAAAATGTTAGAGCTGATAAATACTTTCAGCCATGTAACAGGAAACAAAATTAACACATGGAAATTAATGGCCTTCCTGTATACCAACAACAAACATGCTGAAGATGAAATTAGAGAAACACTCCCATTCACAATTGTCTTAAAATAAAAACACATTGAAATAAACCTAATCAAGGATGTGAAGGATCTCTATAATAAAAGCCTTAAAACATCTAAGAGAGAAAATGAGGAAGACACTAGCAAATGGAAAGGCATTCCATGTTAATGTATTGAAAGAACCAATATTGTGAAAATATCTCTTACCAAAAGCAAACTACAGATTTAATGCAATCCCCATCAAAATCTCAATGCCATTCTTCACTGAAAGAGAAAAACAATCCTAAAGTTAATTTGGGAACATAAAATCCTCACAAAGCCAAAGAAATCCTAAGCAACAAAAATCATGCTCAAGGTATCACCATGCCTGATTTCAAGGCATATTACAGAGCCATAGTAACAAAGCCAATCTGGTACTGGCACAAAACAGACATGGAGATCAATAAAACAGAATAGGGAGGATTCAGGTATAAACCCAGATAGCTACAGCAACCTGATTTTTTTTTTTTTTGACAAAAATGGTCAGTAGAAAAAGACGGTGTCTTTAAAAATGGTGCTGGGAAAACTGTATATCTATATGTAGAAGAATGAAACTAGAGCCTTATCTCTTTCCACATACAAGAACTGACTCCATATGGATCAAAAACCTTAATATCAGGTGGGAAACTCTGAAAATGATAGAGAAAAAGTTAGGGGAAATATTTCAAAACTTGGGCATAGGCAAGGATTTTCTAACTAGAACTCCAGTCACTCAGGAAATATGGCCAACAATCAACCAATGGAATACCATGAAATTATGAAGTTTTTAAACATCACAGGAAAATGTTAATTGAGTAAAGAGGCAGCCTACAGAATGGGAGAAAATCTTTGCTAGCTGTACATTGATAGAGGATTACTATCTAGGATATATAAAGAACTCAAAAAACTAATAATAAAAAATGAGATACAGAACTGAATAGAGATAGCTTTCTCAAAAGAAGAAATACAAATGGCCAATAATTAGTAAAAAATTGTTCATCAACTGGTGGAAGGTCAGAGGGTATCTGGGTTGCACACCACTGGGAGATAGGGCTGAGCACTGAGATTCTGTGCCAGGGCTGGAAGTTAGGGCTGAGCACTGAGATTCTGTGACAGGGCTGGACTCATTCCAGGATGACTGCCTGGGAGGGTATAAACCAGGAAAAGGTCAGTGCTAAGCAGCCAACCAACTTGGATTTATTTCTTACAACCACTTTGTAAGACACCACCTACTAAATTTTTGTTTTTTTCCGAAGAAGGTCTGAAGTAGAGGCAACTGGGTACTTGCTCCAGCCATCAGGAATAGCTTGGAGCTGATTTCCCTCCAGAAAGCCAACAGGGATAAATTTAAAGATTAGATCCCAATTTGGTTGACAGATAAGCCAGGCCTCCAAAGAACCTACCAAGATTTGCTGGGATGTGGCACACACAAAGTAGACCCTTTTTAGGTTCAAGCACACCCACACCAATCCAGTGTCTTCAATTCTGCACCCACTGTGATCAGTTTAGACCAGGCCACCCAGCAAAGGCTATCCAAGAGCTGTTATTGCTGCACCTTAAGTGAGACAACTGAAGTTGAGATGGGTAGACTACAAAATGCAAAGCAAATAACACAAAGCACCCAGCAAAGGGATTCCCACCAAGACTAACTAGTCCCACAATGGAAGCCTCCAGTGAAATCCTCATCAACAGAGTAGACCACATAGAGGACAGAACTTTGGAACTCAAGGATAAGACAGAAGAATTAGACTGGGACTCCAAAAATATTGCTAAGTTAAAAAAATGTACAAACAGACATGAAGGAACTTTGGGACACCTTAAAAACAGCAAATATTTGGATCATAGGCATATAGAAAGGGGAAGACATAAAGGCCAACGACATAGAGAATATCTTTAACAACATTATTGAAGAAAAATTTCTCAACCTTACAAAGAAAGGAGGTGGTTCAGGAGGTACAAAGGACATTAAATAGACAGGTCCAGAGAAGAGACACCTCACATCAAATAATAATCAAAACACTAAACACAGAAAACAAGGAGAGAGTACTAAAAGTTGTAAGAGAAAACCAGCTCATTACATAAAGAGGTAAGCCTGTCAGAATACATCTGATTTTTCAGTGGAAACTCTTAAGGCTAGAAGGGCTTGGAACAGGGTATTCCAAAAGCTAAAAGACCATGGCTGCCAACTCAAACTGCTATACCCAGGAAAATAGTACTTATAATAGAAGGTGAAAGAAAAACCTTTTATGATATAAACCAGATTTACAATTTCATGAGCACCAAGCCAGCCCTAAAGAGAATACTGCATAGAATACTCCACACTAAGATGAACAAACATGCACATGAAGACAGAAAAGGAATCAAAACTAGAACAAACACAAAGCAAGCAAAGACAAAGAAAATACCAAACTCCACAAACCCTCAACATGACATGGATTAACTCACACATCACAATTATAACTCTCAACATTAATGGGCTCAACTCTCCAATCAAACTACAGAGGTTACAGACTGGATCAGAAAGCTTGACCCATCCATTTTCTGTCTACAAGATATCTACCTTATAATTAAAGATAAACATCATCTGAGGGAGAAAGAGGGAAAAAACTTTCCAAGCAAAGAGAAATATGAAACAAGAAGGAATAGTTGCACTGATTTCTGAAAAAATTGACTTTAAAACAAAAGTAGATGACTTCCGGATAAGATGGCAGCATAGGAGCCATGCCAAACTAGAACAGGGAGGGATTTAAGCAAAACGACAGCAAAATACACTCTTCTTCTGAAAAGTGCAGAATATTTTTTCTGGTGAAACAGTGGAGAAGCAGGAGATGGCCAGAATCCCACTGTGGAGCTTGCAGCCAGATTTTAGGCAGCCGGGTCCTCCGCAGCACGATCTGTGTGCCAGGCAGCACCTGCCAGGGGTGCCTAGCAGCAGCAATAGAGAACAAACAAGGGGACTTTCCAATCTCATCAGTCTCCTTGCAGAGCCCAGAAATCTAAAGAAAAGTCTGCTGACCTAGTGAAAGAGAATCAGGAGTACAGTGTGAGCAACTACAGGTTTCCTAAACTCACCCATCCCCCAACCATCAGAACCACGAACTGCCAGCATTCAGCTCCCAGTGGCATCACATCCAGCACAAGTGAGCTGAGCTCAAGCTCCATAGCACAACACCAGCAGTGCATCCAGCACATCTGAGCCGAGCTCAGCTCCACAGCACAATACCAGCAGTGCATCCAGCACAGCTGAGCCGAGCTCAAGCTCCACAGCTCAGGGAACAAGGTGGGCACTCACCATTGGCGAGCGTGGAAGCCACACCAAAAGGTAACAAGGCCAGCTGACAAAAAAAAAGGTACATAGGCCTGCATTGGAAGTGCTAATCTCTCTTTCCATGTCAGGGCAGTTATGGGTTACGTATTTGTGGTTGGCTTTACCATTTTCAAATAAGCTGAACATGGGTGTTGAATATTTCTGCCTTTAATACTTTCAGATTTATAGGGCCTTTATATTTTGCTTTTGTCATTATTGGGGGCAGGGTCTGATCCAGATCCAGGCTGACCTGGAACCCAATTCAGAACAGAATCCTCTACCTCCTAGGTGACAGGATTAAGGGTTTAGAGCAACATACACCCTTAGGGATTTTGGTCTTATAAAACTGTTTTAATCCCTACACTTGTATACTCTGTGCTGGTTTCAATTGAATAGATATTTTGCTCAGTTGAAGTTTAGAACTTGCCAGTAAATTGTTCCACCCAGTCCACAACAATACATGCTTAACAAGCAAATTCAACACTTAGGATTACTTCTGAGGTTGGATTTGGGTACAAGTGCTACACTTGGCACTTTAAACTTATATCCTGAAAGTACATAAAGGTGGATCACCACATCTAAGAACACTGCAGATAAACAGAAAATCTAAGCATCAAATCAATCCAGGATGCAAAAGTTGCTACATTATAATACAAGAAACACAAAGAATCAAGAAAATGCAATCCCACCAAAATTACAAATCCATCAGAAATGTTCACCAATGAGACTGTTTTAGATGAAGTTCCTGAAAAAGATTTCAAAAGAATGATGTTATCTAGGACACTATAAAAAGGTCAAACATAAGAATTCAAGGTATAGCAGAAGGGGAAGAATTTCAATCCAGAGGCTTAGTAGGTGTTTTCCACAAAATCATAGAAGAAAATTTTCCCCAAATTGGAAAAGAAATGCCAATGCAGATACAAGAAGCATTTAGAACACCAAACAGACAAAACCTAGAAAGATCCTCTTCTCGCCATGTTATAATTAAACTACTAAATACACAAACCAAAGAAAATATATTGAAAGCAGATAGAGAGAGAAAGCAAATGATCTTCAAGGGAAAACCCATCAGGATCACAGCAGATTACTCAACACAAACTTTAAAAGCCAGAAGGGCCTAGAGTGATGTATTCCAAGTTCTGAAAGATAAAAACTGTCAACCAAGATGACTTTATCCTGCAAAGCTATCTATCCAAATTGATGGAGAAATAAGGACATTCCACAACAAAGACAGGCTAAAGGAATTTATGGCAACTAAAGCATCTCTACAGAAAATACTTGCAGGAATCATTCATGCTGAAGAGAAAGCAAAACACACACAGCAGGAAATAGGAAAAAAGAAATCATACTCAAATAACAGTTAAAACAAGAGAGTAAAACGAAAACTAGGAAGAACTACAAAACAAGAAAAATGGAGAGATCAAATACATATCTTTCAATAATAACTCTTACGATCAATGGCCTCAATGCCCCAACCAAAAGACATAGACTTGCAGACTGGATTAAAAAGCAGGATCCTACCAACTGTTGCCTCCAGGAAACTCACCTCTCATTAAAAGATAGAAACATTCTTAGGGTGAAAGGTTGGAAAAAGGTATTTCAAACAAATGGGCCTAGGAAACAAGCAGGGGTTGCTATCCTAATTTTGGACAGGATAGACTTCAAACCAACATTAGTGAGGAAAGATAAAGAAGGTCAGTTTACACTGATTAAAGGAACACTCCAACAGGAGGACATCACAATCCTAAACATATATATTCCTAACACAGGGGCTCCCAATTTCATCAAACAAACACTATTAGACTTAAGGTGAGAGATAACTCCAAACACAATAGTAGTGGGTGACTTCAATACCCCACTCTCATCACTTGACAGGTCTACCCAGCAAAAAAAAAGAGACATCTGCATTAAATGATGTCATGGAACAAATGGACCTGACAGATATATACAGAACATTCCATCCAAATGCTGCAGAATATTCATTTTTCTCAGCAGTACATGGGACATTCTCTAAAATAGACCATATAATCGGACACAACCCAAATCTTAACAAATACAGGAAAATTGAAATAATCCCTTGGATGCTATCTGACCATAATGGGATTAAGCTGCAAATAAGCAACAAGAAAAACTGCAGAGCATACAGAAATTCATTATTGAATGATGTATGGGTCATTGAAAAAATTAAAAAGGAAATCAAGAAATTCATAGAATCAAATGATGATGAGAATACAACGTACCAAAACCTTTGGGACACCATGAAGGCAGTCCTATGAGGGAAATTTATAGCTCTAAGTGCCTATATTAAGAAATTAGAGAGTTCACAAGTAAACAATTTAATGCTTCACCTTAAAGCCTTGGAAAAAGAACAAGGCAAACCAAAAATCAGTAGACGGGAAGAAATAATAAAGGTTAGGGCAGAAATCAATGAAATGGAAAGCAAAAAAAAAAAAAAAAAAAAAAAAAAAAAAAAAAAAAACCAATAAAAAAATCAATAAAACAAAGAGTTGGTTCTTTAAAAGGATAAACAAGATTGATAAACCCTTAGCAAATCTGACCAAAAGAAAGAGAGAAGAGACAAAAATTGATAAAATTAGAGATGAAAAAGGCAACATCACAACAGATACCAAAGAAATTCAGAAAATCATACGGACATACTTTAAGAATATATATGCCTCTAAGTTTGAAAACCTGAAAGAAATGGATGATTTCCTTGATTCATATGACATACCAAATTTAAATCAAGATGAGATAAACCATTTAAATAGACCTATAACAACTACAGAGATCCAAGCAGTTATAAAAATTCTCCCAACTAAAAAAAGTCCAGGCCCAGATAGATTCACTGCTGAATTTCACCAAACCTTCCTGGATGAACTAACACCAATGTTTCTCAAACTTTTCCATAAAATAGAAAAGGCAGGAATTCTACCAAAATCCTTCTATGAAGCCAGCATCACCCTGACACCCAAACCAGACAAAGACAAATCTAAAAAAGAAAATTACAGACCAATCTCCCTCATGAACATAGATGCAAAAATTCTCAACAAAATACTGGCAAACAGAATACAAGAATATATCAGAAAGATTATTCACCCCGATCAAGTAGGCTTTATCTCAGAGATGCAGGGATGGCTCAACATATGCAAATACATAAATGTAACACACCATATAAATGGCCTGAAGGACAAAAATCACATGGTCATCTCAATAGATGCAGAAAAGGCATTTGACAAAATCCAACACCCCTTCATGGTGAAAGTATTACAGAAACTGGGAATAGAAGGAACATATCTCCACATAATAAAAGCTATTTATGACAAACCTACAGCCAATATAATACTAAATGGAGAAAAACTTGAAGCTTTTCCTCTAAATTCAGGAACAAGACAAGGGTGTCCACTTTCCTCACTTCTATTTAATATAGTACTGGAAGTCTTCGCCATAGCAATAAGACAAGAGACACTCATAAAAGGGATACAAATCAGAAGGGAAGAGATCAAATTATCATTATTTGCAGACAATATGATTCTATACATAACAGACCTAAAGACTCTACCAGCAAACTGGTAGAGCTGATAAACACTTTTAGCAAGGTAGCAGGATACAAAATAAACACATAGAAATCAGTAGCTTTTTATACACTAACAACATGAAGAGGATGAAATTAGGGAATCTCTCCCATTCAAAATTGCATTAAAAAATAAAATACCTTGGAATAAAGTTAACCAAGGAAGTGAAGGATCTCTACAATGAGAACTTTAAACAACTCGAGTGACAAATTGCAGAAGACACAAGGAAATGGAAAGACATCCCATGCTCCTGGATTGGAAGAATCAATATTGTGAAAATGTCAATCTTACCAAAATCAATGTACACATTTAATGCGATCCCCATTAAAATCCAATAGCATTCTTCACAGAAATAGAAAAAAAAATCCTAAAATTCATCTGGAAACACAAAAAACCCCTCAAATAGCCAAAACAATATTGCGCAACAACAATCAGGCTGGTGGTATTACCATACCTGATTTTAAGTTATATTGCAAAGCCATAGAAACAAAAACAGCACGTTACTGGCACAAGGACAGACAGGTAGATCAATGGAACAGAATAGAAGAATCAAATATTAATCCAGGCAGTTACAGCCACCTGATTTTTGACAAAAATGCCAAAAAATATTCATTGGAGAAAAGATAGCCTCTTTAACAAGTGGTTCTGGGAAAAATGGACATCTGTATGTAAAAGAATAAAAATAGATCCTTGTCTCTCTCCATGCACAAGAGTCAAGTACAAATGGATCGGGGACCTTAATATCAGACCTGAAACCTGAAACTGCTAGAGGAAAAGGTAGGGGAAACCCTTCAACATATTGGCATAGGCAAGGACTTTCTGAATACAATCCCAATTGCTCAAGGAATAAAACCACTAATCAACCACTGGGACCTCATGAAATTACAAAGCTTTTGTATAGCAAAGGACACTGTGAATAGAGCAAAAAGACAACCTACAGAATGGGAGAAAATCTTTGCCAGCTATACATCTGACAGAGGATTAATATCCAGAATATACAAAGAACTCAACAGAATAATAAGAAATCAAACAACCCAGTTAAAAATAGGGCTATGGAACTAAATAGAGAGTTCTCAGAAGATGAAATACAAATGGCATATAAACATCTAAAAATGTTCCACATCTTTAGCCCTCAGGGAAATGCAAATTAAAACCACTTTGAGATTCCATTTCACTCCTATCAAAATGGCTACCATCAAGAAGATAAATGATAATAAGTGTTGGTGTGGATGTGGAAAAAGAGTAACACTTCTACACTGTTGGTGGGAATGTAATCTGGTCCAGCCATTGTGGAAATCAGTTTGGAGGTTCTTGAGACAGCTAAAAATAGATTTACCATATGATCCAGCTATAGCACTCCTAGGCATATATCCGGAAGACTCTTCTCACTACCTTAGAGATACTTGCACAACTATGTTTATTGCTGCTCTATTCACAATAGCTAAGAAATGGACCCAGCCTAGATGTCCCTCCACAGATGAATGGATAATAAAGAAGTGGTACATTTACACAATGGAGTTCTATTTGGTGGTAAAGAAAAATGAAATTATGAAATTTGCAGGGAAATGGATGGATCTGGATAGTATTATATTAAGTGAGGTAACCCAGGCTCAGAAAGCCAAATGTCACAAGTTCTCTCTCATATGTGGATCCTAGCTACAAATGTATAGACTTATGTGTGAACTGGAACCAAAAATAGGTACCAGAAACCAGTAAGGTGGTAAAAGGCTACAAAGGGTGGCAGGAGAGGGAAGGATTTAAGTGTATGGTATTGTACATATGTAAGTAGAAGAACAGATTACAGGGAGGGGAATGGCCTAAGTGAGGCCATGGGAAAAGAATGTGTAAAAGCCTTAAGGGTAAGGGGAGGGTCAATCAAAATTCAAGCTAGTGTGAATAAGACTTATGTAAACCTACTTTTTTGAATAATGGCACATCCAGAAGCTGTAGACTGTTCGTAGAAAATTTTCAGTGCCTGGGATGGGATACCTTCCAGTGAGTTCTTGGCCACAGAGGTCCCAGTAGCCTCCAAAACATTAAGGGCTATTGTCAAAGCCCTTGGTTGCCCTTGAGAAACAGATGGTAAGACCCTATTGCTGAAGACATCTCTTGCCTGAGAGGCACGGTCACTGAGAAAGCAAGCTGGTGCCGAGCAGAAAACCTTCTCCCTGTAGACCAGCCAACTGAAAGCTGGAAAAAAGCTGCAGTGCATGCAGCCATATGGGAGACAGAAGTCATCAGCAGTGAAAACACTGGACACTGAATATTCAAGTTTGGCCATACAGGCCCAATGACTGAATGGGTGCAATAGTGGCATGTCTGTTCTTGGGGTAACCTACTGCTCCATAATTGCACTGAAGGCCCTCTCTATGGGAGGGAATACATACCTGGTACTGAAGAACCTAAGCAAAAGTCTATGGCAGGGGAGGTCATGAGCCTTAGGGGTATAAAGCCTGCTCTTATCTGGCTAAATGTATGTATTATTCCCACCAAGCTGCCCTGAAAGTACTACAGTTAATATTCATATTCACATATTAATGCTACTCTCACTTCTGGTTAGAGAAGCTTCTCTTTTCAGATGGTGATGACCACTGGGATGACCCGAAAGGCAACATAATGCTGAGAAGAAGGGATGCAGGAGTGTACAGCACTGAAACATCTCTGTCTCACCCTCCAAGGCTACGGGTCCATTGCAGAAGAGGGGGTGGAAAGAATGTAAGAGCCAAAGGAAGGTTATGACTCCTTACAATGCAACTGTCCAGACAGAAATTGGCCTTGATATCCATGACCTTGCAGTGCCTAGCAATACCTTTGCAAGTCCCTCATAATAGGAGAAAAAGATGATGACATCAAATTAAAAGAGTGACTAATGGAGAGAGGGAGGGGATATGACAGAGAATGGAGTTCTGAAGGGGAAAGGGGGAAGGGGAGGCAAATATCATGTTTTTTTTTTTATAAGTATAGAAGTTGTCAATAAAAAAATTAAAAAAAACACAAAAGTAATCACAAGAGATAAAGGAGGCCACTTCACACTCATTAAAGGAACAATTCAATAAGAATATATTATAATCATAAACATATGCACCAAACACAGGGACATCTAATTTTATAAAGTAAATTTTACTAGACAGTAAAACAGGTATAAATTCCAATATAATAATAGTAGGAGATGTTAACACCTTAATATTGTCAATAGAGAGATCCTCTAAGCAGAAAATAAACAGAGAAACAATGGAGTTAAACAATGCCATAGATCAAATGAATAGGCATGTATAGAAAATTCTACCCTAATTCTACTGAATACATTATTCATAGCAGCTCATGGAACCCTTTATAAAATAGACCACATATTATGGCATAAAGCATGTCTCTACAAATTCAGAAAAAGTGATATAACTCCCTGTATTATACCTAACCACAGTGCATTAAAACTAGAAATCAAGCCGGGTGTGGTGGCACATGCCTTTAATCCTAGCACTCGGGAGGCAGAGGTAGGAGGATCACCATGAGTTCAATGCCACCCTGAGACTACGTAGTGAAGTCCAGGTCAGCCTGAACTAGAGTGAGACCCTACCTTGAAAAACTCCAAAAAACAAAATAAAAAAATAAGAAAAAAACTAGAAATCAACAATAGTAACAACAGAAAACACACAAGCTTCCAGTGAGTGAACATTTCACTATTAAACAATGAATGGGTTGTTGAAGAAGTCAGAAAGGAAAATATAAATTTATTGATCTGAATGACAATGAAAACACAACATACCAAAACTTATGGGACACAATGAAGACAGTTTCAAGAGGGAAGTTTACAGCACTAAATGCCTACATTAAAAACAAAACAAAAAAAAAAAACAGAAAGATCGCAAATAAATAACTTAAATATCCATTTGAAAGCCCTGGAAAAACAATAGTCCAAGCTCAGAAGTACCAGATGAAAAAAAAAATTATTAAGATCAAAGCAGAAATCAACAAATTGGAAATAAAGAAAACAATTAAAAATGATGAATCAAAACACTGGTTCTTGAAAAAGCAAGCAAGATGAACCACTGGCCAAATTGATCAAAATAAAAAAGGAGAACACTCAAATAAGCAAGATTAGAAATGAAAACAGAGACATCACAACTGATACCAATGAGACTGGAAGAACCATCAAAGGGAATTTCAAAAACTCGTATTCCACAAAATTGGGAAACCTAGAAGACATGGATGAATTTCTTGACTTATATCAACTTCCCAAACTAAATTCAGAACAGACAGACTTCCTAAACAAACCTATTACTTCTCCCAGAATTGAAAAAGTCTTTAAAATTTTCCCTACAGAAAAAGTCCAGGCTCAAAGGTGGTACATGCCTTTAATCCTAGCACTTGAGAGGCAGAGGTAGGAGGATTGCTGTGAGTTCAATTCACCCAGAGACTACATAGTGAATTCCAGGTCAGCCTGAGCTAGAGTGAGACCATACTTTGAAAAAAAAAAAAAAAAAACCCCCACAAAGTCCAGGCCCAGATGGATTCACTGCTGAGTTCTATAAAACCTTCAGTCACGAGCTAAAATTACTTCTTCTCAAATTATTTCACATAATTAAAAAAGAGAAAAGGCCCCCAAACTCCTTCTTATGAAGCCAACATTACTCTAATACCTAAAATAGGTAGAGGCACAACAAAAATATAAAATCATAGACTAATATTCCTAATGAACTTAGGTGCAATAATTCTCAATTAAGTCCCCACAAACTGAATTCAAGAACACATCTAAAGCATCATCACCTTGATCAAGTAGGTTTCATCCCAAGAGATGCAGGGATGGTTCAACATATGGAAATCAATAAATATAATTCCCAACACAAATAAACTTAATCACAAGAACCACATGATTATTTTGATAGATGCTGAAAAAGCCTTTGACAAAATACAATACTCCTCCATGATTAAAACCCTGGAGATGCTGGGTATGGAAGGACCATATCTCAATATAATAAAGGCTATTTATAAACTACTCAAGGCCCAGATCACACTAAATGTTGAAAAACTCAAAGCATTCCCATTAAGTCCTGAAATAAGACAGGGGTGCCCACTCTCACCATTGCTTTTCAACATAGTACTTGAAGTCTTAGCTCAAGCAATAAGACAAAGGAAACAAATAAGAAGTATACAAATTGGGCACATAAACAGGCACACAGATCAGTGGAATAGAATAGAAAACCTATGTCTAAATCCAAACAATAACTACCACTTGATATTTGACGAAGGGTCCAAAAATACACACTGGAAAAAAGATAGCATCTTCAACATATGTTGGTGGAGAAATTGGATAACCACATGTAGAAGAATGAAATTATATCCACTTCTCTCACTCTGCACAAATGTCAACTCTAAATAGATTAAGGACCTCAACATAAGACCTGAAACCCTAAAACAACTAGCAGAAAAAGCAGGCAGCCAGCTATAACTCTGACAAAGGCCTAATATCTAGAATCTTCAATGAATGCAAAAAACTAAACAATAGCTTGGTGTGATGGCACACACCTTTAACCCCAGCACTTGGAAAAGCAGAGGTAGGAGGATCACCATGATTTCAAGGCCATCCTGAGAATACATAGTGAATTCCAGGTCAGCCTGGAATAGAGTGAAACTTTACCTCATCACCCCCCCCCCAAAAAAAAAACCCTAAACAATAAAAAATCAAATAGCCCAATTAAAAATGGAGTAGAGAATTGAACAGAGAATTTTCAAAGGAAGAAATACAAATGGCTATTACACACTTACAGAGCTGTTAGTTTCTTGACAGGTTAAAGGAGGGACAGACACTGGTGCAGGGGGGCTTACAGGGGTAGGGGGTAGAGAGAGTGGGAGAGAATTACACAAAAGTTAAGACAACATGAATCAGTTCCATAGCAACTCTCATTTTGGCTAGTATTCTATAAGATATAGCCACCAATAAAGGAGGAAGGGAGATAGTATGGACAGAAAGGGGAAAAGGCTTAACTTTAAAATCATGAACTCTGGCTAGTAAACCCCCAGGCCCAGAATTAGGTTGTTTCCACAGTGAGCTGTTGGCCAGGAAGACCCATGAGACCCCAAAACAATGTAGGCCATTGCCAAAACACTTGGTTACCTGCCAGAGCTAAAAGGTGACTCTATTGCTGAAGACACCACTGGAAGAGTCACAGGACATCAGAATATCATGCTGGAACCAAAAGGGAAACTAGCTTCCACATGGCTAGTCTGAATAGTGCTGGAAAGCCCTGTGGGAGTCACTGGAGGAAAACCGGTCACTAACAGCATGAATAAGGAGGAAACCCTACAGACTACAAAATCAACAAGCCGGTCAAGAAGTACACACTTGTACAATAGTGGCATATAGCCTCTGTGAGTAGCCAACTGTTCTCTGATTGGACATGAGGGCTATTCAGTGGGAGAGAACTCATATCTGGTTCTAGAAATCACATCAGAATCCCATTTTCAGGAAACTCATAGACTTCAGAGAGATGCCCCCTCTGCTCTCTGGAGAAGAAGAGTGGGCTTGCATGTTAAAACAAACAAACAAAAACCCAAATCTCTCAAATTTGCATAGTCCCCTTTAATTCAAGCTTCTATCATTCTGGTTTGGAGAATCTATTTTATAGATGGTAGAGAAAATGAAGGATAGCCAAGATAAATCAATAAAACAGAAGTTAGCCAGCTGCCCAATATGAGATGTGCTACCTCTACCACATCTGCTAGGGCCTGGGAGAAATTGCAGGGGAAGTGGCGACATGAATACTGCTCTTACTGCTATCCTGACAACCAGCCCCAGGTTGATGGTGACCAACACAGTGATCAATCCAAACCTATCAAAACAAAAATCCAGAGGCTACAAGAGAAATCAACACTAAGTTGGCCTGTCAACAGGCCTGTCACGGCTCAGGGAACATTGTGGAATAGGGACAGAAAGATTTTTAAGAGCCACAGAGTGGGTAGGAATATCCTGAGGCATGGTCCCCTGCTACTCCACAGGGACTTACTGAGGTCTTCACAATCCTACAGTGAATACCATAACCCAACTGAGAAGAGTCTCCAGGGTAGAAGCTGGGGTGATGGAGTAAAAAAGGATAATCTGTTATAATTAATATAATAAACTAAAAAATGTTCAACATCTTTAACTGTCAGGGAAATGTAAATTAAAACTACTTGAAGATTCCATCTCACTCTGGTCCAAACGGCTCTCATCATGAAATGAACTAACAATAAATACTGATGAAAGTGTGAGGAAATAGGAACTCTTATCCATTGTTTGTAAACTGATTCATATGTGGATCCCAGCTTTGACTTTTTAGATTTGTATGTGAGTTGGACTAAGCGTTGGTAGTACAGGCCAAGAAACTAGAAAGGGGCCATGAGGTAGGGATGGTGGGGCTAAAGGGCAGAGTACAGATATATAAGTAGAAGGGCAAAATCCTGGGGATGGAGAGGTGAAGTCAGAGTAGAGGGATGGAATAGAAGATAGGAAGGGAGAAGGGTTAATCAAAACTGATGATGTTATGTAAAAGTCATAAGTAAATCTATTTGTTTGTGAGTTATAGCAGACAGCTTCGGTTCGCTGAGATGAACTTCCAGATCAGGCACAGTTATAGAGAAAGGGATATTATTTATTGAAGCTTACAGATCCAGGGGAAGTTCCAATAATGGCAGAAGAAGCTGGCCTGCCTTTGCAGGGCCAAGCAGAGAGAGAAAAAGCCAACCAGGCACACAGCATACTGAGCAAAATTACAGCCAAAAAGTCACACAGCACACTTCAGGAACTCCTGCTAGGCACACTTTGCATATCTTTACAATGGAATCTCAAACCCTCCACCAACACCTTAAGACCAGCCCCAGTGACATTGCCTCTAGCAAGGTGACTGCAGATGCAAACTATAAGTAATGAAACACTGAATATATTGGGGGCCATATATTCAAACTACCACATGAGCTAATCAAAATATATGTAATTTTATAAAAGAGAGTTTGGGCCGAATTACCCTCTAGGGGTGGATAATGTTGTTTCCAGAAGCCATTGTTTGTTACAGAAGAATCCCAGTGCCAGAGTTGGGATACTGCCCAGTGAGTTGTTGATCAAAGAGGCCCCTAATGTCCCCAAATAAATACTGCCTATTGCCAAAGTCTTAGTTGCCCACTAGAACTAGATGGTAAGACCATGTTGCTGAAACACCACATGCTTTGTGGCAAGACACTGGGAAATAATGCTAGAACTGAGCAGGCAGCCTCTTCCCTGCTGACAAGTTGTCACTGTGCTAGAAAGTGCTATGCAGCCTGCTGGGGGAGAACAGTCATCAACAGTCTTAATCAGCAGTGGACCCTGTAAGCTACACAAGTGGTGAGTCAGGCAAGATGTGACCACTCCTGCAACAGTGGCTTGACTTTTATAGGGGTAACCATCTGCTCTATAATTGGATTTAAGTCCCTCTCCACAGGAGGGAATTCATGCCTGGTACTGAAAACCTAGTCAAAACCCTATGGCAGGGAAGGTCATAAGCTCTAGGGGTGAAGCTGCTACTGTTGTTTGGCTAACTGGATACCCTATAAATTCCCATCTACTTATTTATGTTTATGCCCATAGATTAATATTATTCTCAATTTTGGTTAGAAAAGTTTTGTTTTTTCAGATGGTGGTGACTACTTGGGAAACTAAAAACTCATTAATGTGCTGAGAAGAAATGACAGTTGAGTGTTCAGCACTAAATGAGACAACTCTATCACAAGGCTCAGAGATTATTGTAGAAGAGGTGGAAAAAAAGAATGCAAGAGACAAAGGATGGGAAGAAGTACTTTGGACTGCTGTCTTTCCGACACAAAGTGGCCCATACATTCATGACCTCACAGTGACTATTATGACCTGAGCAAGATGTACATAATATTGGGCCCAACAACAGGTTGTCATAGATGATTGAAGATGGTGAAAAAAGACAAAATAGAAGAGAGACAAGTTGGAAAGAAAGGGTTCAATAAAAGGGAGTGAGTAGAGTAGAGGGACAATGAGAAAGAACAAATACAAAAAGATTCCCTGCATCCAATCACAGTCAAATTCTTCCCAAGGCAGGCACTGTTTTAATATCTAGTATTTATTTGTTTGCCCAAAAAGGTCCAATTTCAGAATGGCTAAAGCAGATAAGTGCTATTATTTTAAATCTTTCAGTTAAGACATACTCATTGAGCAACTAAGACATGCCACACGTACAGGAAGCCAATGGTAACCAAAAAATCCTTTAAAGTAGGAAAACAACATCAATGGTGGTCAAAACTGTGCAATTAATTATACCTCATGGGCAACATGGATGTATAACCAAAAGGAACCAAATCCACACCCTGCACGCGTTACTTATTTGGAAACTTACTGACTTATCAGTAGAAAAAAACCCACACTACTGCACAATAAAGAAATAGGGGCTGTTCTACAGCATCGTTGGAGTGAACCTCAAAAATGAGGAAGCTTTAAAAAAGCCCATCTTTAGAGTAGCATTACTGATTTAAACTATCAACATGTACCAACCCTATGAAGATGCAGCCCTTAATTTTATAGAACCATGAGATCATGAAGGATGATCCCAAAGGAGTAGAGATGCTCCTCTCTTGCTTTCTTTTAACTCAACTTAAGTGTAGTGGGTTAGGGCTATATTCCCCAGCAGCTGAAATATTACCAAGGAGACGGCATCCTCAGGTCAAAAAACTCAAGAATGGTATACTTTACAAATCAGTTTCTAAAACTGGTTGAAATGTTCTTCTTATAGGTACTCCATATTCTTAAAACTTCTTTAAGATTGAGTTGTGTCTCCCTCCCTCCAAAAGAAATGTGGAGGCCTTGGACTCCAGTACCTCAGAACATGACCTGATTTGGAAACAGGATTGTTGAAGATGTAATTAGTCAAGATGAAGTTATACTGGAGTAGGGAATCTCCATCCAACATGACAGGTATCCTTGTAAACCCAAGTCCCCAGGGAATGTGGTGGTTTAAATGTAAATGTTCCCTTAGCCTCAGGTGTTTGTGTTTGAGCTTTCTGCTTAGTACCCACCTACAGGAGTCTTTGGGAGGTGGAAACCCTGCTGGAGGAAGTGTGTCACCGGGGATAGACTTTGGGGTTGAGTCCAGCCCTGTGTGTTCAGAGCCAACTTGATTGAGCTCTGACAGTTTGCTGTGGATGTATGATGAAGCGAGTCAGCTTCTTCCACCCTGATGAAGCTTCCCCTCAAAACTGTAAGCTTGAAATAAACCTTTTCCTACAATAAACGGCTTCCTGTCAGGTGCTTTGCTTCAGCTAGAGGGTAACTACAATAGGAAGACACAGACGCAACAGGGATAATATATGAAGATAAAGGCTGATATCAGATGATGTGGCTACTAGTCAGAAACATTAGTACTAGTAGCCAACCAGAAACATAGGCAGGATTCTTTCCTATAGACTGCAGAGGGAACAGAACCTGCCAATACCTTCATGTTGATATTTAGCTTTTGGAACTGTGAAACAATAGAGTACTGTTCTAAGTCACACTTTGTGGCTATATTATAGTAATCCTAGGAAACTAATATATCTCTAAAGAAGTTTTTTTCTGTTTTGGTAATCTGTTTTTTTTTTTTTTTTGTTTCTTTTAAGGCAGGGAACATTTTATATTCAACTATCACATTATGCATATGAGACTTAACCATGTTGTTGGGTATAAAAATGGTTTCTTTTAAAATGATATATAATATCAAAAGACATACAATGATATAAAGTGAAAAGTCTTTAAGATCTTCTAAGTAGAGGATCATATCTACAAATAGGGATAATATGGGTTCTTCTTTCCTACTTGTATCTCTTATTTCTTTCTCTTTCCATATTTCTCTAGTTAAAAATTTCAAACACTCTGGGCTGGAGAGATGGTTCAGTGGTTAAAGGCACTTGGTTGCAAAGCGTGACAGCTCAGGTTTGATTCTCCACTTCCCAGATAAAGCCCGATTCACAAAGTGCTACATGCGTTTGGAGTTTGTTTGCAGCAACAGGAGGCCTTGGTACTACTCTTTTTCTCAAATAAGTATATAAGTATTTTTAAAATTTTAAAACATTAAGTTTAAGATAAAATTAGAGTTTAACTTCTTTGTTTCATTCCTGATTCTAGTGGAAATGCTTCCAATTTTGCCCATTCAGTAGGCTGCCTATAGGTTTTGTCATATATTATCGTTATTCTGTTGAATTATGATCCTCTAGTGCCAGTTTCTTCAGGCTTTTATCATGAAGGGATGTTAAATTTTGTCAAGGGCTTTCTTCATATCTGTTAAGATGATCACATGACATTTTGTTCTTGATTCTATTTGTGTGCAGTGCTATGTTTATTGATTATATGGTGAATTCTTGCACATCTGGAATAAAATCAATTTTGTCATGGTACATGATATTTTTAATATGTCTGACTCTAAAGATTCCACCAGAAAACTTAAAAACATGTTAAATCAGTAGCTTCTTTTATATGCCACAAAAAGAGCTTATAAAGAAAGAAGTCAGGATAAGAATTTCAATCACAACAGACTCAAAACACAACAAGATGTTAGGAATAAACTAACCAAGGATGACACAAACCTCTATAAAGAAAATTATAAAACACTAAAGGAAGAAACTGGTTCATGGTTATCATCCCAGCACTTGGGTGGCTGATTTAGGAGGACTGTGATGAGTTTGAAGAAGCAAGCCTGGCCAAAGTGAAACAAACCCTGTCTCTTTCCCCCCAAAGAACTCTACCCCCAAATAACACACAGAAAACCCAAATCAAAACAAAACAACAACAGCAACAGAAATAACAACAACAACAACAACAACAACAAAAAAAAAAAAACCAAAAAGAAACTAAAGAACGTACTCCTTAGAAGATGTAAATACTTTCCAATTTTATGGGAGAATTAATATGATTTATTTATTATTTATGTATGTATGAGAGAGAGAGAGAGAGAGAGAGAGAGAGAGAGAGAGAGAGAGAGAGAGAATGAGAATATGGGCACTCTAGGTCCCCCTGCCACTGCAAAGAAACTCCATAATTGTGTGCTACCTTGTGCATCTGGTAGTGTGGATCAAACCTGGGCCAGCAGGCTTTGCAAGCAAGCACCTTTAACCACTGAACCATCTTCCCAGCCTGGCAGAATCACATTGTTAAGGTGGCCATATTACCAAAAACAATCTATATATACAATTTTTACAGTCCGATTTTATTCTTCACAGAAACTGAAAGAGCAATTCCAAAACACACATGAAAGGATGAAAGTATGAAAGAGCTCAAAAGCCAAAGTCATTCTAAGCAAAAGGTAGTGTTGCAGATATCACAATACCAAAGTTCCAACTGTGACTGTTGGAGCCACAGTGACAAAGCCAGCATGATCTGACACAACAGCATACATGAGAACCAGTAGAACAGAACAAAGAATCAGAAATGAAACTGTATGGCTATTGCTATCCAATTCTCAACAACATGCCAAAAATACATGTTGGAGAAAAGAAAGCCTTTTTAACAAGTGGTGGTAGTGGTGTGTATGTGGAGGAGGAACTGACTGGATATTCACAGGTGAGCAAACTGAAACCACAACCCAATTGTTACCTTGTACAAGAATTAACTCAAAATAGGGCTAGAGAGATGGCTTAGTAGCTAAGGCACTTGCCTGTGAAGCCTAAGGACCCAGGTTCCATTCACTAGTACTCATGTAAGCCAGATGCCCTAGGTGGTGCATGTGTTTGTAGTTTGTGCGCAGTGACTAGAAGCCCTGGCATGCCTTTCTATCTCTATCTGCCCTTCTCTCTCTCACTCTCAAATAAATAAATAAATAAATAAATAAATAAATAAATAAATAAATAAAAAAAATTAAAAAAAGAAATTCTTTAAAACATTAACTCAAACATTAGATCACAGGCTTTAATGTAAGACCTAAAACTTTGAGACCTTTTAGAGAAAAATACAAGGGAAACACTTGAAGATATAGGCATATGTAGTGACTTTTTGAATAGGCCTCCAGGAGCTCAGGAAATAGCAAGTGCATCAAAGGAAACTATGAACAGAGGGAAGAGACAGCTTACAGAAATGGTAAAAATTGGCAACTATTTACCTGAGAGGGGTTTAATATCTAGAATTTATAAAGAACTAAAAAAAAAAAACACCCCAAAGAATAAGAAATTTAATTATTAAATGGGAAAATGAACTGAATCAATACATTTTCAAAGAAAATGGAGAGATTGCTTAGTGGTTAAGGTGCTTGCCTACAAAGTGTAACAACCTGAGTTCGATTCCCCAGTACCCAAATAAAGCCAGATGCACAAAGTGGCACATGCATTTGGAGTTTGTTTGCAGTGGCAGGAGGCCCTGGTGTGCCCATTTCTCTCTGTCTCTCTTCTTTCTATCTCTCTCTGCTTGCAAATAAATAAATAAAAAGACTACATTGAACTTCCATCTTCCCTAGTCAAAATGGCAATGATCAAGAAAACAAATGATCATGAGGATGTGGTGAAAAAGTAACCCTATTACACTGCTAGTGGGAATGTAAACGAGACCAGGAAGTATGGAAATCACTGTGGGGTTCTTTATACAACTAAAAACTATCATAGGATCCAGCTATAACACGCTTGGTATACACCTGAAGGAATCTGTCAGCATACAGGAGAGACAGCTGCATGCCAATGCTTATTGTGGTGTGATTTACAAGAGCAAAATAACAGAATCAGACTAGGTAGCTGAGTGGATACAGAAAGTGTGGTATGAAATATTGGAATTGACTCAGTAAGACAAATATTACATGTTTTCTTCTCATATATATGGAATCTTAAAAAAAAAAGACAAATGTAGAAGGGGTGGCTATAGGGAACAAAAAAGGGATCAGGGAAAAGGAGAATAGAAGAGGATAATATGTATGTATGTATGTATGTGTGTGTGTTTGTGTGTGTGTGTGTGTGTGTGTATGAGACAGAGAGAGAGAGAGAGAGAGAGAGAGTGATGGAGAGGGAGAGGAGAGGGAGACAGATAGAGATGGGCGCCCCAGCAGTCTCTCAGCTGCTGTGAACGAAATCCAGATGTGTGCATCCCCTAGTGGGCAAGTGCAGCATTGCGCCCTTGCATCACTTTGCATCTGGCTAAATGTGGGACCTGGAGATTGGAACCACTGGACATTGGAACCAGCGTTCTTAGGCTTAGCAGGCAGGCACCTTAGCCACTAAGCCATCTCTCCAGCCCTGCCTTTTTTATATTAATTACAAAAATATTTTTCCTGTTTTGTTACTTGTCTTTTGTTTTTGTTTTTGTTTATGGTAATATTTATTTGACCTCAGAAATCTGATTTTTATGTAACTGCATTCTATGGCTTTTCCTTTTCAGCTTCTGTATTTTGTGTCATACTTTAAAGATCTCTCCCACTTGGAGATAGTAACAACTTTTCACCTGAATTTTTTTTTATGCTAGTGTAAGGGTGTGTGTGTGTGTGTGTGTGTGTGTGAGAGAGAGAGAGAGAGAGAGAGAGACAGAGAGAGAGAGAGAGAATGTTGGTGTACCAGGGCCTCCAGCCACTGCAATCAGACTCCAGATGCGTGCACTCCCTTGTGCGCATGTGCTTGTGTGTTTGGTTTATGTGGGACCTGGAGAATTGAACATGAATCAGGCTTCTCAAGCAAGTGCATTAACCACTAAGTCATCTCTCCAGCCTCCTGAATTCTTTTATTATTATTATTATTATTATTATTGGTTTTCAATTTTTCGGTTTTTCAAGGTAGGGACTCACTCTATCCCAGGGTGACCTGGAATTCACTATGTAATCTCAGGGTAGCCTTGAACTCATGGCAATCCTCCTTCCTTTGCCTCCCAAATGCTGGGATTAAAGGTGTGCGCCACCATGCCTGGCTTTTATTATTTTTAAGGTTACTTTTTAAAAATAAAGTTTTGATCTACTTAGAATCTGTTAGCATAAAAAGGAACTAATAACTTTCCTTCTACCCTTTACAGATCTTTGGTGTCCCAACACAGATTATTGAAAAATCCAATTTTACTACACTGATACAAAATGTCATCTTTTTTTCAAAATGTCATCTTATGTAAACTAAAATTTCAAATGAAATTAATGTTTTTTTCTAGACTCTGTTGTACCACTTACTTGTCTATCTCTAATGCCTGAATTAAAATACATATTGCATTGAGAATAAATTTTAATATCTAAAAGGAACTTTCTCTCACTATCTTTTTTGAATATTCTTTTTTTGCAATGTGTGTGTGTGTGTGTGTGTGTGTGTGTGTGTAACATGTATGGTGTGATATGTGCTGTGTATGCAGATGTATGTATTCCTGTTTTTCTTGAGATGGGATCTTCCACAGAACTCAGAGCTGTGATTCTCTGTTCGCCTCTCACCCCCGTATGACAGGCGTTACAAGTGTGCACTGCCACGCCCATGTTTTTACGGAGGAATCAAGCTTGGGCAATCTCATGCTTGCATAGCAAGTGCTCTTACCCATTGAGTCATCTCCTCTGCCCCTCTTCTTGGGTATTCTTCTCTTTTCTTTTAAAAATATTTTATTTATTTATTTATGAGAGAGAGGGAGAAAGAGGGGGGGAGAGAAAGGGGGGGATGAAAGAGAATGGGCGTGCCTGGGCCTCTAGCCAGTGCAAACAAACTCTAGCTACATGCACCACCTTGTGCATCTGGCTTATATGGGTACTGGGGAATCAAACTTGGGTCCTTAGATTTTGCAGGCAAGTGCCTTAACCACTAAGCCATCTTTCCAGTCCAGAGTATTCTTTTCTCTTATGGTGTGTGCATGTGTGTATGTGTTTACATTTGTGGGTACATGTGGAGGCCAGAGGTTGATGTCAAGTGTCTCTGTTCACTACTCTCTAGCTTACTGAGACAGGGTTTCTTGCTTGAACCCAGAGCTCATTGATTCAACTAGTCTAGCTAGCCAGCTTTTCCTCTTTAGTGCTAGGATTACCAATGGGCTGCTATGCCCACTTGTCATTTATGTGGGGATCTGAACTCAGGTCATCTTATTTGTGCAGCAAGCACTTGACCAAATAAGCCATCTCCCCGGCACATCATGAGCATTCTTGATTAAATTTTTTCTCATTTGAATTTCAGCATCAGTTTGCTTGATTACAAAATATTTTGCTGGTTGGTATTTTTACTAGGGTTTTGTTAAATCCATAATATTGAGATTTTCTGTTCAAGAGTAGAGATTGCTTTTCATTCATTCACATTATTTATATACATGCCATATTTGTGTATGTAATGTTCATATTTGAACTTTTATAATACAATATTCTTCTACAATGGTTGGTTCCACAGTGGTTGACTTTAAGAATTTTCTTCACTTTAGAAGTTAAAATGGTTATTCTTAGGAATTTAAGCATTCCATTAAGCTTTTCAAAATTGTTAAAAATTTTTTTTATGAGAAACAGAGAGAATTGATGTGCCAGGGCCTCCAGCCACTGCAATCACACTCAGATGCATGCACCACCTTATGCGCACATGCAACCTTACATGCTTTTGTCACCTTGTGCATCTGGCTTACATGGGATCTGCAAAGTTTAACATGTGTCCTTAGGCTTTGCAAGCAAGCACCTTAACTGCTAAGTCATCTCTCCAGCCTGAATTTTTCAAATTTTTTTTGTAAAAATTTGGGTAAAAGACTTTCATGATTTTCGTTTTTTAAATCATTTTTTATTCTTTTTATTTGAGAGTTCAGAGAGAGAGTTCAGAGAGAGAGAGAGAGAGGAGAGAGAGAGAGAGAGAGAGAATGGTCGCACCAGGGCCTTTTCAGCATTGTGAGTGAACTCCAGACATGTGTGCCTCCTTGTGTGCATGTGCAACATTGTGCATTTGCATCACTTTCGTGTCTGGCTATATGTGGGACCTGGAGATTTGAAAAGGTGTTCTTAGGCTTCACAGGCCTTAACTGTTAAGCCATCTCTCCAGCCCCATGATTCTCTATTAGTATTACCTTTTGCTTCAGAAATAGGGGAAACATTATTTTTATTTATAAAGTAAATGAAAGCTCCTTCTATTTATATCAACTAATGTGTTGGCTTACACTTTCAAAGGTTTTAATCCATAGTCATTTAGCTCCATTGCTTCTGGGTCTTTGGTGAGTTATCATATCATGACAGTGGGCATATAGTGAGACATACATGCTTAGCTCATGGTGGCCAGTAGGGAGAGAGGAGAGGAGAGTAGGAAGTAGAGAGATGATTAGCTCATGGTGGCCAGGAGAGAGATAGAGAGAGAGAGCGAGAAGAGAGACTATGAGGTAGGGATATGGAAGAGGAGGAAAAGACAGATACGCTCACCCAGGGTCCCAATATATCTTTCAAAAGTATGTTGCCAGTGACCTTTTTCTAAGTAGGCCTCCTAATGGTCCAACCCTCTTTCAATAGCATCAATATCTGGGGACCAAGCCTTCAACACATGAGGCTTTGGAGTCATTCCAGATGTAAGCTATTACATTTACTTTTCATTATTAAAAATATTTATTTATTTTCAATGAGAAAGAAAGACAGAGAAGGAATGGGAGTAGGCAAGAGGGGACATAAAAGTATAATCTGATAGGAATATGACCAATTTGTAATATGCTCATATATTAAAGTTCTCAATAAAAATGGCTTAGCAGTTAAGGCATTTGCCTGCAAAGCCAAAGGATCCCGGTTCGATTCTCTAGGACCCACTTAAGGTAGATGCATGAAGGGCACATGCATCTGGAGTTCATTTGTAGTGGCTAGAGGCCCTGGCATGCCCATTCTCTCTCTGTCTACTTCTCTTCTTTCTCTCTCTCTCTCTCTCTGCTTGCAAAGAAATAAAAATAAAAATTAAATAAATAAATAAAAAATTTTAAAAGAAACTGGGTATGGTGGTGCATGCCTTTAATCTTAGCATCTAAGAGGCAGAGGTAGGAGGAGTTCTGTGAGTTCAAGTCTACCATGAGACTACATAATGAATTCCAGTTCATCCTGGGCTAGAGCAAGACCCTACCTGAAAAAAAAATTCAAAAAAGAAATGATAAACTAAACAAACAAACAAACAAACAAACAAAAAAAACAGACAACAACAACAAAAAAACAGTTCTGTGGTGGGTTTTAGTCAGCTGCCTACTGTGCTTCAATGGAATGCTCCCATACCTATTACAGAATCCCACCTCCTATCCCCAAAAGTGTAAAAGCTCTCACACTCTTCTCTCAGTTGTTCTGCTCTACGAAGAATGCAATCTCTCCTCTTTTCCCAGTCTCTATTGCATGCAGCATCTTTCTCTCTCTTTGTCTCTTCTATTGCTCCTTCTTTATTACTCAGTTTTATTTTCCTTTAGGTTCAGAGTTCCCTCTTCTACCTTTCTCTCTCATGCTTGGATCTTCCTTCTTTTCCTGACTCCAAGTTGGGCCACCTTTTGTCCCTTTGCTCCTTTGCCTTGGGATTTTGGAGTTTCCTTCTACCTGCTTTTCCTATTGGCTACAACTTGGGAGTTCTTTTGCCTCTTGCTTCTGCTCCCATCCTCAGCCCCAGGACTTCTTGCTAAATAAGAGTTGCCTTAGAGTCCTCTATTCTGAACCTGACAGGAAGAAGGAGGTGGGAGATATAAAGACAGGAGGAGGAAGATGAGATAATAAGACATAAAAATATAAAAAAATATATAGACTTAAAAAAATTTGTGTGTGTACATGTATGTACACATGTGTATATCTTTATGATGTATGTATGTTTATGGGCATGCATGTTCCACAAAGCACATGCAAGAGGTTAGAGGACCTCCTCAGGGTATTGTTCCTTTCTTAACTTGTTTGAGACAGAGTTATTATTTGGTTGCTGGAATGCCAGACTATTTGGTCTATGAGTTTTGAGATTTTCCTGACCTCAACTCCCATTGCTGTAGATGTGTTGGGATTGCAAATTATGATTGTTAGTCTTGAGGCATAAACCTTTAACCATGGAACCATCTATTCTGCCCTCATATATAAATATAATATGAAAATAATTTTCTTTTCACACACATATATATACATATTAAATCTCCATTGAGCATCCATTTCATTGAAACTGATCTAAATTGCTCTTCCAGTTTTAACTTAAAATCAGTTCACAGTGACAATGCTGCTTTAAATATATATATTTATTACAGTGAGAGAGAAAGAGGCAGAGAGAAAGAGAGAATGGGCACGCCAGGGCCTTCAGCCACTGCAAACTCCAGAAGCATGCGCCTCCTTGTGCATCTGGCTAACGTAGGACCTGGAGAGCCAAACCAGGATCCATTGGCTTTGCAGGCAAGTGCCTTAACTGCTAAGCCATCTCCCCAGCCCCAATGCTGCTTTTTGTGTGGAATGTGGGTCATGGTGGAGTTAGAAGATAAACAGTAAGGCTTCACAGTCTAGGTGAGTGACTGTGGCTTGGAATAGGTAAAGGGAACATGAAATTGGTGATTACAGGCTGTGTTTGGTATAATCCAAAAACAGAGTTGATGGAATTTTCTAAGGGACTGGATGTGGAATGTAAAAGAATGAAAAGTATTAAGGATGACTGAAAATTTCAGCTTGAACAATTATGTGAACAGGAGTGCCATTTAAGGAGAGGGAAAATTCTAGGGAGGCTGTTTGGGGCCAAGATTAAAAATAAATGGAGGCTTCCTGGAAACTCATCCACCCAAATTGACCTTAACTCCTGCAAGCTGGCCATTTGCACATTCTGCTAACCTCTGTGCCACCCAGCTCTATGCTGTGACACTGTGATTTCTATGCCTAAGGTGTCCTTCTCACTCTCTTGCCTTGGAAACACTTGGCTCATCCTTCAGGAATAATCTCAAATATTGTCTCCTTTACCTGCCTTTCTGACTCCTGCAGGAACAGTTGGGGGATTTATGCTGGAGTTTCCCCAGCACCCCAGTCATAACAATATCACAGAACAGCTTATGTGCCTAACTCTGCCACCCAGGGCAAGTTCCGAAGGCTAGATTCAAGCTTCTTTTTATTTTTTTTTTCTCATCTCAGAATGCCTGAAATAAAGATGCCAACTTGGTACGTGTTTTCATTCATTCAAGCAATATTGACTACAACATATAATATATGATGTCATCTACTGCTCTAGGTACCAGAGGACAAAATGAGGACTAAAGCAAAGCCATGCTTCTAAAGAACTTGCATTCCATTAGGAGCAACATTAATATACAAACACAGAAACAGTCCTATAATAAAAAGTGCTGTAAATAAAAACACAAGGCAGGAGAAGAGGACTAAGGGATGTAGGTGGTGAGGTCCTGCTTATCCCAAAGCAGGCATAGTAGGTCTCATTTAAACATTCTGTATGAAGTGAGGGAGCAAATCATGCAAATGCCTGGGAGCAAGCTTCCCTGGCAAACTAAGTGGGTAGTTCAATAGCTCTATGGTGGAAATGGGCTTGCCATTATGGTGACTTATAAGGCTAGAGTACCTGGAGGTCAGAGTCAGAGAAGGGCTAGCAGTTCAGGGCAGGAATTTGGGTTTTATTTTCAAGGGTTATTGCAAGCCACAGCAGGCAAGTTATAGGATCTGATTTATATTTTAAAAGATCACTTTGACTCCTATGTGGAAGATAGGCTGAGATGGGGGTCAGACTGAAACCAGGGAGGCATGCTGGGGGGCTCTGTTGCAGTGTTAGTGAATGATAATGATGATGGATTAGAACAAGGAGGAGTCAGAAGAGACGTGACAAAGTGATTGGATTTGACAGCTGTTTGGAAGGCAGAGCTCATAGAATGGGTTAGATGTGGGAAGTGAAGGCAGTAAAAAGAATTAAGGATGGCTCCAAGATTTCAGCTAGTGAGCAGAAGAACCAGGCTAGCATTTGCTGAAATGGAAAACCCTAGGAGTTGTCTGAGTGTAGAAGGGGGTGAGGGGAGAACAAATACTGGTTTTGAATGTGCTGAGTTTAAGGATCCTGTCAAAATAGCCTTTGGAAGGCATCATAAGAGTAAGAGTAACACACAGCCTGAGATTCAGGGCAGGGTTGATTCTACAGTAGTAAATTTGGGAGCCATTCGTGTAGAGATGGTATTTAACAACAAGACTGAATGAGATCTCCTAAGGAGTAAGCTCATGTGGGATGGATGAATAAATAAGCAAGCTTAAATGCAGGCAGGAGGATGTTAACAAGTTGATATAATCTAACAGATTGGACAAAGGCATAACAAGGTGGAGGATAAGAGTAAAAATAATTTTATTTTTCTCTTGTCTTAACAGCCAATTCAGACTTTTTCTTTTAGGCTGCCTGGAGAATGTACCTCCTAAATGTGGTGGGGGACAAAACAGGCCATAGGAACTCTCTGGAGTAGTTCCAATTTCTCTAGATGTGTATAAGGCATGTCAATCTACCTTAGGTAAATATGTAACTAAGCACTTCTCTGAGTGAGCACCTTATAAGCATGGGAAGAGGTGAGAGGAACAGATGTACACAATGTGATCCACATTAAGGAAGTGGGAAAGATTATGAGTCTAGTGTCTTAGACATTATGTGAGGGATGTCACCTGTACTGAAGAAAAAGGCAGGCAATCTCTCATTTTTTTTTTTTTTTTTTTTTTTGGTTTTTTGAGGTAGGGTCTCACTTTAGCTCAGGCTGACCTGGAATTCACTATGTAGTCTCAGGGTGGCCTCGAACTCTCAGCAATCCTCCTACCTCTGCCTCCCAAGTGCTGGGATTAAAGGCGTGCGCCACCACGCCCGGCTCAATCTCTCATTTTTAAGAAAAAATAATATTTCCCCTAATCACAGGTTTCATCAAATTGGAGACTTACAAGTCAAAAGTAGATCAGTGGGTCTGTCAAGTTCTATTTTCTATTTCAAACATATCATCAATGCCAATAGTTTTTCAGGCCATAGGAATATAATCACATCTAAAAAGACACTAAGAGGATTACAGTATTAGTAAGAGAAAGACACTGAAGAATTTCTTTTTATACTATTTTTAATTTGTATTTATTTTAAAGTATATAGAGTCTGTCTTTTGCTTTTCTTTTTAATCACAAGGCAGTAAAATTGGCATATTTTAAGGCTTCAGCCTCTTTTCACTTTTCTGATCTCTCTTCATGACTAGAGTATTCCATCTTTCTCTAAAGGCTATAAGAACTTCCCTAATCTCTGCTCCCCAGTGATCACAAATAGCATATCATAGCTCTGTGAGGTCCTCAAATGGGCAATGACAGACCCCAAACAAAGTCTGGTTATCTGTAGCTTTCCCAACAGTCCTATCTAGGTCTCAAAGGGTTAAATGTCTGTTTATAATGCCCAGTAGGTACTAACAAGAGCACTTGGTATTTTGAAATAGGCCAACTAAAACACACTCAACAAAGAGCAACATTGTGTGACTTTGGAAAGATCCAGGCATTTATACATTTTGGAAGAGTTTAATGTCTACCACATGCCAGTCACTCTGCTCCACCCAATAAGCTCTGGAGCTTGCTTAGGTATCACCCTCCAGGTGTTCCTGCTTTTTCCCAACTAGTTTCTCTTTTACTTTAATGTTGTTTTGTGGGTGTGACCCACTGAGTTTAATTAGGGTTGCCTATGTGAGCATGGGTGGAGATTATTTACCATGCAACTCACTAGTGGCTATACCACCAGTGGTATAGCCATTGGTAAGAAGAAAATGTTGGAGCCAAATTCTTAAGAAAAAACAAAAATGATGCAAGCAAAAAAGCAGAGAAAGAAGCAAGCAATCTTGGTGGATCCTTAAGTACTTTTTCTCTTTTAAGGTTGATGATAGGTAAATATGGTATACCTCCTTCCCATTAGAAGAATCAGTAGCCATTTTCAAATTTCTAAGAAGTTAGTTAGAAGAATCTTTCAGCCATGCTTTCTGCTGGCTTAAAAAAATGCCTTCATGACAAAGCTCAACGTTATGAGCTTTCAAAAATGGAATGAAAGAGGTATCAGTCTTTCCAATTAGGTCTATAGTTTGGGGAGAGTGTGATTATTAATGGAAATCATAAGAGTCTGAGCATCAGGTAACTAAGAATAATAAGTGTGAAAATCTGACATAGTTATTAGACACTGAGCCACCAACTATACCCCATGCACTGCTGGACAGCCTTCATAGTTTTATGACTTGGTGATTCCTCTTTGGAGACTAAGGAATGCTTATACCCTGGTAGGGATCTCAGCAGATATT
Organism: Orientallactaga sibirica; assembly: GCA_036365145.1. Classification (NCBI taxonomy): domain Eukaryota; kingdom Metazoa; phylum Chordata; class Mammalia; order Rodentia; family Dipodidae; genus Orientallactaga; species Orientallactaga sibirica. The sequence continues at coordinate 2,281,198 of JAEOAD010000020.1, forward strand.
AAAAAAGAAATAAAAAAGAAAAACAAAACAAAACAAAACAAGGCCAAAAGGAAACATGAATGGTAACTCTATAGTAGATCTAAGTTATAAGACATACAGACACTGTAGAGTAAAGGCATTTATGATACGCCCTGTGGTGGTTACTCTCTGTGCAGAGTGTACCTAGAAGGGGGAGAAATGGGAAACACATGGAACATGAAAAAGTTTCCTTACATATCTGGTAATATATAGCACAGACTATGGACCTTGTCTTGCTGGTAGGAATGTACACAAGAGTAAGGGGTTCTCCAGGGAATATAGGTTCAAAAAGTTTAAGGAGCCCAGAACATTAGGCGCTCACTTTGCCCATTGCAAATATTTCATTTACTATGTTCCAGGAGTGATTATGTTAACTGTCTTTACAACACAATCACAAGAATGCAAGGAAGACTGAACTGAAGTGATAATGATAGTCTCAAGCCCAAGCATTAGCAGAGGGCAAACACAAGCCTTGACCAACTAGCCATGCCATTTCTACAGCCTTGGTGTCTTGAGGAAGTCAATCAGGGATAATGGGTGGGAAGGAGCTGCCTGTAGTTATTTTGTTCTACACAGGAAGGATCCTTCCCTACTACTGGTGAGAATCCAACCTCAGCTAGAGCTATTCTCACGTGTGCACAATTCACCCTGTCAGGACTGAGAGCTGCAAACACTGTTACAGAGAGGTTCCTACTCCCAGCTTTGGTATTCTGATTTGTCTGCAGGCAAAACCCATTTTCTAAACTCTACACCTATCATTTCTTTAATGAAGCTGAGAACCTTTAAGTGTTCAGTTTAGTTTCCAAGAAATTGGGTCTGACTTATAATAACCTCCCCTGATGTTCCTTAGAAAGTTTATAATACAACTGAAGGTGAATTAAATTAAGTGATAACTGTGGAAAGGCAGGCTTTGTCAGTCCAACTTATAGATAATCAGGTCTTGAATTTTCTCTAGTATATCTGATAAACCAAATGGGTTGACACTGCATGCCAGTTTTTTGCTACAGATTACTGGCTGGCAAACTTATCCTAGAGAATTGATTCCCAAAAGTGTTATCTTTTTGTGTCTAGTGGACTAGTGTAAGAGCTCTCTCCAAAGTCTTATGGTACATCTCTCCTTTAAAGATTTCAAATACTTGACACCAGAAACAAAAAGAGCATCTTTGTGGTAGTTTGAATATATGTCCCCCAATATATTCAGTGTTTTATTAGTTATAGTTTGCATCTGCAATCACCTTGCTAGAGGCAATGTCACTGGGGGCTGGTCTTAAGGTGTGGTGGGTTTGAGATTCCATTGTAAAGATATGCAAAGTGTGCCTAGCAGGAGTTCCTGAAGTGTGCTGTGTGACTTTTTGGCTATAGTTTTGCTCAGTGTGCCTGGTTGGTTTCTCTCTCTCTGCTTGGCCCTGTGAAAGCAGGCCGCTTCTTCTGCCATTATGGAACTTCCCCTGGATCTGTAAGCTTCAATAAATAATATCCCTTCCTCCATAACTGTGCCTGATCTGGAAGGTCATCTCAGAGAACCTGAAGCTGTCTGCTACAATCTTCTATTTAGACAATAAGTGGTTGACACATATTCCATGTTCAATTGTTGACTTTCATGAAACCTCTAGAAATTCAGTTTTAGCTTCTCCATGGCATATCTTATAAAATAAGGGTATAAAAACCGAAATTAAGTTCTAGTTCATGCCAATATTATCACATCTTCTTGTACATTTACTCCAAGTAAGAACCAGGATAAGGTCTGTGGCATGAATAAAACATGAGATCATGAGCATAGGGTACCTAAGACTGATAAGTGTGAAAATCTGACCCAGTCACTAGCGATTGAGCCACCAACTTACCCCAGCTCTCACTTTTTTTTTTTTCCCAAGGTAGGGTCTCACTCTAGCCAGACTGATCTGGAATTCACTCTGTATTCTCAGAGTGGCCTTGAACTCATGGCAATCCTCATACCACTGCCTCCCAAGTGCTGGGATTAAAGGCGTGCACCACCTCGCCCAGCTAGCCCTCACATTTTTATGCCTTAGTGATTCCTCTTTCATTGTTGCAATTCCTAGGAATGATCCTAAGAACTTCTGAGCAATAGTCTGAAGAACTACAATGGGTTCTTTGGAATTGAAAGCTGAGGTAAACATCTCTATAATGTGCAAAAAAGTTAATTCTGATAATCTGCTGCTCATTTTTTATAACTTCAGTTTCAATTTTAATTATTTAAAATTTTCCCTCTAACAAGAAACTTTCTGAATGACTACTACCTCATAATTTGTCAGTCAGCTCTTGAAACTTTGGCACACTGAACAGTTAACTATGTGCCTGCTTAAATGTGCATTCACTGAGTTTCTGTTCTGTCTGGGAGAAAGCTAAGGGTAGAATTCACTTCTCAGCTCTTATATTGCTAGTTCTCCAGATTTGTAATGGCTCTTAGTGCCCCTCAGATGCTTCCTCTAGAAAAGAGGAAAACAACACACAACCTGCAGGGTTCTAGTGGGGACTGAATTCATGTCAATAAAATATAGGACTCAAAAGCTTCTTCTGCTATCTAGAGGATCCAGAATGAGTTAAAAAATGCTATTTGCAGCATGAAGGAGACCACCTGAAGGACATATATTGAGGATCCCAACTCTATGCATTACAGCAGACTGATTCAAAGTCCATGAACATTTATTGAGTGCTTAGCTTCCCAATATTGTTTTAGGTTTCAGAGACATAGTTATTGTATTTAACAGAGATAAGTCCCTATATTCTCAGTTTTTATATTATAGTTGAGACAGAGAGAGAGACAATAAGTGCATACACAAGTAAACAAAAAAATTTATTAGGTAGTTATAAGTGATCTGAGAGGAAGCCACTGGGTAGGTATGGAAATTAGACCGCTTTAAGGTCATGACACTTGTTGAGATCTGAATGACATGATGGAAAAAGGCATATAAATGCCTGTGACAATGGGTCTCATTGTAGCCTGGACATTCTTTGACCCTTTCAAAATGTTAATGAAGCCAATAGTATTTTCATAATGCTAGGCAAGTATCATTTGCTCAAAGCACTTAGAACCAAATGTGTTTTAAATTCAGGCTTTTCCAAATTGTGGGACACTTGCAAATATACAAAAGGAGACATCTTATTGATGGGAACCAAATCTAAACAGAAAAGTAATTTATGTCTCATACATATGAGGTCTCCAAATTAAGACAGTCTTCTGTAAAACCACTTGATTACCCACCTGAGGTAAAAGGTAAGACTCTATTGTTGAAGACACCCTATGCTGCCAACACAAAACATGGAGAGACCTGGCTAGAATCTGGAAGAGAGCCAGTCACCGGACAGTTAGCCCATCTAGTGCTGGAAATCACTACTTGAGCTACTGGGGGGAAGTAGCCAACAATGGTCTAAGCAAAGAGGGGTCTAAGCTGCTCAGAAGCAACCAGCCTGACAAGAAGTATACACCAGTGCAGTGGTGGAACACAGCTTTGGTAGGTAGGTAACCAATAGCTTTCTGATTTGCTTAGAAATCTGCTCAGTGGAAAGGAACTTATATCTGGAACTGAGAACCAGGTCTGAATCCTATGGAGACAAAGATTATGCTCTCTAGTGTCAAGTTCCCACTAGTCTTTGGCTAAAAGAGGGGCTACAAGGCTAGAGAGATAACTTAGTGGTTAAGGAACTTGCCTGCAAAGTCTAAAGACCCAGGTTTGCTTCCTCAGAACCCATGTAAAGCCAGATACACATTGTGGCACAAGTGTCTGGAGTTTGTTTGCAGTGGCTACAGGCCCTGGTGTGCCCATTCTTCTATCTATCTGTCTGTCTGTCTGTCTATCTATCTACCTACCTACATACTATCATCTGTCTATCTGTCAGTCATCTGCCTGTATCTTCCTCTCTCACTCAAATAAATAAATAAATAAATAAATAAATATAAATAAATAAATAAATAAAAATTTAAAAAAACTAATAAAAGAGGGGCTACATCCATCAAATTCTCCCTAAATTAATAATGCTTATCCTATTTAAACTGTGGTGACTTCACTCTCCACTGGAGAATCTGTTTTTCTTTTTCAGAAGGTAGCAAGACCCAAGGAGATAAACTACCCCTCACACTTCATCCATGCCCCAGCTGAAACCACAGAGGAATTGGGGACATGAGCAAGAGTGCTGCTTCCATAGTGGGCTTGACAATCAGCACCAGGTGAAGGAGACAGATGATGAGGATACTCAACATTTACCAAAGCAGAAATCTGGAGGATCCTGAGAGCTCATCACTGAAGTAGACTTAAAACATGCCCACCATGTCTCAGAGAATTTTTGCAGAAGATGGGTGGAAAGATTGTAAGAGCCCCAGGTTGGGACGTCATGCCCAGAGGCACTGCCTCCCTCTAATAACTGACTGCTGCTCCCACAATGCATAACCCACAAGCCCATGGAGAATACCAAAAAACCCACTGAGGAGGGCCCCCATTGGAATGGGGGCAGGGAGGAGGGAAAATTTGGTACCAACACATGATGTATCCATAAAAAGTATGTTCACAATAAAAAAACATGAATACACAACATTTTAAGTGACAAAAGATATACACAATAGTTTGAAAAAAAAATGGTCAAACATGGAACAGATAATCCTCAGTGAGCTCACCCAAGAACAAAAAGATAATCGTAGCATGGTCTCGTTTATCTGTCACTCCTAACCTGAATCTACGTGACATGCAGCCAAACCTAACAAACACTCTGAGGACCAGACAAGGGGAGGGGGGATGGGGGAAGGTAAGGGTGGGAGGGAACGAGAGGGTGGGGGGAAGGACAAGGGGTGGGGATACAATTGGGACCCAAAAGGAAAAGATGCTATAAAAACCTTTACTCTGAACAACAGGCTAAAACACTGATCCTTCAGCAGGCCCGCAGAGGGAACACCCAAATCACAGGAATCTGGAGAGAGCATCATGAAGGCTAACCCTAATCTTGTCCTGCTTCTCTCTCTCCCTCTCACTCTCTCTTCCTACCTCTCCTCTCTATACTCACTTCCTCTATAATATTATCTGTCTTTTTCTTCCCTCACCTTTCTAGGTGCAGACTCGAAACTCCCAGTGCCAGCACGGGGTTAAACTCCACAATGAGCTCTTGATCTGAGACACCTACAAGGTTACTCCCGCCCCCCCCCCCAAAAAAAAAAGACAGACTTCTGTCAGAGTTCTTGGTGACCCACCAAAGGTTAATGGTAAGACCCTACTGTCGAAGATAGCATACGTGTGTGAGACCAAACACAGAGAGACCTGGCCAGAATCTGGAAGAAGGTCAGTCCCCAGACAGTTAGCTAGTCTAGTACCAGAGGGTGCTACATGAGCAATTGGGGGAAAATGTCCGACATTGGTCCAAACAACTTGCAGTCTAAGATACCCAGCAGGAAACAACTTGACGTAATGCTCATACAAGTGCAGTAGTGGCAAACAGCCATGGTGGGTAACCAACTGCTCTTGATTTGGCTAACAGATCCACTCAGTGGAATGCAACTCATTGCTGGAACTGGGAAATAAGTCAAAACCAGGTACAAAAATAAGCTCAGTCTCCAAGAGCAAGATACCACCAAATGTGAGCTAGAAGAGAGCCAACGCATACAAAATTCCCTCCAAAACATAGATGGTCATCCTTTCTACCTAGTACTAACTTTTCTCTCCGTTGGAGAATTTGCTTATCTTTTTCAGGTGGACAACGAACCTGAAGGGAGGATCAGCTAACCACACCTCACCAGCTGAAACCATAGAACAACGCAGGGGAAGGGCAAGAGTTCAGCGTTCATGGCGATCACGACACCAGAAAAAGGCCAAACGAGATAAACACAGAGAACATCCAACTCCAACTAAGCCAGATATCCAGAGACACAGAGGCTCCCAAAACCTCATCACTGAAACAGAGCTAAAATGACCCCAAAGTGGCTCAGGGAAACTCGCGGAAGAGGGAGCAGAAAGATTGTTAGAGACACAAGTTGGGGCATTATGCACAGAGACTGGGTCCTACACCCCAGAACTCTTGACTAACCTCACAATGCACAACCCACATTCCCCATTGATGAGGGTCCCTTTGAAAGTGGGAGGACAGGGAGGAGGAAAATCAGAATAATATAAATAAAATAAATAAATTAATTAAAAAAATAAAAAAAATTAAAAAAAATAAAAAGATGTACACAATAAAGTTTTATTGCAAACTGAAGTGTGATTCATTTGTAGAATGTTCATTTGTAGAATGGTTTTAAGCTTAACAATCATAAAACAATTTTTTCATAGAGCATTTTTTTTTTTTTTTTTTTTTTTTTTTTTTTAGTTTTCAAGGTAGGGTCTTATTCTAGCTCAGGCTGACTTGGAATTCCCTTTGTAGTCTCACGGTGGCCTCAAAATCACGGTGATCCTCCTACCTCTGCCTCCCAAGTGCTGGGATTAAAGGTGTGCACCACCATGCCCAGCCACAGAGCATGATTTTTAATAGAAAGAATGACTGACAAACGATCGTTATTCAGATGTGGGTATTTGGGAGATGTTTTCTTGAAAATGAAGAGGTGAGTGAGCTGACACTTCAAGGAAAACAACTGACAGTATTTGTTGCCAATGATAAAATTTTTGAAAAATGTATACTTGCTACTATGAGTATGGCAGTTTCTCAAAATTTGAAAGACTTTTCTGATACCACTGTTGGTAATATTAATCTGTGAAATTTTTGACATTGTAAAATGGTGTCACCATTTTATGATATAACTCAGAAATAACATTTTCCAAAAAATTCTATTTTTACAAAACTACACTTGGATAACAGATGCATCCTTTTAGCCATTTTAGGGAGACTAATGAATTAATACAATTGGGTATGAAAAGTTTATTTATATGGTTATATATTTAGTATTGAAACTAACTTTTAAGACATTATGAACTCTCAAATTTTGATGTAGTATTAAAGAAGGAAGCCTACAATCACTTTAAAAGCTTATTAAAAAATCCCTTCTTTAACAACATAGCTACATGAAGCTAAGGGGTTTTCATATAAGAAGAAAAAACTGGGCTGGAAAGATGGCTCAGTGGTTGAGGCCCTGCCTTCAAAGCCAAAGGACTCAGGTTTGATTCCCTAGTGGCCACATGAAGACAGATAGACAGATATACAAGGTGGCACATGCATCTGGAGCATTTGCAGTGGCTAGAGGCCCTGGTACATCCATACCTACCTTCCTTCCTTCTTTCTTCTTTCTTTTCTTTTCTTTTCTTCTTTCTTTCTTTCTTTCTTTCTTTCTTTCTTTCTTTCTTTCTTTTTCTTTCTCTTTCCCTCTCTCTCCCCTCTCAAATAAATAGATAAATTAAAAGAAAGAAAAACTATATATCATACCAGACTCAATGCTGAAACAGATATTAGAATCTAAGTGTCTTTATTCCAAGCACTAAAGAGATTTTGAAAAATATAAAACAGTGCCATTCTTTTCGCTATTTAAAAATATAGTTTTCTTATAGAGATGTTATGCATGTTCATAAACAGTAAGTTTACTACTAGTGTTATTATTATTATTTTGGTTTTTCAAGGTAGGGTCTCACTCTAGTTCAGGCTGACCTGGAATTCACTATGTAGTCCCAGGGTGGCCTCGAACTCATGGTGATCCTCCTATCTCTGCCTCCCAAGTGCTGGAATTAAAGGCATGTGCCACCATGCCTGGCTTATACTATTATTTTTAAATGAATAAATAATTAAAAATGTTAGATTGTTTTGCATGTGTATGTAGGTTCGCATGTGTGTGGAGCACACACGTGTGTAATGTGTGTGTGTGCATGCAGGCCAGTGGTTGATGTTGAGAGGCTTTCCTTAATTGCTCTCCACTTTATTTACTGAGGCAAGGTCTCTCACTTGAAACCAGGGCTTGCCATTTCAGCTAGTCTAACTGGACAGCTTGCTCCAGGGATCTGCTCTCTCCCCTTTCTGAGCAGTGGGATTACAGGCAAACCACCATGCCAGTCTAGCATTTATATGGTTTCTGGGGAGCTGACCTCAGGTCATGATGTTTGCACAGAAAGAGCATTATATACTGAGCCATCTCCTCAGCCTAAATCCCTAATAAGATAAAACTAGATAGGTAAAACCCAAGTAAGTCAAAGCTCTTTGAAGTCCTCAGTAATTTTTAGAACATAAAAGGGATCCTGAGATTAAAAAAAATTAAAGAATTATTTGTCTGAGGCATATTAAACAATAATTTTATGTTTCTTTTTTAGTTTCTATAGATTTGTTATAATATTGTTAAATTTATTGTTACTTACATTTTTGTTATTATCAATGACAACTATTTGTGTGTGTGTGTGTGTGTGTGTGTGTGTGTGTGTGTGTGTATCAGGTTCTTACTACATAGCCCAGACTGGCTTTGACCTCATGATCCTTCAGCCTCAGCAAGTATTAGTATTACAGGCATGTATCACCTTACCAGCCTTGATTACTTTTAAAAAAAGTTATTTTTCTGTGTTACTGATACACAAAAGGGTTTTATATATACTAATTTTTGTATATTGATCTTATAGCTGGCAACTTTTCTAAACTTTCTCATTAGGTTTGTTTATTTTGTATCAGTCATATCACTAGCACAGAAGTCAGAAAGTTATAATCCAAACACAAAACAGGGCCCATGACCAGTTTCTGTAAATGTAACTTTCCTGGAACAGAACCCTATTCAGTCATTTACATATTGCCTAGAGGTGCTTTTATCTGACAATGGCAGAGTTGAGTAGTAGTGACAGAGAAGACTGGCCCACAAAGCCAAAAATACTATTTTTTAAAAAAAAAATGTTTACTCAACCCTATATCATGAACACTACTAATGGAGACATTTTGGCTCTATAGATCTACTATGTAGTATTTTTCTTGTCAGTTTAATTTTTTCTCATATTTATCTTTCTTTTCTTTACCTCCTCAAAGTTCGTTTACCAATTTTACTCTTGTCAAATCATCTGAGACTATTTTCCTAAGTCTAATGTTTACTGTATTTTATTAAGTTTTGAAATGTAATATTTTTCACTATCATTCAATTATAAGTATTTAAAATCTTATATCTATTTTTGTGAATGTGTGTATAATGTGTGTGCATTATGCATGAGTGTGCATGTGTGTGAACATGCATGTGGAGACCAGAGTTTCACATGAGGTGTCTTCCTCAATTACTCTCCACCTTAATTTTTGAGAGTCTCTTACTGAACCTGGAGTTCACCTACTTAGCTAGTCTAGTCTTGTTAGCCAATAAGCTTTAGGAATCCTGCTGTCTCTACTTTCTGTGTGCTGGGATTACAGTCAAATGCCTTGCATTTACGTGGGTGCTGGGGATTTAGACTCAGGTCCTCATGCTTGCATGCCAAACAACCCACTGAACCATATTCCCAGCACCCCTATTATGATATATTTGATCAATGAATTATTTAGAAATATTTTAAAATTTCCAAATTTAAGGGTAATTAGCAGAGATCTCTTAGTTACTGAATTCTAACTTGATTCTCATAGAATATGGCCATTATTAATTACAATGATTCTTAGAAATCTGTTCAGACTTGTTTCTTGTGTGGTATGAGGTAAAATTTTTATAGCTCATACCTTCTAGTTACTGGATGCAAAGTTCCTTATACCTTTGAATCAGACATGTACTTACCTGCCTTGGTTTTACATACTTTTACTACCTTTTTTTATATTGTCAGCATGACCAAGTAATCACTTGTAGAAATATATGAAATTTTTATTTTGCATATTTTAAGGCCATTTTAGAAATAATATATCTTTCCAATGAGTTAAAACTTTTAGCAATATTTAATTGCTTCTTCTCTCCTTATAATGCTTTGTGCCTTTAAGTATATTTTGACTGTTATCAAGAAAGCAATTTTAGCTTCTTTTTGATTAGTACTTGATGGAATACATTTCTAATCACTTTACTTTTGAGTTTTATATGTCAGAGAGGCCCTTTCTCTAAAGACTGTACAGCTGAAGTGCTATAATTGTTTTTTAAAATTCTTCATCATTTTCAAAAATATTTTATTTATTTGCAAGGGGGAGAGAGAGAGAGACACAGAAGGAAGGGAAGGAAGGAGAGAGGGAGAATATGGGCATGCCAGGGCCACTAGCTGCTGCAAACAAACTCTAGATGCATGAGTCACTTTGTGCATTTGGCTTTACGTGGGTATTGGGGAATTGAACCCAGGTTGTTTGGCGTCATAGGCAAGTGCCTTAACTACTGAGCCATTTCTCCAGCCCCCAAATTCTTAATCTTATTGTATCTGTCTTTTAGCCAGAAAACTTAAGAAAAGGTGTGTCACAGGGACAGATCATGAGTCTAGCCTATTGGGTGTTCAGGGACAGCTCACTCTTGCTGTGAATGTGTGAACCTGCTTTTCTCTGCCACAATGAAGCTTCCCCTTGAAATAGTAAGCCTGAAATAAACTCTTTCCTCCTATTAGCTGCTTTCTGGTTGGGTGTTTTGTTCCAGTAATGATGAAGTAATTGCTACATATCCACACAAACATACTATCTTTTCTTTTCTCTTTAGAAGTTTCCATAGCTTCCTACAAGCTTCAAAGTGCAACAGAAATCTCTCCTAAGTATCAGTGTGCTATCTTGCCAGAAGAGGGGTCTTCCATGGAAGGTTTTAAAAGAGCTTGAGACTGACACCTGATTGTTACTTTTGGAAAGCTTATGGTAGTTATTGTATAGAGAATTAAGTGTAGGGAGGGAAGAATAAAAGTATAGAGCCAGGTAGGGGGCTGAGGTAGTACTTTAGATGGGAAATAGAAATAACTTGTGATAATCAGACTTTTGTTGCTGTGACCACTATATGAAAGAAATAATGTAAAGAAGGAAAGAGGGCTGGAGAGATGGCTTAGCAGTTAAGGTGCTTGCCTGCAAAGCCTCAGGAGCCCGGTTTGGTTCCCCAGGATACATGAAAGCCAGTGCACTAGGTGCCTCATGTGTCTGGAGTATGTTTGTAGTGGCTGGAGGCCTTGGTGCACCCATTCTCTCCCTCTCTCTTTCTGCCTCTCTAAAATAAATAAATAGAAAATAAAGAAGGAAAGATATATTTTGGCTCATGGTTTCAGTGTGTGATTGCAAGAGCTAAGGTTCTGGTCTGTGTGATATAGAATACCATGGTGGGGGAGCATGTGGCAGAGGTTGCTCACATGCTGGTAGCTAGGAAGAGATAAAGAGTGTGTCTCTGCTGATGGGTTCTTTCCTCTTCCTCTATTATTCTATCTGGTCCCTACATTATGGGGTGGTACTTTCCACACTCAGGAAGGGTTTCTATAACCCCCAACTCTCCCACACACCAGAGGTATGTTCTACTAATATCTTGGATATTTCCCAATTCAATTAAGTTGTCAATTGATACTAATCTTATCCTTGGTGTAGAAGAGAAGCAGAGGAGAAGGAGAGAAGTGAAATGACTTAACATCTGATTAGATATAAAAACAATAAGAGTTGTTGAGAATTTGAATCTGGAAAGTGAAATGCATGATTCCTGGCTGATGGTTGGTGGTGACTTTACTGAGATAGGATAGTTGGGAGATAGTTTCCAGTGATGTGTTGAGTAGGGTCTATCTAGGAAGTAATAATTCTGTTTTGTAATGTAAAATTAAAAATGAATATCAGTTTTGAGACTTCACCTAAGTAGATTTGCTAATACCCTATTTGTCATATAAACCTGGCATTTGAGGGCTGAAAATAACATTGGGAAGTCAGTGCCATGAGTGTCTCAGAAGAAATATCATGTGAAAGAGCAAAGTGAGTGATAAGGTCCAAGACCAAGCATCAGGGTACACCAATTCAGAAACTGAACAGAACAAACAACATTGGTGAGTTAGAAGGAAAAGTCCAGGAGAGGTGCTGAGATGGTGGTCTGGAAAATAAAAGGTTTCAGAAAGAAGGGAGTGATTGTAATGGCTGTTGAAGGGCTGAGAAAGACAAAGTAATAAGGTGTCAAGTGGTAGCTTCCATATGTACAGTTTTAGTGGGTATTAGTGTCAGAAACTTTAATGGAGTATATTGAGAATAGCAGATGAAGGAGTAAAGATAATACTTGTAGCTAAGAAATTTAAGATATCTTATGTGAAAGGAAGCAGTTCAGTGTGGAAGAAGCTATAAGTGGGTATGACATAAAGTCTTTCATTGGACAATGTTAAAGGTTTTCTATTCCAATAGGAAAGATTTAGTTGAGAAAAATCTATGTAGGACAGAAAAAGGGATATTTTCAGGGTCAAGTTGACTTTGAAAAGGTCAAGCACTCAAATCTCTAAGAAGTTTTTAAAAAGTGACATAGATCATGTGTATTGCATAAGCCTCCCATATGACCTAAAAACAGAAGGGCTAGGACATCTACATTATACAAGGACCATTAAGTGATTTCTCATGAGGTTTAATATATCTTAGCTTCAAACTCACCCACATCACAGAATCTGATGGTCAAAACAACAGTATAAATATGATCTTGGTCCAAAAATTGTTTGGTATCTATGGCAATAGATAATTTTTTATGGCTTGAATATGAAATGTTCCCTAAAGGCTCACTTTTTTTTTTTTTTTGGTTTTTGAGGTAGGGTCTCACTTTGGCCCAGGCTGACCTGGAATTAATTATGTAGTCTCAGGGTGGCCTTGAACTCACGGCGATCCTCCTACCTCTGCCTACTGAGTGCTGGGATTAAAGGTGTGTGCCACCACGCCCAGTTAAGGCTCATGTTTTGAAGGCTTGGTCCCCATCTGGTAGTGCTACTTTGGGAGGTGTATAAGGTACTTTTCTAGTTGCTGTGACAAAATACCTGATAAAAACAACTTAAGGAAGGAAGGGTTTGTGTTGGTTCACAGTTTGAGGGTCCATCCATCATGGAGGAGATGGCATGGTAGTAGGAACATGGAATTATATTCACTCTGCAGTCAGGAAGCAGATGGTGATGAATGAACCTAAAAAAATTATTTATTAGAGACAGAGAGAGGGAGAGAAAGAGAGGAAGAGGGGAAGAGAGACAGAGAGAGGGAGAGAATGGGTGTGCCAGGGCTTCTAGCCCTTGCAATCAAACTCCAGATGCATGTGCCACCTTGTGTATCTGGCTTACATGGGACCTGGAGAATTGAACCTGGGTCCTTAGGCTTTGCAGGCAAGTTCCTTTACTGCTAAGCCATCTTTCCAGCCCACAGTTTATTTTCGTATTCAGTCTAGGACTCAAGCCGATTGAATACAGTTGCTCACGGTAAAGGTAGGTCTTCTTACTTACATAAACTTAATCTAGAAATTCTCTCACAGAAAAAGTCCAGAGGTTTGTTTCATGGTGATTCTAAATTCCTTCAAGTTGATACTCAAAATTAATGATCACAGCATGTTAAGGAACTTCAGGAGTACTATCTGGAGGAAGTAGGACACTGGAGCCATGCCCTTAGCTGCTCTCTCTTGTCCCTGCCCTTACCTTCCTCTTTGCTTCCTGACTTCTAGGAGGTATAGAATCAGTACCACTGCTGCCATGATGTTTTACCTCACCACAGACCCAAATCAACAAAGTCAAGGACTATGACTGAAACTGTAAGCCAAGATAGAGCTTTCCTCCTTCCAATAGTTTCTCCCAGGTATTTGTTACAATAACAAGAAAATGATTAACTCAGTGATCAGCATCAATCATATTGCTGAAGGAGCTGTAAGAAAATTTTCTAATTCAGTCTTTTATCCATTTTATGCAACATAATCCTAAAGGTCTTAAAATGGATACCTCCCTATGTTGTTTATAAATAAAACCTAAATCAACTGAATTAGATTTAATATTTTATATTGTACTGATTTTAGGATAAATTGTCACCACTTGATAAATTTCAAATTTAGGACATATAATTGAAAGACTGTCATATTTTAATTAGTGGTTTTTAATTAATGTCATACAAAATATATTAAAATCAATGAGTTTTAGAAATATGACAAATAAGAGGTTGGAAATCACAAAAATTCTATACAAATTCTATACAAATGTCAGTTATTTATAAAATAGAGCTATAGCACACATCAATGGTAAAGTGTTTGCCTACTATGCCATGTTCCATCCTTAGCAAAAAATTATTCACAAAATAAAGACTTATTAGAAGTTTCTCTTGTTCAAGGCATTCAGTATGAAATGAAAGCAAATTATGTTTGGTCTCTAATATGAAGGAGTTTAGTGCATGAAGCATATGAGTTTGGATAACCCAAATACCTAATAACATGTAATACGCACTATTTGAGTAGCATTCAGAACTCAGCAGCCCATGAATGCAGGGAGGAAGAAATAACTTTCAAGAGGGGCAATGAGGGAAGCAGCATGGAGGAGGCAGTCCTTGAGCCTGACTCATCAGAGGAGTTGTATCTTAACAGGCATTTGGGAAGGGGAAGTACTATACATTCATAGGACACATAAGACAAACACATAAAGATGCAAATGTGTAGTGTAGTATACTCAGAGACTAGGAAGCACACTGGCCGGGGATATTGAGGGATTATGTGGACTCAAGTTTATGAGGCTTCTGAGCCAGGAGTACCCAGATTTAAAAAGAAAAAGTTATTAACATCAACATCTGACTAGTGATGTGCAAGTTGGCCAGTAAGATGCTTGAGAGCCAGGCTCATGCCTTTAATCCTGGAACTTGGGAGGTTGAGGTTAGAAAACCACCATGAATATATGGCTAGTCTGGGCTACATAGGGAGTTCTAGGTCAGTTTAGGCTACACTGAAAAAAACAAAAGAAAGAACCCGGAGACAATCTTCCAAAAGCAGGCCTTGTTTAGTCTTGAGAAATCCAGACAATGGTAGGTGGTAGGGATAGAAAGACTATGACAAATTGTATGTTATTTTTGTGTAGCATTGCCTAAAATACCTGACAGAAACAACTTAAAGGAGGAAAAATTTTCCTCAGCTCACAGGTTCAGAAGTTGTAGTTCCTCACATGCATGGCATTGAGAAAATAGAGTACTGAATACATGAAGGGATAAGAGCAATTATAGCATTGAAGGGCATACCTCAATGACCTATTTATTCCAACCATACAGGAAGTACCACTAATTCCAAATAATCTATTCAAACATTGAATCTATCAATGGGTTGTATTAGAGAGCTCATGGTCTGTGTATTTCTCAGAATACATTCAATGTGACACCCAGAGATAGGCTTTACTATATCCTTTCTGCTTATTAACATAACCAGGTTGACAACATCACACAAATGGATAGCTGAGTCAGATTTATCATAAAGAGAATCCCAGAGGTGGGACAACTAGACAGTAAGGACACAGAGTTTATGTGGGGTTGCATGTGCATTGGGGACAGGAACTGTGTGCTTTGTTAATCATTGTGTCCAAGGTCTATGTCTATTCCTAAACCATAGTTACAATAAATGTTCCTTGTTATTTCTTCTCTCAAAGACTGTGTGTGTGTGTGTACATGTACATGTTTCTTGATACTGGGAACCAAACCCAAGATCTTACATGTGTAGGGTGCCCTGCTGCTAAAGCTACATCCTCACCCCTCCCTCTGTGTCTTTAACTCAATCCTGTAATATGTATTGTGCATATGCCCTGTGTTCTGTGCTAGGCACTAGGGATGCAAGGGAGGAATGGTGGCTGGGGAGGTGTTGTAGTGGCTGCAATAATTCTCCCTTTAATGTAGGCTGATGGGTGGTTCCCTCAGCACCAATTCTGGGTTTGGTATGGGACTTGCTTTCACTAAAATAGAATAGGAAATGTGGTAGAAGCAGATTTGAAAAATGTTTGAATAGTGAGTACTTGCTCTCTCCTGTCACTTTTGGGAGGCTAAAGATCCATAGGAAGAACTCTAGGATAACCTCCTGGAGTTGAGAGATAGTAGACAGAGAATAGCCATCCTAAATGAGGCCTTCTCCAACCAGCCATCCCATGACAGTGATAGGTTAACTTTTCTTAAAGGACCAGAAAGTGATTGTGTTAGGTTGTGGGCATATAATCATCTCTATCACAAGTACTCAACTTTGCTGTCATAGGGTGAAAACACCACAGACTATATGGGTGTGGCTATGTTCCAATAACACTTTTTTTTTTCTTACCAAAACTGGTGGCAATGCTATGGGCTATTTTTCACCTACATCTATCTCAGATCAGCTCAACTGAAGGCTGTCCAATAAGAACTGCCCAGAGAACTTATAGAACCATAAGAAATAATATGTGTTTGTTGTTTTAAGCCAAATAAGTCTGGAAATATTTTCTAGACAGCAAATAGTAATTAATAAAGTTGGTATAAAACCTACAAGGCTTTGACTTTGTATTGAGCCCTTAAAATCCACCTGTGAATGCAGGATACATGTGCAGGAAACATTGAAATAATAACATAAGACAATATGCAATTATATGTTAAAGTACACAATGTAGAATAATTAAAATCATTATATTTATAAAAAGTAAATATTAATGGGCAAAAAAATCAAACTTGGGTTGATTATAAATAATATGCAGATAGTGAAAATTTCTTCCAAACAGTTCTGTTTCTTTATGCTGTCTGCTTTTAAGACTGTGTAGTCCAGTAGATTAGGTACTCCTCTACCAGGACAGTGTATGCCTTATTTCCTATGTCCTGAAAGTTTACTGTAGTGTTTTGTTCAGTCAGGCTCAGTATGTGTTGAACTGAATGTGGTGTTTTGAATGAAATGTTCCCTATAAGCTCATATGCTTTGAATACTTGGTCCTCAGCTAGTGGCAATTTGGAAAAGTTGTGGGGACTTTGGGAGGTGGAGCCTTGCTGGAGGATATGTTGCTGGAGTAGGGGTAGGCTTTGGGGTTAATATAGGCCAGCTCCAAGCCCATTTCCTTCCTCTGATGTGGAGATGTAACCTAGGCTTTCTGCTCAGATCTGTCATGCTTTCCCCACCCTATGAAACCTACCTTTGAAAATGCAAGCCAAAATAAACCCTCTCCTACCATAAGCTGCTTCTGTCTGGGTGTTTTGTTCTAGTAACCAGAAGGTAAATAAATCAGTAAGCCTAGACCTGGAAAGAAGGAAGGCATAAGTGGGGAACTTAGGAGGTAACCAACTGCTTCTGCTTGATGGGAAGGAATCCATGCCTGTACTGATAATTGAGTCAAAAGCCTGTGGCTTGGCTGGAAAGATGGCTCAGAAGTTAAGGTACTTGCTTGCAATGCCAAATGACCTGGGTTCAATTCCCCAGTACCCATGTAAGCCATATGCACAAAATAGTGCATGTATCTGGAGTATGCAGTGGCTAGAAGCTCTGACACACCTATTTCCCCCATTTTCAAATGAATGAATGAATGAATGAATAAATAAATAAAATAAAATATTGAAAAGGAAAAATAAGTAGCTAAATAAATATGTTTTTTAAAAGCCTGTGGCTTAGAAGGCCATAGACCACAAGGGGGAAGCTACCACTGTCCTTCAGCTCAATGAATACATTGTGTCCATCAAATTGCCCTCTCAATGGTTATGTTTGAGACTAATAGGTTAGGGTCCTTCTCACTTTTTATCAGAGAAACTTCTTTTTACAAATGATGAGCACTGGGGAGATTCAAGTTTCATCAAGTTGATGCAAAGAAGACAGTTTAGTACTTAGCACTAGACAAGACAGCTCTATCATACCCACCAGGGCTCAAGGAACATTGTGGAGATGGCACAAAGAGCATTAGTGCTGCTTTCACTGCCAGCCAGAGCAGTTTTTCTATGGAGATGGCAGTAGATATTGAGAGACTCAAAATTTATCAAACTACTGAACATAAGAAGCTGCTGAGAGTTCAGCACTAAGTAAGACATCTCTACCACACCCTCCAAGGCTCAGGAAACATTGTGGAGGTGGGGGAGCAAAGAATGTAAGAGACACAGAGTGGGAAGGAGTACTTTGGGGAACTGTCCTCTGGATATGACATCAGAGTGGACACTGTTGCCTACACAGATCAGTACACTATTGAGCCCATCAACACTTTGACATAAAGGATGGAAGAGACAAAAAGAATGAGACATCAAACAGGAGTTTAGTGGATAGGAATAGAAATGAGAGGAGAAAAGAGTGTAATGGGAAGGGAATATGAATGTTCATGTATTAAAATTCTCAATTAAAATATATAACTTAAATAAAGATAGGAATTAATGGGAAGAATGGTGTTCATGGGAAGGGGAAAATGAGAGGGTAATTGGGGGTGGAGATAAGAAATATATGTGTGTGTGTGTATGTGTATGAAAATGTCAAAAATTAATGATTTTGTTAAAGTGGGGCTCTTTAACCTCTGACAAATGGGGGCCACATACGAGTCAATGCGGTATGCTCAAGATAGATCAATGGCTTTGATGGAGTACTGGAGTTGGGAAGAAGCAGAAGGTCCAGGGCAAGGGTAGGGAAATAAAGCAAAATGAAGGACTTGGAGTCCTTCCAGGGGAACAAAGTGACCAAGTCGGTATGTGAGATTAGTTAGTGGTGAAGGAGACAATGGATTCCTGGAAAGGAAGACAATTAGGACAGTGTAGTCATCCAGGAGAGAAGGAACAGGCTAGACAGACCAGCAGCTGTCATCTGGTAAACTGAATAGAGCATGCACTTCAGAGCCAACAGTAAGACAGAGTGGATATCTCAGGCATTCTCTCATGCTACCTTACTGTGTAGTATATTGTTATGAGTAGTGAACACATTATAGTATAAGCTCAAGAAGTATTTACTGACTTCATTCAGCAAATATTATGTATTATTTACAAGTCAGGTGTAATTTGTGGCACTGGAGATACATAGGAGATATAAGCAAATATTTCTGATGATCTTTAAAATTTTAATTCAATTTGTACCCAAAATATAAACAAAATCACTTCAGCTTTCTACAATGTTGTAGAACTTTTCCTGAAGTCAAAATTTGCTTTTTCCCCTCTAGAGTTAAAAAAATACCTGAAAAGTATCCAAAAATCCATTTGTGCATGCAATTCAGAGATTTTTTAAAACTGGTACTAATTTACTATGCACCACAGAAAACAGTAGTGATGTATTAGAGAGCCCCTGTCCTGAAGGGTCCTGAGATAAAATAATACAAATACAAATACAAAATTATTACATGGTAAAGAAAGTAGGGTCTCCAAATGTGTATTGTCTTTTCTTGTTCTGCTTAAAAGGTTAGTTACTTCCATCAAGTATACTCTTACTCCTGGCTCTACCTATCAAATAAACTGGCACCTATCTATCATTTGTTATCTATGTCACAGCTACTTGCGTGTATCTAGGTTCTCTGCTAGATGGTGAACTCTAGTTTAAGGACTGAGCTTTGGTTTGCATGGCCTTGCATAGGCAGCATGATGGCTACAAAAGACAGGAAAAATGTGGAAAGACAGAGGAGTGCCAGTTGAAAGCTCAAATATCTTTGCATTAGCTTATGAAATGTACAATAATGAACAAGACAAAGGTCCAGAGTATTTTGTAGAAATAAGAAGTTACTTTGCTTTTAAAGAGACCACAAGTATTTTTGAAATGTCATTTTGCAGCTGACTAAATCACTCACAGCAAATGACCTAAAGTGACATGTGAAGATTTTAGAAACATAAATATTTGGTGACAATTAAAGCTAATATCTTTATATTTCATAATATTCTTTATAATTCTATATATTCTACATAAATTCTTTATATATTTGGCACTTTTTGTTTTCAAAGAGCTTCTCATGTGACTGTAGGGAAAAATCCAGGGTGCACAGAAGGCTGGCATCTCTTACCCTTTCACAGAGGTAATAAGGTCAGAGGATCAAGAGCCATTTCTATCAGACTACTGGATCTCAAAGAAACACTATGTTTCACAAGATTTGGGAAAAACTGAATGTTCTTTCCGTCCTTGGATGGGACCAAATACAATTTTTTGGATTTGGGAATTTGGGAATGACTAGAGCTTTAAAGTAACATCTGCTAAATAAAAAGCAACATTGCCCAGTGGGAGAGTTGCATGTTCTTTCTTTCTTTTTCCCTTTTTCCTTTTGATTGTGTATAGTATACACATGTGTACACACTTGCGATGCCCCCATGAGCTCACCTGTAGTGAGATGTGCTACCCTAAAGTAGCTGAAGTGGAATTTTGAGTGTTTTGCTCCATTAACTCATTAGTCTTCTGCCTGTTCTTATTTGAGCTGGTGTCTTTTCCTTATGCCAAAGCATGCCATATTTCCATGAGCTCCAGTACTTCTCAGGTCTTGGCTTCCCTATGGGATTAGGGTTGCAGACACTCCCAGTTGTTTATGTGGGTCTCAGGATTCAAACTCAAGTAGTACCTCAGGCCTTCTCTGGTACTTATGCTTGCATAAGAAGTGCTCTTAACTGCTGAGCCATCTTTCCAGCCTAAGAGCTATGTGTTCTAAAGGTTACTTCAACTTCTTCACAGAAGAGAATAATTGGCATCCCTCCTCCCTAGACTTTATTTGAATTTCCACAAATAGTGATGCTCTCCAAGATTCTCATTGTACTCTAAAACTCTGACTCAGAGCATTTTCACGGTTGGTCTTTACTGTACTGGTCTGTGAGGGCTGGTGGGAAAAAGATGAGTGAGCCATGGCACAGATGCACAAGTTGCAGGCGAGAAAGTTGGACAAGCCTAGAAAACAGCAGGAATCTATACTCTTTCATGTCAGTCCCAGAGCTCACACTGGGTTCCACTCTGCTTCAGCACAATAGTGGAAAAGTGCCCTCCCTAGCCCACTGCCTTTTCAGCTTTAGGAAGCCCCTTCAATGAAAGCAGCTGTGAACAAGAGAGTCAAATTGACATTCTGAAGCATTTTGTTATGTCTGAGTTAATATATGGGTTCCTGTGAATGACACCCTTCTAACTACAGCAATGTCATAAAGACAATCAGTTACTATGTGTCTGGCAAGTTAATGACTATAAGCCCAGGGAATGAGAGAATGGAAAAATGTTAAACATAGAAAAAAAAGAACTTTAAGGAAATGTAGAAAAAGCTGAAGAGTCACCATTTCCTTCCCTAAATAACTACATTAAACCTCTTGTTTAGGATAAAAAATCTGAGAACATAATTTTAATACTATGCTCATGTGAACAATCCTATGTAGAAAGAAGATAAAGCTAGGAGGGAAATTAGCTAAAGATAAAGAAAGAAAAGGAATAGATAGACATAGAGAAGGAGGGAAGAACAAAAGAAAATGCGGGAAGCCTCCTTGCTAAGATGCCAGGCTGACAAGACAGGGATACAATCATGCAGTCAGGTCTTGGGGATAGTAAAAGTGAAACTTTCTGCTAGCTTCCTCATCTCCAGAGGGCGACACAAGCTAATAATCACAACCGTCTACTCTGAGGTAGGTACAGAGTACAGAGCTGTTGTTTTCTTTTTCTTCTTTTGTGGTGCTGAGGATTAAACCCAGGACCTGTGTTTACATAGTCACTGTGTGTGCTACCACTGAACTACATTCCCAACCCATGATGTGAAGTTTGCTTTTTTTATTTTTTAATTTTTTTATTTAGTTATTTTTTGGGGTTTTGAGGTAGGGTCTCACTCTAGCCCAAGCTGACCTGGAATTCACTATGTAGTCTCAGGGTGGCCTTGAACTCATGGCAATCCTCCTACCTCTGCCTCCCGAGTGCTGGGATTAAAGCGTGCACCACCAAGCCCGGCTAAGTTTGCTTTTGTAAAAAATGTGATGTTTCATTTTGTCATCTAGATCCTAACAACTTTGCAAGGAAGGAAATTCTATCCATTGTACTGGTAGCAAAAGAGTCCTGAGGTCCTCAGTGGTGGAACTGGGCTCTAGACAAGTACTCGCCAATGGAAAGCATATTGCTATCACAAATGATTCCCTACCTTAAGATTAAGCCTCATGGAAACTCTGAGAAGTGAATATTTTTATTTCTATTTTTTTTCTGGCAAAAAAATGGAGATTTTTAAGACTTTGAAAAAGCCACTCACTCTTAGATATATAGCAACAAGAGGCCAAAAAACATGAAAACTGGGGCCTGATTAAACACTCCTTCTATTTCATCACACACCCTCCTTGAAGAAGGAAATGGTTCCTTCCTTCGATCCTATCCCAAATTCTAGCCTGTAGCTTGTGGCTGGAGATATACCAGACTAATCAGGTCCCACATGGAAGTTAGGGACACTGACTGTCCACAGCCATTCAACTGTGATGCTTCATTGGATGAGTATTCCAAATCTTGCAAATGTTAGAGTAACCTAGCTTATGTTCTCACACAGTACAGCAATTTTTTTTTTTTTTTTTTTGGTTTTTTCGAGGTAGGATCTCACTCTGGCCCAGGCTGACCTGGAATTAACTATGTAGTCTCAGGGTGGCCTTGAACTCACGGTGATCCTCCTACTCTGCCTCCCAAGTGCTGGGATTAAAGGCGTGTGCCACCACGCCTGGCATCAGTACAGCAATTTTATGTATTATAACCCCCAAGCCACAAATGTGATTCTACAAGACAGTGATTCTCTTTCTCATAAAAAACAAAGTCACAGGTTTTGGGGTTCCCTGTGTGGACAGTGTGTGGTGGGGCATGGTGGTGTACAGTGAGTAGGCCAGACTCCTGTTTCCCAGCTCCTCCCACCTCCCTGGTCTGGGTTCCGTGCAGGGACAGTATGAGGGATGGTGAGGTGGTGTAGTGTGAGAAGGCCAGACATCTCCTTCCTGGCTCCTCCCAGTTCCCTGGTCCAAGTTCCCTGGGTGCTGGAGGGCACTGCCCAGAGTAAGTAGGCCACATCCCTGTTCCCTGGCTCTTCCTAGTACCCTGGTTCTGGTAGGTCCCATTGTGCCTTGCTTGGGGAGGCCTGGTTTCTGTGTGAGGTGTGGAATCAGGCCTTTTGCTCTGGTATCCTGACTGGCCACTGGGTAACAACATCCCTGTGCACCTGAGTTAGAGGGTAAGTGGGCCAAAGGACAAAAACTTGCTTCCTCCTCAATAAAATAAAGAGTCTCCTTAAAAATAGGTAGACAATAATACAAAAAAGCCAATGAAAGTCAGAAAACTGAGAGATCTCCACCAAGGATGCCTAGTCCTACAATGGAAGCCTCCGATTAAATCATAAAGAAATCAACAGAAATTCATTCACAAAATGAAAATAAAACAACCAATGAGACTCTGATCAAAAAGATGACTGAATTGGAAGCAAACCATCAAAGAACCAAAATCATATCAATGAACAGAATTGTCTCTTAGAGCATTCAGCTTTTGACAGTAGACTTAACTTAATTGAAGAAAACATTAGAACCTTCCAAAGAGATATGAATAAATTGAAGGTGAGTCAGGAAATGGAAGATCTCAACAAACAGTTGATTAAGCTTAATGAAGTCTTGATCAAATGCAAGAATGAATTCCAGGAAGCATCAAGAAAATCAGAACTTGAAATGAAGTCATACCTTAAAAAAGATATGGGCACGATGCAAGCTAACACAACAGAAAACAAAAATCAAATCAAAATTATAAAAACCTCTCTAGAGCCTCTCACCAACAGAGTTACTCAAGTGGAAGACAGAACCTCTGACTTAGAAGACAAGACAGAAGAAATTAATTGGAAGGCAAAAAACTTTGTTAATATAAAAAAATCAAGTGAGCAGAATATGAGGGAACTGTGGGACACCCTAAAATGGCCAAACATCCAGATCGTGGGTATGCCAGAAGGAGAAGAAATCCAGGCCAGAGGCATAGAGACCATATTCAACAAAATTATTGAAAAAAATTTTCTGAATCTCTCAAAAGAGAGGCCCATCCAGATACAAGAAGCCCACAGAACAACAAACAGACAGGACCAAAGAAGAAACTCTCCAAGGCACATCATAGTTAAAACTCTTAACAATGAAAACAAAGAGACAGTGTTAAAATTAGAAAGAGAGAAACAACTCACAACACACAAAGGCAATCCCATCATAATTATATCAGATTTCTCAGTGGAAACCATTAAAGCCAGAAGAAATGGAATACTTCAAAGTCTGAAAAACTATGGCTTCCAAACTAAGCTACTCTACCCAGCAAAAGTATCCCTCATCATAGACGGTGAAAGAAAAGCTTTCCATGAAAAAAGTCAACTCTATGATTATATGAACACAAAGCCAAACCTACAGAGACTACTTGAGGGAATACTACACATAGAACAAACAACCAATCTCAAGAGCCAACAAGAATAACCAAAATAGATCAGGTTCAACATAGTACAAAACACAAGAAAGCACCAAGCCCCATAAAACACCTCATCATGGCAGGGATTAACTCAAACCTCACAGTAATAACCCTAAATATTAATGGTCTTAATTTACCCATCAAAGGACACAGGTTATCAGTATGTATCAAAAAACTGGACCCTGCTGAAGAAACCCATCTCACCACTAAAGATAGACACCTCCTCAGGATGAAAGGTTGGTAAATGATATTCCAAGCAAATGGAAATAAAAAAACAAAGCAGGTGTTGCTACATTAATATCTGATAAAATGGACTTCAAACCAAAAGTAATCAAAAAGGACAAAGAAGGCCACTTCTTACTCATCAAGGGAATGATCCAACATGAGCACACCACAATCATAAATATATTTCCACCAAACACAGGTGCACCACAGTTTATAAAACAAAATCTACTTGACAATAAAATAGAAATAAACACCAACACCATCATATGCAGAGACTTTAATACTCCACTATCATCAATAGACAGATCATCCAAGCAGAAAATCAAGAGAAATAATAGAGCTCAACAACATCATAGATCTACTAGACCTAACAGACATCTACAGAACTTTCCACCCCAACTCTACAGAATACACATTCTTCTCAGCAGACCAAGGAACCTTCTCCAAAAATGAACATGTATTAGGCCATAAAACGTGCCTTCATAAAATTAAGAAAATTGAAGTAACTTCTTGCATCATGTCAGATCACAATGCTGTATTGCTAGAAATTAACAACAAAAAAATGTATCAGGAATCCCACCAGCTCCTGGAAACTGAACAACACACATTTAAATAATAAATAGGTAGTGGATGAAATAAAAATGAAATAGCAAAATTTCTAGAAATGAATGACAATAAGAATACATTGTACCAAAACTTATGGGACACAATGAAAGTGGTCCTCAGGGAAAATTCATAGCACTAAATGCTTTCATATCAAACACAAATCCCAAATCAATAACCTAACCATCCACCTAAAGGTATTGGAAAAACAAGAAGAATCCAACCCAAAAAACTCCAGAGAAAGAAAGAATTAAGATCAGAACAGAAATTAATGAATTGGAAACTAAGAAAACAATTAAGAAAATTGATGAAACAAAGAGCTGGTTCTTTGAAAAAAAAAAAAAAAAACAAGATTGATAAACCCCTGGCCAATTTGATTAAGTGAAAAGACACACTTCACATTAACAAAATTAGAAATGAAAAAGGAGACATCACAACAGAGATCAATGAAATTGGACAAATCATCAGGGCATACTTCCAAAACCTCTACTGCACAAAATTAAATAATCTGGAAGAAATGGGTGAATTCCTAGACACATGCCACCTATCAAAACTAAACTCAGAGCAGATTAATCTCCTAAACAAACCTATCACATCCATGGAGATTGAAAAGGTAATCATAAACCTCCCTGAAAAGAAAAGTCCAGGACTGGATGTCTTCTCAGTTGAATTATATGAAACCTACATTGAAGAAGTGAAACCATTTTTTCTCAAACTGTTCTGCATAATCAGAGAACAGGGAATCCTCCCCAGCTCCTTTTATGAAACTAGCATCACTCTAATACCAAAATTGGACAGAGATGCAACAAGGAAAGAAAACTATAGGCCTATATCCCTAATGAACTTAGATGTAAAGATCCTGAACAAAATCCTTGCAAACCAAATTCAACAACATATCAAAAGCATTATCCACCTTGATCAAGTAGGCTTCATCCCAGGGATGCAGGGAGGGTTTAACATATGGAAGTTGGTCAAAGTAATACACTGTATAAATATACTTAACCATAAGAACAACATAATCATTTCAATTGATGCAGAGAAGGCCTTTGACAAAATACAACACCACTTTATGATGAAAAAAAAACACTTGAAAGGATCGGCGTGGAGGGTTTATATCTTAACACAATAAAGGCTATATATAAAGCTCCTAAAGCCCAAATGATATTTAATGGGGAAAAATTCAAGAAGTTTCCACTGAGATCCGGAAGAAGGGGTGCCCACTGGTCTTCAACACAGTACTAGAAGTACTAGCCCAAACAATAAGACAGCAGAAAGAAGGAAAAGGGATTAAAATTTGAATGGAAGAAGTCACGTTAGCCCTATTTGCAGAGGACATGATCCTATATATAAGGGTCCCAAAAGTCTCCATCTCAAAACTTCTAAAGGTGATAAATTCCTTTAGCAAAGTGGCAGAATACAAAATCAATGCACAAAAATCAATAGCTTTTCTATATAGAAAGAACAAATATACAGAGAAAGAAATCAGTGAGGCTGTCCCATTTTCAGTAGCAACAAAAACATTAAATACCTTGGAATAACACTAACCAAAGGATGGGAAAGAACTATATAATGAAAAACACTCAAGAAAGAAATAAACAAAAGTCCTCCTATGCTCCTGGATAGGTAGAATTAATATTGTGAAAAATGGCAATTCTACCAAAAGCAATATACAGAGTTAACATAATACCAATAAAAATACCAGCATCATTATTCACAGAGATAGAAAAATGATGTCAAAATTCATATGGAATGGCAGAAGGCCTAATATATCCAAACATTTCCTCAGAAAAAAAAAAAAGAACACCTCTGGCAGTATCACCATACCTGATCTAAAGCTATATTACAAAGCCATAGTGACAAAAACAACTTGGTATGGTATAAAAACAGAATATTAGACCAACGGAACAGAATTGAAGACCCAGACCTTAGGTCAAGTAACTGCAGGTGCTTCATCTCTGACAAAGATGCCAATAATGTAGAATGGAGAAAAGACCACATCTTTAACAAATGGTGTTGAACAAATTGGATGACCATATGTAGAAAAATGAAATTAGACCCACTCATTTCACTATGCACAAAAATTAAGTCCAAGTGGATTAAAGACCTCAATATAAGACCTGAAACTCTTCAACTACTGAAAGAAAAAATTGGAGGCACTCTCCATGACATAGGAGTGGGGCAAGACTTCCTGGAGAAAACCCCAGTAGCCCAGGAAATTAAATAAACACTCAATCAATCAGATCTCATGAAGCTAAAAAGCTTTTGCACAGACAAACATATCATAAGCAGAGCCAATAGATTAGCCACTGAATGGGAGAAAATCTTTGCCAGCTATACCACTGTTAGAAGCTTAATATCTAGAATCCACAAAGAACTAAAATAAATAAATAAATAAAATAAATAAAAAAAACAAACAACTGACTCCAAAAGTGGGGCAGGGAACTAAATAGGGAGTTTTCAGAGGAAGAATTACAAATGGCTAATACACACTTAAGAAAATGTTCAACATCCCTAACCATTAATGAAATGCAAATTAAAACAACTATGAGATTCTGCATTACCCCAGTAAGGATATCAAACATTAACAAATCAAATGAAAACAAATGTTGGCAAGGATGTGAACTGTTGGTGGGAAAGAATACTGGTACAACCACTATGGAAATTATTATGGAGACTACTGAAAAGGATGAATATGGAGCTACCAGCAGACCCTATTATTCCCTTACTGGGCACTTACCCTAAAAACTTCACATCTCAGTTCAGAGATATTTGCTCAACCATGTTAATAGCTGCTCAATTCATAATAGCTAAAAACTTGAATCACCCCAAGTGCCCATCATTGGATGAATGGATAACCAAGATATCTACACGATGGAATTCTACTCAGCAGTAAGAAAAAAATGACACAAGGAAATTTGTAGAAAAATGGTTGAACTTGGAACAGATCATTCTAAGTGAACTCACACAATCAGAAAGACAAATGTCATGTGGTCTCACTCATCTACAGCTCCTAATCTGGATCATCCAAGTTGCTGACATACCTGAATAGCATCTCGAGGCTTGGACAATAGAGAGGGTAGGTCTTGGTATAAGGGGAAGGGTTGGGGGGCAGGGAAACAATACAAAACTGAACCCAAATTGAAATGGTACCATAGAATCCTATACCTGGAACCCTCAAGAGGACCTTGGGGGGAGTACATGAATTGAAAGGCCCTTGAGAGGGTGAGACAAAACCTAACCTCAAACTTCTCCTGTTTCCCTTTCTTCTCTGTCCTTTTCTTTTTTCTTTTCCTTTGGTGCTGCCCTGTACTTCCCTGTACCAGGATGTGGTCTACATCTACAATGAGCTGTTGATCAGAGAGTCCTACTAGATCTCCCAGAACAAAAAAGACAGACTTCTGTCAGAGCCCTGCTTACCCTCCAGAGGTTAATGGTAAGACCCTACTGCTGAAGACACCATAAGCTGTCACAAAGACCATGGAGAGACCTGGGTAGAATCCAGAAGAGAGCCATTCCCTAGACAATTAGCCCATCTAGTGCTGGAAGGTGCTACATGAGGTAGTGGGGGAAAGTGGCAAACATCTGTCCAAGCAACTCAAAGTCTAAGAGACTCAGAAGCAAACAACCTGATGTGATGCTCACATAAGTGCAATAGTGGGACATAGTCATGGTGAGTTACCAACTTTTCTTTGATTGGCAAACAGATCTGCTCAGTGGAAAGGAAACTAGTCAGATCTAGAACTGGGAAACAAGTCAGAATCCTATCCAGACAATGATTCTGCTTTCCATTGTCAAGCTCCCATTAATCTTGGGCTATAAGAGACTCTATACCCTTTAAATTCTCTCTAGATTAATAATGGTTATTCCATTTTCATACAGGAGCTGGATCTGAGGAGATAAATGACCCAGTATGCTCCACCCCAGCCCCAGCTGAAACCAGAGAGGAATTGGGGAAATTAATTAGAGAGCTGCTTTCTTACTGAATCTGATATCAGCACAAGGGTGAAGGAGATAGACACTGAGGACACTCAAAACTTACCAAACCAGAGATCCAGAGGCTCCTGACTGCCCATCAGTGAAGTAGATTTAAAATGCTTCCAGCAAGCTCAGGGAATTTTGTGGAAGAGGGGGCAGAAAGATTATTAGAGCCATAAGCTGGGACATTTTGCACAGACACATTGCCTCTCACCCATAACTGACTGCTGCTCCCATAATGCATGACCCACAATCCCTATGGGGTTGACCTGTATCCCCAATGAGGAAGGCCTGTTCAGAAAAGGGGCCAGGAGGAGGGCAAGGATGGTACCAACATGTATTGTTTACATACTAAATATGTCCATATGTAATAAAAATAAAAAAATATTAAAAAGCCACAGGTTTCCTAGCAGGCTAGTTTCATGTGAAATCAAATCCTGTTATGAATCCTTTCTTCCCAATAACTTTTCACTTTTGTCTGTGCTGTTCCTAGAAAAACATGTTTCAGATATCTAAATATAGTCACTGTGTATATAGCACAATGCAGGTCTAGCCCTAGCCAGACCACATGTCAGAAGAAACCAGGAAGTGGCTTCTGTGAACATGGCGTCCTGCGTAGGCCTGGTGTGACAACAGCTACAGTCCCATGCTCGTGAGCAACCTGCTATGAGATGATCTGTCCAGAGACAGGCTGTCATTGGTCACAAGAAGGGGACCACCCCATACAATGATTGGTCAGCCAAACCCCCTACACTTCCTTGAATAAACGAGTTTGCTGCAGCTCACCCTCTGCCTGCTTCCACGCAACTCCTGGAGTCTGTGTCGTGATTCCATGCCTCTCACCCCAACTCAGCAGAGACCCTGCCGTCTCTCCTGGGCTGTCCCTAGGTGGGACCCCAACATCTGGTGCCTGAATAGGGACCCTCTGGCCCCTCAGCGTTGGCAAGATGCCCCCTCCTTGATCGTTGGCGAGTATCATCCTCAGCGTTTGGCAAGATGCCCCCTCCTTGATCATCCGGTGAGCAGCCCCCTCGGCGTTTGGCAAGATGCCCCCTTCTTGATTGTCCAGTGAGTAGGCCCCTTGCTGTTTTGTGTGCTGATGGCTGCCCGAGGGTGAGCGGGTATCCCCTTCCTCCCCCTGTTTTCCTTTTGTTCATCCTTTTCCCTGGTAGGAAGGCACACATCACTGCATGGTCCCAAAGCCCATATTGGCCCCTCCATTATTGGTTTGTCCCGGCTAAATCACTTAAGGGTCTGACCAACCCGATTTCAGAACCAAGGTGAGGCCTTTGGCTGAGCTTCCCCAGAGACACCATGTGGGCATATGGCCATGAAGTAACGACCCACAGAAGTCCCCACTAAGCACAAGACACGTGGGTCCTAACCATTCTATCCCTATGTCTCAGCTGGCAACCTCCCTCCCTATCAGAGAACACCGCAATTGCAGGCTCTTAAGGCCCTCTTCCTACAACGTGGCTTAAAAGTGAAACAAAAGGACCTCCATGGCTTTTGGATTGAAACTCTTATTTTAGCCCCATGGATTAGTTCCATCCTCCTTGCCATAATTGCCAGCCTTAAAGGCTCCTCCGTGGAGGAAGTCATTTCCGCCCATAACCAAAG
The DNA here is from genome assembly GCA_036365145.1 of Orientallactaga sibirica. Classification (NCBI taxonomy): domain Eukaryota; kingdom Metazoa; phylum Chordata; class Mammalia; order Rodentia; family Dipodidae; genus Orientallactaga; species Orientallactaga sibirica. The sequence continues at coordinate 2,311,742 of JAEOAD010000020.1, forward strand.
CTGTAAGGAGGAACCAAAACTAGATCTTGAAATCTCATCCCTCCCAAGACCGCCACCCAAACTGCTGCACTCACAACCACCCCTCCCCCTCTTTACCCTTTACCCTGCCTGATCTATCCTGGACACATCCAGACAACTGCCAATTCCCTCATAAGCCCCTTTGCAGCCTAGAGCCACATGCAACAGCCAGGCCCTATTACCCCACCCCCTCTCTGATCTGGCTCTCATCTGCAAGGTGGTCCAGGAATCTGGCATTGACTCCTCCTACTTTGAACAAATCCTTTTACATTGGGCCATCCACCTTCAGATTTATTGAGCATGTTCACTCTCACACTGGTCTGCCTGGCTTTATTGCTGATGGGAATTCGCAGGTAGATAAATTTATTGCTGTCTCCTCCTTGCCACCTTTAGAACAAGCTAGACGTTTATACCAAAGGTTCCATGTATTCCCCACTAACCTAATAGCCTTAAACCCCAAGCTCTCACTTAGCAAATACAAACATTTAATCCATATCTGTAAGGCATGCACCCCCAGCCCCCTTGGGCCCCCTACAGCCTCAAGCAGTCAATCCTAGAGGCTTTACCCCAAATTCTATCTGGCAGATGGATGTTACTCACATACCTTCCTTTGGTAACCTCAAATATGTCCATGTCATTGTGGACACTTACTCTAACCTTACTTTTGCTATTGCTCTCTCAGGGGAGAAGGCGTCCTATGTCATTAAGGTGACAATAACTGCCATGTTTGTCATGGGTGTACACTGGTCAATTAAAATTGATAATGGCCATGCATATACATCTGCCCAATTCACATCCTTCATGGAATCTTGGGGAATCAAACACTCCCTTGGGATCCCCTACAACCCACAAGAACAAGCCATAGTGGAGAGAACTAACCGGACCCTAAAGGAACTAATTATAAAATAAAAGTTTTAACACAGGGCTGAGGGTATGCTTGTGTCTTTCCAGAAACTTCACAGATCCTGATCTGGATCCCTGCCAGAAACATCCATCCAGCCACTGACTGTGGGGATCGACCTTGATGAAGAGGATGATGCCAAACCCCTCAGTCTGGATATGGGACTGTAAACTTATTCCCCCTTTTCTCCTTTTATCTCCTTTTCTCCCTACTACCACTTCCCAGAAACCATTTTGGACAATTCTTCTTAGGCCATACTTGTTTGGTGTGGTGGGCCTAGATTCCCACGCTTTTCCTAGGCTTTATTTTAGCCAGTCTATTTCACTGTATTCCTCTCCCTTCAAGCACATACTTCTCTTTAGCCACACCTTTGCCTTTTTTGCTTATTAATGCCTCTTATGGTAAGGCTATCCTCCAACCAGCCATAAATTTCTTTGCAACTCCTTTGATTACATTGATCTTCTACCATTAAGGACACTCAATGCTACTAATTATGATGCTAAGGGTGAGTTTACAACAGTCACCCAGCAACCTGTCTTTTTCAGGTTCTATAGTTAATTCTTGCTCACTGGGACTGTTTATATGCCACAGAGCCACCACCATTTGGCCCTCCCATGCCGCCTAGGTGACAGCCACACCCCTCGGGTTTTTTCACCAGATCGGTGGGTGGTCAATGATGGGTAAGACCCCAGGAAATGGGGCAACCTAAGACAGGCACCATCGCATGTGATGATTCCTTGGGGCCTGGGGTCAACAATGGCTTGACAAAGAACCATGGCTCCCAGGGTTTCTAATAATAATAATAAAAAGGAGGATATATGTGGCACAACGCAGGTCTGGCCCCAGCCAGACCACATGTCAGAAGAAACCAGGAAGTAGCTTCTGTGAACATGGCATTCTGCGTAGGCCTGGCGTGACAACAGCTATAGTCCCATGCTCATGAGCAACCTGCTACGAGATGATCTGTCCGGATACAGGCTGTCACTGGTCACAAGAAGGGGACCACCCCATACAATGATTGGCCAGCCAAACCCCTTAAAACCCCCTATACTTCCTTGAATAAGTGAATTTGCTACAGCTTCTGCCTGCTTCCACCTAACTTCCGGAGTCTGTGTCATGACTCTGTGCCTCTTACCCCCTACTCAGCAGAGACCCTGCTGTCCCTCCTGGGCTGGCCCTAGGAGGGACCCCAACAACTGTGCCTCCCCTTTTTTTCTTCTCCAGGCTAATATTCCAATTCCAATGTATTTCCAATCACTAATCATAAGATATTCTAGGATATCTTCTCAAGTCCCTGTGCTCTGTAAGAAGTTCTCAGGTGTCTATTTCCTCCTCTAATATGCTGTCACAATACTCTTAATGTGGCCTAAATACACCAGTAAAATCATTATTGCTTGTGTCAGTCACTTTCTTATTTCTGGGACAAAATACCCAATCAGAAGCAGCTTAGTGATGAAAAAGATTAATTTTGCCTTAACAGTTCTAAGGGGATGTGTCCATTATTGGCAGGGAAGGTATGGCAGGCATGAGCAGGAAGCCTGTGTCATGTTGTCACATTAGCTGGAAGGAAATACATACTGCCAGAACTGGAAACAGTGGTGAACTATAAAACCTCAAGGGCTGCCCTCAGTGACACATTTTCCCCAGCAAGGGTAAACTTCCTAAAGGTATCACAGCCTTCCTGAACAGCACCATCAACTAGGGATCAAGTATTCAAACACATGAGTCTATGGGGGACATTTTACATTCAGACTACCACACTGCTCTTTCTCTGGATCTCTATAGGAACAGTTAAAATAATGTTAGCTTTTTTTTTTTTTTTTTTCAGAAAAAGCTAAATAAATGAGGTCTTGTAGGACAAAATGATGAATGCCATGGCACTGTGTTAGGGGATAAGAGGGTGGCAAATTTTCTTGAAAGGAACAAAAATTGTATCTTAGGGGAGATTAACACTCTAATAATCAGCCAGGTAGAGAGAGGGTGAGATCTTTTTAGGCAGACAGAGAGGGCTTGGCAGAGATGAGTGGCTATGAGAAAACATGCTGGCATTGTGTTTATTTTGCCCCCTTTCTCTTCTTTTTAACTCCTTTCTCCAGTTTTTCTGGAATTAGCTTTCTGGTGTTCTTTTCAGTCAAGGCTTAGATAGGCCATATTTACTCATTTAAAATGTATCCATGGTATGGAACTTAACATCCTTAATGTAACATTTATTCACTCTAAGTATTAACTGAATACATTAAATAGCCAAACACTGGTGATGGTTTTACAGGTACTAGATTTTGAGCCACTCTGCATTTCATAGAACATGTCTCTATTTCAATGATTAGAATAATTAGGGTAAAATAGTAAATGGCTCCCCAAGAATCAAAGGGTAATCAAAAGGTTGTCAGGGCCATGCCCTGATGTTCTGGGGCATGAGAGAGGGGTCTTTTATCCCTTTCTCAGCTGACCTGACTTTCAATTCAGTGCCTCTACCAAGTACTATTCAAAATAAAGAATCTTAGAATTTCCAAACAGTTCCTAAAGCTATCATCCACAAACTCATCTCAGGACCATTTTCTTGGGTTAAAGAGCAGACAGGTTTGGAGCCTTACCTTTGCAGGTCTGAGAGCTGGTGCATATGATAACTCACATCAAGCCATTGCTTTCCATATGTTCCTTGTCTGCCTGTCACCCTATAGTCAGCTAACCCCACTTCTGTGAAAGGGCACAATAGCACATGGTTTCCTTCAAGCCTCTGACAGGTGAGCAAAGAAAAACACCTCTGAGAAACCATCTTACCCAAAGAGAAAAGAGGGAACAGAGTTTTCACTAAAGAACCCTAAGCACCCAACCCGAATGTTCCAAACAACCTGAAAAGTGAGACTACTACTACTAAAAGCTGACAGAGGGCAATAAACATTACTTCCAACCCACACTTGTCCTAAAAAAGCCAACGAACTACTAAAAAAACCCCTGAAATGTATGAGCTCTAACATTGTTAACATACTTCCTGTTCCCACATAGCTTATAAAAATGTTTCTGAGCTTCTCCCTGGCTCATTTACTATGACAAGAAGGAGCATAAAGGAAATAAAACAGATGGCACAGAGAGAGGAGGTAGTACCACACTCTGCAGTCATTTGTCTTCACAGTAATTTCTCTTGCTTGGGTGAGACTTCAAGTGTTTCTCAGATATACCAATGGCTTATTCTTGCTCCAGAATTATGCAGACGAGGCCCCTTTACAAAGCTACAGGTCATAAGGGATGTTTACTATGACTTTTGTTGTTTATAAAAGAGATCATCTCGGCTTCCTTCCAATCCTCTCCTAACTGACTACATAAGAATCTAATCTGACACTGGTTCAGATGACAGGTGGCACATGCATAATTAAAGATGACCTAAAACAGAATGCTCTCATTCCTGGCATATTATCAGACACTCAAGCAAGGCAATTATCAGTAGATGATCTTTTCTGTCAACACAGATAGATATGAAACATTTCTTAATTAAAATAATTCTGTAAGTATGACATACACACACACTACACACACACACACATATATGTCCCCCATAAACTTAGGTGTTCTGAATGCTAGGTTCCCAGCTGATGGAGATTTGGGAATTAACACCTCTTGGAGGCAGTGTATTGCTGTGGGTGGGCTTATGGGTATTACAGCCAGTGTTCCTTTGCCAGTGTTTGGCACACTCTCCTGTTCCTGTTGTCCACCTTTATGTGGGCCAGGGGGTGATGTCCACCCTCTGCTCATGTTGTCATGTGTGTGTGTGTGTAGTGTGTGTTATATATATATATATATATATATATATATATATATATATATATATATATGGACAATTCTGGGGTTTTGTCAGAGACCCTGGCATGAGCTGACAAGAAAATCTCCAAATTTTTCTTCCATAGTCCTGCTGAGTTTTGCAAATACACCAAGCTCCCTTAAAGTCCCAAAGCAAAGAAGGACAAAGTTAAATTAAAGCAAATTTAATAGTTTTCTTTCAAAGCAGGGTTGTTCTTTTCCCTTGTTTTACCAATATCAGAAGGATTTAGCAAATTATTATCAATCCTTAAAACTTCATCTTTGGCTGGGGGAGATGGCTCAATGGTTGAAGGCACTTACTTGCAAAACCTATTGACCCAAGTTCAATATCCCAGCCTACACATGTGCTGAAAACACACACACACACACACACACACACACACACACACACACACACAGAGAGAGAGAATAAGTAAACAAATGATTTTTAAAGATGAAATGAAACTTCAGATTAAATTTAAGTTATTTACCCATTGATATATATTTTGCGTCAGTGCTAGGGCTTGAACTCATGTCCTTATGCTTGAGCAGTGTGGTGGTTTGATTCAGGTGTCCCCCATAAACTTAGGTGTTCTGAATGCTAGGTTCCCAGCTGATGGAGATTTGGGAATTAACACCTCTTGGAGGCAGTGTATTGCTGTGGGTGGGCTTATGGGTATTACAGCCAGTGTTCCTTTGCCAGTGTTTGGCACACTCTCCTGTTCCTGTTGTCCACCTTTATGTGGGCCAGGGGGTGATGTCCACTCTCTGCTCATGTTGTCATTTTCCTTGCCATTATGGAGCTTCCCCTAGAGTGTGTAAGGCAAAATAGACCCCCTTTCCCCCCCAAAGCTGCTCTTGGTCAGGTAATTTCTGCCAGCAATGTGAACCTGACTGCAGCAAGCAGTAAGCACCCTTACCAACTAAGCCATCTCCTCTCCTCAACCTGAATTGAATTTGAAGGATTTTTTTTTTAATTTGGAAGAAATAAATGTTACTCAGATAAAGAAGGGTTCCCCCCCCCCCCCACAAATAGAGTTCCCATTTCGGACAAGGGAAGGAAGAGGGACTACATTTCCTAAGAGTAAAGTGATTTTTATAAATTTTAGTGCTTATGTTTTATATAAATGAATGTATTTTAGTTTTTCTTAGAACAGAAATTGCTCTAATGAGGCAAGCAATTTTCTTTCTTTTCTTTTTTTTTTAAAAGAGTGGTTAGGAAAGTAATGGGTTTTTGAAACCCATGTAAAAATTGCCTTTTATGAGACAGAGAACTTCATATTTGTGGTACATATTTTGCCACATTTCACAAGAGGTCTTATTGTTTAAATTCTTATGTCCTTATGTCATATGTGAACAACAGACTTCATTGTTCATTTGAACATGTCTTTATGGGATCTCTGGTGGTAGAGCTGTGTTGTTTGTGGTTTTTTTTTTTTTTTTTTCATCCAGTCAGAACAAAAGTCTCTTTTGAATCAACACTGGGAACTCAGGAACATGGCAGTGTGTAGGAGCATTGTCAGTTGTAAACACTGCAATGATAATGTAAGTGAAGTGCTAACATGAATGGGTTGACTTCTGACAAGTAAGGCGAGGTCGACAGAAAAATGTCTTTTACGCAGAAGACTTTAAGGTAATGCAAAACAGAAGCACTTCATAAGTGAATTAAGAATTAGCCAGGAAACTATCATAGCAACAGAATGCTATGGCTTTAAAAATGCCTTACTTGGAAGATTTTCCATTCAAACATTAGGGAAAAATACCAGCCATCTTTGGGGTAAACATAATCAGACAGCAGGTAGTGGAATCATTAATGGGAGCTTCAGCAGGACTCAAAGCTTAAGTTCATTATATTTCTCAGAACTAAGAATAGCTACTGAATGAGTAGTCACAATTCTCTACAGACCTATTACTCCTCAGGAGCTTCCTCTTGCTCCCTTTCCAATTTCAATGTAAGAAAAAGATGAGAGAACAGTCAGACATGAGTAGAGCAGGAGGAACAAAGGAAGCTCTTCAGAATGGAAAGAAGCTAAGCTAGTTCCATTTTAGATGCTGTCAAATCCCTTCCTCCAGGGCTCAATTCAGAATAACTCATAGATGTACCTGACAGCATGTTATCAAGAGGCCAGGAAAAAAAAAGCCACATGTGTAATGTTGCGGTAAACATCCAAACACATGTGATTTTCCTGACTCTGTCACAGATGAAAGAACACAAAAGAGATAAGGTATATTAAAATAAAAATAACAAAAGTGGGGATAGTCTAGTAAGTTTATTTAGAAATAAAATGATTTTCCATACAGTTAAGAGCCCCAACTTCCTTTAGAGCCTTAAGGAATAAGCAAAATCCATTGGCACCACCTTTCTATGCTAAGGATGGCACACAGCATTAACACATTGATGTGATGCTTTTATACACAGATGCCACTTCAGAATTATCAAGTAAAACCTCCCCACCCCTACAATGGAACCTAGGGCTTTGCATGTGTAGTCAAAAATGTATTCTCCCACTAAGCTATATCAGGCACTGTGAAATATTTTTTAAGATAATGGAACCCTGCATAATAGAAATATTCACCATCTCATATTTAATCAAAGTATCTCCTATCCACCCTCAAACCTGGTTTTCCAAATATGGTAGCTTTATTTAATATTATGACTTAATAAAATAAATCTGTAATTAAGGCTACAAAATACAGGTGAAATTATAATATCCTGAAATGTATAGACTATTATTTTAAAATATCTATTTATTTATTTGAGAGAGAGAGAGAGAGAGAGAGAGAGAGAGAGAGAGAGAGAGAGAGAGGGCATATCAGGGCTTCCAGCCACTCCAAATGAACTCTAGACACATGGGCCACCTTGTGCATCCAGTGGTACTGATCCCTAGGTCCTTAGGCTTCGCAGGCAAGCGACTTAACTGCTCAAGTATTATCTTAGAAAGACTAAATACATTATTGTTACTACTGTTATCTACTTGTGACCTTGTTTTGTGAAGACTACTAGAAGCCTGCCATTTGGAGTCCTGTGGAGACATCTTGCAGAACTCCTTGTGCTCTCCCAGCTAATGGGTGCTTAGAGATGCCATTTGGGCTTATTTCAATACAGACAAAGTATGACACGTGTTTAAGAAAGTCAAAATTGATGCTTCAGAATCTGATCAATTAGAAGGGGCATTTACTTTATAGCTAAGAAGTGGTTATGACAAATTCCAGTGCACCTGTAATTGGCTTTTTCAAGAACTGGCATTTAGTGTTAAACCAGACAATGGAGACTAACACCTGTCAATGACTGAGGCGACCTCAGTAGTAATCAATATGTTCACTTTCTTCTCACAATTCCTTTTGGAAATGATAAGGTGGATCAACCCATAAAGGTGTAGAGTGACAAAAGAAAACTGAAGTGAAAAAAATGTTTTTTTTTCTCTACATACTAAATTCTACTATCCAACTATCCTTTCAAAAATATTTACTTATTTATTTGTGTGTGCTTGCCAAGGCCTCTTGTTACTCAAACACCAGAGGCTTGTGCCACTTTCTGTGTCTGGCTTATATAGGAAGTTTGAGAATTGAACTCTGGCTGTCAGGTTTTACAAGGAAGCACCTTTATCAGCTGAGCCAACTTCCTAGCTTCTCAACTATCCTTAACTTTGAGTTCTTTCACAAAATGAAATGTTATGCACAAGTACAGGTTGTTTTTCTAAGGGATAGAAGGTATTGCAAGGAAGGTAGTGACAGGAAAGAACTAAGACACACATGTTCTTTTAGGGAGTACTGCAGATTGAACACAGAGCCTCGCATGTGCTAGGTGATTAACAAAGCAAAACACAAAACTCTCCAGGCATGACAGAAGCCAGTGATTACCATCCCTGCAGCTAGCTATACCATAGTATCTTCGGCTTTGTGCTGACAGCCTTCTCCTTTTCTCCTCTCATTACAACACAATGCCTTCAGGTCTAAGTAATGTAATTTACTAGAGTGGAATTCCCTTGGTACTCTGTGCAGCACTTGGTGACAGTATCATTTATCCTGCAGTGTCATAGCCTGACACCAATATATTGGCTTTCATCCCTCTTTCACAGCCGACAATGCAATTTCTCCTTCTGCTGTGCCCTTCCACAGCGAGTGTGTGCAAATTTACTCCATTCAGCCCTAATTACAAACCTTGGTTGAAATGCTTTCATTAGATTTATACTTTGCACTCCAAATGTCAATCTTATTGAAAATTCCAGTTTCCTGAGGATTTATCCATTAGCAGCAAGTGCTAAAGCATCCCATGATTGAGTGCACTCAGCCAGCAAGTCAGGCATTTATTTAAAATACATCATTGGAGTAAATCTCCATCACAAATACTTTACATCATTCAACCAATGGAAGAGTAAGCCTGACCTGGCCAGTACCCTGAAACAGCACATGAAGGACAGGTTAAAAGTACCACTATATAGGCAGCAGTGTGCAATGTATAGACAAGATGCAGCTCAGAATCTCTGACATTCCTCATGAAGGTGTGGGAAGGAATCACAGCCAGAGCCTAATTTGTCACCTCTCATCTAGGAGTTTTACAGAAACTTCAGTTTGTGGCAAAGTGCAATGAGGCTGGCAAAGATAATGGTGAGATGTGTGTGGGAAGGAATAGGAGATGTATCTGCAATGCCAGGAACTCTGAACGTCATCAGGAAGGATCTGCTCAGCTGGAAAAACATTTTTTTTCTTTTGTTCAACAGAAATGGACCAGCCCTACCTGGATGCAAGGGTAGTTAGGATATGGTTATAATAAAGGAGGAATCTTCCTGTCAGTTGACTTGAGAAATGTCTCCATTGTAGACTGGTGGCTTCTAATACTAAAAGCCAGAAAATCCAATGATGATGCTAACATATACACAATGGTCAGCAGTGTTCTCTGTGACAGGGATGATGACAGATCATGAAAAGGACAGGAACGACCAGATAGCTCATGAAAGGGGAATATAAAAAGAAGTTAAAGGAAAACCTGGCAAAATACAATCATTGCTAACTGTTAGCCATCACTGCTTCCATCTGTACCCTGTTGTAATTTATTAGCTTACTGATTTCATTTATGACTCCTTGTAGGTCCCAGGAGAGGTACAGTCAAGGTGTTGTCACTGTTTTCTACTTTAATTTGATAAATGAGGAAAAAGTATCCCAGCAAGGTCATGGTGGAGGCTGAAGGAAAAGTCCAGTTTGAATGCTTATCATCTAATTCTTATAAAGCTTCTAAAGGTTAACCAAAAAGTTATGTGGTATCTATAGTTATTATAAAATAACTTCTATTATAAAATAGACAATGCATTTATTGTGCAATCAAAAAACTTCAGTTGGCAGAAAAGGACTCTGAGAAGGTAAGCATATATTATGTTAAACAAAATAATTTATAAGGATAATGGAAATAAAAGCATTAGTAATTTTCTCGTGCTCTTCAACATTTGGCCAATTTTGCAATATTTTTGTAGGAAACTATAATACTATAAAAGGTAATTGCTCCTGAAACTTTGCTCATTCCCATCTTAAATACATAAACCCTTACTTGATTATAACATTAGTGCTCTCTCTTTTATAATGTATGGTAGCAGGTACTACAATTAACATGCACAGATGTTAGACTAGAAATACCTATGTTTGAATAAAAAACATAGTGTGAGGATAAAAATAACTGAATATGCTCAACATAGTGCTAATTTAAAAATGAAAGAGAACCTTACATTAAGCTCGTTTAATTGCAAAATAAAAACAATCCCACAGACAGCATTAGTAGTTCTGAAGAGTCAAATTAAGGCTGTGCATGTTGGCGCATGCCTTTGATCACAGCCCTCTGGAGGTTGAGATAGGAGGATCACTGTGAGTTTGCCACTGTGACAGGAGGAATACAGTGAGTTCCAAGTTAGTCCAGTTTAGTGTGAGACCCTGCCTAAAAGACAACAATCAAATAACAAAACAAAAAGCAAGCAAACAAAAGAAAAATCAAATACAGAATCAGAGACTCATCCTTTGTCCACTTAATCCTAAAATTTCCATTCCAAACACAGAGGTGAATACCAGATGCCCTGAAATTCTCCAACATATCTTTATTATGATGCAATAGCATAAATAAGAATGATAGCAAGATCATCTTACAGAGTTCTAGCTTTATGTTTCATGTATACTACCTCATTGAATCCTCACAAGTGACCTAGGAGATAGGTATTACTCTTCTTCCCATTTTCAAATAATGACACCTGGGCCTAAGAGAGGTTAAAAAAATAGATATGTTGCTAAGCTAAGGTTTGCTCTGGGGTCTATTTTCCTCCTGATGCTCTCATCTCACTTTAGCCACTGAGTTGAGATGACAACCACAGCTGGAGTACTGTGATTGGCAGCCTTTGTTTCTCAGAGGCTTCTGGAATGACTGTTCTCTTGACTTATCTACTTCACAGATTGCATCAAACTGAAAAGCTCAGAAAACTTGCAGACAGGCTCATTCTCTGGAAATGCCATAGTCACTCAGCCAGTGAACAGGGCAGCACCAACTCTAGGATCATGAAGGTACAAATTTCCCTGTAAATCTTGATGCCACCTCTCTTTGGTGTTTCATCTAGCCACAAGCTGAGACATTATCATTTGCTGTGGTTGCAGCAGACTCAGAAGCTAGCAAAGGGGAGTTTTTACATGGTTAACCACTCCTCTAACATGCGTATCTGGAGGATACTTCAGGGCAGGCATGTGTCCATCTTTGTCTTCCACCACCTCATCTATGTTCCAGTCTCTAGGATGACACCACTAACAGACCCTTTTCTCACTGTTCCATGAGTTTACAAAAAACAGCTATCTAAAATGAGCCACGTAAAAAGAACATTGTAAACTGTCATTCTAAATAAGACCTATGCTTTTTAGAGACTCAAAGATCTCGAGCTGGAGAGATGGCTTAGCGGTTAAGCAGTTGCCTGTGAAGCCTAAGGATGCCACTTTGAGGCTCAATTCCCCAGCACTCACGTAAGCCAGATGCACAAGGTGGCACATATATCTGGAGTTTGTTTGCAGTGGCTGGAGGCCCTGGTGTGCCCATTCTCTCTCTTTCCCTCTCTCTCTCTTTCACTCTCAAATAAATAAATAAAAACAAAATTAAAAGAAAGACTCAAGGATTTTGTCACTTCCCTCATCAAGACAATTTATATTCATATGCAGTGCTTTCCCTCAGAAGAGGAAAATGATAAAATATCATGTATAGACAAAAGGTGCAAAAATCTGACTGTCTTTGGCTATTGAAAGATATATTTATTTCATTTTATTTATTTCCCAATATATCACTTACCAGACTGATGCAAAGATGTGGGCAAACCAGTCATCAGAACCAACAGAGTGATCTTGCTTTCACTACATAGTCTGATTTGTATGAATCTTATTTTTAGCCATGCACAAAGGGCAATAAATGGAAAATCTTATTCTAACAACTCCTTTTTCTGGGCCACCCACACTGCTTTACCTACCACACAACTTCACAAATGTAAAAAACCCCAACCCAGGGTTTGTCCTAACAAAGGATGCAAAGTGGCTAAAATGTGTGACATTTTTTCCAGTAGTGTTTGTACTTTCATTCTTTTTCTATATCAGGACTTTCAGGGAAAACAAAGTTGCTTATGTCTGGTCATATTCAACATCTCTAAGTTGGTATGTAATTGAGTACAGGCAAAGCTGCACACCCAAACCATACATTCAGGACAGGTGACAACTACAACATTTGTTTTAAAACAATGATGGTATTTTACAAGTTTTTCCAGATAATAAGAGTGGTATCAGAAGCACAGACCAGGTAGCAAGAAGGTATCAGAAACATAGACATTTATTCAACAGGTCATCAGAAATGATTCTGCCAAACTTTAGTTATTGCAATTGGCTTTTCGTCTGCAGTAGCTCATGCTCAGCAAGGTGCATTCCCCTTATTATCCCTTCTATATATTTTTATCTCTGTTTTTACCACACTTTACCACCCCACATTCCAAGACTTGTCAAGCATTAACTCACATAAGGATGTCACTGCAGAGTGAGACATCTGTTTACAGACAACTACCTAAATAGCAATGTGCAAAAAACAATGGAAAAGATGTCTGCTAGGGACATGAAGAAGATAGAAATGAGTTTTTTTTTTTTTTTATTATGGTCTCTTCAGATTTTAATGAAACATTATTAAGGTCTCACAGTATCAATAAAAATGCTTGATCTTCTGAGATTCCTCTACACACACACACACACACACACACACACACACACACACACACACACACCCCAACAACAGCAAAACAATACAGATAGTGATGACTTCTTAAAAATTTAGTTCAACAAAATAACTAAAACACAAACAGAGTCAACTCTGAGAAAGGTACCGTTACCTGTGCACTTCCTTATTATCCAGAAGTGTGAAGAAGCATTCTACCATCCTCTAGTAGTGAACACACCCTGCAGAGCTAAGACCTTCTTCAGAATATCCAGTACTAGAGCTAAAGCAATGTCTCTGAAAATCTTTTTGGGACATCGTCCACTCTCATCAGCTTCTGATTTGTGTAGTAAAAGTACGGTCAACTAAGTATTATGAAAAAGTGGGTCATATACCCTTGGGAAACAACCACACCGCCCCCAAGTCAGACACCAAATGACTGTGCTGGGACAGGTGGGCAGGGCCTGCACACAGTGAAAGCAAAACTTTTATGTGGTGAGGAACATTTTAGTTTTTACTAGCTTAGGCTAGAGAAAGTTATTTTCAATGTCAATTACAAAGCCAACTAACTTTTAGCATACATTTAAAATTATGTGACAAATTTTTAATGGGAAATTCATATATCACATCAACAATCCAAAGCATAGTCTCAGGCTGAAATGACATGCCCATCCTGAGTGCTGTGACTCAGTGAAGCAAGGCAGTCAAACTAAAACTGAAGACATTAGCATCACCTTCTCTAGGGGAGGATCAAAGTACTGTGCACCACTTCCCCACACCTGTATGCAATCGGGGCATCAAATGTAATCACAGATATTTACCAAAACACCTGTCAACTGCAGGGAAAGGTGGCAAAAATGGATTGATGTGAAATGCACACATTCATTCACCTGTCATCAAAGAATCACAGAAATATGTACGTCAATCCATACTGAGTACTTGGTTTATAAAAGACACAGATGATCTAAGGGATGCAGAGAAGTCTCTGCTTTCAAGGAATGTAAGTGTCTTGCACTGGAGATAATAAGATCTCCACAGATCTGAAGCCATTTTTGTAACCCAAATCTTTTGTAGAAACTGCTTACTAAATACTTCCTATTGATAAGGTCTGTGGATGATACTTCTTATGGGTTCTTTAGTAACCCCTTAAGTTTAACTTGGTTTTTCTTTCCATGCTTGAGGCCCTTCCTAACCCCAAATCAACCCAGCCCCAAGTTCAGCCCTCTCTAAAGGGAAGTATAGAGACACTAGCAGACCCTCAAAGCCATACCTCAAAGCAGAACAATTAGAGGAGACCTTCACTGAAGGGGGATAGTTGAAGGAAAACTCTTGTTTGAAGGATAAAAAGGCAGACATTTAAATAAATTACATTTTATTGGAGTCCATATTGTTTGAATTGTGGATAGGGATTGGAGAGACCCAGCTAAGTCAGGCTGTCTTGTGCTTGCCAACTTGGCTCATAGTACACAGATTACTAAATTTTAAGTAATTACATATAATTAGTTGACCTAACACTAAAACTGTCTGTACATAAGTGAATCTTCCTCTTTTGATTTCAGAGACCCATAAAAATCTTGCACATCCACTCAATGTGATTTTTATTGAGCATAGGAATAAAAATCCTGGTTGAGAGAAGCTCCCATAACATGAAGGTACTGATGAGTGCATCAGGTGTACAAGAGTTGATTAATAAAATTTGAAGGGAAAAATAAGCAATGAGGAGATCTTTGTCCTATAAAATGATATCTAATGTTATTGTTCCCAAGTATACCAAAGTACATTTTGTAATCAGTGCAGAACACTGCTTATAAATTTAGAATTCAGTGGCTGAGAAAAACTCTGAAAAATATACAAAATTATTATTAGGCTGTATGTGGGTAGCTAGATTATATGTAATTTATTTAATTTTTAATATTTTTTCTGTTATTGTACTGATTATGTAGAATAAACATGTACCTAATAATATTTTGATCAATAATAGGCTCCTTAGAAGAGGTGGTCCCATTAGATTATATTCTTTAGTGTGTCCTGGGTGTGTAAGTAAGTACATTCATTCAATGATGTTTACTTAGTGAGAAAATTGGCTAATGATACACTTCTCAGACTGTATCTCTGCCATTAAGTGAGCCATGACTATATTACTTTTATAAGAAAAAAAAAACAAAGCTACCTTGACTTTGATAAAAGAAAACAATTATTATTTTCTGATCTTGACTTCCTAGAAATTTGTATCATATTTGATACACAGAATCAATTATAATAATCTGGCTTGAAATAAGTAAGGTGTGGAAGATTGAAAAAATATGCTAAAAATGATATTAGAGTTTCCAATTAAGTACTTACTATAAGGACTTTAGAATTCTTGCCATCCTACAAAACCTTGCAAATACTGCCCTGTGGACATAACAGAAACATTTTTCTTACACACGACCCCCACTTTCTACACTTCCTGTCTGCATCCAAGCTGCAGACAGTAAGCCCTCTCATAATCAGTTAATGGGGCATCCTCAATGACATGCTGTCATCCCCTTACCATGACGGCTCACAACAGAGCACTCAGGCCACTTCTTACATCTCCAACAGGACTGGCGAAATGGTCAGTGGCTAATGGTGCTTGCTTGCAAAGCTTACCAGCCTGGGTTCAATTCTGCAGCACCCAGGTAAAGGCAGACACAAGACCCTCAAAATAGAGGAAAAAGATGATGTCATCAAATTAAAAGAGAGACTAATGGAGAGAGGGAGGGGATATGGTGGAGACTGGAGTTCTAAAGTGGAATGGGGGGAGGGGAGGGAAATATCAGGTGGGTTTTTTTGTATGTAAGTATAAAAGTCAATTAAAAAAAAGAAAAAAAATGTGGTGCATGTGTCTAATGTTCTTTTGCAACAACAAGAATTAGCTTTAAAACCATGCATGTATTCCACAATGATTACAACAGTTAAAAATATAGGTTCATGAGATTATTTTATACATTATTCTTAAGATAAATTATATCCCAACTTATAGATTACTTCCAAAATATACATGGAAGATCTAACTCTTTAATTCTGGCACTAGAAAGATGGCTAAAGGCAAAACTTGAATAGTTTCTTAAGACAAATAAAAATCAGTGTTGAATTTTCTATTCTCAGTCAACATTTCTAAATTCTTCTAGGTTTCATGAAGACATGGAAAAAGGTGAAATTAAACCTGCTAACTAGATCAGGACAAGAAGATTTTTTGCTTTAATTTTCTGGTTAATGCTTTTTGTTGAAGGTCTTTCCAAAGCAGTTTTTTTTTAAATTTGAGAAAGACAGAGAGAGGGCGAGAGAGAGAGAGATAGAGAATGGGCACACCAGGGGTCTCTCAGCAGCTGTGAACAAACTCCTTGTACCCTTGTGTACATGTGAAACATTGCGTGCTTGTGTCACTTTTGCATCTGGCTAAACGCAGGACCTGGAGAATTGAACCAGGTTCCTTAGAGCTTTGCAGGCAGGCGCCTTAACCACTAAGCAATCTCACTAGCCTGCAAAGCAGTTTCTTTTTAAAATTATAAAACAGTCAGCTATTCTCAATGACTCTGCAGACTCGTGTCATTGGCTACAAATATCCTCCAGGGCATATAACCCCTTCACAGAAGAAAAAAAAACAAAAAAACTATCTTTTTTTCTGGGCTTATATCTCTAAAATGGGGAAATGGGTATGAGGTGAGGTGAGGTGAGGTGAGATGGAGTATGTGGGGAAGGTGTGGTGGGGGTTGAAAGTTGGAAGGTCAGATAATTCAGAGTCTATTTTTTTTTTTTTTTTTTACATTCCACTTAGATAAGCTTTCAGTAAACACAAGTCAGTGTCTGCAGCCAGGCACATCTGAACCCAAAGAAACATGAGGGTCTTGTCTGGGTTATGGCTGGTTTGGTGGTCTTTTGTGGAGAAATACTTGTTAGTGTTCTATCCCTGCCATGATGCTTTCTCAACTACATGCATTTTGATTAAATTTTATATCCTATTGATTTCAGGTCCAGCTTGGGTATTTCCATGAGTATGACAGAGAACCCTTAGTTACTCTGTTCTTAGATTTGCTGATGTGAGTCTTCTTTTCTACAAAAAACCCCACTCAATTCTAGTTTTGTAGTTGCTATTTTTAAATACAGTGTTTGATTCAGGAACCTCTATTGCTTTGTCCTGGCCTCTACTACCTAAGTGAAAAATATAAAGAGTTTATTTCTATGTACGTTTGGAAGTAAGTACCTTTAACTGCTGAGCCATCTTCCCAGCCCTCTAAGCAGGTTTGGAACAGTTTGGTGGGAGGATGAGGGAGCTGTTGGCATAATTTTACTTTTTTTCCTGGTTATACCATTTCTTTAAACCACCTTGCTTTGCTGATGTGAAGGGAAGTGCAACATTACCTGCGCCCCTGAAGAGGGGTTGCTCTAGTTCCTCTAGAGTGTGCTCCAAGGCCAGAACAGTGTAGACAATGTCCTGGAGTTGTGTGCCCAACAGTGGGTCTTGTTCCATGTAGGAGCTCATACAGGCAAACCAGTGAACAGAGACTTGCCTCAAAATCCAGTGCATCCTTGACTGTAGGCTAAAAGATTTAACCCTCAACAGAAGTATGGGGGGAGCACCTGAAAAGAAGTGCCATGGAGAGGGTTGAATGAAGGCTAAACTTAAAAAAAAAATTGGCTCTAGCCTGTACCTCCCAGTACCAAAAATTGGTTGCTGCCCACAATGAGCTATCCAAAACATGACAGGCTTCTGTCAAAGCACTCGATTACCTGCCTGAGGCAAAAGGTAAGACCATATTGCTGACATATGCTACTGACACAGAACAGAGACCCAGCTAGAATCTGGAAGACAGCCAGTCCCCAGACAGCCTGCTTGGTGCTGGAAAGCACTATATGACCTACTGGGGGAAAGTGGCCAACAATGGTCTGAGCAACCAGGAGTCTAAACTACTCAGAAGCAAACAACCTGACAAGATGTACACACCAGTGCAATTGTGATACATGGCCTTGGAGTGAACCAATAGCTTTCTGATTGGCTAAGAGATTCACTCAGTGGAAAGGAACCCATATCTGGAATTAGGAACCAGGTCAGAATCCTATGGAGACAAAGATTATGTTCTCCAATATCAAGCTCCCACTAGTCTTTGGCGAAAAGAGGGGCTACAGCCATCAAATTCTCCCTAAATTAATAATGCTTATCCCATTTGACCTATGCTAACTTCACTCCCCTTTGGAGAAACTGTTTTTCTTTTTCAGAAGGTAGCAAGACCCGAAGAAATAAACTACCCCTCACAGTCTATCCAAGCCCCAGCTGAAACCACAAAGGCATTGGGGAGATTAGCAAGAGTGCTGCTTCCATGGTGAACCTGAAAATCAGCACCAGAGTGAAGGAGACAGATGATGAGGATACTCAACATCTACCAAAGCCAAAATCTAGAGGCTCCTGAGAGCTCATCACTGAAGTAGACTTAAAACATGCTCACCAAAGGCTCAGGGAATTTTGCGAAGGGGGGTGGAAAGATTGTAAGGACCATAGGTTGGGACATCATGCCCTAAGGCACTGCCACCCTCTAATAACTGATTGCTGCTCCCACAATGCATAACCCACCTACCACAGAAATGGTCTGTTTTGCCTGAATCATTGCTGAGGTGGTATGGAGATGTGGTGAGAACAAGCCAACATGATTCCTTCCTCTTTAAGAGAAGCCTTAATGTTCCATGGGCTTCCTTGTCCTTAAAAATGCTATAGATGGGGCTTAAGAAATGGATTAGTGGTTAAGGAGTTTGCCTGCAAAGTCAAAGGACCCAGATTCAGTTCCCCAGGACCCATGTAAGCACAAGGTGGCTCATGAATCTAAAGTTTGTTTGCAGTGGCTAGAGGCCCTATCATGCCCATTATCTCATCTCTCTTTCTCTCTTGCTCTGTCTGCCTCTCTCTCAAATAAATAAAGAAAGAAAATATTAAAAATAAAATTTATTGTGTGTATATGTGTGTAGTGCATATACATGTTCATGTGTGTTTACATGCATGTATGTGGACCCACCTTATTTACTGAGTCTCCCACTTGAACCCAGAACTCATAGATTCAGCTAGTCTAGCTGGCTAACTTGCCCCTGGGATCCTGTCTCTGACTTGAGAGGATGCAATTACAATGGGCCACTGCAGCCACCCAGCATTTATGTGGGTACTATGGATCCAAACTCAGGTCTTCATGTTTGCACAGTAGAACTTTACTAACACGATGCCATCTCCCCAGCCTCCAGACTGTTTTAAAGCAAAGTTTTAGGTTCACAGTAAAACCTGCTATATAGAGGCTTTCCATACACTCCTAAAATTCCTACAATGAAAGTTTAGAATGTATATACCTAGGCACATGTGTACATTTGTATAACTGCTCCCATATATCTAAGTGTGCATTTGTTTAGCCAAACTCTTATTTTTTCTGTTGATACAGAGTTCTTATTCTTGGCAGACAGGCAATTAGATTATTTATAGCTAAAATAATATCAAGATAATTCTTAAAATATTTTATATCTGAGAACTTAAAGCTCCATACTGCATGCTATACCACTGACACACCAGCAAGATGTATCTGGTATGACAATGGCATGAATATTATGGGGGTAATCAACTGTTTTGTAATTGGATTTGGAACTCACTCTATAGAAGAGTACTTCTGGTCTTGCAAACATGGTGAGAAGCCTATTCTAGTTACTTTTGTGTTGCTTGCACAAAACAGCTGACCAAAAGCAGTTGATGGGAGGAAAAGATTTATTGTAGCTTCAGTCTCAAGGAGAAGCTTCATTATGGAAGGGTTTCCACATGGCATGAGCAGAGGTTGGACACCTCTGCCAAAGCAGGTGGAAAACAGGAGCTAGAAAGTGAGCTGAGTTCTAGTATGGTGGAGCTGGCTAGAATTCCTCCTCCAGCAAGGTTCCACCTCCCAAACTGTCATCAGCTGGAAGCCAAGTATTCAAAACACATGATTTTATGGGGGGACATCTAGTTCAAACCACTAAAGAGCTGGTGGCTGGGGAGGTCACAGGTCCTAATGGGAAAGCTACTGCTATTGTTTTGCTAAATGCACATGATGTGTCATGTGTCCATCACATTGCCTTCTGAATATTTCTGTTTATACCCATAGATTCATGCTGTTAGCTCTGGTTGGAGGAGCTTCTTGGTGCATTGGGAAGCAGCTACTACAGAGGCTCATAACTGGCTAAAGTTCTGAGAATAAGTGACTGGTGAATGCTCAGCCCTAAATGAGACATCTATTTTACCCATTCAATAGCTTATGGAACATCACTTAAGTGAAGGTAAAAAGAGTGGAAGAGTCAGAGGAAGGGGTGAAATGTTCTCAGCATGATCATTGAACTCGATCTCTCAGCATCTATGAGTACCTACACAAGATTAGGCCTGTGAACACTCTTGCATGTTGGGGGGTGGGGCTCATTGTGTCCTCCCTCTCCCTGAGGATTTATAGGAAGTTAATGGTTGCTGGGGGAGATCAAGACATTTCCTTCAGTTTTGTAGACATTGGTAAATTGTCCATGCTCCTTTAAATAACCCTTCACCCATGTTCCAGTAGGTAACTCTAATTAAACCCACCAATACACAAAATAAGACATCCAAATAAAAGGGGGATGAGTTGGGAAGAGGAAGAGAGAATATATGATTAAAGTACATGATATACATTTATAAAATATCATAATGAAACCAATTATATACAGTTAATACATGCAAACAGAAAAACTGGAGCCATCGTGTAAGGCTTATAACAGCACTACTAGTTTCTTCTTTCAAAAACCAAGAGCAAAGAATGGCTGGCACTGGCAGGAGGAAGGCTGGTTCATGAGATAATAGCATCTTTGCGATCAAATGAGAAGGTGCTGAGTAAAACTATTTTCTGAGATATGTGCTAATAATAAGAATTCCATAGCTTAATGGTATGTAATATAAAAGTATGCAGTTTTATATTTTTATCATTCATCCCCCAATCACATTTTCAAAGCAGTTAATTTCAAATGGGGCCCTTGGGCCAGCAATATCAGCATCACTTGGAAACTCATTTAAAAAGAAAATTGCTGGTCCACACCAGATCTACTGAATCAGAAGTTCTGGGTGTAAGGTCCAGCCATTTGTACTTAACCAAACACTTCTGGTGATTCTTATATAAGCTAAAGTTAAATTAAAGAACCACTAATACACAGATAACCCTTGCTTATTACCTCAATTATAATCCCCATGACGCTTTGTTAAATTAACAGGAAGGTCATTCATAGTATTTATACTATTTGTCATCTTAAAAAATATTTATCATGTTTTTAGTCAAGGAAAAGTAATCTTAGCCAAAACTTACATGTAATTATTCCAGTTTCTATGCTGGCTTCGAGTCTTAGGATGCAGGGAACTGGGCAAAGGGGAAGATGAGAAGGTTACAGTAATCCATTCAGACGTGGACCCCAAAGCTTGGCGAGGTAATCTTGTGACAGATCAGTGAGTGTCCACCTAATCCAGGAGAAAAAGTCCATTAATAGAATAAACGCCACTCCCTCCTATCATCTCACAACACTCTCTTTTTATTACCACTCCAGGAGCATACTGTAGTCCTTGTGATGTGTTTCTTGACCAAACCACACATATAGAATATGATTAAATAGCCCTAGGTACTAATGCCTAGGTTCTACCCAAGTGGAAGACCTCTTCCCAGCAGTGTTTTCTGTGGGGACCATTCCTCAGTAGGTGCTCTCCTGAACCCAAAGGCAGTTTGTAGTCTCAGGGTGGCCTCGAACTCTCGGCGATCCTCCTACCTCTGCCTCCCAAGTACTGGGATTAAAGGTGTGCACTACAACACCTGGCCTGATTAATTTTCTAATTACCAATTTTATTGAAGACAAAACACATTCATACCTTTTCCATCTTTACAAAGTTCTAATCATTAATAACCAATTATTTTACTTTTCCTTACATAGAAGATAGTGAACACCTTAGCACAGGATGTTGTTTTCGTACAAGGCAGCAATGGGTTTAATATAAGTTTACCAACAAGTGGTCCTCATTCAGACACACTGAGTGAGATGTGGACAATGGGAAAGCTGTGCCCTATATGTGAGGTCTTATCAGAGAAGGAGTGTGGAGGGTTGGGAAATAGTTCACCTATTATAAATCATGACAAGAAAAAACCCTGATTATCCATGAGCTGAAAACTCAGTTTTTGGATTACTGAGGCCATAGCCCTTCTTTTTGGTAGTTTCTTTCTTCTTGGACATTTTGTTCTTCCTCAACATGTCCTCAGAAAAAGTGAAGACAAATCAAATAAGACATGCTAATGATAATGACTGACCGTCATGGGTGCTGGGGTGCACCATCTCGGGAAGGGGTCAGGGTCTTGCATGCATTATTTCACACCAGGGCACTGGTGGTGGCTGCCAAGTTTGAAAGTATATATTAACTCTTCAGTTCTTTTTATGTTCCACCATGTCTGGAGAAATGTGAACTTTAGAGCTTTAAAGATCTTTTTTTTCTAATATATTATTTATTTATTTATTTATTTATTTATTTATTTATTTATTTGAGAGAGAGAAAGAGGGAGAGAGAGGGAAAGAGAGAGAGAGATAATGGGCATGACAGGGCCTCCAGCCACTGCAGACGAACTCCAGATGCATGCATTCGCTTGTGCATCTGCCTTATGTGGGTCCTGGAGAGTTGAACCAGGATCCTTTGGCTTTGCAGGCAAATGCCATAACTGCTTAGCCATCTCTCCAGTCCCTAAAGATCTTTTTAATCTTAGTGTGTTAGTGCCATGATGACTTTAGGACTGACTCTAAATCACAAACTTTACCTTACTCCTTGGTTTGCACCATCTATAACATCTATAAAGAGCAAAGAAATAGTGTAAAGCTAAAGACAACCTGAGATACTAAAACTCCTTAAAGATCCTGAGTGTATGAAGAAGGTTGTATTTCTTAGAACACAATAAAGAAGTGAGAGTCTGTTATCTAATACCACACAGGGTACACAGGAAGATACATATACCAAGCATATAGTAATGTAAAAACAAAACATGCTCATGCCCTGCAGTAGTGACTAAGACTGGGGTTGCTAAAGTTGGGCTCTCAAACCCATGAGCATTTCCAGTTGTTTTTCTTTCTTTTCCCCTGATGTTGGGCCCTGCCCGGTGTGAAGCCGAGTGGTTAGCCCAGCCAATCTTGGCCTACTCCCGGTAAGGCCTAGTCGAGCCTGAGTAGAGTTTCGTGACCTGCCCTTGACTCAGCACCTAAGCTGAAACTGCCTCCACCCAGCTGCTGCTGACGTGATGAAATACTATTGGCCCTTATACCTTTCTCTCATCCCCTCTTCCCGCCCCCTTCCTCAAAGTATATTGGCCCTTATACCTTTCTCTCATCCCCTCTTCCCGCCCCCTTCCTCAAAGTATATTGGCCCTTATACCTTTCTCTCATCCCCTCTTCCCGCCCCCTTCCTCAAAGCATATAAATATCTCCCCTGACAATAAAGGGAGAGATTTCCGCCTTAGACGTTTCTCCTGGCTCAATGTGGTTTTCTTTTCCCCGGTGGTTTGGGGAGGTTTTTTGAGTCGTCGACACCCGCCTTCTTGCTCAGCCTCAAGAGAAGCAGCTGGCCCGGTTCTCTCTCTCTTCTACTCTACCTGCCGGTGGTGGAGGAAAAAAAAACCCCGGCACCCTAATATGTATTAAACCTTACATTATAATTACTATAAAATACCATAATTTTCATGTGCTAATAAGAGAAAATTGAAGAAACATTTCTTTGTTATATGGAATGAAACAACCCTACTCTTTCCCTTATCTATAAAGTCAATTTCTGTAATATAATACAATGCAATTCAATGACTAACATGTGAGAGGTGCAGAGTGCAAACATTTTCAATTTATTTTTTATTTTTTGAAGTAGGGTCTCACTCTAGCCCAGGCTGACCTGGAATTCACTATGTAGTCTCATGGTGGCCTTGAACTCACAGTGATCTTCCTACCTCTGTCTCCCAAGTGCTGGGATTAAAGGCATGCATCACCATACCCAGCTTATAATTTCAGTTTAATTTGGGAGTGAGCTAAATAGATCTTTGCAAGGAACCTTCCCTAAAAGTTATTTCTATTATCATGATCAAAAAGAAACTCAAAGATGTATCATGAAGTCACAAAGTACTGCTTCCTTTCTTGTAGCTTCTCTTTATAATTTGGTAGCAGTCTCCTGATAATTAGGATTTTTTATTTGCTTCAATCAGGTATATAGTTAATTCTGTATGTACATCAGATCTCTAGTATGTGAGATATAAATGATTAACAGAGGAAATGACCACAAGGTGCATGCCTTGGTTTTTCCAAAGCATCTAACTGCTTGGGGTGGTAGTAATGGTGGAAAAATGAAATCACTATTCATAACACAAATACTTACCAAAAGCTCTTTAGATACTGAAAACTGTACAACTAGCATTGGTGAAGCTAATTAAAAGTCTGGATGCTCTCATTTTAAAATATACTTCAAAGCCGTTGATACTGAAACAAAGTCTGTGTGACTGGCTCATCATCAAAGTAAAAATGTGTGTCACTGGAATAAAGTATTAATGTTCAGTGTTGCTAAATCCTCAACTACAAAATGCCACAGACTAAAAGCTAGTAATGCCACATGATTATATTATCCTACATTTATAAGAGTTTATAGTTTTCCAGGCCTTTGTGTTCATGGGAGCTTTGTTAGGTTGGACAGGCCTAAAATCTCAAGCACTTGGAATCTGCAAGGTGTAAATGAAGAACTGAGTGTAACTTAACTGAATTTAAACTAATATAGACTTACCTACATGTATCTACTAGTTTCTTGGAAGTATTTCAGACCTCAGAAGTCCAAAGGCCAGCACCTAACATATTCACTCAGTATTTACTGACATCTTCCTAGGCTCTGTGCTCTGTTCAAGGTATTTGAAGACAATATTGAATAAGAGTGACATGGATACTTCCTGCCCTAAAGGCATTTTTCAGCTGATTGATTTCTGAAGACCTCACAGAATCCTGTAGTGGCTCACCAGAGTGTTCTCAGGAAAAGGTGAGTGAAGACTGTGGAAATGTTATACTAAGGATGAAAGCATTGCCTTTTTCATTTCTTCATATTTACTGTTAGAAAACCTGGGGAAGTTTAAGAACAGACATTTTCAAGTAAAGTAGCATATCCCAGATATGTGAAATAATCTGTACTCTTGCAAAATCTTAAATTTACTTAAAAGAAAAAGTCAGTAGGGCCTGCACTCTTACACTAGAAAAAGAAAATGATATTTAATTACACAAAAAATCATAAAAATGTACAAGTGGGTCTCCAGCTGCAAACACTGGGCAAGGGAACATTTAGACCAATTAGTTGTCAAATGATCAGGTTTTATAGAAAGCCATTCTTGTACAAGTAAGGCTGATTGAATTCTTTACTCCACTACTCATCTCTTAGCTAAGATTTTCTTTGTGGCTTAGTAGGATTTGATGAACAAATCCTTATTTACATTTCCACTACAAATGGAGGTATTTTTACCTATATCACAAATGTAATGCTAGCAATGTATTTCCTGGGAAACATGAAAATGACTTAATATTCTTCTCATTTTCAGTATTGCTCCCTATGTCCTCCTGTCATTAATTCTCTTCCGTGTGCTTACTGCCTTTTTAGCATTTATAGTGACACAAAAGAACATAACATGGTGCTGGAGAGATGGCTTAGTGGTTAAAGTGCATGCCTGTGAAGCCTAATGCCGCCAGTTCAATTCTCCAGGTCCCACATAAGCCAGATGCACATGGTGGCGCATGCATCTGGAGTTTGTTTGCAATGGCTAGAAGCCCTGGCATGCCCATTCTCACCTTTTCTCTCTCTCTTTCCCCACTTCTCTGTCTCTAATAAAAATAAATAAATAAAAGTAAAATCTTTTAAAAAAGAACATAACATAAAATATTCAGAATATGAGTTTACGCTCTTGTTTGACCCCAAATTCACATTTGTCTAGCATCAAGGAAAGCGGCATAATCCTTTGGGATTAAAATTTTTAAGTTAATTCTCTCTGTTGTATTACTATTATTATAAGGTGAAAGATTCACCAAGACAAATAGTTGGGTTCTGATCAGCTCCCAACGAGACAGCATATGAACAATTCCAGTAAACCAATGTAATTGTGTAGCCTCAAGATGCCACTGCTGTTCCAGGCCAGATTATTGATCTTTAGAGATAACAAAAGATTCTTTCACACTTATTCATAGATATTATCCTACACACATACAAACACATGTATACACACTTTTGCCTTCTGACTGAGTGAAATAATAATTTAAATGGTCAGAAAACAAAACAAGTACAATACTTAGCTCTAAAAACACAAATCATTTAGAAGTGATTACTTACTAAAAGGGTAAAATTTCAAATGTTCTGCTGGTCACAGGATATATAACAATATTATTAAATTTTGGTGACAGGTTTACTGACAAACACACTTTATAGTGGTCCTGGAGTCCTTACTGATACTCAGAAAGACTGAATGAAGTAGTCATATACCACTTTATGGCCAGAAGGGCTTTAAAAAGAAAGGGGCCAGTTGATATTAATTATTTTAGAAACTATAGATAAAATATTTTTTAAATTTACTTTTAGATAGCATTTAAAGTCATTTATCAGAAGATGTTTGAAACAGATCTTGTGGATGTATAAAATTAAGTTTAGAAACATAACAAAGTGTCCGAGTTTCTACACATTTCTGGTGCTATGACCTAGTTATTTTAGTTGGAAAACCACAACTAAGATTTTCACTTCTTTGATATTCAAGATATTTATGCTCCCAAATATAGCAGAATTCAGATCTTACCAGTCCTTTAAAGCAAGTGTAATCAGAATGACTTGTCAGTAACAATTTGGAAAAGAAAATTGTTACACAAGAGAAATAAAAAAAAAAAAAAAAAAAAAAAAAAAAAAGATTGAAAGCACTGAACCTGAAACAATTCCTAGGTTTCTACAGATTGAGCCCAAGCCCCTTCCAGAAGGCTATACTGCTGTAAAGAAGATACCATGTGATCTGAACTCAGGCGTCCTTGAGTAAACAGCATCTTCTTTGCTACACAACATTGATGCTCACTACAGTTTGGAGGGGGGGGGTGACATTCCTCTCTCCAAAAGAAACATGTAAATTTGCTTGTGTGCTACCAGTAAAATGTCAATGTAATGTGACAAAACAACTAATTATTTTTATAAGTTAATTGCTTAGCTTGCTGGTTTTAAAGAGTTATATTTCATGAAGTATATTAGAACTACTACTTTTTTCCTATTATAATTTTTTTAAAATCATCATTATCAGCATGTTTTTGCATCTGTCAGGCTGCCATGACAAAGTACACTTCAGGCTGCAGGTGGGCATGCTTGTTAGGGATGTATGGTAACTTAGTGAGGGGCACTTTCTTAGGAACCTGACTCCTCCTAGGTTCAGCAGTTGATTGGATTGTGGAAGTCTCTCTGCCTTCTTTTCTCTGAGAACTTCATCTCTGCCATACTACCTCTAGCAGCCAGGCAAACCCTGGAAAGTTCTGTCCTTTTCCAGGGAGCTGTACATGCCACCAGCCTTAGGCAAGTGGCCTGTGACATCAAGGTTACAACAGGTGTGGGAACCAAGCAAGTCTCCAGTGTGCTACTGGGCTACCCTGCATGCAGCTGATGGGGTCTACACAAAGCTGATCACTGAAGCAAGGGAAGGCCTATAACAAGTATGGAAAAGACCTTAAAGACAAGTGAGGCATGTGGCATCTAAGAGAGGCATGGTGCACCATTTCAACAAAAGAAATTACCACAGACTCAGCTGTTTCAGCAGAAAACCTATGAATTATCTATCTTTGATCCCCTCCCACATCTA
Source organism: Orientallactaga sibirica (assembly GCA_036365145.1). NCBI lineage: Eukaryota > Metazoa > Chordata > Mammalia > Rodentia > Dipodidae > Orientallactaga > Orientallactaga sibirica. The sequence goes on from JAEOAD010000020.1 coordinate 2,339,544, forward strand.
GTCCCTCAGCAAAGACTGTCAATTCTACCTTCAAATGATATTTCACAACCGCCATCATTTCACTTCTACTGTGTCAGTAATTATTTCTCACCTGGTCTATTGTTATTCTCATGGTAACTGACTTGCTTGTTTTCAATTTCCTTCTGGCATGTAGGCCCCTAAGCTCACTCTGGGTGAGATGATTCATTGGAAGGGCTCACCAACTCTGCATTCGTAGGGCTCACGTATGACTACAGCAAAAGCATGCACAGCAAAGTCAGCCACAGGATGAACAAGCCACAAGATGAACAAGTAGAAGTGTGGAGGAATAGGCAAGCTCCATGAGTCTTTCCTCAGTGGAATCGCACAGGCAGTGCTTCATTCCTCAGCATCAAATTGTAACAGTATGAAGTACTGCATACAAGGCAAATTCATTAGGGTTTCAGGGATTAGGGTTCAGTCATTTTTAGGGTTTGTCATATGGGTACCCTCCACCAGGCATGGACCAGAATTCCAAAATCCCAACAGAAAAGCAGATGTTCAGCATAAACCACATTGTTCATATAAACAAAAGCACCACTATCAGTTAGAGAATGGTAAAGACACTCTTGAAGTCTAAGCTCCCAGAAGCGACTCAAACTCTCCTTACTGCCCTGGCAAGCAGGCTTGCAAAAAAACCACTCTTCTTACAATCCATATTCCACACAGGAGCCAACATGGATCATATAATCCCTATTCTTAAAATCTCACTATTTCTTTTTGCTCTTAGAACAAAATTCTGTCCCCTGTTCCTTCTCTGCTCTCACCACAATCACTTGTTACACTTTGGCACCCTTTCTGTTCCTTAACTGTGAAAACCCTTGCCCAGTCTCATCACTTGCCTGTCCCTGCCTAGAGAATTCACTTTCTTCCTCTCTCAGCCTGGCTGATTATTTCTTATCCATTAGCCTTAGAGTACAATTACTGTTAAGGTGTTCTGACCTCTTCCCTACATCTACACATCTTCCTGTCTGGTTTCATGAGAAGAGGATCAAACTTCATGGTTATTCATCTGCCATCCCTCCAAAGCACCATCTCCTGTGTGAGACCAAGGAACTTAGCTCCCCTTGTTTACTTAACCATTGATGGCACTTGGCTTCAGTCTTCGAATAAGCCTGGATCAAGCTTAAGTGAACAAAAGAGTATAGGAATCAAGATGAAGAACAAGTCTCTGCAGGTATAGAGATGGCTGCAGCAGGGTGAGGAGATGCTAAAGACACACTGCAGATCCACCTGCCTTCGACAGCCCTCAATGGACACCAGGGTCAGATTTCATCCATACTCATCAGCTCAAACTCTGCCAACAGACTAAGTATACTCTTCCTATAACCATCCTCCCAGATGAGACCATCTGACCAGGGCCTCTTCTTTCCCCATAGACGTCAGCTTCCTACTATATGCATTCTTCACAGGTTGGACACTGGTTCTCATTCTAGATGAGTCTCTAACCTACTATCTCCATCTGCTGTGTAAAAGATAAGTCATACTTAATCTTGCTTAATTCATATACTTCAGAGTATCTGGAGCCATGGCCCTGGGTCCTGTGTACCATAACAAACTCCAATCTTGCTAAAGCCCCTGCCTAATGCTACTGTCAGGCTCCATTTGCATCCTCTGTTCTGAGCTACCTCAATCTTTTATCTCATCTGTATTCTCTTCCTCATCCCAGTTCACGAATGATCTTGGCAGGCTGAGGAAGAGGGAATGGGGAACAGAGGTGAGGGAAGGAAGCTGCTGTGTCCACATGGACGATATGAGGGCTTTCCTGCTGTTTTTCAAGTCTTTCATAATGATATGTCAGCAGAGCTGAAAGGAACCTTTGAAGATCTCTAAATCCAATCTCCTCATTTTACTAGGGAAGAAACCAAGTTATGAAAAGTATTTGGGAGGATAGAGGAGGACTTAACAGCTTCTTCTAGAGACCAGGCCCCATAGCTAAGTGAGTGGCACAACTTAGGGGCCAACACAGTGCTTGAATGAGCACTTGTACCCCATATGAACTGTCACTTATATGTCCACATTCTTACCATACATAGAAAAAAAGAAAACTTGGCTTTTAGCACACTTCATAAAGATACATGAAATTCTTATCTCAGAGGGCAAATAAATTTTCTCCTCTGTATTTTCCTATGTGTTTTATTGTAAAAAGTATCTGAAACATAAAATTTATCATTTTAATTATTTTAGATGTACAGTTTAGTGGTGCTGAGTACATAACTACCATCTATCTATTCCTTTTTTTGATATATAGTCCAAGTTGGCCTTGAACTTTCCATGTAGCTAAGGATAACCCTGAAGTTCTGATCTTCATGCCTCTACCTCCCAAGTCCTAGCATTACAAGTACGTGCCACCTTGCCCAGTTTTATGTGAAATCCAGGGCTTCATGCATGCTAGGAAAGCACTCTACCAACTGAGCTATATTCCTAACCCCCATCTAATACATTTTAAGTTTGTATTTTCTAAATATCAAAACTACAATAAAGTTGAAGACAGCAAATAAAAATATTCTGAAGGAAGAAAATAAGCTTTTGGGGTTGTGCTTCATCTAATAAAATATTTTACATAGCTCAGGTATACTGTGGCATATTCATTTACTTTCCATCCTTGAAACCTGAGCTGTGGAAATGCTGGTCACCATCCAGGAAGGTAGATTTTCATATTTCTCTAGATTCTATACTAGTTATAACCATGTACAAAAATGTGCAACCTAAGAAATCCCAACCTTCCATGCCTCATCCATGAAAGAACAAAGTTAAGTAGTACTTCTTGGAAAGATAGGCACTTTGAAAAAACCAATGCACTCCATTCAGATGGAGCTGTTTCCATCACTCTACTTTGTTTCTCAGCAGAGTTTCGGTGTTGCCACAGAACAAAGAACATCCCTTAGCTATCTAGCACTTAGTTCAACTACATAATACATTTAGCAAGCCAACTATTTTCCCTTCCCTTCTTGGTTTAATGACCTCAAATGTACCAACATCCTGTCTTACCTAATTCCCTAACAAGTTCTATCAAATGCCAGAACAGAATCAGACTGCCCTGCAGGCAATGAGCTCATTCACTAAAAATTTATTTTTGTTCCAAAAATTAGGAATGTTAGACCATTTAACCCAATGTATCACACAGCCAGAAAATTATCCTTGCACTTTAAATAATTTTTTTTTTTACCTTTCTTCTATCACAGATCTTTTTAAACCCTGATGATTGTTTCCTCTGAAAAAGTTAACACACAAACACATACCATTTCTATTCAAGTATTCAAGGACCTTTTAAAATCCATCTATGGACCCTATAAGAATCTATGAACTGCAGATTAGATATCCTATAAAAGAATTCTACAACAGTTCACTTTGTTCCTGGGATTCTGCATTTGGACCTCAGTCTTGGGAGTATCTCAGTGTGAATTCCTCTGGTGCCACTTGTGTCTGCATGAGAAAAGTCTTTTTTTACTTCAGCTTCAGGAACATCACCATCTGGCTTCTGGTCAAGTATATTGTCAACATGGCTGCACCAAGTCTGCTGGACACTTTGGGAACAATCCTTTCTTGTGCCAGTCTGTGGCATGCTTGCCCTATCCTGATGTTCTTAGGTTTCACTTTTTCATTTGCCATAACCTATGGCTGCCTCATCTTCTTTCCTGCCACTTTCCTTGTTGGTTCTTTTTACCACTCATATAATTTGAAAAATTAAACCTGATTTATATAAAAAAAGTAGTTGCAGTAGGATAAGAAATGGGGCTGTGGTGGGGGGGGGCTGGAGAGATGGATTAGTGGTTAAGGTGCATGTGTGCGAAGCCTAAGGATCCCAGTTCGATTCTCCAGGTCCCACGTAAGCCAGATGCACATGGTGGCTCATGCGTCTGGAGTTCATCTGTCTGCAGTGGCTAGAGACCCTGGCATGCCCATTCTCATTTTCTTTCTCTCTCCCCTCTCTCTAATAAATAAATAAAAATAAAATATTTTTTTAAAAATTAAAAAAATAAATGGGGCTCTGGAATACTGTCTTCTGGAATGACAAGTCCACTACACTCATAGTAGATGGGGTTTCCTGCAATATCTCATTATAGAGGAGGGAGGGTTCTATGATTCCTCATACCTCTTAGACTAAAGAGTGGAAACTGATGATTGCTAAGAGAAGTTAGCTTATGTGCTTTAGGGGAGTTGCTACATGAAGATTTCCCATTCTCTAGTAAGTAACCTCCCATCCACGATTATGCAACTGATCCCAATTTAAATTAGTGGGTCAAAAAATAACATAATTGAGGCATAGATGTAGAATAGGGGTCTCTTGGGAAGAAAGGTTTTTAGTGGGAGAGGAGAGAAGAAAGAAGGTAATTGTAATGTAATGCATGCATTTTATGTATAAAATTGCTCAAAAAACTGTAATAGCAACAATCTTTCTTTTGTATTTGTTTAATTCCTTTTCTTTTTCTCCAAAAATATCCTTCGACCTTTACACTTTGCCCCTTGGAAGTAATCCACCTGCCACCATAAACAGCAAGTCCAGTTATCTTTGCTCATCCTGGGCTAGAGTTTTCCCTGTAGAAGGAATAGGGTGAAGTAGATAGAATAAAAGCTTAATGTCCCTGACAGTCTAACTCAGGGGAAAAGGCTACCAACTATCCAGGCAATGCAATGAAAGTCTGATTTCTGAAGATGGTGGTAATGTTCACCTGTGGGCTATATTCAGTCTCTAAGTTGCAGAAGGTGTCCAGTAAATAGTGGTGCCTATTTCATTCTCCTCTAATTTTCCATACATGGGACACATAGTACACTCTGCCTTTTAGAAGCAACCCTTAATGCTAGGGAAGCCGAGACCATTCATGTCCACAGTCTTCAATATTTTTCAATAGGTTTATTAAGATATGATTCATATGCTACAAAATTCACACCTTCGATGTGTATGATTCAGGATGTTTAAGATATTCAGAAGTGTGTAACCATCATTTACTACTACCACATACCAGAACATTTCTATCACCCCCCCAAGAAACCCTAAATCATCATAGTTACTCTTTTCTTGCTTCTCAACCTCAGCAGTTGGAAAGCAGAAGCATCTGTCTCTGTATGTCTGCCTATCTTACATATTTTGTACAAATGGGATGGAATCATCTACTGCACAGTTTTTTGTGCCTGACCTTTTTTTTTTTTTTTTTTTTTTTTTTTCAAGGTAGGGTCTCACTCTAACCCAGGATGACCTGGAATTTACTATGTAATCTCAGGCTGGCCTGGAACTCACAGCCATCCTCTTACCTCTGCCTCCCGAGTGCTGGGATTAAAGGTGTGCGCCACCACGTCTGGGTCCTGACTTACATTCACTTATCATGATGCTTCCAAAGTTTTGCACAAGATCTAGCTCATGTCCATGTTTATTCACTCCTTTATATGGCTGAATAATCTACTGTATGCGTGTTATAGTTTGGATCTGGAATTTCCCCTAAAGGCTCATGTGTTCAAGGCTTGTTTTCAGAGGTGATGAATCATGAGGGCTCTAACCTCATCAATGGATTAACTTGGTGATGGTTTTGTAGATGGATGGACTATTGGGAATTGGTGGAAACTGTAGGAGATGAAACAGGTCACTGGGGCAATGCCCATGGTGGATGTATACTTTGTCCTGGTCCCTCCTTCCCTCCCTCCCTCCTTCCCTCCCTCCCTCCCTCCCTCTCTCTCTACGCTTCCTGGCCCCTGAATAGCTTTCCTCTATGAGCTTTTCATCATAATGTTCTGCCTCATCACAGACCCATATATAAACAACAGAGCCAAATGACTGGACTAAACCTCTGAAATTGTTTCTCTGGAAAACCCTCATATATTAGTAGTACACATGATGACTCTATATTTAACACTTTGAGCAACTTTCAAATTGTTTTCTATAATGACTATATTATCTTACAATTTCATCAGCAATGTGTAATGGAGCTCAGGTTTCCATATACTCACCAATACTTGTTATTCATCTGTCATTTAGACTAGTCTCAATGGGGGCAATGTGGTATCTCAGTATGGTTTTGATTTATATTTTCCTAATGACTAACGAAGTTGAGCATATTTTCATGTACTTACTGGCATTTGTATCTCTTTTTAGTGAAATGCTTATTTTAATCCTTTGTTCATTATTTGAGGTGTCTATTAAGTGTTGGATTGTAAAAATTCTTTATAGACTCTAGAAGCAAATCATTTGTCCAATTTTTGACTTGCAAATATTTTATCCCATTCTGTGGGTTTGTCTTTTTCACACTCTTAATGGTTTTCTTTTTCTTTCTTTTCTTTTCTTTTTTTTTTTTTTTTTTTTTTTTTTGGTTTTGCAAGGTAGGGTCTCACTCTGGTCCAGGCTGACCTGGAATTAACTATGTAGTCTCAGGGTGGCCTTGAACTCTCAGCGATCCTTCTATCTCTGCCTCCTGAGTGCTGGGATTAAAGGCGTGCATCACCACGTCTGGCTGGTTTTCTTTAAGAAAATATAGAAGTTTTAAATTTTGCTGAAGTCCCACCTATCCATCCTTTTTTCTCACCACCTTTCTTTTGTCCTCATATCTAAGAAATCATTGATCAGGTCACAAATATCTCCTATTCTTTTCTCCCCACTTCTCCTTCTCCATATCATTTGGATTTTTGGAGACAGGGTCTTACAAGTAAGGCTAGCTAGAATTTGCTAGATAGTTCAGGCTGGCCTTGAACTGGTGATCCTCCTACCTTCTCTGATGCTGAGACAATAGGCTGATATCTTTATACTCAGCTATTCTTATGTTCTTTTTCTAAGACTTTCAGGGTTTCTGCAATCAAATTTGGGTTTATGGACCATTTGGAGTTAACATTTGTGCCTGGTATAAGGTAGGACTATACTGAATTCATCATGCTAGCTTTGTAGTGTGTTTTAAAACAAGGAGGTGTGAGCTTTAGTCTTTTTTTTAAAGATTGTTTTAGCTATTCTGAGTCTATATTCTAAACAAACCTGTAAATTTCTGCAGTAAAGCTAGGTGGAATTTTGATGGGCATGATTTTAAACTTGCACAGTTTGGGTAGCTTTGCTATCTTAATACACCTTCTGATTTATGAACCATGGATATGTTTTCATTTATTTAAGGTTTTATAATTTCTTTCCATAGTGCTCTACAGCTTTCAGTGTTCTTGTTTTTTTTTTTTTTTTTTTTTTTGTAATTTATATTTTCATTTGTTTGCTTTTTTAGACATGGTCTCATTGCATTGTCCAAGCTGGTCTGAAACTCATGATGTAGCCTAAGCAGTCTCAAACTTGTACTGCCTCTGCCCCCAGTGCTGAGATAACAGCCATGCACATCACACTTGGCTCTTTTCTTAAATTTGTTTTTGAGTATTTTCTTATTTTTGATGCTTATAGATGGGACTGTTTTATGTTTAGTGTTCATTGGTAACATGGAGAAATGAAATTAATTTTTGTATGCTGGCTTTTTATTCTGTAAACTTATTGATCTTGTTCATCAGTTCTAATAGTTTCTTGCATGGGTAATATTTTTGTTTGTTTGTTTTTATTTTAATTTTATTTCTTTGGGGTTTTTTGAGATAGGGTCTCACTCTAGCCCAGGCTGACCTGGCATTCATTCTGTATTCTCAGGGTGGCCTCGCACTCAAGGTAATCCTCTGCCTCCCAAGTGCTGGGCTGGAGAGAGGTGCCTGCCTGCTAAGCCCAAGAACCCGGTTCCAATCTCCACTTCCCACGTTCAGCAAGATGCAAAATGACACAAGGGCACAATGCTGCACTTGCCCACAAGGGGGTGCACACATCTGGATTTTGTTCACAGCAGCTGAGAGATTGCTGGCGCGCCCATTCTCTGTCGGTCTCCCTCTCCCTCTCTCTCTGTCTGTCTCTCTGTGTCTCTCCAAAAACAAAAATAATTTTAAAAAAAAGGCGTGTGCTACCACACCCGGCATGGGTAATATTTTTGATGTGATGGAGTGTTAAGTAGTTTTTAGTATTCTAAAGCACAAGAAGATTCTGGCATATTAGCTCACAGTTACATTGACTATAAACACCAAGAACTCACACTTCTAGTTCCTTATCCCTTGGTGCTGGGTGATGCTCTTGCTCTGGTCAGTGTTAGTAGTGTCCTGACTCTAATGATATCCCATCTAATGAATAGAGAGGGTCTGTGGTGAAACATAAACATCCTTTCATAGAATAGTGCTATGAAGAGAGTTGGGCTCATAGTCCCCTGGTCTATTTATATTGGCATCCATAGATGATGATGCCATGAGGTCTGGCCTTACTATTCTCAAAGTAGGTGAATTTAAAGATTTCTTTTCATGGAGGCAGTATACTAGGTAAAGGTCAAGTAAGCCTTTTCAAGAGAACTGTCCTAAAGACTTAATGCATTTTCATACCAACACCTCTGCTAAGTTACTTCCTCTTTATAACAACTTGGAACACACTCCCAATGGGTATTACTTTGGGGGATAATGGTAGTTATTTTCACAAATACTGCTAAACTTAACACAAATTATAATAATTTCTTCCTAGACATACTTCACTTTAGCCAGTCGACATTCTGCTTTGCATCTTAGTCCGTGAGTCACTGATTTGAGCATGCAGCTGCCCAATACCCCAGCATACGAAATGATCAAAATATCACACTTTGATTGATTCAGAAGGTTATCTCCTACTGCATGCAGCTGGAGAGTTTCTTTGCTGCCTCTAATTGGGGCTAAGTAGGAGGAGCAGAGTGAGCCAAGAGCTGTATGGGCCCTCAGGCACCACATTCCCAGGAATAAAAGCTGGCATACTCTCCATGGCAAGGTGCAGCCACAGGATGCTCATCTGACCTTATCTAGGTATCAGAGACATATTCTGAAGGGATCCTAGTATTTCGGTTTGACAAAAATCGAAAAACAATTTAGAAAGAAAATCGGATTAGTGTGTAAATTAAGAATATTCCTGAAAAGAACCTGTTATGAAACTGAAATCTGGAGACCGCGGTGGTACTAAGTTGAGTCATCAGTTCCCTTTACACCCTAATAATCGTCGGCACTTTGATCACAATGACTGCTCTGTGTGATGCTTTTTTGTTTGCTGTTTTCAGTACTTCCTGTGTAAACAGTTTGTCTCAATACTATTTTGAAATCATATTTACATTTGGGGGATCATAGGGAACATCTGTTAGAAACATATTTAATGCTTTTCTGTCAATTTAAAGAAATATGAATCAAATTTCTCAGTAATATTGTAAGAAAGCTCTTAGAGAGTTAAATGAAGATCTGCTGCCAGGGTACTTGATGGGAAGTTTGATTTTTCTTTACATACATTCATACATTATTATCACATATATTATTATATATTCATATATAATGTCCTTAAAACATCCAACTGAAACAGTTATTAATTGCAGCAGACATAAATTATCTCCATTTTCTAGATGTAGATAAGATAACATAATGACCCTTTATCAGCATCCACAAAATCCTCAGGTGTCAGCGGTCCTCTGATAATATTTCCAAAAAGTGTTGTGATTCCTCTTACTTTATTGAGATTGCCTGTTCTGGAGATGGCAAAAGAAAGGCTGAGTGATGGATGCTAAAAACCAGCAGGTTCCTTATTTAGACCTCAATTTTGAGATTTAGGAGAGGTGGTGTGTGCAGAAGGGGATGGGAGTAGAGCTGGAGAGAGAGGCTAACACACAAGAGCAAACACGTGGCCAAGAGCAGCTATTACTAGAGATGGAGTTGCATCTGGCTGCAAGACCTGAGGAGTCCTCCAGAATGTTCAACAATACCATGTTTCTAGTTACAACTTCCAAGTATTCAAGTACAGAAAATTTAAATCCTGTCTTCTGTCCTCTAAAAAGGTCATCATATCAAAGCAGATGGGCCTTGTTAGCTTGATGTGTAATATTTTAATATTTAAAGTAAGGTACATGAGCCTCAACTGTGCCCTTGTCTTAGGCCTCTGAATGTTAGCCAGACCAGTACAGGGGCCATGTATGCCAGGATTAGGGAGGTTGCAGGTGCTAGTGGACACTGGAGGACTCTGCGGACACTCACCCTGTGAGAGCTAGGGACTCTCAGATGATCATCCAGCATGGCCTCCTTCATGATTGTTTTGGAAAAACTACACTGAACACAGCTAAGCAAACCATTTTCCTGTTTGATGGCACTATTGCCAAATATCTCAGGGTCTTGCTATGGACAAACTAAGCAAACCTTAATTAAAAAAAAAAAAACAAGAAATATTTCCATCTCTCATGTTATGTATTATCAGCAGCTCTTCTAATAACTTAGTGGGCCCCATGAGAACTGAGCCAGCAGCAGCTATCAGTAGCAAGTAAAGACCAAAAGAGTCAGGGAAATAAAAATACCAATGAGCATTAGGTTGAACTGGAGGAAATAATTAGGTAGCTGTACATCAAATGCAGAAATATGATTCATTTTTAAAGACCCACGGGCTCCCACAGGCTACACCCACTTTCTGGAGTTTCCCAAAGTACCTTAAAGCTATTTGATGTTGCTTCCTGTTTTTCAATTCTTTTGTCTGTTTATGGGGGTGGCAATTCTACTATTATGAACTGAATAAAGAGAAAAGTGAGGGGCAATTTTCCTGGCTTTAGTTATCAAAGTCTGTTTTCAAAATGCCAAATTTTAGCCCTTAAATTCCCAAGTTTCAAAGTCAATGTTTACAACCTACCACACATTATATCCCCAGATTGCATGATTTTCTCTTGGTGTTAATAACCTCTGGCATCAACTCTGTGCTTCTTTTTGTCACCGTCTCTTACTAAAACAACTGATTTTCAGAAAAGCAAGAAGAAAGCAGTGGGCAAAAAGAAGCTTGCTGGTCTCGGACAAGGACTGGCCACAAAATCTCTTCAGATTCTAAACACAAACACATTTTGTTTTTGTTCAAAAACAAGTTTCCAAAATTAAAAATCTAAAGCACTTCGAGGATACTTATTCTATAAAATTTTCATTAGGTTAGCCGGGTGTGGTGGTGCACACCTTTAATCCCAGCACTTGGGAGGCAGAGGTAGGAGGATCACCGTGAGTTCGAGGCCACCCTGAGACCACATAGTGAATTCCAGGTCAGCCTGGGCTAGAGGGAAACCCTACCTTGAAAAAACAAAACAAAAAAAAATTTCGTTAGTTAGCAAAAGTAGCTCAGGCACCACAATGTAAGACTTGTTTCATGGCAAGGTATCGATGCAGTGACCACCTCTCTTATTTAGATTTCATTCTTATTATTTTAATCAAGTAGATTAAAAGGTACTTATTTCTATTATTAAATGTCAACTTTCTCAGGTAGAGGCCCTTGTTTTTGTTCTTTCTTCTGTTATGACAAAGGAGCATATAAAAGAGAATTGCACTCAAAGGGTTTTTCATTCTATGATGAAACTCTACTAGGTTTGCAAAGTGGTGGGCAGTAGGGGTGAAAACTAGCACTGTAAACAATACCCTTTAGGAATTGGCTCCATGTATATTCTGTGTGGAATCCTGCTCAGTAAACTCAAGGAGGGTATTTGGAATAAATATTTAGCATATTTATTTTTCCTACAGAGAATGCAGTGTCTTGTCCACAAGATGTAAGGACTCATACAAGTCTCGGCCTCATAATGAAACCAGACACAGCTCATTTCCTTTTTTCTTATCTACTCCCCACCTGGGGGCTGTCTTGAGATGACATAGTATCAGTCATGTATCACAAACCTAAGACACTGGAGGGAATGATTCGTACTCATTATCATTAACTATATTTAAGACGGGCACCATTGTCTTATACTGGAACATAGCCCATTTAAGCCTTCTTAGTGAGCTACTGGTCCCTAGAGTCTCCTAAGGAAAATGGAGATACTACAACCTTAGTGCTATATAATCTAACTGATGTATAGAGGAAGGTCAGTATCATCCAGTCAGAGAGGTGGGCTATACTACTATGGCTTACTGCTGAAAGTGAGCAACCAAAGAAATCCCAAGGCACTTTTTGTCTAATCCCTAGTTTCCCTCCAGGCTTTTGGGAACAGCCTGACAGATGAGACAGAGTGGAGAAGGCACAAGATGGTAATCAGGGGAACTCACTTGCACTGCCCAAAGGAAGAGAATCAAATGATTGAAGCAATGGATAGCATCTGACATCTCTCTAGACTCAAGCAAGATAGGGGAAAAAACAACAACCAACTAACCAACCAAATCTGGAACTTTAGGCTTTGGATCTGGTCTGAATATAGTTTTGTTCTATCTGAAACTCATACTGAAATTTAATCCTTATTATGAGATATTAAAGATGGGATCTTCAGTAAGTAGGTTCTGCCCTCATACATACTTTTGTGTGGTGAATAGATTTATGGGTAATCTTAGCAGTGAGTCTGATATGAAAGCCAGCTTGGTGAGGGTTCTTCCAGTCCCTCTCTCTTGCCATGTGATATCCTATGCTTCCTTGGGACTGCCATCAAGAACACCATAACCAGATGTTGACTCTTGACTTTAGACCAAAACTATGAGCTAAAATAAACCTCTTTTCTTTATAATACATCCAGCCATCAATGCTGTATTAACAGCAAAAGATGGACTAAGATGGTCAAATTGTCTTTGAGAGCTCCAGAACTGTCTTCAGTTTTGGCTATTTCTTTGTTATTAATGATGATGTAGGGATATCCACCATATTCTTGGACTTGTGTATTTGCTCCTTGCCCTCTCATGACTCTCAGGAGGTAATCACTATTCTTGAGCTCAGTATCTCACTGTCTTCTTGAACTTAGTCTCTCTGTGACATTGATTTCTCTCCCTTTTGGACCATTTTTATTTTTATTTTATTTTTAATTTTTTTATTATTTTTTATTTATTTTTGGAGAGAGAGAGAGAGACAGAGAGAGATAGACGGAGAGGGAGACAGAAATGGGCACGCCAGCAGTCTCTCAGCTGCTGTGAACAAAATCCAGATGCGTGCACCCCCTTGTGGGCAAGTGCAGCATTGTGCCCTTGCCTCACTTTGCATCTGGCTAAACGTGGGACCTGGAGATTGGAACCGCTGGACATTGGAACCAGCATTCTTAGGCTTAGCAGGCAGGCGCCTTAGCTGCTAAGCCATCTCTCCAGCCCTGGACCATTTTTTATTGGCAGAGGGGCATTAAAAATCCCTCCTGAATCTTCAACTTTCTCCAGATACTAACTCATTCCTTTCTCTGTCCCTGTTTTAAGGAAAACCCTCAAAATAATTATGTAGATGTTTTTTTAAGTAGCATTTGTGTCATTTCAGAGAAACTGATTGCATCAATGCCATCAATGACCTCTGTCTTGACAATTCTCTCCTAAGACTCCTGCCATCATGACTTCTTGGCACCACTTGGCTCAGTTGCTCACTTCTTTTGGTTGTTTTACTCTGTTCTGGCTTTTCATCTGCCACACCTGGGCTTCCTTCCCAAGCTCTTTGGTTATCTCTACCTCCTCTACCCATCATGTTGTCTCACAGCCTCAGCCTTTGGTCTTTTCTCTACTTATACTCACTCCCAGGCTTCTGGTATTTGTTACCTGGATGCTCATATGACCTCTTCCCCTGACTCTAAACAGTCTTAGTTGTGTGAGTCTTGCCTATTAAAAGCTAAATGGGGGCTGGAGAGATGGTTTATCGGTAAAGGTGCTTGCCTGCAAAGCCTAATGATCCAGGTTTGATTCCCCAGTAGCCATGTAAATCCATATGCACAAAGTGGCACATGTATCTGGAGTTAGTTTTCAGTGGCTGGAGGCCCTGGCACATCCATTCTCTCTGTCTCTTCTCTCGATCTCTGTCTGCTTGCAAATAAATAAATACAAATATTTTTAAAAAGCTAATGATATTAGATATTAATGCAGAAATTTTAAACTTCAATTTCCAGATCCAATATGTATCTAAAAAATAGCGTGGTTAAAAAAGAATTCTTGTTTAATTTCCCTTTCTTCTCTCTACTTTCTCTAATCATAGTTCTTTGGGGAAAAATATCTGAAGACCAGTTAAAGAGGGTATTAGCACTTCCATCAGCCAGACCTCCAAAATATATCTCAAATTGAACCACTGTTCATTATTTTAGCATTTTTTCAAAAATGTTGGTCTAAGAACTCCTTTATTATATCTTTGTAGTAGTTTTAATGTATGGCCCTATAGAGACTTTGGTGTTTTATTAAAATTGAGCTGGCAACTTCAGCCCCTAGCAAACAGATCCCTACTGCAGAGGGGCATGTCACTGAAGGCTGATCTTGGAGTATATCCCTAAGATGTGTGTGAGGGTAGATCTGGATCTAGCCCTAGTAGGTGTGGAGAGAGCAGTTTTAGCTCTGGCAGTTTGTGCTTGTTGTGGTGTTTGCTTGCTGCATGCAGTTGTATCTCTCTAGATCTATGGAAGGGAGCCAGCTATTTCCTCCATTCCTTTAATAGATTTTGATATTAGATTTTAAAGATATTAAAGATGTTCATACCATGTTTCAATAGCTTTGATTCTACTCTAGGAAGCAAAAAGTAATAAAGTTAAAGATTTGGAGGCAGAAATGTGGAACCAACCAGGCATGGTGGCACATGCCTTTAATCCCAGCACTCAGGAGGCAGAAGTAGGAGGATCACCAAGAGTTCAAGGCTACCCTGACACTATGCAGTGAATTCCAGGTCAGCCTGAGCTAGAGTGAGACCCTACATTCAAAAACAAAAAGAAAAACAGAAAATGTGGAACCAAAAATCCTGCATTGTATTTGCTCTTTCTTTTCTTTTCTTTTTTTTTTTTTTTTTTTTTTTTGAGGTAGGGTCTTTCTCTAGCCCAGACTGACCTGGAATTCAATCTGTAGCCTCAGGCTGGCCTTGAACTCACAGAAATACCCCTATGTCTGCTTCCTGAGTGCTAGGATTAAAGGCATGTACCACAGTGCCCAACCTATTTTGCACTATGTACCTTTTCTGTAAACTTATAGCATAGCATTAGCCATATGGATATACTTGTTATAAAGATATTCCAAATGTTTACTTATTACATTATCCAACATCAAATGATCTATAGTCATTAATGTCATGGCCAATTTCATTAGAAAACAGCCTTTTATGAATTAGGAAGTTGTCAAGTACACTGTGGCAGTGACTGTTCCCCAAATCTCAAGTTTTACTTTAAACTTGAATATTTATCATTGGCAACAAATACTGAAGTTGTTTACTTTGAAGAATCAAAATCATTCATGTTCTAGAAAATGTCTGTCAAATTAATAAATAAATATGCATAACTACAGTGTGCTAATAGTTCTCCTCGTAAGTCAAGTTATTCCATACAACAGCCAGTTCTGCTTATGATCAACTGTTTCAGGGCATTCATTGGAGACAGCTATTTTGAGATGTGACAGAAAAATTTTATGTGTAATTTCCATTCTGTTTCACATATTCAAAAGATATCAATGCATCAATAAAGATTACTACTTGATGAAGGACATTTTGAAGTGACACTGTCCTGTCGGTGTGGCAGCAAAGAACCATCACAGCCTGGTGCCTTGTCTGCTTTCTGCTCAGAGACTAACAGCTTCAGTCTCCATTACATCTACACATCAATGCACATGGCAATACTGTAGAAAAGGCAATAGGCATCTTGGTCTCACTAGGAAAAAAAAAAAAAAAAAAAAAAAAACTGGCTTTTCATTATCCCTAAAAAGGTCTGAGGGGTCATCAGGAACCCAACAATCACATTTTGAGAACAACTGCATTAACTCGGTATCTGCTGTTCCAGACCACCACCTTCTTTCTTGACTTGTACAAAAACCTCCTAACTGGTCTCTTTGCTTTCACTTTTGTCTTGTAAAAGCCCTTCTCCATCAAGCAGCTAGGGTATCTTGTAAAAATGTACTTCAGGGGTCGAGCGATGGCTTAATGGTTAAGGAGCTTGCCTACAAAACAAAGGGATCCAGGTTTGATTACCCAGGATCTATGTAAAGCCAGACGCACAAGGTGGCTCATGCTTATGGAGTTCGTTTGCAGAGGTTGGAGGCACTGTTGGGCCCATTCTCTCTCTCTGCCTCTTTCTCTCTATCTCTCATCTCTCAAATAAATAAATTTCTTAAAAAATGTACTTCAAATCACATCACTACAAATCAAAAATCAATAGATGGGAAGAAATAATAAAGATTAGAGCAGAAATTAATGAACAGGAACTCCCCCAAAAGAAACAATGAAATAAAGACTTGTTCTTTGAAAGGATAAACAGCAGTGATAAACACTTAGCAAATCTGACCAAAAGAAAGATAGAAGAAACATAAATTAATAAAATTAGAAGCCGGGCGTGGTGGCGCACGCCTTTAATCCCAGAGGTAGGAGGATCGCCGTGAGTTCAAGGCCACCCTGAGACTAATTCCAGGTCAGCCTGGGCCAGAGTGAGACCCCACCTCGAAAAACCAAAAACAAACAAAAATAATAATAATAATAAAAAGTCTTTGTAAAAAAAATTAGAGATGATAAAGGTGTCATTACACCAGATACCAAAAAATTCAGAAAATCATAAGGACATCCTTTAAGAATATATACTCCACTAAGTTTGAAAGTCTGAAAGAAATGGATGATTTCCTTGATTTATAAGATTAAATCAAGGAAATTAAATTAAATCAAGATGAGATTAACCACTTAAATAGACCTATAACAAGTATGGAGATCCAGGAACTTATAAGAAATCTCCCAACTAAAAAATGTTCAGGCCTGGATGGACTCAATGGCGAATTTTACCAGATGTTCAAAGAACTAACACCAATACTTATCAAACTTTTCCAAAACATAGAAAAGGAAGGAAATCTATAAAACTCTTTCTACAAAGCCAGCATCACCCTGATACCAAAACCAGACAAAGACAAAACAAAAAAAGAAAATTACAGACCAATGTCCCTCATAAACATTGATGCAAAAATTTTGAAAAGAAATACTGGCAAACAGAATACAAGAATATATCAAAAGATCATTCGTGCCTACCAAGTAGGCTTTATCCTAGAGATGCAGGGATGGTTCAATATATGCAAATTGATAAATGTAATACAATATATAAATGGACTGATGGACAAAAATCACATGATCATCTCAATAGATGCAGAAAAGGCATTTGACAAAATCCAACATCCCTTCATGGTAAAAGTCCTACAAAACTGGGGAATATAAGGACCACACTTCAACACAATAAAGGCTATTGATGACAAGCCTACAGCCAACATAATATTAAATGGGGAAAAGCTTGAAGCTTTTCACTAAAATCAGGAACAAGACAAGAGTGTCCACTGTCCCACTTTTATTTAATATAGTAGTAGAAGTCTTAGCTATAGCAATAAGGCAAGAGACACTCATAAAAGGGATACAAATTGGAAAGGAAGAAATCACGTTATTATTTGCAGATGATATGATTCTATACAAAAGGACCCTAAAGACTACCAACAAACTGTTAGAACTGATAAACATTTTTAGCAATGTAACAGGATATAAAATAAACACACAGAAATCAGTAGCCTTCCTATATATGCTAACCACAAATATCTGAGGAAGAAAACAGGAAATCACTCCCATTCACAATTGCCTAAACCTAACCAAGGAAGTGAAGTATCTCCACAATGAAAACTTTAAACCACTCAAGAGGGAAATTGCAGAAGACACTAGGAAATTGAAAGACATCCCATGTTCTTGGATTTGAAGAATCAATGTTGTGAAAATGTCAGTCTTACCAAAAGCAATCTACATTTTTCTGCAATGGCGTTCTTCACAAAAATAGAAAAAAAAATTCATTTGGAAGCACAAAAGTCCTCGAACATACAAAACAATTTTGAGCAACAAAAATAAGGCTGATGGTATCACCATACCTGATTTTACCCTTTATTGCAGAGCCATAGTAAAAAAAAAAAAAAAAAAAAAAAAAAGCATGGTACTGGCACAGAAACAGACATGTAGATCAATGGAACAGAATAGAGGACCCAGATGTAACTCTGGGCAGCTACAACCACATGATCTTAAACAAAAATGCTAGAAATACTCATTGGTTAAAAGGCAGTCTCTTCAGCAAATGGTGCTGGGAAAACTGGATATCTATATGTAGAAGGATGAAAATGGGTCCTTATCTCTCTCTATGCACAAAAATTAAGTTCAAATGTATCAAAAACCTTAATATCAGATCCAAAACTCTGAAACTGTTATAGGAAAAAGTAGGGGCATCCCTTCAACATATTGGTATAGGCAATGACATTCTGAATATAACCCCAGTTGCTCAGGAAATAAAACCACTAGTCAACCACCGGGACCTCATGAAATTACAAAGCTTTTGTACAGCAAAGGACACAGAACAGAACAGAACACTACAGAATAGGAGAAAGTCTTTGTCAGCTATACATCTGACAGAGGATTAGTATCCAGGATATATGTAAGTAGAAGAACAGATTACAGGGAGGGTAAAGGCATATGTGAGGCCAGGGGAAGAGAATGTGTAAAAGAAGGGTAGGGGGAGAGTCAACCAAAATTTAAGATATTCTGAAAAAGACTTATGTAAACCTACTTTTTTTTGAATAATAGCACATCCAGAAGCTGCAGATTGTTACTAGAAAATTTTCAGTGCCTGGGATGGGATACCTTCCAGTGAGTTGTTGGCCAGAGAGGTCCCTGTAGCCTCCAAAATATTAAAGGCTATTGCCAAGGCCATTGGTTTCCCTTGAGAAACAGATGGTAAGGCCCTATTGCTGAAGACCTCATTTTCCTGAGCGGCAAGGTCACTGAGAAAGCAAGCTGATGCTGAGCAGAAAACCTTCTCCCTATAGACCAGCCAACTGAAAGCTGGAAAAAGCTGCACTGCATGCAGCTGTATGGGAGACAGAAATCATCAGAGGTGTAAACAGTGGACACTGGAAACATCAAGTTTGGCCAGACAGGACCAATGACCAAATGGGTGCAATACTGGCATGTCTGCTCTTGGGGAAACCAACTGCTCTCTAATTGGACTGAAGGCCTGCTCTATGGGAGGGAATACATGTCTGGTACTGTAAATACTAATCAAAAGTCTATGGCAGGGGAGGTCATGAACCTTAGGGGTATAAAGCCTGCTCTTATCTGGCTAAATGTATATAGGATTCCCACCAAGCTGCCCTAAAAGCACTACACTTAATGTTCATATTCACATATTAATGCTACTCTCACTTCTGGTTAGAGAAGCTTCTTTTTTCAGATGGAGATGACCACTGGGATGACCCAAAAGGAAACATAGTGCTGAGAAGAAGGGATGGAGGAGTGTCTAGCACTCAGGCTAGGGTCCAAGGCTCAGGGTCCATTGCGGAAGAGGGGGCGGAAAGAATGTAAGAGCCAAAGGAAGGGTATGACTCCTTACAATGCAACTGTCCAGACAGAAGTTGGCCTCAAGATCCATGGCCTCACAGTGCCTAGCAATTCCTTCACAAGACCCTCATAATAGCAGAAAAAGATGATGACATCAAATTAAAAGAGAAACTAATGGAGAGAGGGAGGGGATATGATGGAGAGTGGAGTTCTGAAGGGGAATGGGGGGAGGGGAAGGAAATATCATGGTTTATTGTCTGTAAGTATAGAAGTTGTCACTAAAATATTAATAAAATTTTTTTAAGTAAAAAAAAAAGAACTCAAAAAACTAAATAATAAGAAATCAAACAACCCAATTAAAAAAATGGGCTATGGAACTAATTAGAGTTCTCAAAAGAAGAAATACAGATGGCATATAAATATCTAAAAATACATTCTACATTCTTAGCCATCAGAGTAATGCCAATTAAAACTACTTTGAGATTCCATCTCACCCCTGTCAGAATGACTATTATCAAGAAATCAAACGACAATAAATGCTGGCAAGGATGTGAAAAAAGAGGAACACTTCTACACTGTTGGTGGGAATGTAATCTGATAAGCCATTGTGGCAATCAGTGTGGAGGTTCCTGAGACAACTAAAAATAGATCTACCATATAACCCAGCTATAGGACTCCTAGGTATATATGCTAAGGACTTGTCTCATTATCTTAGAGATACTTGCACAACCATGTTTATTGCTGCTCTATTCACAATAGCTAGGAATTGGAACCAGCCTAGATGTCCCTCAACTGATAAGTAGATAATAAATATGTTGTACAGTTACACAATAGAGTTCTATGCAGTGGTAAAGAAAAATGAAATTACGAAATCTTAAGGGAAATGGATGGACCTGGAAAGCATTATATTTACTGAGGTAACCCAGGCCCAGAAAGCCAAATATTGCATGTTCTCTCTCATATGTGGATCCTACAAATGTTTGGACTAGTAAGTGAGTTGGAATAAAACTCCACAGCAGTGGCCACTAAGGTAGAAAGGGGCTATAAAGGAAGGATGAGAGAGGAGAACTTAAGGGAATGGAATTGTGTATATAGAAAAACAGAGTGCTTTGGGTGGAAAGGCCTAAGTGAGGTCAGGGGAAGAGACTGAGTAAAGGAAGGGTGGGAAGAGAGATACAAAATCAATGCACAAAAATCAAGTCTTTTTATATGCAAAGGACAAATATACAGAGAAAGAAATCAGTGAAGATGTCCCATTTTCAATAGCAACAAAAAAATTAAATACCTTGGAATAACACTAACCAAGGATGTGAAAGACTATAATGAAAATATTAAAAAAAAAAAAAGAACTCAAGAAAGAAATCAAGGAGGACTTGAGAAGAAGGAAAGAACTCCATGCTCCTGGATAGGTAGAATTAATATTATAAATATGACAATTCTATCAAATACAATATACAGATTTAATTAAATACCAACAAAAATACCAGCATCATTCTTCACAGAGATTTAATAAAATGATCTCAAAATTCATATGGAATGGTATAGCAGGCCTTGGATATCCAAACATATTCTCAGCAAAAGAAAGAAAGAAAGAAAGAACAAAAGAAAGAAAGAAAGAAAGAAGAAAGAAAGAAAGACACCTCTGGAGGTATCACCATACCTGATCTAAAGCTATATTACAAAGCCATAGTAACAAAAACAGCATAGTACTAGCATAAGAACAGAAATATAGGTATCAATGCAACAGAATTGGAGACTCAGACCTTAGGTCAAGTAACTACAGCTACTTGATCTTTGACAAAGTTTCCAATAATGTACACTGGAGAAAAGACAGCATTTTGTACAAATGGTGTTGGACAAATTGGATGACCGAAATGCAGAAAAATGAAACTAGACTCACGTATCTCTCCATATACAAAAATCAAATCCAAATGGATTAAAAACTCAATAAAGATTTAATAAGACCAGAAACGCTTCTCCTACTGGAAGAAAAAAAATAGGAGGCACTCTTCACGATATAGGAGTGGGGAAAGACTTCCTGAACAAAACGTCAGTTGCCCAGGAAATTAAACAATCACTCAACCAATGGGATCTCATGGAGTTAAAAAGCTTTTGCACAAACACAGCATAAGCAGATTATCCACTGATTGGGAGAAAATCTTCACCAATTATGCCACTGACAGAAGCCTGATATCTAGAATCTACAAAGAACTCAAAAAACTAAACAATAAAGAATCAAACAACACACTGCAAAAATGGGGCAAAGAACTGAATTGGGAGTTCTCAGAGGAAGAATTACAAACGGCTAACACACACTTAAAATGTTCACTATCCCTAACCATTAGGGAAATGCAAATTAAAACAACCATGAGATTCTACCTTATTCCAGTAAGGATGGCAATCATTAAAAAAAAAAAAATGTTTTTGTTGGGGGGGTTCGAGGTAGGGTCTCACTCTGGCCCAGGCTGACCTGGAATTAACTATGTAGTCTCAGGGTGGCCTTGAACTCTCAGTGATCCTCCTACCTCTGCCTCCCTCATGCCTTTAATTGTTAAAATTTTAACAATGACAAATGTTCATGGGGAAAGAAGAACCCTCATACACTGTTGGTAGGAATGTAAACTTGTACAACCACTAAGGAAATCCATTTGGAGATTCCTGAAAAGGATGAACATAGAGCTACCAACAGACTCAGTTATTACCTAACTAGGCATTTATCCTAAATGTTCCATGGATCAATACAGAGACATTTGCTCAACCATGTTTATAGCTGCTCAATTCATTATAGCTAAAAACTAGAATCAATCCAGATGCCTATCATTGGATGAATGGGTAATGAAGTTGTGGTACATTTATACAATGGAATTCTACTCAGCAATAAGAAAAAATGATATAATAAAGTTTGTAGAAAAATGGACTTGGAACAGATTATACTCAGCGATCTCATACAATCTCAGAAAGATATACTCTGCATGGTTTCACTTATCTGTGGTTCCTAACCTGGACCTTCTTGAGTTGCTGACATACCTGATAGGCAACTCAAGGCCCAGACTGTAGGGATGTAGGGGTTTGGGGAAGGGAAGGGAAGGGAAGGGAAGAGAGAGAAAACAAACATAAAATTAAATCCAAATGCCATGGAAACCTTTATCCTTGGAGATGGCCTAAAAGATATAACTCTAAAAGGAGTAAGGGGGGAACACCTGAAAAGTAGGGCTCTAGTGAGTGTGGGATGAAGTTTAAGCTTAAAAGAAAAATTCTTTTCTGTCTCTGACCTGTAATTACCAGTTCCAGAGACTGGTTGCGACCCACATTGAGCTGTTGATTGGAGAGATCTACAAGATCCCCAAATCAAGACAACTTTCTGTCAAAGCATTTGATTACCTGCCTGAGGCAAAAGCTAAGACCCTACTACTGAAGACACCATATGCTGCTGACGCAGAGCACGGAGGGACCTGGCTGGAATTCAGAAGAAAGCCAGTCTCCACACAGCCTGTCTAGTGCTAGAAAGCGCTACATGAGCTACTGGGGAAAAATGGCCAACAACAGTCTGAGTAACCAGAGGTCTAAGCTACTCAGAAGCAATCACCCTGACACATGCATACACCAGTGCAATAGTGGCACCCAGCCTCAAAGGGAAACCAATAGCTTTCTGATTGGTGAAGAGACCCACTCAGTGTCAAGAAATCCATATCTGTAATTGGGAACCAGATCAGAATGCTATGGAGACTAAGATTATGTTCTCCACTGTCAAGCTTTCACTAGTCTTTGGCTAAAAGAGGGGTTACTTACATCAAATTCTCCCTAAATAATGCTTATCTCATTTAAACTGTGATGACTTCACTCTCCATTGGATAATTTGTTATTCTTTTTCAGAAGGTAGCGAGACCGAAGGAGATAAACTACCCCTTGAACTTCAGCCAAGCCATAGCTGAAACCACATAAGAATTGGGGAGATGAGCAAGAGTGCTGCTTTAATGCTATATCTGATAATTAGCACCAGGGTGTAGGAGACAGACCCTGAGGACACTCAAAACCTACCAAAGTAGAGATCCAGAGGCTCCTAAGAGCTCATCACTGAAGTAGACTTAAAACTCATCCACTATGGCTCAGAGTATTTTGCAGAAGATGGGGCAGAAAGAAGAGCCACAGATTGAGACCTCATGCCCAGAGGCATTCCCTCTCCCCCCAAAATAATTGACTTCTGCTCCCACAATGCATAAACCACAACCCCATGAGGAATACCTGCAACCCCACTGAGGAGGGTCCCCAGTGGAATGGGGCAGTGATGAGAAAAAGATATGTGATGTATCCATATGAAACACATTGTTAATAATAATAATAATAATAATAATAATACTAAATAATGATTAACATTTAAAAAATCTAAGATGGTTGGATGTGGTGGCACATGCCTTTAATCCCAGCACTTGGGAGGCAGAAGTAGGAGGATCACCATGAGTTCAAGGCCATCCTGAGACTACATAGTGAATTACAGGCCAGCCTAAACTAAAGTGAGACCCTACCTTGAAAAAAAAATCTAAGATGGTATGAATAAGTAATATGGAAACCTACTTTTTTTTTTGGACAATGCCAGAAGCCATAGATTGTTAGTAGAAAAAAAATCAGTGCTGGGAATGGGATACTTTCCAGTGAGTTGTTGGTCAGGAAGGTCCCTGATGCTCCCCAAAATATTATAGGCCATTGCTAAGGCTCTTTGTTTCCTACCAGGAATAGAAGGCCCTATTCCTGAAGACTCCACATGCTTGGGCTGCAAGGTCACTGAGAAGTCTTGCTGGAGCTGAGTTGAAAACCTCCTCCCTATGGACCAGCTGCAGAAAGTTGGAAAAAGCTACACTGCATGCAGCTCCATATGGGAGAGAGAAATCATTAGTGGAAATAAACAACAGTGGACACTGCAAACCTTAAGTTGGGCTAGCCAGCCAAATGAGCCAACGGGTGCAATAGTGACAAGTCTGTTATGGGGGAAACCAACTGCTGTCTAATTGGTTTAGAGGTCTGCTCCACAGGATGGAACACATGTCTGATATTGAAAACCTATGACAGGGGAAGTCATGAGCCCTAGGGGTGTAATGCCTGCTGGTGTCTGGCTAAATGCATATATTATACTCACCAAACTGCCTGGTAAACAATTTTCTTAATGTTCATGCCCATATATTAATGCTACTCTCCCTTTTGGTTAGAGAAGCTTCTCTTTTCAGATGGCAGTGACCTCTGGGATGACTCAGAAGGCACCATGGTGCTGAAAGGAAGTGACAGACGAGTGGTCAGCACTGAAGAATTTTTATCACACCTTCCAAGGCTCAGGGTCTATTGTGGAAGAGGTGGCAGGAAGAATGTAAGAACCAAAGCAAGAGTAGGACTCCTTTAATGTGCTCTTCTAGACACAAAATGGCCTGGATATCTATAATAGTTTCTGGTACTATCTACACAAGGCCAATACAATAGGAGGAAGAGATGATGACTTCAAAATAAGAGAATGATTGAGAGGGGGGGAGGAGATATGATGGAGAGGTGAGTTGTGAAAGGGAAAATGAAGGGAGAGGGAATTATTATGGTTTATTGTCTGTAATTATGGAAGTTGTCAGTAGTTAAAAAAAAGAAAAGAAAAGCTGACCACACATAGGTTCACTCTATGTATCTTAAACAAAAGTAGAATAAAAAAAGGAATGTTTTTCTTCATAGTTTTCCAAACAGGAGCAGCTGAACACCAGCAGCAGTGTGGATGCTATGGCTTACACTGGGCTTGCTTCTAAGTTTGGTCATTTACAGTCTCTATGGTGTCTAGAAAAGGCTTTTTAGCTGCTTGACATCAAGACTATAAAATGGGAAGAACTTAGTAAGTAGGCTGTTGTGAAGAATAAAGGAAATAATACATATAAAGAAAAATTTGAGCTCAGTTCCAGATATATAGCAAATGTCTAGAATTTATTATAGTTTATCTTGTATCTTCCTTTGTACAGATATATATGATTTATTATAAAAAATATAAAGCCCTAATGCTTTATGTGACACTTGTAAATGGTCCATGTGAAATATGACATTTGAGAACTTTTATCTACATGCTGTGGGAACTGTTTGTATTTGTATCTATATTATGCACATGTGGCACATCTAATGATGAATCTTCCAGGGACTCAGTTTCAATCAACAACCAAGATATGGAGAGTTCAGGAGGCATAACAATGAGAATAATTCATGTTTTCTCCAAAGAAACTTGAACAGTAATGTCCAAAAATTCATTATTTAAAATGTCATACACATTATATAGAAATGTTTAATAATAGTTCAACCTTCCATTTGATTTGTGTGTCAGTTTATTGAGCCAATTTAAATTTAAATTTAATTTAAATTCCAAGCCCTAAATTTGAAATACAGAATAGCAAGCAGCTGTAGAAACAACAATCTAAAAATAAATACTATTACCCAAGAGCCAGAAAAGGCAATTATTTATTTTAAGTATTCAGAATTTGATATTACCCAATATTTTTGAAGGTTGACACAAATATAATTGACATTTCCTGAATATTCTTTGAGTATAAAAATATGTTAACTGAAATGGGTCTTAGTTACTGACAGAAACAATCTTGTAAAATATAACATTTACCTACTTTGAAAACTAATTAGTTGAGGGGCTGGAGAGATTGCTCAGTGGTTAGGATACTTGCTTGCAATGCCTGATAGTCAACGTAAAGTACCCATGTAAGGAGATGCACAGAGTGGCACATGCATCTGGAATTTGGTTGCAGTAGCAGGAGGCCCTAGGGTGCCCATTTCTTTTTGTCTTATCTCTCTTTTTCTGTTTGTCAATAAATAATAATTTAAAAAGAAAACAGAAAACTACTGAGTTTGGTAAGTCAAGAGGATGTTGAAGCACCAGTTTAATACTCTCACACTTGTGTGTAAAAAATAGATATGTTGTGAACCCATGGAGATGGTAAATATATCAAAATCAGAGTTGTTCATCTTTGTTTGTGACATTTACCACAATCTGTCGTGACTAGACATGAGTTTTTCTCAGGCTGGGGAACACTGAAGAAACAGAAAAGCCAACAAAGCATGAAAAGATTCTGATGCACTCGAAACACAAGCTTAAGAAGCAGGAGACCTGATTGATTCTACTTCACCTCTTGCTAGTTATGTGGCCTAGTCCATTCACTCAGTTACTTATTAATTCATTTCAAGTGTTGAGGACATTCATGAATAAGATAGATGCCACTCACATTGCTTTTCCAGTAAGGCCTCACAAAACACAAAAGATAACAAGGAAGTTATAGTGAAAATCACAATAAAAGGCCATGATGGTCACCACTCTCAGGGCAGAAAGTCTTTAGATCTATTCCTTTATCCCTAGAATAGGAACAGAACACCTTTGATCTCTGCTTCAGTAATGACCAAACTCTAGTGGTGTGCTACACAAACTGGAATCTTATGAAATAAACCATTAAAATCTCAATTCTCTTAACTTCAAGAATAAAGCTTGCCTATTACACAAATATCTCCCTTATAAAAAGCTAAATATTTTCATTTTAACCTCTTCAAATACTGAGAGCCTTGCTGCTGATCTTAATGTTCCAGAGTGGGCTTCTGTGTTTGGCAGAGCCCTTCAACCATTTGATGACTATTTGCTTCCCATCCAACTTTTTTTTTTTAACCCAAAAGCATTTTGGAGGAGTTCAGATAGAGCATATTCAGTAGATAGAAAGTCCATTAAGTGATAGATCTAAATTAAACTTCTCCAGCATGAGTCAGCGGTCTCCATTGCCTCTATAGAATATGCTGATCAGGCCTGTGGTCAAAGGGATGAAGATGCTCTCTGGCCTATGGACACACCAGCTGCCTTTGGTTGAGCTGCACACTTAAATCTTTAATTCTAGCTCTCTTATGGTTGTAATTATAGACTTTAGTTAAGTATTATTTTGGCTAGCAAAATTTGAGCATGAAATAAAAAATATGAAAACTGTAAGTCAGTGAAAAAAATCTGCTATTGAATTAGATGAATGAGACAATTGTGAAATACTGAGGAATAACCAAAAATTTAAAATTATTTGTGGTCAGATTATATTCAGGTGTGTTAAAAAATTCTTCTACTTAAAAAGAGTACAAATGGCAATGGGCAATAATGTGCATGAAAGGTGACACAGAATTCTAATCAGCAGACATGAACTTCAAGATAATCTTGAACCCAGATTAAACGGTTGTCAGATAGCTATTCATTTGTAATGTTAAGTTAAGCACATTGTTTAGGCTATGTAGTATGATTGTTTTTAATGATTCAGCCTTTAACTAATTTTTCAACTACTAAGGAAATATCTGGTTCCAGACAGGTTTGATTCGAAGGGCTATTTCTGTACAATCAGCCATGAACATTGTGAATCTAAGTAGATGGGGTTTCTTCTTCTTTTTTTTTTCTCCTTTTTAATTTAAAATTTTCTAAATTCTTCTTTATGGTTACCCAAACCATTGCTTATTTCATTTAAAATATTATTATTTTTTATTTTTTATTTTTGGAGAGAGACACAGAGAGAGACAGAGAGAGAGGGAGAGGAAGACAGATAGAGATGGGCGCATCAGCAGCCTATCAGCTGCTGTGAACGAAATCCAGATGCATGCACCCTCTTGTGGTCAAGTGTGGCATTGCACCCTTGTGTCACTTTGCATCTGGCTAAACGTGGGACCTGGAGACTGGAACCACTGGAGATTGGAACCAGCGTTCTTAGGCTTAGGAGTCAGGTGCCTTAACCACTAAGCCATCTCTCCAGCCCTAAAATATTATTTTTAATTAAAAGTATGTATGCATTAGTTTCACAAATCCTGAATCAAGTACATAGACACACACACAAAGGAAAGACAATGTCAAAGGTCAAATATTTTCACTGTCATATTATTTAAATGTTTAGTAATTTGGCCTTTTAGCCCTCATATCTGGTGGAAGGCTATCTACTCATTAGCAAGATAAGTTCAGCTGGAGCTCAATTTATACATGTAACAAAAAGGTGACCTTTCCTTTGTAAGGTGGATTCTGGGGACATCTGTTTTATATGGACTAATCTGGTTCTCTTCCTATATATTTTGAGAAATAACTTAAGTCCCAGACAAGCACAAGAATGAGCAAAAATGTGCATCTCTGATGGTGCCTCTAAGGAGCTGTGACTCACACCACTACCCTGGGGATGTCCAGGGTTATGCATGGCCAAACACTGGCAAAGCATTTTTGAGAAACCTCTTTCTCAACTGAAAAGAATCAGCATGAGAAACCTGTGCATGCTCTGCAAAAAGATGAATTCAGCCAGGCGTGGTGGCGCACGCCTTTAATCCCAGCACTTGGGAGGCAGAGGTAGGAGGATTGCTGAGAGTTTGAGGCCACCCTGAGATTACATAGTGAATTCCAGGTCAGCCTGGACCAGAGTGAGACCCTACCTCAGAAAAAAAAAAAAAAAAAAAAAAAAAAAAAAAAAAAAAAAAAAGATGAATTCAGTGAAACAGTCCTCACACTCCAAAAGACAGTCTTGTGTCACTCTCAGTGTCAGACTCATAATAATAGCTAAAAGGAAAAAAAAAAGGTATACCAGCAGGAAGGTTTACCATAGTGTGTGGCTAGATTCACTTTGTTCTTTTCACCTTACAGGCCAGGTTGAGTGGCCCTGAACTTGTTCAAAGTCCAGATGAACATAACCAATTGGCTTATAGTGATACTGTTCTAAAATTTCTACTGAGGCTTTAGCTTGACTGCTTGGTAAACATATCTGTAATTTCTGCTCCCCAGGAGAGAATCTGTTGAGCAATGAATGCTAGATTACATAGGCAAGGAAGCATGGGTATGTGTGGAGTGTTGAGTAGGCCTGCTGATGGCTGAAAAGATCCCTTACCCAAAAGATCCTCCCTGCAGGACATGATGGTGAGGAAAGCATGACAGCATGAGTGTGCGGTGGCTGGTCATATTCAGTCTGCAGTCAGGAGGCAGAGAGCAATGAATACTGATGCTCAGCTCACTTTCTCCTTTTTATTTACTCTGGAACTCTAGCCCATGAAATGGTGTTGTCTTCAGTTAGGTTGTGTCATCCCTGAATTTTTCTAAAAATAATCAAAAAGCTAAACATTTTACTATTATTTTATATAGCTACTGGCCATCTGCATGTCTCCATGAAGTGTCCAAAGTTTATTACAGCTGTTTATAATAACAGCTATAGGCGAATCTGTGGAACTGCACTTTAGAAATCCAGTTTAATCACAACAAAAAGACATGAAGATTTAAAAAAAGAAGGGAGAAGAAAATGTACCATAGAAAGAATAATCAAGAGATGAGTTTTGTGTTTATTTATAGGCACTGGTTACAGCAATCCAGTGATTAGACAAATTAATGCAGCTGTGTATGATCACAGCTCTGGGATCAACCCCCACATCCTTTTTAAATGATGCCACCTGTCACTTAAGTATTTTTCATTTGTCTTTTACATATATTTCCTGATAATTCTCATTTTAAAAACATCCTCAGTTAACTCTTTAGATGCTCTCCTGACATAAGTTTCAATTCCATCTATCTTTTACAGCCAGGAATGGGGTGAACTATCCCTATGCCCAGGAGATAGGAGAAACAGCAGACATGCTTCTGAAAAGGATCACCCTTCTCCTACCTTAGGGAAGAGAACAATTGTATCCTTTATACTGTGTATAAAACTGGCTCCTTGTCAAAACCATTTGACAAAATAGATATTGTACAGGCTCTTCAGAAGCCCATGCATATCACGCCCCTTCCTTAGGACACAAACAACCCTTATATACTGTAGGTGCTTTCAGGCCTGTTCTGTCATAGAGCCACCTATTACAGTCTCACACCTGACTTGTGCACCTTGTATCCCTAGGTCTTCCCTGGGGCTTTTTCATTCTAAAGTGATGCTGAATGAGCAAAGACCTGCTGCATCCATTCTGCCATCCCCTGGTAGCTAAAGCTCTATTTGTGAATACAGACAAATCAACCACTCTTATTAATGGAACAATTTGTGTACACAATAAGAGTACTGTACCAGTTAGCTGCTTCCATTGCTAGCCTAAGAACCTCCTCCAGGGAGAATGCAGTAGACCCTGAGGAGATTCAAAACTCACCCAAGCTGGAGAAATGGTTTAATGGTTAAGACACTTGTCAGCAAAGCCAATGGATCCAGGTTTGATTCCCTATCACCCACATAAGCCATGTGCATAACATGGCACATGCATCTGGAGTTTGTTTGCAGTGGCTACAGGCCTTGCAGCACCCATTCTCTCTCTCTCTGTCTCTTTCTTTCTCTCTTAAATAATAAAATAAACTCATGAAAGCAGAAAATCAAGAGTCTGCTGAAAGCTCAACATTAAAGGAGGGAGGAAACTGTGGAATAGGGGTGAATATAAGAGCTATAGAAGTGGGAAGGTATATTCTGAAGCATTTTTCCCCTACAAGACTGACTGGTACATTCATAACTCTCCTGAGGAGGGCCCTCAGTGGGTTGGGGCACTGGGAGAAGAATAACCATATGGAGATATGACCAATATACAATATGTTCATGTAATGAATTTCTCAATTAAAAAAAGAGTGCTGCACTTGGTAAAGAGGAATCAAGCAGACAAGGGAGAGAGAAAGTCCCCGGGCTTTACTTTGTGATCTGTGGGACAGGAAAAGGTTGAACATATCTCATACAATACGTGTCAGGACATGATAACAAGTGAGTCCCATTATAAAATTTGAAAAAAAGTAACTTTAGGACAAAAAGACAGAGGGTGACCTTATGTAGCAGGTTCTATATAAACACA
The DNA here is from genome assembly GCA_036365145.1 of Orientallactaga sibirica. Lineage (NCBI taxonomy): Eukaryota > Metazoa > Chordata > Mammalia > Rodentia > Dipodidae > Orientallactaga > Orientallactaga sibirica. The sequence continues at coordinate 2,370,607 of JAEOAD010000020.1, forward strand.
CTGAATTTACAGACTGTGCAGGATAAAACATATTTCATAACTGCTAGGATGAGCATGTTACACACAGTAGAGTCTGATGGGCTTTCAAGGAATGGGAAGATCTGGAACACATCTCAAAAAAGTGGGTCAGAGTGAAGGAAGCTCATCAGCTATGAAGCATTTCAGAGAGAAAGTGCTGGGTCCACCATGGTTGTGTCCCTCAATATTTAGAGAAGGGATAAAGAGGGGAGAAGGGATGGGGAACATTAAATAAAAAGAAACAAAAGATATCATGAACATACATAAACAGCTAAATGAAGTGTTAATCTGAATGATGGCAACTGCTCTGACTGTATAAAGTTTGATTGAATATTCAGTGTTATGGCAATAAAATGTACAAAACCAAGTGGGATCTCTCTCAAGTTAGCTTTTGACACATATTGGGTGTCTTTTTGTCTTTCTCCTTATGTTGGTTATCTTAATTTAAGGACAAAGATGAGGTGGACCACACATTCTCAAGACACACTAAGAAGTGGTTAAATGCCCAGTGGTGCAGGCAGATATTTCATCCAACACATTAGGAGTCTTCCAGTTTCCCTTAAAATCAAACATCCCAGTGGTCAAAAGAAGAGAAGAAACTGCCAAAGCATAAGCAATGGGAGTAATGGCAACTTTCTGTTCCCATGCTCCAGCCAGCTTCACTCATCAGGGAGGAGGTATTCCTCTGCTTCAAAACTTCTCAAGAGGCAGACATCAAGTTGTTGACAACTCCTACTGTACAAAGAGTTGTTCACACAGCAAAAGTACTCACAAGTGGTGCTCAAAATTTATTCACAGCAGCAGCACCCGAAGAAAGCTTTGACAGACTGTCTTATATGTTGAGACAGTTATAAGTTGTTGGATAAAAAAAGTAACACACTTTCTTTTCTAGCCCATTCACATTAAAGATGCTCCAAAAAGAAAACAACAAATGTGTCCAAGTCACAAATGCCATCTTGGAGGTGGCTATTTCTGGTTCTGGGGTTCATGGCTTCAGGAATGGACCTCACTTTTGAGGTAAAAAGTCCAAAGCTCTTTCCAGCCTCACTTTGAGGTCATGGTGGCTGTTCTCGCTTCAACATGCTCTCCCTGGGGCAAGCCTCAGGCAGTAGGTGAGAAGGGGTTGAACTATTTGTTAGACCAGCAGACAGGGTGCAGACATAACACTTTTCCCTAGACACACATAACTCATCTCCCTCTTCCTTTCAACAACAGCAAACCTTTACTGACAATGGATGCATGGAGACTGTGGAGATATGACTTGCTTGCCCAGAAATGATTTATAGTAAAAAATCAGAAACATTTAATTAGAGTAAAAGAAGAAGGCAGGTGGGATAGCTAATATTTGGCCTTATCTAAAAGATGTTTTATATCTTCCTGGGCTTAGTTTAACTGTTTTCTGTGTAATGGGTTTCCACAGCTGCTGCTGAACAGTGTTCTCTGTGATAGTCACTGGCCTTAGAAATGTAGATTCTAATTAAATCCAAAGTTGTCACTCATGTAAAACTAGGTAGTGCAAGAGCTTTCTTGACCTGCTCATGACTGAAAGGAAGGTTTATTTAAAGCTGACCCCAAGGTAAACTGGACCAGACATTTCACTGGCTTCTCGTAGGTTTTCCCAGATGACCCCATCAATCCCTCTTAGCCATGGCCTAAAGGTGCCCAAAGAGCTTTTCTGGCATTGTACTTAGGCCTGTCCTAAGTGTGGACAGATGAGCTCCAGAACAGACTGTGACTATTAACCCATCTTTACTAGGGGGAATTGTAGTGCTTCTATACATGAACCCACCCTTCAAATGCCACACTGTGGCCATTCTTGTTAAGATTGAATAAAGTTTAAAGCATTATGTCATGGTAAACAATCACATGTGGTGTAACTGTGTGGAAAATACATAATTTCACTTTTGTGGCATTGGTTCTACTACAAAAATAATGAGGTCAGTGAGTCAGCTGCCACAGAAAGAACAATGCCAAGTCCATGTACACAGAACAAGCTGTTTTTGCTTGCAGCTAAAAAAATTATGCTCATGATTGCTATAATGTCCAATGAAAGTGACTTTTCTCCTAAATGGAGTTTCAGAGTCTTTCTGGCTGGTGCAGACCAAGAGGCTGTTCCCTTGCTGATGATGCACATAACTACATCCAGGCTTATTTCCTTTAGAGACACTGCTAGCTAATACTAAGTAAAAGAAAACACATGCCACTGTGACTCAGGTAACAGTAAGAACATTGCATAAGAATGGTAGATAGTAAGATAGAAGTTACCTGAATCCTAGATCCAAAAAAGGGGGTTAAACCATGCTCTTCTGCTGAATAGCCATGAGAATGGGTGGACCGCATGTGTAGTGTTAAGTGAGTCAATTTGACCTGGTTTTCATCTATCTTCTCCTAAGAAAGCATATTAGTTTTCCAGCATGCTACAGAGCTGGTCAAAGCCCCTAAATAGTGTTTTCTAAATCTAATGAGAAACTGGAGTAAGGGGGAGAGGTATATACCAGCCACACTTCTCCATTCCTATGTCCATTCCTTTAGTCTCCCACATATGGATTCACCAGGGTCTTCTTGACTTCTCTCTTTTTTTTTTTTTTCCTGTTTTCCTGGACCCACCAATGTTCACATTCTGTTTCAGTAAAGTTGTGCTGATCACACCTTTGATTAAATTCCCAGAGTCCAACTCCAACTTCCACAGTCACTAGTTTTGTGCAGGTTTATCTTCCACCCTACCCAAGGCTATATCATAGGTGCAGGCTGGTTGTGTGTTACTAGTCCTCCCCATTCATCTGCCAGGAAAACCCCTATTGAGTCACTCTAATGGCCTTTTGGAGCTCACAAAGGACAGCTCACAATGCAACTTATATCCACAACCCTCAACAATGTACACACTTTTCCCACCTAAGGCCATTCATGGAAGGCTGCTCAGCAACCCTCCTTGTAATAGTCAAGCCACTTTTTCTTGAAGATCACAGCTCTGCTTATTCCTTGAGCATGTACCACCCTGTCTGTGCTACTTACTGGGGGTATGTAATGAAGCTTCTTGAATTTTGCTCAACTGTGTTTATTGTTTTAATGACTATTCAAAAGCAAGTTGGTTAATTTTTTTTTCTCTTGAATTAGATGTATCATGGCTCTCTGAAGCCTATATTTTCTACTTCTTTGTATCATTTCTGGTGGGGTGCTGACAATGCAGTCTCCATCATGTGCCCCCTTTTTATCCATGACCCTGCCATGTTAGCCTCTTCTCTGCTGCTGCTTCTCATTGTTTCCCCTTCCAGCATTCCCTTCCTACTTGTCTCAGCTACTCCTTGCTTTTTTTACTGTGTTACCCTGCTCTTCTTTCTCTTACTACTTTGTCCTTTTCAGTGAAGTTAGGAAGAGAATATGTACTACAGGAAGAATGAGGGACAGGTTTGTCTTGATTCCATTTCCAATTTATTTGCACACATGTATATGTGTACTATGGGTGTGATATGTGGTATATATACATGTATGAAGATGTGTGCTGAGTATCCTCAAGGTCTGTCTCCTACACCCTGGCAATACTCAGCACACGTCTTCTTACAGAGGCTTCTAAGAGTGCATCACTAAAGTAGACTTAAAACTCACCCACCATGGGTCAGGGAGTTTTGCAGAACTGGGGGCAGAAAGATTATAAGAGCCACAGGTTGAGACCTCATGCCCAAAGGCATTCCTTCCCCCCCCCCCCACCAAACAACTGACTGCTGCTCCTACAATGCATAAACCACTACCCCATGGAGAATACCTGCAACTCCACTGAGGAGGGTTCCCAAAAGAATGGGGGCAGGGACGAGAAAAAAGGGGGTACCAACACATGATGTATACATATGAAATATATTATGAATAAGAAGAAGAAGAAGAAAGAAAGAAAGAAAAGAAAAGAAAAGAAAAGAAAAGAAAAGAAAAGAAAAGAAAAGAAAAAGATGTGTGTGGCATGTGCGTGCATGCGGAGGCCAGAGGAGAATGTAAGGAGTCCTTTTATAACTCACCTATATATCCTTGAGACAGGTCTTTCCTTCAACCTGGAGCTATTATCCATCAATAAACCCCAGAGCTTCTCTGGCTCCCTCTACCCCCACTGTGGTTATTGATATGCATGACCATGGCCTAAGAGACCCTCACGATCAAGTGGCAAGTGCTCTCAACTGCTGACCCATCTCTCCAGCCCAATTTACCATATTTTTAAACCCAAGACACAACATTACCTAAGGACTACATCCAGGAATACTTAACCCAACAATTCCTCCACCATACAGCAGTTGAAGCATTCGCAGTTGATTCTGTGTGAAGCACATGTTGCCATAGGTAAACCAGTTCTTTGCACACACCCAAGCAGAATGTTCATGTGTTTCTGCTGGAGAAAACAGCATGTGTTCTTGAACACAATGTCAACTGTTAAGGAAGCCATAAATCTATTAGCTTGAACTCCAGAGAAACAAATTCTAAGAAAACTGAAAATTAGGGTGGGGCAAGGAGTACTGGAACTAAACCACTTCTCAGTTCTTTCCCAGAAAAACAATGAGAACCAACCAGGCTCCAGACTCCCCTCCAATCTGCACCACTAACCACATTTTTGAAAATATCTTCTACATACTTCTATCTCTGAACAAACAGATTGCTCTTCAAGTTAGTGGTTGAGTAACTCCATGAGCTCATTTTTCTGTGATTTGTTGGCATTTTATGTGGGTTTTTATAGAGAGCAGTTTAAAGTGAATTATCTTTGAGAAGCCTATGGGATTCAATAATTCCAAGACAATTTTAAGTGACAAATGACTTAATGCTCAGACTGTCTTGAAAGGCTAGGCAGTTTGGGATGGCTGAAAGGGAGTGAGTAGGTCTAGGATTATATCTACCTGGTATGACCAATAGCTTCCCCTCTATGGGACCCTGAGTTTGCAACTATAAAGTATAAAGGGTGGTGATGGTTGCTCTGACTCTCTCGGGCTTAAGGCTCTATGATGCCAGAACTTTTCTATTTATATTCCACATGAATGAGCACAGTATGCATGCATGCTTAAGTCCCAGACATGCTCTCTCATACCCAAAAACTCATTCTACATTTAATCAGAGAGACAAAAGGGAGAAACACAGACAGGAACTTAACAGTGATGATCAGTTTACATTGCCACAAATGCATTGGGTTTGTTTGTTTGTTTGTTTGTTTGTTTGTTTGTTTGTTTGTTCTAAGGTAGGGTCTCACTCTAGCCCAGGCTGACTTGCAACTCTGCAACTCACTATATAGTTTCAGGGTAACCTTGAACTCATGGCAATCCTCCTACCTCTGACTCCCAAGTGCTGGGATTAAAGGTGTGAGCCATCACGCCTGGCCTACATTAGAAATATAGCTTAGTGGTAGGGATCTTGCCCAGCATGTGTGAGGCCCTAGGTTCAATCTTGAGTATTGCCTCCCCCCACACACAAAAAAAAGTTTAAATTACCAAAGATATTCAGACAAACTACTAGAGCAGGAAGAAAAAAATTGAGCCACTTAAACCTTCTTGAAAAATCCTTGGACGTTATCAGTTTAGAGATGACATGCGATATGAACTACTAAAGTGAATTCACTAAACACACAGTAGCACTTACTAGGAAGCCAAAAGATGCAATTGAGGTCACAGGCTACTTGCTCCCCGGTTCCACCCACTTCTCACTTCTCTCCAGGAAATAATAGCCCTCCACACTATTACTAAATGGAACAGGGTACAGTAAACACCATGCCCATAACCAACCTTCCATGTTCCTAATACGATGTGTGCACTCTACTCCTTTGTTTGTGGTCAAAGTGACTTTTAACTCATGTGAAGTTCCCTATCCACAGGTCAAAACAGTCCACTTATCATGCTTTCATATGTCTATGTCTGACACCTGGAGTTGTCTGATTAGCTCCCTCTGCCTGTCTTCTCTCTGTCCTCACATAGATACTCCTCACTATGCTTCTTGTGATTTAGCTTTCTAATATTTAATGATCCATTTAAAAAGATGGTGGAAGAGCCAAAGAAACATACATGGTCACAACTGACTTTTCTAAGAAAAGCAAGGGAAAGGCAAGAACAAATGCTGTCCACAGACTGCTGTAACCTTTAGAGACAGACTCCCTGTTGCCACTGAGGCTCAGTTACAGACTATACTGCCTCACACCTCAGAATCTGCCACACAACCTACTTTTTCAAAGGTGTCCATTTGTTCTTTATTTCAAAATTGAGAATGTATTGATTTACTTTTAAAATTACTTTTGATCTGAAATACAAAAACTGTACATAATTACTGGTTATCTCACAAGGATTTGTTACTTGTGTACAGTGCACCTTATTCAAATTGCAATAAGCATTTCTATGTGGTAAAAACATTAATATCTTTCTAGTGGCTTCTGGAAACTATACTGAATATTACCATCACCTATATATAGTCCCCACTATGTGACTACTTTCAGTTTTTAATTCAAAACTCCCAGCTCTTTTTTCTGGGAATGAGGAGGGATAGGAATGAGGAATGTTCAGCAAATCAAGGCCTTCCAAATGATTTGCAAATAAGTCTAGAAAATGTGGTGGTATGACACAGTGCTCCTATGACATCCTTATCTTCTGAGTTATACTTCCATGTGTGTGAGGTAGGGTATCCTCTAACTTTGCTAAGAAATTTCTTACAATTAATGAGACTGAGAAAGAAGATGAATGCAGAAAAGAAAATAGGAAGATAGAAAGCCATAAAATCAATAGATCATTGCTTCATATAGAATTAATCCAGGCTCCAGCTAATACACAGTCCCCAATATCAGTGCTAAAATAAGATAGAACTTTATTTCTTTCATGTGAGAGGAGTCAAGCAGGCCATGATTGTGTAAAAGCTCCTCATGCATTTGGACCCAAATTATTTCTAGTTTTTCTTTCTACCAATCTTGGGATATAGTCTTGTGTCCCACAAGTTCACAATGATGCTGGTGCTCCAGATATCATACTTTCAGTCAAAAGAACAAGATGAAGGAAATCTGGTAAAGGAATCCATTGCTTTTAAGATTTCCTAGACTTGCCACCTCTGTACAACATTAGCTATGGCTATCAGATGGCTAGGAAAGCTCAAATTCCTTAGCTAGCACAATGTGGATTTATGGCTATGGGCTCAACTACAAGAAAGATTCTGTGAGAAGAAAGTGACTTGTGATAAGCAAACAGTTTCCTTTGTAATGAAGACTTTGCATGTTTCATTGTTTTCTGAGGCTATTAGTTATAGGAAAATCAGACTACGAAACAAATGAAACATGCATGGTTATAGGAAACTACAGTCATGGGATTCTATTGGGTTTGATGAAAATCATGGATTCTTTCTCTCTTAAGACTCAGGAAGGCTTTCTAAGGATTGAATGACACTCACAGGGAAGGTGTAATATATCATATATTGCTTCAGAAATATCTTTGTAGCCCTACCTAGCAAACATCTTTAATCAATAGGACTGGACAATGAGATAAACATGAAATCCTCTAACTTGTATTTCATACTAATTGAGGGCATGAGGAGAGAAGGCCAGAGAACAGACCTCTCTGAGAGCAATAAGATAATCATGTGTAAGAGTTACTAAGAATTAATTAAGACACTGTCACAAGGGAATGATAATTGAATAATTCTATAACATGTAATGAAAGTATTCCTGGTTGATGTGACCTGTGATTTATATTAAATACCTTAAAGTTCTGTAAGCCCTTGACTCAGCAATTCTATTTATAGATATTTAACTTAAGGAAAACATCCATGGATAAACTTACAGGCTTATCTTTGCAGATATTCATTTAGGCAATTTATAATAGCAAATAAAATGGAGAAAAATAATTTTTATAAATTATGCAGTAAGAGATAAATGCTAGTCCATTCATACTTATCTAGCTATGATAAATGATGTAAAATATTTAAGGCATAGGAAATAGTAAAATTTTGCAAAATATTAAAAAGTACATTATAAAATAAAATGTATCATATGAGCTTGTAACTTTTTAAATCAAAGACTCTATATTGCCATGTGCACCTGAATATAAGGTGAACTCAATAAAAGTTCTGTCATTTTACCAGTGAGAATACAAAACAACAACCAGACAAAATATAAACATCAGGGCTGAGAAAACAGCTCCTCAGATAAGAGTGTTTGTTGCACACGCCTGAGGACCAGAGAGGACAGAGATTGCTTGAGTTTGATGCCCAGCATCCACATAAAAAAGCTAGATGTGGCCATGCACACCTGTAACCCCAGTTCTGTGGGAAGTGGAGACTGGTCAGCCAGTCTGACTGAAAATGGCAGCTCCAGTATCAGTGAGAGATTCTGTCTCAAGGCAACAATTGAATAAACAATAAAGAAAGAATCCAACATCTTCCTCTGGATACACCCTTCTCAGCATATCCCCATGGAATGTGAACATCTATGCATGTGTCACATATGAATATAACATACACATACATATGCACACAGTATAAAAAATACGGCATTCCCAACTTGATTTTGTAATCTTTTAGAAATGTGATTAAATTATCTATTTATGATTTCTAATTCATCAATTTTGTTGCACATACATATTGCAAATTATGTTTTAAATAAAATAGTTGATTGAATTGTAAATTTTTCTGGAATATTTTATGAGAAATTTTTATTAAAATATTTTGAGTTTATCCTCAATTTCTTCATCACTATGAGGACCTTCTAATCATTCAACACTCTCATAGTCTGGGATAGTCTTGGCCCCTGATTTAGTATGTTCTGGTGTCTCTGGAAATTAGATCCTGAGTAAGAACCATCCATATGCATCATGTGAAGAAATCTGTTGTCATTTAATACTTCATACCCTCACTATTTAAAGACTTAGTGTATTGCTCTGAAAAGTACTCTTTAGAGTATGACTTATCTGATGTATCTATACAAGATATGTTGTTAACAATAATTAAAAAACATAAAAAAGACTTGTCAGCTGGGCATGGTGGCACACACCTTTAATCCTAGCACTTGGGCGGCACAGGTATGAGGATTGCCATGGGTTCGAGCCTGGGCTAGTGGGAAAAGAAAAGAAAATGACTTGTCATGATTGCATCCAAGATGAATGACTTAGAGTTATGTTAAATTACATCATGTACATTTTTCAGGACTTTCACCAAGTAACCAGTATAAGTACACAAACTCAGACTGACTTGGGCTGGTTTCAGGATAATAAGCTTTGGCTGTTAAAAATAAAGTAAGAGGGAGAAAGTACACATGAATGAGGAACCTTCTGTGGACCTATAAGATGACACCCACTCTCATGAAGGATATTTCACCAAGAAAAAGAGCCCTTCCTTTTCTTATATCCAGATGCATTTCATCTATACACAGAGAGAAATACTAGGACAGTTTGTAAAGTGGATGGTGGGCCCTATTGGATAAAGAGATCATGTCAAGAGATCTACAGTTACTTCTGTTTCCTTCTCCTTATTTTCTATAGTTTAATGAAGCAGAATGGCTATGATCATTAGGAAAGAATATTTAGAATGAAAAGAACCTGAGGGTGAAATGTCATGCCACTAACATGCAGAGCATACACAGAGGCAGGCTTGCTAGCCATGGTTACAACTTAAGATGTACAAGCTTAAAAAAAGTCACCCACTGGCTTGAAATTTGTCACTCCTCTGGATGATAGCTAGATGATAATTAGTTAAAATGCAGACATGTTTCTTGGAGGGCCAACACATTTATCTCTATTCATTGAAAATTCATGTATAATATTTTTTTTCAGTGCCTTACAGGGTATAGAGAGAGTAAAGCAGTAGCAGGGAAAGGCCAGTTTTAAGTGAAGAGACATAAATGGGATGTTATAATAAAGAAATAATATCAATAAGCACTGATAACACTAGGGGCAGGTGAGTATGCAGTAAACAATACATCTGCTAGTCCCCCACATGCTAGGTTCAAATTGCTCTCTTCCCACTATCATATCAGTTTGGCTACAGTGGCCAAGTTATTTACCCTCTCTGCGCCTCTGTTTTCTCATCTAAAGTAAAAATGACAGTATCTACTCTGTAAGGTTATTGTGGAGACTAAATAAGTACATACATGTAGCATTTCATCATACTATGTATTAATTACAGTGCTAGTTACTGTCACACAGGCCAAGAGCTTGATCTCATATAATTTCCACAGCAATCCTACTAGATAAGAAAACTGTGTTATAGATGTACAATCTGAGTACTGGGCAGTAAAGTAGCCTGCTAAAATTAGTAAAACTAGCAAAATGCAGGATGTGAGTCTGTAGAAAACCAGCAGTCACTCTTGGCTCCTCCCAGCCTGACTTTTGACATGGAACATGCCTGTTGTTCCTCTCAGTTTTGCTTCTTAACCTCTTCTCTCTGCACAGTCACTGTCACAGCTGCTATGCTAGGTATCCTCCACAACTCTTCCTTGGGTTTCTTTCTCAAGTTCCTCTCTGCTTGGAAGAACATCGTGGACAGTGGAGCAGAGGCCCTGCGAAAGCCCAGATCCCATGTACTTTGCTAAGCTAAGAAATGAATTCTCCCATGCTGATCACTGCAAAAAGGCCAAAGCCTTCAGGTCTTTCCTGATCTTGCCTTCACTAAACTCTCTGGAAAGTTCTCTGACTTTTCCCTCTGAGACTCTTAATACTGTTCCTGAGAGCCTCAAACACCTCTATGTTCTCAACTTTACCATGCTGAAATGTGCTTTTCCTCTTCATGTCTTCATGGTTGTGAGCAAGCTGCCTGAGAGTTGCCTCCACTGTCTGGCCAATAAATACTTACTAGGAGCTTATTATGGATCATGCCTTGTCACAGGCCCTTTGGCTATGCAACCCTGCCATAACCATCATTTGTGCTGTTCCACTCCTCAGTATTTGCTTGAGATCTGCCATTTCATTACCACACACCTTACAGAACTCTCTCTTCTGTTAGGTCACAAGGACCCTGTCTTACCTATTTCTGGTCTTAAAGAACTTGACATACAAAGTGCTTGATAAATTATTGCTAGATGAAATCCAACCTGAATAATCCTTATGAGGGCTGAGGAAATAAAGTATTACTATATAAGTGGGAGTACCTGAGTTCAAATCCCAGAACCCACATAGAGCTGGATACTGTAATAGGTGTTTATAATCACAGAGGGGTGGTGGAAAAGTGAATCTGTCAGAGGACAACTGGCCAGCTAGCCCAGCAAACTGTGATGAGCAGTGAGAGACCCTGCCTCAAACAAGGTGGAAGGTAAGGACCAACACCTGAAAGTGGTTGATCTCCACACATATACTGTAGCATGTATACACCTGCACTCTCATACATGAACACCTATACACGCCCCCCCCCCCCCCTGCAAAAAGGCCTTAGGTAGACATGGTAGACATTCTTTATGATAACTTCTTTGTGGACAGTCCAGCTAAAAACATGGGAATGATTCACCTGAATATAATTTCCCCCTTTAAAAAATAGATAACTATGGCTTGCCTTTATGAAATACCATTGTCAACTGTACAACAGAAAAGTCTACTGATTTTGTCCTGGTTCCTCAGTATTGTACAGTGCTAGGTATTTCATGAGCATTCAATTAATGCTTGTTGAAGAAATGGAAGGAGAAAGAAGAGAAACTGGGTAAAGGAACATTTGGGTTTCAAGAGAGGATCTGAAGATGAGACACCATTGTTCCTGGGGCCAGTAAAGCAGCGGTGGAGTTACTAGCAAGCATTGGTGTGGTCTGTGAGGATGCAGGAATCATCTAGGACAGTGGGATTCTGATGGGGCCTGCCCACACCTGGAGCAGGTTCAACTGTTCAGATTCAGAAAAGCCCCTCAGGAACACCACTGTTTCAGAATGACAGGCCTGAGGTGTTTAAACATCAACTAGAGAGCAGGCCCCAGTGAGAAGAGTATAAAGCCAAGTTCTTACTAATCCTCTAGAAGGAGCATAAACAAGTCAGTAATCCTTCTGATACAGTCCATTTAATGAGTTGGTTCTCCCATTAAACTGTACTACAGATAAACAAACACAGACTTTTAGAAAGAAACAGGAATAAACTTATGTTGAAACACCCAGGAAAGCGACCATCCTTGATTGTGTAGCACTTCTTCCAATACAAGCCAGGGGTTTTAACCAGCAGATGAAGACATCAATGAACTTATAGACCAAATCACTGGTAAAAGTGGGCTATATCACCCAGAGGTCACAACCTTTCTACTCACAGCCTCAAATGATACCCCCTCAAAAAAAAAAAAAAAAAAAAACTATACATAGGTGGGGGTGGTGGCACATGCCTTTGATCCCAGCACTCGGGAGGCAGAGGTAAAAGGATCACCATGAGTTTGAGGCCACCCTGAGACTACAGAATGAATTCCAGGTCAACTTTGGCTAGAGTGAGACCCTACCTTAAAAAAAGCAAAAATAAATAAACAACAAAAAAAGTCCATACATACACCATATACCATGGGCTTATGGGTGATTCAAGGTACAGATTCAGGAGAGATGGTATTAGACAGTGTATGTGGGAGACATGAAAGTTCATGGCCTAACACACAGTGGGTCCTGTTAAAGTTTTTTTTTTTTTTTTTTTTTTTAATGCCAGTAAAGGAAAGAACAGCTCATCTAATCTGTACTTGGAATTTCTCAAATTACTCATAAGAGCACTTAAAAAAATTCCAGAAAGACAGAGTATGCAACCTCTGTCAAAATAGTATTAAGTGCTGAAACATAGACAAAAATAGGTAATTGACTGCTACTAGCTTAGATGAAAATGTCTGCAATCTTCTTTAAGTGCTTGGGTGATATGAAGCATTTAGAGAGAAACTTTGGAAGGTTGGATGGTGGCTGGGGAGTGGGAGAAATGTTTATAGAACTAGATCACAGTCAGCTTTTTATAAACTAAGTCACACAAAAAGCTTTTTAAATGTAGAGTTTAAAATGAAGGCAAAGCGTCCTTGGAATAATGGAAGAATGTCTACCAAGGTTGCCAGAAGCTTGTAAGATGGCTCATACTTCCAAACACATTCTAAACAAGATGATCACATATAATTAAGGGCATATACTTGAGGAGGTAGGAAAGGGAGGTGATAAACAATCTCAACATAGAAATAGATGGAACACTGACAGATAAATGATAAAGTATTTCCACCCGAGTAACCAAATATTTTAATATTTTTAGACAAATTTTCTTTTGGGGTATGTTTTCAGGTTTTTAAAAAGTATCTAGTCATATTAAGGAAATTAATATTGAATTCATACTTGTCCTACAGTCTGAGAGTAATAGTGAGTAATGTCAAGGTTGGGGAGATTGCTCAATGGGTAAAATGCTTACTGTGCCAGCATGAGGACCTGAGTTCAGCTCTCCAGAACCCATGAGATGCAAGATACAAGTGTCTGTAATCCCAGTCCTCCTACAGTGAGATGGGATGTTGAGACAGGAGAATGCCAGACACTTGCAGTCTAGCTAACCTGGGGCACATAGCAGAGAACAAGAGAAAGACTTGCCTCACACAAGGTCCAAAGTGAGGACCAACACCCAGAGGTATTCTCTGACCTCAGCATGAGTACAATATTCAGACATATGAACAAGTGTACACATAAGTACACGACGTACACACATAGAAAGATCTTCTAAATGAATAATGTTAACAACTCAAAAAGTGGTTTACAAGTAAAGATTAAAATTATTCACTTTAGGACTCAGAGCCAATGACAGAGTAGGAGAAATAAAAAAGCTTGCAACAGCTCCCAAAAGGTAGGTCAGAGAACATAGCTCTAATACTAATTTCTCTCTCATTTCTATTGCTGAAAGAGGAGGAATCCTTCCTGAGAGGGTAGAATATGACAGAAATAATAAATACCAAAGCAAGAGATAAGAGGAAATTAGTTCCTTACATATAAATGGGTGACTTGCTCTATGTAATATTTTTTTAAAATGCCAAAATAATAGGACTATAATAAAAATAAATTATTTCTCCTTTTGCAAAGCATGTGTGAGTATGAAATTGGCCTTAACTGCCAGAGAAATAAGGAAGCATGCTTTTACACTGTCCTCATAATGTCATTTCATAATTAGATGCCCTTTTTCTGGCATGCCCCCTCTCCGTTCTTCAGCTGTCTTCTCTCCAAGCTTCGCAATTAAATAATCTCACATTTTCCTCTGATCTTATAGTCCCAGTTTATCACAATCTTTCCCCATGCTGCAGAAACAGCTCACTGTACAGAGAGCTGCTCAGTGGCAGCAAACACTGGTGTCCTGACCCTTGGCAAGGCAGGGACTCGGTCCTTCATGGTCTGAAAGAAGCCAGGGTCTGTCCATCTTCTTCTAAGGAGTATATGCAATCTCACCTTGAATAAACAGTGGTTGGATCAAACTGCTTTAGCAAAAATCCCTGTCCCAGATAGTGACTTTAAAAAGACACAGTGTTTACCTTCATTAGTTTTAAAAGAGCAAGCATTCTTCTGCCTGAGCATTTGGAGCTACAAGGATCGGGTTAGGCTAGTTTTCACAAGTGCATAGCTTTTCTTCTAGTTTTCATTTCTGGAAAATAAATAATTTGGGTCTGTAAGACATCATTCTCAAAATGGTATTTTCAAAATTTTTGTACAGAATACCCAATCTATAGCATCATGAATCATTATCTGAACCAGTAATAGCAAGAACCTCATGCCAAATTAATGCTCCAAATCACGAGGCCAGTCACAGAGGAAGCAAAACAAAAACAAAAACAAAAAACCATGTTACAAAATGAGATGAGATGATAGACAGACAGACAGACAGACACACAGACAGACAGACAGACAGACACACACACACACACACACACACACACACACAACACACACGGTGCTCCATTGCAGGAACACAGTACAGATGGGCTCCTCCTGAAGGGCTCACACTCCAAAGGAAAAGCTTGTCCTTTAGAAGACAACTTGTTAAAGAGGCTACCAAGGAAATGTGGCTGATAATGCAGAATTTCCATGTGCTAACCAGGGAGATGTCAAAGCCATGGATGTGAAGGTGATTTGCCTGTGAAATCTGTCATCCCATTGATCTCTAGGGTTCATATAGTTGATTTGGCTGGCTAGGGAAGTGTCCCCTTCCTCCATAAAATGATCCCTCCTAAAGATGCATGCTCAGGTGGAAGAGGACCAGTTTTCTGTCAAGGATATACAAGTAACTGTGCTCCCCTACTAGAACTTCTAAACAAGCTCTCAAGGTGAGTATTAGATCCTTGGAACCAGATTTACCTGACTGAGGAAAAGAACTGTTTTCCCTCTAGCTCCTTTTGCCCCTGGTCCCATCAGAAAGCAGGTGGTCAAAGCCTTCTATGCTCTGATGGAAGACACCAGAGGCTCAGTCTTCTAGCTAGAAAGTTTGAACATAGAGTAACAAACACCTTAAAAATGTGCATGCCTTTTGATCTAGTTTAAGTTGAAGGATGTGTGGAGACAGGTGCATGAGGGTCCTATTTTCTACATGCTTCATGATGTTCTATGTGGAATAAAGCAGATGACCATCCATGATGGGATTCCAGACAGATATCAGATCCAAGTCTACAAAGGAATAGCAAGTCAATGGAAAATATTCAAGAAGGTTATTAGCTGGGAGTAGGGATGCAATAATGTTATTCTTGGCTCATGCTGAACTGTAAGATACATTCAGGATGTACAGAATAGTTAATAGGGATATGGAAATTAGCGATGGTTTAAAGTGAGGCATGGTGGTGTATGGCTGTAATCCTAGCATTTAGGAGGCTGAGACAGGAGTATTGTCATGAATTTGAGGCCATCCTCGGCTACAGAGTGAGACCCTCTGTCAAAACAGGGAGGGAAGCACATGAAGCAGTAAGGAAGGAAGGGGACACCCACCCAGCCAGGCAGATTTTTCATCACTTGCTTCTTTAAAAAATTAATAAAATGTATTAATTGCAAGACCAATCTGGGTTATATAGCAAGACTTTGTCTTAACAGAACAGAACAGAACAGAACAAGAGAACAGAAAGAGAAGCCAGGACAGATGAAGTCAGAGATCATCAAGGCGAGGAATTTATAGTTCCCTTGCAGCAACAGATGCATCAAAGGGCTGTTCACTGGTCAATGCATGGATTCCCTGCTTCTTCGTTTGATAACCTATAAATAAGAAATTGCTTTATAACCCAAACCACAAATATAGAAATTATGAGCATCTTTTTAAAAATTTGTTTTATTTGTTTGAAATAGGGTCTATCTAACCTGACTGGCTATGAACTTGTAACCCTCTTGCTCAGCCTCCCAAGTATGCACACTAATATATCTGGCTTTTAGTCACCTTTGACAACTGACAAATATAACCTTTTTAATGTTATCTTTTTCTTCTTCATATGTCCCCTTCCTGAAATACTATCAGTATTCAGGAAGATTCCCTGGAGCAAAGGCTTTCCCCATTGCTTCCTGTGTGGGACCAGTACGATGTCTTGTTCATACCAATGGCAGTAACAGAAGACAGGTTCTGCATTTTGCAATGCCCCAGTTTCAACTCTCTCACTCATTTTTTATTTTAAACAAATAGCTGTGTACATGGTCTTATGTTTCTTAATTTTCTTATGTCTTTATAGTTCCGAGAAATAAGCTATCAAGCTTAATAAATAACTTCCTTTTATAATTTTCCAGCCATGTTGTCCTTTGTTTCTGCTAAAAGCACATACTGAATTACACCTCAAAGGGGGAATATCAAATTGCTGCATGTAATTTGCATGTTAATCAAGCGATTCATAGCATTTTTAACAAGAACAGCATGATGTTCTTTGCAGTAATAAGTCAGCAGTTCATCTATTATAAACTGCTTGGTCAGCTTCAAATGGCTTCAGAATAAATTTCTTTCTTAATATATTTTATTTATTCATTTACCTGAGAGAAGGAAAAAGGTAAAGAGAGAGAGAGAGAGTGAGAGAGAGAGAGAGAGAGAGAGAGACAGAGAGAGAATGGGTGTGCCAGGGCCTACAGCCACTGCAAATGAACTTCAGATGCATGTGCATCTGGCTTATGTGGGACCTGGGGAATTCAACAGGTGTCCTTTGGCTTTGCAGGCAAATGCCTAGACTGCTAAGCCATCTTCTCCAGCCCCAGAATAAATCTTTTCCTATAGAAAGAGGTAAGAGGCCTCTGTTCTCCAGGCTAGAGAAAGGAGGCAGAGGGAAGCTTGGCAGATCATTTTCATGCTGCAAGGTTCTTTCAGTTATTTCTTGTGACAAACCTCTTGTGGTCCTATACTGCATGCTTACCTATGCCTAAACACACACAGAAAGACACAGGTAACTTCATACTACACCAATGAGAGAGGACTTTTGGGTGCAGGGGCCCTTGTTCACATGCTGTGGAATTTTGATGCTGACTATAGATCTTAGTAAAGGGGCAGCTGCAAAAATGACCAGAAACATTGTAATGATTAAACTTTCTTCTCAGCTTCATCTCCAGAGGTGAGCATATAACATAAGCTCATTTCATAGGACACAGAGCTAACCTGTTAAGATCAGGACCCGCTAACCTCACGTAGCCACCAAAGATACCTAATTCACTTTCTTTTGAGTTCTTTGCATACAGAACAAGAGTGATACTGAAATGAACAAAACTAAGTCATGGGGAGAATAACAAAGAACAAAAAGTGAGAAGGTGAAAGAGCCCAATCATGTAAAAAAGGTGAAGCTTTAGAAGGGAAGTCAATAGCATTTTAAGTAGTTAAATTAGGATAGAAAAGAAACTGATGCCTAGCTGGGCATGGTGGCAGTGCACGCCTTTAATCCCAGCACTCAGGAGGCAGAGGTAGGAGGATCTCCATGAGTTTGAGGCCACCCTGAGACTACACAGTGAATTCCATGTCAGCCTGAGCTACAGTGAGACCCGACCTTGGAATAAAAAAAAAAAAGAAAAAAGAGAATGCCAAAAAAAAAAGAAAGAAAAAAGAGAATGCAAAAAAAAAAAAAAAAAGAAAAAAGAGAATGCAAAAAAAAAAAGAAGAAAAGAAAAGAAAAAGAAAAGAAAAGAAACTGATGCCTAAAGAGAATAGATGACTTTCTCAATGTCATGGCTACATGTGGGATCTTTAAGTGTTATCCAGAGGTACATGTGATAAATGCTTCCTCACCAAGAAGGAGTCCTTGGAAAGTGGTACAGCCTTTAGGATGTGGAGGCTAGTAGGGCGTTTTTAGGTCACTGGGGGTTTGCTCTCTTAAAGGAGGGACTGTAGACCCCTGGGCCCTTCTTCTTTGTCATTTTCTCTGCCATGCACTTCTATCATGATGCTACATAATAGGTCTAAAGGTTTTATGATCAAATGATCATGGACTGAAATCTCTAAACCTATGAGTCAAAATAAATCCTCTTGGGTATATGTTGCAGTAATTGAAAGCTGACTAACAGTCTGTGACAGCAGTGTGCTGTGCAATACAGAATAATGAGGGGCAGGCTTAGAGTCTGAAGAGTTCACAATAAGCCATAGTGGATATTCATCCCATCTGAGGATGCTATTCCTAGTGCACTCTTGTTCTCATGGGCTGTTCCCATGAGTGCTGGAAACAACAAGCCAGGATTGGAAGGACATCTGCCCATGCTGCTGTAGTCCTGCTCATCTTTCTGAATAGCTCTTTTTCCATCAGTGCTGAACAAGAAACACATGTAGTCTGGACGGGGCTCTGCCTGTGGAGACAGCTCCTAGTGTACACAGTCAGACAAGTGAAGGAGAAATACTCTGGCCCTTTTCAGACTCAGCTACTTCCAGGGAAAAACCAAAATGGAATGCAGTAAAGAGGAGGATGGCCAAACTGCCAAGAAGGCACAACTATACAACACTTCAGAGCCTGAGGGAGATTCATCCACATTAAGCTATGAATTATGTGGGGTAAGGGGCATTGCCCAAGAAAGCTGGGGTTTATAAACACAATGCTATTTGGGGTGGGGTGTCAATGATCTTCAATTTATATGGATATAATAAGCTCCATGTCTAAAATACAACAGCCTGAACCACCACACCAAAACTCAAAACATATGTTCAAAGGGGTGAATTACCCATAGCTTTAGGTTTTCCACATGGCTAGACCAGCAAGGCTGCAAAATCCATTACTGCTATTGGCTGGAAGGCCAACAAGGGGAGCCTGCTTAAAACTTTTAAAGGAAAACATTCTGGATGAATCTCCCAGTTTTGTAAGAAAGGAAGCTAGTTATGTTTAACCATAAACACATGGCAGTAGGTGTTAGTGACAGGCCCCTTCCAAAATTCATATGATAATCATTATTTTCAGCAAAGAAAAATCAAACTAATAGATAATTTGAGAATGACAGACAAGGGTACTTTCCAGTGCTTGTGCAAGCAGTTGGCAATTGGGCTTAGCCTCTAACGAACTCCCTTCATTTAGTGCAATATTCATTCATACAAAAACCATTTACCTACTATTCAGTCATCACCAACATTCAGTAAAATCAACAATGACAACACAACAGCCTAGAAATCTATAAGTCCTGGACTACAACTTCTTAGCCCCACACTGGTCCTCTTCTGACCTTGTTCTTTATCCTTTTTCTTTTTCTTTTTTTCTTTTTGGTTTTCTGAGGTAGGGTCTCACTCTACTCAGGCTGACCTGGAATTTACTCTGTAGTCTCAGGGTGGCCTTGAACTCACGGCAATTCTCCTACCTCTGCCTCCCAAGTGCTAGGATTAAAGGTTTGCGCCACCACACCTGGCTTTTTATCCTTTTCCTTTACGCTATTATCAACTAACATACTGCAATTTGTTTACTTCTTGCTTATTTTGTCCCCTCTTCAACTTCCATTAGAAAATAAGCTCCAAAAGTTAAGTTTTTTTTAAAAAATCTGTTTTATTCGCAGATGTATCCGATGTATGGCATCATGCCTGGCACAGAGCAGTTGTGCAGAAGTTCTGGCAACTAAAACAACAAGACATGGATGAGTTGTCAATATTGTATAAAGCCCTTTTCTCAGATGACAATTGTGGCAGTTTGAATAGACGGCCCCTAATATATTCAGTGTTTTATTAGTTTGTAGTTTGGATCTGAACCACCTGGCTGGAGGACATGTCACTGGGTGGATCTTAAGGTGTGGTGGTGGGTTTGAAATTCCAATCTAAAGATATACCAAGTGCCTGGAGCTTCTGAAGTGTACTTGTTTTGTGGTGTGGTTTTAGGAATTTGGCTTGTGGTCTCTCTCTCTCTCTCTCTGTCTTTGCCTGGTCCTTTAGAGAGGCCAACTTCTACCATTGTAGAACTTCCCCTGGATCTGTAAACTTCAATAAATACCTTCCTCCATCACTGTGCCTGGTCTGGAAGTTCATCTCAATGACCTGAGACTATCTGCTACAATAATGAAATCACATGATTGGAAATTGCCATAATTAAAAAAAAATTGGAATTCAGAATACAATAAGGGCAGTAATTGTATTAGAAGTATTAAAGTGGGAGAACTCATCCTGGTGTATGTAGGGCCAAACCAATGGCTAGCTCCTTCATATCTTTGGAGATGGGAGGCAAACCAAAGAAGACACTGAACAGTATGAAAAGATACTTTTCAGATTACCTTTGTGGTAACATAGTCATATAGCACTTCCCAGGAACACAAAGCACATTTACTGTATCTTATGTTATGGTTCTAAAATCCACTCAGGACAGTAAAAATTGCATTCTAAAGCTTGGAAAACATGTTATGGTATGGGATGGTAGGACAAATAGGATCATTCTTATTGTGGCTTAAGAATGCAGGGTTTTTGTTACAAACTCTGCTTTTTTCCAAATGTCATATAGAAAAGTAATACTCTTGCAGATGGTTTACCTATATGCCCACTTCCATAGTTATTGGGAAATATTTTACATAAACAAATGACTGTCTACTGTTCATTGCCCAAGTTCTGGGAAATCAAGTAATTAAAGACAGAATGGCAGTTTGTGCATATCAGGTGGTAGTTATTTAAGGCCCTGCATTTTTTAGATTATGTTGTTGTTACACTGAACTGAAATAGATGGTTACAGAGGCAGCAAACCATTCAAGGTTCTGGAGTACAGAAAATGCTAGGAAACCCATTAATTCTCCTATGTGGCAGCTATCCCATACCAATGGCAAAAAGGAGACCTAAAATGTATCCCACAAAAACCCAGGAAAGATATATGGTACAATGAAGTGGCCAGGCTATGAGGAACTCATCCCCACACAAGAAAAAACAGTTCAGCTTCCAGAGAAGAAAAGGCATGGGTAGCTGGGGAAATGAAGACATTTAGAGAATTAGCTAGCAAAGGGGATGAATCAGTGCCACATCTGGCAACACCTACAGACCTGTCAAACCTGCCTGCACTCTTCAAGAGCCTGGAAGCTCACAAACAGGAAACTAATGGGTATGACTTTACCTGACTCAAACTCCTTAGACAGGAACTTGCCCCAAAAAAGTTATGAACAAAGTTGAGAGCCAAAGAGTGAGAGGTGAAGAATATGAGTTCACACTCAGGTTACAAGGCATTTAGTGAAAGGGAGCTAATTGTCAAAATTACTTGGGATTTTAACATTGGGTTTAGTGCTGGTCAACATTTTCACCAGTAGACCCATACTTTGTTGAAATGAAGAGAATAATAAATTACAAAAGGATATCAGGAACCCCAAAAATTTTAAAAGAAGTGAGATGAAGTTTTTTATTAATTTTCACTCACTAAGGACATTCTGTATTGTGGTAGTTTTAGAAACGGAAAACTCAAAATTTGGACCTTAGCAAGAGGCTTTATTTTCCCAAGTGAAGGTGTTAGGAGGTGGAGTTGTTCCATGATTGACTCAGCAGCTCAACAGCATCACTGAGGACCTGAGTTATCTACATCTTTCTTTATCTCAATTTGCTTAAACTAAACACAAAATTCACCTCCAGGAATCAGTGGTAGGGCTAGGATGAGTTAGCCTGGGCACACAACCACTTGGAGAACATGCTTCAACCAAATAAGTGCTGAACTACCAAGAGAGGGTCTACTAGCCATTGGAAAGCCCCAGCTATATCTGGAGAAGATTACTTGAAAGCTATTCATTGAGCAACCTGCCATGTGGTCACTCCTGTACTGGTCACTAGAAAGAGGGAAAGGATTGGCTGGCCTATAGGAGCTTAGAGATTATTGAGGAAGACAGACATTAATGAAATATTCAGACAACTAAACACAACTGCAACAAGCACTAGACTAGAAATAGTATGTGGTATTATGAGGGCAAAAGGGGGACTTAGGTTAGACGGCAGGTAGGTGAGGTTTCACTAAAGAAAGGACCCTAGGGCTGCTAGAGAAGGGAAGTGGAGAATCATTTCAAACAAAAGGAATACGCAAATTAGCAAAGTGGAAGGACAGCATTTTAGTCCATTCAAGAACTGTCCCAGATGGAGAAGCATTGGACAATAAGCTTAGAAGCTAAAAGAGGTAGTAAGCAGAAGCCACACCAAATCAGTTCTCTCTACCCTTTCTGGTGTGGGTGGGAGTAGTATTGGGGACTGAACCTAGGATCTCATACATGCTACATAAGTGCTCTACCACTGTGCTACTTTTTAGTTGTTTTTTTTTTTAAGTTACAGATTTTTTTTTTGATTTTATTTTTTTATTTTTGGAGAGACACAGAGAGAGACAGACAGAGAGAGAGGGAGAGGAGGACAGATAGAGATGGGCGTGCCAGCAGCCTCTCAGCTGCTATGAAATCCAGATGCGTGTACCCCCTTGTGGGCAAGTGTGGCATTGCGCCCTTGCTTCACTTTGCATCTGGCTAAACGTAGGACCTGGAGATTGGAACCCGGTTCTTAGGCTTAGCAGGCAGGCGCCTTAACCGCTAAGCCATCTCTCCAGCCCTACTTTTTAGTTTTTAAGACAGGCTCTCACTAAGTTGACCAGGTGGCCTTCAACTCACTTTGGAACCTAGGCAAGCCTTGGATCTGTAACCCTCCTCCCCCAGTCTCCAGAGTAGCTAGGATTACAGGCCTAGCCACCAGCCCAGCACTTCCATTTCTTTTAACTTTTACATATTGGACACAAGTTCACATAAAGTTTTAGTCAAACAACGTTCTAAGATGCTTTGGTACCACAGAGAGAGAAACTGCCATTTCCTTTTTAAGTGTACACTTCTAATGGTTTCACTGGAAGTATACTATAGAGAGGAAGTCTGGGTGTAGGGGATTGGAAGCAGAGATCAGGTAGATCTGAGAGTCACAGTAAAGGACTGTAAATAATTGAGGAAGGAAAGACGTTAGGAAGGCCAAGATAGGAACAGGATACAGAGGCTGAATAGGACACTGCTTGGCCACTAATAGTGGAGTAACAACATGTGGGGGATGTAAAGTGAATGTTTCCCTATCCACACCCCTTCAGAGGAGAGTCTCCATTCACTCTCTATTCTGGGGAGGTAACATTAGTGAAACTGCAAAACTCAGTCTCTCTTTGTGCCTTCTGGGGGGTAGGGTGGTACTGCACACTTTGCAAGAGGGTTAGGTAAAAGATATTCTAAGTACCATGGAGGTCCTTGCAGCACATAAAAATAAACCTTAGGAATAAAGAACATTGCCTTTCCTTAAGAGGCTGAAAACTACCATCTCCTACTCTGGATTTTTATCATTAATAAACTAACTAATGATCTCTCAGTGTCTGAGTATAAATGGTCAAGTGCTTAACAATTTCCAAGGATTTAAAAGGTGGATGAACAATTAAGTAAATCAGCTCTCATCCTCCAGAGCAGACATGTACTTGTGACAAAGTCATCTCAGAGAAACTTGTCCCTTTTGAAATGAGATAACTAATTACCCAGTGAAAAGGCAGTTTATTCCCCACTGGGAAATCAAGGACATGGCTTAGGAGAATGAAAGGCATGGACCATGACAAATCAAGTCTGAAAAACAGTACAAAAAAGAAGCGACAGGGCCACTAACACAGGCAGAAAGAGCAGAGCAGGGTCACTGTACAAAGGATCTGGTCCTAAGAAAGCTGGTTGACTCTTAGGAAGGAAAAAGAGCAAACACATGCACGTGTATATTAAAACCAAGATTTCCTAAAAGCAATGTAAGGCAACTGAAAACACAATATACCCTCCTACACAGACTTCACAGACTCAGACTCACTCTGCCTGAATTATCCTGAGAATTAGGAAGCAGCCACTGCACTAGTGTTTTATCACTCAGGAAGGAAGTACATGCCTCTTCTAAATCCCAAACATTAAAAACACAATTACTGAACCACGGAGATATGCCCATTTTTCCTTCAAAATATGTATATAACCAACTTGTCTAAACCAGTACCACTGGCTAATCAAGATCCATGGAAAAAAGGAAGTGGATGATGGAAGCAAATTCAGTGACATTGTACTGTACAAATTGGCATGGAAGAGAGGCAATACAGAGAAAACATACAGGTCTTCTATAATTTTATAAAATTATATCTACAGTTGTGTCATTTGTCCTAAGCAGCATGAAAACCTGACAGTAAAAGGTGATCATAATGGAATAATTAATCTTTTGTAAGTGACAAGCCCCAAAGGAATCAATTTTCTTCCATGAGTTTTCAATATATATATATGGTCTTAACATCTACTAACAGTGGCAGCTTCCTCTTCTTCAAAACTTAAAATGTCTCTAAAGTAAACATAAGCTTGTTTTCAGTATCCCCAAAATATATGTGGATAAAATTCAAAATTTTAGAAGGGGAGTTATCATGGAAATAGACAACAGCCAAAAAAAGCAATCCATAGTCTCTTAAGGGGGCCTTCATACAGGCATTCATTCAGTGTCTATGTGTGAGGCCACAGATAATTCACAAAGGACAGTCACTGCACACACACTGAACAAATGCACAAATTAACAAAGCTAAGAGTTTAAGCAAATAACAGGGATGAGACCCTTTGTGTGTGTGGTGGGTGACAAGAATCACATGAGCTGTACCCTGTGATACTGCTGAAATGCAGCCATCATAAAAAGATTTATTTAAAACACAATTCTGAAAGCATCTGGGCAGTACACACAGTTATCACTATAGCCTGTTTTCTGTGTATTTGTTTAAACTGTGTATATAAGTATGAGAAGTCACACTTACAAAAATAGTTTGACTTTTTACTAGTAGACTAGATTCAAGCTAAATATAAACTAAATGGGAAATGTGTACTGCAGACATTTCAGAAAAAGTGTCAGTACACCTAAGACAAACACCAACTCTTTATTAGAAACTACTGTGCAGCATTCCAAAACCACCACACAGACTTTCTCTACTTGACTGCAGACTTGCTCTCTTTAGACACAAAAAATGATTTGCAAATTGGATTAATATCTATAATAATGATAATTTTTCTAACACAATATTTAGAAGTGGTAAAGAAAAACACCTTACAAACATTAAGCCAGTCATTATGGCTCCTGCCTATAATGCCAGTACTCAGGAAACTAAGGTACAAGAATTACCATGAGTTCAGACTAGTCTGGACTACAAAGTAAGTTCTAGCTTCTAGATTAGAGTGAGACCTGCCTCAAAAGAAAAATATATCATTAATACAAATACTAAGTATTTAATCTATTATGAAAATTAGCATTATTCTCTCTTTCTATATCCCTGATGAATTTAGATGCAAAGATCCTGCACAAAATCCTCACAAACTGAATTCAACAACACATCAAAAGCATTATCTACCTTGACCAAGTAGGCTTCTTCCCAGGGATGCAGGGATGGTTCAACATATGGAAATTGGTCAATGTAAACACCACCTAAACAAACTTAACCATAAGAACCACATGATCATCTCAACTGATGCAGAGAAGGCCTTTGACAAAATACAACACCACTTCATGATCAAAACAATGGAATGAATAGGCATGGAAGGTTTATATCTTAACAATATAAAGGCTATATACAAAGCACCCAGAACCCAATTAATACTTAGTGAAGAAAAACTCAAGGAGTTCTCATTGAGATCAGTAACAATATAGGGGTGCCCACTCTCACCATTGCTCTTCAACATAGTACTAGAAATCCTAGCCCAAGCAATAGGACAGGAGAAAGAAATAAAAGGGATTCAAATTGGAAAGGAAGAAGCCCTATTTGCAGATGACATAACCCTATACATAAGTGACCCAAAAGTCTCTATCTCAAAACTTTTAAAGATGATAAATTCCTTCAGTAAAGTGGTAGGATACAAAATCAATGCACAAAAATCAATAGCCTTTCTATATACAAAGGACAAATGTACAGAGAAAGAAATCAGTGAGGCTGTCCCATTTTCAATAGCAACAAAAAAGTTCAATATCTTGGAATAACATAAACCAAGGATGCAAAAGGCATATATAATGAAAACATTAAAAAAAAACCTCAAGAATGAAATTGAGGAGGACTTGAGAAGATGGAAAGACCCCCATGCTCCTGGATAGGTAGAATTAATATTTTAAAAACAGCAATTCTACCAAAAGCAATATACAGATTTAATGTTATACCAATAAAAATACCAGCATCATTCTTAACAGAGATTTAAAAAAAAAGATCTTTAAATTCATATGGAATGGCAGCAGTCCTTGGATATCCAAAAATATCATCAGCAAAAAAAAAGGGGGGGGTCTGGAGAGACGGCTTAGCAGTTAAGGTGCCTGCGTGCAAAGCCTAAGAATGCCCCTTCGATTCTCCAGGTCCCACGTTTAGCCAGATGAAGTGATGAAAGGGTGCAATGCCTCACTTTCCCACAAGGGGGTGCATGCATCTGGAGTTTTTTCACAGCAGCTGAGAGGCTGCTGGCACATCCATTCTCTATCTGTTTCACTCTCTCTCTCTCTCTCTCTTTCTCTCTGACTCTCTCCAAAAAAATAAAAATAAAAATAAACCTGTGGAGGCATCACTATACCCTGATCCAAAGCTATATTTCAAAGCCATAGTAACAAAAACAGCATGGTATTAGCATAAGAATAGAAATATATACCAATGGAACAGAATTGAAGACTCAGACCTTAGGTCAAGTAACTATAGCTACTTGATCTTTGCCAAAGGTGCCAATCATGTAGACTGGAGAAAAGACCACATCTTCAACAAATAGGCTTGAACAAATTGGATGATCATATGCAGAAAAATGAAATTAGACCCACTTATCTCTCCATACACAAAAAATCAAGTCCAAATGGATTAAACACCTCAATATGAGACTTGAAACTCTTCTCCTACTGGAAGAAAACAATAGGAGGCACTCTCCATGATATAAGACTGGGAAAAGACTTCCTGAAAAAAAAACCCAGTAGCCCAGGAAATTAAACAATTACTCAACCAATGGGATCTCATGAAGCTAAAAAGCTTTTGCACAAACACACAATAGACAGAGCCAATAGATTACCCACTGAATTTGAAAAAAAAAATTCCTAGCTTCCCACAGATAGAAGCCTAATAACTAAAATCTACAAAGAACTCAAAAAACTAAATAATAAAAAAATCAGACAACCCACTCCAAAAGTGGGGCAGAGAACTGAATAGGGATTTCTTAGAGGAAGAATTACAAATGGCTAACACACATTTAAGAAAATATTCAACATCCCTAACCATTAGGGAAATGCAAATTAAAACAACCATGAGATTCCACCTTACTCCAGTAAGGATGGCAATCATTAATTTTTAAAAATATATATTTTATTTATTTATTTATTTGAGAGAGAGAAAGAGGTAGAGAGAGAGAGAGAGAGAGAGAGAGAGAGAATGGGCATGCCAGTGCCTCCAGCCACTGCAAATGAACTCCAGATGAATGTGCCTCCTTGTGCAGCTGGCTTATATGGGTCTTGGGGAATCGAACCAGGGTCCTTTGGCTTTGCAGGCAAACACCTTAACCACTAATCAATCTTCTCCAGCACCAACAATCATTGAAATTTTAACAATGACAAATGTTGGTGAGGATGTAGGGAAAGAGGAACCCTCATCCACTGTTGGTAGGAATGTAAACTTGTATATCCACTATGGAAATCAAATTGGAGATTCCTGAAAAGGATGAACACAGAGCTGCCAACAGACCCAGTTATTCCCTTACTAGGAATTTATCCTAAATGCTCCATGCATCAGTATAGAGACATTTGCTCAACCATGTTTATAGCTGCTCAATTTATTATAGCTAAGGACTGGACACACCCAGATGCCCATCATTGGATGGATGGATAGCGAAGTTGTGGTGCATTTACAAAATGAACTTCTACTCAGCAGTAAGAAAAAAAATGATACGATTAAATTTGTAGAAAAATGGACAGACTTGGAATACATCATATACAGTGAACTCATACAATCACAGAAAGACAAACACTGCATGGTGTCACTTATCTGTCTAAACCTGGACCAGCTTGAGTGCTGTCATACCTGATAGGCAACAAAATCAAGACCCAGACAATAGTGATGGAAGGGTTTGGGGGTAGGGGAAGGGAAGGGAGGGAAAACAATCACAAAATTAAATCCAAAATGAGCTGATACCATAGAAGCCTTTATCCTTGGAGATAGCCTAAAAGATACTACTCTGAAAAGGAATAAGTGGGGAGCACCTGAAAAGTAGGGCTCTGGTGAAGATGAGATGAAGCCCAAGCTTAAAAGAAATGTTTTTTTCTATCTCTGATCTGTAACTCCCAGTACCAGAGATTGGTTGCTACCTACATGGAGCAGTTGATTGGAGAGACCTATGAGATCCCCAAATCAAGACAGCTTTCTGTCAAAACACTTGATTACCTGCCTGAAGCAAAAGCTAAGACCATATTGCTGAAAACATCATATGCTGCTGACACAGAGCATGGGGAGATTCTGGCTGGAATTCAGAAGAAAGCCAGTCCCCAGACAGTTAGCCTTTCTAGTACTTGAAAGTGCTACATAAGCTACTGGGGGAATGTGGGCAACAACAGTCTGAGCAACCAGAGGTCTAAGCTACTCAGAAGCAAATACACTGACATGATATACATGCCAGTGCAATAGTGTCACCCAGCTTCAAAGGGCAACCAATAGCTTTCTGACTGGCTAAAAGATCCACTCAGTGTAAAGGAACCCTTATCTGGAATTGGGAACCACATCAAAATCCTATGGAGACAAAGATCATGTTCTCCAGTGTCAAGCTCTCACTAGTCTGGCTAAACGAGGGGTTACATATATCAAATTCTCCCTAAATTAATAATGCTTATCCCATTTAAACCATGCTAACTTCACTCTCCATTGGAGAATCTGTTCTTCTTTTCCAGAAGGTAGTAAGACCCAAGGAGATAAACTACCCCTCACACTTCAGCCAAGCCACAGGTGAAACCACAGAGGAGTTGGAGAGATGTGCAACAGTGCTGCTTCCACGGTGAATCTGATAATCAGCACCAGGGTGTAGGAGACAGACCCTGAAGATATTCAACACCTACCAAAGCAGAGATCCAGAGGCTCCTCAGAGCTCATCACTGACATAGACTTAAAACTCGCCCACCACAGCTCAGGGAATTTTGTGGAAGAGAGGGCAAAAACATTTTAAGAGCCACAGGTTGAGACATCATGTCCAGAGTCATTCCCTCCCCCAAGAACTAACTGACTACTACTCCCACAATGCATAACTACAACCCCATGGGGAATAGCTGCAACCCTGCTGAGGAGAGTCCCCAATGGAATGGCAGTAGGGATGAGAGAAAAGATGGTACCAATATGTGATGTATCCATATGAAACATGTTGTTAATAATAAAAATAATAAACATTAAAAATCTTGGAGGTTTCCAAGGCTCAGGGATCATTGCGGAAGAGGGGGCGGATAGAATGGAAGAGCCAAAGGAAGGGTACGACTGCTTACAATGCAACTGCCCAGACAGAAATTGGCCTTGATATCCATGACCTTGCTGTGCCTAGCAATACCTCCGCAAGACCCTCATAATAGAAGTAAAAGATGATGACATCAAATTAAAAAAGAGACTAATGGAGAGAGGGAGGGGATATGATGGAGAGTGGAGTTCTAAAGGGGAATGGGGGGAGGGGAGGGAAATACTATGCACCTTTTGTATGTAAGTATATTTTGTTGTCAATAAATTAAAAAAATAATATAAAAAAATCTTGGAGGTTAAAGAACTATCTACACATGCTCATTCCTTTAACTATTTTTTTTTTTTTTGAAACACTGTCTTATGTCTAGGATGGTGTCACTTTGTCCTTAACGGTCATCTTGGACTTCTGGCCCTCATGCTTCTGCCTCCCAAGTGCTTGGATTACAGGCATAATGTACTTTACCATCTCAGTTTTATTTGTTGCTGGGGATCAAACACAGGGCTTTTAGC
Organism: Orientallactaga sibirica; assembly: GCA_036365145.1. NCBI lineage: Eukaryota > Metazoa > Chordata > Mammalia > Rodentia > Dipodidae > Orientallactaga > Orientallactaga sibirica. The sequence continues at coordinate 2,400,859 of JAEOAD010000020.1, forward strand.
ATGCTAGGCAAGTATTCTACCACATGAGCCACATCTCTAGCCCCCATTCCTTTATATTGAAGTAACACTGCTATAGCCATGGATGAGGCTTGTAATTTAAATCACTGGTATTCCTCTCTGAAACCTAAATATATCCAGTGCTCTGGAAGCAGCCCTGTAGTTGATTTTAAAACAAACATAACAAAGAAACCCATGGCAGCTAAACAAAAAATAACTGAAAAGGCCTTCATATTCTCCTAAAATGTTTCTCTTCAGTGTTCTTTTTTTTTTTTTTTTTCCCCAAGAGTACCAATTACAGAGATAGGCAGAATCACACCCCTCTCTTAATGCAGTCAACTTCTTTACAAATGACACACACAGAAACATAGCACACATTGGGTGAGGATTCAAAAGGGATTTCATGGCTGTGTCAAGTCACATGAAGACTTCCAATAGCTTAGACATTCTCCATCTACACAAAAGGGGATAAGCCCTCTCTGTGGCAATTGTCTAGTAGAGAGACCACAATGGTCTTTTTGCTTCTCTTCTGATATAAAAGAAAACAGCTCTTGGTCCTATGTGGGGGAGGAGCCAGGTAAAGGGGGGGGAATGATGGGCATTTACAATGACTATCTAGCTTATCTCTAGTAAATTTTTGGAGATTTCTGCTTTAAGCCAAAGCATCTTGTTTCATATCTTACCCTACTAATTTTTTTGCTTTTATTTTTTTAAATATATATATTTTAATTTTATTATTTTATTTACTTTTGGAGAGAGACACAGAGAGAGACAGACAGAGAGGGAGAGGGAAACAGATAGACATGGGTGCGCCAGCAGTCTCTCAGCTGCTGTGAACGAAATCCAGATGTGTGTGCCCCCTTATGGGCAAGTGCGGCATTGTGCCCTTGCGTCACTTTGCATCTGGCTAAACGTGGGACCTGGAGATTGGAACCGGGTTCTTAGGCTTAGCAGGCAGGCGACTTAACTGCTAAGCCATCTCTCCAGCCCTGCTTTTATTTTTTACTATCTTAAATTTAATTTCAGTTTGGAAACAGTAAAATACAAGTAGTTCTCTTAAAAAGTTTCTTTACCTTTTCAGAAGCAGCTGAATACTAGTTTTTCAAAAATCTACAGAGCACAATTTTTAAAGGAAAGCTTATGAAATTATAAAATTGAATTATTTACTATTATTTCAAATAAAGAGAGTTAAAGATACCAGCTAAAGTATATAAACTGATTATCCATTAAAATAGGATACATATTTGGCTGTAAATAAAAATATATATGCTGTGGACTATGGAAGAAGCAGGTTTTGTTTCACCTTAACAGGACTAAAGATTGTCCTCTCAAAAATATTCCGGGGGCTGGGAAATGGCTCAGCAAGTAATACTTGCTACACACACATAAGAACCTAAGAGCCTGATTCAACCTCCAGCACCCAGGTAAACATGGGTGGATGTTGTCATGCATGCACCAATCATGTGGGGTGCCGAGACTGGAGAACTACTGGGGCTCACTGGTCAGCTAGGCTGACCGAAAATGGCTGCTCCAAGGGTTCAGTAAGTGATTCTGTCTCAAGTAAACATATGATTAGTACCAGGAGACACTTAGTATCCTTGTCTGGCTTCTACACATGTGTGCAGAGTGTGCACATCTCTACACAAATATGCAGTCACTGAACACACCCTCCATGCCGTATATACACATGTGCAAAACCAAATTTCTGATGTCAACTCCTATTGCCTCTTCCTCACAGAGTTAGTGATGCAGAGCAGTATGATTTTTTTTAAGACAGGGTCTCATGTAGCCTAGGCTGGTCTCAAACTTTCTATGTAGCTGAAGATGATCTTAGGCTTGTGATCCTCTTGCCTCCACATCCTCAGTACTTGGATTACAGGAATGCACCACCTTGCCTGTTATATGTGGTGCTAAGGATTGAATCCAGGGCCTTATGCATGGTAGGTAAACACTATATTAACTGAGCTATATCCCAATCCTCTGATGTATGACTTATGAGGAAGAAAATATTTTGAAAAGCCAGTTAGTTTGGCTGGGCATGGTAGCACATGTATTTATAATCCCAGCACTCGGGAGGCAGAGGTAGGAGGATCATGGTGAGTTCAAGGCCAGCCTGAGAATACATAGTAAATTCAGGTCAGCCTGGGCTAGACCTCATAAAACCCAACCAAAAAAAAAAAGAAAGAAAGAAAGAAAAAAGAAAAGAAAAGAAAAAAAAGAAAAAGAAAAGCCAGTTAGTGAGCTAAAGGCTGAGGAAGTGTCCTGGCAATGGCTTTGCTATTCCCTTACTGAATATCTTCCTGAACCCTGTGGTTAGCAGTTATTTTCCTGAATCTGCTGCTAGTGAATATCTTCCTGAATCCTCCTGCTAGGGGATATCTTCCTGAATCTGCTACTAGTGGCCTTTGACTTGAACTGCACCTTCAGCTGTGCCGACTCTCAGGAACTTCTGGCCAGCACACACTTAGCCAGCTTTCTCACTAGCATTACATTTATTAAGCAGTTGGGAAAGAAAAGCATTCTTGGTCTCAGATGTCTGAGAATGAAATTTCCAAAGTGCCCCTTCTTTTTGCTAAGGTATTTTCGTAAACTATTGGTATAAAGAAATCAGTATAATCTCTTTGAAAGGAAGGCTGGCATTCATACTTTTTATATGGATACCAAAGGCATTAGAAAGTTTCTATTCTTTGACTCACTGAATTGCTTTCTAAGAATGTGGCTTAAGGAATACTTGGCTATATAAACAAAGAGGATATGCACAGAGTTCAACCATACCACTGATTATGAAAGGAAAGTTTTGCTAAATTTCTGTGTTCCAGAATTGATTTTAAAATACCAAAAGTCAGGTTGGAGAGATGGCTTAGAGATTAAGGTGCTTGCCTGTAAAGCCAAAGGACTCAGGTTTAGTTCCCCAAGACCCACATAAGCCAGATGCACAAGGTGGTACATGCATCTGGAGTTCGTTTGCAATGGCTGGAGGTCCTGATATGCCTTTTCTCTCTCTCTTTCTCTCTCTCTCCCTCCCTCCCTCCCTCTTTCTCTCTCAAGTAAATAAATTAAAATAAAATGTTTAAAAATATAGAAAAATTCAAACAATAGAAAACTGCTCTGCATTAAAAGTTTTAAATAACAGGGCTGGGGAGATAGCTCAGTGGGTAAAGTGTTTGTTCTGCAACCCTGAGGACTTGAGTTAAATCCCTAGAATCCACATGGAAAAGGTTTGGTGTGGTGGTGTATTTGTAATCCCAGCACTGGCTGGGGAGATGGAGACAAGAAGACACCAGAGGCTCACTGGTCAGTCAATCTAGCCTAACTAGCAAGGTCCAAGCTGGTGAGAGATCCTATTCTCAAAAAGGGTGGCTAATGCCTGAGAAAGAGGTTGTCGTTTGTACTCCATGCATACCCACACAGGTGTACCTGCATACACATGAACACTTGTATACACAAATGGAATTCTTCAAAGAATTTACATAATTATTTATACTACTGACATGCAAAGATTTCCACAATATGAGTAATTGAAAATAATAAGCTTCAAAAATACATGTGGGTATTCACAGGACAAAGCCTACATATATTACAGGTTTCCAAATAATTTTAGAGCCCTTAGGGTAATTATTTTAGTGTCTCTGGATCAAAATAAAAACTTAATATTACTATTTGTTTGTTATGTCATTTGGCTGAAACAACATAGTAACTATTTAAATACGAATAACTTAGTGCCTATTGAAAAATAACATACATAAATCGGAAGTATTGTTTTTATTTTCTTCTTAAATAACCTTGTAATAATTTATTAATAGAAAGTATACACGTTAGGTAGCACAAATGTTATAGAACTTGGAATCAGATTGGATACAACTGTCTTCATTTCCTGTTCCACATTCTACTTGTGTTTTATCACTAAAAACTCAGTAATCATTGAAAACCCAGTTTGCAAAGATGTAATGTCATGAAAAAATGTGGTGTTTTCTAATACAAATCTGTGAATTACCTCCAGCTAGGAGCTGGCACACTTCTGTAAGGCATTTCCCTTGATAAGGGAGCGTGTCTTGTGTCAACCTAGAGCTACATTTAGAACCCTGACACATAGTTTGAGAACCATGCCTGTATAAAAAATATTCACAGCTGCTTGCTCTTGGATCATTGGTGTTTGTTTGTTTGTTTTAAAGGTTTTCTGAACCTTTCCCTAACTTTTTACAATTAAGAAAATCAAGCTGGGCGTGATGGCACATGTCTTTTCATACCAGCACTTGGGAGGCAGAGGTGGGAGGATCGCCGTGAGTTCAAGGCTACCCTGAGAATACAGAATGAATTCCAGGTCAGCCTGGACTAAAGTGAAACCCTACCTCGAAAAACCAAAAAAAAAAAAAAAAAAAAAAAAAAATCATCAAGTGATTGATATCTTCCCACAATTTCATTCTTTTCTCCTCAGTTTGCACTCTGAAAGAAAGGCTGAACATGAACACCAAAAATGAAAGTCTAGTAATCAAAACACACACACACACACAACTCATGAATAGCCTTCTGCAATAACTCTTTCTACTTGGAGACTTGCTTGATACTTCCCCAGGTCAGATCAATGGAGTCACTGGTGTCAGAACAGTAACCCAGACATTTACCCTACTTCCTGTGGGTAGCCACTACAATTGTTCAACAATAGACTCTCTGTCCCTCATCTGACATGCTGTATAGCATATGGTCATGCCCTTGTGGGAACAGAGCTATAAATGGTCCTTTGCTCTTCATCTGCAGAGCTTTGGTCTCCAGATTAACGGTGCTCCTTTTAAAACAGTGCCTGCTGCCTTTCATCCTGGTGTCCGCTGTGGCTGACTTTAAATGTCTCTGTTGCTCTTTGTTCCCTTCCTGTTACTTCTGCCCTGTTCTTCAGTTTTTGCACTAAAGATACAAATGGCCTTTTATACCTCACCAATTGGAACTTTCACAACCAATCTAGTGAGTTGGGTGTAGCAGATATTTAGTCCCTTTGGTATTTAGTTGCTGGTGAATATTTTGTCTATCTTTGTGCTTATGGGGATTATTGGGTAGAAATGAGTATTTTCCAGTTTGATGCAAGATTTTGAACCTAAGAAATTTTTAGTTTTGGCATCACATAGTTGAAGTTTTATTGTAGCAAGTATTTTTATTCATTTGATTTTTTAGCAAAGAACTGCCCAAGGAACTATGAAAGGACGCACTTTTTTTCCCCTCAGTCTAAGAACTTTAGAAATATGTATGTCAATTTCCACTTCAAGATAGAATTAATTGTTCTGTGGTGGTAGAATGCTTAGGTAACTTTTGGCATGAACTTTAATAAGAAGGCTCTTTTATTTTAACACAAAAAATCACACAAATAAATAAAATTAATTAATTAATTTTTTATGCAAGGATGAAAATTAAGGAATTCTATGCTTCCTAAACTGGAAAGAAAGATATACCCAGTATCAGGGTAACAACTTCTCTAGGGTAAGTGCTAAAAGACATTAGTATGGGCTAGAAAGATGGCTTAGTAGTTAAGGCGCTTGTCAGTGACACCTAAAAATACATGTTCAAGTTTCCAGGTCCTATGTAGCCAGACACACAGTGACACAAGTGCACAATGTCACACATATGCACAAGAGGGCACAAGCATCTGGAGTTTGTAGCAGGCTAAGGTCCTGGCATGCCCATTCTCTCTCTCTCTTCTCTCTCTCTCTCTCTCTCTCTCTCTCTCTCTTTGCCTCCCTATCTCTCAGAAAAATAAAACAAAAATATCAAAAAGACAATAGTGTGAACAACTGCCAAATGCATTAGAGCTATCAATGAAATCTACTAAATAATACTGTCAACTATACTTTTGGTTAGAAGGCCAAGATTGTCTGATTAGATTCAAAAGGAACATAAAATATGTATTTACACACAGACTTGTAAGTAAAAATTCACAGCAGCTTTATAATAGCCCCCCAAGTGGAAACAGCTCATATATTATCTGCTGGCAAGTAATTAAACAAACTGTGGTATATCCATATAATGGAATTATACTTACATGAACATAATGTGAAAGAATGAAACACTGACAGACCTAAGATGTCATTGACAGGACATTCTAGGTAAGACAGAACTACCATGATGAAAAGCAGATCAAAGGTTTCCTGGCAGCAGAGGTAAGAGAAGGAAGTAGATGGCAAAACAGCATGAGGAATTTTCTGTTGTGATGAAAATGATTTATATCTTTATAGTTTGTGGTTACATGATTATATACTTGTTAAAATTCATTAAACTGTACACTGAGAATGTGAGTATTATTATGTTAAAATTATGCCTTAACAGAGTTAGTAATAAACATAAAACTCAATCATGTGATTTATAAAAGACATTTCTAAAACCTTTTGTGTTCTTAGAAAAAAAGAAAATTGGGGAAAGATATATACAAGCAAACTTTAATTTAGAAATCAAGGTTAGGTGAATTAATACAAAATTAAAATTAGGTAGAGCTTGAAAAAAGGAGCATGACAAACTAATAAAAACATTTAATTCATCAAGAAATATACCAATGATATGTTCCTTATAAAATAATCTTCAAAATATATAAAAACCAAAGTTCATAGGGTCTCAAGAAAAAACTCATCATAGGATATAATACTCTTATGTAAAGATAAATGTAAAATCCTAAACAAAACATTAGCAATTCAGATCTAAGGATTAATTAAGAAAAACAGCATGCCCAAGTTTAGGTTATCTTCATAATTCAAGGCTGTTTTTTTTTCATTTTTTAAATTTTTTGTTTATTTATTTGAGAACAACAGAGAGAGAGAGAGAGAAATAGGCATATAGATAGAGAATGGGTGTGCCAGGGACTCCAGCCACTGCAAACGAACTCCAGATGCATGCGCCACCTTGTGAATCTGGCTTACGTGGGTCCTGGAGAATCGAGCTTCAAACTGGGGTCCTTAGGCTTCACAGGCAAGCGCTTAACCACTAAGCCATCTCTCTAGGCCCCTCAAGGCTGTTTTAATACTAATCAACGTTATTCATTAGACTAAAGGATAAAGAAAAGGCATTTAATAAAATAGAACACTCATTTGTAATTAAAAATATTAATAAATAAGGGAGTAGAAGTAAACGTTTTAAACTAGATGAAAGGTATCACAAAAGAATCCTATCATAAACATCACACTCAAGGGTAAAACTTAGGTCATTATCTATAAAGCCAATTAAAAATTAAAATTCTACTTATTGTCACCTTTAATTAACACTAGACACTCCAGCTAAGTAAGACAAGAGAAAGGAGTTAACATTATATAAATTACAAAGGGCAAAAATAAAACCATCATGATTTATAAATGATATTATGATTTAAATAGAAAACTCCAGAGTATATAATTTATTTTTATTAATAAGAAGGCCAGTAGGGTTACCATATGCATGAAAAAATGCTCAGCTCTTCACTAATGGAATGGATAAAAAATGTAGTATAAAAAAAACCACTGCAGCAATGGAAATAAATGAAATAAAGTTACAGGGATCAAAATTGACAAAACTCAAACAAAATGCTTTGAGGGAACAAGTCACAACATAATCAATATGACTTTATTCATATAAAAGTTAAAATAATATAGTATATTGTTTAGGATACATATATTTGATAAAATTAAAGAAAACAAAACAGTAAATAATTTTAAGTTCAGACAAGTAGTAGGTAAGAGAAACACAATAAAAGAAAGGCATGTAAAGGTTTCAGTACTTTGTTTACTTAAAAATTATTGTTCATTTTCAAAAGTCTGTGAAACACCTGCATTCTCAAGGCTTCTCAAACTATCTTGCACACCTTATGTACTTGTTGTCCTTACATTTAACAGACATGGTTTTATTTTATGTACATCTGTGTCCTAGCTACAGTGGAAATCCCAATGCACTGTGTACCACAACAAGTGACCCATAGAAAAGCTGGGTGCTATGAGCACCCACTGTGCATCCTGTGCTACGTTTTCCATCTTACTAAACTGAGTTACCATAACTCAATGACCAATTTATTATTATTCCCTTTTGGCAAAGAAACTGAGATTTACTGGGTTGGATCACCAAGGCTTGGGTTAGTAAGTGGTGGGATGCTGATAGGACTTGGGTCTCTGACTATGCTGTCTGAGCTCTGGAAATAAGCTTATATGAAACCTCACCCACCTTATGAAGGCTGTGATTTTTGTGCAGAGAGGAGGTGTCAAAACATGAGGTTCTTCTGTTCTGCTACTAAGTAACTAACTGTCCCAGGCTTTCTTTGGCCTCCCTGTTCTCACTAGGGAGGATCCACACTGATCATTCTATGGCTTGTCATCACTCTTCTACCCTCTAAAGCCAATGAGGAAGTTTTGTGGACTATAAATCTGCACTTGTTTTAGTTGTTCATCTTGAGACAGGAAGAGATGACTTCTTGTTCTAAAAAACTGTTTTCTGAAGAAAGGATGCCAGATAGCATGTGGGGCTAGAGAAGAAAAATATCACCTTCATGCCTATCCCAGATCAAGCACCTGGATGCTCTTCTGTCCCATGTGCTATAAACCAGAAGAGCAACACATTAGTGTGAGGTTGAGCAAACACAGTTTGTAAGTACTGTCACAAAAGAGAACATGTACAACCTGGTGTCAGTAATCTGCAGGGTAGGGTACCAACTAAACATCTGTCCTTCTTCCTGGGAAAATGCAAAGCTAGCTTTGGCCTCTTCCCCAACTTCAGGGAGAATGGAATGTCACTGGTTTCATTCCACTTATATCATACCTTACTACTATTTAAAACAACATTTTGGATATCAATATACTATATCTAAACATCAACCCTTACTCATGTTTAAAACAAACAGCTGTATCTTACAGATGTTCTTTCTAAAACAAAGAATTCTTAACTTTTTAAAGGAAAAAAGAATCTGGGTGCTGAAGAGATGGCTCAGCAGTTAAGGCGCTTGCCTGAAAAGCCTGACCACCTGAGTTCAACTCTAGTACCCACTCATATCCAGACGCACAAAGTGGTGTATGCATCCAGTTTGTTTGCAGTGGCTAGAGGCCCTTGTGTGCCCAATCTCTCCATTTCTCCCTCCCGCTATACCTGTGTGTGTGTGTGTGTGTGTGTGTGTGTGCCTGCTTGCCAAAAATAAAACAAAATTTAAAGGAAAAAAAAATCTTTTAGTTCATAGATGTTTAAAGTTTGTATGTTTAAAGTTGGTATGTTGGCAACTTTGAAGGATATTTGCTTGTTGCTCCTCTTTACATAACCAGCTCTAAGTGGCCACTTCTTCCTACTGCCCAAAGAGACAGCTAAGAAAACAATGTTCACTTAGAGTAAGATAAACTCAAATTCTTTTTGCTGTTCCTATCAATCAAACCCTAATAGGAACAAAAGTATTCACTGTGGCTTAAATACTTGTCACTCAAAAATAGTACCTAGAAATGCCATGAGCCTTCTTATAAGTTCACTATATTGTATCAATACTTACTTTGGGTACAGAATGCTGAGCAGCACAGTGGTATTCTGGCAACAGTCTATATGAAAACCATTTTTTAAAAGTACATGTGGGACTCTAGTATGCTTCTCTTGGCCCATGCATATACTGGGACTTGCTGGGAAATGTGAGGCAACTGTATTTCCTTACGGACTCAAGAGGTAGATTCATGCTAGAAACTGAGTGTGGTGGTTAGAATGTAAAACGCTCCTCTTCTGCCCTCCCCCAGCTTCTTGTGTTTGTGCATCAGCCTTGTACTTAATTCCCAGCTTGTGGAGCCTTTGGGAAATGGAGTCTTGCTGCTGGAGGTGTGTCACTGGGGGTGGGTCTTGGGATTTTACAGCCCATCCCCTTGGCAGTGCTAGTTGATAAGGATGTGACTGTAGAGGCCTGTCATACTTTCCTTGCCACGATGAAGCTTCCTCTCAAAATTGTAAGCTGAAATAAATCCTTTCCTTCTACAAACAGTACCTATCCCAGTAATGAGAAGGTAACTGCTACACTGAGTGTTACATGAATGACTTCAATTCACATAGGCAGTAAATTTGGAAAACTGGAACATGAAGAGTCAATCAGACTCAGAAGTTCTTTAAGGAAGGGAAGAAATAATGTGTATTATTGTACAACTCCTGGATGTCCACTGCATGTTTTTATAAAGTTAAAAAAGTATTATATACACGTGTATGTATTAAGGAAATTTACCATTGAAGTGTATCCATTAAACATAATAAAGATTTCAATGATAAAACTAGTAAACCAGAATTCAGAACCGAAACTGAGGTATTGGCAAAGGAACAAAAGGACATGCCTTAAAAGAGGCTAGGGTGGCAGTATTTAAGAAAAAATAACTCACTCCCCTCTCCTGGTGACAGAATCAAAGAAATGTGTCCTTTCATTAACTCACGGAATTTCACTGATTTTCATCTAACTGATTTACTGAAACCAGAGGTCTAAGTAGAGAAAGGCTACATGGAGCTTCTTAAGGAATGGGTCTGTTTCTTAGCGGTAGGAGTCAAGTTCTGTATAGCTGGGTATTTACAAGAAACCATTTACCATTGTGTGCATCCATTTTTCATCCGTGAAATGGGATTAATAATATCTACACCACCCATGTCAATAATCTTATTAGCAACAAACAAGTAATGCACATGAATATGTTTTTCAAATACTCTAAAATCTAAGGTATCATTTAACTAGGCAAAGATATGTGTAACAACATCTGTTAAGATTTAAATTACTTTATTCTTTAATCTTGCAATCCTACTCCTAGAAACTCATGCCATACAAATAATAATAGTGCATATAAGTATGTGGACAAGGGTGTTTTGACATTAATGTTGATAATGGCTCAAAAAAAGCAACCTAGCTGGGTATTGTGGTGCACACCTTTAAATCCCAGTACTCGGGAGGCAGAGGTAGGAGGATTGCTATGAGTTTGAGGCCACCCTGAGACTACATAGTTAATTCCAGGTCAGCCTAGGCTAGAGTAAGACCTTACCTCAAGAAAAGCAAAACCAAAAAACCTAAAAACAACCTAGGACCAAGATAATTAATCCAACATTAGGAAAGTTGTGGAATAGACTCTAATATCTGTGCTATAGAGTATTACATAGTCATTAAAAATATGGTCATTGGGCTGGAGAGATGGCTCAGCAGATAAGGTACTTGGCTGAAAAGCCTAAGGACCTGGGTTCAGTTCCTCAGTACTCACATAAAGCTAGATGCACAAGGTGGCACATGCCTCTGGAGTTTGTTTGCAGTGGTTCTCTCACTGTCAAATAATTAAATATTTTTTATTTTACCAGTTAAACAGAGATTTCAATGTTTTATTATTTTGTTGTTCTTGCAGTGTTGTTGGGGGGGGGTCTTAGAATAGGTAAAGGATGTACACTGATCTGTGTTCTCATCCTTTAACATGTTTCTTTTTGAGAAAAGTAAGGAGCTGTAGAGATGTCTTAGCAGTTAAGATGCTTGCCTACAAAGTATAAGACCCCAGGTTTGATTCTCCAGAACCCATGTAAGCCAGATGCACAAGGTGGCACATGAATCTGGAGTTTGTTTACAGTGGTTAGAGGACCTGACATGCCATATTCTCATTTCTCTCTCTCTCTCTCTCTCTCTCTCTCTCTCTCAAGTAAATAAATAAAATATTAAAGAAAGAAAAGTAAGGTATAAAAAAACATTAATAGGGATTCTCAAGTCTTACTTTTTCTCTGGTTTTCTTCTTATTATATATTAAACTAATGATTTCAGAGGTATAAAAGCCACATAGGGGCTGGGGAAATGGCTTAGCGGTTAAGGCGTTTGCTTGCAAAGCCTAAGGACTCCAGTTTGATTGCCCAGGACTCATGTAAGCCAGACGCACAAGAGGGCACATGCATCTGGAGTTCATGTGCAGTGGCTGGAGGCCCTGGCATATGCCCATTCTCATTCTCTCTATCTGCTTCTCTCTCTCTCTTTCTCTCTGTCTCTCTCTCTCACAAATAAATAAATAAATACTTTTTTAAAGTCACATAGTAAAAAATCAACATGTGAAATGTTGAATGTATAACATTTTAACATATTGGCATTCCTTGTTAAACTTCAACATAACAGGAGACTTCCGGTCAAGATGGCATCTGCCTAACCATGCCTCACCTTGCGGGGAAGGAATGACCACAGCACAAAAGGAATAACATGAAAATTCAAATGCAAGAAAATCCAACAAGATCGCCCAGTCCCACAATGGAAATCTCTAATCAAAACATAGAAGAGGGACTGGAGAGATGGCTTAGCAGTTGAACGCTTGCCTGTGAAGCCTAAGGACCCTGGTAAGAAAGCTCAACAACATGGTAGATCAATTAGACCTAATGGACATCTATAGATCATTTTACCCAAAATCCACAGATTATACATTCTTCTCAGCAGCCCATGGAACCTTCTCTAAAATAGATCATATTTAGGGCCATAAAGACTGCCTCCATATATTTAGGAGAAATGACATAATTTCCTGCATGATATCACATCACAATGTTGTATTGCTAGAAATTAACAAAAAAGATGTGCCAGGAACCCAACCAGTTCCTGGAAACTGACCAACACACTCTTAAACAATAAATGGGTAGTGGATGAAATAAAAAATGAAATTGAAAAATTTCTAGAAATGAATGACAATAAGAACACAACATACCAAAACTTATGGGACAAAATGAAGGCAGTCCTCAGGGGAAAATTCATAGCACTAAATGCCTTCATATCAATTACAAAGAGATCCCAAATCAATAACTTAACCATCCACCTAAAGGCATTGGAAAAAATAAGAAGAATCCAACTCAAAAAGCTCCAGACAGAAAGAAATAATTAAGATCAGAACAGAAATTAATGAATTGGAAACTAAGAAAACAATGAAGAAAATTGATAAAACAAAGAGCTGGTTCTTTGAAAAAATAAACAAGATTGGTAAAACCCTGGCCAATTTGATCAAGTGAAAAAAAGCGATGCTTCAAATTAACAAAATTAGAAATGAAAAAGGAGAGATCACAACAGACGTAAGTGAAATTGGGAAAATCATCAGGACTTATTTTAAAAACCTCTATTCCACAAAACTGGGTAATTTGGAGGAAATGGATAAATTCCTGGACACATACCACCTACCAAACCTAAACTCAGAGCAGATTAATTTTCTAAACAAACCTATCTTACACACTGAGATTGAAAAGTAATCAAAAACCTCCCTAAAAAGAAGAGTCCAGGACCAGATGGCTTCTTAGCTGAATTCTATCAAACCTTCGTGGAAGAACTGAAACCAATCTTTCTCAAACTGTGCCCACGATTGGAGAACAGGGAAAGCTCCCCCAACTCCTTCTATGGAGCAAGTATCACCCTAATACCAAAACCAGGCAGAGATGCCACAAGTAAAGAAAACTATAGGTCTATTTCCCTGATAAACTTAGATGCGAAGATCCTGAACAAAATCCTCGCAAACTGAATTCAACAACACATCAAAGGCATTATCCATGTGGATCAAGTAGGTTTCATCCCAGGAATGCAGGGATGGTTCAACATACAGAAATCTGTCAATGTAATAAACCACATAAATAAGCTTAAACACAAAAACCACATGATTATTTTAATAGTTGCAGAAAAGGCCTTTGACAAAATACAACATCACTTCATGATCAAAACATTGGAGAGAATTTGCATGGATGGTTTATATCTCACCATAATAAAGGTCATATATAAAGCTCCTAAAGCCCAAATAATACTTAATGGGGAGAGACTGACAGAATTCCCACTGATATCAGGAATAAGACAGGGGTGTCCACTCTTACCTCTATTCTTCAACATAGTGCTGGAAGTCCTAGCTCCAATAATAAGACATTAGAAAGAAATAAAAGGGATATAAATTGGGAAGGAAGAAGTTAGGTTAGCCCTATTGCAGATGATGTGATTCTACATATAAGGTACCTGAAAACCTCCATCTCAAAACTCTTAAAGGTGATTCATTCCTTCAGTAAAGTAGCAGAATATAAAATCAATGCACAAAAATCAGTAGCCTTTCTATATGCAAAAGAAAAGATACAGAGAAAGAAATAAGCAACATCCCATTTTCAATAGCATCAAAAAAAAGAAAGTACCTTGGAATAATATTAACCAAGGATGTGAAAGACCTATACACTGAAAACATAAAAGAAAGAAATTGAGGAGGACTTGAGAAAATGGAAAGACCTCCCATGCTCTTGGATAGGCAGAATTAACATTGTGAAAATGGCAATCTTACCAAAAGCAATATACAGATTAATGAAATACCAATAAAAATCCCAACATTTTTCTTCACAGAGATAGAAAAAATGATCTCAAAATTCATATGGAATGGAAGAAGGCCTCTGTGATCCAAGCATATCTTCAGCAAAAGAAACACCTGATATATATTACAAAGCTATAGTAATAAAAACAACATGGTACTGGCATAAAAACAGGATTGTAGACCAATGGAACAGAATTGAGGACCTGGATTTTGGGTCAAGTAACTACAGCTATTTGATATTTGACAAAGGCCTTAACAATGTAGACTGGAAAAAAGACAGCATCTTCAACAAATGGTGCTAGACAAACTGGAAAACCATATGAAGGAAAATGAAACTTGATCCATACATCTTGCCATGCACAAAAATCAAATCCAAATGGATCAAAGACCTCAATATAAGACCAGAAACTCTGCTACTATTGGAAGAAAAATTAGGAGGAACTTTCCATGATATAGGGGTGGGAAAAGACTTCCTGAACAAAACCCCAGTAGCTCAGGAAATTAAACAATCATTCAACCATTGGGATCTCAGGATGCTGAAAAATTTTTTCACAGAGAAACATACAGTAAGCAGAGCCAATAGATTATCCACAGAATTGGAAAAAAAAATTGCCAGCTATACAACTGATAGAGGCCTAATTTCTAGAATCTACAAAGAACTCAAAAACCTAAACAATAAAAAGTCAAATAACCCACTCACAAAATGGGGCTGAAAAATGTACAGGGACTTCTCAGAGGAATAAATATAAATGGCAAACACACTCTTAAGAAAATGTTCAAAATCCCTAATCATCAGGGGAATGCAAATTAAAACATCTATGAGATTCCACCTTACCCCAGTAAGGATGGCAAACATTAAAAAATCTAATGAAAACAAATGCTGGCGAAGTTGTGGGGAAATAGGAACCCTCATTCACTGTTGGTGAGAATGTAAGATGGTACAACCACTATGGAAAGCAATATGGAGACTCCTGAAAAGGATGACTATAGAGGTACCAATGGACCCAGTTATTCCCTTACTGGGCATTTACCCTAACAGCTCCATGCCTCAGTTCAGAGATACTTGCTCAACCATGATATAGCTGCTCAATGCATAATAGCTAAGAACCGGAATCAACCCAGATGCCCATCATTAGACAAATGGATAACCAGGATGTGGTATATCTACATGATGGAATTCTACACAGCATTAAGAAAAAATAACACAATAAAATTTGAAGAAAAATGGTCGAACCTGGAACAGATCGTTCTCAGCGAACTCACCCAATCACAGAAAGATAAGCATCACATGGTCTCACTCATCTGTAGCACCTAACCTGAATCTGCCTGAGAAGCTGACATACCTAATAAGCATATCAAGGACTAGATAATAGGGAGGGTGGGGCAGGAGGGGAGGGTAAGGGTGGAGGGGACACAAAACTGGACCCAAATGGAAATGGTACCATAATATCCTATCTCCTAAAAGACAGACTAAAAGGTTAAACCTTCATCAAGACCTTAGAGGGAACATGTGATTCACAGGGCCCTGGAAAGGGTATGATGAAGACTAACCTTAAGCTTTTCCTGCTTCTCTCTCTGTCTCTCTTCTCACTTTTTTCTCATTCTCTTCTGTATTACCTATCTTTTTCTTCCTTCTTTTCCCTTGGCATTGGCCTGTAACTCCCAGTACCAGCATGTGGTTAATATTCACAGTGTGCTGTTGATCAGAGATACCTACAAGTACTTGATGAACCCCTAAAGGTTAATGGTACGATCCTACTACTGAAGACACCTTATGCTGTTGGTATGGAATATGGAGTGACATGGCTGGAATCTGGCAGACAGCTTGTCTAGTGCCAGAGGTGCTACATCAGCAACTGGGATAACGTTACCAACAACTGTCCAAGCCACACATGACCTAAGTTTCTCAGCAGCAAACAACCTGATGTGATGCTCACACAAGGGCAATAGTGGCTCACAGCCATGATGGGTAACCAAATGTTCTTGATTTGGCTAATGGATCCACACAGTGGAACAAACCCACAGCTGGAACTGAGAAACAAGTCAGAACCATATCCAAAAAACAAGCCTACTCTTCAATATCAAGCTCCCACCAATTGTGAGCTATAAGAGGGCCTACACCTATTAAATTCTCTCTAAAATAATAATGGTTATCCCATTTATCTGGTGCTAATCTCTCTCTCTCCATTAGAGAATTTGTTTCTTTTTTGCAGATGGACGCAGAACCTGAGGGGAGAATCAGCCCATCACACGTCACAAGGGCCCTAGCTGAAACTATAGAATAATGGGGGAAATAAGCAAGAGGGCTGCTTTTTGGTGAACCTGGTACCAACACAAGGGTGAAGGAGATAAGCAAAGAGAACACTCAACTCCTACCAAACCAGATATCCAGAGACACAGAGGTTCCCTTGATCTCATCACTGAAGTAGAACTAAAACAATCCCAAAATGGATCAGGGAAATTTATGGAAGGGGGGACGGTAAGATTGCTAGAGCCACAAGTTGGGACATTATGCACAGAGACATTGCTCCTTCCCAATAACTGACGGTTACCCCCACAATGCACAACCCACATTCCCTAATAGGAGGGTCCCTTTAGAGGGGGGAGGACAGGGAGGAAGCTAATGATGGTACCAGCATGACTGTATACACACTATCTACATAACTAATAAAAAAAGTTGAAGAAAAAAACTCAACATAACAGGAACAATTAATTATGTATAAACAGAAAAATTTATTAAAATTCACAAAACAAAATATAGATAACTAATTATTCAAATGTTCCTTTGTAAGTTTATAACAAGTATACTTCTCTGAAGTTATGCACTTTGAACTAATACCTTGAGAATATCCCATACAATATATTTTCTTTTTTTTGTCATATTTTTTAAATTATTTTTTTATTGACAACTTCTATACTTACATACAAAAAAAACACATGATATTTCCCTCCCCTCCCCCATTCCACTTTAGAACTCCAATCTCCATCATATCCCTCTCTCTCTCCATTAGTCTCTCTTTTAATTTGATGTCATCATCTTTTTCTTCTATTTTGAGGGTCTTGAGAAGGTATTGCTAGGCACTGCAAGGTCAAGGATATCGAGGCCAATTTCTGTCTGGGCAGTTGCATTGTAAGAAGTCATACCCTTCCTTTGGCTCTTCCATTCTATCCGCCCCCTCTTCCGCAATGGTCCCTGAGCCTTGGAGGGTGTGACAGAGGTGTTTCAGTGCTGGGCACTCCTCCATCCCTTCTTCTCAGCACTATGTTGCCTTTTGGGTCATCCCAGTGGTCATCGCCATCTGAAAAGAGGAGCTTCTCTAATCAGAAGTGAGAGTAGCGTTAATATGTGAATATGAACATTAAGTGTAGTGCTTTCTGGGCAGCTTGGTGGGAATAATATATACATTTAGTCAGACAAGAGCAGGCTTTATACCCCTAAGGTTCATGACCTCACCTGCCATAGACTTTTGCTTAGGTTTTTCAGTACCAGGCATGTATTCCCTCCCATAGAGAGGGCCTTCAGTCCAATTATGAAGCAGTTGGTTTCCCCAAGAGTAGACATGCCACTATTGCACCCATTCAGTCATTGGGCCTATATGGCCAAACTTGAATATTCAGTGTCCACTGTTTTCATTGCTGATGACTTCTGTCTCCCATACACTGCATGCAGTGCAGCTTTTTCCAGCTTTCAGTTGGCTGGTCTACAGGTAGAATACAATATATTTTCATTTCTAGTAAAACCAGCAATCCTCTTGCTCTTTTGTGTGGTGGTAAGTCACAGTGTGTGCATATGACTATACATTTGTGTGACTATGGAGGCCAATCTTTATTGCCAACTTGATTAGCTTGAAAAACAGTAAGGGGATTAGCAATAAACATTTCTAGCCATGTCTGTGAGTATGTTTGCAGAAAGGCCATAGGCAGGAGACTGGATGGAATAAGAATGGGAAGTGGAGCAAGCCAGTGAGCACAGGCATTCTCCCTCTCTGCTTCCTGGCTATCCTGATGTGAGTTGCTAGGCTGAACATCCCTGTAGTGGTGGACTGAAACCCATGAGAACAAGTGACTCAGTCATTGCTCTTGGAAGTTGTCTCTGACAGCTATTTTGTCATAGCAATGAAACATCGAGACTAACACATTGATTGATTATGCGAGAATAGTACAAAAGGGGAGATGGGCAGATAAAATGGGAGAAGGAGGAAATGAAGGGAGTGTGATCCAGGCAGAAAAGAAAGAAATGTCTGTGTGTGTTTCAGATGGGGACTAGAGGATCTAGCTGCCTTCTCCAGCTGTCCTCCTTCCTTTACCTTCCCAAGTAGCTAGTAAGACTGCACACATATGTCCTCATGCCTAGCTTATGCTTGTTTTTTTTAATTGGGAACAAAAATGTGTGATTAAGTATCAAAACTAAGGTAAATCATTTGTACTCTCAAGTTATATACAATTACATGCTTAATTTGTAATTAAAGAATAGGAAGACACTGGCCCCAAGTCTCATCTTGTACTAAGTAAATGGTAGAAGAGACAGAAATTTTATACCTAGGTTTTGTGCATCACATAGTCTATGATGGCTGTGGTCCTACTAATGCAGACTTGCCAGTGCTGTGATTGGCAGTTCTAGGACAGAGTTCTAGACCAGTACTTATGAACTTTATTAATCAGCAAATGCCCTCCAAGCTGATCACTTGTGGACACTGAAGCAGAGCTGAGGCAAGAGGCCTTTGGGTAGATGCAGGAAACAACCTCCGTTTCATAGACATGATTTAATCTCCACTGCTATGCAATTCTTACTGAATCAGACATACCTTTTCTCTTTCTTTCTTCTTGTCAATATCTGAACATATAATAGGCTTCCTTTGGCTGCATCTGTTACATCCTGTCCCCTCTCTATCTGTAATGCCTTTCATCTTTGTCTCTGCTTGAGAGACTTCTTCATATTCTTGCAGCTACAGCTCAAATGTCAACTTCTCTGTCGAGGTTTCCCTACTTCTTCCAGACAGACCTACTTCACCCTCTGCATGTTCACCCCATTAACATCAGGATAGTTCTATTTTATCAGTTCTTACCTTGTCTTTGATTAGGCCTTTAGTTGATGATGCTCCCGTTGGATTCCCCAGGAACAGGGTGCTTATTTATCCCCATACCATTTCTCACCCTCACCCTGCCACAGCAGGTCTATAGCTTGACATATCACAGGGCTTCAATTAGATATTGGTTCCATGGAATGATGAGAGAGTGCTTGAAAGCTTATTAATTCACAAGGTAAATAGTAGGTCCAACACTCAGGCAAGTGAACGTGTGATTGTAGATGCACCCATCTGAGAATTCCCTGTCACTAAATAATATATAATCAGGAGAGATAATACATCTCACACAGGTACGTCTTCTTTATTGCTGTCCCCCAACTCAGCAACAGCAAGACAAGGTACAAGAAACTCTGGCAACCTTTTCACCTTGAGTATGAGTTGTGACCATACATTCAATAGTTTAGGCCAAGCTTTCCCTCCAGTGATATTACTTTTGTTTTATTTTATTTTTTTACAACCACACCTGGCTCTATATGTGAGATTCTTTACAGAAAATAGTAACAATGGGCATTTATATTTCTGTTTACATTTATACCAATTTTTCCGTAGTTATTTGCTGAGTTTATGCCTTGGTTATATGTCCATATCATATATCACTGACTGATTGTATGTATGTTCCCAATATGTGAAGTCTGATCTGTGAAATTCTCATACCTAGTAAGATACAGATTATTATCTAGCATAGACTTAGAAAGACAAAATGTTTTAACAAGAATTGATTATTCATGTCAATAGCTGTGAACATGATTCTAGTGAAAGCATCTGGAAAATCAATTTCCAGCCTATATACGTTTCAAGAAGGTAAGTTCACAGGAAGCTAATGTTACTGGGCTTTTTCATTCTTTTCTACCATTCCTCATGACCTGCTTCCAGGCTCTGTGATTTACCTACAGGATCCAGGATGGTTGACTGAGTTCTGTTATCTGTCTAGATTTAGTAAGTCCAGCTAGTTAATGAGTGATGTCTGAACTTCATTCCAAGCTTCACATCATCCATGAAGCAATTAGGTCCCTCATGGGAGTTTCAAAGATGTACATGAAGAGACTAAACTCTGGGTAGTTTGATGGGAAACAAATATCCTTAGCCACCAGGGGTGGCAGAAAATGCCTCTTAGACACATGAACAATGCAGCTGATTTATTCTTTCTTCACATGGATTATTGCTTTCCTCATGCCTGTCTTTCTGACATTATAAAGGGCTCTTATAAGTTATTTATATGAAACCAAGTACCCTGACCCACAGGCAAGGTATTCCTGGAACTGCTGAAAAAGCATGCAAGATAATGATATAATTTTAGAAAGTGCCAGGCAGGAAAACTGTGATTAACTCTTGCTCAGTGGAGATATTTGTAAACAGAATGAATGCCATTTAATGTGCTCTATTCCTCTGTGTTTCTCCCTCCTGTGGTAATATGTACATGCATGTGCATATTTCCTCTGTAGATGACTACATGCAGGGACTATTCTGAGTGAGTAGAAATCTATTTTGGAGAAAATAAGGTACCTACTGGCAAAAAGCATAGGATCTGAAGCTCATGGAGTATTCCTATACAGCCCGATTGTGCTGGACCTACCTCTGCCCTTTTACCTCCTCTGCCTTGAACCACATTTATCTAGGCAGGACTGTGGACTCTGAAGTTCACTATACACAAGAAACAGAACAGGGAATAAGAGCAGGTCCCTGGGAAAGTGGAAGACAGGATGAAGCAAATGTGGAAAGAAGGCTTTGGAATGAAGAGGTATTTTTTTTTTTCTAACCGACTCTTAGTAAGAACTAGCCTAGAAGGCACATCTGTCCTGAAAGAAAAATGAATGTCTGTTCTTCCTTGGAAGTACCACTGAGGTGCACAGGAGATATCAGCTGAAACTTAAGGAGTATGAACTCAAGCAGGAGCTTCTGGAATGGGTAAGAGAGAGGCAAAGAGCGCTGGCAGCTTCTATAAGCAACTTTTCTTAATACCTGGGCCACAGTGCCTCCTTTCATTTGTGTACATCAACATAAGCAAACAGATAATTAGTCAATGTGTCACCTCCATGGTGAGGCACTTTAGGGTGAGTTCATTAGACTGCAGGAGTTAAGGGCATCTGATTAGCTACAAGAAGCTGAATGTTGGTGTGGCTCCATATCAGGAAGACTACTATAAACAATGTGTGTGTATGCACGGAGCCTGATACAGTCAAGCAGGCAGATGGATGTGAAGCAGCCACCCAGCCCAAGAAAACATGCAGCATTGAGCTTCCAATTCTGGTGAACAATACCTCTGTATTGAAAATAGGTCTTAGGGTCTGGTGAGAATTTAGAATGACAGTCTTCTTGTACAATAAATGACTATTACAAGGGATCACATGATAGATTCTCAAATTATCCTAAGATTATAAAATCACAAATATGGTGTTATAAAAACTTCAATATGAAAACATGTTATGAAGAAAGCACACAGCAGAATTACACATATAGACCTCAATTTGTAAAACACACACTCATTTAAAAAGAGAAGATGAACATGCTACAAACACTTTTCTCTGGGGGGTGGAATTATATGATTTTTTCCCCTTTATATTTCATGTTTCACCTATTCTAAAATAAATGTGTTATTTTAACAGCCAAGAAAAGAACCACATTATTTAAATTTAACAAAGGTTACTTGGGCTGAAGAAAGTGGGAAAACATGAAGTAGAAGCATTCAAATTTATAAAATATTCAAATGAATTTGTCTTCATGTCTATAAACATTAATATCTTCTATATTACACTGTAAACTTTCAGAGAACAAATGATGTGCGTAATTATGTACAATGTCTGGCTAAATTAGCAATTCAGACAGAACATTGTTTTATGACAATTATTGCATACACTTGATTCTTGTCACCTCTAATAGCCAGTTTGGAAAATTCCTCAGTGTCATACATTCTTCTCGCCACCTATTTTAAACATCACAGTGTGTTAATGGCTTAGTTTTTGTTGTTGCTGTTGCTGCTGCTGTTGTTTTTTGCAGCATGTATATTCATAGAAAAGACTGATGCTCTATGCTCTACCATATTTAAAGCAGAAAGTAAAGCAGTGCTGCAATCTTCTCTACTCTAATCTACTTCAGTGTTAAAAAATGGGTGCATTCTAAGGATGAGCTAGCATTTTCTTTTACTTGGTAATTTAATTATTGGATTCATGACTGTCTGAGTCCTAGAATTAATACAAAGTAGAGGAGACACAAAGGAGTTTTTCCTCTTAAGAAACAAAACAACCCTAAATATCAATGGCCTTAATTCACCCATCAAGTGACATAAGCTAACAGGGTGGATCAGAAAATTAAATCCCTCAATTTGCTGTCTTCAAGAAACCTACCTTTACCGCAAAAGACAGACACCTCCTCAGGGTGAAAGAGTGGAAAATTATATTCCAAGCAAATGGAAATAAGAAACAAGCAGGTGTAGCTATACTTATATTGGATAAAATGGACTTCAAACCAAAAGTAATCAAAAAAGACAAAGAAGGCCACTTCTTACTTATCAAGGGAACAACCCAACAAGAGGATATCATGATCATCAATCTTTAGCACCAAACACAGGTGCACCACAATTCATAAAACAAAATCTACTTGACAATAAAACAGAAATAACCACCAACACCATCATAGTTGGGGACTTCAATACTCCATTATTGGCAAAAGATAGATCATCTAAACAGAAAATCAACAGGGAAGTTAGAGAGCTCAACAATACCATAGATCAATTAGATCTAATGGACAGCTATAGAATATTTTACCCAAAATCCACAGATTATACATTCTTCTCAGCAGCCTATGGAACCTTCTCTAAAATAGATCATATACTGGGTCATAAAGCCTACATCCATATATTTAGGAGGATTAACATAATTTCCTGCATGATATCAGATCACAATGCTGTATTGCTAGAAATTAACAACAAAAGATGTGCCAGGAACCCAACCAGCTCCTGGAAACTGAACACCACACTTTTAAACAATAAATGGGTAGTTGACAAAATAAAAAAATGAAATTGCAAAATTTCTAGAAATGAATGACAACAAGAACACAACATACCAAAACGTATGGGACACAATGAAGGCAGTCCTCAGGGGAAAATACATTGCACTAAATGCCTTCATCACAAAGACAGAGATCCCAGTCTATAACCTAATCATCCACTTAAAGGCGTTGGAAAAACAAGAGGTATCCAACCCAAAAAGCTCCAGATGGAAAGAAATAATTAAGATCAGAACAGAAATTAATGAATTGGAAACTAAGAAAGCAATTGAGAAAATTGATCAAACAAAGGGCTGGTTCTTTGGAAAAATAAACAAGATTGATAAACCCTGGCCAATTTGATCAGGAAGAAAAAAGAGACAACTCAAATTAACAAAATTAGAAATGAAAAAGGAGATATTACAACAGACATAAGTAAAATTGGGCAAATCATCAGGACTTACTTCAAAAACCTCTACTCCACAAAACTGGATAATATGGAGGAAATGGATGAATTCCTGGACACATACCACCTACCAAAGCTAAACCCAGAGCAGATTAATCTCCTAAACAAACCTATCACAACCATCAAGATTGAAAGGGTAATCAAAAACCTCCCTAAAAAGAAGAGTCCAGCAGGGTGTGGTGGCGCACACCTTTAATCCCAGTACTCAGTACTCAGGAGGCAGAGGTAGGAGGATCACCATGAGTTCGAGGCCACTCTGAGATTATATAGTGAATTCCAGGTCAGCCTGAGCTGCAGTGAGGCCCTACCTCGAAAACACACACACACACACACACACACACACACACACACACACACACACACGTCCAGGACCAGATGGCTTCTTAGCTGAATTCTATCAAACCTTCATGGAAGAACTGAAACCAATTATTCTCAAATTGTGCCACACAATCAGAAAACAGGGAAAGCTTCCAAACTCCTTCTATGAAGCTAGTATTATGCTAATACCAAAACCCGGCAGAGATGCCACAGGAAAAGATAACTACAGGGCTATTTCCCTGATGAACTTAGATGCAAAGATCCTGAACAAAATCCTCACAAACTGAATTCAACAGCACATCAAAAGCATTATCCACCTGGATCAAGTAGGCTTCATCCCAGGAACGCAGGGATGGTTCAACATACAGAAATCTGTCAATGTAATACACTACATAAATAAGCTTAAACACAAAAACCCACATGGTTATTTCAATAGATGCAGAAAAGGCCTTTGACAAAATACAACATCACTTCATGATCAAAACATTGGGAAGAATTGGCACGGGCAGTCTATATCTCAACATAATAAAGGCATATGTGTGTGTGTGTGTGTGTGTGTGTGTGTGTGTGTGTGTATCCTAAAGCCCAAATAATACTTAATGGGGAAAGACTGAAGGAATTACCACTGAGATCAGGAACAAGACAGGGGTGTCCACTCTCACCTCTGCTCTTCAACATAGTACTGGAAGTACTAGCTCAAGCAATAAGACAGAAGAAAGATATAAAAGGGATACATATTAGAAAGGAAGAAGTTAGCCCTATTTGCAGATGACATGATTCTATAAATAACTGACCCAAGAACCTCCATCTCAAAACTCTTAAAAGTGATTAACTCCTTCAGTAAAGTATCAAGATATAAAATCAATGCACAAAATCAGTAGCCTTTCTATATGCAAAAGAAAAAGATACAGAGAAAGAAATAAGTGACATTGTCCTATTTTCAATAGCATCAAAAAAAATAATGTACCTTGGAATAACATTAACCAAGGATGTGAAAAACCTATACAATGAAAACATAAAAACACTCAAGAAAGAAATTGAGGAGGACTTGAGAAAATGGAAAGACCTCCCATGCTCCTGATAGGCAGAATTAACATTGTGAAAATGGTAATCTTACCAAAAGCAATATATAGATTTAATGCAACACCAATAAAAATTCCAACATTTTTCTTCACAGAGATAGAAAAAATGATCTCAAAATTCATATGGAATGGCTTCGGATATCTGAACATATCCTCAACAAAAGAAACACTTCTGTAGATATCACCATACCTGATCTAAAGCTACACTACAAAGGCATAGTAATAAAAACAACATGGTACTGACATAAAAACAGGATTATAGGCCAATGGAACAGAATCGAGGACCCAGACTTGTGGTCAAGTAACTACAGCTACTTGATTTTTGATAAAGGCCCTAGCAATGTAGACTGGAAAAAAAGACAGCATCTTCAACAAATGGTGCTGGACAAACTGGAAAACCATATTCAGGAAAGTGAAACTTGATTCACACATTTCGCCATATACAAAAATCAAGTCCAAATGGATCAAAGACCTCAATATAAGACCAGAAACTCTGCTACTACTGGAAGAAAAAGTAGGAGGAACTTTCCATGATATAGGAATGGGAAAACACTTCCTGAACAAATCCCCAGTAACTCAGGAAATTAAACAAACCATTGGGATCTCAGGAATCTGAAAAAGCTTTTTCACAGACAGAAATACAATAAGCAGAGCCAATAGATTACCCATAGAATGGGAGAAAATTTTTGCCAGATACACATCAGACAGAGGCCTAATTTCTAAAATCTACAAAGAACTCAAAACCCTACACAATAAAAAGTCAAAAAACCCACTCACAAAATGGGGCAGAGAACTATACAGGGAGTTCTCATAGGAAGAAATACAAATGCAAACACACTCTTAAAATGGTCAACATCCCTAATCGTCAGGGAAACTCAAATTAAAACAACTATGAGATTCCACCTTACCCCAGTAAGGATAGCAAACATAAAAAAATATATAATGATAACAAATGCTGGTGAGGTTGTAGAGAAATAGGAACCCTCATTCACTGTTGGTGGGAATGTAAGATGGTAGGTACAACCACTATGGAAAGCAATATGGAGACTCCTAAAAAGGATGACTATAGAGTACCAACAGACTCAGTTATTCCCTTACTGATCATTTACTCTAAAAGGTACAAGCCTCAGTCCAGAGATGTTTATAGCTGCTCAATTTATAATAGCTAAGAACTGGAAACAACCCAGATGTCCATCATTAGACGAATGGATAAGTAAGATGTGGTATATCCACACAATGGAATTCTACACAGCAGTAAGAAAAAAATGACACAATAAAATTTGAAGAAAAATGGTCAAACTTGGAACAGATCGTTCTCAGCAAACTCACCCAATCACAGAAAGATAATCATTGCATGGTCTCACTCATCTGTGGCTCCTAACCTGAATTTGCCTGAGATGCTGACACACCTAGTAAACATCTCAAGGACTGGACAATAGGGATAGTGGGGTGGGAGGGTAGAGTAAGGGTGTTGGGGGGCAAAAAACTGGACCCAAATGGAAATGGTACCATAAAATCCTACACCTTGAAAGACATACTAAAAGGTCAAACCTTCATCTGGGGCTAAGAGAGAACACACGAATCACAGGAGGAGCCTGGAGAGGGTAGGATGAAGATTAACTCAATCTTCTCCTGTCTCTCTCTTTCACTCCCTCTTCTTTTTCTTCTCTCCTTCTCTTCCTCTTTCATGTTACCTATATTTTTCTTCCTTCTTTTCCCTTGGCACTGACCTATAACTCCCAGTACCAGCATGTGGTTCACGTCCATAATGAGCTATTGATCAGTGAGACCTATACGGTTTCCCAAAAGAAGACAGATTTCTGTCAGAGTACTTGATGACCCACCAAAGGTTAATGGTAAGACCCTACTGCCGAACACACCATATGCTGTTGGGATGGAAGATGGAGTGACCTGGCTGGAATCTGGAAGAGAGTCAGTCCCCAGACAGTTAACTTCTAGTGCCAGAAGGTGCTACATGAGCAACTGGGGGAAAATGGCCAATATCTGTCTAAGCAACTTGTGGTCTAAGCTACTCAGCAGCAATCAATCTGCCGTGATGCTCACACAAGGGCACACAACCATGGTGGGTTACCAACTGGTCTTGATTTGGCTAACAGATCTGCTCAGTAGAACAGAACCCATACCTGGAATGGGGAAACAAGTCAGAACCATATCCAAAAACAAGCCCACTCTCCAATATCAAGGTTCCACCAATAGTGGGATACAAGAGCGCCTTCACCTATTAAATTGTCTCTAAAACAGTAATGGTTATCCATGTATTGTACACTGACATCACTCTCCATTGGAGAATTTGCTTCTCTTTTTCAGATGGATGCAGAACCTGAGGAGAGAATCAGCCTATTGCACCTCACCAGAGCACCAGCTGAACCCATAAAGTTATAGGGGAAATGAGCAAGAGTGCTGCTTTCTTGGTGAACCTGGTATCAGCACAAGTGTGAAGGAGATAGACACTGAGAACACTCAACCCCTACCAAATCAGATATTCAGAGACAGAGAGACTTCCAAGACCTTGTCACTGAAATAGACCTAAAATGAACCCAACATGGCTCAGGGAAATTTGTAGAAGAGGGGGCAGAAAGATTATTATAGCCATAAGTTGGGTCATTATGCACAGAGACGTTGTCTCTTCCCCGTAACTGATGTCTACCCCCACAATGCCAGACCCACAATCTCCATGGGGGGAGGATAGGGAGAAGGCTAATGATGGTACCATCATGGCTGTATACATATTATATACATAACTAATAAAAAAATCAAGAAAAAAGAGAAGAAGAAGAAACAAAACCAAGCTCAGCTCTAAGTGAAATCACCCTTCAACACTGGAGCCATAGTCAACTGACCATCTGAGTCACAGTGTTTTCTAGACATCTTGAGTCTCTTTATACTCCCTTAAATATAGCAAAGTTATTGAACTTTGAAGTTACTCTCAAGATGTGCATTTCTATCTATAAACAGTAGGTTTTTTAAGTACATTGGCTAGAAGACAGAAATAATTGCCAAAATTTTAAGATCATAGTCTTAATAAAAATTTAAAATAGAGTGTATTAAGTGTGGCAGGAATTAGTTTCTTTCAAGGATGTCATGAAGGAAGCAGGTAAATGTTAAATCCCAGGTATTCATTATATTGAAACAGAAAACCTACTTTTTCATGACTCTGGCCTCATCCTCCACCAGTCTGCTCCTGTTACAATGGCTAAACCAAACAGTGCTGAGTGTTAAGTGCTTCAAGTGTGAGCTAACAGGTGGCATTCATATCAGCATTAATTAATAAATAGCAAAAAGATAAATTAATAGCATCATTTACCAAAGGCTAGCTTTGAACATTTCATTTCCTTGATTTTTGAATCATGGGCTCAGCTTAGGTAATATCTTTAATGACTGTTCCTTATTCAGACAAATAATATGGTGGCCAACCATGATGGCTTGCTTTTGACTAAGTTTCCTTAGGTAACTGAGCCAGGATGTTTAAATTTTAAGCACAGATTAAAAGAATTGCAAAACATGCAGCTAGATATTTACATGGAGGTAATAAAAGCAATTTTTAAGTGCCTCCATCAGAAAAAAAAATGTAGTTTTTACAGAAAAGTAACAATGTAGTCAAATATTTTTAGGACATATCTAAAAATCTAAGAAATGCTGTCATTTTAAAAACTGAATTGGGGGCCAGAGAGATGGCTTAGTGGTTAAGGCACTTGCCTACAAAGCCAAAGGACCCAGATTCAATTCTCCAGCACCCAAATAAGTCAGATGTACAAGGTGGCACATGTGTCTGTAGTTCATTTGCAGTGGCTAGAGGCCATGGCACACCCATTCTCTCCTATGTATCTTCCTCTCTCTCTCTCGTTCTCTTTCAAATAAATAAATAAAAATTTTTAAAAAACTGAAGCCAGGCGTGGTGGCACATGCCTTTAATCCCAGCACTTGGGAGGCAGAGGTGGGAGGATCGCCATGAGTTCAAAGCCACCCTGAGACTACACAGTGAATTCCAGGTCAGCCTGGGCTATAGTGAGACCCTACCTTGAAAAACCAAAACAAACAAACAAAAAAAACAACAACAAACAAACAAAAACAAAAAAACCCCAAAAAACTGAATGGGGATTTTCTGGAAAATAATAGGATGTTTTAATAAAGTGTATGCATGAGTCACACCCTCAGCATGGATTTCCATTGGCTTCAAACTGAAGAGCTGAACAGGGGGCTACTTAATTCTTTTTCTTTCCTAACAAATATGGGGGGGGGTTGCTAGAGTGCTTTTCTTTATTCTTCAACCTGTCCAACTGTTGACCAATAGAAGTCTTGCTGTACATGACCTGTGAGAAGGCTCTCAAGACAGTACAACATACTTGCCATGCTGTGGAAATGACAGGGACATAAACCAGGGTGCATCACCTCACTGCAGAGGCCTTGGCTACTACAGGAACTGCTCTGTTAACATTTATCACTAACTTTCCAGCGTCTGAAATTCCCAAGAAGAAAGTGCTACTTTAAGCAAATCTTAACTACTATTGCAAATGACTACCAAAAAAAAAAAATGTGGCCGGGCGTGGTGGCACACGCCTTTAATCCCAGCACTCGGGAGGCAGAGGTAGGAGGATCGCGGAGAGTTCAAGGCCACCCTGAGACTACATAGTTAATTCCAGGTCAGCCTGGACCAGAGTGAGACCTTACCTTGCAAAAAAAAAAAAAAAAAAAAAAAAATGTCCAGACCTGAAAAAAAAATGTTCATTCATTACTAAACATATAAAGAAAATTCATTTAGTGAAGAGAGAAGTAGTTGCTGACACTAAAAACACTCCAACTTTCCTTATGTGTCGCACTGCAGAGATAGAATGCATCATTACCTTCTACAGGATTCTGATAGTATGAGCCTAATAAAATATATGGATAACTAGAATGCTAGAGTTTCTACAGATTTCAGAGATAATCTGATAATCTCTGTGTACAGAAGCCCCTTGGAAAATCTGATAAGAGTTATGAACCATTCTTTCTCCAAATGCCTCTGTACACTAAATACTCTACTTGTGTCCTGACATTTTACCCCCTGAGGCCAACCTACGCTGAGACACCAAGCTAAAGATTCTGATCTAATCCTACTGCTTATTTTTCATATGGAGACATCAAAATTCAAACAGGGAGTGTGACTTGGCCACAGTCACTCAGCTGTAACATGAGCTGAATAACCTGGCTGAAATTGAAACTGACACCCAGCACCTGACCCAGCAGCCAAGCTTAGCATGTGCTAGGGAGGGTGAAGATTTGGAAAATCATGTCCCTTTTATCCAAGACCTCTAGTTGAGCTCCTCACTAGAAAATCAACAGGTTTTCTTTATCTTGCTCAGGGAAACTCGCGGAAGAGGGGGCGGAAAGATTGTTAGAGTCACAAGTTGGGGCTTTATGCAGAGACTGGGGCATACCCCCCAGAACTCTTGACTAACCTCACAATGCATGACCCACATTCCCCATTGATGAGGGTCCCTTTGAAAGTGGGAGGACAAGGAGGAGGACAATGGAACCAATACTATGAATATAAAATCAGAATAATATAAATAAAAAATATATATTAAAAAATAAAAGAAAAGAAATCATGTATGGGTTCTGGAATTAGTAAGACCCAAATTCAAGTACTGGATCTGCTTTATCTAGACATGTGATATTGGACCCATTACATAAGAGGCTCTGAGAGCCCTCTGCCTCAACACCCCCCCCCGGCCCATCATCTGAAAAACAAGAGTAATACCACCACATACTGTGAAAGCTGACTGTGACAATTAGCAACAATATAATCTACTGTATAGGAGTGAATACAGTGTCTAGAAGACAGTAGACATTCTATTAACAGGAAACACTTAAAATAATGACATTAGGGGCTGGCTTAGCAGTTAAGGTGCATGCCTGTGAAGCCTAAGGACCCTGGTTTGATTCTCCAGGCCCCACGTAAGCCAGATACACATGGTGGCACATGCATCTGGAGTTCATTAGCAGTGGCTATAGGCCCTAGTGTGCCCATTCTCACTCTTTCTTTCTCTCTCTCTCCCTCTCTCTGTCTCAAATAAACAAACAACAACAACAAAAAAAAAACAGGCAAAGTTCATCCTAAATTAGGAATTTTGAGATTAGAAATAGTTATCAACTGTTCATGCTTTGGAACCCACACAATCAAATTACAAAAGAAAATTCATAAACATCTGTTTTAAGGAAGTTTACAGTTCTGTGTTGGGCTGCAGGTCATAGCTATCCTAGATCAGATGTGACTCATGGACCTGTTCTTCAGGAAATCTATAGCACTATTGATTGGTTTGAAATCATTGGATTAAAGTTGTGTCTTAAAGTAACACAACAATAAAATAACAAGATAGTGGTTTCCTGGCATGAAACTTCATGACTAAAATCTCAGGTATTCTAGTTCAGTATTAATATTTTTACACCAAGTTTTCCTATTGCACCTTCTCATCATTTTTAAAATTGCTATCATTTTCTTTTTTCTCATGGAAAACTTCTTATGACTTACTTTAAGAAGCCAAAAATTAGGCTGGAAAGATGGCTTAGTAGTTAAGGCGCTTGCCTATAAGGCCTAAGGACTCATGTTTGACTCTCCAGGTCCCATGTAAGCCAGACACACAAGGTGATGAAAGCACACAAGGTCGCACATGCACACAAGATGCTGCTTGTATCTGGAGTTTGATTGCAATGGCTGGAAGCCCCAATTCTCTCTCCCTCACTCTCTCTCTAATAAAAATTTTTTTAAAAAAAGATGCCCAAAATTTACAGTGGAAAATTTTCCCAGCTCCCCCTTATAAGAATAAACTTATTCAACAGACAAATATAAATAATATTTAGCAGTTCTAAGCACTGAGAATTCACAACTTGGTACCATAATTGAAAAGGAACATATAAAGCACTTACTTAGTCACTTATAAAACCCACATTCAACTTTCAAAATAATGACTAACTTGATAGGAGAAACAAGACTTTTATAATTAAACACTAAAGTGGAGCAGACAAGATAAGCATAGCAGCCTAAAAAATTGTCTTCTGCAGTCAGAATTATACTTTTATCCTTCCTGGATCATTTCTCAGTAATAATTGAACATGAAACAACAAAAAAAAAGTTACTGTGCTGTAGGAAATCATTCTAACCACAGGCTAAATTCTAGGCAAAGAGTAAAGCTTCATTAATCTGGATTTTATTAGATTTATAAGGAGAAAAAAAAAAGTCCATTAGTAGTAGAAATGAAATTTCCTTGAGAATGTGTCAAATTCTTAAGAACACAACATATAAATACTGTCAGCATTCACTGACAAGCATTTCTAACCATGCAAGAATGCATACCCACTCTAGTGCTCTCTCTGGAGCAGAGCAAGCACATGAGATTTTTTTTTTTCTAGAAAGGCTATGTGTCCATAACCATCTGGCCTAACTACCAGAAAGGGGTTCCACTACATTTCTGTATTAGTTTGAGTTAGGTGTTCCGCATACACTCATATATTTTGAATGCTAGGTTTCCAGCTGATAACAATTTGGAAATTAAAACCTTGATGAAGATGGTATGTTGCTGGGCATGGGTTTAGGAGTGTTAAAGCCAGCTCACTTTTGCCAGAATTCAGCTTACTCTCCTGCTGCTGTCTTCCACCGGTGGCAGAAGAGATGTATAGCCTCTGTTCATGCCATGCTTATCCCTGCCACCATGGAGCCAATGCTCGAGACTATAAGCCAAAATAAAAATATTTTTTTCCTGTCAGCTGCTTTTGGTCAGGTGCTTTGTCCCAGCAATGAGAATATAGCTACAATAGTTTCCCAGGCTGTTATGCTTTCAAGTGGAGCCATGTGACTACTTGTCAGCAAAGGAATATAAGAAGAAAAGAAGCTGCCTTACTTGGGGTTCATGTATAAGAAGTGGGGGTTCATTTTTCCTGCTTTGTTCCTTCACCAGATAGATGCATTTATATGAGCCTGAAAGATGGTACTATGGGTTGGATTACCCTCTTTCCCTGCCAAATTCATATGCTGACTTAAAGCCAGTACCTCGCTTGAAAATAAGAGTTAAGATGTACTCACACTGGAATAGAGAGGGCTCCTAATCCAATATTACTGGGATCCTCATAAAAAGGAAAATTTGGGTCCAGATAGGAATAGAGAAAAGATGATTCGTAGGCCAAGAAGAAGGCAGCCAAAAAGAGAGACCCTCATAAACTGCAGAAGTAATCAACCTTTCCTACACTCTGATCTTGGACTTCAAGTCTCCAGAATGGAGACCAGCAAACTTCTGTTCAAGCCACCCAGTCTGGGCTATTTTTTTTAGAGCAGCCTGGAAAGACCAATGGTAAAGACAGATAGTAAAGTAGAAGATGGAGGAGCCGGACTGCAAGATTCCTGAATCTGAATCCTGACTCTTTTCAGAAAGACCTTGGGACTTGAACAAGAAATGAAACTTTTATTATGCTAAATCATTCAAATATAAGGGCCTATTTGTTATAACAGCTAATATCTAATATAAAATCTAAGTCATTTAACTGGCAAGTAATTTTATTTTTCCATAAAAAAGAACATGAACATATCTCAGACAACAATGAAAGTGGCATTTATGTGAAGCTTTAGAACAAGAAGAAACTAGAGAAATTTGAGTTAGTCAAGCTTGGAGGACCATGCCTTTAATCCCAACACTGGGGAGCCTGAGGTAAGAGTATCACTGTAAGTTCAAGGCCAGCCTGGGCTAGAATAAGACTTGAGAGAAAGAAAGAAAGAAAGAAAGAAAGAAAGAAAGAAAGAAAGAAAGAAAGAAAGAAAGAAAGAAAGAGAGAGAGAAAGAAAGAAAGAAAGAGAGAGGAGGGAGGGAGGAGGAAGAAGGGAGGGAAGGAAGGAAGAAAGGAGGGAAAGGAAAGGAGAAAGGAAGGAAGGAAGAAAGGGAAGGGAGCTGGGAGTGGTGGCATATGCCTTTAATCTCAGTCCTGGAGATGCAGAGGTAGAAGGATTGCCTTGAGTTCAACATTACCCCGAGACTACATAGTTAATTCAAGGTTAGCCTGGGCTACAGTGAGACCCTAGCTTGAAAAAGCAAAAAATAAAACAAAGAAAAAAATTGAATTTACAGAAAGATATTTTGGGGCAATTTTCCCCAAATCCTCCCAAGGATACAAATTTATTCTCTTCTACCAGTAGAAGTATACTTCACTCAAAAATTTTAAGTAAGTAACAATCACTCAAATTTTTTTTTTTTTTTTTTTTTTTTTTAGTGTGAGAGAGACATAGAAAGGGAGAGAATTGGCACACCAGGGACTCCAGCCACTGCAATCAAATTGCAGATGCATGCACCCCCTCGTGTGCATGGGTGACCTTGTGCACTTGTGTCACTTTGTGCTTCTGGCTTGCAGGGGACATGGAAAGTCGAACATGAGTCCTTAGGCTTCACAGGCAAGCTCCTTAACTGCTAAGCCATCTTTCTAGCCCTCATATTCTTTTGATTTTAACTCCAGAGGAGGATTTCTTCCAAGTGGCCCAGTGTGTAAGGTATTCTTGGGCACTAAGGGCAAAAATACTATAAAGTGAGTTCACATTTGCATTATTTTAAATAAGTCTAAGAAGTCAGTATTTATAGAAAACCTTTGGACCTTAAATATAGATTTTAAAAAGTTCTCCCTTTATAACAAGGTAATTAAAAGACTACATTACAGAGCTCAATTTAGGTCACAGCATCTGGAGCTAAGCACATGAGAGCTGTGGCCACAGATTTCCAGGTTGTGACTTGAGACCACCCCAGAACATTCCAAACAAAGCTAGTGTCTGAAGGAAAGTGATACACAGAAGAATCTGGAAGCCCACTCCTAGTGGCCAGGGAGCTATAACCTCAGTATCTCCTGCATATGCCGCCATATGCAGGTGCTAGAGAGACCAAGGGTGAAGCTGCCAAGGGTGACTGAACAGTGTGGATTCAGTGTTGTCATGGCCAGAGAGCATCCCTCTCTCACTGACTTCTGTCCTGAGTGCTAGTTCATATTAAACTATGGAATCTGGCAACAAAATGGTAAACCTTAGAGAGCACACACTTCCTGTGAAGATCCTTTGGTTTACTGCACAGGGAAAACTGGTATAATGATTGGGGAGAATATTTAAATGCCTTCCTTTTTTACTAATGGAAAAAAATCATAGCCACAATAATTCTACTACAGATTCTGAACTGAAATCTTCAGAAAAGAAAAACAATGGCAAAAAATCTTACCATACCAATTTCAATGTCTAGCAGAATTTTACCTTGCATCTTACTACTTTGGCCAGAGGGCTGGTGATTCTGCAGCTGTGGATTTATATTTAAGAAAATAAGTCGTTCCCTTACTGGTTTCCCTCTCCACTCTCATATTCTCTTTCTTTCTTCTCTCTTTGAATGTCAGGGCTATCACTGTCACCATCTGACATGATGAGTATTCTAGACATTACACCCAGAAGCAGTCAGGGAGACAGCAGCATTGATGGAAGGTATGAAGTTTGGGATGTGCAGCCATTTCAAAGCCTAGAAAAAAGCCCTGCCTCCTTCCTCTGAGGTTCCTTGACTATAGGGCAGCTTAAATTTTCCTCTTTTATCAAATTAGTCTGTTTCCTTGCTACTCTGGAGATCACTAAGGTGTGGGTCTATTCTGAGAGATCAAATCCATTGGCTCTAACAGATAAGAAGAAATCCGTGATTCAGCGGATTCTAAGTCTGTGTACTTGGAGCAGATAATGCCAGTTCATTTCAAGTACAGGTATGCTGCACTTTGTCATTCTGGTGATGTTATCTCATTGAAATAGATAAATGCCCCACTGTTCTTCTGAGAGCATTTGCTTTGTTCTCTCTCAGCAGCTGCACATCACAATTACACTAAAATCCAATGCAAGGCTTGGCCTCTGCACTGCTTACCAAGGCTTCCCTTTTAATTGTGCATTTCCCTCTAGATCCTTTTCTGCTCCCTGGACAGTGCAGCTGTACAGAGACACATATGTGGAAAGTACACTGAATGCCTATCATGTGGAGCCTCCATCTCAACATTTAACCCCACAATGGTGTGAGACTGATACCACCCTCAGTCTGCAAGAGATGACAAGCAGCTTTGTGGTAAGTAACCTGCCCAGGATTACACAAGAAATGAGAAGCTGAGCCACAATTTGAACAAGGTTCATCCAAGATGAGCACTTAAAAAAAATACCTACTTTTATTCATGAAACAAATAGGAATATGATTGCAACTTGGTTAGAGTAGGTGAAGAATGTAAAAGGTAGCAGTTATTCTGCATACTAATACCAGGAACACAATACCATAGGCAGAACAGCAGTTTTGTTTCAATAGATTTCCTATT
Organism: Orientallactaga sibirica; assembly: GCA_036365145.1. NCBI lineage: Eukaryota > Metazoa > Chordata > Mammalia > Rodentia > Dipodidae > Orientallactaga > Orientallactaga sibirica. The sequence continues at coordinate 2,437,391 of JAEOAD010000020.1, forward strand.
AAATAAAAAGGTAGTAATTTTCCATAATGAATGTTTTATACATTATCCTTTTGTGTATCTCTTTCTCTGTATATATAGTCACCCAATACTTTTTTTCATAACTTATTGTCATTCTCCTATTGCTCTAATTAACAGGTGCTTCCCGACCACTATGGCATGTGATGACAATTTAAACTCTCTGGCTAGGTTGATTCCCTTAATTACCTGCTTAGATTTCTAATTAATTGATTCTGGCCTCTTAACATAATGACACTGTATTGAAGTAAGAAGAAGTTACAAAATTATTCCATTTAAAAAAAGCAAAGGACTGGAGAGATGACTTAGCAGTTAAGGCATTTGCCTGCAAAGCTAAAGGATCCCGGTTCAATTCTCCAGGACCCACGTAAGCCAGATGCACAAGGGGATGCATGCATCTTGAGTTTGTCTGCAGTGGCTGGAGGCCCTGAAGTGCCCATTCTCTCTTTCCCTCTCTTTCTGCCCCTTTCTCACTCTAAAATAAATAAATGAAATATATTTTTAAAAATTAAAAAATAAAATAAAAAAGGAAAGAAGCTTTAATCCCAGCACTTGGTAAGCAGAGGTAGAAAGATTGCCATGAATTTGAGGCTGCCCTGTGACTACATAGTAAATTCCAGATTGGCCTGAGCTACAGCAAGGCCATACCTCAAAAGAGAGGGAAAAAAAAAAAAAAAAAAAGGAAAGAAAACTAGGCAAATGAACCAGAAAAATATAAAAGCTATGATTAATCAAATATAAATATTTCCATTTAAACCAAAGCATTGTTATTTATGTGAGATTAGAATTATGTCTTTTAAACATTGAAGAACTTTTGTGAATTATATAGTTTTATATATTCTAAGCAGATATCCCTCCTTTTCTATCTAGTACACAGCATTTATTCATCTTATCACATAGCATGAGGCTTTTAAAACAAAACCAAAACACAGTGTCCTCTGAAAACATCTTACAGGAAAAAAAAAATGTAGGCCTTTTTTATGCAGACAAAAGAGAACAACAGAAATGTCAGTAAAGAGCTACACATGGTAAGGCCACTATCTCATATAAAGAAAGTAGGGAAACACCAGTCTAAAGTACTAGGTAGTCAAATTAATGAACTGGATTGGAAGCAATCTCTCTGTTATATATTTCATTTCATATGGAAGAATCCTTTCTGTTTGTAAAATCAAGCAAATCAAGGGAGTTGCTAATAGTCTAAAGATGGACAAGCCACAAATTAAATAAACAACTAAATAATCATGTTTCCAATCAACAATTAACCAAATAGGATGTAACTTAATTATATCTATTACTGCATACTGATTGAAAAGAGCTTATGGGCGGAAGATAGAAACACCCCTCTCTTTGATTTACAAAGGCCAAGACACATTGACCTTTGTTATAGAAGCTAGCAGTCCCCAGTCTCATAGAAAGGGGTTGCAGCATATTAAGTGTCCAAAAGCCCTCTCTGTTGATGCTGTTAGGGGAGCCTAAGCTCAGTTAATGTGGGAATGGAGGATATGGGCCGTCTCATCTAGTCAACATTCAATTAAAGTGTCATATGAAGTCAGCATTGGGCAATTCATCAGTACAGGAGGTGAGGGAACAAAAGTCTGTTTCTAATCAAGAAAATTATCAGCACTCCTCTTTAAATCTTCAAGAAATCAGGATGGATAAAAAAAAGTCCTAAACCCACTATCCTGTGTGTGAAAGCCCACTAAAAAGAACAAAGTGTAGTGGGACCCTTTTGCCTTCAAGTGAGATCTGTCTGATGGTCAGAAACTGATCTCACATGTCGATTAGCTACCTTGATTCTCTGCAAGACTTTTAGTCTTGTGATTCCATTACCATTAAGCCAATATTTAGCTCTTCTTCTATGGGGCTGCTATGAGCCCAAAGTCCAGCATTTCTACTCTGAAACCAAATGTTCCTCCTTTCTACTGGGATTTGCCCTCATCTTTGACAGGCTATTAAAGCAGGAAACATGACCTCACTTAGGGCTTTGTTGGATCCACATGATGCTATAAGGGGTGCACAGTGTCTCAGGCTAGAGCTCAGTTTGGCATGTACCATACAAACACTTACAGGAGGTTCAAGTTCTCTACAGAGAATGGTTCAGGTTTTCAGCAACCACCCTGAACCCTGAAGACTGCTTCTCAAAGAAGGTGCCAACCATTGCTTCACTATGACTGCTCTGAGATTTGGAAAACTGTACCCAAAGAGAAACAACTGTGCTTCTGGTTAAGCAGAAAGGAAGAGAGGGCTGGGGGATGAAACTCAGGAGTACTGTTGTTTCCATGGCCAGAATGCATGAAAAGATAGTTATACAAACCTTAGGTAGGGAAGCAATTCTCTAAAATGTTCATATGTATCTATAATCATACATGCATACATGTATGACCTAAACATATTCAATTCATTCTTTTTGTCTTCTTTGCCCTTCATGGAATCAACCATCTATTAGATTATATATAATGTTAGCTTTTAAGGTTTTTTTGGGGAGGGTGAATTTTGGTTTTGGTTTCTTGAGATAAGGTCTCATTATGTAGCTCTAGCTGGCCTTACAATCTTCTTGCCTCTAGTTTCTGAGTGGTGGGATTACAAGCATGCACCTCCACACCTGGATTAGTAATCTGAAAATTGCACTCTCATACCTCTCAGAAGTGAATTTATATTCCTATTTTCTTCCTAAGATGTTACTGAATTTTTCAGTGTGATACAGATGGGGACAGCAAGATAGTCAGTATCACCATTCCCTGCACTCTGCACTCAATAGAACAGGATTAACTGACACACCAGTGTGCTAACAAGATTCCTTTTGGTCTCCCAAACTCTGTAAAGATGAAACTTCTAGAAGAGCTAAGGGCAATTATTTCTTAAGGATGTGGAAAATGACCTTACTGCTTTGCAGGAAGGAGGTTCAAGGTAAGAAAAACTATAAATGAAGGCAAAAGTAAATTGAGTTTCAGTTTTACTTTTCAGTTGACTGAAGAGATATTGATCTGAATGTAAAGGTGATACTGTTGTCAACCTTGTGTGGTAGGATGGAGTGCTGAATACCAGAAAACATTCAAAGAAACAAACTGCTGGGCAAATAAGGCAACAATGGCATCTACCCACCCAGAGAAATGAAAGGCACTCTTACCTCACTGTATGTTATGGCATTTGTGCAAAGCCATGAAGTTAAATCTGGCATTACTAGAACATAACACAGGTTGAGAAACAACAACAACAACAACAACAAACAACAACAACAGTTCTGAAGTCAGAAGTTCGTTTCAGTCTCAGGGGAAGGAGAGGGTTATTTTGTGTAACAACAGAAAAATCAGTTATTTCCTTATCAGATGGAGTGTCCTTATAAATTACAAGAAAAAAATAGCATGTGACATGCCTTCATGGAAGCAATGACCATGGGAGAGAGAATGAAGGGTCTGCAACCCAAGGTAGTCACAGGGAGAAAAGCTCTGTCAGGAATCACCTCCTGTCACTGCAGGTGTGGATGCTCAGCATGCCCTGCTTGCCTCCAGAAGATCCCATTTTGACCCATTTTTTTTTCCTGTGATTAAAAAAGAATAGGTAAGGCCAAGACATTAGTCTTTTTTACTTTTTACTAGCAAATATTTAGCATGTTATATACAATATATAGTTGTACTTCTCAACAATAGAATGATCCAGAAAGTGGAAAGAAGAAAGAATTTCTATAAAATTAAAAAGTTGAGGCCAGGCTTGATGGCACACACCTTTAATCCCAGCACTCAGGAGGCAGAGGTAGGAAGATCGCTGTGAGTTTGAGACCAGTCTGGGACTACAGAGCAAGTGCCAGGTCAGCCTCGGCTAGAATGAGACTCTACCTTGGAAAAAAAAAAGTTGGAAACCGATTATGACATTTTTCATCAGCATAAATACTGGAAAGTTGGCTCTACAAAAACAGAATAAGAAAACTGGAAAGGAGATCTGTCTGCTTAAGGAGTGGGGAGAATTAATACCCTTGGAAATATACGCCCCACAATTCCTTATTGCATAAAGCTCAGCTGTACAACCACTGAAGTCTTTTATACCACTAAGAAGGTTAGTTGGTATGAGTGTATGGGCATCCAGGGACATACACCATGCACAATGGCCTCAGGAAGTTGTAGCACATACATGGTTACCCTGATGCTTAGGAATGTCTTGTTCCCTTCCCTATCTTCACCAGTTCATCAAGGGGCTGGCCATTTGAGGGTCACAGCTCATCCCTCAGACTCAAGCAGAGCTAAGAGTTTACAAATGTAAGAAAAGAAGGTACTATATGATGGGTGGCAGCTCATTAGCTATCAGGTTAGTCTTGCAATTAAATTAGTAATATAAACTGGCAATCCCTTTGTGCCATGCAGGTCACTTCTGTGATTTTCCAAGGGTTTAATCAACCCTAAAGAGACCTAATTGCCACCATTGTGACCTTGGAATCTCAAAGGAAAAACAAGGATCCTTGAACACTTCCATCTCATCACTTTCCTAATTAAAGTGTTCCATCAGCTGTCTGAGTTTAGGAATTTAGAATAAGAGCATGTGTCTAATAAAGAGGCATATACACAGTTCAAATGTCTCCAACTTTCTAGAAACACTATTTAAAACCCCAGCCACACCCACAACAAGATTTTCACCATTCTAAGTTTTATATACTTCATTAACATTATTTTTACTGTGTTGAGAAGAGCTGTCCCACCCACCTTTACCCCAAGAGTGGCCTATTCTGTGTCTTATGCCAGAAAAGTCATCAGAAAAATACTGACTAATGGAGGTGGCACATCAAGTTTAAATACTTCTCTCAATTGAAATGATATAAAATAAAGCACTGGTTGAGCTACTCAAGCAGAACACAAATCCCAAGCACAGCCATACCTACTTGACACTTGAAACTTCTGGAGAGTCTGGTTCCCAAGTATGCATGGAGAGTGAGACCATGACATCAGTTGCTGAATTGTACTGCAGTCACCCTGGGCAGGACTGACAGAACAAATTGTGGTGTCTTAGCTTTCCAGGACACCAAACTCAGAATCATAGAGGCCATAGATCTGCAATGACAGATCTCTTTCAATCTCTAGTCATAACTGTGAGGCAGAATAACTGTCTACCTCCAGAATTCCCAATTCTGTCTTTTTAGATGGCTTAAAGGTAAGTTCTTAGGCCAAGGTTTGATGGGGCCTGGGGGACCACTCAACATCAAGATTCCTTCTTTGGCTCAGCTCAGCCAAATAAAACCTCTCAAAGATAATTTCTGGCTTTTTCCTGGTGGGGTAGCAGCTATAGCCTCCTATAAAGCTTCAAACACTGAAGATCTTTTTCCCCTTGAGAAGGCCAAAATGAATGCCTGAGAAAAATTACAGTGCAAGGTGGCAGAAGGGGGTAGGTATAAGAAAAAAAGTCTCAAGAGGTTAAATGGCATATAGTCTAGGGATTCACTACAGCTTTTCTTTCTTTGATTTTTATTTTATTCATTTATTTATTTGAGAGAGAGAGAAAAACAGAGAAAGAGGCAGATGTAGAGAGAATGGGCATGTCAGGGCCTACACCCATTACAAATGAATTCCAGACATCTTCGCCACCTTTTGTATCTGGCTTTATGTGAGTACTGGGGAATCAAACCTGGTTCCTTTTGGCTTTGCAGGCAAGTGACTTAACCACTAAGCAATCTCACCATCCTCCTCATAACAACTTTTCAAAACCAAAGCATTTCTAAATGATGTCCAACTCTACCACAACTTAGAAATAGCACAATGATTTTGCAGTTCTTTGGAAACCTCTCTCCTGTTTCATGTCCTTCAGTGGCTCATACCTGGTCTTTCCTGTCTCTGAGCTCATAAATGATCATCATTCATTACTGCCATAGTGTTCAACCAGGAGTGATTTGTGCCAAGGGACATTAGGCAATATCAGGGGACAATTATGGTTATCATAACTAGATGGGGAGAAAGGTATGCTACCACAAATCCTACAATGCAGAAGATAGTCACTCCAAAGAATTCCTTGATCTTACTGCCAAGCATCAGAAGTCATTTCAAATGCTTTGTTGTTCTCTAAATATATTAGACTTTCTCAAATGCTTTTGTGCCTAAACATAGGCTTTTTCCTTTACCTGAAGTTCTTTGTTCCATCTTCTCTGCCCAGGAAATCCATGATCCAATCAGAATGTCAACTCTTCTATCTTATCCTTCCTAGGTCCCAGAGTTAGCTGTTTCCTCCATGCCTCCAGAGCTTTTTGTGACACACTGCATTAGAACACTAGCATCTGAAATAGTCTGTCACCCACTGAAAGACTGAACAAGCCTTACTCATCACTTGTCCCCAGAATTCTCATCAATCAAGGAACAAATAGAAATGTTACACATATTTGTTAGATTCTCTTAACTATGTCTAAGGGACAATATTGAAAACAATGGCAGCAAAAGCTTATCTCAGGAAGACAGGCTCCACAGCCTCAACTTTCTAATAGTCATGCCAACACAGTCATACCTTTCAGCCATTTAAAAGCTTCTGGAAAATGCACCTGATACCTCTGGAGCACTATACAATCACAGAGTGACCACCAGCTCTTGTGAGCCTGCTGTAAACATGGCTCATGTACAACTCTCAAGTGCTGGAAGTCTTCCAGCATGAAAACCAACTTCCTTGTGCCACAGAAAGATGAATGTGCCCAGGGAAATAATGATACCACAGGAAAATACAAATGCTGATTCAAAACAGCCCTTACCTTGTTCATGCTGCAAGGATGGGTGCAAGGGATCAGACATGTCACAATGTGAAGCAGCTCTTGAAGACTCTTTGTTCCTAGAGGACTCACCTCCTGAAGCAGACAGCTGTATGTAAATAGAAATGAGAAACCTATCATCTGGTGCTCAGGAAGACTCAGAGAGAAATCCTGCATAAACTGAGACTTTCTGCCCTGACTGCAACCACTCATGCTGTCCAACATGGCAGCCACAGTGCCCACAGAGCCCTCAGTTGCATGATGGGACAGTAGAGGAAGGTACTAAGGTCCAGCACACAGTGGTGTTGTTCACATGCTAATTTCTTCCCCTTTTAAGAAGGCTAAAGCCTGAACTAGAAAATAAGTAGTGCAATTGGGAGTTAAATTTTAATTGTATGTACTTTTAATTAAATATAAATAAAATATTAAATATAAATAAATTAAATATAAATAAAATATTAAATGTAAATAAAATAGGTTAACACATATCATATTGGAGAGTGTAAGTTTCGATAATCAAATCAAGCATCTTGAGGCATGCATGTGGCCCAGAAAAGTTTAGGTATATACTTAGAGTGGCTGCACAGTCACAGAGACAAGACCACTGCGATTCAGTAACTATCTTTTGAGCATGTTCTACAGGGTGGATACTGAGGATTTGGTGATCAATAAGCCAGAGAAGCTAATGACTTAGGAATTTCTGACTGGGGCTTTGATCTTCTTTAAAGGAGCAAGAAACTGGCAGGTGACAATAGCACTGTGTGCCAGACCTCAGTGCCTTCCCTGCTGCCCCAAAGGAATGGGTGGGCTGAGGCTGGAACCTGACTATATCACTCCAGGCTGAGACACAAAAGCCCTTGCATGGGTCCTAGGCAGGCAGTGTGCAACAGGGAATTCAGGAGATCAGTTTTTCATGGGCCATATGAACCAATTAATCCAACTCCCCCGAAAATGGAATATGGGTGTATATTTTCACTCATGCAACTGGGTCTTTACATAGGGTTTTTGATACACCTGAATTACATTTTAGAATGAAACAGCTTGTAGTATGGTTCCAGGGTTCTTAATTTGTCAAATATTAAATAAAAATAAAAATTTCTAACCACTTAAATAGAGTTCTTTTTCCTTTGAAAATTGTTTGCAGGGAGCTCTGAGGAAAACATTACCCTATAAGGTTGCTTATAGTCATGTGATTGGTGCATTATTTTTATGAAGACATTTTTATGAATATATACTTATGAATATTATTATGAAATATTCATAATACTAGTAGTCTACTTCAATCACCTTCAGCTCTTCATGATCAGCCTTATCTACTGGAGAATGACAAATCTACTGAGACTAGGACATGTTATGAAAATTTGAAATATAATTCCAATTAATCCAAAAGTCACTAGAACATTATGAATGTAATTTTCAGTTTTTGAAATTTTCAGAGGCAGAAGTAAATAGATTTCAGAGCTTTAAAGCAGAATTCTATACAAGTTGTTTCCTTCTTAATATGTGTATTGATCCATTTTAAAACTGTAGCCTATCACTTAAACAGGAAGCTTGCCTCAATGCCTTGTAGAAACGTCTTATGTCACAATGCCACTTGAATGTTCATACTGGTACTGTCACAGGAAAGTGGGTAAAGAAGGTAACAATAAGCAGATGAGGGTTCTTGAATACAGTTTTGCTGATGAACCCATTTCAATGTGTCCAAACCGTCAAAACTAGGGAACATCTGCATGTACATTATTCTACAATCAAACCAGACTAAAACCTTTTTGAGGGAAATATTAGTCATATACAAAGTCCTTAATAAATATTATAAATATATATTTTTCTTTTTATAATTCAAAGAGCCAAGGATGATACAAACTCTTAATGTAGGATGTTGAAAAATAATTTTGATAATTGCTAGAAACTGTCTTTGGGGTTTTTTTAAAAAAGGAAAATCTTCTCAGGGTGGTGTGGTGGCCCACCTCTGCCTCCCAGTTAATTCCCAGCACACGCCCGGCTTCTTTGGGGAGGCAAAGGCAGAGGCAGGAAGATCATCATGAGTTCAAAGCTACCCTGAGACTACACAGGTCAGCCTGGACTAGAGAGAAACCTTACCTCGAAAAACCAAAAAAAAAAAAAAAGAAAGAAAGAAAGAAAGAAAGAAAGAAAGAAAGACAGGCAAAATCTTTTAATGCCAGAGAAAGCTATTGAGTACTCAAAGCTACATAGTGCCTTTTATTATTATTATTAAAGCTGTCACATATAAGGAGGTAAAAAGCACTTTTAGTCACGTTAGTCACGTTGTAATAGACACACACATACCTCAAAGACCACTATTAACAGAAGATACCTCAGAGAACAGATGACAGTTTTAGAAACCGGGTCAGTTCCCTTCCGGACAATAACCAAAAAGGCTGGCCTCTTCTATACAGTAATTTCCATATACTTTGAAACAGAGAACCCGGCTATCTTGCAGCTAATTAGGTTTATGACACAATATAGAAAAATCTACACTTAAAAACATAACCAGACACCATCAATGTATATCATCAAAAAAAAAAAGTTACCATGGCCGAATCAAGGGTGTTTTTAATCAAGTTTTCAGTGTTTCTTTTTATTCTTTCAAGAAGCTAGAGGGCTGCAGTGAAGGTTTGGTGGTTAAAGCACTTGCTTGCAAAGTCTGATGGCTAGGTTCAATTCCCCAGTACCCACGTAAAGCCAGATGCACAAGAGAGCACATGCATTTGGAGTTCATTTGCAGTGGCCAGGAAGCCCTGGTCAGCCTATACCCACTCTCTTCCTGTCTGCCTCTTTCTCTCTGTCTCAAATAAATAAAAATAACTTTTAAAAATAGAAGATGAGGGCTAGAGAGATGGCTTATCTGTTAAGGCACTTGCCTGCAAAGCCAAAAGACCTTGGTTCGATTCCCCAGGATCCACATAAGCCATATGCACAAGTGCATGCATCTGGAGTTCGTTTGCAGTGGCTGGAGGTTCTGGCGCACCCATTCTCTTTTTCTTTCTCTTTTTATTTCTCTCTCTCTGACGCTTTCTCATATAAATAAATAAAAATAAAATACAAAAAAAGACTGTTTAGCTGGGAATGGTGGCGCATGCCTTTAATCCCAGCATTTGGGAGGCAGAGGTAGGAAGATAGCCATGAGTTTGAGGCTGCCCTGAGACTACATAGTGAATTCCAAGTCAGGCTGGGCTAAAGCAAGAACCTACCTTGAAAAACAAAATAAAACAAAACAAAACAAAACAAAACAAAACAAAACAAAAAGATAGACTTTTCCTGTACTGAACAAAACAATAAAGGAAGATTTAAAGAGTACCTTGAGAAAGGCTATTCCATAAGCCAATATATGTTTTCTATCAACTGATCCTAATAGAGCTAGTTTAATGGGCAATAGCATCTGTGCTCAACCTTAGGGTGACAAAAGTCTAATAAAGTGTAGTTCATCATGCAAAGTGAGTAGAAAGAAGAATGACTATGATTCAGGTTCAGGGACATGGTAAGTAAAAGAAAGAGGAGCCTGTACTGTAACACAGTAGTATAAGCATGTATAAGACCCTGGGTTCAAGCCCTGGTATGAAGAATGGAGGAGAAAGCTACAAAGACAGGACCTCTCTATGAAAGGGAGCTAGCTGCAGATTCTGGTTCCTGGGACAATTCCACATCCTCTGGCATCTCTAGGGTTATATATTCTTGTGGCTTGAGTGTCTGGGGAGTCAGCAAGTGGGAATTGTAAAAAAGTAAAGACTGGGTCTAGCTGTTACACCACTTTTACCATTAACCTCCACCTACCACAGAAATGGTCTGTTTTGCCTGAATCATTGCTGAGGTGGTATGGAGATGTGGTAAGAACAAGCCAACATGATTCCTTCCTCTTTAAGAGAAGCCTTAATGTTCCATGGGCTTCTTTGTCCTTAAAAATGCTATAGATAGGACTGGAGAAATGACTTGGTGGTTAAGGAGCTTGCCTGCAAAGCCAAAGAACCCAGGTTTGACCCAGGACCCTGTAAGCCAGATGTACAAGGGGCACACAATCTGAAGTTCGTTTGCAGTGGCTGGAGGACCTGGTGTTCCATATTCTCTCTCTCTTTCCCTGCCTATTTCTGTATCTCTCTCTATCTTGAATAAATTTAAAATAAAATATTTTTTAAATGCTAAGATAGAGCTGAAGAGATGGTTAAGGCACTTGCCTGTGAAGCCCAAGGAGCAAGGTTTGATTCCCCAGTGTGGTAGTTTGAATAGATGGCCCCCAATATATTCAGTGATTTATTAGTTTGTAGTTTGCATCTGCAAGCCACCTGGCTGGAGGCAGTGTCACTGGGAGGATCTTTAAGGTGTGGTGGTGGTTTTGAGATTTCAATCTAACGATATGCAAAGTGTGCCTAGCTGGAGTTCCTGAAGTGTGCTGTGCTGTGTGGCTTTTGGCTTTTTCTCTCTCTTGCCTGGTTCTATAAAAGCAAGCCAATTTCTTCTGCCATTATGGAACTTCCCCTGGATCTATAAGCTTCAATAAATCCCTTCCTCCATAACTGTGCCTGGTCTGGAAGTTTATTTCTGCAAACCTGTCTGCTATACCCACTACCCACATAAACCAGAGGCACAGGTGGGTACATGTGTCTGGAGTTTGCAGTGCCTGGAGGTCCTGGCATGCCCATTCTCTCATGCTATCTGCCTCTCTCTCTCTCAAATAAAAAAATAAATTAGTGCTGAAGAGATGGCTTAGCGGTTAAGGCGCCTGCCTCCTAAGCCTAAGAATGCTGGTTCCAATCTCCAGCGGTTCCAATCTCCAGGTCCCACGTTTAGCCAGATGCAAAGTGACGCAAGGGCACAATGCCGCATTTGACCACAAGGGGGCGCACACATCTGGATTTTGTTCACGGCAGCTGAGAGGCTGCTGGAGGGCCCATCTCTATCTCTCTTCCTCTCCCCTCTCTCTCTCTGTCTCTCTCTGTGTCTCTCTCCAAAAAAATTAATTAATTAATTAATTAATTAAATAGTTTTTAAAAAGAATTTAAAAAGCCACAAATTCATATCCCTAGTTGAAAATGATTATGCTGAATTGAGCTTTTCTTTCTACTCTAACTTCTCACTCTCTTCTGGTATGTTTATTATAAAAGACTTTTGTAATATATCTCAAAGTTAGGTGGCTCAGGCACTCCAAAGGGATTTAAGCCAACCTAACATTAATAATGTTATTGGTTTTCAGATGGCATGTGTCCACGGCCAGTGTGTGGCATGAACTCTTGTTCCTCTTCTTCTCTCCACTACATCCAGCAATGTGTGCACAGGACTGGAGCATAACAACTTGGAATGTGACTGGGGTGTATGAGTGAATCTTTGTTTCTTCTTCTCTTAAATTGGGGGATGTTTTATGACTGTCTTAAGGATCAAATGGCATAACATGAAGAAAAGTATCTAGCACATAGCAATCAAAAAAGAAGGGCCCATGCCTCTTCCTGTCCCTGTCCTCCATTCAGCACAAATTCATTCTGCATCAAAGTAGAGGTAGGCATTCACTTTTAGTTACATACAACCGGATTATAATAATTTTAAGAGAAAAGAACTTGTATATTTTGTATTAGCCTGAAATTCCACAGACCTGTAATAGTTCATGCACACAGTAGGAACTAAATATAAAGCATCTTTAATCACAAGTTTTAGGCTGACTTTCCTTATCATTGGTACCATGTGAGCCCAATTCCCTTATTCTATCTGTTTTTAATGCTTTAATGTTAATATCTACTTCTATCCCTCATTTTGCCAGAATAAAATTTAATACTACATGAAAAAAATGAAAATAAAACACTGAAGTTTTCTCGTGAAAAGAATGGCATCATTTCAGATCAAGGAAAGCATTGTGGGGACTTCTGGGTAAGATGGTGGCATAGGAGCCACACCAAACCAGCCTAGGGAGGGACTTAAGCAAAACTACAGCAAAATACACTCTTTTTCGGAAAAGTGCTGGAGTATAGGTTTTTCTTAGACAAAGAGGAGCAGCAGGAGAGATCAAGGTCCACCAGGAAGGAGGAAAATGGCCAGAATCCTACTGAGGAGCTTGTAGCCCCAATAGGCAGCAGCACCAATCTGCTCCATCTACTCGTCCATCACCACCTGCCAGGTGTGCCTAACAGCAGCAGCAGAGACCAAACAAGGGGACTTTCCAACCTCATCAGCCTCCTTGAAGAGCCCAGAAGTCTAAAGAAAAGTCAGCTGAGCTACTGAAAGAGATACAGGGGAACAGTGAGAGAAACTACAGGATTCCTGAACTCTCCCATCCCCCAACAACCAGAACCATGAACCTATGGCATTAAGCATGCAGCAGCACATCCAGCACAGGTGAGCCAAGCTCCAGCTCCACAACATGACTCAGAGGAAGGGACTGAGGGATTGAGGTGGGCACTAAGCATTGATGAGATTGGAAGCCATACCAAAAGGTAACAAGGCTGGCTGACAAAAAAAAATAACAATAAAAATAAAAAGGACATAGGCCTGCATTGGAAGTACTAATCTCTCTTTCCATGTAAGGGCAGGTTATGGGTTACATATTTGTGGTTGGCTTTACCATTTTCAAATAAGCTGTGCCTGGGGAGTTGAATATTGCTACCTTTAATGCTTGCAGATTTATAGGGCCTTTGTCTTTTACTTTTGTCATTATTGGGGCAGGGTCTGATCCAGATCCAGGCTGACCTGGAACCCAATTCAGAACAGAATTCTCTACCTCTTAGCTGACAGGATTAAGGGTGTACAGCAACACATACCCTTAGGGATTTTGGCCTTATAAGACTATTTGTTTTAATCCCCACACTTGTATACTCTGTGCTGGTTTTTATTGAATGTGTATATTTCTAAGTTGAAGTTTAGAATTTGCCAGTATATTGTTTCACCCAGTCCACTAAAATACTTGCTTAGCAAGCAAACTCAACACCTAGGATTACTTCTGCAGTTGGATTGGGGTACAAGTGCTACACTTGGCATCTTAAACTCATATCCTGAAAGTATATAAAGGTGGATAACCACATGTAAGAACACTGCAGATAAATAGAAACCCCAAGCATAAAATAAATTCAGGATGCAAAAGTTGCTACATTATAATATAAGAAATGCAAATAATCAAGATAATGCAATCCCACAAAAAATTATAAATCCATCAGAAATGTTCACCAATGAGACTATTTTAGATGAAATACCTGACAAAGACTTCAAAGAAATGAATGAAGAAATGAAAGGGTTCAAAGAAGAAAACAAACTCCTGAAAGAGAGCACAGAAAATCAGTTTAATGAAATAAAAAGGTCATTACAGGACATGAATAAGGAAATAGAAATACTGAAGAAAAACCAGGCTGAAATCCTTGCTCTGAAGAACACAGTGAAATAAAAAACTCTGTGGAAAGTCTAACTAGTAGAATGGATGAAGGAGGGAACAGAATATCTAAACTAGAAGACCAGGTGGCAGACCTAATACAGTCCAACAAAGAGAAAGACAGGCTAATAGAAAGGTATGAATGGGAATAAGAATTGAGAGTATAGTAGAAGTAGAATTTCAATCCAGAGGCTTGGTAGGTATTTTCAACAAAATCATAGAAGAAAAATTTCCCCAAATTGGGAAAGAAATGCCAATGCAGATACAAAAAGCTTTTAGAACACCAAACAGACAAAACCTCCTCGCCATGTTATAATTAAACTACTAACCATGTAAACCAAAGAAAATATATTGAAAGCAGTTAGAGAAAAAAGCAAGTGACCTTCAAAGGGAAGCCCATCAGGATCACAGCAGATTACTCAACACAAATTTTAAAAGCCAGAAGTGTTTGGAATGATGAATTCCAAGTTCTGAAAGATAAAAACTGTCAACCAAGATTACTTTATCCTGCAAAGCGATCTATCCAAATTGAGGGAGAAATAAGGATATTCCACAACAAAGACAGGCTAAAGGAATTTATGGCAGGTAAACAAGCTCTACAGAAAATATTGACGAATCCTTCACGCTGAAGAGAAAGCAAAACACACACAGCAGGAAATAGGAAAAAATAAACCATACTCAAATAATAGTTACAAGAAGTGAATAAACGGAAAAGAGGAAGCACTAAAACAAGAAGAATGGCAAGAATTAATACATATCTTTCAATGATAACTCTTAATTTCAATGGCCTCAATGCCCCAACCAAAAGACACAGGCTTGCAGACTGGATTAAAAGGCAGGATCCTGCCATTTCTTGCCTCCAGGAAACTCACCTCTCAATAAAAGATAGAAACCTTCTCAGGGTGAAAGGATGGAAAACAGTATATCAAGCAAATGGGCCTAGGAAATAAGCCGGGGTTGCTATCCTAATTTCTGACAGGATAGAGTTCAAACAAACATTAGTAAGGAAAGATAAGGAAGGTCAATTTATACTGATTAAAGGAACACTCCAACAGGAGGACATTACGATCCTAAACATATATGGTACTAACAAGGGCGCTCCCAATTTCATCAAACCAATACTATTAGATTTAAGGTCAGAGATAACTCCAAACACAATAGTAGTGGGTGACTTCAATATCCCACTCTTATCACTTCACAGGTCAACCCAGCAAAAAATAAAGAGACATCTGCATTAAATGATGTCATGGAACAAGTGGACCTAAAAGATATATACAGAACATTCCATCCAAATGCTGCAGAATATTCATTTTTCTCAGCAGTACATGGAACATTTTCTAAAATACACCATATATTAGGACACAAATCAAATCTTAACAAGTACAGGAAAATTGAAATAATCCCTTGTACTCTATCTGACCGCAGTGGGATTAAACTGAAAATCTGCAAGAAGAAAAACTACAGAGCATACAGAAATTCATGGAGACTAAACAGTACACTATTGAATGATGAATGGGTCATTGAAGAAATTAAAAAGGAAATCAATCTTCATAGAATCAAATGATGATGAGAATACAACATAGCAAAACCTTTGGGATGCAATGAAGGCAGTCCTAAAAGGGAAATTTATAGCTCTAAGTGCCTATATTAGGAAATTAGAGAGTTCACAAGTAAACAATCTAATGTTTCACCTTAAGGCCTTGCAAAGAGTAGAACAAATCAGGAGGCGGGAAGAAATAATAAAGATTAGGACAGAAATTAATGAAATAGAAACCAAAACAACAATCCAAAGAATCAGTGAAACAAAGAGTTGGTTCTTTGAAAAGATAAACAAGATTGATAAACCCTTAGCAAATCTGACCAAAAGAAAGAGAGAAGAGACAAAAGTTAATAAAATTAGAGATGAAAAAGGCACCATTACAACAGATAACAAAGAAATTCAGAAAATCATATGGACATAATTTAAGACTATATATGCCTCTACGTTTGAAAATCTGAAAGAAATGGATGATTTCCTTGATTCATATGATCTACAAAAATTAAATCAAGATGAGATAAACCATTTAAACAAACCTATAACAAGTACAGAGATCCAAGCAGTTATAAAAAGTCTCCCAACTAAAAAAAAATCAAGGCCCAGATGGATTCACTGCTGAATTTTGCCAGACATTCATGGAAGAACTAACACCACTGCTTCTCAAACTTTTCCATAAAATAGAAAAGGAAGGAATTCTATAGAAATCCTTCTATGAAGCCAGCATTACCCTGATACCAAAACTGGACAAAGACAGATCAAAAAAAGAAATTACAGTCCAATCACCCTCATGAACATAGATGCAAAAATTCTCAACAAAATATTGTCAAACAGAATACAAGAATATATCAGAAAGATTATTCACCCCAACCTAGTAAGCTTTATCCCAGAGATGCAGAGATGGTTCAACATACACAAATCGATAAATGTAATATACCATATAAATGGTCTGAAGGACAACAATCACATGATCATCTCAATAGATGCACAAAAGACATTAGACAAAATCCAACATCCCTTCATAGTAAAAGTATTACAGAAACTTGGAATAGAAGGAACATATCTCAACATAATAAAAGCTATTTATGACAAACCTACAGCCAACATCATACTAAATGGGGAAAAACTTGAACCTTTTCCACTAAATTCAGGAAAAAGACAAGGGTGTCCACTTTCCCCACTTTTATTTAATATAGTACTAGTAGTCTTAGCTATAGCAATAAGGCAAGAGACACTCATAAAAGGGATACAATTTGGAAGAAAAAAGATCAAATTATCATTGTTTGCAGATATGATTCTATACATAAAAGACCCTAAAGACTCTACCAGCAAACTGGTAGAGCTGATAAACACTTTTTAGTAATATAGAAGGATATAAAATAAACATACAGAAATCAGTAACTTTTCTATATACTAACAACAAACATGCAGAGGATAAAATCATGGAATCTCTCCCATTCACAATTGTCTCAAAAAAAATAATAATAAAGTACCTTGGAATAAGCTTAACCAAGGAAGTAAAGGATCTCTACAATGAAAACTTTAAAACACTCAAGTGAGAAATTGCAGGAGACAAAAGAAAATGGCAAGACATCCCATGTTCTTGGACTGGAAGAATAAATATTACGAAAATGTCAATCTTACCAAGAGCAATCTATTAATTTAATGCAATCCCCATTAAAAATCCAATAGCATTTGTGGCAGTTTGAATATATGTCCCCCAATATATTCAGTGTTTTACTAGTTATAGTTTGCATTTGCAATCACCTTGCTAGAGGCAAGGTCACTGGGGGCCGGTCTTAAGGTGTGGTGATGGTTTGATTGTAAAGATATGCAAATGTGCCTAGCAGGAGTTCCTGAAGTGTGCTGTGTGACCTTTTGGCAGTAGTTTTGCTCTGTGTGCTGTGGTGGCTGGTTGGCTTTTGTTCTCTTGCCTGGTCCTGTGAAGAGCAGGCTGCTTCTCTTGCCTTTATAGAACTTCCCCTGGATCTGTAAGCTTCAATAAATAATATCCCTTCCTCCATAACTGTGCCTGGTCTGGAAGTTCATCTCAGCGAACCTGAAGCTGTCTGCAATAGTAAAGTGGTACCGAGGAGTGTGGGGTGAGATGAACCAGATCGTGTGGGTGTTCATCTTTTGGAACCTTTGTTTTGGAGGAATGGGCATGGACTTGGTGCTTGCAACTGAAGATGCCTTCTGGAGTGGTAAGCCAAGTTTTATGGACTATTCTGATGAGAGTTTGAGAATGCTAAGTGCAGACAGTATTGAACTTCGAGGCTTGGCTTATGAGCTTTCTAAGGGGAAGGAAAGAGTGCAGAGGACTTTGCTGGAACTGGGCTACTGGCATAAGGGATGGCTACGTTCCGCTATCCAGGGACAGAAAGTTTGATCAAGGTTAAATTTGTAATGGACTGATGTGCTTGGCTGAAGATATCGGACTGAGATTTTAAGATTTTAAGTTGGAAAAACTCAAGCAAGTTAAAAGCAGAGACACTGAGACTGGTTTTAGGTTACTGGAGCTGCTATTGTCAACGCATTAGCAATCTTAAGGAAGGTGGAAGGAAGGTGGCCCGACTTGATTTACATTAAAACAATGGAGAGGATGCCTGAGGAAAGACTGTTAGAAATGCAAACTCTTTGGAAAGAGTTGACTGGAGAAGGAACCTGCTTTTCAAGGCTATGGTTTATTTTGTCCCTGGATTAAGAATATGGCTGTGTCCTGCACACCTGGTATTTGTTTTGGAAATATGAAAAATGCATAGAATGGTCATGAGTTGCACACGGTTCCAGGAGCCGCTGCTGAGATGCAGCATGAGGCAGAGCATGAAGACCCTCAGGAATAGGCTGGAAGAGCCTTTGGAAGATGGATCGTGGGTTGCATGGAGACCTGAAGATGCTTTGGATATACCAGGACTGTGCAAAAGGGCTACCATGGAGTGCAGTGTTGGCATGGGATGAAAGTTTTCCCTGGCGACTCTGCCCAGCTGGAGGGGCGGAATTGGAAAACCTGGAGACTGTCAGTCTATGGTAATATTGAACTTGAACTGCAGAAGTTTGATGACGGCTGATGGTGGTTGAGTTTGCATTGTTCTAGTCTCTCCTTGCTATTCCTTATACAGTTAAAAATGTTTACTCTGTGCCTTTACATGTTGATAGTATTTAACTTGTTTGATTTTACAGAACTCACTATCTTAAGTTGGTCAAGATTGTAAGAACCTTTGAAATTGGAATGAGTACCATTTACAATGTGTGATAGTGATCAATCTATTGGGGGCCAGGAGCTAAATATATTGGGGGCCAGGGGCGGAATGTGGCAGTTTGAATATATGTCCCCCAATATATTCAGTGTTTTACTAGTTATAGTTTGCATTTGCAATCACCTTGCTAGAGGCAAGGTCACTGGGGGCCGGTCTTAAGGTGTGGTGATGGTTTGATTGTAAAGATATGCAAATGTGCCTAGCAGGAGTTCCTGAAGTGTGCTGTGTGACCTTTTGGCAGTAGTTTTGCTCTGTGTGCTGTGGTGGCTGGTTGGCTTTTGCTCTCTTGCCTGGTCCTGTGAAGAGCAGGCTGCTTCTCTTGCCTTTATGGAACTTCCCCTGGATCTGTAAGCTTCAATAAATAATATCCCTTCCTCCATAACTGTGCCTGGTCTGGAAGTTCATCTCAGCGAACCTGAAGCTGTCTGCAACAGCATTCCTCACAGAAATAGAAAAAAAAATCTTAAATTTCATCTGGAAGTACAAAAAACCTTGAAAAGCCACAACAATTTTGGGCAACAAAAATCAGGCTGATGGTATCATCATACATGATTTTATGTTATATTACAAAGCCACAGTAACAAAAACAGCATGGTACTGGAACAAGGACAGACATGTAAATCAATGGAACAGAAGACCCAAATGTTAATCCAGGCAGCTACAGCCATCTGATTTTTGACAAAAATGCCAAAAATATTCATTGGAGAAAAGATAGCCTCTTCAACAAGTGGTGCTGGGAAAACTTGATATCTGTATGTAGAAGGATGAAAATAGATCCTTGTCTCTCTCCATGCACAATAATCAACTCCAAGTGGACCAGGGACCTTTATATCAGACATGAAACTCTGAAACTGCTAGAGGGAAAGGTAGGGGAAACCCTTCAACATATTGGCATAGACCATGACTTTGTGAATATAACCCCAATTGCTCAGGAAATAAACCCACTAATCAACCACTGGGATCTCATGAAATTACAATGCTTTTGTATAGCAAAGGACACTGAATAGAGCAAAGAGACAACCTACAAAATGGGAGAAAATCTTTGCCAGCTATACATCTGACAGAGGATTAATATCCAGAATATACAAAGAACTCAAAAAACAGAACAATAAGAAATCAAACAAACCAGTTAAAAAATGAGCTATGGAACTAAATAGAGAGTTCTCAGAAGAAGTAATACAGATGACATATAAAGACCTAGAAAGACCATCAGGGAAATGCAAATTAACACTACTTTGAGATTCTATCTCACTCCTGTCAGAATGGCTACCATCAAGAAAACAAATGACAACAAGTGTTGGCGGGGATGCAGAAAAAGAGGAACCCTTCTACACTGTTGGTGGGAATGTAATTTGGTCCAGTCATTGTGGAAATCAGTGTGGAGGTTCTTGAGACAGCTAAAAACAGATTTACCATATGATCTAGCCATAGCACTCCTAGGCATATATCCTAAGGACTCTTCTCACTACCTTACAGATACCTGCACAACCATGTTTACTGCTGCTCTATTCACAAGAGCTAGGAAATGGAACCAGCCTAGATGTCCTTCCACAGATGAATGAATAATAAAGATGCAGTACATATACACAATGGAGTTCTATTCAGCAGTAAAGAAAAATGAAATTATGAAATTTTCAGGGAAATGGATGGATCTGGAAAGGATTATACTAAGTGAGGTAACCCAGACCCAGAAAGCCAAATGTCGCATGTTCTCTCTCATATGTGGATCCTAGCTACAAATGTATAGAAGTGTGTGCACTGGAACCAAAAATCAGTAGCAGAGGCCAGTAAGCTGGAAAAAGGCTATAAGGAGGGAGGACAGGGAAGGACTTAAGGGCATGGTATTGTATATAAGTAGAAGAATGGATTACAGGGAGGGGAAAGACCTAAGGGAGGCCAAGGGAAGAGAATGTGAAAAAGAAGGGCGGGGGAGGGTCAATAAAAATTCAAGATATTCTAAATAGGACTTATGTAACCTACTTTTTTGAATAATGCACAACCAGAAGCTATAGATTGTTACTAGAAAATTTTCAGTGTCTGGGATGGGATACCTTCCAGTGAGTTGTTGGCCAAGGAGGTCCTGGTAGCCTCCAAAACATTAAAGGCTATTGCCAAAGCCCTTGGCTTCCCTTGAGAAACAGATGGTAAGACCCTATTACTGAAGACATCTCTTGCCTGAGCAGCAGGGTCACTGAGAAAGCAAGCTGGTACTGAGCAGAAAACCTTTTCCCTGTAGACCAGACAACTAAAAGCTGGAAAAAGCTACATTGCATGCAGCTGCATGGGAGACAGAAATCATCAGAGGTGAAAACAGTGGACACTGGAAACCTCAAGTTTGGCTAGACAGGTCCAATGACCAAATGGGTGCAATACTGGCATGTCTGCTCTTGGGGAAACCAACTGCTCCCTAATTGGACTGAAGGCCTGCTCTATAGGAGGGAATACATGCCTGGTACTGAAAAACCTAATCAAAAGTCTATGGCAGGGGAGGTCATGAGCCTTAGGTGTAAAAAGCCTGCTCTTATCTGGCTAAATGTGTATATTATTCCCACCAAGCTGCCCTGAAAGTACTACACTTAATGTGCATATTCACATATTAATGCTACTCTCACTTCTGGTTAGAGAAGCTTCTCTTTTCAGATTGCGATGACCACTGGGATGACCCAAAAGGCAACATAGTGCTGAGAAGAAGGGATGGAGGAGTGTCCAGCACTGAAAAATCTCTATCTCACACTCCAAGGCTCAGGGTCCATTGTGGAAGAGGGGGCAGAAAGAATGTAAAAGCCCAAGGAAGAATACAACTCCTTACAATGCAACTGTCTAGACAGAAATTGGCCTTGAGATCCACGACCTCGCAGTGCCTAGCAATACCTTCCCAAGACCCTCATGACAGGACAAAAGGATGATGATATCAAATTAAAAGAGAGACTAATGAGAGAGGGAAGGTTATGATGAACAGTGGAGTTCTGAAGGGGGGTGGGGGAAGGGAGGGAACTATCATGGTTTATTGTCTATAAGTATAGAAGTTGTCAATAAAAAAAAAGAAACAGCATTGTGTTTTCTTACAACTGGAAGCATCACTATCTCCATACCTCTTAAGAGAAAAAAAATTAAACTGAAGGGATCCTGCCATCCTATTAATACATAGGCAACTTCAATGCATGTTTGTCAATGGTACATGTCATTTAAAGGGGAGGACTAAGAGTTCTAAGTGACTCCAAATTGTTTTGACTACTTTGGATTGAGAGGGCTGCTCTGTACTTATCTAGGACTTAGGTTATAACCATGTCTGTTTTACCAGTGTTTCTTTGGTTTTATGCTGATAGAGCCCTCCAAACAATTTCAGCTTCCCTTTCCATGGAAGAGTTTGCTGCACAAATTAGGCAAAGTCGTTTTCTATAATTTGGAAAGGTTCTGAAATGACACTAGTGAGTTACTTCCAAGTGACTCACTGTGCAGGAGCAATGTCAAGGGAACTAGGAAGCACCTCCTTAAGAAGCTGAGGGGAGCAGCTCACTCTTCATTCAAAGATTACAATTAAGGGATTTTTTTTTTAAGCAGACCTGAAGGACTGAGAGATGATCACCTTAACAGGAGGTGATGCACACAACTGGTACGCATCCATTTTAGAAACTAGACTGGGTCTTTTACCTTCTCTAGGAAAAAGCTTTTGTTCTTATGGCAAGATGGGCTCAGGTGCACAGCAACCTCAAGGATTCAGTTAGCTAACCTCTGCTTTCCTGGGGTTCAGATTACCAGTTTCCTCTTAGCATGACCTGTTCTCGTTGAGGTTAAACTTTCCCACTGGTTTCTAGGGTTTGCTTCTATCACAGCCAAAGGGCTTTCAGTGATCCAAAGGGCTTTCAGTGATCCAAAGGGCTTTCAGTGATCCAGCCACTTTCAGTATCTGAATAGCTTGTTGCCTCCTGTGGCAGACAGCTTCCAGGTTTGCTGAGATGAACTTCCAAACCAGGCACAGTTATGAAGGAAGGAAAATTTATTGAAACTTACAGATCTGGGGGAAGTTCAATAATGCTGGGGGAAGTTCAGCAATGGCAAAGAAGCTGGACTGCTTTCACAGGTCCAAGCAGAGAGCAAAGCCACAATGCAAAAAAAAAAAAAAAAAAAAAAAAAAAAAAAAAAAAAAAAAAAGCCACACCACACAGCACACTTTAGGAACTCTAGGTGGAACTTTACATATATTTAGACTGGAATTTCAAATCAAATCTACCACCACATCTTAGGGCTGGACCCTAAGATCTGCCCAGTGACACCTCCTCCAGCCAGGTGGCTGGAAATCCAAGAAGTTTTAATAAACTCCTGAATCTATTGGGGGGCATCTATTCAAACTACAACTCCCATGTGGGCAATAAAACTTAGGACCCACAGCTATTCAAACAATGTATACTTAGAGCTTCACTCTTTCCCCAGACACATGTTAGTGGGAGGAATTCTTCTTGCCCTTCCTATAAGAAGTTACTGTGCTAAGCATGCACACCTCCATCGCTAGACCCCAGCTGACTGTTTTCCTGAAACGCTGGGAGCTTGTGGCATCAGTGTCTACTAGTGCCTTGGGATGTCCCTTTCCTGCTTTTGTTCATATAAATCTGAGAATATTTTTTATTTTGTTAAACATGACTAAGGACATTTTTTAGGTGAGGGGATCAGAAGTAGTTCCACTTGCTATCAGCTGAGTATATACAATTGTACCAGAAATGTTACATTTGGGGCTCCTAAGACTCAATTTTGCTGTATTTACATGCTATATATAGCTGTTAGGTCCCATCTAGCTGTTATTCAAGCTAGATCCAGAAAAATGTTCTCTATAGTTATGGTAACTCATTCCCTAACTTTTCCTCATAACAGTAATACTGGCTAAAAAAGAACTTAAGGGTAAGCCTTAGTGAACCTACCCTTAGCCAGCATCAGCCATCCATGTAGTTGCTCCACGGAAGTCAGCCTTACATTCACTTTTCCACAATTTAGAATTAGATGAGTGCATGATAATGTTTTGGTAGGATTAGAGAGGAAAGATGGCAAGAAACAAGGACACAGCCACCTTACTGAGTCACCAGCAGGATCTGTATTGACTAACTGCATTCTTCCATTGCAGCCAAGGAAATAGTCATAGGACATGGCTCAGGCAATGTCCCTGTGGTCTCTTCTGATCTCATTATAGAGTTGACACTAGTACTTATGAAACAAACAGGAAATTTATCCTTGCCGCAGCTGTGGAAAGCTCTACATTCCTTCCTACCAAGAGGTCCAGCTTCTGAGTCCACAGTCACCAAGATAGGAAGGGTGTCACAGCTCTGCCCTCAAGGAAGCCTAGTAGCTATGTCTCTCCCTCTTTCTGGGGCTGCATACAGAGGTGGTAAGCTCGGGGCCCTGGCTCTGTGCATTGCTAGAGTGATCAGCTTCCTTGCTACTAATGTCAACATCCCTAGGCTCAGACAGTGAAACTTCTCCTCTTGAGTATCTTTGGAAAAGTCCTCCAAGGCAGCCTTGCAGGATTCTACCTGCTAAAGCCAGAATTCCAACAGACAGGTTGTGTTGCATAGACAAACTCTTACATCTTCTGGTGGGATAATTTTCTTCCTAAAATACTTTTTTCTTAAATTTTTTTTATTATTTTATTTATTTTTGGAGAGAGACACAGAGAGAGAGACAGACAGAGAGGGAGAGGGAGACAGACAGAGATGGGTGCGCCAGCAATCTCTCAACTGCTGTGAACCAAATCCAGATGTGTGCGCCCCCTTGTGGTCAAGTGCAGCATTGCACCATTGCCTCACTTTGCATCTGGCTAAACGTGGGACCTGGAGATTGGAACAGCTGGAGATTGGAACCAGCGTTCTTAGGCTTAGCAGGCAGGCGCCTTAACTGCTAAGCCATCTTTCCAGCCCTCCTAAAATACTTTTGCTGAGGAGATGGTTCAGAGATTAAAGGCACTTGCTTGCAAAGCCTGATGACCTGGGTTTGATTCCCCAGTACCATATAAAACAAGATGCACAAAGTGGTGGGTATGTGCATTTAGAGTTTGCAATGACAAGAGGCCCTGGTATGCCCATGCACTCTGTGTTTCTCTCTCTCTCTCTCTCTCAAATAAACTCAAAAAATAATATGACAAGAAAATGGGTTTACCTATGGGCTACAAGCTCAGTGGTAAAAGGCATGCACACATGGCTTTAGTCTCCAGCAGCATGCACACACACTCATGTGTGCACTCATGTGTATACACACACATACACGGTAAAACATTACCTTATATACTATCTCAGAAGTGATCAAATGCTCAGCTCATGAAGCAGAGAATGAATTGCCAAAACAAGGAGGCAAAGCAGTAGTTCTGAGCCAGGATGTTTTTGTCCCCTTGGGGGCATCTGGCAATGTGTGGAGAAAGTTTTGGTTGTCTTGACTACAGAAAGGTGCTACTGGCGTCTGGAAGGTGAAGACCGATGATTCTGATAAACATCCTACAATCCTACTTACAAGACAAACTCTCTAATAAAGAATTACCTGGTGACAATTATCAATAATGCTGAAAGTGATACCCTGATATAGAGGGGAGACTCAAGGGTATAGGTAAGTTTAAAACAAAGCCAACTAGGGCGGGCATGGTGGCGCATGCCTTTAATCCCAGCACTCAGGAGACACAGGTAAGAGGATTGCCACGAGTTCGAGGCCACCCTGAGACTACATAGTGAATTCCAGGTCAGCCTGAGCTACAGTGAAACCCTACTCAAAAAAACAAAATAAATAAATAAATAAAGCCAACTCACAATAATACTGCAGTTAGTGTTGCTATCATGCAGCCTGGGATTCCCCAAATGCACATAGTTAACTACTACAAAAATGTACCCATTCTTTCCTCAAGTCATGAAAACTGCCCTTTAATGTCTTATAGTAAAATCACTGGGACTGCATGAGGATTAGTGGAAGAGCTTTAATGTTAGACTATGCTATCAGCAGCCATCTGCAGTGCTGTGTTTATTCCAGGGGAGGAACATCTGAATGCCTTCTGTCAAAACTCACTGATGACTATCAGCAGAAGGAATGTGTAAGCTAAGTTCCACGATTACTAAAATCACCAGACAACTTATAAACATTCCATTTAGGAAAAGAAATAGCAAAATGCTCAACTTTCAAAATACTAACAAAATATGAGGAACCATGGTAAAGTTGACCTACATTCTAGGATGGTTTTAAAAGGTTCAAAATAAATGCAGAATTGCAGAAATGCATCATAATGAAAACAATCATGGTATAAATTTTTAAAAGCTCCTCATCTCTAATTTTCAACCCCAGTTTCCACTTACCTCCTATTCTATACATAGAACATTTTCTTACATTTGACAAAAATCATGGACATTTAGATCATCTAGTTATGTTTCTTTTATGAACTCTTGATTCTTGCAAAAGAAAGAAAAATTGCCATGTGAGCATAACTAATGCATATAAGTAAGTTTAAAGAAAAAAACTCGTGAATGAGCAGAGACTATTTTTATTTTTATGCTTTAAAGGCTCGTAATAAAGTAGTAGGCAAAATAGATTTACCAATGTTAATGCTGTTTACAATGATGTAAGAACCAGGCTTTTTTAATGTCCCACAAACTAAAGGAAGGCAAATGCCAAGGCAGGGGAAATGATGCCTTCCTTGGCATTTTGGAATCATTGTCCCTTTCCTCTTAAACATGGAAACCATAGTAATGACTCCATTTTACCTACCGTAATCATGGTACATTTTGCAGCAAGTCTCCACAATATTCACTTTCCTCCCTCCACTCAAGTCCTACTCAATAATTTCTGGAAACTATTAACCAAAAGTCCTGTTCCAATTTTCCTCTTCTCCCTCCTCTGCTTCCTCAGTCTTGCTGGCGTCAGGACAAAGCAAACTTGTATTACATCACAGAGAAAACTCATTTTCTCTACACCAGCCCAGTGGTAGTTTACTGCTACTGGAACCCAATCCTGTCAACAGTGCAGTCTTTGTTTGGTGAGTGTCTCTTTAAAAAAAGAAGTTTCTCCTTACCCCCTTCCTCTTCTAAATAAAAGGGAGCCACTGCTGAAGGCGCCTTTCCAGCCTGGCTCCACCCGCTCTGTAAACTAGACATTACCTTATACACAAATGACTCTACACATTCCTTAGTCTAGCTGCCTGCTGCAAAATTCCTGCACTCCCAGCAGCCAGGCGTATAGTCCCTGGCTTCTTCCTTCCTTTTGCACACCCTCCTTTTTGCTTTTTAAATTTTCTTTTCTTGCTTTTTTTTTTTTTTTTTTTTTTTTTAATTTCCACTGCCTCACTGTGTTTTTGTGTAAATGATCTCACATGACTCAACAAATCCATCTGCCTGAAGCTAGCCAAGTCTGGAGCCCTCCCAGGAGGGAGGAGAAGAATTCCTTTGTGGAAAGGACCTGGAGCTCTGCCCTTTCTCTGGCTCAAATTACCCGCCTGTCAGGCCTGACGGATTTGGCTAAAAATAAAAGGAAACGGGCCGTGAAAAGCAGATGAATGGGCTCAGCAGTTCCTTAGATAACACAGGCAGGCTGTTGCAGAAAACTCCCCAAACAGAAACTTCAAATGCAGAGCTTCTACATGCAGTGATGTAGCTTCCAGGTGAAGTGACCATCAAACCCACTAGAGTGAGGGACATGGCCTATGAGTGGATTTCCACTTTAGCCCTTCTTCTGATATATATGTGTACTCACAAGTGCATGCAAGTGTGTGTGTACTCCCATAAAAGAAAGACAGGGAACCAGACAGACAGACAGACAAGGGCAGCCTATTATACAAAGGTTCTCAGATAAACAAAGTACAGTAGAGTGAAGGCTTGGCTTGTAAAGTAAAATTTAAAAAAAGGAAAAATATGTTATTCCTGTACAAAATTCTCCTCCCTTCCTCCAACATCAGACATTTTCAGCCTCTCTATGATGTCACTTCTCCATTCAGAGCCAGCACAGAGCTAAAAGTCCTCCTTGTAAGTGTATGCCCAGCGCCTGCAGTGGGTATTAAGCACTTAGGTTGGCAATGTAATGACACACTGTAACAATCTGTAATGTGAAGCAGTCAGCAAAGCCCTGGCTCTGAAAGCAATTTCTCCAACCATTAACCATATGTTTGGCTCCTCAGATAGCCAAGCGGGTGTTCCAGCTTACCATCTGGTTTCTATCCACACAAGTAACTGCAAAGCACAGGCTGTGTCCCTCTGGAGTTGTGTGTTTCTTTCTTTTTCTCTTTTCCTCTTCCCAACTCTTTTGCTTCCTTACTAAAGAAATCTCCCACATTCATCATGTGCAAAGAAAACTTTACCTGTAATGGCAGCAGCAGAGCCATTAAGACTGCACAGCTAGATTGCCAACAAGCCAGAAGGCCATTTACCAAGGGCAGAATCTGTATCAGTCACTCTCTATCCCTAACACCCTGCCTTCCTCATCCCCTATGAGAGCTGACACTTGATCTAGCATGTTAAAAATAGGCACATTCTTGACTGTGGGTGCCCTTCACAGTCACTTCATATTCTGAAAGTAAGAATTTAAAACACGTGTGTGTGTGTGTGTACACACACACACACACACACACACACACACACACACACACACACACACAGAGTTTGTCTCTGCATTCAATCTTCCTGACACCAGTCTCACACATGATGACCTCTGACCACACATAAGCAATCTAACTGCAATATTAAGTTCCTTTTTCTGCCCTAAAGTATTCAATCTCTAGTTATATTTATTTGAGGTCTCTTTCCCTTTACAGAGTCTAAACTGAGAGATATGATATTTTATAATAATCATGTCACCATTTTCAACAAACAGATAATTTATAAAATGTATACTTTCTTCCTCCTGCATGTTTTTAGAGGCAGGGTCTCAAATAGACAAGACTGCAATTGAGGATGATCTTGAACTTCTGACCCTCCTGCTTCCACCTGCTAAGTGCTAGGATTACAGGTATGTACCACCATGTGCAGTTTACATGGTGCTGGAGAGCAAAACCAGGGTCTTGGGCATACTAGGTAAGCACTCTACAACTGAGCTACATCCTCAGCCCCTGCATTTAACAGCATACAGAAAAGACACATAACTTGCTGGTAGAATTTATAGGATTTTCCCAGTGTCTCCTTTCTAGGATTTAAATAAACAGCATATTAAAAAAAAAATCTAATACACAGGCTTTTCTACTTGTTCCAAGAAGAATATCAACCCATTTTACTAAATTAGTAAATCAAAGTTAATATTTTCCCACACATTATTTAACAAGCTATTTTCTTATATACCAAGAATAAAAGGAAGAGTATTATTAAAAGTAATTAACAAGAATGTCAGATTTTATCAACATAGCAGGACTGGAAAAGAAGTGTCAGGGAGTTGTGTTTATTCAGAATAACAAGGCACCAGGAAGACCACACTACCTGTGCAAGCTTGTTAAGCCTAATGGGCTTACTGGTGCTCATTTCCCTTATTTGAAATATTTGTTGCATTAGCTATCTCTACCAATAAGGGGCATTACAATTCCATTGCATGTAGGTTTTAGAGAATGACAGAAAAGAGACTTAAAAAATTTTTTTCAGAAGTTTTAGAAAATTGTCCATAGATGTTGAGTCTATAAAAGGCTGCGCTGGACCCTAATGCCAGCATACATATGTAATACTGTATTAACTTGACACCCAGGAAAGTCAGTAATATAACATCATTAATAAATTTTAAGAATGACTAATTCAAAACTTCAAAATCACCACAGCTACATGTTTTTTAGGTGTTGCAGGATCATTTTATCAGAAAATATTTATACTTTTATTCTTTACATGAATATTGTACCTGTGCCCATTTCCTGGAATCTCTGCAGAGAGTCCGTGCATCCATTTTTTTGCAAAGCTTCTTCAGTTTGGACAGCTAGAGTTGAGGAGTCATTCTCTCCTGAACTAGCAGGACACTAGCAATCACCCCATCAAAACCAAAATGAAGCCTTGCAACTGGAAATGCAAGTAGTTGAGGCTAGAACAGTAGCTTTCCAACACATTTAGAATAGAATCTTCCATCAGCAAAAACCTTATATGAACTTCCAGTAAACAAATTAAGCAAAAGAGGTGCAGGGAGGTGGCAGCTCAGTGGTTAAAGGTGCTTGCTTACAAAATAAGGAAAAGTGGTGATTTACTCCTTTATTTTATACTCACCATCTGTATCATTCCAAGGACTTTATAAATTTAAAGATTTTAGCTAAGTAAGACAGTGAAAACAAAGTGGTTACTTTCTTGAACACAAAATCAGAAATTGGAGTTATAGTTGAGAAGTCCAGTCTTGTTTGCCTTAACATCAAACTTTTCCAGGCCAGTGTTAAAGTGATCAAGGCCAATGCCTGGAAAAATAGCAGCATTTGCTCTGGAATGAAATAAATTCAAAAGTTAAGTTTTTGGTGCTACATATCAAACTCAGGACTTGTGCATGCTATGCACATGTTCCACTACTAAACAAAATCTCCAGCTTATAAATTAATTTGATAAAAGTTGATCAAATGTCTGTACACAGCAGGAATGCCCTTGACAGTAATAAGAAAAAGAAATTGCAACCTTTTCTCTTCACAAGCCTAGTTAAGAAGAGCACTAATGACTGGTAAGTAAGACAAGGGAAATGATGGAGGATGCAGGAGCTTACTATGGGAAGAGGGGCTAAATCTGCATGAGGAAATGAGATAACTTCACCATAAGCACAGAACAAATAATGCAGTTTTTAAAATGCTGAGCAGGATTTGTCATACCTAACAAAGAGAGAGAAAGGCATTTGGGGAGGATGGATTAGAATATAAAAATCATTGAAACACATAAGTATAAATAGGACTGGTGAGTCCAAAGTTTGTAAGGGATCTATGTGAATAGGAAGGACTGGGATGTGAGGCCAAAAAGGTAACTGGGGCCAGGTGAGAAGAAATTTTAAGTGTGTAACAGGTTAGACAGTACTGAAAAATAGAAATATAAGACAAACCAAACATAAAATTTAAAGAATCTTACTGTATGTTTGTGTATATATGTGCATGTATGTGTGGGTGCATATGTGTGCACACACATGTGGAGGCCAGGGCACAACCTCAGGTGTCATCCTTAGGAATACCATCTACCCACTTTAAGACAGGCTGTCTCACTGGCTTGGAGTTCACACATCAGGCTAGATTAGCTGCCCAATAAAACCCAGAGATCATCCTCCCCAGACCTGAGATTACTCATGTGCTACCATACCTGGGATATTGACCTGGGTTCTTAGGATTAAACTCAGGTCCTCATGCTTGTGAAGTAAGCATTTTACAACTGAGCTATCTCCTCAGCCCATAATTTAAAAAAAAATAGTAATTACATTAAAAAGTTAAAAAATGGGCTGGAGAGATGGCCTAGCAGTTAAGGCACTTGCCTGCAAAACCTAAGGACCCAGGTTCAATTCCCTAGTTCCAACATAAGCCAGATGCACAAGGTGGTACATGAGTTGGGAGTTCATTGGCAGTGACTGGAGGCCCTGGTGCTCCCACTCTCTTTCTACATCTACCTCTTCCCCTCCCTCCTCTCTCCCTTACATATAAAAAAAAATTAAAAAAAAAATTTTTTAAAGGTAAAAAGAAAGTAAAGGAATTGATGTTAATAATTTATATTATTTAGCCCAATATATCTAAAATGCTACCATTTTAATATATTATCAATGAAAATGTTGGGATATTTTATTGTATTCTAATTTGGATTAGTCATAATCCAAAAGGCTCAGTAGAAACCTGTGGCTAGTGGCTTTTGTGCTGGGTACCACAGGCTCACTACAGTCTTCTTATCCTGCAGTATGAGTTAAAGGATAAGCATGGATTTGTTCTCTATGGTGACACTGCAAATGCAAGGTGGAGAAGTAGAAGGAGGACCAGGGCTGAGAAAGGGCTTTGAGCTGCTTGTACACTCCATAGCAAGGATGAAGAGAAGGGCATGGCCTGGGCCAAGGTAGGGATAAAAAGGATGACATGGAACAATCAAAGACAAAAGGTATTTCTAGAAAGAATTAGAGGGCTTAGTTGGTAAAGCACTTGCACCCATGTATACACTGGGCATGACAGTACATGGCTGTAATTACAGAGCTTGGGAGGTAGAGGCAAGGGAATCTCAAGGCAAGCTGGCTAGGCACACTAGCCAAATCAGTGAGCCCTGAGTTTAGTAAGAGACCCTGTCTGAATAACTAAGGTGGAGAGTGATACAGGGAGACAGTAGATATTAACCTCTGATCTCACATGTGTACATGCAACTTCACACACACATGCACCCACATACATACACCCCCCCACACACATATGCAAAAATTAAAAAATTGAAATAAGAAAAACATTGTTATAAAGAATTACAAAATCTTAAATGAGTGGCCATAAGGGATTAAGGGGAAGAAATCACAGAATCAACCAATGCTGTTTGCTTCAATGCTAAAAATGTGTGCTTTCAGGGAAAGGTCACTGGTTTGTGTTTAAGGTGCTTCACTGTTCCTTTCCAAAATGCTGCAGTGAACACACAGCTACTTTAGAAGCACGCATTGGAAACTCCTCATGTGCTAAACAATTAGGAGGAAACAAAGCTGAATGGGATGTAATCTTTACTATTTCATTTTATTTATTTTTTTGTTTATTTTTTATTTATTTATTTGAGAGTGACAGACATAGAGAGAAAGAGGCAGATAGAGAGAGAATGTGTACACTAGGGCCTCCAGCCACTGCAAACGAACTCCAGATACATGCGCCACCTTGTGCATCTGGCTTACGTGGGTCCTGAGGAATTGAGCCTTGAACCGGGGTCCTTAGGCTTCACAGGCAAGTGTTTAACCACTAAGCCATCTCTCCAGGCTTTTTTATTTTTGAGACAGACTCTATTATGTAGTCCATAGGACTTTAATATCACTATGAACTCAGTCTAGCTTCAAACTGATGATTCTCCTGTTTTTGCCTCCCAGGTACTGGAATTATGGTATATACCACAATCCCTGGCCATAATCTGAACTTTTAAGGGGCTTAAATATAATATGGGAAACTAAATAACAAATTACTACAATGTATTAAGTGCAAAGAAGTCTACAAAATGTTTCATAAAGTATAACTTAGAATAAGTTCTTCTAAAGAAGTCAGTGGACTTTTGAGATCATAAAGAGTGGAGCTTTCAGGCAACACAGCCTGTACTAGTTGGTTTGTAGATGATCCAGCATATAAATCCATGTATTTAATCCCAACATAGGTAACTATAGAGATCACCTGCTGTCTGAATCCTACTCTCAAAATTCAGATACAAGCCAGGCGTGGTGGCACACGCCTTTAATCCCAGCACTTGGGAGGCAGAGGTAGGAGGATCGCCGAGAGTTCGAGGCGACCCTGAGACTACATAGTTAATTCCAGGTCAGCCTGGACCAGAGTGAGACCCTACCTCGCAAAATCAAAAAAAAAAAAAAAAAAAAAAAGACTGGCATGGTGGCGCACGCCTTTAATCCTAGCACTCGGGAGGCAGAAGTAGGAGAATTGCTGAAAGTTCGAGGCCACCCTGAGACTACAGAATGAATTCCAGGTCAGCCTGGGCTACAGTGAGACCCTACCTCAAAAAAACAAACAAACAAAAATAGATAAATAAATAAATAATTCAGACACATTTTCAGACAGATCTCTTGCTAACTACTACTGTTGCTAGTTCTCTGAAACTCAGAGTCCAAACTGTATCCTTAGCTGCATGTGTTTTCTAGAGATGAATGAATAACAGAAAGCATAGCAACATTGGAAATGGTTTTAATTCTTTTTATTTTTATTTATTTGAGAGTGTGTGTGTGTGTGCAAATGCACATGTGCACGTATGAGCATGCCAGGGCCTCTTGCCATTGCAAACAAACTCCAGATGCATATACCACTTTACATCTGGCTTTACATGTCCACTGGGGAATTGAATCTGGGTTGGTAGGTTTTATAAGCAAGTACCTTTAACCCATGAGCCATCTCCTAGGCTCCATGATAACAGTATTTCAGCACTTCATTTAATGATTTGTTTCATCCAATCAAAAGTTTAAAAAATTCAGTAGTTTTAAAAATTATAATCATTAATATAATTAATCTAACGTGTAATCTGACCACTAATTGATTCCTTTTTTAAAAAAAATCATTGAGGAATATACAAAAAATAGTGATAATATAGGACTCCATAAGAGCATTTATGTCATTAAGCACTGTGTTCTTGTCACACCATTAATCCACATAGAAGCATATAGCCCACAGAGGCTCAGTACTGTCAACTGCTCAGCACTGTACACATGACAGCTGACTATGATGGTCAAATTCTGGGAAGAGTACCATAAATCATTTAAAACAAATATAGAGCTAGAGAGATGGCTTATCAATTAGAGCACTTGCCTGCAAAGCAAGTTCACCCAGGTTCAATTCCCTAGTACCCATGTAAAGCCAGCTGCACAAAGTGGCACATGTGTCTGGAGTTCATTTGCAGTTGATAGAGGCCCTGGTATGCCCATTCTTTCTCTATCTGATTCTCTCTTTCCCTCTTTCAAATAAATAAATAAATAAATAGTTTTTAAGAATCTACTTATTTGGGGATCATTTGTCACTTCATTTTCCCTCCTATTCTAATTAATAATTTGTACATTCAGAGGGTACACTGACTGATATTTGTCATGAGGACTTAGGGGGCTGCTACTTCAAGAGTTCACATAAACACCAGGCAGGGAATCAGTGAGCTTAAGTTCATTACAGGAGTAAATTTGCATTTATCGGGAGACAATGTGAAATTTGGATAAGGCCTTTACTTACATAATTTGGCAAGAAGAAATTGTCTCTTGTCTGGTGGAATGTCCCTTGTTCTTAAGATCAGAATGTAAACTTATAGATAACATTTTAAGAGTAAAGCAACTTCTATCAGAAAAAAAAAAGAACATTTTGTGGACTCGGGGTAAACAGAGCATTTGTGATCATGGGGAGTATTTTCTTCTACAGGGCTGTGGTGTACCACCCACATTCAGACCCCAGGCAGCCAGACAAGCAAGGCGCACATGTTTGCATTCCTAAAACAATGAAGTCTTTCAGACCTCTTAATCTTAGGAAGAAATAGGCTGAAACATCATGGGGAAAAATTAGAAAATATTGAAGAAAACAGCTCACAAAACAAGGGGTTGAACCACTTGCTCACATGTTCTAGTTTCTAAACAAAGGGAAACAACCATGACAATTTCTGCCTGCTCTGTACCTTCCTTTCAAAAAAGAAGCATCCTTAACCCCCCCTTCCCTTTCTTTTCTTGCAAATTATAGCAGCAAGACAGAGAAATCAGAATGATAAAAAATTTAAACTTAAGGAGCAGAACTAATTTCAAAAGCTTTACCTTCATGAAAAGCCTAATAGCCACTCTGTATCACCAGCCTGTTTTGTGGCTCAAAATTCCATCACAGTTACAGAAGACTGGATTTCAACAACACAAAGAAAAGTGTAAACTCCTTATATCCTTTTTTAAAAAGTGTTCCAAAATATTTATTGCTATACTGACACAACAACTAGTGCTGCCTCAGCAATCCTTCCTTGTGTCAAACCCAAGTATGCTTTCCATACCAGCAGCAGTGTTCCATGCTCCACTCCTGCCTTTGACAAGATTGTTCCACTTATCAGTTATCTGTCTCTTCTGAACCACCACACAAGATCTCTCTCTCCATTTGCAAGTCTCAGTTTAAGGCCTACCTGTTGCAAAGGAATTTCTAGGCGAATCAAGGACATTTACAAACTAGTCAACGAACTGACACTTCTGCTGTAATATGATTTCATAATCCAACTATTTTTTCCAGTTGATTATGCTAATAAGACTTTACAACTTCCTGAGGATAAGCTGAGTCAATTCTTCCTTACTTGGTCTCTAATTTTTGACCACATTGCTATATGTAAGATACTGTCAACTGCTGAACACTATACACATGGCAGCTGAATTTGATGATCAAATTCTGAAAAAGAACCATAAATTACATGGAGTAGGTGTTCCTTTTGCTCTTAGAAGAAGCAGGCAACACATGCACCAAAACCATAAAAACAAATCTAAGGATAAAACAACTTTAAAAAAATATACTTCATAATGAAAATGAGCCAAAAAAGAATGAGAATTTTATAAAGATATCTTCATAGACATGTCACCAATATCACTCTAAGAACATTTTGGGGAAAGAAATAATCATTGGTCAGTGAGGTAAAGTTAGAACTGAATGCATAGTAATCATGCTGGTTGAAATGCAAACGAGAAAAGGTGATAAGATACCATAGGGGGTTCATAGTTAGTACTGTCCAGTCTTCTCATGTGGACACATTTGTGATTTTATAGACCAAGTCTAAACCTCTGCTTCACATTCAGCTACATGCCAAAATCACCTGGACAATTTTTAAAGTTCCCATAGAGCAGGTCACACCCCATACCAAAAACATCAGGGTGTTTGGAGTGAAAGCCAGGTACCTGTACTTTTAGAACATCTCCCAGGTGGTTCTAATATTCATCAGAGTTCTGGAATCCTTTCTTGGACTCTAGTGATAGTTACCTCCTCACAGGCTTACATTAAGGTTGATAGTAGTGATGAACAAAGGTTAATTTTGAGACTTGTAAGTGGGAAATCACTATGGTGACTTGAAAAATAAATCTGTTTTCCAGTCTTTATAACCTGGTGGGTTATCAAATTTTTAAAAAGTTCAAATGTACCTATGGCTTTGGAGTTTATATGAGGGAAAGAAAACTAGGTGTAATGGCAGGTGCAGGCCCAGAAAACAATAATAATTGGAATGTCACCCATCGAGCTGTGAAAGCACTCAGAATTTGCTGGCTGAAGGGCTACCAGCAACTATTCAGCCATAATCCTGCCTCCATCTGAGTCACAGGTTCTGACTGCCCAGAACTCATGTTTAGACAGTAACTTCCAAGATTCTGACTGGCCTGGAATGAAGCCTGTGATATAGCAATTTCCTCCAAACTGAAACATTCCCTGGAAGGGAGAAGGGAGGCTCCTGAGCCTCAGGAAGCAAACAATACTTGCAAGTCAGAGGAAGCTGAATCTTACAAGATTTGCAAGACCTCTCTTTAGTTATAGAAGCAGTGAAAAATTGCTGGGGAGAAATACTGTCCTACTCACTGAGCAGCCTGCAGGTCATGCACTGAGCTCCAGGGATGAAGCTTTCATGAATCATCAGTCATCTATGTTAGATTTTTTTTTGGTAATACAGTTTTTGAATCATCTGTACTCAATAGTCCCAATAAACTTACTGGTTCTCCAAGAGAGATTTTGGTGCAATTGAAATTTGGTCTGTCAGCTGTGCCCTATCTGGAGTGAATAGAAGTTTGTCTGCATCTTCCCAGGAAAAGTTTCATGTAACAGGGCCCCAGATCTATACCTATCCAAAGTCCCCAAAATGATGATTGAGTCATACAAGTATGGAGAACTATAGGCAGAGAGGTTGAAAAGAGATTCTGAGGGCCTGATATATGGATTAGAATTCTCTTTACTTATTTGATAAAATGGAGATAACTGGTAATACCTCCCTTGTTATAAGCTTAGCTCACTCCCCTTACCTACTTTATTTAACCATAGGGAGGATTTGGTATAACATTTGCTACAGAATAAATGTTCAATTCCCTGCATAGCACATATGCATACATATGTGTGCATATAAACTTGTTATAAGGATGAAATAATATGATAAATATAAAATACTTATCACTTTGTGTAGAAAATGTAAGAACAGTATGCTGATGATTGTAGGACAATTACTCTTATTGAATATCTTCTGCCTGAAAGGTTGTCCTTTCCTTACCACATAGAAACTTTGCCTCAAAAACCATAATTTAAGGTGCTAGAGAGATGGCTTAGAGGTTAAGGCACATGCCTGTGAAGCCTAAGGATTCTGGTTCAATTCTCCAGTTCCCACGTAAGCCAGATGCACATGGTGGCAAATGTGTCTGGAGTTCATTTGCAATGGCTAGAGACCCTGGTGCACCCATTCTCACTCACTCTCTCCCCCTATATCCAATAAATAAATAAAATCTTTAAAAACCTGTAATTTTTAAAATCTGGGCAGGAGAGATGGCTTAGTAGTTAAGGCATTTGCCTGCAAAGTCAAAGGACCCAGGTTCGATTCCCCAGAACCCATGTAAGCCAGATGCACAAAGGGACACATGTGTCTGGAGTTCGTTTGCAGTGGCTGGAGGCCCTGGTGCACCCATTCTCTCTCTCTCTCTCTTCCTCTTTCTCTGCCTCTTTCTCTCTGTCAAGTAAATAAAAAAATATATAAAACAAGATGGGTGGAGAGAAATCTTTTTGCTCTTTTGCAATTATTGGGAGGTCCCACTAACAATGACAAGAGAGTTCTGCTGCAAAGTCATACAGAAAATTTGGGCTTACTGGCCAAGAGCAATGTGAGGACTTGGCTCTGCCCCACAAGATGATTCACAGCACAGCTTGACAGCCCCAGGAAATTCAATCCTAACCTCCTAGGGGAATCCAGAGATGGAACTGTTAGTGGCAGGACTGGAATCAGACTGAGGAGAGCTTTTAGCTTTCAGGTGGCTCCCAGTGATTGTCCCTGGTGAGGGCATGCCCACAGGTACACGATCATGTGGAGGTGCACTCCTCATGGATAAGACCAGTGTGAGCAGTGAAGCATGTAGTGATGCCTTCTCTCAAAGACTTCCTGCCATACTCTGCACAAGACCCTTCTCTAGTTCCAATTCTATTCCCTGTAGGCCACTTCCAACTATGGTCAAAGGACATGCAACAATACGACACAGCTGTGGTTTGCTTAGGGATGGATGTTCAGTCCTAATTCTATAAAATAACACTATTATGAAAGGGTTTTATTTAATAATTTTTCATTACATAAAACAGTTCAGCGATGTACATATATTAAGTGATACTTTCATACTTTCTATCTATTGGTCAAGGACAGGAAATCTTTAAGCTGAGTCTCAGGCCATTCCTTCTGAGTCTTTTCACAGACAAACATAATCTTGTCTTTGTTCTGCAGGAATTTAAATGCCATCTCACTGCCATTTATACTTGACTTTAGCAACATGACCAAACTGAAATTTTAAATGCTATTAAGTAAAGGTACAACATTTCATCCTGCTACCAAATCTTACTCATCTCCAATACAGTGACCTCCGGCCAGAACCTAATCCAAAAGATAACAAAGCTACATCCTGACAAGTTGCCATGGCAACCCCTTAATGTCAAATATTCCATGCCCCAAGGCCACAAGGCTTATTTTGAGTCTACTCATATTCTATTTCATATATAAGAACCAACTAAGATGCAATTTGATATGTCAGCAGCCAAACATAATAAGAAATGGCACTTGCTATTTTGGCCAATATTGAAAGACTTCTTGTTGCTTCTACTTCAAAATTATAGCAAATTACTGTATTCTAAGTCTATTGAAGAATTTGTGCAAGGATTAAATTAACTGATGCTCATCAGGTCCTTAGCAAATTGCCTGGAACACCAGTCAATATTTGATAAACAGCAACAATTAGTATTATGATCATTAGTATAATCATTTAAAAAGTAGTAGGTGGTCAGTATAAACTTATGGTCTTTATAGCTAACAACTCCACCTCCAGAGTTATGTGAGAATTCTCCAAGGGTCACTTCAATCTCCTATAATGAAAGAAAATGCCAAGCCAAGGGAGCCAGGTATAGAAACTACATCTATCCCAGGGCAAGGAGCACCAGCTTTGGTATGGAATTATTGCTCTCTTCACACACACCATTTATACTTTCAGAGACCAAGCTTAATGAATGGGATTTCATTTTCCTGTTAGTCTGAAAAGCCTGACTGCTGGATGCTTGTACTGGCAGAGTGACAGGATGAGAACACTCCTGCTCCTTATCATCACCTTCATCAGCTGTGCTGATGCCTGCACCAGGGGATTCTAGGCTGTGCAGATCGGGCAGCTGGTGATGTAGTTGTTTCCTGGAAATACAGGCAGCAATTTCCTGTGGCTTCCTCTGTTTTGATGTAGAGATGAACACATGTAAAAACTAAACACATCAAGGGTCAGAGCTTCAGTCAGTGGTAATACAAATGCTGAAAATATTGACATTTCATCATAAATGGGTTTAGAAACACAAAGTCTAAGCTGTCTTCCACAAAGCACACTCTCTGAGAGTCCATATAGGAAGGCTATGAGGTGACTGTGAGAGCATTAACTGATTTATATTCATGGCCTGCTGCTTTAGTTGATGAACATTTCCATGAACATGCTTACTAAAATGATCAAGAACCAAAATTTCCATGAAAGTCAGTGATTTGCATAAAACTTAGCCTGAAAAATCTCTGGTTTGT
Source organism: Orientallactaga sibirica (assembly GCA_036365145.1). Taxonomy (NCBI): domain Eukaryota; kingdom Metazoa; phylum Chordata; class Mammalia; order Rodentia; family Dipodidae; genus Orientallactaga; species Orientallactaga sibirica. The sequence goes on from JAEOAD010000020.1 coordinate 2,477,616, forward strand.
ACTTAGGACTTTAGTCAAGTGGGGCCAACCATTCATCCAGTTAGGAAAGAAAAATGGAGACACTTCTTAACACACTCAGAAAATTCAAGGAAAGACACACACTGACCAGACTCTTCTCAGGAGTGGTTTCCATAAGCCAGTGGGTTTCATTTTTGGAGTGGTGTCTTTTGATAAAATATTAAAAATTATTGGAGTATGTCCACATATGTTCAATAGCACAACTACTGAATTATACAGTTTACTTTTAAGTTATCAATTATCTACAAAGAAAACAATTCATTCTTGATAAGCTGGTTTTTCAAACTTTCCTCTCTTCCCAGTTGTTTCATATTGGAAAGAAACTAAAGTAACAGTGGTATCGGCACAAACATTATAGGAACATTATAAAGTACAGGTTGGTCCTGCTTGAGAGAGGCTCCGAGTGGCTTGCCAATCACTGGTGCTAACAGTCTCCAGGCTGGACAACTCTGATCACTTGGTTTTCTTGTTGTTTTAAAATATTTTGTTTATTTATTTGCAAGGAGAAAGAGAAAGAGAGAGAGGGAGAGATACACACAAAGAGAGAATTGGGTGTATCAGGGCCTCTTGTCACTGAAAACTAAATCCAGATGCATACACCCCTTGTTCATCATGGGTACTGGGGAACTGAACTTGGCCCATTCCTACTTTTTTATGGTTATCTTTTAAAAATATTTTTATTTACTTATTTGCAAACAGAAGGAAGGAGGGAGGAAGAAAGTGAGAAAGTAGAAGACAGAGAGAGAGAATGGGTACACCAGGGCCTCTTGCCATTGCAAATGAACTCCAGATTCATGCAACATTTGTATATCTGGCTTTATGTGCGTACCAGGGAATTGGACCCTGCCATCAGGCTTTGTAAGCAATTCCCTTTAACTGCTGAGCCATCTCTCAGCCTCCACTTCCTATCTTTAAAACTATTCTAACACAGAATCAGACTGTAGCCCTGATCTCCAATACTGATTTTCAAGAATAAACAGTAGACAGGCTGCTGCACTGAATTTTTTTGATCCAAAGACACTGGGTTGTTTCTGGATCACTGCTAAAATGATCCTTGGATTACAATCAATAGCCAACCCAATGGGGGTTGGTGGATTTAGTTTTCTGTCAGCTGGAAGCATCATGGCATTAGACCAAGAACCTCAATCCCTTTAAAACAATGAAATCAGCAACAATCCTGATTTCCCGGACATATGAAGAAAATTACATTCACAGCTGAGAAGAGGCTATGAACTTTCTATTTGAAGGCCAACTAGAAAAGAAAACAAGAGAAATATCAACTGCAAATGTCATGGGTGAGTCTGAGCCAGGTGCTAGCTAAGAATGATAGACAAGTACTAGAGGAATTAAAGGAACATAGCCATCATCTAAAGCATTATGTGACTTCTTTTTTTGCTTTAAAAACTATCCACATTTGTATATAAGCATTTCAATAACTCTTGGGGATGTGCATATATTTATATCTATAGCTAGATATGACTAAGAAATTTTATCTACATGACTAAGAAATGATGGCTATCTCTGGTGGGATCAAAGGTCATGTTTGTTTTTCTTTTTCCCCAAGCTCAGCACTGACAACTCATGATAAGTGTGTACACACACACACACACACACACACACACACACACACACACAGTTTTTGTTCCAAAAACTTTTAAAAAAACACTATACAGTAGTCAAACAGTAGAACCAGAAAGACAAATATAATTGTCTCTCACTATGCTGGACTGGTTTCTGGATCTTTTGTGAATGCCAGAATCCAAGGATGTTCAAGACCATTATACAAAAAGGCATAGAATTTGTATATACCTAAACACACCCTTCTGTACACTTTAAATTATCTCTAGATTACTTATAATACTAACACAATGTAAAAGCTAGGTAAATTGTTACTATGCATAATGTATGTTTAGGGAATGACAAGAGAAAAGGTTTAGTAGAGATACAATTAGTATGCATGTAATTTTTCCCCAATATTTTCATTCTGCAGCTGATTGTATCCATATATGTGGAACACATGAATATGGACAGCTGAGACAAACCAGACTTTACTGCTATATCAGACTTTCGGAGTTTAAAAAAAAAAAAAACTTATAGAAACAGAAAGGAACAAAAGGGGAAATATTTACATATTTTACAGGAAAATTTGAAACAAATATTTCAATATATTTTATTGAGTTAAGCACTTAAAATTAATCTTATAAGATGCAGGTATATACTACTTTAAAATTTTTCCATTTGTGGAACTAGAGAGAATGCTCAATGGTTAACAATACTTCCTGTGTAAGCCTGAAGGCCTGAGAAGCCCTGAGATTGCTGAGTTCAATTCCCCAGAACCCACAAAAATAGCTGGGTGTGGTCACACACCTTTGTAACTCCAGTTCTATGGAGAGCAGAGACTGAAGAACAACAAAAGCAAGCTCTGGAAACAGTGAAGAGACTCCATCTCAAAGAAACAAGCAGAGGGTAATGGAGGGGGACAGTTGATGTTCTCTGTACTTGTGCATGGGACATCTCAACTGCCTACACACATTAATACACTACACACAGTCATACATACACCATACCTACTACACACATGCACATGCAGAAAACTTCCATTTGTACTAATTATGGATTAGGTTCAAAATAATTTAACTCAAACATTTTTTGGAGTAAATGAAAAAATATTCTTCCAATATTGTGTTTTTATAGATATTAGAAGTTTAACACATTATTCTGCTTCATAAAGAATGCAAAGTAGTCTGTAAAGTAATTCCAATGGCTCAGTGGATAAAGCACTTGTCAAACAGGCAGGAGCACATGCATTCAGATCCCTGGAATCTACATAAAGCTGAATGCTGTAGTGCTAGCATCTGAAAACTCAGCATGCCTAGGGTGAGAAGGGAGGCAAAGAGAATCGTCCAAAAACTTGCAGGCCAGCTAGCTCAGTAAATGCATTGGCAAGCAAAGACACTGCCTCAAATAATGTGGAAGGCTAGACCACATCTGAGGTTGTCCTTCACATGCAGACCATGACATGTGTGCCCCCACATACATATGAATATGCACACATATATATGCATACGTACATATACTTCATATATGTTACATCAAAACTTCAAAACATCAATTAAAAATAAAGTAACTGTAATAACAATGGAGTGTGCTCTGTGTCTCAAAAAGATCAACTAACTGTACTCAAAAATTTTATTTTAATTTAAATTATAAGAATTTTAAATATAGTTATGTGATCATAAATTTTTCAAAAATAAGGTTAGTCTAGGACCTAATCCATGGTATTGACTCAACATTTCTCTAAATATTCTGCTGTTTCCTTTATCATATTTAGAGGAACACACAGATAAATAGTAGTTATTCCTCCAGCTTCCACTGTGACACAACAGAACCTCACAAGAACTTTGGGTTTATAGAAATGAACTTTAAAGGCTGGAGAGATGGATTAGCATTTAAGCACTTGCCTTTGAAGCCTAAGGACCCCAGTTCGAGGCTTAATTCCCCAGTGCTCATATAAGCCAGATGCACAAGGTGATGCCTGTATCCGGAGTTTGTTTGTAGTGGCTGGAGGCCCTGGTATGCCCATTCTCTCTCTCCCTCATTTTTTCTCTCTCTCTCTCTCTCTCAAATAAGTAAGTAAAAATAAAAAATTTTAAGAAAAGAAATGAACTTTAAATGTCTGAAATATTCATTACAAAATAAGCACATTGACTTCTAAAGCCATGGTCTACACAAAACAACTCTTTTTATATTTTTATTTATTTATTTGAGAGATAGAGGGGAAAAATATGGACACACCAGAGTCTCTTGCCAGTGCAAACAAACTCCAGATATATGTGCCACTTTGTGCATTTCGCTTTATGTGGGCACTGGAGACTATGTCTGGACTTTCAGGCTTTGTAAGAAAGCAGCCTTAACCTCGGAGCCATCTCTCCAGACCAACAAAACAACTCCCAATCCTGCCTGCTTTGTGGAGTAGTTAGACTACCACCACATCAGCTCTGCCTAGCCAGGAACCATTCTCCTCACTCTTTCAGGCTAAAATATGGCTGGCAAATGTTAATATTGTCTTCTACTGAACATAGATTGCTAACTTCCACTAAAATAATAATATTACATTTGAACCCATTCTATTACTCTCCCATGAGACTAGACATTAGCACTTAACATATATATGCTTCCTATACAATATATATTTCATCAAGTAATATGTATGCAATAATAATGATGTGATAAGAGTGCATCTTAATGGAGGAAAAGTGCTGGGATGACCTGTCTTAATTGCCACCATGGATCTACTTGCAGATAAAATCAACTTCAGTAAAACAGGCTGGGATCAACTTCCCCAAACTTCCCATCTCCTGAAATAGGAGGAGGGACAGGTTGGAAAAGACAGTCATGCATGTTTGTGTTAGCCTAGTTGTCAACAGGTAGGCTGAAGTAAGACTGCGCTGTATTGATCTCTTCCCTTCCAGTTTGCTTTATTTGCTCTTTACCCAATGGTTCAGCTGTGTGAACTAAAAAACATACAAAAACTATTTAGTACAATGGCTACCAGCTATTGTCTTCTGTCAAAAGCAAGAAGGGACCCACTTAGAGGCTGGGTAGGTGGGGCAGGGGTAGGACATGAGCAGGGAGAAGGAAGCCTGCCAGGCACACAAGGACAGCTCTCCTGCTCATCACTAGCAATTGAAATCTTTGCGTTTTATTTTATTTTATTTTGCACAGAATTGCAATCTTTGCATTTTATTTTAACTATCCACTGCTAGGTAAAGAGAAGTTATATTGGGGGTTAACTCTGTTTGAGGGTATAGCCTATATTATTTTGTTTACATTTAGGATTTTTAAAGTTACCAAATATTTCTGAGCTACAGTCTATCTTATTTTGCTTGCTTTTAGGTTTTTTTTTCTAATTAATAAACTATTTTTAGAGCAGTTTTAGGTTTGGAGAAAAACTGATCAGAAAATTTCCTCTTCCTTCAATTTCCATTTCATTAACATCTTGCATTAGTCTAATATAATTATTATAATTGATGAACCGATATTGTCATATTGTTATTAACCATATTCTATAGTTTACATTAGGGGCAGTTCTTTGTTTTATGTAAGTCTATAGCTTTTGACATAATGCCATCATTACAATATCTTACAAATAGCTTCATGCCCTAAAATCCACCATTTTCTATCCCCACGGAAATACATAAGAAGTCAAACTGTCTTTTAAAGTGACTGTACTAAGCAATTATTTTTAGTATTTAAAATACATCTAGGGGTGGGATGTACTCAGTATTAACATATTTGCCTAGTATGTACCAGATACTGGGTCAATCTGCAACACCACCAACAAAAAAATCTACTGAAGAGCATCTTATCATACCTATACAACACAACTAGGAAATGCTCCCAGTGGATTATCTATGATCTGTGTATGTGAAGGATCTACCATGTACACAATACATATATGCATGAACATTGGACTGTGCCAGAGGGACTGCTGTCTAGAACAATCTCTGGTCTGCTGGACTGGACTCCTCTCTAAAGACAGCTCCTGACTGTATCTTCTAAGCCCTCACCCATCCCCATAGGTCTTTCTTAAACCAGATACTCTTCCCACATGTGTTGAAATTAACCAAGTAAGAACTATGAAAGATACAGGTATCTTAGTCTGGTTGAAAATAAAATTTAGTGACTTATTTTTAATGAACTGCTAACAACAATTGCATTTTATTTAGAGGCTGAGGAGTCGATTTGTGGTCAAAGCTGGAGGTTCAGATCCCAGATGGGCATGACGGCATACCTGTAATCCCAGCACTCAGAAACAAAGTGGCTAGCTGAAATAGCTAAATTGATGAGCTCTGGGTTCAAGTGAAAGACCTGGCCTCAGTAAATAAAGAAAAGAGCAATCAAGGAAGACACCAAACATCAACCTCTGAATGCATGCATTCACATGTGCCCATACACATATAAACATGTATACAAACATGCATGCATATCACATACATGCATACATACATGCCAAAAAATTACACATTTTTTAAAAAAACAAATGGATATTTCTAAACTGGCTGAAAGCATTTCTTCTCGTAAGTAGGTAAGCATATCCATTATATGTTTGTTTATATCATTTACTAGTTTAGTTTTATTCCTAAAACGATGAACTTTAGACCTAGCTATGAGATGACTAGACATAACTTTAATTTGAAACAACTGTCAGGTTTTTTTTTTAATTAGCATTTAGATTAAAAGGTAGAAACACAGTAGGACAAAAATCTATGCAGACATGCTGCCTGGAAAGCTGTTCCAAGGGCCCAGGCAACAGTGTGTCAGTGAAAAAGACACTTTCATAAGCCCAGCTTAAGTGTAGTAACAAAATATCTACTCTAAACATAGTTGTTCCACTTTTATTTTTATTACTATACTGAAAACCATATCCTTCAATTTCTGCTCAGAACTCTGTAAGACAGGCAACATCAAATTTCCATATAAAAAGGAAAAAACAAGTAAACTGGTATGGCACTCCCTCTGGCTCCCATAATTCCTCCCTATTGACTGTGGGGGACAGTGCAGGGTATTAATCAGCACACATTCACATGAAACAAAATGGCATGCTCTCTCCAATACAGATGGTCTAAATCACCTTCTTAATTAGCTGCCAAGTTATCCCTAGATCAGGGAAACAAGCATATATTAAAATCAAGATTTATAAAAGAAAAATTAAGTAAGATAAATGGGTTATTATATAATTGTTTTAAGCAAAAGACTGCCTAATAGAATGAAGTTCAATTTACAAAGCTCTATTTCATAACAAACCTTGTAGGGACATAGATAATCCATTAAATATGGTGCCTCAGTTTAAACACAAATATGACAGTTAAGCAGAATTTTATCCAGAAAAAAGAAAACTTTACAGTGATATTGTTAGATATGTTGAAATACATGAAAGAAACCCAAAATTAAATGGCAGTTTCTTTATGTATACAAAGCATATTTGTCACTTTAGGATACCTGTTCAGAATTAGGTATTGGCATCACAAATGTAAAAAGACTGTGAGTGTCACATTTCACTCTTGTAATAAAGACTACACTCATCTTCCCCCCCCCCCACTGCAACCTGAGCATGGCCGTGTGTAAAAAGATCATGCCCCTGGGGTCTCATGTACAGTGGAAAGGTGTGGGGCTCAACATCTGTGATGTGGTGTTGGAACAAGACCACTGAAGGCCACCAGAATAACATCAAATCCATTACTGAATTCTTCAAGGTAATTAAAACTTTCCTTTTCTTTTTCTCCTTCAAGGTAGGGTCTCGCTCTAGCCCAGGCTGACCTGGAATTCACTATGTAGTCTCAGGCTGGCCTCGAACTCACAGCAATCCTCCTACCTCTGCCTCCCAAGTGCTGGGATTAAAGGCGTGCACCAACCATGCCATACAAAACCATCCTTTTCTTACTTAGAGAAATTCTTACTCTTTAGGGCTATCGCCTCTACTTGTTTGTTTCGTCTGATTTTTTTCTACTCACCCTTACCCACTCTATGCTTCAGTGAAGGGGGGATGTGGCTATTCCTGAACATTTTCCTATTTTTGTGCCCTTTCTCAAATGGTTATCATACCTAGAATTCATTCAGAGCATCAATTATCAAAATTCTTCACAGTAATTGAGAAATACTTCAACATCTACTTTATTCAAGATGTTTTCTGCTCTCCCTACATAACATTTATTAATGTTCACCCTTAAAGTATTCTGTATCTTTTTTATAATTTCACTCTTCTATTTACTATATTTAAGTATATATTTCTCTTAAATTCTAGGTTAGAATATATTATAGATTCTAGTTTAAGATATATTACTGCTACTTAATAAAAATTTTTACATGAATGAATACATAAAGGTCTACCTTTATTCTTCTTTGTACCCATGCCAATGTCCAGCATATGACTTAGGATCTGGTGAGCTAAATAACTTATGTGGGTCACATTTTGCCAATCTCTTCATTTTCCAATTAAGAACATAATCTACAAGTGACAGACATATTCCCCTACTTGAGCCTTCATCAAAGCCTAGGGTGCTCCTGTATGCATATATTCAGTACCTAAAACAGCACACCATGATATACACTCAACTCTGAATGATGCTTATGGATCATTTAATTAATCTACTATACTTTGGAGCATCTAAAATTCCTGATAAAAACCAGGCCTAGTGGGGAAGGCCTATAATGCCAGCACTTGGGACAGTGAAGTAAGGAGATCACAAAACAAAAACTGCACACTCTTAGAATTGGTTTCTTGTTCTTTTCACCTAATAAAAAGTATAAGTATTTTTTAAGTGTCTCCTTCCTGCTAGAAACTGGGTATGATAATACACCAGATAAAATAGGCATGATACCTGACAGTGGCTTATAGTGTCATAAAACAGAAGATCTAAGAAATAAACCCACAGGTAGATATAAAATAAAATTCTAAGAAAGCCTAGGATATGGGCTGGAGAGATGTCTTAATGGTTAAGGCACTTGCCTGTGAAGCCTAAGTAAGGACCCAGGTTCAATCCTCCAGGTCCCACGTAAGCCAGATGCACAAAGTGGTACATGCGTCTGGGATTTGTTTGCTGTGGCTAGAGGCCCTGGCACACCCATTCTCTCTCCCTCTCTCTCTCTCTGTCTCTCTTTCTCCCTTTCTTTCTGTCTCAAATAAAAATAAATAAATAATTTTGTTTAAGCCTAGGAGAGACAGAAGGGAAAGTATGAATAACAGGGTGGTGTTTGCTAATGATGGATCATCAGGAAAGGCTGCTCAGAGAAAGTGATCTTAAATAAGTGAGTGGTGAGCAAGAATTAGAGAAATCAAAAGTGAGGGGCGCAGGAGCATTTCAGAGAGAAAGAATGGCCCTGGAAAGAGCCTGGCCTCTGTTACCAGCACTTGGCACAAGTCAGTGAAAAGAAGGCAGTGGAGTTCTGTAGGCTTGAGGGAAGAGCCTGGATTCTGAATGTAGTGGTAAGCCAGCTTGGGCAGATGAACTGCTACTATCCTGGCTTTAGGGTCCAGACCATGAACTATCTTTCTTTTGGTTTCTGTTCCTCTTTGGGCATAAAATCACACAGAAGGGTTAAAAATTTTGAGAAGTTTTTCTGCTTTCAAAATATTCTGCTATCATAGAATCTAAATAGAAGAATATTTTAATCTCAGAAAAACAACAGAGGTCATTCAGAAGATTGTGGTCTCTGATTCACAGATAAATCCCATCTATGGCACAGGAACACATGATTAGGTAGGATTACTTTATCACTTTACAAAAGTTACAATGGAAGCCAGGCAAGATGGTATACACCTTTAATCTGGGAGGCAGAGATAGAAGGATCTCCATGAGTTTGAGTTCAAGACCACCATGAGACTACATAGTGAATTCCAAGTCAGCCTGAGCTAGAGTGAGACCCTACCTCAAAAAATAAAAAAATAAAAAATAAAAAAAGTCACAATGGAAAAGACTCAAGCCAGCACATCTGGAAGGTGGGTGCCTGTCTGCCATATGGCACAGCAAAGGTGAACCAAGCATCAGGTGAAAGAGAGAGCTGCATGCTGGCTCCAGAAGGCTGCCAGGCACTCTTCTGTGCTGCCACCCCCAGAGTAACATTCACAGGCCACAGGGCTTCCTGCTACAGTGAGCTGCCAGTACAAGGCAACACAGGCCCCTTCCCTGGTCGAAGGAAGTGAACTTCTACAGGAAGTGAACCTCTGCAGAGCCCACATTTTTTGTCTACTTCATAATGGTCATATTTAAATAAAAAAATATAGGGCTCACTAGAGCATTTTAATATCAAAAACAAAACCTGCTGGGCGTGGTGGTACATGTCTTTAATCCCAGCACTTGGGAGACAGAGGTAGTAGGATCCCTGCAAATTCAAGGCCACCCTGAGACTACATAGTGAATTCCAGGTCATCCTGAGCTGGAGTAAGACCCTACCTCGAGGAAAAAAAAAAAAAAAAACCTAAGTCTTGCAAGAAAGAGCACTTAATTGTTTTATCCAGAAGCAAAATAATCCAATCAAAAATTTAATATTTTCTTATCAGAATAATTTAATTGAAAATTCATAAAACATGATTGTAATTTATTTTACAGATGGTAGGTTTTTGGGTTTTTGTTTTTGTTTTGTTTTTTTTTTTTTTTTTTTTTTTTTTGAGGCAAGGGCTCATTCTAGTCTAACCTGGAACTCAAATTCACAGAAATTCTATGACCTCAGCCTCTTGAGTGCTGGTATTAAAGGTGTGAGTCACCACATCTGGCCAGATGGTAGAATTTTAAGCTAGGGTCATGGTCTTGCTTCCCTTCTTCCCACCTATCGAGTTTTGCCTCTTTCTAGTCAGTGCTTACCAGACATTCTTTTAAAAGACCTAAATAGGGTGGCATACTCTTTGAGGGGAAACCATGTTCAATTGTTTTTGGTAAATATTAATCGTCTGAACTTTTAATTTCTAAATGAAATAATGAGATGATTCATATTTGCACTTAGGGAAAAAACAGGTCTAGTAGCCAGAGCAGAATGAAAGTAACAAGATTTAAGCTAAAGTAAATGCTATTTAAATTCTGGGTAAATAAGCTAATATCACCTCTTTCCTTTCACCATCTACACTAAGTATATTTTTCTTCAGTTGAAAAAAAGGTGAACTACAAAAAGTACAATTTAAATAGTTGATTCAAAACAAAATTACGCATGGCTGGGGAGATAGCTCCAGTCAGTAAAGTGCTTGTCTTGTAAGAATGAGGGACTGAGTTTGACCACAATTATCCATTAAAAAATGCTGGGTGTGGTGGCACTCAGCTATAATCCCAGTGTTGAGGCAGAGATAGAATCCCTGGGATTGTTGGCTAGATAGTCTAACTTATTTCATAATTTCTAGGCCATTGAGAGCCTCTGTTTCAAAAAAGGTAGATATTGCCTCAGGGAATGACACCTAAGATTGTCCTTTGGTCTTCATATGAATGTACACACATGCCCATGTATACTCACATACACATGAACATGCATGAACACCCACACACATATATACACATACAATCACCTTAGCCAGGTGTGATGGTAACATGCTTGTAATCCCCACACTCAGGAGGCTGAAGTAGGAGAATCTAGGGTTTCAGATCAGCCTGGCCAATATAGTAAGATTCTATTTCAAACCAAATCAAAACAAACCAAAACTCCCTTCAGCTTATGAAAATAGTCAGTTTTCCATGTATATTTAAAAATTCTTAACAAAACAGATTTAAAGTTTAGATTAGAAATAATTTTTCAAAATATTGTTTATTCATTCATTGAAGAAATGAGCCAGGCACTGCTTGTGGCTCCTATAACTATGGTACAGCTATGAACAAAAGTCTAAACTTCCTGCCAATGGATCCTGCATTTCTTGTCCACAAAGCTGATTGTAAAAAAGTTATATTTTTTAAATTATGAAAGATTTATTTTAAGAGAAAGTAGAAGTGAAGCAGAAAAGCTCTTAAACTAGAAAGTTTGGGAGGGATCCTTAGTAGGTAGCCTGAAATAAATTAAAAATAATTATAATAACAAACAATACAGGCTTGTAAGATGAAAATTCTAGGGCTATATCACACAACAATTTAAGTATAATTAACACTACTTAACTATATACTTAAAAATAGTTAAGGAAATACATTTTATGCTTAGTCACAATTTTTAAAAGCTAAAACAAATCTAAAGAAAAAGAATAAAGATTATTAATATTTATTGAGAATTTATGATTCACAAGCTCTAATCTAAGCACAGTATTATCTTATTTAATCCTCATAACCACCTTAGGAGGCAAGTATTACATGGGAACACCAGACCAGAAAGGCTAAGCAACATAGCCAGGATCACAGGCCCCTGAGACACATCTGAGACATAACCCCAAATGATCTGATGTCAGAAACCTGGTCCCCTAACTTCGTAGGAGAGAGTTCTAAAGTGAAGCATAAATTATTTCATTCAGATATGTAGTTAAGAGTGCAAAACAGCAGTATTTGTAAGTAATAGTATAATTGTAATTACCTATTTTCATTCTTCAACTTGGTTTTAAATTCCTGATGATTTGCAGGCCAACTTAGTGCCATTTTGCTGGAGATTAGTTTTTTTTTTCCTTAAATCTAAAGTACTGAACAATTGCTTTTAATCATAACTAAGCTATATTCTTTTACTACATGTGGAAAAAGAATTATAGAAGATGGTTTCTTTTAAAGCAGACATTATAGAAACTGTAAATATTTTTAGCCCTTTGTACTTTTTTATACAGCTTGGCTGAGAATAATATAGAAACATTTAAAAATAGCCATGCAGTACTCTGAAAACCATCAAATGGCTTAGCACATACCCAGCACCTGTTTGACACAGCTTATTCAATGTGACTTTGCTAGTCATATAAAAAAAGAGAACCTTTTCAGTTCCAGAATTTTTCTCCCTTTAGAACCAAATGCTTCACTAGGGCATAGAGTGCTAAACTAGCCTCTCTTCCTAACTTAGAAGGAGCACCTGGGCTCAGTCATGGGTAACTAAAGATGCAACTTTCCTTTCAACACAACCTGCATGTGGGATGTAAGAGAACTTCCCCAAGCAAAAGCTTTGAGTAAACTGTAAGGATTTTAACCAAAAGTTAATGTTCTAAACTGAATGTGGTGGCACTCTGAAGGCTAAGGAAGGAGGATCACCATGAGTTCAATGTCAGCCTGGGCTATAGAGTAAGTTACAGGTCAGCCTGGGCTAGAGTGAGACCTTGTTTCAAAAGAAAAAAGAAACAAAGAAAAGAAAAGAGAAAGGTAAAGTTAATGTTCTTTTCTTTGTAGAAGTTATCCAAAGTGACCAGTGAGCTGAGAACACTTGGAAGATGGTGATGGTAACACAGGAAATCTTCCACGTTGTTTCACAGGATGGGAAAATTCATCCATAGATTTCATAAAGCAAAGAAGGAAGGGAATGGGAAGGAGGGAAAAAAGAAGTAATTTATTTAGAATCTACTCTGTTCAAATATTTTGTGCTTAGCATAGTTCTAGCAACAAACTGAAATCACCAGTCTGAATACATATGAATATTTCATTACACTGTCCTAAAATCCAAATAACATGAGGCCCAACTTATGACTTCCTAAATGTTATTTTATTTAATAATACAGAGTCATACAACATGGTGCCAGACAGTTTTTCTCCTCCAAACAGACTTGTAGACTTTATAACTTCACCTGCCATAATCAAATTGGATCATGAGGTCTCTGACTCAAACCAAAGGAGAGCTTTGAACACAAAAAATATAGACCTCACAGTGATGAAAGATTCTAACCAGACTCTACTATAAGCTATTTTGGTAGCACCCTAAGATATAGGAGGTAATACTAGTAAAAACTAAATTTCTTGCTTAATTTTCCTCAAAAATAAAATATGCAACAATCAGAAAGCATCCTTTGTTTCTGGTGTTGTAATTCATCTTCCTAAGGAAACAATCAAGTCAGACTCTATGCAATGCAAAAGTAAGTGGCATGTCTGTTATGGGGGAAACCAACTATTCTCTAATTGGACTGGAGGCCCGCTCCATGGGAGGGAATACATCCCTGATACTGAAAACCTACAACAGGAGTAATCAGTCATAGCCCTACAGGTGTATCGTCTGCTGGTGTCTGGCTAAATGCATATACTATGCTCACCAAACTGCCCAGTAAGCACTTCTCTTAATGTTCATACCCATATATTAATGCTACTCTCACTTTTGGTTAGAGAAGCTTCCCTTTTCAGATGGTGGTGACCTTGGGATGACTCAGAAGGTACCGTGGTGCTGAAAAGAAGGGACAGAGGAGTGCTCAACACTGAAACATCTCTAACACACCTTCCAAGGCTCAGGGTCCATTGCAGAAGAGGGGACGGAAAGAATGTAAGAGCCAAAGGAAGGGTAGGACTCCTTACAACGTGCTCCTCCAGACACAAAATGGCCTGGATATCCATGACTTCACAGTGCCTGACACTACCTACACACAAGACCATTATAATAAGAGGAAAAGATGATGACATCAAAAGACTGACTGAGAGGGAGAGGGGATATGATGGAGAGTGGAGTTTCAAAGGGGAAAGTGGGGGGAGGGAGGAAAGTATCATGGGATATTGTCTATAATTAAGGAAGTTGTCAATAAAAAAAAGTAAGTGGATACCAACTGGACACAAATCCATTTTTGTCCATTTCATCAATGACTGAATCAATGGTCCAGAAGTCATACAGGTACAAAAACACCAAGGATGCCAAAAATAGGATTATAATAGTTCTTTACTAGGTTGGAAGGGGCCCAAACTAATACAGTCAAGTTGTCTGTGCTTAACCATGTGGTTCTATACAGTATACAAGCAACCCAGTGCTTTGCTAAGTCAACTCAGGCAGGGTGAAGGGGAACTAACGGCACTCAGGTTGTGTTCATAAACTCACTGTTCTCAAGGCCAGAGAAGTCAAAGTCTCATCACACATGTGACTTGGATCAAACTGTTCAAGGAGAGTAACTACATGTTGCCTACTGCCTTTTGAAGTACCTTCTACTAAACCACACAGTGCAGAGAAGAAGGAAAGCAGAATGATTAAGAAAGTACACTAGGAAGAGTACTGAATGGAACTGAACAGAAACAACTTGGAAAAAGACTTATTTAATTAACTACAGCTTTGTCACCTGAACTAATTGCCACATTTATTTTTTATATAGAAAATAGGAGGGATCTGTATTTGATAGGTGTTAAAGCTGAAAGTCCTATTCAATTTATATAATTCCACTGAGAAAAGTGCAACCCTCCTTATGACATTAAAGACTCAGAATTAGCCTATGGTTGCAGCCACAAATTTTCTTCATCAGGTTTGTCTATTTTAGCTAGTGAACGAAGCCAAATGTTAGAGAGAAATCCAAGTGTATTTTAAAGAGAAAAATACAGCAGTAGTTATATTGTATATTTCATATTTAACCTGAAATCAATAAAACAGAAGCAAGTGCCTTAACTGCTGAGCCATCTTTCCAGCTCTTAAATGGCTTTTAAAATCAATATCCATTTATAAAAATTTGAATGCAGGGGCTGGAGAGATGACTCAGCGGTTAAGGTGCTTGCCTGCAAAGCCTAAGGATCTGGGTTTTAGTCCCCAGTGCCCACATAAAGCCAGATGCACAAGTTGGCACGTACATCTTGAGTTCATTTGCAGTGGCTGGAGGCCCTGGCATGCCCATTCTCTGTTGGCCTCTCTTTCATAAATAAATAAAACATTTTTAAAGATTTTTAGTGCAGTTAATTTAGTCACAAATCTCAAACAGATCTTAAATATCAGAATGAAAAGAAACCAGAAATAAAGCCAAAAGGTAAGACATGTTAGAAAAATATATAGAAGCAAACCAATAGACTATAATGTCAATATTTAGCACAAATCTTGATAAATTGTTGGTAATCACCAAGCGGCTGGTAAAGAGAAATAAATGTTCCCAATAGGCAGCTCAATTTAATGTACAGAATAATTTGTTCATAAAAAATCACTAATGAATAAATTTTCCCAAATCTCAAAACTATTCTAAAGCATTCAGTAAATATAAACTAATAAAGCATGCTAATAAAATAAGTCAGTTTGTGATAAAACAATCTGCTGGATGTGACACCTCCAAACACAGCAGAGTTCAGCTACTAATTAATTGCTTTACATCTTTTTGAATTTACCTCTTGTCTGTATGTTATGTTTTGAATATGTTGTATCTTATACAAGTTGAACATTCCTTATGTGAATGCTTTGGACCAGAATTATTTCAGATTTGGATTTTAAAATGTGATTTTTTTGATTATTTGCATAAACATAATGAGATGTCTTGAGTAGGAAGATCCAAGTCTAATCATGAAATTAATTTGTGGTTTATATATACTTTATACCCACAGCCCGAGAACAGTAATTTTAGCAACCCGTCACTTTGTGTCAAATGTGGAACTTTCCACTGGTGGTATCACATCAGTTTTCAAAATGTTTCAGATTTGGAACATCTAAAAGTTTTGGATTAGGGATTCTTAATTACTTGTTTAGAAGAATGATATCCTCTTGGACTTTTTACCCTATAATAAACAACCACAACTACAGAAACAGTAAAAGCAATGCTAGCGAAACTCAATCTCCTAGAAGATTATAGAAAAGTAAAAACAACCTGATATATTCTAATTGTACAAAGTCTCTTGTCAATTCATTATCTTCCATTTGCAAGTATTTTATATACATCTTTAAAAGGCCTTATGGAGCTATTATATTTCAAACTAAATAGTATTCTCCTGAGGATATAACTTACATTCCATATAACCAACCAAAGTCTCAATTTACCGTTATTAACATGTCAAGACTATAAAAATAAATGGTAGTGCTCAATTTGTTAACTTTTTTCTATATAATGGATGACGGGGTTTTCAGACTATTAAAACTCTGATATAATTGTCTCTCCTTGAGTGATCCAAATTACATCTGTGCCCACAAGAAAGTAAAGAGTGCCACAGACTTTCCTCTTTTCTTAAGCTTTTTTTAAAAAAATATTTTTTTTTTCATGTGATTTGTAGCAAGACTTTTTTTTTTTTTCAAACTGAACTTTATTCTGTCTGCCACTGCTGCTCTACCATCTTTGGGATTTACTTATTTTCACTCAACATTTATTTACTTTAAATGTCCTGTCTGCCAGGCTCTGCCAGGAACAAGTGGTATGAGAAGGTCTCAGTCTTATCATGGAGTTTTAAATCTAGTGGGTAAGAGACTAACACAAGTGTCAACTTTCTTTCTTTTCTTTCTTTCTTTCTTTCTTTCTTTCTTTCTTTCTTTCTTTCTTTCTTTCTTTCTTTCTTTTTATTTTTGAGGTATGGTCTCACTCTAGCCCAGGCTGACCTGGAATTCACTCTGTAATCTGAGGATGGCCTTGAACTCATGGCGATCCTGCTACCTCTGCTTCCCGGGTACTGGGGATTAAAGGCGTGCGCCACCTCGCCCGGCAAGTGTCAACTTTTCTTGGTGAAACCAAGACCCAAGGACAGTGAAAGAGATATGGGTGCTCAGCTGTGGGAAATAAGAAGAAATAGGGAGGAAGCGATCAATTTGGGCTTGACAGGATAGGGTTTTGATTGACAAACATTGAAGGTAATAGAACAGTAATGAAAAAGAAAGTCAACTTGAAGCAGAAGAAGCCCAATTAGCATGTGTTGGGTAACATGCGATAAGTGGATCATGATGTGTGATGCATGGCTTCACAAGATTTGGAATCTAATCATCCTGTTTGCCAGTGCTTACTGGAGGGGTCCAACACAAAGGAGGAAGACAGAAGCAAACTCCAGGTGGCTGCCCAGTGCAGGATCTAAAACTAGCATCATACAGAATGACCATGTGCTTCCCATCCAACCAAATATTCTGAAAAGACATTTTCTAATGGGAACTTGCCTATTTTTCATCTCCAAACTTTGAATTAATTCAACACTTGCTTTCTCTGTTTCTTCACTGGTCACTGAATGTTGAAGCTCAGAGTAGGTAGGGTAGGAAAAACTACCTATTGTGTGCGAATACCCATTTTAGACATCATGCAAATAAAAAAGAAACTCCTCTTATATGAAACCAGTGAGATTTGAGAATTTATCATTGTCATATATATGAATATGATATACAACTTGACAGTAAGAGGCCACTGTAGTAAGGCAAATACACATCTCTATAATGCCACATATTACCCCACTTTTGTTTTTGTGGCAAAAGCAGACAAAATCTATTTGTTTAACATGGATCTCAAATACAATAATAGATTTCTAGACTTGTCCATCCTACATATCTAGTACTTTGTATCCTCTGACTTATATCTTCCTATTTACTTCCCCAACTTCCCATCTCTAGAGCCACTATTCCTTTTTTCCCTTCTATAGCTGAGTATTTGATATTTCTTTTAAGATTTCACATATGAGATAATGTCATATTTTTCTTTCTAAGTCTGGCTTATTTCATTTAGCATAATATCCTCCCTGTTCATCCAATACTATAGCAAATAGCAAATAGCACTGAATAACAAAAAATAGCATTGGATAACATCCCACTCTGTCTCCATATATTCATGAATATGTGTGTCAGTTTTGTTATTTACTCATCTATTGATGAACTGTAAGGTTATTTTCCTGTCTTGAGAATAATGAAATGGACATGGGAATGCAGACATCTCTATGAGGTGATAATTTCACTTCCTTTGGGTACATACCCAAAAGAGAGGTTGCTGGGTCAGATGGTAGCTCTGGTTTTAAGTCTTTGAAGATTCTCCATATGATCTGCCAAAATGGCTGTGCCAATCACTTTCTCACTGACAGAGTACAAGAGTTCCATGTTTGACTTTGCCACTGTTTATGATCTTCTGACTTTTTAACAATGACTATACTAATAAAGATGAGGTAGCATTCTGTGATAGTTTTGGGCTTGCATTTCCCTGGTGATTAGTGATACTGAATATCTTTTCATGAGCAGTTGTTCACTTTATATCTTCTTTGGAGAAATAGTTATTCAGGTATTCTGCCCATTTTTAGGTCAGACTATTTGGGGTTTCCCTTCTGTTTTAGTTTTAGTTATTGAGTTGTAAGAAGAGTCTGATAAATTATCAATATTAATCCCTATCAGAAACATGGCTTCCAAGTTTTTTTAGCCTACCAATTTCCATTTTATTTTGCTTCTCTGCAGAAGCTTTTTATTTTGCTCGAGTCCTACATATTTATATTTTCTTTTGTGGCCTAAATTTTTGGGGTGATTTGCAAAAACAAAACCAACAAAAAAAAGAGAATTTCCCCTATATTCTTTTCTAGGAGTTTTATGATTTTGACTTTATATTTATATCTTCAATGCACTTTCAGATTTTTGTATATAATGTCAGATAAATGTCCAGTTTCTTTCTTTTACATATGAAGTACAGTTTCCCCACCATAATGCATTGAGAAAACTGTCCTTTCCCTACTGTGTGCTTTTGGTGCCCTTGACAAGATTAGGTGATCACATATGGGAGTATGAAACTTTGTTTTTCTTGGAATTGGTTTGGCTATTTAAAGTGCTAGGGTTTAATAGGAATTTTAGGATTTTATTTTTATTTTTGGTTTTTTGAGGTAGGGTCTCATTCTAGCCCAGGCTGACCTGGAATTCACTGTGTAATCTAAGGGTGGCTTTGAACTCATGGTGATCTTCCTACCTCTGCCTCCTAAGTGCTGGGATTAAAGACATGTGTCACCATGCCCAGTTGGGATTTTTTTTTCTAATTCACTTAAGAGTGTTATTAGAATTTTGACAGGAATTGTACTGAATCTGAAAGCTATTCTCAAAATTTTCCTCTCTGTCAATGTCCATAAACAATGAGTTTTCAGTACTCTGTTCCTATGTAGTATTGGATGCATCATGGACTAGCCAGTGCTTTCATCTTTGTTGAAGCTGACCAGTCATGAACTCAGGATGGGCCAGCTTCCCTCATTTCATTAAAGTCCAGCTCCTACTGGGAAGGTGGATTTTCTAGCTCTAGAGCCCCCTTCTCCAAGAGGAGTCTGTATTCTGTCTGCTTTCTTTACCTTTTACTTTGAAATAAATTTTATTCTTTTAAATCCTTTTCTGCTTTTCTTCCTCCCTAGAGGGAGGAAGAGAGAAAGGGGGAGCATGCACTAAAGAAATGATGAGCAGAGAAGGAGAATGCATTCATCTGGAACAGAAGAGCCAAAAGAGAGAGTATGTGTGAGAGCCAGGGTGAGGGTTTTATGGGAAAAGAGAAACTGGTTTGTGAGCAAGGGGCCTTGGGTGGTGTGCAGAGGTGTGGATCAGGGGTGCAGCTGGCTTTCCTTCCTCTTAGTCTTGATGTATCCTTATTTACCATACTAGGAGGCAGTCCCAAGTCCAAGGTCTAGCATGGCCAGGTGGTAGAGGAAAGGGAGTGGGGGTTAGGTAGACAACTCTGAGAGTAAAAGAAGGAAGGGAAGATGAGGGAAAGGAGGATGGGGAGAGATTGAGACATATTAACTGGCTGACTGAGCAAAATTTACTATGATGCCAATACACATTACATGTACACACTGGGGCCAGGTTCAAGTATTGACATCTTCAATTTACATATGAAAAATGAGTTCTTGACATTAAAGGATAAGATTCTACAACAGATTTCCACAAAGATAGCTCAAGGCTGTTACCCCCAGGGACTTGCATTCACTCTTATTAATTGTATAAACTAGAGTTCATATTTCACACAGAACTTTTACACAAATTGGAAACAGGAGCTGATCAAGCCAGAGGAAAAGCATAGTTTGATACACAAGAAACTACATATGTATTTTATATTCAATGCCTTTATAATTTGTTCACAGAACAGAGTACAAAAATTATTCTAAAAGTCATGGCTTGTAAATTTGATATATAGAAAAGGAATTTAACATCAGAAATCTCCATGGCCACTGATCACTAAAAGAGAAAAATTGAAAATAAAAGAGAAAGTATATAGTTTCAAATACTGGGATATATCTCATCCCTGATAGTGGATGGCCAGTTGTAATACCTAATGTACTAGGCAAATATAAGTTTACCTAAAATGGACTTTTTCATTAAAAATCATGGATCAAACATCTTTGTGGAACATAGAATACATAGGCTTTCTCTCATTTTCAACATGATACAAGATGGACTTATTCAGGGAGATAACTTCACATGATTCCCACTGTAAAGCTTAGCGAAAACTGTTTTTGTTCTTCTAACATTAAATCGTATCAAACAGGGATGTTTCAGGGAAACAGTCCATAGAAAGCCTTTAGTGTGTTTAATATGTTATAAGCTAATGACATCAAGAAAATATATGTCTTTGTTTTATAGTGTAAGAGTTAGTAATTCTTTTTTTGATTTTTGTTTATTTTTATTTATTTGAGACCGACTGACAGAGAGAGAAAGAGGCAAAGAGAAAGACAGAATGGGTTCACCAGGGTCTCCAGCCATTGCAAACAAACTCTAGATGCATGCGCCACCTTGTGCATCTGGCTTATGTGGGTGCTGGGGAATCAAGCCTCGAACCAGGGTCCTTAGGCTTCACAGGCAAGCACTTAACCACTAAGCCATCTCTTTACCCCCAAGATTTAGTAATTCTTATATATACCATCCACTTGATTTTGCTCAAAGCATTTGACTACAAAAGAACAGTATTTCTTTCCTTGAGCAACTCCTAAAACCAAAATCTACAAAAAGTCTATAATGACATCAAGGTTAATATTTTGGCAGGTTATAAGGATTGCTATGAGTTCAAAGCCACCCTGAGACTACACAGTGAATTCTAATCCCAGGTCAGCCTGGGCTAGAGCAAGAATCTATCTCAAAAAAAAAAAAAGTCTCAAAACATTGTGCTAATATTTCAGCTTTTACTCAAACCTACATGCAATGCCAGACTAGGTTTCTCTTGTTTTCTCTAACTGCGCATTGATCCATTGATAAGTCCTTCTGACTGTAACAATTGAAGGCCACATCTTAGTGGAATGGCAAGATCTCTTGATAACTTGCTCAAAATCACAAGTCTAGGTAGGAAGTGGACTTTATACTTTAAACTGATGATATTAAAGAAATATATTTACAAGATGACTAGGTTAGAACGCTGGCAAAAACACTAAGTGACTTTAGGGTTCCAGGAGAAACTTCTTGAATGAGGTAAAGTAAATATAGAAATAAATGGAAACCAACCCACTCTCTAATTGGACTGGAGGCCCACTCCATGGGAGGGAATACATCCCTGATACTGAAAACCTACAACAGGGGTAGTCATGAACC
Source organism: Orientallactaga sibirica (assembly GCA_036365145.1). Classification (NCBI taxonomy): domain Eukaryota; kingdom Metazoa; phylum Chordata; class Mammalia; order Rodentia; family Dipodidae; genus Orientallactaga; species Orientallactaga sibirica. The sequence continues at coordinate 2,499,426 of JAEOAD010000020.1, forward strand.
CTAGAGGTGTAATGTCTGGTGTCTGGCTAAATGTATATACTATGTTCACCAAACTGCTCGGTAAGCACTTCTCTTAATGTTCATACCCATATATTAATGCTACTCTCACTTTTGGTTGGAGAAGCTTCTCTTTTCAGATGGCAGTGACCTTGGGATGACTCAGAAGGTACTATGATGCTGAGAAGTGACAGAGGAGTGCTCAGCACTGAAATATCTCTATCACATCTTCCCAGGCTCAGTGTCCATTGCAAAAGAGTGAAGGAAAGAATGTAAGAGCCAAAGGAAGGGTAGGATTCCTTACAATGTTCCTCCAGAAACAAAATGGCCTGGATATCCACATGACCTCACAGGTGCCTGACACTACCTACACAAGACCATCATAATAGGAGGAAAAGATCATGACATCAAAATAAAAGAGAGACTGATTGAGAGATGACGGGGATATGATGGAGAGTGACGTTTCAAAGAGGAAAGCGGGGGGAAGCAAAGGAATTACCATGGGTTATTGTATACAATTATGGAAGTTGTCAATAAAATAAATAAAGAAAAAAGAAAAAAAATAAATAAATAAATAAATAAATGGAAAAAATCTGGGTCAATTGAGTTGTTCCTTCAAACATACAAAATTTATCCTCTAGGAAGTAGGCATTTCAAGCATCTCCTTACATTTACAAGTATAATTACAATACTTTTCTTTTCTTTTCTTTTTAGGCAAGTCCAACAGATTGGACATTTTTTTATGAGAGAGAAAAACAAAATGAGAATTAGCATGCCAGGACCTCCAGCCACTTCAGTCAAACTCCAGACACATGCCGCCCACTTGTGCACATGTGCAGTCTTGCATGTTTGCTTCACTTTGTGTGTCTGGCTTACATGGGACCTGGAGCATTGAACATGAGTCCTTAGGCTTCACAGGTAAGCACCTTAACCATTATGCCATATCTCCAGCCCAACAATACTTTTCAATCCCTGTCCTTCTTACTTTTTTGTCTTCTGGTTGAAGTTTTCAATTAAGTATTACTTCATAATAGTATTATGGTTATGTAGGAAAATGTCTTATCCTGAAGTAATTACTGAGCCATTTCAGATCTTTAAAAAAAGAAAGAACTTCAGCCAACACACATATCTGAAATGATACATATAAATACAAAATAATAAATGTTACCTGGTGAATGTAAAAAGAGCATATATGTGTTTCTTACTCTAGTTCTTCATCTTTCCTCTACAGTTGAATTTTTCAAAAGAAAATAAAAGATGCTTGAGGGGCCCTATCTAAAGAAATGTCATATTTTGTGCCTTTTCTAGAAATGATGTTGACTCTATTTTCCACACCCTGGAAGTGGCTGTGACTTGAGTCTGGGAAGGTAGTGACAAGGAATGAAGAGTGCACAATCCAGGCATTTCCCTCCAAAGGCCCCGAAGAGCTGATCCTTCGGGGTTTCTTGGTTCCCTCCCAGTGAGTCCCTGATTCTGTAGCCACCCACCAGTGACTTCTGGGAAGTTTAGGAGACCAATGAAAGGACAGAATTCCATTCAAATCACATTAATGGAACAAATTTAAACTAATAGCTATGTGTTTGACCTACAAATTCAAAAGACATAAGTTCTACAAGTATTCTTTAATATTTTAATGATTCAGCTGAAAAAAATGTCTTATTAAGCATTTGTGTCTAGTTCTCACATGACCGGTCATCAGTCAGCATGTGTACATCTGAGTGTAGATCTTACATAAGCAACCTGCTGGTCGTCACTCAGCATGTGTACATCTGTTACAGTCAAGTTCGTATTGCTGGCAGAAATCACCCAACCAAGAACAGCTTGTGGGGAAAAAAAAGGTTTATTTTGGCTTACAGACTCAAGGGGAAGTTCCATAACAGCAGGGGAAAATGATGGCATGAGCAGAGGGTGGACATCACCTCCTGGCCAACATCAGGTGGACAACAGGAACAGGAGAGTGTGGCAAACATTTGCAAGGGGACACTGGCTATAATACCCATAAGCCCGCCCCCAACAATACACTTCATCCAGGAGGTGTTAAATTCCCAAATCTCCATCAGCTGCGAACCTAGCATTCAGAACACCTAAGTTTATGGAGGACACCAGAATCAAACTACCATATTCTGCCCCTGGTTGTCATAAACTGATAACCATACATAATATAAAATGCAATGTATTCAATCCAACTTTAAAAGTCCCCATGGTTTTTATAAATCCTAATGGTGTTCAAACATTCCCATAGTACAAGATCTTTTAACTGAGCTATAATACCAACCCCCCCCCCCACAAAGCCATAATGGTACAGAATAAACACTCACACAGCAAAAGATGGCATTGGGCATAGCAAAGAAATATTCAACCAATACAAGATTTAAAACAACCTGGGCAAACATCAAACTCTCTAGCTCCAACAACTCTAGCTAGTGACAAGTCTCCAAGTCAGATAATTCTAACCAGCAACAAATTTCTGGAGTTCAAATTCTGCCCCTCCAGCTAGACTACTCACAGTCCTGGAAAATTTCATCCAGAGCCAGCTGCTCTTCTTAGCAGCCTTGGTCCTGGCACCTCCACTGGTTCTACATTGCAACCCACAGTCCATCCTCATGGCTCTATCGCTTCTTCATGCAGGCATCCAGCAAACCTGCTTCACTGTCCATGGCCATTTCCAAAACACAAGACTGTGTTACAAATTCAATGACCCTCTCTTTCCTGCATTTCTCATACTCCACAATACCAGGTGGGATGCCAATTTGTTAATCCAGGGGGAATAAAACAGACTTTGAAGAACAGGACACTCTTCAGCATTCAGGCCCCTTCAAAAGACTGCATTCTTTCTGTTGTCCCAGTGCAGGTCAGCTGGCCCAATCTCAATGATTGTAATCCCTCATATAATTGCAGCTGAACAGACAGAAGTTACAGCCCTAAGATTTCTTTTTGTGTCATATCCCTTTGATCACACCAGCCCAGTTCCACGCAATGCAACCCTGCACAAATTCTCAGGACATGGGCATAACAGCAAGCCTCTTACACAAACTGCATCTAGCACCAGGCAAAGCTCTTTTTCACCCTCATAAGCCAAACCTCACAGTTCATAGTTGCATTCAGGTCTTTCAATTCTGACCAGAATAGTTCATCAAGCTATACTTATAGCACTGCAAGGTGTCTCTTAGGTCAAGGTTTCAAATCCTTCCACATTCCTCTTGAAAATCAGCTCCAAAAGGCCCAAAACACACAGTCAGGTGTCTAGCAGCAATCCCACTCCTCTGGTACCAACTTTACTGTTGCAGTCAGGATCATATTGCTGGCAGAAATCACCTGACCAAGAGCAACTTGTGGGGAAAAAGGTTTATTTTGTCTTACAGACTCAAGAGGAAGCTCCATCACAGCAGGGGAAAATGATGGCATGAGCAGAGGGTGGACATCACCTCCTGACCAACATCAGGTGGACAACAGGAGAGTGTGCCAAACACTGACAAGGGGAAACTGGCTATAATACCCATAAGCCTGATCCCAACAATACACTGCCTCCAGGAAGTGTTAATTCTCAAATCTCTATCAGCTGGGAACCTAGAATTCAGAACACCTAAGTTTATGGGGGACACCTGAATCAAACCACCACAACATCTGAGTGTGGATCTTACACAAGCAACCTTCTGTTTATTAGTCAGTTTGTGTAGACTTGGTCACAGGAACAGAGACTGAAACCAAAGGCAAAGTCCTCTTCTGACAAAGTACATATATACCTTTTCTGCAGTTACCCTGGCACCTTTGACAAGAAAATCTTTTAAACATTTCTTCACATGGAGCTATGCTAGGATCCACAGAGTAGGTCTGCTATACAGCTGAGAGACTGAGTGGAGGACAGCTTCTTTTTTCACTTTTTTTTTTAATCATGTGTCATTTCACCAAAAATAGGAATTCTGAATAGCAGTGCTCACAAAGTATGCAATGCAAATGGTATGAGATGAGCATTTCCCATGGTTATACAGAAGTCTTGTATCACAGAGGATTTTATCTTCTACTACACGTGCTTTCTTTGGAATGCAACAATTGGACGTAAACATTACTATTTAATGCATGCGTGTTAATGTGATGCTAACTTCCTAATTCACATATCAACATCTTAGCTACAGTCAATCTATCTAGAGCATGGCTGTCTTTTAATTGGCCTTGTGTGTCTATACTAATAGATACAAAGCATCAGAAAAACTCTGTATACCCAGTTGACAATCTTTACCACTAAATATGTTTAGGTATCTTGTGATCAACTGTATGGCATTTTCCCACTGAGCACTAATAATTGCAAGATAAGATCTCTTCCTGTATATGCCTAGTGCTAGTGCATATCACCTAATTTTATTCATAGTACAACACTGTAAAGTAAGGTAATTTTATAGACAATAAGCAAGGGAAGGCAAAACCCTGACAGAACGGACATAGACATTAGTCAAGCACCATTATGTGGCAAATTATCTGTGCTCTATCATTATTCCACTTAGCTCTATCTATAACTCTATGATGTATCAGTAGTCACATTTTACAGAAGAGAAATCTAAGATGTACATAACTAGATCAAAGTTATACAGCTTGGAAATTAGCCTAGCTTGTCCTTCGCCAAGTACAACATGGGCACAAGTCCTCCCACAGGCTGCCACATTTTACAAACTCTAAACCTGTAAGTGGAAGCTCTTCTCAGCTGCCTTTCATTTTGTGCCTTAGACCTTTAGCCAATACACATGTGCAACTATAACAGTCAAAAGGTGGGAACAACAAAATATCCATCAATTGGAACTAGGTAAACTAAACCCAGTACATACACAATGGGTAATACCTAGCAAAGCAAGGAACTGGTACATGCTACAATATGGATGAACCTCAAAAATATTATGCTAAATGTGGAGATATGAATTGGTGGATAAAGTGCTTGCCAAAAATAATAAGGATTTGAGTTTGGATCCCTACTACTCACATAAGTGCAGGGAAGTTATGGTGGTCTGCCTGTAATCCTAGCACTTGGGAGGAACCAAGGGATCACCAAGGCAAATTAGCTAGATTAATGGAATCAGTGAACTCTGGATTCAAGTGACAGGCCTTTCCTCAGTAAATAAGGTTGAGAGTGACTGAAGAACACCCAATGTCAACTTCTGGCCTCCACAATCACACAAATGCATGTGCACCTGGACATGTGTGCTGATACATGTGAACACCCATACACACATGCACATATACATGTGTAAAAATATAGTATAGCTGGGAGTGGTGGTACATGCCTATAATCCTAGCACTTGGGAGGTAAAAGCAGGAGGATTACTAGTTCAAAATCACCCTTGACTACATAGTGAGCTTGAGGCCAGCCTGGACTACATGAGACCCTGTCTCTCAAAATAAAAAAAAATAAAAATTTAAAAACTGAAAGAAGCCAGATTCTACCTGTATGAAATATCCAGGAAAGATTAAGCATAGAAGCAGAAAGCAGGTCATCAGTTCTTAGGGCAGGGGGAATGAGGACAATGGAGAGTGACCACTTACTGGGTAATAGATTCCTTGGGGGTGATAAAAAATGTTTTGAGCTGGGTGTGGTGGCGCACACCTTTAATTGGAGCACTCGGGAGGCAGAGGTAGGAGGATCACAATGAGTCTGAGGCTACTGTGAGACTACACAGTGAATTCCAGGTCACCTGGGCTAGAGTAAGACCCTGCCTTAGAAAAGAAAAAAGAAAAAAACAGCCAAAAAAAAAAGTTTTGAAACTAGATAAAAAGGTCATGGATGCAAGAAATTATGAGTGTACTAAATTACACTAAACCACACATTTTAAAAGGTTAATTTTATGTTGTTTTACTTCAATACAAAACACTGTACAATTGACTACATAGTGTGGAATAATGATACAGTATACACTATACCATGCCATACTGAGGCCCCACCCTTGGCCCTTTTTTACTTTATACACAAATAGACACTGACAGATTTCCTGTAAGCAAGCTAAATTTGAAGAACAAAAAGGTTAAGGGAAAGAAAATGAGAACTAAGCCATCTCAAAAAAAAAAAAAGTCCCCAACAAAACAAACTCTACACTCTCCTTGTCCTCTTCCCATGTCCTTTATCCCAGTAGATGAAAAAAACATTATATATTCTAATCATTGAATGTACCACACACAGAAAGACTGGTGCTAATTAAATGACATCTGTCATGTTTTATCCCCCAGCATTAGAAAGAGACCATAGGCCCATAAGTATACGAAGAGGTATGACAATGAAAGCATTCCAAGAAAAAAAAAAAAAAAATTGAGGATCAATTTACCATCAAAGTGGGAAATTTTTTAAAGAATTTTTAAACATTGCAGAGGTAGGCAACAAAGTACTGTTATATTTTGTTGCTGGCACTACAGAGATGCACCACTGCTGCTGGAACAACAGAGACAAACCACTACTGCTGGGACTACAGAGATACACCATTAATGCTGGGAATATAGAAATACACCATTACTGCTGGGACTACAAATATGCACCATTCTTACTGGGACTACAGAGATGCACCATTGCTGCTGGGAATATAGATATACACCATTACTGCTGGGACTACAGAGATACACCATTACTGCTGGGACTACAGAGATACACCATTACTGCTGGGACTACAGAGATGCACCATTACTGCTGGGACTACAGAGATACACCATTACTGCTGGGACTACAGAGATACACCATTGCTGCTGGGACTACAGAGATACACCATTGCTGCTGGGACTACAGAGATACACCATTGCTGCTGGGACTACAGAGATACACCATTGCTGCTGGGACTACAGAGATACACCATTACTGCTGGGACTACAGAGATACACCATTACTGCTGGGACTACAGAGATGCACCATTACTGCTGGGAATATAGAGATACAACATTACTGCTGGGACTACAGAGATACACCATTACTGCTGGGACTACAGAGATACACCATTACTGCTGGGACTACAGAGATACACCATTGCTGCTGGGACTACAGAGATGCACCATTACTGCTGGGAATATAGAGATACACCATTACTGCTGGGACTACAGAGATACACCATTACTGCTGGGAATATAGAGATACACCATTACTGCTGGGACTACAGAGATACACCATTACTGCTGGGACTACAGAGATGCACCATTACTCCTGGGACTACAGAGATACACCATTGCTGCTGGGACTACAGAGATGCACCATTACTCCTGGGACTACAGAGATACACCATTACTGCTGGGACTTACAGAGATACACCATTACTGCTGGGACTACAGAGATGCACCATTACTCCTGGGACTACAGAGATACACCATTGCTGCTGGGACTACAGAGATACACCATTACTGCTGGGACTACAGAGATACACCATTGCTGCTGGGACTACAGAGATGCACCATTACTCCTGGGACTACAGAGATACACCATTGCTGCTGGGATTTTTACAGAGATACACCATTACTGCTGGGACTATGGAAAAGAGATGCACCATTGCAAAATATTTTTGCTGGGACTACAGAGATACACCATTACTGCTGGGACTACAGAGATACACCATTGCTGCTGGGACTACAGAGATGCACCATTACTCCTGGGACTACAGAGATACACCATTACTGCTGGGACTACAGAGATACACCATTGCTGCTGGGACTACAGAGATGCACCATTACTCCTGGGACTACAGAGATACACCATTACAGAGATGGGACTACAGAAAACCTTCTCCCTGTAGACCAGCCAACTGAAAGCTGGAAAAAAGCTGCACTGCATGCAGCCCTATGGGAGACAGAAGTCATCAGCAGTGAAAAGACCCTACCTCAAAAAACAAAAAGAATTGCAAAAGCCCTTCATTGCCCCTTGAGAAACAGATGATAAGACCCTATTACACTGGACACTGAAAATTCAAGTTTGGCCATACAGGCCCAATGACTGAAATTGAAAAGGAAAGGTGCAATAGTGGCATGTCTACTCTTGGGGTAACCAACTGCTCCATAATTGGACTGAAGGCCCTCTCTATGGAAGGGAATACATACCTGGTACTGAAAAACCTAAGCAAAAGTCTATGGCAGATGAGGTCATGAGCCTTATGGGTATAAAGCCTGCGCTTGTCTAGTTAAATGTATATATTATTCCCACCAAGCTGCCCTGAAAACACTACACTTAATGTTCATATTCACATATTAACACTACTCTCACTTCTGGTTAGAGAAGCTTCTCTTTTCAGATGGCGATGGCCACTGGGATGACCCAAAAGGCAACATAGTGCTGAGAAGAAGGGATGGAGGAGTGCCCAGCACTGATACACCCCTGTCAAAACCTCCAAGGCTCAGGGACCATTGAGGAAGAGGGGGTGGATAGAATGGAAGAGCCAAAGGAAGGGTATGACTCCTTACAATGCAACTGCCCAGACAGAAATTGGCCTAGCAATACCTTTGCAAGACCCTCATAATAGAAGAAAAAGATGATGACATCAACTTAAAAGAGAGACTAATGGAAAGAGGGAGGGGATACAATGGAGATTGGAGTTCCAAAGCGGAATGGGGGGAGAGGAGGGAAATATGCATTTTTTGTATGTAAGTATAGAAGTTGCCAATAAAAAAAAAAAAAAAAGGGCTGGAGAGATGGCTTAGTGGCTAAGGTGCCTGCCTGCTAAGCCTAAGAACGCTGGTTCCAATGTCCAGTGGTTCCAATCTCCAGGTCCCACGTTTAGCCAGATGCAAAGTGAGGCAAGGGCACAATGCCACACTTGCCCACAAGGGGGCGCATGCATCTGAATTTTGTTCACAGCAGCTGAGAGAGTGCTGGCGCGCCCATCTCTGTCTCCCTCTCTGTCTATCTCTCTCTCTCCAAAAATAAATAAATAATAATAATAATAAAAAAGAAAGAAAAAGAAACAAACAAACAAAAAAGTAAATAGATTAGAAGAAAAGTTTCTGGGAATGTGAAAAGATTCCTAACCACTTGAGATAAGTGACTAAACTGGTTCACTTGTTAGGGACAATGAAGTCCATATTTACAAGTGAAGACTAGGAGAACTAGGGAATGAATAAAATCCCAGATATCTCTGAAAGCAGTGCAGCACAGACACATTACTTGCCCCAAATGAGACAAGAAACACAAGCACCTCAGACTTCCATGCATACTTCTTAGTGAAGAGGCAAATAAGGACAGAAGACAACAGCAAGCCAGAGGCAAGATGCTCTGTGGGCTGGTATGGGAGTTAGTCCTTGAGCTGACTTTATTTTAAAGTTTCACATCTCCACAGTCTATGCTGGAGGAAAAGGAAAGGGGCCTATACCCTCCCAAGATCTTCTGACATAGTCCCTAGCATATTGTTCCGAGCCCCACCTACTTTACTTCACCTGTTTTTACATCAACTTGTTCCCAAAATTATGTCATTAGTAGGAGTCAATAAATTAAACATTTCACAGTTAGAAACTGGGAGCTATGTGAATGAATGTGCTGAAAGACAAAGTTTGTTAGATCAGTTGGGTCAGTATGTCAAAATGTAGTACCAGCCAATCAAGTGTGCGTCAAGCTCCAAATCTGCTTGGCTTTAAACTATCTGCAGAATTAGTGCTTAGATAAGGGCCAGCTATTGCTAAGACTGGACATCCACTCCTCATTGCAGGGTTCAGACAGCCTTCCCCACTATCAAGTGTTATCCACTCACTCACACTTTGTTCTCCTTGACTTATTGAACTCTTTGCAGTAGCTGGATGTGGAAATGTGTGTGTGTGTGTGTGTGTGTGTGTGTGTGTGCATTCATTCAATCATCACAGACTATTGACTGTCCTCAAATATAGTCTCTATATCATATGTATCTCTACTCTTGATCTCTCCCTTATTTTCAACCCTCTAAGGAACATTTTTCTTGCATGTAGTGCCTCTCCTATATATTTAACTAATTCAAAAGCCTCCATTTCTTGTGTCAGTGCCACTGTCCCTGACCAAAGAGCTTCTATTTCTAACTATTTGCATGCATGTGTGCATGCATGAGTGTGTGTGTGTGTGTGTGTGTGTGTGTGTGTGTGTGTGTGTGTATAGGCACACCACAGTTTCTTGCCACTGCAAACCAATGCCAGGTACTCATGTCACTTATTTTTAGAGAGACTGAGAGCAAGAAAGAGAGAGAATTGGCATGCCAGGGCCTCAGCCACTGCAATTGAACACCAGACACTTGTGCCACCTAGTGGACATGTGAGACCTTGTGCTTGCCTCACCTTTGTGTGTCTGGCTTATGTGGGATCTGAACAGAGATTGAACATGGGTCCTTAGGCTTTGCAGGCAAGCACCTTAACCACTAAGCCATCTCTCCAGCCCTCATGTCACTGTTTGCATCAGGCTTTATGTGGGTTCTGGGAATCAAATCTGGCCTGGAATGCTATGCAAGCAAGTGCCTTTAACTGCTGAGCCATCTCCTCAGCCCTGACCCTCTATATCTTAATAAATGCTTCCATCTTCTTTACTCTTGTCTTGGCTACTGTGCTGCTATCATTTGGATCCTTTTATCAGTACTACTGATATTCCAATCTTCCTAGCACTATTCCTAGCTCTTTATATCTCTTGCCACCATCCTACAAAGCAACTGACATGGTCTCTCATAGAGGAGAAAGATGGCATGACTCAGGAACAGAATACCTGCTTTGAATCACAGTATAACTACTTCATTGCTATATGCCTTAGTCTTCTTGTCCCTACAATAGACTTAATATTTTCCTCTTAGTTTTGCTGTAAAGATTACTTACAAGATGTAAGGAACTTGGAATCATGCCTAGCACTGTGAGTGCAGGTTAATTGTTACACTGCAATGCCCCCCAGAACATAGGCACTCATACTTCCTTTGTTATTAAGCTTCTTCATACAGTTTGTCCTATACAGAAATCCTTCTCTTGGCAGCCCCATTCAAATCATGGCTATTGCCAAGGCTCAGGTCAAACCCATACTCAGCCAGTGAGTGGGTCTTCTTGGATTACTCCAACCATTCACTCCTGAATCAAATTGATCTTTAAAACTGCCCAAGCCTCAGAGAGAGCATAGAAGTGAAAGCCTGGCTCTTCACCCATGGGTGCTTAATGTCTTTGGACTTTAGTTTCTTTCTGAAGAAAGTCCCATTTGCAAGCTTCCCTCAAAGACTGAAAGAGAACATGTAAAGCTCCTGTCATCATCATAAATATTACTACCCTTCCAGTTAAACTGTAAACCCTCCGAGGGCAGCTTATACTACTTCTGGCCCCTAGGACAGCCATGAAGAAATTAAAGAGATGTGGAGGTGGCCAACAGACTGAATAAGAGAGTCCTTTTCCAAGGCTTGTGACTAACAGTGCTCTCAAATCTTCCTATATTTACTATAAATTGCTTGCATTTCTATCATAAAATGCATTTTAATATACTGTCAAGAACATAAGCTGGTTCTGTTCTTGCTCTAATGAGGAAATATACTATCCACTTAACCTTTATCTAACTTTTATATGATATTAAGGGTTTTTAAGATTTGTTTTTACAAAATCCAGAAAGACAATACAAAAGAACAAAAAGAAATTGCCACATAGAGTAATTTGGAAGGTTTTTCATACCTAAAAAGGGAATTTTAAACCACAGCCTTAGTCATTAACCTTCAGCAGGCAGATAAGCAGCAGTGAAAGACACAGCCAAGGAAAAAATCTAGTGATATGTGACCCAGGTTCAGGAGGAAAGTAAGGACTCACAGGACAAGCTGGCGGAAGTGGGTGCTGTACCTTTGTCACAGCCACCCCCGCATGACCACCTGTGGCAGCCAAGGAGGAAGCAGACAACCCCCGCACACTTCCCAGCTGCATCTGGCAGCCACAAAGTGCGCAGGCATCGCCAGTCAACATGTCATGTTATATCAGTTATATCAGAAGCATCAACGTGAAGGGGGAAAATCTTCAGTTTGTGATGAGTAGTCTGTATAATCCAGATTCTATCACCACGCCCTAAAGCTGCAGTAAGGAGAGACCTCTCTAAATACACCCACATGGTCTTATGATAACTGCCAGGAAAGTACACCATCTTAGTACCACATATCACATTCTTGGGACTCTTAAAGGCTGGGGCAGCAAATCCTCAGGGAGCTGGCAAGAATCAAGTGGGGTTCCTGGGGCCTGTAAACCTTGCCTGCAGTATTCAGTGACAAAGGGAAATGTCCCTGCATGTACAAGCAGAGGCATTGCTCCTGGCCATATTTACACTCAGGCTGGACAAAAAAGAAAGAGAAAAAAAAAAGACCCATGGTCTAGGCCCCTATAGTGTTCTATACATAACAAAGCTGGATCTTACTGAACGGATGCAATACACAGTTTGAAGCAGTGTCCTTTGAGGAGGTTGCTTCAGAAAGCCACATTAGTCACAGATGGAAAGGAGAGAGAGAACAGGAAAGAAAATTAACAACTGTTCACAAGTCATTTTTTTTAACTTTGCTTAGTTATCTTTTATACTTTTTATAAATTTAAACAGCTAAATAAAATGTACCTGCACCATTTACATGAGAACACATCTTCTCTTCAAATACACCTTGAAAATTATTTGGTTTCCCTTCTCTCTCTTCAGAATGCATTCTTTTCATATTTAATTTTCAAAACTCAAGAACAAAAATTAAGTTCAAGGGGCTGGAGGGATTGCTTAGTGGTTAAGGCGTTTGCCTGCAAAGCCAAAGGACCTAGGTTTGATTCCCCAGGACCCACATTAGCCAGATGCACAAGGAGGCACATGTGTCTGGAGTTCATTTGCAGTGGCTGGAGGCCCTGACATGCCCATTCTCTCTCCTTCTTTCTCTGCCAAATAAATAAATACATAAAAATAAAATATTTTAAAAAATTAAGTTCAAATTCTTAACAAAACAATTCTTATCACAACACAATTCTTATCATTTCCAAAAGAAATCATCAGTGGGCATTAAAGCAAAAAAGTGGCTTTTAAACATACTCCCAAAATGTACCCAGTATTAAAAGAAGGAGTAGCCAGGAATGGTGGTGTACACCTTTAATCCCAGCACTTGGGAGGCAGAGGTAGGTGGATCACCATGAGTTCAAGGCCACCCTGAGATTGCATAGTGAATTCCAGGTCAGCCTGAGCTAGAGTGAGACCCTACCTCAAAAAAAGAAAGAAAGAAAGAAAGAAAGAAAGAAAGAAAGAAAGAAAGAAAGAAAGAAAGAAGAAAGAAAGAAAGAAAGAAAGAAAGAAAGAAAGAAAAAGAAAGAAAGAAAAGGGAAAGGGAAAGGGAAGGGAAGGGAAGGAAAAAGAAAAAGAAAAACAAAAAGACAAAAAAAGAAAAAGAAAAAGAAGGAGTAGTCATACATGACTAACAAAACAAAATGGAGTAGTCAAGGAATGGTACCAGAGTGACACCTGTACAAAACATTTAGTCCATAAAAGACACATTTTAAGTTAATATCATATTTGCTATTCTAAAACAATGTTAACTTACTAAAAATAATAGCAATGTTTCCTGTCCATTACCAGTACAGAAACTATGAGGATATTTCCTTATTCACATATTCCTACTTCCCGTGTACCTTGTTTAGAATTACTCTGAGTGACAGCACCAAGAATGAGATGGAGTTCTTCCTCCACCCATCCCGTTTAAGTTTGACACTTGTAAGTCCAAGATTCACATCTTGAGCTTTTTTGGCTTTAGGGTTTTTGTTGTTGTTGTTGTTGTGGTTTTAGTGGTGCTGGGGATCAAACACGCAACCTTTTGTATACATAGGCAAATTCTACCAGTGAGCTACATTCCAGATCTAAAAATGCGTATCTTCAAATGATCATAGATAGTGCTAATGAGTTTCAAGGATAGACAATGAAGTTTTTTGTTGACAAACTCTAGAACCACATTTCCTTCAAATGGAAAGTCTCTGGATAAATTTTTGTCTTCCTTCTAAGAATGTAAATCCTATTGTCTACAGAATTTCCTAAACAAGAGCCAATTTTTGTACAATTTTGAGCACTGTGGCTTACATTATAGTCTCTGAAATGGTATTTCATACAGTTTATCCCATTACCTTTTGTATTCCCAATAAACAATGCTCAGTTGCTCAGCCCTTACTATACCCATTGATGGTGGTTACCCTAATGCAAACTTCACTTAATTCTCCACTGTCATCTTTTAGAGCTTCTCTTGGAAAAGAAAGTTAGACCTTGAGAAAAATGTGAGTCAAATATAAATTTAGTACCAAGAGTTTTCTCTTCATTGTTGCTTCCAGAAAGGTGATAGGCAGCAAGCTTCCCCTGTCTTAGACCTTTCTGGGATAACTGCCTTAATATTTATTCTCACATAGTATTTGAGGACTTAATAGTTTGAAGTTTCTTTTCTTCTGAAGTATCACAAAGTCAAATGTCAGCCTCATCTACATACAAAAACTAATTATGCTACTTTTGTAATTTCAACCCTACATATGTGCCTAACACAAGAGCCTATGTGTGTTCATTCAAATATATGTTCTAGACTGTTCAAAACCAAGGATTTGGATGGCAGCATCAAATGGGAAACTATATAAATGTATAAATAGTGGCATAATCACACAATGGAATACTATATAACACAGAACATCAAAAATAAACTACTATACACAAAAATATGAATAATTTCATAAATGTTATTGAATGAAAAAAAATCAAACACAAAATAGTACATGTTTATTATAGCCATCTATATAAAGTTCAATACCAGGCAAAGCAAATCTATACTTTTTGGGAGGAGGGGTTATGTGTACAGACGGAGAGAGAGAGAGAGAGAGAGAGTGCGTGTGTGTATACACATGTGTGCACATATGCTAATGTGCATGCCCATGCATATGTATGCAGAGGCCAGAGGAGAATTTCAGGCACCCTTCTCTATTGCTCAATGGTACTTTCTTGAGATAGGATCTCTCCCTCAATCCGGAGCTGCTGTCAGTCAGTAAACTAGTGATTTTCTGGTCTTAAACCCCCAGCATACTGGGGCTGTAGACATACATAGTCATGCCCAGCTTTTTATGTGGGTTCTGGGAGTAGAACTTATGATTCTCTGGCCTGATAGACCTTCATGCTTAAGTAACAAGTGCTCTTAACCACTAAGCTATTTTCCCCAGCTCAAAATTTATGCTTTTAAACATCAGGGTAGTGGTTACCATAGACTAGGTAGTTACTGGAATGGGACCTGGGGATTGGAGACCCTAATAATGTTTTGTGTCTTCATCTGGGAGCTAGTTACAACATTATGTTCACTTTGTGAAACTTCATCAGTATGAATTTGATGTACATACTTTACATCTAGTATTATTCAATTAAAAAGTTAAATTAGCTTCTTTCAAGAAATAAATGTACAGGTGTGAGAATTTAAGAAGCTCAGCATAGCAAAATGGAACTTAAGAGCTGGGTTTGAATTCTAAATTTTACTATTAATTATTAGTCTTCTTGGCTCCCATTTCTACAAAGGCAACTGCAAAGATCAAATAAGATAATAGTTCAATTATTTAAAGCAAAATATATAGATAGATGTTTGTCACTGTTGCTTGAAATATTATTGTGTTTACCCAAGACTTTAAGTGTAAGTGTACCTATTACTCTAGCATTATGAGTCTTGCTAAAGACCTTTTAAACTAACCATCAAAGGTATGCAACACTCTTTCTACTAAATGCTAAAGCACTCTGGTCATCCTGTAATCCAGGACACTAACAAGGTTTTACCATCAGAGCTTCTGGAAGAGCATCATGCTGCATATGAGGAGATGTAAGGAGGGCCATCTCTCCCCAGCCCACTTCTGCTCATTCTTACTTGAGCCAGAGTCTCTTACTGATCTCAGAACTTGCCCATTTTTTTTTGTTTGTCTGTTTTCACAGGCTCTGATTGTTCTCAAAATTCTCTGCTCCCCTGTAGGACTGGGGTTCCAAACACATGTGGTCATGTCCAGATGTTATGTGGGTCCTGGGGATTTAACCTGAGCATCTCTCAGACCTCCTCAGTCACTCATAGTTGCATAAAGTGTTCTTAACCACTGACCCATCTCTCCAGCCCAAAGTAAACAAGTTTTATAATGCTACATTTTTTGCCAGCATTGTGAAGACATCTGTTGCTGGCAGTGGAGAGTGGGACATGAAAATGTGACTTAAGATGTTTGTGAGAGGTACTGAGATCTAATCTTTCCCTTCAGAAGAAAAAGTTACATGTGGTGCATATTATGTGAGGAGGAAAGCTATTCAGGTGACACATCTTATTCAATTCTCCTGCAGGTTACTTATATTTATCCCTTAGTTTAAATTCTGTCTTTTGAAAAAAAAAATGCTTTGTGACAGCCCTGTGAATATTTGAATTTGTTTATTGTTATCTTCAAATTAAAGCATCCTTTAATTCATTTGTTCTGCAGTTGTTCAATAAGAATTTATTGAATTCATAAAAAAAGAAATAAGGGCTGGAGAGATTGCTCAGTGATTAAGGCACTTGCCTGCAAAGCCTAATGACCCCAGGTTCCTTTCCCCAGTACCCATGTGAAACCAGATGCACAAAGTGGCTCATGCATCTGGAGTTCATCTGCAGTAGCTAGAGGTCTTGGCATGCCCATTCTCTCTGTCTGTCTCTCTTCTCTCTATCTCTCTCTCTGCTAGCAAATAAGTAAGTAAATATTATTTTTAAAAAGGAATAAAAAGACTCTCATTAAGGCAGAATTTATGTTTTAGGAAACTTTGCTATAATTAAAACACAATTATAACTCATGAAAATTATTAAAATGCCTATAGCACTTCCACTTTACAAAACCCTTTACTGTATATTATCTCATCTAGACATATATACTAAATATTACCTAAGCCAATTAGCAAAGTATAGTGTCTTTGAGCTATATACCAAAAGAAAAATAGAAAAGAAAATGTATGTAAACTGATATATCATGATTATATAGCCTTAAAGAACATTTAGTTATGAGATGTTTTCTTCATTTTTACCACACAGTGAAGAATGCTTTACATTTAATTCATTTAATTCTTTTGTTTTGAAATTTTATGGCTATCACATTAAGTATAGGCTTTGCAATGAATATCAAAAGAACAAAATGGGGAAATATTAAATGAATCATGGATTCCACTTGAACTTCATCAGTGAAAAGGCTAACTGGCAAGATATTTAGGTGGGGAAAAGATGAGTTTATGTAAGTCATGAACTTTGAGGGGGAAAAGAAAATAATTTTACTTTCCTGGTCTATAAACTTAAAGATAAGGGATATTGTGGAAAATCATTGTAAAATGCTCAAAGTTCAGATATTCATGTAAGGTCTAATTTCATAAATCAATGTGGTATGATATTTGCTTATTTGTTTGAGACAGGATCACACTTTGTAGCCCAGGCTGGCTTCAAACTCATAGCACATAGGTACCTGCATTGGCTTTCCAAGTGCTGGAGTTACAAGCATGAGTGACCATGCCCAGCTGAGAGTTTTCAATTTTTATTATTTAAATGTTTCTCTTAGGTATTCTTAAAAGATAACCAGAATACTAATCTACTTTGGAATTTCTAACAAATTTAAGAGGAAAATATTAAAGACAATGACAAAGAATCTTAAAGCAAGACCTTAGGACTATGTAATAAAAAGAAAATTTGGGGCCTGGAGAGGTGGCTTAGTGGTTAAGCGCTTGCCTGTGAAGCCTAAGGACCCTGGTTCAAAGCTCAATTCCCCAAGCCAGATGTACAAAGTAGCGCATGCATCTGGAGTTTGTTTGCAGTGGCTGGAGGCTCTGGTGAACCCATTCTCTATCTATATGTTTCTTTCTCTCTCTGTCTGTTGCTCTTAAATAAATAAATAAGAGAATTTTTCTTTTCACTGTTGTATTTTATTTAAATTCAACAGCAGTCCAAATGCATAGATAGCCTAACTTTTACATGGAGGAAGGAGACACATCTATGTAAAAGTAATTCGGCAACCATATTTGCTTGGTTTTTTGCATGTATGACCCATTCAGGTGTTCTAAATTGACAGTGTCATCATATAAACTGGTCATTTCCAGTTCTGTATATAGTAGACTAATTAAAAGCATTAAATCTTAAGAATTATGAGAGATCCTAAAAGCATTTAGCTGCCTTGATTTTAATAGGGACATGAATCCCCATGGAGATACTGATTAAATGCAAATTGTTGGGGGAGTTTCTAAAAAACTTCAGGTAATGTTAACCATATGCATCTTATACAGAGGACACACAGGTGTTAGGATAGTTCAATGAGATACCTACATTCCCTACTGTAAACAAAACAGCTCTCTTACTGTGGCCTGAAGGAGATGTTTCCTTATATAAAAACCAACTTGCATCAGTGACTTGCAATGCTATGGAAGACTAGCACCAATGGCTCCAACCTCTGTACTGGAACAGTTTACTTTCTTAACCCAAATGTAGGAATTGGCAGATATTCTTGTTAATGTCATCCTGCTGTTTGGGCCTGGTATTGTCTCTGGTAATTTTAAAAGAACAATTCAAATGAGAAGCTGATTCAGAAAATAACAACTTACACAAATTCTTAAAATTTTATATGTAATAGGTCACACATTTATATATAAAAAAAAAACCTTATACATTATAAAGAACATCATGGGGACCACCACCAAGATTAGGAAACAGGACATGTCAAAGCCCAGCAAGTTTCTAATGAGACCTGTCTTCATCATATCCCTTCATTGCCTCTAGAGAATAAACTGTTTTGTGATTCCTTAATTTTCTTTATAGTTTTACCATCAGTGTCTATCCTGAGATAATACATTTCATTTTGCTTATTTTAGGACTTTCCATGGATAGAACCCTACTGTACATATGTCTTACTTTTCTCATTCAACATTTTATTCCTGAGATTTACCCATTTTAATGTTTTTATTGGTTTAACCAACACTTACTTAGAACTGACTACATACCACCATCATAAGCATGTCACAGGTACCTATTTGTGTAATCCTCCAAACAGCCTTATTAGCTAAAGACTATCATTCTCTCTGATGAATAGATGGGAGAACAGGTTAAGGGATTTGATAAAAGCAGCAGATCTAAAATTTGAACCTAGATAAGACCCTTGCTCTTTGCCACAGCAATGCTGTTCCTCTACACCTCTAGTACATGTTTTTATTAGCTCATTTTTCATTCCAAAGACTATCTCGGTGTATCAGTATAACAAAATGTGTTTACTTAACTTAATGGTAATTGGTATTTGATTTGTGCCCAGTTTTAGCTTTTTAAAAAGTTTTTGTTTATGTAATATGCACACCAGAGTTTCTTGCCACTGTTAATGGAATGTCTTTTTGCACCCAGATTTACATAGGTGGCTGGGGAATTGGATCTAGGCTGGCAGGTTTTGCAAGCAAGCACCTTTAACTACTGATCCATCTTCCTAGGTCCCTGTAATTTATACTGGTGTCACACAACACAGAGCTGTGTGCCTAAAAGAATTCTTTACAAAGAGTAAGCTCCCAATATATTAGTGTTTTGTTCAAAATGCAATTTTAGAATAAATTAAAAGGTAATTAGGATCAAAATACTATTCACCTATTGAGAAGCAGTGCAATTTTAAACCTACCTAAAATCTTAGGATAGAAACTGCTTATAAGGAGTTTAAAATGACATGCTGAGGAGTCTGGACATTTTTCTATGGGCAGCAAGAAGACATAAATGATCTTAAAAGCAAGAGAGTCAATGAGTCCATTCATTATCCCATCCCACTCAGTAAGCCTTTAGTGCCTAACACTTGAAGCACTGGGAATAAAAGGTAAGAAGGTGGGCTGGAGAGATGCCTTAGTGGTTAAGGCACTTGCCTGCAAAGCCAGAGGAACCAGGTTCAATTCACCAAGACCCACGTAAGCCAGATGCACAAGGTGGCACATGTTTGATTCACCAGGACCCAGGTAAGCCAGATGCACAAGGTGGCACATGCATCTGGAGTTTGTTTATAGTGGCTGGAGTCCCTGGTGTACCCATTCTCTCTCTTTCTCTCTCCTTTTTCTCTCAAATTAATTCATTAATTAAAATTTTAAAAAAGATAAAAAGAATACCAGAGAGGTATGCATATTAAAGCTCCAAAATGCTAAGGAGATAGTGGGAGGCAAAAAAAAATGAAATAAAATATTAGAGAAAAAACTGACACAAAATTTACTCTAACAAAATCCTGGGGTTGAGGAGATGTCTCAGCTGGTGAAGTGTTTGCCTTGTAAGTATGAGGACCTGAGTTTAATTCCTACCCAACACCCATGTGAAAAATGCCTGGCATGGTAGCTTGCACCTGTAATCCCAACACTGGAAAGGTAAAGACAGCCAGATCCGTGGAGCAGTGTTCACTGGCCAGCCTACCTAACCTAACTGGTGAGCTCTAGGTCATTAAAAGAACTTGCCTCCAAAGAGGTAGACAGTGTTCCTGAGGATGATACCCAAGGTTGTCCCCTGACCTATACATGTATGCACACATGCACCCCCACACACACATACATACACATGCATTTATGCACACACACAATCTACTTGTGAGGTCACTGTAAAGGGTTGATTTCTCAGTCAGGCTCGTAAGGTAAGAAAACCTCTGGCCCAACAATTCAGAAACAAATGACAAAGGATAGCAGCACTTTAAAGGTGAAATATTAGAAAAAAAGGACAGCAAGTGAATGCAGGCATGCACATTCTTATTACAGTTAGAAGTTCAGTTTCTTTAAGTGCAGAATGTGGAAAGTAAAGCTCTTGGATAAGCCTTCTGTGGCAGAGC
Source organism: Orientallactaga sibirica (assembly GCA_036365145.1). Classification (NCBI taxonomy): domain Eukaryota; kingdom Metazoa; phylum Chordata; class Mammalia; order Rodentia; family Dipodidae; genus Orientallactaga; species Orientallactaga sibirica. Next base: position 2,520,153 of record JAEOAD010000020.1, read on the forward strand.
TGAGAGAGGTGATCTGCAGGAAAAATAAGCCAAACAAAAATGCAAGAATGCCCCACATGCAATCATAAACAATGCAAACAATGAATGCGAACTGTGGTACCCAGAGCCACCCCGACTGTCCTGGGGTGGTGACTAGCAACATCCTTCTACCTCTCCATGCTGGCTGACTCGCATTTTCTGTTAACCCTCTTCTTGGAATCTTTGACACTTACTCACAGAGCAACAGGGTTACTTAGCAATCCCACAAGCCCTCCACAATAGCTGCTGTGTAGGAGGCCAGCAGCTCTGTGGCCGTGGTCTCCACCAGTTTTTTTGTTTTGTTTTGTTTTTTTGTTTTTTTTCCTTTTTGCGTTCTGGGAGTATTTGCTTTTCAGCCACATTTCCCTCAAAACACAGTCCTGGCAGGACATACTTACTGCACAGATTTCTGAACAATGAAATAATCCACATTTGGCTGCTTGTTCATAGTGAAACTAAAAACAGTAAGATGAGAAACTATGGGGTTATCATTACACCTACAAAAAAAAAAAAAAAAAAAAAAAAAAACAGCTTTATACTCAGTGAAATTGAGAGGTCAGAACAAAAATCTCAAACTAATATTTTCCAACCTTTCACTAAGAGCAAGGGCTGAAACCACATGTTTTGAAGGTCCTGCACTGTTTTATTATTAGAAATCACAATTCTATTGATACTGATGAGTCACTCATATTTGCGGAAACAAGAACACTCGTAAATGATGTGTTACCGTCACTCGGCCTTTTCTTTATTACTGGTCAAAGAGTTTATCCAAGCTACAAAAAAAAGATCACTTCAGCCTGTTCCCACCTTTCTCTTTGCACTGAGCTTGTTTTAATCATCCTTCTCAGAAGAGTTTAGGATGATTTGATCAACTCGTATCCACAAAAGGAAGTTCATGTAGAAGCCTCAGAAAAGCACCATTTCACACTTTCTGATGAAAATAAGCTAACTTGAGCTCTGAAAACAGACTATCTTAGAAAAAAATCATGCCGGTCTTGGCATGAGCCACAGCCAGATGTTTTGTTTTTGTCTTTATATCAATAACCAACAATCAATGAAAACAAAGACAAAGCCATTATCACTTAGGGAGGGCTCCCTCGTCATTCCTTCTCCCTTCCCCACTAGGGCACACTGGCACCCACAGAGGGAGAAGTGGACCAGCTTTCAGTTATGCCAAGAAAGCCCAAGCTCAAGAATTCTGAAAAGTCCTTAGGGTGATAAGTAGTCAACAATACCACCATCCCTTCCTTTTGGTAGCCCTCTCCCTTCTCATATTAAAGATTCCCAGACTATAAAGAGAAAATCAGCTTCCTGATATTTCTCTGTGATTCTCTACACAGTCCCTACAAAGGCAAACATTGTTCAATTTTCTATCCTGCAAAAAGACTGTTTTTGGTGGCAGGAAGGAGAAGTGCACACAGCTCAACAATGACCACAGACCTGCAAACAGCCAGGCCCACTGGCCCCAGGACAGCACTCTCAGAGCAGTGCAGGGGGTGGCCAGCTGCGCACTGCAATAGCCGCATGAATCATCAAATTGTTCTAGGAAGCTGTGGCATGCTTGATGATGCTTGCATACATGAGGTACACACCTACCCAGAAAAACAAACACAGGGCACATGCAAAGCAGCACATGAGAGAGAATCTTCTACACTTGCAGTTCCTATTTTTTTTCAAGTTTAGACCAAAAAATACAAATACTCTTCCCATGGCTCAAAAAGAAGTGACAACTAATAGCAATTAATAACAACTCACTCTCAGTCTCAATGTGTGGAACAGCTGCATTCAAATTTTATGAGCCAGTTAATTTTAACTGGTTTTAATTTTAACTAGTTTTAACTGCTTTTTCTCCCTTCTAAAAAATCAACATAGCTGCCATATCAACCACAAGTACTGGTAAAGACAAGCACAGTTCCTGTTTTTCAGTAGGACTTACTTTCAAACCCACACTATCAAGATGCTTAACATAAGTGGAAATTTAAGTAACTGTTTAACGTGGGAGACTAAAACCTATAAACTAATTCAGGTCCCACAAACATTATGCAGCCATCCCATGCCAGACTTTGTCCTACATGTCATTGAGCTCTGTTCCTTTAATACAGGATACAAAAATCCACAGGGAGCTGGTTGTCAGGAACTCAGAACATTCACCCACAGCCACATTGCTGTATGCCCACAAGGCAGCATCCCAGGTCAGGCCATCAAAATATCTTAAACTTAAAATAGGAGTGAGAAGCTATATGCATAATTTAAAAGTAGAAAATGATACTGTAACAACTATGCCTAAACTAATGAAAAGAAACCCTCTTGACTGACTGATTTGGAGGAAATGTATAATTAACAGATGATGAGGGACACAGTCTTCTAAAGAACCTTTACACTTCGTTAGTTTCCTTCTGGTTCTTCAACAAGGCTTGCATGTCTAATTCCACTTTTTAAAACACTTCATTTTCCTTGGCATGAAGTATTATTAGAAAATTCCTTATATTTACCAGCTACTATTACTGATTTGGGAGAACTTCTTAAACAAGTTTTGTTCCAAAAATAGAAAGGAAGGGAGGAAGGGAGGAGGTAAAGGAAAAGGCGATGGCTCATCAGAAGTTGGAAGAGAAGAAAAAGTCGTAGAAAGGACTACAAAGAATGTACTAGAGAAGGGGACAGAAAGAAGGAGTCTGGGAGAATGGAAAACATGAAGGCAAAATTCACTCAAAGGGAAAGTAGGAACTAGAGAGAAGTCAACACTAGACAGGGACCTTCCAAAGAAAGACGACTACACATCCAACTCTAGGAGCTTGTCCCACATCAAAAGAAAGAGGAAGACAAAGAAACAGAAAGACAGGAGTCAGCGGATTTCCACAGGTCGGCACTAGATGGCACCACCAACTCAACATAGTATGGTAGCTGGATGGGTTTGTACTAGCAGAGTAGGTATGGAAGGGCAGCTCAGACTTTTTACCAGGCAATAACTCCATCTAAAGCAAGAATAGTTCTCATAACCAATCAGCCTCTCCTAATATCCAGATGTCACCACCATGGTAACAATATGGGGCATGTCAATTTTGAAATAAATTCAGTAAGTCAACTTTTATCAATGAAACTTAAGTAGGAAGGTAGGTGGGGTTGGATCCAATTGCTTCTCCCCCAACCCCTGACATGATTCAACATTCAAAGACAATAGACAATTTCACGGGGCGGGGGGAGAGTGTCACTGATAGACAATAATCACTAATTTTTTATTTTGTTCAAATATCATGTAACATTTCAACTTATGACATAGATTTATGTGATCAAATCTAGGGTCGGCAAGAAGAAGGTGAGATCTTTTAGATCCGCCCCCCCATATTACCGTGGCTTATATCCTCTGATCTGCTTGTGTCTATTCTATGCCCAGCACTGGGTTTATAAAGAACCCTCTTTTCCATTCACAGTGGCATTCCCATTACCAGGTTTCCAGTATGTAAGAGTTCTCCACTTCCCACCTCTAGCAGTTTGCTTCTTGAGAAGCCTTTGTCTGCTTTTCTGGTGTCTCCAAAAAGCAGTGTAATAAGTGTGATCAGTATATATACCAATAAAATTTTGTGTGTAAAACCCATTGCTGACATGAGTTTGGGGAGGGAATGATGGGAACTAGTTAAGGGCACTGGGTAGCCAAAAGGTAGCAGAGTAAAAGGCAAAAAACAAAGGCTATAAGACAACATGAGAGAGCTGACAGCAGTCTGCTTGGCTTCTGTACCACTAAAACAAGGACCATCATCCCTAATGCTGAAGTCCTGGGGGTACTGAAGCAAGGGTTAACTCAAAGTATATTTACATTTTATTCTTGCTGAATGGGTAACAGTATCTTTCACAGATAATTTCATTTTTTTTTTCAGTTTGACTCTTCAGGGCTTATTCATTTGCATAATATGGAATCTTGAACCCATATAGATATTCCACAAATCAATGTCAGTAATTCTCTCACTAAATCAGCAGCTTTAATTTAAGCTCATCATTGTTTGCATAGAAATCTTTATGTACTCATCTGCTTGATTTTTTAAATCACTTAAGACCTTCAACAGTGACACAGTAAGCATCTCTACATTTAGCTCCAAATTTTGAACTGAATGCTGAAAAGTAAGCATATAACAGTCATGTATTTCATCATCTCCCAAACCGATCCTTAATCTTGTGTGTATGTTCAAGCAGCTCCCAAGAATGTCTCTTGACCAAAGATGATAACCTGGTGTCTGGCTCAGGCAGAGTCAAGCTGAGTAAGCATCCTGAACAGTGACCCTGCAAACCCTTGGTAATCAGAGGACACTGTAAAGCCAACTACCTCACAGAGGCCTTCAAACCATTCAGATCTCCTCCAGCTGAGAGTTGCAACATGTTAATCTGGCAAGATAATCTCTCCCTGAAATTGCCTAGAATGAGAACAAAGGTTACCTACTTTCATCTGTTACTTGTAGCTAGTATTTTCAATCAGGAACTGTAATGGAATTGGTTATGAATGAAATTCTTCCTCCACGGTAGAAGGTTCTACCCATTAAAGAAATGGTTTCTTTCACTTTTTTCCTCCCCCCATCCCAAAAGAATGCAAATCTCTCACCTAAAAGGAGTATTAAGAGTGTTGGAAAATGAGCTGAAGACAGACCTCGAAGACCAGTCTGTAAAGCTCATGTTCTAGCTCTAATTCATCTCTTGCTTTCTCATGTCATCACTTTCACTAACTGGTCTTTAAATGGACACAACGATCTGAGGAATGCAATTGTTAGAATGTGTTGTGTTAGTGACAAGAGAAATATTCAATTCAGGGTTCCTGAGAGATTATTTTTTAATTTATCTTTCATATAAATATGAAACATTCAATGTTTCAGAATGAATTACTTATATTTCCAATGCTGAGACCTGTAACTGCAGATGCAGAAGTAGAAAGGGGCACAGCATGGTGGCTTTTGCATCAGACATCTACTGTTCAATCCTAGCTTTTTGATGCAGTGGCTAAGTGATATCTGTGGTTTGGCTTTCAAAGATCACACTTAGCTCTGTGTTTGGATGAGTTAGTGTAAGCAACACAGATTAGCAATCATCAAAGAAGAAAAAGAAAATAAAGGGGTTTTAGTATATATTATAGTCAACTTGTTTCAAATAAGTAGTTTCAACACTCCTACTAATTGTGCTACCAAGAAAGGTCTAAATAAGTACCCTTGATCTGCAGATGGAGGACAACCACCGCTGCTGCTCTGGGGAGATCAGGCCTTGACATTTTTTTTTTTTTTTTTACTGAAGAGCCTTAGTGAGTCTACATGACAGTTAACTAGAGGGGATATTCCGATCATTCAAACATTGTCACAATAGCCCTAACAATGCTCAAAGTAAGAATATTAACTTGTATTTTTTCCAAGTACAAAAAATGAACAGTACTTTTGACAGTTAGCAATTCTGTTTTTATCAGGCTCTAAACACAAAGGTAAATAAATCAATTCTGGACTCTACATACAAGAACTAGTATTTGCCAAAATGGTCCCAGGGGTTATATCTTGGTTTATGCAATACTCCAAAGGGTCAAAGATAGTTGTGAATTAATAGGATTAGGAGGCTAGAGGGGAAAAAAAAGCAAGCTTCAAGTTTTAACCTGGCTCTGTCTGAATCTCATACTACATACAGTTCCTTGGGGACATGAGCTACCCTAATCTCTTGACCTGGTTCAATTCCTCTACTATACCCTATAGAGGATGTCATGGTTTCCCTTTAGAGGAAAGCTGTTGTGAGTTATCTGTTTCTAACTGGTTCAAGTCATCCTTCCTATTACATAGAGTGCTTCATTAAGGTTGATATTTGGTATGTCTACAATGAATACAAGAGACATATGCTGGGGGCTGGAGAGATGGCTTAGCAGTTAAACGCTTGCCTATGAAGCCTAAGGACCCCGGTTCGAGGCTCAATTCTCCAGGACCCACATAAGCCAGATGCACAAGGGGGTGCATGCATCTGGAGTTTGTTTGCAGTGGCTGGAGGCCCTGGCGCACCCATTCTCTCTCTCTCTCTCTCTCTCTCTCTCTCTCTCTCTCCCTCTCTCTCTCTCTCTACCTGCCTATTTCTGTATCTCTCTCTCTCTCAAATAAATAAATAATAAAATATTTTTTTAAAAAAGAGACATATGCTTCTGTATACTGGTCTATTTCATAACATCCACAAGCAAGACAGGCTGCAAAGAAATAAAAATGCCAATAATCTATGGCTACTGGTACACTAAAAAAGCTACTGAGGGGCTGGAGAGATGGCTTAGTGGTTTAGGCGCCTGCCTGCTAAGCCTAAGAACGCAGGTTCCAATCTCCAGGTCCCACGTTTAGCCAGATGCAAAGTGACGCAAGGGCACAATGCTGCACTTACCCACAAGGGGGCACACGCATCTGGAGTTTGTTCCCAGCAGCTGAGAGGCTGCTGGCATGCCCATTCTCTATCTGTTTCCCTCTCCCCCTCTCCTCTCCAAAAAAAAAAAAAAAAAAAGCTACTGAGCATATATGTTCATTTTATTTTTCCAACTTGTAGAGTGGATATCACCATACTGGAGACTGCCAACTTTCAGCTTCACAGTGATGTGTCAGCCTTTGTGGGTAAGTGTGGAGAGTCACCAGCAAATTCCTGAAGCATCTGCCTAAAGTGACAGGAGAGAGAAGAGAGATGATGGAACAAGTCTAGAGTCATGGGGGACTTGGACATGCCAAAGTTTTCCTCTGAAACTAGCTAGGCATCTTGGGAATCTCAGCAGACTTGGGAATGACTGAAGAGGTATGAGGGCTAGAAATGGGGTTAATGCTTGGCAAAGATGAAAGCTGACCGAGGGCTGAGATAGAGCTATCAACTGAACATCACTGTGCCCTATTGCCCTCAGAAAGCGCACAGGAAGGTCAGGAGGAAAAGGACACATCTTGGAACCAAAGGGCATTTCATTATCAGGTTACAGAATAAAAGAGAAGTTAAGCAGGGAACGTGCTGAAGAAGCATGATTATATTAGTCACTGAGGAAGACAAAGAAGCATTTTGGCTGTAATGCCATGACTAGAATGAACCAGTACTTGAAATGCTTTCTATTTGAAAGATTTATTATTTTGGGGGGAGGGGGACAAAAGCTCAAGAAAAACCAAAGGCAAGATTCTGGCCTGAGTTTTGAAGTAGTAGTACTAGGAGGATGTCCAATTTACATACTCTTTAGAAAGATAATATCCAGGAAAGGTTATGGGTAAAACTGAGGGCACATCCCACTGTAAGTGAACAGCATGTTGACAGCAACATTAAATTTCAGTTTTAAGTTAACTAATATTTGAAATGAACAAACATGAAAAATGAGAAAAATTCAAAGGAAAACTTGAACAAATATTTTTTTTCTATCAAATGTCTCCAATACCAATAGGGCTGAAGTGGGAAAGAAGAAAAAGAAAAATGAGTTATACTTTGGGCAGTCCTGCAAAATATTTATCTCACATCAAGTTTTTAATTTGTAAACATTTACATAAAATTTAAATATGCATTAAATATATTGTCATACTATCACTGACAATTCAGTTTTCCCTTTTTCCTGTGTCTCTGCTGCTGCTTTCTTCCCTAACATGACTCCAGCTCTTTCCAAAACTTCTTACCTGGCTTGCCAAAGAAGTCCCAGTATTTTCCATCAGCCCTGACTTCTGAAATTTGACAGCCTCTGACAGGGTCCCATGTCACTGCAGCTCTTCAGCCGAGACAGGGAAACAGAGAACAGGGTGGCAGAGGTAAAGCTTACTGCCTAAATTACAGAAGTTGACAATCATGTTCCACATTGAACTGTTCATTGTTCCAAGTATGTGAAAATTGGAATCCTGTTCACTGAATGCTACAGTTCCACAGAAAGTCACAGTGCAATCTAGTCATTGACTCAAGGTGTATTGTGTATTACAGAGGAGAAAACAACTGGGAGATATTCAAGAAAATACACTGCATTTAGATGAAGTTTAGTTTGGGACTTTTCAATTGTGGTAGTTTGAATAGATGCCCCCAATATATTCAGTGTTTTATTAGCTTGTAGTTTGGATCTGCAGCCACCTGGCTGGAGGCAGTGTCACTGGGAGGATCTTAAGGTCCAGCCCTAAGGTATGGTGGTAGGTTTGACAGTCCAATCTAAAAATATGCAAAGTGTGCCTAGCTGGAGTTCCTGAAGTTTGCTGTGTGACTTTTGGTCTTGTGGCTTTCTGTCTCTCTCTGCTTGGACCTGTGAAAGCAGGCCAGCTTCTTCTGCCATTATGGAACTTCCTTTGGATCTATACGCTTCAATAAATCACTTCCTCCATAACTGTGCCTGGTCTAGAAGTTCATCTCAGTGAACTTGAAGTTGTCTGCCACAGAAATTGGTACCATAATGTGAGGTGAGATGAATCTGACCATGTGGATTTTGATCTTTTAGAACTTTTGCTTTAGAGGAATGGGCATGGACTTCGTGCTTGCAACTGAAGGTGGCTTCTAGAGTGGTAAGCCAAGTTTTATGGACTATTCTGATGACAGTTTGAAAATTCTAAGTGCAGACAGTATTGAACTTGGAGGCTTAGCTTATGAGCTTTCTAAGGGGAAGGAAAGACTGTAGAAGACTTCGTTAGAACTGGGCTACTAGCACAAGGGATGGCTGTGTTCTGCTGCCCAGGCCCAGAGAGTTTGGTCAAGATTAAATATGTAATGGATTGATGGGCTTGGCTAAAGATATTGGACCAAAAGATTTAATATTTAAAGTTGGAAAACCTCAAGCAAGTTAAAATTAGAGGCACTGAGACTTGTTTTTAGGTTACTGAAGCTGCTACTGTCAATACATTAGCAATCTTAAGGCAGATGGCCCAACTTTTTTACATTAAAACAATGGAGAAGATGCCTGAGGAAAGACTATGATAGAAATGCAGACTCTTCTGGGAAAAAGTTGGGTGGAGAAGGAATCTACTTTTCAAAGTTATGATTTATTTTGCCCCTGAATTAAGAATATGGCTTTGTCCTGGACACTTGGTATTAGTTTCTTAAGCATGAAAAAATGTGTGGAGTGGTCATGAATTGTACAGAGATCCAGGAGCCACTGCTGAGATGCAGCATCAGGCAGGGTATGATGCCCTGATAGGCTGAAAAGTCTTTGGAAGAGGGACTGTGGTTTGCATGGAGACTCAAAGATGTTTTGGATATACCAGGACTGTGCAAGAGCTACCATGGAGTGCACTGTTGGCCTGGGATGGAAGTGTTCTCTGTCTACTCTGCCCAGCTGAAGGGGCAGAATTGGAAAATCTGGAGACTCATCTCTGATTATATTGGACTTAAACTGCAGAAGTTTGATGCTTGCTTGATGGTAGTTGAGTTTGCGTTATTCTAGTCTCTCCTTGCTATGCCTTATACCAGTTGAAAATGTTTACTCTGTGACTTTATATGTTGAAAGTATGTAACTTGTTTGATTTTACATGACTTACAGCTAAGAGACAATCTTGAATCCCAGAGGAGACTTTTTTAAATCTTAAGTTGGTCAAGACTGTGGGGACCTTTTAAATTGGACGGAATACAATTTACAATGTGTAATGGTTTTACATCTATTGGGGACCAGGGGTGGAATGTGGTAGTTTGAATAGCTGGCCTCCAATATATTCAGTGTTTTATTAGCTTTTAGTTTGGATCTGTAGCCACCTGGCTGGAGGCAGTATCATTGGGTGGATCTTAGGGTCCAGCCCTAAGGTATGGTGGTGAGTTTGACATCTCAATGTAAAGATATGCAAAGTGTGCCTAGCTGGAGTTCCTGAGGTTTGCTGTGTGGCTTTTGGACTTGTGGCTCTCTATTTCTCTCTGCTTGGACCTGTGAAAGCAGGCCAGCTTCTTCTGACATTATGGAACTTCCCCTGGATCTGTAAGCTTCAATAAATCCCTTCCTCCATGACTGTGCCTGGTCTGGAAGTTTATCTCAGCGAACTTGAAACTGTCTACTACACCAATTCTGAAGAATGACCATGAGGCTCCTACCTGACAGGGTTTCTCTACGAATCAGTGAGATAGATGCATGTGGTGAAGTAGTCAGCACTATCTAGCACAATGTTAACAGTCACTAAATCACTGAAGTCTCTAGGCACTAAATAGCAAGTTACCCCATTTGGATGGTTCACACAATAGATTATTTGCCTGCAGAGAACAACATTGTGCCCATGGTATTAATCATTTGGCCCTTCAGATTAAATATTCTACTAAAAAGGAAGGTAACAATCCCTAAGTGAGATTCAATGTTGAGATTTTTGTTTCTCTCACATCTTTATATATTTTTGATCATTTAGTATGCATGCACAAATGTGCGAGGTCTTCAAGAATAGGTAAGCCCAGAAATATTAAACAATAAGATGCTCTATTCTATTTAGCCATGGAAAGAGGTCATTTGCAAAGCTAGCTAGAGCAATATTTTTCAAAAACTTAAACCTACATTTTAAAATCTAGACACCCATCTTCCCTTGGAAGAAAAAAATCAAACACAAAGCCAGCATTCCCATAGATTCCTGCCTGGCAACAGCAGACAAGGAGTGCAACTAAGTGGCTGCCTGTATCTCTGTTATTTGCCTTCTCATCTCACAGTTTTTGGGGTGCAGTGAAAAGTGGAAATGAGGCCCCATTGTTTAAGATTAAGGACTTCACAAAACAACAGCAGGATTTTAAAATGGGTGCAAGATCCTTTTGAGCAGAAGAGGGCAGGGGGCTGTGTGCAACTGTCCTGGTTCTGGATCATGAGACTGGCCCTGCTCCTCACTCCTTAGACAAACAGCAAGGTACCAATATACCTATGTATTCACTCATTCATCCAAAGGTTAGGCAGCATTTGAAACAAGCCATACGGTATGCCCCTGAAAACTGAGGTTCAAAGCCTACAGCAGTGGGAGCTCAACATGGGAGCCTGAAAACGCTAGGATCTCTTTCTTCCTTGTTAAGACTAGATTCACACCAGGGACAATAAGGGAGAGTTAATCCAAATAAAAGTACATTGCTCCCAACAATACTGATTGGTCTGGACCCTTCTGCTGGCATCACAGGAGCCTCGATTACAAATTCTGAGGAGCAGCTCACAATCGCTAATGAATAACTAAGTCCCATCAGCTGTGCAGGCAGAGCTCAAAAGTGAAGAGCTGGCCTGTGAGAGATTTGAACATGAACCTGACCATCTGGCTCTCTGACATTCACTTTGATCACAAAATGAATTGCAACAAATTGAAGAGCACATGGCTAGAGTTAATTGTCTCATCTGTAATCTGAACCTACTTTTAAGCACTTATTATTACTCTCTATCAGGTGGGAACATTTCCTCCCATCACTGTGAAGTAAGAGCATTTTCCTGATGAACTGTAATGGATCATTAAATTCCATATCTGAATGACAATCCCTTTCATTTATTCAGTGCCTTTCATCGAGGGATTTCAAGGCGGTTTGCAAATAATGAAGCCCCTCATATAGCAGGCAGAGGTGAGTGACTGCAAGGGACTTACCTAAATATATTGAGTCAAAGGACATAATTCAATAGGAGGAGAATAAATGGCTTCCTCTTAGATACTGGTAGGAAAGTGAATTAAGGGATCTTCATTTCCACCATCCTTTTCTGCCTCACTCCTTCTTCATGGAAGACTGTGATGTGACTTACACAAAAGACTGAGAAATAACTAATGGGGTGTTGATAATTTAGCTACAAATTCAGATATCTACATGCATGAGGAAAACAGATCTCCTCATGCAGTCTGAGCATCTACACTACAAACCGACAGTTCAACCCACCTGCAAGCACAGATAGCAGAGAAATCATAGTCAGAATTATTTAGATTACCACATGGCAAACCACAAACCAGAACCATTCAAAATCAGAAATGAAAATATTATCTAAAGTACTTTATGGTTACATATTACATTTCTGGTACCCACCTCCTTCAGTTGAATGATATCCAATGGCAAGTAGTATCAAAGTGGGTAATCAATACATTTTAAGGGTCAGAATACCAGAAAGGAAAAGTATTGCAGCTGTTGAAAGTTTTGTGGTAAAATTGTAAACTCCTTGAAATCTGAATTTATAATAGAAATGCTAACAGACCTTTCATGGGAACAACACTATAGCCATCTCTCACACAGACTAAAGACTAATTCTAACAAGGTGTCATTTTTGACTTGAGTTTATTATTACCTGCAAGAATGAAAATTGACTTTTATTCATGAGCTACAGGAGACCCAAGCAACTCACATTTTAAACGGGGCACTTGCTGCCTTAGGGAAATAGTCCTCTCCACAGGAAGAGTGGCAGACCGCCCTGCACTGTTCAGCTTTTTGCGACAGCTCAAGCTTCAGAGGCTTAACACGCCTTTCCTACATGTTACAATTTAATGATCTGAGAAAACCGTTATCAGAGTTTAACATCGCTAATTTTACTTTAAACAGACAAAAGCCGTGTGTGTGTGTGTGTGTGTGTGTGTGTGTGTGTGTGTGTGTGTGTCCGCGCGCGCGCGCGCGTGCGTGCGTCAGAGACAGAGAAAGGGAGAGAAGCAAGGGAGAGATCTCAGTAGGCATCATTTCTACCAAGGTCCCCGCTAGGCAAGAAAGGATTTTTATCTAGAGTAATTGCCCTTTTTAGTTAAATACACACAGCAGATGAAATTTACAGAGTGAGAGACTGCAGCACTAGACAGGGAAGGTGAAAACCTAGAAACGCTGCATCTCCACCCGCAAGCCCTCAGGGAGTCTGCAGCTCGGTCTCCAGAGGTGGCGCTCCCTCGCCACTCTGGTTTCCCGGTGGTCATCGTGGAGGTGATGGCGGTGACTGGACCCGCAGACCACGAGGCACACCTTCTCCGGCCACACACAAAACCATACGGTCTGCATCCGTGCAGGAACTTCCCCCAAGTTGCCAAACTTGTGTACGTGCAAGAACATGCTAGGGATAACTCAATGAGCCTATGACCCCGAGTCAAGGGTGTGCGGCACTTGACACACACACACATGCACACACACTCAGACCTTTCCTGCTTCTTGCAAATTTCCAGCAATTCCTCGGTCAGAATGAGGTGGCCTGGGTGCTCTCTCGAGTCCCTTCTAGCGGGCACCTGGGCAAGCCCGCCGCCCTGTCCACGGCGCTGGGCTCTTGTAACCCATGGGGTGAGCAAACCGCAAATACAGAAAGGGGTCCCCTGGATAAACTTGTCTCTTGGGTATAGCTCTGGGGCTCGAAGACTGGCGTGTAGGTGTGGGTGTGTGTTGCAGGACCTTCAGAATAGGGGAATGCAGGATGTCTCTGTGCAGCCAGGAGCTCCTGGGGTTGAGCCCCACCCGACGCATTCCGACTAACCGATCTTTGGCCTGGCCGGGATTTTACCTAGGCCCCGCAGCTGCCTCTTTCTAGAGCCCTAAACTTGAGCTCTGAGCCCTGCCAGTTGCGGTGGTCCGGGCCACGCCACAGTGGCTGACAGCTGAGCGCAAAAGCGCAGCATCCGAGGTCTTCACGGAGCAGCCCCGGGCGCGGATGCAGGGAGGAGCCGCTGGCCAGGCGCGGTGAGCTCAGGCTGGGAGCCGGGACGCCCCGGCTCGGGGTCGCGGGTCTGACAGCTGCTCCAGCTCGCTGGCCGCGCGCCTCCCTTCAACCCGCCCTCCCCACGCCTGCCTTATGACCCTCTGCTCCTCCTCCCCCTGCTGTTCCAAAACAGCCGTCGACGCAAGCAAAATACAATGCCGCCTCGCCCGCCGCCCGCAGCCGCGTCCTCGGGCTCGCTCCCACCCCCTTCCCGTTCCTCGAAAATCCCACAGCCGCGGGCAGGGCGTGGGGCGGCGTGCGCGCCGGGCGGCCGGGCTGCTTCCCGCCGCGTCCGCACGCCCTCCCCGCCGCCTCCTGCACCACGGCCGCGGCCCGGCCCGGGACTCACCTCGCCGGGAACTTCGCGTCCTCTCGGCCGGCAGCCCCCTCCCGGCGGCGGCGCGGTGGGCGGTTCGAGGGTCACGGAGAGCTCGCGGAGGGGACGCGCATCACATGGCAGCTGCCTCGCGGCCCCCCGAGAGTGCTGGGGAGGGGGAGGGGCAGGGCCCGGAGGCCGGGAGCCGACGGGAGCCGGGGGCTCTGGCGGCGGGCGGGCAGGTGGTGCGGCGGGCGCTCGCGGTGCGCTGTGCGGCCGCAGCCCGGGCGTGCACGGCCACTGCTGCTGCCCGGCGGCGGCTGAGGCGGCGGCTCGGCGCTGTTTGCTGCGCGCCTCGCGGCTTGCGCTCGCCCCGGAACGCCCACACTCTCAATCGCTACATTGTTGACATTCGGCGCTGACGTCATCGGCTCCTCATTCACAATAACTTTACGGGAGCCGGGCAGCGCACCTCCCTGGCCGCTGGGGCGCCGTACGCCCGGCGACTAGCGTAAGCCGCTCCGCGAATGGCGCTCCCGGGCTGAGGCGAGGGCGGGCGCGCGCTCCGCCGGCTCGCGGGAGGGGGCGCGCCTCTCGCCCGCGGCCACCGGTCTCCCGGCTTTGTGCTGGCCGCCTGGCTCGGCCTAGCCTCGGCGGGCCTTGGAGAACAGGTTAGTGATGAGGGCTAGTGTGGCACACGCAGATGCTGCCCAAGCCCTAGATTCTACAGACCTGGGAACCTGGGATCTATCATTTCCCTGGAGGGACAAGAAAAGATGCGCCAATGACCGACACAAATCTAGCCTGGCCTCTTTTGGGCCATGACTGAGAGGCTCCTGGCGCAACAGAACAGAGTCCAGATGTTTGAGTCCTTTTCAGAAGGCCCGCCCTTCCTTCTGAGTGTGCCTCTAAACCCCCAGGCAGGATCTGTAAGAGAAGCTCAAATGAGGAGCAAGCCTTCCCAATGTAAGCTTCAGCTCCTGCTGCTTTGCAGCCCCTGTCCCCTGCCTTTTCCGCTGGACAGTGCCAGGGTGCTGTTGCTACCCCTTAAAGCCAGAAGAAAGCTTGGTGGTGGTGGCTAGAATTTTAATGGGAGTAATTAGGTCTTAGATTGAACGTACATTTGCAATAAAATAAGATTGTGTTCATGTTGTGCTGGTGCCTAGGACATCACCCCTTGCCACAGCCAGGAAACTGCAGTGCTTCCCCTGAGCACCTATAACAGCTCCCTTGTGTAAGGCAGTATTCCGTATTATTACATGTGGTGCTGATTTTTAATGAAGATTATAAAACTCTGGCTGGCTTTACTGAGGGAAGGATCATAAATCTGTCCACTGTAAAATGAACATTAGCATATGCTGAAGAAGCCACAAAGCGTCACCTTGAGTCTTGTGAGATCATCCAAAGTGTTGAGGGAAACCACCTTCACTGGAGGACACAGGTTTGAAAGGACTCATTCGGAATGAGTGTATGGAAAAGTAAGAGCAGGCACAATGAAGGAGCAAGGCGCTGAGCTAAACCTTCTGGCTTTCAGGTGAGGAAAAGTCTCAGAGCCAGGAGTAGCCTTGAGTCTTCTGGCTTCTGATCTAGTGCCTCTTGGGACAAACACTCTGCTTGGGAAGTTCCTACTTTGACCTCAGGCAAGAAGAGAATACTGATCCCTGGCCTGCCCTACTCAGGACCTTTTTTTTTTTTTTTTTAAATTTTATTTACGTGACAGAGAGAGAGAGAGAGAGAGAGAAAGAAAGAAAGAAAGAAAGAAAGAAAGAAAGAAAGAAAGAAAGAAAGAAAGAGAAAGAAAGAAAGAAAGAAAGAAAGAAAGGGAGGGGGGGAAGCGAAAGAAAATGGGCCCATTAGGGCCTTCAGCCACTGCAAACGAAATCCAGACCTATGCATCACCTTGTGCATAAGCCATATGCTTTTGTTGGTCCTGGGGAATTGAACCTGGATCCTTTGTATTTTCAGGCAAATGCCTTAACTGCTAAGTCATGTCTACACCCTGGGACCATTTTTTATAGTCTTATGGATAGCTCTTCCTCTGTGTTCCTCTTTCTTCTCAGTTTGTAGGATCAAAAGCTTTGTACATTGTAATAGCACCAATAAGGGCTTTCCTTACATGAACAAAGTTTGAAATTTTTCCCTGTTATAAAATCATTTCTTTTCAAATAGTGCATGGCTACTGTTTTCTGTCTCCTGGTTTCTGGGTTCATATAGATACAACAAAGGCTGATAGGTGCTTTTCATTAGTCTGATTGACTAAAGAATCAGCTGTTTGGGTCTGAATTCTCAAGTATGAAGTAAGAAAGCAAACAGAGATGAAAAACTGGTAATGCATCTGTAATTGTCAAGTTATGAAAACGAATTGCTTGTAAGTCTGTCCAGTTCTGCCGTCATGCCCTCTGTGGCTATTAAAATGACGAAGCCTTTGCCTTTCAGGAGCTTGACCAAGTCTGGTGGCAAGTTAGTCATTACATGTTGATTTTCAGTAGTTACAAGTAGCTTAATTTGAATTAAGCTGTGAAAACGTGTATTTGGAACTTATGAAATTAGAATGGTAAATGAAGTACTGGGTTTGTTTTTCCCAGCTCTGCCACAGAGGATAGGCTGTGTGCGGCCTTGGCACCTTCAAACTGCTTGCTGGCCAGTCTCTGCACTGTGCACTTCAGACATTTACGATGGGAAACAGATGCAAGATGTTCTCTCTGTATATTTATGGCAGTAACTTGAGTGGAGGTCATTTTATTTCCCATGCCTGGAACATTCAACTCTTTCTGATACTATTTTTCTTCTACACAATTATTTGTGTGTTTTGATATGGAATATTAATTTTATCTGTGATTTATTTCTAAGCAAGATATGGTGCTGATGCTGTGCACAGCCTAACCTGTCCTCTGTGGCAGTGCTGGAAAAAGTGCACCCAGTATTTGACTAAGTCTAATTTCATACAGTTCTGAATATGGTTTTCAGGATTTAATTCAAATATCCTATAGAAATAAATTTAAAAATGAAACCAAGGATAGTAACATTGTATGATGGCATTGACTTACCCAGCTTTATTTATAATAATCTCCTTAATTTTATAAAATAAAACTGAAAAAAACTATAAGGATGAGGAAAGGAGGGCAGATCAAAGACAAGGCAGTTCTGGATCTTATTTTCATGTTGCCCATGCTCTATGCAGGCTCTAACAATACTGAGAAGATACAGTAATTTTCTTAATGCAAACTAGTAGGCCTTATGTGTGGTACCTTGAATAAGGCATAGAAAGACAAAGTTAACAGCCAGTTAAATCTGTCAAAAGAGAAAGGATGCTGAGAGGAAGAAGGCCAAATCCACAAGGAACTAAGTACCAATTGAAGCTCTGCTGAAAAGACTTCTCAGTGGGAAAAGCTTTTCTAATTGTGACTGGTATTGACTAGTTCAAAACCAGAAAGTGTGAAGGATATCTAAACCATAAAACTTCATCTTAATAATGTGCACATGCCACTTTGGAGCAATTGTTGAACTCCCTGCTATGTGATAGGTGTTTTATGAGCAGAACCAAGCCTCTACCCTCATGGAATTCTCATTCCAGTAATGAGACTGGGATGGGGGAGGGAAACTGACAAGGAGACAGACATATGTACATCAGCCAGATTGTATATTATGATAGATTGGGGGGGGGCGCAAATAAACATAGGTGAAAGGGTTCAGATGTGATGCATTGGCTCTTAAATTAGGTGATTGGAACAAGTAAGTTATCTAAATGAAAGAGCTTTCAAGAAGAAATATAAGTGCAACAAGAAGGCAGCCCCTATAGCTTTCTTGGGAGAAAAGTGCTTCAAATATGAAATAGAATGCCTCAAATATGAAATAGAGCAAATTCAAAGGCTCTCAGGTACAGTAGACTTGGTATACTCCAGGAGCAAGAACAGTAAAGAGGCCATAGTGTCTGGTACAGAAGGGCAGGAAGAGGAGTAGCAGCAGAAGAAGCATAGAGGAAGCCAGCAGATGATCCATTAGGCTTTTGTTGCAGGCAAAATGGAAAGACATTTATAGGGTTTCAGCAGATAAATAATATGACCTGGCCTCAACTCTAAAGAATCACTATGTATGCAAGGTAGAGGGGAGAACAAGGACGGAATCCAGGAGAGAGGTCCAACCAGAGATAGAATCAGTGTGACATCAATATTGAACATTTAATACTGTGGGAGAGGACAGATAGTGGGGGAGAGAGAGAAGAGGAGAAGAGAGAGAAAGAAGAGAAGAGAAGAGAGGAGAGGATCAGGGAATAAGGTTCTAGAGAAACCCAACATTTTGAGGTCAAGAAAATAAAGAAGATCAAACCAAGGAGACTGAGAAGGCAGAGGGCAACTGAAAGCCAAGTAAAGAGTACATTTGGAAAAGCAGAGAGTAATCAGATGGGCCAATGCTATTGATGGGGAGGAAGAAAGGAGGAAGGGAGAACAAAAAAACATTGACTTTTTCATTTGATGACCTGCCTTTGCCAGAGGGAAAGGTGGTAAAGATAAACCTTAGCAGGAGTCGATTTGAGAGAGGAAGTGGAAGAGTGTGGGCCACTTGTTAGAGGAACTCTATTGTGAAAGGAGAAATAGGAAAACAGGTAAAAGCTTAGGGAAGAAATTAGAGCTCATTGGTGGTGCAGGTAATGGGGGAAACTGTCAAGTGAGAGGGGATGACTTCGGGAGTGAAGTTATTGAATCAGAGATTAGAACATTATATAAGAGCAGAACCAGTTCGTCACTACCAACAAGGAGGAAGAAAGTTAAGTGGGCCAGGAAAGAGCACTGGAATGTGATATTCAGAGGTCTGGAGAGCCCTTGTGTGAGTAGGTCTGGTTCCGCAGAGGGCTAAGAAATGGGCTTATCAACTGACAATAGAGTAGTACAAGGTATGGAAATTGGGGGAGAGACAAAAGGTGTGAACTATTTCAAGGAGATATAGGATTATTGGGAAGCACAGAGGGCTTTGGAGGGTCACTGTAGGAGTACTTATGGGCATGCTATTGCTAATAAGGATAATTTTCCATTGTTTCATATCTCACATGTTCAGAAAAATGATTACTATACTTTCTAGGGTAATGAGGATCACACAAAATTTGTCTAAATTTGGATAGCAGCCTTTTCTTTATGAGATCTCTCTCTGTATGATCTCATTTGAAGAAAGTTGCAAAGGCATGCATATGAAAGATGTTTGGAAGAGTTTATATATAATACCAAAACTATTCTTTCAAAAGAAGAGCATACAAGGTTTGCTTAACCTTTAAGCAATAAAAGTTTTAAAATACAAGATGTATGTAACTAAATTCTACTAAGAACTTAAGTGCTGTAGGCACAAAGAGGGGAAAAATCATGAGAAGGTGGAATTTGCATTTATTTATTTTGAGAGAGAGAGAGAGAGAAATGGAGGGGGGTGAGAATGGGTGTTCCAGGGCCTAAGCCACTATAAACAAACTCTAGACAGTGTAACCCCCTGTGCATATGGTTTACCTGGGTCCTGGGGAAATTGAACCTGGGTCCTTTGGCTTTACAGGCAAGTGTCTTAACCACTAAGCCATCTCTCCAGCCTAAGAAGGTGAAATTTGAGTTGAGGTTTGAGGACAGGAAGACTCCATAGAGGAGGAGAGGTAGCTGAAAAGTCAAAGTAAAAGGTCCTACAGAGGCTGGGCTTCTTTTTCCTTTTCTTTTCTTTTCTTTTCTTTTTTTTCTTTTCTTTTCTTTTCTTTTCTTTTCCTTTCCTTTCCTTCCTTCTCTCCCTCTTTCTCTCTCTCTCTTGATTTTTCAAAGTAGTGTTTCACTCTAGCCCAGGCTGACCTGGAACTCATTAGTCTCAGGGTGGCCTTAAACTAAAGGTGATCCTCAAACTCAAGGTGATCCTCCTATCTCTGCTTCCCCAGTGCTGGGATTAAAGGCATGCACCACCACACCCAGCAGGGCTTTGGTCTAACCAAAGCATCTATGAATCTGATGTTGAGAGACTATAAGGTGTCATGTCAGGAAGGGTGGTCTGAAGTAAAATGCACAGGATCATCAGTCTTGAGGTAAGACAAGGCAATGATCATTGTGGACAGCCTGTGTTTGAGCCCACATTTGGACCAAGAGGTCTGCACTTGGAGAGCATCCAAACATGTCCAAGCTTGTAGACAACACATTACACTGGAATACCCAGACTGACAAGCCTATAGCTGTATTCCTAGTAAGTACATGGTCTTTTGACTGATTGTACAGCAAGGACCAGGTAGTGGGCAAGGTAAGGAAGTCATTCCCAGGTAAGTCTGTGAGCCTATCCACAGTGCCTTAATTCAGAGCAACCTGCCTATGAGGCCTGGGGCATCATCCCTGTGCCCAACAGGATCCAAGTGACCATCACACTCTAAAGTCCTCAGGCAGTGAATAACACCAAACACAGGTGTACCACATTTTATAAAGAAAAATCTACTTGACAACAAATCAGAAATAAATCCCATCACTATCATAATAGGAGACTTCAATACCCCACTATCATCAATAAACAGATTATCCAAGCAGAAAATCAGAAGGAAAATAATGGAGCTTAACAACACCATAGACAAATTAGACCATCTGCAGAAGATTCCACCCTAGTTCTACAGGATATACATTCTTTTTCTTTCTTTCTATTTTTGGCTTTTTTTGAGGAAGGTCTCACTCTGGTCCAGGCTGACCTGATATTAATTATGTAGTCTCAGGGTGGCTTCGAACTCATGGAGATCCTCCTACCTCTGCCTCCCATGTGCTGGGATTAAAGGCATGCACCACCATGCCTGGCTAACACATTCTTCTCAGCAGTTCATGGAACTTTCTTTAAAATGGATCATCAGCAGTTCATGGAACTGTCTTTAAAATAGATCATATATTAGAGCATAAAGTATGTCTCCAAAAATTTAGGGAAATTGACAAAACTCCCTGTACTATACCTGACCACAATGCATTAAACTAGAAATCAATAACAAGGGAAACAACAGAAAACACACCAACTCCTGGAGACTGCACAACTCACTACTAAACAACAAATGGGTCATGGAAGAAATTAAAAAGGAAATCAGGGCTGGAGAGATGGCTTAGCAGTTAAGGCACTTGCCTGCGAAGCCTAAGGACTCATGTTTAACTCTCCAGGTTCCACGTAAGGCAGACACACAGTGATGCAAGCACAGAAGGTCGCACATGCACACAAGGGGGTGCACTCATCTGGAGTTTGATTGCAGTGGCTGGAGGCCCTGACATACCAATTCTCTCTCTCCCTCTCTCTCCCCCTTGCATTTAAAAAAGGCAGTCTTTTGGGCTTGCCCCCCAAAGAAAGGAAATCATGAAGTTGCTATAATTGAATGATAATGATAACTCATCATACCAGAATTTTGGGGACGTAATGAAGCCCCAAGGGGAAAATTCATAGCACTAAGTGCCTTCATATCAAAGACAGAGAGAGTCCAAATTAATAACCTAACCATCCTTCCATAGGAATTAGAGAAACAAGAACATTCCAACCCCAAGATATCCACACAGAAAGAAATAAGACCAGAGCAGAGAAGAAATCAATGAATTAGAAATTAAGGAAATAATTAAAAGATTGATGAAAGCTGGTGGCACACGCCTTTAATCCCAGCACTCGGGAGACAGAAGTAGGAGGAGCACCATGAATTCGATGCCACCCTGAGACTATGTAGTGAATTCCAGGTCAGCCTGAGCTAGAATGAAACACTACCTTGAAAAACCAAAGGGGGGGGGGAGATTGATGAAAAGAGCTGATTCCTCAAAAAAAAAAAAAAAAAAAGAAAAGAAAAGAAAAGAAAAGAGAAGACCAATAAACCCATTGCCAATTTGATCAAAAGGAAAAAAGTCTCAAATTAACAAGATCAGAAATTAAAATGGAGAGATCAGAACTGACACCAATGAAATGGAGGAATCCTCAGGTCATATTTACAAAACCTCTATTCCAATAAAGTGGAGAAGTTGGAAGAAGTGGATGAATCCCTAGACACATACTACCTCACCAACCTAAACTCAAAACAGATAAACTTCCTAAATAAACCTATTACAGCCAATGAGATTGAATATGTAATTACACACCTCCCAACCATAAAGAGTCCAGGGCCTGATGGATTCTCAGAAGACTTCTTCCAAACCTTCATTGTAGAATTAAAACCACTTTTTCTCAAGTTATTTCACAAAATTGGCAAGGAAGGAATGCTCCCAAACTCCTTGTATGAAACCCACATTACTCTAATACCAAAACCAGATAGAGACACAACAAGAAAAGAAAATTATAAATCAATATGCCTGATGAATCTGGACACAAAAATTCTTAATAAAATCCAAATTAAAGAACACATTAAAAACATTTCCACCTTGATCAAGTAGGCTTCATTCCAGGGATGCAGGGATAATTCACCATATAGAAATCAATAAACATAATATACCCCCACATAAATAAACTTAAACATAAGAACCACATGATCATTCCAACAGATGCATAGAAGGCCTTCAACAAAATACAGCATCACTTCATGATCAAAATGCTGGAGAATATAGGGAAGGAAGGACCATCCCATAATATAATAAAGGCTATATATAAAGCACCCAAGGGCCAAATCCCAAATCATACTAAATGGGGAAAAACTTGAAGAGTTCCTACTAAGATTGGAAACAAAACAGGGGTGCCCTCTCTCACCACTGCTCTTCAACATAGTGCTAGAAATTCTCTCAGAAGCAATAAGACAAGACAAAGAAATAAAAGGGATACAAACTTGAAAGGAGGATATTAAACTATTTGCAGATGATATGATTTTATATATAAGTGACCCAAAAGACTCTACCAAACAACTTTTAAGGGTGATAAACACTTTCAGCAAAGTGGCAGGATACAAAACCAACACACAAAAATCAGTAGCCTTCCTACATGCTAAAGACAAACATATGGAGAAAGAGATCAGTGAAATTGTTTCATTTTCAATAGCCACAAAAAATTAAATATTGGAACTTCACTAACCAAGGAAATGAAAGATTTATACAATGAAAACATGAAAACACTGAAGAAAGAAAATGAGGAGGGTATAAGAAGATGGAAAGACTTCCCATACTCATGGATTGGAAGAATAAACATTATAAAAATGGCCATTTTACCAAAAGCAATTTACAGATTCAATGCAATACCTATTAAAACTCCAGCAACTTTTTTCACAGAGGTAGAAAAATAATCTCAAAATTCATATGGAACTATAGAAGGCCTCAGATATCCAAAACTATCCTCAGCAAAGAAACATTTCAAGAGGTATCACCATACCTGACTTCAAATAATACTACAAAGCTATAGTAATAAAAAGAGCATGGTACTGGCACAAAAATGACATACATATCAATGGAACACAATAGAAGATCCAGACATTTCATCAACTACAACTACCTGAATGTGGACAAAGGAGCCAACAATGCACACTGGAGAAAAGACATTTACAACAAATTGTGCTGGAGAAATTGGATATCCACATGTAGAAAAATGAAACTAGACCTACTGCTCTCAATGTGCACAAAAATCAACTCCAAATGGATTAAAGACCTTACTATAAGACCTGAAATTCTAAACTTATTGGGGGGAAATAGAACTCTCCAAGATATGAGTGGGGAAAGACTTCCTGACTAGGACCTCAGTTGCTCAGGAAATTAAACAAACACTCAAATAGTGGGACCTCATGAAGCTAAAAAGCTTTTGTACATACAAGCATACCATAAACAGAGCCAACAAACAACCCACAGAATGGGAGAAAATCTTTGCCAGATAGATACCTAATATCTAGACTGTACAAAGAAAAAAAAAACTAAGCAATAAAAAAATCAAACAATCCATTCAAAAACTGGGACAGAGAACTAAACAGAGAATTCTCAAAGGAGGAAATACAAATGCACAATACTCATTGAATGAATTGTTCAATATCCCTAGTCAAAATTAAAACAAAAAAAAAAAAAAAACCAAACAAACAATTTTGAGATTCAATCTTACTGCAATCAACATGGCAATCATCAAAAAAAAAAAAAAAAATCACATGACAACAAATGCTGCCAGGCTGTAGGGAAAGAGGAACTCCCTTATTCACTGTTGGTGGGCAAGCAAACTGGTGAAACCACTATGGAAAACAGTATGAAGAGTCCTGAAAAAGATGAAAATTGTTTTACAATGTGACCCAGTTATTCCACTCTCTGTATCCACCCTAAATACTCCACTCTCTACTTCAGAGATATTGCTCAACCATGTTTATTCACAACTCTGTTCAAAATGACTAGGAATTGGAATCAACTGAGATGTCCATCAGCTGAAGAATGGATAATGAAGATGTGGTGCATTGACACAATGGAATTCTACTCAACATTAAGGCAAAATGAAATAATGAAATTCACAGGAAAATTGATGGTCATGGAAAATATCCTGTGAGGTCACACAGACTAAGAAAGACAAATGTCACATGCTTTCTTTCATATGTGGCTCCTAAACTGGACCAATGGAAGAAGAGTGTAAAAGGGAGTGAGCATTAATACTGTGGGTGTGTAACTAGAATAAGACCAGGAAAAAGAGGAACTAGGAGGGGATACCAGACAAATCCGTAGAGAGAATGAATATGGTGGTGGTGGGGGGTAAAGCATTTGGAGAGATCAGGGAAAGGGAGACTGGGGAGGAGAACTACACAAAACCAAAGACTAAGGCAGTGTGCACAATAGGAACCTTCCTCCTGGAAACCAGTATACAAGGTAGAACCACCAATTAAGGGTAATGGATGGCCCAGACTGAAATGCCCAGTAGAAGGTAGAGAAACCTTAATCCCTAAACTATGGGTTCTAGCTTGTAGGTCCCTGTGCCAGATCTGGGTTAATTCCCACAGAAAGCATTTGGAAAGGGCAATTCACAAGATGCCCCCCCCAAAGGAAGACCTTTGCCAAGCACTTTGTTACCTGACATAGCTAAAAGGTAAGATCCTATTGCTAAAGACACCACAGGCTGCCATCTCAGAATGCTGACAGACAATATGGGAAATGAGAGGAAGCTAGTCCCCACTTGCAAACCCTCAGCACTGGAAAGTGCTATGGGAGCTACTGGGTGACAATGGTCACCAACAGCATGAATAAGCAGGAGACCCTGCAACCCACACAGCCCACCAGCCGACAAGAACTACATGTTTGTGCAATAGTGGCACACAGCCCTTGTGGGTAACCTAATACCCTCCAATTTGATATGAGGTCTACTCAGTGGAAGAGAACTCATAACTGGTATGGGGAACTAAGTCAGCAACCCGTGGCTGGGAAAATCATAATACCCAGAGAGAAGCACTCAGTTTTCTGTGTACAAGTCGAGTGGGTAGCCTCATCAAAGTGTCTCTCAAGCTTCTAGGCATATCCCCTTTGATTAAAACTTCTCTCACCCTTGGTCTGAGAATTTGTTTTATTTTACAGATGATTGAGAACACTGGGGAGATCCAAAATCCATCAAAAGAAAAAACAGCTGAATACTTGCGACGAGATGTGCTACCTCTACCACATCTGTTGGGGTATAGAAGAAACTGCAGAGGAAGCAGCTACACAAGTATTTCTCCCAGTGCTAGCCCAACATCCACATCCAGGAAAATAGCAAGAAGCACTGTGGTAAACTGAAACACATCATAACAAAACTACAGAAAAGTCAACACTAACTGATAACACACCCACTAAGGCTCAGGGACTACTGAAGAGGGGGTGGGTAGACTGTAGGATCTACAAGGTGGGTAAAAACACCCTGAGACTCAGCTTCCCCCAGAGACAGAGGCTGTAATTACCCCACAGTGAATACTAATAACACTACTAAAGAGGGCCTACAGGGAAATGGGGACTGCGGTAGGGGACATATTACAACTTGTGTCTAAAAATTAATTAGTTAATAAAAATAATATAAAAATATAATAAACACAGCAGTAACAAATAAAGCACATTTCATAATTAAAAAAAAAGTAAAACACACATGTCTGCTGTCATGGCTAGCAAGTGGCACTGAAATCCTGCAGTAATGAAAGGCCATTGTGATGATGGTTTGTTAGTTTTCAAAATGTAGGTTTTTCTTCCTTCCTCTCCCACTGGACAAGACCTTATTATACCTGTTTGGCCATAGATGCAATCTGATAAATTTCAAATTATTGTGAAGATACTTTTCTCTAATAAAAATATACTTAAAATTGAATTATTGCCCTCAACCCAACTGTCCCATAAAACTTTTTCCCTCAGGAGACATAAATACACATATATTCACCCTGCTAGGCTCAGACGTCAGACCAAAGTACAATTGCTCCAAAACCAATTTTGGTGACCCAATGAGTTTATTGGGGTTGCTTACAGAGCAGGGGGAGGGATTGTTTATAGGAGCAATGGATGACTCAAATACAGCTACATCACAGAAAAGCCCTCCCCAGCTTAGGTGATGCCTCACAGGCACTGTACAACCTGCAGGCAGCTCAGCTGGTCAGTCTCTCCCAAGCAGTTGTTTACCTTTCATATATCCTTAGGGAAGGGTCTTTTAAGTTTTTTTTTTCTCTCAGACTACTTGATTTCTTGACTTCCTCCTCCTCTAAAGAGGGAATGTTTTAATTCAGAGAAAATTGCTGCAGAACATTTGTCAGCCCCTCAACAGGTGTTTGCTACTATAACCTTGGGAAGTACTCATGATCTTTTATGTTTCAGCTCTCTGAGACTTGTTGACTTCTTGACTTCCTCCTCCCTCCTGGAGGGAATATTTCAATTCTGAGGATTTGCTATACAACACCAGTTTAAGGTTTTTTTTTTTTTTTTTTTTTTTTTTTTTGAGTGGCAACAAGAATTGAATCAACTAGGCCTATAGCAATTTCCCCAGAGAATATGTAAAACCATATTTACAGTTTCTAATCTATTTTTAAAAATTATTCATGTGATATTGTTACACAAGGGCGTCCAACCTGAACAGTGCTAACAGCCATGTGCTGGGCAGCACAGCTGGGCCTTGTACACATGAAGTTTCTAGCACAATATAGATGGAAGAGGAAATCTTACTATGGAGCCCAGGCTGTCTTCTAGCTCCAAGTCTTCTTGTCTTGAAAGGGCTGGAGTTACATATACGTGCCAATAAATGAGAGAGTTTTGGGCCTCCCTTGTCTCTGCATTTTCCCAAAGAACTCTCTGCAGGTAGATCCACCCCCTCTCACACCCTTAGGACCTCCCATTTCTGTCTTCAAGAGTTAGGTATACAGGGAAACCTGGGCCTTGGGGCCAGATTTGAGTAAGGCTTTCAGTAGCCTTTCACTGAAGGACATTGAGGTGCACGTTGGGCTTCCCAACTTCAGAACTTCCAAGTTTACAGGTTTCCCAGGTCTTGTCATTAGCAAGCTCCTGTTGGTAAGTTTTCTCAGTCCTTCATCTTCTGAGATGGAAAGACTTGTATTATGAAATTGGGTTTGTCTATAATGAGTCTCAGTATTGCTTCTGAATGAAGCCTCAGAGAAGCCTGAATAGGCAAGTTCATTGGCTAGCTCTGGTAATAGAAGCAGATGGTGAATCAGAAACAACAACAACAAAAATAAAATCCAAAGAATCAATGAAACAAAGAATTGGTTCTTTGAAATGATAAACAAGATTGATAAACCCTTAGAAAATCTGGTGAAAAGAAAGAGAGAAGATCCAGGAGTGGGGGCACATGCCTTTAATCCCAGCACTTGGGAAGCAGGGTTTAGGAGGATCGCTGTGAGTTCAAGGCCAGCCTGAGACTATGCAGTGAATTACAGGTCAGCCTGGGCTAGAGTGAGACCCTACCTCAAAAAACAGAAAAACAAAAAAGAAAGAGAGAAGAGACACAAAATAATAAAATTACAGATACCATAGAAATTAAGAAAATCACAATGACATACTTTAAGAACATCTATTCTACTAAGTTTGAAAATCTGAAAGAAATGGATGATTTCCTAGATTTATATAACCTTATAACCTACCAAAATTAAATCAAGATGAGATAAATCATTTAAATAGACGTATAAGAAGTACAGAGATCCAGGTACTTATAACAAATCTCCAAAGTAAAAAATGTCCAGGTCCAGATGGATTCTTTGGTGAATTTTGCAAGGCCTTCATGGAAGAACTGACACCAATGATTCCAAACTTTTCCATAAAATAGAAAAGGAAGGAATTCTACTGAACTCCTTCTTAAGCCAGCATCACCCTGATACCAAAACCAAAGACAGAACAAAAAAAAGAAAAATACAGACCAATCTCCCTCATGAACATAGATGCAAAATTTCTCAACAAAACATTGGCAAACAGAATACAAGAATATATCAGAAAGATCATTCACCCTGACCAAGAAGGCTTTATCCCAGAGATGCAGGGATGGTGCAACATATGCAAATCAATAAATGTAATACACCATATAAATGGACTAAAGGACAAAAATCACATGATCGGGCTGGAGAGATGGCTTAGCTGTTAAGGCGCCTGCCTCCTAAGCCTAAGAACGCTCATTCCAATCTCCAGCAGTTCCAATCTCCAGGTCCCATGTTTAGCCAGATGCAAAAATGACACAAGGTGGCTGGAGAGATGGCTTAGCGGTTAAGGCGCCTGCCTGCTAAGCCTAAGAACCCGGTTCCAATCTCCAGGTCCCATGTTTAGCCAGATGCAAAGTGATGCAAGGGCTCAATGCCACACTTGCCCACAAGGGGGCGCACACATCTGGATTTCATTCACAGCAGCTGAGAGACTGCTGGCGCGCCCATCTCTATCTGTCTCCCTTTCCCTCTCTGTCTGTCTCTCTGTTTCTCTCTCCAAAAAAATAAATAAAATAATAAAATTTTTTTTTAAAAATGACACAAGGGCGCAATGCCACACTTGACCACAAGGGGGTGCATACATCTGGATTTCATTCTCAGCAGCTGAGAGACTGCTGGTGTGCCCATCTCTGTCTATCTTCCTCTCCCTCTCTCTCTGTCTCTCCAAAAAAAAAAAAAAAAAAAAATCACATGATCATCTCAATAGATGCAGAAAAGGCATTCAACAAAATCTAACATCCCTTCATGGTAAATGTCCTACAGTAACTAGGAATAGAAGGAATATATCTCAACATAATAAAGGCTATTTATGACAAACCTACAGCCAATATAAATGAGGAAAAACTTGAAGCATTTCCATTAAAATTAGGAATAAGACAAGGGTGTCCACTGTCTCCACCTTTATTTAATATAGCACTAGAAGTCTTAGCTATAGCAAAAAAGCAAGAGACACTCATAAAAGGGATACAAATTGGGAAGGAAGAGACAAATTATTCTTATTTGCAGATGATATAATTCTATATATAAAGGACCCTAAAGACTCTACCACCAAACTGTTAGAGCTGATAACCACTCAGAAATTAGTAGCTTTCCTATATACTAACAACAAACATGGGGAGGAATCTTTCCCATTCACAATTGTCTGCAAAAAAAGTACCTTGGAATAAACCTAACCAAGGAAGTGAAGGATCTCTACAATGAGAACTTTAAAACACTCAAGTGAGAAATTTCAGACGACACAAGGAAATGGAAAGACATTCCATGTTCTTGGATTGGAAGAATAAATATTGTGAAGAGCCAAAAGAAGGCTATGTCTCCTTACAATGCAACTGTCCAGGCAGAAAGTAGCCTCACTATCTATGACCTTGCAGTACTTATCAATACCTGCACAAGACCCTCAAAATAGGAGGAAAAGATAATGACATAAAAATGAAAGAGAGACTAATGGAGAGAGGGAGGGGATATGATAGAGAGTGGAGTTGTGAAGGGGAAAGTGGGGGAAGGGAGGGAAATATCATGGTTTATTGTCTAGAAGTATAGAAGTTGTCAATAAAAAATTATAAATTAAAGGCTGGAGAGATGGCCCAGAGGTTGAGGTGCTTGTCTCCAAAGCCTAATGACCTAGGTTTGAGTCCCCAGTACCCACATAAAGCCAGATACACAAAGTGGCATATGTATCTGGAGTTCATTTGTAGCGGCTGGAGGACCAGACCTGTTATGCCCATTCTCTCTCTCTCTCTCTCTCTCTCTCTGTGTGTGTGTTTCTCCTCTCTCTATGCCTATAAATAACAACTAAATAAATTGTTTTTAAAATTATAAATTAAGAAAAAAGAAAAATGCAAGGAAGAGGATGATAAAGTGAACTCTCAGGAGCCACTGAGATGTGGCAGTGTGAAGGAGCATTGAAATCCCTGTTTGGAGACCATTTTATTGAGCTATGAAGATGTACCATGGATTGCAGAGTAGACTCAAAGATGTTTTGGATGTACCAGGAGTGTGGAATGCCTGCCATGGAGATCTGCTTGCTGTGTATAGAAATTTCCCCTGGCTGTGAGCAGTGCACCTGGAGGGGAAGAATTGGAAACCCAGAAACTTAATTTCTGGTTATAGATGTTGGACTTGGAACTGCAGATGTTTGATGTTTGCCTGCTGGTTATTGATTTGACATTGATCTAATCTGTCCTTGTTATGTCTTTTGCAAAGGAAATGTTTACTCTGTGCCATTATGAGCTGGAAGTATGTAACTTGTGCTTTGATTTTACAGGGCTCACAGGAGATATTCTTGAATCTCAGATGAGACTTTGGACTTTTGAACAATATTAAAGTTGGTAAAGACTATGAGGACCTTTAAGTTAAAACAAGTGTAATTTGCATTATGAGATAATCATGACTCTATGGGCACCAGGGATTCAATGTGGTAGTTTAATGTAAATGTCTGTTCCCATAGACTCAGGTATTTTTTATTAAGCTTCCTACTTAGTCAGGAGGAGCCCTGCTGGAGGAGATGTGTCACTGGGAATGGATCTTGTGTTCAGAGGTAGCTTGAGCTTTTGCTGTGTGTGCTTGCTTGTGTTAGCTTTCCTCTCTCTCTGCTGTGGTTGTTGAAGAGAGCCAGCTTCTTGTACCATGATGGATCTTCCCCTGAATCTGTAAACCTGAAACACTTTCCTCCTATAAGCTGCTTCTGGTAAGGTGTTAGCCCCAGCAACATGAAGGTAACTACAACACCACACCTGAAAAACACTACCTTAACCGTTTATTTTTATCTGAGAGAGAGATAGGAGAGAGCAAGAATCAGATGGGGATGGGTAGAGAATTGGCTCATCAGGGCCCTTGCCACTGCAAATGAACTCCAGACACATGTGTCACCTTGTACATCTAGCTTACGTGGGTTCTGGGGAATAGATGCTGTGTCCTTAGGTTTCACAGGTAAACATCTTAACTACTAAGCCATCTCTCCAGCCCTACCTTGACCATTTTTTAAGTGTACAGCTTAGTAATATTGGGAACATTTTTATTGGTGTGGGTATGTTTCCATCTCCATCATCCATCTCCTGAGTTCCATTCATCTGGCAAAACTGCCTCCACTGCCAACTCCCCTTCATCCCTGACAACTACTCTTTTACTTTTATCTCTGTCTCTATGAATTTTACTATACAATGTCTTTATTTATTCATATTTTTATCAACACTTGTTTTCTGGGTGTGTGTGTTTTGTAGCATCCACCCTATGGGTATGAGGTTGTATCTCTGTAGCTTTTATTTGCATTCCCCTAATGGCTAGTGATATTGAGCATTTTTATGTACTTGCTGACCACTTGTATATCTTTGTATGTCTATTCAAGTTCTTTGCCCATTTATTAATTGAGCTGCTATTGAATTTAGAAGTCCTTTATAATCTCGATATCAACTCTTATGAAGCATATGATTTGCAAATACTTATACTGTTCTATAATTTTTTCACTCTGTTGACTGTGTCCTTTGATGCACAGAAGTTTTAAATTTGTATGTAACCCCATTTGTCTATTTTTATTTATCTATTTTTGCTGTGCTTTTGGTGTCATATTCATGAAATCATTGCCAAACTCAGTCTCAAGAAGCTTTTTATTTTTATTTTTTCTATAAGTTTCAGTTATTAAGTTTACTTTAATCTGTTTCAGTTAATTTTTGTACATACTATAAGGTAATGACTCAACTTCAATTTTTTGTATATGAATATTCAGATTTCTCAAATACAGTTTGTTGAAGGAATGCCTATTTCCCCAGTAAATGGTCTTGGTAAGCTTGCTAAAAATTCATTTATCTCTATATATGAGAACTTATTTCTAAGCTATATTGGTTTTTATGTATCTGATTATATGCAAGCACAACATTTGAATTACTATAGTCTTGCAATAAAAATTGGAATTAGTCTAGAACCTCTTAATTTGTCTTCCTTTTTCAAGATTATGTTGGTTACTCAGTGTATCCCTATGGTCCATTTGAACTTTTACATTTTGGCTTTTAAAAAATGCTATTGGAATTTTAATAGGGATTGCAAGTCTAAACCACCTTGGATACTAACATTATTAAATCTTCAAATCGATGAACATGAGATATCTCATCATCTTTATTATGCATTCTTTAACCTCCTTTAGCAATTGTCTTATCTTAATCTATTTTTACAATTTAATACATGTAAATAATGTATTTTGATCACATTAGCCCCACATAGGATACAGTTTTTATACAAACTTCAAAAAGTCTTTTTCAATTAGTTTACAAAGAAGTAGGTTTCTACATCAGTTTTTCATAATCCTCTGTTTTGATTAATCACTCTCTTCCTATTCCCCATCCCCTACCTTCATCTTCAGTATTCCCCCCTCTAATTTCATATCATATATGCTCTACTCTGCTCCCCTCAATGCCTCCCCAATGGCTCCTTACTGGCTTCCTGGACTCTATGAACACTCCAAATTAATATGACAATCTAAAAGTAAAAGCTAGGATTTGCATATGTAAGATAAACATGTAATAGTGGTCTTTCTGAACCTGGTGTACACAACATTTTAAGTTCCATCCATTTCTTGTAATTTTAAGATTTATTTTTCTTTTCAGTGGAATAGAATTCCATTGCATATATGTACATTTTTGTTATCCATTCATGTAGATGGACATCTAGGCTAATTCTATTTCCAAGCTATTGTGAACAGAGCAGCAATAAACATGGATAAGCAAGTATCTTAGTAGCAGGATATAGAGTCCTGGAGTATATGCCCAGGTATGGTATTGCTAGGTCATATGATAGATCAATTTTGAGCATTTTGAGGAAACTCCACATTGATTTACACAATGGCATTCCTACCAATAATGAACAGTTTCCCCACTTGTCCACCAGAATTTGTTATCATTTGTTTGCTTGATGTGTTAACCATTCTGGCTGGGCTGAGAAAGAATATGAAAGCAATTTTAACTTGCATTTTCCTAATGGCTAAGTATGCTGAATACTTTTTTAGATATTTATTGACCATTCTTTTTTTCTTTTGAGAGCTCTTTGTTCAATTCCACAGCCCATTTTTCTTATTAGGCTGTTTGTTTTCTTGATGCTTAGTTCTTTGAGTTCTTTGTATATTATAGATATCAATACTTCGTCAGATGTACAGTTAGCAAAGATTTTCTTCATTCTGTATAAAAGCTTTGTAATTTCACGAGGTCCTATTTGTTGATTGTTGGCCTTATTTCCTGGGTAACTGAAGACCTATTCAGAAAGTCCTTGCCTATGCCTATCTTACTATTACTCAGGATTGCTTTGGTTAGTTTGGTTACTCTAGGTCTTTTGTGTTCCAATATGAATTTTAGGATTTTTTCTATTTTTGTGAAATTTTGATGGAGATGCATTAAATCTGGAGACTGCTATTGGTAGGATGTGCATTTTTATAATACTCATTCTTCCAATCCATGAGCATGGGAGGTCTTTCCATTATCTAGTATTTCCTTCAGTTTTCTTCCTCTGTGTTTTAAAGTCTTCATTCTAGGGATGGCTCAATGGTTAAAGCACTTGTCTCCCAAGTCTAACCAACCCAGTTTGATTCCCCAGTGCCCACGTAAGCCAGATACACAGAGTGGTTTGGATCATGTGTTTGGAGTTCATTTGCAATAGCTGGAGGCCCTGGCACCCATACTCTCCCCCCCCCCCGCTCTCTCTTTCTGTATGTTTGTATCTCTCTTGCAAAAAAAAAGTATTATTTCTAGAGATCTTTCACTTATAATTGTTTTTCTTTTTTTGTAAATTTTATTTATTTGCAAGGAGAAACAGAGAGATAGTGAATGGGCTCACCAGGGCCTGTTGCTGCAAATACACTTCAGATGCATGTGCCTCCTTGTGCATCTGGCTTTACATGGGTGCTGGGGATTTGAACTTGGGCCAAACCTGTGCTAGCAGGCTTACAAACAAGTGCCTTGAACCACTGAGTCATCTCCCTAGCCCTCATTTATAATTTTTTGCCTCTTTGGTTAACTTTCTTTCCAAGTATTTAATTCATTTGATGCTATTATAATTAATTGAGTTTTTAAATCTCCTTTTGTAATTGTTCATTTATTTCCCCAGTTTTGAGTTGAATAATTTGCTCAATTTTTACCTTTTTCTCTGGTTTATAAGCTTCAGGGAGGCAGAAAAAGTGCCTGGTTTTACTCATAGCTGAATTCTAAGTTCTTTGTAAATATAGCACCCAACCCTGAGTATGTACTCAATAATTATTTGTTAAGCTAATTTATTAGACTTCTATATGTGAACAAAGAATATACGGATACTGAAGAACTGGAGTTTAGGGATACAGTCAGAGTAAATAATGAGCATTCCTGTTGGTACACTAGTAGCAGGTTCATATAACATCAATGACTAGCATGTTGAACACTCACTCTTCTTCATGCTTTACTTGAATTATCTACCTTTGTCTTTGGGTAACTAAGTTGTCCCAATACACCTGTTGTTTAATTAGATTATTGTGGGTTTCAGCACTGAAAGTTTCACATTGCAAGAAGCTTTGCAGTCTGGGGTTGTGTTGACACATTTTGTGCTGTTATTACAGAATACCTGTGACTAGGTTAAATTGATGAGAATAGAAATGTACTTTTCAAGGTTTTAGCAGATGGAAAGTCCAAAATCAAGGAACTTGTGATGTCTAAGCCCCACAGCAAGGGAGGGCAAATTACAAGGTACACAGAGTTTAAAGAATTTCCTGGGACTGCGTAGATGGCTCAGTGGCTAAAAGAACTTACTTGCAAAGCCTGTCAGTCTACGTTTAATTCTGCATTGCCCACATAAAGCCAGATATACAAAGAAGCACATGTAAGTGGAATTTGTTTGCAGTGGCAAGAGGCCCTGGTGTGCCCATTCTTTTCTCTGCCAGCAAATGTGTGGGCTTGGTCCGGATACCAAATGATGGCAAATGGCACTGGTGGCTATAAGGAAAATAGCAAATTGTGCTATATGAAATTTCCTAAAATAAAAGATGGAAACTTGTACTATGTGCTGACAGAATGCCAAAGACTGCTTTCTAGATTTGATGTTCAGATGTGTGCCTCACTTCTTTCTAACTTAGATTGTGTCATTTATCATGGTTAAAATTGGGTTGGGAAATATGAGCCAGAATGGCCTTGTTAGTAGGAAGCATCAAGACATAGAGGGAGACCTTTGCTTTCTATGAGCTTTGATGGTACCATTTCCCCTGCAATTCCTGTGGAATCACCTTACTTCACACCCTTCACTGATCTTTGGCTTGTTTCTTCTTTCCATTACAGTCCTGTTCTTCTCAGTGTGTGTGTGTGTGTGTAGAGTCAGCCACTGTGACATCATGAATACCACAGTAACCTTGTGTCTGGAAGACAGTATTATAAAGCACTCCCCCCTTCTTTGGGTCTTACATTCTTTCTACTGCCTCCTCTGCAACAGTCTCTGAGCTTTGGAGGGATGATAGAAGTCTCAGTGATGAGCACTCCACTGTCACTTCTCAGCACTTTGGTGAGTTTTGCTTCTTCCTAGTCAGATGGTCATGGTCACCACCACCTGAAAAGAGAAGCTTTTCTATGTTGAGTGCGAAGTTGGTTTTGATGCCAACTCCTATTTTTATTTCTTTTTCTCCCCCTCTCTTCCACTCTCTGAAGCACTAACTTGATGGTGATCCTTACAATTTGTAGCAGACAATTTTAGGTTCACTGAGATGAACTTTCAAACCAGGCACAGTTATGGAGGAAGGGATA
This sequence comes from Orientallactaga sibirica, assembly GCA_036365145.1. Classification (NCBI taxonomy): domain Eukaryota; kingdom Metazoa; phylum Chordata; class Mammalia; order Rodentia; family Dipodidae; genus Orientallactaga; species Orientallactaga sibirica. Next base: position 2,556,086 of record JAEOAD010000020.1, read on the forward strand.
TTTATTGAGCTTACAGATCCAGGAGAAGTTCCATAATGATAGAAGAAGTTGGCTTCTTCTTAAAAGGCCAGACAGAAAGACAAACAGAGAGAAAGCCACAATTCAAAAGCCACACCACACAGCACACTTCAGGAACACCAGGCACTTTGCATATCTTTAGATTGGAATTTCAAACCCACCACACTTCCTCTAGCCAGGTGGCTGCAGATCCAAACCACAAACTAATAAAACACTGAATATATTGGGGGGCATCTATTTAAACTAAAACACAATTCATCACCACAGATAGGTATAAATTCACGATGATTATCCCAGATCTCTTCCCTCTCAGAGTTGAGGGTAGCCTGGTACATCTTGTAGAAGCCATGTCTTTGGAAAGACCTGAGTTCTAATCTCTACTCTAGAAATGTAATTTCACTTCTCTGAACTTTGTTTCCTCATTGATAAAACTACCATTATAATTTTCTAATAAGAAGTATTCATAAATAATTCAGTGAGGTGATGCTGCAGTCAGCTCCACATTGCTGGGATGAAATTCCAAAAAAAAACATAGGGATTTATTCAAACTTACATATTCAGGGGAAGTTCCATAATGGCAGAAGAGGCTGACCCCTTTCAGAGATCCAAGCAGAGAGAAACCACCACCAGGCAGCACATACCCACAGCATCAAGTAACAGGGGTCAAGGCAGAGCTCAAACCTCTCTGCATAACTTTGGCCTAGAAACCAGATCTGCCTCAGTGACACCTTAAGACTAGACGACTCCAGGATCTGCCCCCAGTGTCAACTTCTCCAACTAGGTAGCTGGAAATCCAAGCTTTTTAAAATTTTCTTTTGATTTTTGTTTTTATTTATTTATTTGAGAGTGACAGAGAGTGAAAGAGGCAGATAGATAGAGAATGGGCACACCAGGGCCTCCAGCCACTCTAGATGCACTCTAGATGCATGTGCCACCCTGTTCATCTGGCCTACATGGATCCTAGGGAATCGAGCCTTGAACCGGGGTCCTTAGGCTTCATAAGCAAGTGTTTAACTGCTAAGCCATATCTCCAGGCCCTGGAAATCCAAGCTTTAATCAAACACCTGAGTCTACCTGACAAGTGTGACATTATCAGCAAAGCCTCTTGACCATTATAGGTTCTTATCAAATCTGATCTACCTCCCCTGGCTCCAAGACCCACATGGAAACTTGATGCAGAGGTGAGCACCCTGATACAGGCCAGCTCAAAAGCAGTGTAAGTAAGCAGTTCAGACACAATAATGGGCGTAATAATGGGGTCATAAGGCAGAGAACACCACCCACTTGATAACTTGATGCAAGTCAAAGAATGATGGAGTTATTTTTACCTTGGATCTTTTAGTAATACCTAAATTGCTTAGTTGTAGATTGCTTTCATGTAGAGACTTATTCAAGATACTATAAGAAACAGTTGGGGGAAATTATTATTAAAAATGTATGGCCTCAACTTGAAACCAGAATTTTAAAGTTATCAATAATCTAAGTTGAGGTTCATGAGCTCTGTAGTCTGCTTTCTCTGAGCATCTCTACTGCTTTTCCCTTACAGAGACACTTTCTCCTGCCTACCCAGGAAATTACTATGTAACCCTACCAGCTGGGACTCCTGGGTAAGTTTTCCTGTGTAATTTGTCCCTCGATCATTGGATTCCCAGTATCCACCTGCAAAGTGGAAAACCTTACCTCTGCCCCATCTCAGGGTGTGTGGAGAAAGTTGTGCTTTCTAATTCTACAGTTCTGGATGGCATTTTGTGATGTCCACACAAGGCCATGCCACTTAGCTGTGGTTCTAAGCAGCTCTGACCTTCTAGTATACCCCAGTATGTCTGCTCACCAGGACAGCATTCAGTACTCTCTGTATTTCTTCCCTCATCTGACAGGAATGCTTAAGTCCTTGTAACTCCACAGAAACTGGGACAGGTGGCTTGACACGTATTGCAAGGCCCTTGCAATAATATGTTATATATATAATAATAATAATCTAGGAGCCTGGAAAGATCTCCAGAGCTCCACCTCACATGTAAGTTAATCTGAGGATTTGCTTGGAATCAGTCAAGACACTCCTGTAATTTCTGCCTCCTAAAAATGTCAACAGTGCATGGCCATGGCTCTTTTTAAATCTCCAATTTTTCTTCATGATAATTCTTCACACCTTTTCAGCTTTAGCTTCTATTGCCTGTTCTCTTGTTTACTAGATTTTTCCTAGTTCATTAAAAACTCCAATGGTCAGGGCTGGAGAGATGGCTTAGTGGTTAAGCATTTACATGCAAAGCCAGGAGCCCTCAGTTTGATTCCCTAGGACCCACATAAGCCAGATACACAAAGGGGGAGTGTACATCTGGAGTTCATTTGCAGTGGCTGGAGGTCCTAACATGCCCATTCTTTCTCTCTGCCTTTCCCTCTCTCTTAAATAAATAAAATATATTAAAAATTAATTTTAAAAAAATATCCAGTGGTCCAATTGTCTAACATAGGTACCTGGCCAAGCAGGATTGGCTGTATTGGATGGGGCAAAGGCCCATGTCTGGTCCAAACAACTGTCACCAAGTAGGAGGTGGTAGCAACAGGGGAATGATGTTCCAGGGAACCCATCACATAAGCCTTCCCCTTCAGCATCTGCTGTCTGTCAGGCATTCTTTCTTTAGAAGTGCTATTGGTAGGTAAAAATATGGTGACTGATATCTCAAATAATCTTCAAAATTAGCAAATTCATACTTCACAAATGAGCAAGTTTCTGAAATACCATCTTGGATCCTCTATTACCACCAATTAGCATCTCCAGATGAGCACTGTCATCTAAGTATGGTTTTTTTTTTTTTTTTTTTTTTTTTTTTTTTTTTTTTTTTTTGTGGCTTAGTCAATTCTCATGAAGATTTAAGCACCATGAGATTTCACACACATAAGTTATGATTCATGGCTTCATACCCTGCTGTGTCCTTTACTGCTGCCTTAGATGGGAGGATTTCAGCTCCTCTCAAAACACTAGCCAAATCCTGTTAACATTATCCACTACACATTAATAGGAAAAACAGGTCTGTAGAGAGTGGCATTTTGTTATTTGTTTAAATAGTTGAGTTGTCTCCATTTGGGATATTGCTCACTGTTTCCATAATAACTGCAGTTTTCACTTATTGGGCATTGCTAAACATGGCTGGAACTGTGAGGAAGCTGGCCTGGGCTGTTGAACATGGCTATGGACCTTGCGTAGCCAGCCTTATCTTTGGGAACCCACTCTGGCATGGGAGATGGCCCTCCCTTCTTGTGATGTGGTAGTGTGCCTCATCTTCACCCAGAGGAAACAGGACTGATGGGCCCTCCTCTCTACCCCAGAGCACCTGAGTATTCCACAGCCTAAGATTCTGTCTTCCCCCACAGTTCCTGACCTTGTGGCCAGCTACCCAAGAGACCATTATATGCTAGTAAACAGTCTCCCTGCAGTTGAAGCCAACTGGTATGTGGCTGAAGTCATGTAGCTTTTCCCACCACTTCTGTTATCTCCCTTGCAACTTCTTCCTTGCACCTTCTGCCTTCCAACACCAGCCAATTAGATAGCAACCCATAAACCTATGTATCCAATCACCTTATGATGTATGTGCCTTCCCAACCTTTCTCAAGTGTTTATAAACCCACTCCTCTTTTGAATAAACAAATGCTCTCCATCAGATGGTCTCCTGGGTGGTTCCTTGCCCATCACACCCGCTCCAAGACCCTGCTCCTCTCAGCTCCTCCTGGGCTGGGGACATCGGTGAACAACAACCCTGGGAATAGTGAGGACCCTCATACACTGATGCTTTCTCATGGGTAACCCCAGCTATATCAGTGGCAGCATAAAGCCATGAATAAAATGCTTTGATTTGATATGTACTAACTGCTTATCAGAAATTACTCAATTGGAGTGTGTTTAAGGTCATGGTGGCAGTGCCAGGGGTCTTCCTGCTGTGACCGTGGAACACGCTATCCTTGCCTGAGACTGCAGAGGAGGCAGGCAGCCGCTTGCTGTGAAACCATGGAGGGTGGTGGGGCACTGGCAACAAAACCACAAGGGGACTGGCAGGCTTTTTCTGAGCAGGAGAAACAGGTTACTCACATGCTGACTTGGCCTGCATCCCGCTAACTGCTATGAACCCTCTGTCTCCTTATTTAAATGTGGATCCACAATATCTTGTTCAGGATACAGTCAAGTTTATTTTGTCATCTGGAGCTAATAAAACCGGAAGCAGATTTGAGCCAGCCTTCTTTACCATTGAAGGATGTTGCATGACAGGGGCTGCATTTGGGCATTGAACAGTCTTCGGCTAGGATTGAAGGAAACCCAGAACATGGCCTGGTCCAAAGCAAGAAATGGACAGATTCTGAATATGGTGACTAGGCAAGGAACACTTTGGGTTAATACTCTAGGTTCTCTGGCTTTACAGTATAGTGCATTTGGTGTTATTGAGAAAACACGAGGGGCAGAAGATGACCTCGACACCGTAGCAGCTCAAGCCATGACAGGCATGTTGTATAAATTTGCAGGTGGTCTTTGCTAGGTAGCACAAGGTGGTCTGGCAGGACTAACATTTAACAGTCTCTGTGCACTTTATAACAACTGGAAGCATGTGAAAGGCTCCTTGCTCCAACAGTCACTCTGAAGATGTTGCCACCTCATGAATGGGGACACCAGATCAATTAAGTCAGTCTAGAGTCACTTCCTCTCTTGTACCTACAATTCCTTTGAATAATTGGAGTTGTGATTTGCTGTGTTGAAGATCATGGATGGTTGGCCAGGATTGCACTCCTTGCTCTTAGTGAGCTGAAGCCAAACCCCATGGTGGCTCACTGAATAATGTATTCTCTTCTCTTTGGAGAGGATCTTGCTCCTGTTCTCTCCTGCACTCTAACTGGAAACCACTTACTCCCTGACTTCAGGGCATTCCTAGTGTCAATACTTTGTCACTGTTGGGTTAATATCTGAAACTGATATGTTGCCCTGTATTCCAAATAAAGGGTGAACTAGAACCAAACTCATACTCCAACATAAAGCATGGTGTTTTCATATAAAAATATCTGAAGTAGGGCTGGAGAGATGGCTTAGCGGTTAAGGCGCCTGCCTCCTAAGCCTAAGAACACTAGTTCCAATCTCCAGCAGTGCCAATCTCCAGGTCCCACAGTTTAGCCAGATGCAAAGTGATGCAAGGCTGCAATGCTGCACTTGACCACAAGGGGGTCTGGATTTCATTGGCCGCAGCTGATAGGCTGCTGGCGTGCCCATCTCTATCTGTCTTCCTCTCCCTCTCTCTCTGTCTCTCTCCAAAAAAAAATATCTGAAGTATAAGATAAAAAAGAAATTACTCAGTTGTAACCTATTATTACTAAAATAAAGCTGGACAATTTTGAAAATTGCATTAATGCCACTAGGCCACAAGTGTCACATTTATTATTCTAAAACAGTAACAGTAATGGACTATGAGAGCAAATGCTTAATCCAAAGACATCCCATATTCACCCAACAAGGAAAACAAGGAAGCTGTGCAGAGAACCTGAGAATTTATTTTATTTAAATAAGATATGTTTCTGGAGAAATGGATTAGTGGTTAAGGTGCTTGCCCGCAAAGCCCAACAACCCAGTTTTGATTTCCCAGGACTCACGTGAGCCAGATGCACAAGGTAGTATATGGATCTGGAGTTTCTTTGCAGTGGCTGGAGGACCTGGCACACCCATTCTTTCTCTCTCTTGCTATCTGCCTCTTTCTCTCTCTCCTTCTCAAATAAATAAAAATAAAATATTTTTTAAAAAGATGCAATATTTTAAAAAGATGCAATCCTTGATGAAAGGATTCCTATAGATATTTCTTAAAATATATTTTTCTAATATAGTCAAAGCTCTTATTTTTATTTTCCACCATTCAGCTCACACAAGTATTCAAGGATATACCAATTGTAGAAGATAAAGCACACTTGCCTTATTCCTGTGTCATGATGGTAAAATTGAGATTAAAAAGCTTTCTGAGGATGACAAAGACCATCAACAGAGTCAAGGTTAGAAACCAGAAAATTATTACTATTGAATATGTGCTTGAATCAAAGAATAATTCCATTTTCTGAATAATTTCCTCTTTAAAATACTGACAAGACTATTACCATTATTTCCAGTCCCAAAGTGGACTTGAGCATAAACATCTTGCTGTTTCCTGCAACATTGGATGGGGATCACCAGAGGCTGGTTTGTTCTGAGATCCTTCCTCTGCCTGCTCTCATGGTCAAGCTGAGTTGCCTACACCCATGCTATTTTTGATAATACATTTGTGTTTTATCCAGTGAGCAACCAGGCAAATAGACAGTGCTGGGACAGTTAAGTTACATTTAGGTATAACTTACAAAAGCAAATAACACATTCTTTTTATATAAAAAAGGAAATGAAATTAAAAACAAGTCTTCAGTTCCATCTGCAGGACTTCAGCATGAGCTTGGTTTTGGTGAATTTGGTTACAGTTCACAAAGTACATCAAAGCAGCTGGGCACAAGAGGTAGAGGTTCATTCCACCTGAGCCTCCTCAAACTATGGGTTTCATCTAGGCTCCAAGTTATTTGAAAGAGTTGTATGTTATAGGCTTCTGGTTATATTAAATGAAGCTTTTTGTAGATATATATCTACTTGATGCTAAGCAAACAGCATATGATTACCACAGAGGTAACTTACAGAGAAATAGAACTCCAGTACTTAGGCATTTAGATAAGCATGCACAAGTAAAATGGAGATCTAGATCCAAAGCCTGTCTCCACAAAATTTCATCATTACATTTTGATGTGGAAAAAATACAGCTAGTGCTCGCTCAGAAACATTTTCACTTAAGACAGTCTGACCAACATGGCTATTCTTTCCATCTTGTCTAGTCTACTGAGGACAAGGATGATAAATCCTACTCAGGCAACTGTGGTAAAGGAAATGGAAGGTCATGTAAGTCCAGGATTTATACTAACTACTAAGAGTTTATAATCAACAGTCAGTACCCCCTCTGAGGCCTATTAGCTGTGGTTTATACTCAAAGACTCAGAGACAACAAATCATTCTCTCCCAACATGTAGGCATTACTTATTGGTTCAAAAGATGTTCCCAATGCTATTATGGGGAAAATGTGATTTTTTTACCAAAACATTTGATATTTGCATTTAAACAGATTTAAATAATTCCTAAAGGAAATATCATTTTTCCCTAAAATTTGTCTTGTTTCGGACAACTGTAATAATTGTTATTATTATTATTGAGATGCATGTTAGGCTAGTACTTCAGATGTATTATTTGCATTTGAACAAATTTATCATTTATTCTGTGAATGAAACTTCAAAAGATAGATTTTATTGCCTCCCTGTCACAGGTGAATAAATTAGGGATCAAAGGATATTGCAGTCACCTTTTGGTTGCTGGAACAAACACCCAACCAGAAGCAGTTTATGGGAGAAAAGAGCTTATTTCAGGCTTACAGACTCCAGGAGAACATCATCATAGTGGAAGAAACATACATTCATAGCAAAGAGACCACAGTGAACAGCCAAAGCTCAAGCTACTTGTCTACTACACACCGTAGGGTTGGCCTCAAAATCTGTCCCCAGTGACATACTTGCTCTAGTAGAGCTCCATTTCTGAAAACTAAGTGAGAAGCTTAATTAAAAATATCTGAGGCTATGAGGCCATTTACATCAAACCACTACAGATAGGTATTGTGCACAATGGCACGTGGCTAAAAGTGGTCACTTCAGTATCTAAATCCTGGCCTTTCTTTCTTTCTTTCTTTCTTTCTTTCTTTCTTTCTTTCTTTCTTTCTTTCTTTCTTTCTTTCTTTCTTTCTTTTCTCTCTCTCTCTCTCTCTCTTTCTTTCTATCTTTCTTTCTTTTTTTGAGATTGGGTCTCACTTTAGCCCAGGCTGACCTGGAATTCACTATGTAGTCCTAGGGAGGCCTCAAACTTATGGTGATGCTCCTACCTCTGCCTCCTTGTTGCTGGGATTAAAGGCATGCACCACCATGCCCGGCTTTAAATCCTGGCATTTTTGATTTCACACTACCTCCTTGGTAATGAAGTTTCTGCCTTGTGAGAGAAATGACACTGCTTTGTGGTGTGGATCCATAACAATTGTCTTATTTCAAAAGGAGACTACTAATAATTGTCCATCCCAAAATCCCTTAAAACATGACACCCTCTTATTGACAAAGGGTTACACTTCACATCACCTTAGTTTTTCATTTTTCATGTGGTTGTTCTCATTCATTGTATTTTGGAAACTGGTTCTATCCTGTTCCTTTTTTACCACCTTCATGTTTAGTTTCTAACATGATATCTATAAAAGATACAGCAGTTTTACACCCATGAAAAGTTGTATATACATAAATTTAACAAATAAATATTTAGATAAAGTTTTTAAATTAAAATGCAACATAAAATGTACAGATTATAAATTTACAGTTCAAGGAATCTTCTCAGAGTGAAAACAACAATGTAACCAGCAACCAGACAACAAGGTAGAATATTAATACAAATTTAAGTACAATCGTATCTTAAATACTGATGGAGTATTATTTAAAGGTTCATGTGAATAATCTTTTTCAAAAGGTAAGGACATACTTGAAGTGTATTTCTATGCCCTCCTTCATGCTTTATGTGTTCTTATTTTTTTATACTTGGAGTTTAAAGATAATCTATGTTGAATCATATGCCAAGATCTCAATGTCACTTCTACTCAAAGCCTATGTTGGATCTCAGCAACCTTTAATTACTGGGCTACTTCCTTCAGAATATTAAATTAATTGTTTTTCAAATAAACAACTTGCAAAGACATTTCTATTTTGAATTTTCAAATTCTGCTGGTCTAAGAAGCCTTTTTGCTTATTGGTGTGTATGAGTTTATTTTCATGGAAGAAGAAAGGTCTCAGTCAAAGCTCAGTTGACCTATCTCTCCCTTTTTGCTTTCTCTCTCTATTTTGCCTCAGCCTGTTAAGTGCTGGTATTACAGGTATATACCACCACACATGGCTAGGGATATTGGCTTTTGAATTGGAGGTATTAACATGTACTAATTCACAAATTGTTCTTTTGTCTTCATGCTTTGTTGTCAGCTTTCTTATCACCAGTGGAAGATCTGCTATCACATAAGCCAAAGCAAGCATCACTTCTGTGAGAAAATGAGAGGCAAACTTCCAGCATGATGGGAAAATGTGCACATTCTGAGAGTCAGGCTGCACACGTGAAAGGAGTCTGTTCTGCTCAAAGATGAGTCACATAGGGTGGCACAGATGGTACAGAATGTTGTCTCAAAGATGTGAAAAAAATATGGATGTTGCCCACCCTAAAGATTAGCATAACAAGGTGAAGAAGGTGAATAGATGAATTAGTTAAATATTGTATGACAGAAACTGCCCCAAGGTCTGATTTTACCAGTTAGCACTGGATCATCTCAGGAAATATTCATCATCTTGTGCCAAATGGTTTCTCATTAGACAATTCTTTTTTAAATTTTTTTTATATCTTTTTTTATAATTTATTTTTTATTTATATTATTCTGATTTTACATTCACAATGTTGGCTCCATTATCCTCCTCCCTGTCCTCCCTCTTCCAAGGGACCCTCATCAATGGGTAATGTGGGTCGTGCATTGTGGGGGTAGTCAAGAGTTCTGGGGGGGTAGGCCCAAGTCTCTGTGCATAATGCCCCAACTTGTGGCTCTAACATTCTTTCTAACCCCTCTTCTGTGAATTTCCCTGAGCCATATTGGGGTCATTTTTGTTCTACTTCAGTGATGAGGTTTTGGGAGCCTCTGTGTCTCTGGATATCTGGCTTAGTTGGAGTTGGATGTTCTCTGTGTTTATCTCCTTCAGCCTTTTTCTGGTGTCGTGATCAGCATGAACACTGTATTCTTGCCCTTTCCCCACATTACTCTGTGGTTTCAGCTGGGGCCCTGGTGAGGTGTTATTGGCTGATCCTCCCTTCAGGTTCATTGTCCATCTTAAAAAGATAAGCAAATTCTCCAATGGAGAGAGAAGTTAGTACCAAATATATGGGATGGCCATAGATATTTTGGAGGGAATTTTATATGTGTAGGCTTTCTTCTAGCCTACATTTGGTGGTATCTTGATCTTGGAGACTGAGCTCATTTTTTGTACATGGTTTTGACTTATTTCCCAGTTCCAGCAATGAGTTCCATTCCACTGAGTGGTTCTATTAGCCAAATCAAGAGCAGTTGGTTACCCACCATGGCTGTGTGCCACTACTGCACTTGTTTGAGCATTACATCAGGTTGTTTCCTGCACGTTGTTTGGACAGATGTTGGCCATTATCCCCCAGTTGCTCATGTAGCATCCTCTAGCACTAGACTAGCTAACTGTCTGGGGACTGACCCTCTTCCAGATCCTGGCCATGTCTCTCCACGTTTGGTCTCACACACATATGCTGTCTTCGACAGTAGGTTCTTACCATTAACCTTTGGTGGGTCATCAAGCACTCTGACAGAAATCTGTCTTTTTTGGGAAACCTTGTAGGTGTCTCGGATCAACAGCTCATTGTGGAAGTTAACCCCATGCTGGCACTGGGAGTTATAAGTCAGCACTTAGGATGGTGAGGGAAGAAAAAGATAGGTAATATAAAAGAGAAAGTGAGTATAGGGAGGAGAGGGAGAGAGAGAGAGAGAGAGATAGAAGAGAAAGAGAAGCAGGAAAAGATTAAGATTGGTCTTCATGATGTTCTCTCTAATTTCCTGTGGTTCTGGTGTTCCCTCTGCAAGCCTACTAAAGGATCAATGTTTTAGCCTGTTGTTCAGAATAAAAGGTTTTATAGTATCATTTCCTTTTGGGTCCCTATTTGTATCCCCCTCCCACCCTCTCATTCTCTCCCACTCTTACCTTCCCTCCATCCCACCCTCCCTATTGTCTGGTCCTCAGAGTGTTTATTAGGTTTGGCCACATCTCAGGTGGATTCAGGTAAAGAACAACAGATAAATGAGACCATGCGATGATTATCTTTTTTTGATTGGTGAGCTCACTGAGGATGATCTGTTCCATGTTTGACCATTTTTTAAAATTTTCTTATATCATCTTTCCTTACTGCTACATAGAATTCCTTAGTATAGATATACCACATCTTTGTTATCCATTCATCTAGTGATGGACACCTGGGTTGATTCCAGCTCCTTGCTATTATGAATTGAGCAGCTATGAACATGGTTGAACAAATGTCTCTGATCTGAGGCTTGGAGCCTTTAGGGTAAATGCCCAGTAAGAGAATAACTGGATTTGTTGGTATGTCTATGGTCATCCTTTTCAGGAGTCTCCATATAGCTTTCCATAATGGTTGAACCATTTTACATTCCCACCAGCAGTGAAAGCTTGTTCCTATTTCTCCACAGCCTCTACAGCATTTGTTTTCATTGTTTCTTTTAATGTTAGCCATCCTTACTGGGGTAAGGTGGAATCTCATAGTTGTTTTAATTTGCATTTCCCTGATGGTTAGGGGTGTTGAACAGTTTCTTAAATGTGTGTTTTCTATTTGTATTTCTTCCTCTGAGAACTCCCTTTGCAGTTCTCTACCCCATTTTGTGAGTAGGTTGTTTGATGATTTATTGTTTAGGCTTTGGAGTTCTTTGTAGATTCTAGAAATTAGGCCTCTGTCAGTTGTATAGCTGGTGAAAATTTTCTCCCATTCTGTGGGTAATCTGCTGGCTTTGGTTATAGTATATTTGTCAGTGAAAAAGCTTTTCAGCTTTATGAGATCTCAAAGGTTGAGTGATTGTTTAATTTCCTGGGCTGCTGGGGTTTTGTTCAGGAAGTCTTTTCCCACCCCTATGTCATGGAAGGTTCTTCCTATTTTTTCTTCCAGTAGTAGCAGAGTTTCTGGTTTTATCTTAAGGTCTTTGATCCATCTGGACTTGATTTTTGTGCATGGAGAGATGTGTTGGTCGAGTTTCATTTTCCAACATATGATTGTCCAGTTTGTTCAGCACCATTTGTTGAAGATACTGTCTTTTTTCCATTCTGCATTGGTAGTGCCTTTGTCAAATATCAAGTAGCTATAGTTACTTGACCCAAAGTCCGGGTCTTCTATTCTGTTCCATTAGTCTATATTCCTGTTTTTATGCCAGTACCATGTTGTTTTTATTAGAATGGCTTTGTAGTATAGCTTTAGATCAGGTATGGTGATGCCTCCAGATGTGGCAGAAAGGCCTTCTGCCTTTCCATATGAATTTTGAGATATCTTAATGAAGAAAGAAGTTGACATTTTTATTGGCATTGCATTGAATCTATATAGTGCTTTTGGTAAGATTGCCATTTTCACAATGTTAATTTCTACCAATCCAGGAGCATGGGAGGTCTTTCCATTTTTGTAGGACCTCCTCAATTTCTTTCTTGTTTTTATGTTTTCATTGTATAGGTCTTTCACTTCCTTAATGTTATTCCAAGGTATTTTATTTTCTTTGTTGCAATTGAAAATGGGACAATGTTGGTTATTTCTTTTTGTGTCTCTTTGTCCTTTGCATACAGAAAGGCTACTGATTTCTGTGCATTGATCTTATATTCTGCTACTTTACTGAAGGTGCTAATCACCTTTAAGAGTTTTGAGATGGAAGTTCTTGGGTCACTTATGTATATATAGAATCATGTCATCTGCAAACAGGGCTAACTTAACTTCTTCCTTTCCAAATTGTATCCCTTTGATTTCTTTCTCCTGTGTTATTGCTTGAGCTAATACTTCTAGCACTATGTTGAAGAGCAGAGGTGAGAGTGGACACCCCTGCCTTGTTCCTGATCTCAGTGGGAATTCCTTCAGTCTCTCCCCATTAAGAATTATTTGGGTTTTAGGAGCTTTATACATAGCCTTTATTATGTTGAGATATGAGCCATCCATGCCTATTCTCTCCAATGTTTTGATCATGAAGTGATATTGTATTTTGTCAAAGGCCTTTTCTGTATCTGTTGAAATGATCATGTGGTTTTGGTGTTTAAGCTTGTTTATGTGGTGTATTACATTGACAGATTTCCATATGTTGAGCCATCCCTGTGTTCCAGGGATGAAGCCTACTTGATCAAGGTGGATAATGCATTTGATGTACTGTTGAATTCGGTTTGCAAGAATTTTGTTCAGATCTTTGTGTCTATGTTCATCAGGGAAATGGGCCTATAATCTTCATTTCTTGTGGCATCTCTTCCTGGTTTTGGAATTAGGGTGATACTAGCTTCATAGAAGGAGTTGGGGATCTCTCCCTATTTTCCAATTGTGTGGCACAGTTTGAGAAGAATTGGTTTCAGTTCTTCCATGAAGGTTTGATAGAATTCAGCTGAGAAACCATCTGGTCCTGGACTCTTCTTTTTGGGGAGATGTTTGATTACCTCTTCAATCTCGAAGGGTGTGATGGGTTTGTTTAGGAGATTAATCTGCTCTGGGCTTAGTTTTGGTAGGTGGTATGTGTCTAAGAATTTATCCATTTCCTCCATATTCTCCTGTTTTGTGGAGTAGAAGTTTTTGAAATAAGTCCTAATAATTCTTCCTATTTCACTCATGTCTGTTGTGACCTCTCCTTTTTCATTTCTAGTTTTGTTAATTTGAAGTGTTTCTTTTTTTCACTTGATTAAATTGGCCAGGGGTGTATCAATCTTGTTAATTTTTTCAAAGAACCAGCTCTTTGTTTCATCAATTTTCTTAATTGTTCTCTTAGTTTCCAATTCATTAATTTCTGCTCTGATCTTAATTATTTCTTTCCATCTAGAGCTTTTCGGGTTGGCTTCTTCTAGCCTTTCCAATGCCTTTAGGTGGATGGTTAGGTTATTGATTTGGGATCTCTCTGTTTTTGTTATGAGGGCATTTAGTGCTATGATTTTTCCCCTAAGGACTGCCTTCATTGTGTCCCATAAGTTTTGGTATGATGTGTTCTCATTGTCATTAAATTCTAGAAATTTTGCAATTTCATTCTTTATTTCATTCACAACCATTTATTGTTTAAAAGTGTGTTGTTCAGTTTCCAGGAGCTAGAGGGATTCCTGGTGTACTTTTTGTTGTTAATTTCTAGTATTACAGCATTGTGGTCTGATCTCATGCAGGAAATTACATCAATTTTCTTGAAAATATGGAGGCAGGCTTTGTGGCCCAATAAATGATCTATTTTAGAGAAGGTTCCATGGGCTGCTGAGAAGAATGTGTAATCTGTAGATTTTGGGTGGAATGTTCTGTATATGTCTGTTAGGTCTAGTTGCTCTATGGTGTTGTTGAGCTCTCTTACTTACCTATTAATTTTCTGTTTGGATGATCTTTCTATTGCTGATAATGGAGTATTGAAGTCCCCGGCTATCATGGTGTTGGTGGTTATTTCTGTTTTGTTGTCCAGTATAATTTGTTTTATGAATTGTTGTGTACCTGTGTTTGGTTCATAAAGACTGATGATTGTGATATCCTCTTGTTGGATTGTTCCCTTGATAAGTAAGAAGTGGCCTTCTTTGTCTTTTTGGTTACTTTTGGTTTGAAGTCTATTTTATCCGATATAAGTATAGCTACACCTGTTTTTTTTCTTATTTGTGTTTGCTTGGAATATCATTTTCCACCTTTTCACCCTAAGAAGGTGTCTGTCTTTAGTGGTGAGGAGGGTTTCTTGAAGACAGCAGATTGAGGGGTCTAGTTTTCTGATCCACCCTGTTAGCTTATGTCTTTTGATGGGTGAATTAAGGCCATTAATATTCAGAGATATAACTGTGTGGTTTGATTTAATACTGCCATATTGTGGTAGATTATGTGGTTTGGTGTTTTTTTTTGGGGGTTAATGTGGACTGCTTCTTGGGGGCACTTGAGATTGGTTATTTGTTTCTTCTGTGTGAAGAATTTCCTGAAGTACTTTCTGTAGGTTTGGCTTTGTGTTCATATACTTGTAAAGATGAGTTTTATCATGGAAAGTTTTTCTTTCACCATCTATTATGAGGGATACTTTTGCTGGGTAGAGTAGTTGCAGTTGGAAGCCATAGGTTCTTAGAGTTTGCAGTGCTCCATTCCAGGCCCTTCTGGCTTTTATGGTTTCCATTGAGAACTCTGAGGTAATTCTGATGGGGTTCCCTTTATATGTAATGTGTTATTTCTCCCTGGCTGCTTTTAGGATTTTCTCTTTGTGTTTGATGTTTAGTCTTAAAGTTAATGTGTCTTGGAGAATTTCTCCTTTGGTCCAGTCTGTTTGGAGTTCTGCTAGCTTCTTGTAACTTGATAGGATTTTCTTTTGAGAGAGCAGGAAAGTTTTTTTCAATTATTTTGTTGAATACGTTTTCCATTCCTTTGGTCTGTGTTTCTTCCCCATCTGGCATACCCATGATCCTAATGTTTGGACACTTGAGGGTGTCCCACATTTCCCTCATGTTCTGTTCAAAGAAATTTTTGAACTTGTTGAAATTTTTGGACTCATGAACTGTTTCTTCTGTTTTGTCTTCCAGTTCTGAGTTTCTATTCTCCACTTGACTGACTCTGTTCTTAAGAGCTTCTATAGAGTTTTGGGCTTGTTCAATTTGGTTCATATTTTCTACTGTTTTTTTTTTTTTTTTTTTTTTTTTTTTTAGTGTATAGTTTCCATCCCTCTGTCTAGTTCCCTTTTCATGTCATTTTCTGACTTTCTTAATGCTTCTTGGAGTTCATCCTTGCATTTTTTTATGTCTTCATTGAACTTAGCCACCTGGTTATTGAGTGCCTTTTTTTTTTTTTTTTTTCATTCTTCTTCAGATCATTTAACTGTCTTTGGAGCCCTTTGTGGTTCTTTTCTATTAGGTCTAATCTAGCAAGGATAACATTCATACAATTGTTGGCTCTTTGTTGCGTTTCTGAGAGTTGTGCTATTTGTTTGGCCAGGGTTGCATAGCTTTTCTCTTCATTTTGGGGTTCTGATTCTATTGTCTCTTCTATGCTTTGATTTGAGACATCCATTGTGGGACTGGATAGTCTAGCTGGATTCAATTGTATCTGGTTTTTCATGCTATTCCTTTTTCGCTATAGTCTGCCCATCACAATGGTTCAGAAAGCCTAGGGTGTGAAATGCTAGCCTGCTGCCCTGGGGTGGGGTGGGGCGCAGTGTTGAGTGTCAGGGTGGTGGCCCCTGAATTTCTGACAGGCTGGGGTGGGGGACACTGGCCTACTGGCCTGTGTTCCCTATCGAGGTGGAAGGGCTAGGGGATCACAACCACCCTAGTTGGGCTCAGGCAGGGTAGGGTGGGAACACTGGCCTACTTCCCTGGATCCATGATCTGCCCTGGGAGGGGAAGTGGTGGCACCTGACTGGCGATGGGGCTCAGGAAGGCTAGGGAGGCACCTGACCAGTGATGGTGCTGTGGCCAGTGAGGGAGGAATCTGGCTAGCGATGAGGCTTAGGCAGGCTCCCTGGGACCTGATGTGACTCAGGTGGACCACACCGGGCTATGGCCAGTGAGGGAGGGATCTGACTGGTCAGACAGGCCTGGAGGGACCTGATGCAGCTCAGGCGGGTCACGCGGGGCTCTGGCCAGTGAGGGTGGGATCTGATCAGTCAGTCAGGCCTGGCAGGACCTGATGTGGCTCAGGCAGGTTGTGCAGGGCTCTGGCCAGTGAGGGAGGGATCTGACCAGTCAGTCAGGCCCAGAGGGACCTGATGTGGCTCAGAGGGGCCATGCGGGGCTCTGGCCAGTGGGGAATGGATCTGACCAGCGATGTGGATCACACCAGCCCAGCGGGACCTAACCTGCAGTGGCCCCTGCCCTAGAGCATGGGAATCAATGGATTTCCTATTTTTTCAATCACCCCCTCCCTCTGGTAGCATGCAATAGCCAGAAAACCCTTTAAAAAATCTCTTAAAGCTTAAAGGTCTTGCTTTTACTTCCCTGTAAGGTGAGGTGAGGTTAGGTGGACACCATCTTGACCGGAACTCTGTGAGAAAATCTAGACAATTCTTAAGACTTGAACAAATGATATGGAATTACAGGAGCTATCAGATATGGTTGCATTATCACAATCTCCTGAGAACAAGAAGAAAAGTACAGATGCCTGGGCATCAATCTAAACTACTGATGGAGAATTGTTGAGATTGTGACTCAGGTTATTTGCTTTTGACAAATTCCTCTATTTTTTATTAATTATGGACATACTCAGTATGTAAACAGCACATGTTGGTACCATCCTTACACTCATCCCTGCCCCTCCAAAGGGACCCTTCTCATTGGGGATGCTGGTTATCCCCAGGGGGATTGTGGGTCATGCATTGTGGGGGTAGCCATCATTTATGGGGAAGAGGAAATGTCTCTGTGCATAATGTCCCAACTTGTGGCTCTAACAATCTTTCTGCCCCCTCTTCTGTGAATTTTTCTGAGCTATGTTGGGTTTTTTTTAGGTCTACTTCAGTGATTAGTTCTTAGGAACCTCTGGATCTCTAGTTTGGTAGGAGTTGAGTGTCCTCAGTGTTTATCTCCTTCACCCTGTGCTGATACCAGGTTCACCAGAAAAAGTAGCACCCTTGTTCATTTCCCCAATTCCTCTGTGGTTTCAGCTGGGGCCCTGATGAAGTGCGATGGGCTGTTTTTCTCTCCTCAGTTCCTGCTTCCATCTGTAAAAGAGAAGCAGATTCTCCAACAGAGAGTGAAGTCAGCACAGGTTAAATGGGATAACCATTGTTATTTTAGAAAATTTAATAGGTGTAGGCACACTTGTATCCCAAGATTAGTAGGAATTTGATATTGGAGAGTGAACTCATGATCTGAATTTGATTATGACTTGTTTCCCAGTTCCTTTACACTGAATGGACCTGTTAGTCATTCTAAGAGCAGATGGTTACCCACCATGGCTATGTGCCACTATTGCACTTGTGTGAGCATCACATCAGGTTGTTTGCTTCTGAGTAGCTTAGTCCTCAAGTTGCTTGGACAGATGTTCACCACATTCCCCCAGTAGCTCATGGAGCAACCTGCTAGTACTAGATGGGGTGTCTGGGGACTGGCTCTATTCCAGATTCCAGCCAGGTCTCTCCATGTTCCGTACATACAGCATATGGTGTCTTCAGCAGTAGGGTCTTACCATTAACCTCTGGTGGGTAATCAAGTGCTCTGACATAAGTCTGTCTTCTTTTGGGAAACCTTGGAGGCTCTTTGACCACAGCTCATTATGGGTGTTAACTGCATCCTTACTGGGAGTTTAAGGCCAGTGCCAAGCGAAAAGAAACAAGAAAAAGAAATAAAATATAAAAAATAAGGAGAAAAAAGAGAGAAACAGGAGAAATTTAAGGTTAGGCTTCATCTCACCCTCTCCAGGGCCCTTTGATTCAGGTGTTCCCTCTAAGGTCCTCATGAGGGTTCAACCTTTTAGTCTGTCTTTAAGGATATAGGATTTTATGGTACCATCTCCATTTGTGTTCAGTTTTGTGTCTCCCCCTTACCCTCCCCTCAAGCCCTACCCTCCTTATTGTCTGGTCCTTGACATGTCTATTAGATATATCAGCATCTTGGGTTGATACAGGTTAGGAGCTGCAGATGAGTGAGACCATGCTATGATTGTTTTTCTGTGATTGGGTGAGTTCACTGAGTATGATATCTTCCAAATTCAACCATTTTTCTCCAAATTTTATTGTATCATTTTCTTCTAACAGCTGAGTAGAATTACATCATGTAAATAGATATACCACACCTTTGTTATCCATTTGTCCACTTATGGACATTTGGGCTGATTCCAGCTCTTAGCTATTATGAAATGAGCAACCATAAACATGGTTGAGCAAATATCTCTGAACTGAGGCATGTAGCTTTTAGGGTAAATGTCCAGTAAGGGAATAATTGGGTCTGTTGGTAATGCTATAGTCAACCTTTCTAGGAGTCTCCATTTTGCTTTCCATGGTGGTTGTACCATCTTACATTCCCATCAAAAGTGAATGAGGGTTCCTGATTCTCCACATCCTTGCCAATATTTGTTTTCATTTGATTTTTTAATTTTTGCTATCCTTACTGTGGTAAGGTGGAATCTTATATTTTTAATTTGTTTTAATTTGCATTCCTTGATGGTTAGGAATGTTGAACATTTTCTTAAGTGTGTGTTTGCCATTTGTATTTCTTCCTCTGAGAACTCCCTGTTCAATTCTCTGCCCCACTTTGTGAGTGGGTTGTTTTATGTTTTTACTATTTAGGTTGTTGAGTTCTTTGTAGATTATAGAAATTAGGCCCCTGTAAGTTGTATAGCTGGCAAAAATTTTATCCCATTCTGTGGGTAGTCTATTGGCTCTGCTTGTTGTATGTTTGTCTGGGAAAAACTTTTCAGCTTCATGAGATCCCAATGTTTGAGAGATTGTTTAAGTTTCTGAGCTACAGGGGTTTTGTTAAGAAAGTCTTTCCCCCTCCTATATCATGGAAAGTTCCTCCTATTTTTTCTTCCAGTAGTAGCAGAGATTCTAGTCTTACATTGAGATTGTTGATCCATTTGGACTTGATTTTTGTCCATGGCAAGATGTGTGGGTCTAGTTTCATTTTTCTGCATATGGTTATTTAGTTTGTCCAGTACCATTTGTTGAAGATGCTGTCTTCTCCAGGCTACATTATTATCCTTTGTCAAAGATCAAGTAGCTATAGTTATGTGACCTACAGTCCAGATCCTCAATTCTGTTTCATTGGTCTATAATCCTGTTTTTATAGCAGTACCACACTGTTTTTGTTGCTATGGCTTTGTAATATAGTTTTCGATAGGGTATGGTGATGCCTCCTGAGGTGTTTCTTTTGCTGAGGATATGCTTGGATAACCGAGACCTGCTGCCATTCCATATGAATTTGAGATCATTTTTTCTATCTCTGTGATTTTTATAGGTATTGCATTAAATCTGAGTATTGCTTTTGGTAAGACTGCCATTTTCACCATGTTAATTCTTCCTATCTAGGAGAAAGGAATGTCTTTCCATCTTCTCAAGTCCTCCTCAATTTCTTTGTTGAGTTTTTTAATGCTTTCATTATGTATGCTTTTCACATTCTTGGCTAGCGTTATTCCAACATATTTTATTTTATTTTATTTTAATTTATTTGTTGCTATTGAAAATAAGCCGGGTGTGGTGGCACATGCCTTTAATCCCAGCACTTCGGAGGCAGAGGTAGGAGGATCACTGTGAGTTCAAGGCCACCCTGAGACTACAGAGTAAATTCCAAGTCAGCCTGAACTAGAGTGAGACCCTACCTTGGAAAAAAAAAAAAAAAAAAAAAAAAAAAAAGAGAGAGAGAGAGAAAGAAAATGGGACAAGGTTGCTAATTTCTTTCTCTATATCTTTGTCTTTTGCATATGGAAAGGCTACTCGTTTTTGTTTATTGATTTTGTATCCTGCTACTTTGCTGAAGAAATTAATCACATTTAAGAGTTTTAAGATGGAGGCTCCAGTCACTTATGTGTAAAATCATGTCATCTGCAATTAGGGCTAACTTAACTTCTTCCTTTCCAATTTGTATCCCTTTTATTTCTTCTGTCTTATTGCTTGGGAAAGGACTTCTAGTACTATGTTGAAGAGCAGAGGTAAAAGTGGGCATCCTTGTCTTGTTCCTGATCTCAATGGTAATTCCTTGAGTCTTTTCCCATTAAGTATTATTTGAGCTTTAGGTGCTTTATATATAGCCTTATCATGTTGAGATATAATCTATCCATGCCTATTCTCACCAAGGTTTTGATCATGAAGTGATGTTGTATTTTGTCGAAGGCCTTTTCTGTATCTATTGAAATGATCATGCAGTTTTTGTGATTAAGCTTATTTATGTGGTGTATTACATTGACAGATTTCCATTTGTTGAACTGCATTCCTGGGATACAGCCTACTTGATCAAGGTGGATAATGTTTTTGATGTGTTGTTGGCAAGGATTTTGTTCAGGATCTTTGTGTTGAAATTCATCATGGATATAGGCCTATAGTTTTCTTTTTTTGTTGGCTCTCTGTCTGGTTTTGGTATTAGGGTGATACTAGCTTTATAAAAGGAGTTGGGGAATTTTCCCTGTTCTCTGATTATGTGGAACAGTTTGAGAAAAATTGGTTTCAGTTCTTCCATGAAGGTTTGATAGAATTCACCTGAGGAACCATCTGGTCCTGGACTCTTCTTTTTGGGGAGGTTTTTTTTTTTTATTTTTTTATTTTTATTATTACCTTTCAGATCTCAAATGGGCATGAGAGGTTGGTTTAGGGAATTATTCTGCTCTCAATTTAGTTTTGAAAGGTGGTATGTGGCCAGGAATTTGTCCATTTCTTCCAGATTATCCAGTTTTGTGGAGTAGAGCTTTTGGAAGTAAGTCCTGATGATTATTCCAATTTCACTTATGTCTGTTGTGATCTCTCCTTTGCCACCTTTTCACCCTGAGGAGGTGTCTGTCTTTAGTGGTGAGGTGGATTTCTTGAAGACAGCAGATTGAGGGGTCTAGCTTTCCGATCCACCCTGTTAGCTTATGTATCTTGATGGGTGAATTAAGGCCATTAATGTTTAGGCTAATAACCATGAGGTTTGATTGAATCCCTGCTATATTCTGGTGGTTATGTTGTTTGGTGCTTTCTTGAACTTTGTAGTTTGGGTTGGAAGCCATAAGTTCTTAGACTTTGCAGTGTTCCATTCTAGGCCTTTCTGGCTTTCAGTGTTTCCATTGAGAAGTCTGAAGTAATTCTGATGGGGTTACCTTTATATGTACTGTGTTGTTTCTCCTAGCTGCATTTAGGAGTTTCTCTTTGTTATCAGTGTTTAGAGTCTTAATGATAATATGTCTTGGAGAATTTCTCCTTTGGTCCAATCTGTTTGGAGTTCTGTAGCTTCTTGTAACTTGATGGGACTTTCTTTTGAGAGGGTGGGAAAGTTCCCCTTCTGGTATTCCCATCAACTGAATATTGGGACATTTAAGGGTATCCCAGAGTTCCTTCATGTTCTGTTCACAAAATTTTTTGAATTTATTCAAGCTTTTGGACTCACAAATGGTTTTTTCTGTTTTGTCTTCCAGTTCTGAGTTTCTATCTTCCACATGGCTGGCTGACTCTTTATTATTTTCTTTCTTTCTTTCTTTCTTTCTTTCTTTCTTTCTTTCTTTCTTTCTTTCTTTCTTTGTTTTTGTTTTTCGAGGCAGGGTCTCACTGTAGCTCAGGCTGACCTGGAATTCACTATATATTCTCAGTGTGACCTCAAACTCACAGCAATCCTCCTACCTCTGCCTCCCCAATGCTGGGATTCAAGGTGTGCACCACCATGCCTTGAAAGCTTCTATCATTTTGGACTTGTTCAATTTGGTTTGTATTTTCTACTGCCTTTTTATGTGTAGTATCTATCCCTCTGTTGAGCTCCCATTTCACATCATTTTCTGATTTTCTTAATGCTTGTTGAAATTCATCCTTGCATTTATTTATGTATTCATTGAGCTTAGCCAGTTGATTTTTGAGGTCCTTTTTTTTTGCTCTCTTTCAGATGATTTAACAGTCTTTGCAATACCTTCTGGTTCTTTTCTATTAGGTCTAATTTAGCAAAGACAGCATTCATATAATACATTGTGCCAATTGCTTTGCCAGGGTTACATAGCTTGTCTTTATTTTGGGATTCTGATCCTGTTGTCTCTTCTATGTTTGTTTGTTTGTTTGTTAAGATTTTATTTTTATTTATTCATTTATTAGACAGAGAAAAAGAAAGAGTGAGAATGGGCACTCCAGGGCCTCTAGCCATGGCAAATGAACTCCAGACACATGTGCCACCATGTGCATCTGGCTTACATGGGACCTGGAGAATTGTACTTGGGTTCTTACTCTTCACAGGCATGCACCTTAACTGCTAAGCCATCTCTCCAGTCCTCTTCTATGTTTCTATTAGAGACTTCCATTGTGGCAGTAGGCAACCTAGTTAGCATTACCTCCATATGATGTTTGGTGTTATTGCTTTGGTACTGTGGCCTATCCATCACAGTGTGGGAATCTTATTTAATTCAGGAGGAAGCTGTAGTTTACCCTTGAAGTGTCTTCAGTGATTATTCCCTTTTGTGTTTTACTAGATTAGGTTATTGATGGGAAGGGGGACTGTCTACTCAGGCAGGAGGAGTTGATGAGGCCCTGTTTGGGACCTGGTGGCAGGGCCTGTTGGCTGTTGGTGGGGTGGGAGGATGGACTGCATGGTCTGGTGGTGTGGTGAAGTGGGAGATGGGACAGTGCAGTCTGGTGAGAGGGAGGAATTCACCAGTTAGTGTGGAGAAAGTTGAGTGGTGCCTGGCCCAGATCCACGGAGCCTACAGGTTGCATAGGAGTGAATGTGGTCTGCAGCATCGAAGCTGGTGCAGCAGCTAGGATGGCTGCCTGAGGGTTTTAGGGGACTGGTGGGCTACCTGAGAGCATTTGGAATTAGTGGATTCCCTACTGCACCCCTCCAGACCCTCCCACTGGAGGTCTACTAGTACCTTGTAACCCTACAAACCCCCCGCAGATCTTGCCTGTTATTTCCCCATGAGGTGAAGTGTGGTTAGATGGATGACATCTTGACTGGAAGTCCCCACCCTCCTCTAGTGATTTTAATGGTCTACAAAGTATGACACTTGCTTCAATATTGGGTCAATACCCCAAATAAAATGACTATGAGGAAGTAAAATTACACAATCATTGAATTTTAGAGTTCATAATAAATTTAGAGGGCTAGAGATGTGGCTTAGTGGTTAAGGTACTTGTCTGCAAAGCCCAAGGATCTATGTTCCATCTGTTTCCAGATCCCACATAAACCAGATGAACAAAGGTGATGCAAGTGCAAGGTCACATATGTGCACTATAGGTGGCACAAGCATCTGGAGTTCAATTGCAGTGGCAGAAACCTTGGTGTGCCAATTCATTTCTCTCTCTCTTGCTCTTTCTCTCTGTTTCTTGCTCTCTTTAAATAAATAAATAAATAAATAAATAAATAAATAAATAAATTTAGACATTATCTTTTCATGGGAAGAGCCTGAGGTCAGTGACAAAGTGATTTGGACCCTGCCATTCAGTAACAGTCATTAAGACACAGCTGGATGCCACTGCTGGCATGCTTTGTCCTACACCATGTAACACTCCCACCTCCATCCTGGATCTGAAAGCCTGATTTCATAGAGTTCAGTATTTTTTCTTATTTTTCATCACTATCATTTTATGGATGAAACAAAAATGTATATAATATAGACACAGAGAAAGTTACTGTGTTAAGATTTTTTTTGACATCTTTGTTCTAGGTGTGGGATCTGAACTTATAATTTGGAGTGTGTGAGGGAAAATATGCTTACTTTTGATCCAAAGTCATGGTTCAGATAGGTAGAACTGGTTACGATAGCTATAAACTTGGTAGTGAATCCTGTTTATTTTGTGTAGGCTATTTGTCACATAATTGTCATGATTTATATATGATTTTTACATCCTGCTTAAGATTTATATTTTTTACTTACATTATGGTAACATTAGTTTTACAAGGACAATAAGATCTTATTAAAAGTAGTTTTGTAAAAAAAAAAAAAAAGTAGTTTTGTGTTGAAACCAAGATTATCAGTGTTGTAAAAGCTCAGTGGTTGCTAAAAGAAACATACTTTGTTCCCATAGGAACCATTGTTTTAAATTGAGAAATATAACTTCTTTAGCTCTACATAAAAGCTAAAACTTGAGATAGGACATATTTTAGTTTTTCTGGAATAAAATGTGAAAATGGCTATCTTACAATGAGAAAAATATGGTTATAGATTTATAATTTTCCAAATGGGTAAATATTATTGTAGGTGCCCTTATTTTGGTGATACTGGGGATAGTATTCATGGCCTTGTGAATTACTAAGCAAGCACTCTACCACTCAAGCTCCAAAGAATTTGACTTTCTTCTCTCTTTCCCTTGTGGTCATGGCAAGTGCCTGGTGATGTTTGGTGGCAGAGAGAAGGACGATGAAGCTATGCACTTTTAGAGCAGAATTGTTAGGAAAGGCAAACACTTACCTTCTGCTCATAACATCTGAATAGATAGTTGATTTTCTTGTTAGAAAAGGGGACAGAAAAAAGGGGATTTTACCCCACACTCCTGTGGAATGCTTAAGTTCTATCATAACTTCTTCAGTCCAGGCATGGGTTCTGCACTTGATAATTTGGAATGTGTGACAGAAAATCTTCTTACTTGTGATCAGAAATCATGGTTCAGAATGAGGAAGAACTGGTCCCAATAGTCATAAACTGGTGCTAGTTCCAGGTGGGGCTGTGTCAGTGGAATTGAATGCCATACCTTCTCTGCTTCACTTCTCCAATTCTTTGTTGGTGTTCTCTACAACTCAAAAAACTATTTGAAGCCAGGTGTGGTGATATAATGCTGTAATGCTAGCACTTGGGAAGCAAAAGCAGGAGGATTGAGAGTTCAAGGCCAGTCTGGGCTACCTGGAGTCCTATTTAAAACAAAAACCTTAAACTCCAGTTATGGTCTTAAAATCAAAAAATCCAACATTTATGAAAACTAAATCTGAACAGTTTTTCCAAGTGTTAAGTTTGATTGTATCAAATACATAACAATACACATAGTTACTTAATACATTGTAGTTCATACTTTCCAAGGATAACATGTTACACAATATACCCTCAACCCCAGCTGCCACAGATCTGCTGGAGAAGGACGCTTTCTACCAGATCACATCTCCTTCCCAGGGTAGCCTCCATTCTAGGACAGATATGGGTTGAAATATAGCAGCCTAGCCCTCAATGAAATTATGTCATTTGCAGGAAGATGGATACAACTGGAGATCATCATATTGAGAAAATAAGACAGACTCAGAAAGACAACTACTCAATGTTTTCTCACTGTTTTATGCAGAATCTAGATTTTTTAAAATAAAGGCAAGAAGGTAGAAGAAGGTCTATTTTAGGGACAAGGGTGATGCCAGCAGGAAGGAGGAGTGGGACAAAGAGTATAAAGGGGGTGAACATGGTTAAAGTATATATATGTGAAAATGTCATGATGAAATCTTTATTTTATATAAATAGTATTGGATAATAATAATAATAGTAACAAAAATAAAAGTCTAGCCCTCTCAAGTCACTGAGCAACTCTGAAGGGTCATAGAATTCAGAAGTCCTGCCATGTCAGAGGCCTTTCCATGGAGGCTTTTCCACAGCTGGACTTCTCCATTTGACCATGCTGCCCCATTCCCAAGCACCTTTTGAGTATCCCGTGCACAGTTGGCTCCACCTTCGAGTTTGTTTTCCTAGGAACCCAACTTGTCAAAATGTCTTGAGCACATGCTAAGTGCTACATACTACTCTAGGTGGTAAGGGATAGAATGCAGACCAAAGAAGCTTTCCTCCCTTCTATTTTGTTAGGAAGGAATTCACATTATAAAGAAGAGTCAGCAAGCATTGAGAAGTGTTGTGCCATTTGATTCTCAGTCATAACTTCTCAACTCTTCCACTGTCAAAACAAAAGCAGCCTTAGAAATATATAAATGAGCTGGGCATGGTGGTGCACGCCTTTAATCCCAGCACTTGGGAGGCAGAGGTAGGAGGATCACTGAGAGTCTGAGGCCACCCTGAGACTACAAAGTGAATTCCAGGTCAGCCTGGGCCACAGTGAGACCCTACCTTGAAAAAACAAACAAACAAAAAAAGAAATATATAAATGAGTAGGTGTGGCCATTTTTCAATACAACTTTATTTACAATATTAAAAAATGGCCCACAGGCCAATAATTTACTACCCTTTGTTCCAGGAAATAAATCGTGAAAACAAAAAATAAGAAACAAATATTAAGAAACAAATTTAAAACAATGATATCTGTTATATCACTTTAATATCTTTTTATAGCACTTACACACACAATATATATATATATATATATATATCTCAGAACTTTAAAAAAATGGAAAAAGCATTCATTTAAGAGTATATGACCTGGTCACCTTGATTCCCCAGTAGGGTAATTTTGTTTTTATATTTTTCTAATTCTGGTGATCCTTTACATTTAAAAAACTTTAATTAGTATATATTCATTGTACCAAAGGATGGGCTTCATTATGACATTTTCATATATGTATTTCATGTACTTTCCTAATATTCTTCAATGTTTCTGAGGAAAAATAAAAGCAATTACAAATCTATATTATTCTACCCTCTCTCCTTTTATACTAAGATCAGCATATAATATATTCTGTTTTGTAGCTTACTGATTTTTCTAAGATGCCCTGAATATACATATCAGAAGAGATTTACTATGAGAAATTGACTCCAATTATTCTGGAGGCTGGCAAGTTTTTTTTTGGGGGTCTTTTTTTGTACATATGTATGTATGTATGTATGTATGTATGTATGTATGTATGTATTGTGCATGTTTACCACAGTGTGTGTGCCACAGAGTATGTGTGGAGATCAGAAGATAACCTCAGGGTGTAGGTCCTCACCTTTCTTGAGACAGGGTCTCTCATGTTGTTTGTCCCTGAGAATACCAGACTAGCTGGCCTGCAAGTTTTGGGATTCTCCCCACTATGCCTCCCATTGCCATAGGTGCCTTGGGATTATAGACAAATGAGCCACTGTATCTGGTTTTATGTGGGTTCTGGGGATCTGAACTCTCTTCATCAGGCCTGTGCAGCAAGTGCTTTTAGACACTGAACCATCTTACCAGTCTAATCATTTGTATTTGGGCAAGATAACGTGCTTTTTCCTGTTTTCGGCATTTGTAATCCTGGGTGGATTTTCTATGCATATCCTTTGCTCAGTTTCCATTAGGTCATTGAAACTTTTCTCAATACGGTGGGATATGTTTTTAGTTTGTCATTTTTATTTTGTGCTTAGGTGGTATTTGTATCAATCTGTGACAGTCTTTGCATCGTGGAGTTTGGCTTTTAAACCAGACTAGGAAAGCCTCTAAAGGACAGTGTCAGTGGGATGTGCTGGGCAGGCAGCCATACTCCAAGTCCTTGCTTGTGCCCCTGGCAACACTGGTGGGAGAAGTGCTTACCACAGTGAAGTACACCCTGTAGAAATTAGAGCAGGCATAGCAAAACCCAATGAGAAAAGAAACCAAAAGCAGATATTTGACTCAATGCGAAGACCAAATGTGAGGTAAACTAGAGAAGCCACATCATGAAAGGATAGTTTTCATTTCTAGATTTGAAAACAGTAATCTCTTTGAGGGAAATAGTTTAGTTTGTCATAATTCCTATATCTGATGTAGAAGTACAAAGATTTAATGTAACTTCTGAAAAATACAACTTCACTAATGTAAAAATGATTTGAAATTTGGCTGTTTCATCCACATAAATTGAAGCATATTTTCCTATACTGGTAACCTTTTATGTTACTTGAATAGTGGTCTGACTACTTTTAGAAATGAATAATGGATTAAAAGTACACTTTGCAGTTTACACTAGTTACTTTTGTAATGCAAAACAGAAGCATGATAATGTACTACTCAGCATGCTTTAATATGATTTATACATACACTCTATGGCATAAGTAATTCATTATGCCCTTCACAGCACATTCCCTGGGCCCAGAAGCTCGTGATTCTCACTATTTCATCTCATAAGCAGGCTGTCTATTGGAGGGAGTCTGGGACCAGGAGTGCTGCCTCATAATTCTGCAATTCTGCTTGCCCCTGACTCATTCAGTGACCTTCAGCAAACACTCTTCTGGGGATGGAGGTGGATGATTGTAAAAGTGGGCAGGTAACACTAAGAGAAGAGGCTGTAGATGAATTACTTGAAAGCTGTAAATGGCTTTGAAGTCTGGAAGTAAACAAGTTTCCCTGTGGAATAATTGTTATTCCCAGGGATTACTGACTTTGGGACTAACACTGTAGAATGGCCATTTATCTAAAGCAACAGTTCATTGGTATGCATTTGGGATGAAGTCTACTATTTTCCTGAACAATGCTTGTCATATACTGTGTTTTTCTATTAGCAAAGTGTGGATTTGCTGAAAATCAGAGGCAATGGTCTTTAAAATCAGCTGCCTTTAAATTTCACTTCATTTTTATAAATGTGTGCCTATTTCATTGATACTTGTGGGTTGGAAGTGGAATTAGTTCTGGGAAACAAATCTACCCTAATTTTAATGAGGCCCATGAGCACACATGGAGGGAGGCCCACATATCATATGTTTAAATATTTAGATGTATGGATCAGCTAGCAGACTGTTAAATAAAATATATTCTATCTTCTTACCTTGACAAATATATTTTCATAATAACGTAGAAGATCAGGTTTGAATTTTAATTTTCTCTATGAAGGTCCTTAAAGTTTCTAAAGTCACCTTTCTCTCTCTTTTGTAAGTTGCTTCTAGTGTGACAGTGATCATGATGACCAGTGATGGTCTAAAGACCTGAATTGGAATATGCACATTCCTGAGGAGTGTTACAAACCCTGTATTTACTCATGTTGTGAAAATTATGTCTTTTATCTTTTCATAGTGTTGATGATGTCTCTGTAAATACAGACACCTCTAAGATAGTGGGACTTATGTCTGGGATAAATGCTTTGACGCAATTTGATTCCTTGAGGATCTACATTTTGACCTATTCTACTTAAACAAAACCTATAAAACTTCCATTGTAAATTGTATTATGAAAGAAATATGCAGGTTATGCACACAAACTTATGTTTTGCTTGACATACCATCTATTATTTTAGATTCAAAGGATCAGGTTGGTCAAATAGATATAATAATGAGAATGACAAATTAGAAAAATTATATCCTAGAGAAAGCACCTCAAGCAGTTTATTTTATAGCTAATATTTTTGCTTGAGTATAGGATTCTTATTTGTCAAGACTCTGCTTTCTTTTTGAAATGTAAAAGGCACATGGGCAAATGCTCCAGGGCAATTTGCATAAAAAGTGATGAGAAAGTGCAATTAGTAGCTCATTCTCATGCAGTGAGACAAGATTTGCTCAGAAGTGACTGGAGCATCCCCCAAAATCTGGTACAGCATTGTTCTAAAAATAGTACTTAAGAAAGCTCTGGAAGTTAGTGTCTTTAACTTCTCACCAGGAATTCAGGAGGGGAAGAAATCAAAGCACTAAATAAAGTTGTTATCCCAGCTCTTTATAATAAAAATAAGCACCAGAATTCCATTAGCTAAGGTCAGTGATAATATTTTCATGTCTCATCAAATTAGATCCATATCTTATTTTACCCTTTGGAATCAGCTTTGAAAACGGACTCAGATCACACACTGATAGCAGCAGTTGCCTCCTCCCAACATCAACACATGTACTCTTGCACATGCTCAGAAAGAGGGTCATGCTACACACAGAGATACTGCAGAAAACAATCCCAAGGTATCTCTAGTTAAGAAGGCTTAATTTTTGAGTATAGATTTTATTGTCATGAACATCCTTTAGGGCAAAAATGACTTGCATCAAAGAAGCTATGTAGGGAGGTAGGCTTAGGAAATGTCTGTTTCATCACCTGAGTTACCAGGATCTATCTTTAACTTGCCAGGGAATGTTATTTTTCTGTCATCTTGTGGAGCCAGCATATTATCTACAACTTTGCAAGCCAAAGTGTGCGTGAGTGAGTGAGTGCGTGCGTGCGTGTGTTATAGGTAAGTAATTAGATACTGGCAAGATGACAAAGTAAAGAGGGGCAACTACCAAATCTTCGTAAATAACCTTAGGAATATGGAGTTGGCCACATTACAGTATTTTCTGTGGATTAACCAAAGTAGACTTGCTAGGGAAGATAAGGATAGGGTGTCTTATTCTTGATCCCAGCCCCCTCCCCCACAGTCTCTGACCCTCTGTGGGACAGGACAGATCAATGCAGTTCCTGCAATCACATCCTTGCTGGCACAGCTTCACAAAAGCTGACCCCAACAGTTTTGCTAGCATCCTAACGTGTCTCTCAATCCTAAAGTGATTTGAATCAACTGCAGTTTAAACTCAGGGGCTCCGGGTCACATGGCACATCTCTAAGAACAAAGCAGTGAGGACAGACTCTTTTGGACATCTTTTTTCTTTTCTTTTCTTTTCTCTCTCTCTCTCTCTCTCTCTCTCTCTCTCTTTCTTTCTTTCTTTCTTTCCTTCTTTCAGAGAGACACAGAGAGAGAGAGAGAGAGAGGGAGAGGCAGAGAGAATGGTCTCGCCAGCAGCCTCTCAGCCGCTGTGAACGGACACCATATGCGAGCGACCTCTTGTGGTCAAGTGCAGCATTGCGCCCCTGCGTCACTGCGTCTGGCTAAACGTGGGACCTGGAGATTGGAACGGGTGTTCTTTGGCTTAGCAGGCAGGCGCATTAAATGCTAAGCCATCTCTCCAGCCCTTGTGCATTGTTTTACAAGCATAAGCAGCTTGTGTAGCTGAACATCTTTCACTTGGCCCAGATTATACTTGTTCGCTGTCTTGTTATTTTCCTCAGAGCGAAAAGATTATAAAGTCACATACCCCATTCCATTCATTTCAGGGATGCCTTTTATGACTGGGGGGGGGTACCATATAATCATTATGTGCACCACTTCAGATTCATTATTGATGCAGTTTTCTATTAATTTTTAATGCATCCAAGTTCCTACTTATTTAACCTATAATGCAGTTGGTGAGACATCTTCATAAAAGATGTCTTCATGAAAAATAGCTTGAAGTATATTTCCAGAGCTTACCAATTTACTAACAGCAGATGAGATAATGCTGCCATAGTCATGAATAAGACCCTTGCTCTGAGCTCCACAATTTGGACAAATTTCCTTGAAGGGAAGACCCTGACTGCACTGCTGTTTGAGTGAAGTGTGAAGGGCAGACCCCTTTTTCTCTGGGGGCATTATTCTTCTCTCTGCCAATGCTGTAACTTTGGTCTGTTAACCACAGAAGTACAAGGATTCATATACAGGATCATTCTAGGGCCAGCGTAGAGCTAGCAAAGAGTAGCTGGGGGAGCCTAGTGATATTGATGAAGTTGATAGAGGAAAGAAATGAGTAAATATGCTAATGCATTGGCAGGTAACAATGATGGCTCAGGTGTATCATTCTGAGTACTCTGAACATGGGACCCTGTTCAGCCCTCTCCCCATTCCCTTACTATTCACATTCTCCACATCAGAGACAGGCTGAACACTTAGCTGAGGTTAAATATAATACCACTGGCAAATTGGGCAGAGAAGCTGGAGGCTGAAGGATAATAAACACACTCTCAATTGCTTGTGTTTTACTTGCCCCATTTTCCTTTTTGATTGGGCATAGTGGAGATAGTGTCCAGTGAGCTGTTATTGTGAGTCATTGAAATAGAGGTGTCCTGGAGGGGCTTGGAAATACTCCTTAGAGATCAGAGGAAAGATTTATCCATTTAGGCACAAATGCTGTAGTTTGTGTGAGTGATGTAAGTGAATGAGGCTCCTAACCTGTAGGACTGAGTGTGCAAGATTTCCTAGAGCCAGTAGAGAAGGGAGAGCTGTGTGGGCAGGCCTCTAGCATCAACTTAGCACCTAACATCTCCAGCCACCTTTGAAGAACAGTTTTATATAGGATATAGTTATGTCAGCAGCTCAGTTCCATTTTTTCATCTTTTAGAATGTTCAGATCAATACTCCCAGTCCTTGTGATTTACTGAGCCTGAATTTCTCTAACTGCTCCATTAACTCTTTGGAAAGGTTTCTCTCTGCTAGCACTGCACATGATTTTCCATAAAATTTGCCCTTGAGCAAGCAGTTCTCTCATCATTCTCACTAAGGGAATTATCTGACTCCTCTGCCCGTAGCCTCTCCACCCTTCCTCATTTTCTTAAGAACTCTGTTTTATGAACTTGCATTTTGCTTGCTAATTAGTGTTTTAAAATAAACACTGGCTCTTCAAGTTTGGAATCTATAAGGGCTTTGCTTAAACTGTTTTGTGAATTCCTAGTCCTTTATGTTAGTTAATTTTTTTCCCAATGTCATTATTAAATTTAAGATCTTGTTTTTCCCTTTTTGTGCAGAAGAGACATTTTGGCACTGAAGAATCCAGAGTTGTGGCCCTACTCCTTGCATGCCCAGTCCTGTGTACTTGTTCAGGCATGGCACAGTGGAGCCTGGTGGTCAGACTGAAAGGTGAATTCACTTAGGATGTGTTCTTTTGTTTCAGGGAATGTTTTGTTCCTCTGATCTTCAGCTTCAGCCTCTTGAAAAAGCATGTGTCAATCTGCCTAAAATGCTACACTCAGCACTCCATAAAGACAGTTTCACAGACACAGGAGTGCCAGATGTGGCAAAGTCAGGCCTGAGTATGGGAGACTATAGCCCTTCTGCAAAATCTTGCTATTTGACAGAAGAAAAAGAGACATCTTTGCAAGTAGCCTAAGCAATGTTGTGTTATCTGAACTGAGAGGACCACATGGAAATTGCAGGGATAAATTAAAATAATAATAGCATAAACCCTCGGGTTTTATCCCAGAGAAAGAGAAGTGTAGTAGTTCATTTTATATATCAACTTGACTCAGTCACAGGATGCCCAGAAAGCTGATAAGGCATTATGTCAGGTGGGTCTTTGAGTATATTTGCAGGACAGGTAGGCATTGGAATTTGCTGAGTGAAGCAGATAGCCATCCACAGAGTGGGTAGGTGAGGCCTAAAGAAAATAAGAAGTCAGAAGATAGTGAAAGTGCTTTCTCTTTGGGGCATAGACTTCTTCTTACCCTCAGATATCAGTGCTTCTAGATCTTAGGCCTTCGGACTCAGATAAATACACACACAATCACACATTTCTTCTCATGAGAAACCTGACTAATAGAAATTTTGGTACTGGGAATAGCTCCAAACAGAATTTTAAGGCTGAGTGTTTTTTTTTTTTTTTTTGCAGTTTCTGGAATTGGCTCTCTAATCTGATCAGTTTCAAAGATTCTAACATATATCCAGCAGTTTAGGGAGCACTGATAATGATGGCACAGTACATCTTCATCAGACATTTCTTCTTTTTAAAACATTTATTTATTTATTTATTTATTTATTTATTTGAGAGAAAGAGGCAGAGAGAGAGAGAGAGAGAGAGAGAGAGAGATTGGGAGAGAATGGGTGTGCCAAGGCCTCCAGCCACTGCGAACGAACTCCAGATGCATGTGCCTCCTTGTGCATCTGGCTTATGTGGGTCCTGGAGAATCAAACTGGGGTCCTTTGGCTTTTCAGGCAAGAGCTTTAACTGCAAAGCCATCTCTCCAGCCCTCATCAGACATTTCTAATCACTGACCTGTAAGACAATGTCTCTAATAAATAAATAAATAAATAAATAAATAAATAAATAAATAAAATAAATCTCCACTCTTACCTCTTTTTCATTCTTGCATTCACCCAGTTGTTAACCCACTGTATCTGGTTATAAAGCAAGGACCTACGAGATTTTTTTATTTGATACTTTTGAAAATTTTGGAAGAGTTAGAGACTATAATGATGCTGGTTGATTGCTCATACTGCCCATGATAAAGTAGTAAAAATATCAGGTTCAGATTTTCAGCTAAAGTGCCATATAAATGACCTCAGAGCTTTTATGTGTCCTCAAGGAAAATCCTATCTCTTGTAGCTTCAGGACTGAGTTACAATGGAATACAAACTCCCGGCCTCATAGGGAGTCTCCTGTTGAAGTGAGGGTGCTGGTTAGAAAGAGTGGAATTATGTTAGTTGGTATGGGGATGCATGGGAAAATCCTGATGAATATGGGGGCATTGAGCTCTTGAATTCTGTTGAATTTCCACCCACAATGGAATTGGCTTCCCACTTCCAACTAAAAACTACTATTCATAGACTTGATAGAATTTTACTGTCAGAATATTACACATAACGTCACTTCTTATCAAGAAAACTCACTCATGACAACAGAAATATGGCTATGGGCCTATGTTCATGGAATTTACTAGCCTTTCCACATTCTTTATAACACTGAAGCAGATGGCTTAATCAAATGATTGAATGGTGTTTTTTAAAGATTCAGTGACAGGGCTGGAGAGATGGCTTAGTGGTTAAGTCACTTGTCTACAAAGCCTAAGGACCCACGCTTGACTCCCCATATCCCACGTAAGCCATGCACACAAGGTGATGCATGCACAAGGCCACACATGTGCCCAAGGTGGCGCATGCACCTGGAGTTCAGTTACAGTGAATGGAGGCCCTGGAGTGCCAATTCTCTCCCTCTCTCTCTCTCTCTCTCTCTCATAAAAGAAGGCCAGTCTGTTGGACTTGCCTCAGGAAAAAAAAAAAAAAAAAAAAAAAAAAAAAGATTCAGTAACAGCACTCACTAGGTTAAGACCTTGAAGGTCTGGGGCAAAGTTCTCCAGAATGTTACATAGATTCTTAATCAGTGTCCAACATATGGATACTCCATTAGCCAAGATTCATAGGCCTAGGAAAATAAGTTGAAAATGACACCACTCTCTCTTGCCTCTCATGAACCACTAGCAAAATTCTTGCTTCTTGTCCCTGACATTTATATTTGGCTAGCATAGAAGAATTCATTTCAGAGAGAAGAATGTTTCCACCAAGAGACTCAAAAATTATTTCACTGAAATGGAAGTCAAGATCTCACCAAGCCACTTTAGGTCCTCATGTCCCTAAGTCAACAAAGAAGGGGGTTACAATATTACTGGGCTGAATTAACAGAAAGAACTACCAAGGGGGACATAGGACTATTTTATTCTATAATGGAGGTAAGAAGGGTACAAGAGATTCCTTAGCATGCCTCTTTGTATGATAATGCCCTGCGATTAATGTCCATGGGAAACTACAACAATCCAATGCAGATAAGACTACTGATGGCCAGACTCTTCAATAATGAAGGCCTGGGTCACCCTAATCAGGTAAAGAATCAAGGCCAGCTGAAAAAGTTGACAAAGGCAAAGGAAATACAAAAGGACAGTAGAAGAAGGCAGTTATATATACTAGTTATGATCTTATGACAGATTATAGAAATGATAACTGTAATTATCATGAGTATTTCATTTGGTTATAAATGCATGTGTGTATGTATACATATAATAAGCATATACTTTTGTTTTTTTCCTTTCTTAATGACTTTATTGTGTAATCTAAGTTAAATTGCCTTTATACTAATCAGTATTTAAGTTATGAGCTATCAATAGAAAAGTAGTCAATAAGAAGTACAAACATTTCTACTTCTAGACATAAAATGTGTATATCTAAGATGAAAAATATACCGGAAAAATATACTAGATGGAATTAACATCAGACCTACTTGTGCAGAAGATATTAGTACTCTTGAAGATATAGTAAAAGAAATTCTGCAAAAGAAAACACATTGGGGAAAAATGAAACACATAGAGGAAAAAGAACTCAATTGAACCAAACTTGGATAACACCAAAGCTAAAATACATGTAACTAGAATCCAAGAAGGGGATAAGAAAAGGATTGTTACTCTTTTGTTCTACAATTCTGTTAATTCTTTTGTTTTGTCATCCGGTTATTATAATCATACTGTCTTAAAACTTTTCTCTCCATTTTCAATAAATTCTTTTACTTTCTGGAAAAAAGAGACAAGTAACTACCACTCAAGGATTCTTGCTGGGTTGGATCATGCTAGGTGGAATTATTGTCTCTATTTGAAGAGTTTAAGTATAATTTAAAGGAGAATGTGTGAATTGACAAGGGGTGAACTTGTGATATAGTTAATTTACAAATCTACTTGCTTGGATTATAAAATGCCTACATAAAAAGGCAGAAGAATGGCTTTCCTTGTTATCCAGCTTGTGGACCATTGAGTTTTTGGGCTTCTATAATTACATGAGCTAATTTATATAATATCTTTATAGTCATATGATCTCTCTGTGTGTCTATCTGTCTCTCTGTCTCTTGTCCAATCCATTCATTTTCTCTGAAAACCTTGACTAATATAGGAAGCAAGGTATTTTATTCTTAGGAAACATGAAGGATATGCTCCTTAGAGGAAAGAATTTTAGTAAGTGATATTCTTTTCAAATAATTCTACAGAGACGAAATGTGTCAATTCCATAAAGTTCTTAGAGCAATCTCTGACACATAATCACTATAAAAGAAACTGTTAAATGAACAACAACAGTTGTTCAGCAGAACAAACAGCAGTTCAAATTAGGAGGTCCAGGGAATGCCAAGGTGAGTACTTTCTCCTTCCCATCCATATTGCAGCAGCCCTAAAGGAACACTTCAGGATGGGTTCTGGCACTCAGAATGTCCCCTGTGGTCTGGCACAGAGCTTGTGCTCTGTGGCACACAGAAGTGCAATACTTTCAGGACAACCCTTTAAGGTTGGAGGCAGAGAGGTATGCCCATTTAGTTTGCTTTGCTCCAGACTCTGGGAACATAAATAAACTAGTATCCCTTGGGGTTGTTCATAGATGGCAACAACCTAGAATGAATTTTCAGCTTAGGACTTTTATGAAGACCAAAGAATTTGTAGAAGAGTTTGCACCTGCTCTCTTTTCTAAGAGTGCATGAAGGCATGGATTTTGAGGTCAAACCACACTCTCTTCTTGCAGGCACTTATGGAACT
Source organism: Orientallactaga sibirica (assembly GCA_036365145.1). Lineage (NCBI taxonomy): Eukaryota > Metazoa > Chordata > Mammalia > Rodentia > Dipodidae > Orientallactaga > Orientallactaga sibirica. The sequence continues at coordinate 2,593,483 of JAEOAD010000020.1, forward strand.
TCGACTATAATTGGACCCCAGGAAGAGAGCTGTTCCTTTCCGATACTTGTCTGTGTTCATTTCCAAATTCCTCTGCCTATGTAGATTCTTTTCTTCATGTCCCTCATTGCTGCCAGTGACTGCCTGATCTTTCTTGTCAATGGCCATTCTGGGGAAAATGCTTTGCCTGCTGAATTTCTAGCTTTTGTTCTCTTCATGCATGGTTTCTATAGCATCTGTCCCAGACTGTGGCTTATTAGGGCAGTTTTAAAGCCTCCTTAAGGAGTTACCTGGAGATTTCTGGGTTGAAAAAGTCCTAAACTATTTCTTGTATTGTGAGAGGAAACATTCTCTAAGCAACATTTTAGGAAGTTGTCATTTACTAATGGATGACTTCTAGAACCTAAAACTCCATTTTGAGAGTTGAGATCTCCTCTTAGGTCCACAGGGATTCCTGATGGCCAACCCCAATCATCTGGGAAAAGTTGCAAAATTCAGGCCTGAGAAATTGTGGTTCCTATTCAGTCATGCAGCAGATACTGCATATCCATGAAACTCATTGATTTGCTTGCCTTTGCCCTCATATAAACATGTTTATAAATGCAGGTGTGTGTGTGTGTATGTGTCTGTGTGTGTACGTGCATGCCTGTGTGTGTGTGGTTTTACAACCAGAAGATTCTCTATGCAGACTTTATAATGACTATTTTTTTCCTCTGTTTTGGTGAATACCAATCCTCTTTCTGGTTGTCACTAATCTAAGCATGTAACTTTTCTTGTCTAAAATTTACCTCAAAAGTTTTCTCTGGTTAATTCCATGATACCTCAATGACTATTGTGTTTGTTTTGAATATAAAAACTTGATAGATTCATTTTTGGCATTTAACATTTTCCTATATATATTGGGAAACATCTTGGTTATTTGTCTTACTATGACAAAATACCTAACAGAAGAAACTTAAGAGAGATTTATTTTGGATCAGAATTTCAAATGATACAGTTCATTGTGGTAGGGAAGGCATGGAAGAGTGGCTCTGTGGTGGTGGGAGCATGGGACTGAACTCTTTTTTTTTTTTTTTTTTTGGTTTTGCGAGGTAGGGTCTCACTCTGGTCCAGGCTGATATGGAATTAACTATGTAGTCTCAGGGTGGCCTCGAACTCTCGGCAATCCTCCTACCTCTGCCTCCCAAGTGCTGGGATTAAAGGCGTGTGCCACCACGCCCGGCTCGGGACTGAACTCTTAACATGGTAGCTAGACCAGGAAGCAAACAGTGTGCGCTGGAACCAGAGGTGAATATAAGCTTCAAGCCTATGTCCATTTGGTAGGCCTCACGTCCCAAAGGTTCCAAAACCTCCCAAGATAGTGCTACCAGCTGAGGACCAACTGTTGGAACACATGAGCCTGTGGGTTACATTTCAGAACCAACACAGAAGAGAAAGTATAATGATTTTACACAATAAGCATATAGTTAGAGCACATGACTAAGTCATTAATACCTACAATTTATCAAATACAACTAGTGGTATGACTGTGTTAGCAAACTACAAATGCAATTTTATGAATGAGAATCATATTTTTCAAGGAATTATAAGCAAAGTAAAGGTATCTCTACCAGCAATCTTTACCTACAGATATGTAGAAAGTGATTTGCTAATGTAGTACTTGCTTATAGTGATTTTGTATAAATATTCTATAACATCTGCTAAATCTTTTACTTGGAGATTTATCATTTTTAAGCAGTCAATGGCCTCAAAGGAAGCTCCATTTCCAGGGTATGAAGGCATTTCCTAACAATGACTCTTTAACCATAAATGTGAGATAAGATAGTGATCATAGTGGTCATAATTGCTCAAAGGGCATGATCATGTCTGAATCATCGTGCAGTGCCTTGCTGAAAGAGGATACTCAGATGTTTGTGGAGAAAATTAATGCATATTTTCACTGTCTTGGGTTATCATCTTTTTGGTGCCTATAGTATAAACTAAAGTATGACCTCATTTATAACAGAAGATAATGATTAAGCTCCACAATGGATTTCATTTCAATTAAAAAAATCACAATTTTAAATTTGTATTTGTATTTGTTATTTAAAATAGCATAGCTGGGCTGGAGAGATGGCTCAGCAGTTAAAGGCTGCAAAGTTTGCAAAGCCTGATGTCCTGGGTTTAATCCCTTAAGCCCACATAAAGCCATACACACAAAGTAGTGCATGTGTCTGGAGTTCATTTGCAGTGGCAAGAGGCTCTGGCATGCCTATACTTGCTAGCTAATGAGTGATCGAGCTATCTATCTATCATCCATCCATCTATCTATCATCTCTATCTATCTATCTATCTATCTATCTATCTATCTATCTATCTATCTTCCATCTATATCTATCATCTCTCATCTATCATCTATCTATTTATCATCTATCTCTTTGTGTCTCTCAAATAAATAAAAATATTAAAAAATAAAATAGCATAGTAATAATAGGGCCATCATGCACATCATGTTTATGTGTTGGGTACTGCTTTTAATTGAATCAATTCTATTACATAACATAGCAATAATACTACTTGCTCTTAAATTAATAATTAATATTAATATACAATAATTAATAGTACTTGCATCTAAATTAATAATTTCTAACAGTAACTATATTGCAGACACTGCTTTTTTATTATTAGAGAGGCTGAGGCACAGAGCACAGGTGGAGATACAGATGGAATTTGAAACTGGTTAATCTAACTGAAGCATTTATGCTATCAGCATGTAATCCATATGCTGGTGAGAATCTATGCCAATGAGGGCATAGATTAGTTTCATATTCAGGCATAAAATGAATGGTTATCAACCTATCAACTAGGTTCATCAATAGGGTAAGAGTGATAACCTAATAAGGACCAGAGGCACATAAAGTACTGATTAAAGTCTTTCTGAAAACATCTGAGCCGGGCGTGGTGGCGCATGCCTTTAATCCCAGCACTTGGGAGGCAGAGGTAGGAGGATTGCTGAGAGTTCGAGGCCACCTTGAGACTACATAGTGAATTCCAGGTCAGCCTGGACCAGAGTGAGACCCTACCTCACCTCGAAAAACCAAAAAAAACAAAATCTGAAGAACACCAAAAAGAGCAAGGAACGATGGTTATTTATAACCTATCAAGCCATTAAAGTAAGGCAATGTACTTTTTTCTGGTTGAAGATAAAAATTCTAGTAAATAGACAAAGAAGAATTGAGCATCCCAAAGCATAAGAGGCTGCTCTGGTATGAGATAATAATCTGGACACGTTGTCCATTAAAGGTGAACTGAAATCATAGAATACAATCTTTGAGTTAACCAGGAAGTTAATATATCTTCTTGAACTTACAAATTTCTGAGCCACAATAATAAGCAAGAAGGAACAAAGTGACTTTAGTGATACCACCTTAAAATTTAATAAGTGTGAGAGAAAGGCCTTCCTTAGAACTTACAAAAACATATAGTTTCAATAAAAACAAGGCCAAAATATCTTGCATCATGTTTCACAGTAAGTTTTATTTAAAAATGTTGCAGTTCTGGGAAGATGGCTCAATGGTCAAGGATGCTTGCTTACAAAGACTGTTGACCAAGGTTCAGTTCCCCAGCTATCCAAAGCTGGGTGGGCATTCGTTTGCAGCAGTAAGAGATCCAGGCATGCACACACACACACACACACACACACACACACACACACACACACACACACAAATAAATAAAAAGTTAAAGGGGGGACTAGGAAGATGGCTCAGCAGTTAAAGGCACTTGATTGCAAACTTGCTGGCCCTGTTTGATTGTCCAGCACTCACATAAAGCCAACCCAAAGTGGTGCATATGTCTGGAGTTGATCTTAATATGCCAACACACACACACACACACACACACACACACACTCACACATGCACACACAATTTAAAAAATGTTTAAGTGAATTAATATTAGTAGAAATCTAAATAAAATCTACATTTTAATCTTTCAAAATTGTGTGTAAATAAGCTTTATAATGTCGTATCTAATGACTCATAAGTACTATAATACTACTTTTTGATCTTTTAATGCTCTAAGTTGTCCTGATAAATGATACCTCTTTACTTTTCTGTTCAATAGCTGTGGACTTTTTGAAATAACTCCATCAACTGCCAGATGCATATACTAAAGGACATGGTAAGTTTAAAAACCAAGATTAATTCTTTCAGCTGGATTAAAGCTGAACCATCATCCTTAGAATTAAGTAACTATGACAAAAGATATAAGCCTGCAGTTTAAGAAATGTACTTGTTAGTTTCTGTGAATATCTGAGGAAAGTCCAGGAGGGCTTTGTTTTTGGATCACCTAGGTTTCAGATGTTTCCCATGGTCACTTGGTTCTGTTGTTTCTGGCCTGTGGTGAGAAGGACATCATGGAGGAAGAGCAAGACAGAGCAAAGTCAATCAACAGAAAGAATAGCAACAAAATATACCCTTCAAAGTCACATCTGCAGGAACTCATTTTCTCCAATCAGGTTATTTTCATTTCTATCATCTCCCAGTAGTCCATTCAGTTATGAATCCATCAATGGATTTATCCATTGATTAGGTTGGTGCCTCAATCATTTCCCAAAGGTCCACCTTTGGACAGAACCTTGAACATGTGAGCCTTTGTGGGGATGCTTCAAATGCAGGTCATAACAAGGAGCCAGTGCTGTGGTATGTTGCTGGTTCACAGTTCAGGTACAGGGCATCATCTGGAATTGGACTGCTATGATCATAGATTTTACTGAAACACAGACATGTGGCTGGTTCCAGATATGTTTCTGTCTTTTGGCAGTGAAGAGCCCTTTTTCTTTGTGGAATTCCTTTGTGGAGCTCCTTTGTGGCTACTTATTTCAGTGATGTAAAGAGCTACTGTGGGTGCTGTAATGTGGCCCAGGCTGCTTCAGGATTACGGATCTCATTCACTAACTGCTAGGGGATATGGCTAACAGTGGCAGCTGTGTAATACTCCAGGCAATTATTCCCAGCTGAAGAGAATTAGCATCCTTCCTGGAGGCAGCCAACTTCCAATGACTGGCATGAAGAGATAGAAAAGACCCACCTCAAGCTTGGTGCCATTATGGAAATAAGTGTGGAGATTTCTCAGAAAGCTAAAAATCTAACTACATTTTAGCCTGACTATACCACTCCTGGCCATATAACCTAAGGAGTCTACAGTTTATTTCTGAGATACTTGTTCAGCCATGCTTATTGCTGCTCTATTCACAATAACTAGGAAATAGAATCAGCCTAGATGTCTACCCACTGATGAATAGATTATGATGATGTGGTATCTATATACAATGGAATTTTATTCAGTTGAAAATAAAAATGAAATCATGAAACCTGCATAAAAATGGATGGATCTGGAAAAGGTCATTTTAAGTGAGGTAACCCAGGCTCACAAACACAGTCTGTGTGGTCTCTTACTTATGAAGATCCTAGCTTCAAATTTCTAAATTTGTGACTGTAGGTTGCCATTATCTGTAGAAGCCATGAAGCTAGAAAGGGACTATGTGAAGAGGTTTTCTTGGGTGATAATAAGACACAAGGGACATGAAAGTAGAAGGAATTAATAGTGGAAGAGAAAGATTGAAGAGGGATAGGATTGGCTGGGGAATAAACAAGAGAAGGAAGTGCTGGGAGCATGAAGCCAAGTTAAAGACATCAACATAAGCCATATGGAAACCTACTGCTTTGGAATCCCCAATTTAAAATATAAATTAAAAAAATGTTTGAACAAAGGTCCAATACCTGGGTAGATAAAACTGCTCCTGGAAGCCATAGCTTAGTTATCATAAATTCTAATGCCAGGGATGAGATACCTCTGAAGGAGTTGTTGGTCAGGGAGGCTACAAAGGCTCCTAAAACCACATAGGCCATTGCTATTGCTCTTGCTTGCTCACCAATGCTACGTGGTAAGTCCCTATGACTGATGATACCACACACTTCAGTTGCAGGATGTAAAGAAACTAAGCTGGAAATGAACTAGAAGCTTACTCTCGGCCAACTAGATTAGTACTGCTTGAAGCCACAATCACAGAAGTTTCTTACTACAATGCACAGAAATGCGGAGCTGGCAAAAAGTGAGAATTATGTGCTCAGTCTCAAATAGGATATCTAAATATTCCTATCCAGGGCTCGGGGAACCTCTCACAAGAATGGGCTGAAAGAATGTAAGGAGGATGGGGAAGAAGGCTGTGAAATACTGCCTTCTGGATATGAAAGGGCCATTACACTTATAAATTCATGGAAGCTGTGATTTGCAGCACAAGACTGAACCTGTCTGTATTTCACCAGCAGTGAAGGAAGGACTCATGAGACCCCAGACCTCCCAGAGTTACTAATGATAGATAATGGTCACTGAAAGAGGGGAAATCAAGTTCATCAATGGTATAGCCACTAGTAACTTGTCTTCCACAGTAAATAACCTCCCACCCATGTTCACACAAGCAACCTTAATTTAATTCAAAGGATTGAAAAAAAGGCATGAAAGTAAGATGAGCATTAATGGGGAAGAAGAAGGGTGTGAATGGAAGGAAAAAGGGGTAAGAAAGGCTAATGGGGGGTAAAATAAAAATATATGGGCTGGAGAGATAGCTCAACAGTTGAGATGCTTACCTATAAAGCTTAACAACTGGGATATAATTCAGCAGTACCCATATAAGCCACATGCACAAGATGGCACATGAATCTAGAGTTAGTTTGCAATGGCTGGATGCCCTGGTGTGCCAATATTCTCTCTCTTTCTGTATCTCTATGCTTGCCAATAAATAAAATATTTTTACAAAATTAAAAAAATAATGTGTATAAAAATGGAAAAAATAAATTTTTTATTGACAACTTCCATAATTATAGACAATAACCCATGGCAATTTCCTCCATTCTCATCATACCCCTTCCCTTCTCAATCAGACTCTCTTTTATTTTGATATAGTTATCTTTTCCTCCTATTGTACTGGTCTTGACTGTGAGGCCATGGATATCCAGGCCATTTTGTGTCTGGAGGAGCATGTTATAAGGAGCCCTATCCTTTCTTTGGCTCTTACATTCTTTCTGCCCCCTCTTCCACAATGGACCCTGAGCCTTGGAAGATGTGATAGAAATTTTTCAGTGCTGAGCACTCCTCTGTCATTTCTTCTCAGCACTATGGTGACTTCTAAGTCATCCCAAGGTTACCGCCATCTGAAAAGAAAAGCTTCTCTAACAAAAAGTGACAGTAGCATTAATACCTATGACCATTAAGAAAAGTGTTTATTGTACAGTTTGGTGAGCATAGTAAATGCATTTAGCCAAACACCAGCAGATGTTACTCTGCTAGGACTCATGACTACTCCTGTTGTAGGTTTTCAGAATCAGGCATGTGTATTCCCTCCCATGGAGCAAGCCTTCATTCCAGTTAGAGAGTGGTTGGGTTCCCCCATAACAGATGTGCCACTATCGCAATCATTGGCTTATTTGGCCTGTTTGGCCAAATTTGAGGTTTGCAGTGTCCACTGTTGAATATCTCCACTGGTGATTTCTCTCTCTCCCATTGAACTGCATGCAGCATCGCTTTTTCCAGCTTTCTGTCAGGTGGTCTACATGGAGGAGGTTTTCAACTCAGCTCCAGTAGGATTTCTCAGTGACCTTCAGCCTAAATATATGGAGTCTTCAGCAATAGAGTAGAACTCACAGAAACTCAACAAAGAGCCAATAATTGTATGAATGGTCTCCTCGCTGCTTCTTTATGTATTGTTTCCATTGGTAGATTAGAACTAATTTTAAAACCCAGGAAGGGTTCAAATACAGTTAAATGATCTGAAGGAGAGTGAAAAAAAAAAAAAAAAGGACCTTAATAACCAGCTGGCTAAGCTCAATTAAGACATAAAAAATGCAAGTATGAACTCAAAGAATCATTAAGAAAATAAGGAAAGGACATGAAAAGGGAACTCGACAGAGTGATGGAAACAATACATAAAGAAGCAGTAGAAAATACAAACCAAATTGAAAAAGCCCAAAACTCTATAGAAACTCTCAAGAATAGAGTCAGCCAAGGAGGATAGAACTCAGAACTGGAAGACAAAACAGAAGAAACAGTTCATGAGTCCAAAAGTTTCAATAAGTTCAAAAATGTCTCTGAACAGAACATGAGGGAAATGTGGGATACCCTTAAGTGTCCCAACATTTGGATCATGGGAATACAAAAAAGGGAAGAAACTCAGGCCAAAAGCATGGAAAACTTATTCAACAAAATTATCAAAGAAAACTTTCCCACTCCCTCAAAAAGAAATCCCATAAAGTTACAAGAAGCTAGCAGAACTCCAAACAGACTGGACCAAAGGAGAAATTCTCCAAGTCAAATTATCATTAAGATTCTAAATATCAATCACAAAGAGAAAGTCCTAAAAGCAGCTAGGGAGAAACAACACATTACATATAAAGGAAACCCCATCATAATTACTTCAGACTTCTGAATGGAAACCATAAAAGCCAGATGTCTGGAATGGAACACTGAAAATTCTAAGAACTTATGGCTTCCAACCCAAACTACTCTATCCAGCAAACATATCCCTCATAACAGATGACAAAACTCAGCTTTACAACCATAAGAACACAAAACAAAACCTACAGAGAGTACTTCAGGGAATTCTCCACACAGAAGAATCAAATAACCAACCTCAAGTGCCCACAAGAAGCAGATCACAATAACCAAACTTCAAGAAGGCACAAAAACTACAAAGACCAAGAAAACACCAAACTACATAAATCACCACAATATGACAGGCATTAAATCAAACTTCACAGTTATTACCCTAAACATTAATGGCCTTAATTCACCAATCAAGAGACATAAGCTATCAGGGTGGATCAGAAAATTAGACCCCTCAATCTGCTGTCTTCAAGAAACCCACCTAGAAAGATGTGCCAGGAACTCAACCAGCTCCTGGAAACTGAACAACACACTCTTAAACAATAAACAGGTACTGGATGAAATAAAAAATGAAATTGCAAAATTTCTAGAAATGAATGACAATGAGAACACAATGTACCAAAACTTATGGGACACAATGAAGGCAGTCCTCAGGGGAAAATTCATTGCGCTAAATGTCTTCATAACAAAGACAGAGAGATTCTAAATCAAGAACCTAACCATCCACCTAAAGGCATTGGTAAAACAAGTAGTATTCAACCCAAAAATCTCCAGACAGGAAGAAATAATTAAGATCAGAGCAGAAGTTAATGAACTGGAAACTAAGAAAACAATTAAGAAAATTGACCAAGCAAAGAGCTGGTTCATTGAAAAAAATAAACAATATTGATAAACCCCTGGTCAATTTGATGAAACAGAAAAGAGACAACTCAAATTAACAAAATTAGAAATGAAAAAGGAGAGATCACAACAAACACTCCCATTGAACTGCATGGAATGTAGCTTTTTCCAGCATTCTGTGAGCTGATGCACATGGAGGAGACTTTTAGCTCAGCTCCAGCATGATTTATCAGTGACCTTGCATCCCATGTATGTGGAGTCTTCAGCAATAGGGTCTTACCATCTATTCCTGGTGGGAAACCAAGGGCCTCAGCAATGGCCTATAATGTTTTGGGGGTATCTGTGACCTCCTTGGCCAACAACTCATTGGAAGGTATCCCATCCCTAGCACTGAAAATTTTCTAGTAACAATCTATTGCTTCTGAGTGTTCCATTGTACAGAAAAGTACATTTCCACATGACTTATTTATATTCTCTTAGACTTTGATTAGTTCTCCCTCCACCTTTCGTTTACTCAATCTCTTCCTCTGATCTCACTTAGGCCTTTTCACCCCCATTAATCTGTTCTTCTACTTTCATATACACAATACAATCCTATTAAGTCCCTCCTCCCTTTCTATTCCCTTTATATCCCCTGTGTAGCTTACTGGCTTTGGCTACTGAGTTTTATTTCTACTCACATAGAAGACCAATCATTTATAGCTAGGATCCATATATGAGAGAGAACATGTCTTTCTGGGCCTGGGTTACCTCACTAAGTATAATCCTTTCCAGATCCATCCATTTACCTGTAAATGTCATAACTTCATTTTTCTTTACTGCTGAGTAAAACTTCATTGTGTAAATGTGCCATATCTTCATTATCCACTCATTAGTTGAGGGACATCTAGGCTGGTTCCATTTCCTAGCTATTGTGAATAGAGCAGCAATAAACATGGATGTGCAAGTATTTCTAAGTTAGTGAGATATGTCCTTAGGATATATGCCTAGGAATGGTGTAGCTGGGTCATATGGTAGATCTATTTTTACTGTCTCAGGAACATCCACACTGATTTCCAAAATGACTGGACCAGATTGCATTCCCGCCAACAATGTAGAAGTGTTCCTCTTTTTCTGCATCCTCACCAGCATTTATGGCCATTTGTTTTCATGATGGTAGCCAATCTCACAGGAGTGAGATGGAATCTCAAGATAGTTTTAATCTGCATTTCCCTGATGACTAGGGATATAGAACATTTTTTAGATGTTTATATGCCATCTGTATTTCTTCTTCTGAGAACCCTCTATTTAGTTCCACAGATCTTTTTGTTGTTGTTGTTGTTGTTGTTGTTGTTTTGTTTTGTTTTTCGAGGTAGGGTCTCACTCTAGCTCAGGCTTTCCTGGAATTCACTATGTAGTCTCAGGGTGGCCTCAAACTCATGGAGATCCTCCTACCTCTGCCTCCCAAGTGTTGGGATTCAAGGCATGAGCCACCATGCCTGGCTCCACAGACCATTTTTTAATGGGTTGTTTGATTTGTTATAATTTAATTTTTGAAGTTCTTTGTATATCCTAGATATTAATCCTCTGTCAGATGTAGAGCTGGCAATGATTTTCTCCCATTCTGTTGGTTGCCTCTTTGCTCTATTCACAGTGTCTTTTGCTGTACAAAAGCTTTGTAATTTCATGGGGTCCCAGTGGTTGATCTGTGTTTTAATTTCTTGAGCAACTGTGGTTATATTCAGAAAGTCATTGCCTATGCCAATATGTGGAAGGGTTTCCCCTACTTTTTCCTCTAGCAGTTTCAGAGTTTCAGGTCCGATATAAAGGTCTTTGACCCATTTGGAGTTCAATCTTGTGCATGGAGAGAGATAAGGGTCTATTTTCATCCTTCTACAGATACAGACTCAGTTTTCCCAGCACCATTTGCTGAAGAGGCTATTTTTTCTCTAAGGAGTATTATTGGCATTTTTGTCAAGATCAGGTAGCTATAGCTACCTGGACTTATATCATGGACCTCTATTCTATTCCATTGATCTACATGTCTGTTTCTGTGCCAGTACCATGCTGTTTTTGTTACTATGTCTCTGCAATATAGGTTAAAATCAGGTATGGTGATACCACCAGCCTTATTTTTGTTGCTCAAAATATTTTTAGATATTTAAGGGTTTTTTGTGCTTCCAAATGATTTTTTGGATTTTTTTCCTATTTCCGTGAAGAATGCCATTGAAATTTTGATGGGGATTGCATTAAATGTGTAGATTGCTTTTGGTAAGATTGCAATTTTCACATTGATTCTTCCAATCCAAAAACAAGGGATATCTTTCCATTTCCTATTGTCTTCTGCAATGTCTCACTTGAGTGTTTTAAAGTTTTCATTGTAGAGATCCTTCACTTCCTTGGTTAGGTTTATCCCAAGTACTTTATTTATTTATTTTTTGATGCAATTGTGAATTGGAGTGATTCTCTGATTTCATTCTCTTTATGTTTGTTGTTAGCATATAGGAAGGCTACTGATTTCCATGTGTTTGTTTTGTATCCTGCTATGTAGGTGTTCATCAGCTCTAACAGTTTGCTGGTAGAGTCTTTATTATCCTTTATGTATAGAATCATATCATCTACAAATAATGATAACTTTATCTCTTCCTTTCCAATTTGTATATGTTTTATATGTGTCTTTTGCCTTATTGCTATGGCTAAAACTTCTAGTACTATATTAAATAAAACTAGGGACAGTGGCACCCTTGTCTTATTCCTGATTTTAGTGGAAAAGCTTCAAGTATTTTTTCCATTTAGTGTTATGTTGGCTGTGGGTTTGTCATAAATGGCCTTTATTATGTTGAAATATGTTCCATCTATTCACAGTCTCTGTAGGACCTTTATCATGAAGGGATGTTGGATTTTGTAAGATGCTTTTTCTGTATCTAATGAGATGATCATGTGATTTTTGTCCTTCAGTCCATTTATATAATGTATTACATTTATCAATTTGTGTATGTTGAACCATTCCTGAATCTCTGGGATAAAGCCTATTTGGTCAGGGTGAATGATCTTTCTGATATATTCTTGTATTCTGTTTGCCAATATTTTGTTGAGAATTTTTGCATCTATGTTCATGAGGAATATTGGTCTGTAATTTTCTTTTTTTGTTCTATCTTTCTCTGGTTTTCAGATCAGGGTAATGCTGGCTTCATAAAAGGAGTTTGGTAGGATTCCTTCCTCTTCTATTTTATGGAAAAGTTTAAGAAGCATTCATGTTAGTTCTTCCATGAAGGTCTGGTGAAATTCACCAGTGAATCCATCTGGGCCTGTACAGTTTTTAGTTGGGAGACTTTTGTAAGTGCTTGGATCTCTATACTTGTTATAGGTCTATTCAAGTGGTTAATCTCTTTTTTATTTAATTTATATAGGTCATATAAATGAAGGAAATCATCCATTTTTTTCCGATTTTCAAACTTAGTGGAGTATATTTTCTTATAGTATGTCCCTATGATTTTTTAAAAATTTCTCTGGTATCTGTTGTGATGGTGTCTTTTTCATCTCTAATTTTATTAACTTGTGTCTCTTCTCTCTTTCTTTTGGTCAGATTTGCTAAGGGTTTATCAATCTTGTTTATCATTTCAAAGAACCAAGTCTATGTTTCCTTGAGTCTTTGGATTTTTTTTTTTTTTTTTTTTTTTTTGGTTTCTATGTTCTATTTCATTAATTTCTGCCCTAATCTTTATTATTTCTTCCCATGTGCTGATTTTTGGATTGCCTTGTTCTTCTTTTTCCAAGGTCTTAAGGTGAAGCATTAAGTTGTTTACTTGCAACTTTTCTGATTTCTTTTTTTAAAATATATTTTATTTATTTATTTGAGAGAGATATAAAGAGGTAGAAAGAGAATGGGTGTTCCAGTGCTTCCAGACACTGCAAGTGAACTCCAGATGCATGTGCCTCCTTGTTCATCTGGCTTACGTGGGTTCTGGGGAATATAACCAGGGTCCTTTGACTTTGCAGACAAATGCCTTAACCACTAAGCAATCTCTCCAGCCCTCTGATTTCTTAATATAGGGACTTAAAGCTATAAATTTCCCACTTAGGACTGCCTTCATTGTGTCCCAAAGATTATGGCATGTTGTGTTCTCATTATCATTTGACTCTATGAATTTTTTATTTCCTTATTGATTTCTTCATTGACCACTCATCATTTAATAGTGTATTGTTTAGTTTCCATTATTTTGTGTAGGCTCTATAGATTTTTTTGCTATTGATTTGTACTTTGATCCCATTGTGATAAGATAGAGTGCAAGGAATTATTTCAATTTCCCTGTATTTAAGATTTTCTTTGTGTCCTAATATATGGTCTATTTTAGAGAATATTCCATGTGCTGCTGAAAGCAATGTGTATTCTACAGCATTTGGATGAAACATGCTGCATATATCTGCTAGGTCCATTTGTTCTATGACCTCATTTAATCCAGAAGCATCTCTGTTTATTTTTTTGCTGGGATGACCTGTCAGTTGGTGAGAGTGGGGTGTTGAATTCACTTTCTACAAGTGTGTTTGGTATTATCTGTGACCTTAGTTCTAATAGCATTTGTTTGATGAAATTGGGAGCCCCTGTGTTAGGAGCATATATGTTTAGGATTGTAATGTCCTCCTGTTGGAGTGTTCCTTTAATCAGTATAAAGTGACCTTCCTTATCTTTCCTAACTAATGTTGGTCTGAAATCTACCCTGTCAGATATTGGGATAGTGGCCCCTGCTTGTTTTCTAGGCCCATTTGCTTGAAACACTGTTTTCCCACCTTTCACCCTAAGATAGCGAACATTTTTTGTAGGAAGATGAGTTTTCTTGGAGGCAACAAATTGAAGGATCTGTTTTTTTCTTAATTTATTTTTAAATATTTTAAATTATTTTTAATTTTATTTTTGGAGAGAGAGACAGAGAGAGATAGAGAGTGAGAGGTAGACAGAGATGGGCGCACCAGCAGTCTCTCAGCTGCTGTGAACAAAATCCAGATGTGTGCTCCCCCTTGTGGGCAAGTGCAGCATTGCACCCTTGCCTCACTTTGTATCTGGCTAAACGTGGGACCTGGAGATTGGAACCGCTGGACATTGGAACCAGCATTCTTAGGCTTAGCAGGCAGGCACCTTAGCCACTAAGCCATCTCTCCAGCCCAGGATCTGATTTTTAACCCAGTCTACAAACCCATGTCATTTGGTTGGGGCATTGAGGCCATTGATATTAAGAGTTATTATTGAAAGGTTTGTACTTATTTTTGCCATTTTTCTTGTTTTGTAGTGCTTCTGATTTTACCTTTGCTCTCTTGTATTAACTAGTATTTGAGTATGGTTTGTTTTTCCAGGTTCCTTATATGTGTGCTTTTCTTTCTCTTCAGCATGGAGGATCCTTTCAAGTATTTTCTGTAGAGCTGAGTTTGTCTTCATATATTCCTTTAGCCTGCTTTTGTTGTGGAATGTCCTTATTTCTCCATCTATTTGAATGCATAGCTTTACAGAATAAAGTAACCTTGGTTGACAGTTGTTATCTTTCAGAACTTGGAATACAACACTCCTAGCCCTTCTGGCTTTTAAGGTTTGTATTGAGTAGTATGTTGTGATCCTGATGTGCTTGTCTTTGTAGGTGACTTGATTTTTCTCTCTAACTGCTTTCAATATATTTTCTCTGGTTTGTGTGTTTGGTACTTTAATTGTAATATGACAAGGAGAGTTTCATTCCAGGTTTTGTCTGTTTGGTATTCTAAAGGCTTCCTATATCTGCATTGGCATCTCTTCCCCAATTTGGGGGAAGTTTTCTTCTATGATTTTGTTGAAAACACCTAATATGCTTTGGAGTGAAATTCTTCTCCTACTCTACCCTGAATTCTTATGTTTGATCTTTTCATAGTGTCCTGAATATCTTGAAATTCCCATTCATACCTTCCTATTAGTTTGTCTTTCTCTTTGTTAGACTGTATTAGATCTTCCACCTTGTATTTTTGTTTAGATATTCTGTTCTCTCCTTCATCTATTCTACTGGTAAGATATTCTACAGAGTTTTTTTTTATTTCACTGACTGTGTTCTTCATTGCTAGTATTTCAGACTGGTTTTTCTTCATTATTTCTATTTCCTTATTTATGTCTTGTATTGACCTCCTTATTTCATTGAATTGGTTTCTTGTGTGTTCTGTGTTCTTTAATTTCCTTTTTTGAGTTCTTTGAATATATTTATAATCATTATTTTGAAATCTTTCTTGGACATTTCCTCTAAATCAGTCTCACTGAATATCATTTCTGATGCTTTAATACTTTTTGGTGGAATTATATTGTCTTGATTTTTGTGTGTGTGTGTGTTTCTGGTATTATAATGTAGAGATTTTTGCATCTTGGATTAATTTAATGCTTGGGTTTTCTAATTATCTGCATTATTATTATATGTATCAATCAATCTGATGTTATATATCTTCAGGGTAGGAGGTGGTAGGTGTGCCTCTTAAGACTCTCAGAATAACAACAAAAGTGACCCTAGTTGCCTGCTATTAGATTATTACAGTAGGCTGAGTGGAACAAAATACAGGCAAATTCTAAAAATTTTAACTAAACAATGTACACATTCAATGAAAAACATCACAGAGTACTTATGCAAGAGTAGATATTATGACAAACAGATCCTCTGACAAAGTCACAGTCCCTGAGGATGTGTGTTGCACCACACCCTTAATCCCTTAATCCTGGGAGGCTAATATTTCTGGTCTGTAGAGGGTTCCATGGTCAGCTTGTGACCAAGTGAAACCCTTCCCCAACAAATGGCATAAGAGGAAACAAAGGCACTAGAAATCAGGAGGCAACAAATGACAAGCCCATATTATAGTTAGTTAAAAATGGCAAATCTGACCATCCATCAGATTTAACATATAATTTACCCTGACATGGAAGGTGCAATTAGCCCTTCCAATGCCAGCCTATACACCGGGCTTATTTGGTGGGTACTGACCTGGTGTAATCCAAGTTATTTTTTGGGACGGTTTTGGTCTCAGCTATGCTGCACTGCTGCTTGGGTCTTTCTTTGCTGTGTTTTGGGTTCAGGAAGGCGGGCTGCATCTGTGGATCACTGCTTTAACCATGTTGGATGCCGGGTATGAGCTCCCTTCCCCAGGTCTCTGGTGCTTGCCTGTGCTTGTGCTGGTGGTGGTGAAGGGGAGGCTGTGGATTGTGGCTGAAGTCTGTCTGCTCGTCCACACGAACCTCTTTCTCACAAGCCACTGCATTGGTCTCTGCTGTCCTCCTTCCACGTTCCTTGAGTTTGCGAGGAGGCTGGTGTGATTGGAAAATCCCCTCACCTTGCTTTAAAATCCTGTGGCTCAGGCAGAGCCTGGCAGCTGCCACCATGTGGAACTTGCCGCAGCTGCTGGAGCCGCTTCTGCCCACTTCTGTGGGCTCTAGATGCTCTGGATCTCTCCTACTTCTCTGCTGAGGTTGATGATTCATTATACACCTCATTTTTTAGTAGAAGAGTGTATTTTGCTGGTTTTTTTTATTCTCCCTTAGGCTGTTTTGGCATGGTTCCTATGCTGCCATCTTAACCAGAAGTCCCATTTCTAGTATTTCTGATTGGTATTTTTCATTACGTCTATTTCCTTTCTCATGTCTTGTAATGATCTCCTTGTTTCATTAGATTGGTTTCCTGTGTTATCCTCCAGGAGTTTGTTTTCTTCTTTGAATCCTTTGATTTCTTCAATTTTAGATACAATCATTTTTTTTGAAATTTTCGAATTTTTTGAAAGCAGGCATTTCGTGTAAAGCAGTCTCATTGGAGGCCATTTCTGATGGATTTATAATTTCTGGAGGGATTGTATTATCTTTACTTTTTGTGATTCTTGTATTATAATGTCGAGATTTTTGCATCTTGAGTTAATTTGATGCTTGGGTTTTTTAATTATCTGCAGTATTCTTTATATATATATATATATTTTATTTATATTATTCTGATTTTACGTTCATAGTATTGGTTCCACTGTCCTCCTCCCTGTCCTCCCACTTTCAAAGGGACCCTCATCAATGGGGAGTGTGGGTCATGCATTGTGATTTTATTCAAGAGTTCTGGTGGATAGGCCCCAGTCTCTGTGCATAGTGCCCCAACTTGTGACTCTAACAATCTTTCCACCCCCTCTTCTGTGAGTTTCCCTGAGCCACATTGGGGTCATTTTAGTTTTGCTTCCTTGATGAGGTTTTAGGAGCCTCTGTGTCTCTGGATATCTGGCTTAGTTGGAGTTGGATGTTCTCTGTGTTTATCTCCTTCAGCCTTTTTCTGGTGTTGTGATCACCTTGAACGCTGTATTCTTGCCCTTCCCCTGCGTTGTTCTATGATTTCAGCTGGTGAGGTGTGGTTAGCTGATCCTCCCTTCAGGTTCATTGTCCACCTGGAAAAAGATAAGCACATTCTCCAATGGAGAAAGAAGTTAGTACTAGATAGAAGGGATAACCATATATGTTTTGGAGGGAATTTTATATGCATTGGTTCTCTTCTAGCCCACATTTGGTGGCATCTAGATCTTGGAGACTGAGCTCATTTTTTGTACATGGCTTTGACTTATTTCCCAGTTCCAGCAATGAGTTCCATTCCACTGAGTGGATTTATTAGCCAAATCAAGAGCAGTTGGTTACCCACCATGGCTGTTTGCCACTACTGCACTTGTATGAGCAGTACGTCATATTCTTAGCCGTGTAAATCTGACTTTATATATCTCCAGTGTAGGAGTCTAAGGTGCCAGGTGTAGCTCTTATACTCTAAGAGAAAAAGCAGAAATGACTCTAGGTGTTGAGTTTGCCTGCTATTCAAGTATATAGTAGAGTGGGTGAAGCAAATTGCTGGCAAATTCTAAAATTTAATTGAGGAATTCAATCACAACCAGCACAGAGTATTATACAAGTGTGAGGATTGAACTAAACAGATAATCTAGTAAAGCCAAAGTCCCTAAGGGTGTGTTATACCACACCCTTAATCCTGTCAACTAGGAGGCTGAGATTTCTAGTCTGAAACAGGTTCCCAGTCAGCCTGGGGCCAGTCAGTCACTGCCCCAATAATGACAGAAGAAAAAGACAAAGGCCCTAAAAATCAGGAAATGTTAAAGGCAACAATAGTCAGCACCAAAATATAACTTATTTGAGAAGGGTAAAGCCAACCAAGACTATATCATTCAAATGTAATACATAACCTTTCCTGACATGGAAAGAGAGATTAGCACTTCCAGTGCAGGCCTATGTATCTGGCTTTGTATAAGTAGACCCTGTTACCTTTTGGGATGGCTTCCCATCTCACCAATGCTGAGTGCCCACCTTGATCTCTCTCTCTGTGCCAGGTGGCTGGGGGTGAATGAATTTTCATGGCCCTGATGGTTGGGGGTTGGGAGACTTTGCAGGGTGCCTGGAATTATACCCTAGTCACTCAGTTGGTCCTATTTGTATTCTCCTTCAGCAGCTGCTCAGTTGGTCTCTGCTGTCTTCCCTTTCAGGTTTTTTGCCATTGCAAGAAGGCTGATGTGAGTGGATAATCCCCTCACCTTGTTTTTGTTCCTGCCACTATGTGCCCCTGGCCAGGTGGGCTTGAAGATTGGGGCTACAGGTGCCTCACTGGGATTCAGGCTGGTTTCCTCCTTTCTGAAAGATCTTGATATCTCCTGCTTCTCTGCTGTGGTTGATAATAACTTATACACCTTCACTTTTCAGTAGAAGAGTGTATTTTGCTGTGTTGCTGTTTATTTTCCTTCCTAGGCTGCTTTGCTTTGGCTAGTATGCCACCATCTTACCCAGAAGTCCCTGGAAAAAATAACTTTTAAAAAGTCTTGCCTCTTAGCTTGGCCTAGGCTGACTCTGAAGGGTTCTACTAGGGTCAGAACTTTAATCCCAGCACTCGGGAGGCAGAGGTAGGAGGAGCCAGGTCGAGGCCACCCTGAGGCCAGGTCAGCCTGAGTTGAGTAGAACATTCCTAAGGAGCCAGGTAAGGCCCAAGTTGTAGTTTAATGCAGTTTACCTATCCATTGCCCTAGATCAATCCTGCTTCCTCCAGTTTTCCCCTAGGTATGGCTCACAAGTAAACTTCCTATACTCTAATCTGTTTCTGTGGACTTGATCTTTTGCTTCTGGCAGCATGTGCTGGGTACTGGAGAATGAGATCCACTTTGAACATAATTCATAGAGACTTTCATAAGGTCTTTGGATAAGGATGATGTTTATCTTATTGCTTAAATATGGTTATTAATCATTGCTCTCCTCAAGCTCCCTACCCTTAATATATCTTGATTTCATGCTGACATTTAAAAAACTTTACACTATCCCAATAAAAGGTATAATTTGTGTTTAATGTAAAAAATTAAATGTTCAAGAAACACATCTACATGGATTTGAGTGCTTTCCAGATTAGCCATTGTTTGATCTAAAATAGCTCCCTGCATCCTTATACAGCTCTTAATGTTGACCAGTTCTTCCCCATGACATTTAAACTTGGAAAAATATATCTGAAGACTATTAATAACAATTATGGTAATAATATTGTTATTTGAAACTTGCTTACAAAGTACTTCCTACCCATTATATTATTTCCCAGCATTCTTAAGAAAAATTGGCCATATTTGCTCTATTTTTTTGATGAAAAGTAACTTGGTGAAGACACTAGACACATAAATTTCACAAGTTCCAATTTCCTTTGTTTTCTTTGTTTCTCACATTGTTTTTGCTCAAAGTATTTTGTACTTCCTGTAATTGATCTAATTATTGCCATGGACTATATCACTAAAGTGGATTTTTTAATGCTTTTTGTTTATTCTGGGGACAACATCTCATTCTGTATCCCAGGCTAGGCTCAAATTTATGGCAATCCTCCAGTCTCAGGCTCCTGAGTGCTAGGATTACAGGTATGAACTACCATGCCTGGTTTAGCTCTTACTTTCATATGACATTGCTGGAGGGCTACAAGTTTGTAATTGCAATGACAGTAGCCTTACAAATGGACATTCCAAAGGTTCTTGCAGATTTATACCACAAAATGATTAATTCATCTACCCTATCCTGCCATGATACCATAAGCACCTATGACACTTCTATCTAATCCCACTGTTGTGGTATCCTCAAAGAGTGCTTTTCCTAATCAGTAATTTTGTTAACTAGAAAATAAACTCCCAAACAATCTCTTTTACAAACAAATAGGACCTGAAATTATTTGCTATAAAATTTTCAGGATACTTAAACTACCTTGCAACTTGCTGAGAAATTTTAATTATTCAAACAAACATCAATATCTTTAAAGTACACTTGAGGACAGTAGGGTCTGATAGTAATGTTGGTGAAAAAAAAAAAAAAAAAGGATCCAATTAGGGATTTCCCACATTGAGAGGTCTAATTAGGAGTCTCTGATAATTATATCCAAAATTAAAATGTAATTGGATACAAAATTAACATGGTTTACCTCTGTGCTTACAAAAAAGGCCCTAAATTTAGACCAAACTAAAGGACCTTCCAAATATACAATAGAGGTAGTATAAATCAATGTCTTTACTGTGGCATCACCTCCCTCCCATTCTGGGTAAATATCAAATGCATATGAAACTTACTGCCCAAATGAAGTCTCATGAAGGCTGGAATCTGAGTCTTGAAGAAAGATAGTGTGCCAAATTCAACTGCATGATAAGATCTATATCCAGGATGTATTTACCAAAGTCCTCAGGTCAACCACATTTGTGGTCATGCTGTGTACATAACTAAAATTTGTCTTCCAAGTTTGGGCCTGTGTTTGGGTCAATGCACTCTCCAGACTTCTTTCCATGTAACCCTCAGGACCTGATACATCAGGTTTAGTAACATCTCACTAACTGCTCACATAAAATGTGTTCTGACCATAGGAAATTGGTGCTCACAGCAGCAGATGCATTCCTGGTATAAGAATTAACCTCTTCATTTCTTCTTTCACAGACTCATCTAAGTTTCTCATGCTTTTCCCTGAAGGATTTACCAGTATTACCAATTAGTATTTTTTTCTTGACTTTTTTATGGTGTATTTTATTAAGCTTAGTAAGTGTTATGTTTGGAAGGCATTACTGGACTCTTCACACTGGACCCTTGCTTGACCCTGGAGAACTCTTTGTTATTTGACTTCACTGGAACTCTGCTTAGGTTTGACCTACTTTTGCAGCCATATTTTCTCTCTCTCATCCATGTATAGCTTGGTACTAGAAAAGTTTTGAGCTCCTGATAAAACCGCTTTCCCTTCAATGCACTGGTGAGGCAAGAGGCTAAGCACTAGGAACAGTAGGAACAGAAAGAACAGTGCTCAGTGGGCCCTGTAACTGCACTAATGCTATAGTGTGGCAATGTGTTGCCCTCTCTGCCCTTCTCAATAAGGCTTGGCAGGTGTGCAGCTGCTGATGTGAACATAAAGTCTGGCTCCTCTGGAAGGTGTTTAAGACACCAGCAGGCAAGCTGGAACCACTGGATACACACAGATGCTTAATCTACATGGAGGCTGCTCCAATACCACGCTAGTGTGGCTTTCCCTAGTAAAACTAGGTTCACCTAGTCTATTTTTAGGTGAGACCTCATGGCCAGAAAAGCTATTCACTGAAAGGGAGATTTCTTGGTCTCAGAGAGGCTCTTCCTCCTCCTTCACAATCTTTAATTTAATCAATCCTGTCCCTGTGGTGAAGCCATTTTGGAAATAATTTACAAGACTCACACCACTGTGAAGTGAAGAAAAACTATGATTTAAGATTCTTTGATTTAATTGTCTTAAGAGGCACACACCCTCCAGTTCAGGGATATTGCCAAATTGGCAATGGAACTGCCACAAGTGCCAATCTCTGTTATCAACTAATGGACTCACACCCTCCATTCAAGTCTCTTTTGATATTTAGTAAAATGACACATTTGAAAGTCCCTGTCATTGAAAAAAAGGATGTAAGTTTAGGATCAAAGTCATCTTCAAATAAGGATGAGGTATTGGTTAAATACTTCCTAGAAATGACTTAAGTATTATAATCTCAGATAGTAGGAGCAAGATTAAAAATAGAGAATTGGATAGGTATAGGCTCAGAGACATCATTGTCACTCAAAGTTGGATGTCACTTTTTGACAGCATTTGAGCAAATGATTTTTGGTTCTTCACCCTAGGAATTTAATAGTCATACTTTACTGTGACAGCACTGGAAATGGGAAGGAGTTGGAACCCTGCTTTGGAGGAGTACAAATAATGGAGAGAGAATGGTCAGTGCCCCCTGTTAACCTCTTTGCTACTTAGGATTTCATTGATGGCAACAAAATACAACACCAGAAAGTCTCTCACACTAGATCTAATTTACTGTATTATGGTAATAAGTATAACTAGACACTGATTAGTGAAGAACCAGAAAGTCACCAGGAGCTGAGCCATTCAGATGTTCCAGGAGCTGTGGAGATCTCTGCCTCTGAAAATATCCATTGTCTTCTCTTTTTTTTATTATAATTTATTTTTTATTTATATTATTCTGATTTTACATTCATAGTGGTGACTCCATCCTCCTCCTCCTTGTCCTCCCTCTTCCAAAGGGATCCTCATCAATGGGGAATGTGGGTCATGCATTATGGGGGTAGTCAAGAGTTATGGGGGATAGGCCAAGTCTCTGCATAATGCCCCAACTTGTGGCTCTGATATTCTTTCTGTCCCCTCTTCCATGAATTTCCCTGAGCCACATTGAGGTCATTTTAGTTCCACTTCAGTGATGAGGTTTTGGGAGCCTCTGTGTCTCTGGATATCTGGCTTAGTAGGAGTTGGATGTTCTCTGTGTTTATCTCCTTCAGCCTTTTTCTGGCATCACAATGCCCAAGAATGCTGTATTCCTGCCCTTCCTCCACATTACTCTATGGTTTCAGCTGGGGCCCTGGTGAGGTGTGATTGGCTGATCCTTCCTTCAGGTTCATTGTCCATCTGTAAAAGATAAGTAAATTCTTGAATGGAGAGAGAAGTTAATACTAGATAGATGGGATGGCCATAGATATTTTGGAGGGAATTGTATATGTGTAGGCCCTCTTCTAGCCCACATTTGGTGGTATCTTGATCTTGGAGTCTGAGCTCATTTTTTTTACATGGTTTTGACTTATTTCCCAGTTCCAGCAATGAGTTCCATTCCACTGAGTGGATCTATTAGCCACATCAAGACCATGGTTACCCACCATGGCTGTGTGCCACTACTGCACTTGTTTGAGCATTACGTCAGGTTGTTTCCTGCTGGGTAGCTTAGACTGCAAGTTGTTTGGACAGATGTTGGTTATATCCCCCAGTTGCTCGTGTAGCACCCTCTGGCACTAGACTGGCTAACTGTCTGGGGACTGACCCTCTTCCAGATTCTGGCCAGTTCTCTCCATGTTTGGTCTCACACACTTATTCTGTCTTCAACAGTAGGGTCTTACCATTAACCTTTGGTGGGTCATCAAGAACTCTGACAGAAATCAGTCTTTTTTGGGAAACCTTGTAGGTGTTTCAGATCAACAGCTCATTGCGGAAGTTAACCCCGTGCTGGTACTGGGAGTTATAAGTCAGCGCCTAGGAAGGTGAGGGAAGAAAAAGATAATATAAAAGAGAAAGTGAGGATAGAGAGGAGATGGAGAGAGAGAGGGGGAAGAGAGAAGAGAGAGAGGAGAAGGAAAAGATTAAGTTTGGTCTTCATGATGTTCTCTCCAGTTTCCTGTGGTTCAGGTGTTCCCTCTGCAGGCCTGCTGAAGGATCAATGTTTTAGCCTGTTGTTCAGAATAAAGGGTTTTATAGTATCATTTAAATCAGCTTCCTGTGCATGCTTGCCTTGCTCACTTCACCCAACATAGTTACCAGCCCTTGCCAATGTCATGGTTTCTATGCTACAGGAACTACCACCAGTTGACCACACTTTCTACATCTCTTAGGGCAAATTCTCCTGCAAGAGCTTGATCAGTTCAGATCAAGTATTGCCTCACAAAAGGTGCTTTGGGGTGGAATATCTGATCCTGCAATTATCTACAAGTTGTAGGACAGGTAAGGAGGTTGGGGTAAGGAGAGCGTTTCCTTCAGGTAACCTGGACAACTAGATTCTATGAAAGGGATATGGATAAGGCCGCCAATGAGACCCACTCATTTTATTCTTGCTTGAATATGTTTCCATACTGTTTTGTATTGTGCTTTCCATCAGGTTCAGGAAACAGAGGAGTCCAGGTCATCACATATTGAACCACTGCTAGAGTGTTGTATCTGCTCTAAGGGGGTCCTAGCCTGCCTGGTTAGTGTGATAGAGCACAGGATCCAGCAAAGGAAACATCACACCAGGCAATGCCCCATTCCATCAGGTGATTGGCACAGATATTAAGTGTTGGGAACATTTAAGCAAGGGAGAGATCCCTGTAGAGGAAGAAGATCTAGGAGAATTTCCTGAGGGAAATGAGGATAAGAGTGAGTCTTGAGGGATGGGAAAGATCTAGAGAAGAAGGGATATGGAAAATAAATTGGGAATATATGATCCATGTCCATGGTACAATTAATAGGTCAACCTATTCTGAACATTAGGTGTGTTCTGGAAAGCATAAGTTAGATAAGTGAGGAAAAGTGAAATAGTGTAGGATTTTGAGTATTAAACTAAGTTGTTTGGGTTTTACTTGGAACATTTTATAAACAATGTTTACTTGAGGCATGGTGTGACCAGAGAACTATTCTGAAATGATTCCCTATAGTGGAAAAGGCCAACAATCATTCACTGTAAGACTTTTTTTTTTCTTCTGGTTTTGGTTTTTCAAGGTAGCTCAGGCTGATCTGTAATTCACTACATAGTCTCAGGGTGTCCTCGAACTCATGGTGATCCTCCTACCTCTGCCTCCCAAGTGCTGGGATTAAAGGTGTGCACCACCATGCCTGGCTTCTGTAAGACTCTTATAGTGTCACCAGTAAGATGAGGCAATAAGCTATAAGATGAAATGGAGTTCAAAGATAGAAAGAAAATAGAATTCCAGTTCTTTCATGTCTCAGCTGCCTATTCAGCCTCAGAGTGTCAATGCCACCTTATTGAAACTTGCACCCTTACACTAAGGGATCTGAGCTTCCCATGCATGCACAGTCTTTAAAGACCCAGGGAGCTTGGATGAAAACTCTAGATAAGTTGGGCAGAAAATGGGTTTATTACAGGATAACCTTTTTGCTCATACATGGATGGGAAGAGCAGGTGGGAAGATAATGGCCAAGTTCGTATTATCCATCCTTCACAAAAAAAAGCCTTGAATCCACTTTCACATCCATGAATATACTCCTTCCCAATCCAAAATGTCAAATAGGGCATCTTCACATCTTCCCAAACTCTGGATTATGGTGCACAGTAAGAAATAGCCCCACTTCAACTATTATAAAGGGATATGGGGCTGTGCCTCCCAATGTGACTGATGCACTAGGTAAGATTCTGCATTACGAAAGATAGATGAGATGGGAAGCCAAGGGAAATTTCCATAATGCTTTTTCCTGTTTCAGAATTCCAGGACAGAGGCACACATGCACTCACTGTTTGATTTATTACCTTCCCCTTATAGTCAATTGAGCAGCAGTTCATATGGGTGGCTTTGAAAGTGACCCTGTGAGCTTAACCTTATCCAGTTATTCTTTGGAAATTTATTTTCATTGAATTTTACTTCTAACTTCACTATCTCCATATCCCTCATCTAAAGGTTCTGAAAGATGTGCACATGAGAATAACCCAGAAGACTTATACACATGTAACTGCAACACACACTCAGAGTTGTACACGTATGTGTGACTGTACTGCACACTCAGAGTTCTTATATATGTGTGACTGCACTGCACACTCAGAGTTATTATACACATGTGACTGTACCACACACTCAGAGTTATTATACACATGTGGTTTTAGCATATACTCACAGTTGCTGATTCAGTGGATCTGGGACAAGGCCTGAGAACTTCCATTTCTCACAAGTTGCGTTGTGATGCTACCATGAAGAACTACCCTTCTGGTCCATTGTCAGATGGACTATCATTATGGCTTCCTAGTCAATTTTTTTTTTTGAGGCATGGTCTCATTCTAGCCCAGGCTGATCTGGAATTCACTCTTTTTTTTTTTGGGGGTCATCACCATTCTTTTTTTATCTGTATTTTTTAAATATATATTTTTTATTTATATTATTCTAATTTTACATTCATAGTATTGGTTCCATTGTCCTCCTCCCTGTCCTCCCACTTTCAAAGGGACCCTCATCAATGGGGAATGTGGGTCATGCATTGTGAGGTTAGTCAAGAGTTCTGGGGGGTATGCCCCAGTCTCTGTGCATAATGCCCCAACTTGTGACTCTAACAATCTTTCTGCCCCCTCTTCTGTGAGTTTCCCTGAGCCACATTGGGGTCATTTCAGTTCTGCTTCAGTGATGAGGTTTTGGGAGCCTCTGTGTCTCTGGATATCTGGCTTAGTTGGAGTTGGATGTTCTCTGTGTTTATCTCCTTCAGCCTTTTTCTGGTGTCATGATCGTCATGAATGCTGTGTTCTTGCTCTTCCCCTGCGTTGTTCTATGGTTTCAGCTGGGGCCCTGATGAGGTGCAATTAGCTGATCCTCATTTCAGGTTCGTTGTCCACCTGAAAAAAGATAAGCAAATTCTTGAACGGAGAGAGAAGTTAGTACTAGATAGAAGGGATGACCATATATGTTTTGGAGGGAATTTTATATGCGTTGGCTCTCTTCTAGCCCACATTTGGTGGTATCTTGATCTTGGAGACTGAGCTCATTTTGTGTACCTGGTTTTGACTTATTTCCCAGTTCCAACAATGAGTTCCATTCCACTGAGTGGATCTATTAGCCAAATCAAGAGCAGTTGGTTACCCACTATGGCTGTTTGCCACTACTGCACTTGTATGAGCATTACATCAAGTTGTTTCCTGCTGGGTATCTTGGACTGCAAGTTGTTTGGACCAATGACAGACATTTTCCCCCAGTTGCTCAGGTAGCACCCTCTGGTACTAGACTAGCTAACTGTCTAGGGACTGACCTTCTTCCAGATTCTGGCCAGGTCTCTCTGTGTTTGGTCTCACACATGTATGCTGTCTTCAACAGTAGGGTCTTATCATTAACCTTTGGCGGGTCACCAAGAACTCTGAAAGAAGTCTGCCTTTTTTGGGAAACCTTGTAGGTGTTTCAGATCAACAGCTCATTGTGGAAGTTAACCCCGTGCTGGCACTGGGTGTTATAAGTCTGCATCTAGGAAGGTGAGGAAGGAAAAAGATAGATAATATAAAAGAGAAAGTGAGTATAGAGAGGAGAGGGAGGGAGGGAGGGAGGGAGGGAGGAGGAGGAGGAGAGAGAGAGAGAGAGAGGGAAAATAAAGAGAAGCAGGACAAGATTAAAGTTGGCCTTCATGATGCTCTCTCAAGGGTCCTGTGGTTCGGGTGTTCCCTCTGTGGGCCTGCTGAAGGATCAATGTTTTAGCCTGTTGTTCAGAGCAAAAGGTTTTATAGTATCTTTTCCTTTTGGGTCCCAATTTGTATCCCCCCCTTGTCCTCCCTCCCACCCTCTCGTTGCCTCCCACCCTTATCCTCCCTCCCTCCCACCCTCCCTCTTGTCTGGGCCTCAGAGTGTTTATTAGGTTTGGCCGCATGTCACGTGGATTCAGGTTAGGAGTGACAGATAAACGAGACCATGCAACGATTATCTTTTTGTGCTTGGGTGAGCTCACTGAGGATGATCTGTTCCATGTTTGACCATTTTTTTTCAAATTTCCTTATTTCATCTTTCCTTACTGCTATGTAGAATTCCATAGTATAGATATACCACATATTTGTTATCCATTCATCTAGTGATGGACACCTGGGTTGATTCCAGTTCTTTGCTATTTTGAATTGAGCAGCTATAAACATGGATGAGCAAATGTCTCTGATTTGAGGCTTGGGGCCTTTAGGGTAAATGCCCAATAAGGGAATAACTGGATCCATTGGTAGGTCTATGGTCATCCTTTTCAGGAGTCTCCATATAGCTGTCCATAGTGGTTGAACCATTTTACATTCCCACCAGCAGTGAAAACTTGTTCCTATTTCTCCACAGCCTCGCCAGCATTTGTTTTCATTGTTTTTTTAAATGTTAGCCATCCTTACTGGGGTAAGGCGGAATCTCATAGTTGTTTTAATTTGCATGTCCCTGATGATTAGGGATGTTGAATATTTTCTTAAACGTGTGTTTGCTATTTGTATTTCTTCCTCTGAGAACTCCCCGTGCAGTTCTCTGCCCCACTTTGTGAGTGGGTTGTTTGGTGATTTACTGTTTAGGTTTTGGAGTTCTTTGTAGATTCTAGAAATTAGGCCTCTGTCAGTTGTATAGCTGGTGAAAATTTTCTCCCGTTCTGTGGGTAATCTGCTGGCTTTGGTTACAGTATTTTTGTCAGTGAAAAAGCTTTTCAGCTTCACGAGATCCCAATGGTTGAGTGATTGTTTAATTTCCTGAGCTGCTGGGGTTTTGTTCAGGAAATCTTTTCCCATTCCTATATCATGGAAGGTTCCTCCTATTTTTCTTCCAGTAGTAGCAGAGTTTCTGGTTTTATATTAAGGTCTTTGATCCATTTGGACTTAATTTTTGTGCATGGAGAGATGTGTGGGTCAAGTTTCATTTTCCTACATATGGTTGTCCAGTTTGTCCAGCACCATTTGTTGAAGATGCTATCTTTTCTCCATTTTGCATTGGTAGGGCCTTTGTCAAATAACAAGTAGATGTAGTTACTTGACCCACACAGAAGAAACAAATAACGAATCTCAAGAGCCCTCAAGAAGCAGTCCACATTAACCCTCCCCCCAAAAAAACCCCACAAAGACCACAACCCACCACAATATGACAGGTATTAAATCAAACCTCAAAGTAATATCTCTGAATATTAATGGCCTTAATTCACCCATCAAAAGACATAAGCTAACAGGGTGGATCAGAAAACTGGACCCCTCAATCTGCTGTCTTCAAGAAACCCACCTCACCACTAAAGACAGACACCTCCTCAGGGTGAAAGGGTGAAAGGTTCCAAGCAAACACAAATATGAAAAAAGCAGGCGTAGCTATACTTATATCAGATAAAATAGACTTCAAACCAAAAGTAACCAAAAAAGACAAAGAAGGCCACTTCTTACTTATCAAGGGAACAATCCAACAAGAGGATATCACAATCGTCAATATTTATGCACCAAACACAGGTGCACCACAATTCATAAAGCAAAATCTACTTGGCAACAAAACCGAAATAAACACCAACACCATCATAGTCAGGGACTTCAATACTCCACTATCAACAATAGATAGATCATCCAAACAGAAAATTAACAGGGAAATAAGAGAGCTCAATAACACCATAGAGCAACTAGACCTAACAGACATATACAGGACATTCCACCCAAAATCTACAGATTACACATTTTTTTCAGCAGCCCATGGAAACTTCTCTAAAATAGATCATGTACTGGGCCACAAAGCCTGCCTCCATATTTTCAAGAAAATTGATGTAATTTCCTGCATGATATCAGACCACAATGCTGTAATGCTAGAAATCAACAACAAAAAGTACACCAGGAATCCCTCTACCTCCTGGAAATTGAACAACACACTTTTAAACAATAAATGGGTTGTGGATGAAATAAAGAATGAAATTGCAAAATTTCTAGAATTCAATGATAACGAGAACACATCATACCAAAACTTGTGGGACACAATGAAGGCAGTCCTTAGGGGAAAAATCATAGCACTAAATGCCCTCATAACACAAACAGAGAGATCCCAAATCAATAACCTAACCATTCACCTAAAGGCATTGGAAAGGCTAGAAGAAGCCAACCCAAAAAGCTCCAGACGGAAATAAATAATTAAGATCAGAGCAGAAATTAATGAGTTGGAAACTAAGAGGACAATTAAGAATATTGATGAAACAAAGAGCTGGTTCTTTGAAAAAATTAACAAGATTGATACACTCCTGGCCAACTTGATCAAGTGAAAAAAAGAAACACTTCAAATCAACAAAATTAGAAATGAAAAGGGAGAGATCACAACAGACATGAGTGAAGTAGGAAGAGTTATTAGGACTTATTTCAAAAACCTCTACTCCATAAAACAGGAGAATATGGAGGAAATGGATGAATTCCTAGACACATACCACCTACCAAAGCTAAGCCCAGAGCAGATTAATTTCCTAAACAGACCCATCACACCCTTCAAGATAGAAGAGGTAATCAAACACCTCCCCAAAAAGAAGAGTCCAGGACCAGATGGTTTCTCAGCAGAATTCTACCAAACCTTCCTGGAAGAACTGAAACCAATTCTTCTCAAACTGTGCCACACAATGGGAGAACAGGGAGAGATCCCTAACTCCTTTTATGAAGCTAGTATCACCCTAATTCCAAAACCAGGCAGGGATGCCACAAGAAAGGAAAACTATAGGCCCATTTCTCTGATGAACATAGACGCAAAGATCCTGAACAAAATTCTTGCAAACCGAATTCAACAGTACATCAAAAGCATTATCCACCTTGATCAAGTAGGCTTCATCCCTGGAACGCAGGGGTGGTTCAACATATGTAAATCTGTCAATGTAATACACCACATAAACAAGCTGAAACACAAAAACCACATGATCATTTCGATAGATGCAGAAAAGACCTTTGACAAAATACAACATCACTTCATGATCAAAACATTGGAGAGAATAGGCATGGATGGCCCATATCTCAACATAATAAAGGCTATATATAGCACCTAAATCCCAAGTAATTCTTAATGGGGAGAGACTGAAGGAATTCCCATTGAGGTCAGGAACAAGGCAGGGGTGTCCACTCTCACCTCTGCTCTTCAACATAGTGCTAGAAGTATTAGCTCAAGCAATAAGACAGGAAGGAGAAAGAAATCAAAGGGATACAAATTGGAAAGGAGGAAGTTAAGTTAGCCCTATTTGCAGATGACATGATTCTATACATAAGTGACCCAAGAACTTCCATCTCAAAACTCTTAAAGGTGATTAGCGCCTTCAGCAAAGTAGCAGGATACAAAATCAAAGCACAGAAATCAGTAGCCTTTCTGTATGCAAAGGACAAAGAGACAGAAAAAGAAATAACTAACATTGTCCCATTTTCAATTGCAACAAAGAAAATAAAATACCTTGGAATAACATTAACTAAGGAAGTGAAAGACCTATACAATGAAAACATAAAAACTCTCAAAAAAGAAATTGAGGAGGTCCTACAAAAATGGAAAGACCTCCCATGCTCCTGGATTGGTAGAATTAACATTGTCAAAATGGCAATCTTACCAAAAGCACTTTATAGATTCAATGCAATGCCAATAAAAATCCCAACTTCCTTCTTGAATGAGATAGAAAAAACTATCTCAAAATTCATATGGAAAGGCAGAAGGCCTCGGATATCTAAGCTCATCCTCAGCAAAAGAAATACCTCTGGAGGCATCACCATACCTGATCTAAAGCTATACTACAAAGCCATTGTAATAAAAACAACATGGTACTGGCATAAAAACAGGAATATAGACCAATGGAACAGAATTGAAGACCCAGACTTTGGAATTCATTCTTTTGCCTACATACTCAAGCTCACAGTGATGTCCCAAATGTTGGGAATCTAGGCATGAAGTACCACACTGGGCCCTAGTAAGTTTTAAAAAAAATTATTTATTTATTTATTTATTTGAGAGAGAGAGGCATGCCAGGGCCTCTAGCCACTGCAAATGAACACCAGACACATGTGCCACCTTGCTCATCTGTCTTACATGGTTTCTGGGGAATCAAATCTGAGTCCTTAGGTTTCATCTTCAAGTTCCTTAACTGCTAAGCCATTCCTCCAGTCCCCCTACTAAGTTTTTTAAATGAAATCTTTATTAATAAAGATTTCAGGGCATGGTGGTGCATGCCTTTAATCCCAGCACTTGGGAGGCAGAGGTAGGAGGAGCACTGTGAGTTCAAGGCCACCCTTAGACTACATAGTAAATTCCAGGTCAGCCTGGGCTAAAGAGAGACTCTACCTGAAAAAAATAAAAAGAATTCACACAGTGCACAGTTTGCTCATTTACACAATCCAATGGTTCTTGGTGCAGTGTATTCATGGGAATGTAAAGCTGTCATTACTTTCAATTTTAGAATTTTTGACAATTTTATACATGTATGCAATGTATTATGCTCATATTTCCCCATTATCCTCTAATCTTATCCCCATTCCTGCTGAATCCCTTCTTCCAAGCTAGTCCCCCTTCTACTTCCATGTTTTTTATTTAGTTTTGTTTAGGTCTCATACAAGTGACTACAGAGTGCTCATGAGTGCAACAACCATATCATGCCCAGAAGACAGCATCTCACAGCACTCCTCCCATTGTCCATCTACAATCTTTCTGCAGTGTCCCACTGTTCTTGAAGGGAACGACATAGATATCTCACTTTTGGCTGGGCACTCAATAGTCACTTATTCTCAGTACTTTGACCAGTAACTATCACCCACTGCAAAAAGAAATCTCTCTGGCCAAGGCTGAAAGCAGCACGAGCCTATAGGTATAAGAATAATTATTTAGAAGGTAATTTGATGCTAGGGAAAATCAAAACTC
Source organism: Orientallactaga sibirica (assembly GCA_036365145.1). Lineage (NCBI taxonomy): Eukaryota > Metazoa > Chordata > Mammalia > Rodentia > Dipodidae > Orientallactaga > Orientallactaga sibirica. The sequence goes on from JAEOAD010000020.1 coordinate 2,626,289, forward strand.
ATCTACGTGCTGAGAAGAAGTGACAGTTAAGAGTTCAGCACTTAATGAGAAATCTCTATCACACCCTCCAATGGCTCAAGGACTATTGCAGAAGTGGCAGAAAGAATGCAAGAGACAAAGGCTAGGGAAGAGTGTCTTGTATCCCAGACACAAAGTGGTCATTGTATTCATGACCTCACAGCCACTGTCATTATTTGCCTGAAACCTGGGCCCATAAACAAGTTGTTGTGGACAATTCAGGTGGCCAAAAAAAAAAAAAAATCAATATAGAAGAAGAAATACTAGCAAAGAAGAGGGGGTTCAGTGGAAAGGAATGGGGAAAGAAGAACAAAGGATGATGGTGGGCGGGGATTATGTAAAATTTTAATAAAGTTTTATAATTTTAATTTAAAAAGCCAATCTGAAGCTGGGTGTGGTGGCACAAGCCTTTAATCCCAGCACTTAGGAGACAGAGGTAAGAGGATCACTGTGCGTCCGAGGCTAGCCTGAGATTACATAATGAATTCTAGGTCAGCCTCAGCTAAAGCAGGACCCTACCTTGAAAAACCAATAATAATAATAATAATAATAATAGTAATAAAATAAAAGGTAATATAATAACATTTGACAACATGTCCATTTGTCAAAACATGGTAGTAACTTCCTCTCTAGGGCCTACCTCCCTAGCCATAGGTTTTTGACCAGGTTTGCAATACAAAGCTTGTATTACCTCCCATGGAGCAGGCCTTAAATCCAATCAAAAAGCAGTTGAGGGCTGAAGAGATGCCTTACCAGTTAAGACACTTGCCTGTAAAACCTAAGGACCTAGGTTCAATTTCCCAGGACCCATGTAAGCCAGATGCACAAGGTGGCTCATTCACCTGGAGTTTCTTTGCCATGGCTGAAGGCACTGATGTACCCATTCTCTCTCTCTTTCTCTCTCTGTCTTACTCTCTTTCCTTATTTCTCTCTCTCAAGTAAAAAAAAAAAAAAAATTTTGAAAAAGTAAAACATGAAAAGCAGTTGGTCACCTCCCATAGTCATACCACTCTCACCAGTGGGCATAGCTTGCTTGGTAGGTTGGTACTATAACACACAGGATCCACAGTTGAATAGGACTGTTGATGACTTTTCCCCCCAGCAGTCAGCACTATGAATACTAGCCATCAGGGAGAAGTTTCTCACTCTGTTACGGCTTGATTTGTCTGTGTCCTGCAGCCAAGTGTGTGGTGTCTTCAGCAACAGGGTCTTAGTTCACCTAGTTATGCTGGGCAACCAAGAAAAGTGGCAATAACCTGTATTATTTTGAGAGCCTGTGGAATTTCCTGACCAATGACTTACAGGGACTTATATGGCAATGGGATTTTTGTTTAGTAGCATTTGGCTTCTAGAAGCGGCCTTATCTATTATGCAGAGTACCTCCATTCAAATCTTTATTTTTTTATTTTTATTTATATTTATTTATTTATTTATTTATTTATTTATTTATTTATTTATTTATTTTTGAGGTAGGGTCTCACTCTTGGCTAGGCTGACTTGGAATTCACTATGTAGTCTCAGAGTGGCCTTGAACTCATGGCAATCCTCCCTACCTCTGCCTCCTGAGTGCTGGGATTAAAGGTGTGCACCACCACACCCTGCTTAAATTTTTTTAAAATAAATTATACTGTAGTCAGCTTTATAAACTATTTGGTTTCCATATTTTTTCATATATGACTAATTTTGGTTGACCCACCCCTAACTTTCCTCTATGTCTCTCTGTTTAAGCTTTCCACACCTAGTATTACCCCATTCTACTTCCATATCATGTAGCTCTCCAGCTTTAAGCACATCTCCCTCATCTCATGACACCTTTCTTGCTTCCTGGCATCTACTGCCTCTCACTTCAACAAGTGGAGTATCCCAGGCCCAAAAAGACAAATGCCACATGTTCTTTCTCATATTCAAATCCTAGCTTTGAATTTTCCTTTTAAATTTGATCCCACTTTTGTCCCCGTACTCCTCATCAAGCCAGAGTAATAGCTTAAAAATGTAAATCAGATCATGTCATTCTCCTGTTTACACTTCAGAAGCTTCCAGCCCTCACCAAAGTCTGTCAGGCTATGAGATCTAGCTTTTGTCCATTTGCAAACCTATCTCCTGTTGTACTTCTTATTGATAACTAGTCCATTTTCTGTTCTTTACCTTGGCTATGTGTTCACCCACCTGTGCACTTGAGTTTCTCTAGGATGCCTACCCTTTCAGAGGAGATTGGCTATCTGTTTCTCATTCTTGATTATTGAACCTCTTTCTAAAGGCATCATTTTTCAACACCCTGTCTGAAGTCACATTTTTATTGCCTATTATTGCTTGGATATGAAACATTCCCCAAAAAACTCATGTGTCCAAGACTTGGTCCTAATGCAATATTCAGTGGTGAGGGTCTTGGCAGGTGACTGGATCATGAAGACTCTGGCCTAATCAACAGATTAGTCCATGAATGGGCTCATAATTTGATAGAACTATGGTAAATGGTAGAAACAAAGAGGTAAGGCCTAGTTAGAAGAAGTATGTCCTTGGTGGTGTGCCCTTGACCGACATACCTTACTTCTGGTTCCTCTCTTCCATCCCTGCTTCCTGGTGATGTGCCCTTGGCGGACATACCTTGCTTCTGGTCCCTCTCTTCTGTCTCTGCTTCCTGGCTGCCATGATGTGATGGGTCAGCTTTGCTCCACCACATGTTTCTTGCCTCACTTTAGGCCCCAAAGCAATAAGCCAGTTGAGCATGGACTGAAACTTCTTAAACCTTGAGCCAAAATAAACCCTTCTTCCTTTAAGTGTTTTTTTTCAGATACTTTGTCTATGTGACAAAAAAGGTTGGTGAACCCTCTTATTTTTTTCCTTCATCATAGTTTTTCTGACCATTAATTTATCTTGATTTCTTATTATTCCTTTTATTGTTTTGATTTCTACTAAGATTATAAGTTCCACCTAGCATGATGGTGTACACCTTTAATTCTAGCACTAATGAGGCAGAGGTAGGAGGATCATCATGAGTTAGAGGCCACCCTGAGACTACATAGTAAATTCCAGGTCATCCTGGGCTAGAATGAGACACTACCTCAAAAAGCTAAAAAGAAAAGAAAAGAAAAGAAGAGAAAAGAAAAAAGAAACCTAAGATTATAAGTTCCTTAAAAGAAGAGCCTTTGACTTCAGAACCCACAGCTCTTTCAATAGGGTCTGGCACAACAGGAAATGCTCAGTAAATATTTCTGGAGTGCATGTTCACATCTGTATATTTCTGAAGTGGACAAAGTCTAAACTTTTTTTCTTAAAGGGCCCTTAAAGACCCTTGTATGTCAGTGGATATAAATAGACATCTTGGGGAGGAATAACACCATCTCTGACTATCAAATTGATCTGATCTGATTCATCCCAGCAAGGTTTTCCTTGTATGGCTCATGAGCTGCTGCAGGCAGAGGTGGTGTGTAGTAAACTGCAGCCTTCCTATTGGCTCCAACTCTCTTGTCACCATCTTTCTCCATGCTTTTTGCTGGACTGAGGCAGCTATCACAATGAACTCTTCAGGAGCAGGGACAATTGCTCAGCAGCTAAAGGTGCTTGCTTGCAAAGCCTGCCAGTCAGGTCCATTTCCCAAATCAACCAAAAGCACAATGTGGCACAATCCTCTGGTGTTCTTTTACACCTTGAAGCATCTCCCTGCCTTACTGACATACACTCATGCACACAAATAAATAAATGAAATACAGCATGATACCCTCACTAGTAGCCAGGTCTGATGTCAGAAAATTTTGTTAAAACATACCTTCCTCTTTTCTGTCTGAAGACCATTCTTCCACTGTGTGATGGGTGGTTAGCTGCTTTAACTTCATTTGTTGTTAATAAGTCCCCTTGATAATAAAACACATCTAAGGTAATAAAGCAGCAATCAATTTTACATGAGGCTATGGATATTTTTAAATTTTTAAAAATAGTTTTTGTTTATTTATTTGAGAGAGAAAGAATGATAATGGACACACCAGGGCTTTCAACTTCTGCAAACGAACTCCAGACACATGTGCCACCTTGTGCATCTCGCTTATGTGGATCCTGGGAAATCAAACATGGGTCCTTTGGCTTTGTATAGGCAAGTGCCTTAACTGCTAAGCCATCTCTTCAGCCCTTAAGTTTTTTAAATTTATTTTTATTTGAGCCAGAGAGAGAGGGAGAGAATGGGCATGCTAGGGCCTCCGGCCACTGCAAATGAACTCCAGATGCATGTACCATCTTATGCATCTGGCTTCTGTGGGACTTGGAGAATCAAACATGGGTCCTTAGGTTTAGCAGGCAAGTGCCTTAACTGTTAAGCATCTCTCCAGCCCTAAATTTTTGATATAAGTATTTTCTTTTTGATTTTTTTATAAAGAGTTAAATATGATCCTCATAGTGTTTATTAGGTTTGGCAGCATCTCAGGTGGATTCAGGTTAGGAGCGACAGATAAATGAGACCATGCGACAATTATCTTTTTGTGATTGGGTGGAACTCACTGAGGATGATCTGTTCCATGTTTGACCTTTTTTTTTTTTTTCTTGAATTTCATTATTTCATCTTTCCTTACTGTTATGTAGATTTCCATAGTATAAATATACCACATCTTTGTTATCCATTCATCTAATGATGGACATCTGGGTTGATTCCAGCTCTTTGCTATTATGAATTGAGCAGCTATAAACATGGTTGAGCAAATGTCTCTGATCTGAGGCTTGGAGCCTTTAGGGTAAATGCCCAGTAAGGGAATAGCTGGATCTGTTGGCAGGTCTATGGTCATCCTTTTCAGGAGTCTCCATATAGCTTTCCATAATGGTTGAGCCATTTTACATTCCCACCCACAGTGAAGGCTTGTTCCTGTTTCTCCATAGCCTCGCCAGCATTTGTTTTCATTGTTTCTTTTAATGTTAGCCATCCTTACTAGGGTAAGGTGGAATCTCATAGTTGTTTTAATTTGCATTTCCCTGATGATTAGGGATGTTGAAAATTTTCTTAAATGTGTGTTTTCTATTTGTATTTCTTCCTCTGAGAACTCCCTGTGCAGTTCTCTGCCCCATTTTGTGAGTGGGTTGTTTGATGATGTATTGTTTAGGCTTTGGAGTTCTTTGTAGATTCTAGAAAATAGGCCTCTGTCAGTTGTATAGCTGGTGAAAATTTTCTCCCATTCTGTGGGTAATCTGCTGGCTTTGGTTACAGTATATTTGTCAGTGAAAAAGCTTTTCAGCTTCATGAGATCCCAATGGTTGAGTGATTGTTTAATTTTCTGGGCTGCTGGGGTTTTGTTCTTTAAGTCTTTTCCCACTCCTTTGTCATGGAAGTTTCCTCCTATTTTGGCCTGGCCAGAATCTGAAAGAGTGTCAGTCCCCAGACAGTTAGCTAGTCTAGTGCCAAAGGGTGCTACAAGAGCAACTGGGGGAAAATGGTCAACACCTGTCCAAACAACTTGCAGTGTAAGCTACCCAGCAGGAAACAACCTGACGTAATGCTCAAACAAGTGCAGTAGTGGCACACAGCCATGGTGGGTTACCAACTGCTCTTGATTTGGCTAATAGATCCACTCAATGGAATGGAACTCATTGCTGGAACTGGGAAATAAGTCAAAACCATGTACAAAAATGAGCTCAGTCTCCAAGATCAAGACACCACCAAATATGGGTGAGAAGAGAGCCTACGCATATAAAATTCCCTCTAAAATATCTATGGCCATCCAATCTATCTAGTATTAACTTCTCTCCATTAGAGAACTTGCTTATCTTTTTCAGATGGACAAGGAATCTGAAGGGAGGACCAACCAATCACACCTCACCAGGGCCCCAGCTGAAACCATAGAGTAATGTGGGGGAAGGGCAAGAGTACAGCGTGCTTGATGATCACGACTCCAGAAAAAGGCTGAAGGAGATAAACACAGAGAACATCCAACTCCTACTAAGCCAGATATCCAGAGACACAGAGGCTCCCAAAACCTCATCACTGAAGTAGAACTAAAATGACCCCAATGTGGCTCAGGAAAATTCTCGGAAGAGGGGGCGGAAAGAATGTTAGAGCCACAAGTTGGGGCATTATGCACAGAGACTTGGCCTACCCCCCATAACTCTTGACTACCCCCACAATGCATGACCCACATTCTCCATTGATGAGGGTCCCTTTGGAAGAGGGAGGACAGGGAGGAGGATAAGGGAGCCAACACTATGAATGTAAAATCAGAATAATATAAATTTAAAAATTCTGATCTATAACTGATAGTTTTACTTAGGGATGGACAAGTAAAAATGTATATATGTCTTTGCTTCATAAAAAAAGAGTTAAATATGAAAACTATTATTATAATAGCAGTTAAGAAAAATCACACTCAGAAGATCCTGCAACACAGGTTGTAAGTTAGCTTATATATTAATCAGCTGAGAGTTGACATTTGCCTCCCTGTCAAAGCATTTAGTGATGCAATAGGAAACATTGCAGTACCAAAAAAAAGAGTTATTTATTGATCTCAGTAACATTCCTGGCAAAGATGAAAATGTAAACTGTTTTTTATATTCAGAAAAGCAGAATCATTTTGCCTGAGTCATGACTGCCCACTTTCTTCTATAGGGTAGAACACCATTAATTGGCTGAGTTACTGTTTATGACATAGCTGAAAAGGTAATGTTAGATATAAAAAGATGGAACTGCCTGCTTTGTTAAAAAATAGAAGTCAGTAACAAATAGTTTGTAAGATAAAAATGTTGAAGGGCTGGAGAAATGGCTTAAGGTGCTTGCCTTCTAAACCTAAGGACTCAGGTTCGATTCCTCAGGACCTATGTAAGCCAGATGCACAAGGTGACACATACATCTGGAGTTTTCTTGCACTGGCTAGAGGCCCTGAATGCCCATTCTCTTCCTCACCCTCAAATTAATAATGATATATTTTGGAAAAACTTGAAGTCATGAAAACTCTCAGTTTGCCTGATACTTCCTTCTTTAGCAGTCACAAATCCTCCTCTCTCTCTGGCTCTCATAGTTAACCTATCCTCTGTTTGGAAGCTTTATACTGAAGTCTGGTGCTTGGCCTTGGCCCAAGCTTATCTGCTGACAGCTATTGATCAGTCTTGAACATTTTGATAGTCCTGTCTTCTCATCCTGATGTGGGCACAGTAAGCAAAAGACCCATTCCCTCTTTATATCCATAACCCTACAGCAAATGTATTTTTTAGTTATAGTAATGAAAGTTATTATTTCAACAATTTTAAGTGCTCACTTTGGTGGTATTAAAACATTCTAAATGTTGTGCAACCATCTCCACACAGATTTTTTTCATCATGCCAAACAGAAACTCTGTACTCATTAAACAATAACTCTGTACTCCTTCCCTCTAGCCCCTGTAACCTCTATCATACCTCCTTTGTCAGTGAATTTGCCTATTCTAGGTACCTTATGTAAGTGGAACCATGCAGTATTTATCCTTTTGTGTGTGGCTTACTTTCACTTAGCATAATGTTTTCAAGATTCATATATGTTACAGCATGAGTTAGAATTTCATTCCTCAAGGTGGAAAAATATTCCATTGTGTATATTGTGTTTTCATCACTTGAGTTGTTTCCTCCATTTGGCTATTGTTATTAAACGCTATTATGCATATTGCTTGGCCAGTTCCATCTTTCCACTAGAAGTGGAGTTGTTAGATCACCTGGTAATTATATGTATTGGTTACTTCCTTGTTGCTGTGAATAAATACTTGACTAGAATTAACCTAAGAAAGGAAGGGCTTATTTTAGCTTACGGTTCAAGGTATAGTCAATCATGAAAGAGAAGGCATGGTAGCAGGAGCTTGAAGTAGAGCTGGTCACATTACATTTGCAGTCAGGAAGCAGAGAAGGATGAGTGCTGCTGCTCTGCCTTTCTCTTTTTTATTCAGTCCAGGACCCCAACATATAGAATGATGCCACTCACAGTTAAGGTGGGTCTTCCATCTCAACCTATTCTATAAAGTCTCTTAAACATCCCCAGAGATTTGTTTTCATGGTGATTCTAAATCCTGTCAAATTGACAACCAGAGATTAACCATCACATTGAGTTTTTGACTTGGTTTTGGTATCCTTGGTTTTGATATGTTTGTTCTTTCCTGCCTTCCATGCCTTTTATCAAGAAAGGCAATTACAGTGTGCACACATCCTATGCTTCCTTCAAACTAAACACAGAATAATCTTTGTATTCTCCACCCCCTGCCAGGAGAGTCCCTATCACCAGTAGTGTAGGTATGACAAAGTAATTACAAGGATATGCCCCAAGGAAGTACACACTACCACATTCTAGCCATACTTTCCCCTGTCAGCTTTACTTTCTCCATGTGGCTGGTGGCAGTTCCCAGAATCCCTCCCTCTTGCTTCATCAAGTTGCAATCCCTCAAACTCTAGCACTCAGGCATCCTGGCTTTCCCCCTTATCCATCATTTAAACACTTTATGTAGATCAGTTGGCCCTCTTGAGTATTTTGTTTTCGCTTTGTTTCCCCATGATTTTGACTTTGCATAATCAAGGATATTTGGCTGCTGACCCAATGGAAAGAGTTACTCTATTAAAGTTAAGAATGGTCAACTGGCCGGGCGTGGTGGTGCACGCCTTTAATCCCAACACTCAGGAGGCAGAGGTAGGTGGATCACTATGAGTTTGAGGCTACCCTGAGACTACATAGTGAATTCCAGGTCAGTGTGGGCTAGAGTGAGACCCTACCTCGAAAAACAAAAACAAAAAACAAAACAAAACACAAAAATGTCAACTGAATGTTTACACATTAAAAATTTCCTCCCCTCCTATATTCATCTTTGAAAAACTTCACTTTTTTCATCATAACAATATTTTCACCCAGAAAAAAGTCCAAGCCATGTAAGAGTAGATTTTGTGTTTCACATATTTGAGGAGAAAACTTTACTGTCAATATTGTAAACTCCTTGCCTAGATATTCCAAATTCTCAGTGAATTGATACAAATTGCCCATCTAATCTTATGCACACTACTGTGCTTCATGTCCTGATGCTCCAATTCAGAGGAATGCTGACTGAGTCCCAATTGCCCTGGGTTTGCTACATCCATTTGCTTCTCTTCCACTTACTCTTTACTCTCCTCTTGAGATGATCCAATTTTTACCCACCTCTCAAGTTCAAAGACAGAGGTTGTTGTTTCCATACAAATAGAAATTATGAAGATTAAATAAAACATGTACATAGTTTAGCAAGTGTCCCATTAGTGAGCACTAGATAAATAGTATATAATAAATATTTTGCCCTATGCTCTTATTTACAATTTATTGGCCATATTTTGCTCATTTATTTTTGTGTGGACTATAACAAGACTATATTGGTTTACACTCTTCTTATGCTAATAGAAAGCACATGTGCTAATAGAAAGCACAGTCCAGACTGTCTTGAACAAAAAGTAGAACTTATTGAGTCACATAACTGAGCAGTGCAGGCACAGAACATTGAACAATGTTTTATCCTGTTTCTAGAACCAGCTCTGCTCTTCTATGTGTATTTTCAGCTTCTTTGAGCAGGTGAGGCTGCCTTTCCTCCATCCTTCTAAGTTCAGGTCTAGAAGAGATGTCTGCTCTCCAGGGAGTTCCAGCAGTGGCCTTGGCTTGGAAGGGACCTTGGATCTACTCCTGAGTCATTCAGTATTAACAAAGTGCTCAAGTTCTATAACTGGCAGTTCCTGGGTCATATTTTTATTTATTTTTAATTTTTTTATTTGAGAGAGACAGAGAGAGAGAATGGGCATGCCAGCAGCTCTCAGCCTCTGTGAAAGAACTCCAGACATGTGGGCCCCCTTGTGTGCAAATGCAGCATTGCACCCTTGTGTCGCTTTTTGATCTGGCTAAACGTGGGACCTGGAGAATCAACTGGGCATTCTTACGCTTCGCAGGTGGGCGCCTTAACTGCTAAGCCATCTCTCCAGTCCCTGGTCATATTTTATCCAGTGAACTCCACCAAAACCACTCTAGTTAGGAGAGAGGGAAGAAAGGTGGGAGAGGCCCACACAAAAATTGGAGATGTTCCAAAGGTAGGGTGGATGGGTACTGGGGATCCACAAAATACCAATTTCTATGCTAATTCCTCACATAAAGTGAATTTTTGGAGCATGGAATTGAATTAATAGTCTCTTCAGGGATCAAAGTGTAAGATTACCTGCTTATCAAAGGATAGTTGGAAGGAGAGAAAATTAGTGCTTCATGAGCTCATAACTACACGTGGGAGAGTTATAATAGTTGTCATGTGATCTAATCCAACAGAAACCTGTGACACATTTGTCACCATGACTACTTTACATATGAAATAACTTAGGTGAGGAGATGAGGTGGTTTCTGAATGTTTCAATGCCATGACTCAGTTTACCTGAGCCAGAGACCTAGACTCCACAGCCCCTTGTACTTGGCAACCCTTGCACTCCATGGCCCTTTGCCCTGCAAAGGTTACTCTTTTGTTCAGAGAGCACTGATAGGAAATTCTACATTTAGTCCTGCAGACAGTTCCATGTTCTATGAAGCTCTCTTTGATCTTTCCATGGCTCAAAATATCACATTTCATCCTCTGTCTTCTAGATGGTAGGAAGTCACTGAGCAACTCTCCTTCAGATAACCATGGATTTGCTGGTAATGATGAAGCAGACACGTGCTCTTTTCTTCCTTTATGCTAAAAGCATTCAGTTCCTTTAACTTTCCCAGGTAGGGTCTAAATTTCAGATCCTTTGACCCAGGACCCTACTTTTCACCCAGAACTTGATTGGTGGCATCTCTCAGACCCAGTCTTTGTCCAATCTCCAGGGATGTATGGAAGGAAACAATTCAGCTAGGCTGGCTACTTACCTTCAGTGGGATACCCTCAGCTGCTGCCAAACCTTGTCTGCTGCTACTGTGCTTTCTTGGCTCACTCCTACACTTGCACACATATATGCACTGGGGTTTGTTTCTTGGTGAGAGATGCCCACTGCTCCTTCTCCGAACTCCACTGGAGCTTCACTTCTCCTCCACAGCTGATTCAAGTAATTCCTGCTTGAAATCTCCAGAACTCTTATTACTTGACTTCTGAGCTTCCAGTGGATAAGACAGGAATAAAATCTGTGATTTTCAGTTTTTGGATTTCAAGAAATGTAATAGAAAGTAAAATTGTTTTTTGATGGCTCCATCCTCGCTGGTCTGAGGAATGATGCAGTTTCTGGTTTAATTGCTCTGCAACCTGCAGACCCTGATGTGGGCTTTCCAAGCTTTCTTCAAACACTTCCAAAAAAATGTAAAATGAGAGAGGAATTTTTTTTTAAAGCAGAGCAAAGTCTGGGTACTTGGTATTAGATGGCTGTGATTGTGGTCCTCTAGATTTGCTGATGTGCTATAGTGAGCATAAATTCAATCAGAATCAGAAATCAAGACACCAACAAATCTTGAAATTAACATTCCCTGTTGTTAAAAGAATAAAATGATTGCCAAATATTTCTTCAAGCAAATAGAAAGAATAGAATTAGCTAGATGCGGTGGCACATGCCTTTAATCCCAGCACTCGGGAGGCAGAGGTAGGTAGGAGGATCCCCATGAGTTTGAGGCCACCCTGAATATACAGAATGAAATCAAGGTCAGCCTGGGCTAGATTGAGACCATCCCTTGAATCCCCCCCCCAGAAAAGAATATAATTATACTAAGAATTAGAAAAACTAAGATTCATCATACAACAATTCTTAGGGTAAACGAGCCATTTTTTACATTTATGTTGACAGTAGCCAGATATACAATGCAGAAGGAAGGTATTACAGTGATGAAAGTCATGTAAAAAAGGGCTGGGGAAATGGCTCAGCCATTACTGACACTTGGCATTTGCTTGCAAAGCTTGTTGGTCTTGGTTTCATTCCCCAGTACCCACATTGATCCCAAGCTGGAAAAATCCAAATGTTCATCCCCTGTTGAAGAGATAAACAACATATAGTGCTACATTCTAAAGATGATGTCCAAATGGGCTGGAGAAATGGCTTAGCAGTTAAGGTGTTTGCCTGTGAAGCTAAAGGACCCAGGTTCAATTCCCCAGGACCCATGTAAGCCAGATGCACAAGGGTACATGCATCTGGAGTTTGTTTGCAGTGGCTATTAGCCCTGGAGTGCTCTTTCTTTCTTTATCTCTCTCTCGTTCCTTGCAAATAAATACAAAAATTTTTTGAAAAGATGCTTTCCAGCAGTAAAAATGAACTAAATACAATATATACTAAAAGAACTAGACACAAAATATAATAGCTAATTTCTATGAAAATGAAGTTAGGAAACAGATCAGTGCTTATTCAGGGACAGGACTGAGAGTATGGATTGCCTGCAAATGGGCCCAAGGGAATTTGGGGGGATCAGGGTGGGAATTATTCTAAAATTATAATGTTTAAAAATTGTTCTGAGGGCTAGAGAAATGGATTAGTGGTTAAGGTGCCTGCCTGCAAAGCCTAAGAATGCCCATTCGATTCTCCAGGTCCCACGTTTAGCCACACACAAAAAGTGACACAAATGTGCAATGTGGCACTTGCACATATGGGGGCACACATGTCTGGAGTTCGTTCACAGTGGCTGAGAGGCTGCTGGCATGCCCATTCTTGCTCTCACTCTCTCTCTCTCTCTCTCTCTGTCTCTCTCAAATTAAAAAAAATGTTCTGAAAAGTGGGCTAGAGAGATGGCTCAGTGATTAAGATGCTAGCTTGCAAAGCCCATGTAATGCCAAATGTACAAAGTGGTGCATGTGTCTGAAGTTCGTTTGCAGTGACAAGAGGCCATGGCATGCCCATTCACTCTCTGTCTCATTACAAATTCTAAAATTTGTAATGGTTATATAAATCTAATTTTCTAAAAATACTTTTAAATTATATACTTAAGGGCTGGAGGTATGGTTTAGTAGTTAAGGCATTTGCCTGCAAAGCCAAAGGACCCAGGTTCGATGTGGGTCCTCGTTATTCCTGGGTGTCATTGGCCACTGACATCCTGGGCACAGGAGGAGTTGGGGGGAAGCAGGGTCTTGGAGCGGGCAAGTGCAATGGGCAATGAACTACCCAGGAGGCCATCTGATGGATAGTGTGCTCTCATTTATTCAAAAGGGGAGTGAGTTTATAAACACTTGAGAAAGGTTGATAAGGCACATACAGACTATAAGGTGATTGGATACATAGGTTTATGGGTTGCTATCTAATTGGTTGGTGTTGAAAGGCAGAAGTTCTGAGGGAGAAGCTGCAAGGGAGATAACAGAAGTGGCGGGAAAAGCTATGTGACTTTAGCCACATATTGGATGGCTACAGCTGCAGGGAGACTGTTTCATAAGGGTCTCTTGGGCAGCTAGCCTCAAGGTCAGGAACTGGGGGGGGGGGCAAAGCCTGACTATGGAATGGTCAGGTGCTTTTGGGATAAAGGGGGGAGGGCCCACTGGTTCTGCCCACTCTGGGTGAAGATAGGGCACACTACAACCTTGCCTGAGGGCAGAGAGGGCCAGCTCCATTGCCAGAGTGGGTTCTCAACAATAAGGCCAGCTGCAACCCTCACAGCCCAAGGTCCCCGGCCATATCCAACAGTCCAGGGCAGCTTCCTCACAGTCCCAGACCATGTTTAGCAATGCCCAACAGTTTGATTCCCCAGGACCTGCGTTAGCCAGATGCACAAGGGGGTGCACCCGTCTGGAGTTCATTTCAGTGCCTAGAGGCCCTGGCATACCCATTCTCTCTCTCTCTCCCTCCCCTCTCTCTCTCTGTCAAGTAAATAAATAAATAAAAATAAAAAGTAATAAAAATTATACACTTAAATTGAGAGATTTCATAAAATGTATATACTTCAGTGAAACTGTTAAAATAGTTATCAAGTATACAAATGAGTATTATTAAAATCCTTATTACCTATGTAAATTTCTAATCAACTGGTGAGATTCTTTGCATGGTTAGTATATCAAAGGTTCAGTTCAGATGGATACTGTCAAACATAGCTTTTGGGATATAAACTGTAACAGTGCTTTTAGAAAACAGATTTAAGCATTTTAGAAATGTTAATAGGCTTTGACTCATTTGCTTCACGTAAAAAAACAACCCATCCCTGTACTGGAGAGAAGGCTTAGCAGTTAAGGCGATTGCCTACAAAGCCAAAGGACCCAGGTTCAACTACCCAGGACCATGTATGCCAGATGGATCAAGGTGGCACATGTATCTGGAGTTTGCAGTGGCTGGAGGCCCTGATGTGCCCATTCTCTCTCTTGCCTCCCTCTCTCTTTCTCTCTCAAATAAATAAATAAAAATAAAATATTTTTTAAAAATCCATCCCTACAAAATACAATAAAAGGATGTACATTGTAAAATTCTTTATGATAGCTGCAAACTAGAACAGTCTAACTATCAAACATTAGGGTGGTTGGCACATGAATCAGTACATCATACAATGGAATTTAGGCAGTTGATAGGAAGGAATCATAACTTTTGCATGTGTGTGTATGTATGTGTGTAAAGGGTACATGTGTGATGTGTAGTATCTGCACTTGTGCATGCTGAAGCAGGCCCCATGTGCATGAGCATGGAGGACAGAGTAGAACTCATATTGCCCATCTGCATATTTCCTTGAGAAGGGGGTCTCTCCTTCAATGAAGAGCTACTGTGAGTCAGCAAGATCTTTGCCTACGGCCCCAAAGTCTAGCTTACAGATGTGTTTGGCCATACCCAGCCTTTTTTTTTTTTTTTTTTTTTTTGAGGTAGGGTCTCACTCTAGCCCAGGCTGACCTGGAATTCACTATGTAGTGTCAGGGTGGTCTCAAACTCACAGTGATCCTCATACCTCTGCCTCCTGAGTGCTGGGATTATAGGTGTGCGCCACCATGCCCAGCCATACCCAGCTTTTTACATGGGTTCTACAAAGTAAAACATGGTGGTCTCTGACCTGAGAGTCCTTCATGATTAAGTGGCAAGCACAAGACTTCATAATGACATGCTCAAGAAATAGTGGAAAATAAAAGTAGGCTCTAAATTGTATGTGCATACTAATTCTAAATGGAAAGCAGAGTTGTCACATAGCTACAAGAGTCTAGACCAAATGTTAACATTTATAGATAATTTAAAGGTAATTTAATTTTCTTCTCAATACTGTTTCCTGTTTTCCATTTTTTGTATAAATTCTTAACAATGAGAATATATTGCATTGTCATTTGCAAACCAGAAATTATTTAAGAAAATTGCAAATGTATTTTAAAACAACAAAAATAAAAAGGAGTTATATCTCTTGCCTAAGTCCAGCACAGTTTTCACATAGGAAACAGGAAATGTGTAGAACAGTCCTGAACAGCTGAGTTGCTATTAGGTATACAGTCAATGGTGAGGCCTACCCTATTTGGCTTTCTTTCCATTTAGTAGAAGACAGGGCCAATGGTGACAACCTGGGATTCTTCCCCCCCACCCACCCTCTGTCTGTCTGTGTGTGTGTGTGTGTGTGTGTGTGTGTGTGTGTGTGTGTGATGGTGGATCTTTAGAACTGAGAAGAACTTTCTAACTTTTGATTATTGGTACTTCTTGACAACTTTAGTTGCAGAGTGTCTGCAATTTGGCTTCATGTATGCACATGCATATCCAGTGCTATTTTATGTAATCCAAGTACTGTATTACACACAGCACCAGGATCCATGAGTTTGTAGACACTCTGGGCTCTGAACCATTAAAACCTTCCTAGAGTCCTTTGTTATTTCAAAGTTCAGTGTTCTGCATAGGTTAAGTCTATGAATTGAAATGAGGAGGCCAGAGGACATTGGTGGACAAAGTGTGCAGAAGTGCAAGAAGGGGACTAAGAGATAGAAACTAGATGAGGAAAGTTGACTTCAAAGTGGCCTCTTCTGCTAATGGGTGGAATGTACCATAACCATTGCTCTCTGAAGTCACATTATTAGTTGTTCCACAAATGCTTGCTAACCTAACCTTTAAAATAATTAAACAAATGAGAATTTAACCAGATCCTGGCACAAAGTCTTCTGAAGCTTTGGTCTTTATTACTAATAAATTTCCACCAGCCTGAGCATCTGCCTTGACCAAGTGTGAGAGAAGCCAGTAATGAAGCTCTGCTGCCATGATTAGACTGCTTATTAGAGAAGGCGTTTAGTTTGAAGACCTGCTCCAGACAATCTGAAGGTGGATTTTATTGAAATAATTTTATAAACAAGGCTTCAGACATGGTTTAGTCCTGATAAATGTTCCAAGTTCATTACCACCCTCTGGAAGAAAGTTAAACAGATAAAAATAAATGAAGTCTCAGATTAAAACACTTTCACCTTTAGGCAAAACAGTCTCCCTGGTTTTCAGATTTCTCCATCTGTAAAACAAGGGCAATGATATCTTCCTCTCCAGAGCATCAGAAGAGCTAGGGTTAAATTCCGGGGCGTGTCCTTGGCAGTTGGAAGGAAAATAACTCATAAACTTGATTATTTTTAATAGCATGAAGAACGCACCATAGTAAGGAGATGTCTGATCTCTCTTAAGGCAGTGTAGAAATGATGTAAAAGAGAAGTGTAAGCATGGCATATTTAATAAGACAGCCACATATCTTGTAAATTCATCTAAATTTGTCTAACATTTATTTTTCTGGTAGGGGATTTTTAGCCCAATGGCCTTCATCAATCAGTAATTAAATGAATTTTTTTGTGGTTGTACTATAGAATCCAAGTGAACATGGGAAGAAGGCTTGTAGAGAGAATTGTGGTTTATATCAGAGTCCCCAGGTGGTGGGAAGAATTTCAAAGCAGCCTGGCTTCTCTATCCTTCACTCAGCTACCCTGAGTTAGGAGACAGAGGCCTTTAAATTCCCTGTTGGCCATAGGCTGCTCAAGCTCTTCAGGGAGGGATGTGCCTGCATTGATGATAACTTTACAGAGCCACATCAAGTCTGCTCAGAAGTGTCACACTTACAACATGTGAAAAGGCTGGCTGGGGCTCAAGAATGATTGACATATCCCTTTCTGTGGGAAGTGACAGTGTCTTCTGGCTCTACCCAGTTTCTTATTTTTACATCAAACATAAATAGAAAGGAAAAAATGTAATTGAACAGCACAGCTTTAGGTTCCTGAGATTAGATGAAAAGGATCTAAGTACCAGAGACACAAAGACTTGGGGAGAAGGCAAAGACAGAAGGAGAAGTTAAAAGCATGCTGTAGGGCTGAAGAGATGGCTTAGCGATTAAAGCATTTGCCTGCAAAGCCAAAGGATCCTGGTTCGAGTCTCCTGGACCCACGTGAGCCAGATGCACAAGGGGGCGCAAGTATCTGGATTTCGTTTGCAGTGGCTGGAGGCCCTGGAGCACCCATTCTCTCTCTCTCTTTCTCTCTCTGTGCCTCTTTCTCCCTCTCAAATAAATAAATAAATAAAATATTTTTAAAAGTCTTTACTTTAAAAAAAAAAAAAAAAGCATTCTGTGGGTGGGGAGCTGCACGCAGCAAGGAGGCTGATGATCTCCCCACAGTTGTCCTGACTAGGCATTACACAGGACTCAGCTGCTCCCTGTCCTGTCTGATATTTCATATAAATAATTTTAGAGTGACCAGTGGTCAAGGCCAGGTTCCAGTGGACCTGTTTTCAGGCTAGGAGACTTATTAAGAAGGTGGCAATGATTGGAGATAAGGATGCTCTCATGAGAGACTTAAGAGCAGCAGCCTATCTCCAAGCCTCTCTTCTTGCCTGCACCCTCCTCCAGACCCATTTTCCTGGCTCACCTAGTTCATACACTTTTCTGACTGATAGCTGCCATGTGCACACACTAGTGGTGGGGGGAGAGGGTTTCACCTTGTCATCTAGAAAGTGGAGCACCTTGCCTGTCCTATGCCGTAGCCTCTCTGTCGACATCACAGGCAGGGATTGTTTAAGATAACAGCATTGTAGAGTGCAAATAGCCCCCAAGTGGAGTCAGAGGAACCTATGAGATCATTTGAAAAAGCTTGTGAATTCACTGCCATTTGCCTACTTGGCTTTGGATGAAAAGCAAATCTTAAAGCTGCTGAAAATGTGTCTGATTCATCTGTAACTGAGAACGAGACCAATCAGGAGTAAGAAGCGAGTAAAATCCTTGTGATCACAGAGCCAAGAGAACCTATTTTAAAGCACTTAATGTATTTTTTTCTTAAAGATATATACACCAACTGTAATTAAGCTCTCTCTTTCCTTATGATCTTGGCAAGATGCTAAAAAAGAGATAGAAGAGGCAGTCAACTTGCCAAGTGGATTTTTCTAAGCGTTCTCAACCCTAATTAAAAGTCCTTTGTGCAGAGCCAACCAGCAATCAGCTTCCTAATTAGAGTTGAGAAAACTGCCTTGGTGAACTGTGGGTTTCTGTGAACCCTGAAATCTGGCGAAAGTGTGTCTGCCTCCAAGGGACAAATCTTCTGAAATTCAAATACACCCAAGTCCTAAACAGCACAGATCCCAAGGACAGCGCTACCTTGTTGTTAATGAGTCTACTCCTTCTTGCCTTGAAATGTCCTGGCAGTGCCCTCCACACTGTGTGGTTCCCTTTGCTGTGACTGCCAATGACAGCATTATGATGAAGTGGTACCCTTTCACAATGTCTTCAGGAACTGGGTCTATGTATATATTAAATGTGGGTGAGATTTTTGTTGCTGCTTGACAGGGTCTCATATAGCCCAGGATAACCTTGAACTAGCTATGTAGTTAAAGATAACCTTGAACTTCTCATCCTCCTGCCTCCATATCCTGAGTGCTGGGATTGCAGGTTTGGTGGTGCAGGGCTTCATGCATAGTAGGTGAGCACTCTACTAGTTGAGCTACATGTCCATCCCCCAAATGCTAGTGTTTCATGGTTTTAAAATTTATATTAATTAATTAACTTATTTATTTACTTTTATGAGAGAGATCAAGAGTGATAGAGAGAGAGAGAAGATTGGTATGCCAAGGCCTCCAGCAACCCCAATGAAACTCCACATGTGTGCACCAAATATAAGAATGTGTGACCTTGCACATGCATCACCTTGTGAGTTTGGCTTACTTGGGATCTGGGGAGTTAAACATGGGTTCTTAGGCAAGCACCTTAACTGCTAAGCCATCTTTCCAGCCCTGTTTAATGGTTTTAAAAGGATCCAGATATAGAAGACCATTCTTCTCTTAACTGAATTTCTCCAGAGTCTTGGGAATCATAATAAATGCACACTAGTGCTTGCTACCAGCCAAACATAGAGCAGATATCTCCATAAATCCTGACTCAGCCATTGAGAGGACTATGAGCCAGTTCTATCATTTCCTCACTTCACAAGGAAGAAGCCAATGCACAGATTAAGCAAGTAGCTGGCTCTTTAGAAAGGAAGAAGCTGGATGTTCACCTATAGTCTGTCAGGTTCCAATTGGTACTTGGTCCCACCTTGGCCTCAGACCATAGGTCAGAACATCCACACAGCTGGAACATAACTCAGTCTCCCATCTTCCTGATTACTAGGCAGCATTTTCTAAAATCCACATTCCAAATTGAGACCTTCTGAAATGTAGGCCTTCAATAAAGAGGTTATTCCAGGGTTGCATGGCACAGTGCAGGTTGGGCCCTAGCCAGGCCACCTGCTAGTAGGAACCAGAATGTGGCTTTTGTGGACATAGCATCCTGCACAGGCCTGGAGTGACAACAGCTACAGCCCCATGCCTGCAAGTAACCTGCTGCAAGATGATCTGCCCAGAGACAGGCTGTCATTTGTCACAAGAAGGGAACCACCCCATACAATGATTGGCCAGCAAAACCCTTAAAAACCCCTATACTTCCTTGAATAAATGAGTTTGCAGCAGCTAGCCTGCTTCCACCCAACTCCCAGTATCTGTGTCGTGACTCCACACCTCTCACCCCCTACCCGACAGAGACCCTACATCCCCTCCTGGGCTGGCCCTAGGAGGGACCCCAATAGCTGGTGCCTGAACAGGGACCCTCCGCCCTCTCGTCCCCCACCGTGAACTTCAGTGAGTAGGTCCCTTGCTGTTCTGTGTGCTGATGGCTGCCTGAGGGTGAGTGGGCTGCCCCCTCCTCCCCCTTTTCCTTTTGTTCATCCATTTCCCCTGCAGGAAGGCACACATTGCCGCACAGTCCTGAAGCCCATGCTGGCCCCTCCACTCTCAGTTCATCCCGGCGAGATCACATAAGGGATGCAACTATTATCGTAGCCCCATGGATTAGTCCCGAGAACATCTGGGACACTTCCATTTGGTCCCGGGTTCTCTTCCTCATGAGGAAATGCAAGGTTCACAATGGACACACACACCCCACTCCATTCCTTCCTATCCTCATTGCCAGCCTTAAAGTCTCCTCCATGCAGGAAGTCATTTCCGCCCATAACAAAAGCTATAAGGAGGAACCAAAACTGGCTCTTCAAACCTCATCCCTCCCAGCCCCTCTTACAATGATGAGGAGGAAGACCAACCCTTCAATGATAAAAGACCGCCACCCAAACCGCCGCCTGTGGCAGTGGCACTCACACCTGCTTTCAATGATAAAAAAAAAAAAAAATCAACCACACCTCCCCCTATTTATCCTTGGAAGGACCTCCACTCACTCCATCCTGGGCACACCCAGGCAGCTGCCAGTTCTCTGACATGCCCCATTGCCCCACCCTTCACTGCCTTCCCCATTAACATAACAGCTGGGCCCTGGTACCCCACCCCCTCTTTTATCTGGCTTTCATCTGCAAGGTGGCCCAGGAATCTGGCATTGACTTCTACTTTGAAAAAGTCCTTTTATAATGGGCCATCCACCTTCAGATTTATTGAGCACATTCACTCACACACTGGTCTGCCTGGCTTTATTGCTGATGGGAATTCACAGGTAGACAAGTTTATTGCTGTCTCCTCCTTGCCACTTTTAGAACAAGCTAGACGTTTACACCAAAGATTCCATCTATCCCCCACTAACCTACAGACCCTATACTCCGAGCTCTTGCTTAGCTAATGCAAACATTTAACCCATACCTGTAAGGGATGTGCCCCCCTAGCCCCCATGGGCCCCCTATAGCCTCAAGGAGTCAATCCTCGAGGCCTTACTCCAAATTCTATCTGACAGATGGATGTTGCCCACATACCTTCCTTTGGTAACCTCAAATATGTCCATGTCATTGTGGACACTTACTCTAAGCTTACTTTTGCTATTGCTCTCTTGGGGGAGAAGGCATCCCACATTATTAAGGCAACAAAAACCACCATGTTGGTCATGGGCATACCCTGTTCAATTAAAACTGATAATGGCCCTGCATACACATCTGCCCAATTCACATCCTTCATGGAATCTTGGGAAATCAAATACTCCCTTGCGATCCCCTACAACCCACAAGGGCAAGCCATAGAGGAGAGAACTAACTGGACCCTAAAGGAACTAATTATAAAACAAAAGTCTACTATGTTGCCCAGGATACCCACTTGGCCCTGGTGGAAGCTCTCTTCACCCTCAATTTTCTCACCTTTGACGGGGCAAGACTCTCCCCAGCCTATAAACATTGGAGACCCCAACCAACCACAACGCCCTTACCCTTGGTCTGCTGGAAGGATCCTCTTTCTAATATCTGGAAGGGACCCCACCCTCTCTTAACACAGGGCCGACAGTATGCTTGTGTCTTTCCAGAAACTTCACAGATCCCGATCTGGATCCCTGCCAGAAACATCCGTCCAGCCACTGACTCGGGGATTGACCTTGATGAGGAGGATGATGCCAAACCCCTCAGGTCAGATATGGGACTGTAAACTTATTCCCCTTTTTCTCCTTACTAACACTTCCCAGAAACCATTTTGGACAATTCTTCTTAGGCCATACTTGTTTGGTGTGATGGGTCTAGATTCCCATGCTTTTCCTAGGCTTCATTTTAACCACTCTATTTCACTGTGTTCCTCCCCCTTCAAGCACGTACTTCTCCTTAACCACACCTTTGCCTTTTTGCCCATTAATGCTTCTTATGGTAATGCTACCTTCCAACCAGCCATAAATTCCTTTGATTGCATTGATATGCTACCATTAAAGACATTCAATGCTACTATTTATGGTGCTAAGGGTGAGCTCATGACAGTCACCCAACAACCTGTTTATGATAAACCCCCCTATTATTTTGTCTTGGTCCCAACATTCAATGCCTTCATCTTTTTACTCTTTTCCAGGGGATTTTTCAACTGCTCCCACCTTAGTTGTAGAGTGAGCCCTTGCATGAATTCATGCTGACCTCCATGTTATCATTAGACAGGTGCCAATTGGCTTTGCAGCTGTTTTTTCCTGATGATAACTTTACATTTCTTTCTTCAACCCTTCCTCCCTTCTTATCCTGGTGGAAATCCTAGTTATTCTAGCCATCATCCTGATCCTTTTCAGATGTCTCAGAACTTTTTCTCAGCACATCACTGCCATCCAAACACACCATGTAATACTACAGGGAGCCATTTATCAATCAGCAGGGGCAACCCCTCGTGAACCATCACATGATATCTTATCCCCCATTTCTCATTTGTAAACCCATCCTACTCCAGTCTTTCTCAGGTTCTATAGTCAATTCTTGCTGGGATGTTTGCACGCCACAGAACCACCCCCACATGGCCCTCCCATGCCTCCTAGGTGACAGCCACACCCCTCAGGCTTTCTCACCCCATGAGATGGAGCAACCTAAGACAGGCACCGTTACATGAGGTGATCCCTTGAGGCTTGGGGTCAATAATGGCTTGGCAAAGAACCATGCCTCCCAGGGTTGCCAATAATAAAAACAAAAAGGAGGATATGTATGGCACAATGCAGGTTGGCCCTATCCAGGGAGTCTGCTAGTAAGCATGGCACAGTGCAGGTCAAGCCCTAGCCAGGACACCTGCTAGTAGGAACCAGGAAGTGGCTTCTGTGGACATGGTGTCCTGCACAGGCCTGGCGTGACAACAGCTACAACCCCATGCCCGCAAGCAACCTGCTGTGAGATGTTCTGCCCAGAGACAGGCTGTCATTGGTCACAAGAAGGGAACCACCCCATATAATGATTGGCCAGCCAAACCCTTAAAAACCCCTATACTTCCTTGAATAAATGAGTTTGCAGAAGCTCGCTCTCTGCCTGCTTCCACCCAACTCCCAGTGTCTGTGTCATGACTCCATGCCTCTCACCCCCTACCCGGCAGAGACCCTGCATCCCCTCCTGGGCTGGTCCTAGGAGGGACCACAACACAGGGTGAAAAGTAAAGAATGCCAACATGGCTTCATTCTCAGAATTCATCAACAATGGCATTCTTAATCTCACACAAGTAGAGATGAAATACCCCAAGGGAGATGCCAATAAATGATGCATGCCCTTGGCTTGCCTCATGCATAACTCTCCATTTCTCCAGTAATTTAGACTTTAGAGACAGAAAGTGCTTACAGTTAGTTGTATGATTTTCTTACTGCTTTCATCAGGATCAAATTCATGAATATAAAGAAGTAGAACCAGGTACATGGCATGAGCCTTTAGATTCAGGAAGCTGAGGCAGGAGGATTACTTAAGTTTTGAGGTTTGAAACTGCCTGGTAACTGAAAGGTTCCATATAAAAATAAAACAACATTAAAAAGAAGTAAAGTCCAGGTGTGGAGGTGCACACCTTTAATCACAGAACTCAGGAAACAGAGGCAGGAGAATTGCTGTGAGTTCAAGGCCAGACTGAGACTAGAGAATGAGTTCCAGGTCAGTCTGGGCTAGAGTGAGACCCTAACTTAAAAAAAAAGTAAATATTGTGAACTTTTATAAATTTCTAGTTTTGATTTCAATTAAGAATACTAGTTGTAAATATGCTGATATTAAACTCTTTCAGCACACCATAGAAAAAATTCTTCATGCTATCCAGGAAGGTAGTGGTTTACATGAGTGATCTGAGGCATCTGAGCAATGGAAAAAAAGGGAAAAAGTTATAGACAACACCAGACCAGGAGGGTGAAAGAAAACTGAGATGAGAGTGATAGGCATCAGAGAAAAGCCTGTGGGCCTGGAGGAGAGGGGCTCTCATGCTGCACTGTTCCCTGCACACATGTAGGAGCTCTGTTCTGGTGGTGGTCACACTGGCACTGAGATTCTGGAACATCTCCAGAAGTTGCTCAGGCATTGAAATGGTGGTTTATTTCAGCAGGAAGGGCCAGAAAAGGGGGAAACTCACAGGTGTGTAGTTTGTCTTGCACTTTCCACATGGTGCTATTCCTTATTTGCCTATATCTCTTGTTTGTCTATAAGATAGAGTACAAGGGTTAGGTTTTATTCAGATTGGCTGCTTCAGTGCTCAGATATAGTTGTCCTTGTTATCATTTGCAGATGAATAGAGGTTGCCAGTATCAGACTCTTAGAGAGCAGGCAATTAGTAAGTGTTCCCTGATTGAATAAATTCCTCAGGCTACAGTACATCACATGTTCAAGGTTTTAAGTTCTGAAAAAAACAAAGCAGGCAGAGTAGAAAGTTTAATTTCTTCATAACAGGTTCTATAAGATCTTCAAGAGAAAAATATTAAGAGGAAAATAAAATGTTTCAAAATAACAAGTAAATTTGCTTCTGGAATGTTATCTGGAAGAAGGCAACAACAGTGGTTCCATGTTCACCTTCCATATCTACAGCTTTCTTCTCTCAAGCCACTGAGACTGTCTCATGGTTTCTACATTCTCTGAAAATGAGTCTAAAGAACTGGCCCAGATGTCTTAAAACAGGCAGAAACATTTCCATTCATATGAATGTTGATATGTATGATTTATCTGACCCTCAGGCAATATGTAAAATTCAGAGGATCTAAATTACAGAAAAATGTACTTACCTGGTTAAATTAAGAGGTAGTACATACAGAGCCAGAGCCTGGCAAGATTTTGAGGAGAACTTGTGCTGATATTTCTTCTCCTTTCACTGTTCAAATACTTATAAAGCTGTAATCAAGTGCCATTCCAATCAGGAAGACATCATGTTACTTTTGTCTTTCATTCCAGCTTGCCTTAAGTGACAATGACTTGTCAGGTACCTTGCTGCTTGTTATGTTCCTTTGCTTGCTGACAACTTGAGTTGGCTTTTCCTAGTTAGTGCATGTGAATGTAAAGTGCTCCCATAGACTCACGTGTTTGAATACTGAATCCCTCACTGGTGGTGCTATTCAGGAAGATTGTGGAACATTTACTAGGAGAAGCCTTGTTGGAGGAAGTGTGTCACTGGCGGTGGACCTTGAGGCGGTACAGCCCAAGTGTGCTTTCCTGTTCTTTAGTTACTTCAACCCTGCTGATGTGAAGATGTGACACAGGCTTCCTGCTCAGGCCTACCATGCCTTTCTTGCCATGTTGGACTACCCCTGAAACTGTTAACACAAAATCAACCCTGTTCTTGCTTAAGCTGCTTCTGGATGAGTATTTTGTCCCACCAATGAGAAAGTAGCTAATAGAGTACATAAAATAATTTAGTCTTGTGTGGGTTCACAAAACTTGGTTCTGTGGCTGCCAATTATCTTTTAGAGGAGCATTATTATACTGCCCATCTTTGGAGAGGAATACTGAGGTGTGGAAAAGGTCAGCCTTCTTCCTTTGAAATCAGTGCTGGGAGAGATGTAAATATTCTCCAAGCTTGCAATGCACAGAAATAAGAATAAGAGGAGGGTGACCCATTTTCAATAGCTTAATGGTCTGCTTGCAGACCCAGGGCATTAATTTTGTAAAACAAGATGTAAGTGGACTGTTCCAAAAATATCTTCTGAGAGCACAAAGTTGAAATTGCCACTGGAGCAAAGACCTAGACTGACAAGACTTCTCTCAGTTGTGCTTCTCTGCTTTTACTCATGTTAGAAAATGCCCGGGACTAAATTTGCTAATGAGAACTTTAGTGAGGACTTCTACATTCATGCACTGACCAATGCTATGCTCTCAGCATGGGCATCTTATTTGATTTTCCTCAATAATAATCTTATGGGCAATGCTCTGGTACTGTCCGCATTGATTGTTGAGGAAAACAAGCCCTAGAAATAGCACTTCCCTGAGATCAAACAGCAAATATTTACCTATGGCAAAGCTTCTTTTCTGTTGCATATATTTAAGGTGGACATATGGAGTGATTGCTATAGTTAAACATATTTATATATCCATCATTATTGTGACAAGAGAAATTTCCCATACACAATATGAAATAATTGTAGTCCTCCTGCTACAACTTTGTATTCTTTGGTTTACATTTCCTTATTTCTTCCCTGATCCTTTTGTACTCTTGGTAACTACTATTCTACTTTGTTATTGTGTGTGCAATTTTTTAAATTCCCACTTTGAGATCAGGAAGAATTTTTTTCTGTCCAGCTTATATATATATAAGCTTGTATACTATCCTTCAAATTCAAGAAAATTCATGGTGTTATAAATGACAGGATCTTCTTTTTAAAGCTCTTTAATATTATGGTATATATGTAATAGTAAAACATATTTGCACATAAATACATTTATCATGGTTTATGTGAGGTGCTGTGAATTGAAATGATGTCCTTGAACAGGCTAGTATGCTAGAAAATAATAGACACATGTGCTACCACTGAGATGTCCTCCCTCAGCACTCCATCACAGTTTCTGTATGCATTCATATGTTGGTGGACACATTTATTACTCACAATATCCAATAAATGTTGAGCACAGATAATACTAGACAATAATAATTTTATTGCTTATTAGTATATACCCAAGAGAGGAATTCCTTTAGGTATATGCTTAGAAGAGCTGAGTCATATGGTAGTTCTATTTTATTTTTTTTAAAAAAACCTCAATATGTTATCCATAAGGGCTGAATGAATGCATTCCTATTCCTGCCAACACCTAAGGGATCTCTTTTCTCCACATTTAGCCACTCTGGTTATTGCTTGTCTTTCCAAGAATAACTATCTTCACAGATGTGAGGTGGTAGCTCACTGTGGCTTTGTGTAACATTTCCCTGGTGATTAGTGATAGTGACTTTTTTCAGATATCTGTTGACTTCTTTTATGTCTTTTTTGGTCAATCCCTCTTCAGATACTTTGCCTGTTTTATAATTGGGCTATTTGGCTTTTTTCATGATTTGACTTGTGTGATTTCCTTATATAATTTAAATATTAACTATAACTTTGCATGGTGTTGTGATATGACATCCAACTTCTTTCTTTTGCCTGTGGATACCCATTTTTCCCAACACTATTTATTGGAAAGACTATGAGCCAAGAATGGTGGTCCATGCCTGTAATCCTATAGCACTTATGAGGCTCATGAGTTTGAGGACAGCCTGGGCTACATAGTAAGACTAAAGAAAGTGAGGAAGAGAGAAAGTCTATTCTTTCCCTGTAGTGTCTTGTGTCTGTATAAAAGTTACCATACCATTTCTGGGACAAAATACCTGACTGGAAATGGTTTAAGGGAAGAAAGAGTTTATTTTTAGCTAACATATTCTTGGGAAAGTCCTCATGGCAGGGAAAGTATGACAGGAGGAGATAGCAGGAGTCACATTATCACACCAGCAGGGAGGAAGTAGAGAGTGATGAACCTTTTTATACAGTCCAGAAACACAACCAATGGAGTGTGTCAACTATTTACAATGGCCCTTCACACCTCAGCTAGTCTAATCTAGAAAATCCCTCACAAATATGACCAAAGATTCATTTCCATGGTGATTCAAAATCCAGTCAAATTGACAACCAGATATTAACTATCACAGTGTCTTCTTGGTGGGCTTGTTGAAGATTAGTTAGCTTTATATCACTGGATTTTTTTAATCCGTTAGTCTGTGTGTATTTTTTTTTTTTTGCCAGTACATGTTGCATTGACTATAATAACTTTTTAAACTTTTTATTGACAACTTCCATAAATATAGAAAATGGGGGTTGGACATGGCTCAGCAGTTAAGACACTTGCCTGCAATGCCTAATGACCCAGGTTCAATCCCCCCACACTCACTTAAAGCCAGATGCACAAAGTGGTGCATTTATCTGGATTTTGTTTATAGTGGCTGGAGACCCTAGTTCTCTCTCTATATATATTATTCTGTTCTGTTTACAAATATATAAATAAATAAAGTATTTAAAATATAGACAATGATCATATTCCCTTCCCATTATGCCTTTTCCTCTCCCACCCCTTCCTCCACTGAATCCATTCTTTCCAAGTAGTCACCCTGTCTATTTTGATGTCATAATTTTTTCCTTCTATTATGCAGGTCTTGTATAGGTAGTGTTAGGCACTGTGAGGTCATGAATATCAAGGCTTTGTGTATAGTAACTTTTTAATATTTTATTTATTTATTTGCAAGCAGAGTGAGACAGAGAGAGAGAGAGAGAGAGAGAGAGGGACAGAGAGAAAGAGAATGAGCATGCCAAGGCCTCCAGGTGCTGAAAACGCACTCCAGATGAATGCACTACTTTGTGCATTACTGGGGAATCAAACCCGGGTAGCAAGGCTTTGCAGACAAGAGCCTTAACAGCTGCAACTTCTTTATGTAATTTTAAACAAACAACTAACTTTGTTTTTCTTCCTCTAGATTGCTTTGATTATTTGGAGTTAGTGGTTTAATTGTGGTCTATTTTCTGAAGAAGAGGTTTGTATAACTTATGTACCATACTTCATTGCTCATTCACTTTTTCCCTTGGCATGGATATCTTAATTTTACTCTTGTTTTATGAACATCAGCAGCAGTGTCTTTATTTTTCAGATGAGGAAACAGAAGCTCTACCTACTCTGCTGTCCAAGGATCGGAGGAGTCTGATGGTTGTGAATGGTAGAGTCTATGGAAACTTGGCTTAGCAGGGTAGATAACAATGAGTCCTGCACTAAGAGTCCTTGAATTCTCCACCTTCCATAAAACCTGAGGACTTGCATTTCCACAGTTGAAGCATGCCTGGTTCTCAAAGCCCTTTTGAGGATGAAGTGGGTTTTGTGAGTACTGTGTGCTGCCTTGCAAATGTAAATTTTATGACTAATGTGATTAAATTGGTATTCTTCAACTTCTTGTGGAAGTTTTACCATTCAGAGCACATATCAATGATCTATATTTAGGGACTAGGGAGATGGCTCAGTGGTTAAAGGCCCTTGCTTGCAAGCCTGCCAGTCTGAGTTTAACTTCCTAGCAATTACATAAATACAAATGCCAAGTGGTACATGTTTCTGTGATCCCAATGTGTCCATGACCATGGGAGGTGAAGCCAGGAGGATCCAGAAGCTCAAGGGCGAGATAGACTGGGCCACACTAAGTAAAGTGGCAAAGACAAAACAACAAGAGTGATCCTGTCTCAAACAGGGTGATGGGAGAGGACAAAAACTCCAAGGTTGTCCTCAGACCGCCACATATAAACATGGTACATGCACTCCCTTTCACAAGCACATGATCTACGTCCACATATACATGTAATCATAACAACAACAAGAAGAAACTATTTGTAGTATCTAGTAAGGTAACAGAGAGTGCAGCATAGTGGAAATGCATTTCAGTCACATTTCTTCCATTTTTCCCCATCTCTGCTTCCATAATATTTAGCATCTACTGCTGGAAGAATCCAATTAGAAAGTGACTGGAAGCAGAGGAAAAAGAGAAATCTAGGAAGAGCTAGCAGGACACTAACAAAATTGCCCTAAATATCTCCATCCAGTAAAGTAAAGTATTTCCTAGTTAAAGAAAAAAGAATCTTGGTTATGTGTTGGTGGGGAAAATATTTTATGTGTGTGGTATGCTGTGCTAGTTTGAATTGATGGCCCCCAATATATTCAGTGTTTTATTAGTTTGTAGTTTGCATCTGCAGCCATCTAGCTGGAGGCAATGTCACTGGGAGGATCTTAAGGTGTGGTGGTGGTTTGAGATTTCAATCTAAAGATATGCAAAGTGTGCCTAGCCTGAATTCCTGGGGTGTGCTGTGCTGTGTAACTTTTGGCTTGTGGCTTTTCTTTCTATGGTTGGTCCTATGAAAGCAGGCCAGCTTCTTCTGCCATTATGGAACTTCTCCTGGATCTGTAAGCTTCAATAAATCCTTTCCTCCATAACTGTGCCTGGTCTGGAAGTTCATCTCAGTGAACCTGAAGCTGTCTGCTACATATGCATATGTGTCTACCTGTTTGCTTATGTGTGGCGTGTGTGTGTGTGTGTGTGTGTGTGTGTGTGTGTGTGTGTAAGCCAGAGGGCAACCTTAGGTGTCATTCATAGAAACATCATCCACTCTCACTTGCCTAGAGCTCATTAATTAGGCTAAACTGGCTGGACAATGAGGTCCAGGTTTCTGCCTGTCTCTACTTCCTCAGCACTGGGATTACAGGCATCATACCAACATGCCTGCACTTTGACCTTGGTTCTAGGGATGGAATTTAGGTCTTCATGATTGAAAGGCAAGCCTTTTACTGACTGAGCCATGTCCCCAGCACAGACAAAATGTCTTCTAGACACACACACACACACACACACACACACACACACACACACACACACTACACATAAGTCTATTTGCTTTACATTATTTTTGCTAGAAGTAGCTATTTAGAGATAGTGTTCTTAGGTTCTTTCTAGAGGCATTCAAAACTTCTGGTGAAAGGAAGGGAAGGATCTCTACAATGAAAAGGTTAAAAACACTCAAGAGAGGAGTTGAAGAAGACAGTAGGAAATGGAAAGACATCCTATGTTCACAAATGAAAGAATCAATATTGTGAAAATGGCTATCTTATCAAAAGCAATCTACAGATTTAATGCAATCCCTACAATTTCCAGTGTCATTCTTCACTGAAATAGAAAATACAATCTTAAAATTCAAATGGAAAGACACACAAAAAAACTCAGATAGACAAATCAATTCTTAGTAACAAAAATAAGACTGGATTTATTACTATACCTGATTTTAAGATGTATTACAGAACCATAATAACAAAACAGTATGGTACAGGCACAAAAACAGACTTGTATATCAATAGGACAGAATAGAAGATCCATATATAAACCCAGACAGCTGCAGCCATCTGATTTTTGACAAAAATACCAAAAATGTTCACTGAAGAAAATATAGCTTCTTTAAACAAATGGTGCTGGGAAAACAGGATTGTCTATATGTAGTAGGATGAAAATAGGTCCTAATCTCTGTTCAGGGACAAGAATACTCCAAATGGATCACAAACCTTAACAGCAGATCTGAAACTCTGAAACTGCTAGATGAAAAAGTAGGGGAGACACTTCTTCAACATACAGGCATCAACAAGGTCTCTCTGTGTAGTACTCTAGTTGCTCATAAAACAAGGCCTCTAGGGCTGGAGAGATGGCTTAGCGATTAAATGCTTGCCTATGAAGCCTAAAGACCCCGGTTCGAGGCTCGCTTTTCCAGGACCCACGTAAGCCAGATGCACAAGGAGGTGCATGCATCTGGAGTTGGTTTGCAGTGGCTGGAGGCCCTGGTGCACCCATTCTCTCTCTGTCTCTCTCTCTCTCTCTACCTGCCTATTTCTGTATCTCTCTCTCAAATAAATAAATAATAAAATATTTAAAAAAAAAAAAACAAGGCCTCTAGTCAACCAATGGGACCTCATAACATTAAAGCTTTTGTAAAACAAAAGACACTGAATATAACAAAGATTCAATCTACAGAATGGGAGAACATCTTTGCCATCTATACATCTGACAGAGGATTAATATCCAGAAAATACAAAGAACTCAAAAAATTAAATAATAAGAAATCAAGCACCCAACTAAAAAATGGGCTAACCAGGCATGATGGTGCACACCTTTAATCCCAGCACTTGGAGGCAGAGGTAGGAGGATTGCTGTGAGTTCAAGGCCAGCCTGAGACTACAGAGTGAGGTTTTTTTTTGGAGAGAGACAGAGAGAGAGGGAGAGGAAGACAGATAGAGATGGGCGTGCCAGCAGCCTCTCAGCTGCTGGAACAAAATCCAGATGTGTGCACCCCCTTGTGGTCAAGCGTGGCATTGTGCCCTTGTGTCACTTTGCATCTGGCTAAACCTGGGACCTGGAGATTGAAACCACTGGAGATTGGAACCAGAGTTCTTAGGCTTAGGAGGCAAGCGCCTTAACCGCTAAGTAAGCCGTCTCTCCAGCCCTCAGAGTGAGTTTTAGGTCAGCCTGGGCTAGAGTGAAACCCTACCTTGAAAAACAAAACAAAACAAAACAAAACAAACAAACAACAACAAAAAAAAAAAAAAAAAAAAAAAAAAAACGGGGCATGGGTACAGAACTTAATAGGGAGTTCCCAAAAGAAGAAATACAAATAGTTAATAAATTTTTCTTAAATGTTCAATATCCTTAGCCATCAGGAAAATGCAAATTAAAACTATTTTGAGGTTCTATCTCACTCCAATCAGAATGGCTATAATCAAGAAATCAACTGATAATAAATTCTGGTAAGGATGTGGGGAAACAGGAACCCTTCTTTATTGTTGGTGGGAATGTAAACTGGTACAGCCATTGTGGAAATCAGTATAGAAGGTTTCTAAGATAGCTAAAAATAGAGTTACCATATGACCCTGCTATGCCACTAGTTGGCATATACCCTAAGGACTCTGCACATTACTAAAGAGGTACTTGCTCATCCATGTTTATTGCTGCTCTATTCACAATAGCTAAGAAATGGAATTAGCCTAGATGCCCATCAACTGATGAATGGATAATGAAGATGTGGCACATATACACAGTACAGTGTTATTCAACTATAAAGAAAAACAATATAAAATTTTCAGGGAAATAGATGAATCTAGGAAAGATTATACTTAGTGAGGTAACCCAGGCCCCAAAAGTCAAATGCTGCATGTCCTCTCTCATATTCAGATCCTAGCTTCAGATGTTTAGATTTGTATGTGAGTTAGAGTAAGAATCAGTAGTAGAAGCCAGGAAGCTAGAAAGGAGCTAGGAAGACAGGATGAGAGGAGAGGGCATAAGGGCAATATATAGCAGATATGGAAATAGAGAGGCAGAATACTGGCAGTGGAAGGGTCTAAGTAGAGTATGGGAAGGGAATGGAGGAGAGGAGAGTGTTGGAGAAGGGTGAGTCAAAATTAAGGATGTTATGAATAAACTATATGGAAACGTAATTCTTTGATAGCTAAAAACATATATGTTAAATAAGAGAGAGTTTGGGCAGAAGTTCTTTGTAAAGGTGGATAATGCGGTGCTCAGAAGCCATATACAATTACAAAAAAATTTCAGTGCTAGCAGTGGAATGCCTTCCTTGCCTGACTTGCTAGTCAGAGGGAGACTCTTGATGCCCCCAAAATATTACAGGCTCTTGGTTTCCCTCCAGAGCTAGTTAGTAACACTTTATTGCTGAAGACTCTACATGCTTGGGCTACAGGTCACTGAGAAACCAAGATGAAGCTCAGCTGGAAGCCTCCTCCCTGTTGACTAACTGTGATGATGCTGGAAAGGGCTATGCAACCTGTTGGGAGCAAACATCATCAATTCTCTTAACCAGCAGTGGACCTTGCAAGCTATATAGCTAGCTAGCCATGCATAATATGCCAACTGGTACATTGGTAGCCTATCTGTTACAGGGAAACCAACGGCTCTTTGACTGGACTTGAGGCCCGCTCCATGGGAAGGAATTCCTGCCTGGTAGTGAAAGCCTAATTAAAAGCCTATGGTTGGGGAGGTCATAAGTCCTAGGGAGAAACTACCACTAAATAGATATATTATGTTTACTAAATTGCTCTCTAAATATTCCTACTTATGCCCATGTATTAATGATGCTCTCACTTTTGATTTGAGAATCTTCTCTTTTCAGATAGTAGTGACCACTGAGGAGACTCAGAACTCATCAGAGTGCTGAGAAGAAGTGACAGTGGAGTGTTCAGCACTGAGACATTTCTATTACACCCTCCAAGGCTCAGGGACTATTGCAGAAGTGGTGGCAGAAATAATGTAAGGCCAAAGGAAGGGAAGGAGTGCTTTGGAACACTGACTTTTGGACACTAATTCATGACCTTACAGGGCATGAAAAAAGGGCAAAAAAGCATGACAACATCAAAATAAGAGTGAGATTGGTTGGAAAGAAGCAAGGGCTCTGTGGAAGGGGCACAGACTTGGGAGACAAAGGAGGATAGTGGAAGGGAACTATGATCAGGGTACATTTTGTATATACTTGGGGGTTGTCAATAAAAAGTTAATTAAAAAAAAAAAAAAACCTTCTGAGTTAAAAAAAAATGCTCAGTTCTTGCAGCCTGACTGGAGACAGGGGTAGGCTCAGGTCCACTGAATTCTTCCCCAGAATTCCTTTCTATTTCTTTTTGTTTTCTTTATTCTTTAGCAAATGGTTTACAACTTAAGAGGGGGAAAAGTATCTAGTAACATTTACTGCTTCCCCCCACCCTAGTAATAAGGCCACATCAGGCTAAACTCAAGGCATGCGAGAGTTTAATAAAGCTTAGCATTTGTTCTTAATGACTAGCTGGTTCACATGCTACCAAGTGAGGGGGATTTTCCCTGTGAGTATTCTTTAACTCTACTTTAGAAAGTATTAAAGAAGACCCAGGGAACACAGTAAACAAAATCTACAGTCAAGATGGATTATGCAGCATGCATGTGCTGGTCAAGGAATTAGATTACTCAAGGTGGTGACTCACTCAGCAACTATGGAGTATTTGCGGTTGAGGAGAGACCTTTGCCAGAGCATGACTAACATCTATTGGCAGTGTTTTGAAAGGAATTATGACTGGTGAATATCCAAGTGTGCTTTTTTTCCTTGTCTTTCACTAATTCAAAGCTGAGTGTAAGAAAACACCATTCTTGACATTGGCTATTACAGTATGGTCTCTGGGGCATTCCCAACAAGTGCCTAGTGGGGCACAGTTCTGTGTTTGTGGGGGTTGGTAGTGGTGTGGGTATGTGTGTCCACATCTGCATGCCCACACATTTGTAGTCTGTGGGTAAACAAATCAAACTTATACAAACTGTTAAGAGACATTTGTTTTTGATAATTTAAGGAAGGCCTAGAGGAAGGTCTCCAAATGTGGTTATTTATGAGTTGCTAAGGGCTATTATAACAAAGAACCACCAACAGAGTGGCTTAACAGAGACTTGTGTCAGAGTTCTATAGGATAGGGATCGGAGCCAAAGTATCAGAAGTAGGTTCCTTCTGAGGGCTGGGCAAGAGGAACCCTTCCTTTCTCTCTTGGCTCTGGTGGTTTGCTGGCCATCTTTGGTGTTGTAGAAGCATAATTGACTTGTAGAAGTATAATTGCTGCCTGCTCTGGCACATGGCATTCTGTGTGTGTGTGTGTGTGTGTGTGTGTGTGTGTGTGTGTGTGTGTATCTCAAAATTTCTAACAAGGACACTAGTCATATTGGATAAGAGGCCTACCCTGTTCCAGTGTGATCTCCCCATCTTAATTCATTACACCTGCAACACTCCTATTTAAAATAAAGTCACATTATGGGGCTGGACAGATGGCTCAGCATGACAGGCACTTATTTGTAAAGCACCTGGTGGCCTGGGTTCAGCTTCCAAACTGTCCACATAAGACAGATTCAAAAAAGTTGCACAAGTATCTGGTATTCATTTGCAGAGACAAGAAGTCTTGGAGTGCCCACATGTGCACATACACACACACACACGCACACACAAAATTAATAAAAATTTAAAATTAATAAATAAAGTCACATTCATAGGCACCAAGTTTAGATTTTCAGAATCTGAATTTCAGGGAGAAAAATAGAATTCAACTCCTACCAGTTGCCTATACCTAAGCTAGAAATAATTAATACAAATGTAACCAATTCACTTGAATTTTTATCATTTTATTGAGTCAATAAAAGTTTAAAGTTTGGAAATTGAATATATTTTACTGCAGCCGTTATCTTCTCATTGCTGGGACAAAACACCCAACCAGAAGCAACTTTTGGGAGGATAGTATTTATTTCAAGTTTCAGGGGAAGCTCCGTCATGGTAGGGAAAGCAGCATGGCACTAAATAGCCCAAGTGAGCTAGCACTGCACATCCAGTGCCACGGTCTGCCTCAGCAACACAAGACTACCAGGTAGGGACTAAATAGGAAATTTAATCATAAATACTTGAGACTATGGGGTAAGGGGAGCACTTACATTCAAACCACTACATTTACATTATAAGGAACAACTACAGAAAAGAGAGAGAGAGAGAGAAAGCAAGAGAGAGAGAAAGAGTCAATAACACAAAGCAGAGTCATCATTAGATAAAATGCTATGTAAATGTGACGGCATATACAAAAGCAAATGCCACACATCAGCAGTAACAGCAGGACACTACACAAAATATTAACAACATTGTTGAAATGGGAAAAGATTTGGTAAAACTTTGTTTTTATTTTTATTTATTTATTTGAGAGAGAGAGAGAAATAGGCAGAGAGAAAGAGAGAAAGACACACAGAGGGAATGGGCACACCAGGACCTCCAGCCACTGCTTAGGAACTCCAGATACATGTTCCCCCTTGTACATCTGGCTTACATGGGTCCTGGGGAATTGAACCTGGGTCCTTTGGCTTTGCAGGCAAGTGCCTTAATCGCTAAGCCATCTCTCCAGCCCTGGTAAAACTTTTAATGCTCATTGCAGTCATGTTCTCATTGCTGGCAGAAAACACCCAACCAAGAGCAGCTTGTGGGAAAAAAAAATTATTTTGGCTTACAGACTCAAGGGGAAGCACCATGATGGCAGGAGAAAATAATGACATGAACAGAAGGTAGCATCTCCTGGACAACATCAGATGGACAACAGCAACAGGAGAGTGTGCCAAATGCTGGCAAGAGGAAGCTATAACATCCATAAACCTGGCCCCAACAATGCACTGCCTCCAGGAGGCTTTAATTCCTGAATTGCCATCACCTGGGGACCTAGCATTCAGAACACCTAAGTTTATGGGTGACACCTGAATCAAACCACCACACTCTCCCTCCCTCTTTCATAATAAATAAATAAATAAATAAATAAATAAATAAATAAATAATAAATAATAAAATCTTTAAAAAGCATTTGAAAGTGTCTAACCAACAGATATAATAAGGACCCATGTCCACCTGTTCATGAGGTCTGCACATCCATGTGTAAACATATCTCCTGTGTAGATTAGAAGCTGAATAAGAGAGAGCCAGCATTTTTGGGGCATCACAGGGGAAAGTGAGTTCCAGCTCTAAACTGGGTCCTCTGCTTTCTCTTTGTGGGAGCACTGTTTGCTAGAATCTGGGCCCTAACAATCTACCATAGCAAAAGGCCTTCCTTAAAGATAGATTTTGAGCAGATCTGTTTATTAGGATCTTGGGTACATTCTTGTTTTCTATAATAATCACTTATCACTTTAAAGTCTTTTATAGCACCCAGTAGGGATAAGTGTAGCAAATTCATACTAGCACAGCAAAATGTACAGCTCCAACAGAACCAAAGAATTGGACACTATAAAATTTAATAGCAGATAGTGACCTTGGAAATTATCCACATCAATGCTTCACTTCACAGACAGGGAAACTAAGTTCTTTAGAGGATAAGTGACTTGTCAAAGGTTAGCAACCAGGAAGGGCAGAAGCTTAAGCCCATTTCCTGACCCTCTTTGTCTAC
Source organism: Orientallactaga sibirica (assembly GCA_036365145.1). Taxonomy (NCBI): domain Eukaryota; kingdom Metazoa; phylum Chordata; class Mammalia; order Rodentia; family Dipodidae; genus Orientallactaga; species Orientallactaga sibirica. The sequence continues at coordinate 2,663,764 of JAEOAD010000020.1, forward strand.
TGAAATCGTCATATATGATATTCACAAAGCTGAATTATAAGCCAATAAAGAGCAGTCCTGCAATGGGTACTTCAAATATATTTGTGTCTAATGATTTGACTCTTATTCTTTCTCTGTGGGCAGTATATATTTAAAACAGATGCTAAATTGGGCAATTCAAAATTTAAAAGAATTATAAAGTTGCCTAAAGGACACAAAAAAAGCAATGTGTTTTTTTTAATGGAAAGGAAAAGAGGTACACCCTCATACCTACCTCATTTTTCCTTTTCTACATTAGTACTCCTCAACAAAGGGCATTGTTATATTTAATTATTATGTGAAGCATTCCTAACATCAATAAACCGCATACACCATTCTTCTACTATGCGAATGAGACCCCAAACACTGTGTGTCATCTAAAGAAAATGGATATGCCCTCACTCCAGAGACCTTGTGCTGTCAGCAGTTGGTGGGGTGTCCCTGGGGCAAGCACTGTAAAGCTTGAGTCTACATGAAAGTAATTTGAGTATATTTGCTTGATTTTAGTAGCTTGACTTCTATATGCAAGAGCAGCAAAGCAAGGAGGCAGGGGCAGGCTGTACATAGCTGAATTAAAAGAAGCCTTGGCATTGCTCAGGAAAACCTCCCCCACCTGCTTCTCATTTCCTCTCGTTATTTCTGGTAATGAAAACTGGAACCGTTGCTATATATTTTGAGGTCTATAAGGTCTATATATTTTTCTTTCATGCAATATGCTAGTGATTAAGGATATGTTTGACCACAAAGATAAGACCTAAATGTTTCTGAAAGAACTAGGAAAACGTCTTAAGGAACATTCCTGTAAAGGTAGATTTTTTTTTCTGCTTTTCTTCTGTAATTCCAGCTGGAAGGCTCTTCCATGATGTAAACTTCCTACCTGCCCACTGATGTTGTCATCTATAATTCTCTTGACCATTCTTCACATTAGCTTTGCCCTTCATTAGGGACCAGAATGATAACATGGAGTAATACTATTGGCTTAATATTCTGGGAGATGTCACAGGAAAGCTGAAAACATTTGAGTGGGAAAGCAACCCTTTCCAAATTCATTTCATGTTTTGGGCTTTTTATTCTACAATCATCTCTCACTGTTGACGTCTGTATAAAAAGAATAGGATGCATGGCTCAAAAAATGCCAATGGGCGCCATCTCTTCAGATTGCTTAGCATAAATTTTGATGGGCTGAAGTCTGGAATTTGGCCTAGCTCCTAATCAATCTTTAAGTGTTTCCATTCTTTTTATCCTCCTGAGGCAGCCTACCCATCTTGTCCATGCCTTCATTTGCCATTCTGAAACCCTTCTGTATTTGTGGAGACCTGGCTCTCCCTCTCTGAGAACTGCTGGGGATCTTATCAATACGAAGTGATATGGGATAAATATTCAAGTGAACACTTGCATGAACTGCTTGGTGCTTGGTATTTGCACTTTCCTGCACATCTACTGTGCAATGTTAATGTTGTGAGAGACATGAAGCCTCTTCCTCCTCCCTGTCATGTGATGTTTGCATAATCATGAGTAAGAGAGAGGGAGCACTTGTATGTGACTCTGCTTGCAGTCTCCTAATGGAATCTGGTAAAAGTGCTTTGCACTTTGTACAACTCCCAGAAGGTGTGTTTATGGATGGAATTACACATGTCTGTTACCTCTTTATCCTTTCTGACATTTGAAAGATTAATCATGGAATGAACCAGTTTATTTTTGGTCAGTGTGGTGGTTTAATTCAGGTGACCCCATAAACTTAGGTGTTCTGAATGCTAGGTTCCCAGCTCATGGCAACTTGGAAATTAATGCTTCCTGGATGCAGTGTATTATTGGGGGTGGGATTATCAGTATTATAGCCAGTTTCTCCATACCAGTGTTTGGCACACTCTCCTGTTACTATGGTCCACCTTGTATTGGTCAGGCGGTGATACCACCCTCTGTTCATGCCATCATTTCCCCCTGCCATCATGGAGCTTCCCCTTGAGTCTGCAAGTCAAAATAAATCTTTTTTCCCACAAGCTGCTCTTGGTCAGGTGAATTTCTGCCAGCAATGTGAACCTGACTGCAACAGTAAAGTGGTACCAAGGAGTAGGATTGCTGCTAGTCACCTGACTGTGTGTCTTTGGCCTTTTGGAGCTGATTTTCAAGAGGAATGGGGAAGAATTTGAAACCTTGGCCTAAGAGATGCCTTTCAGTGCAGTAAGTACTGAATGCAGTAAGAACTATGGACTGTCAGGTTTGGCTTGTGAGGGTGAGAAAGAGCCATGCCTGGACTGGGCTAGAAGCAGTTTGTGTGAGAGGCTTGCTGTTATGTCTGTGCCTTATGAAGGGTTGCTTTGCATAGAAATGGACTGGTGTGTGCAGAAAGATATGGCACAGAAATGAAACTGTTTAGCTTAAACTTCTGCCCATTCAGCTGAAATTATATGAAATTACAACCTTTGACATTGGGCCAGCTGACCTGCACTGGGGCAACAGGAAGAATATAGACTCTTTTGAAGGGGCCTGAATGCTCAAGGAGTGTCCTGTTCTTCAAAGTTCCTGTTCTTCAAAGTCTGCTTGATTCTCCCCTGGATTAACAAATTGGCACCCCACCTGGTATCATGAAGTATAGAAATGCAGGAAAGAGAGGGTCATTTAATTTGTAACAAAGTCTTTTGTTTTGGAAACAGCCATGGGCAGTGTGAAGCAGATTTGCTGTATGCCTGCATAGAGAATGAATGGAGCCATGAGGATGAACCATGAGTTGCTATGGAGACCCAATGGAGATGTTGGGACCACAAGATGGCTGCTAAGGAGAGATGCTGGCCACGGATGAAGTTGTTCAGGACTGTGAGTAGCCTAGTTGGAGGGGTGGAATTGGAATTCCAGAGACTTATTTCTGGTTAGAATTATTGGACTTGGAGATTTGTCACTGACTAGAGTTGTTGGACTTGGAACTAGAGTTTTATGTTTTCCCAATCTTGTATTGATTGAATATTTCTTTGCTATGCTTAATGCCATTTTTTGTGGTATGAGTGTTTATTCTGTGCCATTATGGAGTTGGGGGGGGGGAATTTTTGGTATTATGGCTCAGTTAAAAGACCTTGGACTATGGGTATGGTTGAACATCATTAGGATTGATAAAAACTATGGGCACTTTTAAAGTTGGACTGAATGCATTGCATTTTACATCATGGCTTGTTATCAGTTTATGGGGGATGAATGTAACGGTTTGATTCAGGTGTCACCCATAAACTTAAGTGTTCTGAATGCTAGGTCCCCAGCTCATGGCAATTTGGAAAGTACCACTTCCTGGAGGCAGTGTATTATTGGGGGTGGGCTTATGGTTTTATAGCCAGTTTCCCCTTGCCAGTGTTTGGAACAGTCTCCTGTTGCTATTGTCTACCTTATGTTGGTCAGGGGGTGATGTCCAACCTCTGCTCATGCCATCATTTCCCCCTGCCGTCATGGAGTCTATAAGCAAAAAAAAAAAAAAAAAAACACTACAAAAACAAAAAACAAAAAACCACAAGCCTGCTCCTGGTCAGGTGATTTCTGCCAGCAATGCGAATCTCATTGCAATAGTCAGTAAGGAATAAAGCTTGTAAAAAAAAAAGAAGATTATAATTGTATGCTTTTTTTAAACAAGTATATCCATGGAAGAAGAGTCCAAGTAATCAAGATAATGTCTTCTGCATCTTATTGGGCTTTGTTTTTACAGTTTGGGAGGAGTGTACTAGGAATACTCTTGAAGGAGAGAGTGTAAAAGCTGCCATTGGGATAGGAGTGAATGGACTTGGAGAATAGCAGGGTTCCAACTTGAAGATGCTGCTGTGGAAGAGCATTCTGAGACTAAAAGCACTTACAACTCATAAATGGCTTCTCAGTCTTCATTAACTTCATGGTCTTTTGGAGGCAGAGTCTGTGTCTGAATGGATCAGAACTATAAACTTAAATAATGGGTGCTAAACTGTCAAAGTCTCCCTCTTACTCCATATCCATACTCATTAGACTTTGTCTTACTCCATCATGGCCACAGTGTGGCATAGTATGCTGTCATGAATGTAATACTAGAAAGGAGATTTATAGTGTTTAGTGATCATATATATAAAATGTCTAATTCTCCATGTGAAACTTTCAACTAAGACTCCAGTAAGTATAAAAGTATACTTGCTTATTGGTCACCTAAGACCAGAAGCCCTTCTCATTCCCCAGAGGCAGAATGAGATGGAATGTTGTAATAAAGTACATATCCTTTGGAATAAAAGCTTTCTGAGAATCACCTGATCATTCACTATGATGATTAATCTTGATTTGCAATGTGATTTGATTGAGTGATGCCTAGATGAGACACATCTTTGGATGTGTCTGTGAAGATATTTCCAGGGACAATTAGGTCATGAGTATTCTGACCATATGAAAAGAACACTGGGAAGAGATAGAACTGTGGAAGGTAAGGTCTGGTTGTAGAAAAAAGGGTGAACACTGGGAACATGTCTCAAAGGGCAGATCTTGGTCCTAGCCAACTCTTGTTAGTCCTTTCACTTCTTAGCCACCATGGTAACAGCTCTGTTTCACCACACCATTCTCTCCATTATATTCATCCTCATCTAAGACTCAAAGTGATAGGATCAAGTGGTCATGTTCTGAAACTGTGAGTTAAAGTAAATCTTTCCTGCCCCCACATAAGTTGGTCATGTCAGGTATTTTGCCACTGAAATGAGAAACTAGCATGTCCATGTTCTTCAAAAGATGATCCTTCTGTCATTTTTCAAACATTCTAATACAATCTTCAATTCAATTTCAGCAATTGCTTGTACATATAAGGATAGACAAGGGCCATATTTGTTTAGAGTTCACCTAAAGGGCAAAGTCTAAATACAGATTCTTTGCAATGAACAGTTTCAAAGAATTGAATATCCTTTATGAATGCTGACATTCTTCTGGTGTGGGGGTCTTCTTCTAAGCAACAGACCTGAAACATGATGGGAAAACATGTGTTGTGGCAACACGCCAAGCTTTTTAGGGTCTTCAAGAAGAATTCTGAGGGCTCCAGAAATGGCTACCAAGCCTAGCAGATGGCAGAATTATTATTGTTGGAACAGACTTGTGTTTCCACAGTAAGTACATATAAAACAGGCCCAAGAGGATAAAAGGATATATTTGTAGATCTTATAGTTCTAAGTTGTCACTCTATAGGCTAAGCTTTAAAAATTCCCCTAGGGCTAATGTTGCAGTTACCTTCACATTGCTGAGCAAACATTCAACCATAAACAACTTATTGGAAGAAAGTATTTATTTCAGGCTTACAGAATCCAGGAGAAGCACCATCAGTGGTGGAAGAAGCTAGCTAACTTCCATAGATCCAAGCACAGAGAAACCATCAAAATAGCCAGCAAAACATGAACAGCCAGAATTCAACTTGCTCCTTACACACCTAGATAGCACTCTCTGTGTAGAGTGTGCTATAACTTCTCTTGCTAAATAAACTTCTGCTTAAACTGTCAATGTCTTGTGGGTAAATTGTTTTATTGAGAAGAGCCAAGGAGAAACCTTTACCCAGTAACAGTAGGTCTACCATTTTCCTAGTCACCATTTCTTCCAAACTGGCATTTATTATGCACTATTAATAAAATTACACCAAATGTTGCATGTTCTCTCTCATATGTGGATCCTAGCTATAGATGTTCAGACTTGTGTATAAGTTGGAATGAAAATCAGTCACAGAGGCCAATAAGCTTGAAAAGGGCTGTAAGAGAGGGGGGAGAGGAGCAGACTTAAGGGGATGGTATTATATATATGTAAGTAGACTAACAGATTACTGGGGGTGGAATGGCCAGAGAGGTCAGGGAAAGAGACTGAGTAAAAGAAGGGTGGGGGAGGGTAAATCAAAATTTAGGATATTGTGAATAAACCATATGATAACTTACTTTGTTTAATAAATGGTACACCCACAAGGCATAGACTATTACTAGAAAAATTTCAATGCCAGGGACGGGATACCTTCCAGTGAGTTTTTGGCCAGAGAGGTCCCTGATGCCCTTCAAACATTATAGGATATTGCCAAGGCTCTGGGTTTCCCACCACAAATAGATGGTAAGACCCTATAGCTGAAGACTCCACATACCTGGGCTACAAAGTCACTGAGAAATCAAGCTGGGACTGAACTAAAAACCTCCCTGTAGATCAGCTGACAGAAAGCTGGAAAATGCTGCACTGCATGTAGCCTTATGGGAGCGTTGAAAATAGTGGACACTGGAAGCCTCAAGTTTGGCCAGACAGGCCCAATGACTGAACAGGTGCAATAGTGGCATGTCTGTTATGGGAAAATTAACTGCTCTCTAATTGGACTGGAGGGCCACTCTATGGGAGGGAATACATGCCTGGTACTGAAAACCTAATCAAAAGCCTATAGTGGGGGAAGTCATAAGCCTTAGGAATGTAATGCCTGCTCTTGTCTGGCTAAATACATAAATTATGCCCACCAAACTGCCCTATAACCACTTTACTTAATGTTCATACCCATATATTAATGCTACTCTTATTTTTGGTTAGAGAAGCTTCTCTTTTTAAGATGGTGGTGACCACTGGGATGACCCAAAAGACACCATAGTGCTGAGAAAAAGTGACAGAGGAGTACTCAGCACTGAAACATCTCTATCACACCTTCCAAGGCTCAGGGTCCATTGCAGAAGAGCTGTGGGAAGAATGTAAGAGTAAAGGTAGGACTGCTTACAATGCAATTGTCCAGACAGAGATTGGCCTCGATATACATGACCTGTAGTGCCTAGTGCTACCTTCACAAGACCCTTGTAATAGGAGGAAAAGATGATGACATCAAAGTAAAAAAGAGACTAATGGAGAGGGGGCAGGGATACAATGGAGTGTGGATTTGTGAAGGGGAAAGTGGGGGGATTATCATGGTATATTGTCTCTAAATATGGAAGCTATTAATAAAAAAATCAAGAAAAAGAAAAAGGAAATTACCTTAGGTTTAGACATAAGGACAGGTGGGTATAGGCCCTCTCAAAGTTATTCTAGAGCATTAGCTAAAAATGTACCTGAGAGCCAGAACAGTCTCTTTGACTTACTAAACTTAGTATTAAGGAAAGTAAGGGGCAGAAGGGTTAACTTGCTCAAGTTTGAAGAAGTAAGCACTAGAGCTCCTTTCAGAGGCCAAAGCAAATATTCTCCTTCACTTTACTGTACTGCCCTCCCACTGTTAATTACCTATTATTGAGTTTATGAACAACTAGTAAAATAAATTGGGGGGGGGCTTTTGTTACCTATTGCTAGCTGTGGTCCTTGCAAGATGACGTTTTCCGTTAGAGGGAAGGGCAAATACAGGACGCGTCAAGTTGCACATGATCTAATCCCAGGGATCCCAGGTCAGTGAGGCTCAGCCTGAACATAGCAGAAGCTAAACTCGGATGGGGATTTTCACTCATTCTGTTGATCCAGCACCTATCACACATACATTGACTAACACATAGTTAAGCAGCCTGTATAAACAAATGATATTTTCAGGAAATAATTGCTGAGCACTCTGGTGACATGTTTGTTCTTTTTTTTTTTTTTCCAAATAAGAGTACATTTTATTTCAGTCTCTCATCTAATACTTACATACTGCTTTCTTTTTTAAAATATATTTTTATTAGTTATGTATATAGTTATGTATACAGTCATGATGGTACCATCGTTAACTTTCTCCCCATCCTCCCCCCATGGGTTATGTGGGTCTTGCCTTATGTGGGTAGCCACCAGTTATGTGGGAGAGGCAATGACTCTGTGTATAATGACCCAACTCATGGCTCTAACAATCTTTCTGCCCCCTCTTCTGTGAGTTTCCCTGAGCCATGTTGGGTACAATTTAGGTCTATTTCAGTGAGGAGGTTTTGTGAGTCTCTGTGTCTCTGGATGTCTGATTGGTGTCTATCTCCTTCGCCCTTGTGCTGGTACCAGGTTCACCAAGAAGGCAGCACTCTTGCTCATTTCCCCGATAACCCAATGGCTTCATCTGGTGCCCTGATGTGGTGAGATGGGCTGATTCTCTCCTCAGGATATGCGTCCATCTGAAAGAGAGAAGCAGATTCTCCAATGGAGAGTGAAGTCAGTGCAAGATACATGGATAACCATTATAATTTTAGGGAGAGTTTAATTGGTGTAGGCCCTCTTGTATACCACTGTTGGTGGGAGCTTGATATTGGAGAGCGGGCTTGTTTTTGGATATGGTTCTGACTTGTTTCCAGGTATGGGTTCCATTCCACTGAGCAGATCCGTTAGCCAAGTCTAAAGCAGTTGGTAACCCACCATGACTGTGTGCCACTACTGCACTTGTGTGAGCATCACGCCAGGTTGTTTGCTGCTGAGTAGCTTAGACCACGAGTTGCTTAGACAGATGTTGGTCGTTTTCCCCCCAGTCACTTCCGTAGTGCCTTCTGGCACTAGACAAGCTGTTTGGGGACTGACTCTCTTCCAAATTCCATCCAGGACTCTCCATGTTCTGTCTGAACAGCATATGGTGTCTTCAGCAGTAGGGTCTTTTATTATTTATTTATTTATTTTTGAGGTAGGGTCTCACTCCAGCTCAGTCTGACCTAGAACACACTATGTGGTCTCAGGGTGGCCTCTAACTCACGGCGATCCTCCTACCTCTGTCTCCTGAGTGCTGGGATTAAAGGTGTGCCCCACCATGCCCGGCTGTTCTTTTACTTTTATAAGGATGGAAAGTGGATGCAGATATGTGGCCAGTCAGGGAAACACACTTATGTCACAAAAATGAGTCATGTTTTAGTCCTTCTTCATCAAGCAGCATGACCTCCTGTCACCCAGTCAGGCTTGCTCTTTGAGATTTTTCTTGCTCACTCACCACAGCTGTTTGTTGTTTTCTTGAATATTAAGCTTTTTATAGTTTTTCAGTTACTTATAAAAAGGATCGGTTATTCAGGTGGGCCACGTGAGGACTGGCTTTGTGCTGGTCTAATGATCACCACGAACCCTGAGGTATGGTTCAGAATTCTGTTTCCTACTGCTCCCCCTCTCCTTACTCTAACACATTCCCTCTTTGGACTCATGACTCCAGAATTTTGGAATTCACTAAAAAGATAAACCATTGGTTGGGCTTTGCTATGTACGAGTAATTGCTCACTTACTCACCCCCTGCCAGTTATTGGCTTTCCTCAACTGTGTGGGGGCCTCATCCTGAAAGCCAGAGCTGCTCCAATTGATGTAGTGGAGGTCTAACCTGTACCCATGCACACGTGATCTCTGCAGGAAAGGATTCATCTTTGCCACGTGCATGGAAAAATCCCAATGTCTTCATGGACATGTAGAAACTTTCTAGTCTTCATTCTCTGTGGAGAGAATGACCAGGACCAGCTATAGAAGGCATTCTGATAGAAACAGAAGGAAAATGCCTGACAGAAACTGAGGTCGAGAAGTCAGAACTTGTATATGGGAAGATGCTGAGCAGTCTCTCCTCTTCTTGGCCATCTGTGGCATCTGTGGACTCCACACATTCTACCACTGTTTCTTGTGGCAAACACACATCTTTTGGGGAAAAATGTTATGCTCTTAGTGCAAGAGGGCATCATTAAGCACAACATGCAAAGAATCTAGTCAGGAAAGCTAAGCCTAAGAAAATCTGCATACATAAACATGCACAGAGGCCCCCATGTTACACACTGGTATAGATACTGTAGTGATCATCAAAATATTGAATTGATACAATATCAAATAATTGATACATGTTTTTAAATTTGGTTTTAAATGTTCTTATTATTTTTTCTTTAATATATTTATATAATCTATGGGCCTTAGGAGCTGCTTTCTGTTCCAGCAGGCGATGGGGATTACATCCAGAATATCTTATACAGATGCTCCTTAGGACTACTTGGGTGTTGGACTGAGGAGGATTCATTCAGGAAACCATAGTTTCAGGCTTGCTTTCCTTTTAGAAAAGAGGATAATTCTAGTATATACTTGGGATGATTTTGCAAAACTGAGTCCTCATGTTAGCATGCTTTGAGGTGGAAAATAGACCTCCTCTGTACTTTTACTTAGCTCGAAATGTGTATAGATTTTTATTACATTTATTTATGTATTTATTATGTATTTTTGAGGTACTGGGTATCAAATTCTTTTGCACTTAAATGTTTAAATAATAATCATCCTGACTAAAGTTTGTTGAGCATGCCAGGCATCATTCATACATTACATCAACAAGCTTTGATAACAGACATTATTTTAAATTTTTGTTGTTTTTTGAGTTAGGATCTTGATCTAGCTGAGGCTGACCTGGAACTTACTATGTAGTCTCAGGCTGGTCTCCAACTTACAGTGATTATCCTATCTCTGCCTCCCAAGTGCTGGGATTAAATGAGTGCACCACCATGCCTGACTATTTTAATTTTTTGAGACAGGGTCTCATGTAACCCAGGCTTAGTCTTGAATTTGCTGTGCAGTCCAAGATTACTAACTACTGATCCTCCTACCTCTATCTCCCAGGATCTAGGATGACAGGCATGTGTCATCATGCCCAATTTTATTTTATATATGATAACATTGAGACTTGAAGAGCTCCATAACATCCCCTGCCTTAGCAGCCCACATGTGGCAGTGACAGTATTTGAGTCCAGGCTGTCTGACCTTTCAGCCTGCTTTTTTAAAAAAATATTTTATTTATTTATTCATTGAGAGACAGAAAGAGAAAGAAAGAAAAAGAGGCAGGTAGAGAGAATGGGTGTGCCAGGGCCTCCAGCCACTGCAAATGAACTCTAGATGCATGCATCACCTTGTGCACCTGGCTTATGTGGGTACTGAGGAATTGAACCTGGGTCCTTAGGCTTCACAGGCAAGTGCCTTAAACACTAAGCAATCTCTCCAGCCGTCAGCCTGCATTTTTAACCACTCTACTAGTTCTCTTTATAATGTGTGTGTGGCCCCAACCTTGGACTTTTTTTCTATTATAAATTAATAGTCTAAATGTATAGTACTTTATTTAATTTAGAATTTAGATTTTATTTTAGAATTTAGATTTAATTCCTCATTTGAAAATTATTCTATTATGTTAAAACATATCGACCTATCATCTACTAATCTAAACTATCAAATGTATAAAGTTGTAGAAATTCACATGCATTGGTTTTCTTAGCTTTGTTGAGGAAAACCTCTCATTTCTTTCTTGAGAACATTGTCTTAGATGCTCTGTGGAATAAATGTGGAAGTTCATATTTTTCTTTCCTTGATCCTTGGTTCCCCATTCTTTAAAATAGGCAAATCTTTGTATTTAAACTATAAAAAAATGCAATCAGAAAATACCAACAGGTCCATGAAAAAGAGTATCAAAGGCTAAAGTGGAGGCTCAGCACTTAAAACCACTTCCTGTGCAAGCCTGAGGGCCTGGCAAGGTCTGAGAGATTTCTCAAGTGCAATAGCCACGACCCAAATAAACAGCTGAATACAGCCATGATATCTGTAAGTCAAGTCCTGTGCGGGAGCAGAGATATGAGAATCACCAGAGCTCATGAAAACAAAACAAAATAAAACATCAAGCTCTGGGATCAGTAAGACACATGGCTCAAATAAGAATGGGAAAAAGATCAGTGGAGTGGGACACTTGACATTCTTCTCTGGCCACCACAGGAACTTGCACATGTTTATACCATACACAAGCACACACCACAGAGAGAGAAAGAGAGAGAGAGAGACATCAACTTAATTAGTCATGATTCAAATGTAGATTAAAAGAGGTACCACTATACACACACATACACAAATAGTTAAAATGACAAGTCCAAGTGTTGAAAATGTAAAGCAATTTGAACTCTTAATTACTGGTAGAAATAACATGGGTACTTTCAGAAAAACAGTTTGGAAAGTTCTTATAGTTACATATATAATTAACACTCATCAACCCTACTTCTGGGTATGCTCCATGAGAAATTAAAAGCTGTGTCCACACAAACACCTGTACATGGATGTTCATAGAAACTTTATTTTTAAAAAAAGAAACGTTATTTTCAACAGGTCCTACCTGGATGTAACCCAAATGTCCATCAGCTGGTAAATGGATAAAGTAGTTATGAAATATTCATATGATAGAATATTACTTAGGAGTAAAAAGAAACTCAGGGGGCTGGAGAGATGGCTTAAAGGGTACAGCACTTTCCTGCCAAGCCTAAGGGCCCAAGTTCAATTCCCCATTACCCACATAAGCCAGATTCACAAGGTGACACGTGTGTCTGGAGTTCATTTGCAGTGGCTGGAGGCCCTGGTATGTTCATTCTCTATCTATCTGCCTATTTTCCTCTTCTCTCTCATAAATAAATAAATAGGAACTCATAGACACAACACTATGGATAAGTCTCAAAAACAGCCTGTTCAAAGAAGCCAAACAAAAACAATTGAATTTTGTGATTTCATTTACATGGAAACACAGAAAAATTCCAGGTCAGCCTGGACCAGTGTGAGACCTTCAAAAAACCAAGGGGAAAAAAAAAAAAAGAGCACTGAGGGTGCATACAGAAATGATGGGGATATTCTGTGTCTTGATTGTGATGATCAGGTGACTATGTACTTGCCAAAACTCATTGAGCTGCACACTTTAAGTTATACCTCAATAAAAAGAAAATAGTAACCTGCAATTTCTTTGTGACTAAGATATATATGAGACAATTAAGTTTTTATAGCTCTAAGCCTAACTTCCTTTGAATTCAGCCTAATTCACTTTGCCCAGTGTATAAAACAAAATTTGTGATTTAAACATTTTTTTAAATTTGTCATCTCGGGCTGGAGAGATGGCTTAGGGGTTAAGGCGCCTGCCTCCTAAGCCTAAGAACACTGGTTCCAATCTCCAGCGGTTCCAAGCTCCAGGTCCCACATTTAGCCAGATGCAAAGTGACACAAGGGCGCAATGCCGCACTTGACCACAAGGGGCGCACACATCTGGATTTCGTTCCCAGCAGCTGAGACACTGCTGGCGCGCCCATGTCTGTCTTCCTCTCTCTCTCTCTCTCTCTCTCTCTCTCTCTCTCTCTCTGTGTGTCTCTCTCTGTGTCTCTGTCCAAAAAAATAATAAAAAATAAATTAAAAAGTTTAAATTTGTCATCTCAAGGCTGAAGATATTTGTTTAAGTGAAAAAGGTAAATCTGGGCATGGCAGCTTACCTACCCTTGTAATCCTGGCATTTGGGAGGCTGAGGCAGAAGGATTATTGTAGATTTGAGACCAGCCTGGACAACATAATGAGTTCCAGGTCAGCCTGGACTAGACAGTAAGACTGCCTTTAAAAAAATAAACAACCATATTTTGAATTTGTTATATAACAAATACTTTATTTACAAAAAGAAAAACTAAAAAATAAATAAATAAATTTGTTTATAACCAAATAAGTAAGTTTGTTCATATAAAAAATAACTCTAGGGCTGGAGAGATGGCTTAGTAGTTAAGGCACATGCCTGTAAAGCTTAAGGACCCAGGTTCAATTCTCCACATCTCACATAAGCCAGATGCACATAGTGGCATATATATCTGGAGTTCATTTGCAGTGGCTAGAGTCCCTGGCGTGCCCATTCTCACTCTTTCTCTCTCTCACACACTCTCTCTAATAAATAAATGAAAATAAAATCTTTAAAAATTAACTCTAGAACATTTATGTAGTAACTGTATAGTTCTGTAAGACATCTTGATGCTGTTATTGTCCTATTCCAATGCATCAACTGTCTTAAAGTGCTGGTCCTTTTGGGGTCCTAGGTAAAATGTTGGGTTCCATATGAGACTCCTAACTACAGGATTTCTTTATATAGAACAGGCACCAAATATGTACACCTATTGAATGCAGCTTATGCTGAATTTAATCATAATAAAACCAGCTGACAGTTTGAGGGTAAGGAGATGCATAGTTGATTATGTGAACCAACTTAAAACTTGCAATTTTTCCAACAATCATACCCCCATCTACATCTACCACCATACTTCCTACATCTATCATCATACCCCCTACATCTACTGGGGTTGATATTTTGCAAGGCATTGTGGTAGGCATAATGGTTGGCTCACTGGTGTGCATAGTTTTTGGGCACAATGGTGGGCATAGTGGGGGATGCAGAGTTACTATAGCCATATTGGTTCCTGCTCTATTTAAAGTTCTATATCTGGGGGTGGGTGGGCTAGAGAAATGGCTCAGTACTTAAGGTTCTTGTCTTCAAAGCCCAAGACCCCTGGTTCAGTTCCCTAGTACACATGTAAAGCTAGATGCACAAGGTGGAGTTTGTTCGTTGTAGTAGCTAGAGGCCCTGGAGTGCCCATTCTCTGTCTCTCAAATAAATGAATAAAATTTTTTTAAAAAATAAAAATCTGTACCTGGAAATTTACTAGTGTATACATAGTTATATACCTATATTTAGTTTTGGCTATTCCAAGTATAGATTTGAAAATCATTATTCTTCCTTTTTTAAGGTAGGGTCTTGCTTTAACTCAGACTGACCTGAAATTCACTATGTAAACTCAGGTTGGCTTCCAACTCCCAGCAATTCTTCGACCTTAGTATCCTGAGTGCTGGGATTAAAGGCGTGCACCACCATAGACAGAGAGAAAATAGGCACATTAGGGCCTCTGGCTGCTGCAAATGAACTCCAGACACATACACCACCTTGTGCATTTGGCTTTTAGACATATGTGCCGCCTTATGCATCTGGATTTATGTGGATACTGGGCAACTGAACTTGGGTCTTTAGGCTTTGTAGGCAAGCCCCTTAACCCCTGAGTCATCTCTACAGCCCTGAAAGGCATATATTCTGAAGTCAGAATTTTTCAGGGTGACTGTGGGATGTTCCAAAGGGCATGGCTCTTAAGACAGGTCTCCCACCAAGTCTTTTCTCATGCCTAGAGGGACACCATTAGAATATTGGGTAATCAGTCTTCTTTCTCTCTAATCTTATTCAAAGGTAGATACCCCTGAGAAGGGTACATATTAAATTGCAAATTCTTTAATATTAATTGGTATTTTTAGGTGTCTCTTTTTAGTCATGGAAGTAACATTAGTTACTCCACTATTGGAAAGCAAACTTCAACTCATTTTCTTCTTTAATGATAACCCCAGACCATATATTGCTACTAAGAGTCATGGATGGACACATATGGGATGCAGCTACTGACTAAGTGTGTATCAGCATCATCTGAAAACTTATTATAAATGCTGAGCTCAACATGCATCTACAAACTGGTGGAATCTGCATTTTTTTAAAGATTACCAGGCATCTAGACAACATCAAAATGTTTCTTGCAACCCTGAGACCTTTGGTTTCTCTTTGTCTACCAGTAGCATGAACACTTGCTGATTTAATTTTTTTCTGCCATAATCTTTTGTGACATATTGAAGGTCTAGTATTTGATTCCTTCTACCCTTGAACTATTTAACAGGTTTTTTTCTGAGAAGTCTCCTGATGTTACTTACCTCTTAAAGTTCAATGAGCATCTTTGTAAGGAAGAGGAAGAAATTGCAGGTGTCTGAAAAGCTTATACACACCGCCAGAAAGGACTTAGACTTGCTCTGCAACACACTTTATTCAATAAATGTTAAATGAAAATAATAAATGCCCTTCCTGTTGGCTTGGAAGTAGCTTTTACATGGCCCTGGTACAAATGCATTTTTTGTAATCCTTTCAAAGCACCTGTTGTTCCCTCCCTCCAGGTTCCTATGAGGATAACTGTACTTACTCACTGGGGTGTGCACTGATTACTTTAATGGTTGGGAATCTATTTCATTCAAGCTCTGCCTGGCATCTAAGCATTGAGTATTTTCCTTCACACAGAGAACCCAACTGAAGTGAAAGCTGACACACATCCTGAAACAATGTCCTCTCCCACTCCACTCTGCCAGGAGTTGCTTGTCAACAAAGGAAACTGGCACCCTCTATGGTGGAAAGAGAGGGTCATGAGACAGGGCCCTGGAGAAAACATCTGATCTCCTTGGGCATTAATTTTCTGCTCTGTAAAATGGAGGAATTGGGCTCTATGATATGTGAGGTATTCTTCAAATCTAAACCAAGGAAACAGCCTAAGAGTCTGTGGGGCTCTTGCACTCTATAAAGCCATTTCATGTTCATTCCACTGTGTAACCACCACAGCTACAAACTGTGCTCCTGTTTTACAAATTCCAGCATTTTAGAGGCTTGGACAGGAGGATTGCTATGAGTACAAGGTCAGCTTGGGCTACATAGCAAGATGAGAGAAAGAGAGACTACACAGAGGGTAAATGACTTTGTTCTTCAAGCTCACCTAGCTCAGATGACAGAACCTAGACTCAGGATTCAATCCTAGGCATCCTGACTTCACCCTGAGTTCTTATCCACTTCAGCTATCACCAGGTCAGAGTACTTATTTTTTGTTTAATCATGTTGATTAAGGTTGTACAAATGTCAAACATTCCAAATCGATGTGTGCTGTAAGTCGGGAAAAGGGGAAAGAGCTCAAAATCCTCAAGGGTTCATAACAGAGAATCACATACAAGGTTAGCTCCATTTTTTACTATATACTGCAGAGTCAGGAGGCTTTCCTAAACATTGTCTCTTGAGTGCCAAATGTTCCCTCATGAGGTGCACAAGGCAAGGAGGGCTAATGTCATTCTAAAGAGAGAAAGGAAAGTAGAACAATTAAATGAGCTGCCTAAGATTTTTCAGAGTTAATAATAATTCCAGATGCCTGATGTTTCTGCTTTTGTCCCATCTAGTTGCTTGCTCTGTGCACAGCCATCTTATTCCTTGTTCTCCTGCCTGGATGTCACTGGCTCTTGCTGGTGACTCCAGAGGCAGTGAGGAAGACTGGGCTGAGTACAAGGGGACAATGAGAAAAGTGCAGAAAGTGTGATCCTGACAATGCTCTCAGGAACTTTATATCCCATCAAGGACATTGTTGTTCATTTAAAAATTTCACCAGATTCAACTATACATTTTTGGTCTTGCAAAATAAAAGCTATGTGTTTACCTGGGGTGTATTCACAAATATACCTTTGTTCTGCATGGATAAAATGCAAAATGTTACAAGTTAGAAAAACAGTGAGAAAAACAGTTACTTCCTTTCACTCCACTTGTAATAGTCAAAACACCCTGGTAGAAAGAGACTAAGAAAGTAATTTGTGTTATGGTTAAGAGTATGTGCATCCAACTGTTTGCTTCTTAGCTCTACCAGTTACTAGCCTTGTATCCTTGAGAAAGACACTTCTCCAGTCAGTTTCCTCACCTGTAGAATGTGGATAACAGAAAGTACCTCCTGGAGTCCCAGGGGTTAAATGAGCTAACCCTAACAGATTGCTTGTGATAGCACCTATAGCAGAAACTTAATATGTAGTAGCTTTTACTGTTACTATTATTGAGAGAAGAGAGTTAAATATTTTGCTTTTATTTGATTTAAACTTGATGCTATATAGATGAATCCTAATATACCAAATAAGCAATACAGATAATCAATGGAGAAATGCTATGCAGTGATTCAAATCAAGAGATGAGCTATCGATGAGTTTAAGATGGCCAAGCATAGAAGATACAGCAAGATAAAAGGGTAACACAAATACCTCTGTGCTGTAATAGTCTCTGTGCAAAGTGGTGATGTGCAAACAGATGACTGAAGGCCTCCTGAAATACTGACAGAAAAAAAGTTTTAACATACTGGCAAAGTGTACTGTTTGCTCACAGTAGGTTGTATAGTTATGGGAAGGACAGTTCTCATGGCAAAAGTAAATATCTGCTCTGGTTTAATCAACATTCTCCAATGTGTAAAGTAATCAGTTCCCTTGATATAATTTAACTCTACCAACTTATGAGTACTAAAATTAGAAATACCAATCATCTGGGTTTTGGACTATTTACAGTAACAAATGGAGTTTGGGCACTGACATGGTTTCATCTTTATGTCATATATTTCTTATTATATATTAGAATTTTAGAACTGATTCCTTCTTGAACCCCACCAATAGTGCCCCTATTCTTTCTCTGTTTATCAGGAAAAACAAGAATGGTTTAGATGCCTTTATGGGAAAGGAGAGGTCTCAGATAGCCCCTTAGTACAAAAATGAATGGATAGGATCATTCCACTCTGTACTTTTTTTTAAAAAAGACTCTGCATTCTTTTATATTTTATTTTTATTTTTATTTGAGAGAGAAAGAGTTAGAGAGAGAGAGAGAAAGAGAGAGAATGGGCACTCCAGGGCCTTCAGCCACTGCAGACGAACTTCTGAAGCATGCACCACCTTGTGCATCTGGCTTACGTGGGTCCTGGGGAATTGAACCTGTGTCCTTTAGCTTTGCAGGCAATTGCCTTAACCACTTAGCCATCCCTCCAGCCCCAGTCTGTACTTTTTATTATTGTTTCATTCTTTCCCACTCCAAAACAAATGTCTTGGAAGGATTTACATGGTCCACACATAAGAATTTTAGTAACCTCAATCACATATACAACTGAAACTCCTTTATTCAACCAGAGCTGGTTTCTAGGCCACACAAGGAAACATTTAGTATTTCTTCACTATCATCTTCCTTTTTGTAAATCTAAAGAGGTTCTTTTCCAGAGTTTACCTTGTTTATCCTGCATGGTTCTGACTTTTAGCAATTCCAAAAGGTCATATTTTCTAGAATATAGAAGTTTGCCACTACTAAAGAGTCAAAGGCATACAAAATAGGTCCAAATGGGGTTGATGGAGCCAAGCAGTACACTGTCTTCAGAAAGAAGGGAGAACCTGTCAAGCAACAGATATGGGAGGATAACATTAGATGCCAAGTTCTGGAAGGTTGGGGGGCAGACTAGAAACTGGTCTGCATGCATGGATTCTTTGCAAATTCTTAGCAGGGTTCTATTTCTGGCTCTGCCATCTATTGGATGGGAGACCTTGGGAATGCAATTGGGCCTCCTTGCCTCTTAATTTCTTTATCTGAAAATGTGTTGAAGTCTGGTAAACTTATTATGATTAAAAGATTTGGCACATTTAATGTGCCTAGAACATAATAAGCTGAATTTTAGGGTCAATATCTGTTATATAATCACCCATGTTTGGTCTAGTGTTGTGAGTATGCTCTCTTGGTTGTTTGTACCTAGCTAAGCATGTTACCTTCTTCCTCAGTAAGTATGAGCTTCCCCTGGCACCAGTACTGACCTCTAGCCCAATACTGGACATTTTATTTTCTTCTTTCCCTCTCCTAATCTCTCTTCCTCCTTCCCTTCTTTTGTCTGTACATTTTTCCCATTTACTTCTCTCTGAAAATAAGTGATAATTAATGGTGAACTTTAAAAAATTTTTTTATTTATTTGCAAGCAGAGGAGATAGAGAGAAGAGAGATAGAAAGAGAAAATGGGCATACCAGGGCCTTCAGCTGCTGCAAACAAACTCCAGATACATGCGCTACTGAGCAACTTGCTTTATGTGGGTACTGAGGTTGTTGGGCTTTGCAGACAAGTGCCTTAACCACTTAGCCATCTCTCCAGCCCAATGGTAAACTTTTTAATCGTGTGGGTTCAATGACTGTTGATCTAGTTGTCTATTTGGTTGAATAATTCAGAAGAATTAGGGAACTTTGTTTCAGCGTTATAGTGGTAGATGGTGTGGTGTGAACATTTGTATCTCAGAAGTATCAGCATTTGTAGCTTACAAAAAATGATGTTTGAAAACTATTTTGAAATGAGACTATACTTCCAACTTTTGAGGAAGAAAACAACTTTTGAATGTGAGCACTGTTAAAAGTTTTATTCATGTTATATCTGGAGCAAGAGTAATTTTTAAATAAAATGCTAGTGACAAAAAGACACATTTCTACAAATTCACTATAGGAGTTGGCATAAAGACTGGACTAGGTATAATTTCTGGTAGCTAAAATTAGAATTGATCTGTTTCCCTTCAGCCAGATGTTGGTTTTGGAGCAATATAACCACAAGGCTTAACAGTATGGGGTACCCACTGGACTCATTTATGGGACGTGGTATGCAAGGCCAATCGAATGAGCTAATTGTTGAGACGGTGCTAAAGGATTTACAATAGTCCTCAAGATGGAGGCTGCTCCAGTCTGAGCTTCCCCTTTCCTACCTCCAACCCCTACTTGCTTTTCATCCTCCAGCAGTTATATTCTTGTTCCTGCCAGGTTTAAGTTACATAGGAAACATTTGAAGTGGAGTCTTGAGTTCAAGTTTTAGGGCAAGATTATATAGGAAAACTAGTGTGTGGGGGGTTGTTGTCTGTAATTACCCTTTGTGTGCTTTGTAATACCACTGCCAGGCTGGGAGTGACTGACAGCCTTGGCTCCAGGGACGTATGAATGGGGACTGTGTGTTTGTGAGGCTTGGGTAGAATTCACAGGGAGAGACTCAAGCAACATTGCCAGGCTGGTCTACTGAAACAATGCCTTCATTAGCTTCTCAGACTCACTCACTGACATTAAAAATATCTGCTTTAACCAATGTGTTGTGAAATGAACCTGAACAATAAGAACATAAACAGCTTCCAAAATCTGATGATTCCACACCCCTTAGATACTCACAGAGCAGTGTGATAGATGAGGGATGCCGAGCATCATATGACAATCACAGAACAGGTAGCTTTGTCCCAACAACATCACAATGCTTGCTTCACCATAAAGTGAAGCACAATTTCCTTTTATCCCTTGTGTATCACTGATTTTTATAATTATAGTGGGAAATATCAGCCTCTGATAATCAGGAAGATTGTTAGATTGAGTTTTCAAAATAGTGCAGAGAGTCAGAAAGGGAAGACAGGATTTTACTTCAGCCTTAATGAAGAGGTTTATGTTTGCCAAGCTGTTAATAACTTAATCTCTAGGTGTGCAGGATAGTGTGAAGGTCCTGGCTTTATGGACTATAGGGAAGAGTCTTTAAAAGTTAGATGACAGGCAAGTGAATCATCTGGAGTTCAGACTTCATGGATAAGGGATGCTTTATTTTACATACATACATATAATATTATTTTAAAAATATATAATGTAATTAAAATTATTTAAAATAAATAAAATAAATATATATTTTTTATTTATTTATTTAGGAAAAACAAATAAATAAAATAAAACCAAAATAAAATAAAATATATATGTATATATACATAATAAATACATAATAAAATATATTTTTATTTTATTATTTATTTATTTATTTATTTATTTATTTATTTTTTTTTTGAGGTAGGGTCTCACTCTAACTCAGGCTGACCTAAAATTCACTATGTAGTCTCAGGGTGGCCTCGAACTCATGGCGATCCTCCTACCTTTGCCTCCCAAGTGCTGGGATTAAAGGCATGCACCTCCACACCCAGCTCTATGATATATGTTTTTTAAACCTTTTTTTAAGAGAGAGAAAGTGAGATAGAATTAGCAGGGCCTCAGCCACTGCAAATAAACTCCAGATGCTTGTGCCACCTAGTGTGCATATGTGACCTTGCGCTTGCCTCACCTTTGCGCATCTGGCATAGTGAGATTCTGAGAACATGGGTCCTTAGGATTCTCAGGCAAGCGCTTTAACTGCTAGTCCATTTCTCCAGCCCACTTTATGATATTTTAATGCTATGATTAAGAAGTGGACAAACAAAATTATCCCTAGGATTGAATATGTAAGGAAGAAGCAAGACTGTGGGGCAGCCACACCCTGTATAGTACGACACCAGTTTCTGCTGAGTAAAAGATAGGGAGATATTGAGTTTGGCCACAATTTTATCCTTGCTAGCCTGCAAATTTCATGATCAGTCCTGAGCAAGCACAGTCCCTTGAGTCTGGTATGAGTTGCCTGGATGTCAGAATTGTTATCT
Organism: Orientallactaga sibirica; assembly: GCA_036365145.1. NCBI lineage: Eukaryota > Metazoa > Chordata > Mammalia > Rodentia > Dipodidae > Orientallactaga > Orientallactaga sibirica. The sequence continues at coordinate 2,685,538 of JAEOAD010000020.1, forward strand.
GGTGGCAATGGTGGGAAGGTAGAGAAACCAGCTTCTCTTTCTTTTCATCCTGTTTTTCCTAATTGAGCCTTAATTTCATCTGGAAAGTAATCCTTCCTTGGGGAAGATAAAATGAGGCAACATCAGAGGAAGCATCACTTGGCACACACTTCCCTTTCATCCCTTCTAAAACAACCATCATAGGAAAAACCTTCAGTAGACTTTTAATGATACATGCCTGGAGTCATTTAACAAGAGACATCAAAATATACACAAGTTGGGACTGGGAGATGGCTCAGTGGGTAAAGTGCTTACTGTGTAAATGTGAGGACCTGAGTTCAGATTCTCAGATGGAAAAACTGGATATACATTCTGTAGTCTCTGCATGTCTATGGTGATGAAATGGATGGTAGAACTGGGGAAATCCTTGGAAGCTTACAGGCCATGCATAGTGGTGAAGAGACTGCTTCAAGCATGGTGTCACTGAGCTATATCCCCGGTTCTAATTTGTTTTTGATAATTAGCATGAAAGTCCATACAGGAAGCATAAGAACTGGAGATGAGAGGGGTGGATGAACTCTTGGAAAGCAACTGTGCCCTGATTGGCTCAATTCTTTACAAGGTTTATACAGAAAAGCCATTTCCTTCAATCAATCAGACCCAAAGTAATTGTCTTTTGAACACCCACCCTTCCATTCATGAAAGCCTTTATCTATTTATTTATTTATTTATTTATTTATTTATTTATTTATTTATTTTTGCCTATGAAGCCTACCTTTGCATCTCCTTCCCACCCACCTGGAGACAGGAATGGTGTTCTAGGCATGCAGCAAATTAAAATTGCCCCAGAAAGCACTGGTTTTCATTATTCTTTGGTCAACCATCATTTATTTTTTTGTAAGTTGTTACTTATTTGATATTAGCTAGAGAGCATGCATTTTTTAAATCCTCAAAGCAGTTTGACTAAAAAAAAGAAAAGATCATATACATACCATCTCTACAGTGTTTTAAATTGTGTTTTGGTTCTTGGAATGTTACCTTTTTGCTTCTGCATTCTTTTTCTTGAGACAAGGTCTCACTATATAGCCCTGGCTGTCCTCTAATTTATGGAAATCCTCTGGCTGAGTGCTAGGATTATAGGCATGTGCCACCATGCTTGGCCAGATGGCATGTCAGTGCAATTTAAAACCCTGTCTGTCCGCATGAGCTAAAACCTAAGATCTCAAATAAAATAAGTGTGTGAAACACCTCTTGAGATGGAGTTGCCTTTAATTATTTAGCTGACTCTTCTGAGTCCCCATTCTCAGAGGCTAGTGGAAAAATGGGGAGGATGGAATGATAGGGAAAAATATGGGGACAGTAGAATGGGAAAGAAGCCCCTCATCCTAGAGGTGATTAATGTTAGGTCAGGACAGGCTCCCAAAATGGAGTCACCATGGTCAGCAGAATGGTGACAGAGGCATAGGAAAGTGGATTATCCACATTCCTCAAGAAACCACCCAGTCCTTATCCCCTCCTTGCCTAACAATGCCCCAGGTCATGGTTTCCTGGCCCCTTATCTCATAAGTTAAATGGTCATTGTTCTAATGTCACACCCTAGCTATTTTAAATGGTTAATGTAATGATCTCCCCTCAAGGAAGTTCTCTGTTCAACTTATCAAACAAGTTCTTTTTCCTTACTCACTTTCCCTCAACTGAAAAGCCCTATAAAGCCCATTACCTGAAAACTCAGGTTCACTGTGCTCCTCTCTTGTGAGTCAGTCCTGGCAGCTTGTGCTTTTCCTGAATAAAGCTTTCATCTTTGCCTCAAAGTGGTTTGGGCAGTCTTGGTCACTCCCATACCTTACATCTGGTGCCCTGACTTGGACAGGAAGCTTCCAGTCGCCCTCTTGGGTGCCCAGACCTCCTTTCCCCTGACCAGGCCACCAAGCTGTCACTGACCCTCCTGAAGGCTTCAGACCATTGCTGCCTGATACCACCTCTCACACCCACCACAATTCAGCCTCACTTTTCTTCCTTTCTTTGTCTCTTCCCTCCTTCTCAGAAAGTCACCCTCTTGGGTGGGCCTGCGCCCCAATCCCAGGTCTCAAGAAAGGTGCATTCTTTGATAGCTTGGGTCTCTCACTCTGTTCTACCATACACTAAGGGGCACCTTTTGGTTCAGTTGCACCATCTCGGGACACTTCCTCTCCTTCCCTCCACTCCACCTCCTGGCATCTCATCTTCATTGCTAGCTGCTTACTCCTTCAAGAGCGCAGATACACAACTTGCCCACTAATAGGCTAAACAACCAACAGTTATGACCTGTACTTCCTTTGCCCATGTGGAAGTGCAGGTCCCATTCACTCTAGTGGGCCAGGGAGTCATATTGGTGTGCTATGTAAACCCAACTTAAGCCCTAGTTCCTTTCTCCCACCCTTGTTTTGCTATTTCTCTGACCCCTTAAGAATTTAAAGCCTCTACAACTATTGGACGACATCAGACCTTGTTGTCTGGTCTTTCTCTGCAACTCTGCCTTACCACAATATAATCTGGACAGTGGGTCCAAATGGCCTGAAAATGGTACTTTTGATTTCCAAATTCTCACTGATTTAGAAAACTTCTGCCAATGTACAGGCTTCCACTAACTCTCCTGGCCCATGATATAAGATGGTTATTTGCCTCCTGGCTATCCCCCAAAAGACATCCCATAAGTTTGTCAATTTTGACAAACTCTGGATGCTTACACAAAGGCCTAATGAAAATCCAGCTGAGTTTATGAGACACCTAACTGAGTCACTCACCCAATACACTCACCTTGACTCTGCTTCCCAAGAGGGCATGATAGTTCTCAATACCCAGTTCCTGTCCCAATCTGCCTCTGACATCAGGTAAAAACCCTAAACACCTAGAAAAGGGTCCTCAAACCCCTCAGGGAGATCTGCTTGACCTGGCATTTAATTTTTTTTTTTTTTTTTGGTTTTTCAAGGTAAGGTCTCACTTTAGCTCAGGATGACCTGTAATTCACTATGTAGTCTCAGGGTGGCCTCAAACCACAGTGATCCTCCTACCTCTGCCTCCTGAGTGCTGGGATTAAAGGCGTGCACCATCATACCCAGCAACGTTAAAAATTTTTTATAACAGAGAGGACCAAGAATAGACTGAGAGAGTGTTCAGAGACAGACAGCAGTTCCAGTTCCTGGCTGTGGCCCTGAGGCATCCTACAAAGAAGACAATGGGGCTGCAATACTCACCACAAGGACCCTGCTTCAAGTGTGGCCACACCGGTCACTGGGCAAAAGTTGGCCTCAACCTGAGCCCATCCCCACTGCAGACTTGCTGGATGCTGGAAGGTCAACTGTCCTTCTTTGCCTCAACAAGTAGGCCATCCCCTTTCTCTTATCCCCCATAAGAGCCAATCACTGATCTTCTGGGCCTGGAGGCCAAAGATTGATGATGCCATGAGACCTTAGCCCCCACCAACACTCTCCATATCACAATGGAGGAACCCAGGGTCACAGTCCAGCTGGCAGGAAGCCTGTCTCATTTGTTATAGATAAGGAGAGCCAGTTGGTCAGTCTTGCCATCCTACTCTGGTAAGAATTTTCCCTCGCAGATCTCTGTGTTGGGTATTGATGGTCTATCCTACTCCCCACGCATTGCCCCCCCTTACCCTGTGTAGTCAGGTTCACTCCCCTCTCCCATTCATTTCTTGTAATATCCTCTTGTCCTGTTCTCCTCCAGGGTCAAGATCTTATGCAAAAACTTTCTCTCTGACTTACCACTCACACTCTGTCTTCCTCCTCATGCCAGCCCCTCCCATACAAAGGATCCAGGTTTCCCCCTCACTATCTCTGAGGTTGATCCCAGAGTGTGGGATACTTCCTCGCAGGCACTAGACTGTCACCACACACATGTCCTCATCAGACTCAAAGACCCTATGTCCTTTGCCTGCCATCCTCAATACCTAATCTCACTTAAACATTGCCAAGGACTCAAACCTATTATTTCTCACTTGCTCCAAGCTATCCTCCTTTGCCCCACTCATTCCCCTTACAATACTCCTATCTTTCCTGTCATCAAACCTGATGGGACCTACAGCTTAATCCAAGACTTGTGCCTAGTCAATGCTGCTGTTATGCCCATTCATCCAGTAGCACTCAACTTCTATACTCTCCTCTCACATCCCTTCCTCCACTGCTCATTTTTCAGTTCTTGACCTCAAAGATGCCTTCTTCTCAAACCCCCTACACCCCGAGTCCTAGGATTTCTTTGCTAGGAGAACCCTGATACTCACACTGCCTCTCCACTCACCTGGACCATCCTTCCCCAGGGTTTTAGAGATATCCCCCATGTATTTGGTCAAGCTCTCTCTACTGATCTTCTGTCCCTGCATCTGCTGCCCAGCACACTTTTACAATATGTAAATGATCTTTTACTCTGCTCACTCTCTCTCTCTGTCTAAACTACATATCAACAAACTTCTTAATTTTCTTGTATCTAAGGGATGTCAAGTCTCCCCCCAAAAGCTCAACTTTCTTTAACCCTGTAGGTACCTGGGGCTTTCTCCTTACCCCCACCTCACAACAACTCACCCTAGACTGCAAACAACATCTTTGCTCCCTCTCCCTGCCTACCTTTAAGGAAGAAATCCTTTCTTTGCTTGGCTTTGCTGGGTTCCTTAGAATGTAGATTCCAAACTTTGCCTACCAGGCAAAGCCCCTCTATGACAAAGCTAAGAGAAATCCTTATGAACCCCTAAACCCTAAGTCAGAGACAGATGCTGCCTTCTTCCACCTACTCTTAGAAGCTCTAGCCCTTACACTTCCAGACTTTCAGCCTTTTATTCTTTATTCCACAGAAAAAGGGGGTATGACATTGGGAAGTCTGGGCCAAATAAAGGGTCCATCCTTTACCCCTGTAGCTTATCTTTCTAAACAACTAAAACCCTCTGTCTGGAGTTGGAAATAATGCCTATGTGCTCTTGCTGCAGCTGCCCTTCTGGCCTAAGAGGCACAGAAATTCACTCACTGTCCTGTCCCCCCGCCCCCCAAACACACAGTCTTAAAGAACAAATGCTATTCTCAAAACTCACCTGTCTAAACTGACTTCTGAACTTCACCTATCCTGGCTCCAACTCCTCCCACTTGCCTTAGGCAGAATCAGAGCTACTCCTCAAGCCCCCTCCTTCCTTAGCCATTTTGAACTCATGTATGGGTGCCCCTTCCTATTAAACAACCTTCCCCCCACTACCAGAAACTCCTCTCCATGGGTACTTACCAGATTTTACTTTTATCCAGAAGCTCCTCCTGGAACATGCTGAATGTCTGCTTCACCAACCATCAGAGGGAGCCACAACTCTCTCACTTAACCATGGAGATCAAGTCTACCTTCAGCAGTCTTGCCCACAGGAACTCAATCCACTCTGGAGTGGACCTCATCTGGTGATCCTAACCATTCCCGTGGCCACAAAATTTCATGGAATTCCCTGTTGGATCCACCTATCACAGATCAAGAGAATCAAGTCACCTCCATCCTACTCTACCTCATCCAGGGATAAGTACACCTCCACCCCAACAGGCCCTCTCAAACTTAAACTCTCTCATGTTCCTACTCTTCCCCCATCCCAAAATGTTCCTCTTGAATACACCGATGTCCCTCTGCCTCCTGTCTCTTGCCCCAAGCCCTCTATCCCTCAACTCTCAGTGCTCATACCCCCTTGTGCCTGGCATTTTGATGTCATTGCTGTTGACACAGATAACAAGCTCCTTAATTCTTCCTTCTGTCCTCTTATGTGGTGCAAGGAGCCCATCTCCCACACCTTCTCCATAACAGATTCACCAGTGACTGCCCCAAAGCCAGCTCAGTACAGGGATGATCCAAGAGAAGCCTATGTTTCACTCAGGACTAAGTCATAACAGCATGCCTCACGGGCACTGCTGGAGGCGCTCACTATCAATCGCACAGCTCTGTCACCTCTAGCCACATGGAACTGCCTCCTCATCACCTGCGCTGGAGGGAGACCCATCGACATTATCCAGCCTTTCCCATAAGAGCTCATCACCGCTATGGTCAGAATGAAGACATGACAGAAGAGAAATTACCATCATTCATTATCATTAAGAAAAGGCTGAAATGTTAGGTCAGGATGGCCTCTCAAAATGGTCAGCAGAATGGTGACAGAGGCGTAGGAAAGTAGATTATCCACATTCCTCAAGAAACTACCCAGTCCTTATTCCCTCCTTGCCTAACAATGCCCCAGGTCATGGTTTCCTGGCCCCTTATCTCATAAGTTACATGGTCACTGTCCTGTTGTCCCACCCTAGCTACTTTAAATGGTTAATGATGTAATGATCTCCCTTAAAGGAAGTTCTCTGTTCAACTTAACAAACAAGTTCTTTCTCCTTCCTCACCTTCCCCCAACTGAAAAAGTCCCTATAAAGCCCGTTACCTGAAAACTCTCCTCTCTTGTGAGTCAGCCCTGGCAGCTTGTGCTTTTCTTGAATAAAGCTTTCATCTTTGCCTCAGAGTGGTTTGCGTGGTCTTGGTCACTCCCAATGTTACAGTTAAGCTTCTCACCAGCTGAGAAGCAAGATTTCTAGCAAAATTAACATTTTCTGTGAAGGTTGCTCACATAGAGATATTTCTTTTATAGCAATGAAACAAGCGTAAGACCTGAATGTGAGGGCCTCATCCCTTTCCCCAGACATTTTCTGGGAATCTCAAACAAAACTGTTAATTTTATTCTCAGTAAAGAGCCTAATTCCCTGTATCCTGGTGAGTTATCAGTTGTTATTTGTTCAGGTGCCCCATAGGATCCACTCTGTGATCTTTAGGTTTATGAACAATGCTTTAAAGGAAATAGCTTCAAAACCCACCAAAATCCTATATGTGACTATTGAAAAGACAATGAAGTGTGACTCTTCTTTGAGAAGCCCATAGTCATGCTTGGGGTGCAGCTTACTCATATTCTGAGCACCACTCTCTTAACCCTGAGCTTAAGATCTGTATTAAAATTAAATTAAAATATCCTTGGGCTGGAGAGATATATTACCAGTTAAGGAACCTGCCTACAAAGCCAAATGACCCAGGTTTGATTCACCAGGACCCACATTAGCCAGATGCACAAAGTGGCACTTGTGTCTGGAGTTCATTTGCAGTGGCTGGAGGCTGTGGCCCACCCATTCTCTCTCTCTCTCTTTCTATTAAATAAATAAAAATAAATATTGAAATATCATTAATAAATCCCAACTCAGCTTCAGTCTGGCTAGTGCTGAAATTCTGTGTTGAAGCCATAAATCCTGGGGTGTAACTGAGTTGAGGTCCCTAAAAGATAAAAGGATCTACCCAGGCTACTGAGGGTGACAGTATGGGGTCGGCCTCTATCCCCCTCACAGCTGACAAAAAGGAGCATATTTATAAATTCTCACCTGAGGCAAGGCTAACATTAATTGCTCTTTTCTAGCTGGGCATGAGGAGTGGAAAATTCAGGCTAATGTTTAGCCCGTGCACAGTAGTAGAGCCATAGCCATTGTAAAATACTGCAGCATTTTCCTATTGGCTGATAAGTAGCTGTGCTCTCAACCTCATGGGAACCCCACCTCACCATCTTCTGGGACCACCTGGGTTTCCCCTATCATGCAGCAACTGAACAGTTAGCATATGTCACAGATTCAGCCTTTGCAGAAACTGGTTTTACCTCCCAGTAGTTTGCTAATTTGCATATCACCTCTGGCTTGCATTTATCATGTTGAAAGTGAATGATTATCCATTTACCTTCCTCACTACCTCCCGAAAACTCTTCAATTTTATGGTGACACCAATAGTCCTTTGCTGTTTAAGTAAAGAAAGAGCTGCTAATTAGACATTCCTTCCAGGAATTTATCTCAGTCAATGTACTTAGCTTTTCTCCTCTTATTCATCTGGGGTTTAATCCCTAGGGACACAGGCATTTATTCAACAATTTAGACTTGTTAATTAAAACTTTAAGGCCTCTATAAATACAATTCTGTCTTTGCAGGCTACAGAACAATTGGTTCCTTCATGGCAGAAGAAGAAGCATCAAAGAGGCGTATGAGCTGGCCCCATTCCTTTGTGTTGTTGGTGATTTTTCCAATGAGTCCTGACTATTAATTATGAGGGAAGATCCAGAGGAGTCTTTACCTTGGAAATGTTACCCAGAAAAACTAGTAGAATACTCATAGCACTTCAAACTGGAAGCAAAATTTTTTTCTTGGACCTTCCTAACAGATTATCATTTCCTCCTTGTTAAACATTTATTAGCTGCTTTTTGCCCACTTCCTCTTAACTCTTTGCTTTTATTCTTTCTCCCCAACATTTTCTTCCAGAACTGTCTACCTGAACTCTACCAATGCACTTTCAGGATCCCTTAGACAAACACACTTGAGAAGTACCCCTAACTGCCACAACCAACGAACCTGCTCAGTTTGAAGAAGCCAGAATGGTCATTGCTCCTATTCCCTAATAACAGGGTTTCTTCTTGGTGGGGAGGGGGGACAATGAGGCAGTTTAGGGTGATTGGGCCCCTGAAAGCAAAAGCAGGGGATGTCCTTGAGTCTGCCCTTGTATTCTCTACTTTACTCGAGCACTAGAGATCAGAGAAAGATCTGCTTCTCCTTATCTCTTGCCTAAAGGAGCTCCTTAGATATGATTTTTTATAAACAACTTGAGTCCCTCCCTAGGAAGGAGTTCCTCTTTCCTGGAATTAAGATTCCTGGAAGAATTCAACCTGATAATGAAATTGTGGTTGGTTGTTTGGCCCCAAAACTTGGTGTCCTGTCTGGCTAATTAAGCACACGTTCAGAATCTATAAATGACCCCAGTTTGGGTCTTTAGGTAACTATACCCCCTCCTGCCTTCACATGAGCAGGAGCTTTCTGTACTTTCTCTTCTTACCTTATCTTAATTTAATAAAATTTCTTTAAAACTTAAAAAATATATATTAGCTGGCCTGGAGAGATGGCTCAGTGGTTAAAGGCACTTGTTTGCAAAACCTGATGGCCCATATTCAATTCCTTTGTACCAATGTAAAGCCAGATGCATCAAGTGGTGCATGCATCTGGAGTTTGTTTGTAGTGTCAGGAGGTCCTGATACTCTCTCTCTCTCTCTCTCTTTCTTTCCCCTGTTAAATAAATACATATTTAAAAAAACTATTAGCATGCAAAGAATTGGATTCATTATGGCACTTTTTGATTAGTATTTTTGCATGTATATTTATTTGTGTATGGTATGTGCATGTTCATATGTGTTGCACATCAAAAGTGTTTTTCGCGGGGGGGTGGTTCGAGGTAGGCTTTCACTCTAACCCAGGCTGACCTGGAATTCACTATGTAGTCTCAGGGTAGCCTTGAACTCACAGCAATTCTCCTACCTCTGCTTCCTGATTGCTGGGATTACAGGTGTGTGCCACCACTCCCAGCTGCACATCAAAAGTTGATGTCAGATGTCTTCTTTGATTGTTCTCCACTTTTATTCCTTGAGACAATGTCTCTTTCTGAACTTGAAACTCATTATTCTGTTAAACTAGCTAAACAGTGAGCCCCAGGGATTCTTTGTCTCTGCCTCCCCAGCACTGGGATTGCAGGTGCACACAATGACACCATTTTATGTGGCTTCTGAGAATCAGAACTCAAGTCCTTATGCTTGTGCAGCAAGCACTGTACCCACTAAAATATGTTCCCAGCCCCTGATCTTCACGATTATGTTCTACATGTTAGTGTTTTCTATTTTGTTTAAAGAAGTTTGTACATTTGAATAATAAATAGTATATAAGACAAACTAAGCAATAATTAAATGTTAAAAGTTAAATCACTTTGAAGTTAAATAATGGTGATAAGAAATGGCCACAGCTTCTTAGTAAAGTAATCTTTATGATTCATATTTCACAAGAGTCACAGGAAATGTGATGGGTAGAATGAAATGTAGATGTGCCTCCTCTGAAAGCAATTTGGGTCATTGATGGAACTTTGGTTCTGTCAATCAAAACAATGGGAAAGACAGTAGCAATCAATGTTGTTTTTCACAAACTTGAATGACTGAGAGATACTCTCAAAAGAAACAGTCTTGTGGAGTCCCATTATTAATCTAAAATAATGTCACTTTAATATTTAATATAAAACTGACAGACTCTTAATGCTTAAAGTTTATATAATTCTAAAAGAAGTTTACAAATGAAATAAAACAATAACATTTAAAATATCAATATCATTCCAATATTGACAGATGGAGCTTTGCCCTCAAATTACCTCTTGCAATGGGAATATAGTGTTGGGCTGTTATAATACACATTTTTTAGCAGAGCCCCCCTTTTATTTTTAGCCACTATGAGCCTTTGGGAGAGATTAATTTCTCTTACTCATTTTCTCCACCCAAACTCCTAAAAATGCATAATTATATAACACAGTGTGACAACATTTCAATGTCTGCCTAGTGTGAGCACATTGTTCATGTATACTCTTCTTTCTCCTTTGGCTCTGAAGTTCAAATAACAGTATGCGATGATGTTGTGATTATAAATGTTCAAATACAAACTCTGAAATTATCTGGTCTCTTATTAATAATGTCAATGACTAATAGTTATAAAGTGATGACTGTGCATCTGAATCCATTATAAGTGCTTTATCTATTAGTTCATGTAGCTTGCACTGCTACTCTGTGAAGTCATCCCACTTTACAGACAAGGAAACTAAGGTTCTGAGATTTTTCAAGGTTTACAGGATGTACAAGCTATACCTGATGTAAACTCAAGTAGTTCTGTTCCAGAGCCAGACCCTTTAAATACTGCACTCCACATTTTTTTCTTCTAATTGATGAATCCAGTACATGTTCATATGTTTTTCATGAAATACAATAAAAATACAAAGTTAAAAATCTTACTGGAGTGCTCTTAGAACTGCATCAGCGTTAGTTGTGAGCCTGTTTGAGAAGCAATTATCCAGTTCTGTGTCTTAAACCCTTTGCTATCTCAGTAACCATCAGGTATTTTTTAATACTTATACTGCATTTCACTCTGTTAGATCATTGGTGTAAAAGCTCTGGTAGTATGCAAATATTTATGCAGTCTTAACTAGGGTTAAACAGCATAGATGAGTAGGTGTCAATGTCTTCTCCTCTCATAGGAATGAGGATGAAGATGAATGTTCTGGACTGAGTAAGCAATGATGGCAGAGGGATCGTTGGCTGAAAACTTGAAAGGGAAGTGTATGTGCTGAAACTTATTGGACTCATACTTCCCCGTAGGTGACACATGACAGCAAACATTGTCTAGGAGGTGTAAATAATCTAGACTTTAATGGAATGTTTTGGGAAAACTGCAAGTACCAGAGTGGGAAAGTTAAAGAACTTTGGGCCCTTGGTGATGTTGCATGCATAAATCTAGGTATTTTTTAAAGTTTATTTTTCAATTGTCTATGTTTTCAGCCAATTCTTTGCAATTTACTTGTCTTAGACTAAAAATTTGAAGACAAATTAGAAGCACATCAAATCTATTTCACATCACCTTCAAAAAGATGCTCTAAGGTACTTTTGGATGATGAATCAGACAAACTTACTTCATAAGCACTTTTATGCAAAACACTCTGTTAGCAATGAGTAAATGGAAGAGTAAATAACTTAGAGTCAGTGCTGTCTAGGGATTTTGAGGGTAAGTTGAAAATATGATCTGCCACTGATACCATCCATGGCAGTTAGACCTTGAGTTGTAGAGTAGAAGTGATTCTAATCTCAGCTCTTACTGGATGAGTGTGCTTTACGAAGCTTTTCTGTAGATTGGATGATGGTGATGATGACAATAGCACTTGTATCATAGGGTCATGATGATGACTAAATGACTAAATGTAATGACACATGTGGAATGCTGACCCATGTTTGCTACATAGAACTCCCTCATCACATGTGAGCCTGTAGCTGCTGAGACTCTGCTAATGATGACCACAAATGAACAAAAGTGGCTTTTCCAAGTTAATGGGGGCCAAAGTCACTATACTACCAGTTGTGAAAGGTGAGGACAGTTTTGGAGAGTGCTGGGGTGGGGGCACCAAGCCGGGAGGAGTGACAAGAGAGGAGAGGAGAGAAGAGAGCACTCTCTACTGGGCACAGTTCTACAGCATTCCAAGAATTTCAAACTTCAATACTCATGTTCCAACATCCTGTGTTGTAAAGATAATCTTCTTTGCAAAGAGCTTCACTTCCATTCTCCGATCATTGTTCCCCCTTTCCAGTACCTGGAAGGCAGAGGAAATCCTTTTGTCTGCCAGCCTCAGCTCTTCACCTGCTTTTAACTAATATAGAGTCTGGACAGGTATTGATTTTTCTGCTTTTCTCTGACTGCACTCATCAGTCATTTATGTTACCGGTGAGTCCATTAGCAGTAAAAATAAAGGATGGAAGTTGCCAAGCCCATTAGAGAAACTTACTCATTGTATCTTTTGGATGGTGGAAACAATTAAAAGTATGTCAGCTTATAAACATTCTAACAGAGTTATTAGAAGAGTGAATAAATCCAGGACATGATTATCAAGGGATAAAATGAAATTCTCCTTACCAGTCATCTAGAAGGGAGGGCTCCAGTGTTCTAAAGCATCATGGTATGTGGGAGAGATGGAAAGAAGATTAAAGGAGGACAAATGAACAACACAAAACAGGCTGGCCTATAGTTTCATTTGTGTATGAATTTTATACCTACTTTGGCAGACCTAAGACAAGAGAAATATAAAAGAAAAGGTATATAATAGATATAATAAAGAATTAGATATGACTATAATATAAAAGAACTGGCAATATAACCCTGGCTTGGAAATTCAGGTAAGTTGACCAGGGAGATGCCATATCTTTCTTCATGAAGCTCAGAAAGACTTGCTCCAGTTGCACAGGTGGCAGTGAAATTGAAATTCTCTTAATTCTCCTGCAAGATGTGGGCATGGAGCAAAAACAGGATCTGTGGCACTTGATTACTGGAGAAAGAAACTGATTCAAGGGCTCAACAAGCTCACTGGGTTGTCATGAGCCACCATATGGTACATGTTGACACAAATATGGATTCTGTCTTTTTCTCAGGTGAGAGTGTGGAGCATCTATGATTCTGAGAAGCCTATATTTCTAGTGAATATTATCCCACATTTGACTTAACTTACTTTTATTTTCAAAGCTTCCAAGTGGAATAGTCTCATACTAAGGATTATTTGGCCATTAATTTTTCTCTGGATGATTATTGCAAACAAATTAAGTTGTCCAATCCTCTTTGGTTCAAAAAAATAGGTACTTCCGCAAAACCCTATTGTAGGTGCAACATTGTGCTAGGTTTTTTTTTACCAATTGTAAAATTACATGATGTTCTTTTTCTCCTAATTATAAATTATTTATAAATAAAAACAGTAAATACTGAGAGTAATTTAAAAGGTTACAATGACAATTCTTTAACATGAAGTATTTACATTTTCCATTTTCTTCCAATCTTTTTCCATACTAATATTTACATTTTTATAATCTCTCTGTGGGTGTGTGGGTGTGGGTGTGTTTTTGTGCACATGCACATGTGTGCCATGGAATATGTGTGGAGGGCAACTTTCAAGTTGGTCCTGGCTATATACCTCATGTTAGGCAGTGTTTTCACTCTGGATTCTCACTCTGATGTTGATTACTATGTGAGCCATAAGCTTTTAGGAAATTCTCCTTTCTCTGTCTCCCATCTCACCATCTGCATCAGTGTGCTGGGATTACAGAAGCCCACCATAACTGCCGGCTTTACATGGGGTTTGGAAATTGAATTGGGGTACTCCAGCTTGAGCAGTGAAGGCTTTATACACTGAGCCATCTCCCTAGATCTGAATATTTACATTTATGTAGAATCTTACATTTTGTTTTTTCATTTGATGTTAATTTACATACTTTTAAATGTTACTTCATGATATGTAATTTTAAGTTATAAAATATTTTGTAAAATTTATGTCTTTTATTTAGGTAATTATCAGGGCTTAAAAAACTTTTTACAATCCAGTTTTATTAACCATTATAATCATCTCAGTTATATATAAATAGAATTTTTCTTCACTTGAATTATTTCCTCTGAATAAATTGCCAGGATTAATTAATTAACCTGTTTTTCAAAGCATTGTGTTATTTTATTCTGCCAAGACCAGAGGCTGGATCATCTCTTGCCTATCCTCTGATGTTATTTTATAAAGCTGCCAAGCTTTCTCCAGGGTTCCAGGGTGCCATCTCTTGTGTCTTCCTCTCTGGCTGCTCTTTCTTATTCTTTTTGTGGAAGGCCCTCCCATTTAACATAGGACCTGTTTGCAGAAGTTCTTTTAGACATAGTGTTATGAAGCATGCTGTCTGAGAAAGGTAAAGACGGTCTACATAAATCAACAAAGCTTTTCATAGTATCCTCTGCCTATCAGGATTGACTTATCTGTTGTTCTCATTTTTTGCCTTCCTTTTGGAATATTTCATTGTCTGTACAGTGGGATTTAGTTAATGGTTCACTGATTTGTGTCATCCCTTACACACCAAACACACACCTCCAAATGCCAAGTGGAATTTTAGTATCCCTGTCTCCCGTTTCTTCCCTGAGAACCCTACTTTATATAGAGCCAGAGTGATCTCCCAGCACAGAAGCTGAGGGCTGGCTTCTGCTGAAAATGCTCCAGCAGGTTTATCCTAGTATTGGAAATAACTGAGATTCCAAAACAAGAATCCCAAGAAGGGTTTTGGAATAGTGCCTGATCTGCCTGCCCCTCTTTCCAAACCATGTTTCTGCCACTTTCTCACTTGTTCTGTGACTACCACCTTTCCTGTATGCCTATCAGGACCCTTCTCTCAGTCTTTCTCATCTTTCATGTCTCAGAGAGGCCTTTCCTGAGCTCCCAGCAGTGCTTTTAGTTTTTTCTGCAATGTTCCTACTTGCTACACTTTCTTGAGGCCTATTTCCAAGTGTTCCTCTGCACTGGTGGCCCACATGTGCACAGGTTCAGCATGCTCCTACATTTAAAGAAAGCTGTCAACATCAGGTGCTTGCTGCACGCAGGTCAG
This sequence comes from Orientallactaga sibirica, assembly GCA_036365145.1. Classification (NCBI taxonomy): domain Eukaryota; kingdom Metazoa; phylum Chordata; class Mammalia; order Rodentia; family Dipodidae; genus Orientallactaga; species Orientallactaga sibirica. Next base: position 2,700,545 of record JAEOAD010000020.1, read on the forward strand.
TGAACTCGGAGGCTTACAGATTGATGAGGCACTGACAATCTTATGTGATTATGTGTGTGCAGCCACTGTGTTCCATACTAAGTACACTCTTCCCTTTCATAACTTCTTCTAGGTAGTAGGGGATGACCTCACTTTCATCTGTTTTGCATTTTGTTATCCCTTCCATCAACAAAGTGAACAAAAAGAACCTTACACCATGTGGGCTGATGGGATACATTCTTGATTCTGCTTCAAGGCTGAAATTGATGGCCGTCTTCTCAGAAGGTACTTTTACTATCTAGGTTGCTTGTCTGGTGGGACAATGGTGAAATTTACTCCTGGGGATTTGAGCTTCTGGTGATCATATTTTTATTGGCTCTGATAGCCTCTGGTAGTTGTGCATAAAGTGTAAGAAACAAGAGGCACAAATTCCCAAAATGGATCATTGGGCATAATGATAAAAAGGGCTACTCATTGTTCCCATGGATACAAGTTACCCAGAGTATATTGTGTATCTTGAGTGATGGGCATGGTCTTTGGCTGGACCTTTTCAAGACCTACCTGGTTCTATCAAGCTGCTGATAGTTTCTAGATTGTGCTCTATATGAAAAGTATACTGGGTTCTAGGGTCATAGACCATTGTTGCATCTCCTTTGTAATAGGTGGGCCCCTGGGTCTGATGTGATGCCAAGTCCAATGCTGTGGGAGCTCTTGGATGATGGGGTGCCAGGGCCTCATGACAGGGAAATTAAATCAATCTAATAAGGACAAATTACTGCCTCTATTCTCACTCTGGGCTGAAGGGATCAACTTGCACAGTGGCTGGTTTTACTTCACGAAAAGTGTCACATCCAACCTGGTAAAGTTAACATCAGTAGCAGCAGCAGCAGGAAGAGCAGCAGCTGGACCTCCCTGGGTGCCTTGTCTTTCCCATGGCGGCTAATTGCTCTCTCTTCACTCTTAGATCCATGACCATAAACAGGCAGAGACATATTTGCTAATGAGACATCTCTAGTGATCTTTGTACACAAACTTGATGCTGTTATCTTCTGCTTTCTCTTCAAAGACTAATTTTCCCAGGTGTGTTTGGATCCCACTTCACTTCAAATAGGCTATCATAGAAAACTTGGATCAAAGAAAAGCTAAAACCAGACACTGGGAGGGAAGAAGCAGGAGAGCCTGCCTTGGAGAAACAAGCAGGGGTGTGGCTAGGGAGGAGGACAAACCAACCTGAGAACTAATCTTATGCAAACCATTATTTCTGAAGTTTATTTTTTAATATTTATTTATTTATTTATTTATTTATTTATTTATTTATTTACTTGACAGAGAAAGAAGGAGAGAGAGAGAGTGGGTGCACCAGGGCCTCCAGCCACTGCAAACGAACGCCAGATGCATGCATCCCCTTGTGCATCTGGAGAATGTGGGTCCTAGGGAATCGAACGTGGCTCCTTTGGCTTTGCAGGCAAATGCCTTAACCGCTAAGCCATCTCTCCAGCCCCCTGAAGATCCCTTTTTAGTTTTTACTTTTTGCAAAAGCTAAGATAGAACAATTTACTGCTTGTTTTTACTGTTGTTTTTTGTTTGTTTGTTTTTTTTTTTTTTTTTTTTCCTTTTGTTTTGAGGTAGGGTCTCACTCTAGCTCAGGCTGACCTGGAATTCACTATGGAGTCTCAGGGTGGCCTCGAACTCATGGCAATCCTCCTACCTCTGCCTCCTGAGTGCTGGGATTAAAGGTGTGCGCCACCACCCCCGGCTTTGCTGTTGTTTTGTTTTGAGCTAAGGTCTCACTTTAGCTCAGGCTGATATGGATCTCACTCTGTAGTTCCAGGCTGGCTGGCCTAGAACTCACAGCAATCCCCAGGTTCCAGAGTGCTAGGGTTAAAGGTGTGTGCTGCCATGTCCTGCCCTACATTTTGCTTCTTGTGTAGATTGTGTACTGATCTGAAGGACTTCATAAGCACTGTGTCCAGTGCCCGAACCAGTGCCCTGCTCAGTGCGTTTGGACTTGTTAAGGGAACAAATGAAGAGAATGAAGAAAGACTTGACAGAAAAAAGATTGCTTTCTAGAAATCATTTGAATAGCAAGATCCTCCATTCCATTTGGCATAGTAGCTGGTTTGCAGAACTGCTTTTACACACAGCATTTCAAGAGCAGCTGACCAATAAAGGCAACATGAGTCTGGATGAATAAGGCTTTTACACAGTGTCTGAATCACTCTCACTCCTTCAGCCTCACTTGCTAATGGTCCTTTTCAGATCTGTCCTGTGGCTGGGGACTCCCCTGGGCGATTACATCTGGCTTACATCATGCTTGGTGTTGCCAGGCACCAGAATGTAAGCACCTCATCAAGAAGTAGAGGAATGGAGGTTAAGTTTACAGCGATGAAGCCTCCTGACAGTGTGCATTTATTGGGATATCATGTGCATTCACCCCAGCATAGTGTTTATGCTGACAGGAAGATGAGGCTGGGCAATAATAGAAAAGGAGACTGTTAGGGAGAGTGGAGAAAGAACTAATTTGTTTCAATCAGATATAGTCATTAGATATATTGGTTTCAGCATCGGTCTCCCCTTCCCGCCCACAAATGTTCTCATCTTCTAATCCATTAAGGGGCTATCAGTATAAGCTGTAGCTGTCCTTGCTTTGCTTCCTTGCCTTGCTCTTTCCACATCCCCCAAAAGGTGTGACAAATGGGCCTTATCACATGTCTAAGCCTCCCCATAATCAAATTGTCTTTGGGGAAGTCAAAGCATTTAGCTAGAGGTTTTTATTTTCCCTTTCTCCTAGAAATAGGAAGAGATGAGATTTAATAAAAGTTCATTTTAAAAACTACTAAATAAAAGAAAAATGAAAATCTCCTCTCCATTAAATGCTGTTTAGGGTCATGAGCCCTAGGGGTGTAACGCCTGCTCTTTTCTGGCTAAATGCATATATTTTGCTCACCAAACTGCCCTATAAGCACTTTTTAAAAATGTTCATACCCATATATTAGTGCTACTCTCACTTTTGATTAGAGAAGCTTCTCTTTTCAGATGGAGATGACCACTGGGATGACCCCAAAGGCACCATAGTGCTGAGAAGAAGTGACATCTCTATCACACCCTTCAAGGCTCCAGGTACATTACAGAAGAGGTGGCAGAAAGAATATAAGAGCCAAATGAAGGGTAGGACTGCTTGCAATGCAATTATTCAAACACAAACTGACCACAATATCCTTGACTTCACAGTACCCTCATAATAGGAGAAAAAGATGATGACATCAAAATAGAAGAGAGACTAGTGGAGAGAGGGAAGGGATATGATGGAGAGTGGATTTGTGAAGGGGAAAGTGGGGGTGCAAATTATCATAGTTTATTGTCTATAATTGTGGAAGTTATCAATAAAAAAAGTTTTAAAATGCTGCTTATAATCATGAGGACAGTTTTGATTGAACAAGTTCACTTGCAGTATGGTGGGAATCCCCTGCAGGAAGTTCACCCATTTCCCAGCGTTCTCTCTGTGAAGCTGTGTGAGCCTGGTAAGTCTTGGGGTCTTCCTCTAGGTCTTGCTACTAACTTTTTGATTTGGTCTCTCTATCTCTTTTCCTTTACCTCTCTCCCTCCCTTTCCCCATCTTCTGTCTTTCTTTTTCTTATTGTGGAAACTTTTCTTTAAATGATATCATCTCAGAAAGGAAAAGTAATGATTAAAAAGAATATTATGGGCTGGAAAGATGGCTCAGTGGTTAAGGCACTTGCCTACAAAGCTTAATGACCCAGGTTCAATTCCCCAGTGCCTGCATAAAGCCAGATGCACAAAGAGGTGCATGTATCTGGAGTTCATTTGCAGCGGCAGGAGGCCCTGGCATACCCATTCTCTCTTCCTCTCTCTCTTTTTTTCTCTATCTTTCTTTGCTTGCAAATAAATTAACACACACACACACACACACATCCACACACACATATATATATATATATGAATATTATCATGGCTCTTCTCTGGGTAGGTGATCCAGGAGAGAGCTGGAAGGACACTGTTCCCAGCAGTTCTTGGCTCCAACTGGAGAAGCCCTTTAGAGGTCAAAGGGGTTGCTTTCCTGGTTTCAGCAAAGAAAAGGTAGACTTTTCTGGCAAAGATGACAAAGAGTTTGGGTATATCCATCTGTGATGCTTAATCTCTGGTCATCAACTTGACAGTATTTAGAATGTCCATGGAAACAAATCTCTGGGCATGCCTGTGAGGGATTTTCTAGATTGGCATACCTGAGGTAGCAGGACTCAATGGAACTGTGGGTCACACCGTTCCATACATGGGAGTCCTGGGTTGAGCACCAGCTCTCTGCTTCCTCACTGTGGACTGAAAATAACTAACCTCCTCAAGCTCCTGCTGCCATGCCTTCCCTGGCATGACAGACTGTAACTTGAAACTGTATACAAACAAACAAAAAACCCTCCTTAAGCTGCTTCTTGTCAGATATTAAGTCATAGCCACAAGCGATGAATATACCATCCCAGCCAGTTTTTCAAGTAATCTTGTATTTTATATGATGATAAACACTCATTTGGATCTGAATATCCACCCTTTGAAAGATGACTTGGGATTCCCAATTACAAAGAAGAAATCATTCCCTTTACTACTAGCTAGAATTGTTCTGTACAAACTCCATTCCTGCAAACTTTCAAAACAAGAAAGCATAAATGTCCCCAGGAGGGACCATTCACTTGAGGAGATTGTAAAGTCCAATTAGAGCTGCCTTATACCTCATTAACAGAAGTATTACAAACATCTGCAAAGCCCCTCTGTTGTCCCCAGGAGCCAGGTAGTCTCCTCTGGGCTCTGACCATATTCAGCTGTAATGTTCAAATACCATATTTGTTGAAATATACCTATCAACTATGTTTTTGGGAAATATAACTTGTAGGTCAGTAGCTTCAAATTCCATAGTTATGTCTTAGAACACAAATGGGAGAATGCAACATCCCAAGTACAGTGTTTGTTCTACCAGTGAAAAGATGACTAAATGAAATTCCCTATCTTTGGATCCATTTCTGGAAACTTGCTGGTAAAATCTTAGTTCTGGACATCCTTCAAGAATCTATTGCATTATGAAAAAGAGGAAAACGACAACACAGATGAAGTCAAGAGCTGAGCAGTGCTATTGAACTCTGCTTTGGTAATGAAGTGAGCTCAGTGGTGGCTGAAGAGCTCCAGCTGGACATGACAGACAGCTTGCAGTTCAGTTTTCCTGCCCCCTGCCTTGCCCCAGGGTGCAGGGAGGCCAGGCAGTGCTCAGGATGCATAGCAGTTTGGCACCTTATCAAGAGTGCCACAGCCAGGAGATGCCTCACCTGCCAGAGTTCTCGGAGTTCCCTGCAATGTCTTCTGTCTTCCTGCTCACAACACTCTGGCTGTCTTGTGAGCCCTTGTGTTTCACCAGCTGCTCCACTTCTGAGCTGCTCAGGGGAGAGTCACTAGGGAAGCTCCATCAGAAATATTATCCACTGTCCAGGGAAGCAAGAGCCTGATACAGCCTGCTTATTTGTGATGGCTGTCACTGGGCCAGCAGTACAGCTAAACCCAGGAAGAAGTGGCCCTCATAAGCAGAGAGAGAAGCACTCTGGTCTGGAGCAGTGATAGCAAAGAGAAGCAAATGGAAGTGTCTGCATCTGGAGATCTTCAAAGATACCTGCTTTCTTCCATCACCTCAGTGGCTTTTACAGGTCCTGGAAGGTTCCAGAACCTGTTCACAATGGGACCACAACTTCTCATGAATAGACACAAAAACAAAAACAGGGCTGGAGAGATGGCTTAGGGGTTAAGGTGCTTGCCTGTGAAGCCCAAGGACCCATATTTGACACTCCAGGTCCCACATAAGCCGGACACAGAAGGTGACACAAGCATGCAAGGTTGCACATGCAGGCAAGGAGACGCATGTGTCTGGAGTTCAATTGCACTGGCTTGAGGCTCTGGTGCGCCAATTATCTCTCTATCTCTCACTATCTCTCTCTCTCATAAAAACAAAAGCAAATAAAGGCACCTACCTCTACTCTTTTGAGGTATAGACCTAAAATTAAGTGTACTTACTCCTGCATTTTTGTGAAATCAATGTCTAAATTTTTCCTCAGCCTACCCCAGAATAGTTACAAATGCCCAGCTCCCTGCATGACCTCTGACTTCCAAGGGTTCTTACCTCCAGGGCACTTTCTCTCTGAGGCCCTGAGTTTCTGACACTCTCCTGCATCTCAGGCCTGCCTGCAGAAAAGCCCTCATCCCAGGGACCATATAGACCCTCCTCTTGGGTCTGGTGCCTGCTGTCCAAAGAACCATATATTTTCTAATACACTTAAAAATATTTTATTGCAAAGCCAAAGGACCCAGCTTCGATGCCCCAGTACCCACAAAAATCCAGATGCACAAAGTGGCGCATGCATGTGGAGTGCATTTTCGGTAGCTACAGGCCCTGGCTGGCACTTGCTCACTCTTACTATCTCTCTCTCATTCTCTTTCTCTGCTTGCAAATAAATTTAAAAAATTTAAAAATATTATATTGACAATTTCATCTATGTATACAATGTATTTTGAGCATATTCATTCTTATTACCTTCTCTTATCCTTTCCCACTGAGACCCCTTTTCCCACCAGCAGTAAGAGACCCTCTTTCCCTGTACCTTTGCCAGCATTTGTTGTCATTTGTTTTCTCTATGATAGTCATTCTGATTGGGCTGATTTGGAATCTCAAAGTAATTTTAGTTTGTATTTTTCTAATGGCTAAGAATGTTGAACACTTTTAAAATATTTATTTGCCATTTGTTCACATCCACTTTTAAAGAAACAGGAACAGTTGTTAAATAGCAAGGGAGTTGTTCACAGCCCTGGGGTGACTTTACCAAAGATGTATGGGCAGATGTGTCCCATGCATGTGCATGAAGATGCCAAAGGAAAAACATAGGGTATCCTTCTCTTTTTTAATTTTTAATTTTTTTTTATTTTAGAGAGAGCAAGAGAGAGATTGGGAGGAGTGATAGAGAATTGGTGCACCAGGGCTTCAGCCACTGCAGTTGAACTCCAGACGCTTAGGACACCTAGTGAGAATGTGCAACCTTGCACTTGCCTCACCTTTGTGTGTCTGGCTCCAACATGGGATCTGGAGAGTACAACATGCGTCCTTAGGCTTCACAGGAAAGCACCTTAACTGCTAAGCCATCTCTCCAGCTTGGATATTCTTCTCTTATTGCTCATCCATATTATATTGAGAGGGGTCTCTGCCTCAATCCGGACCTGCTATTCGTCTGCAAGCCCCAGTGATTATTGGGTCTCTCCCCACCCTTACTGGGGTTACAGACTTACAGACTGTGTGGCCATACTCAGCTTTTTTTTTTTTTTTTTTGGAGAGAGACACAGAGAGAGAGGGAGAGGAAGACAGATAGAGATGGGCGCACCAGCAGCCTCTCAGCCACTGCAAACGAAATCCAGGTGCATGTGCCCCTTTGTGGTCAAGTGAGGCATTGCACCCTTTGCTTCACTTTGCATCTGGCTAAACGTGGAACCTGGAGATTAGAACCAGGGTTCTTAGGCTTAGCAGGCAGCCGCCTTAACCGCTAAGCCATCTCTCCAGCCCCACACTCTGATTTTTACATGGGTGCCAGAGGATTGAATTCAGCAGTCTCCAGCCTGAGAAACCCTCATGCTGAAGCAGCAAGTGCTCTTGATGGATGACTGAGCCGTCTCTTCAGCCCATTACAGTTTTTTTTTTTTTCAAGAAACCAGTCCTTAAACCAGCTATATTTGTTGTTGTTTAGTGTTCACTGGACTTTTGATGGGAGTCCCTCATCCCTCTTCCAATATAAAGTTGTTTGGTTCCTGGCTGGGGTCTCAAATCAGCAGGACTACCTTGATTCTTCTCATGAGGGCTTTTTTTTTTTTTTCTCTGGAGGGGGAGCTGAGACTGAAAGGTGAGTGAAAGGACAGTGTGGAAGGGGTCTTAGAAATCACATGACAATGGGGAGAGAAGGCTCAGTGGGTAAGCCACTTGTCTACAAAGCCTATAGACCTGAGTTTGATTCCACAGTACCTATGGAAAGCCAGATGTACAAGATGGTCCATATTTAAAAATATTATATTGACAATTTCATCTATGTATACAATGTATTTTGAGCATATTCATTCTTATTACCTTCTCTTATCCTTTCCCACTGAGACCCCTTTTCCCACCAGCAGTAAGAGACCCTCTTTCCCTGTACCTTTGCCAGCATTTGTTGTCATTTGTTTTCTCTATGATAGTCATTCTGATTGGGCTGATTTGGAATCTCAAAGTAATTTTAGTTTGTATTTTCTAATGGCTAAGAATGTTGAACACTTTTAAAATATTTATTTGCCATTTGTTCACATCCACTTTTAAAGAAACAGGAACAGTTGTTAAATAGCAAGGAGTTGTTCACAGCCCTGGGGTGACTTTACCAAAGATGTATGGGCAGATGTGACCCATGCATGTGCATGAAGATGCCAAAGGAAAAACATAGGGTATCCTTCTCTTTTTTAATTTTTAATTTTTTTTTATTTTAGAGAGAGCAAGAGAGAGATTGGGAGGAGAGATAGAGAATTGGTGCACCAGGGCTTCAGCCACTGCAGTTGAACTCCAGACGCTTAGGACACCTAGTGAGAATGTGCAACCTTGCACTTGCCTCACCTTTGTGTGTCTGGCTCCAACATGGGATCTGAGAGTACAACATGCGTCCTTAGGGCTTCACAGGAAAGCACCTTAACTGCTAAGCCATCTCTCCAGCTTGGATATTCTTCTCTTATTGCTCATCCATATTATATTGAGAGGGGTCTCTGCCTCATTCCGGACCTGCTATTCGTCTGCAAGCCCCAGTGATTATTGGGTCTCTCCCCACCCTTACTGGGGTTACAGACTTACAGACTGTGTGGCCATACTCAGCTTTTTTTTTTTTTTTTTTTTTTTTTTTTTTTTTTGGAGAGAGACACAGAGAGAGAAGGAGAGGAAGACAGATAGAGATGGGCGCACCAGCAGCCTCTCAGCCACTGCAAACGAAATCCAGGTGCATGTGCCCCTTTGTGGTCAAGTGAGGCATTGCACCCTTTGCTTCACTTTGCATCTGGCTAAACGTGGGACCTGGAGATTAGAACCAGGGTTCTTAGGCTTAGCAGGCAGCCGCCTTAACCGCTAAGCCATCTCTCCAGCCCCACACTCTGATTTTTACATGGGTGCCAGAGGATTGAATTCAGCAGTCTCCAGCCTGAGAAACCCTCATGCTGAAGCAGCAAGTGCTCTTGATGGATGACTGAGCCGTCTCTTCAGCCCATTACAGTTTTTTTTTTTCAAGAAACCAGTCCTTAAACCAGCTATATTTGTTGTTGTTTAGTGTTCACTGGACTTTTGATGGGAGTCCCTCATCCCTCATCCAATATAAAGTTGTTTGGTTCCTGGCTGGGGTCTCAAATCAGCAGGACTACCTTGATTCTTCTCATGAGGGCTTTTTTTTTTTTTTTTTCCTCTGGAGGGGGAGCTGAGACTGAAAGGTGAGTGAAAGGACAGTGTGGAAGGGGTCTTAGAAATCACATGACAATGGGGCTGGAGAGAAGGCTCAGTGGGTAAGCCACTTGTCTACAAAGCCTATAGACCTGAGTTTGATTCCACAGTACCTATGGAAAGCCAGATGTACAAGATGGTCCATGTGTCTGTTTACAGTGGCTACAGGCCCTGGCACACCGATATTTTCTTTCTCTCAAATAAATTAATAAATTTTAAAGAATAAATTAATATTTTTTTAAAAAAAGAAATCACATGACAAGACCACATCTCCAGTCTTCTAGGCTGGCCCACTGGTCACTCCTCAGTAGTGAGCATGTATACAGAAAGAGGAGGGTAGGGCCAAATGGGTCACATCTCTAAGGTTCCATTCCAGGCTAAGGGAATTATTTCTAGCTCTTTGCTAGTGTGAGACCTCCACAGTTCCCTTTCATAGAACACAGTGTTGCTCCATTCTCTTTGAGCTTAGAGAAAAGATGATGAATTTTCAGCCAAACTGACAGGTTATTTGAGTGATTTTAGTCACAGAGGCATTGGAACAGCCTGACCTAGCCTATCTTGACTAGTACACGCAATCCAACCCTCTACTTCCATCTATTTCAACATGGGGGCAGGAACAGTTTTTGTTTGAAAACAGACAGGTCCAGTTAGCTTCTGATTGACATAGGTCAGCTGGGGACTCTGGGTGTGTTGGAATTAGCTCACTTCTTGGGTTGTGTTCTGCAGAGTGCCAAAGTGGACACCAGAATGGTTGTGGAGACTGCACAGACAGAACTTATGCCCATCTGGCATGACCCAGGAGGCCCTGTGGGACCTTAGGAGCCTCTGCAAAGCTTTATTGTGCATGGCCACCCTGTTGTATTTGGTCCTCTTTGGAGTATGAACAAGTGATGAAGGACTGGTGTGTGGTAGGAAGAGGTGGGAAATGGGGTTAGTAAAGAAATTTGTCAGTTAGCCTTCAAAATTCAGGTACTGGCCTTGCTTGTTGTCCCTAGCCATAGTTTGTCCCTTCCACACACCCTCCCCCACCCTTTTTTATCCCAAGGTAGGGTTTCATTCTAGCTCAGGCTGACCTGAGCTATGTCACTATGTCATCTCAGGATGGCCTCGAACTCACAGCAGTCCTCCTACCTCTGCCTCCCGAGTGCTGGGATTAAAGGCATGGGCTACCACTCCTGGCTCCTTTATTTTTCTTCCTTTCTCTTTTAAATTAATTTGAGAGAGATAGGGAGTGAGAAAGAGGCAGATGAGAGTGAAGCGAGAGAGAGAGAGAGAGAGAGAGAGAGAGAGAGAAAGGGGCTGGGCATGACAGGCAGGGTCTTCAGCCACTGTAAATGAACTCCAGATGCATGTGCCACCTTGTGCATCTTGCTTACATGGGTCCTGGGGAATTAAACCTTGGTCCTTTGGCTTTGTAGGCAAACACCTTAACCACTAAGCCATCTCTCCAGCTCACCCTCCCTTTCTTTCTGCCTCTTTTACCCACGCACTATTAACATAGCATGTACCACATGATACCCTCTATAACGGTAACATCAACATGGTGTGACAGTCACACAGCTTACTTGCTTAGACAGGTACAGTAATGCTGGAAGCATTATTTGCAATCACTCTCCATGTGATAGTACCATGAAAGATGTCCCATATAAGCAGGCCCCACATTTTCTGCACCCAAATCCTTTCCATCTCCAGGTAATAGTGCTTTTCCCTTAAGGAAGTTACCCTTTGCATCTGGATGATGGATTTGCTGAGAAACCCTCATGCTGAAGCAGCAAGTGCTCAAGTGCTTCAAGACCTTTTATGCCACCCTTTTACTCACCTCAGTATATGGCTCACTCCTGGCTGCATTTCCCACAGCCTCTAAGCTTCTGCACACCCTGTGCCCTTGGACCTCCCTGACAGTGAGTGTCTAATGAGATTGCTAGAGCAGGGAGTGGAGAGGCAGCTGCTGGGACTGGCCTGAGTCTCACAGCTGGAAACAAAGGAAGGAGTCTTATTTTAGCTCCTGAGTGTTTGGCCCAGAGTTTGATACAATATAAAACAGGAAAGCCTGTGTGGACCTGATTTGGCTTTCTCTAATTCCCTTCTGCCACTTCCAGGGCGCAACTGCTAATACATGTTGCTATGTCAAAGCACACCATATAACCTTGGCTCAAATTCTAGACCTAGCACATACCAGCTGTGTGATCTTCGATGTAGTATTTAACTTCTCTGCCTGAGTTTTCTTTTCAGTGTAATATTCATTTCGTAGTACTACATTCATTGGCTGTTGGTGACAGGATACCCCAATACAGTGCTTCTCCTTGTGCCTATTTCTGAGTCTGGCAATTGGTTAGCAAGAGACCAATGCACCCTCCACACCTTTCCCACCCCACGTTCTCACACTGAATGGAACAGACTTAATAAAGCATTCTGTGACAGCAAGTCTCATACATTGTAGAATCACTTTCTAGATGTCTCTCTCTTTTTTCAAAAATATCTGCTTTCGTTTTATTTATTATTTATATTTATTTATTTATTTATTTATTTATTTATTTATTTATTTATGAGAGAAAGAGAGAGACAGGGAGAGGAAGAGGCAGACAGAAAGAGCTAATGGGCACTCCAGGGCCTTCAGCCACTGCAAAGGAACTCCAGACACATGCGCACCCTGGGGAATCAAACCTGGGTTCTTAGTGTTTGCAGGCAAACGCCTTGACTACTAAGCCATTTTCCAAGCCCAATATGTCTCTCTTAAATGTCATGTTTTCTCATGACATTAGGTGACATTTTGTAAAGAAATATAAAATCTACCATTCTACTAGCTATAGAATTCAGTTTGCTGATGAGACCAATCAATTTAATGAATTTGTTACTATTAATACAGGAATAATTATGTCTAAGTAATAGTACTACACTATTGTTCTTAATTCCAAATGTAGATACCCTTTAACAGTATTAGGCTGCTCATTCTAATAGCACAGAAAACAGGGCGGGCTTGTAACTTTCCATTTGTTAAGTAATATTTGCCCATATTTAGGAAAAGTATTGATGACTTTAAATTTTAAGAAAAGTATTTTCTATAAAGGACTTGTAATATCTGTTTTTGGTAGGGATAGAGCATGTTATCCCAAAATACATTCCATTGGCATACTGGATATTTTAAGCTAAAAGAATTTAAGGAAACATTCAAAAGGCTCTGTCTGACCTTCTCCATCCTTCCTCCCAAAGTGGATTATAAAATTCATGAAGGATTTTCTGACCTTCCCCTGAAACCATCATGAGACCCTGGTGAGAGATGCCCTCCCTGTACAAACAGGAAAGCAGCATCCTTTGTCCTTGAAGACTCAGGGCCACAAAAGAATATGAGCAAAGGCTTGCTAAGTTTCCACAGCTCATTATCATTGTCCTGCCCTTGTGTCCTATCATAGTTCTCCATAGTGGTCCACTCAGGTTCGCTGAGATGAACTTCCCAGACCAGACACAGTTATGGAGGAAGGGATATTATTTATTGAAGCTTACAGATCCAGGGGGAAGTTCCATAACGGCAGAAGAAGCGGCCTGCTCACAAGGCCAGGCAGAGAGAGCAAAGCCAACCAGCCATCACAGCACACAGAGCAAAATAAACTACAGCCAAAAGGTCACACAGCAGACTTCAGGAACTCCTGCTAGACTCATTTGCATATCTTTACAATGGAATCTCAAACCCATCACCATACCTTAAGACCGAGCCCCCAGTGACCTTGCCTCTAGCAAGGTGATTGCAGATGCAAACTATAAACTAATAAAATACTGAATATATTGGGGGACATATATTCAAACTACCACATTTCGCCCCTGGCCCCCAATATATTTAATTTTTGGTCCCCAATAGATTTATAACTATCACACATTGTAAATTGTACTCAGTCCAATTTCAAAGGTTCTCACAGTCTTGATCAACTTAAGATAGTGAGTCCTGTACAATCAAACAAGTTAAATACTTTCAACATGTAAAGGCACAGAGTAAACATTTTAACTGTATAAGGAATAGCAAGGAGAGACTAAAACAATGCAAACTCAATTATCATCAGCCATCATTAAACTTCTGCAGTTTAAGTTCAATATAACCAGAGACTAACAGTCTCCAGGTTTTCCAATTCTGCCGCTCCAGCTGAGCAGAGTCACCAGGGAAAACTTTCATCCCATGCCAACATTGCACTCCATGGTAGCCCTTTTGCACAGTCCTGGTATATCCAAAACATCTTCACGTCTCCATGCAAATCCACAGTCCATCTTCCAAAGGCTCTTCCAGCCTATTCCTGAGGGTCTTCATGCCCTGCTTCATGCCGCATCTCAGCAGTGGCTCCTGGAACCGTGTGCAACTCATGACCATTCCATGCATTTTTCATATTTCCAAAATTAATATCAGGTGTGCAGGACACAGCCATACTCTAAATCCAGGGACAAAATAAGCCATAGCCTTGAAAAGCAAGTTCCTTCTCCAGTCAGCTCTTTCCAAGAGTTTGCATTTTTAACAGTCTTTCCTCAGGCATCCTCTCCATTGTTTTAATGTAAATCAAGTCAGGCCACCTTCCTTCCACCTTCCTTAAGATTGTTAATGTGTAGACAATAGCAGCTAAACCAGTCTCAATGCCTCTACTTTTAACTTGCTTCAGGTTTTTCAACTTAAAATCTTAAAATCTCAGTCCGATATCTTAGCCAAGCACATCAGTCCATTGCAAATTTAAGTTTCATCAAACATTTTGGGCCTGGATAGCGGAACGTAGTCATCCTTTATGCCAGTAGCCCAGTTCCAATAAAGTCCTCTGTAGTCTTTCCTTCCCCTTAGAAAGCTCATAAGCCAAGCCTCGAAGTTCAATATTTTCTGCATTTAGTATTCTCATACTCTCATCAGAATAGTCCATAAAACTTGGCTTATCACTCCAGAAGGCATCTTCAGTTGTAAGTACCAAGTCCATGCCCATTCCTCCAAAACAAAAGTTCCAAAAGATGAATATCCACACGGTCAGGTTCATTTCACCCCACTTCTGGTACCACTTTACTGTTGCAGACAGCTTCAGGTTCGCTGAGATGAACTTCCAGACCAGACACAGTTATGGAGGAAGGGATATTATTTATTGAAGCTTACAGATCCAGGGGAAGTTCCATAATGGCAAGAGAAGCGGCCTGCTCTCCACAGGGCCAAGAGGGAGAGAAACCAACCAGCCATCACAGCACACAGAGCAAAATAAACTACAGCCAAAAGGTCACACAGCAGACTTCAGGAACTCCTGCTAGACTCATTTGCATATCTTTACAATGGAATCTCAAACCCATCACCATACCTTAAGACCGAGCCCCCAGTGACCTTGCCTCTAGCAAGGTGATTGCAGATGCAAACTATAAACTAATAAAATACTGAATATATTGGGGGACATATATTCAAACTACCACAGCAAAGTTCTTGTGGACAAACATGCCTATGGTGGTTTGATTCAGGTGTCCCTCATAAACTGAATGCTAGGTTCCCAGCTGATGGCAATTTGGGAATTAACACTTCTTGGAGGAAGAGTATTGTTGGGGGCAGGCTTATGGGTGTTATAGTCAGCTCCCCCTTGCCAGTGTTTGGCACACTCTCCTGCTGCTGTTGTCCACCTTATGTTGGCCAGGGGGGTGATGTCCACCCTCTGCTCATGCCATCGTTTTTCCTGCCATCATGGAGCTTCCCCCTCGAGCCTGTAAGCCAAAATAAACCTCTTTTTTCCCACAAGCTGCCCTTGGTTGGGTGATTTCTACCAGCAGTGCAAACCTGACTGCAACAATAAAGTGGTACTGAGGAGTGGGGTTGCTGCTAGACAACTGACTGTGTGGCTTTGGCCTTTTGGAGATGGTTTTCAAGAGGAATGTGGAAGGATTGGAAACCTTGGCCTAAGAGACGCCTTGTAATGCTGTAAGTACAGCTTGATGGGCTATTCTGCTCAGAGTTGAAAGGCCTGAATGCAGTAAGAACTATGGACTGTGAGATTTAGCTTATGAGGGTGATAAAGAGCTTGGACTGGGCTAGAAGCAGTTTGTGTGAGAAGCTTGTTGTTATGCCCATGTCCTGAGAAGTTGTGCAGGGTTGCAGTGCATAGAAATGGACTGGTGTGAGCAGAGGGATATGGCACAGAAAAAATGAAATCGTTGGGTGAAATTTGCCCATTCACCTGCAATTGAGAGATTACAGCCTCTGAGATTGGGCCAGCTGACCTGCACTGGGGCAACAGGAAGAATGCAGACTCTTTTGAAGGGGCCTGAATGCTGAAGGAATGTCCTGTTCTTCAAAGTCTGCTTTATTCCCCCTGGAATAACAAATTGGCACTCTACCTGGTATTATGGAGTATAAGAAATGCAGGAAAGAGAGGGTCATTGAGTTTGCAACACGGTCTTGTGTTTTGGAAATGGCCATGGGCAATGTGAAGCAGGTTTGCTGGATGCCTGCATGGAGATCCCATGAGGCCATGAGGATGGACCGTGGGTTGCAGTGGAGACACCGGGACCATGAGATGGCTGCTGAGGAAAGCTGCCGGCCCTGGATGAAGTTTTGCAGGACTGTGAGTAGCCTAGCTAGAGGGGTAGACTTGGAATTCAAGAGACTTGTTGCTGGTTAGAATTATTGGACTTGGGGATTTGTCATTGACTAGAGTTGTTGGACTTGGAATTACAGAGTTTGATGTTTGCCCTGGTTGTTTTAAATCTTGTATTAGTTGAATATTTCTTTGCTTTGCCCAATGCCATCCTTTGCAGTGTGAGTGTTTATTCTGTGCCATTATGGGTGTTTTTCAGGATTATTGTTAGTATTATGGCTCAGTTAAAAGACCTTGGAGTATGGGGATTGTTGGACCATCATTAGGATTGATAAAAAATACTGGGACTTTTAAAGTTGGATGAATGCATTGCATTTTACATCATGTATGTTATCAGTTTATGGGGGCCAGGGGTGGAATATGGTGGTTTGATTCAGGTGTCCCCCTTAAACTTAAGTGTTCTGAATGCTAGGTTCCCAGCTGATGGCACTTTGGGAATTAACACCTCTTGGAGGCAGAGTATTGTTGGGTGTGGGCTTATGGGTGTTATAGTCAGCTCCCCATTGCCAGTGTTTGGCACACTCTCCTGCTGCTGTTGTCCACCTTATGTTGGCCAGGGGGGTGATGTCCACCCTCTGCTCATGCCATCATTTCCCCTACCATCATGGAGCTTCCCCCTCAAGCCTGTAAGCAAAAATAAACATCTTTTTTTCCCACAAGCTGCTCTTGGTTGGGTGATTTCTACCAGCAATGTGAAGCTGACTGCAATAATGCCTGTCAAAGGCTAGCCTTCAGAGATTGCCCACATGATTAGAGGGACCAGTGGTGTCCTCCAAGCAGAGCTAGAAAATAGTTTAATTCTCTTCAGATGCAAGGTGGATCTTGACTTTACTGAAAACATGTAATTTTGTTAAAGGTAAAATTGGTAGGAGAATTTTGAGAGTAAGGATATGAGTGTAAGAATCAGAGGGTAGAATGGTCTCTAATTCTTCCTGTTGAAGAATTGATAAGTCTTGAGTTCAGGAAGGCCTGTTCTGGAAGACTTAAGTCATACCAGTAAACGAAGTAGTGACAATGTAGACAGGAAAGGGTGGAGTCAGGTATGAGAGTCCATCAGTGTGGAGTAGATAGATACCTGCTAGGGCCCAGACACTTCTTTCATTACAGGCTCCAAGGCATAGCCTTTCCTTGATTGGATAGGGCTAACACTATTACACTTGGGACCTTGTTCCCATTGCTATCATGAATATAGTCAAATTTCTGCTATGAAGAAGAAAATGGGAACAGATGTTGGCTTACAGTATTTACCATAGCAAGTTGACAGGTAGAGATGTCCTGCCTTCCAGAGCAATGGTTGCTCTGGGGCTAGGTTCTGTACTGCCTTGTGAAGTGAGAACATAACACCTTAACTTCAGGATTTCTGGCTTGTACCTGGGAGGAGGGAATGCCACACAGAGCATCCAAGAAGGATCTGGACAGACAGGCCTGGTGTGATTTCCCCTTAGTCTATTACTTAGTTCAAACTTATTTTGTCCCATTATATGGCTGCATAACTGTTCATCAAATCTAAGTGTACAAACTGACATTTTCCCCTGAGTCTTTGGAACTCCATTTTCAAAGATTCCTGTGTAATGTAAAGTGGATTAAATTTTGCTGTGCTTTTCTCTAATTAGTCTTTTATTTTACAGGTGTTTGATGGGTGAGAAAAGGCATCATTTTTTTCTACTTAGTTCTACCTCTGGCCTTTGCCCTGTTGTGCATCTGCCCTGAAATCCCTTTACTCTCCTCCTTCAGTCTAAGCTCAGCTGTCACTTTTTCAAGGAAGCCTCAACTAACTTCTTTAAGAAAGTGACCTTTTGACCCCAGGCACACTCTACTCATCACTCTTTTGTTCATATGTCTTGTCTGAAATTATGTTCTTTATTAGTTTACTTTCTAATTTGTCTTTATTCAGTTGGAATAGAAGCTTCATGAGGGTCAGTTCTTGTCTGTCTTCTTCAGGACAGTAGCCTTAGCTTCTAGAAAGGCCCTGTGGGTAGTTATGATAGCATATTAAAAGTAAATAGTGCCAGGAGTGGTGGCACATGCCTTGAATCCCAGCACTCGGGAGGCAGAGGTAGGAGAATTGCCACCCTGAGATTACATAGTGAATTCCAGGTCAGCCTGAACTAAAGTGAGACCCTACCTTGGAAAAAACCAAAAAAAAAAAAAAAGTAAATAGCAGGGCTGAAGGGATTGCTTAGCAGTTAAGGCATTTGCCTGCAAAGTCAAAGGACCCAGGTTCTATTCCCCAGGACCCATGTTAGCCAGCTGCAAAAGGAGGCACACGTGTCTGGAGGCAGGGGCTGGAGAAATGGCTCAGCAGTTAAGGTGCCTGCCTGCAAAGCCTAAAGACCCAGGTTTGGTCCCCCAGTACCCATGTATAGCTAGATACATAAGGCAATGCATGCATCTGGACTTCCTTTGCAGTGGCTTGAGGCCCTGGCATGCCCCTTCTCTCTTTCCCTCCCTCTCTCTCTCTGCTTCTTTCTTTCTCTATCATAAATAAACAAATTTAAAAAAAAAAAAAACAGGGCAAAGGAATGTCACATGCAACAAGCCACCTGTGCCATGAAATTTTTGTGTCGCCAACAGGAAAGTCAGAAACAAATGAAAAAGGCTCATTAAAAAAAATAATAAATAGGGGGCTGGAGAGATGGCTTAGCAGTTAAGGCACCTGCCTCCTAAGCCTAAGAATGCTGGTTCCAATCTCCAGCGGTTCCAATCTCCAGGTCCCACGTTTACCCAGATGCAAAGTGACGCAAGGGCGCAATGCCGCACTTGACCACAAGGGGGCACATGCATCTGGATTTCGTTCGCAGCAGCTGAGAGGCTGCTGGCGCACCCATTTCTATCTGTCTTCCTCTCCTTTTATCTCTGTCTCTCTCCAAAAAAAAAAATAATTATAAATAGGATTGGAGGGATGGCTTAGCAGTTAAGGCACATGCCTGCTAAGCCTAAGAACCCAGTTCCAATCTCCAGGTCCCATGTTTAGCCAGATGCAAAGTGACGCAAGGGAGCAATGTCACACGTGCCCACAAGGGGGCTTACACATCTGGAGTTTGTTCACAGCAGCTGAGAGAGTGCTGCATGCCCATTCTCTGTCTCCCTCTCCCTCTGTCTGTCTCTCTCTGTGTCTCTCTCCAAAAAACAAAAAAACAAAAAATAAATAAAAAATAAATAAATAAAATAAATAATAATAATAAATATTTATCAGGAACTTAATTTATGCTACTCTGTCAATTTCTTAATTACATGAGCTCACTTAAAATCTTTGCATCTCAGAAAAGCCAGGGCAATAAAGTTTAAGGGATTAAGTGAGATAATAATATAGGTTCTAAGAACAGTGCCTGATACAATAAAAAAGCTGCTATTTACTTTAAAAAATTATTTATTTATTTGACAGAGAAAGAGGGAGAGAGAGAGAGAGAATGGGTGTGCCAGGGCCTCCAGCCACTGCAAAGGAAGTCCAGATGTATGCACTACCTTATGTATCTAGCTATACATGGGTACTGGGGGACCAAACCTGGGTCTTTAGGTTTTGCAGGCAGACACCTTAACTGCTGAGCCATTTCTCCAGCCCCCTGCCTCATCTTACTTATCTTCCAAGAGTGCAAGCTCACATTTCTCTCTGAAGTTTGAACATAAAATGACAGCTGGAGTATCACATATCTCAAGATGACTGTGGTAGTTTAAATAGATGTCCCCTAATATATCCAGTGTCTTACTGGTTTGTAGTTTAGATCTATAGCCACCTGGGTGGATGAGGTGCCACTCAATGGATCTTAGGGTCCAGCCCTAAGATGTGGTGGTGGTGGATTTACAGTTCCAGTCTAAAGATATACAAAGTGCCTGGAGTTCCTGAAGCATGTTTGTTTGTACTATGTTTTTTTTTTTTTTTTTTAATGGCCTCTCTCACTCTCTACTTGGACCTGTAAAAACAGACTAGCTTCTTCTGCTATTATGGGGCTTCCCCTGGATCTGTAAGCTTCAATAAATATCCCTTCCTCCATAACTATGCCTGGGTTAAAAGTTCATCTCAACCACCTAAAGCTGTGTACCACAATGACATAACAGAGTCATCCACATGCCTGTGCCACCTCTTACACTGTTTTTGTAAGGTCTTGTACATGGTGTATGTGTTAAACACTCCTTTATTCAGTTGTAAATGATAATCCTTGGCCTTCATCAGTATCAGAAAGCATATCCAGGGACTTTCCAGTCCATTTTCAACCAAACTGCCCTGCCAAGTTTGAATATTTCTCTACAATGCCTTGTGGTCATGTCTTAACCTACTTCCCTTCATAAGGATGACCTTAATTCAGTATAGTATCACCTGCTGCTGCACAAGGCTATGTCTGTCCCCTGGGTACTACTCCCCTTCAAAGTTTCCCTTCCCATTCTCTGGACTTAAGTTCTGGCAATCTGGCTCCTGGACACCATACTGCCTGTCTACAAGAGTTCCTCCATTCAGTAGGACACATTAAGTATCTACCACTTTATTTCACAAATATCTACTGTTGCACACTCCCCATTGTATATCTGTACAAAGTACTAAGAAAACATGAATGAAGAAATCAGGCATCTTGGCCTGATTTGGCCCTGAAACATAGTCTCAGGAAGATCGTAGATACCAATCAAAAAATCACGCCAGGATATGAGTCTCTGAAGGAAGTTCCTGACTAACAAGAGCATTTTTTATGGCGTCCTGAGACCGAATGTAAAAGTATAGAAGCTACTGAGCCTGATTTGCCATAAGACAAGGTGGTTTAAGGCAAAGGGTGGAGTGAGTGCAAAAGATCCTCAAGTGGCTAGGAGCATGACACCTTCAAACAAGTAATTAGGACCCAGAGTAACTGAGCAAGGAACAAACAGAACACCGAGGGATGAAGTGGGCAGGAACTGTAATCTGTTCCTTATCACGTGAGCTTTGGAAGCACTTGAGCAGAAGAGACAATATCTAATTTGTGTTTTTCAAGAAGCCATTTCAGCCAAAGTATGAACAGATGAGATGAACCTGGGTCTGTCTTGTGCTGTTCATAGGAACAGATAATTGGAGCTATATGAGAGGGTCACCATTCAGGATCAATAGTAGCAGCTGAACAAAAACGCCAAAAGCTGAAGGTGCCTGTGAAGCTTTCACATGGACACTGAGTACATGGGTGATATTCATATTTGGACTTGTAAGAAAGGCTTGTGTAAATTAGCTATGAATTTCTGATAACAACTGAAATCATGGGTGGTTGAATTGCCTTGGGAGACATAAAAATGAAAAAGATAAGAGACACTGGGACCAGCCTTTAATGATGTTGATATTAAGCCGAGGAGGCATATCACTAAAGGAACTTGAGAACGAACCAGCAGCTAGGAGGAAGCCAGGAGGAAGTAATGAGGTTGAAATAGAACTCTTTCCAATGCACCTTACTGAAACCCATCTCCAATTAATGTAAGCCAGAGCAATTTCTGGGCACTGATACCTAAAGATAGGGACTAGTCAGATATGGCTGGATCCAAGTGCTCGTGTAGTTCTCAGAGCTTGGCTCTCATGCACTCCATTTCTCAGTTATGCCTTCTTCCAAATAGCTGTATTTCCAGATGAGGTTTCCTGTGTGATAGTTTGACCAAGTCACCAGCAGAAGCTTCAGACCTATGTCTTATCCAAGGAGATGAAAGTGTTCCCTGTGGGTTCCAGTGAACTACCAGGAGTCACTATTGTTGACACAGCATGGATTGGATGCTCATCTCTGAGCTAGCAGTCACATTAGCCTTATATACAAAACATGGGCCACAGGGTGTGGCAAGGATGGCTCCTAAAATAAACTCACAGTACTGTTACCTAAAGAGACAGAGGAGATGCAAGGCTAGCAGAATAAAAAGAATGCTAGAGTGGCAAGTAGCCTAACAAGGAATGTATTCTCATCAGTCTGAGTTACCGGGAAGGGAGCAAGATGAGGGAACAAAAACTGCCCATTAAATTTACTATCTTGGGGGCTAGTGAGATGGCTTAGTGGTTAAGGCATTTGCCTGCAAAGCTAAAGACCCAGGTTTGATTCCCCAGTACATACATAAAACCAGATGCAGTGTTACATGCATCTGGGGTTCATTTGCAGTAGCTGGAGGCCCTAGAGTGCCCATTCTCTGTGTGTGTCTTTCTTCTATCTCTCTGTGCTTGCAAATAAATAAATAACAATATATTTTTTAAAGTATTATCTTGGAATTTACTGGTAAGTTTGGAAACACATGGCTCATAGAAATCATAATGCAAATACAAATAATTATGAACCCAAGGGAGAAAAGTCATTCAGCACTCAAGCACTCAATCAGAGAAAGCTTCCTGTGAGAGAAAGCACTCAAGTGAGGCCCTGAAGGATGAGGAATTATTTTTAAAAATTTTAAAAGCTAGGCGTGCTGGTGCATGCCTTTAATCCTAGCACTCAAGAGGCAGAGATAGGAGGACCACAGTGGGTTTGAGGCCACCCTGAGATGACATAGTGAATTCCAGGTCAGCTTGGGCTCGAAAAACCAAGAAAAAAGAAAAGAAGAAGAAGCACAGGAAGGGAAGATACTGGATGCTCAGCTAACTACCATACAGAAAATTCACTGTAGCAAGGATTTGGGGATGTATTCACTAACCGTGGAATGGTTCCTGTTGGTCTGAGAGCTATAGGCCATAAGTGAATGCTATCAGGAAATAAAGGACTTACTTTATCCAATTGACAAGTTATTCACTCACTAGCTACAGTCCATGTGTATTCTAGTTAGGGAGAACAACCACTGCAGTAGGACTATCAATTCAGGGTCTTGGAAAAGTGCTTGGCTAGCTGTGTTGGTGTGAATGTTAAAAATATCCCCTATAGTCTCAATGTTTTTTTAAATATATTTCATTTATTTATTTGAGAGAGAGAAGGAGGCAGAGAGAGAGCAGGGTAGAGAATGGGTGCAGCAGGGCATCCAGCCACTGCAAACGAACTCCAGACACATGGACCCCCTTGTACATCTGGCTTATGTAGGTCCTGGAGAATTGAACCAGGGTCCTTTGGCTTTGCAGGCAAATGCCTTAACTGCTAAGCCATCTCTCCAGCCCTCAAGTGTTTCTAATTAAGCTTCATACTACCAATCTGATCAGGAGGTGGAGCTTGCTGAGGATGTGTGTCACTGGGAGTAGGTCTTGAGATTCTATAGCACAACCTTTTTTGCCAAAGTTAGCTAGCTCACTCTTCCTGCTTCCTCCCAGCTGAAATAAACCCTTTGCTTTCATAAGCTGCTTCTTGTCAAATGTTTTGTCCCAGCAACAAGAAGGTTAACTGCTACACTACCCTCCTGTCTTTCCATTCATCAACTGAGCCATAGGTTTTCTTTCTCCTCTGAGCCTCATGTTTCCCCTATGCCTGAGTGGTCTGATATTGCCATTCCTGACTGCAGAAACTTTGGCTGTTCTACCTGCTCACTGACTGAAATAAAGGACTGCTGTTGTCTGATGCCTGCTTCTGTTGAAGCAGATAATTTTCTCTACTTCCACATGACTTTTCTTCCCTCCTTCATGGCAGCTGGGATATGGAGCAGCTGGTCACATTGTGTCCATAGTCAGGAAGTATAGAAAGATGAATGCTAGTGCTCAGCTTGTTTTCTCCTTTTTATAAGTCTAGAACTCCAGCCCATGGGATAGCACCACCCACATTTAGGATGGGTCTTCCCCACCTTGTAGCAGATAGCTTCAGGTTTACTGAGATGAACTTCCAGACCAGACACAGTTATGGAGGAAGGGATTTATTGAAGCTTACAGATCCAGGGGAAGTTCCATAATGACAGAAGAAGTTGGCCCCCTCTTAAAGAACCAGGCAGAGAGAGAGAGAGAGAGAGACCACAAGCCAAACCCCAAAAGCCACACAGCACACTTCAGAAACTCCAGGTGGAACTAGGCACTTTGAATATCTTTAGATTGGAATTTTAAACCCACCACCACACCTTAGGATGTTCCTAATGACACCTCCTCTAGTAAGCTGGCTGCAGATCTAAACTGCAAACTACTAAAACACTAAATATATTGGGGGCCATCTATTCAAACTACCACATTCTGCCCCTGGCCCCCAATAGATTCAAAACCATCACACATTGTAAATTTTGTTCAGTCCAACTTCAAAGGTCCCCACAGTCTTTACCAACTTAAGATAGTTTTAAAGTCCCAAGTTTCCTCTGAGATTTAAGATAACCTCTTAGCTGTGAGTTTTGTAGAATCAAACAAGTTACATACCTTTAACATATAAAGGCACAGAGTAAACATTTTTAATTGTTATAAGGCATAATAGGGAGAGACAGGAACAATAGCCTGAATGTTATTCTGCCTTGAAATTTCTCCCACCAAACAAATTAGTCCATCACCTTTAAATTCAACCTCGCTAAAGTTATCAGGACACAGACAGAATGTAGCCATATTCTCTGCCAGAATATCACCTGAATGGCAGTTAGCCCCATTCCTGATATAGTCCTTGCTTCTCTTTGAGTCTTCATGAGCCAACTTTCCACTGTTTACATTTTTTTCCACGTTCTTCTAAGCTCCCACCAGAATAGTCCTGCAAGCTCTGCTTACAGTATTAAAAAGCTTTCCTAGGCAAAAGTTCCAAACTCTCACATTCTTCCTGAAAACCAGTTCCAAAGGTCTGCAAATCACATAGTCAAGTTTATCAGAGCAATATCTGTACTTCTTGGCACCAATTTTCTGTAATACTTGCTTTTTGTCACTGCTTCAATAAATACCTGTAAAACACAACTTAAGGAAGTAAAGAAGGGTTAATTTCAGCTCCCAATTCAAGGAAATATGGTCTACCATGGTGTGAAAAGATGGCGGCAGGAGCACAGAGCAAACAGGAAGCCCAAAGCAATGAATGCTGGTGCTCAGCTAGCTTTCTTCTTTTTATGTAGTTGAGGACTCCAGCCCATGGAATGATACTACACACATGTAGGGTATGTCTTCCTACCTCAGTTAACCTAATCTAGAAAATCCCTCACAGATCTGTTGAGATTTGTTAACCTGGTAACTCTAAATCGGGTCAAATTTCCAGCTGACTTGAGCCATCACAATGCTATTCAACTATTTTCCAACTGTTGTTCCCAAGTGGGAGTCCTGACTCTCTAACCTTTAAGGGTACATTTTTCTCCTACCCAGAAAAGGGCCTGAGAATACTTGCTTGGGGGCTGGTCTCCATTTTGGTGGCCAAAAGGCAATACTTATTCATTTAGTTCCAATCTTGCCTCCAGGTTCTCTTGACAATCCTATAACTTGGAGCCCTGTAGACCAAGTCTATTTGCCCAGACAGAAAGATTGTACAAATTAGAAATCAGGGTTGACATTTTACCTTAAAACTTCCAGGTAGGGATCCCTGGCATAGCAGAAATAATGAAATGTGTGTGTGTGTGTGTGTGTGTGTGTGTGTGTGTGTATGCATGTATACAAATGAATCATGCAGATGTGAAGCCAGAGCAACCTTAGGGTGTTGATCCTCAACTTCCACCTTGTTTGAAGCAGAATTTCTCTCATTTTTGTTTTTGTCTTTGGTTTTTTGAGATTTTTGTCTGTTTATTTTTGTCCCTGCAGACACCAAGGGTAGCTAGCCTGTAGGCTTTGGAATTATCCTCCTGGCTCTACCTCCGTTGTCATTGGCCCATTAAGATTAAAGATGCATCTACTACTTGTTACTGGCTTTATATGGGTTCTGAGGATTTGACCTCTTTTGTCCAGCTGATGCAGCAAACACTTTTAACCACTGAACCATCCCTTTAGTCTAGTAATGAAGTATTTAATGGGGCTCATTTAGAGCATTTGAGCTGTCATGACATGAACTGAATTGTCCTTAGGGAGTGCACTTGGCAGTGGTTTCCTGACAGAATTAAGAGAGCAGAGACGGGAAATGATAAGCCTTGAGACTGACCAGCCCAGCAACAAATCCTGAGCCACAGGGATTGCTGTAGCTATGGAAGAAGTGTGGGGACAGGTTTAGAAATACTTCTTTGGGAAGAAACCATGAGAAGAAAGGAGAGAAGAGAGACTCTATGGAAGAGATTTCTATCGAAAAAGGCACAGCAGGATGGATCCCAGCATGGTGAGAGGGACTAATAACACATGGGCCAGGAACAGAGACCCCCTGTTGGCATCAGGAACACAGGTCAGGAACGCAAGTGAGAAGGTCACCTGGTGGCAGCCAGCACTCTTAGTGACCAGGGCTGGAAGAACAGTGCCTGATTGCCCTTGTAGCAGTGGGAAGTGGAAGTCAAAACTCAGGTCTGTGTTTGACAAATTCTCTCACAGACTCTGGGCTGGCTGCATGTGGCCTGAGACACCTAACCCACTCTCTCACTGCCACCTTGACCCAGACCCAGGCACTGGGGAGATATCTCAGTGGTTAAAAGTGCTTGTTTGACCTAGACCCTGTAAGATGCTCCCCTGGCATGCCTCATCCATCCTCTGCTTTGAGGGATACCTTTGCTTGCCAGCAAATCATCTCTTTTAGGGGCAACTTAGACTGCCAACCATCTCTTCTGATTCTTCCATTTTTTTAATGGAACCTGGGAGCAAAGTGGAGATCAGCTGTTTAGTGCCAGGTTCTTAGACCTTCAATGATAAGGTAGTCCTAGATGTGTTCACTCCACTTTGCTATGTGTGGCAAAAGACAATCCTCACTATTGAGCTAGCCAGAAAGGGGGCCCTTTTCCACACCTTGGTGTCCAGAATGCTACAGAACTCTTCCTAACGAAAGAGCACAATACAGGAGGGAGGACAGGGAAGGACTTAAGTGGATGCTCTTGTATATATGTAAGTAGATGAACAGATTACAGGGAGGGGAAAGGCTTAAGTGAGACCATGGAAAGAGAATGCATAAAAGAAGGGCAAGGGGAGGGTCAATCAAAATTCAAGATAGTCTGAATAAGACTTATGTACACCTACTTTTTTGAATAATGGCACATCCAGAAGCTATAGATTGTTACTAAAAAATTTTCAGTGCCTGGGATGGGATACCTTCAAGTGAGTTGTTGGCCAAGGAGGTCCCTGAGCCTCCAAAACATTGAAGGCTATTTCCAAGGCCCTTGGTTTCCCTTGAGAAACAGATGGTAAGACCCTATTGCTGAAGACATCTCTTGCCTGAGAGGCAAGGTCACTGAGAAAGCAAGCTGGTGCTGAGCAGAAAACCTTCTCCCTGTAGACCAGCCAACTGAAAGCTGGAAAAAGCTGCACTGCATGCAGCCATGTGGGAGACAGAAGTCATCAGCGGTGAAAACAGTGGACACTGGAAAATTCAAGTTTGGCCAGACAGGCGCAATGACGGAATAGGTGCAATAGTGGCATGTCTGCTCTTGGGGAAACCAACTGCTCCCTAATTGGACTAAAGCCCCTCTCTATGGGAGGGAATACATGCTTGGTACTGAAAAAACTAATCAAAAGTCTATGGCAGGGAACATCATGAGGCTTAGGGGTATAAAGCCTTCTCTTGTCTGGCTAAATGTATATATTAATCCTACCAAACTCTCCTGAAAATACTATACTTAATGTTCATATTCACATATTTATGCTACTCTCACTCTGGTTAGAGAAGCTTCTCTTTTCAGATGACAATGACCACTGGGATGACCCAAAAGTCAACAAAGTACTGAGGAGCATCCAGCACTGAAATGTCTCTGTCACACCATCCAAGGCTCAGGGTCCATTGTGAAAGAAGTGGTGGAAAGTATGTAAGAGCCAAAGGAAGGGTACGACTCCTTACAATGCAACTGTCCAGACAGAAATTGGCCTCCATATCCATGACCTTGCAGTGCCTAGCAATACATTCACAAGACCCTCATAATAGGAGAAAAAGATGATGACATCACATTAAAAGAGAGACTAATGGAGAGAAGGAGGGGATATGATGGAGAGTGGAGTTCTGAAGAGGAATGGGGGAGGGGAGGGAAATATGGTTTATTGTCTGTAAATATAGATGTTGTCAATAAAAAAATTTAAAAAAAAAAGAGCACAGACTTCATGCAGCACCCAAGGTGGCAACTCACAGGGGGTTCCAGAAGAGGGCTCCTAGTTTGTGCTCCAGTACTTTTCAAACCCCAAGAATAAAAATTCCTAGGATTCCTGCCTTAGCTTCTCCAAGAGGAACTGGGGAGGGTTCCTGTGACAGGTTTCTGAATCACTACCAGAAACAAACAATTACATCTTTAAACAAGCCCGGTAATTGGAAGGGAGCCCTAATGATAGTGAATTTACCTTTCTCCATTCATTCTGCAAGCATTTTTCTGAGTGCTTATTTTTGGCGCAGAGCTATTTTAGAGGCGGAGGAGACCATGTGGGGAAGAGGAAAGGGAATGGGTCCAATGTGCCAGCTTGAGAGGGGGAGCAGGTGGGGGATGAGCAGTATTAGTGTTTGGTCTGTAGAAGATGAAAAGCAGCTCTGCTCTGTGGGCGGTGCTTTGATCTTCTAGTAACTGCTAGTGCAGCAATTAGCATCTTTAATGCTTAGGAGAGTCTGAGAAACCCTTGAGCCTGCTGATTTAGGTTAGCAGATCCGGAATTGTGGGGGCGCGCTGATGTGTATGTGTGTGTGTGTGTGTGTGTGTGTGTGTGTGTGTGTGAGAGAGAGAGAGAGAGAGAAGCAGAGAGTGATTAGGTGTTTGATGCTTCTTGTCTTAACAATTTACCAAATTTGAGGGTGATAGGATGTGATGTTCAAAATAAAATTCTGTTTGTTATTGAATATTTAATATACAAGTATCTGAGTACTTATGCTGAAATCACAGATTTCCAAATTTATAGAACATTTTCTAAGGGCCCTTTTCAGTCTTTTCTTCCCTTCCCCTTCCCCCCTCCCTCCCTTCCTCCCTCCCTCCCTCTCCCTCCCTCCCTTCCTTCCTTCCTTCCTTCCTTCCTTCCTTCCTTCCTTTCTCTCTCTCTCTCTTTCTTTCTGAATGACAGGGTCTCTTCTGTAGCTTTGCCTGGCCTGGTACTTGCTATGTAGCCCAGCCTGGCCTTGAACTTACAGCAATCCTCCACACTCAGCCTCAGTGCTTGTATTACAAGCTTGTGCCACCCATAACCAGGACATCTGGTCCCTTCTAGTCTACCAGGAGCAATTCTTTCCTGTGTAGACAGTGGCTGGGATGAGCTCTGGAAGCTGTTTGGGCTTAAATTTCTACTGGCTCATTTTCAGAACCTACCTAAGGTACTTGACACCTTTGAATTTTGAATTTCACTGTAGCAAGTACCAGACCAAAAATGAACAGAGACTACCCAAATAAAAATTAAAAAGGAGGCTGGGGAGATTGCTTAGTGGTCAAGGAACTTGCCTGCAAAGCCAAAGGACCTCAGTTTGATTCCTTGGGACCCATAAGCCAGATGCACAAGGTGGCACATGAGTCTGGAGTTCACTTGCGGTGGCTGTAGGCCCTGGCGTGCACATTCTCTGTCTCTCTCTCAAATGAATAATAAATAAAAATAAAATATTTTTAAAATTACAAAGCAGAGTCTTTATTAAGCTGGCTGGTATCTGTCCCCTCACAGCAAGGAGAGCAACCCGTCCTACTTTTACAGTGAGGTTTTACAGGCAAAAATTACATTCCTTTATGATGATCTGAAAAAACCCCCATCCACCTCCTCCACACATAATTGTCTTTAGCAAAAGCAAGCAAGAATCATCACAAAGGCAGAATTTTTGAACTTAGCACCAGGTACGAAGCAGATACCAAATATCAGGCCATCTTGACCTCAGGGTGAGAGCAAACACCAACCAGATGCCTTATTCAGACCCATCCACATTCTTGTAATTAATGCTCTGTGATAATCTTTAATCTCTTATGGCTCCTTGAGAATGTCAAGATGGCTGAGTGGCCTAATATGGCTTCCCTTAGGTCTGTTCACCAGAGGTTGTTTCATTCCCCACTGGTTTTAGTAACTGAGTCAAATCTTAGACTCATCAGTTACCATAGCCTCATACTTGGTCCTGAGAACCATTAATTTTACTGAGGAAATTCTCTGTTGGATAAACTTGATTAGAGCATTTAAAATGCAGGGCCTACAATCAATCCTAAAAGTAAGAGAATTATGGGTTTGAAGATGGCAGTAATTGGAGTAGTGAACCAGGGTGACCAAAAAGAAAACAAATTTTCATACAGGCATCTGGTTTTCAGAAGCAGGGCATGACAGTTAGCTTGTGCAGTCTATATGATTTAAAACAATTTTTCAGAACATACCTATGAACCAACATGCATATGAATCATGTAGTTGGGTCATTCTAACCATGAGCTCTGTTGTATTCAGTTTTAGTCTTAAACTGTCCTTCCCGCTTATTGTCCCTCTGGGTGCCCCTAGACAGTTCTTTCTTTGGGATTCCGTCAGCTACTGACAGAGATAAGTTCAGCTCCTTAGCAGTTAGTGATTTAGTGCATCAGCCCAGCTTTTAGTTTTTCTATTACATTTCCCTCCTCTTCCCAGTCATAACCCTTGTGTTCTAACATGTAACTTTCCCAACCAGGCACAGTGTACATCATGACCTTTTTTTTTTTGATATCTCACATTGAATTCCTCAAGCTTCTGCTGTGCATAGACTAGTCAGCTTCTGGAGTCAGGGGCAGGTGTCCTCCAAACCTTGACTTGTAGGGGACCCTCTGGGTCCCTGGTGACCTGTTAACTGGTACAATTGGATGAGGACACTGTCCTCTGACCTCTAATGTGATGAATTTATACCTTAGCTGATGGGTATGGGCCCAATTCCCTGAGGGTATGTGGGTCCCCTGGTGTTACAAATTTTAAGGGAGCACCATCAATGGCAGGCCAATCTGGTTTACAGCTATAAATCTGAGCAGAGACACCTTTGAACAACAAGCACTACCCACATCAGGAAATATAAACAGCTAGAACTCTAAATTGCTTTTACATGTTAGGATGGAGATCTGAGATCTGTCCTTACTGATATTCATCCTTTAATAAGACATATCAAGGAGAAATTGGACTAATACAAATCAATAACTATCAGGTAAACATAACCAGTGAGAATAGTTCTTGGAATTTTATTTTAGTTTTTATTTAAAGACAGCAGCAGCTGACTAATCAGGGACAGGCAGAGGCAGAAGGCATGAGTTAATGTTAGAGTTTAGTATTGTAAGCCAGCATCAGACAGGGGAACCTGTTAGTCTGAATCGTTGTTTATATTGTAGTTATAGTTTCTTACTGGGTGATTAAGACCATGTAGGCTGCCAAAATTAACTATGTATTTTGGAGATCAATAATGGCTCTGTAGGAGAGACATGAGGGACCAGAGAGGAGTTCTATGACTCTCAGCATTGTCATCTGCTAGGGTAAGTCAAGGCTGTGCTGACCAAGTGGGAAGCCTGGAGGACTGATTTCCTCCAATGTGACTCTCCTGTTGCAGATACCCTGACTTGGAATTCATCTCTGAGTCTCCATATTGTCCCTTATCAAGCAGACAGGTAATTTACCAGAGACTAGAGTTAGCAAGTGTCCCATAATATCCTGTGGCCTTCTGACCTGGGAGAAGGAACCAAAATATTGGTTATCCTTTCAACTCCAATGTTTCCAATCAACTTTGGCTTCTACATATGTTATTTGTCATTCAGAGACACTGTACATATCTGATTAGCAAAACAGATTTAGTTAAAAAGGTGCAGAACAAATGGGTTAGCAAAGCAGATCTGGTCAGAGAATGACACAACAGTTTAAAATCATTCTGATTAGTATTTAAGTTTAGTCGTCAGGCGACAGTGTAAGCTATATCTGAAACATAGAATGCATACACATTCTATCTTTTAAGTATCTGTCAGTTTATAAAGACAGAACATTTTAGTAGCCCTGAAAACAGTATTTTACCAATTATTTTATCAATAACTTTAAGCCAATTGATTTAACTTAGAAAAAGATTTAAAAGGAATAGATTTAACTCAGGAAAAGACAAGACAGTATAAAAACTTGGCATCTGTGTTTGAAAACAACTTTGGCTAGTCTGTATACCTATTCAGGTATCAATTTCTACCCAAACTGGAAGCAGAACAGCAGAGTTTAAAATTATTTTTCTAGGGCTGGAGAGATGGCTTAGTGGTTAAGGTGCCTGCCTGCTAAGCCTAAGAACCCGGTTCCAATCTCCAGGTCCCACGTTTAGCCAGATGCAAAGTGATGCAAGGGCGCAATGCCGCACTTGACCACAAGGGGGGAGCACACATCTGGATTTCATTCACAGCAGCTGAGAGACTGCTGGCGTGCCCATCTCTATCTGTCTCCCTCTCCCTCTCTGTCTCTCTCTGTGCCTCTCTCCAAAAATAAATAAAATATTAATAAAAATTATTTTTCTAGAGCAGGAAACTTATCTTAAGTATCAATATATCTATAAGCAATGAACTTGAGATACTAAAAGTGAGACAATTACTTAAGTAAAACCCTGAACGTGATATAGCTTAAGAATAAAGTCAAACCTGATCATTGTTGAGTTGAACTATCTTGATTTTAAACATACATTAGAGACATTTTGACAGACACCAAGTAATTTCTTAAACAAGTATCTTTAACCATTGAGCAATTTTTTTGTTGTTGTTTTTTTGAGGTAGGGTCTCACTCCAGCCCAGGCCAACTTGGAATTCACTATGTATTCTCAGGGTGGCCTTAAACTCATGGCAATATTCCTACCTCTGCCTCCTGAGTGCTGGGATTAAAGGCATGCACCACCATGCCAAACCCATTGAACAATTTTATAGTTTAACATAAAGAAATATTTATGACTGATAGAATATATAAATCTCAGACAAATTATATTAACATTGTTTGTATACAGTGGATTTCCTGAAGACGTGGGGAGTTTCCTCAGTTTTCCTAAGAACAAAATCACAATGACTAAGTCACTTTTAAAAAAATTAATTTTATTTATTTATTTGAGAGGGGGGAGAAAGAGCCAGGCACAGAGAAAGAGAGAGAGAGAGAGAGAGAATCGGTGTGCCAGGGCCTCAGTCACTGCAAATGAATTCCAGATGAATGTACCACCTTGTGCCTCTGACTCACGTGGGTCCTGGGGAATAGAACTTGGGTCCTTTGGCTTTTCAGGCAAGCACCTTAACCACTAAGTCATCTTTCTAGACCTAAGTCACTTTTTAGAAGACTTAGCTTATAACCTCAGTGATAACCACCCAGCAAAACCATCATGAACAAGATATGAACCATCTTAAAATTACAGGGTTTTAGCCAGATGTGGTGGTGAATGCCTTTAATCCCAGCACTTGGGAGGCAGAGGTAGGATCACTCTGAGTTTGAGGCCAGCCTGGGACTACAGAGTGAGTTTCAGGTCAGCCTGGGCTACATTGAGACTCCCTCCCATGAAGAAAGTAAATAAATAAAAATTACCCTAGCCTTTACTTTTTTTCAACAGAAAAACTACATTAAGAAAAACTCTAGATACTTTTCAAGGTTTTTCCATGATCTGATTGTCCAAAAATAATGTTAGGGAAATGAAACATATGATCTAAAGTTTTCATTTTCTTTTATATTCTGTTACTACTGATTGGTTCCGCTGAGTAGTTTTGCTTATTGATGGCCAAACATCATGGACTTGAATAAACCAAATTACAATATTCTCATATCTGGAAAAGTCTGATATTAACAAAAAATAGAGTTCATATTTAAGGCACATGAGGCTAACAGAGAGTAAACTATGAGCAAAAGATCTGCTAACAGGGCTGCAGAGATGGCTTAGCAGTTAAACACTTGCCTATGAAGCCTAAGGACCTGGGTTTGAGGCTCAATTCCCCAGTACCCACATAAGCCAGAGGGACAAGGTGGCGCATGCATCTGGAGTTTGCTTGCAGTGGCTGGAGGCCCTGGTGCACCTGTTCTCTCCCCCCTCTCTCTCTCCCTCTTTCACTCTGTTGCTAATAAATAAAAATAAATAAACAAAAAAGATCTGCTAACAATTCAAAATAAACAAGAAATCTATATTATGTAGTAACATTTTTGGCTTAAATATGAAGACATGAAAATTACAATTTTTAGGGCTGGAGAGATGGCTTAGTGGTTAAGGTGCCTGCCTCCTAAGCCTAAGAACACTGGTTCCAATCTCCAGGTTCCACGTTTAGCCAGATGCAAAGTGACGCAAGGGCGCAATGCCGCACTTGACCACAAGGGGGTGCATGCATCTGGATTTCATTGGCAGCAGCTGAGAGGCTGCTGGCACGCCCATCTCTATCTGCCTTCCTCTCCCTCTCTCTCTGTCTCTCTCCAAAAAAAAAAAAAAGTTACACTTTTTAAAGCTCATCAGAATCAGGATACATTTACACAATATTTTCTTCTAAATTTTTATGAGGAGGTTTAGCACTTTTAAAAGTTTAATAAGATGTCCACCAATCTATAAGTCAGTTTCTGAAATTAATTCAGCAATATCTAACATACCTAAATAATACAGGAACTGAAAGAAACTGCCATAATCTAATGAAAAAGGAGACAAGTCTAATGGAAAAGGGAGGGAATGGGCATGCCAGGGCTTGCCACTGCAAAGCATCTCCAAATTCATGCTCCAATATGTGCATCTAGCTTTATATGGGTACTGGGGAATTGAACCAGGTCATCTGGCTTTGTAGACAAGCAGCTTTAACTGCTGAGCCAGAAAGAAATATTTTCAATCTCCTCCAACTTAATTTTATAGAACTATAGTGAATCCAAACATACACAAAATTTCATGACACAATCTATAACTACTCAAACCTTAGCCAACTCTGTAATTTTGCCTGTGGCACTTTGGTAAACTTGCTCAGCAATGACATAAGTTAAATGTAAAGTATTAAGACTGTGATTGTTGGAGGAATTGAAGAATTACATCTTAAATCACAACACAACTTTGTTTAGAATTTTCTTTTACTATTCACCATGAAGTAAATAATTTCCAAGTGTATGACAGATAAATATTGTTCAGTGTCTCCAAATAGGGTTTATTTATCTTATATAATAGGAAAAGAGTAAATCCTCTGTGAGATTTTTTTAGGAAGAGTTTTAGATATAATAATCTTATGAGAGAATTAAATACCAATGAGCAAATTTTAACCTTAAGATTTAGTTAAAAGGTTGACAAATAGAGGAACATAGCTAACTTGGGTGAGTACTCTAAAGTCAATCTTTCACAACTGTTATCATGATCAAATTAACATCAATAAAGTTTTATGTTTACAACCAGAATACCATAGCAACCTGCTACCAGCCAGGGCCATACTTTGTTAGTCTGATGTAAGCCGTAGGCTAATAGTCATTTTATATCTCAAGAAGTCTGTAATCTGGTTGAGTACTTTAAGATTAGTAAATCAAATTTGTCTTTAACCCGTTTAAGCCTACTCATACTTTCATCCACATACTTTACTTATACCTTCATTTATATACTTTTACATTACAATCTATGTAACCACTCTATAACAAACTTTTTGATAAAACATTTACCAACATTTAAAGTTTCTCTCCAGTTTCTATTCCTTAGTCAGTTTGTGTCATAATTACAGCAAAAACTTTCATTGTCTTTATTATAGGACTTTCAATAGGACCATTTGAGGTTTTTTCGGCAAAAATACTTAAAAAAAATTTTTTTATTGACAACTTCTATACTTACATACAAAAAAATGCATGATATTTCCCTCCCCTGCCCCCATACCCTTTTAGAACTCCAATCTCCATCATATCCCCACCCTCTCTCCATTGGTCTCTCCTTTAATTTGATGTCATAATCTTTTTCTTCTATTATGAGGGTCTTGAGAAGGTATTGCTAGGCACTGCATGGTCATGGATATCAAGGCCAATTTCTGTCTGGACAGTTGCATTATAAAGAGTTGTATCCTTCCTTTGGCTCTTCCATTCTATCTGCTCTCTCTTCTGCAATGGGTCCTGCACCTTGGAGGGTGTGACAGAGATGTTTCAGTGCTGGACACTCCTCCATCCCTTCTTCTCAGCACTATGTTGCCTTTTGGGTCATCCCAGTGGTTATTGCCATCTGAAAGGAGAAGCTTCTCTAACCAGAAGTGAGAGTAGCATTAATATGTGAATATGAACACTTAGTGCTTTCAGGGCAGTTTGGTGGGAATAATATATACATTTAGCCAGACAAGAGCAGGCTTTATACCCCTAAGGCTCATGACCTCCCCTGCCATAGACTTTTGCTTAGATTTTTTAGTACCAGGTATGTATTCCCTCCCATGGAAAGGGCCTTCAGTCCAATTAGGGAGCAGTTGGTTACCTCAAGAGCAGACATGCCACTATTGCACCCGTTCAGTCTTTGGGCCTGTATGGCCAAACTTAATATTCAGTGTCCACTGTTTTCACTGCTGATGACTTCTGTGTCCCATATGGCTGCATGCAGTGCAGCTTTTTCCAGCTTTCTGTTGGCTGGTATAAGGGAGAAGGCTTTCTACTCAGCACCAGCTTGCTTTCTCAGTGACCTTGCCTCTCAGGCAAGAGATGTCTTCAGCAATAGGGTCTTACTATCTATTTCTCAAGGGAAACCAAGGGCTTTGGCAATAGCCTTTAATGTTTTGGAGGCTTCCAGGACCTCTTTGGCCAACAACTCACTAGAAGGTATCCCATCCCAGGCAATGAAAATTTTCTAGTAACAGTCTATGGCTTCTAGATGTGCCATTATTCAAAAAAGTAGGTTTACATAAGTCTTATTCACAATATCTTGAATTTTGATTTACCCTCTCCCTACCCTTCTTTTATGCATTCTCTTCCCATGGCTTCACTTAGGCCATTCCCCTCCCTGTAATCTTTTCTTCTAATTACATATGTGCAATACCATACACTTAAGTCCTTCCCTCCCTTATAGCCTTGTACCAGTTTATTGGTTTCTGGTACCCATTTTTGATTCCAGTTCACACACAAGTCTATACATCTGTAGCTAGGATCCACATATGAGAGAGAACATGTGACGTTTGGCTTTCTGAGCCTGGGTTACCTCACTTAGTATAATCCTTTCGAGATCCATCCATTTCCCTGCAAATTTCATAATTTCATTTTTCTTTATCACTGAATAGAACTCCATTGTGTAAATATACCACATCTTTATTATTTATTCATCTGTGGAGGGACATCTAGGCTGGTTCCATTTCCTAGCTATTGTGAATAGAGCAGCAATAAACATGGTTGTGCAAGTATCTCTAAGGTAGTGAGAAGAGTCCTTTGGATATATGCCTAGGAGTGCTATAGCTGGATCATATGGCAAATATATTTTTAGCTGTCTCAAGAACCTCCACACTGATTTCCACAATGGCTGGACCAGATTAAATTCCCACCAGCAGTGTAGAAGTGTTCCTCTTTTTCCGCATCCACACCAACCCTTATTTTCATTTGTTTTCTTGATGGTAGCCATTCTGACAGGAGTGAAATGGAATCTCAAAGTGGTTTTAATTTGCATTTCCCTGATGGCTAAGGATGTGGAACACTTTTTTTAGATGTTTATATGCCATCTGTATTTCATCTTCTGAGAATTCTCTATTTAGTTCCATAGCCCATTTTTTAACTGGGTTGTTTGAATTCTTATTATTCTGTTTTTTAAGTTCTTTGTATATTCTGGATATTAATCCTCTGTCAGATGTATAGCTGGCAAAGATTTTCTCCCATTCTGTAAGTTGTCTCTTTGCTCTATTCACAGTGTCCTTTGCTGTACAAAAGCTTTGTAATTTCATGAGGTCCCAATGGTTGATTAGTGGTTTTATTCCCTGAGCAATTGGGGTTATATTCAGAAAGTCTTTGCCTATGCCAATATGTTGAAGGTTTTCCCCTACCTTTTCCTCTAGCAGTTTTCAGAGTTTCAGGTGTGATATTAAGGTCCCTGATCCATTTGGACTTGCCTTTTGTGCACAGAGACAAGGATCTATTTTTTTTCCTTTTACATACAGATGTCCAGTTTTCCCAGCACCACTTGTTAAAGAGGCTATCTTTTCTTCAATTAATATTTTTGGCATTTTTGTCAAAAATCAGGTGGCTGTAGCTGGCTGGATTAATATTTGGGTCTTCTGTTCCATTGTTCTACCTGTCTGTCCTTGTGCCAGTACCATGCTCTTTTTGTTACTATGGCTTTGTAATATACCTTAAAATTGGGTATGGTAATACCACCAGCCTGATTTTTGTTGCGCAAAATTGTTTTGACTATTCAAGTTTTTTTGTGTTTCCAGATGAATTTTAGGATTGTTTTTTCTATTTCTGTGAAGAATGCTATTGTGATTTCAATGGGGATGGCATAGAATGTGTAGATTGCTTTTGGTAAGATTGACATTTTCGAAATATTGATTCTTCCAATCCAGACGCATAGGATGTATTTCAATTTCCTTGTGTCTTCTGGAATTTGTTGCTCGAGTTTTTAAAGTTCTCACTGTAGATATCACTCACTTTCTTGGTTAAGTATATTCCGAGTTTTTTTTTTTTTTTTCTTGAAGCAATTGTGAATGGGAGAGATTCCCTGATTTCATCCTCTGCACGTTTGTTGTTAGTGTATAGAAAAGCTACTATTTTCTGTATATTTCTTTTGTATCCTGCTACATTGCTAAAAGTGTTTATCAGCTCTAACAGTTTGCTGGTAGAGTCTTTAGGGTCTGTTATGTATAGAATCATATCATCTGCAAATAATGATAATTTGATCTCTTCCCTTCTGATTTGTATCCCTTTTATGAGTGTCTCTTGTCTTATTGCTATAGCTAAGACTTCCAGTACTATATTAAATAGAAGTGGGGAAAGTGGACACCCTTGTCTTGTTCCTGAATTTAGAGGAAAAGCTTCAAGTTTTTCCCCATTTAGTAGTATGTTGGCTGTAGGTTTGTCATAAAAAGCTTTTATTATGTTGAAATAAGTTCCTTCTATTCCCAGTTTCTGTAATACGTTCACCATGAAGGGATGTTGGATTCTGTCAAATGCCTTTTCTGCATCTATTGAGATGAGCATGTGCTTTTTGTTCTGCAGACCATTTTTATGGTATATTACATTTATGGATTTGCATATGTTGAACCATCCCTGCATCTCTGGGATAAAGTCTACTTGGTCAGGGTGAATAATCTTTCTGATATATTCTTGTATTCTGTTTGTTAGTATTTTGTTGAGAATTTTTGCATCTAGGTTCATGAGGGAGATTGATCTGTAATTTTCTTTTTTTGATCTGTGTTTGTGTGGTTTGGGTATCAGGGTGATGCTGGCTTCATAGAAAGATTTTGGTAGAATTCCTTCCTTTTCTATTTTATGGAAAAGTTTGAGAAGCATTCGTGTTAGTTCTTCCAGGAATGTCTGGTAAAATTCAGTAGTGAATCCATCTGGGCCTGGGCTTTTTTTAGTTGGGAGACATTTTATAACTGCTTGGATCTCTGTAGTTGTTATAGGTCTATTTAAATGGTTTATCTCATCTTGGTTTAAATTTGATAGGTAGGTCATATGACTCAAGGAAATCATCCATTTCTTTCACATTTTCAAACTTAGAGGGATATATATTCTTAAAGTATGTCCATATGATTTTCTGAATTTCTTGGGTATCTGTTGTGATGTTGCCTTTTTCATCTCTAATTTTATCAATTTTTGTCTCTTCTCTCTTTCTTTTGGTCAGATTTTCTAAGGGTTTATCAATCTAGTTTATCCTTTCAAAGAACCAACTCTTTGTTTCATTGATTTTTTAATTGTATTTTTGGTTTCCATTTCATTAATTTCTGCCCTGACCTTTATTATTTCTTCCTGTCTACTGATTTTTGGTTTGCCTTGTTCTTCTCTTTCCAAGGCCTTAAGGTGAAGCATTAAATTGTTTAGTTGTGAACTCTCTAATTTCATAATATAGGCACTTAGAGCTATAAATTTCCCGAGTAGGACTGCCTTTATTGTGTCCCAAAGGTTTTGGTATGTTGTATTCTCATCATCATTTGGTTCTATGAATTTCTTGATTTCCTTTGTAATTTCTTCAGTGACCCATACATTGTTCAATAATGTACTGTGAATTTCTGTATGCTCTGTAGTTTTTCTTGTTGCTGATTTGCTGTTTAATCACATTGTGGTCAGATAACATACAAAGGATTATTTCAATTTTCCTGTATTTGTTAAGATTTGATTTGTGTCCTATTATGTAATCTATTTTAGAGAATGTCCCATGTGCTGCTGAGAAAAATGTATATTCTGCAGCATTTGGATGGAATATTCTGTATATACCTGTTAGGTCCATTGGTTCCATGATAACATTTAATGTAGATGTCTCTCTGTTTATTTTT
Organism: Orientallactaga sibirica; assembly: GCA_036365145.1. Taxonomy (NCBI): domain Eukaryota; kingdom Metazoa; phylum Chordata; class Mammalia; order Rodentia; family Dipodidae; genus Orientallactaga; species Orientallactaga sibirica. The sequence goes on from JAEOAD010000020.1 coordinate 2,740,853, forward strand.
TGCTGGGTAGACCTGTCAAGTGATGAGAGTGGGGTGTTGAAGTCACCCACTACTATTGTGTTAGGAGTTATCTCTGATCTTAAGTCCAATAGTGTTTGTTTGATGAAATTGGGAGCCCCCATGTTAGGAGCATATATGTTTAGGATTGTAATCTCCTCCTGTTGGAGTGTTCCTTTAATCAGTATGAAGTGACTTTCTTTATCTTTCCTCACTAATGTTGGTTTGAGGTCTATCCTGTCAGAAATTAGGATAGGAATCCCTGCTTGTTTCCTAGGCCCATTTGCTTGAAATACCTTGTTCCAACCTTTCACCCTACGAAGGTTTCTATCTTTTATTGAGGGATGAGTTTCCTGGAGGCAACCAGGAGCAGGTAGGATCCTGCTTTTTAATCCAGTCTGCAAGTCTGTGTCTTTTGGTTGGGGCACTGAGGCCATTGATAGTAAGAGTTATTATTGAAAGATATATATTTGTTGTCACCATTCTTCTTGTTTTGTAATTCTTCCTGTTTTCACTTTACTCACTTTTTTTAACTGTTATTTGAGTATGGTTTATTTTTTCCTATTTCCTGCTGTGTGTGTTTTGCTTTTTCTTCAGCATGAATGATTCCTGCAAGTATTTTCTCTAGAGCTGGGTTAGTTGCCATAAATTCCTTTAGCCTGTCTCTGTTGTGGAATGTCCTTATTTCTCTGTCAATTTGGATAGATAGCTTTGCAGGATAAAGTAATCTTTGTTGACAGTTTTTATCTTTCAGAACTTGGACTACATCACTCCAAGCCCTTCTGGCTTTTAAAGTTTGTGTTGAGTAATCTGTTGTGATTCTGATGGGTTTGCCTTTGTAGGTGACTTGCTTTTTGTCTCTAGCTGCTTTCAATATATTTTCTTTGGTTTGTCTGTTTGGTAGTTTAATTATAATATGGCGGGGAGAGGTTCTTTCCAGGTTTTGTCTGATTGGTGTTCTAAAGGCTTCCTGTATCTGCATTGGCAGAAAACACCTACTATGCCTTTGGAGTGAGATTCTTCTCCTTCTACTATCCCTTGAATTCTTATGTTTGATCTTTTCATAGTGTCCCGAATATCTTGAAATTCCCATTCATACCTTCCTATTATTTTGTCTTTCTCTTTGTTGGACTGTATTAGATCTGCCACCTGGTCTTCTAGTTTAGATATTCTGGTCTCTCCTTCATCCATTCTACTAGAGAGATTTTCTACACTAGTTTTTAATTTCACTGACTGTGTTCTTTATTTCTGACTGGGTTTTCTTTATTCTTTCTATTTCCGTATTTATATCTAGTATTGACCTCCTTATTTCATTAAATTTGTGTTTTTTTGTGTGTTCTTTGAATCCTTTGATTTCCTCTCTGAGGTCTTTGAACCCTTTAATTTCCTCTTTCAGTTCTTTGAACATATTTATAATCATTCTTTTGAAATCTTTCTCAGGCATTTCCTCTAATTCAGTCTTACTGAAGGTCATTTCTGATACATTAATACTTTTTTGGATTTATATTGTCTTGATTTTTTGTGTTTCTTGTATTATAATGTAGAGATTTTTGCATCTTGGATTAATTTAATGCTTGGGTTTTCTAATTATCAACAGTAATATGAGATGTATCAATCAATATGATATTATATATCTTCAGGGTAGGAGCTTAAGGTGCTAGGTGTGGCTCTTAAGACTCTCAAAGTAATCACAAAAGTGACCCTAAGTGTTGGGTTTGCCTGCTATGAGTGTATTCAAGTAGGCTGAATGGAACAGAATACAGTCAAATTATAAAAATTTAACTAAACAATGTACCCATTCAATGAAATACAGCACAGAGTATTTGTGCAAAAGTAGGTTTTGTGGCAAACAGATTCTTAATACCTTCACAGTCCCTAAGGATGTTTGTTGCTCCACACCCTTAATCCTGTCAATTGGAAGCCTAAGATTTCTGGTCTGTAGAGGGTTCCAAGATCATCTTGTGACCAAGTAAGACCCTTTCCCAATGATTGACAGAAGAGGAAACAAAGGCACTATAAATCAGGAAGCAACAAATGAGTAGTCCAAAATATAGCTTATTTACGAATGTCAGATCTGACCATCCATCAGGTTTAACATATAATTTACCCTTACATGGAAGGTGCAATTAGCCCTTCCAATGCCAGCCTATACACCGGGCTTTTTTGGTGGATACTGACCTGGTGTAATACAAGTTACTTTTTGAGACGGTTTTGGTCTCAGCTATGCTGCACTGCTGCTTGGGTCCTTCTTTGCTGTGTTTTGGGCTCAGGAAGGCTGGCTGCTTTAACCATGCTGGATGCTGGGTAGGTGAGCTCCCTTCCCCAGGTCTCTGGTGCTTGTCGGTGCTTGTGCTGGTGGTGGGGAAAGGAAGGCTGTGGATGGTGTCTGAAGTCTGTCTGCTCGTCCACGCGAACCTCTTCCTCACAAGCCACTCCGTTGGTCTCTGCTGTCCTCCTTCCATGTTTCTTGAGTTTGCAAGGAGACTGGTGTGATTGGAAAATCCCCTCACCTGGCTTTAAAATCCTGCGGCTCAGGCGGATCCTGGCGGCTGTCACCTTGTAGGACTCGCCGCTGCTGCTGGAGCCACTTCTGCCAGCTTCTGTGGGCTCTAGGTGCTCTGGATCTCTCCTACATCTCTGCTGCGGTTGGTAATTTACTAGACACCTCACTTTTTAGTAGAAGAGTGTTTTTTTTTTTTTTTTTTTTTTTTCCCTAGCCTGTTTTGGCATGGTTCCTATGCTGCCATCTTAACTGGAAGTCCCCGCAAAAATGCTTTTTGAAATAACTTTTTATAAAAGAGTAGACCAGACTTGACTTATACTATTTACCCAAAAATATACATATAGGTTTTTATCATTTGTTGATTTTGGAACTTCTTTTCTTGTAACTTCCCTGAAACACATTTTTTTAAAAAAAAAAAATATGAAAGCAGATTTGAACATTAGTAGAAATTTTAGAAATTTTCTGACAACCTCAGTATCAAGTACTTCCAAATTTATACATAAATCTTGAGGCTGTTGTCTGATTGTAGTTCCATAGGAGCATAGAAAGATATAGTAAACTTAAAAGTAGTTACAGATTTCTTATAAGAAGTCCCCATCTGTTCACAGAAACTTGGGATCTACCCATTATCATGCTGGGGCCAGGATCCTGTAGTTCCCTGAGCCTGCAGATCCCCTGGCTCTGCAAGGCAGGGAATTATGAAAGAAAAGCAAATAGGGATTCTCCTAGGGACAGCATAAACTCCAGAGAGGTCTGTGTCTTGTCTTTCTGTCTAACAGTGAGCCTTGTGTGTTAGGTTCCCCCTCTTACTTCCAGAACCACCTGGCCATCTGCAGATCAAGCCCTTCAGGGGGAAAGCAATTAGTGACACATTGCAGATGCATCCACCTGAGAATGGCCCCGAACTTAACTATTCCTGTTCTACTTCGCACCCCTGGGGAACACAGCAGGAAAGTATAACTCATCCTCCCCTCATCTTCTTAAATTCCAGGGAAATTTTTGGACTTCCTTCAGGGCTACAAGGCAGCTTCCTGATCCTGTCATTTCACAACTTTTTAAGAGTAGGAGAATCTTGCATTTTTCCCTGCCTATGATCTTAATTACTTTCAGTGTTCCTTCTGAGGTACACTCAATAGTAAAAATTGGCCATGCAGTCTAAGACAGTGGGCTTAAATATCTTTCCAAACCAAAATTGACTAGTCTCAATTCCAATTTTCAATTTCCAATTTCCCCTGGAGTGGTCAGGGTGTCCAGGTCACCCATTTGACAACCCGTTTGGCAGTTGGGAGGTTGAAGGTTCCTTCTGATGGCCATCCCACGTCAAAGGATGGCCAGTTTAATTCACAGAACTTCCTCAAAGAAAAGACATCTCACGCTGGGTGTGGTGGCATGTGCCTGCAGTCCCAGCTACTTGGGAGGCTGAGGCAGGAGGATTGCTTGAGTCCAGGAGTTCTGGGTTGCAATGAGCTATGCTGATCAGGTGTCCACACTATGTTTGGCATCAATATGGTGACCTCTCGGGAGGGACCACCAGGTTGCCTAAGGAGGGGTGAACTGGCCCAGGTCAGAAAAGGCATCTCACGTGGCAGCTAAGTCAGACACTGACTGTTGCAAGAAGAAAAGGTTCATAAGGACACATTGCAATGGACTAGATATGCTAGATGTGGAGCTTATCTGTCCCATAGTGGAGTTGTCAGATTCTGCAGCTGGATTCTCAGGAGGATCCAAAAATGCTAAGTACAAAAAGACAAAACAAACACTAAACAGAAAGACAGACACATGGCCACACAGAACTGAAACAGACAGACCAAGGGTCGGGCAATGTCTTGCCACTGCCCAGGCTTTGGGAAGTACTGCTATGTCCAGCCTTCCACTGAATCCTCCTTACCTCAAGAGGTTTTCAGACCAGATGACTCTCCGCTCACAGTGGTGTTAATGTACTTTAACTGCCACTCCTTCATGCTGGGGCCTGGAGAATGTCCCTGGGGCAGCTGTCTCCCATGGTCTCCAACCTGCAGTTGGAGTACAGTCCCAAGAAATCAAGACTCTGTGAGACTAGATTCAGAGGTCAGCTTATCAAGAATATAATTGGGGCATTATGCACAGAGACTTGGCCTATCCCCCATAGCTCTTGACTACCCCCACAATGTGTGAACCACATTCCCCATTGATGAGGGTCCCTATGGAAGAGGGAGGACAGGGAGGAGGATAATGGAGTCACCATTATGAAAGTAAAACTAGATTAATATACATAAAATAAATTAAAAAAAAAGAAGAATATAATATCTCGCTGGGGCCTCCAAATGTAGCAAGTCCTAGACCAAAAATGAACAGAAGACCACCTGAATAAAAATTAAAAAGGAGAGTCTTTATTAAGCTGGCTGTAGTCTGTCCCCTCACAGCAAGGAGGAGAGCATCTCTTCCTATGTATTTATCCATTTATTTATTTATTTATTTATTTATTTATTTATTTATTTTGTTTATTTTGTTTATTTGAGACAGAGAAAGCGAAAGAGACAGTGAGCATGCCAGGGCCTCTAGCCACTGTAAACGAACTCCAGATGCATGTGCCACCATGTGCATCTGGCTTAAGTGTGACCTGGAGAATCAAACTGGTGTCCTTAGGCTTCGCAGGCATGTGCCTTAACTGCTAAGCCATCTCTCCAGCCCAGCCCTTCCTACTTTTACAGTGAGGTTTTAAAGGCAAAAATCACATACCTTTACACTGATCTGAAAAACCCCCATCCACCCCCTCCACACACAATTGTCTTTAGCAAGAGCAAACAAGCAAGCATGATTACAAAAGCAGAATTTTTGCACTTAGTACCAGGTATGAAGCAGACACCAAATATCAGGACATCTTGACCCCAGGGTAAGAGCAAACACCAGATGTCTTACTTTTTTAAAAGATTTTATTTTTATTTATTTATTTTTTAGAGACAGAGAGAGAGAGAGAGAGAGTGAGAATGGGTGTACCAGGGACTCTAGCCACTGCAACGAACTCCAGATGCATGTGCCACCATGTGCATCTGGCTTACATGGGACCTGGAGAATCGAACCAGGGTCCTTAGGTTTTGAAGGAATGTGCCTTAACCTCTAAGCCATCTCTCCAGCTCTATTTTATTTTAATTTAGAGAAAGAGAGAGAGGGAGGGAGGAAGAGAGAGAGAATTGGCAAGCCAGGGCCTCAGCCACTGAAATCAAACTCCAGATGCTTGCGCCACCTAGTGAGCTTGTGAGACCTTGTGCTTGCCTCACCTTTGTGTGTCTGGTTTATGTGGGATCTGGAGAGCTGAACATGGGTCCTTAGGCTTCTCAGGCAAGTGCCTTAACTGCTAAGGCATCTCTCCAGCCCTATTTTTTTTTATATGCTATTAATTTACACTATTTTCTATCTTATGATATTAAAGTTCCTCCTCTTGCATTTTATTTTGTTGTTCAGAAGAAAGCACAATTTTATTAGTTTGAGAGAAAAAAACAAAGGCAAGGTATGAGACCTTGGGTGTCAAATGTCCCCCATAATCTCATGTGTTTGTGATTAAGCCTCATATTAAATCCCCAATCCTCTTAAGAGAGGTCAACTACAAGCAAGTTTTCCATTCTTTCCCAGTCAAAACACCAAAAAAGATGTTTTCCATTTTGGAAAGCTAGAGATGTAATCCAATGGTAACTGGCCTTTTCTTATTAGGGATGCTGAGAGATGGACTCTTCTCTGAAAATAGAAATATGTGATCATAGAGCACATTTCTGAATCGGGTAAGATGTGAGCATTCCATATCCTTCCTGCAGTCCTTCCCTGCCTGAATCTTGAATGTATTGCTTCCTGTGGAGAAGTGCTAAGGGCTATATTTACAGAATCTACAAGGTCTGGTGCCTTGCCTCTTCCTAAGCAAAAGAATTTTAAGATGGCAAATGTTCCAGAGCTTTGACATGCAAAGGAAGATTTTCATAGGGCTTTGACATACCTGTGAGAAATTTCTCTTCCAATATTTCTGAAGTCCTTTCCTGAACAGGATCTGATGAGCTCATACTTTGTGATGTAGCTTCATCTCCATAACTCTTCCCCAGATGTCTTTAAACAGAGATTTTAATCTTACTCCTCCAGGTCCCTACCTGATCAGTTTAAACTTCTTTCATTTAATGTAAGGTCCTGTTTCACACAAAGTTTAGTATCTGATCTGTTTATCACAGGGATCTCCTCCTCCACACACTGTCTTTCTGAGATACCTGGAGTAAGTCTGGAGAAAAATTTAATTTAACTTGTACCAGCATCCAAATCTAATGAACTGGTGAACTAAGCACAGGCTGTTCCTTCTCTAACCTCTGGTTATAGGGACCCTTGCCCCCAATAATTTATAGCTTTGAACTGAGGGAAAGGGAGAAGTGAAACAGAGGAAGGTGGCATAGAGGTCTGGGCAGCCATTTGTGTGACATAGTTGTGCTGTTTGGACCTTCTTGAATCTGATGGCAAATATACTTTACTTAATAGTAGATGTTCAGGAACCTCCAGCCTGAGGTCTTGTTGAGTCTTGAGATTTCTCAGTTTATAGATGCAGAGTAAGATGTCATTTCCATTTGGATGAATAGCATATCAGAAACTACTTACTTCTTGATAACCCCTCATATTTCCCATTAGTACTTGTCAGAGACTCCACCCATTGTGTTTCTCTACCACAGAGTCTTCCATGTACCAAAGGGATCTTTCATGTCACACTGTGTAAGCTGCAGTGCTGCTTATGCTGAAGTCTGATTCTCCTCCAGAACTCTCCTTGTTCCCTATCTGTAGTTCTGCTGCAAAAATCATTGCACATTTGTACTACTTTGCTTCTGGCTTATGTAGGTGGCTTGGGAATTGAGTCCTTGTTGGGAGGCTTTGCAAGCAAGTAGCTGTTGCCAAGTACCATTGACTCAATGATGAGAAAATGGTAGGCTGTAGTGTATTGACCAATAACCCAAAGCAGCGTGACCTAACCATCCCAACTCCCCCTACTATGGCTTTAGGTTTCACTCTCCATGTGACATCATAGGAGTCAGGTTCCTACTGCATCCTATTCCTGTTGTTACTGTAAGCCATGTCCTGCAGCCTCTTTGTCACATCATTTCTTCCTCTCTTAGCTGATCCTCCCTTACAATTTAGCTATACTGAGATTTGGCACTAAGAATCTAGTGGCCAAAGGGCAGTAGAAACAAATCCTGGGTAGTAGATCCCCTGCTGCCTGTGGTGCTTCTGCATCTACCTTTCTACAAAAGAAACTAAACCTCCAAGAAGGGCCAAATAGCCCCTCCAAGTCTCAGGGTGCCATTCATTCCTACAAGGAACTTGACTATGATGTGAAATATGAGCATGGCTTTCGTTTCTCTCTTATGGTTAATTCTTGAACCTACTATTTGTTTGCATCTGACCTCTGGTTGCAGGAGATAAGTCTCTTTACAGGCTATGTGAAGTGCCCCATCTACTAACTGGCACAATTAAGTTATTGATAAATACACTGAAGCCCATCATTTTCTCTCATCAATGAGTCAATGGTACTTGGCAACAGCTACTTAATTTCAGTCCTAGTGCTTGTTGCTTCCCTCATAGTTCTCAGGAGCCTGAGATACTGCACCAACTGATATGTCTCGTTTCATTGATGCCCATCCCAACTTATATTAGTTAATTTTCTTGTTCATGTGACAACATATCTGAAAGTAACTTAAGAGATACAAGGCTTATTTTGGCTTATGATTTTACAAGGCATATAATCGATCATGGCAGAAAGGCATGGTGGTGAGAACCAGAGGCAGCACCTACAGTAAGAAAGTGGAGAGAGATGAATGCTGATGCTCAGCTAGCTTTTTTCTTTGAGACGAGCCAAGATGTATTTAAAGCTTAAAAGAAGGAATGAAGGCAGAGGTCCAGTGAAACAGGAGGGTCCTGAGCAGTCAAATCACCTGGTGACTCTGATCCTGTGTATTTTTCTCTTTAGGGAGGAAGAGTTCTAAGGAGGGAGTTGAGTTTAAAGAAAAGGAGATCGAGGGAGGGAGCAGCTTTAGGGAAAAAGAGATAAGAAAAAGGCAGATTCCCCTTATAGGCTCAAGGACATTTCTCACTTTTATCTGCTTTTATTTTATTTTCAGAAGCACCACTAACCCTAAACTGCCTCATTCCTCTCTTTCTAAGGAGGTAACCCCAACTGCTTTAAGGGAATTAGGGTGACAATTGATATGTCTTATTCAAGTGGAGTGAGGTCATCAGGTGTCACAATTGAGGTATCCCTACAGTGGGACTATCTAAGGAACTCTAAAAGTACATTGGTATAGTGTGGAAAAGAAGTTTTGGATTAAGATGTTGGGGAGAAAGAATAAAAGTGAGGAGTTGGGAGAATTGGGTTCAGAGGGGTCTTTAGGGTTCCCATGATCATAGACTTTCAGGCCTTGGGGAGTGATTCAGGGGACCTGGGTAGATGGAGTTAGATTGTCTTAGGATGACTTGAGTGTGGGATGACTGTTAACCAGAGGAGATAAAGTGAAAACAGCAACTGAGTACACAAGGTCTAAAAATTAACTGAATTACTTACCAGAAGTGATAAATATAATTCTTTTTCACCATGAAGATCTAGAAAAACATTTCTAAATATGCTCACCAAATAACATGGTGGCATCTATCTCACATGGTCTGAATTTGTTCTTGTAGTTCTTGTGGAGCAGATGGGACATTCGGAGACTATCAAGAATATATACACAGCATTTAACCTTGGTAATGGCGCAGATGTCATTCTGAGCAACCATGAGTACATATAAAGCCACACCGCTCTATACAATTGCCTCTTTCATCATTTAGACTTCTGAATTAAGCCACATTTTAAAACAACAGAAAATATATATCTTACCTAACATTTGCGAGTACAGGCAAATCATGTTAACAGCCTAAAGACCATTTTTACCAACAAATTTGAATTAATTAATATTACAAATATTTAATAAAGTCCTAACATTTCTGTTTTAAGAATTTTCCATTGAATCTCAGGCAAATCATGTTAACAGCCTTAGAGACAATTTTTACCAACAAATTTGAATTAATTAATATGACAAATATTTAATAAACACTCAGAAATTATTCTGCTAAGAAAACAACTAAAATAGAATAAAGTCCTAATATTTCTGTTTTAAGAATTTCCCATTGATTCTCAGGGAAGAACAAATTTCTTTTCTCTGTTTGGAACCACCCTGTGGGTTGTAAGGCCTGCCCCTGTGAAAGGGCAACTTCTTTCTGTTCTTAGGAATATTGATGTGTTCTTTTAGATCACCTTCCCAAACTAGACATTCTTCCACCCACTCTAAGGGAAGAGCACTTTTAGCAGCACCTTTGGCAGCTTGCACAGCCAATCTATTCCCTTCTGAGGTTTCATCTTGTCCCATTTTATACCCTTTGCAGAGCATTACTACAACTTCAGAAGGAAGAAAGACTGCAGCATGTATCTCTGTCTAAACAGTGGCAGGAACATAGTTTCAGTGCTTTGGTACAGCTATGTTCTGGGCCTCCACCTTCTTTGGGAAGGAAAGCAGCTAGATTTAGTGCAGAGCAAGTTCTTAAGTAGCACCAGTTCTGCTAGCTGAGCACTACTGCATGGAAGGAGGGGTGCAATATTTGAATAGCAGGTGAAGGCTGGTATCTTCAGATCAGTATTAGTGAACTGAATTTTAACTTTGATATCATGAGACATGGTTATATAAACAAACTTACCAACTTAATACAAACAGTTGAATCTGATATGTCATTTCAAATTTTAAAAGTCTTTCACACATATTTTTTCTATCTCACAAAAGTCTGAAAAATACATTCTAGCAAGAGATAATAGAGCTTTAGTGATCTGGTACAGTTAGTTTTCTCATAAGCTATTAAGATAAGAGAGAAAATACAGAGAACCAAATTATATATTAACCCTTTTCTAGGACACAGAAATCACACATATTGTATCTTAAACAGCTAACAGTTATAACTACAGGTAAAACATTTTAAGTCGTGTGTTCTATCAACAAACCCAAATCAAATAATTTGTCAAAGATTTAAGTCATATGATAAGCATCCAAAAAACCCATTTAAGGGCTGGAGAGATGGCTTAGTAGTTAAGGCACTTGCCTTCAAAGCCAAAGGAACCAGGTTTGATTCCCCAGTACCCATATAAGCAAGAGGCACAAGGTGGCACATGCATCTAGAGTTGGTTAGTAGTGGCTGGGAGGCCCTAGCACACCTATTATCTCTTTCCCGATCTGCCTCTCTCTCTCTCTCTCTAATAAATAAATAAAAATAAAATATTTTTTTAAAAAAACATCTAAATATTTGCCCTTTTATTGGTTGTTTGTGTTTGAGATAGGATCTCACTCTAGCCCAGGCTGACCTGGATTTCCTTATGTAGCCCCAGGCTGGCATCAAACTCATGGCAATCCTCCTACATCTGATTCCCAAATGCTGGGATTAAAAGTATGTACCGCTATGCCCAGATAATTTTTGACCTTTTAATTGAGTCTGTAAGGCAATTTTGGGAGCAGACTTTAAGTTTGGCTTTTTTTTTCACCCTTAAGAACACCAGTCTGCCATTTCAATAAGCATGAGCAAGCATTTTCCTTTTAAAGCTAAAAATACAGAGATGAATTATTTTGAAAAACCTGTTCTTAGGGCTGGAGTGATGGCTTAGCAATTAAAGCACCTGCCTGTGAAGCCTAAGTATCCATGCTTGACTCTCCAGCTCCCATGTAACAGACGCACAAGGTGACACAAACACATAAGGTCGCACCTGTCCACAAGGTGGTGCATATGTCTGGAGTTCAATTACAGTGGCAGGAATTCCTGGAATACCAATTCTCTCTCTCTCTCTCACTCTCACTTTCTCACAGAGAAAAGGCCAGTCTGTTGAGCTTGCCTCAAAAAAAAAAAAAAAAAAATTAAAAACCTGTTTCTAGTAATTTAATATCTTCAAATTCATCCAGGTACCTGTGCACAATTTTCTGTGGTTTTAACCCTTTAAGCTATTTGTTGTTCTCCTTTCCAGATTTGTCACAGAGTCAGGGGCCAGCCTGTCCCAGGACAAGAGTCTTGGAGGACACATGAGATAAGCCTGCTTAGATCTGAGACAGAGGAGCTTGCCCTGTTTCTGGACTAGCTTTCAACAACAGCATTTGACAATTTGTTTATTTATTTATTTATTTTTAAACATTCATTCATTCATTTGAGAGAGGAAGAGAGAGAGAGAGAGAGCGTACATCTGGCTTACATCATTTTGTGCATTTGGCCTTACATGGGTACCGGGGAACTGAACCTGGGCAGTCAGGCTTTGCAAACAAGTGCCTTTAACTACTGAGCTACCACTCCAGCTCCAATAATTTATCTATATAATATATATTACAGTGAACAAGAAAAAGTGAGAGAAAACATATAGAGAGCCAAATAGTTCAATGTTAGACCTGATTAAAAGTCTCAATAGCCTTGTAAGGCACTTTTATTTGGTTAGAAAAGCTAGCACCTTTGGATCTCAGGATCATGCCCCCAGCTGGAGGGCAGCAGTTGTTCCCATGGCAGCCAAAATACTGAGATGGTATAGCATTCCCTGCATAAGTCTAGACTGTCTCTTTCAACAAAGAAAGACTGAACATAAGGTACACTTTAGGTCAATTACCTGTCTTTTTACAAAATAAATCTAATGTGAAATCTCACTAATATCAATACTTCCTACTGGAGGGCATTTTTCCTCTAACCTCCAGTTTATATTTAAGCCAGGTGAAAGTGTGAAAAATATCAGGAATTTGTTTAAGGTCTTTGGATCAAAGAGATCCCAATGGGTAAGTATGTAGTCCAGGGAGTCTATGCTGAAGACACATCTGTAAAACAAAAGATGATGTACTGGAAAGTCTCCCATATAGTTTTTGTTTTCTTCTTTAAGGTGTGCTCTGGACCCCTCCTTTTCCTCTTCTCGTGCATGGTCACAAAGAAAGCCAAGACCTAATACTAGTGTCTAGTGTCATGGTCTGGCTCCCCTGTGTCCTGTCTCCTCTCATTAGTGATGCTGAGAATGGCTGAACCTGTGGACTAACTACTCTCTTACTATTGGTATTCCATATACCTCTTAATATCTTATACCTAGATGAATTTTGTCTAGTTGACCTAACCCTATATGTGTAGAACCATTCTCAGAGTAATCGCATGACTTATCCCTTTCAGATTTGCTCAACCCCCAACATTGGAGGTGTCTTGCACACTCCTTTGGACTTATGCTAAGTTCCTAATAGTTTCTCCTGAAGCTAAAATCCCTCTGATGGCTCCATTCCTCAAATACAGTAGTTCCACCCTGACCCAGTCAGCAAGGAACACTGTAAGTAATGTCAAGTGCTCAGGGAATGGTTTCCTTCTCTTCTAGCTTGTCATATATTGCCTGAGGTTTTTGTTATCTAGAATGAGGAAAACCAGGGAGATGGCCTCTTTCATACAGGAGGGAATGGGTCTCCAATGGAGCTTAAATTGTGATTTCAAAAGATGGCTGCACAACATAAGGGAATGGTAATCCATGTACCCCATGGGTCTTCTCTTAGAGGGAAGTAAAGAAGGAACATGATGTCCCAGGTGAAATAAGTAGAGGAGCTCCCTGAGAGCAGAGTCTTTCTGGTCTCAATTTCTCTCTAAGCAGTGGAAAGGGCAAGAAATCTATAGAGAATATACCTGAGGGCTGGAGAGATGGCTTAGTGGTTAAGTCACTTTCCTGCAAAGCCCAAGGACCCAGGTTCAATTCTCCAGATCCCATGTAAGCTAGATGCACAAGGTGACACATGTGCCTGGAGTTTGTTTGCAGTGGCTACAGGCCTTGGCACACCTATTCTCTCTCTCTCCCTCTTTTGCTCCCTCTCTCTGTCTCTAACACATAAATAAGGTATTTTTAGAAAGAATATAGCTGAGCCAAAAGGAAATCTGTATTCTAGAAGATCATATATGTCCATAAGTCCCTTAAGAACATTGTTTATTTCTGGTGGGGACAGAAAGGCCTACCACTCATTCCTGGGGAGTTGGGTTCCTCAAAAAAAGGGAGAAAAGAAAACCAGCATGGAAACCCAGCCATGCTAGTCATAGCTAGGGGTTTCCTCCCAGTCTGGAAAACAAAATTGGAAATGGAAAATCATGGTCACTCTTTCTATTTCCTTCCCAGTTTGTCATGGTTTGGGCTGACCTTTAGATGAGTCTGAGTCTTCAGAAAGGGGGCAAATCCCAGAGGGTTCCCATCAAGATGTCACTATCTTGGGATTGGGTTTTTTTTTTTTCCACTGATTAAAGAATTAAAAGGAAGCTAGAAAGTCAAGCAGAGCAAAAATTTATTCAAAGTTTAAGAGAAGGAAAGAAGAGCCATAAAACAGAGGGTTCCCCCTTTTACTCTTTTTATTCAGTCCAGGAATATCGCCCATGGGATGGTGTCACATGTTTCATGGTGGGTCTTCCCTCCTCAGTTAAACCTCTCTAGAAACACTCTCACAGACATGCCCAGAGAAGAGTCTCCTAGGTGATTTTAAATTCAAGTTGACAATGATTAACCATAACATCATTCTAGTTTACTACAGGACAAAATTTTAACTATTTGCATTCTATATACCCTTAAAGTCTGCTTGAATATTTTAACCATAATTATTTTGTAGGATTTTTAGTTCCTTCCTTTTTTCCTTTCTTTCTTCCTTCCTTCCCTTCTTCCTTTCTGTTCCTTTTTCTTTCCCTCTCTTCTTTTTTCTTTATTTCTTTCTTCTTTCTTTCTTTCTTTTTTGCAACAAGTCCTCATGTATCCCACCCAGCCTGTCCTCAAACTTACTATGAAGCAGAGGATTAACTTAAATTTCTTATTCTTCTGCCCACCATATTATCCAGTGTTGAGGATAAAACCCAGGGCTCTGTGCATGCTAGGAAGGAACTGTGCTAACTGAGTCACCTCTAGAAACCCTCAGATTATTCTTTTATCTGGGCTTACCTGCTCTGCCTTTTCCTCATAGCAATTTTTGTTTTGTTTTTACTTTTTGAGGTAGGGTATTGCTCTAGCCCAGGCTGACCTGGAATTCACTCTGTGGTCTCAGGGTGGCCTTGAACTCATGTCAATCTCCTACCTCAGCCTCCCAAGTTCTGGGATTAAAGGTATGTATCACCACATACACCTAATTTGTTTTTGGAGATGGGGGTCTCATGTTGCTAAAGCTTGCCTCAAGCTTGCTATGTATAGTTGATGATGTCTTGAATGTCTGATCTTCCTGCTTTTACCTCTGGTGCTGAGGCTACGTGTATTTGCCACCACAATTTGCTTATGTGGTTCTAGAGATTGAACCCAGGCTTTGTGCATGCTAAGCAAGCTTTCTACCAATTGAGCTACATTCCCAGCCCGGTAGTTTATTTTCTTCTCTGAGTGTAATATCTTACTGTGAAATCAGCTGCTATCAAGTCTTTTCAGTGGAAGATACCTTTAAGTCTTCCTCTCTAGAGACCTTAAAGTTCTTGGCTGTTTTGGACCAATTTTTGTTAATTCCTTCATTATATAAGTATTACAAATTAGGTTAGTTACAGATAAAGGATCAGGCTTAGATTTCTGACTACTCACAAATTCATCTCTATTTAGAGTTCAGGAAATATTCTCCAATTTGTGGTGAAGATACTCAAAGTCCCATTTCACAGACAGCAAAACACTGATGCTAGTAATGGCTCAAATCAGATACTCCCAATAAATTCATGTGTTCTTACAGCTTAATTCTAAGCTGATGACAATTTGGGAGGTGGAGCCTTGCTGCAGTAGGTGTGTTGTTGGGGATAGGTTTATGGGTGTTGCAGTCAGCTCCTTCTTGCTAGAATCCAGCTTACTCTCTTGCTTTTTTTTTTTTTTTTCTACCTGCTGTAGCAGAGCTGATGTTCAGCCTCTGCTCATGCCATGCTTGCTTCTGCCATTATGAAACTTTTCCTCTTATCAGCTGCTTTTGGTCAGCTGGGTTGAACCAGCCCCCAAAAGGTAACTGCAACAGTGCTCCAGTGCCATGCCCAGTCTCATAACTGTGTGAGGCCTCAACTCTTTTGTTCTTGAAAATACACTAAAATATTAGCCATGGGTTCTCAAGATCCAGGTGCCATCTGTTGGCTGGATGGTCCCTTGCCTTTAAATTTTGCTTCTTTAGATCTTGATGCCTGACTCTCACTGCCCTGAACATTTCCTTTCTTCAGTTTAACCTTGACCATATAAGTCAATTTTGCTCCATTTTTTTCCCAGCATTTCTAGATGTTTTTAGCATGAAGGTGACCTGAACATGTTAGCTATATCAACCATATTGTCAACTAGTCTTCAAAAAGCATTGTAGTTACAGAAAACTTTATGGATAAATTTAACACACTACTTCAGAAATTATAATCAGAAATGCAGGGGAGTTTCTCTCTAAGTTTAGGGTAGGGTTTCCATTACTCTGCACTCAGTATGTGAGTATTTCTTTTTTAAAAAAAAATATTTTATTTATTTATTAGAGAGATAAAGGTAGATAGAATGGGCATACCAGGGCCTCCAGCCACTGCAAACAGACTCCAGATACATGCACCACCTTGTGCATCTGGCTTACGTGGGTCCTGGGGAATCAAACTTGGGTCCTTAGGCTTCACAGACAAGCACCTTAACCACTAAGCCATCTCCCCAGCCCTAATTTTATGCATATATATATATATATATATATATATATATATATATATATATATATTTTATTGACAAATTCTTTAATCGTAGACAATATCCCATGGTACTTCCCTCCCTCCCCCGTCCACTTTCCCCTTTTAAACTGCACTCTCTATCATATCCCCTACCCTTCTCAATCAGTCTCTCTTTTCAGTTTGATGTCATGATCTTTTCCTCCTATTATGATGGTATTATGTAGGTAGTGTCAGGCACTGTGAGGTTGTGGATATCCAGGCCATTTTGTGTCTGGAGGAGCACGTTGTAAGAAGCCCTACTCTTCCTTTGGCTCTTACATTCTTTCCACCCCCTCTTCCGCAATGGACCCTGAGCCTTGGAAGTTTCAGTGCTGAGCACTCCTCTGTCACCTCTTCTCAGTACCATGGTGCCTTTTGAGTTATCCCAGGGTTGCCACCATCTGAAAAGAGAAGCTTCTCTAACAAAAAGTGAGAGTAGCATTAATATATGGGTGTGGATGTTAAGAGAAGTGCTTACTGGGCAGTTTGGTGAGCATAGGTGAGTATTTCTTTATTCCTAAAGGTCATAGGATAATTAATGCGACAATATCACCTTACTAGAAGTGACTATTCAAGCAGCAGCAATATCATGTTGAGCCTGCTGATCAAGGGAAACTTCAAAATGATAAAACACAGAGAATAAATATGTAAATAAAAACAATTGATAATTTCCAGACAATCTTGATGGCTGAAGAAAGTAAAATATAGGTATATTTTGCTCAGATTGCAGAGAGATGATTTCTGGTTACTTGTGAGTGCTCAACTTAGATCTGCCTTCAGGCACTAGATAGTCCTGGAACTGGCACCTACTCTGTAGATCACACTGAGTTTGGCTGCCCTGACAATATAAGAGAGGCCACATATGCTCCTAACCTGAGTCTGCCTGTGATGCTGATATACCTAATAAGCATCTCGAGGACTGAACAATAGAGAGGGTGGGGCAGGAAGGGAGGGCAAGGGTTGGGGGACACAAAAATGGACCCAAATGGAAATGGTACCATAAAATCCTATATCCTGAAAGGCAGACTAAAATGTTGAACCTTCATCAAGTCCTTAGAGGAAACACCTGATTCACAGGTCCCTGGAGAGGGTATGATGAAGACTAACCTTAATCTTCTCCTGTTTCTCTTTCTCTGCCTCTTCTGTCTCTTCTCTCATTCTCTTTTATATTACATTTCTTTTTTTTCCTTCTTTTCCCATGGCGCTGGCCTGTAGCTCCCAGTACCATCATGTGGTTAACATCCACAATGAGTTGTTGATCAGAAAGATCTATAAGGTTTCCCAAGAGAAAATAGATTTCTGTCAGAGTACTTGATGACCTACAAAAGGTTAATGGTAAGACCCAACTGCCAAAGACACTATATGCTGTTGGTATGGAACATGGAGTGAGCTGGCTGGAATCTGGAAAAGAGTCAGTCCTCAGACAGTTAGCTTGTCTAGTGCCAGAAGGTGCTACATGAGCGACTGGAAGAAAGTGACCAAAAATGTCCAAGCAATGCATGATCTAAGTTTCTCAGCAGTAAACAACCTGACATGATGCTCACCCACATGCAATAGTGGCACACAGCCATGGTGGATAACCAACTGCTCCTGATTTGACTATCAGATCTACTCAATAGAATGGAACCCATAGCTGGAACTGGGAAACAAGTCAGAACCATATCCAAAAAATGAGCCCACTCTCCAATATAAAATTCTCTCTAAAATAATAATGGTTATCCCATTTATCTGGTGCTGACTTCTCTTTCCATTAGAGAACTTGCTTTTCTTTTTCAGATTGACACAGAACCTGAGGAGAGAATCAGTCCATCACACCTCACCAGGGCCCAGGCTGAAATCATAGAGTAATGGGGGAAATTAGCAAGAGTGCTGCTTTCTTGGTGAACCTGGCACCAACACAAGGGTGAAGGAGATAGACACAGAGAACACTCAACTTCTACCAAACAAGAGATCCAGAAACACAGAGGCTCCCAAAACCTTATCACTGAAGTAGACCTAAATGAACATGGCTCAGGGAAATTCACAGAAGAGGGTGCAGAAAGATTGTTAGAGCCATAAGTTGGGACATTATGCACAGAGACATTGCCTCTTCCCCATAACTGATGGCTACCCCCACAATACATGAACCACATTCCCCAATGAGGAGGGTCCGTTGGAGGTGGGGAGGACAGGGAGGAAGCTAATGATGGTACCAGCATGACTGTATACACACTATCTACATAACTAACAAAAAAGAAAGAAACTAAAAAACAAAAGAGAGAGAGGCCACATATATATGTACATAGATTTTTTTTTCTTTACCATCAGAAATGTTCCCAGTAAGTAAGGCAGGTGAAGAAATATTTTCACCCATCTGCTGGCAGATGAGCTGAGAACTGCCATCTTTCCAAACTGCTTCCTGCACACAACATAATTACAGGGCTTGTGAGGTATGGCTGGAAAACAATATGCCTGAAGGGATCTAGAGAGACAGTGGAAGTATGTGATGATTGAAAATGGGGGAGGGGAAAACCTGTCATGCAAAGACAGGCAGAATGAAGAACTAGTACCAAAATGATCCAAGCAAAGCAGGAGCTGAGGCAGGCATCCAAGAGATTGTGTTTGATCTTCATTTTTAAATATCATACATGTAGTTTAGGGCTGAGAAGCTAAAAATAGATACTGCTCCACATAACCCACTCCCTCTAATTTCTTATGGTAATTCCCAAATAGTTTATGTCTTTTCCTACCATCATGTACATGAGGGACAGTATTTTTAAATGTCCTAGAAATAAAAAGATAGACGTTAAAGTCATAGGTTTATATGAGTAATCTATTAATATATGTTCGATATAAATCAACAAAGTTTATTATATTTTGCCCTCATAAAGTATGTATGGATAAAGTACTCATCGCTCACAGCAGAGTACCTGACTTCTATCCCTTCATTCCATGTAAACAGCCAGAAGCCTTAGTGAGCTTCTGTAACCCTGCACTGGAGATGGAAAGCAGAGACAGGAGAATTTCCAGAATTTCATGACTCCTGCAGCAAAGAAGAACCAAAAGCAGAGTGCCAAATCAGAGAAAAGTCCTGCTTCAAATGTTCAAACAAGGTGGGAAGTACCCACCTGAAAGCTGTCCTCTGACCTTCACACATGCACCTGGGCATGCATGTACCTGGCCATGCCCAGCATATGACCTTCCCACATGCACCCAGGTGTGCTTGGCATATGCGCACACACAGATTCACATATACATGCACACACAAAAATAAGTTTAATTTTTTTTTAAAAGAAGTATTTAAGCCTGTGGATCTGATAATAGAGTGCTTGCTAATTATTCATGAAGCCCTGGGTTTATTCACCAGCACCACATAAAACTGGGTGCTATGGCATATACCTACAATCACAACACTTGGGAGGTAGAGGCAGAAGGAACATAAGTTCAAGACTCTCCTTGGCTACATAGTGAGTTTGATGCCAGCCTGGGATACATGAGACCCTGTCTCAAAAACTAAAAAAAAAAAAAGAGAGAGAGAGAGAAGAAGAAAGAAGAAGAAGAAGGAGAAAGAAGAAGAAGGAGGAGGAGGAGGAGGAAGAGGAGGAGGAAGAGAAGGAGGAGAAGGAGGAGAAGGAGAAGGATGAGAAGGAGAAGAAGAAGAAGAAGAAGAAGAAGAAGAAGAAGAAGAAGAAGAAGAAGTAGTAGTAGTAGTAGTAGTAGTAGTAGTAGTAGTAGTAGTAGTAGTTATGGCTGGGGAGATGGCTCAGTGGATTACATTCTCACAGCTCAGCTGGAGTGCCAGAGTTTGATTCCAAGACCTGACATGAAAGCATGCTGAGGCTGATAGCAAGATGGTTAGAAGAGATATAAACATGCATGCATGTGTGCACACACAGATAAATAAGAAAACACAATTTAAAACAGAATAGTTTAAAGATAATACTCTAGATGCTTTCTATCATGGGCATTATTGGTTATAAGTCAAGTACAATGGATTTGAATGCTGCATATATTTAGTCTTATAACAGCATATAAATCATGATTGAATGTGTTTAGTATTTTGAAACAAGTCTGTATATAAAGCAAAGCACTAAAATCCATGTACATTGTAGTTTTTTCTTCTCTAACTAATAATACTGCATTTACTTGACAACTTAGATTGATTTCCATGATTTGGTCATTTTCTTTTCTTTTGTTTTTCCATAAGTTCTTCTGTATACCTATTTATTACATTCTTGGACTAAATTTTCATGTCTTACTTTTCCCTCTTGTTTTTGGACAGTGTATCTACTTTTCCCACTTTCCAGTGTTAATCAGCTTGCCTTCATTGGGACAAAAAACAAAAATGAAGTTAAAAGGAAAGATTCATCTTGGCTCAAGACTTTAGAGGTCTGTCTGTGGTCATAAGGCTTCCTTGTCTCAAGTAAAATTTACAGGGATATGGAGAGAGAGCAGCATTTCTACCTGTACCTTTGTCCTCTTGAAACTCATATCTTTTTGGATGCTAAGAGATGCTCTCAGAAATTCTTTAAGGTAAGAGAAATTTTTGGTACCTCTGTACCAAATAACTCAGTTGAAAAGGACATAGGTACTGAATGGGTGTCTGAGAGGGAGAGAGAAGAGAGAAAGGTGGACTCAAGGTTCTGCCTTCATGGCTGGGCAGGGAGTGCTGGCTGCCAGTCATAAGAAATACAAAAAGAAGTCCAAGTAGTAAGTGATGATTAATAATGTAAGTTTTACTTATAGCTTTCTTGAGGTATAATCTACATATAACGAACTGCACATATTTGAATTATAAAATATGGTAGGTTTTAACATAGGTCTATATCCATGAAACCATACCATGCCAATATAATGATCATCCTCAAAATTTTCTGCTGGACCCTGGATGCCTGCTGTGGAAGCAGGCCTTTTGTTCCAGCTTCTTGATTGACTGGCCCCAGGGTGGCCAGAGGGTGCACATGTGGAGTGAGTAGGCCAGAGCTCCCTGTTAGTTCTCCACCTCCCAGTTCTCTGGCCCCAGTACCCCTGATGCTGGCTTGGGGCAGCCTGGACCCTGCGTGTGTACTGAGAAGCAGGCCTTTTGCTCTGGCTTCCTGATTTACTGGTTCCTGGATCCTCAACTCCCAGATCCCCTGTGCCTGAGTATGCATGCACAGAGTGAGTAGGCCAGAGCTCCCTGTTAATTCCCCACCTCCCAGTTCCCTGGCCCTGGTAAGCCTGCTGTGGACTTGAGGTGGCCTGGACCCTGTGTGCATGCTATGGAAGCAGGCCTTTTGCTCCAGTTTCCTGATTGACTGGCCCCTGTGTCCCCAATTCCCTGTTCCCATGAGTCAGAGGATGCACAGGCAATGGTGGGAGCTGGCCTTTTCCTTCTGGCTCCTCAGATTCCTGGCTCCTGGTTCCCCAACCCCTGTTCCCCTATGCTAAAAAGTTAAGTGAGTAGGCCTGAGCTCCCAGTTCTCCATTTCCCGTTCCCCAGGTAGCCTTTATACACTTGCAGCCTCCACAATCTGCACATCTGCACTTATAATTCCATCCTATTCAAATCCACTTCACATTTAAAAGAGAACACTCATTGAAGATCCTACAAAGACAAATACTTGCTTTCTCCTTACTAAAATAAGATGTTCACCCTAAAATAGGTAGAACACAATGCAAAAATTCAACAAAAGTCAGAAAACTGAGAGACTTCCACAAGGATTCCTAGTCCTACAATGGAAGCCTCTAATGAAAACATAGAGAAAACAACAGAAATTGAATCCTAAAATGAAAACGCAATAAGCTATGTGACCTTGATCAAGCAAATTGCTGAACTGGATGCAAATCATCAAAAAACCAACAACTGCATAAATGAAATTTAGTAGAATCATCTCTTAGAGCACACAGATTTTGTCACCAGACTTTACATAATTGAAGAAAATGAGAGAGGCCTCAAAAGAGAGATAAATGCATTGAAGGTGATTCAACAAATAGAGGATCTGAATAAATAGCTGATTAAGTTTAATCAAGACATGATCAAATGCAAGAATGAGTTTCAGGAAGCATCAAGAAAATTAGACTTCAAGCTAAAATAGTACATCAAAAAAAAGATGGACATGTTTCAAAAAATCACAGAAAACAAAAATCAAATAGAGCTTTAAAAAACCTCTCTAGAACCCCTCACTAACAGAGTCACTCATGTGGAAGACAGAACCTCTGACATGGAAGACAAGACAGAAGAAATTGATTGGGAGTCCAAAAATTTTCAAAAATATCATGCAAACAGAATATGAGGGAACTGTGGGATACCCCCCCAAAAAAACAAACAAACAAACAAAAAACCCATCCAGATCATTGATATACCAGAAGGAGAAGAAATCCAGGCCAGAGAAATAGAAAACATATTCAACAAAATTATTGAAGAAAAATTTCCCAGTCTTGCAAAAGAGAGGCCCATCCAGATACAAGAAGCTCACAGAACACCAAACAGACAGGACCAAAACAGAAACACTCCAAGGCACATTATAGTTAAAGCTCTTAACAATGAAAACAAAGAGAGAAAGAGCTAAAAGTAGCAAGGGAGAAACAACTCACTACATACAAAGGCATTCCCATTAGAATTACCTCAGATTTCTCAATGGAAACACTGAAAGACAGAAGGGCCTGGAATGGAACACTTCAGAGTCTAAAAAACTATGGCTTCCAACAAAAACTACTGTACCCAGCAAAAGTATCTCTCATAATAGATGGTGAAAAGAAAATTTTCCATGAAAAAAAAGTCAGTGCTATGATTATATGAACACAAAGCCAAACCTACAGAGAATGCTTCAGAGAATACTCCACACAGAAGAGTCAAACAAGCAATCTCAAGTGCCTACAAGAAAATCACAATAACCAAAACTAGAGCAGGCTCAAAAAAGTACAAAGCCCAAGAAAGCACCAAACCCCATAATGGCAGGAATTAAATCAAACCTCACAGTTATAACCTTGAATATTAGCAGTCTTAACTCACCCATTAAAAGACACACGTTAACAGAGTGGATCAGAAAAATGGATCCGTCTAACTGCTATCTTCAAGAGACCCACCTCATCACTAAAAACAGACATTTCCTCAGGGTGAAAGGATGGAAAGTGATATTCCAAGCAAATGGAAATAAGAAATAAACAGGTGTTGCTATATTAATAGCTGATAAAATAGACTTCAAACCAAAAGTATTAAAAAGGGACAAAAAGGCCACTTCTTATTAATCAAGGGAACAAATCAACATGAGGACCTCACAATCCTAAATCTATATGCACCAAACACAGGTACACCACAGTTTATAAAACAAAACCTACTTGACAACAAAACACAAATAAACACCAACACCTTCATAGTTGGGGACTTCAGTACTCTACTATCATCAATAGATAGATCATCCAGCTCAACATTTACAGAAATTCCACCCCATTTCTAAAAATACACATTCGTTTCAGCAGCCCATGGCCATAAAACATGCCTCCATAAGTTCAGGAAATTGATGTAACTTCCTGTATCATATCAGGTCACAATGCTTTTAAATGCTAGAAATTAACAAGAGACACATCAGGAATTCCACAAGCTCCTGGAAACTGAACACCACACTTTTAAACAATGAATGGATTATGGAAGAAATCAAAAAGAAAATGTAAGCTTTCTGGTATTGAATGATAATGAAAACACAACTTATCAAAAATTATGGGACACAACAAAGGCAGTCCTTGGGGGTGGGGGGAGTGTAAACTTTCTGGAATTGAAAGAAAATGAAAACACAACTTACCAAAACTTACTGGACACAATGAAGGCAGTCCTAAGGGGAAAACTCATATCACTAAATGCCTTCATAACAAAGATAGAGAGATCCCAAATTAATAATTTAACCACCCACCTAAAAGGAGTTAGAAAAGCAAGAAGAATCCAACCCTAAGAGCTCCACATGGAAAGAAATAATCAAGATGAGAGCAGAAATTAATGAATTGGAAACTGGGAAAACAATTAAGAAAATCAATGAAAGAGCCGGTTCTTCGAAAAAAAAAAAAAAAACACAATAATAACCCTTGGCTGATTTTATCAAATGAAAAAAAGAATAAATGACAAAGGAGAGGCTACAACAGTCATCAATGAAATTGGAAGACTCATCAGGGCATACTTCCAAAACCTCTACTCTCCAAAATTGAATAACCTGGAGGAAAAAGATGAATTCCTAGACCCATACCACCTACTAAAGCTAAACTCAGAGCAGATTAATCTTCTAACAAACCTATCACATTCTTTGAGATTGAAAAGGTAATCAAAAACGTTCCCAAAGAGAAAAGTCCAGGACTGGATGGTTTCTCAGTCAAATTCAATCAAACCTTCATTGAAAAACTGAAACCAATTTTTTTTTCAAAGTACTTCACACAGTTGGAGAACAGGGAATGCTCTCCAATTCCTTTTATGAAGCTAGCATCACCCTAATCCCAAAGTCAGACAGAAATATAATAAGACAAGAAAACTATAGGCCTATATCCCTGATGAACTTAGATGCAAAGATCCTGAACAAAATCCTTGCAAACCAAATTCAACAACACATCAAAAACATTATCCATATTGACCAACAGTGTTCATCCCAGGGACACAGGGATGGTTCAACATATGGAAATCAGTCAATGTAATACATCACATAAATGAATTTAATCACAAGAACCACATAATAATTGTAATAGATGCAGAGAAGGCCTTTGACAAAATACTACATCATTTCATGATTAAAATGCTGGAGAGCATTGGCATGGAGGGTCTAGATCTCAACACAATAAAAACTATATATAAAGCACTTAGAGCCCAAATAATACTTAATGGGGAAAGACTCAAGGAGTTCCCAATGAGATCAGGAACAAGACAGGGTACCCACTCTCACCACTGCTCTTCAACATAGTACTAGAAGTACTAGCCCAAGCAGTAAGAGAGGAGAAAGAAGTAAAAGGGATACAAATTGGAAAGGAAGAAGACAAATTAGCCCTATTTGCAAATGACATGATTCTATGCATGAGACCCAAAAGTCTCCACATCAAAACTTTAGGTGGTTAACTGCTTTAGCAATGTAGCAAGATACAAAATCAACACACAAAAATTAGTATCCATTCTATATGCAAAGGATAGATATAAAAAGAAAGAAATCATTGAGGCGGTCCCATTTTCAATAATCACACACACACAAATCAAATACCTTGGAATAAGACTACCCAAGGATGTGAAACACTTAAACAATGAAAACATAAGAACATTCAAGAAAGAAATTAAGGAGGACTTGAGCAGATGGAAAGACTTCCCATGTTCCTGGATAGGTAAAATAAATATTTCAAAAATGGCAAGTCTACCAAAAGCAAAATACAGATTCAATGCACTACCAATAAAAATTCCAGTATCATTCTTCACAGAGATAGAAAAAAGTGATCTCAAAATTCACATGGAATGGCAGCAGTCTTTGGATATTCAAACATATACTCAGTAAAAGAAACACTTCTGGAGGTATCATCTTACTTGACCTAAAGCTATACCACAAAGTAATAGAAACAAAACCAGCATGGTACCAACATAAAAACATACATATAGACCAATGGAACAGAATTGAAGACATGGCCCTTAAGTCAGGTAATGACAGCTACTTGATTTTTACAAAGGTACCAATAATATAGACTGGAGAAAAGACAGCATCTTCAACAAATGGTTCTGGACAAATTGGATAACCACATGAAAAATGAAACTAGACCCTTATCTCACCATACACAAAAATCAGCTAGAAATTGATTAAAGACCTCAATATAAGACCTGGAACTCTTCAACTACTAGAAGAAAAAAATAGGTGGGACTCTCCGTGATATAGGAGTGGGAAAGACTTCCTGAGCAAAACCCCAGTAGCCTAGGAAATTAAGCAGTCACTCAACCAAATGGGATTTCATGATGCTAAAAAGTTTTTGCACAAACATATCATAATCAGAGCCAATCGATTACCCACTAAATGGGATACAATTTTCACCAGCTTTACCACAGATACAGAGGCCTAATATCCAGAATGTACAAAAAACTCAAAAAACTAAACAATAAAAAACCAAACAACCCACTCAAAAAATGGTGAAGAGAATGGGAACAAATAAAATGGCTAACACACACTTAAGAAAATAGACTTTTACCAGCTTAGTGGTTTCTAGTACCTATTTTTGGTTCCATTTCACACATAAGTCTATACATTTGTAGCTAGGATCCACATATGAGAGAGAACATGTGACATTTGGCTTTCTGAGCCTGAGTTACCTCACTTAACATAATCCTTTCCAGATCCATCCATTTCCCTGCAAATTTCATAATTTCATTTTTCTTATTCAACATCCCTAACCATCAGGGAAATTTAAAATGACTATGATATTCCACCTTACTGCAGTAAGAATGGTAATCATTAAAAAAATAAAACAACCAAACAACAATGAATATTGGTGAGGATGTGGGGCAAGGGGAACCTTCATCCACTGTTGGTGGGAATGTAATCTTGTATGACCACTATGGAAATCAACATGGAGATATCTGAAAAAGATGAATATAGAACTACCAACAGACCTAGTTTTCCCTTACTTGGCATTTACCCTAAATGGTCCAGCTTTACTACAAAGATATTTGTCCAACCATGTTCATAACTGCTCAATTCATAATAGCTAAGAACTGGAATCAACCCAAGTGCCCATTATTGGACAAATGGATAATGAAACTATGGTACATTTACATAATAGAACCCTACTCAGCAATAATAAAAAACAATACAATGAAATTTGTAGGAAAATAAATGTACTTAGATCATACTCAGCGAACACATGCAATCACAGAAAGACAAATGCCACATGTTCTCACTCATCTGCATTTCCTAATGTGGATCAACTTGAGTTGCTGGCATACCAGATAGGCAACCTTAGGCCCAGACAATAGGGATGGAAGGATTTGTGAGAAGGGGGAGGTTGAAGGGAAATAAACACAAAACTAAACCCTAAATAAACTGGTACCATAGCAATCTTTTTCCTTGAAGGTAGACTAAAAGATTTAACAACAGGTGCATAGGGGGTGCACCCAAAAAGAAGGGCCATGGAGAGAGTGGGATGAAGCCCAAACTTAAAATTTTTGGCTCTGACCTGTAACTCCCAGTACCAGAAATCAGTGCTACCCACATTGAGCTGTTTATCAGAGAGACCTATGAGGTCTCCCAAACAAGACAGGCTTCTGTCAAAGCACTTAATTACCCATCTGAGGTAAAAGGTAAGACTATATTTCTGAAGACACCATATGCTGCCAACACAGAACACGGAGAGACCTGGCTGGAATCTGGAAGAGAGCCAGTCCCCAGACAGTTAACCTGTCTAGTGCTAAAGAGTGCTACATGAGCTACTGGGGGAAAGTGGCCAACAATGGTGTGAGCAAGCATGAGTCCAAGTTACTCAGAAGCAACCAGCCTGACAAGAAATACACACCAATGCAATGGTGGCACATAGCCTTGGTGGGTAACCAATGGCTTTCTGATTGGCTAAGAGATCTACTCAGTGGAAAGGAACCCATATCTGGAACTGGGAACCAGGTCTGAATCCTATGGAGACAAAGATTATGCTCCCCAATGTCAAGCTCCCTTTAGTCTTTGACTAAAAGAGGGACTACATCCCTCAAAACTTCCCTAAATTAATAATGCTTATCCAATTTAACCTATGCTGACTTTACTCTCTATTGAAGAATCTGTTTTTCTTTTTCAAGAGGCATTGAGGCCTGAGGAGATAATCCACCCCCACATCTCAGTCAAGACCCAGGTGAAACCACAGAGGAATTGGGGAGATAAGCAAGAGTGCTATTTCCATGGTGAGCCAGACAATCAGTGCCAGGGTGAAGGAGACAGATGCTGAGGATACTCAACCCCTACTAAAGCAGAAATCTTGAGGCTCCCAAGAGCTCATCACTGATAGCCAGGCATGGTGGCGCATGCCTTTAATCCCAGCACTTAGGAGGCAGAGGTAGGAGGATTCCTATGAGTTCAAGGCCACCTTGAGACTACAAAGTTAATTCCAGGTCAGCCTGGGCCAGAGTGAAACCCTACCTTGAAAAACCAAAACAAACAAAACAAAACACCCAAAAAACAAAAGAAAAACATACCCACCAAAGTTCAGGGAATTTTTTGGAAGAGGAAGGTAGAAAGATTGTAAGAGCCACAGGGTGGGACATCAGGCCTGGAGGTATTGCCTTACCCCAATAACTGCTGCTCCCATAATGCATAACCCACAATCCTATAGGGAATACCAGCAACCCCACAGAGGAGGGCCCCAGTGGAATTGGGGCAGGGAGGAGGACAAAGATAATACCAACACATGATGTACCCATAAAAAGTATGTTCTTTCTTTTTTCTTTTTGGCAAGCCCAAAAGACTGGTCTTTTTTGTGAGAGAGAGAGAGAGAGAGAGAGAGAATTGGCATGACAGGGCCTTCAGCCACTGTAATAGAACTCCAGACATGTGTGTCACTTTGTGCTCATGTGTGATGCATGCATCACCTGGTGCATCTGGCTTATGTGGGACCTGGAGAGTCAAACATGGGTCCTTAGGCTCCACATGCAAGTGCATTAACTGCTAAGCCATCTCTTTGGCTCTGAAGTATGTTCTTAGTACATTTTTTTCTGATGCTTCTCTTTTATTTATTCTTCCCTTGCTCCCTGCAATCTCAGGGAACCACCAATGTGTTTTGCCTCGACCAGCAAGGAAGACGCAACACTCGGACTCTTCTTTCAGCAGTTTATTCAGGAACCTTGAACAATCTTCTGACTGACTGACTGACTCACTCACTCACTGACTGACTCACTGACTGCCTCACTCACTGACTCACTGACTCACTCACTCACTCACTCACTCACTCACTGACTGCCCGACTCACTCCCCCACTCACTCACTCACTCACAGACTCACTGCCTCACTCACTGCCCCCAGGACAAGCCCGCCCAAAGCTTAAGCCTTTGAACAGCCAACCCTGGTAAGCCACGTGGTGAATGCAGATAGGTCCACATATGCGGAAGCAAGCCTAGATCACGGCCCAAGCCAAATAAGGACTTGTTTATCCAGGAGAGCACTCACCATCGAGAAGGCAGAAGGCGGAAGCCAGCGCCATCTTTAAGGCGCGGCACCTCGCAGCTCTCTACAGTTCCCCCTTTTATGTTTTAAAACAAGCCACAGGTAAGAGTAGAGGTCTGATCTCTGATGATGCGTATTTTTGCAACCCTGATGCCTTTTTCTCAGAGGTGGGATCTGGGGCATCAACCCGCATGCTATCAAACATGCTCTTCTCTGGATTTCTAGGGCTAACCCAGAGTGCAGTGCTTAGCCTCGCAACCTGAGCAGGAAGAAGATTAACTTTTAATTGTAGCCAGCCAGACTTAGGGGGACTGTGCAGCCTCTATGGCAGTAAAGGCTTGAATGATCATAGTTGCATCCCGTCATTGCGTGACCCTGATTTTACACAGACACCACAAGCAAACCAGAGAGACCGGTAACAGAAGGCCTGCTAAAGAGCACCCAAACCCGCCCATTCCTTCAGATGATTCATAGCGGAGATCAGCCAAGATGACAATCCAGAGGCAAAGGAGAGGTCCATGCGGGCAGAATTCACATTAACTACAGCCAGTCTCAGTTCTCTTAAGGTATCTTCAAATTCAAGCGACCAATTCTGTAATAGAAAACTAGACAAAAATCTGGATAAATTTGCAGCCCTAGTATAATTTATATATTTTGAGTTAACTGAGCCACGGCGGCTGCGAGGCTAGCATTGGTCAAAACACTGGCAAGGGGAAGCTGGTTATTATACCCATAAGCCCGCCCCCAACAATACTCTGCCTCCAGGAGGTGTTAATTCCCAAATTGCCATACTGGGAACCTAGCATTCAGAACATTTGAAGTTTATGGGGGACACCTGAATCAAACCACCACATTCTGCCCCTGGCCCCCGTAAACTGATAACCGTATATGATGTAAAATGTAATGCATTCATGCAAATTTAAAGGTCCCCATAGTTTTTATCAATTCCAATGATGTTCATACGTCCCCATAATCCAAGGTCTTTTAACAACATTCACACTGCAAAGGATGGAGGATGGCATTGGGCAAAGCAAAGAAATATATTATTTTTTTTTTTTTTTATTTTTTAAGAGACAGGGTCTCACTGTGTAGTCCTGGCTGCCCTGGAACTCACTATGTAAACCAGGCTGGCTTTGAACTTGTGGTAGTCCTGCTCTGCCTCCCATGTGCTGGGATGGCCTGAGCCACCACACCCGGCTTTTTTCCCGGGATTCCCCCTCTCTCTCTTTTTTTCCCCTTTTTTTTTTTTTTTTGATCTTTTCATTTGTTTTATGAGAGCCTGCAGCCCTTCTTAAGAATCCATAGACTCTGAATCTTCTAGCTCAAGTGTTGGATATAAGTTGTTCTTTGTTTTTGCCTCTTTTTCACTGTTTGCCTGTTCCGACCTTTCTTCCTAACATCTCTAAGGCAGTTCCTCACTAACCTCCAGATCGATCTTACCCCGCCCTTAAGGGTGCCTTGGTCTGCTGCAAAATCAAGATCTTCGCCCAAATTTTCCCATGAAGGGATTGTAAGACTTCCAGAGCACGCAAACCAAGGGGCTATGGCATCACATTCCTCCAGGAACCTCTCCAGGGTACTCCCCTTTATCTTTAAGTTTTTTGAACGAAGCAGCTCATTCAGAGCCAAAAAATTGGAGTGCAGTGAGAAGCGCCCATGGCTAAATTTGTAAAAAAATTCTTTTAAAACTTTTACTTTTGGTTCGCTACCACACATGAACTCTTCCTGCTCCCTCTTTTTCTACCGAGAGGAGCAAAATTCCCGCTTTTTGTCGAGAGGGATTCCCACCTTACCTGGGAACTTTCCTGCTCCCTCTTTTTCTACCGAGAGGAGCAAAATCCCCACTTTTGTCGCGGATTCCCACCTTACCTGGGAACTTACCAGTGCACTGCCCTGACTGCAGAAAGTTCTGAGTCCCTCTTCGGACTCTTCTTTCAACAGTTTATTCAGGAACCTTACTTTTTCTTTTAGATGTTTTACTCGAGCGCTCTTCTCTCACTTCCTCTAAAAATTTTTTTTTAACTGCTTCTGAATCATTCTCGTTTGCCCTATGTAATATGACTAGACACACTACAACACAAATACACCACATGAGGTTAACCAACTTTTATACACTAATAAGACACACGAACAAATATACATTAATTGGCCGGCTATCATTCTTAAGAAATCTTCTCACTGCGTTTCCTCTAAGGAAACCTTATTGTGGCACCTTTTAGAAACTAAAACAATGCAAACTCAACCACCATCAGCAGTCATCAAACTTCTGCAGTTCAAGTTCAATATAGCCTTGAAAAGCAGGTTCCTTCTCCAGTCAGCTCTTTCCAAGAATTTGCATTTTTTACAGTCTTTCCTCAGGCATCCTCTCCATTGTTTTAATGTAAATCAAGTCAGGCCACCTTCCTTCCACCTTCCTTAAGATTGCTAATGCGTTGACAATAGCAGCTCCAGTAACCTAAAACCAGTCTCAGTGCCTCTGCTTGAAGTTTTCCAACTTAAAATCTTAAAATCTCAGTCCAATATCTTTAGCCAAGCACATCAGTCCATTACAAATTTAACTTTGATCAAACTTTCTGGGCCTGGATAGCAGAACGTAGCCATCCCTTATGCAACCCTAATACTGGAAGATGTATTGCCCATTTTGCTATGGGACCTTATCGTCTCTCTACCGGAGAACTTGCCTTTACCCTTTTTGTCCACTTATCTGGAACTTACCAGCTAGCTGCCCTGCAAGTTCTGAGGTCCCCGTACGGGCCACCATTTGTCGCATCCGCCTCGACCAGCAAGGAAGACGCAACACTCGGACTCTTCTTTCAGCAGTTTATTCAGGAACCTTGAACAGTCTTCTGACTGACTGACTGACTGACTGACTCACTCACTGACTGCCTCACTGACTGCCTCACTCACTGACTCACTGACTCACTGACTCACTCACTCACTCACTCACTCACTCACTGACTGCCCGACTCACTCCCCCACTCACTCACTCACTCACAGACTCACTGCCTCACTCACTGCCCCCGGGACAAGCCCGCCCAAAGCTTAAGCCTTTGAACAGCCAACCCTGGTAAGCCACGTGGTGAATGCAGATAGGTCCACATATGCGGAAGCAAGCCTAGATCACGGCCCAAGCCAAATAAGGACTTGTTTATCCAGGAGAGCACTCGCCATCGAGAAGGCGGAAGGCGGAAGCCAGCGCCATCTTTAAGGCGCGGCACCATAAAATACTGAATCTATTGGGGGCTATCTATTCAAACTACCACTGTCCCCAATGTATTCAGTGTTTTATTAGTTTGTAGTTTGCATCCACAGCTGGAGGCAGTGTCAGTGGGTGGATCTTAGGGTCCAGCCCTAAGGTGTGATGGTGGATTTGAAATTCCAATCGAAAAATATACAAAGTGTCTAGTTCCACCTGGAGTTCATGAAGTGTACTGTGTGGCTTTCAGCTTTTTGGGGCTTGTGGCTTCTCTCTCTCTGCTTAGACCTATGAAGCAGGCCACCTTATTCTATTATGGAACTTCCCCTGGATCTGTAAGCTTTAATAAATCCCTTCCTCCATAACTGTGCCTGGTCTAGAAGTTCATCTCAGTGAACCTGAAGCTATCTGCAACACACCCTTCTTTCTCTCTCTCAATCTCTTATCCAATATACTTGGACACTTGGGGACAAAATGTTTCAGATTTTTTAATTTGGGTATGATTGAGTATCCCAAATTCAAAAATACCAAGTCTGAATTGCTCTGAAGTCTTTCTGAGAGTCATATCAGTATTAATTCCTTTTTGTTTGCCTTGTTTCATTCAGCAACATTATTTTCAATCCACACACACATGTGTGTGTGTTTTATGTTGTTTTGTTTTTCAAGGTTGTCTTGCTTTAGCCCAGGTTGACCTGGAATTCACTGTGTAGTCTCGAGGTTACCTCAAACTCACTGTGATCCTCTTACCTCTGCCTCCTGAGTTACTGGGATTAAAGGGTGAACCACTATGCCCAGCAGGTTTGTTTTGTTGTTGGGCAATAGCCTACTTTGTGGATATGCTACTTTTTTATCTGATCATCTAGCACTGGACATTTGTGCACTTTCTAGTATGACACTATCACACAAAAAACTACCATGAGAATTTGCAAGCCATACCAGTCTTTGTGTGGACAATGTGCTCTTTCTCTTGGGAGTACTTCCACTTAGAGTTTGAATAAAAGCCTATGAGTGAACAAGTTGAGTTAGTTGTAACTTTTAAAGGAACTGCCAAAATAGTTTCCAAGGTCATTGTGTCACTTTACATTCCCAACAGCAGTTTAAGAGAGTTCAGTTGCCCACCTCCTTGCCAACATATGGAATAGTAACGCTTTTTAGTTTTAGCCATTCTAGTGTATAAGTATTGATGTCTTAGTGTGGATTTTATTTGCATTTCCATAATAAGAAATGCTACACTTTTCATTGTGTTGATTTGCCATAGGTATATCTTCTAATGAAGTATCTGGGCTCATGGTTCTCCATCTTCCAGTCCTTGGTTCCTGGTTCCCTGTTTCCCAGTTCCTCTGTGGCTGGTATGGGGTGGCTGGGCCCCTGCACAGTGTAGCATGGAGGAGAATATGAGGAGAACAAGAATACACCAAGAAGAGAGATCTGACTGTCTACCAGAGGATGGGTCACCTCCACCTTATCTGCCCAGGCACAGAAGTCATTACAAGGGAAGTAGTGACTTCACTACTTCTGTCACAGCAAGCCTGAAAACCAGCTTGAGGGAAATGGTGACAGAAGCGTGGTCACTAAAATCTCATAAACACAGAGAGACAGTCTATAGAGAAAGCAACACTAAATCAGATCTCTATTTTGCACACCAAGGCTCAGGGAGCCTCACAGAAAAGGGGTTGGAAAGATTGTAAGAGCCTCAGGGTGGGTGGGAATAGCCTGAGACAGAATGTTTCCCACATCCCTCCAGAGACTGACTAAAGTCTCCATGGTCCCCACAATGAATATCAATAACCCCACCAAAGACCCACAGCAGAATTGGGGCAGGGGAGATGGGGCCTATGTGTGCAACCTTTTTTATTAAAAAAGAATAGTTCAAAAAATCAAATCAAATCAAAGCTGGGCATTGATGGCATTGCCATTAGTCACAAAACTCAGGAGGCAGAGGTTGGAGGATCACTATGAGTTTGAGGCCAGCTTGGTACTACAGAGTGAATTCCAGGTCAGTCTGGGACAGAGTGAAACCCTACCTGTAAAAAAAAATTCTTGGAATGGCTCAGGAGGTAAGAGTGCTTCCTGTGTAAGTAGGAATACCTAAGCGGTACTGAAACTTCCTGAGTAGCCTCATGTAATTACGTTATAACCATGGGCAATTTACTTCATCCAATCATGTTCCTTGAACTTGATTTTCCTGGGGAAGAAATTGAGTTGAATTTTGATGTTGTCCATTTTTTTGTTTCTAATATAATCCAGAATCTTTACCACATACTTTAATGCATAGTGAGTTATGTTACTTATAGAGCATTATTGCATCAGTCCTATGCTTTTTTACAGTGTCACTTCTATGTTTTTCTACATCTTTTGTTGTATTACTGTATCACTCCTACGATTATAAATATCTTATGTAGTATCATTCCTCTGTATCTTATATTGTATTACTGTATCACTACTACATTTTTTGTGTAGCCATATGTAGTATGGTTGCATCCCTCTTATGTTTTTATGTATTTCATATAGTATTACTGTATCTATCCTATTTTTTTCAAAGCAGGTTCTCACTCTAGTGCAGGTTGACCTGGCACTCACTCTGTACTCACAGGCTGGCCTGAAACTCACATCAATCTTTCTACCACTGCCTTCTGAATGTTGGGATTTAAGGCATGCATCACCATGCCTAGACCTCTCCTATTTTTTTAAATACCTTATATATAGCATTACTGTATCCATCCTATGTTTTATGTATCTTATATAGTACTACTACACCACTCCTATGCTTTAATGTTCCTTATACTGTATTACTATATCACTCCTATCACTCCTATG
The DNA here is from genome assembly GCA_036365145.1 of Orientallactaga sibirica. Classification (NCBI taxonomy): domain Eukaryota; kingdom Metazoa; phylum Chordata; class Mammalia; order Rodentia; family Dipodidae; genus Orientallactaga; species Orientallactaga sibirica. Next base: position 2,776,182 of record JAEOAD010000020.1, read on the forward strand.
TATCTTATATAGTATTTCTCCATCACTCCTATATTTTAAGTACCTTATATATTATCACCATATCACTTCTGTCCTTTTATGTATCTTATATATTTTTGCATCACTCCTATATTTTTATGTATCATATATAATATTACTATATCACTCCTATGTTTTATGTACCCTATATAGTATCTTATAAAGTCTTACTGTAACATTCTTGAGTCTTTATGTATCTTACATAGTACTATTGTACTATGGCTATGGTTTTTTTATATGAAATGTACATTTAAAAATTTTTTTTAAGCCGGGCGTGGTGGCGCATGCCTTTAATCCCAGCACTCAGCACTCGGGAGGCTAGAGGTAGGAGGATCGTCGTGAGTTTGAAGCCACCCTGAGAATACAGAGTGAACTCCAGGTCAGCCTGAACTAGAGTGAGACTCTACCTCAAAAAAAAAAAATTTTTTTTTAGAATTATATATTTTAGATTTAGAAAGAAAAACATTTATCCAAATAGCATTGCTGTCCTTTGTCCATGTAATTAAAGATGTAATTAAAATCAGCTGTTGTGTTTGGTGGGCCAAATTTTTTTTTAATTTTATTTATTCTTATGTATATTATTCTGGTTTTACATTCATAGTGGTGACTCCATTATCCTCCTCCTGTCCTCCCTCTTCCATAGGGACCCTCGTCAATGGGTAATGTGGTTCACACATTGTGGGGGTAGCCAGGTGCTATGGGGGATAAGCCAAGTCTCTGTGCATAATGCCCCAACTTGTGGCTGTAACATTCTTTCCGCCCCCTCTTCTGCAAATTTCCCTGAGCCACATTGGGGTTATTTTAGCTCTACTTCAGTGATGAGGTTTTGGGAGCCTCTGTGTCTCTGGATATCTGGCTTAGTGGGAGTTAGATGTTCTCTGTGTTTATCTCCTTCAACTTTTTTCTGGTGTCGTGATCCCCAAGAGCACTGAACTCTTGCCCTTCCTCCACATTACTCTGTGGTTTCAGGAGCCCTGGTGAGGTGTGATTGGCTGATCCTCCCTTCAGGTTCGTTGTCCATCTGGAAAAAATAAGCAAATTCTCCAATGGAAAGAGAAGTTAGTACTAGATATATGGGATGGCCATAGATAGCTTGGAGGGAATTTTATATGGGTAGGCTCTTTTCTAGCCCACATTTGATGGTATCTTGGTTGGAGACTGTGCTCATTTTTTGTACATGGTTTTGACTTATTTCCCAGTTCCAGCAATAAGTTCCATTCCACTGAGTGGATCAATTAGCCAAATCAAGAGCCGTTGGTTGCCCACCATGGCTGTGTGCCACTATTGCACTTGTTTGAGCATTATGTCAGGTTGTTTCTTGCTGGGTATCTTAGACTGGAAGTTGTTTGGACCGATGTCAGTCATTTTCCCCCAGTTGCTCGTGTAGCACCCTCTGGCACTAGACTAGCTAACTGTCTGGGGACTGACCCTCTTCCAGATTCTGGCCAGGTCTCTCCATGTTTGGTCTCACACACGTGTATGCTGTCTTCAATAGTAGGGTCTTACCATTAACCTTTGGTGGGTCATCAAGAACTCTGTCTTGGATCTACAGCTCATTGTGAAAGTTAACCCTGTGCTGGTACTGGGAGTTATAAGTCAGTGTATGGCTATGTTTTTACGTATCTTCTATAGGATTACTTATCATTACTATGTTTTTATGTAACTTTCACAGTATTATTGCATTACTTTTATTTTTAAAGTATCATATATTTGATTCCTGCATCACTTCTATGTTTTTATGCCTCATATATAGTATAACAGCATCCTCTCCTATGTTTTTGTACACCTTGTAAAGTATTAATGCATCGCTTCTATGTTCATGTACCTTTTTAGTATTACTGAATCACTCCTATGTTTTTATATATCTTATTTAGTATTATATCACTCTAATATTTGTATTTCATATAGTATTACTGCATCAATCCTAGGTTTTTATATATCTTACATGATATTACTGTATCATTCATTCCTATGTTTTCATGTACCTTATTTAACATTACTGCATCAACCCTATATTTTTGAACCTATGTAGTATTAATGAATCACTTCTATGTTTTATGTATTGTATTAGTGTCACTCCTGTTTGTTTGTACTTCATATAGTATTATTGCATTGATCCTAAATTTTTATATATCTTATATAATATTTCTGAATCACTCTTATGTTTTTGTGTACCTTATAAAAAGTATTCCTGCATCTTCCCATGTTTTTGTACCTTATAAGTGCTAATGCAAAACTTCTATGTTTCTTTGTACCTTATATAGTACTGATGCAAAACCTCTGTTTCTTTGTACCTTACATAGAATTACTATATCACTCTATGTTTTTGTTTTTTTAATATTATGTATTTATTTATTTGAGAGAGAAAGAGGTAGAGAGAGAGAAATAGATAGATAGATAGATAGATAGATAGATAGATAGATAGATAGATAGAAAATAGGCATGCCAAAGCCTCCTGCCACTGCAAACGAACTCCAGATGCATGTGCCCCCTTGTGGCTTATGTGGGTCCTGGAGAACTGAACCACAGTCCTTTGGCTTTGCAGGCAAATGCCTTAACTGTTAAGCCATCTCTCCAGCACACTCCTATGTTTTTATATACCTTATACAGCATTACTCCTAATTTTTTATTAGTTATGTATGTACTGTGTATACAGCCATGATTGTACCATTGTTAGCCTTCTCCCTGTCCTCCCCCCATGGATAATGTGGGTCTTGCCTTATGGGGGTAGCCATCAATTATGAGGGAGAGGCAATGTCTCTGTGCATAATGACCCAACTTATGGCTCTAACATTCTTTCTGCCATGTTGGGTTCATTTTAGGTCTATTTCAGTGATGAGGTCTTGGGAATCTCTGTGTCTCTGGATATCTGATTTGGTAGGAGTTGAGTGTTCTTTGTGTCTATCTCCTTCGCCCTTGTGCTGGTACCAGATTCACCAAGTAGCACTCTTGCTCATTTCCCCAATAACTCTACCTTATTTTTAATATTTCTTAGATAGTATTATTTCATTACTTCTGTTTTCATGTACCTTATAGTGTATTACTATAAGAGCATTACTGCATCACTCCTGTGCTTTATGTACATTTTATGCTATATTCCTGCAATACTTCTATTTTTTAATGTACCATATATAGTATTACTGCATCATTCCAATGGTTTTGTTTCTTGTAGTATTGTTGCATCACTCCTATGTTTTTTCACCTTATCTAATATTACTGCATCACTGTTATGTTTTATGTATCTTATGTAGTATTATTGCATCACTCCTTTGTTTTTAGGTATCTTATATACCATTACAGCATCACACCTATGTTTTTAATGTATCTTATCTATCTTATCTAATCTAATATTGTATCACTGCTATACTTTTATATACCTTATATAGTATTACTGCATCACTCCTGTTTTATGCATCTTATATATATTAGAGCAGTACTTCTATGTTTTTTTGTGTCTTGCATAGTATTGTTGCATCACTCTTATGTTTGATGTATCTTATATTACTGCATCACTCCTAAGTTTCTATTTATTTTCTATAGCATTACAGCATCACTCCTAAGTTTTTATATACCTTATATACATTTACTATATCATTTCTGTTTTTATGTATCTTACATAGAATTACACCATCGCTTCTAAGTTTTTATATGCCTTATATAATATTACTGTATCATTCCTATGTTTTTGTATCTATATATAGTATTACTGCATCACTCCCATATTTTCATACATCTTATGTAATACTACTACATCACTCATTTTTATGTACTTTATATAGTGTTACTGCATCACTTCTATGTTCTTATGTACTTTATATAGTATTATTGCATCACTCCTATGTTTTCATATATCTTGTGTAATATTTCTACATCACTCTTATGTTTTTATGTACCTTGTATACTGTTATTGTATCATTCCTATGTTCTTATGTACTTTACATAGCATTTCTGCATCACTCCTATGTTTTTATATATTTTACATGGGATTACTGCATCATTTGTTTCTTTTTATGTACCTTATATAGTATTATTGGATCATTTCTATGTGTTTGTATATGTAATATAGTATTGTTTCACTCCTATGGATTTTTGTTTGTTTCTTTGAGGTAGGGTCTCACTCTAGCCCAGGCTGACCTGGAATTCACTCTGTATTCTCAAGGTGGCCTTGAATTCATGGCAATCCTCCTGCCTCAGCCTCCTGCGTGCTGGGATTAAAGGTGTGCATCACCATGCCCTGATTCACTCCTATGGTTTTGTATCTATATAGTATTACTGCATTATTCCTGTGTTTTCATACCTCTTATGTAATATTACTATATCACTCATGTTTTTACATACCTTATACACTATTAATTTATCACTCCTGTATTCTTATGTACTTTCTAAAGTATTATTACATCACTCCTATGCTTCTAGGTATCTTATAGTATTGTATCAATCCTCTTCTTTTTGAATTTTCATCGGTCATAATTAAATTTATGTCTTTCAGTAAAAATTTGAAGCTATTAGGAATTTCTACTGAGCTTGGTGACTTGTCTATAATTCCAGCACTGGGGAAGAAAGATTATGAGTTTTAAACTAGCCTGAGCTATATGATGATAACTTTTATCAAAAATTAAAAGCAACAACAATGCATTCTTCAAATGTGGATTTTTGTGAACACATTTCAATCCAAATACTGAGCCAATGTATTTGTTATGATTCTAGCTTTTCCTAGCTTTTCCTCAAGCTTTTATAATTGGCTGTATACCCTTTTGTTATGAATTGAATGAACTCTAAATGCCCTGAAACTTAAGGACTTAAAGCTTGGAGAGGGGCTGGAGAAATAGCTTAGTGATTAAGGCCTGTGAAACCTAAGAACCTAGGCTCAATTCCCAAGGACCACGTAAGCCAGTTGCACAAGGTGGTGCATGCATCTGGAGTTCATTTGTAGTAGCTGGAGGACCTGCCTCTTCCTCACTCTCTGTGTCTCCCTCTCTACAATAAATAAACAAACAAATAAATAACATTTTTTTAAAACTTGGAGAAAGAGAGTTTTGCAGCTTTTTTTTTTTTTTTTTTTTTTTTTTTTTTTTTTTTTTTTTGAGGTAGAGTCTTGGTCTTGGTCTTGCTCTAGCCCAGGCTGACCTGGAATTTACTATGTAGTTACAGGGTGGCCTCGAACTCATAGTGATCCTCCTACCTCTGCCTCCCAATTGCTGGGATTAAAGGCGTGTGCCACCACACCCAGATGAAAGAGAGTTTTGATAATGATATCCAGGCTGTGAATAAACTCAAACATGATCTGCTCATCTTTTCACATTCCAACCCTCAGAGTTCATCATATGACCTTTCAGTCCTTAGGGTTTGGTGATAGCTTTTATACATGCTTGTTTTAGAGAAGCAATGCATTATATATAGTTTGAAAGTCTAATAAACAATTTTATAGGAACAAACTTCCAAATGTATACACAAATCCACATATGCTTGTTGCTATTTCTTTTGATATTCAGCTGTATATTTTCATTCTTCTTGATATTATATGGTTATATTTTTACCTGCTATAGTAATTGAATTTTATGTTTAAGATATCCCCTTAGCCTCCCATCTTCCCCACATATTGTATCACAATTGCCAGTTAAATCCATATTTTGTACTTTTATCTTATGATCCATAACTATTACTTCTGAGCCAGAAATGAACTTCTTTCTTTTTCATTTGTTTATTTTTTCTTTGAATTTGCAACTTCCTATAGCTCCCATAGGTTGAAACCACTTTAATAATCATTGATTTCTATATTCTCTTTGAAATATGCTTAGTACAGCCATCATTCTGTTCTAATTGGGCTAAATGCTATCTAGACTTCTTAGATATCTGTCACACACACACACACACACACACACACACACACACACCCCAATTAGCTTATGCTAATTGTAGAAGTTGGCAAATCTAAAATCTATATAGTAGGCCAGCAGACTAGACCCCCAAGAAAGAGTTCTCTTAAACATGAAGACAGTCTGCACTCTATAGCCTAACTTTCCTCTTCCTTGTAGGAGCTCAGTCTTTTCTTCTTGAGGCCTTCAACTGATTGGATATGGCCTACCCACATTATAAAGCATAGTTTGCATAACTCAAAGCCTGCTTATTTAAACATAAATCTCCGGCTGGAGGGCTTAGAGGTTAAGGTACCTGTCTGCTAAACCTAAGAACCTGGTTCCAATCTCCAGGTCCCACATTTAGCCAGATGCAAAGTGACGCAAGGGCGCAATGCTGCACTGGCCCACCAGGGGGCACACACATCTGGATTTCGTTCACAGCAGCTGAGAGACTGCTGGCGCACCCATTCTCTGTCTCCCTCTCTCTCTCTCTCTGTCTCTCTCTGTGTCGCTCTCCAAAAATAAAAAATAAAAATAAATAAAAATTAAAACAAAATTAAACATAAATATCATCTTTAAACTATCTTTAAATTGACATCTAGACAGACATTTTACCAAATATCATGACTTGGCCAAATTGTCACATAAACTAAATCATCATAGGAAATGGCCCAAATTTTAAAACCACTTTCTGTGGAAGGGCCCTCTCATTTCTAGTACACTACCCCTCATATTCTAGTTATCTTAGCAGCTCTGAATTCTGACTTTATTTCCTCTCCCCAGTGAGACTCCCTTCTTGGGGTTTGGGATCTGTTTCTATGTGTTAGCTTGGGAAATGCATTTAGGGGAAGTGTTGAACACACATTCTGTGATCTCAGTATTGGTGACTGCCTGAAGATCTGTGTCATCTTTTCAATTAATATTTATGTCTATGGTAAACACAACACTACTTACAGCTTCATAGCCAGGACCAGAAGACAGGGGTGGGATGATGTCTTAGCAGTTAAAGGCACTTGCTTGAAGAACTAGAAAATGGTCTGGAGTTCACTAGGTGTCTAACAACTTGTATGTTTCCATTCTCCCTATAATCCATTCTCCATCCAGAACCAAGCAAACTAATAAAACTTTAACATGAGGGATGGGGAGATGGCTCAGTGGATATAGCACTCATTTCTGAAGCACCTGAGTTTGATCCCTAGACCCCTTGTAAAAAAACAGAAGCCTTGGCTGGCTTCTGTAATCCTAGCACACTGGTGGCAAGATGGGAGGCAGAGACAGGAGAATTCCTTAGAAGCTTGTAGTGAGCACAGCAAAGAACAACAGAGAGAGACCTAGAAAGAGAAATCCTACCTCAAATGAGGTGCAAAGGTGAGGACCTACAGTAAAGTTGTCCTCTGACCTCCACACATGTGCCACATCAGCATGCACCCACAATCAAATGCAAATAAAGAAATTGAATTATATTTTAAAACTAGGGGACCCTGGAGCATGCAGAGTGAGCAAGCCTGAACTCCCAGATCCTGGGATCCTGGTTCGCAGACTCCCAGTTCCTTTGTGTTGGCAGCGAGAACTGAGGAGATGAACCACCCCTCACACATCAGCCAGGGTCCAAATGAAACCACAAAGAAGTTGGCAAAGTGAATGAGTGCTGCTTGAATGATGAGCCTTACAACCTGCACCAGGGTGATGGAGACAGACATTGAGTATACTCAACACATACCAAGGCATAAATCCAGAAGCTGCTGAAAGCATAACACGAAAGTAGACTTACAACACACCCACCACAGCTCAGGGAATTTTGCGAAAGAGGGGTTGGAAAGACTGTAAGAGTCACAGAGTGGAAGGGACTGTCCAGAGGCATTGCCCCCTCTCCCAATGACTGACTGATGCTCTCACATCTCATAACCCGCAACTCCAGGGGGAATACCAGCAATCCCACTGAGAAGCAGAATGGGGCAGGGAGGAGGAAAATGACGATACCAACATACGATGTGTCCATACAAAGTTTCTACTTAATTAAAAAAATTAACTTAGATCCTATGACTCCTTTGCAAAAGCTCTTTTATTAAAGGGTTCACATCCCAATTAGAATGAAATCTGATCTCCTTCTTTCATGCTTTAAGGTCTGCTTCTGTCTCCAACCTGGCCTTTCATGGTCACATCTGACTTCTTCCTGTTCATGAACACATCACTTTAGCTTCTGCCTCAGGAATACCTCACATTCAGTCATTGCCACTCAAATCTCAGCTAACTCCTCATTTCCTCAGAACGTTTCCTCTGAATCTGTTCCCATCATTTGTCAGGCTTTATATTCTTCCTTGAATTTTATCCTTAGCTAGTCATTTAGGAGTAGCTATCAAAAGCCTTTCTTGTTTATGTTGGAGTCTGTTCAGACCCCTCCACCACAACTCAGCTCTGTAAAAGCATGGACCTTGTCTTATGGTTCTTTGCTGGATTCTCAGCACTTACAGTAGGCATTGTTACGTGGTGCTTCTCCACAGAATCAGTTGTTCTTAATGAATGAGCCAGCTAGAACTACTCAAGACTGGCTACCTGTTATAACAAGCATACTCATTAACAGGAATGTACTCTACCTGCCACTACGGTGGCTTTAAATGTGGAAGGAAGTGCTGAGAGCAATGTTGCCATCTTTGGCTTGGCATCAAGCAAGCACTTTTGGAATATTTGCCTTATGTCATCACTAGAAAAGGTATTTAGACAGGACTATTAGTCTTGTCTTGCCACATTCTCATTACGTCACCTTTGAAAAACAAATTTTTCTGGGTCTCAGTTTTCCTAGCTGTGAAAGAGGATGATAATATTTTCTCATAAGAACCACAAAATCAAATTAAGTGATGTTATAAATTATTCAGAATTAGAGTTTGATACTAAATAAATGTTCAAAAAGTAGTTTGTGAGCTGGGTGTGGTGGTGCAGGCCTTTAATCCCAGCACTCAGGAGACAGAGGTAGGAGGATAACCATGAGTTCAAGGCCACTCTGAGACTAATAGTGAATTCCATGTCAGACTGGACTAAAGAAAGACCCTACCTTGAAAAACCAAAAACTCGGGGCTGGAGAGATAACTTAGGAGTTAAGGTGCATGCCTGCGAAGCCTAAGGACTCTGGTTCGATTCTCCAGGTCCCAGGTAAGCCAGATGCACATGGTGGTGGTGCACCCATTCTCACTCTCTCTCTTTCTCTCATAAATAAATAAATAAATAAATAAATAAATAAATAAATAAATAAATAAAATCTTAAAACAAAAAACACTACCCCCCCCCACAAAAAGTTGTTTGTGTTATCATTAGGTATTGCCAGTTTATGGGACAGCTGTAGCTATTATTCTGGGGGGTTGATAGGAGTGTTTGTGTGGATATTGATAAGTGAAGGATAAAATATTTTGGCTAAAAGTTATCTTTACCTGGAAGATTTTCTCAACACACTATCTCTCTGGTTGCTTTTTGTTTCATGCATTTCCTTTATTGCTCTTTGTTTTTGCAGCTCTCACTCAGTAAGCCCAGGTTGGCAATGAATTCATTATGATTCTTCTACCTGAGCTTCCCAATCACAGAGGTGAACCACTGTGCCTGGCTTTGCCATGTGTGTGTGTATATGCACCCATAGGACTGTTAGTTGACTCTTTTAATTGGGAACTTTCACATATGAACATATAGTAATTTGATCATGTTCCCATCCCATTATCATCTTTTTCCCCCCTCCCTGCTCCCCATCCCCTGATGACCCTCCTCTTTCAAGATAGTCCTTTTTCTATTTCCCCCTCTGTCCTTTATGGCAAAATGTTGATGGGCTCAGACCCATGCTGGTCTTGTGGGGGTATCAGTAACCCCTGAGAGGTCATGAATGTACCAGTCTGTTCATGTTAGAAAGACAGGGCTCCAAAGACTATCTATGCACCCAGTGGCTTTTACATTTTTTTCTGCCTCTTCTTCCAAAAATGTAGGGTGTTGCAGAAATCTTAGCAGCCTCTTCTTTTCTGCTTTGATGAGTTTTGAATATCCGCAGTATTTGCTGCCATCTCCATAGAGAAGGTTCTCTGGCTAGCAGTGAGAATAGCACTTACATTCTTTTTTACCATTTCCTTTGCAATGTTCCCTGAGCCTGGCAGGTGACAGAGATGACCTTTCCAGTGCTAAGCCCTGGACTTTCTTTTCTTCTTGCCATTTTAGTGAGACTCCCATCTTCCTGGTATTTACTTCTATCTGTAAAAGGAAGGTTCACTAACCAAAAGTGAGATCAGCATTATTCAAAGGGCATATACATTTAGAAGATATACATTTACATATACATTTAGAAGAAGGCTTTTTGATGGACATAATATCTCAGTTTAGCCAAAGAACAGTGGAGGCTTCTCTCTGGGTCTATGACATTCTAAGCCATAGGCTTTGACTCAGTTCTCAGTACCAGATGTGAATTACCTCCCACTAAGCAGGCCTCATATATCCAGTCAGAGAGCAGTTGATTACACTCATAATTTTTTTGAAGGCTGATCATTTTTATTGGTTTTTTTAATTATTATTTTTTATTGACAACTTCTATACTTACATACAAAAAAAACCCACCTGATATTTCCCTCCCCTCCCCCCATTCCACTTTAGAACTCCAATCTCCATCATATCCCCTCCTTCTCTCCATTAGTCTCTCTTTTAATTTGATGTCATCATCTTTTTCTTCTATTTTGAGGGTCTTGCAGAGGTATTGCTAGGCACTGCAAGGTCATGGATATCAAGGCTAATTTCTGTCTGGGCAGTTGCATTGTAAGAAGTCATACCCTTTCTTTGGCTCTTCCATTCTATCCACCCCCTCTTCCGCAATGGTCCCTGAGCCTTGGAGGGTGTGACAGAGGTGTTTCCGTGCTGGGCACTTCTCCATCCCTTCTTTTCAGCACTATGTTGCCTTTTGGGTCATCCCAGTGGTCATCGCCATCTGAAAAGAGAAGCTTCTCTAACCAGAAGTGAGAGTAGCGTTAATATGTGAATATGAACATTAAGTGTAGTGCTTTCAGGGCAGCTTGGTAGGAATAATATATACATTTAGTCAGACAAGAGCAGGCTTTATACCCCTAAGGCTCATGACCTCACCTGCCATAGACTTTTGCTTAGGATTTTCAGTACCAGGTATGTATTCCCTCCCATAGAGAGGGCCTTCAGTCCAATTATGGAGCAGTTGGTTACCCCAAGAGTAGACATGCCACTATTGCACCCGTTCAGTCACTGGGCCTGCCTGGCCAAACTTGAGTTTTCCAGTGTCCACTGTTTTCACTGCTGATGACTTCTGTCTCCCATAGGGCTGCATGCAGCACAGCTTTTTCCAGCTTTCAGTTGGCTGGTCTACAGGGAGAAGGTTTTCTGCTCAGTACCAGCTTGCTTTCTCAGTGACCTTGCCTCTCAGGTCATAATTTAAGCACCACTATTGCACTCATAGGTATATATTGCCTCAATGGTTGATTTTGTGACTTGCATGACCATTGCTTGTTCACACTGTAGATCATTTTTCTCCCCAAGCAATTCACATAGTGCCATCCAGCACTATGACAGCCAGCCAGCAGGGAGATAGCTTCAGTTGCAGCTTGATTACTCAATATTCTGTGACCACAGTCTTCAGCAATAGGGTCTTACCATCTAGTTCTGGTGCAATAGCCTGCATTGTTTTGGGGGCCTGCATGGGCTTTCCTGACTAACAGCTCACTGTGGGAGAGGAGGAAATGACCCATGTCTGGCACTGAGATTTACCTGCAAAATTGACTCCTTTTGTAAGTTACTTTTCCTTTTCTTTAAACCTCATCATTGGTGCTATATGACATTTCTCTCCTCTCAAGAATTTACCAAGGTTTAATTTAATATACATTCCCTTCTATCTTATTCCTCTTTTCCAATAACAATCATTTTAAAGTATTTAATGTGTACCATGTAGCTAAGCAAGTTCTTGAAAGGTGTGAATGTTCGTCTATCTAATCTTTATAAATGCTGCTGGGTTATTTTCCATTACTCTTTCCCACATTTATTTCACCAAGCACTGTTTTGGTTGCATGTATATTGCCATGCACCTATCTATTCTGTCTCTCTCTCATTGAGACAGGTTCTCTCTATGTAACCCAGGTTGGCCTTGAATGTATGATCCTTCTCCCTCAGACTCCCAAATGCTGGAATTACAGGTATACAACACCATTCTGGCTTACTCTATGCTTCTTCAGGATGCAAATCACTGTATAGTGGGCATTTGCCAGTTCTACACACCCATCCCAATTCAACCTTTCATTCTCCCACTACAGATAAGCAAATGAACAAACATGCTGAAAAAAAAAAAAAAAAGCCATAGCTTGTGTTGTGTTTGTGAACATCTTTAGGAAGCATTCTGTGAGTGGAACTGTTAAGAGATGAAACTGTCTGTCCCTTGAGCATTGTCCACATCACATATCCCTACTTAGCTTGTGAGTAGTGGTATCAGTTCTTAGCCGTTCAAACAAAAACTAGTGAGGAAATTCAGCTACTATACCAAGATGAGTAGTGCTGTAAGTGGTTCCATTCTTGAGTGACTAGAAATCTAAGGCAAACTGTGCTCATTACATGTGGTTTTTAAAGCACAGCTATAGGAGGATGTACTAGCAGTGCTTACACATTGTGTGGAGAGTACAAAACAAAATTAGCCAAAAGAAAAAGAATTCCATAAGGTATTCAGGAACTAAGGAGGTGGCTGATTGACACTCACCCATGTCAAGGGTGTAGTCTTACCTATGGTCTGAACAGGACTCTAATCTCCTGGCACAAGAAGCCGTACAGTCATCCATGCTCAAAAAACTGCAGAAAAGGGTGCGAATGAATTGTGTTCCAAGGGTTACTTCTTTCCCTTTCTCCTCCTGTTTTTGTTTTGACAAATTTGAAATTTTAGAAAATTACAGAAATGAATGACTTTTTGTCACCCATCTGTCTGTGTATCATTTCTCTATCTTCCTTCATCCATCTACTTATCTATTATTCTGATGTGCCACCATATATCTTCAGCATCATCTCCCAAAACAAAGGATAGTAATATAACCACAATACAGTCAAAAATGCTATCTTATAATATACAGCCTGCATTCAAATTTCAAGAACAGGATTCAGAACACTTTTTCTTTAAAGGGGCAGACAGTAACTATTTTGGTTTTACAGGCCAGACAATCTCTGTTGTAATGACTCAGTTCTGTTGTGATATAGCCAGAGCAACTATGGACAATGTACAGCACAATGGATGTGGCTGTACAGTAAAGCTTTACACAAAAAAAATGGATGGTAAGCTGGTCTATTATTCATTTATTCCCTCTCTGCCTCTCTCTTTACTCTTTCTCTTATCTAAAGCTTTTATTTTTTTTTCTTTCTCATCGATGCAACTATATTTTAGATTAGGTAAATCTTCTTTTAAATATATTTATTTGGGAGAGAGGGAAAGGCAGAGAGATAGAGAAAAAAGAAAGACAGAAGAGAGAATGGGCACACCAGGGCTTCCAGCCACTACAAACACCAGATGCATGTGCGACCTTGTGCATCTGTCTTACGTGGGTCCTGGGGAATTAAACCAAGGTTCTTTGGCTTTGTAGGCAAGTGCCTTAACCATTAAGCCATCTCTTCAGCCCAGATTTGGAAATCTTATAATTTCAGTTATATTAAGGAGGGTAATCTTTTTAAATCTTTTAAACATTTATTTATATTTATTTAAATGAGAGAGAGAAAGAGAGAAAGAGAGAGAGAAAGCAGTATCAGACAGAAGAGAGAGAGAATGGGTGAGCCAGGGCCTCCAGCCACTGCAAACGAACTTCAAATGCATTCACCACTTTGTGCATCTGGCTTTATGTGGGTCCTGGGGAATAGAATCTAGGTCTTTAGGCCTTGCAGACAAGCACCTTAACTACTAAGCCATCTATCCAGCCCCAGAGGTTAATCTTAATTTTGAAAAGATATTCCCATAAATTAGCTTACTAAACTGCATCATCACTTTATTTCCCATATTTCTTCATTTCCAACAGATCTGCCTCTTGAGCGTTTATTTGAAAAACATGAATATCATAAACACTTGCATGACTTTATCTCCTCTTTTTTATTTTTTTATTGACAACTTCTATACTTTTTTGTATTTTCAAATTTTTATTTATTTATTTGCAAGCAAAGAGAGAGATGGAAGAGAGGCAGACAGAGAGAGAATGGGCATATCAGGGCCTCTAGCCACTGCGAATGACCTCCAGATGCATGTGCCCCTTTTGCATCTGGCTTACATGGGTCCTGGAGAATAGAACTGGGATCCTTTGGCTTTGCAGGAAAAAGCCTTAACTACTAACCATTTCTCCAGCCTGACAACTTCTATACTTACAGACAAAAAACCCATGATATTTCCCTCCCCTCCCCCCATTTCTCTTAAGAACTCCATTCTCCGTCATATCCCCTCCCTCTCTCTATTAGTCTCTCTTTTAATTTGATGTCATCATCTTTTTGTCCTGTTATGAGAGTCTTGTGAAGGTATTTCTAGGCACTGCAAGGTCATGGATATCAAGGCCAATTTCTGTCTGGGCAGTTGCATTGTAAGGAGTCCTACCCTTCCTTTGGCTCTTACATTCTTTCCGCCCCCTCTTCTACAATGGACCCTGAGCCTTGAAGGGTGTGACAGAGATGTTTCAGTGCTGGACACTCCTCCATCCCTTCTTTTCAGCACTATGTTGCCTTTTGGGTCATCCCAGTGGCCATTGCCATCAGAAAAGAGAAGCTTCTCTAACCAGAAGTGAGAGTAGCATTAATAGGTGAATATGAACATTAAGTGTAGTGCTTTCAGGGCAGCTTGGTGGGAATAATATATACATTTAGCCAGACAAGAGAAGGCTTTATACCCCTAAGGCTCATGACCTCCCCTGCCATAGACTTTTGATTAGTTTTTTCAGTACCAGGCATGTATTCCCCCCCCCCATAGAGAGGGCCTTCAGTCCAATTAGGGAGCAGTTGGTTTCCCCCAGAGCAGACAAGCCACTATTGTGCCTGTTCAGTCACTGGGCCTGCCTGGCCAAACTTGAGTTTTCCAGTGTCCACTGTTTTCACTGCTGATGACTTCTGTCTCCCATAGGGCTGCATGCAGTACAGCTTTTTCCAGCTTTCAGTTGGCTGGTCTACAGGGAGAAGGTTTTCTGCTCAGTACCGGCTTGGTTTCTCAGTGACCTTGCCTCTCAGGCAAGAGATATCTTCAGTAATAGAGTCTTACCATCTGTTTCTCAAGGGAAAGCAAGGGCCTTGGCAATAGCCTTTAATGTTTTGGAGGCTACTGGGACCTCCTTGGCCAACAACTCACTGGAAGGTATCTCATACCAGGCACTGTGACATTGTTCAAAAAAGTAGGTTTACATAAGTCTTATTCCATCGTATCTTGAATTTTGATTGACCCTCCCCCTGCCCTTCTTTTATGCATTCTCTTCACATGGCCTCGCTTAGGCCTTTCCCCTCCCTGTAACCTGTTCTTCTACTTACATATGTACAATACCATCCACTTAAGTATCTCCCCTTTAATAAATTCTTTATAGAAACATAAAGCTTAGTACTGTGGGCATTTTGATTATACTTTCTGGTGCCACTGAACACATTCACATTGATTTGTAGCAATCACCTCCCATATCCCAACTGAAACTCTGTGCCTTTAAAAACCTTTCTCTCTTCCCTTAGTCCCTTTTCACTTTGAACTTGACTATCCAGGTACTTCATATGATTGAAATCCTATAGTATTTGTCTTATTGTGATTGAAATATTCACTTAACACATCTTAAGGTTTCATCTATATTGCAGGATATGTCAGTATTTCATTCTTTTTTAAAGTAAACATATTTTATTATATGCATGTACTGTGTCTTATTTATCCATTCATCTATCATTAGGCATTCAGGTTCCTTCCACCTTGTGCTTTTATGGCTATTGCTGCTATGAACATGGGTTCTTGATATATATAATCAAATTTATTTGAGAATGACAGAGAAAGAGGCAGAGAGAGAGAGAATGGGTGCACCAGGGCCTCCGGCCACTGCAAATGAACTCCAGATGCAGGCACCACCTTGTGCTTCTGGCTTATGTGGGTACTAGGGAATTGAGCCTCGAACCAGAGTCCTTAGGCTTTACAAGCAAGCACTTAACTGCTAAGCCATCTCTCCAGCCCTAAAACATATTTTTATTTTGTAATGTGGGGTGGAGAGAATGGGCACATCAGAGCCTCTAGTCACTACAAATGAACTCCAGAAGCATGCACCACTTTATGCATCTGGCTTTACATGGGAATTGGAGAATCAAACCCAGGCCAAAAGCAAGCACCTTAACCATTGAGCAATCTCTCCAGCTCTATATTTGTTCTTCAGGGAGTAACTTTTCTTCTGTTTTTGGAATTAGTGTCCAACATTAGATCTATACCTGAAGTTCAACAATGGGCACAATAGTGTATCATTTAGAAATTGTTTTATTAGAGACTATCCATGCAATCCAGTCATCTCACCACCCCATCTCTTCCAGGGCTTCAGGCTCTGACTTAGTCTCTTGCCCTCAGACTTACCCAATGTACAAAGTTGATCCCTTCAGTCTCCAGCTTAGGAGCCTTCCAAAACTCCCATTTCTCAGAAGACCAGATCTAAAGGTCTTCACCTGACCTGTGAAGCCAGAGGTCAGAGGACAACCATTGGGTGTTGGTCTTTTTAAATGTTTTTTTTTTTTAATATTTTATTATTTATTTGAGAGACAGAGAGAGATACAGAAATAGGCAGGTAGAGAGAGAGCGAATGGGAGTGCCAGGGCCTTCAGCCACTGCAAACGAACTCCAGATGCATGCACCCCCTTGTGCATCTGGCTTATGTGGGTCCTGGAGAATCGAGCCTTGAATGGGGGTCCTTAGGCTTCACAGGCAAGCGTTTATCCGCTAAACCATCTCTCCAGCCCAGGGTGTTGGTCTTTAACATCAATTTTGTTTGAGGCAGGGTCTTTTGTCCTCATTGTTGTAGTTCACTGCTGCATTCACTAAGCTAGCTGGTCTGTGAGTGTCCAGGGAATTCTCCTGTCTCCACCTCCTATCTTGCCTTCAGCATCCTGGCTTTACAGAATCTTGCCACAGCTTCTGGCTTTTAAATGAGGTCTAGGGGTCTGACTTTGGGTACCTAGGCTTGAGTGTCAAGTGCTTTACCCACTGAGCCATCTTCTCAGCCCTGAAAACTGAAAAGAACCAGATCACAGGCTTTTAGAAGGGTATGCTTAGTCCCTTTTTTAGCTGCTTCATTTTGTCTATCTTCCAGCTTCTCTTCCTGTTCTTCCTTCTCTCCCCAGCCTGTGTACTCTAGTCACGCCTGACTTCAGTGTTCCTCTAAGTGAGCAATAAATTTCCATGTGTCTGGGCCAATACTTATCATTAACCTTCTCTCTCTGGAATTCCTTACACTTCTCTCCCTAAGGTAATCCCTGTTCATTCTAAGACAAAATCTTGCTTAACTTGCCCTCCTGTTGTGTCTGCACTCATCATTCTTCACATTTCAGAAGAACTAAACAAACAAACAAACAAACAAAAAAACTCCAGCAACACTATGGCTTCTTGAACATTCCCCCTGAAACTCATGTTGGAATATATCCATTGTATTGAGAGAGTGACATCTCAGTCTGTCTGATTGTGGGTCTGGATGTGGGACACTTGGGAGGTGAGGCCAGAAAATGGGACAGTGGCTAATCAAGTAGGCCTATTGTCATAGGAAAGGTGGGAAGATTTGAGCTGGGACATTCTGTGATATTCTCTGCTGTCCTGGGACTGTATCTAGTCCTAGCAAGAAGCACCACAGATATAGCTCAATGATCTTGAACTTTCCAGCCTTTAGAACCTTGAGCCAAGTAAACCTTTCTTCTTTATAAATTACTCAATCTGTGGATTTAGACACAACTACAGAAAATGGAATAAGGATAACAAGAATAGAACCAGAAGGACATTTCCCTTTGCCACCTCCTGTGGGGGATGCTTCATTTTAGAGAAGTGAGTTATTTTAAACCTCAAGCATGCACTTGGGAATTTGTGTTTTTGGGAAGCCTTCAGCTCTTCTCAGGAAAGTGCTACTGAAAGAGAAAGTGAGTAGAATCAGCCTCTCCAACCAGTGACTGAACAGAAAGAGTTGCTTTTTTGCTTTCATTTTTTTCTCTACCTCCCATTTCACATTTGAGAAAAATGTCTCTCTATTTTGAACCTCTAGCAGACTGGCTAATAAAATTGGATAATTCTGGATACAAGCCTGTGCAAAATAGCATAGTATAAAAGAGCTAATGAGAGGCACTTGAACAGATGTCATTGTCTTTCACAAAGCATTGTGTTGTTTTTGTCTCACTGTTTTCACCTGAGACAACCAGCTTTGTAAGAGAAGAGTAGGCTGTTTAACTTTTGAGAAGCTGATCACATCTCCTCCTACATGCTAGAATCGAGCTTCAATCACACTTTTTCCCCCAGTTCCAGTAGCATAAGAGGAATGAAAACTATTCTGCGATCAGAGTCCTGCCTCTAATGAGTTTAGGCAGAATATGACACAGAGGCAGGGAGGATCCACAAAACTGATGCCTGGTTTGCCTTCTAATAAGACAGATCCCTTCTGAAGATACTACTCTATGGGGAAAGCATACAAAGAAAGGCCATGTTTACTCCACTTAGTCATGTTTTTTTCCTTGCAAAAATATCAAAATACATTTTGGCAGGTATTTCATCAGGTTATTGGCCTTTACTTTTTCCATATTTTCCATTGGTTAAAGATCTGGTGATAAAAACATTAAGAAAAATAACTACCAAAGCTGAGTGACTCTTCTTGGTTCATGTGGTTATTCACTTAATTTATTGAGGATCTGAATTGGGGTTGTTCCAAGTCTCTGCTTCTTATCAGTCTGCATTAGAGTTGTTTGTTGTTGGAGACATTCAAATAGAAAAAAAGCTAACCAGGTGTTGACACTCGTGTGTGTGTGTGTTGTGTTGGGAATGATCCAGGAGAATATGAAACAAATCTTCAAAATACCTCTTGCAACACTCTTATGAACTTTAAGTGCATTAATACATATCCAGCATTTGAATCAGTCTCCAACTATGTGAGTGCTCAATAAATGTTAGCTTTCCTTATTATTATTATTTGCATGTAACATGTACAAATGTTCTGAATTTATGTGCTTTATATCTATACTCTTATCTGTATCCCCATATACATGGTGCCACAATATCTAGACTTGAAATAATAAACACTATCTTTCAGTATTGATGTAACACTGTCTTTCAGTATTGAGGTATCCAATGAAGCAAGGGCCTACTCTTTGACCCTTTTAAAGTATACAGCTCAGTGGCATTGAGTGCATTCATATTGTTGGGCAATCATTGCTACTGTGTATCTCCAGAACTTTTTTCCTCATGAGGCATGGGGAGATTGCTTAATGGTTATAAACACTTGCTAGCCAGGCTTCATTCCCCAGTGTCTGCATAAAGGTGGACATCTGTGTTGCATCTGTGTTGCTTGTATCTGGTGGGTTTTTTTGTTTTTTTTTTTTTTTTTTTTTTTTGCAGTGGCATGCCCAAACACACACACACATGAATAAATACATTAAAAATTTTTTTTTTAGTTTTTATTTTTTTTGGAGAGAGACACAGAGAGAGAGAGACGGGAGGGGGGGAGAGGAAGACAGAGATGGGCGAGCCAGCAGTGTCTTAGCTGCTGAGAACGAAATCCAGATGCGTGCACCCCCTTGTGGTCAAGTGCCGCATTGCGCCCTTGTGTCACTTTGCATCTGGCTAAATGTGGGACCTGGAGATTGGAACTGACATTCTTAGGCTAGGAGGCAGGTGCCTTAACCCCTAAGCCATCTCTCCAGAATTTTAAAACATGAACATATAATAATTTGATCATATACACCTCTTAGTCCTTTCCTTTGACCCTCCCCTTTATTACACTAAGCCCCCTCCTCTTCTCAAGTAGTCCTTCTTTGGTTTGGATGTCTCATTCTTTTTGTCTTCTAAGTCAGATTGTTCATGGGCTCAGCATTGTGCAATCTTGTGGGGTTTTGACAGCCACTGTGAGATCATGAATGCACTAGTTAGTTCATGTCCTGATGATAGTACTTCAAAGTAGGACTTTCCATCCTGTAACTATTTCATTCTTTCTTTCCCCAATTCTGCAATGTTCCCTGAGCCTTGGAGGGCATGAGAGATGTTTTACTTAGCACTGACCTCTCATCAGCCTCTTATTTTCAGCACTTACATGAGTTTGGAGTCTCCTCAGTATCTACTGCCATCTCCATAGAAACACTTCTCTGGCTAGCAGTGAGTACAGCACTACTTTTGTGCCATCTGTAAAAAGAAGCTTCTCTAACCCAAAGTGAGAACAACCTGAATCAATGGATACATAACTATACTGAGAGCAATTTGATGGGCACAATGCATCTGTTTAGCCAAAGAACAGTGGTAGCTTCTCCACTATGACCTATGACCTTCCAAATCATTGGCTTCTGACTCAGGTATCACTACCAGGCTTTGGTTCCTCCCCCAGTATAAAGTATACAGTAGGCTTCAAATTCAATTAGAGAGAAGTTGGTTACCCCCACAACTGACCTGCCACTATTGCACCAGAAGGCATATTTTTCCTGGCTAGCCCATTGTGTAGGTTGCAGGATCCACTGCTGGTCTAGACTATTGATGACTTTTTTTCACCAGCAGGATCTCACCTTCCAGCACACATTGTTTAGCCACCAGGGAAGAAGCTTCCAGCTCATTTCTAGCTCAATTTCTCATTATTCTGTATCCAAAACATGTATTCAGCAATAGGGTCTTACATTCTATTTCTGGTGGGCAACCAGAAGATCCACAATAGCCTGTATTGTTTTGGCAGGCTCATGGCCCTCCTTTACCAATGACTTACTAGAAGGATGACCCACTGCATAGTGTGGCTATAGAACTGAATGGTGTTGGGAGAGTGTGTTTAGTGTGAGCCTAGATTACTGAACAACAAACATAATAAATTATGGATAATGTTCTAGATGAAGAATATAAAAACAAGATAGGGAAGAAAAGTGTATGGCTGGTTGGAAAAACCAAAGTGAGGAGGGGGAATATTCCATAGCAGTGACACTTTAGAGAAGAGACACAGTTTGTTACTCTGCTACCAGTTGCAGGTTTGAGTGGTGACCTCTCTCCCAGGCCTTCCCCATATCACTTTATTCCTCATATCACTTTATTCCTCCATTCTCTCTGTTCATAACCAGTCCTACACCCTACCAAAACCTATGTTCCTTTAGCAATACACTGTATAGGCCAGTCTAATACAGTTCACCCATTCTGATGGAGCAATCCTGTGTGAGCTATGCACATAGCTTCAATTGGTCCAGGTCTTTTTTCAAAAATCTCCTTCTTCATGTTCCATCTACAATAGTTCCTTACTCCTAAACTACCACTGTTTTCTTTATTAACTGCATCCTGCTTCAATTTTTGGAATTTCTATATGTCTTTTTTTCAAATATTTTTATTTATTTAAGAGAGAGGAGAGTGAAAGAGGCAGAAGCAGACACAGAGAAAGAGAGAGAGAGAAAGAGACAGAGAGACAGAGAGAGGAGAGAGCAAGAGAGAGTGCATGAGGTGGGTCAGGGCCTCCTGCCACTGCAAACGAACTCCACACACATGTGCCACTTTGTGCCTCTGGCTTTACATGGGTACTGAGGAATCAAACCTGGGCCATCAGGATTTGTAGGCAATCTACTTTAATCATCACTCAGCTCTACTACCTGACTTTTTATTGTGTATTTACTTACGTGGTTGTCATCCTCCCCTCTAGAACAGAACTTCTCAAACTTTAGTGTAATTCAAGACCTGTACAACATTGGCCCCATCAACATTCCATCATGGATTGTAGAGAGCATGATGTCCCCATCCCTCCCTGAGGAGTTATTGGCAATTAGAGGTTGCTGAGGGGTGGGAAGATATTCCATTCAGTAGTGTAGACTCTGGTAAGTTGCATGTGCTCTGGTAGATAACCCCTCAACCATGCTCATTAAAGGAGGCTTAATTAAAGTCAATGACACACACACACACACACACACACACACACACACACTCCCAAAGACATCAAAGTAAAAGAAAGTCTAGCTGGGAAGATGTGGTTCCTGGGGTCTCCGGGGCTGCAGTTCCCTGGAGATGTCCAGGCAGTTGGGGAGCAGGATTTTGAGCAGCCGTGAGTGTGACGGGAAAAGACACCCCCGGGAGACAGCCTCAGAGACTAGCTCATTTATTCAACAGGGACACGGGAAGGGACACAGGTTCTAAGGGGCTTGGTGGGCTTAAATGTTGCTTACTGATGTCATCTCAGTATGCTTGGATGGAGCAGGAAAGGGTCACAAGGTCTAGGCAGTGGCGGGAAGAGCTACATGACCTAAGTCACATAGAGGAGGGCCGCAGCTGTAGGAAGGTAGCTGGCTGTTGCCATATAAGGACTTACTGGGGCAGTGGGCCACAAGGTCATGAGTAAAGGAAACAAAACCTAAGGATATAGGATGTCCAGGTGTCCTGAGCCTGAGGAGGGAGCAGCCTTGCTCACCAGCAACTCTGGGCGAGGTTGTTCGGGGGTGAAGGGTGCTGTGACCTCATGAAGAGGGGGCAGCCCCACTTTACTGGCCTCAGTACCAGACCAGGATCTAGGCCTGCTACATCCTCCACAGCCCTGGGCCCTTTGTTACATCTGGCAGCTCAGGCCCGTCTCCTGAAGGTTCCAACCTGTGCTTGGCAATGCCCAACAGGAAGAAGGGGTTCTTTGGAAGGGGGTGGGAAATGGGAGGCAAGAGAAGTTAATGGGAGGTAATTATGATCAAACTACATTATATGCATGTATAAAATTTGTCAATAAAGCTGGACATGGTGGCATACGCCTTTAATTCCAGCACTCTGGAGTCAGAGGTAGGAGGATTGCTGTAGCAGACAGCTTCAGGTTCGCTGAGATGAACTTCCAGACCAGGCACAGTTATGGAGGAAGGGATTATTTATTGAAGCTTATAGATCCAGGGGAAGTTCTATAATGGCAGAAGAAGCTGGCCTGCCTTTACAAAACCAAACACAGAGAGTAAAAGCCACAAGCCAAAATGCTACACAGCACAGCACACCTTAGGAACTCCAGCTAGGCACACTTTGCATATCTTTACAATAGAATCTCAAACCCACCACTACACCTTAAGATCTACTCAGTGACACTGCCTCCAGCCAGGTGGTTGCAGAAGCAAACTACAAACTAATAAAACACTGAATATATTGGGGGCCATCTATTCAAACTACCACAATTGCCATGAGTTCAAGGGCCACCCTAAGATACATAGTGAATTCCAGGTCAGTCTGGCCTAGAGCAATACCCTAAGGAAAAAAAAATGTCAATGAATCAAAACTTTGATGTGCTTATTAAAATGCAGATTCTGTTTCTATAGGTCTGTAGTGACCTGAACATTTCTAAAAAGGTGGCAGATGATGGCAGTGTTGCTGACCCCAGGAGCCATTCTGAGACTCAAGTGTTGAAGGTAGGCTGCATGTAAAGAGAACTTTTTCTATCATGCGGTCATTGAAACCTTTGTTCCAAAGTGGCTTGTGATGCCTGTGCTGACTCCAAGTTTGGAATTATAGACAAGACTCTCCCCTACCCCACTCTGTTGTGGGGTGCTGCATCTAGTCCATATGGCTCAGCCTCCATTTCAATCTGGCTATCTTGGGCTTAAATAGGACATACTTAGTCTTGGACTTCACTAGCAGTATACTCTGTGCCTCTATTCTTCCAGCCCCAAACTTCTTCATATGCCTTCTAATTTCCTGTAGAAGTTATCCTCTATCTCCTTGTCAATTCCCCTTCCTGATTTTTGCAGCATTCCATGAGCATACTATCAGCAAAACTGTAACATTTGTTCATCTGAACTCATCTTGACTATACCTGATGTAGTATGAGCCAGGCAAGTTATGGAATGGTATTCCATCTTTGTCCACAATGGAAAGAATCTCCAGGACCTAAAAACTAAGTCATGATAAGTTCAGGTGAGATCACAAAAAATCAGCTATGAAAAATAGTCCATTTGAATCCAGCTTCTGCACAGATGCATAGTTCATTATATTTATTATCATTATTATGCTAATTGTGCATTTATGAAGGTGTCTGAGAACCTGGGGGAGGGCTGGAGTAATAGGTAGAGGGGTTGAAGAGCTCTGGTGAGTGGCACTGTCTTAAGATGCTGCCTCCACTCATTGCTGGGAAAATGCTGCCTCATGCTTAATGGCTTCTCAAGGAGGAAAATGTTCTTTCAGACATTGTAAATCTGTGTGGCAAATAACATGTGTACTGCAATATGGAGCACAATGGACTAGTTAAGGCCAAAGTGGAAACCGGGATTGGGAGAACTCTTTATTTCTGTTTTTGAAATCAGACCCTGGGGCCAGATTTCGCTAACCCATAGATTAACCTGTATGCTCAGTGGGAGTGCATGTGCACCAGGGAGAAACCTTGTGCACAAAACTGGCAATTACATTCAACTGAAGAGCTACAGCAGAGCTGTACCACTCAGTCTGGAGATCAAGTCACAGACAATCTTGAAAATGCTCTGTTGTCATTTGTGCCATGCCATTAAGTGTTCAAATACAACTTCCCATCAAGATAGTGGCAATAAAGCTGTATACTTCATTTGTATAATATTTTTTCAAAGCAGTTTAGGTTTTACTGGTGCTATAAAAATTTGAGAGTGTGTCTTCACTCTAAATCATTTAAGAGAGAACTGAATTTGTGTTAATAATTTTTTCTACTACAATACCAGTGCAAGGTATGGACACATTTGCAGAGTATAAAAAAGAGTAGTAACTTGGTCATGTCTAAGTCATGTGTATGCCATATATGTATGTGGATAAGGTCTTTGCTTGAACTCATCTTCTGTACTGGTTTTATTACTGAGAGACCCATTTCTTTCCCCTTTACCTTATAAACTCAGTCATCTGGACAAAGATAATTAAAAATTTCACCAGGCAAACTTATAAAATCTAGACAATGACCACTATTATTGATCTTTCTGAGAAAAGACCACTATGTTCAATCTTACCATTTTTGCTTCTTATAGCTATACTGATATACAAATGAAAATTATAGAAGTGAAAAATTAAAGAAATATTAGCAATACTTAAAATAATTATTTTTCTCTTAAATTAAGAATAACAGGGGCTTGGGAGATGGGTCAGAACTTAAGGCACTTGCCTGTAAAATCTATCAACCCTAGTTCAGTTTCCCAATACCCACATAAAACCAAATGTACAAATTGGCACATGTATCTGGAGTTCATTTGCAGTGGCTCGAAGCTCTGGCATTGTCATTCTCTCTGTCTGTCTCTCTATCTCTATCTCTCTGCTTGCAAATAAATAAGAATAACAGGTATTATGGGAGACAATTTTTAAAATTTCACATCCTTGAAAAATAAAGATAATAATTAAGTATGTGGTCTTGAATACTTCACATATAGAAGCTTTTAAAAATCAAGGCCCTAATACAAGGTGTAACTTTAGCCATTTATTTTGAAAACAAAATTTTTGGAGCTATAGAAATAATAGTTAGTATTGGACTTTCATATTTAATATTTAATGAAATGGACAATAGAAAGTATAAAATGATATCAGCTTGTGAGTCATTGACTCACTCAACAAGTCCCTGCTCTGTGCATAGATCAGATCTGGGGCTCTGTAAAGGAAAGATGTGTCCAACAGGTTCTCACCCACCTCATCTACTCTTATCCTGGCTTTTCCTTCTTAAACTATGTGGTTCATTTGTTGAGCTTCTCCATAATAGACTTCCTCTTTTTTGGGAATTGTGCAATAAGTTCTCATAGTAGAAACAGGTAAGTAAACTTACTTACCTGTGATGATATCCACTATGTAGATAACCATGGGATGTTATAAGAGCTTAGAGACAGTCACAGGGAGAAAGTGAGAGAATGTCAGAGATGGCTCCCAGAGGTCACGACATCCACTTCATTTCTGAAGTGTCATAAGTCATTTTGTTAAGGTGGTACCCAGTACCCAGATTCTGTCTCCATAATCCTAAATTAACAGCCAAGCTATGGCAAACCTGTCTTCCCTTGAGCCAGTGGCCATGGGGCCAGGTGCCTCAAGAATACTCTCCTCCCTAATGGAAGGGTTAATTTCCAATACATCTGAGAGGAACACCCTGTTACATTCCTGTGTCCAATCTGACAGGCAGATCTTACTACTCTCAGATAATGCTCAGAACAAATGTGTCTGGTGAGTCATAAACCCAATGTACAATTTCTTTCACCTGTTCCAAGCATCAAGTCAACTCTTATGTCCTCCTGCCAGTAGCCACCCCTTGAATCCTAACATGCTAGACTTACAATTAAAAAAAAAAACTGTCCTTACAGACTATTAGAGGGTTCTTTATGGGAGTGGTGAGGAATGATATGTAAGGGCAAAGCCAGGTGGTATCTAGCTCTGGAACTCTAGGCTGAAGAGTGTGGTGAACAGAGGCCATTGCTTGTTCTCTCTAAAAAAAAAAAAAAAAAAAAAAAAAAAACTTTTATTTTATTTTGTTTGAGAGAGAAAGAGAGGCAGATAGAGAGGGAGAGAGAATGGAAGTGCCAAGGCCTTCAGCCACTGCAAACAAACTCCAGATGCATGCACCACCTCATGCATCTGGCTTACATGGGTCCTGGGGAATTGAACCTGAGTACTTTGGCTTCATAGGCAAGCACCTTAACCATTAAGCCATCTCTCCAGCTCCACTGCTGGTTCTTAAATAGGGAAAACAAGAGGATGTCATAGAGTTTTAGGAATATAACTCAACTATGGGATGTAGCTTACATTAGATATGGAAAGACACTAGAACAATAGAGCAATAATTCAAGTTTAGTGAAATAACAGTATTGCTTTGGGAAGATGAGGCAAAAGGAGAAGTGGAGAGATTCTGAATGGATGAGAGCAATGTCATGAAGAGAAACTGTAGCCAACAAGATGGCCTCATGAAAATCAGATTAGTACATTGAGTAGTTGCTGCTCTCCATGTGCAGTGATGTTTTTAAAGTGATTGTTTTAAAGCCTTGCACTAAACATGAGCAGTGCAATGGAACATGATCACATGCAGGAAGATTGCGTGTTTGTGCCTCCTGGCTTTTGCTTTGTTCATAGCTTGTGGTTTCACAGCAATGGGCTTTGATCTCTGTTCTCAAAGGCAAGGAGCCCCATTCTTCACCTGTACTTTGGTCACTAGCACTAAAGAACTGAGCTTTGAGTGGTCATTGAATAAATGTGGCTTTGTTTGTTTCAGTATAGAGCTTGGAGGGAAAACTTTTTAAATTTTTATTTATTTATTTGAGAGAGAGAGAGAAAAAAAAATAGGCAGGTAGAGAGAGAGGGAGAGAGAGAGAGAGAGAGAGAATGGGCATGCACCGGGGCCTCCAGCCACCGCAAATGAACTCCAAATGTGTGTGCCCCTTTGTGCATCTGGCTTACGTGGGTCCTGGGGTATCAAACCTGGGTCCTTTGGCTTTGCAGGCAAGTGTCTTACCACTAAACTATCTCTCCAGCCCAACTTTTTGTTTTTGAGACAGGGTCTCAGATACCCCAGGCTGGCCTCAAACCTGTTATATCTTGACCTCCTGATCCTCCTACTTCTACCTTCTGAGTGCTGGGATTACAGTGTATGCAACCAAGTTTATGTGGTGCTGGGAATCAAACACAAGGCTTTGTGTATGGTAGTGCTTACTCTATCAACTCAGCCACATTCCCAGACACGAAAGGGCAAATATTTTTATTTTATTTATTTATTTGAGAGCAAGTGAGAGAGAAAGAGGCAGATAGAGAGAGAGAGATAATAGGCATACCAGGGCCTCTAGCCACTGCAAGCAAACTCCAGATTCATGTGCCTCCTTGTGTACCTGGCTTCATGTGGGTATTGGAGAACTGAACTCTAGTCCTTGGGCTTTGCAGGCAAGTATCTTAACAGCTAAGTCATCTCTACAGCCCAAAAGGGCAAATATTTTAAGTCTAAACTCCC
This sequence comes from Orientallactaga sibirica, assembly GCA_036365145.1. Lineage (NCBI taxonomy): Eukaryota > Metazoa > Chordata > Mammalia > Rodentia > Dipodidae > Orientallactaga > Orientallactaga sibirica. Next base: position 2,804,119 of record JAEOAD010000020.1, read on the forward strand.
CTTTGAAAAGTGGAGACAAATAAAAAATTATGTTAGACTAAATTAATGAATGAATGAATATTCAAAAGGCTGGAGACATGGCTCAGTGGGTAATGCAGACATGAGGGCTGAACAAGCCTGAGACCACATGAATTCAATTCCCCAGAATCTGCATAAAGAGCTGAGTGTGGCCATGCACACCTGTAACCCAGGTTCTGTGGAGAATGCAGACTTGGGGATTACTTGGACTTAAGAAAACCACAGCTCTACATTCAGAAAGAGAGAGAGAGATTTGGTCTCAAGAAATAGTCAGATGCGTGAAAGAGGAAGGACATCCAACCTCTCCTCTGACCTCTGTGCACACACACACACCCACACATACCACCACCACAGACACACATATCATGTGCACATATAAACATTTACTACACCACACATACACACACCACACCACATACATGCAACTACACATACATATACCACATCTCCACACAGACACACATACACATATCTACCACACCACACATACACACACCACACATACCACACCACATACACACACTACACACACATACATATACCACATCACACACACATATATCTACCACACCTCACATACACACACCACACCACACCACACACTACAAACACACACATACACCACATCATGCACATACACACATCAGCCATACATACACATACCATACACACCCTATAATGCACACATACCATACCACATATACACACTTCCCACACATACATACACATTACACATACACATACCACACCACATACACACACTACACACACATACATGCACCACATCATGCACACACACACACACATCAGCCACACATACATATACCACACACACATACCATACCACATACACACACACACATGCACACACACACATCTATCTAGCACATATACACATACCACACACCACATATATATCACACCACACACATATAGTACACACACATACTATGCCACTCATACACACACACACCACATCACACACACCACACATACAACACAAGGTAAAAACCAGCTGGACATGGCCACACCTACATGTAACTCCAGCCTGTTGGGATTGGAAACCCAGAGAATTGTTGGAGTTCACTGGTAAACCAGTCTGACTGAAATTGGCAGCTCCATTTTCACTGACAGACTTGTCTCAAGGGAATACTGTGGAAGAACAGAGAGGAGGGTACCTGACATTCTCCTCTGGCATCCATGCATGCATCCATCAGTACACACACATGCACTCAAGACACACCACGCCACACATACTACACACACATGCACACCAAAAAAAAAAGAGTGTTCAAGACGAATTCTCTGAAAGCTTGTGTGGATGGCCAATTTATTTTGCAAATATGGTGTCTACAGTTAGGGCTTTCTGGCCTCCAAATCATTTGCTCTGAGAGTTTCTAGCACTTCCTTTTTCTAAAAGGACAAGAGGTAATCTTGATGGTCACTCAGCCATTTTAAATGTCTAGCCTGAGCAAAGCCTGCAATTCCAGCTACTTGGGAGACTAAAGCAGAATCACCAGGGATGGGAGGCCTGCCTGGGCTATAGAGTGAACTCAAGGCCAGCCTGAGTAATTTAATGAGATTCTGCCTCATTTTTTTTTTTGAAGGGAGAAGGCATGGGTTGCAACTCCAAAGTAGACACTTGCATAGTATGACAAGACCAGGGTTTTATCCCCACCACTGCTCCTCTTGCAAAAAAAAAAAAAAAAAAAAAAGCCATGCATGTTGTACACATGTAATCTCTGTACTTGAAATGTGGAGGCAGCAAGATGAGGAGTTTAATGTCATCTGCAGTGTCATAGTGAGATAGAGAACAACCTGAGCTGCATCAATCTAGTCTCACAAAAACAAAGAACAAAACACCCCCACAAAAAAAATTATTCTATCTATTGTGGTTTGAATGTGAAATGTTTCCCAAAGGTTTATGTGTTGAAATACTTGACCTCCAGCTGGTAGCACTGATTTGGAAGGTTGTGGAACCTTTAGGAGGTGGATCCTTGCTGGAGGAAGTGGGTCAGTAGGGGTGGGAAGAGGTTTTATAGTCCAGACCTAGCTCCTGTTTACTTTCTGCTTCCTGACTGAAATATGAAGGCACCTGCCTGCCCAGCTCTCCCAGCCATGAAACTTGTTCAGGAAACAGCTGAAAAGAAACCCTTTCCTTCTTTAAGTTGCTTTTTTGTCAGGTAGTTTGCCCCAGCAATGAGACAGTAACTGATAAACCATCCTTAAATAAATCTAACAAGGTTCTTTCAGAGCATAGCAATGAACAGACCTCAAAGTCCAGCTTTGTTTCAATCTTTTTGAGGAAGGCTCCTTTAAGAATACAGGCCACTATCAAAAATATTTTGTGGTATTGCCTTGCATTAAGAGGACTTAAAAGCCCACTAGTGGAAAACTCAATCCAGTTTCAAAGAACAGCCATTTATTTGTGTGGTGCCAGCTTACCCTAAACAATTTCTACCCGTTCTTTAATGCTAGACCAATATGAAGTCAGTGTTGAAAACACTGCCCCCAACCCCAGTTTGTGTTTGGTTCCTTGGTGCTGTGTTAACCAAAAGCTCATGAGAAATAGAGCATTTGGTTCTAGTTTCCAAACTAGAAGAGCTACAATTGATTGGAACATGAAGGGCTCCTTATAAATGTTATAAATTGCACTGTTGGGTTAGTGTAGTATAGTTAAAATAACACTTAAGTCTGTTTCTTCCGGCACTTAGAGTTAAGATCCAGTCTGTGCAGATAGAAAACTCAAAGAGGAGGAGACATGGGCATGTTTAGCTAGAATAACAAAGAAAATAAACTTATCCTCCATAAAACTTATTAGCTTAATCTTCTATTTCATGTTTTAAATGTTAAATTATAGATAAGTGATCATAGGAAAACATTTATTGGATAGCATTTTAAGATGGTAAAATTAAACAATTTGAAGATAAATAATTATTGCTGTGTATTAATGTAATGCATTTGATATATTCAGTTGACTTTTTGAGATACGGAATAGAAAAAGACAAAGGCAGTGTTCCCAGAGGCACAATTAAAACAAAGCACTCCTTTCACCTTTTACTTATTTCAGGACAAGCAATAAGGGCCTCATTAAGTATACTAGCTTCATAAAAAGTTCTTTGAGGAAATTAAACAAGAAAGGAAGAAGGGAAATCATGAAGCAAGGACTAGGGAAAATGGTCCTACATTTTAAAAAGTATTCACTTTATTTCCTGGAAGGGAATATCTACCTATGGGTGGACTGATCTAGTTTAATATTTATCTTCAAGTATACTTTTATGACTTCAGCCTTACTAACAGAGTCTAAATTACTAAGAGTAAATGAATGAACATTTTTAAAGTATCCTATTTGAATATTGGTGGCTATGTTAATTTTTATCATCACATTTTGTGAATGATAAGAGCTTAATATCAGTAGATAATGCAAGAAAAAGAAAAATCAAGCCAGAGGGCCAGAGGAAGCAGGCCAAGTGTTTTTTTCTTTTTTCTTTTCATTTTAGTGAGTTTGCTTGGGGTTTATGTAGGACATAAATTACATCATCAATACTTGACCTCAAAAGACAGAAATATCATCTATCTCTCATCTCCCTGAATCCTTGCTAGGACAAAGCACCTGCCCAAAAGTAGCTGATGGGAGGAAACTTTTTTATTTAGGCTTAATTCTTGAGAGGAAGCTTTATAATGGCACAGTAAAGCATGGCATGAGCAGAGGCTGGACATCACCTCTGACACAGCAGTGGAACAGCAACCGAATGAGCCAAAGTCTGGCAAGGGGGACCTGGACACTCCAAATCCCACCCCCAACAACACACCTCCTCCAATAAGAGTCCACCTCCTAAATTGCTATCAGCTGGGGACTAAGCATTCAAAACACATTAGTTTGTGGGGGACATCTGATCCAAACCACCACAAGGGTATAGGTGGAACTGGTAAAGAATGTCAATTTGTGTTTGGGGGCAAATGTTCTGATGGTGTAGAGGGTAAGAAATCAAACATACAACATACACACACACATACATACACACACACACACACACACACACGGTTAATTTATTACCCTTGGAATGGACAGAGGCTTTCTTAAGAATAGGCTTATGGTTTAAGGACCAAGTTAAATGTCAGATTCATATTCAGTCAGTCTGGGGAGAAAACTCAGGTTCTGCATATTGAACAAGCTCTTTGGTGATAGCTAGAACCATATTTAAACTACACAAGATAGCTTTGTTTCTAGAAGATTCGTGATAAAGGAAGAGAGTATGCCAAGGGTTATGAAGAGAAAAGGAAACACAACCCTGTATATACCAGGTGAAGTCATAAGGCCTGAGTCTAGAGAGGGAAGGGAGTAGAACTTTAGAAAGCAGATGTAGTGTCCAATGAGCCAAGGGACCTATGGAGCACAGTGACCAGATTGGTCCTCTAGGACAGTGGTTCTGGACAAAATGTATCAGGTCGGTATATATAAACTCTGCTCAATAGAGGCTTTCTAAATTACCACATCTGATAGCCTCCAAAGCTGATGGAAGAACCCTTTCTGAAAGGAAAGCCCATTATATTTAAATCTTCATCTCAGGAGTAGTAGTTAAAGAGAATAGCTCTTGGATCAGGTATGGCTTCAAGTCCCAGCTTCATTATCTAACCAGGTTTCTCATTGGCAAAATAGGACTTTCCAGGTGTGTATTCAAATGTAGTACTCTTTACATCCAAGAGACCCAAGCAAGATGCTTACTTTATAAAAATAGATTTCCCACTTGCTGGAGCTGCTCTCTCAGGTGGATTATGCTAGCATGTTTATTTCTTTATGAATATACTCTTTTTGATCCTATACTTGGAATTAAAACTTCATTATATCCACTACAATGGTCCTTGCTGAGATAAATATGGCCCATATGATTCTGTTTTCTTTCTTCTGATCTATAGAATGGCCCAAAGGTGACACAGTAAGCTTGGCATGTTTCAGAGTTGGAAAGATGTCTAGCCTGGTTCAAGCAAGAAAGGTAAGAAAAAATGATGTGGAGTGAAAACGGAAACAGGTAGGAATTACATTGTGTATAGCTACTAGGGTCACAAAAAAGGTTTGCCTTTTATCAAAGCAGTAGAGTGCAGTTAAGATTACTCAGGTGTTTAATGATTAAATGGAAGCACTAATAATACTTACTGTGTACATTGTTTTTGAATTCTCAGCCTTCGCCAAGTGTGCTACGAAAGATTTGTATATATTATACTAACATTTAATCATTACATTAGCAAGAGGGGACAGGCATTATCAATTCTGTTATCTAAATGAGTTGAGACTAAGGAGAGTAATGAAAATGCTCAAGGTCACCAATCTGGGTATTACAGACCCTTACAAGTCCTCTATATCCTATTTCCACCCACTGTTTCAATATGGGCTTGTTTAATTTGCAATGGTTTCTGGTGGAGATGATAGTTTGAGGCCACTAACCACATTGGCTCACATAACAGAGGATGTGGACATCAGCACAATGCAGGTGCTTATGCCTGAACAAAACCCAAGCATCTTCTTACCTGGGCCATCTGGGCATTTTCCCCACCTGCACAGTTGAGTGTGCATGGGTTCAAGTTCATTTTATCTTCCTTGTGCTTTGAACATCTTTCCCTCAGGATGGAGCAAATCATTGCTTTGCATTAATGTGTATGATTAATCCTTCTGCCCAGTGTTTCCTTTGAGCAGCAGCCCCTTCCCAAGCATAGCTGTTCTTACAAAGCTGCTGCAAACAGGATCAACCTCTTAGGAATCTCAGCTTCTAGGACAAACTTGAGTTTGCATCAGCACATATTATCTGATGAAGCTACCTTTATTTATATGGGTTAATAGGAAGGGGCAATACTCCTTAGCATCTATGGACAATTTTGAAGGGCATTCTATTGACAAGTGTTTCTACACTTGATCTTAGCCAAAAGGCTGAGAAGTGATGACAAGTGTTTCTAGAGTAAATGCAAAGTGACTACAGGTATAAAGTTTGCAGATTGGATCAAGTGTGTCTTTCACAGGACATGGTCTTTAGAATTTCTCCACTGCTCATGAATTTGACTAACACAGGAAATTGTGCAGTGAGGTTGCCAGTGGGAATGGTGCCTAGGTTTCTGCAGGCTCCACACTTCATTCTTCACAAAGTTGAAAGAACTCTCCTAAATTCAAAGGAAAGAAGCTACTACAGATAACTCAAATAGTGCATCTGAGACCCCACTTAGAAGTGGCAGGATCAAAATTCCCTCCTGATCCCCACTTCTGATAACTATTGTTATTGTATGGCTCTTAGGAATTGCTCTATAAGAATATTTCAATAGTGTAAATCAATGAGGATAAAAATAATCACTGCATGCTGAGCCCTGGCCATTTATGAGATGCAGGCATCATTTTGGGGAAGTATAGTGGCACATAATGCCCATTATCTTCATAGTAACTGCCTCAAGGGGTCCTAACAGAGAAGGTCCTTAATGAGGTTGGGCTCCCTACAGAAAGGAGCTGAAACAAAATGTCTGTTGTTCTGAATGCAGCCAGAATGATCTCCAGGACTGAAAACCTTGGAGTTATGTGGAAAAGAGTACCCACGTCTGGTGGAAAGACGCTTCCTCCAATACTAGAGACTTATTTCAGCATGGAAATAATTTATAACATTATCATAATATATGGCAGATGCCTACTTCATCCAACAAATGTTTATTGGGCATGTACTCAGAATTGATAATACGCCAGGAACAAAGGTGATAGCTATGAATATGACAAAATATCGACTTATGAGCTTGTACTGAAGGAGGGACAGAAGATAAACAAGCAGAAAATAAAGCAAAGTGATAAGTGCCCTGCCTAGAACTAATGAAAAGATGAGAGAAGGGTGGGGTTAGTTTAGGGAAGATACAGTGGGGGAGGTGAGCATGAAAGTCAGAGAAGCTGGAGTGAAGTAGGGATTTGGTTCTTGATGCTTTTTTAAAGTTTTAATTTGTTTTATTGACAAATTCCACAATTGTAGACAATATCCCATGGGAATTGCCTCCCTCCCCCCACTTTCCCCTTTGAAACTTCACTCTCCATCATATCCCCTCCCCCTCTCAATCAGTCTCTCTTTTATTTTGATGTCATGATCTTTTCCTCCTATTATCATGGTCTTGTGTAGGTAGTGTCAGGCACTGTGAGGTCATGGATATCCAGGCCATTTTGTGTCTGGAGGAGCACATTTTAAGGAGTCCTACCCTTCCTTTGGCTCTTACATTCTTTCTGCCACCTCTTCTGCAATGGACTCTAAGCCTTGGGAGGTGTGTTAGAGATGTTTCAGTGCTGGACACTCCTCTGTCCCTTCTTCTCAGCACCATGGTTCCTTCTGAGTCATCCCAAGGTCACCACCATCTGAAAAGAGAAGCTTCTCTAACCAAAAGTGAGAGTAGCATTAATATATGTGTATGAATATTAAGAGAAGGGCTTACCGAGCAGTTTGGTGAACATAGTATATACATATATCCAGACACTAACAGACATTATAACCCTAGGGCTCATGACTACCCATGTTGTAGGTTTTCATTATCAGGGATTTATTCCCTTCCATGGAGTGGGCCTCCAGTCCAATTAGAGAATGGTTGGTTTCCCCCTTAACAGACATGCCACTATTGCACCTGTTGGCTCATTTGGCCTTGCTGGCCAAATTTAAGGCTTGCGGTGTCCACTGTTGAGTATCTTCACTGGTAATTTCCCTCTCTCCCATTGAACTATATGCAGCATTAGCTTTTTCAAGGATTCTGTCAGCTGGTCCACATGGAAGAGGCTTTCTACTCAACCCCAACAGGATTTCTCAGTGACCTTGCAGCCCAAGTATAAGGAGTCTTCAGCAATATGGACTTACCATCTATTCCTGGTGGGAAACCAAGGGCCTCAGTGATGGCCTATGTTTTGGGGGTATCTGTGATCTCCCTGGCTAAGAACTCACTGGAAGGTATCCTGTCCCTGGCTCTGAAAATTTTCTAGTAACAATCTATTGCTTCTGAGTGTTTCTTTGTCCAGAAAAGTAGGTTTCCATATGACTTATTTATATCCTCTTAGATTTTGATTAGCCCTCCCTCCATCTTTCCTTTTCTCAATCACTTCCCCTGACCTCACTTAGGTCTTTTCACCCCCATTAATCTGTTCTTCTACTTACATATATACAATACCATCCTTTTAAGTACCCCCTCCCTCCCTTTCTATTCCCTTTATATCCCGTTTCTAGATTGCTGCCTTCTGCTACTGAGTTTTATTCCTATTCACATAGAAGACCAATCATTTGTAGCTAGGATCCACATATGACAGAGAACATGTGACATTTGGTATTCTGGGCCTGGGTTACCTCACTAAGTATAATCCTTTCCAGATCCATCCATTTTCCAGCAAATTTCATAACTTCATTTTTCTTTACCACTGAGTAGAATTCCATTGTGTAAATGTGCCACATTTTCATTATCCACTCATCAGTTGAGGGACATCTAGGATGGACCAACTTCCTAGCTATTGTGAATAGAGTGGCAATAAACATGGTTGAGCAAGTATCTCTAAGGTAGTGAGACGAGTTCCTAGGATATATGCCTAGGAGTGGTATAGCTGGGTCATATGGTAGATCTATTTTTAGCTGTCTCAGGAACCTCCACACTTATTTACACAATGGCTGGACCAGATTGCATTCCCCCCAACAGTGTAGGACTGTTCCTCTTTTTCCACATCCTCGCCAGCATTTATGGTCATTTGTTTTCATGATGGTAGCCAATCTGACAGGAGTGAGATGGAATATCAATGAAGTTTTAATCTGCATTTCCCTGATGACAAGGGATATAGACCATTTTTAGATGTTTGTATGCCATCTGTATTTCTTCTTCTGAGAACTCTCTATCTAGTTCCATAGCCCATTTTTAATTGAGTTGTTTGATTACTTATTATTTAATTTTTTGAGTTCTTTGTATATCATAGATATTAATCCTCTGTCAGATGTATAGCTGGCAAAGATTTACTTCCATTCTGTAGGTTGCCTCTTTGCTCTATTCACAGTGTCCTTAGCTGTACAAAAGCTTTGTAATTTCATGAGGTCCCAGTGGTTGATGTGTGGTTTAATTTCCTGAGAAATTGGGGTTATATTCAGAAAGTCTTTGCCAAGGCCAATATATTAAAGGGTTTCCCCTACTTTTTCTTTTAGCAGTTTCAGAGTTTAAGGTCTGATATTAAGGTCTTTGACCCATTTGGACTTGATTCTTGTGCATGGAGAGAGATAACGATCTATTTTCATCTTTCTATAGATACATATCCAGTTTTCCCAGCACCATTTGCTAAAGAGGCTGTCTTTTCTTCAATGAGCATTTTTAGCATTGTTGTCAAAGATCAGGTGGCTATAGCTACCCGGACTTACATCAGGATCCTCTATTCTGTTCCATTGATCTACATGTCTGATTTTGTGCCAGTACCATGCTGTTTTCTTTATGATGGCTCTGTGATATAGGTTAAACAGGTATGGTGATACCACCAGCCTTATTTTTGTTGCTCAAAATTGTTTTAGATATTCAAGGTTTTTTAGGCTTCCAAATGAATTTTTAGATAATTTTTTCTACTTCTGTGAAGAATGCCATTGGAATTTTGAGGGGATTGCATTGAATATGTAGATTGCTTTTGGTAAGATTTCCATTTTCACAATATTGATTCTTCCAATCCAAGAACAAGGGATGTCTTCCCATTTCCCAGTGTCTTCTGCAATGTCTTGCTTAAGTGTTTTAAAGTTTTCATTGTAGAGATCCTTCACTTCCTTGGTTAGGTTTATCCCAAGGTACCTTATTTTATTTTTTGAAGCAATTGTGAATGGGAGTGATTCTCTGATTTCATCCTCTGTGTGTTTGTTGTTAGCATATTTCTGCATGTTTATTTTGTATCCTGCTACATGGCTATAGGTGTTTATCAGCTCTAACAGTTTGCTGGTAGTGTCTTTAGGGTCCTTTATGTCATATCATCTGCAAATAATGAAAACTTGATCTCTTCCTTTCCAATTTGTATCCATTTTTTGTGTGTCTTCTGCCTTATTGTTCTGGCTAAGACTTCCATTACTATATTAAATAAAAGTGAGGTCAGTGGACACCCTTGTCTTCTTCCTGTTTTTAGTGGAAGAGCTTCAAGTTTTTTCTCCATTTAGTATTATGTTGGCTGTGGGTTTGTCATAAATAGCCTTTATTATGTTGAGATATGTTCCTCCTATTCCCAGTCTCTGTAGGACTTTTATCATGAATGGATGTTGGATTTTATTAAATGCTTTTTCTGCATCTAATGAGATGATCATGTGATTTTTTTGTCCTTCAGTCCATTTATATAATGTTTTACATTTTTTGATTTGCTTGTGTTCAACCATCCCTGCATCTCTGGAATAAAGTCTCCTTGGTTAGGATGAAGGATATTTCTGATACATTCTTGTATTCTGTTTGCCAATATTTTGTTGAGAATTTTTGCATCTATGTTTATGAAGGAGATTTATCTATAATTTTCTTTTTGTGTTCTATCTTTGTTTGTTTGGTATCGGGTGATGCTGGCTTCATAAAAGAAGTTTTGTAGGATTCCTTCCTTTTCTATTTTATGGAAAAGTTTAAGAAGCATTAGTGTTAGTTCTTCCATGAAGGTCTGGTAAAATCCGCCAGTGAATCCATCTGGAGCTGGACTTTTTTTAGTTGGGAGATTTTTTTAATAAAAACTCTTGGATATCCATACTTGTTATAGGTCTATTTAAGTGGTTTATCTCATCTTGATTTAATTTAGGTAGGTCATATACATCAAGGAAATCATTCATTTCCTTAAGATTTTCAAACTTAGTGGAGTATATGTTCTTATAGTATGTCCCTATAATTTTTTTAAATTTTCTCTGGTAACTGTTGTGATGGTGCCTTTATCATCTCTAATTTTATTATTTTGTGTCTCTTCTCTCTTTCTTTTGGTCAGATTTGTTTATCCTTTGAAAGACCAACTCTTTGTTTCATTGATTCTTTAGATTGTCTTTTTGGTTTACATGTCATTAATTTCTGCCCTAATCTTTATTATTTCTTCCAGTCTACTGATTTTTTGGTTTGCTTTGTTCTTCTTTTTCCAAGGCCTTGCAGTGAAGCATTAAGTTGTTTCCTTGTGACCTTTCTAATTTCTTAACATAGGCAATTAAAGCTATAAATTTCCATTTTAGGACTGTCTTCATTGTGTCCCAAAGGTTTTTGCATGTTGTGTTCTCATTATTATTTGAATCTATGAATATTTTGACTTCCTTCTTGATTTCTTCATTGAGTAGTGTACTGTTTAGTTTCCATGACTCTGTGTATGTTCTATAGTTTTTCTTGCTATTGATTTGTAGTTTGGTTCCATTGTGATCAGATAGAATGTAAGGAATTATTTCAACTTTCCTGTATTTGTTAAGATTTGTTTTGTGTCCTAATATATGGTCCATTTTAGAGAACGTTCCATGTGCTGATGAAAAGAATGTGTATTCTGTAGCATTTGGATGAAATGACCTGAATATATCTATTACATCCATTTGTTCTATGACCTCATTTAATCCAGAAGCACCTCTGTCTATTTTTTGCCAGGATGACCTGTCAAGTGGTGAGAGTGGGGTGTTGAAGTCACCCACTACAAGTGTGTTTGTTGTTAACAGTGACCTTAGTTCTAATAGCATTTGTTTGATGAAATTGGGAGCCCCAGTGTTAGGTGCATATATGCTTAGGATTGTAATGTCCTCCTGTTGGAGTGTTCCTTTACTCAATATAAAGTGACCTTAGTATCTTTCCTAATATTGGTCTGAAGTCTAACCTGTCAGATATTAGGATAGCAACCCCTGCTTGTTTTCTAGGCCCATTTGCTTGAAGCACTGTTTTCCAACCTTTCACCCTAAGATAGTGTCCATCCTTTGTAGAAAGATGAGTTTCTTGGAGGCAACAAATTGAAGGATCTGCTTTTTAACCCAGTCTGCAAACATTTATCTTTGGTTGGGTCATTGAGGCTGTTGATATTAAGAGTTATTATTGAAAGGTGTGTGTTTATTTTTGCCATTTTTCTTGTTTTGTAGTTCTTCCACTTTTACCTTCGCTCTCTTGTATTAACTAGTATTTGAGCATGTTTGCTTTTTCCAGATTCCTTATATGTTTGCTTTTCTTTCTCTTCAACATGGAGGATCCTTTCAAGTATTTTTTGTAGAGCTGGTTTTGTCTTCAAATATTCCTTTAGCCTGCTTTTGTCGTGGAATGTCCTTATTTCTCCATCTATTTGAATGGTTGACTTTGCAGGATAAAGTAACCTTGGTTGACACTTGTTATCTTTCAGAACTTGGAATACATCATTCCAAGCCCTTCTGGCTTTTATAGTTTCTGTTGAGTAATCTGCTGTGATCCTGATGGGCTTGCCTTTTTATTTGATTTGATTTTTCTCTCTAACTGCTTTCAATATATTTTCTTTGGTTTGTCTGTTTGGTTATTTAACTATAATATGGCAAGGAGAGGTTCTTTCCAGGTTTTGTCTATTTGGTATTCTAAAGGCTTCCTGTATCTGCTTTGGCATCTCTGTCCCAATTTGGGGGAAGTTTTTCTCTATGATTTTGTTGAAAATGCCTACTATGCCTTTGGAGTGAAATTCTTCTCCTTCTACTATACCCTGAATTCTTATGTTTGATCTTTTCATAGTGTCCTGAATATCTTGAAATTCCCATTCATTCCTTCCTATTAGTTTGTCTTTCTCTTTGTTGGACTGTATTAGATCTGCCACCTGGTCTTCTAGTTTAGATATTATGTTCTTTCCTTCTACTGAAGAGATTTTCTACAGAGTTTTTTTATTTCACCAACTGTGTTCTTCATTGTTACTATTTCTGGCTGTTTTTTCTTTATTATTTCTATTTCCTTATTTTTGTCTTATTTATTTCATTATTTATTTCATCAAATTGGTTTCCTGTATGTTCTTTGATTCCTTTGATTTCCTGTTTGAGTTGTTTGAACATATTTATAATCATTCTTTTGAAATCTTTCTCAGGAATTTCCTCTAAATCAATCTCACTGAAGGTCATTTCTGTTGTATTAATACCTTTTGCTGGGTTTATATTGTCTTGATTTTTGCACTTCTTTTATTATACTGTAGATATTTTGCATCTTGGATTAATCTAATGCTTGGGTTTTCTAATTATCTGTAGTATTATTAGATATGTCAATCAACATGATGTTATATATCTTCAGGGTAGGAGCTTAAGGTGCTAAGTGTGGCTCTTAAGACTCTCAGAGTAACCACAAAAGTGACCCTAGATGTTGAGTTTGCCTGGTATAAGAGTATTTAAGTAGGCTGAGTGGAACAAAATATAGTCAAATTCTAAAAATTTCACTAAACTATGTACCTATTCAATGAAAAAAGCACAGAGTATTTATGCAAGTGTAGTTATTATGACAAATAGATCCTCTAACAAATCCACAGTCCCTAAGGACGTGTGCTATCCCACACCCTTAATCCCATCAAGTGGGAAGCTAAAGTTTCTGGTCTGCAGAGGGTTCCATGGGCAGCTTGTGACCGAGTGAGTCCCTTCCCCAACAAATGGCAGAAGAGGAAACAAAGGCATTATAAATCAGAAAGCAACAAACGACAAGCCCAAGATATTGCTTATTTAAGAATGGCAAATCTGACCATCCATCAGATTTAACATATAATTTTCCCTGACATGGAAAGTGTAATTAGTACTTCCGATTCAAACCTATATATACCAGGCTTTTTTGGCAGGTACTGACCTGTATAATCCCAGTTACCTTTTGGGATGGCTTTGGTCTCGGCTATGCTTCAAGGCCGCTTGGGTCCCTCTTTGCTGTGCTCATGTAGGCTGGCTGGGTCTGTGGGTCACTGCTCTGATCGCCTGTGCTGGGTGGGGTGCTGTGTAGGTGAGCTCTCTTCCCCAGGTCTCTGGTACTTGCTGGTGCTTGTGCTGGTGGTGGGGCAGGGGAAGCTGTGGATGGTAGCTGAAGTCCTCCCACTGGTCCTTGCAGTCCTCTTCCTCACAAGCCGCTCCTTTGGTCTCTGCTGTCCTTCTTTCACATTTGTTGAGTTTGCAAGGAAGCTGGTGTGAGTGGAAAATCACCTGGCTTTAAAATTCTGTGGCTCAGGTACAGCCTGGCAGCTGTGGCCATGTGGAACTGGTGCTACCACTGCTAGAGCTGCTTCTGCCTGCTTCTATGGGCTCTAGACACTCTAGGTCTTTCCTACTTCTCTGCTGCAGTTGGTAAATTTTTATACACCTCACTTTTTAGTAGAAAAGTGTATTTTTCTGGGTTATTTTTTGCTTTTTTTTCTCCCCTAGGATGCTTTGGCATGGTTCCTACACTACCATCTTAACCAGATGTCTGCCACTCTTGGTTCTTAAAGTGACTGTGTTATGTTTCAGCAATAGAAAAATGCCTGGCCAGAGTAGTGAGAATGTCAGGAGGTGGCCTCAGTACCGCACAGGGGTCAGATTATCTAAGGCATGGAAAGATGTTCGATTTTGTGGCAACTATGTTGGGAACTTATTGGAGGAGCATAAAGTAGAGAAAAAATGACATGATCAGATGATGATATTATTTGAGGAAGTTTTTCTTGTACTGTAATTTTAAACTTCTAAAGTATTGAATTGTGAAAGGAGCTTCTGATCGACAAGGTGCTTGGTTTTTGGCCTGTTTCTGTTTTTCTTTATTCTTTATGTGTTTTCTTATACATAGGTACTTACTGTAAGGCTTGAGAATGACCAGACCATGCAAGACCACTCTGAAGCAAAGTAAAAGTTTTTTTCAGGGAAGACATGAGCTACCAGGCTGTCTTGTGAAAGAAGAACACAGCACCTTAGGGTTTGCAGAGGTTAGGTTTTATAAGACCTTTCTGCTGGATGGGGATAGGAGAATGGGGTTCTTATTTGTGAAGTTAGGTAGGGGAGTTTCTTCAGGGGAATTTTTCTGTTAATCACAAGATTATGGTCAGGCAGTTAGAGTGTGTCACCAAAACAGAGATCAGGTGGCTGTTGAGATAAGGTAAATAAGAAACTGTGGCCTAGGGGCAAGGGGAAACAATGAGTCAGGTGTTTTTTAAGAAATGTAGTCGGCTTGGTTCTTGTATTTTCTGGTAAGGCCACTTCTCATTTCATTGACATTTTGCCGTTCAGGCTTCATATATACTTCCTGGTGAGTGGGGGCAATGATTGTTCTAAGAGATGCTTGATCCTGTGGTTGTTGGATCCTCTTGGATCCGGTGGAGGGAAAATGGGTCTGTGGTTGCTAGAAGCTGATATGGAATAGGAGAGGGAGGGGTCAGTAATAGTTGTTTAAACTTTTGATGGGTAAGTTGGTCTATATGATTTGGGATGCACTTCAGAAGTCAAGGGTCCAGGAGGAATACTAAGCATATTCCAGTCAGGGGTCCTAGCAGTAGCAAGAGCCAGGGCCAAACAGGTCTGAAAATATTCCATGACCCTGCAGTCGTTGGTGTTCCTACCTGAAATCACTCTGCCATGTTTTTAAGGGTTTTTTGTTTTTGTTTTTGTTTTTTTTTGTTTGTTTGTTTTTTGAGGTAGGGTCACACTCTAGTCCAGGCTGATCTGGAATTCACCATGTAGTCTCAGGGTGGTCTCAAACTCACCGTGATCTTCCTACCTCTGCCTTGCAAGTGCTGGAATTAAAGGCGTGCACCACTGCACCTGGCTTTAAGTTTTTTTATTTCACATTCCACCTTGCTTGATTGGTTAACATAATAGCAGCATTTTTCATTTAAGAAGAGGCAAGTCCCTCCTTTGTCAGCTGTCAAGAGGTCTAGGGTTCGGCAGTTCTGTAAGACAACTGATGCTAGAGAGGTGAGTTGTTCCTGTCGCAGTTGTGGGGCTTCAGTGGACCCCTGTGCTGTGATGCTTAGTTCTGCAGAGAGTTTCTCATAGGAGAGTAAGCTATGACTGAGCCCTCCCACAGCCATCCCCATGGCAGCTTTGGAGGCTGCTATGCTCTCCCATGCCACCACAGGCAGATGAACGGACCTCATATACCAGTGAGCCTGCTTGGGGAGGAGACACATCAGTTCCTCTTCTTTATATATAGTGAGTGAGGCTGGGAAGCAGAGTGACCAGGACACAAGGGCCCATGTGTATGTGTGGGGGGGCGCAGGTATACAAAGTGGAATTGCACCAGAAATAGATTTCCTTTGGTAAGTATGCTTTTTTATAATAGAGTTATTTTTGAAAGTTCCCAGCCAGCTTTGAGAGATGTCCTTATGCCAACAGCCAGGGCAGTTTGGAAGAGAAAGAGGGATAGGGAGTATTGAAAGGGGATTCCAGAAACAGGGAGGCCCTGAAGTGGAAGTGACATTAAACAAGGGAACTGTAGTTATGAGAGACTGTTCGAATGAAGCACACAGGAAGTAGGCAGTGGGATTTGTAAGATTAAATTGATTAAGAAGGGAGAGTGAAGAATTGAGAATATGAAAAAGTTGAAGTTTGGATGCAGTTAGGGTTTACAGGCAGGAATTAGAGAGGAGGTCCTTGAACCTATGAGGTGAAAGAACTGTGAGCTCTTAGCCAAAGGTAAGTTTTTGTGCTTCCTGGGCCTTGCTGAGGCTAAGGCATGTAAGCAAGGTTGCCAGCCCCAAACAGAGGTTTCTAATTGTTTGGAGAGGTGGACCACCAGGGCAAAAGAGGGGCCTTTCATCTCTCCCACAATTCCCAGTGCCATTCCTCCCTTTTCAGTGTTATACAGAAGAAATGCCTGCTGGAAGTTGGGAAGAGCTAGGGATGGTGCTGTCAGAAGAGCATCTCATAGGGAAAAAAAAAAAAAAAAAAAAAAAACACAAGCAGCATCTATCTCCGTCTTGGGATCGAGTGTCCTAGAGGGGTTTTGCCAGAAGGTAAAAATTGGGAATCCATGTTCTGAGAAATCCAGCAAAACCAAGAAAAGGTAGGATTTCTTCTTTAGAGGTAAGAGGGAGCAAAGATGCTTTTTGCCATCTAGGGTTAGTTGTTATGAGGTGAGAGTAAGGAGGAAACCAAGGTACTTAACTTGGGTTAGAGAAAGTTAAGCTTTGGTGGGGGAAACTCTGTAACCCTTGAGGCCTAGAAAGCTGAGAAGTTTGTTCATGTGTCATCTGGAGCCTGGAAGAGAAGGTGAACAGAGCAGAAGGTCATCAACATATTGCAAAAGTGTGCTAGGTGACAGGTTGAGGGACAGGAAGTCAGTGGACAAGAGCTTGGCCAAACAGGTGAGAGCTGTCTCTGAACCCTTGGGGGAAGAAGGTCCAGGTTAATTGAGTTGCAGTGTGGGTGTCAGGGTCTTCCCAAGTGAAAGCAAAGAGCTCATAGGAGTCAGGGTGGAGAGGTTTAGAGAAGAGAGCATCCTTGAGGTCAAGTACTGAGAAATGAGTGATATAAGAAGGAATGCGAGAGAGAAGCGTACATGGTTTAGGCACTACCAGCTGAATGGGCAAGACAGCAGCATTGATTAGGCAGAGGTCTTGTACTAAGCAGTAGGTTCTGTCAGGCTTGATGACAGGCAGGATGGGGATATTGTAGGGAAAAGTGGTAGGGTGGAGGAGGCCAGCCTGAAGGAGGTGAGAGATAATGAATGGGTCCCTGATTGTGTATGAGTGAGATTGGATATTGGGACTGACAAGGGAATACTGTAAGCTCCTTGAGTTTGACATGAACAGGGGCTGATGAGAGGCCAGAGCAGGTGATGAAGTGTCCTATACTTGGGGATCAACCTCAGAAGCAGGAAGGGGAAGTTCAGGGTGTTGGTAAGGGAGGGAGCAGGAGTGAGGATGAAGATGGGTGGTGAGTGGGGGTCAAGGAGAGAGAGAGAGAGTTTTTGCATGAGGTCTCAGCCTACAAGTGATGATGGGCAAGAAAGCATCACAAAAAAGGAGTGGGAGAGCAGAGTGTCCCAGATATTGCAGGACAGAGAAGCAGTAATATGAAGGGAATGAGGTTGGCCATCTACACCCACCATGGAGATCTGTGAGGGAAAATCTGGCCAGAGTAGAATGGCAGGACTAACCACATGGCCTCCATACCTAAAATAAACCAGGTCTACGTGGCACCTGGATCATTATCCTGGGCTCCTCCATTGTGATGTGAATAGTCTTTTGGGGAGCTGAGGCCCTGGGGCACGGTCAGTCTTCAGCTACCAGGCCAAGAATATCACTGAGAGGCTCCTGTGGGGGCTGAGGGGAAGGGGCTGGCCTACTTTGGCAAGGCGGGGAGGGCAGTCAACCTTCCAGTGTTCCTGGAGTCCGCAGTGAGGGCAAGGTCTTGGTGGTGGGCATGGGCTGCGGAAAGCTCAGCCCAGTGACGAGTCGCACTGCACTTGAAGCAGGGTCCTGGTGGTGACCGTTGAGGTACCAACGCCTTCTTTGGAGGAGTCTGGAGAGGCACAGCCAGGAACTGGTATTTTTGTCTCTGCCCAGTCTATTGATCTGCTCCTGTTCCTCTTGGCTGTTAAAAACCTTAAAGGCCATTTCAAGCAGATCTCCCTGGGATGGGGAGTGGGGGTGCTGAGGGCCTTTCTCAAGGTGTTTGAGTTTTTTCTGAATGTCAGGGGCAGATTGAGATAGGAAGTTTGTGTTAAGATGCCTTCCTGGGAAATTGGGATTGAGGCGGATGTATTGAGTAAGTACCTCTGTTAAGCATCCCACGGACTCTGCTGAGGTTTCATCGGGCTTTTGAGTTATTGAGAGGAATTGATTAAAGTTAACATTTTGGGGAAGCCTTCTGGAGACCTGCCAAGAGGCAGACAACCATCCAGTCCCAGGCCACCCTGTGTGGGGTAGGGTTTGTGGGTCTTGAGCAGTAGGGGCAGGGACCTGGAAGTCCCATTTTGGGTCTTCCCTGTGAACTGCCACAGTACCTACTGAATAGGTTCGATCAGTTAGATGGATATCATTAGCATGGGCCTGGGCAGCCACCCAGGAGTGCTTGCGTTCATCTGGGGTAGGAATGGTAGACAGGATGACATAGATATCATGCCAGGTAAGATCGTAGACCTGAGTAAGGTAGCAAAATTCTTTGGTATAGTGGACAGGGTCAGAAGAAAAGGATCCTAGATGCCCTTCAAGTTGAGACAGGTCAGGCATACAAAATGGGACATGCCTATGTACAATTCCCTCCATCCCTGCCACTTCCCATACAGGGAAGTACATGAGAGAGTGGGTTGAGTGGGAGGAGAAAGGGTAGGGGAAGGAAAGGACAGAGGTGGATTGAGGAGTTAAGGAGGAGTAGGAGAAGCAGTAGGGGGCAGGTCATGATGGTGTTGGGATTGAGCGCTGAAGGTAAAGAAGAATAAGTTGGGGGTGTTGACTTTGATTTTGTTCCCAAGGCTTTGGCCAGAAGAATCTGATGAGTTAGGGAAAGCAGAGCAGAGAGAAGGATGGGTACACAGAGGGGGGGAGGAAAAGCTTGAATATAGGGACTTGGCTGGGCAGTGGATGATATCTAAATAAGTTAGAATTTGCAAATCAAAAAGTACAATTTTCTAGCCATATCGACCCATTGTCCAAATTATATTGTGGCTAAGCCATATTACAGTAAAAAATTAGATGGCATGGTTTAATATCATCCTATACTCTCCGTGGTTTAAAGTTCTTAATGAGACAAGCCAGTGGATGATAGGAACTGATTTAGAGGCCTTGTTTCCCATCTCGGGTGAAAGGGAGAGGGTGTAGACACCGAGAGGAAATAAAAAAGGAGGAAAGCAGAGAGGGAAGGAAAGAAGCAGAGAAGGGAGGAGGTAAGTGTCCCGAAGCTTTCAAACAGAGCCATAAGGCACCCCTTAGGGCTTGGTAGTCCAGAGAGAGAGACCTGAGGTGTTGAGAGTGCATCTTTCTCTAGACCTGAGGTGCTCAGAAGTGGTCAAGGGGTATAGCCTGGCATATCAACATGCCGTAGATAAGAAAGGGAGAAACCCAAAACAGGCCAACCTGTGAGGGACACTTTCCCAGAAGGAGACAAATAAGGGAAGAAGATCAAGGCCAAATTGTGGTGGGTGGGAGAGCCACCACCAGGCAGAGATGGTCCAAGGCCTTCAGCGGGTCAGTGGCCCCTTGGTTGGGGAAAGGAGGTCTGACTACCCAAAAGGGCAACTGGGAGCCTCCTATCTGAGTCATGACACCAGATGTAAGGCTCAAGAATGACCAGACCATGCAAGACAGCTCTGAAGCAAAGTAAAAGTTTTATTTGGAAAAGACACCAGCTGCCAGGCTGTCTCATGAGAGAATACAGCACCCCTGGGTTTGCAAAGGTTAGGTTTTATAAGGCCTTTCTGTTTGGTGGGGGATAGGGGAATGGGGTTCTTGTCTGTGAAGTTAGGTAGGAGAGATTCTTCAGGGAAATTTTTCTGTTAATCACAAGATCATGGTCAGGCAGTTAGTGTGTGTCACCAAAATAGAGGTCAGGTAGCTCTTGAGATAAGGTAAACAAGAAACTGTCCTAGGGCCAAGAGAAAACAATGGGTCAGGTGGTTTCTGAGAAATGTAGTCAGCTTGGTTCTTGTATTAACCCATCAGGCCACTTCTCATCACATTGCGATTTTGTCATCTGCAGCAGCTCCATCTTGGGATCTGGTCCAATCTAACACTTACCATTTGGAAATAAGGTGAAGGCAATACATTTTTAATGCTAAATACTTCAAGTATGTATCTTCTGACAAGTTTTATATACTTCTTTCTTTTTTTTTTTTTTTTTTTTTTTTTTTTTTTTTTAAGGTAGTCTTGCTGTAGGCCAGGCTGACCTGGAATTCACTATGCAGTCTCAGACTGACCTTGAACTCACAGTGATCCTCGTACCTCTGCCTCCCAAGTGCTGGGATGAAAGGTGTGCACCACCAAACCCAGTTTACTTCTTTTTTTTTTTTTTTTTTTTTGAGATAGGGTCTTGCTCTAGCTCAGGCTGACCTGGAATATACTAGGTAGTCTCAAATTGGTCTCAATCTCACATCAGTCCTCCTATCTCAGCCTCCTGAGTGCTGGGATTAAAGGCAAGCACCTCACCTAGCAAGTTTTATATACTTTTAATACTTTTAAAATATACTAATAACAAAAATCAATAAATTTAATATTTATACATTATTATGTGTATTGCTTTCTAATCTACAGTCCGTATTGAGCTTTCATCAAATGTTCCAACAATGTCTTTTTTAGCTGCATTTTTTGAGGGGGGCCCAACATCTAATTCAATTTCACATCCTGTAGAAGCTTTCATTTTAGAATGATCCTTTACTCTTTTTTTTGTCTTTTTATAACTTAATTTTTTTTGAAGAACACAAATCAGTTATTTTGTATAATGCACCTCAATTTTGACTTTTTTTTTTTTTTTTTTTTTTCTCATGGCTTAATTCAGTGTATGTGTTTGGGGCAGGAATTTCAGAGAAGTCTTGCTGTACCCATCTCAGTATGTGATAACAAGAAATGTATGATCTGGTAGTACCAATATTGCTGGTGTTAGCTCTGATCAATTGGTTAAGGTAATTTCCCTAGGTAAATGTAAAGTGGCTTTATTCTTTTTCTTTATGATGAATAAGTAATTTGTGGGAAGTTTCTTTGAGGCTATATCAATATCCAGCTGCTCATCAATGATTTACTTTTTAGCACTCATTGATGAATTTCTAAATCTATTATTCCTTCTAAATTTATTATTTAAAATTCACCTATAATGAGGTTTTCCTCTATTTCATTCACTGTGTTAAGAAACTGCTGGGAGTTCCGGTTAAGATGGCGGCATTGGAACCACGCCAAAACAGGCTAGGGAAAAAAAAAAAAAAAAAAAAAAAACCAACAGAATACACTCTTCTACTAAAAAGTGAGGTGTATAGTAAATTACAAATGGCAGCATAGAAGTAGGAGAGATCCAGAGTGCCTGCAGCCCACAGAAGGGGGCAGAAGCAGCTCCAGCAGCTGCAGCGAGTTCCACGCCATGGCAGCTGCCAGGCTCCCACTGAGCTGGCTGAGCCACGGGATTTTAAAGCCAGGTGAGGGGATTCTCCACTCACACTGGCCTCCTCGCCAACTCAAGAAACGTGGAAGGAGGACGGCAGAGACCAACGGAGTGGCTTGTGAGGAAGAGGATCGCGTGGACAAGCAGACGGACTTCAGCCGCCATTCACAGCCTCCCCTCCCCCACCACCAGCGCAAACGCCGGCACCAGAGACTCGGGAAAGAGAGCTCACCTACCCAGCATCCAGCATGATTAAAACAGTGACGCACAGACTCAGCCGGCCTTCCTGAGCCCAAAACACAGCAAAGAAGGACCCAAACAGCCTTACAACATAGCGGAGACCAAAACCGTCCCAAAAGGTAACTTGGATTACACCAGGTTAGTACCCACCAAATAAGCCCGGTCAGATCTGACACTCGTAAATAAGCTATATTTTGGCCTGCTCATCTGTTGCTTCCTGACTTGTAGTGCCTTTGTTTCCTCTTCTGTCAATCATTGGGAAAGGGTCTCACTTGGTCACAAGCTGACCTTGGAACCTTCTTTAGTCCAGAAATCTTAGCCTCCAAGTCGTGGGCATCACACATCCTTAGGGACTGTGATGGTGTTAAAGGATCTGTTTGTCATAACACCTACTTTTGCACAAATACTCTGTGCTGTATTTCATTGAATGGGTACATTGTTTAGTTAAATTTTTAACAATCTGACTGTATTCTGTTTCACTGAGCCTACTTGAATACTCTCATAGCAGGCAAAACCAACACCTAGGGTCACTTTTGTGATTACTCTGAGAGTCTTAAGAGCCATACCTAGCACCTTAACTTCTACCCTGAAAATATATAATACCAGATTCATTGACACGTCTAATATTACTGCAGATAATTAGAAAACCCAAGCATTAAATTAATCCAAAATGCAAAAAACTCTACAGTATAATACAAGAAACACAAAAAAATCAAGACAATATAAATCCACCAAAAAGTATTAATGTATCAGAAATGACCTTCAGTGAGACTGAGTTAGAAGAAATGCCTGAGAAAGTTTTCAAAAGAATGATTATAAATATGTTCAAAGAACTCAAAGAGGAAATGAAAGGGTTCAAAGAACTCAAAGACAAAATGATTCAAAGAAAACACAGAAAACCAATTCAATGAAATAAGGAGGTCAATACTAGACATAAATTCAGAAATAGAAAGAATAAAGAAAACCCAATCAGAAATACTAGCAATAAAGAGCACAGTCAGTGAAATTTAAAACTCTGTAGAAAATCTCTCTAGTAGAATGGATGAAGGAGAGAACAGAATAGCTAAACTAGAAGACCAGATAGCAGATCTAATACAGTCTAACAAAGAGAAAGACAAAATAATAGGAAGGTATGAATGGGAATTTCAAGATATTCGGGACACTATGAAAAGATCAAACATAAGAATTCAAGGGATAGTTGAAGGAGAAGAATCTCACTCCAAAGGTATAGTAGGTGTTTTCAACAAAATCATAGAAGAAAACTTCCCCCAAATTGGGAAAGAGATGCCAATGCAGATACAGGAAGCCTTTAGAACACCAAACAGACAAAACCTAGGAAGAACCTCTCCCTGCCATATTATAATTAAACTACCAAACATACAAACCAAAGAAAATATATTGAAAGCAGCTAGAGAAAAAGCAAGTCACCTACAAAGGCAAGCCCATCAGAATCACAACAGATTACTCAACACAAACTTTAAAAGCCAGAAGGGCTTTGAGTGAGGTATTCCAAGTTCTGAAAGATGAAAACTGTCAACCAAGATTACTTTATCCTGCAAAGCTATCCATCCAAATTGATGGAGAAATAAGGACATTCCACAACAGAGACAGGCTAAAGGAATTTATGGCAACTAAACCAGCCCTACAGAAAATACTTACAGGAATCATTCATGCTGAAGAGAAAGCAAAACACACACAGCAGGAAATAGGAAAAAATAAACCATACTCAAATAACAGTTAAAACAAGTGAATAAAGTGAAAACAGGAAGAACTACACAACAAGAAGAATGGAGAGAGAAAATACGTATCTTTCAATAATAACTCTTAATATCAATGGCCTCAATGCCCCAACCAAAAGACACAGACTGGATTAAAAAGCAGGATCCTACCATCTGTTGCCTCCAGGAAACTCATCTCTCAATAAAAGATAGAAACCTTCTTAGGGTGAAAGGTTGGAACAAAGTATTTCAAGTAAATGGGCCAAGGAAAAAAGCAGGGGTTGCTATCCTAATTTCTAATAGGATAGACTTCAAACCAACATTAGTGAGGAAAGATAAAGAAGGTCAATTTATACCAATTAAAGGAACACTCCAACAGGAGGACATTACAATCCTAAACATATATGCTCCTAACATGGGGGCCCCCAATTTCATCAAACAAACACTATTGGACTTAAGGTCAGAGATATCTCCTAACACAATAATAGTGGGTGACTTCAATACCCCACTCTCATCACTTGACAGGTCTACCCAGCAAAAAATAAACAGAGAGACATCTGCATTAAATGATATCATGGAACAAATGGACCTAACAGATATATACAGAACATTCCATCCAAATGCTGCAGAATATACATTTTTCTCAGCAGCACATGGGACATTCTCTAAAATAGATCATATAATAGGACACAAAGCAAATCTTAACGAATATAGGAAAACTGAAATAATCCCCTGTATGCTATCTGACCACAATGGGATTAAACTGCAAATCAGCAACAAGAAAAACTACAGAGCATACAGAAATTCATGGAGACTAAACAGTACATTATTGAATGATGTATGGGTCATTGAAAAAATTAAAAAGGAAATCAAGAAATTCACAGAATCAAATGATGATGAGAATACAACATACCAAAACCTTTGGGACACAATGAAGGCAGTCCTACGAGGGAAATTTACAGCTCTAAGTGCCTATATTAAGAAATTAGAGGGCTGGAGAGATGGCTTAGCGGTTAAGGCGCCTGCCTGCTAAGCCTAAGAACCCGGTTCCAATCTCCAGGTCCCACGTTTAGCCAGATGCAAAGTGAGGCAAGGGTGCAATGCTGCACTTGACCACAATGGGGCGCACACATCTGGATTTCGTTCACAGCAGCTGAGAGACTGCTGGCGCGCCCATCTCTGTCCTCCTCTCCCTCTCTCTCTCTCTCTCTCTCTCTCTCTCTCTCTCTCTTTGTCTCTCTGTCTCCAAAAATAAATAAAGTAAAAAAATAATAATAATAAAAAAAAGAAATTAGAGAGTTCACAACTAAACAATTTAATGCTTCACCTTAAGGCCTTGGAAAGAGAAGAACAAGGCAAACCAAAAATCAGTAGATGGGAAGAAATAATAAAGGTTAGGGCAGAAATTAATGAAATGGAAACCAAAAAAAAAAGTCAAAAAAATCAATGAAACAAAGAGTTGGTTCTTTGAAAGCATAAACAAGATTGACAAACCCTTAGAAAATCTGACCAAAAGAAAGAGAGAAGAGTCAAAAATTGATAAAACTAGAGATGAAAAAGGCAACATCACAACAGATACCAAAGAAATTCAGAAAATCATATGGACATACTTTAAGAATATATATGCCTCTAAGTTTGAAAACATGAAAGAAATGGATGATTTCCTTGATTCATATGACTGACCAAAATTAAATCAAGATGAGATAAACCATTTAAATAGACCTATAACAACCACAGAGATCCAAGCAGTCATAAAAAGTCTCCCAACTAAAAAAAGCCCAGGCACAGATGGATTCACTGCTGAATTTTACCAGACATTCCTGGAAGATCTAACACCAATGCTTCTCAAACTTTTCCATAAAATACAAAAGGAAGGAACTCTACCAAAATCCTTCTATGAAGCAACCATCACCCTGATACCCAAACCACACAAAGACAGATCAAAAAAAGAAAATTACAGACAAATCTCACTCATGAACATAGATGCAAAAATTCTCAACAAAATACTGGCAAACAGAATACAAGAATATATCAGAAAGATTATTCACCCTGACCAAGTAGGCTTTATCCCAGAGATGCAGGGATGGTTCAACATAAGCAAATCCATAAATATAATACACCATATAAATAGCCTGAAGGACAAAAATCACAGGGTTATCTCAATAGATGCAGAAAAGGCATTTGACAAAATCCAACACCCCTTCATAATGAAAGTATTGCAGAACCTGGGAATAGAAGGAACATATCTCAACATAATAAAAGCTATTTATGACAAACCTACAGCCAACATAATACTAAATGGGGAAAAACTTGAAGCTTTTCCTCTAAATTTGGGAACAAGACAAGGGTGTCCACTTTCCCCACTTCTATTTAATATAGTACTAGAAGTCTTAGCCATAGCACTAAGGCAAGAGACACTCATAAAGGGGATACAGATCGGAAGGGAAGAGATCAAATTATCATTATTTGCAGATGATATGATTCTATACATAATGGACCCTAAAGACTCCACCAGCAAACTGTTAGAGCTGATAAACACTTTTAGCAATGTAGCAGGATACAAAATAAACACAGAGAAATCAGTAGCTTTTCTATACACTAACCACAAACGTGCAGAGGATGAAATCAGGGAATCTCTCCCATTCACAATTGCCTCAAAAAAAATAATAAAATACCTTGGAATAAACCTAACCAAGGAAGTGAAGGATCTCTACAATGAGAACTTTAAAAAACTCGAGGGACAAATTCTAGAAGACACAAGGAAATGGAAAGACGTCCCATGCTCCTGGATTGGAATAATCAATATTGTGAAAATGTCAATCTTACCAAAAGCAATCTACACATTTAATGTGATCCCCATTAAAATCCCAATAGCATTCTTCACAGAAATAGAAAAAAAAATCCTAAAATTCATCTGGAAACACAAAAAACCTTGAATAGCCAAAACAATTCTGCGCAACAAAAATCAGGCAGGTGGTATAACCATACCCGATTTTAAGTTATATTACAAAGCCATAGTAACAAAAACAGCATG
Source organism: Orientallactaga sibirica (assembly GCA_036365145.1). Lineage (NCBI taxonomy): Eukaryota > Metazoa > Chordata > Mammalia > Rodentia > Dipodidae > Orientallactaga > Orientallactaga sibirica. Next base: position 2,831,076 of record JAEOAD010000020.1, read on the forward strand.
GTACTGGCACAAGGACAGACAGGTAGATCAATGGAACAGAATAGAAGATCCAAATATTAATCCAGGCTGCTACAACCACCTGATTTTTGACAAAAATGCCAAAAATATTAATTGGAGAAAAGATAGCCTCTTTAACAAGTGGTGCTGGGAAAACCGGACATCTGTATGTAAAAGGAAAAAAAATAGATCCTTGTCTCTCTCCATGCACAAGAGTTAAGTCCAAATGGATCACGGACCTTGATATCAGACCTGAAACTCTGAACATGCTAGAGGAAAAGGTAGGGGAAACCCTTCAACATATTGGCATAGGCAAGGACTTTCTGAATATAACACCAATTGCTCAGGGAATAAAACCACTAATCAACCACTGGGACCTTATGAAATTACAAAGCTTTTGTGCAGCAAAGGACACTGTGAATAGAGCAAAAAGACAACCTACAGAATGGGAGAAAATCTTTGCCAGCTATACATCTGACAGAGGATTAACATCCAGAATATACAAATATCTCAAAAAACAGAATAATAAGAATTCAAACAACCCAATTAAAAAATGGGCTATGGAACTAAATAGAGAATTCACAGAAGATGAAATACAGATGGCATATAAACATCTAAAAAAGTGTTCCACATCCTTAGCCATCAGGGAAATGCAAATTAAAACCACTTTGAGATTCCATTTCACTCCTGTCAGAATGGCTACCATCAAGAAAACAAATGACAATAAGTGTTGGCGTGGATGCAGAAAAACAGGAACACTTCTACACTATTGGTGGGAATGTAATCTGGTCCAGCCATTGTGGAAATCAGTGTGGAGTTTCTTGAGACAGCTAAAAATATATTTGCCATATGATCCAGCTATAGCACTCCTAGACATATATCCAGAGGACTCTTCTCACTACCTTAGAGATACTTGCACAACCATGTTTATTGCTGCTCTATTCACAATAGCTAGGAAATGGAAGCAGCCTAGATGTCCCTCCACAGATGAATGGATAATAAAGATGTGGTACCTTTACACAATGGAGTTCTACTCAGCAGTAAAGAAAAATGAAATTATGAAATTTGCAGGGAAATGGATGGATCTGGAAAGGATTATACAAAGTGAGGTAACCCAGGCTCAGAAAGCCAAACGTCACATGTTATCTCTCATATGTGGATCCTAGCTACAAATGTATAGACTTGTGTGTGAACTGGAATCAAAAATATGTACCAGAAACCAGTAAGCTGGTAAAAGGCTCTAAGGGAGGGAGGAAAGGGAAGGACTTAAGTGTATGGTATTACACATATGTAAGTAGAAGAACTGATTACAGGGAGGGGAATGGCCTAAGTGAACCCATGGGAAGAGAATGCATAAAAGAAGGGCAGGGGGAGGGTCAATCTAAATTCAAGATATTGTGAATAAGACTTAAGTAAAATTACTTTTTTGAATAATGGCACTAGCAGCTGTAGACTGTTACTAGAAAATCTTCAGTACCTGGGATGGAATACCTTCCAATGACTTGTTGGCCAAGGAGGTCCTGGTAGCCTCCAAAACATTAAAGGCTATTGCCAAAGCCCTTGGTTTCCCTTGAGAAACAGATAGTAAGACCCTATTGCTGAAGTCATCTCTTGCCTGAGAGGCAAGGTCACTGAGAAAACAAGCTGGTGCTGAGCAAAAAACCTTCTCCCTGTAGACCAGCCAACTGAAAGCTGGAAAGAGCTGCACTGCATGCAGAGTATGGGAGACAGAAGTGATCAGCTGTGGAAACAGTGGACGCTGAATATTCAAATTTGGCCAGACAGGCCCAAGGACTGATTGGGTTCAATAGTGGCGTGTCTACTCTTGGGGTAACCAGCTGCTCCATAATTGGACTGAAGGCCTTCTCTATGGGAGGGAATACATACCTGGTACTGAAAAACCTAAACAAAAGTCTATGGTAGGGCTGGAGAGATGGCTTAGCGGTTAAACGCTTGCCTATGGAGCCTAAGGACCCCGGTTCAAGGCTTGATTCTCCAGGACCCACGTAAGCCAGATGCACAAGGGTTGCGTGCATCTGGAGTTCGTCTGCGGTGGCTGGAGGCCCTGGCGCACCCATTCTCTCTCTCTCTACCTGCCTATTTCTGTATCTCTCTCTCTCTCTCTCTCAAATAAATAATAAATAAAATATTTAAAAAAATACAGGCGTGTCAAAATTCTTAAAAAAAAAAAAAAAAAGTCTATGGTAGGTGAGGTCATGAGCCTTAGGGGTATAAAGCCTGTGCTTGTCTGGATAAATGTATATGTTATTCCCACCAAGCTACCCTGAAAACACTATGCTTAACGTTCATATTCACATATTAATGCTACTCTCACTTCTGATTAGGGAAGCTTCTCTTTTCAGATGGCGATGACCACTGGGATGACCCAAAAGGCAACATAGTGCTGAGAAGAAGGGATGGAGGAGTGCACAGAAAGTTATCAAGGGCAAGTGGTACCACTAGGTGGTACCAATTATTGGTACCATAATGACACAATTGAAGTTCAAAAATGATACTTCAAAACAAAGGCCTCAGAAACAGTCCTTTTTTTCTGACCTCTTTACCTCTTGTGTCTTTTCTCTTATTCTTCTCTAAGGCAAGCCATAAAAATGAATTCTTCTTCTCCTGGAAAGATCATAAAAACAAGAAAGTTTTACCACTAAAGTGGCCATAAAACCTAAGATATCACTATAACTTCCTCTTTCTGTGTAAGAGTTTGTCATAAGGAAATTTTCTGGCCTATCTTATTTGATTGTAAGTCTTTATACCCTCATTCCGTAAAGGGTTCTTCCCTATATCTAGAAAGAAGTAATGCTACACAGAAAGGCCAGAAGAAGTGGAACACAGACCTTGCTGGGCTTTCTCTACCTCACTCTAGTACTATTTGAATATACACTCTTTTAAATATTTTATTTATTTATTTTGAGAGAGAAAGGGAGAAAGAATGAGGGTGCTAGGGCCTCTTGCCACTGCAAATGGTCTCCAGACACATGCACCACTTTGTGCATCTGGATTTATGTGGGCACTAGGGAATCAACCCTGGGTTTTCAGGCTTTGAAAGCAAATGTCTTTAACCACTCAGTCATCTCTCTAGCCCTGATCATACTTTTAAAAATTTATTTTTATTTTTATTTTTTGAGAGAGAGAGAAAGAATGGACACACCAGGCCATGCATAGTGCTACATGCTTGTGGGATCTTGAGGATTCCAAAAGGAGTTCTTAGGCTTCTCAGGCAAGCACCTTAACCACTAAGCCATCTCTCCAACCCCCATTATACCTTTTTTATACAATCATATTTCTACATAGCTGTCCAGACATTTTCAAAGCTAAGGATAGTTTGTCCTGGATCTTCAGGTCTCAAATCTGAAGGCTTTTGCATCACACAAAACAATTATCAAATGCATTTCTCATAATTTTTCTTAACCTATCTTTTGTTATGTATTCATTTATCATGAATCACATCCTTTGCACCCCTACAGTATATTTACTGAGACAGAGATGGCTGGTGGCAAAACTTTAAGAGGGAAAATCATGAATTTTGATTGTCCATAAGTTTGAGATGCTTGTTTAACACCCATTTGGGAACGCCAAATAGTCCACAGAATTAATGTAAGAAAGAGAGAGTGACAGATAATACTGAAAGCCATGCCAGGTACTTAGAGAATGGGTGCAAACAGAGAAAAAGTGAGAGTATGAACCCCAGAAATCAAGAAGATAAATCAAACGTGGTGAACATAGTAGAAAAGAACACCAACAAACAGGAAGGGACACCCAAATACTACAAGTGTTAGGGGAGAATGTGAAGTTCAAGGAGGGATTGTCCAGCTGGTCAGGAGAAAGTGTGTAGTGTGGGTTATGGAGAGAATGTGAAGACGGAGAAGTGGGAGTAGAGATAATAACACTATTTTAGAAAGTTCTACTGTGAATAATGGCAGAAGTAGGGAAGTAGTTGGTCAGGAACATGGAGTCAAAGGAGTTTTTCCTTTGCATTTCTGTCTTATATGTGGGTGATATAAGAGTACATTCTCTGGGCTGGAGGAACGGCTTAGCGGTTAAGGCGTCTGCCTGCAAAGCCAAAGGACCCCGGTTCTATTCCCCAGGACCCATGTTAGCCAGATGCTAATACACGTCTGGAGTTCGTTTGCAGTGGCTGGAGGCCCTGGTGTGCCCATTCTCTCTCTTTCTGTCTCCCTCTTTCTCTGTCAAATAAATTAATAAAAATAAAATATTTTAAAAAAAAAGAGTACATTCTCTGGGAGAGGAAGTGGAATGGATAATGCTTAAAGGAAGGAATAATCAGAGAAATAAAGTTCCTGAAAGTAAACAGAAGATAAAAGGTGAAAGATGGCTTTCTTTGGAGAGAGGAATAATGGGCCCAGTGGTAGGGGTACAACATGATTTATTTGCTTCAGTTTTCTTGATGAACTAAAGCATGGTCATTGGCTAAAATTGGGATGGAGATGGTATGAAGAAGGAGATGTGAAGGAACTACTTTGAAGAATGGAGATGTTAAGGATGTAGAGGGTATATAGGATTACCAGTTTGCTAAAGGCAGGTTTGAAAAGCCTAGTGATAGACTACAGTTAACTAGTGAGGAAAGCCATGTTGAAAAGTCAGGAAGCTGCATGTAAGTATCACACTTCTCTAGAGCACTACTGTGATCAGCAGCAGTACAGGCTGGCCAGTGGGAATACAGCTGTAATGCTTCATGGGGCTAGATGTGCAATCTGGAGCTCAAAGGGTTAAATGTACAGCCTGGACCACAGGAACAAAGCATCTGACTCCAAAGCCCATCCCTCCAGCATATATAGAAGGGATTCAGCAGCAAACACAGATCAAGTATGATAGGCCCATGGCCATCCCTGCAAGTTTATAGATTATACTATCATAGAATATAGCCGAAGGGTTTCTTGATAGTGATTTATGACAGGATAATTGTGGTCACAAAGATTCTTAGGGTATGCAACAGAGAAGGAATATGGGTAACAAACATTGATGATAAACGGTGGTAATGGAGTGTGGTAACTCAGAGGGTAGATGTTGGAATCAGAAATATGCTCACAGTTTGTCCCTAACACCTACTGGATTTGTGATTTCAGGCAAATAATTTAACTTTACAAACTCAGTTTACTCATCTGTAAAATTGTCATTATGATGGTTTAAATGTGGAGTGTCCCCCATAGACTCATGGGTTTGGGATTAAACCTTGTACCTAGTTCCCAGCTGGTAGCGGCTTTGAGATATAGATCCTTGCTGGAGAAGGTGTGTCACTGAGGGAAGACATTGAAGTCTATTAGTCCATCTTGCTGGGTGTTCAGAAGACAGTTCAGTCTTGTTGCTTCTTCCCTGTTGGTGTGATAAGATGTGATATCCTGGCTGTCTGCTCTACCGTGCTTTCCTTGCATTATGAATCTTCCCCTTGAGACTATTAGCTAAAATAAACCCTGTCCTCCTAAAGGCTGCTTCTGGTTGATTGTTTTGTTCCAGCAACAACAAGGTCACTGGTAGAATTGTGATAATAGTACCCTTTCCCATAGGGTTGTAATGAGTGAATAAAATAATTCTCAAAAGAACTAGTAAACACAATTCTTAATATAGAGTTAGGTTCCTTCAAAGTCATACTGTTATTATTATTAGAGAAAACTAAAATTGCAATATGAGACTGGGTTGCAATAAATTGTACTAATAGGTATTTTAATGTGAAGCCTAGCAATTAATTTTCAAAGGTATGCTGATAAAGGAATAAACATAGTCCTCCATTTATGAACCTAAGATTATTTAGCAATGATTTCCATTGCTTAGTAGAATAGAGGCTTTGCATTGCTCAGTATTGCTAACATAAAAGATTGATAAGCTGACAAAAATGGCTCATGAAATATTTTACTATTGACTAAAACCTGCATATTTATTTTATGAATATAAGTATCTCATTTAAGATTATACAGGAAATGTAAGTATTGCAGTTACCTTTCCATTGCTGGGACAAAACACCAGAGCAGAAACAGCTTATGGAAAGAAAGGGTTTATTTTGGTTTAAAGTCTTCAGGGGAAATTTCATTATGGCATAGCAGAGCAGAGGGTGAGCATCGTATCTTGTCATACCAGCTGAGAGGTAGCAGCAAGAGTGAGACAGCTCTGGAAAGAGGGGCTTGGCAAGGGCTGCTCAAAGTGACACACCTTCTCCAGCAAGGTTCCAACTCAAAATTGCATCCAGCTGAGGACTGAATATGAGACTTTGGGGAACATTTCACATTCAAGCTACCTGAATAAGCAAGTATGTAACTATAATACAGAAACTACAGATAAAGTGAAAACATTAAACTTAAAGAAGAACATGTTGGATCAGAAATGTGAAATGTGACTAATCCTTGCTTACCATATGGACTTCACATTGTGCAGGGTGCAACATAGCAGAGCAGCATTTCCAATGGCAAGGTGTTGGCTAGGTCCCCTGTCATCATGAGAACCTTGGTCTACCCATATGTGAGTATGTTGGGCTTAGCTGATGGTCCCCACACTAGCATGCCAAGCTTGTCATGGTTATCTGAGTTAACAAAGCAGTAATCCAGCAGTTTGGATATTTCTGGTCCATCCCTACACAAGTTAAAAGATGTTAACCCAGGCCATGTGCTGTGAAAATTTTAAGTAAGAAGCCTATATTGCTAATAATAGAAGGTCAAACATAAATTTTGCACTTATGGACTCTGATTACTTTCTGTAATTATATGCAATGACTCTGTTCAATTAAAAGAGTAGAGCAATGCCAAGCTGCCTGTGAGTCTTTTATATTGCCTCTTGGAGAGTCAGTAACCTAGGAGAGAGGATTTGATAGTGTAGAAAGCAGCAGCATCAATGGCTTCCATGTGGCTCACACTTGGCACAAAGAGGTACCTGTGGAGCTTTACTCATTGAATTGACCTCACTATGGAGTGGGGTAGAGAGCCAGAGTCTCCGGGGCCATTAGGATCTGATGCCTGTATATACACTGATGACCAAGACCTTATCTGAAACAAACCTGATAGGTTTCATAAGCTGTCATATAAATAGCAATGTGTGCCTCACATCCATTTATAGACCTGCTGAGGAGTTTGCTGAGGGTGGAGGATACAGAATGTGTATTAGAAGGACATAGTTACACATACCAGCTAAGACCATGTGACCAGTCACAGAAATGAGGATTGTAATTGCCATGACTGTTTCTGTACTACGTTGTGTATATGTGTATATGCCTGTGCACATATACACAAATATTATGATACCTTTGATTTCCTTTTTACCTTATTCCTCTTCTATGCAATTACTATTAATTGAGATAATATAAGTAGTTAAGTGTTGTTAAAGCTATACTTAAAAATTATTGAATATTAGAGACTGAGCATTCCTTAAGGATTTTTGGCATGTATTTGGGGAGGGAGAAAGAATAGTGAATTTCTGGTTGTACATGGGATAGTTATATCATGTTAGTTGGAATTGTGACCTCACAGCTGTATTTAACTGGAAATTAAGCATGCTATAAGGAGATGTGCTCTGGTTGACAAGGGATAGGCTTGTGATGTTTAAACTCTGTTGTCAACTTGACCAGATTAAGAATGATTGAGAGACACATGTCTGTGACAGGGTTTCTAGGCATGAATGAAGAAGTGGGCATAGTGAGCAGTCCTTCCTGTGGGAGACTGTATATAAGGAAGCTCCAGGAGAACACCAGGATTTTTCCCTTTTATCTAGTGGCCCATGCTACTTGCTGATGCATGCTTTCTGCTGACTGCCCTTGTACTTTGCTTGTGAATGCTTCAGGTGTTCATTCTGCTATCCTCTGAGGACATTGGAACACAGCCTCCATTCAGCCTCATGGACTGAGAAGCTACCAGGTCCTGCAAATCTTCAGTCTATACCCACTTCATGGGCTGAGCTGGTGCCAGGTTCTCCAACTTTCCAGTCTATACACAGCTATTATAGGACTGCCCTGCCTGTATCTTCTAAACTAATCCAATAACTCCCCTTAATAAAAAATTGGGGGCTGGAGAGGTGGCTTAGCAGTTAAGGTGCATGCCTACAAAGCCTAAGGACCCCGGTTCAATTCTGCAGGTCCCACATAAGCCAGATGCACATGGTGGTACATGCATCTGGAGTTTGTTTGCAATGGCTAGAGGCCCCGGTATGCCCATTCTCACTCTCTTTCTCTCTCCCTCTCTCTGTCTCTAATAAAAAATTTTTTAAAAATTGGTACTGAGGCCATTGCTATGATAAAACTGATTATGTGTTTATTTTTATTTTTTAGTCTTGAAACTGGTTTATAGAAGGAATATAGAGGATTTATAACTTTTGACTAGAGAAACTTTACAATGCGATGAGGAGATGCTAATGGGCCATTCTAGAGAGACTTTGAAAGACTAATTTCAGACAGAAGTGTAACATCTGGAGGCATGACTTCAGAAAGAGGTTGAAGGGGAAAAGGTCTTTATTGGGTACTGGGCTAGAAGCAGTTTTGTGTGATATTCTGGCAGAAAGGCTGGCTTTATTCTGCCTTTGTCCTGAGAACTTGAGCAAAGTGGAATTTTAAAGTAATGGCTAATTTTGGTGGTACACATCAGTAGGATATTGCTGAAGAAGTGGAGGCAGGAGTTCAAAGCCAGCCTGGGATACAAATTTTGGGATTGGGGAGATGGTTCAATAGTTAAAGGTGCTTGTTTTGAAAGTTTGACAGCCTGGATTCAATTCTCAGTACCATGTAAATCCAGATGCACAGAGTGGTCCATGCATCTGCCATTTGTAGTGGTAGCAGGCCCTGCACACTCATACTCACTGACTCTTTCTCTCTCTGCCTCACTCGCTCTCTTTTTCTCTCTCTTTCAAACAACTAACTAACTAACTAACTAAATAAATAAATAAATGTAATGTAGCTGGGCATGGTGGCGCACACTTTTAATCCCAGCACTTAGGAGGCAGAAGTAGGATCACCATGAGTTTGAGGCCACCCTGAGACTACATGGTGAATTCCAGGTCAGCCTGGAGTAGAGTGAAACCCTACCTTGAAAAACAAACAAACAAACAAAAAAAGTAATGGACTAGTTGTTTACCAATGGAAAATACAGAGCAGAATAATAATTTCAGCATTAAGCAACTAAGAACCTGAGTTACAAAGAAAATGTGTTCTTTATAAAACTAAGAAGTCTGGCCAGGTGTGGTGACACATGCCTTTAATTCCAGCACTAGAGAGGCTTAGGTAGGAGAATCATTGTGAGTTGGATTCCAGCCTTGGCTACAGAATTAGTTCCAGGTCAACCTGGGCTAGAATGAGACCCTTCTTCCAAACAACAACAAAAAATAAAACAAAACATAAACCAACTAAGCAATCTGAAAGCAGGAATCCTTGAGCTAGCATAACAGCTCAGCAATGATAATAAGAACCCAAACTGTATTGTTCTTTCCTGATAGCCTTTCCATATCAGCGCTATACATCATGTCCACAGTATAGAAGGAAGAAGAAAAGAAAACATCACACTAGCCATGTTTTTATCAGGAAACAAGATCTCCTTGTCCAGAACTCTGACTTACAGCAATCTTTTGCTGTTGGTGAGCTGTAAAGTGACTAGCTTTACTTGTCTCCACAGTGGTAAATGAACAGGAAGGAAAGAAGGTCAGGAAGGTCAACCAGCAATATCACACTTTGTAGATCACTGTGCCTACTCTATTAACTTGCTTCTTCAACCCATTCATTCAGTTTTTATTATTTTACTGTCAACAGAATTTACACATACCATCTATTGGCCACTTACTATATTTTATTTGCTGATTTTTCTACCTTGCTTCCAATACAGTTATAATAACCCTCCCTGAAAGGTGAAATTCACTGTCTTTATTTCCCAGATAAGGAAACTGAGGATCATAGAGGGTACATGTGTACTACACATTAAGAAATAACAGAGGTCAACATGGTTGGGCTGTAGGTCACTAACATATGAAGCTGTAGCTAAGCTGGAAGTCTCTTCTCTGTAGACTAGCTGTCAGGATCTGTAGAGTCCTATATAGCCTGTTATAGGAGAAAAGTCATCAACACTGTTAACCACCAGCTTCACAGCTCATCAGCCAGGCCAAATGTGCCAACTGGTACAATGGTGGCATGTATGTTATGGGGGAAACCAACTGTTCTTTAATTGGACTGGAGGCTCACTTCCTGGAAGGGAATTCCTGCCTGGCACTGAAAAACTAGTCAAAATCCTATGGTTACTGCAAATCAGCAACAAGAAAAACTATAGAACATATAGAAATTCATGGAGACTCAATAAGTACACTATTGAATGATGAATGGGTCATTGAAGAAATAAAAAATGAAATCAATAAATTAATAGAAACAAATAATGATGAGAATACAACATACCAAAACCTTTGGGACACAATGAAGGCAGTCCTAAGAGGGAAATTTATACCTTTAAGAGCCTATATTAAGAAATTAGAGAGTTCACAAGTAAACAATTAAATGGTTCACCTTAAGGCCTAGTAAAAAGAAGAACAAAGCAAACCTAAAATTAGTAGATGGGAAGAAAGAATAAAGATTAGGGCAGAAATTAATGAAATAGAAACCAAAAAATAATCCAAAGAATAAATGAAACAAAGAGTTGGTTCTTTGAAAGGATAAACAAGATTGATAAACCCTTAGCAAATCTGACCAGAAGAAAGAGAGAAGAGATGAAAATTAATAAAATTAGAGATGAAAAAGTCACCATTACAACAGATACCAAAGAAATTCAGAAAATCATAAGTACATACTTTAAGAATATATATGTCTCTAAGTTTGAAAATCTGAAAGAAATGAATGATTTCTTTGATTCATATGACCTCCCCAAATTAAATCAAGATGAGATAAACCATTTAAATAGACCTATAACAAGTACAGAGATCCAAGCATTTATAAAAAGTCTCCTAACTAAAAAAAGGCCAGATCCAGATGGATTCACTGGTGAATTTTACCATTCATAGAAGAATTAACACCACTGCTTCTCAAACTTTTCCATAAAATAGAAAAGGAAGGAATTCTACCAAACTCCTATGAAGCCAGCATCATCCTGATACCAAAACTGGACAAAGACAGAACAAAAATAGAAATTTACAGACCAATCCCCCTCATGAACATAGATGCAAAAATTCTTAACAAAATATTGGCAAACAGAATATAAGAATATATCAGAAAGATATTCACCCTGACCAAATAGGCTTTATCCCAGAGATACAGGGATGGTTCAACATATGCAAATAGTTAAATGTAATACACCATAAAAATGGGCTGAAGGACAAAAATCACATGATCATCTCAATAGATGCAGAGAAGGCATTCAACAAAATCCAAGATGCCTTCATGGTAAAAGTATAATAGAATCTGGGAATAGAAGGAACATATCTCAACATAAGAAAAGCTGTTTATGACAAACCTACAGCCAACATAATATTAACTGGGGAAAAACTTGAAGCTTTTCCACTCAGGGACAAGACAAGGATGTCCACTGTCCCCACTTTTATTTAACATAGTACTGGAAGTCTTAGCTATAGCAATAAGGCAAGAGATACTCATAAAAGGGGTACAAATTGGAAAGGAAGAATCAAATTATCATTATGTGCAGAGGATATGATTCTATACATAAAAGACCCTAGCAGCAAACTGTTAGGCCTGATAAACACTTTTAGCAATGTAGCAGGATACAAAATAAGCACAAAGAAATCAGTAGGTTTTCTATATACTAAAACAAACATGTGAAGGACCAAATCAGGGAATCTATCCCATTCACAATTGCCTCTAAATAAATAAATAAATAAATAAATAAATAAATAAATAAAGTACCTTGGAATAAACTTAACCAAGGAAATGAAGAATCTCTACAAAGAGAACTTTAAAAAATTCAAGTGAAAACTTGCAGAAGACACAAGGAAATGAAAAGACATCCCATGTTCTTGGATTGTAAGAATCAATATTGTGAAAATGTCAGTCTTACCAAAGGCAATCTACACATTTAATGCAATCCCCATTAAAAGTTCAATGGCATTCTTCACAGAAATAGAAAAAACAATCTTAAAATTCATTTGGAAGCACAAAAAAAAAAAAACCTCTCGAATAACCAAGATAATTTTGAGCAATAAAAATCAGGCTGGTGGTACCACCATACCTGATTTTAAGTTATATTACAAAGCCATAGTAACAAAAGCAGCATGGTACTGGCACTAAGACAGGCATATTGATCAATGGAACAGACTAGAGGACCCAGGTGTTAATCCAGGCAGCTACAGCCATCTGATTTTTGACAAAAAGGCCAAAAATATTCATTGGAGAAAACATAGCTTCTTCAACAAGTGGTGCTGGGAAAACTGGTTATCAATATGTATAAGGATGAAAATAGATCCTTATCTCTCTCCATGCACAAGAGTCAAGTCTAAGCAGATCAGACCTAAAACTCTGAAACTGCTAGAGGAAAAGGTAGGGGAAACCTTTCAACATATTGGCATAGGCAATGACTTTCTGAATATAACCCCAATTGCTCAGGAAATAAAACCACTAATCAACCACTGGAATCTCATAAAATTACAAAGCTTTTGTACAGCAAAGGACACTGTGAATAGAGCAAAGAGACAACCTACAGAATGGGAGAAAATCTTTGCCAGCTATACATCTGACAGAGAATTAATATCAGAATATACAAAGAACTCAAAAAACAAAACAATAAGAAATCAAACAACCCAATTAAAAAAATGGGTTATGGGGGCTGGAGAGATGACTTAGTGGTTAAGGTGTTTGGCTGCAAAGCCAAAGGATCCTGGTTCGATTCTCCATGACCCATGTAAGCCAGATGCACAAGGGGGCACATGCATCTGGAGTTCATTTGCAGTGGCTAGATGCCCTTGCATGCCCATTCTCTCTCTCTCTCTCAAATGAATAAATAAAATATTTTGAAAATTTGGGCTATGGAACTAAATAGAGAGTTCTCAGAAAAAGAAATACAGATGGCATATAAGCATCTAAAAAAGTGTTCTGCATCCTTAGCCATCAGCGAAATGCAAATTAAAACTACTTTGAGATTCCATCTCACTCCTATCAGAATGGCTACCATCAAGAAAACAAATGACAGTAAATGTTGGCAAGGATGTAGAAAAAGAGGAAAACTCCTACACTGTTGGTGGGAATGTAATCTGGTACAGTCACCTTGGAAAACAGTGTAGAGGTTCTTGAGACAGCTAAAAATATATTTACCATATGATCCAGGTATAGCAATCCTAGGCATATATCTGAATGATTCTTCTCACTACCTTAGAGATACTTGCACAACCATGTTTATTGCTGCTCTATTCACAATAGCTAAGAAATGGAACCAGCCTAGATGTCCCTCCACAGATGAATAGATAATAAAGATGTGGTACATTTACACAATGGAGTTCTATTCAGCAGTAAAGCAAAATGAAATTATGAAATTTGCAGAGAAGTGGATGGATCTTGAAAGGAGTATACTAAGTGAGGTAACCCAGGCTCAGAAAGCTAAATTTCACATGTTCTCTCTCATATATGGATCCTAGTTTCAAATGTACAGATTTGTATGTGAGCTGGAACCAAAAATCAGTAGTAAAGGCCAGTAAGCAAGAAAAAAGCCAAAAGGAGGGAGGAGAAGGAAGGTATTAAATATAAGGGAACAGATTACAAGCAGGGGAAAGGCCAGGGGAAGAAAATGTCTAAAAGAAGGGTGGGAGGAGGGTCAATCAAAATTCAAGATATTCTGAATAAGATATATGTAAGCCCACTTTTTTGAATAATGGCACATCCAAAAGCCATAGATTGTTACAAGAAAATTTCTAATGCCAGGGATGGGATACCTTCCAGTGAGTTGTTGGCCAGGGACATCCCTGTTTCCTCTAAAACATTACAGGCTATTGCTAAGGCTCTTTGTTTCCCTTGAGAAACAGATGGAAAGACCCTATTGCTGAAGATGTCACTTGCCTAAGTGCAAGGTCACTGAGCTGGTACTGAGCAGAAAACCTTCTCCCTGCAGACCAGCCAACTGAAAGCTGGAAAAGGCTGCACTGCATGCAGTCATATGGGAGACAGAAATCATCAGCGATGAAAACAGTAGACACTGGAAACCTCAAGTTTGTCCATATAGGCCAAATGACTGAAAGGGTGCAATAGTGGCGTATCTGTTCTGGGGGAAACTAACTGCTCTCTAATTGGAATGAAGGCCCACTCTACAGGAGGGAATACATGCCTGGTACTGGAAAACCTAATCATAGGCCTATGACAGGGGTGGTCAGGAGCCTTAGGTATAAAGAAGGTATAAAGCTTTCTTTTATCTTGCTAAATGTATATGTTATTCCCACCAAACTTCCTGGAAAGCGCTACACTTAATGTTCATATTCATATATCAATGCTACTCTCACTTCTGGTTAAAGAAGCTTCACTACATTCTTTCTGCCCCCTCTTCTACAATGGACCCTGAGCCTTGGAGGGTGAGATAGAGATTTTTCAGTGCTGGACACTCCTCCATCCCTTCTTCTAAGCACTATGTTGCCTTTTGGGTTATCCCAGTGGTCATTGCCATCATGGCACTCTCTGTAGGCTGTAGCGAGAATCTGGAGTTTCTTTCTGACAACCTATTTGCTTATTCATCATATTTGGATGGCTTTGAATCAGTTCACATCAAAAACTCTCATCTCAGAGTTCCAGTCAAGATGGCATCTGCCTAACCTTGTCTCACCTCATGGGGAAGTAAAGGCCAGCAGTCTAGCCTCCCACACCCCAGGCTTTCTGAACCATTGTCATGGGCAGACCACAGTGAAAAAGGGATAACATGAAAAATCAGATGCAAGTAAATCCAGCTGTATTTCCCCGCCCCACAATGGATGTCTCTAATTAAATCACAGAGGAAACAATAGGATGAAGAGACAACCTATGCAACCCTGGCCAAGAAAATAGCAGAACTCACAGAAACTCAACAAAGAGCTAATAATTGTATGAATGGTGTTCTTGCAAGATTAGACCTAATAGAAAAGAACCAGGAGGGGTTCCAAACACAGTTAAATGGTCTGAAGGGGACCAAAAAAAAAGAGGACCTCAATAACCAGCTGGCTAAGCTCAATGAAGACATTAAAAAAATGCAAGGATGAACTCCAAGAAACATTAAGAAAATCAGAAAATGACATGAAAAGGGAATTTGACAGAGGAATGGAAACAATACATTAAAAAGCAGTAGAAAATATGAAGCAAATTGAACATGCCCAAAACTCTATAGAAGCTCTCAAGAATAGAGTCAGCCAAGTGGAGGATAGGAACTCAGAACTGGAAGACAAAACAGAAGAAACAGTTCATGAGTACAAATTTTCAACAAGTTCAAAATTTTCTGTGAACAGAACATGAGGGAAATATGGGATACCTTAAGCATCCCAACATTCACATCATGGGTATATCAGAAGGGGAAGGAAAACAGACCAAAGGCATGGAAAACTTACTCAACAAAAACTTTCCCACTCTCTCAAAAGAAAGTCTCATCAAATTACAAGAAGCTAGCAGAACTCCAAACAGACTGGACCAAAGGAGAAATTCTCCAAGACACATTATCATTAAGACTCTGTGGTAGTTTGAATATATGTCCCCCAATATATTCAATGTTTTATTAGTTATAGTTTGCATCTGCAATCACCTTGCTAGAGGCAATGTCACTGGGGGCCAGTCTTAAGGTGTTAATGGTGGGTTTGAGATTCCATTGTAAAGATATGCAAATGTGCCTAGCAGGAGTTCCTGAAGTGTGCTGTGTGACCTTTTGGTAGTAGTTTTGCTCTGTGTGCTGTGGTGGCTGGTTGGCTTTTTCTCTCTCTGTTTGGCCCTGTGAAAGCAGGCTGCTTCTCCTGCCTTTATGGAACTTCCCCTGGATCTGTAAGCTTCAATAAATAATATCCCTTCCTCCATAACTGGGCCTGGTCTGGAAGTTCATCTCAACTAACCTGAAGCTGACTGCTACAGTAAAGTGGTACCGAGGAGTGTGGGGTGAGATGAAACTTACCACGTGGATGTTCGTCTTTTGCAACCTTTGTTTTGGAGGAATGGGCATGGACTTGGTGCTTGCAACTGAAGGTGCCTTCTGGAGTGGTAAGCCAAGTTTTATGGACTATTCTGATGAGAGTATGAGAATGCTAAGTACAGACTGTATTGAACTTCGAGGCTTGGCTTATGAGCTTTCTAGGGGAAGGAAAGACTGCAGAGGACTTTGTTGGAACTGGGCTACTGGCATAAAGGGATGGCTACGTTCCACTATCCAAGCCCAGAAAGTATGATCAAGGTTAAATTTGTAATGGACTGATGTGCTTGGCTAAGGATATTGGACTGAGATTTTAAGATTTTAAGCTGGAAAACCTCAAGCAAGTTAAAAGTAGAGGCATTGAGACTGGTTTAGCTGCTATTGTGGACACATTAGCAATCTTAAGGAAGGTGGAAGGAAGGTGGCCTGACAACTGATTTACATTAAAACAATGGAGAGGATGCCTGAGGAAAGACTGTTAAAAATGCAAATTCTTGGAAAGAGCTGACTGGAGAAGGAACCTGCTTTTCAAGGCTATGATTTATTTTGTCCCTGGATTAAGAATATGGCTGTGTCCTGCACACCTGGTATTGGTTTTGGAAGCATAAAAAATGCATGGAGTGGTCATGAATTGCACACGGTTCCAGGAGCCGCTGCTGAGATGCGGCATGAGGCAGGGCATGAAGACCCTCAGGAATAGGCTGAAAGAGCCTTTGGAAGATGGACTGTGGTTTGCATGGAGACCTGAAGATGTTTGGAAATACCAGGATGGTACAAAAGGGCTACCATGGAGTGCAGTGTTGGCCTAGGATCTAAGTTTTCCCTGGCGACTCTGCCCAGCTGGAGGGGTGGAATTGGAAAACCTGGAGATTGTCAGTCTCTGGTTATATTGAACTTGAACTGCAGAAGTTTGATGACGGCTGATGGTGGTTGAGTTTGAATTGTTCTAGTCTCTCCTTGCTATTCCTTATACAGTTAAAATGTTTACTCTGTGCCTTTACATGTTGAAAGTATTTAACTTGTTTGATTTTTACAGGACTCACTATCTTAAGCTGATCAAGACTGTGAGAACCTTTGAAATTGGACTGAGTACAATTTACAATGTGTGGTAGTTATAAATCTATTGGGGGTCAGGAGCTAAATATATTGGGGGCCAGGGGTGGAATGTGGTAGTTTGAATATATGTCCCCCAATATATTCAGTGTTTTATTAGTTATAGTTTGCATCTGCAATCACCTTGCTAGAGGCAATGTCACTGGGGGCCAGTCTTAAGGTGTTAATGGTGGGTTTGAGATTCCATTGTAAAGATATGCAAATGTGCCTAGCAGGAGTTCCTGAAGTGTGTTGTGTGACCTTTTGGTAGTAGTTTTGCTCTGTGTGCTGTGGTGGCTGGTTGGCTTTTTCTCTCTCTGTTTGGCCCTGTGAAAGCAGGTTCCTTCTCCTGCCTTTATGGAACTTCCCCTGGATCTGTAAGCTTCAATAAATAATATCCCTTCCTCCATAACTGGGCCTGGTCTGGAAGTTCATCTCAACTAACCTGAAGCTGACTGCTACAGTAAAGTGGTACCGAGGAGTGTGGGGTGAGATGAAACTTACCACGTGGATGTTCGTCTTTTGCAACCTTTGTTTTGGAGGAATGGGCATGGACTTGGTGCTTGCAACTGAAGGTGCCTTCTGGAGTGGTAAGCCAAGTTTTATGGACTATTCTGATGAGAGTATGAGAATGCTAAGTACAGACTGTATTGAACTTCGAGGCTTGGCTTATGAGCTTTCTAAGGGGAAGGAAAGACTGCAGAGGACTTTGTTGGAACTGGGCTACTGGCATAAGGGATGGCTACGTTCCACTATCCAAGCCCAGAAAGTATGATCAAGGTTAAATTTGTAATGGACTGATGTGCTTGGCTAAGGATATTGGACTGAGATTTTAAGATTTTAAGCTGGAAAACCTCAAGCAAGTTAAAAGTAGAGGCATTGAGACTGGTTTAGCTGCTATTGTGGACACATTAGCAATCTTAAGGAAGGTGGAAGGAAGGTGGCCTGACAACTGATTTACATTAAAACAATGGAGAGGATGCCTGAGGAAAGACTGTTAAAAATGCAAATTCTTGGAAAGAGCTGACTGGAGAAGGAACCTGCTTTTCAAGGCTATGATTTATTTTGTCCCTGGATTAAGAATATGGCTGTGTCCTGCACACCTGGTATTGGTTTTGGAAGCATAAAAAATGCATGGAGTGGTCATGAATTGCACACGGTTCCAGGAGCCGCTGCTGAGATGCGGCATGAGGCAGGGCATGAAGACCCTCAGGAATAGGCTGAAAGAGCCTTTGGAAGATGGACTGTGGTTTGCATGGAGACCTGAAGATGTTTTGGAAATACCAGGATGGTACAAAAGGGCTACCATGGAGTGCAGTGTTGGCCTAGGATCTAAGTTTTCCCTGGCGACTCTGCCCAGCTGGAGGGGTGGAATTGGAAAACCTGGAGATTGTCAGTCTCTGGTTATATTGAACTTGAACTGCAGAAGTTTGATGACGGCTGATGGTGGTTGAGTTTGAATTGTTCTAGTCTCTCCTTGCTATTCCTTATACAGTTAAAATGTTTACTCTGTGCCTTTACATGTTGAAAGTATTTAACTTGTTTGATTTTTACAGGACTCACTATCTTAAGCTGATCAAGACTGTGAGAACCTTTGAAATTGGACTGAGTACAATTTACAATGTGTGGTAGTTATAAATCTATTGGGGGCCAGGAGCTAAATATATTGGGGGCCAGGGGTGGAATGTGGTAGTTTGAATATATGTCCCCCAATATATTCAGTGTTTTATTAGTTATAGTTTGCATCTGCAATCACCTTGCTAGAGGCAATGTCACTGGGGGCCAGTCTTAAGGTGTTAATGGTGGGTTTGAGATTCCATTGTAAAGATATGCAAATGTGCCTAGCAGGAGTTCCTGAAGTGTGTTGTGTGACCTTTTGGTAGTAGTTTTGCTCTGTGTGCTGTGGTGGCTGGTTGGCTTTTTCTCTCTCTGTTTGGCCCTGTGAAAGCAGGTTCCTTCTCCTGCCTTTATGGAACTCCCCCTGGATCTGTAAGCTTCAATAAATAATATCCCTTCCTCCATAACTGGGCCTGGTCTGGAAGTTCATCTCAGCGAACCTGAAGCTGACTGCTACAGACTCTAAACATCAATCACAAAGAGAAAGTCCTAAAAGCCACTAGGGAGAAACAACACATTACGTATAAATGAAACCCCATCAGAATTACTTCAGACTTCTCAGTGGAAACCGTAAAAGCCAGAAGGGCTTGGAATGGAACACTGCAAACTCTAAAAACTTGTGGCTTCAAACCCAAACTACTCTACCCAGAAGAAGTATTCCTTATAATAGAGGGTGAAAGAAAAACTTTCCACAATGAAACTCAGCTTTACAACTATATGAGCACAAAGCCAAACCTACAGAGAGTACTTCAGGGAATTCTTCCACACAGAAAAATCAAATAACCAACCTCAAGTGCCCCTAACCAAACTTCAAGAAGGCAAAAAAACCACAAAGACCAAGAAAACACCAAAACCACATAAACCACCACAACATGGCAGGTATTAAATCAAACCTTATAGTTATTACCCTAAATATTAATGGCCTTAATTCACCCATCAAGATACATAAGCTAACAAGGTGGATCAGAAAGCTAGACCCCCTCAATCTGCTGTCTTCAAGAAACCCACCTCACCACTAAAGATAGACATCTCCTCAGGGTGAAAGGGTGGAAAATGATATTCCAAGCAAACACAAATAAGAAACAAGCAGGCATAGCTATACTTATATTGGATAAAATAGACTTCAAACAAAAAGTAATCAAAGACAAGGCCGCTTCTTACTTATCAAGGGAACAATGCAACAAGAGGATATCACAATCATCAATCTTTATGCACCAAACACAGGCACACCACAATTCATAAAACAAAACCTACTTGACAATAAAACAGAAATAACCACCAACACCATCATAGTTGGGGACTTAAATATTCCACTATCGACAATAGAGAGATCATCCAAATAGAAAATTAACAGGGAAGTAAGAGAGCTCAATAACACCATAGATCAATTAGTCCTAACGGACAGCTATAGAACATTTTACCAAAAATCCACAGGTTACACATTCTTCTCAGCAGCCCATGGAACTTTCTCTAAAATAGATCATATACTGGGTCATAAAGCCTGCCTCCAAATATTTAGGAGGATTGACATAATTTCCTGCATCATATAAGATCACAATGCTGTATTGCTATAAATTAACAACAAAAGATGTGCCAGGAAACCAGCCAGCTCCTGGAAACTGAACAACTCACTCTTAAACAATAAATGGGTAGTGGATGAAATAAAAAATGAAATTGCAAAATTTCGAGAAATGAATGACAACAAGAACATAACATACCAAAACTTATGAGACACAATGAAAACAGTCCTCGGGAAAATTCATTGTGCTAAATGCCTTCATAACAAAGACAGAGAGATCCCAAATCAATACCCTGACCACCAACCTAAAGGTGTTGGAAAAACAAGAAGTATCCAACCCAAAAAGCTCCAGCTGGAAAGAAATAATTAAGATCAGAGCAGAGATTAATGAATTGGAAACTAAGAAAACAATTTTTAAAAATTGATTAAACACAGAGCTGGTTCTTTGAAAAAATAAACAAGATTGATAAACCCCTGGCCACTTTGATCAAGCGGAAAAAAGAGACAACCAAATTAACAAAATTAGAAATGAAAAAGGAGAGATCACAGCAGACATAACTGAAATTGGGAGAATCATCAGGACTTACTTCAAAAACCTCTATTCCACAAAACTAGATAATATTGAGGAAATGGATGAATTCCTGTACACATACCACCTACCAAAGCTAAACTCAGAGCAGATTAATCTCCTGAACAAACACATCACAACAATCGAGATTGAAAGGGTAATCAAAAACCTCCTTAAAAAGAAGAGTCCAGGACCAGCTGATTTCTCAGCTGAATTCTATCAAACCTTCATGGAAGAACTGAAACCAATTATTCTCAAATTGTGCTACATAATCAAAGAACAGGGAAAGCTCCCCAACTCCTTCTATGAAATATCACCCTAATACCAAAACCAGGCAGAGATTCCAAAAGAAAAGAAAACTACAGGCCTATTTCCCTGATGAACTTAGATGCAAAGATCCTGAGCAAAATCCTCTCAAACCAAATTCAACAGCACATCAAAAGCATTATCCACCTGGATCAAGTAGGCTTCATCCCAGGAATGCAGGGATGGTTCACAACACGGAAATCTGTCAATGTAATAAACCATATAAATAAGCTTAAACACAAAAACCACATGATCATTTTGATAGATTCAGGAAAGGCCTTTGACAAAATACAACATCACTTCACTTAATGATCAAAACATTGGAGAGAATTGGCATTGATGGTCTATATCTCAACATAATAAAGGCTATGTATAAAGCTCCTAAGCCCAAGTAATACTTAATGGGGAGAAACTGAAGGAATTCCCCTTGAGATCAGGAACAAGACAGGGGTGGCCACTCTCACCTCTGCTCTTCAAAATAGTACTGGAAGTACTAGCTCAAGCAATAAGACAGAAGAAAGAAATAAAAGGGATACAAATTGGAAAGGAAGAAGGTAAGTTGGCCTTATTTGCAGACAACATGATTCTATACATAAGTGACCCAAGAACCTCTATTTCAAAACTCTTAAAAGTGATTAACTCCTTCAGTAAAGTAGCAAGATACAAAATCAATGCACAAAAATCAGTAGCCTTTCTATATGCAAAAGACAAAGATACAGAGAAAGAAATAAGTGACATTGTCCCATTTTCAATAGCATCAAAATAAAAGCACCTTGGAATAACATTAACCAAGGAGGTGAAAGACCTTTACAATGAAAACATAAAAACACTTAAGAAAGAAATTAAGGAGGACTTGAGAAAGTGGAAAAACTTACCATGCTCCTGGACTGGCAGAATTAACATTTTTGAAAATGGCATTCTTACCAAAAGCAATATATAGATTTAATGCTGTACCAATAAAAATCCCAACATCTTTCTTCACAGAGATAGAAAAAATGATCTCAAAATTCATATGGAATGGCAAGAAGACCTCATATATCCAAGCATATCCTCAGAAAAAGAAACACCTCTGGGGTTATCACCATACCTGATCTAAAGCTATACTACAGAGCCATAGTAATAAAAACAACATGGTACTGGTATAAAAATGGGATTATAGATCAATGGAACTGAATTGAGGACCCAGGCTTTGTATCAATTAACTACAGCTTCTTGATATTTGACCAAGGTCCAAACAATGTAGACTGGGAAAAAGACAGCATCTTCAACAAATGGTGCTGGACAAACTAGAAAACCATATGCAGGGAAATGAAACTCAATCCACACATTTCATGATGCACAGAAATCAAATCCAACCAGCAACACTGCTACTACTGGAAGGAAAAGTAGAAGGAACTTTCCATTATATAGGAGTGGGAAAAGACTTCCTGAACAAAACCCAAGTAGCTCAGGAAATTAAACATTCACTCAACCATTGGGATCTCAGGATGCTGAAAAGCTTTTTCACACACAAACATACAATAAGCAGAGCCAATAGATTATCCACAGAATGGGAGAAATTTTTTGCTGGAGACACATTGGACAGAGGCCTAATTTCTGGAATCTACAAAGAACTCAAAAACCTAAACAATAAAAAATCAAACAACCCATTCATAAAATGGGGCAGAGAACTACACAGGGAGTTCTCAGATGAACAAATAAAAATGGCAAACACACACTTAAGAAAATGTTTAACATCCATAATCATCAGAGAAATTCAAGTCAAAATGATTATGAGATTCCACCTTACCCCAGTAAGGATAGAAAACATTAAAAAATCTAAAGACAACAAATGCTGGCAAGGTTGTGGAGAAATAGCAACCCTCATTCACTGTTGGTGGGAAAACAAAGAGTACTATGGAAAGCAATGTGGTGACTCCTAAAAAGGATGACTAGGTACCACAGACCTAGTTATTCCTTTACTGGGCATTTACCCTAAAAGCTACAAGCCTCAGCTCAGAGATATTTGCTCAACCATGTTTATAGCTGCTCAATTCATTAGAACTGGAATCAACCCAGATATCCATCATTAGATGAATGGATAACTAAGATGTGGTATGCAATGCAATTTGAAGAAAAATGGTCAAACTTGGAACAGATCATTCTCAGCAAACTTACGCAATCACAGATAGATAAATGTTGCATGATCTCACTCATCTGTGGCTCTTAACCTGAATTTGCCTGAGATGGTGACACACCTAATAAACATTTCTAGGACTGGACAATAGGGATAGTGGGGCAAGAAGGGAGGATAAGGGTGAAGGGGGACAAAAAAAACTGGACCAAATCAAAATGGTACCATAAAATCCTATATCTTGAAAGACATACTGAAAGGCCGAACTTTCATCAGGTGCTTAGAGAGAACACCTGAATCACAGGAGGCTGGAGTGGGTATGATGAAGACTAACTTCAACCTTCTCTTATTCCTCTTTCTCACTCCCTCTTCTTCCTTTTCTCTCTCTCTTTCTCTTTCATACTACTTATATTTTTCTCCCTTCTTTTCCCTTGGCATTGACCTGTAACTCCCAGTACCAGCATGTGGTTAACATCCACAATGAGCTATTGATCAGTGAGACCTACAAGGTTTCCCAAAAGAAGACAGATTTCTGTCAGAGTACCTGATTATCCACCAAAGGTGACCCTACTGCCAAAGACACCATATGCTGTTGGGATGGAACATGGAGTGACCTGGCTGAAATCTGGAAGAGTCAGTCCTCAGATGGTTAACTTGTCTAGTACCAGAAGGTGTTACATGAGCAACTTGGGGAAAGTTACCAACATCTGTCTAAGAAACTTGTTGTCTAAACTACTCAGCAGCAATCAACCTGACATGATGCTCACACAAGTGCAATAGTGGCACACAGCCATGGTGGGTAACCAACTGCTCTTGATTTGGCTAATGGATCCCTCAGTGGAACAGAACCCATACCTGGAACTGGGAAACAAGTCAGAACCATATCCAAAAAAGGAGTTCACTCTCCAATATCAAGGTTCCACCAATAGTGGGATACAAGAAGGCCTACACCTATTTAGTTCTCTCTAAAACAATAATGGTATCCATGTATCTTGCACCGACCTCACTCTTCTTTGGAGAATTTGCTTCTTTTTCAGATGGACGCAGAACCTGAGGAGAAAATCAGCCCATCGCACCTCATCAGGGCACCAGCTAAAGTCAGAAAATAGTTGGGGAAATGAGAAAGAGTGCTTCTTTCTTGGTGAACCTGGTATCAGCACAGGAGTGAAGGATATAGACACAGAGAATACTCAACTCCCACCAAATCAGATATCCAGAGACACAGAGACTCCCATGCCCACATCATTGAAATAGACCTAAAATGAACTTAACATAGCTTACGGAAATCCATGGAAGAAGGGGTGGAAAGATTATTAAAGCCATAAGTTGGGTCATTATGCACATAGACATTGCCTCACCCCCATATCTGAGGGCTACCACCACAATGCAAGACCAACAATCCCCATGGTGGGAGGACAGGGAAAAGGCTAATAATGGTACCATCATGGCTGTATGCACATTATATAGATAACTTATAATAATAATAAAAAAAACACCGACACACCCCAGAGAGCTCCTTTATCCCAGCTGACATATGGGAGAACACAGTTGTATATCCACCAGGACAAAGATCCTTTATAGAAAGTGAAACTGCCTTGATCATGATCATGTGCTCCCCAAACTATGTAACTTTGAAAAATAATTTTTTGTTGTTCAAAAAAAAAAAAAAAGCTCTCATCTCCTCCTGGCCTTGAAAACAGAGAAATCTTTAGCTCCATTATCCCTCTGCCTTACTCATGCTATCTCTACTGTACTTCACCAGTGGGGAACTCCACATGTCAGGGTTTTTCAGTCTCCACTGGCCATACGACTGGTGGAGTAGGGAGTATGGTGGGAAAATTTCTGTGTTCAAAAGTCTACCTAAAGTTCACTCTGACCTCACAGCTTTATTTAAACTACCCGAAACTCCCAAAGAGTCTTTATGGTTTGCTTTTTCTTTAAGCATATGTGTGTGTTGTGCATGTGTATAAGCATATTTGTATGTGTGTGTGCAGGTACATATGTACATGCATGTGGAGGCCAATTTCTTCCACACCAATGCAGTTAGACTAGCTGGCCAGAAAGCCCAGGGACCTCCCTGTTTGCTTTCTCAGCACTGGGATTATGGGTGTTTGCTGCTATGTTTGGTTTTTACATGAGTGCTGGAGATCCAAATTCAGTTCCTAATGCTTATGAGGTAAGCACTGTACTGATTAAGGCCCTCCCCCAAGAATCTTATGTTCTAACCATGGGGTGTCACATTTCTAAGTTTGTACATTTATAAATATTGTCTCTTTTCCAAAGGTCATAGAGCAATCTGGAACCAGGCTCAGAATCTCTTAGGTTTTTCTTGCTACACAGTGGAGGGTTTTAGACTTGTCAAAGTTCTCATCTCTATTTTTGTTTCCCTCAGAAGGAAAAAACCAAATCTCATGGCTTTTGCCATTATATCATCCACTGTCCCTCATGCATTATTCTCTCTTGATCCCTTAATACTGTATGACTTTAAAAAAATATTTCTTTCATTTATTTTATTTGAGAGAGAAAGAGAGAGGAAGAGGCAGATCAAAGAATGGGCATGCCAGGGCTTCTAGCCACTGTAAATGAACCCAAGATGCATGTGCCACCTTAACCATCTGGCTTATTTGGGTCCTGAGGAATTAAACCTGGGTTCTTAGGCTTCACAGGCAAGTATCTTAACTGTTAAGCCATCTCTCCAACCCCAATACTCTATGACTTTTTGTTCTTTCAAGAAAATCCTTTGGAGCTGAGCATGGTGGTGCATGCCTTTAACCACAGCACTAGGGAGGCAGAAGGAAAAGGAACCTCTGTGAGTTCGAGGCCAGCCTGAGACTACATAGTGAATTCCAGGTCAGCGTGGGCTACAGTGAGACCCTATCTTGAGAGGCAGAGGTAGGAGGAGCCCCCATGAGTTCGAGGCCACCCTGAGACTACACAGGAATTCCAGGTCACCCTGAGCTAGAGTGAGACCCTACCTCGGAAAAAAAAAAAAAAAGGAAAAGAAAAAGAAAATCCTCTGGGCGGAGAGAAGAAGTGAGTCTGCTCATTCTACAAATGGGCAGCCTTCCCCACCCCAAGCAGGAGCAGAGCAGGTTGTGGGCATCCTTTTCAGTTATTCCAAGTCAGTTCACATTCAGCAAGCTTTTTCACTACTGTCTTCTTGTCAACAGGAAGTTAGCAGCATACCACCTTCCCACAATGTGGCAGGAAGGGAGTGGGTTCCTAGAAAGGCACAGGTGTCCAATTAGTGAGATCACTGGAACAGTCTACTTGGAATATGACTTATAAATGAAAACAAAACAAAATTATGAAACCTTCGTGGGCAAGAAGAAGGGGTCCATAAATTCTTTCAATGGCAGATGTATTTGGAGATGTCCTTCCAGCTCAAGACTAGCCCTGTCTCAAAGATTGACCCACACCTTTCCATTCCATCCACAGGGTTGGACTTGCAGCAGCCATGCTTGTTTTCTCTGATTCCACCCGTCCTAGTAGCAGCTGATTGGCCCACAAGTGAACACCTGTGGCAAAGTGAGCCCATCAGAGTTCTCCTCTGGGATTTCGAGTTGGCTTCTGAGGTAACTGAAATAGCCCATGTTTAAAGTTGCATCTTGTGCACCCCTGCTGCTGATCTCCCCTTTCTCAGCTCCACTCCCCTTTCTCCACAGTCCTGGTCATACCATATGCTTATTCATGATTTGTTCAGGCTTATCTTTTCCCCCCTATCAATTCTGTGAAGGCATCCCCCCCAAAAAAGAAATCATAATTGAATGAGTGAATTGGAGAGGTAGGGTGGTCAGATTTCAGATTAGGTTCTGGTCCAGAGAAGCAGGGAAAGCTAGCATGTGCAGAGAGAAGGAAACAGAGTTCTAGAGGGTGGCAAATAGAATAGCAAGAACTCGCTCTTGAGCATTATTCCCATCTGGAGTCTAGGCTGCCTGTCTGCACCTGGATTTCTTCTAGTAAGTTGCCTCCCTATTTCCCTTATATTAACAGTAGTTGGTGTCTATGACTTGTGACAAAAAGGACCTTGTTTAATTAAGTAAGCAAGCAGACACACACTGCGGGCTTCTCAGAGCTTACATTCTAGTGGAGACAGTTTAGTGAAGACTCAGGAGCCAGTGTGGTAGGAGAGGAAAGTATCAGGACAGAGAAGCAAATGAGTAGAGAAGCTGTGTGGACATCTGAAGAGTTTTGCCCTTTACCCTAAAATAGAACATTCCTGCAGTTGTGAGCAGCTTTGTGTTTTAAAGGATCCTAAAACATTGTAGAGCAGCCTAAGGGGTTGTGGTGGGCAGGAGGGAAGCAGCAGGTCAGTGAGGTGCTACTTCAATTATCCAGGACAGAGAAGGCTCTGAACAGGGTGCCACTAAGGAGGGAGAAGTGAACAATGCTGCTGACACCCCAGCCACCTGAAGCACATAATCTGAAACAGGATGGTGTGTCTTCTGTGTTGTCAGCAGCATCCTGCCAAACCCCAGTCTGCCCCACTTGCCACCAGCCTCTGCTTCTGCTGAGTGAGGATGAACAGCTTCCCGTTGTGCAAGGCTACACACCCTTCTCCACCACCAATCACGTATTGGCTGTTGTCTGAAGGAAATTAACTGTGTGGTAAATTCCAGACCCAGGCCTGATTCAGTTCTCAATTTTGTCATCTGTAAAACCAGGGCTCTGACCTCAGGATCACTTATTGTCCCTCCAAGCTATCACAGGCTGTCATTCTACAGATCTGAGACTATGGGCTGGCCTAGAACTCACTATGTAGCTGAGGGTGACTTTGAACTTGGATCTTCCTGTCTTGGTCTCTCCAGTACAGCACTATGCTACCATGCCCAGCTAACAAGTATTGTTTTTATATTTCTTTTCTTACATTGACTACTACCCTTTTTTTCTGTTGCACACCCCTATTATTCTAGGGCACCTCTCCACATCCCAGAAGCACACTATCTTGGACATGAGTATTACTTTTAGAGCCACACAGCAATCATTAACTCATTTGAAAAGTGACACCAGGGGCTGGAGATAGAGCTCAGCAGTTAAAGGCACTTGCTTGCAAAGCAATGGTCCCAGGTTCAATTCTCAGTACCCATGTAAAGCCAGATGCACAAAGTGGCACATGAGTGTGGAGTTCGTTTGCAGTAGCAGGAGGCCCTGGGGCACCCATACACACATTTTCTCTCTCTTTCTCTCCCTGTCTTTCTCCCTCTTACTCTTACTCTCTTTCAAATATATATATATATATATATATATTTTAAAGTGACACCAAGGCACACTCCTGAAGCCTCATAAGAATCATCTTTTTTTTTTTTTTTTTTTTGGTTTTTCGAGGTAGGGTCTTACTCTGGCCCAGGCTGACCTGGAATTAACTATGTAGTCTCAGGGTGGCCTTGAACTCACAGCGATCCTCCTACCTCTACCTCCTGAGTGCTGGGATTAAAGGTGTGTGCCACCACACCCGGCCATCTTTTTTTTTTTAAAAAAAAAAAAAAACTTTATTTGTAAGAAGAGAGTGGGAGAGAGAGAGAGAATGGGTGCCCTGTAAACAAACTCCAGACACATGTGCCACCTTGTGCATCTGGCTTTATGTGGGTACTGGGGAATTGAACCCAGGCCATCACTGCAAGCAGAGCTATTTCTCCAGCCCAGCAATCATCTTGTTGCTGACCTGTTTTTAATGATTCAAGGAAAAGAGTGGATGACAAAAGTAGAAAACGTGGGCCTGAAGAGATGACTTAGTGGTTAAGCGCTCACCTGTGAAGCCAAAGGACCCTGGTTTGAGGCTTGATTCCCCAGGACCCACGTAAGCCAGATGCACAAGGTGGCGCATGCATCTGGAGTTCATTTGCAGTGGCTGGAGGCCCTAGTGCACCCATTCTTTATCTATCTTCCTCTCTCTCTCTCTTTCTCTCTCTGTCACTCTCAAATAAATAAATTAAAAATAAACAAAAGAAAATTTTAAAAAGTAGAAAATGTAGTACAGGAAGGTTGTGGCTGCCCATGTCTTAAATGGCAGTCAAAACCTTTAGTGCTCTTGGAGAGGATCAACCAGCTTTGTCAGTGAAAAGCTTTCTATTCTCCTACAAGGCTTTTACCCAGAGCAATTTGCCATTGGTCCAGATTTTTAACACAGAGCTCTTGTGCAGGAACTAGAGAGGCTGCATGTAGAACAGAGAAGTGGCTTGGCAGCTTGCTAATGATTGAACTAAAACTATCCTATGACTATACAGAAGTTGCTGAACACTTAAAGGATACACACCTGGGTATCTAATAGCCTAGAAAGCAAGGCTCATGGCAGGCAAGACTTTCACAGCCAGGAAAAGGACATGTGATGGGCCCCATGTGATGGAGCAGATGTGTACCAGGTCACTTCCTGTGGGAGTGTCCCCTTGACAAACTTAGGACATGAAACTCTGGGCCACACATATTTTTGCATATGCATATTTTACCATGTATGTATACATTTACCTTCTTAGCTTAGCCTCTGTCTAGGTCTTTAATGGTGGTGAAAAGGAAGAATAATGTGAGCTAGAATGAACAGCCACTGGGTGTGTGAGCTTCTAGATTCCCAGAGAAAAAAGGCCCAAGAGGTCTCTGTAGCCATGGCAAACAACTTGAAAGCCATGGCATTACAACCAGCCAGAAAGAAGTTGACAAAAACATAGATCACAGCCATGGAGGGGCCTTCAAGGACATTCATCACAAGCTGCTTTACAGGTGAGAAAACCTACCCAGAGATGCTAAAGAGAAAAGTTCACACTTTAGCAGCTCAATGGCCACCCATTGTATCCAAACAAACATTCATGTATAAGCATTGTCTCTTAGTAAGAATTTGACTGCCATTCATTTTTTGTTCTAATAAGACACTTTCTTTGTTGCTGTGACAAAGTACCTAGTAAGAAGCTTTTAAAGGAGGAAGGAATTTATTTTGGCTTACAGTTTGAGGGATAGGGTCCATCATGGTGGCAGGAGAATGAAACAAGTGGTCACATTGAATCTGCAGTCAGGAAGCTAAGAGTGATGAATGCTCTTGCTCAGCTCTCTTCCTCCTTTTTATTCAGCCCATGGAATGGTGCTGCCCACAGTTAAGATGGGTCTTCCCACTTCAAGTAACATAATCTAATTTATGCAGATGCATCGCCTTGGTTATTCTAGATCCTGTCAAGTTGACTATATCCACCATCATAAACATATTTTATATTCTTACAAGGTCAAGTCAAATTGTTATGACTCCTTTTACTTTTTCTGAAGTAAATTATCTTTATCCCTCTGTGTGGAGGGCAAGGTTGAGAGGGGGGGAGAGAGGGGGAGATCTTCAGCTTGAAACCTTCTTTCTTTCTTTCTTCTTTCTTTCTTTCTTTCTTTCTTTCTTTCTTTCTTTCTTTCTTTCTTTCTTTCTTTTTGTTTGTTTTTTGAGGTATGGTCTTATTCTAGCTCAGGTTGACCTGGAATTCACTATGTAGTCTCAGGGTGGCCTTGAACTCAAGGCGATCCTCCTACCTCTACCCCCCAGGTGCAGGGATTAAAGGCATGTGCCACCACACCCGGCTTTTGAAACTTTCTTTCTTGATAGCTTAGTTTTAGAAAGGCCAGAGAGGGTATGTTGCTTCTATATCCATCTCTGTCCTCTTGAAGATTATGACATACTGTGCAGGGGCTTTCTTTCTTAATGCCTACCGGGTCAATATCTCTTGTATTAACAGGTTTTTAAAACTAATTTAATGAGTTAACATGGAAATTTCCTTAATTTAGCATAATCTCAAACAAGTCCTATCTGAATTAGGAACAGAACTGCTTTAAAAGAAAAGTTGAAATAAAAGGAATTTAACAATAATCCCTGTGTGTGTGTGTGTGTGTGTGTGTGTGTGTGTGTGAAGTAGCCATTAAAATCCTGTAAATAACATCCTTAAGTGCTAGGGTAGAAGACTTACTATTAAATAGGAGCTCATTAAAAACATTTGATAGCAAATGTTTGAAGCAAAAGTATTCTAACTTGCTGAAAAGTCACTGTGTCCTCAAACAATAATAAAAAAAATCTTTATCTTTACTAATTAAAAATACATATCAAGATATTACTAAGAGATTTATCTCCTATGGGTAGAAATAGGATTATTATAAACTCCAAATAATTCTCAAGGTATTTGGGAAACATTTTGTTAAGACTTTCACATGATCTCCTCTGAGATGTCCTGGCTTCTCAAATCTATGGTAGTCATAAAATAATGTGTCTTTTTTTGAAGAAAGAAAATTACAGTCTTCTTGGAAAAATAATAATGTTTTGAACAGCAAAGGAAACCATGCCTATGAGCTATCTCTCGATATTAGTGTTCACCACAGTATAGCATATAGTTGTTCTTCCACATCTGTGGGTCCAATGCAGGTTGCAAATATGTGAGAGCTAAAAAAAAATATGTAAATGTGCTAAACATGTGACAGATTTTTTCTTGTCATTATTCTCTAAACAATACAGTGAAGCAAGTATTTACATATGCATTGTATGAGGTATTATAAGTAATCTAAAGATGATTTAAATCAGACAGGAGACTGTGCAGAGGTCTCAATGCAAACACTATGTTATACTATGGAAAGGACTTGAGCATCATGGATCCTGGTGTTCTGGAAAAAGAAAGGAGGTCCTTAGAGTCAATTCCCCATGGATACTGAGGGATAACTGTGCTTGGAGGGCTGGAATGCTGCCATAGGAGTCTGATGAGAAAATGGTAAATTTGTATGCTCCATGTGCATAGATAATGCCTCAACCCCTCCATTAGCAGAAGAGTCACTAGCGTGCTCTTGCTTTGTGTCATTCTTCCTCCTTTTCACTCCTGATTTCCCTTGTGACCCATAACATCGGTGTGTCTGCAAACACTGCTTATCTTGCTGGAAGCCAGACAACCCTCAGAGGCACCCTCCTCTCAGTGCTGCCTCTTTTATCACCTTTGCCTAAAAATCGTGTGTTCTGTTTGAATATTGTTTAAAACTAATTTGCTCTTGAAGAGATACTGGCCTTTTTCAGAAAGCAGCTTCTGACATGAAGCAAGTTATTTTGTGATCTAAGCTCTTTGAGAAAGCAGTCTCAGAAAGCCAGCAGTAAAAGTGACGGTTGCTAAGGAAACAGTTGAATTGCTGACACAGACATGTAATGTGACTGAAAACTCTTTTCTTCTGCCCTGTGCAAAGGAAAGCAGATGAGTCAGAGGGAATGTCGGATGGTCCTTTCTGACTATTGAGAAAGCTAAAGGCCCACATAAATAACCTTAGTTAGCCCAAAGAGTGCAGAGTGGTTAAAATTGAGAAAAACAGACTATAGCTGGGAAGCTGAGGATAAGTTGACAAAGGCTGGGGCTGATCCTGCAACACTATTCTCAGTCACAGTGGATGGTGAATGCAGAAGGCATTATCCAACCCTATATAGATAGGGTCCTGAACATCATCTCCTAAATACTTTGAAGTACGCATTAGTTGATTCATTCATTCATATGCCACTCAATTGCCATTTGAGGGAATCTTTTGGTTTTTAATCATCCTTTCTGAGGTATGACATAAACTTTGAAATTTATCACAACTGCATAGTTTAGGGATTTGAGAGTAGCTTTATAGAGTCCTTCAGTTATTTTCCCAATCCAATTTTTGGACATGTCCAGCTCACCAAACATCCCCCTTTGCCAATTCAGTTAGTCCTTCCTCCCAGCCCCAGCCAACAATTCATATGCTTTCTAACTCTGTAATTTTCTTTTAAAAAAGAGGAAAGTTTATCTAAATGAGATCATATGACATGCAGTCTTTTGTGTCTGGTGTATTTTATCTTGAATCATGGTTCACACATGATGCACCACTTGTCAATATTCTTTTTGTTTGCTTTGTTTTTGTTTATTGTGTGTGTGTGTGTGTGTGTGTGTGTGTGTGTGTGTGTGTGTGAGAGAGAGAGAGAGAGAGAGACTATGTACATTTATGAGTGTGAAGGTAAGAGGACAACCTCAGATGTCATTCTTCTTTTTTTCCCCTTTGAAACATACATGGCCTGGAACTTGCCTAATTAGACTAGACTGGCTGGTTAGAGAGCCCCAGGGATCTGCCTGTCTGTCTCTCCAGTGCTGTGATTATAAGCACACACCACTACAACCCAACTTTTTAAATATGGATTCTGGGGTCTTGAGTCCAAAGTCAAGCCCTCATGTTTATAAAGCAAGCATTTTACTGACTAAGCTATCTCCCCAGCCCCATTCTTTTAAAAAAATATTATTTATTTGACACAGAATGGGTGATGCAGGGCTTCTGGCCACTGCAAAGGAACTCCAAATGCATGTGCCACCTTGTGCATCTGGCTTATGTGGGTACTGGGGAATTAAACCTGGGTCCTTAGGCTTCACAGGCAAATACCTTAACTGCTAAGCCACCCCTCCAGCCACTCATTCTTTTCAATATTGAGTAATATTCCATTGTAGAGATGTATGACACTTTGTCCATTCACCAAGAGACGGATATTTGGGTCTTTGTCTGGTTTATGATAATTATGAAAAATTCTCCTATGAACATTCATAGACAGGTCTTTGTATAAGCATATATTTTCATTCCTTTGTGGAACATACCTAGGATTAGAATTTCTGGATCATGCTTAACTTTTTTAAAAAAGTATTTTATTTATTTATTTGAGACACACACAGAGAGAAGGACAGAGAGAGAATGAATATGAGCTTGCCAGGGTCTCTAGCCACTGCAAACAAATTCCAGATGCATGTACCACCACCTTGTGCATCTGGCTTACATGGGTCCTGGGGAATCAAACCTGGGTCCTTTGGCTTTTCAGGCAAGTGCCTTAACTACTAAGCCCTCTCTCCAGCACAACATGTTTAACTTTTTAAGAGTATGTAAATATTTTGTGATGTTACATCTTATCAGCAATAAAAGAAGTCTGCAGCTTCTCCCCGTCCTCCAATCTATGTTTGGCATTGCTACTCTTTTTCTTTAATGACATCATTGAAATGTATGCAGTAATGTCTCATTGTAATTTCAAATTGCATCTTTCCAATGACTAATGGTGTTGGATACATTTCCATGTCCTGAATGGTATGTTTTAATCAGAAAAAAAGTAAAATTCAGAGTGTTCTCTATTACAATTCCATATATTCGTTATATTCTCATTGCAGACTGCTTGTGTGAGAATTTCCCAGAGTATCTGCTAAAAATGCAAAGCTCTCTTAGTTGCAGAATTAGTGTCTGAGATAGGGGTCCCAGACACACAATTTAACACCACACATCTGCTGGGAGATTCTTATTGTGTACTTTTCTAAACTCACGGTGCTTTGTGAGTCTGATGACCAGGTGTCACTAAAATGATCTTGTAAGAGATAGCTATGCCCCAAGTCTCATGAACTCAACATACATAGTTTATTTCAAGAAAGCTATCTTTCTGACTCTTGTGAGCTCTTCCTCTGGAAATGGCAAATGATAACCCATCAGACACAACATCCATCATCCTGTGTGCTGGTCGGTGCTGAGCCGCCTCCTTCACAAGTAGGATCACCAACCAGAGAACATAGAGAGGATAAGTACATTGAGTTCAAGTGTAGAAATATAATCTCAACCAACTTCAAGAAAACATTAGCTGTTTTAAACAAGATAATGTTTTATTGTTGTTCCCAGGAGCAATGTTTTGTTAACAGATTGACCAAGTTCTCAGCATTCAGTGCCCTCAGTCCCTCTGTAGGACCGTGGGTCCGTTGGTCCTGGCTGACATGAGCATCTCCATCATAGCACAGGCTCCTTGGTACTTAACTAAATGATTTCAAAAGTACTCTAATGCTCATGGCATACAAGAGATTATGCCTTATGTACATGTTTGTCAGCACTATTGTTACCCCTCACCCAATAACAAAATGTCTGACATGCCAAGGCTACCACAGGCTTTGGGAAGATGCTTCACTTTGAAAAGATTTAAGACGTACAGGGAAACATTATTTGTGCTCCATAGGAAATATTAATAAAACTTATATAAAAGCATTCAAAAAGAGCTTAAAGTGATGGTGAGTGGTGGCCTAGAATCTTACCAGGAAGTTTCTTTCCTTTTTGTGTGAAATCAGACTCAAAATGAATTTTCCTATTTGTGCTTCAGACTAGTTTTAAATACATTACAGACCATATATATATATATATATATATATATATATATATATATATATATATGGAGAGAGAGAGAGAGAGAGAGAGAGAGAGAGAGAGGTGTGTGTATTTCTCCATAAAAAGAGACCCCTCTGCTCCTGGCAACTCCATGGGAAGGGTTTGAATATCTGTGGCTGGCATCTTCTCTCCAAGAACACAGGACACACATGCATGACAACACAACAGAAAATATTGGCTCTCTCCGTGCTCTTTGTGGGATTGTTCCCTTACAAATGGTCACTTAGAAGCATTGTGAGGTAGAGTTGCTTTGTCAGATCCAGAAAGACAAGCATTTATGGAATCACTAGGCACAAACTAGTTGGCATTACAAATTGGAACAATTGGCAAACCTTGTGAGGAAAGAAGGATGAGCATGAAACAACTTGAGAATGGAGTAGAAATGTCCCTATTATTCTTTACAATTAATTTTGCATAATGTGTTCAATATGTTTTGGTCAAAGCATATATTCACCTATAACTTTTGAGAGACAGGGTGGGACTACTCTTAAATGGAATTTATTAGTGCCAACCCTGGCTCTAACCACTATTAGTGCTAGCCTTGGCCCTGACCAGCCTTAAAGCAATTCTACACAAGAACATGTAGTAAGTCAAATGATACAAGTGACGTGGAGTTTGTTTTGGTAAT
Source organism: Orientallactaga sibirica (assembly GCA_036365145.1). NCBI lineage: Eukaryota > Metazoa > Chordata > Mammalia > Rodentia > Dipodidae > Orientallactaga > Orientallactaga sibirica. The sequence continues at coordinate 2,867,130 of JAEOAD010000020.1, forward strand.
GAACACATTTTCATAGTAATTAGTGATCAAGAAATGGGTCTTCGGAAGTAATTTAGAAATGTGACCTCCCCCTTTTTTGATATGTCCAAATTAGGAACATACTGTTTCCTATATTTCCCCAGATGGGGAACTAGACATGTTGGTTGGAAGTGAGCTTTAAAACTGGCACATAATTAGAATGTCTGTCCTGCTAAAATAAACATATCAAGTGGCCTGCTAATGGATTTTCATTTTCAGAAGACCATAAAAACCTTTTCTGGGGATGAAGAAATGGCTTAGCAGTTAAAGAATGTGCCTGCAAACCCAAAGGACTCAGGTTCAATTCCCCAGTACCCATGTAAGCTAGATGCACAAGGTAGCACATGTGTCTGGAGTTCATTTGCAGTGGCTAGAGGACCTGGAGCACCCATTTTCTCCCCCCCCCCCTCTAAATAAAAATTTCAAAAAAAATCTTAATAACCTTTTCTTGCTTCTCTCTCTCTCTCTCTATGATTTAAACATGCAATTTGTATAAGTCTCATTGACTATCCCCCTTGGGGTGGGGGGGACCAGCAGCCAGGGCCATAATAGTTCCATAATGGAAAACCTGTGGAGGTTAACTTCTCATCCTTCTCTGCAGGTGAAGCAGATCCTCAGCTCCTATTTTAGTTTCACTCCAGGTTATCAGTCTTGAGTACATGCCCACACTGGCATCTGAGAGCTGAGAGAGGCTGTCCAGCCTGCCCTAGTCTCACTCTGTCATTCAGTAAGGACTTTTTGCTATTACATATGCAATCATTTCTTCTGTGGTACTAGGGATCAAACCCAGGGCCTTGTGCATGCTAAGCCACTACTCTTCCATTAAGCTCTTTCCTTGTCTTTCTCTTGCTCTGTATTTTTCCCCTTGGAGTTATTGCTGGGGCTAGGAAGATCGCTCAACAGTTAAAGCATATGCTTGCAAAGCCTGCTGGCCCAGATTCAATTCACCAGCCACACACATAAAGCCAGACACAAAAAGTGGTGTAAGCATCTGGTGTTCGCTTAGCAGCACAAGGCCCTGGTGTGTCCAAACACACATACACATAAAAACAAATAAGTAGTCTTCTTTGCTACAACACAAATATTCTTCAAATGAGCTTTTCTGATTCTTGTTAATTACCTCTGTTTCAATTTTGCTTATTTTCTTATGATAATTATCATCTCAAAAAATTAACAACAAAGAAATTCGTTAAATCAAAACTCTTAGAATTTAGAATTTTGAAGACCACCCTTAGATATTTGTGCTAAGGAAAATAATGTAGGCAGCATTCACCAACTGACAGTGACCCTAGCACTTCTGATTCAACTTTATACATCTGCTATGATAATCCTTCACTTTTTGGTAAATTTTGTAGTAACTTCAGAAATTACTGAAAAGCTTTAAGATAATGGAAACAATTATCATGTCTTTTACCCAGAATGTCCATTAGTTATGATTTCCCCATTTTGTTCTATAATTTTTTCTTTGTATATTCATATATACATGTATATATATATATATATACACACATATCTTACTAATACACACACACCTTTTTTCTCTCTCTTTATATATATGGAGAAAGAGAAAAACAAGTGTGTGTGTATGTGTTAGCATGATATTTTTTTGCCCACACATATTTCAGGGTATATCTTACTGTGCAGAGTATTGCACTTCAGTGCTGAAAAAAGAAAAAGCAGATAAGAAAAAAAAAAAGGTAATTAAAATCCATCTTGAATCTCACCACCCAGAAATTAGCATCTCATTGTATAGTCTTCCAGTTCTGTTCTATGCATATATTCAATTTTTTTACACAAATGTGTCATTATACATACTGTTCTGAAATGTGCTGTTTGAGGCAAGACTGCCTCCGTGCAGATCGAGGACTGCTACTCACAAACTGTTTTCTTCCCAGGGCTTCCATAGCAAATTACCATAAAGAAGGTAGCTTGAAAAACAGAAAGTTCCTCTGTCATACTTAGGAATCAGAAAGCTGGAGTCAAAGTGTTAGCAGATGGGTAGTTTATGGAGGCACTGAGGAAAAACTGGTTCCACACTCCTCTCTGGAATCTTTGGCATGCTGATGTCTGCCTCCCCCTTCACACCAGCACTGAGCCCCAGGTCACTCTTTTCTCATAGGAGGCACCAGTCACTGGCTGGGTTTGGGCACTCTAACTGTAGAATGCCTCCACAGTTTATTCTGCTATACTGACAGTACTCATGGGTGGGCATATTTACCTTTCAGAGTACTTATGCTTTCCGAGAGTAACATCCTAGTATGTTTTGAGCTCCTAATAAACACTCTGTGACAATTTTTGGAACATTTTTACATGATTATTTCCTTAGCAGAAATGTCTAAGTGTGGTCTTCAGAGTTTTGATTGATTTAACAAATTCCTTTTTTAGACTACACATTTTTACAATTGAATTTTGTGTTTCATTTTCATTTTATGAAATCTTGTTTTTTTTTTGTTTGTTTTGTTTTTGTTGTTGTTGTTGTTTTGGAGAGAGACACACACAGAGAGCGAGAGAGAGAGAATGGGTACACCAGCAGCCTCAGCGGCTGTGAATGAACTCCAGATATGTGCGTGCCCTTGTGGGCAAATGCGGCATTGCACCCTTGCATCACTTTGCCTCCGGCTAACGGTGGGACCTCCCCCATTCTTAGGTTTAGCAGGCAGGCACCTTAACCGCTAAGCCATCTCTCTAGCCCCAAATCATCTTTTGTATAGTGGTCTGGATGTTGTGTGCCCCACCCACAAAGGTTCAGTATTGGAAGTTTGGTCCCCATTGTGAGTGTAGGAACTAGTGGGACCTTTAAGAGGTGGAGCCTATTCCCCTTGGAAGGGATTAAGGCAGAGGTTGTAGCTTACTGGTAGAGGCTTTGCCTAGCACGTACATAGGCCCTGAGTTCAATCTCTAGGACCACCACAATAAGTAAAGGCAAAGTTGAAAGGGCTGGTATAAAAACATGAGCCTTACTCCAGCAGAGCTTGGGTTTCTTGAAGCACTTCTACCATGGGTGGGGCAGCCCTGTCCTCAGGCTCTTCATCATGCTGTTTGGACTTCAGCCTCCAAAACTGTGATGTAATAAGCATCATCATCAGTAGCCTGCCTCATTTATTTTATTATGGTACAAAAAGCTGGCCCACACCAGAACCATCTATTTTCTTCAAGTGCTGCAACCCCGGAAACACACCCCTTACCAAAGGGCTGTTGAGGTTAGTGCAGTTCTTTCTGTGGTCCTTCTGCTGCCGACTCACATGGCAGAAACAGAGCAGTCTGGGAGGAGATGTGCAACAGAGTGTGTGTTATAGGGGTGTGTAAGCAAAGGAGAGGTGCCCAGCATGAAGCAAGACAGTTGTGAACACTCAAGTAAATGGTAACCACAACAACCATGGCAGGAAACCTTCAGCAAGTCACATGACTGTCTTCAAAGCCTTCTGCACATACAAAGGTACCTGAGAGATTCTTCCATAGGACCTCACAGGAAAGATGATTCCAAACAGCATCCCTAGGGCATAGGATCTTTCAGAGGCCTCTCCCATCTCTCTGAAATGCAGAGGTGATGTGGGAAAAAAATAGAAAAAAATAAATCTAGGGGTGGTGGCTTATGATTGTAATCCCGCACTCTGGAGGCAGAGACAGGAAGATTATGACTAGCTTGGGCCAGCCTAACCTACACAATAGGTTCCCTACCAGCCAGGACTATACAGTGATCCCTATCTTTTATTTTTATTTTTATTTTTAGAGAGAGAGAATGAATGAGTGCACAAGGGCCTCCAGGCACTGCAAACGAACTCCAGACACATATACCCCCTTGTACATCTGATTTGTGTGGGTCCTGGAAGAATCGAACCTGGGTCCTTTTGGCTTTGAAAATAAGTGCCTTAACAGCTAAGCCATCTCTCCAGCCCCAATGATTCCTATCTTTAAAAGTCACAGTGTTCCCTGCCACAGTGAGAAGACTGGTTTCTAGTTGTAATTGTAGTAGAACACAAATGCTTCAGGCAGCCAGGCCAACCATGATGACAAAAGGCACAGGTACATCAAGGACACTGTCATGTGGCAGCTCAGTGTCCTCCTGGAGAAAACCTGAATCTTTAGTCAGCTTCTAACCACAATAGGCAATACCCCCAGTGCAGATGCCCACAGTGGTATTTTATGAAGTCCTGATGGTTGGAGGGAGTTAAACCAAACACACACACACATACACACACCCCTAGCCTGTGCTCCACCTCCCACACAAAATTGTTTTTCTTTTATTTGACATTCTTGTTTAAAATAATTATAAAAAGTCATGAATTTAAAGGTGAATATGTCTACCTGAAAGCCCATGTTTAGTACTATAGCAGACTTGTGAAAACTTGTGCCCCTTGTGCATCTGGCTTATGTGGGGCCTGGAGAATTGAACCAGGATCCTTTGGCTTAGCAAGCAAACACCTTTACCGCTAATCCATTTCTCCAGCCCCAAAACTTGTTTTATTTTGATTGTTGTGGGTTTGTACCATTGGAGTTTCATTTTGACTCTTAGGGTTAAAAAAGTGTCAAAATGAAACTCATCAATTGTCAAAATGTCCCCTTTGGTTTAATTTTAAAAACAGGATGCAAACCAGGAGTTCAAGATCAGCCTGGACTGCAGAGTGAATTCCACATCAGCCTGGGCGAGAGTAAGATCCTGACTCAAAAAAAAAAAGGAAAGAAAGAAAGAAGAAAAAAAGAGGTTCTGTTGCCACAGGTTTTTACTATTCATCTTTCTTCAAAATTCCTCCCTCTGGTGGCTTGCCATCTCCCTCCACCTGAGACACAAGAAGCCATCAGTAGTGGCCATAGGAACCGGTTGGTCTAATGTCAAAAGATGAGTTCATAGTCTTGCTATTAGGTAGTGAAGAAAACTTGAGTAGATCTGCATCTGTTTCCCAGCTAGAGAAAGGGAAGAGAGTCATGACCAGAAAAACAAGTTGAACTTGACTGTCAATTTATGAAAAATATTTCTCCCTAAGTACAAGTAGTCATTATGAGGAAAGATTCAAGACCCAAAAGCCTATTACCAGCACTTGAAGACACAGGACCCCATTTTGAGAGTTGCAGTCTGGCTTCTTTCTACCCCAGGGAATGAGCTGATCACAACCTGTGATTCCTCTTGGGTAGAATCTTATTGGGATTACTTTGCGAATGTCTGCTAAGTGCTGGGGAGGTGATTCAATAGATAAAGTGCTTGCCATACAAGTTTAAGTACCTAGGTTCAGAGTATCTGAACCGTTAAAGCACACGTCTGTGGGGAAGCAGGTACCAGGAAATCCTGTGGAAGCTCTCAAAGACAGCTAGCCTGTTGAGCGCAGCAGTGAACGTAGTTCCTACTTTGTCAACTGACCTCCACATGCATGCTGTGGTACACTCGTCTGCAAAGATAAACACATACATTCACACTCACACATACAAAATGATGTATTAAACATTATGCGAAATGTTTAAGAAACTACAGCTATATTCAGTTTGTATTTAATTCTTTATAATTGTGGATGTTAGAATTCCCGATCTCTACTACTGGGCAATATCAATGTGTCACAAGAGTGTTCTTGTTGTCAGAGTATGTTCTTGTTGGAAGCTCTTGAGAGTGCTTCTTTGGTCAGCTTCTAACGGCTTCCTGCCTGAACTACTGTCAGTCATGCTCCTTCCTCCCTTTCAGGAGAACCTTTGTTGATTACTGAGCCATCTTAGAATCCTTAACCTAATCACATTGGCAAAACTCCCTTTTGCCATGTAAGGTAATACATTCACAGGTTCTATGGTTTGGGATGGTTACAATAATGGCAAATAATAAAAGCAGGGACTGAATCTGCCTTGTTGGTCCAACAAATTAGAGGGTTTGGAAAATCTCTACTATGAAAAACCTCTGCTACTTATTTCCCATGTACTTTGTAGTGCACATAGAATGAATGCAAGGAACAGATTCTGTCTGACCTTGTCAGTTCAGTTCATAAGATGTGTCTGAGAACATACTATGAGCAGGACTCACGATTACAGAGCTGACTGGGAGGTAAACAGTTTTCTGGGCAGTCAAGGCCCAATCAGAGTTCACCATGACATCCAGGGGTCCAGACAACAACTCGGTTTGCACCCTTGGACTTTGCTGAACTGTTGGCTGCTGCCTTCTCTGAGAACTTTTTAACACATACCCTCAGTGAATGGGGTCGGTTGTGTTGAGATGATTGACTTATTTCTGGGGGGGGTTTTCCCTGCCATGCCTGGAAACTGAATTTCTGTGACTAGGTTCAGGATGCCTTGGGTAAGTTACAGAGCACCTTGTGGGCCAAGCTTCTTTTTACGTGGCCTTTTGGGTTTCCAAAGAGTTGACACATTATGGCCTTCTAAGAAGCCTAGCCACAGGCTCCTGTCAATCTTGGTCTTAGGAGTACTTTCATATCTCCTCTCTCCACCCTTCCTGTCTCCTTTCTGCATCCAGAACCCTTAGTCTGCTTTGGCTAGTGCTCAGTTGGTCATATTGGAAGAGGAAGGAGCTCTACGGCCCGTAGCAGCCATGGAGGACCACATAGAGACAGACCCTAGCTCCTGGGGGACAGGCCACGTCTACATGAAGGTCACTTTACAGGCAAGGTACCTCCAGTGTTGTCTTGAAGTTTTTTACTTTATGAATTCTCACATCTAATTAAGCAATAGCACTACGGAGCATGACTGTGTCTGCTTCAACCTTTCAGTGGTGGACAGAGAAAAAAGTACAGACAGCTAATCCTACAAACCTGCTTTCAATTTGGCCCACTTGGATTTGGAACATAATTATTCACCCCAAGTTTTCTAGAAAATTTTCAAAACCTGTATCTTTTCAGGCTAACTGATGTTTGATATTGGCAGCTGAATACACACATACACAACACCCACACAAGTGCAGTGTCCAACAATTTGTGTTTTCAAATTGAAAAGTCAGCAAGTGAGATACTATGACCACTAGGTGGCAGTGTATAAGATACTCACAAGTGTGCATTTGAAGACCCATGGGTGAGGTTCCCAAACTAAAAAAAATTTTTTTAAATTTATTTGCAAGTAGAGAGAGATAGAAGAGAGACAGAGAGAATGGGCATGCCAAGGACTCCAGCTACTGGAAATGGTCTCTAGATGCATGTGCCATTTTGTACATCTGGCTTTACGTGGATACTGGGGAATTGAACTCAGGTTGTTAGGCTTTTCAGGCAAGCGCCTTAACCTCTGAGCAATCTCTCCAGCCCCAAGGTTCTCAAAATTTTAAATGTAAAATAGAAAAGTAAAAGGAAAGATTTTTTTGAGGTAGGGTCTCCCAGGCTGACTTGGAACTCATTCTGTAGTTCCAGAATGGCCCTGAACTCACAGGTTCCTCCTACCTCTGCCTCCCTGAGTGCTGGGATTAAAGGTGTGTATCACCATGCCCAGCAGATTTTTTTAAGAGAAGACAGATATACCAGGTGAAGCATACATGTGGAGTTTGTTTACAGTGGCTAAAGGCATGCCCATTCTCTCTCAGATAAATAAATAAAATATAAAAATAAAGTATTAAAAAGAATAAAGAAAAGAAAAAAAGGAGGGCTTGGGATGTAATTCAGTTGGCAGAGTGCTTGCCCAGTATATAGGGAACACTGTGACACATTGCTATAGTCCCAGTGTTCAGGAGGTGAAGGCAGGAATACCAGAAGTTCAGTCATTCCTGACAAGTTCCAGGCCAGCCTAGAATACATGAGACACTGAATTTAAAAAAGGATGGAAGGGAGGGAGGGAGGGAGGGAGGGGAAAGGGAAAGAAAGAAAGAAAGAAAGAAAGAAAGAAAGAAAGAAAGAAAGAAAAAAAAGAAAAAGAAAGAAAAGGAAGGAATGAAAGAAAGAAGTCTTCATAAGTTTACCAGATTTGTATTTCTCCAGAGAATGTCATTAAGGTATAAATAAACTTGCACTGTCCTATTTTAACTCTAAAGAAACGGGGAAGGCACAATCTCAAAAGAAAAGGTAGTCTTCTGAAGTCTACATTGTCTTTCTGTTTGCTGACAAGCACTTGGGAACCAAATCTCAAGGAAGGCTTGTAATTCCAGGGTGCTTCCATGAGAAAATCCACATCTATCCCTTGTGCTGTCTGGATACCTAAGCAGGTCTCAGTCTCAAGGTGGGTCTGCCACCTGAGGAGGCATAGCTGTGGTCACTGATGTGCACAGGTGCTGGTCATGGTAAGGAGCCCTGTCAGTACATCTGGACCACAGCAGCCCTCCCCTGTTGGTCAGGACCAGAGCTGACTATGGCTGAGCTCTTTGGTCTTTAGGGGCTGACCTACTTAGCCAAACCTTCACTCTCACAACCTTCAGTGTGCCGGGGAGGGCCAGGCCTGCCTGTATCTTGTCATTTTGTTGGATGTCACCATGCATTTTGAAATAGAAGCCAGAGTGTGCTCCCTTCTAGAGCAGAAGTGGGTGTGACAAGCACCCTGCACTGTTACAGAATGGGCTGCACACCTACAAAGAGACAAACACAACCTCCATTTGGACAGACCTATTTGAGTACATTCATGTCACTTTGAGCCCTTGGCCTCTTCATCTGAAAATCAGAACAATCTTAGTGTCATTGTGAGATTTTGTGAGGTAACATTCAAGAAGTGCACAGCAGAGCACTCACCATGTGTTTCATGTGTTAACTAATATTAATATTCTAACTCTGGTGTAGGGCATTTCTTTCTAGAGGCAGAACAAAATGATGTCTTCTCTTCAAAAGATGCTGTTCTTTGGGATGAGAATGCTGTGCATCCTGCACAGAAGACTTTTTCCCAATAAATCCCCACCTCTGAGTCCCTGATTTCAGCCGTGAATTGTAACTGGTCACAACAGAGAAGTGACTAGGATGTCGAAGATTTGGTTCTGCAGTGAAAGTCCTGGATCCGAGTTTCCTTTTTTTAGGGATCACACTGACTTGGAGTCCAAAGGGCTCACTCGTGGCAGCATCTCCTGCAGCCTCGGTCAAAGATGGAGGACACAGAGGAAACTCCAGGTGACAAAATACACTGCAAATGACACCTTGACCCTGGAGTTAAGGATGACCATTCCTGGTCAGGTGAGCAAACCTGTTTGTCACTGCATTGAGCAGTAGTGGAGAAGTGGCCTTCAGAAATCTGTGCTTGCACTGCCACCTCGTGGTCTTAGAAGGCAAGCTCGTCCTGGGCAGGATCCTAAACCCTAGTAAGAGAACGCAATGCTCTATCAGCAAGACCCAACTTCATCATAAAATTTTTATAAGATAAACATTTTATCAGAAGTCTTGCTATTTATTTTATAAGTTAGTTTCAGCATTTCTGCCAACCACTGAAAAGTTTTTAAGAGCACCAGCCTGGGAGTGGGGAGGGTTTTCAACTTAAAAGAGTATCTTTGGGTAAGTGGTTTGGTGCCCGCACAGTCAATGTGGTTGTGGATAGCAAGTAATGGGGCCTCCTTAGACTAAGCACCATTGAAAACAGAGAATTCTTTCTTTTGTGCACTTATGTATTTGTGGTGAGCATGCATAAATGAGAGTTTACATACATGTGGGTGTGCCTAGAGACTTGAGGTTGACATTAGGTGTCTGCCTCAATCATCTTCATTTATTTACTGAAGAACCACCTCTCACTTGAGCCCAGACTCCTGATTTGGCTAGTCTAGCCAGCCAGCTTGCAGTGGATCTCTTGTTTCTGCCTCCTGAACGCTGGGATTATAGGCAGGCTGCAACATCCACCGGGCAATTACTTAGATACTGGGGATCTGAACTCTAGCCCACATGCTTGTGAAGCAAGTGCTTCATCCACTGAGCCATCTTCCCAGTCCTGAGCATTATTTGTACACTTTCATCCAACTTAATAGTGAGGACCTGAAGGTTTGGGGAGATGGCTGTGTGGATAAGAACCCTTGCTGCACAAGTATTAAGGACCTGAGTTGGATCCTCAGATCCATGTGGCTGCATGCCTATAATACCAGTGCTCAGCAGGATAGGGACAGGAGATCACTGACTCACTGTCAACGGTTTACCAAAATAAACAAAAACAAGCTCCAGGTTCAGTGAGTGACCTCATCTCAGGGAAATATGATGGCTGAAGGCGGAGCAATAAAGGACACCTGATGTCCTCCTCTGGCCTCTGCACCTATGCATGTGGTGTGTATGTATCTGTACACATACATATGTACACGACATCATACAAACACAAACACAATCACACACAACACACACAAACACACTACACACATACATACACAAAAGGTAAAGATTTATCCTGTAGGTAGTCTCCTGAAGCAGTCTTTTGTGTGGCTAGATGTGAATTATTACACTGGTAAACAAAAGTACTTGTAAAAACAAGGAAGAGTCTAGTGCCTCACCTAAGTTCTAGGGTAGAACTAGGAATGAAGTACAGCTGCTCTGGAAAAGACAGCATGTAAAATGCCCAGGCTCAGGCTGCTCAATGGTGTTAATGCACAACTAATTGCATGGGACCATCTAGTCCCATCTAGTGAGGCCAGTAAGGCACTTTGAAGACCCGAGAGGGGTGAGATAGGGGACAAAGTCCACCATGCCTTAGAGCACTGATCAGAAAAAGCCAGGAAGCTGCCTGTCTTCCCCCCAACCCCATCTACATTCCCCAGGGCCTTCACCTGAGTGGAAACTACTTTGCCAAAGGCAACAAAAGAAGCCAGCTGTCACATAAATTGCTGAGTCCCAAGCCAAGGGATTGTCAGGGAAGAGACTAGAACTTCAGTCTGCACAGAGAGCTTCTTTCCTCTCTTAACCCTCCATCCAGAGCAGTTCCCAGAGATTTACACATGTATGTGGCCCTCCAAGATTTATTGTGTTTAAATAGTTGATGGATCCACCTGATATCTCTGTTTGAAGATGATATACTCACAGTCTGTGTTTTTGTGAGCCAGCAAAGAACAGTTTAATGGTTCAATTAGCTCCTTGAGGAGCGACAGTATGCCTGAGATATGCCAAATAAGCAGCATGGAACCTCTGTGGGGAGAAAAGAAGTCAGCGATTTCTTGTGAAGACATAGCTTCCTGCAGAGCCAGATGTAGTTCCATTTTCCTCGTGCTTGCTCCCAATAGCAGTGCTCAAGGGGGATAAACTTTACTTAACCTAATTAATTTTAATCACAGCTTTCAAATCTCATACTGTGAGAAGAATTACAAACTGGAATACATTAATAGAAGCCATAGTTTATGCTGCAAGCTAATCATGAAATGTGCATTTACATTTTCTGCATGAGTTTGCAATTACCATCAAAATAAAATTCTGTTATGTCCTTTTAAATTGCCAAAATGTGAAAAGCAGATTGAGCTGGGTTCAATTTTGTGCTAAATTACTAGAAGAAGGTCTAAATTTCCAGGAAATAGATGACTCCCTCCATTGGAGTTACAGTGAGCAATGATTTCCAGTCATGTGGTCCAGGCAATATCTGTTTTAAAATAATGGCCTTTTAAGTTGATGGTGCAAAAGTCTCATCTGCTTTAACAAGTTGTCCTTTGAGTTTTGGATGGGGAGAAATTACATACATACAATACCATATGCATATAATTTTGCTTTTAGGTTCTACATAGGTTTTTGTTTTATGGGTGGTGTGTGTGTGTGTGTGTGTGTGTGTGTGTGTGTAAGTAAATGCAACCTGGCTTCTCAATAATCAGAGGTAGTTTAAAGGAACACAGAAAGTATAATAATGAAATTTTAATAAAAGTTGGTTCCTGGGTTGGGGAGATTGCTCGGTGACTAAAGGTGCTTGCTTACAAAGCTTGTGACCTGGCTTTGATTCTCCATTCCCTTGTTAAGCTAGACTTTAAAAGTGGTTCATGCATCTGATGTGCATTTACAGAGGCAAGAGATCCTGACACACCAACACAGACATACATGTGCAAATAATTAAATAAAATATTTAATATTAATAAAATATTTTTTAATTGGCTCCTGAGCTGAGGATGTAGCTCAGTTGATAGAGTGCTTCCCAAGCATGCATAACACCTTGGGTTCAATTCCCAGCATCTCAGAAAACTGGGTATAGTGGCACATACCTATAATCTCAGAAATTGGGAGGTAGAAGAAGGAGGATCATAAGTTCAAAGCCATCTTACATAGCGTATCATGCCTGCCTGGGCTATATGGGACCCCGAGTCACAAAACAAAGAAAAACTTAGTTCCCAACTTAGAATAGAATAGAATGGCAAGACATCTACAGAGCAATGCCAGGGCTTCTGTGATGGTCATTGTAGCAGTTTCTTGTGGTCTTGCACACACATGGACTTGCTTGGTCTCGGGTTGGTGAGATGGTGCTGGGGCAGCACAGGTGTAAGTGTCTGGTCTCACAGACAAGGAGACTGACCGGGAGCTGTTGAGAGGTGTGGGCTTTTCACCTACAGACTGCGGTTCTTTCTGTAGTGAGGCTTCTACATCTAGAAACACAAATGTTGATTTGCCCAATAAGGAAGGAGAAGTGGAAAGAAACAATGCATGTTGGCATCGCAACATGACTGACTGGTGTACGATAGAAGGTGGAGAAGGCTCCTCTATCATGTTATAAAGCACAGGCTGGTTTATCTAGCCAACTTCACTGAATTGTAGACTTTGGCTTCTCAAGAATTTCATTCATAACTGAGTGCGTTCTCAGCTGTTCCTTATAGTTGCTGACTGGTTCTCTGCAGCGTATGGAGACACCACTTGAGGAGAGATAGGTAGTGCCTTTCCTTACACATTGACAAGTTCATTGCTAAAAATTTTACAACAAAGATACATTTAAAGAGTATAAATCTTGGACTGGAAAGATTGCTCGGTGATTAAAGGCATTTACTTGCAAAGCTTTACTGCTTGGGTTTAATTCCTCAGAACCCATGTAAAGCCAGATGCACAAAGTGGCCCATGCATTTGGAGTTCGTTTGCAGGACCAGAATCCCTGGTGCACTCATACTCACTTTCTCTGTGTCTACCTCAATCTCTCTCTGCCTCTATTTCTCTTTGTAGTAAATAAAGTATTTTAAAAAGCATAAAACTTGATTTGCTTTATATGTCATGGGAGCCTTCACAACTAAAGAGCAACCAAATACAAATCTGTGTGGTTTTTTAAAATGCTTATATTTTGTGAAGAGTGGATGGTTATGAAGAGTGGAAGAAATACAGCAGATAAGGGGGTAATCTAATAGTAATGAACTGAAGGGATCTGACCGAGATCATTTTCTCAGCTTCTTTTCCTTGTCTCTGGTCTTCAGCATCTTTTATTATTTTTTTCTGGGCACAGGGAGATCCCCTGAAATGGAAGCATTATGACCTGCTTCAGAAGAAGATCAGAGAATTCTTTTATTGTGTGAACAACAGAAGTTGGTCAGAGAGAACATCTTGCTTCTATTTTCTCAAATGCAAGGGTGCCATGTTTTGGGATAGCATGTCCTGAACCCATTATCATCGGCAACAATTGTAAACAGCAGCTGCTAATCACTGTCCTGGGATATTTCTTCCCATTTAGTTCTTTTCTTTCTTTTAAGGTAGAGTCCATTTCTGACAAAATGTCTATCAAATATGGCCTCCAGATACCCATCAACCAGTTTGCCTTTGTACATGCCCAAACCATGAGGACACCCCAGTCCTCATCAAGGTAGATCCCTTTCTGGACCAGGAAGATCAGGCCATGAGGGAAATCTAATTCCAGATACTCCAGCTTCCTTCAGAAACCACTTCTGACCTAGCACTCCCTTCACACATGGTTTCTATCATTTGCTCCTGGGCTCAGCTACCTAAAGACACTGCCCTGGGAAACCTTAACCTAGGTACAGAGGCTTATCTCACCCATTTTAGAAGGAAAACAGACAGCGGGGACACCTGAAAGGCAGGCCTCTACCCTTTGCCATCTGGGAGGTCAAGCACTAATTGCAAGGACTTTGAAGACAGCTTGTGGCATCTAAGTGAAGTGTGAATACAGTCCCTGGCACAGAGTCAGTGTTCATTGCCATGACCTGGCAGCTCTGCTGGGACCCTGCCCAAGCAATTGGGTCCTTCTTTACATGCCCCTGAACAACATACCTAATTCCTGCCATTGAGCTATATGGACCCATTTTCTGACTATCCCATTCTATGCTTTCTACCGCATTTCTCCCCATTCCACCCCCTGACTCTAGGTCTATAGACCAGTTGGGTACTAGTTAGCTCTCTATGCAGGCCTGTGAGGACCTGCATCATCTCCCTCTGAACCTGTGCTTCAGATGAGAACATTTGAGTGTGGTACTCCTGCAGCCCCTCCACCAATGCAACTACTGAGTTGGTTTTTCACATAAAATGTAAAGTGTGTGGTGGGAGGAGAGGAAACTGAAGAGCAAGTGCATTAGACCTCAATTCCCAAAATGTGGCAGGTGGACCAGCAGCATTAGTGTCACCATGAAGTTTGTTTAAAAAAAAAAAAAGCCTCCTGAGCCCCGGAGTCAGAGAACACATGCTAACGTTGCCAGAGAGGGCTGGAGAGATGGCTTAGCAGTAAAGGCACTTGCTTGAGAAGCCAAAGGACCCAGGTTTGAGTCCCCAGGACCCATGTAAGCCAGATGTACAAAGTGGCACGTGTGTCTGGAGTTCATTGGCAGCAGTTCGAGGCCCTGGAGTGCCCATTATCTCTCAAATAAATAAATAAATAAATAAAAAAAAAAAAAAGATCGCCATTGATTCCTATGGAGAGCAAAGCCTGAGAAGCTTCTAGAGACAAAGGGGTCCCCAAATCACTACCTAGACTTCAAACAACCTTGTTTCTTCCTTCAAGGTGCATGCAGATTCTCTGATAGATGGTGTGTGTGTGTGCATGTCTGTGTGTTTTCAAGCACATTAAATTCAAATTTGTGCACAAATATTTCCTTTTTCTTTCTAGATAATTAAGCAAGCCTTTGAATCCCAAGATCCACATTGTCTCCTTGCTTCAGGCAAGCTTGTCTCTCCCCATGCCATTCAGTAAAGCGCCTACCATTCCCACTCTCATGCTTTTCATTTAGGGCAGCATAGTTTTACACACTTGTGTGCACACGTGTGTATGTATCTGAGACCATGCCATTTTCTTTTCTTTCTTTTTTTTTAAGTCAATGCCATTTTCTACCCCCTGGCTCCAGCTTATGGTATCTCCTTTGCCTGGGACATTGTTCTTGCTGTCTTTCACTAAGTTAACCTTTATTTTCAAATAAAGTGCCCTGCTCAGCCAAATCCTCCATTTCACTTCCACAATTCCTAAGTGAAATAGCATTTTTGTTACCACATTGTATCACAGTTTTGTTCACCTAGAAACTCTAAATGCACAGAGGGGAAGACTGTAGTATTTATTCATCCTTTCTGTCTCAACACTCAGCACAATTTCAGGCACATTATGAATGCTCAGAAAATTCTTTTTGCAAGCTGGGTGTGATGCCACATGCCTTTAATCCCAGCACTTGGGAGTTAGAGGAAGGAGGATCACTGTGAGTTCAAGGCCACCCTGAGACTACACAGTGAATTCCAGATCAGCCTGGGCTAGAGCAAGACCCTGCCTTGAAAAACCAAGAACAAAAAACAAAATTCTTTTTACATAAGAGAAAACAAGCTTAGCTTGTATGGTGGCTTTTGGGGGGGGGGGAGAGAGAGAGAGAGAGAGAGAGAGAGGAAGACAGATAGAGATGGGCTCACCAGCAGCCTCTCAGCCGCTACAAATGAAATCCAGATGCACGAAACCCCCTGTGGTCAAGTGTGGCACTGCGCCCCTTTGCATCTGGCTAAACGTGGGACCTGGAGATTGGAACCAGCGTTCTTAGGCTTGAGAGGCAGGCGCCTTAACCGCTAAGCCATCTCTACAGCCCTGGTGGCTTTTTTATTTTGTCTTTTGAAGCTTAATTAGAATAAAATAAAATTATTGCAGACTCAAAGCATTTGGAAAGTTTCTGCAAAACCTTGCAACCCAAGTAGGAAAAAAAAAAAAAAAACAGATCAAAGGGAAATTAGATGGCAATTTGTTTTTTAAAAAAGTAGTAGAATTTTAATTAGAGAATATTCTTCTTATTGAAATGAGAGACTCACAAGGAAATACTTGAGATATTAGAGTATCCCTCCTCATATTTTTTTCCTTAGCTATTACAGGACCTGCTGAAAAGCCTTTGAGAAGCAAAGCTCCTCCACTGCAGCCCTATAAAGACACTCGGCACTTAGGCAGCTCCTCTACTCTTGTAACAATGAGACTTTTTCCCTCCTCACCCTGCAGGGGTGAAAGTAGTAATTATAGATTGGATTTGCTTGCTGAGATTAGAGACTCAGAGCATGGATTTGCTTGATTCAATACAATTGAACCTTCATATGTGGAACCCAGAGTTTTGGACCCAGTGCAGCAGTTTACTGTCTTAATGTTAAATCCTTTTTGATGCACATTATAAATCAAACCTAAGGATTCTCCTCAAGGAAGCCATTTGGTGCCCATCACTGATTCTCAGACTTTAGGGTATCCCAGATCATTAAAATGTTCAAAACTATGTGAAGAGATGAATGGTGACCATCACATTATCTTACTAGTTCTTTTTTTTTTTTTTTTTTTTTTTGCAATAAGAACATCTTTTTAAATTACTCTGTTGCAAGCAACAGTGAATTGATGTACAGCTTTGGTAGTTTGTAAAAAGAAATCTTACAAATATAATTAAGATTTCTTTCTGTTTTCTGATTACTTCAAATAATATTGCCTTCCCCATATCCTGATTTATATATCTTATGGTACACAACAAGGTATAGTTTGATGAAGAGGGAAGGAGGGCTGGAAAGATGGCTTAGCAGTTAAGGCGCTTGCCTGCAAAGCCAAAGGACCCAGGTCTGACTCCCCAGGACCAATGAAAGCCAGATGCACAAGGGGGCACACACATCTGGAGTTTGCTTGCAGTGGCTGGAGGCCCTGGCACACCCATTCTCTCTCTTTCTCTCTCCCTGCCTATTTCTGTATTTCTCTCTCTCTCTCTCTCTTTCCAAATAAATAAAAATAAAATATTTTTTAAAAAGAAGAGTGAAGTAAGGCTGCAGGGATGGCTTAGTGGTTAAGGTGTTTGCCTGCAAAGCCAAAGGACCCAGGTTCGATTCCCTAGGACCCACATTAGCCAGATGCACAAGGGGGTGCATGTGTCTGAAGTTAATTTGCAGTGGCTGGAGGCCCTGGCACACCCATTTTTTCTCTCTCTCCCTCCCTCTCTCTTGCTCTTTCTCTGTCAAATAAATAAATAAAAATTAAATATTTTTTTAAATGTTGGGGTCCCTCCTAGGGCCAGCCCAGGAGGGACGGTAGGGTTTTTGCTGGGTAGGGAGTGAGAGGTGTGGAGTCATGACACAGACTCCAGGGTTGGGTGGAAGCC
The DNA here is from genome assembly GCA_036365145.1 of Orientallactaga sibirica. Lineage (NCBI taxonomy): Eukaryota > Metazoa > Chordata > Mammalia > Rodentia > Dipodidae > Orientallactaga > Orientallactaga sibirica. The sequence goes on from JAEOAD010000020.1 coordinate 2,884,477, forward strand.
GGCAGAGGGTGAGCTGCTGCAAACTCGTTTATTCAAGGAAGTGTAGAGGGTTTAAAAGGTTTGGCTGGCCAATCATTGTATGGGGTGGTCCCCTTCTTGTGACCAATGACAGCCTGTCTCTGGGCAGATCATCTCATAGCAGGTTTCTCGTGAGCATGGGACTGCAGCTGTTGTCACGCCAGGCCTGTGCAGGATGCCGCATCCACAGAAGCCACTTCCTGGTTTCTACTGGCATGTGGTCTACTTAGGGGCCCACCTGCATTGTGCCATGCGTATCCTCCTTTTTGTTTTATTATTGGCAACCCTGGGAGGCATGGTTCTTTGCCAAGCCATTGTTGACCCAAGGGATCATCACATGTGACGGTGCCTGTCTTAGTTTGCCCCATCTCATGGGGTCTTATCCATCATTGACTACCCGCCATCCTGGTGTGGAAGCCTAAGGGGTGTGGCCTGGTTTCTTTTAGCATGTGGTCTGGCTAAGGCTCAGCCTGCATTGTGCTCATTAATTTCTCAATGAAGATAGGTTAAAAGAATGATTCCCCTAACCTGATAAGTTATGTTGTTTGTAAATGCACATAGGAGAACATAGTGGAAGATGGCAACATGAGGCTTAAAACAAATAATAAAATCTTCCACTTCTGCAATAGTTTCTTGAAACAAGTTGAACTTTAAATTACAATCAAAATTACTTTGTTTTTTTTTTTTTTTTTTTTATTTGTTTGTTCTTAATTAAAGCAAGGATATAAAATCCCATTTGTTTAAAGTTAGTCTTTTAGGGGGGCTGGGGAGATGGCTTAGCAGTTAAGGTACTTGTCTACAAAGCCTAAGGACTCAGGTTCAATTCCCCAGTACCCACATAAACCAGATGCAGAAGGTAGCACGTGCATCTGAGTTCATTTGTAGTGGGGCTGGCATGCTCATTCTCTCTCTATCTGACACTTTCTCTCTCTCTCTGTGTGTGTGTGTGTGTGTGTGTGTGTGTGTGTGTCTCATAATAAATAAAAATAAATAAAAAATATAAAGTTAGTCTTTTTAATGTTAGTTATGGACATACTCAGTATGTAAACAGCACGTGTTGGTACCATCCTTTTCCTCATCCCTGCCCCCCATCCACAGGTCCCTCCTCATTGGGGATGAAGGTCATCTCCACAGGGATTGTGGGTCATGCATTGTGGGGAAAGCTGACAGTCATGGGGAAGAGGCAATGTCTCTGTGCATAATGTCCCAACTTGTGGCTCTAACAATCTTTCCTCTCCTTCCTCCATTAAATTCCCTGAGCCATGTTGGGTGCATTTTAAGTCTACTTCAGTGATGAGCTCTTAGGAGCCACTGGATCTCCAGTTTGGTAGGTGTTGAGTGTCCTCAGCATCTATCTCCTTCACCCTTGTGCTCATATCAGGTTCACCAAGAAAGTAGCAATCTCACTCATTTCCCCAATTTCTCTGTGGTTTCAGTGGGGACCCTGGTGAGGTGCAATGGATCATTTCTCTCCTCAGGTCCCACTTCCTTTGGAAAAGAGAAGTCAACACAGATTAAATGGGATAATCATTATTATAGAGAGAATTTAATGGGTGTAGACCTTCTTATAGCCCAAGATTAGTGGGAGCTTGATATTGGAAAGCAAAATTGTTATCTGGATATGATTCAGACTTGTTTCCCAGTTCCAGATATGGGTTCCTTTCCACTGAGTAGATTTGTTAGCCAATCTAAGAGCAGTTGGTTACCCACCTTGGCTGTGTGCCACCATTGCACTTGTGTGAGCATCAGGTCAGGTTGTTTGCATTTTGATCAGTCAGATGTTGACCACTTTCTCTCCATATCTCATGTAGTGCCTTCTAGCATTAGATGGGATAACTGTCTGGGGTCTGGCTCTCTTCCAGATTCCAGCTATGTCTCTCCATGTTCTATACCAACAGCATATGGTGTCTTCAGCAGTAGGTTCTTACCATTAACCTCTGGTGGGTAGTCAAGTGCTCTTACAAAAGTCTGTCTTGTTTGTGGAAACATCTGATCAATAGCTCATTGTGGGTGTTAACCACATCCTGGTACTGGGAGTTACAGGCCAGAGACAAGGGAAAAGAAAGAAGAAAAATAAAGAAAATAGAAAAAAGAAAGAAAGAAATGAGGAAAAAGGAAAGAAAGCCAGTCATGGTGGTGCATGCCTTTAATCCCAGCACTCGGGAGACAGAGGTAGGAGGATCACTGTGAGTTTGAGGCCACCCTAAGAATACAGAGTGAATTCCAGGTCAGCATGGGCTAGAGTGAGACCCTACCTCAAAAAAGAAGAAGGAGGAGAATGAACAGGAAGCCAGATGTGGTGGCACATGCCTTTAATCCCAGCACTGGGGTGGCAGAGTAGAAGGATTGCTGTGAGTTTGAGGCTACACTGAGGCTGCAGAATGAATTCCAGGTCAGCCTGAGCTAGAGTGAACCCCTACCTCAAAAAAAAAGAAAGAAAGAAAGAAAGAAAGAAAGAAAGAAAGAAAGAAAGAAAGAGAGAGAGAAGAAGAAAAAAAAGAAAAGAAAAGAAAAGAAAAGAAAAGAAAAGAAAAGAAAAGAAAAGAAAAGAAACAGGAGAAATTTAAGGTTAGGCTTCATCTCACCCTCTCCAGGTCCCTTCCATTCAGGTGTTCCCTCTTGTTGAGGGTTCAACCTTTTAGTCTGTCTTTCAGGATATAGGATTCTATGGTACCAGTTCCACTTAAGTTCAGTTTTGTGTCCCCTCCCTAACCCTTACCCTCCCCTCAAGCACTACCTTCCATATTTTCTGGTCCTCAAGATGCCTATTAGGTATGTCAGCATCTTGGGCTGATCCAGGTTAGGAGCAGCAAATGAGTGAGATCATGTGACAATTGTTTTTCTGTGATTGTGCAAGTTCACCAAGTATGATCTGTTCCAAGTTCAACCATTTTTCTACAAATTTCATTGAGTCACTTTTTTCTAACTTTGAGTAGAATTCCAATGTGTAGATACAGCACATCTTGGTTATCCATTCATCCAATGATGGGCACCTGGGTTGACTCCAGCTCTTAACTATTATGAATTGAGCAGCTATAAACATGGTTGAGCAAGTATCTTTGAACTGAGGTGTGGAGCTTTAAGAGTAAATACCTAGTAAGTGAACTACTGGGTCTGTTGGTCTGTTGTCAACCTTTTTAGGAGTCACCATATTACTTTCCATAGTGATTGTACCAGCTTAACATTCCCGCCAACAGTGAATGAGTGTTCCTATTTCTCCACAACCACACCAACATTAGCTCTCATTTGATTTCTTAAAATTTGCTATCCTTACAGGTGTAAGGTAGAATCTCATAGTTGTTTAAAATTTGCATTTCTCTGATGGTTAGGAATGCTGAACATTTTCCTAAGTGTGTTAGCCATTTGTAATTCTTCCTTTGAGAACTCCCTATTCAGTTCTCTGCCCTACTTTGTGAATGGGTTGTTTGATTTTTATTGTTTAGGTTTTTGAGATCTTTGTAGATTCTAGAAATTAGGCCTCTGTCAGTTGTATAGGTGGCAAAAACTTTCTCCTGTTCTGTGGGTAATCTATTGTCTCTGCTTATGGTATGCTTGTCTGTGGAAAAACTTTTCAGATTTATCAGATCACATTGGTTCAGTGATTGTTTAAGTTCCTGAGCTACTGGGGTTTTGTTCAGCAAGTCTATCCCCACTACTATTTCATGGAGAGTTCCTCCTATTTTTTCTTACAGTAGTTTCTTACAGTAGGTTTTATAGTGAAGGCTTTGATCCATTTGGAAGTGACTTTTCTGCATAGCAAAATGTGAAGATATAGTATCATTTTTCTGCATATGGTTATCCAGTTAGTCCAGTACCATTTGTTGAAGATGCTTTCTTTTCCACAGTCTACATTACTAGGACCTTTATTGAACATCAATTCTGTTCCATTGGTCTATATTTCTGTTTTTATGCCAGTACCATGCTGTTTTTGTTACTATAGCTCTAGATCAGGTATGGTGTGCCCCCAGAGGTGTTTCTTTTGCTGAGGATATGCTTGGATTTCTGAGGTGTGCTGCCATTCCATATGAATTTTGAGATCATTTTTTTCTCTGTGAAGAATGATGCTGCAATTTTTATTGGTATTACATTAAATCTGTATTTTGCTTTTGGTAGAATTGCCATTTTCACAATGTAAATTCTACCTATCCAGGAGCATGGGAAGTCTTTTCATATTCTCAAGTCCTCCTCAATTTCTTTCTTGAGTGTTTTTATGTTTTCATTACATATGTCTTTCACATCCTTGATTAGTGTTATTTCGAGGTATATTTTTGTTGTCATTGCTATTAAAAATGGGACAGTGTCGCTAATTTCTTTCTCTGTACCTTTGTCTTTTGCATATATAATGGCTAGTGATTTTGTGCATTAATTTTGTATCCCGCTACTTTGCTGAAGGAATTAATTGTTGGGGTCCCCCCTAGGGCCAGCCCAGGAGGGACAGCAGGGTCTCTGCCGAGAATGGTGTGAGAGGCACAGAGTCATGACACAGACTCCAGGAGTTGGGTGGAAATAGGCAGAAGGTGAGCTGCTGCAAACTCATTTATTCAAGGAAGTGTAAGGGGTTTAAAGGGCTTGGATGGCCAATCATTATATGGGGTGGTCTCCTTCTTGTGACCAATGACAGCCTGTCTCTGGACAGATCATCTCACATAAGGTTTCTTGTGAGCATGGGACTTTAGCTGTTGGCACACCAGGCTGTGCAGGACACCATGTCCAAAGAAGCCACTTCCTGGTTTCTTCTGGCACGTGGTCTGGCTAGGGCCCTGTAGCAGACAGCTTCAGGTTTGCTGAGATGAACTTCCAGACCAGGCACAGTTATGGTGGAAGGGATATTATTTATTGAAGCTTACAGATCCAGGGGAAGTTCCATCATGGCAGGAGAAGTGGCCTGCTCTTACAGGACCAAGCAAGAGAGAGAAAAAGCCACAGCTAAAAGGCACACATCACACTTCAGGAACTCCCACTAGGCATACTTTGCATATCTTTACAATGGAATCCTAAACCTATTATACAGGGAGGGGAATGGCCTAAGAGAGGCCATGGGTAGAGAATGCATAAAAGAAGGGCAGGGGGAGGGTCAATCTAATTTCAAGATATTGTGAATAAGACTTATGTAAAATTACTTTTTTGAATAATGGCACATCTAGATAGACTGTTACTAGAAAATTTTCAGTACCTGGGATGGGATACCTTCCAGTGAATTGTTGGCCAAGGAGGTCCCAGTAGCCTCCAAAACATTAAAGACTTTTGCCAAAGCCCTTGGTTTCCCTCGAGAAACAGATAGTAAGACCCTATTGCTGAAGACATCTCTTGCCTGAGAGGCAAGGTTACTGAGAAAGCAAGCTGGTGCTGAGCAGAAAACCTTCTCCCTGTAGACCAGCCAACTGAAAGCTGGAAAAAGCTGCACTGCATGCAGCCATATGGGAGACAGAAGTCATCAGCAGTGAAAACAGTGGACGCTGAATATTCAAATTTGGCCAGACAGGCCCAAGGACTGAACGGGTGCAATAGTGGCATGTCTACTCTTGGGGTAACCAGCTGCTCCATAATTGGACTGAAGGCCCTCTCTATGGGAGGGAATACATACCTGGTACTGAAAAACCTATGCAAAAATCTATGGTAGGTAAGGTCATGAGCCTTAGGGGTATAAAGCCTGCTCTTGTCTAACTAAATGTATATACTATTCCCATCAAGCTGCCCTGGAAATACTACACTTAATGCTCATATTCACATATTAACGCTACTCTCACTTCTGGTTAGAGAAGCTTCTCTTTTCAGATGGCAATGACCACTGGGATGACCCAAAAGGCAACATAGTGCTGAGAAGAAGGGATGAGGAGTGCCCAGCACTGAAACACCTCTGTCACACCCTCCAAGGCTCAGGGACCATTGCAGAAGAGGGGGCGGATAGAATGGAAGAGCCAAAGGAAGGGTACGACTCCTTACAATGCAACTGCCCAGACAGAAATTGGCCTCGATATCCATGACCTTGCTGTGCCTAGCAATACCTTTGCAAGACCCTCATAATAGAAGTTAAAGATGATGACATCAAATTAAAAGAGACACTAATGGAGAGAGGGAGGGGATATGATGGAGAGTGGAGTTCTAAAGGGGAATGGGGGGAGGGGAGGGAAATACCATGCAATTATGTATGTATGTAAGTATAGAAGCTGTCAATAAAAAAATAATTATTAAAAAAAAAAAAGATCTGCCCAGTGACATTGCCTCGAGTCAGGTTGCTGCAGATGCAAACAACAATTCCGTCCCTGGCCCCCAATAGATTTAGCCCCTGGCCCCCAATAGATTTATAACTATCACACATTGTAAATTGTACTCAGTCCAATTTCAAAGGTTCTCACAGTCTTGACCAACTTAAGATAGTGAGTCCTGTAAAATCAAACAAATTAAATACTTTCAACATGTAAAGGCACAGAGTAAACATTTTTAACTGTATAAGGAGAGACTAGAACAATGTAAACTCAGCCACCATCAGCAGTCATCAAACTTCTGTAGTTCAAGTTTAATATAACCCGAGACTGACAGTCTCTAGGTTTCCAATTTTGTCCCTCCAGCTAAGCAGATTAGCCAGGGAAAACTTTCATCCCAGGCCAATACTGCACTCCATGGTAGCCCTTGCATAATCCTGGTATATCCAAAACATCTTTAGGTCTCCAGGTAAACCACGGTCCATCTTTCAAAGGCTCTTCCAGCCTATAAGGGCCTCATGCCATACCTCATTCTGCATCTCAGCAGTGGCTCCTGGAACCATGTGCAATTCATGACCACTCTATGCATTTTTCATGCTTCCAAAACTAATACCAGGTGTGCAGGACACAGCCATATTCTTAATCAAGAGACTAAATAAATCATAGCCTTGAAAAGCAGGTTCCTTCTCCAGTCAACTCTTTCAGAAGAGTTTGCATTTTTAACAGTCTTTCCTCAGGCATCCTCTCCATTGTTTTAATGTAAAGCAGTCAGACCACCTTCTTTAAGATTGCTAATATAGTTAACAATAGCAGCTCCACTAACCTAAAACCAGTCTCAGTTCCTCTAATTTTAACTTGCTTGAGGTTTTTCAACTTAAAATCTTAAGTCTCTTAGTCTGATATCTTTAGCCAAGCACATCAGTCCATTACAAATTTAACTTCGATCAAACACTCTGGGCCTGGGTAGCAGAGTGCAGCCATCCCTTATGCCAGTAACCCAGTTCCAGCAAAGTCCTCTGTAGTCTTTCCTTCCCCTTAGAAACTTTATAAGCCAAGCCTCAAACTTCAATGCCGTTTGCACTTAGCATTCTCAAACTCTCATCAGAATAGCCCATAATATTTGGCTTACCACTCCAGAAGGCATCTTCAGTTGCAAGCACCAAGTCCATGTCCATTCCTCCAAAACAAAGGTTCCAAAAGATGAACATCCACATGGTCAGGTTCATCTCACCCCACTTCTTTTACCACTTTTGTAGCAGACAGCTTCAGGTTCGCTGAGATGAACTTCCAGACTAGGCACAGTTATGGAGGAAGGGATATTATTTATTGAAGCTTACAGATCCAGGGGAAGTTCCATCATGGCATGAGAAGTGGCCTGCTCTTACAAGACCAAGCAAGAGAGAGAAAAAGCCACAGCTAAAAGGCACACATCACACTTCAGGAACTCCCACTAGGCATACCCACCATCACACCTTAAGATCTGCCCAGTGACATTGCCTTGAACCAGGTGGCTGTAGATGCAAACAACAAACTAATAAAACACTGAATATATTGGGGGCCATCTATTTAAACTACCACAGGCCCAACCTGCATTGTGCCATACATATCCACCTTTTTGTTTTTATTATTGGCAACCCTGGGAGGCATGGTTCTTTGCCAAGCCATTGTTGACCCCAGGCCCCAAGGGATCATCACATGTGATGGTGCCTGTCTTAGGTTGCCCCATCTCATGGGGTCTTACCTGTCATTGACTACCCACCATCCTGGTGAGAAAACCTGAGGGGTGTGGCCTGGTTTCTTTTAGTATGCAGTTTGGCTAGGTCCAGACCAGCATTGTGCCATACAATTAATCACATTTAAAGATTTGAGATGGAGGTTCTCAGGTCACTTATGTATAGGATCATGTCATCTGAAAATAGCTCTAACTTGACGTCTTCCTTTCCAATTTGTATCCCTTTTATTTCTTTCTCCTGTTTTACTGCTTGGGCTAGGAACTCTAGTACTATGTTGAAGAGCAGAGTGGGCACCCCTGTCTTGTTCCTGATCGCAATGAGAATTCCTTGAGTCTTTCCCCATTAAGTATTATTTGGGTTTAGGTGCTTTATACATAGCCTTTATTGTGTTGAGATATAAACCATCCATGCTTATTCTCTCCAACATTTTGATCATGAAGTGATGTTGTATTTTGTCAAAGGCCTTTTCTGCATCTATTGAAATGATCAAGTGGTTTTTGTATTTAAGCTTATTTATGTGGTATATTACATTGACAGATTTTCATATGTTGAACCAATCCTGCATTCCTGAGATAAAGCCTATTTGATCAAGGTGGATAATGCTTTTGATGTGTTGTTTAATTCAGTTTACAAGGATTTTGTTCAGGATCTTTGTGTCTACGTTCATCAGGGATATAGGCCTATAGTTTTCTTTTCTTGTTGATTCTCTGTCTGATTTTGGTATTAGGGTGATACTAGCTTCATAAAAGGAGTTGGGAAGCTTTCCCTGTTCTTTGATTATGTGGGATAGTTTGAGAAAAATTGGTTTCGGTTCTTCCATGAAGGTTTGATAGAATTCAGCTGAGAATCTATCTGGTCCTGGACTCTTTTTTGGGAGAGGTTTTTGTTTACCTTTTCAATCTTGATGGGTATAATAGGTTTGTTTAGAAGATTAATCTCTTCTGAGTTTAGTTTTGGTTGGTGGTATGTGTCCAGGAATTTATCCATTTCTTCCAGATTATCCAGTTTTGTGGAGTAGAGGTTTTGGAAGTAAGTCCTGATGATTCTTCTGGTTTCACTTATGTCTGTTGTGATCTCTTCTTTTTCACTTCTAATTTTGTTAATTTGAAGCCTCTCTCTTTTTTTAATATTTTATTTTTATTTATTTGAGATACAGAAAGAGGCAGGTAGAGAGAGATAGAATGGGAGCACCAGGGCCTCTAGCCACTGCAAACAAACTCCAGATCTGTGTGCCCCCTTATGCATTTGGTTTATGTGGGTCCTGGGAATTTGAACTTTGGTCCTTTGGCTTTGCCAGCAAGTGCTTTAATCACCAAGCCATCTCTACAGTATGAAACCTTTCTTTTCTAAGCTTGATCAAATTGGCCAGGGGTTTATCAATCTTGTTTATTTTTTCAAAGAACCAGCTCTTTGTTTCATCAATTTTAATTATTCTCTTAGTTTTCAATACATTAATTTCTGCTCCAATCTTGGTTATTTCTTTCCATCTGGAGCTTTTTGGGTTTGTGTTTTTGTTTTTGTTTTTCCAGTGCCTTTAGATGGATGGTTAGGTTATTGATTTGGGGTCTCTCTGTCTTTGTTATGAAGGCATTTATTGCTATGAATTGTCCCCTAAGGACTGCCTTCATTGTGTCCCATATGTTTTGGTACAATGTGTTCTCATTGTCATTCAATCATAGAAATTTTATAATCTTCTTTTTTATTTCATCCACTGCCCATTTATTATTTAAAAGCATATTGTTCAGTCTCCAGGAGCTACTGGAGTTCCTAGTGCATCTCTTGTTAATTTCTAGCTTTACAGCATTGTGGTCTGATATCATGCAGGAAATTATGTCAATTTTCCTAAAAATATAGAGGCTGGCTTCATAGCTCAGTATCTGATCTATTTTGGGGAAGGTTCCATGGGCTGCTGAGAAGAATGTGTAATCTGTAGATTTTGGGTAGAATGTTCTGTAGATGTCTGTTAGGTCTAGTTGAGCTATGGTGTTGTTGAGCTGTCTTACTTATCTGTTGATTTTCTGTTTGAATGATCTATTACTGATAGTGGAGTATTGAAGTTCCCACCTATGATGGTGTTGGTGTTTATTTCTGTTTTGTTGTCAAGTAGGTTTTGTTTTATGAATTGTGGTGCACTTGTGTTTTGTGTATAATGATTGATGATTGTGATGTCCTCTTGTTGGATCATTCCCTTGATAAGTAAGAAGTGGCCTTCTTTGTCTTTTTTGTTTACATTTGGTTTGAAGTCTATCTTATCTGATATTAGTTTCTTATTTCCATTCACTTGGAATATCATTTTACACCTTTTCACCCCGAGAAAGTGTTGCAATCAGATTCACATTGCTGGCAGAAATCACCTGGCCAATAGCAACTTTGGGATAAAAGAGTTTATTTTGGCTTATAGACTCAAAGGGAAGCTCCATGATGGCAGGGAAAAATGATGACATGAGCAGAGGGTGGACATCACCTCCTGGCTAACATCAGGTGAACAACAGAAGCAGGAGAGTATGCCAAACACTGGCAAGGTTACACTGGCTATAATACACATAAGCCTGCCCCCAGCAATACACTGCATCCAGGAGGTATTAATTCCCAAATCTCCAGCAACTTGGAACCTAGGATTCAGAACACTTAAATATATGGGGGGGGGGCACATGAATCAAAGTTCCATAAAGGCAAGAGAAGTGGCCTGCTCTCCACAGGGGCCAAGCAGAGAGAGCAAAGCCAACCAGCCACCACAGCACACAGAGCAAAAACAGCCAAAAGGTCACACAGCACACTTCAGGAACTCCTGCTAGGCACATTTGCATATCTTTACAATGGACTCTCAAACCATCACCACACCTTAAGACTGGGGCCCCCAGTGACCTTGCCTCTAGTAAGGTGATTGCAGATGCAAACTATAAGTAATAAACCACTGAATATATTGGGGGACATATATTCAAACTACCACATTCTGCCCCTGGCCCCCAATATATTTAGCTCCTGGCCCCCAATAGATTTATAACTATCACACATTGTAAATTGTACTCAGTCCAATTTCAAAGGTTTTCACAGTCTTGATCAACTTAAGATAGTGAGTCCTGTAAAATCAAACAAGTTAAATACTTTCAACATGTAAAGGCACAGAGTAAACATTTTAACTGTATAAGGAATATCAAGGAGAAACTAGAACAATGCAAACTCAGCCACCATCAGCAATCATCAAACTTCTGCAGTTCAAGTTCAATATAACCAGAGACTGACAGTCTCCAGGTTTTCCAATTCCACCCCTCCAGCTGGGCAGAGTTGCCAGGGAAAACTTTGATCCCATGCCAACACTGCACTCCATGGTAGCCCTTTTGCACAGTCCTGGTATATCCAAAACATCTTCAGGTCTCCATGAAAACCACGGTCCATCTTCCAAAAGGCTCTTCCAGCCTATTCCTGAGGGTCTTCATGCCCTACCTCATGCCGCATCTCAGCAGCAGCTCCTGGAACCGTGTGCAATTCATGACCACTCCATGCATTTTTCATGCTTCCAAAACTAATACCAGGTGTGCAGGACACAGCCGTATTCTTAATCCAGGGACAAAATAAACCATAGCCTTGAAAAACAGGTTCCTTCTCCAGTCATCTCTTTCCAAGAATTTGCATTTTTAACAGTCTTTCCTCAGGCATCCTCTCCATTGTTTTAATGTAAATCAGTCGTCAGGCCACCTTCCTTCCACCTTCCTTAAGATTGCTAATGCGTTGACAATAGCAGCTCCAGCAACGTAAAACCAGTCTTATTGCCTCTAATTTTAACTTGCTTGAGGTTTTCCAACTTAAAATCTTAAAATCTCAGTCCGATATCTTTAGCCAAGCACATCCGTCCATTACAAATTTAAGCTTGATCAAACTTTCTTGGCCTGGATAGCGGAATGTAGCCATCCCTTATGCCAGTAGCCCACTTCTAACAAAGTCCTCTGCAGTCTTTCCTTCCCCTTAGAAAGCTCATAAGCCAAGCCTCAAAGTTCAATACAGTCTGCACTTAGCATTCTCAAACTCTCATCAGAATAGTCCATAAAACTTGGCTTACCACTCCAGAAGGCACCTTCAGTTGCAAGCACCAAGTCCATGCCCATTCCTCCAAAACAAAGGTTCCAAAAGACGAATATCCACACGGTCAGGTTCATCTCACCCCACTCCTGGTACCACTTTACTGTAGCAGACAGCTTCAGGTTCACTGAGATGAACTTCCAGACCGGGCACATTTATGGAGGAAGGGATATTATTTATTGAAGCTTACAGATCCAAGGGAAGTTCCATAAAGGCAAGAGAAGCGGCCTGCTCTCCACAGGGGCCAAGCAGAGAGAGCAAAGCCAACCAGCCACCACAGCACACAGAGCAAAAACAGCCAAAAGGTCACACAGCACACTTCAGGAACTCCTGCTAGGCACATTTGCATATCTTTACAATGGACTCTCAAACCATCACCACACCTTAAGACTGGGGCCCCCAGTGACCTTGCCTCTAGCAAGGTGATTGCAGATGCAAACTATAAGTAATAAACCACTGAATATATTGGGGGACATATATTCAAACTACCACAGGTAACAACTGTGAGGTTTGATTTAATCCCTGCCATGTTGTGATGCTTTATGAGGTTTGGTGTTTTCTTGGACTTTTTAGTCTTCTGAGCCTTCTCTAGGTTTGGCTATTGTGGTATGCTTTTTGTAGGCTCTTGAAATTGGTTGTTTGGCTGTTTCTTCTGTCTTGTCTTTCAGTTCTGGCATTCTGTCCTCCACATGACTTATTCTGTTCTTGAGAGCTTCTAGAGAGGTTTGGACTTGTTCAATTTGGCTTGTATTTTCTATTTCTATTTTCTGTATAGTATCCATCCCTCTGTTGAGTTCGCTTTTCAGGTCATTTTATGATTTTCTTAATGCTTCTAGGAATTCATCCTTGCATTTATTTATGACTTCATTGAGCTTAGCCAGCTTTTTTTTTTTTTTTTTTTTTTGGTTCTCCTTCAGATCATTTAACTCTCTTTTAAGTCTCTCTGTTTTTTTTTTTTTTTTTCTATTAGTGAGGACAGCATTCAAACAATTATTGGTCTCTTTTTGATTTTTGATTTCTGCAAGTTTTGCCAGTTGTTTGTTCAGGATCACATATCTTGTGTCTTCATTTTGGGGTTCTGATCCTGTTGTCTCTTCTGTGTTTGGATTAGGGGCTTCCATTGTGGGACTAGGCAACCTTGTTGTAGTTCTTTCCATTTGATATTTTGCATTGTTCTTTTTTGCACTGGTGTTTGCCCATCACAGTGTGGGAATCTTATTCAATTCAGGAGGATGCTGTAGTTTACCCCTGAAGTGTCTTCAGTGATTGTTCCCTTTTATGTCTGACTAGATTAGGCTTTTGATGGCAAGGGGGCCTGTCTGCTCAGGAAGGAAAAGTCAACACAGCCCCAGTGGGGACCAGGAGACAGAGTGGGGGAATGGTACAGTGCAAATCTGGTGGCATGGCAGGGTGGGGAATGGGATGGCACAAACCAATTCATGGGTGGTGGGGCAGAGGGATGGAATGGAGCAGGCTTGGTGGTGTGGAGTCAGTGGCAGTACCTGGTGGTGTGGTGGAGCAGGGGGATGGGACAGCATGGTCCTTTTGGCCAGGAAAGGGAGGAGAAATGGTGGAAAGCCGCAGGAGGGAGGGAGGGAGAGCTGGTTGGCATGTGGAAACGTGAGAGGTTCCTGGTCCAGATCCACAGAGCCTGCAAATAGCACAGGAGCGAACCTGGTCTGGGGCATGGCAGCTGGGATGGCTGCATGAGGGGTCTAAGGGTCTAGTGGACTACTCAAGAGCATGGGAATCAGAAGATTCCCTACTGTGCTCCTCCGCACCCTCCCACTGGAGGCCTGCTAGGGCCTGCTAGGACCTGCTGACGCTGGAACCCCACAGATCTTGCCTGGTGGTTTCCCGGGAGCCAAAGCATGGTTAGGTGGATGCCATCCTGATGAGAAGTCCTATATTGTTAATTCTTAATGCTAAAGAAATGAAAGAATTATGTCATAGCATAAAATATCTTACACCATAAATAAGGAAGTGCCTCAGATGAAGGTAGGTTTTTTTGGATTTGTGTTTGTTTGTTTGCTTCAAGGTTTTCCTCTTTCCTTCTTCTTTCCTTCCTCCCTCCCTTCCTTCCTTCTTTCTTTCCTTTCTCTCTATCTTTCTTTCTGTCTCTCTCTCTCTCTCTGTCTTCCTTCCTTCCTTTCTTTTTTGTAAGACAAGGTTGTAACAGGGTGCTAGGGGTCCAGGAAAGTCCTTGAACCCCAAACCCTAAGTTCATTTCTAATTTTAATCAAAGAATTGGATTTTTTTTTTAAAAAAAAAGAAGACTAAGCTAGGTGTGGTGGCACATGCCTTTAATCCCAGCATTTGGGAGGCAAAGGTAGGAGGGTTGCATGAGTTTGAGGCCACCCTGAGACTGCATAGTGAATTCCACATCAGCCTGGGCTGGAGTGAGACCCTACTTTGAAAAACAAAACAAAAAAGAAGAAGAAGAGGAGGAGGGGGAGAGGAGAAGGAGGAGAAGGATAATTTTTAAATTATTATATTTTTTGAGGGAAGTACAGTGCCAAGGAAAGACATCCACGTAGATAGAAATCCCACATGGAGGGCCTGGAAAAAAAAAGACTGTGGAAAGAAAAGAGAAAAAAGAAAGTTCAAGGAGCTCCTGCCATGTGGGGAGCTGGAGGAGATAAAGCACCCCTGTGGAGAGCAAGGGCTAGGGAACCCTCCCAGTTTGGCCTGGGAAGGTGGGCCTGGGCCAAGCCAACCCAGGCCCAGCTTCCCAGGCCCAGTTGAGGAATAAACTAACCCATAGCTGGAATTTCCCAAGTGGTCAGAGAGCCTGTAAAGGTATTTATAACCTTGCAAAGGTATTTATAACATATGGTGGGCTGTCTTCCAGCTCAGGTGAACCAGAGGAACATCTGGTTGGTTAGGGCTAGGGGCTATCTCAGGAAGAGGTTAGTATTGGCAACAAGTCTGTTTATATCCTATAAAAGACCTCCCTCCCAGGAGGTGTGCTGGTTGTTTGTGGAAAAAGAGGTCTAGGGAACTAGGCAAGAGATAAAAGTCAGATCATCTTTGATTTCTAGCAAGTGCAGATTTTCCTGCCTTTTATACCTTCAGGGGTCCAGTCAGCATAACTGTATCCCCTCATAAGGTCTCACTATGCCAGCCTCTCAAGTGTTTGGATTACAAGACAAGCCATGATGCTTGGCTGAAAGTTGGGTTTTAACAATTGAACATTTCAGCTTTATGAAAAACTTACCTTATTGTACTTAGCTTTCTCATTTTGCTCCAGGTTGATTAAAAATAGTAAAACTTTAGAGTTTTGTTTAGAAACCTCCTATTTTGATGATCTTTAACATATTAGGTTTATGTTTTCTATTAAAAACCTGCTCCTCATCCATCCTGATGTAGGGTTTGAGAGAGATAAGGCCTTTCTTTACCTGATGGGCTTAACTTTCAGGGCTAATGTGGAGCAATCCAATGGCCACCAGAGCTGCCCCAAGTCAGAGGCTCTCAAAGAGAAATTAAGAAATTTGGACAAGGGGTGACCAAGGCAAAAGTATATTATTTATTAAAGAGATGGAGAAAAATATGAGAGAGAGAGAGAGAGAGAGATATCAAGAGAGGGAGTTGCCAACAGAGTCTTGGAGCTGGGACATAAGACATTGTATCATTAAAAGGAAAGCTAGTCCTACTACCTCCTTAGTATGTCTTTAGGTGAGGGGTGGTCTCCTGACCATATGAGTGATTGACATATAGGTCTAGTTGGATTAATGTTTTTACAAACAATTCATTTACTTATTTGTATATGTGACTATCTTAAGCAAGCACCTTTAACCACTGAGACATTGTCTCAACTCCAGATGGTGGGCATTAGGATGCAGCAGGTGAGTCTGTTTAATTCTCACCCATTTTGCCTTTGCAGCATAGGTCACCCGCCACTGTTGCAGATCTGAGCTTCAAAGCACTAGTTCCTATTCACCAGTGTAGAGTGTCACTGTTACCAAGGCACACTCAGCCAACTTTCCACAGAGCACATATACATTCTGCTTCTGGTTTTACAAGCAGACAGAGTAAATGGCAAATTTAACACATGTCTCCCACAGAATTTTCCCAAATATACCATCTACCTAATTTCAAAGATGCCCAGTTTCCAAGCACAAGATAGGTGCAGAAGAGAGACAATTAGTGTATAGAACAGATTATACCGCTTGCTGGCAGAAAGGCAGGAAGCAAAAAAAAAGAGTGTTGGTCTGTGTACTAGCTCTCTGAATTCCCATCCAATATACCAGAAGTGACATAAGAACTGGGGAGCTTTGAGACTGTGGAGCTCTACTCAGCTCTATGGTGGGCTAGAACTCAGGAGTTAGGATGCTGGACACGCAGGGCCACACAAAACATCCACTGAGTGGCCTCTGGAGCTTGTCTTATGAATTCAACAGATAACACTCACAGGCCATAGAAGCTTCAGTTTAGAAAGAGTTTATTATAGAGCTTATGTAGCTTAAAGGAAAAGAAAAAGACATAGCTCCTGCTAGGAGGCAGGAGAAAGCTCCTGGAAAATGGGAAATCTACCTAGTGAACCTGATTGGGATTCTTAACAGAAATTTACTGGATAGGGGCTGAACTGGTTAGACTAGCTCCAATGTCAGGTGTCTAGGTGCCATCAGCTTCTTAGAAGCAGTTAATTTTCTCTTCTAAGGAAGAAAGATAAGAAAAGGCCAGAGCCCATGTCATCTGTTTAGGATATGAATAATATCCTCTGGCAAGATTTTAGGGGAAACAAGAAAAAAAAAAAAACAGATTCTCTCAAGGATTCCTTGCTTTTACTTTTGGTGGCCCTGCCACTCCTAAACTGTCTATAAAGGACTTCCTCCTGGCCAGAAGAACAAAGTCCTCTGGCCCTGGGTAGAGACTAAGTTACTACCTCCCTTGAAAGTAATCCAGTGGAGCTTGTCAATCATCCTTCACCATATCCCTAGAAGACTCTCATTGGGCAGCCTGCACATTTCTCTGAGCTCTAACTCAGAAAGAGTAACTTTTCCTTTCTTTCTCTTGTTTGGATGCCAGTTGAAAGCTTAAATATGTTTGCCCTGACACTCAGAACTCCCAGCCGGATACTCTGAGGCATTTTCACCTTTCTTTCTATAAATATCCTTTGCCATACTTTATATTGTTTGAGAGCCTAACTATTCATGGTTGTGAGACAAAGGGCTCCACAGTATGAAAATCTACAACTTTACAAAGAAATGATAGGGTAAAAAGACTATAAGTAATTGCTGTGACTAGATTTAAGGAGGACAATTGAAGATTCTTCTTTCATTTTGCTCAGTTTTATTATATATTGCATATTATATTTGAAATTATAATTAAAAGAAATAATAAAAATTGAGGAATTACACCTTTATTGACTTCTAAGGATGTCAATGTAATGCTATAAAATAAGTTGAAAACTAAGAAGTGTGTTATAACAGATTGTGTTTTCAATATTTCCCCTTCCTGTCTCTCCCTTTAACCTTAACACTTCCTTCCATGAGCTCCTGGACATGCACAGATCTTTGTACCTGCCTCAGCTGACACAACGTGACATGAAATAAAGCTCATAGGAGGAGACCTTTGATGTGAACTGAGCTATATACTAGGCATCCACCAGGCCATCCAAAATGGAGTCACTCATGCTAAAGTTCCACACATCAAGCAAAAGCTAACTAATCTATTGGTCTTCAGAGAAACCAAGAAAGAGACACAGAATAGCAAAATCTCCAAAGAGGTTGGTTTTAGGTCCATGGCATGATGTGAATTCCCTGATGCTTTAGTTTTTAAAAAGAAAGAAATATTTTATTGAGGACTTTACTGTATGAACATATTGCATAGTCAGATTTCCATCTGGTTGTACTCTTATATTCCCTATCCCCCTGTCCCATTCCACTGAAAGCTCTCCTCAGTGGGGTTATCAGTATTCACTGTGGGGTCATGAATAAGAAGGACATAATTTTACACACACATACATGAAAAAGTAATGATATCTTTTGGGCCCTTCTACTTTCTGCAACCCTCTGCTTCTGAATATCCTTGCCTATGTTCCAGAGCTGAGTTTGCTGAACACACTCTGAAGATTGTCTGATTCTTTCAGAGCATTTTTTTGTTTTTGTTTTTCAAGGTAGGGTCTCGCTCTAGCCCAGGCTGACCTGGAATTCACTCTGTATTCTCAAGGTGTCCTTGAACTCACTCTGCCTCTCGGTGCTGGGATTAAAGGCATGCACCACCATGCCCAGCTAGAGCATTTTTTTGGCTCAAATAAACCCTTCAAAATTTATTTTCTCTAAGGCTTTTTATTATTAGATTGCAAAACTACAGATTCTTCAACTTAACTCTCCTATCCCAGGAACCTTTGATGTAGTTGACACACTGAGAAGAAGTTTAAGGCAGCAACAGCCCATGGGGTAGGCCTCAGTTTCAAGAGGACCAGCATCAACTATCTGGGAGGTAGGTGAAAGGCCTTCAGGTGATGCCAGCTTCCAGCCAGTCACTCACTTCTGGTCTTTCAGTCTACCCAGAGGAAGTCTCAGATGCCACGAGCAGAAACAGCTGTTCCGTAGTCTCTAGATCAAAGTCCTGACCCACAGAATCTCATTGTAATCACAATTAAATATCTGCCTTTTATCACTAAGGTTTGGAGTGTGTTCCACAGGAGCATGTGTACATATTAGACCCTATCTCTGTAGTGTGATTTCCTCCACTTCCTTGTGAGCAGCGTTTTACTTTCTGTCTGCCAATTTGAGTACTGTAGGAACCTCATTTAAGTGAAATCATATGGTATTTGTCATCTTATGACCAGATTATTTTATTCAATTTTACAATGTTCCAGATGGCTCTTAAACACCTGGGCTCAAGTGATCCTCTTTACTCAGCTTCCTGAAGAGCTCATAATGCTTAGCTTTCTTGACCAGTTTTTAAACTTGGTTGTGTTTTGGTATGTGCATATTATTTAATGTACATAAAACAAGGTAGAGGTACAGAAAAGAAAAATGTGCAGCTCCTTCAAATGGTCAATGCTGAGGTATGAGACCAGGAAAGTGACTCCACTTTGCCTCTTCATTGTACTAGAGGATCCATGTGTCACTAATTAAATAAGAAAAAAAATCAATAAAATGTAATTTTGGTGCTGGGTGTGGTGGCACATGCCTTAAATCCTAGCACTCAGGAAGCAGAGGTAGGTAGATTGCTGTGAATTCAAGGTCACCCTGAGACTACATAGTAAATTCCAGGTTAGCCTGGCTAGAGAAGGAGAACTTACCCCCCCCCCCAAAAAAAGCATGCCATTTTGGGGGATGGAGAGATGGTGCAGCACGTAAGGCACTTGCCTGCAAAGCCTAAGATCAGAGTTTGATTCCCCAGTACCCACGTAAGCCAGATGCACAAGGTGCTACATGTTACTGGAGTTCATTTGCAGTGGCTAAAGGCCCTGGTGCGCCCATTCTCTCTCTCTCTCTCTTAAATAAATAAATAAATAAATAAATAAATAAAATATTTTTTCGAGGTAGGGTCACACTCTATCCCAGGCTGACCTGGAATTCACTATGTAGTCTCAATCAGGGTACCCTCAAACTCATGACAGTCCTCCTACCTCTGCCTCCCAAGTACTGGAATTAAAGGAGTATATAATCATGCCCAGCTTAAACTATTTTTATTTTATTTTATTTATTTTTGGAGAGAGACACAGAGAGAGAGACAGACAGAGAGGGAGAGGGAAACAGATAGAGATGGGCGTGCCAGCAGTCTCTCAGCTGATGTGAACGAAATCCAGATGTGTGCACCCCCTTGTGGTCAAGTGTGGCATTGCACCCTTGCGTCACTTTGCATCTGGCTAAACGTGGGATCTGGAGATTGGAACCGGGTTCTTAGGCTTAGCAGGCAGGCGCCTTAACCACTAAGCCACCTCTCCAGCCCTTAAACTATTTTTTACATGTCATTTTGCATAAATATCCCAAAACAGCTAATAATAATAAGACAGGGAAGATTGATATAATGGTGAGCTGCAGCTGCATACGAGTTTCACTGGCAAAAATCTAATGTTGAGAACACTTCTTTAAATTGCTTTAGCTCCAGATTTTTGGCTTGTCTTTCTCTATCTCATCCTCTGCCCTTGTAGAAAGAACTCAGACTAAGGGAGGGACCTGTCTCCCTTTCAAGAAACTATATGTTTCCATGGTAACTGGCCTTCACCTTCACAATTGCAAACCAGAGAATCATACTAAAGGCTTAGTCACCAGTCTTTGATATGAGCTGTTTGCTTTCACTCACCTTTGCTACCTAGAATATTTTGAGTTTGGTGAGTTTGCTTCAGTGCAATGTAGGAAGTTACACAAAATGATATAAAGCTGATTGGTGCAATCATCTGATGTATGACCAGGTGACCTGCTTGGCCCAGGCTTCCCTGGTCCAGGCTCTATAGAGCCAGCTTTTAGAGCTGAGCTGCCTGAAGATGCCCCTAGAGGTTAGCTGGACAAGATATGGAAGCCAGCTCTGGCCATAAAGGACTTCCATTGTTAACAGTTTTCAAATCTTACCTGTGAGATCATGATTTGGGTATGTGGAATTGATTCTACACCTGCTGTGCAAACAACTGTAGTTCAAATATGCACAAGTTAAAGACAGGAACCAAATCCCTAGAGTCTCATGATTTGCATTTTTCAGGTAGCATCTGGGCTGTGAGGCTACACTTATTGGAATAGAAGGTTTGGACTGCTTCATTTGACCAGTGTGATTGGTATGCATGAATCTTCATCATTTTCAGCCTCTCTATATGCTCAAATAACCTTTATTTTTTTAACTTTTTAAATTGAAAATTTTCATATATATATATATATATATATATATATATATATATATATATATAAAATACATTTTATCAAAATAACCTCCCTTTACTTTCTTTTGTACCCCTCCCCCATTTCCTCTCCACTGAACCCCTTTGTCTTCCCAATGAGTCAAATAACATTTAAATATCAGTTTACAATAATAGGAAATATATAAAAAGCAACCTTTCTATTCAGGAAATTCAACTATGTTATTTCTCTTGAAAGCAATGTCGTGTGATTATATTGAAAACAATTTTCTCTTGGCTTGTCTCTTTGTTTTTAACTTAATTATTGGTCACTAACTTTCCAACAGAGTTAGGTAAAATACTGATATTACAAACAACATTTAAGGGCTGGAGAGATGGCTTAGTGGTTAAGTCACTTGCCTGCGAGGCCTAAGAACTCAAGTTCGAATTTCCAGATACCATGTAGCTAAACACAGTGATGCAATGTCACCCATGCACCACAAGGGAATGCATGCGTCTGGAGTTCATTCACAGTGGCTGAAGGCCCTGGCACACCCATTCTCTCTCTCTTTCTCTTCTTTCTTCTCTCTCTCAAAAAAAAAATATTTGGGCTGGAGAGATGGCTTATCATTTAAGGCACTTGCCTGCGAAGCCTTAGAACTCATGTTCAAATCTCCAGGTCTCACACAAGCTGGACACACAGTAACTCAAGTGCACAATGTCACACATGCTCACAAAGGGGCACATATATCTGGAGTTCATTTGCAGTGGCTGAAGGCCCTGGTGCACCCATTCTCTATTTTTCTCTCTCAAATAATTAAAAGATTTAGATTGTATTATAGAAATATTTACTTATTATTTGTGTGTCTGTGAGCACATAAGTACATGCCAGGGTCATTGTTATTGCAAACAAATGTCCATCTGGCTTTATGTGAGTGACTTATAGAATTGAGCATGGGCTGGAAGCCTTGCAAGCAAGTGCCTTTATTTTGGAGATGGTGAGTGATGGTCTCTGTGGTAGTTTGAATATATGTCCCCCAATATATTCAACGTTTTTTTAGTTATAGTTTGCATCTGCAATCACCTTGCTAGAGGCAAGGTCACTGGGGGCCCCGGTCTTAAGGTGTGGTGATGGTTTGAGATTCCATTGTAAAGATATGCAAAGTGCCTAGCAGGAGTTCCTGAAGTGTGCTGTGTGACCTTTTGGCTGTAGTTTTGCTCTGTGTGCTGTGGTGGCTGGTTGGCTTTTGCTCTCTCTGTTTGGCCCTGTGGAGAGCAGGCCACTTCTCCTGCCTTTATGGAACTTCCCCTGGATCTGTAAGTTTCAATAAATAATATCCCTTCCTCCATAACTGTGCCTGGTCTGGAAGTTCAGCTCAGCGAACCCAAAGCTGTCTGCTACAGTAAAGTGGTACCGAGGAGTGTGGGGTGAGATGAACCTGACCACGTGGATGTTCGTCTTTTACAACCTTTGCTTTGGAGGAATGGGCATGGACTTGGTTCTTGCGACTGAAGATGCCTTCTGGAGTGGTAAGCCAAGTTTTATGGACTATTCTGATGAGAGTTTGAGAATGCTAAGTGCAGATAGTACTGAACTTTGAGGCTTGGCTTATGAGGTTTCTAAGGGGAAGGAAAGACTGCAGAGGGCTTTGTTGGAACTGGGCTACTGGCATAAGGGATGGCTACGTTCCGCTATCCAGGCCCAGAAAGTTTGATCAAGGTTAAATTTGTAATGGACGGATGTGCTTGGCTGAAGATATCGGACTGAGATTTTAAGTTGGAAAACCTCAAGCAAGGTAAAAGCAGAGGCACTGAGACCGGTTTTAGGTTACTGGAGCTGCTATTGTCAACGCATTAGCAATCTTAAGGAAGGTGGAAGGAAGGTGGCCTGACTTGATTTACATTAAAACAATGGAGAGGATGCCTGGGGAAAGACTGTTAAAAATGCAAATTCTTGGAAAGAGCTGACTGGAGAAGGAACCTGCTTTTCAAGGCTATGATTTATTTTGTCCCTGGATTAAGAAGATGGCTGTGTCCTGCACACCTGGTATTAGTTTTGGAAGCATGAAAAATGCATGGAGTGGTCATGAATTGCACACGGTTCCAGGAGCCGCTGCTGAGATGCAGCATGAGGCAGGGCATGAAGTCCCTGAGGAATAGGCTGGAAGAGCCTTTGGAAGATGGACCATGGTTTTCATGGAGACCTGAAGATGTTTTGGATATACCAGGACTGTGCAAAAGGACTACCATGGAGTGCAGTGTTGGCATGGGATGAAAGTTTTCCCTGGTGACTCTGCCCAGCTGGAGGGGTGGATTGGAAAACCTGGAGACTGTTAGTCTCTGGTTATATTGAACTTGAACTGCAGAAGTTTGATGACGGCTCATGGTGGTTGAGTTTGCATTGTTCTAGTCTCTCCTTGCTATTTCTTATACAGTTAAAATGTTTACTCTGTGCCTTTACATGTTGAAAGTATTTAACTTGTTTGATTTTACAAGACTCACTATCTTAAGTTGATCAAGACTATGAGAACCTTCGAAATTGGACTGAGTACAATTTACAATGTGTGATAGTTATAAATCTATTGGGGGCCAGGAGCTAAAAATGGAATGTGGTAGTTTGAAATATGTCCCCAATATATTCAGTGTTTTTTTATTTTATAATATCTGCAATCACCTTGCTAGAGGCAAGGTCACTGGGGCCCCGGTCTTAAGGTGTGGTGATGGTTTGAGATTCCATTGTAAAGATATGCAAATGTGCCTAGCAGGAGTTCCTGAAGTGTGCTGTGTGACCTTTTGGCTGTAGTTTTGCTCTGTGTGCTGTGGTGGCTGGTTGGCTTTGCTCTCTCTGTTTGGCCCTGTGGAGAGCAGGCCGTTTTTCCTGCCTTTATCCCCTGGATCTGTAAGTTTCAATAAATAATATCCCTTCCTCCATAACTGTGCCTGGTCTGGAAGTTCATCTCAAACCCAAAACAGTCTCACATTCTATAATGCTCCTAAACTAATCACTTAAAAATGGTTAAGCTGGGGCTGGAGAGATGGCTTAATGGTTAAGGCACTTGCCTGCAAAGCCAAAGGATCCATGTTCAATTCCCCAGGACTCACATGAGCTAGATGCACAAGGTGACACATGTGTCTGGAGTTTGAGTGGTTGGAGGCCCTGGTGTGTCCATTCTCTCTCTCTCTTTATCTGCCTCATTCTATCTCTTTCTTAAATAAATAAATAAATAAATAAATAAAAATAAAAATATTTTTTAAATGGTTAAACTGGTCGATTTTTGCTATGTGTATTTTACCACAATAAAAGTATACTCAGAATTTTCCAACTTGAAAACATGAAATTATCTATAACCATAATAGAAAATTATGTTAAGCAAAGCTACAATACATGAGTCTTGAGTTCTTACTTTTCATGAAGGTTATCTTTTATTCTTTAAATATAGACCCCCAGAAAATTCGAAATTGCAATTTCCTTCTTCACCTTTAGCTTTGAAGCAATTTGAATGCATACTTCTTTTTTCTTAAGAGAAATTGTAAAAAATTTGTAAAAATAAACAAAATACCATGATGATAATCCCTTCCCATGACCCCATTTTCTCTCCACAGATCCCCACTCCACTGAACCCTATCTACTTCCAATTAGACTCTTCTATTTTGATGTAATTTTCCCCTCCAATTATGCAGGTCTTGTGTAGGTAGTGTCAGCCACTGAGAGGTCATTAATATCAAGGCCATGTTGTGTCTGGAAGACAGCATTGTAAGCTTTCATTCTGTATCTTTGGCTCTTACATTCTTTCTGTCACCTCTTCCACAATGGCACCTGAGCCTTGGAGAGTGTGAGAAAGATGTCTTAGTGCTGAACACTCCACTATCACTTCTCAGAACTGTGGTGAGTTTTGAGTCACCCCAGTGGTCACCACCTTCCAATAAAAGAAGCTCCTCTAACTAAAAGTGAGAGTAGCATTACTATATCAGCACAAACATAAGTGTTTAGACTTTGGTGTGCATAACATATGCATTTAACAAGGCAACAGTGACAGTTTCTTCCCTAGGGTATATGACCTTTCCAGTCACAGACTTCTGTCTGACTAGGTTTTCAGTAAGAGGCATGTATTCCCTCCCATGGGGTAGGCTCCAGTCCAATCATAGAGCAGTTGGTTTCCCCCATCACAGACATGCCACCAGTCCACCAGTTGGCACATTTGGCCTGGCTGGACAGCTGTAAGATTTACAGGGAACATGGCTGATTAAGACTCATGATAATGTCTCTCCCCCAAAAGGCTATGTGCAGCATAGCTCATTCCAGCATGCTGAGTGTTAGTTAATAGGAAGGAGGCTTCCAGCTTAGCTCCAGCTTGATTTTTCAGTGACCTGCAGTCCGAATATGTAGGGTCTTTAGCAATAAGGTCTTGCCATCTAGTTCAAGCGCCTTTGGGATAGCATCTAATGTTTTGGAGATATCAGGGGCCTCCCTGGTGAACAACTCACTGGAAAGTACCTCATCGCTGGCACTACATTTTTTTAAAAATAATCTATGGCTTTTGGGCACAACATTATCTACATCCATGGGATATTTCTGGGTTACTTCATTTGGTGTAAGATTTTCCAGATCCATCTATTTCCCCCATAAATTTCATAATTTAATTTTTCTTTAGGGCCAAATAAAACTTCATGTATAAATGTACCATATCTTCATTACATATTCTTCATTTGAGGGACATCTAGGCTGGTTCCATTTCCTATTGTGCACAGCGCAACAATAAACATGGATGAGCAAGTATCTCTATAGTAATGAGTAGAGTTCTTAGAGTATATAACAAAAGAGTGGTAAAGCTGGATCATATGGTGAATCAATTTTTAGCTTTATCAGGAACCTCCACGCAGATTTCCACAATGGCTCTACCAGTTTACATCTCACCAACAATGCAGAAGGGATCCTCTTTCTCTACACCATCCTGGTCAAGGTGAATGATATTTTTGATGTATTCCTATATTCTGTTTGCCAGTATTTTGTTGAGTTTTTTTTTACTTTTTATTGACAACTTCTTAATTGTAGACAATATCCCGTGGTACTTCCCTCCCCCCACTTTCCCCTTTAAAACTCCACTCTCCATCATATCCCCTTCCCCTCTCAATAAGTCTCTCTTTTAATTATGATAGTCTTATGTAGGTAGTTTCAGGCACTGCAAGGTCATGGATATCCAGGCCATTTTCTGTCTGGAGGAGTCCTACCCTTCCTTTGGCTCTTACATTCTTCCCACCATCTCTTCCACAATGGACCCTGAGCCTTGGAAGTGTGTTAGAGATGTTTTAGTGCTGAGCACTCCTCTGGCCCTTCTTCTCAGCACATGGTGCCTTCTGAGTCATCCCAAGGTCATCACCATCTGAAAAGAGAAGCTTCTCTAACCAAAAGTGAGAGTAGCATTAATATATGGGTATGGACATTAAGAGAAGTGCTTACAGTGCACTTTGGTGAGCATAGTATATACATTTAGCCGACACCAGGAGACGTTACACCCCTAGGGCTCATGACTACCCCTGTTGTAGGTTTTCAGTATCAGGGATGTGTTCCCGCCCATGGAGTGGGCCTCCAGTCCAATTAGAGGGTAGATGGTTTCCCCCATAACAGACATGCCACTATTGCACCTGTTGGCTCATTTGGCCTGGATGGCCATATTTAAAGCTTGCAGTGCCCACTGTTGTGTATCTTCTCAGGCATTTTCTCTTTCCCTCACTGAACTGCATGCAGCATAGCTTTTTCCAGTTTTCTGTCAGCTGGTCCACATGGAGGAGGCTTTCAGCTCAGCTCTATCAGGATTTCTCAGTGACCTTGCAGCCCAAGTATGTGGAGTCTTCAGCAATAGGGTCTTAGCATCTGTTCCTGGTGGGAAACCAAGGGCTTTGGCAATGGCCTATAATGTTTTGGGGGTATCTGTTATCTCCCAGGCCAACAACTCATTGGAAGGTATCTCATCCTTAGTACTGAAAATTTTCTAGTAACATTCTATTGCTTCTGAGTGTTCCATTGTCCAGAAAAGTAGGTTTCCATATGACTTGTTTATATCCTCTTAGATTTTGATTAGCCCTCCCTCCACCTTTCCTTTACTCAATCTCTTCTCCTGACCTCACTTAGGCCTTTTCACCCCCACTGTTGAGAATGTTTGCATCTATGTTCATGAGGATTGTGAGATTGGTCTGTAATTTTCATTGTGTCTTTGGTTTTGGTATCAGGGTAATGCTGGCTTCATAAAAGGAGTTTGATAGCATTCCTTCCTTTTCTATTTGATGGTAAAGTTTGAGAAGCAAAGGCATTAGTTCTTCAGTGAAGGTCTTTGTAGAATTCACCAGTGAATCCCTGTGGGCCTGGATTTTAATTGGGAAATTATTTTTATAACTCCTTTGATCTCATTGCTAATTATTGGTTTGTTTAAATGGTTTATCTCATCTTGCTTTAATTTTGGTAGGTCATATATATCTAGAAATTCATCCATTTCTTTCATAATTTCAAATTTAGTTGAGTGTTCTTAAAATATGCCCTTATAATTTTATGAATTTCATTGGTATCTGTTGTAATGGTGCCCTTTTCATCTCTAATTTTATTAACTTAGGCCTCCTCTCATGTTCTTCAGTTTTGTTAAGGGTTTATCAATCTTTTAGCCTTTCAAAGAACAGTCTTGGCTTCACTTATTCTTTGTATTATTTTTCTGATTTCTATTTCATTCATTTCTGCCTTGATCTTTATTATTTATGTATACTGATTTTTTGTTTTCCTTGTTCTTTTTTCAAGATCTTAATGTGTAGCATTAAGTTTTTTACCTGTTGCTGCTCTAATTTCTTAACATAGGCACTTAAAGCTATAAATTTCTCTCTTAGTATCGCTTTCATTGTATCCAATGGGTTTTTATATGTTATGTTTTCATTATCATTTGATTATAGGAAATTTTTATTTCCTTCTTGATTTCTTGAATGACCCAAGCAACCTTCAGTAGTGTATTGTTTAGTTTTCATGAATTTGTGTATGTTTTATAGTCTTTCTTGTTATTGAGCTGTAGTTTAATCCCATTGTGATCAGAAAGAATATAAGAAATTATTTCAATTTTCCTGTATTTATTAAGATTTGCTTTTTCGCTGGGCATGGTGGCACATGCCTTTATTCCCAGGACTTAAGAGGCAGAGATAGGAGGATCACAATGAGTCTGAGGCCACCCTGAGTCTATGTAGTGAATTCTAGGTCAGCCTGGGCTTGAGTGAGACCCTACCTAGAAAAAAAAAAAATTGTTTTTTTGTCATTGTATTGACTCAAAGCCCTAGCATACCCATTAATTCTCATTCTCTCTCTCTCTTTCTTTCTCTCCTTGCAAATAAATAATAGAAACATTAAAAAAAAGAAGTTATATCTTCAAGTTATATCTTCAAGTTATATCTTCAGGGTAGGAGCTCAAGGTACCAGATGTGGCTTCTATGTTACTCCCAGAGTAATGGTAGGAGTGACCCAAGCTCTTGAATATGCCTTGTATACAAATCCCCTAGTAACAAATTAACATCAGTCTTCCTTTTGACTTCAATAATTGCTCTTTGGGCAAATGAACCAGGCTTGTAGATGTATGCCTGGGTTTTGGGGCAGTATAGGGTGAGCAAGTGTAAGGACTAATATTTACTTTGAAAACAAAGGAGGCGGCACAATATTTGGGAGAGTTAAGTTAGGGTATTATTAATTTCACAGATTTTAGAGGTTGTTGAGGCTATAGAATATTGTAGTTATAGAGAATAGTGGGGAGGGAATAAGGTGAGAAGAATGTGGAAAAGAAGTTGGGAATATAAGGAAAGTAGACCATTTGTACTTGGGAACAGTAGTGGAAATATTCCAAAAATAGTGGGCTACAGAAAAGACACAGAACAAACCTAAAATCAAACTGACCAATATACAAATATAACTAAAATTAACATGAAGCATTTATTCATGAATGGGGAATAAAACAAGCAGAGAAACTAACAGAACCAAAGGTCCTAAACTGGCAGGTGTGGTGACTTAAGCCCTTAATCCCATCAGTTGGGATGCTGAGATTCCTGGGCTGTAGTGGGATCCAGGTCAGCCTAGACCAGAGTAAAGCCCTGCCACCAAGAAAGAAGGAAGCAACAAAGGTGCTATAGACAAATATCAAAAGTGAAAAACATTACCTCAACTTCTTTAAGAATGGCAAAGTAGAGTGGCAGGGGGAGAGAAAAAGAAAGAATGGCAAAGTAGGGACTGGGACAATGGTTCAACAGTTAGAGGCACTTGCTTGCAAAGCCTGGGTTCAGTTTCCCAGTACCCACATAAAGCTGGATGCAAAAAGTGGCACATGCATCTGGAGGTTGTTTGCAGTGACCCTGGTGTACCATTCTCTCTTTCCTTGCACGCGCATGCACACACACACACACACACACACACATGTTTAAAGAATGGCAAAGTAAAGCCGGGTGTGGTGATGCACGCCTTTAATCCCAGCACTCGGGAGGCAGAGATAGGAGGATCACTGTGAGTTCAAGGCCACCCTGAGACTACATAGTTAATTCCAGGTCAGCCTGGGCCAGTGTGAGACCCTATCTTGAAAAAAAAAAAACAAACAAACAAACAAAAAGAAAGCAACAAAGAATGGCAAAGTAGACTAAAAGTACATCAATCAAATGTAACACATTAGTATTTTTATTTTTATCTTAGGCTAGATTTGAATTCTTTCCCTTAGTGGACATCTTTGCTTTACAACCTGCCCTGATATGGAAGGTGCCATTAGCACTTCCAGTGCAAGTCTGGCTTTGGGGTAAATCTGGCTTTGGGGTAAGTATTTTCCCAGTGTAACATATCCCACTTACCTTTTGGGGTGGTTTTCTGTCTCACCTATGTTGAGTGTGAATCTGGTTCCATTTTTAGTGTCTTGTGGGCTCAACTCAGCTGGTTAGGCTGTCTGCACTTTATATCAGCTGTGCTGGATGCTGTGAGGTGAGGGGTGGTTAGCTCTGATCCCTTGGCACCATGAGATCTCTAGTGGTTCCAGGTGCTGATGGGTGGGGAAAGGAAAGTTGGGGAAAGTTGTCTGAAGTTGTTTTGGAGCTTCTCAGCTGGTCCCTATTATCTTCTCCTTCAAGGTTTTTGATTTTGAAGGGCTAGTGTGAGTAGAATAATCCCTTCCCACAGTTCTTACTGGCTTAGGTAGGGCCCTGCTGAGTAAAAGTTCTTCCCAGTGGCTGGAGCCTAATCTTCACTGATTGTATGATTTCTGGAAGCTCTACCGCCCTCCTACTTCTCTGATGGTGTCTCCTTTGTGTTAATAATGATTTATACACCTTCATTTTTCAGTAGAAGAGTGTATTGTATGTTATCTTGACTCATTTGTACCCCAGGTTTCTTTGGCTTGGCTCCTATCCTGCCATCTTAACAGGATGTCCCACCACTTGAGATACTTTTCTATTCTTTTCCCAGATCTTGCTCCTAGATAAGTTTGATGTCCTAAAGAAGTGATCAAAGAACATAAACTACCTCAGAATTTTAGGAAGTCTCAGGGAAAAACTTTATCAGAGTCTCCCTGGAAGGCTTCTTTTGAGAATCTTTCATTACAGCCATGCCTCTATTTATCTCAGCTTTTAAACATTCATCTATCAGACAGTCTGGGTACAGTGTTGAGTTAGTGAAGGGAGCAAGATGGATATGATTCTCATATAATAAAGCTTATATTAGAATGTTCTGTTTGATAAGATGAAACCCTGAACCTTTAGTTTAGCCCCATTCATTCTAACTATGTCTTCAGCATCATAGTCCATCCAACCAGGCTAGGGATGTGGTCAGTAGAATGCTTATCTAGCATACACAAAACCCTGGCCTCATCCCCAGCACCCATAAACTAGGTGTGGTGGCACACATGCCTGTGATCTCAGCACTCAATAAGTGGAAGCAAGGTGATAAGAAGTTTGTTGTAGATAGTGTCACAATGCTAAGATGAACATCTAAACAAGACACAGTTTATGGGAGAAAGGGGTTTATTTCAAGTTTACAGATCAAGGGGAAAGTTTCATCAGTGGTGGAAGAAGCTGCTTCCATACATCCAAGCATAAAGGAACAACAAAATAGCCCATAAAAACCAAAAGCAAGCCGGGCATGGTGGAACACACCTTTAATCCCAGCACTTTGGAGGCAGAGGTAGGAGGATCGCTGTGAGTTCAAGGGTACCCTGAGAGACTACATAGTGCATTCCAAGTCAGCCTGGGCTAGAGTGAGACCCTACCTTGAAAAACCAAAACAAACAAACAAACAACACCACCCCCCACCAAAAAAAAAAAAAAAAAAAAAAAAAAAACAAAGCAGTAAGCACAAACTGACAGCAAGCAGTAAGGACTCTACTAGAGCTCAGACTGCTATGCATACCTTTGCATTGGGAATCAGATCCACTCCCAAACACACCTTAATGCTGACTCCCAGGATCTACCCTCAGTGACACCTCTTCCAACTAGGCAGTTGGAGACCTACGTTACTAGTTTTAATAAAACACCTGAATAAGGCCAGTATGGTGGTGCACACCTTTAATCCCAGCACTCAGGAGGCAGTGGTAGGAGGATGGCTGTGAGTTCAAGGCCACACTGAGACTACATAGTGAATTCCAGGTCAGCCTGGACTAGAGTGAATCCTACTTCAAAAAAAAAAAAAAAAAAAAAAAAAAACCTGGACATATGGGACATACATTCAAGCTACCACAAAGTTCAAGATCATCCTCAGTTACATAGTAAGTTTGTGTCCAGTGTGAGATACATAAGAGTCTATCTTTAAAAAAAAAGACAGGGGGGCTGGAGAGATGGCTTAGCAGTTAAGGCGCCTGCCTCCTAAGCCTAAGAACACCCGTTCCAATCTCCAGGTCCCACGTTTAGCCAGATGCAGTGACGCAAGGGCTCAATGCCACACTTGACCACAAGGGGGCATACACATCTGGATTTTGTTCACAGCAGCTGAGAGGCTGCTGGTGCACCCATCTCTATCTGTCTTCCTCTTCCTTTCTCTCTCTGTCTCTCTCTATGTCTCTCTCAAAAAAAAAAAAAAAAAAAAAACAGGGAAAAATACAGATCAAGTCCCAACAGCAAGACAGACTACTAAAAGCTGAGAAAGGAATGCAAAAGCTCCAAATGGAATTCAGCAATCAAACCAGTTTTCATATCTTATGTCTCTATACAGCTCTCACTCCTCTATGTATCCTTCTTTAATATTTAATGATAGTTTAGCTGGCTAGCTCAGCCTCTCTGTTGTACCCTATATCTCCTTTGTTTTTTCTCCTTATTATTTTCCTTTTTTATTCTCTCTCCAAAAGAGCATAGTATAGCCTATTTTGCAGAGTTTGTGTGTCCCAGCCTTCATAGAGATACTACTGTTCTCCATCAGTTGATAATATATCTTTACCTATCTCTTTTCAGTCTATCATTAGTCAAAACTCCCTCATCCCTCTTTTTCTCCCTATACTTCCTCCTTCTATTTACATTCCCCTCTTCTACTTTCTCTATTATCCCAATACTAAGCCATAGTCTTATTGTGGTTGTTTTTGCTTCTTTTCCATTTCAGTCATTTCTGAAATAATGGAGATATTAGTATATACAATATTCTCAGTGTCTCTTTAATCCTTAAAATTATTATTTATTAGAGATCATTATTTTGTAGTTGACTATTACTCTTTTATTCATAATTATCTTCTGATAATTACTGTTGTTTATGATGGTAATCTACTCTCAGCAGATGACTGAGAATAGAACTTTAACCTGGTCCTTCCTGAACACTGAAAATGTAAAGAAGAAAGGTGACCTATACAGGAGCAGGGAGTATACCCTGGGCATGGCAGGAGCAGGGGCAGTGTGCTGGGGGTGGCTGAGGTGGCAGCTGGGGGATCACACCTGGTGGCAGGAGAGAATATGTTGCCTTGGCAGTAACCATTAGGGTTATGGGAGTAAACCTAGAATGAGACTAGGAAAAAGTGAAAATAGGAAGGGAAGAGAGAAGGTGATAACAAACTAATAGAGGGAAAGAATATTGAGGGATGGGAGGGTGGGGGAGCCAAGGAATGGGAGGGAGTAAGGGGAACTACACAAAACCAAAGACTAAAGTGGGGCTGGATATATGGCTTAGCAATTAATGTGCTTGCTTGTGAAGCCTAAGGACCCATGTTCAACTCTCCAGATCTCACATAAGCCAGACACACAAGGACGCAAGTGCATAAGGTCACATATGCTCACAAGGTGGTGCATGCATCTGGAGTTCAATTGCAGTGGCTAGAGGTCCTGGCATGCCAATTCTCTCTTTCTCTCTCTCATTAAAAAGAAAACAAAATTTAAAAAAAGACTAAAGTGGTTAATGCATTAGGAACTGCCCTCTGGGATACCAGTATGCAAGATATAAACCCCAATGAAGGGAGGTGGATGGATCTGACAGATATGCTCAGTAGATGGTAGAGAAAGCTTAATCCTAAATCCATAAGCTATAGCTTAAGAATCCCAGGATCAGAATGTGGTTATTCCCTACAACAAGCAGTTGGCCAGGGAGATCCATGAGGTCCCCAAAATAATGTAGGCCCTTTCCAAGCACTTTCTTATCCAACAGAGCTAAAAGGTAAGACCCTCTTGCTGAAGACACCACAGGATGCTATTCCAGAACATCTGATAGGCCATGTGGGAATTGAGAGGAAAGCCAGTCCTCTCCTACTAAGCCCTAATAGTGCTGGAAGGTGATGAGGAAGTTAGTATGTGACAATGGTCACCAACAGCACAAATAAGTTGGAGAGCCTGCAAACTATGCAACATTTCAGATGGACAAGAAACACATACTTATGCAATTGTGGCACACAGCCCATTATTGGGCCTTGCTAGAAGCAGGCTGGAGCTGTGAGGAGGCTGGCCTGAACTATTGGACATGGCCAGGGATCCTGGGCTGTGGGGTTGCAGCTGGCTCTATGTCAGGAGTCCCTGGCAACAGTGATGGCCTTCCCTACATTGTAGGCTGTAGTGAGCTGTCATCGCCCAGAGTGGGCAGAACTGGCAAGGCCCTCCCCCCGGACCCCAAAAGGCTCTGACCATTCCATAAGCCAGACTTTGCCCCCCACAGTTCCTGACCTTGTGGCTAGCTGCCCAAGAGACCCTCATGTGGCTGGAGTCACATAACTTTCTCACCATCTCCCCCCCCCCCCACAGCTTTCTGTTAATCTCCTCTTCTGCCCTTCCCCTTCCCTTATCCTTCCCCCATAGCTTTAAAGTTACTAGTCTTCCACCACCTAGATAACAGCCCATAAACTATGCATCCAATTGCCATATAGTCTGTACGTGCCATCTCAACCTTCCCCAAGCATTTATAAACCCACTCCCCTTTTAAATAAATGAGTGCTGTTCATCAGATAGTCTCTCAGGTGCTCATTGCCCTGTCATTTTTGCTGCCACACTCACCCACTGCTCCAGGACCCTGCTGCTTCCTTCCCTCGCCCAGAACATCGGTGGTGGCCAACCGCCCGGGGAAACGGGAACGGAACAAGACCCACAGCCCATGTAGGTAAACAATTGCCCTCTGAATTGGACATGAGGCCTGTTCACTGGGTGACAGCTCATATCTGGTGCTGGGAACCAAGCCAGTGCCCCATAGGTAGAATCTCACAACCCCCAGAAAGAAGACCCCATTGTTCTCTGCATAAGCTGAGTGAGTATCCTCATCAAAATGTCTCTCAAAGTTATATGTATATCCCCCTTAATCAAAATTGCTCTCATTGCTTGGCATGGTGGCACATGCCTTTAATCCCAGCACTCACGAGGCAGAGGTAGGAGGATTGCTGTGAGTTCAAGGCCAGCCTGAGACTACATAATGAATTCCAGAGTGAGACATTACCTTGAAAAAAAAATTGCTCTCATCTTTGGTTAGAGAATCTGTTTTATTTTACAGATGACAGAAAATACTGGGGAGACCAAAGATCCACCAATCCACCAATTGCTCACCATGGCATGCCACCTCTATCACATTTACCAGGGTCCAGGAGAAACTGTGGAGGAAGCAGCAATATGAGGCAAAGGCCTCCAGGGAAAAAGCAACAGACACAGAGATAAACTGAAATACAAATCTAACAGAAATCCACAGGCTACAGTGAACTCAACACTAAAAACAATCTGTTAACACAACCAAGGCCCAGGGATTGTTGTGGAAGAGGGTGTAGGAAAACTGTAAGAGCCACAGAGTGGGTAGAAATACCCTGAGGTACAGGTCCCTCCCCCATAGAAACTAACAGAAGCCCTAATTACTCAACAATGAACACCAAGGGCCCTACTGAGAAGGATCCTTAGGGCAATGTAGACCAGGAATGAGGGGATACAAAACTACAACCAATGTAAAAATATATTTATATATATGAATAAAAAATTTAAAAATAAAGTGATCCCATTCACAACAGCTATAAAACAATAAAATATATAGAAACAAATTTCTTTAAAATAGTGACAAGAACCGGGCATGGTGGATGTACATCTTTAATCCCAGCACTCAGGAGGCAGAGGTAGGAGGATTGCCATAAGTTTGAGGCCACCCTGAGACTACATAGTGAATTCCAGGTCTAGGCTAGAAGGAGACCATACCTTGAAAAACCAAAGGGGGGAAAATAGCGACAAGTCTACATAAGATTGGGCTTGTGAACATCCTGTCATGGAGGGGGAGGAGATCGTGAAGTACCATCTCACCCTGAGGATTTATATAGTTACTGGTTGATAGAGGAGATTATCATGTGTAACTTTTTTCTTGGGGAGATGCTAACACATGCCTATTCACCCCAGATAGGGTACAAACAGACCAAAGCATGACTGTACCCAAACCAGTTTTGGTGAACAATGAGTTTATTGGAGTTACTTACAGAGCAGAGTGAGAGGTTTCTTATAGAACATGGATGACTCAAAGGCAACTGCATCACCAAAAACCCACACCAGCATAAGATAAAACCTAAGGAAACTGCACCTCTGGAACTCACTGCACATAACTTACAGGCAACTCAGCTACACAGAGAGTTTCCTCCAAAGCAGTTGTTTAGCCTTTATAGAACCTTAGGGAGGTGTCTTGCAACCTTTTCCCCAGACATATTGATGTTCTGATTCTACTGAGCCTCCCCACCCCAGGAAAAAAGTGTTTAAATTTTTTTAAAAACAGCATAGCAATTAAGGTGCATGCCTGTGAAGCCTAAGGATCTATGTTCGATCTCTCTCCAGATCCCAAGTAAGCCAGACACACAAAGATGAGGCAAGTACAAGGTTGGACATGGCCACTAGGTGGAACAAGCATCTGGAGTTAAATTGAAGTGGCTAAAGCCCTGACACACAAATTCTCTCTCTCTCTCTCTCTCTCTCGCTCTATATTTTTAAAAAAGCTACATGACACTGGTCAGAGTCTATGCCTCAACAGTTGCTTGCTACTCCTATCATCTTGGGGAATGGTCCTGTGACCTGTTAAGTTTCATCTTTCCAATACTTCGTCTCCTGAGTCCCCCTCCTGCCCTCAGGATGGAATATTTCAGTTCTAGGGAATTTGCTATATAACACTCCAACCCTTCTTCTGACTCATACATTCTTCTCCCCCCTTCTGCAGTGTTCCCTGAGACTTGGAGGGGGTGAGATAGATGTCCATCTATGGCTAAGCATTGGGCCACTACGTCACACCAACAATCACTTAGTCTAAAGTTTGACCAGTTGAGTCTTTGTAATATACCTCCCAATGTAAGAAGTTCTCCTCACTGATCAAGGCATAGAGAAGCAATAACAGTAGCAATACTCTATGGGTGCAAGCACAGATCTTTATAAGGCAATTTGACAGGCACATCACATCAATTCAACAAAGCAATGCCTGTCACATCTCCACTGAGGCCTATAACCTTCCCAATCACAGGCTTTTGGCCAGGTTTATTAGTACCAGACAAGAATTTCCTCTGATGAAGCAGGTCCTGAATCCAACTAGAAAGTTGTTGGCTATACCCACAACAATAGTGCCAACTTTTGCACTAGCAAGCACATCTTGTCTGGCATGTTGGTAATGCAAACACATGGAGTCCACAGCTTAGCAGAACTGTTGTTGCAAATTTTTCACAGTAAATTTTTCCCAGCAGTCTGCATAGCAACCTCAAGCACTGTGAAAACCAGTCAGAAAGGGGGACTTCCAGCTCAATTCCAGCCCAATTTTTTTCAAAATCCTACAGTAAAAGTGTGTGATATCTTCAGCAATAGGGTCTTACTATCTAGTTCTGAAATGCAACAAATAGCAGTGGCAATAGCTTTTATCATTTGGGCACTTCCCAGGCTAACAACACTTAAGGAACTAGCCTACCCTTGGCAATGAGAATTTTATTCTACAAACTTACGGATTTTAGAAGTACCCTTTTTCATCTATGCAGGGATACATTCCTGTAAACTCTTTAACTGCTGCCTTTACTGCCTTTACAATACTCTTCTAAATATGTAAGACACCCAGAGGTTTATGCTGTAAGATTTGTATAATGAAACCTTTTTTAGAGGGAGAAAAGGGTTCATTTTGGCTTACAGATTTGAGGGAAAACTCTGTGATGGCCAGCATAAACATGGCATGAGCAGAGGCTGGACATCACCTCCTGCCAAACATCAGATAGGCAACAGCAGCAGCAGAGTGTGCCAAACACTGGCAAAGAGAAGCTGGCTATGACATCCATGAGTCTTCCCCTAACAACACACCTGCTGTAGCAAGACTCCAATTCCCAACTTGCCATCAGTTGAGTACCAAACATTCAGAAAACATAAGTTTATGGGGACACCTAATTCACACCAACACGCCCTTCTTTCTTTTTTTTTTTTTCATTTTTTTATTGACAACTTCTATACTTACATACAAAAAAACATATTTCCCTCCCCATTCCCCTTTGAACTCCAATCTCTGTCGTATCCCCTCCCTCTCTCCATTAGTCTCTCTTTTAATTTGATGTCATCATCTTTTTCTTCTATTATGAGGGTCTTGTGAAGGTATTGCTAGGCACTGCAAAGTCATGGATATCAAGGCCAATTTCTGTCTGGGCAGTTGCATTGTAAGGAGTCATACCCTTCCTTTGGCTCTTCCATTCTATCTGCTCCCTCTTCCACAATGGTCCCTGAGCCTTGGAGTGTGTGACAGAGGTGTTTCAGAGATGGGCACTCCTCCATCCCTTCTTCTCAGCACTATGTTACCTTTTGGGTCATCCCAGTGGTCATCGCCATCTGAAAAGAGAAGCTTCCCTAACCAGAAGTGAGAGTAGCATTAATATGTGAATATGAATGTTAAGCATAGTGCTTTCAGTGTAGCTTGGTGAGAATAACATATACATTTAATCAGACAAGCACAGGCTTTATACCCCTAAGGCTCATGACCTCCCCTGCCATAGACTTTTGCTTAGGTTTTTCAGTACCAGGTATGTATTCCCTCCCATAGAGAGGGCCTTCAGTTTAATTATGGAGCAGTTGGTTACCCCAAGAGCAAACATGCCACTATTGTACCCGTTCAGTCATTGGGCCTGTATGGCCAAACTTGAATTTTCAAACTAACACACCCTTCTTTCATAACCTCTAGATTGCTTCTAATTTTTCTTTTCATTTTTAAAATTTTTTTGTTTATTTTTATTTATTTATTTGAGAGCAACAGACAGAGAAAGAGGCAGAGAGAGAGGGAGAGAGAGAGAGAGAGAGAGAATGGGCACACCAGGGCCTCCAACCACTACAAATGAACTCCAGACACATGTACCACCTTGTGCATATGGCTTACATCAAGCCTTGAACCAGGGTCCTTAGGCTTCATAGGCAAGCACTTAACCACTAAGCCATCTCTCCAGCCCTGCTTCTTTTTTTTTTTTTTTTTTTGGCAAAATCAGAGACTAATGCTGAAGATGCTAGCTGCATGTCTTCTTCCTAGAGGAAAATGGATAAGCCTAAAGTAAAGTTTCAAGCACTGTCTCTGACTTCCTACTGAGCATGACACAGCACCTTGCATGGCTGATGTAGTCCTACCTTCCCTGCACCATCCCCACACCCTCCCAATGTTCGTTAGAGGGTTCCACGCATGGTTTCCTTGTGAACAGCTCATGTCTCCATAGCGTTCCTCCTAAACAATACTCTCCTGACTAGAACAGCCCATGTCTCCATAGTGTCCCTCACAAACAATTCTCTCCCGATTAGCAAGCCACTGCTGACCTTTACACCTACTGGCTCCCCTGTTGCTACCAGAAAAAGTTTCTTTGGAAAGTCCCTTTCTATTCTTTGGCATTTTCCTATATATACCTGTCTTGATATACAATAAACGAGATCCTGCTTGGACAGCCTCCCGACTCAGTGTGGTGTTTAGTTCCTCTGGCGCCTAGGAGGAAGGGCTGAGTCGTCGACACTCATCATCCCATTCAGCCCCGGAGAGGGACCGGCTGGACCAGTTCCTCTTCACTACGGCCTCTACCTGTCGGAGGGTCCGACAGACTGGCGCCCAACGTGGGGCTTGAAGGCACAGCCCCTCGTCGGAAGAACGCTGTTTGGGTAATCGGTCTACGGGTGAGTGTATTCCCATCTCCTTGTGATGGGACAATCTTCTGCTAAACCAGATTATGCTCTGGAATCTCTCCTCACTCTCCTAAAGAGTTGGGGCTTAAACCTTTCTGACTCCCAGGCTACACAGGCCTGGCAATTCCTTCTTAAGTTGGCCCCCTGGCTACCAGAAGCCAGTCTCTTTGACTGGGACACCTGGGACCATGTGGAAACCTTGGTCCACCGAGCACACATAGAGTGGAGAAATCCCTCCTCTTGGAGTCCTCCCCACTGTTTCTGCACTGAAGGGCTGCTTCCCCCCTTGGCCCAACAAACTAAGACAAAAGGGGAACTTAAACCCTGAAGCACTACAGCCTGACGATAACTAAACAAAAGGGCTGTCCTTACAAGCCAAGACACTTGAAATTAAAAGGAACCTAAAAGGCCTTAAATCCAAGGAGAATAAAGCTTTATACCCCTCCCTGGACCCTTTTGATAAAGCTCCCTGGCCCTCGGGACCCTCAGCAACGTCCTCCGAGGAGGTAACCTAAACCCCTTCCTGCCTCGCCCCCTCCCCCGTCCTCCTTAGACAAGTCTTTAAGAACATGAAACAACTTTCGCTTTCCCTATAAATCTCAACCCTGGTGGCAATCACCCAGCTGCCTGGTATCCATGGGAAGCAAGTGACTTAAAAGAATTAAAAAAGGCAGTTTCTGAGGATGGCCCTAACTCCCCTTGGGCAGAGAACATCCTCCAAGAACTAGCTCACTACCCATGTACTACACAGGATTGGCAAAATCTTGCAAAAGCTGTCCTTTCAGGCCCCCAATTTATAAAGTGGTGCGCCTTTTTCCAGGATGAATGCCACCTTCAAGATGAGAGAAATCGAGCTGCCCATAGCAAAAGCTGTAAGGAAAAACTGATCTGGCTCTTATCCACAAGGCAGCCTAGGAATCTGGCATTGACTCTTACTTTTACATACAATGGGCCATCCATCTCCAGACTTACTGAGCACATTCACTCACACACTGGCCTGCCTGACTTTATTGCTGATGGAAATTCACAGGTAGACAAACTCATTGCCGTCTCCTCCTTGCCATTTTACATGCCAATGATTTCAAAGTGGCTCCAGAAAAGATTCAAACCGTCTCTCCTTTCAAAATATTGGGCTCCATGTTATCCCTTGACACTGTCTCTCCAGTCAAGCCCCAGCTCCATATTCAGGAATCTTATACATTGCCTCAGCTCCAAAAGTTGTTAGGGGAAATTAATTGGATGAGGCCTTGGATACCCATAACTACTGAACAGCTATCCCCTATGTTTGACCTCTTAAAGGGCCTAACTCTCTCCTCTCAGGTAACCTTGTCTCCTCATCATAAACAAATTCTATACAAGGTTCAACAGGCTATAGACACTGTGACTCTAAAAAGGTTTGACCCTAACCTGCCCATCTCCCTCTATATTTTCACTGGGGAAACACTATGCACTGCACTGCTGGCCCAGAAAGGTGATCCCATCCACTGGATTCACCTCTCAATTGGCGGGGTCCCCAGAGTCTATTCTTTGACTAACCAACTTGCTGACTGTATTATCAAGGGCAGGGACACTTCCGTCCGGTTGTTTGGAACCGAACCTCACCTTATTATCACTCCCTTAAAAACAGCAGACTTTAGTTGGCTTCAAAGAAATAACAACAGGATTGCTATAGCCCTCGATGGTTTTCTGGGTACAATAGATTGTCACTATGGTCCTCATAAATGGATGAACTCCTTCTCTAGGTTGGAATGGAGACCTCCCAGGCTCTTTCTGTCCAAGCGCAACCCTAACTTTCTCACCGTGTTCACTGATGGAGGGTGCTTGGGAGCTTCCCTAGTTGTTTACCCTCCTTTAAAACAGGAACAAGAGCCTATGCCCGTAAAGTCAATCTCCCATGAGGTCGAGGGGTCAGCACAATTCAAAGAGCCGTTTGCTGTCATTCTGGCATTGGACATGATTAAGGAGTCTTTTAACCTGTTTTCTGATAGTCTTTATGTTGTTAACCTACTACCCAACCTGGCTGAAGCCCATATTAAGTTAGACTCCAACCCTATAACTCCCTTGATGATTCAAGCGCGCTCCCTACTTAAACAAAGAATTAACCCTATTTTTCTTCAACATCTTAGAGGCCATCAAAATTTACCAGGATTTCTCTCTAAAGGAAACAGCTTGGCTGATGAGTTGGCCTCTCTGCCTCAGTGTAATTCTGTCTCAGAGGCTACACACTTTCACCACCTGACTCATGTAAACTGGAGGGGCCTTAAAAACAAGTATCCCCATGTGCCAGTCAAGGACCTCAAAAAGATAGTCCGAACCTGTAGATCTTGTAAGCCTTTCCTTCACTTACCTCCTCTTCAAACTACAGGAGCCAATCCACGAGGGCTACGCCCTAATCACCTTTGGCAAATTGACGTTACACACTATTCTCCATTTGGAAAACTTAAATATATTTTTCTCTCAGTTGATACTTTTTCCCATGCTTGTTGGGCATCGGCACACACTGGGGAAAAGACTAAACATGCTATTAGCCACATGCTTCAATGCTTTGCCACCCTTGGATTGCCAGATCAAGTCAAAACTGACAATGGCCCCTGCTTCATAAGCAGGGCCTTTATGGATTTCCTCCTAACCTGGAAAATCTCACATTCCACAGGCATCCCGTATAACCCATGGGGCCAGGCCATCGTGGAAAGATATAATCAAACTCTTAAGTCTCAATTACAAAAACAAAAGGGGGAATCCCTACCCCCACATGATCAACTAAAAAAGGCATTATTAACCCTAAATATTTTAAATTTTTCAAAAGAAGATAAAAATTTATCCCCTTTTCAAAAACATTGGTCCTCATCTGTTACTTACAGCTCTGTCTGGGTCAGATGGAGAGATCCATTGACTGGAACCTGGACAGGACCAGACCCCCTCCTTACAGCAGGGAGAGGATTTGGATGTGTTTTCCCTCAAGAGGAAAAAAGACCTATTTGGATACCAGCTAGAGATTTAAAATATTTACCCCAACAAGAAAATAATGATGACCTTCCCTCCAGGGAACAAGACACCCCTGAGAGTATTTCCCCTTCTTCTCCCTTAGGTGCAAAAAGCTCCCTCAATGATGAAGATCTTATTACTGATGACCACCCTTCTCAATACTTACTACAACATTAAAGGAACAAGACCATCGGAACTGGGCCATTGGGAATTCCAGGTAACTGGGATGGGATTTGACCCACCCATCCTTCTTAACATCACACCCTATGATGTCACAAAGGATACAACTGTAGACATATACTTTGATGCCTGCAAACCCACAACTGGGAGGGGAGCCTGTGACAATTGGGAAGTTTCTTATGCCACCAACCATAAATATATCTGCTGGAAACATAAACAGGGATGTCTGCGCTAACCCTCAAGAGGGCTACTGCCCATACTGGAGTTGCCCCCATAGTCACACAGGCTCCCTAACTAGCAATCTCGAACTGCTCCGGCCCAGTGGAAAGTCCTGTACAATGGGTCAATGTAACCCCATCAAATATCACATCCCTGATCCTAACAATCCCATTTGGATAACTGGGGCGGAGGCGGGCATTAGAATAGATGGCAAGGGAAGAGACCCTTATGGACTAATTAAAGTACAAAAGGTCTGGGTTCCCCCAACCACCCCTCGCCACCACAAGTAGTCATTCATAATGCTTTAAATGCCTCCCAAATATTTCAGTCCATGGTAGATAATTTAGACCCCCTAAAAGCCTGGACTATGAATCTCTTGTTCTCTCTCCTTAACTCCTCTTTCCACCTTTTAAACACCACTCAGCCTTTCTATTCACATGGTTGCTGGCTTTGCGTCCAACACTCATATACTCCCCCACTGGTAGCTTCACCTCTCTTAATAACTACTGACCTCCCTCACCCCTTCTCTCCATGTAAACCTTATCCTAAATTCCCTACTCCCATTGAGCTCCTCACTCCACCCTCAGGTAATGTTACCTGCTTCAACTTATCCAGGAGACCTCTCTTTGGTAGTAAAACCCCCTTTTCATGTTCCCAAATGATTACCTACTCACTTCAACCTGATAAGACTTTCTGTCCCCCTCTCAACTCTACCTACCTCTGTGGGATGAGACTCTTACCCTTTATTTCAGGTAACTTTTCTGGCATATGTACTGTGGTATATCTCTTCCCATGGCTAGATATCATCTTGGATTCAGAGCCTATACCTGTCCCTGTGGTGGAAAAGGCACACTTTTTGCGCGCACTCCCCCTTATCCCCTTCTTGGTGGGGCTGGGAATCACTGCAGGGGTGGCCACAGGGGCTGCTGGATTAACCACCGCTGTCACCCTCCATGATAAATTAGAAAATAGATTGATCGAGGACATTCAAGAAGTGTCACAAATCATCCTCACAGTTCAAGAACAGCTTAACTCTCTAGCACAAGTAGTTTTACAAAATCGGAGGGGACTTGACCTCCTTACTGCGGAAAAGGGAGGTCTTTGTGTTTTCTTACAGGAAGAATGCTGCTTTTTCGTCAACCAATCTGGAGTGGTGAGGGACCAGATTAAGATGCTCCAAGACAACCTGGAGAAATAAGGGGGGGTTCTGGGGTGGAATGGGCAGTTTCTTACCCTACCTCCTTCCCCTCCTAGGACCCCTCACCATGCTGGTACTGGTCCTCCTTTTTGGACCCTGTGTTATTAATGCGCTCACTGGTTTCATTCAGAGACAAATCAATAAAATCCGCCTCCATCAAGTAGAAGTCCATTACCATAGGCTGGCCACCCAAGCGCCTGCTTCCCTCTATGGCTCATACCATGATGATATTAATGTGCCCTAATCACATCTTCTTCCTAATCTCCCCTGCCCTCCATGTGACCAATGATGGGTAAGGCTATGATTTTGTCATGAGACGACCTAAGACAGATGCAGTGCAAACAAACAGGGGCACTGGCAGTCAGAGACGGGTAAGATCCTTACAGATCATAGACCAACCTAAGACAGGC
Source organism: Orientallactaga sibirica (assembly GCA_036365145.1). Classification (NCBI taxonomy): domain Eukaryota; kingdom Metazoa; phylum Chordata; class Mammalia; order Rodentia; family Dipodidae; genus Orientallactaga; species Orientallactaga sibirica. The sequence goes on from JAEOAD010000020.1 coordinate 2,928,843, forward strand.
CATGGAGTGGGTCCTCAACGAGCTCAACACATGGTACCCAGTGACGGGTAAGGTCCCCAGAGGGGGACAACCTAAGACAGGGGCCATGATGATCTGACGCTCTTACAAAAACAAAAGGGGGAGATGTTGGGCACTATGTAAAAGATTCTGGCCTAGAGGAAAATGGATAAGCCTAAAGTAAAGTTTCAAGCACTGTCTCTAACTTCCTGCTGAGCATGACACAGCACCTTGCATGGCTGATGCAGTCCTACCTTCCCTGCACCATCCCCACACCCTCCCAATGTTCGTTAGAGGGTTCCACGCATGGTTTCCTTGTGAACAGCTCATGTCTCCATAGTGTTCCCCCTAAACAATTCTCTCCTGACTAGAACAGCCCATGTCTCCATAGTGTCCCTCACAAACAATTCTCTCCCGATTAGCACGCCACTGCTGACCTTTACACCTACTGGCTCCCCTGTTGCTACCAGGAAAAGTTTCTTTGGAAAGTCCCTTTCTATTCTTTGGCATTTTCCTATATATACCTGTCTTGATATACAATAAACGAGATCCTGCTTGGACAGCCTCCCGACTCAGTGTGGTGTTTAGTTCCTCTGGCGCCTAGGAGGAAGGGCTGAGTCGTCGACACTCATCATCCCATTCAGCCCCGGAGAGGGACCGGCTGGACCAGTTCCTCTTCACTACGGCCTCTACCATCAAATTAAAAGAGAGACTAATGGAGAGAGGGAGGGGATATGATGGAGATTGGAGTTCTAAAGGGGAATGTGGGGAGGGGAGGTAAATATCATACATTTTTTGTATGTAAGTATAGAAGTTGTCAATAAAAAAAAAAAAAGAATGGCAATAAACATGGTCAAGCAAGTATCTCTAAGATACTGAGACAAGTCCTTAGGATATATGCCTAGGAGTGGTATAGCTGGGTCATATGGTAGATCTATTTTTACCTTTCTCAGGAACCTCCACACTGATTTCCACAATGGCTGCATTCCCACCAACAGTGTGTAAGGGGTCCTCTTTTTTCCACATCCTTACCAGCATTTATGGCCATTTGTTTTCATGATGGTAGCCAATCTGACAGGAGTGAGATGGAATCTCACCATAGTTTTAATCTGCATTTCCCTGATGACTAGGGATGTAGAACATTTTTTAGATATTTATATGTCATCTTTATTTCTTCTTTTGAGAACTCTATATTTAGTTCCATAGCCCATTTTTAATTCGGTTGTTTGAGTTTTTATTTAATTTTTTGAGTTATTTTATATGCTAGATATTAATCCTCTGTCAGAAGTATAGCTGGCAATGATTTTCTCCCATTATGTAGTTTGCCCCTTTGCTCTATTCACAGTGTCCTTTGCTGTACAAAATCTTTGTAATTTTATGACGTCCCAGTGGTTGATCTGTGGTTTTATTTCCTGAGCAATTGGGGTTATAGTCAGAAAGTCGTTGCCAAGACCAATATGTTGAAGGGGGTTCCCCTACTTTTTCTCTATCAGTTTCAGAGTTTCAAGTCTTATATTAAGGTCTTTGATGCATTTGGACTTAATTCTTGTGCATGGAGAGAGAGAAGGATCTATTTTCATCCTTCTACAGATACATATCCAGTTTTCCCAGCACCATTTGGTGAAGAGGCTGTCCTTTCTCCAATGAGTATTTTTGGCATTTTTGTTGAAGATCAGGTTGCTATAGCTACCTGGACTTACATTTCTGTCCTCTATTCTGTTCCATTAATCTACACGTCTGTTTTTGTGCCTGTACCATGCTGTTTTTGTTATTATGGCTCTGTAATATAGGTTAAAATCAGGTATGGTGATATCACCAGCCTTATTTTTGTTGTTCAAAATTGTTTTAGATAATGGAGGTCTTTTGCTCTTCCTAATGAATGTGCCCCCTTGTGGTAAGTGTGGCATTGTGCTCTTGTCACTTTGCATCTGGCTAAATGTGGGACCTGGAGATTGGAACAGCTGGAGATTGGAACCAGCGTTCTTAGGCTTAGGAGGCAGGCGCCTTAACCACTAAGCCATCTCTCCAGCCCCTTCCTTTTCTATTTAATCAAAAGTTTAAGAAGCATTGATGTTAGTTCTTCCATGAAGGTCTTGTAAAATTCACCAGTGAATCCATCTGGGCCTGGATTTTTTATTTTGGAGATTCTTTTATAACTGCTTCAATCTCCATACTTGTTATAGGTCTATTTTAGTGGTTAATCTCAACTTGATTTAATTTAGGTATGTCATATAAATCAAGGAAATCATCTACTTTTTTCAGATTTTCAAACTTAGTGGATTACATGTTCTTAAAGTATGTCCCTATGATATTTTGAATTTCTCTGGTATCTGTATTGATGGTGCCTTTGTCATCTCTAATTTTATTAATTTGTGTCTCTTCTCTCTTTCTTTTCGTCAGATTTGCTAAGGGTTTATCAATCTTGTTTATCCTCTGAAATAACAAACTCTTTTTCATTGATTCTTTGGATTGTCTTTTTGGTTTGTATTTCATTAATTTCTGCCTGAATATTATTTCTTCCCATTTACTGATATTCCACTTGCCTTGTTATACTTTTTCTGAGGCCTTAAGGTGAAGCATTGATATATTTACTTGTGACTTTTCTAATTTCTTAATATAGGCACTTAAAACTGTAAATTTACCTCTTAGGACTGCCTTGATTGTGTCCCAAAGGTAGCATTTGGATGAAATGTCCTGAAGATATCTGTTAGGTCTATTTGTTCTATAACCTCATTTAATCCAGAAGCATCTCTGTTTATTTTTTGCTTGGGATGACCTGTCGACTTGTGAGAGTGGTGTTGAAGTCACCCACTACAAGTGCGTTTGGTGTTATCTGTGACATAAGTTCTAATAGCATTTGTTTGATGAAATTGGGAGCCCCAGTGTTAGGTGCATATATGCTTAGGATTGTAATGTCCTCCTGTTGGAGTTTTCCTTTGATCAATATACAGTGACCTTCCTTGCTGAGAAGAAGTGACAGAGGAGTGCTCAGCACTGAAACATCTCAAAGCTACCTTCCAAGGCTCAGGGTCCGTTGCAGAAGAGGGGGTGGAAAGAATGTAAGAGCCAAGGGAAGAGTAGGACTCCTTACAATGTGCTACTCCAGTCACAAAATGGCCTGGATATTCATGACCTCACAGACCTAACACTACCTACATAAGACCATAATAATAGGAGGAAAAGATCATGACATCAAACTGAAAAGAGAATGATTGAGAGGGGGAGGGGATATGATGGAGAGTGAAGTATCAAAGGGAAAGTGGGGGGAGGGAGGGAAATAACATGGGATATTGTCTACAATTAAAGAAGTTGATAATAATAATAATAATAAAGTGACTCTCTTTATCTTTCCTAAATAATGTGGTCTGAAGTCTAACCTGTCAGATATTAGGATAGCGACCCCTGCTTATTTTCTAGGCCCATTTTCTTGAAGCACTGTTTTCCAACCTTTCACCCTAAGATAGTGTCCATCCTTTGTAGAAAGGTGAGTTTCTTGGAGGCAACAAATTGAAGGATCTGCTTTTTAACTCAGTCTGCAAACCTATATCTTTGGTTGGGTCATTGAGGCCATTGATACTAAGAGTTATTATTGAAAGGTATGTATTTATTTTTGCCTTTTTTTTATTTTGTAGTTCTTCCAATTTTACCTTGCTCTCTTGTATTAACTAGTATTTGAAAATGTTTTTTCTTCCATGTTCCTTATATGTGTGCTTTTCTTTCTATTCAGCATGGAGGATCCATTGAAATATTTTTTGTAGAGCTGGTTTTGCCTTCAAATATCCCTTTAGCCTGCTTTTGTTGTGGAATGTCCTTATTTCTCCATCTAGTTGAATGGATAACTTTGCAGGATAAAGTAACCTTGGCTGACAGTTGTTATCTTTCAGAACTTGGAATACATCACTCCAAGCCCTTCTGGCTTTTAAAATTTGTGTTGAGTAATCTGCTGTGATCCTGATGGGCTTGCCTTTGTATCTGATTTGATTTTTCTCTCTAACTGCTTTCAATATATTTTCTTTGGTTTGTCTGTTTGGTAATTTAACTATAATATGATGAGGAGAGGTTCTTTCCAGGTTTTGTCTGTTTGGTGTTCTAAAGGTTTCCTGTATCTGCATTGGCATCTCTGTCCCAATTTGGGGGAAGTTCTCTCCCATGATTTTGTTGGAAATGCCTACTATGCCTTTGGAGTGAAATTCTTCTCCTTCTACTTTACCCTGAATTCATATGTTTGATCTTTTCAGAGTGTCCCGAGTATCTTGAAATTCCCATTCATACCTTCCTATTCATTTGTCTTTCTCTTTGTTGGACTGTATTAGATCTGCCACCTGGTCTTCTAGTTTAGATATTCTGTTCTCTCCTTCATCCATTCTGCTGGTGAGATTTTCTACAGAGGTTTTTATTTCACTGACTTTGTTCTTCTTTGCTAGTATTTCTGACTGGTTTTTCTTTATTATTTCTATTTCTTCATTTATGTCTTCTTTGACCTCCTTATTTCATTAAATTTGTTTCCTGTGTCTTCTTTGATTTCCTATTTGAGTTCTTTGAACATATTTATAATCATTCTTTTGAAATCTTTCTAATGCATTTCCTCTAAATTAGTCTCACTGGAGGTCATTTCTGATGTATTAATACTTTTAGGAGGATTTATATTGTCTTGATTTTTTTGTGTTTCTTGTATTATAATGTAGGTATTTTTTCATCTTGGATTAATTTAATGGTTGGGGTTTCTATTTATCTGCAGTATTATTAGATGTATCAATCTGATGTTATATATCTTTAGGGTAGGGGCTTAAGGTGCTAGGTGTGGTTCTTAAGACTTTCAGAGTAGCCACAAAAGTGACCCTAGGTGTTGGGTTTCCTGCTATGAGAGTATTCAAGTAGGCTGAGTGGAACAAAATACAGGTAGATTCTAAAAATTTTAATTAAACCATGTACCCATTCAATGAAAAACAGCACAGAGTATTAATGCAAGAGCAGGTATCATGACAAACAGATCCTCTAACAAAGTTACAGTCCCTAAGTATATGTGCTGCCCCACACCCTTAATCCTGTCAACTGGGAGGCTAAGATTTATGGTCTGTAGAGGCTTCCAAGGTCAGCTTGTGACCAAGTGAGACCCTTCCCTAGCAAATGCCAGAAGAGGAAACAAAGCACTATAAATCAGGAAGTGACAAATGACAAGCCCAAAATTTAGCTTATTTAAGATTGGCAAATCCAGCCATCCATCCGATTTAACATATAATTTACCCTGACATGGAAGGTGCACTTAGCCTATATACCAGGCTTATTTGGTGGGTTCTGACCTGGTGTAATCCCAGTTATCTTTTGGGATGGCTTTGGTCTTGGCTATGCTGCATGGCCACTTGGGTTCCTCTTTGCTGTGCTGTGGGGTCAGCTAGGCTTGCTGTGTCAGTGGGTCACTGCTCTGATTTCCTGTGCCAGGTGCTGTGACGGTGAGTTCCCTTCCCCAGGTCTGTGGTGCTTGATGGTACTTGTGCTGGCAGTGGGGGTGGGGAGTCTGTGGGTAGTGGCTGAAGTTCTCCTGTTGGTTCTTGTGATCTTCTTACTCTCAAGCTGCTCTGATGTTCTCTGCTGTCCTCCCTTCCACATTTCTTGAGTTTGCAAGGAGGCCAGCATGAGTGGAAACTCCCCTTACCTGGCTTTAAAATCCTGCAACTCAGGCCAAGCCTGGTGGCTACAGCTGTGTGAAACTGGTGCTGCTGCTGCTGCTGCTGCTGGAGCCACTCTGCCTGCTTCTGTGGGCTCTAGATGCTATGGATCTCTCCTACTTCTCTGCTGTGGTTAATAATTTGTTATACACCTCACTATTTAGTAGAAGAGGATATTTTTTGCTTTTTTTTTGTTGTTGTTGTTGTTTGTTTTTGCTTTTTCTCCCCTAGGCTACTTTGGTGTGGTTCCTATGCCACCATCTTAACCAGAAGTCCTGTTGTAACTTTTTCTCTTTTTACACAAACACATTTCTTCTGTACAGCCATCTTGAGCTCAGATGCCTATCTCATTACCCATAACATTGGCCAGGCCACCTGTGTGGCCGCTTGCCAGCATTTCAGTCCTTTATATACCTCACTTAGGGACTTCAAAGCATTTTCTAATCCTTTTGACTTCTTTTGGGGCATTCCTGTATTCCCTCAATAGATACTATTCATGAAATATGCCTGCCACTCAATACCACAGAAATAAGATAGCTACCTTGGGATTTTCCCTGCAGACACTACCTCCTGATGGCTCAGCCTTAGTCATATGTCTTACTACTCATACCATGGCCCATGCAACTACCACCACAAGAAGATATATCACCATATACCACATGGAGAGGGATGGCCATGTCAAGATTTCCTCTGGGATTCTCCACTCTTAGTCTCAGGTGCATACCTTGCTACCCATACCCAGGACCATGCAATTGCTCCAAACTTATCTTTGGTTCTGCCATGTTTTTCTTCAGGCACCAAGTGTCACATGAAACTTTTTCCCAGGGAGATGCAAACATTCATCTATTCATTCCAGATAGGGCACAGATGACACACCAAGTGTAATTTCATCAAAACCAGTTTTGGTAACCCAATGAGTTTATTGGAGTTTCTTACACAGTAGGATGAGAAGTTGTGTACAGGAGCATGGGTGACTAAAAGGCAGCTGCATTATCAAAAGTCCATCAAAATAGATGATGTCATCTCTAGAGCTCACTGCACATGATTGACAGGCAGCTCAGCTCATCAGAAAGTCTCCCCCAAGCAGTTATTTATCCATTATATAACCTTAGAGAGGGGCCTTGAAACCTCTTCCCCATACCTGTTGACTTCCTGAGATTCCCTCCTACTGCTAGGAATGCTTTAATTCAGGTAAAATTTATACACAATACTGGTCAGAATCTGCCCCTCAACACTTGTTTTCTGCTCCTATAACCTTGGGGAGTGTTTCTGTGATTTTTATTTTTAAGTTTAAACTTCCCAGACTTCCTCTCCTGAGTCTTCCCTCCCTTCATGGGGGAATATTTAAATTCAGAGCAATTTTCTATACAATAGATGGGAAGACATTTTCATCAGTGGTATAGCCACTGGAAAGGTGCTCACCCATGCTCTTGTAAACAAACCTAATGAAACTCACTGGGTTCATTAGGTCATCAAAAAAAAAAATGTATGGGACTAGAAGGGGGACTAGTTGGGAAGAGGAAGGGAATTACTTTGAGGGGTAAGGGTTCAAGAGAGGGTAGTGAGAAGTTGAATAAGATCAAAATGCATATATATGAAAATTTTATAATGCAGTCCATTATTGTGGTGATTTGATTCAGGTGTCCCCCATAAACTTAGGTGTTCTGAATGCTAGGTTCCCAGCTGATGGAGATTTGGGAATTAAAGCCTCCTAAAGACAGAGTATTGTTGGGGGCAGGCTTATGGGTATTATGGCCAGCTTCCCCTTGCCAGTATTTGACAGACTCTTCTGTTGTGGTTATCTATCTTATGTTGGCCAGAGGATGATGTCCACCCTCTGCTCATGCCATTGTTTTCCCTGCCATTATGGAGCTTCCCCCTCAAGCCTGTAAGCCAAAATAAATCTCTTTTTTTCCACAAGCTGCTCTTGGTCAGGTGATTTCTACCAGCAATGTGAACCTGACTGCCACAGTAATGTTGGTACCAAGGCATGGTATCATTTGCTGCTAGCCACCTATGTGGTTTTGGCCTTATGGAGCTGATTTTTCAATAGGAACATGGAAGGATTTGAAACCTTGGCCAAAGAGATGCCTTGCAGCGCTATAAGTACAGCTTGATGGACTATTCTGGTCAGATTTGAAAGACCTGAATGCAGTAAGAGCTATGGACTGTGAGGTTTGGCTTATGAGGGTAAGAAAAAGCTTTGCTTGGACTGGGCTAGAAGCAGTTTGTGTGAGAAACTAGCTGTTATGCCCTTGTCCTGAGAATTTGTGTAGGGTTGCTTTGCATAGAAATGGACTGGTGTGAGCAAAGGGATATGGCACAGAAAAAAATGAAAATCTTTGGGTGAAGTACTACCTGTTCAGCTGCATTTAAGAGATTACAACCTTTGATACTGGGCCAGCGGACCTGCACTGGGGCAACAGGAAGAATGCAGACTCTTTTGAAAGGCCCTGAATGCTGAAGGAATGTTCTCTTCTTCAAAGTCTGCTTTATTCCCCCCTGGATTAACAAATTGGTACTCTACCTGGTATTATGGAGTATAAGAAATGCAAGAAAAAGAGGGTTATTGAGTTTACAACACAGTCTTGTGTTTTGGAAATGACCATGGGCAGTGTGAAGCAGATTTGCTGGATACCTGCATAGAGACCACATAGGACCATGAGGATGAACCCTGGGTTGCAGTGGAGACCCAGTGGAGTTGCTGGGACCATGAGATGGCTGCCAAGGAGAGCTGCTGGCCCCAGATGAAGTTTTCCAGGACTGTGAGTAGCCTAGCTGGAGGGGTGGAATTAGAACTCCAGAGCCTTGTTGCTGGTTAGAATTATTGGACTTGGAGACTTGTCACTGACTAGAGTTGTTGGACTTGAAGCTACAGAGTTTGATGTTTTCCCTGGTTGTTTTAAATCTTGTATTGGTTGAATATTTCTTAGCTATGCCCTATGCCATCTTTTGTAGTATGAATGTTTGTGTCATTATGGGTTTTTTGGGGGGGGTTGGTATTATGGCTTAGTGAAAAGACCTTGGATTATGGGATGTATGAACATCATTGGGATTGATAAAATCTATGGGGACTTTTAACATGGTTATCAGTTTCAGTGGGCTTTCAGCTCCTCCTTACCAGTGTCTGGCATACTCTCCTGTTGCTATGGCCCACCTTATGATGGCCAGGGGGTGATGTCCACCCTCTGCTCATGCCATAGTTTTCCCTGACATCATGGAGCTTCCCTAGCTTAGGTTTGTAAGGGAATTTATCCAAAAAATGTATACATGGCACTTGAGCAAGTGTGTTACAAAATATTACAAGAATGTAACAGTTTGGCAAACAAAGATTACAACAGGGTTAATGTGGTAATTAAAAGTTAAACTTGCAATAAACTGCAAGGGGAGAGAGGACAGACTCCCTGTTTATTCTTCCTCATTATTTTCTTATCTCATCTTGGGGACTTTTCCACTGTTCCAGCTTTTTGACATAGTTTTACCACCATTACATTCCCTCCTGTTCACATACATAATTGCTTATGTCCTATTCCAGAGGTATTTTCTGATATTCCTGATGAGTTACCTGGAATTTGATGGTCTCTATCCAGTTTCAAATGAATCTAGTGGGCAGGCTTATCAGGAAATGCCCAAATAAGAAGACTAGGACCATGACCAGTAGCTCTGCTAGAGGAGCCAGCCAGGGGCCCCAAGTGTTCCAGTAGGAGTCACTTTCCTTTCCCCTGGCCTTTATTCTCTCTAGTAATTGTCTTGCATTTTTCCTAACTATGCCAGATTGGTTCACGTAGAAACAGCATTTTTTCCCTTAGATAAACACAAATCTCTCTTTTCTACTGTAATCAACTCCAAGCCTCTGTAGTTTTGCAGTACCATAACTATTAGGGAATCTATCTAGTTCTGTAGAGTGATAATGCTCTTTAGGATTAGATGGTCCCTGATCTGGTAGAGTGCTAGCTATGCTGGACCTGTTGGAGCCAAATTTTCATTGCCCCCGTGGCTGCAGTATCAGTTAAGGCCACTCCTAGGAGAATAGAGAGCAAGACCAAAGCTTTAGGAGGACAAAGAAAAGAAGGCTTAAGCCTAGAACATAGAAGACCCATGAGTGAAGAGGACAGAGCTCTTGCCCAGAGAGGCAAGAGGGGGTTTGAGAAGCCCACCTTGAGACTTGGATCTGGTTGTTTGCTTGGTTTTTTTTTTGTTTTTTTTGTTTGTTTGTTTTTTTTAATGGGGAGTGGTTAGAAGGTTACTGTGGACAAAGATCTGATTTTATAGCTTTGCCAGTAATCTTGGGTAAGGATCAGAGTTTCTGTCCTAGGAAGGGTACAAGCTTAATCTAGAATCTTTCCTGGAGAGCATAACATCCAGATTTCTGCAAGCTTAGTGACATTTCCTGCTTTTAGTCAAGAAATAAAAAACCATTACTTTTGGGGTTCTGTTACCCTGACTGCCTAGCCAATTTCTCTCTTATCATTTTCCCCCTTCTGAAGAGGTAGCTCTAGCTGCCATTAGGGAATTAGGATGACAGATTGGGCTGACTTCTTCAAGCTGAATTAGGCTATTGGGTGTGGCAGTTGGGGTACCCTTCCAGTGGGTCTATTCTACAGGACTCCAAAAGTTTACTGATGGTCTTATAGTGTGAGAAGAAACCTATGATTTCCAGTTAAAGACATTGGTGGGGGAAATATGGGAGAAATCAGGGAGAAGCAAGCATCAGGTATATTGGAGTTTAGAGAGGTCCTCAGAGTTCCTATTCATGTAGCATTTCAGGCCTTGGAGGGCAATTCAGGGTACCCAGGTAGATGGACTTGGATTGTCACAGGACCATTTGAGTGTGGGATAACTGTAGATGAGAAGATTCAAGTTTAAACACAGTTAAATACACAATGTCCCAAAATTAGCAGAAATATTACCAGAAATGATAGGCATGGTTATTTTTCACCATGAAGACCTAGAAATTTACCAAATGGTGTGATCTATGCCTGTTTTTGTAAAGAAAATGAAACATTAGCAGAATTATCAAGAATATATATACATAGCAGGGATGGAGAAATGGCTTAGTGGTTAAGGCTCTTGCCTGCGAAGCATAAGGACCTAGGTTTGATTACCCAGTATCCATGTAAGCCAGATGCTCAAGGTGGCACATGTGTCTGGAGTTCATTTGCAGTGGCTAAAGGCCCTGGCACACCCATTTCTATTTTTCTCTCTCTCTCTCTTTCCTTGTAAATAAATAAATACAATATTTTTTTAAAAAGAAGGTGACAGGGACTTCTGGTCAAGATGGCATCTGCCTAACTTTGCCTCAAGTTACAGGGAAGTAAAAGAAAGACCCTTAAGCTTTAAGAGATTTTTTAAAGGGTTTGCTGGCTCTTGCATGCTGCCAGAGGGAGGGGGTGGATGAAAAAAATAGGGAATCCACTGATTCTCTCAGGCAGGGACCACCACAGGTTAGGTCCCGGTGGGCCAGTGTGACCCGTATCACTGGTCAAACTCCTTCTGCATAGGCCAGAGCCCAGGGCAACCAGCCTATGCCACATTGGCTTCCTCCAGGGCCTGACTGACAGGTCAGACCCCACCCTCACTGGTCAGAGACCAGGGCGACCCGCCAGGGCCACATTGGCTCCCATTGGGCCTGACTGACAGGTCAGACCCCGCCCTCACCCAGGAGGCCTGCCTGAGCTTCATTGCTAGTCAGATCCCTTTCTCACTGGCCACATCCCCATCACTGGTCAGGTGGCTCCCTAGCCTTCCTGAACCCCATCGCCAGTCAGGTGCCACCACTCCCCCTCCCAGGGCAGATCAGGGATCCAGGGAAAAGGCCAGTGTTCCACCCTACCCTGCCTGAGCCCAACTAGGGTGGTTGTGATCCCCTACCCCTCCCACCTCCATAGGGAACCCAGGCCAGCAGGCCAGTGTCCCCACCCCAGACTATCAGAACTCCAGGGGCCACCACCCTGACACTCACCACTGCTGCCCCACTGCAGAAGACTATCATTTCACATCCTAGCCTTTCTGAACCATTGTGATGGGCAGACTACAGCAAAAAAGGAATAGCATGAAAAACCAGATACAAGTAAATCCAGCTAGACTACCCAGTCCCACAATGGATGTCTCAAATAAAAGCATAGAAGAGACAATAGAATAAGAATCCCAAAATAAAGAGACAAGCTATGCAACCCTGGCCAAGCAAATAGCACAACTCTCAGAAACTCAACAAAGAGCCAACAATTGTATGAATGTTATCCTTGCTAGATTAGACCTAATAGAAAAGAACCAGGAAGGCTCCAAAAACAGTTAAATGATCTGAAGGAGAATGAAAAAAAGAGGCACTCAATAACCAGCTGGCTAAGTTCAATGAAGACATAAAAAAATCAAGGATGAACTCCAAGAAGCATTAAGAAAGTCAGAAAATGACACAAAAAGGGAACTAGACAGAGGGATGGAAACTATACATTAAAAAAAAAACAGTAGAAAATATGAACCAAATTGAACAAGCCCAAAACTCTATAGAAGCTCTTAAGAACAGAGTCAGTCAAGTGGAGGACAGAAACTCAGAACTGGAAGACAAAACAGAAGAAACAGTTCGTGAGTCAAAAAATTTCAACAAGTTCAAAAATTTCTGTGAACAGAACATGATGGAAATGTGGGATACCCTTAAGCATCCAAACATTAGGATCATGGGTATACCAGAGGTGGAAGAAACATAGACCAAAGGAATGGAAAGCTTATTCAACAAAATAATTGAAGAAAACTTTCCTGCTCTCTCAAAAGAAAATTCCATCAAGTTACAAGAAGCTAGCAGAACTCCAAACAGACTGGACCAAAGGAGAAATTCTCCAAGACACATTATCTTTAAGACTCTGAACATCAAGCACAAAGAGAAAATCCTAAAAGCAGCCAGGGAGAAACAACACATTACATAAAAAGGGAACCCCATCAGAATTACCTCAGACTTCTCAATGGAAACCCTAAAAGCTAGAAGGGCCTGGAATGCAACACTGCAAACTCTAAGAACCTATGGCTTCCAACCCCAACTACTCTACCCAGCAAAAGTACCCTTCATAATACATGGTGAAAGAAAAACTTTCCACGATAAATCTCATCTTTACAAGTATATGAACACAAAACCAAACCTACAGAGAATCACACAGAAGAATCAAATAACCAATCTCAACTGCTCCCAAGAAGCAGTTCACATTAACCCCCACCCCCAAAAAAAACCCCACAAAGACCAAAAAGGAAAAAAAAAAAACACCAAGCCACATAATCCACCACAATATGGCAGGTATTAAATCAAACCTCACAGCTATTTCTCTGAATATTAATTGCCTTAATTCACCCATCAAAAGACATAAGCTAGCAGGGTGGATTAGAAAACTAGACCCCTCAATCTGCTGTCTTCAAGAAACCCACTAAAGACAGACACCTCCTCAGGGTGAAAGGGTGGAAAATGACATTCCAAGCAAATACAAACAAGAAAAAAGCAGGCATAGCCATACTTATATTGGACAAAATAGACTTCAAACTAAAAGTAACCAAAAAAAGACAAAGAAGGCCACTTCTTATTTATCAAGGGAACAATCCAACAAGAGGATATCACAATCCATCAATCTTTATGCACCAAATACAGGTGCACTACAATTCATAAAACAAAATCTACTGGACAACAAATCCCTCTAGCTCCTGGAAACTGAAACACACTTTTAAACAATAGGGGTAGGAAATAAAATGGGGCATTATGACACAGAGAACATATCATACCCAAACTCTTGACTAAATGCCCTCATAACAAAAACATCCCAAATCAATAACCTAACCATCAACTAAAGGCATTGGAAAAACAAGAGAAGGAACCTGAAAAGCCAACATGGAAAGAAATGAATGTAAAATCAGAATAATAGAAATAAAAATACAATTATGGGAAAAAATGAAACAAAGACAGCCATTTGTCAAGATTGATAGTGGCCAATCTGACCTTCAAACAAAAAAGAAATGCTTCAAATTAAAAAAAAGAACACAACATGATGAACACAATTATCAGGACTTATTTCAAAACCTCTACTCCACAAAACAGGAGTCACAATGAGCTTATCTTCTTAAACATACCACAGTCTAAGCCCAGAGCATAATTAAATTCTTTAAACAAACCCATCACACTTTCTGATTTATTGCATTTAAATACCTCCTCAAAACCAGACTCAAGGAGCAGATGGTTTCATTTTATGTTGTAATTTTGAAGGTCAGAACTGGCACCTTTAGGAGAGGCTTTTAGAGACCTGAAAGGAGAATAAACATAGTTAAGGGAGGACATTATCCACACATGGAAGATCTTTAACAACTCCTTCTATGAAAGTATCACCCTAATTCCAAAACCAGGCAGAGATGCCACAAGAAAGGAAAACTATAGGCCCATTTCCCTAATTAACATACAAAGATCCTGAACAAAATTCTTGCAAACTGAATTCAACACTACATCAAAATCATTTTTATGGAAATCTATCAATGTAATACACCACATAAGCAAGCCTAAACACAAAAACCACATGATCATTTCGATAGATGCAGAAAGTTAATTTCAAAATAATCATTTTATATCAAAACATTGGAGAGAATAGGCATGGAAAGCCCATATCTCAACATAATAAAGGCTCTATAGAAATTTGCTTCAATTCTTAATGGGGAGAGACTGAGAGGAATTCCCAGTGACTAGGCATGTCCCACACACCTCTGTTCTTGAGGCATAAGATGAAAGAAGTATTTTAGCAATAAGACAGGAAAAAGAAATCTGCCAGGGCTGGAAAACAAGTTAAGTTAGTTGCAGATGACATGATCTGCTGGGATGAGTCAGGGCCATCAAAACTCTTAAAGGTGACCACTTTTAGCAAAGTAGTAGCAGGATATAAGATCTTCCCTTCAGTAGAATGCAAAAGACAAAGAGACAGTTTCTCCCTCTAATTTTGTCCCATTTTCTGCAGAACAACATTGATTGGAATCCATTATCTAAATGCCATGTTTCAATGATCAAACATAAAAATAGGTGATTTAGGAGGTCCTACAAAAAATGGGAAAAAGAAAAGAAATGCCATTGTGTACCCTGCACTATATAGATTCAATGCAACCTGATAAGGGTCCCAACTTCTTTCTTCAAATAGAAAAACTATTTAATTCATATGGAAAGGCAGAAAAGAATACCTCATTGTTTTGGAAACACCTCTGGAGGCATGCATACATCTAGTTATTAAGCAGCTATTGTAAGGACAAAAATAAAAACAGGAATAGAGTATGGAACAGACAACTTTTGTCTTTAACAAAACAGATCTGCACAAGTTAAAACATGGTATTGGACAAAATCTTAACATTATTTTGTGACATTTAATTTATGTTGTCTGATGACATGGTAAGCTATATCTGAAAGACAGGAAAAAAATATTTACATATTATTTAACATTTGTAAGTACAGGCAAAACATGTTAACAGTCTTGGAGACAATTTTTATTCACAAAAATATAAATATTACTCCTCTTTCATTTAGGAAGAAATACAAATTTAGTGCCTAATCATGGAAATGAGAGCCCTTACCCCAGTTCTGTTCCTGACAAGGCTGTGTAGGAACATGCTTTCACTGCTGGTGGGGTGTAGCTTTTTAATCTTAAAGGAATGGGCATTTAGCCTCAGAAGACAAACTGTTATCTTAGGGGACAGTTAGATGAATGGATATTAGTTAGCCATAAATTTCAGTAAGGAAAGATTAACAGGTCTTACATGGAACATCAAGGCTACCCAATCACAAAAAGAAAACACAGGTTGCTTATCACAGTTAATTAGCACTCTGAGGGCAATAGGGAGGGTTGTTGTCAGTGAGAGGGTGGGAAGAGGCAGGGGACTGGACCTCAAACTACTAAAACCCTTTTTTTCTCTGTTTCTTGAGCAAATAATCTTTTTACTGGAATGTTCTAACCCATCTGGCAGAATCCAGTGCCAGAGTCTCAATGAATGTCCTGAGTTTCTTCAGAGTTCTTGGCCCCAAAGGTTAATGGAGTGAGCAGGAGACCAAACATGGAGAGAACTGGCCAGAATCTGGAAGAGGTCAGTCCCCAGACAGTTAGCTAGTCTAATGCCTCTTCTTTCCATTAATGGCACAAAGCCATGGTGGGTAACCAACTGCTCTTGATTTGGAAAATGGTATAAAAAATAGTCAGTTTCTCTGACAAAACTGACCTTAGCTCAGTCTCCAAGATCAAGATACCACCAAATATGGGCTGGTGGCACATGCCTAAAATATTAATCCCTTCTATCTAGTACTAACTTCTCTTTCCATTGGGAGGCAAAGGAAGGTAGATCAGCCCATGAGTTTGAGGCCAGCCTGAGACTACATTGAGAATGTGGGGACAGGCAGGTTCAGCATGGGCTGAAGGAGATAAACCCTATCTCAAAAACAAACAGATATCCAGAAAACAGAAAACCCTGATCTTAAAAATCTAAAGTGACCCCAATGTGGCTTTGGTCTTGGAACTCTGAAAGAAATTATGACAGAGCCTGGAGGGTCCAGAATAGATACTCAATGCATGACCCAATTTTGGGTCCCCTTGGAAGAGGGAGGATAGGGAGGAAGAGTTGAGCCAACACTAAATGTAAAATCAGAATAATAGAAATAAAAATAAATTTTGTAAAAAAGGTCTGACAAAAATGTGGTGTCTATTGTCCACTTATTTTAAGAAAGGAACACATATCACAACATTTATTTTTTTTTAGATGCTATTGTGTCACAGTGAGCTTATCTATCTAAAGTTACAGTCTGGAATAATTAAATTCTATGGTGATATATCTTCATAACAATGAGCTTTTGTCATTAACAGTAAACTTTTATCAGTTAATTTCTTGAATATAATCATTTTATATTGTTTTATCAGTTAATTTCTATAATCATTTTATATTGTTCTATGAAAAAACTCAAATCAAGAAACCTGTCAAATATTACGTTTGTAAGATTCAGAAGTGACCATGACCACACAAACCACGCTGAGGCAAAGATGAAAGCTTTTATGCAGGAAAAGCATGAGCTGCCAGGGCTGGCTCACAACAGTTGTGCCATCTGCTGGATGAGTCAGGGCCATGCTGACCACGTGGCTTTCCTTCCCTTGGAAGCATTAAGGGTTTCTCCCTCTATTTTGACTTTCCTTCTGCAGACTGGACATTGATTGGAATCCATTATCTTGGATGCCATGTTTCTCTGATCAAGAATATAGGTGACTTACCAAGAGCTTTAGGACCCTGTAGAGAAAGAAGTGCCCTGTGTCTCCTGAGCCTTTTGACCTGGAGGGTCTGGTACCAAAATATTTGGTGCCCTTTTAACCCCAAAGTCCTCATTGGTTTTGGCTGCTACATCTAGTTGTTAAGCACCCAGGAGAAAAATGAGACTATAGAGTATGTCTACACCTTTTGTCTTTAACAAAACAGATGTAGTTAAAACATGGTATTAAAAACCTTAACATTATTTTGTGACATTTAATTTATGTTGTCTGATGACATGGTAAGCTATATCTGAAAGACAGGAAATATACATATTATTTAACATTTGTAAGTACAGGCAAAACATGTTAACAGTCTTGGAGACAATTTTTATTCACAAAAATATAAATATTAACTCTTTCATTTAGGTTTAGTGCCCTGGTGAGAGCCACCAGTTCTGTTCCTGTGTGTATGAGGGGTGTATTTTTAATCTTAAAGGAATATTTAGGAAGACAACCTGTTATCTTAGGGGACAGTTAGTTATTAGTTAGCCATAAATTTCCGTGGAGATTAACAGGTCTTACACATCAAGGCTATACACACAGGTTGCTTATCACAGTTAATTAGGAGGGCCATTGTTGTCAGTGCCGAGAGGCAGACTGGCCTCAAACTCTGGATTTTTTTGTCTCTGTTTCTTGAGCAATTCTTTACTGGAATGTTCTAACCCATCTGGAAGAATCTTGTGAGTCTCAAGAATGTCCTGAGTTTCTTGAGGGCCCCAGGGAGTGAGCAGGAGATAATAAGCCTCCTCTTCTTTCCATTAATGTCTCAGTTTCTCTGACAAAACTGACCTTAGCTGGGTATGGTGGCACATGCCTTTAATCTAAGCACTTGGGAGGCAAAGGTAGGTAGATCAGTGTGAGTTTGAGGCCAGCCTGAGACTACATTGTGAATTCCAGGTCAGCATGGACTAAAGCAAACCCTATCTCAAAAAACAAACAACAACAAAAACAAAAACCCTGATCTTAAACATCTTATAGTGTGGCCTGGAATTTAAGGTCTTGTAGCTCTGTTAGAAAATTAGAAAGCCTGAGGGTCTAATAGATGACTCTGGATCAATTTTGGGTAGCCTGAGAGATAAGAAGAGTTGTACATAAAACAACGCAGTTTATTTCTTTCCCTTTTTGTAAAACAGGTCTAGATGAAGAATATTATTGTCCACATATGGGCCACCAGGTTTGCTCACCAGTTTGTTTGTTTTTTTTTAATCTCCTAGGAGGTCTGCTGCCTGGAATAAGGAAAACTATGGTGATGTTCAGTCTCATGTAGGAGAGAGTGGGTCCCCAATGGAGCCCTAACAGAGATTCATTGCTCCCTTGTGAAACCTCCTCTATAGGACACAAAGAAGGATTTTATTCACACATTGGAGGATCTGAACTTGAATATGGGACATATAACAATGGCTTTTGTCATTAACAGTAAACTTTTATCAGTTTAATTTCTATAACCATTTTATATTGTTCTATGAAAAAACTCAAATCAAGAAACCTGTCAAATATTAAGTTTGTAAGATTCAGAAGTGACCATGACCACACAAACCATACTGAGGCAAAGATGAAAGCTTTTATGAAGGAAAAGCATGAGCTGCCAGGGCTGGCTCACAAGAGAGGAGCACAGCCCACCTAAGTTCCTCAGGTAGTGGGCTTTTTTAGGGTTAGTTGGGGGAAGTTGAGGAAAGGAAGATAACTCCTTTGCTCTTTATATTAGCCATTTCAAAAAGCTAGGGTGTGTGGGGGTGGTGGTACATGGCTTTAATCCCAGCACTCAGGAGGCAGAGGTAGGAGAATTGCCATGAGTTCGAGGCCAACCTGAGACTACATAGTGAATTCCAGGTCAGCCTGAGCTAGAGTGAGACCCTACCTCGGAAAACCAAAACAAACAAACAAAAAAACCATAAAACACTAGGGTGTGAGATCAGAACAGTAGACAACTTACAAGATAAGAGGGCAGGAAACCATGACCTGAGCACTGTTAGGCAAGGAAGGGATAATGGCTGGGCAGTTTCTTGAGGAATGTGGATAATTCACTTCCTTATGTATCTGTCACCATCCTGCTGTCCTTGACTCCATATTGGGACCAGTCTGACCTAACAAAGTTATTATAATAAGCATTAAACTGTTGGGCCCTGCCCAGTGTGAAGCCGAGTGGTTAGCCCAGCCAGTCTTGGCCTACTCCCGGTGAGGCCTAATCGAGCTTCCAGAGCCTGAGTAGAGTTTTGTGACCTGCCCTTGAAGTGACTCAGCACCTAAGCTGAAACTGCCTCCACCCAGCTGCTGCTAACATGATGAAATACTATTGGCCCTTTACCTTTTTCTCATCCCCTCTTCCCGCCCCCTTCCTCAAAATATATAAATACCTCCCGTGACAATAAACGGAGAGATTCCTGCCTTAGACGGTCTCCGCGACACAATGTGGTTTTTCTCCCCAGTGTTTTAGTGGGGGGAGGGGTTTGAGTCGCCGACACCTGCCTTCTCGCTCAGCCTCAAGAGAAGCGGCTGGCCCGGTTCTCTCTCTCTTCTGCTCTACCTGCCGGTGGTGGAGGGAAAAAACCCCGGCATCTGGCGCCCAACGTGGGGCGCAACAACTGGTGCCCCATGTGAGGACGTGTGAGGATTCAAAACAGACTACGGACTGCCGACATGACAAAGAAAAAATTCAAAATTAAGCTGACGGGCTAATCGTACTGCTGACGGGTGTATCCTCATAAGTTATGAGGTAATCTTCATATTTAATATTCTAACCTTTACTTCTATAATCTGTGCTTGCTTCAACTTCCTTTCTCTTTCCTTTCATTTCCGGTTTGCTGCCATTTCTAAATGCCAGTTCATGGCGGATACACCACGTGGGTAGACCTAGAGGAGACTTTAAACGTTTTGCCTCCTCATTTAAATAAAAACTCTGTCCCAAACTTCAACATCTCTTGTTCTTTTCTCTTTCCTCTCATTTCCAGGTTTCCGACAGACCGCTTCTGCGGTGCCGCCATTTTTGTCCTGCCCCCTCATTTGAGTGGGGGCGCCATCTTAGAAGCATCATTTCATGGTGGACGCACCATGTGGGCAGACCTAAAAACGAAACTCACCACGTGGGTAGAGACTCACCACGTGAACAAACCTAAAAAACTCACCACGTGGGCAAACCTAGAGGAGGCTCACCACGTGGGCAAACCTGGAGAACTCTCAAAGTGTCCTGCCCCTCATTTGAGTGGGGGCGCCATCTTAGAAAAATTCTACAACATGTTTAGCTATTTTTTGGGACCTTGTGCTTATGTTGTATTCTTATGTATTACTGTTACCCTGATTTTAAGGATACTCTTCCCTCAACTTTATAACATGGGACAATCCTTATCTAAGCCAAATCCTGCCTTAGGGTCACTACAGATTCTGCTCAAAAGTAAAGGCCTTAATCTATCTGATAACCAGGCCCTCTAGATATGGGGCTGTTTACTCAAGATTGCTCCCTGGTTGCCTGAGAGTAATCTTTTTGACTGGGACACCTGGGATAAAATTAAAAATGTGATTTAAAAAAAGCTCAGATAGAAAAAGGGGAGATCCACACTTTGGAGGCCCTCCCGACTGTGTTGGCCTTAAAGGGCTGTTTTCCACCTCAACCTCCAAGGTCGAAAGGTGATACCCTGACCCAGGAAGGGAGAGAGAACAATCTCAGCCCCTCGTGCCAGCCTGAGTCCTCAGATCCTTTTGAGAATGCTCCTTGGCCCTCTAAAGGTCCATCACACCCATACCCCCCTACTAATCCTTTTCTGAGTGCCTCTGCCCCTCCACCCTACCATGGGGATGACGCCCGGGGGAAAAATAATCGATCTCTTCCCTGTTAACGTTAATCCCGGCGGTAACCGCCCTGCAGCCTGGTATCCTTGGGAAGCTCACAATTTAAAAGATCTTAAAAAGGCTGTCTCAGAGGACAGGCCTAACTCCCCCTGGGCAGAGACCATCCTTCAGGGTTTGGTTCATTATCATTGTACCAACCAAGATTGGAATAACCTTGCTAAAGCTGTTCTCTCTGGCTCTCTGTACATAAAATGGTGTGCTTTTTTTTTCAGGATGAGTGTCAACTTCAAGCTGAGCGAAACCAAGCCACTCAGCCCCCAGTACCAATCACCTTTGGAATGCTCTCAGGCACTGCTGACCAGTTCTCTACCGGTCTTCAGCAGGCCGCCATTCCTGATCCATACCAAGATCAAGTACGGGCTTTGGAAATGGCTGCATGGAAAAAGATAGAGGAGGGCCCCTCTAAAACCTCCATTACAGGAGTCACCCAAAAGATCGGTGAGGATTTGGCCACTTTCATAGAGAGGGTCGTAAAAAGCCTACAAAGAAAGTTCCCCCCTGACCCCCTGCGAGACCAATTTGCAAAAATGCTGGTCTGGGAAGGCATGATAGGCGATCATAAGTTGGCCTGCGCTGGACTCAAGGACCGCTCTATGAGTAGATGGGTTGTAGCCACCCAAGATGTAGGGTCCCCCTCTCATCAGATTAAAGTTATGACATCAGCCTTACAGTCTTCTCGCTGTGAGGACATGGCTACACTAGAATGTGCCCTCCAACAGGTCTCAGGGGGAAGGGGATGATCTTGCTTTGGGTGAGGCAAAGAGGGTCATTTTAAAAAGAAATGCCCCAATAGGAAAAGCACCCCAATAACTCCCTCAACCCCTAACTTGCCCCGCACGCCATGTCCTCAATGCAAAAAGGGATTTCACTGGGCCAGAGATTGCAAATCCAAGTTTAGCCTTCAGGGTGAACTTCCCCAGGGGCTATCCCCAGCCCCATTAAATAAGGGGAAGAAGGTAATCAAAACACACTGGACTGTGCCTTTGACACACGGACTTAGACCAAAAATAAACCTAACAGTCGGTGGAAAAACTTTCAAATTTCTCATTGAAACTGGGGCTGACCGTACTGTGATTTAAAAAAGAGGAGGTCCCTCCCTCCTGGCAGTTGATCTCGGGTCTGCCCTAACTGGGTGTGGGCGGACAATCTACATCATGAAAAACTGCTAACTGGCAGACCTGGATTGACCCTAACAATAATAGTGGGGAGGTGTGCCCTCTAGTGGTGTCGGGCCTAACAGCCAACCTCCTAGGCCAGGATATACTTGGGAAAGCTGAAGCTTATATTACTACTAATCATAGGGCTTTCTGTGAAGATAGACTTGACCAGAAAAAAAATAAACAGTTTGAGAAAGAAAGGACCTGCCATCCTAACTATAGGATGATCCTCATTTTAAAAAAATTAAACAAAAACATTCTCAGGTTCACCCCCAATCCTAAGAGCCACTGCTCACCCACCAGTACCTAAGATTCAATGGGTGCCTGGGGACCCCATATGGGTCGAGCAGTGGCCTATACCTACCCATAAACTAAAACAACTTCATATACTCGTTAAACAACAATTGGCTTCAGGACATGTGTGACCTTCAACAAGTCCTTGAAACTCTCCAGTTTTTATTATAAAAAAACCTAATGGCTCTTGGATTTGAAAAAAATAAATAAAAAATAATGCCTTTTGGGACTCCCCAGAGAGGGCTCCCTTGGATTCCAGCCATTCCCAACACCCATTACTTAACCATTATCGATATTAAAGATTGTTTTTTCTCTATTCCATTACATCCAGATGATGTAAAAAAATTTACATTCTCCATACCCTCAACAAATTTCATAGACCAGACCTAAGGTTTGAATGGACCGTCTTACCTCAAGGCATGGCTAACAGCACCCCCATTTGTCAATATTACATGTCTCATATCTTTTCTTCCTTGATTAATCATCCTAACGTTTTATTCTACATTTATATGGATGATATTATTTTAGGTCATTCCAACTCATCTGATCTCCAAGACCTTACTGCTAAATGCCTTGCCATTTTACAGGCCAATGATTTTAAAGTGGCTCCAGAAAAGGTACAGACTGCCTCTCCCTTCAAAATTTTGGGCTCCAGGTTATTCCTTGATACTGTTTCTCCTGTCAAACCCCAACTCCATATTAAAAAATTCTATACTTTGCCTCAACTCCAAAAGATGCTGGGGGAAATTAATTAAATGAGGCCCTGGATACCCATAACTACTGAGGAACTGTCCCCTTTATTTGACCTCTTAAAGGGTCTTACTCTCTCCTCTCAGATAACCTTGCCCCCTCGTCATGAACAAATTCTACATAAGGTACAACGGGCTATTGATGCTGCTGTCCTAAAGAGGTTTGATCCTAACTTACCTATCTCCCTCTGTATTTTCTCTGGGGAAACATTATACACTGCGCTGTTAGCCCAGGAAGGAAAACCCATCCAATGGATTCACCTCTCCCTTGGTGGAGTCCCCAGAGATTACTCTATAACTAACAAGATTACAGACTACATTATAAAGAGCAGGGACACCTCTGTCCGATTGTTTGGCACAGAGCCTCATGTCATTGTCACCCCCTTTAAGGTAACAGACTTCACTTGGCTTCAGAGAAATAACAACAGGGTTGCTATGGCCCTTGAGGGGTTTCTGGGTATAACTGATTGTCACTATGGTCCTTATAGATAGATGAGCTCCTTCTCTAGGTTGGAATGGAGACCCCCCAGACTTTTTTTAATCTAAACACAACCCTGATTTTCTTACCGTATTCACTGATGGGGGGCACTTGGGAGCTTCCCTAGTTGTTTGCCCTCCCCTAAGGAGGGGAGAAAAGCCTATGCCCATAAAGTCAATCTCCCATGAGGTCACAGGATCAACACAATTCAAAAAACTATTTCCTGTCATTTTGGATTTGGACACTATTCAGGAGCCATTTAACTTATTTTCTGACAGCCTTTATGTTGTTAACCTGTTACCCAACCTAATTGAGGCCCATATTAGACTAGACTCCAATATTATAACCCCATTGATGATTCAAGCCCGCTCCCTACTTAAACAAAAAATTAACCCCATTTTCCTTCAACATCTCAGAGGCCATCAAAATTTACCAGGATTCCTCTCTAAAAGAAATGATTTGGCTGACAAACTGGCCTCTCAGCCTGAATGTAATACAGTCTCAAAAGCTACACACTTCCACTTATTAACTCATATAAATTGGAGGGACCTTAAACATAAATATCCCCATGTGCCAGTCAAGGACCTTAAAAAAATTGTCCGAACTTAGAAATTCTGTCAGCCTTTCCTCCAGGTACCTCCTCTTCAAACTACAGGAGCCAATCCTCGAGGACTATGCCCTAATCACCTTTGACAGATTGACATTACTCACTATTCTCCATTTGGAAAACTTAAATATATTTTTCTCTCAGTTGATACTTTCTCCCATGCTTGCTGGGCATCAACACATGCTGGGAAAAAAACTAAACATGCTATTAGCCATATGCTTCAATACTTTGCCACCCTTGGATTGCCAGATCAAATCAAAACTGATAATAGTACTTGCTTCATAAGCAGGACTTTTATAGATTTCCTCCAAACCTAAAAAATCTCACTTTCCACAGGCATCCCATATAACCCACGGGGCCAAGCCATTGTGGAAAGATATCATCAAACTTTCAAATCTCAATTACAAAAACAAAAGGGGGAATCCCTACCCCCACATGACCAACTAAAAAAGGCATTATTAACCCTAAATATTTTAAATTTTTCTAAAGAAGATAGACACTTGTCCCCTTTTCAAAAACATTGGACCTCAGCTGTCACCTACAGCTCCATCTGGGTCAAATGGAGGGACCTATTAACTGGGGCCTGGAAGGGACCTGACCCCCTCCTCACAGCAGGGAGAGGATTTGGATGTGTCTTTCCTCAAGAGGAAAAAAGACCTATTTGGGTACCGGCAAGAGACTTAAAATATTTACCCCAACAAGGGGATGATAATAATCAATTCTCCAGGGAGTGTACCACCCCTGAGAACTATGCCTCTGTTTCTTCCCCAGGAACAACTGAAGGTGTGGATGCTACTAGACCCGAATGAAACCAGAAAAGCTCCAGAAAGATTTACAGAAGAGGAGTCGGGACTTCTAAGACAACCTGCTGTAGACGAGCTTACATGGCTTTTTATCCCACCTTCTCCCTCCCCTTGGACCCCTCCTTCTTCTTGCTCTTTACCCTACCTTCTCCCTCCCCCTGAACCCCTCCTTCTTCTTATCCTCACTCTCGGGCCCTGTGTAATTAATAAGATTACACAATTCATTCACCAACAGCTTGAGGCAATTAAACTTCATCAGGTCAAGGCACCACAGTTTTGCGACTCAAAGGCAATGGCTTTTCCACTTACTGGCTATCCACCTAACATCCCTCCCCCGCCCTCCATCAAACCAATGATGGGTAAGATCTCAGACAGGCTGAGACAACCTAAGACAGGGCGTGGAGTGGTCAACGGGCTAGAGGTATGGTGCTCAGTAACGGGTAAGATTCCCAGAGGGGGACAACCTAGGACAGAGGCCATAGCCATCCACTATTCTTACAAAAACAAAAGGGGGAAATGTTGGGCCCTGCCTGGTGTGAAGCCAAGTAGTTAGCCCAGCCAGTCTTGGCCTACTCCCAGTGAAGCCTAGTCGAGCTTCCAGAGCCTGAGTAGAGTTTTGTGACCTGCCCTTGAAGTGACTCAGCACCTAAGCTGAAACTGCCTCCACCCAGCTACTGCTGACGTGATGAAATACTATTGGCCCTTATACCTTTCTCTCATCCCCTCTTCCCGCCCCCTTCCTTAAAATATATAAATACCTCCCGTGACAATAAACGGAGAGATTCCCACCTTAGACGGTCTCCGCGACTCAATGTGGTTTTTCTCCCCGGTGTTTCAGTGGGGGGAGGGGTTTGAGTCGCCCACACCCACCTTCTCGCTCAGCCTCAAGAGAAGCGGCTGGCCCGGTTCTCTCTCTCTTCTGCTCTACCTGCCGGTGGTGGAGGGAAAAAACCCCGGCATTAAACCTATCTAAATTTTGACCTTTTAATTGAGTCTGTAAGGAAATCTAAAATAAGAGTTCAATTTTGAATTTCTTTTGTAATAAACAAATCTGCAGGACTTCTGGGTAATATGGCAGTATAGGAGCCATGCCAAACCAGCCCAGGGAGGGATTTAAGCAAAACCACAGCAAAATACACTCTTCTGAAAAGTGAAGGAGTATAGGTTTTTCTAAGACACAGCGGAGAAGCAGGAGAGACCAAGATCCAGAAAGGAGGAAGATAGCCAGAATCCCACTGAGGACCTTGTGGGCCCAATCCATGGTGACCATGATACCTGCGATCTGTGTGCCCAGTGCCACCCACCATGTGCACCGTGGGACTTTTCTACCTCATCAGCCTCCTTGCAGATTCCAGAAATCTAAAGAAAAGTCAGCTGAGATCAACTAAGGAGCTACTGAAAGAGATATAGTGGGATGGTGTGAGCAACTCCAGGCTTCCTGAACTCTCCCATCACCCAACAATCAGAACTGCAAACCTCTGGCATTCAGCCCCCAGCAGCAATGCATCTAGAATAGCTGAATAGAGGTCCAGCTCCACAGCACAACACAGAGCGATCAAAGTGGGCACTTGGCATTGGTGAAACTGGAAGCCACACCAAAAGGTAATGAGGCTGACTGACAAAAAAAAAAAAAACAGGTACATAGGCCTGCATTGTAAGTGCTAATCTCCTTTCCATGTCAGGGCAAGTTATGGGTTACATATTTTTGGTTGGCTTTACCAATTTCAAATAAGCTGTACTTGGGGGTTGAATATTGTTGCATTTAATGCTAACAGATTTATAGGGCCTTTGTCTTTTGCTTCTGTCATTATTGGGGCAGGGTCAGATCCAGATCCAGGATGGCCTAGAACCCAATTCAGAACAGAATTCTCTACCTCCTAGCTGACAGAATTAAGGGTGTAGAGCAACACAAACCCTTGGGAATTTTGGCCTTATGTATGTTTTAATCCCCACACTTGTATACTCTGTGCTGGTTTTTATTGGATGTGTATATTGCTCAGTTGAAGTTTAGAATTTGCCAGTATGTTGTTTCACCCAGTCCACTAGAATAGTTGCTTAGCAAGCAAACTCAACACCTAGGATTACTTCTGTGGTTGGATTAGGTAATAGAAAGATATGAATGGGAATTCCAAGATATCCAGGACTCTATGAAAAGATCAAACATAAGAATTAAGGGTATAGTAGAAGGAGAAGAATTTCAATACAGAGGCTAAGTTAGGTGTTTTCAACAAAATCATAGAAGAAAAATTTCCCCAAATTGGGAAAGAAATGCCAATACAGATACAAGAAGCTTTTAGAACACCAAAGAGACAATACCTAGAAAGAACCTCTCCTCCTTGTGTTATAATTAAACTACTAAACATGCAAAGAAAAGAAAATATGTTGAAAGCCGTTAGAGAGAAAAAGTAAGTGACCTACAAAGGCAAGCCTATCAGGATCACAGCAGATTGCTCAACACAAACTTTAAAAGCCAGAAGGGCTTGGAATAATGTATTCCAAGTTCTGAAAAACACAAACTTTCAACTAAGATTACTTTATCCTGCAAAGCTATCTATCCAAATTGATGGAGAAATAAGGACATTCCACAACAAAAACAGGCTAAAGAAATTCATGACAACTAAACCAGCTCTACAGAAAATACTTGAAGGAATCCTTCATGCTGAAGAGAAAGCAAAACACACACAGGGGGAAATAGGAAAAAATAAACCATACTCAAATAACAGATACAATAAGTGAGTGAAGGGAAAACAGGAAGCACTACAAGACAAGAAGAATGGTGAGCATAAATACATATTTTTCAATAATAACTTTAATATCAATGGCCTCATTACCCCAACCAAAAGACACAGATTTACAGACTGGATTAAAAGGCAGGATTCTGCAATCTGTTGCCTCCAGGAAACTCAGCTCTCAATAAAAGATAGAAACCTTCTTAGGGTGAAAGGATGGTAAATGGTATTTCAAGCATATGGGCCTAAGAAACAAACAGGGGCTGCTATCCTATTATCTGACAGGATAGAATTCAAACCATCATTAGTGAGGACAGATAAAGTAGGTCATTTTATACTGATTAAAGGAACACTCCAACAGGAGGACATTATAATCCTAAACATATATATACCTAACATGGGGGCTCCCAATTTAATCAAACAAACATTATTAGACTTAAGGTCAGAGATAACACCAAGCACAATTGTAGTGGGTGACTTCAATACCCCACTCTCATCACTGGACAGGTCATCCCAGCAAAGAATAAACAGAGAGACATCTGGATTAAATGATGTCATGGAACAAATGGACCTAACAGATATATACAGAACATTCCATCCAAATGCTGCAGAATATTCATTTTTCTCAGCAGCACATGGAACATTCTCTAAAATAGAACATGTATTAGGACACAAATCAAATTTTAACAAATACAGGAAAACTGAAATAATCCCTTGTATTCTATCTGACCACAATGGGATTAAACTGCAAATGAGCAAAAAAAAAAAAAAAAAAAAAAAAAAAAAAAAAATACAGAGCATACTGAAACAGAGACTAAACAGTACAATATTGAATGATGAATGTGTCATTGAAGAAATTAAAAAGGAAATCAATACATTAATAGAATCAAATGATGATGAGAATACAACATACCAGAACCTTTGGGACACAATGAAGGCAGTCCTAAGAGGGAAATTTATAGCCCTAAGTGCCTATATTAAGAAATTAGAGGGGTCACAAGTAAACAATTTAATGCTTCACCTTAAGGCATTGAAAAGAGAAGAACATGGTAAAGCAAAAATTAGTAGATGGGGCCGGGCATGGTGGCACATGCCTTTAATCCCAGCACTTAGGAGGCAGAGGTAGGAGGATTGCCATGAGTTCAAGGCCACCCTGAAACTACGTAGTTAATTCCAGGTTCAGTATGAGAGGAAGGACAAGTTCTTTGTCCCTAGATCCACAGGCAAGACACAGCTGAGATTAGGACAAAGGGAGCCCAGACCTCCAGTCCCACCTCTGCTAGTAAGCACCAGCCCAGAGCAGCTGGTCACTTATGCCTTCCACAACCTGTACATCACAAAATACAAAGTCATCATTAGCCTATTCTATTCAAACATAAAATGGAACACTCACTCAGGACTATGGAACTAAATAGAGAGTTCTCAGAAGAAGAAATACAGATGGTATATAAACATTTAAAAAAGTGTTCTGCATCCTTAGCCATCAGGGAACTGCAAATTAAAACTACTCTGAGATTCCATCTCACTCCTGTCAGAATGGCTACCATCAAGAAAACAAATGACAATACGTGTTGGCATGGATGCGGAAAAAGAGGAACACTTCTACACTGTTGGTGGGAATGTGATCTGGTCCAGCCATTGTGGAAATCAGTGTGGAGGTTATTGAGACACCTAAAAATAGATTTACCATATGATCCAGCTATAGCACTCCTAGGCATATATCCGAAGGACTCTTCTCACTACCTTAGAGATACTTGCACAACCATGTTTATTGCTGCTCTATTCACAATAGCTAGGAAATGGAACCAGCCTAGATGTCCCTCCACAGATGAATGGATAATAAAGAGGTGGTACATTTACACAATGGAGTTCTAGTCAGCAGTAAAGAAAAATGAAATTATAAAATTTTCTGGGAAATGGAGGGATCTGGAAAGGATTATACTAAGTGAGGTAACCCAGGCTCAGAAAGCCAAACATTGCATGTTCTCTCTCATATGTGGAGGATCCTAGTTACAAATGTACAGACTTGTGTGTGAGCTGGAACCAAAAATTGGTAGCAGAGGCCAGTAAGCTAGAAAAAGCTTATAAAGGAGGGAGGAGAGGGAAGGACTTAATGGAATGGTGTTATGCGTATGAAATAGAAGAACAGATTATAGGCAGGGGAAAGGCCTAAGCAAGGCCAGGGGAAGAGAATGTATAAAAGAAGGTCAGGGGGAGGGTCAATCAAAATTCAAGATATTTTGAATAAGACTAATGTAAACCTGCTTTTTGGAAAAATGGCACATCTAGAAGCTGTAGATTGTTACTAAAAATTTTCAGTGCCTGGGATGGGATACTTTCCAATGAGTTGTTGGGCAGGGGAGGACCCTGTTGCCTCCAAAACATTACAGGCTATTGCCAAGGTACTTGGTTTCCCTTGAGAAACAGATGGTAAGACTCTATTGCTGAAGACCTTACTTTCCTGAGTATCAAGGTCACTGAGAAATCAAGCTGGAGCTGAGGTGAAAACCTTCTCCCTCTAGACCAGCCAACTGAAAGCTGGAACAAGCTGCACTGCATGTATCCATATGGGAGACAGAAATCATCAGTGGTGAAAAAAGTAGACACTGGTAACTTCATGTTTGGCAAGATGGGTCAAATGACCAAATGGATGCAATAGTGGCATGTCTGCTGTTGGGGAAACTAACTGCTCCCTAATTGGAATGAAGGCCCACTCTATGGGAGGGAGTACATGTCTGGTACTGATAAAACTAATCAAAAGTCTATGGCAGGGGAGGTCATGAGCCTTAGGGGTATAAAGCCTGCTCTTGTCTGGCTAAATGCATGTATTATTCCTACCAAGCTTCCCTGAAAGCATTACACTTAATGTTCATATTCACATATTAATGCTACTCTCACTTCTGGTTAGAGAAGCTTTTCTTTTCATATGGCGATGACCACTGGGATGATCCAAAAGGCAACATAGTGCTGAGAAGGGATGGAGGAATGTCCAGCACTAAAACATCTCTAACACACCTTGCAAGGCTCAGGGTCCATTGCAGAAGAGGGGGCAGAAAGAATGTAAGAGCCAAAGGAAGGGTACTACTCCTTACAATGCAATTGTCCAGACAGAAATTGGCCTCAATAGCCATGACCTCACAGTGTCTAGCAATACCTTCGCAACACCCTCATAATAGGAGGAAAAGATGATGACATCACATTAAAAGAGAAACTAATGGAGAGAGGGAGGGGATATGATGGAGAGTGGAGTTTTGAAGGGGAATGTGGCAAGGGGAGGGAAATATCATGGTTTATTGTCTGTAAGCATAGAAGTTGTCAATAAAAAAGAAAATAAAAAATCTGACTATTGTTGTAACTGCAGTTTTGGGTTTAAACTTGACAACCAAAAAAAAAAAAAAAAGAACAAGGTGAAAACCTAGAAGGCTGACTGACTTAGCATCACTTTTTTAAAAATTATTATTATTTTTATTGAAAACTTTTATGCTTACATACAAAAAACCCCACCTAATATTTCCCTCCCCTCCCCCCATTCCACTTTAGAACTCCAGTCTCCATCATATCCCTCCCTCTCTCCATTAGTCTCTCTTTTAATTTGATGTCATCATCTTTTTCTTCTATTTTGAGGGTCTTGCGGAGGTATTGCTGGGCACTGCAAGGTCATGGATATGGAGGCCAATTTCTGTCTGGGCAGTTGCATTGTAAGAGGTCGTACCCTTCCTTTGGCTCTTCCATTCTATCCGCCCCCTCTTCCGCAATGGTCCCTGAGCCTTGGAGGGTGTGAGGGAGGTGTTTCAGTGCAGGGCACTCCTCCATCCCTTCTTCTCAGCACTATGTTGCCTTTTGGGTCATCCCAGTGGTCATTGCCATCTGAAAAGAGAAGCTTCTCTAACCAGAAGTGAGAGTAGCGTTAATATGTGAATATGAACATTAAGTGTAGTGCTTTCAGGGCATCTTGGTGGGAATAATATATACATTTAGTCAGACAAGAGCAGGCTTATACCCCTAAGGCTCATGACCTCACCTACCATAGACTTTTACTTAGGTTTTTCAGTACCAGGTATGTATTCCCTTCTATAGAGAGGGCCTTTAGTCCAATTATGGAGCAGTTGGTTACCCCAAGAGTAGACATGCCACTATTGCACCCGTTCAATCATTGGGCCTGTCTGGCCAAGCTTGAATATTCAGTGTCCACTGTTTTCACAGCTGATGACTTCTGTCTCCCATACGCTGCATGCAGTACAGCTTTTTCCAGCTTTCAGTTGGCTGGTGTACAGGGAGAAGATTTTCTGCTCCA
Organism: Orientallactaga sibirica; assembly: GCA_036365145.1. Taxonomy (NCBI): domain Eukaryota; kingdom Metazoa; phylum Chordata; class Mammalia; order Rodentia; family Dipodidae; genus Orientallactaga; species Orientallactaga sibirica. The sequence goes on from JAEOAD010000020.1 coordinate 2,960,748, forward strand.
CACCAGCTTGCTTTCTCAGTGACCTTGCCTCTCAGGCAAGAGATGTCTTCAGCAATAGGGTCTTACTATCTGTTTCTCAAGGGAAACCAAGGGCTTTGGCAAAAGCCTTTAATGTTTTGGAGGCTACCGGGACCTCCTTGGCCAACAACTCACTGGAAGGTTTCCCATCCCAGGTACTGAAAATTTTCTAGTAACAGTCTACAGCTTCTAAATGTGCCCTTATTCAAAAAAAAAGTAATTTTACATAAGTCTTATTCACAATATCTTGAAATTAGATTGACCCTCTCCCTGCCCTTCTTTTATGCATTCTCTTCCAATGGTTTCTCTTAGGCCTTTCCCCTCCCTGTAATCAGTTCTTCTACTTACATATGTGCAATACCATACACTTAAGTCCTTCCCTTTCCTCCCTCCCTTATAGCCTTTTACCAGCTTACTGGTTTCTGGTACCTATTTTTGGTTCCAGTTCACACACAAGTCTATACATTGGTAGCTAGGATCCACATATGAGAGAGAACATGTGATGTTTGGCTTTCTGAGCCTGGGTTACCTCACTGAGTTAATACATCTATTTGTTTGTATACAGATATAGTGGCTTTAGTCTTTTTGTCTAAACTGGTTTATACACAAACTTGATCCTGATACAGAAATCTATAGCAATTAATCTGATATACCATATTTAGGATTACTTTTATCAACATAAACCAATTTTGTCTCGTTATTCTTGTTACCCATGTCTAAATGAAGCTTTGACCACATATATCTAATAGTTTAGTTTTAAATTACATTGTTTATAAATTACAGATTCTAACATTACACCTTGGGTCTAACTCACTTTGACTCTAGAATTGTTAATTCAGCACCTCCAAAATTGAGAAAGCACAGTTTACACAGTTATTAGAAAATGATAACTCATCTCCCTAAAAACAAAGGTTATAATTAATAAAGTTAGATTATGTTTTTTTATAAAACAGAAGTTATAAACACAACAATGACCAGTTAGTAGAATTTATAAAATGAAAAATCAGTAACTAATAAATTTATTAGTTAAAAAAAATTAAGACTCAGTTTTTCTAGTAGTTAAAATTTTAACAGAAGCATTACCAACTTAATGAAACATTTGAGAGCAGTTTTATAACTGTCACCATGGGCAAAACAATATCAGTGAATTGAATTTTAGATTTATAAGTTGTTGAATTGAGACTTTTCTTTCTATAATCCTGTGAGTCACATTTTAAAAGCATGGATTTGTAAATGCAGGTGAAACTTGATAACTACCCTGGAGCTAATGTAACCCACTGGTTGTTGTCCACTTGTTATATTCATTTTCTCTGCCTCACAAATGGCTGAGAACTGTATTCTAACAAGGCATTAGTGATGTTAGACAAGAGAGACATTGAGAAAGAACCAACACTATATGCTATTTGTGTGGATGCCATATGGTTTTAAACATGCATGGGGTTTGAGTTGGGGGGGCAATCTATTTCTCAGAATCCAGCTTACCATGATTTTAAACAGCATGTTACAATTAATATAAGTTACATTACAGTGAGCTAGAAACAATCATCCAAGTAGCTCTAACCACTGAGTAAATCTACAAGTACCTAGGTGACTAGCTTTCAGCTTTTATGTGGCCAACTTTAGGACCCAGCTTGTTCTCTAAGCCTGTGTTGTGAGCTTCCTGCCCAACTATAATCTTGTCTCAATATCTATCTCTTGTAATGATAGGAGAGAAGGATATTTTTTGAGAAGGACTGTGAGCCTTAGTAGGCTTTGGGTCCTGGGATAAGGAGGACAAGAAGGCAGAGATGTCTCTTTCTATTCTAGAGGTGGCTGTACCTGTAAGAGGATTTTATTAGCTTGCTTTGATGTGGGTGCAGCTAGGAGAATTGAATCTATATCTTTACCTGAGATTTATAATTTCTTGTCTTTGCTATTCTCTAGCTTAGATCTGTCTAGTAAGTAGTATGTTGTAGGGTCTCAGCTTGTGTGGCTGGCTGTGGCATGGGGCCTCTCTGCCACCATCCTTCTGCTATTTGCCATCTAGGATGGGTCACAACTTTTCTGTGTTTGTGCACCCAGATCATAGAGCTTTATATGTGCCTAAGGCTGTAAAGAGAGCAAAATGTTATTATTTCCTTACATCAAGCTTATAGAAACACTTGCTTGAACAGGTGGGGATGGTAAATAAACAGGATGCTCTGCTGTTCTGAATAACATTACCCCTCACCCCAGGAGCTTCACAGACCTATTCACAGGTTTGTTTAATCTTCTAAAAATGGAATGCCCCTGCTATAATGCATGGAATTCCCCTTTATATTTGAAGTTACTTTTATGGCTGTAACTGCAACATGTGAATTGTGATTTATCATTTAACTCCCATCCTGTCTTTGCAATAAACATCGTGTAATTTTTTTCCAATAAAAGCTGACACACCAAACAATTCAATGTTGCATCCTGACTGTGGATGTAGCCCTGGTGTGCACAAGCTTTTTTTCTTTTTCTTTTCTTTTCTCTCTTTTTTACCCTATAAAACTTTGCCTCACATTCCATGAGTTGATGGTCTTACTGTGCAACACTGGACCCCATAACAAGGTGTGGTATGTGGTGTGTACACAGGAGGGGGTGGAGATTAGGAGTCTCTCCCTTACTCAGGTGCCAGCCTGGTCAGCCAACTTGCAGTGACTTAAGACATCTTGCTTTAGGGCCTCATGTATAAACCCCATGCTCAGTCACCTCCTATTATGGGAGGTGAGTGCCTGTTTAAGTGAAATGACCTCAGAGGAAATGCAGGTTTGGGCCCACTCAGATTCTGTGGCCCCACAGCTGTGGACCCATCTTTTCAATCTCACATTCACATTCATATTCAGTTACTGACTAGCCCCCTGGGGGCCTTCTTACTTGGTTTGGTCAGCTACTCATTCCTTATCTCACTCTGCCATTCAGGTGCTCTGGTCTGGGGCTCCACAGTCCTTCTTTCTGCCTCCTGGAGGAGACCCTGAATCAGTAGGGGCTGCACACTTCTCCATTTCAGGGCCCACAGTGGGCTGAAAAGCCAGGAAACTGCAGTCCCTTTTACCCAACAAGAGGTCTGGAAGGTTTATTTAGGCTAGTGGGCTGACACCTGGATCTCTCTGTAATGGTGCCAGCCCCAGCTTAGGTTTGTAAGGGAATTTATACAAAAGCATATGCATGGCAGTTGAGCAAATGGGTTACAAAAGATTACAAGAATGTAACCGTTTGGTAAACAAAGATTACAATAGGGTATATGTGGCAGTTAACAGTTAAACCTGCAATAAACTACAAGAGGAGTGAGGGAAGACTCCCTGTTTATCCTTCCTCATTCTTTTGTTGTTTCATCTTGGGGGCTTTTCCATTGTTCAAGCTTTTTGGCAGGTTTCTACCACCATTACAGTCTGGGACCATTGCTAACTTCATTTTATCACTGAAAAAACTAATGTTTAGGGACTGGAGAGATGGATCAGTGGTTAAGATGTTTGCCTGTGAAGCCCAAGGGCCCAGGTTCAATTCCCCAGGACCCACATAAGCTTATAAATAAATAGTTTTTTTTAAAAACTAAGGTTTAAACAGTCGTGTCATGCTTAAGATCACATAACTTCAGTTTCTCACTTCACATTCATTTACTCATTTGATAAACTTTTTTGGAGTCTATGACTAGCCATGTTGCTGCCTGAGAACTTACAGCATAGCTGAGTAGGGATTCATGAAAGCAGACAGTGGGTGCTGGGTATTGAGAGTGAATGGAGGCTTGCAGGCAGATCAGTCCAGTCAGGCACCCAATGAGCACATAAGCCTTACTGACCTTAGTTCCATCTGGTCCTTTAGTCCATCCAAACTGATCTGTCTTTACTATAAATTAGTCCAATCACACTAAGTTATTTCTTCATTCACCCACTAATTATTTTTGAGGGCCTGTGGGATTAAATCACAGTGGAAATTAAATCAGACAGAAATTTTAGATCTTTTTAAAAAAGATTTATTTATTTATTTATTCATTTATCAGGGAGAGAGAGGGGAAGGGAGTGTAAGAATGGGAGAGCCAAGGCCTCTAGCCAGTGCAAACAAACTCCAGATACATGTGCCACCATGTGTATCTGGCTTACATGGGACCTGGAGATTCGAACTGGGGTCCTTAGATATCGCAGACATGTGCCTTAACTGCTAAGCAATCTCTCCAGCCCATTTTTATTTTATTTTATTTTATTTTATTTTATTTTATTTTATTTTATTTTATTTTATTTTATTTTATTTATTTATATATTTGAGACCGGAGAGAGGGAGAGAGAAAAAGAGAGGGAGAGTTAGATCTTATATAAAAAGAGAAACAGAGAGCCGGGCATGGTGGCGCATGCTTTTAATCCCAGCACTTGGGAGGCAGAGGTAGGAGGATCGCTGTGAGTTCAAGGCCACCCTGAGACTACATAGTTAATTCCAGGTCAGCCTGGGCCAGAGTGAGACCCTACCTGGAAAAACCAAAAAAAAAAAAAAAAGAGAGAGAGAGAGAAACAGAGAAGAGACAAAGGATGGTTAATATATATATTTAATATGGAAATGTTCTTTCAATTTTTGAGAGATTCCTCCAAAAAATTAAGCACAAAATTACTAAATGAATGAGAAATTCCACTTTTATTTATATATAGAAATAAACTGAAAACAGTTCTTCAACTCATGTGGAAATGTTCATAGCAATTCTACTTCAACTCATATGGGGAAATGTTCATAGCAATTCTATTCTCAATAGCCAAAAGGTGAGGAAAACACAGATATCCATTAATGGTGAATGGATAAGCAAAGTGTGATGTATTCTTCCAATGGGATGGTATTGAGTCATATAAAGAAAACAAGGTACTGGTAAAGACTATTTTATGGATGAATCTGAAAACATACTAACTAAAGAAGCTAAACACAAACTCCTTTAATAACTAATGATTCGTTTAGTAAGAAATACCCTGAATAGGTCAATCCATAGACACAGGAAGGCTAGTGGTTCCTAGTTGCTGAGGCAGGGCAAAATAGTGAATGACAGCTTAATGGGTAGAGAATACTCTTGGGGTATAAAATGTTTTGGAACTAGTTAGTGCTCATGATCTAAATCCCCTCCCCCTACAAAAAAAGAACACCATATCCTAATATTATCACCTTGAAGATTAGGAGTTCAATACATGGAAGACACATTCATAAAACAGCAGTTATACATTAGTTACTGTATTAGTGAGGGTTCTCTAGAGGAACAGAACGGATAGAATGAATTGTATTAAAAGGGAATTTATTGGATTAGCTTACACAGTCCAGCAATAGCAGGTTGCAGGTTCGAGAGTCAAGAAACCCGGTAGCTGCTCAGTCCATGAGGCTGAAGGCCTCAGCAGTCCCAATCAGGCACTGAAGGCCTGGAAGCTTCCTGGAGAGATGCTGCTCTTCAGCCTACCCTGGTCTTCAGTCCACACTGGAAAGCAGCAAATACCAAGCAGCAAGTACCAAGCACCAAGCAGCAAGCACCCAGTGGCAAGCAGCGCACAGCACCGGCAGCCAGGTAGATGAGAGAGAGCCTTTCTTTCCAGAGCTTCTTTTTATCAACCAGCCCCCTCCTCCAAGAGGGGCCGCCCACTCTGGGCTGCCCACTCTGGGGGAAGGGCTTACCCCTGGGGGAAGGATTCTTCCTTTAGTTAATCCTTCCTAGAGGCAGCCTCAGAGACACACTTATGAGGAATGTCTGTGGATTCCTAAACAAATCAAGTTGACACAAACTTAACTATCACAGTTACATTAACAGGGAACACCATATACTCATGACAATGCAATATTAATTATGATTTAATCTAGAAATATGATCAAATTATATTGGGACACAATGATAAGGAAATGTGAAATGTGTGTACTAGCAAAACTCCTCACAACTGTGATGGTCAAAATTTTGTCATACATAACTGAGAATTATGAAGTCATTTAAGTGTCACATTTACAAATATGTATTGAGTATGGGTAGATCATTTTATAGAAAGATAACCAGATTTAAATACCAAATACAGAAATTTAATTAAAGTTCATGTTTAAAACATTTTTAGGTCACTGGGCGTGGTGGTGCACGCCTTTAATCCCAGCATTCGGGAGGCAGAGGTAGGAGGATCACCATGAGTTCGAGGCCACCCTGAGACTATATAGTGAATTCCAGGTCAGCCTGAACTAGAGTGAGACCCTACTTCAAAAAATCAGAAAAAAAAAAAAAAAAAAAAAAAAAACCACTTTTAGGGGCTGGAAAGATGGCTTAGCAGTTAAGATTCTGGCCTGCAAAGCCAAAAGACCCAGGTTCCCTCAGATCCCACATAAGCCAGATGCACAAGGTGACACATGCAAACAAGGTCACACATGAGCACAAGGTGGCACATGCACCTGCAGTTTGATTACAATGGCTATAGGCCCTGACACACCAATTATTTCTCTTGAACACATAAAAAAATTCTTTTAAACAAAGCTAACTTACTTGCTGAGATGTGCTCTTCTTGGCAGCCTTCAGCCACCACCATGGACATGCTATAAAGTCAGAACCCTGAATGCGCTGACACAGCACATGAAAATGTAGGAGCAAGTCAGCATTTCAGGGCTCTTTTCCCTCTTGTTAAACAGAGCCAAGTTCTGAATAATTTTAATTAAACTCAAATTGAGAAGGAAAGAAGGGGGAGAGGGACTGAGAGAAGAGATAAAAAGCTTGTCCTTTGTTAGAGCATTCCTTGTCATCCATTACTGCTTACAGGGTAGTCATCAGCCCTATGTGGCTACTGTGAGGGAAAGGAAATTACCATATGTAAATATAAATGCAGGATTATAAAAGAAATTGAGCAAAGGGATTAGTGTTGAATTTAATCTTTAAGGATTAGGATTTATACCAAGAGACTTTAGAGGATATTGTGTAAATGACCCATATAGTCATGTACATTTATGGGCTTACACAAATAATCACAACAATTTATGGTAATTAAAGCATTAAGTTCACTTTCCACTTAAACTTGGAAGCAGCTCTTTCAGCTTCACACCTCGCAGATTTAATACAGCAGTGCTTGCAATGTCTGTTATTGCACCTGGGACTGCTGCCCTGCCATTTTATCCCCCAAAATTTCCCAAGGGCTGGTCAACCCTGACCTAGAGCTGAAGTAACTTGGATCACAGGCTCTCCCTACAGTCCTCGAGGCCTTCCACTGGGAGTTTGATCTTTAATTGTTCAAGGTAAGATTTTCAACATGACGGTATGGAATTGATGCTGACATTACTGTCTTTGTGAAAGGCTTTAGACTCTTCAAAGAACAAATCAACAAATTCACCATTTTGCTACATCCTTACCAAGAGCAAACTTACATGAGGGGGCTAGTGGAAAATAAAGGTATCAACAATATAAAGAGACTATAAAACAATATAACTGTTTGAGTAGTTTTAATTAAGTTCAAATTGGGAAGGAAGAGGGGAAGAGAAGGATTGAAACAGGGTCTTATGTATCCCAGAGTGGTCTTGAACTTCTTATGTAGCTGAAAATGATCTTGAATTTCCAATCTTCTTGCCTCTACCTCCTGGGTGCTGGGATTATAGGAATGTGCCACCATGTTCAGTTTATGCAGAGTCAAATCCATTGCTCCATGCATGCTAGACAAGCACTGAGCTATATCCCTAGTCCCTATACATTATAATTGGATCTAAGCTATCCCTGTGTGGTTGGTTAGTTTCCTGATGAAGAAACTAGGCTGGGCTTTATGAGAAGATCAAACTGGGGGTGGGGGTTGACCAGTTAGGACCAGAGCTGTTCCCCAGGTTTTTGTTACTCCTTCTCAGGGTCACCCTTTGAAACTGCAAGGCAAAACTGAAGCTCCTGCCCTGTTTCCTCAAGCAAGTGGATGTTGATAAGAAAGCTAACTGGAAGCCGTATTAATGAACACATGTTCTTTTCTACTTTCTCTTTTTTTCTGAACACATTCACAAATCACTAACAATAAATGATGATTATTCACCAAGAAAAATTAAAACAGCATGCATGTGCTCTCAATATCACTTAATAAGGATAGTTCTGTGAGGTGAAATGTCACAGGTTTTTTGGGGGGGGGATTTTTAAAGTGTGTGTGTGTGTGAGTGTGTGTGTGTGTTTTGCATGCATGTGCACCAGGGCCTCTTACCACTGCAAACAAATTGCAGGTTCATACACCACTTTTTGCATCTGGCTTTATGTAGGTTCTGGGGAATTGAACATGGACTGGCAGGCTTTGCAAGCAAATACCTTCAACTACTGAGCCATCTCCCAGCAAAATGTCATGTTTTAATGACTCAATTGTTATTTTGAACAGTCAGCAAAATAAGAGATTGGGAAGTAAAGTGATAAAGGCAATCTTCTAAGCAATAGGTAATATTTCTAGGTTTCATTAAACTTTTTAAAATATTTTTTAAAAAGACATCTTCACATACTCTCAAAGAAGCAAAGCATTGTCTCTTAGTGGGGGCAACTGTAACTTTCATTTTCATGTAACAGCCTCTTGCTAAAATGGCAGTCTGCTAAAATACAGCCTTCCTGAGCACTTTGCATCTTGGACCAACTGACTCCACATTTGTCACACTTGTCATTGTGACAGGCTGTTATTTACAGGGAATGGCAGGTTGCTCAGATCCAGCACGAAGCTCAAAGAACAATGCATTTCAGGCAGAAGCTAGCTTGGGTACTAGCTTGGTTAGGTAAGAAAAAGAAATGCAGATTTTTCTTTTGTTTTATATGGTTTCCAAAGAGTGTGTGATTTCTGTTGATTTAGTCACTAAGTCAGGAGCATGCAGTTTTAACTGTAATAGTTGATATGGTTAATATGGAAAAAGATTCCTCTAAGTCTTCCTCAATTGAGAATAAGTGTAGTTGTCTTTAAAACTAATGTATGTTCTGCAGTACTTTCAATCTTTAAAATTTTTTAAAAATATATTTTATTTATTTGAGAGTGAGAGAGAGAGAAAGAGGCAGATAGAGACAGAATGGCCATGCCAGGCCCTCTAGCCACTGCAAACAAACTACAGACACATTCTCTACCTTGTGTGTATGGCTTAGGTGGGTACTGGCCATTCAAACCTGGTCCTTAGGCTTCATAGCCCTTAACTGCTAAGCCATCTCTCCAGCCCAATTTTCAGTCTTTTGACTTGTGCTGAAGTGGTTGGTCAGTGTGATGGGTTGGCAGGACTTGAAGGGCAATGAACTGCCCTTCACTTCCCCCAGTGATTATGCAAAGCTAAAGGCACTTCACTGCTGGCAAAGCAAGGTGAGCATGGTGGCAGCTCACTCCTGTGGCTTCCAGTCCCAGAGTCTGATCACTTATACAGACAGGTGCATCTGGCTACAGATTTCTGTCCATGTCTGTTAATAAGTCTGTGTATAACTATAAATTTAAGACTCTCAGAGCAGAAGAAACTGGGTTTTATCCTCAGACACTAATGACTGTGCCTCCATTTCCTTCCCTCTTGAGATAATACAACTTCCTTTCTTATATGTTTCTGATGATTCAAGACCATTTCAGGATGTGAAGATATTTATGATTCATCTATGTGTGGCTGGTCATTGCTGTAGAAAACCTCTAAAAAACTGTGAGAACTGAGCCGGGGTGTGGTGGCGCACACCTTTAATCCCAGCACTTGGGAGGCATTCACTTTATGATTATGGAGAGCTGAAATGTTGCAAATCTAGAGCTAAATTATCTTGGTCCCTTTAATAGATATTCATTGCCAACTTCTGTATCTGACCCAATATCCTTGTGACTAACAGGTGAGATCCTTGCAAACATATTAATTTAGGAGACCACTAGCTTTTACCAACTCAAAAGCTCTAGTAGAGATTTTCTAGCTTGTCTATAACCTGCTTGTATGATAGTTCCACCAAGATACTTGACCAAAGCCTAGATTTATGAGGTTTTTTTTTGTTCTATAACTTTCCTGAAGCTATTTCTTGGAGTATGGTATTTGGGGCAGCCTGAATCTGTGTTCTTGAGCCAGGACCACTCATTTGGCCCCAGAATTAACTCTTATTCCCTTTGAGGTGAGAGCTGTGCTTTGCATTAACGGCTGCTAGTTATAGTTTTCTCTTTCTAGATAACTGAGATGGACTGAGTGTGTCTTCTCCTTCCTTCATAGCACTCCTCAAATAATAGATCTTTGCCACACTATACAGGAGCTTGGGTACTCACTGGAAAGGAGCTCAACTGGAAAAAACAAGGATTTTTTTATTTCATTATTTTATTATATATGTATGAATAGTAGACATGATTCCCATTACCTTATCTATAGTATGTAGAAGTGACTGATTTCATTCTCATGTGCATATTTGATTCTTGCCATACACTCTTCATTGTCAATCAGCTCCCCAACATACTCATTAACAAATTCTCCCTGTCTGATGTTCCTCTTGGTAACCAGGCCTCATCCTTTGCCACCTTGATGATCTCGGTCTCAGGATATTGGTGCTTGGTGAAGAACTGGTTCTGGCAGTACTCACCTGTAGGACATAGGGGATGCACACAAATATCAGCATCCTGAATCTAAGCCACAAAGGTTCTCATCTGTGGGTTTACAGTGCACTTGGGATTTCAGAAATGTCAGCTGTATAGATCTGGACTTTCCCCTAAGGCTTATTCACCTTGATATGTTTATATTGAGGAGGCTTGTGCTCACTCTCTTGCAATTCTCCAGCTTCCTACTGAAGCTTTATTTCATGAAAATGAGTTTCAGCTTCTTGAAGTGTGTTCTTGGAAGACTCTCCTGATCCCTCTGACCCCACGGTAGTGGCTGCCCTGGCCCCCCTCCATGTATGGGAACACTCACTCCTGATGCATCCAATAATAATCTTTAGACTCAAAGAAAAACACAGGGATTTCTCCAGTCTCATGCTTCATTTTCTAAATATTTTGTTGAATATTTTGGGGATGGCAAACTTCTGCTGGCCACCATGTATAGTTCCCAGGTTTGACCCAAATGATATCTTGGAAATGTAGCTTCTTCCCAACCTGGCAGTTATTGCAGAACCAGCTGCCATCAGGCATCTCAATGTTCAGGCAATCAGCGTAGGCCTCACAGAACAGAAGGCTTCCCCCTTTGAAACACACAAAGCAAGAGCTCATGTTGACATGGGTGTGGTGCTGCTTCCCCTTCTAAGCAGTGAAGTGGCCAGTGCAGATTATGCTGTTGGAAGAGATCCGATCACTGAACTTCCTGCTGCCAGACAGGCATCCCCTCCATCATAGTGGACACATGGCATCATTTTACCTTTCAATGGTGGTGAATTTGAAGAGTTTGAGCCATGGCTCACACAGCTATGGAGAGGCCAGCAAAAGCCTGTTTTCAAACAGTGTGAGGATATTTTTTACACAAGTTTCATGATAGAATTTTTTACACTGAGTTACAACACAGTGCTTCACCTCCATCTTGCTCTCTTTACACACAAAGCATTAGTGAATCCCCGAGGCACACTCACTGCAGGTGAACCTCCATTCTGGTTTTCAGGAAAGCCCAAGGCAGGCAAGATGGAATGCTGCAGAGCCCTCACATAGCAAGAGGCTGCCTGTTTTCTCACATAGCTGACGCACATACTCCTTGTTGGCAGCCACTTCTTGTTCAGACTTTTAAAAATATATTTTATTTATTTATTTATTTATTTATTTATTTATTTATTTATTTATTTATTTGAAAGAAATAGGCAGAGATATAGGGAGAGAATGAGCTTGCCAGGGCCTCCAGCCACTGCAAATGAACTCCAAATGCATGTGCCCCCTTGTGCATCTGGCTTACGTGGGTCCTGGAGAATTGAATCAGGATCCTTTGGCTTTGCAGGCAAACGCCTTAACCACTAAGCCACCTCTCCAGTCCTTGTTCAGACTTTTTAGATGAGACAGATGCTTTGATCTGTGTTTCATCTGCACTTTCATATGGAGATTGTGAAGGCTCATCTCCTGGGCTATGTGAGACCTCATTCTCAGTTAAGGATGGATATGACTTGTTTATATCCTCTCAGATTTTGGTTAGCCCTCCCTCCACCTTTCCTTTACTCAATCTCTTCCCCTGACCTCATTTAGGGCTTTTCACCTCCATTAATCTGTTCTTCTACTTACACATATACAATACCATCCTATTAAGTACGCCCTCCCTCCCTTTCTATTCCCTTTAAATCCCCTTTCTAGCTTCTGCTACTGAGTTTTTTTTTTCTTTCCTCACATAGAAGTCCAATCATTTGTAGCTAGGATCCACATATGAGAGAGAACAAGGATGCAGGAGATCAACTTTTGCTAAACCTAAAAGCTGAAGATGCTGCTGTAGAAGCCAAATTTTTCTTCTTCAGTGGTTTACATGCACCAGACGGATTTTTCATTGCTGCCTTGCTCTTGTGTGAGGAAGCTGCCTCTATGGTCTTATAAGAGCTTGTTCTGCCCATTTTGGTGGTGATTGTCTCTCGCTTCCAAAGACTTTGCTTGTGTGTCCTGAACTTCTTTCTGGGTGCATCAACATCTACATCTTCTAGAGGGTCTTCCGTCCTCTTTGCATGGTTTTTCTTTTTTTCCATTCGTATGACCAGAGTCTTTTTCAGGCTGAGCAGAGGTCACAAGGGCAAATTTTGTGTTACAGTGCACTTTCTGCTTTTCATTGAGCATATTCCATTGGGATCTGAAAAATTCTTAAATCTCCTCATCTGAGGCATCTGAGTACTCAGCAACAACCTCATCCTTGTGCTTCTGACAAAAGACAAAAAACTGGGATGCTGTTCTTCCCCTCTTGCTCCACGGAGTAGAAGTGGGGGCCTTTTTTCTCCCAGGGAGATTCTAGTCCTCCCTTGGTGTTGGCCTCTGCCATCTTTTGAGGAGTGCTCTTTTCTGTGCCAGGGGTACTCTCTTGGTTCTCAGAAAAACTAGACTGTTTAGCTTTTTGCCTTCTCTTCATGGGGCCACCATCTTCTTTCATGGAGCTGGAGTCTGCAAAAGCTTCTTCATTGTCCCCTGAAGAGTCTGTTATTTCTCCCAACAGCTCCACAGCAATGCCAGCCTCCTTAGCCACTTGAGGGTTGAGATGAAGCTGGTCCCCCACATACAGGAAAGTGAACTTGTCTTTCCACTCTCCTATTGACATACTTACAGCTTCCTCTGCTTAGACAATGCCCATTTCCCACTGTGTTCTCAATCTCCTTGAAATAGGTTTCAACAGCTTAATTTTCTCAGCTTTTGTGGGCACCTGCTTAGCACTGTCCTGGCACAATTTTTCAAACTGACCTTCTCCTTCAAAAGCAACAAGGCTCTTCTCAAATGTCCAAACTCTTTCTGGTACATCACCAAAGAAATGTACATAATACTGGTGTGTACTCTTTTTTCTGACCTTTAAGTATGGTATGGTTGGGAAGTAGTGGATCAGCAGAAACCATGCAAAGCCCACATGGGTAACCCAATACTTTGGACCACACAAAGTCACCCACATTGTAGTTCAGTGAGTGGTCTCTATCCTTGCCAGTGCTTGTACAAGACTCCTTTTTAACTGGAATCTTTTTATCTGCAGGACTTGACATCTTGGATACTAGAGCTGCTTCCACAAGGCCATGTAAGGAGTCGTATTATTGAAGGAATATCATATATCTAATTTTCTAGCTTATATTAGTTTATATGTATCTATAAGAAATGTAAATGTATCTAGGACTTTCAGTGAAGCAATAGATGTTGCACTTTCCTCTTCTGAAACTGCAGCCAGGGGAGATTTCTCTGATGGTAGCTAACAAGAATTCTGTGACTCTGAGCTTGACCCCTTCTGACAACATATAACTACCATATCTCAGGAGACAGCTCCCTGTACTTAATCTTACTTGATAGAACCCTATACTTATGGATATAAATCTCTCCCCTCTCCAAGCATGGGAGAATTCAGACAAAGGATTGTAAAAGGTATATAAGTTCAGCACAATCTGAGTTCAGGACCTCTGTTGGTTTTTGGCATGAGCCAGCAGAGGTCTGCATGTGAATAAAGGCTCTCTCTGAAGTAGATTTTGCTTACTTATTCCCATTGACTCATTAATTCCTATAACATAGCTAGTGCTGATTGGCTGGGAAATTGAGTCTGTAAGGTTTGGGAGTGACCATGACCACATAAACCACTCTGAAGCAAAGATGAAAGGTTTTATTCGGGAAAAGCATGAGCTGCCAGGGCTGGCTCACAAGAGAGGAGCACAGCTCACCTGAGTTCCTCAGGTAGCGGGCTTTATAGGGTCAGTTGGGGGAAGGTGAGGAAAGGAAAAGGTGAGGAAGAAAGGTTCCTTTAGGGGAGATCTTAGATAGCCAAGTGTGACATCAGAACAGTGACCTGGTGATTTACAAAATAAGGGGGCAGGAAACCACGACCAGGGGGCATTGCAGGCAAGGAGGGGATAATGGCTGGGCAGTTTCTTGAGGAACTTCCTTATGTCTCTGGCACCATCCTGCCCCTTTATTTTGTAAATCACCAGCCTTTTGTTAATGATAAGAGATGAAGTTCTGACTGTAGGGGTGATGAGTTCTTGGAAAGGTTGGATAATGCAGTTGACAGGTCTCCCTTCAGAGCAGTCATGAGACAGTTCCATGGTGGCAGAATGGTGAGATCCATAGTGAGTACCTTCCGTCAGCGTCAATGTGGCATGCTGTTATAACTTGGTCCTGAATGAAACAGAGACTTCTTTCATACCAACCCTGTGTTGATCTGGCTTTGGAGCAGTCACTAGCAACATCTGTTACAGAAAAGGTGAGAGAGATGGGCTCTGTGCACCCCATAAGAGGACAGAAGGCAGAATTAAGGAGCTTGTTATGACATCAAAATGCCAGGTGCAAAGAGAGGATGAGCATTCAGAGGTGAGGGCTTGGGGTAAGAGAGAGAAGGCAGAGGGTCATCAGTGTATTCAAGAGGTGCATTTGGGGATCAGGGGAAGAGTAGGAACATGAGAGAGTTTAAATTTGAGAGTGCTTGTTGGCGTGTTGGTGTACTTATCCCTGGATGAGGTGGGGTTAGGGCTAAGGCAAGAGGGGGCCTGAGGAACAGCTCTGATTGTGGCTAAGGTAAGTGGGAGGAACTGGGGTCAGGGTAGGTGAAATTGATCAGGGACAGGCAGATGCAGAAGGCATAAGTTAATGTTAGAGTTTAGCATTGTAAGTCAGCATCAGATAGGGAAGTCTATTAGTCTGAATCTTTGTTGATATTGTAGTTATATTTTGTAGTTATATTTTTCTTACTGGATAATTAAGACCATTTAGGCTGCCAGAATTAACTGTATATTTGGAGGTCAGTAATGGTGCTGTAGGAGAGACTTTTAAGGACCTGTGAGGAGTTCTATGAATGTCAGCATTGTCACCTGCTAGGATAAGTCAAGGCCATGTTGACCAAGTGGCCCTCCCTCTTTTGGGAAGTCTGGAGGACTGATTTTCCTCTGATGTGACTCTCCTGTTGCAGATACACTGACTTGGAATTCATCTCTGGGTCTCCAGATCCTCTCTGTCAAGAAGGTAGGTAACTTGCCAGAGGCCAGAAGTTCGCACTGTACCATCATCTCTTGTGGCCTTCTGGCCTGGGAGAAGGAACCAAAATATCGGTTATCCTTTTAACTCCAATGTTTCCAATTGATTTTGGCTTTTACATATGGTTATTAATCACTCAGAAACACTGTACATATCTGGTTAGCAAAACAGATTAGTTAAAAAGGTGTAGAACATATCTGGTTAGCAAAGTAGATCATGTTAGAGAATGACACAATAGTTTAAAATCATCCTGATAAATATTTAAGTTTAGTTGTCAGGTGACAGTGTAAGCTATATCTGTAACATAGAAAGCATACACATTTTATCTTTTAAGTATCTGTCAGTAATAAGAATAGGCAGAATATTTTAGTAGTCCTGAAAACATTTTACCAATTATTTTTATCAATAACTTTAAGGCAATTGATTTAATCTAGAAATTGTATGCCAGGAAAAAGACAAGACAGTGTATGGCCACGAAAAGACAGGAGGACAGTGTAAACATAGTTAATTCCAGGTCAGCCTGTGTTTGCAAAAACAATCTGTGTTTGAAAACAACTTTGGTTAGTCTGTATACCAATGTAAGTACCAATTACCCCCCAAACTGGAAATAGAACAGCAATTTAAGCTTATTTTTCTAGGGTAGGAAACATGTCTTAAATATCAATCTCTCTATACACGAAGAACGTAAGATACCAGAAATGAGACAATTAAGTGAAACCTTGACTGAGACTGATTATACACAGCTTAAGAATAAAATAAAACTTGGTTATTGTTGAGTTAAGCAAACCCAATTTTAACATACATTAGAGACAATATAAAACTTGGTTATTATTAGCTGGGTGTGGTGGCACATGCCTTTAATCCCAGCACTGGGGAGGCAGAGGTAAGAGGATTGCCATGAGTTCGAGGCCACCCTGAGACTATATAGTGAGTTCCAGGTCAGCCTGGGATAGAGTGAGACTCTACCTGGAAAAACAAAAAAACAACAACAACAACAAAAACTTGGTTATTGTTGAACTAAGCAAGTCCAATTTTAACATACATTAGAGACAATATTACAGACATAAAGTAATTTTTTAAAACAAGTACCTTTTTCTATTGAACAATTTTAAGGCTTCCCTAAGAAATAGGGAGCTTTTTAATCACCCAGCAAAATTAGCATGAACAAAACAAGAACCATTTTAAAATTACAGAGTTTTAGTTAGGGATGGTGATGTATGCTTATTGATAACCAAACATCTTGGACTTTGTATAAACCAAATTATAATATTCTGATATCTGGAAAAGTCTGATATTAACAAAAAGTAGAGTTCACATATTTAAGGCACGTGATGCTACAGCGAGTAGACTATGAACAAAAGATCTGCTAACAGAATTTAAAATAAACAAGAAATCTATATTATGTAGTAACATTTTGGCTTAAATATGAAGACATGAAAAATTTTACAATTTTTAAAGCTCATAAGATCAGGATATATAATCTTATATTTTTTTTAATGAGGATATTTAGCACTGTTAAAAGCTAAATAAGATGACCATCCAATCTATAAGTCAGTTTCTGAAATTAATTCAGCCATATCTAATATACCCAAAGAATAGGGGAACTGGACTAAACTGCCATGATCTAATGAAAAAAGGAGACAAGTCTCATGGGAAGAGAGGGAATGGGCATGCCAGGGCCATTTGTCACTGCAAACAATCTCCAAATGCATGCTCTACTATGTGCATCTGGCTTTGCAAACAAGCACCTTTAACTGCTGAGCCAAAAAGAAATATGTTTAATCTACTCCAAATCAATTTTGTAGAACTATAGTGAATTCCAAACACACACAAAATTTCATGACATAACCTATAACTACTCAAACCTTAATCAACTCTATAATTTTGACTGTGGCACTTTGGTAAATGTGCTCAGTAATGACATAAGTTAACATCAATAAGTTAAAGTTACATTTACAACCTGAATACCATAGCAACCTGCTGCCATACTTTGTTAGTCTGATGTAAGCCCTAGGCTAATAGTCATTTTATATCTCAAGAAGTCTGAAATCTGATTAAGTACTTTGTCTTTAACCTCCTGTTTAAGTTTACTCATACCTTCATCTACATACTTTTACTTTACAATCTATGTAACCACTCTGTAACAATCTTTTTCATCAAACATTTCCAAAATGTAAAGCTTCCTCTCCAGTTTATCTTCTTTAGTCAGTTCATCTCATAACTACCAACAAAAACTTACTTTCATTATCTTTACTGTAAGACTTTTTTTTTTTTTTTTTTTTTTTTTTTTTTTTTTTTTTTTGAGGTAGGGTCTCACTCTAGCTCAGGCTGGCCTGGAATTCACTCTATAGTCTCAGGATGATCCTCTTACCTCTGCCTCCCAAGTGCTGGGACTAAAGGCATACACCACCACTCCTGGCCATAAGATTTTTAATATGACCATTTAAGATTTTTTTAAGGCTTTTTGTAATAACTTTTTTTTAAATAAAAGAGTAGACCAGACTTGACTTATACTATTTATCTAGAATAAACATATAGATTTTCTTATTTATTGATTTTGGAACTTTGTTTCTCATAATTTTCTGAAACACATTTTTTAAATATGAAATCAGATTTGAACATTAGAAATTTTCTCACAAATTCAGTATTGAGCACTTCTAAAGTTAAACATAAATCTCGAGACTGTTTTTCTATTAGTAGTCCCACAGAAGCATAAAGAGATAAAGTAAACTTAAAACAGTTGCAAATTCTTATAAGAAGTCCCCATCTATTCACAGCAATTTGGCATTCACCATTATGCTAGGGCCAGGATCCTGAGATTCCCTGTGCCTGTAGCCCCTCTGAGGTCTCCTAGTGTGCTGTGTGTGTGTGTGTGCATGTGTCTATGTGCATCAATGTCTGAGCTTGAAAATGATTTTTGCCCAGGGTCTCTGCCCCCTGAGCAGAGCCTGGAAAAAACCTGAGAACCCAGGCTGAGGCCTGGTGGACCTGGGAGCCTATGTATGTCACAGGTGAGCCCTGTGCTCAAGTACCTTGGGAAGGGGATGAGGAGACTTGCTTTGGCACAGCTTGTTCCAATGCTACTGTGCTCCTGGGCCCTTGGTCCTTGCTATTTCCCCAGTGCTGGAAGTTGATCTGAAAAAAGGTAGGTGCTGGGGTGGGTTCCAAGCTATTACAGGTTTCCTTGTGGTCCCAAGGGGAACTTCTTATAGAAATTGTGATTGCCATGCCTCAAGATGTCAAGGTTAAGACTTCAGCTCACTGATGATATTTAAGACATGTGCTTGGTAATGTTTGTAATTCAACCAAATTATCTATGTTCCTATGTCAACCTAACTACTAAAAACAAAACAACAAAATAAAACTGAGCCTTATTATCAAGGTTACTCAATTGAATCTTCTATTTGATTATTATATGTAAAGATACTGAAACTATGAGATGGTCCCTGTCTTGTTCATGCTGATTCTGCTAGGTGCCATTGCTAAGACTATCTTATAAGTCTTATAAAAATAATTTAGTTATTATGAACTATCATAAATCAAGTTATAAGCCCAATGGTTAGAGGTGTTTGCTTACAAGATTACTTCATGTCTGTCAGACTGTCTCTAATATATGTAAAATTAAAACTGGTTTAGCTCAACAATGACCAGGTTCTGATATTGTACTATGTGTATGCAAAGTCTCAATGTTTTAATTAAATTGTTCTTTCATTATTGCCATATTAAGTTCATTGCTTACAGATATATTGATATTTAAGACATGTTCCCTGTTTTAGGACAGCCTCCTGTCCAAATGATCTTTATTAATAAAAAAAGAAAACTTAAACTCTGCTGTTCTGCTTCCAGTTTTACCAAAGTTGTTTTCAAATACAGATGCCAAGGTTTTATACTGTCTTGTCTTTTCCTGACATACAAGTTCTAAATCATATCAATTGATTTAAAGTTGTTGGTAAACAGTTGTTTCAGGGCTACTAATATGTTCTGCCTGTACTTATAACTGACAGATACTTAAAAGATAAAATATGTATACTTTCTATGTTCCAGATATGGTTTATTGTCACCTGACAACTAAACTTAAATATTAATCAGAATAATTTAAACTTTTGTTATTCTCTAACCAGATCTGCCTTATTCATCAGATATGTTCTTTGCGTCTTTAAGCAGATCTATTTTGCTAATCAGATATGTACAGTCTCTCTGAGTGATTGACAACCATATGTAGAAACCAGTCAATTGGAAACATCGGAGTTAAGAGGATAACCAATATTTTGGTTCCTACTCCCAGGTCAAAAGGCCACAGGTGATGACTAGACACATCTAACCTCTAGCCTCTGATAAGTTTCTTATCTTCTTGGTCAGAAAGGACATGGAAACCCAGAGACCAGGAAACGGACTCCAAGTCAGTGTATCTGCAGGAGAGTCACTACAGATATTTCTAAAGGACGCCACATAGTCAGCATAGCCTTGACTCATCCTAGTAGATGACACATAGTGAGAGTCTTAGAGCTCTTCACAAGTCCCTAAGATCCTCTCCTACAGAGTCATAACTGGCCTCTAAAGTACAATGTGTTGTTAATTATGGCTGCCTGTATGGTCTTAATCACCTTAATCACCCAGTAAGAGAATATAAACACAAAATGTTACAATATAAATGAAAATTCAGAGCTAGAGGGATGGGTTAGTGGTTAAGGATTTACTTTCATGAAGCAGTCCTAAATCTCAGATGAGGCTTGAGGCTTTAGAACTATCTTAAAGTTGATAAAAGTTTGTAGGGACTTATAAAGCTAGTCTAAATACAGTTTACAATATGAGAAGGTCATGAGTCTATGAAAAAAAATTAATGGTTTAAATGTGTGGGCCCATAAAATCAGACCTAAATCTTGTCTCCAACGGATAGAGCCCCGCCAAGGAAAAAAGGTGTGTTTGTAATAAATCTGGAGCCCAGTTCTAAGATTTAAAAATACTAGATTGTTTGATGGTGTTCCCTTGAAATTTGTAACACAAGGAAACCCACTTGCCCCTAGAAAACTGGACACACTCCCACCAATCTGGGGATATAATCTAAGTAAAAGATTAGAAGAAGGAGCCACTCCAGTCAGTTCAGACTGAGCCCCATATTGTAATACTAAGTGCTATTAAAGTTACAGATGCCACTCTGTTGGTTCATCACACTCAGGTAAAGGCAGCTCACACAGCGGAAGGTAGCATGTCTTGGATGACCCAACAATGTCCAGATCAGCCACTGTGAATCACCCTGTGGAGGTGCCAGGAGTACTCCAAAGATCTGCAGCTCTGCTCTGACCAGAAGCTGGTCAGTCTATGCATACCTGAAGCTTGAGGATCTACAGGCCCACACCAATTGCACAACCAGGAGCTGATTAGCCCATGCATGTGGAAGCTTGAGGAAGTCTATGGGGGACACCTCTAGACCATCATCACAATTTCCACGTCATTAAATTGGGTCTGACAGTGGTACCACTGCTGGTATTCTCAGTGGGGATGGGAGCATGGGGTTAAAACTTTGGGGAAAGAATAGTTATATCCCTATTCTACATAGTGACAGAAAACACGACTGGAGAGGCTGTCTGTTTTTTTGTAACAGTCGGTGCCATATCAAGCCATATGGTACTGGGAAGCATCCATGAACTAAAAGTGAAAAAAAAATAGGATTCTCTACATACTTAATATGCCCTATCTGCTAAATTCATGGATAACATACACCAAATAGCCGAGTCATTGATAGACCTACAAAAGCAGCTAAATTCCATGGCCAATGTGGTTATATAAAACTAGAGAGGTCTGAATCTGCTTACAGCTGATACAGGAGGCCTATGCTTATTTTCAATAAGGAATGCTGCTTTATACAAACAAATATAGAGCTACTATGAATAGAGTCCAGAAATTTAAAGAAAGCATGGCTAAAGGACAGAAAATGAACAAACTTCTGGCTGTCATACGACAGCTATTGGTGATGGGCTAACTAGTCTATGCCCCTGATCAGACCACTAACAAAGATCTTCTTAGGATTATTATTTGGGCCTTACATCTTAGACCTGACCTCCTAACTAGACTTATCACCACTAGATGCCCTCAGCCCAAGGGCTTATTATGGACCAATGAAACAAGAAGACTTAGACAGAAAAGACTTCAAAAGGGGAGGGGGACTATTGAAGGAATACCATGTATCTAATGTTTCTAGCTTATATTAGTTTAGATGAAATATAATTAATGTATCTATAAGAAATGTAAATATGCTCCTAGGACTTTCAGTGAGGCAACAGATGTTGCTTCACTGAAACTGCAGTAGTGGAGATTCCACTGATGGTAGCTAACAAGAATCCTGTGACTCTGAGCCTAACCCCTGTAGACAATATATAACTAACTTATCCCAGGAGATAGCTCCCTGTACTCAGTCTTATTTGATAGAACCCTGCACTCATGGATGTAAATATCTCTTCTCTCTAAGCATGGGAGAATTCAAAGGATTGTAAAAGAAATTTAAGTCCAACACAATCTGTGAACAGCGCCTCTGTCAGTTTTTGTCATGAGCCAGCAGAGGTCTCCCTCTCTCTGAAGTGGATTTTGCCTGATTATTCTTATTGACTCATTAATTCCTATTCTTCCTAGCCTTATCATCCTAGTTTTGTGCATTTTCTTCTGACTAAGACACATCAACAGCACTGTCACTACAAATGGAAGATTGAAAGAGGCTTCCCATTCATGTACATTTTGGTGATTTTCAGCTTCATTTCCAGAGAGCCATTTTTAACAGGGGTAGTATTGGATGATGTTCCAATTCCTGTCACTTCCTGGGACTCAAAACACATCTTGGTATCATAAGCACCAGGTTTGCCATTAAACACATGGGAAGTAAGATCTTTCATCTGCTCAGTTGGAATAAAGGGAAGTGCATCATGGCTGTTAAACTTCTTCATGACCCCTCCTGCAGGCTGTTAGAAAGTTGAGCTTTGCTGAGGAACATTCATGATTCACTTCACAGTTCAGAGTCTTTCCATTTGCATTGCCAAGGATTTCCCATGCCTGCTTCATCTTTATGCACTTTACAACTTTCTGAACAGAGGATTTTTTTCTGATGCTAAATTCCATCTAGCCTAGATGCTTTGGTTCTTAGAACACTCCTGCTGATGACAGAAAGCACCCAACCAAAAGTAGCTGATGGGAGGAAAGTTATTTATTTTGGCTTACAGACTTGAGGGGAAACTTGATGATTGTAGGAAAACATGGCATGAGCAGAGGATGGACATCACTTCCTGGCCAACGTCATGTGGAAAACAGCAGCAGAAGTGCACCCTATTTTTTGTTACCTAAATATGATCATCTTAGAGGCCCACATCAAGGTCAGTTAATAAATGTGTATACTGTAATGCCCATGAAGCATATTTTATGTCAAACAATTCAGAAACATAATTCTTTCTATTACCACCACCACCAAATGAAGAATATCCTCCTACTAACCTCTGTATTCCTGTAACACATTTAAAACATTACTTATTTGCATGTGTGTGCACGTGTGTGTGCATGTGTATGTGCGTGCGTACGTGCATGCGTGCGTGTGTGCGTGTGTGTTGGGGGTGTGTGTGTGGGTGGGTGTGTGTAGGTACCAGGGTCTCTTGTTTCTGCAAATGAATACCCATCTGACTTTATGTGGTTGGCTGGGGAATGGAACACAGGCCACCAGGATTTGCAAGCAAATACCTTTAATTGCTGAGCCATCTCTCCAGCCCTATACTGGCAGAAAACAATTGCTATTGATATATAATATGCTCTTCTCATTAAGTAATACAGCATAGATATCTCTCCACATATTCTTAATTTCTCTATAAGATTATTTGATTTACTGGAATTAATCTTTTCTCTCTTGATAGATAATTTTGTGGCCTAGGATTTTTAAAATTAATTTTTAAAGTTTTTATTTATATAGTTGTGTATGTGTGTGTGTAGGGCCATGCCAGGGTCTCTTGGCAAACATAATGCCAGACATTTGTGCCACTTTTTGGGTCCAGCTTTACATGGGTGGCTGGGGAATTGAGCTAAGGCCTTCAGGCTTTGCAAGCACTTTTTATTGTTGAGGCATCTCCCCAGCCCCATAGGACTTTTTAATTTTTTTTCAAGGAATAATCTTGCTTTAGCTAAGCCTAGCCTAGATTTCACTATGTAGTCTCAGGCTGGCCTTGAACTCACAGTGATCCTCCTATCTCAGCCTCCCTAGTGCTGGTATTAAAGGTGTGTGCCTGCACACTTGGCTGCACTTTTTTTAACTACAAATTTTTTTTGGTAATGCTTCAAGTGAATAATTTGGTTTCTATGTCTTTATATATATATGATCTTAATTCTGTACATTCTTCAAAGTGGGACTTTCAATAGAAACTTGTTTTATGTATTGTGTTGGACTAAATATAACTTTCAAGATCTCTACAACAAAAACTACAAGACATCATTAAAATTATAAATGACCTGAATAAATGGACAAGTTGCTAAATTCCTTGATTGGGAAATTCAGTATTGTTAAGATGGCAAGTTCTCCAAATTTGTTGTATAAATTTAAGGTAATGCCAGTGAGAAATTCCATTAGATTTCTGTTCTGCTAGAAATTAACAAGTTGATATGAACATTTACATGGAAATTGCTAAAATAATTTTATTAAAAAGCACTATTGGGCTGGAGAGATGGCTTAGCGGTTAAGGCGCCTGCCTCCTAAGCCTAAGGACGCTGGTTCCAATCTCCAGGTCCCACGTTTAGCCAGATGCAAAGTGACGCAAGGCCGCACTTGCCCACAAGGGGGCGCACACATCTGGATTTCGTTCACAGCAGCTGAGAGACTGCTGGCGCGCCCATCTCTGTCTCCCTCTCCCACTCTGTCTGTCTCTTTCTGTGTCTCTCTCCAAAAATAAATAAAATAATTTTAAAAAAATTTAAAACAAACAAACAAAAAAAAAGCACTATTGAAGGGCTTTCAATGACTTCAAAGATTTTAAAACTTCCTACAAGACTACAACTTAGTATAAATCAATCAAAAAGAGTGATTCCATTAATTGACCACATATATATATATGATTAACTGATTTCAACAAATGTACTAAGTTAGGTCAATGAGGAAATGAAGTTCTTTTTATAGTAGTTCTGGAACACAACTGCATAACTGTGGGGAAAAATGAACATAGCTCCTTGCCTGACACAAAATGTAATCATTACTTAGAGCGGGTCTAAATTTGAAAGCTAAACTAGGTAAATTTCTAGAAAAACAAGGAGGAAATCTTTGCTATCTTGGATTAGGCATTGTTTTTAAAATAGCACATAAAATGCACAGAACATAAAATAAAACTTAAAATAGATAAACTGGATTTCTTCTAAATTAAAAGCTTCCTTTTTTGAAAATATCAGTAGTAAGATATAAGTCACAGGCATGAAGAAAATATGCCCAGCACAAATATAAGTCAAAAAACTTAACAGGAGGGCTGGAGAGATGGCTTAGCGGTTAAGGCGCCTGCCTGCTAAGCCTAAGAACCCGGTTCCAATCTCCAGGTCCCACGTTTAGCCAGATGCAAAGTGACGCAAGGACGCAATGCCGCACTTGACCACAAGGGGGCGCACGCATCTGGATTTCGTTCACAGCAGCTGAGAGATTGCTGGCAGGCCCATCTCTATCTGTTTCCCTCTCCCTTTCTCTGTGTCTCTCTCCAAAAATAAATAAAATAATTTAAAAAATTAAAAAAAAACTTAACAGGAGTATATTGATATGTCTTATAACTAAATAATAACACAACTAAATAGTAAGACAATATTAAAGCAACCCAATGAAAAACATGAGCAAAGATCTTAAGAAACTTCGCAAAACATATGAAAGGTCAGTAAACCTATAACAAAATGCACAAAATGATTAGGGAAATGAAATTAAAACCACAATAAGATACCATAAATTACTTATTAGAATAGCTAAATTAAAGTGACATTGGCTAAGTGATGGAACAACTAGAACTTTCTTATATACTGTTGGTGGGAATATATAATTGTAGAGCCATTTTGAAAAAACTTGTCAGTTTCTGAGAAGTTAAATATGTACCTGTAGTAAAACCCAGCAATTCCTCTAATATTTATTTACCTAAAAGAAACAAAAAATATATGTCTACATAAAGACTTATTCAAAGGTGTTTATAATACCATTATTTATAAGTGACCTATATTGGAAAAACCCAAAATGTTCATCTGTAAATGAGTAGAAAAATGATATCTATGCAATAGAATCCTATTAAAAATTAAGAAACAGATCATTAATATAGGCAACAACTTGAGCAAATATCAAAACTGCTGAGTGAAAATGTTAAGCCAAAAGAAGTCTACATCTTGTCAAATTAAATTCTAAAAAATACAAACTAATTAGTTATATAAATCCACTCCTACAACCCAGCTCCAAAAGACTCAAAACTACATGGTAAACTTATCATAGAAATTTCCCTACTTTGCAGTACCAATTGCTGGGATAAACACCTAACAAGAAGCAGCTTATAGAAGGAAAGCATTTATTTCAACTTACAGTTTTGAAGGGAAGTTTCATCATGGCAAGGTTAGTCTAGCAAAAGAAGATAACTGGGTGTCACATCTTGTCACATCAGCAGGGAGGCAGCAGCAAGGGTGAGCTAATGAACACCCAGTGGGGCTGGAGCACCTCCACTGATACACCTCCTCCAGTAAGGTTCCACCTCTCAAGCAGTCCAATAGCTGAGGATTAAGTATGAGATTTAATCACAAAGATATGAGGCTATGGGGGGACATCCCATACTCAAACCACTGCATTAACCATTAAACATTTAATGTATAGGGTTTAGCATTAAGAAAACAAATAGCAACATATGCTGGAGAACCTTATTTACTATTGGTGAGGTACAACCTGATACAACCATTATGCAAATCAATATGGAGGTTTCTTGGAAAGCTAAAAACAGAACTACCATAGACATAGCTATAGTACTTCTGGGCACATACCCTAAGAACTCTGTACTCTAGAGAGTGCTCAGCTATGTTTACTGCTTCTCTATTCATAATAGCTAAGAGGAATCAGCCTAAATTCCCATCATAAGAAGCATGAGAATGATAGTAGAACATATATGAGATGAAAGTTTTTGTAGTCACCTCATTGCTGGAAAAAAAATCTGAAGAAAAACAGCACATGTGAGGAAAGGGTTTACTTCAACTTACAGTCACAAGGGGAAGTTTCCTTATGGCAGAGAAAAGAAGTTGGGCATCACATCTTGACACAGAAGCTGGCAGAAAGCAGCAAGAATGAGCTTGCTTTGGCAAGGAGTAAATGGAGCTAATACATCTCAATGTGACATACCTCCTCCAGAAAGCCTCCACCACCCAAATTGCCACCAGTTGGGAACTAAGTATTCAAAACACATGGCATGAGACTAAGGACGGTATGTCATTCAAACTACCACATTCATCAATGGCCCCCATATTCTTATGACCATCTTAGGAGGAAAACACATTCAGTCCAACTTTAAAAGTCCTTATAGTCTTTACAAATCCCAGCACTGTTTGAAAGTCCAAAGTCTCTCCTAAGACTCAAGACCATCTTTTAATATGAGCCTGTAAAATCAAAACAAGTTAAATACATCCAACACATACTAGTACAGAGGATATATGCCCACAGCAAAAAGAAGGCATAACAAAGAAAAAATTGGACCAATACAAGATAGAAAACAAGCACGGCAAATATCAAATCCTGAAGCTATGTTCACAATTCTGCTTCTCCACATGGGCTGCTTACAGCCTGGGTAAAATCTGTCCCAACCCAGTAGCTCTCCTTGGTGGCTATCCCATAGTCCTGGCATCTCTAAAATCCAGGGTCTCCACTGAAACCCATAGTTAATCTTCATGACTCCATACCATGGCACCTCAGGGCCTCTATGCAGAGACTATGATCCTGCTCCACACTGTCCAGGGCCCATCTTGCAAAAAAAATATTGCAAATTCAATGACTGTCTTTCTTGCATTTGTCATACTTCCAAGATCAGTACCAAGTTGGCTACTAAACTGTTAATCCAGAAAGGACTAAAGCTGACATTGAGAAGCAGGAAAAACTTCAGCATGTTTCCTTCAACCTCCCTCACTTCAGAGTCAGCATGCCCCCTACTGTACAATGAAGAACAGTTGGCCCAATCTCAATGATGGTAATCTCTCAAACAATTGCAGCTACAACTTGCAGTCTCTATACTCAGGATCTAATCCTGCTCACATTAACCCAGTCCATTACTTTTATTGATTTTTTTTTTTTTAATTTTCGAGGCAGGGTTTCACTCTAGCTCAGGCTGACCCGGAATTCACTATGTAGTCTCAGGGTGGCCTCGAACTCACGGTGATCCACCTACCTCTGCCTCCCTAGTGCTGGGATTAAAGGCGTGCACCACCACGCCTGGCCATTACTTTTAAATATTTTATTTTTTATTTTCATTTAAGAGAGAGATAGAGAATGAGCATGCCAGGGCCTCCAACCACTGAAAACAAATTCCAGATGCATGCATCCCCTTGTGCATCTGGCTTACGTGGGTCCTGGGGAATCAAACCTGGGTCCTTTGACTTTGCAGGCAAGCACCTTAACTGCTAAGCCATCTCTACAGCTCCCAGTCCATTACTTAAACTCCAGTTTGTTCAAGTTCTCAGGATACAGGCAGAGCATCCAGGCTCTCACAAGAACTGCTTCTGGCCCAGCTCCAACAAAGCCATCTTTTCCCCTCAGAAATCTCATAAGCCAAGCCTCCATAGGCCACAGTTCTGTCTGTATTTAAGTCTTTTAATCTCTCACCGAATGGTCCATCAAGATCTTCATATAGTACTGTAAGATTTCTCTCGTCCAAAGTTCTAAACCATTCCATATTTCCCCTATAAAGCAATTCCAAAAGACTAGTAGCCACATGGTCAGGTTTTTTCATCAGTAACAACTCCACTTCTTCGTGCCAATTTTCTGTTTAGTTACCCTTCACATTGCTTAGACCAAACACCTGACAGAGCATCACAAAGGAGGAAAGGGTTTATTTAGGCTTACAGTCTCAAGGAGAAGTTGAATCATGACATAGAAAAGGATGGAAGAGGCTGGAAATCCCATCTTGCCACAGAAACGCTCAGAAAACAGCAAGAGTTGAGCTGTGAGCTGCTGAGGGGGAAGCTGGGCTAATAAACCTCAATGTTCATCACAGTGACACACCTCTAAAAATGCTCCAGTTCCCAAATTGCCACTAGCTGGGACCAAGAATTAAAAACACATGAGGCTATGGAAGACATCTCATTCAAATCACCAAAAAAGTAGATGGGGGAATAGTGGGAGGGAAAGGGTTAGCAGGGATAGGGGTATGGAAATGAGAAAGAAAGTGGGTGAGTTAACTAAAATTAAGGATGCATGATAAGCCCATATGAAAACCTAATATATTGTAAACCAATTAACAGCAGTAACTAAAAATTTTGAAAAATGCTACCCTACGTAGATGGATAAAACTACTCCCAGAAGCCACAGATTATTAGTTGAAAATGACACTGCATTGACAAGATACCTCTCTAATGAGCTGTTGGTCAGGAAGGCTACAGAAGCCCTTCAAGTAATAAAAGCTATTGTCATTTTTCTTCATTTCCCACAAAAACTAGATTCTAATTCTGTATTGCTGAATATACCACATGCTTCAGTTGTAGGACATAGAGAAATAAAGCTTCAATTAAGCTGGAAAATTCCTCCCTGCTTACTAGCTGCTGAGGGAGAAAAGACATCAACAGTCCTACTCAGCTGTGGACCCTGTGTGTTCCACAATCAACTTACAAGTCAAGCTGTGCTCAGTGGTACATGAATAGTATGACTGGTACAGGAGTAACCAACTGCTGTCTGATTGGATTTGAGGTTCACTCCACAAGAGGTAATTCATACCTGCTCCTATAAATCTGGGTAAAAGCCCATGGCTAGTGAGGACGCAGGCCCTAGTGGGGAACCTTCAACTGTTGCTATGCTAAATGGACAGGTTGGTCCAAACTACCTTTTAAATATTCATGTTTTTCCTCCCTATATTAATACTGCTCTTAGCCTTGACACAGAAGTTTCTTTCTGCAATGGGCCAAGGACACAAAGATGCGCAGCTGGCAAAATTGCTGAAAACAAGTGACTATTACACATGCAGCTCTAAACAGGGTATCGAAATCACCCTTTCCAAGGTTCAGAAAACCTCTTGGAAGAGGGGGCAAAGGAATGCAAGAACTAAAGGATAGGAGAAGTGCTGTGGAATGATGTCTTCTGATTATGGACTCAAACTCACAGCAGCTTTGGTTGCATGCACAAGACTGAGCTCATCAACATTTCATCATAAGCCGGGCATGGTGGTGCACACCTTTAATCCCAGCACTCGGGAGACAGAGGTAGGAGGATCGCCAAGAGTTCGAGGCCACCCTGAGACTCCACAGTGAATTCCAGGTTAGCCTGAGCTAGAATGAGACTCTACCTTGGAAACAAACAAACAAAAACAAAACAAACAAACAAACAAAAATATCACCAATACAAAAATCTCACCATGCATGGTGGAGGAGCCAACAAGACCCTAATCCTCATAGGGCAGCTATTGGCAGTTGCTGAGGGAAGGAGAGTCGTGTTCTTCAGTGAGGTCTCCACTGCTAATAAGTCTACATGCCAGTAAATAAGCTCATATAAGCAGCCCTAATTTAACTCAATATATCACACAAATTAAAGGCATGAGATAAGAAAGGGGATTAGTTTAGAAGAAAGGTCTTAGTGGGAGTGGGGATGAATAAGGGCATACCCCCCAGAACTCTTGACTAACCTCACAATGCATGACCCACATTCCCCATTGATGAGGGTCCCTTTGAAAGTGGGAGGACAGGGAGGAGGACAATGAAACCAATACTATGAATGTAACATCAGAATAATATAAATAAAAAATATATATTTAAAAAAATAAGATATAGACATTCATAAAATTATCAAACAATAATTTTAAAAGAAACCCTATGTACAAAGAACGCCATATATTGTTAGGGATGTATAATAGCAGTATGAAGCATGGTAATGATAAAATGAAGTTTTAAACAATAGCTACTTTCTTATGACAGTTTTTGGAATGTGGTGAGAAAGATGAATCCAAACAATTTCAAATATTTAAATTGGATAGCAGATATGTGAACCTTTATGCTATTTTTATGTGTTAGAAACATTACATAAGAATCTGAAGTATAAAAATATATTATTTCCGAAGTATAAAGATATATTGTTTCTAGTCAGGTGTGGTGGTGTACACCTTTAATCCCAGCACTAGAGAGGTAGAGATAGAAGACTCGTTGTGAGTTCAAGGTCAGTGTGGCATTACAGAGTGAGTTCCAGGTCAGCCTGAGCTAGAGTGAACTTAAAAAATTGTTTCTTATTTAGGAGAAAGATAAGTTCAGGGTTTGTTTTATTGACTATCACTTTCCTCATCCCTGCCTATGTCCTGTTATGTTTTGCTTATTATCGTAATTTCATTAATGTCAGTTAAGATTTATTTTTTTGTTATTTTTAATTATTCACCCAAAATAGGCTTTCTTTATAGATTTTTGTTATGTAACTTGGAATAGCCTCAAACTCACAGCAAACTTCTTGTCTTAGCCTCCTGTTGCTGAGACTGAAAGCATTTGCTGTCACACCTGACACTGATTATTATTATAGAGAATAGCTGCAGATATTGCTAAATGTGTATTTATAAATCATATATAATCATAAACACACATATATATTTATATATATGATATGCAGCCATATTATCAAATTCTATTAGTTTTTAAGTTGTCTCATTAACTTTCTGGATAGGTTTATATTCTACAAAGGAAATTTTAATTCTAGCTTTTGTACTACTTTTTTAATTTGGCTATTGCTTTTAATTTACTCAAATTTTAGAGTGGGATGATGATAATACATCTTCACTCAGTTCCAGATTGTTGCTTCAGATTTAATTAAAGGGACATGAATAATGTTAACTTGTGGTAGTTTGGATATAAATGCCCCCCTTGCCTCAAGTGTTTATGTTTCAGTTTCCTTTTTATTCCCCAGCTAATGGAGGTAGATGGAGGCCTGTAGGAGGAGATGTGTTATTGGGGTGTGGACCTTGGGGTTCATTATTCTAGATTACTGGATGTTCAGAACTGATCACTCTGGCTGCTTTCTCTCTGCTGTGGATGATGATGTGAACCAGTGTCCTATGCCATGATAAAGCTTCTCAAAACTGTAAATCTAAAATAAATCCTTTCCTTCTAAAAGCTGACTCTTGTTGGGGTTGTTGTTTTTTCTCAGCAAGGAGAAACTAACTGCTAACATAACTGCTTCATATGCTGCCAGTCTTTAACAGATTTGGGAAATAAAATTTTAATTATTTTACTTCTGAATATTATCAAATGTTCTTTGAACATTTTTCATATAACAGTAGTTCTCCTTTAGTTATCTGCATAATAAACTAGAAGATTTTTGTTGGTGTGTATGTATGATGTGTGTTTGTTTGTGAGTGTAGACACAGTGCATGAAGGTCAGAAGAAAACTTCAAGTGTGCTAGCCCTCACATTCCTCTTTGTAACAGGCAGGATCTCTCATTGTTCACTGCTTTGTTCCCCAGGCCAGCTGGTCTATAAACTTTTGGGGGAGTCTTCTATCTCTGCCTCCCTTCTTCCCCTAGGTGTGCTGGGAATACATATACTATCACACTACTGCATCCAGCTTTGTGAGTTCTGAGGATCTGAACTCAGGTACTCACACTTAACTCAGCAAGCACTTTGTCCACTGAGCCATCTCCAATACCAGAATTGCATACCTGTTTGAACCTTACTTTTTGACATGCCAATAGAAAAATTTGAGAAATTCAATATGGGCAGACTTATATATCAATTGTAGAGCGAATATCATACCATTTAATGGGTACATGGTATAGATCTATTTCAATTTATTTAACTTTAATGATTATTAGTTTTTTTTTTTTTTTTTTTTTTTTTTTTTTTTTTTTTTTGGCTTTTTCAAGGTTGGGTCTCACTCTAGCCCAGGCCGACCTGGAATTCACTATGGAGTCCCAGGGTGGCCTTGAACTCAAGGTGATCCTCCTACCTCTGCCTCCCAAGTGCTGGGATTAAAGGTGTGTGCCACCACCCCTGGCTTTTTTTTGTTTTTGTGAGGGAGGGTCTCACTCTGGCCCAGGCTGACCTGAAATGCACTATGTACTCTCTGGGTGGCCACAAACTCATGGCGATACTCCTATCTCTGCCTCCCAAGTTCTGGGATTAAAGGTGTGTGCCACCACCACACCCGCAGTTTAGTTTTGTTTTTTTTTTTTTAAAAACCAACGCTGTGATAATCATGGGTGGAAGTCTCTTTAGTTCCAGGATTATTCATGAGCCACCACATGTGGCACCTCCTCCTCCTTTCCTTCCTCTCTTTGTCTTCTCCTTTATGTGGTACCAACAATTGAACCCAAAGTAAGTACAGCACACAAAGTAAGTGCTCTACCATTAAGCTATGTCCCCATTCTCATCAACCTTTTCCTTTCAAGGAAAGTTTTGATATCACCTTCCTCAACAAGAATAGGACTTGTAGAAGAGAAAGACTTCTATTAAATACTTTTGATTTACATATTTCACATTTCCCTCGTATTCAAAGTCATGTTTGAGCTTAGTTCTTCAGCTTCCATGTATCTTACCCTCCACCAATACCTGTACCTTTTGTAAATTTCAGGGATATGCAGGTTTTCCTGCACTGACAGCCCACGTTTTCATGGCATTCAATTATTCAATATCTAGAACATTTACAGCCACAGTTCCCTGCTAGCCTGGTGTATGGTACAGTTATGGAACATTAACAGCTACAATTCCCTGCTGCTCTGCCATATAGTGTAGATCTGGAACAGGTACAGGCGCTATTTCCTGTTGGTCTGTCCTACAGTGTACATCTACAACATTTACAGCCACAGTTTCCTGCTTGCTGATCTGTTGTAACATGTACATCTAGAATATTTATAGCTACAGTACCCTGATGCTATGCTGTATGGTATAGAGCTAGAATATTTATAGCAATGATTCCCTGCTGCTCTGTTGTACAGTATACATTTAGAACATTTATAGCCATTTTCCTGCTGGTCTGTTGTACATTGTACATCTACAACATTTACAGTCAGTTTCCTGCTGGTCTGTTGTACCATGCACATCTAGAATATTTACAGCCAGTTTCCTGCTGGTCTGTTGTACAGTATAAACCTAGAACATTTACAGCCAGTTTCCTGCTGGTCTGTTGTACTGTATAAACCTAGAACATTTACAGCCAGTTTCCTGCTGGTCTGTTGTACTGTGCTCATCTAGAATATTTACAGCCAGTTTCCTGCTGGTCTGTTGTACAGTATAAACCTAGAACATTTACAGCCAGTTTCCTGCTGGTCTGTTGTACAGTATAAACCTAGAACATTTACAGCCAGTTTCCTGCTGGTCTGTTGTACAGTATAAACCTAGAACATTTACAGCCAGTTTCCTGCTGGTCTGTTGTACCGTGCTCATCTAGAATATTTACAGCCAGTTTCCTGCTGGTCTGTTGTACAGTGTATATCTACAATATTTAGAGTCAGTTTCCTGCTGGGCTGTTGTACAGTATACATCTGGAACATTTACAGCCAGTTTCATGCTGGTCTTTTGTGCAGTGTATCTCTATTTAGAGTCATTTACAGTCAGTTGTACAGTTACATTACATTTAGTTTCTGTTTTTGTGCAGTGTACATCTAGAACATTTACAGCCAGTTTCCTTCTGGTCTCTTGTACATTATACATCTAGAACAATTATAGCCAGTTTCCTGCTGGTCTGTTGTACAGTACACATCTAGAACATTTACAGCCAGTTCCCTACTGGTCTGTTCTACCGAGTACATGTAGAATATTTACAGCCAGTTTCCTGCTGGTCTGTTGTACCGAGTACATCTAGAACATTTACAGCCAGTTTCCTGCTGGGCTGTTGTACAGTGTACAACTAGAATATTTACAGCCAGTTTCCTGCTGGACTGTAGTGCAGTGTACATCTAGAACATTTACAGGCAATTTCCTGCTGGACTGTTATACAGTGTACATCTAAAACATTTACAGCCAGTTTCCTTCTGGTCTCTTGTACATTATACATCTAGAACATTTATAGCCAGTTTCCTGCTGGACTGTTGTACAGTGTACATCTACAACATTTACAGCCACAGTTTCCTGCTGGAGTATTGTACCGTGTACATCTAGAATATTGACAGCCACATTTTCTTGCTGGTCTGTTGTACAGTGTACATCTAGAACATTTACTGCCAGTTTCCTGCTGGTGTGTTGTACAGTGTACATCTGGAACATTTACAGCCCATTTCCTGGTGCTCTGTTGTACAGTATACATCTACAACATTTAAAGCCAGTTTCCTGCTGGTCAGTTATACAGTGTACAGCTACAACATTTAGAGCCACATTTTCCTGCTGGTCTGTTGTACCGTGTACATCTAGAACATTTACAGCTACAGTTTCCTGCTATTCAGTTGCACAGTATAAATTTAGAACATTTACAGCCAGTTTCCTGCTGCTCTGTTGTAAAGTTTACATGTAGAACATTTTCAGCCACAATTTCCTGCTGGTTTTTTTTTTTTTTTTTTTTTTTAATTTATTGACAACAAAATATACTTACATACAAAAGGTGCATAGTATTTCCCTCCCCTCCCCCATTCCCCTTTAGAACTCCACTCTCCATCATATCCCCTCGCTCTCTCCATTAGTCTCTTTTTTAATTTGATGTCATCATCTTTTACTTCTATTATGAGGGTCTTGCGGAGGTATTGCTAGGCACAGCAAGGTCATGGATATCAAGGCCAATTTCTGTCTGGGCAGTTGCATTGTAAGGAGTCGTACCCTTCCTTTGGCTCTTCCATTCTATCCACCCCCTCTTCCGCAATGATCCCTGAGCCTTGGAGGGTGTGACAGAGGTGTTTCAGTGCTGGGCACTCCTCCATCCCTTCTTCTCAGCACTATGTTACCTTTTGGATCATCCCAGTGGTCATCGCCATCTGAAAAGAGAAGCTTCTCTAACAAGAAGTGAGAGTAGCATTAATATGTGAATATGAGCATTAAGTGTAATATTTTCTGGGCAGCTTGGTGGGAATAGTATATACATTTAGACAAGAGCATCCTTTATACCCCTAAGGCTCATGACCTTACCTACCATAGACTTTGCTTAGGTTTTTCAGTACCAGGTATGTATTCCCTCCCATAGAGAGGGCCTTCAGTCCAATTATAGAGCAGTTGGTTACCCCACGAGTAGACATGCCACTATTGCACCCGTTCAGTCTTTGGGCCTGTCTGGCCAAATTTGAATATTCAGCGTCCACTGTTTTCACTGCTGATGTCTTCTGTCTCCCATACTCTGCATGCAGTGCAGCTTTTTCCAGCTTTCAGTTGGCTGGTCTACAGGGAGAAGGTTTTCTGCTCAGCACCAGCTTGCTTTCTCAGTGACCTTGCCTCTCAGGCAAGAGATGTCTTCAGCAATAGGGTCTTACTATCTGTTTCTCAAGGGAAACCAAGGGCTTTGGCAAAAGCCTTTAATGTTTTGGAGGCTACTGGGACCTCCTTGGCCAACAACTCACTGGAAGGTATCCCATCCCAGGCACTGAAAAATTTCTAGTAACAGTCTACAGCTTCTAGATGTACCATTATTCAAAAAAAGTAATTTTACATAAGTCTTATTCACAATCTTTTGAAATTAGATTGACCCTCCCCCTGCCCTTCTTTTATGCATTCTCTACCCATGGCCTCGGTTAGGCCATTCCCCTCCTTGTAATCAGTCCTTCCACTTACATATGTGCAATACCATACACTTCAGTCCTTCCCTTTCCTCCTTCCCTTATAGCCTTTGACCAGCTTACTGGTTTCTGGTACCAATTTTTGGTTCCAGTTCACACACAAGTCTGTCTATTTGTAGCTAGGATCCACATATGAGAGAGAACATGTGACGTTTGGCTTTCTGAGCCTGGGTTACCTCACTTAGTATAATCCTTTCCAGATCCATCCATTTCCCTGCAAATTTCATAATTTCATTTTCCTTTACCGCTGAGTAGAACTCCATTGTGTAAATGTACCACAACTTTATTATCCATTCATTTGTGGTGGGACATCTAGGCTGCTTCCATTTCCTAGCTATTGTGAATAGAGCGGCAATAAACATGGTTTTGCAAGTATCTCTAAGGAAGTGAGAAGAGTCTTCTGGATATATGCCTAGGAGTGCTATAGCTGGATCATATGGTAAATCTATTTCTAGCTGTCTCAAAAACCTCCACACTGATTTCCACAATGGTTGGACCAGGTTACATTCCCACCAACAGTGTAGAAGTGTTCCTGTTTTTCCGCATCCACGCCAACACTTATTGTCATTTGTTTTCTTGATGGTAGCCATTCTGACAGGAGTGAAATGGAATCTCAAAGTGGTTTTAATTTGCATTTCCCTGATGGCTAAGGATGTGGAACACTTTTTTAGATGTTTATATGCCATCTGTATTTCATCTTCTGTGAATTCTCTATATAGTTCCATAGCCCATTTTTTAACTGGGTTGTTTGAATTCTTATTATTCTGTTTTTTGAGTTCTTTGTATATTCTGGATATTAATCCTCTGTCAGATGTATAGCTGGCAAAGATTTTCTCCCATTCTGTAGGTTGTCTTTTTGCTCTATTCACAGTGTCCTTTGCTGTACAAAAGCATTGTAATTTCATAAGGTCCCATTGGTTGATTAGTGGTTTTATTCCCTGAGCAATTGGGGTTATATTCAGAAAGTCCTTACCTATGCCAATATGTTGAAGGGTTTCCCCTACTTTTTCCTCTAGCAGGTTCAGAGTTTCAGGTCTGATATCAAGGTCCCTGATCCATTTGGACTTGACTCTTGTGCATGGAGAGAGACAAGGATTTATGTTTATCCTTTTACATACTGATGTCCAGTTTTCCCAACACCACTTGTTAAAGAGGCTATCTTTTCTCCAAATAATATTTTTGGCATTTTTGTCAAAAATCAGGTGGCTGTAGCTGCTTGGATTAATATTTGGGTCTTCTATTCTGTTCCATTGATCTACCTGTCTGTCTTTGTGCCAGTACCATACTGTTTTTGTTACTATGGCTTTGTAATATAACTTAAAATCAGGTATGGTTATACCACCTGCCTGATTTTTGTTTCGCAAAATTGTTTTGGCTATTCGAGGTTTTTTGTGTTTCCAGATGAATTTTAGGATTGTTTTTTCTATTTCCGTGAAGAAAGCTATTGGGATTTTAATAGGGATCACATTAAATGTATAGATTGCTTTTGGTAAGATTGACATTTTCACAATATTGATTCTTCCAATCCAGGAGCATGGGATGTCTTTCCATTTCCTTGTGTCTTCTGTAATTTATCGCTCAAGTTTTTTAAAGTTCTCATTGTAGAGATCCTTCACTTCCTTGGTTAAGTTTATTCCAAGGTATTTTATTTTTTTTGAGGCAATTGTGAATGGGAGAGATTCCCTGATTTCATCCTCTGCACGTTTGTTGTTAGTATATAGAAAAGCTACTGATTTCTGTGTGTTTATTTTGTATCCTGCTACATTGCTAAAAGTGTTTATCAGCTCTAACAGTTTGCAGGTAGAGACCTTAGGGTCTGTTAGGTATAGAATCATATCGTCTGCAAATAATGATAATTTGATCTCTTCCCTTCCAATTTGTATCCCCTTTATGAGTGTCTCTTGCCTTATTGCTGTGGCTAAGACTTCCAGTACTATATTAAATAGTAGTGGGGAAAGTGGACACCCTTGTCTTGTTCCTGAATTTAGAGGAAAAGCTTCAAGTTTTTCCCCATTTAGTATTATGTTGGCTGTAGGTTTGTAATAAATAGCTTTTCTTATGTTGAGGTATGCTCCTTCTATTCCCAGTTTCTGTAATACTTTCACCATGAAGGGGTGTTGGATTTTGTCAAATGCCTTTTCTGCATCTATTGAGATGACCATGTGATTTTTGTCCTTCAGACCATTTATATGGTGTATTACATTTATGGATTTGCGTATGTTGAACCATCCCTGCATCTCTGGAATAAAGCCTACTTGGTCAGGCTGAATAATCATTCTGATATATTCTTGTATTCTGTTTGCCAGTATTTTGTTGAGAATTTTTGCATCCATGTTCATGAGGGAGATTGGTCTATAATTTTCTTTTTTGATCTGTCTTTGTCCGGTTTGGGTATCAGGGTGATGCTGGCTTCATAGAAGGATTTTGGTAGAGTTCCTTCCTTTTCTATTTTATGGAAAAGTTTGAGAAGCATTGGTGTTAGATCTTCCAGGAATGTCTGGTAAAATTCAGCAGTGAATCCATCTGGGCCTGGGCTTTTTTAGTTGGGAGACTTTTTATAACTGCTTGAATCTCTGTGGTTGTTATAGTTCTATTTAAATGGTTTATCTCTTCTTGATTTAATTTTGGTAGGTCATATGAATCAAGGAATTCATCCATTTCTTTCAGGTTTTCAAACTTAGAGGCATATATATTCTTAAAGTATGTCCGTATGATTTTCTGAATTTCTTTGGTATCTGTTGTGATGTTGCCTTTTTCATCTCTAATTTTATCAATTTTTGTCTCTTCTCTCTTTCTTTTGGTCAGATTTGCTAAGGGTTTGTCAATCTTGTTTATCCTTTCAAAGAACCAACTCTTTGTTTCATTGATTTTTTTGATTGTTTTTTTTGGTTTCCATTTCATTAATTTCTGCCCTAACCTTTATTATTTCTTCCCGTCTACTAATTTTTGGTTTGCCTTGTTCTTCTTTTTCCAAGGCCTTAAGGTGAAGCATTAAATTGTTTAGTTGCGAACTCTCCAATTTCTTAATATAGGCACTTAGGGCTATAAATTTCCCTCGTAAGACTGCCTTCATTGTTTCCCAAAGGTTTTGGTATGTTGTATTCTCATCATCATTTGATTCTACGAATTTCTTGATTTCCTTTTTAATTTCTTCAATGACCCATACATCATTCAATAAAGTGCTGTTTAGTCTCCATGAGTTTCTGTATGCTCTGTAGTTTTTCTTGTTGCTGATTTGCAGTTTGATCCCATTGTGGTCAGAAAGTGTACAAGGGATTATTTCAATTTTCCTGTATTTGTTAAGATTTGATTTGTGTCTTGTATATGGTCTATTTTAGAAAATGTCCCGTGTGCTGCTGAGAAAAATGTATATTCTGCAGCATTTGGATGGAATGTTCTGTATATATCTGTTAGGTCCATTTGTTCCATGATATCATTTAATGCAGATGTCTCTCTGTTTATTTTTTGCTGGGTAGACCTGTCAAGTGATGAGAGTGGGGTATTGAAGTCACCCACTACTATTGTGTTAGGAGATATCTCTGACCTTAATTCTAATAGTGTTTGTTTGATGTAATTGGGAGCCCCCATGTTAGGGGCATATATGTTTAGGATTGTAATGTCCTCCTGTTGGAGTGTTCCTTTAATCAGTATAAAGTGACCTTCTTTATCTTTCCTCACAAAAGTTGGATTGAAGTCTATCTTGTCAGAAATTAGGATAGCAACCCCTGCTTGTTTTCTAGGCCCATTTGCTTGAAATACCTTTTTCCAACCTTTCACCCTAAGAAGGTTTCTATTTTTTATTGAGAGATGAGTTTCCTGGAGGCAACAGATGGTAGGATCCTGCTTTTTAATCCAGTCTGCAAGTCTGTGTCTTTTGATAGGGGCATTAAGACCATTGATATTAAGAATTATTATTGACATATATGTGTTTATTCTCACCATTCTTCTTATTTTTTAGTTTTTCCTGTTTTCCCTTTACTCACTTGTTTTTTAACTGTTATTTGAGTATGGTTTATTTTTTCCTATTTCCTGTTGTGTGTGCTTTGCTTTCTCCTCAGCATGAATGATTCCTGCAAGTATTTTCTGTAGAGCTGGTTTAGTTGCCAAAAATTCCTTTAGCCTGTCTTTGTTGTGGAATGTCCTTATTTCTCCATCTATTTGGATAGATAGTTTTGTAGGATAAAGTAATCTCGGGTGACAGTTTTTATCTTTCAGAACTTGGAATATATCACACCAGGCCCTTCTGGCTTTTAAAGTTTGTGTTGAGTAATCTGCTGTGAGTCTGATGGGCTTCCCTTTGTAGGTCACTTGCTTTTTCTCTCTAGCTGCTTTCAATATATTTTCTTTAGTTTGTATGTTTGGTAGTTTAATTATAATATGGCGGGGAGAGGTTCTTTCCAGGTTTTGTCTGTTTGGTGTTCTAAAGGCTTCCTGTATCTGCGTTGGCATCTCTTTCCCAATTTGGGGGAAGTTTTCCTCTATGATTTTGTTGAAAACACCTACTATGCCTTTGGAGTGAAATTCTTCTCCTTCTACTATCCCTTGAATTCTTATGTTTGATCTTTTCATAGTGTCCTGAATATCCTGAAATTCCCATTCATACCTTCCTATTATTTTGTCTTTCTCTCTGTTGGACTGTATTAGATCAGCTACTTGGTCTTCTAGTTTAGATATTCTGTTCTCTCCTTCATCCATTCTACTAGAGAGATTTTCTACAGAGGTTTTTATTTCACTGACTGTGTTCTTTATTGCTAGCTAGCATTTCTGAGTGGGTTTTCTTTATTCTTTCTATTTCCATATTTATGTCTAGTATTGACCTCCTTATTTCATTAAATTGGTTTTCTGTGTGTTCTTTGAATCCTTTGATTTCTTCTTTGAGGTCTTTGAACCCTTTCATTTCCTCTTTGAGTTCTTTGAACATAATTATAATCATTCTTTTGAAATCTTTCTCGGGGATGTCCTCTAAGTCAGCCTCACTGAAGGTCATTTCTGATATATTAATACTTTTTGGTGGATTTATATTGTCTGGATGTTTTGTGTTTCTTGTATTGTAATTCAGAGATCTTTGCATCTTGAATTAATTTAATGCTTGGGTTTTCTAAATATCTGCAGTAATATTAGATGTATCAATCAATCTGATATTATATATCTTCAGTGTAGGAGTTTAAGGTGTTAAGTGTGGTTCTTAAGGCTCTCAAAGTAATCACAGAAGTGACCCTTGCCTGCTATGAGAGTATCAAGTGGGGTGAATGGAACAGAATACTGTCAAGATCCAAAAATTTAACTCAACAATGTACCCCTTCAATGAAATACAGCACAGAGTATATGTGCAAAAGCAGGTATTATGACAAAGTCACAGTTCCTAAGGATATGTGTTAGCCCACGCCCTTAATCCTGTCAACTGGGAGGCTAAGATTTCTGATCTGCAGAGAGTTCCAAGGTCAGCTTGTGATCAAGAGAGACCCTTCCCCTATGAATGACAGAGGAGGAAACAAATCAGGAGGCAACAAATGAGCAGCCTAGAATATAGCTTATTTAGGAATGTCAGATCTGCCCATCCATCAGGATTATATACCAGGCTTATTTGGTGGGTACTAACCTGGTGAAAACCAAGTTACCTTTTGGAACGGGTTTGATCACAGCTATGCTGCACGGCTGCTTGGTTCCTTTGTTGTGTTGTGGATTCAGGAAGTCAGGCTGCGTCTGTTGGTCTCTGCTTTCGCTGCGCCTTATGCTGCTGGTGAACTCTTTCCCAAGTCTCTGTTGCTTGCCGTGCTTGCGCTTGTAGTGGGGGAGGGGAGGCTGTGAATGGCGGCTGAAGTCCATCTGCTCCTCCACGCGATCCTCTTCCTCACAAGCCTCTCTGTTGGTCTCTACCATCCTCCTTCCACGTTTCTTGAGTTTGTGAGGAGGCGGTGTGGGTGGAAAAAATCCCCTGTCTTTAAAAGTCCTGTGGCTCAGCTGTCTCAGGCTGAGCCTAGCCGCGCCGCCGCCACAGTAGCTGCGGCAGCTGTGGAGCTGCTTCTGCCCACTTCTGTGGGCTCCAGACGCTCTGGATCTCTCCTACTTCTCTGCTGTGCTTGAAAGTTTACTATGTACCTCTCTTTTTAGTAGAAGAGTGTATTTTGCTGGGGTTTGTTTTGCTTTTATCCCCTACCCTTTTTTGGCGAGGTTCCTATGTCGCCATCTTAACCGGAAGTCCCTGCTGGTCTTTTGTACAGTGTACATCTAGCACATTTACCGCCAGAATGTCCTGCCTGTATGTTGCACACCATACATCTAGAACTTTTACAGCCACAGTTTCCTGCTATTCAGTTGCACAGTATACATTTAGAACATTTACAGTCAGTTTCCTGCTAGTCTGTTGTACAGCGCACATCTAGAACATTTACAGCCAATTTCCTGATGGTCTGTTGTACAGTGAACATCTAGAATATTTACAGCCACAATTTCCTGTTCTGTTGTACAGTGTACATCTAGAACTTTTACAGCCATAGTTTCCTGCTATTCAGTTGCACAGTGTACATTTAGAACATTTACAGTCAGTTTCCTGCTGGTCTGTTGTACCGAGTACATCTAGAACATTTACAGCCAGGTTCCTGCTGGTCTGTTGTACCGAGTACATGTAGAACATTTACAGCCAGTTTCCTGCTGGTCTGTTCTACTGTATACAACTAGAACATTTACAATCAGTTTCCTGCTGGTCTGTTTTACAGTATACATCTAGAACATTTACAATCAGTTTCCTGCTGTGTTTTTTACAGTGTACATCTAGAACATTTACAGCCAGTTTCTTGCTGAACTGTTGTACAGTGTACATCTACAACATTTACAGCTACAGTTTCCTGCTGGAGTATTGTACCGTGTACATCTAGAACATTTACAGCCTGTTTCCTGCTGGTCTGTTGTACAGTGTACATCTATAACATTTTCACCCACAGTATCCTGCTGGTCTGTTGTACAGTATACATTTCGAACATTTACAGTCACTTTCCTACTGGTCTGTTGTACAGTACACAGTTTCCTGCTGGTCTGTTGTACCGAGTACATGTAGAACATTTACAGCCAGTTTCCTGCTGGCCTGTTTTACTGTATACATCTAGAACATTTACAGCCAGTTTCATGCTTGTCTGTTGTACAGTGTACATCTAGAACATTTACTGCCATTTTCCTATTGGTGTTTTGTACAGTGTACATCTAGAACATTTACAGCCCATTTTCTGGTGGTCTATTGTACAGTATACATCTAGAAGATTTAAAGGCAGCTTCCTGCTGGTCAGTTGTACAGTGTACATCTACAACATTTAGAGCCACAGTTTCCTGCTAGTCTGTTGTACCGTGTACATCGAGAACATTTACAGCCAGTTTTCTGCTGGTCTTTTGTACACTGTACATCTAGAACATTTATAGCCCATTTCCTGCTGGTCTGTTGTAGAGTATACATCTAGAACATTTAAAGCCAGTTTACTGCTGGTCTGTTGTACAGTGTCCCTCTACAATATTTAGAGCCCCAGTTTCCTGCTGGTCTGTTGTACCGTGTACATCTAGAATATTTACAGTCAGTTTCCTGCTGCTCTGTTGTACAGTATACATCTAGAACATTTAGCCACAATTTCCTGCTAGTCTCTTGTACAGTGCACATCTACATCATTTACCACCAGAATGTCCTGCTGGTTTGTTGCAATATGTACATCTAGAACATTTACAGCCAATTTCCTGCTGGTCTGTTGTACAGTGTAAATCTAGAACATTTACAGCCCCAGTTTCCTGTGGGTCAGTTGTACAGTATACACTTAGAACATTTACAGTCAGTTTCCTGGTGGCCTGTTGTACAGTACACATCTAGAACATTTACAGTCAGGTTCCTGATGTTCTGTTGTACAGTGTATATCTAGAACATTTACAGCCAGTTTCCTGCTGGTCTGTTGTACAATGTACATCTACAATATTTACAGTTAGTTTCCTGATGATCCGTTTTACAGTATACAGCTAGAACTTTTACAGCCACAATTTTCTGCTGGTCTGTTGTACAGTGTA
Source organism: Orientallactaga sibirica (assembly GCA_036365145.1). Lineage (NCBI taxonomy): Eukaryota > Metazoa > Chordata > Mammalia > Rodentia > Dipodidae > Orientallactaga > Orientallactaga sibirica. The sequence continues at coordinate 3,005,185 of JAEOAD010000020.1, forward strand.
CATCTAAGACATTTACAACCAGTTTCCTGGTGGTCTGTTGTACCGTGTACCTCTAGAACATTTACAGCCAATTTCCTGCTGGTCTGTTGCACAGTGTACATCTACAACACATACAGCCACCGTATCCTGCTAGTCTGTTGTACAGTGTAAATCTAGAGCATTTACAGCCACAGTTTCCTGCTGGTCTGTTGTACCATGTATATCTAGAGTATTTACAGCCTAAGTTTCCTACTGGTCTGTTGTACAGTGCACATCTAGAACATTTACAGCCAGTTTCCTGCTAATCTTTTGTACACTGTACATCTAGAACATTTACAGCCAGTTTCCTGCTGGTGTGTTGTACAGTGTACATCAAGAACATTTATAGCCAGTTTCCTGCTCATCTGTTGTAGAGTGTACATCTAGGACATTTACAGCCATTTTTCTGCTGGTCTGTTGTACACTGTACATCTAGAACATTTACAGTCAGGTTCCTACTGGTCTGTTGTACAGTATACATCTAGAACATTTACAGTGAGTTTCCTGCTGATCTGTTGTCCAGTATACATCTAGAACATTTACCGCCACAATTTCCTGCTGGTCTGTTGTACAGTGTGCATCTAGAACATTTACCACCAGAATGTCCTGCTGGTATGTTGCACACTATACATCTAGAACATTTACAGCCAATTTCCTGCTGGTCTGTTGTACAGTGTACATCTAGAACATTTACAGTCAGTTTCTTGCTGGTCTGTTGTTCAGCATACATCTAGAACATTTATAGCCACAATTTCCTGCTGGTCTGTTGTACAGTGTACATCTAGAACATTTACAGCCAGTTTGCTGCTGGTCTGTTGTACAGTGTACATCAAGAACATTTACAGGCAGTTTCCTGCTCGTCTGTTGTACACTGTACATCTAGAACATTTACAGCCAATTTCCTGCTGGTCTGTTGTACACTGTACATCTAGAACATTTACAGTCAGGTTCCTACTGGTCTGTTGTGCAGTATACATCTAGAACATTTACAGCCACAATTTCCTGCTGGTCTGTTGTACAGTGTACATCTAGAACATTTACAGCCACGGTTTCCAGCTGGTCAGTTGTACAGTGTACATTTAGAACATTTACAGTCAGTTTCCTGCTGGCCTGTTGTATAGTACACATCCAGAACATTTACAGCCAGGTTCCTGCTGGTCTGTTGTACAGTGTACATCTATAACATTAACAGCCAATTTCCTGCTCATCTGTTGTACAGTATACATCTAGAACATTTACAGCCAGTTTCCTGCTGGTCTGTTGTACAGTGTACATCTTGAATGTTTACAGCCACAGTTTCCTGCTGGTGTGTTTTACAGGGTACATCTAGTACATTTACAGCCAGTTTCCTGCTGGTCTGTTGTACAGTGTACATCTAGAACTTTTACAGCCACAATTTCCTGCTGATCTGTTGTACAGTGTACATCTACAATATTTACAGTGAGTTTCCTGCTGGTCTGTTATACAGTATACATCTAAAACTTTTACAGCCACAATTTCCTGCTGATCTGTTGTACAGCATACATCTAGGACATTTACAGCCAATTTCCTGCCGGTCTGTTGTACAGAGTACATCTAGAACATTTACAGCCACCATTTCCTGCTGGTCTGTTGTACAGTGTACATCTAGATCATTTACAGACAGAGTTTCCTGCTGGTTGGTTGTACAGTATACATCTAGAACATTTACAGTCAGTTTCCTGCTGGTCTGTTGTACAGTGTACATCTAGAACAATTACAGCCAGTTTCCTGCTGATCTGTTGTACAGTGTACATCTAGAACATTTACAGCCACAATTTCCTGCTGCTCTGTTGTACAGTGTACATCTAGAACATTTACAGCCAGTTTCCTGCTGGTCTGTTGTACAGTATACATCTAAACATTTACAGCCACAATTTCCTGCTGATCTGTTGTACAGTATACATCTAGAACATTTACAGCCAGTTTCCTGCTGGTCTGTTGTACAGTATACATCTAAAACATTTACAGCCACAAACATTTACAGTATACATCCAACATTTACAGTCAGTTTCCTGCTGGTCTGTTGTACAGTGTACATCTAGAACAATTACAGCCAGTTTCCTGCTGATCTGTTGTACAGTGTACATCTAGAACAATTACAGCCTTAATATCCAGCTTCTCTGTTGTACAGTGTACATCTAGAACATTTACAGCCAATTTCCTGCTGGTCTATTGTACTGTATACATTTAGAACATTTTCAGCCAGTTTCCTGCTGGTCTGTACAGCGTATAGAACTCCATCCAGCTTCTCTGTTATACAGTGTACATCTAGAACATTTACAGCCAATTTCCTGCTGGTCTATTGTACTGTATACATTTAGAACATTTTCAGCCAGTTTCCTGCTGGTCTGTTGTACCATGTACATCTGGAACATTTATAGCCCCAGTTTCCTGCTGGTCTGTTGTACAGTATAGATCTACAACATTTACAGCCAGGGTTTCCTGCTGGTCGGTTGTACAGTATACATCAAGTACATTTACTGTCAGTTTCCTGCTGATCTGTTGTACACTGTACATCTAGAACATTGACAGCCACATTTTCCTGCTTGTGTGTTGTACCATGTACATCTAGAACATTAACATCCAGATTTCTGCTGGTCTGTTGTACAGTGTACATCTAGAACATTAACATTTATAGCCAATTTCCTGCTGGTCTATTGTGTAGTGTAAACCTAGAACATTTCCAGCGAGTTTCCTACTGGTCTGTTGTACAGTGTACGTCTATAACATTAACAGCCAATTTCCTGCTGGTCTGTTTTACAGTGTACATCTAGAACATTTACCGCCCCAGTTTCCTGCTGGTTTGTTGTACAGTATAGATCTACAACATTTATAGCCAGAGCTTCCTGCTTGTCGGTTGTACAGTATATATCTAGAATATTTACTGTCAGTTTCCTGATGGTCTGTTGTATACTATACATCTAGAACATTTACAGCCACATTTTCCTGCTCGTCTGTTGTACCGTGTACATCTAGAACATTAACATCCAGATTCCTGCTGGTCTTTGTACAGTGTACATCTAGAACATATGCAGCCAGTTTCCTGCTGGTCTGTTGTACAGTGTACATCTAGAACATTTACAGCCAATTTCCTGCTGGTGTGTTGTGTAGTATAAATCTAGAACATTTACAGCCAGTTTCCTGCTCGTCTGTAGTACAGTATACATCTAGAACATTTATAGTCAGGTTCCTGTTGGTCTGTTGTACAGTGTACATCTTGAATATTTACAGCCACAGTTTCCTGCTGGTGTGTTGTACAGTGTAAATCTAGTACATTTACAGCCAGTTTCCTGCTGGTCTGTTGTACAGTAAACATGTAGAACTTTTACAGCCACAATTTCCTGCTGATCTGTTGTATAGTATACATCTAGGACATTTAGAGCCAGTTTCCTGCTGGTCTGTGGTACACTGTACATCTATAACATTAACAGCCAATTTCCTGCTGGTCTGTTCTACAGTGCACATCTAGAACCTTTACAGCCACTATTTCATGCTGGTCTGTTGTACAGTATACATCTGAAACATTTACTGCCAATTTCCTGATGGTCTGTTTTACAGAGTACATCTAGAACATTTACAGTCAGTTTCCTGCTGTTTTGTTGTATAGTATACATCTAGAACATTTACAGCCAATTTCCTGCTGGTCTGTTGTACAGTGTACATCTGGAACAATTACCACCACAATATCCAGCTTCTCTGTTGCACAGTGTACATCTAGAACATTTACAGCCAATTTCCTGCTGGTCTGTTGTACAGTGTACATCTAGAACATTTACAGCCAATTTCCTGCTGGTCTGTTGTACAGAGTACATCTAGAACATTTACAGTCAGATTCCTGCTGATCTGTTGTACAGTGTACATCTAGAACATTTACAGCCACAGTGTACATCTAGAACATTTACAGCCACAGTTTCCTGCTGGTCTGTTGTACAGAGTACATCTAGAACATTTACAGTCAGATTCCTGCTGATCTGTTGTACAGTGTACATCTAGAACATTTACAGCCAGTTTTCTGCTGGTCTGTTTTACAGTGTACATCTAGAACATTTACAGCCACAGTTTCCTGCTGGTCTGTTGTACAGTATAGATCTACAACATTTACAGCCAGAGTTTCCTGCTGGTTGGTTGTACAGTATACATGTAGAATATTTACTGTCAGTTTCCTGCTGGTCTGTTGTACAGTGTACATCAAGAACATTTACAGCCAATTTCCTGCTGGTCTGTTGTTTAGTGTCAATCTAGAACATTAGAACATTTATAGCCAGTTTCCTGCTGGTCTGTTGTACAGTGTACATCTAGAACTTTTAGAGCCACAATTTCCTGCTGGTCTGTTGTACAGTGCACATCTAGAACATTTACATCCAGTTTCCTGCTGGTCTGTTGTACAGTGTACATCTTGAATATTTACAGCCACAATTTCCTGCTGGTGTGTTGTACAGTGTACATCTAGTACATTTACAGCCAGTTTCCTGCTGGTCAGTTTTACAGTGTACATCTAGAACTTTTACAGCCACAATTTCCTGCTGATCTGTTGTACAGTGTAAATCTAGAACATTTACAGCCAGTTTCCTCCTGGTCTGTTGTACAGTGTACATCTAGAACATTTACAGTCAGTTTCCTGCTGGTCTGTTGTACAGTGTACATCTAGAACATTTACAGCCACAGTTTCCTGCTGGTCTGTTGTACAGTGTACATCTAGAACATTTACAGCCAGTTTCCTGCTGGTCTGTTGTACAGTGTACATCGAGAACATTTACAGCCAGTTGCCTCCTGGTCTGTTGTACAGTGTACATCTAGAACATTTACAGCCAGTTTCCTGCTGGTCTGTTGTACAGTGTACATCTAGAACATTTACAGCCATTTTCCTGCTGGTCTGTTGTACAGTGTACATCTAGAACATTTACAGCCATTTTCCTGCTGGTCTGTTGTACAGTGTACATCTAGAACATTTACAGCCATTTTCCTACTGGTCTGTTGTACAGTGTACATCTAGAACTTTACAGTCAGTTTCCTGCTGGTCTGTTGACAGTGTACATCTAAAACATTACAGCCAATTTCCTGCTCATCTGTTGTACAGTGTACATTTACAACATTTACAGCCAATTTCCTGCTGGTCTGTTGTACAGTGAACATCTAGAACATTTACAGCCAATTTCCTGCTGTCTGTTGTACAGTGTACATCTACAACATTTACAGCCACAGTTTCCTGCTTGTCTGTTGTACAGTGTACATCTAGAACATTTACAGCCAGTTTCCTGCTGGTCTGTTGTACAGTATATATCTAGAACATTTACAGCCACAGTTTCGCTCTGGTCTGTTGTGCAGTGTACATCTAAAACATTTACAGCCAGTTTCCTGCTGGTCTGTTGTACCATGTACATCTAGAACATTTACAGCCACAGTTACCTACTGTTCTGTCCTATAGTGTACATATAGAATATTTACAGCCAGTTTCCTGCTGGACTGCTATATAGTATATTTATAGCTAGTTTCCAGCTGGTCTTTGGGACAGGACAGGCTGTTCTCAGATATGTGCAGCAGGATTACTTGAAGAGCATAACTAGAGCTATGGGCCTGAGTCTTACCCTCTCAGTAAGAGTTCCAGAAGGTATTTGACTTTTAAACTTGAAAGCAATTTTAGTTTTCACACATCTCACTCCTCTTGCTAGGGTAGTGTGGAATGCATATTCATCAAATCCACATATACTACTTTTTTCATTTCTGCGATAAAATATCTGAGAAAACTAACTTAAATAAGTAAGGGTATATTTTGGTTTACAGTTCAGTGTTACAGTCCTCCTGTTTGGGAAGGCATGGTAACAGGATCAGGAAGTAATTGGACACATTGGGTCCATTTCAGAAGGAGAAAGTGATGAATACTGGTGCTCAGCTACCTTTGTCCTTTTTACAGTCTAGCCCAACAGCCCATGGAATGGTGTTGGTCAGTTAAGATAGGTCTTCCCACTCACTTAACCCAATAAAGGCAATCATATAGACATGCCCTGAAGCTTGTTTTCTAGGTAATTCTTGATTCTATCAAGCTGACAATCTACATAAGCCATCAACCCAGGGGAGAAACTTTGAAATGCCCTCCTGTCAAGTCCACTGTCCCTGTAGGGTCCGTGGAGGGGTTAGCAGTGAGAAGGGAACCACACAATGCATGGGCCACATTCCAAGAATCCAGTTGCTATACCTATGGCAAAGGGTCCCAGTTCATGACCAGCTCAGCTGTCCCGTAGAATGCCCCTTGCCAATGAAAGATGGGAAGTGGGGTTTAAGGTTGTTAACAACTTTTTTTTTTTTTTTTTTTTTGGTTTTTCAATGTAGGGTCTCACTCTAGCCTAAACTGACCTGGAATTCACTATGTAATCTCTGGGTGGCCTTGACCTCACAGCACAGTGATCCTCCTACCTCTGCCCACCCCCCCCCCAAGTGCTGGGATTAAAGGTGTGTGCCACTGTGCCCTACTCTACCTCCTGGTTTTGTTTTAACCTCACAGAAAACAATTAAAAGTGAAAGAATTTTTAATGTTTTTTATTTTTGGAGACAATGATCTCATGCCTCTTAGGCTGGTCTTGAGCTTACTATGTAGCCAAAGATGACTCAAGATCATTCTGCTTCTACCTCCCAAGTGTGGAGATTGCAGGCTTATACTACCACACTCAGCTTTCTCTCTCTCTCTCTCTGTGTGTGTATGAGTGTCAATGTGGAGGACAGTTTAACATCAGGTGTCATTCTTGATCACTTCCCACCTAATTTACTGAAACAGGGTCTCTCACTCGAACTTAGTGCTGTCTGATTCAGCTAGACTAGCTATGCGGGTTGCCCAGGATTCCCTGTCTCTACCTCCCAAGTGCTGGGATTATAGTGGGTGGTTGGAATACGAACTCAGGAGCTCATGTTTGTGTGTTACTTTGTTGATGGAACCATATCCCCATGCGATGGCTTCATTATTTATTTATTTATTTTTAGGGAAGGGCTCACTGTAGCACAGGCTGACCTCAAACATAAGGTGATCCTACTACCTCAGCCTCCCAAGTGCTAGGATTAAAGGTGAGTCACTATACCTGACTTTTGGCCTCATTTTAAAAGACAGGATCTCACTATGCAGTTCAGGCTGGCCTTGAACTTTGCATCTTTCTTATTCCACCTCCTGAATGCTGGGAGTCTTGCTGAAGGTGTTTCACTGGGGGGTAGACTTTGAGCTTTAATAGCCCGTAGCTTACAAGTGGTAGTTTAACATCTACTTGTTTTCTACCTGCATTAGCAGGAATGATGTCCAACCTGTGCTCATGCCATGTTTTCCCCTGCCATCATGAACCTTTTCCTTGAGACTGTAAGCCAAAATACAAAGCTTTCCTCCCATCAGCTACTTTAGGTTGGGTTCTTTGTACCAGCAACAAGAAGGTAACTACAACAGTGGGGTATTAAACACTCCCACTATCATTGAGTTTGCATTTATTTCTGATGTAATGTCTAGTAAATTTTGTTTTATAAAATTTGGTACACCTGTGTTAGGATATATTTATTTTTATATTCTCTTGTAGTATTGTGCCCTTGAGTATAAAATGGCCTTCTTTATCTCTTTTGATTAGTTTTGATTTAAAGTCTATTGTCATATATTAGTATAGCCATATCTACTAATTATTTCAGTTTGCTGGGAACATTTTCTATCCTTTAACCCTAAGGTCATGTGTATCTAATAAGGTAGGTTACTTAAAGACAACAAATGGATGGATCCAGTTTTTTATTCTAGTTTGCTAACCTGTGTTTTTTAGTTGGGAGTTTTGTCCTTGGATATTCAGAATTGTAATTTGAGAGGTCTGAGTTAATCCCTGTGACACTGAATACTTTGTGGAGTGTGGTATTTTCTTGACTCGCATTTGTTTTCATCTCTTCTAGTTTTATTTATTTTTTTATTATTTCTTGTATTCTGAGTATGTTTACTCTTGTCTTCAGTGTGAAGTATTCCAAAAAGTATTCTGTTGGTGGGACTAGATTAGTGGTCATATATTTATAAAGTCAGTTTTTAACATGGCAAGTTTTTCTTTCACCTTCTGTTATAAAGGATAATTTTGCAGGGTATAGTAGTTTGGGTCGGCAGCAGTCTTTCAAATATTGGAATACTCTATTCCAAGCTCTTCTTTTAAAGTCTTCACTTAAAAATCAGAAGGGCTTTCCTTTCTAAGTGACAAGGTTTTCTCTTGCAAGTTTTAGTATTCTTTTTGTTTCTTGCTTAGTGTTTTAACTATAATGTGATATGAGAAATTTCTTCTCTGGCCCTATTTGGTGTTCTATGTACCTCCTATACCTGGATGGGCCTATTTTGATTTGGAAAACTTACTGCTTTAATTTTCCTGAAGGTATTCTCTATGACTGCAGTTCTTCTTATGTATCCATGTTTCAAATGTTTGTTCTTTTTGTGTCCTACATTTCTCTCTTGTCCGTATGTTTTTTAACCTGTCATTGATTTTGGCCTCATAGTCTATTTCATCTGTCATGTCCACAAGCCTTCACAGTCTGTCCTCCACATGATCTATCCTGTTGGGAGGTTTTCTTGGAGCCCTTTTAATGAATTATTTTTCTGTTTTCCATTAGGTTTTTCCTTTAGCATTTCCATCTCTCTATTGAGTTCTATTTTCATTTCTTGGTTGGATATTTTTTCCTCTCGAAATTCATTCCTGCATTTAATCAAGTTTTCTTTGAGTTCATTACACTATGGAGTTCTTTTTTGTTTTTCTCATCGATTTCATTCAGCCATTTGGTCATAGCCTCATTAAGTTTGTTGAATATGCATTATTGTAATTGCACTTTGGAATTCTATGCTGAGTTTCCTCTACGTAGTTTTCATAGGAGGCTCCCACTATGGGACTAGGCACTCCTGGTGGGGGTTTCTTGCTTTGGGTTGTATTGTTTTGCATTGGGGTCTGCTCACCTGAAGATAGTCCTTTTGCTGAGAATATAGCAACAGTGGCTCCTGTGGAGCCTTGTTGAGTAGCCTGGTCAGCCTTGATCCAGGAGGATGGGGGACCCAGATTTATCTCCAGGTCTGAGCTGGGCATACTGGAAGCTCAGCAGACTCCTTGTGCCTGTAGTCTCTCTATTCAGGGAGCTGAGGGTTTTTAGCCTGGGGAATAAAGTCAGTGTCAAATGGACTGATCCCCAACCTGTGGGTGCACAGGCCAGGTTGTGCCCATGGGATTAAATGGGGAAGCATTCTCATTGTCCAGGGCTGGTAAGTCCAATCAGTTTGGGTGTCCCTATTCAGGTGCAGACCAGCAGGCCATGGAGTGAGGTCAACACCAAATGGGCCAGCTCCCCAATCTGGGGTAGGATAGTACTAGTGGTATTAAATGGGAAGAAGGGGGGCAGTGAGGATAGGTAGGAGAGAAGCACTCACCTGGACAAGGCTTACCAGTGCCTGAGGATTGTGATCAATTTAGGTGTTCCTATTCAGGGGGGCAATCTCATGTGCAGTGCTATGCTATTGACAAAAACTATACAAAATAACTATGTCAAATTACTGTAAGAAGCCAAGTGTGGTGGTGCACACTTTTAGTCCCAGTTTTTAGGAGGGTGAGGTAGGAAGATTGCCATGAGTTCAAGGCCAGCCTGAGGCTACAGAGTAAGTTCCCGGTCAGCCTGGGTCAGAGAGAGATTCTACTTTGGAAAACCATACAAAAATAATCTTCCCACACAACTTTGTGATTGTTTTTTTCACTGTTACCATAAAACATGCATACTGTTCTACAATGTACTAATGCACTCATTCCTAGGAATAGCAGATAACAGCTATAATCTCACAACAAAAATTACTATGCCAAAATACTGTAAGAAGTCAGGTGTGGTGGGGTACTTTTAGTTCTAGCACGTATAAGGCTGAAGTAGGGTTGCCACGAGTTTGAGGCCAGCCTGAGGCTACAGAATGTGTTTCAGGTCAACATGAGCTATCCTGTGACTCTGCCTCAAAACAGGTTGACCTGGATCTTACTTTGTAGTCCCAAGGTGGCCTCAAACTCATGACAATCCTCCTACCTCAGCCTCCCAAGTGCTAGGATCAAAGACATGTGCCACCATGTCTGCTCTGCAAGGATTTTTTAAAAAATATTTTATTTATTTATTTGAGAGAGAAAAGGGAAGATAGAGAGAAAGAATGGGCATGCCAGGGCCGCTAGCCACTGCAAACGAATTCCAGATGCATGCGCCCCCTTGTCTGCAAAGAATTTTTAAACCATCCCCATTAATGCTTGAAAATCAGTATTGGTCTTTTAAGGAAAACAGTATTTTAGAAAATGTAGGTAGATTAAGACAATTTAATCTTTGGAAAAATTTAAGACTAGTCCCTTTTAAAATCTTTACGGATTCTCATTCTTTGGTCACAGACTCCCTTTACATTTATGTTAAAGTAAGTGTATTATTATCTGTGTTGCTGCTTAAAATGATCTGAAAAGCAGCCTTCCCTTCACCAGTGCCACCTGCTGCTCCCTAAGTCTGGGCACACTTGCTTGTTCAATGCAACCCTCCTACTGCCCACCACCACCATCATGTATTGTGTGTCTTGACACACTCATCTGCTCCACATGTCCCACCGTCAGCCTGTAACCATAATGCATGTAAACATGGGCACAATTGCCTGCTACATATGCTCTTACCCTAGTCCATGCTGCCTAACACTGTTATCATGTGTATGGGTTCAATCTCTTGCTCCCTCTGCCCTCTCTATGCTGTGTTCACCTGCAGCAGCCACCATGCTTGAGTATTTGGGTGTAGTGGCCTTTTCTGCATGCCCCTCTTGCAAGCTTCTCCCACTACTGACACTGCCAACCTATATGAGAAAATCTAGACTCAGCTGCATACTTCATATGTATATTAGTCAGAATTCTCTACAGGAACAGAACCGATATAATGAACTGGTATTGAACAGGAAATTTATTGAATTATTTTACAGCAATCCAATAATAACTGTGTATAAGTGCAGACTTGAGAATCAAGAAACCCAGTAGCTGCTCAGTTCATGTGGCTAGGCACCTCAGCAGTCCCAATCCAGCACTGAAGGCATAAAGGCTTCCTGGAGAGCTGCTGGTCTTCAGGCCATGATGGAAGGCTGAGGAAACTGGTTAGGAATGGGATAGACACACGTGCAAGTGAAGGCACTCACCAGCAAGTAGAACAGGCAGATAGGTGGGGGGGGGGGAAGGTACTGATTCCTCTTAGAGCTTCCTCATATATGTCCATCACCAGGAGGGCCACCCACTCTGGAGGAAAGACTTCCTCCTTCAGTCAATCTTTCCTGGAGAGATCAGCCCAAAGTGAATGTCTGTGGATTCCTAATCTAACCATGTTGACAACAGTATTTAACCATCACAATATGCAATGCACATACCCTGGCCTGTATTGAGCTAAGCAATGATAAGTTATGACAAAGGAATACCAAACACTGATCCAAACACTTACCTAACATTAGTGTGCTAGAAAGATTTAATCACTGCATATCTCCAGATAAGCCAGTTTCAATGCAAAATGATAACAAAAAAACAATGTTAGAAGTTGTTTTTTTCCACCCTTTCAGGTAGGGTTTCACTTTAGTCCATGCTAACCTGGAATTCACTATGTATTCCCAGGCTAGCCTCAAAACTCACGAGAGCCCTCCTATCTCTGCCTCTTCAGTGCTAAGATTAAAGGAATGCAGGATTAGAACAGTTTTTAAGGAAATGAAGACCAAGAAAACACCAAATATGCGTGGGAGGGATGGTTTAGCAGTTAAGGCGCTTGCTGCAAAGTCAAAGGACTCGGGTTCAATTCCCTAGGACACACATAAGCCAGATGCACAAGGTGGGACTTGTTTCTTGAGTTCCTTTGCAACAGCTGGAGGCCCTGGTGTGCCCATTCTCTTTCCCTCTCTTTCTATCAAATAAGTAAAATAAATAAAAATATATATAAAAAAATAAAACATCAAACACCACAAAATTATCCACGTGGAAGAAAACAATTCACACCTTTCATTAACTACGAACACTAACAGTCTCTATTTTCAAATCAAAAGACACAGTAACAGAGTGGTTCAGAAAACAGAATTCATATTTTTGCTGTACTCATGAAAATCATCTCACTATCAAAGACAAGACAATACCTTATAGTGAAAGAATGGAAAAAGATATTCTAAGAAAATGAAACCAAGGAGAAAAGGGGGTGTTGAGATTATTATATTTGACATAATAGACATCCAATGAAGACTAGTCAGAAGAAACAAACAAGAATACTTCATACTGACTAAGGGAACAATCCATCAAGAGGATGTTACAATCTTAAACACATTCAGACTAAACACAGTGCATCCAATATCCCAGAGCCAATATAACTAGATACAAACACAGAAACAGTAGGTGACTTCAGTACACCTCTCTCTCCAATAGTCAGGTTATCCAGACAAAAAATAATCAGGAAGCCATTGGAGCAACGTAAAACCAGAGAGCGAATAGACTTAATAGATATGTATGGAACGTTTCACATGCAAACTATAGAATACACATTCTTTTTATAATATTCTATTTTATTTATTTTTTAAATTTATTTTTCAAATTTTTCTTTTTATTTATTTGTGTATGAGAAAGAGGGGGGAAGAGGCAGAGAGAAAGAGAGAATGGGCACACCAGGGCCTCTAACCACTGCAAACAAACTCAAAACGTATGCACCCCCTTGTGAATCTGGCTTACGTGGGTCCTGGAGAATTGAACCAGGGTCCTTAGGCTTCACAGGCAAATGCCTTAACTGCTAAGCCATTTCCCCTGCCCCTTAATATTTTATTTTTATTTATTTGAGAAAGAGAAAGAGGCAGATCACACACACACACACACACACACACACACACACACACACACATATATATCAGAGAGGGAGAGGATGGGCACACTAGGGCCTCTACCCAGTGCAAATGAACTCCAGATGCATGTGTTACCATGTGCATCTGGCTTATGTGGGTACTGGGGAATCGAACTTGGGTCTCTAGGCTTTGCAGGCAAGTACCTTAACCACTAAGCAATCTCTCCAGCTCAGAATACACATTCTTTTTAGCAGCTCATGGGACGTACTCCAAAATACATTACATAATAGTACACAAATCAAGTCAACAAATACAGGGAAACTGATATAATTCCTTGTATTTATTCTGATCACAGTGCAACAAAACTAGAAATCAACAAGAAAAACTACAGAAAACATATCGACTCGTTGAGATTAAGTAAAACATCATTGGGTCATTGGAAAAAAATCAATTAGGAAATCAAAATTCCTAGAATTGAATGAAAATCCAACATAGCAAAATGTACAAGATAAAATGGAAGTTCAGAACTCTTAGGTATATACATTGTAAAAACAGATATCTGGGGCTGATAAGATGGCTCAGCAGTTAATGTTGATGGACTGGGTTTGATCCCCCAGTAGCCATGTAAAGGCAGATGTGTAAAGAAGTGCATACTTCTAGAGTTTTGGGGGAGCTCTGGTGCAACCATACTCACTCTCTCTGTCATAGATAAATAAATAAATAATTAATTAAAGAAAACCAGAGAAATTTCAAATAAAAACTTAATGATGAACCTGAGGGGCTTGAAAAAAAAACAAGAAAATAAAATCAAGCCCAAAATAGATAAAAGTAATTAAGTTCAGGGCAGAAATTAATAAAAAAGAAACAATACTAACAAAGCAATAAAAAGAATCAATGAAATGATGAATAGGTGATTGCAAAGATAAAACAAGATTAACAAACCTTTAGCCAAATTAATCAAAAGAAAGAAGACCCTAATCAGTAAGATTAGATATGAAAAAGGAGACATTACAACAATCACCAGTGACAATTAGATAAGTGTAAGGACATACTTTAAAAATCAAAAAGACAGAATTGCTACTTAACTTCTTGTATGAAGTCAGCATTATACCAATAGCAAAACTAGAGGCATTTAAAAAAAAGAAAAATACAGGGCTGAAGAGATGGCTTAGCAGTTAAGGTGCTTACCTATAAAGCCTAAGGACCCATGTTCGACTCCAGATCCCACATAAGCCAGATGCACAAAAGGGGAGGCAAGCGCAAGGACACACATGCCCACAAGGAGGCATAGCATCTAATTAGATTACAGTAGCTGAGGCCCTAGTATGCCAATTCTCTCTCTCTCTTAAAAAACACATTTAATGAAAGATGTAAATATTCTCAATAAAATACTTGCAAACAAAACTCAAGAACACATGACAATCATTTGCTACAATCAAATGAGCCTCATCCCACAGATAAAGGAATGGATAGGTAAATCAATAAATGCAATAGATCACATAAATAAATTCAATGAAAGAAATGACATAATGAAAAGGCCTTGGACAAAATTCAAAATCCCTTTCTCATAAAAACCCTGGAGAAACTAAAGACAATGGAAACATAACTCAATCAAAATAAATATAACAAATATATAGCCACAACTTCATGCTAAATGGAGAATATCTTGAAGCATTTCTAAAAACAAGAGTGTCCATTTCTCTATTTCTATGTAATAATGTGCTTGAAGTCTTAGAGAAAGAAATCATAGGGATGCAAATAGGAATGGAAGAAGTTTAACTATCCTTATTTTTGGATTATATAATTTTATTTATGAGATCCTAAAAACTTGGCCAGAAAAGTGGCACTATCCAAAAGTAACACCCAAGAATCAGAAGCCTTTTTATATACCAATGACAAACATACTGAGAAAGAAATCAGGTAAACAGGCCCAGTCACAATAGCAACAAAAAATGTAAATAACTTGAAATATTACTAATGAAGGAAATGAATGACATCGACAAGAAAGGTTTCAAATACTGAGGAAACCAAGGAAGACATCAGAAGATGTAAAGATTTCCCATGCTCAGGCTAGAGAGATGGTACAGTGATTGAGGTGCTTGCCCATAAAGCTTGATGACTTGAGTTTGACTCCGCAATACCCATGTAAAGCTAGACACATGAAGTGGTGCATGCATCTGGAGTTGGTTAGCAGCATTTGAAGGCCACGGTGCACCCATTCTCTCTCTCTCTCTCTGCTTGACAAGTACAGGTGCTTGCCTTTAATCAAAGCATGTGGGAGGCAGAGGGAGGAGGATTGCTGTGAGTTTGAGGCCAGCCTGAAACTACATAGTAAATTCCAGGTTAGCCTGGGCTAGAGTGAGACCCTACTTTGAAAAAAAATTTTACCTAAAGGAAAGCAATCTATAGACTTAATGCAACCCCAATCAAACATCCCATACCATTCTTCACAGAAAGAGAAAACAATCCTAAAATTCATATGGAAGCACAAAAGATTTCAGGATAGCCAAAAATCATCTTGAGCAAAAAGAATGCTATGTGGTATCACTATACTGAGCCACAGTAACAAAGACAGAATAGTTATGACACAAAAACAGATATGTAGATCAGTGGAAAAGTATATTCCAGTGGAATAGATACAGGTATAAGTTCATGTAACTACAGCCAAAAAACACACATTGGAGAAAAGACATCTTTAACAAATAGTGCTGGGAAAACTGGAAGAATGAAACTAGATCTTCATCTTTCAACCTGACTTCAAATGGATCAAGGACCTCAATGTAAGATCCAAAACTGAAATGGCTATGGGAAATATTTGGGAGTATATTTCAAGATATAGACATAGAAAAGGATTTTCTGTATACAACCCTACCTGCTCAGTAAATAAGACAAACAATTGACTAATGGGATCTCATGAAGCTAAATGGTATTGTACATCAAAGGAAAATATCAACTGAGTCAAGAGACAACTTACAGAATGGGAGAAAATCTTTGCCAATTGTACATGTGACAGAGGATTAATATCTAGGATATACAACAAATTTTAAAAACTAAATGTAGGGCACAGTCGAAGGCACAGTTGAAGGACCCTGGGCTACTGGAGGTTTAGGCAGACCTGAGCTGTTAGGTATGACTAAGGGCCCCAGACCCCAAGGTTGCAGTGAGCCTAAACCCCAACAATCTTTTTTTTTTTTTTTTTTTTTTTTTGGGTTTTGCGAGGTAGGGTCTCACTCTGGTCCAGGCTGACCTGGAATTAACTATGTAGTCTCAGGGTGGCCTCGAACTCTTGGCAATCCTCCTACCTCTGCCTCCCGAGTGCTGGGATTAAAGGCGTGCGCCACCACGCCTGGCAACCCCAACAATCTTGAGACTGGCAGGAGTTAGGCTGCTCTCTCCCCCCAGCCAGGGCACCTGGACATCCTGGTAAGACTTAGGTTTCGCTTTCCCCAGAGCCTTGTGACCTTTGTCTGCTTATGTCACTATATGTTAATAAGATATCAGCCAGCAGCCTTCTCACAGCTAATCCCCCTGTGACCCATATCTCGTATCTCTTCCTGCCACTACATGAACAAGCCAATCCCCATGACCCATACCCCCTACCTCTTCCCACAACTACATGAACATTTATAAACCCACTCCTGTGGCAAATGAACAAGCTGTCCTCTGATGCAGTCTCCTGGTGTTTCTTCCCGTTGCACTCACGGCCACTCAAGACCCTGCTTCACAGTTGCCTGGACATCTCCAGGGAACCACGGCCACGGGGACCCCAGGAACCACAGCTGGTGCCTGAACAGGGACCCTCTGAGATTCGCTGGGGTGCATCCCCAGAGGGACACTGTCCTCTAGGGGGATGTCGACCCCCTGTGGCCTTACCTCCATGCTTGAGGGCTGGCAGGTTTCTTTTTTCCCTGTTTTTGGTTTGTGCCATCCCAGCCTCCCTGCTGCTGTCCACCTGCGCAGCCTCCCCTACGCCCACCCCCTTTACCTGCCCCCTCACTGAGAATCACACAACAGCTATGCAAACTCTGAGATAACAATACAAATACATATAATCAAGGAGTCCCAGCTTTTCCTGTTAATGTCCAAATTCTCAATGATTTGGAAAACTTCTGCCAATGTATGGGCAAATAATCCAAAATTTTTCACTCTGCATGTACGGCCTTCTCTTTGCTCTACCATGCTCCCACTAACAAGGTTTGGTTTTTGCCTCTGGAGTTGTAAATAGAATAGAAATTTAAATGAAAATTCATTGCTTCTGAATGAATGAATGAATGAATGAATGAATGAATGAAATATGAGGGGAAATGGTTGTCTGGAATCTATATGAAGAGTGCACTTGAAATAAATGTGTGTATGTGAGGATATATGTGGCTCACAGCCCTACGGCTGTAGGATGATTTCTGTTCTGAACATTTCATTGTGGGGGATGTTCTCCACCAAACCTGCTGTCCCATTCTGCATGACCAGCTTTTAATGTTGAATGGCCCCCAGGAGGAACAATGAAAGTAATTAAGATCATAGGCAGGGGAAAATGCAAGATTCTCCTATTCTTAAAAAGTTTTTAAACTGGCAGAATCAGAGAGCTGCCCTGTAGCCCAGAGAAAAGTTCAAAACTCTCCCTCAAAAAAACCGAAACAAAACCAAAAACACAGCTCCACTAAAGTCAGACCAGAAGCTTTAAGGCCAGAGATCACCCACAGCTGCCTCCTAACACACTCTCCAGAAATGAGGTACTGGTTGGAGAGAAATAGTGCTGTCTTGGCTACTGGGAAATTCCAACACTCCAGGGTTTACTCTTTTATAAAAAAGTTATTTCAAAAGGTCTTTTATTAAGTCTTATGGTAAGGACAATGAAAGTATTTGTTGGTAGTTATAAGATGAACTGACTAAAGAAGATAAACTGGAGAGAAAATTTTATTTTTTAAAATATTTTATTTATTTGAGAGAGAGAGAGAGAGAGAGAGAGAGAGAGAGAGAGAAAGAGAGAATGGGCACACCACGGGCCTCCAGCCACTGCAAACCAACTCCAGACGCATGCGGCCCCTCGTGCATCAGGCTTATGTGGGTCCTGGGAAATTGAACTGGGGTCCTTAGGCTTTGCAGGCAAACACCTTAACGGCTAAGCCATTCCCCCAGCCCAAGAGAAAACTTTAAATGTTGGAAATGTTTGATGTAAAAGATTGATACAGAGTGGTTACAAAGATTATAAAGTAACAGTATGTAGATGAAGGTATGAGTAAAGTATGTGAATGAAGGTATGAGTAAACTTAAACAGAAGGTTAAAGACCAAGTACTTAATCAGATTACAGACTTCTTGAGATATAAAATGATTATTAGCCTAGGGCTTACATCAGACTAACAGAGTATGATCCTGGCTGGTAGCAGGTTGCTATGGTATTCAGGTTGTAAATTTAACTCTAACTCATTGATGCTAATCTGGTCGTAATGGCCATGAAAGACTGAATTTAGAGTACCCAACCAAGTTAGCTAGGTTCCTCTATTTGTCAATGTTTTAACTAAATCTTACAATTAAAATTGACTCATTAATATTTAATCTCTCCTAAGGTTATTCTCTTTTTCCCTATTTTATAAGGTAAACAGACTACATTTGGAGACACTGACAGTATTTATGCTGTCAACCTGCTTCCTTGGCGCGCTCGTTCTTTCATCTGGGGACCCCTGGGATGAATGCTGGTGGGTAGGGGTGACAGGAAAACTCTATACTCCTAGCTTATCATCCCCCTCTGGAGCTCTTCCTCTCTCTAGACAGCTTGTCCCTGTTCCCCACCCAGTACAAACTAAACATCACATTCTTTCACAGAAAAAACAAGTTACAGAAAAAATACAAGCCACTATAACCTGGACACAATACATCCAATATGTGGCCGACCTTCTCCCCTTTACTAACCACCCCAATGCTTCTAAACTGCTTCTGTTGCGCATCCCCTACCCGTCCCCTGCTGATGGTGGTCCCTATTAATGTCACCCTTGAATACCCCACATCAACAGCAAACTGTTCCCAATCCCGCCTTACTGATATTCCCCTCTTTGATGCCAGTCAAGGTATACCCCTTTGCCTGACCAGTGCTAAGCCGACCAGAGCTGAATGTCTCAATATTGCCATAACCGGGACCACATGTGTCAAGACACCCACTCGCCTTTGGTGCGAAGGCTAACCACCCCATGCATAAATGTTTCCTCTCCCACTTATTGTTCCCCAGTCTTAATTGTTCCACAGGTATATCTCTACAAGGAAGTGGCCTACAAACTCCACCCTTGTCAACTTAAACTTTCATCCCCCTACTGGTGGGCCTCGGTGTGACGCTATCCCTGGGTGTCTCTGGTGCTGCTGGAGCCCTTCTTGTCTAAATCAGCCATCTCACAGGGGAATTCAGAGACAAGCTTGACCAGGCCATGATATCAACTACCAATAGTCTCAAGTCTCTTCAGAGACAAACTCACGGGTGTGGTACTCCATACCCATTATAAAGACAAAGGGCTGAAGGCCCCTGGGGCTACTGGAGGTTAGGCCAACGGGAGCTATCAGGCATGACAAGGGCCCTGGACCGGAGGTTGCAGTGAGCCTGCTCCCTCTTCCCAAGGTTGCAGTGAACCCACTCCCTCCTCCTAGCCCAGGGCACCTGGACATCCTGCTAAGACTTAGGTTTCGCTTTCCCCAGAGCCTTGTGACCTATGTCTGCTTACATCACTATGTTAATAAGGTATCAGCCAGCAGCCTTCTCACAGCCAATCCCCCTGTGATCCGTATCACATACCTCTGCTCCACAGTTGCCTGGACATCTCTGGGGAACTGTGGCCACAGGGACCCCAGGAACCACAAGTAAACATGAAGAAAATGAGCTATTCAATTACCAAATGAGCTACAGAACTGAACACAGTTCTTAAAATAATTAAAATGATCACTAAATATTTAATAAAATGTTCAACATCCATTGTCATCATCAAAAGTACTTCTGAGATTCCACCCCACCTCTAGTCAGAATGGCAATCATCAATAAAAGAAATGACAACCAATGCTAGTAAAGACATGGAGAAAAGAGAAACTTTACTCACTACTGGTGCAAGTGTACACTGGTGCAGCCACTATGGACATCAGTGTGCATATTACTCTAAAGCTAAAACTAGAACTTGCCTATTAACTAAGCTATACTACTTCTGGAACTATACCCATAGAACTAGCCTACTACATGTTCAGTGATATCCTAATTACAATAGCTAGGAAATGTAAACAGCCTAGATGTTCATCAACTGATGAATGGACAATAAAAATATGGTATGTATTGCCAGAAAAAGCAGGAAATGAAATGAGAGAGAAGACTCAGCTTAACAGCTCAGACAGGCTTTATTTGCGAGAAGCCAAAGAAGGGCTCTCACCAGGCAGGTCAGAAGCAACTTCCCTTACAGACTAGGGAATACTTATGGGGCAATGGGGCCAGGGGGCAGGGCAGTCAATCTACCTTGCCTCAGGATTTGGGCCACTCCAGGAAAGTGATAATTGGAGATAGGTGGTCTTGAGTCATTCCAGGAAGGTAATAATTTGGAGGAGTGGATTTAGTCAATCTTGTAATACAAAGAAGTATAATATAATGGCAGTAAGAGTCCAAAAATGGAGACATTCCGGTTCTAACACATATACCACATGAAATTTCATTTAGCTGTGAAAAAAAGAAATGATGAGGGGCTAGAGAGATGGCTTAGCATAAAGCACTTGCCTATGAAGCCTAAGGGTCCTGGTTTGAGGCTCAATTCTCCAGTACCCACATAAGCCAGATGTCCAAGGTGGCGCATGCATCTAGAGTTAATTTGCAGTGGCTGGAGGCCTTGGTGTGCCTGTTCTCTCTCTCTGCCTGTTGCTAATAAATAAATAAAAATAAACAAAATATTTAAAAAGAAATTATGAAGATTTCAAGAAAATGGATGGAACTAGAAAATAATAATATTGAGTTGAGTGAGGTAACTCATATTCATAAAGACAAGCACAGCATGTATTCTCTTATGTGGATCCTAGATTTGACATCCAGACATATGAGTACAACTTGGAGTCTCTACAGAGACCAGGAAGTTAGACAGGGCTCAAGTGGGGGAGAGGGAGGTGGGAGGTGAAGGAAAAGTCCTTAAAGGAATATACTGGTATACAAGTGACATGAAAACAGTGGTGGTGGGGAATATTGAGGTTGAAAGGGTTAAGTAGGGATGAGGTGAGGGATGGGCAAAAAAGAGGGAGTGGGGAAGGTTAACCTAAACTTGGAGAAATGCAAAAATCTATAAGAATACATAATATTTATTAAACATAATAAAAACATAAAAACTAAAAATGAACAGAGGTATTCTACATACATAATGGTATTCCTACTGCCCATAAATTATCAAACAATATTAGTGCTAGGGACAGGATACTTTCCACTAAGCTGTAGGTCAGGAAAGCCTCCAAGGCCCCTAAAACATACAAGCTATTATCATGGCTCTTGGTTGCCAATGAGAACTGAAAAATAAGACCGTATTTCTAAATATACCACACCGAATGGGCATAGGACATAGAAAAATCATGTTGTAACTGAGGCAGAAGCTTCCTTCTTGCTGGCTAGTTTTCATAGTGCTATGTAGGCTGCTTTAAGAGAGGTCATCAATGTTATCATCATCCAGCAGTGAATCCTGCATTCTACATTACTGACTCATCAAACAAGACGTGTCCTCTGGTGCAATAGTATCATGACTGACACAGGGGTAACCAACAGCTCTATGACTGGATTTGAGGTGTGCTTCACAGGCATGTATATGCCTGGTACAGAAAACCATGTTAAAACTATGGCTGGGAAGAACATAGGAACTAGGGAAGAACCAACTATTGTTGTACTGCTCAATGGATATGCTGACAATAGCCTCATGAACACTTATACCCACAGATCAGTTCAGCTCTCAGCGTTGGTCAGAAAAGCCTTTTTTAGTTAAAAAATTAAAGTTTTCTGGGCATGGTGGTGGTGTGTGCCTGTAGTCCCAGCTACTTGGGAGGCTGAGACAGGAGGATCACTTGAGTCCAGGAATTCTGGCCTATAGTGTGCTATGCAGATCAGGTGTCTGCACTAAGTTCAGCATAAATATGGTGACCTGCTGGTTGCAGGGGACCACCAGGTTGCCTAAGGAGGGGTGAAACAGTACAGGTCAGAAATGGAGCAGGTCAGGGGCCGGGCATGGTGGCACATGCCTTTAATCCCAGCACTCGGGAGGCAGAGGTAGGAGGATCGCCATGAGTTCAAGGCCACCCTGAGACTACATAGTTAATTCCAGGTCAGCCTGGACCAGAATGAGACCCTACCTTGCAAAAACCGAAGGAAAAAAAAAAAAAAAAAAGAAATGGAACAGGTCAAAAAACTAAAGTTTAGCTGGGCATGGTGGCACATGCCTTTAATCCTAGCACTTGGGAGGCCAGAGGTAGGATCGCCATGAGTTCAAGGCCACCCTGAGACTCCACAGTGAATTCCAGGTTAGCCTGAGCTAGAGTGAGATCCTATCTCGGGAAAAAACAAAAACCAAAAATCCCTAAAGTTTAGTTGGGCATGGTGACGCACATCTTTAATCCCAGTACTCAGGAGGCATACGTAGGAGGATTGCCGTGAGTTCAAGGCCATCCTCAGACTATGGAGTGAATTCCAGGTAAACCTGAGCTAGAGTAAGACCCCATCTCAAAAAACCAACCAACCAACCAAACAAACAAAAAATCCTAAAGTTTGATAATAGGAAGTGGTCAATGCAGACAGTCATACCAGGTCAATTACTGAAAGTAAGTGACTCATGAATGCTTGGTCCTATATAGGACATAAAACGTTATTCCCTCCAGGGCTAAGGGAACACTGTGAAAGATGAGGTGAAAAGAATGAAAGAGCTGGAAGATGGGGAAAGAGTGCTGTAGAACTCTGGCACCTGGCCATGACAAGAGCTCATGAACTTACACAAACCTGTTTTTACCTATACAAGATTTGTAATGTAATGAATGGGGCCAGTCAATATTCTGTGATAGGTAGGGGAGGGGCTTAGGAGCTAATGACGCTTAAAGGTTGCTGAGGAAGGGGAGCCATGGTCTTCCATGGCATGGCTCCTGGTAAGTGATGAGAAGGAGCTCAGTGACACTGAGGGATACAAGAAGACAATGTGGGGAACATGATCAAAATGTAGCATTTATGTATAAAAATGTAAACAAACAAATAATAAACAAATTTCAATTCACTAATTTAAAAAACTCAGTAAATTGTTCACTTTAAATGGAGGCTGTTTATTATATATAAATATACATTAATTGAAAAATAAAGAATGACCATCATAATAGGAGGAAAAGATCATGACATCAAAATGAAGAGAGACTGATTGAGAGGGGGAAGGGATATGATAGAGAGTGGAGTTTCAAAGAGGAAAGTGGGGGAAAGGAGGGAAGTACTATGGGATATTGTCTACAATTAAGGAAGTGGTCAATTAAAAAAAAAAATCAGGGCTGGAGAGATGGTTTAGCAGTTAAGGTACTTGTCTGGGAAGCCTAAGGAACCCCAGTTTAATTCTCCAGAACCCATATAAGATAGATTCATATGGTGGCACATGCATCTGGAGTTCATTTGCAGTGGCTAGAGGTCCTGGCACACCCATTCTCTCTCTCCAAGAAATAAATAAATAAATAATCTTTAAAAATTAAAAAAAAATAAAGAATGAAGTTGGAGAGATGACTTTGTGATTAAGGCGCTTGCCTGGAAAGCCTAAGGACCCAGGTTTGATTCCCCAGAATTTACATAAGCCAGATACACAAGGTGGTGCATGCGTCTGGAGCTCATCTGCAGTGACTAGAAGCCCTGGCACCACTGCCTATTCCTCCCGCCAATAAACAGATAAAAACAAAAATATGTAAGAAATAAAGAATAAAACTTACTAATAAACAAGAGACCACCATGACAAAAATGACAAAACACAGGCTCTGCCTCACTTTCCTATGTGCTGGTGAAGGAGCTTTCTTTGTAGACCAGGCCCTTAAAAACAATTTATTTGTATTTCCATTGTGGAAACCTATTTTACAGGTGAATGGGACAGAAAATTGAAAGCACTTCATTAGCCAAGTAAGTGAGCATAACTGAAAGCTGAAACACCTTCATTTTGTGAGAATCTTAAATTCTAGTACAGCAGGACTGTTCAGAGCAGTTAATGGGTCTCCATATTGGCACATTGGCTATCTTTACTGTGGTCACAGAGCCTTGTGTTTTTCTTCCTCTGCCATTCAATTTAACATATTTATTTTGTTGACTGGAGACTACAGTCTCCATGTATGTGACTCTTCCTAAAACAGCTGAAGACAAGGGAGCGCAGGCCCAGGTCCAACCTTCACCTTCAGGGGCCTTACCTTTAACAGCTTATGAATGGGACTGCTATATACTGTGCGGCTAAAATGGACACGGAACTTATCATGTAGAACAATGGCTCACCTTTTCAATAAACATTAAAGAAGTGAACAAACTAATGGGCAAATTTAAGAAAATGAAGGCAGGGTTTACAGACATGTGTATCTATTACAAGCCAGTGGTAGGGGCTAGCTGAGGAAGAAGTGGGGTACAGTTAAAGAACAGACTTCTCATGAGAAGAAATACTTGTGTGCTGTGCTGGACTTCATATAAATTAAGACTCATGAAATTACAAAGACCAATATAACTCTAAATTTTACATAGGAAGAAATGCTGTACTAAGTGGCCAATTAACTTTTTATATTTAAATTATCATGATTTTTGGTTCAAAGATTTCCAAGAATTCTTTCAGCTTTTATGAAAGCTTTGTGTCAGAGAAGCACTGTAGATGCTTCATAGCACAGCTGCTGACAGAAGCTATTCACCATGTTACCCACCAATTTAGAACAACAATCTGAATTTTATTATAAACAAAAATAAATCTAAAAGCTTCCTTCCGTTACATAGTATGCACAAGAGTTTCTGCATTACATTGTTTACATGAAATATTCTAAATGACAGAAGTAAAAGCAGAATGTACTACCATTTGCAGAGAGGAGCTGGGCACTGGAAACCATACACACAGAAAGAAACTTAGGAAAATGACAGAAACTTAAGGATAAAAGACATCTTTTAAAATACATCAGGCAAAAATTAATAGTCAAACATGTGTTAAAAAAGAAAGAAAGAAAGAAAGAAAGAAAGAAAGAAAGAAAGAAAGAAAGAAAGAAAGAAAACCTTTTAAACAAATCTCTTCAATGTTGTGCTACTGTAAGGTCAACATTCTTAACTCAATTTTTATTAAACTCAAAAAGAAACTTTTTACTGCAGAAGAGTATTTCCCTCTAGATTAGACAAGATTTGCTCTCTTTCCCTGGAGACAAGAACAGAATGTAATTAGTGTTCATTCAGGGATTGTTTCAATTTCTTAGACTGTATCATTTTAGCAACTTGTTTGCTACATCCACCCCCAAAATGAGGTTTAGAATAAATTAGAAAAAAAGAATTACTAAAAAGCTTGGCTCTTGGACAACATGTCTATTCAGAAGTTTGATAGGTAAAGACCTCAATGTAACTGGTAGTGGATTTCAATTATGTGGGGTTCCTCATTGTCGGGAATCATCAGAACTTTAAAAAAAGCACAAGTTGCTGTTTACCTACTAAATATGTCCATATCTAAAAAAAAAAAAAAAGTACAAGACTTGCAATACATCTACTTAAGAACAGTATGAACTGACTTGATGTCCAGGTCAAGTTCAGCACTGAAAATTTCAGGGAATTTAAACAAGTGAATGCGCAACTAACTGCCTTTTTGCAGCTGGTGCATGTTAGATCTACTATTCTTTACTGATTTGAACACACTTCTGAAGAAACTGCATATATTACTACTGACACCAATAATTTATCCCTTTAGCTGTGTGATGGTCTAGCAAAACACACTTCTACCTAGAAATGAAATCTGAACTTTCATGGAAAACTCAAGCCTTAGCATTCATGCTCTGAGATAATTAGAAATGCTGCTTGACAATGTCCCTTCTGTGAATGATAGATGTGCACAGGCTATAATGCTAGGGATGAGTTGTGCTTTGCTTTACTCTATAGTTATTTTCTGTACCAATTTTATGACACAATGAATGTTGAATCCAACATTAATTTTAACTCAGAAATTAGGAATGACAGCCTTCTTCTTTAAGTGAGAGAAGACAGTAGTTTCCAGAAGCTTTCTAGTAACAGCTTCTGAAGAAACTAAAAGTGACATGGGTAGTTACACACGATGGGTCACCTTCACTGCCTGCATACAGAGGGATTTGTTATAACAAAACTCAAGGAAAGGAAGAAAAGTAATGGAAGAAAAAATTACCTGCATTAGCATTTTTTAGAATAGTTTTGATAACTTCTTACATCAACTTGTTTATCTGAAACAGAGCAAAAACTACAGTACAATCACGATAGAAATCTCATGATCACAGCAATCATGCTTTAATTTATTATGTTCTCATTATCAACCTGAATGCTATAAAAGGAAGACTGGTGACATCCTTATTTGACAGACACTCTTGTATTGGTATCCAAACCAACTGGAAAATATAGAGCTTGTGTAATTTATTACTTCAATGACATTTTATTACTTTTATGTTATTTGAAGGCTGGCAAGAAGGCTATTAACAATGTAAATATTCTCTTTGGAAGTGTTAGAATTCTCTTTCAAGTGCTGAAAAGTAGCAGCACTCTAGAATGGACTTGCAAGAACGACCAGTTATTCTAGTACCTAGAACAAATAGGAGGTTTAAAGAACTTATTTTGTTTTTAAGCCTTACTAACATCTCTTGATTTACCTGCTTTGTTCCCCATTTCACATGATAAACAGACTTTGAGCCCAAACCTTTTAGCTGGAGCATTTACTTCCATTTTCCATTATTGCTTTTCGGGTTTTTAAATATATGATAAAACAATGCAATAATTACTGCAGAAAGGATCATTTTAAGCTAGGTCATGTTCTTTTGTCATTTACTTTCATTTAGGAGACATTAGTATTAGAGTAATAAAAACTTTATACTTTCAATTCACACAGAGAGAATTAAAAATCCTTCTCTAGTTGGATCATTTTTAGTCTAATGAAAATTGGCAAAATTGCTTTCCTTAAATATAGTAACCACTACTTACCTTTAAACATATTACAGATGGAACTATATTCAGTACTGATCCAAGGATGTACTGGCACCAAGGCCCTTCCTCTGAACTTACCCTGAAAATTCTATATTTCTGTAATGTACCACCAACTATTCTAGATTTATAATTGTCTTTAACTTGGTACATACCATCTTTTGGGAAGTGGAAGGTTAGTATTTTTGGTTGAGATGTATGAACAAACTCATCCTTGAGGTTCCATTTCTATGGCTAAAGACAATGCTTGCACATAGCAGCAAGTTGACACCCCATGCTGTTGGCTAGCTTCACACATCAGCATGCACATACAGCCACAGCTCACATCTTTTTAGAAGTTCA
Organism: Orientallactaga sibirica; assembly: GCA_036365145.1. Taxonomy (NCBI): domain Eukaryota; kingdom Metazoa; phylum Chordata; class Mammalia; order Rodentia; family Dipodidae; genus Orientallactaga; species Orientallactaga sibirica. Next base: position 3,032,542 of record JAEOAD010000020.1, read on the forward strand.
GAACTGTTGCTTACCCGAGTCATAAATGCCACCATGGTATGCAACAAGACAGTGCCACCATGACAAGAAAATAAACAAGTAACAAATGCAGAAAATATAGGCATTTGGCATTCAGAACATGCCAAAAAGCTAACACTCATGAATTGTCATAAGGATTTTTCTTTTCTTAAAAAAAAAGTCTTTGCATATTTTAAAATTTAACGGTCCCAGAGAATCATGAAGTGCCTTGTCGTTTCTGCTGTTGACTTCTGATGACCTCTAGTTGTTTTTTGCATTGCTGATAGTAAGTAGAAAGGCTTTTGTTTTCGTCTAAAAGCTTTTTATGTTCCTGTACCAGACGAGATGTATTTTGCTGGTCTTTTTCATCCTGGTCCAATTCTGCAACTAGTTCTTGCCTAAAAACAAATACCACATAATAAATATCACACTGGCTGAGGATGGAATATCAATTAATGAGAACTTTTTTTGTGTGTGGTTTTTCAAGGTAGGGTCTCGCTCTAGTCCAGGCTGACCTGGAATTCACTATGTAGTCTCAGGGTGGCCTTGAACTCATGGCGATCCTCCTACCTCTGCATCCCGAGTGCTAGGATTAAAGGCATGTGCCACCACGCCCGGCTAATAGAACTTTTATTCTACCATTCTGTAGGGGAAACACACTACTCACATATGGAACAGAATTGAACACTACCTCCCAGTCTTCTGTTGTAACCATAAAAGTACCACGATCCTTTCTGTTAAGTATCTGTGCTCAAGACAAAAGTAGCAAAACCAAGAAAGTAGGGAAATAGAAGTTCAAGGAAATTTTCTGGCAGTGTTTTTGTCAGGAAGGAAAAGTAAAGGCTCTGTCTGGTTATAGGAAAAATGATACTTTCAGTACTATGCCTCATACTCTGCTGTGCCACTCTCCAGTCACATACTTCATATGCTAAAGTAATAGTTCCAATGGTGGTAACAGAACACTCACAAGCTTCTCCTGTGTTAGATCAGCAGCAACAACATTTGCAAACATTTTCTGAAGAGATCATCAGAGTTTTTTATAGTCAGATAGAAGACCCTTTCTTTTGGGGGCTATTCAGTGTTAGTACTTTTTTTTTTTTTTTTTGAGGTAGGGTCTCACTCTGGCCCAGGCTGACCTGGAATTCACTATGTAGACTCAGGGTTGAACTCATGTTGATCCTCCTACCTCTGCCTCTCGAGTGCTGGGATTAAAGATGTGCATTGCACTACCATGCCCATGACTTATTTTACAATGAAAATTTCTTAGTTTTCCAAACAATTTTGGCATCTCAATGTATTTTAAATCCAGTATGTTTATTTTTATTTGTAGAGGACTTACTTTCGCTGTAATAACAGTGCAATCTCGGTTTGAACTTTCATATATTCTTGTGCCATTTTACAATGCTGTTCAAATACTGCCATGGATTCTTTGGAGTTTGGGCATGGTGCTAGAGGCTGGAAAATAATCAAGAATATAAAAACATAATTATATCAAATTCCAGTATCTATCTAAGGTGAGAGTTAAGACAGAAACTGTGATTGAGGCATTTTTATAGCACTAAAACCATTATCATTTAAAAACAAGGGTTACACCAAGTCTGGAGTCAGTCAACTCAGAACTTCCATGACAGAGCCTCTGGTGTGGCATTTCAAGCCACAAAACTGTACCATACGGAAATGCTTCCTTTTTCTTTTAAAAACAGGACTGTGTTGCATAGTCAGGCCTTGACTTGCAGACCTGTGTTAGCATTGCCAAAGTAGCAGATTAAAAGAGCATGCCACCATGCATGGCTCCCATGATGTTTAGAGTACTCATATTCATGAAGAAGCACTGAAGTATATTACTTACATTTTCAGTCACTAAGAACATAAGAATGCATCACAAAATGTCTGAAATAGAAATGAACTCATAGGAGTTTTATATTTTAATGCACTAAAATTAAGAAGTGAAAATGCTATACATGGTTTTTCTTAGAAAAAGATATGAAACTACTTTAAGATGACTGTTTGGATAAGAACATAAACTTCTGACCTTTTAAATTGAATTAACTAACTCCTTTCCCTTCTTATCTTTCTTTCTCCTCCCTTCCTTCTCTCCCTCCCTTCTCCCTCTCTCTTGGAAACAGGCTGTCATGTAGCTCAGGCTGGATTCTAACTCCCTATGTAGCTGGAGCTGATCTTGAACTCTTGACCTTCTTGCTTCCACTTCTCAAGTGTGGGGATAACAGGGCTGTGTAAAGACATTGCTTTTATTCTGATTTTAAAGTTTAAGGAGGATGAGTAAAAGCATGAAATCAATGAATATACCAAGACAAACATGAGTACAGTTGTAAACTAATGAAAAAAAATAAATTTCCACCATGATAAAATAAATTTCCTTTACCTGTAGCTGGTGGTCTAATGTAAGGTAAGCCATGGGGATGGAGTTATCTGATCCATTGGTATCTGGAAATCAAGCATGAATTTTATTTATTTGTTAATTTAAGCATGTAATTACTTATTTGTTATAAATCCTTACAAAAATAAGAAAGACTATTATGAGGTATCCTTCCTCTCAACTTCAAGTATGTAACATATCAAATAAAAGTTATTGCAATCAGTAACAGAAAGGGTCAACTTTTGAATTCTAAATGCAAAAAGAAGACATTTGCTTATGTATATTAAAATATTAAATTTTACAATTTAAGTTGGCTCTCACCATAAGTTTAAACTTATAGGTGCTAGGAGGATTGTTTAGTGGTTAAAAGCTTTTGCTTGCAAAACCTGCTGATCCTCATTCAATTCCCAAGCCACTGGTGTAAGCCAGACACAAACCCAGTATAAGGTAACTGTTTGGATAAGTAGCAAGATGCTCTGGCATGTGCATATGCGCAAACAAATAAATTTAAAAATAACATATGGACCCTTGTTAAATTAAAAACAAAAAATATGTAGCCTTTACATTTATACTGTCTTAACTGACCCTACCCAAAAGAACTTCACATCTCCTTCTTTATTATTTTTTAAAATATAGTTTTTAAAAAGTTTATTTATTTGCAAGCAGAGAGAAGCAGAAAAGAGAGACAGACAGAGAGAATGGATGTGCCAGGGCCTCCAGCTGCTGCAAACGAACTCCAGATGCGATGTCACTTTGTGCATCTGGCTTTATGTGGGTACTAGGGAACCAAACTCTGGTCGTTAGGTTTTGCAGGGAAGTTCCTTAACCACTAAGCCATCACTCCAGCCCCCTTCTTTATTTTTATAAGTGTGAGTGTGTATGCACGCATGTGTGTGTTTGTGCATGCATGCAAATACACACATGAAACCCAGAGAAGAATGTTAGGTGTCCTTTCTCTATTATTCCTATTCCTGTTTCCATGAGACAGAGACTCTTATTGAATCTGGAGCTGCTATTTTCAGTCAGACTGGCGGACCAATGAACCTCAGGATTCTTAGGTCTCCACTCCCCACTGGTCTGAGTTATAAGCATACATGGCCATAGTCAACTTTTTTACAATGGGTGCTAGGGAATCAAACTCAGGGTACATGAGGCCCTCTTGTTTGCATGGCAAGCACTCTTAACTGCTGAGCCATCTCCCCAGCTCCTATATCCTTTTCTTTATGCTCAGTCTACCATGAGGCTGGATCCACTCATGAATGTACAAAAACTGAATGTGCAAAAGCAGGCATTTTCTCCCAGTGGTTCATTTTCAGTTTCGATACATTCTAATGTGAACCCCTCAGTTTGCTCTAAGTGAGACAGTTACTGCTAAGAATATACTACACATACAAAAATGGAAACATGCTCCCAACAGTTCTATGTGTTAAACTCAAAGAGCTAGTCAACTTAATCAAAACATTTCAATGTATAGCTTTTGCTTATTTTACAAATGTAAAACTACCCTACTACTGAAAATCTTGGTGGGGGCTAAGGCAAGGTCAGGTGACAGTGGAGGCACTACACTGAGTCCAGTGAAAAGCTGAAGGGGCTTTGAGGTTCAGTGACCTAATTTATTGATAACATGGTTCTTTTAAAAATTCTGGTAGTGCTACTATTTAGCCCTTAGATAGTAGGTCTTTCTGTATTTCTCTCTGTGTGTGTCTTTCCTATCTTCCTTTCTTCTCTTCTATACTTCCCTTTTCTCTTTTTTTTGTCTTAAAGCCACTGAGAATGTACTTACATGTTTACTAACTACAACAGAGACTAATAAAACTCAATTAGAACAAATGAGAGAACACTGCACAATGCTGATACATACTAAGCTTAAGTGCACATGGTAGATTTTGTTATTATGAATATCAAATAGACAATTAGGAAGGATAGCCAATTTAAGTAGTTAATATTTTGTTATTGTGTTATGTTTTGTTTTTCTGAGACAGTCTCACTGTGTAGCCCAGACTGGCCTCAAACTCACAATGTTCCTGCCTCAGCTTCCCAAAGAAGAAAAAAAGTACTGTCTATTAAATGCTGGAGTGCAAAGAAATAAAGAGCCTAGTACTGCCTCAAGGTACTTTTCTTAAAACGATATACTAATGTATATGCTTTGTGAAGTGTTTAACAAGAAATATACTTGTTATATTAGGTCTCAGACCAACCTTCTCACACTCCTAAAGTATGTTCAGACATTACTATCCACAAAATTTAAATTGACTAAATATGATATCACCCACCCCCAACTCAACAGGAAAAATTAAGTGAAAACTTTTTCTCAATTTAACAAATCACTCTTATGGTTTTTTCCTAAACCAATTGATATCTCATTCTATCAGCATCTGGTATCTGGAATGTACTTTGTAATTTATACAATCCACTAGTGTTTCAGAGTATACTAAGTGTGGAAAAAAGGCCATGCAGCCGAGTATGGTGGCACACGCCTTTAATCCCAGCACTGGGGAGGCAGAGGTAGGAGGATCACCGTGAGTTTGAGGCCACCCTGAGAATACACAGTGAATTCCAGGTCAGCCTGAGCTAGAGTGAAACCCTACCTCAGAAAAAAAGGGAGGGAGGGATGGAGGGAAGGAAGGAAGGAAGGAAGGAAGGAAGTTAGGAAGGAAGGAAGGAAGGAAGGGAGGGAGGGAGGGAGGGAGGGAGGGAAGGAGGGAAGAAGGAAGGAAGGAAGGGAGGGAAGGAAGGAAGAAAAAAGGCCATGCAGCAGGTTGCTTTAAGGAAAGCCTTTCCACCATGGGAAAATTAAGGCCCTTTAATGAATTCTGCCACCCCACCCCCGCCTGTCTTTTTTAAACCAAGAAGTGGTATTTCACTTTATTTGAATCTAAACTGAATTTGAGCTTGTGGTTTCTAATATTAACAATTGGTTACAAAATAACATGATTTATTAATGAAAGTTCTATTTTTATAATGTTTCAACTACTCTTTTCCTAAATATCAAACTCATTCTGGTTTGGTTAAGTTAGGCAAAACCTCCTTCATATCCCCTTGCGGTTCCTCCAAAAGCACCTTTTTTCTTTAAGGTTACATTCTCTCCATATGACTGCTACCTTCTCTTTTCTGTTATTTGGCTAAAGAATGCAGAAAAGAGATGAACTACTTACTACACAGGTCTTGTTTAGTAGTTTATTAGACAGCATGGTGAGTTCACAGTTAATGTGTACCATGACTGTAATTGTCTTGGTGACAAAGGACCACTCCCCCCAACTTTGCAAAGTGTTAAGTGAAGACGATTATTCTCATTAGGTCCTTGGGTATGTTTAAATTTCTTTACACCCATGAAACTGAGGAATACTCATCTGCTATGATTATTAAATATTATGTTCTTTCATTTTTCTGGAAATGTAAACATTTTGAATTTTAAAAATCTTATTCATTAGATTGCTTCATCTCATATTTGCATTCCTAGTTTTTTGGTGATAAAATTGGTAAAAATAAAAAGGAAAAGTCTTTACTGATCTGTTCCTTGTTACCTGTTCTGTCATTGTTCTATGTAGGGATAAATCTGCAGTGCATCTCAAAGCAAAGACAAAATTACCACTATGACCTGGGCATAAACAAAACTTCTAGCTATTGGTATGGTGTATTTTTAGTTAGTGGAAGAGAGAGGAAAAAAACTATAAGACAGGGATTGAGGGCAGGTGGAGAAACATATTACATAGAGAGCGCACTTAAAGAATTTTGATGTTACTCCAGGACAATGACAATCTGCCACATTTTGTTGATTCACAAATCTAGATGAGCTTAGGCTGAAGGTAGGAAGTTCTGCCAAGCCAAGTAAAAGGCCTAGGTGAGTGCTGCCATGTTGTGAAGCATATTCCCTTAGTTTAGGAACCCCAAAGAGCTAGCATTACTGAAATGTCAAGGATAAAATTTGGCCAGGGAATTTTTCTGTTGCCTATCTGATGGAGAGGTACATGTTATTCATTGGAAAGGAACATGTTTATGGTGAATCCCACACATGAGCAGAGTAGTGGAGAGCAACATAGGGGATGAATCCTAAGAGTTTTTGCCACTACTAAATTTAAGCCTACTAAAAGTAGAAAAGTACACACCTTGCTAAACATAGTTTCTATTCTTACATGACACAGAAAAGTGAGCTGGTTAACTTTTCAAATTAAATGATAAGCCTGACTACACCATGCCAAGTAACGAGAAATGCCTGAATCATATTTTATTTTGTGAAGAAAGCTGACTTTTAAATTTCAGTTTAATTGCCACTATTAATAAGTTAGTTGATCTTATATAAAATTTCAAATGGCTTAATTCTCCACGTCTTAAAAGATCATCTTTCCCTCTCTGACTTAATAAAATATACATAAAATATTTCATGAGTATATTGCTAAGTATTTATTTAAGGCATTCACACCACTTAGTGATTGCCCATTATGAAACTACTCCATCACTACCTATAGACAGGTAGGGCCTAGTATTAACTGTTGTTCCTGTTGCAAAGGTTTAAATTTCTGAACAGGCCTTCCAAGGTAATTGAAATGAAGTCTTCCTATGTGTAACACATGATTAATAAGGTCACCAAATGGAAATTTATCTCTCAAAGAGGCACATATCTTGTGTCCTTAAAATAGAAGACTGAGTTCAGAAATAATGCCAACAACTGACAAATCAGACCTCATGAAATTAAAAAGCAACTTCATATCAAAGGAAATGGTTAATCAAGTGAACAGACAGCCAACAGAATGGGAGAAAATCATTACAAGCTGTTATCTGACAGATGATTAATATCTAGAATATATAGAATGCAAAAAACTAAACATGAAATCAAACCACCCAACAATCAAAAAATGAACATAGTTCTTAAAAAATGAAATACAAATGGCCAACAAATTATGAAAATATGTTCAACTTCACTAGACATCAGAGAAATGTTACTTAAAACTACATTGAGGGCTGCAGAGATGGCTTAGCGGTTAAACACTTGCCTGTGAAGCCTAAGGACCCCGGTTCAAGGCTTGATTCTCCAGGACCCACGTACGCCAGATGCACAAGGGGGGCACATGCATGGAATTCATTTGCAGTGACTGGATGCCCTGGCATACCCATTCTCTCTCTCTCTACCTGCCAATTTCTATAGCTCTCTCTCAAATAAATAAATAAAAAATATTTAAAAAAACTACATTGAGATTCTATCTTTTCCTCAGAATGGCAGCCATTAAGAAAACAAATAATGACAAAAGTTGGCAAGGATGTGGACAAAAGGGATCCTTTATACACTACTGGTGTGAATATCAACTAGTAAATCCACTATGGAAATCAGTATGGAGTTTCTGCATAAAACTAATAGTTATCTACCATATTACCCAGTTATACTATTCCTGAATATTTAACCAAAGGGCTCCAAATCAAAGTAGCAGAGATTCTTTCATACTGATATTTACTGCAGCACTATTCATAATAAATTATGGAACCCAAGTAAGTGTTTAACAATAGTGGAATGGATAAAGAAAATGTGGCATATTATACATAATGGAGATTTTTTTTTTCAACCAAATGAATGAACTGGAGATAATCATATTAAGTGAATGAAGCTAGTCTTAGTATCATGTCTTTTCTCATTTGTGGTTTCTAGAACTTACATAATAAATATGTAAAATCATATATGTATATATGATATGAAAGTAGAAGCAAAATTGTCTAGGGAAAACAGCAGTGGTGAGGAAGAAGGATGGAAGAACAGGGAGGTAGAGAGTATGAGGGCAATGTGCTCAAGGTACACTATATATTTGAATGAAAATGCACCATGAACAATGAATAACCACAATGAAAATTAAAAAACAAATAAAACACAACAGAACTGGGAGTGGTGGCACAGGCCTTTAATACCAGCACTTGGGATGCAGAAGAAGGAGTTCAAGGCCAGCATGAGACATAGAATAAGTTCCAGGTCAACCAGGGCTAGGGTGAGATCCTGCCTCAAAATACAAAACAAAACAAAATACCACAAAAGACTGAGACAAAGACCAATGATGAGCCGGGAGTGGTGGCACACACCTTTAATCCCAGCACTTGGGAGGCAGAGGTAAGAGGATCACCGAGAGTTTGAGTACACCCTGAGACTACATAGTGAATTCCAGGTCATCCTGAGCCAGAGTGAGACCCTACCTCAAAAAACAAAAAAAAAAAAAAAAAAAAAAAAAAAAAAAGAGGAAGACCAATGATGATTATTTTTATCATTCTATTGATCTGTTATTGAGAAGATGACTTTTCTACTCTCATTCAACAGGAAGGATGAAAACAGAAAAATATTCAAAATATCTTCAAAATACATGTTTACTATTTGGGAGAAAAAATACAGAAGTCAAGGCAGTCTGCCACTGTACTCAACAGGACATCTAAAATTCATTGCTCATTAGTTGACTTAATTAACATGAAAACCTAAATTACTATATAATGTTTGTCTCTGTGAAAGTTAAGAGTAATGACAGGACTAAATGAACATCAGCCTAATGAATTCAATTTTATATTATAATGACAAACCAGACTGGTCACCTGCAGAATCATCAGGAGTCCATGGATGACTGCGAGTTGGCTTTTCTGAGGTTGGTCCTGAGGTAGTGATCATTCTGATACTAGGACTAGATGACCTACTGCTCACCTGTAGGAAGGAATGGCAGGAGAAACAAATGTGACTTTTGATTTATGAGGACACACATTTCCACTAACAGGTCAAAGTCTTCCATTTCCATTAGCCTTGAAACACTCCTTTAAAAAAATAAACCCTATGTATAAAAATGTATATGAACTCATCCATGACTCCTCTTCAAAAGTGATGAGCTTGAAAGAGTAAGAGAAATATTCTTTTCTGTAAGGCAAGGTGAAAGACCCCAGAAGAAGGCTTAAGCTACTAGTTCTGGGGATTCCAATTCCAACACAGCGCCAGTTCTCTACAGCTTCTGTTTGGACTGCCTGCTTTCCTAAGAGGAACTGATAAAGCTTAGGACCTGTGGAAAACCGAGTAAACTGGAAAAACCTCTGCTGAAAGTTAAGACTCAAAGAGGGAACTAGAAAAAAAAAAATCTATCAACAAGAGCAGACAGTAAGCATGGTATGGTGGCACATGCCTGCAATCCAACTACTTGGAGGCTGTGGCAGGAAGCTCATAAGTACATCTGTTTTGGTGGTGGCTGTAGATGAAGGGAAAAAAAAATGTATCCACTGTTCAAACAGAAAACCTCCCAAATTCAATGCAGAACACACCAAAGCAGAACCTTATGGAAAGTACAAGGTCAGCATGGTCGCAGACATTCAGGTTCCAGAAAATATTAAATAGCAGACAGAAACAGTGGCGGAAAAGGCTAAAGTACCCAAAATAAAGTTAATACTTACATTACTAGTACAGGAAATACATTTTGGGGCCAAAAGATTAAAAGAAAACAATAAAATAAGTGTATCAACTTAGAGTATAACAAAGTCAATACCCATATGCTATATTTATACATCATTCAAATAAACAACAACAACAAAAAAAACACCAAACCAACCCCCAACACTATAGAGACATTTCAATACTCCTCTGTAAATGACATAATGAAAGCAGACCTAAAACCAAAACACAAACACAGTGAAATCTGAACTCTACAAAAAACAAATTACTTTTACCCACTTTCAGTCTACACTTCCTTTAGTTAAAAAATTTTTTTTTCTGGGCTGGAGGGATGGCTTAGCCGTTAAGGCGTTTGCCTGCAAAGCCCAAGGACCCTGGTTTGATTCCCCAGGACCCACATAAGCCAGATGCACAAGGTGGCACATGCGCCTGGAGTTTGTTTGCAGTGGCTGGAGGCCCTGGCACACCCATATTCTCTCTCTCTCAAATAAATAAATCTAAAACATAAAAAATAAAATTAAAAACTTAAAAATAATTTTTTTTCTGGGTTGGAGAGATGGCTTAGCAGTTAAAGTGCTTGCCTGCAAAGCTTATGGACCCAGGTTTGATCCTTCAGGTCCTACATAAGCCAGTGGCACATGCATCTGGAGTTCATTTGCAGTGGCTAGAGGCCCTGGCACACTCATTCTCTCTCTCTCCCCCACTCTCTCTGCTCTAATAACTAAATAAAAATAAAAAGAAATTTAAAAAGAATTTCTGTTAAAGCTCTTAATCAGAAACTTAACATAATGGTTTCAAATAACTCTTGGTTCATAGTAATCTTTCTACTAAAGAATTTAAAGACCATATAACAATAAAATTATAAAATTTCTCTTAAAATTAACTATAATGGAGTGCATAGTGACACACTCTTACAATTCCAACACTCAGGAGATAGAGAAAAGGAAAGCAGGAGTATGAGTTCAAGGTCAGCCTGGCCTACACAGCAGAAACAAAAGCAAATTAAAGAAACTGTGACGGAGCCAATTTTCACCCTTTGTGTATGTGTGTGTATATACTTTTAGATTAGAAAGACTTCTTCTTTTAAAATTATTTATTTGAGAGTGACAGACAGAGAGAAAGAGAGAGAGAATGGGCACACCAGGGCCTCCAGCCACTGCAAACGAACTCCAGATACATGCGCCACCTTGTGCATCTGGCTTATGTGGGTACTGGGAAATTGAGCCTCAAACTGGGGTCCTTAAGCTTCATAGGCAAGTGCTCAACCGCTAAACCATCTCTCCAACCAGAAAGACATTTCTAATAACACTTCACAAATACTTAATTGAGCTACCTGTGACTACCATGATAAAGTCCCTATTTAAATCCACATTGCCACTTGTATCTATTTTAAAAATATTACTTAGCAAGGATGTCATATAAGTCAGCACTTATCTGTTTTGTGTGTGTATGGACTTAGTAAATAAGATTTCAAAGAAACTTATATAGTTTTAAAATGTGTCTAAATAGTAGCACTGGGTATAAGTTCCTCACTTCTACTGATGGCAATTTGCCTTTGCAGCTTGAACTTTTTTTTTTTTTTTTTTGCTGCATTTAAATGGCTATGTGGTATTTCTGTATTCTCCTGGTGACTTTCTTATTCAAACCTGTGGTAAGTTGTCAGATTTATCCGTATCTATGTCTGAAACCTTACAGTTTATGTGGGAATACAGGGAATTACAAATATCTTGAAGGAAGAAGCAACTTAAGTATGTTTCAATACTTTGAGATAATTTTATGACTACTAGGGATTTTGCCAGCAAGTTTTTTTTTTGTTTTTTTGGGGGGGGTTTGCGAGGTAGGGTCTCACTCTGGTCCAGGCTGACCTGGAATTAACTATGTAGTCTCAGGGTGGCCTCGAACTCTTGGCGATCCTCCTACCTCTGCCTCCCGAGTGCTGGGATTAAAGGCGTGCGCCACCACACCCGGCTCTGCCAGCAAGTTTTTAAAAGTAAATGCTGTAATATACAATGTTTTCAGTAACTGGTTGTGAGCAATAGCACAATTTTAACCACAAACTAGTTTCTTTCAATGTCAGATGATACCTATTTTTTTCTTATTTATGACATATTTTTAGGTATTTAAACAAGTAAGTAGGGGACAGAATGGGGGGAAAAGTTTAACCTTAAAACCATGGACTCTGACCAGTAAATCCCAGGCCCAGAATTGGGTTGCTACCCACAGCAAGCTGCTGGCCAGGGGACCCAATAAGGTGATCAAAACAAATGTAGACCATTGCCAAAACACATGATTACCTACTGGAGTTAAAAGGTAAGATGCTACTGCTAATGACACTACAGGTTGAGGTCACAGGACATCGGAATATCACCCTAGAACCAAAAGGGAAACTAGCTTTTGCCTGGCTAGCCCTTATAGTGCTGGAAAGCCCTATGATAGGAGGGAACTCATATCTGAATCCCATTGTCAGGAAACTCAGACTTCAGAAAGATGTCCTCACTACTCTCTTAAGAAGAGTGGGCATATACACCGGGAAAAAAAAAGCTCTCAAATAACTTTGCATACCCCCTTTAACTCAAGCTGCTCTCAGTCTTGGTTGGAATACCTATTTTATTTTACAAATGGCAGAGGATCCATTGACAAGATAAGAAGATAGCCGATTGCCTACCACGAAAGGTGCCATCTCTACCACATCTACCAAAGCCCAGGAGAAATTGCAGAGGAAGTGGCGACAAGAATAGTGCTCTTACTGCTAGACTGACAATCAGCTCCAGGGCAATGGTGACAGACACAGTGATCAACCAAAACCTATCAAAACAGAAATCCAGAGGCTACAGAGAACTTAACACTAAATCAGACTGCCAACACACCTGCCATGGTTCATGGAACATTGAGGAAGAAGGGGCAGAAGGTTTGTAAGAGCCAGAGACTGGGTAGGAGTACCATGAAGTATGGACTCCCACTGCGCCACAGGGACTGACTGAGGCTTTCACTATCCCACAGTGAATATCATAACCCCAATGAGGAGGGCCCCCAAGTTAATGGGAGCAGGGGCAAGTAGATAAGAGGATAACCTGTTATATATTAAACTCAAAAAACAGTGATAAAAAATCTCTTTTGTTTTTCATACGAGATTTTGATATGCCCCTAAGAAATTGTCCTGTTTGAGGGACCACTGGGAATAATACATCAGGCACCAGATTAAGTTTATGTGGAAACTTAATACCCAAAATTACAAGAAGGAAAAAACCCTAGTGATACAACTTAGTCATTTACATGTTTTATAAAAGAAGCATAATTTTAAACTAGGAGGAGCACTGTTAAGTGCTACAAGTCTATCCATATTCTCATCTTATTCTTAGTATCAGCCATCATTTAATAAGCACTGTTCTTCTGTCAAGACACTTAATGTACATTATTTCATTTGACTTTTACAACTTAATGAGGTAATCTTGCAAACATTTCACTGTTGAGTCATTTACTTAAGGATGCATCATTAATAATGATAGAGCAGAAACTCAAAACTCTGGGTTGTTGTCTCCAGAGCCCAAGTTCTCATTTTACAAACAAGGAACCTGAGGCTCACAGGGGATGAGGTTCACACAGGTATAAATGGCAAAACTGAGATTTAAACCCAGGTCTCCAAACTATTGGACTTAAATATGTGGAATTGCTGGTAGTTGACCTTTTTATTGAGCTATTCTTACTGGGAAAAGGATAATGCTTGGCATTCTAGGAGTGGCGCTGACCTTTATAAATACTAGCCTTGTTTTGACTTATTTACAAATCTTGTCTGGTGGTAGTGTTGTAGGTCGTTACATATAATAGGACAAAATAAAGCTCAGCTAAAGAGTCAGGCCAGATCACTTCCTGGATGTTAGGGGTTGTTTTTTCTTTTCCAGAGAGTAGGAGGCCAGATACACTGTGAGGACTTAGTATAATTACTAAGTTAATTGCATGCCATGCTTAAAGTGAGCTATAAGTTGCAAAGATAAATTTTTTACACATATATTAACACTACATTTAATAGTTTATTATTTCTCAATCGAAAGGAAAATACAAAACTCAACTTAATTTCAGTTTATAGGATGGAAAGTATAAGTGATTTTACTCTGAACATGTTTTAGGTCCTGAACCTGAGGACACATTCTGGTCAGTGTACTTTCCTCTGTGAGATGTAATGTTAACAATTTCTCTCTCACCCTCTAAGGATTTTACTATGTGGCCAGATTCCTTTCTTTAAGCTCCTTATCAATTTCCATGTCCAGAAAAAAACACAGTTAAAAAAAAAAAAAAAAAAAAAAAAAAACCACAAACAAGAAACATACCAGCAGACTTCAGAATGATATATACTGGCAAGTTGTATGACTCTATGTACTTTTCCTTTTTACATAGTGAGTATTTTCTCTATGAACAACCAAACAGATTTAACTTATCAAACACTTTTTTTGGGAAAATGTTTTCATACTATTAGGATACATTTTTTCATTCTCATCCCAAAGTGGACACGAGTCACTTTAAGATTATCATATTTAAGAGATTTTGAAATACTGGACCAATTTTAAACGCTGGCTATACAATTGTTATATATCAACTGTTTTAGAACAGGTGTCCTTGCCATATCAAACTCTCTCCTCCCACACATTCTATAATAGTGTAGGACAATTCATGCCAAATACTGTCCCACAACCACAGGCTGATTCAGTTCCAAAGTTTTACTAACTGAGGTATTACACATTAAAGTGTTAATGACCACAGGTCCAAATGACAAAGGACTACTGAGGAAGTAAGTAAAGCTTGGTATAAGCATCAATCCTGAATTACAGTATCACCTTTATTCTGGAGTCAAGGAGAAGCTTTATACCATCAGCAGTTCTTGATGTCTTAAAGCAAGCTTCTCACTCCTAGTCAAAGGAAAAACATTTGCCTAGAGGTTATCACAACTGGAAGATGAATGGCACGACTAAACACAGCTAAAAGCCAGTGTCCTCTGAGCCTCTATATGGAGTCAAAACAAACACCACATGTCAAACTACTATGTGGGCTGACTCAAGCTTTTAAGTATTTATAAAGGGGAGAAGAGAAACTTCAAAGTTCTAGGGTTTCATTAAACCACCATACTGGGGAAAAAAAGTGCTAATGATTGAGATAAAGTTTTAATCTTTTATATGACAAAACAAGTAATAAGTTATGTGTATCTCTGTATTTTAACATTATATATATGTACATATATATACACATATACACATGTGTAGTCATTATAAATTGTGTCATAAAATATTTCCAGATTTAACAAAATCAGACATTACCACTTAAATTTTAAGAGATTTTTACTAGTTAAATTAGTTAAATTAAGGGCTATGAAGAGCTTTCAAATGTTTATTAATAACTACAAAGAATCTCCAAAATTTTATAAAAATAAAACAACTTTTTAAATGAACAGCAGTAATACATATTATCTCAAATTAAATAATACATTTATATTCTATAATTGCAACATTTTACACAAATTTACAATAATGTGGTAATTTTATTATGCCAGATACATTCTGTACTAATATGAGAATACTAACAAAACATCTCATAACTAGTCCTCATTCATTTGAGAAAACATGACTAAAATTTTTATGTCAAGGGCTGGAGAGAAGGCTTAGCAGTTAAGGTGCTTGCCTGCAAAGCCTAAGAACCTAGGTTCGATTGTCCAGTCCCACGTAAGCCAGATGCACACGGTGGCGCATGCATCTGGAGTTCGTTTGCACTGGCTAGAGGCCCTGCACGCCCATTTTCTCCCACTCTCTGTCTCTAATTAATAAATAACAACAAATTTTTAAAAATTATGTCAATAATATTAATAAGAATTACAGAAAACAATGGCTGAGCTATTTTTCTACAGCTGGTTAATGAAAACTCTGTACTAGAGTCAATAATGGCTTAAATCACCACACTGTCTGGACTCTTTATAGAGAAGCTGTGATATAGGACAGTGGGAATTAAGAACATTCAGAAATATAAAAAATAAAACCCCTAACAACTGGAATAGAAACCTTGTTTGAGTTTAGCCATTTGCTTAGTAAATGTTTCTCATAAAGGCATTTCATAAAAATGTAAATGCAGTGGATATAACACCTTAAAAGATGTTAGCATACACCAGGTACGCTGATGTCCTGTGACCCCAGAGTTGTGTCATTTTTGAGGAAAAAATATTTATTTCTCTCATTATCAGAGGCACTAACACTAATAACTCACTTTGGGGAATGATGACAATGGTGAACTATTAAGTTACAAAATTTTAAAACTTAAGTAAAGAACATATATAGAACACAACTAATTTACTTTCCCATATAGTTTAAATTTACTTTTATAAATTTCTCTTTAGGTTAAATTAATAATAGCATCGATGCTTTCCTTTTCCTGAAGTATGTAAGTTTTGAGGCAGTAAACTTAGATATCACATTTTTAAGTCAACTCATAAAACTAATTTTGCAAATAATGTTTAATTCTTGATTTCTGCTTATCACTATTTTTCAAAGACAGACAATTTGAATGTTAAGTCTTACCTGACCAGGTTCTGTTCCAGTAATAGTCAAGTCTTGGATGGATCTACGCCTTGGTTGTCCGTTGCCTTTAAAAAAATAAAAAGTCAAACTGAAATCTGTTCAAATAGGTGACAAGCGGTAACTGCAACAGAGGAAGTGGAATTTGTTGCTCCTTGATCTATATAAATTACTTGTGGGGAAAAGAATGAGTGAGTTTATTGAGAAAAAAAAAACAAACTAACATAAAAACAGAGAGAAAGAGAGAGAGGGAGAAGGAGGGTGGGAAGGAAAGAGAGAGAATATGACTATACATTAACTCAAAAGTTGCTGGTCTACAACAAGAGTTGTCCTAATACAATAATACTCCTAAGTAGCTGAACTGTCTTCCACAATCTTCTGTCATGTGTTTAAATAGAGGAATGCTTGGGGGCAGGGGCTGATGACGGCATCTATTTCAGGGACCTTACGTTACAGTTTTTACAGCAAGACAGCTAGCAGGTTGTAAGACACAAATGACTTGAACAGACAGCAACACCTTCATTCATGGTCTAGAAATATGCTTAAGTTTAAATTTATTACACCATTTCACATTCAACCCCAGTAATCTTTGTCACAATCTAGTAATTCATTATTTGCAGATGACAGATCAGTTTCTTCCTGGAGATAAAAGATGTTTACTCCATTCTCAAATAAACAGCTTATTGAAATGAGCTATTATATATACCCTGCTTTAGGAACTTCTGTGTGAATGAAAAATTTTAATTCAGTAAAAAGGAATTCTATGAATTTAAATAAAGCAAAGCATAATTAATTAGGCAACAGCATCACTCAGCACCTCTATTTGGGACTAGGATTGTTTATACAGTGTCTTCTCACATGAGATCAGCTGTTTAAAAGGAAACACCAAAATATATGAGAAACAGCTGATATAATACTCAAACTTCTTTTGACTCTGAAGCTATATTATGTAATTTCTTAACCAGTTGAAGTACTTAAAACATACACTCGAATAGTTGTGTTCCAATGATTGTCATTTTTCAAATTTTATAGTTATATGCTGTGCATAAAATTCTTATCTTAAGCCAATCAATATAAGTTAGTATATCTTAATCTGTGCAATCTCCTATTGTTTTGTACATAAACTAAATGGGCTTTAAATAGAATAAGAATGTTTAATGAAATAAATATATGCAGTGAATATAAAATTCAAATTTACAGCATTCTTGAACATGTAAGTCCTAACTTTTCCCATTTTAGACTGTTTTAGAATTCTTTATATATTCAAAATTGCTTCAAAGTTCAGTTTGTTCCCAAAAAAGTCCCAACATTCCATTACAAAGACAATGAACTGCATTTACTGAATCATGACACTTTTATGAATACTTTTTCCTGTTTTCCAAGGTCCAAAGGGATATTCCCTATTGTGACTAATAAGTAATTTTAGGCACATTTCATTCAACACTACCTTCTAAAATTATCATAGATGAGACAGACTATAAATGAATCTGGAATTCTCTTTTTAGATCAGCAACATTTGTGAATTTGAGGAACTACCCAGTCCATTTGTCTATAAACATCACCATCCCAGTGACACCAAACATGGGTTCAAGTCTAGGTGGGGAGAGAAAGAAAGGGAGTAAAAACTTTGAAGACAGTAGGGTAAAGAGGAGCTAACAGTTAATAAATGCCATGAAATGAGAAACCTTTAAGCTGCAGCGCAAGTCAAAGCAAACAATATTAGGCAATGCATTTATTCAGCATAGCCATGGCAAGACCCATCTGGCAAATAGCTGAGACAAAGCAAAAGAGGATGGCAATCAACAATACTTGTTGCTCCAATATTAAGTTTAAAAGTCATAATTAATAAATACAAATGTAAAATAAATCAATTTCCTATTACTGCAAATGAAAATTATTGGGTATATTCTCAGGATTCTGTTTTTTTTTTTTTTTGCAACTGAATTCCAATTTAGAAATGCGCTCATTCTGTACTTTTTGTGGTTATTTTATATGTACATACCTGTATTAAACATGGTCATGTAAAGAATAAAAAGTAGAAGAACCTAGGGCAACATGATGTAAATAAGATGCTTGATCATGGAATCTGAAGGTTGAAAATTATGTCTTGAGTATTATATTCAATAATTTTAGAACTATCATGACTTTTTAACTGAGAAAAAAAATTTGGGGGGGGCTTGTTTTTGAAGCAGAGTCTCACTCTGTGAGTCAGTGAGTTCCACTCACTGACCTGGAACTCATTCTATAACCCATGCTGGAATCAGATTCACATCTATCCTCCTTCCCAGTCTCCTGAGTACTAGCATTAAAGCATAAGCCACTATACCCAGTTAAAACTACAATTTTTTGAGAGACAGACAGAGACAGACAGAGAGGAAGAGGCAGAGAGAGAATGGGCATGCCAAGGCCTTTTTTCAGGCACTGTGAATGAACTCCAGATGCATGCGCCCCTTTGTGCTCATGTGCGACATTGCACGCTTGTGTCACCTTTGTGTCTGGCTAAACATGGGATCTGGAGATTTGAACAAGCTTCTTAGGCTTCACAGCAGATGCCTTAACCGCTAAGCCATCCTTCCAGCCCCAAAATACATTAAAAAAAAAAAAAAAACTTTTAAAAAATTTGTTTGAGAGAGAGTACTGCCCTCGCTGCTAAGCCTCTTCCATGGAGGTGACAAAAGACACTATGACAACTCAAATCTCATCAAAACAGAAATCCAGAGGCAAAGAGAATTCAACACTAAATCAGATTTCTAACAAGCCCACCTAAGCTCAAGAAGCATTGTGGAAAAAGGGGCAGAAAGATTTTTAAGAACCACAGGGTGGGTAGGATTAGCCCCGAGGCTGACTAAGGCCTTCAGGACCCCACAGTGAATACCAATAACCCCACTGAGGAGGGCCCTTAGTGCAATGGCAGGCAGGGGGGAGGGGATATACGAGTATAACCTTAAAAAAAAAGTTTTAAATAGTAAAAAAAGATCTAAAAATAGCCTATTTGGACTATTTAAAAATATAATTATACCTCTGTTTTCTGTTATGAGTATAAAACTCTCCTATAGTTAAAAAAAATACAATCAGATTGGAGGGATGGCTTAGCAGTTAAGGTGTTTGCTTGCAAAGCCAAAGGACCTCGGTTCAATTCTCCAGGACCCACGTTAGCCAGATGCAAAAGGGAGCGTATGCATCTGGAGTTTGTTTGCAGTAGCTGGAGGCCCTGACGTACCCATTCTCTCTTTCTCTCTCCCCCTCTTTCTCTGTCAACTAAGTAAATATTTAAAAAAATACAATCATGTATTACAACTGAGTTTGAAGTAATAAATTCAGAGTTATTAATATTATAAATAGCAATAATAAAAATTACAAAAATTTCATAATATTTTCAAGTTTTGCTGATTTTCAAGGAATTGTACCTAAATTATAATTGCAGTATTAGTATTTGTAGAATTTTGTAAGTCATATTTTGGGTATTTTAATTGTCTAACAGTCCTCAGGTTGTCATGAACTAGGTAGAACAAATCTCTTATTAGTGTGGAAGAGAGTGCAGATTTTTTCAATCAGACCTTTTACAGATGGTATGTGTTTGTGTGGGATTTTGAAATGCATCGTAATCACAGCAATGTCCTGTAGTGTTCTAGTTGCTTCCTCACTCTAGGGTACAACTGATCTTCCCTGGTTATTGATTTTGAATCAGAATCATGGACAAAATCCATCTCTTTTTTTCCTTCCCTTCCCTTTCTTTTGAGACAGGATGTCACGTAGCCATGTTGTTAAGGATACCTTCAACTTTTGATCTTCCTGCTTACCTCTCATGTACTACAATTATAGGTGTTATATCACCATGTCTGGTTTATGGGGTTCTGGAGCTCAAACTCAGGGCCTCATGCATGGCTGGCAGGCCCCACACCAACTGAGCTAGATTTCCATCCCCAAATTCACTTTTCTTAGCTAGTGAGTCTCATATTTTGTTTATTTGAGAGAGAGAGAGAATGAGGATGGGGGTGCCAGGGTCTCTAGCCACTACAAACGAACTCTGGATACATGTGCCACCTTGTGCATCCAGCTGTACGTGGGTCCTGGGGAAATCAAACCTGGGTCCTTTTGGCAAGCACCTTAACTGCAGAGCCATCTCTCTAGCCCCTTATTTTACATTTTATATTGGAAAAGATTGCTTCTCCTTTTGCATACCTGTTAGATGTTTTTACCTACTCATCTTTGACAAATGTTTAATAAAAGAAATGTGAAACTGAGATATTATAGCACCAGATGAACTACATGAATTGTCGTCATCAGAAAATGACAGTTTTGTTGTCATAATGTCCTGGGCATGTGCGAGGAAGTAGAAAGAGGGAAAAAATTGGAAGCCTGAGTGGTAACAAAACCAAAATGTGAAGGAAAGAGGAAAATCCACATAAAGATCTGTGTTTTATTGTCCTTATTAAAGTATCGGAAGGAAAAATAATTAGAAAAACTTTAAGCAATCCAATAATCTATCAATTATTCCTTTGCTTCAGACAAGAAGCATTACAACACACTGGCTGAAAAGGAGAAAGATGCTTTTAAAATTCAAGTTTTCATGGAAGCCATTTAAAGAAGCCTGTCTTCTCTCTCCCAATTATCAACTTATAATTTACAAAGCAAATATATTAGAAAAATCGTAGTTTGGAATGGACAAAGACTTTCCCATTTACACTGACTTTGATTAGGTAGCAATGCCAGCACTTGGTAGACTGTTTTGTACAATCAACAAAATGTCATGTATACTCCATATATAATTAGCTCTTAATTATTTCTGCTTGTTCTGCTTAGCTCAGTTCACTCTGCAAAGGCAGGTGGTTAGTGGAAAATAGAAGAGAGGGTTTCCATACCAAAGTCTGCCTATATATCAGCATCAGGAATAATGAAAAGAGGTATGAAAACTGCAGTCTCATCAGCAAGGAGTATTAAAAGCCAATTTTCTGCATGAAGTAAGTGATTAATAACTGATTGTTGCTTTAAGATGATGTGTTTCTTATTTCTTATCTTTCTCATTATACAATGTTTTGTATTTGTTTACCTATACCTATGTTAGCCATTTTATCTGTTTAGTCACTACAAAGATGCATATGCCAAATCTGTCTGTGAAGCTTAAAACACTGCTCTTATGAACAAAAATTCATTTCCATAAGTACACTGGTTTCAATATTGCACATAGCCACAGGGAGTATCATTGAAACTACTTATCTCAAACAAGTTTTACAAATACAACTGTGTTCCAGTGCTTGAGTGTGGACACATCAAGAAGCATCTATACCTTAAGGACTTGTGGCAAGTCTACTTAAAGGAAAAAAATTCTACAAGTATTCAGAAATTTGAGAATATTAATGCATCCCTCCTTAGAAATAAAATCCCATGCAGGAAATATGAGTATTCCCAAAGGATGGGCCTTATGTTTATATTTAATTTTAAAATACAACCCAAGGACAATGCTTGGCTTTAGTGTACATCAGTTTCAATCCCAGATCCTGTATTGTTATTTATAAAAGTGAAGCATTAATATTTGGATATTTATGGGGAGGGGAACTCAACAAGAAGATCTTAAAGGTCTGTTACTGATTAGTTTCATTCAAACAGCACTGCTACATTGGCAATTAGAAGCATAATTAAGGTTTGCTGTTTTATTTTTTAAAATATTTTATTTATTTATTTATTTATTTATTTATTTATTTATTTATTTATTTATGAGAGAGAAAAAGGCAGACAGAGAAGGGGCACACCAGGACCTCTAGCCACTGCAAACAAACTCCATTTCATGTGCTACCTTGTGCATTTGGCTTACATGGGTACTGGGGAATTAAACCTGGGTCCTTAGACTTCACAGACAAGCACCTTAACTGCTAAGCCATCTCTCCAGCCCCAAGGTTTGCTATTTTCAAAAGGACCCAATACCTGTTCTCCCAGAGTGAAAAGCTCTACTCAGTGTGAACACTAAGGAAGTGCAAGACAGAATTAATCTATCTCCTATGACTTTTAGCAAAAAGGCATAAAATGTGTATGATTTGAACCACAAGATCTAGGCTAGGGTTCTACCTATGAGGCTCTAAGGAAACCACTCAGCATCATCATATCTCCTATCTAAGTTTTTCATCCAAAAATGGTTATAACTTCATCTTATAATCTAGCTACAAGATTGCAATGAAGGCCAATGAAGATGGTAAGTTTAAACTGCTGAGAGGCCCCACAGAAAACCTATTTAGTATTTCTTAGCATCAGCTAAGAAATATATGTGTAGACTAGAAATTTCCTTGTTGGGGGATATTAGGCAGCATCCAGGTCCTCTGTTCATTGCTCAGTACTATTACTCTGCCCTCCTGCTTCCCTTTTCAATACTTTATATAATATATACACTGCACGGTGTGTTGCCAAATAAACATTTGCTGCTAATGCTTATCTTTCAGACCTCCCTGAAGATTATACTGCAATTTATTTAAGTCTCTGGTTCACTTACACACTAATGGAAATCATAGCTCAGTAGCAAGTTTAAACACGGCTACTAGTCTAGGTGGTATATCATTCCCTTATTTGACATACTATTCAATATGGAAGTAAAATGACTGCAAACACTAAATTTCTAAAGCAGCCCTTAATATATGAGAATTACCTTTGAGAAATTGGTTAATACTATTCTTTGAAAAGTTATGGTGACAATGTAAAATATCACTTTGATAACTGGAGAAAAATTAGCACAAAATATTTTTATATAGGCAAAATGACCCATTACATTGTACATTATACATATTTATGCCTTAGTTCTGAGTTATTAGCAGATTCTCAATAATGGTTTGTTCATTTATTCCATAAATGCCTATTTATTAAACAGTGTGCTCAACATGTGAAACACTGAGCTAGCTACAACTGATACCATCAATAATAGCTGACAAAGTCTCTCCTCACAGTTTTGAATTTAGTAGAGGAGAAAACACAATCATTCGACATTCAACTACAGTATAAACCTGATGATAAGCAGTGCAATCACAAGCAAAGTACGGAGTACTAAGGAATCCACCCAAATCCTACATAAAAATAAATGTGTAAACTACCATGCATTTCCCTATCAAAATTTTGGGGTCACCAAATGAAGGAAAGCCTTTATATTTTTAGCAAAGAAATAAATGATCATTCTAACAAAAGTCACTTATGTTGATCAATGTTGAAGATCAATGTAACATTTAAGTTTTTTGTTTATTTTTATTTATTTATTTATTTGAGAGCAACAGACAGACAGAGAAAGAGGCAGACAGAAAAAGAATGGGCGTGCCAGGGCTTCCAACCACTGCAAACAAATTCCAGATGCATGCGCCACCTTGTGCACCTGGCTTACGTGGATGCTGGGGAATAGAGCCTCGAACTGGGGTCCTTAGGCTTCACAGGCAAGCGCTTAACTGCTAAGCCATCTCTCCAGGCCCAAGTTTTTGTTAAAAACAATGTTTTAATCCATCTATGAAATGGCCACTATAAGAAATGAAAGAATTTACAAACTGAATCATTGGAGTAACCATGTGTGAATTAGGTTTAAAAACATGTTATATGTGCTATCTTTCTTATAACACATAAGAACTAGAATTAACCACTTGTTTTAGATGTTTTTTATTTTTTAAAAATGTTTTTTAAAATATTTTATTTATTTGAGAGAGAGAAAGAGGCAGAGAGGGAGAGGGAGAATGGGCACCCCAGGGACTCCAGCAATGCAAACAAACTACAGATGCATGCGCCCCCTAGTGCATCTGGCTTATGTGGGTCCTGGAGAGTTGAACCAGGATCCTTTGGATTTGCAGGCAAACGCCTTGACCGCTAAGCCATCTCTCCAGCCCCATGTTTTTTATTTTTGGCAAGACACCTTGCAAAATACCAAATCTCATTTAATTTTAGTTTGATCTGCTTTTATGTTAAGAACTCTGTTCTTTCAAGACCCTATTCACTTGCTCCCAACAGAAAGGAGATGGGTAGAAGGAGCCCAAAATACAGCAAGTGAGGGAAGAAAGGAGCCAAGGACAACAAAGTTTCAAATAGTTGTGTCCTTTTTCTGCTGGGTGCAAAATAGCCATGAGCTCAGCTCTTAGCTCACTGTCCACTTCCAAGATGAGGTTGGAAACCTCTGAGTTCATATTCTCCCTTCAGTGAAAAGGTTTATACCCTTTTTATTTTATCTTTATCAGAGAGCTAAAAACAGCTTTCCAAGTTCATTTCAGTGTAACTGTATACCAGTTTCAACCTGTCTCCCTATTTACTGCATGCACAGTATTACTTTTCATATCCTCTAAAAATTGGAGCAAGAAGCATTTAAAAGTACCAGGGATCATTATTCCAATTACACAGCTGTTAGACCAACTCAGGTGGTCTATGATACCTGATATGACGATCTCAGGGACATCCAGAATGTTGCCAAATGAAGCGGTTTTACGGTGGCCCCGTTTAGGCTTGGAATAGGCTGCAAAAACACATATATACAGTATACATGCAAACAACCACAAATAGTAACACAGAAAATGATGAATTACAAAAGAGAATAGTTCTCAAATAGTTATGTTAATAACATTTCATGCAGAATGGCATGCAGGACTATCTAACTCTTCATCCATGCTTACAAAGGCGTGATTAAAGAGCAAACAACTAATAGTACAAGAAGTTTCACAAACGGCTTTTAATTAGCGGGAGAAAAACAAAGACAAAGCTGCAGGGCAACAGGGAAGCTAAATTTTAAATGTGTTCATAGAAATAATCTACCTAAATGAAACCAATGGGATGTGATGAAGGTAGGGAAGGGAATAATGGTAGGAAGGAGTTAATAAGAAATAAGCTGCCATATTTGTTTTAATTACACAAACACAGGAATATATTTTAATGTTAGGTGCTTCTTGACATGTGCTATAAAGAAAATTCAGTGATTAAAAATAGTTATCAATCAAAGCATAAAATAAAATGTATCATTTTCGAGGTACTTCTATATTATTTCTAATAATCTGAATATTTAGTATAGTTTTGAAAGTTAAGGATATATAGCCACTAAACAATAAGGCTATAAAGCTACAGTATAAACATTTCAAATAAGAAAATTCACTAAGGGCTAGAGAAATGGCTTAGCGGTTAAGGTGTTTGCCTGCTAAACCAAAGGATCCTGGTTCAATTCTCCAGAACCCACATAAGCCAGATGCATGAGGGGCACATGCATCAGGAGTTCGTTTGCTGTGGCTAGTGGGCCTGGAGTGCCCATTCTCTATCTGCCTCTCTTCTATCTCTCTCTCTCTCTCTCTCCACTTGCAAATAAATAAATAAATAAATAAATAAATAAATAAATAAATAAATAAATTTTTTAAAAAGGAAAATTCACTAAAAAAATCAAATAATATAAAATTCAAAGGATGTACAACAGCATCTGTCTTACATGTTTAAGTAGAGAGGACAAGGTAATCTATAAGTGTGTGGCTATGATTAGGAAAATATTTCTATAAAGAGTAATGTACATCTTTTTTACTTGAAAAATACTATTAGCAAAAGCAAAACAATTATCATAATGCTAATTTCTATTTTACAGTTACAATTAGTATATGACATGTCTGTCTTGACTGGCATCTCTGAAGTGAAGAGGGTTCTCCCAAAATGTGAGATTATGTCTCTGACAGCAGGGTTCTTCCATCCCACTCCACAGAAATCCTTGTGATTCATGAAGATGAGAGGCCATCTTAGTGATAGCCAGTGACTTCTACTCAACTCACTCCTCTCTGGAAATCCACCAGGTGAGGAGATGGCTGGCTCCCTACTATCTCTATTTTTTCCTTCTTTCTTAGCAATGGAACTCTGACTTTACTTAGGACAATGCTGCCAGATAAATAGCTGCAGACCCATTTTTCCCTTAGAGCTATGTGTAATCATCTGACCATGTGATCTACGGCTGCTCCTTCAAACTTCTGTTTCTACCTGCTACATGAATGTGAAAGTGATGAACTGAACTATAATAGCCATTTAGAACCACAAAGTAACCCTGAAGACAAAACTATGCAACAAAGGCTGTGACACAAGAGATATAAGAAACCAGTTGCCTGATAATCATGAGCATATCTAGACTTGTTTGTTTATACACTGTTATTTTGTATACTCTTAAAAATTAACTGGAGTTGATTTAAAAAAATAGCTAAGACAAATATAGTATGACAGTTCCTTTAGACTACTTCAAAATGAATAGTGTACCAAAAAAGAAAAAAATCTAGAATGATAAAACTTGGTTAACCCAGTAAAAACGACACACACACACATACACACACACACACACACACGTACACACACACGTATAAATTTAAATGTATATAACTAAAAATCCAGAGACAAATATCTAAAAATATTGGGTGTTTAATCCCCAAATAGGAAAACTATATAAATTTTGCAGGAGGGGGATTTGCATGCACTTACACATCTCCATAACAACAAGCTTATTTTTTATCATCAATTCTCCTCTACCCTTGGAAGAATCAGCAACAACACAAAACAAAACCCAAGCTAAACTGTATTACTAAAAATGAGCCTGATGAAAAGGTGGTTAGTTCACTCAGGTGAAAAAAACAGAAACTGCTTTAGTACCAACTGGTTCTTTAATGGCTAATCATTCTTTTAATTTTTTAAAATATTTTTTAAATTATTATTTTTTTATTTTTATGTATTTATCAGAGACAGAGTGAGAGAGAGGGAGAATGGGCATGCCAGAGCCTCTAGCCACTGCAAACCAACTCCAGATGTGTGCGCCCTCTTGTGCATCTGGCTTACATGGGACCTGGAGAATCAAACCAGGGTCCTTAGGCTTCACAGGCATGTGCCTTAACCACTAAGCCATCTTTCCAGCCCTTAAAATTTTTTTTAGAGAGAGAGAAAGAGAGAAAGCAACAGGGCCTCAGCCACTGCACTCAAACTCTACATGCTTGTGCCACCTAGTGGGCATGTGAGACCTTGCACTTGCCTCATCTTTGTGCGTCTGGCTAATGTAGGATCTGGAGAGTAGAACATGGGTCCTCAGGCTTCACAAGCAAGCGCCTTAACCCCTAAGCCATCTCTCCAGTCTCATGACTAATCACTTTAAGAATGAACAAAATAAAATATAAATGCTAGCTTATCCAAGATCCAACAAACAATTTCTATATCACTTTGCCATTAAAAAATTAAGCAGCTTAACTGCCACTGAAAGGAAGAAGCAGATGTGCAGGCTTAATCTTATTTGGATTTGGAGTATAATTTTCCTCTAACTTACAATTTCTTTTTTGGTTCTTCTTGAGTTCAGCACAAAAACCTAGTAGATTCACTCAAAATCCCTGCAAATATTCTGGCGTTGGCCACAAAATTCAATTTTTTTCCTTACCCTTTCTGTTCATACTTGAGCATTTTCTAAAATCTGTAATTAGGAAGACATATTTTATAAACTATTTAATAATTATAATTATTTTGGAAACTTAGAATACATACTGTACACCTATAACCTGCTTGAAAAAATATATATATAGGACACAATAAAATAACTGCAACTACCAGGCTAAAAAAGAGTAATCTATATTTGCACTATGCTTTGTACTTGTAGCTCCTTCTTACCTGTGCTTCCAGTGATCCTAGCTTCTGTTTCTGACATGTCAGTGCTCATTCTCTTGCCCTCAGAGGTTGGGGGTAAGCTCTCCACACTACTTCCACGGGAGGCTCCCAAAGCTCAGACGTCCAGATTCACTCTGTCAAAATTATGGATCAATCCAAATTACTCAAGTTTAGAAATTCAAGTTTTAGAAAATCTGGGCAGCCAAGAAGGAAGATAACAAATGGGAGTCTTACAGCTAATGTATGACCCTGAAAGAGGGAATTCTGCAAAAGGACTGAGGGGAAGGAGAGCAAGCTCAGCTACATGCTACTTTATGAAAGGGCAGGCAATGAGTTTGAAGTTAGACTCCAATAACTAGCTAACATAAATAAATTCTTCAAGCAAGATCAACAGACTCACTTAAAACAATTTTAAACCAACAATGATGACATGACAATAAACCTGACAGGATGAAATAATAGATTAAGGACAATTTCTCTAACTGGATACTATAGACAAAATATATTCATTTGACATTTTTGAGCATCAATCATAGTTAGAAACAGATTACAGGGAATGAGTTGCAGAATTCACAATTCAGCCATCAATCATGTCAAGGGAAAACAACGTTTGGTCAGAGCAGGACAATCTCATGTCTGTATTCTTGGGCTCATTTGACTGCCTCAGGAAGATTTAGCATTACATAGAGGAAGATGGCAAACAATTTGTTAGTTTAATGTTATAACTATTGGTAAGGAAGCCCTACAATTTAACCTGTAATAAACACAAACCTGCTGCTTTGCCTGATTTTTCAACAATTTTGATTCTAAGCGTTTAATAGTATCGTTTGTGGCAGAAACTTGTTCCATATTCGTGTCACTTTTATTACTGGTATTTGTAGAAGCAATATCCATGAATGAGCCTAGAAGAGCAGAAAAGTTTGTAACTACACGTTGAGAGGAAGAGTGCCTCATTCAATAATATGTAACACATTCATTTCTAAATTGACTTTCTTGCTTGACAAAGATACTTCAAAAATACCCATTTTAAATGAAAGTTACTAATACATAAAAGCAAAACCAAATACATTTTTTAAAATAGTCAACAATAACTGAAGGATTTAACCCCAAACTGCTATGAGCACTGTGGTAGTTTGAATATATGTCCCCCAATATATTCAGTGTTTTATTAGTTATAGTTTGCATCTGCAATCACCTTGCTAGAGGCAATGTCACTGGGGGCTGGTCTTAAGGTGTGGGTTTGAGATTCCATTGTAAAGATATGCAAATGTGCCTAGCAGGAGTTCCTGAAGTGTGCTGTGTGACCTTTTGGCAGTAGTTTTGCTCTGTGTGCTGTGGTGGCTGGTTGGTTTCTCTCTCTCTGCTTGGCCCTGTGGAGAGCAGGCCACTTCTCTTGCCATTATGGAACTTCCCCTGGATCTGTAAGCTTCAATAAATAATATCCCTTCCTCCATAACTGTGTCTGGTCTGGCAGTTCATCTCAGCGAACCTGAAGCTGTCTGCAACAAGCACTGAGGGTTATTAATTGAGATAGAGAATTCCACAGGATGAGTTTTAAGGAAGTATCCAGAATCAGTTTGGGAAATGTCAAGTTTGAGTTCCAATCAGATATATGAGGATGGAGTTCAGGTATAGGATAAAGACAAATACAGTGTACAAAGCCTTAGTACTGGAAGAGGGAACCAAAGATGGAAATAGATTAGCAAAGAAGCCAAGGGCTGAGCCCTTAACACTCTGACATTTGTAGGCTGAGGAGACAGGAAATAGCTAGCAAGGATAACTGAGAACAAGCTGGGAATATGGCTTAATGGGAGATTATTTGCTTATCATGGTGAAAGCCCTGAGTTCAATCCCTACCTTCTATTGCAACATAAACAACAAAGCAGAAAAAATGTCCAGAGATGTGACGTGAAACTCAGGCTAGTCTTATGTCTTGGACAGCAACTAAAGACTGCTGTAAGAAGAGAGTAATGAACTGTGTTAAAACCTACTCAGAGTCAAACGTGACAAGAAAATCCTACTCATCAGATCTGTAATAGAGATAACTGGTGATTTTAACAAGAACAATTCTGCAGTAGTGGCATAACTGGAGCAGGAGAGAAACTAGTGAATGATCCCAGCAGAAAGGCTAAAATTCATTAAATAAGAGAAAGATAATTGGTGGGAAGGGCAATTAGGGAATAATGAGCAAGCAGAGCCATACATTTGACTAGATGGTTCAGCCAAAGGAAAAAACACAGAGTAGTAGGGCAAAGATGTGGGTAAGTAAGCAGACACAAAACAGCTGGTAGAAGCTGTCTTCAAGTATTCCAACTTTCTTGAACAAACAGCAAAGTCAGCTGAGAGAAAGGACTAGAATTTGATTTGAAATTTGAGGAGTGAAGCTCAAGTATAAAATTAAGTAATATAGTAGATGGGAGGAGAGGGACAACAATATAGAACTATCCAGCAGTGCAAAACAAGCATTTGAAGGTGGTCACATGTGCTATCTCTAGCCACATTCAGTTGCACTGGAACAGGTGAATAGTAGGATTAATCAGGCCTGTCTGTGAGTTAGCCAAATAAGTCTGACAAAGGAGCTATGTCATTGGGTATGAGTTCCTCAGGGATTATAATCATAACCAGAATTAAATGGAGGGATGAAAACAAAGGAGCATCAGAGGACTGAGGGCCAATTAGAAGGTGGAAGGAGAAAAGGGTAGAAGGTCATAGAATGGGAAAGAGGAGTAGGCTTGGAAAGAAGGAGGAGCAGGCTTAGAGGGAAGAGAAGAAGCAAACATGAGTTCTGGAGAAGTTCACTTTAAAATTCAGAGTTTAATAAAGGTTTTTAGTAAGATTGGAATCTGAGAATCACCAAACAGCAACCAACTTAAAGCAAATGCAATTCTTAAGGTGTGGGCAAAAGACTTAAAAATATTTTTCAACACAAATCAAATTTTAAGTGTAGGATGCATATATATATTTAGGTGTACATACAAACCTTTTTGGTATAACTAAATTAAATGCTTGTTTTGAGAAGTATAATTTTTCTGAGTATTATTTTGCTATATATATTTTGGTAATATTTTATTTTTATTTATGGGGAGGGGAGGCAGAGAGAATGGATGTACCAAGGCCTCTAGCCACTGCAAATGAACTGTAAGATGCATGTGCATCTGGCTTATGT
The DNA here is from genome assembly GCA_036365145.1 of Orientallactaga sibirica. Lineage (NCBI taxonomy): Eukaryota > Metazoa > Chordata > Mammalia > Rodentia > Dipodidae > Orientallactaga > Orientallactaga sibirica. The sequence goes on from JAEOAD010000020.1 coordinate 3,063,624, forward strand.
TGGTACTGGGGAATCAAACCTAGATCCTTGGACTTCACAGGCAAGTTCCTTAACCTCTATGCCATCTCTCCAGCCCTATTTTGCTACCTTTTCTTGCTTCTAATTCATATTTTGGAAAAAAGAATCTTTTAATTAAACCACAGCTTCTTAAATAAAGCCACTTAGAAAAAAAAAAACAAAATACTGTTTATGATCAAGAAATATAACATTTAACATAATTTCTAGTACCATCTGATCTAGAGTCCATATTGAAACCATTTTTCAGGTACATGTAGTGGCACATACCTGTAATCACAGAACTCAGGAATATGAGGCAGGATCACCATGAATCTGAGGCTATCTTGCCCTATGCAACAAGTTCTAGGCTAACCTGGACTAAACAGTGAGTCCTTCTCTCAAAAAACCAAAATTAAGAATCAAATTAGGAATGTCATTCACAACAATATAACACTATGTGAGAATTCTAAGACTTGGAAGCAGGTCTTAAGTAACTCTTTCATATGGGGTACCTTCATGAAGTGTGATATACCTGAAAACTCAAATTGCAATCAATCAGAAGAAATGAGAAACTGAAATGCAATTGGAGATACACCTTACTGTCTGATTATAGTTTCCTAAAAACAGGGATCTTATTCTTCCAATCCATCCACTTACCTGTGCTGGTGGCGGAATTACTCTGTCCTTCATCAGAATACTGAAAAGGGTACTGTAATGGCTCCTCTGCTCCTGGAAAGTACTACATGCAAAAAGCAAATCACAACATAAAATTCTTTCATGCACATTGAAATTAACTAAAGAGCAAAACAGAATTATTTCTTTGTAAGATTTGACTGAAGTGAAGTCACTGCATTTTTTACCCCTTGAGTATATACTAAACTTGGAGTGGCCTACATATGTGATTTTACAAATACATGCTCCTTTTTGAATGTCAACTGTGGAAAATAACATGTACCTACTTTGCATGAAGTCTAGACCTAGGGGAATATAAACTAGTACCATCCCTCACAATTATACAAAACAATTATTTTTTATAACATAAACTTGGGTTGGTAGGCTGGTCTGAGGGTAATGAGTTATCTCAATTGATGGTCATAAACTTGGATTGGTATGCCATAGAATCACTGAAGGAATTAATATTATATTTATGATTTTTAGAAAATATTTGTAAGAGAAAGGGAGAGGAAAAAGAGAGTATGGGCATGCCAGAACCTCTTGCTGCTGCAAACAAACTCCAAATACACATACCACTTTGTGCATAAGGCTCTGCATGAGTACTGAAGAATTTAACTTGGGCTGGCAAACTTTGCAAGCAAGTACCTTTAACCATTGAGCAATCTCCTGACCCTGACAATATTTTAAATGTTGTGAAGATTACATATGTCTTTTTATGAAGTGAAGACATAATACCAAAATTGTTCCCTGAACAACAACAAAAAATAAAATTTAGGGGAAGAAAAGGAAAAAAAATATTCTCAAATTTGATGAAGCACAAGTGAGCACAATTATAGCTGGGACAATTTATATAGCCCAAAGTTGTAAGTTAGGTGACTACTGAGACCAAGCTATCTTATTATGTATATACATTTAGGTCTAGGGCTACCTCTATGGCTTCCAAATATAATGGTAAATGGCAACCATTTATTCAGGGAGCATTGTCTAGGCTATCTGCAAAAGAATGAACAAACTGGTCTCTAATCATTTAGGCAACCACTTAGTCTATCCTTCAGGAGATTTCATGATTCTCCTGCTGAACAAATTGTTCTCAAATTCACAATCTTTCACAAGTGTATGAACAAACTTAAGTCAGTTACCATATGATAGTTTTTGTTAGTGTTCAAAAACTAAGTCTAAAATATTTGAAATACTCTTAAAGTGCTTAATTTGTCAAGTAGAAAATTTTGATTTTTTTTTTGTTTGTCTATTTTTGTTTTTCGTGGTAGGGTTTCACTGTGGTCCAGGCTGACCTGGAATTAACTATGTAGTCTCAGGGTGGCCTTTTACTCACGGCAATCCTTCTACCTCCGCCTTCCAAGTGCGCCATCACTCCCGGCTTGATTTTTTTTTTTAATATGCGTGTGTATGCGTGAAAACAACCTTGTATGTTGTTCTGCAGGTATGTTGTCCACCTTGTTATGAGGCAGAGTCTCTAGTAGGCTTAGAGCTGGTCAGTAAGTCCCTGCCTCTGTCTCCCCAGGACTGGGATCATAGAAACACACCTATATGCTGGGAGTTTTATGTGGGTTCTGGGGAATCGCACTTAGGCTTTTGAAAGAAGCACTTTACTGATTAAACTCTCTCCTCAGCCATTCATCATTTTTCCCCCTTTAAAAAAATATTTATATATTGGAGAAAAAAATGAATGTATACACCAGGGACTCCTGCTGCTGCAAATGAACTCCAGAAGTATGTGCCTCTTTGTTCATCTGGCTTTATGTGGGCATTAGGGAGTTGAATCTGGGTCAGCAAGCTTTGACAGCAAGCCCCTTTAACCATGGAGCCTATTTATTTTATTTATTTATTTATTTATTTATTTATTTATTTATTTAACAGAGAAAGAAGGAGAGAGAGAGAAAGAGAATGGGTGTGCCAGGGCCTGCAGCCACTATAAACGACTCTAGACATGTGCTTGCCCTTGTGCATCTGGCTAACGTGGGTCCTGGGGAATCAAACCGAGGTCCTTTGGCTTTGCAGGCAAACACCTTAACCGCTAAGCCATTCCTCCAGCCCTCCTTAATCTTTTAAAGATTTCTAAATTAAAATATTTTGTAAGCCCTAGAAAAAAATTTTAATGTTTCTATTGGTAAACAAAATCTGAAAATATGCAACAAATACTCTGAAGAGTAAGGAACATGTAGATGCACATTCATTTAAGAATGCAAGCACTCTAGTGCCCACATAAATAAGTGCATTTTGATGAAAAATGGAATCAGAAAATTCAAGATTTAGTTTAGTATATTACTAGTCATATTGCACAGTCCTGCAAAAGGCTACAGATACCATATAATTTAACTGCTCTCATTAAATGTGATTAATTGGTCCAGATACAAACATATGTGTCTACTAATATAAGTAGTATTAAGTAAGAAGCCCAGAAACATAGTAATCGTTACATTAAGAGACTTTTGTAATGTTTCCTCTTCTGATCATGAGTAATAATACCTAGTCTAATTTGAAAAAATACAGAAATCATAATAAAAAATAGTAAGAATATTCCATTTTAAAAGCTCATTAAAATGCAGTATATATTAAATTCCCCTAAGACCAAAGCCCCTCAAAAGAAGAATTATACCCGCATCAAGTGAGTCATTATTTTCACAATTTCTTCCATTGAAGGGCGTTGAGAAGGATCTTTAGACCAACAACGAGTCATCAGGCTCTCAATAGGCTTAGGTAAATTTTTGATCAGTGGTGGTCGTGTACCTATAATTGGAAGTTAGAGGAGGAAAAAATGCATTTACCCAAAGAACCGCAGAACATCATATATGCATTTCCAAAGCAATATTTGGATTAATGAAAATATTCATCTTTGTCCTCTTGGTTACCATTTCTCATATGTACATTTTCATAAAGGGAAGTATAAACTTTTAAAACAATGATAACAGTAACATGGAGAACTAACAATGTTTGACTTGTTATAATATTTGACAAAAATAAATAACAAAGGCTTAATAGGTATTTTATAAAGAAAAGCAAAATAATGCCTCAGGACCTTATCTGAATTTTCAGACTGCAAAATCTGAAAAGTTATTTTTCATATACAAAAAGTGGTGAACTATTGCGTTATTATTGTCAATGATGCCAAATGGGCCCTTTGTGGGAGTCAGATAGTTTGTGTGTTGGGAATCAATAATTTCACACACTAAAAACTGCTAATTTTTCATTAACTATCAATCCTATAATATCACTAGTACGGTGTCCACTTAAGGGTGGCTTCAAACATAATGAGATATTTGTAGTTTGATTCAACTGATTAGTTAACAAATTAAGTTCTTTTACTCTCTTCTGCCAGCCAATCACTAACTGAGAACTGTTGGAGGAACAAAGTAAGCAAATTGTTTTGGTCAAGGTTCTTACATTCTACAACATTAAAGGTGGTACAGGACTGACACTACTGACGGCATTGTTTGCCCAGTCTATGAATGATCAGAAGAGCCTCAGGGATATAGTGTTCAAAAATGCACTAACCAGGATGATCATAATCAAGTGACAGAAAAGAGTTAACAGAGAAATGTTCACATTAGAAAGGTGAAGTTATAAAGAATTTATTTGTCCAAAGCAAATGTGAAGCCTTTTTTTTAACTAATGAAGACACATTCTAACATCATATGGGGACTAGATATATACAAGGATCTAGGGATGTAAGAAAACTGAGTCCAAACATCAATGGGACTTAAAAATATAAGCATCTCCTTTCTGCCTGTGGACGAGGCTGAGGGAACATGGCTGAAGCCTCGCCTCTCCTCTCACCGCCCTCATGTCAGAAGTCCGAGTCTCCTAAGGAGCCCAAACAGCTGTGGAAGCTCTTCATCGGAGGGCTGAGCTTCAAAACGACAGAGTCTGAGGAGACATTCTGAGCAAAGGGAAACACTCACTGACTGTGTGGTAATGCAAGATCCAAACACCAAGCACTCCAGGGGCTTTAAATTTGTACCTATGCCACCAAGAAGGAGATGGACACAGCCATGAATGCAAGGCCACACAAGGTGGATGGGAGAGTTGTGGAACCAAAGAGGGCTGTGTCAAGAGAAGACTCTCAAAGACCAGGGCCCACTTAACTGTGAAAAAGATCTTTGTTGGAGGCAGTAAAGACACTGAAGAGCATCAGCTACGAGATTATTTTGAACAGGATGGAAAAACTGAAGTGATAGAAATAATGGCAGACAGAGGCAGTGGGAATAAAGGGGGCTTTGCTTTTGTGACCTTTGATGACCATGACTCTGTTGATAAGATTGTCATACAAAAATACAACACTGAATGGCCACAACTGTGAAGTAAGAAAAGCCCTGTCAAAGCAAGAGATGGCCAGTGCTTCGTCTAGCCAAAGAGGACGAAGTGGCTCTGGAAACTTCAGTGATGGACGTGGAGGTGGTTTTGGTGGAAATGTGAATTTTGGTCGTGGAGTAAACTTCAGTGGTCGTGGTGGCTTTGGTGGTAGCAGCAGAGGCAGAGGATATGGAGGCAGTGGGCATGGCTATAATGGATTTGATAATGATGGAATTAATTTTGGAGGTGATGGAAGCTACAATGATTTTGGCAATTACAACAATCAATCTTCAGATTCTAGACCCATCAAGGGAGGAAATTTTGGAGGCAGAAGCTCTGGCCCTTATGGTGGTGGAGGCCAATACTTTGCCAAACCATGAAACCAAGGTGGCTATGGTGGTTCCAGCAGTAGCAGTAGCTATAGCAGTGGCAGAAGATTTTAATTACTGTCAGGAAACAAAGAATAGCAGGAGAGGAGAACCAGTGAAGTGACAGGGAAGCTACAGATTACAAAAGATTTGTGAACTCAGCCAAGCACAGTGGTGGCAGGGCCTAGCTGCTACAAAGAAGACATGTTTTGGACAATATTCATGTGTATGGGCAAAAAAAACCCTAGAGAACTGTATTTGTGACTAACTGTATCACAAGTTATTATAGTTTCTGTTCTGTGAAAAGTATAAAACATTCCAACAAAGGATTTTAATGTACTTTTTTTTCACCCATGTTGATTGCTAAATGTAATACTCTGATCATGATGCTGAATAAATGTGTCTTTTTCATATATGTATATATGCATCTGAGTTAGAAAAACTTGGATTTGGATTTGAATACTAGATCTATCACTTACTAATCTTATAACATTAGGCATGTTGTTTAACCTTTCTAGGTCTCAGTTTCCTAATTTATACAATGGGACAATAGTTATCTGCCCCATTAAGTATGCATGGGAATATAAAAATAAGGCAGGGCTGGAGATATGGCTTAGTGGTTAAGGTGCTTGCCTGCGAAGCCTGAGGACCCAGGTTCAACTCCCCACATAAACCAGATGCACAAGGTGGCACATTCATCTGGAGTTCATTTGCAGTGGCTAGAGGTTCTGGCACACTCATTCTCTCTATCTGCCTCCCTCTCTCAAACATAAAGGTAGTCTCCAATAAAGAATTATATGTTTTAATGTTAGACACACATAGTCTTCTTGGGGAAGAAGTCAAGAACAACTTTTCAAATAGGAAATATATGAAAGAAAAATTTTTAACAAACCGTTATGAACAGCCCACATGATTCGGAAAGCTGGGCCACCAATCTCATCAAAGGGTTTGCGACGCGTTATCACTTCCCAAAGGATAATGCCCCAGCTGAAGACATCGCATTTTTCACTGTAATTGCTACCTAGAAAAAAAATACAATACAATCTTGACACTTTTTTTCGTGAAAAATTACAGAAACAATAAGTTTATAATCTTTAAGACTGGGTATCATGAGCATGATAGCACACGCCTTTAATCCCAGCACATGGAGGCAGAGATAGGTGGATCACTGTGAGTTCGAGGCCAGCCTGGGACTATAGAGTGAGTTTCAGGTCAGCCTTGGCTAGCTAGAGTAAGATCCTACCTAAAAACAAAGATGGGATGGGTACCTGGGACATAAGTAAGAGACATGTAGAATTTAAAACTCTTTCTGAAGTACTTCTAATCTTTTCATCAAATACATTTTTTATGAATTGAGCATCAAAAATACATGAAGACATCTACTTGAGATACCCAGTTTTTTTCTACCTTTTCCATAATGAGGCATTTGCTTTTATGTGTGTGCACAGACTGATACTTTCTATACATTGCCTTCTGTAAGTTTTCAGGTTTTTAAAATGTGCTGGTTTGAGGATTGAGCCCAGGACCTTGTGCATACCTATACCCCTAAGCCCTGGAATTTGTTAACAAATTACACTGTCTGATAGACAGTATTACTCTACTATCAAAGCAAAGAATAGTTGTATTTTAGTGGCTTTCTCTTCAATATATAGTTAAAATTCTAATTTAAAAACTAAAGATAAGCAGTAATGAAAATTATGGGTAACAAATTTACAGCAGGCAGATTATTCAGGAAAGTTCATAGTACCAAGATGGTAAATGAATCAGTATTAAAAACAGATAATCTTTATAAACTAACAACTCACACCTCAAAAACCACTTATTATAAAAATTAGCAATTATTATAGTGGTAGCTTTACATGCAAAGCCACACACAGCAATATATTACTGTAAAAACACCAGCTATTTACCTAAAACCTTCCAAAAATTTACATAGCCCAAATAGAAATTATTGTTAGTTTGCACAAATTTTTTAGTTTTCCTTACTATAATAATACTATAACTATAAGTCACAGAAAAGTACATTAGGTGATTTTTTAATAAACTGCCAAATACATAAACTATCAATATGAAACAGAAGGCATTATTTAATTTTATGTAATTAAACATTTGGTTTTCTCCAACTTTTAAATCGAAATTTAGGGCAGAATAGCTGCATAGCATTGTCTCTTTCTCTGGAGTGGCTAAAAAATCATTCAGAGACTGCAAAATCAATCCCAACACTCAGGAGGTTGAGGTAGGAGGATTGCTGAGAGTCTACGGCCAGCCTGGGGCTACAGAGTGAGTTCCAAGTGAGCCTGGGCTAGAGTGAGATCCTATCTTGGAAAAAATAAAGAAAAAAGAAAGAAAAAAAGAAAAATCCAAAACAAAACACAGACACACACACACACACACACACACACACACACACACACACAAAAAAAAAAAAAAAAAGAACCTGAGCAGGGCGTGGTGGCTCATGCCTTTAATCCTAGCACTCGGGAGGGAGAGGTAGGAGGATCACCATGAATTTGAAGCTACCCTGAGACTACATAGTGATTTCCAGGTCAGCCTGATCCAGAGTGAAACCCTACCTCGAAAAACAAAAAAAAAAAAAAAAAAAAAAACCTAAAAACTCACCAATAATAAGAAAAACTATAACCATAACCACATTCTGACTTTGAGCACAAATGGGGCTGCAGACAACACACATACCTTTAGCTCATTTAAAACATAATTTGGTTTTTTTACATATAAACTAAAATATATGGTTTTTGAACTATTCTCTCAGAACTTGAGTGACATGGAGATGTAAAAGAAAGTAAACCTGGGCTGGAGAGAATGCTTAGCGGTTAAGGTGCTTATTGGCAAAGTCAAAGGACCTGGGTTCAATTTCCCCAGTACCCATGTAAAGCCAGGTGCATGAAATGGTGCGTGTTACTGGAGTTCATTTGCAGTGGCTAGAGTCCCTGGTGCACCCTGTCACTATCTGCCTCTCAAATAAATAAATACTTTAAAAAAATCTCTTTAAAAAAGTAAATGTAAACTCACCTTTTCTCCGTAGTTCTTCTTTTTCATAAGATTTATTTTTATTTATTTATTAGTAGAAAGAGGGGGAGGAGAGAGAGAGAGACAGGGAGAGAAAGGGCATGCCAGGGCCTCTAGCCACTGCAAATGAACTCCAGACGTACATGCTACTTTGTGCATCTGGCTTACGTGGGACCTGGAGACTCAAACCTGGGTCCTCAGGCTTCACAGGCATGTGCCTTAACTGCTAAGCCATCTCTCTAGCCCCCTCAGTAGTACTTAGTATCATATTTAAACCCAATCACTTGCCTTCTTTTTAAGCCATTCTGACTTAAACTTTAGGGCTGTTAATTTCTGTCAGAAAACCAATGCAAAAGCACAGTGATTCTCTTTATTTTGGGGACTTTAGACCACAATAGGACCAGTCATTTACAGTTAGTCATTAAAGAAGGGGGAGTGTTTGACTTCAAACTAGGGATCGTACTAGGTGACAAAAAATGTGCACTTGTTGTGAGCATATACATTGTGTCTGAATAGCCATGAGAAATCACAGGTATTGATCTGGGGTTACAACTAAAACTTACCAAGTAGACCATTTGGAACTTATGTAACCTCTATCAACATATGTGAATCTGTACAAGAGATGTCAGCCGGAATTCTACCATAAAGTTTGGGATCTTAGGCTGTATTTTTTTAAACAGATTTTTAGATGTCAGTATATATCTATCTTATAACTTTATAGCACGTAGAACTAAAACCACGGAAATGGGGCACATCTATAAACACATATTGGATTCGACTGGAGTAAGGTAGATTATTAATCATATCATGCTTTCCATTATACCTTCAAAAACTTCAGGTGCCATCCAAGCAGCACTGCCTTTGTTATTGGTCATATGTGTTTGAATGTCACAGGCTGTACCAAAATCACAGATTTTGAGAACTGTCCCCCCAGCAACCAGCAGCAAGCTGTTAAAAAAAAAAACAAACAAAAAAGACAACAGCAAAACCAAAAGTTGCAAAGCCAATATTTGACTCTAAAATAAAACAAGAGACATTTATGGAGTTGGAAAAAGTTAAGCAAAACAAATGTTATCATTAAATGTATGCAAAATGTTAGTTGGTCACTGTAATGGCTGAATAGATTGTAGAAATATCTGCAAAAATTGATTGGCCAAAACCTATAGGTCTCTTAGAAAGACTACTAGACTCACATTTTGATGTCTCCATTCTAGCTCCAATATATTTCCTGACCAAATTTCTCTCTGGCCAAAAGAAACATGGGGTTTAAAAAACTTCCTGTAGTTCAACATTATGAGGTCCTGAAATGGGAGTTTAATTATAAACATGTATTATTTTAAAAATAACAACATTATACAATTTAATTGAAGATAAAGTAAAATAAGCCAATACAAGAAGGAAAACAACAGTTTTATTTATTTTCATGGTGTTGGGAAGTGCACCTAGGGTCTTGTGAATGACTGACTAGGCAGATGCTCTATCATTTAGCTATATCTCTAACCTAATGGCTCTTATTTCAGATGTCTTCATTTGGAAGGTACTTCTAAAAATGTTCAATCTCAAAACCATTTTTGAGTTTAGAAGATGCATGCATGGGAAGAATCAAAATCTACTATGGTTAAAATAACCTAATAAAGATTATTACAAGTTTCTGACTTCAGATTTCTAGGTGCTATTACCCAACTATAATTCACTAACAACAGCTTCATTTAGGATGTTTTGCTTCCGATGACAAACATAAACAGAGATAGGTAATAAGTTCTGCATAAGCATCTGAGGAAGTAGTCAACAGCAGTAAATGGGAACAAATTTTAACTATAAATCTCAATAACTTTTTGTGCATAAATGTCAACTTAAATTCTTATTAATTCAATATGATTTAGTCAGATAACTACCAGAAATATTTTTGTGATAATTCAAGAGGAAAAATGCCTGATACAATTTATCCCTTTATGTACACAATTCAACAATACAATTACTGTGTCACTGTTCTTATTCTTTACTCAAGGCAATCATAAGCACTCTAACTGGTTTACTTACACATAAGACTCCAACAATTCCTTATGCATGACTAACAATTCACCAGCTCTTAATACATATTCAAGGTTCACTGAAATCTCAATTTAAACTATCTTTGTAGGCTTACTTTCACAAAGACTAAGTTGTCCTCTTCAGGTCAATGAACTTGTAAAGGATACACAAGATGGGAATATAACTACTGTTTAATACTATATAAACATCTCACAAATCAGCTGCTTTGTTTTGTTTTTAAGGGAGAGAGCTTGAATTAAGGTGTCTTGTGCATGCTAGGAGTGTAGTCTACTGCTGAACTATATTCCCAGCCCTATTTTTGTTAAGACAGTGTCTCACTAAGTTGTCTAGGCTGCCAATGAACTTACTCTGTTGCCCAAGCTGGCCTTGAACTTGTGATCTTCCTGCCTCAGCCTCCTGAGTAGCTGGGATTACAGGCCTGCACCACCAGGCTCAGCTTAGTTGCCTTCTTGGAACTCTTCCTGACCACAGAATCTGGAGGTTTTCCACTGATAATAAGATATAGCAGGTGCACATACTCAATTGTACATGAAAGCACAGTCATTCCAAAGAATTTGCTTTTGATTCTGAATTCTGTTTCATTTGTTTCATTCACTAGGTAGCCCTGTATGGCCTCAAACTTGGGTAATCTTTTTGTCTTGTAAGTGCTTAGATTATAGGCTTGATTATAAAATCCTGCTGGTTTTAGTACTACATGTCTAACTGGGCTGATTAAGTAACCCTAAAATTCATAGGGTAGGGCTGAATGGAGATTGGGGATGGATTTTAAACAAAAAAATCAAAACCACTTTTTAAAATTTATTTGTGTACACAGAGGGGGGAAGGTCTTTTGCTGCCAGACACATATGCCACTTGTGTCTAGCTCTACATGTCTACATGGGTATAGGGGGAATTGAATCCAGGTCAGCAGGTTCTATAAGAAAACACCTGAACTGCTGAGTCATCTCTCCCCAACCCTATGAGAATACGATTTAAAGCTGTTCCTTTTCTATTTCTCTACATATTGCTCCAAGCTCAAACAAATACTATAGCAAATAGAAGGGATAATTTGGGATATTATAAGTTTGAGGGTTTCAAGCTCCTCTAAGAGAATGCTTTGTGCCTCAGGCTTTCTTATATTCTTTGAATTATTAGTCAATGTGTTACTAGTTAAGAACTATAATTCTCAAAAATCTGTTTCAAGGGCTAAAGAGATTGCTTAGCAGTTAAGGCACTTGACTGCAAAGCCTAAGGACCCAGGTTCAATTCTCCAGGTCCCATGTAAGTCAGATGCACGTAGCAGCACAGGCATCTGAAGTTAATTTGCAGTGCTGGAGGCCCTGGCATGCCCATTCATTCTCTCTTCCTGCCCCCCCCCCAGTCTCTAATAAAAAAATAAAAATATTTTAAAAAATAGGTTGTAAGAATTCTATTAACATTGGAGATTGAAGCACTGAATGCCCCCATAAATGGGAAAAAAAGTACAAATATGACTTTGAGTCTGGTGCTTTAAACCACTCACCATCCTGACACACAATTTATTTCTTTACTAGCCAAAGCAAGAATCTAAGACAATGGAATCATGTGGGGAAAAAATGTTATAAATACTGAACTTAACATTATTTTACCAGGGACCTGGGAAAATAAAAATCACCATAAGCCTGCATGGAGAAATAAGGTACATTAGCCCTAACAAAGATTCCAAGACTTGAAACCTAGAGTGCATCAAATTATGTACAAATAACAAATGACACCAAGAAGGGCTGTTTTAAGCCTTCATCAAGAGAATGGAGCAATTTAAGACTATTTCTTTGTGACTGATGTCCTAGGAGAACACTCTTATCTGAAGAGTAATACTTTCAACAAAAAGAGGTAGAAAATTGGGAAAAAGAGGTGTATCTTCTTTAGCTAAACACTAAACAAACAAAACAACTTGACAGGTTTGGCCTTCTAAAGCACTTATCTAAAGTATTTAAAAATTCTTTTTTTAAAAAAAGTCCCAGAATCTCACTACAGAAAAATGTGGACTCTTTTAATTTCTGCCCAGATGCCAGAAATGCTCTTTAGCTTTCCTTTCACAAACCAGAAATACCACTGAACAAATTTTTGTACAAGGTTTATTATGTGGACATTGTGCTACTTGTTGGGGACACAGCAGGAACAGTAAGTCAGGCTTGTCTGTACCCTCAGAAAACCGTCTAGGAGTGGCAATGTACACTGAGGGCATAAAATAAGATTTATAAGCTAAAGGATTCTATACTCATGATAATTTAAAGCAGGAGTTACTGAGAACAAAGATTTCCCCCAAAGATGATAGAGGTAAGTAAAGAATAAACATTCCTACAAGGAAAGAGGAAAAAAAAAATCCGTGAGCAACAATGATCCTGAATTAGGCTGTAGTCAGGTGTCATTAGCACTTACTTTGGTGGTTTCAGGTCCCTGTGAATGAGAGCTTTGGGCTGCATGCTGTGCAGATAAGCCACACCTTGGGAGCACTGTAAACACCAACTCATTGCATGGGCAGCAGTGTAATACGGCAGTGGTTCAGCACCATGCAGCACTACAAAAGAAAGGCACAAACTAAAAAGAACTTTATTGCATATGACAAAAGACATAATGTGAATGCAAGCGCCATCAGAACACAGGGTTGGGTACTCTTCTAGATTAAGCTCTGATTAGTACTGCTTTAAATTCTTTCCCAATAAAAAAGATAGAAATATCTAGTAATTTTTAGTATTTACGACTTCCATATAGTCATTTAAATAAAATACACATTGCCATATTTTTCAAATTGATGTCTTTCACATACTAGCATAAATTATAATCAGTATTATTCACACTGTAAGAAAGCTAAAGATAAACAGTGCAAAAACAAGATGGACTCATCAAGCTGTTTATAACTGCACTGTACATAATACCTAATAAGCTGTTTTTCCAAATATAACAATGGAATACTAGATAAATATTAACAATAGGGAACATGGAGAAGACTAGAAGCATACAGAACTAATAGTTTATGTAAAATAATGTTAATTTAAAAGTAAATGCATTAAATTTTATATAACTGTGGGTACAAGAGGTAATTCATGTAAATATGAGGTTGGTATTTCACAGTGAAAGAGTTATTCTACAAAGGTACTAAATGGTAAACATCTTTTTTCATTGTTATAATTAAAACATTCTGTGAAGTGGCCTTTCACCATTTTATTTTTTATTTTTATTTATTTATTTGAGAGAGAGAGAGAGAGAGATAGGCAAGTAGAGGGAGAGAGAGAGAATGGGCGCAACAGGGCCTCCAACCACCGCAAACTCCAGATGCATGCACCCCCTAGTGCATCTGGCTTATGTGGGTCCTGGAGAACCGAGCCTCAAATTGGGGTCCTTAGGCTTCACAGGCAAGCATTTAACCACTAAACCATCTCTCCAGCCCTCACCGTTTTATTTTTTGAAAAATAAAGCAAAAAAAGACGAGTGCAATAGAAGTATGGATCAAAAACTTCTAGAATAAGAAGGCTCAAATTAAAATGAGAATAGGAAGAAAAGTCTGAAAATATTTTAAAATTTATTTAAAAAGTAAATATTACTTTACTTAAGTTCTTAATATAAAAAGTAACACCAAATAGAAAAATTCATAAAGATTTTAAAATTTTGCATACTGATATTATAGCATCTTTCTTTCTTTTAGTTTTTTGAGGTAGGGTCTTGCTCTAGCCCAGGATGACCTGGAATTCGCTGTTACTCTCAGACTGGCCTCAGTGATCTTCCTACCTCAGCCTCCCAAGAGCTAAGATTAAAGGCATGAGCCACCACAGCTGTCTTGCATCTTTCTTAACTTTTAAAAATAATTTTTTTATTTATTTGCAAGAGAGAGAGAGATGGAGAATGGGTGTGCCAGGGCCTTCTGCTACAGCAGATGCATACACCACTTTGTGGATCTGGCTTTAAGTGAGTTTGTAGGTGCTGGGCCAGCAAGCTTGCAAACAAGCATCTTGAATAATTGAGTCATCTCCCCAAACCAATTTTAGCAGTCTTTTAAAAATTATTTCTTTCTGAAACTCTGATGGCAAATTGCTAAGAGCATTAAATACCTTAGTCTCTAGTAAAAGCTTTTAAATTATTTAATCTATAAGATAAATATAGGTATAATGATACTCACCATTATATAAAGAGCCTCCTTCAGCATACTCCATCACAAGACACACCTGAAGGAACATAACAGGGTTAACAGGAATAGCAGTAGCGTATGGCCTTGCAGGGATAATTCAGTTCAGCTGTTTGAGTTTATTAAAAAATATTCTTTAGGCCTTTACTATGTGACCTAAGACCATGTCATCTAGGACCCCACTAAAACTGGAGATGTACACTAAAGCAGAAACAAGACCATTTGGTGATGTTCTTCTATGTTTAACACATGTTGTCTTAAGACAGAAAGCCTTCTAAGAAGATGAGGTTACTGGATAAGGGTACCTCAGACAACTTCAGTATGTTGTTTTGCTAAAAAAAAAAAAAAAAAAAAAAAACTAGAAAGAAATTAAATGTGGAAATATAACTATTTTCAGCAGTATAATATCTAAGATATAACAGACTAAAATAGCTTCATGAACAATACAACTACAAACATTTGCCATGGCATTTCTCATACGTAGATGACAATGAAAATGTGATAAACTTACCGGATTCAAGCAGGCTCCATACAATTTTACAATATTAGGATGGTTTACACGGGATAACTGCCGGAGCTGCAACAAATTAAAGATTCTTTTAAAACCCTGTATTTTTTTTTTTTTTGGCATGGATGTAATGTTTTCTTTTTCTTTTTTATTAACTAGAAACTTTATATGGACATGTGTTGGTACCATTTCCCTCCTCCTACCCCCATTGCATTGAGAGCCCTCCTCTATGGGATACTGGTATTCACATATGGAGTTATGGGTTCTGAGTTGGGAGAGCAACAGTCAGTCATGGAGGGGGGTGGAGGAATGCCCATGGATATTTTGGGTATTTATTCCCTCCCATCCTGTGGCTCTTACAATCTTTCTCCCCTCTTCCACAAGGTTCCCTGAGCCTTGGTGGGTGCATTTTAAGTCTACTTTAGTTGTTTTTTAATTAACTGTGTTTATGCCAATGTCACTCTCCATTACAGAATCTATTTTTTCTTTTACAGAAGACAGCAAAAACTGAAGACAACCAAAATCTACCAACAAGACAAGAAAAGATAGTTGATTCCCTATCACAAAACAAGATAACCCTTGCACATCAGCTAGGGCCTAGGTGAAACCACAGAGGAATTGGAGAGATGAGCAAGAGTGCTGCTTTGATGCGAGGCTGACAACCTACACCAGGGCAATGGTGATAAGCACATGAAAAACTTACATTTTTGAGGTACTAATTTCACCATGTTTTGTTTATCTCACTTCAAATGTGCCCTCTTTATGATTAGTTGCTTCCAACTCCACTTTTTAACTCTTGAAGTAATTCCCTACTCTCCATTCTCATTGTCTTAAAAATCCCAAGGAATACAGCTCAGTGGAAGGCCCTAAATTCAATGTGTACTACAATCTAGATCAATTCCTATTATACTATGAGGAAGAGAGGGATATACATATGTGTGTGTGTGTTTGTGTGTGTATGTATATGGAGAGAGAAAAAGAGAGACTGAGATCAACCCAACTTCTAGTTTTAATCTTCCTCAATCTAGTAATTAATAATTCACACCAAAGGCAGCAAGGGCTTTGGCTGTACTCATTTCCCTTGTTCTACATCTCCAATTTCTATAAATGCTTCCTATGGGAATAAACTATAAGAACAAACTATGGGAATATTTCTTAAGGACCATACAAATAACTTTTCTGATATTATTGCTGTCAGACGCTAAATTCCTGCCTTGTCACTGGCCCTCAAGATAACTTGACAACTATGTAATCCACCCACTTAGAGCAATGTGACCAGGTTTCCTCTACCTTGGTGCAGCACCTGTGGCCTGAACAGCATAGA
Organism: Orientallactaga sibirica; assembly: GCA_036365145.1. Taxonomy (NCBI): domain Eukaryota; kingdom Metazoa; phylum Chordata; class Mammalia; order Rodentia; family Dipodidae; genus Orientallactaga; species Orientallactaga sibirica. Next base: position 3,080,027 of record JAEOAD010000020.1, read on the forward strand.
TAACCAACACTGACAGAATGTACAGAGATGCTGGCTGATCTTAAGCTATGCTCTTTGCCCAATTTCCTCATTGATCTGGTTGCATTCCTGACCCAGAATAAGCACACATGTGTGAGAAATGCTAACCATAGAGTTAAGTACAACAAGGTCAGTCACAAAATTGCCCACAGGACTGTCACAGATCTGTTGGAAGAAAACAGGTGGACTTAGAATGACTGCATTTGTAAACAGTGTGTGTGTGTGTGTGTGTGTGTGTGTGTGTGTGTGTGTGTGCGCGCGCGCTTTCTGGATCATCTGAGTCCAACAAGTCATACCCCTAAATCTCTTCATTTAACAAACGTTTAAGAACTATCCAAAGTTAAAAGTTCTTTCTTCTTTGCCCATGCAATGTTCAACTTGTTCATGTATTACTCTTTTTTGGTTGCTCAATAAAAACAGAAAAAGCAGAAGCTACAGCCACAGCAAAATCAGAGCAGTTCTAGATCAGTGGCAACACTAGAAGCAGTGGGTTCACCCTTAGATTAAATACTCCAGGGGTTAGTTTTCCTATTTTCAGGCTCTGCTCCTAAAGGCAGCTGGCCCACTCTTCTGTAAATGGCCCCAAGGGCCCTACTCTAAAAGGAAGCTAGCCCACTCTTGGGGAAATGAATCCAAGAGACAGTTTCTTAATTCCAGGGTTGTGCACCCCCCACAACTGAACAGTGTCCCTCATACAAAACTGCTTCATACTCTTTCTTCTCTCTCTTTTTCTTTTTCTTCTACCCTTTCCCGGTTCATCTTCCTCTTCTGTACAACCCACTATGCTGCTGAAACATAACCCACTATGCCACTAGAAAGCCTTCTCCCTCTAAAAATCAATATTTATAAGCTTTTTCTTCCTAATAAAAAATTAGCGTAATTCTTTACCATGTTTTCTTTTTTTGTTTTGTTTGTTTTCCAAGGCAGGGTCTTGCTCTAGCTTAGGCTGACCTAGAATTCATGATGTAGTCTCAGGCTGGCCTTGAACTCAATATATCTCTATATACTTATATTTCATCTTGGTAAAATTCAATACTGAGCTTCAAACAGCATAATATTCAAACATTTATTCTCACTTCTTCATCAAACTTCACTAAAATGAGAAAGTGTTTTTGTTTTCTTCTAAAGGTATAAACTCAGAAGGATTAAGAAGATCCAAAATGAGACAACAGCCACATTTTTTTTTTAGACAGCAACGAACTCTGGGTGTTCCTAGCACTTAGGAAGATTGCGGTGAGTTTGAGTCCATCCTGAAACTACATAGTAAATTCCAGGTAGGCCTGGGCTAGAGTGAACCCTATCACGAGAACCCCTCCCCCCAAAAAACCCAACAACATAAAACCCAAAACACTAAACAAACAAAATAAACTGGCAATGAGAAAAACTGAGATGTAACAAGATTTATTTCACAAAGCCCCCAAAAGATTGAGTTAAGCAATAACACTCACCTATGTAAGTAAACTGATAAATGGCTGTGGGAAGGAGATTCAAAGTTAGACTTAAAGATCTCCTCCCAGACTTGAAATAGCTCAATGACCACCTCCCTGCACCCAGCAGAAAATGAGGTTAATTCTTTAGAGAAAATAAGGCAATCGGACTGAGACCCCAAACACTAATGAAAGACAACTTCAAAGTTATCTCTGGGAAACAGAACATTAAATGGAAAACTTAAATAACTGAAGTTTCTTTACTAATAAGTCTTAAAGAATAATTGTGACTTTTCTTATGTAGGTCTAGGGATGGATCCCAAAGTGTCTTGTATGTGAGGAAAGCACTATCCCAGCTGCCTATTTGGCTCTTTAAACTATATTTATGTCCAATCTTAATTAAAATTTTCTCCATACTGGGCTAAGATGCCTGTTTACTTACAACACTTATTGGCTAGTTCAATTACCCGTACCCACAAGATTGGACACACAAAGTGGGGCATGTATCTGGAGTTCATCTGCAGGGACAAGAGGTCCTGGTGCACCCATACTCTCTCTCTCTCTCTCAAATAAATAAATAAAAATATATTTTAGGGCTAGAGAGATGGCTCGGCACTTAAGGCACGTGCCTGCAAAGCCCAATGATTCAAGTTTTATTCACTAATACCCACTTAAAGCCAGATTCACAAGTTGGCGCATGTGTCTACAGAGTTGTCTGCAGTGGCTAGAGGCCCTGGCATGCCCATGCTCTCTCTTTCTCTCTGCTGGGGGTATGGTGATGTATGCCTTTAATCCCAGCACTTGGGAGGCCAAGGCAGGAGGATTGCTGTGCATTCAAGGCCAGCCTGAGACTATATAGTGAAGGTCAGCCTGGGGCAGAGAGACCCTATTTTTAAAAAGGGGGGCCTGGAGAGATGGTTTAGCACTTAAAGTGCTCGCCTGCAAAGCCCAAAGACCCATGTTTGACTTCCCAGATCCCAGGTAAGCCAGATGCACAAGGTGATGCATGCACAAGGCTGCACATGCTCACAAGGTGGCACACACATCTGGAGCTTGGTTACAGTGGCTGGAGGCCCTGGTTTGTCAATTCTCAATCTCTCATTTTAAAAAAAGGCCAGTCTGTTGGAACTTGCCTCAAAAAAAGGAAGATTTTTTTTTAAAAAAGATTTCCCCATTCTATTATGATTTCTTGACTCTTAATATCATTTAACACATGTCATTTCGCTCAGCTTGTTTAAGAAATATTTTATTTATTTATTTGCAAAGCAGAGTGAGATAGATAGATAGATAGATAGATGATAGATAGATAGATAGATAGATAGATAGATAGATAGATAGATAGATAGATAGAGAAGGGACATGTCAGGGCATCAGCCACTGTACATGAACTCCAGATGCATAGGCCCCTTTGTGCACCTGGATTTACATGGGCACTGGAAAATTAAACTGGGTTGTTAGGCTTTGCAGGCAAGCATCTTAATCACTGAGCCATATCTCCAACCCTCTCAGCTTTATGACACTGCTAAATGGGAGAAATGAGTATCATGTATAACCATGAATAAAAATTGTCGGTAGGGCTGGAGAGGTGACCAAGCTGCTAAGGCACTTGCATACAAAGCCTAACGACCTGAGTTTGATTCCTTAGTACCCATGCAGAGCCAGACACACAGATGGCACTTGCATCTGGAGTTCATTTGCAGTGGCTGGTGGCCCTGGCATACCCATTCTATCTCTCTGTCTCTCCGCTCTCTCTGCTTGCAAATAAATAAATTTTAAAAATATTTTTTAAAATTGTAACTAAATCAAGGCCGAGGCCATACTCCTAGGGCATACTAGTAAAGTAAAGATCATCTTTGTTCATGCCAGCATTAAACCATCAGTATTTCTAAACCAACAGAGCCAATTACAAATGAACAGCCATTTCACAATTAAGTTTTCAGTGCCCCATATTATACATTAAGAAAAAAAAAGTCATGAAGTTTTGAAATTCTGATGAAAAGAGATATATATAAATTCAGAAGGTTTATATTGTAGAGCCCATGTTCCTTTAGCTAGAGATTAAAAGTGGTAAGAACATTATTTAATCGAGCATTGTGAGCTAGCACATAAAACAATTAAAAAAATACATAAATCTAAAACTATGATAACCTCATGATGAGTGAACATTCTTTCCTTCACTATCTATTTGTGAAATAGTAAGATTATAAACTTTCATGCTAAATAGGAAAAACCAATTTGGGATTATTTTTCCTTAATTTATTTGAATTTCTAAAGATATCCAGTTAAAAATGAATGTATAAAATTTCCCTTAATTTTAGTACCATTTCTTTCCTAGTTCAAAATTAAAATATAAGCCAGGCGTGGTGGTGCATGCCTTTAATCCCAGTACTCGGGAGGCAGATGTAGGAGGATCACTGTGAGTTCAAGGCCACCCTGAGACTACATAGTTTATTCCAGGTCAGCCTGGGCCAGAGTAAAATAAATAAATAACTAAATAAAATAAAATAGAGCTTTGAAATAGAGTTGGAATCCATGGATGAGAATATATTGCACTTCAGTGATCAATTCACTCAGAGCTAGAAGTGTAGTAAATAAAATGGTCCAATGGCACGACCTTTAATTCAGCCAAGTTGTTGAGGTTCATGTATATATAGAAATGACAAATAAGAAACAATGCCTTTCACAATCTTAAAGTCAAAGCATTACCCAACAGAAATGGTATTTCAGCTTACCTCTACAATGAAAGCTTTCCTTTCAGATTCACTTTCTATCTGTTTAATAGCAACATCCTTTGCCCTCCACTTAGCTTTGCAGACCACTCCAAAGGCTCCTCTTCCAACAACCTGAGTACAAGAAAAACACAAAAGCAGCAGAAATACTCAGTCCAGAGTATTATAGTAAATTCAAAAATTTCAGAAGTTGTCATATTTTGGATTTGCTACTAAGAATGAATTTTCATTAAACCAAAGAGGTGTTAGATTACAAGAGATTTGCCACTTCCCCATGCCTCCTCTCAGCAGTTATGCTTAGACCAGAATTACCTATTGTTATTATGCTCCTGCACCAGAAGGAATGCCACCTCCCCCCCAATCACCACCTCATACAAGTCCTGTTAGGATCTTCCCTAGGAATGCAATACTCCCCTCTTCTCCTTAAAAATAAGACTTGCCCCCATCCTCCACTTATGATTGTGAAGATTCTCCTTTCAACTCCAGATCCCTGTTATCCTCTGGCCTTAAGTAAAATTCATGGGTTGAGAACCAGTTTGTCATCAGTCCTCTGTATCTTGAGCCTAAGGTTGACAATAATGGAAGTTTATGGTATATATGTCTTTATTCTCAAGTGAAGTCAAAAACAAAAAGATACATAAAGAATAAATGAAGTGAAGCAATTCATTAATCTCAGAAAAAAACATTAAAACATATAAAAGAGTAGAGGCATGGTTACAGAAATAAAATTAAAAAGCAGGAACATGTGATAAGTAATTTTTTTGTTTGTTTGTTTGTTTTGTTTTGTTTTGTTTTCCAAGGTAGGGTCTCAATCAAACCTGGAATTCACTCTGTATTCTCAGGGTAGCCTCAAACTCATGGAGATCCTCCTACCTCTGCCTCAGGATTGCTGGGATTAAAGGCACGCATCACCATGCCCAACTAATAAAAATATATTTTTTAAATACTTATCATGAGCCGGGCATGGTGGCACGTGCCTTTAATCCCAGCACTTGGGAGGCAGAGGTAGGAGGATCACTGTGAGTTTGAGGCCACATACATAGTGAATTCCAGGTCATCTTGGGCTAGAGTAAGACCCTACCTTGAAAAACAAACAAACAAGCAAGCAAACAAACAAACAATAAATAAATAAGAAGGAAGAAGAAAACAGCACTCCCACTCTGTGACAAAAAATATATATTTTTTAATTTATTTGACACAGGGACAGACAGTGACAGACAAGGAGAGAATCATAGAGAATGGGTGCACCAAGGCCTCCAGCCACTGCAAACAAACTCCAGACACATGTGCCACTATGTGCATCTGGCTTACGTGGGTACTGAGGAATTGAACCTGGGTCATCAGGACATACAAACAAGCACCCTTAACCGCAGAGCTATCTCTGCACACTGGTGATAAATATTTTATGTAAATCATACTTAAGAAATTAAATTCAACTTTAGAATAGTAAGTAGGGACAAAGGAGGAAGGGAAAAAATGCATGCTAAGACTGTCATGGTGAAGGACGGGTAAAATGTGGTACTGTCTGCAGAATGGAGCATTATGCAGCAAGAAAAAGAAAAAAATATGGATACTCAACAACATGAATGAATCTCAGAAAGATTAGGATCTGGGGAGATAAGAACCTGAGTTTGATTTCCAGAACCTATGTTATTTAATAAATAAATAAATAAATAAATAAATAAATAAATAAATATCAAAACCACTTTTGGGGAAGTGGAGCTGGGCAGTGGATCCTCGGAGCTTTCTGGCCAGCTAATCTAGCCTATTTGGAGAGTTTCAATCTGGTGAGATATTATGTCTCCATATGTTGGGCCCTGCCCGGTGTGAGGCCTAGTGGTTCTGGGCCCAGCCAGAGTTGACCTGTACTTGGCTCCTGGTGAGGCCTGGTTGAGCTTCCAGAGCCTGAGTACAGTTTTGCGACCTGTCCTTGGAGTGACTCAGCACCTAGGCTGAAACTGCATCCGCCCAGCTACTGCTGACGTGGTGAAATACTATTGGCCCTTACTGCCTCTGCCCAGCTGCTGCTGACGTGGTGAAATAATATTGGCCCTTATACCTTTCTCTCATCCTCTCTTCCCGCCCCCTTCCTCAAAATATATAAATACCTCCCCATGACAATAAAGGAGTGAGTTCTGCCTTAGACGTTTCTCCTGGCTAAATGTGATTTTTCTCCCCGGTGTTTTGGGGGGGGAGGGGTTTGAGTCGCCGACACCCGCCTTCTCGCTCAGCCTCGAGAGAAGTGGCTGGCCCGGTTCTCTCTCTCTTCCGCTCTACCTGCCAGTGGTGGAGGGAAAAAACCCCGGCATCCATGGAAGGTGGATGGTGCCTGAAGAAGAGCACCTGAGACTATCCTCTGGCCTCCACATTAAGCCCTCATCCTCTCACACACACACTAAATAAAACAAGCTAGAATCTTAACATCATGTATTACTGAGACAATTAAGAGGTAACCAGGCCCCCCAAAGTAAAAAAGCCAGGAATGTCCTTGGCCTGTAAGGAAGAATCTGTTTTTTCACACCCCCTGCCCTACAAACCTGACCAAAGGAGATGAGTAAGTGCCTCTGAATCTCTCTTTTTCTCCTTAGAAGAAAATGGAATGTGATTAGTCCTTTCCTGAGAACATGGTGTAGAGAAGTGAATGAACAAGGAGACTCTCTTAAAATAAGAGACTCCAGAGCCGGGTATAGTGGTGCACACTTTTAATCCCAGCACTCGGGAGGCAGAGGTAGGAGGATCACCATGAGTTCAAGGCCACCCTGAGAATACATAGTGAATTCTAGGTCAACCTAAGTGACAGTGAGACCCTACCTCGGAAAAAGAAAAAATAATAATAAGAGACTCCAATCTGGGTCTTTAGGGAGGGACTTCCCCATTTGCCCTGAACCCAGTTCCTACCCAGTTGGGCAGAAACTTTGTATTCCTTCCTTCTCTTAATGCTATCTCTTAAGCCTTCTCTCTATAATCTCTATAAACTCTCTCTGAACATTATCCTCTGCCCTGTGGGTTTCATTCATTGAAATTCATAAGAAAAGAACATGGAAGGCCACTCACTCAGTGAAAGCTCTGTGTACATGTGAACTTAAGGCACCTTAGCTCCTGACTTAGCCCACCCAAGAGCCAAAAAGGATCCCACGCTCTTAAAGTTACCCCAAGAATACTGAATCATATCAATTTATACAAAATGCCTAGGAAAGAAAAATCTATAGACAGAAAACAGATGAATAGTAACCTAGTGCAGAAGATGAAAATTGGAATTAATGTAAATAGGTATCCTGACAAGATGATGAAAAGTCTAAAAACTGATTTATTGTAATGGCTGAAAAATAGGTAAATTTGCAAAAATTATTGAATTGTACACTTTAAATGAGTGAGTTTTATCACAGGTAACCTATCTCATTTTCAAGCAGTTATAAACATACAGATCAACCACATGTCATATTATTGCTGAAACTAATGGGCATCACAGGGGTTTATTACTCTGTCAACATGTTCTATTTTTATAAATATTTAAAATTTTCCATACTATAAAAGTAACAATAGAACAAAAATAAAAATTAGCATATATATATATATATATATATATATATATATATATATATATATATTTAGAGAGAGAGAAAAAGGGAGAGAGAGAGAGAGAGAATGGTCATGCCAGGGCCTCCAGCCACTGCAAACGAACGAACTCCAGATGCATGTGCCCCCTTGTGCATCTGGCTTATATGGGTTCTGGAGAGTTGAACTGGGATCCTTTGGCTTTGCTGGCAAACACCTTAGCCACTATGCCACCTCTCCAGCCCTGAAAATTAGCTTTTTGATAGCTGTTAGAACCAAACCATTAGATTGCATTATCATAAAGGATCTAAATTCACCTAATCTAATCTCTAATCTCTCAACTTCTGATATATCTAAACACTATCTCAAAAGCCTATTTCCCTTTATTCTTTTGTTAATGTACTTTCTACACAGCAGGTACTGAGCTAAGTGCTTTATATCCATCACCTTATTTATATAGCCTTATCTAGGAGGCAAGCACTAATGTTATCTTTATCCAGATAAAGCACCTAGCTCTAAAAAATATAAGCTAACTTTCTAAGGAGAAAAGACTAGCAACTGGTAGTTAACATCAGGCAGTCTAACAAAGAATGACAATGGTTCTAATTTGTAGCACATATATACCTTTCATATTCTAAGTATGTACTCCCTTGGAAGAAACTTCACCTTAAACAAACATATACCACAACCTTGACACTAACAAAATCTACTATATCTAAAGTGATCAAATGATATCTAAAAATATATACATCACATCACTTCATAGAGTAAAGCATTAATAAATATACCAGGACAGTAGTTGTAACCTGGGGTATACAAGTATTCCAGCGATGGCCCCAATTCTACTTAATAAATCATATAAAGCAGTGTGAACACCTCTCCCATCAAATGTTTACCACATACTCAGTACTAATCTATTTGTTTCCCAACTCAGGATTTTTTTAAATTTTGGCAAATGTATGTGTGGAATGTGTGTGTACTCATGTGTGTTCTCGTGTGTGTGCACAGGCACTTGTGTACAGAGATCAGAGTACAGCCTCAGGTGTCTTCAGGAATGCTATCTACCTCTTTTTGAGAGAGGATCCTTTACTAGCCTGGAGCTTACCAATTAGGCTAGATTAGCTAGCTTTCAAATCCTAGGGATCCTCTTGTTTCTGTCTCCCTAGTCCATTACGAACTTACCATATTTTAGCACATTTAATTTTCTTCCATTTTGAAGGTTCCAACTTACCCAACAGCACAAGGCAAGAAAGCATTCAAAGGCGGCAAAATCTGAAGCTTAGAGCATCATTATCAATACATTCTATACCCAGCTTAAATAAAACAGGGCTGCCTCGGCAATATGGCAAGCTAGGCCAGTATCTCTGTTCACCAGTCTTTCCTTTGGTAACTTTCTTTTATGTTTCCATGCTCTGGACACTCAGAGCCCTCTTTAGACTTTTGTTCTCCACACATCTCACACAAACAAGAAATCATTATCAGTTCTTTACATTTACTACCCAGGTAATTTAGCTACCTCTTTAACTTACAATTAAAATAAGAAAAAACGCCCAACAGACTCTTGTTTGAAGGCAGTCTTCCTACCTATTAGATCTTTTTGCTTGCTTGTTTTTTCAAGGCAGGGTTTTGCTCTGGGGCCCAAACTGACCCGGAATTCACTATGTAGTCTCAGGATGGCCGCGAACTCATGGCAATCCTTCTACCTCTACTTCCCAAGTGCTGGGATTAAAGGCATGTGCCTCCATGCCCGGTTCCTATCAGAGCCTAATTAATGCTGGACAAATTAATGTTTCTGAGCTTTTCTTCTCCCTCTCTCCCCATTCCCTTCTCTTCTTATATAGTAAAGCAGAAGAGACAACAGGATCGGAACCCCAAAATGAAGACACAAGATATGTGACCCTGACCAAGCAAATAGCAGAACTTTCAGAAAATCAACAAAAGACCAACAATTGTGTGAATGCTGTCCCCACTAGACTGTAGCTAATAGAAAAAAAAACAAAAAAATCCAGAGAGACTTCAAATGAGAGTTAAGTGATCTGAAGGTGAGCCAAAAAACAGAGGACCTCAATAATAAGCTGCCTAAGTACAATGAAGACATACATAAATGCAAGGATGAATTCCAAGAAGCAGTAAGAAAATCATAAAATGACCTGCCAAAGGAACTCAACAGAGGGATGGACACTATATAGAAAATGGCAATAAAAAATACAAACCAAATTGGACAAGTCCAAACCTCTCTAGAAGCTGTCAAGAACAGAGTCAGTCATGTGGAGGCCAGAACCTCAGAACTGGAAGACAAGACAGAAGAAATAGTTCATGAGTCTAAAAACTTGAATAACTTCAAAATTTTTTGTGTACAGAACAAGAGGGAACTATGGGATACCCTTAAATGTCCAAACATTCAGATCATAGGTATACAAGAAGGGGACGAAATTCAGACCAAAGGCATGGAGAACTTATTAAACACAATTATGAAATTATTGAAGAAAATTTTCCCACCCTCTCAAAAGAAAGTCCCATCAAGATACAAGAAGGTGAAAGAACTCCAAACAGACTGGACCAAAGGAGAAACTCTCCCAGACACATCATCAATAAGACTCTAAACAATAAAAACAAAGGGAGAGTCCTAAAAGCAAAAGAAACAACACATTACATATAAAGATAACCCCATCAGAATTACCTCAGGTTTCTCAATGGAAACTCTATTGCTTCTAATACAAACTACTGTACTCGATGAAAATATCTCTCACAGTAGATGGTGATAGAAAAATTTTCCATGATAAAAGTCAGCTCTCCAACTATATGAACACAAATCAAACCTACAGAGAATACTTCAAGTAATTCTCAACACAAAAGAGTCAAATAACCAATCTCAAGAGCCTACAAGAAGCAGATCACAATAACCAAACCTAGAGAAGGCTCAGAAAACTACAAAGTCCAAGAAAACACTAAATCCCATAAAGTACCACAATATGGCAGGGATTAAATCAAACCTCACATTTATTACCCTAAGCAATAATGGCCTTAATTCACCCATCTAGAGACACAAGTTAACAGGGTAGATCAGAAAAATGGAACTTTCAATCTGCTGTCTTCAAGAAACCTACCTCACCACTAAAGACAGACACCTCCTCAGGATGAAAGGGTGGAAAATAATATTCCAAACGAACGGAAATAAGAAACAAGCAGGCGTTGCTATACTAACATCCAATAAAATAGACTTCAAACCAAAAGTAATCAAAAAAGACAAAGAAGGCCACTTCTTATTTATCAAGGGAGTGATTCAACAAGAGGATATCACAATCATCAAACAATACCAAATACAGGTACACCAAAATTCATAAAACAAAACCTACTTGACAACAAAACATAAATAAATACCATCACCATCATAGATGGGGACTTCAATACTCCACTATCATCAATAAACAGATCATCCAAACAGAAAAATCAACAAGGAAATAAGAAAACTCAACAACACTGCAGATCAACTAGACCTAAAGGACATTTACAGAATATTCTACCCAAAATCAACAGAATACACATTTTTCTCAACAGCCCATGGAACTTTCTCCAAAACAGATCATATATTAGGCCAAAGCCTGCCTCCATATATTCAGGAAAATCGACGTAATTTCCTGCATGACATCAGATTACAATGCTGTAAAGCTAGAAATTAACAAGAGATACACCAGAAACTCCATCAGCTCCTGGAGAATGAACAACATGCTTTTAGACAATAAATAATAGATGAAATCAAAAAGGAAACTGTAAAATTTCTAGAACTGAATGACAATGAGAGCACAGTGCACCAAAACTTATGAGACACAATGAAGGCAATCCTTAGGGGAAAATTCATAGCACTAAATGCCTTCATAACAAAGACAGAAAGATCCTAAATCAATAACCTAACCATCCATCTAAAGGCATTGTTAAAACAAGAAGAATCCAACCCATAAAGCTCCAGATGGAAAGGAATGATCAAGATCAGAGCAGAAATTAATGAACTAGAAACTAAGAAAACAATTAAGAACATGATGAAACAAACAGCTGGTTCTTTGGAAAAATAAACAAGATTGATAAACCCGTGGCCAATATGATCAAGCAAAAAAAAAGAGATGCTTCAAATTAATGAAATTAGAAATGAAAAAAGAGAGGTCACACCCTCCACTCCACAAAACTGGACAATTTGAAAGAAACAGATAAATTCCTAGACACATACCACCTACCAAAACTAAACTCAGAACAGATTAATCTCATAAACAAACCTAACATACCCACTGAGATTGAAAAGGTAGTAAAAAAAAAAAAAAAAAAAAAACCCTCCCCCAAAAGAAGAGTCCAGGACCAGACAGATGGCTTCTTAGCCAAATGTAATCAAACCGTCATAAAAGAACTGAAAACAATTTTTCTCAAATTGTTCCACATAATTGGAGAACAGGGAAAGCTCCCCAACTCCTTTTATGAAGCTAGTGTCACTCTAATACCAAAACCAGGCAGAGATGCCACAAGAAAAGAAAACTACAGGCCTATATCTCTGATGAACTTAAGACACAAAGATCCTGAACAAAATCCTCACAAACCGAATGCAACAACACATCAAAAGTATTATCCACCTTGATCAAAGTAGGGTTTATCCCAGGAATGCGGTGTTGATTCAACATAAGGAAATCTGTCAATGTAACATACCACATAAATAAACTTAATCACAAAAACCACATGATCATTTCAATAGATGCTGTATGCAAAGCACCTAAAGCCCAAATAATACTTAATGGGGAAAGACTCAAGGTATTCCCTGTTGAGACCAGGAACAAGACAGGGGTGTCCACTCTCACCTCTGCTCTTCAACCCAGAACTAGAAGTTCTAGCCCAAGCAATAAGACAGGGGAAAGAAATCAAAGGGATACAAATTGGAAAAGAATAATTTAGCACTATTTGCAGATAAAATGATCCTATACATAAGTGACCTGAAAGCCTCCATCTCAAAACTCCAAAAGGTGATTAATTCCTTCAGCAAAGTAGCAGAATACAAAAGTAACACACAAAAATCAGTAGCCTTTCTATATGCAAAGGACAAAGATACAGAGAATGAAATTAGTGACACTGTTCCATTTTCAATAGCATAAAAAAAATACCATGGAGTAACACTAACCAAGGATATGAAAGATACATATAATGAAAACATAAAAATACTCAAGAAAGAACTTGAGAAGATGGAAAGACCTCCCATGCTCCTGGACAGGCAGAATTAACATTGTGAAAATGGTAATCCTACCAAAAGCAATATACAGATTTAATGCAAAACCAATAAAAATCCTAGCATCGTTCTTCAGAGACAAAAAAAAAAAAAAAATCTCAAAATTCAAATGGAATGGCAGCAGGCCTTGGATATCTAAACATACCCTCAGCAAAAGAAACACCTCTGGAGGTATCACCATACCTAATCTGATGCTACATTACAAAGCCACTATAACAAAAACAGCATGGTAGTGGCATAAAAACAGGAATACAGACCAATGGAAAAGAATTGAGGATCCAGACTTTAGGTAAAGTAAGTACAGCTACTTGATCTTCAACAAAGGCCCCAATAACATAGACTGAGGAGCAAAGATAGCATCTTCAACAAACAATGCTGGACAGACTGGATAACCATATGCAGAAAAATGAAACTGAACCCACACATCACACCATGCATAAAAATCAAGTCAAAATGGATCAAAGACCTCAATATAAGACCTGAAACTCTTCTACTACTGGAAGAAAAAATAGGAGGAACTCTCCATAATATAGGACTGGGGAGAGACTTCCTGAACAAAACCCCAGTAGCTCAGGAACAATCACTCAACCAATGGGATTTCTTGAAGCTGAAAAGTTTTTGCACAGACAAGCATACCTTAAGCAGATTACCCACACAATGAGAAAAAATCTTTGGTGGCTATACAACTGAAAGAGGCCTAACTTCTAGACTCTACAAAGAACTCAAAAACCTAAACAATAAAAAAATCAAACAACCCACTTACAAAATGGGGCAGAGAAGTGAATAGGGAGTTCTCAGAGGAAGAAATACAAATGGCAAACACACGCTTATGAAAATGTTCAACACCCCTAACCATCAGGGAAATGCAAATTAAAACAACTATTAGATTCCACCTTGCCCCAGTAAAGATACCACAGTAAAAATATCCCAGTAAAGGGCTAGAGAGATGGCTTAGCAGTTAAGCATTTGCTTATGAAGCCTAAGGACCCCAGTTCGAGGCTCGATTCCCCAAGACCCATGTAAACCAGATGCACAAGGGGGCACAAGCATCTGGAGTTCGTTTGTAGTGGCTGGAGGCCCTGGTGCACCCATTCTCTCTCTCTCTCTCTTTCCCTCTCATTCTCTGCCTCTTTCTCTGTCACTCTCAAATAAATAAATACAAAAAAAAAAACCCAGTAAAGATAGCAAACATTAAAAAATCAAATGAGGGCTGGTGAGATGGCTTAGTGGTTAAGGCATTTGCCTGCAAAGCCAAAGGATACCGGTTCTATTCTCCAGGACCCATATAAGCCAGATGCACAAGGGGGGGCGGCGCATGCATGTGGAGTTCGTTTGCAGTGGCTGGAAGCCCTGAAGCACCCATATTCTCTCTCTCTCTCTCAAATAAATAATAAAATAAATAAAATATATTTTAAAATAAAAAATCAAATGAAAACAAATGTTAGTGAGTATTTGGAGAAATAGAAACCCTCATTCACTGTTGGTGGGAATGTAAGATGGTACAACCACTACGAAAATTAATATGGAGACTCCTGAAAAGGATGAATATAGTGTTACCAACAGACGCAATTATTCACTTACTGGGCATTTACTCTAAAAGCTCCACACCTCAGTTCAGGGATATTTGCTCAACCATGTTTGCAGCAGCTCAATTCATAATAGCTAAGAGCTGGAATCAACCCAGGTGCCTATCATTGGACAAATGGATAACCAAGATGTGGTACATCTACATGATGGAATTCTACTCAGCAGTAAGAAAAAAATGACACAATGAAATCTGTAGAAAAATGGTTGAATTTGGAAGCCGGGTGTGGTGGTGCACACTTTTAATCCCAGCACTCGGGAGGCAGAGGTAGGAGAATCGCTGTGAGTTTGAGGCCACCCTGGGAACAGAGTGAATTCCAGGTCAGCCTGGGCTAGAGTGAGACTCTACCTCGGGGGTGGGGGGGAGAGAAAAATGGTTGAATTTGGAACAGATCATACTCAGCAAACTCACACAATCACAGAAAGAAAATCATTGCATGGTCTCACTCATCTGCAGTTCCTAACAAGTTGATGACATACCTGATAAGCATTTTGAGGCCTGGACACAGGGATGGTAGGGCTTGAGGGGAGGGTAAGGATAGGGCGAACACAAAACTGAACCCAAATTGAACTGGTACCATAGAAACCTATATCTTGGAAGATAGACTAAATGGTTGAACCCTCAATAGGACCTTATGGGCAGCACCTGAATCAAAGGGCCCTGGAGAAAGTGAGAAAGCCTAACCTTAAATTTCTCCTGTTTCTTTTCTATTTTTTTTCTTCCTTTTTCTTTTCCTTTGGTGCTGATCTGTAACTCCCAGTATTAGGATGCAATTAACACTCACAATGAGCTGTTGACCAGAAAGAAGACCTACAAGTTCTCCCAAAACAAGACAGACTTTTTTTTTTTTTTTTGTTTTGTTTTCCGAGGTAGGGTCTCACTCTAGCTCAGGCTGACCTGGAATTCACTATGCAGTTTCAGTGTGGCCTCAAACTCACGGCGATCCTCCTACCTCTGTCTCCTGGGTGCTGGGATTAAAGGCGTGCACCACCACACCCAGCAAGACAGACTTCATTCAGAGCAGTTGATTCCCCACCAGAGGTGAATGGTAAGACCCTATTGCTGAAGACACTATATGCTGTCAGCATGGAACATGGAGAGACCTGGCTGGAATCCAGAAGAGAGCCAGTTGCCCATCTAGTGCTGGAAGGCACTACATGAGCTTCTGGGGAAAAGTGGCCAACATCTGTCTGAGCAACTAAAGGTCTAAGCTTCTCAGAAACAAACAACTTGATGTGAAGCTCATGGTGGGTAACCAACTGCTCTTAGATTGGCTAGCAGATCTGTTCAGTGGAGAGGAACCCGTATTTGGAACTGGAAAACAAGTCAGAATCATATCCAGATAATGATTTTGCTTTCCAATATCAAGCTCCCACATATCTTGGGTTACAAGAGGGTCTACTCCCATTAAATTCTCTCTAAACTAATAATGGTTATCCCATTTAATCTGTGCTGACTTCACTCTCTGCTGGAATGAGACCTGAGGAGATAAACAAACCATCACACTTCACCCCAGCCCCAGCTGAAATCACAGAGGAATTGGGGAAATGAGCAAGAGTGCTGCTTTCTCAGTGAACCTGATATCAGCACAAGGGTGAAGGAGATAGACACTGAGAAAACTCAGCACCTACCAAACCAGAGATCCAGAGGTCCCTAATGAGCCCATCACTGAAACAGACTTAAAATGCACACAACATGGCTTGGGGAAATTTGAAAAAGAGGGAACGGAAAGATTGTTAGAGCCACAAGTTTGGACATTATGCACAAAGACATTGCCTCTCCCCCATAACTGACTGCTGTCCCCAGAATGCACAACCCACAATCCGCATCCCCTATGAGAAGGGCCCCTTTGGAAAGGAGGCAGGGATGCGGGAAAGTATGGTACCAACATGTGGTGTTTACATAGTAAGCATGTCCATAACTAATAAGAATGAAATTTTAAAAAGAAAGACTAAACTTGGAAATAACTGAATGTCTTAAATTTTTCTGAAAAAAATTACCTAACAGATATATTTTAAATCGAGATAACCTTGATTTGCTACATCAAACGTTTTCTTATAAGTTACAATCAGTTACAGAAAAAAATTTTCACTTTACCCAACCGCCTCCAAAAGCATATAGGAAATCAGACAAGAAGTTATATGCTTTAAAAAAAAAAAAAGAGAGACTCACACCGCCTCCTCACAAACTCAAGAAACGTGGAAGGAGGACGGTAGAGACCAACAGAGAGGCTTGTGAGGAAGAGGATCGCGTGGAGGAGCAGACGGACTTCAGCCGCCATTCACAGCCTCCCCTCCCACACCACAAGCGCAAGCACGGCAAGCAACAGAGACTTGGGAAAGAGCTCACCAGCAGCATCGGGCACAGCGAAAGCAGAGACCAACAGACGCAGCCTGACTTCCTGAATCCACAACACAGCAAAGGAACCAAGCAGCCGTGCAGCATAGCTATGATCAAACCCGTTCCAAAAGGTAACTTGGTTTTCACCAGGTTAGTACCTACCAAATAAGCCTGGTATATAATCCTGACGGATGGGCAGATCTGACATTCCTAAATAAGCTATATTCTAGGCTACTCATTTGTTGCTTCCTGATTTGTTTCCTCCTCTGTCATTCATTGGGGAAGGGTCTCTCTTGATCACAAGCTGACCTTGGAACTCTCTACAGATCAGAAATCTTAGCCTCCCAGTTGACAGGATTAAGGGCGTGGGCTAAAACATATCCTTAGGAACTGTGACTTTGTTAGAGGATCTGTTTGTCATAATACCTGCTTTTGCACAAATACTCTGTGCTGTATTTCACTGAAGGGGTACATTGTTGAGTTAAATTTTTGGATCTTGACAGTATTCTGTTCCATTCACCCCACTTGATACTCTCATAGCAGGCAAGGGACACTTCTGTGATTACTTTGAGAGCCTTAAGAACCACACTTAACACCTTAAACTCCTACACTGAAGATATATAATATCAGATTGATTGATACATCTAATATTACTGCAGATATTTAGAAAACCCAAGCATTAAATTAATTCAAGATGCAAAGATCTCTACATTACAATACAAGAAACACAAAACATCCAGACAATATAAATCCACCAAAAAGTATTAATATATCAGAAATGACCTTCAGTAAGGCTGACTTAGAGGACATCCCCGAGAAAGATTTCAAAAGAATGATTATAATTATGTTCAAAGAACTCAAAGAGGAAATGAAAGGGTTCAAAGACCTCAAAGAAGAAATCAAAGGATTCAAAGAACACACAGAAAACCAATTTAATGAAATAAGGAGGTCAATACTAGACATAAATACGGAAATAGAAAGAATAAAGAAAACCCACTCAGAAATGCTAGCAATAAAGAACACAGTCAGTGAAATAAAAACCTCTTTAGAAAATCTCTCTAGTAGAATGGATGAAGGAGAGAACAGAATATCTAAACTAGAAGACCAAGTAGCTGATCTAATACAGTCCAACAGAGAGAAAGACAAAATAATAGGAAGGTATGAATGGGAATTTCAGGATATTCGGGACACTATGAAAAGATCAAACATAAGAATTCAAGGGATAGTAGAAGGAGAAGAATTTCACTCCAAAGGGATAGTAGGTGTTTTCAACAAAATCATAGAGGTAAACTTCCCCCAAATTGGGAAAGAGATGCCAACGCAGATACAGGAAGCCTTTAGAACACCAAACAGACAAAACCTGGAAAGAACCTCTCCCCGCCATATTATAATTAAACTACCAACTATACAAACTAAAGAAAATATATTGAAAGCAGCTAGAAAGAAAAAGCAAGTGACCTACAAAGGGAAGCCCATCAAACTCACAGCAGATTACTCAACACAAACTTTAAAAGCCAGAAGGGCCTGGTGTGATGTATTCCAAGTTCTGAAAGATAAAAACTGTCAACCGAGATTACTTTATCCTGCAAAACTATCTATCCAAATAGATGGAGAAATAAGGACATTCCACAACAAAGACAGGCTAAAGGAATTTTTGGCAACTAAACCAGCTCTACAGAAAATATTTGCAGGAATCATTCATGCTGAGGAGAAAGCAAAGCACACACAACAGGAAATAGGAAAAAATAAACCATACTCAAATAACAGTTAAAACAAGTGAGTAAAGGGAAAACAGGAAAAACTAAAAAATAAGAAGAATGGTGAGAATAAACACATATATGTCAATAATAACTCTTAATATCAATGGTCTCAATGCCCCTATCAAAAGACACAGACTTGCAGACTGGATTAAAAAGCAGGATCCTACCATCTGTTGCCTCCAGGAAACTCATCTCTCAATAAAAAATAGAAACCTTCTTAGGGTGAAAGGTTGGAAAAAGGTATTTCAAGCAAATGGGCCTAGAAAACAAGCAGGGGTTGCTATCCTAATTTCTGACAAGATAGACTTCAATCCAACTTTTGTGAGGAAAGATAAAGAAGGTCACTTTATACTGATTAAAGGAACACTCCAACAGGAGGACATTACAATCCTAAACATATATGCCCCTAACATGGGGGCTCCCAATTTCATCAAACAAACACTATTAGAATTAAGGTCAGAGATATCTCCTAACACAATAGTAGTGGGTGACTTCAATACCCCACTCTCATCACTTGACAGGACATCCCAGCAAAAAATAAACAGAGAGACATCTGCATTAAATGATATCATGGAACAAATGGACCTAACAGATATATACAGAACATTCCATCCAAATGCTGTAAATATACATTTTTCTCAGCAGCACATGGGACATTTTCTAAAATAGACCATACACTAGGACACAAATCAAATCTTAACAAATACAGGAAAATTGAAATAATCCCTTGTACACGTTCTGACCACAATGGGATTAAACTGCAAATCAGCAACAAGAAAAACTACAGAGCATACAGAAACTCATGGAGACTAAACAGCACTTTATTGAATGATGTATGGGTCATTGAAGAAATTAAAAAGGAAATCAAGAAATTCGTAGAATCAAATGATGATGAGAATACAACATACCAAAACCTTTGGGACACAATGAAGGCAGTCCTACGAGGGAAATTTATACCTCTTAAGTGCCTATATTAAGAAATTGGAGAGTTCGCAACTAAACAGTTTAATGATTCACCTTAAGGCCTTGGAAAAAGAAGAACAAGGCAAAGCAAAAATTAGTAGACGGGAAGAAATAATAAAGGTTAGGGCAGAAATTAATGAAATGGAAACCAAAAAAACAATCAAAAAAATCAATGAAACAAAGAGTTGGTTCTTTGAAAGGATAAACAAGATTGACAAACCCTTAGCAAATCTGACCAAAAGAAAGAGAGAAGAGACAAAAATTGATAAAATTAGAGATGAAAAAGGCAACATCACAACAGATACCAAAGAAATTCAGAAAATCATACGGACATACTTTAAGAATATATATGCCTCTAAGTTTGAAAACCTGAAAGAAATGGATGAATTCCTTGATTCATATGACCTACCAAAATTAAATCAAGAAGAGATAAACCATTTAAATAGAACTATAACAACCACAGAGATTCAAGCAGTTATAAAAAGTCTCCCACTAAAAAAAGCCCAGGCCCAGATGGATTCACTGCTGAATTTTACCAAACATTCCTGGAAGATCTAACACCAATGCTTCTCAAACTTTTCCATAAAATAGAAAAGGAAGGAACTCTACCAAAATCCTTCTATGAAGCCAGCATCACCCTGATACCCAAACCGGACAAAGACAGATCAAAAAAAGAAAATTATAGACCAATCTCCCTCATGAACATGGATGCAAAAATTCTCAACAAAATACTGGCAAACAGAATACAAGAATATATCAGAATGATTATTCAGCCTGACCAAGTAGGCTTTATCCCAGAGATGCAGGGATGGTTCAACATACGCAAATCCATAAATGTAATACACCATATAAATGGTCTGAAGGACAAAAATCACATGGTCATCTCAATAGATGCAGAAAAGGCATTTGACAAAATCCAACACCCCTTCATGGTGAAAGTATTACAGAAACTGGGAATAGAAGGAGCATACCTCAACATAAGAAAAGCTATTTATTACAAACCTACAGCCAACATAATACTAAATGGGGAAAAACTTGAAGCTTTTCCTCTAAATTCAGGAACAAGACAAGGGTGTCCACTTTCCCCACTACTATTTAATATAGTACTGGAAGATTTAGCCACAGCAATAAGGCAAGAGACACTCATAAAGGGGATACAAATTGGAAGGGAAGAGATCAAATTATCATTATTTGCAGATGATATGATTCTATACCTAACAGACCCTAAAGTCTCTACCTGCAAACTGTTAGAGCTGATAAACACTTTTAGCAATGTAGCAGGATACAAAATAAACACACAGAAATCAGTAGCTTTTCTGTATACTAACAACAAACGTGCAGAGGATGAAATCAGGGAATCTCTCCCATTCACAATTGCCTCAAAAAAAATAAAATACCTTGGAATAAACTTAACCAAGGAAGTGAAGGATCTCTACAATGAGAACTTTAAAAACTCAAGCGACAAATTACAGAAGACACAAGGAAATGGAAAGACATCCCATGCTCCTAGATTGGAAGAATCAATATTGTGAAAATGTCAATCTTACCAAAAGCAATCTATACATTTAATGCGATCCCTATTAAAATCCCAATAGCTTTCTTCACGGAAATAGAAAAAACAATCCTAAAATTCATCTGGAAACACAAAAAACCTCGAATAGCCAAAACAATTTTGCGAAACAAAAATCAGGCAGGCGGTATAACCATACCCGATTTTAAGTTATATTACAAAGCCATAGTAACAAAAACAGCATGGTACTGGCACAAGGACAGACAGGTAGATCAATGGAACAGAATAGAAGACCCAAATATTAATCCAAGCAGCTACAGCCACCTGATTTTTGACAAAAATGCCAAAAATATTAATTGGAGAAAAGCTAGCCTCTTTAACAAGTGGTGTTGGGAAAACTGGACATCGGTATGTAAAAGGATAAACATAGATCCTTGTTTCTCTCCATGCACAAGAGTCAAGTCCAAATGGATCAGGGACCTTGATATCAGACCTGAAACTCTGAACATGCTAGAGGAAAAGGTAGGGGAAACCCTTCAACATGTTGGCATAGGTAAGGACTTTCTGAATATAACCCCAATTGCTCAGGGAATAAAACCACTAATCAACCAATGGGACCTTATGAAATTACAATGCTTTTGTACAGCAAAGGACACTGTGAATAGAGCAAAAAGACAACCTACAGAATGGGAGAAAATCTTTGCCAGCTATACATCTGACAGAGGATTAATATCCAGAATATACAAAGAACTCAAAAAACAGAATAATAAGAATTCAAACAACCCAGTTAAAAAATGGGCTATGGAACTAAATAGAGAATTCACAGAAGATGAAATACAGATGGCATATAAACATCTAAAAAAGTGTTCCACATCCTTAGCCATCAGGGAAATGCAAATTAAAACCACTTTGAGATTCCATTTCACTCCTGTCAGAATGGCTACCATCAAGAAAACAAATGACAATAAGTGTTGGCGTGGATGCGGAAAAACAGGAACACTTCTACACTGTTGGTGGGAATGTAACCTGGTCCAACCATTGTGGAAATCAGTGTGGAGGTTTTTGAGACAGCTAGAAATAGATTTACCATATGATCCAGCTATAGCACTCCTAGGCATATATCCAGAAGACTCTTCTCACTACCTTAGAGATACTTGCAAAACCATGTTTATTGCCGGTCTATTCACAATAGCTAGGAAATGGAAGCAGCCTAGATGTTCCACCACAAATGAATGGATAATAAAGTTGTGGTACATTTACACAATGGAGTTCTACTCAGCGGTAAAGGAAAATGAAATTATGAAATTTGCAGGGAAATGGATGGATCTGGAAAGGATTATACTAAGTGAGGTAACCCAGGCTCAGAAAGCCAAACGTCACATGTTCTCTCTCATATGTGGATCCTAGCTACAAATAGACAGACTTGTATGTGAACTGGAACCAAAAATTGGTACCAGAAACCAGTAAGCTGATAAAAGGCTATAAGGGAGGGAGGAAAGGGAAGGACTGAAGTGTATGCTATTGCACATATGTAAGTGGAAGGACTGATTACAAGGAGGGGAATGGCCTAACCGAGGCCATGGGTAGAGAATGCATAAAAGAAGGGCAGGGGTGGGTCAATCTAATTTCAAAAGATTGTGAATAAGACTTATGTAAAATTACTTTTTTGAATAATGGTACATCTAGAAGCTGTAGACTGTTACTAGAAATTTTTCAGTGCCTGGGATGGGATACCTTCCAGTGAGTTGTTGGCCAAGGAGGTCCCGGTAGCCTCCAAAACATTAAAGGCGTTTGCCAAAGCCCTTGGTTTCCCTCGAGAAACAGATAGTAAGACCCTATTGCTGAAGACATCTCTTGCCTGAGAGGCAAGGTCACTGAGAAAGCAAGCTGGTGCTGAGCAGAAAACCTTCTCCCTGTAGACCAGCCAACTGAAAGCTGGAAAAAGCTGCACTGTGTTGGACCCTGCCCAGTGTGAGGCCTAGTGGTTCTGGGCCCAGCCAGAGTTTACTTGGCTCCTGGTGAGGCCTGGTTGAGCTTCCAGAGCCTGAGTACAGTTTTGCGACCTGTCCTTGGAGTGACTCAGCACCTAGGCTGAAACTGCCTCCGCCCAGCTACTGCTGATTGGCCCTTACTGCCTCCGCCCAGCTGCTGCTGATGTGGTGAAATAATATTGGCCCTTATACCTTTCTCTCATCCCCTCTTCCCGCCCCTTCCCCAAAATGTATAAATACCTCCCCATGACAATAAAGGATGAGTTCCGCTTTTAGACGTCTCTCCGCGACTCAATGTGGTTTTTCTCCCGGTGTTTTGGGGAGGGGTTTGAGTCGCCGACACCCGCCTTCTCGCTCAGCCTCAAGAGAGAAGCGGCTGGCCCGGCTCTCTCTCTCTTCCGCTCTACCTGCCGGTGGTGGAGGGGAAAAAGCCCCGGCAAACTGGCGCCCAACGTGGGGCAGGACTACTGCCCCATGTGAGGATGTATGGGGATTCAAAACGGACTACAGACTGACGACGCGATTTGAAGAAAAAATTCAAAATTAAGCTGACGAGCTAATCGGACTGCTGACGGGTGTATCCTCATAAGTTATGAGGTAATCTTCATATTTAATATTCTAACCTTTACTTCTATAATCTGTGCTTGCTTCAACTTCCTTTCTCTTTCCTTCCATTTCCGGTTTGCTGCCATTTCTAAACAGTACGTTCATGGCGGACACACCACGTGGAGAGACCTAGAGGAGACTTTAAATGTTTTGCCTCCTCATTTAAATAAAAACTCCGTCCCAAACTTCAACATCTCTTGTTCTTTTCTCTTCCTCTCATTTTTGGGTTTCCAACAAACCGCTTCTGCGGTGCTGCCATTTTTTGTCCTGCCCCCATTTGAATGGGGGGCCATCTTAGAAACACCATTTCATGGCGGACACACCACGTGGGCAGACCTAAAAATGAAACTCACCACGTGGATAGAGACTCACCACGTGGACAAACCTAAAAAGAAACTTTTGGGTAGACCTGAAAAGGAAACTCCACCAAAAGACAAAAAACCTGAGAGGAGGCTCACCACGTGGGCAAACCTGGAGAACTCTCATTGTGTCCTGCCCCCTCATTGAGGGGGGCACCATCTTAGAAAAATTCTACAACATGTTTAGCTATTTTTTGGGACCTTATGCTTGTGTTGTACTCATGTTTATTACTATTGCCCTAATTTTACAAAAACTTCTTCTACAATGTGGCTTCAAAATAAAACAAAAAAACCTCCTTGGCTCTTGGGACAAAACTTTTGTTTTAGCCCCATGGATTAATTCAGTCCTCCTTGCCTTAATTGCCAGCCTTAAAGCTTTTCCAGGGAAAAGTTCATTTTTGCCCTTAACAAAAACTGTAAAAAAAAAGACTAAAACTAACTTTTAAAATCTCCTTTCTTCCAAGACCGCCACCCAAGCCGCCGGACAGCTGTCTTTTCAGCTCTTTTCAACTGCTGCCTAAGGCAATTGTGCTTATAGTGGACTAATGTGCTTAACTAAAAATATAGGACTAAGATTTTAAAATTTTATGTTAAAAAACCTCAAACAAAAATACATTATAAAAACACTAAGGCTGATTTCAGGTTACTAAACTACTATTGTCAACCACATTAACAATCTTAAAAAAGACCTGCGGGACGACAAAGAGGCAGGCGGGTAAGCTCTTTACATTAAAACAATAAAAAAATAAAATATCTTAAAAGCGATGGGCCGTCCACCATGAGGCTAGTCGCTGCCATCCCCGCCCCTTTGCCTCTGCGTGCCCCCTCAATGCTCTTAGCTGAAACTCCAATGGCCCAACTTTAAAAAATAAAAAAGATGACTGAGGGCAGTCATATTGCCCTGCTAGAGGTAAAAAAAACCCTGCTTTTCAAGTCTATATGGCTATATCCTACACGCCATTGTCCCACCCTTCACTGCCTTCCCATTAACGTGAGGCTAAAGAGATGGCTTAATGGTTAAGTGCTTGCCTGTAAAGCCTAAAGACCCTGATTCGAGGCTCAATTCTCCAGTACCCATGTAAACCAGATGCACAAGTAAACACATGCATCTGGAGTTCATTTACAGTGGTTAGAGGCCTGGCATGCCCATTTTCTCTCTCTCTGCCGACCTAACTCAATTCATAAAACATAAAACTAAGCCCAACTAACTCAATCAGTAATACAATGTTGGCCTGGGATTAAAGTTTTCCATGACAATTCTGCCCAGCTAGAGGGACGAAATTAAAAAACCTAAAGACTATCAGTCTCTGGTTACTACAGAAGTTTAATAATGGCTAATGGTAGTTATATTTTTCTCTCAGTTGATACTTTCTCCCATGCTTGCTGGGCATCAGCACATGCTGGGGAAAAAACTAAACATGCTATTAGCCATATGCTTCAATGCTTTGCCACCCTTGGATTGCCAGATCAAATCAAAACCGATAATGGTCCCTGCTTCGTAAGCAGGACATTTATAGATTTCCTCCAAACCTGGAAAATCTCACTTTCCACAGGCATCCCATATAACCCGCGGGGCCAAGCCATCGTGGAAAGATATCATCAAACTCTCAAATCTCAATTACAAAAACAAAAGAAGGAATCCCTACCCCCACATGACCAACTAAAAAAGGCATTATTAACCCTAAATATTTAAAATTTTTCTAAAGAAGATAGACACTTGTCCCCTTTTCAAAAACATTGGACCTCAGCTGTCACCTACAGCTCCATCTGGGTCAAATGGAGGGACCCATTAACTGGGGCCTGGAAGGGACCAGACCCGCTTCTCATAGCAGGGAGAGGATTTAGATGTGTCTTTCCTCAAGAGGAAAAAAGACCTATTTGGGTACCGACAAGAGACTTAAAATATTTACCCCAACAAGGGGATGATAATAATCAATTTTCCAGGGAGTGTCACACCCCTGAGAACTACGCCTCTGTTTCTTCCCCAGGAACAACTGAAGGTGTGGATGCTACTAGACCTGAATGAAGCCAGAAAAGCTCCAGAAAGATTTACAGAAGAGGAGTCAGGACTTCTAAAACAACCTGCTACAGACGAGCTTACATGGCTTTTTATCCCACCTTCTCCCTCCCCTTGGACTCCTCCTTCTTCTTGCTCTTTACCCTACCTTCTCCCTCCCCCTGAACCCCTCCTTCTTCTTATCCTCACTCTCGGGCCCTGTGTAATTAATAAGATTACACAATTCATTCACCAACAGCTTGAGGCAATTAAACCTCATCAGGTCACAATTAAACTTCATCAAGTCAAGGCACCACAGGTTCACAACTCAAAGGCAACGGCTTTTCCGCTTACTGGCTATCCACCTAACATTCTCCCCCGCCCTCCATCGAACCAACGACGGGTAAGATCTCAGACAGGTTGAGACAACCTAAGACAGGGCGTGGAGTGGTCAACGGGCTAGAGGCATGGTACTCAGTGACGGGTAAGATTCCCAAAGGGGGACAACCTAAGACAGAGGCCATGACCGTCCACCGTTCTTACAAAAACAAAAGGGGGAGATGTTGGGCCCTGCCCAGTGTGAGGCCTAGTGGTTCTGGGCCCAGCCAGAGTTTACTTGGCTCCTGGTGAGGCCTGGTTGAGCTTCCAGAGCCTGAGTAGAGTTTCGCGACCTGTCCTTGGAGTGACTCAGCACCTAGGCTGAAACTGCCTCCGCCCAGCTACTGCTGATTGGCCCTTACTGCCTCCGCCCAGCTGCTGCTGATGTGGTGAAATAATATTGGCCCTTATACCTTTCTCTCATCCTCTCTTCCCGCCCCCTTCCCCAAAATGTATAAATACCTCCCCATCACAATAAAGGAGCGAGTTCCGCCTTAGACGGTCTCCGTGACTCAATGTGGTTTTTCTCCCCGGTGTTTTGGGGGGGAGGGGTTTGAGTCGCCGACACCCGCCTTCTCGCTCAGCCTCGAGAGAAGCGGCTGGCCCGGTTCTCTCTCTCTCTCTTCCGCTCTACCTGCCGGAGGTGGAGGGAAAAAAGCCCCGGCAGCACTGCATGCAGAGTATGGGAGACAGAAGTCATCAGCAGTGAAAACAGTGGACGCTGAATATTCAAATTTGGCCAGACAGGCCCAAAGACTGAACGGGTGCAATAGTGGCATGTCTACTAGTGGGGTAACCAACTGCTCCATAATTGGACTGAAGGCCCTCTCTACGGGAGGGAATACATACCTGGTACTGAAAAACCTAAGCAAAGTCTATGGTAGGTAAGGTCATGAGCCTTAGGGGTATAAAGCATGCTCTTGTCTAAATGTATATACTATTCCCACCAAGCTGCCCGGAAAATACTACACTTAATGCTCATATTCACATATTAATGCTACTCTCAGTTCTGGTTAGAGAAGCTTCTCTTTTCAGATGGTGATGACCACTGGGATGATCCAAAAGGCAACATAGTGCTGAGAAGAAGGGATGGAGGAGTGCCCAGCACTGAAACACCTCTGTCACACCCTCCAAGGCTCAGGGTCATTAACAAAAGGGGCGGATAGAATGGAAGAGCCAAAGGAAGGGTACGACTCCTTACAATGCAACTGCCCAGACAGAAATTGGCCTTGATATCCATGACCTTGCTGTGCCTAGCAATACCTCTGCAATACCCTCATAATAGAAGTAAAAGATGATGACATCAAATTAAAAAACAGACTAATGGAGAGAGGGAGGGGATATGATGGAGAGTGGAGTTCTTAAGGGGAATGGGGGGAGGGGAGGGAAATACTATGCACCTTTTGTATGTAAGTATATTTTGTTGTCAATAAATTAAAAAAAAGAAAAAAAAAGAGTTATATAAGCAAATAGTCATAAGAGACTGGATAGAAAAAAAAGAGTAAGTTAAAGAGTATTCAAAACTGGAAAAGCTGTTTCATGGTAGTGTTTTCCCTCAGCTCATTCTAATACTGCCCTCTAAAGGAACAATTATGAACAGGAATTATTGGTGACAGGAGATACTATGCAGAAAAAAAAATTGGGGCATCGTATATACTCTTCATCCTTTTCTACAAGTGGCTGTAATCATACATGCCTATAATCCCAGCAGTTAGGGGAAGTTTGTGGTTACATGTGTAGCCTGGGCTACATGGTAAGATACAGTCCCATAAAAACAAAGCAAAACAACCCCCTTACAAAGCCTACAAGTAAACAAAAGCAAACATTTTAAAGAAGTGCAGTTTTGTTATTTGCATAATAATAAATAACCTTTTGTTTGTTGAATGATACACATTTATACTCTGTTTTAAAGTTTCCAATGCAGTTTCAATTAACTAGGTCTTGAAAATATTTGATAACAGCATAGGTGCTGAAAATGTAGGAATCATTTCCCTTGTTATGCCTACACAATTCACTGTCGCAGCTACTTTTACATTGTATTTTTAAAGTAACCTACAAGTTTAAAAGTATATAGGAGGCTATATGTATGTATGTTTTAATGCAAATACTATACATAAAAGTAAGGCTTTAATTATGTTTTATTCTCCAGTCTTTTAAAGCCTGCTATAAAACATCTGGCCCACTTAATATAAACCTCTCTTTAAAATAATACACTCAGGTTTTTTGTTAAGCTACATGGACACAACACAAAATTATCTCTGCAGCCACTCTTTACAATGACAATCATTCCAGATTTCTACTAAAATCAGTGGTCACTAAGTTTCACATGGAAGAGCGTCCTGAATTTTGGATAGCTATAACAAAATAGTGACAACCAAATCCACAGACTGTTTATTCAGATTCCCATAATTTGATTTTTCTCTAATATCAGTTGCTTATTTCTTCAAAATGTACATCGCTGATAAAATTCTTTCTATATTTCCCTTCTTTGTATATTTTAGCTTTTAAAACAAAACTTTTTGTATGTCTGCTTATTAAAACTTAACATATGTGAATAGTTATGTGAGTAACAATATGCTTAGTTGTGGTCAAATCTGGGACTTTTATAAAATAAACACTACAAATGATCATTGTAGTACTTCAGTAAAGGTCCATCAGTGCTTGGCTTATTAACAGCAAGAACACGGTTCTTTGCAGCATCTTTTACCTCTGGTAAAAATACTTCTAAATAAAAAGCCAGAAAGGCAAAAACTGAATGACTTAAAAAACAAAAGGTCCCATGCAGGTAGAGGGTGAGAACTTACATAGTTTGATAGAACTGATTTTTTAAAATGCCAAACATACTAATGAGTCACAGTAATAGGAATACATTGACTAAAAGCACCTGACCGGACTTGGTGGCTCATGCCTTTAATCCCAGCACTGAAGAGGCTGAGGTAGGAGGATAGCTGTGAGTTCAAGGCCAGCCTGAGGTACAATGTTCCAGGTCAGCTTGGTCTACAGGGAGACCCTGTTCAAAAAAAACAGCAACAGTGACAGTACCTGCTGCCTTAGAAAAATGTACTTAGTAAATGATTCCATATTTGGTCTGTTGTTGGAAATTTTTTACATAGTTCCCAATTCCATTTATGCAATGATTTAATTATGTTGTTATTTGAGAAATGTGTTTTTCTTAACTTACTGTTTTGCTTTATGTGGTACTGGGATTAAAACCAGGGCCTCAAATATGCAAAGCAGTTATACCACAGCCCATTACTTCCTCGATCTAAAAGGCTGGAAATATAGCTCAAGGATAGAGTGTTTGCCTACCATGTGTAAAGCTCTGAGTTCAATCCCTAACACTGCAAAAGGTAAAACAAACAAACAATTTTTAACGTACTTATAGAGCCAGGCATGGTGGTGCACTTTTTTTTTTTTTTTTTTTTTTTTTTTTTGGAGAGAGACACAGAGAGACGGAGAGGAAGACAGAGAATTGGCGCGCCAGCAGCCTCAGACACTGTGAACGAACCCCAGATGTATGCGCCCCCTTGTAGTCAAGTGTGGCCTTGTGCCCTTGCGTCACTTTGCACCTGGCTAAAGGTGGGACCTGGAGATTGGAACTGACGTTCTCAGGCTTAGGAGGCAGGCGCCTTAACCACTAACCCATCTCTCCAGCCCGGTGGTGCACACCTTTAATCCCAGCATTCAGGAGGCAGAGTTCAGAGGATCACCGTTGAGTTCAAGGCCACCCTGAGACTACAAAGTGAATTGCAGCTCAGCCTGGGGCAGG
This sequence comes from Orientallactaga sibirica, assembly GCA_036365145.1. Lineage (NCBI taxonomy): Eukaryota > Metazoa > Chordata > Mammalia > Rodentia > Dipodidae > Orientallactaga > Orientallactaga sibirica. Next base: position 3,110,273 of record JAEOAD010000020.1, read on the forward strand.
GTGAAACCCTACCTTGAAAAACAAAAAACAAGAAACAAAACAAAAAAAGTACTTGTAAAAAGTAGCTATTAAGGCCTGCAAAGCCTAAGGACCCAGGTTCAATTCCCCAGAACCCACTTAAGCCAGATGCACATGGTGGCACATGCATTTGGAGTTTGTTTGCAGTGGCTAGGGGCCCTGGAATGTCCATTCTTTCCCCCTCTCTCTCTAAGAAATAAATAAATAAATAAAAATAAAATACTGAATTATAAAATACTTTTGTAGTGAATCATCTTTCTATTTATTTGTCTATTTACAATTTAAACCAGACTCAGAATGTAAGTTGAAAAACAGTTATTGAGTGCCCTTACTGAACCATATATTATAATTACATTTATAATACTGTTTAATGTGCACAAATGAAGAATAGAAATTGTATAATGGTTTCAACATGAAAAGGGTATGAATTAAATCTTTAATATGAAAATAAACTAAGCAGTTTTAAAAAAGAAACAAAAGCTAAATGACTAACAAAAATGTTCATCTAAAAATTTAAAAATCCATTTTGTAGGAATGTCTTACATACTCCCCAAAGAGGGAGGGGGAATGCAATGTAACTGAAAGAAGGCCCTGGAAACATAGAAACCAAACCAGAAGTGAAATGGCTTTGGGGAGAGCAGCAAATGTTCCCTTACTAATTTCATGCTTCTGCAATAAAAGTGTAAGCTAAGGTTGAAGAAACAAATGAAATAAGTTTGTGAAAGTATTCAGTAGACAATGAATTACAAGTTATTATTATATAACAATTTGTAGCCTACAAGCACAGCAATTCACCAGAGTAGACATAAAATGCTTATTTAAAAGCTGCAATTCTTGTATACTGACTCATTGAATTTTTATTCTTAAAAAAGAATGTTAGCCATGAAAGCTGGAGTAGCTACTCACTTCTGTAAAAAAGGAATTTATCATCGCCTCAAAAAAAAAAAAAAAAAAAAAACACCCGAAGTTTTCCTCCCCTTCAAGATATAGACCTTCTTTCAGCATGTGACCTTAAAACAGGTCACTCTTCCTCTCTAGAATGAAGTTTCCTAATAATATGTCATATACTATGCTGGGTTTTCTGCATATAATGCTTAATTAGATTTATTATACTGACAAAACACTAGCTATCCCAGTTTTATAGTTAAAGAAAGTAAAGCTCCAAGTGGAGGGAGAGGGCAAGTGAAAACCTGATCTAGCTGATAAACTGAACCTTCTTCCCTCTGGAAGTCCCAAACCTTGTTCCTCCTAACACACTACCTCGTGAGGATGTTCATAAACTCAATACTACTTTTTATGTGAATGAGTATTCTATTAAGAAGAAAGTATATTTATTGTTAAGTAGCTTATTACTTTTTGCTGCTACTGGAAGCAATTTTGGAAATTTAAAGTAAAGTCTTTCAGTGTCTGTAATATTTCGTTTAAACCCAGTTTTATGGTACAGTGCTTACTTTAAAACTGATAAATTTATAGTAAATCTATGAAAACACTGCTTATAACCAAAGTTTTAACGAGTTCTAAAGCACCTTTTAAATATATGTATATAGTTTTCACTTTTGTAACTTTAATACAACTAAATTACTCCACTGTGAATTTGAAAAGAAGCTGTGCATTAAAAGCACACGGAAATGGCTTGCTCTAAAACAAATTACTGCAAAAGTGAAAATGTATTCGTTCTAATAGTAATTTCTGATGTGGTGTTATTCTGGTTGTCACCATAATAAAGATGGATGCTACGTGAAACATCTTTTCATAACAGACTTGTCCAGGCTGCTGAGGGTGAAATTTATCTGAGCCCATATGAAGGCAGAACTCTTAATATTACCACACTGCCCGGTGGCACCGTAGAAAGGGACCATCCAGTACTCGGGAAAACATTTCAGTTTCCGTAGGCTTGATGCTCTATTGATTGTACAAGGCGTATTGTGCATCCTTTCCTACAGGCACGGAGTTAGTTCTGTCAAGAAAACTGAAAACTCCACAACCGCTCACAACACAGAACGGGTGGACCACATTATCTCACCGGTTCACTGCTGCTTTAGTGCAAGAAATCCAGGCACCACAGTATCAAATTCAAACCCAATAAAAGTGCCAAAGACGCGGGGAAGAGCTGCTCGAGCGGGGGCGCCGAGCCTCTCCGCCCGGCCTCCGAGGGCCGCGGAGGCGCCTTCGCACGGGCCGGCTCGCTCACCTCTTCCACCTCGATCTCCTTGTAGTCGATCTCTTCAAAGTTGAGGACCTGGGAGGGAGCTTCGATCATCTCACTGGCAGAAGACGAGGAGGAGGAGGAGGCTGCGGAGGCTGTGGACATGATCCCTCGCGGCGCCCGGGGGGCCCCGGGACGATGCCGCCGGGACTATCCGGGTGAGGCCCGCGCCCACCCGCCTCCGCGAAGACCGTCAGCCTGGAGCCGTGCAGCCCTGCCACCCGGCGACCCGGGGCGGAGCACCGGACAGCAGCCACGGCCGCTCCGGCTTCGGCTTCGGCTTCGGCTCCGGCTCCGGCTCCGGCTCCGCGTCGGCGTCTTCCGCTCAGGCCCAGCCCACCGCACTTCCGGTTCCGGTCTGAAGTCGGAGCAGGAGGAGGGTTGAGAGCTTGGGAAAGGGGCGGGGAAGAGAAAGGGAAGACAGGCGGGGGAGGGGGGTGAAGAAGAAGAGACGCGAACTCTGGGGCCTGTGAGTCAGACGTCGCGAGACTTTCTCTTGAAGTCCCTCACTACCGGCGAGTTCCGTGAGAGCTGGTGCGACGTGACGAAAGTGCGCGAGCGGAACTGGAGCGCTGCGCGGCTTTCCGAGCCGGCGGGAAAGACGAAGCCTGTGGTTACGTCCGTTTCACGACCTAGCTCCAGCCTGTATCGGCGCTTTTCTGAGCAGTCTGTGCCTTGACTGCTAAGCTTGTTTTTCAGGTTCAGCCTGAAGCTTCACCCAGTGTTTTGACGAAGTGGTGTTTTGAGCATTGTATGTTACTTAGCGCTATGGAAGACTAGTGCTCACAAATACGTTTTGGTGTTAACACATTTTCAGTTGTATACAGATAGTGTAATTACAGCTCGTCATACTTTGCTGAGTTCATTTCATATTATTGACCACACTTGGGTGTGGCATTATCCTAGTTCTTTACGATTATAATACTCTTCAGTAGCCTTCCAAATCAAATGTCTCCATTATGAGAAGAAAAATTCAGAAACCTTAAAACAATTTGATTCTCAAAAACTAGATCAGAGTCTCCATGGTATTGCCCATGGAACACCATTTTTAGTCTTAAACTAGGTATTAAATTTGACCGAAACCAGTGGGAAAATGGGGAGTGGAAAGATTTTAATGGAGCTGGAGAGATGGCTCAGCAGTTAAGGCACTTGCCTACGAAGTCTAAAGACCTGGATTTGATTTACCAGTACCCACGTACAAAGTGGCACATGCATCTGGAGTTCATTTGCACTGGCTGGAACCCTTGGCACACCCATTCTATGTCTCCTATCTCTCTCCTTGAAAATAAGTAAATAAATAAATACATAAATGTTTTGAAATCTCTATTTTATGTAACATAAACACCTAAACTTGATGCCAAAATCAAGTTCAAAAGTTGTCACCCACCACACAAACATTCCTGTGTTCATTTCCTTTCTCACTAAGGATATTTTTACCTACCCAGTTGTTCATGTAAGAAATGTGAATTTATGTGTACTGGTGATTAAATCAAATCAGGTTAAAATCAATGAGACAATCATTTTTACCTGTTACTCCTTGTATTACCACACTAGGATGGACTGCAGGTCCATATAACACCTGAACTTCTTCAAACAGTGGATGCTTCCAAGCAGGAACTCTATTGATTTATATTATGAACAAATTCTGTACATTCTCCTTTTCCTGTGTAAAGAGGGTAAAATGTTATTATTTCTTTACAACAAGCTTAGAGAAGAATAGAAGTCACTTCCTTGTAAGAGCCCATAAAAGAATGGGATGAAACACTTGCTTGAACAGGTAAGGATGGTTAGATAACTTGAACAGGTGGGTATGGTAGATAAACAGGATGCTCTGCTGGTCTGGATAGCATTACCCAGGGCCTGCATTGTGCAAAGTCCTCTACCTCACACCCCGCCCCCCAGGCTCTTCCTGTAACTGACCAACAGACCTTTTCACAAGTTCATTCTGTTTTTTTCTTCCCTATAATGTAAGAATGTAAGTTGTGACTTAGGGCTAAACTCCCACCCTGTTTTTTCTATGAACATCATGTGGTTATTTCCAATAAAAGCTGACATTCTGAACAGTACAATGCTACATCTTGAGAACACAAACTCTGGGTGCAGGCCTGGTGACATCGGTTTTTATTCTCTTTCTTTTTTACCCAATAAAACTTTGCCTCGCATTCTGTGAGACTAGGGTCTTACTTGTGCAACACCGAACCCCATAACACCTGAAGGGTAAAATCTGTTTTCTATATCCTCAGTCTAGGTCTAAAATCCTGACAAAGGAGCTAGAAAACACAATATAGCTTTGCTTCATCTGCCACCTCCACCTTTATTCTACTAAGTGTAAAATATGTAGAAGAGCTCAACATTTTATAGTAAATACCAGTACATTTATCAAGAATCTTCCTTTAATATTTTGCTATCAATTTATTATGTATCTGTTCATCTCTTTACCCATCCATACTTAACACCCATCTATGTTTTGTTAAACACACTTCAAAGAGACTTGCTACATAGTACTGAACATCACCAAACTTCTGTTTCTGAGTTTTATTCATTAGTTTGCACTTCTCATATTAATATAATAATTGACATTAGGTCCAACTAGGAGATGCATATTTTTGGAAATCTGTCCAGTCCCTTTTCTTCAGCTTCTGATAATAGAGAAAATGTCCCAGCATTATTCATGTTTCTGGATCCAGTTATCTTCAAAGTTCAATCCACCTCTTCCATTTTGTAGTTTGGATACAAATTAGTGAATGGGCAAATCCTAGCTTTTTTATTTACACCGGTTTGATTTATATTTTGTCCTTACAACCAGTGAATTATAAGTAATAATGTTTGAATCCAGGAAATGATGGAGGAGCTGAACTCATCTTGGTTCATCTGAATTTTGATTGTGCATCCTCTTTAATTTCCTTAAACTTTCATGAATTAAGGGTGAAAGCTGGGTCTCACTGGATGTGGGGAAAGAAAGAAAACAATGTATAGGAGCTTTCTTGTGCATTTTGGCATAAGAAGGGTACCTTTTATGGAAAGATGGAAAAGTGAAACCATATTGGGAGAGAAGAGAATGGAGAACTCAGTTTTATACATGTTGAGTTCAAGTTATTTGAGAAATTCTAAGTGTTGCTATTTGCAGTTCAGAGTATTGAACTTAGTATTGAACACGTTAGGAAAATGCTACTACTGAGCTACCCTTCCATCCCTAAGTGCAGATCTTAGGGGAAAAGATGGAGCTATAGAAGTGGATGCTGATGTACTGAGGATAAATCCATGGAAAATAACAAGATCACTGGAGAAAATATGTAAATCGAGGAAGAATTCAATTTGAGGCAGAGCCTTTAGGAATAAAATAGTGAAAGTAGAGGACCTGCAAAGAAATTCGTGGCAAATGAAAAAAAAATTTTCATTATGGAAGCCAAGATAAAAGGTGGTCCAGTGTTGAGTAGCTCAACTATGCGAAGTTAAATGTATCAGAAACTAAGCAGCATCTTTTGGATCTAGGGACTCAAAGGTCTGACTAAGGTGATTTTCATATGGGAACAGAAACCATTATGTCTTAGATTAAGAAATGAATGCAAGGTAAGGGAGATGAGTACAGAAATATGGGCAACTTTTTGAAAAATTTGATTATTAAGGGGAGGCAAGATACAGAACAGTGTGACTTAAACCCACAGCTGAACAAGGGAATTTAGGGCTTTGACGAGAGTATTAGTGAAATGATAGTTTATGGAAGGTAAGCTGAAGAAAGGATGAAGAGGTAATGTAAAGATGTAGACTGGAAAAGGTAGATGGGTCCACAGGGTTGATGGTCTGCCATGTGTGTGATGAATGAGTGTGATGAAACTTTCTTGGAAAAACTGAGTGGATCTGGGATGGGATTAGAAAGCTAGATGTTTGAATTTGTTATTTCAGAGGTAGTAAAGTTTCAGATTAGGACTGATCTGATCTGATCTGATCTATAATTGGGAGAAAAGGAGGCGTAGGACTGGAGAAATGGCTTAGTGGTTAAGGCATTTGTCTGCAAAGCCAATTGATTCCTCAGGACCCACATAAGCCAGATGCACAAGGGGTGCTGTGTCTGGAGTTCATTTGCAATGGATAGAGGCCGTAGCATGCCCATTCTCTTTTTTTCTCTATCTGCCTCTTTCTCTTTCTCTCTCTCAAATAAATAAATAAATACATAAATAAATAAATAAATAAATAAATAAAATATTTTAAAAATACTTTAAAAAAAAGAAAAGGAGGTGTAGGTGTTTGGCAAGGGAACTGACAAGGCAGTTGGGACATCCATCTAATTGCTGTTATTTTTTCCTCTTATAAATATTACTGACTTGAACATCTTGAGCTTAAGTACAATGTTGTTAGGGTGTTTTAATGTAAAAGTTATTATTTTTTATTTATTTCCCTTTCTCCAGAACATTTCTAGTAGTGGAAATGCTTTGAAGAAAGATGGTATCGCTGTTACCTTCTTAGTTCTGGGACAGAACCCCTGACCTGAAGCATTTTAGGGAAAGAAGAGGTTTATTTCAGTTTACTTTTTCTTGGAAAGCTTCCTCATGGAATCAAAAGCATGGCAGGGCAGACAGCTGGGCATAACATCTTACCACAGCAGCAGGAATAAGGTCATCGGGGTGAGCTGAGCTCTAAACACCCAGAAGGTAGACTAATAAATCTCAAGTTCTTCCCCCAGTGACACACCTCCTCCAAGGCTCCACTTTAAAAAAAAATTATTTATTTGCAAGCAGAGAGAGAGAGAATTGGCAAATGAACTTCAGACACATGTGTCCCTTGTACAGCTGGCTTATGTGGGTCCCAGGGAATCAAACCTAGGTCCTTTGGCTTTGTAGGCAAATGCTTTAACTGCTAAGCCATCTCTACAGCCCCCAAGGCTCCTGTTGGAACCCGAGCCGAAACTGGGCTTAAGGAGGTAGCTGCCCTGAGAACAATGCAACTTGTTGCTAACCATGCATGTGGAACGATAAACACCTGTAACTGTTAAATGTATAACCTACATTCCAAGAATGACCGCAAAATGTTGTAATTGTAGAATATTTCAGGAATTTATCCAAGACTTGGTCCCCCACCTAGTTTACCCAAGACTTGGTCTCCCACCCAGTGCCTCCCCTTACCCAAGACCTGGTCCCCCGCCCAGTGCCTCCTTTTTACTTCCTTGTTCTGTCTGCTTAAAAAACTGTGCTTGGAGTCTAATAAACGAGACCTTGACAACTCTTTGCTTGGTCTCGCTTCTTCTTTCTCGCCCATCTCCCCTCAGGCCTGGTCCCCCTCGCGTCCCCCGAATAACTGAGTCCTGCTGGACGAGACAGGCTCCACTTAGTTGTGGACCAAGTATGAGGCTTAATCACAAGCACATGAGGTTTTGGGGACAATTTACTTTCAAACCACCACAGGTGGTAACTAATTGTGGTTAGGATTTCTGTGCTTCATCTTCAAAACACAAGGTTTTAGAATTTTGAGAATTCTTATCCTACTTTTTCCATATATCTTGAATAAAATTGTCAACTTTCATTTCTTAAGTTAATATTTACCACAAAAAAATTAGGATACAAATTAAAAGAGTGACTGATACCTAAAATGAATTAAATATGAAATAATTGTCAGTTTTCCTTTTTTTTTCTTCCTGAAAGAATGATAATGGGGGAATAGTTCTCTATCACAGACACTAGGAGATTATTGCCCAAGAATAGCTTGATAGTTGACTGGTATAAACTTGGAAGTAAAAGGCTTAAAGAAGTGGAAGGGAGAGAATTATGCTAGTGAATTTTCATGCACATTCCCACCCACTACTTTCAACAAAAGAGGTCTCTCCTCTCAGCTCACACTTACAAATGTCTTTCTTTAGTTCCACTATAGCACATATCTTATTAGATGGGGCTTACAAAACATCTTCTGGATCCCAGAGTCCTGAGGTATCATTCAAATACCTCAAGCCTTTTCTCTGCATCTGCCTTCTCAGAAGGCTAGCCAAGGGTGTGTGTGTGTGTGTGTGTGTGTGTGTGTGTGTGTGTGTGTGTACATAAGGCCTCTTGCAGTGCAGTTTGCACCTAGAGTATGATGAAAGGGGCATCAGTCAGCAGTTTGTGAATAGCTTTGTTCAGAACACCACATTCTTGTGAAGGGAAGGAGTATTATCAAAGTAGAAGGATTGAGCCAGGTGTGGTGGCACACACCTTTAATCCCAGCACTGGGGAGGCAGAGGTAGGAGGATTGCCATGAGTTCAAGGCCATCCTGAGAATACAGAGTGAATTCCAGGTCAGCCTGGGCTAGAGTGAGACCCTACCTCACAAAACAAACAAACAAAAAAAGTAGGATGATTGAATATATCCCTTAACCAATTTGATTTGGAACATCTAAATGTTCAGACATTTAGCATGTGGACCTCCACTTGTCTGGGCCCCCAAAATGTTAGGAGGTATATTGTCTTTGTTTGATATCAGATCCCATGTGCTGGCACTTCACAGGTTAGGTATATACTGAACTTGGGTTTGCTATTTCATAAATTGCACACAGAGGTCAGAGATAGTGATGTTTTTCTTCCTTCTTATCTAGGCCCTTTCATTTTCTTAGTTTTGTTTCTACATCTTTACCTCTTTGACAACATTCTTAATTATTTTCTTGCCTGTTTAATTTTCTGTCCTTCCACTCTGTCCCCAACTCTGCCTATCAGGATTTAGAACAGCACCTAAAATGTAAAAACACTTAACTGTTTAGAAAGTGAATGATGGCAATTCTAAGTAAATGCTGTTTAATTTATTTCAGATACATATAAATATATTTACATAGAAGAATATATATATTTAAGCAGTTATTTTCTACAATATCACTGGGAAAATATTTAATAATAAAGTGATATGGAGTGTGGTAGGGGCCATCCTTCAGCATTGGAACCGGTGTCACGCGCCTTCCGCCGCGGACTGCTGGGACCCGGGAGCAGGCGTGCGAAGCGTCGCGCGAGCCCCGCGTGTGCCCGCAGCCATGGCAGCCCGGTCCATGAAGGAGCGGCGGGTGTGCAGGGGCGCCCGCGACCGCTACTGGCAGTGTCTGGACGAGCACGCGGACGACGCGTCCAGGTGCCGGCAGCTGCGGAGCTCGTTCGAGGAGAGCTGTCCGCAGCAGTGGATAAAATATTTCGATAAAAGAAGAGACTATTTAAAATTTAAGGAAAAGTTTGAAGCAGGACAGTTTCAGCCTTCAAAATCAACTGAAAACTCCTAGGCTCTTCCTAACGTTTTACAAAGGCTGAACGTATTCTTCTGGACATTCAAAAATGCATTCATTATTGATTCTAGGACAATAGCAGTTTGAATCATAGTACACGTCAGTACTTCCTCCTGTGTGTGACATTTAACTGAAATGACCAGGGAACAGAAGACCCCATAATTCACATGATGAACTGAAATAAAATGTTATTAAGTAGATTTGCCTTTAATTTAATAAGAAATATACTTTAAGAAAAAGCGAAAAATTAAAGACTATTATTAAAAGTTCATTTTTTTACTTTTGTCTTGGAGTAGAAACGGAGTAGTAGGTAAGTATTAGTCACAGTAGATACAGGTAAAAACCAAGTTAGCCAGGCGTGGTGCACACGTCTTTAGTCTCAGCACTTGGGAGGCAGAGGTAGGAGAATTGCTGTGAATTCAAGGTCAGCCTGGACTGGATGAGACTCTACCTGAGAAAACAAACAAACAAAAACACCACCTACGGCAGTGGAGAGGACCAGGACAGCTGTATGACGATACACCTGGCCACAAAAGAGAAAATTGAGGGCTGGAGAGATGGTTTAGCGGTTAGTGTGCTTGCCTGCAGAGCCCAAGGACCCATGCTCAATCTCTCTCCAGATCCCACATACGCCAGACGCACAAAGGTGATGCAAGTGTAAGGGTGCACATGTAAACTAGGCACAAGTGTCTGGAGTTCTATTGCTGAGGCCCTGGTGAGCCAATTCTCTCTCTCTCTCTCTCTCTCAAAAAGAAAAAAAAAAAATTGGCCGGGTGTGGTGGCACACGCCTTGAATCCCAGCACTCAGATGGCAGAAGTAGGAGGACAGCCTTGAGTTCAAAGCCACCCTGAGACTACATAGTGAATTCCAGGTCAGCCTGAGCTAGACTGAAACCCTACCTCAAAAAACAAAATAAACAAACATTGAATCTGCTTTTCACACAGGATGAACCTTGAATGCATTTTGTTGAAGCCAGACCCCAAAGGCTATCTATGTGCTTCTGTTGATTTGATTCTGGAAAAGGCAGAACTAAAGGATGAAAAAAGCATCAGTGGTTGGGGGTGTGGAGGATGGTTGCCCAATGGAGGGGTTACCCAAAGGCTCTGGCATTGTGATGGTAGACACAAGACACATTTCTCTCAACATCGACTATGCTATAGAGAGGAACTTGTCATACTAGAATCAACCACGCTAAGGAAATTCAGATGCAGAATGAAATCAATGAGCCATATTGTAAACATTTGACATAATGTCATTGGAAGAAGTTGGTTAAAAAGAAAAGGGCCAGGCGTGGTGGCACAAGCCTTTAATCCCAGCACTCAGGAGGCAGAGGTAGGAGTATCACCATGAGTTCAAGGCCACCCTGAAACTACATAGTGAATTCCAGGTCAGCCTGAGCTAGAGTGAAACCCTACCTCGAAAAAACCAAAAAAAAAAAAAAAAAAAAAAAAAAAAAAAGGAACTGACCTAAATCCTGAATAACTTGTGCCTTTACTTAGTACTCTAGAGGCAAAAAAGATTATGCTGACTCTGTAAGTACAGCAACTATATATAAGTTACTTCCAGGCTTAGCAATACTGAAATCACATGCATAAAAGAGCTGAACACACAAAAATAAATAAATAAATTGATATGTAGTTAGCATACTAATTGTAATGGAATTTTTTTGTTATTGTTTTATTTATTTATTTATTTATTTATTTATTTATTTATTTATTTATTAGAGACAGAGAGAGGAGGAGAGCAAATGGGTGTGCCAGGGCCTCTAGCCACTACAAACAAACTCTAGACACAAGGACCACCGTGTGCATCTGGCTTACGTGGGACCTAGAGAATCGAACCTGAGTCCTTAGGCTTCACAGGCATCTGCATAAACTGCTAGGCCATCTCTTCAGCCCTTTTTTAGTTTTTTGAGTAGGGTCTCACTCTAGTCCAGGCTGACCTGGAATTCACTATGTAGTCTCAGGGTGGCCTTGAACTCTCAGTGATCCTCCTACCTCTGCCTCCTGAGTGTTGGGATTAACAGCTTGTTCCACCATGCCCAGCTTTGTAATATAAGTTTTGTTTCTAACATATTTGAAGGATTTTAAAAGACTTTGTTCTCCTGGTCAATTTAAATAGCTTCAAAACTAATATAACCACTTTTGGCATATATCTCTGCCTAGATTTTTAAAGGACAAACTAGATGTTTTCAAATATCCAGTACTGCTTAACATATTTTAATAAGTTGTTTGTTAAATTTCTTTAAAACTATTTATTTTGGCATGTATATGTAGTATGTGATGTGAGTGGTATATCAAGATGCAGACAAAGTGGGCTGAGCAGGGAGCTCCAGCAATCCTTTTGTCTCTACTTGCCTTCAGTGCTGGGATTACAGACATACACAGCAATACCTGGCTTTTTATGTGAGTGCTGGAGATTGAACTCAGGTCTTTATGATTGAGTGGCAAGCACTCTTAATGACCTCACAGTGCCTGGCACTATCTGCTCAAGACCAGTATAATAGGAGGAAAAGATGACATCAAAATAAAAAAAAACTGATTGAGAGGGGAAGGGATATGATGGAGAGTGGAGTTGTGAAGGGGAAAGTGTGGGGGGGTATCATGGTTTATTATCTATAATTGTAGAAGTTGTTAATAAATTTTTTAAAATATCAGTTATTTCTGAAAGTTATCATTAATATCACAATAACACTATATTAATATAACAATATTATGTGTGCTAGGGCAATGGCTCAGTCATTAAGAGTCATTATCTACTCATCCATTGAGGAACATCCAGACTGGTTCCACTTCCTAGCTATTATGAACAGGGCAGCAATAAACATGGATATGCAAATATCTCTAAGGTAGTGTGATGAGTCCTTAGGATATATGCCTAGGAGTGGTCTAGCTGAGTCATATGGTAAATCTATTTTTAGCTGTCTCAGGAACCTCCACACTGATTTCTACAATAGCTGAACCAGAGTAGAAGGGTTTCCCTTTCTCCACATCCTCGCCAGCAGTTATTGTCATTTGATTTCTTCATAATAACTATTCTGACAGGAGTGAGATAGAATCTCAAAGTAGTTTTAACTTGCATTCCCCTGATGGCTAAGGATGTAGGACACATTTTTAGATGTTTATTTGATATCTATATTTCTTCTTTTGAGAACTCTCTATTTAATTCCATGGCCCATTTTTTATTAATTATGGACATACTCAGTATGTAAATAGCACATGTTGGTAACATCCTTTCCCTCATCCCTGCCCCCCTTCCAAAGGGACCCTTCTCATTGGGGATGCCAGCCATCTCCATGGTGATTGTGGGTTGTCATCCGTAGCCTATTTTTTAATTGGGTTGTTTGACTTATTATTTAGTTGAGTTCTTTGTATATCCTGGATACTCTTCCTCTGTCAGATGTATAGCTGGCAAAGATTTTATTCCATTCTGTAGGATGCCTCTTTATTCTGTTAAAGAGCTTTGTAATTTCATGAGCCCCTAGTGGTTGATTAGTGGTTTTATTTCCTGAGCCACTGGGGTTATATTCTGAAAGTCATTGCCTATACCAATATGTTGGAGGGTTTCCCTACACTTTTCTCTAGCAGTTTCAGAGTTTCAGGTCTGACATTAAAGTATGTGATCCATTTGGACTTAATTCTTGTGCATGGAGAGAGGTAAGGATCTATTTTCATCCTTCTACATATAGATATCCAGTTTCCCCAGCACCATTTGTTGAAGAGGTTGTCTTTCTTTCTTCTTTTCTTTTCTTTTCTTTTCTTTTCTTTTCTTTTCTTTTTTTTTTTTTGGGTCAGATGAGTATTTTTGACATTTTTATCAAAGATCAGGTGGTTGTTGCTGCCTGGACTTAACATCTGGGTCTCTTTTCTGTTTCATTGATCTACTTGTCTATTTTTGTGCCAGTACCAAGCTGTTTTTGTTACTATGGCTCTGTAATATAGGTTAAAATCAGGTACGGTGATACCACCAGCCTTATTGCTGTTAAACAAAGTTGTTTTGTCTATTCGAAGTTTTTTTTTTGTGGTTCCAAGTGAATTTTAGGATCTTTTTCTATTTCTGTGAAGAATGACATTGGAATTTTGATAGGGATTGCTTTTATTGTGTAGATTACTTTTGGTAAGATTGACATTTTTCACAATATGATTTTTCCAATCCAAGAACATGGGATGTCTTTCCATTTCCTAGTGTCTTCTGCAATTTTTGTCTTGAGTGTTTTAAAGTTTTCATTGTAGAGATCCTTCACTTCCTTGGTTAGGTTTATTCTGAAGAACTTTTTTTTTTTTTTTTTTTTTTTTTTTTTGAGGCAATTGTGAATGGGAGTGATTCCCTGATTTCATCCTCAGCCTGTTTGTTGTTAGTATATAGGAAGGCTACTGGTTTCTGTGTGTTTATTTTGTGTCGTGCTACATTGATAAAAGTGTTTATCAGCTCTAATAGTTTGCTTGAAGAGTCTTTGGGGTCCTTTATGTATAGAATCATATCATCTGCAAATAATGATAATTTGATCTCTTTGTTTCCAATTTGTATTCCTTTTATGCATGCCTCTTGACTTATTGCTATACCCAAGACTTCCGGTACTATATTAAATAAAAATGGGAACAGTGGACATCTTTATCTCATTCCTGATTTTAGTGGAAGTTTCGTTTTTCTACAGAAAAAGACCTGATACTTTAAGTACAACTATGTCAAAATAGGTTTTAAAGGCAAACTTAACCATCACAATGTAGTACATCATTTTTTAAAAGCAGAAACATACTCATATAAAAATGTACTTTCAAAATGAAAATGGTCTTTACAAAGATAGTGATCTTCAGTACAAAAGTATTCATTAAATCACAGACTAATGTGTCAAATCAGTGTTTTCGGATGGTCTTTCTCAGAAGAAATTCCAGAAGTCATTTGTCTGCATTTTCAGGAATAAATAAGTATATTTCATTTCACACAGCCTCAGGGAATCACAAATTAAAACTTTCTGCTAACATAGATGCTATCTACTATTCATTATTTTGACAAACAAACCACTCCACTCTGCTGAAGTTGCAATCAAAGTAAAGGATATTGTAGTGCTTGAGACCTGTGAGGCAGAGAAGGCCTATGTTGCATTCTTGTTCATAACAGCCCATTTCACATCTTCCTCTAAATTCCCTGGTGTCCCACAGAGCTACTTTCAGTGGTAAGATGCTCCATTAAGTAAATAGAGCTTTTCTATTTAGAAGTCATTTCTGGAAATTCAAAGTGCTCTGAGAGGAAAATTGGAACTATCAAGGTTAAGATATTCATGAAAAGTTCTGTTAAATTTCTGTTGGGGTGCTAATTAATCTTCTAAAAATTGTTAATGAATTCCATATGTAACACACTTAAACTTTAACACACTACAGAAAAAGTAACAGGGTCTTTTAATTATGCCCAGCAGCATTTGAAAAGTGAAAAGTTAAAGGAAATAATCTCATGGGAAAATCATCATCCTTAAATTGTGTTTTAGTTTAAGCTTCAATATTCACTTGTTCTCACACACTTGGTAAGTTTTGGAAATCAATATTACTCTTAAGATGCTTAAAGAAGTATTAGAAGTATTAGCAGAAATTCAAGAAATGGAGGGGGGCTGGAGAAATGGCTTAGTGTTTAAGGTGCTTGCCTGCAAAGCCAAAGGACCCAGGTTCAATTCCCCAGAACCCACATAAGCCAGATGCACAAGGGGGGTGCACTCATCTGGAGTTCGTTTGCAGTGGCTGGAGACCCTGGCATGCCCTTTCTCTCTCTCTCTCTCTCTGTCTATTTCTCTCTCTCAAACAAATAAAGAAAAAAATATTTAAAAAAGAATGTTAATTTAAAAAAAAGAAAGAAAAGAAATTCAAGAAATGACATTATGACATTCCTTAATGGAATTGTCTATCTAAAGTGCAAAAGACAATCTCTATGAGGATTATTAAGCTCATGCTGATAGCTTTTCATGTATATGAAATTATGTAATATAGTGCCTCAAGTATGAGGCATTCAAAAATATTAATATGAAGTACCATGTAGAGAAGCAAAAATAGGTGACATGATCCAGCACAAAAAGCTTGTCATACCCCATTTGTGAGTTAGTCATTCTTACATATTGTGATTGTTGCAGTCAGGTTCACATTGCTGGTATAAATCACCTGACCAAAAGAGCTTGTGGGAGGGAAAAAAGGTTGATTTTGGCTTATACACTCAAGGGGAAGCTGCATGATGAGAGCAGGAAATTATGGCATGAGCAGAGAGTGGACATCACCTCCTGACCAACAGATGGACCATAGCAACAGGAAAGTGTGCCAAACACTGGCAAAGGGAAACTGGCTATAATACCCATAAGCCCAACCCCAACAATACACTGCCTCCAGGAGGTGTTAATTCCCAAGTCACCATCAGCTGGGGTCATTACATTCAGATCACCTAAGTTTATGGGGGACACCTGAATCAAATCACCACATTCTGCCCTTGGCCTCTATAAACTGATAACCACACATGATATAAAATACAATGCATTAAGTCCAACTTTAAAAGCCCCCATAGTTTTTATCCATTCTAATGATGTTCAAACATTCTCATAGTCTAAGATCTTTTAATTGAGCCATAATACCAAAAATCCCCCCCCCCAAACCCATAATGGCACAGAATAAACATTCACACTACAAAAGACAGCATTGGGTATAGCAAAGAAATATTTAACCAATACAAGATTTAAACAAGGAAAACATCAAGCTCTGTAGCTCCAAATCCAACAACTCTAGTCAGTGACATGTCTCCAAGTCTGATAATTCTAACCAGCGACAAATCTCTGGAGTTCTAATTCCTATACTCCAGCTAGGCTACTCACAGTCCTGGAAAACTTCATCTGGGACCAGCAGCTCTCCTTATAAGTCATATTGTGGTGCCAGCATCTCCACTGGGTCTCCACTGCAACCCTCAGTCTATCCTTGTGGCTCCATCGGGTCTCCATGCAGGCATCCAGCAAACCTGCTTCACACTGCCCATGGCCATTTCCAAAACACAAGACTGTGTTGCAAATTCAATGACCCTCTCTTACCTGCATTTCTTATACTCCATGTTACAAGGTAGGGTGCCAATTTGCTAATCCAGGGGGGAATAAAGCAGACTTTGAAGAACAGGATACTCCTTCAGCATTCTGGACCCTTCAAAAGATTTGACATTCTTCCTGTTGCCTCAGTGCAGGTCATCTGACCCAATCTCAAACACTGTAATCTCTCATATAATTGTAACTGAATGGGCCCAAGTTTCTGCCCAAAGATTTCACTTCTGTGCCATACCCCTCTGCTTACAACAGTCCATTTCTACACAAAGCAACCCTGCATAAATTCTCAGAACATGGGCATAACAGCAAACCTATCACACAAACTGCTTCTAGCCCAGTCCAGGCAAAGCTCTTTCTCAACCTCATAAGCCAAACCTCACAGTCCTTAATTCTTACTACCTTCAAAGTCTTTCAACTCTGACCAGAATAGTCCATGAAGCTATACTTACAGCACTTCAGGGCATCTCTTAGTCCAGGGTTTCAAATCCTTCCACATTCCTCTTCAAAATCAGCTCCAAAAGGTCAAAGCCACAGTCAGGTGTCTTGCAGCCAACGACATTACTCCTCTGTACCAACTTTACTGTTGTAGTCAGGTTCACATTGCTGTCATAAATCACCTGACCAAGAGCAGCTTGTGGGAAATAAGGATGTATTTTGGCTTATAGACTCAAGGGGAAGTTCCATGATGGCAGGAGAAAATGATAGCATGAGCAGAGGGTGGATATCACCTCCTGGCCAACAGATGGACCGTAGCAACAGGAGACAGTGCCAAACACTGGCAAGGGGAAACTGGCTATAATACCTATAAGCCCAAGCCCAACAATGTACTGCTTCTAGGAGGTGTTAATTCCCAAGTTGCCATCAGCGGGGGACATTACATTCAGAACACCTAAGTTTATGGGGGACACCTGAATCAAACCACTGCAGTGATTCAGTAAGTTTCTGATGTGTCTAAGGTAGATTTAGTTTCTATTTCACAGTCCAGTCAGAGCTAAGGCCTCTTGACGTCACATAGCACCACCAGCCACATTCATTTTAATAAATTATTAATTTTGAAGAACTAAAAATGACACATCATATTTTAATTTGTGGCTGCTTTTCCTTTTGTCTAAAAGAAGAAAGTTGGTGTTAGTAATTCTGCTTTGATCTGTGGTATGTTTCTTTTGACTGATGTTGAAGACTTATTTTCAAAACACCCATGTGACCTTGGTGAGAACACTGATCTTGGCTGAAGTAAGATTAGTAACTCACTTTTGTTGGTTTATTCAAAGGTTGACTGAGCTTGTGTACCTGAGTGCCCAAACTACTCATGGCCATATGAAGTCAAGGACCAATGCCATTGATTCACTTTGAGTGACTGGCTAGATGAAGGGAGACCCATTAAGTGGGGACAGTAATAATGATAGGGCAGATGAACAAGTAAACAGAGTAGCAAGCATGTATACAGGTATTGGTAAAGGCACTGGCAAACTCATTAGCGTCCTATAAAATTGTTGAATCAAGTTGATCACCAGGCATCGTTTGAAAAGACAGTAACTACCTTTGTAGGCAGAGGAAGATATTTCATGTTCATGATCTTTAGAGGGCTCTCTTAAAGACTCAAAACCTACTTTCCTAAAAGCTTAGAGTCAGACGTCCAGTTCTAGTTTTGGCTGAGGTATCATATGGTCATATTGTTTTGAGGCATGTTGGAGTTCTGTTAAGAGAAGTGATCAATTGTAACTTTTTTTTTTTTTTTTGGTTTGAAGATTTTTTTTTTCATATAGCTTTTCCTTGGGGAAAATATGAAACTTTTCTGTTCACTTGTTTGAGGAGATAACTATGCTTTAGACTATATCATTGTTATTTTTCCTTATAGTATTTCCATTCTTATCTGATCACTGCTTACTTAAGCCAACTATACCTAAAACTTGGGGATAGAGTGGAAAGAATCTTTAGTTTCAGGAATAAGGAGCTAAAGTTGAAATTTTAGCAGAATAAAAGCTTTTTAAAGAAAACAAAGTTAATTAATTTCTAGTGTTAGATCCTCAGGGATGTTTGGGAAAGTGATCAATACTATAATAACTGCATCAAATGTAATATCAGAACTACAGATGCAAAGGAGAGTGACAATAGGAAATATTTTCAACTATATTAGGGTTTAAAATATTTTAATTTCTTGAGCTTTTCTAACAAATACTTCTGGTTTCCTTGATAAATGACAATTACTTAAGGTTAACATGCCATTATCTTAATCAAAACTGGGTAAAATTCATAGCTTACAAGAAATTTAATTCTGAGATCAAATTAAGCAATTCTTGATGAATCTAAATGAGTGTAAGTTCTTACATCTCCTTATATGTGTAGACAATTCAAACATTTACCAATCAATATAATCTATCTTCACTAAAAGAAAAAATGGCTTATTTTAATAACATGATCTTTATTAAACTAACAAAATGGAATTTTTTGGTCTTAGTGTCATGTGATAACTGTTTTTATTAAATGCCATGGTTAGAATTGATTTATAACTTTTTTATAAAGGGCTTATTGTCAACTTTAATAAGCCTGAGATTGATCCTCTGCAAAACAAAGAATATGTTGTATCCTAGTTTTCCAGTTTAATCAACGAGGAACAAGATATTGTCAAAATTGATAGTTCACCTTCACTGAAGCGTAACTAACCTAATAAAATTTCTGAAAGCAAGCCAGGCATGGTAGCACACACCTTTAATCCCAGCCTTGGAGAGGCACAGGTAGGAGGATTGCTATGAGTTCAAGGCCAGCCTGAGACTACATAGTCAATTCCAGATCAGCCTGGGCTAGAGCAAAACCCTACCTCAAAAAATCAAATTAATTAAATAAATAAATAAATAAAAATTTCTGAAAGCAATCAAATTTAGCCACAGGACTATAAGATGAAATCTACATTAAAATTTAGTTTTGGCATGCCATTCTATCTTGAGAAGAATATGAGAAATTTAGTATGCATAGAGAACAAGAGCAAAGATACTTGTGTTTCTTATGTTCTAGATGCTTTTCTACCTTATATTTTAATTGGCTATAGAAAAATTATTAGGGCTTAATCTATTTTTAATCCTTGGTTCTTTTTTTTTTTTTTTTTTTAACATCAGGAACTTTATAACATTGGGAGGACAGCAAATTCAAAGCCTGCCTGTGGTATAGAATGAATTTAAGGCCAACATATGTAACTTATAAAGGTCCTTTCTCAAGATTTAAATGTGAGCTGGGAGTGGTAGTTCATGCTTTTAATCCTAGCACTTGGGAGGCTGAGATTGGAAGATTACCATGAGCTTACAGCCAACCTGCACTACAGAGTTTGTTTTAGGTTAGCCTGGGCTAAACTGAGACCTTGCTTCAAACAGAAACAAACATACAGAAAACACTGCAAGGCACTTATAAGGCATGATTTTCAAGAGTGTTTTTTTTGTTATTATAGATATATCTGTCTATATCATCTATATCTATGTCTCCCATCCAAGTACTAACCAGGCCCAACCCTGCTTAGCTTCTGAGATCAGATGAGATTAGGCGTGTTCATAGTGGTATGGCATAGACTATATCATCTATATCTATATTTATCTATATATAGAAAGACTATAGCACTTGCTGGCCTGGAATTCTGTGGTGCAGGATGTCCTCAAACTCATGCCAGTACTCCTACCTCAGCCTCCCCAAGTACTTGAATCACTGGCATGAGCCACTATAGTCAGCTTTGTAGAATTTTATTTGTTTCAAATTCTTTTTTTATTTATTTATTTATTTATTTTTATTTTTATTTTGGAGAGAGACACAGAGAGAGAGAGAGAGACAGAGAGAGAGAGGGAGAGGGAGACAGATAGAGAATGGGCACGCCAGTAGTCTCTCAGATGCTGTGAACGAAATCCAGATGTGCGCGCCCTCTTGTGGGCAAGCGCGGCATTGCGCCCTTGCGTCACTTTGCATCTGGCTAAATGTGGGACCTGGAGATTGGAACCAGGTTCTTAGGCTTAGCAGGCAGGTGCCTTAACCGCTAAGCCATCTCTCTAGCCCTCAAATTCTATCTTATTACACTACTAATCTCTCATGAATATTCATGTTTCTCAATGTTTTCATATTTGAGTGAGCCTTATTACACTTAATAATTTTTAAAGCTTCTAAGTATGAAAATGCATTTAAAGGGCTGGAGAGATGGCTTAGTGGTTAAGGCGCCTGCCTCCTAAGCCTAAGAACCCTGTTCCAATCTCCAGGTCCCACGTTTAGCCAGATGCAAAGTGACGCAAGGGCGCAATGCAACACTTGACCACAAGGGGGCGCGCGCATCTGGATTTCGTTCACAGAAGCTGAGAGACTGCTGGTGTGCCCATCTCTATCTGTCTCCCTCTCCCTCTCTGTCTGTCTCTCTCTGTGTCTCTGTCCAAAAATAAATAAGATAATAATAAAAAAAAAAAAAAAAGAAAATGCATTTAAAATTGGATACAGGGAGCCCGGCATGGTGGCACATACCTTTAATCCTAGCTCTCAGGAGGCTGAGGTAGGAGGATCACCATGAGTTCGAGGCCACCCTGAAACTACATAGTGAATTCCAGGTCAGCATGGGCTAGAGTGAAACCCTACCTCAAATCAAAACAAAACAAACAAAAAAAACCCAGCTGAGTGTGGTGGTGCATGTCTTTAATCCCAGCACTTGGGAGGTAGAGGTAGAAAGATCCCCATGAGTTCAAGGCCACCCTGAGACTACATAGTGAATTCCAGGCCAGAATGGGCAAGCATGAGATCCTACCATGAAAAACAAAAAACAAACAAACAAACAAAAAAATTGGATACAGGGCTAGGGGCTGGGGAGATGGCTCATTGGCTAAAGGTTCTTGTTTGCAGAGCCTGCTGGCTCAATGTTCAATTCTTCAATATCCCTGTAATGCCAGATGTACAAAGTATATCAATGCATCTGGAGTTTGTTTGCAGTGGCAAGAGGCCATGGCATGCCCATTCTTTCTCTCTCTCTCCTGACAAATAAATAAAAAATATATATGAAGACATAAAACTGTATACATTTTTGACAAGGAAAATAAGTGGTCTGAAGCCTCAAACTCATGGTGTTTCTAATGTCCTCAGCCTCCTGAATACTAGTATTACTCATTATTAATATTATGCAGAATACTATATGTAAGTTTGAGACAAATGCCAGTTATGCTTCTTAACAATATTTTCAGCTTAATTTAAAAATCTCAAGTTAATACTCCTTAAAATGTATAAAATTATTTCAAGTGGTTACTTTTTGAAATAATCAGCATTTCTAAATAAAAAGGCATGGTTTCCTCATATTTCCTAGGTTCCTGTGCTCTCATTTATTAGGGTGCTTATCTGAAATTTTCACCTAGCCAAACTTGGAGGAAACATAGAATAAACTTTATATTTGGAACTTGGAAGATGGATCACCTGTTAAAGGTGCTTGCTTACAAAGTCTGCTGGCCTGGGTTTAATTCCCATGCCACTCACATAAGCTGGACACAAAAAGTGTCATAAGCGTCAATTCCCAGCACTGAAGAAAAACAAAAACCTATTAGAAATCAAAGGTTCTTCCCAGAATTGGCTCTTTCTACTCTAGTATTTCTCCTGAATTTCTGAGAAAATGTATACTACCTGTGTGAACTGGGACAAGTTACTTTACTTCTCTGTGCCCAGATCCCCTACCAACAAAATGGGAGTACCAATAAAACTGACTATCAGCAAGCAGTTCCTACAACATAGGCTTGTTGCAGGACCCACGTGTTTCAACTCCTGTATGGCTGGGTGCCAAGAGCAATGGTCTGCTTGTGGTATTTGTTGTGATGAGGATGACTGATGATGAATAGAGCTATGAGTGGACTGGCTGATTCCTGTATTGAGTCTCCCTCACTGTCCTTGGAGTTTAGAGACTCCACACATGTGCAAAAGAGACTTCTGGACAATGGCACTGAGTCAACTGGAAAGAAGTCATTTCCCTGCTAAAGCAGGTGATGGACAGATGTTCTGGACCAATCCAAGGATAGAGCTCACAGGCAGACACCTAAAATGCCATTTCTAGGAAGTCTGAAGCTTTCCCTTTTCTTACGTATATGTATACACTCATGTACACATGCATGTCTATGTGGAGGCCAAAGGAAACCTCAGATGTCATCCTCAGAAACACCAGATACCAACTTATTTCTGAAATAGGGTCATTAATTTGTCTTGGAATTCACAAGTTAGGCTAGACAGGCTGGCTACTCCTACCTCAGCCTCCCCAGCACTAGAATTACAGGCATGTACCACAACACCTGGAATTTTTACATTGGTACTAAGATTTGAACTCAGGTCCTCATACTTGTGAAGCAAACACTGACTGAGCTATCTTGCCAGGCTAAGCTTTAGCTTTTTGAAGAGGGGCTATTACCACTCAGTGTGCCCCTGGATGAACAGCATAAATTTTTCTGGAGGTTTCTTAGGTATACAGGATCTCAGGGTTGTCTCAAGTCTACCAACTTGGAACCAGCCCCTTAAGAAGTTGCCCAGCATATTTCTCTAGATATTAAGGGTGGAAAAGCAAAGTGCAGGGAAATGGATTCAGTGAACCTACTTTATTGCTCCACTGGACTGTACATATGCAGTAGCCAGGACTTGGGTTTGCTTTATTTTTTTTTTTACTGTATCATTCATATTTAGAATCATGTGATGTACAGTAAGTACTTGTGAAAATCCCACAGTAGATGCATAGATGAACAAGTGCATAGATGACTATGTGAAAGGATGGCTATAGGGCTTGGAAGCCTTACTGCCTGGTTTGTGGTTCTTGGTGGATAATGCTGGGATATCCCAGCAGAACACAAAATGGTCCAAAGAGACCAATTACTTTGTGGTATTTAATTTTCTGCCAAGATGGAACAAAATTGGCTTGAGAGCTTTGAAAAGTTTAATTTCCTGGAAGGGCTGATCTTGTGTTTTTTGTGTGTCTCCACTGTCATATTCAAGTGACCCCCACACTTAGGTCAGTGTGACATGGCTTGTTCTGATGTACTCGTCACCAACAGTGACCCTCACTCCTCATCTGGGTGCTCACTTTCTAGGTCCTGCACACACTGGGTACCCTTTTCTGGTGGGGACAATAGCTTGGAGAGCACACCCTCTTCCAAGGCTTTGAAAATAAGAATGTCATTTGCCTATTCCTAGACTTGCCAGTCATTATCAGACTTGCATGTTTCTAGGCCCACTTTACAGGAGGGGCTTTGTGCCCTATACAGAAAATCTGGCCAAAAGTCGATGGCCAGTAGGTCCTAGCCTACGACCATGGTTATTCTAAAGGGACAGCATGACTTCTAAGTATCTATAATTGTTCCCATAGATTGGTACTGCTTGAAGCCTTGATCACAGAAGTTTATTACTACAATGGGCAGTGGTTCATGCAGACATGCATAGTTGGCAAAATTACTAAGAATAAGTTATGATTGCATGCTCAGTCTTAAACAAGACATCTAAACCACCCCCTATAAGGCTCAGGGAACCTCATACAAGAGACCAGAGATAATGTGAGAGCAGGAGGATTGGGAAGGGGGCTGTGAAACACTATCTTCTGGTTATGACATGGCCATTACATTCATGAACTCTCAGCAGCTGTGGTTTCCTGCATAAGACTGAGCTTCCCAATACTGCAGCATTGATGGAGGAAAGATTCATGAGACACCCACACCTCCCAGAATAGCTAATGGTAACTAATGGTTGCTGGGAGAATTGACCAGTGGTGTAGCCATTGGTAAGTTGTCCATTCTAGAGTAAATAACCTTTCACTCATGATCATGCAAACAATGCTATTTTTAACTCAATGAGTTAAAAAAAGGTATGAAAATAAGATGGGAATTAATAGAGAAGAAGAAGGGTATTAATGGGAGGTGGAAGGACATATAAGAAGGCATTCCTCATTTCTCAGGGCTTCCCTTGAGAAGTTGCTGAAGACAACTCTTGCCTGAGAGGCAAGGTCACTGAGAAAGCAAGCTGGTGCTGAGCAGAAAACCTTCTCCCTGTAGACCAGCCAACTGAAAGCTGGAAAAAGCTGCACTGCATGCAGCCATATGGGAGACAGAAGTCATCAGCAGTGAAAACAGTGGACACTGGAAAATTCAAGTTTGGCCATACAGGCTCAATGACTGAACAGATGCAATAGTGGCATGTCTACTCTTGGGGTAACCAACTGCTCCATAATTAGACTGAAGGCCCTCTCTATGGGAGGGAATACATACCTGGTACTGAAAAACCTAAGCAAAAGTCTATGGCAGGGGAGGTCATGAGCCTTAGGGGTATAAAGCCTGTGCTTGTCTGGTTAAATGTATATGTTATTCCCACCAAGCTACCCTGAAAACACTATGCTTAACGTTCATATTCACATATTAATGCTACTCTCACTTCTGATTAGGGAAGCTTCTCTTTTTAGATGGCGATGACCACTGGGATGACCCAAAAGGCAACATAGTGCTGAGAAGAAGGGATGGAGGAGTGCGCATCTCTGAAACACCTCTGTCACACCCTCCAAGGCTCAGGGACCATTGCGGAAGAGGGGGCGGATAGAATGGAAGAGCCAAAGGAAGGGTATGACTTCTTACAATGCAACTGCCCAGAAAGAAATTGGCCTCGATATCCATGACCTTGCAGTGCCTAGCAATACCTCTGCAAGACCCTCAAAATAGAAGAAAAAGATGATGACATCAAATTAAAAGAGAGACTAATGGAGAGAGGGAGGGGATATGATGGAGATTAGAGTTCTAAAGTGGAATGGGGGGAGGGGAGGGAAATATCAGGTGTTTTTTTTTTTTAGTAAGTATAGAAGTTGTCAATAAAAAAATAATAATTTAAAAAAAGAAGGCATTTGGGGAGAATAAAGCCAAAATGCATTATATACATGTATAAAAAATGCCAAAAAAGGAAAATAACATTTTAAGTGGCATAAGCATCTGGTGTTCATTTTCAGGAGCAAGAGGCCCTGGAACCCCCTTCCCCATACACACACATGCAAATAAAATTTAAAAAGAAACTTTATGTATGTGTATATGTTCATAACACATTTATAAAACAGTCCATTATGAGAAAGTATATATATAATTCTTTAATCATGTTTGCACACAGATGTGATATGTCATACTTAGTTTTCCTTTTGTGTTTTGGATGAGGTTGACTATTGCTCCCTTTTGTTGTAGAAACATCATCTGAGAGTGGCCAGGAGGAGTAGTATATTATTTTGTCACCATCCCTTTAGTGATTGGTGCAGGGATTAATATGTAAGCCATAGCTTCTTAAACTGTGAGTCACAACCCCCAAGGTTGCGTAACTGAATGTGGGTATCACCAAACATTAGACAATGAAAGCATTCTGAAGACACAATGACATAATCTAATTGCATAGGTGTACTGAATCCAAGGTGCTTCCGGTGGTGCTGCCCACATTGCACATGCACCTTACTGCAGTTTTTGTCTGCTGTTACATGTACGTGGTGACTACACATGCCATCATGCTATGAAGTGCCAATAAATGCTGCCTAAAACAGCTGAGATTTGAGTTATGAGTTGTGTTTTTACGGTACATACAGAGTTTTCTACTCCTATAGAAACATAATAGCTTAATTCAAGAGGAGAAAGATTTATTTTACTGCTGTTTTTTATCAGTATGTATCAAACTGGTATACCTATGGATTATATTGTGTTAGAATGTTTAATTTAAAAAATTGCTGTTTGAAGCCGGGCGTGGTGGCGCAGCACTCGGGAGGCAGAGGTAGGAGGATTGCTGTGATTTCAAGGCCACCCTGAGACTACATAGTGAATTCCAGGTCAGCCTGAGCTAAAGTGAGACCTTACCTTGAAAAAAAAAAAAAAAAAAAAAAAAAAATTGCTGTTTGAGTTTCTGACTCAAGTTTCATAAGAAAATCATTACATGAATTTTGGCTTGGAATTAGGACAGAATTTCTAGCCACTTCTAAAATGGAGCTGAACATACTTCTTCCATTTTGTACTATGAATTTATGCAAAGAGCCATTCTCAGCATGGATGATTATAAAATAAAACTACTGAAAATTTAGTGAGTTCTGGGAACACCATGATAATCAACCAGTGCCAAAGATCCATATGAGTCACCTTTATGTGCATTGTTTTGCCTATGCTGTCTATTATGATAAACATGCTCACCTCGCCTTTTGTGATTTAGTGCTGCCACTTGACCCTAGTTACTCCGAGATCCAATTAGACCCATTGTATCTAAGTCACCTAATGCAGCAACTGTGTTTTCCACTTTGATGTCTTCTTTACATAA
This sequence comes from Orientallactaga sibirica, assembly GCA_036365145.1. Lineage (NCBI taxonomy): Eukaryota > Metazoa > Chordata > Mammalia > Rodentia > Dipodidae > Orientallactaga > Orientallactaga sibirica. Next base: position 3,137,070 of record JAEOAD010000020.1, read on the forward strand.
AAGACCAATGATTGGGCACTTTAAGTATGCTGGTGCTCCCCTCACAAATCTGTTTCTTATAGCCTTAGAGAAGGGCACATCTTCTGGATGCTTCCATTGTGGAGCAAAAGTGAGTTTACATGGCAAATCCACTCCAGCATTCCAAATTCTCTGAGCCTTTTATTCCCTTCATCAACATAATTCCAAGGGATATAAGACAGCTTGAACTCATTCACAGTGGGCCATCTTTGGATCCATACTTCAGCCAACCAATCAAATAAACTCTTGGCACCTCTTCCAACTGCATGAGTTGCAATGTTAAATCTAAAGGCTCTGCTCAATGGGCTCATTTCCATAAATTCAGCCAGATCTAATCTCATATTTGTTCCTCCATCATTCCACACCCTTAAGATCCATTCCCACACATATTCCGCATGCTTCAGCCTGCACAAGTTAGAAAACTCCTGAAGTTCTTTAGGAGTGTACCTTACCTCCTCTCTGTCTCACTTTCTATCACTCCTTAGTGATAGTCTGGTTATAGGCCTAAAAGTAAAGATGGGTGGGCACTGAGAGGCATCAGCACCTTCTGCTGATTCCTCAGACAAAGAAGGATTAATTCCCTCAGGCAAGGGTGTGGAGGGTAATACTTCAAGGGGTGGGGGTAGGGATACAACTGCTGCCAAGGGAGGGGAGGACACATTCTCATGCAAAACAACTTTTTCAGAATCTGAGAGTTCAATGTTTCCAGATTCTTCAGGGTCTTCCCACACATCACCATCCCAAATCATAGGTTACCACTCTTTTCCAAACAGTGCCTTCACTTTAACTTCTGATAGCTGGTGAGGCTGGGATTTGAGTTTATGTTGCAAGTTATCCAATCTTACAATGAGAGCTTACAATGAGAGGGTTTAGTTTTCTGCAATTTGAGCCCTGTTCTGGCTAGAGAGGAAACTCTCCTCAGGGGCACCCTTAGAAACCTTCAGACTATGTATGTGGGACTTACGCTTGAAATTTTCCTTTCTGAGATTCTATTGTTTCCTCAATAGTTTGTCTAGAGATTCTAGATGTAACCAATCAGCATCATCATTTGTCTTACTCTTTCTCAAATATTCAAATGTTTTAAAAACAGAGTCACTAAATTTCTTGCTCTTCACAAGGAGTCTCAAAACATGACTCAGGATCACCAAATACATCTATCTCAGGGAGTTCTTTAAATAGTTCACAACATGGGTTATTAGTGCCCTCCTTATTTCCAGTAAAAGTACTCTTCTTATTACCAGTAAAAGCGCTCTCCTTATTACCAGTAGGGCCTTTAGTAGCACTGAAGTTGGAGAGCCAGCGCCAGATAGCACCAAGCCCACTAGAGAAACCCATCCTTACAATTCTGTTTCTCTAGAGCCACTCCTAATACCACAATCTGTATTAGTCTGGGCTCTCTAGAGGAACATAACTGATAGAATGAATTATATTAAAATGGAATTTAATGGATTAGCTTATGGCCATCTGTGGTAGTTTGAATATATGTCCCCCAATATATTCAGTGTTTTATTAGTTATAGTTTGCATCTGCAATCACCTTGCTAGAGGCAATGTCACTGGGGGCTGGTCTTAAGGTGTGGTGATGGTTTGAGATTCCATTGTAAAGATATGCAAAATGTGCCTAATAGGAGTTCCTGAAGTGTGCTGTGGCTTTGGGCAGTAGTTTTGTGCTGTGTACCTTTTGGGCTGTGGCTTGTTCTCTGCTTGATCCTGTGAAGACAGGCCAGCTTTTTCTGCCATTATTGAACTTCCCCTGGATCTGTAAGCTTCAATAAATAATATCCCTTCCTCCATGATGGTGCCTGGTCTGGAAGTTCATCTCAGTGAACCTGAAGCTGTCTGCTACACCATCCAATAGCAGTTGTAGGCCAGAGAATCAAGGAACCTGGTAACTGCTCAGTCCACATGGTTAGATGCCTCAGCAGTCCCAATCCATCAGTTAAGGCCTGTAGGCTTCCTGAGGAGCCACTGGTCTTCAATCTACACTGGAAGGGACCAAGCAGTCAAGTGGAAGGAAGGGGTTCTTTTCACCCAGAACTTCCTTATATCAAGTCCCCATCTGAAAGGGGCTACCCACTCTGGGGGAAGGGCTCACTCTGGGGGAAGGACTTCCTCCTACACTTAATCCTTCCTGGAAGCAACCTCAGAGAAAGGGATTTCTGTGGATTACTAAACAGATCAAGTTGACAACACCTTAGCCATCACACTAATCAACTCTGAAAAGCACTGAAGTTGCTCTATGTCATTGTCAAATATTTAGCCAATTTAATTTATTATGTAAAAATAAACAAGTAAATTGATGTTTTTAAATTTTTTTATTTTATTTTTGGTTTTTCAAGGCAGAGTCTTGCTCTAGCCCAGGCTGACCTGGAATTCACTATGTAGTCTCAAGGTGGCCTTGAACTCACAGAAGTGCTCCTACTTCTGTTTCTTGAGTGCTGGGATTAAAGGCATGTGCCACTATGCCCGGCTTGCTGTTATTTTGTTTTTAAATATTTTTTTACTTGAGAGAGAGAGAGGGAAAGAGGTGGGAGGGGGGAGGAGAGGGAGAGAGAGAAAGGATGCATGCACCCAGGCCTCTAGCCACTGCAAACAAACTCCAGATGCATGTGCTACCTTGTGCACCTGGATTATGTGGGTACTGGTGAATTGAACCTGGGTCCTTAAGCTTCATAAGAAAGTGCCTTAACCACTAAGCCATCTCTCCAGCCCATGTTATTTTTAATAAATAATTCTATGTATACCAACGAATTGCTTTAAAATAAATTTATTATTTATTATCAGTAAATGTTTGGATTGTATACCTGAATATATATTCACAAACACTTCCCAGGCAAAAAAGAGTCATGACTGAAGAATTTAAGAAGCCCTAATATAATCTGTGGTAGTTTGAATATATGGCTCCCAATATATTCAGTGTTTTATTAGTTTATAGTTTGCATCCTCAGCCACCTTGCTAGAGGCAATGTCACTGGGCCTTAAGGTATGATGGTGGGTTTGAGATTCCATTGTAAAGATATGCAAAGTGTGCCTAGTGGTAGTTCCTGAAGTGTGCTGTGGCTTTTGGCTGTAGTTTTGCTCTGTGTGCTGTGTGGCTGGGGCTTTGCTCTCTTGCCTGGTCCTGTAAAGGCAGGCCAGCTTCTCCTGCCATTATGGAACTTCCCCTGGATCTATAAGTTTCAATAAATAATATCCCTTCCTCCATAACTGTGCCTGGTCTGGAAGTTCATCTCAGCGAACCTGAAGCTGTCTGCTGCATAATCCAAGACCAGATGATCAGAAGCTAGTAGACTTTAGGTAGAACTATGAGAAAGAGGCATTTTCTTTCTGTTAGGAAAGGTAGGATGGCACTCTGTGTGTCTAGAGTGACCAATAGTAAACACTGTGATTACTTGGAGTATGTGCATGGATAGAGAGATACAGAATCCTAATAACAATACCTAAACATCTGAGTCCAATGGTTCTAGGAAAGCTAGTCTCCTACACTTTTATTAGAATCTTTAAATTCTGGTTACTCTACCAACACTCCTAGCACCCCTGTTTTGATTCTGAAACATTCCTCACAGGCTCATGTTTTGAACACTTGTTCCCCAGCTGGTGGTGCTATTTTGGGAGGCTATGGAACCTTCAGGAGATGGAGCCTAGCTGTTGAAAATAGATTATTCCAGGCAGGCCTGGTCCAGTATGATGTGAGTTCTCTCCCTACATGCTTTTGTCACCATGAACTCTACTATGCTTTCATTGCTATGATGGACAAAGACATTCTCTGAAACCATGATCCAAAATAAATCTTTTAGAATTGTTTCTGTCCAGCATTTTTTTTTGCCATAGTGATCTGAAATTGCTTTTATTTTACACAACTGTATGAACCCATTGTTTTCCCTCCTTCCTCAAGATTTTTGTAATTAGAATACCAAAGAAATAGATTTCTATTTTAAGAACCTTTGCCTCTTGACCTGTGTGTGAGAGACTCAAGCTTTTTCTTGCTGTATGGCAACAATTGTCCTATGGTGTTGAATTGCTAGGAAGATGTTTAAAAGAACAGAACTGTTTATGTCTGAGTATTAGCTAAATTTAAAATCAAGGTAGAGTTATTGCTCTTAGTGATATACTACTTAGTCAATGAGTGTTTACTGAGCTCTACTAACATTTGGGATAGAATAGTGAGCAAAACACATAAAAATATCCATGGACTGTTCAAGTTAATAGTCTTGTATTGTTCTGGAAGGCTCAATATCCAGAATTCTGGGTCATTTTCTAGGCCAGGTGGCATTTAGGAAGACTATTCCTCTGCTTGAAATGCTTTAAGAGGATTCCACTGTACTTAAAATCTAGAAACTATAGAACATTAATTAGTCTGTGTGCATACTTGTCCAAAACTTTACCCAGGGATTTAGATTCCTGGGTCATGCTAGCTTATACTAGTCACACCAGTATGCTTCTCCTGTCTTGACTATCTTTCTCTTGTCTCTCCTCCACCTTACAATTCACTTTGCCTGGTCAGAGTCAAATGATACTTCTTCAAAGAGATATTCCCTACTCATCCCTCCAAAGTGGATCTCTTTAATATATCCACAATAAATTATTAAATATGTATGTACATATAGTTAGTGTGCATTTACTACCTTTTCTGTCATTGTAAATTCTGTGAGGTCAGAGATTATAGATGTTTTGTTCACCACCAAATTACTCAGTGCTTGGCATAGGGCCTAGGACATTGTACAGATGTAAATATATTTCTTGAATAACTATGTGGTTTGACCTCAGGATCTTTAGAAGTAGCCTCAACTGTCTCAATCCTTATTATGAGTCTCAGGCCTTCTAAGTCAAAGACCCTAGTCCCCTTCTTTAAATGCTTATCCTACGGTCATGCTGATACAACAGTCATCATCTATTTATGTAGTAGGTTAAGCTTCAGGCACCAAAGTGGGAAAGTGACTGCAGGGACCTGATGAGATAACAGGAACCAAAACAGAAACACCACTCTTATATCCAGAGCTTCCCAGAACTAGAATTGAAAGGCGCAGGAAGATATCCAAATCTCATTAGCCCTTACTGGTGGTGAATCCTAAGCTTGAGTATGAGCATAAGAGACTCAGGTTAAAAACATGAAAGCTAATAGTGAGACTGAGAATGCAGGCAAGTGGCTGCTTCTAAGTTGTTTATTTGAAATAAGATGTGTGTGAGTTAGCAGTGGTTTATACAGCTATACCGCTACACAGCTATACATGCTGACAGCTTAGCATAGAATGACTAGAACACCTGGAGAAGATTCATTGGAACCAACCATATGATGCTAAGAGAGTCAGGGGGAGGGGAAGTGAAATTCCCTGACATTCTGACCCTGCCTGTTGTTTGTTACTGCACCTATTCCTATCATCTGGCACTCAGTTTACTTGCAGGTGGATTCTGAACAGTTCCTGATTCTTTCTTTCAGTCTTCAAATCTGCTTAGAATTAAGGAATTATTTTTTCTCCCCAGTATCTCATTTTGAAGGTTTCAAATATAACTAAACTTAAAATAATTTTACTATGACAATCAAATATCTGCCACTTAGATTCTGTCATTAACATTTCACCACATATATTTTGTCCCCTTATTTTGCCTTTTTGGTGTGTCTGTGTGCACCCACACGCACTCACACATATGGACATATGGAAGGCAGAGAACAGCCTCAACTGGCAGTCCTCATCTTATGCCTTGTTTGAGGAAAGCACTCTTGTGTACCACTGTGTTCTCCAGGCTATCTGGCCTCTCAGCTTCTGGGGGATTCTGTTTCTGTCTCCCTGCTTGCCAGGAGGCACTCAGGCTAGGGAATCTAGCTGTTTATGTGGATTCTTGGGAATCCAGATTCAGGTAATGACTTTTTTTTTTTTTATTGACAACATCTATATTTACAGACATTAAACCATATTTGCCTCTCCTACCCCCATTCCACTTCAGAACTCCACTCCCCATCATATCCCCTCCCTCTCTCCATTGGTCTCTCTTTTAATTTGATATTTGATGTCATCATCTTTTTCTCCTATTATGAGGGTGTTGTAAAGGTATTGCTAGGCACTGCGAGGTCATGGATATCGAGGCCAATTTCTGTCTGGACAGTTGCATTGTAAGGAGTCAAACCCTTCCTTTGGCTGTTACATTCTTTCCACCCCCTCTTCAGCAATGGACCCTGAGCCTTGGAGGGTGTGATAGAGATGTTTCTGTGCTGGACAATCTTCTATCCCTTCTTCTCAGCACTATGTTGCCTTTTGGGCCATCCCAGAGGTCATCACCATCTAAAACAGAAGCTTCTCTAACCAGAAGTGAGATAGCATTAATATGTGAATATGAACATTAAATGTAGTGCTTTCAGGGCAGTTTGGTGGGAATAATATATACATTTAGCCAGACAAGAGCGGGCTTTATACCCCTAAGGCTCATGACCTCCTCTGTCAAAGTCTTTTGATTAGTCTTTTCAGTACCAGGCATGTATTCCCACCCATAGAGTGGGCCTTCAATCCAATTAGGGAGAAGCTGGTTTCACCCAGAGCAGACATGCCACTATTGCACCCATTTGGTCATTCAGCCTGTCTGGCCAAACTTGCGGTTTCCCGTGTCCACTGTTTTCACCACTGATGATTTCTGTCTCCCATACAGTTGCATTCAGTGCAGCTTTTTCCAGCATTCAGTTGGCTGGTCTACAGGGAGAAGGTTTTCTGCTCACCACCAGCTTGATTTCTCAGTGACCTTGCTGCTCAGGCAAATGAGGTCTTCAGTAATAGGGTCTTACCATCTGTTTCTCAAGGGAAACCAAGGCCCTTGACAATAGCCTGTAATGTTTTGGAGGCAACAGGGATCTCCCTGGCCAAAAACTCCCTAGAAGGTATCCCATCCCCAGCACTAAAAATTATCTAGTAACAGTCTATAGCTTCTGGATGTGCCATTATTCAAAAGAGTTGGTTTACATAAGTCTTATTCAGAATATCTTGAATTTTGATTGACCCTTTCCCCCTTCTTTTACACATTCTCTTCCCCTGACCTCACTTAGGCCTTTCCCCTGCCTATAATCTGTTCTTCTATTTCATATATACAATACCATCCCCTTAAGTCCTTCCTTCTCCTCCCTACCTTATAAGCTTTTTCTAGCTTATTGGCCTCTGCTACGAAGTTTTGGTTCCAGCTCACACACAAGTCTATACATTTGTAACTAGGATCCACATATTAGAGAGAACATGTGATGTTTGGCTTTCTGAGTCTGGGTTACCTCACTATAATCCTTTCCATATCCATCCATTTCCCTGAAAATTTCATCATTTCATTTTTCTTTACCACTGAATAGAGCTACATTGTGTAAATGTACCACATACTTATTATCCACTCATCTGTGGAGGGACATCTAGGCTGGGTCCATTTCCTAGCTATTGTAAATAGAGTAGCAATAAACATGGTTGTACAAGTATCTCTAAGGTAATAAGAAGAGTACTTTGGATATATGCCTAGGAGTGCTATAGCTGGATCATATAGTAAATCTATTTTTAGCTGTCTCAAGAACCTCCACACTGATTTCCACAATGGTTGGACCAGATTACATTCCCACCAACAGTGTAGAAGTGTTCCTCTTTTTCCGCATCCTTGCCAACACTTATTGTCATTTGTTTTCTTGATGGTAGCCATTCTGACAGGAGTGAGATGGAATCTCAGAGTAGTTTTAATTTGCATTTCCGCTATGGCTAAGGATGTAGAACACTTTTTAAGATGTTTATATGCTACCTGTATTTCTTCTTCTGAGAACTCTCTATTTAGTTCCACAGCCCATTTTTTTAACTGGGTTGTTTGATTTCTTATTGTTCTATTCTTTGAGTTCTTTGAATATTCTGGATATTAATCCTCTGTCAGATGTATAGCTGGCAAAGATTTTCTCCCATTCTGTAGGTTGTCACTTTGCTCTATTCACAGTGTCCTTTACTGTGCAAAAGCCTTGTAATTTCATGAGATCCCAGTGGTTGATTAGTGGTTTTATTTCCTGAGCAATTGGGATTATATTCATAAAGTCATGGCATATGTCATTACGTTGAAGGGTTTCCCCTACCTTTTCCTCTAGCACTTTCAGAGTTTCAGGTCTGGTGTTAAAGTCCCTGATAAACTTGGACTTGATTCTTGTGCATGGAGAGAGACAAGGATCTATTTTCATCCTTCTACATACAGATATCCAGTTTTCCCAGCACTACTTGTTGATGAGGCTATCTTTTCTCCAATGAATATTTTTGGCATTTTTGTCAAAAATCAGCTGGCTGTAGCTGCCTGGATTAACATTTGGGTCTTCTATTCTGTTTCAATGATCTACCTGTCTGTCCTTGTGCCAGTACCATGCTGTTTTTGTTACTATGGCTTTGTAATATAACTTAATATCAGTTATGGTAATACCACCAGCCTGATTTTTGTTGCACAAAATTGTTTTGGCTAATTGAGGTTTTTTGTGCTTCCAGATGAATTTTAGGATTGTTTTTTCTATTTCTGTGAAGAATGCTATTGGGATTTTAATGGGGAGAGCATCATGAAGGCTAACCCTAATCTTGTCCTGCTTCTCTCTCTCTTCTCTGTCTCTCTCTCTCTTCCTCTCACTCTCTCTTTCTACCTCTCCTCTCTATACTTACTTCCTCTTTTATATTATCTATCTTTTTCTTCCCTCACCTTTCTAGGTGCAGAATTAAAACTCCCAGTGCCAGCACAGTGTTAACTTCCACAATGAGCCCTTGATCTGAGACACCTACAAGGTCCCCCCCCCAGCCAAAAAAAAGACAGACTTCTGTCAGAGTTCTTGGTGACCCAACAAAGGTTAATGGTAAGACCCTACTGTCGAAGATAGCATACATGTGTGAGACCAAACACAGAGAGACCTGGCCAGAATCTGGAACAGGGTCAGTCCCCAGACAGTTAGCTAGTCTAGTACCAAAGGGTGCTACACAAGCAACTGGGGGAAAATGTCTGACATTGGTCCAAACATCTTGCAGACTGAGATACCCAGTAGGTAACAACCTGACGTAATGCTCATACAAGTGCAGTAGTGGCAAACAGCCATGGTGGGTAACCAACTGCTCTTGATTTGGCTAATAGATCCACTCAGTGGAATGGAACACATTGCTGGAACTGGGAAATAAGTCAAAAAGCAGGTACACAAAACGAGCTCAGTCTCCAAGTTCAAGAGACCACCAAATGTGGGCTAGAAGAGAGCCAACACATATAAAGTTCTCTCCAAAACATATATGGGTCATCCCTTCTATCTCATACTAAATTCTCTCTCCGTTGAAGAATTTGCTTATCTCTTTTCAGATGAACAACGAACCTGATGGGAGGATCAGCTAATTGCGCCTCACCAGGGCCCCAGCTGAAACCATAGAACAACACAGGGGAAGGACAAGAATACAGTGTTCATGGTGATCATGACACCAGAAAATGGCTGAGGGAGATAAACACAGAGAACATCCAACTCCAACTAAGCCAGATATCCAGAGACACAGAGGCCCCCAAAACCTCATTACTGAAGCCAAACAAAAATGACCCCAATGTGGCTCAGGGAAACTTGCAGAAGAGGGGGTGGAAAGATTGTTAGAGTCACAAGTTGGGGCACTAAGCACAGAGACTGGGGCCAACCCCCCAGAACTCTTGACCACCCCCACAATGCACGATCCACATTCCCCATTGATGAGGGTCCCTTTGGAAGAGGGAGGACAGGGAGGAGGAGAATGGAACCAATACTATGAATGTAAAATCAGAATAATAGAAATAATAAAATAAAATAAAATAAATTCATAAAAAAAGAAATTATAAAAAAACTTTAAAAAAATGTGTAGATTGCTTTTGGTAAGATTGACATTTTCACAATATTGATTCTTCCAATCCAGGAGCATGGGATGTCTTTCCATTTCCTTGTGCCTTCTGCAATTTCTTGCTTGAGTTTTTTAAAGCTCTCATTATAGAGATCCTTCACTTCCTTGGTTAAGTTTATTCCAAGGTTTTTTTTTTTTTTTTTTTTTTTTTTTTTTGAGGCAATTGTGAATGGGAGAGATACTCTGATTTCATCCTCCGCATGTTTGTTGATAGTGTATAGAAAAGCTACTGATTTCTGTGTGTTTATTTTGTATCCTGCTATCTAGCTAAAAGTGTTTATCAGCTCTAACAGTTTGCTGGTAGAGTCTTTAGGGTCTGTTATGTATAGAATCATATCATCTGCAAATAATGATAATTTGATTTATTCCCTCCCAATTTATATCCCTTTTATCAGTGTCTCTTGCCTATTGCTATAGCTTAGACTTCCAGTACTATATTAAATAGAAGTGGGGAAAGTGGACACCCTTGCCTTGTTCCTGAATTTAGTGGAAAAGCTTCAAGTTTTTCCCCATTTAGTATTATGTTGGCTGTAGGTTTCTCATAAATAGCTTTTATTATGTTGAGATATGTTCCTTCTATTCCCACTTTTTGTAATCCTTTTACCATGAAGGGATGTTGTATTTTGTCAAATGCCTTTTCTGCATCTATTGAGATGACCATGTGATTTTTGTCCATCAGACCATTTATATGGTTTATTACATTTATGGATTTGCATATGTTGAACCATCCCTGCATCTCTGTATAAAGCTTACTTGGTTGGGCTGAATAATATTTCTGATATATTCTTGTATTCTGTTTGCCAGTATTTTGTTGAGAATTTTTGCATCTATGTTCATGAGGGAGATTGGTCTGTAATTTTCCTTTTGTGTACTATCTTTGTCTGGTTTGGGGGTCAGGGTGATGCTGGCTTCATAGAAGGAGTTTGGTACAATTCTTTCCTTTTCTATTTTATGGAAAAGTTTGAGAAGTAGCCATGTTAGTTCTTGCATGAATGTCTGGTAAAATTCAGCAGTGAATCCATCTGTGAATGGACTTTTTTTAGTTGTGAGACTTTTCATGACTGCTTGGATCTCTGTACTTGTTATAGGTTTATTTAAATGGTTTATCTCATCTTGATTTAATTTTGGTAGGTCATGTGAATCAAGGAAATCATCCAGTTCTTTCAGATTTTCAAACTTAGATATATATTCTTAAAGTATGTCCGTAAGTTTTTCTGAATTTCTTTGGTATCTGTTGTAATGGTGACTTTTTCATCTCAAATTTTATTAATTTTTGTCTCTTTTCTCTTGCTTTTGGTCAGATTTGCTAAGGGTTTATCAATCTGGTTTATTCTTTCAAAGAACCAACTCTTTGTTTCATTAATTCTTTGGATTTTTTTGTTGGTTTCTATTTCATTAATTTCTGCCCTAATCTTTATTATTTCTTCCTGTCTACTGATTTTTGGTTTGCCTTGTTCTTCTCTTTCCAAGGCCTTAAGGTGAAGCATGAAATTGTTTATTTGTGAACTCTCTAATTTCTTAATATAGGCACTTAGAGCTATAAATTTCTCTCTTAGAACTGTTTTCATTGTGTCCCAAATGTTTTTGGTATGTTGTATTTTCATCATCACTTGATTCTATAAATTTATTTATTTCCTTTTTAATTTATTCAATGACCCATTCATCATTCAATAGTGTACTGTTTATTCTCCATGAATTTCTGTATGTTCTGTAGTTTTTCTTGTTGCTGATTTGAAGTTTAATCCCATTGTGGTCAGATAGAGTACAAGGGATTATTTCAATTTTCCTGTATTTGTTAAGATTTCATTTGTGTCCTAATATATGGTCTATTTTAGAGAATGTCACATGTGCTGCTGAGAACAATGTATATTCTTCTGCATTTGGATGGAATGTTCTGTATATATCTGTTAGGTCCATTTATTCCATGACATCATTTAATCCAGATATCTCTGTGTTTATTTTTTGCTGGGATGTCCTGTCAAGTGATGAGAGTGGGGTACTGAAGTTACCCACTACTATTTTGTTTGGTGTTATCTCTGACCTTAAGTCTAATAGTGTTTGTTTGATGAAATTGGGAGTCCCCATGTTAGGAGCATATATGTTTAGGATTGTAATGTTCTCCTGTTGGAGTGTTCATTTAATCAGTATAAAATGACCTTCTTTATCATTCCTCACTAATGTTGGTTTGAAGTGTATCCTGTCAGATATTAGGATAGCAACCCCTGCTTATTTCCTAGGACCATTGGCTTGAAATACCATTTTCCATCCTTTCACCCTAAGAAGGTTTCTGTCTTTTATTAAGAGGTGAGTTTCCTGGAGGCAACATATGGCAGGATCCTGCCTTTTAATCCAGTCTGCAAGCCTGTGTCTTTTGGTTGGGGCATTGAGACTATTGATATTAAGAATTATAATTGAAAGATATGTATTTATTCTTGCTATTCTTCTTGTTTTGTAGTGCTTCCTGTTTTCCCTTTAATCACTTGTTTTAAGTTTTAAGAGTTTAAGTGGTCTATTTTTTCCTATTTCCTCCTATGTGTGTTTTGCTTTGTCTTCAGTGTGAAGGAGTCCTTCTACATCTGTAGAGCTGGTTTAGTTTTTATAAATTCCTTTAGCCTGTTTTTGTTGTGGGATGTCCTTATTTCTCCATCAATTTGGGTAGATAGCTTTGCAGGATAAAGTAATCTTAGTTGAGAGTTTTTATCTTTCAGAACTTGGAATGCATCATTCCAAGCCCTTCAGGATTTTAAAGTTTGTGTTGTGTAATATGCTGTGATTCTGATGGGTTTGCCTTTGAAAGTCACTTGCATTTTCTCTCTAACTGCTTTCAATATATTTTCTTTGGTTTGCATGCTTAGTAGTTTAATTATAACATGGCGAGGAGAGGTTTTTTTTCTAGGTTTTGTCTGTTTGGTGTTCTAAAAGCTTCTTGCATCTGCATTGGCATTTCTTTCCCAATTTGGGGGAATTTTTCTTGTATGATTTTGTTGAAAATGCCTACTAAAACTCTGGATGGAAATTCTTCTCCTTCTACTATTCCCTGAATTCTTATGTTTGATCTTTTCATAGTATCTCAGATACTTTGGAACTCCCATTCACACCTTTCTATTAGATTGTCTTTCTCTTTGTTGGGCTGTATTAGATCTGCCACCCGGTCTTTTAGTTTAGATATTCTGTTCTCTCCTTCATCCATTCTACTAGTGAGACTTTCCACAGAGTTTTTTATTTCACTGACTGTGTTCTTCAGAGCTAGGATTTCAGCCTGGTTTTTCTTCAGTATTTCTATTTCCTTACTCATGTCCTGTAATGTCCTTTTTATTTCATTAAGCTGGTTTCCTGTGTTCTCTTTAAGGAATTTGTTTTCTTGTTTAATTCCTTTATTTTCTTCTCTGATTTGTTTCATTTCTTCTTTAATTTCTTTGAGTATAGATAACATTCTTTTGAAATCTTTGTCAGGAATTTCCTCTAAAACAGTCTTATTGGTGAACATTTCTGCTGGATTTGTAATTTTTGGTGGGATTACATTGTCTTGATTCCTTGTGCTTCTTGTATTATAATGTAGTGACTTTTGCATCCTGGACTGATTTGATGCTTAGGTTTTCTACTTCTCTGCAGTGTTCTTAGATGTGGTGATCCACATTTATATACTTTCAGGATATGAGTTTAAGGTGCCAAGTGTAGCTCTAGTATCCCAATCCAACCATGGAAGTAATCCTAGGTATTGAGTTTGCTTGCTAAGCAAGTATTTTAGTGGACTAGGCAGAACAATATAATGGCAAATTCTAAACTGCAACTGAGCAATATACACATTCAATAAAAACCAGCACAGAGTACACAAGTGTGGGGATTAAAACAGATAGACTTATAAGGCCAAAATCCCCAAGGGTGTGTGTTGCTCTACACCCTTAACCCTGTCAACTAGGAGGTAGAGTATCTGATCTAAATTGGGTTCCAGGTCAGCCTGGATCTGCCCCCAATAATGACAGAAGCAAAAGACAAAGGCTCTATAATTCTGAAAGCATTAAAGGCAGCAATATTCAACCCCCAAGTACAGCTTATTTAAACATGGTCAAGCCAACCAAAAATATGTAACACATAACCTGCTGTGATATGGAAAGAGAGATTAGCACTTCCAATGCAGGCATATGTACCTTTTTTTTTTTTTTTTTGTCAGTCAGCCTCTTTACCTTTTGGTGTGTCTTCCAATCTCACCAGTGCTGAGTGCCCACCTTGATCTCTCTGTGTTGTGCTGTGGAGCTGGAGCTGGGCTCAGCTGTGCTGGATGCACTGCTGCTGGGGGCTGAATGCTGGAGGTTAATGGTTCTGATGGTTGGAGGATGGGAGAGTTCAGGAAGTCTGTAGTTGCTCACACAGTTCCACCTGTATCTCTTTCAGTAGCTCTTTAGTTGATCTCAGCTGATTTCCTTTAGATTTCTTGAGTCTGCAAGGAGGCTGATGAGGCTGGAAAGTCCCCTTGTTTGGTCTCTGCTGCTCTGCGTGCCTGCCAGTTAGTGCCTGGCATGAGAAATGCAGCCCTCATGGTTCGGCCTGCAAGCTCCTCAGTGGGATTCTGGCCATTTTCTTCCTTTCTGGTGGATCTTGGTCTCTCCTGCTTCTCCACTGTGTCTAAGAAAAACCTGTACTTCTGCACTTTTCAGAAGAAGAGTGTATTTTGCTGTGGTTTTGCTTAAATCCCTCCCTGGGCTAGTTTGGCATGGCTCCTATGCTGCCATCTTACCCAGAAGTCCCAGGTAATGACTCTTGTACAATAAGCACTTTATCCACTTAATCATCTTCTCAGCCCTTATTTAGCCTTTTATCTACCTGTTACAACATTTAAATTGTTTTTTAAAAAATGAATTCAGATTTCACTATGATCCTCAGGCAGGTCCCAAACTCCTAGGCTCAAGTATTTCTCCTGTCTCAGCTCTTGCCTTATATCTTAATTTTTCAGGCTTTTATTGTGAAGATAAATTGCATACATTGCTACATTTTCCCTTAACCCTTCAGAGCTTATTAACAGACTTCAATATTTTATTACCTTTGTTTTCTTATTTTTATTTATTTTTTAATTAATTAATTTATTTATTTGAAAATGACAGAGAAAGAGGCAGATAGAGAGAGAATGGGCATGCCAAGGCCTCCATCCACTGCAAACAAACTCCAGATGCATTTGCCACCTTGTGCATCTGGCTTCCGTGGGTCCTGGTGAATCAAGCCTCAAACTGGGGTGCTTAGGCTTTCCAGGGAAGTGCTTAACTGCTAAGCCATCTCTCCAAGCACTTAATACCTTTTTCTGATAATGTAAATTTAACATAAGATAAATTACAATTATTCTGTATACATTCCAAATCCTATCACCATATAAATATCCACCATGCATGCAAATTCCTTCATTCCTTTTCCAAGTCAATCCCTGCTACAACCTGTAGAGGCCAGAGTTGTTCTGCTTTTTGTTCCATTTTGTTTTCTAAGATAGTTTTAAAATACTTATTTACATCAGTTGATGTCATTAAGGAGCCTTCAAATAATCTTTCTCCAGTTATCTATTTTCATGACTCAAATAGAAAGAAGATTGCTTCCAAAATTCAAACTCAACCAAAACTTGAAAAAAATTAGTATAAAAATGCCATTGTCCACTTCCTAATCATCCCCTGTGAGGGCCTCATGTAATGTTATTTAACTCACCATTTCTCAGGGTGCACCAGCTACAAAATTTAAAAACAGGATGACAGAGTAACAAGGTCATAGTAACAAAGCAGTATTTCTCTGGTTATCACTTCTGCCCCTTCCCACTCCAAAGTCATTAGCCTTTAAATTCTAACCACTACTTTCAGTGACTCTCCTTGCATGTCCCTTAGGAGCTTACTAACAGTTTAAATCACTCCTTTACACAGGCACTCAATCATTACCTTTCATGGGACAAACAAATACTTATGCTGAAAGTCTCAGCCTGAAGATGAATAAATTTCCTTCAGTGTCTTATGTCTCTCTTATAAGTTGAACTTTGGTGATCAAGTCTTCTAGACATGCTCAGACATATCTGGTTTTTCAATGGGTTCATAGCTTAGCTTAGTCTTGGTGTCATATTACTATACAACTATTATATTTGGCAACTAATCCAAAAATATTAGTGTTGCAAGCACTAAATCAAGAGGCAGATTATGTTAATTCATTTGCCATACTTTATTCACTCTTCACACATGTTAATTATACCAGATCCCTTTCTCTTTCATCCTCTCAAGTAGCCTAAACCCCTGAGGTACTCACCTGGCCCATGGGCAGCTTCTGGGTCCTGCTCTGTGTGCTCCACTCTGTGCAAGGCTGCTGAGGGGGTCCCACAGGCTGTGCCTTCTCGCAGTGGGTATCAACACAGAGAGGGACATGGAGCCTGCCTCTCTGCGTTGATTGATAGTGTTCTGAGCTTTTGCTGGGGTT
Source organism: Orientallactaga sibirica (assembly GCA_036365145.1). NCBI lineage: Eukaryota > Metazoa > Chordata > Mammalia > Rodentia > Dipodidae > Orientallactaga > Orientallactaga sibirica. Next base: position 3,153,391 of record JAEOAD010000020.1, read on the forward strand.
TTTATACCCATTTTTTCCTCAGTCACCCTGGATGCTGATAGCCACCTTAGGGTTAGCTCATTCGCATATCAGCATGCAGCTGGTCTCTGGTCCTGGCCCCTGGTTGCTATGGTGATGTTGTTGCTGCCGGATGAGTGCCTCATTTTTACTTAGACTATTGTTCCTAACATCCCACCCCCTGATGCCCCAAGCCTAGGGGGATGAAGGGGCATCACAATCCTCAAAAAGTTAAAGCGCAGGCTGGAGGGATGGCTTAGCGGTTAAATGCTTGCCTGTGAATCCTAAGGACCCCAGTTTGAGGCTTGATTCTCCAGGACCCATGTAAGCCAGTTACATAAGGGGGCGCAAGCATCTAGAGTTCATTTGCAGTGGCTAGGGGCCCTAGCACATCCATTCTCTCTCCCTCTCACTTCCTATTGCTGTATTTCTCTCTCTCTCTCTCAAATGAATGAATAAAAAAAATATTTTTTAAAAAAAGTTAAAGCACAACACATTGCAAATCCATAGTAAATTTGAAAAACACAGCAAGCAATCATATTATAACACCAATTTAAAACAACTCAATGTGTCACATTATGAGGGTGATTTAACAGTCTATATTCAATAAAAGACTGTTGGTACAATTTCTAGGTCAAATAAGCCAAAAGTTGAAACAAACAAAACTTAGCAAAAGGTTGTATGAGCTCCCTTAATCAATATTCCTCCAAAGATCTAACAGGAAGTGGTGGTTCTTATCAGTAGGTTCCTAAGAACTCCAAGACTAATTTAGCATAATGGCAACAGAATCAGGGTCATGTCTAATCATCAGTTGGATCATGGCAGGATACATATAATGTCTATTGAAATCTGACCATTACAACAGGTACTTGGCTAATCATTGGCTAATATGTACTGCCAAATTGTTGTGAAGGATATGGCACAAAAATAAAGTAGGGAAGGAATTATTTTGTTCATGTCTGATATCAATAATTACCAACCATCTCCGTTTACAAAAGTAGCAAGTAGATAGTGGGTTGTATCCTATCAATCAATGCAATACATGAATATATGTCTAGTCTCATAGTCCAAGCAATGTTTCCAACATTCTCTAAAAAAATATATCTCCCGTACGGACAGGAGAAAACCTGTGTTTGGAAATATATTTCATATTGGGATGCTCCAATGGAGTTTTTTTTTGTTTTGTTTTGTTTTTTGGTTTTGTTTTTTCAAGGTAGGGTCTCACTGTAGTCCAGGTTGACCTGGAATTTGCTGTGTAGTCTCAAGCTGGCCTCAGATTCACAGTGATCCTCCTACTTCTGCCTCCAGAGTGCTGGGATTAAAGGTGTGTGCCACTATGGCTAGTTTCAATGGAGGTTTTATGGACTAGCTGGTCTTATCAATGATGTTGTGCAATCCCCATCTGCAAAAGAAAAACAATATTCTCAAACAAATAATTAGTAGAACAATGCAAGCACATACATAATGAAGTTGTTTAATCTAGTGAAATGGGTTCCAAGTCCAAATACATGTTGTATCCAGACATGCCAGCCTTCCCAGTGTGTCCAAAAAGGTTTAATGTACAATTTTATGAAACTTAGAGACCCAGGCCAGAGTGTCAGCATGTAAGACATGTGCCACATGAGACACATGATTGACCCATTTATCATATTTTTGAAATATTGTTTGATAGTATTTTCCATGTTGGTAAACTGTCTCTGGTTATGTTGTAAGAGGTCTGTTAACTTGTATAGAGGCTTCTGCTTCCCTACAATACCTGATGTTGAATTGATCAGCTTCATATGTTGTGGAATCAAAGACATGAGAAAGTGGTATTGTCATCATGGAAATACAAATCATGGAATTGGTCAAAAAGTTGGTGGTCACTTTATGTGTGTTAGAAGTCAAATGACAGACATCCATAAGGATGATGAGTATTCCCAAGATCTAATGTTGAAAAAATAAGTAGTGAGGTTAAATGGCATAGTTCCACAAACTGAGAATACAACATTACCTAGATCATTCATGATGTCACAAAAGATGGTCAATGAGACTTATGAAATCTGCAATTCAGTAAGCAGAGGTTTGGTGGCTACATAGGTATTAGCCCTAAGAAGTAAAGTATCATCTAAAAGATAGTACTGGGGTTTGTTAGAAATGTTCACACAGATGTGTTTGTATAGTTTGGACAAATGCATTGTCAACTTCTAGGTAATTGATTACACATATAACATTTTCATAATATGAAGTTTTGCCACCATCTGGAATAGATTTAAATGTTGGGGTTTCTGAACCCATGTCATTAGTGAACAAAGTGTTCAATTCTATTTTTAGCTTATTCATAAGTAATTGAAATTGCATGCAACTTGTGTTGATTTGGTATCTTTAACAAGTGTCAATAAATTGTTCAGAAAATCACAGGTAGACATCACATATGACTTCATAGATTCCTGTAATAGCTATACTTCATTCTGCATTTGAGTGATGAAAGCATGAAAGTCTGTAGAGCATCTGATAACACTGTAATTGTTTGTGTCTGTTCCTCTGTCAGGTGTTTAATATCTTTGATAGCTGCTTGTATGGGTGTCATCATAGCTGACGCAATGCTAGCACCTAAAGTTACAACCATTATGAATGTGCCAACTGCCAAGAATTGAAGTGGCTTTCTTGTTGACCATCTATTAGTAGAAGAGTTGGAAAATATTGGAAGAGGCTGTTCCAGGCACAGCTCCTTAGGTGGCGCCCAGTCCTTCAAACTAAAAGTCACTATAATGTTTTTGTTTCTTTTTTAAAAAATATTTTGACCGCGGGAGGACTGCCCAAGCATTCTTGGGTTTGGCGCACCTTGGCCTCGACTCCCACAACTCCTGGCAATCGCGGAGACTTTGTGAAACATCCAAAGGCAGAAAAGCTGTGACACTTTTGGTCTTGGGGGCGGGGGACAGGGGGTGGGGTAAAGGGACCCAGTGGGATGCCCATCACCTGGCGGGGGAGACAACAATGTGAGCTGGACACTCGCCCTGGAGGAGCCTCAGCGTTCATGGAGAGTCACTGATTCCACCAGGAACTTAGAGTACACATCTTAATAAACCATAATAAGAGGACTTCCATCTGCCTAACCTCACCTCACCTTACAGGGAAGTAAAAGCAAGACCCTTAAGCTTTAAGAGATTTTTTCAAAGGGTTTGCTGCCTCTTGCACACTGCCAGAGGGAGGTGGTGGATAAAAAAATATGGAAACCACTGATTCCCACACTCTAGGGCAGGAGCCACTGCAGGTTAGGTCCTGCTGGGCCCGTGTGACCCACATCACCAGTCAGATCCCTCCCTCACCAGCCAGAGCCCTGCGTGGCCCCTCTGAGCCATATCAGGTCCTGCCAGGCCTGACTGACCGGTCAGATCCCTCTCACACTGGCCAGAGCCCCATGGCCCATCTGAGCCACCTCAGGTCCTGCTGGGTCTGACTGAGTGGTCAGATCCCTTCCTCACTGACCAGAGCCCTGTGCAGCCTGCCTGAGCCACATCAGGTCTCAGGGGGCCTGCCTGAGCCACATCAGGTCTCAGGGGGCCTGCCTGAGCCTCATTGCTAGTCAGATCCCCTCTCCCTGGCCACAGCTCCAATAGTGGTCAGGTGCCTCCCTAGCCTTTCTGAGCCCCATCGCCAGTCAGGTGCCACCACTCCCCCTCCCAGGGCAGATCAGGTATCCAGAGAAGTAGGCCAGTGTTCCCACCCTACCCTGCCTGAGCTCAACTAGGGTGGTTGTGGTCCCCTACCCCTCCCACCTCCATAAGGAACACATGCCAGCAGGCCAGTGTCCCCCACCCCAGCCTGTCATAACTCCAGGGGCCACCACCCTGGCACTCACCACTGTGCCCCACCCCACCCCAGGGCAGCAGGCTAGTATTTCACACCCTAGGCTTTCTGAACCATTGTGATGGGCAGACTACAATGAAAAAGGAATAGCATGGAAAACCAGATACAAGTAAATCCAGCTAGACTATCCAGTCCCACAATGGATGCCTCAAATCAAAGAATAGAAGGGACAATAGAATCAGAACTCCAAAATGAAGAGACAAACTATGCAACCCTGGCCAAGCAAATAGCACAACGCTCAGAAACTCAACAAAGAGCCAATAATTGTATGAATGTTATCCTTGCTAGATTAGACCTAATAGAAAAGAACCAGGAAGGGCTCCAATGACAGTTAAATGATCTGAAGGAGAATGGAAAAAAAAAAAAAAAGAGGTCCTCAATAACCAGCTGGCTAAAGTTCAATGAACACATTAAAAAAATGCAAGGATAAACTCCAAGAAACATTAAGAAAGTCAGAAAATGACACAAAAAGGGAACTAGACAGAAGGATGGAAACTATACATATAAAAACAGTAGAAAATATGAACCAAATTGAACAAGCCCAAAATTCTATAGAAGCTCTTAAGAAGAGAGTCAGTCAAGTGGAGGATAGAAACTCAGAACTGGAAGACAAAACAGAAGAAACAGTTCGTGAATCCAAAAATTTCAACAAGTTCAAAAATTTCTGTGAACAGAACATGAGGGAAAAGTGGGACACCCTTAAGCATCCAAACGTTAGGATCATAGGTATACCAGAAGGGGGAGAAACACAGACCAAAGGAATGGAAAGCTTATTTAACAAAATAATTGAAGAAAACTTTCCTGCTCTCTCAAAAGAAAATCCTATCAAGTTACAAGAAGCTAGAGGAACTCCAAACAGACTGGACCAAAGGAGAAATTCTCTAAGACACATTATCTTTAAGACTCTAAACATCAAGCACAAAGAGAAAATCCTAAAAGCAGCCAGGGAGAAACAACACATTACATTTAAAGGGAACCCCATCAGAATTACCTCAGACTTCTCAATGGAAACCCTAAAAGCCATAAGGGCCTGGAATGGAACACTGCAAACTCTAAGAACCTATGGCTTCCAATACCAACTACTTTACCCAGCAAAAGTATTCCTCATAATAGATGGTGAAAGAAAAACTTTCCACGATAAAACTCATCTTTACAAGTATATTAACCCAAAGCCAAACCAATAGTGAGTGCTTTAGGGAATTCTTCACACAGAAGAAACAAATAACCAATCTCAAGTGTCCCCAAGAAGCAGTCCACATTAAAAAAAAAAAAAAAAAAAAAAAAAAAAAAAAAAAAAATCCACAAAGACCAAAAAAACACCAAACCACATAATCCACCACAATATGGCAGGTATTAAATCAAACCTCACAGTTATATCTCTGAATATTAATGGCCTTAACTCACCCATCAAAAGACATAAGCTAACAGGGTGGATCAGAAAACTAGACCCCTCAATCTTCTTTCTTCAAGAAACCCACCTCACCACTAAAGACAGATACCTCCTCAGGGTAAAAGGGTGGAAAATGATATTCCAAGCAAATACAAACAAGAAAAGAGCAGGCATAGCTATACTTATATCGGATAAAATAGATTTCAAACCAAAAGTAACCAAAAAAGACAAAGAAGGCCACTTCTTACTTATCAAGGGAACAATCCAACAAGAGGATATCACAATCATCACTATTTATGCACCAAACACAGGTGCACCACAATTCATAAAGCAAAATCTACTTGGCAACAAAACAGAAATAACCACCAACACCATCATAGTCAGGGACTTCAATACTCCACTATCAGCAATAGATAGATCATCCAAACAGAAAATTAATAAGGAAGTAAGAGAGCTCAACATCACCATACAGAAACTAGACCTAACAGACATATACAGAACATTCCACCCAAAATCTACAGATTACACATTCTTCTCAGCAGCCCATGGAACCTTCTCTAAAATAGATCATGTACTGGGACACAAAGCCTGCCTCCATATTTTCAAGAAAATTGATGTAATTTCCTGCATGATATCAGACCACAATGCTGTAATGCTAGAAATTAACAACAAAAAGTATGCCAGGAATCCCTCTAGCTCCTGGAAACTGGCCAACACCCTTTTAAACAATAAATGGGTTGTGGATGAAATAAAGAATGAAATTGCAAAATTTCTAGAATTCAATGACAATGAGAACACATCATACCAAAACTTATGGGACACAATGAAGGCAGTCCTTAGGGGAAAAATCATAGCACTAAATGCCCTCATAACAAAAATAGAGTGATCCCAAATCAATAACCTAACCACCCACCTAAAGGCATTTGAAAAACAAGAAGAAGCCAACCTGAAAAGCTCCAGATGGAAAGAAATAATTAAGATCAGAGCAGAAATTAATGAATTGGAAACTAAGAGGACAATTAAGAAAATTGATGAAACAAAGAGCTGGCTCTTTGAAAAAATTAACAAGATTGACACACCCCTGGCCAATCTGATCAAGCAAAAAAAGGAAATGCTTCAAATTAACAAAATTAGAAATGAAAAAGGAGAGATCACAGCAGACATATGTGAAATATTATTAGGACTTATTTCAAAAACCTCTACTCCACAAAACATGAGAATATGGAGGAAATTGATGAATTCCTAGACATATACCACCTACCAAAGCTAAGCTCTGAAAAGATTAATCTCCTAAACAAACCCATCACACCCTTCAAGATTGAAGAGGTAATCAAACACCTCCCCAAAAAGAAGAGTCCAGGGCCAGATGGTTTCTCAGCTGAATTCTATCAAACCTTCATGGAAGAACTGAAACCAATTCTTCTCAAACTGTGCCACACAATTGGAGAACAGGAAGAGATCCCCAACTCCTTCTATGAAGCTAGTATCACCCTAATTCCAAAACCAGTCAGAGATGCCACAAGAAAGGAAAATTATAGACCCATTTCCCTGATGAACATAGATGCAAAGATTCTGAACAAAATTCTTGCAAACTGAATTCAAACCAAATCAAAAGCATTATCCACCTTGATCAACTAGGCTTCATCCCTGGAATGCAGGGGTGGTTCAACATATGGAAATCTGTTAATGTAATATACCACATAAACAAGCTTAAACACAAAAACCACATGATCATTTCAATAGATGCAGAAAAGGCCTTTGACGAAATACAACATCACTTCATGATCAAAACATTGGAGAGAATAGGTATGGATGGCCCATATCTCAACATAATAAAGGCTATATATAAAGCTCCTAAATCCCAAGTAATTCTTTTTTTTCCTTTTTTAAAATTTATATTATTCTGATTTTACACTCATAGTATTGGTTCCATTGTCCTCCTCCCTGTCCTCCCACTTTCAAAGGGACCCACATCAATGGGGAATGTGGGTTGTGCATTGTGAGGTTAGTCAAGAGTTCTGGGGTGTAGGCCCCAGTCTCTGTGCATAATGCCCCAACTTGTGACTCTAACAATCTTTCTGCCCCCTCTTTTGTGAGTTTCCCTGAGCCACATTGGGGTCATTTTAGTTCTGTTTCAGTGATGAGGTTTTGGGAGCCTCTATGGGGAGAGACTGAAGGAATTCCCGTTGAGATCAGGAAGAAGGCAGGGGTGTCCACTGTCACCTCTGCTCTTCAACATAGTGCTAGAAGTATTAGCTCAAGCAATAAGATAGGAGAAAGAAATCAAAGGGACACAAATTGGAAAGGAAGAAATTAAGTTAGCCCTATTTCCAGATGACATGATTCTATACATAAGTGACCTGACAACTTCCATCTCAAAACACTTAAAGGTGATTAGGGCCTTCAGCAAAATAGCAGGAAACATGATCAATGCACAAAAATCAGTAGCCTTTCTGTATGCAAAAGACAAAGAGACAGAAAAAGAAATAACTAACATTGTCCCATTTTCAATTGCAACAAAGAAAATAAAATACGTTGGGGGCTGGAGAGGTGGCTTAGCAGTTAAGACCTTTGCCTGCAAAGACAAAGGACCTCTGTTCGATTCCCTGGTACCCACGTAAGCCAGATGCACAAGGGGGTGCATGCATCTGGAGTTTGTTTGCAGTGGCTGGAAGCCCTGGTGCGCCCATTCTCTCTCTATCTCATTCCCTCTCACATATAAATAAATAAAAATTAAAAAATTAAAAAAAAATACCTTGGAATAACATTAACTAAGGAAGTGAAAGACCTATACAATGAAATCATAAAAACAGTCAAGAAAGAAATTGAGGAGGTCTTACAAAAATGGAAAGTCCTCCCATGCTCCTGGATTGGTAGAATTAACATTGTGAAAATGACAATCTTACCAAAAGCACTATATAGATTCAATGCAATGCCGATAAAAATCCCAACTTCTTTCTTCACTGAGATAGAAAAAACTATGTCAAAATTCATATGGAAAGGCAGAAGGCCTCGGATATACAAGCTCATCCGCAGCAAAAGAAACACCTCTGGAGGCATCACCATACCTGATCTAAAGCTATACTACAAAGCCATTGTAATAAAAACAACATGGTACTGGCATAAAACAGGAATATAGACCAATGGAACAGAATAGAAGACCCAGACTTTGGGTCAAGTAACTACAGCTACTTGATATTTGACAAAGGCCCTACAAATGCACAATGAAAAAAGACAGCATCTTCAACAAATGGTGCTGGACAAACTGGACAACCATATGTAGGAAAATGAAACTCAACCCACACATCTCTCCATGCACAAAAATCTAGTCCAGATGGATCAAAGACCTTAATATAAAACCATAAACTTGCTACTACTGAAAGAAAAAATAGGAGGAAACTTCCACGAAATAGGAGTGGGAAAAGACTTCCTGAACAAAACCCCAGCAGCCCAGGAAATTAAACAATCACTCAACCATTGGGATCTCAAGAAGCTGAAAAGCTTTTTCACTGACAAATATACTATAACCAAAGCCAGAAGATTACCCACAGAATGGGAGACAATTTTCACCAGCTATACAACTGACAGAGGCCTAATTTCTAGAATCTACAAAGAACCCCAAAGCCTAAACAATAAATCATCTAACAACCCACTCACAAAATGGGGCAGAGAACTGCACAGAGACTTCTCAGAGGAAGAAATACAAATAGCAAACGCACATTTAAGAAAAATTTCAACATCCCTAATCATCAGTTTTATTCCTAATTTTAGTAGAAATGCTTCAAGTTTTTCGTCATTTATATTGGCTGTAGGTTTGTCATAAATAGCCTTTATTATGTTGAGATATATTCCTTCTATTCCCAGTTACTGTAGGATATTTACCATGAAGGGATGTTAGATTTTGTCAAATGCCTTTTCTGCATCTATTGAGATGATCATGTGATCTTTGTTTTTTTTTTTTTTTGGAGAGAGACAGAGAGAGAGGGAGAGGAAGACAGAGATGGGCACACCAGCAGTCTCTCAGCTGCTGTGAATGAAATCCAGATGCATGCACCCCCTTGTGGTCAAGTGTGGCATTGTGCCCTTGTGTCACTTTTGCATCTGGCTAAACATGGGACCTGGAGATTGGAACCGCTGGAGATTGGAACGAGTGTTCTTAGGCTTAGGAGGCAGGCGCCTTAACCGCTAAACCTGATCTCTCCAGCCTGATCATGTGATTTTTGTCCTTTAGTCCATTTATATGTGTATTACATTTATTGATTTGCATATGTTTCACCATCCCTGCATCTCTGGGATAAAGCCTACTTGGTCAGGGTGAATGATCTTTCTGATATATTCTTGTATTCTGTTTGCCAATATTTTGTTGAGAAATTTTGCATCTATGTTCATGAGGGAGATTGGTTTGTAAATTTCTTTTTTGTTCTGTCTTTGGTTTTGGTATCAGGGTGATGCTGGCTTCATAGAAGGAGTTTCTATTTTATGGAAAAGTTTGAGAAACATTGGTGTCAGTTCTTCCATGAAGGCCTTGCAAAATTCACCAAAGAATCCATCTGGACCTGGACATTTTTTACTTTAGAGATTTGTTATAAGTACCTGGATCTCTGTACTTCTTATACGTCTATTTAAATGATTTATCTCACCTTGATTTAATTTTGGTAGGTCATATAAATCTAGGAAATCATCCATTTCTTCCAGATTTTCAAATTTAGTAGAATAGAATTTCTTAAAGTATGTCATTGTGATTTTCTTAATTTCTATGGTATGCGTTTAATGATGACTTTTTTAATCTGTGATTTTATTATTTTGTGTCTCTTCTCTCTTTCTTTTTTGTTTTTCTGTTTTTTGAGGTAGGGTCTCACTCTAGCCCAGACTGACCTGGAATTCACTGCATAGTCTCAGGCTGGCCTTGAACTCAGCAATCCTCCTACCCCTGCTTCCCAAGTGCTGGGATTAAAGGCATGTGCCACCACTCCTGGATCTTCTCTCTTTCTTTTCACCAGATTTTCTAAGGGTTTATCAATCTTGTTTATCATTTCAAAGAACCAATTCTTTGTTTCATCGATTCTTTGGATTTTATTTTTGTTGTTGTTGTTTCTGATTCACCATCTGCTTCTATTACCAGAGCTAGCCAATGAACTTGCCTATTCAGGATTCTCTGAGGCTTCATCCAGAAGCAATACTGAGACTCATTACAGACAAACCCAATTTCATAATATAAGTCTTTCCATCTCAGAAGATGAAGGACTGAGAAAACTTACCAACAGGAGCTTGCTAATGACAAGTCCTGGGAAACCTGTAAACTTGGAAGCTCTGAAGTTGGGAAGCCCAACATGCACCTCAATGTTGTTCAGCGAAAGGCTACTGAAGGCCTTACTCAAATCTGGCCCCAAGACCCAGGTTTCCCTGTATACCTAACTCTTGAAGACAGAAATGGGAGGTCCTAAGGGTGTGAGAGTGGGTGGATCTACCTGAAGAGTTCCTTGGGAAAATGCAGAGACAAGGGAGGCCCAAAACTCTCTCATTTATTGGCACATATATGTAACTCCAGCCCTTCCAAGACAAGAAGACTTGGAGCTAGAAGACAGCCTGGGCTCCATAGTAAGATTTCCTCTTCCATCTATATTGTGCTAGAAACTTCATGTGTACAAGGCCCAGCTGTGCTGCCCAGCACATGGCTGTTAGCACTGTTCAGGTTGGACGCCCTTGTGTAACAATATCACATGAATATTTTTTTAAATAGATTAGAAACTGTAAATATGGTTTTACATATTCTCTGGGGAAATTGCTATAGGCCTAGTTGATTCAATTCTTGGTGCCGCTCAAAAAAAAAATTTTTTTTAAGCCGGGCGTGGTGGCGCATGCCTTTAATCCCAGCACTCGGGAGGCAGAGGTAGGAGGATCGCTGAGAGTTCAAGGCCACCCTGAGACTACATAGTTAATTCCAGGTCAGCCTGGACCAGAGTGAGACCCTACCTTGCAAAAAACCAAAAAAAAAAAAAAAATTTTAAACTGGTGTTATATAGCAAATTCCTCAGAATTGAAATATTCTCTCCAGGAGGGAGGAGGAAGTCAAGAAGTCAACAAGTCTCAGAGAGCTGAAACATAAAAGGTCATGAGTACTTCCCAAGGTTATAGTAGCAAACACCTGTTGAGGGGCTGACAAATGTTCTGCAGCAATTTTCTCTGAATTAAAACATTTCCTCTTTAGAGGAGGAGGAAGTCAAGAAATCAAGAAGTCTGAGAAAAAAAACTTAAAAGACCCTTCCCTAAGGATATATGAAAGGTAAACAACTGCTTGGGAGAAACTGACCATCTGAGCTGCCTGCAGGTTGTACAGTGAGCTCCAGAGACACCGCTCCTGTGAGGCATCACCTAAGCTGGGGAGGGCTTTTCTGTGATGTAGCTGCATTTGAGTCATCCATTGCTCCTATAAACAATCCCTCCCCCTGCTCTGTAAGCAACCCCAATAAACTCATTGGGTCACCAAAATTGGTTTTGGAGCAATTGTACTTTGGTCTGACATCTGAGCCTAGCAGGGTGAATAGATGTGTATTTATGTCTCCTGAGGGAAAACGTTTTATGGGACAGTTGGGTTGAGGGCAATAATTCAATTTTAAGTATATTTTTATTAGAGAAAAGTATCTTCACAATAATTTGAAATTTATCAGATTGCATCTATGGCCAAACAGGTATAATAAGGTCTTGTCCAGTGGGAGAGGAAGGAAGAAAAACCTACATTTTGAAAACTAACCAACCATCATCACAATGGCCTTTCATTACTGCAGGATTTCAGTGCCACTTGGTAGACATGACAGCAGACATGTGTGTTTTACTTTTTTTATTATGAAATGTGCTTTATTTATTACTGCTGTGTTTATATTTTTATATTATTTTTATTAACTAATTAATGTTTAGACACAAGTTGTAATATGCCCCCTACCCCGGTCCCCATTTCCCTGTAGGCCCTCTTTAGTAGGGTTATTGGCCTGCTTCCGCTTAAGAGGCTCAGGTGTGAGGCCTAGTGGAACTTTCTGAGCCTGACTAGAGTTTAGCGACCTGTCTTTGGCCTACTTCCGCTTAAAAGTGACTCAGCAAGGCCTAAGCCGAAACTGCCTCTGCCCAGCTACTGCTGATGTGGTGAAATAATATTGGCCCTTACACCTTTTTCCCATCCTGAGACCCACCCTCTTTCTGAAAACTATATATACACCCTCTCATTACAATAAGACAAGTTCCTGCCTCGACATGACTCCCGGATCAGTGTGTTTTGTCTCTACGGTGATTTGGGGAGGGGGAGGGTCTGAGCCGCCAACACCCATCTTCCCGCTCAGCCTCAAGAGGAGCCGCTGGCCCAGCTCTCTCTTCAGCTCTACCTGCCGGGGGAGGGAAACCGGCATGTCATGTTGACATAACATCATAGGTGTGGTTGTGTCTCTGTGAATGTACAATTGACTGTTGTCCCATTCTAATGAAACTGATTGGGGCTGATAAAAGTAGGTGTCATATTGTTTGGAAATAAGGAGTAATAATTGCCCTTGGATATAATCATCATACTATGTGCAATCCACAAATATTTCATAGTAAAAGGTAAACTCTCTGGATACTGCACACATAGAGCTGTAGGATACACCTGGGTTTTGGTAGATTTATATAACCCAGGGGCTGCCAGAGTCATGATACATAAGGTATCATATTCAAGGCCTTTATAATTTATCTGAGGATCAACACCATAAATTGCATAAGGTTGTGGTATCAGGTCAGTAAGGATAATTGGAAATTTACAATGTTGGGTACCCCAGGTCAGAATCTTATGCCAATCTGGTATTGGTAGAAAACTGTCATTAATGACATCCATTACCCGTGAGTCCCACCATTCTAATTTGCCATAATATAACAAATTGGGAAAGCCAGCTACAGATAAAATAGTATAATTAGTTGAGTTTAACCTCGGATATAATCCAAACAGTTACTTGGGGTAAGGAGCCCCATATAGTGACAGGATTGGTGCTCACAACTGTCAATCGGCTATTTAGCTTCCCAATGGGAGTGCCAGGGATAAGCAGTGGAAGTAGCTTGTGGATTGCCAGTTGTCACATCATCTGTGAAGTCATCATAACCATAAAAATCATCAGCAGGGTCAAGCATCTGTTTCGTCCATGGCACAAAGAAAGCTGACAAAAATTTTGTCTCTGCTCCGTATTTGCATGTGAAGGTTTGATCCATATCTTCATTGTCCCATTCAAAAGTGTCTCTGGAGGCTCCCCCATCGTGATGAACTTCCATGATGCATGTGATGTGGACATTAATCTTGCACATGTGTATAACACAAATTGCAGAAAGTTTCTGTGATCTGGTGTCTGAGTTCAGTACCATGGCAATGTAATGGATTTTCATCATGAATATTTGTTTGATCTATATCTTTTGGAGAAGCTCTATTGGGCTATGTTGGGCAGTTGCCTTCCTATACTGTTCACAGTAAGAATAGTACATGTGGTGGCCCACGTGTTGGCATGAGGCATATTTAGCCCAAAAGGAGTGTCTTGCATATGTAACATTAAGACAAATATGGTAATGGCTCCAATATTGTGGGACCAACCCCTCAGGATCCTGTAACCCTGGATGGGATTTAATTGGTATTAATAGTGGTGCCACTGTGGTGGTGATTGTGTTGGCTATGATGTCATTGCCAACAGCCCACTCATCATGAATAATAATAACAATAATAGAAAAGGTCACCACATCCATCCTCCTGGGGCATCTTATTCCATAGGTTTCATATATCATTGTGTAAAGGTGTCTATAATACAGAGGGTGTAATTAGTTATCCATGTATGGGTCCACTGAGTGGTCTTGTTATTTTATTTCTTGTTGCCACAGAAGGAATAGTGCCCCAACAGTGGGATCACTACTTTCAGTGTACACACTATGCCTATGACCCAGCTAATTAGTCCCACTATTTTTATGCTGAATGTCATCCAATGATATCTTTTAATTTTGTCATGCATAGATTGCTTTCCTCCCCCCTGTTGTCCAAACTGTGTTATTATCTCCAGGTGCCATGATTTCCTGTGGGGAGAGAGATTTGTTGGCATCCCACTGTATAATTTTGTGTGGTAAAAACATTACATGTTTATCATTTATGGTAGATCAATGACCGCATGCCCATATACCTCCTGTAAGGTGTTGACTCTGTGTTGTCTATATCTGGAATTTAGCTCAAAACAGATTATTCCCAATGCCTTCTTAAAAGGGGTTTTAACTAATGTCTGGAGTTTATGTTTTAAAAGGCCATTAAAACATTCTACATTTCCTGTTGCTGTCAGGGTATATGGTAAATGCAAGTCCCAGAGTATATCTATTATGTATGCCCATTTTTGTACTACATTCCTTGTAAAGTGAGATCCCTAATCTGAGATAATTAGCATGGGGGCCCCATGTTGTGCAATCCAAGTCCACAATATATAAATGGTTGTGACCTGATTTGGCTTGTCACATGCCTTGGTACTTCCCAAACCTATACATAATTTATGATAGTACATGCATATTGATTATGGAAAGAAGATAAAGGGCCAATAAAATCAATCTGAATAGCATAATTAAATCTTTTAGGCTTGGAGCTATCATTAGGTTAGTTATGCCTACACCTCAACTTGGTTTCAAGATTAGTCCTCCCATCGGGCAATTATTCTTTTGCATTCCTGCCAAGTTATTGGTAGATTTCTGCATTGCAACCATGTAAACATGGCATGTGTTCCCAAGTGTTCCAAAGTCTTATGCAGCTTTATTAATTCCTCTCTATTGATTGGCACCTCATTTTCCTATACTATTTGCCATTGCCTAGGGCATTTAAGTGTTATGTGCAGACCTCTATTATCTACAATCTTTCATGGGGCTTTATCTGTAATTCTTAGAGTCATAATTTGGGCTAACTGGTCTGCTTTACTGTTATGAATACTAGTGGTGTTTCACCTACCCATGTGTGCATCCACATGTATTATAAGGACTTTTATATCTTCTGCTAATTTGCTAATCTTTAGCCAATCTTCCTTAGACTAAATATCCCTGCCATTGATCTTCCAGGTAGTTTGGTTCCATTTAGCTGACCAGAGGGCTATTCCATTAACGGGGCACCATGAGTCAGAGTAAATGCAGATTAACGGCCTTCCTTCCTTTGCTGACTGTTGTAATGCCAGTAAGGCTATGTGTACTTCTGCATGCTGTGCGGACTTTGTCACCCCCTCATCCATCAGGATATACCCATCAGACAGTCTCCAGGCTGCGGATTTCCATTGCAGTTTGCCGCCCCTCCCGCCATGTTTGCAGATGATCTGTTCATGAACCATGCATTCATTTGCATAGGATCCCATTCAGTTGTCCTCCATGTTCCGATAGACGTCTCTTTTTGAGGAGGGGCTTTCATGACGAATGATGGCCTGGGTATAAGAGGTAGCTGTGCCAACTATTCTATCCAGCCAGATGTGTCCCATTTGGCTGACACCATATGGTCTGTAATAAATTCCTGAAGGTACCATTTCCACTGTAATATCTTCAGTTCTGTTTTCGTTGTAGCCAGGGCTTTGCATGGCATGTGCACCCATTCCATCAGGGTCACTGGGGTTCTGACTCTCAGGCATTGATTCTGGATATTGGGGCTAAGCATCCTTAATGCCTAATACAGGGTCCACACTAATATTTTAAAGAAGGAATACTTATTCTCTGAAAATGGAAACCTTTTGCAATAGAATGCCATTGGTCATTTAATTCCCTGTGGGTTTTTTTGTAAAAATGCTCCAGTTACCATAGTTGTTAAAAATCAGTATATCCATACATATGTCATCCTCAAGTTGTATAGTATATAGTTGACAAAACTCAGATATAAACTGGATGTGGTGGCACATGCCTTTAATCCCAGCACTAGGAAGGCAGAGGTAAGGGGATCACCATGAGTCTGAGGCCACCCTGAGACTACATAGTGAATTTCAGGTCAGCCTGGGCTACAATAAGACCCACCAAAAATGAACAAAAAATACTCAGATATACACACACATACTTAATCAAATGCTTGTTGTTGCTCTCCCCATTGGAAGTCAGCAGCCTTTCTGGTGACATCATATAGTGATTTAAATATTAATTGCAAATATGGTATAGGGAGGGTGCCAATATCCAAATAATCCAATCAAATGCTGCATTTGTGTTTTGTTTCCAGGTGGTTTTAAATTAGCAATTTTGTTGATAACACCAGAGGGAATCTCGGGGCCCTCACTAGTCCAAATTACTCCTAAAAATTTAATGCTAGTGTTTGGCGGGGGGGAGTGGACCTTTTTGTTATTAATCATCCATCCATCCACTTTCAAAGTTCTTACTAGTGCATCTAATACTTCCTGTATCTCTTCCTTGGTATGCCCACAAACTATTATGTCATCCACATAAGATAATATCAGGATACCAGGTGAATGTTTCACCTTATTCAGGCTCCACTGCAGACAGACATGCACAATGATTGGGCTGTTGCGGTATCCCTGTGGGTCTCTAGTAAGCTGGTACTGTTTCTTTTGCCATGGGAATGAAGTGTACTCTCTACTATTAGGATATAGAGGAATGCAAAAGAACATGTCTGACAAATCCACCATTGCAAAATATTGTGCATTGAAACTTCTTGTCGCCGACCAATCAGGACACTAATGACACATGCACCACTCTTGTTGCTTGCTTGGACAGAAAACCTTTATTACAAGAAATAGCACAGCTGATGTATCCTATGAAGACCAATCATAACATAGTTGCTAGGCAAGAAAGCTAACTTGGCTGAAGCCGATACATTGATGCAATGAGGATATGCCTCTTAGCCAATCACCATAACTTCCTGTTTACTGACAAGACTCGAGCCCAACGCCCTTTGACAAGGTGCCAGCCGCCATCTTGAAAGGGCAACATGCTGCCATTTTGAAAGGGCAATGTGGATGGTGCGGCCCCGGACGCCGACCGCCACATTTCCCCCTTTTTGTTTATAAACAGCAATTAGCTCCCAAATGCAGTGTCTAAATAGACAGAAGGCATTAACCAACTGGGGGGGAACAGTGGTCTGATTCCTCTAAAGTTCTGACATCTTTTGCAGAGGGGAGGCAAAATTAAGGATGCCAACCTCCATGCTAATCAGACATGTTCCTCAAGGAAGTCAGAAGCAGTCTGAGATGACTTTCCTTTGCAGTGCTTTGCCTCGCACCCAGCTTGGTACCCATTCCCAGTGACAACTGAGACACACAGGTCTGACACCTCATGCGGTTCCCGAAGGAGAGGAGCTGCATGGATCCGTTAAGGGTCCAGCAAATTGCGCCACACTTGAGGAGAAGAACCCATGTTGATGGCAATAAGTGTTCTTGAATTTGGCATTGGCGTGTCTTGCATAGGCACCAGATACAACAGGTGGATACAACACATAGCAAGCCACCTAAAGCAAGAAAACCAAACCAATTTTTTCCCCAATTAATCACAGATTGAAAGAAAGAGGCAATTTGCATTACAGAAGCAACCTCTACACGGGTACTATTAGTAGCAATTATTTGACCCCTTAACGTCCTAGTAAGATTATCAAATTTATGGTCCCAAGTCCCATTGAGATAGCGCAAAAGTTCCCTAGGTAAATTTGCAGCAAGGATCAGGTTATGAAATTCTACAGGCATAATACACAGAGCTGATAGTTGTTGAATGCATCCCACTGACATTAATTGTACAACAATGTCCATCTGTTCTTGTAAGAGATCAACTCGTTGGTTTACTAGCAGAATACCTGCACGCAACTGTTGGTTGATTTCTGTCTGGGTATCCAGGGCCAAAGCAGTCCTCTCAGATAAACTGTTTATTGCTTGGGCCACTGGGATGGCCGTAGCTAGGGCTGCAGCAGCTACCGCAGCAGCGGCAGCAGAAGCTGCAACAGCAGCCACGATAGCTGCAGTAATTCTAAAGTCTCTCTTAGGCCATAGCAACACTGACAGTTCTTACTCTTGAATGACCACAGGAACAGGCAGGTAGGTGGGGACACACATCAGCATGCCCAATGGAAATTGAGTGGCATTCCAGCATTCTGAAAGAAAACAAGAACTCGCTTGACAAGCAAGAGTGTAATTAATAACAATTTGATTGCTCACTAGAAACATAAAATGAGGTCTTACACATATAGGTGTGGATCTAAAGTCGATCGTCAAAAGGAACCTGCTAGGAAATATGAGCCATTATCAAAAGTGGCTAGTTCAGTGGAAAAAGGCACCATGGGTAACCCTAGTGTGGAGTTAGTAGTAAAAAGAGCAGGGAGAAGACTATAAGAATTTGAAAGTGGTAAAGGAAAAGGCCACGTTTTTACAATGCTCCAAAATTGACGAGCTTCACCCTCAGCCCTCTGTAGAGAGGTCAGGCTCAGGGGACTTCCCATCATCCACCACCTTATCAGCATCTTATTGGGCTGAAGTTGTCACTGAGGGTCTCACAAGATGTTCAGGAACCCAAATCGGAGATGAAGCTGTCTGTGGGAAGACAAAAACAGAACCTCAGGTCCAGATTAATACAGGATCTGGCCCACACCACATGACATGAGGGAACTCCTTTTTGATAGGCTCAAAATGACACTCAGCAGCAGAGCGACCATCTGCATCCAAATTCAAAAAATTTAAAATAAATAAAGCAAGATTTAGCTTGTCCTTCGGGGATCTATAGTCCTCCCCTATTCCCCCTTTTTGTTTATAAAGCATATTTTTTAAAGTACGATGAGCTCGCTCCACAATACCTTGACCAGTAGGATTATATGGAATACCTGTGATGTGGGAAATGCCAAAGGTAGCACAGAATTGTTTAAATGACCGAGACGTATAACCAGGTCCATTGTCTGTCTTAATTTGATGAGGGAGGCCCAGAATGGAAAAGCAATGCAGACAATGAGCTATAACATCTTTGGTTTTTTCCCCTGCATGAGCAGTGGCCACAATAAATCCTGAAAAAGTATCAATAGACACATGAAGGAATTGCAATTTCCTGAACTCTGTATAATGAGTGACATCCATTTGCCAAACATGATTAGGCTTAAGGCCTTTGGGATTAACTCCCAAGGATGGAATAGGGAGTAGGGTAACACATCTTTGACAAGACTTAACAATGTCACAGGCTTGTCCCTTAGTAAGATGAAATTGCTTGCGCAAAGTTGAGGCATTTACATGAAATTTAGAGTGAAATTGTTTGGCATTCAAGAAGGCATTAAATATATGAGGGTCTCTAGTGGCAAGATCAGTTAATGCATTCGCGGAGGTCATAGGCCCAGGGAGACCAGAATGGGCTCTAAGATGAGCTATATAAAATGGATTTTGACGACTCCAGATGATCTCTTGGAGAGATCGAAGCAGAGTAGTAATTGAGGAACTTGGGGAAATAAGACCAGTCAACTCTAAATGTTGTATGGCATTGACTGCATACTTGCTATAAAAAAATAAATTGAATGGCACTGAATGTGTTTTGAATACCTCAATCACTACCAATAGTTCTACCTGTTGTGCAGATGTGGTGTTAAATAACAAAGTTTCCGTTTGTTGATTTATAGTAACAGCACCTGTACCATATTTAGATCCATCAGTAAAGACAAGAGTGGCATTGGGTATGGGGAAATTGCTTGTGTTTTTTGGGAAAATTATGGGATGTTCCTTCCAAAACTGAAGAAGAGGGTTAGCTGGAAGGTGATTATCAAAGGTGGCAGAAGTACTGGTATATAAGATAGCCCATGAATTGGAAGAATTAACTAGATATTGTAATTGTTCAGCATTATATGGGGTAATAATTGTAGCAGGATGAAAACCAAATGTGGATAAAGACAGCTTTAGTGCTTTTAGAATTAATTCTGCCATCACTTCTGAATAGATGGGAAGAACTTTATTGGGAGAATAATTAGTGTGGACCCAAAAGAGGGGCCCTTGTTGCCAAAAAACCCCCATAGGGATTTTGTCTGTAGCCAATAAAATAAACAATAATGGTAAGGAGGGGTCAAAACGATCTAGATGGGCCTTCTCCATAGCGGCTTCAACAAGGCGAATAGCATATAACGCTGCTGGAGAAAGCTCTCTCTTAGAAAGAGGGTCGGGGTCTCCTTTTAGCATATCAAATAAAGGGCCAAGTTTTGCTGTGGGCAAATGGAGATATGGTCGGATCCAATTAATATCTCCCAGTAGTTTCTGAAAATCATTCAAGTTTTGGAGAATATCAACTCGAATGGTTATTTTAGCTGGCTTTACCATAATAGATGTTATAATGGACCCTAAAAATGTTTTTGTATCTGTCATCTGAACCTTTTCTACCGCTATGAAAAGGCCCCATTCTTTGAGATATTTTTCCATTAGGGCATAACAAGTAACTAAAATATCTTTGTCTTGGTGAGCTAATAGAATATCATCCATATAATGACAAACCGAAAGTTGAGGATACTGATGACGAAGAGGTTCAATAGCTTTGTGTACATAGATTTGACACATAGTGGGACTATTAGCCATACCCTGAGGCAACACTACCCATTCATATCTTTCATTGGGACCAGAGTTATTAATGATGGGTACTGTAAAAGCAAATCTTTTAACATCTAATGGATGGAGCGGAATAGAGAAGAAGCAATCCTTTATATCTATAACTATAGAGGGCTAATTGACAGGTATAGCAGAAAGAACAGGAAGACCCAACTGAATTGGCCCCATAGGCTCCATAATAGCATTAATATCTCTTAAATCATGCAACAGCCTCCATTTGCCAGACATCTTCCTTATAATAAATATGGGAGTGTTAAAAGGAGAAGTAGATGGTCGAATATGATTGGCTTCCAGCTGTTCCTTAACTAGTTGATGGGCCGCTCCCAATTTTTCTAAAGAGAGGGGCCACTGAGGGACCCATATTGGTTTATCAGATTTCCAGGTTATTCTAATTGGCTCAGTGGCCCCTATTGAAAACCCTGTCTATCATTCTTAGGTTGAATTTGGATCAGTAATGTTATCCCCTCTTAAGCTGTTTCACTGTCTTCAGATCAACAAATGGCCTGATGATATCTCTGCTGATTTTGATCCTCCAGTACTGGAAAAGAAGATCTAAAGTCAAGATCCTTCCACTGTTCAAATTTTGGGTGTGAACCCCAAGCACAAACACCCTGACAGCTCCGGAGAACACCTTCAGTAGGATTATACGCCAGAGGGCATGGGGCATTAGGGGTTAAACGCAATTGGCTAAACTTTTTTTTCTAATTCCTCCCCTGAAAGTTCCAGCTTCTTCTCACTGTCCTGTTTTGAGTCTGAATATCTACTTTCTCTTTCAGATGCTTTATTTGACTGCTCCTCTCTCGCTTCGTCTAAAATTTCTTCCCCTTCTTTTCACTGCTTCTGAATCCTAGGTTTTGGAGACTTTATATGCAACAAAATGACTATGACTAGACACACTGACAACACAAATACACAGCATGAGGTTAACCAACTTTTATACACTAATAAAACACACGAACAAACATACATTAATTGGCTGGCTATCATTCCCTCGTAAGGAATCTTCTCACTGCGTTTCTCTCTAAGGAAACCTTCCGCTATTATTCCCTCGTAAGGAATCTTCTCACTGCATTTCTCTCCAAGGAAACCTTCCGCTATTATTCCCTCATAAGGAATCTTCTCGCTGCGTTTCTCTCTAAGGAAACCTTCCGCTATTATTCCCTTGTAAGGAATCTTCTCACTGCGTTTCTCTCTAAGGAAACCTTCCGCTAATATCTGTTAACAGCTTTCTTAAAAAATTTTTTCATACCCTTGTCTTATACATAGATATTTGCCTCCTTTTTACCTTAAGTTGGTGCTGATAGAGGGTCCCCGTACGGGCCACCAAATGTCGCCGACCAATCGGGACACTAATGACACATGCACCACTCTTGTTGCTTGCTTGGACAGAAGACCTTTATTACAGGAAATAGCACAGCTTATGTATACTATGAAGACCAATCATAACATAGTTGCTAGGCAAGAAAGCTAACTTGGCTGAAGCCGATACGTTGATGCAATGAGGATGCCTCCTAGCCAATCACCATAACTTCCTGTTTACTGACAAGACTCGAGCCCAACGCCCTTTGGCAAGGTGCCAGCCGCCATCTTGAAAGTGCAACATGCCGCCATTTTGAAAGGGCAATGTGGATGGTGAGGCCCCGGACGCCACCCGCCACACTTCTAATTTTGTTAGAAATTTCCTCTATATCAGGTAAAATCACAGGCATGGTTGGTGTTTTAGTGTTTAACTTTTTGTAGTCCACTGTGAACCTGTATTGCCCATTAGGCTTCCTCACTGGCCATACTGGACTGTTAAATGACAAGGATTGGGTGTGTTCAATAATGCCTTTCCCTAAAAGTTTCTTCACATTCTCAGTTATTTTATCATGTCCCCCTTTCAATGGATACTGTTTCATAAAATATTGAGGAACCTTTGGTAGTTCTATTGGTGGCAAGTGCACAGTACTCAGCAGTGCATTGGCCCCCTCTAACTGCTTATATGGTATCCATTGAGGGAAGATTATATTTATCATATCTATCCCTAATATGTCTGTTGGAGTTGTCATAAAAACAGCATTACAAAGTATAGTGGTATCAAACACTTTAAAATTCATTCTCTCTATGGGAACTCTGTGGCTAGTTTGGTGGATGCCTTCAATTTCTATTTCCTTTCCAGTTTCACAGGCTGGAAGGCTAGTTATTATCATAACTTAGCTCCCTGTGTACACCAGAAAATGTGAAACATTGAAGATCGCCTCTTATTTTACAGCATAGCTGTTTATAGGGGAAGAAGTCCAGTGTGGCCCCCTGGGGGATCCCATGATGGGTCTTAGGGGCATCCATGGTCCTTGCTTGCTGGGCATGTCTGATAACATGGACCCCTCTTCCTCTCAGGGGCAATGGTCCCGAAATGATCTGATGTTCTTGAAAACCCTCTCAGGAGCATCGCGTCCCCAGGGGCCTCACCCATTTTTCTCTCTCCTGCATTTACAGAATTCTTGATCGCACCGGGGATATTGATGGTGTCGGGGTGCTACTCATGCCATTAGATTACATTCTTGGACCATAAAGGTGGCTCTTGCCTGCACAGGCTTAGCAGTAAAAGTCACCACCTTATTAGTTTCCAGCTCTATTTTTTGTTTAATGAATTAAATAGCTGCAGCTATAGTCTGGCATGTAGCCAGGGCTGTAGATAGGGTCATCCTCATATGCTGAAGTGCCACATTTATCACTATTTTTTTAAATCCGTGGCATGAATGGTGCCACTTGTGGGGTAATTATCCCCATGTTATAAATCTTAGATAAAATCCCATGGCTTCGTGCATAGTCTCCCATTGCCCCTCAGCTTCAAAGGCTACAAAATTTAAATTGTGGAAGGCATGGACCCACCCAAATGCTACCCAAGCAAACAACGAATGTTGACTCCTGGCACACTCCTCAAGGATCGTGCTAAGACTTTCATAAATATGTGGATAAACATCCATTATGCTGTCCAGGCTACGCATTTCATCTGCTGTCAGAATTAATGTGTCACTCCCTTTTCCCCAAATTCTAGTTATTTAAGTGACATCTTTTCCAGCCCTTTAAGTGCTTGTCTATATGTTTGTAATTTTGCTCTAGTTAAATTTCTGGTTTCCACTACTTGTTCTACTTCCATTCTTAGTCCTTTAGAGGCTCTCTGGGGACTTTTCACCACTTTCTAGGTTGAAATTGGTAGGCTAGCCACAGTTATTTTGTCCCCTTCCCATTCTTCAATGGCATCCTTCAAGAATGGGTTATTTTTACATTTCTCTACCATTTGTCTGGCCAGTCTTTTTCCTTTCATTATGTCTTCTTCAATATCATTTATAATTTTACACAAAATGGCAGATATTTCCTTTTTCTTAGCTTGAGCTATGATTGGTAATTTTTCTTGAACTTTTTTTCCCCCTCCATTCTGACTGTGGCCTAAGCTCCTTTTCTCTCTGTACATATTGTCTCCATCATTCCTGAACATGGTACATTTTGTGGCAAGGCTAAATAAGAATTTTACGTATTTCTTTCTGAAATACCAGCTATAGGAATTTGCACTGTGTATTTCTGAGGTTAGAGTTTCCAATTTTCTTTCAGCCAATCTGAATATTCTGTTTGCAAAACAATTTCCCATATGGTGGTTGCTCATGTCCCAGTGCGGTGGGCCAGCTTCAGCTACCAGGTCTTAGGATGTTCATAAGCCCATACCATCATAGGAGTCTGGCCTCTCATCCAGTGTGGGCCCTGCATCCACGTGGTGTTGGCAATCTGTACACTTCACTGAGGTGCACTCACACACTTTGCTTTCCTCTGAGTGAACTGAACCATGTCCACATAAGTTCCAGCGTCTGATTTTAGGACTACAGCACCACCTCTGGCTAACTGCTGCCAGTGTCTTTGGAGGACTTTGATGGAGGGACAATGAGAAACCCCTTCAGGAAACTGCCCATTGCTGGGGTAGTGGTTTTCCTTATGCCAATTTCACTGTGAGAAGCATGTAATTTAGTTCCACCTTAACTCATCCTGCCCACTATGCCCCCTGTCACTAGTGCTAAACTCAGTAGTCAAGAAGGGAATTATATTAATTCAATTGCCGCACTTTATTCACTCTTCACACATGTTAATTATGCCAGGTCCCTTTCTCTTTCATCCATTCAACTAGCCTAAACCCCTGAGGCACTCACCTGGGCAGCTTTTAGGTCCTGCTCTGTGTGCTCCACTCTGTGTCAGGCTGCTGAGGGGTCCCACAGGCTGTGCCTTCTCTCAGTGGGTATCAACACAGACAGGGACAAGGAGCCTGCCTCTCTGAGTTGAGTGACAGTGTTCTGAGCTTTTGCTGGGGTTTTTATACCCATTTTTAACTGAGTTACCCTGGCTGCTGATAGCCACCTTAGGGTTAGCTCATTCACTTATCAGCATGCAGCTGGTCTTTGGTCCTGGCCCCCAGTTGCCATGGTGATGTTGCTCCTAACAATTAGTCACAGAGAGAGAGAGAAAGAGAGAGAGAGAGAGAGAGAGAGAGAGAGAGAGAGAGGCGCACCAGGGCCTCCAGCCACTGCAAACGAACTCTAGATGCATGTGCCCCCTTGCACATCTGGCTTACATGGGTCCTGCAGATTCAAACCAGGATCCTTTGGCTTTGCAAGCAAATGCCTTAACCACTAAGCCATCTCTCCAGCCCCTTCTTATATATTTGAATAACATATTTTATCCTTATTTAAAGATGAATTCACAAATGGAGAATAAAAGGGCCAGTAAGATACAAATGTCTAAACAAAATAATTTCCTACACATAAATTTTGGGGAAAGACTAAAATAAGCCAAGAATAGTGATCTGTTTATCTCAGTTCAAGTTTGGCTTATCAGACTGTCCATTTGTTGCAGCTGTCCATTTGGTATATGAAATGAAGGGAAGAAAGAAAGAAAAGAAAAATAAAAAAAATCATAGGGCTGGAGAAATGGCTTAGTGTTTAAGGTGCTTGCCTGCAAAGCCAAAGGACCCAGGTTTGATTACCCATGACCCACGCAAGCCAGATGTTCAAGGGGGAGCATGCATCTGGAGTTTGTTTGCAGTGGCTGGAGGCCCTGGCGTGCCCATTCTCTTTCTCTCTCTCTCTCTCCCCCTGACTATTTCTCTCTCTCTCTCTCTTTCTCAAATAAATAAAGAAAAATTATATATATAGACATATGTGTGATGTTTTAGAAGTATACTGAGGAGTTGGGGAGATGGCTCAACTTTCAAAGCCTGTTGGGCTGGGCTTAATTCCAAAGCCATCCAATATAAGCCAGATGTAAAAAGTGGTGCAAAACCTGTGCAATTATGACATGAAGTCTCTGTGAGTAACCAACTGTTTTCTGATTGGATATGAAGCCTTCTCAATGGGAGAAACTCATATTGGGTACTGGAAACTGAGTCAGAATCCCATGTTGTGGAAACATAGACTTCAGAGAGAACCCCCTAATGCTATCTGGAGAAGAAGAGTGTGCTTGCACAGCAAAACTCTATCAAATAAGTGCATACCCCCTTTAACTCAAGCTGCTCTCACTCTTGGTTGGAGAATCTGCTTTGTTTCACAGATGGTAGAAAAAAATAGAGGAGAACCAAGATACATCAGTAAGACAAGAATAGAGCAGACTTCCCACCATGAGACTTGCCACCTCTACCCCATGTGCCAGGGCCCAGGAGAAACTGCAGAGGAAGTAGCTGCATGAACACTGCCGATGGTGTCAGACACAGTGATCAATCAAAACCTAGCAAAGCAGAAATCCAGAGACTACAAAGAACTCAACAGTAAATCAGACTGCTGACAGGAATGCCATGTGTGGTAGTTTGAATAGATGCCCCCCAATATATTCAGTATTTTATTAGTTTGTAGCTTGGATCTGCTGCCACCTGGCTGGAGGAGGTGTCACTGGGTGGAACTTAAGGTCCAGCCCTAAGATTTGGGGTGTATTTGAAATTCCAGTATAAAGATATGCAAAGTTCATGGAGTTCCTGAAGTGCACTGTGTGGCTTTTAGCTTGTGGCTTTCTTCCTTCCTCCCTCTCTACCTCTGTCCCTCCCTCCTTCCTTCCCTCCCTCTCTCTCTTTCTCTCTGCCTGGTCCTTTATGAGGAGACCAACTGTTTCTACCATTATGGAACTTCCCCTGGATCTGTAAGCTTCAATAAATATCCCTTCCTCCATAACTGTGCCTGGTCTGGAAGTTAATCTCAGTGAACCTGAAGCTGTCTATTACACCATGGCTCAGGGATTATTGGGAAAGGGGGGGTGGAAAGCTTGTAAGAGCCACAGAGAGGCACAGTCCTGTTTCCCATAAGGACTGACTGAGGCCTTCATGAACTCACAGTGAATACCATAACCCCACTGAGGAGGATCCCCAGGGAAATAGGAGCAGGGGTGAGAGGATATAATAAAATATAATAAAACAAATAATAAAATAAAAAAAATGGGGACAATTGGCAAAGTATAAGGTCTATAGATTAGATAATAGTGTATCAGTATCAAACATCCTGAATGGATATTCTTAGAAGTACATAAAGTAACTGTTTTTTTTTTTTTTTCCCCCGAGGTATGGTCTTACTCTGGCCTAGGCTGACCTGGAATTAACTATGTAGTCTCAGGGTAGCCTCGAACTCACAGTGATCCTCCTACCTTTGCCTCCCAAGTGCTAGGATTAAAGGTGTGAGCCACCACGCTCAGCTTTTTACATAAAGTAACTGTGAAAAAGTGATGCAAGTGCCTGGTTTTCATTGGCAAGAGACCATGTATGCATGCACATGCCTATGCATACTCACGCACACACATACATAAAAGTTTCAAAAAGAAATATACCATTTGATGGCTGGAGAGATGGCTTAGTGGTTAAGGAGTTTGCCTGCCAAGCCAAAGGATCCCGGTTCAACTCTCTAGGACCCATATAAGCCAGATGCACAAGGGGGCGCATGCATCTGGAGTTTGTTTGCAGTGCCTGGAGGCCCTGGTGAGCCCATTCTCTCTCCCTCTGCCTCTTTTTCTCTCTCAAATAAATAAATAAAATATGTTAAAAAAAGAAATATACCATTTGAGACTGTTCTGAAAGGTTAAGTATAATGAGAGATAAGATATTTTGTGGTCTTTGAGAAGAAAATCCTTTTAAAAATTATTTTAGTTTTCCTAGTTTTATAATGACATATGCTATGTGATTATCTTATGTAGATCTATCCTACTATACTCATACTATAATTTTCTTAAAGTTTCATTTTCTTTTCATTATTCCATGTGTACTTTGTAGTAACTAGAACTTGGATGTACTCAATAATATGTTGAATGAATTAACAGATTTGAGTGAATATTCCTGTAGAAGAGCAATCTTGATGTTGTGTTGAAAGTTAGGCATACTTTTAGTACTGATAGATTAATCCAAATATCTTTTCAAAAAAGCATAAAATTCTATTCTTGTGGTATTGGAAATATCTAAGCAATGATATAGGGTTATTTGTTTTCTTATGAAGAAATTAATTTAGAGCTATTTTTAAAGACATCTATTGTATTTTAAGTGTCCAGAGAGAGGAAAGTTAACTCAGTAAAAGTATATTGTACTGAGAAATTATGTTTTAAGATACTGAAATTGTTGCTCTTAAAAGTTTATAGCAGTTGGGTGGAGTAGGTCATACCTATAATCCGAGCTCTTAGGAGGCTGAGGCAAGAGGATTGCTGTGAGTTTGAGGTTAACATGGGCTACATAGTGCAACTCTCTCTCAAAATGAAACAAAGACAAACAAACAGCAACAATAATGAAAAACCAAAAAAGTTGACAGTATGGTTTATTTGAAGAAGCAACATACGAAAAAAAAAGTTGTATGTGCAAATGTTGCCAAAGTGAAACGTGTAGGAAATGTATTTTAATTAAAGGGAAGAGCAAATGTAATATATAATAGCAAAAATCCAAATATTCAACAGCAGAGATCAGTTGAACTGAATAACACAATCTGATTTTTTGTTGTTGTTTTTTGTTTTTTGAGGTAGGGTCTTGCTCTAGCTCAGGATGATCTGGAATTCACTTGGTAGTCTCAGGCTGGCCTTGAACTCACAGCAATCCTTCTACCTCTTCCTCCCAAGTGCTGGGATTAAAGGTGTGCACCATCATTCCCACTTATAATCTGATCTTTTTTTTTTTTTTTTTTTTTTTTTTTTTTTTTTACAATAGGGTCTCACTCTAGCTCAGGCTGACCTGGAATTCACTCTGTATTCTCAGGGTAGCCTCCAACTCATGGTGATCCTCCTACCTTTGCCTCCCGAGTGCTGGGAGAGTGCTGGGTTTAAAGGCATGCACCACCATTCCCGGTTTACAATCTGATCTTAAATGCTATGGAATTATGGCAAAGAATGAAATAATTCTATAGCTATTAACAGGCAGATGTTCTTATGTAATGGAAGAGGAAAACATAGGCATCTGATTTCATTTTCTTTGAACACATACTCTGTAGGTGTTTGTGTGCACTCATGATTACAAGCACACAGAGAAAAAGTGGGAAGATACAAGTCAAAATGCTAAGTGTGGTATTAATGGGGAGTGAAGGAGTTGGGAGTTGCAAAATGTAGATTTTTAACTTAATACGATTTAAGTTTAGATTTTTTAAGTTAACCTATATAATTTTCAGTATGTAATGTTTTTTTACAGAAAAAAAGTGCTTATTGTGGAAGCATGGTGGGCTGCTTTTAATTAAATTGTATTTGTTAATAAACTTGCAGGACGCTTCTGAAAAATTCTTAAGTCAATGCTTTGTTAGACTTAGAAACTAGGTTAAGCTAGATTGATGATTTTCTAGTATTTTCCTAGCTTTGGAACATCATTTACATTCAATCTTAGATAGAATTCCTATATGTGAAAACAGATCTGCCAGGTGAAAGATGGAAGTGGGGTGCTTTTTCTGTTTCTCTTCTCTTCATTATCCTTTCACAGCCCCCACACTCTGCTGAACACTCTTTGAAATACACTGGTCTTTTCCTGGAATGCTTTTATCAAGTCCTTCCTGAAGGTCAGAGGGATATTCCAGTCCTGTGATTCTAAAGCACAAAGAATAAAGGGTGCATACAGGAACCTCTGAATTCCTCAGGCCGGACAGAAAACCCCTCAGAGCAGAAGCTGTCTGTACCATGTAAGATATTTCAGATGTATAGTGGAAGAGGAGCAGTTTTTATTTTGCATTTCTTGACTTTGGAGTCTTATTTTACTTCTTAAAATCCAGGCTTATAAACTGTACCCGCTTGATTCCCCCAAATTACCAGAACTTTTTCTTTCATTAAGGTACTGTTTAAAGGTCCTATACATAAACATATGTGGTCCTCTATCATTCTTAGACATAATGAGACTAGTAGCTTTTTATGTTTATTATTCTTATTATTGACAACATATTTCATATGGATATATCATGTGTTGGTACCCTCTTTTCCCCCATCTCTGCCCTCATTCTGTTAAGGACGCTCCTTAGTGGGGTTGCAGGTATTCTCTATGGGGTTGTGGTTTATGCGTTGTGGGGTCAGCAGTCAGTTATTTTTGGGGGGAGAGAATGCCTCTGGGTATGATGTCTCAACCTGTCTGTAGCTCTTACAATCTTTCTGCCTCTTCTTCTGCAAAATCCTTGAGCCATGGTGGGTGAGTTTTAAGTCTTCTTCAGTGATGAGCTCTTAGGAGCCTCTGGGTCTCTGCTTTGGTAGGTGTTGAGTATCATCACGGTCTGTCTCCTTCACCCTGGCACTGATTATTAGGCTGAGCATGGAAGCAGCACTCTTGCTCATCTCCCCAATTCCTCTGTTTCAGCTGTGGCTTGTCTGAAGTGGAGGGGGTAGTTTATCTTCTCCAACCTTTTCTTATGTGCACCCTCTGGAGGGATCCAGGGGCCATTCAATCAGGAAGGCGGAGTAAGCGGCTTGCTTCAGCAGCAAGGTCACAGGGTCCAGGAAGTCCCAACCAGTGGCAGGGAAACCTACAGGGACCAGGGAACTGGGAGGAGCAGGGGAGATCTGGCTTACTCACTCTGTGTGCACACCCTCTGGAGCAGGAAATCAAGCAGCTACTTTTAAACATGAAAATGCTTTGTATTTATCTAAAAATTCTTTTCTAGGCCTAAGCAACTGAACAAAGAAATAACTTTCAAAATTAGTATTTAATAGTGAAATCTCAGCCAAAAAACATTATTTTAGGCCATGCAATTTCATATTTACTCCTTCATGCCTAGTATTCAATTTTTGAGATTTTTTTTTTTTTTTTTTTACAGTATAGGGCAACTCTACATATTGTTATGTTTAGTTAGTTAGTTAGTTTTGTTTTTTCAAGGTAGGATCTCACTTTAGCTCAGGCTGACCTGGAATTGACTATGTAGTTTCAGGGTGGCCTCAGTGCTGGGGAGGTTGAGGTAGGAATATCAGTGAGTTGGAACCTACTAAAGCTACACAGAGTGAGCTCCAGCCCAGCCTGGTGGAAAGTGAGACCCTGTTTGCAAACAAAACACTGCAACAGCATAGTCCACAAGTATTTTCATTGACCTAAATTCTGCCTATGTCATAGATGGCTTTATCAACTTCTATTTTTAGGTGTGTGTGTGTGTGTGTGTGTGTGTGTGTGTGTGTTATAGTACAGTGAAATTAAAAAAAAAAAAACACACAATGCCTAGGGAAAAAAAATCTCTTCCCCACAAGGTGGTACTGTGGTTCTTTTTACTTTCAAAAAGTGTGTCCATTAACTGTTATTTCTCCAGTTATCTTTCTTCTTCCACCTTTTCTAGGTGATCTTCATTTCGATTCCAATAAAAGTGAGAAATAATTTCAAAGGAAACCTTTTACTTACAAGTTTGAGGTAACTTGCAAGCAACTAAAAATTAGCTATCTTTACAAGAGTCCGGTCCCCTCCCCGAAGGGTGTTTTTCCCCCCATAAATAAAAGGTCTCCTAACAACTTCAGTTACAGTTTATGGTACTTTACTTATATTCTTTACACTGTATCTAGTATGGTGGTGTGCATAGTAGTTTTGTAATGAAAAATAACATGTATTGTTAGGTACCTTTTAAAATGTTGAAGCAATTAAATTTTATGGTGTTTTAATTTTTTTTCTAGCGAAGTTTCCTAATTAAGAAGTTGATCCACACCTCATTTCTATAGGTAAAAATTATAGAACCTGTCCTTTCAAAAAATTTCTTTTAAAAAATTTTTATGGTTTTTTAAAGATTTATTTTTATTTATTAGGAGAGAGAGAGAGAGAATGGGCACACCAGAGCGTCTAGGCGCTGCAAACTCCAGACACATGCGTAGCCACATGCATCTGGCTTATGTGGGTCCTGGGGAATTGAGCTTTGGTCCTTAGGCTTCACAGTTAAGTGCCTTAACCTCTAAACCAGGCCTTTATGCTATTTTTGCTTTTGCAGTGTACCAGCTTACTGGGAAGTGTTTTTTTTTTTTTTTTTTTAAATATACTCGTTTTTGAGTGTGAGCATGTATATAAATTTGTTTTTCTAGCCCGGCGTGGTGGCACACGCCTTTAATCCCAGCACTCGGGAGGCAGAGGTAAGAGGATCGGCATGAGTTCAAGGCCACCCTGAGACTACATAGTTAATTCCAGGTCAGCCTGGGCCAGAGTGAGACCCTACCTCGAAAAACCAAAAAAAAAAAAAAAAAAAAAAAAAAATTTGTTTTTCTCTGCACCGAGAGCAGGGAGAGTGATTGGAAGAGATGGCCAGCCTCAGCTTTCCCTGTTGTGAACAAGGCACCGGAAGCACCAGGTGGGAGCCTGGGGCTTTTTTTTTTTTTTTTTAATTTTTATTGATTTTTAATCCTGATTTCCCTCCTCCCCCATTGGAGGCCCCAGGCCTGCTAATTTGGCATCTCGGTGAGAAGTGGGCGAGATGTGCAGAGCCCTGGGGTGGCATGAGTCTTGGGGTGGCATGGGGAGGAGGTAGGCGCCTTCCAGCACGGGTCTGGGGAGGAGAAACACATCTTTGATGAGTTCATTGGTCACCACAAGGAGGAGGGGAGAAAAGAGGAGAGAAGGACGATGTGTGCGAGCCGAGGGAGCCCAGGGCAAGGAGGAACGCCCCAAGAGAGAGAAGGGAGAGGCGGGCCGCGCGCCTCCTGCGCCCCTGAGGCCGGGAGCAGCGCCGGGCGGGAGCCGAGTCCTGCCGCAGCCAAGGCGGCCGGCGGGGAGCTGGCCGGGCGCCTCCTGCCCGCTCCGCTCTGCCCCTCTCGCGCGGGCTGCGCGCTGGGGCTAGCTGTCTCAAGAACCTCCACACTGATTTGTGGGGCAGTGTAGGCCAGTTTTCTCCACGCCAACACTTATTGGGGCAGTGGGGGCCGTGGCCGTGTTTATATGCCATCTGTATTTCCCAGCCGCAGCCCGGGCGCAGGTGTCGCGTCCCCCAGGCCGGCGCACTCGCCGAGCCCGGGCTGGGTGCGAGCCTCGCTGCCTCCCAGGGATATTTGCGAGTCCCCGGTCCAGGAGTCCGCCTCTTAGGACGTGACACAGAATAACCCTGGGCGAATAGTGCCAGGCTGTACTGGGCACCCCGGCCTCCGGGGGTAAGCCCCGCTCACTGACGAGCTCAGGCCAACCCCCAGCGAGCACTTCATGATGATTAATCCAGGAGACACCTTTCACCTGAAAATGGCTTGTCTGAATTGCCTTTCTTCACAGAAATAAAGTTTCTTTGTTACCGAGAACAAAGAATCCAAACTATTTTAAGGAGGCATTTGACTTGGTTTTGCTGAAGAACCTTTCCTCCCCGACCTTCCCCCTCTCTGCAGAGCTGTCTTGGAACCAGGCTGGTTGGTGCTCCCGGTGGGCTGGAGCCTCTCTTTAAGAGATAAGCAATTCTGAGTAGAGGAATTGTCAAGTCCTGTAATACTGAATTTCACATTCACTCGGGAGGCAACTGAGGCCTTGAGAAATAAAAGCCATCTTGCAAATTTAGGCATAAGCTGGAACCGGTCATCTGGTCCAGGCCCTGGTGCTCTGCTTGGTCCTTGCACAGACCCCCGCGGTTCTAAATCCCACTGTCATCATTGCTCCTGGGAGCCCCTAAAACCTCCCTTCCTGAAAGTTTGTCAAGAAAGGAACGTCTTCTTCCTTTTCATTTTAAAAACTATTTTCTATCTGTGTCAGATTCATTCTGACATAGATGAGGAGTGGGAAAGTGTGTGGTATAGAATGGAGTCATTAGTAAATCCATCTCGTTTTTTGTTTCATTTGACAGCAGCACATTAAATTAATCCTTGTCCAAAAGAATGACATTAAGGGAGCTGTCAGTGCTAATCCCTAGCTCATTGTTGCTATCTCGCAGGGTTGACTTTAATAGGTCGTGCTGACATTTGTTTCTTTCCAAGCACGTCGGTGACTTCATCCAGATCCAAGCACACTCCCTTCAAAAAGTAGGGGCATAAGAAGTTTTAGAGAGTCCGGATTATCTTAGTTTACAGCTTTAGGCTTCTAGTTGTTGGAAACGTTAGTTCACACACCTTTGAGTGAGGATGCTGCAATAATATATGAAACGCAGAATTCCCTTTAGAGGAAAAACTAGTAGATTAAAAAAATTAAAAAATAGGATGGTGTTGCTATTATTTATGCACTTTTTAGCATACCATGTTAGTCACCACTGTTGTCTATTCATCACAGACTTGATGACCCAGATTGAAAGATAAGTTAGGAAGGAATGCTAAAGAGGACA
The DNA here is from genome assembly GCA_036365145.1 of Orientallactaga sibirica. Taxonomy (NCBI): domain Eukaryota; kingdom Metazoa; phylum Chordata; class Mammalia; order Rodentia; family Dipodidae; genus Orientallactaga; species Orientallactaga sibirica. Next base: position 3,187,869 of record JAEOAD010000020.1, read on the forward strand.
GATTGCATAGACCAATGAAAAAAAAGGGGAAAGAGTTAGGGAGGAGAAAATTTGGAAAAATATAGTAGTTATAGATATATGAAGGTACAGAGAAAAGGCAACTTTCTGGCAAATCTAGGCAGTAATTTCAGAAAGAATTTAGTATAAAAAATACATTACAGGTGCTGGAGAGATGGCTTAGCGGTTAAGCGCTTGCCTGTGAAGCCTAAGGACCATGGTTCGAGGCTCAATTCCCCAGTACCCAGGTAAGCCAGATGCACCAGGTGGTGCATGCATCTGGAGTTTGTTTGCAATGGCTGGATGCCCTGGTGCTCCCTTTCCCTTTCTCTCTCTCTCTCTCTCTCCCTCTTTATCTGTTGCTCTCAAATAAATAAAAAGAAACAAAAAAATTTAAAAAGTACATTACAGTAAGATGTAGACATCTCTTTAACTAACATTCTTAAAACTATGACTGTAAAATGTTTTCTTTTTCTTTCTCCTGTCCTCCATACTGTCTCCACCCCATGCACTGATGTGGATTACCCAGCTTTGAGCTTATGACAGTCATGCATTCCAGATCCTATCATCATATATGTCTTTGTCTGGGCAGCTAAGAAAAAGCAAAGGGATGGATCAATCTTAAATCATTTAATGTGTTCTTAAAATATGCTTCCTACCTGGTTATTCTTATATACATAGATATTTGGCACAGTTTAGAGGACAGAATGGGAACTAAAAATTGAAAAATGACCATCATTATTTAACAAGATTTTTTTGAGTGATTAGTAGATACTACAGATTTGTTTCATGTGTGTGATGCAAGATTTCAGGGTTCAGGAAGGGATCTCCCAAACCCCAATTTTGAGTACTGATCCTCCTTTTTTTTTTTTTTTTAACACAAATTGGTAAAAACAGACCCAAGAAGGATAAATTATGAATTACTGAGTTTATTTAGGGAGAAATCATAAATTGTGAAGTTCATTGGGATCTAGGAAAAAGCTGGAGCACAGTCACAAATGCATGTGGAAGACAAGGTCTAGGAGCTCATGTAGAGAGATGTAGAAGAAACTTGCACTCATGTGGGAGGCATAGCCTCTGCCCTGAGCCTCCACATGGAAGAAAGTTAAGAGAGTAAGTGGTCATGGCTTAAGGAATAATAGCAGAGGAAAAGTACCAAATCAGAGACCAGGAAATGCAGATGAGAAATGAGTAGTAAAGAGAGTTACACCCATGGCTACCCCCAGTTTAGAGAAATTACACATGTAGCAGGCCCAGAGATTACAGGAAATACCCACGTGATCTAGAGTTTAGAGGAAATACACACATGGTAGGCTTAGAGATCAGAGAAAAATCATACATGTCATCAAAGTAAAAAGGTACCCCAAAGCATAATGCAGATAGAAGACAAACCGAAAACTACCCAGGACACAAAGCAGTGCTCTACTTTCAGCCTGGCTGGGTAGGTGAAAGCCAGACTCACATGTATCCAGATCAAGATCACAGGGCAGAGGACAAACCTTTATAGTCAATTAAAAACAGATTCAGCCGGGCATGGTGGTGCACACCTTTAATCCTAGCACTTGGGAGGCAGAGGTAAGGAGGATTACGGTGAGTTCGAGGCCACCCTAAGACTACATAGTGAATTCCAGGTCAGCCTGAGCTACAGTGAGACCCTACCTCGAAAAACAAAACAAACAAACAAACAAAAAAACAGATTCTTTCATCAGACTTACCTATGTAAGGGGAAGACCTGATTGGTTTGCAGATTCAAAGGGCTGACCCATGACCCACAGGCTAGCCTCCTAGGTAGTGTGCCCGATTGTGGAAGCAGTAGGGGGTGCTATAGTCATTGTGGGTGAAACTGGATCAACCATGAGTTCCATTCCTGCCAAGGCCAGGTGACATCTTCTGGTTCCCTCTTTGAGCTACCGTCCCAAATTAAATGGCTTAAAAGAAACTAGCTTTCTCCTTCATTAAGCATACCAAAAGAAGTACATATACAATATATAAATACATATATATATGTACTCCATCTTTACTAATTGAACCATGCTTCATTTATAAAGTGGCATTGTAAATCTTTTCTGCCAGGTGAACCTTTGTTCCATTTTGCCCCCTGAAAGTCTGTCTTTTCAGGTAAACAAGACACAGTTGTGCCTCTCTCAGTTTAGTCATTTTATTTTACTTATTACAATTCTCATTTTCATTTACTTTAAAAAAAATCTCTTGAGAATTACTTCGTGATTTTAGGGGAAGAAAAATATCTTTCTTCTACCATATTAGCTTCATGCCTGAGGGCCATATAGCAAAACATGGATCAATGAGATAAAAACATGCACATTCATTTGAAAAACATTGTAAATGACATGGGAAATAGAGACCTGGAGAAAACAGTTAAGGAGGGTTTCTTGTGTTATTTCTGCTTGTTTAAAACTATTTTATTTATTTATTTGAGAGAATATATGTATATATATAAAATCCAGATGCGTGCGCCCCCTTGTGGTCAAGTGCAGCATTGTGCCCTTGCATCACTTTGCATCTGGCTAAACGTGGGACCTGGAGATTGGAACCTGCGTTCTTAGGCTTAAGAGGCAGGCTCCTTAACCGCCAAGCCATTTCTGCAGCCCTGCAAAACATTTTTATTGTACTATCTATTAAAGTTGTTTTATTTATTTATTTTAATGATTGAACAACTGAGATTATTCAGAAAATGGGTTAGAAGTTTTGTAGTCCTAACGATATAACGATATAAAGGACCAATAAGAAGAAAAAAAAACTATGCATGCACCCAGACTCCACAGACAAATGCCTGAAGCCTAAGGAATAAGAACTTAAGCTCATATTGCATCAGTGGGCTTGGACCAAGTAGACATTTTAGAAATTGTCAGGTTAGAGCAGACATGAATGGAGCTATAGCTCCAGGGACTCCAGATGTAATGATTCTTTGTACTCACAATGATATATTGTATATATTAGATATTTAGTGACTAGCCTTTAAATTAATAGTGTGTGTGTGTGTGTGTGTGTGTGTGTGTGTGTGTGATACACACATGAGGAAGAAATGCAAGATAGAATGTATTTAGATAGAAAACAAAAAGGGTTGGCCAGAGGAGGTAACAATGTTACAATTACATTGTTAATTGTAAAGCAGATATATTTGGTGATAAGTTTCATGGTTGAAATGACCCAGGCCCTGTGTGAGTCAAGGTAGAGGAGAAGGCTAGTAGGTGCTAAATGCAGTGGCTATGTAAATACTTGTCCTTCAGAAATATACTCATGTACTGTTCACTGTGTTCATGAAACGTGTATCTTGAAGAAGGTGGCTCCACAGCCCTCATTGTCCACTCAACTCTCCTCAATTTCTGTAACTTCTGAACACAAGTCCCATCCAAGGAGAGCAGGGAGTAAGGTGAGAGGTGGCCACACATTCTTAGGACTGTTTGTGAGTGCTGGTTACTTTCTCTGATGCCCCCTCCCTACTGGCACATTTTGGCACATTTCTGTCATGTTGTTGTCTGGATGAGAGAGGCAGACTACGGAATAGAAAGAAGGTCAAAGAGGGAAATGAGAGGTATATGAGCCTATAATTAAAAAAATTTTCCTATTGCTTCTCATCCTGTTGAAAAGACTGTAACTAACAATTATAACTCATTTTTAAGCTTAAATGATATTTGTTTAATTTAGGTAAGAAGCCCCTGAGCAGGATGGTATCTATGCTTGCCAGAGTACTAAACATAATAAAGGTATTTTGCAAATAATGATAATAATTTAAAGCAATAACAGCATTGGATATACAAGGAGATAAGAAACTGGAAGACTGGGGCCCACTAATAATTAGTAATGTCTCATGTGGCAGTCTACTGTTTTTGGATTTAAAATTGCCTTGTTCAGTTTATTGCTGGAGTGAATTCTATGCAAAAAAGGATAATCTTTAATTTAATACTTAGTCACTTCGGTGTTCTGTGCTGAGCTGGCTAAAGCTGCATATTCTTTTGAAAATATACACATTCATAATCAGTCAGATACTGTTGCTCCCCAGGGCTTCTATATAGAAAGGAAGAGATCACATATCCAGATAGGCAGCTTCAAAGTCACAGGATCATCTGAGAATTCACATTCCTCATTTTTTACTTTTTATTCTTGGAGCCAAAAGGAAAACAAGACTGTGTAGATGTCTAACTAAATACATAATAGAATACAGCTCAGCATCCTCAGGTAAAGGTTCCACGAGTAATGAATTCTTGTCCTTTTGTATCATTGGCCAAATTGACAGACATGTTAATAAAATGACAGGATAATTGGAGTAGGCCTTTGATTATAGTTTAATTACCAATTATTGTTGCCCCTTGGGCTCATACTCTGAAAAGGTACGGTTGGTGTCTACAATTATTTTAGCATGTTCTTTCTGTGTCTACAATACCCCTTACCTACCATCAAGATGTACCACCTGCCTTGGGTTTGGTTAAAATTCACCTCCCTTTCCCATACCAAAGCTTTTGAACCCCCCTAAACCTGTAGGGGTTTTCCGTGATGGCTCCTCTCTTAATTTTACTGAGGCAGTGTCTCTCATTTGTGGAAGTTTGAATAGATGGCCCCCAAGATATTCAGGGTTTTATTAGTGTTAGTTTGTATCTGCAGCCACCTGGCTGGAGGAGGTGTCACTGGGCAGATTTTAAGGTGTGGTGGTGGGTTTGAAATTCCAATGTAAAGATATGTAAAGTGCCTGGAGTTTCTGAAGTGTGCTTGTTTTGTGGTATGGTTTTGCTTTTGGCTAGGGCTTCTTTTTCTCTGTGCTTGGACCTGTGAAAGCAGACCCAGGTTCTTCTGTCATTATGGAACTTCCCCTGGATCTGTGAGCTTCAATAAATATCCCTTCCTCCATAACTGTGTCTGGTCTGGAAGTTCATCTCAGCGAACCTGAAGCTGTCTGCTAGAGTTCCTCTCTTAATTTTACTGAAGCACTATCTGTCACTTGAGCCCTAAAGTTGTTAATTCAGCTACTTTCCTCACCAAGCAGTAAATTCCCTGAGGATGGGGCCATTAAAGGAAATTATCTTGAGTGTGTGGGGTCAGTGGGTAAAGGGCTTGCTGTGCCATCATGAGAATCTGAGTTTGGACCCTTAGCACTCACAAAATGGCAGGTGTGGTGGCACACTCCTGTAATCCCAGCAATGGGGATGCTGAGATGGGAGAGATAGGATGTTCCCTAGCTAGAACTAGCTCATGTAGCTGAATCTGAGAGTTCCAGATGGAGAGTGGTAGGGAAAGACACTCAGAGGTGTCTCGGGCCTCTATGTGCACATGCACACACAATGCATGCACAGAAGCATGTACACAGACATGCACACCACACATGCAAAAATTATCTTGAGATTTTGAACAATTAGACCAGCTATTGCTTGCTTACCATATATGTTTGGATGTAGGAACACCAACCTCATTGTTTTTAATGCATTCTTTTAAAAAAACAAGAGGTTATGCAATTAAAAACTGGTGTTGCTATAACAGCAGATGGGAAAATATTTGTTTTTCTAGTAGTATTTTTGTATTTTAAAAAGAGCTTTCTAGAATCATTTGAGGTACAGGAAGACCCATAAAAGTAGGCTTTTGCCAATACTAGAAGTCATGGGGTGGTATTTTTGGAAACTTTCAATATCTTTGAAATTTTGCCTTTATTCAGAGGCAGCAGGATGTAAGGGCAGCAACAGACAGAACTGTGCATAGAGTATGATTCTTCTGCAAAGACTGGGAAACATGCCTGGACCTTACCACTCAGAAAGGAATTTTCTTCCTTCCTTCCACATGTTGTTAGATAAGTAAGGATCACACAGGAAAAACAAGAAATCTTAGAGAATGAATCAAAACAGTCATTTCCTTAAGGTAATATCACTGTGGGACACCTTACTTTGAGCTGGTGTGTTCATTAAGTATTGTTGTCTCAAAAAATCTACTCTTCTGATGCTTTCTGTGTTACTGAATGACACTTAGCAAACATCAAATAAAAACTTTGGGTTGAAGATATGGCTTAGCAGTTAAGGTGCTTGCCTGCAAAGCCAAAGGACCCAGGTTCGATTCCTCAGGACTCATGTAAGCCAGATGCACAAGGTGGTGCATGCATCTGGAGTTCATTTGCAGTGGCTGAAAGCCCTGGCACACCCATGCTCTCTCTCTCCCTCCCTCTTTCTCTCTCAAATAAATGCATAAAATAAAATTAAAAAAAAAAACCCAACTTCTTTTATGGCTTAGTGGTTAAGGAGCTTGCCTGCAAAGCCTGAGGACCCAGGTTTGGTTCCCTAGAACCCATGTAAGCCAGATACACAAGGTGACACATGAGCACAAGTTTGTACATGTGCACAAGGTGGCTCATGCACCTGGAGTTCAACTGCAATGGCCCTGGTGTGCCAATTTTCTCTCTTTCATAAATAAAATAAATTTTTTTAAAAAAGATCTTTTCTATGGGAGGGATTAAAGAGGATGAGGCCATTCCCATTAGCTTGAGATGAGTGTTTTCTTTCCTCCAACTTTAATTCCCAAGATATGTCAGTCATTAGAATTCTTGGTCTTCCATTTTGATCATGAAGTGCACTCTTGCATTCTTTCCTTTCTCTTTGCAGTTTATATTAGTGAACCTCTTTCTTTCTGGCTGCACCAAACCAGGGCAGAAAAACTTTCATTTCTGAAGCTGCCATTCCTGCTGGCTCACATTTCTGTGGGGACAGATGTCTCAGGAAATACTGTCTTCACCAAACCAAAACTGGCTTAACATAAAGCTCAAAACACAAAACAACAAAAACAACAAAAAATCCCCCCCCCACCACCACCAACAAAAACACTGGACAAAGAATACACCTTTCCTACTGTTTCTGATGGATCAGCTTAGAGGCTCTCTTTGTTTAAGGATTTAATAAATTCTACTTATTGTTTAAGGTGATATTCATTTTAACTTTAAATGTAATTATAATAGGGAGAGGTGCAGTGTAGGCAAGTACACATAAACTTATGGATACTTAATCAATTCCTGGCTTACTGTAAGGTTTATTTCTCTCTTGTGATAATATTGCTCAGCTCTAGTAAAACTTATACACACTATCCTCTGGAGAATTTATGAGCACAAATGAAGGTTAAACAGTTCCAGAATGCCAATGCTTTAAATATAGCTGAGAGTCAAAGCTGGAAAGCAAAAAAGATTTTCTTGGCTTCAAAGGTAGCCAATTAAGTTGCAACCTCTATTGATAATAGTTCCTTTATTTATAGGCTTATTGCAGAAAACACCATGCTGTCTTGAAACTGAGGAGGTTGTCATGCAGCCATCTTCATTAATCCATAATTGAAAGAATCATAAATGTAACAATTACTTCCTTCTATAACTGCCTTCATAATTTCTTATTCTCTGTAGGATCTTTGTGGTGTTTGTTTTGTTTCCTTCAGCTCATTGCAACACTCATGGAATTACAATGTGATTCATATTTAAAATTACATTTTGTATGCCTATTGACATACATAAAATCTCTAGTTTTTATGATTGTGAACTATGTTTACATTATCAATCACTCAGTATTGAGTGCAACATATATTTCAAAAGTTATGCATAGTTGGATTAAATTTTATAAGTTGTATCAATCAATGACAAAGCAAAGCAATGTGGGGCTGGTGTAGCTAGTAGTACAACACTGGCCTGGCATACCTGAGACCCTGGGTTTGATCTCTAGCACTGTGAGGTGGGCAGAAAGCATGGTTCATTTAAAGTTGGACATAAACACCAGAAGATATTCATATCTGAATAACTATTTTGTGTGATGGAACAGATAAGAAATAAAGCAATTCCTTTTTAAAAATTGTTTTTATTAATTTATTTGAGAGAGAGAGACAGAAAGAGAGAGAGAATGGGCATGCCAGGGCTTCCAGCCATTGCAAACGAACTCCAGATGCATGCGCCCCCTTGTGTATCTGGCTTACGTGGGTTCTGGGGAATTGAACTGAGGTTCTTTGGCTTCATAGGCAAGTGCCTCAACCACTAAGCCATCTCTGCAGCCCCAGCAATTCTTATTTGATATATTCAATCTTTAAAAGTTTCTGTCTTCTGATGGCAAAGTAACCAAGAATAAGTGACTAGTGTGTGCTCAGCCTTAAACATGACATTTAATCCACATCCTCCAAGGTTCAGGGTACCTCATGGAAGAAGGGGGTAGAAAGAATGTAAGAGCAGGAGGATGACAAGTCCACTTCCTTCTGGACTCAGAGCAGATAGGGTTTCCTGTACATGGCCGAGCCTGGCAATATCTCATCATAGATGAGAACCCACATTTTCCAGAGTAAATAGGGGAAACTGATGATTGCTGGGTCAGGGCAATTGAGAGGCAGCCATTAAGAGGTAGCCACTGGAGTATTGCCTTTTCTCCACTAAATGCCCTTGCATCCGTGATTATGCAAGCAACCCTAATTTAAACCATTGCTCACCCCAAAATATAACATGGAAATAGAATGTGGATCTAATGAGAAGGGATTATATTTGAGGGGAAAGGAAAACAGGGTAAATAGGGGGATAAGAATCCATTATACACATATGTTGCAGTCAGGTTTACATTGCTGGTAGAAATCACCCAACCAAAAGCAGCTTGTGGGAAAAGAGGTTTATTTTGGCTTACAGGCTCGAGGGGGAAGCTCCATGATGGCAGGGAAAATGATGGCATGAGCAGAGGGTGGACATCACCCCCTAGCCTACATTAGGTGGACAACAGGAACAGGAGAGTGTGCCAAACACTGGCAAGGAGACACTGGCTATAATACCCATAATCCTGCCCCCAACAATACACTGCCTTCAGGAGGTATTAATTCCCAATTGCCATCAGCTGGGGAGATTAACATTCAGACTACCTAAGTTTCTGGGGGACACCTGAATCAAACCACCCCAGCATGTATGAAATTATCAAAAACATTCTGTCTTGCTGTGAAAGTTATTTCTGGATATACATGCTATAAAATATTTAGTAATGAGACAAATGAAGAGATTATTACTTCTTAAATTGAATATTGTCATTATTTAGGTTGCATGTTGTTCCAGAGTACTCATTAGTATATTTTTCTTCCTTATGTTTAAGAGTTAATAATTGTGGAGAAGTGATTGTTTCCTAGGCTTGGATTGAAAAATGCCCAGTTTTTTCTTTTGACTCTTACCAAGACATAACAGTTTAGGGAGTGATGAAAAGCTCCTTTCTCTCTATTTTTGCCTACTCTTTCCCTTACCTCAAGTCCAGAAGACAGGAGAATGAAAGCAAGTTAGAATAGAGGAAAAATGGAGAATGAGGAAACTGTCTTAGAGAGCCTCTCATGCAGTTTGAACAAGAAAAATAAATGTGGCTCTTTACATGCTTGTTAGTTTATGCTCCATTCATTTAAAACATTTAAAACCATCAAATTATGTTATTTAAGACAAGTCAACAGAGCTTTATAGACTTTATTTATGAAGCACCTAAATATTTATTTCCATGAGATACCTATATATTTTCAGAATCCAATGCTTTACATGATCTCAGAAGCCATGTGATTTATTCTTCTAATTGTACAAGAGAGAATGAGTGCTTTATACTACAGTTAGCATAATTATATGCTTTGCTATATAAACCTGGACAATTTGAGAGTAACAGGAATTGCTATTAGTAATTGCCCCAAGGACACAGGTATAAAATGGGAAACTAGAATTTCTGAACACCTTGATTATAAAAATGCTATTATTGCCAGGCATGATCACACATGCCTTTTAATCCCAGCACTCAGGGAAGCAGAGGTAGGAGGATCGCCGTGAGTTCAAGGCCACCCTGAGACTATATAGTGAATTTCAGGTCAGCCTGAGCTAAAAATGAGACCCTACCTCAACCCCCCCAAAAAAAATACGAGATGGTCGAGGCATTAACATTAACTTACTTTTTTATATTATGATAAGAGTAAATTGGCGATTTTAATAACATTTTTGGTCACTTATCATGTGTCAAACATTATTCTGAGAACTTTTTTTGTAGAAACATAATTAATATTCAGGATAACCCTATATGGTTTCTAGACTTGTCCTTATTTTATAGAGGAAATGGGGACCTCAAGAGGAACATAAGTTCCTTGTCCATGGTCACAGAACTAGCAGGTGAAAGATCTGGGATTCTAACCTGGATATTTTGGCTCTAAGGTCCTGTTTTAACAACCACTTTATTCTGCCTTTCATGTCTCTACTATCGGTAGTTTTAGAGGCAGGTCTCAAATGGCAGTAATATTTGAAAGACTGTGCATATCTCAAAGGTTAGCAGTCATAGGTGTCATAAAAAATTAGAAGTCTAGAGCATGTGTTTGTGAAGTAGATGATTAGAGATCAACACAAATGATCTGATGTCAGAGATCAGAGACTAGAGATTATATTACAGGTGTAGATGATCCTCAGTGTGTTTTTGATATGTGTCTTACACGTGGTATTACAAAGGCAATAATATTGATCATGTGGTGAACCCAAGTGAGTCGACAGAAATAACAGCAGTAAGTGGAGGTTGCTGGCCATGATTCTATATATGCATCATCTATGTACATAACTTTAGCTTTAGTTTTTGTTGTACAAGGGAAAGAATTCTTCATAAACCCAGAAAATTAAAGAGGGAACTTGTGCTAGCCTGGATGGCAGGGTTGGGGTGGGGGTGGGGTTCTAATCAATGCCTTGAGGCTACTTGGGCAAAGCCTCCTATCCTGGCATCTGCTGCTGCTAGAGACTTCAGCAGAGGTTCCACTGAGCTAATGCTATCTATGTTGAGACATTACAGAGGAACTACTGGACAATATTCCTTGATATTTAATTCTCTTAATAGTGAGAAATTATGAGATTGAAGGATTTGAAGCAACATACCACAACTCTAACTCTCCATAATGTGAGTCTTGCTGATTTTGTAGGTAGTTATTTTCATCTTTGACACCAAGATATCTCTAGTTCCAATTGTTTATGCAGATTTAGGTGCAAACATGTTCACCACATAGACTTTAAAACCATTCTACTTATTGTATCTACATTTTTCTTGAGAGCATAATCACTCACCCCTTTCACATATGGTTCCCTTTCCTGGCCCCAGTTGTATTCCAGTCATTAAACTTAGCAAACTGTCTGGACTATGTTGGTAAATTTCACTGAGGAGCTCCTTAACTGGGTAGTGTTACCATGAGGAGGTGATATGAAAAAAATAATCCCTGACCTCAATGTACAGAGAGGTAGGAACAGATACCATTCCAAACCAAAGAGATGAAAATTAAAAACAATGGCAAACGGAAGTAGATTACACATCATAATTCTCAGCTGTTGCAACTTAAAAGTACTTTCACTAGATATTCTATGTTGTTTGAGTCTTATATATCAAATATTATTATGTATCAAATATGAAGAAATTAAAAAGAAAAACTTACGTGAACTTAAACAGCTAAATAATATCTTATAATTTATTTTTAAAGTTATAAATATTTTAAAATTTATTTATTTGAGAGAGAGAGAGAGAGAGAAAGAAAGAGGAGACAGAGAGAGAACAGGCATGCCAGGGTCTCTAGTCACTGCAAATGAACTTCAGATGCATGTGCCACCTTGTGCATCTGGCTTAGGTTTCACAGGCAATGCCTTAACTGCTATGCCATCTCTCCAGCTTTATTTTTTTAATTATATATTTAAAATGCTTATTTTCCCATGATATTTAAAAACTCAAATTTTAAATCAGTAGGGGGTCATAGATTATCTAATTCAATTGCTTCCAAATACAGTGAATAAATGAAAACCAGAGTCTTTTGTGTTTATGTTCAAGGTCACTTGGTTACACAAACAACTGGAATGCAGGTTACTTATTCTTCAGAGTACTTTTCTTTATTTTTGTATTCTCTTAAAAATTAATGCCACACAGCTAATATAGTTTGTACTTCTGTCGAGGTAGATAAAGACAGAAATTTACTTTAGTAAGATGCTGGATGTTTTTCTCTAATAAAAGAACACATCTCTATGATGCATACAGAGCACCACCCAAAAGCAGAAAATTGCAAAACTAACTGTACATTCTCATCTTGTTCTCATGACACTTCGTACAGTTTTGGTCAGTCAGTTCAACTCAATGTTAGTCCCTCAAAATTTGTATTAGGAAAACATGGAAATCATGCTTATGCTGCTAGAGCAGGGACAAAGCTGACCTTCTGCCCATCTTCTCTCTTCAGCAGTTGGAAGGGGGCTGAAAATTCCATCTTCTGGACATACCATCTCACTTGGATAAGAAGAAAATTATCAAAAGTACTAATAATGATGGTTAAACAAAGCAGAAAGTCTTTAAGCATATTTTCTGTTTATGTGCTTGATTTTAATTTTATTCTTCTATACAGATAATTAAATATAGTTTTACTAAATGTTTTCTATTATGACAAAAGTATTGTTATAAGTAAATTACAGTATAAAAATACAACTTTTCTGAATTTAGTAAGCTAACTTAAACTCTTCAAGAATTTCTCCCCAAATTCCTATTTTATTTCAAGAGACAATTGCCACTGGTTACATTCACTGGCAATTCCTTATTTTATTATTTTCTGTGGTTACAGTGAAACAAAAAAATAAAAGACCATGAACACTGAGGATAAATTATGAACATAAAAGCACCATTATTTAACTTTGTGTACATTTGCATATTTTTGGAGGTGATGGAAGTAGATTCTCCTTTCAGATTACAAGAACACAAATAACCTATTTTGGGAGTAATGTTTTTTTCTAAACTAAATGCTTAAACTACAACACTAAAATAAGTTCAACTACTATCTGTATTTCATCATCAGCATATGCAAGGTGTAGACATCATTACAAACCCCAGATGCTTTTTAAAAGCAGAAGTTAGTATTTCAGTCTGCTCAGTGAAAGTCTATTTGCTATACTTCATTTGCATTTTCTGTTGTACAGAGCAAATAAAATGTTTAGTTTTCATGTTATTTATTAAAATACTTCTGCTTTAATATTGAATGTAAAGATTCAAGTCCAAGAAGTTACCTTTAAATAGAAATATTTCTTGCAATAAATACAGTGACACTTGTTTTATGTTTCTGATTATATTTTTATTTTAACCATTAGAGGGCACATTAGTTCAAGAAAAATTAAATGAAAATCAGAGTAGTAGGATGGAATGGAAATGGTAAGAAAATTTATGTATTCAGCTGGGCTTATTTTAACTCATTCCATTGTCATTTGCAATGAAACATTAGAATTTCTTTAATCTGAAACAGAATACCAAATGTGTATAGTGAATAATTCTTCACTTTTTCCTCATAGCTGCTCCACCTAGGAGAATGAGGCTTACCTAGTTGAATTTGACGAGGTTGACTACTATGTGACCAAGGAGGACATGTGAAGAACATCCTCAGTTCAAAGGCAAGCATGCTTAGGTCATTGTGAAGTAAGTAAATGCTGCCCTCAGTCTTGTAGTCAATAAATGGAAGAGGTATATATGTGTGAATGAATGCAGCTGAACAACTAGGTCTAACCACAAGTATTTGTTACCTTTAAAGCTCGGTACAAATTACAGAAAGAACAATAGATGGCCCACGAGTGAACAAAGGCTTTATTTCACCAGAAAGCCTTGACTGAGGTCCTAAGCTGTAAGAGAGCAGACAGCTAAAGTGACTTATGAATGACTGGTGACTCTAGGAAATGAGTTCATTTCATTTCAGTCTATGCAAACTGTTATTATTTCCAGTGTTTAGTCTTTTGCTCCAAAGGCTGCAAGTTGTTAATCTGTAAAGGCTGAAATGGATACTAGCTAGCATTCTGAACTAAGACTTTTACAATGTCAAGTTAAAGGAATCCTTCAAATGATTAATTCACTAATTTAGTTAGTAAAATTTATTGAGCACCTACTAAGTTTCAAGTTCTGTGCTGGATGCTAGGGAATAAAGATGGACAGTATATTGTTCTTGGCTTGAGGATAATTTTTTTATTGTCCTGTGATTTATAGAATGATAAATCAGTTAATAGCAGTAGTTTACAATAATATTATATGCTTGTAGAACAGGAAAGCAATTTATCAAATTTATTACAAAAATATTTCACATATTTTAAGGGAACTGAACAGTTAGAAAAAATTATCAGTATATACTATCTTCAGTCTAAGAACTGCTCTGATAATATTTTTCTCTGAGAGTCAATTATACAATAAACTGTAGTAATCAGTAGCATAAAACAAGGTAATAATATAATTAAATCCCAAATATTTACTTTCTATGGAAGATACTTTTATTCATCTTAATTCTGTTCTTTGCAAGCTAATAGTACTCTATAGGAATTTTTTGTGTGGTTTTTACATTTGGTGGAGGTGTAATTAGCATGTACAAAATGCACTCAGAGTTCTGCTTTGATTATGATAGAAATGTTGATTTGAAGCATGGATTGACAACAGAATTGTGAGCTAGGGAAAAGAGAGAAAGACTCTTAGTGGAATGAAAAGTACATTTGCAGTCACTTACATTAAAGTGCCTTTTGTTTTAAAAGAAATAATTAACGTTGGGAATTAATTGGTTCAGAGCTTTGATTTTAAAATGATCACTTGGTTTCTAAGATGAAGCTTTTTTGAAATTACTACCCCATATGCAATGACAGGAACATTCCAGAGGTAGGCTGAAAACATAATTGAAAAGCTGGCTTTTGAGTATCTGCTTATCACCCTAATTGATAGCAGATGAGCCCAAGGAACTAACTACTGTTATCATAAAAAGATTGTAACTGGCTTTGACAATATGTTGATGGCTTCTGTAAGAGAGAAACATGATTGCTGATATTTTAGTATCATACCAGGCTTTAAGTGAAGCCTGGCCAGTATGCATTAACTGTCATAGAGCATTAATAACATCTAAATTACATGTAAAATAAGTATAGACATAGTATTAAAATGTTTTGAGATTTTGATAGCAAAATTAATGAACTATAGAAATAATTCCTGGAAGTTCAGTCTTGGATAATCAAATTAAGACATTCATAAAATTTAAAAATATAGCCTTAAGGAATGATGCTTTAGTTCATATTTATTGATATGGCAATCATATTATAAAACAGACCATACAATATGAGTCCCAGGATTGTATGAAAAAGCAAAAGGTATAGTAATGGGAAAAATTACCAATTTAATAATGACATCATTGTCAGTGGGATTAGGGAGATTTTGTTTTTCTTTATAATTGCCTGTATTTTCCTGTAGCAAATGTATTCAATCATGCAATTAAAAAGGATGTATTAAAACCTAATCTGAGCCAGGTGTGGTGGTGCATGCCTTTAATCCCAGTACTCGGGAGGCAGAGGTAGGAGGATCACGTGAGTTTGAGGCCACCCTGCGACTACATAGTGAGTTCTAGGTCAACCTGGACTAGAGTGAGACCCTACCTCAAAAAAAAAAAAAAAAAAACCCACAAAAAACCTAATCTGCATATCTTATAACAGAAAACTTTTCATATGACTCTAGAATATATTTATACTCTTGCTGATACTTAATGGTCCCAAAACATGTTTATAAATTCCCATTTAGTCACATTTTATATTTATATAATTACTGTAGCAAGTACTAATATTTAGCAAAATATAGCACAGTTAATACTTGATTTGTTTCATAGAAATGAGAAGATATTGAATTCAGAAACAGGAAGACAAAGGCCAATTGAACAATAGATCAGAATTTTTGTTTTGTAATCATTGGAGAAGTAACTTACTTAAATTAATATGAAGGGATTATGTAGGATGTGACATAGATATGTAAGAAGAATAAAAGGAAAGAAATGCAAATTAGAATATTGTTTGAGTCCACAAAGGGGCTGGGGGATGATTGGGATTGTTGGCAGTGACCGGACAAGCTGGAGGGCAGGAGGTATGTGTTCATTTGAAGCAAGATGGCAAGTCATTGGTATCTGTTTTCATAAAGCTGTATTTCTTTTACTGAAGAGGAAATGGGGCCCTGTCACTCTTCTTAGGGAGAGCTTATTTTCTTATTTTTATTTAAAAGAATAGCTCTTGGCAGATGCATTTTCAGGGAGCTCTAACTCTCAGACATATCACTATGAACAGAGGAACCACTCACAGAAGTCAGATGAGACTGCTGGGTATAAGTGGAAATTTAGCATGATTTTCCATTGTTACAAAGGACAAAGATACTTCTAAACTACTTATTTGATACTAGGTACACATATCATAGCTTTGGGGCATCTCTTCTGTGAGTCAAACAGGGTCAAGTTACAAAAGGAAAAGATTACTGTGCTAGTAAGGATTAATAGCTAAATGCAAGGTAAGCACTAATTAAGTGTTGCAAGGAAATGTTACAAAATCAAAGTTAAGGAAGGAAATTACACTTCTGGAGACATACTGTTAAGTTTCTCCTTTTCCTGATTAAATGAGAATACCTTCATGGGAGTCATATATATTTTTTCCTCCTTCATATACTGTTTTCTTTCTGACATGGAAAACAGCTTTTAATTACTAGTGAATATTCAATTTTATTAACAGCAAGTAATTAATCAAATTTTAAATTTTACTTAGAGTGTTGGTTCAAATATCTCGCTGTATTTTTTTCCAATCCAAGTGAAAATTTGTAAGCCAGCCATGTTTCAAATTAGTTCTTTACCTGATGAGCTGATTTTCTTGACAGAAAGCTCAGAATTTTTTCTTATTAGTAGCAAGAGCTGATTTTTTAATTAGAAAGGTGATTTTGGACAATAGGAAATTTGTCACTGGAAGGGTTTCAGATCTAAGAAAGTATTAATTTCTCTGTGGAAGATGATCATATTTTTATTTCCTTCTGGGAAAAACGTTTTATTTTATTTTTGTAAAGAAAAGTTAAAGAATAGGTATGCCAAAAATGTAATATGAAATAGGTAGTTTCTGCTCCCTGCTCATGCTTTCCTCCCTGCCCCTCCCTCTGCCTTTCTTCTTCTGTTTCTTTCTTCTCTCCAATTTTTTTAAAATTTATTTACTTATTTGCAAGGAGAAAGAAAGAGAGAGAGAGAGAGAGAGAGAGAAAGGATAAGCGTGCCAGGGTCTCCTGCCTCTGCAAACAAACTCCAGATGCATGTGCCACTTTGTGCATTTGGTGTTATGTGGGTACTGGGGAATCAAACCCAGTGCATCAGGCTTTGCAAGCAAGTACCTTAACCACTGAACAATTTCTCCTATCCTCTTTTCTCCAATTTTTTGAGAGCCTAAGTTGGCCAAGAACTCACTATGTAGCCCAGGCTGACTTTGAACCCATGGCAATCCTGCCTCAGCCTCTCAAGTGCTGAGATTATAGGTATGGGTCACCACACCCCAGTTAAGGTTGATTTTTGTTAATGTTAACTACTATCAGAATTTCTTAAAAAATAAAAAAATTCATTTATTAAAAGGAAAATGACAAATTTTCTAGATTCAATACTAGATTCAGTAAATGTGACAGATTTATCATCACATATACACACATATACCCATGCATATATATGAGATTAAAAGCTTATAATATTATAAAATATTTAAATTCTACAGGCTGGAGAGATTATTCAGTAGATAAGAGTGCTTCTCACTCAAGTATGGGGACCTAAGGGAGCCTGAGACTTCCTGAGTTCAATTCCCAAGCACCCATGTAAAACAGCTGGGTGTGGCCATGCACTTCTGTAACCCAAGTTTTGTAGGAAACAGAGACTGGAGAATTGCTGGGGCTCATGAAAATGGCAAGCTTCAGGATAAGTGAGAGACTTTGTCTCAAAGACGTATACCGATGAGCAATGCACGAGCAATGGAGAGTGGACATCCTATGTTCTCTGGCATGCACACATGGCACACAGACACCATACCACACATTATATACACATGCACACCAAAAAATATCATTTTAATCAAGATAAAGGAGAAGGACATGGATAGACATTTCTAAGAAGATATAGAAAGAACTCAAATCTATTTTCATTAATCACCAAATACTATGGAAGCAAAATATGTAGAGAGAGTTCTGTCATCTATCTTGCTATTTGTCATTCAGTCTCAGTATGAACTCGTGAATTCCTATTTTAGTCAATGGGTAATTCCTATTTTAGTCAATTCTTACTGTATTTATTTTTATTTTTTATTATTTGAGAGAGACAGAGACAGAGAGGAAGAGACACAGAGAGAGAATGGGTGAGCCAGCGGCCTCTCAGTGACTTTGAATGAAACAGGCATGTGTCCCCTTGTGGGCAAACACAGCTTTGTGCACTTGTGCCACTTTTTTTTGCGTCTGGCTAAACGTGGGACCTGGAGATGAAATGGGCATTTGTAGGCTTTATAGGCAGGCACCTTAACCACTAAGCCATCTCTTCAGCCCTTATTGTATTTATTTTTAAAATACCCCAGATTGTTTTTTAAAATTTTTATTTATTTATTTGCAAGGAGGGAGGGAGGAGGGAGAGGGGCAGGCAGATAAAGAATGGGTGCACCAGGACCTCTAGCAACTGTAAACAAACTCCAGATGCATGTGCCACCTTGTGTACCTGGCTTATGTGGGCACTAGGGAATTGAACCTGTGTTCTTAGGCTTTACAGGCAATTGCCTTAACTGCTAAGCCAGCTCTCCAGTCCCAAATTATTTTTAAGCTTTTTTTTTTTTTTTGTATTGCTGGGGATCAAACACATGTGCATATGAAGTTAGTAGTCAGTCACTGAGCTTTTACCCCAGTTCAAATTTGTATTTTTTTGACATTAAAAAAAAAATCAGTTTTGAATACCACCAAGTCTTACACCTGGAATGAGCATTGCTAAAAGGAGGTCTTTTCACTATTTGTAGAAATTGGCTAGAGATTGTTATTTAGAAGTCAGAGTGGTATTTTAAATGTGAGTATTATAATGAGGTCCTTTAAAAAATACATATGGCAAAATAATAGATTTCATTATGGCATTTTCATAGTTTCTGTTTGTTAAGCCTCTTCCCCCTCTTCTCTCTTCCGTCCTTCTGCCCCACACATGAACCCTATTATTCCTAGTAGTTCCCTTTCTACTTTCATGCCACAGGTAACCAACTGTATTTTTATGAAAACAATAATGTTTTATATTCATCCTAATTCTCCTTTTTAATATGAAGGGAGTATATAATATATACATTTGGCACTAATAGGAAATATCATTTAAAATCAGCTCATAAAGATTTTCCTCTCTAAAAAATTTTTGTTTTTACTGCTGTGTCATACCTCATTGTGTGTTTGCACCATATTTTATTCACTCAATCTCTTTATGTTGGTTGTCTTAGATATTTTCCAGTAGCTGATAACATGTAACATGGTGATGCTTATTAGAAATCAATTGATAATGAGGTATTTTCAGATTAGGATCCAAGTCTAAACAAAAAAGGAGCCCTGGTGTCACACCTGCATCAAGGCTGTGCTTCTTAAAGGCTCCACAAATTTCCCATACAGTGCCATCATCTTAATCACAATCACGTGAGGCTATGGGGTACATTTTACATTCAATCTACCACAACTTCCCATTACAATAGACATGTTGAGATTATAGAATGGTATGCCACTTTGCATCTGCTTTTATGTGGGTCCTGCTGATCTGAACTTGCCTTTAATCACTGAGCAAACCCAAGCCTCTATTTTAAAACTGACCTATTGTTTTTTAATTCCCTTTAATTAATTAATGAATTCTTATTAATTTTTCCTTTTATAATTATTTTCTTTTCTAGTACTTATTTTTAATTTACTTTATTGTTCTCTTTGTAGCATTTTTTTTTTTTTTTTTTTCTTTTCTGAGGTAGGGTCTCACTGTAGCTCAGGCTGACCTGGAATTCACTGTGTAGTCTCAGGGTGGCCTCGAACTCTTGGCAATCCTCCTACCTCTGCCTCTCGAGTGCTGGGATTAAAGGCGTGCACTACCACGCCTGGCTCTTTGTAGCATTTTGAACTGGGAATTTTATTTGCTTATTTCCATTCTTTCATTTTAATTCATATAGACATTCAAAATTATGAATTTTCTTGTGGTTACTGTTGTAGTTACCTTCCCATTGGCTGGGACAAAATACTCAACCTAAAGCAGCTTATGGGAAGAAAGGGTTTATTTCAAGCTTATGGTTTCCAAGGAAGCTTCTTTATAGTCAAGGCAAGTGTCTCACTTTATCATACATCCATAGCAGACAGAGAACTGCCAGAGATCAAACTGGCTGTGAACACACAGTAGGCTGGACTTGAGATATGTCCCAGTGACAAAACTACTCAAGGAGTGCTCCACTTGTTGGAGACTAAATAGGAAGCCAGCTCAGATATACCTGAGGTTATGGGGACATTTACATTCAAACCGCAACGATTACCACCTTCAAAATACCCAACAAACTTTGATGGAACTATTTATGTTACTATTGTTGTTGTTTTTGTTATTATTCAGTCATTCTATATTTTCTGCTAATGTTTCATTCCTCTTTTATTGAAGTTATTTAATGTTGTTAATTTTCAGGTGGTTTAGCCTTCTAATTATATTTTTTGTCTCCTATTTTATATATTCTAATCAATGTGTGTTGCTTATAATATTCCTATTTTCTGTAACTCTTTGTCAGATAAATATATCTGCCACCTAACATATTATCAGTTTTGGTTAATATTTTACTCTAATTAATCTTCAGTATTTATCTTCTATGCACATTTTTCTACATTTAGTATTTTAAGTTTTTCAATTTCTAAATCTAGTTTTCTTTTATTTTAATATCTTTAAATTTTCAAAATGCTCATGTTGTGCTATTGAATTTAGACTGAAATATTGTATTATACTTTTCTTCTGTTTTATGGATTTTCTGATTGGGGGAGAAAGGGGAAATTTTTTCATCAGCTTATATGTATTTATACATTTAGTGCATTTTTCTCTTTCCATTGTACACAGTGTTTTTTGCACAAATGTCCCCAGCAATTTTATTATAAGTATCTAATAACTGGAAGAAACTAAGACATCCTCCAATGAATAAGTTGGTAAACAAACTGATATATCCATAACAATGGAATACTACAAGATAAAAATAGACTGTTCATTCGTGGAATAACCTGGATGAATCACAAGGGATTGTACTAGATATCAGATATATAATATGAGTCCATTTAAGGTTACTGAATTACAGAAGTCTCCAGATTGTCAGAGGTGAGAGCTTCTTGTTGTGATGAAACTTTTCCATTTCTTGAGACTGGTGAAGGCTTCAAGAAGCTGATTAAAAGTGTATAGTACTAAACATACACATGTAAAACTAGTGAAATAGAATCAAGCTAATGAATGGATTGCAACATGTTCTAGTTCTAGTACTATACATAATTTGGCACCCAGTTGGGAGAAACTGGTTGAAGGCTAGAATTTCTTCCAAGTGCATATGATCCCATACTTATTTCAAAATAAAATAATTAAAAACAATAAACAGTGCTTTCTAAGTTGTAAATGTGTCTGTGCGTATGTGTGTGTACTTGTGAATGTATAAAATATTCCTTTTATTAATTGATTAATTTTTAAACTTAAGTTGTGATATGTCCCCTCTTCTGCTCCCCATTTCCTTGTGGGCCCTCCTCAGTAAGGTTATTGGTCTTTACTGTAGGGCAAATTGGGCCTCTGACTCTTGGGGAAGCTGTGCTTCTCAGAGTGTTTCTACCCACCTTGTGGCTCTTACACTCTACCCACCCTCTCTTCTATAATAGTCTATGAGTCTTAGTGGGTATGTAATCAGTTAGTGTTTACTTCCCTGTAGCCTTTGTTATGATGTCCATTGGTTCACCCTAGTGATTGTTACTATTTTCTTTGATGTGGATGCCAGGCTAGCATTGGGTACAATACTCTTGTTGCTGCTTCCTCCACACTTTCTTCTGGACCCCAGTAGGTGTGAAAGAAGTGAGACATCTTGTGAGCATTCAGCTGTCTTTTCTTGTGTTGATGGATCTTGGATCCCCCCAGTATTATCTGCCATCTATAAAATAAAGTAGATTCTCAGACCAAGGGTGAGAGCAGTTTTGATTAAAAGGGATATGCCTCGGAGCTTGAGAGACATTTTGATGAGGCTACTCACTTGACTTGTACAGGAAACACTAGGGGCTTCTCTGTAGATATTGTGATTTTCCTGATCATGGGGTGCTGACTTGTTTCCCCATACCAGTTATGCATTCTCTCCCACTGAGAGGGCCTCATGTCTAATTGGAAGGAAGTTGGTTACCCACAAAGAGTGTGTGCCACTACTGCACAACTGTGTAGTTCTTCTCTGGCTGGTGTATTGTGTGACTTGCAGGGTCTCCTGCTTACTTATTCATGATCATGGTGACCATTTGTCAGCCAATAGCTCCTATAGCACTTTGCAGTGCCATGAAGGTTTGCCAAGTGAGGACTGGCTTTTTTCTCATTTCCTACATTTTCTCTCAGCTTTCTGGAATGGCAGACTATTGTGTCTTCAGCAATAGAGTCTTAACTTTTAGCTCGGTTGGGTAACCAAGTGCCCTGGCTGGCGGGGGCTCAACAAAGGGCTCCAGGGGAGGCTAATCCTGGATGAGAGAGACAAACAGACACAAAGAAGGAGGCCATGCCTCAAACAAAACTCTGGTCAAGGCCTCTGGTTTATTATCCACAAAAAGGTATATATAGGGGAGGCAGGAAGAAGGCATGTGGGCAAATGGAATTTATGGTTGCCAAATGGATTTTATGGCTACCAGATGTTTTGATTGATGAGGAGAGAGGGGCGGGGGTCTTTTGAATGATGGGCCTCAAGGATGTTTACAAGAATGTCTGTGTTGAGATTACAGGCAGGGCAGAGTTACATCAATCCTGTTGGCTAAGATACATATCTTTACACATTGTTCTTATCTACAGGCCAGGGTAAGGTCTCTGGGAAGGCTTAGTAATTCTCACAGTAATTCAGGAAACTGAAATCTAACACAAAAAGGTGGAGGCTTTTTCCTCCAAATGGCTGCAGTTTGGCTCAAGGTCTCCAACAACCGAGTGCTTGACAAAGACCTGCATTGTTTTGGGGAATCTTGTGGATCACCCTGGTCAATTGCTTGCTGTAGGGCTTAACCCATATCTTGCCCAGGGATGCACAAGTTAGAGCCCATGGTTTAAGGATTAAGGTTTCTTCTCCTTCTATTGGGCAGTTCAGTCTGGCACATCACCACCTTAATTGGGGGTTCTATTGCACATACTAGTTACAGAAGGAAGGTTCCTATTGTGCTGACTGTTTTAGTCTCTGGTTTTGTGTAGTTTCCTTCTTTACCCTCCCTTTCCTGAATGCCCACCCTACCTCAATATTCTTTCACTCTACTTATTTGTCTGGAATATCCTCCTCTTCTCCTTCCCTGGTTCCTCTTTTTACTGGTCACATTCCAGTTACACACTAATAGTCATAATGTTCACTTTCTTTTACACTCCTCTTTTGCTGGTACAGTTTAGGAGCCATTTATGAGAGAAAAAATGTGATGTTTGTCTTTCTTAGTCTGTGTGACCTCACTTAGGATATTTTCCAAGACCATCTGCTTTCCTGCAAAATTTATTATTTCCTTTTTTCTTACTGCTGAGTAGAATTCCATTTTGTAAATGTATCACATCTTCATTATCCATTCATCAGTCAATGGGTATCTGGGTTGATTCCAATGCCTAGCTATTATGAATAGAGTAACAATAATCATGATTAAGCAAGTATCTCTGAAGTAGAGGTGGAATCTTTAGGGTAGATACTGAGGAATGGAATAGCTGGTTCAGATGGTAAATCATTTTTCTTCTCTTTCAGGAATCTCCTTACTGATTTCCATAGTTGTTTTACCAGTTTGCATTCCCACCAGCAGTGAATTAGGGTTCCTCTTTCCCCACAGCCTTACCAGCAATTGTTGACATTTATACACACACACACACACACACTTTGGTGATTGTCATCTTGACAGGAGAAAGATGGAATCTCAAAGTCGTTTTAAATTGCATTTCCATGATGACTAGAGATGTACATTTTTTAAAATGAGTCATTGGCCATTTGTATTTCCTCCTTTGAGAATTCTTGGTTCAGTTCTCTGCCCCATTTTTAAAATTATTTATTATGAGAGAGAGGGAGAAAGATGGGGGATGGTAGGGAGAATGGGTGTGCCAGGGCCTTCAGCCTCTGCAAACAAAATCCAGACATGTGTGCCCCCTTGTGACACATGTATGACATTGTGTGCTTGTGACACTGTGTGTCTGGCTATGTGGGTCCTGAAGATTTAAACATGAGTCCTTAGGTTTTAAAGGCAAGTGTCTTAACCACTAAGCTATTTCTCCAGGCCTGCCCTATTTTTTGAGCAGATTGTATGATTTAAAAAAAAGTTAAAATTTATTTATTTATTTGAGAGAGTTAGAAAGGGAAAGGTACAGACAGGGAAAGAGAGAGAGAGAGAGAGAGAGAGAGAGAAAGAGAGAGAGAGAATGGTTGCACCAGGGCCTCCAGCCACTGCAGATGAACTCCAGATGCATGCACCACCTTGTGCATGTGGCTTACCTGGGTCCTGGGGAATCAGACCAAGGTCCTTTGGCTTTGCAGGCAAATGCCTTAACCACTAAGCAATCTCTCCAGCCCTTGTTTGATATTTTAATTGGTGTTCTGTGAACTTCTTGTGTTTGGATGGGTCTCTCTTTTGCAAGAGTGGGAAAATATTCTTCAATAATTTTGTTGATGTTTTGTTGAAGATGTTTTCTATGCCTTTGACCTATACTTCTTTTTTTATGCCAATAATCCAGATATTGGTTTTTTTGCCATATCCCACAATTCCCCTGTATTCCGTTTGCACAAATTTTTTTTGCATTTATCATAGATTTTGGACTCCTAACCTAATTCCTCTGTCTTGTTTCCAAGTTATGAAGTTCCGTCCTCAACATGATCAATTTTATCTGTAAGGCTTTCTAAGGGAGGCTTTTAAGATGGCTATTTGAATTTTGTTTTCTGTTGAATTTTTCTGTATAATTTCCATCCCTTTATTAAGTTTCATTTTCAGGTCCTGGTTTGACTTTTTGTTGGTTCTTGGGATTCATGCCTGCATTTGATCATTTCCTCATTAAGCTTAATCCACTGGTTATTAAGGTCATCTATTTGTTGACTCACCATCAAGTTCTTCATCTAGCTATTTGAGATGTTTCTGATTTTCTTCAGTTTTGTTGAGATGAGAAATGAGAGCTGTGTGCTGTTGTTGATCAGTCTCTTGCATTTCATTAATGTTATTGTTGGTTCTTTGATGATTTTCTTCCAGTTCCACCATACATTTGTTCATTGTCTCATTAGTTTTATTTATTATGTGTAACATGCCTTTATTATGGGATTCTATGTCTGGGATATCCTCTATCTTTTCACTGGAGGCTTCCTTTAATGTGCTAGGAATTCTTGGTGGGGATCTGTTGACTTGATGTCATGCATTGTTTGTTTTGCACTGGGGTTTGCTCATGTATGGCCTCTTATGTTGAGAGTGTGGTACTTGTTCCTCTTGTTGCCCCTGAGTTATATTAGCAGATCAACTTTGATTAAGTGGGGAGTGTGTGGAGGTTGTCTGCCTGTTTGCCTGGGCTGGGTGACCTAGGTTCTAAGCAGAGTCCTCCGTGTGTGTGTGTGTGTGTGTGTGTGTTGCCTCCAGGTGGGTTAGGATATAGCCCTAGCTTTCTTGGTTTACCTTCTGTCTAGGAGGTGCTCTTTTCTCCCCATGTGATTTACTGCTAGAGGACTTTGCAGTGTGAACTGCGCTTGGGTCCTACCGGGTCACAGGGCTGATGCCCCAGGTGTGACAGGAAGGTTGTCCTGAACTGAGGTGGTGTGGATGTTGCCTGTTAACAGCTGTGACTGGACCCTCAGGGGAGTAAGCTCACCTGAGAATGACTTCTTGCCTTGCCTCACAGCTGGTCCTTGCTGTGAAGTTAGCCCCACAACCCATGTGGGCTCTAGAACTGCAGTCATAGGAATGGCAGTTTGGGTGTTCCAGTCTAATGTATTATCTCCAAGCTTGGAGGATTTGTTAGGTCCTCCCCGAGCTCTACCTGAAACATAATTGGCAGTCAGACATTCCCTCATTCACCCAGAATGACTCTGGTCACAGCTTGAAGTCAGGCACTCTCTCACTGGCCTGGCACAGTCTGAATACAGGTCAGGCACTTGCTCAGCTGCATGGGACACAAGCCAGCAGTACCGTGCTCCCTCATCCACCAGGGCCTGGCCTGCAGTCAGACAGTCCCTCAGCCCAGCAGAACATGGACCACAGCCAGGCACTCTCATTCAGTTGGGATACAGCCCATAGCCAGGCACTCCCCTGTGCAGCAGATTGAAGGAAGTTAAGGTTACTCTTATTTGGTCTGATTTTAGGCAATTTAAAAAATTCTTTTTTTCCGAGGTAGGGTCTCACTCTAGCTCAAGCTGACCTGGAATTCACTGTATAGTCTCAGGGTGGCCTCGAACTCATGGCAATCCTCCTACCTTTGCCTCCCAAGTTCTGGGATTAAAGGCATGCGCCACCATGCCCAGCTAGTTTTAAAATTTTGACACAGGGATCCTAACTTCAGAGCCCCTTTGTGTAAGGTATGGTAAAGTGCAGTCTGTCTCTTTATTTCATGATGCAATGCTGGTGCAGGTGGAGATATTGCTGTTCAATTTTTATCTTTTGTTTCTACAAGATTATAATATATATTTATTTCTTTCTTATTTCCCTTTAAGAAATAATATGCTGTGCCTTCGGAGGCACACACTTTCTCTATGTTATTCTTCCCTAGAAACTGTGCTTTTGCTATTACTTTATTCCTGACACTTCTAAGCCCTTCCCTGTAGTTGGTGCTATGAGTTAATAGTCATGTTTTCTAGTATGTTGCCACTGAGTATTAGACTTACTCTTTCTAAGATTTTGTCTGTGCTTGGTACCCTGTTCCTCCTTTATTTCACCAAGTATTTTATGTGTGTGTGTCTCCCCACCACTTCGTTTTCAAATTCAATGTGACTAGTGATTATGAAAGAATTTTTGGAGTGTCAAATCCCTGATTCATGGTAGTTTGGACTTTATGGTATTCTCACAGTCTCATGGTAATGTTGGTAGTCATATGTGGTTTTAGTTGTGCTCTTTGTTGATTTTATGATTTATTTTAGGAACATATGGAGAGAAATTTGGGTTCAGTGATTGTAATTATTTTTCAGACCTGGAAACCTTTCTCTCAGGAGATATTTTGAAATTAAGTATTTCAAATCATTATTATATGCCCCTCATCCTCTCACCAGGGCAATGAAGGACTTCTGATGGATGAGAGTGAAAATAAAAATCTCATGAATACCTTTCCACTGAAAAGTTGAGCTTTAATCTGGGGATGTGTCCTGCTCTGGGTTCCCTTCCCAGCATTGTGGGAAAAATAAAACTTGTTCTGATATTTTAGCTGAATATGGTGGTGTACACCTGTAATCACAGCACATGGGACCTTGAGGCAGGTGGGTCAACTGTTCAAGGCCAGGCTAAATTCCATAGCAAGATCATATCTTGACAAATAACAACAGCAATAATAAATGAGCTGCTTATTTCTGAAAGGTTGGGCTTTATTTTATAGAAACAACATAAAGGAAGTGAAAAGTGAATTGGGTAATATTCCTTTTATTTTGGATTTCTTTGGAACTCCTCTTCTGGAAATGTTTTTTTCCCCCCCATATCACACTCAGCATATGGCGCTCTTGGATTGCCAATGAGTGATGGTAACTCAGCCTTACTCTCTGTGTCAACTGTACTTTAGCATCAGAGGAAATGAAAGTTTATCCAGTATTTTCCCCTGCCAATGAAATGGTGATGCGGTATTGAGCTATAGATGAGGGCTTCGGGGAGGGGAGTATGCCTGTATAGAAATAGGAAGTTCATACATGG
Source organism: Orientallactaga sibirica (assembly GCA_036365145.1). Classification (NCBI taxonomy): domain Eukaryota; kingdom Metazoa; phylum Chordata; class Mammalia; order Rodentia; family Dipodidae; genus Orientallactaga; species Orientallactaga sibirica. Next base: position 3,215,696 of record JAEOAD010000020.1, read on the forward strand.
TCCTCACCATGTTATAGATTTGTGTTTTGAAAACTCAGGACACCTTTCTTGTTCTCCTTACCTCCCTGTATTATGCAGACATTGGCCTCTGTCTTCAATGAGTTTCTCTTCATTTCCCACTACTCTCAGAAGACAAGGGTTCTGTCATCCTGTGGGAGTCCAGTAGCTAGGTACTGAGAGAACTACTTCATTCTCAACAACCTTCCTTTCTCAGCTGCCATCCATGTCCCGAATCTTCAACATACACTGTCTATGAACCCTTTGGCACTTTAGGCTCCATTTCCTTGGCCTACAAACCTGCTCAAGTATTCATCATGTTTCAATACCTTCGAGAGTAAATTTTCCTTCATATTGTCCACAGCTACTATTCAATCTGCTTCTGCCTATTTTTATTCAAACATCTCAAAAGAGTAATACACATTTACTGCCTTTAATTTTTTTTTTTTTTTTTTTGTTTTTTCAAGGTAGGGTCTCATTCTAGCCCAGACTGACCTGGAATTCACTATGTAGTTTCAGGGTGGCCTCAAACTCATGGCGATCCTCCTATACTGCCTTTAATTCTTATTAACGTCTATACTGTATGGTCTTGCATCCATCCTAGCACTCACTGAAACTTCTCTCCCTAAATTGGGTGTGGTGGTGCATGCCTTTAATCCCATTACTCGGGAGGCAGAGGTAGGAGGATCACCATGAGTTTTGAGGCCACCCTGAGAATACATAGTGAATTCCAGATCAGCCTGGGCTAGAGTGAGATGCTATCTTAAAAACAAAACAAAACAAAACAAAACAAAACAAAACCAAAAACCTTTTCTCCCTAATGCCGGCTACAACTTCCCAGTTTTCCATTCTAACATTGTTCATTCTGTATATCCCAGTAATTCTATGGTTCTATTGCTTCTGTGACATACATACTGCAAGTCTTCCTCTTGGTTTTTTGACTGGACTTACCCATTTATCTTGTGACTTTTTTGGGGGGGCGGGGATGACTAGCGAGGTATACTATTTAATAGTGTATTCCTTTTGCATATTTGTGTATTCATGAATGTGAGTGTGGGTGTCATGAAGGTTAGGGGTTCCATATATGTTTATTCCTTGATTTAGCATGGCAACAACTCATAAGCAGCATTAGAAAATATTAGTCCAGGAAAGAAATGAGTGGTCAAGAAAGAATGCACATACATGTAATTGCAGAACTTGAGATACAGTGACAGGAGAATGAGTTCAATGATATTACCTACATAGTGAGCTCCAGGCCAGCCTGGGATACATGGCAAGACCTGTTTCCTTCCCCTCTAAAAAAGAAAAGAAAAAAAAGGAGAAGAAACTGGTTGAGAAATCCCAGTTGTTTGTGTTTTAAACAGAAGGCCACCACTCAGCATGAACTTTAAATAACATGTTAGCCTGTGTAGGGATGACTTTGTCCAAAATTAAACACAGAAATACAAACATCTGAAATTATACAAGTTAAGGTATTATGACTTGATAACTTGTTTCACATGTGATACACACTTCCTATAAATCACAGAGTCTGTGCTATAAGGAATCAGTGCTATATACTTGTTTACATGTTGATTTAAAAATTATTTTATTATAACATATATTATATACAGGTTATACTCTTTTATCTACTCACCTCTGCTCCCATTACCCAGGGGCCCCCCTCAGTGGGATTATGGTATTCCCTGTGGAGTCATGAAGTCCTCAGTCAGTCTCTGTGGAATAGCAGGGGACCATGCCTCAGGGTATTCCTACCCACTTTGTGGCTCTTACAATCTTTTCACCCCCTCTTTTGCAGTGTTCCCTGAGCCATGGATCTTGGATCATCTCCATTTTCTCTCCAAACAAGAGTGAGCACCTTAGGTTAAAGGGGTTATGCAAGCCCACTCTTCTTCTCCAGAGAGCAGTGGGGACTTCTTTCTGAAGTCTATTTCCTGACCAAGAGATTTTGACTTGGTTCCCAGAACCAAATATGAATTCTTGCTCACTGAGTGGGCCTCATGTCCAATCAGAGAACAGTTGAGTACCAACAGAGGCTGTGTACCACTATTGCACAAGTATGTACTTCTTGTCTGGCTGGTTGGTTTCATAGTCTGCAGGGTCCCCTGCTTATTCTTGCCATTTGTGATCATTGTCTCCTAGCAGTTCCCATTGAATTTTCCAAGTTCTATGTACTTTTGAGTAGTAACTACCTAGACCATGTAAGACATAGTTTTATTTATAAATGTTTGTTCTTTTGAAATTAAATCAAATACTAAGCACTTGTTACATTAAAACTTAACCATTTAAATGAAACACAAATAATTTAAGAATAATATACTTTATTTTCATTCAGGAATTACTTAATTACTTATTGTATTTGATGATAAATTTAAATCAAATATCTTTTTTTGTTGTTGTTTGTTTTTGACGTAGGGTCTTGCTCTAGCTCAGGCTGACCTGGAATTCACTATGTAGTCTCAGGATGGCCTTGAACTCACAGAGATCCTCCTACCTCTGCCTCCTGAGTGCTAGGATTAAAGGCATGTGCCACCATGCCAGGCTTCAAATATCTTTATGTGGCTATGATCTATGTGTTGTACTTTAACTTCCTGTCTTCATCCCATCTCCCTTCCCTCCTCTCTCCATTCCTGCCTCCTTGCCCCCTCCTCCTCCTTCTCTTTCTTCTTCCTTTTTTGTTTGCTTATTGTTTTGTTTACTTTGGTTTTATGTAGCCCAGGCTTGCCCCCATCCTCCTGCCCCTGCTTGCCGATTTCTAGGGTTATACACATGCAGCACTCTACCTGGCTTTTCTTTCTCTTTTATGTAGCACTGTGACTTCCAGGTCTTCCATACAGTACTGTGTAACTTTATCTCACACATCGTCTGTGGTCTAACACATCAGCACATCCTAGTGTGCATATTAAGGGGTGCAATCGGTTAGCATGCAGTACTTATACAGCAGTTTTTCAATTCTGTAGTCATGCTAATAAAAATGTTTTAACAATTTTTTTTGAGATAAGGCATCATGCTATCACCCAGGCTGTTCTGGAACAAACTATGTAGTCTGGGTTGACCTGAGACTCATAATAATCCTCCTGCTTGCCCACAAGTATTGGGATTATAGGCAAAAGACACCATACCTGGCATTTTAAATAAGTTTTTAAAGTTTCCCTCTGAGTTATTTCTTCTCATTCTTTTAAAGTTCTTTTCATCCTTAGCTTTTTGGAAAGTTATTATTATTTATTTAGTCCCTTTAGGTGTCTTCTTTAAGTGTTCTTGGATCTTGACTGTCATCCTGTCTCTGAATCAAGTGACTTGGGAGCTGTGTGTTTTCATTCAAGTGTCACCTTTTTTTAAAATTTATTTTTTATTGACAACTTCCTTAATTATAGACAATATCCTATGGTACTTCCCTCCCTCCTCCTACTTTCCCCTTTGAAACTCCACTCTTTATCATATCCCCTCCTCCTCTCAGTCTCTCTTTTCATTTTGATGTCATGATCTTTTCCTCCTATTATGATGGTCTTGTGTAGGTAGTGTCAGGCACTGTGAGGTCATGGATATCCAGGCCATTTTGTGTCTGGAGGAGCACGTTGTAAGGAGTCCTACTCTTCCTTTGGCTCTTACATTCTTTCTGCCCTCTCTTCCACAGTGGAACCTGAGCCTTGAAAGGTGTGTTAGAGATGTTTCAGTGCGGAGCACTCCTTCGTCCCTTCTTCTCTTCTTCTCAGCACTGTGGTGCTATCTGAGTCATCCCAAGGTCATCACTATCTGAAAAGAGAAGCTTTTCTAATCAAAATTGAGAGTAGCATTAATATATGGGTGTGGACATTAAAAGAAGTATTCACTGGGCAGTTTGGTGAGCATTGTATATACATTTAGCCAGACACCAGCAGACATTACACCCCTAGGGCTCATGACTACCCCTGTGGTATGTATTCCCTCCCATGGAGTGGGCCTCCAGTCCAATTAGAGAGCTGTTTTTTTTCCCATAACAGACATGCCACTATTGCACCCATTGGCTCATTTGGCCTGGCTGGCCAAATTTAAAGCTTGCAGTGTTCACTGTTGAGTACCTTCACTGGTGTTTTCTCTCTCTCATTGAACTGCATGCAGTGTAGCTTTTTCTAGCTTTCTGTCAGCTGGTCCAGATATCACCTTTTAAAGATAAGTGTCAGATGCACAAATGCAGACCTGTATAAACTAGGTTCTACTTTAGGAGATGCAGTGAGCTTGGCTCATTTCTGGGAGATGCAGTGAGGCTGGTTCTTCTCTGGGAGATGCAAGGATCTTGGTTCCCCTCTTGGACATGTAGTTCCATCTAGAAGAGGTTCCAGGTATTCAAGTGTACCTGCAATAGAATAGTATGGGTTATGTACAAAGTAGGAGTTGACAACTCTTCAGGGTGAGGGAAGATCAGGAAAGGGTATACTCAGAGGATCATATTTGGATTCAGTCTAAAATATAGGTTCAGTCACTGAGTGGAAAGTATGAGTTGGAGAGATATTAGAGACTTTCTCACTGCTGTAGCTAAATAGCTGACAAGATGCACTTTGAAGGAGGAAGAGTTTGGCTTACAGCTCTAGGCATTATGGTTCACAAAGGCAGGAAAGTCATGGCATCTACACTCACGCAGAAAGGGGCAATAAATGCAGATACTCCGTTTTATACAGTCCAGACCCACCACCTATGGAATATGCTGTCCACAGTTAGGATGGGCCTTCCTACCTCAATTAACTCAATCCAGTAACTTTATTACAGACATATCCGGAGATATGTCTCTGGGGTAATTCTCAATCCAATCAAGTTAACAATCAAATGAAATGGAGAGAGAAAGAGAGAGAGAGACCATTCCAATTAGAGTCACCTTTTCAGAGGCACTGTCAAGCCAATCAGTTAGCTATTTAGAAAATTTCATGGATGTCTATTGACTAGAACTCTCCAGAAAGAAACAAGAACAGCAGAGCAGAGAAGGCTGACATGGATAAGATGATATAAAACAGGCATCAGAATGGATATGTGGAATTGAAGACATAAATGTCTAGTACATAGAGGACTTTCTTGAAATACTTTGGGATTATTTACACGCAGTTGATATTTGAACATTGCAGTTTATTCTTTGAAGTTGTATATGTAGGAACTGAATTGTCTGAGCCATTACAAAGGCATTTCAGTTTCAATGCAATTTTTAACTACGGGAGAAATTTACTGTAATTTCAAGTCTTAAATTGTTTTAATAGATCTAAGTTTGAAAACAGATGTTGTGACTCTGTGAAGAAACTAGCCACAAAATTGGCCATAAAGTACTTGGTTATGCCTCTAGGTAATGTTTAGCTGAGTTTTAAAATTTGAATGTGTGTTTGGAATTCACCATTTATTTCTATTACATTAGGTTTCATAAGAATAGAGAATTTATCTGTTGCAAATCTTTAAAAAAATAATTTATTTAACTTATATTATTTTAATTTTACATTCATAGTGTTGACTCCATTATCCTCCTCCCTGTCCTCCCTCTTCCAAAGGGACCCTTGTCAATGGGGAATGTGGGTCATGCATTGTGGGGGAGGTCAAGAATTATGGGGGGTAGGCCAAATCTCTGTGCATAATGCCCCAACTTGTGCCTCTAACATTCTTTCCGCTCCCTTTTCCATGAATTTCCCTGAGCAACATTGGGGTCATTTTAGTTCTACTTCAGTGATGAGGTTTTGGGAGCCTCTGTGTCTCTGAATATCTGGCTTGGTAGGAGTTGGATGTCCTCTGTGTTTATCTCCTTCAGCCTTTTTCTGGTGTCCTGATCACCAAGAACGCTGTACTCTTGCCCTTCCCCCGCATTACTCTATGGTTTCAGCTGGGGCCCTGGTGAGGTGTGATTGGCTGATCCTCCCTTCTGGTTCATTGTCCATCTGAAAAAGATAAGCAAATTCTCCAATGGAGAGAGAAGTTAATACTAGATAGATGGGATGGCCATAGATATTTTGGAGGGAATTTTATATGCGTAGGCCCTCTTCTAGCCCACATTTGGTGGTATCTTGATCTTGGAGACTGAGCTCACTTTTTCAAACATTTGCCTGTTTGTGCAATTATTGTTTAAAGTATTCTTGTCTTGCAAAGCACCTTGAAGTAATTTTAATTATTATGGCAAACATGTTGCAAAAATCTTGCCATGTCACTGCTTTAAAAAACTTTTGTCTCAGATAGGTCATCTAAAATTCAGAATTTCAATTTAAGCTCTCAAGGGCCTAAAACAGAGCACTAAAAAGTTATTATTCATATTCCATTTTCTCTAAGTGTCTGGACTCCTGAGAGTGGGATGTCAGCAGGTTTTAACACTGCAATTCTCAGTGTGGCAAAAGTGGAAGAAATCCACATCAAGGACTAAATGCCATGGAGAAAATGCTGTCTCCTAAAACACAGGAGACCTGGGGGATAAGAAATATGTCAGAGACCTTGTGGTTTCCATCTGTTCACAAACACTTGGGTGAACATATTAGTTGGTTTCCAACCTCTGGTTTGCTTGTTGATATTTTCTTACTGTTCACTGAATCTGCTAAATATATTCTTATTAACTAGAGCAATCTGCTTTTCATCTGATATGGATGTGATTATATATGTTACTTATAATGTTAATAATATCATTGCATGGCTAATATTTTCCAGTTTATAAAACATTTTACAGACATTATTGTATCTGATATTTGTGACAAAGCCTGTGATATAAATAGGGAAGAAGTTATTTTACATATGGATAGTTTGTTTACTATCTTTATTGATAATTTTTATAAATATACATAATATATTTTGATCGTAAGCCCCTACCATTACCTCCCCCCTCTCTGTGTCCATTCCACTGAACTTCTTCTTTCCAAATAGGCCCTCTGCTACTTTAATGTCTTTTTTTTTTTTTTTTTTTTGGAGAGAGACAGAGAGAGAGGGAGAGGAAGACAGATAAAGATGGGTGCGCCAGCAGCCTCTCAGCTGCTGCGAATGAAATTCAGATACATGCGCCCCCTTGTGGTCAAGTGTGTCATTGCGCCCTTGCATCACTGCATCTGGCTAAACGTGGGACCTGGAGATTGGAACTGCTGGAGATTGGAACCAGTGTTCTTAGGCTTAGGAAGTAGGTGCCTTAACCGCTAAGCCATCTCTCCAGCCCTTAATGTCTTTTTTGTTGCCCTCTCCCACCATTCATGATGAAATGTTTTTAAAAAGAGAAGCAGATTCTCCAATGGAGAATGAAGTTAGCACTGCTTACATAGGCTAACCATTATTAATTTAGAGAGAATTAAAAGGGTGTAGACCCTCTTAAAGCCCAATGTTAGTGCAAGCTTGATAATGGAAAGCAGAATCATTATCTGGATATGAGTCTGATTTGTTTCCCAGTTCCAGATATGGTTTCCTTTCCACTGAACAGATCTGTTAGCCAATCCAAAAGCAGCTGGTTACCCACCATGGCTGTGTGCCACTATTGCATTTGTGTGAGCATCACATCAGGTTGTTAGCTTCTGAGTTGCTTAGACTTTGAGTTGCTTGGACAGATGTTGGCCACTTTCCCCCAGAAGCTCATGTAGCACCTTCCAGCACTAGATGGGCTAATTGTCTGGGGATTGGCTCTCCTCTGGATTCCAACCTGGTCTCTCTGTGGTGCATGCCAACAGCATTTGGTGTCTTCAGCAGTAGGATCTTACCATTAACTTCTGGTGGATAATCAAGTGCTCTGACAGAAGTCTGTCTTGTTTGTTTTGGGAGATATAGTAAGTCTATCTGATCTACAGCTCATTGTGGATATAGACCTGATGTGATTTATAAACAAGATATAATAGTGGCTTCTGTCTCTGACCTCTGCAAGTTATGGCCTCCTATAAGTTGGCTTGAATTCTTTCCTTTCAATGGGCAAGAGTATAGATGGAAATAGCACCTGAGATGTGATTTACCAGAGCAAAGTTAGGCAAACACAATAGACTGACATTGAAGACATTTGGGGCATGTAAGTTCATATAGTTTACACAAGAGGCAGCCAGATAAATTAATAAAGGAAATTGACATTAGAAGCATCTGTGTTAAGCTGTCACATGCCATAGAGACAGCCAACAGTAAGGCTAAATATAATTCATTTTCAGGGCTGGAGAGATGGCTTAGTGGTTAAGGCAAAGCCAAAGTATCCCGGTTCAACTCTCCAGGCCCACATAAGCCAGATGCGCAAGGGGGTGCATGCATCTGGAGTTTGTTTGCAGTGGCTGGAGGCCTTGACACACCCATTCTCTCCCCCCCCCACCTCTTTCTCGCTCTCAAATAAATAAGTTATATATATATATATACACACACACACACACATATATATATCTAAAAAAGAAAAAATAATTCATTTTCAAACATTGTTTATATACTTTATGCTTTATGGTGACAGATGAGTTTCTCCCCCAAACTCCCCTCTCAGCTCTCTCAGCTCACTGTAGAGCATGAACTGTTCTCTCTTTTGAAAAACATGCAGAAGCAATAAATCAGCCAGTTTAAGAAGACCCAGCCAGTCCAACACAGATCGATTTCACAGGGAAGTCGATGGGCTGCTAATAGAATTACAACTACCTGTCAAAACAGGGAAAATATACCCATGACAGTGACAAAGGGCAAATCAATTTAGGAAAAGTTTTTTTCCCCTTCCAGAAACATAGATGTGGATGAAGGACATGGATGTCTCTGAGAATCTGTAATTGCTATTAGAACTATATATTTGGACTACTAAAGCTAAGGTTATATCTGAGGTTCTGGGAGACCATACATTTTTCGTTTTTTTCTATGGGGTTTGTCTCGTAGCTATAACAATTTTCTTTTTAATAGGGTATAACAGGGAACATCTGTCTGAACACACATTTTTATTAACTATGCTACCTAAATGAGTTAGTCTTGTCCCCTAAATAAATTGCATTCTCACAGACTTTGCATTTTCATTTTACATGTTATCTCTTTTAGACAGGAGCTGTGTATTGCCAAGGACATCTATCTGGCAAATCTTTACCTTGTACACCAACTCTATCATTTTCAAAGGCTTCAGAATACTGTTGGCAATGTGACTTTTACTAAAAACAACTTCTGTATTCAGACTTAATTCCTTCCAAAGAGAATTATGCATACCACCCACAGGCTAGTCCATTGTGTATTAGCATGAAGTTCTTTTAGGTCAAGTACTTAGTTTCTTAAACACTATTTGTTAATGCATTAATTTAGACCAGCACTATGGATTTTCTGTAAATCAGACACAAAAATAATCTGTAACTACAGAATCTACCTTCTCATTGTAATCTGGAAACACACTGGGTGTCATGTTCAACAAAGCTGAGTCATCAAAGGTATCCTAGTAAACTTGTGGAGGGGAGCTGCTGTGGGACAAGGCAGACAGAAGTGAGGAGACATGGTTCTGGAGTGAGACACATGTGCATTCTGGTCTTCAGCCTGCCCCAGAGCTATTTGACTTGGGTAAGCAGCTTTAGCTCTCCAAGCCCAAGTTTTTCTTTCTATGCCATGGAGCTATTAATAAGTGCTAACCTCTACAGTTATGAGAAGGAAAGGAGCCAGTGTGGTAATACCATAGTCCTCAATGCAGACTGAGGGGACCTGTGATATCACACATCTCTTTGATCTTACTTCTACTTATAATTGGGCCTAACAGAGAATGATCCATTTGCCTATTTTTCTCAACTCTGGGAAGCAGGTGAAGATTTACCATAATCTGCTTAAGTTCACCTTCAGAAAACTGTTGAGAGTGTGACTTTTACTAAAAACAACTTCTGTATTCAGACTTAATTCCTTTCAAAGCGAATTATGAGTACCACCCACAGGCTAATCCATTGTGTATTTGTCACTTCCATAAACATCCCTCCTATTATCACATATGCCTTCTATTGTCATTTCCTTCTCTACTTGGCAACCTGTCTTACCTCTTGAACTTCACTACCTGGAAAAAAATAGGTAACGAGGGCCAAAGAAATATCCTGTAGTGTCTCTGGTAGCTCATGATTACAGAGCAACAGCTTTTTTCCCTGGCACTGAGGGTAATGATCCTGCTTTATGGCTCAACTTGATCTTTCTGAGTACAGAGCTCACACATAGCAACTCATTTCCATCCCTATTCCCTTCTTCTCCCCCTCCCCCTGTGTGTGTGTGTGTGTGTGTGTGTGTGTGTGTGTGTGTGTGTGTGTGTATGAAGGCACAAGCAAGATTTTAGTTACATTTCAAGAATGTTAGGAGCCAATGGCCAATATTTTCAAAAAGTTTGTCCTGCTTTGAATGCTGTTAAGACTGAACACCAACCAGAACTGTTCTCAAGGACTGTACTTGGCTGTTTGTACATCTAGTGTGAAAAGGGACAGTTGCCAAGTAGGGAACTCCCTTCTTAACTTACATGGACACATCTCTCAGTGAGGTCCAAACTCCATTTCCATTTGTATGAAAATCCATCCTGGAGCTCTTTCATTTTCAGATTGATTATATTAGCCTTTTTGCTTAACTTGAATAAATACTGACTGCAGCCTTAATATCCACCTCATCTTGAAAAATCTGATGAAAAACACTAATATACATTAGTAATTATATGACTCTATAATTGAAATGTGGTACATTATGACCCTGGGAACACATCTTCATTATCATGGAAAGAAGTGCCTTATCCTGAGACAAGAAGAGCAGTGTGGTATAAGCTCAATGCTGGATATCTACATGTGATAGAGCAGAGGGACAGAGCTGAGTGATGTGAGATTTCTGTGTTTGTCTCTGTACTGAAGTTGTTTGCTTACGTTCTCAATTTCTTTGGTTCTTTTTTTAAAAAAAAATTTAAAAACACGTTAAAAAGTAATGGGCTTCCATTTGGGGTTTTCATATACATATATTTCAGTTTTTGTAGATTCTTCTTCATTGCTCCTACTTCATCTCCCTGCTCCCCTTTCCCCACTGTAGTCTATTGTCCCTTCCACTTGTTATAGTGGATTCCCAACCTCCTTCCTTTAAATTCTTTTTTCTCCAGGTACTTGGGCTCTTCTCTAGTTTCTTGACCTTCACTAATATCTATTCTTCCCTACCCAGATACAAATACTTAATAGTTAGAGGCCCGGATCTGCATATAAGAGAGAAAATAGGGCATTTGTCTTTCTGAATATGGATTACCTCACTTAAAACAATGTTTTCCGGTTCCATTCATTTTCCTGAAGGTTTCATAGTTTTATTTTTTCTTCATAGTGGAATAAAATTCCAAGTGTGTATCATATTTTCATCATTTATCAATTGATGGATATCTAAACTTGATTCCATTTCTTTGCTAGTGTGTAAAGATCCTTGATAAACAAGGATGTGCAAGAATTCCTGTAGTAGGATATAGTCCTTTGGGTATATCTTAGGAGTGATATAGCTGGGTCATATCGTAGTCCTATTTTTACTTGTTTGAAAAGCCTCCACACTGATTTCCACAGTAGTTGTACTATTTTACAGTCCCACTCACAATGAGTAAGGGTTCTTTTTTGTTGTTGTTGTTTTGTTTTTGTTTTTTTGAGGTAGGGTCTCACTCTGGTCCAGGCTGACCTGGAATTAACTATATAGTCTCAGGGTGGCCTTGAACTCATAGTGACTTTCCCTATCTCTGCCTCCTGAGTGCTGGGATTAAAGGCATGCGCCACCACGGGTTCTTTAATTTTTTTTTTGAGAGAGAGAGAATTGGCATGCCAGGGCCTCAGCCACTGCAATTGCACTCCAGATGCTTGTTCCACCTAGTGGGCATGTGTGACCTTGCGCTTGTCTCACCTTTGTGTGTATGGCTTATGTGGGATTTGGACAGTCGAACATAGGTCTTAGGCTTTGCAGGCAAGCACCTTAACCACTAAGCCATCTCTCCAGCCCAAGTAAATGTTCTTGTTATTTTACATCCTTGGCAACATTTGTTGTATTTATTTATTTATTTATTTATTTATTTATTTATTTATTTATGTGTGCACCTGCCAGAGTCTCTTGGTACCCAAAATTAATGAAACTGGCTTTGTATGAGTGGCTGTGGAATTGAACCTTGGTTGCCATACTTTGCAAACAAGTGCATTTAACCATGAACAATCTCTCCAGCCCTCAGTTATTTTTTTTCTTTTTGGTGGCCATTCTGACTGAAGCAAGATGGAATCTCAAAATAGTTTTAATTTGAATTTCTATCATGGTTAAACATATTGAGCACTTTAAAAAATATTTATGGTTGAGTTATTGACTGTCGTTTTTTGGTGGTTATTTTTCATTTCTTTATATATTCTAGATTATAATTCCTTGAAGTATAGCTGGAAAAGACTTTTTTTCATTCTGTAGGCTGCTTGATGATTCTGTTGATAGTCCTGTTGCTGTGCAGAAACTTAATCATTTCATGTAACTTTTCATCTCATTCTTGTGGCTGTTTCCTGTGTTATTCAGAAATTTATTGCCTATACTTGCATCTTCAAGTGGTTTCCTTACTTATTTACTTAATCACTGTCAGTGTTTCTGGTTTTAAATCAAAGTGTTTGAAAGAGTTTGAATTGAATTTTGTGCAGGGTGAGAGTTATGGATCTAATATCATTCTTCAGCAGGTGGATATACAGTTTTGCCAGCACTGTTTGTCAAAAAGGCTTTTATCCCCCAGCACATGCTTTTTTCCCACTTACCTTTTATTGTTTATTTTTTAAATGAATTAATTATTTTGACAGTTTCATAATGCACATAAGAAATATATATATGTGATTATATTCACTCATCATTGCCCTCTCTTATCTCCCTCCTACCACTGAACCTCTTTCTCTTCTCAACCAGTCCTCTCTTTACTTTCATGTCTTTTTTTTATTATTAGATATGGACATATTTAATATGTAAACAACACATGTTGGTACCATCCTTTCCTTCCTCCCTGCCCCTTTTCTGAAGAGGTCTTCCTCGTTGGGGATGCAGGTCAACCCAATGGAGATTGTGGGTCATGCATTATGGGTGGGAGAGACAATGTCTCTGGGCAAAATGTCCTGACTTGAGGCTCTAACAATCTTTCTGCCCCTCTTTTACAAAATTCCCTAAGCCATGCTGGGAGCATTTTAAGTCTACTACAGTGATGGGCACTTAGGAGCCTCTGGATCTCTGGTTTGGTAGGTGTTGAATGTCCTCAGTGTCTATTGCCATTATCCTTGTGCTGGTATCAGATTCACTAAGAAAGCAGTACTCTAGCTAATTTCTCCAGTTACTCTGTGGTTTCAGCTGGGGCCAGGGTGGAGTGCACTGGGTCATTTACCTCCTGAGGTCCAGTTCCCAGGTAAATTCTCCAATGGAGAATGTAGTCAGCACTGGTTAAATGGGATAACCATTATTTAGAGAGAATTTAAAGGGTATAGACCCTCTTATAGCCCAATGTTAGTGCTAGCTTGACAATGAAAAGCAGAATCATTATCTGGATATGAGTCTGATTTGTTTCCCAGTTCCAGATATGGTTTCCTTTCCACTGAGCTGATCTGTTAGTCAATCAAAGAGCAGTTGGTTACCCACCATGGCTGTGTGCCACTATTGCACTTGTGTGAGCATCACATCAGGTTGTTAGCTTCTGAGTTGCTTAGACTTTGAGTTGCTTGGACAGATGTTGGCCACTTTCCCCCAGAAGCTCATGTAGCACCTTCCAGTTCTTGAAGGGCTAATTGTCTGGGAATGGCTTTCTTCTGGATTCCAACCAGGTCTCTCTATGGTCTGTGCCAACAGCATTTGGTGTCTTCAGCAGTAGGGTCTTACCATTAACCTCTGGTGGATAATCAAGTGCTCTGACAGAAGTTTGTCTTGTTTGTTTTGGGAGATATAGTAGATCTCTCTGATTCATTGTGGATGTAAACCACATCCTGGTACAGGGAATTACAGGCTAGTGCCAAGGGAAAAAAAAAAAAAGAAAAAGACAGAGAAGAAAGAGAAATGGGAAAAATTTGAGGTTAGGTTTTGTTTTACCCTCTCCAGGGCCCAGGTAATCCCCTTAAGATCCTCTAGAGGGTTCCCCCTTTTAATCTGACTACCTGGATATAGGATTCTATGGTACCAGTTCAATTTGGGTTCAGTTTTGTTTCCCCATTCACCCTTCCCCCAAGCTCTACCCTCCCTATTGTCCAAGCCTCAAGATGTTATTCAGGTATGTCAGCAACTTGGGCTGATCCAGGTTAGGAAACACAGATGAGTGAGACCATGCAGCAGTTGTCCTTCTGTGATTGTGTGAGTTCATCTAGAATGATCTGTTCCAAGTCTGATCATTTTTCTACAAATTTCATTGTGTTGTTTTTTTCTTATTGCTGAGTAGAATTCCATCATGTAGATATACCACAACTTGGTTTTCCATTCATCCAGTGATGAGCACCTGGCTCAATTCCAGTTAACTATTACAAATTTAGCAGCTATAAATGTGGTTGAGCAAATATCTCTGAACTGAGATGTGGAGCATTTAGGGTAAATGCCCAGTAAGGGAATGACAGGGTCTCTTGGTAACTCTATATTTATCCTTTCCAAGAGTCTCCATATTGATTTCCATAGTGGTTGTAATAGCTTACATTCCCACCAACAGTGAATGTGTGTTCCTATTTCTCCATATCCTCACCAAAATTTGTTTTTATTTGATTGTTTAATGTTTGCTATCCTTACTGGGGTAAGGTGGAATCTCATAGTTCTTTTAATTTGCATTTCCTTAATAGTTAGGGAGATTGAACATTTTCTTTTCTTTTTTTCTTTTCTTTTTTCTTTTGGTTTTGCAAGGTAGGGTCTCACTCTGGTCCAGGCTGAGCTGGAATTAACTATGTAGTCTCAGGGTGGCCTCAAACTCTCTGTGATCCTCCTACCTCTGCCTCCCGAGTGCTGGGATTAAAGACATGTGCCACCACGCCTGGCTTTGAACATTTTCTTAAGTGTGTGTTAGCCATTTGTAATTCTTCCTCTATTTAGTTCTCTGCCCCCTTTTGGAGTGGGTTGTTTGATTTTTTTTTGTTTGTTTGTTTAGTTTTTTTTTTTTTTGTTTTTGGTTTTCGAGGTAGGGTCTCACTCTCACTCTGGCCCAGGCTGACCTGGAATTAACTATGTAGTCTCAGGGTGGCCTCTAACTCATGACAATCCTCCTACCTATGCCTTCTGAGTGCTGGGATTAAAGGCATGCACCACCATTCCTGGCTTGTTTAATTTTTTGAGTTCATTGTAGATTCTAGGTATTAGGCTTCTGTCAGTGGTATAGCTGGCAAAGATTTTCTCCCATTCAGTGGGTAATCTATTGGCTCTGTTTATGGTATGTTTGTCTGTGCAAAAGCTTTTTAGCTTCATGAGATCCCATTGGTTGAATGCTTGTTTAATTTTCTGGGCCACTGGGTTTTGTTCAGGAAGTCTTTTCCCAGTCCTATATTGTGGAGAGTGCCTCCTACTTTTTCTTCCCGTAGTTGAACAGTTTCAGGTCTTATATTGAGGTCTTTCATCCATTTGGACTTGATTTTTGTGTATGGCAAAATGAGTGGGTCTAATTTCACTTTTCTACATATGGACATCCAATTTATCCAACACCATTTGTTGAAGATGCTGTTTTTCCTCCAGTCTATATTATTGGCACCTTTGTCAAAGATCAAGCAGCTATAGTTACTTTACTTAAGGTCTGGGTCTTCAATTCTGTTTCATTGGTCTGTTTTTGCTCTTATTCCAGTACCATGTTGATTTTTTCACTATGGCTTTGTAATATAGTTTTAGATCAGATATGGTGATACTGCAAGAGGTATTTTGTTTACTGACGATATGTTTGGATATCTAGGCCTTCTGCCATTCCATATGAATTTTGAGATCATTTTTTCGATCTCTGTGAAGAATGATGCTCATATTTTTATTGGTATTACATTAAATCTGTATATTGCTTTTGGTAGAGTTGCCATTTTCACAATATCAATTCTACCTATCCAGGAACATGGGAGGACTTTCTATCTTCTCAGGTCCTCCTCTATTTCTTTCTTGAGTGTTTTTATGTTTTCATTATATAGGTCTTTCACATTCTTGGTTAGTGTTATTCCAAGGTATTTAATTTTTTTGTTGCTATTGAAAATGGGACAGCCTCATTGATTTGTTTCTCTGTATATTTGTCCTTTGCATATAGAAAAGCTACTGCTTTTTGTACATTGATTTTGTATCCTGCCTCTTTGCTAAAGGAATTATGACCTTTAGAAGTTTTGTGATACAGACTTTTAGTTCACTTATATAGATCATGTCATCTGCACATAGGGCTAATTTGACTTCTTCCTTTCCAATTTGATCCCCTTTATTTATTTTTCCTGTCTGATTGCTTGGGCTAGTACTTGTAGTACTATGTTGAAAAGCACTGGTGAGAGTGGGCACCCCTTTCTTGTTCCCAATCTCAGTGGAAACTCTTTGAGTTTTTTCCCCATTAAGTATTATTTAGGCTTTCAAAGCTTTATATATAGCCTTTATTGTGTAGAGGTATAAACCGTCCATGCCTATTCTTTCCGATGTTTTGATCATAAAGGGAGTTGTGTTTTGTCAAAGGCCTTCTCTGCATCAATTGAGATGATCATGTGGTTCTTATGGTTAAGTTTATTTATGTGGTGTATTATGCTGTCTGATTTATGTATGTTAAACCATCCCTGCATCCCTGCATCCCTGGGATGAAGTGCACTTGATCTAGGTGGATAATGCTTTTGATATGTTGTTGAATTTTGTTTGCAAGAATTTTGTTCAGGATCTTTGCATCTAAGTTCAATAGAGATATAGGTGTATGGTTTTCTTTCCTTGCATCTCTGTTTGGTTTTTGTATTAGGTGATGCTAGCTTCATAAAAGGAGTTGAGGAGGATTCCCTGATCTCTGATTATGTGGAACAGTTTGAGAAAAATTGGTTTCAGTTCTTCAATGAAGGTTTGATAAAATTCAGTTCGGAAGCCATCTGGTCCTGGACTTTTCATTTTGGGGAAATTTTTGATTACTTTTTCAATCTCCATGGATGTGACAGATTTGTTTAGGAGATTAATATGCTTTGAGTTTAGTTTAGTTAGTAGATGGTATGTGTCTAAGAATTCATCCATTTCTTCCAAATGATTTAATTTTGTGGCATAGATATTTTGGAAGTATGCCCTGATGATTCTTCCAATTTCATTGATGTCTGTTATGATCTCTCCCTTTTCATTTCCTATTTTGTTAATTTGAGACTTCTCTCTCTTTTTTTTTTTTCTTGATCAATTTGGCCAGGGCTTTGTCAATCTTGTTTATTTTTTCATAGCTCTTTATTGATTTTTAAAATTGTTTTGTTCATTTCCAATTAATTAATTTCTGCTCTAATCTGGAGCTCTTTGGGTTGGTCTTCTTGTTTTTCCAGTGCCTTTTGGTGGACAGTTAGGTTATTAACTTGGGATCTCTCTGTCTCTGTAATGAAGACATTTAGGGCTATGAATTTTCCCCTTATGACTGCCTTCATTGTGTCCCATAAGTTTTTGTATGTTGTGTTTTCATTATCATTCAATTCTAGGTATTTTGCAATGTCTTTCTTGATTTCTTCCACAACTATTGTTTAAAAGTGTGCTGTTGGGCTTGAGAGATGGCTTAGCAGTTAAGGCGCCTGCCTGTGAAGCCTAAGAATGCCCATTTGATTCTTCAGGTCCCACGTTTAGCCAGACACAAAACGTGACACAAGTATGCAATGTTGCACATGTGCATGAGGGGGTGTACATGTCTGGAGTTTGTTCACAGCGGCTGAGAGGCTGCTGGCATGCCCATTTTCTCTCTTTCTCTCTCTCTCTCAAATTAAAAAAAAAGTGTGTTGTTTAGTCTCCAGGAGATAGTGGAATCCTTGATGTCTCTTATTGTTAATTTCTAGCTTTAAAGCATTGCAATCAGACATGATACAGGAATTTACTTCAATTTTCCTTACTTTATGAAGGCACACTTTATGGCTTAACATATGGTTCTGTGTGCTGCTGAGAAGAATGTGTATTCTGTAGAGTTCATGTGGAAAGTTCTGTAGATATCTGTTAGGCCTAGTAGATCTGTGATCTAGTTGTGGTGCTATATTATTTCCCTGTTGATTTTCTCCTTGGATGATCTATGTATTGATGATAGTGAAGTATTGAACTCTCCAACTATGATGGTTTTGGTGTTTATTTCTGTTTTATTGTTGAGTAGATTTTGTTTTATAACCTGTAGTGCCTCTGTGTTTGGCACATATGTATTTATGATTGTGATGTGCTAATGTTGGATCATTCCCTTGATGAGTAAGAAGTGGCCTTCTTTGTCCTTTTTGATTACTTTTGGTTTGAAGTCTATTTTCTCAGATATTAATATTGCAACACCCACTTGTTTTTATTTCTATTTGCTTGGAATATCATTTTCCAACTTTTCACCCTGAGGAGGTGTCTATCTTTAATGGTGAAGTGGGTTTCTTGAAGACAGTAGATAGAAGGGTTCAGTTCTTTGATCCATCCTGATAATCTGTGTCTTTTGATGGGTGAGTTAAGACCATTAATATTTAAGGTTATTACTATGAGGTTTGAGTTAATCCTTGCCATGATGAGGTGTTTTATGGGGTTTGGTGCTTTCTTGTGTTTTGTACTATTTTGAGCCTGTTCTATTTTGTTTATTGTGATGTTCTTGTTGTTGGCTCTTGAGGTTGGTTGTTTGACTGTTCTGTGTGGAGTATTCCCTCAAGTATTCTCTGTAGGTTTGGCTTTGTGTTCATATAATCATAGAATTGACTTTTTTGATGGAAAGTTTTTCTTTCACCATCTATTAAGAGTGTTGCTTTTGCTAAGTAGAGTAGCTTGGGCTGGAAGCCATTGTTTTTCATACTTTGAAGTGTTCCATTCCAGTACCTTCTGGCTTTCAGGGTTTCCACTGAGAAATCTGATGTAATTCTGATGGGATTTCCTTTGTATGTTGTGAATTGTTTTTCTCTTGCTGCCTTTACCATTCTCTCTTTGTTTTTGTTGCTAAGAATTTTAACTATGTTGTGCGTTAGAGAGTTTCTTCTTTGGTCCTGCCTGTTTGGTGTTCTGTGGGCTTCTTGTATCTGGATGGGCCTCTCTTTTGAGAGATTCAGAAAATTTTCTTCAATAATTTTGTTGAGTATGGTCTTTATGGCACTGGCCTGGGTTTCCTCCTCTTCTGGTATACCCATTATTCAGATATTTGGTCATTTTAGGGTATTCCACAGTTCCCTCATATTCTGTTCACTTGATTTTTTTTTCTTTTTGGTTTTGTTCAAGGTAGGGTTTCACTCTAGCCCAGGCTGACCTGGAATTTGCTACAGAGTCTCAGGGTGGCCTTGAACTCACAGCGGTCCTCCTACCTCTGCCTCCTGAGTACTGGGATTAAAGGCATGTGCCACCACACCCAGCCTGTTTACTTGGTTTTTTTGAACTTAGCAAAGTTTTTGGCCACCTGTTCAATTTCTTCTGTCTTGTCTTCCAGGTGAGAGGTGCTGTATTCCACATGAGTAACTCTATTGGTAAGGGGTTCTAGAGAGGTTTTTATAATTTCCATTTTATTTTTGTATTCTATTGTGTTATTTTGCATCGTGTCCATCTCTTTTTTGAGGTATGATTTAATTTTGAGTTCTGTTTTCTTGAGGCTTCCTGGAATCCATTCTTGCATTTGATTAAGTCTTCATTAAGCTTAATCAATGGGTTGTTGAGATTGTCCATTTCTTGAGTCACCTTCAATTTATCCATATCTCTTTTGAAGGTTCTAATGTTTTCTTCAGTCAAGTTAAGCCTATTGTCAAAAGCTGAATGCTCTAGAAGATGATTCCATTCAATTTTGTTGATACAATTGTTGGTTCTTTGATGGTTTGCTTCCAGTTCAGTGATTTTTTTTTGATCAGGGTCTTATTGGTTGTGTTTTTATTTTGGGCATGAATTTCTGTTGACTTCTTTATGATTTCATTGGAGGCTTCCATTGTAGGACTAGACATCCTTGGTGGAGATCTCTCAGTTTTCTGACTTTTGTTGGCATTTTTGTGTTGTTGTCTACCCATTTTAGGAAGACTCTTTATTTTATTGAGGAGGAAGCAAGTTTTTGTCCTTTGGCCTGTGCACCCTCTGACTCAGGTTAATAGAGATGTTGGTACCCAGTGGCCAGTCAGGATTCCAGAGCAAAAGGCTTGATTCCACAGCTCACATAGGGACCAGGCCTCCCCAAACAAGGCACAAGGGGACATACCAGGACTAGGGGACTGGGAGGAGCCAGGGATCAGGGATCTGGCCTACTTACTCCTTGCAGTGCCCTCTAATACAAAGACTGGATCAAGGAACTTGGACCAGGGAACTAGGAGGAGGCAGGAAGGGGGGTTCTGGCCTATTCACTCCAGACCACTGCACTTGCCACACACTGTCCATGTCAGACCTAGGAGGTGTGAGGAAACAGGGATCTGACATACTGTCTCCAGATTTCTGTGCCTGCCCGCCTGCACACTGGTCGTTGCAGGGAACCACTCCCCCCCACTCATGTTTTTGACACGTCTATCAATGGTAGGTGTTTATACCTGTGTATTTATCTGCTATTATGTTACTTTATTCTAGATATTTGCTTTTGTGCCTGTGTTAGTCAGTGTTCTCTAGATGAACAGAACAGATAGAATGAATTGTATTAAAAAGGTATTTATTGGATTAGCTTACAACAGTCCAGCAATAGCAGGTTGCAGGCCCGAAAGTCAAGGAACCGAGTAGCTGCTCAGTCCACGAGGCTGGATGCCTCAGCAGTCCCAATCCGGCACTGAAGGCCTGAAGGCGTCCTGGAGAGACACTGCTCTTCAGTCCACCCTGGTCTTCAGTCCACACCGGAAAGCAGCAACACCAAACACCAAGCAGCAAAAACAGTGAGCAGCACTGGCAGCCAGGTGGGAGGAGAAAGAGACTTTCTTCCCAGAGCTTCTTTTTATCAGCCAGCCCCCTCCTCCAAGAGGGGCTGCCCACTCTGGGGGAAGGATTCTTCCTAGAGGCAACCTCAGAGACACACTTATGAGGAATGTCTGTGGATTCCTAAACAAATCAAGTTGACACAAACTTAACCATCACAAGTCCACCCCTTGTCAACTAGACACCAAACCATATCTCCTTACATCATACTTAGTTTCCAAATGAAGATAGTAACAAGGTCATAATTCCACCTAACATGATTTAACTATCCCTTGTACAACTGGAAACACACAATCATCCCCTCCCCCCCACACACAAAGCAAGTTCCTTGATGAAGGCTTAGTCTCTAATAAGTCAAATATAAATTCAACAGTGGTTAACTAGCAATATGATCTTAATCAGTATTAATTACCTAATAGAGAAATAGGGGAAGAACAAAACATCTTAATATTGGTGTAGATATGTACAAACACTCTTAACAAGGTAAGACAGAAACACTCATGGAAATTACAGTCCATGTTTTTGTAACTGGTCCCATGGCCTTAGCTGGTATTTGTTACTGCCTTCTACTACCCATTCGGTATTTCCTCCATCTTCAGCAAGCACCTCAGCAGGTCTTGGTTCTTTACCTGGAGGGGTGACCCATACCTTCATTCCTGAAGGATCTGGGCCATTTATCACACTGCCTTGATTTGGCTGTTGCAGTTGTCCATTGACTTTGATAACAGGGCATGGTAACACCAAGAGATGCCCTAGAGAATCTCCGGCACTCCAGACATACTCTTCCTTACCTCCATTGTAGAGGAGCACTCTGATTTTCCCGTGGTAGTCTGGATCAATCACCCCTGCTAACACTGTAACTCCTTTCTCAGCCTGTGCACTCAAGAGCATCAGGAGCCCAAAGAGGCCAGGGGGAAATCTTAGCCTCCAGTTCAATGGAATGTTCTTTGTGCCTCCTGGCAAAAGCACTCCCCCTTCTGGAACCAAGACCTCTAGGCCAGCAGAGCATAAGGTTGTGGGTACAGGAAGCAAAAATTTGGCTAATGGGTCACTTGGGGTGATGGTAAGTGGTACCATTCCCATTTCTACCCCTTGATTCCTGGACCCGTGAATCCAGGCTATAGGAGAAACAGCACCATATATAGGATGCTGATTCAGAGTATATACAGCCTGCTGGAGGAAACACCCCCAGCCCTCCAAGCTATTGCCACCTAGTTGGCGCTGTAGCTGTTTCTTTAAAAGGCCATTCCACCACTCTATCAAGCCAGCTGCTTCAGGGGGTGGGGCACATGGTAAGACCAGTGAATTCCATGATCATGAGCCCACTGCTGTACTTCCTTGGCTGTGAAGTGAGTTCCTTGGTCATAAGCAATGCTGTGTGGAATTCCATGACGGTGGATAAGGCATTCTGTAAGCCCATGGATGGTAGTTTTGGCAGAAGCATTATGTGCAGGAAAAGCAAATGTATACCTAGAATAAATGTCTATTCCAGTAAGGACAAAACGCTGCCCTTTCCATGATGGAAGAGGTCCAAATAGTCAACTTGCCACCAAGTTGCTGGCTGGTCACCCCGTGGAATACTACCATATTGGGGGCTCAGAGTTGGTCTGTGCTGCTGGCAGATTTGTCACTCAGCAGCAGCCATAGCCAGGTCAGCCTTAGTTAGTGGAAGTCCATGTTGTTGGGCCCATGTATAACCTGCATCCCTGCCACCATGGCCACTTTGTTCATGGGTCCATTGTGCAATGACAGGGGTGGCTGAGGAAAGAGGTTGACCACTGTCCACAGAATGGGTCAGCTTATATAGTTGATTATTAAAGTCCTCCTCTAATGAGGTCACCTTCTGATGACTATTAACATGGGACACAAGCACCTTTATGTCCTTCGCCCAATCAGAGAGCTCTATCCACATACACCTTCCCCAAATGTCCTTCTCACCAATTTTCTAATCATGCTCCTTCCAAGTCCCGGACCATCTTGCCAAACCATTGGCCACAGCCCATGAATCAGTGTGTAACTGCACATCTGGCCATTTTTCCTTCCAAGCAAAGTGCACAACCATGTGTACTGCCCGTAGTTCTGCCCATTGTGAAGACTTCCCTTCACCACAGTCCTTCAGAGTTGTCCCAGAAAGGGGCTGTAATACTGCAGCTGTCCACTTCTGGGATGTGCATAGTGTGCTGAACCATCTGTAAACCATGCCCTAGTCTTCTCCTCTTCAGTCAACTGATCATAGGGTACACCCCATGATGCCATAGGTGCATGCTTGGGGACAGAAGGCATTGAAACAGGAGTAGCAACCATAGGCATTTGGGCAACCTCCTTATGTAACTTACTCATGCCTTCAGGGCCTGCTTGAGCCTGATCACAGATATACCACTTCCACTTGATGATGGACTGCTGCTGTGCACGTCCAACTTTATGGCCTGGTGGGTCAGATAACACCCAGCTCATAATGGGCAGCTCAGGTCTCATAATAACTTGATGGCCCATTGTCAAACATTCAGTTTCTACTAAGGCCAAATAGCAGGCCAAGAGCTGTCTCTCAAAGGGAGAATAATTGTTTGCAGATGATGGCAGGGCCTTGTTCCAGAATCCCAAGGGCCTCCGCTGTGATTCACCTATGTGGGCCTGCCAAAGGCTCCAAACAGTATCCCTATCTGCCACTGACACCTCAAGTATCATTGGATCTGCTGGATCATATGGCCCAAGTGACAGATCTGCCTGCACAGAAGCCTGGACCTGTTGAAGAGCCTTCTCTTGTTCTGGGTCCTACTGAAAACTAGTAGCTTTCGGAGTCACTTGGTATATGGGATCGAGTAACACACCCAAGTGAGGAATGTGCTGTCTCCAAAATCCAAATAGGCCCACTAGATGTTGTGCTTCCTTCTTAGTGGTAGGAGGGGCCAAGTGAAACAACTTATCCTTCACCTTAGAAGGAATATCCCTGCGTGCCCCACACCACTGAACTTTGTAGAAATTTCATGGAGGTGTAAGGTCTTTGAATTTTGGATAGATTCATTTCCCATCCCCTGATGCACATATGCTGTACCAGCAACTCCAGAGTGGCTGCCACCTCCTGCTCATTCAATCCAATCAGCATAATGTCATCAATATAATGGACCAATGTCACACCTTGTGGAAGGCACAGGCAATCAAGATCCCTGTGAACTAAGCTATGACACAGGGCTGGAGAGTTAATATGACCTTGAGGTAACACAGTAAACATGTACTGCTGACCTTGCCAGCTGAAGGCAAGTTGCTTCTGGTGGTCCTTATGGACAGGTATGAAGAAGAAAGCATTTGAAAGATCAATATCAGGAGATGTATTAATCTGCTCAAGTAAAGAAACCACATCTGGTTCAGCAGCTGCAATTGGAGTCACCACCTGATTAAGTTTCCGATAATCCACTGTCATTCTCCAGGATCTGTCTGTCTTCTGAACAGGCCAAATAGGAGAGTTAAAGGGAGATGTGGTGGGAACCACCACCCCTGCATCCTTCAAGTCCTTTATAGTGGCATTAATCTCTGCAATTCCACCAGGGATGTGATACTGTTTCTGGTTCACTATTTTCCCTGGTAGAGGGAGCTCCAATGGCTTCCATTTGGCCTTTCCAACCATAATAGCCCTCACCCCACAAGTCAAAGAACCAATGTGGGGGTTCTGCCAACTCCTAAGTATATCTATCCCAATTATGCATTCTGGGACTGGGGAAATAACCACTGGATGAGTTCGGGGACCCACTGGACCTACTGTCAGTCTAACAGTCACCAAAACTCCATTGATCACCTGACCTCCATAAGCACCTAACTTTAACTGGAGGGCCACGATGCTGTTTGTGGTCTCCTGGAATCAATGTCAATTCAGAGCTAGTGTCCAGTGAGCCCCAAATGTCTGATTATTTCCTTTTCCCCAATGTACAGTTACCCTAGCAAAAGGCCACAGGTCCCTCTGAGGAAGTAGAGGACTAAGCTTAGTATTGAAACTTTTGGGGATTATGGGAGGGTTCTTCCTCAAAGGGACCCAGCCACCCCTTCAATCAAGGGGTTCAGGATCTGTAAACTGGCTCAAGTCTGGAAACTGGTTAAGAGGGCTTGATTCTCTGTTGCTATAATTCAAAATGGCCTTTTGGTCCTTTGCTCTGGAACTTTTCTGCTTATACAGATCAAGCAGGAACTTAGTAGGTTTTTTATCTATTTTACTTCTGGGAACACCATTATTAATCAGCCAGTACCAAAGGTCTACATGAGTCATACTGTTGCGAGCATTGTTTTGCCTGCGCTGTCCATTATGGTAAACATGCTCATCTTGCCTTTGGTGATTCAGTGTTGATACTTGGCCCTTGTTACCCTGAGATCCAGTTAGACCCATTGCATCTAAGTCACCTGATGCAGCAACTGCAGCTCCCACTGTGATGTCTTCTTTACATAAAAGACCAATGATTGAGGACTTTAAGTATGCTGGGGCTCCCCTCCCAAATCTGTTTCTTATACTCTTAGTGAAGGGCACATCTTCTGGATGCTCCCATTGTGGGCTTAAAGATGAGTTTACATGGTCAATCCACTCCAGCATTCCAAGTTCTCTGAGGCTTTTAATCCCTTCATCAACATTAAGCCAAGGGATATCAGGCAGCTCAAGCTCATTTGGATCCATACTTCAGCCAATCAATCAAATAAACTCTTGGCACCTCTTCCAACTACATGAGCTGCAGTGTTAAATCTAAAATCTCTGGTCAGTGGGCCCATTTCAATAGTCAGCCTGATCTAATCTTATATTCCTTCCGCCATCATCCCACACCCTTAAAATCCATTCCCACATATATTCCCCATGCTTCTGCCTGTACAAGTTAGAAAGCTCCTGAAGTTCATTAGGGGTGTATCTCACTTCCTCTTGAGTCAAGCTTTCTAACTCCCCTTTAGGGGCATGCCTAGCCTTATGCCTTGTTATAGGCCTAGAGGCAAAGATGGGTGGGCTCTGAGCAGCATCAGCACCTCCTGCAGGGAGGGTCATTGCTGGTTCCTCAGACAAAGAAGGAGTGATTCCCTCAGGCAAGTGTGGAAAGGGCAATACTTCACAGTGTGGGGGTGGGGGTGGGAGTGGGGATGCAACTGCAGCTAACGGAGGGGAAGCCACATTCTCATGCAAAACAACTTCTTCAGAACCTGAGAGTTCAATATCCCCAGATTCTTCAGGGTCTTCCCATACATCCCCATCCCAAAGTCATGGGATCCCACTCTTTTCCAACCAATGCCATCACTTTAACTTCTGATAGCCTGTGAGGCTGGGAATTGAGCTTACGCTGCAAGTTAGCCAATCTTACAATGAGAGCTTGAGTTTGGTTTTCTGCAATTCGAGCCCTGTTCTGATTAGAGAGGAGATTTTCTCCAGGGCACCCTTAGAAACCTTCAGATCATGAATGTGGGTCTGAAGCTTGGAAATTTCCTTTTGGAGCTTCTGCTTTTATCCCAACAATTTATCTAGAGATGCCAGAAGAAACCATCCAGCATCATTATTCATCTTACTTTTCCACAAACATTCAAAAGTTCTAGATACAGATTCACTAAGTTCCTTGCTCTTCATGAGATATGACTCAGAATCACCAAATACATCTATCTCATGGAGTTCCTTAAATAGTGCACATTATGGATTATTAGTGCCCCCCTTATTACCAGTTAAAGTGCTCCCCTTATTACCAGTAGAGCCTCTAGTGGCACTGAAGTTGGAGAACCAACTCTACAGAGCACCAAGCCCACTAGGGAAATCCATCCTTACAATTCTGTTTCTCTAGAACCACTCCTGGTACCAGAATCTGAATTAGTCAGGGTTCTCTAGAGGAACAGAATGGATAGAATGAATTGTATTAAAAAGGAATTTATTGGATTAGCTTACAACAGTCCAGCAATAGCAGGTTGCAGGCCCGAGAGTCAAGGAACCTGGTAGCTTCTCAGTCCATGAGGCTGGATGCCTCAGCAGTCCCAATCTGGCACTGAAGGCCTGAAGGAGTCCTGGAGAGACAATGCTCTTCAGTCGACCCTGGTCTTCAGTCCACACTGGAAAGCAGCAAGCACCAAGCACCAAGCACCAAGCAGCGAGCAGCACTGCTAGCCAGGTGGGAGGAGAGAGAGCCTTTCTTCTCAGAGCTTCTTTTTATCAACCAGCCCCCTCCTCCAAGAGGAGCCACCCACTCTGGGGAAAGGATTCTTCCTAGAGGCAACCTCAGAGACACACTTATGAGGAATGTCTGTGGATTCCTAAACAAATCAAGTTGACACAAACTTAACCATCACAGTGCCAGTACCATGGTACCTTAACCATTATTACACTATGTAGTATAGTTTGTGGCCAGGTAATGTAATACCTTGGGCTATGTTATTTCTGCTTAGAATTGCTGTGGATATCTGTGGGCTTTGGTGTTTCAATATGAATTTTATGATAGTTTTTATAGTTCAGTGAAGAATATTATTGGAGTTTTGATGAGGATTGCATTGAATCTAGGTTTCTTTTGATAGCTATAACCATTTTCACAATATTTATTCTCCCAGTCCATGAGCATGTAAAGTCTTTCCATCACTTAGTGTATTATTTAATTTCTTTTTTCAGTTTCTTAAAGTTTTCCTTATAGCTTGATTTTGATTATGTTTATTCTTAGATGTTTTATTTTGTAAAGGTCTTTGTGAATGTGATATTTCCCAATTTCTTTCTCAGTAAGTTCATGTTGATGTATATAGAGCTACTGGCTTTTGGATGTTGATTTTGTATATTGCTACTGAAATTATTTATCTGATCATAAGCATTTAGATATTTATCATTTTCTTTTGATTTTACAGTCTATTGGAACATAAGTTTTGCAAGTATTCATGATGATCTTCTTGATTTTGTTGGAGTCCATTTCAACACATTCTCTCTTTTTTTTGTCTAAATGTATTAACTTGAGTCTTGTCTTTCTTTCTTTTAGTTAGTTGTTAAATTTTTAATAAACCAACTCTCTGTGTGGTTCATTCTGTATATTGTTCTTTTAGTCTCTATTTCTTTAATTTCTATCCCATTTTATTATTTCTTGCCATATGGTTCATTTGGTTTCTTCTTGTTTTTCTAGATTTTTGAGGTTCATTGTTGCATTATATATATGAGGGCTCTCTGATTTTTAAAATTTGAGTACTTATAGCTATAAATCATCCCCTTAAGACTGTCTTTGATACTTCCCAGAGCCTCTGGTAGGCTATGCTGTCATTTTCTTGTGATTCTAGGAATTTCTTAATTTTCTCCCTTATCTCTTTAATGATCTTCTATTCATTCAAAAGTGTATTGTTCAGTTTGTTAGTGTTTGTGTATTTTTTGGTGTGTTTTCTGAGGTCAGTGTTTCTGTGAAGTTAGTGATCTCTGATTTTATTCCATTTTGATCTGATAGGATGCAAAGAATTATTTTTTTTTTTTTTGTTTGACTTATAAGGCTTTCTCTGTGGACTATAATGTAATAAATTTTAGAGATGTTTTCATGTGCTATGAAGAGAATGTATATTCTGTATTTGTAGGGTAGAATGTTCAGTAAATATTGGTTAAGTCCAATTAATTTATGATACAATTTAGCTCTGAGATTTCTTTGTTGAGCTTTTATTTGGAGGGCCTACCTAGTTCTGAAGGCTCTCATTATTATTATTATTATTATTGTGTCTGGACCTGTGTGGTCTTTTATGTGTGTTCTGTGATTTCATGGACACAAGATTCAGTGCAAAATATTTACAATAGTAATATCTTCTTGATGAATTGTTCCTTCTGTTAATGTAAGTGGCCCTCTTTATCTCTTATGATTAGTTTTGGTTTGAAATCTATTTTATTGTATATGAGAATTGCTGTGCCAGATTATTTATGGATCCTAGTTTGCTTTCTAATCTCAGTTCATGGATGTCTTTCTTAGCTATGTGTGTTTCTTGGAGACAGCAGATATTTGGGTCATGTTTTTTAATTCAATCTGTTAGTCTGTGTCTTTTAGTTGATGATTTAAAGCCATTTTCATTCAAGGTTATAATTAAAGGTTATAGGAGAGTTTGCTATTTAGGATATTGCTTGTTATTCCATTTGCTGGGTTGATAGTTACTTCTTTTCTTTCTCTCCTGGTAGGGTTGAATGGTTGCTATTTTTTTTGTGTTGGACATGATTGGTTATTTCCCCATTGTACTCTGTTGTTTTCATGAACTGCTTTGTTGTGTATGAAACTGTATTTCTACTTCCTCTGTGTATAGTATTCCTTATTTTCTGTAGTAATGGCTTAGTTGTCATGATTTACCTTAATTTGTGCTTGTCTTGAAATATTCTTATTTATCCACCTATTTTAACAGACATTTGTGCTGGGTATAGTAACCTTGGTCAACAATTATTTACTTTTAAGGCTGAGAACATATAAGTCCATGCTTTACTAGATTTTAGGGTTGCTGGTGACAGATATGATGTTATTCTGAAATTTCTGCCTGTGTTAGCTGGCATGTTGTTTGTTTGCTTTGTATTTTTGACATCACATGTTGTGTGGAGGTCCTTTTCTGGTCATGTCTACTTGGAATTCTAAATGCTTCCTTTGTTTGAATGTCTGTTCTTTTCGTCTCTAGCTTTGAGAACTTCTTGGCTATAATTTCAATGAAAATATTATTTAAGTCATTATATTTTATCTCAGCTTCTTTTAGCCTATGTGTTCTTAATTTTGGTTTCTTGAGTATATCTCAAACTTCTTGAAGGTTTAGGTTGTATTCATTGAATTATTTTCTTCATATGTATGTATGAATTATTGTCTTGACCTTATCCTCCACACTTAAGATTGATCTTTTTTTTTTTTAATCCTGTCTGTTAATGCTTTGTACTGTGTTACTTATTTGATGAATTGATTCTTCCATTTCCAGAATTTTTGGTTGGTTCTTCTTAGTGTCTCTATTTACTTGCCATATTTCCACCCCCCCATGTTTAAATTTTTTTCTCCAAAGTGCTCTTTCTTTTGCCCACTTTGGTGACTTTCTTTCCTGTGTCTACTTGGTTTCATGAGTTTTTCTCCATACCTCAGAAAAAATTCCTGTTTCTTTGAGTTCTCCAGTTAGTCTTTGTTTATCAATAGTGCTCTGAAATATTTTCCTGGCATATCAGCTGTCTCATCATCTTTGTTTTCCTGTGTTGAGAGTTGTCATAGTAGAGTGTTTTTGTGTGTGTGTTGTGTGTTGTATTTTGTGCATCTGATTGGGGTATGTGTGTCTTTTGGTTTAAGGCTTTTTCCATTTTCCAACTGTTTTGGTTTGTTCTATTATTTTATGTGAGTCTTCCTGGTGGGTTGCCTTTGCTTAGTTAGTTGGGGGAGAAGTTGACTGGTGTAATAATTATGATGGTTTGGTAAACATCTTGGGGATGGAAGAGGAAGATCCTGTGCTCTGGTGATGTGTGATGTTTGGAGACAGGAGTAAAAGTACTTGTTTGTTAGTATACTGGGTTCTGTCTGGAGCAGATTTCTGTTCCCCAGCTGTTGGGGTCCCTCCTAGGACCAGTCCAGGAGGGGATTCAGGGTCTCCACCAGGTAAGGGGGTGAGAGGCGTGGTGTCATGACACAGACACTCGGAATTGGGTGGAAGCAGGCTGAGGGTAAGCTGCTGCACACTCATTTATTCAAGAAAGTGTAGGGGTTTTTAAGGGTTTTACTGGCCAATTGTTATATGGGGTGGTTCCCTTCTTGTGACCAATGATAGCCTATCTCTGTGCAGATCATCTCGCAGCAGGTTGCTCATGGGCATGAGGCTGTAACTGTTGTCAGGCCAGGCCTGTGCAGGATGCCATGTCCACAGAAGCCACTTCCTGGTTTCTTCTAGCAGGCTGCCTGGCTAGGGCCTGACCTGTACTGTGCCATGCATACTAGCAGGTGGCCTGGCTAGAGCCTGACCTGCATTGTGCCATACATATCCTCCTTTTTGTTTTTATTATTGGCAACCCTGGGAGGCATGGTTCTTTGCCAAGCCATTGTTGACCCCAGGTCCCAAGGGATCATCACATGTGACAGTGCCTGTCTTAGGTTGCCCCATTTCATTGGGTCTTACCCATCATTGACTACCTGCCTTCCTGGTGAGAAAGCCTGGGGGGTTGTGGCTGTTGCCTAGGAGGCATGGAGGGTCATGTGGGGGTGGCTCTGTGGCATGCGAACAGTCCCAGGAAGAAGCAACTGTAGAACCTGAGAAAAGACTGGGGTAGGACAGGTTTACAAATGAGAAATGGAGCATTAGATATCATATGGTGATTCATGAGGGGTTGCCCCTGCTGATTGATAATGGCTCCCTGCAGTAGAACCTGGTTTGTTTGCATGGCGGTGATGCTCCAAGAAAAGGCTCTGAGACATCTGAAAAGAATTGATATGATGGTGAGAATAACTAGGATTCCTGCCAGGATAAGAAAGGGGGAAGGGTTGAAGAAAGAAATGTAAAGTTATCATCAGGAGAAACAGCTGCAAAGCCAGTTGGCACCTGTCTAATGATAACATGGAGGTCAGCATGAATAGTCATGCAAGGGCTCAGTCCACAACTAAGGAGGGGGCAATTGAGAAAGCCCTTGGAAGAGAGTAAAAAGGTGGAGGCATTGAGTGTTGGGACCAAGACAAAATAATAGGGGTTTTAACATAAACAGGTTTCAGGTGACTGTCCTGAGCTCACCCTTAGTGCCATAAATAGTAGCACTGAGTGTCCCTAATGGCAGCACATCAATGCAATCAAAGGAATTGCAAAGGAATTTATGGCTGGTTGGAGGGTAGTATTACCATAAGAAGCATTGATAAGCAAAAAGGCAAAGGTGTGGTTAAGGAGAAGTACTTGCTTGAAGGGGAGGAATACAGCGAAATAGAGTGACTAAAATGAAGCCTAGGAAAAGTGTGGGAATCTAGGCCCACCACACCAAACAAGTATGGCCTAAGAAGAATTGTCCAAAATGGTTTCTGGGAAGTGATAGTAGGGAGAAAAGGAGAAAAAGGGGAAGAATTTTATAGTTTGTGTCTGGCCTGAGGGGTTTGTCATCATCCTCCTTATCAAGGTCGATCCCCGAGTCAGTGGCTGTATGGATATTTCTGGCAGGGATCCAGATCGGGATCTGTGAAGTTTCTGGAAAGACACAAGCATACCCTTGCCCCTGTGTTAAGAGAGGGTGGGGTCCCTGCCAGATATTAGTAAGAGGATCCTTCCAGTGGAATAAGGGTAAGGGCATTGTGGTTGGTTGCAATCTCCAATGTTTATAGGATGGGAGAGTCCTGTCTCGTCAAAGGTAAGAAAAATTAAGGGTGAAGAGAGCTTCCACCAGGGCCAGTGTGGATCCTTGGGCAACATAGTGGACTTTTGTTTTATAATTAGTTCCTTTAGGGTCTGGTTAGTCCTCTCCACTATGGTTGTCTTTGTGGGTTATGGGGGATCCCAAGGGAGTGTTTGATTCCCCCAGATTCCATGAAGGATGTGAATTGGGCAGATGTGTGTATGCAGGGCCATTATCAGTTTTAATTGACCAGGGTATGTCCATGACCAACATGGCGGTTTTTGTCACCTTAATGACACGGGACACCTTCTCCCCCAAGAAAGTAATAGCAAAAGTAATCTTAGAGTAAGTGTCCACAATGACATGGATATATTTGAGGTTACCAAAGGAAGGTATGTGGGTAACATCCATCTGCCAGATAGAATTTGGGTAAGGCCTCTCTCTAGGATTGACTCCTTGAGGCTGTAGGGGGCCCAAGGGGGTTAGGGAGGCACATGCCTTACAGGTATGGGTTAAATATTTGCATTGGCTAAGCAAGAGCTAAGGGTATAGGGCCCATAGGTTAGTGGGGGAATAGATGGAACCTTTGGTGTAAACATCTAGTTTGTTCTAACAGTGGCAAGGAGGAGACAGGAATAAACTTGTCTACCTGTGAATTTCCATTAGCAATAAAGCCAGGCAGACCAGTGTGTGAGCAAACGTTCTCAATAAGTCTGAAGGTGGATGGATCATTGTAAAAGGACTTGTTCAAAGTAGGGGGTCAATGCCAGATTCCTGGGCCACCTTGTGGATGAAGGCCAGATCAAAGAGGGGGGGTGGGGTACCAGGGGCCGGCTGTTGCATCCAGCCTTATGTTAATAGGGAAGGCAGTGAAGGGTGGGGCAATGGGGTGTGTCAGTGAACTGGCAGCTGCGTGGGTGTGTCCAGAAATGAGTGGGCAGAGGTCCTTCCAAGGGTAAAGAGGGGGAGGGGTGGTTGGTTTTTTATCATTGAAGGCATTTTGTGAGCGCTGCTGCTGCAGGTGGCGGTTTGGGTGGTGGTCTTTTATCATTGAAGGGTTGGTCTTCCTCTTCATCCCAGTTATCATAAGAGGGGGCTGGGAGGGACAAGGTTTGAAGAGCCAGTTTTGGTTCCTCCTTACAGCTTTCGTTATGGGTGGAAATGACTTCCTCCATGGAGGAGCCTTTAAGGATGGCAATTATGGCAAGGAAGATAGGAAAGAGTGGAGTGGGGGTTGTGTGTCCATAGTGAACCTCACGTTTCCTCATGAGGAAGAGAACCCGGGACCAAATGGAAGTGTCCCAGATGTTCTCTGGACTAATCCATGGGGCTAAAACAAGAGTTTCATCCCAAAAGCCATGGCGGTGCTTTTGTTTCACTTTTAAGCCACGTTGCAGGAGGAGGACCTTAAGAGCCTGCAATGTGGCATCTTCTGATGGGGAGGGAGGTTGCCTATTACAGCATGGTGATGTTTGGGTGGGGGGGAGGTTGGCTAGGCTGTGACACTCCTGAATCAAGGAGAATGAGAAAAATGATACCCCAGATCAAAAATGATAGCCCAAAGGATAATCATGCAAACCATAACACCTATTGCTGGGCCAGCTGAGACATACAGACAGAATGTTTAGGACCCAAGTGTCTTGTGCTTAGTGGGGGACTTCCATGGGTTGTTACTCTATGGCTGTATGCCCACACAGTGTCTCTGGGGAAGCTCAGCAAATGGCCTTGCTTTGGTTCCGAAATCAGATGGGTCAGACCTTTATGTGATTTCTTCAGGATGAACCAAGAGTGGAAGGGCTGACACGGGCTTTAGGACCATGCAGCAATGCGTGCCTTCCTGCATGGGAAAAGGACAAACAAAAGGAAAAGAGGGGAGGAGGGGGCTGTCCACTCACCCTCAAGTAGCTGTCAGCACACAGAACAGAAAGGGGCCTACTCACCGATGATCAAGGAGGGGGTGTCTCACCAATGCCAAGGGGGCGGAGGGTCCCTGTTCAGGTGCCAGATGTTGGGGTGCCTCCTGGGCCAGCCCAGGAGGGGATGCAGGGTCTCCGCCAAGTAAGGGGGTGAGAGGCGTGGTGTCACGACACAGACACTGGCAGTTGGGTGGAAGCAGGCAGAGGGCACACTGCTGCAAACTCATTTTTTCAAGGAATTGTAGGGGTTTTTAAGGGTTTGGCTGGCCAATCGTTGTATGGGGTGGTTCCCTTCTTGTGACCAATGATAGCCTGTCTCTGGGCAAATCATCTCGCAGCAGGTTGTTCATGGGCATGAGGCTGTAGCTGTTGTCAGGCCAGGCCTGTGCAGGATGCCATGTCCACAGAAGCCACTTCCTATTTTCTTCTAGCAGGCGGCCTGGCTAGGGCCCAACCTGCATTGTGCCATACACCTAGCATCCACTTGCTTAAGTTCGGGAGTGTGGTTCCCTCTGAAACAGAGTCCCAACACAACAGTGGTTCTTTTGCGATGGCATTCAGCTTCTTCTGCTTCACTGGCCATGCATGGAGCCATACTTCCAGTTGACTGTTTTTGGACCTCCAATCTTGCTCACCACCATGGGCTCTGCCACTCTGGGACTGGCCCATATTGACTCCACCCAGGCCAGTTCATACTGCCTTTGCCCAGTTCCTTTTGTTCTTGTGAGAGGAGAATATTGAAGGAGTCATCAGCATTTTAACTTTATGGTGGAGCAATAACCTGCTGATCTCATAACCTGAAACCAGAATCAGAAAAGGTATCTCCAGATGAATGAGGAGAAAGAAGAGCAACCATATTCATGCTGACATCTAGGCAAAGTTTAGGCACAATCTCTTCTTTTTGTGAAAAGGAGTTAGATGAAAAGGAGTATTAACTTTGGGGCCAGGCACTGCCATCAACCTCCTCATAGTCTGTTTGATGTTTGGTGTGTAGTTTAACCAAACTCTGCTTTAAGTGTATAGTACCATAAGTGGGAGATAACCATTGCTGTGTTTCAAATAATGTAACACATTTTTCAAATTTACAAAATGTATAGTGTGATTATTACTCATTAGGATTAAGGCAAGAATCCTAGGAGTTGCTGCAGCCAGTTCAGTAATTTCCTTCTCCACAGGTTCTTTTCCCCTCTTTCTCTGCCCTAGGGACCTGTTGTGGCTATCTCCTCTAGTATGGAGTTAAGACTATATAGGGAATACTGGCTAATTGCTGAGCAGATAATCAGAATTATAAAGGTCAGTGATAACAGGCAACACTTACTCATGCTTAAAAACATCAGGATGTAACAACAGCAATTTATCTTGATAAATGCACTTGAGAAACCAGCAGATCTTATTCTGTCTCCCTGAGGCACTCTGTCAATTTTATTTGACTCTTTTCATGAGCTTTTGCTTCTTTGGACTTTATTTCTTACTGTTGCATGTCACTGTTTGGTCCCTCTTGTGGCTCTTCCATCATAGAAACATTCATACAGAGAGAACCACTCCTTTCTTTTCAGTTTCCTATTCCTGTTTTTTTTTTTTTTGTTGTTGTTGTTTGTTTCCAATGCTTTTCATTTTTCATTCTCTTATCTCCAACATTTGTCTTTTCCCATTAATAAAAATAAAGTATTCTTAGTATTATTACTATACCTGCTTCCATATGACCTCTAAGTCTTTTTCAAGGATCTATCCAATTTTTTTCTGCAAAAGCATGAATCAGAGTTGGTACAGGTGACAACTCAAGTAAGCTCACATGCAGCACTGTCTGGTACTTGTGCAAAGCCCTCCA
The DNA here is from genome assembly GCA_036365145.1 of Orientallactaga sibirica. Lineage (NCBI taxonomy): Eukaryota > Metazoa > Chordata > Mammalia > Rodentia > Dipodidae > Orientallactaga > Orientallactaga sibirica. The sequence goes on from JAEOAD010000020.1 coordinate 3,251,559, forward strand.
ATGCTAGTTCTGGAGAGTGGGAGTGATATGGCCCCTGAGTGGTTTGCAATCCCCATCATCATTGCTATGCTGAGTCTTCCTCAGAAGCAGGGAGATAACCATGTGCTCCACCTTGGACCACACGCCAACACTAAACCAAATTTGAGTGCCCAATATTAAGTAGGCTTTCAGAAGAAATGAAGTGGTACAAGGCTGTTGGGGAAAGTTTGAAGGAAGGAATTGTCAAAGATGGTAGTGTTATCCATAAAACATTGTGGGCCACACAATGTTTATAATATAAATTCCTTATAGCAGTGTATTATTATCACATAATAATAAGTTACACTAACTTTTATAAGTGAAGAACATTCCCTTCCTTAGTAATTTATAATCAAACTTCTAATTCTCCAAGGCCTACAAAGCTCCAGCTCTCCTTTCCTATACAGCTTGACTTCTGATGCTCTTAAATTCCCTAGATCTATCTTATTCTTGTTTTGCACAGTCAGCCAAACTGTTTTTCAAGGCAGAACCTTTGCACATCTTTCTGGCCTGGAATAAGTTTCCCTCCTTCTCTTGATGAATTCATTTCTCAGGGTGCAGTGTCATGTTCTTGGAGCATGGCTACACATAGAACCACAGCATGTGGTAGGTGAGGGTGGTGGCCTCACTGATAAGGCTTGTATGATTGTTTATTCTCTCTCTCCCCATACTCCAAGCCTACAGCCACCATGCTTGTTTGTGTATTCTAATGCTCCCCTAGGCTGAGGATGACATGAAAAATTAAGTATACACTATGTATATGTTGCAGTCAGCTTTATGTTGCTGGGATAAACATCCAACAGACACATTTTATGGGAGGAAAGGATTTATTTTAGGATTACAGATCCAGGGGAAGTTCCATCAATTGTGGAAAAAGCAGGCTCCCATTTATAGATTGAAGCAGAGAAACACCACCAATAGCCAGTACCACAAGCAAGCCCAAACTGATCTGAGCACACCTAGTACAGCGGGACTCAGATCTGTCCCCACCGACATGCCCCCTTTAGCAGGAATCTGCCTATTAGGGGCTCAAGTAGGAAGTTAAACTGTTGAGGGAATTTCCCGAATGAGACTTAGAGCTGTTTGGACAGAAGAGAGGAAGATTTATTCGTGTTAGTGGACTGACATCCATATCTCTTTGTAGTGGTGTTAGCCCCAAGCTTAGGCAAGAGGGGCTTTTTATATCTTTCTTCTTATAAGCAAGCAAGGTTATAGAAGTGCACATGGTATGAGTGGGCAGCTACATAGTTTAAATTTCTTGTAATTTGTCTTCCAGTCAGCCCAAAACTTGCAGCGTTGGCACAGAATTTATCTTCATTTCCTGGTTGTTCCTTGTAGGCAAGAAACTTAGCTCTCTCTTCTTTATTCTCCCCTGTGAAGGCTTGTGGGCAAGCTGGAGTTTATCTCTCTGTTCCCTGGTCTCTCTCTGTGGGCAGCTCAAGGGTGACTAGGGACTTATCTCTGCTCTCTGTGGGTAACTTCTGGCCTCTTGGGGAGCTCTGTAACCCAGCACAAGTTTTCTTTTATTGCTATTTTCTGCTAGATCCCCTCCTCTTCATTTTCATAAGCTCTTATGATTCTTCTAATGGATCCTCAGATATTGGCGAATGACTTGTACTCTTCTTGTCTTGATCTGATTCCTGATGAACTGAGTCTCAAGATGTTAATCAAGCAGGTCCCAAATTAAAGCCAAGAGGACCATAACCAAGGGCCCAGCTAAGGGAGCCAGCCAAGGGTCTCAGAAGTACCAGGTATTCTGCCAATAAGACATTCCAGCTCTCTCCCATATCTTAATTCTTTCCAACAGTTGTCTGGCATTCTCCCTTACTATTCCTGATTACTTTGTATAAAAGCAACATTCTTCCCCCAGGAAAACCCAAAACCCGCTTTCTCTGCCATTATGAGATCTAGTCTTCTGTGGTTCTGCAGCATGACTCAGGCCCAGGAATCTTTATGGTTTTGCAGGGTAACTATATTTTGTTGGACTAGGTTGAGGTCCTCTTTAATTTGATTAGATAGTTGACCGTGTTTTTAAAAAAAAACTTTAAAAATTTTATTTATTCATTTATTAGAGACAGAGAGAGGGTGAGAGAGAGAGTTAGAATGGGCATGCCAGGGCCTCTAGCCACTGAAAACAAACACCAGATGCATGTGTCACTATGTGCATCTGGCTTACGTGGGACCTGGAGAATCGAACCTGGGTCCTTAGGCTTTGAAAGCATGTGCCTTAACCACTAAGCCATCTCTCCAGCCCAGTTAGTTGACTGTGTTATATTTGTTAGAGCTCTATGGCAGTCACCCCAGTGGCTGCTGTCCCTGGTAAGACCATGCCCAGGAAGATGGGGAGCAGGACTGTGCTCCTCTTCTGTCTGGAGTGGCTAGATAGGTATTAGGAGAACTCATCTCCTGGGAGTATTTCTAAATCAAGGGTCAAGAAGACTAGGGTGTAGTTATCCCCTGAGTATAAGTATGATCCTGACAGGCAAAATAGGTGCCATCTGGGGCTCTAGTCTTAAGAGCCAGCCTGGTGCAGTGTCCTTTTCTCCTACATAGTTTATTTCACCCACCATCTGTGCTGAGGGCCCTGCCATACAGGTGCCATCTTTGGTGGCTGTGTTATTTTAGGTCATGTTGAACAGAGTTAAATTGGTAATTCGTACCCCAGTGTAGTAATTTGGATAGCTTTTAAGCAGATCCAGCAATCTTTCCTGAGTTCTGGGTCTGCTTGCCTAATCAGTTCATGGCTGGTGTTTGCCAGTTGAAGCATTTTTATCAAGGGCATCTGGATTGAATCCTGGAGAGTTAGCGTTCCCCACATTGATTCCTGTGTCAGGATTTGGTTGGGGTGACTCTGCTCACAGGCAGCAACACATTGACAGGCCTGATGTGTGACCAGTGGGTTAGCTCCCTGCCAATGGCTTTTGAGCTACCAACCCATCTCAAAGTTTTGAGAGCCCCATTGTTGGGGCCTCTCTATAGTCAGTTCCCAATTTATTTTGGGCCCTTTCCTTAGCTCAGGACAAGCATTTTTATCAGACATTGAGACTCCTTGCCTTTTTATAGGGGCTTCATTCTAATTTCCTGGAGTGGCAAAGTTCACACAGGACCAGTATCTAAGATATGACCAGTATATCCTCCCACAGTCCTCAGCATTTCTTGCTATGTGCCCATAGGCCACATAGCTCTAGTCATGTCTTGTGTGTCTATACTAGTAATTTAGGCAGGGCTCCACATTGTAGCACTTCTGAGCTGTGGTAGGGAGGACTATCTCATTGTTAGGTCCTCCTGAGAAAGACCACCTAAAAGAGATGAGACAAGGGGCCCTGATGGGGGCAATTAATCTTGTTGATCAATGCTAGTCCATGGTACAGGGATGCTTCCCAGACTAGCTTGTGCATCTGAGGTGCCAGCAGCAGGGCTGAGTAGAGGTTGTTCAGCTAGTTCAGGTTCAGGAACAGCAGGGTCATTCACAGTTGGATTGGATTCCTGAGGGCCGTCTCCAGGTTGTCTGGATAAAGTCATCTTCAGTTGCTGGTTTATGTGCAGTTCTGGTTCTCATTCTTGGCCTGGATCTGTGGCAGTCTTGGCATGGGTGTGGTGTATCCATGGCCTGATATCTGCAATTTTAAGACCCCAGGGAGTGGTTAGTATAACTTGACATGGCCCTTCCCACCTTGGGTGTAGGCTTTCTCTCACAGAGACCTTGATCTAGAGGAGGGGGAGATTTAAGCATCCAGCTAGCTCCTTTGCAGTGTTGACCAATTCTTTTAGAAACCACTGGAGGTGGGTTTGTCCATACATCCAGAGGTTGCCAGAGTCCCTCAGGAGCAGTGGGGAGGACTCCAAACAGGATTTCAAAAGAGGAAAACCCACATTTGTGGGGAGTGCAGTGCACTCTGAGCAACATAAGAGGCAAGATTTCTGGTCAAGTCAGTTCTGTTTTCTGACAATGTTTAGCCATGGCAGTTTTCAGAATTCTGTTTATTCTTTCAGTTTTTTTTTTTTTTTTTTTTTTTTTTTTGAGGACTGGGGATGGTATTGTGTGTGCAGATCCGAAGCTAGTTTTATTGCCGTAGACATTTGTGGGACAATTTTGTTGACAAAGCAGGACCATTATCTGAGTCTATGCTCATTGGGACCCTGAAACGTGGTATGATTTCTCTGGCTAGAGTGCTGGACACTTCCTGGCCTTTCTCTGAGTTGGGGAGGCTTGTCTTTAGCCTGAGAAAGTACACACTATGACCAGCAAGTATCTGTAGTCATTATTGGGCTTAATGTCCATGAAATCCATTTCCAAATGTTCAAATGGTTAGGATTCCTGCTTCTGAGGCAGCAGCAGGGCTTGTGTCCCTTGCTTGGGATTGTGATGTGCATTTATCTTTATTAGTTATGTACATACTCAGTGCATAAACAGCACATGTTGGAACCATCCTTATCCTCCTCCCAGTCCTCCCCTCTCCGAAGGGACCCTCCTTGTTGGGGATACTAGTTATCCCCATGTGGCTTGTGGGTCATGCATTGTGGGGTTAGCCATCCATTATGGGGAAGAGGCAATGTCTCTGTGCATATCTCCCAACTTGTGGCTCTAACAATCTTTCCTCTCCCTTTTCTGTGATTTTCCCTGAGCCATGTTGGGTTCATTTTAGGTCTACTTCAGTGATAAGGTCTTGGGAGCCTCTGTGTCTCTGGATATCTGGTGTGAGTTGAGTGTTTTCTATGTCTGTCTCCTTCACCCTTGTGCTGATACCAGATTCACCAAGAAAGCAGCACTCTTGCTCATTTTCCCAATTACTCTTTGGTTTCAGCTGGGGCCCTGGTGAGGCACAATGGACTGATTCTCTCCTGAGGTTCTGTGTCCATCTGAAAAAGAGAAGCAGATATTGCAGACATGTTCTGCAAGCTTGTTTAGTTAGCATTGCCAGCTTTGGAACCATGATGCACCTCTGTAGCAGGGCCGGTAGGGCTTTTTTCCCTAGGTAGGTCACCTCATGGACCTATTCAACCAAGCCAGGTGCTGCCCATTCTGAGACTACAATTCTGTCATCCTGGGTGATCAGCAACCCTTCTAAATTCTCAATTGCTCCTTCCCTCAGTGCTTCCTCCTTCTCTTCAGGGCAGTATTTGGGCTGCCCTGGGAGGACTGGGAGGGCAAACCACACCTTTTTTGGTCCCAAAGGAGGGGGGGCATGACTCACTTTCTCTAGCAGGCCTGCCTGCTTGGCTGTCTGGTCTGCAAGTTGGTATCTCTGGCTCATTTTATTTGGGTTTTGAGCGTGAGTTTGGCAGTGAACTATTGCTATAGCCTTGGGGGCTTAGATTACCTCCAGAAGTTGGAGTATCTAGCCACTGTTTTTAATTTCGTTTCCCCCTGAGGTCTTCCCTCCTTGTTAATGGCTCCATGGATATGCAGCATGGCAAAAGCATACCTGGAGTCAATATAGATTGTAGCTTGTTTCCCTTCTGAAAGCAGGAGGACTCTGGTGAGTGCATGCAACTCAGCCTTTTGAGCTGACCAATCATTGGGGAGTTTCCCCTCCTCCAACATGTTATTAGCAGTAACTATTGCATACCCGGTGTGGTGGTTTGATTCCCGTGTGCCCCATAAACTTGGTGTTCTGAATGCTAGATTCCCAGCTGATGGAGATTTGGGAATTAATGCCTCCTGGAGGCAATATATTGTTGGGGACGAGCTTATAGGTATTCTAGCCAGTTTCCCTTTGCCAATGTTTGGCATATTCTCCTACTCTTGTCCATCTGATGTTGGCCAGGTGGTGATGTCCACCCTTTGCTTATGCCATTGTTTTCCCCTGCCATCATGGAGCTTCCCCTCAAGTCTATAAGCCAAAATAACCTCCCCCACACAATCTGTTCTTGGTCAGATGATTTCTGCCAGCAAAGCAAACCTGACTACAACACCTGGTGTGGTATTCTCCCTATTTTAAATTTTGGCTACCATCAGTGAAGAATTCTAAGTCTGAGTTAGGGAGTGGTTCATCTTTCAAATCAGTCCTGGAAGTAAAGATCCAATATCTCTTTACAAAAATGGAGAGGTTCTTCCTCCTCTTCTGGTAGCTATGTTGCTGGATTCATGGTTTTCATTGCCTCAGTCTGCACCCAGGGATTTGCTCCTAGCATAGCCTGATACTGGGTCATCTGTTCCCCAGTTATCCAGTGGCTAGCTGTCCCATTGAATAGGGAAGTGATTAGTGGGGAACTCTGATTGTAATAGTCTGTCCCAATGTCAGTTTATCTGCTTTCTGTACCAGAAGTACAGTAGCTGCCAACGCCTGGAGGCAGGGTGGCCATCCTGCCGCCATGGGGTCCAGCCATTTGGACAAATATGCCACAGCATATTCCATGGTCCCATTTGTTGCGGCAGCACCCCTAGTCTGATTCCCTTTTTTCATGTACATACAGGATGAAAGGCCAGGCCATGTCTGGGAGGGCTAACATGGGCTCTTTATTTAATCTTTCTTTAAGTTTATTGAATGCTGCTTTGTCTTCCTGTGTCCATTCCAAGGGGTCTGTTGCAGGTCCATGAAGGGTGCAGTGGAGAATTCTGGAATCCAAAGCCTGTAGAACTGGCTGTTCCCAGAAACTCCCAGCATTGCCTTTCAGTCTTGGGATGGGGGTACCAGGTAATCATCTGTTTTTGTCCTTCTCCTAATTTCCATTTTCCCTGGCTGAGAAGATGTCCTAAATAGGTAACTTCTTCCAGGCAGACTTGGGCCTTCTTGGTCTCGCGTAGAAATTGCAGTAGATCATCGGTAGCCCTCTCTGGAGGCGGGAAGCCAGAACAGGTCATCTACATATTGCCATATAGTGCACTCTGCTGGTTGGCAGTTCTCTAGGTGTTTTGTTTTGTTTTTTTTTTTTTAATCAGTGCTTCCCCACAGATGGTGGTGGGGGAGTTTTTGAACCCCTGGGGTAGTTGTGTCCATGTTAGCTGGATTTTTGTGTCTATTTCTGGATCTTCTCATTTGAAGGCAAACAAGGGTTGACATGCTTTTGCTAACTGCAAGCAGAAGAAGGCATTTTTAAAGTCCAGACAAATGAAAACTGTCACCATGGGAGGCATCAAGTTCAGCAGGGTGTATGGATTGGGGGTTACAGAGTGTAGAGTGACTGTAGCATCATTGACTCAGTGGAGATCCTGCATTGGTCTTTGGCTTCCTTACCAGGAGCAGTGGGGTGTTTCATGGAGATTGAATCTCTTGTAGAATTCCTCCTTCCTTGAGTCTCTAGATGTGGGGAGCTACCTGAAGCCAGACTTCCAGGGGGATTGGGTATTATCTTTTACTTATGAGGGTGGCCCCAAGCTTGAGGATCACCATCACAGGTGGATGACCTTTAGCAAGGCTGATCTCCTTATGTATGCCCCATATCTTGGGATAGAACTCCAAATACCAGTCAAATTGGCATTGAATTTCCAATGTTTCCCATCAGGTCCTCAGAGTGCAGTTGCCACTCTTCCTCAAGGTAGACTTCCAAAGTTAGCATTGTCAGGGCACCAGGGTTGGTGGCGGGGCCCAAGTTCATCATTATTGTGGTGCCCAGCTTAGATAGTAAGTCTCTTCCTAAGAGGGGGCACGGAGCTTAAAGCATATACAGGAACCAGTGGCAGACTTGGTGGCTTCCTACTGAGCAACCTCTCAGTTTAAAAAACTGGTATTTTTGGTGGGCTCCATAGCTCCAATAATTGTGATAGAGTCATCCTTAGTGAGTTTGCTGGTGGGAGATGTCACTGTACTAATGGCTGCCTCAGTATCTAAAATAAAATCCACACTGGTTCTCCAGGTTTATTTTGATCGTGGGCTCTTGGGCGCCGATTGTGATTAAGCCTGGTCTCCCTCAGTCAGATTCAGTTTTCCATCCTGGGTCTTTTTTGACCTTGGGTGCATGGGAACTGCAATTGTGGCAGGCTTAGTCTCTTTATAACCTTGTGTTTTTTGATTTTCTTCCCTCTTAGGACACTCATTCTTCCAATGGCCCCTCTCCATAGAACATGCACATTGGTTTCTTTCTTTTTTAAAATTTTATTTATTTTTATGTATATTATTCTAGTTTTACATTCATAGTGGTGACTCCATTATCCTCCTCCCTGTCCTCCCTCTTCCATAGGGATCCTCATCAAAGGGGAATGTGGTTAACATATTGTGGGGGTAGTAAAGAGCGATGGGGGATAGGCCAAGTCTCTGTGCATAATGCCCCAACTTGTGACTCTAACATTCTTTCCGCCCCCTCTTCCGCAAATTTCCCTGAGCCACATTGGGGTCATTTTAGCTCTACTTCAGTGATGAGGTTTTGGGAGCCTCTGTGTCTCTGGATATCTGGCTTAGTAGGAGTTAGATGTTCTCTGTGTTTATCTCCTTCAGCCTGTTTCTGGTGTTGTGATCCCCAAGAACGCTGAATTCTTGCCCTTCCTCCACATTACTCTATGCTTTCAGCTGGATTGGTTTCTTTTTAACCAGTGATAGCTTCCTCTACAGGCAGGTGGCAGTCTTGGTCTTCCAGTGGCCCTCTCGTTTTTGAGAGCTATTACCATAATTTTTACTTTCTTTTCCAGGTATTTCTCCTTTTCTTTGTGTGCTGTTTCCTCCTGGTTAGCCACCACTCTGTTTGTAATATCTATGAGTTGATTGATATTCATTCCAGTGAAGCCTTCTACCCTCTGTAGTTTTTGGCACACATATGAAGCTGATTGCTGGTCAAAAGCTGTGTTTACCATAGACCGGTGTTGTGGTGCCTCAGAGTCAAATGGAGTGAAGCAGCTGTACGTGTCACAGTCTCTCATAAATTGACTGGGTAACTCATCTGGTCTCTGAGTCACCTTGCTCACTTTGGTCAAATTGGTGGCTCCCTGTGCGTCCACTCATGTTCCTTCTAAGATAGCTTGCTTCATTTGGATGATGGAGTTCATCCCCTCTTGGGTGTTGGCACCCCAGTTTTGGCATTCATTTGGGAGGGCAGTATCTGCAAATCATTCCTGGTTCATGGCATGGTGGGGGGGGGGCGCTGAGTAATCAATGAGGCTCAGGCAGCTTGATAAATGTACCTTCTCTCATCAGATGTGAAGAGGGTGGATAACAGCTGATGACAGTCATCCCAAGTTGGCTGTTGACTTTGCATGATAGTAGCCAAAAGATCTATTTTGGCTTGGAGCTGATTTAAGTATGGTGGAGTATGGTGACACCAGTTCAAGAGGTTGTTGGTGGTGAAAGGCTGATAGGCATACTGTATGGGGCCCATCACATAAGTTCCATCTGCCCTGGAGAAGGGCTGGCCTGGGATTTGTCATACTGGATAGAGGGACACTGATTTTCCGCTGGTTGTCAGGTGGTCTGAGTTTGGGGATCTTCCCCATTTTTCAGCTGTGGGGGGGGAGGGTGCTGCTGGTAGAGGAAGACTCTGGATTTCTTCCCGCAGCAGGGCTGGGTAAATGGAGGGTGGTGGCACCTCTGGTCCCAGACTGGTTGCAGGGGTTCACAGGTGGAAGATACGGGGGAGGCTCAGAATCCTGGTCAGGGGCCTGATGAATCGGGAGTTTCTCTTCTGGTTTGGTGCTTCATGTGCCAGCACTGCAGCTGAATTTCTTTGCACATGGAAGTGGATCCAATCAGGTGGGCATACAGCCAGCACATGCCAGCAATGTATGGAAATTGATTGGGATTGGCCTGCGTCACTGGTGCAAGCTTCTCTTATTCGGCAGATGGCAGCCAGGTCTAGGGTGCCATCTGGTGGCTATTCCATGCCAAAGGCTGGCTAATCAACTTCATAGTAAGTCTTTAATTTTGATGATGCCAGCTTTATACCGTAATTTCCAGAATATCCTGCCTTAAAATTTTCTAATTTTCTAGTCTGGAGCACTGTCTGTTGATTCGACTGGCAAGTATCAATTTTATATGTGCCTAGGATGTATTTGGTGTGTGTGTAGGGAGAGTTGGAGGGTCCGGAGACTCTCCCTCAGTGAGATGCTTGCCTGGCCGGCCACCTTGTGGTGACTTAGAGAGTCTTACCAGTGAGGGCCATGTGTATAAACCCTGCACTTGGTCAGAACTCCTGGGAATACAGGAGATGAGATCCCGGTTAGGTGAAACATACCAGTGGAACCACAGGTTAGGGCCAGCTCAGACTCCTAGTGTCAGGGCCAAGGAGCCATCTATATTCACTGTCATATCCATGCTCAGCCACTCAAAGTTTAAACAATCCTGATCTAGCTAGATACCAAGACCAGAGAAACATCAGTCTTCCTGGTGGAAAGAGGGCCATCACCTTGGAATCACATTGAGGCTCAGGGATTCCTCTTGCTGGGATCAATCCGTGCTCTCTCCTTCCTGTACTACCTTTCCCAGGTTTTCTACCTAGTCCCGTTGGCTGCTCCTGGTTCTTCATCTCATTCCTCCATTTGGGTGCCCCAGCCCAGGGCTCAGCAGTTCTCCTGGCCTCCTGGTTGGAGACCTCCTAATTGCATCGGGGTTGTACACTTTATGGTCCTAGGGGTCTTAGTAGGCTGCAGAGCCCAGGAGCAGTGGTCCCTTCTACTCACTGAGGGTAGGGGGTGGGTGTTGGGGTCCCCCCCAAGGCCAGCTCAGGAGGGACAATAGGGTCTCTGCCGAATTGGGGTGAGCAGCGCGGAGTCACAACACAGACTCCGGGAGTTAGGTGAAAGCGGAAGCGAGAATCCACAAACTCGTTTATTTAGCACAATGCACATAGGGTTTAAGGGACTGCTAATCCTTGTATGGGGTGGTCCCCTTTTGGTGACCAATGACAGCCTGTCTCTGGACAGGACATCTCATAGTAGGCTTCTCGTGAGCATGGGACTGTAACTGTTGTCACATCAAGCCTGCGCAAAACACCATTTTTACAGAAGCCACTTCCTGTTTTCTTCTGCCATGCGGTCTGGCTAGGACCAGGCCTGTATTGTGCCATACATATCCTCCTTTTTGTTTTTATTATTGGCAACCCTGAGAGGTATGGTTTATTGCCAAGCCATTGTTGAACCCAGGCCCCAAGGGATCATCATACATGACAGTGCCTGTCTTAGGTTGTTCCATCTCATGGAGTCTTACCCATCATGGGCTAATCGCCACCTAGGTGAGAAAACCCGAGGGGGATGGCCTGGTATGGTTTTTGGAAAGCCATTGTTGAACCCAGGCCCCAAGGGAATATCACATGTGATGGTGCCTGTCTTAGGTTGCCCCATCTCATGGAATCTTACACGTCATGGGCTATCCGCCATCCTGGTGAGAAAACCCAAGGGGTATGGCCTGGTATGGCTTTTAGCATGAGTTCTGGCTAGGGGCTAGACCTGTATTGTACCATACATATGAGGCTGTTGCCTAGGAGGCATGGAAGGGCCAAGTGGGTGTGGCTCTGTGGCATGGGAACAGTCCCAGCAAGCGAGAATCAACTAGAGAGCCTGAAGAGGACTGGGGTAGGACAGGTTGCTGGGTAAGTTCACCCTAGCGTCATAGTCAGTAGCATTGAGTGTCCTTAATGGTGGCAGCTCAATGTAATGAAAGGAGTTGGAAAGGAATTTATAGCTGGTTGGGGGGGGATAAGTTTAAAGTCCCGTATGTAGTCTGAGGGGTCTGGCATCATCCTCTTCAGCAAGTCTGGTCGCTGAGTCAGTGGCTGGACGGACGTTTCTGGCAGGAATCCAAACTGGGATCTGTGAAGTTTCTGGAAAGACACAAGCATACCCTCGGCCCTGCGTTAAAAGAGGGTGGGGCCCCTTCCAAATATTAGTAAGAGGATCTTTCCAGCGGACTAAGGGTAAGGGTGTCGTGGTTGGTTGGGATCTCCAATGTTTGTAGGCTGGGGAGTGTCCTGCCTCATCAAAGGTGAGAAAATTGAGGGTGAAAAGAGCTTCCACTAGGGCCAAGTGGGGGTCCTTGGGCGACATAGTGGACTTTTGTTTTATAATTAGTTCCTTTAGGGTCCGGTTTGTTCTTTCCATGATGGCCTGTCCTTGTGGGTTGTAGGGGATCCCAAGGGAGTGTTTTATTCCCCAAGATTCCATGAAGGATGTGAATTGGGCAGATGTGTATGCAGGGCCATTGTCAGTTTTAATTGACCACGGCACGCCCATGACCAACATAGCGGCTTTTGTTGCCTTAATGACATGTGATGCCTTTTCGCAGAGAGAGCAATAGCAAAAGTAAGCTTAGAGTACGTGTCCACAATGACATGGACATATTTGAGGTTACCAAAGGAAGGCATGTGGGTAACATCCATCTGCCAGATAGAATTTGGGGTAAGGCCTCTAGGATTGACTCCTTGAGGCTGTAGGGGGCCCAGGGGGGCTGGGGGGGCACATGACTTACAAGTACGGGTTAAATGTTTGCATTGGCTAAGCAAGAGCTCAGGATGTAGGGTTTTTAGATTAGTGGGGGATAGATGGAACCTTTGGTGTAAACGTCTGGCTTGTTCTAAAGGTGGCAAGGAGGAGACAGCAATAAATTTGTCTACCTGTGAATTTCCATCAGCAATAAAGCCAGGCAGGCCAGTGTGTGAGTGAACATGCTCAATAAACCAAGGGTAGGATCTGTTTTCCATCTGCAATTGTAAGGTGGAGATGGCAATGTCTATGGGATGATGAGAGGGCCTGGGATTGGCTAAGGGCAGTACCTTTGTCATTTGAACCACGTAACTGCTGTCAGAGAATATGTTGACAGGTTCTTGTTGACAGAGCTCTAAGACTCTAATGATGGCATATAGTTCCCCTAGCTGGACTGAATGGGGGTTAGGGAACTTAAGGGCCTCATCTGGTCGATTGGCTCTCTTAATAATTAGTCCATAGGTATGTTTATTGGCATCTGTAAAGGCCGAGGCTGCTAAGGGTATCTGCTGACGGAAGGCCTGGAGAAATAGTCTTGATGGGTAAAGCCATTAGGGATTGAAGTAGTTTGTGAGCGGGGAGGTGGTTATCTATCTCATTGGGGAATCCTGCCATTAGGATGTGGAAAAGGGGGTCCTCCCTAAAGAGAAGTTGAAGTTCAGACATGGGGATGGGCAGAATTATTTTGGAGGGTTCTGTATTATAGATTTTGTTAGTGTAGGTACGTGATTTAATTGCTATGAGGAGCATTGTTTGTAGGTTATTGGTGAGTTTATGGGCCTGTGCCCATGAGGGATGTAAAGGGGCGATTGGTTTTGCCAGATGACTCCCCAATGGCACCCCTGTCAGCCAAGGACTACATTTAGAATTGGAGCAGATGGGTCATATCTTGCGAGGGTCATAGAAAAGAGGTAGTGGGATATTTTATGTAACAAATTTTTGGAGTGATCATTTAGAGGAATTTTTCTTGAAGGGTTGTCAGTAACTCTAAGGAGGTCATAAAGTGGTAGGAGTTCACTAGGAGGGATGGGTAAAAAAGGTTTAAGCCAGTTAATTTGGCCACAGAGTTTTTGGAGATCATTGACAGAATAATGGTCCTTTATTAGAAGATGAGGGGTAAGTGGTTGTATAGTAGTGGAAATTTTGTATCCTAAAAATCCAAAAGGGGCATTGTTTGAATTTTTTCATTCACTATGGCAAACCCAAGTTTTTTGAGGTCCTCAATGAGTAATTTAAGAAGGTCCAAAAGGGCAGTTTTTGAGGTATGTGCAATCAAAAGATAATCCATGTAATGAACAAGAAGGCACTTAGATTGTATTCTCGCCGTGGCAGAGGTTATAAACATTTGGCAAATAGAAGGACTATTTTTCATGCCCTGGGGAAGAATACTCCATTGATATCTTTTAGCTGGGATAGAGTGGTTGGCCTCCCACACAGTAAAGGCAAAATAGGGCCTGTCCTCTGCTGCCAAAGGGATAGAGAAAAAGCAATCTTTAATATCTAAAATAACTATATGGTGGTTAGTAGGGATGGCTCCAGGGTGGGGGAAGCCAGTCTGAAAGGAGCCCATTTTTAACATATGTTTATTAACCTGGCTTACCAGGGTTGGCTGTTCAAAAGGTCTTGGAGCAGTCTATGTTTACCAGTTTTCTTTTAATGACAAAGATGGGGAAATTATGGGGGCTAATTGTTTAGAGAAGCTCGGTTCCTGAATAATGGCCAAGAGCAAGTTGTTCTTGAATAAGGGATTTGAGAATGGTTAATTTAGGTTTCCAGGTAGAGAGATGATAAGGTCCCATAGCAAAATGGGCAATACATCTTCCAGTATTAGGGTTAAAAGGCGCCACAATAAGGTTTCCTTAGAGGAAACGAGTGACTGTTCGACCCAAATGGGTTCCATGGTATCCCACTTGAGGCGTGTGGGAGCGAGTAAAAGAAAAGTAAGGTTCCTGAATAAACTGCTGAAAGAAGAGTCCAAATCGGACAGTGGCCTCACTAGAATTTGGGGTGATGATGCTTCTTTCAAAAAATGGTGGGTGGTTTTGAGGGGTTGGGTGCCATAGCCCCAAAAGACCAATAGTATCATGGGCGAAGATAATATCATCATAAAGGCCTGGTCATCTGTTGTTATGACAACACCTCGAGGAAGAAATGTCAGAACAGGCAAACAGTGAAAAGAGGCAAAAACAAAGGTCTCTTCCCCAGAGGGTATTTGGGGACATTTGCAAATACCAGGGGAAAAATTCCCGGGAAAAAGCCGGTGTGTGTTGCCATCATAGTCTTTCCATGTAACTGGTCCAGGGCAGCCAGGAAAAGCAGAGGCCTAACCTGTCTAGTAGTCTGTTGTCCCCATTAAAACATGCCCCTAATATTGGGACCACCTTCATACTTGGCCCAATTGGGCATGTGGAGTTTGATGCATCATTGGCAGAGATAATAGTGGCATCCACACCTGTGTCTACTATGCAGTTTGAATTCAACCCCATCCAAAAGGACAGAAATACAGAATTGGTCGCTTGAATTTGGGTGAATGGTCAGTAGTTAATGTGAATTCTGCCCGCATGGACCTCTCCTTTAAACGGGAATCAGAGTCCATCTGGTCTCTTTGGTTTGGGGTTGTTAAAATCCTGACGGGATGCAGCTATGATCATTCAAGCCTTTACTGCCATAGAGGCTGCACAGTCCCCTAAGTCTGGGCTGAGGGTTGCCCCCCGCCGCTGAGGAAAAGGTTTAAAGCATCATCAGAGAACCTTTTGTTTTAAAACATAAAAGGGGGAACTGTAGAGAGCTGCGAGGTGCGGCCTTTAAAATCCTTCTTGTGCTCTCCTGGATAAACAAGTCCAATGATATGTATCTGCATTCACCACGTGGCTTACCAGGGTTGGCTGTTCAAAGGCTTCTTAATTTGGGGGCGGGCTTGTTTTGGGGCAGGGGCAGTCAGGCAGGCAGTCAGTGAGTGAGTCAGTGAGTCAGTGAGTGAGTGAGTGAGTGAGTCAGTGAGTGAGTCGGTGAGTGAGTGAGTGAGTCAGTCAGTCAGTCAGTTCGGTCAGTCAGAAGATTGTTTAAGGGGTCAGAAGATTGTTCAAGGTTCCTGAATAAACCTTCCCTGTGGTTTGCCTTATTCTGCTGGTCGGACTGGGGCGACAGGGGATGGCTCCAGGGTGGGGAAGCCAGTCTGAAAATAGCCCATTTTTAGTTGTGTTTGGACAGGTCCTCTGAAGGTGTCCTGGGGTTGGCCACAGCCCCAGCAGAGGGGCGGTTGCCACTGGGTTCCATGGTATCCCACTTGAGGCTTTTGACCCATGGTGGTGGGTTTGTATTGAGACAGCCAGGGCCTCTCATAAAAGGAGGGCAGTCTCTTCCCCAGAGGGTATTGGGGACATTTGCTACCAGGGGATTGATATCTTTGGTAAGCTAGTACAATCCATTTGTGGAGATCCTCATTGAATTCAACCCCATCCAAAAGGACAGAAATGCGGGTGAATGGTCATAAACGGGCAGAGTCCATCTAATGTGGGGTTGCATGGCAGCAATAGCATTATGCGCTGCCATGGATGCTCCTTCCCATGCCAGTTGCTCAACTAAAGCATCCCTGGCTGGGCCAGGGGGAGTGTGTCAGTCCATGGACTCCATTACACAAGAGAGGAAATCTGTGAAGCCCTCGGATGGGCCCTGGACCAGGTTACAAAAATAGGTATCCAGCTTCTGTGGGAGGCAGGCCTTAAGCCCTTGAAGGGATAAAGATTTTACTTGGTCAAAGTAGGCATGTATGCCCACTGTGGCTTGTGATACAGGGTCTGTATAAAGTCCTTTGCCAAGGAGCATGTCCAAAGTAATTGGAATTCCACTCCTAAGATTTTTGGCAGGCCTGGGATTCAGCCAGGTCACTATAGGCGGCTTTCCATTGGAGGAATTCAGGGGGGAGAAGCACTGCCTTGAGGAGCGAATACCAGTCATAATAAGTCTGAAGATGGATGGCCCATTGTAAGAGGACTTGTTCAAAGTAAGCAGAATCAACGCCGGATTCCTGGGCTGCCTTACGGATGAGGGCCAGATCAAAGAGGGGGGTGGGGAGCCACGGCCTGATTGTCACATCCGGCCCTACGTTAACAGGGAAGGTGGCGAAGGGGCATGTCAGGGAACCGGCAGTCACCTGGGTGTGTCCAGGACTGAGCGGGGGGAGGTCCTTGGAAGGGTAATGAGGGGGAGGGGTGGTTGCGAGTGTGGCTGTAGCAGGAGGGGGTCGGTGTGGTGGCTTATTATCATTTAAAAGTTTTAGTTCCTCCTCATCCGAGTTGTTGGAAGAGGGGGCTGGGAGGGACGAGCTGTGAAGAGCCAATTCAGGTTCCTCTTCATATTGTTTGTTATGGGCATAAATGATTTCCTGTACTGTGCAGCCTTTAAGGCTGGCAATTATGGAAAGGAGGATAGAAAAGAATGGAGCAGGGGGTGTGTGCCCTTTATAAACCTCGCATTTTTTGGCAAGGACTAGAACCCGGGACCAAATGTTAGTGTCCCAGATGTTCTCCAGAGTGATCCATGGGGCTAAAACAAGAGTTTCATCCCAAAAGCTATGGAGGTCTTTTTGTTTTAATTTTAAGTCACATTGCAGGAGGAGGGCCTTAAGAGCCTGTAATTGCGGCATCCTCTGGTGGGGAGGGAGGTTGCCCATTGCCATGTGGTGTTGTTTGATGGGGAGGCTGGGCTGGGACACTCCTGAATCAAAGAGACTGAGAAAATAATAACCCAGATCAAAGATGATAGACCAGAGGATGATCGTGCAAACCACAAGTCCTAATGCTGGGGCCAGCTGAGACATACGGATAGATTGTTTAGGACCCATGTGTCTTGTGCTTAGTGGGGGGAAGGGCCAACACAGGCTTAGGGCCGTGCGGCAGTGTGTGCCTTACTGGGGGCGGGGAAGGGGAGGACAAACAAAGGAAGAAGGGGGGAAGGGGCTGCCTGCTCACCCACAGGCAACCGTTAGCCATTTCTCTCACCAATGAAGAACTGGGCGCTTTGCTTGTCAGACTTTCAAGGATGGGGCATCGCCGAGGGGGCTACTCGCCGAGGGGGCTTCTCGAAGAACTGGGCATTTTGCTGTTCTGCCAAACGCCGAGGGGGCTGCTCACCGGCTCACAGGACGTTCAACGGGGCATCTCGCCGGATGCCGATGGGGTGTCTCGTTAACACTGAGGTCGGGGCAGAGGGTCCCTGTTCAGGCGCCAGATGTTGGGGTCCCCCCCAAGGCCAGCTCAGGAGGGACAATAGGGTCTCTGCTGAATTGGGGTGAACAGCGCGGAGTCACGACACAGACTCCGGGAGTTTGGTGAAAGCGGAAGCGAGAATCCACAAACTCGTCAGGAGGGACAATAGGGTCTCTGCCGAATTGGGGTGAGCAGCGTGGAGTCATGACACAGACTCCGGGAGTTGGGTGAAAGCAGAAGTGAGAATCCACAAACTCGTTTATTTAGCACAATGCACATAGGGTTTAAGGGGCTGCTAATCCTTGTATGGGGTGGTCCCCCTTTTGGTGACCAATGACAGCCTGTCTCTGGACAGGACATCTCGTAGTAGGCTTCTCGTGAGCATGGGACTGTAACTGTTGTCACATCAAGCCTGCGCAAAACACCATTTTTACAGAAGCCACTTCCTGTTTTCTTCTGCCATGCGGTCTGGCTAGGACCAGGCCTGTATTTTGCCATACAGGTGGGTCTGGCAGTCTGATCTCTCTGGGGCTCCTGGAAATGTTAAGGGAATTTCCTGAAGGAGACTCAGAGCTGTTTGGATAGAGGAGAGGAAGATTTATTCACCCTAGTAGACTGACGCCCAGATCGCTCTGCAATGGTGCCAGTCCAGAGCTTAGACAAGAGGGGCTTTTTATATCTTTTTTTCCTACAAGCAAGCAAGGTTACAGAGCATATGTAGCTTGAGCGGGCAGCTACATAGTTTAAATTTCTTGTAATTTTTGTTCCAGTCAGCACATAACTATCAGTAACTTGCAGTGTGGGCAGGGAACTTACCTTCACTTCCTGGTTGTTCCTTGTGGGCAAGAGACTTATCTCTCTGTTTTTTTCTCTGGTCTCCCCTTGTGAAGGCTTGTGAGCAAGTGGGAGTTTATCTCTTTATTCTCTGGTCTATACTTGTGGGTGACTTAAGGGCGACCAGGTTCTTATCTCTGCCCTCTGTGGGTAACTTCTGGCCTGTTGGGGGAGTCTGTAACCCAATAAATGTTTTCTTTTATTGCTATTTTCTGCTAGAAAATAATAATAATAATAAAAAAACAGCCTATGGGGCCAAACATTAAAACTACCACAATATACATTGGGTGCTTTACTTTTGTTTAATCACTTCAACTTTTATCACAATTCTTTTTTGTTCTTTTGGTTTTGGTTCTGAGGACTGAATCCAGGGCATTGTGGTTGTTAGGTGAGCCCTCTACCACTGAGCTAAATCCTCAACCCCTCATCATAATTCTATAAAACAAAGGATGGCAAAGTTTGGCTCATAATTTTGTCAATAAATATCCAAGATTCTCCAAGGTTAAATGAGAAGTAATAATGGCTTGGGAGAGGAGACTCTCAGATTGGCTGAGCTGCCTGAAAGTCATGCAGTGAGCTTCACAGATACAGCTTCCCAAAACTGGCTTTTCAGTGATGAAGCTGCCTTCTAGTCATCCCCTATTCCTGCAAGTAAACCCAATAAACTTACTGGTTCACTGCACTAGACTTGGGTGGAAACATGTATTTAGTGTGTGGGCTCTAGCTGGGTGAATTGATGTTTGTTAATGTCTCTCCAGGAAAATCCACACAACATTAGAGGGACAACTAAGATAAAAAATCACAGCTCTTTTTTCCTGTTTCTCCACAAATGGATCTTCTGACATATCTAAGAAGGTGAAGTAAATTTATACAAAAGAGGTAACATTTGGTCTGGGTCTTGGCAGAAAAGTGGGAATTTTGCAATGGAAAAAAAGAGGCAAAGACACAGAGGTATAAAATACCTTGATGTGTTTATGAGAAAGCTGGTCAGGATTACCAAAACATGGTGTGACTGTAAGAGAATGTGGGGAGCGGAAATTCAAGAGAAAAATGCCAGGTAGAACGAGGGGACCTGCCAGAGAGGGAGCTTGAGCTTCCAAGTCTTTGCATCTACTGTGGCTGCATATTTTCTCTTTCAGCCAAATAGCTTGAACTTTTGTTTCAAATATAAGGATATTAAAACTGTATTATATAATATGAAATATATAAATATATATTTTAAAATGTATGCTGAATATAAAGTGACTTTAAAATTATTTTTATTTTAATCATGATTGCTCAAAGCATCTTTTGACTGTCTTATAATAATGGTATTTCATAAGAGCTACATTAAAAATATACTTAAATGTATTTGGAATTTTCTTTTTTGTGACAGATGGCTGTAGGGCTGAGGAGATGGCTCCATGGATAAAGTGCTTGCTGCACAAGTATGGGGACCTGATTTGGGATCCCCAGTTCCCATGTAAAATACCAAGTGTGGTGGTATGTGCCTGTAATACCAATGCTGGAGAGTTGGAAAAAGAGAATCCCTAGGGTAAGGTTCGTGAACAACCAAAGACCATTTTGAGGCAGGGAAAAAGCTGTTTAGTGGAGCTGGAACTTCCAGTTGTCTCACAGGACAGAGAGAACAGCAAGCAGGACTCTGGAAAGTGTGGGTTTTTATAGAGTTTTTCCTTTTGGGAGGGGGATACAGAAGACAAAGGACTGGAGACTGCAGAGGACAGCAGGGACCAAATGGAGAAGCTAATTAGTCAGAGGGACAGAGAGCAAACAAAGGAGGAGGAGAGGAGCCAAATTGCCTTTAGGATAAAATCAGCAAGAAACTATGGCCAAGAGCATTGTTAAGCCAGGGGAGTGAGGGTTAGGCAATATAAACTTCTTAAGTTGCACCAATCAAGCTGCTGTTGTTCTCTTCATTTTGACTGCATCCTGGGACTCTTGTCCTACCTAACACCTAGGGTTTCCTAGCCAACTAGTCTAGCAAATCAACAAGGAAGCAAGGATCCTGCTTCCAAGAATAAATTGGGAAGTGTCTGAATAAGACTTTTATAGTGACTTTGAATGTAAAATGTCCCATGTAACCTCAAGTGTTTTAAATATTTGGTCCTCAACTGGTGGCAATTTGAGAGAGTTGTGGCACTTTTGAGAGATGGAACCTTGCTGGGGGAGGTATTCTGGGGGAGGTGTGTGATCTTGGGGTTGATTAGTCCAACATCCTGAGTGTCCAGAGCTGGTTCATTCACACAATCTCCTTCCTGCTACTGTGACAAGAAGGGATGTCCTGACTGCTCTGCCTTACTTTCCTCCCCAATATGAAACTTCCCCATAAAAATGTAAGACAAAATAAACTCTTTCTTCCCATAAGCTGTTTTGGTCAGCATCAAGAAAACTGATGCAACACGAAGGTGACTTCTCCAACTCCTGACATCAACCTCTTTCCCTGACATGCACAAACATACACACATATGTACCTGCACACATATGTGTGCTCACACACATATGAATGTGCTTACTATACATATCACACATACACATACACATGCAAAAAGAGATGTTCCAATGATGTCATAGCTGAAAGTGATATCTCACAAATATGTATGGATTTAAGTGAAGAAGTTCATTATTGATTACACTCACAAATGATAATATTTAGTTTTTAAATATTTATCCACCAGTAGACAATTATGTAAAGGTTTTTGCTTTAATTCTCAGTATGTATTTACTTTCTCTTCTGACAATTGCTTATTAATATGCAAATGAATTTTAAGGTGGTTTGTTATCAAATGTGTATGTAATGTGTTGTAGAAGCCACTGAAACTGCTTTCCTGGAAATTTCTGGATGGGCTAGCAAGTACTAATATTAGGCAGTTCTTGAAGATTATGTATGCCATTTCCATCAACAACAATCATATAACTATGAACGTGTTTGCTTTTGAAATGCTCCTTCGAAAGTACACATTTCATCTTTCATGGTATCTTATATTGTTTCCCATAAACTCATGTGATTTGAGTACTTGGTCCCCAGCTGATGGCAATTTTGGAGGTGCAGCCTGGCTGGAGGCAGTATATTCTTGGGGACAGGCTTTGAGCTCTTATTGCCTGCTTCTGCTTGCCAGAGTCAAGCTTACTTTCCTCCTTCTCTTTTCCTCCTGCTGTGGCACAAGTGATGTCCAACCTCTGTTCATGCTGTGCTTTCCCCACCATCATGAAGCTTCTCCTTGAGATTGTAAGCCAGGGTAAAAACTTTCTTCCCATCATGTGTTTTGTCCTAGCAAAAAGAAGGCAACTGCATCTCTCAGAAGGTTCTTCCACCCCCACTCACCCTTACCTAAAAGTAATAGATTCTGTGCTTATTTTGGAAAATAAGTACAACCCAGTGACAGGTATAATTATCTCTTTGCTTTCACTTCCTCCTATGGCTGATTGAGAGTACAAACTGGAAATAGGATATACGTTTTTCTTACTATTTTCTTGTACTACATTGGTGTCATTAATAGTTTTTTCATTTTTTAATTTTTTTTTTTGAGGTAGGGTTTCACTCTAGCTTAGGCTGACAAGAATTGACTATAGTCTTAGGGTGGCCTTGAACTCACGGGGATCCTCCTACCTCTGCCTCTGGAGTGTTGGAATTAAAGGCTTGTGCTACCACGCCCAGCTAGATTCATTTTTTAAAATTTTATTTTATTTATTTTATTTTTATTGAAAGCTTCCATACTTATAGATAATAAACCATGGTAACTCCCTCCCCTCTTCCCTACTTTCCCCTTCACAAATCCACACTCCATTATATCCCCTCCCTCTCTCCATTTGTCTCTCTTTTATGTTGATGTCATAATCTTTTCCTCCTGGAGAAATGAGATGCTTTGGGTACAAGGAGAAAACTGAGGTGACTTAAGCACTTGACAGCTAAAAGAATAGTTGTATCTGAAAGAGACAGGGCACATGCTTTTTGTGACCCTATTAAACTAAAAACTTAAGAGAAAGAATTATTAGCTTTGACTCCATATTTTAAAAAGAGGCAAAAAAATAAAGAAAATGAGAAATAACTTGAAGTTAAAAGCTACTTGAAGAGTTATGCCCTTTTAAAGTTGTAATGAAAACTTCTTTTTTTATTTTTAGTATACGCATATGCAGAAAAAGAACAAACCACTGACCTTGAAGCAAGGAGAGAAAAAAAATGGAGCTGGTCCCTGAGAAATAGAAACTGTCAAAACAAAACATACCTAGGTAGAATTTAATAGCCATTTTGGATAAAAGTGTTATGCAGGTTTATTTTACAGACCACGTACCCAGTGCATGAGGGACTTCATCCCTTGTTAAGCATGTAGAATTAGTTTTAAAAGGATTTTCACTATCTATTTAAGAAATAATTATGTGAAAACTTTATTACTTCATTTCATGATTTTTTCAATTACTAGAATTGTGTTTAGAACTTTAATTTTAGGAGTTTATAAGACAATACAAATTGAAAAATTTAAAGGCTAATATGTGTGGTTATAAGTGGCTTACATCCACATCTAAAACCACACCTAGAGAGGTTGGGAAATGCATTTTGTGTCTCAGGAATATGAATATACAGTTTTACCCAAGGTTAAATTAGAATCTTAACCAGGGTTCCAGTGATCTCTCACACTGGAATGAGTTGTGAGACAGAGTATCAATTTGGAATTTCAAAGTAAGCTATTGCAACCAAATTTTATGACTGTTTAATATTATACTCATATTGAAGATGGGGAGTTGGATGACCAGATATCTGTGGACAGGGATTTCTTTATACAAATGGTTTATTTGGAGAAAGGTTCTGGGTGACTTGTGAGTTTTATCTTTTCTTGCTATCAAAGAAGCTGGGTAGAAGATGATTTCCTTTGGTGTTGGCTGTCAGCAAGATCTTTTGAAGATCTCAAAATATGTCGCTTACAGTTAGGTAGTCTAGTGGCAGCACATAATGCCTGAAGAATGGCTGTGGAGTTAACTGACTTTCAAGAGGAATAAGTGGTTTTGGATATAGTGGGATTAGCCTATTTCTCTTGAATTTATTTAGAGAAAGAATTTGTGGATATTTACTAAAACAGTTGTGAGGGATGAATGAAATGAGAGTTTTGATGTGGTAGTCATGTTAGGTTCTTTTAAATATTGATTTTGAAATCTCAATAGACAGTGACTTGGAGGTCACTGCAGAAGAATCCAGATGGCTGGGCAGATACCTCAGCTCTGATATCTGTCTAGTATAAAGATGAACTCTTTCAATATACTGTATATTTATTATCATTATTTTTTATTAATACTGCATAAGGAAGTGAAAAACAAAGTAACAAGCACCATTTTGAATCCTAGGACTTCAGAGAAAGCGAAGCCTTGTTTTCCTTATTTACTAAAGAGGTAAAGTACTTATCTCATGGGACCAGTTTTGAAATTGGACAATGTCCATATAGTATCTACTATACTTCTTGCCACTTGATAAGTATCTAGTAATTGTCAGCCAAGATTGTTGTTGTTTTTCTAATATGTTCTCTGATTCTCATTATCTACTGCCTTTGTGTTTCATATAGTTGCTTGAACACTGAATTGGCAGGTCTTGAATCATTGTTCCTAAAAGTAAGTTCTTGTGATTCTCTGATTATATCCTTGTCAATTAATTGTTGCTCAACCTTGTTTAATGTGTATTTCTGTTAAACACTTTATTACATATATATGTGTATGTATATCATTAGGTTATTAACATAGTATTCACAGCCAAGAACAGTAGAATTTATGCCCTTGTTGAAGGTTATCTAATGCACATATTTTCTCTGCAGGCATTTTCTCATTCCCAGACAGCATTTCAGCACTGCATTTGGGGCCATTTAAAACATTTGACTTGAATACAAATAAATTTTAATCAAATTTACAAGTGTGTAAAATCAATGCATAATTATGATTGTCTCTTTCAGGGTAACTAGCAACTAGTGATCAGGGCCATTTCACTCTTCAGCAAAGGGAGAGTGACAGGCAAAGGCAGCTCGCTTTGTCCTTGCCCACATCTTTTATAAACCTTGCCAAAGTTTGCCCCATGGGACCTTGCAGAAGCACTTCAATATTCCTTTAAAATGACAGTCTCTCACATACTGGAAGACAACTAGTGCCTCTCCTTTGATTCAACAGTAGGCTAAGCAGCTCCATTTTCTGTAGCCATTCCCCTTATACTGTGGTTGCACTCAGTGACCCTATCATCCTTCTTGGAAGGTGTTCTATATTTCAATGTCTCTTTTAGAGTCTGAAGCCAGGTACTAAAGCTGAGCATCTGAGTGCCAGGTGAGGTCTGAGCAGAGCTCCAGAGAAATTGACAATCACTTCTCCCATTCTACATGTTACATTTTGCTAAATATTTTCAGTTTGTGTAGCAGAGATGGTAGGTGTTTGCATAATAGATATACATGCTTCTGAGCATTTCTTTGCTTTGTGCAGGTAGTGAGATCATACATGCAGTTCTTGCCAATGGGACAAAGGTAGAAGTGGTATAAGCCACCTGTAGTCCTGGTCCAAGGAATGCCTCAAGGAATTGTCCATAGCCACCTTGGGAACTGAAGTGCCAAGTCCCCCACATGAGTGTTGGGGACCCCCAGGGTCGCCCATTGAGCCAAAGAGAGCCTAGACTTCGAATGCAATTTCACAGCAGGATTCCTTTATTTTCCTGCCTAGGCCAGGGCTCAATTCACACAACTGACACAGCGGAGTGAGAAAGAGAGCCCTGGCTCTCAGGGGAAGGCGTTTATATAGGGGAAGGAGTGGGGTCATATCTCAGGTCAGTAGATGGTTTGCAGAACTTATCTGTTGCAAGGGCCCGAGACCCCCCCCGCGGCTAAGTGTCTCTGGAAGGTCCTTGAAGTGGAGGCTCCCCAGGAGCCAGGCAGGGGAGGGGGCAAGCAAGCATAGATTACAGAAGTGGAGGTCAGCACATTGTTAGCTAGTTCCTTATCTGAATCTGACCTGGGCTTCTTTGTTTAAAATGACCATCTGTTCTATAATGGCAGTAAGCTGAGGAATTTCTAGGGGGCTTATTAATACAATTGCAACTTGTTTCAACATTAGAAGTTACTAGGTAACCAGCTTGAGTCATTGAGGCCAGTTGTTTCCCCCCCTATTCCCGGAGTCAACAGGGTGGGGGTTGTCTCAGAAGTCAGGGGGTTTCTCAAAAGTGGCTGAGGAGTTACAAAAATGGCTGTACCTGAGTCAAGCGAGCAAGCAGGGTTACAGAAGCTAAATGTAGCAAGTTAATTTTTTTTTTTTTTTGGTTCCTCAGGAACCATGTAAAGAAATGGTCTTCTCTCTCTCTCTCTCTCTCTCTCTCTCTCTTCTCTCTCTCTCTCTCCCTCAAATAAAATAAAAAAAGAATTGGTTTTGGAGAATACAACATTAATGGTAAAGACTGAGGAATCCTGAATGATGACACCCATTTGACCTCATTAATTCATGGGATTAAAATTAACATGACACTGAACTAGCTTTCAGTGATGTCTCCTCAGGAAATGTTGGCCTGAGAGTTGTTGCAGTTATCTTCCCATTACTGGACAAGAGACTAGAAGCAGCTGATGGGAGTAAAGGGTTTATTTCAGTTTATGGTTTTGAGGGGACATTTCATCATGGTAGGAAAGCATGTCAGAACAGACAGCCTGGGTGTTCCATCTTGTCACACTGGCAGGGAGAAAGCAGCAAGAGTGAGCTCCTGTCATGGCAAGTGGGCTGGACTAACAAAGCCTCAAGGTCAGGCTGGAGAGATGGCTTAGTGGTTAAGGCGTTTGCCTGCAAAGTCTAAGGATCCCGGTTTGATTCTTCAGGTCCCATGTAAGCCAGATGCACATGCATCTGGAGTTTATTTGCAGTGACTAGAGGCCCTGGCATGCCTATTCTCCTCTCTCTCTGTCTCTAATAAATAAATGATAAAAACAAATATTAAAAAAAACCGTTAATGTCTAGTCCCAATGATGCACCAACTCAAGCAAGGCTCAAAAAAAAAAAAAAAAAAAAAAAAAAAAAGAAAGAAAGAAAGAAAAAAACTCCACAACTTTCCCAAATTGCCACCAGCTGAGGACCAAACATTCAGGACATATGAGCCTATGGAGGACATCTCATTCAAACTGCAATAGTCAAATACCCTTCAATGGACAATAATAAGGTAGCTTTTATTTTTTAGTTTTTAAATATTTTATTTGTTTATTTATTTATTTATTTATTTATTTATTTATTTGAGAGAGAGAGAGGAAGAGGCAGAGACAAAGAGAGAGTGGGTGTGGCAGGGCCTCCAGCCACTGCAAACAAACTCCAGACTCATGCGCGCCTTGTGCATCTGGCTTACATGGGTCCTGGGGAATCGAACTGGAGTCCTTAGGCTCTGCAGACAAACACCTTGACCACTAAGCAAATTCCCTAGCCCTAGCTTTTATTTTTGTCTGTTGTTCTTTTTATTTTATTTTATTTATTTATTTATTTTTTTTTAGAGAGAAATACTGATTTTAATTAAACAGAAAAAGGTAAACTCTAGGCAACATTTGAAACAAGGCACGGGTTTCCCCCATACTTGTTACATGGCTCCAGTTTCAAAAATATTCAACATAAAATAGAATTCTGAGATTATTTTTAAGTGTATAAAAAGCCCCCCTACTCAAAAAAAAAACCTGTTAAAGGTTGTTCTTATTCTACAAAATAGCACCAGTAAGAGTAAAAAGTTAAAAATTATGATAGCATTTCTGAAATGCACCTTCTGACCTCCCATGCCCCTTAAAAATGATAGTGTGGAATAAAAAAAGTGTTTTAAAAAATATGGAACGCTTCACAAATTTGCATGTCATCCTTGCGCAGGGGCCATGCTAATCTTCTCTGTATCGTTCCAATTTTAGTATATGTGCTGCCAAAGCGAGCACTTATTTTATTTAATTTTATAAATGTATATTGGGATCTTTAACATATTGACATACCGAAAATTGTCATATTCTCATGTGCTTATCCTCTTTTGACCCCTTTCCTCCAACCCCATTTCACTGACAACCCTCCTCAGTGATGGTATTGGTAATCAGTATGGGGTCATGAATACATCAGTTTATGTCATGAGGACAGTGCCTCACAATATTCTTTCCCACCCTGTAGCTCTTCCATTCTTTTTGCCCCTCTTATGCAATGTTTCTTGAGCCTTGAGGGCATGTTAGAACTCTGCTTTAGTGTTGAGCACTCTGAACCCTCTTATTTTCTGCTTTGATGAGTTTTGAGCCTCCTTAATGTCTACTACCATCTCTATAGAGAAGGTTGTCTGGCTAGCAGTGAGAGTAAGACTCATATTTAATTCATCACTTTCCCTGAAATGTTTCCTAGGCCCTAGAAGGTGTGAAAGAGTTGGCTTTTCCAGTGTTAGGTTGGCAATTAGCTTATTCTTGTCATTTTAATTAGTCTTGGGTATCCATAGTAGTTTCTGCTATCTATACAAGGCAGATTCTGTAACCGAGAATTATTTGTTGGGAATAACCTCTCAATTTAGCCAAAAAACAACAGAGACATTACTCCAGTGACTTTACAAGCTATTATAAAGCACCCAATAAAAATCAGCTGATGGAAGGAAAGAATTTATTTTGTCTTATAGTCTCAAGGGAGAAACTCTATGATGGCAGGGGAAAGCATGGCATGAGCAGACATTGGACATAACCTCTGCCACATCAGGTGGACAGCAGCAGCAGAAGAGTGAGCCAACTAATACTGGCAAGTTAGGGGTTAATAAACCTCAAGGCCCATTACCAGTCACACACCTCCTCCAGTGTGGCTCCACCTCCAAAATTGCCTTCAGTTGGGAACCAAGCATTCAGAAACATAAGCATATAGGACAACTGATTCAAACCTACATAAGCCATAGGCTTTTGACTCAGTTCTCAGTACCAGGTATGAATTTTGTCCCACTAAGTGGCTCTCAGATACACTCAGAAAACAGTTGATTGCTCCTATAACTTGTGTGGCATTATTGCATCTGTGGATACATCTTGCTTAGCTGGCTGATTTTGTAGCTTTCAGGATCCACTGCTTGATCACTGTTGATAACTTTTAACTACCTCCTTTCCCTTACAGCTTACATAGCTTTTTGCAGCACTGTGAGAACTAGCCAGCAGGGAGATGGCTTCCATCTCAGTTCCATTTTGTTCTGTGATCATAGCCTATGGTGTCTTCAACAACTGTGTTTACTATATAATTCTGGTGGGTAACCAAGTACTCTGGCAATGATCTGCACTGGAGGCCTTAGGAGCCTCCCTGAAAAATAGCTCACTGTGTGGGAGTGACCCAGTTCTGGCACTGAGATTTACTATCAACAAGGTACTTTTTTTCCTTTTTTATTCTTTTTTTCATTTTAGAGGGAGTGAGAGAGAGACAGAGAGAGGGAGACCGAAGTGGCATGTGAGGGCCTCAGCCAATGCAGTCTAACTCCAGAGGCTTGCACTACCTAGTGGGCATGTGTGACCTTATGCTTGCCTCACCTTTGTGCATCTGGCTTATGTGGGATCTGGAGAGTTGAATATGGGTCCTTAGGCTTCACAGGCAAGAGCCATAACCACTCAGGCTTCTCTCCAGCCCAAGGAACTTAAAAAAAAATTTTTTTTTGGTTTATTATTTGAGAGCAACAGACAGAGAAAAAGGCAGATAGATAGAGAATGAACACACCAGGGCTTCCAGCCACTGCAAACAAACTCCAGATGCATGTGCCACTTTGTGCATCTGGCTAACGTGGGTCCTGGGAATTGAGCCTTGAACCAGGGTCCTTAGGCTTCACAGGCAAGCACTTAACCACTAAGCCATCTCTCCAGCCCCCAAGGAACTTATTTTTATTCTCACTTTCTTCTTCTTCTTCCTCCTCCTCCTCCTCTTCTTCTACAACTTAGCCCTGTCTCAGAAATTTTGGACAGAACTCACAAACCTGTAGTTTGTGTATCAGGTTATTAAATTTCTTCTCACACACTAAGAGTTCTATTTGCCATGCCAGACTTCCAAGGATGCATCTTTCTTTCTAAACCTTGATGTCATCCTATAGGGTGTGTGATATCAATAAGCTGTCAGGAGCTGCGGTGACTTTTGTCTGAGCCACTCAGAATCAACACTAGTACAGGCTAAAGGCAGGAGCATAGAAAGGACAGTAGGGAACATGCAGTACATAGCATAGACATATGAATTAGCACAGCCAGCCAGCTCAAAGGAAAGTAAGGCTGATGAAAGCTTTCACCAATTTCTTTTTAAAAATATTTTATTTATTTTATTATTTATTTGAGAGAGACAGAAAGAGGCAGAGAGAGAGAATGGGTGCGCCAGGGCTCCCAGCCACTGCAAATGAACTCCAGATGCACGCACTCCTTGTGCATCTGGCTTATGTGTGTCCTGGAGAATCGAACCGGGATCCTTTGGCTTTGCAGGCAAGCACCTTAACAGCACTAAGCCATATTTCCAGTCCAATATCACCTATTTCTGAAGTCTCTTATTTTCCACTATTGTCTCAGGAACCTGCTATAACTCCTGGTCAACATTACCCAAATGGTACCATTGACATCTTAAATATTGGGTTCTCATTTTCTGACAACACCCCATTTACTGTTGTTCTTTCTCTCAACATACTCCATGTGAATTCAGCTATAATAACCACATCTAATGCTTACTAATCATTTACTATTCACCAGGTATTGCTAACAGTACTTCACTTACAGCAATGCATGAAGGTGATTGAAGAACATTGCAGAGAAATGAATTTCTGTGAAGATACATAGTCAGGTAATGTTAAAGTTGAACTCTAAAGCCAGGCCTGTCCATCCCCAGATCATGCTGTAATCAGTGATTCTATATAGTATTATTTAGATGGTTTATGATAATTATTTAATTTTATTTTATTATGTTTTGTTTTTTTGAGGTAAGGTCTTACTTTAGCTCAGGCTGACCTATGTAGTCTCAGGGTGGTCTCAAAGTCATGGTGATCCTCCTACTTCTGCCTCTCAAGTACTGGGATTAAAGGCACGTGCCACCATGCCCAGCCCAATAATTTTATTTTTTAAGACCTTTTAAAATGTTTTATTTTATTTTTATTTATTTGATAGAGTGAGAGACAAAGAGGCAGAGAGAGAGAGAGAATGGGCACACCAGGGCCTTCAGCCATTACAAACAATCTCTAGATGCATGCGTCCCCTTGTGCATCTGGCTTACTTGGGTCCTAGAGAATTGAACTGGGATCCTTTGGCTTTTCAGGCAAATGCCTTAACTGCTAAACCATATCTCCAGCCCAGGATAATTTTTTTATTATGTAGTTCAGGCTGGTTTCAGACTCAAGACTCTCCTGCTAAACTTCCTGGGTACTGGGAAACAAGTGTACTTCACCATTTTAAGATATATTAAATTCCAGGCATGGTGGCACTTGCATGTAATTTCAGCATTTGGCTGGCAGACACAGGGGGATCACTGCAAGTTTGAGGGCCTACAGAGCAAATTTCAGGCTAGGTAGGTTTAGATAATGAGACCCTATCTCAAAAAAACCCCACCAAAATAAGTAAATAAAATGAAAGATACATTTGGATACCTCTTATCAGATAGCCTAGAAACATGAGCAGCCACACATCTTTCAGCATCTTTTATTTTCTATTTTCTTTCACTTAAATCATGTGAGTCAACTTTGTCCTGATTATCCTTTCAAAAACATTTTATTGTTATATCTAATATCCAGGCACAGAATCACACAGATCCAGATAATGGCAGATATAGACTCTCCTATTCAGCTTGGGCTGTTAACAGATTACCATAGTGTAGTTGGCCTATCCAATAGCATGCCTTTCTCACAGTTCTGGAGTCTGGTAAGTCCAAGAATCAGGTGGTAGCAGATCTGGTAAAAGATTGCTTCCTATGTTCAAGCAAGCAACTTGAACCACTTAGCCATCATTCCAGCCCTGTTTCCTTATGTCCAAATGGCCATAGTTTCATCTTTTTCTTGTTTCCTTACATGAGGGAGGAGGATCAGGGAGAGTGAAGGGGAGAAGGGGAGAAGGGCAGAGGGAGAATGAATGTTTTTTGCTTCTTATGAGAGCACCTCATGACTCTTCTTTTTAAAATTTATTATTATTTGTTGGGCCCTGCCTGGTGTGAAGCCAAGTGGTTAGCCCAGCCAGTCTTAGCCCAGCCAGTGAGGCCTAGGTTTTTCAGAGCCTGGTGTTTTGGGGAGGGGTTTGAAGTGACTCAGAGCACCTGCCTCCACCCAGCTGCTGCTGATGTGGTGAAATACTTTTGGCCTTTATACCTTTCTCTCATCCCCTCTTCCGCCCCTTCCTCAAAATATATAAATACCTCCCCATGACCTTAGATGGTCTCTGAGTGGTTTTTCTCCCGGTGTTTTAGGGGAGGGGAAAAAACCCTGCTCAGCCTCAACTGGCGCCAACGATGGTGGGGAAAAACAACAACTGATGGGCCCGTGCCCTGTGTGAGGACAGAAAACTACCTGAGAAACTACGTGTGAGGATTCAGAACGGACTACGGACTGGACCCTGACGTGATAAAACAAAATTCAAAATTAAGCTGACGGGCTAATCGGACTGCTGACAGGTGTATCCTCATAAGTTATGAGGTAATCTTCATATTTAATATTCTAACCTTTACTTCTATAATCTGTGCTTGCTTCAACTTCCTTTCTCTTTCCTTTCATTTCCGGTTTGCCACCATTTATAAACGGGTATGTTCATGGCGGATGCACCACGTGGGCAGACCTAGAGGAAACTCACCATTTTCTCTTTGCTTTCATTTCCGGGTTCTACAGTGCTGCTATTTCTAAATGCCAGTTCATGGCAGATACACCACATGGGCAGACCTAGAGGAGACTCACCACTTTCTCTTTGCTTTCATTTCTGGGCTCTGTGGTGCTGCCATTTCTAAATGCCAGTTCATGGCGGACGCACCACGTGGTGCAGACCTAAAGGAGACTTTAAACGTTTTGCCTCCTCATTTAAATAAAAACTCCATTCCAAAAGACAAAACAAACCTAATGGGGAGATCTGCTCCCAGCTGCACTATGTTTAATTTCATTGAGCTGTCCCATAAGGACACAGGCTCACTGGCCATCATAAATCTAAATCTAAACTCAATTCTACAACATGCTTAACTATTTTTTGGGACTTTATGCTTATGTTGTACTCATATATATTACTATTAAAAAAAAAAACCTCCATGGCGCTTGGAACAAAACTTTTGTTTTAGCCCCATGGATTAATTCAGTCCTCCTTGCCTTAATTGCCAACCTTAAAGGCTTTTCCAGGGAAAAGTTCATTTTTGCCCTTAAAATCTGTAAAAAAAGGCTAAAACTAACTTTTAAAATCTCCTTTCTCCCAAGGCCGCCACCCAAACTGCCACTGGGCAACTATCTTTTCAGCTCTTTTCAGCCCCTAACTACTGCCTAAGACAAATGTGCTCAAACCCCTGGTAAAAAATGCGGGCGTGTCAAAATTCTTCCACACTAACATTCTTCGGTAAACTTCTTTCCTCATACAGCTCCTCCATGTAGCTTTCTGTGGATGTAAACTGTGATCAAGTACAAGCTCAAGTTCCCCAAATGTCCCAAACCGAGGTTAACTTTCCTCACAGGTGTGGAACACAAGCCACTGGTCCGCAAAACAAAACTTGCATGCTTCGAGCTGAGGGACAACAGCCAGGCTCCACTGACATCCCTGCGGGGAGCGGGCCGAGTGGGACGGTCCTAAGCGGCGACTCTGGCCCGGGCCTGAGCACTGCCCTGAGCCTCACTGGCTGTGCCTTGCCCGCACCTCCAGGCATCACTTTTGTTAAAAAAAAAAGCCAACTGACCAAATGGCGAGGAGGCAGATGGGTGGGCTCCTAACTTGCTTTAAATTAAAAATGGGTAGGCGGTCCACCATGAGGCCATGAGGTGAGTCGCTGCCGTCTCACCCCTTTGCCTCTAGACGCTCCCTTTATGCTCTTAACTGAGTGTCCCGCTGGGCCCAAAACGTTTACTTTAAAAAATAAAAAAAAATAACTAAAAACATTCGTATTGCCCTGCTAAAGGTAAAAAAACCTGTTTTTCAAGTCTATATGACTATATCCTACACACCATTGTCCCACCCTTCACTGCCTTCTCATTAACATGGGGCTAAAGAAATGGCTTAATGGTTAAACGCCTGCCTGTAAAGCCTAAGGACCCTGATTCGAGGCTCAATTCTCCAGTACCCATGTAAACAGTGGCTAAAGGCCTGGCACACCCATTTTTTCTCTCTCTCTCTGCCCGCCTAACTCAATTCATAAAATATAAAACTAAGCCCAACTAACTCAATCGATAATACAATGTTAGCCTGGGATTAAAGTTTTCCCTGACAACTCTGCCCAACTGGAGGGACAAAATTAAAAAACCTAAAGACTATCAGTCTCTGGTTACTACAAAAGTTTAATAACGGCTAATGGTGGTGAAATTTAAATTGTTCTAGTCTCTCCTTACTATGCCTTATACCAACTAACTTGTTTGATTTTATTATTATTGTTACTGTTATTATAAATCTATTAAAAGCCAGGGACAAAATGTGGTAATTTAAATATATGTCCCCCAATATATTCAGTATCTTATTAATTTATAGTTTACATCTACAATCACCTTACTAAAGACAATGTCACTGGGGGCCAATTTTAAGGTGTAATAATGATTTAAAATTGCATTATAAAGATATACAAAATGTGCCTAACAGGAGTTCCTAAAGCTTGCTGTGGCTTAACTACAATAATTTTGCTCTATGTACTATATGACTAATTAATTTCTTTTTCTCTCTTTCATGGCTCTATAAAGACAGTCCAACTTCTGCCAGTATGAAACTTCCCCTAGATCTATAAGCTTCAACATCATAAAATCTACTAACTGTCAGCCCTGGATTAACCCTAACAATACATGTCTCATATCTTTTCTTCCTTGATTAATCAACCTAATATTTTATTATTATTTTAGGTCATTCCAACCCATCTGATCTCCAAGACCTCACTGCTAAATGCCTTGCCATTTTACAGGTGTCTCCAAAAAAGATTCAAACTGCCCCTCCCTTCAAGATTTTGGGCTCCAGGTTATTCCTTGATACTGTTTCTCCTGTCAAACCCCAACTCCATATTCAAAAATTCTATACTTTGCCTCAACTCCAAAAGGTGCTGGAAAAAAAAATTAATTGGATGAGGCCCTGGATACCCATAACTACTGAGGAACTGTCCCCTTTATTTGACCTCTTAAAGGGTCTTACTCTCTCCTCTCAGATAACCTTGCCCCCTCGTCATGAACAAATTCTACATAAGGTACAACGGGCTATTGATGCTGCTGTTCTAAAGAGGTTTGATCCTAACTTACCTATCTCCCTCTGTATTTTCTCTGGGGAAACATTATGCACTGCACTATTAGCCCAGGAAGGAGAACCCATCCAATGGATTCACCTCTCCCTTGGTGGAGTCCCCAGAGTTTACTCTATAACTAACCAGATTGCAGACTGCATTATCAAGGGCAGGGACACCTCTGTCCGATTGTTTGGCACAGAGCCTCACATCATTGTCACCCCCTTTAAGGTAACAGACTTCACTTGGCTTCAGAGAAATAACAACAACTAACAGGTATAATTGATTGTCACTATGGTCCTTATAAATGGATGAGCTCCCTCTAAGTTGGAATGGAGACCCCCAGGGTATTCACCGATGGGGAGTGTGGGAGCTTCCTAGTTGTTTACCCTTGATTGTCAACTATCACAGGTCAGCACAATTCAAAGAATTATTTGCTGTTGTTTTGGCTTTGGACACTATTCAGGAGCCATTTAACTTATTTTCTGACAGCCTTTATGTTGTTAACCTATTACCCAACCTAATTGAGGCCCATATTAGACTAGACTCCAATATTATAACCCCATTGATGATTCAAGCCTGCTCCCTACTTAAACAAAGAATTAACCCCATTTTCCTTCAACATCTCAGAGGCCATCAAAATTTACCAGGATTCCTCTCTAAAGGAAACGATTTGGCTGACAAACTGGCCTCTCAGCCTCAATGTAATACAGTCTCAGAAGCTACACACTTCCACTTATTAACTCATATAAATTGGAGGGGCCTTAAACATAAATATCCCCATGTGCCAGTCAAGGACCTTAAAAAAATTGTCCAAACTTGCAAATCCTGTCAGCCTTTCCTCCAGGTACCTCCTCTTCAAACTACAGGAGCCAATCCTCGAGGACTACGCCCTAATCACCTTTGGCAGATTGATGTTACACACTATTCTCCATTTGGAAAAGTTAAATATATTTTTCTCTCAGTTGATACTTTCTCCCATGCTTGCTGGGCATCAGCACATGCTGGGGAAAAAACGAAACATGCTATTAGCCATATGCTTCAATGCTTTGCCACCCTTGGATTGCCAGATCAAATCAAAACCGATAATGGTCCCTGCTTCGTAAGCAGGACTTTTTTTTTTTAATTTTTTAATTTTTTATTTTATTTATTGACAGTGAAATATACTTACATATAAAAGGTGCATAGTTTTCCCTCCCCTCCCCCATTCCCCTTTAGAACTCCACTCTCCATCATATCCCCTCCCTCTCTCCATTAGTCTCTTTTTTAATTTGATGTCATCATCTTTTACTTCTATTATGAGGGTCTTTGGAGGTATTGCTAGGCACAGCAAGGTCATGGATATCAAGGCCAATTTCTGTCTGGGCAGTTGCATTGTAAAGTCGTGCCCTTCCTTTGGCTCTTCCATTCTATCCACCCCCTCTTCCGCAATGATCCCTGAGCCTTGGAGGGTGTGACAGAGATGTTTCAGTGCTGGGCACTCCTCCACCCCTTCTTCTCAGCACTATGTTGCCTTTTGGATCATCCCAGTGGTCATCGCCATCTGAAAAGAGAAGCTTCTCTAACCAGAAGTGAGAGTAGCATTAATATGTGAATATGAGCATTAAGTGTAGTATTTTCCGGGCAGCTTGGTGGGAATAGTATATACACATTTAGACAAGAGCATGCTTTATACCCCTAAGGCTCATGACCTTACCTACCATAGACTTTGCTTAGGTTTTCAGTACCAGGTATGTATTCCCTCCTGTAGAGAGGTCCTTCAGTCCAATTATAGAGCAGTTGGTTATCCCACGAGTAGACATGCCACTATTGCACCCGTTCAGTCTTTGGGCCTGTCTGGCCAAATTTGAATATTCAGCGTCCACTGTTTTCACTGCTGATGATTTCTGTCTCCCATACTCTGCATGCAGTGCAGCTTTCCAGCTTTCAGTTGGCTGGTCTACAGGGAGAAGGTTTTCTGCTCAGCACCAGCTTGCTTTCTCAGTGACCTTGCCTCTCAGGCAAGAGATGTCTTCAGCAATAGGGTCTTACTATCTGTTTCTCAAGGGAAACCAAGGGCTTTGGCAAAAGCCTTTAATGTTTTGGAGGCTACCGGGACCTCCTTGGCCAACAACTCACTGGAAGGTATCCCATCCCAGGCACTGAAAAATTTCTAGTAACAGTCTACAGCTTCTAGATGTACCATTATTCAAAAAAGTAATTTTACATAAGTCTTATTCACAATCTTTTGAAATTAAATTGACCCTCCCCCTGCCCTTCTTTGATGCATTCTCTACCCATGGCCTTGGTTAGGCCTTTCCCCTCCTTGTAATCAGTCCTTCCACTTACATATGTGCAATACCATACACTTCAGTCCTTCCCTTTCCTCCCTCCCTTATAGCCTTTTACCAGCTTACTGGTTTCTGGTACCAATTTTTGGTTCCAGTTCACGCACAAGTCTGTCTATTTGTAGCTAGGATCCACATATGAGAGAGAACATGTGATGTTTGGCTTTCTGAGCCTGGGTTACCTCACTTAGTATAATCCTTTCCAGATCCATCCATTTCCCTGCAAATTTCATAATTTCATTTTTCTTTACTGCTGAGTAGAACTCCATTGTGTAAATGTACCACATCATTATTATCCATTCATTTGTGGTGGGACATCTAGGCTGCTTCCGTTTCCTAGCTATTGTGAATAGAGCGGCAATAAACATGGTTTTGCAAGTATCTCTAAAGAAGTGAGAAGAGTCTTCTGGATATATGCCCAGGAGTGCTATAGCTGGATCATATGGTAAATCTATTCCTAGCTGTCTCAAAAACCTCCACACTGATTTCCACAATGGTTGGACCAGGTTACATTCCCACCAACAGTGTAGAAGTGTTCCTCTTTTTCCCATCCACGCCAACACTTATTGTCATTTGTTTTCTTGATGGTAGCCATTCTGACAGGAGTGAAATGGAATCTCAAAGTGGTTTTAATTTGCATTTCCCTGATGGCTAAGGATGTGGAACACGTTTTTAGATGTTTATATGCCATCTGTATTTCATCTTCTGTGAATTCTCTATTTAGTTCCATAGCCCATTTTTTAACTGGGTTGTTTGAATTCTTATTATTCTGTTTTTTGAGTTCTTTGTATATTCTGGATATTAATCCTCTGTCAGATGTATAGCTGGCAAAGATTTTCTCCCATTCTGTAGGTTGTCTTTTTGCTCTATTCACAGTGTCCTTTGCTGTACAAAAGCTTTGTAATTTCATAAGGTCCCATTGGTTGATTAGTGGTTTTATTCCCTGAGCAATTGGGGTTATATTCAGAAAGTCCTTACCTATGCCAATATGTTGAAGGGTTTCCCCTACTTTTTCCTCTAGCAGGTTCAGAGTTTCAGGTCTGATATCAAGGTCCCTGATCCATTTCGACTTGACTCTTGTGCATGGAGAGAGACAAGGGTCTATGTTTATCCTTAGTAAGCAGGACTTTTATAGATTTCCTCCAAACCTGGAAAATCTCACTTTCCAGAGGCATCCCATATAACCCGTGGGGCCAGGACATCGTGGAAAGATATCATCAAACTCTCAAGTCTCAATTACAAAAACAAAAGGGGGAATCCCTACCCCCACATGACCAACTAAAAAAGGCATTATTAACCCTAAATATTTTAAATTTTTCTAAAGAAGATAGACACTTGTCCCCTTTTCAAAAACATTGGACCTCAGCTGTCACAGCTCCATCTGGGACAAATGGAGGGACCCATTAACTGGGGCCTGGAAGGGACCAGACCCCCTCCTCACAGCAGGGAGAGGATTTGGATGTGTCTTTCCTCAAGAGGAAAAAAGACCTGTTTGGGTACTGGCAAGAGACTTAAAATATTTACCCCAACAAGGGGATGATAATAATCAATTCTCCTGGGAGTGTCCCACCCCTGAGACCTATGCCTCTGTTTCTTCCCCAGGAAGAACTGAAGGTGTGGATGCTACTAGACCCGAATGAAGCCAGAAAAGCTCCAGAAAGATTTACAGAAGAGGAGTCAGGACTTCTAAGACAACCTGCTGTAGATGAGCTTACATGGCTTTTTATCCCACCTTCTCCCTCCCCTTGGATCCCTCCTTCTTCTTGCTCTTTACCCTACCTTCTCCCTCCCCCTGAACCCCTCCGTCTTCTTATCCTCACTCTCGGGCCCTGTGTAATTAATAAGATTACACAATTCATTCACCAACAGCTTGAGGCAATTAAACTTCATCAGGTCACAATTAAACTTCTTCAGGTCAAGGCACCACAGGTTCGCAACTCAAAGGCAACGGCTTTTCCACTTACTGGCTATCCACCTAACATCCCTCCCCCGCCCTCCATCGAACCAACGATGGGTAAGATCTCAGACAGGCTGAGACAACCTAAGACAGGGCGTGGAGTGGTCAATGGGCTAGAGGCATGGTGCTCAGTGATGGGTAAGATTCCCAGAGGGGGACAACCTAGGACAGAGGCCATAGCCGTCCACCATTCTTACAAAAACAAAAGGGGGAGATGTTGGGCCCTGCCCAGCGTGAAGCCAAGTGGTTAGCCCAGCCAGTCTTGGCCTACTCCAGGTGAGGCCTAGTCGAGCTTCCAGAGCCTGAGTAGAGTTTTGTGACCTGTCCTTGAAGTGACTCAGCACCTAAGCTGAAACTGCCTCCACCCAGCTGCTGCTGACGTGGTGAAATACTATTGGCCCTTATACCTTTCTCTCATCCCCTCTTCCTGCCCCCTTCCTCAAAATATATAAATACCTCCCCATGACAATAAACGGGGAGATTTTCCGGCCTTAGACAGTCTCCGTGACTCAATGTGGTTTTTCTCCCCGGTGTTTTGGGGGGGGAGGGGTTTGAGTCGTTGACATCGCCTTCTCGCTCAGCCTCAAGAGAAGCAGCTGGCCCAGTTCTCTCTCTCTTCCGCTCTACCTGCCGGTGGTGGAGGGACAAATCCCTGGCAATTATTAACATATTTTATATGGATAAACAATATCATGTATTGGTACCCTCTTTTCCCTTGTCCCTGCTCC
Organism: Orientallactaga sibirica; assembly: GCA_036365145.1. NCBI lineage: Eukaryota > Metazoa > Chordata > Mammalia > Rodentia > Dipodidae > Orientallactaga > Orientallactaga sibirica. The sequence continues at coordinate 3,291,311 of JAEOAD010000020.1, forward strand.
CATTCTGCTGGGGACCCTCCTCGATAGGGTTGCAGGTATTCCCCATGGAGTTGTGGGTTATACATTATGAGATCAGCAGTTAAGTTTTTGGGAGAGGCAGTGTCTCTGGGCATGATGTCTCAACCTGTGGTTCTTACTATGTCTCCACCCCCTCTTCTGCAAAATTCCCTGAACTGTAGTGGGTGTTTTAAGTCTATTTCAGTGATGAGCTCTTAGGGGCCTCTGGATTTCTGTTTTGCTAAGTGTTGAGTATTCTCAGGGTTTGTCTTCTTCACCCTGGCACTTATTGTCAGGCTCACCAAGGAAGCAGCATTCTTGTTTGTCTCCCCAAATCCTCTGTGGTTTAATCTATGGATTGGCCGAGGTGTGAGGCGTAGTTTATCTCTTCAGGTATCACTACCTTCTTGAAAAGAACAGATTCTCTGACACAGAGAGAAGTCAGCATAGTTTAAATTGGATAAGCATTATTAACTTAGGGAGAATTTGATGTATTTAGCCCCTCTTTTAGCCAAAGATTAGTGAGAGATGACACTGGAGACAAGATCTTTGTCTCCATAGGATTTTGACCTGGTTCCCAATTCCAGATATGGGTTCCTTTCCACTGAGTGGATCACTTAGCCAATAAGAAAGCTATTGGTGGGCTGAAGAGATGGCTTAGGGGTTAAGGTGCCTGCCTCCTAGGCCTAAGAACGCCCATTCAATTCTCCAGGTCCCATGTTTAGCCAGATGCGAAGTGATGCAAGCACGCAATGCCACACTTGCCCACAAGGGGTGCACAGATCTGGAATTTGTTCACAGCAGCTGAGAGGCTGCTGGCACACCTGTTCTCTATCTGTCCCTCTCTCTCTGACTCTTTCCAAAAATACAAAAAAAAAAAAAAAGAAAGCTATTGGTTACCCACCAAGGCTGTGTGCCCCTATTGCACCTGTGTGTATATCCTGTTAGGATGTTTGCTTCTGGGTAGCTTAGTTCTCTGGTTGCTCAGATTGTTGTTAGCCACTTTCCCCCAGTAGCTCATGCAGCACTTTTCAGCACTAGATGGGGTAACTCTCTGGGGACTGGCTCTTCTGGATTCCAGACAGGTCTCTCCATGTTCTGTGCTGGAGCATATACTGTCTTCAGCAATAGGTTCTTACCTTTTGCCTCAGGCTAGTAAGCAAGTGCTTTGACAGAATCCTGTCTTGTTTTGGGGACTGCGTAGGTCTCTCTGATCAACAGCTCATTGTAGGTAGCAACCATTTTCTGGTACTGGGAGTTACAGGCCAGAGATTAAAAAAATTTAAAGGTTAGGCTTCATCCCAACCCTCCAGGGACCTTTTCAGGTGCTTCCTCCTTATTCCTATTGACAGTTATATATTTTAATCTTTCTTGAAGAATAAAGGTTTCTATGGTACCAGTTCATTTTGGATTTAGTTTAGTTTTTTGTTTTCCCCCACCCTGCCCTTCTTCTTCCTCCTCCCCCATACCCTTCTATCCCTATTGTCTGGGCTTTGGCTATCAGGTATGACAGCAACTCAAGCTTGTTCAGGTTAGGAACCATAGTTGAGTGAGACCATTTGTCTTTCGCTGATTGTGTGAGTTCGCTGAGTATGATCTGTTCCAAGTCTGTCCACTTTTCTACAAATTTCATTGTATTGTTTTTCTTACTGCTGAGTAGAATTCCATTGTGTAAATGTACCACAACTTCATTATCCATTCTTCCAATGATGGGTACCTGGGTGCATTCCAGTTCTTCACTATTATGAATTGAACAGCAATAAACATGGTTGAGCAAATATCTCTTTAGGAAAGTATGTAGCATTTAGGATAAATGTCTAGTAAGGGAATAACTGGGTCTGTTGATAGCTAGCTCTAAATTCACTTTTTTTTCAGGAATCTCCATATTGATTTCCATAGTGATTGTACAAGTTTATATTCCCACTAACAGTGAATGAGGGTTCCTCTGTCTCCACATTTGTTGTTGTTTGATTTCTTAAATAATTGCCATCTTTACTGGAGTAAGGTGGAATCTCATAGTTGTTTTATTTTGCATTTCCCTGGTGGTTAGGGATGTTGAATATTTTCTTAAGTGTATATTAGGCATTTGTGTTTTTTCCTGTGTGAACTCCTTATTCAGATTTCTGCCCCATTTCTGGAGTGTGTTGTTTGATTTTTTATTGTTTAGTTTTTTGAATTCTTTGTAGATTGTAGGACTCTGTCAGTACTATAGCTGGCAAAATTTTTCTCCCATTATCCTGTGTGTAATCTATTGGCTCTGCTTGTGGTATGTTTGTCTGTGTGAAAGCATTTTAACTTCATGAGTTCCCACTGACCGAGTGATTGTTTAGTGTCCTGGACTACTGTGGTTTTACTCAGCAAGTCTTTCCCCACTCTTACATTGTGGAGAGTTCCTATTATTTTTTCTTCTAGTAGAATATAAGTTTCAGGTCTTATATTGAGATCTTTAATTCATTTGGAGTTGATTTTGTGTATGGTGAGATGATTGGGTCAGTTTCATTTTTCTACATGTGGTTATCTAATATGTCCAGCACCATTTGTTGAAGATGCTGTCTTTTCTCTAGTCTATGTTGCTAGCTTCTTTGTCAAAGATAAAGAAGCTGTAGTTACTTGACCTAAGTTCCAGGTGTTAAATTCTGTTCCATTGTTCTATATATCTGCTTTTATGCCAGTACCATGATATTTTTGTTTCTATGACTTTGGAATGTAGCTTTAGATCAGGTATGGTGATACCTTCAGAGGTGATTCTTTGGCTGAGTATGTGTTCCACAGCTTGCTGCCATTACATATGAATTTTGAGGACATTTTTTTCTATCTCTCTAAAGAATGAGGCCAGAATTTTTATTGGTATTATGTTAAATCTGTATATTGCTTTTGTTAAAATTCTCATTTCACAGTATTAATTCTACCTATCCTGGAGCATGGGAGGTCTTTCCATCTTCTCAAGTCCTCCTTGATTTCTTTCTTGAATTTTTAAAAACTAATTCATTTCTTTTTATTGACAACTTCCTTATTTGTAGACAAAATCCCATGGTACTTCCCTCCCACCCCCAACTTTACCCTTTGAAACTCCACTCTCAATCATATCCCCTCCCCCTCTCAATTCGTCTCTCTTTTAATTATGATGGTCTTGTGTAGGTAGTTTCAGGCACTCAAGGTCATGGATATCCAGGCCACTTTGTGTCTGTAGGAGCATGTTGTAAGGAGTCCTGCCCTTCCTTTGGCTCTTACATTCCTTCGGCCACCTCTTCCACAATGGACCCTGAGCCTTGGAAGGCATGTTAGAGATATTTCAGTGCTGAGCACTCCTCTGTCCCTTCTTCTCAGCACTATGGTGCCTTCTAGGTCATCCCAAGGTCACTACCATCTGAAAAGAGAAGCTTCTCTAACCAAAAGTTAGAGTAGCATTAATACATGGGTATAGACATTAAGAAAAGTGATCACTGGACAGTTCAGTGAGCATAGTATATACATTTAGCCAGACACTAGCAGACATTACACCCCTCGGTCTCATGACTACACCTGTTGTAGGTATTCAGTATCAGGGATGTACTCCCTCCCGTGGAGTGGACCTCCAGACCAATTAGAGAATGGTCGGTTTCCCCCATAACAGAGATGCCACTATTGCACCCCTTGGCTCATTTGGTCTGGCTGGCCAAATTTAAAGATTGCAATGTTCACTGTTGAGTATCTTCACTGGTGTTTTCTCTCTCTCATTGAACTGCATGCAATGCAGTTTTTTCCCAGCTTTCTGTCAGCTGGTCCACATGGAGGAGCCTTTCAGCTCAGCTCCAGCAGGATTTCTCAGTGACCTGGCAGTACAAGTATGTGGAGTCTTCAGCAATAGTGTCTTACCATCTATTCTTGGTGGGAAACCAAGGGCCTTGGCAATGGCCTATAATGTTTTGGGGGTATCTGTTACCTCCCTGGCCAACAACTCACTGGAAGATATCCTATCCCTAGCACTGAAAATTTTCTAGTAATAATTTATTACCTCTGAGTTTTCCATTGTCCAGAAAAGTAGGTTTCCATGTGACTTATTTATATCCTCTTAGATTTTGATTAGCCCTCTCTCCATCTTTCCTTTACTCAATCTCTTCCCCTGACCTCACTTAGGCCTTTTCATCCCCATTAATCTATTCTTCTACTTACATATGTACACACCATCCTATTAAGTACCCCCTCCCTCCCTTTCTATTCCCTTTATATCCCCTTTCTAGCTTACTGGCTTCTGCTACTGACGTTTATTCCTACTCACTAGAAGTCCAATCATTTGTAGCTAGGATCCACATATTACAGAGAACACGTGACATTTGGCTTTCTGGGCATGGGTTACCTCACTAAGTATAATCCTTCCCAGATCCATCAACTTTCCAGCAAATTTCATAACTTCATTTTTCTTTACCACTAAGAATAACTCCATTGTGTGAATGTGCCACATCTTCATTATCCACTCATCAGTTGAGGGACATCTAGGCTGGTTCCATTTCCTAGCTATTGTGAATAGAGTGGCAATAAACATGGTCGCCCAAGTATCTCTAAGGTAGTGAGAAGAGTTCTTAGGATATATGCCTAGGAGTGGTGTAGCTAGGTCATATGGTAAATCTATTTTTAGCTGTCTCAGGAGGCTCCACATTGATTTCCACATGGCTGGAGCAGATTGCATTCCCACCAACAATATAGAAGGTTTCCTCTTTTTCTGCATCCTCACCAGCATTTGTGGTATTTGTTTTCATCATGGTAGCCAATCTGACAGGAGTGAAATAGAATCTCAATGTAGTTTTAATCTGCATTTCCCTGAAGACTAGGGATGTAGAACATTTTAAAAGATATTTAAATGTAATCTGTATTTCCTCTTCTTAGAACTCTATTTAATTCCCTAGCCCATTTTTAATTGGGTTGTTTGATTTCTTATCATTTAATTTTTTGAGTTCTTTGTATATCCTTGATATTAATCCTCTGTCAGATGCATGGCTGACAAAGATTTCCTCCCATTTAGGTTGCCTCTTTGATCTATTCACAGTGTCTTTGCTATACAAAAGCTTTGTAATTTCATGAGGTCCCAGGGGCTGATCTGTGGTTTTATTTCCTGAGCAATTGGGGTTGTATTCAGAAAATCTTTGCCAAGACCAATATGTTGAAGGGTTTAGCCTACTTTTTCCTCTATCAGTTTCAGAGTTTCAGGTCTGATATTAATGTCTTTGATCCATTTGGACTTAATCCTTGTACATGGAGAGAGATAAGGATCTATTTTCATCCTTATGCAGATATATATCCAGTTTTCCCAGTACCATTTGGTGATGATGCTGTCTTTTCTCCCTGTGAAGTGAGGTGAGGTTAGGCGGATGCCATCTTGACCAGAAGTCCTGTATTACACTTATTGATCTGCATATGTTGAACCAGCCCTGCATATCTGGGATAAAGCCTACTTGGTCGGGGTGAATGATCTTTCTGATGTATTCTTGTATTCTGTTTGCCAATATTTTGTTGAGGATTTTTGCATCTATGTTCATGAGGGAGATTGGTCTGTCATTTTTTTTTTTTTGTTCTATCTTTGTCTGATTTTGGTATCAGGGTGATGCTAGCTTTGTAAAAGGAGTTTGGTAGGATTCCTTCCTCTTTATGGAGAAGTTTATGAAGCATTAGTGTTAGTTCTTCCGTGAAGGTCTGGTAAAATTCATGAGTGAATCCATCTGGGCCTGGACTTTTTAGTTGGGGGATTTTTTTATAACTGCCTGGGCCTCCATACTTGTTATATGTCTATTTAAGTGGTTAATCTCATCTTTATTTAATTTAGATAGGTCATATAAATCAAGGAAACTATCCATTTCTTTCAGAGTATATGTTCTTATAGTATGTCCCTATGCTTTTTAAAATTTCTCTGATATCTGTTGTGATGGTGCCTTTTTCATCTCCTATTTTATTAATTTGTGTCTCTTCTCTCTTATGTTTGGTCAGATTTGCTAAGGGTTTATCAATCTTGTTTATCATTTTAAAGACCCAACTCTGTTTCATTGATTCTTTGGATTTTTTTGTTTCTATTTCATCAATCTCTGCCCTAATCTTTATTATTTCTTCCTATCTACTAATTTTCTGTTTGCCTTGTTCTTCTTTTTCCAAGGCCTTAAGGAGAAGCATTAAGTTGTTTACTTGTGACATTTCTAATTTCTTAATATAGGCACTTAAAGTTATAAATTTCACTCTTAGAATTGCCTTCATTGTGTCCCAAAGGTTTTGGTAGGTTGTGTTCTCATTATCATTTGACTCTATGAATTTTTTATTTCCTTCTTGATTTCTTCATTGACACATTCATCATTTAGTAAGTATTGTTTAGTTTCCATGATTTTGTGTATGCTCTATAGCTTTTCTTGCTATTAATTTGTAATTTGATCCCATTGTGATCAGATAGAGTGCAAGGAATTATTTCAATTTTCCTGTATTTGTTAAGATTTGCTATGTGTCCTAATATATGGTCTATTTTAGAGAATGTTCCATGAACTGCTGAAAAGAATGTGTATTTTGCAGCATTTAGATGAAATGTCCTGTATATATCTGTTAGGCCCATTTGTTCTATGACCTAATTTAATCCAGAAGTATCTCTGTTTATTTTTTGCTGGGATAAACTGTCAATTGGTGAGAGTGGGGTGTTGAAGTCACCCAGTACAACTGTGTTTGGTATTATCTGTGACCTTAGTTCTAATAGCATTGATTTGATGAAATTGGGAGCCCTCATGTTAGGTGCATACATGTTTAGGATTGTAATGTCCTCCTTTTGGAGTGTTCCTTTAATCAATATAAAGTGATGTTCCCTATCTTTCCTAACTAATGTTGGTCTGAAATCTACCCTTTCAGATATTAGGATATCAAACCCTGCTTGTCTCCTTGGCCCATTTGCTTGAAGTACTGTTTTCCAACCTTTCATCCTAAGATAGTGTCCATCCTTTGTAGAAAGGCAAGTTTCATGGAGGCAACAAATTGAAGGACCCTGCTTTTTAACCCAGTCTGCAAACTTATGTCTTTTGGTTGGGTCACTCAGGTGGATGATATTAAGAGTTATTATTGAAAGGTAATTTTTGCCATTGTTCTTGTTTTGTAGTTCTTCTGGTTTTACCTTTGCTTTCTTATATTAACTAGTATTGGAGTATGGTTTGTTTTTTCCAGGTTCTTTATATTTGTGCTTTTCTTTCTCTTCAGCATGGAGGATCCTTTCAAGTATTTTCTCTCCATCTATTTGAATGGATAGCTTTGCAGGTTAAAGTAGCTGTGGTTGACAGTTGTTATCTTTCAGAACTTGGAATACATCACTCCAAGCCCTTCTGGCTTTTAGTTTGTATTGAGTAATCTGCTGTGATCCTGATGGGCTTGCCTTGGTATATGATTTGATTTTTCTCTCTAACTGCATTCAATGCATTTTCTTTGGTTTGTATGTTTGGTAGCTTAATTATAATATGGTGAGGAGAGGTTTTTTCCAGGTTTTGTCTGTTTGGTGTTCTAAAGGCTTCCTGTATCTGCATTGGCATCTCTTGCCCAATTTGGGAGATGTTTTCTTCTATGATTTTGTTGAAAAAACCTACTATGCCTTTGGAGTAAAATTCTTCTCCTTCTACTATACCCTGAATTCTTATGTTTGATCTTTTCATAGTGTCCCAAATATCTTGAAATTCCCATTCATACCTTCCTATTAGTTTGTCTTTCTCTTTGTTAGACTGCATTAGATCTGTCACGTTTTGGATATTCTGTCTTCTCCTTTATCCATTCTACTGGAGAGATTTTCTATAGAGTTTTTTATTTCACTGAGTTTTTTCTTCATTGCTAGTTTTTCTGACAGGTTTTTCTTTATTATTTCTATTCCTTATTCATGTCTTGTATTGACCTCCTTATTTCATTAAATTCTTTTCCTGTGTGTTCTTTGATTCCTTTGATTTCCTCTTTGAGTTCTTTGAACATATTTATAATTCTTTTGAAATCTTTCTCAGGCATTTTCTCTAATTTGGTCTCACTGAAGGTCATTTCTGATGCATTAATAGTTTTTGGTGGATTTATATTGTCTTTATTCTTTGTGTTTCTTGTATTATAATGTAGAGAGTTTTGCATTTTGGATTAATTTAATGCTTGGGTTTTCTAATTATCTGCAGTATTATTAGATGTATCAATCCATATGATGTTATATGTCTTAAGGTAGGAGCTTAAGGTGCTAGGTGTGGCTCTTAAGACTCTCAGAGTAACCTCAAAAGTGACCTTAGGTTTTGGGTTTGCCTGTTATGAGAGTATTCAAGTAGGCTAAGTGGAACAAAATACAGACAAATTCTAAAAATTTAACTAAACAATATACCCATTCAATGAAAATCAGCACATAGTATTTATGTAAGAGCAGGTAATATGACAAATTGATCCTCTAACAAAGTCAATGTCCCTAAGGATGTATGTTGCCCCACACCCTTAATCCTGTCAACTGGGAGGCTAAGATTTCTGGTCTGTGGAGGGTTCCAATGTCAGCTTGTGACTGAGTGAGACCCTTTCCCAACCAACACCAGAAGAGGAAACAAAGGCACTATAAATCAGGAAGCAACAAATGAACAGCCCTAAATATAGCTTATTTAAGAATGTCAAATTTGACCACCCATCAGATGTAACATATAATTTACCCTTCCATGGATGGTGCAATTAGCACTTCTGCTCTATGTTTCCAAGGAGGCCCATATGAGTGGAACATCCCCTCACCTGTTTTTTTTTTTTCCTGTGGCTCAGGCTGAGCCTGGTGGCCATGGCCACATAGAACTGGTACTTCTGCTGCTGGAACCACTTCTGCCTGCTTCTGTGGGCTCTAGACACTCTGGATCTCTCCTACTTCTCTGCTTGCTGTGGTTGATACTTTATTATACACCTCACTTTTTAGTAGAAGAGTGTATTTTGCCTTTTTTTTTTTTTTTTTGCCCTAGGTTGTTTTGGTGTGGTTTCTATGCCACCATCTTATAGGTCTTTTACATCTTTGGTTAGCACTATTCCAAAGTATTTAGTTTTTTTTGTTGGTATTGAAAATGGGACAGCCTCACTGATTTCTTTCTCTGTATATTTGTTCTTTGCATATAGAACAGCTACTGATTTTTGTCTGTTGATTTTGTATACTGCCACTTTACTGAAGGAATAAAACACCTTTAGAAGTTTTGAGATGGAGACTTTCAGGTCACTTATGTATAGAATCATGACATTTGCAAATAGTGCTAACTTGAGTTCTTCCTTTCCAATTTGTATCTCTTTCTCCTTTCTTATTGCTTGGGCTAGGACTTATAGTGCTATGTTGAAGAGCAGTGGTGATAGTAGGAACACCTGTCTTGTTCTAAATCTCAATGGGAACTTTTTGAGTCTTTCCACATTAAGTATTTTTTTGGGGCTTTAGGTGCTTTATATATAGCCTTTCTTGTGTTGAGATATAAAACATCCATGCCTATTCTCTTCAGCATTTTCATCATGAAGTGGTATTGTATTTAATCAAAGGCCTTTTCTGCATCAATTTTGATGATTATGTGGTTCTTGTGATTAAGTTTATTTATTTATTATTTATTTATTTATTACATATTACATATTACGTATTGACTGATTTCTGTATGTTGAACCATCCCTGCATCCCTGGGATGAAGCCTACTTGATCAGGGTGGATAATGCTTTCCACATGTTAAATTCAGTTTGTGAGGATTTTGTTCAGTATCTTTGCATCTAAAATCATCAGGGATATAGGCCTAGTTTAGTTTTCTTGTTGTATCATCTCTGTCTGGTTTTGGTATTAGGGTGATTCTAGCTTTATACAGGAGTTGGGGAGAATTCTCTGATCTCTGATTGTGTGAAAATGTTTGAGAAAAACTGGTTTCAGTTCTTCAATGAAAGTTTGATAGAATTTGGCTGAGAAGCCATCCAGTCCTGGACCTTTCTTTTTGGGGAGGTTTTTGAATATAGACTTGTTTATGAGATTAATCTGGTCTGATTTTAGTTTGGGTAGGTTGTATGTGGGTAGGAATTCATCTGTTTCTTCCAGATTATCCAATTTTGTGGAGTAGAGATTTTGGAAGTATGTTCCTGTAATGTTTCTAACATCATTGATATCTGTTGTGACCTCTCCCTTTTCATTTCTAGTTTTCTTAATTTGAGACTTCTCTTTCTTTTCTTGATCAAATTGGCCAGGGGTATATAAATCTTGTTTACTTTTGCAAAGAACCAGGTCTTTGTTTAATTGATTTTCTTAATTGTTTCTTAGATTCCAATTCATTAATTTATGCTCTCATCTTGATTATTTCTTTCTGTCTGGAGCTCTTAGGGTTGGATTCTTCTTGTTTTCCCAATGCATTTAGGTGGAGAGTTAGGTTATTAATTTGGGATCTCTCCATCTTTGTTATGAAGGTATTTGGTGCTATGAATTTTCCCCTTAGGACTGCCTTCATTCTGTCTCTTAAGTTTTGGTAAATTGTATTTTCATTATCATTCAATTCCAGACATTTTACAACTTTTTTTCAAGGTAAGGTTTTGCTGTAGCCCAGGCTGACCTGGAATTCACAATGGACTCTCAGGGTGGCCTTGAACTCATGGTGGTCCTCCTATCTCTGCCTCCTAAGTGCTGGGATTAAAGGCATGTACTACCATGCCCAACTCCAATTTATTTTTTGCTTTTTCCACAACCCATTCATTATTTAAACGTGCTGTTCAGTCTCCAAGAGGTGGTGGAATTCCTGATTTGTCTGTTAATTTCTAGCTTTTAAACACTGTGATCTAATATGATGTAGGAAGCTACTTCAATTTTCTTGAGTTTATGGAGACAGCTTTATGATGTAATATATGCTCTGTTGGGACTTGCTAGTAACAGGCTGGACCTGTGAGGAGGCTAGCCTGAACTATTGGAAATGGCCAGGGACCCTGGGCTGTGGGGTTGCAGCTGGCCCTCTGTCAGGAAGTCCCTGGCAACAGTAACAGCCTTCCCTGTGTTGCAGGGTGTAGTGAGTTGTCATCACCCAGAGTTGGCAGAACTGGTGAGGCGCTCCCCAGACCCCAAAAGGCTCTGACCATTCCATAAGTCAGACTTTGCCCCCACAGTTCCTGACCTTGTGGCTAGCTGCCCAAGAGACCCTCATGTGGCTAAAGTCACATAGCCTTGCCACCCCCCACAGTTTTGAAGTCACAACTTTCTGCTAATCTTCTCTTCTGCCCTTCCCCTACCTTCCCTTATCCTTCCCCCATAGCTTTGAAGTTACTAGTCCTTCTGCTATCTAGATAACAGCCCATAGACTATGCATCCAATTGCCATATAGTCTGTATGTGCCATCTTGACCTTCCCCAAGTGTTTATAAACCCACCCCCCTCTGAATAAATGAGTGCTGTCCATCAGATGGTCTCCTGGGTGCTCATTGCCCCATCATGTGTTTGTGTGTCATCCCATCACACTCACCCGCTACTCCAGGAAGGACCCTGCTGCTTCCCTACCAACTCCTCTGACCCTTGCCTGGGATGTCGGTGGCAACAATCCTGGGGGAACAGGAATGGAATGAGACCCACATCTGGCTCCCCAAACAGGGACTTTCTGGATGCATGGTAAATAGGTGAGTCACCCCTTGGGGACATCCTCCCCCTGGGGTTAATGGCCCCCAGTGGCCACCTCCCCATTGATGACTGGAAAGGTTTGGTATGAAGGAAAGCAGGCTTCCCCTTTCTCCATCAGAGAAAGGAGGATCTCTCTCTCAGAAACTATCCTCTTTTTCATTCTTTATTTTCGCTTCATGGCATCATGTGGATTTGAAACAAAGTGACAGGGCAATTGAGGTCTTTTGGCCAGGGCTACACTCCAGCACTGACTGGAGGCCCCGAGTTCACTGTTCGAATCCTGACAACCCATTTGGGTGTTGGTAACAACATCTATCTATTTCTCTTCATGATTGACAAACTGGTAATGCATCGACTAGTAAAGGCCTCTAGGGTGGTTGCGAACTCTTATAAGTTTTGGACAGGCTTATGTCAAGCCCTTTGGGGAATCCCCTGTGCTATTTGTAGCCAGGAACATTGCCCTCTGGTCTTGGCATTTCTGGACTTTCTCTATCATGGGAAACACTAGCTCCCATCAAATGGAATCCCAAATCAGCGGATTAAGGACATTTCTTAAAGTTAGGGGCATAAAACTCTCTCAAAAATAGGCCAATTTATTCTGGGAAAAAGTCCTCCAGATCTCAGTCACCATGGCCACTGGCCCATGCCCCAAAGCCACAGTGGCTGATGGGGCAACGGCTGCTGGACTGTGCTCTACTCTGGAGCCAGGGCTGCTCAAATGCCACAGGCAGCAGAGGCGACAATATCAGCAGCTGAGGGAAAAAGCCCTCCCCCCATGCTCTATTTCTCTCCTGCTCACTGCTGGGTTCAGGGCCCAGGTTCCAGGGGCCTGGCTGACCCCACATGGGCTCAGGCACAGGTGGCCTGATACCCTCCAGCCATACCCACTCAACAGGGTAAACAAGGAGATAATAGATTTAAAAAAATTTTAAATGGCAAGATCAGAAAGCTGCCTTATAGCCTGAGGGAAAAAGTCCAAAACCCTTCCTGAAAAAAAAAAAAAAGCCTGAGGGAGAAAGTCCAAAACCCTCCCTGGGGAAAAAGAGAGAGAGAGAGAGAGAGAGGCTCTTTCTTAGCTTCCCTGGCTTGCAGAGCCTGGGGACTACAAACACATAAAATCTTGAAATCTGGGTAAATGCCAAATTTCTGTGAATAGATGTGGACTTCTTATAAGTATTTACAACTGTTTTCTAATATTTTTTAATTATTTTATTTATTTTTGGAGAGAGACACAGAGAGAGACAGACAGAGAGGGAGAGGGAGACAGATAGAGATGGACACACCAGCAGTCTCTCAGCTGCTGTGAACAAAATCCAGATGTGTGCGCCCCTTTGTGGTCAAGTGTTGCATTGCGCCCTTGCATCACTTTGCATCTGGCTAAATGTGGGACCTGGAGATTGGAACTGGGTTCTTTGACAGTGAAAATTAGGAGGCATAATTAAACTTTAACCACTAAGCCATCTCTTCAGCTTCTTTAAATGCATTTTCATACTTAGAAGCTTTAAAAATTATTAAGTGTAATAAGGCTCACTCAAATATGAAAACATTGAGAAACATGAATATTCATGAGACATTAGTAGTGTAATAAGATAGAATTTGAGGCTAGAGAGATGGCTTAGTGGTTAAGGCACCTGTCTGCTAAGCCTAAGAACGCTGGTTCCAATCTCCAGTGGTTCCAATCTCCAGGTCCCACGTTTAGCCAGATGCAAAGTGTTCGCAAATTTTGGGATTCAATTTCGTTGTTTTGCCCACAAGGGGGCGCAAACATCTGGATTTCGTTCACAGCAGCTGAGAGACTGCTGGCACGCCCATCTCTATCTGTCTCCCTGTCTCTCTGTCTGTCTCTCTCTGTGTCTCTCTCCAAAAATAAATAAAAAATAATAAAAAAATTAAAAAGATTGTTACAGAATGCTTACATAGATTATAAGATATAAAAAAGTATGTAAATTAAGGTATAAGTAAATGTAAACAGAAAGTTAAAGACAAAGCACTTAATCGGATTACAGATCTTTTGAGATACAATGAAATGATTATTAACCTAGGGCTTACATCAGACTAACAAAAACATGGCCCTAGCTGGTTACTATGGTATTCAATTTGTAAACTTAAAACTTTAACTTGTTGATGTTAATCTGGTCATGGTAATGGTTATGAAAGACTAAATTTAGAGTACCCAACCAAGTTAATTAAGTTCCTCTATTTGTCAACATTTTACCTATATCTTAAGCTTAAAACTGGCTCATTAGTATTTAATTCTCTCACATGGTTAATATAGCCAATATACAAAAAACTCCTAACATCCCCTATCTCCCTCCATTGGCACACCAGTAGCTGCCCTCTCTATTCTGGTGCAATAACAAAATCCTTTAGATGAAATATGGTAGGGGCCTAACACCCTCCTCACAACGGGGAGAGGATCTGCTTCTATTTTCATAGGATCAGCCCAGGCCTGCCCCAGCTGAAAACATCCAAATCCAAGGAAATGGCTCGTCTGACACTGAAACGGAAGTGTTCCAAGCCCCCCAGGAGGAAAACATGCTGACCTGGGGCCAAATTGAGGCCCTCTTCCAGCAAGGAGTCATGCTGGTATGAAATTCACAACAGCTTCTATCTCCAGAGACTCTGTTTATATCCTTACTTGCTATCCTGACCTTAAAAGTAGCACAGGCACAACAAGCATATTGGGCTTATGTACCTGACCCCCCTCTAGCTAGGGCTGCTCTTTGGGAAGAACCCCTACCTAAGATATTATCCAGTGCTTCCCTTACCACTGCCAATTATGACCTAGAATTCCTGCAAGAAGCGACTAAACCAATTAAGTGGACCTCTCTCACAGCAGAGCCACCTATCTGCTTTTCAAGCAATAGGTATCACGAGGGATGTTTTTAAATGTATGCAAACCACCCATTAATTACGGATGGTGAATACCAAAATAAATATAACTTAAGATTATAGTTGGGTCCCCAGGAAAGTAAACAATCAGAGGTACCACCCATCTTGAGTCCCCAAGGGTGGCCACAACCAGAATTATGGAAAGTAATAGTTAGTTACCCTAAAAGAAAATCATTTTAAGTTTCGTATGTGTCTGCCCCTGCCTTATCTTTTTGTAGTTGGGCCAGGGTGGGTCAATCATCAAAATGAAATTTACTATCTTACTTGTACCTGGTGTATTATCACCAATTGTATCAATTCTAAGGGAGACACAGCTGCAGATTACTCCTCCAATGTAGTCTTTATTGTCATGTGGCCTCCTTACTTAATTATGCCAGTCAAAATGACTGAGCCCTGGTACTCATTTTTTTTTTTGAGCTCAAGTGTTCCAGCAGCTCAACAGATTGCTGACACAGAAAAGAAGATTCATAGAATGGCTACTTGTGGGGATCATTGCTACAATCACCATCATCTCTTCTTCCACCATGGCAGCAGTATCCCTGGCACAATCGATGAAGACATTTGATCATGTTAATGGACTGATTAAAAATTTTCTCAAGCTCTTTCATCACAGATAGATATTGATAAAAAGGTGTTAGTCAGATGCTCTAGAGGATGCTGTTATGTATTTAGGAAGATGGGTTGCCAATCTGGCAGCTCAAATGCAATTGGTCTGTCATGCAAATTATCAATTCATATGTCTTACTCCTTTATCCTACAATGGGACTGCTACTGAATGGTGAAAGGTTGAAAATCATATTCGGGGTATTTGGAATCAATATTGATCTTCAGATAACTAGGAAATTATGTTTTATGTTATGCAATACACATTTGTTTCAAAACATTTTTCCATAGTTTGTCATTTTCTGTGTGTCTCTCCTTCTTCTTCTTCTTCTTTTTTTTTTTTTTGGTTTTAATTGCATGTAAATTTACTTAACTTAGAAATATTACTCTTTTGGACAATGCATGTATCAGAAGCATTGAGTAGAGATTTCCAAGATCTGGGCATGTCACAAGAAGCTTAACAAGGTTCCAATTACTTCTATACTAAGCATACATAATTAAGTTGTTTCTTTTTTATTATTTTATTATTATTATTTTTTATTGACAACTTCTATACTTACATACAAAAAACACATGATATTTCCCTCCCCTCCCCCATCCCACTTTAGAACTCCAATCTCCATCATACTCCCTCCCCCTCTCCATTAGTCTCTCTTTTAATTTGATGTCATCATCTTTTTCTTCTATTATGAGGGCCTTCCAAAGGTATTGCTAGGCACTGCAAAGTCATGGATATCGAGGCCAATTTCTGTCTGGACAGTTGCATTGTAAGAGTCATACCCTTCCTTTGGCTCTTCCATTCTATCTGCCCCCTCTTCTGCAATGGGCACTGAGCCTTGGAGAGTGGGACAGAGGTGTTTCAGGGCTGGGCACTTCTCCATCCCTTCTTCTCAGCACTATGTTGCCTTTTGGGTCATCCCAGTGGCCATCGCCATCTGAAAAGAGAAGCTTCTCTAACCAGAAGTGAGAGTAGCATTAATAAGTGAATATGAACATTAAGCATAGTGCTTTCAGGGCAGCTTGGTGGGAATAATATATACATTTAATCAGACAAGCACAGGCTTTATACCCCTAAGGCTCATGACCTCCCCTGCCATAGACTTTTGCTTAGGTTTTTCAGTACCAGGTATGTATTCCCTCCCATAGAGAGGGCCTTCAGTCTAATTATGGAGCAATTGGTTACCCCAAGAGCAGACATGCCACTATTGCACCCATTCAGTCATTGGGCCTGTATGACCAAACTTGAATTTTCAGTGTCCACTGTTTTCACTGCTGATGACTTCTGTCTCCCATAGGGCTGCATGCGCTGCAGCTTTGTGCCAGCTTTCAGTTGGCTGGTCTACAGTGAGAAGGTTTTCTCCTCAGCATCAGCTTGTTTTTTCAGTGACCTTGCCTGTCAGGCAAGAGATGTCTTCAGCAATAGGGTCTTGTCATCTGTTTCTCAAGGGAAACCAAGGGCTTTGGCAATAGCCTTTAATGTTTTGGAGGCTACTGGGACCTCCTTGGTCAACAACTCACTGAAAGGTATCCCATCTCAAGCACTGAAAAATTTCTAGTAACAGTCTACAGCTTCTGGATGTGCCATTATTCAAAAAAGTAGGTTTACATAAGTCTTATTCACACTATCTTGAATCTTGATTGACCCTCTCCCTGCCCTTCTTTTACACATTCTCTTCCCATGGCCTCACTTAGGCCATTCCCCTCCATGTAATCTGTTCTTCTACTTACTTGTATGTGCAATACCATACACTTAACTCCTTCCCTCTCCTGCCTCCCTTATAGCCTTTTACCAGCTTAGTGGTTGCTAATACCCATTTTTGGTTCCATTTCATACATAAGTCTATACATTTGTAGCTAGGACCAACGTATGAGAGAGAACATGTGACCTTTGGCTTTCTGAGGCTGGGTTACCTCACTTAGTATAATGCATTCTAGATCCATCCATTTCCCTGCAAATTTAATAATTTCATTTATCTTTACTGCTGAATAGAACTCCATTGTGTAAATGTACCACATCTTTATTATCCATTCATCTGTGGAGGGACATCTAGGCTGGTTCCATTTACTAGCTATTGTGAATAGAGCAGCAATAAATATGGTTGTGCAGGTATCTCTAAGGTAGTGAGAAGAGTCCTCTGGATATATACCTAGGAGAGCTATAGCTGGATCATATGGTAAATCTATTTTTAGATGTCTAAAGAACCTCCACACTGATTGCAACAATGGCTGGACCAAATTACATTCCCACCAACAGTATAGAAATGTTACTCTTTTTCCAAATCCATGCCAACACTTATTGTCATTTGTTTTCTTGATGGTAGCTGTGGTAGTTTGAATATATGGCCCCCAATATATTCAATGTTTTATTAGTTATAGATTGCATCTGCAATTACCTTGCTAGAGGCAAGGTCACTGGGGGCCGGTCTTAAGATGTGGTGATGGTTTGAGATTCCATTGTAAAGATATGCAAATGTGTCTAGCAGGAGTTCCTGAAGTGTGCTGTGTGACCTTTTGGCGGTAGTTTTGCTCTGTGTGCTGTGGTGGCTGGTTGGTTTTCTCTGCTCTCTTGCCTGGTCCTGTGGAAAGCAGGCCACTTCTGCCATTATGGAACTTCCCCTGGATCTGTAAGCTTCAATAAATAATATCCCTTCCTCCATAACTGTGCCTGGTCTGGAAGTTCATCTCAGTGAACCTGAAGCTGTCTGCTACAGTAGCCATACTGACAGGAGTTAAATGGAATCTCAAGGTGGTTTTAATTTGCATTTCCCTGATGGCTAAGGATTTGGAACACTTTTTTAAATGTTTATATGCCATCTGTATTTCATCTTCTGAGAACTCTCTATTTAGTTCCACAGCACATTTTTTTTCGCTGGGTTGTTTGATTTCTTATTATTCTGTTTTTTGAGTTCTTTGTATATTCTGGATATTAATCCTCTGTCAGATGTATAGCTGGCAAATATATTCTCCCATTCTGTAGGTTGTCTTTTTGCTCTATTCACAGTGTCCTTTGCTGTACAAAAGCTTCTTAATTTTGTAAGGTCCCAGTGGTTGATTAGAGGTTTTATTCCCTGAGCTATTGGGGTTATATTCAGAAAGTCCTTGCCTATGTCAATATGTTGAAGGGTTTCCCCTACCTTTTCTTCTAGAAGTTTCAGAGTTTAAGGTTTATTAAGGTCCCTGATCCATTTGGACCTGACTCTTGTGCATGGACTGAGACAAGAATTTATGTTTATACTTTTTTTTTTTTGTTGTTTTTCGAGGTAGGGTCTTACTCTGGTCCAGGCTGACCTGGAATTAACTATGTAGTCTCAGGGTGGCCTCGAACTCTCGGCGATCCTCCTACCTTGCCTCTCGAGTGCTGGGATTAAAGGCATGTGCCACCATGCCCGGCATGTTTATCCTTTTACATACAGATGTCCAGTTTTCCCAGCACCCCTTGTTAAAGAGGTTATCTTTTCTCCAATGAATATTTTTGGTATTTTTGTCAAAAATCAGGTGGCTGTAGCTTCCTAGATTAATATTTGGGTCTTCTATTCTGTTCCATTGATCTACATGTCTGTCCTTGTGCCAGTACCATGCTGCTTTTGTTACTATGGCTTGGTAATATAACTTAAAATCGGGTACGGTAATACCATCAGCCTGATTTTCATTGCACAAAATTGTTTTGGCTATTCGAGGTTTTTTTGTGTTTCCATATGAATTTTAGGATTGTTTTTTCTATTTCTGTGAAGAATGCTACTGGGATTTTAATGGGGATTGCATTAAAAGTGTAGATTGCTTTTGGTAAGATTGACATTTTCATAATATTGATTCTTCCAATCCAGGAGCATGGAATGTCTTTCCATTTCCTTGTGTCTTCTGCAATTTGTCGCTCGAGTTTTTTAAAGTTCTCATTGTAGAGATCCTTCACTTCCTTGGTTAAGTTCATTCCAAGGTATTTTATTTTTTTGAGGTTATTGTGAATGGAAAGATTCCCTGATTTCATCCTCTGGATGTTTGTTCTTAGTGTATAGAAAAGCTACTGATTGCTGTGTGTTTATCAGCTAAAAGTGTTTATCAGCTCTAACAGTTTGCTGGTAGAATCTTTAGGGTCTGTTATGTATAGAATCATATCGTCTGCAAATAATGATAATTTGATCTCTTCCCTTCTGATTTGTATCCCTTTTATGAGTGTGTCTTGCCTTATTGCTATGGCTAAGACTTCCAGTACTATATTAAATAGTAGTGGGGAATGTGGACATCCTTGTCTTGTTCCTGAATTTAGAGGAAAAGCTTCAAGTTTTTCCCCATTTAATACTATGTTGGCTGTAGGTTTGCCCTAAATAGCTTTTATTATGTTGAGTATGTTTCTTCTATTCCCAGTTTCTGTAATACATTCACCATGAAGGGGTGTTGGATTTTGTCAAATGCCTTTTCTGCATCTATTGAGATGACCATATGATTTTTGTCCTTCAGACCATTTATATGGTGTATTACATTTATGGATTTGCATATGTTGAACCATCCCTGAATCTCTGGGATAAAGCCTGCTTGGTCAGGGTGAATAATCTTTCTGATATATTCTTGTATTGTGTTTGCCAGTATTTTGTTGAGAACTTTTGCATCTATGTTCATGGGGAGATTCATCTATAATTTTCTTTTTTGATCTGTCTTTGTCCAGTTTGGGTATCATGGTGATGCTGGCTTCATAGAAGGATTTCAGTAGAATTTCTTCCTTTTCTATTTTATGGAAAAGTTTGAGAAGCATTGGTGTTAGATCTTGCATGAATGTCTGGTAAAATTCAGCAGTGAATCCATCTGGGCCTGGGCTTTTTTTAGTTGGGAGACTTTTTATAACTGCTTGGATCTCTGAGGTTGTTATAGGTCTATTTAAATGGTTTATCTCATCTTGATTTAATTTTGGTAGGTCATATGAATCAAGGAAATCATCCAATTCTTTCATGTTTTCAAACTTAGAGGCATATATATTCTTAAAATATGTCCATATGATTTTCTGAATTTCTTTGGTATGTGTTGTGATGTTGCCTTTTTCCTCTCTAATTTTATCAATTTTTGTCTCTTCTCTCTTTCTTTTGGTCAGATTTGCTAAGGGTTTGTCAATCTTGTTTATCCTTTCAAAGAACCAACTCTTTGTTTCATTGATTTTTTGATTTTTTTTTTTTTTGGTTTCCATTTCATTAATTTCTGCCCTAACCTTTATTATTTCTTCCTGTCTACTGATTTTTGGTTTGCCTTGTTCTTCTCTTTCCCAGGCCTTAAGGTGAAGCATTAAATTGTTTAGTTGTGAACTCTCTAATTTCTTAATATAGGCACTTAGAGCTATACATTTCCCTTTTAGGACTGCCTTCATTGTGTCCCAAAGGTTTTGGTATGTTGTATTCTCATCATCATTTGTTTCTCTGAATTTCTTGATTTCCTTTTTAATTTCTTCAATGATCCATACATCATTCAATAACGTACTGCTTAGTCTCCATGAATTTCTGTATGCTCTGTAGTTTGTCTTGTTGTTGATTTGCAGTTTAATCCCATTGTGGTCAGATAGCATACATAGGATTATTTCAATTTTCCTGTATTTGTCAGGGTTTGATTTGTGTCCTATTTTATGGTATATTTTAGAGAATGTTCCATGTGCTGCTGAGAAGAATGTATATTCTGCAGCATTTGGGTAGAATGTTCTGTATATATCTGTTAGGTCCATTTGTTCCATGATATCATTTAATGCAGATGTTTCTCTATTTATTTTGTTGGGTAGACCTGTCAAGTGATGAGAGTGGGGTATTGAAGTCACCCACTACTATTCTGTTAGGAGTTATCTCTGACCTTAATTCTAATAGTGTTTGATGAAATTGGGAGCCCCCATATAGGAGCATATATGTTTAGGATTGTGATGTCCTCCTGTTGGAGTGTTCCTTTAATTAGCATAAAGTGACCTTCTTTATCTTTCCTCACTAATGTCGGTTTGAAGTTTATCCTGTCAGATATTAGGATAGCAACTCCTTCTTGTTTTCTAGGCCCATTTGCTTAAAATACCTCTTTCCAACCTTTCACCCTAAGAAGGTTTCTATCTTTTAATGAATGGTGACTTTCCTGGAGGCAACAGATGGTAGGATCCTGCTTCTTAATCCAGTCTGCAAGTCTGTGTCTTTTAGTTGGGGCATTGAGGCCATTGATATTAAGAGTTATTATTGAAAGATATGTATTTGCTCTCTCCATTTTTCTTGTTTTGTAGTTCTTCCTGGTTTTCACTTTACTCACTTGTTTTAACTGTTATTTGAGTATGGTTTATTTTGTCCTATTTTCTGCTGTGTGTGTTTTGCTTTCTCTTCAGCACTAATGATTCCTGCAAGTATTTTCTGTAGAGCTGGTTTTGTTGCCATAAATTCCTTTAGCCTCTCTTTTTTGTGGAATGTCCTTCTTTCTCCATCAATTTGGATAGATAGCTTTGCAGGATAAAGTAATCTTGGTTGACAGTTTTTATCTTTCAGAACTTGGAATACATCACTCCAGGCCCTTCTGGCTTTTAAAGTTTGTGTTGAGTAATCTGCTGTGATCCTGATGGGTTTCCCTTTGAAGGTCATTTGCTTTTTCTTTCTAACTGCTTTCAATATATTTTCTTTGGTTTGCATGTTTAGTAGTTTAATTATAACATGGTGAGAAGAGGATCTTTCTAGGTTTTATCTGTTTGGTGTTCTAAATGCTTCTTGTATCTGCATTGGCATTTCTTTCCCAATTTAGGGAAAATTTTCTTCTATGATTTTGTGGAAAACACCTACTAAGCTTCTGGATTAAAATTCTTCCCCTTCTGCTATACCTTGAACTCTTATGTTTGATCTTTTCATAGTGTCCCAGATGTCTTGGAGTTCCCATTCACACCTTTCTATTATCTTGTCTTTCTCTTTGTTGGACTGTGATAGGTATGCCATCTGGTTTCTAGTTTAGATAGTCTGTCCTCTCCTTCATCCATTCTACTGGTGAGACTTTCCACAGAGTTTTTTGTTTCACTGACTGTGTTCTTCAGAACTAGGATTTCAGCCTGGTTTTTCTTCAGTATCTCTATTTCCTTATTCATGTCTTGTAATGATCTTTTTATTTTATTAAGCTGTTTTTCTGTATTCTCTTTCAAGAGTTTGTATTCTTCTTTAATTCCTTTTTTATTTTCTTTTTGGATTCATTTCTTCTTTTATTTATTCTTTCATTTATTTGAATATAGATAACATCATTCTTTTGAAATCTTTGTCAGGAATTTCATCTAAAACAGTCTCATTGGTGAACAATTCTGATAGATTTGTAATTTTTGCTGGGATTGCATTGTCTTGAATTTTTGTGTTTCTTGTATTATAATATAGTGACTTTTGCATCCTGGATTGATTTGATACTTAGGTTTTCTATTTATCTGCAGTGTTCTTAGGTGTGGTGATCCACCTTTATATACTTTCAGGATATGAGTTTAAGGTGCCAAGTGTAGCACTTGTACCCAAGTCCAACCTCAGAAGTAATCCTAGCTGTTGAATTTGCTTGTTAAGCAAGTATGGTAGTGGACTGCTGGAACAATTTAGTGGCAATTTCTAAACTTCAACTGAGCAAAATACACATTCAATTCAATTAACATGAGCACAAAATATACAAGTGTGGGAATTGAAACAGTCTTATAAGGTCAAAATCCCTAAGGGTGTATGTTGCTCTACACCCGTAATCCTGTCAGCTAGGAATCAGACCCTGCCCCCAATAATGACAGAAGCAAAAGGTAAAGGCCCTCTAAATCTAAAAGTATTACAGACAGCAATATTCAACACCTCATATTCAACTTATTTGAAAATGGGAAGGCCAACCACAAATATGTAACCCATAACCTGCCCTGACCTTGAAAGAGAGGTTAGCACTTCCAATGCAGGCCTATGTACCTTTTTTTTTTTCTCAGCCTGCCTTTGTTACCTTTTGGTGTGGCTGCCAAACTCACCAATGCTGAGTGCCCACCTTGTTCCCTGAGCTGTGGAGCTTGGCTGAGCTGTGTTGGATGCGGTGTTTTGTGATGTAGTACAGAGCTGCTGCTACTTGCTGAATTCTGCCAATTTGCTGTGGTTCTGATGGTTGGGGGATGGGCGAGTTCAGGAAGCCTATAGTAGCTCCCACTGGACCCCTGTATCTCTTTCAGTAGCTCAGCTGACTTTTTTTTTTTTTTCGATTTCTGGGCTCTGTGAGGAGACTGATGAGGTTGGAAAGTACTGTTTTTTTTTTTTTTTTTTTTTTTTTTTGGGTGGAGGAGGTGGCTGCAGCAGAGGCTCAGTAGAGGCTCAGCTGTTCTGGGCGGCAGCTTGGAGCTGCTGTGGACCGGGCTGCCGTGGGTCGGGCTGCAATCTCCACAGTGGAATTCTGACCATCTCCTGCTTTTCTGCTGTTTCCCAGAAAAAAATATTCTGCTCTTTTCCAAAGAAGAGTGTAGTTTTGCCTAAATCCTTCCCTGATCTGGATTGGTGTGGCTCCTATGCTGCCATCTTACCCGGAGTCATCTCTCCTTCTTGAATCCTGGTTAAAACTGAAACATGCAATATTTGATTTCAAGACAGCAACTTCAATAGTTCTAGGCCCTGAGGCTCCTCAGTGAGTCTGTTTCCTGTTTCCTTAAATTCATAGTGTCAGGAGATTGACTATCTTTCTTCTATTCAAAATTCTTTGTCTCAAAGCTACAAAGACACCTTAAAACTCAATAATTCTGAGGAAATGACAATTTATTTTATCATCTGTTCATTTACCAACTTCACATTGAAGCAGTGAAAGCTGTAAATCTCAGCTGTCCACTGTCAGCAGGAATCACTGAAAACAACAGCTTGGTCCTTGACTGACTTGACTTGTAGGAAAGCCTAATGTTACCATTTTTGAGCCATCATATGTCAATCTGTATTTCCTTCTGGTCAGTCCAGCTATCAACTTCCTGTAACTGTCACTCTACCTGAATGCTTCAGAATTGCTCAATGCACCAAGTTAAGTCCAGTTGATGTCTCCTTGGGTCTTTCATACTACATTTCCAACTTTAATCTCCATGACTGAATATTCTGGTGGCTTCTCTGTGCTTTGCCTTTGCTATGTTTTCCACACATCTTTTCATCTGCTAAACTCTTATTTTGCTCTCAAGGACAAGCATACATCCTTTTTCTTTATGAAAGCATTCTTTCACTTTATCCAATGCCAGTTTATCTTTGTTTTTAATTTCTATTGAAATTACAGCCAGAACCACTTAGAGCAATGTATAAATGTTCCTGAATTTTCATTGCTTTTCATTTTACCTCTGAAACACGTGCCAGTGACATATTATGCTCCTTTAACATTTATTATAAATATTAGGTAAATGCTTGTGGCTGGCAGTTTGTTCTTTCATATTCAGTATACATTTCTCCACATTTACAACGATTTGCTCAACTATTGCTTTGATTCAGCTAAGAACGGATTTATTTTTTCCATCTGAAGCACTTAAAAATTATGCCCATCGGGCTGGAGAGATGGCTTAGCGGTTAAGGCTCCTGCCTCCTAAGCCTAAGAATGCCGGTTCCAATCTCCAGGTCCCACTGTTAGCCAGATGCAGTGACACAAGGGCGCAATGCCGCACTTGACCACAAGGGGGCGCACACATCTTGATTTTGTTCGCAGCAGCTGAGAGGCTGCTGGTGCACCCATCTCTATCTGTCTCCCTCTCCCCCTCTCTCCCTCTCTCTATCTCTCTCTCCAAAAATAAATATGCCCATTATTTGTGTGAATTCCACAGATGTTACTACAGTTACTTGGCTTATAATGAAAGTTTTGAAATTCAGTTCTAAATAATAGGGTAGTGCTTAAAGAAGTTTCATAATGAAAGCGTTTAAAATAAAAATGTAAATGAATGTATGAATGTGCCTCAGACTGAGTCATGCAACCTTTCCAGAATAAATTGCAAAAATAAGGATTAAAATAATTTCCCAGACTCTTACTGTTAAATTATAGAGAAATGAAAGCATTGAGATGGGGGTTATGGGCATCACATCATTAATTACAGTGGTTGCATTTGCTTTTGTTCTGGTGCATTGTAATTAATGAAGATCTACAGCTCTGTGTTTTGTCTTTGAAAGCATACATTGTTTTCATAGGCATCAATATAACTACGGTATTCTTTTATTTCTCATGAGTGATTTTTTAGCACAGGGGAATCCATTGTTGAAGCAGAAACATAAAAATCACAGCAAGAATTGAGCTTTAGTGGATCTGAGAGCAATCGGCTCTATTCATGCATGCCTAACCTTGCCTTGACACTCCAAAAATGTGGGCTATAATGACATATGGGACATTGTTTAGACCAACTCAATAATGATAGTATAATCATGGCCTTTAAAACATTTTCAAGCTCCCAAATGATTTCAGGGTGCAAGTGAGGAAAAGTTACCAACAGGACAAATTAAAATGTATATTCTGGTGCTAAACCTTAGTTTGTCCTCTGTGATTATATCTGCTTTCCAACTTGAGTTAGAGAATACAGCAGGCTTTGGGGGGGGAAGGGAAATGGAGAATATGTAACAAAAAAGACCTCCCACCTGACATATGTCAATGTCTTGTGTGTAATAAATTTGAAAAGCCAACTTACAACTACAAAAGGGATGTGAGGGTTTAGATTTCTGCTTCCTGTTAAAAGTATTTTATAACTAAAATATAAAAAGGTAAAAAGGAAGATAATTTCCACATTTGTCTTCTGCTTGATCCCCTTTCTCCAAAGTGCACTAGTTCTAAGACAAAAGGCCATGATTGCACTCTTGTAACACGCCCAGTGGAAGCCTGACAATTACCTTTCCATTGCATTCATGTACATTGGGGGTTTCTCACTGTTGTTATTATTAAATACTCAGTATGCACACAGAATTGGCCTGTACATTATGTCCCTTGATCCTTCCTCCCTGGGCTGTGGGGACCAACATGGTGGCCTATGGATATGGGGATGGGAAAAATCTCCTTCCCTGTTTCCCTCCCAAATACCCTCCTGGAGCTAGGTAGCTTTTGGAATGTACTCTCTAGCAGGCCAGCACCTTTCTAAAAGGCCTAGATGGTTTAGCTGTTACTCTTTATACTGCTCAGAATTGACACCTAGTTAAGCTTGAAGCCTTAGAGAGTTCCCAGGAATGCAAACAATAGGCCAGAGAGTGGCAATGAAATGGCAAACTCCTTTAGTGCCAAGGGACAAGTTGAGTCCTTTGTCTTTGAAGGCAGAACCAATCTCATCCTCTTGTATAAATCTGCAGAGGGTTACAAGTTATGAGATTCTAAGCACTCCATTTATTTTCTGAGTGTTCACAACTGGGCTGATTTTGATATTTTGAAAAGGAGTTTTAGAATTTTGTCGTGAGTGCCACTTGAGGTTTTCAGAAAAAGCACTTCCCTATTTACAGAGGAAAACACTTCCAACATAATATGAAAAAGAAAGTCTCTCAAATCTGCAGAAAGTTAATTGACTTTAGGTTGTCTTATCAAAATATGAGCTGATATCATAGGACTCCAGCAGATTTATCCACTACAGATCTTTTACTTTAATTTATTGGTTCCTTCACAGAATTGTTAACCACATTACAGTCTTGTGTGGTGGGGAAGCACGATCATCTAACTCTTGAGCAGATGTGCTACAAGAGTCTTTTCATTTCCTTTCTTAAACCCAAAGACTAATGACATGGCAATATCATGCGGTGAAAAGAGCAATAATTTGATAAACATTGTCTTTCCATTAGATTAGAGCAATTAATCTGATTCTAATTTGGCTGAAACATTATCATACTGGAGTCCCCAGAGCCCTGTGAATAATCTCTAAACACATTGGCACACTCAGTAGACAAACATTATCTCTACTCGCACTGTTCTTCCATATGGTCTCTTCCCATGATGATGGAGGACACCCTGCTGTTACAATCAAATAAATGTCAATTATCTGAGATAGATTTTTGGTTCCCCAGTCTGGGCTTGCAGTGCAGCCAGAGTGACTGTGTAGAATGTTCTGCAACTGTTTCTGCACATATTACTTGTATTTTATAAGGAATTCATATCTTCTCATACCATTCAGCCAGCATTCCAGGAATTCTTTAAATAAATTCTTTAAATAAAATGGTTGGGATCAGAAGTTCTGTCTCTACACATACACACATACACACACAGAGAGAGACCTCTCAATCTTCACCTATCTTTACTTTGCTTATTCTGAAAATAAACAAAAATGATGGGTTGAAGTGCCCTTTTTAGGCAGTTATCCATCTGTGGCATCTCTCTTTGTCCCTGAGTAGAAACATAGACATAGATCTCAGAATCAAAGACCTACACCTGCTTGGCTGGTTTCTCTCCCAGGTCTTTCCTAGATATTTGTGGGGTGAGAACTTCAGATATTTCCCACAGGCCTTGCAGATAAGGCTGATGGGATCAGTTATAACTCTAGATTCCAGTAGGCCAGGAAGGGAAGGAGAAAGAGGGTGCATTTTCTTCAGGGCTGGGAAGGGCCTTATAGGTGCCAAAGAGGAGAATCTAGACTTTTACAAAGAGCTCTGGCTAGAAGCCAGACTATGAAACCAGACTATGAAGTGGACAGGGTGACATGGTATGACAGCAAAGGAGGCTTTCAGCTCCACATTCTTCTGCAGCCACCATCACCTTCAAGGTGTCCATTATCAGTGCTGGTTTTGTTATCAGACAGACCTTTGTCTCAAAAAGCTTGTAAATTTGCCCAGAGCCTTGAGGACCTCTGACTGTATGCCTAGACTACCACTAGGTCACCTTCCTTGCTGCTGTTACCCTGATAAGCTGGCACAAAAAGAGGCTGGCTGTGGGGATCTGAACCAATTCACTGTGGCACTACAGCAAATGTTGTCAGAAAGGATTTCAACTTCCATATTGGCTATGACCGAAAATCAAGGAGGCGAGCAATTGAATGATCAGGGCAAAAAGGAAATCTCCATCTGCCATGGCTTACAGTCCATTATCACTGACATCAAATATTCAGTCCTGAGTTATCTATTGTGTTTAGAGGCCATCAAGTTCTTGGATCCACCTGCTCTGCAAGATGGGAGTGTAGAAGATGGATCCTTTAGAAACAACGAGCTTTTGTTGAAGAGAGTAAACATTATTACAGGTAGTGATATGGATGAGGATTACAAGAAGTAGGAGATGAATCACATAGAAGTAATAGGTGTTATGCTTAAATATCTTGATTTGGGGCCTTGGGAGATGGCTCAGTAGTTAAAGGTGCTTGCTTGCAGACCCTGTTTACCAGGTTCAATTCCTTAGTACCCACATACAGTGGAACACAAAGGGCCCATGTGCCAGTGATCCCAGAGTACTCTAGCAGTGGAAGCTGAAGGGACCCAGGGGGATATGAAGTTGCTAGGCCAGCCTCAGTCCAGCAGCAAAAGACCTGGTCTCAGACTACTCTGACTTCCACAGTGTGTTATGGCATGTGCACATGTGTAGCATGTGTTGTGGCATTTGTACTTTGTTCATATGTTTGTGAATGCAAGTATGTACAAGTGTATGTAGAGGCCAGAGCACAACCTCAGGTGTCATCCTCAGGAATGCAATCTATCTTTTTTTGGAGACAGGATCTTTGACTGGCCTAAAACTTACTAATTAGGACAGACTGACCAGTAACCCCAGGGATCTGCCTGCTTCCATCTCCCCAGTGCAGTGCTGGGATTTCAAGGAAGTACCACCCTGACTGTTTTTTTTAAACATGAGTGCTGAAGATCAAATGGTCCTCCACCCTCTCCTGGAATTGTTTCTTCTGTGACACTATCTCCTTGGCACATAGGTATCTTTACATGGTGATTGCTGTTTATGCCCCAATCTCACTTACAAGGGCAACAATCATATTGGATTGATCAATCTATAAACTCTATTTTTACTTAATTATCTTTTCCTTTAAGACTCAAAGAAGACAGTACACTTGTACCTTAGGAAGAATGTAGGGGAATTGTTCTAAAATGTCTTCTTGATAATTCCAGTTTTCTTTGAAGTTTGCTTTTATCTCATAATTACGTGGATGCCACATTATTGTTCCTGATATGTCCATGTTTGTTCTTATGCAAAATAACATTTAATTTGTTAGTCAAATTACTTGATTAAATCATGTATTAGGTAATGCTAGTTGCTAGAACAAATAAGCTTCCCTCTCCTCAAGTGATTTCACTAAGCACAAGCTTCCTTTCTTGGTCATGTATCAGTTTCGTGTAGGTATTTCTGACCAGTGAAGTACTTTTAGTCAGAGATAATGCAAGAATCCTGAACCCAGACTCGTTCCATCTTTTTGCCTCACCATCTATATCAGTTCTGTTGTGTTCCTGTAAAAAATATCACACTCTGGGTGGATTAATCGGAAATGTTTACCTCATAGTTCTGGGGCTAGATGTCCAAGATCAAGGTGTTCTCCGTCCCTCTCCTTGACTTATAGATAACTGTCTTCTTCCTTTGTCTCTTTGCTTTACCTTCCTTCTATTTCCCCCTTTACCTCTCATCCAATATGAGCCAGGGCTACACTCTATTCCAGTATGATGTCACCTGAACTAATTATATCTGTAATGAGCCTATGTTCAAATAAAGTCACATTTTGAGAGTTTATGGATTAGGAGTTGAACATATGGAGTTTTTTTGGTGCATGTTTATATAGAGTATGTGCGGTGTGTGTGGATTTGATGTGTGTGTAGTATATGCACATGTATGTGCAGATGCATGTGCCCTGTGTACGCACTTGTGGAGGCCAGAGAACATTGGTCGTCTCTTTTTATTGCTTGTCTGAATTTTCCTTGAGATGGAGAATCTCAATCTGTAGTTGAACTCTAGCCTACACTGACCTGGAACTCATTCTGTAATCCAGGCTGGCCTTAATCTCATGGTAAAACTACCTTAGTCACCTTCATGGAGGGCTGAGATTATAGGCATGAGCCACTGAACTCGATTTGACCTCTTGTTTCTAGATTGCACTCCATTTTTGTTTACTTTTCACATAACACATCTTCATTCTTTTAAATTAATGTCCTGTTG
Source organism: Orientallactaga sibirica (assembly GCA_036365145.1). NCBI lineage: Eukaryota > Metazoa > Chordata > Mammalia > Rodentia > Dipodidae > Orientallactaga > Orientallactaga sibirica. The sequence continues at coordinate 3,321,410 of JAEOAD010000020.1, forward strand.
TATTTTATAATTGTGTTTTTAAAAAAACAATTCATAAATAATTAAGAGCCATGTAGTGATATTGTTACTTGATTAAGAAGCAGACAATGGTGAGATTTGCCCATGGTGGGCCCCTGTACTGATTTAATCTGGATTAAAATGGGATGTTGAAAATTGTACTGGCATTTTGGATTATAATAATTTTTTTCTCCAATTTTCTCCTATCAGTGAAGGACATATACTGACCTCTCATTTACTGTGGACACTATTGGCAAGGTTACCAGATATGTTTTAGCCAAATTTAGTCAAGATATTAACATAAGGGTCACAATATTACCCCCCTACCACTCTCTAAAAAAAGAAACTTTAGTCATGTGCTAGGCACTTAGTGAACTTTCTCATTTGGTCATTGTAATAACTTCCTGACATATTCAGCATTTTGCAACTGGGTTATAGGGTTTTAGAGGTTACATGTCTCACCCCTAGTCACACAGCTGTGGAAGGAGCCAGGATTTGTACTTGGATCTTTCTGATTCTAAAGTTTGACTCAGAAATTCTATATTTAAGGCATCACTTTCAAGACTTTTCTCTTCAAATGAAAGACCAGGGGATTGGTGAATTTTCTGTTGGGCTAGTTATGTGTGAAAGTAGCCATGGAGGGGGAAGCCAGCTGAAAGATTTAGGCCAGGCCTCTAGGGCAGACACCTTGTCTAGGCCTCAGCTTTTCCTTTTCAAGATCTCACTTTTAGTACTTTGTCAGAGCTAACAGACTTTGAAGGATAGAATCGCTAACAAAATACAAGAGAATGATTTATGAACCCACAGTACCAATTTACCATGGGAAATACAACTGATTTTTAAAATCAGGAGCATTTCTTCACCTAGACATTCCCTTTTTGTTGGGTCATTTCCTCAGAAGAACAAATAATAATGCAGAAGGTTGTTTGGTGAGCATAGAATTTACAGCAAAGAGATTAGGTATTGCCCAAGGGAAGTCTCCTCAGGCTTAATTTTTCTCTGCCCCACAGTTATTTCTGCCTAAAATACTGGAATCCATCTTCTAGAATCACAACAGAATTTCCTTGGTCACCGCAACCTTCAGATACTGACAGTCTGACCTCCCAATTCTCTTTGGATAATATTTCTCTGTTATTTAGCATCCCTTGTGACATTACTTCATGATGTAATGTCCTGAACTACTGTTTGTCTTTATGAGTGCACACTATAGGCTGCCTGCCCCTTCCCGAAGCTGAGTTTTACCTTGTGTTCCACAGAGGTTTTGAGCCACCCACTTTGCAGTGGCAGGATTGGAGCACTGGCCTTAACTAGAATGATGAGCTCTGAGCAAACCTCAGAGAAGCCTTGCTCCCAAGCCATTGCCAGCTCTGTATTAGGGTACTAGGCCTAAGCTTCCACACCACTCTCATGACTAGAGGGATTGGTCCAGAAATTGGTATTATTCCAATTTGGACAATTGGGATATGAAGATAAATTTGAGGGAGGGAAACTTTCTGGAAAATTTTGCTTCTAAGAGAAAGCAATTGGAATAGTGGTACAAGGCCAGAATAGTTGGAACAAATTTTTGCACTGTGAAGGTATACCCCATAAACAAAGGAGGACTCTAGAGCAATACAAGGAAATGAGGCTAGGGTCATTCTATTAAGGGAAGGCCAAAGTCTACCTGAGCTCTGGACTTTAACTTATATGATCAAATTAAGTTCTAGATTTTTATTTTTCTATTTTTTTGGAGAGGTCAATTTAACCTAGGTGTTTTGATACATAGAACTAAAAATTACCAATTGAATACCAATTGAAGGATGAGTTTTGAAATCAATTTCATGTTCATAAACCATCAGAAAAGTTTTATAGTTAGCAAAGTCCATTCATGACCTAATTTTTTGATACTCAGTGAGTGAGGTTCACAATAGCTAGGAAATGGAACCAGCCTAGATGTCCCTCCACAGATGAATGAATAATAAAGATGTGGTACATTTACACAATGGTGTTCTATTCAGCAGTAAAGAAAAATGAAATTATGAAATTTGCAGGGAAATGGGTGGATCTGGAAAGGATTATACTAAGTGAGGTAACCCAGGCTCAGAAAGCCAAACGTCACATGTTCTCTCTCATATGTGGATCCTAGCTACAAATGTATAGACTTGTGTGTGAACTGGAACCAAAAATTGGTACCAGAAACCAGTAAACTAGTAAAAGGCTATAAGGGAGGGAGGGGAGGGAAGGACTTAAGTGTATGGTATTGCACATATGTAAGTAGAAGAACAGATTACAGGGAGGGGAATGGCCTAAGCGAGACCATGGGAAGAGAATGCAGAACAAAAGGGCAGGGGGAGGGTCAATCAAAATTCAAGATACTGTGAATAAAACTTATGTAAACCTACTTTTTTTAATAATGGCACATCTAGAAGCTGTAGACTTACTAGAAAATTTTCATTGCCTGGTATGGGATACCTTCCAGTGAGTTGTTGGCCAAGGAGGTCTTGGAAGCCTACAAAACATTAAAGGCTATTGCCAAAACCCTTGGTTTCCCTTGAGAAACACATAATAAGACACTATTGCTGAAGACATCTCTTGCCTGAGAGGCAAGGTCACTGAGAAATCAAGCTGGTGAAGAGCAGAAAACCTTCTCCCTGTAGACCAGCCAACAGAAAGCTAGAAAAAGCTGCACTGCAGTGCGTATGGGACACAGAAGTCATCTGCAGTGAAAACAGTGGACCCTGAATATTCAAGTTTGGCCATACAGGCCCAATGACTGAATGGGTGCAATAGTGGCATGTCTGCTCTTGGGGTAACCAACTGCTCCATAATTGGACTGAAGGCCCTCTCTATGGGAGGGAATACATACCTGGTACTGAAAAACCTAAGCAAAAGTCTATGGCAGGGGAGGTCATGAGCCTTATGGGTATAAGGCCTGCTCTTGTCTGGCTAAATGTATATATTATTCCCACCAAGCTGCCCTGAAAGCACTACACTTAATGTGCATATTCATATATTAATGCTACTCTCACTTCCGGTTAGAGAAGCTTCTCTTTTCAGATGGCGATGACCACTGGGATGACCCAAAAGGCAACATAGTGCTGAAAAGAAGGGATGGAGGTGTGCCCAGCACTGAAACATCTCTGTTACACCCTCCAAGGCTCAGGCCCATTGTGGAAGAGGAGGTGGATAGAATGGAAGAGCCAAAGGAAGGGTATGACTCCTTACAATGCAACTGCCCAGACAGAAATTGGCCTCGATATCCATGACCTTGCAGTGCCTAGCAATAGCTTCGCAAGACCCTCATAATAGAAGAAAAAGATGATGACATCAAATTAAAAGAGAGACTAATGGAGAGAGGGAGGGGATATGATGGATATTGGAGTTCTAAAGGGGTATGGGGGCAGGGGAGGGAAATATCATGTATTTTTTGTATGTAAGTATAGAAGTTGTCAATAAAAAAAAAGTAGTTAGATTATGGGGTTCAATTTACCTCTTGTGCAATCACTGGTATTATTAACATAGCTATTGCTCCCAGGACTATTAGCAAAGCAATTTTTTTCTGAGTTAAAGGCAAGAACTGGCCTGTATGTATACCTGAATATTAGTCACATGCATTGTTTCCTAGAGGTAGTTGCAAAAAGTCTAGACCTCACTTTGACACTATCTTAGTGTCATCTTAGTAGCATCTTCATTAAGCTGTGGTTCCACAGATATTGTCAGAAGCTTTCCCCCTCACCCCAGCCAAATTAAACTTGGTAGCATATTGTTTTGGATCTAACCAGAGCACATCTATACTGTTAAAATGCTAGTTCCCTAAAACCACTAAGTTTCAGAACTTTCTTTAGAACTTGGCAAAATACAACTCCTAGGTGTCTTCCATATATCTTGAGATACAAACTTTTAAACAGCAACCCCATATGTTTAAAATTATTCCTGTTTCTTCATGTTTTCTAGTGAAAGCATTTTATTTTCTACAAAATGATTTCACTTAGAAATAAAAAAATGCTGGTTCTTAATGAAGTTCAGAGATTTTGACTGACTTTACTGATATACTGCATCTTTCATAAAAAACAATCTTACTGTAAAAAAAAGTTGTTACAAGATCCACAATACCCAAGGAGGGAGGGCAAGGAGAAGGCTAACGATGGTACCATCATGACTGTATACACATTATATAGATAACTAATAAAAAAGAATATAATTATAAAAAGAAGTCGAACTAAACAAATGTCTTTTGTGACCTTCTTATTTTTCTGGAGCAAACTTTTTATCTTGGTTGATTAAAGCACAGGGCCTGTGTAAGTTGGGCAAGTCCTCTACTATTGAAGTATATTCTCAGTCCATCTTATTTTGTTATAGGTAAAATATTTAGTTGTTTGATATGTGGTCTTTAGATTTTATTAGTTTTTAATGATAGCATGCACAGTAATGGATTTCATTATGATATTTTTATAATACTTTTTACTTATTTGCCCTTGTTCTGCTGCCCTCATATTGCTGTAGACTTCACTTTTTTTTTTGTTTATTTTTGTATATTTGTTTCTCAGGAGGTTTCTGCCTCCTGAGTGCTGGGATTAAAGGCATGTGCCACCATGCCTGACTTCACTTTGAATAGTGATAGTTAAAAAATTCAATTCACTAATTAATTCATAGTTATTGAATTAATATGTGGAAGTAAGCGAGGAATAATTTTGAAAGTTATCTAAGACACTTGTTGTACCCTTCACCTTCAAGTCAGATATCAAACGTTTCTCTAAATTCCTATTTCTCCTTATTTGACTTGGGTTTCCCTCACTTTGTGAAGTGTTACCACTTCTCTGCCATGACGTCTTGTCCTCTGTGGGCTACACATGCTATGAAAATATATGACTCTGTGTTTAAATATGTGACTCTGCTAGTGTCTGCACCAAGAGAAGTTGCTATTCTGGACTCTGCCACACATACCAGAGCACTATTTCCTCATATTGCAGCTTTGTAAACAATGAGACTTTTACCATGACATAATAAGGTCAATGTGTTCTGCAGTTTGTACAGTTACCTCTTGGCCTCTATTTATGCCATTTGTGTACTAGAGAATGTTTCTGATTTGCACTGGTGGTAAAAGATAGTGCTAGACCTGTATGAAACAAAGAGATAAGAAAGAGACCTATTTGGTATTATAATGCAAGTTCTATAGTAAAGGCACCTAAAGGAAGTGTGCTGGAATAAGTGAGCTATATAAGGATGGCTTCCTTGACATCCTGAAGGGCACCATAAGGATCACTGCAAGCACCATGAGAACCAACCAACAGTTGTATGAAAGACAGTGGAAACTGTAGTTAGAAGATTATAGTTACCTTAGTTGTTGGGATGAAAAAGGCAATGCAGTGTACTTATGCAATCCTAGTACTTCATTTCTCTTGAAAAAATGTTTTATTGATGCCTAGATGTTAATTAAAATTAAACTCACTTTCCATGAATAAGTTCCTGTTATTGTTTTAGATGGTTGGTAGAATAATCTCTCTCCCTTAGTTTTGGAAGAACTGAGACACTTGTTATTTTACATATACATCACCAAAATGTATTACATTTGTCTTTGTTTTATTTCTGGTAGTATTTACATTTAATTATTTAAATTTTGCATAACTTTTTATTCATCATTATGACTGGCATGTCATATAATTCTGTAAGGTGGGAATATCCATGCTAAGCAATTGAGGTATATGTTACTAGTTCACCTCTATATAAACCTCTTATGTGAGAATGGCTTAAAACATTTTAGGGTGAAAGGTTGGAAAATGGTGAAAAATGGGAAATGGAAAATTTCAAACAAATGGGCCTAGAAAACAAGCAAGGATTGTTACCCTAATATCTGCCAGGGAAGACTTCAGATCAACCTTAGTTAGGAAAGATAAGGAAAGTCACTTTATATTGATTAAAGGAATGTTCCAACAGGAGGACATTACAATCCTAAACATATATGCACCTAACAAGGGGGGCTCCCAATTTCACCAAACAAATGCTATTAGAACTAGGTCACAGATAACACCAAACACACTTATAGTGGGTGACCTCAGCACCCCACTCTCACCAATTGACAGGTTATCCCAGCAAAAATAAACAGAGATGCTTCTGGATTAAATTAGGTCATAGAACAAATGGACCTAACAGATATATACAGGACATTTCATCCAAATGCTGAAAAATACACCTTTTTTTTTTTTTTTTTTTCAGCATCACACAGAACATTCTGTAAACCAGACCATAATTAGGACACAAGGCAAATCTTAACAAATATAGGAAAATTGAAATAATTTCTTGCACTCTATCTGATCACAATGGGATAAAACTACAAATCCATAGCAAGAAAAGCTATAGAACATATACAAAATCATGGAAACGAAACAACACACTACTAAATGATGAATGGGTCAATGAAGAAATAAAAAAGGAAATAAAAAAATTAATGGAGTCAAATGATAATGAGAAGACAACCTACCAAAACCTTTGGGACACAATGAAGGCAGTCCTAAGAGGGAAATTTATAGCTTTAAGTGCTTATGTTAAGAAATTAGAAAGGTCGCAAGTAAACAACTTAATGCTGTACCTTAAGGCCTTGGAAAAAGAAGAATAAGTCAAACCCAAAATCAGTAGATGGGAAGAAAGAATAAAGATTAGGGCAGAAATTAATGAAATAGAACAACAACAACAACAAAAAAAAACCAAAGAATCAATGAAACAGAGAGTTTGTTCTTTGAAAGGATAAACAAGATTGATAAATTCTTAGCAAATCTGACCAAAAGAAAGAGAGAAGAGATACAAATTAATAAAATCAGAGATAAAAAAGGCACCATTACAACAGATACCAGAGAAATTAAGAAAATCATAGGGACATACTATAAGAATATATACCCTACTAAGTTTGAAAATCTGAAAGAAATGGATGATTTCCTTGATTTATATGACTTACTAAATTTAATCAAGATGAGATTAACCACTTAAATAGACATATAACAAGTATGGAGATCCAAGCAGTTATAAAAAAATCTTCCAGCTAAAAAAAGTCCAGGCACAGATGGATTCACCGCTGAATTTTACTGGACCTTCATGGAGGAACTAACACCAATGCTTCTTAAACTTTTCCATAAAATAGAAGAGGAAGGAATCCTACCAAACTCCTTCTATGAAGCCAGCATCACCCTGATCCCAAAACCAGACAAAGATAGAACAAAAAAGGAAAATTACAGACCAACCTCCCTCATGAACATAGATGCAAAAATGCTCAACAAAATATTGGTAAACAGAATACAAGAATATATTAGAAAGATCATTCACCCCGACCAAGTAGGCTTTATCCCAGAGATGCAGGGATGGTTCAATATATGTAAATCGATAAATGTAATACATTATATAAATGGACTGAAGGACAAAAATCACATGATCATCTCATTAGATGCAGAAAAAGCATTTGACAAAACCCAACATCCCTTCATGATAAAAGTCCTACAGAGACTGGTAATAGAAGGAACATATTTCAACATAATAAAGGCTATTTATGACAAACCCACAGCCAACATAATACTATATGGAGAAAAACTTGAAGCTTTTCCACTAAAATCAGGCACAAGACAAGGGTGTTCACTGTCCCCACTTTTGTTTAATATAGTACTGGAAGTCTTAGCCATAGATATAAGGGAAGAGACACATATAAAAGGGATGCACATTGGAAAGGAAGAGATCAAGTTATCATTATCTGCAGATGATATGATTCTATACATATAGAACCCTAAAGACTCTACCAGCAAACCATTAGAGCTGATAAACACCTATAGCCATGTAGCAGGATACAAAATAAACACATAGAAATCAGTAGCCTTCCTATATGCTAACAACAAACACACAGAGGATGAAATCAGAGAATCACTCCTATTCACAATTGCATCAAAAAAAAGTACCTTGGGATAAACCTAACCAAGGAAGTGAAGGATCTCTACAATGAGAACTTTAAAACACTCAAGCAAGAAATTGCAGAAGACACAAGGAAATGGAAAGACATCCCATGTTCTTGGATTGGAAGAATCAATATTGTGAAAATGGCAATCCTACCAAAAGCAATCTACACACTTAATGCAATCCCCATTAAAATCCCAATATCATTCTTCACAGAAATAGAAAAAAACAATCCTAAAATTCATCTGGAAACACAAAAAAACTCGAATAGCCAAAACAATTTTGGGCAACAAAAATCAGGCTGGTGGTATTACCATACCCGATTTTAAGTTATATTACAAAGCCATAGTAACAAAAACAGCATGGTACTGGCACAAGGACAGACAGGTAGATCAATGGAACAGAATATAGGAACCTGATGTAAGTCCAGGTAGCTGTAGCCACCTAATCTTTGACAAAAAGTGGCAATAATATTCATTGGAGAAAAGGCAGCCTCTTCAGCAATAGTGCTGGGAAAACTGGATTTATATCTGTAGAAGGATGAAAATAGAACCTTATCTCTCTTTATTTACAAGAAGTAAGTCCAAATGGATCAAAGACCTTAATATCAGACCTGAAACTCTGAAACTGCTGGAGGAAAAAGAAGGAGAAACCATTCAACATATTGGTCTTGGCAAAGACTTTCTGAATCTAATTGCCCAGGAAATAAAACCACAGATCAACTGCTGGGACCTCATGAAATTACAAAGCTTTTGTACAGCTAAGGACACTGTAAATAGAGCAAAGAGGCAACCTACAGATTGGGATAAAATCTTTGCCAGCTATACATCTGACAGAAGGTTAATATCTAGGGTATACAAAGAACTCAAAAAATTAAATAATAAGAAATCAACCTAATTAAAATATGGGCTATGAAACTTAATAGAGAGTTCTCAGAAGAAGAAATACAGATAGCATATAAATATCTAAAAAAATGTTCTACATCCCTAATCAACAGGGAAATGCAGATTAAAACTACATTGAGATTCCATCTCACTCCTGCCAGATTGGCTACCATGACAAAAACAAATACCACAAATGCTGGCAAGGATGTGGGAAAAGAGAAACCCTTCTACACTATTGGTGGGAATGCAATCTGGTCCAGCCATTGTGGAAATCAGTGTGGAGGTGACTGAGACAGCTAAATATAGATCTACCATATGACCCAGCTATACCACTCCTAGGCATATATCCTAAGGACTCATCTCACTGCCTTAGAGATACATGCTTGACCATGTTTATTGCTTCTCTATTCATAATAGCTAGGAAATGGAACCAGCCTAGATGCCCCTCAACTGATGAGTGGATGATGAAGATGTGGCACATTTACACAATGGAGTTCTACTCAGTTGTAAAGAAAAATGAGGTTATGAAATTTGCTGGAAAATAGATGGATCTGGAAATGATTATACTTAGTGAGGTAACACAGGCCCAGAAAGCCAAACATCACATGTTCTCTCTCATATGTGGATCCTAGCTACAAATAATTGGAGTTCTATGTGGATAGGAATAAACCTCAGTAGCAGAAGCCAGTAAGCTAGAAAGGGGATATAAAGGGAATAGAAAGGGAGGGAATACTTAATAGGATGATATTGTATATATGTAAGTAGAAGAAAAGAATAATAGGCATGAAAAGGCCTAAGTGAGGTTAGGGGAAGGGATTGAATAAAGGAAAGGTGGAGGGAGGGCTAATCAAAACCTAAGAGGATATAAATAAGTCATATGGAAACCCACTTTTCTGGACAATGGAACACTCAGAAGCCATAGATTGTTACTAGAAAATGTTCAATACCAGGGATGGGATACATTTCAGTGAGTTGTTGGCTGGGGAGGTCATAGATACCCCCAAAACATTATAGGCCATTGCTGAGGCCCTTGGTTTCCCACCAGGAATAGATGGTAAGAACCTATTGCTGAAGACTCCACATACTTGGGCTGAAATCCTTCTGGAGCTGAGCTGAAAACCTCCTTCATGTGGACCAGCTGACACAAAGGTGGGAAAAAGCTATGCTGCATGAAGTTCAATGGGAGAGAGAGAAAACACCTGTGAAGATACTCAACAGTGAACATTGCAATCTTTAACTTTGGCCAGCCAGGCCAAATGAGCCAAGGGGTGCACTAGTGGCACGTCTGTTATGGGGGAAACCAACTGCTCTCTAACTGGACTGGAGGCCCACTCCATGGGAGGGAGTACATCCCTGATGCTGAAAACCTACAACAGGGGTAGTCATGAGCCCTAAGGGTGTAATGTCTGCTGGTGTCTTGCTAAATGTATATACTATGCTCACCAAACTGCCTAGTAAGCACTTCTCTTAATGTCCACACCCATATGTTAATGATACTCTCACTTTTGGTTAGAGAAGCTTTTCTTTTCACATGGTAGCAACTTTGGGATGACTCAGAAAGCACCATGATGCTGAGCAGAAGGGACAGAGGGGCGTCCGGCAGGGAAACATCTCAAACCTACCTTCCAAGGCTCAGGGTCCATTGTGAAAGAGGGGGCAGAAAAATGTAAGAGCCAAAGGAAGAGTAGGACTCCTTACCACATGCTCCTCCAGACACAAAATGGCCTGGATATCCATGACATCACAGTACCTGACATTACCTACATAAGACCAACATAACAAGAAGAAAAGATCATGACATCAATCTGAAAAGACACTAATTGAGAGCAGGAGGGGATATGATGGAGAGTGAAGTTTCAAAGGAGAAAGTGGGGGGAGGGAGGGAAGTACCATGGGATATTGTCTACAATTAAAGAAGTTGTCAATATATATATATATATCCATTTTGCCAGCACCATTTGTTAAACAAGTTGCCACTTCCCCAATGTGTGTTTTTAACACCTTCATCAAGAGTCAGGGAGCAGTAGCTGTGTGTTTATTTTTAGGTCTTCCATTCCTTCAATTGGAGTTCTATGGATCAGTAAGCTAGAAAGGGGATATAAAGGGAATAGAAAGGGATATATATATATATATATATATATATATATATATATATATATATATATATATATATTGTTTAGTACCATGCAGTATTTGTGACAGTTGGCCCTGTTGTATAATTCTAGATTTAGATCCCTCCAGTATTGGTCTTTCTGCTCAGGGTTGTCTTGACTATTCAGGTGCTCTGTGCTTCTATATGAATTTTAGGATTTTTAGAAAGAAAGGCAGAGATAAAGATTTTCTTGAAAAGGACCCTAATAACCTAGGAGATAAAAGCAAGATTTTCCAAATGAAATTGCATGAAATTTAAAAGCTTCTGCCCAAGAAAGGAAACAATTAGCAGTGTAGTGAAGAGATACCTTCTAGAATGGGAGAAAATCTTTGCCAGTTAGACAACTGGCAGATAGTTAATATCTTAATAAAGAACTAAAAATATTAGCAGGGCCTGGTAGTGCACACTTTTAATCCTGGCACTTGGGAGGCAGAGGTAGGAGGATCATTCTGATTTGAGGCCACCTGAGACTACATAGTGAATTCCAGGTCAGCCTGGAATAAAGCAATACCCTACTTCAAAAAACAGCAACAACAACAACAACAACAACAAAACAAACCCAAAAAAAGAAAGGAAAAGAAAAACAAAAAGAACTAAATATATTAAGTACCAAAACACCCTCCAAGTACTCCAGTTAATAAGTGGGTAGTTCTTAAAAGATGAAGTACAAATAGCTAATAAATATATGAAAAAGTCCTAAGCCATCAGGGAAAGGCAAATAAAAAGTATATTGAGATTCCATCTCACCTCAGTTAGAATGGATATCATTATAGCAACATTAACCACCACCATCATAGCTATAAACATGTCCTGGTGAGGCTGTGGGAAAGTGAACTCTTATATACAGTGCAGCAGACAGCTTCAGGTTCATTGAGATGAACTTCCAGACCAGGCACAGTTATGGAGGAAGGGATATTTATTGAAGCTTATAGATCAAGGGGAAGTTCCATAATGGAAGAAGAAGCTGGTCTGCTCTCACAGGACCAAACAAAGAGAGAAAATCCATAATCCAAAAGCCATACAGCACAGCACACTTCAGGAACTCCAGCTAGGGACACTTTGCATTGAAATCTCAAACCCACCACCACACCTTAAGATCAGCCCAGTGACACTGCCTCCAGCCAGGTGGATGCAGATGCAAACTACAAACTAATAAAACACTGAATATATTGGGGGCCATCTATACAAACTACCACATATAGCTACTGGGAGTATAACGTAGCAAAGTCACTATGGAAATAAGTATGGCGGGTCCTCACAAAGCTAAAACTAGAACTACTATATGATTCAGCTATACCACTCCTGGGTATGTACCCAGAGGAAGCTAAATCAGCATACTACAGAGATTCTTAATATTCATGTATATTGCAGTTCTATTAATAATAGCCAATTTATGAAACCAGCCTAGATGCCCATCAACAGATGTGTGGTTGGTTAAGCAAATGTGGTATATATACACAATGGATTTCTATTCAGCTTTAAAGAAGAATGAAAGCATATCATTTGCAGAAAAATGCACGGGACTGGAGATCCTTCTATCCAGCAAAATAAATCAGATTCAGAAAGACAAATATTGCATGATTTTTTCTCCTTTATGTACCCTAGATTTATATACAGAATAAAAGCAGAAAGGTAACTATTTTGGAAAGGAAGAAGACTAGCTAGGGATGCATAGCAATGACAAGAAAGGGGAAGGGAGGGTGAATGAAAATGTATTTATGAATCCTATCACTATGTACAATGAATATAAATTAATAAAACTATAGTCATAAATAATATCTTTATGATATAGAAACTGAATGTATCACCCATATATTTATTCCACTATATTCAAGTATTTAGCATATAATAAATTTGAAATTTCCAATTTGCATAAAAAGCTAGATTATTTCAAAATGATGTTATAAAAGTATATAGTTACTAAGAGCCCCAAATAATATTTAGTCACTACTTTGTAAGATAAATTCCACATATATTAAAGAAGTACTGGAAAATGAATATTTATATGATATTGGGAATGGGAAGTGTTTTTGAAGCAATGTATTAGAGAAGTAAAGATTGATTATATACATGAATTATTAAGATGTTTGAATTTTAAACATTGTGTTACAACCATCAGGATGGTTACTACTAAAAAATAGAGGATAAGCAAGTATTGGTAAAGATGTGGAAAGATCAAAACCCTCTACACTGTTATGTGAATGTAGAATGGTACAGCCACTTCCAGCAATTCCACTCCTGAATATCTTCAATGGATTAGAAGCATAGATTTGAAGCGCATTTGTAAGTCATGGTCAATGCAGCAGTATTTATGACAGCTATGAGTTGAGCAACCCAAATGTCCATCAACAAATGAATAAACAAAATGTGGTATATATGTACAAATGAAGGGGAAAAAGAAGAAAATTCTGACATATACTGCAACATGATCAATCAAATATTTATGTTAAGTGAAATGAATTAGTTACATAATAGTAATTCTGTTGGATTCCATTTATATGAGGTTTACATAGTATATTCAAATTTATGGAAACAAAATAGAATAGTGATTGCTAGGTTGAGAGGAGAGGAAAATGTGCAGTTACTTCTCAATCAATGTAGCATGACAAAAAGCCTTGCAGAGATGGATTGTTGAAAAGGCTGCACAACAATGTGATTGTGTTTAAAACCATTAAACATATATTTTATATTATTTTATTTTATTTTATTTTGATTTTTCAAGGTAGGGTCTCAGTAGCTCAGGCTGGCCTGGAATTCAACATGTCTCAGGGTGGCCTCAGGCTCACGGTGATCCTCCTACCTCTTCCTCCCGAGTGCTGGGATTAAAGACGTGCACCATGCCCAGCCCTAACTATAATGGTTATCACCGTAGCTGTTGTGTATGTGTTTCATCATAATTACAGAGGAGCAGCAATGTTGATAGTCATGAGCACTCTCTACAGTCCAACTCTGGAATTATCCCTGTGCCTCTTTCTTGTTACTGTCTGAATGACTTTAGATTAATTTGTTACATTATCTATGTCTGACTTTTTCATCTTAGGATTTCATTGGACACTCAGTGACATAATTCCTATAATGTGGCTTTGATAGTACATGGAATACAATAACTGTTCTGTGAACTGCCTGCTGTCTATGGTATCAATCAAATGACAAACATCGATTCTCAGGCTTGATATCTGAAAAGCTCTAATAAACCAATGTGAAGATATAAAAGCCTTGGAATTTATATACAATATATATTAACTAGTTTTTTTTTTTACTCAAACTCTGTAGCTTTTAGCCTGTTCTCACATTTGTGACCTTCTGTCTCAGGCTCCCAAATTCTCAGATTATAGGGAGGCATCAACATACCTGTTGTAAAATCTGGTTCTTATTTATTTTTGGTTCTGTGGATGGAATTCTGGACCTTACATGTACTAAGTAAGTACTCTACTACTGAGTAGTTCTAATTTCAGAGTGAAGACTTTCTAGGGAAAGCTTAAGTAATTGAGGACTTTTTTTTTTTTTTTTTTTTTGCTCTATCCTAGGCTGACCTGGAATTCACTATGTAGTCTCAGGGTGGCCTCAAACTCACGGTGATCCTCCTACCTCTGCCTTCCAAGTGCTGGGATTAAAGTCGTGCGCCACCACGCCTGGCTGTAATTGAGGACTTTTTGAAAGGTAAATAAGAGAAATGGATTCCCAGGGAATCCTTAGACTAGAATACATAGGTCCATAGTGGCTCTGGGCATCCTCATAGTAGCCTTTTAATTTCAGTCTCTGTCATTAACGTAATTTGTCTCCTCCTGTTTAATGTTTGTCTCATTTCTTCTCATCTAAACCATCCCTTGCCTCACTCCTTCACCTCATTTATATATATTATAGCTTACTAATATGCGTACTCTTCACTTGTGATTGTTTTTAATTTTGTTTTTCTCATGACCTCAGTTTGTTTCATGGCTATTACCTGAACTCTTTCCTGGGATATGCTGACAAGTGCATGCTGTTTTTGTTACTATGGCTTTGTAATATAACTTAAATTGGGTATGATGATGCCACCAGCCTGATTTTCATTGCTCAAAATTGTTTTGGATATTTGAGGGTTTTTTTGTGCTTCCAGATGAATTTTAGGATTTTTCTTTCTATTTCTTTGAAGAATGCCATTGGAATTTTAATGCAATTGCATTAAATATATAGATTGCTTTTGGTAAGACTGACATTTTCACAACATTGATTCTTCCAATCCAGGAACATGGGATGTCTTTCCATTTCCTTGTGTCTTAAGCAATTTCTCCTTTGAGTGTTTTAAAGTTCTCATTGTAGAGATCCTTCACTTCCTTGCTTAAGTTTATTCCAACGTACTTTATTATTTTTTTGAGGCAATTGTGAATGGGAGAGATTCCCTGATTTCATCCTCTGCATGTTTGTTGTTAGTATATAGAAAAAGCTACTGATTTCTCTGTGTTTATTTTGTATCCTTCTACATTGCTAAAAGTGTTTATCAGCTCTAACAGTTTGCTGGTTGAGTCTTTAGGTTCCTTTATGTATAGAATCATATCATCTGCAAATAATGATAATTTGATCTCTTCATTTCCAATTTGTATCCCTTTTATGAGTGTCTCTTGCCTTATTGCTATAGCTAAGATTTCCAGTACTATACTAAATAAAAGTGGGGAAAATGGACATCCTTGTCTTGTTCCTGAATTTAGTGGAAAAGCTTCAAGTTTTTCCCCATTTAGTATTATGTTGGATGTAGGTTTGTCATAAATAGCATTTATTATATTGAAATATCTTCCTTCCATTCCCAGTTTCTGTAATGCTTTACTATGAAGGCATGTTAGATTTTGTTGAATGCCTTTTCTGCATCTATTTTGATGACCATGTGACTTTTGTCCTTCATACCATTTATATTGTATATTGCATTCATTGATTTGTGTATGTTGAACCATCCCTGCATCTCTGGGATAAAGCCTACTTGGTCGGGGTGAATAATCTTTCTGATATATTCTTGTATTCTGTCTGCCAATATTTTGTTGAAAATTTTTGCATCAATGTTTATGAGGGAGATTGGTCTGTAATTTTCTTTCTTTCTTTCTTTCTTTCTTTCTTTCTTTCTTTCTTTCTTTCTTTCTTTCTTTCTTTTTTTTTTTGTTCTGTCTTTGTCCAGTTTTGGAATCAGGGTAATGCTGGCTTCATAGAAGGAGTTTTGTAGCATTCCTTCTTTTTCTATTTTATGGGAAAGTTTGAGAAGCAGTGGTGTTAGTTCTTCCATGAAGGTCTGGTAAAATTCACCAGTGAATCCATCTGGGCCTGGACTTTTTTTATTTGGGAGCCTTTTTATAACTGTTTGGATTTCCGTAGTTGTTATAGGTCAATTTAAATTTAAATGGTTTATCTCATCTTGATTTAATTTTGTTACATCATATAAATCAAGGAAATCATCCATTTCTTTCAGATTTTCAAACTCAGGTATATATATATATATATATATATATATATATATATATATATATATATATTTAAAATATGTCCTTATGATTTTCTGAATTTTTTATCTGTTGTAATGGTGCCCTTTTCATCTCTAATTTTATTAATTTTTGTCCCTTCTTTCTTCTGGTCAGATTTTCTAAGGGTTTATTAATCTTGTTTATCCTTTCAGATAACCAACTCTTTGTTTCATTGATTCTTTGGAATGTTTTGTTGGTTACCATTTCATTAATTTCTGCCCTAATCTTTATTATTTATTCCCACCTACTGACTTTTGGTTTGCGTGATTCTTCTTTTTTCAAGGCCTTAAGGTGAAACATTATGTTGTTTACTTGTGAACTCTCTAATTTCTTAATACAGGCACTTAGAGCTATACATTTCCCTCTTTGGACTGCCTTCACTGTGTCCCAAAGGTTTTGGAATGTTTTATTCTCATCATCATTTGATTATATGAATTCATAGATTTCCTTTTTGATTACTTCAACGACCCATTCATCATTCAATATTGTACTGTGTAGTCTCCATGAATTTCTGTATGCTCTGTAGTTTTTCTTATTGCTGATTTGCAGTTTAATCCCATTTTTGTCAGATAGAGTACAAGGGATTATTTCAATTTTCTTCTATTTATTAAGATTTGATTTGTGTCTGAATATATGATCTATTTTTGAGAATGTTCCATGTGCTGCTGAGAAAAAGTATATTCTGCAGCATTTGGATGGAATGTTCTGTATATATCTGTTAGGTCCATTTGTTCCATGACATCATTTAATCCATATGTCTCTCTGTTTATTTTTTGTCGGGATGACCTGTCAATTGATGAGAGTGGGGTATTGAAGTCACTCACTACAATTGTGTTTGGTGTTATTTCTGACCTTAAGTCTAATAGTGTTTGTTTGATGAAATTGGGAGCCCCCATGTTAGGTGCATATACGTCTAGGATTGTCATGCCCTCCTGATAGAAAATTCCTTTAATCAGTATAAAATGACCTTTTTTATCTTTCCTCACTAATGTTGGTTTGAAGTCTATCCTGTCAGATATTAGGATAGCAACCCCTGCTTGTTTCCTGGGCCCATTTGCTTGAAATAGCTTTTTCCATCCTTTCACCCTAAGAAAGTGTTTATCTTTTATTAAGAGATGAGTTTACTGGAGGCAACAGATGGCAGATTCCTGCCTTTTAATACAGTCTGCAAGGCTGTGTCTTTTGGTTGGGGCATTGAGACCACTGATATTAACAGTTAATATTGAAAGGTATGTGTTCTTTCTCGCCATTCTTCTTGTTTTGTAGTGCTTCCTGTTTTCCCTTTACTCACTTGTTTTAAGTGTTATTTGAGTATGGTTTACTTTTTCCTATTTCCTCCTGTGTGCGTTTTGCTCTCTCTTCAGTGCGAAGGAGCCCTTCTAGTATTTTCTGTAGAGCGCATTTAGGTGTCATAAATTCCTTTAGCCTGTTTTTGTTGTGGAATGTCCTTGTTTCTCCATCAATTTGGATAGATAGCTTTGCAGGATAAAGTAGTCTTCATTGACAGATTTTATCTTTCAGAACTTGGAATACATCATTCCAAGCCCTTCTGGCTTTTAAAATTCGTGTTGAGTAATCTGTTGTTATTCTGATGGGATTGCCTTTGTATGTCACTTGCTTTTTCTCTCTAACTGCTTTCAATATATTTTCTTTGGTTTACATGGTTAATAGTTTAATTATAACATGACAAGGAGAGGATCTTTCTAGGTTTTTTCTGGTGTTCCAAAAGCTTCTTGTATCTGCATTGGCTTTTAATTTCCAATTTGGGGAAAATTTTCTTCTATGATTTTGTTGAAAGCACCTACTAAGCCTCTGGATTGTAATTTTTCTCCTTCTACTATGCCCTGAATTCTTATATTTGATCTTTTCATAGTGTCCTGGATATCTTGGAATTCCCATTCATACCTTTCTATTATCTTGTCTTTCTCTTTGTTGGACTGAATTAGGTCATCCACCTGGTCTTTTAGTTTACATATTCTGTTCTCTTCTTCGTCCATTCTACTGGTGAGACTTTCCACAGAGTGTTTTATTTCACTGACTGTGTTCTTCAGTCCTAGAATTTCAGCCTGGTTTTTCTTCAGTATTTGTATTTCCTTACTCATGTCCTGTAATGACCTTTTTATTTCATTAACCTATTTCCTGTGTTCTCTTTCTGGAGTGTGCTTTCTTCTTTAATTCCTTTGTTTTCTTCTTTGATTCCTTTTATTTCTTTGAGTACAGATATAATCATTCTTTTGAAATCTTTGTCAGGTATTTCATCTAAAACAGTCTCATTGGTGATCATTTCTGATGGATTTGTAATTTTTGGTGGGATTTCATTGTCTTGATTCTTTGTGTTTCATGTATTATAATGTAGCAATTTTTGCATCCTGAATTGATTTGATGCTTGGTTTTCTACTTATCTGCAGTGTTCTTAGATGTGGTGATTCACATTTATATACTTTCAGGATGTGAGTTTAAGGTGCCAAGTGTAGCTCTTGTACCCCAATCCAACCACAGAAATAATCCTAGGTGTTGAGTTTGCTTGCTAAGCAGGTATTCTAGTGGACTGGGTGGGACAGTTTCCTGGCAAATTCTAAACTTTATCTGAGAAATATACACATTCAATAAAGACCAATACAGTATATACAAGTGTGGGGATTAAAACTACATGCAGTCCTATAAAGCCAAAATCACTAAGGGTATGTGTTGCTCTACACACTTAATCCTATCAGCTAGGGTGAGAGAATTCTGTTCTGAATTGGGTTCCAGGTCAGCCTGGATCTGGATCAGACCCTGCCCCCAATAATGGCATAATCAAAAGACAAAGGCCCTATAAATCTGAAAGCATTAAAGGCAATAGTATCCAACCCCCAAATAAATCTTATTTGAGAATGGTAAAGCCAACCAAAACTATGTACCCATAACCTGCCCTGACATGGAAAGAGAGATTAACACTTCCAATGCAGGCGTATGGTATGTATTTGATCAGCCCTGTGCCACTTAGCTGTGATCTGGGTGGTAATTTTATTTCTTTACATTTTTTTAAAATTTATTTGCAAGCAGTGGGAGACAGAAGACAGAGAGAGAAAGAGAAAGAATGGGCATGCCAAAGCCTTCAGCCACTGTAAACAAACTTCAGATGCCTGTGCCACATTATGCATCTGGCTTTAAGGTGGTGCTGGGGAATTGAACTAGGGTTGTTAGGCTTTACAGGCAAGTGCCTTATCCACTGAGTTAGAGCATTATCTTCAGTCCTGGGTGGTAAATTTCTGTGTGATACAAAACAGGATTATTGGGGCTGCCACTACAAAGGGGCTATTTGTACATTTTTAAAAAGTAAATCACTTTTACCATGACAATAGTGTTGGATTTCTTCTGTTGAAGATGTGGCAACCCCCTAATCTTTTGTTTTTGTCTGTTTTTGAGGGTGCATCCCTAACTCTTAAGTCGTCTGGTCCACAAGTAGCTAATTGATTATTTAACCATTAGTCTATAAATCAGAGCAAGATAGAGGTAGAATGAGAAGGTGAGAAGATAAGGTCACCATATAACAAAACCATATCATTTAAGTTGATTTTTCCCTGGCTTTTTGAAGAGAATAAGTCAGTGAGCTCTGCTGTGAAGGTTACCCTTAAAAAAAACAAACAACAAACAAACTCTTAGCTTGGAGGCTTTTTTGGGTTACTTAGGGTTGTCTTGGGTTCTGAAAAGGCAAGATGACTAGATCTGTTAGGTTGAGCAAGTTTCTTGAATGTGGGAGCACCTGTGACACCGTTATTCACAGTATGTCATATTGCTTTATGTAGTCGTTTTACTTGCCCCATCTTTGCTTTCACTGTGAAACATTTCCTTTTCAGTAGAAAAAAATAAAAGAAATATTTCTTGTAATATTTTGGTTGAGGGTGGAGGCCCTTATTTTAAGGAAAACAATTAAAAGTAATATAAAATTTATAGTGTCAAAAGTAAGATGATCTTTTTATGTAAACACCACTTTGCAATTTTTAGCCATATGTTCTTAATTGTGCTTGCAAGTGGTTAGTTTTCCTATCTAAGTGATGACACTGAACAGTTAGGTACCTGCCAGCAGCTTGAGAAAGCAGGGCTGAACATCATGAATGTCAATGACATATTCTAAGGAAAAATTTACTTCATGTTTTTGCATGAAAGATGGAACTGAAATGAAAGAAGGAAATATTCTCAATTTCAGTTGTGGAAACAGTGAACTGCATGCTTTTGTTTAGGAACTCAGATATTCATGAAGAAGACATGATAGCTTTCATGGCAACACATTATTTATGTTTATTCTAATTTATTATGAGCTGGGCTTTGCTATTCTCTAGGATACTCATAGATTTTTGAAGAAAGACTATCTACAGATGGATAAAACCTATCTTCTCCAAGTCTCTCAGGGATATCAGCACATACTAATGTAAAACCTTGTAGTTTGATGATGAAGACACCATGGCTTATAAAACAAGAATGAGTTTTGAATCTTAGTATATCACATGGGGAAAAGGCAGCCACCAGTGCTGATGGAGCACATATCAATTGCAGACTATGGAGCAGGCTGTAGGATTAGTACCTGCTATGTGGTACTAAATGTATACATCATCTGATAGCTTTATAGATTGATAGAAGGAGGGATTTGACCCAACTTCAGAGAGGCAGCATCTATGAACCTCTATCCAAGTACGAATTTGTTCTATTGTTTTCTTTTTCTCTCTCAGCAAAACCACATGAAAACCAGAGAACTGGAATGGACTGAAAAGTCCAGTGTCTTCAATTTAGAAATTAGGAAATGGAGACTCAAAGGGATTAATATATCAGCTTGTAAGTGATTGACTCAAAATGAAAAATCAAATCTCATATTAATGTATTGCTTAGAGCTTTGTATCCCAATGTGTTGTGGAAATACAGTCATTTTATACTGTTTTTGAAATAGTCATTTAAAGAGTGTTGTTATTTCTTCAGGCTTATAATGTTCTTTATTTTATCTGTTTTTTATTCATCAGCCTTAATAGTTCTTTTCATACATATGCATATAAATATGAGATTTCCTTCTGTACATTTTGTAAAGAGAATAGAAGTCATTCATAGGCATAGTGCTGGGCTAGTGCTAGGCTTGCTTTGTATCAGGTGAGAGGAAGAAATGCAATTTTGTATTCATTTCATGGTGGTAATGCCCAAAAAATATGAGCTAAAACATTTGGAATTTGGTCCTACTTGGTGTTAATTAGCTTTGTATTCTGGGTCTTAATTTCCTCATCTGACTAAAGAAATTTTCAGTTAAATAATAGCTAAGGTCTCCACAAGTTGAAATATAGTAGTCTAGATTAGAAATGTTAGTCTATACTTCTTCCAAGGCTATAATGGACTAAACTTTAAAAAAATGTTGTAGTTACTTTCTGATTGCTAGGACAAAAACACTCAACCAAAAGCTGCTGCTGGAAGGAAAGGGTTTATTTTGGCTTACAGTTTAAAGAGGAATCTAAAAAATGGCAGAAGAAACACGATAGAGCAGAGGCTGAGCATCACAATCCTACCACAACAGGTAAAAATAGCAACAAGATAATGATCTGAACTTGGGCAAGGAGGAAGCTGGTTATCGCACCTCAAAGCTCACCCCAACAACACTCCTCCAGCAAGGCTGTACTTCCCAAATTTCCACAAACTTGGGACTAATCATTCAAAACACATGAGTTTATGGGGGAAATCTTATTAAAACCACCACACTCTGCCCTTGGCCCCCATAAATTCATGACTATCTCATGATGAACAATGTAGTCAGTCCAACTTTAAAAGACCCAACAGTCTTTACCAGTCCCAAAACTGTTCAAATATCCCCACAGTTCAGTGTCTTAACTGTGAGCCTGTAAAATCAAAACACAAGTTACAAACATATAATGGCACAGGGCAAACATTCCTACTACAAAAGGAAGGCATTAAAAGAAAAGATTTCACCAATGCAAGATCTAAAACAAATAGGACAAACATCAAATCCTGTAGCTCCAAGTGTGGCATCTGGGATTCACAAAGTCTCTGGGTTCCAAATCTACTCCTGAAATTGCACAGCTGTCCGATGGTCCCACTATGTCCAAAGTCCTAGAGTTTTATAACCCATAATTCATAAAGTGAATTTACCAATTACCTGCAGTGTGCAAAGCATCCTGCAAGTAAGGGTGCTACTTATTCTTATGTCACTGTGATGGAATACCTGACTGACAATGTAAAAGTAAAAAATGACTTATTTGAGTCATTTGACTCATAGATTCTGAGGGTTCAGTCCATGGTCATTTGGCTCTGTGTTTCTGGACACAGGGAGAAGGCAGGGCATCATGGTAAAGGCTGTTCACCTCATGGCAGTCAAGAAGCAGAGAGAGACTAGAGGAATAAGGCAGGCAAGATTCAGCTCTAAAGGACACACCCCAATGACCTACTTCTTATAAGTAGGTCTGATCTCTTCCCCTCTGTATGGCACAATGCAGGTCTGGCCCTACCAAGACCGCATGCTAAAAGAAACCAGGCCACACCCCTTGGGTTTTCTTACCAGGATGGCAGGTAGTCAATGATGGGTAAGATCCCATGAGATGGGGCAACCTAAGACAGGCACCGTCACATGTGATGATCCCTTGGGGCCTGGGGTCAACAATGGCTTGGCAAATAACCATGCCTCCCAGGGTCGCCAATAATAAAAACAAAAAGGAGGATATGTATGGCACAATGCAGGTCAACAGCTATAGTCCCATGCTCACAAGAAACCTGCTGCAAGATGATCTGATCACAGACAGACTGGCATTGGTCATAAGCAGGGGACCACCCCATACAATGATTGGCCAGCCAAACCCTTTAAACTCCCTACACTTCCTTGAATAAATAAGTTTTCAGCAGCTCACCTTCTGCTGTTTCCACCCAACTCTTGGAGTCTGTGTTGTGACTCTGCACCTCTTACCCCCAACTCGGCAGAGACCCTGCCATCCCTCCTGGGCTGGCCCTAGGAGGGACCCCAACACCCTTCCTCTCACTAATGCCATCACATTATGAATCCATCAAGAATTCACTCTGAGCCCTTACGAACTAATCATCTTAGAAATGCATCCCAGACACACTCATAGATGTACTTTACTAATCTCCAAGGCATTTCTCAACTCAGTCAAGTTGACAAGGTTAGCCATCATAATAAGCAAGACTGCCATCAAGCAAATAATAATACACAAATAATAATTATAAGAATGTAAATTCAGCTGGGCATGGTGGTATACACTTAAAACTCCAGTTGTTTGGAGGCTAAGGTAGGAAGATAATGAATTCAAAGTCATCTTGAGCTATGTAGCAAGTTTCAGGCCAACCTGAACTAAGTATAAGTTGAAATGTTTTTTTTTTTTTTTTTTTTTTTTTTTTTTAAAGAAAAGATTTCATCAGGCATGGTGGCACATTCCTTTAATACTGACACTTGGGAGGCAGAGGTAGAATGATCTCTGTGAGGTTGAGCATAGTGAATTCCAGGTCAGTCTGGGCTAGAATGAGACCCTACCTCAAACTCCCCCCAAAAACAGAAAGAAAAAAATTCAACAAACAAACAACAGTGATGAAGCAATGAGAAGGGATGTGAAGGGAAACATTTAAAGAGCTCTTGGAAACTCCCATGGAGAAAACTGAAGTCAAAATGGTTGGCTCTCTTTTCTTGGCTCCTGGAACCCTTTGGTGCATGCCTGTATCACGACACCAGTTACAATGAATTCTTACTAGCAATAGAATCACATGTCTGTACATCTAACTCTTCTTCCAGACTTACATGGCTGTTACTAACCACATTTGATCATTTAACTATAAGGTAGTTATTGGCTGGAGAGTGGTTAAGGTATTTGCTTGAGATGCCTAAGGACCCAGGTTTGATTCCCCAGAACCCACATAAGCCAGATGCACATGGTAGCACATGCATCTGGAGTTCATTTGCAGTGGCTAGAGGACCTGTTATGCCCATTCTCCCTCTTTCTCTCTCTCTAGTAAATAAATAAAAAATTAAAAAAATTAAATATAAGGTGTTCAAAACATTAAAATCCTCTATAATAACACCCGTGTTTCAAGTTCTCACTCAGTAGCCACATGTTGCTAGTGGCTGGGTAGCACACATAGATAATACTTCCACCATCAAAGAAAGTTATACTGAACAGTGCTGTTCTGACTGAGAGTTCATTGTCATATACTATATTTAAATCTCCTGTGTATCTCTAGGACCTGAAACTGATATGCAGTACATACTAATGTCTATGCCAGATGCAATTCTAGATGATGGGGAGAAAGCAATAAAGAAAAAGAAAATCAAAGCCAGAGAACAGTTTCCAGACTCACTGCAAGTGAAAATCGTGCCTTGCATGGTGGTGAGAAGTCATGTGCATTTTGAGTGCAGAGGAGGCAGGGCATGCTCATGAATTAAGAGTCAATAATGAGTCCTAGAATTTTGGCATGAGCAAGTGAAGCAATGGACTTCAAGCCACTGAAATGGAGCTAGCCCCAGACTCTGAGGATTGGTGGGCACATCAGGTCAGGAGCTTGGGCTGGCCCTGTCATGGCCCTTTACCTGTCCAACAGCTTATCGACCATGCTGTATTCAGGAGACAGGTACTCGTTTGCAGTTTGGGTAAAATCTGGCTGGGAGTATGAGAAGCAACTTGCATATAGATAAGAGATAAGTCAATGAGAAGACCTGAGAATGTAAGTAGGCAAAGAGGGCATATGAACAAATAACATCAATTAATTAGTTCACTTAAAATTATTTTGAACAGGGATTTTAGGGAAAATCCAAAATTTCTTCTTAACACATCTAGTTGGAAAATATGTTAGTTTACTATGGTGGTTATAATCTCTCACCTCAAATTTAGTGGCTGCAGCAATGTAACTTATTTTCTTTTTATTCTAGATGTCATGGTTCTTTTGTGCTAAAATCAAGGTATTGACAGGGCTGTATTCTTTTCTGGAGGGTATAGATACATTCCCTTTTTCTCACACAGGATAAGTAACTCTGGCTCTATTCTCTCTCTCTCTCCAGTTTTGAATTACATCTGATTCCATGGGGCCAACTGAATAATCACCCTATCTCAAAGTAGTTGATTAACAACTTCAATTCCACCATTTATTTCTTCTTTCTGTGTAACATTATGTGTTCACAAGTTTCAGGGTTAGGATGTGAATACTGTTGGAGCTTGATGTCTTGATTTTGTCCAATTTCTATGACAAAGGAGGGCATGTAATAAAAGTAATAGAGAGGATATCTAGAGTATATACAAATTAGACATCCTCTCCATCACTTTTATTTTTATATACTGATCTTCTGACACTAAAAGTGAAAAAAAACAAGCTGAAAATTGTTAGGCAAAAGAGGAACTTAGAAGGGAGCCAACATTCATAAAAAGTTGTGCATACATTGTTCTCTCAATTAATCTTCAGAACATTTATAGTCTATCTAAAACAACTAAGACTTAATATTATGCAGGAGGCTGTATGCATGTGAGTATTGTTATGTGATTGTTGCATATAAATTTCTATTGGTTATAAATCTTATGTAAAAGTCACATAAAATGGATATTGGAATTTCTTCTCCTCTACTCCCAGGATTTGTTTTTTGGTTTTTATGTATATCTTATGTTTACAACTAGCATATTTTTGAACCTATAATCTGTGAAATGCAAATGGCCTGTGTGTCATAAGGTATTTAGAACTGACATTACCATAGTTACTAGAATATTTAGTCAGTCTAAGACATGCTGTCTTATTCTGAAAGGTCTTTCCCAGCTGCCCACCATTCTCATAAGCACTGTCTTTCAGGCTAAGTTAAGATCATGGGAATAGCTTCCTGATTGGCATCACTGAGATAAATCATGGAGCTTTGACTTCAGATTGTTGGAGACCAATCTTAAACCACCTACCTGATAGAGTCTATAAATAGGCTATTTCATCCCTGTAAACCTCAGTTTTCTGTAAATGAGAAAAACACCGAATTCCTACACTGTCAAGAAGTAAGTAGTACAGAAATATGTCATACTAAAGAAATGAAAAGGCTAGTAGCTCTTGGTGAGCAGTACAGATAAGAGTTGAAAGACTGGCAGGACAGTCATTTAGGGTTCTGAAGGCTTTGATAAAGTCTGGACTGGATTCAAGGAGAGCATTGTCTAAACTAAGGCTGGAAATATGAAAAAAAATGATGTTGGGTTTTAGAAAGAGGTAGCACTTATAAGATTTAGTAATTCCCCACTCCCTTTTTTGGATGTTGGTAGAAGGAAGGGAAGAGAGTGAATGAGAGGCAGAAGATTATGATGACTTGCAGGTTTCTGACTTGTGGTTGGAGAATGGTGATATTCATTCTCTGAGACATGGAAAAATGCTTCAGTCTAGGCTCTGGAGAATGCACACTGGGCACAGTTATTGATAGAAATTTAAGGTTCCTAGGAGATATTTAGTTATAAATATAAAGATGGATTTTGTATCTTAACAGAGCCTGGGCTAAAGTTTCAGAGTCACCAACATGGAAGGGGCAATTGACAGAAGACCAGAGAGATTAATAGTTTTGAGATAGAAGGAGTAAATGTTCAATTTATGCAAATTAGAGGGTTAACCTAAGAGTTCCCCTTTCTGGCTTCACCTGTTATTTTTTCTGCCCAACTGGGGGCACAGCCCTAAAATTATAGAACCTAACCTTTGAAGTTACTCAAGTGGGAAAACTGCTTCTAGGGATAGAGCCTGAGAAATAGAACTAGCGCTTTGGATCTTTTACTCAAGACTGGGCCAGCCTCCTCTAGCAGCAGCCTGAAGAAAAATCAACAGCTCTTTTAAGGTTGTTTAAGCCTAGGCTGAATCCACTACAACTGCTGTTGTTGCTCTTAGGATCTAACTATGGCTGGAGCTTCTGCACAAAGGCACCCATTGACATTTTTATTGATTGAATAGACAAAAACCAGCCATACGTGAACAACTAGAACATTGCATGAGCAAAGGGTAAGAAACTTTTGGCTTTGAATAATTCTTAAATACATGTTAAAGGAAGGGATTTAAGGGTATCATATGTTGAATTCAGATGATCCAGAACATCACACACACACACACACACACACACACACACACACACACACAGTTCACAAATACAATCACACTAAGCTCACCTGCTGTCTTCACCAGATCTGTGGCAGTTCTGTGGGCACTTTGTGACTGACCTCATTGTCTTCAATGCTATGGTCAGCATGTCTTATGCATGTACACTTGTTCTGGATCAAGAATCTAAGCAGGTCACTTAGGGAATTGAGCAAAGAGCATAACTTAAGATCAGTTAGCATCTTTGAACATTCCTTGACAGTATTGATCATCTGTTCTCTTCAAGCTACAGGTATACCAAAGCAGACGAAACCTTGTCACATTGCTTCAAGTGGGTGGATACCATGGTTATAAGGTTAACTTCAGCATGAACTGGAGATGGCTCACAGTTTAAAGGAGCTTCTTTGGGGACTGGGGAGATTTCTCAGTGGTTAAGGTGCTTGCCTGCAAAGCCTAAAGAACTGGGTTCAATTCCCCAGTATTCATGTAGAGCCAGATGCACAAAATGGTACATGCATCTGGAGTCTATTTACAGTGGCTAGTGGCCCTGGTCTACCCATTCTTTCTCTCTCTCCACCCCATCTCAAATAAATAAATAAATAAATAAATAAATAAATAAATAAATAAATAAACATTAAAAGGAGCTTGCTTGTAAAGCTTTATATCTCTGGTTTGATTCCCCAGGACCCACATAAAAGCAGGCACACCAATTGGCACAGGTGTCTGGAGTTAATTTCCAACAGCAAAAGGTCAAGACATGCCTATTTTTTCTCTCTCTCAAATAAGAATATTTTTAAAAAGATTAATTTTAAAGCAAGTTACAAGTTAGGAATTTTGTGTCCCACAGCAATATCCTTAGAAAAGTTATTTGTAATGTCAATAAGAAATATTCTCACAGTCCTTTCCCATAGCTCATTCCAAAATTTCATTCTTATAATTCATTCTTATAGTGCCCACATTTCTCTGCTTAAGATTCACAGAAATTAGCTACAGGGGGCTGGAGAGATGGCTTAATGGTTAAGGTGTTTGCCTGTGAAGCCAAAAGACCCAGGTTCAATTCCCCAGGATCCACATAAGCCAGATGCACAAGGGCATATGCATCTGGAGTTCGTTTTCAATGGCTGGAGGCCCTGGTGTATCCATTCTCTCTCTGTCTCTCTTCTCTCTATCTCTCTCTCTGCTTGCACAGAAATAAACAATAAAAAAATAGAATCCAGAAGCTATAGACTGTTTCTAGAAAATTTTCAGTGCCTGGGATTGGATACCTTCCAGTGACTTGTTGGCCAAGGAGGTCCCTGTAGCCTCCAAAATATTAAAGGCTATTGTCAAGGTCCTTGGTTTCCCTTGAGGAACAGATGGTAAGACCCAATTTCTAAAGACATCTCTTGCCTGAGAGGCAAGGTCACTGAGAAAGAAAGCTGGTGCTGGTTGGGTTGCCCCTAGAGCCAGCCCAGGAGGGACGGCAGGGTCTCTGCCAAGTTGGGGGTGAGAAGCACGGAATCATTACACAGACTCTGGGAGTTGGGTGAAAGCAGGCAGAGGGTGAGCTGCAGGAAACTTGTTTATTCAAAAAAGTGTAGGGGGTTTTAAAGGGGCTCGGCTGGCCAACCATTGTATGGGGTGGTCCACTTTTTGTGACCAATGACAGTCTGTCTCCGGACAGATCATCTAGTAGCAGGTTTCTCACAAGCAAGGCCTGCAGGACGCCATGTTCACAGAAGCTACTTCCTGGTTTCTTCTGCCTTGTGGTGTGCATTGTGCCATACATATTCTCCTTTTTGTTTTTATTATTGTCAACCCTGGGAGGTATGGTTTTTTGCCAAGCCATTGTTGAACCAGGCCCCAAGGGATCATCACATGCGACGGTGCATCTTAGGTTGCCCCATCTTATGGAGTCTTACCCATCATTGGCTACCCACCATCCTAGTGAGCCTTACAGGTATAAAGCCTGCTCTTGTCTGGCTAAATGTATATATTATTCCCACCAAGCTGCCCTGAAAGCACTACACTTAATGTGCATATTCATATATTAATGCTACTCTCACTTCTGGTTAGAGAAGCTTCTCTTTTCAGATGGTGATGACCACTGGGATGACCCAAAAGGCAACATAGTGCTGAGAAGAAGGGATGGAGGCGTGCCCAGCACTGAAACATCTCTGTTACACCCTCCAAGGTTCAGGTCCATTGCGGAAGAGGAGGTGGATAGAATGGAAGAGCCAAAGGAAGGGTATGACTCCTTACAATGCAACTGCCCAGACAGAAATTGGCCTTGATATCCATGACCTTGCAGTGCCTAGCAATAGCTTCGCAAGACCCTCATAACAGAAGAAAAAGATGATGCCAACAAATTAAAAGAGAGACTAATGGAGAGAGGGAAGGGATATGATGGAGATTGGAGTTCTAAAGGAGTATGGGGGGAGGGGAGGGAAATATCATGCATTTTTTTTGTATGTAAGTATAGAAGTTGTCAATAATTTTTTTAAAAAAGCATCTAGGACTCTGTCCAAGGTTCTGCAGAGAATTAAGAAAATATTTCTTTGTAAACTAAAGTCATAAGACAATGTTACATGTAGATTTGACCCATATTTATTCTGTCCATTTTGTGTGCAAATCCTAAATCAAATGCAATTTTAGAAATGTTCAGAGAACCTCCTGAAGTCTAGCAAAAGCAGGTATAAAAAAAATGATAGAGGGCTGGAGAGATGGCTTATTGGTTAAGGCACCTGCCTGCTAAGCCTAAGAAAGCTGGTTCCAATCTCCAGCGGTTCCAATCTCCAGGTCCCATGTTTAGCCAGATGCAAAGTGACACAAGGGCACAATGCCGCACTTGGCCACAAGGGGGTGCACACATCTGGATTTCGTTGGCAGCTGCTGAGACACTGCTGGCACGCCCATCTCTGTCTCTGTCTCCCTCTCTGTCTATCTCTCTCTGTGTCTCTCTCCAAAAATAAATAAAACAATAAAAACATGATAGAATACTTAATGGCAATAAAACTTACCAAGGAAAATAAAGCCTTCAAGAGAGGTTGAATTCAAAATAAAAAATTATA
This sequence comes from Orientallactaga sibirica, assembly GCA_036365145.1. Classification (NCBI taxonomy): domain Eukaryota; kingdom Metazoa; phylum Chordata; class Mammalia; order Rodentia; family Dipodidae; genus Orientallactaga; species Orientallactaga sibirica. The sequence goes on from JAEOAD010000020.1 coordinate 3,351,951, forward strand.
AGCTTAATATTGTGGCTTATGCCTTTAATCCAAGCATTTGAGGGGCTGAACTAGGAGGCTCACTATGAACTCAAAACTCAGAGTGAGTTGCAGGTTAGAATGGGTTAGAATGAAGCCCTGCCTCAAAAAGCAAAACAAAAGAAATTATAGACCATGAAGAAATGGCCCACCTCAAGACAAAGTCAATTATACCTGTTAACTCCTTAATTCTTAAATGTGAAGTTAATCCTTGCTTCTATGAATTGTCATAGAGTTGGAACTTTTGTTAGCTGATACAATATTGGGCTCTGCAGATGGACCAGTGGGGCACAGTGGAGAAAGGGGTCCTCTTCCCAGCTAGTGGGTCTTTTACTTGCTTTACTGATGCCCAATTTTGGGTGGTACATGGGAGATAGTCTGAAGCCCACCCACTAGTGTGGTTCTCTGGCACCTCAGTTGGCAGTTTTCTGTGTGCAAACTCTGACTAGTCTGCATACTGCCATTCAGCTTCCAAGAGACCAGCTTTATTTCATAGCACCTCAGCAAACGTTGCTGGCATCTTAGAGGCAGCTTCCATCAGAAAAGCTTTGCTTCATGACATCTAGAAAACTGTCATCCAGTGGGTTGTAACCACACCCTCTTCAACCTTGGTATGGAGAGTGATTTTCCAATTTGTTTCCTTCTTAGATACATACCCTCCCTCAGCCTTTGAGTGATGACTATTCCCATCACTTGGTATTCTTGTGTTACTCTGATTCCTCTTTTACCTTTTAATGTTGTTCACTGATTTTTAGTAATTATTCTTTACATCATTAACATTTTAATTTAAATTAATGTTGTGCTTTTGTCTTCTAAGTAGACACTAATAGACATATCAGCAGATACATTATGCAGGAAGTTAGTGTCTCAAGAACATAAGGCAAATTAATATATGTTAGAAAGGAATTAATAAGGGACATAGAAAAATGTAGGAAGTGGGGAAATAGCACAGTGGCAGCATGCACAAGGACCTGTGTTTAGTCATCAGAAATGGAAAAAAAAAAGTTGTGGACCTATGAAAAATAATTGTCAAATTGAAAAAGAAATAAAATATTTAGAAATTATAAAACCTAGTCATTACTTAAGAATTAAAAGTATAGATGAAGTACTAAACTGACCCTGGTTTAGAGAACATTGGTGATCTCACAGAGGACCTGAAAGAATTTCACAGAATATAACAAAGAGATAGGAAATGAAAATCTAAAAAGAAAGGAAGTAAAATGTAATGAAATTGGATAGGTGTAGTAGAATCAAATTCAACATATATCTAGTAGGCATTGTGTTGTCAGGTTGTAGAACCTTTTACACATGGAACCTAGCTGGTAGATATTGCTGGGAGATACATGCCATAAGGGCAGGGATTATGGGTTCTTGCCATCCCTGTTCTAGTCAGAATCCCTCTCTCATGGTCCATCAAGATATGAGGAATCCCAATCATTTACTTCAGAAGGTCCTTTTCATGATGGACTCTGCCAAAATATATCCTTCTCCCCTGAAGTTGCTTCTTGTCAGGAATTTTGTAACAAGTATGGGAAATTGAACTAATCTAGCCACCAGATTTGAGGCCAAGAGCAATTTTAAAATTTCTATTACCATTTCTAATCGTTGTTATTATAGACAGTTGTATTTACTTTTCTGATTGTTAGACAAAATACATGACAAAATCAACTTAAGGAGGAAGGGTTTGTTCTTGCTCAAAGTTTGAGGGTATTGTCTATCATCACAGAAAAGGCATGGTGACAGGAGCTTGAGGTGTCTTATAACATTGCATCTGTAGTCAAGAAGGAGAGAAACAGAGAGAGGGGAGGGGGATGATACTGCTCAGTACATTTTCTTCTTACTATTCAATCTGGGACTCCATTGCACAGACTGGTGCTATCTGTAATTAGGGCAGATCCCCCCCACACCCCAGTTAATCTAATCTAGATACTCCCCTTACAGACATGCCAGGGGTCTTGTAGATGATTTTAGATCTTGTCAATTGACAATTGATATTAACCATCACATGTCTACTCTTGTCATCTTGACATTCAGAAATATCATGTTTAAGTCATCATGCCTATTTTATGATGCAAAAAAATGTGTTCAATTTCACCTTAAAGTCCCTAATATTGTTCCAAGGCTCAAAGTCCAAAGTATCCTCTAAAACTCTAAAGCAACTGCTTAACTAAGAAATTGTAAAATTAATAAATAGGTTACATATTTCAAGTATACCATTGCATAGAGTAAACATGAATGGGAATTCTGAAAAGGAGGGCATGGCAAGGAAAAATTGGACCAAATGTGAGACTGAAACTCTGAAGGGCAAACACCAAATCCCACAGAGCAATGTCTGGTATCTGAGGCTCTTGATGCAATTATCTTGTATCTAAAGGGTTTGGGTAGCTCCGCCCCTCCAGTTCTGCTGCCTACAGCACTCAAAGTCTCTCTTGTGGGCTGACTGTACTATGAATCTGCAAATTTCCTTGGTGTTATGTGTCATAGTCCTAGCATCTTCATCATGCTGAGGTCTCCATTGCAGTTTAAGCTTTACCTTCACCAATTTACAAAATATCCTCTTAGGGTCACTTTGCAGGGACTCCAATCCTGTCAAAATTGCTAGCCTCAGCTGCTCTCTGAAGCCATGGAGTAAAGCTCCATGAGTTCTCAGTCTTGCATCTTTCATAACTGCAAAACCAGTACCATGGATGATGCTGCCAGTTTGGGCTGCTAGCTTAAGATGGAACCTGGCTTCCTGGGACCACAGCTGCATCAGCCTCTGTGTACTGCCCCTGGAAACACTTCCATAGGGAGTAGTTTTTGAGCAAGGAACTCTTCAGTGGCATTCTCAGTTCAGGCTCTTTCCTTTCAAATGAGTCTGGATTTTCACAACATGAAGCCATTGATGATGGATAAGGTATTGTCCTCAGGTTATCTTTCTTATTGTCCTAGTGCAAAGCAGTAGGTTTCTCTCTAATGGTGCCAATATTTCTGGCAGTTATAGCTGCTTTCTCTGTCAACTTGTCTTCATCTGTAAAGTTGCCCTTGCTCTTTTCCTAATCAAACTGCACATTTTTTATATTGCTCTGCACCATTTGTTGCTTTTTTCACTGTAGACCTGGATAAGAGCAATGTGCCCTAACCATTTCTAGGTCTGAATGCTATCCTGTCTTAAGACTTTCTCTGCCAAACATTGTATGTTCATTACTTTTGAATTTAGCTTCTCCATATTCTCAGAACATGGAAAAACTACAGCAAGATTTTTTTTTTTTTGCCAAATTAAAATGCCAATAGCCTCTAGCCTAGTTTGTGATAGAGTCCTTGCTCCTCTCTGAAACTTCTTGAGCTAAGCCTTACATTCCACATTTTCTCATCCTTTTGGTCTTTCAAACTCATCAGGATAGTCAATTAAGCTCTTCTTACAGGATTCTCAGGCTTTTCCAAACTCTTCCACATTCTTCCCACAAACCAGTTCCAGAGGCCTACAAATCACTTGGCTGGGTTTATAACACCAGTGGACCCACGTCTTGGTAATCATTTGCTGTGGAGAGGAAGGCATGGTGGCAACAGCTTGAGTCAGGTAGTCATATTGTGTCCTGAATTGATTCAGGAAGCAGAGAGAGATGAATGTTGTTAATGTTCTCACTCTCTGTTTTTCTTTTTTTAATTCACTGAGATTCTAGCCCACGGAACATTAGCAGAGCTAGAGCTGTCCTTGCCATCATATCTTTCCTGCCATGATAGATGATACTGTCAAATTGTGAACCTCAATCTAATCTAGAAATTCCTTCACAGTCATGCCTAGAGATTTGTCTCCTTGGTGATTCTAATTCTATTCACACAATTGTGATTAACCATAACAGAAGGCTAATTTGATATGGAAAATAAATAAAAAGGCATAAGAAGTGGAAAAAATATGAGACAGAAGATATGACTAAATTTGAATTTCAAGAGAATCTGTTTCTAGAGAGTTTATTAAGGCTGTTATTTAATACAAATATTTACAAATTATTTATATTTATTTATTTTAAACTGTTTTTAACAACAAAAGTTGACTTAAAAATTGTTAAAATAACTTGTTTTTCATAAGCACAAAGCTAACAGTGTGCCCAACAATGTATCATAAATAAATTTAACATAATAAGTGATTTGTGTTAAACTAAGTTAATATATTAGAAGACTTAAGTAAATGGACAGTTATATCATGCAGTTGAATGGTATGATGGTTAATCTTCATGTCTACTTGAATTGGTGTGAAATCACCTAGGAAGCATCTCTGGGTATATCAGTGAGGACCTTTTCAAAGGTTTTACTGAGGAGGGAAGACATTCTCAGAATGAAATGGGCTGGGGTTCTAGACTGGCAATAAAGGAAAGAATTAGCTAAGCACCAGTATTCATGTCTCTCTCTGCTCTCCCACTATGGACTCAATGTTACTAGCTGCCTCATGATACTGCCACCACAGCTAGAGCTGCTATTGACACCATGCCTTTCCCACCACGATGGATTATACCCTCGAACTTTGAGCTAAAATAAACCCTTTAATTTGTAAGTTGCTTCTGTCAGGTTCTTTGTCACACAATGAGAAAAGTAATTAATATAGAAAATTGGTAACAAGGAGTAGGGCAATTGTTCCAGTAAAGTTGACAGTGGAGATTGTAGGTCTTTGGGATGGTTCATGGAAGGAATGTGGAAGAGTTTGAAGCTGTGGGCTAGAGAAGACCTAACATATATAGTAGAGCTTAATGGGGCATTCTGGTGGGAGTGTAGAAGACTAGAAAGCTGATAGAAAAGTAAATAGTAGGATATTCACTAGATTTCAGAGGGAAACAAGGACTCTGTCAGGCTGGGCTAGATGATCTTTCTGACAAAACATCTGGCTGCTTTCTGCCCTGGAAATCTGTGTGAAGATCAATTGAAAAGTGATGGACTAAGTTATTTGCTTAATTAAAAGGTGATGGACTAAGTTGTTTGGTGAAGGGAAATTCAAGGCAGCAAAACATCAAGGCTCTAGTGTGGTTATGCTTATTGTGCTTAGATACCCAGTGACAGAAAACAGAAACATGAAAAATGTTTGGAGAAGAAAGGAGCATGAGTGATCTTGAAGACAAGGATGGCATGAAGACAGCAGCTGCAATCTTTAAAGAGGTAATTGTCATTAAAGAGAAGCTTTCCATTCTGAGTTGAAATAATAGAAAATGTGCCCTGAGGGCAAGGCTTATCAATGGCCCCAATTTGTGAAGATGCTAATTACAATGAATGAGAGAGCCTGGTTGAGAGTGCCACTCACATGGGGTTTCCTAATGAAGAACAACTACCTAGGGAAGTATTTTTCTCATGCTCAGCCACTAAGGTGCACCCAGGCTACTACAGCTAGGGCAGAAGGGGGCCAGACTAAATTTGTTGCTGGTAGCAGAACTTGGCAACATTGTCTAAGATGGTTTTATAAGCATGCAAAATATAAGAGTTATAAGATAATAGAGGCTTTCACCAAAGTTCTCAAAAGCTGTTGGCATCAACCAGTTGGGACAGATTTGGATTCCTTCTAAGGAGGCATGAAAAAAGTGAAGCCTAAGGTGTAATGCAGACCCCATGATGTTGGATATTCCAGGACTGTGGGATATCTTACAAGGAAGGCTGCAGATAGAGTGGAGCTGGCACACGAAAGGGGCTATGTGTACTGTATATGGCAGAGCTGGAGTGGCAGGCATGTCCAAAGTCATTGGAATCCAGATGATTCCAACATAAGCCCCAGATGCTAGTTACAGACTTGTAGGATTTGTTGTTTGCTTTGCTGGATTTTAGTCTTATTTTAGGCCAATTTACTTTGCTGTGTCTCCATTCTTCCCCTTTGAAATGGGAATATTTATGTGCCATTGTATATTAGAAGTATGTATCTAGATTTTTGATTTAATAAATAGACCTCACAGTTAGGAATTTGTGTTCCAGAAGAGACTTTGAAGTTTCAAACAGTTTGGGGATGGTTATAGACTGTGGACTTTATGAATGTTGGGGCTGATTCCATACTAGGAGTCCAGTGGCCATCTGGACTATGCCCTTTTGTCCTGCATAGCAGGAGGAAGGGGGAAAGTGTTCTCGGATGAAGGGCTGACCTCATGCTATGGATGAAGTCCAAAAGCTTCTCAAGGATTTTCCCATACAAGTTACACTGTTTTTTGTTTGCTAAATTTAAGTTGCAATGCTTTTGTTTTAGGACATGATACTCTTGTTTAAGTTCTTACTAAATCCCCAATCTACACTAAGATGACAGACAAACAAGTTATTGTATTGTAACGTACCTTTCATATGTAAGTTTGTTAATCATTTCTTTTATGCTTCTTAATAAAAGCACTGTCTGGGGCTGAGAGGAAGAGGCATTACCTGATAATGTTCTCTGCTTAGCCAGCCTTTCTGCTCTAAGTCTGATGTATCGTCAGTGAACAGGGGCCAGTTCTCTTGCTTGTGCTATCCAAGACAAGTGTGCTAAAACCGACACATTTGAAGTTTCATGACCTAAATACATTTTATATCATGAGATGAGCCTTGAGAATAAGGGTAAAATGTTGTGGCTTAAAAGTGACATATTTTCAGCTAGAAAGATGTCTTAGGCAGTTAAGGCACTTACCTGAAAAGTCAAGGACCCACATTTGATTCCCCAGTACCTACATAAAGCCAGATGCACAAGGTGGCACATGTGTTTGGAGTTTGTTTGCAGTGGCTAGAGGCCCTGGCATGACCCTTTTATCTCTCTCTATATCTGCCTCTTTCTCTCAAATAAATTAATAAAACATTTTTTAAAAAGTGATATATTTGGGTGTCAAGTTGACAAGAGGAGGACTTGTGATAGTTAATTTTCACTGTCAAGTTCACTGGATTTAGAATTACTTAGGAAACATCTTTGGGCATGTCTGTGAGGACTTTCCAAAAGAGGTTTACCTGAGGCAGGAAGACCCACCATGAATGTGAGAGGCACCTTCCCATGGTATTGAATAAATGAAAAATGGAGAAAGTAGGTGAAGCACAAGCATCCATCCCTACCAGAGGAAGTGTGTTGATGTGGGTGGGCTTATGGGTATCATGGTGCTTTGATTCATGTGTCCCACATGAACTCATGTGTTCTCAATGCTTGGTCCCCAGATCATGGCAATTTGGGAATTGGAGCCTCCTGGAGGAAGGCTTATGGGTTTATTGCCAGTTTCGCCTTGCCAGTTTGACACACTCTCCTGCTGCTGTTGTCCACCTGAAGTTGGCCAGCAGGTAAGATTACCTGTTTATGTCACATTTTTCCCTGACATGAAGTTTCTTTTGAGTCTGTAAGCCAAAACAAATACTTTCCTCCCTCATGCTGCTTTTGGTTGGGTATTTTGTGCCAGCAACATAAAGTTTGCTGCAGTCATAAAATTGGTACTGAGAAGTGAGGTTGTTTCTGCTAGAAACCTGACTGTGTAGCTTTTGACTTTTTGGAACTAATTTATGGGAGGAATGTGGCTGTGTTGAAACCTTGGCCTAAGAGACACCTTGGGCTGTCAGTGCAGCTTGATGGTCAGAGTTGAGTGACTGAAATGTAGTAAGAACTATGGACTGTGAGGCTTGGCTTATGAGGGGAAGAGAAAATTTTGTTAGGACTTGTCTAGAAGCAGTTGTGTGAGAGGTTTTCTGTTTTACCTGTGTCCTGAGAAATTGTGCAAGGTTGTGTTGTGTAGAACTGTACTTGTGTGAGCAGAAGGACATGGCACAGAAAGAAACAAAAGCTTTGGGTTAAAGACAACAGCTCTGTTCTGCTGCCACTGTGTGAAAGAGTACAACTATTGAGATTGGGCTGGCTGATCTGCATTGGGCCTGCAAGAGTTATGTGTATTCTTTTGAAGGTAAGAGTCTGAATGCTGAAGGAGTATCCTGCTCTTCAAAATTGGCTTTATTCTTCCCTGGATTAAACTAGGTTGTAGCCCACCTGGTACTATTGAGTAAAACAAATACAGGAAAGAGGATCATTGGATGTGCAACATGGTTTTGCTTTTTGGAAATGGCTATGGGTAATGTGAAGACTTGTTGGGGGCCCTATGTGAAGGCCTGATGGAGACATGAGTATAAACTGTGGGTTGCAGTGGAGACCCAGTGGAGATGCTAGAACTATGGGATGGCTGCCAAGGAGAGCTGGATTGGGATTGTTCCCCAAGCTGTGAGAAGTCTAGCTGGAGGGGCAGAACTTCAGAGACTGGTTATAGAAGCTGGACTTGGAGCTATGGGGCTTCATTATTTGCCCTGTTTGTTTTAGATATTGTATTGGTCCAATTCTTCCTTGTTATGCCCAGTGCCATTTTTAGTAAGGTGAATGTTTATTCTGTACCATTATGGTTTTTTATTCTATTTTATAGGCTAACAGTTAAAAGATCTTGTACTATAAGGATAGTTGAGTAGCACTGAAATTTTTTTTTTTTTTTTTGTGGTGCTATGTATTGAACTTGGGTCCTTATACATGCTAGCATGCTAGGAATTAAGCTATATCCTTAGTCTGGATTTTTGTTGTTGTTTTTTATTTATTTATTTTTTTGGTTTTCAAGGTAGAGTCTCACTCTAGCTCAGGCTGACCTGGAATTCATTATGTAGTCTCAGGATGTCCTTGAACTCATGGCGATCCTCCTACCTCTGCATCCCAAGTGCTGGGATTAAAAGCATGTGCCACCATGCCTGGATCTGTTTTTTTTTTTTTTTCCTTTCTTTTTAAAAATCTGAGTCAGAGTATGAAGTATCATGGGCCAATCTTTCAGCTTCAGACCCCCAAGTCCCAGGATTACGGCATATGATATGCCATGTCCAGCCATATGCCACTTATCTTTAATACATAGGTGATTTTTGAAAGTTTGAATAATGTATTGTCTATGAAGGAGGGGGTGTTTGGGAAAGTGAAAATCTAAATCCTCCTCTTATTATCTATGTGCTGATGATAAAATCTGGAAGTGTAGTTGTGCATTTGTGATTCTATTGGTATTTGGGTGGCTAAGCATGGTTAAATGACACCTTTCAATGGTTCAGATTTTTAGAAGGTACTTCCTGCAAATAACCTTTGAGGCAAAAGTAAGATCCTTAAAGAAGTTTGTGTTAGATTATCTTTAGAATATGTAAGCCCTTCTAGTTCTCCTGTCCCTATTCCCTCAAAGAAGAAAAAGGAAGAAGGTTAGAGCCAAGAAACGTCTTTCCCTTCCTAGAGCCAGTACTGTGGTCTCTGGTTATCTGAACAGGCACAGCCATGGTTGCTGAAAAGGAAACTCATGATCGAGGAGAAATGTAAACATCTGACTGCAATAAACTATAATTCTATGTTATAAAAGCTGGATGAAACCTTACAAGTCTCTAGTTTAACCTTTTAATTTTTTCCTGTGGCAGAGATAATTAAAACTTTGTCTAAAGGCACAATCAGCTCAAAATTTTTTTTTCTGATTTATCATGACAATCATGACAGTCAAATAATTTGTATAGAAACAGCCATAGAGAAAATTTTATGTGGAGTATTAACCTCTTGTTACATTCTGCTAAATATCAATCATAAAAAGCCAAACTTTAGAAGCCCAGCTTATGTCTTATGCCATCATGAATATTTTAAATATTCCATACTTGAAATTTAAATGCCAAACTATGTAGGTTTCAGAGCCAAATGTAGCTTAAATGGAAAAGGACTGTACTATTTATAACCTACATAACACCATGCAAAACCTTATTTTCCTAAAAGTTAAGTGTGGAAACTGGTATGAAAGAGTGTTTCATTTGATTTATAAGCTTTAAGAGATTAAAAATAAGTTACCCTCAAACTAAGGCTTACTACACAATATTTGATGTCTTTATCTGGCTGTATGAACTTTCTCTTTACATACACTGCATTTCATTGTGGTTAGTCTATGATTGGTACTCTTGAAAATTATTTTTATTTATTTGCAAGCTGAGAGAAAGAGGAGAGAGAGGGAGAGAGAGAGAGAATGAACAAACATGCCAGGGACTCTTGCCACTGTAAAAAACAAAAACTCCACATACATGTCCTAATTTGTCCATCTAGCTTTAAGAGGATACTGGGTATTAAAACCCAGGCAGGCAGGTTCTGCAAGAAAGCACACTTAAAAAATTTCTCTCCATATATTATAACAAATTATATTCTTTTATCCCCTTGCCCCTGGTCCCATTTCCCTGGGACCCTCCTCATTGAGATTATGGGATTCACTGTGGAGTCATGAAGGTCTCAGTCAGTAGTATGGGGTAGTGGGAGACTGTGCCTTAGGGTATTCCTACCCACTCTGTAGCTTTTATAGTCTTTCCACCCCCTCTTCTGTAATGTTCCCTGAACGATGGCAGGTCTGATAGCAATCTGATTTAGTACTGAGTTTTTTGTAGCCTCTGGATTTCTGCTTTGATAGGTTTTGATTGATTACTGTGTGTGCCGCCATCACCCTGCAGCTGATTGTCAGGCTAGCAGTAAGAGTAGTGTTCTTGGCACTGTTTCCATTGCAAACTCTCCTGGGACCTGGCAGATGTGGAAGCCGTAGGGCCTTACCATTCACCTCTGGTGGGTAATCAAGTGCTCTGACAGAAGTCTGTCTTCTTTTGGGAAACCTTGTAGGTCTGTCTGATCAACAGCTCATTGTGGGTGTTAACCACATCCTGGTACTGGGAGTTACAGGCCAGTGCCAAGGGAAAAGAAAGAGGAAAAAGAAAGAAAATAGAAAAAACAAAACAAAGAAACAGGAGAAATTTAAGGTTAAGCTTCATCTTACCCTCTCCAGGGCCCTTTGATTCAGGTGCTCCCTCAAAGGTCCTATTGAGGGTTCAACCTTTTAGTCTATCTTACAGGATAAAGGATTCTGTGGTACCAGTTTCATTTGAGTTAAGTTTTGAGTCTCCCCCATCCTTTCCCTCCCCTCAAGCCCTACCATTTCTATTGTCTAGGCCTTGAGATACCTATCAGGTATGTCTGCAACTCAGGCTGATCCAGGTTAGAAACCACACATGAGTGAGACCATGTGACAATTGTCTATCTGTGATTGTGTGTATTACCTGAGTATGATCTGTTCCAAGTTTGACCAATTTTTACAAATTTCATTGTGTCATTTTTTTCTTGCTGCTGAGTAGAATTCCATTGTGTAGATATACCACATCTTAGTTATTCATTTCTCCAATCATGGGCACCTGGGTTGATTCCAGTTCTTAACTATTATGAATTGAGCAGCTATAAACATGGTGGAGCAAATATCTCTGAACTGAGGCATGGAGCTTTTTTTAAAAAAATTTACATTCATGTTGGTGCCTCCGGTGGCCTCCTTCCTGACCTCTCCTTTCCTAAGGGACCCTCCTCATTGGGGAATGTGGGTCATGCATTATGGGGGTAGCCAACAGTTATGGGGGAGAGGCAAAGTTTCTGTGCATAATGACCCAGCTTGTGGCTCTAACACTCTTTCTGTCCCCTATTCCATGAATTTCCCTGAGCCACATTGGGTTCATTTCAGTTATACTTCAGTGACAAGGTCTTGGGAGCCTCTGTGTCTCTGGATATCTGGCTTAGTAGGAGTTGAATGTCCTCTGGGTTTATCTCCTTCAGCCTTGTTCTGGTGTCCGGTTCACCAAGAAAGCTGCACTCTTGCCCATTTCCCCCATTACTCTATGGTTTTAGCTGGGGCCCTAGTGAGGTGCAATAGGCTGATCCTCCCTTCAGGTTCCTCGTCCATCTGAAAAAGAGAAGCAAATTCTCCAACAGAGAGAGAAGTTAGTACCAGATACATGGAATGGCCATAGTTATTTTAGAGAGAATTTTTTTATGCATAGGCCCTCTTCTAGCCCACATTTGGTGGGAGCTTGATATTGGAGAATGGGCCCATTTTTTGTATATGGTTTTAACTTATTTCCCAGTTCCAGCTATGAGTTCCATTCCAGTGAGTGGATAGGCATGGAGCTCTTAGGGCAAATGCTCAGTAAGGAAATTACTGGGTCTGTTGGTAACTCTATATTCAACCTCTGTACAAGTCACCATATTGATTTCCATACTGGTTGTAGCATCTTACATTCCCACCAACAGTGAATGAGGGTTCCTACTTCTTCATATCCTCACCAACATTTGTTTTCATTTGACTGTTTAATGTTTGCTATCCTTACTGGGGTAAGGTGGAGTCTCATAGTTGTTTTAATTTGCATTTCCCTGATGATTAGTGTAGCAGACAGCTTCAGGTTCGCTGAGATGAACTTCCAGACAAGGCACAGTTATGGAGGAAGGGATATTATTTATTGAAGCTTACAGATCCAGGGGAAGTTCCATAAAGGCAGGAGAAACGGCCTGCTCTCCACAGGGCCAAACAGAGAGAGCAAAAGCCAACCAGCCACCACAGCACACAGAGCAAAACTACAGCCAAAAGGTCACACAGCACACTTCAGGAACTCCTGCAAGGCACATTTGCATATCTTTACAATGGAATCTCAAACCATCACCACACCTTAAGACCGGGCCCTCAGTGACTTTGCCTCTAGCAAGGTGATTGCAGATGCAAACTATAACTAATAAAACGTTGAATATATTGGGGGACATATATTCAAACTACCACATTCCGCCCCTGGCCCCCAATATATTTAGCTCCTGGCCCCCAATAGATTTATAACTATCACACATTGTAAATTGTACTCAGTCCAATTTCAAAGGTTCTCACAGTCTTGATCAACTTAAGATAGTGAGTCCTGTAAAATCAAACAAGTTAAATACTTTCAACATGTAAAGGCACAGAGTAAACATTTTAACTGGTATAAGGCATAGCAAAGAGAGACTAGAATAATGCAAACTCAACCACCATCAGCAGTCATCAAACTTCTGCAGTTCAAGTTCAATATAACCAGAGACTGCCAGTCTCCAGTTTTTCCAATTCCGCCCCTCCAGCTGGGCAGAGTCTCCAGGGAAAACTTTCATCCCATGCCAACACTGCACTCCATGGTAGCCCTTTTGCACAGTCCTGGCATATCCAAAACATCTTCAGGTCTCCATGCAAACCATGGTCCATCTTCCAAAGGCTCTTCCAGCCTATTCCTGAGGGTCTTCATGCCCTGCCTCATGCTGCATCTCAGCAGCGGCTCCTGGAACCGTGTGCAATTCATGACCATTCTATGCATTTTTCATATTTCCAAAACTAATACCAGGTGTGCAGGACACAGCCACATTCTTAATCCAGGGACAAAACAAATCATAGCCTTGAAAAGCAGGTTCCTTCTCCAGTCAACTCTTTCCAAAGAGTTTGCATTTCTAACAGTCTTTCCTCAGGCATCCTCTCCATTGTTTTAATGTAAATCAAGTCAGGCCACCTTCCTTCCACCTTCCTTAAGATTGCTAATGTGTTTGACAATAGCAGCTAAACCAGTCTCAGTGCCTCTGCTTTTAACTTGCTTGAGGTTTTCCAACTTAAAATCTTAAAATCTCAGTCCGATATCTTCAGCCAAGCACATCAGTCCATTACAAATTTAACCTTGATCAAACTTTCTGGGCCTGGATAGCGGAACGTAGCCATCCCTTATGCCAGTAGCCCAGTTCCAACAAAGTCCTCTGCAGTCTTTCCTTCCCCTTAGAAAGCTCATAAGCCAAGCCTCGAAGTTCAATACTGTCTGCACTTAGCATTCTCAAACTCTCATCAGAATAGTCCATAAAACTTGGCTTACCACTCCAGAAGGCACCTTCAGTTGCAAGCACCAAGTCCATGCCCATTCCTCCAAAACAAAGGTTCCAAAAGACGAATATCCACACGGTCAGGTTCATCTCACCCCACACTCCTCGGTACCACTTTACTGTAGCAGACAGCTTCAGGTTTGCTGAGATGAACTTCCAGACCAGGCACAGTTATGGAGGAAGGGATATTATTTATTGAAGCTTACAGATCCAGGGGAAGTTCCATAAAGGCAGGAGAAATGGCCTGCTCTCCACAGGGCCAAACAGAGAGAGCAAAAGCCAACCAGCCACCACAGCACACAGAGCAAAACTACAGCCAAAAGGTCACACAGCACACTTCAGGAACTCCTGCTAGGCACATTTGCATATCTTTACAATGGAATCTCAAACCATCACCACACCTTAAGACCGGGCCCCCACTGACCTTGCCTCTAGCAAGGTGATTGCAGATGCAAACTATAACTAATAAAACATTGAATATATTGGGGGACATATATTCAAACTACCACAATTAGGGATGTTGAGAATTTTCTTAAGTGTGTGTTTTCCATTTGCATTTCTTCCTCTGAGAACTTCCTATTCAGATCTGTGCCCCATTTGGTGAATGGGTTTGATTTTTTTATTGTTTAGGTTTTTGAGTTCTTTGTAGATTCTAGAAATTAGGCCTTTGTCAGTTGTATAGGTGGCAAATTTTTTCTCCCATTCTGTGGGTAATCTATTGGTTCTGCTTATTATATGTCTGTCTGTGGAAAACCTTTTCAGCTTCATGAGATCCCATTGGTTGATTGATTGTTTAAGTTACTAAGCTACTGAGGTTTTATTCAGAAAGTCTTTCTCCACTCCTATATGTGACATTCCTCCTATTTTTTCTACCAGTAGTAGAAAAGTTTCAGGTCTTATATTGAGGACTTTGATCCATGTGGATTTCATTTTTGTGCATAATGAGGTGTTGAGGTCTAGTTTCATTTTTCTGCATATGGTTATCCTGTTTGTCCAGCACCATTTGTTGAAGATGCTGTCTTTTCTCCAGTCTATATTGTTGGGGCCTTTGTTGAAAATCAAGTAGCTGTAATTATTTGACCTAAAGTCTGGATCCTCAATTCTGTTCCATTGTTCTATATTCCTGTTTTTGTTCCAGTACCATGCTGTTTTACTTGCTATGGCTTTGTATTATAGCTTTATATCAGGTATAGTGATATCTCTAGAGGTGTTTCTTTTGCTAAGGATATGCTTGGATATTCAAGGCCTGGTGCCATTCCATATGAATTTTGAAATCATTTTTTCTATCTCTGTGATGAATGATGCTGGGATTGGTATTGCATTAAATCTGTATATTGCTTTTGGTAGGGTTGCCATTTTCACAATATTACTTCTGCCTATCCAGGAGCATGGTAGGTCTTTCCATCTTCTCAAGTCCTCCTCAATTTCTTTCTTGAGTGTTTTTATGTTTTCATTATATGTGTCTTTCACATCCTTGGTTATCGTTATTCCAGGTTTTTTTATGCTATTGAAAATGGAATAGTGTTGCTAATTGCTTTCTCTGTATCTTAGTCCTTTGCATATAGAAAGGCTATTGATTTTTGTGTGTTGATTATGTATCCTGCTAGTTTGTTGAAGGAATTAATCACCTTTAGGAGTTTTGAGATCTTGGGTCACTTATGTATAGGATCATGTCATCTGCAAATAGGGCTTACTTGACTTCTTCCTTTCTAATTTGTATCCATTTTATTTCTTTCTCCTGTCTTATTGTTTGGACTGGGACTGCCAATACTATGTTGAGCAGAGGTGAGAGTGGGCACCCTTGTCTTGTTCCTGATCTCAATGGGAATTCTTTGAGTCTTTTCCCATTAAGTATTATTTGGGCTTTAGGTGCTTTATATATGGCCTTTATTATGTTGAGATATAAACCATCCATGCCTATTCTCACCAATGTTTTGATCATGAAGTGATGTTGCATTTTATTGAAGGCCTTTTCTGTGTCTATTGATATGATCATGTGGTTTTTGTGATTAAGCTTACTTATGGAGTGCATTATATTGACAGATTTTTGTATGTTGAACCAACCCTCTATTCCTGGTATAAAGCCTACCTAATCAAGGTGGATATTGCATTTGATTTGTTGTTGCATTCAGTTTGTGAGGATTTTGTTTAGGGTCTTTATGTCTAAGTTCGTCAGGGAAATAGCACTATAGTTTTCTTTTCTTGTGGCACCTCTGTCTGATTTTGGTATTATGGTTACACTAGCTTCATAAACGGTGTTGGGGAGCTTGCCCTTTTCTCCAATTATGTGGGACAGTTTGAGGAAAATTGTTTCCAGTTCTTCCATGAAGGTTTGATAGAATGCTGAGATGCCATCTGATCCTGCACTCTTGGGGGAGGTTTTTGATTTCCTTTTCAATTTTGATGTCTGCAATAGGTTTGTTTAGGAGATTAATTTGCTCTGAGTTTAGTTTTCGTAGGTGTTATGTGTCCAGGAATTTATCCATTTCTTCCAGGTCATCCAGTTTTGTGGAGTAGAGGTTTTGGAAGTAAGTCCTGATGGTTCTTCCAATTGCACTTATGTCTGTTGTGATCTCTCTTTTTCCATTTCTAATTTTGTTAATTTCAAATGTCTCTTTTTTTACTTGATCAAATTGGCCAGGGGTTTATTAATATTGTTTATTTTTTAAAAGAACCAGCTCTTTGTTTCATCAATGTTCTTAATTTCTTAGTTTCCAATTCATTAATTTCTGCTCTGCTCTTGATTATTTCTTTCCCTGTGGAGCTTTTTGGGTTGGATTATTCTTGTTTTTACAATGCCCTTAGATGAATGGTTAGGTTATTTATTTGAGAGCTCTCTGTTTTTGTTATTAATGCACTTAGTGGTATGCATTTTCCCCTAAGGACTGTCTTCATTGTATCCTAGAAATTTTGGTAAGTTTTGTTCTCATTGTCATTCATTTCCATTGTGGTACTAGGCAACCTTGTTGGGGTTCCTTCCATACAATGTTTTGTGTTTTCCTTTTGTGCTGTGGTTTGCCCATCACAGTGTGGGAATCTTATTTACTTCAGAAAGAGGCTGTATTTTACCCTTGAAGTGTCTTCAGGAATTTTTCCCTTTTATGTTTAACTAGATTAGGCTTTTGATGGCATAGGGGCCTATCTGCTCATGTGAGAGGAGTCTTTTTGGCCCTGGTGGGGACCTGGACACCCAGTGGTGGGGAGAGGAGATGGAAGATGGTACCACCCAATGGCAGATGGCAGGACAGGGAAAGGGGATGGCACAGACCTTGTGGCATGGTGGGGTGGGGACCTGGTGGCAAGGAGAGGGAGGAAAGGATGGAGAGAGGAGATTCAGTCAGTGGGAGGAAAGGTGAGAGGAACTTGGGCCCCAATCAGTGGAGCATGCAGGTGGCACAGCAGAGAACTTGGTCTGCAATGCAGTGGCTGGGATGGGTGCTTGTAGGTTCTGGGGGACTAGTGGGCTATCCAAGAGCATGGAAATCAGCATATTCTCTACTGTGCCCCTCCATGCTCTCTCACTGGGGGTCTTCCAGGACCTGGTAACTCAGGATACCTACGGATTTTGCCTGGTATTATCCCAGGAGCTGAAGCGTGGTTAGGTGGACACCATCTTGAGTAGAAGCTCTGTTGTCATAACTTTTGTGTAATTTCCTGCCTGTTCCTACTCCCTATTCCTCCACATCCCTTCCCCCAATATTCTGCCCTCCCCTAAATTGTTAGGTAACTTCTCCTCTCTTCCTATTTATTCTCTTTACTGGTCTCATTCTAGCTTTGTGCCTATATTCCTGTGCTATCATTTGCACTATACTCATCTCTAGTTGATCCCAGTTAGGAACTGCAGATGAGACAGTACCTGCAGCATTTGTCTCTCTGTGCTGTGTAACCACTTAGAATGACTTTCCCTACTCTAACCATGTCCCTGAAAATTTTATTATTTCACTTTTCTTTATTGCTAGTAGAATTACATAGTGTATATGTACCACATGTTCATTATCCATTCATCAGTTGATGGGCATCTGTATTGATTCCAGTTCCCAGCTTTTGTGAACAGAACAGCCACAAACATGGCTGAGCAAGTATCTCTATAGAAAAGAGTAGAGTCTTTAAGGTATATGTCTAGAAGTCATATAGCTGGGTCAAATAGCAGATCTACTTTCATCTTTTTCAGGAGTCTCCATACTGATTTCCATAGTGGTTGTACAAGTTTGCACTCCCAACAGAAGTGGATAAAGGTTCCTTTTCCCCCACAGCCTTGACAGCATTTTTGTCATTCTATTTTTTTTTTTATTTTTATTGATTTTTAATCTTACATACCAAAAAAACCCCACCTGATATTTCCCTCCCCTCCCCCATTCCACTTTAGAACTCCAGTCTCCATCATATCCCCTCCCTTTCTCCATTAGTCTCTCTCCTAATTTGATGACATCATCTTTCTCTTCTATTTTGAGGGTCTTGCAAAGGTATTGCTAGGCACTGCAAGATCATGGATATTGAGGCCAATTTCTGTCTGGGCAGCTGCCAGTAAGAGGTCATATCCTTCCTTTGGCTCTTCCATTCTAAATGGTCCCTGAGCCACTGGAGGATGTGACAGAGGTGTTTCAGTGCTGGGCACTCCTCCATCCCTTCTTCTCAGCACTATGTTGCCTTTTGTGTCATCCCAGTGGTCATCACCATCTGAAAAGAGAAGCTTCTCTAGCCAGAAGTGAGAATAGCGTTTGTCATTCTATTTTTTGATGAATGCCATCCTGACTAGGGTGTGATGAAATCTGAGAGTTGTTTTGATTTGCATTTCTCTGATGACTAAAGATGTTAACCATCTCCTGAAGTGTGTAATGACCTTTTGTATTTCTTCTTTTTGAGAATTCTTTGTTCAAATCTCTGTTCCATTTTTTGATTGGGTTGTTTGATTTTTTTTTTTTTTTTTTTTACAGTTTAGGTTTTTGAGTTCTTTGCAGATTCTAGATATTAGAACTTTGTTGGAGGTATGGCTGCTGAAGATTTTTTCCCATTTAGTGGGATGTCTATTGACCTGTTGATGGTTTGCTTGTCTGTACTTTTTAGTTTCAAGAGATTCCAGTGGTTGAGTATCGATCTAATTTTCTGTACTACTGGGATCTTATTCAGTAAAGCTTTCCTATGCTTGTATTGTGGAGTGTACTCCTTTTTTTTCTTCTAGTTGTTTTATAGTTTCAGATCTCATATTGGGGTCCTTAATCCATTTAAACTTGACTTTTGTGCAGGCTGAGATAAGGGAGTTTAATTTCATTTTTCTACATGTGGTTATACAATTTTTCCAGGACCATTTGTTGAAGATGCTGTCTTTTCTTCAGTGTGTATTTTGGCCCCCTTGTCAAAAATGAGGTAGCTGTATTTACTTACATTTAGAGATTGGTCTTCTGTTCTATTCCATTGATCTGTATGTCTGTTTTTTTTTTTTCAGTACCATGCTGTTTTAATTACTATGGCTTTTTAGTATGTCTTGAAATCAGGTATGGTGATACATCCAGATGTATTTCTTTTGTTGAAGATATTTTTGGCTATCTGAGGCCTTTTGTTCTTCCATATGAATTTTGAGATTATTTTTTCTATCTCTGGGAAGAACGTTGCTGGAATTTTTATTGCCATTTCATTGAATATGTATAATGGTTTTGGTAGGATGGCCATTTTTATAATATTGATTCTTCCAATCCAAGAGCTTGGGAGATCTTTCCATCTTCTCATATCATCCTCAATTTCTTTCTTCAGTGTTTTTATGTTCTCTTTGTACAGGTCTTTCACTTCCTTGGTTAGTGATATCCCAAGGTATTTAAGTTATTTTGTGGCTATTGAAAATGTGACAGTGTTACTTATATCTTTCTCGATATGTTTATTTTTGGCATATAGGAAGGCTACTCGTTTTTTTGGTATTGGTTTTGTATCCTGCTATTTTACTATTTATCCCTAGTTATCCCTTTTAGAAGATTTTAGGGGATTCTATTGGGTCACTTATATATAAAATCATGTCATCTGCATACAAGGCTAGTTTGAATTTTTCTTTACCAATTGGTTTCCCTTTTGTTTCTCTTGTCCTATTGCTTGAGCTAAAATGTCAATTATTATGTTGAAAAGCAATGGTGAGAGTGGGCACCTCATTTTTTTCCTGGACATTAGGGGAATACTTCAAGTTTCCCCCCCTTTAATGTGATTTGAGCCTTAGGTGCTTAATATCCTTTTTTTGTGTTGAGACATAATCTCTCCATACTCCACGCCAAGTCTCTCCAGTGTTTTGGTCATGAAGGGGTGTTGTATTTTGTTGAAGGCTTTTTTATGCATCTACTCAAATAGTCATCTGATTCTTGTGTTTATGTATGTGGTGAATTGTATTTATTTATTTCTGTATGTTGAACCATCCTGCATCCCTGAGATGAAACCTACTTGATCAAGGCGGATGATGCTTTTGTTGTGTTCTTGAATTAGGATTGTAAGAATTTTATTAAGCATTTTTTGCATGTAAATTCATTAGGGATATCAGTATATAATTTTTTTCCTTGGGTATCTGTCTGGGTTAGATATTAGAGTAATGCTGGCTTCATAGAAGCAGTTTGGGAGCATTCCTTCTTTTTCAGTTGTGGGAATCAATTTCAGCAGTGGTTTTCGTTTTGATTAAAGGCTTGGTAGAACTCATCAGTGAATCCATCAGGGCCTAGACTGTTTTTTTTGGTTGGGAAAATTTTAATTTTTCAATTTCATTAAATGTAACAGGAATAATAAGTCTTATCTGTACTGGTTTTTGTTTTGATGGGGGATAAAAGTCAAGGAATTTATCCATTTCATCAAGGTTTCCACTTTTGAGGAATATAATTTTTTGAAATATGTCCTGATAATTATTCCAATTTCATTGGTATCAGTTGTGATGTCTTCATTTTCATCTTATTTTTTTTTTTTTTTTTTGAGGTTGGGTCTTGTTCTAGCCCACGCAGACCTGGAATTAACTATGTAGTCTCAGACTGGCCTCAGATTCACAGCAATCCTCCTAACTATGGCTTATTGATTTGAGTCTTCTCTTTTTTCTTTTTATCAAAATTGCCAGTGTTTTATCAATCTTATTTATTTTTTCAAAGAACCATCTCTTTGTCAAATTTTAAAATTGTTTTCTTTGTTTACAACTTGTTGATATCAGCTTTGAGGTTCAATTTTCTTTCCATCTGGTACTTTAGGACTTGGACTATTCTTGTCTTTCCAGTACCTTCAAATGGATTTTTTAAGTTGTTTATTTGCGTTCTCTCTGTTTTTGTAATGTAGGCATTTATTGATATAAACTTCCATCTTAGAACTTCCTTCATAAGTTTTGGTATGTTGTGTTATCATTGTCATTTAGTTCAATAAATTTATGGATGTACTTCAACAACCCATTCATTGCTTAATAGTGAGTTGTTCAGTCTCCAGGAGTTGGTGTGTTTTCTGTTGTTCCTGATTTCTAATTTTAATGCATTGTGGTCAGATATAATACAGGAAATTATGTCAATTTTTCTGAATTTGTGGCAACATACTTTATGCCCTAATACATGGTCTATTTTAGAGTAGGTTCCATGAGCTGCTGGGAAAAATGTGTATTCAGTATAATTAGAATAGAATGTTGTGTAGATATCTGTTACATCCATTTGACTTATGGTGTTGTTTTATTCCATTGTTTTTCTGTTTATGAGGCCATTTATGTTTAGAGTTATAATTGTGAGGTATGAGTTAATCCCTGTCATGTTGAAGGTTTGTGGAGTTTGGTGTTTTCTTGGTCTTTGCATGCTTTTATGTTCATTCTAGTTTTGATTCTTTTTCTCTCCTCATGTGCATCTTGGTTTATCTTCTAAGTGTGGACTATTCCATACAGTATTCTCTGTAGGGCTGGTTCAGTGCTCATGTAATAATACAGCTGTTTTATATTGTGAAAGGTTTTTCTTTTAACTTTTATTATGAGGGATGATTTTTCTAGGCACATGGCTGGCAGCCATGATCTTCTGGAATACTTTTTGGAATACTCCATTCCAAGCTCTTCTGACTTTCAGTGTTAACATTGAAAAATCTGAGGTAATTCTGATAGGTTTACCTCTGTATTTTATGAGCTGTTTTTCCTCTAACAGCTTTTAGTACTCTCTCCTTGTTTTTGGTTTTCAGTGGTTTGTGTATATGTGACATAGGATGTCTCTTCTCTAGTCCTGTATATTTGGTGGTTTATGTGAATCCTGTACCTGGACTGTCCTCTCTTTCATAAGGTTGGGAAATTTTTTTCAATAATTTTGTTGATGATATTCTCTATCCCCTTGGCTTTTATTTCTGCCCCTTCCTATATACCTATGATCTGAATATTTGTTCTTTTTAAGATACCCCAAAGTTCCCTCATGTTCTGTTTGCACATTTTTTGTTTTGTTTTGTTTTGTTTTTTGAGGTAGGCTTTCATTCTAGTTCAGGCTGACCTGGAATTCACTCTGTATTCTGAGGGTGGCTTCAACTCATGGTGATCCTCCTACCTCTGCCTCCCGAGTGCTGGGATTAAAGGTGTGCGCCACCACCCCCGGATATTTTGCACATTGTTTTTTGAACTTGACATTGTTTTTGGAGTCCTGGTCTAATTCTTTTATATTGTCCTCAAGTTCTGAAAATCTGTCTTCCATGTGGTCTATTCTGTTGGTTTTCTATTATTTTTCTCATTTCTCATTTCTGTTTTCTGTTATTTTTTTCCCAGAATTTCCATCTCTTGTTTGAATTCCATTTTCGTTTCTTGACTTGACTTTTTTATTGTCTCTTAGAGTTCATTCCTGCATTTGGATATATCCTCTTTGACCTTATTCCATTGGCCTATTAACTCATTTATTTATTGATTCTTTAGTTTTCTGTTGATCTCTTTTTAAAATTAACTTGTTGATTTTTTTTAATAAAAGTGTTGCATACATAGAATTCCTCTCCTCTGCCTAAATTTTGCTGAGAGTCTTTGGTGGGGATATTGGTATTCATTGTGGGGACCAAGTGGCCTCAGTCAATCTATGCAGGAATGGGGGAAACATGGTATCTCAGGCTATTCCCACTCACCACAAGTCTCTTACAATCTTTCCACCCCCTGTGCTATGATGCTCCCTGAGCATTGGTGGGCAAGATAGAAATATGACTGAGTATTGCTTTCTCTGTAGACTCTGGATCTCTGTTTTTATGAGACTTGAGTGACTACAGTGTTTGTTTCCATTTCCCTGGAACTGGTTTTCAGGCCAGCTATGAGAGCAGTATTCATTTCTCTACTCCTGTAATGACTGCTGGGCCAGGGCAGATATGGTGGTGGTAACTCATCTCTTGGTAGACAGTCGCCTCTCTCTTCTTGATGAATTGATGTAGCCTTATTCTCCCATCTGTAAAATAGAACAGATTCTCCCACTAAAAATGAGAACAGTGTGAATAAAAGGGGATAAGCCTAGTCATTAGAAAGGTATATTTATGTGTATATCCATTCTTCTTAGTTAGAGAGGAGTGAAGCTCTCTCTGGAACCTATTGAATTCCTGTTGTAGGGAATCAGGCTTGGTTCCCAGAGGCAGATATGAGTTAACCCTCACTGAATGGAGCTCATGCTCAATCCATGAGCAGCTAGTTACATACACTGGCCATGTGCCACTATTGCATAATTCTATGCTTCTTGCTCAGCTGGTTGATTTTGGAACTACCAGAATCTCCTGCTTAATCAATCCATTGGTAACTGTTATTCTCCAGCTACTCTAATAGCACTTTCTAGCACTATGAGGGCTAGCCAAGAGGGAACTGGATTCCCAATCAGTTCCAGCATAATCAATTGATGTCCTATGGCTGAAGGCTATGGTGTCTTCAGCAATAGGGAGTTTTCTTTTAGCTCTTGCAGAAAACCAAGTGTTTGGCAATAGCCTGCATTATTTGGGGGACCTCATGTCTGTCTCCCTGAACAACAGCTTACTGTGTGGGGGAACCCAAAACTGGCCCTGGGAATTACCAGCCAGTACCAATGGTTTTGGGATAATGCATTGGGATAATGCTCTTCTGTTTGCATTCCCTTTCCCTTTGTTGAGGGTAATAATGACTTGGAGAGTGATATCCTGGAAGAAGGCTTCTATGGGATTGATTCATGTTGCTATTAGTTTTGTGTACCCTACATACACCTCCTTCCTTTACCCCCTAGGATTCTCCCTTTCCTTTCCTTTCCTTTCCTTTCCTTTCCTTTCCTTTCCTTTCCTTTCCTTTCCTTTCCTTTCCTTTCCTTTCCTTTCCTTTCCTTTCCTTTCCTTCCTCTTCCTCTTCCCTTCCCTTCCCTTCCCTTCCCTTCCCTTCCTCTTCCCTTCCCTTCCCTTCCTTTCCTTTCCTTTCTTTCTTTCTTTCTTTCTTTCTTTCTTTCTTTCTTTCTTCTTTCTTCTTTCTGCTGATCATTGACATGTTGTCCAGTAGCCCTTACTCCCTTCCTTCACTCTTTCTCCCCTTTCCTATGTTCATTCTACTGCCATGACCATATTTTAGAATTTATTATGGTTAACAATTAGCTGATACTGGACCACGTTAGGAACTGCATATAAAACAGGTCAATATGGCATCTGCCTTACCACACCATTAAGGTTCATTGGGGTCTTTAGGGGTTTGAAGATTCATCTAGTAGACCTCCAGTAGGAGGGCATGGAGGAGCATAGTAGGGAATCCACTGATTCCCACACTCTTGGGTAGTCCACCAGTCCCACAGTCTCCTCAAGCAGTCTTCCTAGCTGCAGTCACAGCCACAAGTTCCTCCTTCACTAACTGCAGGCTAAGTGGACCCAAGCCAGCAGGCTAGCATTTCCCCCACCATATACTTTCCCACCACTGCTGAGCTCCATGTACCAATGCCATCCCACTTGCCACCACCTCCCTCCATGCACAGACCCAGACCATCAGGCTAGTGTTCCACCTGCCCTAGGTTTTCCCACCACTGCAGAGATCCATGTGCAACCGCCTTAATCACCCACCACCCCAACCTGCCCAGACCCAGGCCAACAGGCTATTCTTCACCCCTCCCTCCCTTTTCCCACCACCCCACTAGGAGCACTACCAATCATCCCCTTGCATGTCACCTGACCTGCAGCACTCCCATATTCCTGCCCTGCCTTGTCACAGGGTTCAGCAGTCCCTTCTACCCCTGATACATGATCCCAGTGGATCCACTTACCTATCCCCTCACCCCTTAGCACCATGGAACCACCACACTTTCCCATCCTTCCTTCCTCTGCAGCCCAGCTGCAACACCAGTCTGCTTTGTCCCATTTTCCCCTACCCTCTGTCCCCTCAGGCCACCTGACCATGCAGTCTTATACCCCAAACCACTGAACAAGCCCCTTCAACAGGTCCTCAGGCCCTCACCAGAGGTGCTGTTTTCCAGTGTGGACTGAAGACTAGTGTGGACTGAAAGCAGAATCTCTTCAGGATGCCTCCAGGCCTTCAGTGCCTGATTGGGACCACTGAGGCATCCAGCATCGTGAAGTGAGCAGCTACCAGGTTCCTTGACTCTCAGGCCTGCAACCTGCTGTTGTTGGACTGCCATAATCTAACCCCAATAAATTCCCTTTTAATACAACTCATTTTATTGGTTCTGTTCCTCTAGAGGACCCTGACTAATACAGAAATATACAGATTAAATGCAAAACCAATAAAAATCCCAACATTTTTCTTCACAGAGATAGAAAAACTGATCTCAAATTCATATGGAATGGCAGAAGGCCTCAGATATCTAAGCATATCTTCAGCAAAAGAAACACCTCTTGAGGCATCACCATACCTGATCTAGAGCTATATTACTAAGCCATAGTAATAAAAACAACATGGTACTGGCATAAAAACAGGACTATAAGACCAATGGAACAGAATCGAGGACCCAGACTTCGGGTCAAGCAACTACAGCTAATTGATATTTGACAAAGGTCCTAGCAATGAAGAATGGAAAAAAGACAACATCTTCAACAAATCGTGCTGGACAAACTGGATAACCATATGCAGGAAAATGAAACTCGATCCACACATCTTGCCATGCATAGCTGGTGAGGCTGTGGAGAAATAGGAACACTTATTCACTGTTGGTGGGAATGTAAGATGGTACAACCACTATGGAAAGCAATATGGAGACTCCTAAAAAGGTTGACTGTAGAGTTACCAACAGACCCAGTTATTCCATTATTGGGCATTTATCCTAAAAGCTTCATGCCTCAGTTCAGAGAAGTTTGCTCAACCATGTTTGTAGCTACTCAATTTATAATAGCTAAGAACTGGAATCAATCCAGATGTCCATCATTAGATAAATGTATAACTAAGATGTGGTATATCTACACAATGGAATTCTACACAGCAGTAAGAAAAAATGACACAATGAAATTTGAAGAAAAATGGTCGAACTTGGAACAGATCATTCTCAGTGAACTCATCCAATCACAGAAAGATAATCATCCCATGGTTTCACTCATGTGTGGCTCCTAACCGTAATCTGCCCAAGATGCTGACATACCTAACAAGAATCTTGAGGTCCAGACAGTAGCAAGGGTGGGTCAGGCGGGGAGGTTAAGGAAAGAGGACAAAAAACTGGACTCAAATGGAAATGGTACCATAAAATCCTATATTCTGAAAGATGGACTAAAAGGTTGAACCTTCATCAGGTCCTTAGAGGGATCACCTGAATCACCGGGCCCTTGAGAGTGTATGAGGAAGACTAACCTTAATCTTCTACTGTATCTCTCTCTCTCTTTCCCTCTTCTCTCTTTCTCTTTTATATTACCTATCTTTTTCTTCCTTCTTTTCCCTTGATGCTGGCCTGTAACTCCCATTACCAGCATGCAGTTAACATCCACAATGAGCTGTTGATCAAAGAGACCTTCAACATTTCCCAAAAGAAGACAGATTTCTGTCAGAGTACCTTATGACCTACCAAAGATTAATGGTAAGACCCTACTGCTAAAGACACCATATGCTGTTGGTATGGATCATGGAGTGGCCTGGCTGGAATCTGGAAGAGAGTCAGTTCCCAGACAGTTAGCTTGTCTAGTGCCCAAAGGTGCTACATGAGCAACTGGGGTAAAATGACCAACATGTCTCCTAGCAACTCATGGTCTAAGCTACTCATTAGCAAACAACCTGATGTAATGCTCACACAAGTGCAATAGTGTCACACAGCCATGGTGGGTAACCAATTGCTCTTGATTTGGCTAACAGATCCTCTCAGTGGAATGGAACCCATAGCTGGAACTGGGAAACAAGTTAGAACCATATCCAAAAATGAACCCACTCTCCAATGTCAAACTCCCACCAATCGTCAGGTACTAGAGGGCCTACACTTACT
Source organism: Orientallactaga sibirica (assembly GCA_036365145.1). NCBI lineage: Eukaryota > Metazoa > Chordata > Mammalia > Rodentia > Dipodidae > Orientallactaga > Orientallactaga sibirica. Next base: position 3,378,960 of record JAEOAD010000020.1, read on the forward strand.
AAATCCTCTCTAAAATGATAGTCATTATCCCATTTATCTGGTGCTGACTTCACTCTCCATTGGAAAATTTGCTTCTCTTTTTCAGATGGACACAGAATCTGAGGGGAGAAACAGCCCATCACACCTCACCAGGCCCTAGCTGAAACCATAGAGTAATTGGGGAAATGAGCAAGAGTGCTGCTTTCTTCGTGAATCTGGTACCAGCACAAGGGTGAAAGACATAGACAGAGAGAACAATCAACTCCTACTAAACCAGATATCCAGAGACACAGAGGCTCCCAATACCTTATCATTGAAGTAGACCTAAAATGAACCGAACATGGCTCAGGGAAATTCACAGAAGAGGAAGTGTAAAAATTGTTAGAGTCACAAGTTGGGACATTATTCACAGAGACATTGCCTCTTCCCCATAACTGATGGCTATCCCCACAACGCACAACCCACATTCCCCAATGAGTAGGGTTCCCTTGAAGGGGGGAGGACAGGGAGGAGGCTAACAATGGTACCAACATGGCTGTATGCACACTATGTACATAACTAATAAAAAAAAGACTTCACGTTAGGAAAAAAAAAGAGGTCATGTGGCATTTGTCTTTCTGAGCCTGTGTGACCTCACTCAGGATGATTTTTTTTTCAAGTGGCTCCATTTTCCTACAAATTTGGTTGTTTCATTTTTCTTTACTACTGAGTAGAATTCCATTGTGTTTATGTCCCACATCTTCATAACCATTATTTGTTCATGGGTGTCTGGGCTGCTTCCAGTTCCTAGCTATTATGAGTGAGCAGCAATAAAAATGATTCGGGAAGTGTCTCAGTGGCATATAATAGAACCTTCCCAGTATATGTCCAAAAGAGATATAGATGCATCTAATGGTGGTTCTATTTTCAGCCTTTTGAGGAGTCTACAAACTGATTTCCATAGTGACTGTATAACTTTCACTCCTACCAGCAGTGGATGAGGGTTACTCTTTCCCCACAAACCCTGCCAACATATGCTGTCATATGATTTTTTGATGTAGCCATTCTGACTAGAGTGAGACAGAATCTCATATGTGTTTCAATTTGCATTTCTCTGATGAGTAGAAATGTTGAACATTTCTTTAGGTGCTTAATGGTTAGTTGTGCTTTTTGCTTTGAGAATTCTCTGTTCAATTCTCTGACCCCATTTTTGAGTGAGGTGATTACTTTTTTATTGTTTTTTTTTTTGTACTTTGCAGATTATAGATATTAAATCTTAGTTGGAAGTATTGCTGGAGAAGATTTTCTCCTATTCAACAGGTTGTATATTGACTCTGTTGATGGTTTGCTTGTCTTTGCAATAGCTTTTATTTTCATGAGGTCCCAGTTGTTTAGTGTTCTAATTCTTTGGGCAACTGGAGTCTTGTTCAGAAAGTCTTTCCTTATGCCTATATCTTGCAGTGTTCTCCTGTTTTCTCTTCTAGTCAATTTGGAGTTTCAGATCTTATATTGAGGTCCTTCATCCATTTGGAGTTGATTTTAGTTCAAAGAGAGAGGAGGTGGTCCAAATTCAGTCTTCTATATATGGCTATGCAGTTTCTCCACAACCATATGTTGAAGATGCTGTCTCTGCTCGAGTGAGCTATTTGGCCACTTTGTCAGGACCAGGTAGCTTTAGTTACTCAAACTCACACCTAGATCTTCAATTCTATTCCATTGATTGATTTGACTGATTTTATGTCAGTTCCATGCTGTTTTTATTAATATTGACTTATATTAATATTGATACCACTAGAGTTGTTCCTTTTGTTGAGTATATTTTTGGATATCCTGGGTCTTTTGTGCTTCTATATGAATTCTGAGATTGTTTTTTCTAACTCTGTTAAGAATGTTGCTGGGATTTTCATTGGAATTGCATTGAATCTGCTTATTACTTTTGGTAGGATGGCCATTTTAACAATATTAATTCTTCTAATCCATGAGCATGAAAGGTCTTGCCATATTCTCATGCCCACAATTTATTTCTTAATTTTAAAAAATATTTTCATGTTATATGTCTTTTACTTCCTTGGTTAAGGAGATTCCAAAGTACTTTTTTTGTGAATATTTTAAATGGGACAGCTTCCATGATTTCTTTTTCCTTGTTATTGTTATTAATATGTATGATGTCTAGTGAGTTTTGTGGGTTGATTTTATATCTTGCCACTTTGCTAAAAGCATTTATAACTTCTAGAATATTTTGGTGGATTTATTTTTTAGATCTCTTAGGTATAGAATCATGTCATTTGTGATTAGGGATAGTTTGACTTCTTCCTTTCAAATTTGTATCCCTTTTATTTATTTTTCTTGTCTTATTGCTTGAGCTAAGACTTTGAATACTACATTGAAAAGCAGTGGTGAGAGTGGGCACCCCTCCCTAATTCCAGATCTTAATGGGAATGCTTAGAGTTTTCCCCATTTACTATGATATAGGCTTTAGGTCTGTTTTTTATTGCCTTTATTGTGTTGATATATGGTTCCTCCATCCCTATATTCTTCAGTGTCTTAATCATGAAGGATGTTGAATTTTATTGAAGGCCTTTTCTGCATCTATTGAGAAGATCATGTGGTTCCTCAGTTTGATTCTCTTTATGTGATGTATATTGATTTCCATATGTTGAACCAACCCTACATCCCTGGGATGAAACCAACTTGGTCAAGGTGGGATATGCTATAGATGTATTCTTGAATTTTATTTGCAAGAATTTTATTGAGAAATTTGTGTCTAAGGTCATCAGGTATATCAGTCTGTAGTTCTTTTTTCTTGTTGTCTCGCTGTCTGGTTTTGATATTATTGTAATGCTGCTTTCATAGAAGGAATCCAGAAGCATGCCCTCCTTTTCAATTATGTGTAATAACTTGAGAAAAATTAACTTTTGTTTTTCATTGAAAAACTCAAGACCTCAGCAATGAAACCATTTGGGCCTGGATTTTTTTTTTAATTGTTAAAACTATAGCTCCAATCTCATTTGATATTGTGTCTCTATTTAGGTAGTTTATCTCTCCTTCGTTTAGTTTTGGTAGATGGTATGCATTAAGGAATTCATCCATTTCTTCCAAGTTTTCCAGTTTTCTGGAATATTTATCTTTGAAATATATACTGACCATTCTCTCAATTTTATTAGGGTCTCTTGTAATATCTCCCTTTTTGTTTCTGATCTTTTTGATTTGAGCCTTCATCGTGTCCCATGAGTTTTGATATGTTGGGTTTTCATTATCATTTAGTCCAGAAATTTTTAAATTTCCTTTTTGATTTCTTATACTACCCATGCATTATTTAATAGTAAGTTTTTCCATTCTAGGTGTTGGTGGATTTTCTGTTGTTTCCCTTGTTGTTAATTTCTACCTTTATTGCATCATATTTTGATATAGTACATGTAATTATTTTGATTTTCCTGAATTTGTTGAGACATGTTTTATGCCCCAATATACGATCTATTTTAGAGAAGGTTCCGTGAGCTGTTGAGAAGAATATGTATTCTGTGGAATTAGGTTGGAATACTCTGTAGATATATGTTAAGTCCAATTGATGTATGATATTGTTTAACTTTCTTATTTCATGGTTAATTTTCTGCTCGGATGATCTGTTTAATGACGATAGTGGAGTATTAAAGTTTCTTCCTATAATTGTTTTGGGGGTTATTCCTGTTTTATTTTCCAATAAAATTTGCTTTGTAAAATTTTGTGCTCCTGTGTTTGGTGCATATAAGTTTATGATTATAATATTCTCTTGTTGTACAATTCCTTTGATGAGTATGAAATAGCCTTCTTTATCTCTTTTGATTACGTTTGGTTTGAAGTTCATTTTTCCTGACATCAGTATAGCCACCACTGCTTGTTTCTTATTTCTGTTAGCTTGAAATACCTTTTTCCATTCCTTTCACCTTAAGGTAGTGTCTATATTTATTGGTAATGTTGGCTTCCTGTAGATAGCAAGTGGATGTGTCCATTTTTCTGATCCAGCTTTTAAACCTGTGTCTTTTGATTGTGGCATTGAAACCATTGATGTTCTGAGTTATAATTGTGAGCTGCAAGTTAATCCTTGTGAAATTGGAGGCTTTGTAGAGTTTGGTATTTTCTTGGACTTCATCAGTTTTCATTTCTACTCATGGTTTGTATTTTCCCTTCTTGTAGATTCTTGGCTGTGATTTCTCGTCTCTTAAGTTTGGGTTATTCTATATAATATTCTTTGTAGGATTGGCTTAGTGGTAATATAATCATATAGTTGGCAGTTATCATGGAAAGTTTTTCTTTCACCTTTGATTTTGAGGGATAATTTTTCTGGATATAGTATTTTGGATTATCAGTCATGGTCTTTTAGGATTTGCATTGCTCCATTCTAATCCCTTCTGGATTTTAGAGTTTCCATTGAAAAAATCATAGTTAATTCTGATGGGTTTACCTTTGATGTAACAAGCTGTTTTTCTTTTTCAGCTTTTAGAGACCTTTATGTTCAGTGTCACTGGTTTTAATGATAATGTGACATGGGGAGTTTCTTGTCTGGTCCTGCCTATTTGGTGTTATGAGCACCTCTTGTACTTTGACAGGACTCCCTTTTGTAAGGTTAGGGAAAATTTCTTTAATAATTTTGTTGAAGATGTTCAAAGGATCTCTATTTCTTCTCCTTCTCTTATGCCAATGATCTGAATAGTTGGTCTCTTTAAGGTGTCCCACATTTCCCTCATCATTGTTTTTGGACTGCTATACAATTTCCTCTGTCTTGTCCTCAAGTTCTGAAAGTCTATCCTCCATATGGTCTTCACTGTTGAGGCTTTCTTGGGAACCTTTTAGAAGAGTTATTTCATTGTTGCTTATTCTGTTTTTTTCACCAGCACCACCATCTCTTGGTGGAATTCTAATTCCATTTCTTGATTAGATTTGCTAGTTGTTTGTTGAAGTTCATTCCTGCATTTGATTATATCTTCATTAAGTTTATTTCACTGCCTATTGAGATAATTTATTTGTTGTTTCTCCTCCATTTTCTTTATTCTTCTATCAAGTTCTGTTTGATTGTTTTCAATTTTTTGAGACATGTATTGAGTTCATTTTGCTGATTTGTTTCCTTCAGCCATGTTTTGAGAAGATTCTTGAATTCCTTTTGACTTTCTTTATTCAACAATGCTTTAAAATCTCTTGTGATTTTTTTATTTCAGTTCTCAACTAATTTTTCCATCATTTCATTCATGGCCTCATTAAGTTTGTTGAATATACTTGCTATATAGCTTCATTTGGGGGTTCTAAGGATGGAGTTTCCTCTATGCTTGCAATGGAGGCTCCCATTATGGGACTAGGTGACCTAAGAGCGGATATTTTGGCTTGGTGTCTTGTGTCATTTGTTTTGCATAGGGCTTTACCCATCCTGAGCTCATTGTCTTGTTTTGTCAGGACTGCAGCAATTAGAATCTCTTGTGGAACATGCATTGGTTGCCTTATTCATCTTTGGTTGAGGTAGGAATGAGAAGGTGCTCTTCAGCCAGAGCAGGTTTTTCTTGTGTATTACCTTTCCTGGGGATTCTGGGTGGAGCCATGGAGTGCCTGGCCAGCTCAATGACCAGGGATGGTCCTGTTGTCTTTCTGGTACTTGCTTCCTTGGTGGTAGGTTTGGCTGTGGCAACTGGTGGAAAGTAGGGTGAGGGAGTAGCAGAGATCCAACTTGGGGGTTTGAATCTCAGTCATGGTGGGTATGGGACCTTCCTGGGTCATGAATTTGGGGTTGAGATGATTGCCAGCAGCTCCTTGCTTTTGAGCCTGCCACAGCATATCTTGTCGGGGATTGGGTTGTTTCCTACCCGCTCCACTGGGGAATAGGAAACTGGGGCCTACTCTTGCTGCAGGCTCCCAGACACCCAACACCAACCACCAGGTAATTGGGAACCAGGAACAAGGGAACCAGGAGCCCAAGTCTACTCATGCCGTATGCACACAGGGTCCCAGCTGCCCCACACCATGTTGATTTCTTTTTGATTGATTGATTCAATTTTATTAAGCTATGTATGGAGTATTGTTTCCTGTTTCTCTTTGGTTTCCTTCAGCTATCTTTTGAGTTATTCTTATCTTCCATTCATCCATCCTTTGAGTTCTTTTTGTCATTCTTCCAATACATTGAGACAACCTTTTTATTTTTTATTTTTCGAGGTAGAGTTTCACTCTAGTCCTGGCTGACCTGGAGTTCACTATGTAGTCTCAGGGTGGCCTCAAACTCTCAGGATCCTCCTACCTCTGCCTCCTGAGTGCTGGGATTAAAGTCATGTGCCACCATGCCCTGCTTGAACCTTTGATTTTTAATTTGACTTCTTTTTTGCCAGTTTTCCATTTCCTTCAACCATTCTTAGAGTTCCTGCTTGATTACTCTCTGTAGCAGTCAGGTTCACATTGCTGGGATGACCCTTCAGACCAGTTTATGGGAGGAAAAAGGGATTTATTTAAGGCTTACAGATCCAGGGAAAGTTCCATAATGGTAAAATTAAAAAAAAAAATAAAGGGAGAGAAAATAAGAAAACCCACCACCAAAAGCACGAGAGAAAACAACAACAACAACAACAAGCAGCAGTCAAACTGCAGAGAACCACAGGCAGCATTCAGGCATATTTTAGGTTGGAATTCAGATGCATCTTAGGGCTGGACCCCAGAATCCACCCACAATGACACCTCCTCCAGCCAAGTGGCTGCAGATATAAATTACAAGCTTTAATAAACTCCTGTATCTATTGGGGGACATTCATTCTATCTAACACACTTGTTCTCGTTAAGTTCATTTAAAATGCTTGCTGAGATTTAATTCTAGGCTTCTATGTCTTGGGATTCCTCTAAGCTTTTATTGGAAGCTTCCATTGTGGTGGAATTTTGGTGGGGATCCCTGTGTTGGGTGTTGTTTGTTATTTGCTTTGCATTGGGGTCTGCTCATCTTGAGGTCAATTGTCTCACTTAAGATGCAGCAATAGCAGCTCATGTATAGCCTGTGTTGGGTAGCCTGGTCTGAATAGAACAAGCTTTGTGGGAGGCTGAAAACTGTCCACTGGATTGAGGTGGGCATACTTGAGCAGCAGGATCTACATTGAGTGTGATGCCTTCAGGCACATCTGGGTAAGACTTGGGACACCTGCCTTTCCTGGTGTCTAAACTGGGAGCTTTTCAACAGTATTTTTTGCTGTCTGGCTTTTAGGAATGAGATCATCTCCAAGCTTCTCCTGGGAGCTGGGGTTGGTACAGTTTTCCTGTGCTTCAGCCCTTCTTCAAATAGTTTTTTTTTTTTTTCTGGGGGGTAGGGGTGGGTTTGCTAGGTGAGTGTGAGAAGTAGAATCCAGGTTGGCCAGCAGCTCACAGATGAGTTTCTGCTGGTTTTGCCCTCCAGAGAGCCACCCTGGAATGGCTCTACTATTCAGATAAAACCCCATCTCACAATGTCACACAGCGTAGTCCTGCTCTCAGCTGACCTTCTGCTTGTTTTCTAGTCCCAGGCAGAACCCAGGAATGGCCTATCTTTGGCATATAATCCCAGATCTTAGTCTGGTCTCATAATGGCAAGCAGGGCAGCCCTGCTCATAGTTGACTTGCTGGTTTTTCCCTGCCATGCAGCCTCTCTGGAATGGCTGTCACAAACGCTTTAAATGGCTGAGCCATTTTCAGTTCAGGCTTTGTGAAACAATCTGAAAAATTGTGTCTAGGTATATGTGAGTAGATTACCAGGTAGGGAAATTAACCAAAATGATTTTTGTTTTAAACTCCATGTAGTTTTTCTGGCCAAAATGGACAGAACACTCTGGAGATTGTTTGTATGTATGAGACAAAAAAGAGCTTGAAGAAACAGAAATACTTCTGGACTTCTTTGCCACTTGTGCCCTTTCTATGGCACATAACAGGATGGGATTGAATATTTGACAGTTTTTAAAGCAGAAATGCCTGTGAGAGGAAATGGAGAGGGTATCAGGTATAGCTCAAGAATGACTGACTATGAGGCAAGCTTGACTATGAGTGAAAACAGGAGGTTTTCCATGGAAATCTTTTGACTACTAACTTGTTTAAGGAAGATTCACCGTGAGTTCTAAGCCAGGCTAGGACTACATAATGAATTCCAGATCAGCCTGGGATAGAGTGAGACCATACTTCAAAAAAAAATAATATATATGTATTTGAAAATATTTTTTAATTGATGTATTTTGAGGTATAGCATTGTGATGGTTAATGTTAATTGTCAATATGACAGGATCTAGAATCATGTTGGAGACAAGACTAAGAATTTAGGGTGGATCTATCTCACCTGAATTAACCCAACCTAGAAACTTCCTCAGGTTAGGTAGATCCACCCTAAATGTGAGTCTAATCAATCTGTGAACTTGGAAAAAAGTGATCTGAGCACCAGTACCCATTGCTGTCTTCTCACTGTGAATGCAGTGTGATCAGCTGCCCCACACTCATGCCACCAAGCCTTTCCTACTATGATGAACTATATACGTTCTTAAATTATAAGCCCAAATAAATCCTCCCTCCCTTAAGTTGCTTCCTATCAGTTATCTGGTCACATCAATAAGAAGAATAGCTAACATAGAAAATTGATTGATAGCAGAAGTGGTGTTGTTGCTGTGATAAACCAGACTACATGACTTCTAGGCTTTCTGGGATGGGTTTGTGGAAGAGTTTGAAACTTTGGGTTAGAGAGGCCCCAGAATGTAAACAGAGATTAATGGGCCATTCTCATAGAAGTTGAAAGATCAGAATTTGGAGAGAAACACCAATAGTGGAAGCTTGGTTCATGAAGTTTCAGAAGGGAACAAGAACTATGTTGGAAAGAGAGTTAGAAGTTATTTAAGTTATATTTCTGACAAAAGCTCTGGCAGCATTCTGCACATATCCTGAGAACTTTAGTGAGGTACATTATAAAATAATGGACTAAGTTGTTTGGTAGAGGAAATTTCAAGACAGAAAAGTATCTAGGGATATGTTATGGTTATTGATCACTGCTCTCATTAAGGTTTATAGTGAAAGAGAATAAAAAGTAAAGCAAAAAGATGGAAATGTTGCTATTTGATAGACTTTAAAGTTGCAGACAAGGCTGGTGCTGGGAAAGCAGTTCTAATTGTTAAAGAGATTAGCATGATTAAAGTGAGAACTACTGTCCTGCATTGGGTCCATAGGAAAGATACTGAGGGAAAGCCCCTACCAAGCTTATTCTTGATGCTTCCTTCAAGCTGATGTGACATGTTAATATCTCTAATAATCATGCTTTCCCTACCACGATGAAGCTTCCCCTTGAGACTCCAAGCTGAAATTAATCCCCCATTTCTTCCATAAGCTACCTCTTTTTTAGAAATATATCTTAATATATTTTTGTTTATTTGTGAGGAGAGAGTGGGAGGAGAGGATGGGCATGCCAGAGGCCTCTGCAAATGAACCAGATGCATGGATGACTCTATCTGGTTTTATGTGGGTGCTGGGGACCTGAACTCTGTCCTTGTAAGCAAGAGCCATTCAGTGCTGAACCATCTCTCCAACTCCTCCCTTAAGCTACTTCTGATCAGCAATGAGAAGGTAACTGTTACAGTATATTTAGGCATCTTTGTCAAAAATGAGGTGGCTATGTTGAATCTGCCCAAAGGTACTGCTGTTGACTCATAGCTTGCCTTTATTTTGTACATGACCTAAATATTTGTCTTACATTTCTTTTTTTTAGAGAGAGAGTGATCGAGAGATGGAGACAGAAAGAAGAGAGAGATAATTGGTGTGCCAGAGCCTCAGCCAATGCAATCAAACTCCAGACACTTGTACCACCTAGTGTAGATGCACAAGGTGATGCATGCATCTGGAATTCATTTGCAGTGGCTGGAAACCCTGGCACACTTACCCTCTTTCTCTCTCTCTGCTCTATCATAAATAAATAAATAAATTTCTTTTTTTAAATAATGGAGTTTGTTTGCAGTGTGTTTGTAGTTCATTTGTAGTGCCTAGAGTCCCTGGTGTGCCCATCTCTATCTGCCTTTTTCTCTCTCTCACAGTTTAATTATATATATACATATATGAAAACACCTTTAAAAATACATGGAGGCAAAGATATCACATTTCAATTTGTAAAACTCTTTTAAACTATACTGTGTCATTAAGATGCTTTGTGTAATACCAAACCATAGGTAGAGAAACTAAGCTTAGTAAATATCAGATATATTTTCTGTAAAAAAAAATCATTGGCTGTAGCTACCTGGATCTTCTATTCTATTGCATATGCATACTTTGTGCTAGTATCATACTCTTTTTTTATTACTATGGCTCTGTAGTATAACTTGAAGTCATGTATGGTGATACTTCTAGTAGTATTCTTTTTGCTGAAGATAGTTTTGGTTGTCTAGGGTTTTTCCACTTACATATGAGCTTTAAGATTAACTTTTCTATTTCTGTAAAGAATCATACTAGAGTTTTGATTGCATGGCATTAATTCTCTATATTGCTTTTGGTAGAATGAACATTTTTGTAATGTTAATGAACATGGATAGTCTTTTCATCTTTTGGTGAGTTTTTAAGAGATATATTTATTTTGTTGTTTACAAGCATAGATGGAAAGACAGAATAAAAGAGAAGGGAGGGGGAAAGGAGGGAGGGAATGGATATCAAGGCTTCATGACACTGAAAATGAACTCCAGATGCAACTGGCTTTACATGGGGAATCAAATCCAAGCTGTCAGGCTTTGCAAACAAACCTTTAACCATCACCGAACCATCACTTCAACCCTGTTTTGAAGTTTTTATTGCAGGTATGTTTCACTTTCTTGTTTGGGGATATTCCAAAGTATTTAATTTTATTGTGGCTATTGTGAATGTGAATATTTCCCTGATTTTCTTTTCAGTATGTTTATCATTAGAGTATTAAAAGTCAACTGATTGTTGTGTATCCATTTTTCATTTTACCACTTTGGAAGTGTTCATCAGCTTTGGTTTTCTGGTGGAGTCTTTAGAGTCTCCTATGTATAGAATTAGATCACCTTTATATAAGGATAGTTTGTCTTGTTCCTTTCTAATTTGTATATCTTTCACTTCTTTCTCTTGACTTTTCACTCTATCCAAGTCTTTAAGCACTATAGGAAATAGAAATTGGGAAAGTGGATATTCTTGTCTTATTCCAGAATTTGGAGGGAATGCTTTAATTTTTCTCCATTTAACACAATGTCAGCTATAGGTTTGTTATATATACCTTTTATTTTGTTGAGGTATGTTCCTTCCATCCCTATTATCTGCAGTGTTTTTAACATTAAGGGATGGTAGAAATTTTTCAATGGCCTTTTCTTTGTCTATTAAGATAATCATGTGATTTCTGTCTTTATGTCTATTTGTGTGATGTATTACTTTTATTGATTCAAGTATGCTGATCCATGAAGCCAATTTGACTGATATGAATAATCTTTTAAATATATTCTTGAATTTTGTTTGCAAGTCTTTTATTGAGAATTTTTTCCCTTTGTTCTTCAGGATACTGGTCTGGAGTTTACTTTCTTTTGGTTGTGTCTACAAATTGTTTTGTTATTAGTGTAATGCTGGCTTCATAGAAGGAGTTGGAGAGCATGTCCTCCATTTTTATTTTATGGGATAGTTTGAGGAGCAGTGGTTTCAGATCTTCTTTAGGTCTGGTAGGAGTCTTCAGTGAACCCTTATGGACCTGGACCTGAATTTATTCTTTTTGTTGGGAGATTTTTTTTATTACTGTTTTCAATCTCATTGTTTTTTATTAGTTATGTAATAGTGTGTGTATAGCCATGATGGTACTATCGTTAGCCTTCTTCCACCCCCCCCCCGGTGGAGATTGTGGGTCTTGCATTGTGGGGGTAGCCATCAGTTATGGGGGAGAGGCAATGTCTCTGTGCATAATGACCCAACTTATGGCTCTAATAATCTTTCCGCCCCCTCTTCCGTGAATTTCCCTGAGCCATGTTGGGTTCATTTTAGGTCTTTTTCAGTGATGAGGTTTTGGGAGTCTCTGTGTCTTTTGATATCCTATTTGGTAGGAGTTGAGTGTTCTTTTTGTCTATTTCCTTCACCCTTGTACTGGCACCAGGTTCACCGAGAAAGCAGCACTCTTGCTTATTCCCCCAATAACTCTATGGTATCAGCTGGTGCCCTGGTAAGGTGCAATGGGCTGGTTCTCTCCTCAGGTTCTTCATCCATCTGAAAAAGAGAAGCAAATTCTCCAATGGAGAGTGAGGTCAGTGCAAGATACATGGATAACCATTATTATTTTAGAGAGAACTTAATAGGTGTGGTCTTGTATCCCACTTTTGGCAGGACCTTGATATTAGATTTTTGGATATGGTTCTGACTTGTTTCCCCATTCCAGGTATGGGTTCCATTCCACTGAGTGGATCCATTAGCCAAATCAAGAGCAGTTGGTAACCCACCATGGCTGTGTGCCACTATTGCCCTTGTGTGGGCATCATGGCAGGTTGATTGCTGCTTAGTGGTATAAAACACACATTTCTTAGACAGATGTTGGTCATTTTCCCCCAGTGGCTCATGTAGCACCTTTGAGCACTAGACAAGTCAATTGTCTGAGGACTGACTGTCTTCCAGATTCCAGCCAGGTCACTCCATGTTCCATCCCAACAGCATATGGTGTCTTTGGCAGGAGGGTCTTACCGATAACCTTTGGTGGGTCATCAAGTACTCTGACAGAAATCTGTCTTTTTTTGGGAAACCTTTAGGTCTCATTGATCAACAGCTCTTTGTGGATGTTAACCACGTACCAGTACTGGGAGTTACGGGTCAGTGCCAAGGGAAGAGAAGAAAGAAAAATATAGATAATATGAAAGAGAAAGAGAAGGAGAGAAGAAAAAGAAAAGGGAGAGAGAGAGAAACAGCAGAAGATTGAGGTTAGTTTCATCCTATCCTCTCCAGGCTCCTGTGATTCAGGTGTTCTCTCTAAGCACCTGATGAAGGTTTGACCTTGTAGTATGTCTTTCAGGATATAGGATTTTATGGTGCCATTTCCATTTAGGTTCATTTTTTATTGTCTCCTCCCAACCTTACCTTCCCCTCCCACTCCACCATACCTATTGTCCAGTCCTGGAGATGTTTATTAGTTATGTCAGCACCTCTGGCAAATTCAGGTTAGGAGCCACAGATGAGTGAGACCATTTGATGTTTATTTTTCTGTGATTGGGTGACTTCACTGAGAATGATCTGTTCCAAGTTTGACCATTTTTCTTCAAATTTCATTGTGTCATTTTTCCTTACTGCTGTGTAGGATTCCATTGTGTAGATATACCAAATCTTAGTTATCCATTCATCTAATGATGGCCATCTGTGTTGATTCTAGTTCTTAGCTATTATGAATTGAGCAGCTAGAAACATGGTTGAGCAAATATCTCTGGACTGAGGCTTGTAGCTTTTAGGGTAAATGCCCACTAAGGGAATAACTGGGTCTGTTGGTAACTCTATAATCAACTTTCTTAGGAGTCTCCATATTGCTTTCTATAGTGGTTGTACCATCTTACATTCCTACCAACAGTAAATGACCTATTTCTGCATGTCCTTGCCAACATTTGTTGTCATTAGATTTTTTTAATGTTTGCTATACTTGCTGGGGTAAGGTGGAATCTGGTAGATGTTTTAATTTGCATTTCCCTGATGATTAGGGATGTTGAACATTTTCTTAAGTGTGTGTTTGCCATTTGTATTTCTTCCTCTGAGAACTCTCTGTGCAGTTCTCTGCCCCATTTTGTGAGTGGGTTGTTTAACTTTTTTTTTTTTTGAGAGACAGAGAGAGAGAGAGGGAGAGGACAGATAGAGATGGGCATGCCAGCAGCCTCTCAGCTACTGTGAATGAAATCCAGATGTATGCACCCCCTTGGGGTCAAGTGCAGCATTGTGCCCTTGCGTCACTTTGCATCTGGCTAAACGTGGGACCTGGAGATTGGAACCAGCGTTCTTAGGCTTAGGACACAGGCGCCTTAACCGCTGAGCCATCTCTCCAGCCCTGTTTGACTTTCATTGTTTAGGTTTTTGAGTTCTTTGTAGATTGTAGAAATTGGGCCTCTGTCAGTTGTATGGCTGGCACAAAATTTTCTCCCATTCTGTGGGTAACCTATTGGATCTGCTTATTATATGTTTGTCTGTGAAAAAACTTCTCAGCTTCATGAGATCTCAATGGTTGAGTGATTGTTTAATTTCCTGAGCTACTGGGGTTTTGTTCAGGAAGTCTTTTCCCACTCCTATATCATGGAAAGTTACTCCTACTTTTTCTTCCAGTAGTAGATTATTTGTTTTTATATTGAAGTCTTTGATCCATTTGGACTTGATTTTTGTGCATGGCAAAATGTGTGGATCGAGTTTCATTTTCCTGCATATGGTTATCCAGTTTGTCCAGCACAATTTGTTGAAGATGCTGTCTTTTTTCCAGTCTACATTGCTAGTCCCTTTGTCAAATATCAAGTCACTGTAGTTACTTGACCCAAAGTCTGGGTCCTTGATTCTGTTCCATTGGACTATAATCCTGTTTTTATGCCATTAACATGTTGTTTTTATTACTAGGGCTTTGTAGTATAGCTAAAGATTAGGTATGGTGATGCCTCCAGAGGTGTTTCTTTTGTTGAGGATATGCTTGGATATCCAAGGCCTTCTGCCATTCCATATGAATTTTGAGATCATTTTTTCTATCCCTTTAAAGAAAGATGATGGGATCTTTATTGGTATTGAATTAAATCTATATATTCCTTTTGGTAAGATTGCCATTTTCACAATGTTAATTCTGCCTATCCAGGAGCATGGGAGGTCTTTCCATTTTCTCAAGTCCTCCTCAATTTCTTTCTTGAGTGTTTTTATGTTTTCATTGTAAAGGTTTTTTACCTCCTTGGTTAATGTTATTCCAAGGTACTTCATCCCAGGAATGCAGGGATGATTCAACATACTGAAATCTGTCAATGTAATACACCACATAAATAAGCTTGAACACAAAGACCACATGATCATTTCAATAGATGTAGAAAAGGCCTTTGACAGAATACAACATCACTTCATGATCAAAACATTGGAGAAAATTGGCATGGACGGTCTATATCTCAACATAATAAAGGCTATATATAAAGCTCCTAAAGCCCAAACAATACTTAATGGGGAGAAACTGAAGGAATTACCATTGAGGTCAGGAACAAGACAGGGATATCCAGTCTCACCTCTGGTCTTCAATATAGTACTTGAAGTACTAGATCAAGCAATAAGACAGAAAAGAAATAAAAGGGATACAAATTGGAAAGGAAGAAGTTAAGTCATCCCTATTTGTAGACAACATGATTCTATACATAAGTGACCCAAGAACCCCCATCTCAAAACTCTTAAAAGTGATTCTCTTAAAAGGAGTTCCTTCAGTAAACTAGCAGGATACAAAATCAATCCCCCCAAATCAGTAGCCTTTCTATATGCAAAAGACAAAGATACAAAGAAAAAAAAAATAGGTGACATTGTCCCAAATTCACTTATGTCTGTTGTGACCTCTCCTTTTTCATTTCTAATTTTGTTAATTTGAGTTGTCTCTTTTTCCATTTGATCAAATTGGCCAGGGGTTTATCAAACTTGTTATTTTTTCAAAGAACTAGATCTTTGTTTGATCAATTTTCTTAATTGTTTTCTTGGTTTCCAATTCATCAATTTCTGTTCTGATCTTAATTATTTCTTTCTATCTGGAGCTTTTTGGGTTGGATACATCTTATTTTTCCAATGCCTTTAGGTGGATGGTTAGGTTATTGACTTGGGATCTCTCTGTCTTTGTTATAAAGGTATTTAGCACAATGAAATTTCCCCTGAGGACCACCTTCCTTGTGTCCCATAAGTTTTGGTATGTTGTGTTCTCATTATCATTCATTTCTAGAAATTTTGCAATTTCATTTTTTATTTTGTACACTACCCATTTATTGTTTAAGAGTGTGTTATTCAGTTTCTAGGAACTGGTTGGGTTCCTAGCACATCTTTTCTTGTTAATTTCTAGCAATACAGCATTGTGATCTGATATCATGCAGGAAATTATTTTGATCCTCATAAATATATGGAGGTAGGCTTTATGACCTAGTATATGATCTATTTTAGAGAAAGTTCATGGGCTGCTGAGAAGAATGTGTAATCTGTGGATTTTGGGTAAAATGTTCTATAGATGTCCATTAGGTCTAGTTGTTCTATGGTGTTGTTGAGCTCTCTTACTTCCCTATTAATTTTCAGTTTAGATGATCTATCTATTGAATATAGTGGAGTATTGAAGTCTCCAACTATGATAGTGTTGGTGTTTATTTCTGTTTTATTGTCAAGTAGGTTTTGTTTTATGAACTGTGGTGCACCTGTGTTTGGTGCATAAAAATTGATGATTGTGATATACTCTTGTTTGATTTTTCCCTTGATAAGTAACAAGTGGCCTTCTATGTATTTTTTCATTACTTTTCATTTGATGTCTATTTTATCTGATATAAGTATAGCGACTCCTGCTTGCTTCTTGTTACTGTTTGCTTGGAATATAATTTTTCACCCTTTCACCCTGAGGAGGTGTCTGTCTTTAGTGTGAGGTGGGTTTCCTGAAGGCAGCAGATTGAGGGTTCTAATTTTCTGATCCACCCTGTTAGCTTATATCTCTTGATGGGTGAATTAAGGCCATTAATATTTAGGATAATAACTATGAGGTTTGATTTAATACCTGCCATATTGTGGTGGTTTATGTGGTTTGGTGTTTTCTTGGTCTTTGTAGTTTTTTTGCTTTTTTGAAGTTTGGTTATTGTGGTATGCTTCTTGCAGGCATTTGAGGTTGGTTATTTGATTCTTCTGTGTGGAGAATTCCCTGAAGTACTCTCTGTAGGTTTGGCTTTGTGTTCTTATAGTTGTTAAACTGAGTTTTATTGTGTAAATTTTTCTTTCACCATCTATTATGAGGGATGCTTTTTCTTTTCTTTTCTTTTCTTTTTCGAGGTAGGGTCTCACTCTGGCACAGGCTAACCTGGAATTCACTATGTAGTCTCAGGGTGGCCTCAAACTCTTGGCTATCCTCCCACCTCTGCCTTGTGAGTGCTGGGATTAAAGGCATGCATCATCACACCCAGCTTGATTATGAGGGATACTTTTGCTGGGTAGAGTAGTTTGGGTTGGAAGCCATAAGTTCTTAGACTTTGCAGTGTTCCATTCCAGGCCCTTCTGGATTTTAGGGTTTCCATTGAGAAGTCTGAAGTAATTCGGATGGAGTTTCCTTTATATGTAATGTGTAGTTTCTCCTGACCTTCTTTTAGGACTTTGTCTTTGTGATTGATGCTTAGAGTCTATTTATTTATTTATTTATTTATTTATTTATTTATTTATTTATTTATTTTTTTTTTGCGAGGTAGGGTCTCACTCTGGTCCAGGCTGACCTGGAATTAACTATGCAGTCTCAGGGTGGCCTCGAACTCTCGGCAATCCTCCTACCTCTGCCTCCCGAGTGCTGGGATTAAAGGCGTGTGCCACCAAGCCTGGCTACTGATGCTTAGAGTCTTAATGATAATATGTCTTGGAGAATTTCTCTTTTGGTCCAGTCTGTTTGGACTTCTGTTAGCTTCTTGTAAGTTGATGGGACTTTCTTTTGAGAGAGTGGAAAAGTTTTCTTCAATAATTTTGTTGAATAATTTTTTCATGCCTTTGGTCCGTATTTCTTCCCCTTCTGCTATACCCATGATTCAAATGGTGGTACTCTTCAAGTTCCCTCATATTCTGTTCACAGAAATTTTTGAACTTATTGAAACTTTTGGACTCACGAACTATTTCTTCTGTTTTGTCTTCCAATTCTGGGTTTCTATCCTCCACTTGGCTGACTTTAGTCTTGAGAGCTTCTATACAGAGTTTTGGGCTTGTCCAATTTGGTTTGTATTTTCTACTACTTTTTAATGTATAGTTTCCATCCCTGTGTTCAGTTCCCTTTTCAAGTCAGTTTCTGATTTTCTTAATGCTTCTTGGAGTTCACCCTTGCATTTTTTTAATTTAAACTTTTTTTAATTGACAACTTCTATACTTACATACAAAAAATGCATGATATTTGCCTCCCCGTACCCCTTTAGAACTTCAATCTCCATCATATCCCTTCCCTATCTCCATTAGTCTCTCTTTTAATTTGATGTCATCATATTTTTCTTCTATTATGAGGGTCTTGCAAAGGTATTGCTAGGCACTGCAAGGTCATGGATATCAAGACCAATTTCTGTCTGGACAGTTGCATTGTAAGGAGTCGTACCCTTCCTTTGGTTCTTCCATTCTATCTGCCCCCTCTTCCGCAATGGGCCCTGAGCCTTGGAGGGTGTGACAGAGATGTTTCAGTGCTGGACACTCCTGCATCCCTTCTTCTCAGCACTATGTTGTCTTTTGGGTCATCCCAGTGGTCATCGCCATCTGAAAAGAGAAGCTTCTCTAACCAGAAGTGAGAGTAGCATTAATATGTGAATATGAACATTAAGTGTAGTGCTTTCAGGGCAGCTTGGTGGGAATAATATATACATTTTGCCAGACAAGAGCAGGCTTTATACCCCTAAAGCTCATGACCTCCCCTGCCATAGACTTTTGCTTAGGTTTTTCAGTACCAGGTATGTATTCCCTCCCATAGAAAGGGCCTTCAGTCCAATTAGGGAGCAGTTGGTTACCCCAAGAGCAGACATGCCACTATTGCACCCGTTCAGTCATTTGGCCTGTATGGCCAAACTAGAATATTCAGCGTCCACTATTTTCACTGCTGATGACTTCTGTGCTCCATATGGCTGCACGCAGTGCAGCTTTTTCCAGCTTTCTGTTGTCTGTTCTACAGGGAGAAGGTTTTCTGCTCAGCATCAGCTTGCTTTCTCAGTGACCTTGCCTCTCAGGCAAGAGATGTCTTCAGCCATAGGGTTTTACTACCTGTTTCTCAAAGGAAATCAAGGGCTTTGGCAATAGCCTTTAATGTTTTGGAGGCTTCCAGGACCTCCTTGGCCAACAACTCACTGGAAGGTATCCCATCCCAGGCACTGAAATTTTTCTAGAAACAGTCTACAGCTTCTAGATGTGCCATTATTCAAAAAAGTAGGTTTACATAAGTCTTATTCACAATATCTTGAATTTTGATTGACTCCCCCCCGCCCTTCTTTTCTGCATTCTCTTCCCATGGCCTCACTTAGGCCAAGCCCCTCCCTGTAATCTGTTCTTCTACTTCTATATGTGCAATACCATACACTTAAGTCCTTCCCTTCCCTCCCTCCCTTATAGCCTTTTACCAGTTTACTGATTTCTGGTACCAATTTTTGGTTCCAGTTCACACACAAGTCTATACATTTCTAGCTAGGTTCCACATATGAGAGAGAATATGTGACATTTGGCTTTCTGAGCCTGGGTTACCTCACTTAGAATAATCCTTTCTAGATCCATCCATTTCCCTGCAAGTTTCATAATTTCATTTTTCTTTACCACTGAATAGAACTCCATTGTGTAAATGTACCATATCTTTATTATCCATTCATCTGTGGAGGGACATCTAGGCTGGTTCCATTTCCTAGCTATTGTGAATAGAGCAGCAATAAACATGGTTGTGCAAGTATCTCTAAGGTAGTGAGAAGAGTCCTTTGGATATATGCCTAGGAGTGCTATAGCTGGATCATATGGTAAATCTATTTTTAGTTGTCTCAAGAACCTCCACACTGATTTCCACATGGCTGGACCAGATTTCATTCCCACCAACAGTGTAGAAGTGTTCCTCTTTTTCTGCATCCATGCCAACACTTATTGTCATTTGTTTTCTTGGTGATAGCCATTCTGACAGTAGTGAAATGGAATTTCAACATGGTTTTAATTTGCATTTCCCTGATGCCTAAGGATGTGGAACGATCCTTGAATATTTTTATGTCATCATTGAGTTTAGACAGTTGGTTATTGAGGTTCTCTTTTTATTAGTGTCCTTCAGATCATTTAACTGTCTTTGGAACCCTTCCTGGTTCTTTTCTATTAGGGCTAATCCAGCAAGAACACCATTCATACAATAATTGGCTCTTTGTTGAGTTTCTGATAGTTCTGATATTTGCTTGGCCAGGGTTGCATAGCTTATTTCTTCATTTTGAGGTTCTGATCCTATTGTCTGTTCTGTGTTTTGATTAGAGACATCTGTGGCAGTTAAAAATGTGACAGGTGCAGCCGGATGTGGATGATACAACAAAGCGGATGCAAGTGCTTCCATGTGGTGCCAAAGTAAACCCTGCCTGAGTACCCAGTGCAAATGACATCACCATCAGAGGGGGCTGAAGGACCATCCAGCAAGAGACACCACCACAGACAGCCACCATGGGACCAATGGGGAACATTGGGGGGATATAAAAAGCATGTACTTCCCTTAATAAACGAGTCCATTTTCACCATCTACTTGACTCCCTGAGTCTGTGTTGACTCTACACCAACTCACCCCCACCCCCAAGGGTCCTCATCGGACCACTGGCTACATCTGGCACCCAACATGGGGCCTTTTCACCTGTGGGGGCATGGGTATTGGGTCTGTTTGGGTCATTCCTCTCCTTTTCTTCCTTTTGTTTTCTGTACTCATTTTGCTCACCTTTTGCTCTCTTCGCTGGTGTCCACATTGAGTCCCTCCTCTGTCTTGCAGCATAGCCAAGTATCCCCATCAGTAGTTCTTCAGTGAGTTGGCCCCTACATGTTTTGTGTCCTTTGCCCTGCCATGAGGTAAGCGTGCAGGGCCTCTCTTATCTCTTCTTTCTGCGTTAGTCTGTCTTGTTAGGGAGGCACATTCAAACTT
Organism: Orientallactaga sibirica; assembly: GCA_036365145.1. Taxonomy (NCBI): domain Eukaryota; kingdom Metazoa; phylum Chordata; class Mammalia; order Rodentia; family Dipodidae; genus Orientallactaga; species Orientallactaga sibirica. The sequence continues at coordinate 3,399,691 of JAEOAD010000020.1, forward strand.
TCATTTTCAGTTCGCCCGGCATCTCCACATAAGGCTTGACCACCCAAGAGATGGAACCACTGACCGGACTGCCTGAACATCCTTTAGATACCGGAGACACCATGTGGGCACACGGCTGAGGCCTAATGAACCACAGAAGTCCCCCACTAACCTCAAGACTCCTTGGCCTGATACAAACTCTTCCTCTTTCACTTTTGTCTCGTCCTTTCCTAGCTTCATTATGGGTAATTTGCCTCCTCACTGGAGGGATCCCCAAATTAAGGCCCTGAAATCTCTCCTGGTAACTCGTGGCCTCAAGGTTAAATCCCATGATATTGAAGCCTTCTGGGATGAGGCTACCACCCTAGCCCCCTCGATTTCCCCTGACAACATGTGGGATTCTGACTTCTGGATGCATGTCCTCTTTTTAACTAGAAAAAGAGAAGTTCAACAAGGAATCACATCTCCAATGTCTTTTGTTCCCATCCTACTTGGCATTATTGGCAGCCTAAAGTCCTCTTCTGCTAAGGAGGTTATTTCTGCTCATAATGAACATTGAAAAAGCCAGGACATCTCTGAATTGACAATTCAGGGTGTTCCTCCTGCCCACCCTTTTGTTCAGGAGGAGCCACCCACTGAGGCATCCATGCCTCCTCTCAACCTGTTAAAACTCCTCCCGCCCCTTCTCCCCCCACTCAGCATACTGACCCTATTCTCCCCACTCCCCCTACTGACCCACCATTCCTCTACCCATGGCGAGAGGTACAGGACCTTGAGGTGGGAACCCCTCAGGTGGCATGCCCTCCTGGCCTCCACCTTGCCCACCTGTTCTGCCTCTCAAGCACCACCCTGAGGCCTTCCCTGTTAACTTTGATGCCAATGCTGCCCAGCATCCTTGGATTCCTACCCCTTGGCTGAATTGGCCCTCATAAGGAAGGCAGCCGCTGACTCTGGCTCTGACTCGTCTTATTTTGAACAGGTCCTCTGCCAATGGGCTGTTCAACTCCAAACCCACTATGATTGGTGCAGCCTACTTAAGGCCATCCTAGAGCCCTTGGCATTTCTTAACTGGAGGGCTGCCTATGATGACCAGGCTGAAGCTCAAGCCCATCTCAACCTTCAGTATGGCCTAAACATCACCTTGTATATGTTGATGGGCCATGGTCAATACATTGACCCCATGTCGCAGGCTACCATTGGGATATATAGCTACTTTCACAGGTTTCTGACCTCTCCTTTAGGGCACTTAAATCTTGCACTACTAAAGACCCCTCCATCTACTTCTGTAACCTAATACAACAACCTGGGGAGTCATTTACTGACTTCCTCACTTGTGTCATGGAAACGGTGGAATGGAGACTAGATCCAGGCCCTACAAGGGAATTAATGATAAAACAACTAACTTAGGAAGGACTTAATGCCCCTGATTAGACAGCCTATCCCCCAAGGTGGACTTTCCTATCTCCTGGGAACATTGCCAGCCTGCCCCTCCCTCTGCCTTCGAGGGATACCCCCTAGTGGACTCTAATCTCTCTTCCTTCATGTGGAGGTATTCTACTGACGAAGATGTTACCAACTTCCCCTACCTCTACCAATACCCATTTGATCATACTATTGATACAATTATGAGAAACTGGGATCTATGCAACGCCCTGGCCTGCTTAGATCTATGCCCCTTTGTGTTTCTGAAGGAAGAAAATCTCTTTAATGGAACTTACACACAAATTACTCTTGTTTTCAGTCTCTTTATGGATATGCCACTCACTGGAACCCAAATGAATCAGCTAATGTATCCATAACAAAGAAAATAGCCTGGGCAACTACACCCACCTGCATTAGGCCCCTATAGCAGACAGTTTCAGGTTCACTGAGATGAACTTCCAGACCAGGCACAGTTATAGAGGAAGGGATATTATTTATTGAAACTTACAGATCCAGGGCAAGTTCCATAATGGCAGGAGAAGCGGTCTGCTCTCACAGGACCAGGCAAGGGAGAGAGAAGCCAACCATGCACACAGCACACAGAGCAAAGCTACAGCCAAAAGCACACTTCAGGAACTCCCACTAGGCACACTTTGCATATCTTTACAATGGAATCGCAAACCCACCACCAAACCTTAAGATCCGCCCCCAGTGACATTGCCTCCAGCAAGGTGACTGCAGATGCAAACTATAAACTAATAAAACACTGAATATACTGGGGGCCATATATTCAAACTACCACAGGCCCCTTTCTTCTTCCTGGTATCCAATGCTACTGACATACATGACTCTCTTAATTGTTCCCTTCATACATGCCAACTGCAAGCATACTGGGACGGAACCACCCAACTAGCCATTCTGGTAAGACAGCCTGCAGCTATCTGTACTCAGTGGTAAATACTACTCACTTCTATGCTATCACCCTTATGGCTCAAAGTCAATTAGAAGAATTACAAAGAATCAAAAGAGACTTTGGTATCACCGCAGCTATAATTGCCGCCATTGTTCTTGGGGTGGGGGGTGAGGCTATGGCTGGAGCCATTGCTACAATACAGACAGCAAACACAGTGGAAACTTTAAATCAGGTCATAACCAAGTCAGCCAAGGCCCTACACTCCCAAGAAACTACTAATCAGCATCTTTATCAGGCCATCCATATCTTACAACAACAAATTGACCTCCTAGCTGAGGAAATAACACTTCTGAGAGACATGTCCCTGCTGGCATGTGACCCATGTGATCAGGCCATCTGCCTAACTCCCTATAAAGTTCATAATGCCTCCCTAGAGGGAATTAAATTAACACAATATATTAAAGATACCTAATCTGAGAAATTTCTAAATTATTCAATATTACTAAGAGAACAGATCCATTGATTAAACATCACCAGGGTCCCTGCTATGACCCTAAATGCTGATATTATGTCCAGAGTATGGAATAATATTAAAAGACTTTTTGACCCTTCATGAATATTGACCTATGCCATCTTAGGGGGAATTATCATTATATTAATAATTTTGTTTAAGTGTCTATTACAACATGTTCACAGACAATGCTCCATCAACAAGACAACCCTCCAAATCCTCATGGCACTAGAACACCCTGGTCCTAAGCCACCTAGAGAAATTATCCAAATTTGGATGGCTAACCTAGCCAAAGCTTCCACTTAAATCATAAAGATCACCCTTCTCTCACATGTACAACTCTGATGAACAGCCCTTTGAGGCCTGGTAGCCAATGATGGGTAAGATTCCCCTAGGTCATGCCCACCTAAGGCAGGACATGGATGACCTTGTCCATGCGCTAATGACGGGTAAAGGCTTAACTCTGAATAGGACAACCTAAGACAGGCACAGTCCACAATACTGGGTGTCATTTGAGGCAAGAGCAAAAAATAAAAACAAAAGGGTGAAAATGTGGCAGTTAAAAATTTGACAGGTGCAGCCAGATGTGGCTGATACAACAAAGCAGACGCAAGTGCTTCCATGTGGTGCCAAAGTAAACCCTGCCTGAGTACCCAGTGACAAATGACATCACTATCAGAGGGGGCTGAAGGACCATTCCACAAGAGACAATGCCACAGACAGCCACCACAGGACCAATAGGGAACATTGGGGGGATATAAAAAGCATGTACTTCCCTTAATAAATGAGTCCATTTTCACCACCTACTTGACTCCCGGAGTCTGTGTCGTTGACTCTGTGCCAACTTGCCCCCGCCCCCAAGGGTCCTCATCAGACCATGGATATTGTGGGATTGGGCAATGTAGCTGGATTTATTTGCATCTGATTTTTCATGCTATTCCTTTTTCGCTGTGGTCTGCCCATCACAATGGCTCAGAAAGCCTAGTGTGTGGGATGCTAGCCTGCTGGCCTGGGGTGGAGGGGTTACAGGTGGGACTGGCAAGTGGGACTGTGGTCACGAGTGGAGCTCAGAAAGGCTTGGGTAGGACTTGTGTCTGGGACCACGGTGATGCACAGAGCTCAGAAAGGCTAGGATAGTACTGGAGAGTGGGACCACAGTGGCACGGAACTCAGAAAGGCTAGGGTGGGACCAATGACTGGGACTGCAATGGGACCAGTGACTGGGACTGCAATGGTACAAGGAGCTCAGAAAGGCGAGGGTGGGACCAGTGACTGGGACTGCAGTGATGCACAGAGCTCAGAAAGGCTAGGGCAGGACAGGCAAGTTGGACCATAGTAGTGTGAGGAGCTCAGAAAGGCTGGGATGGGACTGGTGTGGGACCATTGTGGTGTGCAGAGCTCAGAAAGGCTAGGGTGGACTGGCAAATGGGACCTTGGAACTCTGAGCAATTGGCAGGAAAGCCTGGTGCAGAGGTACTAGCCTGCTAGCTTGGGTCCACTTAGCCTGCAGTTAGTTCAAGAGGGACCTCTGCCTGGAGCTGCAGCTAGGATGGCTACTTGGGACTGGGGAACTGGTGGGCTACCTGAAATCATGGGAATCAGTGGACTCCCTATTTTTCCCCTCCACACCCTCCAACTGTAAGCCCACTAGAGTCAGAAAAACCCTAAAAAACCCCTTGATCCTTAAGGGTCTTGCCTTTCCTTCCCTATGAGGTGAGGCAAAGTTAGGCAGATGCCATCTTGACTGGAAGTGCTCTTACTGGTTTATTTTTATAGGTCTGTTTAAGTAAATTATCTCTTCTTTGACTTTAACTTTGACAGACTTATATATCAAGAAAATAATCTGTTTCTTTTAGGTTTTCCAAGTTAGTGTAATATAGGTTTTGAAGTATGTCTTTATGATTCTCTTAATTTAATTGGTATCATATGTAATGTCTCCTTTTCATAGCTAATTCTTTTTTTCCCCCTTTGGTTTTCGAGGTAGGGTCTCACATTGGCCCAGGCTGACCTGGAATTAACTGTGTAGTCTCAGGTGGCCTCAAACTCAGGGTAATCCTCCTACCTCTGCTTCCTGAGTGCTGTGATTAAAGGTGTGTGCCTGGCCTTTCACTTCTAATTCTGTTCATTATTGTTCTGTTCATTGACTAATCTCTCTCTTTTGGTTACTTTGGTTAAAGGTTTGCCAATCTCCTTTATTTATCAAAAAAAAAAATTACTCTCGCCAGGTGTGGTGGCGCATGTCTTTAATCCCAGCACTTGGGAGGCAGAGGTAGGAGGATTGCCATGAGTTCAAGGCCACCCTGAGTTTGCATAGTTAATTCCAGGTCAGCCTGGGCCAGAGTGAGACCCTACCTCGAAAAACCAAAAAAAAAAAAAAAAAATTACTCTCTCTTTCATTGATTCTTTTTATTGTTTTCTTTGTTGTTTGTTCCTATTTCATTGATTTCTGACCTGATCTAGATTATTATTATTATTGTTGTTGTTATTATTTATTTTGTTTTTTTGAGGTAGATTCTCACTGTAGCCAAGGCTGACCTGAAATTCACTTTGTGTTCTGAGGGTGGCCTCAAACTTATGGCGATCCTCCTACCTCTGCCTCCCAAATGCTGGGATTTAAAGGTGTGGGCCACCATGCCCAGTGATTATTTTATTTTCATCTGGTACTTTTGCTTTGGCATGTTCTTGTTTTTTTTCAAGGTCCTCAGGGGCATAATTAAGTTATTTATTCAAGATCTCTCTGTTTTTGTAATATAGACACTTACAGCTATAAACTTCCCTCTTAGGACTGCCTTCATTGTGAAATATGGGATTTGGTATGTTGTGTTTTTATTTTTATTCAGTTGTAGAAACCATTAGATTTCCTTCTTGATTGATTTATTTATTTAAATTAGTTTTTTTATTTATATTTATTTATTTATTAGAGAGAAAGTGGGGGAGGGAGAATGGGCATGCCAGGGCCTCTAGCCACTGCAAACGAACTCCAGACGCATGTGCCACCATGTGCATCTGGCTTACGTGGGACCTGGAGAATTGAACCGGGGTCCATAGGCTCCACAGGCATTCTTCTTAACCCCTAAGCCATCTCTCCAGCCCCTAGTTTTTTATTTTTTATTTTTATTTCTTTATTTATTTGACAGTGAGGAAGAGGGAGAGAGAGAGAGAGAGAGAGAAAGAGAATGGGCACACCAGGGTCTCCAGCTACTGAAAACAAACTCCAGATGCATGCACCACCTTGTGCATCTGGGCTTACTTGGGTCCTGGGGAACTGAACCTGATTCCCTTGGCTTTGCAGGCAAGCATCTTAACCACTAAGCCATCCCTGCAGTCCTCATTCTTGATTTCTTCCATGATCCATTTGTTATTTAAAAGTATGTTGTTTGATGTCCAGGACATTGTGTATTTTCTGTTTGTATTGTTTATTTCTAGATTTATTACATAGTATTCAGACAAAATACAATTTTCTTAAATTTGTTGAGACTTGCTTTGTGTCCTATTTGATCTATTTTAGGAATATGTATATGGGCTATAGCAAAGATTATGTATTTCTGTAGTGTTTTGGTAGAAAGATCTGTAAATGTCTGTTAGGGCCACTTGATCTACAGAGTCATTTAACTCCAGTGTTTCCATACTTATTTTTGTTGAGATAATTTGTCTCACCCACTGTGTTGGGATCTACCCCTGACTTTAAATCTGGTAGAATTTGTTATATTAGCTTAGGTGTACCTATATTTGGTATAGAGTGAAGACATCAGCTGGGAGGAAGCAGCAAGAATGAACTAGATAGCACTGGGAAGGGTGCCTTACTATAAAAGCCCAAGGCTTACCCTCCAGTGACACACCTCCTTCAAGGCTTCACCTCCCAAAAGCTCCATCAGATTGGGATTAAGCATGAATCTCAAAAACAAATGAGGCAATGGCTGGCCTGGCAGGAATGAGGTGGGAATGGAGACAGGTAGGAGAGAAGCTGGACTTAACTCACTAACAGCCAGTCATAGCAACATGGGCAGTTGGGGGCAACTGAGCTGGCACAGGACAAAAACCATACATGAAACCCCCAATGGCAGCTCCTGGAGATATGACTTAAATGTGATATGTTTGGGTGTCAAGGTGACAAGGGGTGGACTCTGATGGTTAATACTGATTGTCAGTTTGACAGGACCTAGAATAACTAGAAGATAAACCTCTTGTCATGCCTGTGAGGAAGTTTCTATATTGAAGTAATTGAGAGGGGCAGACCCATTCTAAATGTGATAGGAACAATTCCATAAGTTGAGGTTTGGACTGAGTAAAAAGGAGAAAGCCAGCTTAGCAGCAGCATTCATTGCTCTCTGCTTCATGACTGTGGATGTGGTGTGACCAGCTGCCTCATGCTCCTGCTGCCATGCCTTCCCCACCATGATGGACTGGATCTCTTTTTAAGCTATAAGCCAAAATAAGCCTTTTCTCCTTCAAGAAAAGTAACTAATTTAGGCAATTCAACAAGTGTATATAACATGTTGTCATCAAATCAGAGTAGTCAGAATTCTTACAGCTAACCCTTTTTTCTTTTCAAATTTTCACAAATACCATTGCTAAAATTATTTTATAATATAATAAATATGTAAAAAGCATAAATATTTATGGGATATAGTGTAATTAGTGTAATTAATATTTTTCTTTGTATTTCAAATAGTTTGGTTCTGGGAAAGATCTAATATTCATAAAGAGATGAAATTCCATGTTCTTTAAGCATTCATTTTTGTATTTCCTAACAGAATTTAGAAATATTGTTCATAAACATTTTGTTTGTGGGTAACATCTTAAAAGTTTTAAAGCTTATAAATCAAATGGAACACTTTGTTTAATCCTAGTTTCTACAATTATATTTAGAAAAATGAACTTTTACATGTTCTGAAGGTTGTAAATGGCATTTCATAGTTCTGTAGGTTTGTCAATGTCTCTTTAAGGCTTACTAGTAGTATGAAATGAACAAACAATTTTGCATTCAAATTTAAACTACATTGCATTTAAGAGAAGTAGGATAACATAATTTAAAATGAGGTACACGTTCATGAATTTTTATGTAGTCATCTACAAATTTTCTCCCATTATAACTTTGTATATCATGATTGCAAAGCTCTTTTCATGATTCAATCAAAAGACAAGTTTTTGTTGCTTACTGCATAGTAACAAAGAGTCAGAGAGAATGCATATTTTGGAGAGATCCTCAAAGCATGCCTTTAGTGGGTTTCAGCACAACACAAGGCTGAGGGGCATCTTTCAATAGAGCCTTGCCTTATGCTGTTGCTCCTTTTATTGCATGTATCCCATGGAGGCTTGTGAAGATAGTGACATGGAGGATACCTCAGCTTAATTTAACTGGTTCCATGTACTACCAAGCTACCCTCTACTCAGCTATTAAGAAATAAAGGTCAGAACAATGTTTGTTAAATATTAACAAAGAACTCAGTCAGTAGCTCTTCCTCTCAGACAATGTTTTTCCATATGTCTTGAGTACTACTGGCTGTCAAGCAGTTTATTTGCTGCAGGCTGGCTCCACTTTTTCAAACTTAAGCTCAACTTTCACTCCACGCACAGGAACTGCTTCATTATGTCAGTTGATTTGTTTGTCTGTGTCTGTCTTTTACTGGGACCCAGGGGAAAGAGAACCATCTCTAATATTCTCAAAGTTTCTATTTCCTCAAGATGAGTGTTGATGTGTGACTTCCTCATTGATGGAGAAATGCATTGCTGGGTTACTGATCCTGGTGGAAATCTGAAAAAGATGGCCTTTGTGGACTTAAAAGCAGGAGAAACCCTGTGAAGACAAGATGGGCTATCTCTTCAGGCACCTTATTCAAATCTCCACTCAAGTTATTTCTTGTTTTTACATTGGCTGTGGTATACAGAATGCAATTTCATCATTTTGCTTTCATTTGTGGCTCAAGGGTATCTTGGAATTTACTTCTATTTCCAACTAATGCAGCATATTGCTATTACTAAGTTTATAGACTATGCTTTTGTTTGGGAAAATGATCTGACTTTACAATAGAGTGTGATTCAGTATGAGTAATATGCTTTAAAATAACAGTTTAAAATTGCCTTTCTTCCCACTTACACATTAAGTAGCTTTTCCAATATACAATTTTTATGGATGAGATTTCCATTTAACATCATGATTTAGATTAAATTACTTTCTTAAAATCACACTGCTCCCATAGTCTACTTTGCTTTCTAATCCCCTTACGTTCCATTCTTGCTGGAGAAACTTCATCTACACAATGTTACTGAAGAGGCAGCCTTCATTCACAACTCAGTACAATCTGTTAAAGTGGTAAATAATACCCATTTCTATTATTAGAACTAAAATGGAATTTCTCTTCCTGCATTTTCAAGATGTGACATAATTAGATAGCAAGCATAGAAAAGTCAGAAATAGTGGAAGCTAACATTGTCATCACTAGCAAGAAAGCTTGATTCAGTCTGTCTGTTCTGGCTCCTGACTCACTCACACAATGCCTCCAGGCCAACTCATTCTCTGTTTGAATTATAGGATGCTATGTGAGCTTTGCAGGTATGGGGGTATAAAAGCATGAAGCAAGGCTTCCAGTTCTATATTATTTTTCAGACTGAATGATAACAGGGAAGTTCTTGCTTGATGTTTCAATTCTCCTCAGCCTCCTGCAGACACACCTTCTGGCTCAGAGCTAGCTGGGTGGATCTTCATGCTACCTGGAGGCAAATCTGCCTTATTACTACTTCACTTCAAATTAAAGCAAAATAACAATAACAACACCACCACACAGACACTTCTGTTGTTGCAGAAGTATATAATTTCTGGCAGAAATGAGGAAAGAATGAGGGAAAAGCTATCTTTCTTTCTCCATTGATAATTGATAATTGGAGATGACCTCAAAATAGATTTCTTTTTTTTTTTTTTTAAAGGAGAAAATGCTAACCTAGAAAGTGATATAGCTAAAATATTGATTTTGACTCTACCTAAAGTTGTACAAGGAAAACTTGGACTTCTTTAACTGGACTGCTCACATTGTAGTTACCTAACTAATGCATTTGTCCTAGGGAATCAGTGGAAGGAAACTCAGAGTTCCTTAAATTATTTATTACTCTTTTGTGTTATTATTAGACCATAGTATATTGAAGATTGCAGACACACCTAAGAGGTTAGCATGGTTTGATTTGTTCTTAATAAACATTTGGATAAAATTGCTGGTTTTATTAGCATATGATGTCTTGTAATTCCCAATTAAATCTTCCCTTTGCACTATGGGTTTTTGCGTTTCAAGGGATGCATACCTCTTGCCTTCCCTATATGTCATGTGTGGGTAATGGAAAGAGGAATAGAGGGAGCTTAGGAGCCATGTCTTTAACAACAGTTGTGCCATTAATGAGCCTTCTGATCTCAACGGAATATCCTAACCTCTCTGGGATCTGTTTCCTAATATGTAAAATGTAATGGCAGCTTTTGGGGTGTGTGTGTGTGTTTCCAGATGTACACACCCTGTGCATGCATGGAGGCCACAGAAGAACGAATCCATAGTTGTCATTTTCAAGAGCCTTAGCCTCTGGTTTATGCTCTCCACAAGACTTGGGTTATAGGAGCATGTAGCCATGTCCACTTGTTTATGTGGGTGCTGAGAATCCAACTTAGAGTCTCAGGCTCCCATGTCTGTGCAGCAGGTGCTCTTACTGGCTGAGCCATCTTTCCAGCCCAACAAGTAGGGTTTATTATGTTTCTTTAGGACTTATGCATGTCAGAAAATCTATAACAACCGAACAAAAAATATTATTACAGTTCTATATGTTTGCTATTGTTCAGTGGATGAAAAAGGGGAGTATAAAATTTCTCTTGTGGGCCTGGAGAAATGGCTTAGCAGTTAAGTGCTTGCCTGTGAAGCCTAAGGACCCTGGTTCGAGGCTCAATTCCCAGCAACCCATGTAAGCCAAATGCACAAGGTGGCACATGCATCTGGAGTTCGTTTGCAGTGGCTGGCAGCCCTGGTGTGCCCATTCTGAATCTATCTGCCTCTTTCTCTCTGTGTCTGTTGCTCTCAAATAAATAAATAAACAATGAAAACAAAATAAAATTGCTCTTGTCTTTCTCAAGGTTAAGTAGACTGTGTTTGAATTTTGTCTCTTTGATAGCTAGAAAATAATTTTAGTAGGAAGAAAAAATTATTCAATCAATGATTTTTTTTATTTGTAAGATGTTCATAGAATACATAACAGGAACTCTCAAATGGCATCTTTCCCCTATGTTGACTGACTCAGTTTTATTCACTGGTTATTTTCTGGAGCAGCTATTAGTGAAGAGACTTGATGACTTCTTCCTAGATCTTGTGCTTCAAGGTACATATTCCTTACTCTTTTCCAGAGTTCAGAGCAATGACCAACTTGAACATCTTATATGTAAATACAAGACCTCACCTAAAAGAGGATATGTTAACATCCATGAATGCTTGCATTATTTACTTTTTATTTTTATTATTTTATTTTTATTTTTAAATATATTTTTATTAGTTATGTATATAGTATATATACAGCCATGATGGTACCATCGTTAGCCTTCTCCCTGTCCTCGCCCCATGGATAATGTGGGTCTTGCCTTATGGGGGTAGCCCTCAGTTATGTGGGAGAGGCATTGTTTCTTTTTTTATAGGCAATATTTATTGAGCACTATCCATGAGCCAGACACCCCACCAAGGATTTATTTGTTTTAATGTTTTTGAAAATTAATTACAAGGCTGGAGAGATGGCTCAGTGATTAAGGCACTTGCCTGAAAAGCCTAACAACCCAAGTGCAATTCCCCAGTGCCCACATAAATACAGATGCACAAACTGCCACAAAAACCTGGAGTTCATTTGAGTGTGGCTAGAGAGTCACACCTATTCTCTTTGTCTCTCTTCTCTCTCCAACTCTCTGAAAATAAATAAAATATATTTTAAAAACTAATTATGAACTTTACTGTATAAGCAAATTGTGTAGTGTGTTGGTTGTATTCCCATTGAGTTATACCTTTAAAACACCTTTCCCCACCACCATTCCAGTGAGGGCTCTCTACTGAGGTTATTGCTATTCACCATGGGGCCAGAATGCATCAGTCAGTCCCTGTGGGGCTGGGAAATGGCACCACATACTGCTTCCCACTTTGTAGCTCTCTGTTTTGGTTCTTCCACCATGTTCCCTGAACATTGGTGGATACGTTGTAAGTCTCTCTGCAACTTCAAGATTCCTACTTTGATGAGTTTTGAGTGTTCTCAGTGTCTATACCATCTCCTTGGAGCTGGTTGTCAGGCTAACAGTGATAGAAGCACTTCTTTTGTAATGTCTGGTCCTGGCAGATGTGATAGAGGTGGCCCACTCATCTTGTGCTTAGGCAGTCTGCTATCTTTTCTTGTATTGATGAATGATGGTTCTCCCCATTTTTTGCTGCCATCCTATTAACAACAACAACAACAAAAACAAAATTCTCCAATGAAGAATGAGAAAAGCATAGATTTAAGATAGTTATTTAGGAGAATTTTGGATGGCCATAGCCACTCTTCTTAGCCAAACACCAGTAGGAACTTCTCTTTGGAGTCTGTGACTCAGTTCTCAGACCCCAGTATAAATTTTCTCTACTTCAGTGACCCTAATATCCAATCAGAAAGCCATTTATTACCCACAATGGTTATGTACCACCATTGAACAGGTGTGTACATCTTGTCATATTGTCTGGCTCATTGATTTTGTAGCTTGAAGGGTTCTCTGCTTGTTCACATTCTTGGTGGTCCTTATTCCTCAACAGCTCACATAGCACTTCCCAGAACTATGAGTGCTAAGCCAGCAGGGAGCTGGCTTCTCTCTAAGTTCTTAATGTCAGTATTCACAGGCCATGGTGTCTTCAGCAATATGGTCTTACCAATTAGCTTTGGTGAGCAACCTAGTGTTTTGGCACTGGCCAGCACTGTTTTGGGAACCTCATATGTCTCCATGGCCAACTCACTGTGTGGACAACCTAGTTCTGGCACTGGGATTTACAACCAGTGTCCATAGTTTTAGCTTTAAGCTTTCTCCACCCCCTATGGGTCCTTCTGCCCTCTGCCCAGACAATCCCCACCCCTCTTATTAAGGGTTGTATCTTATAGTTTGCTATCCAGGAGGAAAGTTTCTATGGTACTGATTGATGGTGTCATTTATTTTGACATTTATCCTTCTCACCCTTCCTTCCTTCTATCCTCCCTAAGTCCCTTTCATCCTCTGTGTTCTGTCCCTTGACTTGCCTGTCAAGTAACCCTTCCTCTCTTCCCTCCCTATTTCAACTTTCTCCTAGCTTCATTATAGTTCCATGTCAATACTCCTGATGCTTACTACCACTTACACACAACTCAAGCTGTTTCAACTTAGAAATGGCATGTGAGAGAAAACATGTGGCATTTCTTTCTGAGCTTGTGTGATCTCTCTTGGTATGTTTTTTCCAAGTGCATCAATTTTCCTGAAAATTTCATTATTTCATTTTTACTTACCACTGAGTAGAATTGCATTGTGTATATGTACTGCATCTTCATTGATTCATCTGTTGATGGGCAGCTGGGCTGACTGCAGTTCTTACACATTGTGAATAGAACAGCAACAAACATGGCTGAGTAGTAGAGTCTTTAGGATATGTTCCCTAGAGTGGTATAGATGTATCAAATGGTAGATCTATTTTCAGGAGTCTCCACAGAGATTTCCACAGTGGTTGTACAAGTTTGTAATCCCAACAGCAGTGGATGATGGTTTGTCTTTCTCCATATCTCTACCAGAATTTGTTGTCATTTGAGATTTTGATAATTGCCATTATGGTTGAAGTGAGATGGAATCTCAAATTCATTTGCATTCAATTGCATTTCCCTGATGGCAGAAGATGTTGAACAACTTTTTGTCTTTATCAGACATTTGAGAATTCTCTGTTCAATTCTATGAACAATTTTTTGAATGAATTGGTTGATTTTTGTATTATTTTCATTTTTATTAGTTATGGACATACTTAGTACAGAAATATCAAATGTTGGTACCATTCTTTCCCTCATCCCTGCCCCTTGTCCTCATTGGGACTCACAGGTTATCTTCATGGGAATTGGTGGTTATGTGCTGTGGGATCAACAGTCAGTTATTGGGGAGAGGCAATGCCTCTGGGCATAATGTCCTAACTTGTGGCTCTAAGAATCTTTCTACCCCATCTTCTGCAAAATTCCCTAACCAAGGTTGGGTGGTTTTTTTTTTTTAACTTCTTTTTTTCTCCATAATTTATTTTTATTTATATTATTCTGATTTTACATTCATAGTGTTGGCTCCCTTATCCTCCTCCCTGTCCTCCCTCTTCCAAAGGGACCCTCATCAATGGCGAATGTGGGTTATGCATTGTGGGGGTAGTCAAGAGTTCCGGGGGGGGGTAGGCCAAGTCTCTGTGCATAATGCCCCAACTTGTGGTTCTAACATTCTTTCCGCCCCCTCTTCCGCAAATCTCCCTGAGCCACATTGGGGTCATTTTAGTTCTACTTCAGTAATAAGGTTTTTGGAGCCTCTGTGTCTCTGGATATCTGGCTTAGTTGGAGTTTGATGTTCTCTGTGTTTATCTCCTTCAGCTTTTTTCTGGTGCCATGATCGCCAAGAACGCTGTATTCTTACCTGTTCCCTGCATTACTCTATGGTTTCATCTGGGGCCCTGGTGAGGTATGATTGGTGGATCCTCCCTTCAGGTTCATTGTCCATCTGAAAAAGAGAAGCAAATTCTCCAACAGAGAGAGAAGTTAGTACTAGATAGAAGGGATGGCCATAGATATTTTGGCGGGAATTTTATATGTGTAGGCTCTCTTCTAGCCCACATTTGGTGGTGTCTTGATCTTGGAGAATGAGCTCATACAAAGCCATTGTAATAAAACCAACATGGTACTGGCATAAAAACAGGAGTATAGTCCAATGGAACAGAATAGAAGACCCGGACTTTGGGTCAAGTAACTACAGCTACTTGATATTTGACAAAGGCCCTACCAATGCAGAATGGAAAAAAGACAGCATCTTCAACAAATGGTGCTGGACAAACTGGACAACCATATGTAGGAAAATGAAACTCGACCACACATCTCTCCATGCACAAAAATCAAGTCCAGATGGATCAAAGACCTTAATATAAAACCATAAACTCGCTACTACTGAAAGAAAAATAGAAGGAACCTTCCACGAAATAGGAGTGGGAAAAGACTTCCTGAACAAAACCCCATCAGCCCAGGAAATTAAACAATCACTCAACCATTGGGATCTCATGAAGCTGAAAAGCTTTTTCACTGACAAAAATACTATAACCAAAGCCAGAAGATTACCCACAGAATGGGAGAAAATTTTCACCAGCTATACAACTGACAGAGGCCTAATTTCTAGAATCTACAAAGAACTCCAAAGCCTAAACAATAAATCATCTAACAACCCACTCACAAAATGGGGCAGAGAACTGCACAGGGAGTTCTCAGAAATACAAATAGCAAACGCATATTTAAGAAAATGTTCAACATCCCTAATCATCAGGGAAATGCAAATTAAAACAACTATGAGATTCCACCTTACCCCAGTAAGGATGGCTAACATTAAAAAAAAAAAAAAAAACAATGAAAACAAATGCTGGTGAGGCTGTGGAGAAATAGGAACAAGCTTTCACTGCTGGTGGGAATGTAAAATGGTTCAACCATTATGGAAAGCTATATGGAGACTCCTGAAAAGGATGACCATAGACCTACCAACAGATCCAGTTATTCCCTTACTGGGCATATACCTTAAAGGCTCCAAGCCTCAGATCAGAGACATTTGCTCAACCAGGTTCATAGCTGCTCAATTCATAATAGCAAAGAGATGGAATCAACCCAGGTGTCCATCACTAGATGAATGAATAACCAAGATGTGGTATATCTATACTATGGAATTCTATGTAGCAGTAAGGAAAGATGAAATAAGGAAATTTGAAAAAATGGTCAAACATGGAACAGATCATCCTCAGTGAGCTCACCCAATCACAAAAAGATAATTGTTGCATGGTCTTGTTTATTTGTCCCTCCTAACCTGAATCTATCTGAGATGCTGCCAAACCTAATAAGCACTCTGAGGACCAGACAATAGGGAAGATGGGATGGAGGGAGGGTAAGGTTGGGAGGGAACGAGAGGGTGGGAGGGAGGACAAGGGTGGGGGATACAAATAGGGACCTAAAAGGAAATGATACTATAAAACCATTTATTCTGAAAAACAAGCTAAAACATTGATCCTTCAGCAGGCCCGCAGAGGGAACACCTGAACCACAGGAACCTGGAGACAGCTTCATGAAGGCCAACTTTAATCTTGTCCTGCTTCTCTTTCTCTTCTCTCTCTCTCTCTCTCCCTCTCCACTCTATACTCACTTTCTCTTTTATATCACCTATCTTTTTCTTCCCTCACCTTCTCAGGTGCTGACTTATAACTCCCAGTGCCAGCACTGGGTTAACTTCCACAATGAGCTGTAGATCCGAGACACCTACAAGGTTTCCCAAAAAAGACAGATTTCTGTCAGAGTTCTTGATGACCCACCAAAGGTTAATGGTAAGACCCTACTGTCAAAGACAGCATACATGTGTGAGACCAAACATGGAGAGACCTGGCCAGAATCTGGAAGAGGGTCAGTCCCCAGACAGTTAGCTAGTCTAGTGCTGGAGGGTGCTACATGAGCAACTGGGGGATAATGGCCAACATCTATCCAAACAAATTGCAGTATAAGATACCCAGCAGGAAACAACCTGACGTAATGCTCAAACAAGGCCAGCAGTGGCACACAGCCATGGTGGGTAACCAACTGCTCTTGATTTGGCTAATAGGTCCATTCAGTGGAATGGAACTCATTGCTGGAACTGGGAAATAAGTTAAAACCATGCACAAAAAACAGGTGTTTTTTAAATCTATTTCAGTGATGGGCTCTTAGGAGCCTCTGGATCTCTGTTTTTGTAGGTGTTGAGTGTCCTCAGTGTCTATCTCCTTCACCTTTGTGCTGATAACATGTTCCCAACGAAAGCAGAACTCTTGCTCATCTCCCCAATTTCTCTGTGGTTTCAGCTGGGGCTAGGCTAAAGTGTGAGGGTAGTTTATCTCCTTGGGTCCCACTCCTGTCTGAAGAAAAGAAGCAGATTCTCCAACAGAGAGTGAAGTCAGCACAGGTTAAATGGGATAAGCATTATTAATTTAGAGAGATATTGCTTTTGATGTGTTGTTGAATTTGATTTGTGAGGATTTTGTTCAGGATCTTTGTGTCCCAGTTCATCAGGGATATAGGCCTATAGTTTTCTTTTGTTGTTATAGTTCTGTATGGTTTTGGTATTAGGGTGATGTTATCTTCATAAAATAAGTTGGGTTTCCTGTTCTCTGATTATGTGGAACAGTTTGAGAAAAATTGGTTTCAGTTCTTCCATGAATATTTGATAGAATTCAGCTGAGAAGCCATCTGGTCCTGAACTCTTCTTTTGGGGGAGGTTTTTGATTAGTTTTTTCATCTCTACTGGTATGATAGGTTAGTTTAGGAGATTGATCTGCTCTGATTTTAGTTTTGGTAGATTGTATGTATCTAGGAATTCATCTATTTCTTCCAGGTTATTCAATTTTGTGGAGTAGAAGTTTTGGAAGTATGTCCTGATTATCCTTCCAATTTTATTTATGTCTATTGTGATCTCTCCTTTTTCATTTCTAATTTTGTTAATTTGAAGCATCTCTTTTATTTGTTTGATCAAATTAGCCAAGGGTTTATCAATCTTTTGTATTTTTCAAAGAACCAGTTCTTTGTTTCATCAATTTTCTTAATTGTTCTGTTAGTTTCCAATTCATTAATTTATGTTCTGATCTTGGTTATTTCTTTGCATCTAGAGCTTTTTGGGGTTGTATTCTTCTTGTTTTTCTGATGCCACTAGGTGTATGGTTATATTATTACTTTTGGGTCTCTCTGTCTTTGTTATGAATGCATTTAGTGCTATGAATTTTCCCCTAAGGACTATCTCCATGGTGTCCCATAAATTTTGCTGTGTTGTGTTCTCTTTGTCTTTTAATTCCAAAAATTTTACAATTTCCCTTTTGATTTCTTCCACTAACCATTCATTGTTTAAAAGTGTTGTTCAGTCTCTAGGATCTGATGGAGTTCCTGGAGTGTCTCTTGTTAATTTTTAGCTTATAGCATTGTGTTTTGATATCATGCTGGAAATTATGCCAATTTTCCTGAATATATGGAGGCAGGCTTTATGGCCTAATATAGTATCTATTTTGGAAAAGATTCTATGGGCTGCTGAGAAGAATGTATATTCTTAAGATTTTGTGTAGAATGTCTCTTAGGTCTAGTTTGTACAGATGTCTAGATTTTGTATAGATGTCTCTTAGGTCCAGTTGATCTGTGGTGTTGTTGAGCTTTCTTACTTCCTTGTTGATTTTCTGTTTGGATGCTCTATCTATTGATGATAGTGGAGTGAAGTCCCCAACTATGATGGTGTTGGTGTTTCTTTTTTGTTGTCAAGTATGTTTTGTTTTATAAATTGCAGTGCACCTGTTTTTGGTGCATATAGATTGTTGATTGTGATGTCTTCTTGTTGGATCATTCCCTTGATGAGTAAGAAGTGTCCTTCTTTGTACTTTTTGATTACTTTTGGCTTTAAATCCATTTTAACCAAAGTTAGTATAGCAATGCCTGCTTGTTTCTGTTTGCTTGGAATATAATTTTCCATCTTTTCACCTGAGGAGGTGTCTGTCTTTAGTGGTAAGGTAGATTTCTTGAAGACAGCAAATTGAAGCATCCATTTTTTTTCTGATCCACCCTGTTTACTTGTGTCTTTGATGGGTGAATTAAGGCCATTAATGATTAAGGTAGTAACTGTGAGGTTTGATTTAATCCTTGACATGTTGTACTGCTTTGTGGGGTTTGATGTTTTCTTGGACTTTGCACTTTTTGGGCCTTCTCTAGTTTTGGTATTGTGGTCTGCTTATTGTAGGTTCCTGAGGTTGGTTGTTTGACTCTTCTGTGTGGAAAATTCCCTGAAGTATTCTCTATAAGTTTGGCTTTGTGTTCATATAATTGTAGAGCTGACTTTTATCATGGAAAATTTTTCTTTCACCAACTTTTATGAGGGATACATTCACTGGGTAAGGTAGTTTGGGTTGGAAGCCATAGATTTTTAGTCTTTGAAGTGTTTATTCCAGACCCTTCTGGCTTTCAGTGTTTCCACTGAGAAATCTGAGGAAATTCTGATGGGGTTGCCTTTATATGTAATGTGTTATTTCCCTCTTGCTGCATTTAAGACTCTCTCTCTCTGTCCCCTTTTTTCCATTGTTTAGAGTCTTATCAATGATGTGTCTTGGAGAGTTTCTTCTTTGGTGGTTGAGTCTGTTTGGAGTTCTGTTAGCTTCTTGTGTCTTGATGGGACTCTCTTTTGAGAAAGTGGGACAGTTTCCTTTGATAATTTTGTTGAATAAGTTCTCCATGCCTTTTGTCTGAATTTCTTCTCCTCTTGGTATAGCCATGATTTGAATGTTGGGAGGTTTTAGGGTATCCCATAGTTCCCTCATGTTCTGTTCATAAGAATTTTTAAATTTATTAAAGTTTTTTACTCCCAAACTGCTTCTTCTGTCCTTTCTTCCAGCTCCTAGGTTCTGTCCTCCACAGGATTAACTGTTCTTGAGGGCTTCTAGAGAGGTTTGGACTAGTTCAATTTGGTTTGTATTTTCTATTGCCTTTTTTTCTGTTTAGTATCCATCTGTTTGTTGAGTTCCCATTTCAGGTCATTATTTGATTTTCTTAATGCTTCTTGGAATTCATTCTTGCATTTACTTATGTCTTTGTTGAGCTTAACCAGCTGATTATTGAAGTCCTCTATTTTTGGCTCACCTTCAGATCACTTAACTCTCTTTTGAGGTCTCTGGGTTTTTTCTATTAGGTCCAATCTAGGGAGGATAGCTGTGTGGATTTTATTTATGTAGTTGTTGGTTTTTTGTTGATTTTCTGCTAGTTCTGTCATTTGCTTGGTCAGGGTCACATATCTTATATCTTCATCTTATGGTTCTATTCTTTTTGTCACTTCTATGTTTTTTATTACTATCTTATTCTTGAGAGACACACACAGAGAGAAAGTGTGTGTGTGTGTGTGTGTGTGTGTGTGTGTGTGTGTGTGTGTGTGAGAGAGAGAGAGAGAGAGAGAGAGAGAGAGAGAGAGAGAGAGAGAGAATGGGCCCTCCAGGGCTTTTTTCAGTCACTGTGAATGAACTCCAGATGTGTGTGTCCCCTTGTGTATATGTGCCACATTGCACATTTGCATCACTTTGCATCTGGCTATGTGGGACCTGGAAATTCAATCATGCATTCTTAGGTTTCACAGGCCTTAACCATTAAGCCATCTCTTCAGCTCCCTTCTCTTCTAACTTTTTTTATTGTTTAATTTTTTTATTGACAACTTCTATACTTACACACAAAAAAATGTATATTTCCCTCTCCTCCCCATTCCCCTTTAGAACTCCAATCTCCATCATATCCCCTTCCTTTCTACATTAGTCTCTCTTTTAATTTGATGTCATCATCTTTTTCTTCTATTATGAGGGTCTTGCAAGGGTATTGCTAGGCACTGCATGGTTATGGATATCAAGGCCAATTTTTGTCTGGACAGTTGCATTGTAAGGAGTCATACCCATCCGTTGGCTCTTACATTTTTTCAGCCCCTTCTTCCACAATTGTCCCTGAGCCTTGGAGGGTGTGACAGAGATGTTTCAGTGTTGGACACTCCTCCATCCCTTCTTCTCAGCACTATGTTGCCTTTTGGGTCATCCCAGTGGTCATCGCCATCTGAAAAGAGAAGCTTCTCTAACCAGAAGTGAGAGTAGCATTAATATGTGAATATGAACATTAAGTGTGGTGCTTTCAGGGCAGCTTGGTTGGAGTAATATACACATTTAGCCAGACAAGAGCAGGCTTTATACCCCTAAGGCTTATAACCTCCCCTGCCATAGACTTTTGCTTAGTTCTTTCAGTACCAGGCATGTATTCCCTCCCATAGAGAGGGCTTTCAGTCCAATTATGGAGCAGTTGGTTACCCCAAGGGCAGACATTTGGGGACTTCCATTGTGGTTCTAGGCAACCCTTTTGGGATTCCTTCCATTTGATGTTTCATGTTGTTTCTTTTGAGCTATGGTCTTCCCATTACATGTGAGAATCTTATTTAATTCAGGAGGAAGCTGAAGTTTACCCTTGTAGTGTCTTCAGTGATTCTTACCTTTTATATTTGACTAGAATAAGCTGTTGATTACTTTGTATTCTGGCCTGTGCAGGTTGTGAAGGGTGTAAGTGAACCAGTCACCCTGGTCTGGTGCTTACTAACAAAGTTGGTATTGGGGGTCTGAGATCCTTTTGACCTAGTGTAGATCTGCAGGTTATGAAGGTTTCTCCAGGCAGGATATCACCTGGTTTTTCTGTACTCCCCTTCTGGGGCTGATGCAATGCCCTAAGTAGTCACTGGGAGTGGGGCTGGTCATTGGAAAGATGGTGGGGATTGTTGGGTCCCACAGACCAGGCGGGATGAGGAAGTTTGCTAGCTAGGGAAGACAGGGCCAGTAGCTAAGGAACACACTCAAGGATAGCTATAGGCAATACAGAGTGTGGAGGGTCTGTGAGTAGGGGGATGCAGCCTTCAGGCCAGTCCACTAAGGATGCAAGGCAGTGAAGCATGGCAGGAGTCTGGAGCACAAGGGGTCAGTGGGCTTACTCTAAAGAGTTTATGGGAGCCAGTCATGGGTCAAACACAGTAGGGGGGGGAACTTCTGGAGAACAGGGAAAGTGAGCAGAGATCACCACAGGCTCAGTGGAGGGGGGCTCTGGGAGGCAGTACAAGTGGGCACAGCCAGCAGTTCATGAGGGAAAAAGACTGATGAACTGGGGTGACCTCTGGGAGAGAGGGGATGGTGTGGGGCTCGTCAACTTGGGAGGGAGGGACTGTGCTCATCCCCAGTTGGCAGGAAGGAGAAGCTGGTGTGGGCCGTAGTCAGTAGGAGGGAGGGGGGGAAGGCCCTTGGGCCCTAGTCTGTGGAGCCTGCAGGTACCACAGGAGAGAACCTGGTTGGGGCGCAGCAACTGGGACAGGTGGTTGAGGGTTCTGGGGATCTAGTGGGCTACCTGAGAGCATGGGAACCAGCTGATTCCCTACTGTGCCCTTCTGTGTCTTCCCCTGAGAGGTATGCTAGGACCTACTCACACTGGAGCCCCACAGATCTTGCCCGATATTTCCCCGGGAGCTGAAGCATGGTTAGGCGGACACCATCTTGACCAGAAGCCTAAATAAAATTGATTTTTTAAAATTATTATTGCTTAGAATTTTGAGTTATTTGTGTAAATTATAGACATTAATCTTCAGTTAGATGTATAGCTGGCAAAGATTTTCTCTCATTCTGTAGGTTGTCTGTTTACTTTGTTGATTTGCTTATCTGTACAATAGCACTTTTAGTTTGATGAGATCCCAATGGTTGAGTCAAGTTCCCCGAATTACTGGGGTATTATTCATAAAGTCCTTCCTTAAGACTATATGTTGGAGTGTTCTCCCTATTTTTTTCTAGTTGTTTTAGAGTTTCAGATATTAAATTGAGGTCATTGATCTATTTAGAGTTTATTATTGCATAGGATAAGAGAAGAGGATCCAATTTCATTCTTCTGCATGTGGCTATCCAGTTTCTCCCGCACCATTTGTTGCAAATGCTATTCTTTTTAGGTGTACATTTTTGGCCCCTTTGTCAAAGATCAGGAGACTGTAATTACTTGAAGTTAGACCTGGATATTTTATTCTATTCCATTGATTTATATGTCTGTTTTTGTGCCAGTACCATGCTATTTTTATTACTATGGCTTTGTAATATATCTTGATATCAGATACAGTGATGTCACCTGAAGTATTTCTTTGCTGAGGATATTTTTTGCTATCTTTGGCCTTTTGTGCTTTCATGTATATTTTGAGACCACTGTGAAGAATGTTGCTGGAATTTTTATTGAATTTCACTGAATTAATATGTTGCTTTTGGTAGGTTGGCTATTTTCACATTAATTCTTTTACTCTATTAGCATGGAAGGTCTTTCTACATTTTTGTGCCCTCCTCAATTTCTTTTTTCAATGTTTTCATGCATTCATTGTATAGGTCTTTTAATTCCTTTGTTAGTGAATTCTAGTATATTTGATTCTTATGGCTATTTCATGTTTTGTTTTGTTTTTTTCTAGATAGGGTCTTGCTGTAGCTCAGGCTGACCTGTAATTCACTGTGTAGTCTCAGGGTAGCCTTGAACTCATGGTGATCCTCCTACCTCTGCCTCCTGAGTGCTGGGATTAAAGGCATGTGCCATCATGCCTGGCTTCTTATGGCTATTTTAAATGGGACAGTATCCCTGGTTTCTTTATCCATATGTTTGTCTTTGGCAAATAGAAAGGCTACTGACTTTTTGTATTGAGTTTGTATACTGCCACTTTGTTGAAAGAATTTATCATCTTTAGAAATTTTTTGGTGGAGTCTTTCTGGTCACTTATGTATAGAATGATGTCATCTGCAAATTGGGCTAATTTAACTTATTCATTTACAATTTGTATCATTTTAAATATATTTTTTACATAGGGTATATTCTTCTATCCTCTTTCCCCCAATCCCCATCTTCCTCAGTAGGGTTGCTAGTGATTGGTGTTCACTGTGGGATAATTAGGACCTCTGTCAGTCTTTGGGGGGCGCTGTGCCTAAAGGTATTTCTACCCACCCTGTGGCTCTTATAATCTTCCTGCCTCTCTTCTGCAACAATTCTGGAGCCTTGGGAGGTCTTTAGTCGTTTGGTTTATTGTGAAGTTCTCTGTAGCCTCTGTATTTCTGCTTTGATGTGTTTTGATTCATTTTCCTGGAGCTGGTTGTCAGGCTGGCATTGGGAGCAATACTTGTATTGTTGCTTCCTCTGAAATTTCTTCTGGACCCCATTGAATGCAGTAGGATGGCACAACTCAAGATGAGCAGTTGTCTCTTTTTTTTTTTTCTTGTCATATTGATGGATCTTGGATCTCCTCATTATTCTCTGCCATTTGTAAAACAGAACAGATTCTCCAACCAAGAGTAAGAGCAGCTTTGACAAAGGGGATATACATAAAAATTTGAGAGACATTTTGATGTGTATCCACTCTATATCCACAGAGCAATAGAGGTTTCTCTCTGGGATATCTGAGTTTCCTGGCCATAAAATTCTGATTTGGTTCTATCATGGGAAACCTTTTCCCTGGGGTCATGTGAATGTATGTTATCCTCAGATAGGGCACTGATGAAGGATTATTACATGAAAATCAGTTTTGGTGAACCAATGAATTTATTGGGGTTACTTACAGAGCAGGGTGAGGCTTTGCTCACAGGTGCAATAGATGACTTAAGGGCACCCACACCATGAGAAATCTCATCCAATCCTGGATGCCAACCATCCTATAGCTGCTTCAACCCAAAGGCAGCTGCATCAGCAGAAAGCCCACCTCAACATAGGTGAAAACTCTTGAAAGGTGCATCTCTGGAGCACACTTCAGGAGTCAATATCAGGCAGCTTCATAGGAGATCTCTCTCTCCAAAGCAGTTACTTCCCTTTTGTTAGCCTTAGGGCAAGGTTCCAGTCTTGTTTACTTCTGCAATGTCTGAAACTTCCTTCATTTCCCTCCCTCAGGAAGGAATATTTCAGTTCTTAGCTAACATAACCTTTGGCAGTGGTTGTGTCAACATTAAGTTTCAGGTCTCCCAGACTTGACTTTCTGAATGAGAGCCACCTTTCTCTCTTCAGGAGAGAATATTTCCATTCAAAGGAATCTGCTACACAACAGTCCACCTATTCCTCTGGCTTGTACATTCTTTACACCCACTCTTTCAGGATGTTCCCTGAGCCTTGGAAGGGATGAGATAGATATCCATCTATGGCAAATCATTTGGCCACTATGCCACAGTAATAGTCATTTAATCTCAGGAATTTGATCAATTGAGTATTAGAAACCACTACCAACTGTAAGAAGTTCTCTATAATCAAGGCAGACAGCAGCAGTAATAGTAGTACTCTGTAGGTGCAAGCATAAATATTTAGCAGGATTATTACAACCATTGAACAAAACAATATTACTGGCCTCCTCACTAGGGCCTATGATCTTCTCAACCACAGGCTTTTGACAAGGTTTACAGCACCAGCTATGAATTCCCTCCTGAGGAGAAGAACTTGAATCCAACCAAAAAAGTTGTTCTTTGTACCACAATTGTGCCACTATCATACAGACAGGCACATCTTGCCTGGAATTTTGGTATTGTATCACACAGAGTCCAAAGCTGAATAGGGCTGTTGATGACCATTCTTTCCCACCAGGCTACCTAGCACCTTCCAGCTCTCTATGAATGCCAGCAAGCAGGGAGTGAGCTTCCAGCATAGTCCAAGTCTGATTTCTCCACATCCAATAATTACAACTGAAGGATTGATGGACTTTTTTCATGACAGACTGATGAACTATCTTTATTTCAGAAAGCTGTGAGGATCTGAAACAATGTGAGACATTCTGTTTTGCAGAAAACCACTGAGACAGTTCCTCTGAGTCATTGTAAAAGACTAACAAACCAGACATTGCTGTTGCTTTTATTCAGTTACTTGTCTACCCCCTAACTGCACCTTATTCCTGTCTATTTCCTCAAATAGCACCCTCATAAGCTGAGCCACTTCCCCTGCTGAGTGCTTCAGCCTCCATCTCAAGGGAAGGCTGTGGCACCTTGCTGTGCTTCAATAAACAGTCTTTTCTATTGAGATCAAGTCTGGTTTGCTTTTTTTCTTTCACTTTCCTTACATTTCTGGTGCTATGATACTTGAAGGACCTTTGGGGATCACACCCCTCCCTCTCTCCACCAGTGTTTCACTCTCTTGGGAGCACAGATGTCCCCTACCCCCGTGCTCACTATTCTGGGCTAAATAGCTGCCAGTCCTGACTTGAGACATCAGGTCTTTGCAGCCTCTGCCTACATGAGTGGTACAAATACTGTTCAACCCCTCAGTTCAGGAGATTTTATTAGTGCTCTAGGTAAGCCCAGCTTCATACCTGGAGGCTTCTTCCTTTTCTTCTTTTGATACTGACCCCTAGATTGTATGAGCTCAGTGACTCATTTGTGTAGAATGAGGAATTTTGGCCAGGGCTACACTCTGGTGAATATCCAAAATCTTCCTCTGAGCTCAGCCATGTGTCTGACAGCTCTTTGGGTTCTCTATCAGGTCAAACTTCCTTCTCTCTCTCTCTTCTGTCCCCAGAATTTTAACTCCAGAATTTTAACTCCAGAGGCCATTCACTGTTTGACTGACTTCCATCCACATCCTATCAAATTCCAGCCTTTAGGACAAGGTACAAACTCTGAGTCTGCAGCAGAAGTACCCCTTTTCAGACCCCAGAAACGCCAGGAGTTTCTCATTATTTCTCTCTGTCCATGGATGATTGGAGCCTCTGGGAGTGCCACACATTTATCTTGTTCTACCAGAAACTTCAATTCTTGGGTCACTCCTCAACTCTCCCTAAGACTTGGAGACATCCCTTGTGGTGGGACTGGCCACTCCATTTAGTCCTTGTCCTAAAAAATGGGTTCTAAATTATCTGATCCAAAAGACACTCCATTGACATGTTTCAGAACTAATTTAAAGGAACTCAGACTAACTGCGCTCCTACCCACCAAATTACTCAAACTTTATGTTCAAATTTGGCCACAATATTCTCTAGTCAATGGCTGCCATAGACCAGACATCGATACTTTCGATTTCAACATGCCCACTGATCTTGTCAACTTTCTTCAATGATATGGTGAGTGGTCCAAGGTTTTCTACATCTTCCGCTCCCTCCCCTCCCTCTTTAACCCTTGATCCACTCATCAAGTCCTCCTGTGCCTCAAGAAACCTTCTGAAATGCCCATACCAGGATCCGCTCTCAATAAAAACCCAACTGACAAACCCCCTCCCCATCAAACTTCACCTTACCCACTTAATTCCCAAACACTATCTTCTACTTTTGACCCATATTCCACTCATATTCTTCCTCAGCCAAGCCTACATAACTTCCCCTTTTCTCCACCCTCCCCCTATGCCTTACTGAAGGTCATAAGCTAGTTCTGTAAGATTCCCTTAAGCCCCCTACTCTCAATCCTGTCTAAGCCTCAGCCTCATTACACAAAACCCTATCTCATCCCTCAATCTCTAAACATCTACCAGTCATAAACAGTGGCCACATAAATTGTTCTTTGTGGCACCAGATAAAGTTAATAAGACCTGCTCATCAAGTCCATGCCTTCCCAGAGACAAAGAAAATTGTGTCAACTTTCATTAAAACTGCTAGTAACTCTGTGGCAGTCTTTACAGCTAAAAGTATAATTGTATTGTTTAACTCAAGAAAGAAATCGAGGAGGACTTGAGAAAATGGAAAGGCCTCCTATGCTCCTGGATAGGGAGAATTAACATTGTGAAAATGGCAATCTTACCAAAAGCAATATATAGATTTAATGAAATACCAATAAAAATCCCAACATCTTTCTTCACAGAGATAGAAAAAAATGACTTCAAAATTCATAGGGAATGGCAGAAGGCCTCTGATATACAAAAGAAATACCTCTGGAGGCATCACCATACCTAATCTTTAGCTATACTACAAAGCCATAGTAATAAAAAATACATGTTACTGGCATAAAAACAGGATGATAGACCAATGGAACAGAATCAAGGATCCAGACTTTGGGCCAAGTAACTACAGCTACTTGATATTTGACAAAGGCCCCAACAATGTACACTGGAAAAAAGACAGCATCTATAACACATGGTGCTGGACAAACTGGATAACCATATGCAGGAAAATAAAACTTGATCCACACATTTTGCCATGCACAAAAATCAAGTCCAAATGGATCAAAGACCTCAATATAAAAATGAATAATCTGCTACTACTGGAAGAAAAAGTAGGAGTAACTTTCCATGATATAGGAGTGGGAAAAGACTTCCTGAACAAAACCCCAGTAGCTCAGGAAATTAAACAATCACTCAACCATTGAGATCTCATGAAGCTGAGAAGTTTTTTCACAGACAAACATATAATAAGCAGATCCAACAGATTACCCACAGAATGGGAGAAAATTTTGTGCCAGCCATACAACTGACAGAGGCCTAATTTCTACAATCTACAAAGAACTCAAAAACATAAACAATAAAGTCAAACAACCCACTCACAAAATGGGGCAGAGAACTGAACAGAGAGTTCTCAGAGGAAGAAATACAAATAGCAAACACACACTTAAGAAAATGTTCAACATCCCTAATCATCAGGGAAATGCAAATTAAAACATCTTTGAGATTCCATCTTACCCCAGTAAGGACAGCAAACATTAAAACATCTAATGACAACAAATGCTGGTGAGGGTGTGGAGAAATAGG
Source organism: Orientallactaga sibirica (assembly GCA_036365145.1). Classification (NCBI taxonomy): domain Eukaryota; kingdom Metazoa; phylum Chordata; class Mammalia; order Rodentia; family Dipodidae; genus Orientallactaga; species Orientallactaga sibirica. The sequence goes on from JAEOAD010000020.1 coordinate 3,427,983, forward strand.
AACACTTATTCACTGTTGGTGGAAATGTAAGCTGGTACAACCACTATGGAAAGCAATATGGAGACTCCTAAGAAGGATGACTATAGAGGTACCAACAGACCCAGTTATCCCCTTACTGGGCATTTACCCTAAAAGCTCCCAGCCTCAGATCAGAGATATTTGCTCAACCATGTTTATAGCTGCTCAAGTCATAATAGCTAAGAGCTGGGAATCAACCCAGATATCCACCACTAGATGAATGGATAACTAAGATGTGGTATATCTACACAATGGAATTCTACACAGCAGTAAGGAAAAATGAGACAAAGCAATTTGAAGAAAAATCATCAAACTTGGAACAGATCATTCTTAGTGAACTCACCCAATCACAGAAAGATAAGCATCATGTGGTCTCACTCATCTATGGCTCCTAATTTGTATTTTCCAGAGATGCTGACACAACTAACAAACATGTTGAGGACTGGACAACAGGGATGGTTGGGTGGGAGGGCAGGGAAACGGTGGGTGGGGGGACAAAAAACTGGACCCAAATGGAAATGGCACCATAAAATCCTATATCCTGAAAGACATACTAAAAAGTTAAACCTGCATCAGGTGCTTGGAGAGAACACCTGAATCATAGGAGCCTGGAGAGGGTATGATAAAGACTAACTTCAATCTTCTCCTGTTTCTCTCCCTCTTCTCTCTCTTCTCTCTTTCTCTTTCATATTACCTATACTTTTTCTTCCTTCTTTTCCATTGGCACTGACCTGTAACTGCCAATACCAGCATGTGGTTAACATCCACAATGAGCTGTTGATCAGTGAGACCTACAAGGCTTCCCAAAAGAAGATATATTTCTGTCAGAGTACTTGATAAACCACCAAAGGTTAATGGTAAGACCCTACTGCTGAAGACACCATATGCTGTTCAGATGGAACATGGAGAGACCTGGCTAGAATCTGGAAGAGAGTCAGTACCCAGACAGTTAGCTTGTCTAGTGCCAGAAGGCACTACATAAGTGACTGGGGGAAAATGACTAACATCTGTCTAAGCAATTCCTGGTCTAAGCTATTCAGCAGCTAACAACCTGATGTGATGCTCACACAAGTGCAGTAGTGGCACACAGCCATGGTGGGTTACAAACTGCTCTAGATTTGGCTAACAGATCCACTCAGTGGAATGGAACCCATGCCTGGAAATGGGAAACAAGTCAGAACTATATCCAAAAACAAGCCCACTCTCCAATATTAAGTTCCCACCAATAGTGAGATATAAGAGGGCCTACACCTATTAAATTCTCTCTAAAATAATAATGGTTATCCATGTATCTTGCACTGACCTCACTCTCCGTTGGAGAATCTGCTTCTAGTTTTTCAGATGGACACATATCCTGAGGAGAGAATCAGCCCTTCACACCTCAACAGGGCACCAGATGAAGCCATTGAGTTATAGGGGAAATGAGCAAGAGTGCTGCTTTATTGGTGAATCTGGCACAAGCACAAGGGCAAAGGAGATAGACACAAAGGAATCTCAACCCCTACCAAATCAGACATCCAGAGACACAGAGACTCACAAAACCTCGTCACTGAAATAGACCTAAAATGAACCCAACATGGCTCAGGGAAATTTGTAGAAGAGGGGGCGGAAAGATTGTTAGAGCCGTGAGTTGGGTCATTATACACAGAGTCATTGCCTCTCCCGCATAACTGATGGCTACCCCCATAAGGCAAGACCCACACTACCCATGGGGGAAGGACAGGGAGAAGGCTAACGATGGTACCATCATGGCTGTATATATACTATATACATAACTAATAAAAATTTATTTAAAAAGTAATTGTGTTGTTTATATTGCTGATATGACATTGATTCATAAATACACATTTAACTTTTTAAATATCAAATTAACTTAAGTGCTCATGAATAAACTTTAACCACAATTTTAACAAACAAAACTTTCTCCCTCTAATAATATTATATGTGTCATATGTTTGTCATATGTCTACTACTGGCCAGCAATTCATCATGCTGTCATATTTTCATATGTTTCATGGAGTCTGTCATGTACAACTAAACTTATGGTTATTAAAGGTTCTGAACTACATAGGTGTATTTTAAGATGATACTAAGTTAGTACAAACAGGTTTTTGATATATTTAAAATAATTTAACCTCTGTTTTTGGCAACATGCTTCTTCATGCATATGACAACAATAGACATGTTTGCATACCAAATTTTAATCCTTCTTCTACAGAAAGAGACATGTTTTTGATCAGAAAAGACTTTATAAGGTAAGATTTTTCTAAGGTATTTTTTTAAAGGGTATGATATAAAAAGGTTGTGGGGAGCTGGGCGTGGTGGCACACGCCTTTAATCCCAGCACTCGGGAGGCAGAGGTAGGAGGATCACCATGAGTTCGAGGCCACCCTGAGACTACAGAGTGAATTCCACATCAGCCTGGACCAGAGTGAGACCCTACCTTGAAAAACAAAAAAAAAGAAAAAAAGAAAAGAAAAGAAAAAAAAAGGTTGTGGGACTTAAACTGAAAAAGGTTCAAGTTGCCTGTGGTAAAATGGGTTAATTTAAGACCTTTCATTTTGAATATTTTCTCTCACCTTAATTGTTCATATAAATCAGACTTTACTCTTTGTAATAAGTTGGTAAGCTTATTTATATTGCCATGTCTCAAATCTAGCTTAAAATTGAGCTATACCTCTATTTCCTACTGTTAAGCTCTGACTACTGAAAAACCTAAGTGTTAACAAAATCAAGATTCATATTTAACGAGTTTTTGCTTTTTTATTTAAACTTTATCTAAATGTAATATACAAGTAATAAATATGAAATTAATATAATTGACCTTCTGGATAGTCAGTATAAAAAAAGGGTCTGGGGGACTGCTGGCTCAGGATTATGAGAAGACAGACAGTCAGAATCCAGACAGTCTATTTATAATTAACCATAGGGGCAGAAAACCATAAGAGCAGAAGTCAGGCAGAAAACTGTTAAGTTTATGATTAAGATGTAAATAAAAATCAAACAAAAACTATGGCATAAGTATATTATTATTTTTTTAATTTCAGAGGTCAAAATTCACGTTTTCTTAAATGATTCTGCTCTTCATAATGTTTACAAAATGCCTGAATGTCTGTTTTTAACAATAGATTTCCTACATCTTGCTCTTTGCTCTTTTTTTGTTTCTTTTTTTTAATACATATTTTTTATTTATATTATTCTGATTTTACATTCATAGTATTGGTTCCATTGTCCTCCTCCCTGTCCTCCCACTTTCAAAGGGACCCTCATCCATGGGAAATGTGGGTCATGCATGGTGACGTTAGTCAAGAGTTCTGGGGGGTATGCCCCAGTTCTGTGCATAAAGCCCCAACTTGTGACTCTAACAATCTTTCCGCCCCCTCTTCCATGAGTTTCCCTGAGCCACATTGGGGTCATTTTAGTTCTGCTTCAGTGATGAGGTTTTGGGAGCCTCTGTGTCTCTGGATATCTGGCTTAGTTGGAGTTGGATGTTCTCTGTGTTTATCACCTTCAGCCTTTTTCTGATGTCATGATCACCATGAACGCTGTATTCTTGCCCTTCCCCTGCGTTGTTCTATGGTTTCAACTGGGGCCCTGGTGGGGTGTGGTTAGCTGATCCTCCCTTCAGGTTCATTGTCCACCTGAAAAAAGATAAGCAAATTCTCCAACGGAGAGAGAAGTTAGTACTAGATAGAAGGGATGACCATATATGTTTTGGAGGGAATTTTATATGTGTTGGCTCTCTTCTAGCCCACATTTGGTGGTATCTTGATCTTGGAGACTGAGCTCATTTTTTGTACATGGTTTTGACTTATTTCCCAGTTCCAGCAATGAGTTCCATTCCACTGAGTGGATCTATTAGCCAAATCAAGAGCAGTTGGTTACCCACCATGGCTGTGTGCCACTACAGCACTTGTATGAGCATTACGTCAAGTTGTTTCCTGCTGGGTATCTTAGACTGCAAGTTGTTTGGATCAATGTTGGACATTTTCCCCCAGTTGCTCGTGCAGCACCCTCTGGTACTAGACTAGCTGTCTGGGGACTGACCTTCTTCCAGATTCTGGCCAGTTCTCTCTGTGTTTGGTCTCACACACGTATGCTGTCTTCCACAGTAGGGTCTTACCATTAACCTTTGATGGGTCACCAAGAACTCTGACAGAAGTCTGTCTTTTTTGGGAAACCTTGTTGGTGTTTCAGATCAACAGCTCATTGTGGAAATTCACCCCATGCTGGCACTGGGGGTTATAAGTCTGCACCTAGGAAGGTGATGGAGGAAAAAGATAATTTAAAAGAGAAAGTGAGTATAGAGAAGAGAGGGAGAGAGAGAGAGAGAGAAGAGAAAGAGAATCAGGACAAGATTAAAGTTGGCCTTCATGATGTTCTCTCCAGGTTCCTGTGGTTTGGGTGTTCCCTCTGCGGGCCTGCTGAAGGATCAATGTTTTAGCCTGTTGTTCAGAGTAAAGGGTTTTATAGTATCTTTTCCTTTTAGGTCCCAATTTGGATCCCCCCTTGTCCTCCCTCCCACCCTCTTGTTCCCTCCCACCCTTACCCTCCTTCCATGCCACCCTCCCTCTTGCCTGGGCCTCAGAGTGTTTATTAGGTTTGGCCACATGTCACGTGGATTCCGGTTAGGAGCGACAAATAAATGGGGCCATGCGAAGACTATCTTTTTGTGCTTGGGTGAGCTCACTGAGGATGATCTGTTCCATGTTTGACCATTTTTTTTTTCAAATTTCCTTATTTCATCTTTCCTTACTGCTACGTAGGATTCCATAGTATAGATATACCACATCTTTGTTATCCATTCATCTAGTGATGGACACCTGGGTTGATTCCAGCTCTTTGCTATTATGAATTGAGCAGGTATAAACAAGGTTGAGCAAATGTCTCTGATCTGAGGCTTGGAGCCTTTAGGGTAAATGCCCAATAAGGGAATAACTGGATCCATTGGTAGGTCTATGGTCATCCTTTTCAGGAGTCTCCATATAGCTGTCCATAGTGGTTGAACCATTTTACATGCCCACCAGCAGTGAAAACTTGTTCCTATTTCTCCACAGCATCGCCAGCATTTGTTTTCATTGTTTTTTTTTAATCTTAGCCATCCTTACTGGGGTAAGGTGGAATGTCATAGTTGTTTTAATTTGCATTTCCCTGATGATTAGGGATGTTGAACATTTTCTTAAATGTGTGTTTGCTATTTGTATTTCTTCCTCTGAGAACTCCCTGTGCAGTTCTCTGCCCCACTTTGTGAGTGGGTTGTTTGGTGATTTACTGTTTAGGTTTTGGAGTTCTTTGTAGATTCTAGAAGTTAGGCCTCTGTCAGATGTATAGCCGGTGACAATTTTCTCCCATTATGTGGGTAATCTTCTGGCTTTGGTTATAGTATTTTTGTCAGTGAAAAAGTTTTTCAGCTTCATGAGATACCAATGGTTGAGTGATTGTTTAATTTCCTGAGCTGCTGAGGTTTTGTTCAGGAAATCTTTTCCCACTCCTACATCACGGAAGGTTCCTCCTGTTTTTTCTTCCAGTAGTAGCAGAGTTTCTGGTTTTATATTAAGGTCTTTGATCCATTTGGACTTAATTTTTGTGCATGGAGAGATGTAAGTTTCATTTTCCTACATATGGTTGTCCAGTTTGTCCAGCACCATTTTTTGAAGATGCTGTCTTTTCTCCATTCTGCATTGGTAGGGCCTTTGTCAAATATCAAGTAGCTGTAGTTACTTGACCCAAAGTCTGGGTCTTCAATTCTGTTCCATTGGTCTATATTCCTGTTTTTATGCCAGTACCATGTTGTTTTTATTACAATGGCTTTGTAGTATAGCTTTAGATCAGGTATGGTGATGCCTCCAGAGGTGTTTCTTTTGCTGAGGATGAGCTTGGATATCTGAGTCCTTCTGCCTTTCCATATGAATTTTGAGATAGTTTTTTCTATCTCATTGAAGAAGGAAGTTGGGATTTTTATTGGAATTGCATTGAATCTATAAAGTGCTTTTGGTAAAACTGTCATTTTCACAATGTTAATTCTACCAATCCAGGAGCATGGAGGTCTTTCCATTTTTGTAGAACCTCCTCAATTTCTTTTTTGAGAGTTTTTATGTTTTCATTGTATAGGTCTTTCACTTCCTTAGTTAATGTTATTCCAAGGTATTTTATTTTCTTTGTTGCAATTGAAAATGGGACGATGTTAGTTATTTCTTTTTCTGTCTGTTTGTCCTTTGCATACAGAAAGGCTACTGATTTCTGTGCATTGATTTTGTATCCTGCTACTTTGCTGAAGGCGCTAAACACCTTTAAGAGTTTTGGGATGGAAGTTCTCGGGTCACTTATGTACAGAATCATGTCATCTGCAAATAGGGCTAACTTAACTTCTTCCTTTCCAATTTGTATCCCTTTGATTTCTTTCTCCTGTCTTATTGCTTGAGCTAATACTTCTAGCACTATGTTGAAGAGCAGAGGTGAGAGTGGACACCCCTGCCTTGTTCCTGACCTCAATGTGAATTCCTTCAGTCTCTCCCCATTAAGAATTACTTGGGCTTTAGGTGCTTTATATATAGCCTTTATTATGTTGAGATGTGGGTGATCCATGCCTATTCTCTCCAATGTTTTGATCATGAAGTGATGTTGTATTTTGTCAACGGCCTTTTCTGCATCTATTGAAATGATCATGTGGTTTTTGTGTTTCAGCTTGTTTATGTGGTGTATTACATTGACAGATTTCTGTATGTTGAACTACCCCTGCATTCCAGGGATGAAGCCTACTTGATCAAGGTGGATAATGCTTTTGATGTACTGTTGAACTCGGTTTGCAAGAATTTTGTTCAGGATCTTTGAATCTATGTTCACCAGAGAAATGGGCCTATAATATTCCTTTCTTGTGGCATCCTTGCCTGGTTTTGGAATTAGGGTGATACTAGCTTCATAAAAAGAGTTAGGGATCTCTCCCTGTTCTCCTATTGTGTGGCACAGTTTGAGAATTGGTTCCATTTCTTCCATGAAGGTTTGGTAGAATTCTGCTGAGAAACCGTCTGGTCCTGGACTCTTCTTTTTGGGGAGGTGTTTGATTACCTCTTCTATCTCGAAGGGTGTGATGGGTTTGTTTAGGATTAATCTGCTCTGAGCTTAGCTTTGGTAGGTGGTATGTGTCTAGGAATTCATCCATTTCCTCCATATTCTCCTGTTTTATGGAGTAGAGATTTTTGAAATAAGTCCTAATAACTCTTCCTATTTCACTCATGTCTGTTGTGATTGCTCCCTTTTCATTTCTAAGTTTGTTGATTTGAAGTGTTTCTTTTTTCCACTTGATCAAATTGGCCAGGGGTGTATCAATCTTGTTAATTTTTTCAAAGAACCAGCTCTTTGTTTCATGAATTTTCTTAATTGTCCTCTTAGTTTCCAATTCATTAATTTCAGCTCTGATCTTAATTATTTCTTTCCATGTAGAGCTTTTTGGGTTGACTTCTTCTAGCTTTTCCAATGCCTTTAGGTGAATGGTTAGGTTATTGATTTGCAATCTCTCTGTTTTTGTTATGAGGGCATTTAGTGCTATGATTTTTCCCCTAAGGACTGCCTTCATTGTGTCCCACAAGTTTTGGTATGATGTGTTCTCATTGTCATTGCATTCTAGAAATTTTGCAATTTCATTCTTTATTTCATCCACAACCCATTTATTGTTTAAAAGTGTGTTGTTCAATTTCCAGGAGGTAGAGGGATTCCTGGTGTACTTTTTGTTGTTGATTTCTAGCATTATAGCATTGTGGTCTGATATCATGCAGGAAATTACATCAATTTTCTTGAAAATATGGAGGCAGGCTTTGTGGCCTAGTACATGATCTATTTTAGAGAAGGTTCCATGGGCTGCTGAGAAGAATGTGTAATCTGTAGATTTGGGGTGGAATGTTCTGTATATGTCTGTTAGGTCTAGTTGCTCTATGGTGTTATTGAACTCTCTTACTTCCCTATTAATTTTCTGTTTGGATGATCTATCCATTGTTGATAGTGGAGTATTGAAGTCCCCGACTATGATGGTGTTGGTGTTTATTTCTGTTTTGTTGCCAAGTAGATTTTGCTTTATGAATTGTGGTGTACCTGTGTTTGGTGCATAAATATTGATGATTGTGATATCCTCTTGTTGGATTGTTCCCTTGATAAGTAAGAAGTGGCCTTCTTTGTCTTTTTTGGTTACTTTTGGTTTGAAGTCTATTTTATCTGATATAAGTATAGCTACGCCTGCTTTTTTTGTATTTGTGTTTGCTTGGAATATCATTTTCCACCCTTTCACCCTGAGGAGGTGTCTGTCTTTAGTGGTGAGGTGGGTTTCTTGAAGACAGCAGATTGAGGGGTCCAGTTTTCTGATCCACCCTGTTAGCTTATGTCTTTTGATGGGTGAATTAAGGCCATTAATATTCAGAGATATTACTTTGAGTTTTGATTTAATACCTGCCATCTTATGGTGGGTTGTGGTCTTTGTGTTTTTTTTTTTGGGGGGGGGGTTAATGTGGACTGTTTCTTGATGGCTCTTGAGATTGGTTATTTGTTTCTTCTGTGTGGAGAATGCCCTGAAGTACTTTCTGTAGGTTTGGCTTTGTGTTTATATATTTGTAAAGATGAGTTTTATCGTGGAATGTTTTTCTTTCACCATGTATTATGAAGGGTACTTTTGCTGGGTAGAGTAGTTGGGGCTGAAAACCATGGGTTCTTAGAGTTTGCAGTGTTCCATTCCAGACCCTTCTGGCTTTTATGGTTTCCATTGAGAAGTCTGAGGTAATTCTAATGGGGTTCCCTTTATATGTAATGTGTTGTTTTTCCCTGGCTGCTTTTAGGATTTTCTCTTTGTGCTTGATGTTTAGAGTCTTAAAGATAATATGTCTTGGAGAATTTCTCCTTTGGTCCAGCATGTTTGGAGTTCTACTAGCTTCTTGTAATTTGATGGGATTTTCTTTTGAGAGAGTGGGGAAGTTTTCTTCAATTATTTTGTTGAATAAGCTTTCCATTCCTTTGGTCTGTGTTTCTTCCCCCTCTGGTATACCCATGATCCTAATGTTTGGATGCTTAAGGGTGTCCCACATTTCCCTCATGTTCTGTTCACAGAAATTTTTGAACTTTTTGAAATTTTTGGACTCACGAATAATTTCTTCTGTTTTGTCTTCCAGTTCTGAGTTTCTGTCTTCCACTTGACTTTCTCTGTTCTTAAGAGCTTCTATAGAGTTTTGGGCTTGTTCAATTTGGTTCATATTTTCTACGTTTTTTAAATGTATAGTTTCCATCCCTCTGTCTAGTTCCCTTTTTGTGTCATCTTCTCACTTTCTTAATGCTTCTTGGAGTTCATCCTTGCATTTCTTTATGTCTTCATTGAACTTAGCCAGCTGGTTATTGAGGACCTCTTTTTTTTCATTCTCCTTCAGATCATTTAACTGTCTTTGGAGCCCTTCCGGGTTCCTTTCTATTAGGTCTAATCTAGCAAGGATAACATTCATACAGTTGTTGGTTCTTTGTTGAGTTTCTGAGAATTGTGCTATTTGCTTGGCCAGGGTTGCATAGCTTGTCTCTTCATTTTGGGGTTCTGATTCTATTGTCTCTTCTGTGCTTTGATTTGAGACATCCTTTGTAGGACTGGATAGTCTAGCTGGATTCACTTGCATCTGGTTTTTCATGCTATTCCTTTTTTGCTGTAGTCTGCCCATCACAATGGTTCAGAAACCTTGTGTATGAAATGCTAGCCTGCTGCCCTTGGGTAGGGTGGGGCGCAGTGGTGATTGTCAGGGCAGTGGTCTCTGGAGTTCTGATAGGCTGGGGTGGGGGACCAGCAGGCCAGTGTTCCTTATGGAGGTGGGAGGGGTAGGGACCACAGCCACCCTAGTTGAGCTCAGGCAGGATAGGGTGGGAACACTGGCCTACTTCCCTGGATCCCTGATCTGCCCCGGGAGGGGGAGTGGTGGGACCTGACTGATGGGGGTCAGGAAGGCTAGGGGGCACCTGACTAGTGATGGGGATCTGGCCAGTGAGGGAGGGGTCTGACTATGGGTGAGGGTCAGGCAGGCCCCCTGGGATCTGATGTGGCTCAAGAGGGCCTCCCCAGGACTGGCCAGGAGAGGGAGGGATCTGACCAGTCACTCAGACGGCAGGGTCTGCAGCACCTGTAGGCGGGTGGCCCCAGGCTCTGGCCGGTAATGGAGGGCGTCCGAGCGGTCACTCAGACCGGCAAGTTCCACCACACCTTCGGGAGTGTGGCCCTAGGCTCTGGCCAGTAATGGTGGGCTTCTGAGCGGTCACTCAGACCAGCAAGTTCTGCCGCGCCTCTGGGTGGGTTGCCCCGGGCTCTGCTGGTAATGGCAGGGGTCCAAGCGGTCACTCAGACCAGCAAGTCCCACTGTGCCTCCAGGTGGGTGGCCCCAGGCTCTGCTGGCAATGGCGGGTGTCTGAGTGGTCACTCAGACTGGCAAGTTCTGCCACACATCTGGGCAGGTGGCCCTGGGCTCTGCCAATAATGGTGGGGGTCCGAGCGATCACTCAGATCAGCAAGTTCCACCCTGGGATCTGCTGGTAATGGCAGGCGTCCAAGTGGTCACTCAGACCATCAAGTTCCGCCAGGCTCTGGCCAGTAATGGTGGGCATCTGGCTGGCAGTTTGGGTCACCCCCGCCCAGGAGGACCTAACCAGCGGTGGCCCCTGGCCTAGGTCATGGGAATCAGTGGATTCCCTATTTTTTCATCCACCCCCTTCCTCTGGCAGCATGCAATGGCCAGCAAACCCTTAAGAAATCTTTTATAAGCTTAAAAATCTTGCTTTTACTTCCCTGTAAGGTGAGGCAAGGTTACACGGACGCCATCTTCAGGCCTTGGTTTTTCAATGTAGGGTCTCACTGACCTGGAATTCACTATGAAGTCTCAGGATAGCCTTGAACTCACAGCAATTATCCAACCTCTGCCTCCCGAATGCTGGGATTAAAGGCATGTGCCACCATGCCTGGCCATATTGCTCTATTTTTATACTAATGTTCAAAACTAGTTTACAAATAACAATTTTATGTCAAATGAGATACTAAAAGCTTATAATTGAGTTATAGCTAAATGCTAAGTTTGCATGTTTTCCAATGGATATAGTTTCATTTTTTTTGATAGAACATTTGCTTCTTTGTTTATACAGATTTCTTACACATTCTGCTCTTATCTGTTTTCCTATTGGATAAAAATTTGTTTGATAAAATTTTATTCTAATAGATAAAAATTGGGCCTAATTATATAAAATTTAATCACACTTATAAAATAACCAATTGATAATAATGAATTGTCACTATTAATCAAAACTTGTAGCTTTTTCAGCTTGATGTGCTTTCATTAGTTCTAAAGTTATGACCTCCTTTGATCTCAGGACCAAGTAAATAAAAAGTATAAGCCATCTCTATTAAAGATTCTTAAAAGAACTTTTAAACTTGATATCTAAACTTCAAAATTAGCTAATGTCCTACTTTCTATCATATAGACGTTAACATTTTTCAAAATATTTCAAGTATTGTTTCAAGACTAGTTTCTTAAACTTCCTACCTTACCTAAGCCAAATTTTCATATTTCTAGAAATTTTAATTAGTTCTTTTTATCCAAATTGCCTTCTTTCTTACTTTTACAAACAACATTCCTTGTTTTCTTACCTACAACTTATGTTACTATTTTCAATCTTAGATATAATATTCATATGTCACCTATAGGTGTCATGTCACATACAGAAAACACACACACACACACACACACACACACATCAGATCATAATGATAATAGCTGGCTAATAGATTTAATATGATCTAGGAATTTCTTTCATAATGGCTTTTATAAGTATCAGTCCCCTGAAGGGTTTCCTCCTCCCTGTTCAACAGCATCTGTAACATATTCTAGGAGAAAGCCTCCTAGACACATGGGAAAACAGCCTACCATTTACACAATGTACAAAGTGATGTTTATCAATTGAGAAACCAAAAACTGAGGATCCCAGAAGCCACACCTGTGTTACTAGGACCTCAACAATAGACTGAAACAATCATGGAGAAGTAACTGTTACCAGTCTAGAGCCAAAATTATCTTGGGCTGTATTAGCCTTCTAAAATAGCCAATTTATTATCTTTTTCTGTGTGTGCCCTGACATCTCTTTGACCAGCTAAAACACCTGTTGTTTAAAGTTACAGTTCCTATTCCTATTAAGCTAGACCTATACATGAAACTTGGCTTATTTACTCTGAGGTAAAACTCATTCTCTTGTGTGCCAGGGCTTCCTCACAATTACTGTTTTTCTACTTTCCATGAATCAGTTTTTTTTTTTTTTTTTGCCTAGTTAAACAGTTTTGTTTCAACAGCTCCAATTTCACATGGTTTCAGAAATGCCTGTTGTTACTTGAAACTCTTGTGACTGCCTCCTAGTATGGTTTTACTTCCAGAGCCACCTCTTGGGACAAGATCAAGTCTATGCTCCTGCTTCAGTCCCACTGAACCACACATCAGCCTCAACCCTGATGATCAGCACCATGTAATTGTAACCTGCTCCTGTAAAACCTGTTCCCTTTTAAAATAAAGCTGTAAAACTGGCCTTAAAAAATGACTTCCAGCCCATTCTCCAGATTCCACTGGTTTCCTTGTTTATGTCTCTTGAGTTCTACTTTCAAGATCTCTAACATACCTTCTAAAAAGAAATCTGGGGCTGGAGAGATGGCTTAGTGGTTAAGGCGCCTACCTCCTAAGCCTAAGAACGCCAGTTCCAATCTCCAGGACCCAAGTTTAGCCAGATGCAAAGTGATGCAAGGGTGCAATGCCACACTTGACCACAAGGAGGCACATGCATCTAGATTTTGTTCACAGCAACTGAGAGGCTGTTGGCATGCCCATCTCTATCTGTCTTCCTCTCCCTCTCTCTCTGTCTCTCTCCAGAAAAAAAAAAAAAGTAATCTGCCTATGATTAGTCACATGGTGCCTTCTGGATATGTAAAACCTCACCATGTATATATCTCCCTACTAACTCGACTGACATGCACACTTTGGGCCTTCTGTCTCTTGCTATATCTCTTATACCTTCTGACTCCCCTATTCCAATTCTCATAAATGCTAACATAAAGCCTAAAATAGATGTAATTGTTCTCCTCTTGCTTACAATATTATGTATCTTTACATGTGTGGCCACAAGAGCAGCTAGACTCAGAGTGTCTATACATGAAAACACTTGCCTATCATGCCAGCTGTCAAAAAGCCTAAAAGAAATGTAAGATCAGATAACTCCATCCAAGATCATCTTGATTTCCTTACTGCTATAAAACTCCAAAATCACAGAAGAGTTGACCTCTTAACCACTGCCAATGGGTCAAGCAACTCCAGGGCCATACAAACAAAGCTTCAACAGAGACACACCAATGTCTCAGGATGGAGTTTGGGGTCACTTCCATCCAGGATACTCCCCAAACTTATGACCTTATTCCTAATAGTAATAATCCTACTGACATTTTTGCCTTGTCTTCTAATTATTTTACAGATTTTTTTTCTGGAATGTTTTAATGCCATCACTCACTCCACTACCTACCCAAAATGCTCACTGCAGATATCCCAGACAGGATCAAAGCCCTCAATCTAGCTTACATCCCTACTCTCTCTGGATCCTTAGAAATAGACCCCTTGTCATTGTCCCATCTGCCAGCAGGAAGCAGTTGGAGTCTATGCCCTCATGCCCCTTCCCATTTTTTTTTTTCCAGAATCAGGATATGAAGGGTTGATAGATTTTCTTCATGAAAGATTGATGAACTTTCTTTAACTCAGAAAGCTCTGAGGAACTTAAACAATTTGAGACATTCTGCCCTGCAGAAAACCACTGAGACAGTTCCTCTGACTTACTGTAAAAGATCCAACAAACCAAACATTGCTGTTATTCAGTTACTTGTCTATTCCCACCTGATTCTGTATATTCTGTATATTCTGACTGCACCTGATTCCTGTATATTTCCCCAAATAGTGACCTTCTAAGCTGAGCCCCTTCCCCTGCTTCAGCCTCCATCTGGTTGGAAAGCTATGGCCCTTTGCTGTGCTCCAATAAATAGTCTCTGTCTGTTGAGATCAAGTCTGGTTTGCTTTTTACTTTCACTTTCTTTACAAAAACATGGCATATGATATGTGATAATGTCTTACCATTTAGTTCTGGAAAGCAACCAACAACAAATGCAATAGCCCCCCCCCCTTTTTTTTTCATTTTGGGGCCTCATGGGTTTTCCTGGCCAACAACTCAGGAAGGTAGCCCATCTGTTGCTAGCACAGCAATCTTTATTCAACAACCTCATGGCTTCTAGAAATGCCCCTTTCTGTTTGTGTGTGATATCTTGCTTTTAATTCTTTAACTTTTTTTCTTTCTTTATTATCTTTACTGTCTTTTCAGATACCTTTATTAACATGTGAGACACCAAGAGGTGAGCACTATGACATACTTAAAACCTTACATGATCTTTATTTTATTTTATTTATTTGAGAGAGAGAGATAGAAAGAGAGAGAGAGAGAGAGAGAGAGAGAGAGAGAGGAGGCAGATAGAAAATGGGCTCACCAGGGCCTTCAGCCACTGAAAATGAACTCCAAACATGTGTCACCCTGTGCACCTGGCTTATGTGGGTCCTGGGGAATCAAACATGGGTCCATTGGCTTTGTAGCCAAGCACCTTAAACACTAAACAATTTGTCCACCCCACCTTATGTTATCTTATTATGAAGCCTTTTAACAGAGGATAGGCAGGATCTCTGAAGGTCCATCCCCATCCATTCCAAGCAGCACTTGTAAACCATACATCAATTGGTCTTAAGAGTAAGAAGCTGAGGGGGCTGGAGAGATGGCTTAGCAGTTAAGGCATTTGCCTGCAAAGCCAAAGGACTCAGGTTTGATTCCCCATGACCTACATAAACCAGATGCACAAGGTGGTGCATGTATCTGGAGTTTGTTTACAGTGGCTGAATGCCCTAGTGTGCCCATTCTCTCCCTCCCTCTCTCTTTCTCTCTCTCTCTCTCTTCCTCTTTCACTCTCTCAAATAAATAAAAAAATAAAATAAAATAAATAAAATATTTTCTTTTTTAAAAGAGTAAGAAGCTGAGACTTCTGGTCAAGATGGTGTCCCTCTAAACACACCTCACCTGGTGTGGAAGGAAAGGCAAGCCCTTTAGAGTTCTTTAGGGCACATTAGGGTCTGGCAGTTCACTGAGTACCAAATCAGGGAATCCTCTGATTCCCATGCTCTTGGGGAATGACCAGCCCCCACCCTCTGTGCCCATGGGTAGCACCCCCCACCATGTCCCCGCACTGCCCTGCCCCACCCCACACCCTCCTTGCCAGCAGGTAGCCCCGCCAACAGGATCCCCACTCTGCCCCGCCCCCCACCTTCCCCATGAGTGGGGAGTCCTTCCACCGGGTCCATGTGCTACCCTGTCCTCCACCCTCCCTGCCAGAGGTAGCCCTGCCCACTGGATCCCTGCACCACTCTCCACCCTTTGCATCAGTGGGTCTCTGCCCCCACCACCCTCCATACCAGTGGGTAGCCCCGTCCACCAGGTCCCCACGCTGCCCTGTCCCACTCCCTCCTTCAGACTTCTCAATGGAAACACTCAAAGCCAGAAGGGTCTAGAATGGAACATTGCAAAGTCTAAGCACTTATGGCTTCCAACCAAAACTACTCTACCCAGCAAAAATATCCCTCATAATAGATGGTGAAAGAAAAACTTTCCATGATAAAACCCAGATGTACAACTTTATGAACACAAAGCCAAATCTACAGAGAGTACTTCAGGGAATTCTCCACACAGAATAATCAAATAACCAAACTCAAGAACCTACAAGAAGCAGAGCACAATAACCAAACTCAGAGAAGGCACTTAAAACAAAACAACCCCTCAAAGTCCATAAAAGACCAAATCACTACAACATGGCAGGGATTAAATTAAACCTCACAGTTCTCACTCTTAACATCAATGGCCTTAATTCACCCATCAAGAGACATAAGCTGATAGGATGGATCAGAAAATTAGACCCCTCAATATGCTGTCTTCAAGAAACCAACCTCACCACTAAAGATAGACACATTCTCAGGGTAAAAGGATGGAAAATTATATTCCAAGCAAATGGAAATAAGAAACAAGCAGATGTCGCTATACTAATATCACATAAAATAGACTTCAAGCCAAAAGTAATCAAAAAAGACAAAGAAGGACACTTCTTAATTATTAAGGGAACAACCCAACAAGAGGATATCACAATCATCAATCTTTATGCACCAAACACAGGTGCACCACAATACATAAAACAAAAACTACTTTACAACAAAACAGAAATAACCACCAACATCATCATAGTTGGGGACTTCAATACTCCACTATCAGCAATAGATAGATCATCCAAACAGAAAATTAATAGGGAAGTAAGACAGCTCAACATCACCATAGGGCAACTAGACCTAACAGACATCTACAGAACATTCTACCCCAAATCCACAGATTACACATTCTTCTCAGCAGCCCATGGAACCTTCTCTAAAATAGATCATATATTGGGCCACAAAACATGACTCCATATTTTCAGGAAAATCGATATAATTTACTGCATGATATCAGACCACAGTGTTATAATGTTAGAAATTAACAACAAAAAGTATGCCAGGAATCCCTCCAGCTCCTGGGACTGAACAACACACCTTTAAACAATAAATGTGTTGTGTACGAAATTGCAAAATTTCTAGAATTGAAAGACAATGAGAACACATCATACCAAAACTTATGGGACACAATGCAGGCAGTCGTTAGGGGAAAAATCATAGCACTAAATGCCTTCATAACAAAGACAGAGAGATCCCAACCATCCACCTAAAGACATTGGAAAACAAGAAGAAGCCAACAAGAAAAGCTCCAGATGGAAAGAAATAATTAAGATCAAAGCAGAAATTAAAGAACTGGAAACTAAGAAAACAATTAAGAAAATTGATGAAACAAAGAGCTGGTTCTTTGAAAAAATTAACAAGATTGATAAACCCCTGGCCAATCTGATCAGGCAAAAAAAGAGACCCTTCAAATTAACAAAATTTAAAGTTAAAAAGGAGAGGTCACAACAGACATAAGTAAAATTGGGAGAATCATCATGATTTATTTCAAAAACCTCTGCTTCACAAAACAGGAGAATGTGGAGGAAATGGATGAATTCCTGGACACATACCACCTACCAAAGCTAAACCCAGAGCAGATTAATCTCCTTAATAAACCTATCACACCCTTTGAGATTGAAGAGGTAATAAAACACCCCCCCAAAAAGAAGAGTCCAGGGCCAGATGGCTTCTCAGCTGAATTCTATCAAACCTTCATGAAGGAACTGAAACCAATTTTTCTCAAACTGTGCCACACAATTGGAGAACAGGGAGAGATCCCCAACTCCTTCTATGAAGCTAGTATCACTCTAATTCCAAAACCAGGTAGAGATGCCACAAGAAAATAAAATTATAGGCCTATTTCCATGATAAACATAGATGCAAAGATCCTGAACAAAATGCTTGCAAACCAAATTCAATAGTACATCAAAATCATTATCCAGCTTGATCAAGTAGGTTTCATCCCTGGAATGCAGGGGTGGTTCAACATATGGAAATCTGTCAACGTAATACACCACATAAATAAGCTTAAACACAAACACCACATGATATTTTCAACAGATGCAGAAAAGGCCTCTGACAAAATACAACATCACTTCATGATCAAAACATTAGAGAGAATAGGCATGGATGGTCTATATCTCAACATAATAAAGGCTATTTATAAAGCTCCTAAGCCCAAGTAATACTTAATGGGGAGAGACTGAAGGAATTCCCATTGAGGTCAGGAACAAGACAGGAGTGTCCACTCTCTCCTCTGCTCTTCAACATAATACTAGAAGTATTAGCTCAAGCAATAAGACAGGAGAAAGAAATAAAAGGGATACAAATTGGAAAGGAAGAAGTTGTTAGCCCTATTTGCATATGACATGATTCTATACATAAATGACCTGAGAACCTCCATCTCAAAACTTTTAAAGGTAATTAACTCCTTCAACAAAGTAGCAGGATATAAGATCAATGCACAGAAATCAGTAGCCTTTCTGCATGCAAAAGACAAAGACACAGAAAAAGAAATAAGCAACATTGTCCCATTTTCAATACCAACAATAAAATAAAACACCTTAAAATAACATTAACCAAGGAGGTGAAAGACCTATACAATGAAAACATAAAAACACTCAAGAAAGAAATTGAGGAGGACCTGTGAAAATGGAAAGACCTCCCATGCTCCTGGATAGACAGAATTAACATTGTGAAAATGGCAGTCTTACTAAAAGGTTTATATAGATTTAATGTAATACCAATAAAAATCCCAACTTCTTTCTTCACAGAGATAGAAAAAAATGATCTCAAAATTCATATGGAAAGGCAGAAGGCCTCAGATATCCAAGCACATCCTCAGCAAAAGAAACTCCTCTGGAGGCATTACCATACCTGATCTAAAGCTATACTACAAAACCATAATAATAAAAACAGCATGGTACTGGCATAAAAACAGGAATATAGACCAATGGAACAGAATAGAAGACCCAGACTTTGGGTCAAGTAACTACAACTACTTGATATTTGACAAAGGCCCTATCAATGTAGACTGGAAAAAAGACAGCATCTTCAACCAATGGTGATGGACAAACTGGACAATCATATGTAGGAAAATGAAACTTGACCCACACATCTCACCGTGCACAAAAATCAAGTCCAGATGGATCAAAGACCTTAACATAAAACCAGAAACTCTGCTACTACAGGAAGAAAAAAATAGGAGGAACCTTCCATGACATAGGAGTGGGAAAAGACTTCCTAAACAAAACCCCAGCAGCTCAGGAAATTAAACAATCACTCAACCATTTGGATCCCATGAAGCTGAAAGGTTTTTTACAGACAAATATACAATAACCAATGCCAACAGATTACCCACAGAATGGGAGAAAATATTTGCTGGCTATACAACTGCAGAGGCCCAATTTCTAGAATCTACAAAGAACTCCAAAGCCTAAACAACAAATCATCAAACAACCCACTCACAAAATGGGGCAGAGGACTGCACAAGGAGTTCTCAGAGGAAGAAATACAAATGGCAAATACACACTTAAGAAAATATTCAGCATCCATAATCATCAGGGAAATACAAATTAAAACAACTATGGGATTCTACCTTACCCCAGTAAGGATAGCTAACATTAAAAACCTAAGGAAAACAAATGCTGGCAAAGCTGTGGAGAAATAGGAACACTCTTTCACTGTTGGTGGGAATACAGCCATTATGGAAAGCTATATGGAGACTCCCAAAAAGGATGACTATAGATTTACCAACAGATCCAGTCATTCCCTTACTGGGCATTTACCCTAAAAGCCCCAAGCCTCAGGTCAGAGAGCTTTGCTCAACTATGTGTATAGCTGCTCAATTCATAATAGCTAAGAGCTGGAATCAACCCAGATGTCCATCATTAGATGAATGGATGACAAAGATATGGTATACCTACACTATGGAATTCTATGCAGCAGTAAGGAAAAATGAAACAATGAAATTTGAAGAAAAATGGTCAAACATGGAACAGATCATTCTCAGTGAGCTCACCCAATCACAAAAAGATAATCATCACATGGTCTCCTCTGTGGCTCCTAACCTGAATCCCCCCGAGATGCTGTCATACCTAATAAGTACTCTGAGGACCAGACAATAGGGAGGGTTGGATGGGAGGGGAGGGTAAGAGTGGGAGGGAGCATAAGGATGGGAGGGAGGGGACACAAATAGGGCCCCAAATGTAAATGGTACCATAAAATCCTATACTCTGAACAACAGGCTAAAACATTGATTCTTCGGCAGGCCCATAGAAGGAACACCTGAGCCACAGGGACCTGGAGAGGACATCATGAAGACTCACCTTAATATTTTCATGTTTCTTTCTCTCTCTCTGTCTCTCTCTCTCTCCCTCTCCTCTATATCCTTTCTTTCTCATTTATATAAACTATCTTTTTCTTTCTTCACCTTCCTTGGTGTTGACTTGTAACTCCCACTACCAGCATTGGGTTAACTTTCACAATAAACTGTTGATCAGAGAGACCTACAACATTCCCCCCCCCCAAGACAGATTTCTGCCAGAGTTCTTGATGGCCCACCAAAGGTTGATGGTAAGACCCTACTGCTAAAGACACCATATGCTGTTGGGATGAAACATGGAGTGACTTGGTCAGAATCTGGAAGAGGGTCAGTCCCCAGACAGTTAGCTTGTCTAGTGCCAGAGGGTGCTACATGAGCAACTGGTGGAAAATGACTGACATCTGTCCAAAAAACTCGCAGTCTAAGCTACTCAGCAGTAAACAACCTTTCGTGATGCTCAAACAAGTGCAATAGTGGCACACAGTTATGGTGGGTAACCAACAGCTCATGATTTGGCTAATAGATCCACTCAGTGGAATGGAACTCATAGCTGGAACTGGGAACTCAGTCAAAACCATGTACAAAAAATGAGCCCATTCTCCAATATCAAGCTCCCACCAAATGTGGGCTAGAAGAGGGCCTATGCATATAAAATTCTCTCTAAAATAACTATGGCCATTCCATCTATGGGGTACTAACTTCTCTCTACATTGGAGAATTTGCTTTTCTTTTCCAGATGGAAGATGAACCTGAAGGGGCAATCAGCCTATTGCCCTTCACCAGGGCTCTAGCTGAAACCATATAAAACCATAGAAACCATAGAAAGTGCAGCTTTCTTGATGAACTCGACATCAGAACAAGGCTGAAGGAGATAAACCCAGAGGACATCCAACTCCTACTAAGCCAGA
Organism: Orientallactaga sibirica; assembly: GCA_036365145.1. Classification (NCBI taxonomy): domain Eukaryota; kingdom Metazoa; phylum Chordata; class Mammalia; order Rodentia; family Dipodidae; genus Orientallactaga; species Orientallactaga sibirica. The sequence continues at coordinate 3,448,862 of JAEOAD010000020.1, forward strand.
TATCCAGAGACACAGAGGCTCCCAAGACTTCATCACTGAAGTAGAACTAAAATGAACCCAACGTAGCTCAGGGAAATTCATGGAAGAGGGGGGCAGAAAGAGTGTTAGAGCCACAAATTTGGTCATTATGCACAGAGACTTTGCCTCTCCCCCATACCTGTTGGCTACCCCTATAATGCACAACCCACATTCCCCAATGAGGAGGGTCCCTTCAGAGGGGAAGTCAGGGAGGAGACTACCAGAGGCACCAACATGAATATAAAATTAAAATATATTAAAAAAAGAAACACAATTAAGTATATGAAAAAAATAAAAAGAGTCAGAAGCTAAGCAGATACTAAAGGAGAACATTAGCATGGTCCAAAACATCATGCTTGTTTCACTTGCTTCCTTAAAAAGGCACTACTGAGAACAGCATCATGGACGGGAAGAACTATTCCATCTAGCCTTCCATAATCCTCAGACATTTTCCATAGGCCATTCCACTTTCTTACCCTGTGGTACTTCTATGGGGCTGCCTTGCATCTCTCCACCCTTGCCCCATGGACTCAATGGTGCCAAATCAAGCTGTTTGGCACAACTCAGGGCAAAAGGGGAGTGAGACGGCTCTCTAGCCTGCTGTGGTACCTGCCTTTTGGGTTAGATTTCCCCACTCCTTTGGGAAAGTGAAATCTTAGCTATGGTTTCTCCTTCAGCAGCACTATAACCTATGGCTAGGTAAGCCATTTCCACACCAAGCATAATGTTTTGCAGAACAGAAAGGGATGTGATGTGATTCACTCTGGGGGCACAATTGCCCACTCCTGGTACAAGCTGAGTTCCCTTCATCTGCACCCTATCATTCACATTCTCTGAGAGCTCTTCTGCAGGCTCTAAAACTTTTCAGAAGCTCACTAGCATTGCATTTGGCTTTCTGTAACTTCTATCCTTAGGAACTCCAGTTCTACAAAAATCTTTTCACATCAGTCTCCTAGTGATTCTACCAGACACCTTTATCTGTTTGGCCTTTATCTCATCTTTCCTGGATTGCTGTAGCACTTTATAAACTCGATTTATTACCTTTACCTAATTCTTTTCATTCTCACTATCTGATTCCTCTCATGGGTTCCAACTCTTTGGATCCCATGAAGGGCTCTTTAACACTGGTCTAACTTGTGCTTTGTTCACCTTTTGACTGAGATGGTAAGCCAGCACCTCTATCTCACCTTCTCTTTTATCTAATTTACTTTCTAAATCAGAGGCTAATGCTGAAGACTTTAGCTACATGTCTCTTTCCCTTTGCAATTTCTCCTTTACACAACCAATTTCTCTCTGTTTAACTATCTCTGCCTCAGCTGTATACCTTATAACACATAACAATGGCCAGGCTACTTCTATGGAAGCTTGCTGTTACTCTAATCCCTTATGTGCCACACTCAGAGACTTTAACACATCTTCCATCCTTTAGCAGTTTTCAGGGAATCCCCATAGTCCTGCATGGAAGTCCACTCATCAAGCTTACATGCCATTTCTTACCACATACAGGAAGACAGCTACCATGAGATTCCTCCTACAAACACTTGCTCCTGATGGCTCAGCCATAGTTACATACCTTACAACTGATACCACTACTGCCAGAAAGCACATCTGTATACACCACATAGGGAGGGATGGCCATGTCAGATTTCCACCTCAAATGCATCCTCATCCTCAGTGGCATGCCTTGATAAACATGGGCAGGACTATGCAACCACTATTCCCAATCCTCCCAAACTCATCTTTGATTATGTGATGTGAAAGATTAATAAAGTTGTAACTTTGCTGAGACAAGCTGTCCTTATAACAGAGACTTGGGAATGAAGGTCAAATTCCTTGGCAATAACACTTTCCCAGGCCTTGAGCCTCAAACAGTAACAAACACCTGTTCAGTGAAAAGGCCACTGTTAACTGTCTCATTAGCAAGGGAAATGGCCTTGTTCCTATATTGTTTTTCCTGACTCACATCTCACATCCTTGCTTACATTCTTCTTGCCTTTCTTTCTTTCTTGCCTTTCTTTCTTTCTTTCTTTCTTTTCTTTCTTTCTTTCTTTCTTTTTTTCTTTCTCCTCCCTCCATCCTTTCTTTCTTTCTTTCTTTCTTTCTTTCTTTCTTTCTTTCTTTCTTTCTTTCTTCTTTCTTTATTTTTCTTTTTTCTTTCTCCCTTTCCTCCCTCCCTCCCTCCTTTCTTTCTTCTTTCTTTCTTTCTTTCTTTCTTTCTTTCTTTCTTTCTTTCTTTCTTTCTTTCTTTCTTTCTTTCTTTCTTCTTCACTGCCCATGTTTCACTCCCTGGCAAGCACGTACACTCCCTGTGCTCACTATTCTGGACTAAACAGTCACCAGTTGTGACCTGAGACCTCTGGTCTTTCCAGCTTGATACCTGCTGGCTTCTGCATCATTCTCTCTCCCCCACTAGACTTTATAACTCCAGATGATAGGCCATTCACCATCTGACCAACTTCCATCCACATCTTCATCAAAGTTTAGCCTTCAGAACAAGGTCCTTATTCTCAGTCTGTTGGTGGAGGCACCCTGTCTCTGACCTTAGAAATTCAAGGAGTTTCTCCCTCTCTCCTCTGTCCATGGATGATCAGAGACTCCAGGAGTCCCTGCATTTTGTTCCACTGGAAACCCCAAACATTACGAGTATGGAGATGCTCCCTCCTAATTCTTAGGTCTTACCTCATTGTCCTCCCTAAGCCTTGGAGACATCCCTGGTGGCTGAACCAGCCACTCACTTCATCCTTGTATTCCAAAATGATCTCTAAATAATATGTTCCAAAAGATACTCCATTGGTATGTCTTACAACTAATTTAATGGAATTCAGACTATCTGAGCTCCTGCCTACCAAATTATTCTGACTCTCTATTCAAATTTGCCCCCAGTGTTCTCAATATAATGGCCACCTTTGGCCTGAATTTGGTACTTTCAGTTTCAACATTCTCACTTATTGCAATAACTTTGATGATATGGCTAATGGTCCAAGGTTCCCTCCTCTGCTCCTGCCCCTTCCTAAATCTCTATCTCTCACACACAGTTCTGTCGGCTGGCCGTAAATTGCAAGGGTCTCTCCTTCTCACAGCAAATTTGAGCCATCCCACTAAATCAAATACAAACCCTGCTTCCAAAAAGAAACTCCTGTCTTCACTGGGCATCTTAAACTTCTATATATGGATATCTAATTTTTCTCTTCTTGCTAAAATTTAAAATCATTATACAGCTTCTAGGTTTTTTCCCCCTTTTCCCCTTCTTTTCATTACAAGCCTCCAAAGAGAAATGGACAACAGAGGTGGGACAATCACAGTACACAGAAACTTAACCCTTAAGTGATTAGTAAAACCAGTGCCTGCCACAAAGCTAGATAAAATAAAGGAAAACTCCAAGAGATGTCCTGTAACCCCAGCCCCTTACATATGGCTAATGGCCAAAAAAAAAAAAAAAAAGTCATGTCTCTCCATGTTTCATGTTCTTTGTCATGTCTAATGCTGACCAAGTATGTCATGTCATATGTTCTGTGTTTCATGTAGTCTGTCTTTATGTGTGACTAAATTCCTGGTCATTAATTGTTCCAGTCCTTATAGTCATTAAGTGTTCTGATACTTATGAATATATTTTATGATGTTAGTTAAATTACTAAAACAAAGTTTATGATATATTTCTAACTTTATATTCTAAGTTTTTCTGCTAAAGATGTTTCTTTACAGATTTCCAATAATAGAATGGTTAACTTTGTGATATTGGACTACTTGCATCTGTCATTTGGTAATAAGATAGGTCAATTAGATGAAGTTTCTTTTTCTCTTTTTCTTTCTTTTTTTTTTTAATTTTCAAGGTAGAGTATCACTCTAGCCCAGGCTGACCTGAAATTCACTCTGTAGTCTCAGGGTGGCCTTGAACTCATAGCAGTCCTCCTACCTCTGCCTCCTGAGTGCTGGGATTAAAAATGTGCACCACTACACCCAGCTGAAGTTTCTTTTAATTATTATATAAAAATGATTAAAGTTTTGTAAAAGATCAGATGAGATTATTAAAGGATAATATAGAAAGAGATTTTCAATAATAGATAAGCAGAATGTTATTAAGATGTTTAAGTGGGCAATGTCAATTTGTTGGGATATATATACATATGCAAATTGACATGGATCTGGGATACCTACAGGACTGTATTACCATGCTCAACAGTCAGATAGACTTCCTGACAAAAATAGTGTAGTATGCCAATAAACCAGGTTCCATAGGTTATTTAATTGGAATTCATGGCTAAACACCTTACTTACTGATCTAAGGTTCCCTTAGTCCTTCTACTCTTTGGACTATTAGCTGGACCCTACATAGTCCATTGATTATTAAAATTTATCAAATGACAAATTAATACAGTCAACTAATATACTTAAAAATGCAAACAAGTTCCTTTCGGCCAGAACCACCATCTTTCGGTAATTTGCCAAAATGACAAACACAAAGGGAAAGAGGAGAGGCACCCGGTACATGCTCTCTAGGCCTTTTAGAAAACATGGATTGTTCCATTGTCCATGCATGGTTTAGTAGATATCATGAGTAAATAAAAGACCTAGATTGTAAAAAAATAAATAAATAAATAAATAAATAAATAAATAAATAAAACAAAACAAAACAACTCAACCAACCATCCACAATCAAGTCTTTAAAAATTAATATCTAACTTCATATCCCTATCCTTATTACAGGACAAAGCCATACTAAAAGAAAAACATACCAGACAACTCCATAATTCTGAGGACTTCAATCACTTGGGTCCCTACATGTTCAAGACTCTGTGGATAAACCCACAATGCCCCTCATCACCCCCATGTCAGCAAGAAGTAGTAGAGATTTGAATCTACATCCCACATCCTTTTACTTGTCCTCAGGGTCTGGAATGAAGGGTTAATAAAGTTCTAAAGTTGCTGAGACAAGCTGGGCCTAAAAAGGAGGCTTGTGAATGAAGGTCAAATTCTTTGGTAATAACATTTTCCCAGACCCTGTGCCTGAAAAAGAAACAAACACCTGTTCAATGATAACTACTGTTAACTGTCTTGTTAGCAAGGGAAATGGCCTTGTTCCTATCTTGTTTTCCCTGACTCACATCCTTCTTTCTTTCTTTCTTTCTTTCTTTCTTTCTTTCTTTCTTTCTTTCTTTCTTTCTTTCTTTTTTTCTTCTTCACTGCCCATGTTTCACTCCCTGGCAAGCACGTACACTCCCTGTGCTCACTATTCTGGACTAAACAGTCACCAGTTGTGACCTGAGACCTCTGGTCTTTCCAGCTTGATACCTGCTGGCTTCTGCATCATTCTCTCTCCCCCACTAGACTGTATAACTCCAGATGATAGGCCATTCACCATCTGACCAACTTCCATCCACATCTTCATCAAAGTTTAGCCTTCAGAACAAGGTCCTTACTCTCAGTCTGTTGGTGGAGGCACCCTGTCTCTGACCTTAGAAATTCAAGGAGTTTCTCCCTCTCTCCTCTGTCCATGGATGATCAGAGACTCCAGGAGCCCCTGCATTTTGTTCCACTGGAAACCCCAAACATTACGAGTATGGAGATGCTCCCTCCTAATTCTTAGGTCTTACCTCATTGTCCTCCCTAAGCCTTGGAGACATCCCTGGTGGCTGAACCAGCCACTCACTTCATCCTTGTATTCCAAAATGATCTCTAAATAATATGTTCCAAAAGATACTCCATTGGTATGTCTTACAACTAATTTAATGGAATTCAGACTATCTGAGCTCCTGCCTACCAAATTATTCTGACTCTCTATTCAAATTTGCCCCCAGTGTTCTCAATATAATGGCCACCTTTGGCCTGAATTTGGTACTTTCAGTTTCAACATTCTCACTTATTGCAATAACTTTGATGATATGGCTAATGGTCCAAGGTTCCCTCCTCTGCTCCTGCCCCTTCCTAAATCTCTATCTCTCACACACAGTTCTGTCGGCTGGCCGTAAATTGCAAGGGTCTCTCCTTCTCACAGCAAATTTGAGCCATCCCACTAAATCAAATACAAACCCTGCTTCCAAAAAGAAACTCCTGTCTTCACTGGGCATCTTAAACTTCTATATATGGATATCTAATTTTTCTCTTCTTGCTAAAATTTAAAATCATTATACAGCTTCTAGGTTTTTTCCCCCTTTTCCCCTTCTTTTCATTACAAGCCTCCAAAGAGAAATGGACAACAGAGGTGGGACAATCACAGTACACAGAAACTTAACCCTTAAGTGATTAGTAAAACCAGTGCCTGCCACAAAGCTAGAAAAAAAAAAGGAAAACTCCAAGAGATGTCCTGTAACCCCAGCCCCTTACATATGGCTAATGGCCAAAAAAAAAAAAAAAAAAAAAAGTCATGTCTCTCCATGTTTCATGTTCTTTGTCATGTCTAATGCTGACCAAGTATGTCATGTCATATGTTCTGTGTTTCATGTAGTCTGTCTTTATGTGTGACTAAATTCCTGGTCATTAATTGTTCCAGTCCTTATAGTCATTAAGTGTTCTGATACTTATGAATATATTTTATGATGTTAGTTAAATTACTAAAACAAAGTTTATGATATATTTCTAACTTTATATTCTAAGTTTTTCTGCTAAAGATGTTTCTTTACAGATTTCCAATAATAGAATGGTTAACTTTGTGATATTGGACTACTTGCATCTGTCATTTGGTAATAAGATAGGTCAATTAGATGAAGTTTCTTTTTCTCTTTTTCTTTCTTTTTTTTTTTTAATTTTCAAGGTAGAGTATCACTCTAGCCCAGGCTGACCTGAAATTCACTCTGTAGTCTCAGGGTGGCCTTGAACTCATAGCAGTCCTCCTACCTCTGCCTCCTGAGTGCTGGGATTAAAAATGTGCACCACTACACCCAGCTGAAGTTTCTTTTAATTATTATATAAAAATGATTAAAGTTTTGTAAAAGATCAGATGAGATTATTAAAGGATAATATAGAAAGAGATTTTCAATAATAGATAAGCAGAATGTTATTAAGATGTTTAAGTGGGCAATGTCAATTTGTTGGGATATATATACATATGCAAATTGACATGGATCTGGGATACCTACAGGACTGTATTACCATGCTCAACAGTCAGATAGACTTCCTGACAAAAATAGTGTAGTATGCCAATAAACCAGGTTCCATAGGTTATTTAATTGGAATTCATGGCTAAACACCTTACTTACTGATCTAAGGTTCCCTTAGTCCTTCTACTCTTTGGACTATTAGCTGGACCCTACATAGTCCATTGATTATTAAAATTTATCAAATGACAAATTAATACAGTCAACTAATATACTTAAAAATGCAAACAAGTTCCTTTTCGCCAGAACCACCATCTTTCGGTAATTTGCCAAAATGACAAACACAAAGGGAAAGAGGAGAGGCACCGGTACATGCTCTCTAGGCCTTTTAGAAAACATGGATTGTTCCATTGTCCATGCATGGTTTAGTAGATATCATGAGTAAATAAAAGACCTAGATTGTAAATAAATAAATAAATAAATAAATAAATAAATAAATAAATAAATAAAACAAAACAAAACAACTCAACCAACCATCCACAATCAAGTCTTTAAAAATTAATATCTAACTTCATATCCCTATCCTTATTACAGGACAAAGCCATACTAAAAGAAAAACATACCAGACAACTCCATAATTCTGAGGACTTCAATCACTTGGGTCCCTACATGTTCAAGACTCTGTGGATAAACCCACAATGCCCCTCATCACCCCCATGTCAGCAAGAAGTAGTAGAGATTTGAATCTACATCCCACATCCTTTTACTTGTCCTCAGGGTCTGGAATGAAGGGTTAATAAAGTTCTAAAGTTGCTGAGACAAGCTGGGCCTAAAAAGGAGGCTTGTGAATGAAGGTCAAATTCTTTGGTAATAACATTTTCCCAGACCCTGTGCCTGAAAAAGAAACAAACACCTGTTCAATGATAACTACTGTTAACTGTCTTGTTAGCAAGGGAAATGGCCTTGTTCCTATCTTGTTTTCCCTGACTCACATCCTTGCTTATGTATAATCAAGTCTGGTGTGATCTCACCTTGATTTTCCTTACATGGTTCCCCACATTAGGCACCAAGTGTAATGGGAAACCTTTTCTCTGAGGTGATGTGAATTCATGTCTTCTCCCCAAGATAGGGCACAGATATCAGACAAAAAGGACAATTATACAAAACTAGTTTTGGTCAATCAATGAGTTTACTGGGGTTATTCACAGAGCAGGGTAAGGGGTTGCTTACAGGAGCAATATATTGATGATTAAAATGCAGCTGCACCATGAGAAGCCTCTTCCCATCCTGAATGCCAAACTCCTCATGGCTGCTTCAACTCAAGGGCAAGTACACCAGCAGAAATACCTTCTCATCATAGGTAACCAACCACCCACAGACGCTCCATCTCTGGAGCACACTGCACTACTTGCAGGCAGCTCCATTGGAGGTAGTTGTTTCTTCTTTATATAGCATCCTGTATATATACAAGGTTATAATATAACCTTGGGGAGTGGTTGTGTCTCCCAGACTTGACTTCCTGAGTCAGTGGTTCCTTTCTCTCTTCAGGATAAATGTTTCCATTCAGAAGAATCTGCTACACAAAAGTTCCCAGTATCAGTTACAGTTTTCTTCCACTGAGTGGGCCTCAGGTACAATCAAAGTTACAGTAGGGGCCATGCGCTGGGCTAGCGCCTACACCATAGAGGCCAGTGAGAGACTGGTGACCACGCTGGGGACAGATCCGGGTGTCTGTCTCCATGCTCCACCAGTGCAAGGGAGCTCTGGGGCCTTCCTGAGGGCAGTGGGAGGGGGTGAGTGGAGGGGTGGCATAGGCAGAGACATTAGCTAGCCACTGAGCTGGCTGGTGAAGCCATGGTGAGGACCACTCAGGAGAAGGAGAACCCACTGCTTCACGTCTTCACCAGCTGATGCTGGCACACAGTTGGTGCTATTTCCACACCACTAGAAGTCATTAAGACCAGGTTACAGTCTTTGAGACCAACATCTGTGATGCCTGGACTCCTACAGGTTCTGAAGTCAATCTTGGAAAAGGAGGAACCAAAGTCCCCCACCCTTTTTTTGTTTTTGTCAAGGTAGGGTCTCACTTTTTAGCTCAGGCTGGCCTGGAATTCACTATGTAGTCTCAGGTGGCCTTGAACTCACGGAGATCCTTCTACCTCTACCTCCCAAGTTCTGGGTGTAAAGGTGTGCCCAGCTCTAAAGTCAGATTTTACAAGCTTTGGTCCGAATTTGGTTGGAATTGCACCATCAAGGGCTGTGTACTTTGCATGTTACTCCAAAGCCAAAGAACAATTTAATGGCATTTTTTGCTCCTAATAACAATGTTTTCTCAGCTAACTCTGCAGCTTTTATAACAAATATCTTAATGAACCCTATTTAGATGGCTGAAAGAAGGACTCAGCTCTTGCAAAAGTTGAGAGGCTGCGGCGGGGCCTGGTGGCGCACTCCTTTAATCCCGGCACTCGGGAGGCAGAGGTAGGAGGATCGCCGAGAGTTCGAGGCCACCCTGAGACTACATAGTGAATTCCAGGTCAGCCTGAGCCAGAGTGAGACCCTACCTACTCAGCTCTTGCAAAAGTTGAGAGGCTGCAAGCATATGAATACACTCTAGTGTGCCCAACATGTGTACCAGACAGAAGGCTTCCATAGCTTCTACAGAGGGCTGATTGCCTCACATGCTGGGATCTCAGAAACTATCATCTGTTTTGCTATTTATGAAAGTTTGAAGAAGTGTCGGAAAGAAGCTCCATTAGCATCTTCTACAAATGGAACTGAGAAAAATTCCGCAAGTTTTTTTTGGGGGGGGGCGGGGCTCATGGCAGCTGCCTCTTTCTATAAAGGAGACGCTTCCTTGCATTGCCTATCTGCAGGAAGTCATAAGGACATGGCACCAGGAGGAAGGCACCAACTACAAGTCCTTTGTCCAGATGGCATGGCTGGTGCTTTGGGAGGAAGGCTACCTCACCTTCTACAAGGGACTCCTTGCCCAGCTCATCCCGTAGATCCCCAACTCTGCCATTGTGCTGTCCACCTATGAGCTCACTGTATACCTATGGGGAGACCACACACAATAGCTGTCAAACAGTTGTGCCCTAGGAAAATAAAACCTTAAAAATGTTGCAGTTGGTTATCCACAAAGGCTGTGTGCAACTATTGCACAGGTGTGTATTTCTTGTCCAGCTGGTTGATAGTGTAGTTTGCAGGATCCCATGCATATTCATGCTGTTGGTGACCCAGTTGCTCCCATGGCACTTTCCAGCACCATGATTGTTTACCAGAAGAGAACTAACTTTCCTCTCAGTTCCCATATTGTCTCTTTGTGTCCTGAAACAGCAGCCTGTGGTCTTCAGCATATATAAGGCCTTACCCCTTTAGCTCTGGAGGATAACCAAGTGATTTGGCAATGACCTGAATTGTACTGGTATCCAGGAGGACGTTTCTTATTGTACTAAATACCTTTAGCTTTAGTTGTGTATAATTCCCCAACCCATCATCCATTCCATCACATCTCATAGCCCTCCCATCCCATATATTCTTTCCCTTTGTGAGTTTGTCAGGTATTCTCTACTCTCTTCCACTTTTTCCAGGTCTTATTCAAGTTTTATGCCCATAATCCTAATAATCCCATTTTCACTCAACTTCAGCTGGTCCAAGTTAGGAAACACATATGAGAGAAAACATGTGGCATTTGTCTTGATTAATCCACATGATCTCCCTTAGAATAAATTTTTCTAGGTCCATCCATTGTATTGCAAAAATGTTCAGGTGTCTGACCTATTTTTTTAGTGTACTGTTTGATTTTTTTTTATTGCTTAGTTTTTTTTGAGTTCTTTGTAAATTCTAGATATTAAACTTTTGTTCGATGCATAGCTGATGAAGATTTTCTCCCATTCTATAGGTTGTGTGTTGACTCTGTTGATTGTTTATATGTATAATAGCTTTTTAGTTTGATGACATCACAATGGTTGAAATGTTTATCTAATTTTGGGGGATACTGTAGTCTCCTTCATAAAGTCTTTCCCAAATTCTATATCTTGGATTGCTTCCCCTGTTTTTTCTTCCAGTTACTTTAGAGTTTCAGGTCTTATATTGAGGTCCTTAATCCATTTGGAGTTGATTTTTGTACAAGGAGAAAGAAGTAGATCTAGATTTATCCTCCTACGTGGGGTTATCCAAGTTCTCCAATACCACTTGTTGAAAGTGCTTGTCTTTTCTCCAGTGTGCATTACTGCCCCTTTGTCAAATATCATGTAGCTGTAATTGCTTGAAATTATGTCTAGATCCTCTAGTCTATTCCATTGACCTATATGTCATTTTTTTTGTGCCAGTACCATGCTTTTTTTTTTAAACTATTGCTTTGTAGTATACCTTGAAATCAGATATGGTGATAACTCCAGAAATATTTCTTTTGCTGAGGATAGTTTTAGATATTTGAGGCCTTCTGTAGTCCTACATGAATTTTTGAGCCTATTTCTTACTCTGTGAAAAAGGTTACTGGGTTACTGGACTTTTATTAGAACTGCATTGAATCTGTATATTACTTTTGTTAGAATGCCCATTTTCCCAATAATTAATTCTTCCAATTCATGACTGTGTGAGGTCTTTCCATCTTTGTATATCCTCCTCAGTTTCTTTCTTCAGTGTTTTAATGTTCTCATTGTATGGGTCTTTCACTTCCTTGATTAGTGATATTCCAAGATATTTATTTTTTTTGTGGCTATTGAAATCAGGACAGTATAGCTGCTCTTTTTCTCTGTATGTTTGTATCCCACTTATTTATTTCTCTTGTATTATTTTTTGGCCTAGAACTTTAAGTACTATGTTGAAAAGCAATGGTGAGGGTAGGCATCCCTGTCTTGTACCTGATCTTAATGGGAATGCTTCAAGTTTTCCCCATTTAGTATGATTCAAGCCTTAGGTGTTTTACATATGACCTTTATTATGTTGAGATATGGTCTCTCCATAGATATGCTCCCTCTCTAATGTTTTAATCATGAAGTAATACTGTATTATTTTTTGTTTGACAAGTCTATATTTTGGTATTTTTTATTGACAACTTCTATACTTACAGATAATAAACCATGAGATTTCCCTCCCCTCCTCCATTCCCCTTCAGAACTCCACTCCACATCATATCCTCTCCCTCTCTCTATTAGTCTCTCTTTTAATTTGATGTTATCATCTTTTTCTGCTATTATGAGCGTCTTGTGAAGGTATTGCTAGGCACTACAAGATCATGGATGTCGAGGCTAATTTCTGTCTGGACAGTTGCATTGTAAGGAGTTGTATCCTTCCTTTGGCTCTTACATTTTTCTGCCACCTCTTCCACAATGAACCCTGAGCCTTGGAGGGTGTGATAGAGATGTTTCACTGCTGGACACTCCTCTGACTCTTCTTCTCAGCACTATGTTGCTTTTTGGGTCATCCCAGTGGTCATCTCCATCTGAAAAGAGAAGCTGCTTTAACAAGAAGTGAGAGTAGCATTAATATGTGAATATGAACATTAAATGTAGTGCTTTCAGGGCAGTTTGGTGGGAATAATATATATATTTAGCCAGACAAGAGCAGGCTTTATACCCCTAAGGCTCATGACCTCCCCTGCCATATACTTTTGATTAGTTTTTTCAATACCAGGCATTTATTCCCTCCCATAGAGAGGACCTTCATCCAATTAGTGAGCAGTTGGTTTCCCAAGAGCAGACATGCCACTATTGCACCCATTCAGTCATTGGGCCTGTATGGCAAAACTTGAGGTTTCCAGTGTCCACTGTTTTCACCGCTGATGATTTCTGTCTCCCATATGGCTGCATGCAGTGCAGCTTTTTCCAGCTTTCAGTTGACTGGTCTACAGGGAGAAGGTTTTCTGCTCAGCACCAGATTGCTTTCTCAGTAACCTTGTCACTCAGGCAAGAGATGTCTTCAGCAATAGGGTCTTACCATCTGTTTCTCAAGGGATACCAAGGGCCTTGGCAATAGCCTTTAATGTTTTGGAGGCTACAGGGACCTCCCTGGCCAACAACTCACTGGAAGGTATCCCATCCCAGGCACTGAAAATTTTCTAGTAACAATCTGCAGCTTCTGGATGTGCCATTATTCAAAAAAGTAGGTTTATATAAGTCTTATACATAATATCTTGAATTTTGCTTGACCCTCCCCCTCCCTTCTTTTACACATTCTGTTCCCCTGGCCTTGCTTAGGGTTTTGCCCTCCCTATAATCTGTTCTTCTACTTACATGTATACAATACCATCCACTTAAGTCCTTCCCTCTCCTTCCTGTCTTATAGCCTTTTACCCGTTTACTGGCTTCTGCTACCAATTTTTGGTTCCAGCTCACATACAAGTGTACACATTTGTAGCTAGAATCCACATATGAGAGAGAACATGTGACGTTTGGCTTTCTTGGCTTGTGTGACCTTAGTGTTATCTTTTCCATATCCATCCATTTCCCTGCAAATTTCATAATTTTATTTTTCTTTACCACTGAATAGAACTCCATTGTGTAAATGTACCACATCATCCTTATCATCCATTCATCTGTGGAGGAACATCTAGGCTGGTTCCATTTCCTAACTATTGTGAATAGAGCAACAATAAACATGGTTGTGCAAGTATCTCTAAGGTAGTGAGAAGACTCCTTTGGATATCTGCCGAGGAGTGCTATAACTGGATCATATGTCTCAAGAACCTCCACACTGATTTCCACAATGGCTGGACCAGATTACATTCCTAGCAACAGTGTAGGAAGTGTTCCTCTTTTTCCACATCCCCGCCAAAACTTATTATCATTTGTTTTATTTTTTTTTTTTTTTTTTTTTTTTTTTTTTTTTTTTGCAGAGAGAGAGGGAGAGGAAGATGGATAGAAATGGGCACACCAGCAGCTTCTCAGCCCCTGGGAATGAAATCCAGATGCTTGCACCCCCTTGTGGGAAAGTGTGGCATTGCGCCGATTGCGTCACTTTGCTTCTGGCTAAACGTGGGACCTGGAGATTGGAACTGACGTTCTTAGGCTTAGCAGGCAGGCGCCTTAACTGCTAAGCCATCTCTCCAGCCCTCATTTGTTTTCTTGATGGTAGCCATTCTGACAGGAGTGAGGTAGAATCTCAAAATCGTTTTAATTTGCATTTCCCTGATGGCTAAGGATGTAGAACACTTTTTTAGATGTTCATATGCCATCTGTATTTCTTCTTCTGAAGAGTCTCTATTTAGTTCTATAGCACATTTTTTAACTGTATTGTTTGATTTCTTATTGTTCTGATTTTTTGAGTTTTTTTGTATATTCTGGAAATTAATCCTCTGTCAGATGTATAGCAGGCAAAGATTTTCTCCCATTCTGTAGGTTGTCTCTTTGTTCTATTCACAGTGTCCTTTGCTGTACAAAAGCTTTGTAATTTCATGAGACCCCAGTGGTTGATTAGTGGTTTTATTCCCTGAGTAAATGGGGTTATATTCGGAAAGTCCTTGCCTATGCCAATATGTTGAAGGGCTTCCCCTACTTTTTCCTCTAGCAGTTTCAGAGTTTCAGGTCTGATATTAAGGTCCCTGTTCCACTTGGACTTGATTCTTGTGCATGGAGAGAGACAAGGATCTCTTTTTATCCCTCTGTATACAGATATCCAGTTTTCACAGCACCACTTGTTGAAGAGGCTATCTTTTCTCCAATGAATATTTTTGGCATGTTTGTCAAAAATCAGGTAGTTGTAGGTGCCTGGATTAGTATTTTTGTCTTCTATTCTGTTCCATTGATCTACATTTCTGTCCTTGTGCCAGTGCCATGCTGTTTCTATTAGTATGGCTTTGTAATATAACTTAAAATCGAGTATGATGATACCACCAGCTTGATTTTTGTTGCCCAAAATTGTTTTGGCTAGCCAAGATTTATTGTGCTTCCAGATGAATTTTAGGATTGTTTTTATCTATTTCTGTGAAGAATGCTATGGGGATTTTAATGGGGATTGCATTAAATGTGTAGATTGCTTTTGGTAAGATTGACGTTTTCACAATATTGTTTCTTCCAAGCTAAGAACATGGGATGTCTTCCATTTCCTTGTGTCTTCTGCAATTTCTCTCCTCAGTGTTTTAAAGTTCTCATTGTAGAGATCCTTTACTTCCTTGGTTAAGTTTATTCCAAGTTTTTTTTTTTTTTTGAGGCAATTGTGAATGGGAATGATTCCCTGATTTCATCCTCTGCATGTTTCTTTTTTTTTTAAATTTATTATTTATTTATTTATTTATTTATTTATTTATTTATTTATTTATTTATTTGCAAGCAGAAAGAGAGAGACAGAAGAGAGGGAGAAAGATAGAGAATGGGCATGCCAGGGCCTCTAGCAAATGAACTCCAGATGCAAGTGCCCTTTGTGCATCTGGCTTACGTGGGTCCTGGAGAATCGAACCGGGATCCCTTGACTTCGCAGGCAAACATCTTAACCACTAAGCCATTTCTCCAGCCCCTCTGCATGTTTCTTGTTAGTGTATAGAAAGGCTACTGATTTCTGGGTATTTATTTTGTATCCTGCTACCTTGCTAAAACCTATTCTGCACTTTTCAGAAGAAGAGTATATTTTGCTGTTTTTTTGCTTAAATCCCTCCCTGGCTTGTTTGGTTTGGCTCCTATGCCACCATCTTACCCAGAATTCCCTCAAGTCTGATACTGTATTTTTGAAGGCATTTTCTGTATCTTTTTAAGTGATTATGTGGTTCTTATGTTGGTTTATTTATGTGGCATATTATATTTATTGCTTTTCTTATGTTAAAGCATCTTTGGGATAAAACCTACTTGACTGAGGTGGAAACACACACACACATATAGTCATAAAGAGCAGGAGAGAGAGCTTAAGTGAGAGGAGAGAAAGAGAATGGAGAATGGGCACACCTATTCCTTTTTGATGCTGTGAATGAAATCCAGATGCATGTGCCACTTTGTGCATCTGGCTTTACATGGGTTTCTGACAATTGAATCCAGGCTGACAGGCTTTACAAGCAAGTGCCTTTAACCACTGAGCAATCTACCTATTCCCCTGATAATGCTTTTGATGTTCTCTTGGATTCTGGTTGTGAGGATTTTATTGAGAATTTTTACTTCTAAGTTTATCAGGGATATCGGTCTATGATTTTCTTTTCTTAAATATCTCTGTCTGGTTTTGGTATCAGAGTAATGCTATCTTCATAGAAGGAGTTCAGGAGCATTCCCTCTTTTTCAATTGTGTGAAATAACTTGACAAAAGTGGTTTTACTTTAATGAAGATTTGATAAAATTTGGCAATGAATCTATCTAGGTCTTGACTATTTTAATTTTGTTGGACATGATCATTTTGTTTAGGTAATTTAAATGTACTGAGTTTAGTTTTGGTAGGTAGTACATGTCAAGGACTCATCCATTTCTTCCAGGTTTTCCAATTTTGGGGAATATAAGTTTTGGAAATATGTCCTGATGATACTTCCAATTTCATTTTTGTCAGTTGTGATCACTTTATTTTTGCTCCTAATACTGATTTGAGTCTTCTATTTTTTCTTTTGATCAATTTGGCCAAGGGATTATCAATTTTTTTTTTTTTTTGAAGAACCAGATCTTAGTTTCATCAGTTTTTGGAAATTGTTTTCTTAATTTCCAATTCATTAATTTGTGCTCTGATCCTGATTATTTCCTTCCATCTGGAACTCTTAGGATTGGATAGTTCTTATTTTTCCAATGCCTTTAGCTAGGTGGTTAAATTAACTTGAGATCTTTCTGTCTTTCTTATGTTGGCATTTAGTGCTATAAATTTTCCTCTTAGGATTGCTTCATTGTGTCCCATATGTTTGGGTATGTTGTGTTTTCATGAGCATTCAGTTCTAGAAATTTATAATTTCCTGTTTGATTTCTTCCACTACCCATTCATTGTTTAGTAGTGTTTTGTTCAGTCTCCAGGAGCTAGTGTGTTTTCTGTTGTTTCTCTTGTTAATTTGTAGATTTATTTCATTGTGGTGAGATATAATGCAGGGAGTTATGTCAATTTTTATGAATTTGTGGAGGTGTTTTGTGCCCTAATATATGATATACTTTAGAGAAGTTTCCATGAGCTGCTGAGAAGAATGCATACATAGATGTCTGTTAGGTCTAATTGATCTATGGTGTTGTTTAGCTCCATTATTTTCCTGTTAGTATTTTGGATAATCTCTCTATTGATGAGAATGGGGTACTGAATTCCCCCTAGTATGATGTACTGGTTTGTTGTATAGATTTTGCTTTATAAATTTGGTGCACCTGTGTTTGGTGCATATAAGTTTATGATTGTGTTACCTCTTGTTGGATTTTCTCCTTGATAATTGAGTAGTGGTCTTCTTCATCTCTTTTGATTATTTTTGATTTGACAACTAGTCACACTTGTTTGTTTCTCATTTCTGTTTGGAAATTATTTTCCATTCTCCCTGAAGTGGTTCTTATCTTTAATGTTTAGATGTGTTCCTTGTAGTCAGCAGATGGATGGATCAATTTTTCTCATCCAACTAGTTAACCTGTGTCTCTTGATTGGGAGGTTGTGTCCATTGATGTTTAGTTATAACTGTGAGATTTAACTTAATCTATATCATGTTGAAGACTTTGTGGGACTTGATGATTATTTGAGCTTTCTGTATTTTCATGTCTGTGGTAGTTTGAATATATGTCCCCCAATATATTCAGTGTTTTACTACTTATAGTTTGCATCTGAAATCACCTTGCTAGAGGCAATGTCACTGGGGGCCAGTCTTAAGGTGTGGGTTTGAGATTCCATTGTAAAGATATGCAAATGTGCCTAGCAGGAGTTCCTGAAGTGTGCTGTGTGACCTTTTGGCTTTAGTTTTGCTCTCTGTGTTGTGGTGGCTGGTTGGCTTTCTCTCTCTTGCCTGGTCCTGTGAAGAGTAGGCTGCATTTCCTGCCTTTATGGAACTTCCCCTGGATCTGTAAGTTTCAATAAATAATATCCCTTCCTCCATAACTGTGCCTGATCTGGAAGTTCATCTCAGCAAACCTGAAGCTGTCTGCTACAGTAAAGTGGTACCGAGGAGTGTGGGGTGAGATGAACCTGACCGTGTGGATATTCGTCTTTTGGAACCTTTGTTTTGGAGGAATGGGCATGGACTTGGTGCTTGCAACTGAAGATGCCTTCTGGAGTGGTAAGCCAAGTTTTATGGACTATTCTGATGAGAGTTTGAGAATGCTAAGTGCAGATAGTACTGAACTTCGAGGCTTGGCTTATGAGGTTTCTAAGGGGAAGGAAAGACTGCAGAGGACTTTGTTGGAACTGGGCTACTGGCATAAGGGATGGCTACGTTCTGCTATCCAGGCTCAGAAAGTTTGATCAAGGTTAAATTTGTAATGGACTGATGTGCTTGGCTGAAGATATTGGACTGAGATTTTAAGATTTTAAGTTGGAAAACTTCAAGCAAGTTAAAAGCAGAGGCACTGAGACTGGTTTTAGGTTACTGGAGCTGCTATTGTCAACACATTAGCAATCTTAAGGAAGGTGGAAGGAAGGTGGCCTGACTTGATTTACATTAAAACAATGGAGAGGATGCCTGAGTAAAGACTGTTAAAAATGCAAATTCTTGGAAAGAGCTGACTGGAGAAGGAACCTGCTTTTCAAGGCTGTGATTTATTTCATCCCTGGATTAAGAATATGGCTGTGTCCTGCACACCTGGTATTAGTTTTGGAAGCATGAAAAATGCATGGAGTGGTCATGAATTGCACACTGTTCCAGGAGCTGCTGCTGAGATGAGGCATGAGGCAGGGCATGAAGACCCTCAGGAATAGGCTGGAAGAGCCTTTGGAAGATGGATGGTTTTCATGGAGACCTGAAGATGTTTTGGATATACCAGGACTGTGCAAAAGGGCTACCATGGAGTGGAGTGTTGGCATGGGATGAAAGTTTTCCCTGGCAACTCTGCCCAGCTGGAGGGGCATAATTGGAAAACCTGGAGACTGTCAGTCTCAGGTTATATTGAACTTGAACTGCAGAAGTTTGATGACTGTTGATGGTGGTTGAGTTTGCATTGTTCTAATTTCTTCTTTCTATTCCTTATACAGTTAAAAATGTTTACTCTGTGCCTTTACATGTTGAAAGTATTTAACTTGTTTGATTTTACAGGACTCACTATCTTAAGTTGATCAAGACTGTGAGAACCTTTGAAATTGGACTGAGTACAATTTACAATGTGTGATAGTTATAAATCTATTGGGGGCCAGGAGCTAAATATATTGGGGGCCAGGGGTGGAATGTGGTAGTTTGAATATATGTCCCCCAATATATTCAGTGTTTTACTACTTATAGTTTGCATCTGAAATCACCTTGCTAGAGGCAATGTCACTGGGGGCCAGTCTTAAGGTGTGGGTTTGAGATTCCATTGTAAAGATATGCAAATGTGCCTAGCAGGAGTTCCTGAAGTGTGCTGTGTGACCTTTTGGCTTTAGTTTTGCTCTGTGTGCTGTGGTGGCTGGTTGGCTTTCTCTCTCTTGCCTGGTCCTGTGAAGAGCAGGCTGCTTTTCCTGCCTTTATGGAACTTCCCCTGGATCTGTAAGTTTCAATAAATAATATCCCTTCCTCCATAACTGTGCCTGGTCTGGAAGTTCATCTCAGCAAACCTGAAGCTGTCTGCTACAATGTCTGTTCTAGTTTTGGTTATTGATTTTTCCCTTATTGTAGCCTCTTAAAGTTGGTTGTTCATCTCTTCTGTGTTGAAGTATTCCCTGTAGTATAATCTGTATGATTAACTTTTAGCTTATATGTTTATAAAGCTGGCTTAATCATAAAAATTTTCCTTTCATCTTTTATTATGAGGGATACTTTTGCTGGATATAGTAATTTGGGTTGGAAGCCATAGTCCTTTAAACTTGGGAGCATTCCATTCAAAGCCCTTCTGGTTTTTAGAGTTTCCATAGAAAAATCAGAGTTATTTCTAATGGGCTTCTCTTTGTGTGTAATTAGTTGTTTTTCTATTGGTGCTGTTAACACGGGCTCTTTGTTTTCATTATTTAGAGTTTTAACTATAATGTGTCATGGACAGTTTCTGTTTTGCTTCTGTCTTTTTGGTATTCAGTTTGCTTCTTGTTTCTGGATGGGTCTTTCTTTTGCAAGAGTGAGAACGTTTTCTTCAATAATTTTGTTGAATATGTTCTCTGTGCCTTTGGCATCTATTTCTTCCATTTCTTGTATGTGCATGATCTGGATATTTAGCCTTTGTAAGGTATACCACATTTCCCTCATATTCTGTTTGTACCTTTTTTGATCTTATCATATTTTTTGGAATCCCAGTCAATTTTTTCTATCTTGTCAATGAGTTTCAAAATTCTCTCCTCCACATGATCTATGCTATTGGTGAAACTATTCATGGAACCTTTTTAAAAATAATTTATTTATTTATATTATTCTAATTTTACATTAATATTGCTGACTCCATTATCCTCCTCCCTGTCCTCCTTCCAAAGGGACCCTTGTCAATGGGGAATATGGGTCATGCATTGTGGGTGTAGTCAAGAGTTATGGAGGATAGGCCAAGTCTCTGTTCATATTGACGCAACTTGTGGCTCTAACACTTTTTCTGCCCCCTCTTCCACTAATTTCCCTGAGCCACATTGGGATCATTTTAGTTCTACTTCAGTGATGAGGTTTTGGGAGCCTCTGTGTCTCTGGATATCTGGCTTAGTAGGAGTTGGATGTTCTCTGTGTTTATCTCTAGACAACAGGGTAAGGTGGAGGGACACAAATAGGGACCCAAAAGTAAATGATACTATAAAACCCTATATTCTGAACAACAGGCTAAAACATTGATATTTCAGCAGGCACTCAGAGGGAACACCTGAAACACAGGCAACTGGAGAGAACATCATGAAGACTGTGGTAGTTTGAATATATGTCCCCCAATATATTCAGTGTTTTATTAGTTTATAGTTTGCATCTGCAGCCACCTTGCTAGAGGCAACATCACTGGGTGGTTCTTAAGGAGTAGTGGTGGGTTTGAGATTCCATTATAAAGATATGCAAAGTGTGCCTAATGAGAGTTCCTAAAGTGTGCTGTGCTGTGTGGCTGGTGTTTTTTTCTCTCTCTGCTTGGCCCTGTGAAGTCAGGCCAGCTTCTTCTGCCATTATTGAACTTCCCCTGTATCAGTAAGCTTCAATAAATAATATCCCTTCCTCCATAACTGTGCCTGGTCTGGAAGTTCATCTCAGCGAACCTGAAGCTATCTGCTACAAAGACCAACCTTAATCTTTTTCTGTTTCTCTCTCTCTCTCTCTCCCTCTCTCTCTTCTTCTCCTCTCTATACTCACCTTTTCTTTTATATTACCTAATTTTTTCTTCCTTCTCTTTCCTTGGCACTGACTTATAACTCCCAGTACCAGCACCAGGTTAACTTTCATGATGAGCTGTTAATCCAAGAGACCTACAAGGTTTCCCAAAAAAAGACAGATTTCTGACAGAGTTCTTGATAACCCACCAAAGGTTAATTACCATTAACCTACTGTTGAAGACAGCATACGTGGGTGAGACAACACATGGAGAGACCTGGTCAGAACCTGGAAGAGGGTCAGTCCCCAGAAGAGGGTCAGTTCCCAGACAGCTAGTCTAGTGCCAGAGGGTGCTACACGAGTGACTGGGGGAAAGTGACTGACATCTGCCCAAACAACTCGCAATGTAAGCTACCCAGCACTTGTAATGCTCAAACAAGTGCAGTAGTGGCACACAGCTATGGTGGGTAACCAACAGCTCTTGATTTGGCTAATAGATCCACTCACTGGAATGGAACTCATTGTTGGAACTGAATAAGCCAAAACCATGTAAAAAAAATGAGCCCAGTCTCCAAGATCAAGCTCCCACTAAATGTGGGCTAGAAGAGGGCCTACACATATAAAATTCTCTTTAAAATAAGTATGGCCATTCCTCTATCTAGTACTAACTTCTCTCTCCATTAGAGAATTTGCTTATCTTTTTCGGATGAACCTGAAGGGAGGATCAGCCTATCGTACTTTACCAGGCCCTCAGCTGAAACCATAGACTAATGCGGGGAAAGGGCAAGAGTACAGCTTTCTTGGTGAACACGACACCAGAAAAAGGCTCAGGGAACCTTTTAAAAGGGCTTAAAATAAAATTTTTTGTGTTATCCCTTTATTGAGTTCCATTTTCAAATCTTGGTTTGAATTTTTGCTGTTTCTTGGATTTCATTCCTGCATTTTATCATGTCCTCATTAACATTATTCCAGTGACTGTTCAGTTCATCTATTTGTTGATTCACCTTTGTATCATTTATCTATTAAGATCTTTTTCATTCTCTTCAATTATTTTGAGGCAAGTAATGAGAACTTTAGTTGCTATTGTTGGTTCTCTTTCATTTCATTTATGCATTTTAATTTTTGTTGGTTATTGTCTATTTCACCTATCCATAGTTCATGGCCTCACTTAGTTTGATCATTATGCTTGTTTTACTTTCATTTTGGGATCTATGCCTGGAGTATTCTCTATATTTTCACTTGAGGCTTCCATTGTGGGACTAGACATTCTTGGTGGTGATCTCTTGGCTTGCTCTCTTGCATTGTTTTTTTTTTTTTTTTTTTTTTTTTTTGCATTGAGGTTTGCCCATTTCAAGGCAGTTGTCTCTTTTGTTAAGGATATATCTGCTTAATGCCTTTGATGGTTTGATTCTTGTGTCTCCCATAAACTTAGGTGTTCTGAATGTTAGGTTCCCAGCTGATAGAGATTTGGGAATTAATGCCTCCTGGAAGGAGTGTATTGTTGGGGGTGGGCTTATGGGTGTTACAGCCAGTTTCCCCTTGCCAGTGTTTGGCACACTCCCCTGTTGCTGTTGTCCATCTGATGTTGGCCAGGTGGTGATGTCCACCCTCTGCTCATTCCCTTGTTTTCCCCTGACATCATGGAGCTTCCTCTCAAGTCTGTAAGCCAAAATAAACCTTTTCTACAAGCTTCTCTTGGTTGGGTGTTTTCTGTCAGCACTGTGAACCTTACTGCAACAATGTTCTTGGGTCTAGGCATGGTCTTCCTTGTTTGTGATATCTAATAGCAGTTCTTGGGAAGCCTGGCCTAGTTGGTGTTCAAGTAGGGTCCTGTTCTTCCCATGTTGCTCATGTGCTAGCCCTTGGTGATGGGATTGACTGCAGTTTCTGGTGGCAGGTTCATAGAAGAGGCAAGATCTCACTATTGGATCTGAACCTTAATCACAGTAGACAAGGGGATAACTGGGTCACATGGTAGTGTGGATGGTATGGGCTCAATTATGGTCCTCATATTGCCAATTTTCACAGTTCCTGGATACTCCAAGTGTCCAAGTCAGTCATATCTCTGCTTGTAACCCCACCCTGACCACACCAGGTATACAGAAGGCACGGGTGCTTTGCCATGGTCCATTCCTTGTGTGGGTGTCAGGCAGAGTCTCTGATTGTACACACTCCACTTGTATAGAGAGAGCAGGCCGACTGCCTGCTTACATGCAGTCACAAACCAGACTGCATTGTCCACCTGATGTTGGTCAGGAGGTGATGTCTAGTCTCTGTTCATGCCATGTTTTCCTCTGCCATTGTGGACTCTCCCCTTGAGCCTATAAACCAAAATAAGCCCTTTCCTCTCACAAACTGTTTTTTATTGGGTGCCTGTGTCAGCAACATTAAAACAGCTACAGCACTGTATTATTAAAGTCTCCTACTAATATTCTATAGAGATTTATATCAGGTTTATTTTCTAGTAGATTTTGCTTTTTAAAGTTAGGTGCTTCTGTGTTTGGATATACCTTTGTGATTATAATATCCTCTTGTTGAAGTGTTCCTTTAATGAATGTGAAGACTCCTTTAGCACTGTTGATTACTTTTGGATTAGATTCTATTTTGTCAGTTATTAGTACAGCCACTGCTGCTTGTTTTTATTAACTTATTAATTTATTAATTTACATAAGTTTTAGTGTAACCTCTCTCTCCCAGTATCCATTTCCCTAAGGGTCCTCTTAGTATTTTGAATAGATGGCCCCGAATAAACTCAGTGTTTTATTAGTTTGTAGTTTGCATCTGCAGCCACCTGGCTAGAGGCAGTGTCATTGGGTGGATCTTAGGGTCCAGCTCTAAGGTGTGGTGCTGGGTTTAGGATTTCAGTCTAAAGATATGCAAAGTGTGCTTAGCTGGAGTTTCTGAGTTGTTCTGTGCTATGTGGCTTTTGGCTTGTGGCTTTGCTCTCTCTGCCTGGTCCTGTAAGAGCAGGCCAGCTTCTTCTGCCATTATGGAACTTCCCCTGGATCTGTGAGCTTCAATAAATATCCCTTCCTCCATAATGTGCCTGGTCTGGAAGTTATGTCACTTTTCCTTAATATGTGGATACATGTCCTAATGTATGATCTTTTTTAGAGAAGCTTCCATGAGTTGGTGAGGGTACTATGTATTCTGTGGAATTAGGGTAGGATGATCTGTAAATGTCTCTTATGTTTAATTGATATTTAGTGTTATTTAGTCTGTTATTTCTCCATTTATTTTCTGCTTGGGTGATTTATCTATTGATGAGAGTGCGGTACTAAAATTTTCCTGCTGTTATTATTTTGGAATTTATTTCTGGTTTATTGTCTAGTAGATTCTGCTTTATCAAATTTGTACCTGTGTTTGGTGCATATAAGTTTATGATTATAATATCCTTTTGTTGAATTGTTCTCTTAATAATTAAGAAGTAGCCTTATTTGAATGGATGGATCCAGTTTTCTGTTCTGGCCTGATAACCTGTGTCTTTTTATTGAGTAAATTAATGTTCAGAATTATAACTATGAGTTGTGAGTTAATCCTTGTAGAGTTTGGTATTTTCTTGATATGTTTTCATGTCTATTCTCATCTTATAACTTTTTCCCTCATGTAGCTTCTTCAGTATGTCTATTATCTTCATCACAATCAGTGATTCTTTGAGTACTTGTTTGATTTTTTTGACCTTTGTTCCCCTATGTTGTCCATATATGTGTGTGTGTGTGTGTGTGTGTGTGTGTGTGTGTGTATGTATATATATGTGTAAATATATATATTATATACATATATATAATATATATATTTGCAAGGAGAGAGAGAGAGAAGAGAAAGACAAAAAAGATCTTGAAATACAAATCAAAGGATGACTTGATAAATTGGAAGAAAACCAACAACAAGAACTCAATGAGTTGAGAGAAAGACTGAGAATGGGCATACCAGGGCCTCCAACTACTGAAAATGAACTCAAGACACATGTGCCACCTTGTGAATCTAGCTTTATATGGATACTGAGGTATGTTTGTTTATCTCTTTGGTGTAAAGTATTCTTAGTGCTCATACATTCATGAAGCTGGCTTTTATCATGGAAATTTTTTTCTTTTACCTTCGATTATGAGGGATAATTTTTCTGAGTATACTAGTTTGGGTTGGCCATCATGGTTTTTTAAAATTTGAAATATTCCATTCCAAGCATTTCTGGCTTTTAGAGTTTCCACTGAAAAATCAGAGGTAATTCTGACATGTGTACTTTTTAATGTAATGAACTATTTTTCTCTGTTTTTACTGTTCAGAGTTAAACTATAATGTAATGTTGGTAATTTCTTCTCTGGTCCTGTCAGTTTGGTGTCTGTGTACCTTTTGTACCTGGATGGGTCTTACTTTTATAAACTTAAAATTTTCTTCAATATTTTTAAAAGTTACTCTCTATGCCTTTGGATTATATTTCTCTTCTTGTATATGCATGACACAGATATTTGGTCTTTTTTAAGGTGCCCAAGATTTCCTTCATATTCTGTTCACACTTTTTTTGAACTTGTTATTATCTTTGGACACCTAATGTATTTTCACTGTCTTTTTTTTTTTTTTTTTGAGCTGTCTATTGAGTACATTTTTGTTAACATTTTTTTTTATTTATGTTAAGGAGAGAGAGAGAAAGAAAGAGATTGATATATATAGAGAGAATGAAGGTATCAGGGCCTCTAGCCAGTCCAGATGCATGCACAATCTTGTGCATCTGGGGAATTGAACCTAGGTCCTTTGGCTTTGCATTCATCACTAAGCCATCTCTCCAGCTCTATTGAGTACTTTTTGTTTCTTCTCTTCCATTTCATTCAGCCATCCTGTGAGTTATTTTTGTTAATTTTCTCCCATTTCATCCAGCCATTTGTTCATGGCCTCATTAAGTTTGTTTACTTGCTTATCATAATTTCATTTGGGTTTTATGCCTGTTGTTTCCTCTAAGTTATAATTGGAGGCTTCCATTATGGGATCAAGCATTCTTCATGGGCATATCTTGGCTTCATGCCTTATGGTATTTGTTTAGTTGGGCTTTACCTATCTTGAGACAGTCTTGTTGTTTTTTCTAAGAATGCAGCAATACTAGCTCTTGTGGAGCCTGTGTTATGTAGCATGGTCAACTTTGATAAAGTTGGAAATGGGATGATGGGCTATCCACTGGTTTAGATTGGGTACACTTGAGTCTGAGCAGGGTCCTCCTTGTGTGCGCAGCCTCCAGACCAATCTGGATAAGATCCTGGAATGCCTAGCCTACTCAGTATCCAAGCAGAGCAAGGTTTTCCCTGTGCTACTGGCTGCCTGGGACTTTGAAGTAAGCTCAGCCTTGGGAAGCTCACACTTTTGTGGGCTGTGGGTTTGTGTTGGTGTGCACACAGAAAGAAGGGTGAGTTGCACTTGTGGAGTTGTTCCATAATTTCAGCAATTGTGTGGTCAGGTTTGGATGCATGTGGGAGGAAGTTCACCTGGGCTTGAACACCCAAGGCTACTTACTGCATGGTGCTTTGGAGTGGGTTCCACCCTGTGAACCTCTTTGGGCTGTGGTGACTGAATAGAACATGGCAGGAAGGGCTGCTTGCATTTCAATAATCCTGTATTTTTTTTTTTTTTTGTTGTTGTTGTTGTTGTTTGTTTGTTTCAAGGTAGGGTCTCACTCTAGCCCAGACTGATCTGAAATTCATTATGTAGTCTCAGGGTGGCTTCAAACTCATGGTGATCCTCCTACCTCTGCTGGGATTAAAGGTGTGTGCCACCATACCCGGCCACTGTTCTTTAAATCTCCTTCACTGCACAAAATATTTTGACCAAGATTTTCATTATATAGGCATTATCATTTATAGCCCTTCTCTATTTTAATGTTGTCAACAATTTTTAAAAATTATTTATTTATTTATTTATTTATTTATTTATTTATTTATGAGAAAGAGAGGGAGGGAGAGGGAGAGAGAATGGGCACATGAGGGTCTCTAGCCACTGCAAAAAACTCCAAATGCATGTGACACCTTGTACATCTGGGTTTACATGGGTACTGGGGAATTGAACCTGGGTCCTCAGGCTTTGCAGGCAAGAGCCTTAACCACGGAGCCATGTTTCCAAACCATAAACAATTTTATAATGAAGTAATATTATTGTGTTTATATTTCACATATTATAACTGAGACCCAGAGGAATTAAACATATTTTTTAGTCCAATGTGCCTGAGAGCTATTCGAAGGAGAGCTAACTCCATCTCAACTTTACTACAAAGCTTTGTTTTCACTAGCATTGCACAGTTCTAGCTTACTGGATCTTGTTCTGCCCTTGTGATGGCCCCTCACCTTTGTCCTCCAGCTTCACTCATTTCTGCAGCATTGCAATGATGATGTAACTGCTGAGATGCTTTCATTCTAATGTAAGCACACTTTTGAAGGACATGTGTTTCCACCCTGTTATTCTGAAACTTGCTTTCTAATGTCGAGGCAGTAGAAAGTATATTTTCTACTGGCTTTCATATACTCTTATTTACATGGAGAGTTTGCTATTTCCTAAATTTAAAAAAGATCTTTCCAAATGCAATTTAACATCTTTTTCTCATTAAAAACAAAAGTGCCTCTCAGCCAACAAATGAGCAGACTATTTCCCCAACAGGTCCTTCAGTTTACAGGTGCTTGAAAATGAATGAAGATCAAAAGCTTTTTTGTAGACTACTTTCCTCTCTGGGAGACATTGAGCATGTTACAAATAAGTATACTTTTAAAAATTAAGAAGACAAGTTGGATTTTAAATATGGTGAAAACATATTTTCACAAACATCATGACATTTTGTGCTATTCAGTCATTTTGGACTGACTACATTTTCCTATGTCTAACCCATGTTGTACGTATAGGCTTTTGTAGTGCAGAACATTTAATTTAACCAGAAAGATCGTTACTATGTAACACATTTGTATGTTGCAGGAAGCTCCACAAAGAAGGTGCCTGTGTCCTTGCAGATAAGGATGCTCCCATTTAGACAAACTGAAAGGAAAACAAGCCTGATAATGGATGTTGGCTTTAAAAAATAAATAATCTTATTTTCAAATAACATCCCAAATATACACTGGGAATAGTTTTCATTCTGTCAAATAGAGGGAATCTGGTTTACTATGGACCATTTCAAATGACAAAGGCCAAATGTGTGGTTTAGATTTGCGGTTGAGTCATGATGACTTTTAGAAGTGTATTGCAACCACTTATTTTTGTTAGGATGTAGGGTAGCATTTTCTTTCTTGTGTAATGATGTTGCCTAGATCCTGCTAGGACTAGTCCTAGACAAAGCTATGCTGGAGGTACTCCCTAAACTTCTATTTAGTATTCTTCTCTGGGAAGTGTATGTGTACTTTACTTAAGGTGCTGGTGTATTGCTTTATTGCCTGACCCTATGGATGCTGGCCCCAAGACCCTGTGTTTAACCACCACCCCTGCCATCTCAGCTCCCCACATTTGTTCTGGAACGTCACTTTCTCCTTGGCTTTTGTTAGTGCTCACCAGACCAAGTTCCATTTTCCCAGGGTGACTGAGGCTAATGTGATAAACTAATGACTGAGATTGGGTGAGCAAAACATTTAAGTAGGGGCCTTCACAAGTTGATGCACTTAGCAGAGAGAGGTCTTTAGAGGGAAGGAGTGCAGGCAAGATGACTGGACCTGGTCAGAGATAATTTTGCCACATGGGGTTTTAGAGTATACACAGGGTTGGCCCCAATTTGCAGCCAGGATTTCAAATGTTTACTGCAGGATCCCAATAGCTTTCAGCCAGGATTTCAAATGTTTACTGCAGGATCCCAATAGCTTTCACAAGACTTTGACAAAAGTACTTTGACCCAAGAACATTTCCTCCTGATCATTGACAGGCTCCACTTTTCCCCTTTAGAGTAGCTACTGTTCTCGAAATGTCTGAAAAGGGAACATCTCCAGTTAGGATGAAACATGGTTAAACATGTGGCAAGTAGACATTTTGCAAAAGATCTTAAATCCAGGGCCTGTGTTTTACAGAGCTCCAAGGACATCATTTACATTGAATCACAGTGAATACTGCCCCTCCCCCATCCCACATCTGCATGTAGATGGCCCTGTAGAAATTTGGATTCACTTCTGAACAAATGGGTTCAGTGCAGCCCATCAGTCTTGTATATGAGTTCAGCCTTCTTGTGTTAAGTGGGTACAATGTATGCATTCTGAGGCAGGGCTCAAAAAGTAAATCCTAGTGTTACCTGCTTGCCTTTGAAAATAAAGAGAAAACAAGGTGCTATTACATTAAGTGAAGACTACAGTAGCTGCCTCAGGACTGAGAAACAAGTCTGTATAGAATTCATGTATGAAAGCAGCCTGGGCTTAAGGCTGGTGGACTGTTACCCTATGTTCAATGTCCAATGTCTCCTCCCTGGATCTTTGGATTAAAGATGACAGGAAAGACATCTGTTCCAAAGCTGTTGCACTGAATGGCGATTTTGATTGACTTACTGCTTTTCAGACTTTTCTTGCACAGCTCTTCTCAGGTTCCAACTTTGAAGGACCTTAATGGAATCTCTAAGCCTTCCTGTAATGCCTGGCATGTTTTTATCCTGAAGGAATAATTCAGGACACGTCAATGACAAATGCTGGAACCTTGAGTTATAGAAATTTAGAAAAGTTTACTATTACAAAGTAATCCCCAAAATCTTTTAATTTCTTTGACTGTTTAAAATAGTTGTGTGGAAATGTGTCATCTGAGATATGGAGTCAGTTCATAAATGAGCACAGAATCTGAGTGCTGGGACAATATGGTTTATCGCTGGGATTTCTAGGGACTCCAGAAAGTGAGGGGGTCAGGAAAAGTTTATCAGAATTTGATATCAGCTTCTAGACAAACATCCAGATGAAACCACAGCCAATTACTATGTACAGTTTATGCTTGAACTTCCCTATCCCCAGTCTCCAAATTCTGTGGAGATTTAAATCTTTCATCAAGAACAAAGATTTGTAGCATAATGACCTGATTTGGCTCCAAAGAAGAAATAAATCTGACAGCTGGGGCCAGAAGATGTACTAATCTTCCAAGTCCACATGGGCCTTTGTTTCCTGCTTAGTTTTCTATGCAGTAGGGTAAAAAAAATAGTGACTCTGTATTTCAATTCTGTTTTCATTTCTTGGGAGAAAAATGGCAGGGAAGAGGGGAGTAGGTATTAGAGTTAAAAGAAAGGATTTTCATTTTTTAGAGACAGAGCAATTGATAGGAGAGCAGAGAGATGGAGCTGACCTTGTCTGTCCCACAGTCTGTCTGGGCTTGCGGAGGAGACAGGTGGACAGAAAGGACATTCAGCAAAAGGAACATTAGGGTACTTGGAGATTGTCTCTGATCAGCCAGGCATAATTCAGTGAGTTTACAATGTGAACTCAGGAACTGAGCAGGTAATTATTCCACTTTTCAGTTTTATGTTTGACCCTGGCACACTCTGACCCCAGGTGAAGACAGAGATGACTGTGTAGTCCAGCAAAGGATGGGCTCTGATCCAAATGATCTGAAGTAACCCTGGCCTCTGGATACATGACCTTTTCAATTAGGCACCTGCGTTTCATATAGAAAGAGAGCCTTGGGCTCATTTCTTCACTTCCGCTTTTGCTCGGTGTAAAAACACTTTATAAACTATAATTATTTGAGGCAATTCCAACAACCCTGATTGCTGTTCTATAAGAGAAAAATAAGATGGTTTAAAAAAAACTCAACTTTTGGAAAATGAAGCAAGGACTGCCTGATGTAAAGAATATTGATTTAATGGTCACACAGAATCCTATAAAGTTGGGCCTGAAACAGACACTAATTTTAAAGAATACTGCTCTATTAACATACATCTATGCTCAAGCTATACAACAAACAGATTTGAGGGCCCCTATGTGGAAACTGAGGAGTCTTTGTGTCTTTGTCAGTCTGTGAGGTTGCAACATGTGTTAGTGACAGTTTGAGTACTTTGGCTTTAGGACATGGAATTCCAAATAAATTCATCTCCCAAAGAACTGAGCAATAAAAATTACCTTTTGGTGTTTTTAGTTAGCTACTTTTAGGTCCTACACAGTTAAAAGTCATATCCACCATGAGTGAATGTGTTGAGCATTTTCATAAAGTATTTCTCTCATATGGGTGATGAACCGCAGCTTGGAACATCCTTGACTCTGTTGTGTCATTTGCTGAGGTGGGGGGTAATGTTTGTCAGGGACAGCCTATCCTGGCTCATTAGATTAAACAAGAGGCAAAACATTGAATTTGCTTCAATGTTAGGGTCTTATAGATAAGTCATGAAATCTTCTCTAATGAGGTTTCAAAATGATTTTCTTTGACATTAGAAATTATAGGTACCATTAGTTATAACAAGTATTCAGAATGAGCTTGGCTTGAACTCAGTGGAACTGTTATAGTTTTATCAAAAGCCAATTTGTTTTGGCAAAAACAGAAAATTATTTCATTTATTGTATGACAGAAATAGAAAATTACACCCACAGGGCTAGTATCTGCTTTCTACCATAGAATGGTAGGAAGCTGTAGCAGAGCTTCAGGTTTGCTGAGATGAACTTCCAGACCAGGAACAGTTATGGAGGAAGGGATTTATTGAAGCTTACAGATCCAGGGGAAGTTCCATAATGGCAGAAGAAGCTGGCCTGCTTTCACAGGACCAAACAGAGAGAGAATCCACAAGCCAAAAGCCACACTGCACAGCACACCTCAGGAACTCAAGCTAGGCACACTTTGCATATCTTTAGATAGAAATCCTAAACCCACCATCACACTTTAAGATCCACCCAGTGACACTGCCTCCAGCAAGGTGGCTGTAGATGCACACTATATAAACTAATAAAACACTGAATATATTGGGGGAAATCCATTCAAACTACCACAGAAGCACATAGAAAGCATAGGGAAGATTTTTAAAGCACATTGGCAAACCATGGAAATAGAATAAAGCAAAATGATATTAGGTAAAGACAAGATCATACAATGACCTGTATATAGAAAATGGTCTATATAAAGATTGGATAGCATCTAACAGGTGGAATGAATTTCCAGTAGAAAACATAATTTGTATCTTTGTCTAATTATTTTCTATTTGTTCTGTTATTTCACAGTTTTGATTCCTGTCTGCTAAGTTTTTTTCCCCCTAGGGAAAACAGTGATCATGGTGCCCAGATTTAAGGAGTGTGTTTATTTTCCTACATCTATCTTTGTTAGAAGCAAAGGAGGCATGGAAGTCAGGCTGTGAGAATGCATACACTGAAAAGTGACCATTTAGTGATAGGTAGAGGAGGCTGGGGCTGAGACTCCACCAGCCTGCAACCATTTAGCGAAGGTCCAACATGTTGTGTAAGTAATACTTGTGAGTTTCCTTCCATAAAGCTTACTACAGGGCTACAGATATGGCTCAGTGCTTAAAGGCACTTGTTTGCAAAGTTTAGCAAGTGATGCATTATTTTTACAATAGGACCACAAGGAATCATGAAAAAGTAAAATGATTTTCAATACATTTGGGCTCTTAGAGAAGCAAATGTATTAATAGGCAATTCCCTATTATTATTTTTTTGAGGTAGGATCTCACTCTAGCCCAGGCTGACCTGGAATTCACTGAGAGGGTGGCCTCAAACTCACAATGATTCTCCCACCTCTGCTTCCCAAGTGCTGGGATTAAAGACACGCACCACCATGCCTGGATCAATTCCCTATTTCTTAATGAGACCAGATATATTTGTTACCATTGTTTTTCAAATATAGCACTGAAGTAAACTTCAGTTTAGCTCTGTATGATCATAGAGTCTGAAGAAGTTGGGACTAAGCTGATAGGTAATCAAGGATATAATTTTGAAAGCAAAAGTAATTAGATTGACTTATTTTGTTTCCTGCCCATATCTACTTCTATCTTTACAACAGCAGATTTCTTATAAAAAGTTTAGGTGAGCACTTCCAGGTGGCATAGGAGCCACCCCAAACCAGCTCAGGAAGGGATTTAAGCAAAACCACAGCAAAATACACTATTCTTGTGAAAAGTGCAGGAGTACAGGTTTTTCTTAGACACAGCAGAGAAGCAGGAGAGACCAAGATCCACCAGAAAGGAGGAAAATGGCCAGAATCCTACTGAGTAGCTTGTGGCCCTGATCTGCCTGATCCACATCATCTGTGCGCCCAGCACCACTCACCAGGTGTGCCTAGCAGCAGCAGCAGAAGCATCAGATACCAAACAAGGGGACTTCCAACCTCATCAGCCTCCTTGCAGAGTCAAGAAATCTAAAGAACCACAAACCCCTGGCATTCAGCCTCCGGTAGCAGCACATCCAGAACAGCTGAACAGAACTCCAGGTACAGTGCCACAGCACAACACGAAGGGATTGAAGTGGGCACTCAGCATTGGTGAGATTGGAAGCCACAGCAAAAGGTAAAGAGTCCAACTGAAAAAAAATTAAAACAGGTACATATGCCTGCTAACCTCTCTTTCCATGTCAGGGCAAGTTATGTGTTACATATTTTTGGTTGGCTTTACCATTTTCAAATAAGCTGTACTTGGGGGTTGAATATTTATGCCTTTAATGCTTTCAGATTTATAGGGCCTTTGTCTTTTGCTTCTGTCATTATTGGGGGAAGGGTGTGATTCAGATACAGGCTGACCTGGAACCCAATTCTGAACAGAATGCTCTGCCTCCTATCTGACAGGATTAAGGGTGTAGATCAACACACACCCTTAGGGATTTTGACTTTATAAGATGATATGTTTGTTTTAATCCCCACACTTGTTTACTCTGAGCTGGTTTTTATTGTATGTTTATATTGCTCAGTTGAAGTTTAGAATTTGATAGTAAATTGTTCCACCCAGTCCACTAAAATACTTGCTTAGCAAGCAAACTCAACACCTAGGATTACTTCTGTGGTTGGATTGGGGTACAAGAGCTACACTTGGCACCTTAAACTCATATCCTGAAAGTATATAAAGCTGGATGACCACATCTGAGAACATTGCAGATAAGTAGAAAACCCAAGCATCAAGTCAATTCAGGATGCAAAAGTCGGACATCACAATGCAAAACATATATGCTCCCAACACAGGGGCCCCCAATTTCATCAAGCAAACACTATCGGACTTAAGGTCAGAGATAACTACTAACACAATAGAAGTGTGTGACTTCAATACCCCACTCTCATCACTTGACAGGTCTACCCAACAAAAACTAAACAGAGAGACATCTGCATTAAATGATATCATGGAACAAATGGACCTAACAGATATATAGAGAACATTCCATCCAAATGCTACAGAATATACATTCTTCTCAGCACAACATGGGACATTCTCTAAACTAGACCATATAATAGGACACAAGTCAAATCTTAACAAATACAGGAAAATTGAAATAATCCCTTGTATGCTATCTGACCACAATGGGATTAAACTGCAAATCAGCAACAAGAAAAACTACAGAGCATACAGAAATTCATGGAGACTAAACAGTACATTATTGAACGATGTATAGGTCATTGAAGAAATTAAAAAGGAAATCAAGAAATTCATAGAATCAAATAATGATGAGAATAAAACATACCAAAACCTTTGGGACACAATGAAGGCAGTCCTACGAGGGAAATTTATAGCTCTAAGTGCCTACTAAGAAATTAGAGAGTTCACAACTAAACAATTTAATGCTTCACCTTAAGGCCTTGGAAAGAGAAAAACAAGGCAAACCAAAAATCAGTAGACAGGAAGAAATAATAAAGGTTAAGGCAGAAATTAATGAAATGGAAACCAAAAAAAAAACAATCAAAAAAATCAATGAAACAAAGAGTTGGTTCTTTGAAAGGATAAACAAGATTGACAAACCCTTAGCAAATCTGACAAAAAGAAAGAAAGAAGATACAAAAATTAATAAAATTAGAGATGAAAAAGGCAACATCACAACAGATACCAAAGAAATTCAGAAAATCATACGGACATACTTTAAGAATATATATGCCTCTAAGTTTGAAAACTTGAAAGAAATGGATGATTTCCTTGATTCATATGACCTACCAAAATTAAACCAAGATGAGATTAAACCATTTAAATAGACTTATAACAACCACAGAGATCCAAGCAGTTATAAAAAGTCTCCCAACTAAAAAAAGTCCAGGCCCAGATGGATTCACAGCTGAATTTTACCAGACATTCATGCAAGATCTAACACCAATGCTTCTCAAACTTTTCCATAAAATAGAAAAGGAAGGAATTCTACTGAAATCCTTCTATGAAGCCAGCATTACCCTGATATCCAAAACAGACAAAGACAGATCAAAAAAAGAAAATGATGGACCAATCTCCCTTATGAACATAGATGCAAAAATTCTCAACAAAATACTGCCAAACAGAATACAAGAATATATCAGAAAGATTATTCACCCTGACCAAGTAGGCTTTATCCCAGAGATGCAAGGATGGTTCAATATATGCAAATCCATAAATGTAATACACCATATAAATGGTCTAAAGGACAAAAATCACATGGTCATCTCAATAGATGCAGAAAAGGCATTTGACAAAATCCAACATCCCTTCATGGTGAACATATTACAGAAACTGGGAATAGAAGGGACATATATCAACATAATAAAAGCTATCTATGACAAACCTACAGCCAACATAATACTAAATGGGGAAAAACTTGAAGCTTTTCCTCTAAATTCAGGAACAAGACAAGGGTGTACACTTTCCCCAATACTATTTAATATAGTACTGGAAGTCTTAGCCATAGCAATAAGGCAAGAGACACTCATAAAGGGGATACAAATTGGAAGGTGTAGCAGAGAGCTTCAGGTTCGCTGAGATGAACTTCCAGACTGGGCACAGTTATGGAGGAAGGGATATTATTTATTGAAGCTTACAGATCCAGGGGAAGTTCCATAATGGCAAGAGAAGCGGCCTGCTCTCCACAGGGCCAAGCAGAGAGAGAGAGAAACCCACCAGCCACCACAGCACACAGAGCAAAACTACAGCCAAAAGGTCACATAGCACACTTCAGGAACTCCTGCTAGGCACATTTGCATATCTTTACAATGGAATCTCAAACCCACACCTTAAGACCAGCCCCCAGTGACATTGCCTCTAGCAAGGTGATTGCAGATGCAACCTATAACTAATAAAACACTGAATATATTGGGGGACATATATTCAAACTACCACATTCCTCCCCTGGGCCCCAATATATTTAGCTCCTGGCCCCCAATAGATTTATAACTATCACACATTGTAAATTGTACTCAGTCAAATTTCAAAGGTTCTCACAGTCTTGATCAACTTAAGATAGTGAGTCCTGTAAAATCAAACAAGTTAAATACTTTCAACATGTAAAGGCACAGAGTAAACATTTTTAACTGGTATAAGGCATAGCAAGGAGAAACTAAATGCAAACTCAACCACCATCAGCCGTCATCAAACTTCTGCAGTTCAATATAACCAGAGACTAACATTCTCCAGGGTTTCCAATTCCACCCCTCCAGCTGGGCAGAGTCGCCAGGGAAAACTTTCATCCCATTGCAACACTGCACTCCTCCTTTGCACAGTCCTGGTATATCCAAAACATCTTCAGGTCTCCATGCAAACCATGGTCCATCTTCCAAAAGGCTCATCCAGCCTATTCCTCAGGGACTTCATGCCCTGCCTCATGCTGCATCTCAGCAGCGGCTCCTGGAACCATGTGCAATTCATGACCATTCTATGCATTTCTCATATTTCCAAAACTAATACCAGGTGTGCAGGACACAGCCATATTCTTAATCCAGGGACAAAATAAATCATAGCCTTGAAAAGCAGGTTCTTTCTCCAGTAAGCTCTTTCCAAGAATTTGCATTTTTAACAGTCTTTACTCAGGCATCCTCTCCATTGTTTTAATGTAAATCAAGTCAGGCCACCTTCCTTCCACCTTCCTTAAGATTGCTAATTCGTTGACAATAGCAGCTCCAGTAACCTAAAACCAGTCTCAGTGCCTCTGCTTTTAACTTGCTTGAGGTTTTCCAACTTAAAATCTTAAAATCTCAGTCCAATACCTATAGCCAAGCACATCAGTCCATTACAAATTTAAGTTTGATCAAACTCTCTGGGCCTGGATAGCAGAACGTAGCCATCCCTTATGCCAGTAGCCCAGTTCCAACAAAGTCCTCTGCAGTCTTTCCTTCCCCTTAGAAACCTCATAAGCCAAGCCTTGAAGTTCAGTACTATCTGCAGTTAGCATTCTCAAACTCTCATCAGAATAGTCCATAAACTTGGCTTACCAATCCAGAAGGCATCTTCAGTGGCAAGCACCAAGTCCATGCCCATTCCTCCAAAACAAAGGTTCCAAAAGACGAATATCCACACGGTTAGGTTCATCTCACCCCACACTCCTCGGTACCACTTTACTGTAGCAGACAGCTTCAGGTTTGCTGAGATGAACTTCCAGACCGGGCACAGTTATGGAGGAAGGGATATTATTTATTGAAGCTTACAGATCCAGTGGAAGTTCCATACTGGCAACAGAAGCGGCTTGCTCTCCACAGGGCCAAGCAGAGAGAGAGAAACCAACCAGCCACCACAGCACACAGAGCAAAACTACAGCCAAAAGGTCACACAGCACACTTCAGGAACTCCTGCTAGGCACATTTGCATATCTTTACAATGGAATCTCAAACCCACACCTTAAGAACAGCCCCCAGTGACATTGCCTCTAGCAAGGTGATTGCAGATGCAACCTATAACTAATAAAACACTGAATATATTGGGGGACATATATTCAAACTACCACAGAAGGGAATAGATCAAATTATCATTATTTGCAGACGATATGATTCTATACATAACAGACCCTAAAGACTCTACCAGCAAACTGTTAGAGCTGATAAACACTTTTAGCAATGTAGCAGGATACAAAATAAACACACAGAAATCAGTAGCTTTTCTATACACTAACAGCAAATGTGCAGAGGATGAAATCAGGGAAACTCTCCCATTCACAATTGCCTCAAAAAATAAAATACCTTGGAATAAACTTAACCAAGGAAGTGAAGGATCTCTACAATGAAAGAGAACTTTAAAAAACTCAAGCGAGAAATTGCAGAAGACACAAGGAAATGGAAAGACATCCCATGCTCCTGGATTGGAAGAATCAATATTGTGAAAATGTCAATCTTACCAAATGAAATCTACACATTTAATGTGATCCGCATTAAAATCCAAATAGCATTCTTCACAGAAATAGAAAAAACATTTCTAAAATTCATCTGGAAACACAAAAAACCTCGAATAGCCAAAACAATTTTGCGCAACAAAAATCAGGCTGGTGGTATAACCATACCCGATTTTAAGTTATATTACAAAGCTATAGTAACAAAAACAGCATGGTACTGGCACAAGGTCAGACAGGTAGATCAGTGGAACAGAATATAAGACCCAAATATTAATCCAGGCAGCTACAGCCACCTGATTTTTGACAAAAATGCCAAAAATATTCATTGGAGAATAGATTGCCTCTTTAACAAATGGTGCTGGGAAAACTGGACATCTGTATGTAAAAGGATAAACATAGATCCTTGTCTCTCTCCACACACAAGAGTCAAGTCCAAATGGATCAGGGGCCTTAATATCAGACCTGAAACTCTGAAACTGCTAGAGGAAAAGGTAGGGGAAACCCTTCAACATATTGGCATAGGCAAGGACTTTCTGAATATAACTCCAATTGCTCAGAGAATAAAACCACTAATCAACCACTGGGAACTTATGAAATTACAAAGCTTTTGCACAGCAAAGGACACTGTGAATAGAGCAAAAAAAACAAACAAACAAACAAACAAACAAAAAAAAACAACCTACAGAATGGGAGAAAATCTTTGCCAGCTATACATCTAACAGAGGATTAATATCCAGAAGATACAAAGAACTCAAAAAAAAAAAAAAAAACCAGAATAATAAGAAATCAAACAACTCAGTTAAAAAATGGGCTATGGAACTAAATAGAGTATTCACAGAAGATGAAATACAGATGGCATATAAACATCTAAAAAAGTGTTCCACATCCTTAGCCATCAGGGAAATGCAAATTAAAACCACTTTGCGATTCCATTTCACTCCTGTCAGAATGTCTACCATCAAGAAAACAAATGACAATAAGTGTTGGCTTGGATGCAGAAAAAGAGGAACACTTCTACACTGTTGGTGGGAATGTAATCTGGTCCAGCCATTGTGGAAATCAGTGTGGAGGTTCTTGAGACAGCTAGAAATAGATTTACCATATGATCCAGCTAGGCATATATCCAGAGGACTCTTCTCACTACCTTAGAGATACTTGCACAACCATGTTTATTGCTGCTCTATTTACAATAGCTAGAAAATGGAACCAGCCTAGATGTCCCTCCACAGATGAATGGATAATAAAGATGTAGTACATTTACACAATGGAGTTCTACTCAGCGGTAAAGAAAAATGAAATTATGAAATTTGCAGGGAAATGGATGGATCTGGAAAGGATTATACTAAGTGAGGTAGCCCAGACTCAGAAAGCCAAACATCACATGTTCTCTCTCATATGTGGATCCTAGCTACCAATGTATAGACTTGTGTGTGAACTGGAACCAAAATTGGTACCAGAAATCAGTAAACTGGTAAAAGGCTATAAGGGAGGGAGGAAAAGGAAGGACTTAAGTGTATGGTATTGCACATATTAAGTAGAAGAACAGATTACAGGGAGGGGAATGGCCTAAGCAAGGCCATGGGAAGAGAATGCATAAAAGAAGGGGAGGGGGAGGGTCAATCTAAATTCAAGATATTGTGAATAAGACTTATGTAAAATTACTTTTTTGAGTAATGGCACATCTAGAAGCTGTAGACTGTTAGTATAAAATTTTCAGTACCTGGGATGGGATACCTTCCAGTGAGTTGTTGGCCAAGGACATCCCAGTGGCCTCCAAAATATTAAAGGCTTTTGCCAAAGCCCTTGGTTTCTCTTGAGAAACAGATAGCAAGACCCTATTGCTGAAGACATCTCTTGCCTAAGAGGCAAGGTCACTGAGAAAGCAAGCTGGTGCTGAGCAGAAAACCTTCTCCCTGTAGACGAGCCAACTGAAAGCTGGAAAAAGCTGCACTGCATGCAGCCGTATGGGAGACAGAAGTCATCAGCAGTAAAAACAGTGGACACTGAATATACAAGTTTGGCCATACATGCCCAATGAGTGAACAGGTGCAATAGTGGCATGTCTACTCTTGGGGTAACCAACTGCTGCATAATTGGACTGAAGGCCCTCTCTACAGGAGGGAATACATAGCTGGTACTGAAAAACCTAAGCAAAAGTCTATGGCAGGGGAGGTCATGAGCCTTAGGGTTATAAAGCCTGCTCTTGTCTAAATGTATATATTATTCCCACCAAGCTGCCCTGAAAGTAGTACACTTAATGTTCATATTCACATATTAACGCTATTCTCACTTCTGGTTAAGGAAGCTTCTCTTTTCAGATGGCAATGACCACTGGGATGACCCAAAAGGCAACATAGTGCTGAGAAGAAGGGATGGAGGAATGCACAGCACAGAAACACCTCTGTCACATCCTCCAAGGCTCAGGGACCATTGCTGAAGAGGGGGAGGATGGAATGGAAGAGCCAGAGGAAGGGTATGACTTCTTACAATGCAACTGCCCAGACAGAAATTGGCCTCAATATCCATGATCTTGCAGTGTCTAGCAATACCTCCGCAAGACCCTCAAAATAGAAGAAAAAGATGATGACATCAAATTAAAAGAGTGACTAATGGAAAGAGGGAGGGGATATAATGGAGATTGGAGTTCTAAAGATGAATGGGGGGAGGGGAGGAAAATATCAAGTGTTTTTTTAATTTTTTATTATTTTATTTATTTTTGGAGAGAGACACAGAGAGAGATAGAGGGAGAGAGAGACAGAGATGGGCACGCCAGCAGTCTCAGCTGCTGAGAACGAAATCCAGATGTGTGCGCCCCCTTGTGGCCAAGTGCGGCATTGCGCCCTTGTGTCACTTTTCATCTGGCTAAAAGTGGGACATGGAGATTGGAACTGCTGGAGATTGGAACCAGCATTCTCAGGCTTAGCAGGCAGGTGCCTTAACCGCTAAGCCATCTCTCCAGCCCTCAAGTGGTTTTTTTGTATGTATAGAAGTTGTCAATAAAAAAATAATAATTTTAAAAAGTCACTACATTATAATACAAGAAACACAAAGAATCAAGACAATGCAATCCCACCAAAAATTATAAATCCATCAGAAATGATCACCAATGAGACTGTTTTACATGAAATTCCTGACAAAGATTTCCAAAGAATTATGTTATTTATACTCAAGGAATGAAAGAAGAAATGAAAGGAATCAAAGAAGAAAACAAAGGAATAAAAGAAGAAACCATCTTAATGAAATAAAAAGGTCATCATAGGACATGAATAAGGAAATAGAAATATTGAAGAAAAACCAGGCTGATATCCTAGCTCTGAAGAACATGGTCAGTGAAATAAAAAACTCTGTGGAAAGTCTTACCGGTAGAATGGATGAAGGAGACAACAGAATATTTAAACTAGAAGGCCAGGTGGCAGATCTAATACAGTCCAACAAAGAGAAAGACAAGTAAGGTATGAATGGGAATTCCAAGATATCCAGGACACTATGAAAAGATCAAACACAAGAATTCTGGGTATAGTAGAAGGAGAAGAATTTCAATCCAGAGGTTTAGTAGGTGTTTTCAACAAAATATTAGAAGAAAAACTTCCCCAAATTGGGAAAGAAATGCTAATGCAGATACAAGAAGTTTTTAGAACACCAAACAAACCTAGAAAGAACCTCTACTTGGCATGTTATAATTAAACTCTAAACACACAAATCAAAGAAAATATATTGAAAGCAGTTAAAGAGAAAAAGCAAGTGACCTACAAAGGCAAGCTCTTCAGGATCCCAGCAGAATACACAACACAAACTTTAAAAGCCAGGAGGGCTTGGAATGATGTATTCCAAGTTCTGAAAGAAAAACTTTCAACCAAGTTTACTTTATCCTGAAAAGCTATCTATCCAAATTGATGGAGAAATAAGGACATTACACAACAAAAACAGGCAAAGGAATTTATGACAACTAAACCCACTCTACAGAAAATACTTGAAGGATTCTTCACACTGAAGAGAAAGCAAAACACACACAGGAGGAAATAGGAAAAAATAAACCATACTCAAATAACAGTTAAAACAAGTGAGTAAAAGGAAAACATGAAGCACTACAAAACAAGAAGAATGGCAAGAACAAATACATATCTTTCAATGATAACTCTTAACTCTCAACATCACTGGCCTCAATGCCCCAACCAAAAGACACAGCCTTGGAGACTGGATTAAAAGGCAGTAATCTGCCATCTATTGCCTCCAGTAAACTCATCTCTTAATAAAAGATAGACACTTTCTTAGGGTGAAAGGATGGGAAAAGGTATTTCAAGCAAATGGGCCTAGGAAACAAGTAGGGGTTGCTATCCTAATTTCTGACAGGATAGACTTCAAACCAACATTAGTGAGGAAAGATAAAGAAGGTCATTTTGTACTGATTAAAGGAATACTCCAACAGGAGGAATTACAATCTTAAACATACATGCACCTAACATGGGGGCTCCCATTTTAATTAAACAAACACTACTAGACTTAATGTCAGAACAACACTAAACACAATTCTAGTGGGTGACTTCAATACCTCACTTGCATCAATTGACAGGTCATCCCAGCAAATCATAAACTGAGAAATATCTGCATTAAATGATGTCATAGAACAAATGAACCTAACAGATATCTACAGAACATTCCATCCAAATGTGTAGAATATACCTTTTTCTCAGCAGCACATAGAACATTCTCTAAAACAGACCATATGTTAGCACACAAATCAAATCTTAATAAATACAGGAAAAACATACTCTATTTGACCACCATGGGATTAAACTTCGAATCAGCAACAAGAAAAACTACAGTGCATACAGAAATTCATGGAGACTAAACAGTACATTATTGAATGATGAATGGGTCATTGAAGAAATTAAAAAGGACATCAATAAATTCATATAATCAAATGATGATGAAAATACAACATACCAAAATCTTTGGGACACAAAGAAAGCAGTCCTAAGAGGGAAATTTATACTATAATTGCCTATATTAAGAAATTAGAGAGTGCACAAGTAAACAATTTAATGCTTCTCCTTAAGGCCTTGGAAAAAGAAGAAAAAGGTAAACCAAAAATCAATAGGTGGGAAGAAATAATAAAGATTAGGGCAGAAATTAATGAAATAGAAACCAAAAAAAAAAAATCAAAAGAATAAATAAAATAAAGAGTTGGTTCTTTGAAAGGATAAACAAGATTGACAAACCCTTAGCAAATCTGACCAGAAAGAAAGAGAGACAAAAATTAATAAAATTAGAGACGAAAAGGGTACCATTACAAGAGATACCAAAGAAATCAGAAAATCATAAACACATACTTTAAGAATATGTATGCCTTGTCTGGGAGTGGTGTCACATGTCCCAGCACTTTGGGAGGCAGAGGTAGGAGGATTGCTGTGAGTTCAAGGCCACCCTGAGACTACATAGTGAATTCCAGGTCAGCCTGAGTTACAGTGAGACCGTACCTTGAAAAACAACAACAGAAAAGAATATGTATGCCTCTAAGTTTGAAAATCTGAAAGAAATGGATGATTTATTTGATTCATATAACCTACCAAAATTAAAGCAAGATGAGATAAACCATTTAACTAGACCTATAATAAGTATAGAGATCCAAGCAGTTATAAAGTCTCCCCACTAAAAAAGTCCAGGCACAGATGGATTCACTGGTGAATTTTATCAGATCTTATTGCAAGAACTAACACCACTGCTTCTCAAACTTTTCCATAAAATAGAAAAGGAAGGAATTCTATCAAACTCCTTCTACGAAGCCAGCATCACCCTGATACCAAAACCAGACAAAGATAGAACAAAACAAAAAAAGAAAGAAAATTACAGACCAATCTCCCTCATGAACATAGAAGCAAAAATCTCAACAAAATATTGGCAAGCAGAATACAAGAATTATATCAGAAATATTATTGACCCCAACCAAGTAGGCTTTATCCCAGTGATGCAGGAATGTTTCAAGATATGCAAATTGCTAAATGTATTATACCATATTAATAGTCTGAAGGACAAAAATCACATGATCAT
This sequence comes from Orientallactaga sibirica, assembly GCA_036365145.1. Taxonomy (NCBI): domain Eukaryota; kingdom Metazoa; phylum Chordata; class Mammalia; order Rodentia; family Dipodidae; genus Orientallactaga; species Orientallactaga sibirica. The sequence continues at coordinate 3,493,369 of JAEOAD010000020.1, forward strand.
CTCAATAGATGCAGAAAAGGTATTTGACAAAATTCAACATCTCTTCATGGTAAAAGTATTACAGAATCTTGGGATAGAAGGAACATATCTCAATATAATAAAAGCTATTTATCACAAACCAACAGTCAACATAATAGTGAATGGGGAAAAACTTGAGCTTTTCCACTAAATTCAGGAACATGACAAGGGTGTCCACTTTTCACACTTTTATTTAATATAGTACTGGAAGTCTTAGCTATAGCAATAAGATAAGAGACACTCATAAAAGGGATACAAATTGGAAGGGAAGAGATCAAATTATCATTATTTGCAGATGATATGATCCTATACATAACAGACCCTAAAGACTCTACCAGCAAACTGTTAGAGCTGATAAACACTTTTAGCAATGTAGCAGGATACAACATAAACACACATAAATCAGTAGCTTTTCTATAAACTAACAAGAAAACATACAGAGGATGAAATCAGGGAATCTCTCCAATTCACAATTGCCTCAAAAAATAAAGTACTTTGGAATAAACTTAAGCAAGGAAGTGAAGGATCTCTACAATGAGAACTTTAAAACACTGAAGAGAGAAATTGCAGAAGACACAAGGAAATGGAAAGACAACCCATGTTCTTGGATTGGAAAAAGCAATATTGTAAAAATGTCAATACTACCAAAAGCAATCTACACATTTAAAGCAATCCCCATTAAAATTCCAATGGCATTCTTCACAGAATTAGAAAAAAAAATCCTAAAATTCATTTGGAAGCACAGCAAACCTCGAATAGCTAAAACAATTTTGAGCAACAAAAAGTGGGCTGGTAACTGAAAGCTGGAAAAAGCTGCACTGCATGCAGAGTATGGGAAACAGAAGTCATCAGCAGTGAAAACAGTGGATGGATGCTGACAGGCCCAAAGACTGAATTCAAATGTTTGTGGGGTAACCAACTGCTCCCAGACAGGCCCAAAGACTGAAGTCTATGGTAGGCAAGGTCATGAGCCTTGGCATGCTCTTGTCTAAACTCAAGCTGCCTGGGGTAATTCACAACTGCTCCATGACCAATTCCAAAAGGCAACATAGTGCTGACTAGGGAAGGCCCTCTGTCGGAAGAGGGGGTGGATAGAATGGAAGAGCCAAATGGGAGGGAATATCCATACCTGTGCCTAGCAATACCTCTACATAATGTAAAAAAACCTCCAGACCAGGCACCGTTATGGAAAGGGTCTATGGTACAGATCCAGGGGAAGTTCCATGAGCCTTCCACAGGACCAAGCAGAGACAGAGATAGCCAACCAGCCACCACAGCATAAAGCATGCTCTTGTCTAAATTTGCATATCTTTACAATGGAATTCAAACCATCACCACACCTTAAAGTGCTGCCTGGCAAAAATGCAAACTATAAAATAATAAAACACTGAATAATTGGGGACATATATTCAAATACATTCACCCTGGCCCCCAATATATTTAGCTCCTGGCCCCCAATAGATTTATAACTATCACACATTGTAAATTGTACTCAGTCCAATTTCAAAGGTTCTACAGTCTTGGTCATCTTAAGATACTGTAAAATCAAACAAGTTGGTTAAAGGACAGAGTAAACATTTTAACTCTTTTCAACCACCATCAATGCAGTTCAAGTTCAATATAACCATAGACCACTCCAGGGATGATCCAAAAGGCAACATAGTGCCTTTTGAGTCCTGGTATATCCAAAACATCTTCAGGTCTCCAGGGATGGAGGAGTGCCTTCATGCTGCATCTCAGCACTGAAACACTCCTCTGTCACACCCTCCAAGGCTCCAGGGGATAAATCATAGCCTTGAAAAGCAGATTCCTTCTCCAGAGTTTGCATTTCTAACAGTCTTTCCTCAGGCACCCTCCATTGAATGGTCAAGAGCCACCTTCCTTAAGATTGCTAATGTGGTTGACAATAGCAGCTCCAGTAACCTGAAACCAGTCTTGGTGCCTTTATAATTTTAACTTGCTTGAGGTTTTCAACTTAAAATCTTGAAATCTCAGTCTGATATCTTGCCCAGACAGTCCATTACAAAAAGTTTGGCCTTGATATCCATGACCTCCAACAAAGTCCTCTGCAGTCTTTCCTTCCCCTTAGAAAGCCTAGCAATAGTTCAATACAGTCTGCAAGACTCTCATAAGAATAGTCTATAAAAGCTTACCACTCCAAAGATGATGTCCATGCCCATCAAAGGTTCCAAAAAGAGACATAATGGAGAGAGGGTACCATATGATGGTTCACTGAGATGAAGTCCAGACCAGGCACCGTTATGGAGGGAGGGTTCTTGAAGCTTACAGATCCAGGGGAATGAGGGAGCAGAGACAGAGAAAGCCAACCAGGTACACAGGCAAAATAGCCAACTACAGCACACTTTTGTATTTAAAATGGAATCTCAAACCATCACCACACCTTAAGAGTATGTTTTGATTGTCTATAAAATAAAAAAAAATTGGGCATATATTCAAACTGGATATGATGGTATCACCATACCCGATTTTAAGTTATATTACAAAGCCATAGCAACAAAAACAGCATGGTACTCGAACAAGGACAGACATGTAGGTCAATGAAACAGAATAGAGGACCCAGATATTAACTGAGGCAGCTACAGCCATCAGATTTTTGACACAAACACCAAAAATATTTCATTGGAGAAGAGATAGACTCTTCAACAAGTGGTGCTGGGAAAACTGGATATGTATATGTGGAAAGATGAAAATAGATCCTTGTCTCTCTCCATGCACAAGAATGAGATCCAAGTGGATGAGGGACCTTAATATCAGACCTGAAACTCTGAAACTTCTAGAGGAAAAGGTAGGGAAAACCCTTCAACATATTGGCATAGGCAATGACTTTCTGAACATAACCCCAATTGTTCAGGAAATAAAACCACTAATCAACCACTGGGACCTTATGAAATTACAACACTTTTGTACAGCAAAGGACACTGTGAATAGAGCAAAAAGACAACCTACAGAATGGGAGAAAATCTTTGCCAGCTATACATCTGACAGAGGATTAATATCCAGAATATACAAAGAACTCAAAAAATAGAATAATAAGAAATCAAACAACCCAGTTAAAAAATGGGCTATGGAACTAAATAGAGAATTCACAGAAGATGAAATACAGATGGCATATAAACATCTAAAAATGTATTCTACATCTTTTGACATCAGGGAAATGCAAATTAAAACTATTTTGAGATTCCATCTCACTCCTGTCAGAATGGCTCCCATCAAGAAAACAAATGACAATAAGTGTTGGCAGGGATGTGGAAAAAGAGGAACCTTTATACACTGTTGGTGGAAATGTAATCTGGTCCAGCCATTGTGGAAATCAGTGTGGAGGTTCTTGAGACAGGTAAAATAGATTTCCCTTGTTTTCCAGCTATAGCACTCCTAGGCATATATCCAAAGGACTCTCTCTTCTCACTACCTTAGAGATGCTTGCATAACTATGTTTATTGCTGTTCTATTCACAATAGCTAGGAAATGGAACCAGCCCAGATGTCTCTCCACAGATGAATGGATATTAAAGATGTTATACATTTACACAATGGAGTTCTATTCAGCAATAAAGAAAAATGAAATTATGAAATTTTCTGGGAAATGGAGGGATCTGGAAAGAATTAAAATAAGTGAGCTAACACAGGCTCATAAAGCCAAATGTTGCATGTTCTCTCTCATATGTGGACCCTAGTTACAAATGTATAGACTTGTGTGTGAGCTGGAACACAAAATTGGTAGTAGCGGCCAGCACGCTAAAAACAGTTTACAAGGGAGGTGGGAGAGGGAAGGACTTAAGAGGATGATTTTTTTATATGTGAAAGTAGAAGAACAGGTTACAAGCAGGGGAAAGGCCTAAGCGAGGTCAAGGGAACAGAATGTGTAAAAGAAGGGCAGTGGGGGTCAATCAAAATTCAAGATATTCTGAATAAGATTTATGTAAACCTACTTTTTTGAATAATTCCACACCCAGAAGCTATAGATTATTACTAGAAAATTTTCAGTGCTAGGGATGGGATACCTTCCAGTGAGTTTTTGGCCAGGAAGGTCCCTGTTGCCTCCAAAACATTACAGGCTATTGCCAAGACCCTTGGTTTCCCTTGAGAAACAGATGGTAAGACCCTATTGCTGAAGACATCTCTTGTCTGAGCTGCAAAGTCACTGAGAAATCAAGCTGGTGCTGAGCAGAAAACCTTCTCCCTGTAGACCAGCCAACTGAAAGCTGGAAAGAGCTGCACTGCATGCAGCCATATGGGAGACAGAAATCATCACCAGTGAAAACAGTGGACACTGGAAACCTCAAGTTTGTCCAGACAGGCCAAATGACCGAATGGGTGCAATAGTGGCATGTCTGCTCTGGGGAAAACCAACTGCTCTCTAATTGGACTGAAGGCCCTCTCTATGGGAGGGAATACATGCCTGGTACTGAAAATCCTAATCAAAAGCCTATGGCGGAGGAGGTCATGAGCCTTAGGGGTATAAAGCCTGCTCTTGTCTGGCTAAATGTATCTATTATTCCCACCAAACTTCCCTGCAAGCACTACACTTAATGTTCATATTCATATATTAATGCTACTCTCACTTCTGGTTAGAGAAGGTTCTCTTTTCAGATGGGAATGACCACTGGGATGACCCAAAAGGCAACATAGTGCTGAGAAGAAGGGACGGAGGAGTGTGCAGCAGTGAAACATCTCTATCACACCCTCCAAGGCTCAGGGTTCATTGTGGAAGAGGTGGCAGATAGAAGGTAAGAGCCAAAGGAAGGATACAACTCCTTACAATGCAACTGTCCAGACTGAAATTGTCCTCGATATCCATGACCTCACAGTGCCTAGCAATACCTTCACAAGACCCTCATAATAGGAGAAAAAGATGATAACATCAAATTAAAAGACAGACTAATGGAGAGAGGGAAGGGATATGATGGAGAGTGGAGTTCTGAAGGGGAAGAGGGGGAGGAGAGGGAAATATCATGATTTATTGTCTGTAGGTATAGAAGTTGTAAATAAAAAATAGTTAAGGCATGCACACAGAGTGAGACAATAATATTTTTCTATGTATTGTACTATGTAGGATAACATATTTAATCCAAATATAAATATGATTTTTCCTAGCTGGTTAAATGATTTCCAACTTGGGTCACCTTTTTTGTATGGAGAATTTTACTATGGTGTCTCATTTTAAATCAAGGATCACAAGCATCACAGAAAGAAATCAAACCAATAAAAACCAACCAACCTCTCACTATCCTAAGTATTTTAAAAATATATTATTGTATATGGTTTGCTGTGGAAAACAATTCTTCAGTGTGTGGGAAAACCATCAGTCGAACACATCCATGAATAAGATGCATAATTGTGGTACCACACTGACTATTGCAAATATCATATTTTTCTTGAGCATATCACCAAAAAGTTCTAAGGGACTCTGGTGCTATCAATGCAGTTTTTTATATTAGGACAAAATGCACGGGTGATATGGGTCAAGGAGTACTGGGTGCACATTGTGATACTGCAGAGAGAAAGCTCCTTTTCTTACCTTCATCACAAAATTATCCTGGGCAAAATCACCAGAAGTATATCAAATCTCAACCAAATCAAATAAATAAAACATCATAACTTTCCCAATAGTGGGATGCTTTCTTTATCTATAACTACAGTACAGAACATAATTTTCAAAATGAAAGCTTCCACTGCTCTGAACCTAAGACTTCCTGGATTGATGGATTGGATCAATAATGTAAGCCAATTCCACACTCTTTCATTTAGTGGAAATGTTTTAAATGAAAGTTCTGTAAGCATTGAATGATATGTTTTTTCTAGTTTAGTGCAGGGTGCATTTTCAATGATGTACATTGTCAAATACTGCTAATGGGGGTCTTCACATACACACATGCTGGAGTAACAGAACGACTTGTTTGCTGCATGTTCTCCCCAGGAACTGATTCTTTATGAATGTTCAGTAAATATCAAATAATTAGGTGTAGAGCTATAAAGGCACAGCCCTAGGCTAACTGGTGTTTTCACAGTTATAAAATATGTTAGCAAGGAAATCTGGGATTGAAATTAAGAGTTTTCAGCCTCTTCCTGGGGTTTGCATCACCTACTGCTCAAGTAGGCAAAATTTGGAAAGCTGCAGGAAATGACCTATTTTTCAATGGGAGAACTTATTTACTTCCAGCTGGACCACATCAAGATAAATTATTTCTCTTATAGCACTATTGTGCCAAAAGACTGGAAAATAACTTATTATTGAACATAACATCTCAAGAGCCCCAACAGCAGCTGCACTGACTAAGAGCATACAGAATAACTGGACACCAGTAAACTAGATTGATTGAAACCAACACACTGTTAATTCAGGTTTCACTTTGATCTTTCTAACAGAGGTCAAGTTGGAGGGAACTTGAATACCTATATGATCAGGTTGACTGAACGTGTCCATTCCTTGGTAAATTGTCTGTGTAGTCTCGCTCTGTGTATGTGTGTGTGTATGTGTGTGTGTGTGTGTGTGTTTTACTTGAGGTCATAGTTAAATTAATAATAGGGGCTTGTGGGGCTGGAGAAATGGCTTAGCGGCTAAGGCGCCTGCCTGCTAAGCCTAAGAACGCTGGTTCCAATGTCCAGCGGTTCCAACCTCCAGGTCCCACGTTTAGCCAGATGCAAAGTAAGGCAAGGGCACAATGCCGCACTTGCCCACAAGGGGGCTCACGCATCTGGATTTCCTTCACAGCACCTGAGAGACTGCTGGCGCGCCCATCTCTGTCTCCCTCTCCCTCTCTGTCTATCTCTCTCTCTCTCCAAAAATAAATTAAAAATAATAAATTTTTTTTTTATAAATAATAGGGGCTTGTGGATAAATGTTATCTTTAGATTTTGTATAGTTCACATTTCAAGATTCTTAATTAGGCCATGTAACCTAGTAGAGCAATAAACTCACTTAAACATATATGTGTATAAGCCAGGCGTGGTGGCGCCTGCCTTTAATACCAGCACTTGGAAGGCAGAGGTAGGATGATTGCCATGAGTTCGAGGCCACCCTGATACTACATAGTGAATTCCAGGTCATCCTGAGCTACAGTGAAACCCTACCTCAAAAAAACCTATATATATATATATATATAAAATTATAATATTCTCTGAGACCAAAGATGCTAGGATCAAACAAAATGTGATTGCAATATGCATTCCCATAACACTGCTGGATTGTCTTATATAACTTGATAAATTGAGGAACTTAGAAATTATTATCATTTGCCAAGTATATGAATTTAGCAGGTATTGATAATTCCATACAATAATATTTGCCTTTATCTGCTTGGCTATAGCATTTATGTGAAATCTCCTATGTACTGAAGATTAAAAAAAAACTATTTGTTTTGAAAATGAAGATAGAAAACTTCAGTCCTTTCGCTTTTTATTTCTTAAAAAAACCATGCTTGCAAGTTTAATATAAAGATCAAAAAGTTAAAAGTAAATACACAAGTTTACCCAAACTAGTAGTTTAAATGTAGAATATGAAATATACTATCTTCTGTTTGAAATTTGAATTTCTAAGTTGGTCTAATTATATACTTGGTATGTATCTTCTAACAATGGAATTGCTAAGCAGCCATGTTCCCAGCAGTGCTAAAGCTGACCAAAGTTTAACATGTTTATTGAAACATGATTCATTTTTGTGTAGCATATAAGCACTAGTGTTAGATGTATCAGACAACTGAACTAATGTCAATAAAAAATAAACTAAAATTTCAAAATAACTTCTGGTTGTGTAGTAATGTAAAATAAGTTTGTTTTTTTTTGTTTTTTTTTTTTTTTTTTTTTTTTTGTTTTTTGAGGTAGAGTCTCACTGTGGCTCAGGCTGACCTGGAATTCACTACGTACTCTCAAAGTGGCCTTGAAATCACAGCAATCCTCCTACCTCTGTCTTCCCAGTGCTGGGGCTAAAGATGTGCACCACCATGCCCAACTTTTTTTTTTTGGTGGTTGTAGCAGACAGCTTCAGGTTCGCTGAGATGAACTTCTAGACCAGGCACAGTTATGGAGGAAGGGATATTATTTATTGAAGCTCACAGAACCAGGGGAAGTTCCATAAGGGCAGGAAAAGCAGCCTGCTTTCACAGGGCCAAGCAGAGAGAGAAAAAGCCAACCAGCCACCACAGCACACAGAACAAAACTACAGCCAAAAGGTCACACAGCACACTTTAGGAACTCCTGCTAGGCACATTTGCATATCTTTACAATGGAATCTCAAACCCACACCATTAACACCTTAAGACTGGCCCCCAGTGACATTGCCTCTAGCAAGGTGATTGCAGATGCAAACTATAACTAGTAAAACACTGAATATATTGGGGGACATATATTCAAACTACCACAGTGCTGAAAGCTAGTTTGTTTGTTTATTATTATTTATTTATTTTATTATTTTTTATTGACAACTTCTTTAATTGTGGACAATATTCCATGTTATTTCCCTCCCTCTCCCCACTTTCCCCTTTGAAACTTCACTCTCCATCATATCCCCTCCCCCTCTCAATCAGCCTCTCTTTTCAGTTTGATTCCATGATCTTTTCCTCCTATTATGATGGTCTTATGTAGGTAGTGTCAGGCACTGTGATGTCATGGATATCCAGGCCATTTTGTGCCTGGAGGAGCATGTTGTAAGGAGTCCTACTCTTCCTTTGGCTCTTACATTCTTTCTGCCCCCTCTTCCGTAATGGACCCTGAGCCTCGGAAGGTGGGTTTGAGATGTTTCAGTGCTAAGCACTCCTCTGTCCATTCTTCTCAGAATCATTGTGCCTTCTGAGTCATTCCAAGGTTGCCACCATCTGAAAAGAGAAGCTTCTCTAAACAAAAGTGAGAGTAGCATTAATATATGGGTGTGGACATTAAGAGAAGTGCTTACTGGGAAGTTTGGTGAGTATAGTATATACATTTAGTGAGACACCAGCAGACATTACACCCTTAGGGCTCATGACTACCCCTGTCATAGGTTTTCAGTATCAGGGATGTGTTCCCTCACATGGAGCAGGCCTCCAGTCCAATTAGAGAGCAGTTGGTTTCCCCCATAACAGACATGCCACTATTGCACCCATTGGCTCATTTGGCCTGGCTGGCCAAATTTAAAGCTTGCAGTGTTCACTGTTGAGTACCTTCACTGGTGTTTTCTCTCTCCCATTGACCTTCATGCAGCGTAGCTTTTTCCAACTTCCTGTCAGCTGGTCCTCATGGAGGAGGCTTTCAGCTCAGCTCCAGCAGGTTTTCTCAGTGAACTTTTCACCCAAGTATGTGGAGTCTTCAGCAATAGGGTCTTACCATCTATTCCTGGTGGCCAACCAAGGGCCTCGGTAATGGCCTGTAATGTTTTGGAGGTATCTGTGACCTCCCTGGCCAACAACTCACTGGAAGGTATCCCATTCCTGCACTGAAAATTTTCTAGTAACAATCTATGGCTTCTGAGTATTCCATTGTCCAGAAAGGTAGGTTTCCATATGACTTTTTTATATCCTCTTAGATTTTGATTAGGCCTCCCTCCACCGTTCTGTTACTCAATCTCTTCCTCTGACTTCACTTAGGCCTTTTCACCCCCATTAATCTGTTCTTCTATTTACATATATACAATACCATCCTATTAAGTCCCCCTCCCTCCCTTTCTATTCCCTTTATATCCCCTTTCTAGCTTACTGGCTTCTGCTATTGAGTTTTATTCAAACTCACATAGAAGTCCAATCATTTGTAGCTAGGATCCACATATGAGAGAGAACATGTGACGTTTGGCTTTCTGGGCCTGGGTTACCTCACTAAGTATAATCCTTTCCAGATCCATCCATTTATCCCAGCTTTAAAATAAGCTTTGATTTTAATTATTATTGAATGCCAAAAATAACTGAAGCAATAATACATTGCAATAAATAAATGCTATTATTTATTTTATGTTGAACTTCATGAAATTTTTCATTGATTATCACTCTAACCCAGCGAGGCAGAGACTAACTTAATAATTTTATTTGCAAGGAGAAAGCATGTGAGAGAGAGAGGGAGAAAAGAAGTATTGAGAAAGAATGGGTGCACCACTTTGTGCATTTGGTTTTATGTGGGTAATGGGGAATAGAACCCAGGTCGTTAGGCATTGGAGGCAAGTGCCTTAGCTGCTGAGCCATCTCATCAGGCCTTGAGTGATTTTATAGGTGAAGAAACTGAGTCCTAGAGAGAGTGAGATTATACAGTGAGTGAGATACTATCCAGAACAGAATTTGAGAAATGAGCATGACTTTCAAATCTTTTCATGTTCTCTTGAATTAAATGTTTAGAGATGTTACACAGGTGTATGTGAGTATAGAATACTACATATATGTCAGAATAAAAGCCTTTACTTTCTATTCGTAAGCACAAATATACCAAGTAAGATTGGAATATATGCTGTTCGATAGTTATTTTCGTGAATGATATAGACTCATAGGAAGTTGCAAAATAAAGTACCAACTTTTCTCCAGCTTTCAATGGTGACATATAGTATAGGCATAGTATAATACCCTTTTTGTTTCAATATCAGTGTCAAATACTTGTACAGACATTCATCAAAGATATGTGGAATAAATGAATATGTGGATTCATTAATACTGATGTCAATAGAGATGTACCCATCTATATTTTATATTCTTCCCATAAAGAAACAGGGACAACTGTCTCAAAGCTTAAATAATTATGCAAAGATTACATGAGAAATACTTGGTTTTGACCCAGAAAAAATGAGAAAAGAATTTAATCCTCTTTAAATTGGCCTGTACATGAAAGAAGTTGGGGTTTTAAGATCAACATGTAATTGTGACCTTTAAGAGATAGATTCTACACTAGATCCATTTTGAACAATGGTTAAAATCTTAGTTCAAAAGTTCAAACATATGGCTTTTCATTTTCTAAGCCATTGAAAAGATAAATTCTAATAGATTTTAGTATATATTCGGTGTGTTTGAGAGAGAAGCAGACTGGTATGAATGAGCTGGTTAATCATCAAGGTTCAGGGTAGGATGGACAAACAGGGCTTTTCTTATCTGGGTGTGCAAGATCAGGGTGGAAAGTGATCTGGAAGGCTTTTTTTTTTTTTTTTTTTTTTTTTGGCAGAGTGCAGATATATGTTTGCTTTTAGTCTGTAGAAAATGATCACTTTGGAAATTATCCATGTGATGGTAACAAGAATCAATGGTTCAAAGTTAAGGCAAAGTATAATTTTGTCTTTTCTATCATAACCCCTCAGAAAAAAAATCTGTCAGACTAAACCAAAATGACTTAAGAAAACTGGTCATTTTTCTCTTAGTATTTAAGTTTGAGTTCCTTTATCTAATAGCTGGAATTTAAAACCAAAATTACCAAAGATCTTGAAATATGTTCTCCCTTGCTTTTAATCACATGTCCACATTTTATCTCCACTATGATTCATTTTTCCCTTACATTTTTCCCTTTATTATTAGTAGTAGTAGTATTAATTTTGTCTTTTTGTCTTTTTGCTTTCCCATAGTTGTAGTAGGTAAGAGACATGTAAGTCACTTTTATTCATTATCTTCATTTCTTGATCAAATTTTCCTTTGAAATCTGTGAAATTGGATACTATATGACCTGCAATCAATCACTGGGAACTGCATTTCATTATAATGTTACTTAAGATACTCTTTTAAGCTGACTAATGGAAAATAGGTCTCCCATTAATAAACTCACAGGTGTTTGTGTGTTCCTGACAAACAGGTTAAGATAGCTTTTCTTCTTGAAATTCTATTTATGTCCCATCTTTCCATATTACATGCTTGAAGGGAAGGCAGGGGAAACAAATGAAGGGATATCAATCCCTATCCCCAACCAGGTCTAGCAAATATGTCACTGATTCTACCTGCTGCACATCTTGTTTCAGAGATGGAAGCCCCAGCACTTCACCAAAGCTGAGCCAAATCTCTAGTGAAGGAGCAGACCTACACTAAAGGGGAAACCATGAGCCAGCTTATACTACACATGCACCATTCTGATCAAGGTTAATTAAGAGTAAAGCCAAGCAGATATGTCGATGCTAAGCAATCATTTGTGGCTAGTGTGTTCACCTCTGACTCTGTTCTCTGTTTTATATAGGTGTGCTTCAGAAATTCAGGCAGTGGTGATTTTTTTAGCCTAGTGTTTTTCTCTTCCAGGATCCTGTTGGCATAACTGTCCTTACTGATTGATGGCACTCCACACCTTGCAAATGGGGGTGGCCCCCCTGTAGGGAGGTTTCTGGATCAGGGGCACACACAAGCAGCTACTATTCTTCTACATTCCTGGAAGAGTTAGGACTCCCAACTTCCTTTGTGAAATGAAAGGCTAGAGTTGATTTACAGTGTAGATAAAAAAATGTGAGGAAGTGGAGGTTAGCTGTTACTTATGGCTAAGAGAGATTTATGAGATTACATAGTAACTGAACCTACACTTTAAACTGTAGTCATTATGGTCTACATAGTTCCATACCTCATTAGAGGAAAGAGAGTCTGTAGAGTGAAGAACACTAAGAACTTCTGTTAAAAATGTTTCTGGTCTCAGTGCAGATGTGATCCATAATCAAAAGAACACTCTGCATTTTTATAGCATCTTTCCACAGCAGGTTTTACTAGAGACTATAAATCCTACTGTACCTGAGACTAGTGGAAAATCCTTTTTATGTTTGAGAAACTGAGGCTTAGAGAATTCTTCACTTTGAGGTAAATACAAGAAGAAAATGGAGACAAGAACACCTGGAATTTTTATTTCTCATTTTTTCCTCTCAAATATTCAGTGAATGATGAGAGACAGAGAGAAGGCGGGGGACCTTAGTGGCTTCATTTTTATTGGTATGCTACTCCATGCAGCACTACATATTTTCAACTCCATTTCAAAGCCCTTTCACCCCTCAGCAGTGATAGATTACACAAGTCTTGAGGCAAGTTAAGAGACAGAAGGGTACTTGTGGATGCAGTGACCTATTTTGAGTGTGCATTTTGAAACTGAAATTCTGTTGTTGCTGGAGCAAAGTCTGTAAAAGCTCAATTACATTTTTGTTCTATGAGGGGAAGAACTCCTGTAAATCCAGAGGTTTATAGCTCAAGAGGTAGACAAATTTAGGAGTCTTGTCTATGCATGAACACCATCTTGAACACTAAACCTCACTATTTCAAGTATGGTTCCTGGATACTTTTTAGAAATGCAGACTGCAGGCCTATGCATCTTAAATCCCCATGTCTTTGAACTGGATCCTGGGATTTATATACACATTAAAATTTCATTATCATTGCACTAGCACAGAGGATGGACTAGGACCACAGTACCATTGGTAGCATTCCGCCTCAGGAGAAGAGTTTGCTAAAGCCTAGAGACTGCTGTAGGGAATAGTCAGCTGTTAATTTGCATGCAGTAGGGATTTTCTTCAAAGCATGTGAACACTTCCTTTGGCTTCTACTTCTGTGTATGTTTTTTAAAATTGTTTTATTTATTTTTGGAGAGAGACACAGAGAGAGACAGACAGAGAGGGAGAGTAAGACAGAGATGGGCGCACCAGCAGTCTCTCAGCTGCTGTGAACGAAATCCAGATGTGTGCTCCCCCTTGTGGTCAAGTGCAGCATTGCACCCTTGCATCACTTTGCATCTGGCTAAACGTGGGACCTGGAGATTGGAACCTGGTTCTTAGGCTTAACAAGCAGGCTCCTTAATGGCTAAGCCATCTCTCCAGCCTCTGTGTATGTTTTTGTGCTGGGAATAGAACCCAAAACTTGCCATACTAGAAAGACAATGAATCCTCAGCTTAATGCTGTCTTTTCTAGGTAACACCAACTTCTTTGCCTCAATTCCATTGAATAAAGACACAAATGTAGTAGTAATTTTTGGGGGCATACTAGTATTGGGTGTCATGAGAATGAATATTTTAAATTATCACTGGTAAATACATGAGAAACTATGAAGTTTCAATAAAATATAATATTATTGGCTAAAATATAGTCTGGCTCCTGACATTATGCCCACTAAAATTGTAAACATTAATGTATAAGGAAGAGTTTGTTTCAGAAGTGATTAAAATTTTTGGTTTGTAGTGTACTTATTTACCACCTCCTCACTTCCAGAATGGAATTATTCACATTTCAAATTAGTGAGTGAAAATTTACTACCCTAAACCGTACCTTGGCACTTCACTTTATATAATTGTACTCAGTTTCAGAGAAAGGAACATATGTGATGGGTTTGATCTAATTTTGCACGATATTTTATAAGCTTTCTTTATCTGGAAACAAAGGCCAATTTATTCCTTGGACAATGTTAACTATAAACTGGACTGAGGTAACACATATGTCTTTGTAGAATGAGGAAACACAAGAAGTTTCTTTGGAGATTAGACTCATTTAATGAGATAAGTAAAGGGCAATGTTTTTACTTATAAACAAGTTGTTTAAGGAGAAATAAAGAGATTGAATTCTGCAGGTGAGCCTCAGGCTAGCAAGCACAGGGACATGGTAGTGTGTTCTGTGTTCTTTAGCCCTCAAGTGGCAGTCTTTTTTCAAATGAACAAGGTTTCAGATTTTGAAAGCAAGACTATGATTAATGCATATAACAAAATCCCATGAAGGAAAGTTTGGTAGGGCCAAAGCTGAGTTGCTACAAGGACCCTCCAGTGACAGCTGAGCAGGAGCCATGGGTGTTGGCTGCTGGAGGTCAAGGTGTCTCTACAATTGCTTAAACACATGTGGGAAGGATACTTGGCAATTATAAGTTCTGTTAAGTATCATGCTCTCTAATAAAAGTGATAGGGTATATTTGTGTGGAGGGGTCATTGGGATTGAGGAAGAAAGAAAACTTTTCTATTAGCATGAAGTCCTTTATCATAAATGATCCTCTTTGATTCACCCAGGATTTTTCATATGAGAAGTGCCACATATGTTCACAAGTTTCTTTGGTGGTATAGTCTGTGTATGCATACAGGCTTGAAATCTCATATATATCTTATAAAGTTTTAATTAATCTAACAAAGTCTATTCATTTCTATACAGAGGAAGAACAGTTGTCAAAGATGTGGGAAAAACTGTTGAAAATCAATAAAGAGAATTATTGTCCATGATAAGATTTTTGTTTGGCTGACTGTGGCTTAGTCATTCCTTCTCTTTGGCTCTTTTGGAAAAGGTGACAGCACTAAAGCATTTGTGTCTGTCAGGTCACAGTTGCTACCCCTACTATATCCAAGGAACTGTTCCAAGCACTTTATAGTATGCAGCCCTCACAGGAACCTTGGTCCCATTATAGCATTATGCTCATTTTAGAGCTGAGGAAAATGAGTCTTAGAGACATCCAACTTTTCTGAGGGAAACAACTTGTAAGTGGCAGAGTTAGAACTCAAGGCAGAGCTTGTTGGGGACCAGTGGCCATGTTCCAGATTTCTGGCTTGTCTGTGTATGTGCATATAGATTAAGAATGATTTACTCCCCACACTGTTTTTTACTGTCTTCTCTCCACAAGTAAGCTGTTCTCCTACTACAGCTGTCTTTACGTTTTCCATGGTCCCATATATCATAGAAAGGCCACTTCTGGGCTCCTTACATTTCTCTCCTTTTATTCTTTCTACTCTGGTCTCCTTTCATTTTCCCACATCAAAATGACAAAGAGAGGATAGATGTGGAAAGCACGTAGGAAAGCTAGAAGCAAATAAAGCATGAAGTATTATGATTATGTCTGAAGTAACTTTCTACACCCTCTCAATGAAACAACTCCTCTCTTTCCAATCAAGACACTCAGAAAAATTCCTTCTGGGAATTCCAGACAGCAGAAAAGCTGTGCATTAGTCACATGAGCAGCCAAGTCAGTTAAGACTACTTTTGTGCATATATACACCTTAAACCTAGTAAAGAGAAGCCTCCAGTTTCAGGGTCATGGAGAAATTCTAGAGAAGGGTATGTATGGTATGGTAACATTCACAATTTATTCTATGACATGGGATTAAATAGATTTCATTTGCTAAGACAAATGAACAGACTGAATATGATAGCATATAGACTGGCTAAAATGAATTGAATGAGAAAATAAAAAAAGCTATACAAAAAGAAGTTCTGTTTCAAGAGGAAATAAATGCACTTTTTTTAAGTTTTAGAAAAATGAGTTATAAAAACCAAGGTTTTCTCTCAATGCATATAATAACACAAAAAGTCATTTGGAAATAATATGGGAGTTATAAATGACTGAAGATTAACTAAATGCTCACAGTAAGTGGCTGTGAAATCTCAAATTGGATGCAATTTCTGATTTGTCTTCTTAAAACTTTATACCCACATGGCTTCCTCATGAGTCCTGCCAAGTGAATCATCATATAGATTTTCTCAGATAGATTTCTATCCTAGCCCTTAAGCACAACCTGTTATTATTTATGGAGCTTAATTTTTTGGTTCTATTCACATGATGATTTTTGGATTGTGTAGCAATAAAGGAATTCAGAGACCATGGACAGCAGTATTTGTCTGTGCAATTCTCCCCTTCCTCTTTCAGAAACACCCAAACTGTGATGTTTTGCCCTTTGTTTGAGCTGGCAGATGATAGGAAAGTCTAGACCATTGAGACATTCCAAATGGCAACCAGGACACAGCAAAATAATACATTTTGATAAATTTCTAATTAGCTTGTAATAAATTGTGTGTGCATGTGTGTGTGTGTGTGTGTGTGTGTGTGTGTGTGTGAATGTGTGAGGCCAGAGGACAACTTTGAATGTTGTTCCTCAGGTTCTGTGTACCTGTTTTGAAACAAAGTCTTTTACTGACCCAGAACTTGCCTAATAAGGCTACACTGTCTGACCAGGGATCCACTGTTTCTGTTTTCCCAGAGCTGGAATTACAAGTAGAACCACCATACTTGGCTTTTAAAATGTGGGTTCTAGGGATCAAACTCAGGACATCATGCTTGCCAGGCAAGCACTTTACTCACTGAGCTGTGTCACTGAAGGCCTTAGGGAACCAGTATGCCTAGGGCAGTCTTCCTTCCTGCTGGTCACACTGGTTCAAGTTTATTTCAGAGGGCACCATGTCTCCTACATTTCTGGGTTGTTATCAAGGAGGCTAAGAAAAATGATATGGGCTCATCTAACAAGAATCTGAGGACCTGGTTATCTTAATGGAGGGAGATCATGCAGGACTCAGATCATGCAGGGCTTGTTAGTGACCTCAGATGGTGGCTGCTAATACTGACTGTCCCAGATGAGAATGGTGGTGGTGGTGGCAAGACAAGACCAATACCACAGAAATAATCATAAACAGTACTTAAATTATCCAAACACAGGTCAGATGGAAATGTGAAACAGCAGTTAGCTAGCCATGGAGAATACTTCCAGGGAAAGGTAGATTGCATCCTGAATGCCAAAACAGAGGAGATCTGTGGCTCAAGGCAGAGGGTCACTTCTTTGCAGTTCAGCAATGCATGCACCTTGATTTGTGACCAACGTCCTTCAGGACAGCCTTGGTTCTTTCCCATTGTGTAACTGTGGGCACCTTGAACTATAAAACTACAGGTACTCTTCTATAAGCATTTATTGAATGGGAGATTAATTCTTGCTTGTGAGTGCCTGGACTTTGCAGAGAATATAACCTTCCTTAAGACAGTCAACACACCCATATTGCTTTTGAGATGACATAGCATCAGAGGTAGACAAGTTTGTGTTTGAATCCTGGCTCTGTTGCTCACTTGCAAGTTTCTTTTTCTCACTGTCAAAACATACTAATAGTACTGATCTGTTTCTTTAGAGTAGGTGATATTTACTCTATGGACAATTACTGTTAGCTGTTATTACCATCTTTATTACATATTCTTCATCCTGTGGATATTCTCAAAGGGTGGATTATACATTGTGTGATAAATGGTTTATTTTACAGTTATCCTTATAGGTATTCATACACTTGATTTTTAAACTTTTTATTGACAACTTCCATACATATAGACACTATATCTTGAGCATAATCCCCTCTCACTACCGTCCCTTTTCCCCCTCCCAAGTCCCTCCTCCCCTGGATCCCTTCTTTCCAACTAGTCTCTCTTCTCTTTTGATGCCATCACATTTCCCCTCCTAGTATGAAGGCTTTGTATAGGTACTATCAACCACTGTTAGGTCATAAATGCCATAGAAACTTTGCGAGATCTTATAGGTCACTTCACAGGAAAGGGAAATTGCAAAGAGCACTGGGTTTATACATCCTGTACAATTGTTTTTAAAGCTGTTTCAAGTTTCTTTGTTGTAAAAAATAAGAAATCCTAATGAGTAAAGTGGTTTCTTTATAGAAGATTACTATGCTGCACTTATAACTTATTCAGGTGAAGGCAAAATATACCATTGGTGTTAATGTTCATCCTATGAATAGTAACATTAATTTCAATAAGAACTAACTACTTTCCACTTTCTTTGTGTGATGATTTGAATTAAAATACTCCCTCTTCCTCCACTATAGGCCCAAATGTTTGAACAGTTGGTCCTCAGCAAAGTGGTGCTATTTGGGAAGGTTATGGAACCTTTATGAGAAGGGAACCTTGCTGGAGGATTTGGATCACTGGTAGATCTTGAGGTTTTATATCCTGGTCTCATTTCCTGCATCTCTCTCTCTGTCTCTCTTCCTCTCTCTCTCTTTCTCATCTTTCTCCTTCCTGACTCTGGCAAGATGGTATGCCAGCCCCTTGTTCTGGCCTGCCACACCTCCCCCCCATGAAACTTCCCCTCAGAACTGCAAGCTGAATTAAATCCTTTTCTTTCCATTAACTGCTTCTGGTAAGTTATTTTTCCCAATCCTAGATAAAGTATCTGAAACACTCTGTTATTGATGTCCTCCATCAACAAATAGAAACATTACTTCTTCTTCTTCTTTTTTTTTTTTTTTTGGTTTTGCAAGGTAGGGTCTCACTCTGGTCCAGGCTGACCTGGAATTCACTATGTAGTCTCAGGGTGGCCTTGAACTCTCGGTGATCCTCCTATCTCTGCCTCCCGAGTGCTGGGATTAAAGGCATGCACCACCATGCCCGGAGAAACATTACTTCTTTATTCATACTGTTGATGGATTTTTGCAGTCATCTCTTTGATCTACACATGGTAGAAGTTCCTTCTTACCAGAAGTTGTTTTCATTATCACTTACTGAGTAAAAATGTCACACAGTAACTATTCCAAGCCAAAGTGAATGCACCAGCCTCTCACATTTAATACAATGTTGTGGAATTTCAGTCTCATTCAGCATCCATGTAAAATAGAAAAGTAAGTTAATTACTAATTTGTTTTGATGTCCACAATTATTTTTGAGGCAAATAATTATTTTATTTTTCCTTTAATTAAGATCTGTGACCTTTTCAGAAGCTCTGGCTTACTTACTACAGTATGAACATTTATAGAAAGAATTTCTAAATTCCTTTGAAAGTTACAATTTGAGCATAGGAGAAACAAAACAAAACATTACAACTTAAATTTATTAGTGTATCTACAATTAAGGCATTAGCACATACTTAAATCAGCAAGCCTTTAGTTCTGGAAATGTAGTTGTACACAGAATAATAGTTCACAAATGCACTACTCTATGAGTTCAAACGGACTCTAGCATTTATTACCTATATAAATGGGCTAATTAACAAACTTTTATAAATTGTAATAAAAAGCAAAGCTGGGCATGGTGGCACACACTTTTAATCCCAGCACTCGGGAGGCAGAGGTAGGAGGATCACCATGAGTTCGAGGCCACCCTGAGACTACATAGCGAATTCCAGGTCAGCCTGATCTAGAACGAGACCCTACCTCAGAAAACAAAAAAAAAAAAAAAAAAAAAAAAAAAAAAAAAGCAGAAAAATTATTGTTGTATGGCAAATTCCTCTTTACTGAAACCAGTGAGCAACTATTGCCAGCTTTATCAAAAGCAGGTTGAACAACTCATCAGAGAAGGCATGGGGAGGGTCATCAGCCCCCACCTGAGATCTCAGGCACTCCCTGTGCCAGCTGTATGCAGTGATGCACTAGGTCTCATGGCCTCATGAGGAGATACAGTATATAGAGGGTAAAAGATCAAGGATTAAAGAGCCCACTGAAGCACTGCTTTTGGGTATCCATGCTCTTTAAGTAAGCCCTCACTCCAAGACTGAGGGAAGAGCATCTGCCAGGGTAATCACCACACAGTGAGCTCCTTGAAGTAGCCATGGGGAAGTTGTCATCCTTGCTGGGATGGTACAGCTGGCTATTTTGAAGGTTCCATGTTCCTGTAAGTGACCCCTCATACTGCTCTGTAAGTAGCTCCATTAAACACATTGGTTCAGCACAGCTATTTTTTTTTTTTTTCTTTTTTTTTTTTATTGACAACTTCTATACTTACATACAAAAAAACCGTGATATTTCCCTCACCTCCCCTCATTCCCCTTGAGAACTCCATTTTCTGTCATACCCCTCCCTCTCTCCAATAGTCTCTCTTTTAACTTGATGTCATCATCTTTTTCTTCTATTATGAGGGTCCTTCAAAGGTATTGCTAGGTACTGAAAGGTCATGGATATAGAGGTCAATTTCTGTCTGGACAGTAGCATTATAAGGAGTTGTACCCTTCCTTTGGTTCTTCCATTCTTTCTGTCCCCTCTTCTGCAATGGACCCTGAGCCTTGGGAGTGTGACAGAGATGATTCAGTGCTGGAGACTCCTCCATCCCTTCTTCTCAGCACTATGTTGCCTTTTGGGCCATCCCAGTGGTCATCGCCATCTGAAAAGAGAAGCTTCTCTAACCAGAAGTAAGAGTAGCATTAATATGTGAATAGGAACATTAAGTGTAGTGCTTTCAGGGCAGCTTGGTGGGAATAATATATACATTTAGCCAGATAAGAGCAGGCTTTATACCCCTAAAGCTCATGACCTCCCCTGCTATAGACTTTTGATTGGTTTTTTTAGTACCAGGCATGTATTCCCTCCCGTAGAGAGGGCCTTCAGTCCAATTATGGAGCAGCTAGTTTCCCTAAGAGCCGACATGCATTATTTTACCCATTCAGTCATTGGGCCTGTCTGGCCAAACTTGAGGTTTACAGTGTCCACTGTTTTCACTGCTGATGACATCTGTCTCCCATACGGCTGCAGGAAGTGCACCTTTTTCCAGCTTTCTGTTGTCTGGTCTACAGGGAGAAGGTTTTCTGCTCAGCACTAGCTTGCTTTCTCAGTGACCTTGCCTCTCAGGCAAGAGATGTCTTCAGCAATAGGGTCTTACCATCTGTTTCTCAAGGGAAACCAAGGGCCTTGTCAATGGCCTTCAATGTTTTGGAGGCTATTGGGACCTCCTTGGCCAACAACTCACTGGAAAGTATCCCATCCCAGGCACTGAAAATTTTCTAGTAACAATCTGTAGCTTCTGGATGTGCCATTATTCAAAAAAGTAGGCTTACATAAGTCTTATTCAGACTATCTTGAATTTTGATAGACCCACCCCCTGCCCTTCTTTAATGCATTCTCTTCCCATGGCCTCTTAGGCCTTTTCCCTCCCTGTAATCTGTTCTTCTACTTACATATGTACAATACTATCCACTTAAGTCCTTCCCTTTCATCCCTCCCTTATAGCCTTTTACCAGCTTACTGGCTTCTGGTACCGATTTTTGGTTCCAGTTCACACACAAGTCTATACATTTGTAGCTAGGATCCACATGTGAGAGAGAACATGAGACATTTGGCTTTCTGAGCCTGGGTTACCTCACTTAGTATAATCCTTTCCAGATCCATCCATTTCCCTGCAAATTTCATAATTTCATTTTTCTTTACCACTGAATAGAACTCCATTGAGTAAATGTACCTCATCTTTATTATCCATTCGTCTGTGGAGGGACATCTAGGCTGGTTTCATTTCCTAGCTATTTTGAATAAAGCAGCAATAAACATGGTTGTGCAAGTGTCTCTAAGGTAGTGAGAAGAGTCCTATGGATATATGCCTAGGAGTGCTATAGCTGGATCATATGGTAAATCTATTTTTAGCTGTCTCAAGAACCTCCACACTGATTTCCACAATGGCTGGGCCAGATTACATTCCCACCAACAGTGTAGAAGAGTTCCTCTTTTTCTGCATCCACACCAACACTTATTGTCATTTGTTTTCTTGATGGTAGCCATTCTGACAGGAGTGAAATGGAATCTCAAAGTGGTTTTAATTTGCATTTCCCTGATGGCTAAGGATGTGGAACACATTTTTAGATGTTTATATGCCATCTGCATTTCATCTTCTGTGAACTCTCTATTTAATTCCATAGCCCATTTTTTAACTGGGTTGTTTAATTTCTGTTTTGTTTGATTATTCTGTTTTTTGAGTTCTTTGTATATTCTGGATATTAATCCTCTGTCAGATGTATAGCTGGCAAAGGTTTTCTCCAATTCTGTAGGTTGTCTCTTTGCTCTATTCACAGTGTCCTTTTCTGTACAAAAGCTTTGTAGTTTCATGAGGTCCCAGTGTGGGTCTCGTGCTGTAGGGTCTCATTCCGTTCCTGCTCCCCAGGGTCGTTGGCCACCGACATCCCGGGCAAGCTGCAGGGTCATCTGGCTGGGCGGGTGAGTGCGTACGAACACATGATGGGGCAATGAGCACCCAGGAGACCATCTGATGGACAGCACTCTTTAATTGAAAGGGTGGGTGGGTTTATAAACACTTGGGGAAGGTTGAGATGGCACGTACACACTGTATGGCAATCGGATGCATAGTTTATGGGCTGTTATCTAGATAGAGGAAGGACTAGTAACTTCAAAGCTATGGGGGAAGGATAAGGGAAGGTAGGGGGAATGGTGGAAGAGATTAACAGGAGGCTGTGACTTCAGAACTGTGGGGGGTGGGAAGGCTATGTGACTTTAGCCACATGAGGGTCTCTTGGGCAGCTGGCTACAGGTCAGGAACTGTGGGGGGCAAAGTCTGACTTATAGAATGGTCATAGCCTTTTGGGTCTGGGGGGAGCACCTTGTCAGTTTTGCCCACTCTGGGTGATGACAACTCACTACACCCTACAACATAGGGAAGGCAATCACCATCTCCAGGGACCCCTGACAGAGGGCCAGCTGTGACCCCTCAGCCCAGGGCCCCTGGCCATGTCCAATAGTTCAGGCTAGCCTCCGCACTGGTCCAGCCTGTTACTAGCAAAGCCCAACAGTCCTAGTGGTTGATTAGTGGTTTTATTCCCTGAGCAATTGGGGTTATATTCAGAAAATCCTTGCCTATGCCAATATGTTGAAGGGTTTCCCCTACCTTTTCCTCTAGAAGTTTCAGCATTTCAGGTCTGATATTAAGGTCCCTCATCCATTTGGATTTGACTCTTGTGCATGGAGAGAGACAAGGATCTATTTTTATCCTTTTACATACAGATATCCAGTTTTCCCAGCTCCACTTGTTGAAGAGGCTATCTTTTCTCCAATGAATATTTTTGGCATTTTTGTCAAAAATCAGGTGGCTGTAGCTTCCTGGATTAATATTTGGGTCTTCTAATCTTTTCCATTGATCTACCTGTCTGTACTTGTGCCAGTACCATGCTGTTTTTGTTAGTATGGCTTTGTAATATAACTTAAAATGGGTATGGTAATACCACCAGCTTGATTTTTGTTTCACAAAATTGTTTTGGCTATTCTAGCTTTTTTTGTTTGTGTTTCCAGATGAATTTTAGGATTTTTTTTCTATTTTTGTGAAGAATGCTATTGGGATTTTAATGGGGATTGCATTAAATGTGTAGATTGCTTTTGGTAAGATTGACATTTTCATAATATTGATTCTTCCAATCCAAGAGCATGGGATGTCTTTCCTTTTCCTGGTGTCTTCTGCAATTTCTCGCTTGAGTATTTTTTGGAGAGAGACAGAAAGAGGGGGAGAGAAAGAGAGATAGAGATGGGCATGCCAGCAGCCTCTCAGCTGCTGTGAACAAAATCCAGATGCGTTTGCCCCCTTGTGGTCAAGTGTGGCATTGTGCTCTTGTGTCACTTTGCATCCAGGCTGTATGTGGGACCCAGAGATTGGAACCTCTGGAGGTTGGAACCAGCATTCTTAGGCTTAGTTGGCAGGTGCTTTAACAACTAAGCCATCTCTCTAGCCCTTGCTTGAATTTTTAAAGTTCTTATTGTAGAGATCCTTCACTTCCTTGGTTAAGTTTATTCCAAGGTATTTTTTTTTAGGCAATTTTGAATGGGAGAGATTCCCTCATTTCATCCTCTGCATGTTTGTTGTTAGTGTATAGAAAAGCTACTGATTTCTGTGTGTTTATGTTGTATCTTGCTACCTTGCTAAAAGTGTTTATCAGCTCTAACAGTTTGGATTTATTTATCCCCAAGAGAAAGGTTTCTCTGAGTAATTACTAATCACTTTGGATATTGTTTGGAGATTATGGATTAGTGAACAAAAACACAGAATGAAGAATGTATGATGTAATAAAGAATGTAGTGACGCTGGACATGGTGGCACATGCCTTTAATCCTAGCACTTGGGAGGCACAGGTAGGAAGATCACCGTGAGTTTGAGGCCACCCTGAGACTACCTAGTGAATTCCAGGTCAGCCTGAGTTAGAGAGAGACCCTACCTTGAAAAAAAATAAAAGAGAGTGTTAATGTAAAATAGATAGTTTGTTTTTGTCTACCATGAATATTGTGATCATATAAAAACACACCATCTAGAAGAAACTCTTATCATTGGTTTGTTTGCTGAGAACTGTATGCATTTTTATCAGGCATAGAGTTAATTGTATTTTTTTTGTTGTTTTTTTCAAGGAAGGTTCTTGGTCTAGCCAAGGCTGACCTGGAGCTCACTATGTAGTCTAGGCTGGCCTCAAACTCATAGGATCCTTCCACCTCTGCCTCCCAAGGGCTGGGATTAAAGGTGTGTGCCACCACACCCAGCTTTTTGTTAATTGCATTTTCATTAAAGGATCACAGAATGATCTAGGTAATCCTTCACCCTGACACTCTCATTTATTATCTTAAATATTGCCTGGGGACTTTCATCTGCTGTAAATTTCTAGTAAGAATGTAACACTAAGAGAAATCTTATTCAGTCTACTGAGCACAGGGCATAGCTGGAAAAATTAATGTAAAAAGATTATACAAGTGGGATTTTCTTTTTTGTTGATTAGTAATTTGCACTTTGCAGTGAGCTAAAGAGAAATTTATCTAGTTTAAGGCTTCAACTAGGGGGATTCAGTAGCAGAGGAAAATTCTCAGATCCATTGTGTTGATGACCTTATGAAATTAAGAAATAAAGAAATTATGGGAATTGAAATGCATAGCAGATATTTCATTATAATAGCTTGATAAATAACAATAAAAAGTTTATTAGCTCACTTATTAAAAATGAGTTCTTTCTTCCATATATATTATACCATTGATAAAAACAACACCAGAGTCCATTGAATGAATTCTCACCTTGGATGAAAAAGTGAGTGATTAATTCTACTGCTGCCTTATATACTCTTGTCATTTTATGTTTTCCAGGCTTTTAAAATTCGAGTTGCCACAAATTTTATACAGTCACAACTTTATTATTCAAAGAAAAACAAAACTATCTATTGGCTGTTACCTATTTATTTGCAAATGGATTAGTTTAGTTCCAGGAAAAATATACTTCACATTTCTCAACTTTTTATTTGTGAATACAATTTCTGCTGGAACTAAAACTATATAGTCATTGTGTTGCTGAAAAAGTATATCACAGCCATCAGGGACTATTAACTGGAGCAGCCAGATGGTCCATCCCTGTCCACTATCTCCTCCTAGGAAACAATGTCAAACTTATCCAGCACTTTTGCTAATTTGATATGCTTATCTTTACCCAAGTGAACCAGGTGATCATAGTGATAGTGTCCTTATATGCATTGGAAGTTATTCTCGAATTACTGATCTCTCATTTGTTTTAGAATTGAAAGTTTTTGACAATTTCTAATTCTGATGAAATTTGATGAAATCATTAAATGTGTCTCAGAATCATGTAGAGGTCTTACTGACATATACACACACCTTCAAATCCTCAATCTAATAACAAACAGAATATTCACATTAATTATCTGAGGACTTTTTTTAATCAAGCTGCCTAATATGTCCAATGTAAGTTTTAGAGACATAATAACCTGGGAAGAGTATTTGACTTTGTGTTTTCTTCATGTATGTCTATAGCAGACAGCTTCAGGTTCCCTGAGATGAACTTCCAGACCAGTCACAGTTATGGAGGAAGGGATATTATTTATTGAAGCTTACATATCCAGGGAAGTTCCATAAAGGCAGGAGAAGCAGCCTGCTTTCACAGGGCCAAGCAGAGAGAGAAAAGCCAACCAGGCACACAGCACACAGAGCAAAAACTACAGCCAAAAGAATCACACAGCACACTTCAGGAACTCCCACTAGGCACATTTTGCATATCTTTACAATGGAATCTCAAACCATCACCACACCTTAAGATTGGCCCCCCAGTGACACTGCCTCTAGCAAGGTGATTGCAGATGAAAACTATAACTAATAAAACACTGAATATATTGGGGGCCATATATTCAAACTACCACAATGTCCAAGAGGACTATGCTCTTGGAAGACTTCCTGGAATGAAAGGATATGAGAGAGTCTGGGAGGGTTCCATGACCACCTAATTAAGACATCCTGAGTTACCATCCAGCATCTTACAGTCACAAAATCCATCACAGATGAAGTTCAAATGAAAATGTATGTTACTCTCATTCTTAGTTTACCAGTGGAGCCAATCCTTGTTGCTCAAAGAATGGGAATCAGAGAAGGGATATTTGAACCACTTGTATCAATTTAGTGACAAGCAATCAAAACTTTTAGCAAAATTCTTGAAATTTAATGATTCTTAGTGAGGTATGTATAGCATTTTGATCAAACCTTGTTTTTTTTTGTTTTTCTTTTTTCTTTTTCTTTTTTTTTTTTTTTTTTTTTTTTTTTTTTTTTTTTTTTTTGGTTTTTCGAGGTAGGGTTTCACTATAGCCCAGGCTGATCTGCAATTCACTCTGTAATCTCAGGGTGGCCTCAACCTCTTGGCAATCCTCCTACCTCTTCCTCCCGAGTGCTGGGATTAAAGGTGTGCGCCACCATGCCTGGCCAAACCTTGTTTTTCTACCACAGATTGATCTGTTGAAGGATGTTATAAGAGCATCAATAACTTACTTCGTGTGTGTTGTATGCATGCATATGTGTGTGTTTGTATGAGTGCACATACATGTGGAGGCCAGAGGTTCACATTGCGGGTCTTCTTCTGTTGCTTTCCATTGTACCCTTTTAAAAAATATTTTGGTTTTATTTATTTATTTGTTAGAGAGAGTGAAAGAGAGAAAGAAAGAGGAAGAATGGGTGCCCCTGGGTCTCTAAGCCACTGCAAACAAAGTCCATATGTATCGGATTTATGGGGATTCTGGGGAATCAAACCTGGGTCCTTAGGCCTCACAAGCCAGCACCTTAACTGCTAAGCCATCTATCTTAACAGCTGTCATCTTATCTTTTGAGACAGGTTCTTCACTGAACCTAGAGCTCTTCAATTCAACTAGAGTGGCTATCCAGTAAACCACAGTAACCTTCTGTCTCAGCCACCTCAGTACTGGGATTATAAGTATGCACCAGCACACCTGGAATTTTACATGGGATCTTGGATCCAAATTCAGGTTCACATGCTTGCATGGCAAGCCCTTTACCCACAAAGCCATCTCCTCAAACCAGTAACTTTTAGTTATTTATTTATTTGAGAGAGAGAGAGAAAGAAGCAGAGAGAGAGAGAGACACAGAGAGAGGATAGAAAGAGGGGCAGATAGAGATAATGGGCATGCCAGGGACTGCAGCCACTGCAAACAAAAGCCATGCATGCACCACCTTGTGCATCTGGCTTACGTGGGTCCTGGGGAACCAAACTGAGGTCCTTTGGCTTTGCAGGCAAGTGCCTTACACCACTACATCATTTCTCCAGCCCCAACCCAGTAACTTTTTAAAGTAATAAAACTTAATCAAAAAGGAAGCTTATCTGTTTTATGATGTTTTTATAAGTTTCCTATATGAATTGTTCAAAGACAACATTAAAAGCCAAACCATCATAAGGCAACCCTGCATTTTCATACACAGTTCAACCAGGGACAGATTTTGGCAATGTAAGACCCTGTGATTGGAGGTTCCTGATTTTTTTCTTTTTTTTTGCTTAAAACTTGCTTTTCCAAGGCCTTCAATGATGAGATGATCATGGCAAATTAGAACAAAGAATGAAAACTTGGTCTGGAAGGACAGAGTCTGGTGGCATCATTCCTACAGCTCCCATGGCTGCTTGGTCACTATGGTTGGCTCCTTGTTAGTTGACATTGCAGGTTTTAACTTAGGCACCCCACTCACAGAACTGAGGCCTTAAGACGTACCAGACACAATGGATAGTATATAACGCTAAAAATATCTTATATAACATTTAAAAACTGACATGTACTTTCTGATTATAAAATAGATATAAGTAATGTTCTATACCCATAGCTTACTTATTCTTCATTCTGTGAGGTAAGGGATGATACCTTAACCACTTTAAAATATGAAAAACTTCAATTGGAGGTTGCACAGTTAATAATAGAAGCAGTGCTGAAATGAACATGTGGTATGAAAAATTACATTAATTTATATGAAAGACTGCCTCCAAAATTGTTGAACTAAAGACCTGTGAAAAGCTAAATTAACTCAGACTCAAATAGCCATTGAAAATAACAAAGAAGATATCAGTCAGGTGGAAGGGGGATTGACAAATAAATCTCACAAGCCCTACATATTATTTTATCATCAAAAGTGCAAGAATTAGTTCAAGTTGGGGATGCATAGTCAAGGTATGGTTTCTTGATGGTTATTGGAGAAGGAAGTATGGTTTTAACTTTATGCCTAATGCAAAGACAGTATTTGTGGTTTTTAACAAAGCATGGTGTCTTGGGAACAATGTGAGCATGGTCAGTTACCTACAACTGGGCAGGCTTGTCCAAGAATAAGGATCCTAGGCTTAGAATTAGACCTATTTACTGTAGTAGAACAGGAATTAAGGAACTGGCTTCAGGTGTGTGTGCTGACATAATGTTCAGTCTGATAATCATGGAGCTATTTCCAAAGGGGCAGAATTATCACTGGCAAACAGTTGACTTTGGAAGAAATATGATGAAGTAGCAAGGTATTTTGATAGGGAGATAGGAAAAAAGACACCATGTGAGAATCCAGATGGGATTTGTAATAGAACTCCAGCCCTGGGAGATGGGGGAGGACCATGGTTGGAAAGTTCTTGCATGGGTAGAAACTTGGAACAACAAACAATAAAAGCCCACGTATAAGAAGTGGGCAGCAGATTTGGACAATGTGTTATTGCTCAACTTGAAGAAACAAGGGAATTTTAAAGGTAGACTCAAGAAAATGTAGGAAAGAGAATGATTAGGTGAATCTATTTCTGCCCTTGGTTAGAAGCAGACCAGAACACAGGACATTTAAATGAGTGGAAGGTGGGAACCAATTTGCTCCAGTTGTGTGGCAGAAGAACTTGTGGAGAGGCAGTAGTGGATATGTGAGAGGGAGGAAGAAGTAGACTGTTATAAATTGGAGCAACAGTATGAATATAATCTGAAATGTTAAAAAATGACTAGTAAGGGTCTGTATAGGCTAATAGCAGGAAACAAGATGAAAAAGTAGCATGGCTAAAGAAAGTAACTTTATCTTGTTGGTACTTGAAAGTCGTGGAACACTTTTAAGCAGAGTGGTTGATAGATATCACCCAAGCAATTGCGTAGAAGTGTAATTTAACAACAACTTGTAGGCTAGCTTGGCATGGGATAGAGTAGGAGGAGCCAGTAGGAGGGTTTTACAATAGCTTAGTAAAGCAGAAAGGATCTAAGATAGATGGTGGCAGTGAGGCTTACAATTTAGAGAAAAGAGGCAAAAAAGATAGCAGAAATCACACTTATCAATAGTAGGCAACTTTTGGAATCAGTGACAAAAGTTGATGGGATAGTGAAAGATTGTGATAAAACCTATGTGACTTAAATTTTTAAAACAGAAATGGGCAAGTACAAAATATGGTCTCTGGAAAAATAATAGGCTTGATTTTATTAGTGTTTAATTAGAAGCATCAGGAAGACCTTCCAAAGGATATGCCTGATAGGCTACTTGAAACCAGGCCTGAGGTCTGAAGAGATTAAGACTGGTGTTACATGCTACAGTCTATGACATTTCATTAGAGTTACTATTTGGCAACAGGAGAGGCAATGGCCCAGCAATCCCTCTTCTTTATATATATCCAAAGGAAATGGAAACACCACCTGGTAAAGATATATTTACATGTACATTGCAGCAGTGTTCACAATAGCCAAGATATGGGGACAACCTAAGTATTGTTGATGGGTAAATAAACTATGGGATATATGCATGGAGAATAGTATTCATTCTTAAAAATGAATAGATTTTGCTATTTTCTGTCCCGTCCAGCAGGACTCAGTTATTCGGGGGACGCGAGGGGGACCAGGCCTGAAGGGAGATGGGTGAGAAAGAAGAAGCGAGACCAAGCAAAGAGTTGTCAAGGTCTCGTTTATTAGACTCCAAGCACAGTTTTTTAAGCAGACAGAACAAGGAAGTAAAAGGAGGCACTGGGCGGGGACCAGGTCTTGGGTAAGGGAGGCACTGGGTGGGAGACCAAGTCTTGGGTAAACTAGGTGGGGGACCAAGTCTTGGATAAATTCCTGAAACATTCTACAATTACAACATTTTGCGGTCATTCTTGGAATGTAGGTTATACACTTAACAGTTACAGGTGTTTATCATTCCACATGCATGGTTAGCAACAAGTTGCATTGTTCTCAGGGCAGCTACCTCCTTAAGCCCAGTTTCAGCTCGGGTTCCAACAATTTTCTATAATGAGGATGAGCCTGGAGGATATTATTCTAAAACTATAAGCATACAAAGAGGCCACATACTCTCATTTATGTGTCAATTTTATACATATATATAGTGATATAGAGACACAGAACAGAGCCATGGTCATGGGAGTGCTTGGGGAAGAAGTTAGGACATGCATAGTAGAGGGCACTGAGTAGCAGATATGTAGCACAAAAGCCTTGAGGCCCAAGGAACAGCATGAGGACCACAGGTAATAATATTGTACTGGGGATTCCTTATTTTTCTATTGTTGAGACAGGATCTTGTTTTATAGCCTGGGCTTGTCTGAAACAAACTGTGTAGGTCAAGGAGATCTTGAATTTTCAATGGTCCAACATCTACATTATTCTGAGTACTAAGATAACAGGAGTGAGCTACCACACTTGGCTTGTATTTGGGATTCTTGCTAAATGAATAGATTGTAGCTGCTTTTATCATGAAAACAAAGAAAGGGTAACTATGTGAGGTGATGGATATGCTAATTTTATTTACTTATAGTGACCTTTTCTACCTATATATTCCATAATAAATGTGGTATGGATAAGTATACATAATGAAAGTTAAGTTATAAAAAGAAAGTCAATGAGATAACGAGGCAGGCAGAATATAATCTAGAATAAGAGGTACCAGATATCAAGAAAGAAAATAATTTCACACAAGAAAATGTTGAAAGTTTCAAATGTTGAAGAGACCTCAAAGAGAATAACTAAAATCATCACTGATTTAATAGTTAGGTGCTCATCTATTTTTATATTTAATATAAATATTTTATTTTTATCTTAGTGCCTTCCTTATAGTATAGAAACTACAATCTTCCTGTGGTGTGGTAGTAACCTTCTTGAAGTATAGTTCAACATGAGTGTAGGTGTGTCAAGCAGAGAGATCTTAGATATTGCCTGGTGTTGGGAAATTTTACTTTTCCCCTTAGTGTCCTAATAGACTGGGTGGTCAGTCTTTTGGGTATGCTAATACTTTTCTGCCTTTTATATCTCATGTTTTCATTTCCTTTGTTGAAGCCATGTGAGAATATTTTATCTAAGTGCTGTAGAGAAAGATATAGCTGCCTATACATTGCTAACACTTAGGTAACTGCATGGGGGGGGGGTGTTAGGAGTTACACTTGCCTCTACCCATTGATACCAGTAACATCTTCTCCAGCTATGACAGCAAAAAACAAGTCTAAAGAAAGTAGCCTCCAGCAGAGAACACATGGTCAGGGATTGCTATGATTTTTGGTTTTCTGCAAATTACTTGCTATTCTGCCTTGTAGTAACCATCTTCCAAGATTTCTTGCAGAACCATTTCCTTCACACTCTCTTCCTGCACACATACTACACACACACTCAACCTCCCCGCACCCCAAAGTATTAATTAGCTTTATGGGAATTGAATAGGAAACCATTGAATTGGATGGTGTGATGGTTAAGTTTGTGTCAACTTTATTTGTTTAGGAATCCACAGACATTCCTCATAAGTGCATCTCTGAGGCTGCCCCCAGGAAGGATTAACTAAAGGAAGAATACTTCCCCCAGGGGTGAGCCCTTCCCCCAGAGTGGGTGGCCCTTTTAGAGGAGGGGGCTGGTTGATAAAAAGAAGCTCTGGGAAGAAAGGCTCTCTCTCTCTCTCCCACCTGGCTGCTTGTTGCTTGGTGCTTTTCACTTGCTACTTGCTGCTTGGTGTTGCTGCTTTCCAGTGTGGACTGAAGACCAGGATCGACTGAAGAGAAGCATCTCTCCAGGAAACCTCCAGGCCTTCAGGGCCGGATTGAGACTGCTGAGGACTCCAGCCTTGTGGACTGAGCAGCTACTGGGTTCTTGACTCTTAGACCTGCAGCCTGCTATTGCTGGACTGTTGTAAACTAATCCAATAAATTCCCTTTTAATACAATTCATTTTATCCATTCTGTTCCTTTAGAGAACCCTGACTAATACAGATTGTGGTACCAGGAGTGGTTCTAGAGAAACAGAATTGTAAGGATGGATTTCCCAAGTAGGCTTGGTGCTCTGTGGAGTTGGTTCTCCAACATCAGTGCCACTAAAGGCTCTGCTGGTAATAAGGAGAGCACTTTAACTGGTAATAAGGAGGGCACTCATAATCCATGGTGTGCACTATTTAACGAACTCCCTGAGATAGATGTATTTGGTGATTCTGAGTCATATCTCATGAAGAGCAAGGAATTTAGTGACTTCTATCTAGAACTTTTGAATATTTGTGGAAGAGTAAGATGAATGATGATGCTGGATGGTTTCTTCTGGCATCTCTAGATAAACTGTTGGGAGAAAAGCAGAATCTCCAAAAGGAAATTTCCAAACTTAAGACTCACATACATGATCTGAAGGTTTCTAAGGGTGCCCTGGAGGAAAATCTCCTCTCTAGTCAGAACAGGGCTCGAATTGCAGAAAACCAAACTCAAGCTCTCATTGTAAGATTGGCTAACTTGCAGTGTAAGCTCAATTCCCAGCTTCACAAGTTATCAGAAGTTAAAGTGAGGGCACTGGTTGGAAAAGAGTGGGATCCCATGACTTGGGATGGGGATGTATGGGAAGATCCTGAAGAATCTGGGGACATTGAACTCTCAGATTCTGAAGAAGTTGTTTTGCATGAGAATGTGGCTTCCCCTCCTTTAGCTGCAGTGCATCCCCACCCCCACCCCCTGAAGTATTGCCCTCTCCACACTTGCCTGAGGGAATCACTCCTTCTTTGACTGAGGAAGCAGCAATGACCCTCCCTGCAGGATATGCTATTGCTTCTCAGAGCCCACCCATCTTTGCCTCTAGGCCTATAACAAGGCATAAAGCTAGGCATGCCCTTAAAGGGGAGTTAGAAAGCTGGACTCAAGAGGAAGTGAGATACACCCTTAAAGAACTTCGGGAGCTTTCTAACTTGTACAGGCAGAAGCATGGGGAATATATGTGGGAATGGATTTTAAGAGTGTGGGATGATGGAGGAAGGAATATAAGATTAGATCAGGCTGAATTTATTGAAATGGGCCCACTGACCAGAGATTTTAGATTTAACACTGCAGCTCATGTAGTTGGAAGAGATGCCAAGAGTTTATTTGATTGGTTGGCTGAAGTGTGGATCCAAAGATGGCCTACTGTGAATGAGCTTGAGCTGCCTGATATCCCTTGGCTTAATGTTGATGAAGGGATTAAAAGGCTCAGAGAACTTGGAATGCTGGAGTGGATTTACCATGTAAACTCATCTTTAAGCCCACAATGGGAGCGTGCAGAAGATGTGCCCTTCACTAAGACTATAAGAAAAAGATTTGTGAGGGGAGCCCCAGCATACTTAAAGTTGCTAGTAGTTGCCATAATATGTAAAGAAGACTTCACAGTGGGAGCTGCAGTTGCTGCATTAGGTGACTTAGATGCAATGGGTCTAACTGGCTCTCGGGGTAACAAGGGCCAAGTATCAGCACTGAATAGCCAAAGGCAAGGTGGGCATGTTTACTGTAATGGACAGTGCAGGTAAAACAATGCTCGTAACAGTATGAGTCTTGTAGACCTTTGATACTGGCTGCTTAATCATGGTGTTCCCAGAAGTGAAATAGATAAAAAACCTACTAAGTTCCTGCTTGATCTGTATAAGCAGAAAAGTTCCAGAGCAAAGGACCAAAAGGCCACTTTGAATTATAGCAACAGAGAATCAAGGCCTCTTAACCAGTTTACAGACTTGAGCCAGTTTACAGATCCTGAGACCCTTGATTGAAGGGGTGGCTGGGTTCCTTTGAGGAAGGACCCTCCCATAATCCCCAAAAGTTTCAATATTAAGCTTAATCCTGTCCTTCCTCAGAGGGACCTATGGCCTTTTGCTAGGGTAACTGTACATTTGGGAAAAGGAAATAATCAGACTTTTTGGGGCTTACTGGACACTGGCCCTCAATTGACATTGATTCCAAGAGACCCCAACCAGCATCGTGGCCCTCCAGTTAAAGTAGGTGCTTATGGAGGTCAGGTGATCAATGGAGTTTTGGTGAATGTAGACTGACAGTAGGTCCAGTGGGTCCCCAAACTCATCCTGTGGTTATTTCCCCAGTTCCCGAATGCATAATTGGGATAGATATACTTAGGAGTTGGCAAAACCCCCACATTGGTTCTTTGACTTGTGGGGTGAGGGCCATTATGGTTGGAAAGGCCAAATGGAAGCCATTGGAACTCTCTCTACCAAGGAAAATAGTGAACCAGAAACAGTATTGCATCCCTGGAGGAATTATACAGATTTTAATGCCAGTATAAAGGACTTGAAGGATGCAGGGATGGTGGTTCCCACCATATCTCCCTTTAACTCTCCTATTTGGCCTGTTCAGAAGACAGACAGATCCTGGAGAATGACAGTGGATTATTGGAAACTTAATCAGGTGGTGACTCCAATTGCAGCTGCTGTACCAGATGTGGTTTCTTTACTTGAGCAGATTAACACATCTCCTGGTACCTGGTATGCAGCTATTGATCTTGCGAATGCCTTCTTCTCCATACCTGTCCATAAGGACCACCAGAAGCAATTTGCCTTCAGCTAGCAAGGTCAGCAGTACACGTTTACTGTTTTACCTCAAGGTTATATTAACTCTCCAGCCCTGTGTCATAGCTTAGTTCACAGGGATCTTGATTGCCTCTGCCTTCCACAAGGTGTCACATTGGTCCATTATATTGATGACATTATGCTGATTGGATTAAATGAGCAGGAGGTGGCAGCCACTCTGGAGTTGCTGGTGCAGCATATGCGCATGAGGGGATGGGAAATAAATCCATCCAAAATTCAAGGACCTTACACCTCCGTGAAATTTCTAGGAGTTCAGTGGTGTGGGGCATGCAGGGATATTCCTTCTAAGGAAAGGATAAGTTGTTGCACCTGGCCCCTCCTACCACTAAGAAGGAAGCACAATGTCTAGTGGGCCTATTTGGATTTTGGAGACAGAACATTCCTCACTTGGGTGTGTTACTCCGTCCCATATACCAAGTGACTCGGAAAGCTACTAGTTTTCAGTGGGGCCCAGAACAGGAGAAGGCTCTTGAACAGGTCCAGGCTGCTATGCAGGTGGCTCTGCCACTTGGGCCATATGATCCAGCAGATCCAATGATACTTGAGGTGTCAATGGCAGATAGGGATGCCATTTGGAGCTTTGGCAGGCCCCCATAGGTGAATCACAGCGGAGGCCCTTGGGATTCTGGAGCAAGGCCCTGCCATCATCTGCAGACAATTATTCTCCCTTTGAGAGACAGCTCTTGGCTTGCTATTGGGCCTTAATAGAAACTGAACGCTTGACAATGGGCCATCAAGTTATTATGAGACCTGAGCTGCCCATTATGAGCTGGGTGTTATCTGACCCACCAGGCCATAGAGTTGGAGGTGCACAGCAGCAGTCCATCATCAAGTGGAAGTGGTATATCTGTGATCAGGCTCAAGCAGGCCCTGAAGGCAAGAGTAAGTTACATGAGGAGGTTGCCCAAAAGCCCATGGTTGCTACTCCTGTTTCAATGCCTTCTGTCCCCAAGCATGCACCTATGGCATCATGGGGTGTGTCCCATGATCAGTTGACTGAAGAGGAGAAGACTAGGGCATGGTTCACAGATGGTTCAGCATGCTATGCAGGCACATCCCAGAAGTGGACAGCTGCAGCATTACAGGCCCTTTCTGGGACAACTCTGAAGGACTGTGGTGAAGGGAAGTCTTCACAATGGGCAGAACTACGGGCAGTACACATGGTTGTGCCTTTTGCTTGGAAGAAAAAATGGCCAGATGTGTGGTTGTACACTGATTCATGGGCTGTAGCCAATGGTTTGGCAGGATGGTCTGGGACTTGGAAGGAGCATGATTGGAAAATTGGTGAAAAGGACATTTGGGGAAGGTGCATGTGGATAGAGCTCTATCAATGGGCAAAGGATATAAAGATACTTGTGTCCCATGTTAATGCTCATCAGAAGGTGACCTCATCAGAGGAGGACTTTAATAATCAAGTAAATAAGCTGACCCATTCTGTGGACAGTGGTCAACCTCTTTCCTCAGCCACCCCTGTCATTGCCCAATGGGCCCATGAACAAAGTGGCCATGGTGGCAGGGATGCAGGTTATGCATGGGCCCAACAACATGGATTTCCACTAACTAAGGCTGACCTGGCTATGGCTGCTTCTGAGTGCCAAATCTGCCAGCAGCACAGACCAACTCTGAGGCCCCAATATGGTAGTATTCCACGGGGTGACCAGCCAGCAACTTGGTGGCAAGTTGACTATATTGGACCTCTTCCATCATGGAAAGGGCAGTGTTTTGTCCTTACTGGAATAGACACTTATTCTGGGTATGCATTTGCTTTTCCTGCACGTAATGCTTCTGTCAAAACTACTATCCGTGGCCTTACAGAATGCCTTATCCACCATCATGGAATTCCACACAGCATTGCTTCTGACCAAGGAACTCACTTCACAGCCAAGGAAGTACAGCAGTGTGCTCGTCATCATGGAATTCACTAGTCTTACCATGTGCCCCACCATCCTGAAGCAGCTGGCTTGATAGAGTGGTGGAATGGCCTTTTAAAGAAACAGCTGCAGCACCAACTAGGTGGTGATAGCTTGGAGGGCTGGGGGTGTGTCCTCCAGCAGGCTGTATATGCTCTGAATCAGCATCCTATATATGGTGCTGTTTCTCCTGTAGCCTGGATTCACGGGTCCAGGAATCAAGGGGTGGAAATGGGAATGGTACCACTTACCATCACCCCAAGTGACCCATTAGCCAAACTTTTGCTTCCTGTACCCACAACCTTACACTCTGCTGACCTACAGGTCTTGGTTTCAGAGGGGGGAGTGCTTTTGCCAGGAGGCATAAAGAACATTCCACTGAACTGGAAGCTAAGATTTCCCCCTGGCCACTTTGGGCTCCTGATTCCCTTGAGTGCACAGGCTGAGAAAGGAGTTACAATGTTAGCAGGGGTGATTGATCCAGACTACCAGGGGGAAATTGGACTGCTCCTCCACAATGGATGTAAGGAAGAGTATGTCTGGAGTGCTGGAGATTCTCTATGGCATCTCTTGGTGTTACCATGCCCTGTTATCAATGTAAATGGACAACTGCAACAGCCAAATCAAGGCAGTGTGATAAATGGCCCAGATCCTACAGGAATGAAGGTATGGGTCACCCCTCCAGGTAAAGAACCAAGACCTGCTGAGGTGCTTGCTGAAGGTGGAGGAAATACTTTATGAGTAGTAGAAGAAGGCAATAACAAATACCAGCTAAGGCCACAGAACCACTTACAAAAACATGGACTGTAATTGCCATGAATGTTCCTGTCTTACCTTGTTAAGAGTGTTTGTACATATCTACACCAATATTAAGATGTTTTGTTTTTCCTCTATTTCTCTATTAGGTAATTAATACTGATTAAGATCATATTGCTAGTTAACCACTGCTGAATTTATATTTGACTTATTATATGAGACTAAGCCTTCCTCAAGGAACTTGCTTTGTGTGTGGGGGGGGGAGGGGATGATTGTGCGTTTCTGGTTGTACGAGGGATAGTTATATCGTGTTAGGTGGAATTATGACCTTGTTATTGTCTTCATTTGGAAACTAAGTAGAATGTAAGGATATATGTTTTGGTGTCAAATTGACAAGGGGTGGACTTGTGATGGTTAAGTTTGTGTCAACTTGATTTGTTTAGGAATCCACAGACATTCCTCATAAGTGTGTCGCTGAGGCTGCCTCTAGGAAGGATTAACTAAAGGAAGAATCCTTCCCCCAGGGGTGAGCCCTTCTCCCAGAGTGGGCGGCCCCTCTTGGAGGGGGGGGGGCTGATTGATAAAAAGAAGCTCTGAGAAGAAAGGCTCTCTCTCTCTCTCACACCTGGCTGCTTGGTGCTTGGTGCTTGCCGCTTGGCACTTGCTGCTTGGTGTTTGCTGCTTTCCAGTGTGGACTGAAGACCAGGATCGACTGAAGAGAAGCATCTCTCCAGGAAACCTCCAGGCCTTCAGTGCCGGATTGGGACTGCTGAGGCCTCCAGCCTCGTGGACTGAGCAGCTACTGGGTTCCTTGACTCTCGGACTTGCAACCTGCTATTGCTGGACTGTTGTAAGCTAATCCAATAAATTCCCTTTTAATACAATTCATTCTATCCATTCTGTTCCTCTAGAGAACCCTGACTAATACAGATGGGAATCAAAGAATAAAATCCTATTAATTTATTTATGAGAATTAAAAGGCCACATAAATACCAGTTCTAGAAAATCAGCTCAACATTCCTTACTGCCAACTCCCAAATCTGCTTTCAGAAGTATACTTGACTTATTTCCCAGTTCAAACCATGTACAAAAAATGAGCTTAGTCTCTAAGATCAAGATACCACCAAATGTGAGCTAGAAGAGGGCCTACACATATAAAATTCCCTCCAAAATATCCATGGCCATCCCATCTATCTAGTACTAACTTCTCTCTCTATTGGAGAATTTACTTATCTTTTTCAGATGGACAATGAACCTGAAGGGAGGATCAGCCAATCACACCTCACCAGGGCCCCAGCTGAAACCATAGAGTAATGCAGAGGAAGAGCAAGGGTACAGCATTCTTGGGGATCACGACACCAGTAAAAGGCTGAAGGAGATAAACACAGAGAACATCCAACTCCAACTAATCTAGCTATCCAGAGACACAGAGGCTCCCAAAACCTCATCACTGATGTAGAACTAAAACAACCCCAATGTGGCTCAGGGAAATTTGCAGAAGATGGGGCAGAAAGAATGTTAGAGCCACAAGTTGGGGCATTAGGCACAGAGAGTTATGGGCCTATCCCCATAACTCTTGACTACCCCCACAATGCATGACCCACATTCTCCATTGATGAGGGTCCCTTTGGAAGAGGGAGGACAGGGAGGAGGATAATGGAGTCACCATTATGAATGTAAAATTAGAATAATATAAATAAAAAATAAATTATAAAAAAGAAGTATACTTGAGGCAAATATTCTGAGCCAGTATTTATTCATTCACTCAAGTAAATATTTAGTAAGTGCTAAGATCGGACCCTATGCTGCAAGTGGTCATATGGTTTAATGAAACAGATGTTCCCTCCCACGCAGAGCTTTAATTCCAATGATGGAAGCCAGACAATGCACAAGGAATCCAATGAAGGAAAAGATAAAGTAAGAATATGTTAGTGTTATGGGAGAGAGAGAGAGAACACTAACCGATTGGTAATATGAAAATTTGGAAAGTCTCTCTTCTATAAAGCATCAACAAGCTATTTTGGCTCTTCTGCTGGAATGTGTAGTGAAGTAGTAAATTACCTTTGGTTTTGACACTTATCTTTCTGAGAGGTTTAGATTTTTATATTTCTCAAGTCCATTATAAACTCACATTGCCCATGAACAGGTATGTCGCGGGGGGGGGGTTGCTGAATTTAATCATTGAAGCAGATTTGTGGAAGACCATCTTTGTGAGGCAGAAACAGTAACCTAAAATACAGACTGGATGGTATAGTACCAACATCTAATGAAACTACTCCCTCCCAATTGGGATCTCTGATGCGTTCACTCTTCTTCAACCAGTGTAATTAAAGATGAAAAGTATAACACTGATGTATCCTTCTCTGGAGAGGGAGTTGTTTTAATTGTAGATCCATCAGTGGAAATGAACTATACTGGAGAACGATCAAGCTTAATTACACACCTGTTGGTGGTATCAAGCAAAGCTGTTGCATCTGCTATAATAATGGAAGACTATCTAGAAAAACAATTTGATTTGGCAAGGCTCAAAATATCACCTCATTAGAGCTTATAGTTTCCTTTTTCAATCATTGAATCAGCAATTTGTAGGTAAAAAGGCCTTGGGATTGTTTAATACAATTCACATAATTTATATGTGAGAAAACTACTGTCTCTAGTATTTAACTAATTGTCCAAATTCATCCAAATAATTTGAAAGGCATTGATTAAGCTTTTTGTTGACTGCCTATGTCTTCTGAATGCTAGCTACATGGATTTGAATGTAGATGGTAGGGTCCATTAAGGATTTCAGAAAAAGTTTAAATATTGAAACCAGACAGATTTCATTTTCAGACAGATTTTCTCAAACTGTGAGGTGCAGAGCCTTAGTCCGAGAGAAGTAGCAATGATCCTAGGTCTTTTCCATTGCCACCTACCTAGTGGAGTTGTAACCCATAAACACTCACAGAATATTATGTTATGGATAGAGCTCTATTTATCATTTATCTATCTTTTATTTATCAGTCATATAGTCATTATCATGTATTTATCTTTGTATACTATATAAAGTATAGAATTCACTTTTATATAATATTTTCAAGTTTGGTATCAGGATTTGGCACCAAATTTCTCTTTGAATGTTGTTTTGGTAGCTGTTCTGAAGTATGCAATCCTAAAGTATTTCTCTATCACTTTGCTTCATCTTAGGTTACATGTAAGTCCGACTGCTCTGCTTCATGCTTTGTTTTCCATGGGACACCTCCTGAAATTTGTTGGTGTTCCTAGGGAAAGTTCTTCCAAAACATATAGTATATATAGGCCTAAATATAAAGAAGAGGAAAAAAACTATAATGGGAAAGATAAAAGATGTCTTTCTGTGCTGGACTTGTATGTATATATGATATGTCTATAACTACATTTGTGTCTCTATAATAAAATAGACATTTATTTATTAGTGCACCAACATTTTATCACGAACCATTTAGCGTCAGGTACTCTGATTGGTACTAGGTACAAAGACAGAAGTGAAACAGATGGTTGTTCTTCCTGGTTTTACAGCCATTGGAAGAGCTAGAGCCCATCTCGGACACTTATGTTGTAGATCCAATAATGCAATGGGCTGCCCTGGGAACTGTAAATCACTTAGCAGGATTTCTGGCTTCTACCCAGTAGATGCAAGTAGCAAACCGATCAGATGTGTCCAGATGTTGCCAAGTGTCCTCTGAAGAGCAAAATTGTCACCATTTAGAAGCAATGAGCTACAAAGTAAGCAAATGATTGCACATAATTAAATAATTGTACTGGTATCTTGTTCCTTTTTGTTATAATTTCTGGTTGGTTTCTTTAGAAAAGAGTACAGAAGAGGAATACTATTTTTTGAGATAAATTTATCAAAATAAAATATGTACATGAAAGTGTGTGTCTTAAGCACACAGCTTAAAGTTTTCTTAAGTGAAAACATTCATGTAATTATGCACCCAAAACCAAGATAAAGGATCAAAACATGGCCAATTCTCTAGCAGCTTCTCTCATGCCCATACTAGACAACAACTGACTACCCACTATTGTACTTTTTCATGGTTTCTTCTCCTCATAGGATCTGTCATGTGAGGCATTCATCATGATGCGTTTGGAGTTTAATTTTTCTCACTGAATTATATATTTCACATTGGTTTTACTTTGTGTGGATATTTAGGTTGTTTCCAGTTTAGGAGCATTAACAATGTACTGTTTCTCTTAAGATTTTTAAAAATAGCTTCTTTATTGGGATGTAATTTTATACTTAAAATGCACTTTTAGACTGTTCCGTATAATGGTTTTATGATAGTTTTAGTATATCTACAGGTCTGTACAGCTATCACCACTACTTAAAATTGTAGAACATTTTCATCATGTAAAAAGTAATCCTTAATTCTTTTTTGTTTTGTTTTGTTTTATTTTGTTTTGAGGTAGGGTCTGCAGTTCAGGCTGACCTGGAATTCACTATGTAGTCTCAGGGTGGACTCAAACTCATGGTGATCCTTCTACCTCTGCGTCCTGAGTGCTGGGATTAAAGGCATGCGCCACCACACCCATCTGTTAC
The DNA here is from genome assembly GCA_036365145.1 of Orientallactaga sibirica. Classification (NCBI taxonomy): domain Eukaryota; kingdom Metazoa; phylum Chordata; class Mammalia; order Rodentia; family Dipodidae; genus Orientallactaga; species Orientallactaga sibirica. Next base: position 3,536,039 of record JAEOAD010000020.1, read on the forward strand.
TTCCCATTCTTAATTGAGTCTTTCTCAGCTTAATTTCTTTTCATCCATGACATTTACTTGTTTTAGACATTTAATACAAGTGAAATCAGATTATATAGGCTTAAATTTATGTTTAACATATTTTTTAATTTTTTTGTATTTGTTTATTTGCAAAGAGATCGAAGGAGAGAGAGAGAGGGAGAGAATAAATGGGCATGCCAGGGCCTCTAGCTGCTGCAAATTCCAGACTCCTGTGCCACTTTGTGCACCTGGCTTTATGTGGGTGCTAGGGAATCAAACCCAGGCTATCAGGTTTGCAAACAAGAGCCTTAACTGCTAAGCTACATCTCTAGCCCCTACTTAATGTATTTTTAAGGGTCTTCCATGTAATAATATGTACTAATATTTCATTGTTTTTATAGTCAATATTTCATTGTGCATTTATATCACATTTTGTTTAACTGTATCAGTTGATGTAGATTTGTGTCATTTCTATTTTTGAGGTATTATGAGCAAGAATGATATGTTATTTACATGTTTTTGTGTGGACATATATGTTCATCACTGAATCATATTATTACTATGCATAATCCTTTGATTAACCATCAAACTGTTTCTATAGCATCTTCACCATTTTATAGTCTCACCAGCAAGGAATGAAAGCCATAGCTCCTCCACAACCTCACTGACATCATTGTCATTTTATTTTAGCAATCCTAGTGGTTGTGAAGTGGTATCATACTACTCTTTTGATTTGCATTTTCTTTTGCTTATTATAAGTATAATGTAGGCCCAGTATTTATGTATTCATCAGGGTTCTCTATAGTAACAGAACCCACAGAATTAATATATATTATGAAGGGGATTTATAAGATGGGTTTATAGCATATGGGCTGGGCAGTCCAACAATGTCTGTCTGCAAGATGGGAAGTTGGAGAACCTGGTAGCTGGATGCCTTCAGCAGTTCTTAACTGACACTGAAGGCCTGGAGGATTCCTGGAGAACTGCTATCTTTAGTTTGTATTTGAAGGTGGATGTCTACAAAGGATAGCAGCAACAGGGTAGATGCACACAGTAGCAAGTAACCTGGGCAGCCAGGCAAAATGCCCCACATTCTCCCAGAGCTTCTTTATATATTGTCTGCCACCAGAAGAACTGCCCACTCTGGGGGAAGGTCTTTCTCTGTCCATCAATCACACCCTCACAGACACAAGTGTGTCTCTTACTGGATCCTAATCTGAAAGTTGACAATAGAACAATAACCATCACAATGCATTAAAACTCTGTCTGATACAATGATGCTAATTAACAGCAAATTTATAATTAACTTTAAAATTCTGAATGAGGCTGAAATTTTATGTTGTCTTCAGAAAACTGAATTGTACTTTAGGCAGGTGCAGGGCCCTGGCATGCAGGGAGACACCCATAGCCATGCCAAATTCATGGACAAGGTTCCACAAAGCAAGGCACCCCAGTCTCCTTTGGAATTCCTCTTTCCCAGCTCCCATTATGCCGGTAGTACCATCTGCGACGTTAATCTTCAAGGCAAGTCCTCCTTTTATAATCCAGATAATCTGTTTTTGAATATGTTGTCTTGGCCATCATGGGGCAATTTTCTTCACAGTTGTTTTCCTTGCATTTTCAGAAACAGTGCCACTGACCATTAGTGCTGCTGATGCTGTGGACATCATAGGCCAGCTCCTCAGGGCTGGAGTAAAAGCTGTTGCTGCTGCTGGCAATGTATGGGGATGGTTTATTCATAACCTTCTCAAGGACAGCTATTTCCCTGGTTCCAAACTTTACTGCCTCTGTCAAACATCATGAGGTAGCTTGGCCACAGAATTGGCAAAGGTCAGTTTGCTCATTGGCCTTTGGTTTTATTGGCATGTGAAGATCAAATATTCTTTATTACCACTTGTAGCCTCTGCTTTCAAACATCTTGAAAACTGACAGGTAAACCAATGGAACATAATAAAGTCACCTGAAACTCATTTTGAACTGCTCTCTTCTAGTGTATAAAAGTAGAATAGATTTTTTATATGAATCTTATGTGTTGCAACTTTGTGGACTTAATAATTGTTTATTTGTGCTTTATAGGGTTCCTGTAGACAAGATCACACCATCTGCATGTAGTTTTATGTCTTCCTTTCCAATCTGCTGTGTACCTTTTATTTCTTATTATAGCCTAGTTGTTCTTGCTAGAGTACCCATTATATTGTTTGACTAAAAGTGCTAAGAGTGAACATCTTGGTCTTACTACTTATCTTAGGAGGAAAAGTTTCTGTTTTCACCTTTAACTGTGATGCTCAATTGCTCTGTTTTTTTAAAATATATATATGTATATATATATATGAGAGAAAGAGGCAGAGAGGGAGAGACAGAGACAGAGAATGGGCACACCAGGGCCTTTAGCAACTGCAAACAAACTCCAGATGTGCGTGCCACCTTGTGCATCTGGCTTACATGGGTCCTGGAGAATCGAACCAGGATCCTTTGGCTTCACAGGCAAACGCCTTAACTGCTAAGTGTCTCTCCAGCCTGCTCTGGGGTTTTTGCAGATATATTTAAAAATCACATTGTGAAAGATTCCTTCTGTTTATTGTTTGATGGTCTATTTTGTCAAGCAAAATTTTTGAGATTTTTTTCAAATATTTTTATTTATATCAAATATATTTATTAAGATGATCAATTTTTTGTTTTATTCTGGTATATGATATTGACCAGTTTTTAAAATTTTTGTTTATTTATTTATTTAATTGACAACTTCTATACTTACAGACAATAAACCATCATATTCCCCTCCCCATTCCCCCATGTGGTGGTTTGATTCAGGTGTCCCCCATAAACATAAGTGTTCTGAATGCTAGTCTCACGAGCTGGTGACAATTGGAAATTAAAGCCTCCTAGAGACAGAGTATTGTTGGGGACAGGCTTATGGGTATTTTAGCCAGCTTCTCCTTGCCAGTGTTTGGCACACTCTCCTGTTGCTATTGACTACCATATGTTGGCCAGGGGGTGATATCCACCCTCTGCTCATGCCTTTTTTCTTTGCCATCATGGAGCTTCCCCCTAGAGCCTATTAGCCAAAATAAACCTCTTTTGAACCCACAAGATGCTCTTGGTCAGGTGATTTCTAACAGCAATATGAACCTGACTGCAACACCCCATTCCCCTTCAGAACTCCACTCTCCATAATATCCCCTCCCTCTCTCCATTATTCTCTCTTTTAATTTGATGTTATCATATTTTTCTCCTATTATGAGGGTCTTGTGAAGGAATTGGTAGGCACTGCAAGGTCATGGATATCAAGGCCAATTTCTGTCTGGACAGTTGCATTGTAAGGAGTCATACCCTTCTTTTGGCTCTTACAGTGTTCCTGCCCCCTCTTCCGCAATGAACCCTGAGCCTTGGAGGGTGTTTGAGTGCAGGACATACCTCTGTCCCTTCTTCTCAGCACTTTGTTGCCTTTTGGGTCATCCCAGTGGTCATTATCATCTAAAAAGAGAAGCTTCTCTAACCAGAAGTGAGAGTAGCATTAATATATGAATATGAACATTAAGTGTAGTGCTTTCAGAGCAGTTTGGTGGGAATAATATATACAGTTAGCCAGACAAGAGCAGGCTTTATACCCCTAAGGCTCATGACCTCCTCTGCCATAGACTTTTGAGTAGTTTTTTTCAGTACCAAGCATGTATTCCCTCCCATAGAGCAGGCCTTCAATCCAATTAGGGAGCAGTTGGTTTCCCCAGGAGCAGACATGCCACTATTGCACCCATTTGGTCATTTGGCCTATCTGGCCAAACTTGAGGTTTCCAGTGTCCACTGTTTTCATTGCTGATGATTTCTGTCTTCCATATGGCTGCATGCTTTTTCCAGCTTTCAGTTGACTGTTCTACTGGGAGAAGGTTTTCTCCTCAGATCTAGCTTGAATTCTCAGTGACCTTTCAGCTCAGGCAAGTGAGGTTTTCAGCAATAGGGTCTTACCATCTGTTTCTCAAGGGAAACCAAGGGCCTTGGCAGGGACCTCCCTGGCCAACAACTCAGTGGAAGGTATCCCATCCCAGGCATGGAAAATTTTCTAGTAACAAACTCTTGCTTCTGGATGTGCCGTTATTCAAAAAAGTAGGTTTATATAAGTCTTATTCAGAATTTTTTGAATTTTGATTGACCCTCCCTCTGCCCTTCTTTTACACATTCTCTTCCCCTGGCCTCACTTGGGCCTTTCCCGTGCCTATACTCTGTTCTTCTATTTCATATATACAATATCATCCCTTTTCCTCCCTATTTTTATATTAGTGTTAACATCTTATTCTCTTTTAAATTTTTAATATTTTATTTATTTATTTGATGGATTTGTAATTTTTGGTGGGATTGCATTGTCTTGATTCTTTGTGTTTCTTGTATTATAATGTAGTGATTTTTGCATCCTGGATTGGTTTGATGCTTAGGTTTTCTATTTATCTGCAGTGCTCTTAGATGTGGTGGTCCACCTTTATATACTTTCAGGATTTGAGTTTAAGGTGCCGAGTGTAGCACTTGTACCCAAATCCAACCTCAGAAGTAATCCTAGGTGTTGAATTTGCTTGTTAGCAAGTATTGTAGTGGACTGGTGGAACAATTTACTGGCAAGTTCTAAACTTCAACTGAGCAAAATACACATTCAATAAAAACCATCACAGTGTATACAAGTGTGGGGATTAAAACAAACAGTCTTATAAGGCCAAAATCCCTAAGGGTGTGTGTTGCTCTACACCCTTAATCCTGTTAGCTAGGAGTTAGAGGATTTTGTTCTGAATTGAGTTCCATGTCAGCCTGGATCTGGATCAGACCCTGCCCCCAGTAATGACAAAAGCAAAAGATAAAGGCCCTATAAATCTAAAAGTATGAAAGGCAGCAATATTCAACACCCCATGTTCAGCTTATTTGAAAATGGTAAATACAACCACAAATATGTAACCCATAACCTGCCCTGACCTGGAAAGAGAGATTAGCACTTCCAATGCCAGCCTATGTACTTTTTTTTTTTTTTTTGTCAGCTGGTATTGTTACCTTTTGGTGTGGCTTCCAAACTCACCAATTCTCAGTGCCCACCTCATTCCCTGAGCTGTGGAGTTTGAGCTTGGCTCAGCTGTGCTGGATGCGCTAGTGGTATTGTGCTGTGGAGCTTGAGCTCAGCTCAGATGTGCTGGATGCGCTGGGCTCGGTTGTGCTGGAGGCACTGCTGGTGGTGTGGAGCATGAGCTTGGTTCCACTGTGATGGATGCACTGCTGCTGGGGGCTGAATGCTGGCGGTTCATGGTTCTGATGGTTGGGGGATGGGTGAGTCCAGGAAGCCTGTAGTTGCTCACACTGTTCCCCGTATCTCTTTCAGTAGCTTTGCAAACTGTTTTTAGATTTCTGGGCTCTGAGAGGAGACTGATGAAGTTGGAAAGTACCCTTGTTTGGACTCTATTGCTGCTGCTGGGCATGCCTGGTGACTGGGGGTATGTGGCGGTGGGCCACAGTGAGTTGGGCTGCCGTGGATTGGGCTGCAAGCTCCACAGTGGGATTCTGGCCATATCCTGCTTTCCCGCTGTTTCCCAGAAAAAATATTACATAATTTTCAGAAGAAGAAGTCTGTAGTTTTGCTTAAATCCCTCCCTGATCTGGTTTGGCATGGCTCCTATGCCACCATTTTACCTGGAAGTCCTTATTTATTTATTTGAGAAAGAGACAGAGGCAGAGAGAGAGAGAGAGAGAGAGAAGGAGAAAGTGGACATGCCAGGGCCTCCAGCCACTGCAAATGAACACCAGATGCATGTGCCACCTTGTGCGTCTGACTTACGTGGATCCTGGAGAGTCAAACTGGGGTCTTTTGGCTTTGCAGGCTAATGCCTTAACCACTAAGCCATCTCTCCAGCCCTAACAGCTTATTCTCTTATCTTCCCTTACCCCAGCTCCCATTACCCTGGAGGCCCTCCTGGGTGGGGTTATTGTAATCACTGTGGGGTCATGAAGGCCTCAGTCAGTCCCTGTGGGGTAGCTGGGGCCTGTGCCTCAGGATATTTCTACCCACTCTGTGGCTCTTACAATATTTCCACCCCCTCTTTAATTAAATTCTTATTCATAAGAATCTTTTGTCTTCCCATAAATTATATGTTAAATATTTATACTTTCAATGCAATTATATATAGGGACAGGTGCATTAGGGATGATAAGATTGACACAGTCAAAGAGTTGAGGTCCTAATCCAATAGGACTGGTGTGGCTAATGGGATGAAGAGAAGGTAGCAGGAGCTCATGCACACTCAGAAAGTGTATAATGAACATACAACAAAAGTTTTACCCTTGGAAGTTTGGATATGGAAATTTCTCACTGTTACTGTTTTAATTACCAGTTTCTTCTTTCACTAGTATTTGCTTCATGCATTTTGGAATGCAGTTGTTTTGTACATATAGTTTTATAACTTTTATTTTTCTGATGGATTGTTCTTTTAGCATCATAAAGTATGCTTCTTTGCCTCTAGCTTGTCCTAAAATATGTTTCATTGGGTGTGAGTGTAGCAACTTATTAAGTCTGTTTTGGTTCTCTCCTATGACATATATTTTCCATTTTTCTTCAGACATACATGTGCATTTGATGTGAAAACATGTCTCTTGTATACAACATTTACTTGGATCATGTTTTTTTCTTCCATCCTGATAATCTCTGGTTTTGATTAGAGAGTGTAATCATTTACATTTAATGTAATTATTTATTGGAGAGCTTAACTCACTTACATTTAATGTAATTATTGGTAAGGTAGCATTCACAGTTATTTTTTATGATTTTTACCTATATGTTTGATATACTTTTGGTTTTCTATTCTTATCCTACTATCTTTTATACTTTAAATAAATATTTACCAGTGTGTGGCTACGTACCTACAGTGGTCAGAGCTGTACACTGAGTGTCCTGTTCCAATGCTCTTCTCCCTGGTCTTTGTTTTGAGCATTCTCTTTACTAATTCCTGAGCTTGTGGGGATCTGATGATTTTTGGTTCTCTGCTACACTATGGAACTGGGATGGCAGGCCTGTGTAACCACTCCCAGCTGTTTACATGTGATCTGCAGATTGAACTCTGGTGGTCTCAGGCATTCTTCTGCTGTCATGCTTGTACAGGAAGTGGACTTAACATCTGAGCTATCTCTCCAGCCCCATATGTTGATTCTCTTGATAATATTACCTCATAGTTTTTTGAGGTATTTTCCATTTTACTATTTCATTTCCTTTCATACTTTATACTATATCAACTGATATATTTTCAAATTTCATGATCTCCTCAGCCAGTTCAAATATTCTGTTAAGATTTTCTTATAATGATATCCTTTCAGTTTGTAGTAGTTTGTTAGAACTAATATAACAAAGTACCTCAGGCTGGGTAGCTTAAACAAATATTCAGTCTAGAGGCTGTATACCTGAGATGGACATGTCATCAAGATTGTTCCTTCTGCTCTTCTGGTCAAGATGGCGTCTTGGCCTCACCTCACTTCACAGGGAAGTAAAGACAAGAACACTTAAGGTTAAAGGGACCTTTTTAAAGGTTTTTCTGGCTCTTGCATGCTTCCAGAGGGAGGGGCTGGATGTGTAAAATAAGGAATCCACTGATTCCCACACTCTTGGGCAGGAGCCACTGCCTGACAGGTCCCGCCGGACCTGCCTGAGGCCCCTGACTGGCCAGAACCCAAGTGCTATTGCAGCCAGGTCCCTGGGTCTGGGGAGCTGCTGAGCAAGACAGATTCCTCCCACTCTTTGCTCCTAGGCCAGAGCCCCTGTGCACATCATTGCAGCCAGGTGCCCAGGTCTGTGGAGCTGATGAGTGAGACAGATCCCTCCCACTTCTCCCTCCCCGGCCAGAGCCCCTGTGCATGCAATCACAGCCAGGTCCCCAGGTGTGTGGAACTGCTGAGTGAGACAGATTCCTCCCATTTCTTACTTCCTGGCCAGAGCCCCTGCATGCACCATTACAGCCAGGTGCCTGGGTCTGTGGAGCCACTGAGTGAGACAGATTCCTCCCACTCTTTGCTCCATGGCCAGAGCCCCTGTGCTAGCCACTGAAGCCAGGTGCCCAGGTCTGTGGAGCTACTGAGCAAGACAGATCCTTCCCACTTCTTGCTCTCTGGCCAGAGCCCCTGTGCACCATCGCAGGCAGGTGCCCCCGGCCTGTGGAGCCACATCTCCTGTCCTGGGCCTGTGGAGCCACATCACTGGTCAGATCCCACCCATTCCCCACGCCATCACAAGACAGATCCTACTGAGCCTGTATGATCCATATCCCTGCTCTGATCTTTCCCTCAATGGCCAGAGCCCCAAGCACCATCCCAGGTCAGGTCTTGCTGGGACTGCCTGAGCTGCATCAGGTCCCACCGGGCCTGCCTGAGCCCCATCACTGGTCATGTCCTTCCCTCACCAGCTAGAGCTCCATGCACCACTGCTGGTCAGGTCCCACTAGACCTGCCTGAACCCCATCACTGATCTGGTCCTTCTCTCACTGACAAGAGCCCCAAAAGCCCCAACATTGGTCAGGTGCCTCCCCAGCCTCCCTGAATAGCATCTCCAGTCAGGTGCCACCATCCCCCCCACACAGCAGATCAGGGATCCAGGGTAGTAGGCCAGTGTTCCCACTACACTTCCTGAGCCCAACTAGGGCAGTTGCAGTCCCTTCTCCTTCCCACCTCGGATATACAACATAGGCCAGCAGGTCAGTGTCCCCTACCCCATCCTATCAGAAATCCAGGGGCCACCATCCTGACACTTGCCACTGCACCCCACCCCATCCCACCCCATGGCAGCAGGTTAGCATTCCACAACCTAGGCTTTCTGAACCAGTGTGATGCACAGACCACAGCAAAAAGGAATAGCATGAAAAACCAGATACAAATAAATCCAGCTAGTCTATCCAGTCCCACAATGGATGTCTTGAGTCAAATCATAGAAGAGACATTAGAATCAGAACCCCAAAATGAAGAGACAAGTTATGCAACCCTGGCCAAGCAAATAGCACAACTCTCAGAAACTCAACAAAGAGCCAATAATTGTATGAATGTTATCCTGGCTAGATTAGACCTAATAGAAAAGAACCAGGAAGGGTTCCAAAGACAGTTAAATGATCTGAAGGAGAGTGAAAAAAAGAGGTCCTCAATAACCAGATGACTAAGTTCAATGAAGACATAAAAAATGCAAGGATGAACTCCAAGAAGCATTAAGAAAGTCAGAAAATGATGTGTAAAGGGAACTAGACAGAGGGATGGAAACTATACATAAAAAAAAAAAAAACAGCAGAAAATATGAACCAAATTGAACAATCCCAAAACTCTATAGAAGCTCTTAAGAATAGAGTCAACCAAAGTAGAGGATAGAAACTCAGGACTGGAAAACAAAACAGAAGAAACAGTTCATTAGTCCAAAAATTTCAACAAGTTCAAAAATTACTGTGAACAGAACATGAGGGAAATGTGGGATACCCTTAAGTGTCCAAGCATTAGGATCATGGGCATACCAGAGGGGGAAGAAACACAGACTAAAGGAATGGAAACTTATTCAACAAAATAATTGAAGAAAACTTTCGAACTCTCTCAAGAGAAAATCCCATCAAGTTACAAGAAGCTAGCAGAACTCCAAACAGACTGGACCAAAGGAGAAATTATCCAAGACAAATTATCATTAAGATTCTAAACATCAAACACAAAGAGAAAATCCTAAAAGCAGCCAGGGAGAAACAACACATCACATATAAAGGGAACCCCATCAGAATTACCTCAGACTTCTCAATGAAAACCCTAAAAGCCAGAAGGGCCTGGAATGGAACAGTACAAACTCTAAGAACCTATGGCTTCCAACCCCAACTACTCTACCCAGCAAAAGTATCCCTCATAATTGATGGTGAAAGAAAAACTTTCCACGATAAAACTCATCTTTACAAGTACATTAACACAAAGCCAAACCTACAGCGAGTGCTTCAGGGAATTCTTCACACAGAAGAATCAAATAACAAATCTCAAGTGCCCTCAAGAAGCAGTCCACATTAACAACAACAAAAAAAAAAAAAAAGAAAGAAAGAAAGAAAAGAAAAGAAAAGAAAAGAAAAGAAAAAAAAGCACAAAGACCAGAAACCAACCAACCAAACAAACAACAAAAACAACAAAAAAACCAAACCACATAATTCACCACAATATGGCAGGTATTAAATCAAACCTCACAGTTATTTCCCTGAATATTAATGGCCTTAATTCACCCATCAAAAGATATAAGCTAACAGGGTTGATCAGAAAACTAGATCCCTCAATCTGCTGTCATCAAGAAACCCACCTCACCACTAAAGACAGACACCTCCTCAGGGTAAAGGGTGGAAAACAATATTCCAAGCAAATGGAAATAAGAAAAAAAGCAGGCATAGCTATACATATATCAGATAAAATAGACTTCTAACTAAAAGAAACCAAAAAAGACAAAGATGGCCATTTCTTACTTATCAAGGGAACAATCCAACAAGAGGATATCACAGTGATCAATATTTACACACCAAACACCAAACAAACAGGTGCACCACAATACATAAAGCAAAAAATACTTGGCAACAAAACAGAAGTAACCACCAACACCATCATAGTCGGGGACTTCAATACTCCACTATCAACAATGGATAGATCATCCAAACAGAAAATTAATAGGGAAGTAAGAGAGCTCAACATCACCATAGAGCAACTAGACCTAACAGACATATACAGAACATTCCACCCAAAATCTACAGATTACACATTTCTTTTCATCAGCCCATGGAACCTTCTCTAAAATAGATCATATATTAGGCCACAAAGCCTGCCTCCATATTTTCAAGAAAATCAATGTAATTTCCTGCATGATATCAGACCACAATGCTGTAATGCTCGAAATTAACAACAAAAAGTATGCCAGAAATCCCTCCAGCTCCTGGAAACTGAACAACACACTTTTAAACAATAAATGGGTTGTGGATGAAATAAAAAATGAAATTGAAAAGTTTCTAGAATCCAATGGCAATGAGAACACATCATACCAAAACTTATGGGACACAATGCAGGCAGTGCTTAGGGGAAAAAATCATAGCACTAAATGCCCTCATAACAAAAACAGAGAGATCCCAAATAAATAACTTAACCATCCACCTAAAGGCATTGGGAAAAACAAGAAGAAGCCAACCCAAAAAGCTCCAGACTGAAGGAAATAATTAAGATCAGATCAGAAGTTAATGAATTGGAAACTAAGAGGATAATTAAGAAAATTGATGAAACAAAGAGCTGGTTCTTTGAAAAAATTAACAAGATTGATACACCCCTGGCCAATTTGATCAAGCAAAAAAAAAAAAAAAAAAAAAAAAAAAAAAAAAAAGAAATGCTTCAAATCAACAAGATTAGAAATGAAAAGGAGAGATCACAACAGACATTAGTGAAATAGGGAGAATTACCAGGACTTATTTCAAAAACCTGTACTCCACAAAACAAGAGAATATGGAGGAAATGGATGAATTCCTATACACATACCACCTACCAAAGCTAAGCTGAGAGCAGATTAATCTCCTAAACAAACCCATCACACCCATTGAGATTGAAGAGGTAATCAAACACCTCCCCAAAAAGAAGAGTCCAGGACCAGATGGTTTCTCAGCTGAATTCTATCAAACTTTCATGGAAGAACTGAAACCAATTTTTCTCAAACTGTGCCACACAATCAGAGAACAGGGAGAGATCCCCAACTTCTTCTATGAAGCTAGTATCACCCTAATTCCAAAACCAGGCAGAGATGCTACAAAAAAGGAAAATTATAGGCCCATTTCCCTGATGAACATAGACACAAAGATCCTGAACAAAATTCTTGCAAACTGAATTCAACAGTACATCAAAAGCGTTATCCACCTTGATCAAGTAGGCTTCATCCCTGGAACACAGGGTTGGTTCAACATACAGAAATCTATCAATGTAATACACCACATAAACAAGCTTAAACACAAAAACCACATCATCATTTCTATAGATGCAGAAAAGGCCTTTGATAAAATACAACATCCCTTCATGATTTGGAGAGAATAGGAATGGATGGCCCATATTTCAACATAATAAAGGGTATTTATAAAGCTCCTAAAGCCCAAGTAATTCTTAATGGGGAGAAACTAAAAGAGTCCCCATTGAGATCAGGAACAAGGCAGGGGTGTCCAGTCTCACCTCTGCTCTTCAATATAGTCCTAGAAGTATTAGCTCAAGCAATAAGACAGGAGAAAGAAATCAAAGGGATACAAATTGGAAAGGAAGAAGTTAAGTTAGCTCTATTTGCAGATGAGATGATTCTATACATAAGTGACCTGAGAACCTCCATCTCAAAACTCTTAAAGGTGATTAGTGCCTTCAGCAAAGTAGAAGGATATAAGGTCAATGCACAGAAATCAGTAGCCTTTCTGTATGCAAAAGACAATGATATACAAAAAGAAATAACTAACATTGTCCCATTTTCAATAGCAACAAAGAAAATAAAATACCTTGGAATAACATTAACCAAGGAAGTGAAAGACCTATACAATGAAAACATAAAACCACTCAAGAAAGAAATTGAGGAGGTCCTACTAAAATGGAAAGAACTCCCATGCTCCTGGATAGGTAGAATTAACATTGTGAAAATGGCAATCTTACCAAAAGCACTATATAGATTCAATGCAATGCCGATAAAAATCCCAACTTCTTTCTTCACTGAGATAGAAAAAACTATCTCAAAATTCACATGGAAAGGCAGAAGGCCTCAAATATCCAAACATATCCTCAGAAAAAGAAACACCTCTGGAGGTATCACCATACCTGATCTAAAGCTGTACTACAAAGCCATTGTAATAAAAACAACATGGTACTGGCATAAAAATAGGAATATAGACCAATGAAACAGAACAGAAGACCTGGACTTTGGGTCAAATAACTACAGCTACTTGATATTTGACAATTGTCCTACCAATGCATAATGGAAAAATGACAGCATCTTCAACAAATGGTGATGGACAAACTGGACAACCATATGTAGGAAAATGAAACTTGATCCACACATCTCACCATGCACAAAAATCAAGTCCAGATGGCTCAAAGACCTTGATATAAAACCAGAAGCTCTGCTACTACTGAAAGAAAATATAGGAGGAACCTTCCACGAAATAGGAGTGGGAAAAGACTTCATGAACAAAACCCCAGCAGCTCAGAAACTTAAACAATCACTCAACCAGTGGGATCTCATGAAGTTGAAAAGCTTTTTCCCTGATAAACATGCCATAACCAAAGCTAGCAGATTACCCACAGAATGGGAGAGAATTTTCCCCAGCTATACAACTGACAGAGGCCTAATTTCTAGAATCCACAAAGAACTCCAAAGCCTAAACCATAAATTATCAAATAACCTACTCACAAAATGGGGCAGAGAACTGCACAGGGAGTTCTCAGAGGAAGAAATACAAATAGCAAATGCACATTTAAGAAAATGTTCAATGTCCCTAATCATCAGGGAAATGCAAATTAAAATAACTATGAGATTCCACCTTACCCCAGTAAGGATGGCTATCATTAAAAAAATAATGAAAACAAATGCTGGCGAGGCTGTGGAGAAATAGGAAAAAGCTTCCACTGCTGGTTGGAATGTAAAATGGTTCAACCATTATGGAAAGCTATATGGAGACTCCTGAAAAGGATGACCATAGATTACCAACAAATACAGTTATTCCCTTATTGGGCATTTACCCTAAACTCCAAGCCTCAGATCAGAGACATTTGCTCAACCACATTTACAGCTGCTCAATTCATAATAGCAAAGAGCTCTAATCAACCCAGATGTCCATCATTACATGAATGGATAACAAAAATGTGGTATATCTATTCTATGGAATTCTATGTAGCAGTAAGGAAAGATGAAATAAGGAAATTTGAAAAAAAAAAAAAAGGTCAAACATGGAACAGATCATCCTCAGTGAGCTCACCCAATCACAAAAGATAATCATTGCATGGTCTCATTTATCTGTCACCCCTAACCTGAATCCATCTGAGATGCTGCCAAGCCTAATAAACATTTTGAGGACCAGACAACAGGGAGGCTGGGATGGAGTGAGGGTGAAGGTGGGATGGAGAGAAAGGGTGGGGGGAAGACAAGTTTTGGGGGATACAAATAGGGACCCAAAAGGAAAAGATACTATAAAACTCTTTATTCTGAGCAAGAAGCTAAAGCATTGATCCTTCAGCAGGCCTGCAGAGGGAACACCTGAACCATAGGAAACTGGAGAAAACACACAAAGACCAACCTTAATTTTCTCCTGGTTTTCTCTCTCTTCTCTCTCCCTCTTTCTTTCTCTCTATCATCTCTCTATACTCACTTTCTGTTTTATATTATCTATCTTTTTCTCCCCTCACCTTCCTAGGTGCTGACTTATAACTCCCAGTACCAGCACGGGGTTAACTTTCACAATGTGTTGTTGATCTGAGACACCTACAAGGTTTCCCAAAAAAGACAGATTTCTGTCAGAGTTCTTGATGACCCACCAAAGGTTAATGGTAATATCCTACTATCAAAGACAGCATACATGTGTGAAACCAAACTTGGAGAGACCTGGCAAGAATCTGGAAGAGGGTCAGACCCCAGGGAGTAGCTAGTGTAGTGCCAGAGGGTGCTACATGAGCAACTGGGGGAAAATGGCCAACACAGGTCCAAACAACTTCCAGTCTAAGATACCCAGCAAGAAACAACCTGATATAATGCTCAAACAATTGCAATAGTGGCACACAGCCATGGTGGGCAACCAACGGCTCTTGATTTGGCTAATTAATCCACTCAGTGGATTGGAACTCATTGCTAGAACTGGGAAATAAATCAAAACCATGTACAAAAAATGAGCACAGTCTCCAGTCAAGATACCACCAAATGTGGGCTAGAAGAGGGCCTACACATATAAAATTCCCTCCAAAATATCTATGGCCATCCCATATCTAGTACTAACCTCTCTCCATTGGAGAATTTGCTTATCTTTTTCAGATGGACAACGAACCTGAAGGGAGGATCAGCCAATCACACCTCACTAGGGCTCCAGCTGAAACCATAGAGTAATGCAGGGGAAGAGCTAGAGGTCAGCATTCTTGGGGATCATGACACCAGAAAAAGGCTGAAGGAGATAAACACAGAGTACATCTAACTCCTACTAAGCCAGATATCCAGAGACACAGAGGCTCCCAAAACCTCATCACTGAAGTAGAACTAAAATGACCCCAATGTGGCTCAGGGAAATTTGTGGAAGAGGGGGGCAGAAAGAATGTTAGAGCCACAAGTTGGGGTATTATGCACAGAGACTTGGCCTATCCTCCATAGCTCTTGACTACCCCTACAATGTGTGAACCACACTCCCCTTTGATGAGGGTCCCTATGGAAGAGGGAGGACAGGGAGGAGGATAATTAAAAAAAAGTTTGTTCCTTCTGAGAGAAAAATCTGTTCCTAATCATTCTCTTGGTTTATAGATGACCATCTTCTCTCCATGATTTCATATTATCTTCCTTCTGGACATTTATTACTCACTGAGTAAGGTCAATTGAAGATAAGCCCTGAGAATAGTGCCTTTCTAGGTAGCTACCAGATTTTATGCAGTGCAATTCTGCGAGAATAGTACTTTTTATGAATGCTCCAAATCTCTGAAGTTAGGTATTCAGAACTAAGGAGAGGGCAAATTAAAATTCTACAAAGCATATTATATTTTGCTAAAATTAAGAAATTTCTTAATTTCTTTCTTTCTTTATTTTTTATTGACAACTTCCATAATTACCCATGGTAATTCCCACCCCCACTTTCCCATTTGAAACTCCACTCTCCATCATAACCCTTCCCCCTCTCAATCATTCTCTTTTAGTTTGATGTCATCATCTTTTCTTTCTATTATTATGGTCTTGTTTAGGTAGTGTTAGGTACTGCAAGGTCATGGATATCCAGGCCATTTTATGTCTGGAGGAGCACATTGTAAGGCGTCCTACCCTTCCTTTGGCTCTTACATTCTTTCTGCCACCTCTTCTGCAATGGACCCTGAGCCTTGGAAGGTGTGATAGAGATAATATCAGTGCTGAGCACTCTTCTGTTACTTCTTCTCAGCACCATGGTGCCTTCTGAGTCATCCCAAGGTCACTGTCATCTGAAAAGAGAAACTTCTCTAAGCAAAAGTGAAAGTAGCATTAATATATGGATATGAACATTAAGAGAAGTGCTTACCAGGCAGTTTGGTGAACATAGTATATAAAGTTAGCCAGACACCAGCAGACGTTAAACTCCTAGAACTCATGACTACCCCTGTTGTACATTTTCAGTATCAGGTATTTATTCCCTCCCATGGAGCTGGCCTCCAGTCCAATTAGAGAGTGGTTGGTTTCCCCCATAACAGATATGCCACTATGTCACCTGTTGGCTCAGTTGGCCTGGCTGGCCACATTTAAGGCTTGCAATGTACACTGTTGAGTATGTCCAATGGTGATTTCTATTTCTCCAAGTTAACTGCATGCAATGTAGCTTTTTCCAGCTTAATGCCAGCTGTTCTACAAGGAGGAGGTTTTCAGCTCAGCTGCAGCAGGTTTTCTCAGTGACCTTGCAGCCCAAGTATATGGTGTCTTCAGCAATAGAGTCTTACCATCTATTCCTGGTTGAAAAACAAGAACCTCAGCAATGCATGTAATGTTTTGGGGACATCAGTGAGCTTCCTGGCCAAAAACTCACTGGAAGGTGTCCCATCCCTGGCACTGGACATTTTCTTTTTCTCTTTCTTTCTTTCTTTCTTTCTTTCTTTCTTTCTTTCTTTCTTTCTTTCTTTCTTTCCTTCTTTCCTTTCCTTTCCTTTCCTTTCCTTTCTTTTCTTTCCTTTTCTTTCTTTTTTTTTTTTTTTTTTTGTTTTTTTGAGGTAGGGTCTCCTCACTCTAGCTCAGGCTTACCTGGAATTCACTATGTAGTCTCAGGGTGGCCTTGAATTTATGGCAGTCCTCCTACCTCTGCCTCCCAGGTGCTGGGATTAAAGGCGTGTGCCACCAGGCCTGGCTTTGGAAATTTTCTACTAACAATCTATGGCTTCTGTGTGTTCCATTGTCCAAAAAAGTAGGTTTCCATATGACTTTTTTATATCCTCTTAGATTTTCATTAGCCCTCTGTATTAGTCAGGGTTCTCTAGAAGAACAGAACTGATAGAATGAATTGTATTAAAAGGGAATTTATTGGGATTAGCTTATGGCAGTCCAACAATAGCAGTTTGAAGGCCTGAGAGTCAAGGAACCTGGTAGCTGCTCAGTCTATGAGGCTGGATGCCTCAGCAGTCCCAACCCGGCACTGAAGGCCTGGAGGCATCCTGGAGAGATGCTGCTCTTTGGTCCATGTTGGTCTTCAGTCCACGCTACAGAGCAGCAAGCAGCAAGCAGCAAGCAGTGAACAGCAAGCAGCACCAACGACTAGTGGGGAAGAGAGTTTTCCTTCCCAGAGCTTTCTTAGATAAAGTGCCCCCTCTGTGGGGCTGCCCACTCTGGAGGAAGGGCTCACCTTGGGAGAAGGATTCCTCCTTAGTTAATCCTTCCTGGAAGCAACCTCAGAAACACTTATGAGGAATGTCTGTGCATTACTAAACAAATCAAGTTGACGCAAACTTAACCATCATACCCTCTCTCCACCTTTCCTTTACTCAGTCTCTTCCCCTGACCTCACTTAGGCCTTTCCCCCCACATTAATCTGTTCTTATACATACATATATACAATACCATCCTGCTAAGTCCCTCCTCTCTCCCTTTTTATTCCTTTTCTAGGTTACAGGTCTCTGCTACTGAGTTTTATTCATACTCACCTAGAAGTCATAGCCAGGATTCACATATCAGAGAGAACATGTGATATTTGGCTTTCTGGGCCTGGATTACCTCACTAAATATAATCATTTCCAGGTCCATCCATTTTCTTGCAAATTTCATAATCATTTTTCTTTTTTAGAACTCCATTGTGTAAATGTGCCACATATTCATTATCCACTCATCAGTTGAGGGACATTTAGGCTGGTTCCATTTCCTAGGTATTGTGAATAGAGAGGCAACAAACATGGTTGAGCAAGTATCTCTAAAGTAGTGATATGAATCCTTAGGATATATGCCTAGAAGTGATATAGCTAGGTCATATAGTAAATCTATTTTTAGCTGTCTCAGGAACATCCACATTGATTTCCACAATGGCTGGACCAGATTGCATTCCCAACAAATGTGTTGAAGGGTCCCTTTTTCTCTGAGTCCTCACCAGCAATTATGGTCATTTGTTTTCATGATGGTAGCCATTCTGACAGGAATGAGATGCAAACTCAGTTTAGTTTTAATCTGCACTTCCCTGATGGCTAGGGATATAGAACATTGTTTTAGATGTTTATATGCCATCTGTGTTTCTTCTTTTGAAAAGTCTATTTAGTTCCATAGTCCATTTTTTAACTGGGTGGTTTGATTCCTTATTATTTAGTTTTTTGAGTTCTTTGTATATTTTAGATATTAATCCTCTGTCAGATGTATAGCTGGCAAAGATTTTCTCCCATTCTGTAGGTTGCCTCTTTGCTCTATTCACGATGTCCATTGCTGTACAAAAGCTTTGTAATTTCATTATGCCCCAGCAGTTGATCCATTGTTTTATCTCCTGAGAAATTGGGGTTATACTCAGAAACTCTTTGCCAAGAGCAGTATGTTGAAGTGTTTTCCCTACTTTTTCCTCTTGCAGTTTCAGAGTTTCAGGTGTGATATTAAAGCCTTTGATCCATTTGGACTTAATTTTTTGTGCATGGAGAGAGATATGGTCTATTTATGTCCTTCTACAGATACATATCCAGTTTTTACAGCACCATTTGCTGAAGAAGCCGCCTTTTCTCCACTGAGTATTTTTGGCATTTTTATTGAAGATCAAGTGGCTGTAGCTGCCTGGACTGACATTTGGGTCTTCTATTCTGTTCTATTGATCTACATGTCTGTTTTGTGCCAGTACCATGCTGTTTTTGTTACTTTGGCTCTGTAATATAGGTTAAAATCAGGGATGATGGGCTGGAGAGATGGCTTAGTGGTTAAGGCGCCTGCCTGCCAAGCCTAAGAATTCCCATTCAATCTCCAGGTCCCACATTCAGCCACACACAAAAAGTGATACAAAGGCGTAATGCCACCCTTGCCTTCAAGGGGGCACATGCTTCTGGAGTTTGTTCACAGTGGCTGAGATGCCGCTTCACACTCTTTCTCTTTTTCTCCATGTCTCTCTCTGTCTTTCTCAAATAATAAAAAATAAAAATAAAAATAAATCAGATATGATGATGCCACCAGCCTTATTTTTGTTGCTCAGAATTGTTTTAGATATCCGAGAGTGTTTTTGCTTCCAAATGAATTTTTGGATTGTTTTCTCTATTTCCATGAAGAATGCCATTGGAATTTTGATGGGGATCACATTAAATGTGCAGTTTGCTTTTGGTAAGATTGCCATTTTCACAATATTGATTCTTTCAATCCAAGAACAAAGGATGTCTTTCCATTTCATAATGTCTTCTGAAATTTCAGTCTTGAGTATTTTAATGTTTTCATTGTAGAGACCCCTCAGTTCCTTGGTTAGGTTTATTCCAAGGTACTTTTTTTTATGATGCAATTGTAAATGGGAATTATTCTCTGATTTCATGCACTGTATGTTTGTTGTTAGCATGTAGAGAAGCTACTGATTTCTGTGTGTTTATTTTGTATCCTGCTCTATGGCTATACGTGTTTATAAGCTCTAACAGTTTGTTGGTAGAGTCTTTAGTATCCTTTATGTATAGAATTATATAATCTGCAAAGAATTAAAAATTGATCTCTTCTTTTCCAATTTATATCAGTTTTATGTGTGTCTCTTGCCTTATTGCTGTGGCTAAGACTTCTAGTATTATTTTAAATAAATTGGAGACAGTGGACACCCTTGTCTTGTTCCTGATTTTAGTGGAGAAGCTTCACATTTTATCCATTTAGTATTATGTTGGCTGTAGGTTTATCATAAATAGCCTGTATTATTTTGAGATATCCCCAGTTTCTGTAGGACTTTTACCATGAAGGGATGTTGGATTTTGTCCTCCAGGCATTTATATAATGTTTTACATTTATCAATTTGCATATGTTGAAGCATCCCTGCATCTCTGGGATAAAGTCTACTTGGTCAGGGTGGATGATCTTTCTGATATAGTCTTGCATTCTGTGGATGATCTTTCTGATATTTTATTTTTTGTCTTGCATTCTGTTTGTCATTTCTTGTTCAGTATTTTATTAGTTTTAGTTTGCATCTATGTTAAGGTGTGGTGATGGGTTTGAGGGAGAGTTGCTGTGTGACCTTTTGGCAGTAGTTTGTTTTGCTCTGTGTGCTGTGGTGGCTGGTTAATTTGCCATTTTTTTTGTTTTATCATTGTCTGGTTCTGGTATCAAGGTGATGCTGGCTTTGTAAAAGGAGTTTGGATGGACTTTCTTTAAGGCAAAGTTTTTTTTCTTCTTCTATAGAAAAGTTTGAGAAGCATTAAGGGGAAGGAAAGACTGCAGAGGACTTTATTCATTCATCCATTAAGGTCTGGTAAAATTCAGCAGTTAATCCATCTTAAGGAAGGTGGAAGGAAGACTTGGACTTGGTTTAGTTGGAAAGAGTTGATGGAGAAGGAATGCTTTTTATAATTTTGTCCCTGGATTTGAATATGGCTTGCATCTCCATACATGAAAAATTGGTATAGCACACGGTTTTATTTAAGTGGTTAATCTCATAGCCTTTTTGATTTAATGTTTTTTGGTGCAAGGTCATATTTCTGCCCAGCTGGAAATAATCCATTTCTCTTTAGATTTTCAAACTTAGTTGATGGTATTTTGTTTTTATCGTATGTCCATATTATTTTTTGAATTTCTCTTGTTTGATTTTACCTGTTGTTATGGTGGCTTTTTCATCTCTAATTTTATTAATTTCTGTCTCTTCTCCCTTTCTTTTGCTCAGATTAGCTAATAGTTTGTCAGTCTTGTTTATCCCTTCCAAGAACCAACTCTTTGTTTCATTGATTCTTTTTGGGGTTCTATTTCATCAATTTCTGCCCTAATCTTTTTATTTCTTCCAATCTACTGATTTTTGGTTTGCCCTGTTCTTATTTTTCCAAGGCCTTAACTTGGTAACTGCTTGCATCTCCATACTTGGTATAGGTTTATTTTTAAGTGGTTAATCTCATATTGAAGGCATTTTCAAACTTATTTGTTCTTATCGTATGTCCAGTTTTTTACTTGTTACCTTTTTTTCTAATTTTCTTAACATTACTAACGGTTTGTCAGTGTTGTTTATTTAAATTTCCCTCTTGGGACTGCCTCCATTTTGTCCCAAAGGTTATGGTATGTTACAGTCTCATTAGCATTTGATTCTTTGAATTTTTAAAATTTCCTTCTTGATTTCTTCATTGACCCATTCATCATTTAGTAGTGTATTGTTAAGTTTCCATGATTTTGTGCATGCTCTATAGCTTTTCTTGTTGCTGATTTGTAGTTTTATCCCATTTTGATCTGATAGAGTGGAAGGGATTATTTCAATTTTTCCTGTATTTGTTAAGATTTGATTTGTATACTAATATATGGTCTATTTTAGAGAATGTTCCATGTGCAGCTGAGGAGAATATTTATTCTGAAGCATTTAGGTCCATTTGTTCTATGACTTCATTTAATCCAGATGCATTTCTGTTTTTTTTTTTTTTTTTTTTTTTTTTTTTTTTGCCAGGATGTTCTATCAATTGATAAGAGTGGAGTATTGAAGTCACCCACTACAACTGTGTTTGGTTTTATCTGTGAACTTAGTTCTAATAGCGTTTGTTTGATGAAATTGGGAGCCCCCATGTTAGGTGCATATATTTTTAGGATTGTAATGTCCTCCTGTTGGAGTGTTCCTTTAATCAATATAAAATGACTTTCCTTATCTTTCCAAACTAATGTTGGTCCGAAGTCTATCCTTTCAGACATTATAATAATGACCCCTGCTTGTTTTCTAGACCTATTTGCTTGGAACAACTTTTTCCAACCTTTCATCCTAAGATAGTGTTCATCTTTTGTAGAAAGTTGAGTTTCTTGGAGGGAATAAATTGAAGGATCCTGCTTTTTTTTTCTTTTCCTTTCCTTCCTTCCTTCCTTTCCTTCTTTCTTTCTTTCTTTTCTTTTTTTTTTTTTTTTTTTTTTTTTGGTTTTCTGAGGTAGGGTCTTACTCTGGTCCAGGCTGACCTGGAATTAACTATATAGTCTCAGGATGGCCTTGAACTCACTGTGATCCTCCTACCTCTGTCTTCAGAGTGCTGGGATTAAAGGCATGCACCACCACACCCAGCAGGATCCTGCTTTTTAACCCTGTCTGCAAACCTGTGTCTTTTGGTTGGGGCATTGAGTCCATTGATATTAAGAGTTATTTCTTAAAGGTGTGTATTTATTATTGCCATTTTTCTTGTTTTGTAGTTCTTCTGGTTTTACCTTTGCTCTCTGTATTAACTAGTATTTGAATATAGTTTGTTTTTTTTCAGGTTTCTCTTATGTGTGCTTTTCTTTCTCTTCATCATGGAGGATCCTTTCAAGTATTTTCTGGGTGAGCTGGTTTTGCCTGCAAATATTCCTTTATTCTGCTTTTGTTGTGGAATGTCCCTATTTCTCTGTCTATTTGAATAGACAGCTTTGCAGAATAAAGTAACCTTGGTTGACAGTTGTTACCATTCAGAACTTGAAATACATCATTCCATGCCCTTCTCACTTTTACAGTTTGTGTTGAGTCATTTGCTGTTATCCTGATGGGCTTGCCTTTGTATGTGACTTGATTTTTCTCACTAACTGCTTTCAATATATTTTTGTTGGCTTGTGTGTTTGGTAGTTTAATTATAATATGGCAAAGCAAGGTTCTTTCCAGGTTTTGTCTCTTTTGTGTTCTAAAGGCATCCTGTATTTGCATTGGCATCTCTTTCCCAATTTGGGGGAAGTTTTCTTCTATGATTTTGTTGAAAGCACCTACTTTTGAGTGAAATACTTCTACTGTACCTCAAATTCTTATGCTTGATAGGATCATAAATATCTTGAAATTCCCATTCATACTTTCCTATTAGTTTGCCTTTCTCTTTGTTGGACTGTATTTGAACTGCCACCTGGTCTTCTAGTTTAGAGATTCTGTTCTCTCCTTCATCCATTCTACTGGTGAGACTTTCTACAGAGTTTTTTATTTGACTTACTGTGTTTTCCAATGTTAGTATTTCTGACTTTTTTCTTTATTATTTCTATTTCCTTATTCATGTATTGACCTCATTATTTCATTAATTTCCTGTGTCTTTGATTGCTTTGATTTCCTCTTTGATTTCTTTAAGCATATTTATAATCATTGTTTTGAAATCTTTCTTGGGCATTTCCTCTAAATCAGTCTCATTGGAGGTCATTTTTGATGTATTCATAATTTTTGGTGGATTTATATTATCTTGATTTTTTGTGTTTCTTGTATTATAATGTAGAGATTTTTGCATCTTGGATTAATTTGATGCTTGGATTTTCTAATTATCTGCAGTGTTATTAGATATATCAATCAATCTGACATTATATATTTTCAGGATGGGAGCTTAAGGTGCTAGGTGTGGCTCTTACAAGACTCTCAGAGTAACCACAAAAATGATCCTAGGTGTTGGGTTTGCTGCTATGAGAGTATTCTTGTAGGCTGGGTGGAACATAATATAGGCAAAGTCAAAATTTAACCGAACAATATAAATATTCAATGAAGACCAGCACAGAGTATTTATGCAAGAGTAGGTATTATGGCAAACAGATCTTCTAATAAAGTCAAAGTCCCTAAGGATGGTATTGCCCCACACCCTTATTCCTGTCAAATGGGAGGCTAAAATTTCTGGTCTAAGGGTTCCAAGTTCAGGTTGTGAGTGAGACCATGCCTCAGTGAATGGCAGAAGAGGAGGCAAAGGCACTATAAATCAGGAAGCAACAAATGAAAAACCTAAAATATAGCTTATTTAGAATGGCAAATATAGCCAGGCATGGTGGCACACACCTTTAATCCCCGCTGTCTGCTTCTGTGGTCTCTAGACATTCTGGATCTCTCCTACTTCTCTGCTTCTCTGCTGTGGTCAATAATTTATTATATACCTTCACTTTTTAGTAGAAGAGTGGGATTTTTTAATGCTTTTTCTCCTATAGGCTGCTTTGGTGCAGTTCCTATACTGCTATCTTTACTGGCAGTCACCTAATAAATTTCTTCTGAGTTCTGAAAATGTTGACTTTGATAATTTTGTCAGTGTTCTTCCTGGACATTTGAAAGTTTTTGGAAGCACTTTCTCTGTGTCATGGAAATGTTCCTTTTGCTTTTAATATTCTTAGACATGTATTTTGGTGAATGTACACGTATAGTTCTAGTGAAGATGTAGCTAATAGTTGTATTTCTGAGTCATGTGTTGGGTGTTTGCTTTTAGCAGACATTATCAAATAGTTCTCCAAAGTGGCTGTGCATATTTACATTCCATCACTTGTATCTGAGAGCTCTATATGTATCATGTGGTCATCAATATTAACTGCCTTTTTGTTTAGCCATTTTGGTGCACATAATTGCATATCATTATGTCTTATTCTTGTTCATCAAGACTTTCTTGGTCTGTATTTTGTTAATGCTTTAAAAATATGGTTTTTTATATTACTAGAAATTTGATTGGTGTCACATTGCATCTATAGTAAGTTTTATAAGGACTGGTGCATTTATATTTTTTAGTAGAGAGATCTTGCACATATTTCATTAGAATGACTTTTGTATGTCTGGTCCTTTTTGTTGCAATTCTTAGTGATATAATTTAAAGTTTTTTATTTATTGTATAAGAAAGAAAAGTTAAGTTTTATATTTAACCTTATATTCTGTGACCTTGCCAAATTTATTTATTAATGATTACAGTTAATATGCATTCTCTTTTGGAATGACTACATTTTCAATTTCTTCCCTTCCCTTCCATGGTTGTTTGAATGTAAAATGCCCCTCATAGGTTCATGTGATCCCCAGATGGCTGAATTGTTCTGACAGGTTAGTGAAAGTTTAGCAAGTGGAGCCTTGCCTGAGAAAGTGTGGTGGTTTGATTCAGGTGTTTGCCATAAACTTCTGAATGCTAGGTTCCCAGATTATGGAGATTTGGAAACTATCACCTCCTGGAGGCAGTGTTTTGTTGGGGGTGGGTTCATGATGTTATAGCCGGTCTCCCTCACCAGTGTTTGGCACACTTTTCTGCTGATGTTATTATCCATCTGATGTTCGTCAGGGGGTGATGTCCACCCTCTGTTCATGCCATCATTTTCCCTTACCATTATGGAGCTTCCCCTTGAGTCTATAAGCCAAAATAAACCTTTTTTCCCCCACAAGCTGCTCTTGGTTTTGTGATTTCTGCCAGCAACGTGAAGCTGACTTCAACAGTATGGCACTGGGGATGGGCCTTGAGGTTTGTTAGACTGGCATTACTTGCTGTCATTTCTGTTTCTGCTGAGGTGACAATGTGATGAGCTCATTCCACTCTTGCTATGTCTTCCTTATTATGAAACTTCCCCTC
Organism: Orientallactaga sibirica; assembly: GCA_036365145.1. NCBI lineage: Eukaryota > Metazoa > Chordata > Mammalia > Rodentia > Dipodidae > Orientallactaga > Orientallactaga sibirica. The sequence continues at coordinate 3,561,626 of JAEOAD010000020.1, forward strand.
AAAGCCATAAGCTGAAATCAAATGCTTTCCTTCTTCTGTTTGTTCACAGAAGATGAGAAAATAATTGACACAGAAAATCAGTACTGAGAAGTGGAGACTTTCCTGTGATAAACCTGACCATGTGGTTCTTAGTCCTTTGAAACAGGTTTTTAGGACTAATATGGACAAATTTGGCACTTTGGGCTATAAAGGCCTTATAATGTTGGAATCAGTGTTTAGTGGGTCATTATGATGGAGTTTGGAAGATCAGGAGGCTAACATATGTGGGCTATGGAAGGTCAGCTCATGAAGATTCAGAGGGGAAAAGGATTTTATCAGGAACTGGGCTAGAGGCATAATGTGTGATATTCTGGCAAAGAATCTCATTGTATTCTTTCTGTATCTTGGCACCTTGTGAAATTGAATTTCAGGATAATAGACTAATGTGTTTGGTGAAGGAAATGCCAAGGCAGAAAACATTGAGTCTGTGGCATGGTTTTTGCTAACTGCTCTGATTCTGATTTATAATGAAAGAGAACAAAATGCAGACCAGAAAGATATGAAAATAAATGTGAACAAATTAAAGTCCCTATCAAGGAGACTACAGCTGCTCCGGTGATAATTTTTCTTCTCATCCAATCCCCTTCTTACTTTTTAATTTTTCTGGACTTACTTAGTTAAATTAGTATCACTTGCATGGACATGGATGGAAAATTACTAGAGATAGGGCAACCCACCAATGACTACTACTGAAGGATAGGACTCCCCCTCTCCCATCAATCATCACTTACCACTAGCTACTCTGGGAGGAGTGGGATACCATGGATCCTCCCCAATAAGAATATGAGTGTAAATTCTCTGCATCACCCTCCCTTACTCCTGATCTTCATATTTTTTTCCATTCCTTCTTCTGTGAGGCTCCTTGCATCTTGGAGGATGTAGTTTAGATGTCATGTTTAGGGCCGAGAATACACTAGTCAATTAGTTTTGGTAACTTTGTCTGTCATTCATGTCTATATTAACCTCTGCACTTTAAATTAAGAAACTTCTGGTATTGGTGCTTCAAACAGTATCAGTCTATGGGACCACACATAGATATTTAGAAGGCAGTTTAACATGCTGGTTGATTGGCATAATCAGAGTATTTGGTTCCCACATAGGGCAAGTTCTTAAGTGCAGACTTTTGGACAGATTTACAATACTAGGCATAATTTGTCTTCTGTGGAGTGGAACTCAAATCTAATCAGAGAATAGTTGACAACTCCCATTAATCCTTATTGCACCAGCAATCATACATTTCCTTGTAGGTGATTTGTGGATTACACAGAATACACAGCTGGGCAGGAATGTTAATAGCTTTTTTTGCCCAGAAGTTCACATAGTACTTCTGGCATGAAGAAAGATAGCTATCAGGGATGAAGCTTTCAGTTTAGTTCTAGCTTGATTTCTTTATGTCCTGAAACCAAAATGTGTAGTGTCTTCAGTGATAGGGACTTATTATCTAGTCTTGGTGGGTAACCAAATGCAATGGTAATAGCCAATATTGTTTGAGAGGCTTCTGTACTCTCTCTGGTCAACAAGTCATTGGGCTGTGTCTCATATCTGGAATTGTAATTTTCAGTTAATATAGTATGGCTCCTGGGAGAGGCTTTATACATCAATGTAGAGGAACTTCATTTACATACATACATTTTCTATCTATCTATCTATCTATCTATCTATCTATCTATCTATCTATCTATCATCTATCTATCTATCTAAATTTTTTGATTTACCAAGCAGTATGGTTCCATAAGACTTATTCATATTTTGTTAATTTTGTTCATCTTCCAACCACTTCTTTACTCCCTCATTCAACTTCTCTGTGCTTGATTAATCCTTTCCTCGCAATATTACCTGACTTTACTGTCATGTACCATATATTTTACTATCCTCCCTGATCCCCTCTCCCATGGTCCCTTTCTAGCTTCCTGGTCCCTACAGACACTCACTCTGACTTACATTCATTAATTAAGAAATTTGAAGCTAGCATCACATGTGAGAGGGAACATGTGGCATTAGAGTTTCTGAGACTGGGTTACTTTCACTCAATATGGTCGTTTCAAGTCCCATTCCTTTTCTTGTAAATTTTACAATTTAATTTTGCTTTACAGGTGAATAAAAATCCATTGCGTATATACTTCTTCACAGTCCATTCATCATTTTATGGGCATCTAAGCTGATTCTTTTCTCTAGCTTTTATGAATAGAGAAGTAATAAACATGGATGACAAATATCTCTGAAATATAACATGGAGTTGTTAGTGTATATGCCCCCAAGAATTATGTATCTGTGCCATTGTGTAGATTTTTTTTTTTAGCTTTTTTATGGTGGGTTAAATGTAAAATGTCATTGATTTGTCATGTATTTGAATATCTACTCTTCAGTTGTTAGTGCTGTTTGGGAAGTTTAAAAGCCTTTAGTTGTAGGAAGCGTGTGACTGGACTTTGGCTTTAGAATTTTATAGATTATCCATGTTTGCTTCACTTAGATAACTCTCTCTAATTCCTCTCTACTCATGTGAATAAGTAAGGCTATCTATCTGCTTCTGCCATACTTTCTCTGCCATCATATAACTTCCTGTTGAAACTATAAGCCAAAATCCTTTCCTTCCAAAGACTAAATCTGTTCAGGGATTTTGTCCCAGCAATGAAGATGTAACTGATATACTTTTTTAGGAAGTTCCACATTGATTTCCATGATGGCTGCACCTGTTTATATTCCCACCAACAGAGAATAAGATCTCTTCTTTCTCTATATCCTCACCAGCATTTGTTGTCATTCACTTTTTCTTTGATGCTACTCTTCTGTCTGGAGTGAGATAGGATCTCAAAGTAGTTTTAATTTTAGTTTCAATGATGGCTAATGATGTTGAACATTTTAAAAATATTTACTAGATATTTATATTTCTTTATTTGACAACTCTGTGTTCAGTTTCACAGCTCCATTTTTTTTTCTTTTTGGGTTTTTTAAATTTTTTTTTAATTTTTGGAGAGAGACACATAGAGAGAAAAACAGAGAGAGAGGGAGAGGGAGACAGATAGAGAATGGGCTCACCAGCAGTCTCTCAGCTGCTGTGAATGAAATCCAGATGTGTGTGCCCCCTTGTGGGCAAGTGCAGCATTGCACCCTTGCATCACTGCATCTGGCTAAATGTGGGACCTGGAGATTGGAACCTGGTTCTTAGGCTTAGCAGGCAGGTGCCTTAACCACTAAGCCATCTCTCCAGCCCTCTTTTTTGTTTTTTTGAGGTAGGGTCTTGCTCTATCCCAGGCTGATCTGGAATTCACTCTGTAGTCTCAGGGTGGCCTTGAACTCAAGGCAATCCTCCTACCTCTGCCTCCTGAGGGCTGGGATTAAAGGTGTGTGCTTTAATCTTCATAGTTTCATATTGTACATTGAGGTCTTTGATCCATTTGAAGTTGATTTTTGTGCAGATTAAGAGATAGGAGCTTCATTCTTCTACTTATACATATCCAGTTTTCCTAGCACCATTTGTAGAAAATGGTTTCTCTTCTTAAATATGTATTTTTAGCATCTTTATCAAAGATCAGGTAGCTGCAGTTGCATGAACTAGCATCTGGGTGCTGTTGGTCTACATGTCTATTTTTGTGCCAGTACAATGTGATTTCATTGCTATGGCTCTGTCATTACACTCAAAGTCAAGTATGGTGAGACATCCAGCAGTTTTCTTTTTGTTGGGTATTTCTTTGGTTATCTAGAATCAGTTGTGATTCCATATGAATTTTAAGATCTTTTTTCTAGTTCTGGGAATAATGGTACTAGAATTTTGGTTGGGTTGCTTTGAATTTGTAATTGCTTTTGTAGGATTGCTATTTTCACAATATTAACTCTTCTGATCCATGAGCATGGGAGGTCTTTCCATCTTCTAGTGTCTTCCATTTCTTTCTTCAGTGTTTTAAAAGTTTTCTTTGCACAGATCTTTCACTTCCTTGCTTAGGATATTCCAATATATTTTATTTATTTTGAGACTATTATTAATGGGAGTATTTACTGACTTCTTTCTCTATATGTTTGTCATTAGTCTGTAAGAAAACTACTGATAGTTATATTCTATTTTTTTATCCTGCCATTTTGCTGTGCTTATCAGTTCTAGGCTTTTTCTGGTGGAGCCTTTAGGGTGCTTTATGAATATAATCATATTATTTGAAAGTAAGGATATCTTAACTTCATCCTTCTTTGTTTATCCCCTTTATTTCCCTCTCATATTATTTCTCAAAGACATCATGTAATATGTTGAAGAGTAGTGGAGTTGACATCCTTGCCTATATTTCTTAGTGGAAATGTTTTGATTTTTTTCTCCTATTTCCATAATATTGGCTATTGGTTTGTCTTATATAGCCTTTATTATACTGAAATATGTTCCTTTCATGCCCATCTTAACTGCTAAGCCATCTCGCTAGCCCTTTAGAAGGCTGTTGATAAGCATAATGTCTCCATTTAGTCAAAGAACTGTGGAAGCTTCCCTCTGGGGTCTATGGCTTTCCAAGCCATAAGCTTTTGATTTGGTTGTCAGTGTCAGGTGTGAATTCCTTCCCACTGAGTGGAACTTCATAGCCAATTAGTCCTTAGTTTTTTTCTTTGACTTATGTTTTGTTCAAATAATTTTATTGTGGAATATTTCAAATATGACTATGTTAAACAGAGAATGTCTTTAATTATAAGTCTACTCTTGCTTCTGTCACTATGCTAGAGTTTCTTTGTCCATGGGTTATACCTGATGAAGGTCAGTATGTTTTTTTTGCTGTAATTGAAAGGCTTCCCCACCCTTATTTTTTTCCTTTTTTGGAGATACAGGGGGATCTTCACTTCTTTCAAGTATAGCCAGGCTTTTAATCTACTATAGGTATGATTTATTATCACTGAATCAACTTTAGGCCCAGCTGGTTTCAATGAATTCCAAAAGGTACACTCTGGCAAATCAGTAGCCATGACTTTCAAACTTTTCCTATCTTCTCCCCATTTATGTCTACTTGAATCTCTTAATGACCTCTGAGACACTGGATGATATCAAAATGATTTGCTATCAAGGGGGATAAGAAGGAAATATATAGAGGAAAAACACACAAGTAAAATACATCTAAATTTGATCTCATCCTATGGATACTGTTCTTCCTCTAGAATGGAATATTTATAATTTTCTTCTGTTATGTGAAGGTAATTGTTGCAGTTAGGTTCACATTGCTGGCAGAAAACACCTGACCAAGAGCTTACAGAATCGAGGGGAAGCTCCATGATGGCAGGGAAAAATGATGGCATGAGCAGAGGGTGGACATCACCTTCTGGCTAATATCCGGTGGACAATAGCAGCAAGAGAGTGTGCCAAATACTGGCAAGGGGAAACTGGCTATAATACCCATAAGCCTGCCTCCAACGATACACTGCCTCCAGGAGGTGTTGATTCCAAATCTCCATCAGCTGGCAACCCAGCATTTAGAACACCTAGGTTTATGGGGGGGGCACCTGAATCAAACCACCGCAGTAATACATAATCAAACTAAAAATTCTGTCTTTGCAATAAAACATAAGTTGTTTACCCATTTCCTAGACCACTGGTGCCACTCTGTTTCTTCAGCCTGTCTATACCTCATGTGACCATTTATACCATGCCCTTACTTTATATGGATGTTATCTCATTCTTTGCTATCTTGAGAAATGCTTCTTAAGATAGTAATTTTTTATTATATAGCTACAAAATAATATTTTAAAATGTATGGACTACAAAGAACAATAATATAACAAATTCCCATATGCTAACTATTCACTTTTAGGTTGGATTGCCTAAAGAAATAATTATGATAGAACAATCAGTATTTATGTTAAAAAAATCAGTATTTACTTTAAAAAGTACCAATACAAAACTTTGTTTTAAGTGATCATGAATGACTTCTCTATACATGTTGAGTATGTTTTCTCATTCACAGCAATAACAAAGTACTTATAAATAAGCATTGTTAAAATAATAAATATTTAGTAACTACTAGGTGTGTGGCTAAGAAGACAGTGGTGGCCATGACAAAAAACTGATGTTTTTGGAGTGACAGAAAATTAAAATAAATTCTAAAGGAAAAATAAACATATCCGAGAGTAAGACTGGAAGGAAAAGAAGACCTTCGTCAGGTCTGAAATGTACTATGTCTCACTTAGCCTTGAAGCCACTTTTAGATGATTTTTGGTTTGCTCCTAAAGCTGCTGCTGACCTTTCTGACCTACTTTTCATGCTTCTCTGCCTGAGTAGCTCTGCTTTGCACAGTTGTGCATAGCACCATTCTTGTTTGCATTTCATGCTTCTTTGGGCATTTGTTTGATTCATGTTCTTTTCTTTCAGACTGATTCCTCTCTGAACCATGACAGTCAGTCCATTCAGGAACCAATAAATAAGTTTTCTGTTTGTAGGTGTTCAATAAATACATGTATTTACAACATACAAATATTTATTTGGTGTATGCATTCATGTGTGTGAAATGGGTGCACGTTTGCCATGGTGCATGAGTAGAGGTCAGAGGATAACTTTTGGGTTGGTCTTCTTCAGCCTTGATTGAGGCAGTGTCTTTACTTATTCATTACTCTGTTCCCCAGCTTCCAAGATATTCTCCTGTTTTCGCCTCCCTTCTAGCTACAGATATGTTGACTGGGATCAAAGAAGACTGTCACAGATTTTGTTTTTTACATGGGGTTTAGGGATACAAACTCAGGTACTCAGAATTTCATTACATGTGATTTATCCACTAAGCCATATGCCTAGCATCTACATGCTTTTGTAGTGGATGAATGACTGGCAGTTTCCAAATGCTCACTAAGTCTCTGTATTTCTCTGGTGTGTGTAATTCTCAGGGTGTGCTTGACAAAGTGAGCATATGACAAATGCTTCATTGTATAAAAGATGATTTTTCAAGGCTTCAATATATTGACCTGTGTAAATAATATATGTCCCTGTTTGAAATTCCAGAGGCATCATTCCCACCCACCCTGGAATACTGATGAAAGTGCAGGTCACTAAGGAGGGAAGTCCTTTAAGAAATGGAAATTGTTTCTGGGGTAACTGAGTAATCTTGCTATGTCAGGAAAGGAAGGGAAGCAAAATGATAGGGAGGCTGAAATTTAAGCAAAATCTACATATAATTAAGAATAAATGTAGGATTACCATGTCATCAGGAAAGATTTATGCATTATTCTGATAATTAGTTTGCTGGAACTTGGGAAACAGAGGAAACTATCATAGCAAGCAGCCAGCAAAACTACGAATCTTCTAACTACCTGTGTGAAATAAGAGAAATATTGAAAATTAGAGCGTGACATATGTCATCTTTTTCTTTATGCAGTAACCAAAACTTGATAGGAAAGAAAAATAAGGTACTTATAGGGTTGAACCAAAAACAAAATGAATCAATGAGACAAAAAGAATGAGCAAATATGAAGGTTTACTGCTTAGGGTGAAGATCAGCCTTGTCCTACTTCAACACAAATAAGTCCTAGGCCAAAATAAATGTCTTCAACTTTTCTCATCAATTGTGTGCCTTACTAACTGTGCTAACAAGCAGATCTGAAGGAAAGATTAGAGAGAAGGATGTGTGTGAATTTTTGAGGATATTTATTCATTGAATAGGTATGTAGTGATGTAGATTTTGACATATCTTATGCCAAGCTGGTGGTTACTACTGTGGAAACAAGACAGAAATGATCCTTGGGTTTAACTTTTCAGTTTGATACAGAGTGGAACAGGAGACAGGGTAATTTAAAAAGTGCCCCATGTAAGTACAAATTGTGTTGAGTAGAATGTAAGGAAAAGAATACTGGGATGGGGATGATGGGGATGGTTGTGGTAAGGAGGATGATTGGAAGGGCCATTTCAGTTAATGCACAAAACCTGCTAAGACAGTCAGAGAAGGGAACTTTGAGATGGGAGAACCATCATGAAGGCTCACAATCAAGCATGGACCATGTAGATTTGAGGTGTGGGAAAAACACTGAGCAGGGAATGAGCACAGAACAGAGGGTGAGAGAATAGAGGACAGAGTTTGCACATGGCAAAGGGTTTGCTTCTTATTCTAAGTGAGATAAGAAACCCTAGAATGTTTCAAGGTGATGGGTGAGTCAGGGATATGTGGGTAAATGCTTGAAGGAGGGCTGAGGGAAGAGAGATGAGTTGGGATATTTGTAGTAATTTATCTAGCAGACGATAATGGCCTAGCCTGTCAGGAACTAGGAATATGGAGAGGATAAAAGTAGATGGATTTTTGGCAATAAGAAAAGCACTTGCATTTGAAGAATAATATGAATCAAATATGAATATTGCTATGAAATATTATTGGCTTGATAAGCTTTGTCTAAATATATTATAAAATTATACATATGTATATATAATACATTTTATTTGAATAGGAAATGGAAAGTTCATAGTATAAATAACCTATGATAAAAGACAGTGAAATGCCTGTTGTGTATAGGTCCTGGGTGGGCTATGATGGAATATACTCATCTGATTAATATAGGCTTGGTGTTGTAGATGACTTCTCATTGCTGGGGTAAAGCACCTGACAAAAAGCAGCCAATGGGAGGAAAGCTTAAAAATTTTTTTTTTTGCTCACAAGTTTCCAGGGGAAGCTTTATGATGGCAGAGAAAAGAATGTAGAGCAGAGGCTAGACATCACCTCCTTGTCAACATCAGGTGGACAACAGCAGCAGGAGAGTGAGCCAAACTAACAATAGCAAGCTGGGGCTAAATAAACCAAGGTCCACCCCAGTAACATACCAGCAAGGATCCACTCCCCAAATTCCTATCAGCTGGGAACAAAACTTTCAAAACACATGAGTTTATGGAGGGGCATCTAATTCAAACCACCAAACTTGAATTCCAAGGAGTCAGCGAATTAGGTTTCAAGTCCAGCTTCACTAAAGATTATTTCATTGCCAGTGTGTGGATAATGACATGATTAATAAATAGCTAGCTGATTCTTAAATGCCAATAAAATGATAGTAAAGTTTGAATGAATACTATTTATATATGATATACCTATCCACTGTTTAGTTATAGGTTCCTTTATTTTCTTTTTCTGTGAGGCCTTTGGATAAAATTCTCAACTGTCCCCTAATTGTGACATTTTGTATTTATGTCACCAATCTAGATATAACTCTTATCCTATAAATGTGGGTAATTCTGAAATATATGCCCAATGAATAGGCCATGTGGGATTTAAAAAATTCTGATTAAAGGAATGGCTATCAAGAGTGGGATAGTCAAGTGAGAGTTTACTGTGGGGAGAGGGCAGGTGAGAATGGCAGAAATAGAAGTTGCATCTAAAGAATGTTGCAGGGAGTCTTATGTGCTCTGTGGGAGTGTTTCACTTGATCTTATCATTTCTTATCACAGATCTTAAGATCTGTGAGCAATTTGATATAATTTTTAGTGTATAAGTTCAAATAAGTTTCATGATTATAAAACTTAGTGGTGGCAGCATGGTATTCATAAAAAGTGCTTTTGACATAAGTCTGGGACTCTTGATTATTCCTTCTTTTCCATGGAAGTATAAGTATTATGTGGGATGTTATTGGACAGATATTAATTTGAATATGTCTATATTTGACCTTTTGCTTTGCCAGAGTTCTTTGACTTTGGGTAGACTCCTCACTGCTTGTCACTTTACTTTTATGATTTCTTTCTTTTTTATTATTTATTTATTAGAGAGAGAAAGAGAGAGGCAGTATGAGAAAGGGCACTCCAGGGACTACTGCCACTGCAAACAAACTATTGATACTTGTTCTACTTTGTGCATCTGACTTTCTGTGAGTATTAGGGAATTGAACCCAGGCTGGTTTTATGTGAGTACTAGGGAACTGAATCCAGGACATCAGGCTTTGCAAACAAGCTCCTTTAACTGCTGAGCCCTCTCTCTAGCCCCATACGTTTATGATTTCTTAATTGAGATAAATTACATGTTCTATATTGGGTTTTTGTGAAGATTCAGCATTCTGCTTCTAATGCTGTATGAACACTAAAGAGTTTATCCTTGTGTGTGTTGACAGCTTACTCTTGGCTCACTGTCCATAGTTTAGAGAGCTCTCAGAGGTCTCTTTCATCAGGCACCCTTCCATTTCAATCATTAGTCAGTATGTTCACTGCAAAGATTTACAGCAGGGCCTATCAGTTGATAATTATGGGTGGTGGGGCTAGAGACAAATGCTGAGTGGAGAGGCAACCTATGATTTTGATATTTCCTTAAATTTCATCTTCTTACTTCCCTTGGATGAGAACCACTGGTGATTGGTGACATGATTCCATCTTTTCTGCAGTTAAGTTGCATTGACGTTGTGGGCTGGAGGAAGCAAGATGGTTGAGAGTCCCTGCTGTGTAAAATAAATAGTTGTGTTCTGGAAACTTCTCCAGCAAGATTCAGATGGTAACCTGAGATCAATGGCTTCATGGTGGCTTTCTACTATTTTGGAAACAGTGAGCTCATGGCCTAGAGTCACTGTGGATTAAGAAACACTCAAATGTCTGAGGTTACAACTACCAAAAGTCAAATAAGTAACTTTAGTTGAGGGCCTGGAACAGAACTAGGCTGGGCCACTGTTTCCTTCTGAGCTTCCTCTCAAAAGGTCTTAGCACTGTGTTTCCATCAGGATTTTTAGTTAGGTACAGTGACAGTTTGTACTGATTACAGATTTATTTTTAGAAGACAACCTAATGACCTTTTATGAATAGTGGGTCTAAAGAGACTATAAACATCTCCAAGTCAAGCATATATGCCTAGCATTAGGTTAAATTAAGAAGTGACACAATGAGTAAGCTGACTCCATGATCTATGTGTTTTTGATTATTGTACTATTACATAGAGCATAATTTTATAAAGCTTAAACAAACTTATCTTTGACAAAAAGGCAAACACTTGGAATATTAAGTTTTAAGTTTTTTTTTTTTTTTTTTTGGAGAGAGACACAGAGAGAGAGACAGAGAGAGAGAGAGAAGGAGAGGGATATAGATAGATGGGAGAGCCAACTGTCTCTCAGCTGTTGCGAACGAAATCCATATGTGTGCGCCCTCTTGTGGTCAAGTGGGGCGTTGCGCCCTTGTGTCACTGCATCTGGCTAAACGTGGGACCTGGAGATTGGAACCCGTGTTCTTAGGTTTAGGAGGCAGGTGCGTTAATCACTAAGCCATCTCTCCAGCCCTATTAAGTTTTTTTTTTAAAGATGAGGAATAGAAGTCATTTTTCCAAACTTGTCTAAAGTTGCTTACTGGTCAGTTCTTTCTTAAATTTATTTAAACATGTCAATTTGGCATGTTTAGTAGCAATTAATAAGATTGCTATAATGATAATCTTGGAATTTTCTCTTCCTTTGTGTCTTTTTGAAAAGGTTCTGGGCTAATCATTTACATGACTGTTCAAAGATTTTGGCTGGTGCTTCCTCAGATAATGAGTAGGCTGGATTTAAGCAATTTCATTGTAGACTTTTTAAGGGTTACATGATTCTATTTAGAATGGCATTACTTGCACTATTTTGAAGCTATTAATATGTTAGTCTAACCACTATGATGAGTAATATTTTTCTAATTGGAAATGAAATTTTGATTTTGCTTAGTTTAGTCCTAAATATTCCTTATCTTAGGAGTTCTGTTAACTTCTGGTTGCAGTTTTCTCTTTCTTTTTGGCATTGTTTTCATAAGCCTTTATTTATAGCAAGTAAGTGGTACTCTTTAGTACCCATTGAACAGCTACTGTGAATGAATTACTAGTTTTTACATGTTTATTTATGTTTTTACTGTCATATATTCCTTGTACAGTGATGGATTCCACAGAAACAATCTCTTTCAAGTATATCAGGCACTTTGACCCTGTTCACTGTCTAGTGTCTCTCACCTTAACTCTTCTCCCTCTTCACCTTACTTCTAGTCTCCACCTTTCCCTTAGTCTCCCTTCTGCTTTCCTGCCACCATATGTGGGTGTTTATAGCTTTATATATCTACAAAGATTTCTGGGGCCTGAAGAAGAGAGAAACTATGACATATCTTTCTATATCGGACTTACTTTGCTTAATTTGATGATTTCTAGGTAGATTTTATTTCTCACTTTAGGCAATTTTTTTCTTGCATTTCATTCATTTTTGTGTGCATGTGTGTGTGGTACATGTTCATGAATTTTTTTACAAGCACACATATGCAGTTGGAGTCTAGATGTTGATAATCAGGGTATCTTCCTCAATTGATTTCCACTCTATTCTTTGAGACAGGAACTCTGCTGAACTTAGAACTCACCAGTATTGTTACACAGGCTAGCTATGAGCCCCAAGGATGTTACACATGCTTACCACTATGCCTGGGTTTTACATGGGACTCTGAGGATTTAAACTCAGGCTTTCATGCTTGCTCAGCCAACACTTTACCAGCAGAGCCATCTCCCAAGTTTAAAATATTAAAGGTTGATTTTTGGCCACAATTCTGGTAGATTTAATCCATGGCTGACTGTTGCATTGTTGTCAGGCCTGATCTAAAGTTGCACAGTGAGGCAGGCAGCACCCAGAGGAGCTATGATCTCACTGAATGGCCAGGAGGAAAAACAATAGAGGAAGACAAGTCTTCAAGTACATGCCCAAAGTGACCTCAAAACCCCCTCAAGGCTCAACCTCCCCCAAATTTCTACTACTTCCAAACAGCCTTTAAAGCACTCATGTATCAACTTCACAAAAATTTGTGTTTTTCTTTCTATGCGGGACTTTATTCTAAGCCTTCAAAGCAATTTCAAATAGATGAATAAGAAGTAAGGCATCTATTTCCATAGAGCTTAGAAATATGTAAGATACATACATACATACATACATACATACATACATACATACATACATACATACTAAATAAAAATCAGGCAGGAGGCTTGATGGGTACTTATCCCCAGAAGGTCAAAATAATACTAATGGGGCTTGAGAAATGGCTTAGCAGTTATGGTGCTTGCCTGCGAAGCCTAAGGACTCAGGTTTGATTCCCCAGTATCCATGCAAAACAGATGCACAAGGTGGCATATGCATCTGGACTTCATCTGCAGTGGCTGGAGGCCCTGGAATGCCCATTCTCTCTCTCTCTCTGCCTCTTTCTCACTCTCTCAAGTAAATAAATAAATGAAAATAATACTTATGTATACTCAAAGGAGAGATCTTTGCACTACATTTTTAAAACTGGATACAATCCAAGATATCCTAGGCCCCATGCTTTTATTTTAAAGATAAGCGAAACAAGATTAATATTTTAAGCTATCATAGGTATTCTGTCACAGTAATGGAAACCTAGGACAGTGAATTTTCTCCCAAGGCAGTCCATTTCAATCTAAAAGACTATAAAATAACTTAAGTTGTCACTGCATTTTGTTTGTGCAATAAAATTTAAGAACTGGAATTTGAATTTATTAGTGTTTTAAACTCATGAGTTAATGTCATGTAATGTTTATTTTCTAAAGGTGAAGATGCTGATTATAATAAAAATATGTTGATAGTGCTCTCTGTGCCAACAATACTGCTCTCTTCTGCTCAGCATAAACCACACTGACTAGGCAAGTCCATGAAGTGTGCTCCTGAATAAACATGTAACCTTCTTCCTCTGGTTAAGAGGATAAAATGGTGGAATCTTTGTCAGTTGGCATCCTTGGGAAATAACAGTGAGCAGAATTCCTCCCTGAGCCTCCACTACCAGGCCTCAGGTAGAAATAGTGGTGCAGGCAGCATGAAGAATAATTGTGTATTTAGCATGCAAAAACAGACTACATTTGAACTTTATTTACTTTTTTATTTTTTCATTTTTTGAGCTAGGGTCTCACTGTAGCTCAGGCTGACCTGGAAGTCCCTCTGTAGTCTCAGGGTGCCCTTGAACTTACGGCAATCCTCCTACCTCTGCCTCCCGAGTGCTGGGATTAAAGGTATGCACCACCATGCCCGGCAACTTTTTCTACTTTCTTTTTGGAGAGAGAAAGAGATAGAGAGAGGGAGAGGAAGACAGATAGAGATGGGAGTGCCAGCAGCCTCTCAGCTGCTGTGAACAAACTCCAGATGCGTGCACCCCCTTGTGGGCAAGTGCAGCATTGCACCCTTGCCTTACTTGGCATCTGGCTAAATGTGGGACCTGGAGATTGGAACCAATGTTCTTAGGCTTAGCAGGCAGGCACCCTAACTGCTAAGCCATCTCTCCAGCCCAACTTTCTCTACTTTTAACTATAGAGTTTTTCAACATTTCTTCCCCTTAAAGGAAAATATAGTACACAGACTAAAAAATGCTAAGAAAATCTCTTTGAAACCTTTCTGCATGCCAGCTGTGGCTTTTTGAAGAAGCAGGCTCTAGTCTAGGCATAAGCATTCAAACAGCAGCTTTAGCAGTTGGTAGCCTATGACTAAGCTAGGTATTTATTATCTTTGTGACTCATTTTATCATCTGATGAATGGAGATGGTTATCCTAAATGTTAGGGCATATGTATTAATCTCTGTGAAATGGTTAGAACAGTATCTTCACAAGATGGTAAGTATTGCCTACTCCAGGTAGACAAGCAAAGAGATTTCCTTCTATATGTAAAATGTTTCTGATAGGAAGATTCTGCTATTATTGGGGAAGTTCATTGGCATTTCTCATTTATCTTACTGTATGTCGTTTAGCTTCTGTTTTTGAACAACATTTCATCTCCTATTCCTTTCTCCTTGTCATATTCTCATTGGTCATGATTGTATTGAATCATGTGTGCATGTTTTCAACTTATTCTCATTGGCCTATGAGATTAATTACCTATAAACTATTCATGTGGGGCTGGACAGATGGCTTAGTGGTTAAGGTGCTTGTCAGCAAAGCCAAAAGGACCCAGGTTTGATTCTCCAGGACCCACGTAAACCAGATGCACAAGGTGATGCATGCTTCTACAGTTCATTTGCAGTGGCTGAAGGCCCCTGGTGTGCCATTCTCTCTTTCTCTATCTGCCTCCTCTCTCTCTTTCTCTCTCTCTCTCTCAAATGGATAAAATAAAAACATGTTTTAAAAAAGCTATTACTGTGACGAATTCCCTTAATACTATTACAGATCTGTAATATTGATATATGGTCCTAAAATTGTAAATTTTATTTTTGACCAAAAGCCCATGATATAGGTGAGACATTAGTTAGGATACCAATACTTAGGTAAACAAACATTTATTAGTGTGATCAACACTGAGTTGGTGCTTCTGGAAATAATAAAGAATTTGCAGTACATTTAAGAATTATGAATTTTAAACATGAAATGAAGACTCATACACATAGATTAGAAACCTATAATTATTATAGAAGTAGCACAGAAATCTTGAGAAGGGAATATTAGGCTAAGTAAAACTTTAAGAAAGAGACAATATAGATATCCCACATAATCTATTTAAATTTAGATTAATTCACACCACTTCTATGGCATGAAAAGCTATAGGAATTTAAGCCACAGTTGCATAGCAGAGCACAGATTAATAAATGTTTATGAGTCTCCAGTGTTGATTTCCATGAGCTGCTAAGAATGGGTATAATATGTCTGGGCAACCTTTGAGGTAGAGATTGCTGAGGAGAAGAAGTCGTGATGTTAAGTTTAGGTGGAGTAGTGGGATCACATAAGAGAGCATGTTGGCAGGGGTGTGAATCATTATTCACAGTGGGGCTTGGAAGAATGAGTTTGCTGCTCCTTTGTTGACATGGCTGATAGTTAACTGTAGAAATGTGCAGCTTTCCAGAAGACATTGGTGGCCCCTGGGTTACAAAGGAGACATTCCCATTGGTATGATATTTTGGGGGACTTAATTGTGCTTTAAAGTCCTAAAATGGCAGTATAATGAGAAACATCTTTACATGTCTTGCCCTTTCATATGTGAATTTATATTCCACATTGAAAGTTGAGAAACTAATTACTGCAGTCTTGCATCAAAAATGGGACTTCAAGCTCCCTCTTGATTGATGATTGGCAATAACAAAACTTGAATATTTGTATTCTGAGAGCATTATTCCAACATTTTTAGAAGACAGAGCAAGTGGTGTGTCAAGAAGAGGCATCCAGGCAGGTGGTGAATGGTAGGGTAGCTGTATGGACCTTGGAGAGGGTGGTTGTGTACACAGACAGGCCTTGGCAAGTAGACACTTGAAATGGTGATTCAGAGCTTCTGATTTTAAGTAAAAGACAAAACAACAACAACAAAGAACTTCCCAAGGATAAGACTTGAGGAGAGATATCTACCATTGAGACTGGGCCAGCTATTCTGCATTGGGACAGTAAGATGAATGCCCACTCTTTTGAAGGGAGGGGGCTTGAAAGAAGAATGCTGAATAGACATCTTATTCAAACTTGACTTTGTTTTCCTCTGGATTAAAAAATTTGGTACTATGGAAATCTAACAAATGCAGGAAAAGAGGGTCATTGGATTCGCAATGTGTGTGTGTGTGTGTGTTTTTTAGATGGCCCCTAAGTAATGTGGAGCAAAGTTATAGTCCCTGGCTTAGATTAGATTTTTTTTTTTCCTGGGCTAGAAGTATCCTAGCTGGAAGGGTAGGAATTGGACCCCAAGGGATTTTGCCACTGTTCCTGAATGTCATGCGTGGAGTTTCAGGACTTAGGTTTGTCCTGCTGGTTTTGGACCTTGCATTCATCCTTGCAATGCCTCCTTTTGCAGTGGGATGTTTACTCTATGCCATTATGTGCTGAAAATATTTAATTTCTGTTTTGATTTTACAGGCTTGCAGTTAAGAGACTACTTCAGATGAGACTTTGTTGGGATTGATAAAACATTATAGGGACTTTAAAAGTTGGAACAAGTGTATTTTAGACCATGAGATGGTCTTGAGTTTATGGGGGCCAGGGGTGGAATGTAGTGGTTTGAATTAGATGTTTTGAATGCTTGGTTCTCAGCTGGTGACAATTTGAGAGATGAAGACTTTCTGGAGGAGGCATATTTTGGGGGGCAGTTTTAGTGCTCAGCAAACTCTCTTGCTGCTTTCTGCCATTTTTTGTGACAAGACATGATGTCCAGCCTCTGCTTTACCATCTATTTCTTGTCATAATGAAATTTACCTTTGAGACCTTAAACCAAATAAACCCTTTCCTCCAATCTGCTGCTTTTGGTTAGGTGGTTTGTCCCAGCAACAGAAGGTAACTACAACAGATAACAAGCTTCAAGACTGCATCAGCCCTGTCAGCCCTGTCAGCCCTGCCTGTCCATGTGAGTTCTGGTTTTGCCCACACTCTAGGCAAGAAGTGCTAGATGAATACTGATGAGAAGTGCAGTGGTCTGGAACTTTTGAGTGGGTGTTAAGAACAGCTTCAGCTCAAGTCACAATACTTTGTTCCCATGGTGTAGCTACTAATTATTCACTCTGACTGCTTCAGTTCTGAGAGCAGACAGGGGGTCAAATGTTGGAAAATTTCTAGAAATATCTATGGATGAATATTAGTTCCCATCTACTTACAGTTTTCTTTTCTTTTTTTTTTTTTTTTTTTTTTTTTTTTTGCAAGGCAGGGTCTCACTCTGGCCCAGGCTGACCTGGAATTAACTATGTAGTTTCAGGGTGGCCTCGAACTCACAGTAATCCTCCTACCTCTGCCTCCCGAGTGCTGGGATTAAAGGCGTGCGCCACCACGCCTGGCCTCAGTTTTCTTTCTTGCAGTTCTAAACTGGTTCTGTCCTTTGATTACAGGGCTGTCAATGAACCAGTGTCCTTAGTTATTCTTCAGGGAACAAGGCCAAAGCAACTCAGCTTCTCAGTGACCATTTGATTGAGATGAAGTGGTCCTGAGATGAGAACAACATTGTGCTCTACCTCTTTCACTTATGAACTGCTCCACTTCATTATCTACAAGTCTCTTTCTGGCCATGAACTTTGAACTTATCAGAAAACCATCCCTGTTTGTAGATTAAAAGTGGAGTTCTTCACTGTAATGTTATTCAGGTCCTTTCTGAATAAGGCACTCAAATGAATGAGTGAATGAATGAAAGCATGCTAAACTTATGACTGAGTTGACTGAGTGCTAATAACAACAGGGTGATATTGATTTATACCAGGCATCAATGGTAGAATTTCTGCAGTGCCCCCTTTTTTAACTAGAAAAATTAAAAAATTTAATTTCACACACGAAAAAGTGGAAGTAAAGTGATAATTATAGTAAAATTATCTAAGGCTTATATAATACTTTCCTTAAGTTTTAGTTTTTTAAAAAAATGTTAATTTATTTGAGTGTGTATGTGCACTTGTGTGTGTTTGTGTATGCGTATGGATGTGCCAGTGTTTCTTGCCTCTACAATGGAACCCTAGATACATGTACCACTTTGTGTATCTGTCTCTGCATGGGTACTGGAGAACTGAACCTGGGCTGACAGGCTTTGTAAGCAAAAACCTTTAACCACTGAGTCATCTCCACAGCCTAAATTCTAGATTTCAATAATAAATTTTCTAAATTTTAAATAGGTAAGAAAGAATAAATATTTCTTAAAAACCTTACCTTAAAAATCAGGAAAAGCAATTAATTTCTCTTTCTCCTGGAGCCCTTAAAAGAAGGCCTGAGGCAGTAATTTCTTGCTCTAGCACTCTAGCTTGAGTAGCTACAGTGGCCCTTTTTACTAGGTCTAACTATTTTTAATTTTCAGATGAAGACTGTGGATCATAAAAGCCACACGGGTATGAATTGATGGTGATGACATTAGAACCATGGTTCCAGTGGAGCCAAAGCTATGCTGCTCACATAGCATGGTGTTAGTCTGAACCAGAATTCTTTCAACAGATAAGATGACAGGACAGGGGATTTATTAGGGTTTAAAATCACCCTCTTCAATAAACTCATTCTAGCTGAAAAGCACAGAATACAGAATAATGGGAAAGAATTGAGAAATAAGCTGGCTTGTAGGTTAATTCTAGAGGATAGGTGGTACCTGCATCTCCTTCTCACTTCTTAAGGACAGACATGCCTGACCTGGGTTTGCCCTGCATATGGGGAGCATAAATAAAAATGGCTTTGGGGGATTTTAGGGTCAGGGTTTATCCAAGCTCAAGGGACAGAAGGAGCCAAAAATTCAACTACTCTTGAAAAAACTGTACTATGTCTGCTTTATGTCTTTGGTAAGTGGATTAAGTCATGGCTGTAATGATACAGAATTCCTTCTGCAGTCTTCCAGTACTGTGCCACTCCTAACATGACTGAGAATGGACTTCTGCATAAAACTTTCATTTGATTGCTAATCCATCACATTTAATTTGATGGACATCTACATGTAGTGTACGAGAACGAGATGTTAATTATAATTCTAGATCATGGTATGTTTAGAGGAACATTCTTAACAGGATGATTTTCCACCAAGGGGATGCAAGTTAATTCTTGATGCGTAAAAGATCTTACTCTTTTAATATGTAAAGAACAGGTACAAGAATAGTACATAGTTATACTTATGTCTATAATACAATGTGGAATAGGAGACGACAGAGAAAATATTGTACAAGCTTCCTTAGAGATATTATGGTAAAAAGAACTTGAGAAACATTGGTCTAAAGTCTCAGCTACTAGGAGAAACCTCCACTTATAATAGTTAGAAGGAAGACATGAAAGATGTGGAGAGGAGGACTGCACATCAGAAATAAAAAAGGAATTGTTTTTCTGTTGTTGATTCTGTTTACATAAATAAAAAAATAAAGCCGGGCGTGGTGGCGCACGCCTTTAATCCCAGCACTCGGGAGGCAGAGGTAGGAGGATCGCCGAGAGTTCGAGGCCACCCTGAGACTACATAGTGAATTCCAGGTCAGCCTGGACCAGAGTGAGACCCTACCTTGAAAAACCAAAAAAAATAAATAAATAAAAAAAAATAAATTGGATAAGTTCATTGCTTTAACACAGAAGGTGTCGTTCCCACAGCCTTACATATAGCACAGTCCCAACTTCTACTCCTGCTACAAGTTGCTGTCGGAATCACAGTCAAATTACTTGCTTTTACGTTTACTCCATATTACAAAAAGACTAGATGAGGAAGAAGCTCTCTGGTTCTTTTTGGCCTGAATTTTGACCTGAATTCTCTAGAATACATCAATCATTCTCACACTTTAACTGCATCAGAATCATCTGGAAGCTTTGTAGGAGGCTTGAATTGCTTGCTGGTCCCTATCCTCACAGTTGTAGGAGGCCCATAAGAGGCCCCAGTAATATTTTTTTCTGTCCCATTTGCCATCATGGTAGTATTTTTTTCTTTTAAAAATGATTTTAATTTATAATTAGTCACTCATATTAATAGATTTAATGGATGTCTCTGTGATAAGATGCCCTCCTCCCCCGGTCAATGGGCTCCTTATCTGGTGGGCCATGAGAATTACTGGACAGGTTAAAGAAAATGTGTACTTCTGGGATAATCTCTTCAGAACCTGGATCAATAGTTTAGAGGAATACTCAGGTTGAACGTTTTTCATAGCATTTGAGATAATTCTCATCAGCATTTCTGTAGGACTATCTCTTCCATAGGCTCTTATCACAACTCTATTCTGGCAGTGGAGACCAACTGCCCTTTGGTTTTTCATTTATAAAATAAGTTTTCTTGGCAAGGTATTGTTCCCAGTGGGTGATGACTTTTGAAATTTCATTTATTAACATTCTAATTCTTACAAAATGAATGTTGATTGTGTTCTCTAGATTTTAAGGAAAAGAGCAGCTCTCTCTTTGGGGGTTGATTTATGAAATTATACTGTGCAGAGATAGGATATTAATTAGATTGCTTATGAGGAAAAATTTAAAAATTAAACCTGGATTCTGTATTTAACTGTTAAAATAAATTAAGCAGTGGAACTCCAAGAAATGTCTACTATTTTCCTAGTCAATGGACCTGTCTAACTGTAACTTCTTCCCACAGAAATTTTAGCAATCTCCAAGTAGACTTTAAAAAAAAAATCTCTAAAGTATTTTCTAATCTATCTGATCAGGATATTTAGCAAATCCAGCTATGGAGAAACACAATGGTTTGTTTTTTTCTATCATAGGGAATAATCAGAGATAATAGTGTGCCAGCTCAGTGATACCAGGTCAGCTAATTCCTTTTGCCTAGGAACTTGAAGACTGGTAAATCATGTGATTCAAGGTCCACATAATAATGGCTCTGGAATTACTTGCACATCCTCAAGGTATTAACCCAACAACTGGGAAGGATGTTGTGTTGGTCTTAGTTATGAACCTGACTAGGATTTAGAATCACTTTGGAGCCACACCTCAGGTGTGTTCTGTTGAGGGCATTTTCAGACAGAATTAACTGAGGACAGAAAACCCACCTTCAAAGTGGGTAGCACCTTGCAGTGGGGCAGCCTAGACATAAAGAAGTCTAAGGAAAGAAAAACAGCATGTAGCTTCCTGCTTTTGCTTCTATTGCCATCAGCGGTTGACCTTAGACTCCAGCTTCTTTGGCCTTTGAATATAGACTGAACACAAGCAACAACTCCCCATGGAGGTACAGGCCTTCAGTACCAGACTGGGACAGCTAAGGCATTTAGCTTTGTAGACCGAGCAGCTACTAGCTTTCAGCCTCTCCTGTGTAGAGATGAATGTGTGTGTGTGTGTGTGTGTGTGTGTGTGTGTGTGTGTGTTTTATTGCCTATTAGTGTTTAGTAAACATTCAGGTGGTGGTATTTTCATCAAAAATAATTATTTCAAAAGAGGTACACAATGTAAATATCATTAGTGTCAAGCAGAGAACCATTTTTCAGTGATATGTATATATTTTTTTTTCTTGGATACAGTCAGAGAGAGAGAGAGAGAGCAAATGGGTGTGCCAGCAGCCTCTCAGCCCCCGTGAATGAACTCCAGATGCGTGTGCCCCCTTGTGGGCAAGTGTGGCATTGCTCCCTTGCGTCACTTTGTGGGACTTGGAGATAGAACAGGTGTTCTTAGGCTTAGCAGGCAGGCACCTTAAACACTAAGTCATTTCTCCAGCCTAACTTTTGGTTCTTTTTATTTAAAGAACTCTGCCTAATACAGATGTTTATCAAAATTCACAGGTGCATACTTGGTTAATTATTATTTTTTAAATGTGTGAAATATGTGCTGCCAAGCTTCACTTTGGAATCAAGACTTGCAACTCCTCAATGAACAAATGATTCCATTGTAAAGTTTGGGGCATGGAAAACTCTGAGGAATCTTTGGCATCACAGCAAGCTTTTACTCATTTTATAGACTACTGTCTACCTTGTTTTGTCTTTCATATCACTGCTGATGAGTTTTTCTACCTGATGTCTTAAACTTTTCCAGTCTCCAACATCTAGGAAGTAGACATGCTCATGAGGGTCTTTAGGTCTAGTCTAGCCACTAAGTTACACCCCCTTTAACCTTTGTCATAGTGACACCTTGGAAGAAATGATACATGGAAGTTTGCTCACATACGTAAGATATCCATTTATTTAATGTTGTGCATAGATATAAATCATGATCAAAGGTAATGATTCATAAAATTTTCTTTCAGTTTTTTTTTTTTTTTTTTGGTTTTTCTAGGTAGGGTCTTGGTCTAGCTCAGGCTGACATGGAATTCACTATGTCATCTCAGGGTGGCCTTAAACTCATGGCAATCCTCCTATCTCTGCCTCCCAAATGCTGGAATTAAAGGTGTGCACCACCATGTCTGGCTCTTTCAGTTTTTTGATTGCAAGATGCCAGATGGTTCCACTATTAAGCTGTGACAGCCTTATAGGTCCCATGCTTTGAGGCTCTGAACAAAAACATGATGTTCTTCACTCTGATCTCTAGGAGAAAAAGTCAGAGTATGTGTAGATAGAGAATAAAGGAGACTAGGTGGAAATGCACTACTTGTGAAGAAACTGTCTTACAAAAGATAAAACTGAAATAGATGAGCTTAGGAGAGGAGTAGGTATGAGTCAAAAACTTTCCACCAATATACTATGAAACTTCTACTTTTTTTTTTTCAGTCTGCTTTATGTTGTCAGAGCTCTTTGAGGAGCTGTGCAGGATTCCTGCAGATTTAATACTGAGACGTTGATACTGAAAAGTTTGTTGGTCAGTTTGAACCTACTCTCATTAGGTTCAATGAATGCATTTGGTTTTTAGGAAATGAAAGCAGGTAAGCATTACCTAGGAGAGTAGGGAAATTATGATAGTCATATGTCTTCATGTCTGTTGATGTTGATTAAAGTCTATCTTATAGTAGAGAATGTCAGGGACTTCAAATAAGTGTTCTGTTGCCTATGAGTGTTCAATAAACACTCCAGTCATATTTTGATCACAAATGATTATTTCAAAAAGATGTGTGATAGAAATGGTCATTGGTTTCAAACAGATACCCATTTTTCACTAATTATATTTTCTTGTACGTATATGATAGGCATCAGGCACAAATTTCTTGGGCTCAATAACTACAAAGGACCTTTGATAAATGCTTCAGTCTTTACCCTCAAAAGTTTGTTTTAGTGGGAAAAGAGAACATAGGCAAATCACTATCCTGAGAGACTCACAAAATGGCTAATTTGACTCACTCTTTAAATTAGACAGGATGTTAGATCTTTATCTTTTGATGGCAGACAGGGGACCAAACATTGAAGAAAAGGATAGAAAATAAACACTTAATTTTCTTGATGAGGTTATATCAATAGTAACAGTGAACTTTATCCTGGAAGTCAGAAACGTTTACCTAAATGGACCCAACAAATGCCAATGATTTTTTTTATTAGCACTCTTGTGCTCCTCCATATTATTTCTTTCACACTATTACATATCTTTCCTGTGCCAATAGCTCTGTTTGGAGTTAGCAAAACCTCATTTAATGCTACCATAAGTCATATGTGTTTCCCAAACATAGCTAGATACACAGGGTAAGAGGATATCATAAAATTAAATTACAGTTGTAACTATTGCTTGGTATGATCAAAACTCTCACACAACAGCAATTAGTTTTATGTAATTACTACTTGAAAACTGTATAATTGAGTGTTTTCCAGTAGAGTCACCTTGCCTTTATGCTGAGTATTCAATTGGATGAACCAGAAAGGGAAGGGCACTCATGGTAGAATTAAGAACTGTAGCAGTATGGCAGTCTAAATTGTAGTATTGAAGGCTATGAAATATTTAATCAAGTTATAATATCTTTTAAATTAAATACAGTAAGAGAAAAAGTTTTCATTTTGAGATTACTGACAGATAAACCTCCTTCTGCTTGGAATTGAATTAGTCTTCTCACTTGGAAACATGGAAAGACCAAATTGTGAGATTGCTGAGGAAACTGTCTAGGCAGGAGTGTTCAGGGTTATTACAAGGTAGTTGACCCCGAGGCTCTGGAGTTGGGACTTTTGGCTTTGAAATAGTTGGGCCACTATTTGCTTAACAGATTACATCCTCCTTGAACTTTAGTTTCATTATCAACAAAACAGGAATAATAAAAATACCTACTTGGGAGGGTAGCAATGACTTATAACCTAGTATATGTAAAGTGCTTAGCATTGTATCTAGTATTTGGCAAAGGTTCACATAAATGCTTACTTTTACCATGTTTAGTTTGAGGTTGTAGTGGAGCATACCACTATCTTCGCTTTCCTAGAGCCTTCCAAACTCAGTGTTTTAACTTTTTTTTTTAAATCAAAGATTAATTACATTTGCCGTTGGTGGCCAATTTAAACTTTACCCTTCTCCTCTTTCCAGAGATGGATATGGAGTTGAAAATCTCAACCCTCTAGTCATGCTTTGTTCTTTCAGTTCTTTCAGAGACCAGTACTGAAGCTACCTAGAGCTTACAAGCCTCTAGTCATCTCATTGGCATACAAAAGACATTCATTGCTCCAGAGTTCCAATGACTATTTATCAGGGACCCAGATGATGACCACATATTTGAGACCATATGTACAATTCAAAATATTATAGTTAAAAAATATTTGTGTTTCAGGCAAGTATAGAGTGAGACTTGTTAGAAAGGCAGAAATTCTAGTAAGGAATGGTTGGCAGATGGATTGAGTAAAATTCTAGTAATGTAGGGAAAATTCCAAATGATTTATGGAATTACATAGTCAGTGACTCTAGTTACTCATTTTTCTGCTTTAAAAGTGTTTCTGCTGGCTTTACAACATATATTGCTTTTTAATATAATCACCTTTGTGAATTAATCTCTGCCCTTCTGTTGTGAAAGGAAACTTTAGCCAAGGTCTCCAAGGAAAACTTTGATGGACAATAAGGGAAGTATGAATCATGAGGAAGGGACCTGTGTGTTCTGGCCAGCCCTGAGGAAGCTAACATTGCAATAAATATGAGGTTTTGGGTAAGAAAAACAAAAACAAAAGCTGTAAGTCCACATTACATGAACAATTCTCAAGAGCTTTACAAGGACTCAATAGACCTTTGGGAGCTTGGTACTCTTATTTAAGGAGCTGTCAAGTGGCTTACACAGCAATCTCGTTCTGGTGGTGGTACTGTCAGCACAGTCAGATTGAGCATTAGGCCTTCAATATGACTTGGGGAAAGGGTATAGTTCAGCCCTATAACATTGTACTTTCAGGACAGATTTAGCTACATGTTGTGGTCACTGGGTCACCAGACCCCACCTACATTCCCCTCCATTTCCTTTAATTGGCTCTGTGTGCCTCAGCTTCTTCTACAGGTTTTGCTTTTTTTGCAGCACTTTAATGAGTTTGAGTTTCCCCAGAAGCCACTGCCATCTGTGAAAAGGAGTATCTCTGATCAAAGGTGAGAGAAGAACTACTTTATGAACATAATGAGTATTTAGAGGGCAATTTCATTGGCACAACATACCCATTCAGCCAAACAACAGTAGTAGCTTCTTCTGTAGGGTCTATGGCCTTCTAATCCATAGACTTTTGACCAGGCTTTTAGCATAAAGCATGAATTCCCTCCTATGGAGTGGGTCTCAAATCCAAGCAGGAAGCAGTTGCTTACCCCCATAACAGGCATGCCACTATTGCACTGATGGGCTCATCTTGCCTGGCTGACTAGTTGTATAGTTTTTAGGGTCCATGGCTACTTAAGACTGTTGATGTTTATTCCCCTAGAATCACTTTCTAGCACTTTGACAGCTGCCAGCAGAAAGAAATCTTCCACCTTGATTTCTCACTGTCTAGCAGCCAACATATGTGATGTATTCAGCAATAGGGTCTTACATTTTAGTTCTGGTGAGACATCAAGAGCATTAGCAATAGCTGTATTTTAAAATTATCTAACAAAGAAATAGACTTCCATATGACTAACATATATTCTTTAGCTTTGGTTATACCTCCTCTTACCCATTCTTCTTCTATCTCCCTCCTGTGATCCCCCCTTAGACTTTTCTGCCTCTTAATATTTGTTTCTCTACTTATATATCTGCTATTCCTTTCCCTTAAGCCCTTCACCTCCCCCTCTCATGACCACTTTCTAGCTTTTTGGCCTCTGCTATGGACTTTTACTCCACCTCATGAATCTAACAATTCAGTGCTAGGAACTGAGAGAGAGAACATGTTACAATTATTTGTCTTTGGGTATATGGGTTGCCTCACTTAGTATAACATTTTCCAGCACATTTAATTTTTCTTTACAAATGAATAAAATTCCATTGCATATATGTACCACATCTTCACTATCCATTTATCAGTTGATGGACATCTTGGTTGATTCTGCTTCCTAGGTATTGTTAATAGAGAAGTAGTGTACATGGATAAGCAAGGATCTCTATAGTAAAGTATAGATTCCTTAGGGTATATGCCCAGGAGTGGTACATATGTTATGTCTATTTTTAACTTTTTGAGAAACCTCCACAGTGGTTACTCTTTCGCCACATCCTTACAACATTTGGCATCATTTTATTTATTTATTTACTTACTTATTTATTATTTATTTTTGAGGCAAGCCAAACAGACTGGCCTTTTATGCAAGAGAGAAAATTGGTATGCCAGGACCTTAGCCACTGCAATAGAACTCCAGACATGTGCACCCCCTTGTGTGCATGTGCAACCTTGCACACTTCTGTCATTTTGTGTATCTGTCTTATGTGGGACCTGGTGAGTCAAACATGAGTCCTTAGGCTTCACAGGCAAGCACCTTAACCTCTAAGCCATCTCTACGTCCCTGGTATCATTTTATATTTTGGTGATATTCCTCACCACATTGAGATGGTATAGAACTTGCTGTGATAAAACATGGGCCAGAAACAGCTTATGGGAGGAAAGTGTTCATTACAGTTCATTACAGTTTTGAGCAGAAGTTATCATGGTGGAGAAAAGACTGGCTCACATCTTCATACAACCACTACACATGTGTGCACATGCGTGTGTGTGTGTGTGCACACACACACAGAAAGAGAGAGGTGTGAGCTAGCTCTGAACACCCAATGGGCTAAACTAATAAACTTAAAGGTCCACCTCCATTACACACCACCCCTAGCAAGGTTCCATCACCCAAAGGCTCCACCAGCTGGGGTCTAAATAGGGAGCTTAGTTATAAACACTTGAGGATATAGGGGACATTTTACATTCAAACTACCAAAGATAAAAAATCTCAATGTAGTTTAATTTCCATTTCCCTGATTGTTAAAGACGTTGTACAGGCAATTTACCTTTCTTATTTGGGATCTCTCTGTTCAGTTCCTTGACCCATTTTTATGATTGGGTTTTTTTTTTTTTTTTTCATTGCTTAGTATTTTGAGTTCTTTATATATTCTAGGTATAAATCCTCTGTCAGATATGTAGCTGGAAAATATTTTAGTCCATTCTGTGATTGTGTATGTACCTTAAAGAAAACTCAGCTCACAGTTCCTTAGATGTCCAATAGCATTTTGGTTTCATGAGGTCTCATATGTTGATAGTTGACCCAATTTCTGGGCTACTTGGGGTCTTATCAGAATGTCCCTCCCTGTATATTAAGGTATCTTGGTATTTTTCCTGTGTTTTTTTTCCAGGGTTCTACTCTTATTTTATTAAAAAAACATTTTCAATCCCATTGGCCTGAAGTTCTTCTTCTTCCTATATACCAGTAATTCAAACATTAGGTCTTTATAAGGAGTGTCATGTTTCTTTCAAGTTCTCTCCATTTTTTTAACTTCTAATTGGTTTTGACTAATTAATCCAATTCTCTTTTATCATCAAGGACTGCCATTCCATTTGATTTGTTCTATTTTTGAAGCTTTCTGTGGAGCTTCTTGTTTAATTCATGCTAGTTTTCATTTCCAGCTTTAGTTCAGTTTTGTTTTTACTCGAATTTCCATGTTTTTGTTGAGTTCCTCAGGATTTCTATCTCTTTATTGAGTTCCATTTTCACAGTCTGGTTAGACTTCCTCATTTCATCCAGTTGTTTGATTGTGTCTTCTTTGAATTTATTCAGGGTTTTATTTATGCATTTCTTCTGTGTCATCTTTGAGTTCTTTGTTAATATTTATCAGCTCTTTTTCCAGAATTTCCTCTAGTAGGTTTCATGGGCATCCTGTGGTATGGATATGGTATTTCTTAGGGGAAACATATTGGTGTGTGTGTGTTCTGTTGAGACTTACCCATCTGCAGATAGTGTGTTGATCAGATCATCCTGGCAACTGTGAGTACTTGCAATGGTGCTTGGTATCTCTGTGGTCACTTGTCCTTTCTCCACTTTGTGGTGTTTGGAGTTGTCTTGGAGTACTTGGTGCTTGGTGGGTAGGTGAGGTAGTTTCAATTCAGTTGTATATGTGCTTGAATTTTCATGACTTTGCCCAAGTGGGAGGTGCTGGTGCCCATTCACATGATGTGGGATGGGAGAGGATTGCTGAAAGGAATCTGAGTGTTGAAACACAGGCAAGTCCCAGCCTTAATGCCTAGTCATTTGTGCCCACATGTTGGAGTTAGGATTCTTGGGAAGCTTCTGAGTGCTGGAACGTCATTCCTAGACCCAATCACTTGATGTCACTTGTGTGCACCCACAAGTGGCAAAAGGAAGAGATTCATGCTGGTTAGAAGATTGTCTGGATTATAAAGGTGGGTAATGTGGAATATCCGTGTGAGGAAATAACTCCTTCCAGTCCCAATCTCTTCTGGATCACAATGACAAGTGATACGGATACATGCTAGGTAGTCAGGTAAATGGGAGCCAATTAATGCTGGTCCCAAACCTGACCAGTTAACAATAACAGGTGATGTGATTATGTGCTAAGTAGAGAGGAGATGATTAAGGCTTTCCTTAAACTTGGCCAGGTCACAATCTCACACTTATATTTTTAATTATTTATTTTTGATAATTTCATACTTGTATAAAATATAGTTCAATTCCCCACTTATCCCCTCTCTTTCTCTTTTACCTCCCACTAAAACCTGTCTTCTTCCCATTATATCCCCACCCTTCTTCCATGTCTTGGTTATTTTATTTTATTTTGACCTATTGATTTAAATTAGGATTGCTTGAATGATCATGGATGGTAGGTTATTTAGCAGAGAATAGACAATCTTGCACTGCCTACCAACTAAAGGATCCCAACTCTTAGCAATCATCAGTTTCTACTATTTACTCTGGAAAGTGTAAGGTCTCATGGATACCGCTCTCATTTATGAAGAGATAGTGACAGGCTCAGTCATGTACAGGAAACTCCATCTGGTGTGCATTCATGAGTGTAGTAGATTTTTCATATCCAGAAGATCATGTTCCAGAGCCCTGTGCCTCATCCTCCTGCTTTTACACACTTTAGTTTTTTACATTTTTTTGAGGCAGACTGGCCTTTTTTAGTGTGTGTGTGTGTGTGTGTGTGTGTGTGTGTGTGTGACAGAAAGAGAGACAGAGAGAGAATTGGTGTGCCAGGGCCTGCAGCCACTGGAATCAAACTATAGACGTGTGCATCATCTTGTGTGCATGTGTGACCTTGCACACTTGCATCACCTTGTGTGTCTAGCTTATGTGGAACCTAGAGAGTCAAACATGGGTCCTTAGGCTTTGCAGGCAAGTACCTTATCCACTAATTAATCTCTCCAGCCCGCTTACACACTTTCTTTCCCCTCTTTTGAGAGTTTCGTTAAACCTTAGATGGTGTGTTTAGATGTCATGTTTAGAGCTGAGCACGAACTATTCTTGGAAACTTTGTATCTGTATAATTCTATATTCACCTCTAGCCTTTACCTAGAAAAACCTGTGTTTGAGACTGCAAGTATCACCAATCTAGGGAACAAACATAGATATTTTGAAGGTGGATTGATATGCTCTCCAATCTCAACTATAGTATTATGATTTCTGATGACTTGGCAAGTCCACAATCATTTTCTGGGTTGTTTTTGAGTTTGCTGTATATTCTAGGTATTAATTATATGTCTTATATATCACACACATATATTTTTAAGAGATGAGAAATTTATATTTGCTTGAGGCAGTGCATTCCATTCAAACAGTTTTATTAAGAAGCTGTTTATGGGAGCTGGAGAGATAGCTTAGCTGTTAAGGTATTTGCCCACAAAGCTTAAGGACCCAGGTTCAATTCCCTAGCACCCAAACAAGCCAGATGCAGAAGGTGGCACATGTATCTATAGTTGATTTGCAGTGGCTAGAGACTCTGGTGCTCCCATTCTCTCCCTCTCTCTGTCTGTCTCTCCCTTTCTCTCTATCTAAATAAATAAACTAAACATTTTTTTTAAAGTTGTTTCTCTATGTACATAAGGGAAACTTTTCTCTCATTTCTACTAGATCTAACTTGAAAAAGACACCAAGCAAACTTAAATATCCTTTCAAAGAAAATCACCAAATGTTTGTAGATTTTCCTTATTATCTACCTTTACAATTTTATTCTTCAAAGATAATTTGAGGCACATGATTTTCAGCATTTCCTCCTGTCTTTTCTCTTTCAAAGTTATTTGATTTGCCTATAATGGTCTTAACAAATCAGTTGCTGTATACTCTTTTTGTTCTGATTGAATTCCAGAATGTAAAGTTTCCTGCATAATTTCTATATAATGATTGATGGAAACTTTCCTGTTTGCAGAGAATATTTTCAGGGTTCACAGACCCTGCCTAAAATGGTGGCACATAATTTAAAATATCTAATGCTTTTTAGACATTGGATATCACATTTTATTTTAGCAGTATGTAATGGAAAGAATGATGCTACAAGGCTCCAGGTCTGACTCTTTTTCTCACTTTTTGCATGATTTTTGTTTCTCATCTCAAAAATAGGGGTTCCTGATAGGTGACAGTGATAGTGGGACAAGCATGAATGGTCATATGTCTATGAGAACATTTAGAAGACTCACTAAATTTTTCAGATATGATATGTGGTTATTTTTGTGATATGCATGTGTGTTAGCTTTTATTCTAACAAAAAATTCTGTTATTTAAGTAGATAACATAAGTGGAGGAGATGTTTATTTTGGCTCATGATTTTAGATATATTAGTTTATAGCCACTTGACCATCTCATTTTGGGACTCTGTGGCACAATACTTCATGGTAGAAGTAATTGACAGAGGAGGATTGGCACCTAATAGTTGCTGGAAATTAATTGCTTCCAATATCCCAAAGACATGCCCCCAATGACTTTTCTAGGCTCCACCTCCTAAAAGTTCCATCATCTCCAAAGAGTGGGTGACCTAGCTTTGGGGACATGGGTCTTTGGGAAACATTGAAGTTACAATCTGTTCCACCATAGAATAATCCATCTTGGAAAAGGGAAGTTTCCTTGTCCTTAATCCTCAAATTCTGATTACTTGCTTCACAGATCACAAATAAACTTTTTCCAAATGACAAATTTAAATATTGAATTCAAATGAAAGAAAAGTTCTGTTGAGTCTATCCTCCTCTGCTCTGTCCATGTCTCACTTAGAGTATTGAGCTCATTTCTGAACACCATGCTTTAACTTTTTGTTCTGGAGACTATTAAGAGAATGTACCAAGTTGGAAGCAACCTAAAAATCATGCTATGAGGATTAGAAAACTTTATACTCATAAAAAGGCCTTTATAAGTGTGGCAGTTTGAATAGATGGCCCCCCAATATATTCAGTGTTTTATTAATTTGTAGTTTGCATCTGCAGCCATGTGGCTGGAGGCAGTGTCACTGGGAGGATCTTAACATGTGGTGGTGTGTTTAGGATTTCAATCTAAAGATATACAAAGTGTGCCTAACTGGAGTTCCTGAAGTGTGCTGTGCTGTGCTGTGCTGTGTGGTTTTTGGCTTGTGGCTTCTCCCTGTATTTGGTCCTGTGAAAGCAGGCCAGCTTCTTTTGCCATTATGGAATTTCCCCCGAACTTGTAAGCTTCAATAAATATCCCTTCCTCCATAACTGTGCCTGTTTTGGAAGTTCATCTCAGTGAACCTGAAGCTGTCTGCTACAGAAGTTGGTACCCAGGAGTCGGGTGAGATAAACCTGGCCATGTGGATTTTCATCTTTTGGAACCTTTGTTTTGGAGGAATAGGCATGGACTTAGTTTTTGCAACCGAAGATCCCTTCTGGAGTGGTAAGCCAAGTTTTATGGACTATTCTGATGAGAGTTTGAGAATTCTAAGTGCAGACAGTATTGAACTTCAAGGCTTGGCTTATGAGCTTTCTAAGGGGAAGGAAAGAGTGCAGAGGACTTTGTTGGAACTGGGCTACTGGCATAAGGGATACCTGCGTTCAGCTACGCAGGCCCAGAGAGTTTGATCAAGGTTAAATTTCTAATGGACTGATATGGTTGGCTAAAGATATTTAACTGAGACATTTAAGATTTTAAGTTGCAAAATCTCAAGCAAGTTAAAATTAGAAGCATTGAGACTAGTCTTAGGTTACTGGAGCTGCTATTGTCAACACATTAGCAATCTTAAAGAAGGTGGCCCAACTGCTTTACATTAAAACGATGGCTAACATGCCTGAGGAAAGACTGTTAGAAATACAACTCTTTTGGAAAGAGTTGACTGGAAAAGGAACCTGCTTTTCAAGGTTATGATTTATTTTGTCCCTGAATTAAGAATATGACTGTGTCCTGCACACCTGGTATTAGTTTTGCAAGCATGAAAAATGTGTGGAGTGGTCTGTAAGCCACTGCTGAGATGTGGTATGAGGCAGGGTGTGATGCCCTGATAGGCTAGAGCCTTTGGAAGATGGACCATGGTTTGCATGGAGACCTGAAGACGTTTTGGATATACCAGGACCGTACAAAAAGGACTACCATGGAGTGCAATGTTGGCCTGGGATTGAAGTTTTCCCTGGATACTCTGCCCAGCTGGAGGGGTGGGACTGGGAAACCTGGAGACTGTCAGTCTCTGGTTATATTGAACTTGAACTGCAGAAGTTTGATGAATTGCTGAAGGTGGTTAAGTTTGCATTGTTCTAGTCTCTCCTTGCTATGCCTTATACCAGTTGAAAATGTTTACTCTGTGCCTTTATATGTTGAAAGTATTTAACTTGTTTGATTTTACAGGACTCACAGCTATGAGACAATCTTAAATCTCGGATGAGACTTGGGACTTTAGAACTATCTTTGTAGTTTCTGAAAGCATAACATTTGCTTAGTCTTGAGTTAGATATTATGGACAATATGAAAACACATAAGATTTGATCAAGGACTTAACCTAATAGAGAAAATAAATGACAAAGTGCAGAGATAAAATTGAACTTGAACTCAGATTCCAGAGCTGGAGCAATGCTTCTATGTCCTCTGTTTCCAGCAGCAATGTACATCAGAGCCTTTATTGGATTTCTTTCTGTCTCTATTTTCCTCTTTCTACTCTTTTTGTTTTTCTTTATTATACAAATATTTTGATTTTTCTTTTATTAATTTTTATTTTTATTTATTATTTATTTATTTATTTTTGGTTTTCTGAGGTAGGGTCTCACTCTAGCTCAGGCTCACCTGGAATTCACTATGGATTCTCACAGTGGCCTTGAACTCTCAGTTATCCTCCTACTTCTACCTCCTGAGTGCTGGGATTAAAGGTGTGTGCCAACATGCCTGGCTTAAAAAAATGTTTTATCAATTTTAATATTTTAAAGGTACTGACATTAAAAAATGTAGCTCAAGATGTAGACCATTAAAAAATAACTTACATATATCTATATGTTCTTTCCCTATCTTGAAAGCTTGAGCAGAATTTTGCAATTATTTTACTTGTGATTTGCAAATAGAATTTTTTTTTTTTTTTTTTTTTTTGGTTTTGCGAGGTAGGGTCTCACTCTGGTCCAGGTTGACCTGGAATTAACTATGTAGTCTCAGGGTGGCCTAGAACTCTCGGTGATCCTCCTACCTCTGCCTCCCGAGTGCTGGGATTAAAGGTGTGCGCCACCACACCCAGCTTAGAATATAAATTTTTATATGCATATATCTGTATATAATATATATGCTCACATGATAAAATACATACCTGTTGAATTACGTATTGTTTTATTAGTTCAAGGGTTTTATAAATTCATCATGTTTCATGAAGCCTTCTGGATTTACTTGGTTAATTCTATGTTACTAAATTCCATGTGTATTATTGAGTATAGCTGTAGTTTTTTAATTTTTACTGCTGTATGATTTCATGTATGAGTTTGTTGCAGTTTTTCTTTTATTCTCCTGTTCAAAAATATTTAATTTGGCTTTTAATATTTTTCTATTTATGAACAGATATTGGTGTATATATTTCTGATATTTGTGTATAAGAGTTTCTCTAGGATTTACACTGTAAGAAAAAAAAAGCTGATTCATTGAGAATGTGAATGCTTACCTTTGCAGAGCAATGTCAAGTTGTTTGAAAAAGTATATCTTTGATTATATTCAAATAAACCTCTCATAGCTTACTTTGTTAGAATATTTTTTCTTAAATTACATTATCCACATGCCCAAGAACACATCATGGCTTTCTGATCAAATGATTATCATAAGTGCACTCCAAACTTTCTAATGACTGCTTATACTTCCACAAAGTCATTTCCTAATGTTTCCCTTTAGCAATACTTCAGCCAAATGACAGTCTCATACCCTTGCCTTTTCTTTACCTCATCTGACTAAAGGTCTTCCTTATTGACCTTCATCCACTTCTAGCAGAGATTTAAGGACAAGGTCACAGCCTCTACCACTACCACCACCAGTAAGGAACCCAGAGCAAATCTCATTCCAATGCCCTGGACAAGGAGTAGTACTGGGCAACCATGACCCAAAAGAACATATCTTCTCCCTTCTCCCATGCACATACCTTGTCTCACACTTGCTGGTATTAGGAATCAGCCACACAATGCATGGCACTCCCTCCCCACCCTACTTCCTTTCCCCCAGCCTCTGCTATCACCACCAGCAGGGACCCTGGAGCTGATCTAATGCCATACCTCTAGAAAGTGAGTAGCATTGGGTAGCCAGGACCCAGGAAAGCCCCTACCCCTCTGTGTGTAAAGCTCCTCTCTCCCTAGACTGTCCTTCCTTATTGCATCTTCCTGAACAGGGACTCCTTATCTGATCACACTCCACAGGGTCTAGCCTCCCAGGGTCTAGCTCAGATGCATCTGGATGCACCTGGAGGCTGCATACACAAGGAGAAGTCTGCTCAGATTCAAGTGTACCCATTCCAATTCTGTGGATTGACTACCATACAATACTCACCACAATCAAGGTTGATCAGGCTACTCAACACAGACTCCACAAGAGCTGTTAGTGCTGTATTATTAGCAAGACAAGAGGATTATCTCCGCATGGGCAAATACCAATGTAAAACAAATACACAAGACACCAAGACACTATACCCCACCAAAAAATATCTACTCACATAGGAGGAACCCTCCTATGAAAACGTAAAGTAAATTCCAGACATAGAATCCCAAAATCAGATTATGATAAGCCCATTAAACAAACTTAATGAGGTCATGAAGAAAAAATCTAATGGAAAACAAAAATGAAATAACTTAATTAAAAGGCACCTAATAAATCCCTCATCAACAGAATGGATATTGTGGAGGACAGACTCAGAGTTCAAGGAAAGGACAGAGTTTTGAAATAGACCAGGAATCAAACATCAATGGCAAGTTCAAAAAAACAAGTGACCAAAATGTAAGGGAAATAATGTATACCTTAAAAGACCAAACATTTGGATCATGGGCATACAAGGAGAAGAACTACAGGACAAGGGTACAGATAATACCTTCAATAAAATTATTGAAGAAAAATTTCCTAATTTGAATTCCCACCATGACAAGCACATCTCAGGTGGGTAGGTAGATGCTGATCCCATCCCTATGCATGTGTGGAAGATGGTGGAGAATACTGGGGAGAACCAATATACATCAATACATCAAGATAAGGGAGCCTACTCCCTCTATTGTATTCTTATCTGCCCAGGGCCCAGAATTCACTACAGAGGAAGTGGTGACATGAATACTTCTCTCATGACTAGCCTGAAAACCAGTTCCAGGGAGATGGCGAAGAGACTGTGATCATTAAAACCTCATCAAAACAGATCTAGAAGCTACAGAGAAACCAAAAGCAGATACCTATTTTGCCAGCCAAGGCTCAGGAAACATTTGTTGGTGAGGGAGTGGAAATATTGTCAGAGCCTCAGAATGGGTAGGAATAGCCTTAGGCCCTGACCCCATACCCCAGACTGAATGAAGTCTCTTGATCACCACAATGAATACCAATAATCCTAGTGAAGAAGACTCTTAGCAGAATTGGGGTGAGGGAATCTAATAGTATAATCTTTTTATTTAAAAAAATCAATAAATAATAAAAAATGTTTTACATAAGACACTAGTTATTTTGTTTCTAATTTTACAAAAGAGAGGCCCATCCAGGTATAGGAGCACACAAGACACTAAACAGACAAAACTAAAGAAGAAATTCCTCACATCACCTTATACTTAAAACATTAAACACAAAAAACAAAAAGACAGTATTAAAGCTGAACAATCACTCAACCATTGGGATCTCATGAAGCTGAAAAGCTTTCTCAATGACAAACATACAACAAGCAGAGCTGTAGCAGACAGCTTCAGGTTCGCTGAGATGAACTTCCAGACCAGGCACAGTTATGGAGGAAGGCATATTATTTATTGAAGCTTACAGATCCAGGGGAAGTTCCATAATGGCAGAAGAAGCGGCCTGCTCTCCACAGGGCCAAGCAGAGAGAGCAAAAGCCAACCAGCCACCACAGCACACAGAGCAAAACTACTGCCCAAAGGTCACACAGCACACTTCAGGGACTCCTGCTAAGCACATTTGCATATCTTTACAATGGAATCTCAAACCTACCATTAACACCTTAAGACCGGCCCCCAGTGACATTGCCTCTAGCAAGGTGATTGCACATGCAAACTATACCTAGTAAAACACTGAATATATTGGGGGACATATATTCAAACTACCACATTCAGCCCCTGGCCCCCAATATATTTAGCTCCTGGCCCCCAATAGATTTATAACTATCACACATTGTAAATTGTATTCAGTCCAATTTCAAAGGTTCTCACAGTCTTGATCAACTTAAGATAGTGAGTCCTGTAAAATCAAACAAGTTAAATACTTTCAACATGTAAAGGCACAGAGTAAACATTTTAACTGGTATAAGGCATAGCACAGAGAGACTAGAATAATGCAAACTCAGCCACCATCAGCAGTCATCAAACTTCTGCAGTTCAAGTCCACTATAACCATAGACTGACAGTCTCCAGGTTTTCCAATTCCGCCCCTCCAGCTGGGCAGAGTAGCCAGGGAAAACTTTTATCCCATGCCAACACTGTAATCCATGGTAGTCCTTGCATAGTCCTGGTATATCCAAAACATCTTCAGGTCTCCATGCAAAACCACGGTCCATCTTCCAAAGGCTCTTCCAGCCTATTCCTGAGGGTCTTCATGCCCTGCCTCATGACGCATCTCAGCAGCGGCTCCTGGAACCGTGTGCAATTCATGACCATTCTATGCATTTTTCATATTTCCAAAACTAATACCAGGTGTGCAGGACACAGCTATATTCTAAATCCAGGGACAAAATAAACCATAGCCTTGAAAAGCAGGTTCATTCTCCAGTCAACTCTTTCCAAAGAGTTTGCATTTCTAACAGTCTTTCCTCAGGCATCCTCTCCATTGTTTTAATGTAAATCAAGTCGGGCCACCTTCCTTCCACCTTTCTTAAGATTGCTAATGTGTTGACAATAGGAGCTAAACCAGTCTCAATGCTTCTACTTTTAACTTGCTTCAGGTTTTCCAACTTAAAATCTTAAAATCTCAGTCCGATATCTTCAGCCAAGCACATCAGTCCATTACAAATTTAACCTTGATCAAACTTTCTGGGCCTGGATAGCAGAACGTAGCCATCCCTTATGCCAGTAGCCCAGTTCCAACAAAATCCTCTGCACTCTTTCCTTCCCCTTAGAAAGCTCATAAGCCAAGCCTCGAAGTTCAATACAGTCTGCACTTAGCATTCTCAAACTCACATCAGAATAGTCCATAAAACTTGGCTTACCACTCCAGAAGGCACCTTCCGTTGCAAGCACCAAGTTCATGCCCATTCCTCCAAAACAAAGGTTCCAAAAGAGGAATATCCACACGGTCAGTTTCATCTCACCCCACACTCCTCGGTACCACTTTACTGTAGCAGACAGCTTCAGGTTTGCTGAGATGAACTTCCAGATCAGGCACAGTTATGGAGGCAGGGATATTATTTATTGAAGCTTACAGATCCAGGGGAAGACATGCATTTTTCATATTTCACCCATCACTGTGTGTGCAGGACACAGCCATATTTCTAAACTAGGGACAAATAAAACCATAGCCTTGAAAAGCAGGTTCCTTCTCCAGTCAACTCTTTCCAAAGAGTTTGCATTTTTTAATAGGGCTCCTTCCTCAGGCATCCTCTCCATTGTTTTAATGTGTAACCAAGTCGGCCACCTCCTTCCACCTTCCTTAAGACTGCTAATGCTGACAATAGCAGCTCCAGCAACCTAAAACCAGTCTCAGTGCCTCTACTTTTAACTTGCTTGAGGTTTTCCAACTTAAAATCTTAAAATCTCAGTCCGATATCTTCAGCTAGCACATCAGGCAAAACTACTGCCCAAAGGTCACACAGCACACTTCAGGGACTCCTGCTAGCACACATTTGCATATCTTTACAATGGAATCTCAAACCTACCATTAACACCTTAAGACCGGCCCCAGTGACATTGCCTCTAGCAAGGTGATTGCACATGCAAACTATACCTAGTAAAACACTGAATATATTGGGGGACATATATTCAAACTACCACATTCAGCCCCTGGCCCCCAATATATTTAGCTCCTGGCCCCCAATAGATTTATAACTATCACACATTGTAAATTGTATTCAGTCCAATTTCAAAGGTTCTCACAGTCTTGATCAACTTAAGATAGTGAGTCCTGTAAAATCAAACAAGTTAAATACTTTCAACATGTAAAGGCACAGAGTAAACATTTTAACTGGTATAAGGCATAGCACAGAGAGACTAGAATAATGCAAACTCAGCCACCATCAGCAGTCATCAAACTTCTGCAGTTCAAGTCCACTATAACCATAGACTGACAGTCTCCAGGTTTTCCAATTCCGCCCCTCCAGCTGGGCAGAGTAGCCAGGGAAAACTTTTATCCCATGCCAACACTGTAATCCATGGTAGTCCTTGCATAGTCCTGGTATATCCAAAACATCTTCAGGTCTCCATGCAAACCACGGTCCATCTTCCAAAGGCTCTTCCAGCCTATTCCTGAGGGTCTTCATGCCCTGCCTCATGACGCATCTCAGCAGCGGCTCCTGGAACCGTGTGCAATTCATGACCATTCTATGCATTTTTCATATTTCCAAAACTAATACCAGGTGTGCAGGACACAGCTATATTCTAAATCCAGGGACAAAATAAACCATAGCCTTGAAAAGCAGGTTCATTCTCCAGTCAACTCTTTCCAAAGAGTTTGCATTTCTAACAGTCTTTCCTCAGGCATCCTCTCCATTGTTTTAATGTAAATCAAGTCGGGCCACCTTCCTTCCACCTTTCTTAAGATTGCTAATGTGTTGACAATAGGAGCTAAACCAGTCTCAATGCTTCTACTTTTAACTTGCTTCAGGTTTTCCAACTTAAAATCTTAAAATCTCAGTCCGATATCTTCAGCCAAGCACATCAGTCCATTACAAATTTAACCTTGATCAAACTTTCTGGGCCTGGATAGCAGAACGTAGCCATCCCTTATGCCAGTAGCCCAGTTCCAACAAAATCCTCTGCACTCTTTCCTTCCCCTTAGAAAGCTCATAAGCCAAGCCTCGAAGTTCAATACAGTCTGCACTTAGCATTCTCAAACTCACATCAGAATAGTCCATAAAACTTGGCTTACCACTCCAGAAGGCACCTTCCGTTGCAAGCACCAAGTTCATGCCCATTCCTCCAAAACAAAGGTTCCAAAAGAGGAATATCCACACGGTCAGTTTCATCTCACCCCACACTCCTCGGTACCACTTTACTGTAGCAGACAGCTTCAGGTTTGCTGAGATGAACTTCCAGATCAGGCACAGTTATGGAGGCAGGGATATTATTTATTGAAGCTTACAGATCCAGGGGAAGATCCATAATGGCAGAAGAAGCGGCCTGCTCTCTACAGGGCCAAGCAGAGAGAGCAAAAGCCAACCAGCCACCACAGCACACAGAGCAAAACTACTGCCCAAAGGTCACACAGCACACTTCAGGAACTCCTGCTAGGCACATTTGCATATCTTTACAATGGAATCTCAAACCCACCATTAACACCTTAAGACCGGCCCCCAGTGACATTGCCTCTAGCAAGGTGATTGCACATGCAAACTATACCTAGTAAAACACTGAATATATTGGGGGGCATATATTCAAACTACCACAAGAGCCAATAGATTACCCATGGAATGGGAGAAAATTTTTGCTGGATACACATCATA
The DNA here is from genome assembly GCA_036365145.1 of Orientallactaga sibirica. Classification (NCBI taxonomy): domain Eukaryota; kingdom Metazoa; phylum Chordata; class Mammalia; order Rodentia; family Dipodidae; genus Orientallactaga; species Orientallactaga sibirica. The sequence continues at coordinate 3,602,423 of JAEOAD010000020.1, forward strand.
CAGAGGCCTAATTTCTAAAATCTACAAAGAACTCAAAAACCTAAACAATAAAAAATCAAACAACCTACTCACAAAATGAGGCAGAGAACTGCACATGGAGTACTCAGAGGAAGAAATACAAGTGGAAAACACACACATTAAGAACATGTTCAACATCCCTAATCATCAGGGAAATGTAAATTAAAACATTTACCAGATTCCACTTTACCCTAGTAAGGATAGCAAAAATTTAAAAATCTAATGAAAACAAATGGTAGCAAAGGTGTGGAGAAATAGGAACCCTCATTCACTGTTGGTGGGGATGTAAACTGGTACAACCACTATGGAAAGCAATATGGAGACTCCTAAAATGGATGACTATAGAGTACCAACAGACCCAGTTATCCCCTTACTAGGCATTTGCCCTAAAAGCTCCAAGCCTCAGTTCAGAGACATTTGCTCAACCATATTTATAGCTGCTCAATTCATAATAGCTAAGAGCTGGATGCAACCCAGATGTCCATCATTAGATAAATGGATAACTAAGATGTGGTATATCTACACAATGGAATTCTACACAGCAGTAAGGAAAAAAATGACAAAAGCAATTTGAAGAAAAATGGTCAAACTTGGAAGAGATCATTCTTAGCGAACTCACCGAATCACAGAAAGATAAGCATCACATGCTCTCACTAATCTGTGGCTCCTAATTTGTATTTTCTTGAGATGCTGACACACTTACTAAACATCTTGAGGACTGGTTGGGTGGGAGGGCAGGGAAAGGGAGGGTGGGGGGGACAAAAACTGCACCCAAATGGAAGTGGTACCATAAAATCCTATATCCTGAAGGACATACTAAAAGGTCAAGCCTGCATCAGGTGCTTGGAGAGAACACCTGAATCACAGGGGCCGGGAGAGGACAGGATGAAGACTAACTTCAATCTTCTCCTGTTTCTCTGTACCACTCCCTCTTCTCTCTTTCTCTTTCATATTACCTATATTTTTTCTTCATTCTTTTCTCTTGGCACTGACCTGTAACTCCCAATACCAGCATGTGGTTAACATTCACAAGGAGTTGGTGATCGGTGAGACCTACAAGGTTTCCCAAAAGAAGACAGATTTCTGTCAGAGTACTTCATAACTCACCAAATGTTATTGGTAAGACCCTACTGCTGAAGACATTGTATGCTGTTCAGATGGAACATGGAGAGACATGGATGGAATCTGGAAAGAGTCAGTCCCCAGACAGTTAGCTTGTCTAGTGCCACAAGGTGCTAAATAAGTGACTGGGGGAAAACAACCAACAACTGTCTAAACAACTCCTGGTCTAAGCTACTCAGCAGTAAACAACCTGACATGATGATCACACAAGTGCAGTAGTGGCACACAGCCATGGTGTGTTACCAACTGCTCTAGATTTGGCTAACAGATCTGCTCAGTGGAATGGAACCCATACCTGGAAATGGGAAACAAGTCAGAACCATATCCAAAAATGAGGCCATCCTACATGAGAAAAACAGCTTGTTACTTACAAAGCTAAACCCATCAGAATTACTTCCGATTTTTCACTAGAAACTCTAAACTCCAGAATTGCTTAGAATGAAGTATTTCACATTTTAAGAGACTCAGCCTAAACTACTATGCCCAGCAAAATTATCCTTCATAATATAAGGTGAAAGAAAAACTTTCCATGATAAGTGTCAGATTTATGAATATATGAGGACTAAGCCAGCTACATAGAATATTGCATGGAATACTCCATACTGAAGAGATAAACAAACATCAGTAGTTTACCAAAGGGGAAAAAAACAATAATAAAACACTATATATGCAAACAGTGAAAACAGATGTGAAAGCCTATGAAGATCAAGAAAACAACAAACTACACAATCTCTTACACTTGACAGGGATTAACTCACACTTGTCAATTATAACCCTGAACAACAATGGACTAAATTCCCCCAACAAAAGGCACAGGTTAACATTCTAGATCATAAAAAAGGATCCATCCATTTGCTATCTACCAGAAACCCACCTTACCATTAAAGTGTGAATGGATGGACAAAGTTATTCCAAGCAAGTGGAAATAGGAAACAAGCAGATGTAGCTATACTAATATCTGCTGAAATTGACCTTAAACCCAAACTGTGGTACTTTGAATGGATGAACCCACAGACTCAGGCTTGAGACTTGACTCTACAGTCAGCTTGAAACTTGAGTATTCTGGGGAAGAAGTATGCCACTGGGGGGTGGTTCTTGATTCTAGGACTATAGTGTGTGGAGAGCAGTTGGAGCTCTGGCTGTTTGTGCTTGTTGGTGTTTGCTAACTGGTGATGTCTCTCTGCTTGGATCTGTGGAAATGAGCCAGCTTCTTTTGTCATTGATGGATGTTCCCCTGTTTTTTTTTTTTTTTTTTTTTTTTTTTTTTTTTTTTTTTTTTTTTTTTTTTTTGAGGGAAGGTCTTGCTCTAGCCCAGGTTGACCTGGGAATTCACCATGTAGTATCAGGTTGGCTTCAAACTCTCAGCAATCCTCCTTCCTCTGCCTCCTGAGTGCTTGGATTAAAGGCTATCCCTTGGAATTTGTAAGCCTGAAATAAACTTTTTCTCCCAAAAGCTGCTTATGGTTGGATGTTGTTCCCTCAAACAAACTGACTGCAACAAAAACTAATCAAAATAGATAATGAAGGCCACTTCTTACTCATTAAGGGAATAATTCAACAGGAGAATACTATAATCATAAACTTATATGCACAAAACACAGGTGCACCGAATTTTATAAAGCAAAATATATTAGACATTAAATCAGAAATATATACCAACACAAAAATAATAGGAGATTTTAACACTCCATTATCAATAAAAGACAAAAAATAAGCATTGAAATAATGGAGCTAAAATACACCATAGATCAAAAGACTTAACAGACATCTGGAGAATATTCCACCCTACCTTTACAGAATACATGTTTTTCTCAGCAGCTTATGGAACTGTCTCTAGAATAGAAGGACATATAATAGGACAGAAGCAAGTCTCCACAAATTCAGAAAAATAGACATACTCCTTGTATTACATCTGACCATGATGTAATAAAGTTAGAAATTAACAGTAAGAGAAACAACAGAAAATACAACAACTCCTGGTGACTGAAAAACTTAGTATTAAACATTGATGGGTCATTGAAGAAATCAATAAGTTTGTAGAACTGAATGATAATTCAAACAAAATATATCAAAACTTATGGGATACAAAGGAGCCAGTCCTAAGAAGGAAGTTTATGGTGTAAATGCATATATTACAAAAATAAAGTTATCACAAATAAATAACATAAGCACATATCTGAAGGCTTTGGAAAACAAGAACAATCCAAAGGAATAAACAAGACCACAGCAGAAACTAATGAATTGGAATTAAAGAAATTAAAAATTGATGAAATGGAGAAATGATTCTTTGATAAAATAAACAAGATTGATAAACCATACCCAAATTGATTCTAAGAAAAAGAGAGAAGGTTCTAATCAAGATTCAAGATGAAAAAGAAGATGTTGCACCAACTACCAATGAAATTAGTGGAATCATTTGGACATATTAAAAAAATCTATATTCCACAAAATTGGAAAATCTGCAAGAAACAGATGAATTTCTTGGCTCCTACCATCAACCAGAACTAATGCCATAAGACAGAAAGTTCCTGTATAGTGGTATATAAGACCGAGAGAGATTGAAAAAGTAACTAACACTTTCCCCACCACCACCAAAAAAGGTGGGTCCATATATATTCACTGCCAAATTCTACCAAACTTCATTTAAGAACTAAACTCACCTTTTCTCAAGTTATTTGATACAAGTGAAAGAGACAGAAGGCTTCCTGACTCCTATGAAGCCAGCATTACACTAATGCCAAAACCAGACAGAGACACAAGAAATTTATACACCAATATGTCTGATGAACTTTAATATAAAACTTCTCAATAATGTTATTGCAAATCAAATCAAGGACACATCAAAAGTATCATCATCCTCACTTAGGTAGGTTTTGTCCCAGGGATGCAGAGCTGTTTCAACATATCAAAATTTAAAAACATAGTACATCTCATAAATAGACTTAAGGACAGGAATCCCATAATAATTTATTTCAATAGATACAGAAAAGGCCTTCAACAAAATATAAGATCCCTTTATGTTTAAAACACTGGAGAGACTAGGGATGGAGAGATCATATCTTAACATAATAAGGGGTATATAGAGCAGAGCCAAGGCCCATATCATACTAAATAAAGAGAAACTTGAAACATTCTGTTTATGGACTGGAACAAGACAGGGGTGCCCACTCTCAGCACCACTTTTCAACCTAGTACTTGAAATATTAGCTGAAGAAATAAGATAAGAGAAAGAAATAAAAAGAATACAAATTGTAAAGGAAGAAGTCAAACCAGCTCTATTCTCATATGGCATGATTCTACATGCAAGAGACCCAACTGGTTACACACATACACACACACACACACACACACACACACACACACTCCTAGAAGTGATAAATGTTTTCAGTAAAGTGTTAGGATGTTAAATCAACACATAAAATTAGTAGCCTTCATATATACTATTGATAAGTATACAAATAAAGAAATCATGGAAGCTGTCCTGTTCACAATAACCACAAAAATAAAGCTATGTGAATATCCCTAACAAAGAAAGTGAAAGGCCTATACAATAAAAACAGAAAAATATTAAACAAAGAAATTGAGAGGACTTGATAAGTTGAAAAGAACACCCATGCTAATGGATTTGAAGAATTAATATTGTGAAATAGCCATCCTTTATAAATAAATATACATATTCAATATAATTTCAATCAAAATTCCAGCAACATTCTTCAGAGTTCAAAAAAAAAAAGTGTCAGCCCTCATGTGAAAGCACAAAAGGCCTTGGTTAGCCAAAAATGTCCTCAGCAAAAGGAATACTAATGATGATATATTCAAGATATAATACAAAGCCATTGTAATAAAAATAGCATGATACTGTCACAAAAACATACACATATATTAATTGAAAATAATTGAAAATTTAGATACAAGTTCTAGTAGCTGCAGAAACCCAATCTTTGAGAAACAGATTAAAAATGTACACTGGAAAAAAGACAGCATTTTTCAACAAGTGGCATGAGAGACATTGTATACACACATGTAGGAGAGCTCTAGACCATCTTTTCTTACACTGAATAAAAATCAACTTCAAATGGATAAGGATTTCAATATCAGACATGAAACTTGAAAAGTACTAGAAGAAAAAAAAAATAAGCAATACATTCCAAAACAGGCACAGGAAAGGACTTTCTGAATAAGACCCCAGTCTTCCAGGGAATAAGACAAACACTCAACCATTGGCATCTCATGAAACTAAAAAGCTATTGTACACCAGCTGAAGCCATAGAGTTATAGGGGAAATGAGCAAGAGTGCTGCTTTCTTGGCATCAGCACAAGGGCAAAGGAGATAGACATAAAGAACACTCAACCCCTACCAAATCAGATATCCAGAGACACAGAAACTCACCAAACCTTCTCACTGAAATAGACCTAAAATGAACCCAACATGGCTCTGGGAAATTCACAGAAGGGAGGAGGAGATTGTTAGAGCTGTGACTTGGGTCATTATACACAGAGTCATTGCTTCTCCCACATAACTGATGGCTACCCCCATAAGGCAAGACCCACATTACCCATGGGAGGAGGACAGGGAGAAGGCTAACGATGGTACCATCATGGCTGTATATATACTATATACATATCTAATAAAAATAAATTTTTAATAAAAAAACAAAAAACAAAACAAAAAAGCTATTGTACAGATAAGTGAACCATCAACAGAATCAACAGACAACCCACAGAATGGGAGAACATCTTTACCAGGTATACATATGAAAAAGGCTTACTATCTAGAATATACAAAGAACTCAAAAAAACAAGCAACAACAACAACAAAAACTAGAGCAACAACTCAAAAAATGAATATGAAAACCAAACAGAGAATTCTCAAATAAAGAAATGCAAATAACCAATAAACACCTAAACAAAGATGTGCAACCACTTTAGCTATCAAGAAAAGGCAAATTAAAATGATTTTGAGACTCAATCTCACTTTAGTCAGAATGGCAGTCATCAATAATTCAAATGACAATAAGTGCTGGAGAGTGTATAGAGAAAGAGGAACCTTCATCTGCTGATGTTGGGAGTGCAAACTTGTACAGCCACTATGGAAATCAGTATGGAGACTCCTTAAAATATCTGAAAATGAATCTACAATTTGATAAAGTTGTACCCCTCCTGTTCATATACCCTAAAGACTCTACTCTTCACTACAGAGATACATGCTCAGCTATGTTTGTTGCTACTCTATTCACAATGGCTAGGAATTGGAATCAGACCATAAGCCCATCAACTGATAAATGGATAATGAAGATGTGGTAATACTCAGTGGAATTATACTCAGTGGTAAAGAAAAATGAAATGTATGTACTTTGAAAAAATCATACTAAATGAGGTTACATATGTTCAGAAAGACATACTGCATATTCTCGCTCATATGTGGGTCTTAACATGGAATAGTTTTATTTGTTTGTAAGTTATAGTTAGCATTAGTAGTACTGGCAAGGAAATAGAATGAATCTGTGAGAGAGTGGGACAGGGAGGGATGAGAGGAGGGAATACTTGACAGGTAAAAGGAAGGACAGAATTCAGGGTGTGGAAACATCTTTGGAAGATCAGAGTAAGGAGGGTGTGTGGAGAAATGCAAAAAGCTAATTACGACATGAATCAGTAACATAAAAATCTTCTTCCTTGTTAGCTAATTAAAATGCATACCTCTTTATAAGAGGAGTGGCAGAGTAGTGTGGGCAGTAGTGCCCTTTATGTTGGGAAAATGCTTAATACTAAAACCATAAGCTCTAGCCAGTAAATCTCAGTACTAGAACTAGGTTATACCCCACAGTTAGCTGTTGGTCTGTGAGGTCCATGAGATCTCCAAAACAATGTAGACCTTTTCCAAAGCACTTGGTTACCCACGAGAGCTAAGTGGTCAGACCCTATTTCTGAAGATACCACAGGCTGCAGTCACAAGAGATTGAGAGGTAATGCTGAAACTAAGAAGGACGCTTCCTGCTGGCAAGCACTCATAGTGCTGGAAAGTGCTATGTGAGCTGCTGGCATATAATGGTCACCAACAATGTAAACAAACAGGGATCCTACAAACTAAAAAATCAACCAACCAGGCAAGATATACATACCTGTGCCAAAGTGACACACAGGCTTTGGGGGTAATCAATTGCTGTCTGGTGGCTATGAGGACCGCCCAGTGGAAGGAAATTCATAGTTGGTAATGAATTAAGTCAGAATTAAGCATTAAAATTGCCAGGTGTGGTGGCACATGCCTTTAATCCCAGCACTCGGGAGGCAGAGGTAGGAAGATCACCATAAGTTCAAGGCCACCCTGAAACCACATAGCGAATTCCAGGTCAGCCTGGGCTATAGTGAAAACCTACCTCCAAAAACCAATAGAAAAAAAATGAATTAAAAATTAAGTCAGGACCCCTGGGTAAGATGGTAGCATACTAGCTACATTAAGGGAGCCTAAGGAGGGAAACAAGTAGAAACACAGGACAATACACTTTTCTACTGAAAAATGAAGGTGTATAAGCTATTATCAACCATAGCAGAGAAGTAGTAGAGACCAAGATCTTCCAGAAAGGAGGAAACCTGCCAGAATCCTGCTGCGGTGCCAGGGCCCTTGATCCATGTACCTGTCTACCTGGCCAGCTGCATACAGCTGCAGGAGCAGAAATAAGGTGAAGGGATTTTCCACTCACATCAGTTTCCTCACAAAGTCAGAAACCTGAAGGAGAAGACAGCAGGGACAAACTGAGCAGCTGCAGAAGGAGAAAACAAATGGGACCAACTGAGCAGCTCTGGTATGATACCAGGCACTCTGCATAGTCTCCCATCCCCCAACCTCAGGGCCATGAACCTCCAGAGAACTCATTCACCCCAGCCATCTGGCACTGAGAGAGATCAAGGTGGGCACACAGCATTGGAGAGATTGGAAGCCATCACAAAAAGGTAACAAGGCCTACTTATAGAAAGCCAGATACATAGGCTTGCATTGGAAGTGCTAATCTCTCTTTTCATGTCAGGAAAGGTTATATATTTCATTTGAATGATATATTCTTGGTTGGCTTTACCAGTCTCAAATAACCTGTATTTTGGTGTTGACCATTGACAAATATACAAATAAAGAAATCAGGGAAGCTGTCCTGTTCACAATAGCCACAAAAATAAATATATGTGAATATCCCTAACAAAGAAAGTGAAAGTGCCTTATATGTTTTCTGATATATAGGGCCTTTGTCTTTTTCTTCTGTCATTATTGAGGACAGGGTCTGATTGGCCTCAGGCTGACTTGGAACCCACTTCAGACCAGAAATCTCCATCTCCTAGTTGACAAGATGAAGAGTGTGGTGCAACACACACCCTTAGGGACTTTGGCTTTATTAGATTATGTTTATTTTTAGTCCCCAAGCTTGTATAAATACTCTGTGTTGGTTTTGAATGAATGTGTGTATTGCTCAGTTGAATCTTAAAATATACCAGTAATTTGCTCCACCCAGTCTACTACAATACTTGAATAGCAGGGAAACTCAACACCTAGGGTCACTTCTGCTGTTTCTCTTGGAGTGTTAAGAGTTACACCTGGCACCTTAAACTCCTACTGAAGATATATAAAGTCAAATTTACACATCAGATAATTAGAAAACCCAAGCAACAAATTAACTTAAGATGCAAAAGTCTGTACATTATAATACAAAAAACCAAAAATAATCAATACAATCCTACCAAAAATTATAAATCCATCAGAAATGACCTCCTATGAGACTTCTTTAGGTGAAATGCCTGACAAAGATTTAAAAAAAAAAAAAGGCTATATTTTTTTCAAAGAAGAAAACAAATTCCTGAAGGAGAATACAGGAAAACAACTTAATGAAATAAGGAGGTCAGCACAAGACATGAGTAAAGAAATAGAAACAATGAAAAATACTAATCAGAAATACTAGAGATGAAAAACAGAGTAAGTCAAATAAAAATGCTGTAGAAAGACTTACCAGTAGAATGGATCTAGGACACCCCTGTCTTGTTTCTGATCTCAGTGGGAATTCCTTCAGTATCTCCCCATTAAGTAGTATTTGGGCTTAAGAGCTTTATAGCCTTTATTTTGTTGAGATATAGACAAATGTTTGGACTGCTATGTGAATTGGAATAAAACTCAGTAGCAGAGTCCAGAAAGCTAGAACGGGGATGTAAAAGGAATAGAAAGGGAGGGAGGAAAGAGGGGGCTACTTAAGGGGATGGTATTGTACATATAAGGAGAATAACAGGTTACTGGCAGTGGAAAGGCCAAATTGAGGTCAGGGAAGAGATTGAGTAAAGGAAAGGTAGAGGTAGAGCTAATCAAAATCTGAAAGGGTATGAATAAGTCATATGGAAACTGATATTTTTGGACAATGGCACACCCAGAGGCCATGGATTGTTACTAGAAAATTTTATGTGCCAGGGATGGGATACCTTCCACTGAGCTGTTGGCCATATAGGTCCCTGATGTGCCCCCAAAACATTACAGGCCATTGGCAAGGCTCTTGGTTTCCCATCAGGAATAGATGGTAAGATCCTATTGCTTAAGACTCCACATGCTTGGGCTGCAAGGTCACTGAGAACTCCTGCTGGAGCTGACCTGAAAACCTCCTCCATGTAGACCAGCTGACAGAAAGCTGAAAAAAGCCACACTGCATGCAGTTCAATAGATACACTCAACAGCGGATACTGTAAGCCTTAAATTAGGCCAGCCAAGCCAAATGAGCAAATGGGTGTAATAGTGGCATGTCTATTATGGGGGAAACCAACCACTCTCTAATTGGACTGAAGGCCCACTCTACAAGGGGGAATACATGTCTGATACTGAAAACCTATGACAGGGAAGTCATGAGCCCCAAGGGTGTTATGTGTGCTGGTATCGGGCTAAATGTATATACTATGTTCACCAAACTGCCCAGTAAGCACTTCTCTTAATGTTCATACTCATATGTTACTACTACTCTTACTTTTGGTTAGAGAAGCTTATCTTTTCAGATGGTGGTAACCTTGGGATGATTCAGAAAACACCATTGTGCTGAGAAGTGACAGAGGAGTGCTGAGCACTGGAACTTCTCTAACACATCTTCCAAGGCAAAGAAATATTCAACCAATATAAGATTTAAAACAACCTGGAAAAACAAATATCAAACTCTGTAGCTCCAAGTCCAACAATTCTAGCCAGTGACAAATCTCCAAGTCTGATCATTCTAACCAGCAACACATTTCTGGAGTTCCAATTCCACCCCTCCAGCGAGGCTACTCACAGTCCTGGAAAACTTCATCAGGGATGGCAGCTCTCCTTAGCAGCCATCTCGTGGTCCCAGCTTCTCCATTGGGTCTCCCCTGCAACCCATGGTTCATCCTTATGGCTCTATCAGGTCTCCATGCAGGCAATCTAGCAAACCTGCTTCACACTGCCCATGGCCATTTCCCAAACACAAGACCATGTTGAATTTTTTTTGTTTGTTTTGTTTTTTTGTTTTGTTTTGTTTTTCAAGGTAGGGTCTCACTCTGGCTCAGGCTGACCTGGAATTCACTATGTAGTCTCAGGGTGGCCTCGAACTCATGGCGATCCTCCTACCTCTGCCTCCTGAGTGCTGGGATTAAAGGTGTACGCCACCACACCTGGGCCATGTTGAAATTTTAATGACCCTCTTTTTCCTGCATTTCTTATTCTCCACAATACCTGTGGGGTGCCAATTTGTTAATCCAGGGGGTAATAAAGCACACTTTGAAGAACAGGACATGCCTGGAGCAGCATTCAGGTCCCTTGAAAAGAGTCTACATTCTTCCTGTTGCTCCAATGTAGGTCAGCTGACCCAACTGAAAGGTTGTAATCTCTCATATAATTGCAGCTGAACGGAAAGAAGTTTCGGCCCAAAGATATTATTTCTGTGCCATGTCCCTCTGCACACACCAGTCCATTTTGAATAATGAAATTCTGCACAAATTTTCAGGACATGGGCATAACAGCAAGTTACTCACACAAACTACTTCTAGCTCAGTCCAGGCAAAGCTCTTTCTCACCCACCCAATCCAAACCTCACAGTCCATAGTTCTTACTGAATTCAAGTTTTTCAACTCTGGCCAGAATCAAGCACTACAAGGCATCTCTTAGGCCAAAGTTTCAAATGTTTTCACATTCCTCTTGAAAATCAGCTCCAAAAGGCCAAAACCACACAGTCAGGTGCCTAGTAGCAAATGTCACCAGTCCTTGGTACCAACTTTACTGTTGCAGTTAGATTCACATTCCTGGATGAAATCACCCATCTGAGAGAATCTTGTGAGGAAAAGAGGTTTATTTTGTCTTATGGACTCAAGAGGAAGCTCCATGATGGCAGAGGAAAATGACAGCCTGAGTAAAAGGTAGACATTACCTCCTCACCAACATCAGGTGGACAAAAACAACAGGAGAGTGTTCCAAACACTGACACGGGGAAAATGACTATAATACCCATAAGCCCACCCCCAACAAGACACTGTCTCCAGGAGGCATTAATTCCCAAATATCCATAAGCTGGGAACCTAGCATTCAGAACAACTAAGTTTATGGAGGACACCTGAATCAATTAATTCTTTAACTTATTACTTGAGGAAGTAAAAATAAATTTTCAAAATACTGATGCTGGTTGAGTCCAATTTTTCTAACCTTGTATAGAACTCCTGTATTGGATTGAAGTAAAACTGTCTTTTTAAAGAATTTTTCTCATTGAAAAAATGAGACCAGTGTCTTGGATCAGACTGAATAGGCCCCAAGCTGATATTGTGCCATGGTGCATTCTATCTGTGTCATCCTCCAATAGGAAGCCTGTTCAACTGGTGGCATGTGCTCCAAGGAAGCTGGCATTTCAGTTTATTGACCAACATTAGCTCTCTCAGATATAAGACATTAGATTGTGTGCTATAATGTGATGTTTTGCAAACACTATTTTCCGGAGGACTTTGGAAACAATGGAAAATGCCATAGATTTGTTTTCCACTGTTAGGAAAGCCACACATCTTTGTAAATTTATAAATCCTTACACTGATAGGAAAGCCAAGTGTCTGTGTAAGTATTCAAGCCCTTCCATTGCTAGGAAAGCCACATGTATAGGTAAGTGTACAAGCCCCATCAACTGCTAGAAAAGCCACACGTCTGTGTAAGTATTCAAGCCCCTCCACTGCTAGGAAAGCCATGTATCTAAGTGTACAAACCACTTTCGAGTGCAGCATTTTAGCCTCCACAGAGTGGCATAATAAAGCCAGTTGTTTCTGGGCATGTGGGCATCCTCTCTCTTTCTCTTTGCACTCTGAAGACCCCAGATGAAGATAAAGACACACTGAAAAGGAAAATGCATGTCTCCATAGACATAAAATAAGGCCTGTGAGGAGCTGAAGGGCTCAGAAAAGAAATATTGACTAGAATTTCAGGTATTCCTGAGCCATTGGATAAATAAAAAATGCATGAGCATTTCAATTTTCAGAGAGTAGTGCAAATGGAAAAATATCCTTGCACATTTCCATTTAATTATTCTGACATGGGGTTTCAACAAAGCCATTCACATTGTCATGAACTGGAAATGGCAAGGTGTGCATTGTATTGAATTTGCCCATTTACTGACTTTCTACATTCCATGGTTTTGAGTTTCTGGATTTTAAAATATTTTTTAAATGTATTGTATTACTGTAGTCAAGAATGCCATTTATTGAATGCAGAGGGTGATATATATAGTCTTACAGCACTGAGGAAATGTACCAGGGTTAGAAGGTTATGTTCTCATGTCCTGTTGTTTACATCCTCCTATCCTGTTGTTTACATCCTCCTATCCTGTTGTTTACATCCTCCTATCCTGTTGTTTACAGTTAAGCAAGAGCCACCTGCGGCAAACGGAACTTGTGTTTAGGCCAGGAAATGGGAGTGGAACAGGATGTTCTTAGGCAAACAATCCTTGGTCATGTCAGTCAAGCAGGGCAGCAGACTCCCCCTGAGGGAGGGTGGACCCCACAGGTCCCCCTTCCTTAAATATAAATGAGCATCTGTCTTAGGTTGCCTCGGATGTCGACATCCATCTTACCCGTCATGGAGAAGCCTGCCCAGGCCCCGCAGACTCTCTGTCTTAGGTTGATAGACATCCCCCAGGTCTTACCCGTCATTGATTACTCATTTATCTTGTAAGCTCACCATACTTGAGCAGTGGGGTTATCTGCTGCCAGAGACATCAAGACCTGTTTGGTCTGAAATTGGCACTGGGCTTGAGTTTTTGCCATACGGCAGAGACAGACCAAGGACAAAGCCACACCACCCAGGGTGATTAGCCCTAGGGCCATAGACCCACTCCATTCCTACAAGAGACGGTCTGCAAATTGCAACCCTTTAAAGTAAATCTATTTGTCCTTACAGTAGAGCTATCTGTTGATTTGAATTTAGTATACCCAATTGTATGAGAGAATTTAAATGATTTTGAGTGTTGAGTGTAGAAGCTACTTCCCCTGAGAGCAAGTCCACAGTGCTCGCTGTAACAGCAGATTGGGAAAGGGCTATGCCAGCAACAGTAGCTGCGGTGGCAATTGCAGCAACGATAGCTGCAGATACACCAAAGTCTCTTTTCTGATGAGTGAGAATCAGCTGTGTCTGTCAAGTCTTCACTGCCAGGTGAGAATCAGCTGTGTCTGTCAAGTCTTCACTGCCAGGTGAGAATCAGCTGTGTCTGTCAAGTCTTCACTGCTGGGTGAGAATCAGCTGCTTCTGTGGCGTCAGTGGCAGGTGGCAGTCCTGTGAAGAACAATTGAGGATATCTCCCGAGGGAGTTTCATTAGTCCCAGATATGCTGTAAAGCATGTACAGAACAGTTGGTGGAATTAGGTGAAAAGTCTGCAATTGACCATGGGCTTAGGATAAGGCATCCAGTGGAATCATCAAAGGAATTGGAAGAGTTAAGTTGAGAATAGTTAAGCTTGAGAACAAAGCACATGAAATTCTTATGGGAATAGATAAGAGTTAAATTGGCTTTCTCTAGATCAAGATGCAGAGCGAAATCAAGTTTCATTTGTTCACAATCCAAAACATTAAGGCCCCTTTTGCAAAATCAAAAATCAAGGGCTTGCCTTTTGCAAAATCTTAATAAATTGGCTTTCTCTGGATTACTTGTTCCCAATCCAAAACATTAAGGCCCCCTGAAATCAAAAATCAAGGGCTTGCCTTTTGCAAAATCTTAATAAATTGGCTTTCTCTGGATTACTTGTTCCTAATCCAAAACATTAAGGCCCCCTGAAATCAAAAATCAAGGGCTTGCCTTTTGCAAAATCTTAATAAATTGGCTTTCTCTGGATTATTTGTTCCCAATCCAAAACATTAAGGCCCCCCCGAAATCAAAAACCAAGGGCTTGCCTTTTGTAAAATCTTAATAAATTGGCTTTTCTGGATTAGTTTGTTCCCAATCCAAAACATTAAGGCCCCCCAAAACAAAACCAAGGGCTTGCCTTTTGTAAAATCTTAATAAATTGGCTTTTTCTCTGGATCAGGAGTGCATAGCGAAATCAAGTTTTACTTGTTCCCGATCCAAAACATTAATCAAGATGCAAAGTCTTAATAAATTGTCTTGCTGTAATATGTTTAATGCCCGTTCCTTGTTTCCTTAGCAATTCCTTGTTTCCTTAGCAATTCAACTAACTGATCTACTAGCAATGAATAAGAGCTAGCGGTACCCATTTTCAATACGCTCCTCTCTTACCTTTTCTATGGCTGGCCAGCCTTCAGGAGCGATCCTTCAGCAGTTTTCCTTCTTTCCCAATCTCGGTGGAACCTCCATTTGTAGCGCCCGCGCTACCACCAAGACCCCGAGCTGGGCGAGGTGCTGAGGATTGAAGAGACGTTCACTGGGTCATTCGTGCTTCAAGAATGCCATTTATTGAATGCAGAGGGTGATATATATAGTCTTACAGCACTGTGGAAATGTACCAGGGTTAGAAGGTTATGTTCTCATGTCCTGTTGTTTACATCCTCCTATCCTCCTATCCTGTTGTTTACATCCTCCTATCCTGTTGTTTACATCCTCCTATCCTGTTGTTTACAGTTAAGCAAGAGCCACCTGCGGCAAACGGAACTTGTGTTTAGGCCAGGAAATGGGAGTGGAACAGGATGTTCTTAGGCAAACAATCCTTTGCCAGGCGAGAATCAGCTGTGTCTGTCAAGTCTTCACTGCCAGGCGAGAATCAGCTGTGTCTGTCAAGTCTTCACTGCCAGGTGAGAATCAGCTGTGTCTGTCAAGTCTTCACTGCCAGGCGAGAATCAGCTGTGTCTGTCAAGTCTTCACTGCCAGGCGAGAATCAGCTGTGTCTGTCAAGTCTTCACTGCCAGGCGAGAATCAGCTGTGTCTGTCAAGTCTTCACTGCCAGGCGAGAATCAGCTGTGTCTGTCAAGTCTTCACTGCCAGGCGAGAATCAGCTGTGTCTGTCAAGTCTTCACTGCCAGGTGAGAATCAGCTGTGTCTGTCAAGTCTTCACTGCCAGGCGAGAATCAGCTGTGTCTGTCAAGTCTTCACTGCCAGGCGAGAATCAGCTGTGTCTGTCAAGTCTTCACTGCCAGGCGAGAATCAGCTGTGTCTGTCAAGTCTTCACTGCCAGGCGAGAATCAGCTGTGTCTGTCAAGTCTTCACTGCCAGGCGAGAATCAGCTGTGTCTGTCAAGTCTTCACTGCCAGGTGAGAATCAGCTGTGTCTGTCAAGTCTTCACTGCCAGGCGAGAATCAGCTGTGTCTGTCAAGTCTTCACTGCCAGGCGAGAATCAGCTGTGTCTGTCAAGTCTTCACTGCCAGGCGAGAATCAGCTGTGTCTGTCAAGTCTTCACTGCCAGGCGAGAATCAGCTGTGTCTGTCAAGTCTTCACTGCCAGGCGAGAATCAGCTGTGTCTGTCAAGTCTTCACTGCCAGGCGAGAATCAGCTGTGTCTGTCAAGTCTTCACTGCCAGGCGAGAATCAGCTGTGTCTGTCAAGTCTTCACTGCCAGGCGAGAATCAGCTGTGTCTGTCAAGTCTTCACTGCCAGGCGAGAATCAGCTGTGTCTGTCAAGTCTTCACTGCCAGGTGAGAATCAGCTGTGTCTGTCAAGTCTTCACTGCCAGGCGAGAATCAGCTGTGTCTGTCAAGTCTTCACTGCCAGGCGAGAATCAGCTGTGTCTGTCAAGTCTTCACTGCCAGGCGAGAATCAGCTGTGTCTGTCAAGTCTTCACTGCCAGGCGAGAATCAGCTGTGTCTGTCAAGTCTTCACTGCCAGGCGAGAATCAGCTGTGTCTGTCAAGTCTTCACTGCCAGGCGAGAATCAGCTGTGTCTGTCAAGTCTTCACTGCCAGGCGAGAATCAGCTGTGTCTGTCAAGTCTTCACTGCCAGGTGAGAATCAGCTGTGTCTGTCAAGTCTTCACTGCCAGGCGAGAATCAGCTGTGTCTGTCAAGTCTTCACTGCCAGGCGAGAATCAGC
Organism: Orientallactaga sibirica; assembly: GCA_036365145.1. Lineage (NCBI taxonomy): Eukaryota > Metazoa > Chordata > Mammalia > Rodentia > Dipodidae > Orientallactaga > Orientallactaga sibirica. The sequence goes on from JAEOAD010000020.1 coordinate 3,619,027, forward strand.
TGTGTCTGTCAAGTCTTCACTGCCAGGCGAGAATCAGCTGTGTCTGTCAAGTCTTCACTGCCAGGCGAGAATCAGCTGTGTCTGTCAAGTCTTCACTGCCAGGTGAGAATCAGCTGTGTCTGTCAAGTCTTCACTGCCAGGCGAGAATCAGCTGTGTCTGTCAAGTCTTCACTGCCAGGCGAGAATCAGCTGTGTCTGTCAAGTCTTCACTGCCAGGTGAGAATCAGCTGTGTCTGTCAAGTCTTCACTGCCAGGTGAGAATCAGCTGTGTCTGTCAAGTCTTCACTGCCAGGCGAGAATCAGCTGTGTCTGTCAAGTCTTCACTGCCAGGCGAGAATCAGCTGTGTCTGTCAAGTCTTCACTGCCAGGCGAGAATCAGCTGTGTCTGTCAAGTCTTCACTGCCAGGCGAGAATCAGCTGTGTCTGTCAAGTCTTCACTGCCAGGTGAGAATCAGCTGTGTCTGTCAAGTCTTCACTGCCAGGCGAGAATCAGCTGTGTCTGTCAAGTCTTCACTGCCAGGCGAGAATCAGCTGTGTCTGTCAAGTCTTCACTGCCAGGCGAGAATCAGCTGTGTCTGTCAAGTCTTCACTGCCAGGCGAGAATCAGCTGTGTCTGTCAAGTCTTCACTGCCAGGCGAGAATCAGCTGTGTCTGTCAAGTCTTCACTGCCAGGCGAGAATCAGCTGTGTCTGTCAAGTCTTCACTGCCAGGCGAGAATCAGCTGTGTCTGTCAAGTCTTCACTGCCAGGCGAGAATCAGCTGTGTCTGTCAAGTCTTCACTGCCAGGCGAGAATCAGCTGTGTCTGTCAAGTCTTCACTGCCAGGCGAGAATCAGCTGTGTCTGTCAAGTCTTCACTGCCAGGCGAGAATCAGCTGTGTCTGTCAAGTCTTCACTGCCAGGCGAGAATCAGCTGTGTCTGTCAAGTCTTCACTGCCAGGCGAGAATCAGCTGTGTCTGTCAAGTCTTCACTGCCAGGCGAGAATCAGCTGTGTCTGTCAAGTCTTCACTGCCAGGCGAGAATCAGCTGTGTCTGTCAAGTCTTCACTGCCAGGCGAGAATCAGCTGTGTCTGTCAAGTCTTCACTGCCAGGCGAGAATCAGCTGTGTCTGTCAAGTCTTCACTGCCAGGTGAGAATCAGCTGTGTCTGTCAAGTCTTCACTGCCAGGCGAGAATCAGCTGTGTCTGTCAAGTCTTCACTGCCAGGCGAGAATCAGCTGTGTCTGTCAAGTCTTCACTGCCAGGCGAGAATCAGCTGTGTCTGTCAAGTCTTCACTGCCAGGCGAGAATCAGCTGTGTCTGTCAAGTCTTCACTGCCAGGCGAGAATCAGCTGTGTCTGTCAAGTCTTCACTGCCAGGCGAGAATCAGCTGTGTCTGTCAAGTCTTCACTGCCAGGCGAGAATCAGCTGTGTCTGTCAAGTCTTCACTGCCAGGCGAGAATCAGCTGTGTCTGTCAAGTCTTCACTGCCAGGCGAGAATCAGCTGTGTCTGTCAAGTCTTCACTGCCAGGCGAGAATCAGCTGTGTCTGTCAAGTCTTCACTGCCAGGCGAGAATCAGCTGTGTCTGTCAAGTCTTCACTGCCAGGCGAGAATCAGCTGTGTCTGTCAAGTCTTCACTGCCAGGCGAGAATCAGCTGTGTCTGTCAAGTCTTCACTGCCAGGCGAGAATCAGCTGTGTCTGTCAAGTCTTCACTGCCAGGCGAGAATCAGCTGTGTCTGTCAAGTCTTCACTGCCAGGCGAGAATCAGCTGTGTCTGTCAAGTCTTCACTGCCAGGCGAGAATCAGCTGTGTCTGTCAAGTCTTCACTGCCAGGCGAGAATCAGCTGTGTCTGTCAAGTCTTCACTGCCAGGTGAGAATCAGCTGTGTCTGTCAAGTCTTCACTGCCAGGCGAGAATCAGCTGTGTCTGTCAAGTCTTCACTGCCAGGCGAGAATCAGCTGTGTCTGTCAAGTCTTCACTGCCAGGCGAGAATCAGCTGTGTCTGTCAAGTCTTCACTGCCAGGCGAGAATCAGCTGTGTCTGTCAAGTCTTCACTGCCAGGTGAGAATCAGCTGTGTCTGTCAAGTCTTCACTGCCAGGCGAGAATCAGCTGTGTCTGTCAAGTCTTCACTGCCAGGCGAGAATCAGCTGTGTCTGTCAAGTCTTCACTGCCAGGTGAGAATCAGCTGTGTCTGTCAAGTCTTCACTGCCAGGCGAGAATCAGCTGTGTCTGTCAAGTCTTCACTGCCAGGCGAGAATCAGCTGTGTCTGTCAAGTCTTCACTGCCAGGCGAGAATCAGCTGTGTCTGTCAAGTCTTCACTGCCAGGCGAGAATCAGCTGTGTCTGTCAAGTCTTCACTGCCAGGCGAGAATCAGCTGTGTCTGTCAAGTCTTCACTGCCAGGCGAGAATCAGCTGTGTCTGTCAAGTCTTCACTGCCAGGCGAGAATCAGCTGTGTCTGTCAAGTCTTCACTGCCAGGCGAGAATCAGCTGTGTCTGTCAAGTCTTCACTGCCAGGCGAGAATCAGCTGTGTCTGTCAAGTCTTCACTGCCAGGCGAGAATCAGCTGTGTCTGTCAAGTCTTCACTGCCAGGCGAGAATCAGCTGTGTCTGTCAAGTCTTCACTGCCAGGCGAGAATCAGCTGTGTCTGTCAAGTCTTCACTGCCAGGTGAGAATCAGCTGTGTCTGTCAAGTCTTCACTGCCAGGCGAGAATCAGCTGTGTCTGTCAAGTCTTCACTGCCAGGTGAGAATCAGCTGTGTCTGTCAAGTCTTCACTGCCAGGCGAGAATCAGCTGTGTCTGTCAAGTCTTCACTGCCAGGTGAGAATCAGCTGTGTCTGTCAAGTCTTCACTGCCAGGCGAGAATCAGCTGTGTCTGTCAAGTCTTCACTGCCAGGCGAGAATCAGCTGTGTCTGTCAAGTCTTCACTGCCAGGCGAGAATCAGCTGTGTCTGTCAAGTCTTCACTGCCAGGCGAGAATCAGCTGTGTCTGTCAAGTCTTCACTGCCAGGTGAGAATCAGCTGTGTCTGTCAAGTCTTCACTGCCAGGCGAGAATCAGCTGTGTCTGTCAAGTCTTCACTGCCAGGCGAGAATCAGCTGTGTCTGTCAAGTCTTCACTGCCAGGCGAGAATCAGCTGTGTCTGTCAAGTCTTCACTGCCAGGCGAGAATCAGCTGTGTCTGTCAAGTCTTCACTGCCAGGCGAGAATCAGCTGTGTCTGTCAAGTCTTCACTGCCAGGCGAGAATCAGCTGTGTCTGTCAAGTCTTCACTGCCAGGCGAGAATCAGCTGTGTCTGTCAAGTCTTCACTGCCAGGCGAGAATCAGCTGTGTCTGTCAAGTCTTCACTGCCAGGCGAGAATCAGCTGTGTCTGTCAAGTCTTCACTGCCAGGCGAGAATCAGCTGTGTCTGTCAAGTCTTCACTGCCAGGCGAGAATCAGCTGTGTCTGTCAAGTCTTCACTGCCAGGCGAGAATCAGCTGTGTCTGTCAAGTCTTCACTGCCAGGTGAGAATCAGCTGTGTCTGTCAAGTCTTCACTGCCAGGCGAGAATCAGCTGTGTCTGTCAAGTCTTCACTGCCAGGCGAGAATCAGCTGTGTCTGTCAAGTCTTCACTGCCAGGCGAGAATCAGCTGTGTCTGTCAAGTCTTCACTGCCAGGCGAGAATCAGCTGTGTCTGTCAAGTCTTCACTGCCAGGCGAGAATCAGCTGTGTCTGTCAAGTCTTCACTGCCAGGCGAGAATCAGCTGTGTCTGTCAAGTCTTCACTGCCAGGCGAGAATCAGCTGTGTCTGTCAAGTCTTCACTGCCAGGCGAGAATCAGCTGTGTCTGTCAAGTCTTCACTGCCAGGCGAGAATCAGCTGTGTCTGTCAAGTCTTCACTGCCAGGCGAGAATCAGCTGTGTCTGTCAAGTCTTCACTGCCAGGTGAGAATCAGCTGTGTCTGTCAAGTCTTCACTGCCAGGCGAGAATCAGCTGTGTCTGTCAAGTCTTCACTGCCAGGCGAGAATCAGCTGTGTCTGTCAAGTCTTCACTGCCAGGCGAGAATCAGCTGTGTCTGTCAAGTCTTCACTGCCAGGCGAGAATCAGCTGTGTCTGTCAAGTCTTCACTGCCAGGCGAGAATCAGCTGTGTCTGTCAAGTCTTCACTGCCAGGCGAGAATCAGCTGTGTCTGTCAAGTCTTCACTGCCAGGCGAGAATCAGCTGTGTCTGTCAAGTCTTCACTGCCAGGCGAGAATCAGCTGTGTCTGTCAAGTCTTCACTGCCAGGTGAGAATCAGCTGTGTCTGTCAAGTCTTCACTGCCAGGCGAGAATCAGCTGTGTCTGTCAAGTCTTCACTGCCAGGCGAGAATCAGCTGTGTCTGTCAAGTCTTCACTGCCAGGTGAGAATCAGCTGTGTCTGTCAAGTCTTCACTGCCAGGCGAGAATCAGCTGTGTCTGTCAAGTCTTCACTGCCAGGCGAGAATCAGCTGTGTCTGTCAAGTCTTCACTGCCAGGCGAGAATCAGCTGTGTCTGTCAAGTCTTCACTGCCAGGCGAGAATCAGCTGTGTCTGTCAAGTCTTCACTGCCAGGCGAGAATCAGCTGTGTCTGTCAAGTCTTCACTGCCAGGCGAGAATCAGCTGTGTCTGTCAAGTCTTCACTGCCAGGCGAGAATCAGCTGTGTCTGTCAAGTCTTCACTGCCAGGCGAGAATCAGCTGTGTCTGTCAAGTCTTCACTGCCAGGTGAGAATCAGCTGTGTCTGTCAAGTCTTCACTGCCAGGCGAGAATCAGCTGTGTCTGTCAAGTCTTCACTGCCAGGCGAGAATCAGCTGTGTCTGTCAAGTCTTCACTGCCAGGCGAGAATCAGCTGTGTCTGTCAAGTCTTCACTGCCAGGCGAGAATCAGCTGTGTCTGTCAAGTCTTCACTGCCAGGCGAGAATCAGCTGTGTCTGTCAAGTCTTCACTGCCAGGCGAGAATCAGCTGTGTCTGTCAAGTCTTCACTGCCAGGCGAGAATCAGCTGTGTCTGTCAAGTCTTCACTGCCAGGCGAGAATCAGCTGTGTCTGTCAAGTCTTCACTGCCAGGCGAGAATCAGCTGTGTCTGTCAAGTCTTCACTGCCAGGTGAGAATCAGCTGTGTCTGTCAAGTCTTCACTGCCAGGCGAGAATCAGCTGTGTCTGTCAAGTCTTCACTGCCAGGCGAGAATCAGCTGTGTCTGTCAAGTCTTCACTGCCAGGCGAGAATCAGCTGTGTCTGTCAAGTCTTCACTGCCAGGTGAGAATCAGCTGTGTCTGTCAAGTCTTCACTGCCAGGCGAGAATCAGCTGTGTCTGTCAAGTCTTCACTGCCAGGTGAGAATCAGCTGTGTCTGTCAAGTCTTCACTGCCAGGCGAGAATCAGCTGTGTCTGTCAAGTCTTCACTGCCAGGCGAGAATCAGCTGTGTCTGTCAAGTCTTCACTGCCAGGCGAGAATCAGCTGTGTCTGTCAAGTCTTCACTGCCAGGCGAGAATCAGCTGTGTCTGTCAAGTCTTCACTGCCAGGTGAGAATCAGCTGTGTCTGTCAAGTCTTCACTGCCAGGCGAGAATCAGCTGTGTCTGTCAAGTCTTCACTGCCAGGCGAGAATCAGCTGTGTCTGTCAAGTCTTCACTGCCAGGCGAGAATCAGCTGTGTCTGTCAAGTCTTCACTGCCAGGCGAGAATCAGCTGTGTCTGTCAAGTCTTCACTGCCAGGCGAGAATCAGCTGTGTCTGTCAAGTCTTCACTGCCAGGCGAGAATCAGCTGTGTCTGTCAAGTCTTCACTGCCAGGCGAGAATCAGCTGTGTCTGTCAAGTCTTCACTGCCAGGCGAGAATCAGCTGTGTCTGTCAAGTCTTCACTGCCAGGCGAGAATCAGCTGTGTCTGTCAAGTCTTCACTGCCAGGCGAGAATCAGCTGTGTCTGTCAAGTCTTCACTGCCAGGTGAGAATCAGCTGTGTCTGTCAAGTCTTCACTGCCAGGCGAGAATCAGCTGTGTCTGTCAAGTCTTCACTGCCAGGCGAGAATCAGCTGTGTCTGTCAAGTCTTCACTGCCAGGCGAGAATCAGCTGTGTCTGTCAAGTCTTCACTGCCAGGTGAGAATCAGCTGTGTCTGTCAAGTCTTCACTGCCAGGCGAGAATCAGCTGTGTCTGTCAAGTCTTCACTGCCAGGCGAGAATCAGCTGTGTCTGTCAAGTCTTCACTGCCAGGCGAGAATCAGCTGTGTCTGTCAAGTCTTCACTGCCAGGCGAGAATCAGCTGTGTCTGTCAAGTCTTCACTGCCAGGCGAGAATCAGCTGTGTCTGTCAAGTCTTCACTGCCAGGCGAGAATCAGCTGTGTCTGTCAAGTCTTCACTGCCAGGCGAGAATCAGCTGTGTCTGTCAAGTCTTCACTGCCAGGCGAGAATCAGCTGTGTCTGTCAAGTCTTCACTGCCAGGCGAGAATCAGCTGTGTCTGTCAAGTCTTCACTGCCAGGCGAGAATCAGCTGTGTCTGTCAAGTCTTCACTGCCAGGCGAGAATCAGCTGTGTCTGTCAAGTCTTCACTGCCAGGCGAGAATCAGCTGTGTCTGTCAAGTCTTCACTGCCAGGCGAGAATCAGCTGTGTCTGTCAAGTCTTCACTGCCAGGTGAGAATCAGCTGTGTCTGTCAAGTCTTCACTGCCAGGCGAGAATCAGCTGTGTCTGTCAAGTCTTCACTGCCAGGCGAGAATCAGCTGCACCTGCCTTGCTCCCTTTGCATTTCTTGCATGGATGTGTTCCCATATAAATTAGCTTTCCTATTGGTTTTGACACAGGTAAGACCAGGAAGATTTTACTGGGAAGACTTGGATAATCAGTTGACATCATTTTCCATTCCTTTGGGAGAAACTGAAAATTGGTTTTTATGAAGAAGTAAGACTTTTTTTTCTTTGAAGACACGGGAGAAATTATTGTCTGTATTTAATATATCCCTGGGATCATTTCTTAAATTTCATACTTAGGTACTAAATTTAGCCAGTGGAGTCTGACATGATTTAGTGAACTTTCCTTAACTTCTGTGTCTGACTATTCATAAAGCTAATAAATCTTGATAACAAAAAAGTTTCCCAATAAAGTTAATATTGAATTATTCTGGATTTAATGATACAGTTTAAAGACTCTCTATACCCTATATTTTCTTCCACCTTTTTTCACCTGAATTGAGTCTATTCCATGAACTGTTACAAGAAACTGGAGCAATTATAAAATCCATATCACTTACTAAGCCAACATAAAGGGCAAACTCTTCACATGTGTTTAAGGGGTAAGATGACACAAAGAAGAAAGCACATTACTAATGGCTTGGTGGTAGTTAAATCTTTGGATTATGTAGTTTTCCTATTTTAACCTGATTTTCAACTGCTTGCTAACCACTTAGCAACCTAGGTGATCAGAATGACTGTTATCCTACCATACTGCTGAGTTCAGGAATTCTTCAGACAATATATCCTACATCATGATTTCAATACATAGGTTGTATGTCATGTACACATAGGTAGTATGTCATGTTGTATCACAACTGGAAGTGTGGAAACATAAGAGTTAGATTCTGAGGGGGAGAAACATTCACCTTACCTTTATAATACAGAATATAGCTTTCATTGTTCTATTTCATTATTGGTTATTATTAACCTCTCATGATGCCTAGCTTAACAATTAACTTTATTGTAGCTATGTATAATATAGGTATGAGTGGAAAAACTACGTTATAAATTATAAATTATAAAAATTATAAACTACTTTATAAATATAAATTATATATTTATGTAGGTATATAGCATTTATAGCTATAATTTTAAGCATTCATTGTGGATACTGGAATCAAGCTGTCAGGTAAGGGTGAGGGGCTCATGCAAGTAGAGACCTCCATTTTATCATCACAGAGCATGTCGTTCAGTAAGTACCATCCCTCCGGCATTTTGATGTCACATTTTCTTTCTCCCTGAAGTAAAGTCTTTGCTTTACCTAATCCCCTTCCCTGTAACCAAGAACCACATGTTTTCTTTAATTCGCTGAACATTGGTCTCTATGTGAATCTGTCTGATCCTGCTGTTTCCTCATGAGTAATGTTCTAGTATCCACTACTCTGCTTCCTGGGGTACTACATTCACCTTCAGATTTAGCTTCAGTGTGAACATGCTTTGAAGATCTCATCTTCTTTGTCTGCTTCCATGGTACCTGTATATGTCTTTACTTTAGCACTTGGGATATGTTGTATGTGAATATTTATCTCTTCCTTAATATCAGACAGTGATATTCAAATGTGCATTCCATCACCTAACATAGCCCAAGTTTACAATGGTCTAAGATTACAATGGCTACTAGATGGATGATTCTTTTCAAATAAATTGTGGATCTGAAGGATAAATGTCCAAATTCTGTTATGTGCAATTGGTAAGAAATGTTCTCAAATGATCATGATATGACCTGGCCTGTATCTTACCATGTGCAGGATGGTCCATAGGGAGTACCCTGGAAGGAAGCAAGGAACAGAAATAGAGTATCTGTTAACAAATACTAATTATTTTTCCCTTGGGATGATATTTACCATTTTCTATATCCTTCTATTATGCTCTCATGTATTAATAACAAATTAATGGAAAATGAGGTCACTGTGTTTAACAGAGTTTGTGTGCTCATTATTGTTTCACATAGAATGGTAAAATTCCAAAAACATTCATCATTTTACTGATTATTTCCTATCTATATTTATATATCAAGCTTTATGCACCACTCAAATAAGTTAATAGAAGCCCATACCTTTACTGACCTTTGTTACCTTTAGTTTTACAGACTGTATAGTAAGAAAAATGAATTTGGAAATTATTGAGTTAGAACTACAGATTGTTTATTAAGTGGGACAAAACAATGTCAAGAAATAGCATGAGTTATAGTAGAACAATAAGAACTGTGCAGAGGTGAGGGAGGTGCTCATAGCTACACTTGCTACATCTCAGATATCTTGTACTGTGCTTAAATTCTCACCACACCAAGTTTCCTTCAACTTTTTTCTCTGCATAATTGAGTACTCAGCTGGATTCTGTACTCTACAGTCCTGATTTCCTTCCTAATTGCACAAGTGGCTGAGCTCTTACAATGCCATATTTCTATTAATTTGCATTTACACAATATACTTCACTGTGAGCTTCAAATGCACCATTTGAATGTGCAGTTCTGAGTCTGTCTTTGGATTCTGATAATGGTTAGGTCCACGAATAGAGCAAGTCTGGGGAGAGCAACTATAATCTCAATGTGAGACAGTCTTCTTAAAATCGCCAATATTCCACCGACTTCTGAGGTGATGCTGAGCAGTAATTCAAATGGAAGAACAGAGCAATAAGTAGAGGGAAAGAACACCCAAGGTGATCATTTAGAAATCATTTTCAGGACAGAATAAAAGAACATGGGATTTGTTTTATTTTATTCCAAACACCATATAATCAAGAGGGACTCAGATGCCCTAGGAGTTCACTACATGGGGTTCCTTTATACAATGTTGAACAAAACTGGAAAGAATTCTTGTCTCGCATTCCCTTTCTAAACCACATACTTGTTTTCAAATAAAATGAAGGGCTCTCTACAGTAAAATAATATAATTTCAGAAAATGCTGTTACTTCAGTTTTTACAGAAGACCTGTTGATCAAATATAGCACACCCTTGAGGGAGCAAAGCTTGTTCATAATGTGAACTGTCTACTGCATAGTGAATATTGAACACATTCTCCTTTCAGATTAACTAAAGAGAGCAGTGCTCCTGTGTTGTCTTGAATGGTGGAATCATTGGAGCCAGAGGTGGAGGAGTCCTGGTGGGTTCACTGTACACTGGCTGCGTTACACATTCCTTTGTGGCAGGCTTTTCCATGTCTGCTCCGTTGACACTGGCCCTGTCCTGCTTTGCTGTGGGAGTCTGCTTAGTGAACTAGAGGATGTTTAGTAGCACCTCTCATTCCTACACCCTGAACAAGAGAAGATTCCTCAGTCAAGAAAACCAAAAATATCTCCAGACATTGCCAAATGTTCTGGGATGGTGCTTTGGCTGAGAACTACTACTCTAACAATTTAGGTGGCTATCCTAACTTGAGCAATATTCTGACTTGGGAAATCTAAAATTTAATAGGTACGTATCAAATTTTAGAGTACAGTATGAAAACAGAACATTCATCAAATACCTCCAGGTTTATAGCCAAAGTGACCCAGAATTTTAGAATTAATGCAGCAGGTTTATCATTATGTTGTGCCTAGTGAATTATTACTGTTTCCAGAGAAAATAGAAGAAATATGATAGAAAATAGGTGACTAGATAGATGAATAGAAGAGGAGATGTCTTATAGGAATTGTCTCATGTGTCATGTAGCTACATGCCACAATAAGGTATCTGTGAAGTGGTTATCCAGAAAAGTAGATATACAATTCTGTTCAGAGACTGAAGACCTGAGAATTGGGGATGGAACAGGGTGGTGAGTTGTGGTGGTTGAGAACATTAGTCTCTGAATCTGAAGACATAAGAGCACGAAGCTCTGAAGTCCAAGGGCAGGGCATCATTTCTGGATGGTTAACTCCATCACAGAGGAAATTCATTCTTCCAGCCATTGCCTCTGCTCAGACACTCAGTGGCTGGGATGCCACCTGCCCATGCAGATGAGGACAATCTGTCAATTTCTTATGCAGTCTCTTCTGCTAAGGCCCGTACCACAGGCAGACCCTAAATAATGTTTAACCATCTACCAGGGTGCCTCTTAGCACAGTCAAGTTGACATAAAATTAGCCATCACAACTGGTCTATGCTCTCGGTCTTCCTTGACTCTCTCAAAGAGATACAAACATAAAAGACAAACAGATCTCATGAGTTAGTTTTAGCAATGACCTTTTGGTTCCATAAACCAAATTCTTCAAATCCAAATTGATTATTACCACTACTTTGAAATATTTAGGTTATAAATAGAGTATCACTACTGATGCTGCTCTGTAATATTTCTGAGTAGACTCAAAATCTAATACTTTTTATGATTCATAAATTGGCTTTATAAATCTGTACTCCCCTGAAGTTATAAATCCAGAGTTTAATTTATGGACCCTGCCAGAAAGTCTTAGCAGCCTGCTTTGATTTATGTTTCTCTCTTCTTTTTAATGATAGTTGTAGCCAAATGATTTTTAGTGTTTTATAAGTCTAAAAATTAATTTCCATATCCTTAAATGGGTTTACAAATCCTAATATAGATTTACAAGTCCTGAAACAGATTTGAAACTCATGCCAGTAAATCCTAAATGAAAGAGTTGTTTTACAAATCTGGGTTCTGCACCTTGGTTTCCAGGAAGTGATCTATATATCAGAAGCTGAGCATGCCCCTGGCAGAAAACCACTCTGTGTGTCTAGGAAGTCCCTCTCTCCCCATACAATTGTACCACACAGATTTACAGGGCTGCAGCCCCATGCAGGCAAAGGCTCCTTGAGCCCTGACATGCAGGAGCTGGAGAGGGAATAGAGCCATATCCCTCTGGATGTCGGACATGGCCAGTAATCAGAAGAAATACAGCAAGTCATTCATCTTTTCTGGCAGACTCGGAAATGGAGACTCTGGGCTCTACCTGGGGATAGCAGCCTACGTATGCATGGCACTGAAATTCTAGCCACTCTAGTTACTTCACATAATCATTGCAATTATTTTTCATCTACCTGTTAGTAGTAGTTGCAGTCAGGCTTGCATTGCTGGCAGAAAACACCTGACCAAGAACATCTTGTGGGTAAAAGGTTTTATTTTGGCTTACAGAAATCAAGGGTAATTTCCTTGAATTTGCAACATGGGCTTATATTTTGGAACTGGCCAAGGGCAGCATGAAGCAGACTTCTTGTATTACCTGCATGGAGACCCTATGGAGCCATGAGGATGAACTGTGGGTTGCAGTAGAGACCCAGTGGAGATGCCAGTTCCAAAATATAAGCCCATGTTGCAAATTCAAGGACCCTCCCTTTCCTGCATTTTTTTTTTTTTTTTTTTTTGAACCGGGGTCCTTAGGCTTTGCAGGCAAATGCCTAACTACTAGGCCATTTTCCCAGCCCTTTTATTAAGTTATTTATTTATTTATTTATTTATTTATTTATTTATTTATTTATTTATTATTTTTATTTCTATTATTCTGATTGTACATTCATAGTGTTGGCTCCCTTATCCTTCTCCCTGTCCTCCCTCTTCCAAAGGGACCCCCATCAATGGGGAATGTGGGTCATGCATTGTGGGGGTAGTCAAAAGTTCTGGGGGGGTAGGCCAAGTCTCTGTGCATAATGCCCCAACTTGTGGCTCTAACATTCTTTCCGCCCCCTCTTCCTCGAATTTCCCTGAGCCACATTTGGGGTCCTTTTAGTTCTACTTCAGTGATAAGGTTTTGCAAGCCTCTGTGTCTCTGGATATCTGGCATTGTTGGAGTTGGATGTTCTCTGTGTGTTTTTCTCTTTCAGCCTTTTTCTGGTGCCGTGATCACCAAGAACGCTGTATTCTTGCCTGTCCCCCGCATTAATCTATGGTTTCAGCTGGGGCCCTGGTGAGGTGTGATTGGCGGATCCTCCCTTCAGGTTCATTGTCCATCTGAAAATTCCCTCCAAAATATCTATGGCCATCCCTTCTATCGAGTACTAACTTCTCTTTCCTGCATTTCTTATACTCCATAATACCAGGTGGGCTTCCAATTTGTTAATCCAGAGGGGAATAATGCAGACTTTGAAGAACAGGACACTCTTTCAGCATTCAGGCCCCTCCAAAAGATTGTGCATTCTTTCTGTTGTCTCAGTGCAGGTCCACTGGCCCAATCTCAAAGGTTTTAATCTCTCATACAATTGCAGCTGAACAGGCATCAGTTTTGGCCCAAAGATTTCATTTTTTCTATCCCCTTCTCTCTGCTTGCACCAGTCCATTTCTATGCATTTCAACCCAGCACAAGTTCTCAGGACACAGTCATAGCAACATGCCTCTCATACAAACTGCTTCTAGCCCTGTCTAGGCAAAAGCTTTTTCTCACACTCATAAGCCAAATCTCACAGTCCATAGTTCTTACTGCATTCAGGTCTTTCAACTCTGACCATAATAGTCCATCAAGCTGTATTTAAAGTACTTCAAGGCATCTCTTAGGCCAAGGTTTCAAATCCTTCCCCATTCCTCTTGAAATCATCTCCAAAAGTCCAAAGCCACACAATCAGGTTTCAAGCAATAATGACACCACTCTTCAGTATCAATTTTACCATTGCAGTCAGGTTTGCATTGCTGGCAGAAATCACCAAAACCAAAAGCAGCTTGTGGGAAAAAAGGTTTATTTTGGTTTACAGACTTGAAGGGAAGCTCCCTAACAGCAGGGAAAATGATGGCATGAGGAGAGGGTGGACATCACCTCCTGGCCAACATCAGATGGACAACAACAATAGGACAGCATGCCAAACACTGGCAAGAGGAAACTGAATATAAAACCTATAAGTCTGCCACCAACAATACATTGCATCCAAGAGGTGTTAATTCCCAAATCTCCATCAGCAGGGAACCTAGCATTCAGCATACCTAAGTTTATGGGGGACACCTGAATCAAACCACTACAGTGGTGTACATCTTCACCTGATGGTGTATTTGGTGATGAAGTTCTCCAGATTTAAATTCAAACACTGTATTTTTGTCCTGGCTCCATTATTTGCCCAAATGAAGCCTGCTAAACTTCAATTTATTAAAAGGTGAAAATATTTTAATCTTTCTACGTTATAAACACAGTGATTTGAAAGCTCAAATCAGATAAAATGAAGAAAAATGTTTGATAAACTTTCATTTTTATTGGACCATAAACTGTTAATACAGCCCCACACTTGTGGGACTGAAAAGTTAAAGATTGGTTGGGGCATTGCTGTTCCACATGACTGCAGTGATGATTGAGATAGACATTGCAATGCAGTTACATAATATATGAACTTTAATTATATAAATTTTAAATGGGAATATAAAATATTAATAATATGTTATATTCAAATTTTAAGATAAAAGCAGCCCTCCAAAGTGAAAACAGTAGTTACTAAAATTGGACCATTTTTATTATTTTATTTTATTATTATTGCCGTTGGGTTGTATAAATTAGAACTATGTATGTGATATTGTTTCTTTCAGAGACACTTTAGTAGACAAGGAGAAAGAACAATCATTCTTTGTCAGAAAACTGAATCAAGCCTTTGCTCCATGTGTTGAAATGTGCTATTTTAAATTCACTTTGTTATAATGAAACAATATAAAGAGCCAATAGAAATGTCATTCAAGTTTTCATGCAGTGGAAGTGGTTGCATTATGGCTATGAATCTCTCTTCTTCTCTGTCTTTCAAAGAAATAACTTTGCAAATTAATGTAGGAGTAATAAAATATCATTTTGTCAACATTTTTATTAGTTATGGACATACAGTATTTAAATAGCACATGTTGATTCCATCCTTACCCTCATACCTGTCCACCCTCGAAAGGGACCCTCCTTGTTGGGGATGCTGGTTATCCCCATGAGGATTGTGGGTAGTGCATTGTGGCAGTATCCATCAGTTATGGGGAAGAGGCAATGTCACTGTGTGTAATATCCCAACTTGTGGCTCTAACAATGTTTCCACCCCCTCTTCTGCAAATTTTCCTGAACCATGTTGGGTTTTATTAAGTCTACTTCACTACATTCACTATAGTGAATGAGGGTTCCTATTTCTCCATATCCTCACCAACTTTTGTTTTCATTTGATTTTTTTAATGTTTGCTGTCTTTACTGAGGTAAGGTGGAATAACATAGCTGTTTTAATTTGCATTTCCCTGATGGTTAGGGATGTTGAGGTCCCCCTAGGGCCAGCCCACAAGGGACGGGAGGGTCTCTGCTGAGTTGGGGCTGAGAGGCATGGAGACACGACACAGACTCGGGAGTTTGGTGGAAGCAGGCAGAGTGTGAGCTGCTGCAAACTTGTTTATTCAAGGAAGTGTAGGGGGTTTAAAGGGTTTGGCTGGCCAATCATTGTATGGAGTGGTCCCTTCTTGTGACCAATGATAGCTGGTCTCTGGGCAGATCATCTCCTAGCAGGTTTCTCGTGAGCATGGGACTGTAGCTGTTGTCATGCCAGGCCTGTGTGTGATGTCACATCCACAGAAGTCACTTCCTGGTTTCTTTTAGCATGTGGTCTGGCTAGGGCCCAACCTGCATTGTGCCATACATATCCTTTTTGTTTTTATTATTGGCGACCCTAGGAGGCATGATTCTTTGCCAAGCCATTGTTGACCCCAGGCCCCAAGGGATCATCCTATGGTGCCTGGTGCCATCTGGTTTTTCATTGACTACCCATCATCCTGGTGCCCCATCTCATGGGGTCTTACCTTTTTGTTTTTATCATTGACTATCTGCCATCCTGCCATTGTTGAGGCCCCAAAAACTGATGGTGCCTGGGTGTGGCTGTCATTGACTATCTGCCATCCTGGTGAGAAAAACTGAGGGGTGTGGCTGTCGCCTAGGAGGCATGGGAGGCCCAAGTGGTGGTGGCTCTGTGGCATGCAAACTATAGAACCTGAAAAAGACTGGGGTAGGACAGGTTGCTGGGTGACTGTCGTGAGCTCACCCTTAGTGTCATAATTAGTATCATTGAGTGTCCTTAATGGTAGCAGATCAATGTAATCAAAGGAGTTGCAAAGGAATTTATAGCTGGTTGGAGGGTAGCATTACCATAAGAGGCATTAATAAGCAAAAAAGGCAAAGGTGTGACTAATGAGAAATACGTGTTTGAAGGGGGAGAAATACAGCAAAATAGAGTGGCTAAAATAAAGCCTAGGAAATGCATGGGAATCTAGGCCCACCACACCAAACAAGTATGGCCTAAGAAGAATTGTCCAAAATGGTTTCTGGGAAGTGGTAGTAGGGAAAAAAGGAGATAAAAGGAGAAAAGGGGGGAATAGATTTATAGTCCCATATCAGGACTGAGGGGTTTGGCATCACCCTCTTCCTCAAGGTCGATCCCCAAGTCAGTGGCTGGATGAATGTTCCTGGCAGGGATCCAGATCGAGATCTGTGAAGTTTCTGGAAAGACACAAGCATAACCTTGGCCCTGTGTTAAAAGAGGGTGGGGTCCCTTCCAGATATTAGTAAGAGGATCCTTCCAGCAGACTAAGGGTAAGGGCATTGTGGTTTGTTGGGATCTCCAATGTTTATAGGCTGGGGAGAGTCTTGCCTCATCAAAGGGGAGAAAATTGAGGGTGAAGAGAGCTTCCACCAGAGCCAAGTGGGGATCCTTAGGTGACATCGTGGACTTTTGTTTTATAATTATAATTATATATATATACATATATATATATATATATATATATATATATATATATATATATATATTATAATTATAATCTAACCTTTAGGGTCTGGTTAGTTCTCTCCATGATGGCTTGTCCTTGTGGGTTGTAGGGGATCCCAAGGCAGTGTTTTATTCCCCAAGATTCCATGAAGGATGAGAATTGGGCAGATGTGTGCAGGGCAATTATCAGTTACAATTGACCAGGGTATGCCCATGACCAACCTAGCGGTTTTTGTCACCTTAATGACATGGGACACCTTCTTCCCCAGAGAGCAATAGCAAAAGTAAGCTTAGAATAAGTGTCCACAATGACATATTTGAGGTTACCAAAGGAAGGTATGTGGGCAACATCCATCTGCCATATAGAATTTGGGGTAAGGCCTCTAGGATTGACTCCTTGAGGCTGTAGGGGGACCAAGGGGGCTGGGTGGGGAGCGCATGCCTTACAGGTATGGGTTAAATGTTTGCATTGGCTAAGCAAGAGCTCAGGGTATAGTGTTTTTAGGTTAGTGGGGGATAGATGGAACCTTTGGTGTAATCTAGCTTGTTCTAAAGGTGGCAAGGATGAGACAGCAATAAACTTGTCTACCTGTGAATTCCCATCAGCAATAAAGCCAGGCAGACCCATGTGTGAGCAAATGTGCTCAATAAGTCTGAAGGTGGATGGCCCATTGTAAAAGGACTTGTTCAAAGTAGGAGTCAATGCCAGATTCCTTGGCCACCTTGTGGATGAGAGCCAGATCAGAGAGAGGGGTGGGGTACTAGGGCCTGGCTGTTGCATCCAGCCCTATGTTTCTGGGAAGGTGGTAAAGGGTGGGGCAATGGGATGAGTCAGCAAACTGGCAGTTGCCTGGGTGAGTCCAGAACAGAGCAGGCAGAGGAGCTTCCAAGGGTAATGAGGGACAGGGGTGGTTGTGAGTGAGGCTGCCAAGGTCAGTAGTTTGGGTGGCAGTCTTTTATTATTGAAGGGTTTCTCTTCCTCCTCATCCCAGTTATCATAAGAGGGGGTTGGGAGGGACCAGCTTTGAAGAACCAGTTTCAGTCCCCCCTTACAGCATTTGTTATGGGCAGAAATGACTTCCTCCATGGAGTAGCCTATAAGGTTGGCAATTATGGCAAGGAGAATAGGAAAGAATGGGATAGGGGTGTGTGCCCTTCCTAAACCTCGTGTTTCTTTGCAAGGAAGAGAACCCAGGACCAAATGGAAGTGTCCCAGATGTTCTCTGGACTAATCCATGGGGCTGAAAAAGAGTTTCATCCCAAAAGCCATGGAGGTCCTTTTGTTTCACTTTTAAGCCACGTTGCAGGAGGTGGGCTTTAAGAGCCTGCAATTGCGATGTCCTCTGATGGGGAGGGAGGTTGCCCATTATAGACTAGTGGTATTTTAGGGGGGGCTAGGCTGTGACACCCCTGAATCAAGGAGATAATCCAGATCAAAAATGATAGCCCAGGACTTCCGGGTAAGATGGCAGCATAGGAGCCACGCCAAACCAGATCAGGGAGGGATTTAAAGAAAATTACACTCTTCTTTGGAAAAGATAAGAATTTTTTTTTCCGGGAAACAGTGGAAATTCCACTTTGGGGATTGTGGCCTGACCCGCTCCACAGAGGCTGGAGCAGCCGCCCCAATCCATGGTGCTAAGCCGCTGCTCAGATCAGCTGAGACTTGCTGAGCTTTCCCTACAGCCGCTGCTGCTGCCACCACCTGGGTAACAAACAACAACAAGGACAAAAATAATAAACGGGGGACTTTCCAACCTCATCAGTCTCCTCTCAGAGCCCTGAAAGTGAAGAAAAGTCTGCTGAGCTACTGAAAGAGCTAAAGGAGAACACGGTGAGCTACTACAGGCTTCCTGAACTAGCCCATCCCCCAACCATCAGATCCCCAGTGAATTGGCAGAAATCAGCCATTAGCAGCAGCATGTACTACATCACCAACACCGGACCCAGCACAGCTGAGCCAAGCTCCACAGCTCAGGGAACAAGGTGGGCACTCAGCATTGGCGAGTTTGGAAGCCACACCAAAAGGTAACAAAGGCCTGCATTGGAAGTGCTAACCTCTCTTTCCAGGTCAGGGCAGGCTATGGGTTACATATTGGTGGTTGGCCTTACCATTTTCAAATAAGCTGAATATGAGGTGTTGAATATTGCTGCCTGTAATACTTTTTGGATTTAAAGGGCCTTTATCTTTTGCTTCTCTCATTAATGGGGACAGGGTCTGATTCTAGCTGACAAGATTAAGGGTGTGGAAGAAACACATCCTTAGGGATTTTGACCTTATAAGACTCTTTGTTTCAATTCCCACACTTGTATACTCTGTGCTCATGTTAATTGAATGTGTATTTGGCTCAATTGAAGTTTAGATCTTGCTACTAAATTGTCCCACCAGTCCACTACAATACTTGCTTACCAAGCAAAGTCAACATCTAGGATTACCTCTGAGGTGGACCTGGGTACAAGTGCTACACTTGGCACCTAAAACCCATATCCAAACCTAAGAACACTGCAGATAACTAGAAAACCTAAGCATTAAATCAATCCAGTATGCAAAAGTCACTACATTATAATACAAGAAACACAAAGAATCAAGAAAATGCAATCCCACCAAAAATTACAAATCCATCAGAATCGTTCACCAATGAGACTGTTTTAGATAAAATTCCTGACAAAGATTTCAAAGGAATGATGATATCTATACTCAAAGAAATAAAAGAGGAAATGAAAGCAATATGAGAAGAAAACAAAGGAATTAAAGAAGAAAACAAACTCTTGAAAGAGATTACAGAAAAACAGTTTAAGGAAATAAAAAGGTCATTAGAGGACATGAATAAGGAAATAGAACTACTGAATCAAAACCAGGCTGAAATCCTAGCTCTGAAGAACACAGTCAGTGAAATAAAAACTCTGTGGAAAGTCTCACTAGTAGAATGGATGAAGGAGAGGACAGAATAGCTAAACTAGAAGACCAGATTGCAGATCTATCACAGTCCAACAAAGAGAAAGGCAAGCTAATAGAAAGGTATGAATGGGAACTCCAAGACATGCAGGACACTATGAAAAGATCAAACATAAGAATTCAAGGTATAGCAGAAGGGGAAGAATTTCAATCCAGAGGCTTAGTAGGTGTCTTCCACAAAATCATAGAAGAAAATTTTCCCCAAATTGGGAAAGAAATGCCAATGCAGATACAAGAAGCTTTTAGAACACCAAACAGACAAAACCTAGAAAGATCCTCTTCTTGCCATGTTATAATTAAACTACTAAATACACAAACCAAAGAAAATATATTGAAAGCAGTAAGAGAGTAAAAGCAAATGACCTACAAGGGGAAACCCATCAGGGTCACAGCAGATTACTCAACACAAACTTTAAAAGCCAGAAGGGCCTGGAGTGATGTATTCCAAGTTCTAAAAGATAAAAACTGCCAACCAAGATTACTTTATCCTGCAAAGCTTTCTATCCAAATTGATGGAGAAATAAGGACATTCCACAACAAAGACAGGCTAAAGGAATTTATGGCAACTAAACCAGCTCTAAAGAAAATACTTGCAGGAATCATTCATGCTGAAGAAAAAGCAAAACACATGCAGCAGGAAATAGGAAAAAAGAAATCATACTCAACAGTTAGAACAAGTGAGTAAAATGAAAACCAGGAAGAAGTACAAAACAAGAAAAATGGAGAGATCAAATACATATCTTTCAATAATAACTCTTAATATCAATGGCCTCAATGCCCCAACCAAAAGACATAGACTGGCAGACTGGGTTAAAAAGCAGGATCCTACCATCTGTTGCCTCCAGGAAACTCACCTCTCATTAAAAGATAGAAACATTCTTAGGGTGAAAGGTTGGAAAAAGATATATCAAGCAAATGGACCTAGAAAACAAGCAGGGGTTGCCATCCTAATTTCTGACAGGATAGACTTCAAACCAACATTAGTGAGGAAAGATAAAGCAGGTCACTTTATACTGATTAAAGGAATACTCCAACAGGAGGACATCACAATCCTAAACATATATGCTCCCAACACGGGAGCCCCCAATTTCATCAAACAAACACTATCGGACTTAAGGTCAGAGATAACTCTTAACACAATAGTAGTGGGTGACTTCAACACCCCACTCTCACCACTTGACAGGTCTACCCAACAAAAAATAAACAGAGCGACATCTGTGTTAAATGATATCACGGAACAAATGGACCTAACAGATATATACAGAACATTCCATCCAAATGCTGCAGAATATACATTCTTCTCAGTGGCACATGGGACATTCTCTAAAATAGACCATATGATAGGACACAAATCAAATCTTAACAAATACAGGAAAATTGAAATAATCCCTTGTATGCTATATGACCACAATGGGATTAAACTGCAAATCAACAACAAGAAAAACTAAAGAGCATACAGAAATTCATGGAGACTAAACAGTACATTACTGAACGATGTATGGATCATTGAAGAAATTAAAAAGGAAATCAAGAAATTCATAGAATCAAATGATGATGAGAATACAACATACCAAAACCTTTGGGACACAATGAAGGTAGTCCTATGAGGGAAATTTATAGCTCTAAGTGCCTATATTAAGAAATTAGAGAGTTCACAACTAAACAATTTAATGCTTCACCTTAAGGCCTTGGAAAGAGAAGAACAAGGCAAACCAAAAAATCAGTAGATGGGAAGAAATAATAAAGGTTAAGGCAGAAATTAATGAAATGGAAACCAAAAAACAATCAAAAAAATCAATGAAACAAAAAGTTGGTTCTTTGAAAGGATAAACAAGATTGACAAACCCTTAGCAAATCTGACCAAAAGAAAGAGAGAAGAGACAAAAATTGATAAGATTAGAGATGAAAAAGGCAACATCACAACAGATACCAAAGAAATTCAGAAAATCATACAGACATACTTTAAGAATATATATGCCTCTAAGTTTGAAAACCTGAAAGAAATGGATGATTTTCTTGATTCATATGACCTACCAAAATTAAATCAAGATGAGATAAACCATTTAAATAGACCTATAACAATCACAGAGATCCAGGCAGTCATAAAAAAAGTCCCAACTAAAAAAAGCCCAGGCCCAGATGGATTCACTGCTGAATTTTACCAGACATTCCTGGAAGATCTAACACCAATGCTTCTCAAACTTTTTCATAAAATAGAAGAGGAAGGAACTCTACCGAAATCCTTCTATGAAGCCAGCATCACCCTGATACTGAAACCGGACAAAGACAGATCAAAAAAAAAAATTATAGACCAATCTCCCTCATGAACATAGATGCAAAAATTCTCAACAAAATACTGACAAACAGAATACAAGAATATATCAGACAGATTATTCACCCTGACCAAGTAGGCTTTATCCCAGAGATGCAGGGATGGTTCAACATACACAAATCCATAAATGTAATACACCATATAAATGGTCTGAAGGACAAAAAACACATGGTCATCTCAATAGATGCAGAAAAGGCATTTGACAAAATCCAACACCCCTTCATGGTGAAAGTATTACAGAAACTGGGAATTGAAGGAACATATCTCAACATAATAAAAGCTATTTATGACAAACCTACAGCCAACATAATACTAAATGGGGAAAAACTTGAAGCTTTTCCTCTAAATTCAGGAACAAGACAAGGGTGTCCACTTTCCCCACTACTATTTAATATAGTACTGGAAGTCTTAGCCATAGCAATAAGGCAAGAGACACTCATAAAGGGGATACAAATCGGAAGGGAAGAGATCAAATTATCATTATTTGCAGACGATATGATTCTATACATAACGGACCCTAAAGACTCTACCAGCAAACTGTTAGAGCTGATAAACACTTTTAGCAATGTAGCAGGATACAAAATAAACACACAGAAATCAGTAGATTTTCTATACACTAACAACAAACATGCAGAGGATGAAATCAGGGAATCTCTCCCATTCACAATTGCCTCAAAAAAGTAAAATACCTTGGAATAAACTTAACCAAGGAAGTGAAGGATCTCTACAATGAGAACTTTAAAAAACTCGAGTGAGAAATTGCAGGAGACACAAGGAAATGGAAAGACATTCCATGCTCCTGGATTGGAAGAATCAATATTGTGAAAATGTCAATCTTACCAAAAGCAATCTACACATTTAATGCGATCCCCATTAAAATTCCAATAGCATTCTTCACAGAAATAGAAAAAACAATGCGAAAATTCATCTGGAAACACAAAAAACCTCAAATAGCCAAAACAATTTTGTGCAAAAAAAATCAAGCAGGGGGTATAACCATACCCGATTTTAAGTTATACTACAAAGCCATAGTAACAAAAACAGCATGGTACTGGCACAAGGGCAGACAGGTAGATCAATGGAACAGAATAGAAGACCCAAATATTAATCCAAGCAGCTACAGATACCTGATCTTTGACAAAAATGCCAAAAATATTCATTGGAGAAAAGATAGCCTCTTTAACAAGTGGTGCTCGGAAAACTGGACATCTGTATGTAAAAGGATAAACACAGATCCTTGTCTCTCTCCATGCACAAGAGTCAAGTCCAAATGGATCAGGGACTTTAATATCACACCTGAAACTCTGAAATTGTTAGAGGAAAAAGTAGGGGAAACTCTTCAACATATTGGAATAGGCAAGGACTTTCTGAATATAACTCCAATTGCTCAGGGAATAAAACCACTAATCAACCACTGGGACCTTATGAAATTACAAAGCTTTTGTACAGCAAAGGACACTGTGAATAGAGCAAAAAGAAAACCTACAGAATGGGAGAAAATCTTTGCCAGCTATACATCTGACAGAGGATTAATATCCAGAATATACAAAGAACTCAAAAAACAGAATAATATAAATTCAAACAACCCAGTTAAAAAATGGGCTATGGAACTAAATAGAGAATTCACAGAAGATGAAATACAGATGGCATATAAACATCTAAAAAAATGTTCCACATCCTTAGCCATCAGGGAAATGCAAATTAAAACCACTTTGAGATTCCATTTCACTCCTGTCAGAATGGCTACCATCAAGAAAACAAATGACAATAAGTGTTGGCGTGGATGTGGAAAAACAGGAACACTTCTAACTGTTGGTGGGAATGTAAGCTGGTCCAGCCATTGTGGAAATCAGTGTGGAGGTTCTTGAGACAGCTAGAGATAGATTTACCATATGATCCAGCTATAGCACTCCTAGGCATATATCCAGAGGACTCTTCTCACTACCTTAGAGATACTTGTAAAACCATGTTTATTGCTGCTCTATTCACAATAGCTAGGAAATGGAAGCAGCCTAGATGTCCCTCCACAGATGAGTGGATAATAAAGATGTGGTACACTTACACAATGGAGTTCTATTCAGCGGAAAAGAAAAATGAAATTTGCAGGGAAATGGATGGATCTGGAAAGGATTATACTAAGTGGGGTAACCCAGGCTCAGAAAGCCAAACGACACATGTTCTCTCTCATATGTGGATCCTAGCTACCAATGTATAGACTTGTGTGTGAGCTGGAACCAAAAATAGTTACCAGAAACCAGTAAGCTGGTAAAAGGCTATAAGGGAGGGAGGAAAGGGAAGGACTTAAGTTTAATGCACATTTGTAAGTAGAAGAACTGATTACAGGGAAAGGAATTGCCTAAGCAAGGCCATGGGAAGAGAGTGCATACAAGAAGGGCAGGCAGAGGGTCAAACTAAACTCAAGATATTATGAATAAAACATATGTATAATTACTTTTTTGAATAAGGGCAAGTCTAGAAGCTTTAGACTGTTACTAGAAATTTTTCAGTACCTGGGATGGGATACCTTCCAGTGAGTTGTTGGCCAAGGAGGTCCCAGTAGCCTCCAAAACATTAAAGGCTTTTGCCAAAGCCCTTGGTTTCCCTAGAGAAACAGATAGTAAGACCCTATTGCTGAAAACATCTCATGCCTGAGAAGCATGGTCACTGAGAAAGCAAGCTGGTGTGGAGCAGAAAACCTTCTCCCTGTAGACCAGCCAACTGAAAGCTGGAAAAAGCTGCATTGCACGCAGCGTATGGGAGACAGAAGCCATCAACAGTGAAATCAGTGGACGCTGAATATTCAAGCTTGGCCAGACAGGCCCAATGACTGAACGGGTGCAATAGTGGCATGTCTACTCTTAGGGTAACCAACTGCTCCATAATTGGACTGAAGGCCCTCTCTACGGGAGGGAATACATACCTGGTACTGAAAAACCTAAGTAAAAGTCTATGGTAGGTGAGGTCATGAGCCTTAGGGGTATAAGCCTGCCCTTATCTGACTAAATGTATATATTATTCCCACCAAACTGCCCTGAAAGCACTACACTTAATGTTCATATTCACATATTAATGCTACTCTCACTTCTGGTTAGAGAAGCTTCTCTTTTCAGATGGTGATGACCACTGGGATCACCCAAAAGGCAACATAGTCCTGAGAAGAAGGGATGGAGGAGTGCCCAGCACTGAAACAACTCTGTCATACCCTCCAATGGCTCAGGGACCATTGCGGTAGAGGGGGAGGATAGAATGGAAGAGCCAAAGGAAGGGTATGACCTCTTACAATGCAACTGCCCAGACAGAAACTGACCTCGATATCCATGACCTTGCAGTGCCTAGCAATACCTTCGCAAAACCCTCAAAATAGAAGAAAAATTTGACATCAAATTAAAAGAGAGACTAATGGAGAGAGGGAGGGGATATGATGGAGACTTGAGTTCTAAAGTGGAATGGGGGGAGGGAAGGGAAATATCAGGTGGGTTTTTTTGTATGTAAGTATAAAAGTCAATAAAAAAAATGATAGCCCAAAGGATAATCATGTAAATCATAACACCTATTGCTGGGCCAGCTGAGACATATGGATAGAATGTTTAGGACCCAAGTGTCTTGTGCTTAGTGGGGGACTTCCGTGGGTCATTACTCCACAGCTGTATGCCCACCTGTTGTCTTTGGGGAAGCTCAGCCAAAGGCCTCACCTTGTTTCTAAAATCAGGTGGTTCAGACCCTTATGTGATTTTGCTGGGATGAACCAAAAATGGAGGGGCCGACATAGGCTTCGGAACCATGCTGCACTTTGTGCCTTCCTGCTGGGGAAAAGGATGAGCAAAAGGAAAAAGGGGGAGGAGGGGGCTGCCTGTTCACCCTCAGGCAGCCGTCAGCACACAGAACAGCAAGGGGCCTACTCACTGACGATCAAGGGGCGTCTTGCCAACACCAAGGGGGCTACTCACCAACAATCAAGGACGGGGTATCTCGCCAAAGCTGAGGGGGCAGAGGGTCCCTGTTCAGGCACCAGATGTTGGGGTCCCCCCTAGGGCCAGTCCAAGAGGGAAGGCAGGGTCTCTGCCAAGTTGGGGCTGAGAGGCGTGGAGTCATAACATAGACTCTGGGAGTTAGGTGGAAGCAGACAGAGGGCGAGCTGCTGCAAACTCATTTATTCAAGGAAGTGTAGGGGTTTAAAGTGTTTGGCTGGCCAATCATTGTATGGGGGTGGTCCCCTTCTTGTGACCAATGATAGCTGGTCTCTGGGCAGATCATGAGCATGAGACTATAGCTGTTGTCATGCCAGGCCTGTGTAGGATGTCACATCCACAGAAGCCACTTCTTGGTTTCTTTTAGCATGCGGTCTGGCTAGGGCCCGACCTGCATTATACCATACAGATGTTGAACAATAAAATATCATTTTTACTATGCAATTATTTGACAGAAAGAACTTTGGAGATACATTAGAGTAAACAAAGAGTGAACATCCTGGAATACTTCCTTACAAATTCATTAAAAGTATTCTATGTCCAGTCAAGGTTAATGGGAAAAATTGACAACATTTTACAGCTATCACTGTGTATTAAACTCCAAACACTGCAAGTGTGAACCACAGTGAGGATAGTAAATGCTCTGAAAATAAAAGTCACAGTTTAAATATCTTCTTAAGGGGAAATTAGTCTTGAGTTTTACAAGTTTTGAAATACCTTTTTAGAAAGCCTTCTTTGTGTACAGTCTGATTTGCCTGCAGTCAGTGTGGTGAAGATATGGCCCCTACCTAAGATTGACAACTGCACACTAGAGTACAGGGAAGGCCTTACCTTGAAACTTTTGCATCTTCCTTTCCAGGTCTTGTTCGTAATTACATCTACATGATTGACTTCTTGAGAGCAGGAAGAATCCATTTCCTATTCTTCTGTCTTCCTCAATATTTAGTAAGAAATATATTCTCAGCAGATATAGTGGAATAATTGATTAAAAATATACACCTGAATTGTTCACAGACTCTATGTGTTGTCTAATAAGAATTTCACCCATGAGTGATTTGGGGAGATTATTTCAATAGATGAGATGTTTTGTTCACAATAAGACCACTGATTTGTACCTAGGCTTAGAGTTAAGTGATTTGAGGGGCCTGCTGATTGCAAAATGATTGTTTAAATCTTTGCTTTCTGTCAGAAGCTCTTTACTGAGCACTAAGCATACTAAATAGAAGCTCTATAGTCTAAAATAAACTAGCTAATCCACACATTATATGAAGATCTATAGACTAATCAAAACCTTAACAGGTAAGATCTTCAATAAAAATATTTATGTGTAAAATTTAATTTCATGAATAAAAAAAGAGAGATTCTTGCATGCCTTATATACCCACTAACTCTATTCTCATCCATGATGCCTGAGTTAGAAACACACATACATACCCACACCCACACCATGAGTGAAATAAAGGTGAGTGTGAAGCTTTCAATAATAACAAGGACTCAGACAGTATAAATGATGAAAGGACATGAACCTTGACTTTATGAATATAAAGTCCAGAAGGTTATAAAGCTGGATTGGGGTGAAACTTACATCTCTAATCTCACTAATCTTGATCTAAAATTTCATGTATTCATCTATTTTAAATGTAGAATGCACAAGCATGTACATACACACACACACACACAGTAATAGTAAGTGGTTTTGTGATTTTACACAAGATCTTTGCCTGCTGTCTTGAAGTATTGTGCATGTTTATTTCTACTTTGAATTTATGGCTCTTGCTATTTAATGCTTACTAGAGAAGCACATAAATGAATGTACTTCAAATTAAAAAAAAATACTTTGTGACATGTACCTTTATGATAGAATTGGTTTCCTTTACAATCTCACTAATTTTATTTTGTGCCTTTAGAAACATTTATGGGAAGAGATGCAGGAGCCTCAGACCATTCCCCAAGGTGTTGATGTTTCAGAAAAGGTTAGAACACCCTGATGTCATGGCAGTCAAATCCCTAGCAATGTTGATAATTTAGGCATTAACTGATCATTAAACTTTGAAATCCATAATACTTTTTTATGAAGCAAGCCCAACAAACTGGCCTTTTTATATACAAGGGAGAGAGAGAGAGAGAGAGAGAGAGAAAATTGACATGCCAAGGGCCTCCAGCCACTAAAATCATTCTCCAGATGCACATACCCCCTTGTGTGCACATGCAACATTGTACATTTGAGTCACTGTGTGTCTGGCTTACATGGGACCAGGAGAGTCAAATATGAGTCCTGAGACTTCACAGGCAATCCCTTTAACCACTAAGCCATCTCTCTAGCCCTAATTCCAGAAATTAAGTAGAGACTAGAAAGGCCAAAATTATTACTAATGTATGTGCCAAGAAATATCTGCATGAAAAATGAATTTATAATCCTTTGATTTTTCCATATATTAATTTTAAAAAGCAGAAATCCAGTAGCTGGTGAGAGCTCCACACTAAAATAGACTTAAAGCATACCCACCAAGGCTCAGGAAATTTTGCAGAAGAAGGGGAGGAAAGAATGTAAGAGCCACAGAGTGTGTGTGTGGGGGGAGCGGGGGATATCCAGAGGCATTGTCCCCTGACAATGACTGACATCTGCTTTCACAACTCAAAACCCACAACTCCATGAATACCAGCAATCCCACTAAGGCCCTCAGTGGAGTGAGGGCTGGGTGGAGGGAAATGATGGTACCAACACATGATGTATCCATACAAAGTTTCTACTTAATAAAAAGAAAAAAAAAAAGCACTATAATAGACAGTTCCAGGTTGCTGAGATGAACTTCCAGAGAGGCACATCATGGAGGAAGGGATTTATTGAAGCTTACAGATACAGCAGAAATTCTGTAATGACAGAAAAAGCTGGCCCACTTTCATAGGTCCAAGCAGAGAGAGAAAAGCCACATTCACAAACCCAAAAGCCATACCAGAAACAAACACACTTGAGGAACTCCAGGCACTAGCAATGCAAATCCACCACCACACCTTAGGGTGGACCCTAAGATCCGCCCAGTGACACCTCCTCTAGCCAGGTGGCTGCAAATCCAAACTACACACAAATAAAACACTGCATTATATTGCAGGCCATCTATTCAAACTACCACAAGTACCTTTAAAATTTATTTAATCTTTTGGACTTTCTAAGTGTTAAGTTTTTTTTCAAAGCCATATAAAACAGCCATGGGCTGGAGAGATGGCTTAGCAGTTAAGGCACTTGCCTGTGAAGCCTGAAGACCCAGGTTTGAGTCCCCAGTACCCACATAAGCCAGATGCACAAGGTGGCACATGCATCTGGAGTTCATTTGCAGTGGCTAGAGGCCCTGGCATGCCCATTCTCTCTTCTCTCTCTCTCTCTCTCTCTCTCTGTCTCATATACATATTTATATTTATATCATAAATAAATGAATAAATAACTAAATAAAATGTTTTTAAAAAGAGAACCATTATCTTAATTCTTTGTTCTGTATACCCACACATGATATCTTCAGTGCAGTGATGTTACACACAGTGATTGACTGTACACTACCAAAAGGTAATGGCAGATGGGTGTGGTGGTGCATGCCTTTAATCCCAGCACTAGGGAAGCTGAGGTTGGAAGACAGCCTGAGACTAATTCCTGTTAGACTTCAGGATTGACCAGGCAATGTTGACGAATATAATAAAGGGAGAAAAGGAGCCAACCTCAATAGCACAGACTTTATTAGAATATACTGAGGAGCAACCTTCTCTTGTGGGAAATGAGAATGGCTGCTCCCTTGAGTAGGCATTGGGGCTATTAAGGACTAGGCTCAGAACAGCCTGAGCTGGGGCAAGTGGGGTAGAGTTGAACAAACTTTAGGTTTTCTCTATCTGCTGTTTACTTTTCTTTGGGAGCGAATAATGGGAAGACAGAGCTTCTTCTTTTGTTTACTGATCACCAGCTGAGAGGGCACTAGGACTGTTTTCTAAGTGGCTTGGTAACTCCAGGAATCTGGCCATCTTCAAACTTGTAAGTTTTATGGTTCAAAATAGTTTTCCAGTGAGGTCAGTGATTCATAAATGCTTCAATTCCAGGTTATCCTGGGCTAGAGCAAGACCCTACCTCGAAAAACCAAAACCCCCCCCCAAAAAAAAAAAAGCTAATGGCAGTGATGATAATTGCCAAAGTGGCTTTTGTTTATTGAAAATAGTAATATTTGCTGCATTAAAAATATTTTCTGATTATATATCGTTGTTTCCTTGCCAATTGTTGACCAGTCTGGCTTCCTTTTCCAAGTTGACAATTTCAGGTTGAAAGGTATTTGGACTTGAAACTGAATTTCTAATCTCCCTAGCTCCCCAAATGGTACTCATGTGCTTGGCAAAAATTCTTCTTGCACAATTCCAGAAAGTGGTAATTTATTCAGAATAACCTTTAAAATATTACAGCTAAAACAAAGAAAAGGTGCTATGGTAGAAGGAAGTAGGCACAGGTTGAATGGATCCCAATAACAGTCAGTTTTCTTTACCAGGGCTCTAGTCTCTGGATTGAGCATTCTGAACACTAAGATTTTAACCCATGTAACTGAAGGTGGACTGTTTCCATGCTGCTTCCTCCTGTCTCACTTGCATTGCATTCTTCAAATGTCAGTTTTCTTTCTTTACTTTGATATTATTCTTCCAAACTCAATGTTTTGGAAAAACTGGAATAAAATGTTTTATTTGTTTTTATATGTTTTATACATACTATATTATTGGTATTTTGAGAGCTGTTATAAAGGATATAGTGCTTGTGCTAAAATAAAAATTAATGGACTAGACAAGCACACAATGATTGAAGGTGTATGGATTAAGAGATTCATGCCTTAAGAGAAGTATAGTAAGTCCTTACTATGTCGAAAGCTTAGAATATCTATATTTGCAAATATCATCTGTTTATTATCATCAGTCAATCAATTTATCTTTCTATCTACCACTATCCATCAATTGGTCTAACTATAAAATGTATAGGCTTTCACTTGTAGAAAGGCAGGAATAATAAGTGGCTGACAGTTTAACTGAGTTTTTATATCAAAAGAGGACAATAGCTTTCAGCTATGTGAAAGATGGGCTAAATTTACTAATGGAACAACTTATTTGTGCTCAATAGCCTTATTATTTATGCAATTCAAATAATGAATTACACGATATCATGGCTTTTGCAGTCCAAGATGAGTCCTGAGTATTAAATTCATGGTGCAATGAACTTATTATGGAAATTAGGCAAACAATGTATGATGGCAGAAGGAGGACAGAGTAGGAGTTCCAGGTTGGGTGTATTCTGCTAATAGTAAGGATGCCTTCAAGGAAAAACTAGATTTTGACATGGATCTCAAGATATTGTAACATTTCAAAAAAGAGGAGAGAGAGGAATGTGATGGGGAACTGTTGTTGGCAAAGTGTGGACTACTGTCACTGATAGCATTGGATGAGCACAACACTCCTGCAGGAAAGGTAGCGTCTAGTTGATAGAGCATGAGGTCTGCTCTGAAGAACAGCAAGGTGACAGACAGTTCTGTGTGGATAGGCAATATCTGTATAGAGTCTTCATTTAGCTGGAAATCAGGAAGAAAGTGGAATGTGTTTTCACAGAGTCATCTATGCACTTAAGGGAAATAATTTGGTAGCACGTGGTCTGAATAAGAGGATTGACACATTCAAGAAGGCAGATAGTATAGTAGCCCCACCAAGAAATATTGTAAGAATTCAGTGCATCAGTCAGGACTTGGCTCTGCAGAGGTAATAAAGTGACTCTGATGTGAACTTGAACTATAGCATGGAATGGGGAGCAGTTGAAGATCCGTTACAGAAGCTCACAT
Organism: Orientallactaga sibirica; assembly: GCA_036365145.1. Taxonomy (NCBI): domain Eukaryota; kingdom Metazoa; phylum Chordata; class Mammalia; order Rodentia; family Dipodidae; genus Orientallactaga; species Orientallactaga sibirica. The sequence goes on from JAEOAD010000020.1 coordinate 3,650,436, forward strand.
TGTACAGCTTAACACCATCTTATAGGAACTGGGAGAAGATGTAAAGATGATTAAGAGATTTGAGGCCTAAGATATGAAGGAAAAGAGAAATAATAAGCACAAAGAAGTTGGTCTGTGGGGTAAATTTAATTTGTATGAGAGACTTCTGAGTAGAAGCAACCAATAGCCTGTTAAGAATTTGAGTATGGAATGAGAAGAGAGGTAAGGATTCAGGGATGCACTTGGGTGTTATGAGGTAGTATTTGTAGCCAGAAATTGAATAGATTCCTGAAAAGATAAAGAAAACAAGACAGCTGAGGTTAGAACATTAGCAAATATCAGCTGCTTTGCAGGGGTGTTGCTTGAGGCATTATGAGATCAGGGGACCAGACAATCCTACAAGGGTTAGGCAGGCAATTTAAAGCTGGAAAGGAGCCTGAGGTCAGAGTGCACCTGCTGAGGATGAGGTGGGGACTGCTTGGTATGATAGCGGGTGGGCCTGTCTTCACATTTTTGGGATGCTGTTTTATTTAATATTTATTTTTATTTATATTTTATTTATTTATTTATTTATTTATTTATTTATTTATTTATTTATTTATTTATTTATTTATTTTGGAGAGAGACACAGAGAGACAGAGAGGGAGAGGGAGAGGAAGACAGACAGACAGGAAGGCACGCCAGCAGTGTCTCAGCTGCTGAGAACGAAATCCAGATGCGTGCGCCCCCTTGTGGTCAAGTGCAGCATTGCGCCCTTGTGGCACTTTGCATCTGGCTAAACGTGGGACCTGGAGATTGGAACCGCTGGAGATTGGAACCAGTGTTCTTAGGCTTAGGAGGCAGGTGCCTTAACCCCTAAGCCATCTCTCCAGCCCTGGATGCTGTTTTAGTGTTTGCAAATCTTTTAAATTTTCAAGAGAAGTAATGAATATAGGTTATAAGTAAAATTAAAGGATTGTAAAACATGAATTCAAACTTTTAAAAGATATTTTTATTAGTTATGTATATAGTATATATACAGCCATTAGGGTACCATCGTTAGCCTTCTCCCTGTCCTCTCCTCATGGGTACTGTGGGTCTTGCCTTATGGGGGTAGCCATCAGTTATGCCGGAAAGGCAATGACTCTGTGTATAATGACCCAACTCATGGCTCTAACAATCTTTCCCTCCCCTCTTCCGCAAATTTCCCTGAGCCAAATCAAACTTTTAAAAACACTGTGCAGAACCAATAGATTATTCTATATGTGACCCTGTCCTAGACCCAGGGCCATAGATCATTTTTAAGAAGACAGAGATGGCTCAGGTAAGGCAGGAGGAATGGATTTGGATTCCCATTATTCAACTGATGCAATGGGAAGTGAGAATTTCAGCTTCCACGCATTACATCCCTGTGGCAGGTAAAGACAGGATAGGAAAAGGCTGCTTTGAGTATGATGAGAAGCAGGTAGTTGGTAGCTTTCAAGGGGGTGCTTTCCACCACCAAGTTGAAGTTAGTGATCAAACCAAAGGAGAGACACATATCTAAAGAGGGAATATTTCTGAGAAGTTTTGCTGACTTGATAATCTTCCATTATTATTGGTGTAATGGCAGATGGGAAGTCTTTAGTAACCAAGGCTACTGATTAAGAACATTTCATGAGGAAAATTACAAAAAAAAAAAAAAAAAAACCTTTCCAAATTACTACATTATCATGAGTGAATTCGGAGAGCAACTTGATCAGTTGGCAAGTGCTCCCCTTTCAATAACTGTAAAATATAGATTCTTGCTAATATTTCTAAGACACTTCATCTAAATTAAATGCTAATGTGAAGAAACAGATGTTAAACATGATTAAAACCAATTACAAATTTCACAGTACAGTCCTGGGTTTTCCTTACATTAGTCTCCCTGCTAGTTTAGGTGTCATTCATTTTTCCTTTATTTTCTGTTTGTAATTCCAGGGTAAGAAACCTGGGGCATTTAAGCTATTCAGATTGGAACCTGACAGAGATAAATAGATTCAATTAGAATTACCACAGAAAAAATAAGCAACCAATATAAGACTTTCTGGGGAGGAAGGAGACATAATAATTTTGTACATAAGCAAATTATCAAATTGCTGGCCTGATATATCAGTGCTTATATCAAAATTGAATTTTGACTCAGTACTGGAGGAAACTTTCTGGAGCTTTGTTTGCTTGTAATTGCTACAATAAATTTCTCCTCTCTTGAGTATATGACTTGAAAGCCTATTGATTATCATTTAAGAATTGGGAATAGAAATTTATGTAATTGATCTGTGTTAGTCACATTTCATTACTGTGACAAAATACCTGAGCAAACAACCTCTGGAAGGATTTGTTTTGTTGTTGTTTCAGAGGCTTTTAGTCCATAGTCAGCTTGATCTATTGTTATGAGCCTGTGTAAGGTAGAACATCATGGTTGCAGGAGTAAGTAGAAGAGGCATTTGTTTACCTCATGGTAGCTTGGGCGAGGTATATTCTTCAAAGTCATGCCCCTGGTGACCCACTTCTTCTAAGCAGGCCCCATGTTCTAACCACCTATTCAGCTATGAAATTACCAATGGATTAATCCATTGATGAGGTTAGCACCTTTGTGATAGAAGTTTCTCTCAACAGCTTGACCAGTTGTGAACCAAGCTTTTAAAACAGGAGCCCATGGAAGACATTTCATATTTAAACTGTAACATGGCTCAAGAGAAAGGTGGTTGCTTCATTTTAAATTTTTTGGTAGACTGGGATGGGAAGTGGGCAGGAATAAGATAACTCCTGGGTCATCTCCAGGTTTTCTTTTCACTTCAGATGGGTGAGTTGTAAGCTCCTGTTGTTCTCCAGATGGATAAAGAGGCTTCTCAAAATTCAAATTTTCATAAAACCTCATGGCTATTCTTACTTTCAGTTGTCACTGTTGACTCCAGTCTCCCAGGAGTCTTTCCTTAAATACACAGGGGGAAATCTTATGGTTCTACTTTTAGTTTTGGCCAGACTTCTGTCCAGCCTCTGGATTGCCTGGGCTTATATCAGGTGACTATCCCTGGCCAGTCTGATTTGGTGGGGACTGAGAAGCCATCTGATAAACAATGTGTTTGCCTCTTGGCCAGCAACTCTGGAGTTAGAAGATTTACTTGGATGGTACTGTTAATAGTACAGTTCCACTAAAATCTCTTGGTATTTTCAGTGTTTACCAATAAGAGAACCCCCCCAATATCTGTTAGATAGATAACAAACTGAATGAACAGAGTAGCTTTGGTTTATTATTAGATGTGTATGTGTGAGAAATGTTTGCACATTTGAGACTAAAGCAAGTCCCCTTGAATGTTTTTCAATTATTACAATTGGAAAACTACATGATGAAAAGCATTTATGCTAAAAAAGAATCAGATAGAAAATCAGCTAAATTTCTTCCTACATCTTTAATGGTAAACATGTCTTAAGAGTTTATTAGTCTCTTATAAATCACAGATTTTTTTCTTCTTTTTGTATAAAATAGAGCTAGCAGAGAAATTCAAGTTGATTTAAGTATATATCTTTCTTACAAAATGAGTCAATTAATAATTTAAAACTCTTGATTTCCTGGGACTCAAGTCTCATAAGAAACTGATTAGCATAACTCATTTTCAGAGTCTGCTCTCAGTTCTAATTAGAATTAGAAGTTTCCTAGGAATTCTGAGTACTTATAATTCATACATAACATGAGCTTTTCTAGAGCTATTCATTGGCTTATCTTTGCCAGTTTAAAATCACCTCTCCTCAATTTTTGAGTGGGATTGTGATCTTGTCCTCTAATTTCTTACCTTCCTCTGCCATCTTTTGATTTCACACATTATTGTCTATTCTAACGTGACTGGTGTGGTCATAGTAATAGTGTCCTGCTTTCTTATATTTTTCTGGTTTTAAAATGATTTAGCATATTACCTTATAGAATGTTAGTACCTTACACATTTATTTGGAACTTCATTAGAATAGTCTGAAAATACTGCCATAATTTTCTATGATACCATGAATAGTGCTACCTATACTCTGAAGCATGCTTAGTTGGCTGCAGTGATTACTATTCAGATTCCATCCCTGGTGATGATGCACACATGGTGGTCATCTCAGGCCAAAGCAGTTGCTACCACATTAAATACAGCACTACTAAGGGTAAGAACACTTGAGGAGAGGCTGCAGAAAGCTAGAAGATGGAGCAGAACTGGGAGAATAGCAGACTTGCTCAAGAAATGATGTGTTCTGGAATTTAGATCTTGAATGGAAAGCTTGGTAAATTAATGCAAATCGATATAGTCTTTGTTTATCAAAATGAGAGCTTGTATGAAGCCATGAGACAAAGTAACCAGCTAGTAGTGATCATGTTTCCTCCTAGTAGGTGTGAATTTTGCCAGAAGGAAGGTGTGACAGAGTCAGGTATTGATGAGCATAGGGACAAGACACTGAAGCAGTGAGGCTGTCCACAAGGAGTGAAGATATGAACAAGTTAAACAAATGTCTTATGGGAAGTAAATCTCCATTAATAACCTTTAAATAGCTTGATCTTTAAATGCTGGGACCAGGTTCTATGTCCAGACTTCAAGGCTCCTACATTCTCAAATGAAGATACAACGTACTTTATAGAAACATTTGTTAATGCTTAAAGGCATTTTTATTATAATTGGTTGTGTTATTGACATCTAGTAGGTCAAGACTATGGATGTTGCTAGACATTGTATAATACACAGGACAGCTATCCTCTAGTCATCTGGTCTGAATGTCAGTCATATGAAAGCCAAGAAGATAACGGAAGAAAGCATTCTTCAGGCCATGTCTCTTTCAGTGGGCCTTAGGCTCCATGTTGACCCATACTACTACTTCTTCCAAGCTTTCACCACATAGCAACTTATCTTTCTCCCATCCATATTTTGGCTGACTTTTGAAAACAACACCTGGTCTGAGAATGTACTTGCCAATAATTCAGTTTGAAACAATTTGTTTTGTTTTCACACATGAGCAATTTGCTGTATTTCCTTCATAGGGGTTTGCAGTATGAAGGGACCTGGATCTTTGACTCGTGAAATCATGATTTAGTGTGAAAGCCAAACACATACATCATTATTTATAATCAGGACCTATAATAGGAAGGTAATCTAGTTGTCAGCTGAGGTCTTCCTGATTCTAGATAACAGGCCCTTTTATCTCTCATTTTATGCCTGAATATATGTGAGCTTATACCTTTATGGTCTAGCTCCTCTCATGTCTGATTTCTATACTTTGCTTTAGATACAAGAATTCAATTTATATTGGTTTCTGAGTATAAATTTACCCAGTTCAAGATTTTTGGAGTTTTATAGAATGACCCAGTAATCCTAGGTTACTTACAGGGGTTAGGGTCACTGAGCATTAGAATCTGCCATTTCAGAGCCCTCCTTTTCTCCATCCCTTTCTCTCTGTCTTTTTCCTCTCTTCCCTGGTGCAGAACAATATATTTATTTCATTGTCTCATACCACACCCAAACTATTGAAATCTTGCCTTTTCACAGGAAATAAAATGTCATTACTAAATTAGAAGGAATAAAGTAGGAATTCTGAGAAATCAAGTGGATGGGGTCAAGAGATGCTATGTAGGAAAAAGGATCCAGGAGATATGGGCAGGAATCCACAGAAGAAGGATGGTGTATGAAAACATGGCAGGTAGAAAAGAACGTTAGTAATGGCAGGAAACAGAAATGTTCTGTGTTTGGGAAACAGTATAACAACGGTTCAGGAAGTGTTGGTGATAAATAATTTGGACTTTGGTATTCAGCAGGATATCTGGAACATGTATTGTGATGGGGATGGGGGAGAAGGTTGGGAACACTAATCCACATCTGTTCTTTAAAAGGATCATTCTAGGCAAATGGATCAAAACATGGAGGAAACATGATGGTTTAATTCAGGTGTCCCCATAAACTTAGGTGTTCTGAATGCTAGGTTCCCAGCTGATGGAGATGTATTGTTGGGGGCAAACTTATGGGTATTATAGCCAGTGTCCCCTTGCCAGTGTTTGGCACACTCTCCTCTCTTGTCCACTTTATGTTGCCCAGGGAATGATGTTCACCCTCTGCTCATGCCATTGTTTTCCCCTGCCATCATGGAGCTTCCCCTTGAGTCTGTGAGCCAGAATAAACCTTCTTTCCCACAAGCTGCTCTTGGTCTGGTGATTTCTGCCAGCAATGTGAACCTAACTGCAGCAGTAGAGTTGGTACCAAGGAGTGGTAACATTTGCTGCTAGACACCTGACTGTGTGGCTTTGGCCTTTTGGAGCTGATTTTCAAGAGGAATGTGGGAGGATTTGACACCTTGGCCTAAGAGATGCCTTGTAGTGCTATAAGTACAGCTTGATGGACTATTCTGGTCAGAGTTGAAAGACCCAAATACAGTAAGAACTGAGGACTGTGAGGTTTGGCTTATGAGGGTGAGAAAGAGCTTTTTCTGGACTGGGCTAGAAGCAGTTTGTGTGAAAGGCTTGCTGTTATGCCTGTGTCCTGAGTGGGGTTGCTTTGCATAGAAATTACTGGTGTGAGCAGAGAGATGTGATACAGAAAAAATGAAATCTTTGGGCTGAAACTGCTGCTCATTCAGCTGCAATTGTATGTGAGATTACAGCCATTGAGATTGGGCCAGCTGACCTGCATTGGGACAACAGAAAGAATGCAGTCTTTTGAAGGGGTCTGAATGCTGAAGGAGTGTCCTATTCTTCAAAGTCTGCTTTATTCCCCTCTGGACTAATTTGCATACTATCTGGTATTATGGGAACTGCCATAAGATTGGACTAGGTAGCTTTTATAGGATGTCTGAGCTTTGGAGAGAGTGTTATTTTAGTAGTGATCCCAGCCTTTGAACTACCTCTGGCTTCCTGTTTGGTGATATGATCTCACCTTGTCACACATCCTTCTGTCATGGGCCATAAGCTACTCCCCAAAGTTGAGCTGATTTTGGTGCTGGCTACTTAAGCCTTCCTAACTTTATAAAGTTAATCACCTCAGAAATTTTATTACATTTTACTTTCTTGAGATATTGGAGGTTAACTTACTTGGGTTTTCTCCTTCAAGGGTTCAAGGTTTGGGGGCTGGTTAAGAGTAGATGTGAGTTATATCCCCAGTATCTCTGTTGTTGCCCCACATACCTGTCACCCCAGAACTAGGGTAATAGAAAATGGAGGCAACAGTATTACTGGGGCTAACTGATTAGCCAGCCTAATTAAACAATAGAAAACTCCAGGTTTAGTGAGAGACTTTGTCTCAAGGAAATGAAGCTGAAGAGCCATGGAGGAAATACCCTATGTCTTCCTTTGGCCTCCACATTAATGTGTACACATGTGCATATCAATACACCCATACAACTCTCTCTCTCTCTCTCCTTATAAATAAATAAAATATTGAAAAATATTTCAAAATATTTTATTCATTTATTTGAGAGAACTAAAGAGGCAGAAAGAGAATGAACATGGAAGAGCCTCCTACCACTGCAAATGAACTGCAGACACATGTGCCACTTTGTACATCTGGCTTTATGTGGTTATTGGAACATTGAACTTAGGCCATCAGGCTTTGCAAACAAGTGCGTTTAACTGCTGAGCCATTTCCCCAGTCTGAAATATATATTTAACCTGTGGAAAGGTCTGCTTTGATGCCTTTGGCATCTTCTTCTTGAAGATGCACCTGGCAGATTCAGCTTCTCAATGTCTGCACCTTGCCCTCTTTCCTCTGTACCATAACTGCAGACTTGGTTCCTGTGTTATTCCATGGGTGATCATTGAAGACTCCTGGAGATTTTGTGCTCCTGTAATAACTCTGGAGTACTTGAAAAGCATTTTCTAGAAGGACACTGACACTTCCACTTCTCCCAGGGACACAGTTCCTGTCACTCTGGTTTAGAATATATTTATTCTCCAGGACAAGAAAAGGCAATGAACGCATCTGCCTTGGCAGCTCACATTTTGTTTGGCTCAGAATTTCCTTAAAGAAATCAACAACTTAGAAAGTGCACTGCTTAGTCATTTACTTCTCATTAGCTGTGCAAACCAGGGAAAGCTCCACTGATCCATAAGCCTAAAAGCAAGTGTTTTTAAATTTAATATTGCAGGGTTGAGAAATGCATGGTATTATATAGATTAAATCACTTAAATAGAATATGGCTTTTGTTGTCGTAATTATTCCATGTTATTTATTGTATTCTGTACATAAGTCATTACAAGTTCAGTGACGTAATTATAAGTATCTAACAGCCTTTGTCTATGGGATAATGGGAGTATGAAAGGAACATGCAAGAAAAGATGCAGCACCAACTTGCTGAGGTATATTGTATATACCAGGAGGAAGGAAATGCCTCCTTACATTTTGGTGATGAGCCTACAACTTAAATTTATGTCACTAAAATGAGCCTATGGTTCAGTTGTGTATTAACAAAGGTACTACAAAGTTACATGGTATATGCTTATAGAATTATGGGTGAGAAATGTTGAAAATTCTGACCAAGAATGGCAGGACACTACTCCTTTGAGACTTTGTAAATGGGGAGGTTTGCTGAAATCAGAGGTCATGTAATTTGAAGAAGATGACAGAAAAACTCAAGAGCACATGTGAGAAGTTGGAATGTGTGGGTTCAGGTGTGGATGCTTTCCTTCTATGACTGGAAGAGTCAGGGGAGAGGTGAATAGGGAACAAGAGTAATGGCCACAGGAGAACTGAAAGATCTTAAAAAGGTTTGCTTGCAAAGATTGACCACCTGAATGACTCAGTGAACTTGTACTGAAATCTTCCTTGGGTGGTGTTGCAGTCAGGTTCATATTGCTGGCAGAAATCACTAGACCAAGAGCAGCTTTTGTGAAAAAAAAAAAAAAAAAAAGATTTATTTTGGCTTACAGACTTGAGGGAAAGCTCCATAATGTCAGGGAAATACGATGGCATGAGCAGAAGGTGGACATCACCCCTAGCCAACATAAGGTGGACAATAACAACAGGAGAGTATGCCAAACACTGGCAAGGGGACACTGGCTATAATACCTATAAAGCCTGTCCCCAACAATACACTGCCTCCAGGAGGTGTTAATTCACAAATCTCCATCAGCTGGTAACCTAGAATTCGGACCACCTATGTTTATGGAGGACACCTGAATCAAACCACTACAGGTGGTTTCTCCCAAAGCTTGGAAGCTTTCTTACTTAAAGGCTGAGGGTTTCACATCCATGATTGCTTCACTAATCATGAGGAGCTCACCTCTACCAAGGTGACTTGTGAAACCACTTAGTGCCTTTGGCTTCCCTCTCTCCTCTTGAGAAACTAATTTTGCCAAATGAGTTGAACAGATTATTCTGTATAAAATTTATTCTAGATTTTACTTGCTGCATATTATGTTTCTTTTTGTTATGAATGTCTGAAGATGAAAGTATTATTTCACTGCCATCTGTTAAGTATATTCTATACACTTGGCTAGTACGTTAGACCAATAATGTGTGTATTGAACTTATCTTCCTGAGCAGGGTCCTCATCAGTCTCTGGAAGAGACACAGTGCCTGTGAATAATGAGACCTCTCTTATCTTTTTCAAATGAATTCAATTTCCTCTCTATTGTAATGTTATATTTGATTCACTTAGTTCATATTATTTATTTTTAAAGGTTGCTTACTGCTTCAAGCCTTTTTCTCTGATACCACTAATATGAAACACCTCTCTAAATTTCCCAGTTTTGGGTTTATTTGCCTTACTAAGCTCCCTGAATGCCTCAGACACCCCAGCAGGGCTCATAGATGAAAAATATTTTCAATCTATTAGCTTCAGGCAACAACAAGATGACATCTGAAGTTCAACTGGTAAATTTGTCATCACAGAAGACTTCTATTTGGTCTGGCTTTATGCTTTTTATCTTACATATACTCAAACAGCATATTTGATTCTCCTGTTGTGAGTCACCATGTCCTATAAACTGAACATTTATGAAGGATGGGACACAACATGGGCCAAATCTGAACTCAATTGTAAGTAAGGGATTTTGTGAGAATAAATCTTCTGTCTTTTCTGGTTTCTTCTTTGGAGAAACATGACAGTATTTCCAAATTATATTTACCTAATGGCTGAGAAGCAGTCTATTAGGTGAGATATAAAATAAATTAAATTTGGTGGCAGGTAAATACCCTGAGGGCACTGTGGTTTGTAACACTTAATATTCTCCAAGACCAGTGCATGAGCTTAGCAGAGCAATCTTCAAAATTAGCTTTGCAGGCCACCTGCAGACTTCTCTTTTGCTTTCCTAATCAAAACTGCATTCCTAGGTAATTTAGCAAACGATTAAGTAAATACTTGCTTCAAAATATTTTAGAGTTAAGAGCATAAATCTTATTCTTTTTACATGCCTACTGGTGTTAAGAGGCCATGAGGTCCCCACCTTGCAATATCAGTTCTGTGTGAGCAATTGCAACCTTTCTGCAAATGTATGTAACAGAATCACTAGCTGAATTACAATGGTTTGATGGCTTTCAGTAGTGTATACTCAGATTCAAGATGAGAACAGTGTATCATGCTCTGTGATTTGGGGTATATCCCTGTATAGGTATGAATGTAAGCTTTGGGGGTTATGGGTTTTGCTCTGCTTTCTCAAGCCTAAGAATTCTGAAACTGAGCACAAAAGCAGGTAATGAAGGTCTTTTGGTGGGTGAGTCTCATGACTGCAGTTGGGGATGGAGGGGTTTCCTAATTAGATCCTAGAAGCTTAAATTTGGCAGTTTCTGCACAAAAAAGAGGTGTTGATAATTACAGCAACTATGGTGTGACCACAAGCATTTGCATTTTGAAATAAGAAATCTGCTTTTGAATGTATCTGTCCATAATGTCAAGATTTGGTTTAAAATTTGCTTTGATTTTGTTGATGGATTCCATTTTCCTTATATATTTTCCATAAGATGATGGGATTTCTATTATTCCTTCCTACTGTCCTTTCCTGGTTGAAAATAAATAATGGTTATTTTAAACCATACACTTTTGGGCAAGTAATATAAAATGATATAAAGACTTTATGGTAGTTAGAATGAGATGTCCCCCATAAACTCATGTGTTTAGAAGATTTGGTCCCCAGCTGGTGGCAGTTTGGGAGGTAGAGCCTTGTTGAAGGAGGTGTGTTGTTGGGGGCAGGTGTTAAAACTAGCTCCCTCTTGCCAGTGTTCAGTTCACACTCCTGTTGCTGTTTACCATCTGCTGTAGCAGGGGTGATATCTAGCCTCTGCTCATGCCATGTTTTCCCCTGACATTATTGTTTCCCCTTGGGACTGAAAACCAAAATATAAACTTTACTCCCATCTGCTGCTTTGGGTTGGGTGTTTTTCCAGCAATGAGAAAGTAACTACAACAAGCCTTCCAACTTGAGAGCAGTCATCACCTCTGAATGATTTGTATGTGGTGGTCATCCCACATTTTAGTTCTATGTAGTTTTAAAAAACTCAAATGTAACTTATATGATAAATACAATGTTTTTCTAATTTGACCCCATCTTTCCAATCCTTTGTTCCCACTCCTGCTGGTAAATCTCTCCCTTCTTTATACTCTCTCTTGATGCTAAGTGTACTTTCAATCTTCTGAAACACATCTCCCAAAAGATCTTTCTGCAAGGATATGCTAATGGTAATTCTCCTCGGTGTTTTTTTGTTTTTTTTTTTTTTTTGCATGTGTATGTGCATGTGCATGTGCATGTGCATGAATGTGGACACCAGAGGTTGGGTATGTCCTTCAGTCACTCTCTGCCTTATTTTTGAAGCTAGAGTCTCTTAATGAACCAGAGATTACTGGCTGAGCTAGACTAGCTAGACACCAAACTCCAGTGATCATCTTAGCTCTGCCTCCTCAGCGCTGGGATTATATGCCTAGCTTTTACATGGGTGCTGGGGATTCAAACTTGGTTCCTCATGCTTGCATAGCAAGCACATTACCCACTGAGTACCTCCTAGCCCCTGCTGAATTTTATTCTGGAAATGTATATTTTAACCTTACTCTTCTTTCGTATTTTGGCTGAAAGTTATATTCTTTCAGAACTTTGTATTATTTTCTCATCTGCTTGCTACCATTATCACTTTTACAGAGTCCTCAATGAGATTACATTGATTTTTATATCATCTATGGTTCTAAATTACTTTCTCTTTACTCTTGTTCACTACTGAGTACCTAGATAGAAATCATTTTTGTTTTCTATTTAGGACTCCTGAATGTGTAGACCATGAAGTCAAAGTTGATAACAGTCTTGAAAGAGAGTTTTATTCAGTTCTGCTTTGCCCCCATGGCCATTACTTTGCTTTGGCATGTGAGCAAGCTCACAGAGTGGGCACCTCAGCAAAAGATGAAGTCATTGCTGTCAGCTTTCTTTCACAAGGGTTTTGTCTATGATAAGATACATTTATATTATCTTTTGTCTCTTTTGCATGTGTATGTCAAATACACATGTTCATGTCTGAGTTCACATGCGCATGGACATGTGGAGACCAGAGGTCAACAATGAGTGTCCTTCTCAATCACTGTCCATCAAAGGTCCCTCTCTCAACCTATAGCTTACTAATTAAGCTAGATAAGCTAGTTACAAAGTCTTAGAGATCTGCCTGCCTCTGCCTCCCCAATGCTGGGACTATAGGCACATGGTACCACACCCAGCATTTGACATGGGTGCTGGGCTCTGAACTAAGGCTCAAATCCTCAGGCCTGAATGAGAATCTTTTATATTCTGAGCCAGTCCTTATCCTCTAAATTTATATGTCAGTACTGTGTGATGATCAGTGATTTTCCTCCAGTGAAACTGATAAAGAAAGCAAACTTTTCTTAAATTTGCATTTCTTCAAAGGATAACAAAACAACAAAATACTGTATCAACTTACCTCTGTTAATGAGCCCATGGTGGAATGAATTTATGGATAGGTTTAAAATGCTGTTCTTGATCAGAATGTCTGTACAATGTGCTATTTGACAGAAGTGATAACTTCTTGATCAAATTCCCACTCCCCAACTGAGAAATCATCACTGTTTGAAACACTGAAGAGACTATGATATTCTAATAGCTTTAAATTAGCTCACATCCAAATTTCTAGGTGTTTTGGGCAAGTAGACATGCTTTGCAGTAATTGGCCTTTTCTATAAATGTGGCCTTAGGTACCACTTCTCGTGTCTGAACAGCCCCTTTTGCATCCAGGAGTGATGGACTCCAAGCCCCCTTATTTTAGTTTTCCATAAATAGACATGGCTATGTGCCATCTCATGGTGGGGGGGGGGAATCTTCCCTGGTGAGCTATCTAGCTTCCTAGCTTGGTTTAATTGGTGGAGAATTTTATTTAAATACTATGATGAAGTGGATCATTAATGCTCATGAAAGTAAAATTTGGTTCAAGATGAAAATGGTGTGAAGATGCCTGTAAACCATGAATACTTCAAGGAAACTTAAAAGAATAAAATAGAAAAAAATCACTTCACCACTACAAGCTGTGTCTGGTTTTAGGTACAATATACATTTGAATGTTCATGCTAGAGAAATATATTTGAATGTTCATGTCAGAGATTACAGAACACAAATAGATTCAGAATTGTTTCTACCTGACTTATTGGAAAACCTATGAACACAGTGTTATACAAGTTCACACATACATGTGGAATTTTAAGAAACAATAAAATATCTGCCTTTAAACAAGGACAATAAAAAAGAAAAATAAATAATTTTTTTAAATAAAAGAAATTAATGCTACAAAGTCAGAACTTTGATATTTCATGTTAAAGTAAAGAGAAGATAGTTAAGACTCTCTTGCCTTCTACCACCTAGTGGTTTCTTCTCTGACTGTCTCCTTGAGAAGATAATGTAGCCTATGGGGCTTGGGGGTTGACACGTGTGGTCAGACAGAACATGAATTGAATAGACAGATTCAAATCTTTTGATGTAACAGCCTGCAAGACTGCAATAGCATCAATATGGGCTTAGTCCATCCACTCATGTCTGTTGGCTGCAGATTAGTCAGTAAACTTTGTTTATGGTGCCCAACTATCTCTGTTGAAAAGATGGGTAAGTAGAAGGAGTATGCATTAGTTTGCTAGGATTGCCAGAGGAAGGCCCCATGAACAATGCCATAAACAACACAAGTTCATTTCCTCATAGTTCCAGAGGCCACAAGTCCAAGATGTTGTTTAACAGACCATGTTCATTTTGAGCTCTCTTACCAGCTGGAAAATGATTGCCTTTCTCTTTTATTCACATGCCTTTTCCCTCTGGGGCTTCTCTGTTCTCTTTGTTTCCTCTTCTTATAAGGACGCTACTTGTATTGGACTAGAAGGCAGTCCAGTTTTACAATAATCACATCTATAAATGCTCTAAACTAACAGACTCAGATTCTGAGGTACTGAGCATTAGAATTTCAATGTATTGATTTGGTGGGCTATAGATTTGATTCAGCTATAACAGAGTGATTTGGCCAAATTTCCTTGGATGTCGTAGCGAAAGTACATGATTCTCCTTAAGATTCCTTTACTACCCTCACAGATGACTCAAGTAAAATCTTCTATTTCTGGGTTTTCTAAAATAATTAATGGTTAATAAGTTAATATAAATTTAATATTTTATGAATAAAATTAATTAAATTTAACACAATACTAGGATCACTTAGGGAAAATTTCTTTAGGATTTTGAAAAGTCTTGTATTTGGCATCCTCAAAATTAGGAATTCTGCTAAAATATTAAGTACTAATGAATATTCAATAATGATATTATTATTAATAGTAAAACATTTCTGAAAAGTCATTAAAATTACCCATGATAGGGAATTTATTATACTCTATTTTTAATTTTTTTATTGACAACTTCTATACTTACACACAAAAAATGAATGATATTTCTCTCCCCTCTCCCTATTCCTCTTTAGAACTCCAATCTCCGTCATAGCCCCTACCTCTCTCCATTAGTCTCTCTTTTAATTTGATGTCATCATCTTTTTCTTCTATTATGAGGGTCCTGCAAAGGTATTTCTAGGCACTGCAAGGTCATGGATATCAAGGCCAATTTCTGTCTGGACAGTTGCATTGTAAGGAGTCATACCCTTCCTTTGGCCCTTCCATTCTATCCCCCCCCTTTTCTGCAATGGGCCCTGAGCCTTGACAGGTGTGACAGAGATGTTTCAGTGTGGGGCACTCCTCCATCCCTTCTTCTCAGCACTATGTTGCCTTTTGGGTCATCCCAGTGGTCATCACCATCTGAAAAGAGAAGCTTCTCTGACCAGAAGTGAGAGTAGCATTAATATGTGAATATGAACATTAAGTGTAGTGCTTTCACGATAGCTTGGTGGGAATAATATATACATTTAGCCAGACAAGAGCAGGCTTTATAGCCCTAAGGCTCATGACCTCCCCTGCCATAGACTTTTGCTTAGGTTTTTCAGTACCAGGTATGTATTCCCTCCCATAGAGAGGGCCTTCAGGCCAATTATGGAGCAGTTGGTTACCCCAAGAGCAGACATGCCACTATTGCACCCATTCAGTCATTTGGCCTGTATGGCCAAACTAGAATTTTCAGTGTCCACTGTTTTCACTGCTGATGACTTCTGTGTCCCATATGGCTGCACGCAGTGCAGCTTTTTCCAGCTTTCTGTTGTCTGGTCTACAGGGAGAAGGTTTTCTGCTCAGCACCAGCTTGCTTTCTCAGTTACCTTGCCTCTCAGGCAAGAGATGTCTTCAGCAATAGGGTCGTACTATCTGTTTCTCAAGAGAAACCAAGGGCTTTGGCAATAGCCTTTAATGTTTTGGAGGCTTCCAGGACCTCCTTGGCCAACAACTCACTAGAAGGTATCCCATCCCAGGCACTGAAAATATTCTACAAACAGTCTACAGCTTCTAGATGTGCCATTATTCAAAAAAGTAGGTTTACATAAGTCTTATTCACAATATCTTGAATTTTGATTGACTCCCCCTCCGCCCTTCTTTTATGCATTCTCTTCCCATGGCCTCACTTAGGCCAATCCCCTCCCTGTAATCTGTTCTACTTACATATGTGCAATACCATACACTTAAGTCCTTCCCTTCCCTCCCTCCCTTATAGCCTTTTACCAGCTTACTGGCTTCTGGTACCAATTTTTGGTTACAGTTCACACACAAGTCTATACATTTCTAGCTAAGATCCACATATGAAAGAGAACATGTGATGTTTGGCTTTCTGAGCCTGGGTTACCTCGCTTACAATAATCCTTTCCAGATCCACCCATTTCCCTGCAAATTTCATAATTTCATTTTTCTTTACCGCTGAATAGAACTCCATTGTGTAAATGTACCATAACTTTATTATCCATTCATCTGTGGAGGGACATCTAGGCTGGTTCCCTTTCCTAGCTATTGTGAATAGAACAGCAATAAACATGGTTGTTCAAGTATCTCTAAGGTAGTGAGAAGAGTCCTTCAGATATATGCCTAGGAGTTCTATAGCTGGATCATATGGTAAATCTATTTTTAGCTGTCTCAAGAACCTTCACACTGATTTTCACAATGGCTGGGCCAGATTTCATTCCTACCAACAGTGTAGAAGTGTTCCCTTTTTTCCGCATCCCTGCCAACACTTATTGTCATTTGTTTTCTTGGTGGTAGCCATTCTGACAGTAGTGAAATGGAATCTCAAAGTGGTTTTAATTTGTATTTCCCTGATGGCTAAGGATGTGGAACACTTTTTTAGATGTTTATATGCCATCTGTATTTCTTCTTCTGAGAACTCTCTATTTAGTTCCATAGCCCATTTTTTAACTGGGTTGTTTGATTTCTTATTATTCTGTTTTTTAAGTTCTTTGTATATTCTGGATATTAATCCTCTGTCAGATGTATAGCTGGCAAAGATTTTCTCCCATTCTGTAGGTTGTCTTTTTGCTCTTTTCCCAGTGTCCTTTGCTGTACAAAAGCTTTGTAGTTTTATCAGGTCCCAGTAGTTGATTAATGGTTTTATTCCCTGAGCAATTGGGGTTATAGTCAGAAAGTCCTTGCCTATGCCAATATGTTGAAGGGTTTCCCCTAACTTTTCCTCTAACAATTTCAGAGTTTCAGGTGTAATATTAAAGTCCCTGATCCATTTGGACTTGACTCTTGTGCATGGAGAGAGACAAGGATCTATGTTTATCCTTTTACATACAGATGTCCAGTTTTCCCAGCACCATTTGTAAAAGAGGCTATCTTTTCTCCAATGAATATTTTTGGTATTTTTGTCAAAAATCAGGTGGCTGTAGCTGCCTGGATTAATATTTGGGTCTTATATTCTGTTCCATTGATCTACCTTTCTGTCCTTGTGCCAGTACCATGCTGTTTTTGTTACTATGGCTTTGTAATATAACTTAAAATTGGGTATGGTAATACCATCAGCCCGATTTTTTTTGCACAAAATTGTTTTGGCTATTCAAGGTTTTTTGTGTTTCCAGATGAATTTTAGGATTGTTTTTTCTATTTCTGTGAAGAATGCTATTGGGATTTTAATGGGGATTGCATTAAATGTGTAGATTGCTTCTGGTAAGATTGACATTTTCACAATATTGATTCTTCCAATCCAGGAGAATGGGATGTCTTTCCATTTCCTTGTGTCTTCTGCAATTTCTCGCTCGAGTTTTTTAAAGTTCTCATTCATTGTAGAGATATTCACTTCCTTGGTTAAGTTTATTCCAAGGTATTTTACTTTTTTGAGGCAATTGTGAATGGGAGAGATTCCCTGATTTCATCCTCTGCATGTTTGTTGTTAGTGTATAGAAAAGCTACTGATTTCTGTGTGTTTATTTTGTATCCTGCTACATTGCTAAAAGTGTTTATCAGCTATAACAGTTTGCTGGAAGAGTCCTTAGGGTCTGTTATGTATAGAATCATATCATCTGCAAATAATGATAATTTGATCTCTTCCCTTCTAATGTGTATCCTTTTTATGAGTGTCTCTTGCCTTATGGTTATAGCTAGGACTTCCAGTCTTAAATAGAAGTGGGGAAAGTGGACCCTCTTGTCTTGTTCCTGAACTTGGAGGAAAAGCTTCAAGTTTTTCCCCATTTAGTATTATGTTGCCTGTAGGTTTGTCATAAATAGCTTTTATTATGTTGAGACATGTTCCTTCTATTCCCAGTTTCTGTAATACTTTTACCATGAAGGGGTGTTGGATCTTGTCAAATGCCTTTTCTGCATCTATTGAGATGACCATGTGATTTTTGTCCTTCAGACCATTTATATGGTGTATTACATTTATGGATTTGTGTATGTTGAACCATGCCTGCATCTCTGGAATACAGCATACTTGGTCAAGGTGAATAATCTTTCTGATATATTCTTGTATTCTGTTTGCCAGTATTTTGTTGAGAATTTTTGCATCTATTTTCATGAGGGAGATTGGTCTGTAATTTTCTTTTTTTGATCTGTCTTTGTCTGGTTTGGGTATCACGGTGATGCTGGCTTCATAGAAGGATTTCAGTAGAATTCCTTCATTTTCTATTTTATGGAAAAGTTTGAGAAGCATTGGTGTTAGTTCTTCCAAGAATGTCTGGTAAAATTCAGCAGTGAATCCATCTGGGCCTGGGCTTTTTTCACTTGGGAGACTTTTTATAACTGCTTGGATCTCTGCAGTTGTTATAGTTCTATTTAAATGGTTTATCTCAACTTGATTTAAATTAGGTAGGTCATATGAATCAAGGAAATCTTCCATTTCTTTCAGATTTTCAAACTTAGAGGCATATATATTCTTAAAGTATGTCCATATGATTTTCTGAATTTCTTTGGTATCTGTTGTGATGTTGCCTTTTTCTTCTCTAATTTTATCAATTTTTGTATCTTCTCTCTTTCTTTTGGTCAGATTTGCTAAGGGTTTATCAATCTTGTTTATCCTTTCAAAGAACCAACTCTTTGTTTCATTGATTTTTTTGATTGTTTTTTTTTGGTTTCTATTTCATTAATTTCTGCCCTAACCTTTATTATTTCTTCCTGTCTACTGATTTTTGGTTTGCCTTGTTCTTCTCTTTCCAAGGCCTTAAGGTAAAGCATTAAATTGTTTAGTTGTGAACTCTCTAATTTCTTAATATATGCACTTAGGGCTATAAATTTCCCTGTTAGGACTGCCTTCATTGTGTCCCAAAGGTTTTGGT
The DNA here is from genome assembly GCA_036365145.1 of Orientallactaga sibirica. NCBI lineage: Eukaryota > Metazoa > Chordata > Mammalia > Rodentia > Dipodidae > Orientallactaga > Orientallactaga sibirica. The sequence goes on from JAEOAD010000020.1 coordinate 3,669,515, forward strand.
ATGTTGTATTCTCATCATCATTTGATTCTATGAATTTCTTGATTTCCTTTTTAATTTCTTCAATGACCCATACATCGTTCAATAAAGTTCTGTTTAGTCTCCATGAATTTCTGTATGCTCTGTAGTTTTCTTGTGGCTGATTTGCAGTTTAATCCCATTGTGGTCAGATAGTGTACAAGGTATTATGTCAATTTTTCTGTATTTGTTAAGATTTGATTTGTGTCCTATTATATGGTCTAGTTTAGAGATTGTTCCATGTGCTGATGAGAAAAATGTATATTCTGCAGCATTTGGATGGAATGTTCTGTATATATCTGTTAGGTCCATTTGTTCCATGACAGCATTTAATGTAGATGTTTCTCTGTTTATTTTTTGCTGGGTAAGAATTCATTATACTCTAAAATAAAGCTAAAATTTTGATATATTAATGTAGTGAAAAAATTGTGTTGGAATCGTATAAGCCAGTTTTGAGAATTTCATTTCATATTGCATAAAAATGATTGCCTCAAGTCATTTCCCCATAAGTCCCTTAACTTCTAAATCATGTGTATATTGCTTTCTGTTTCTCAGGTGGTCAGTTATGAGTGATAAATAATTGATAAATATAAACTGATGTCCAAAAAATCTGAAGTTTAAGAGATAAATGTTAAATGAGAGATTTAAAATGACATTAATATCTGCATTTTTACACATGCTATTGTGACTTTTTTAAAGCAGGCACTTTAATCAATCTCAAAGTAGTTTTAAGCATCTTTGTGTAAAGAACTTTCTTAGAGGGTTTTTTGAGATATGCAAATTCAAGCAGAAGCTATAAGGGAAATATATATATGTGTTCTAATTAGACTATACCTTTGCCAATTCTTAAAGAGAAAAGGACATTTTTTAAAAGGCTAATAAAGTCATCCTCCCTGGACTTCTATTACTGAGAAATGTTTGAGTGAGTAGAGAAGGAGGCATAATAGGTTTGTTGGTTTGATTCAGGTGTCCCCCATAAACTTAAGTGTTCTGAATGCTAGGTTCCCAGCTGATGGAGAGTTGGGAATTAATGCCTCTTGGAGGCAGTGTACTGTTGGGGGCGGGCTTATGGGTGTTATAGCCAGTTTTCCCATACCAGTGTTTGGCTGTTGTCCGCCTTATGTTGGCCAGGGAGTGAGGTCCATCCTCTGCTCATTCCATCGTTTTTCCTGCCATCATGGAGCTTCCTCTTGAGTCTGTAAGCCAAAATAAACCTCTTTTTTTCCTCCCAAAGCTGCTCTTGGTCAGGTGATTTTTGCCACAATAATGTTGGTACTGAGGAGTGGTGTTGTTTGCTGCTAGACACCTGTCTGTGTGGCTTTGGCCTTTTGGACCTGATTTTCAAGAGGAATGTGGAAGGATTTGAAACCTTGGCCTAAGAGATGTCTTGCAGTGCTATAAGTACAGCTTGATGGATTATTCTGGTCTGAGTTGAAAGACCTGAATCCAGTAAGAACTGAGGACTGTGAGGTTTAGCTTGTGAGGGTGAAAAAGAGCTTTGTTTGGTCTGGTCTAGAAGCAGTTTGTGTGAGAGCCTTGCTGTTATACGTGTGTGCTGAGAACTTGTGCAGGGTTGTAGTGTGTAGAAACAGACTGGTATGAGCAGAGGGATATGGCACAGAAATGAAATCTTTGGTCTGAAACTTCTTCCCATTTAGCTGCAATTATATAGAGATTACAGCCTTTGAGGTTGGGCCAGCTGACCTGTATTGGGACAACAGGAAGAATGTAGACTCTTTTGAAGGGGCCTGAGTGCTCAAGGACTGTCCTGTTCTTCAAAGTCTGCTTTATTCCCTCCTGGATTAACAAATTGGCACCATACCTGGTATTATGGAATATAAGAAATGCAGGAAAGAGAGAGTCATTGAACTTGCAACATGGCCTTGTGATTTGGAAATAGCCATGGACAGTGTGAAGCAGGTTTGCTGGATGCCTACATGGAGACTGATGGAGCTATGAGGATGGACTGTGGGTTGAAGTGGAGACCCAGTGGAGATGCTGGGACCATGAGATGGTTTCTGAGGACAGCTGCTGACCCCAGATGAAGTTTTCCAGGACTGTGAGTAGCCTAGCTGGAGGGGAATTATCACACTTGAAGACTTTTCACTGATTAGAGTTATTGGTCTTGGAACTACAGAGTTTGATGTTTGCCCTGTTTAAATCTCATATTGGTTGACTATTTGCTATGCCCACTACCATCTTTTGTACTATGTTTATTCTGTGCCATTATGGGTTCTTGGGGGATTTTTTGGTATTATGGCTCAGTTAAAAGACCTTGGATTATGGGGATGTTTGACCATCATTACAATTGATAAAAGAAAATATGGGGACTTTTAAAGTTGGAGTGAATGCATTGCATTTTACATCATGTATTGTTTTTAGTTTATGGGGGCCAGGGGCAGAATGTAGTGGTTTGATTCATGTGTCCCCCATAAACTTAGGTGTTCTGAATGCTAGGTTCCCAGCTGATGGAGATTTGAGAATTAACACCTCTTGGAGGCAAGCTTATGGGTGTTATAGCCAGTTTCCCCATACCAGTGTTTGGCACACTCTCCTGTTCCTGTTGTCCAACTGTTGGCCAGGAAGTGATGCCCACACTCTGCTCACATCATCATTTTCCCTGCCATTGTGGAGAGTCTCCTCAAGTATATAAGCCAAAATAAACCTTTTCCCCAAAAATCTATTCTTGATTTCTGCCAGCAATATGAACCTGACAGCAACAATAGTGATGAGATATTATTCTCATTTTATCTTTCATGAGGCAATCTAAGTGAAACTCAAATAAAATGTATATTTAATATTAGAGGCATGAGAGCTGGAGAGATGGCTTAGCAGTTAAGACATTTGCCTGCAAAGCCAAAGGAACAGGTTTGATTCCCCAGGACCCACATAAGCCATATGCACAAAGTGGCACATGTGACTGGAGCTTGTCAGCAGTGGCTGGAGGCACTATCATACTCATTCTCTCCTTTCTCTCTCTCTGTCTCTCCCTCTTTCTCCCTTTCTCTATCTTTTTCTCTCTGTGTGTCAAATAAATAAATAAAAATAAAATATTTTTTTAAATTAGAGGCATGATTTTATTGTTTTTATAAAAATGCATTTTTTAGGTTTACCTCAATAAAACCTGCTAACATTAGAAACTATAAAAAATAAGATACTTGTTGAAACCCTTTGAATATAGCTATATATTTATTTTATAATTTTTCTTAGTTTATTTATTTATTTATTTGAGAGAAAGGGAAAGAGGTAGAGAAAGGGAGAGAGGGAATGGGTGCACCAGGGCCTCCAGCCACTGCAAACAAACTCCAGACACATGTGCCCCCTTGTGCATCTGGTTCATGTGGGTCCTGGGGAATAGAACTGGAGTCCTTTGGCTTTGCAGGCAAATGCCTTAACTTCTAAGCCTATTTCTCCAGTCTTAGATATATAATTCTTAATTTCACAAAAAGTGTTGTGGGACTGCCCCAGTTACATTTATCTTTATTTTGTTTGTTTCAGATTGAAATGATTTTTCAAATAGATGCATCTAAAAATGTCTCCTGAATATTAGTAACTATAGTTTACTATAGCAATCAATGACAACTCTTGACATCAAATAAAAATTTGTCTTTAAAATAATATGCATGTATTCTTTCAAATATCTCATTTATTTTGTTTTTCTGAGCATTATGGGATAATACATATGTGTTGAAGGCATTCAGTAATCTAGTTTTTTTCTGATTCTTGCATAGAATTTCTCTTCTGTTGATCTCACAATCATTACATGCACAGACTCATCAGAGAGCTCACTAGTCATTCCTACATTCTTGCTTTACAAATGGAAAGTAAGGAGTTTAAACATGGCTTTAAACAAATGTCCTCAGGATTTGAGGACATTTTCAAGGAGAAGAGGATTCTTCCCTGAACTCTAACTAACATCCATACCAAGCTTTTACTCATGGGGTAAAATGACATATTTCACAAAACATGCTTACAGTAGAATATATAAGGTAGAAAGGCAAAACACAGTTATGTCAATACCATTTATAAAGAACAAATTAAAAAAAAGACTTCCTTCATAAAATCAATAACAAGGGAGAAAAAAAAATCAAGATGGATGGGTGAGGGAGAGTGGGTAACCAGGATAACAAATGAGTGGAGTCACGCCTCGTCTGTTTGAGTGAGCAAGGGTAAACAATTACTCGCTCAATGTGTGTTTTCAGCTCCTAAGCTGGGTCAACAGAGTCTGGTAAGAGCAAGAGAGGATAAATTGTTGAGGCATAAAATAAAAATGTTTATCTGTGCATTTATCATCCTTTGATCTAATGTGGAATTCATTAATGGAGCTCAGTGCTCAGCAGGCTGCTCTTGGTTTACACATAGCTTCAAAATGGTTCAGCAAACCATAAGGCACACTTTCTTACTTCTCTGCTTGAATGATTTCTGAGATATTCTCCAGGGACTAATTTCTGTAATGGCAATATCTAATTCAATTGTGTGCTCACTCTATTGAGAGAGAAGGCTGGGCAAAGAGTAGTGCCATGGGTGGCCTGTTTGGGGCTTTAAGGATGAAGATTTTACTCTGGTGACTGAGGAGACCCAAGCATGCTGCCTGTCACAGAATGTGCTGCAGTCTATCTCTCCCCCTCATTCTTACTCATCTAACTCAGGTGGAAACCCTGCTATGCAGGGATTACATACATCTTGTCTGACTTGAAGATGATAGTAGTAGTTTCCTTTTTGTTCTGAAATCTACTTTTAATCCCTGTCATTTAGGGCTTCAAGGAATGGTTCTTGTCAGCTCATGAGATTTTTCAACTTAGTATAGGCAGTTGCCAGACAGTTCATTGGACAGTGTGTACCTCTTTAAAGTTACCACAAAAGTACCCAAATACTGCAACATTCTCTTATCATTTAGAAAGACCTACACTGTAATTCTGATAGCCAAGGCCAAGGTATTGCTTCTCATTTTGTATTGTTTGTATTTAGTAGTGTATTGATAGTATTTTGAGAAGTTATAAATGCCTTCTGGTAATAATGAATTTTTATTAATCCCATAGTTGTGTCCTATCATGTCGCACTGTGCAGGAGTTATTTGTGTGAGGTGGTGAGAGACGTAGTCTTCATTCACATGTCTTCTAGCTATTTCCCCAGGGAGTGATATTTTCCTTTGTACACTGGACATGGGGACAAGACTCAAATCTATTTTGTATATTGACCATACTCATCAATTAAGCCTTCCAACTTTCATATTTATATACCATAGACTTGAACTTAAAAGGTCAGTGCTAGCCATGCATGAAAACTCAGTCAGTACTCAGGAGGAAGGCAGGGGTGAGAGGGTGAGGAGTTCAAAGCCAGTTCAAACTATACTACACAGTGAATCTCTGTTTCAAAAAACAAAGTAAAACTAAACACTAGTGCTCTAGGGACTTACCTGGATTCCAGTAAGAAATGGAAATGCAGTGTTGGAAACTAAGAGGAGCAAAAGTCTCTAACAGCTGTCTTTACACATGGAAGATGTGAGGTTTGATGAGTCAATCACAGAATTAGCAGGTGGCAAGGCTAGAGCTTGAACTTGGCTCTGCTTTTCCCTTGACTATACAGGAGCCTTCTTTGTTGCAGTCATTGTAGGCTGATGTAGCAGAAGTGGACACAGTGCATTGAGACTCTGAGGAGTGAAGTGTGCTGGCTTCTCTCATCTTTCTGTCGCATTATTGACGGATTCAGCTAGATGTTGATTTCCTGGTGAAGTAAATCCATGATTTAAAGCAATGTTTAAAGTACAAATTCCTGGATAACTGTTTTGAATCTTAGATTGTTCTTCCACTTTTTCTTTATATATTTTACCTGAGAGTGAGAAAGAGACAGGTAGAGGGAGAAGAAGCGAGAGAGAGAAAGAATGGGCATGGTAGGGCCTCCATCTACTGCAAATGAACTCCAGATGCATGAGTCACCTTCGTGCATCTGGCTTATGTGGGTACTGGGAAATTGAATCTGGGTTCTTAGGGTTCCTTTTCTTTGCTCTTGACCAGTACTATAGCAAGTCTAAGTCCTATGGTTGCCAGCACAAATCCATGTAATGAACTTTTTAAAAATATTAGTAAGAAATAATGTTTCATTTTCTTAATTTTATCTTTAATGATATATTCATATATGTATATATTTTTGTGGCTTACACAATGACTTCTGAGGCATTGTCTCATTGAGCTTCAAAACAAATAGAGCAGATGGGTAGAATTCTCCTTCTATTCTCCATTTTACAAGGTGGAACCTGAGGCTAGAGCACATGGTGATTAATGTGATTGGAGCTTGTTAGAAGACAGAGGTGACTGTTCCATTAAACCACACTACTATTGGCCTTTAAGATAACTTGTATTAATTGTTCATAAATTATATTTAAATAGTCCTAAATAGCAGAATTTTATCAGACCATTCAATATATCTTAGAACTACATTTGAATACAGCATAATGAAATTTATTTTATTTTCCTCACAATTAATTAATAGTAGCAATTATTATTATTGCTTTTTTTGTAACAAGATCTCACTTTTAGTCTAGCATGACTTCTAATTTGCTATCTTCCTGCCTCAGCTTCCTCAGTTATGGGATCACAGATATATGCTGAATGCTTGGTTAGCACTGCAAATTTTAAACATTCATATAGAGTTGAGTATCCTTAGCAGTGTATGTCTTTGAGTAATGTTCATTCAGCCCTTGATATAAGTGACACTATTTTTTCCTCCACAAGTAGCATGAAGGTTAAGCATGTAGAATCTAGAACTAGACTTTCTGCTTTCAAAAGTTGTTTCTGTCGGGCTGGAGAGATGGCTTAGCAGTTAAGGCACCTGCCTGCTAAGCCTAAGAACCTGGTTCCAATCTCTAGGTCCCACATTTAGCCAGATGCAAAGTGATGCAAGGGTGCAATGCCTCACTTGCCCACAAGGGGGCGGACGCATCTGTAGTTTGTTCACAGCAGCTGAGAGGCTGCTGGCGCACCCATTCTCTATCTGTCTCCCTCTCCCTCTCTGTCTGTCTCTCTCCGTGTCTCTGTCCAAAAATAAAAAAATAAAAAATAAAAAAGTTGTTTCTGTCTTTCTAGCTATGTGATTTCATTTTTAGTTGAAGAGCTACAGGGTAAGGCCTGTGCATGGGCAAGACAGGGGTGAGGACTGACTATGTGCATGGTGCTTCCATAGCACCTACCATGTGCTGGTCATAATTTACAAGTGGTTGATGGACAGCTGGGAAGAAGAGGGAAGAGCTGACTGACCCCAAGACTAAACTGAAAGCAGGCCTCAGCATTGAGGCTTAGTTAGGAAAGACATCCATAAGATTAATACTTTTCATACAGACTTGTGATGCTGGGTGCAATGGAGTATGAGGAAATGAAAATAGACCTCAATTTCTGTGGGAGAAACTCATAAAGATTACTTTTAAGAGCTCAGAGGGTCAGTGAACACAGTTTTGAAAATGGATACCAGTATCTCCTAATCAGATAAAAACAGAAATTATGTCACTTTCAAGAAGGGAAACTGAGGAAAAGTATCTCAAACAGTCCAAGCCTTTATAGTAGAGGCAGGCAGGAGCCCATTTACCTTAACTGTGCTATGTTTTGCCTTTCTCTTTAAAAATTACATAATCTGGGGCTGGAGAGATGGCTTAGTGGTTAAGCCCTTGCCTATGAAGCCTAAGGACACCGGTTCAAGGCTCCATTCCCCAGTTCCCACGTAAGCCAGATGCACGAGGTGACGCATGCATCTGGAGTTCGTTTGCAGTGGCTGGACGCCCTGGCACACCCATTCTCTCTCTCTCTCTCTCTCTCTCTCTCTCTGCCTGTCACTCTCAAATAAATAAATAAAAATAAACAAAAATTACATAATCTGAAGAATATGTGAAGTCTGACTAATGCTGGAAAGGGATCTGCATTGGCCTCATCACTATTTTTACAGTGGCTACAGTCTCATGGTGAGAAGAGAGCCATGAGTTCTATCAAGTGGAGCAGGGAAATGGAATAGATATGAGAAGCTGTTTTCTAAATGACAGCAGATTTTAAGTCAGTAGCTTCAGCCCTTAGCTTAAATCTTTCCTCAAGAATGTTCTGCTCTCTGTACTGAATTCTGAAGTAGAAAGCCTCAGGTAAAGGGTATATTAAATAAGGTTGACTTCAGTTCAAGTACAATCAGTCTGTGAAAAGCCTGCAGTTGTCTTCCCAGCATAATGGTCTTTCTGTTCCCCTTGGTCCCTCTCCACTGAAGCTTATAGGTGTGCTCTGAAAAATGCAGATGGAAGGCTGGAGAAGATGGCTTAGCAGTTAAGGCGTTTGCCTGCTAAGACAAAGGACCCCGGTTTGATTCCCCAGGACCCATGTAAACCAGATGCACAAGGAGGAACATGCATCTGGACTTTGTTTGCAGTGGCTGGAGGCCCTGGCAGGCCCATTCTCTCTCTCTTTCTCTCTCTACCTCTCTCTCTTTCAAATAAATAAATGAAATATATTTTTTTAAAAGGTGCAGATGGAGCCCAGCCTAGGTTTTTAAGAGCTGGACATTGCATTGTGCTGGCACATATTTTAGGCTCAGACTGACTGGGATGGATAGATTTCTGTGCTGGGGTTTCATTCACTTGCATTGTCTGAGGATGCTAAACATAATGTCTTTGCTACAATGAAGAATTGTTGAAGTCAACCTTCACACTGGTCTTCAAATATCAAAGCCATAAAGGTAATGCTGGTATTATGACTTAATGCTAAGAAAAATGTTTAAGTAAAACTGCCATCAACCTCAGACTCAGGAAGACAGTCCAGGTTGTGGCAGAAGGCAGAAAGTCCATATTTCAGCTTTTAAAAAGCAGAAAGAAAATTCTTTTCCTGTCTTTTCTCACAGTTTTTAAAAAGCAGAATCTGTCTTGTCAATTTTGTATATTCTGGAACTGCAAATGTATTATATTTTATGGCACCCTGGGCTTCTTGCTCTTTCCTTCATCTATTCATCTTTTTTTCTCTTACCTGATAATGTCCAGGCCTCTTAAAGCTATTATTTGATTTTCTCTGATCTTACTCCATAGGGTAGTGTCTAGGACCAAGCATATTCTTAATAATTAATGAATAGAGAAAATGAATTATGGTGTATGGAATGATCAAAAGGTAACAAACATTATTTAAAATTCATGCTTTTGTTTTGGAGTAAAGGTTTTGAGTTAAGTTTTGATTGAAACCCAGCATTGTACTACAGTACATTGGGTCAGAAGAGAAAACATGGGCTCTGAAGCTACATCAAGAGTGGACACTCAGCTCTACCGCTAAATCTGTGTTCCTTTGGCCAAATTACTTAAACTCTCTATGCCTCTGATTTCTTATTTGTCAAGTGACATTATTAGTGGAATCTGCCTCACTGACTTGAGGAGACAAAGAAGTGATTTATTGTATGTGCCACTTAGGACAATTCCTGGTACATAGTAAGTGCTGAGTAAGTGACAGGTATGTTTTATTACTCATATCCTGGGAGTGATTCTTCCAGAGCTGAGTTACTAAAAGGGTTTTATCTTCATTATCAAAAACTCAAATGAGTTTTCCTGTCTCTTTGCATTATTTAAAAAAGTGTTCTGAGTGACACATGGTTTCCTCTCAATCCTTTGTGGGGATCTATTTTTAGTATCTGAGAAAACTGAGACCTTAAATGATCATAGCACCTGCTGTCCATTACTTGGCCAGATATACCTTTCTAAATAAATGCACATGAGGACCCATGGGTTAGAAATGGGATTTGAAACCACTCTTTCACAAAAAGCCTAATGTGGCATGAGGAGACCCTTCCCCTCATTAAAAACAAACAAATAGGGGCTGCAGAGATGGCTTAGAGGTTAAAGCATTTGCCTGCAAAGCCAAAGGATCCCAGTTCAATTCCCCAGTACTCACATAAGCCAGATGCACAAAGGGGCACATGCATCTGGAGTTTGTTTTCAGTGGCTGGAGGCCCTGGTGTGCCCATTCTCTCTCTCTCTCTCTCTCTCTCTCTCTCTCTCTCAAATAAGTAAGTAAAATATATTTTAAATAACCAAACAAATAAAAAACACTCAAAAAGTACAACATAGAAATAACAAATTCTCCCAACTATCTAATCTTAGTGTTCAAAGTTCACTCTTGGTAGAAAATGTTTCTGCTTTATATGACTCGAGCTTTAGCTGTGGGAAAGCTGGTGAGCTGGAGGGGTGTTATTAATCAGTTGAAAAATGATCTCTCGGGAATGGTTGCAGCAATGTGAAAGCAGTATGTTGGCCCACTGCAGAGTGCTTGTTGCAATTGCACCATGCTTTAGTCCCTGCAACACAGGAAGACCCACCATGTGTCAGGACACACTGGCTCTCAAGTTTCATGACCTTTTGTCACTCTTGTTTATTGGTGGAGCCTCTTTTTGTATGAAGCTTTTCAGAGCCATCACTACATGGGATTGTGTGTTGTGACACTGGTATCTGAGAATAACACTACTCAAGACAGGATGGTATGTTATAGGGCAGGAATCAGGAAATGGAAAATGCTGGTAGTTAAACAGGCATGTATGTATTTACAAAAATTGGTTCTGTTTTCCAAGCTACTTTGTATGGCATATTAGGTATGTTTTCTTGTGTTGAAAATCTTGACATCTTTTTCACCTTAAATATTTCAACATTATTGATTTATTTATCCTTCAAATACAATGAGTAAAACTACATCAAAAGTAGGAAAACGGCAAATTGCTGAAATTACAACTCTTTTTACTTTTCTGTAATGGAAGTAGCTTAAAATCCATTGGGGGAAAATCTTAATTGGAAGGAAAGCAGTATTGGAAAGCATGCAATTATGTAAGTGAGCATTTATTCAATAATGGAAATATTCTAAATACATGAATAAATTTCTCCGTGACCATTTTCTCAATGAGGCACATTGACACTGTATCTTCCTGTTGAGAACTCCTGCATCAAGGAGACAGAATAGAAAAGGACTTGGTTTCATTCTCTGGCCTAGTTTAGGTACAGTATCATGGACAGAGATATGCCCAGGTGCCACAAACCACTTAGGGATTAAAATGTGCAGTTTCAGTTTGTATCATGACTGCTCCCAAGAATAACAAAATAGAAACTATTCGTATCATATATAATTGTAAACATTAAGTGAAATGATTGATTTCAGTTACCAGGCCTACCTCAGGCCTAAGTGTGTGATTTGAGTCAAGCCACTAAACCTCAGTTTAGTCCTGTGGTAAAATAGATAATAAGCATTGCTTCCTTGTTTCCTCAAGGATACAGGAATTAAAAATCTTAGGTTAAATACAAAATGAATTTACATTAATATCCATGTCTAATTTTGTGAGTTCTTATTTTAGGCACTCATTTAGTAGCCTTTTCCACTTCTCAGATGTTGGTGTGAATTTTCATACAGAAGTTACATTTGGGCAGGTATTAAACTATTGAACCAGGAGAATAAGAAAATGACTAAGTGAAAAGATGGATGGAGTGTTCTATAGCATATTTAAACCAGGTTGACCAACTGCAGCATGTATGTGAACACCTGTGAGTGAGGCTTTTATTCCCTGATATCTAGGTAGTCCTGCTCATGGAATAATTTTACATGGCTTTACAAGGAAAAGTAAGTCAGACACAAACTCTCAAGACATTATATGAAGAATTGAGAGGTAATTATATACATTTTAAGTTTTATTCCCTGCATTTATGTTTACTGTCAAGGTTTTGTGGAATTAATTTTCCAGGACATGAGTACAGAGTTTAGAGGTGACCTTCTCAGTCTGTACATTATGCAGCTTGGCATTTCTGAGCTTTCATATTATGTATTTTTGCATATGTCTTACCCACAATGAGATCACATTCTGCAGTAGCTCAGCATCTCTAATGGCAAACATAGGGCTTTTGGTCAGATATACTTGATAAACATATGTGGTTTTTCCTTTCTCAGAAGTTACCATGACATGATAAAACACAGAAAAGCTCCAAATTTAATACAATCAAAAACTCTGCCCACAGATAGCTTTTGAAATAAATTTTATTTATTTCATCCTTTCTGATCGTCTTGGATTTGATAATTATTATTCATATTTATATCTTACTATTTTATTAAATATAGGAAGGTTGAGAATATAATGAAAAGTACTTATAAGAAATTGGGTATCCCTTTCATGCTTCTTGTTAAAATTTGCTAATTTTTATTTGGCACTGTGTTACGGAATTCATCCATGAGGATATTTTGCCTCTTATTTGTTTATATTCACTGCTGTAGTCCTTAATTTTATGAATATACTACAAATAAATTCCCATTGTTCCCTTGATGGACATTTGGTTTATTTCTTTCTTTGAGCATTGCAAGCACAGTTACTATGAGCAGTGATGTACATCGTGTTTCATTCTGTAGGATGTATGTCCAGGACAGGGATGGCTGGGCTCAAGGGCATTTGCCAAACCTTTAGTTAAATACCATTGACCTGAACTTCACACAGCCACTGGCGGTATACAAGCATCCTTGCTGTTTCATGTGCTCACATGCTGGCTTACCCTCAGTCCTCACTGTCAATTTCTCAATATTTTCTAGTCTGATTGTCAAGAAATATTTTCTTATAGCTTTAACTTGCATTCCATTTATTACTAATGAGGCAGAGCAGCTAATCATGTTTATTGGCTATATGGTTTTATATTTTCTGAATTTCTGTTCATATGTTTTGCCTACTTACCACTAAATTAAATTATCCCTTTTCCTGTTATTTTTATTGTGGAGAAATAAATATAATACAAACTTGCCTCTATAAACATGTTAGGTTTGTGATTCCATGCACTAAGTATCCTCAGAGTGTTGGGTAACCATTACCACTGTTTGTCTCTAGAACTTTTAATTTCTTAAAACAGATACTCTGTGGCCAATAATCAATATTTCCTCCATCTCTTTCCCCATTTCCTCAGGCCCTGAGTAAGACTTAGAATTTATTTTCTGTCTCTATGATTTTGTCTACACCAGGAACTTGGTATACATATAATCATAGAATGTTTGTTCTTTTGCATTTTGTTTAATTCAGTTAGTATAATATTTTTAAGTTCACCCATGCTATAGAATGTGCCTGAATGTCATTTCTTCCTGATGGCTAAATCATATCTAAGTATGTGTACACAACTGCTTTATTCTTTTATTTTCATGGGCACTCAGGCTGTTCTCTTCTTTGGGTTGTTAGGAATAATGTTAAAGTAAATATTGGCAAAATATCTGTTTGAATCCCTATTTTCAATCCTTGGGGCATGTATTTAAGGGTGAAGTACTGGATCATGTGGTAATTTTATATTTAACTTTTTCAGGAATTAAGAAACTGTTTTCCACACAGGTTGCATTACTGTTTCAGTTTCTTCATATACTTACCAATAATTGTTAATTACATTTCTTTAAAAATTATATCCATCCTTGTACTTTTATTTCCCTAATGTGAGAATAATAAGTTTTTATTTGAAATAGTGTCTATTCAAATTATTTTCCCATTCTTTTTTTTTTTTTTTTGGCATGTGCCTGTGTAATATGTATGCTAGGGTATGTGTGCTGATGGTGGTGTTGCTGTGTGGGGGGCTGAGTATGTGTGTATGCACATGCAAATATGGAAGACAGAGGAGAACATTGGGTATCCCCATCCATCACTCACCCACATATTCCCTTGAGACAGAGTTTCTCTCTGAACCCAGGGCTGCCATTTTCCGTCTGACTACTGACAAGTGAGCCCCAGCAACTTTTTTTTAAAATTTTTATTTTTTATTGGCAACTTCTATACTTACAGACAATAAACCATGATATTCCCCTCCCCTCCCCCATTACTCTTCAGGACTCCACTCTCCATCATATCCCCTCCCTCTCTCCATTAGTCTCTCTTTTAAATTGATGTCATCATCTTTTTCTCCTATTATGAAGGTCTTGTGAAGGTATTGCTAGGCACCGCGAGGTCATGGATATCGAGGCCAATTTCTGTTTAGACAGTTGCATTGTAAGGAGTTGTACCCTTCCTTTGGCTCTTACATTCTTACTGTACCCTCTTCCACAATGGACCCTGAGCCTTGGAGGGTATGATAAAGATGTTTCAGTGCTGGACACACCTCTGTCCCTTCTTCTCAGCACTATGTTGCCTTTTGGGTCATCCTAGTGGTCATCTCCATCTGGAAAGAGAAGCTTCTCTAACCAGAAGTGAGAGTAGCATTAACATAGGAACATTAAGTGTAGTGCTTTCAGGGCAGTTTGGTGGAAATAATATGTACATTTGGCCAGACAAGAGCAGGCTTTATACCCCTAAGGCTCACAATCTCCCCTGCCATAGGCTTTTGTTTAGGTTATTCAGTACAAGGCATGTATTCCCTCCTGTAGAGCAAGGCTTCAGTCCAATTGGAGAGCAGTTGGTTTCCCCAGAGCAGACATGCCACTATTGCACCCATTGAGTCATTTGGCCTGTCTGGCCAAACTTGATGCTTTCATTATCGACTGTTTTCATAGCTGATGACTACTGTCTCCCATAGGGCTGCATGCAGTGCAGCTTTTTCCAGCTTTCAGTTGGCTGGTCTACAGGGAGAAGGTTTTCTGCTCGGCACCAGCTTGATTTCTCAGTGACCTTGCCACTCAGGCAAGTGAAGTCTTCATAAATAGGGTCTAACAATCTGTTTCTCAAACTAAGGCCCTTGGCAATAGCCTTAATGTTTTGGAGGCTACAGAGACCTCCCTGGCCAACAACTCACTGGAAGGTATCCCATCCCTGGCACTGAAAATTTTCTACTAACAACCTATCAGAAAAGTAGGTTTATATATGTCTTATTCAGAATATCTTAACTTTGATTGACCACCTCCCTGCCCTTCTTTTACACATTCTCTTCCCCTGGCCTCGTTTAGGCCTTTCCCCTCCCTATAATCTGTTCTTCTACTTTACATATATAAATTACCATCCCCTTAAGTCCTTCCCTCTCCTGCCTCCCTTATAGACTTTTTCTAGTTTACTGGCCTCTGCTATCCATTTTAGGTACAAGCTCACACACAAGTCTCCACATTTGTAGCTAGGATCCACATATGAGAGAGAACATGTGACACTTGGCTTTCTGGGCCTGGGTTACCTCACTAAGTATAATCCTTTCCAGTTCCCTGCAAACTTCATAATTTCATTTTTCTGTACCGCTAAATAGAACTCCATTGTATAAATGTACCACATTTTTATTATCCACTCATCATTTGTGGGACATCTAGGCTGGTTCAATTTCCTAGCTATTGTGAATAGAGCAGCAGTAAACATGGTTGTGCAAGTATCTCTAAGGTAGTGAGAAGAGTCCTTTGGATATATGCCTAGGAGTGCTATAGCTGGATCATATGGTAAATCTATTTTTAGCTGTCTCAAGAACCTCCACACTGATTTCCACAATGGCTGGACCAGATTACATTCCCACCTACAGTGTAGAAGGGTTACTCTTTTTTTGCATCCTCGCCAACATTTACTGTCATTTATTTTCTTGATGGTAGCCATTCTGACAGGGGTGAGATGGAATCCCAAAGTAGTATTAATTTGCATTTCCCTGATGGCTAAGGATGTAGAACACTTTTTTAGTTGTTTATATGCCATCTGTATTTCTCCTGATGAGAATTCTCTATTTAGTTGTATAGCCCATTTTTTAATTGGGTTGTTTGATTTCTTATTGTACTGTTTTTTTTTTTTTAGTTCCTTTTATATTCTGGATATTAATCCTCTGTTAGATGTATAGCTGGCAAAGATTTTTTCCCATTATGTAGGTTGTCTCTTTGCTCTATTCACAGTGGCCTTTGCTGTACAAAAGCTGTATAATTTCATGAGATCTCAATGGTTGATTAGTGAGGTTATATTCAGAAAGTTATTGCGTATGCCAGTATGTTGAAGGGTTTCCCCTATCTTTTCCTCTAGCAATTTGGACAGATGTCAGCCATTTTTCCCCAGTTGCTCATGTAGCACCCTCTGGTACTACACTAGCTGTCTGGGGACTGACCCACTTCCAGATTCTGACCAGGTCTCTCCATGTTTGGTCTCACACGTGTATGCTGTCTTCGACAGTAGGGTCTTAGCATTAACCTTTGGTGGGTCATCAAGAACTCTGACAGAAATCTGTCTTTTAGGGGAAAACTTGTAGGTGTCTCAGATCAACAGCTCATTGTGAAAGTTAACACTGTGCTGGTATTGGGAGTTATAAGTCAGTGCCTAGGAAGGTGAGGGAAGAAAAAGATAATATAAAAGATAAAGTGAGAATAGAGAGGAGAGGGAGAGAGAGAGAGAGTGAGAGAGAAGAAAGAGAGAAGCAGGAAAAGATTACGGTTGGTCTTCATGATGTTCTCTCCAGTTTCCTGTGGTTCAGGTGTTCCCTCTGTGGGCCTGCTGAAGGATCAATGTTTTAGCCTGTTGTTCAGAATAAAGGGTTTTATAGTATCATTTCCTTTTGGGTCCCTATTTGTGTCTGCCACCCTTGTCCTCCCTCCCACCCACTGGCTCCCTTCCACCCTGTGCCGACCCGCGGCACGACTTCGAACGGACCCTGAGAGAGGGGGCTGGAATGATCCTAGGACAAGGACACAAAGAATGGAGCCAAGACAAATGCTGATCAAGGCTCAAAGTTTATTGCAGAAGTTTCAGCTTATAACTAGTAAGCAAAACAACGAAGCTCCTGAGAGCAGAGACCTTGTCCCAGTTACACAGCTGCACAGAGAGGGAAACTCAGATAAAATGTCTATCAATAATATTTCTTGTGGCTAAACACCCTGTCCTTGACAAACTCTCTCATCAGGCTGGGAAATATTACAATCTTTGTCTCAGCAAACTCCCTTAAAGCCTTAGGCTGTCAGCCAAGTATTTTGTGCACAAAGCAAGGTCAAGAAATAACCAAGACTGCACCCGGCTCTCCACACACCCTTACCCCCCATCCCACCCTCCCTATTGTCTGGTCGTCAGAGAGCTTATTAGGTTTGGCAGCATCTCAGGTGGATTCAAGTTAGGAGTGACAGATAAATGAGACCATGTGATGATTAACTTTTTGTGATTGGGTGAGCTCACTGAGGATGATAGGTTCCATGTTTGACCACTTTTTAAAAAAATTTCATTGTTTCATCTTTCCTTACTGCTACATAGAATTCCATAGTATAGATACTCCACATCTTTGTTATCCATTCATCTAATGGACATCTGGGTTGATTCCAGCTCTTTGCTATTATGAATTGAGCAGCTATAAACATGGTTGAGCAAATGTCTCTGATCTGAGGCTTGGAGCCATTGGGGTAAATGTCCTGAAAGGGAATAACTGGATCTGTTGGTAGGTCTATAGTCATCCTTTTCAGGAGTCTCCATATAGCTTTACATAATGGTTGAACCATTTTACATTTCCACCAACAGTGAAAGCTTGTTTCTATTTCTCCACAGCCTTGCCACCATTTGTTTTCATAGTTTTTTTTTTTTTTTAATGTTAGCCATCCTTACTGGGGTAAGGCAGAATCTTACAGTTGTTTTAATTTGCATTTCCCTGATGATTAGGTATGTTGAACATTTTCTTAAATGTGTGTTTGCTATTTGTATTTCTTCCTCTGAGAATTCCCTGTGCAGTTCTCTTCCCATTTTGTGAGTGGGTTGTTTGATGATTTGTTGTTTAGGCTTTGGAGTTCTTTGTAAATTCTAGAAATTAGGGCTCTGTCAGTTGTATAGCTGGGTTGGAGTCCCTTGTAGAGCCAGCCCAGGAGGGACGACAGGGTCTCTGCTGAGTTGGCAGTAAGAAGCACGGAATCATGACACAGACTCTGGGAGTTGAGTGAAAGCAGGTAGAGGGTGAGCTGCAGCAAACTCATTTATTCAAGGAAGTGAGGGGGTTGTAAGGGACTTGGCTGGCCAATCATTGTATGGGGTGGTCCCCTTTTTGTGACCAATGACAGCCTGTCTCCGAACAAATCATCTCGTAGCAGGTTTCTTGTGAGCATGGGACTGTAGCTGTTGTCATGCCAGGCCTGCACAGGATGCCATGTTCACAGAAGCCACTTCCTGGTTTCTTCTGACATGCAGTCTGAATTGCCCAACCTGAATTGCACCATACCTATCCTCCTTTTTGTTTTATTATTGGCAACCCTAGGAGGTATGGTTTTTTTGCCAAGCCATTGTTGACCCCAGGACCCAAGGGATCATCACATGTGACGGTGCCTGTCTTAGGTTGCCCCATCTCCTGGGATCTTACCCATTATTGGCTACCTGCCAATCTGATGAGAAAACCCAAGGGGTGTGGCTGTTGCCTAGGAGGCATGGGAGGGCCAAGTGGTGGTGGCTCTGTGGTGTGTGAACTGAACCAGTGAGCGAGAATTAACTATTGAACCTGAAAAAAATTGGGGTAGGACAGGTTGCTGGGTGACTGTCTGGAGCGCACCCTTAGTCATAATTAGTAGAATTTAGTGTCCTTAATGGTAGCAGGTTAATGTAATCAAAGGAGTTGTAAAGGAATTTATGGCTGGTTGGAGGGTAGCATTACCATAAGAAGCATTAATAAGCAAAAAAGGCAAAGGTGTGGCTAAGGAGAAGTACGTGCTTGAAGGGGGAGGAGTACAGTGAAATAGAGTGGCTAAAATAAAGTCTAGGAAAAGCATGAGAATCTATGCCCACCACACCAAACAAGTAAGGCCTAAGAAGAATTGTCCAAAAATGGTTTCTGGGGGCTGTAGGGATGGCTTAGCAGTTAAGGCGACTGCCTCCTAAGCCTAAAAGAATGCTGGTTCCAATCTCCAGGTCCCATGTTTAGCCAGATGCAAAGTGATGCAAGGGCACAATGCCACACTTGAACACAAGGGGGCACACACATCTGGATTCCATTCACAGCAGCTGAGAGACTGCTGGCACACCCATCTCTATCTGTCTTCCTCTCCCTGTGTCTCTGTATCTCTCTCAAAAAAAAAAAACGGTTTCTGGGAAGTAGGGAGAAAAGGAGGGGTTTGGCATCATCCTCTTCATCAAGGCTGGCCACTGAGTCAGTGGCTGGACAGATGTTTCTGGCAGGAATCCAAACTGGGATCTGTGAATTTTCTGGAAAGACACAAGCATGTCTTTAGCCCTTTGTTAAGAGAGGGTGGGGTCCCTTCCAGATATTAGTAAGAGGATCCTTCCAGCAGACTAAGGGTAAATGTGTTGTGGTTGGTTGGGACCTCCAATGTTTGTAGGCTGGGGAGAGTCCTGTGTTTTATTCCCCAAGATTCCATGAAGGATGTGAATTGGGCAGATGTGTATGCAGAGCCATGATCAGTTTTAATTCACCAGGGTACGCCCATGACCAACAGGTCCTCTGTAGGTGTCCTGGTTGGCCACAGCCCCAGGAGAGGGGTGGTTGTTGGGTAGGCTTTTGACCCATGGTCAGGGTTTGTATTGAGGCAGCCAGAGCCTTGGGGGGGGGCAGACATGGGATTGATATCTTTGGTAGCTACAATCCATTTATGGAGATCCTCATTGCTCATGGCAGCAATAGCATTATGCGCTGCCATGGTTGCTCCTTCCCATGTCAGTTGCTTAACTAAAGCTTCCCTAGTGGGACCAGGGGGAGTGTGTCGGTCCAGACTCCATCATACAAGAGAGGAAATCCATGAAGCCCTCAGATGGGCCCTGGACCAGGTTACAAAAATAGGTATCCGGATTCTGTGGGAGGCAGGCTTTAAGCCCTTGGAGGAATAAAGATTTTACTTGGTCAAAGCAGGCATGTATGCCCACTGTGGCTTGTGACACAGGTTATGTATAAGGTCCTGTGCCAAGGAGATTGTCCAGGGTAATTGGATTCCCATTCTGAAGATTTATGCAGGCCTGGGATTAAGCTAGGTCATTATAGGCAGCTTTCCATTGGAGGATTTTTTTTTTGGGGGGGGAAGACTGCCTTGAGGAGTGAGTACCAGTCATAGTAAGTCTGAAGGTGGATGGCCCATTGTAAAAGGACTTGTTCAAAGTAAAAGGAGTCAACCCCAGATTCCTGGGCCACCTTGCGGATGACAGCCAGATCAGAGGGGGGGTAGGGTACCAGGGCCTGGCTGTGTCATCCAGCCCTACGTTAATGGGGAAGGTGGTGAAGTGGCATGTCAGGGAATTGGCACTCGCCTGGGTGTGTCCAGGACTGAGTGGAGGAGGTCCTTGCAAGGGTAAAGAGGGGAGGGGTGGTTGTGAGTATGGCTGTAGCAGGCAGTGTTTGGGGTGGCAGTCTTTTATCATTTAAAAGTTTGACTTCCTCCTCATCCGAGTTATCGTAAGAGTGTGCTGGAAGGGATGAGCTTTGAAGAGCCAGTTTTGATTCCTCCTTATAATGTTTGTTATTGTAAGAGGGTGCTGGAAGGGACGAGCTTTGAAGAGCCAGTTTTGATTCCTCCTTATAGTGTTTGTTATGGGCAGAAATGACTACCTCCATGGAGGAGCCTTTAAGGCCAGCAATTATGGCAGAGTGGATAGGAAAGAATGGGACAGTGGGTGTGTGCCCTGAATAAACCTCACGTTTCTTCATGAGGAAGAGAACCCCAGACCAAATGGAAGTGTCCCAGATGTTCTCTGGACTAATCCATGGGGCTAAACAAGATTTCCATCCCAAAAGCTATGGAGGTCCTTTTGTTTCACTTTTTAGCCACATTGCAGGAGGAGCTTAAAAGCCTGCAATTGTGGTGTCCTCTGGTGGGGAAGGAGGTTGCCCATTACAGCATGGTGGTGTTTGAGTGGGGGGGAGGGGGGGGCTAGGCGGGGACACTCCTGAATCAAAGAGACAGAGAAAATAATAACCCAGATAAAAAAATGATAGCCCAAAGGATGATCATGCAAACCACAACTCCTAATGCTGGGGCCAGCTAAGACATATGGATAGAATGTTTAGGACCCACGTGTCTTGTGCTTAGTGGGGGACTTCTGTGGGTCATTACTCCACAGCTTCTATGTGCACACGGTGTCTCCAGGGAAACTCAGCCAAAGGCCTGGCCTTGGTTCTGAAATCGGGTGGGTCAGACCCTTATGTGATTTCACTGGGACGAACCAATAATGGAGGGGCCAACATGGGCTTTGGGACCTTCCTGCCATGGAAAAGGATGAACAAAGGAAAAGGGGGGAGGAGGGGGCTGCCTGCTCACTCTCAGGAAACCATCAGCACACAGAACAGCAAGGGGCTTATCTCACCAATGATCAAGAAGGGGGCATCTTGCCAATGCCGGGGGAGCTTCTCACCAATGATCAAGGATGGGGCATCTCACCAACACTGATGGGGCAGAGGGTCTCTGTTCAGGCACCAGATGTTGGGGTCCCCCCTAGGGCCAGCCCAGGAGGGACAGCAGGGTCTCTGCTGAGATGGAGGTGAGAAGCGTGGAATCACGACCCAGACTCCAGGAGTTGGGTGAAAGCAGGCAGAGTGCTAGCTGCAGCAAACTCATTTATTCAAGGAAGTGTAGGGGGTTTTATGGGGTTTGGCTGGCCAGTCATTGTATGGGGTGGTCCCTTTTTTGTGACCAATGACAGCCTGTCTCTAGACAGATCATCTCGTGGCAGGTTTCTCATGAGCATGGGACCGTAGCTGTTGTCACACCAGACCTGTGCAGGATGCCATGTTCACAGAAGCCACTTCCTGGTTTCTTCTGACATGTAGTCTGGCTAGGGCCTTACCTGCATTGTGCCATACATATTCTCCTTTTTGTTTTTATTATTGGTAACCCTGGGAGGTATGGTTTTTTGCCAAGCCATTGTTGAACCCAGGCCCCAAGGGATGATCACATGCGACGGTGCCTGTCTTAGGTTGCCCCATCTCATGGAGTCTTATCCATCATTGGCTACCCACCATCCTAGTACGAAAACCTGAGGGACGTGGCCTTGTTTTTTATGACATGCATCTGGCTAGGGCCAGACCTGCATTGTGCCATACATAGCAGGTGAAAATTTTCTCCCATTCTGTGGGTAATCTGCTGGCTTTGGTTATTGTATATTTGTCAGTGCAAAAGCTTTTCAGCTTCATGAGATCCCATTACTTGAGTGATTGTTTAATTTCCTGAGCTGCTAGGGTTTTGTTCAGGAAGTCTTTTCCAACTCCTATATTGTGGAAGGTTCCTCCTATTTTTTTTTTTCTTCAGTAGTAGCAGAGTTTCTCATTTTATTTAAAGGTCTTAGATACATCTAGACTTGATTTTTGTGCATGGTGAGATATGTGGATCGAGTTTCCTTTTCCTACATATGGTTGACAGTTTGTCCAGTACCATTTGTTGAAGATGCTGTCTTTTGTTCAAATATTTGTCAAATATCAAGTAGCTGTAGTTACTTGATCCAAAGTCCGGGTCTTCTATTCTTTTCCATTGGTCTATATTCCTGTTTTTATGCCAGTACCATGTTGTTTTTATTATAATGACTTTGTAGTATAGCTTTAAATCAGGTATGGTGATGCCTCCAGAGGTGTTTCTTTTGCTGAGGATATTCTTGTATATCTGAGGCCTTCTGCCTTTCCATAAGAACTTTGATATTTTTTTTTCTATCTCAGTGAAGAAAGAATCTGAGATTTTTATCGGCATTGCATTGAATATAGCTATATTAATGCTTTTGAAAAGATTGCCATTTTCACAATGTTAATTCTACCAATCCAGGACCATGGGAGGTATTTCCACTTTCATATTACCTCCTCATTTTCTTTCTTGAGTGTTTTTATGTTTTCATTGTATAGGTCTTTCAGTTCCCTGTTAATGTTATTCCAAGGTATTTTATTTTCTTTGCTGCTATTAAAAATGGGACAATGTTAGTCATTTCTTTTCTGTATCTTTGTCTTTTGCATATAGAAATGCTACTAATTTCTGTGCATTGATCTTATATCCTGCTACTTTGCTGAAGGTGCGAATCACCTTTAAGAGTTTTGAGAGGGAGATTCTTGGGTCACTTATGTATAGAATCATGTCATCTGCAAATAGGGCTAACTTAACTTCTTCCTTTCCAATTTGTATCCCTTTGATTTCTTTCTCCTGTCTTATTGAGCTAATACTTCTAGCACTATGTTGAAGAGTAGAGGTGAAAGTGGACACCCCTGCCTTGTTCCTGATCTCAATGGGAATTCCATCAGTCTTTCCCCATTAAGAATTACTTGGGCTTTAGGAGCTTTATACATAGCCTTTATTATGTTGAGATATGGGCCATCCATGCCTATTCTCTCCAATGTTTTGATCATGAAGTGATGTTGTATTTTGTCAAAGGCCTTTTCTGCATCTATCAAAATGATCATGTGGTTTTTGTGTTTCAGCTTGTTTATGTGGTGTATTACATTGACAGATTTCCGTATGTTGAACCACCCCTGTGTTCCAGTGATGAAGCCTACTTCATCAAGGTGGATAATGCCTTTGATGTACTGTTGAATTCGGTTTGCAAGGATTTTGTTCAAGATCTTTGCATCTATGTTCATCAGGGAAATGGGCCTATAATTTTCCTTTCTTGTGGCATCTCTGCCTGGCTTTAGAATTAGGATGATACTAGCTTCATAGAAGGAGTTGGGGATCTCTCCCTGTTCTCCAATTTTGTGGCAGATTTTGAGAAAAATTTCTTTCAGTTCTTCCATGAAGGTTTGATAGAAGTCAGCTGAGAAACCATCTGGTCCTGGACTCTTCTTTTGGGGGAGGTGTTTGATTACTTCTTCAATCTCGAAGGGTGTGATGGGTTTGTTTAGGAGACTAATCTACTCTGGATTTAGCTTTGTAGGTGAATTCATCCGTTTCCTCCATAACCTCCTGTTTTGTGGAGTAGAAATTTTTGAAATAAGTCCTGATAATTCTCCCTATTTCATTCATGTCTGCTATGATATTTCCTTTTTCATTTCTAATTTGGTTAATTTGAAGCATTTCTTTTTTTCACTTGATCAGATAGGCCAGGGGTATATCAATCTTGTTAATTTTTTCAAATAACCAGCTCTTTGTTTTATCAATTTTCTTAATTGTCCTCTTAGTTTCCTATTCATTAATTTCTGCTGTGATCTTAAATACTTCTTTCCATCTGGAGATTTTCATGTTGGCTTCTTCTTGTTTTTTGCAATGCCTTTAGGTGGATGGTTAGGTTATTGATTTGAGATCTTTGTGTTTTTGTTATGAGGGCATAGAGTGCTATGATTTTTCCCCTAAGGACTGCCTTCATTGTGACCCATAAGTTTTGGTATGATGTGTTCTCATTGTCATTGAATTCTAGAAATTTTCCAATTTCATTTTTTATTTCATCCACAACCTATTTATTGTTTAAAAGTGTGTTGTTCAGTTTCCAGGAGCTGGAGGGATTTCTGGTGTACTTTTGTTGTTAATTTCTAACATTACAGCATTGTGGTCTGCTATCATGCAGGAACTTATATCTATGTTCTTGAAAAATATGGAGGCAGGCTTTGTAGCCAAATATATGTTCTATTTTAGAGAAGGTTCCATGGGCTGCTGAGAAGAATGTGTAATCTGTAGATTTTGGGTGGAATGTTCTGTATATGTCTGTTAGGTCTAGTTGCTCTATGGTAATGTTGAGCTCTCTTACTTCCTATTAATTTTCTGTTTGGATGATCTATCTATTGCTCATAGTTGAGTATTGAAGTCTCTGACTATGATGGTGTTGGTGGTTATTTTTGTTTGTTGCCAAGTAGTTTTTGCTTTACGAATTGTGGTGCACTCTATGGCAAAATGCAGGTCTGGCCCTTGCCAGACCACATGCTCAAAGAAACCAGGAAGTGGATTCTGTGGACATGACATCCTGCACAGGCCTGGCATGACAACCCCTATAGTCCCATGCTCATGAGAAACCTGCTGCGAGATGTTCTGCCTGGAGACTGGCTATCATTGTTCACAAGAAGTGGACCACCCATACAATGATTGGCCAGCCAAACCCTTTAAACGCCCTACACTTCCTTGAATAAATGAGTTTGCAGCAGCTTGCCCTCTGCCTGCTTCCACCCAACTCCCGGAATCTGTGTCATGACTCTGCATGTCTCAGCCCCAACTTGGGAGAGACCCTGCTGTACCTCCTGGGATGGCCCTGGGGGGACCCCAACAGTGTACCTGTGTTTGGTGCATAAAGATTGATGATTGTGATATCCTCTTGTTGGATTGTTCCCTTGATAAGTAAGAAGTGGTCTTCTTTGTCTTTTTTGATTACTTTTGGCTTGAAGTATAGCAACGCCTTCTTGTTTCTTATTTCCATTTCCTTGGAATATCTTTTTCCATCCTTTCATCCTCAGAAGGTGTCTATCTTTAGTGGTGAGGTGGGTTTCTTGAAGACAGTATATTGAGTGGTCTAATTTTCTGATCCATCCTGTCAGCTTATGTCTCTTGATGGATGAATTAAGACCATTAATGTTAAGAAAGAGAACTGTGAGGTTTGATTTAATCCCTGCCATGTTGTGGTGATTTGGTGTTCTTTGGACTTTGAGGGGTTGTTTGGTTTTGAGTACCTTCTCTGAGTTTGGTTATTGTAGGTTCTTGAGTTTGGTTATTTGATTCTTCTTTGTGGAGGATTCAATGGAGTACTTACTCTCTGTAGATTTGGTTTTGTGTTCATAAAGTTATACAGGTATGTTTTATCATGGAAAGTTTTTCTTTCACCATTTATTAGGAGGGATAATTTTGCTGGGTAGGGTAGTTTGGGTTGGAAGCCATAGGCTCTTAGACTTTGCAGTGTTCCATTCCAGGCTCTTCTGGCTTTGAGTGTTTCCATCGAGAAGTCTGAGATAATTCTGATGGGTTACCTTTATATGTAATGTGTTGCTTTTCCCTAGCTGCTTTTAGGACTCTCTCCTTGTTATCAATATTTAGCGTTTTTATGATAATATGTCTTGGAGAGTTTCTCCTTTGGTCCAGTCTGTTTGGAGTTCTGTTAGCTTCTTGTACCTTGATGGGACTTTCTTTTGAGAGATTGGGAAAGTTCTCTTCAATAATTTTGGTAAGTTCTTGATTCCTTTGGTCTGAATTTCTTCCCCTCGTGGTATCCCCATGATCCTAATGTTGGAATGTTTAAGGATATCCCACATTTCCTGCATGTTCTGTTCACAAAAATTTTTGAACTTATGAAAACTTTTGAATTCTCATGCTGTTTCTTCTCTTTTGTCTTCCAGTTCTGAGTTTCTATCTTCCACATAGCTTATTCTATTCTTGAGAGCTTCTAAGGAATTCTGGGTTTGTTCAATTTGGTTTGTATTTTCTGCTGTTTTTTAATGTGTTGTTTCCAATCCTCCATCAAGGTCCTTTTCCACATCATTTTCTGATAATGGAATTCCTTCTTGCATTTATTTATGCCATTATTGAGCTTAGCTAGCTGGTTGCTGAGGTCCTCTCTTTTTTTTGCTCATCCTCAGGTCATTTAATTGCTTTTGGAGCCCTTCCTGGCTCTTTACTATTAGGTCTAATTTTGCAAGGACAGCATTCATGCATTTATTGTCCCTTTGTTGACTTTCTGCAAGTTCTGCTATTTTTTTGGCCAGGGTTGCATTGCTTATGTCTTCATTTTGGGAATCTGATCCTACTATCTCTACTATGTTTTGGTTAGAGTCATGCATTGTGGGACTAGGCAGTCTTATTGGATTTACTTGCATTTGATTATTCATGTTATTTCTTTTGTGCTGTGGTCTGCCCATCACAGTGTAGGAGTCTTATTAACTAAAGCTGTAGTTTACCTTGAGGTATCTTCAGCATGGAGGGTGGGGGTCAGGGTGGGGCCTGGAGGGTGGGTGGGGCTGCCTGCAGAGTCAGGGGCCTGGGAGCAGGGTGAAGTGTTTTCCTGGTGGGTGTGGCTACCTGCCTAGGCAGAGGGCAGTGGCAGCGGGGGAAGTGTTTTCCTGGTGGGTGTGGCTACCTGCTGAGGCAGAGTGTGTGGGGAGCAGTGAGGAGTGGTTTCTGGGTGAGCATGGCTACCTGCTGAGACAGAGGGCAGGGGAGAGGAGTGTAGTGGTTTCTGGGTGGGCAAGGCTACCTGACCAGGCAGAGGGTGGGGGAGAGGGGAGGAATGGTGTCCTGGTGGGTGTGGCTACCTGTCCTGGCCGAGGGCATGGGGAGCTGGGTGAAGTGTTTTCTGGGTGGGTGTGGCTACCTACCAAGGCAGAGGGCAGGGGCCTTGTGGGGGGTGGACAGGTTCCCCTGTGGGTAGGATGGCAGGGGCAGGAAGGGGGGTTTCTGTGGCATGGGGGACCAGGTGAATGGGGTCCCAACAGGGTGGAGGGTGAGGGAAGGCTCCATGCAGACACCTTGTGGGTGGGGCTACCCGCTGCAGATGGGGGTGGGGGTTGGGGCTGTGGGGTATGCAGTGAGGAGTGTGACCCATGGGATGGGGAGTTGTGAGGACTGGAGTTCCCCTAGTGGACAGGAATTGGAGTTTTTCTTCCTCAGTGCCCTCCCAGATCTC
Source organism: Orientallactaga sibirica (assembly GCA_036365145.1). Lineage (NCBI taxonomy): Eukaryota > Metazoa > Chordata > Mammalia > Rodentia > Dipodidae > Orientallactaga > Orientallactaga sibirica. The sequence goes on from JAEOAD010000020.1 coordinate 3,696,875, forward strand.
CCTGTGCCCCAAAGACTGCTAAAGATCCCTAAAGAACTTACCTTTGTTGCCGCACCGGGTGAGGCATGCTTATATGGATGCCATCTTGACTGGAACTCATTATGGGTCTATTTAAATGGTTTATTTCATCTTGATTTAATTTTGGCAAGTCATATGAAACAAGGAAATCATCCATTTCTTTCACATTTTCTAACTTAGAGGCATATATATTCTTAAAGTATGTCCTTGTGATTTTTTTTTTTTTGAATTTCATTGGTATCTGCTGTAATGGTGACTTTTTCATCTCTAACTTTATTAATTTTTGTCTCTTCTCTCTTTCTTCTGGTCAGATTTGGTAAGGGTTTATCAATCTTGCTTATCCTTTCAAAGAAGCAGCTCCTTGTTTCATTGATTCTTTGGATTGTTTTGTTGGTTTCTATTTCATAATTTCTGCCCTAATGTTTATTATTTTTTCCCATCTACTGATTTTTCGTTTGCCTTATTCTTCTTATTCCAAGGCCTTAAGGTAATTATTTACTTGTGAACTCTCTAATTTCTTAATATAGGACTTAGAGCTATAAATTTCCCTCTTAGGACTACCTTCATTGCATCCCAAAGGTTTTGATATGTTGTATTCTCATCATCATTTGATTCTATGATTTTAGTGATTTCCCTTTTGATTTCTTCAATGACCTATTCATCATTCAGTAGTGTATGGTTTATTCTCCATGAATTTCTGTAGGCTCTGTCGTTTTTCTTGTTGCTGATTTGCAGTTTAATATCATTGTGGTCAGATAGAGTACAAGGGATTATTTCAATTTTCCTGTATTTGTTAAGATTTGATTTCTATCCTAATATATGGTCTATTTTAGAGAATGTTCCATGGGCTGCTGGGAAAAATGTATATTCTGCAACATTTGGATGTAATATTCTCTCTCTCTCTCTCTCTCTCTCCATATATATATATATATATATATATATATATATATATATATATATATATTCCATTTTTTCCATGACATCATTTAATCTACATGTCTCTCTGTTTATTTTTTGATGGAATGATGTGTCAATTGGTGAGAGTAGGGTGTTGAAGTCACCCACTACAATTGTATTTGGTGTTATCTCTGACTTTAATAGTGTTTGTTTGATGAAATTTGGAGCCCCCGCATAAGGTGCATATACACTTAGGACTGTATTGTCCTCCTGTTGGAGTGTTCCTTTAATAAGTATAAAATGACCTTTTTTATTTTTCCTAACTAATGTTGGTTTGAAGTCTATCCTGTCAGATATTAGGATAGGAACCGCTGCTTGTTTCTAAGGTCTATTTGCTTTAAGTATCGTTTTCCATCCTTTGGCCCTAAGATGGTGTCTAACTTTTACTGAGTGATTAGTTTCCTAGAGGCAACAGATTGCAGGATCCTGCCTTTTAATCCAGTCTTCAAGCCTATGTCTTTTGGTTTGGGCATTGAGGCCACTGATATTAAGAGTCATTATTGAATGGTATGTATTTATTCTCACCATTCTTCTTATTTTGTAGTGCTTCCTGTTTTGCCTTTACTCACTTGTTTTAACTGTTGAGTATGGTTTATTTCCTATTTCCTCCTATGTGTATTTTGCTTTCTCTTCACAGTGAAGGGTTTCTTCAAGTATTTTCGGTAGAGTTGGTTTAGTTATCCTAAATTCTTTAGCCTGTTTTTGTTGAGGAATGTCCTTATTTCTCCTTCCATTTGGATGGATAGCTTTGCAGGATAAAAGATTCTTCATTGACAGTTGTTATCTTTCAGAATGCGGAATACATCATTCCAAGCCCTTCTGGCTTTTCAAGTTTGTGTTGAGTAATCTGCTGTGATCCTGATGGGCTTGCCTTTTGTAGGTCACTTTTTTTCTCTCTCTAACTGCTTTCAATATATTTTCTTTAGTTCGCATGTTTAGTGGTTTAATTATAACATGCAGAGGAGAGGTTCTTTCCAGGGTTTGTCTGTTTGGTGTTCTAAAACCTTCTTGCATATGCATTGGCATTTCTTTCCCAATTTGTGGAACTTTTTCTGCAGTTATTATTATTATTTTTTTTGGTTGACAATGTCCACTAAGCCTCTGGATTGAAATACTTCTCCTTCTACTATACCCTGAATTCTCATAGTGTCCCAGATATCTTGAAATTCCCAATCATACCTTCCTATTAGCTTATCTTTCTCTTTGTTTGACTGTATTAGGTCAGTCACCTGGTCCTCTAGTTTAGATATTCTGTTCTTTCCTTCATCTACTCTACTGGTGAGACTTTCCAAAGAGTTTTTTATTTGACTGTGTTCTTCAGTGCTAGGATTTCAGCCTGCTTTTTCTTCAGTATTTCTATTTCTTTACTCATGACTTGTAATGACCTCCTTATTTCATTAAGCTAGTTTCCTGTGTGCTTTTTCAGGAGTCTGTTTTCTTCTTTAATTCCTTTGTTTTCTTCTTTGATTCCTTTCATTTCTTCTTTCATTTCTTTGAGTATAGATGACATAATTCTTTTGAAATCTTTGTCAGGCATTTCATCTAAAACAGTCTCATTGGTTGTCCTTTTGGATGGGTTTATACTTTTTCATGGGATTGTATTGTCTTGATTCTTTGTATTTCTTGTATTATAATGTAGTGACTTTTGAATCCTGAATTGATTTGATGCTTGGGTTTTCTACTTATCTGCAGTGTTCTTAGATGTGGCGATCCACCTTTATATAATTTCAGGATATGAGTTTAAGGTGCCAAGTGTAGCACTTGTACCCAAATCCAACCACAGAAGTAATCCTAGGTGTTGAGTTTGCTTGTTAAGCAGGTATTCTAGTGGACTGGGAGGAACAAAATACTGGCAAATTCTAAACTTCAACTGAGAAATATACACATTCAATAAATTCTTCAAGACACATTATCTTTAAGACTCTAAACATCAAGCACAAAGAGAAAATGATAAAGCAGCCAGGGAAAAACAACACATTACACATAAAGGGACCCCATTAGAATTACCTCAGACTTCTCAATGGAAACCCTAAAAGCCAGAAGGGCCTGGAATGGAACACTGCAAACTCTAAAAACCCATGGTTTCCAGCCCCAACTACTCTACCCAGCAAAAGTATCCCTCATAATAGATGGTGAAAGAAAAACATTCCACGATAAAACTCATCTTTACAAATATATGAACACAAAGCCAAACCTACAGAAAGTACTTCAGGGAATTGTCCACACAGAAGAAACAACCAATATCAAGAGCCCTCAAGAAGCAGTCCACATTAAACCCCCCCCCAAAAAAAAAACCCACAAAGAACACAACCCACCACAATATGGCACGTATTAAATCAAACCTCAAAGTAATGTCTCTAAATATTAATGGCCTTAATTCACCCATAAAAAGACATAAGCTAACAGGGTGGATCAGAAAACTGGACCCCTCAATCTGCTGTCTTCAAGAAACCCACCTCACCATGGTGAAAGGGTGGAAAATGATATTCCAAGCAAACACAAATATGAAAAAAGTGGGCGTAGCTATACTTATATCAGATAAAATAGACTTCAAACCAAAAGTAACCAAAAAAGACAAAGAAGGCCACTTCTTACTTATCAAGGGAACAATCCAACAAGAGGATATCACAATCATCCATATTTATGCACCAAACACAGGTGCACCACAATTCATAAAGCAAAATCTACTTGGCAATAAAACAGAAATAAACACCAACACCATCATAGTCAGGGACTTCAATACTCCACTATCAACAATGGATAGATCATCCAAACAGAAAATTAATAGGGAAGTAAGAGAGCTCAACCACAGAGCAACTAGACCTAACAGACATATACAGAACATTCCACTCCAAATCTACAGATTACACATCTTCTCATCAGCACATGGAACCTTCTCTAAAATAGATCATGTACTGGGCCACAAAGTGTGCCTCCATATTTTCGAGAAAATTAATGTAATTTCCTGCATGATATCAGACCACAATGCTGTAATGCTAGAAATCAACAACAAAAAGTACACCAGGAATCCCTCTACCTCCTGGAAATTGAACAACACACTTTTAAACAATAAATGGGTTGTGGATGAAATAAAGAATGAAATTGCAAAATTTCCAGAACTCAATGACAATGAGAGCACATCATACCAAAACTTATGGGACACAATAAAAGTAGTCCTTCGGGGAAAAAATCATAGCACTAAATGCCCTCATAACAAAAACAGAGAGAGCCCAAATCAATAACCTAACCGTTCATGTAAAGGCATTGGAAAAGCTAGAAGAAGTCAACCCAAAAAGCTCCAGACGGAAAGAAATAATTAAGATCACAGCAGAAATTAATGAATTGGAAACTAAGAGGACAATTAAGAAAATATATGAAACAAACAGATGGTTCTTTGAAAAAATTAACATGATTGATACACCCCTGGCCAATTTGATCATGCGGAAAAAAGAAACACTTCAAATCAACAAAATTAGAAATGAAAATGGAGAGATCACAAAAGACATGAGTAAAATAGGAAGTTATTAGGACTTATTTCAAAAACTTCTATTCCATGGGCTGGAGAGATGGCTTAGCGGTTAAGGCGCCTTCCTGCTAAGCCTAAGAACGCTGGTTCCAATCTCCAGTGGTTCCAATCTCCAGGTCCCACGTTTAGCCAGATACAAAGTGACCCAAGGCCGCAATGCCGTACTTGCCCAAAAGGGGGCGCACACATCTGGATTTCGTTCACAGCAGCTGAGAGACTGCTGGCGCGCCCATCTCTATCTGTCTCCCTCTCCCTCTCTGTCTGTCTGTCTCTCTCTCTGTGACTCTCTCCAAAAATAAATAATAAATTAATAATAATAAAAAAAATTTTAAACTTCTACTCCATAAAACAGGAGAATATGGAGGAAATGGATGAATTCCAAGACACATACCACCTACCAAAGGTAAGCCCAGAGCAGATTAATTTCTTAAACAAACCCATCACACCCTTCAAGATAGAAGAGGTAATCAAACACCTCCCCAAAAAGAAGAGTCCAGGACCAGACAGTTTCTCAGTGGAATTCTACCAAACCTTCATGGAAGAACTGAAACCAATTCTTCTCAAACTGTGCCACACAGTAGGAGAACAGGGAGAGATCCCTAACTCGTTTTATGAAGCTAGTATCACCCTAATTCCAAAACCAGGCAGGGATGCCACAGAAAGGAAAATTATAGGCCCATTTCTCTGATGAACATAGACGCAAAGATCCTGGACGAAATTCTTGCAAACCGAATTCAACAGTACATCAAAAGTATTATCCACCTTGATCAAGTAGGCTTCATTCCTGGAACACAGGGGTGGTTCAACATACAGAAATCTGTCAATGTAATACACCACATAAACAAGGTTAAACACAAACACCACAGGATCATTTTGATAGATTGCAGAAAAGGCCTTTGACAAAATACAACATCACTTCATGATCAAAACATTGGAGAGAATAGGCATGGATGGCCCATATCTCAACATAATAAAGGCTATATATAAAGCACGTAGAGCCCAAGTAATTCTTAATGGGGAGAGACTGAAGGAATTCCCGTTGAGGTCAGGAACAAGGCAGGGGTGTCCACTCTCACCTCTGCTCTTCATCATAGTGCTAGAAGTATCAGCTCAAGCAATAAGAGAGGAGAAAGAAATCAAAGGGATACAAATTGGAAAGGAAGAAGTTAAGTTATCCCTATTTTCAGATGACATGACTCTATACATAAGTGACCTGAGAACTTCCATCTCAAAACTCTTAAAGGTGATTAGCACCTTCAGCAAAGTAGCAGGATACCACATCAATGCACAGAAATCAGTAGCCTTTCTGTATGCAAAGGACAAAGAGACAGACGAAGAAATAACTAACATCATCCCATTTTCAATTGCAACAAAGAAAATAAAATACCTTGGAATAACATTAACTAAGGAAGTGAAAGACCTATACAATGAAAACATAAAAACTCTCAAAAAAGAAATTGAGGAGGTCCTACAAAAATGGAAAGACCTCCATGCTCCTGGATTGGTAGAATTAACATTGTGAAAATGGCAATTTTACCAAAAGCACTTTATAGATTCAATGCAATGCCAATAAAAATCCTAACTTCCTTCTTCAATGAGATAGAAAAAACTATCTCAAAATTCATATGGAAAGGCAGAAGACCTCGTATATCCAAGCTCTTCCTCAGCAAATGAAACACCTCTGGAGGCATCACCATACCTGATCTAAAGCTATACTACAAAGCCATTGTAATAAAAACAACATGGTACTGGCATAAAAACAGGAATATAGACCAATGGAACAGAATTGAAGACCCAGAATTTGGGTCAAGTAACTACAGCTACTTGATATTTGACAAAGGCCCTACCAATGCAAAGTGGAGAAAAGACACCATCTTCAACAAATGGTGCTGGACAAACTGGACAACCATATGAAGGAAAATGAAACTCGACCCACACATGTCTCCATGCACAAAAATTAAGTCTAAATGGATTAAAGACCTTAATATAAAACCAGAAACTGTGCTACTACTGGAAGAAAAAATTGGAGGAACCTTCTACGATATAGGAGTTGGAAAAGATTTCCTGAACAAAACGCCAGCAGCTCAGGAAATTAAACAATCACTCAACCATTGGGATCTCATGAATCTTTAAAGCTTTTTCACTGACAAAAATACTATAACCAAAGCCAGCAGATTACCCACAGAATGGGAGAAAATTTTCACCAGCTACATAACTGACAGAGGCCTAATTTCTAGAATCTATAAAGAACTCCAAAACCTAAACAATAAATCACCAAATAACCCACTCACAAAGTGGGGCAGAGAACTGCACAGGGAGTTCCCAGAGGAGGAAATACAAATAGCAAACTCACATTTAAGAAAATGTTCAACATCCCTAATCATCAGGGAAATGCAAATTAAAACAACTATGAGATTCCACCTTACCCCAGTAAGGATGGCTAACATTAAGAAAAACAATGAAAACAAATGCTGCCGAGGCTGTGGAGAAAAAGGAACAAGTTTTCACTGCTGGTAGGAATGTAAAATGGTTCAACCACTATGGATAGCTATATGGAAACTCCTGAAAAGGATGACCATAGACCTCCCAATGGATCCAGTTATTCCCTTACGGGACATTTACCCTAAAGGATCCAAGCCTCAGATCAGAGACATTTGCTCAACCATGTTTATAGCTGCTCAATTCATAATAGCAAAGAGCTGGAATCAACTCAGGTGTCCATCACTAGATGAATGGATAACAAAGATTTGGTATATCTATACTATGGAATTCCACATAGCAGTAAGGAAAGATGAAATAAGGACATTTGAAAAAAAATGGTCAAACATGGAACAGATCATCCTCAGTGAGCTCACATAAGCACAAAAAGATAATTGTCGCATGGTCTCATTTATCTGTCGCTCCTAGCCTGAATTCACGTGACATGCGGCCAAACCTAATAAACACTCTGAGGCCCAGACAAGAGGGAGGGTTGGATGGAGGGAGGGTAACGGTGGGAGGGAATGAGAGGGTGGGAGGGAGGACAAGGGGGGGATACAAATTGGGACCCAAAAGGAAAATATACTATAAAACCATTTACTCTGAACAGCAGGCTAAAACATTGATCCTTCAGCAGGCCCGCAGAGGGAACACCTGAACCACAGGAACCTGGAGAGAGCATCATGAAGGCCAACTTTAATCTTGTCCTGCTTCTCTTTCTGTTCTCTCTCTCTCTCTCTCTCCCTCTCCTGTCTATACTCACTTTCTCTTTTATATTATCTATCTTTTTCCTCCCTCACCTTCCTAGGTGCAGACTTATAACACCCAGTGTCAGCACGGGGTTAACTTCCACAATGAGCTGTTGATCTGAAACACCTACAAGTTTTCCCAAAAAGACAGACTTCTGTCAGAGTTCTTAGTGACCCACCAAAGGTTAATGGTAAGACCCTACTGTCTAAGACAGCATACGTGTGTGAGACCAAACACAGAGAGATCTGGCCAGAATCTGGAAGAAGGTCAGTCCCCAGACAGTTAGCTAGTCTAGTACCAGAGGGTGCTACACGAGCAAATGGGGGAAAATGTCTGACATTGTTCCAAACAACTTGCAGTCTCAGATACCCAGCAGGAAACAACTTGACATAATGCTCATACAAGTGCAGTAGTGGCACACAGCCATGGTGGGTAACCAACTGCTCTTGATTTGGCTAATAGATCCACTCAATGGAATGGAACTCATTGCTGGAACTGGGAAATAAGTCAAAACCAGGTACAAAAAATGAGCTCAGTCTCCAAGATCAAGATTCCACCAAATGTGGGCTAGAAGAGAGCCAACGCATATAAAATTCCCTCCAAAACATATATGGTCATCCCTTCTATCTAGTACTAACTTCTCTCTCCATTGGAGAATTTGCTTATCTTTTTTCAGGTGGACAATGAACCTGAAGGGAGGATCAGCTAACCACACCTCACCAGGTCCCCAGCTGAAACCATAGAACAACACAGGGGAAGGGCAAGAATACAGCATTCATTGCGATCACGACACCAGAAAAAGGCTGAAAGAGATAAACACAGAGAACATCCAACTCCAACTAAGCCAGATATCCAGAGACACAGAGGTTCCCAAAACCTCATCACTGAAGTAGAACTAAAATGACCCCAATGTGGCTCAGGAAAACTCACGGAAGAGGGGGCGGAAAGATTTTAGTCACAAGTTGGGGCTTTATGCACAGAGACTGGGGTATACCCCCCCAGAAATCTTGACTAACCTCACAATGCATGACCCACATTCCCCATGGATGAGGGTCCCTTTGAAAGTGGGAGGACAGGGAGGAGGACAATGGAACCAATACTATGAATGTAAAATCAGAATAATATAAATAAAAAATATATATTTAAAAAAAAGAATTCTATCTCTGACATTGAAAGATTTCTTCTCATTTCCTTCAATCATCTCATCTCAAGGCATAATTAACCTTCTTTCTTATAAGACTTGTGAAAAATCACACCAAATTGATTAATCTTACTACCCACTAACAAAGAAACAAAGTAGTCTAGCCTCAAAGAGTTACCAGACCTAGCTCATTTTACTTTTTTATTTTATTTTATTTTATTTTATTTTATTTTATTTTATTTTTATTTTATTTTTGGAGAAAGACACAGAGAGAGACAGACAGAGAGAGAAGGAGAGGGAGACAGATAGGAAATGGGCATGCCAGCAGTCTCTCAGCTGCTGTGAACAAAATCCAGATGTGTGTGCCCCCCTTGTGAGCAAGTGCGGCATTGAGCCCTTGCATCACTTTGCATCTGGCTAAACGTGGGACCTGGAGATTGGAACCAGGATCTTAGGCTTAGCAGGCAGGCAGCGCCTTAAATGCTAAGCCATCTCTCCAGCCCACCTTTTTTTTTGAGAGAGAGGGACAGAGAGAGAGAAAGAGGAAGGGGGGGGGAGAACGGACTTTCCAGGGCCATTTCTGCCACTGTGAATGAACTCCACATGCATGCGTCCCCTTGTGGGCAAGCACAGCATTGCACACTTATGTCACTTTTGCATCTGGCTAAACATGGGACCTGGAGGATCCAATGAGTGTTCTTAGGCTTGACAGGTGCCTTAACTGTTAAGCCATATCTATAGCCCTCATTTTACTTTTTATAATACCTGTATGAATAACTGATTTAGTTATGTGAAGATATATTTGTCACAGAGCACTTTGGCAGAAAACCATAGCAGTTAGCAAGCACCATCAGGCATGTCTTTTCCCATTGTGTCTCTGTATTTCCTGAGGGACAGCAAGGTTACCTCCCCATCCAGTTGACTCAGATCCATGATGGGGAGGAGGCATGCGGCAGGGACCCAGACCTGTTGAAGAAACCCTTCTGGCCAAGCATCTAGGCTCAGTGTTTGGCTGTGACATTTTCCATCTCCCCCTCATTTAGGCAGGGCTCTGGCTGGCAGCTCTCTGCACTCTGGAGGTGCAGCCTCAAGTCTCCAATTCAACTGGGCAGAGACCTGTGCCACAGGAAGGCGTGGAACCCAGAGGAGTTTGAGCTCCATCCTTCCACCCCCCAGGGTTAACCATGTGTCTTCTGTCACAGTGGTTTATAATGGTAAAAGAAAAAAGGAAAAAAAAATTAGAAGCCATTCAGGTTCCCCAATTTCCAGGCAACCACAAGGCCCCTCCCCATCAGCTCAGCAGAATAATATCTGTCAACACAAAAGACAGCTCTCGCCTCAAAGGGTATAAAAGATAGTTTATTCTGGAGCCATGGTCCAGGAACACAGACCTAGGTTACCCCAAATGCCATGTCCCAGTGTGTTAGCAATTTCATTAATGTTTTATAGTTACAGAACAAAAGAAAGTCATAAATCAAGGAACTTTTCAAATACATTGGCTGACCATCACATAGGCGTGTTACAGCAAAGTGGGGAAATCTCCACCATAGGCCTCAGACACTAGCTGATGATATTCTTAGTCCTTGGGTTGGTGGAAGCTGGGGTCTGTTCTTGCATTTCAAAAAGGATTACACCTGATCAACTGATAGTCACCAGGATGTTAGTTCAGACACAGAGGTGGGCAATAAATGGCTATTAAGGGGCTAAAGGTAGCCCAGGGTAATTTGGCTGACTTGCAATATTCCATCCCTCTGTGATCACAGGAGCTTTATCAGTCTATTCAGCCTTGCTGGAAGTAGGTGCAGCTGACAGAGCTGTTTGTTGGGAACTTTAGTGCACATATCTCAAGCTCAGGAGTTCAGCCTTCTTAATTGTGGCTGGGGGTCAGAGAAGCACAACCAAGTCCATCTTGCTTCAAGGTGAAGTTCACAGATGAGCCCCACCTGGCACCATCCCAGCTTGGCCCCAGGCAATAGGGCTTACAATCATATCAACAGGGCTCACAATTATGGCCATGTGGCATGGTGCCAGTGGCCAGAAAGGACAATGTGCAGCCTGGCAAGTAGGGGTTGTGGGGGAGAGTCTCCAGTCTAAAGGACATCCTTTCTACCTGGCCACCACCAACACCATGCACAAGCTTAGTCAGAGATAGTGGATCTTAACCTCCAAGAAGAAAAAGCAAGCCAGTTTTCCCCACAAGTGGAGAGAAGCAGTAGAAATACCCTAAGTCATACTCACAGTCAGAAAACTTGCTTCCCATTTTTCCCATCATATAATAATCATATTTTTCCTACTTAAGATAGTCCTTTCAGAGTTGCCAATATGTAATGGGGTACCCGGGGTCCAAGAATGTCCTTGAACCCTTAACCCCTGGCACTAGACAGTCTAACTGTCTGGGACTTTCTTCCAGATTCCAGCCAGGTCACTCCATGTTCCGTCCCAACAGCATATGGAGTCTTCAGCAGTAGGGTGTAAAGAGAGCAAAATGTTAGCCCATAAAAGAATAAAATGAAACACTTGCTTGAGCAGGTGGGGATGGTAGATAAACAGGATGTTCTCCTAGTTTGCATACCCCAGGCCTGCATTGTTTAGCAAAGTATTTAATGGCAGATATACAGACATTCTTGGTCCACAGGCCTACCTCACACCCCCCAGGTGCTTCCTGTAACTGACAACAGACCTGTTCACAAGTTCATTCTGTTTTTTCTTCCCTATAATCTTCTAAGAATGTAAGTTGTGATTTACGGCTTAACTCCTGTCCTGTTTTTGCAATAAACATTTTGTAGATTTTTCCAATAAAAATTGACCCTCCAAACAGTTCTGTGCTGCGTCCTGACTGTGGATGTAACCCTGGTGTGCATCAGCTTTTCTTCTTATTCTTTTCTTTCTTTTTTACCCAATAAAACTTTGCCTCACAGTCTGTGAGTTGATGGTCTTACTTGTGTGACACCTGACCCCATAACAAAGTCTTACCATTAACTTTTGGTGGATCATCAAGAACTCTGACAGAAATCTGTCTTCTTTTGGGAAACCTTGAAGGGCTCTCTGATCAACAGGTCATTGTGGAAGTTAAGCACATACTGGTACTGGGAGTTACAGGACAGTGCCAAGGAAGAAGAAGGAAGAAAAAGATAGATAACATAAAAGAGAAAGAGAGCAGAGAGAGAAAAACAGGAGAAGATTAAGGTTAGTCTTCATGATGTCCTCTCCAGGGCTCTGGGGTTCAGGTGTTCCCTCTAAGGGCCTGCTGAAGTTTCAACCTTTTAGCCTGTCTTATGATTCTATACATAAGTGACCTGAGAACCTCCATCTCAAAACTCTTTAAGGTGATTAACTCCTTCAGCAAAGTAGTAGGATACAAGATCAATGCACAAAAATCAGTAGCCTTTCTATATGCAAAAGATAAAGATACAGAAAAAGAAATAAGCAACATTGTCCCATTTTCAATAGGAAAAAAATAAAATAAAATACCTTGGATTAACCTTAACCAAAGAAGTGAAAGACCTAATCAATGAAAACATTAAAAATACTCAAGAAATATATTGGGGAGGACTTGAGAAAATGGAAAGACCTCCCATACTCCTGGATAGGCAGAATTAACATTGTGAACATGGTGATCTTACTGAGAGACAAAATAATAATAATAACTAACTTGCTACATTTAGCTTCTGTAACCTTGCTTATCAACTTGCCTGCTTGACAATAGTAATGCCATCTTGAGACAAGTAGCCATTTTAGACAGAAAAGTTCCAGGAAATCCCCCTCCCCTGCAATGCCGGGAACTCGAGTGGAACTGTTAACCACAAAGGCTCCAGCTCTGCCAGGTACCAACTGTCAAAAGGAAAAAGAAAGAAAAAAAACCTGCAAATGGCTTCGAACTCCGAGTGACTTGGAGTGGCCTGTCAATCAATGTGGATCCCACTATTATTCAAAATTTGTGGTTTTTCCCTTTATAACCCCCTACCTCCCCCAGGTCGGGGCTCTTTTCTCACTCCTGTTGCATTGGTCTGTGGGTACAGAGCCCAGGCCTAGGCTTCAACTACAGATTAAAAGAAACTGCTGCTCTTACATTCGTGAGTCTCAGCTTTTGTGGTGGTTTGCTGGGTGACTCCTGGGTGACTGGGGCTCTTGGACCCTAGTCGGGGGGGGGGTCTTGGCACATCACCTGGGGGCTCATCCAGGATCCCCAGAGACCCCAACAAACCTGAGACCCCAAAGGTTTCTTCTCCAACCAGTCGGGTAAGTTTTTTTTTTTTTTTTTTGAGCACTCTCTTTTTGTTTTCTTTTTGTTTGCTAACCATATCAGTTTTCTGAACAGGTCGTAAGTCCTGGTGGACGCACCATAAGGGCAGACATGGAGGAGGCTTGAGATGTCATGCCCCCTCATCTGAGTGGGGACTCTGTCCCAGAGGACAGAGTTAACCTGCTGGGGACACCTGCTCCCATCCACACCGTCTTTGGCATTATTGAGCCGTCCCCTGAGGACTCAAGTTCTTCTGGCCATCGCAGATCTGATTCTACTTCTGTTGTGCTCACTCCTATGTTTTGGGCCACCCGGTCTATCTGTTTGTTATATGTGTGTCTTGTTATTGCCCTCATCCTATGGATGCTCCTCCTCTGACTCAATAACATGGGACAGATTCCTTCCTCCCCTTTAGGACTCTGCCCTGCACACTGGAAGGATGTCAAAGGCATTGCCTATAAAACCGGGGTCAATGTCCAGAGAGGCAAATGGATCACCTTCTGTTCTTCTGAGTGGCCCACACTCAATGTAGGATGGCCATCAGTGGGAACTTTTCATTTAAATATCATACTTGAGGTTGAAAAAATTGTTTTTCACCCTAGAACTGGACACCCTGATCAGATCCCCTATATCATGACCTGGAGGAACCTGATAGAAGAGCCTCTCCCCTGGGTGAAGTCTTTTCTCCCTTCGTCACCCCCTCCTTCACAAGTGCTGGCTGTCACACCAAAAGAGACATCAAGCCCACTGCTAACACCTCAGCCCCGATCCTTGCAGGGGGCACTGAGGAAGCGGATATTTTTCCTCCCCTTTTATACTCCTCCTCCTCCTCAACCTCCAGCAGACATACCAATTCCTGCTCCTCCTGTTCCTCCCCCTTCTACCATAGAGGGCCCAGCACAGGCCACATGGAGCCGAAGGGGAACTACCCCACAGGCTCCAGATATTTCAGTGGCCCTGCCACTTCATCCTGCCGGACCCATTGATGCAGATGGAAATCAGCCCTTCCATTATTGGCCTTTTGCCACTAGTGATTTGGACAACTGGCGTTCTCAGAACACTCCCTTCTCTGAGAACCCTAGAGACTTAACTAATCTGTTAGAAACTGTGCTTTTTACTCACCAGCCCACCTGGGATGACTGTCAGCAGCTCCTACAGGTTCTATTCACCACCGAGGAACAAAATAGAATCATTGAAAATGCCCACAAACTGGTCCCAGAGCCTACTGGAGACCCTACCACTGATCCTGCCATAATAGATGGCAGCTTCCCCACTACCTGCCCCAACTGAGACTACAACATGGCACAAGGTAAGGAGAGGCTCCTAGTCTATTGTTGGACTCTATTGGCGGGTCTCAGAGCAGCAGCAAGGAAGCCTGCTAATATGGCTAAGGTATCTGATATTAGACAGGGACCTAATGAAAGCCCACCTGCTTATCTAGAAAGACTTCAGGAAGCCTTTCATAGATATACTTCTTATGATCCTGAGTCAGGAGAGGCAACCACTGCTGTCGTGCTTGCCTTTATTAACCAGGCTGCTCCTGACATCAAGAGGAAATTACAGTCATTAGAAAGACTAGGAGAAAAGAACATCAGAGATCTAGTTGAAGTGGTGGAAAGGTTTTTGATAGGAGAGAAAGTTCAGAGGAGAAAGAAATAAAACGAGAAAAAAGACAAGAAAAAAGTTTGGCTAAGATTTTAGAACTACAACAGACTAAGCACCATAAAGAACTTAAGGAAATCCTGAAAGCAACAGGGAACCATGCCTATCACCTATCAAAAGAAAAATCTATCAAAAGATCACCTATCAAAAGAAAAACAACAGTGGAACAAAACCTAAGGTAGGAAGGAACCAATGTGCTTACTGCAAGGAGGAAGGTCATTGGGTCAGGGATTGCCCCAAGAAAAAGCAACAGGCAAATATCCTGGCACCTACACAAGAATCTAGTGACTGAGGGAGATGGGGCTCAGCACCCCTCCCTGAGCCTAGGGTAACCCTTGAAGTGAAGGGGAAAAAGATAGCATTTATGGTCAATACCAGGGCTGAAAATTCGGTATTATTACAAGCAGAAGGACCCATGACTGAAAAAACCACATGGGTTCAAGGGGCTATGGGTACTAATCCCTACCAATGGACAACTCAAAGGACTGTTAATTTAGGCACCAGTCAAGTAACCCACTCCTTGGTCATACCAGAGTGCCCATACCTACTACTGGGATGTGATTTATTGTCAAAAATGAGAGCTCAAATTTCATTCTCAGAACATGGGGCAAAAGTCTCAACATTGAGAGACACTCCAATACAAGTTCTTATGACCACTAACCTAACAGAAGAATATAGACTTATTCAAAAGTATGCCAAAGGCCCAGAATCCCTAGATTCTTCCTGGCTGGCTGACTACCCACAAGCTTGGGTAGAAACTGGCAGAATGGGATGGTAACATAGCCCCCCATACTAATAGAACTGTAGCCTGGAAGCACACCAGCCAGGGTTTGCCAGTACCCCATGTCATTAGAGGCCAAACAAGAAATAACTCCCTGTATCAGGTGGCTTCTTCAGTCGGGGGTCCTAAAGCCAGTCCAGTCAGCTTGGAACACCCCCCCTCCTACCAGTAAAAAAGCCTAATTCAAATGACTATCGCCTGGTACAAGACTTAAGGGGAGTTAATAAAAGAGTGATTGACATTCACCCTACAGTGCCTAACCCTTATACACTGTTGGGAAGTCTAACACCTGAACTTACTTGGTACACTGTTTTGGACTTAAAAGATGCATTCTTTAGCCTACCCTTGGCTCCACAGTGTCAATCATATTTTGCCTTTGAATTTCATGATCTAGACATTGGGATCAACGGCCAACTCACTTGGACCCGATTGCCTCAAGGTTTCAAGAATTCCCCTACCATCTTTGAGGAGGCCTTACATGAGGACCTATCGGACTTTCAGGTACATAACCCAGGACTGACTTTATTGCAATATGTAGATGATCTTTTAATAGGAACTGCCCACCGAGAGACTTGCCTGGTGGGAACCAGAGACCTCCTGCAGGCCATGGGCAATCTGGAATACCGTGCATCTGCCAAAAAGGCTCAAATCTATAAACAACAGGTGACCTACTTGGGGTATATTCTCCGAGATGGCCAACGTTGGTTGTCAGATGCACGGAAAGAAACTGTCCTCTGGATCCCAACACCCACTTCAGCCAGGCATGTCAGAGAGTTTCTTGGTACAGCGGGCTTCTGCCATCTGTGGATCCCCATATTTGCAGAACTGGCAAAACCTCTATATGAAGCCACCAAAGAAAACCAACTCTTTCAATGGACAGACCAATGCCAGCAGGCCTTTGAAGCCATAAAGGTATGTCTTCTAGAGGCCCCTGCCCTAAGCCTCCCAGATGTGACTAAACCGTTCATGCTCTTTATAGATGAACGCAATGGAATAGCTAAGGGGGTCCTTACCCAAAGCCTAGAACCCTGGAGGCGCCCTGTTGCATACCTATCAAAGAAATTGGACACTGTAGTGGCAGGTTGGCCCTCTATGCCTAAGAATCATAGCAGCCACTGCCCTTTTAGTCAAGGATGCTGACAAACTGACTCTGGGGCAAAACTTGACAGTGGCAACCTCCCACGCCATTGAAGGGGTACTGAAACAACCGCCTGACTGCTGGCTCAGCAATGCCTGCATGGTCCACTACCAGAGTCTACTTCTAAATCCAGCCAGAGTTGCCTTCCAGACTCCCACAGCCCTGAACCCCACCATTCTGTTGCCTGACCCAGATCTGGAGACCACTCTCCATGACTGCATAGAGATACTGGCCCATGTATACAATGTGAGTCCAGATCTCAAGGACACCCCCCTGAAAGATGCTGAAGTAACCTGGTTCACGGACAGCAGCAGCTTCATCCAGGATGGACACAGGTACATGGGGCAGCAGTCACTTCAGGGACAGATGTCATATGGGCAGAGCCCCTCCTGATGGGCACATCAGCCAAAAGGGCAGAACTTATAGCCCTTACTAAAGCCTTATAACTGGGGGCCAACAAAAGACTGACCATATACATGGACAGCCAGTATGCATTTGCAATGGCACATGTCCATGGGGCCATCCATTGAGAAAGAGGGCTTTTAACAGCTGAAGGAAAGACTATTAAAAATAAACAAGAAATCCTGGACTTACTCCAGGCTCTCTGGGGTCCCACTCAAGTGGCCATTATTCATTGCCCAGGACATCAGAAAGGGGACGGACTAATTCCCCAGGGCAATAATTTGGCCAATCAGGCAGCTAAACAAGTGGCCTTGGCCACTAGAATTACTTCAGTTCTAGTTGACCCAGGGGGCAGGAGACTCCCTGAGGTCCCCAACTACTCTTCAGAGGACCTTTCATGGATCAGCCAACTGCAAAAACCAGAACAGATGGGTGACTGGTAGAAAACAGCCGATGGTCGCCTTATCCTACCACAAAAATTGGGACTAAGAATTCTAAGAAAAATCCACCGCTCTTCCCACCTGGGGATTAAACAGATGCAGGAACTATTAAGGGATTCTCAACTCAAACTCTGGAATGCCACTCAGATAATTGAACAAATTGTTTCCAACTGCCAGCCACGCAGCATGATAGACGCCACTGTGCTCCCCTCTAACCCAGGATCCAGGCTAAGGGGAACCAGGCCTGGAACTTACTGGGAGTTAGACTTTACAGAAATTAAAACAGGCAGGACTGGATATAAATATCTTTTAGTTTTTACAGATACTTTCTCAGGTTGGGTAGAAGCCTTTCCTACCAAGTCTGAGACAGCACAGGTAGTGGCAAAGAAAATTCTGGAATAGATTCTCCCCAGGTATAGCTTTCCAGCTTCTTTAGGTTCTGACAACGGACCAGCTTTCATATCTCAGGTAAGCCAGGGAGTAGCCACTGCACTGGGAAATTACATTGTGCTTATCGCTCCCAGAGTTCAGGACAGGTAGAAAGAATGAACAGAACTTTAAAGGAGACCCTAACAAAGTTGAGCCTGGAGACCGGTACAGATTGGGTGCCCCTCCTTCCTTTTGCCTTGTTCCACGTCAGGAACTCCCCCTACCACTTGGGTTTGACTCCTTTTGAAATTATGTTTGGGGTACCTCCTCCCATAATTCCCAGTTTGCAGGTCAATCTCCTGGCAGAAATGGATGATCAGGACCTGGTACTGTCACTAAAACGTCTCCAACAGACTCATAAAAAGGTCTGGCCACATCTCAGGGCCATTTATGAGTCTGTCACTCCCCCCAAACCCCACAGGTTTCAACCTGGAGATCGAGTCCTGGTCCAGAGGCACAATCACCGGACCCTAGAGCCCAGATGGAAGGGACCCTACATCATGTTGATGACAACCCCCACGGCCATATAGGTGGACGGCATCACCCCCTGGATCCATTGGACCCATGTAAAGACAGTTCCCTGGAAAACTAGAGACACCTGGATGAGCCATCCCGACCTGGAGGATCCACTCAAGCTCCGCCTCCACTGAGAAGGATCACCCCATCCCCATGGGGGGATACCAGACTGAAATAAGTAATACTGTTCATTGTTTGCTTTTCCCAGTTTGCCTTTGTTACCACCAAAAGATGGTACTAACACATGATGTATCCATACAAATAATGTTCTTCATAAAAAAATAAAATAAAAATGCAACTTATGGATATCTCATTCCCTTTGCTTCTTAGAACAAGTATAACCATAGAGTATATAGGGAGGATATGGCCATCAGGAAGCCCTTAGCAAGTAGGAATCAAAGGAACCCTTATGGGGAAGAAGAAGTAGAATATTCTGTTTCTTTAGGAGTGATCTGGGGAAACAACCTACCTATAAGTAAGTTGACCTTACTACTAATTGTGGCACAATGTACTTTGGCCCTGTTTTCAAGATTAACTTGGGGAGATTATCCAGGTCTGGCATTTTTCCATCTCTAGTGAGAATGAGATGCAGAGAATCCCAAAGCTCCTTTGGGCCATATTGAATGAAATGCAGGTATAGAATGGGCCAGCATGTCTGAATTTTAGTTTGGTGTGAGAACTGGGGTGCTCTTTCAGCCAGATATGGGTAACCTTGACCAGGGATTTAAGCAGTTACTTCTTGCTTTCCTCTCTCCCAAGTGGTCACAGCTCAGGGACTCAGGAGGCAAGGTGGCCCCAGTGACAGGACTGAGAGAAAACTTGCTCCTCAAGCTCCATTGCCCAATTGCTTATGCTGAGGATTTACAAACTGCTCTTTGTAACTACATGCTATCTTCTATTCAAAGACACAGAGAGGTTATAAATAAAAATTCAGAGACTATTGTTTTCTGAATGAGACTACAAATAACTATTAAACCAGCTTAGACAGAGAAAATTTTAATTTATTAAAAATTCTTTCTTCAGTTCGCCTTTCCAATTTCCTCTATTTTCACCTTTTAAATTCCAGTATCATGGGGACACTTATAAATTAGCTAACTTTTAAGGATGTAAATAAAGTTACCTTTTTGGTATCTGAGTTTTAGGAAATAATTGGCCAGAATAGGGAAGAGACATGGACAGTGGAGATGATCAGTGTACATGGTAATCTTGGAAACAACAGGACAACACAGGCACTTTCCCTCTCATGAACTTGCTTAGGTTCTTGCTTGCCTCAGGATTTTATAATGCAATGGAAGTCAGCAAAAGTGCATTCCTCCAGCCTCCAGGAGGTTGTTCCCTAGCTTGCAGTGCAGCCTCCAGTGGCACTTTGGCTTCTTGATTTAATTACCATAAGACCCTTTGCAGCTGTCCTGTGGTGTCCCAGGCTGTCCAGAAGCTGCACTATAAATCTTTCACCCACCCGAGCCTTCTATATATTCCTCAGCCAGAATAATTGGGAAGGATATTATGTTCATGTTATTTCAGTTGGAGAAAGTGCTAATAATTCAGGGTCTTGTACAGTGGTCCATTGACCTTGGTCAATTCCTGAGTGATTGTGAAGTGGATTGAGCTAAATGATTTTAAATGTTGCCGCATAGATTTGTTTGATTTGCCTGGTCACTTAGAATACAAGTTTCATGCTCTTACTGTGTGCTTTCCTCCTGTCAGAAAGGCGCAAGCCTTGCATTCATATTGCTTTTATGTGATTGAGCAACTGAGCCACTAATATGTTGTAATGTGACATTCCCCCCTGATCACTGATTCCTTTGTCCCCCAGTCCTCTTTGCACAGCCACATGCTCACTTTAGACTTTCTTGGATCCCTTCAACCAGCTCTGGTGGTGGGAGCTCAAACAGACAGTGAGCACAGAAGGCACTGACTTCGCAGAGACGGCAAAATTCTGTTGTGACTGGGACAAAGTCATCGGAGTGACCAACATGAAAGATGCCCAGCACAGCACTATGGGCCTAACCTTTGTCATCTCTTGGCTATGAACTATGGGATTTTTTTCTGTTGGAACTATTTATCTCCTATACCATGTACCAGTTTAGCAAAGTACAACACAAAATGCCATCAAATGGATTTAATTGAAGAGAGCAGGTCAGAGGGCAGGGAACTTCTTGGTGAAACTAGGGTGTACATAAAGAAGCATGAGATGGTAATTGCAATACTAGTGAGTTTTCCCCATAATTTCATAAGTGAAAAGCCGTTTCCATCCATCAGTGTCATTCTGAGGTAGTGAAATGTTTTCTGGAGTGAGAAATCTCGTCATCCGCTATGCTTCAGTGGGTGTGATTTAAAGCATAGCAACAAGTCTGTGAGATTTTGTGAGGAACTTTGAAGAAAAAAATGAGCTACCATCTGGTATATTTTAAAATTGTCTCTGGGATGTATACTTCATGTGTTTTCTGTATTGTCATATTTTATTTACTAATCATGCCTGTAGATAATACTTCTATTGCAGAGATAATTGTTCAGATGATTGCCAGAAAGAATGAAAAATAAAACAAAAGCCCAAAAGCTGGGAGTGGTGGTGCAAGCCTTTAATCCCAGCATTCAGGAGGCAGAGGTAGGAGGAGCATAGTGAGTTCGAGGCCAGCCTGAGTTTACATAGTCAATTCCAGGTCAGCCTGGACCAGAGTGAAACCCTACCTTGAAAAACCAAAAAAAAAAAAAAAAAAAAAAAAGAAAGAAAAAAGAAAAAGAAAAAAAAATCCAACCAACGAAACAAACAAACAAACAAACAAAAACAAAGCCCAGACTCCAAACTCCTAACTCCCAAAATGACATTTTTTTATTTAGAATGTTTAATGAGTAGAGTGTCAAAGAAATGCAAAATATTCACAAATACTTTATATGAGAAAGCAAGCTCTTGAACCTCAAGTAGTTAATTTTCTTTTTTTCTTTCTTTCTTTCTTTCTTTCTTTCTTTCTTTCTTTCTTTCTTTCTTTCTTTTTTTTTGTTTTTTTGAGGTAGGGTTTCACTTTAGCTCAGGCTGACCTGGAATTCACTATGTAGTCTCAGGGTGGCCTTGAACTCATGGCAGTCCTCCTACCTCTGCCTCCTAAGTGCTGGGATTAAAGGTGTGCACCACCACACCTAGCTCAAAGGTAGTTTATTTTCTAAGAGTGTACTTATTAATTATTTTTTTTCTGTAAAGGGATCAGTATTTACATGCAATGATTTACATGGAAAAAATAAGAAAGCTTTACTTTCTAGAATTAATGTTCTTCTTTTGAGTTCCATATCTGAAAGTGAAGGTAAAAACTTAAATTTATAAACACAACTTGGTTAAACATATTGGGTAAATGTTCAGTGGCACTTCAAAGTCCATTACTACTCTTCCCCGAAGGATCTCTTCTTTCTGAAGTGTAGGGGTAGGGATGGTATATGTGTACAGGCTAGAGGCTGTGACCTCCTTTTGTCTTTGTATGTGCCTCCACCAGACTGGACTATCTGGGAATGGGTGCTGATGCCTGGGGATGTTTCCACCCATAGCCTTAGTATAAAAAGAAAATCAGATACTTTGTTCAAACATTGAAAATTTCCTGATGGTATAGCAAGCAGTAAGTCCAGAATGGGACCTTTCCAACCACAGAGTTCTTTCCCAGTGGTCTGCTGCGCTCACTTTCCAGAGTTGCTCCCTGATAGCTGGGCTGACAAAGGTCCGCTTGAAGTCCTTAGGCCACCAGAGGTGGAGAAAGGCTGAGTGGGAGAAGACAGACTGTTTGCGTGAAGTGCACAAGAGCACTGATGATGCATGTCAGTAAGATTTGTACTTGACACATGTTTTCTTAACAAATTTTAATGTGCTGAATTAGTGAGTGGTTGATTTATCTCTGTACTTTGAAACAATGATCCCTGTAATTCACTTTCTCTTTTTGCAAAGGTCAGTACCCTCCTAAGTAGGTGGCAGCTCTTTAAAGCCCTATCATAGAATAGTTCCATGCCTTTTCCATTCCAGTGGGAGATGTATTATTCTTTTTTGAGCCCTATGATCCTGGCATGTCAAAACTCCACCTTCTGCAGCCACCTCCATGTCTCCTGCACTTGGAACAATGTCTTAAAACATTAAGCATTATGATTTTACATTGTCTTTGTGCTGTCTTCATGGTGGAGTTCAAACTACTTCTTTGGGGGTAGAAATAATATCTTATTTGTATGAAGGCTAGTTCACTAAAGATAATTTACTAAGTATTCAGAATGCAAGTGAATTTTGATGAATGGTCCTTAGCTTTGCTTTTAAAACAAACAAAACAAAACAAAACAAAACAAAACAAAACAAAACAAAACAAAACAGTGCTGGGGAGATGGCCAAGTCAGTAAAGTGCTTTCCTTGCATGCATGAGAACCTGAGTTCAATCCTCAGGACCCATGTAAAACTGCTGGGTGTGATGGCACGTGCTTGTAATCCCAGCACTGGGGAAGTGGAGATGGGCAGATGGGCTTGCTGGCTAGACAGTTCAGCCTAATTGATGAATTGAGGTCAATGAGAGACCAAGAGAGGGAACCTGTTCCAAAAATAGGCGAGCATCTCTTGAGAAATGACACCGTAGGTTGTCCTCTGGCCTCCACATGAATGTACGTCTATGTGCATGCACACATGTATACAACTTATATAAAAAGGAAGTAAGCTCATAATTTAAATCCACTAGATTATAAAACTTAGATTAAAAGTAGCATAGCATTGCTAAATTCTCATTCTTGTGTCTCCTAACATATTCATAGAGAGTTGGATTTAAATTAAAAATATTTTGTCAGAAATCTGAGTGGTAACTTACCAAAACATAACTTGTCACATTTTAAGAAATGCAGAGGGTTAATTCATCACACATTACATTTGGGGATGCTAACATTATCGTATTCAATGCCTAAAATGCATAGTCTTAGAATCAAGAGGATGGTCACATCTTTATTTTGCAGGTCCCTATTTACTTGGGGTAGAGTAAAATGGGAACCAGTCTGTGGCATGCCACAACAGCCGTTGTACCTACAGAAGACACATAGAAGAACTGGTCGGCTATCTACCCTATTTAATTTATCAGCAATAAACATTAGTTTCTTAGTTCCATGATTTAGTTTCATGAATTCCATGCAGAACTAGCTGATTGTGATGGTTTTTAGGGAGAAATCTTCTATCCAACAGGTGTGTTTGAAAATATATGATGTATAGTTGGAAGAAGATTACTGTGAGGAGATGCATGAGTAGAATTAAGTTTATCATCAGCTAATTGTTTCAATTAGTCATATGGCTAGAAATTTCCAGATTTGTCCTTCACCTACATTTCTCATCCATTTATCTTTTGTACATACTTGTTAAATAGTAACAAATGTCCATTTCCTAATAAAATTCTATGAACCCTTTATAATGCACCTTAAATCTGAGGCTTTTCTTCTCTCCAGCATTGATGGTTAGGTCTGGTTGCTTCATTCCTGTACAATTAAAAAAGACAATTTGTCTTCTTATATTAACTCGCATCTTTATCTAATTTATCTCACAATCAACTGTATACAAATTCCCCAAAATGACATATGATTATACTGTCCTTATGTTCAAAAACTTTGTGCCCTACAATCAAGAGAATAAAGGGCAACATTCATACTCTGATATTTAGTCTTTGCATGACTGGCCACACAGCCTCTGTAATCTGTACTCCACTGTTCAGTTTGAGTGCATGTCTTTCTCCAAAATTCATATGTTGGAATTGAATCCACACAGTAATGGTTTAAAGAAGCCAGGCCCTCAGGAAGTGGTGAGGTCAGGAAGGCCATTTCACCTTCAGGATGGAATAGTACACCAGGAAAGCATTCTGCCCTAGAGTCAGAGGGCAGACACAGCCTGGCTTCACCCTCACTGGTTTCTGCCATGACAGAGGAATGCTGAGTATGAGGTGATTTTCCACATGTCAAGTGATTCAAGCAGAGCCAGGCATATCCATTGGGTGCTGAGTTAATGTTAGTTTTCTAAATTGTATTTTTTTAAAGAGAAAGACAGAGAGACAAAGTGGGGGATGGGGGAGGATTGGTGCGCCAGTGCCTGAGCCACTGCATTCAAACCCAAGATGCTTTCGCCATCTAGTGGCATGTGCAATTCTGCACTTGCCTCACCTTTGTGCATCTGACTCAGGTAGGATCTGGAGAGTTGAACATGGGTCCCTAGACTTTGCAGGCAAGCGCCTTAACTGCTAAGTCATCTCTCTAGCTCCAAATTACTTTTTTTTTTTAATGCTACAATTCCATGGTCTTCTGCAAATCATTTAACTTCCTTGAAGCTTCTTTATCCCTTCTGTAAAATTAAAGCAATAGCTTTATGAGTGTGTGTGAGAGATAAAAGATAATAGTATTTGGAAACTAAGAACATTTTAGAAGGCGGGCTCATTCTTTAGTCTGTAGTATGTACCTGGGGCACACAGTAGTCTGGCCTCTCCATGTCCATAAGAATGGAACAAACAACCCAAGGACATTGTGCTTAGCGTGGGGGTGAGGTGGAGAAAACCACTTGTGCAACAGGAATGGCCTTCTGTGCAAGTCCTGTGATGGGTAGAGAATTCTTCATCTAAGAGGAAATCAGGAGAAGAATGAACCTGACATGTTGGAATGTCTAAATAAAGGTCACTCAGCTGGCCCATACTGTGAGCTGGCAGTAGGGGAAAGGTGAATATTATACATAATTCTAGCATGAATAAGTATAAAATGTGGACTCCTTTACAAATAACAGAAAATGTTCCCTTTTTTGTTGTTATTGTTTTGTTGTTTTTCCACTATTTGCTATCATGGCCTCTTTCTTTTTTAATTAACTTTTATTTTATATTAATTATAATATGTTATTCTCTCTTATTTCCTCATGCAGCTCCCAATACCCTGGAGGCCCTCCTCAGTGGGGTTATTGTGATCACTGTGGGGTCATGAAGGTCTCAGTCAGTCCCTGTGGGGTAGCTGAGGACTGTGCCTCAGGATATTCCTACCCACTCTGTGGGTCTTGCAATATTTTGGCCCCTCTTCCACACTATTTCTTAATTTACTGTTTAATGTGTCACAGGGATGCATGTGCAGGGCCAGTGCCAACCCTTATATCTTAGGTGTCCTGTTCTATAATTGGCACACACAGGTCCAACTTCAAATGTCCCTGCTCTGCACCCAGGCCTCTGCTTTACCAGAAGGCAATGCTGGACTTGGAAGGGTCCTGGCACTGTAACTGAGAATTCTCAGAGGAAGGGGATGAGGCAGCGTGGGTTGGTCATGATTCTCTCATACTCGGGTATACGCTTCATTGTTCCATCAGCCTCCACTTACAAAATATTTAATCAAAATGAAATTATGAAAAATTTAAAGTTGTGACTTCTGTTTGCACTATTAATGTGTGTATATTTTCTTATATTGTAGAGATAAAGTATAACATGAATATAGATAATGCCAGGTGAATGGGATATTTGAGCTACTTCTTTCTATTTTATTTTCAAATGATTAACAATATTAAGCAGAAAAGAGGTAAGTGAAAAGATCTGGATGATTTTACAGTTTTATTAAAGTGGTTTTCTCTGAATGGTGGTAGTAATGTGTAATTAATATTTCTTTTTTGCTTATCCATGGCCTAACATGTTCCAAAAACAAACAGATGGATTTTTATTATAAGAAAAAAGGAATTATAATGATTTTATTTTTAACAATTGTGGGAGGATTTTTTTCTAGCACTGTTTACACAAAACAAGGCTTCCAATATGTATGTTCTAGCAGTTATGGATATGGTAGATTACTGACTTTGCATTTCTATAATAAACTCAACTTGGCTATAATTCTTTAAGAGCACAGATATTTGGACTTGGTTCTGTGATGATTAATTTTATATGCCAGTTTGGCTGAGCCACAGGATTCCCAGATTGTTGCTAGACAGTATTTCTGGGTGTACCTATGAGAGTGTTTCTGGAAGAGAGTAACATTTCAACTGGTGGACTAAATGAAGCAGATGGTTCTTTTCAGTGTGGGTGGGCATCACCCAATCCATACATGTCCCAAAGAACACAAAGACAGAAGGTTGAATTAGCCCTCTGTCTGACTGCCTGAGTGGAGGCATTGATTTTGTCTTTATTACTCTTGCTTCTCAGATCTTCAGACCCCAGCTAGAAGCTCAACTATCGAATGTAACTAACAACTTCGAATGTAACTAACTACCAGCTCTTCTGGGCCTCCAGCAATAGCAATGTTGGGACTTCTCCATTTTCATGGGGTGGGGGAGAATGTGAATGAGAGAGACAGATTGAAACCAAACAAGAATTGCTTTAACTCCCTAGAAAGTCCTAGACTTTCACAGTTTCATGGCAAAGGCTTTTGTGTTTTGAGATTGATTTAATAAATCTCAAAATCAATGAGCTGAAGCTCTTGAACTTTGTATAAAATTGGAATCACTCACCTCTTAGACATTTGGTTGAGCTATTCTATAAAGTCTTCTGAGGTTGTTGGATATTTGCAGGTAAATTTTAAACTGACAATTTTATATCATTAGTATTTATAGTTCTATTCAAATTTTTTATGTGTTATACCATTTTTGATAGGCTACACTTTTCCAGGAATTTATTTTGTGTGAACTTTCAAATCCATTGAGAGTTTAAAAATTTCTTTTAAATCCAGTTGCCTTTCAATTTTTCATCTCCAATATTTACTTATGCCTTCTCTAATTTTTGCTGCTCAGCATGTACAGTTTTATTCAATAATTATTCTCACTGAACCAACTTTTCTTACTGTAAGTTCTTTGAATTTTATCTTCTGTCTCTTATTCTTGTGATTTTTATATTTAGGATTTTAAAAATGACTTTTCACTTATTGTTACCTTTTTAACATGCATTACTTTAGCAAAAATTATTTATTTATTTGAGAGAAAGAACCAGAGAGAAAGAGAGACAGATAGAGAGAAAATGGGCACACCAGAGCCTCCAGCCACTGCAGACAAACTCCAGGCAGGTGCACCACCTTATGAATCTGGCTTACACGGGTCCTGGGGAATCAAACCTATGTCCTTTGGCTTTGCAGGCAAGTGCCTTAACCACTAAGCCATTTCTCCAGCCCCATGTATTACTTTTTTAAACTTTTTCCATTGACAACTTCTATACTTACAGTCAATAAACCATGTTAATTCCCTCCCCTTCCCTATTTTCCCCTTCACAACTTCTCTCTCCGTAATATCCCCTCCTCTCCATTAGTCTCTCTTTTGTTTTGATTTCATCTTTTTCTCCTATTATGAGGGTCTTATGAAGGCAATGCTAGGTGCTGCAAGGTCATGGATATTGAGGCCAATTTCTGTCTGGGCAGTTGCATTGTAAGGAGTGGTACCCTTCCTTTGGCTGTTACATTCATTCCACCACCTCTACCACAGTGGACCCTGAGTCTTTGAGGGTGTGATAGATATGTTTCAGTGCTGGACACTCCTATGTCACTTCTTCTCAGCATTATGTTGACTTTTGGGTCATCCCCATGGTCACCACCATTTGAAAAGAGAAGCTTCTCAAACCAAAAATGAGAGCAGCATTAATATATGAATATGAACATTAACGATAGTGCTTTCGGGGCAGTTTGGTGAGAATTATATATGCATTTAGCCAGACAAGAGCAGGGTTTACACCCCTAAGGTTCATGACCTCCCCTGCTATAGGCTTTTGATTAGGTTCTCAGTAGTAGGCATGTATTCCCTCCCATAGCGCGAGCCTCCAGTCCAATTAGGGAGCAGTTGGTTTCCCCCAGAGCAGACATGCCACCATTGCATCTGATTGGTCATTTGGCTGGTCTGGCCAAACTTGAGGATTCCAGTGTCCACTGTTTTTACCACTGATGACTTCTGTCTCCCATAGGGCTGCCTGCAGTGCAGCTTTTTCCAGCTTTCAGTTGGCTGGATACAGGGAGAAGGTTTTCAGCTCAGCACCAGCTTGATTTCTCAGTGACCTTGCCGCCCAGGCATATGAAGTCTTCAGCAATAGGGTCTTATCATCTGTTTCTCAAGGGAAACCTGGGCAATATCCTGTAATGTTTTGGAGGCAACAGAGACCTCCCTAGCCCCTCACTGGAAGGAATCACATCTTGGCACTGAAAATTTTCTATTAGCAAACTATGGCTTCTGGATGTGCCATTATCCAAAAAAGTAGGCTTTCATATGTCTTATTTAGAATATCTTGAAGTTTGATTGACTCTCCCCCCACCCTTCTCTTACTCAATCTCTTCCCCTGGTCTCACTTAGACCATTCCACTCCCTGTAATCTGTTCTTCTACTTATGTATATACAATATCATCCCCTAAAGGCCTTCCCTATCCTCCTTCCCTTATAGCCTTTTGCTAGCTTACTGGCCTCTGTTACCGAGTTTTGGTGCCAGGTCACACACAAGTCTAAATATTTGTCGCTAGGGTCCACATATGAGAGAGAACATGCAACATTTGGCTTTTTGGGCCTGGGTTACCTCAGTTAGTATAATCATTTCCAGATCCATCCATTTCCCTGCAAATTTCATAATTGGTTTTTCGAGGTAGGGTGTCACTCTGGTCCAGGCTGACCTGGAATTCACTCTGTAGTCTCAGGGTGGCCTCGAACTCACGGCGATCTTCCTACCTCTGCCTCCCAAGAGCTGGGATTACAGGCGTGCACTAGCACGCCCGGCTAATTTCATTTTTCTTTACCACTGAATATAACTCCATTGTGTAAATGTACGCATATTTATTATCCATTCACCAGTTGAGGGATATCTAGGCTGGTTCTATTTCCTAGCTATTGTGCAAAGAGCAGCAATAAACATTGTTGTGCAAGTATCTCTAAGGTAGTGAGAAGAGTTATTAGGATATATGCCTAGGAGCGCTATAGCTGGATCATATGGTAAATCTATCTTAGCTGTCTCAAGAACCCCCAAACTAATTTCCACAATGGCTAGACCAGACTATATTACCACCAACAGTATAGAAGGGTTCCCCTTTTTCTGCATCCTTGCCAACATTTACTGTCATTTGTTTACATGATGATAGCCATTCTGACAGGAGTGAGATGGAATCACAAAGTAGTTTTACTTTTCATTTCCCTGATGGCTAAGAATGTAGAACACTTTTTTAGATGTTTATATGCCATCTGTATTTCTTTTTTTGAGAACTCTCTATTTAGTTCCATAGTCCATTTTTTAATTGTGTTGTTTGATTTCTTATTGTTTTGTTTATGAAATTCTTTGTATATTCTGGATATTAATCCTCTGTCACATGTTTAGCTGGTAAAGATTTTCTCCCAATCTGTAGGTTGTCTCTTTGTTCTATTGAGTGTCCTTTGATGTACAAAAGTTTTGTAATTTCATGAGATCCCAGTGGTTGATTAGTGGTTTTATTTCCTTATCAACTGGGGTTATTTTCAGAAAGTCATTGCCTATGTCAATATGTTGAAGGGGTTCCCCTACCTTTTCCTCTAGCAGTTTCAGAGTTTCTGGTCTGATATTAAGGTCACTGATCCATTTGGACTTGTGCATGGAGAAAGACAAGGGTCTATTTTCATCCTTCTACATATAGATATCCAGTTTTCCCAGCACCACTTGTTGAAGAGGCTGTCTTTCTCCAAGAAATATTTTTGACATTTTTGTCATTAATGAGATCCTGTAGCTGCCTGGATTAACATCTGGGTCCTCTATTCTTTCCATTGATCTATGTGTGTGTCTTTTGCTAGTGCCATGCTGTTTTTGTTACTATGGCTTTGTAATATAGCATAAAATTGGGTATGGTGATACCACCATACCCTCATTTTTGTTGTTCTAAATTGTTTTGGATATTTTTGGATTACTGTGCTTCCAAATGAGTTTTAGGGTTGTTTTTCCTATTTCTGTGAAGAATTCCATTGGAATTTTGATGGGGATTGCATTAAATGTGTTGATTGTTTTTGGAAAGATTGACATTTTTGCAATATTGATTTTTCCAATCCAAAAACATGGATGTATTTCCATTTCATAGTGTCTTCTGCAATTTCTTGATTGAGTGTTTGAAAGTTCTCATTATAGAGATCCTTCACTTCCTTAGATTTATTACAAGGTACCTTTTTTTTTTTTTTTTTTTTTGAGGCAATTGTGAATGGGAAAGATTCCCTGATTTCATCCTCCACATGTTTGTTGTTAGTGTATAGAAAAGCTACTGATTTCTGTGTTTATTTTGTATCCTGCTACATTGTTAAAAGTGTTTATAAGCTCTAACAGTTTTCTGGTAAAGCCTTTGGGGTCCTTTATGTATAGAATCATATCATCTGCAAATAATGATAATTTGATCTCTTCTTTTCCAATTTGTATCCCTTTTATGAGTGTCTCTTGCCTTATTGCTATAGCTAAGACTTCCAGTACTATATCAAATAAAAGTGGGGACAGTGGACACCCTTGTCTTGTTCCTGAATTTAGAAATCATCCATTTCCTTCAGATTTTATTAATTTTTGTCTCTTCTTTCTTCTTGTCAGATTTTCTAAGGGTTTATCAATCTTGTTTATCCTTTCAAACAACCAACTCTTTGTTTCATTGATTCTTTGGGTTTCTTTCTTTCTTTCTTTCTTTCTTTCTTTCTTTCCTTCATTCTTTCTTTTTGGTTTCTATTTCATTAATTTCTGCCCTAATCTTTATTATTTCTTCCTATTTACTGCTTTTTGGTTTGCCTTGTTCTTTTTCCAAGGACTTAAGCTCAATCATTAAATTGTTTACTTGAGAACTCTCTAATTTCTTAATATAAGCACTTAGAGCTATAAATTTCCCTCTTAGGTCTGCCTTCATTGTGTCCCAAAGGTTTGGAATATTGTATTCTCATCATCATTTGATTTTATGAATTTATTGATTTCTTCAATGACCCATTTATCATTTGGTAGTGTAATATTTAGTCTTCATCCATTTCTGTATGCTCTTTAGTTTTGCTTGTTGCTGATTTGTAGTTTAATCCCCTTGTGGTCAGATAAAGTACAAGGGATTATTTCAGTTTTCCTGTATTTGTTAAGATTTGCCTTGTGTCCTAAAATATGGTATTTTGGAGAATGTTCCATGTGCTGATGAGAAAAATGTATATTATGCATCATTTGTGTGGAATGTTTGGTAGATAACTCAAGTTCCATTTGTTCCATAACATCATTTAATCCAGATGTCTCTGTTTATTTTTTGCTGGGATGACCTGTCAAGTGATGAGAGTGGGGAATTGAAGTTACCCACTATAATTGTGTTTGATGTTATACCCATGTTAGGTGCATATATGTTTAGGATTATAATGTCCTCCTTTGGAGTTTTCCTTTAATCACTATAAACTGACCTTCTTTATCAATCCTGAGTAATGTTGGTTTGAAATCTATCCTGTCAGATAATAGGATAACACCCCCTGCTTCTTCCATAGGCCTATTTGCTTGAAATGCCAGTTTCCATCCTTTTATCCCCAAGACAGTGTCTATCATTTATTGAGAAATGAGTTTCTTGGAGGCAACAAAAAGAAGGATCCTGCCTTTTAATCTAATCTGCAAGCCTGTATCTTTTGGTTGGGGCATTGAGGTCATTGATATTAAGAGTTATTATTGAAAGGTATGTTTTTATTCTTTCAGTTCTTCTTGTTTTGTAGTTCTTCCTGTTTCCCTTTATTCACTTATTTTAACTGTTATTTGAGTATGATTTATTTTTTCCTCTTTCTTCATGTATGTGTTTTGCTTCTCTTCAGCATGAAGGATTCCTTCAAGTATTTTCTGTGTATCTGGCTTAGTTGTGATAACTTCTTTTAGCCTGTTTTTATTGTGAAATGTCCTTATTTCTCCATCAATTTGGATAGATAGCTTTGCAGGATAAAGTAATCTTGGTTCACAGTTGTTATCTTTCAGAACTTGGAATACAGCATTCCAAGCCCTTCAGGCCTTTAAAGTTTGTGTTGAGTAATCTGCTGTTATCCTTGTGGGCTTACCTTTGTATGTGTCTTGATTTTTCTTTCTAACTGCTTTCAATATATTTTCTTTGGTTTGTGTATTTGGGCATTTAATTATAGTATGGCGAGGAGAGGTTCTTTCCTGGTTTTGTGTTTGGTGTTCTAAAGCCTTCCTGTACCTGCACTGACATCTCTTTCCCAATATTGGGGAAGTTTTCTTCTATGATTTTGTTGGAAATACCCACTAAGCCTCTGGATTGAGATTCTTCTCCTTCTACTATACCCTGAATTCTTATGTTTGATCTTTTCATAGTGTCCCAGATATCTTAAAATTCCCATTCATATATTCCTATTAGCTTGTCTTTCTCTTTGTTGGACTGTATTAGATCTGCCACCTGGTCTTTAGGTTAGATATTCTGTCCTGTCCCTCATCCATTCTACTGTGGAAACTTTCCACACAGTTTTTTATTTGACTGACTGTGTTTTTCAGAGCTAGAATCTCTGCTTGGTTTTTCTTCAGTATTTCTATTTACTTACTCATGTCTTTATAGACCTCCTTATTTAATTAAGCTGGTTTCCTGTGATTTCTGGTATTTGTTCTGGAGTTTGTTTTCTTCTTTAATTCCTTTGTTTTCTTCTTTGATTCCTTTGATTTATTCGAGTATAGATAAAATCATTTTTTAAAATCATTGTCAGGCATTTCATCTCAAGCAGTCCCATTGAGGGCCATTTCTGATGGATTCATAATTTTTGGTGGAATTGTATTCTCTTGATTCTTTGTGTTTCTTGTATTATAATGTGATTTTTTTCATCCTGCATTGATTTGATGCTTAGGTTTTCTAATAATCTGTGGTGCTTTTGGATTTGGAAATCCAGCTTTACATACCTTCACAATAGGAGATTAAGGTGCCAAGTGTAGCTCTTGTACTCCAATCCAACTGCAGAAGTAATCCTAGGTGTTGAGTTGTCTGCTGTTCAAGTATTCTAGTGGGCTGGGTAGAAAAATTTAATGGAAAATTCTAATATTCAACTGAGCAATATAAACATTCAATAAAAACCAGCACAGAGTATGCAAATGTGGGGATTGAAACAAACAGATAACCTTATAAAGCCAAATTCCCTAAGGGCATGTGTTGCACTACACCCTTAATCCAGTCATCTGGGAGGTTGAGATTTCTGTTCTGAATTGGGTTCCAGGTCAGCCTGGGTCTGAATCAGACCCTGCCCCAATAATGACAGAACGAAAATACAAAGGCCCTGTGATTTGAAAGCATCAAAGGCAACAATAGTCAACTCCCAAATACAGCTTAATTGAGAATGGCAAAGCCAACCTAGAATATGTAATCCATACCCTGTGCTGACATGGAAAGAGAGATTAGCACTTCTAATGCAGGCCTATATACCTGCTTTTTTGCCAGTCAGCCGCATTACCTTTGGGGGTGGCTTCAATCTTACCCATGGTGAGTGCCCACCTCCATTCCTCTGTGTTTTCTTGTGAGTCTGGTGTTCTGATCAGCTATACTACATGCCCTGCTGCTGGGAGTTGAATGTGTTCTTCAGAGGGTCACAGTGCTGTTGGTTGGGGGATGGGAGAGGCAGAAAGCCTGGGGTTGTACTGAAACTGCTCAGCTAGTCCTGGCTGTATCCCCTTCAGTAACTCCTCTGCTATCTCCCATTCAGGTTTCTTGATTTTGCAAGGAGGCTAATGAGGTTGGAAAATCCCCTTGTTTGTTGTCTGCTCCTGCAGTTGGGCACTGGGCAGGCATGTGTATCTGCACAGGTCTGTGCATATTGTGTACAGGTCCACAAGCTCCTTGGTGGAATTCTGGCTGATTTCCTCCTTTCTGATAGATCTTAGTCTCTCCTGCTTCTCTGCTTTGGCTGATAAAAACCTATACACCTTCACTTTTCAGACGAAGAGTGTATTTTGCTGTGGTGTTGCTCAAATCCCTCCCTAGGCTGGATTGGTATGACTCCTATTCAGCCATCTTACCCAAAAGTCCCTTGCATTATTTTTTATTGTACGAGTTACTAATTTACTTCCAAATATATTTATTATAGATTTTGATAAATTAATAATTACAGTCTAAGCAGCTTCCAAATTTTACTTTTACTTAGTTTTGAAATGTAAATGCATGAAACTTTTAAAATTATTGCTTAGTATTGATTATTCTTAAAGTCAAGTTTATTGAAGCATAATTTACATATGGTAAAATTTACCCATTGAAGTATTTAGTTTGATGAGTTTTGACAAATATATACAGTCATGAATCCACTACCAAATTCAAATATAGAATCACCCCACAAGAATTCCCTCATGCCCCTTTTTGATCAATTTCTTCTTCCATCTTCTAGTCTCCATCAGCAACTAATCTGACTTCTGTCCCCAAGGTTTTGCCTTGTTGTTGATTTTAATTTAGTTGCATTGTGATTAGGGAACATGGACTTTATAATTATGATTTTGTGGTATTTGATGATATTTGCTTTTAGCCTATTATATAGTTGAAAATAGAAAGCATCTTTGATCTATTGTCATGAGCAGAACTTGAATTCTGATAGATAATTTGTAAAATTAGAATACAATGATCAAGTATCATTGAGGCATTTTGTAAAAGAATTTGTTTAGCTGCCTGTCTCTATCCCCCTTCTATCTTACCTCTCTTCCTCTCTGCTTTAATGTCACATATGTCTTTTTGACTTCAAGTACTGTATCATCATCTCTTTTACCTCTCTTGGTTACCTTTCTAGCTTTTTAGGCTTTACATTTGCATATATATATACATATACATATACATATACATATACATATACATATACATATGTATGTATGTATCTACACATTATTCCATGATCATAGTTCTCTCTCACTACTCTTCATCATTCTGCATCCATTATTCTTCTTTCTATCTAGTCCCTCTTTTAATCTGATGTCACCCTTTTTCTTTGCCTCACATCATGCAGGTCCTGTGTAGGTAGAGAAAGCCCTTGAAAGGTCATGAATGTGATGGCTATTTTGTGTCTGGAAGACAGTACTCCAACAGTTCTCCTTTCTTTGGCTCTTACATTCTTTCTGCCACCTCATCCACAATGGTCTCTAAACCTTGGAGGGTGTGACAGAGATGTCTCACATAGTGCTTAACACTCCATGTCTCTTCTCAGCACTTGAATATTCGGCCTCCCCAGTAGACCATCATCTGAAAAGAGAAACTTCTCTAACCAAAAATGAGAGTAGAATTAATATATGAACATAAACATAAGTATTTAGAGGGTAGTTTGGTGGGTATAATATTTAGCTAGACAACAGCAGTAGCTCCCTCAGGCTTATGACCTCCCCAGCAATAAGCTTTTCAGTACATTTCTAGTACAAGGCATGAATTTCCTCCCATGAGGTAGACCTCAAATCCAATCAGAGAGGAGTTGGTTTCCCCCATAACAGACATGCCACCATTGCACCAGTTGGCACATTTTGCCTTCATCCATGTAACTATTAGGGTTCTCCATTAATTAAGACTGTTGATGACTTTTCTCCCCCAGAAGGCTTCATTGCACTTTCTAGCACTATGAGAGTTTACAGGGAGAAAGAAGGCTTCTAGCTTAGTTCCAGCTAGAGTTTTCATTGTCCTACACATGCATATAAATATTACATGAAGTTTGGGGACTTCTCAGTTTGCTTAAACTCACTTAATATAATTTTTTCCAGATCCATCACATTTCCTGCAAATTTCATAATTTTTTCTTTAGTACTCAGTAAAATACCATTATATAACTAATTTTCATTATCTAATGATCTGTAGATAGGCATCTAGACTGATTCCATTTTCTAGCTGTTGTGAATATAGCAGCAACAATTTTTTATTAAGAATATGCTTTGTATCGACACTTCATTTGTTGGTACCATCATTTCCCTGCTCCCTGTCCCTAATCCACTCAGGACTCACCTCAGTGGTATTGTTGGTATTCCTTATGGGGTTGTGGGTTATGCGTTATGTGAGCAAAAGTCAGTGAGCAAAAGGGGTGTCTCTAGGTGTGCCCTGCTGACCTGTGGCTCTTACACCCTTTCCATCCCCTCTTGGGCAAAATTCCCTGAGCTGTGGTGGGTGTGTTCTAAGCCTACTTCATTGTTAAGCTATCAGGAGTTTCTGGATTTCTACTTTGGTATGTGTTGACTATCCTCAGTCTCTGTATCACCCTAGTGCAGATTGTCAGGCTTGCCATGAAAGCAACACGCTTGTTCATCTTACCTAATCCTCTGTTATTTCACATGATTCTTGGCTGAACTGCAGAAGCATGGTTTATCTCCTTGGGCCTCACCACCTTCTGAAAAATAAGAACAGATTCCTCAATGGAGAATGAAGTCAGCATAGTTAAATGGGATATGCATCATTAGTTTAGAGAGGTTTGGTTGGATGTAACCCCTCTTTTAGCCAAAGACTGGTGGAAATTTGTCTTTAGAGATGATAATCTTGGTCTCCATGGCATCTGACCTGTTCCCAATTACAGCCATGAGTTCCTTTCTTAGCCAATCACAAAGTCATTGATTACCCACCAAGGCTATGTGCCACTATTGCACAGGTGCATAAATCTTGTCAGACTGGTTGCTTCTGAGTAGTTTAGACCCCTGCTTGTTCATACTGTTGTTGGCCACTTTCCCCAAGTAGCTCATGTAGTGCCTTCCAGAACTATGTGGTCTAACCATCTGGGGACTGGCTGTCTTACAGATTCCAGCCTGGTCTCTTGGTGTTCTGTGTTGGCAGCCTGTGGTGTCTTCAGCAATAGGGTCTTAGCTTTTACTTCAGGCAAGTAATTAAGTGCTTTGACAGAAGCCTATATTGTTTGGGGGACCTTGTAGGACTCTTTGATTAACAGCTCAATTTGAGTAGCAACTGATTTCTGGTACTGGAAGTTACAGGCCAGAGCCAAATATTTTAAGGTTAGGCTTTATCCCACCCTCTCCATGTTCCTTCTTACCAGATGCTCCCCTCATACTCCTCTTGAGAGTTATATCTTTTAGTCTTCTATCAAGAAGAAAGTTTTCTATGATACCAATTCATTTTGGGTTTTTTGACATTATATGTTTCAATGAATTTATTTTATAAGTTAAACCAACTTGTATAATTTTCTTCTATATTCTTTTTTATTTAATTTTGGCTCCTTTATCAGTTGGTGAGAGATATATTAAAATTTCTCACTATTCTGGAGGATTTTCCCACTGATACTTGTGGTTTTGTTGAGCTTTTCTTCATACATATTGATGGTAGGTGCTTCCAAGTCTGGAATTGACAACTCTTTCTTAGTCATTTATTTCAAACATTGCTCAGTCAGTATGTTTTATATGACTTTCTTTTTAGGTGTATACCCTACAGCTATTATTTTAAAGGTCAATCTAAATTTCTGCCTTTAGCTGAAAAAATTAATTTTAGACCATTTACATTTATTATGATTAGTTACATTTGTGATGCCTTCTTCATATTACTTTTTTTCTGTTCATTTTTAAATTGACAACTTCTATACTTACATACAAAAAACACATGATATTTCCCTCCCCTCCCCCCATTCCACTTTAGAACTCCAATGTCCATCATATCCCTTCCCTCTCTCCATTAGTCTCTCTTTTAATTTGGTGTCATCATCTTTTTCTTCTATTTTGAGGGTCTTGCGAAGGTATTGCTAGGAACTGCAAGATTTTTGCTTCATATTTTCTTTTTCTTCTTTTTGCTTACCTTTGGTTATTTGAGTTTTTGTTGTACAATTATTTCATTCCCCACTCTCTCCTGTGTTGTACGTTTTATATACTATTTTATTTTGTATGAGTGCCAAAAGTTCTAATAAACCCATTTAATTTAACAAAGTTTTTTTTAAAAATAACAACTTCCTTTTTGAATAATAAAATTCAGAATTCTTTATCTAAATTTCAGAATTCTTTAAACATGATGATTCCGCTTCCAAATTCAATGTGAATGTTAGTTACCTAGTACCTAAATTCTAACTTATTTTATGCTCTCCCCATTTTGTTTTACAAGACCTTTTGGATCATTCCATCTATTTAGTAGAGAGTACTATTTTTCCTATATACAAATACCTACCTATATTGGAACTTAATTTATAAATTAGACACAGTGTGAGATTCACAATAACTAATAATTAATAGAATAATTATAACATAATAATATTGCAGTGTTGTTATTCTTGCACTTTAGATCTGTATTAAGTAAAATTGAGATTACCTGAATTAAATGCTGCTATAATGTGATAGTCAATCTGATAACTGATGTAGCACCAAAATTACTAATGTGTGGGTTGTTTGTACAATGTAAGTATGCTGGACAATGGGCTTGTTCAGTTTCCAAAGGGGGCAGAATAAGATGGCTGGGGATTTCAGCATGTACCACTGAAAACTCATGAATTGTTTATTTCTGGAATTCTTTATTTTATTTTATTTTATTTTATTTTATTTTATTTTGTTTTACTTATTTTTTGGTTTTTTGAGGTAGGATCTCACTCTAGCCCAGGCTGACCTGGAATTCACTCTGTACTCTCAGGGTGGCCTCAAACTCATGGGGATCCTCCTACCTCTGCCTCTCAAATGCTGGTATTAAAGGCATGACTGGCTCATTTATTATTATTTCAAGTACCGTGTCTTCAAAAGTGCTGTGGATAATTGAAACTGTGAAGAACAAAATTATTAATTCTGGACATATAACTTTCTTTGGATGATTGAAGCCATTTTGTAAATTATTTGCTTATTTTATTTGAGGAAGAGAGAAAAAAATGGGCTCCAGGGTCCCTAGTTACTGCAAACAAACTTTAGAGGCAGGCACCACCATGTGCATCTAGCTTAGGTGGGTACTGGGTAATCAAACATGGGTCCTTAGGCTTCACAGGCAAGTACCTTATCTACTATACCATCTCTCCAACCTGTATTATAGCTGTTTTATCACTATATTTCACCTTCCTTTATGGCCAGTAAGCCTTTTTTGCTACAAAATCAATTTTGGACTGTTCTGCATAATTTCTACATATATTGCCTCATCTCTCTTCTCATAATTCTCTCCTAGAAGTCCAATTTGGTATGTGTCACAGCATTTCACTTTGTTTTCCATGTCTTTTCCTTAACCCATATCTGTTTGGATTGAATCTGGGGCAATATCCTTAAGCTTATTATGCCTGTCCTTTACCTGTGTAGCTTTTCAAAGATCCAGGATTTATGCATGTAAGGAACTCAGTGCCCAATTTGTAGGCTTACTGTTAAGGCCCTGTTTCCTTATAGCATGCCATTAAGTTATAGATAAAAGCCTAAGGGAAGCCAAGCCTCAAATATAGTTCCACTCAGGCTTTCAGTTGCTTCCCTCTTCCCCAATCCTTGGCACTATGATATGATTTCAGCTATACATTTCCAAATGTATATTTAAGCCTATATTTTAGATGTTTCACTCAAAAAGTTTTGGTATATTTATCTGTCATATGCTACAATTGGAAGTAGAGATTTTATTGTTTCCTTGGATTTCCTTCATATTAGATTATATTTCAATAACTAAATATGTTGGTTTCTATAACTTTGATATTTGCAAGAATACAATGCATTCTATAATCCTCTGCTTTGTGTTCACCTTCTCATTCATTTCTATATCCTGTATTATTAAAAGTGTGTATGATCCCACCCACCTAGCCAAGCTCACTTTGCTCTGTGCACTAATCTCCTATTGATAAAATAGGTTATATTGATGACTATGTCCTCCATTATC
This sequence comes from Orientallactaga sibirica, assembly GCA_036365145.1. NCBI lineage: Eukaryota > Metazoa > Chordata > Mammalia > Rodentia > Dipodidae > Orientallactaga > Orientallactaga sibirica. Next base: position 3,737,007 of record JAEOAD010000020.1, read on the forward strand.
AACATGGATTTAAAATTATTGTAATATACATCCTCTTATAGAAGTCTTCAACTACATTGTAAGATCTTAAAATATCATTTTTATTTCTTTCATAAGTTTTATCTCATTACTATGGCAGATGCATAGTGCACACATTTTCAGGAAATGAATGAACATGTAGATTTTCAATACTTGTTGAGAGATCTATCATAGAAATTCATATCTAGAGACTATCTTGAAAGTGAATTTTATATCCTTAAAAGGATGCTGTCTTCATACTAATGGTCTATCATTTCAAGGAGTTTTTGTACTTAGCAGCCATTTAATGTGTGGATTATTGACCCAGCCACTCATATCACAGATGTTTTGAGCTGTGCAAGCCTGCCAACAAAAATCTGTTTCACAGACATCAAGATAAAAGACTTAGGACTTATTAATGGTTACTATTAAGAATGGCAGTGCCTTTAGTTGATAGATTAGCAAATTCACAGCTCACTGAATAAATTATTTCAGATGAGGTTGGGCACATTCATGGTGGTGTGGCCATAGACTGGGTATATTATTTTACTACTGTATTCATTTTAGAGAGTGAGAATGAATGTATCTCTAAAGTAATTTGAGTTATATCATATAAATATTTGCTACTATTGTCTATGTAGTAGAGTGGGCGTGGGGTGGGGATTTGTAACCAATTATAAAAAACACAACCACCACAACAGAGCTCATGCAGCAGACAAATCAAAACTAAATGGAAAATATCTACAGTGGATAATTTATGAGGAGAGGCCAATTTTCTAAACATTTTCACTTTCATTTATTTATTTATTAGAGAAAGGAGAGATGGGGAGAGAGAGAGAAAGAGTGAGAATGGGCACAGCAGGGCCTCTAGCCATTGGAAACGAACTCCAGATGCATGTGGCACCATGTGCATCTGGTTAACATGGGACCTGGAGAATTGAACCAGGGTCCTTAGGCTTCACAATGTGCCTTAACTGCTAAGCCATCTCTCCAGCCCTAGAGGCTAATTTTTTTTATGTTCTCCAAAATTTTTTTTAAATTTGTTTTCATTGACAACTTCTATACCTGCATACTAAATACGCATGATATATCCCTCCCCTCCCCCATTCCCCTTTAGAACTCCAGTGTCCATCATATCCCCACCCTCTCTCTATTAGTCTCTCTTTTAATTTGATGTCATCATATTTTTCTTCTATTATGAGGGTCTTGCGAAGGTATTGCTAGGCACTGCAAGGTCATGGATATCAAGGCCAATTTCTGTCTGGGCAGTTGCATTGAAAGGAGTCATACCCTTCCTTTGGCTCTTCCATTCTATCTGCCCCCTCTTCCGCAATGGGCCCTGAGCCTTGAAGGGTGTGACAGAGATGTTTCAGTGCTGGGCACTCCTCCATCCCTTCTTCTTGGCACTATGTTGCCTTTTGGGTCATCCCAGTGGTCATCGCCATCTGAAAAGAGAAGCTTCTCTAACCAAAAGTGAGAGTAGCATTAACATGTGAATATGAACATTAAGTGTAGTGCTTTCAGAGCACCTTGGTGGGGATAATATATACATTTAGCCAGAGAAGAGCAGGCTTTATACCCCTAAGGCTCATGACCTCACCTGCCATAGACTTTTGCTGAGGTTTTTCAGTACCAGGTATGTATTCCCTCCCATAGAGAGGGCCTTCAGTCCAATTATGGAGCAGTTGGTTACCCCAAGAGCAGACATGGCACTATTGCACCTGTCCAGTCATTGGGCCTGTATGGCCAAACTTGAATTTTCCAGTGTCCACTGTTTTCACTGGTGATGACTTCTGTCTCCCATATGGCTGCATGCAGTGCAGCTTTTTCCAGCTTTAGTTGGCTGGTCTATAGGGAGAAGGTTTTCTGCTCAGCACCAGCTTGCTTTCTCAGTGACCTTGCCTCTCAGGCAAGAGATGTCTTCAGCAATAGGGCCTTACCATGCGTTTCTCAAGGGAAACCAAGGGCCTTGGCAAAAGCCTTTAATGTTTTGGAGGCTACTGGGACCTCCTTGGCCAATAATTCACTGGAAGGGATCCCATCCCATGCACTGAAAATTTTTTAGTAACAGTCTATAGCTTCTGGATGTGTCATTATTCCAAAAAGTAGGTTTACATAAGTCATATTCACACTATCTTGAATTTTGATTGACCCTCCCCCTGCCCTTCTTTTACCCATTCCAAGAGGCTAATTTTTATCAATGGAATACTAACAAATACTACCAAAGATTTTACTCCTGAGAATTCCTAAAACTGATATTCACTGAAGTGTTTTCATGTATTATTAGCTATTTTATGGTTTTGACTAAATATCTGAGAACAGGCATCTAAAAAGGAGGGATGATTTGTTTCAGATCATGATTTTAAGAGTCAGTCATCATTGTGGGGAAAGCATAATAGTAGCATCACTTAATTGCTGTGGCAACAGGAGCATAGCACTGCTTGCTCACTACTAGAAATATCATGAAACAGAGATAGGGGAATATTAGTGCTCAGCTGGCTTTGTCCATTTTCATTGTCAATTCCATTTGAGATCCCAGCCCATGGGATGTCGTAACCCACATTTAAGGTGGACCTTTCCCCCTTCATTAATTCTCTCTGGAAACACCTTCACAGTCACACCCAAAGGTAGTCATCACTATTTCCCTAGGCATTTCTTTGTATTTAATTTCTATTTTAACTTTTTATTGATAATTTTTACACATGTATATAATATATGTTGACCTTAATCCTCTCCCATCATCTTCTCTTGTATCCCTTCCCTATATTCCTCCCATTGAAGCTCTTCTTTCCTACTAGTCCATCTTCTACTTTGATATCTTTTTTTTTTTTTGCCCTTCTCTACCATCCATGATGGAATGTTGATGGGCCCAATATTATGCAGGTCTTGTACCAATAATGACAGTTACTGTGAGATGGGGAATGTAATTGAACTTCATGTCCAGAAGATAGGATTCTGAAGCACTTCTCTCCATCCTCTGTCCCTTACATTCTTTCTACCTTCTTTTCCTCAGTGTTCCCTGAGCCTTGAAAGAGATGAAATAGTTGTCATTGAGCACACAATCACCATTTATTCTCTGCACTTTTATAAATTTTGAGTCTACCCAGTATTTGTTGTCATCTGTGAAAGAAGCTTCTCTGACCAAATGTAGAGCAACACTAATCTATGGGAATAAATATATGTATTGAGAGGGCAACTTGATGGGCACAACATATCCATTTAGCCAAACAATAACAGTAGCTTCCCTCATAGGGTATATGACTTTCGCAGCTTTTGACTAAATTTTCAGTACCAGGCAGGAATTCTCTCCCAAGGAGTAGACCTGATAGCCAATCAGAAAAGATGGTTATCCCCTCATAACAGTCATGCCATCATTGCCACCATTGTGCCAGTAGGTACAAACTTTCTTAGGCCTTTTAAAATTTGTTCAAGTTGACAATCAATATTGTCCATCACATAGGCATATTTGATTGTCTAGAGAAGTGTCTGGGTCTGGCGATATTGTTTAGTAGTTACAGACATTCAGTTGTAAAGCCCGTGATGCCAGTTTGATCCTTCTCAGCATCCACATCAAGGCAAACACAAAGTTGTACATGTGTCTGTGATCCCAATGTGCCTGTGACAATGGGAGGTGATTCCAGGAGAAATCAGACTCTCATGGCCTCCTAGACTGGCATTAGTTTGAAGCAGCAATAGATCTTGTCTATTTGAAATTTGTCCAATATTGTTTCATGTATTCTTTCTTCCTATCTAGTAATGGCTAGTCTAATCAAAGATTTGTTAGAAAGAGGAATCCTTGGGGACTTCTGGGTAAGATGGTGGCATAGGAGCAAAGCCAAACCAGATCAGGGAGGGATTTAAGCAAAAATACACTCTTCTTCAGAAAAGAGCAGAATATTTTTTTCCAGGAAACATGGGAAAAGCAGGAGACAGCGAGAATCCCACTGTAGAGCTTGTGGCCTGACCCATGGCAGCCCGGCCCATGGCAGCCCCAAGCCGCCACCCCAAACCACTGATCCGCTGCCGCCGCCATGAGCCACTGCAACCCCAACCCACCAGGTGTGCCTAGCAGCAGAAATAGAGACCAAAAAAGGGGACTTTCCAACCTCATCAGTCTCCTCACAGAGCCCAGAAATTGAAAAAAGTCTGCTAAGATACTGAAAGAGATACAGGGAACAATGTGAGCAACTACAGGCTTCCTGAACTCACCCATCCCCCAACCATCAGAACCATGGTGAACTGCCAAGATTCAGCAACTAGCAGTAGCATATCCAGCACTGTGGAGGCAAACTAAAGCTCTGTAGCACATCACCAGCAGTGCATCCAGCACAGCTGAGCCAGGCTCCACAGCTCAGGGAACAAGGTGGGCACAGCATTGGTGAGTTTGGAAGCCACACCAAAAGGTAACAAAGCCGGCTGACAAAAAAAAAAAAAAAAAAAAAAAAAGGTAATAGGACTGCATTGGAAGTGCTAATCTCTCTTTCCAGGTCAGGGTAGGATATGGGTTACATACTTGTGGTTGGCCTTACAATTTTAAAATAAGCTGAACATTGCTGCCTGTAATACCTTTAGATTTAGAGGGCCTTTATCTTTTGCTTTTGTCATTATTGGGGGCAGGCTCTGATCCAGTTCCAGACTGACCTGGAACCCAAGTCAGAACAAAATCCTCTATCTCTTAGCTGACAGGATTAAGGGTGTAGAGCAACACATACCCTTAGGGATTTTGACCTTATTAGACTGTTTATTTTAATTTCCACACTTGTATACTCTGTGCTCATTTTAATTGAATGTGTACTTTGTTCAGTTGAAGTTTAGAACTTGCCAGTAAATTGTTCCACCAGTCCACTACAATACTTGCATAATAAGCAAATTAAACAGCTAGAATTACTTCTGGGGTTGGACTAGGGTACAAGTGCTACCCTTGGCACCTTAAACTCATATCCTGAAAGTATATAAACATGGAACACCACATCTAAGAACACTGCAGATAAATAGAAAACCTAAGCATCAAATCAATCCAGGATGCAAAAATCACTACATTATAATACAAGAAACACAAAGAATCAAGACAATGCAATCCCACCAAAAATTACAAATCCATCAGAATTGTTCACTAATGAGACTGTTTTAGATGACATTCCTGACAAATATTTCAAAAGAATGTTGTTATCTATACTCAAAGAAATGAAAGATGAAATAAAAGAAATGAAATGAACAGAATCAGAGAAGAAAACAAAGGAATTAAAGAAGAAAACAAACTCTTGAAAGAGAATACAGAAATACAACTTAATGAAATAAAAAGGTCATTACAGGACATGAAAAAGGAAATAGAAACAGTGAATTAAAACCAGGCTGAAATCCTAGCTCTGAAAAACACAGTCAGTGAAATAAAAAATTCTGTGGAAAGTCTCACCAGTAGAATGGATGAAGGACAGGACAGAATATCTAAACTAGAAGACAAGGTGGCAGACATAATACAGTCCAACAAAGAGAAAGACAAGCTAATAGACAGGTATGATTGGGAACTCCAAGACATCTGGGACACTATGAAAAGATCAAACATAAGAATTCAAGGTATAACAGAAGGGGAAGAATTTAAATCCAGAGGCTTAGTAGATGTTTTCCACATAATCATAGAAGAAAATTTTCCCCAAATTGGGAAAGAAATGCCAATGCAGATACAAGAAGCTTTTAGAACACCAAACAGACAAAACCTAGAAAGATCCTCTTCTCACCATGTTATAATTAAACTACTAAAAATACAAACCAAAGAAAATACATTAAAAGCAGTTAGAGAGAAAAAGCAAGTGACCTTCAAAGGGAAACCCATCAGGATCACAGCAGATTACTCAATACAAATTTTAAAAGCCAGAGGGCTTGGAGTGATGTATTCCAGTTCTGAAAGATAAAAACTGTCAACCAAGATTACTTTATCCTGCAAAGCTATCTATCCAAATTGAGGGAGAAATAAAGACATTCCACAACAAAGACAGGCTAAAGGAATTTATAGCAACTAAACCAGCTCTACAGAAAATACTTGCAGGAATCATTCATGCTAAAGAGAAAGGAAAACACATGAAGCAGGAAATAGGAAAAAATAAACCACACTCAAATAACAGTTAAAACAAGTGAGTAAAGTGAAAACAGGAAGAACTACAAGAAAAATGGTGAGAATAAATACATATCTTTCAATAATAACACTTAATATCAATGGCCTCAATGCCCCAACCAAAAGACATAGACTTGCAGACTGGATTAAAAAGCAGGATCCTACCATCTGTTGCCTCCAGGAAACTCACCTCTCAATAAAAGATAAAAACCTTCTTAGGGTGAAAGGTTGGAAAAAGGTATTTCAAGCAAATGGGCCTAGGAAACAAGCCGGGGTTGCTATCCTAATTTATGATAGGATAGACTTCAAACCAACATTAGTGAGGAAAGATAAAGAAGGTCACTTTATACTGATTAAAGGAACACTCCAACAGGAAGACATTACAATCCTAAACATATATGCTCCTAACACGGGAGCTACCAATTTCATCAAACAAACACTATCAGACTTAAGGTCAGAGATAACTCCTAACACAATAGTAGTGGGTGACTTCAATACCCCACTCTCATCACTTGACAGGTCTACTGAGCAAAAAATAAACAGAGAGACATCTGCATTAAATGATGTCATGGAACAAATGGATGTAACAGATATATACAGAGCATTCCATCCAAATGCTCTAGAATATACATTTTTCTCAGCAGCACATGGAACATTCTCTAAAATAGACCATAAAATAGGACACAAATCAAATCTTAACAAATACCGGAAAACTGAAATAATCCCTTGGATGCTATCTGACCATGACCACAATGGGATTAAACTGCAAATCAGCAAAAAAAAAAAAAAAAAAAAAAAAAAAAAACTACAGAGCATACAGAAATTCATGGAGACTAAACAGTACATTATTGAATGATATATTTGTCATTGAAGAAACTAAAAAGGAAATCAAGAAATTCATAGAACCAAATGATAATGAGAATACAACATACCAAAACCTTTGGGACACAATGAAGGCAGTCCTACGAGGGAATTTTATAGCACTAAGTGCCTATATTTAGAAATCAGAGCGGTCACAACTAAACAATTTAATGCTTCACCTTAAGGCCTTGGAAAGAGAAGAACAAGGCAAACCAAAAATCAGTAGACAGGAAGAAATAATAAAGGTTAGGGCAGAAATTAACGAAAATGGAAACCAAAAAAACCATCAAAAAAATCAATAAAACAAAGAGTTGGTTCTTTGAAAGGATAAACAAGATTGATAAACCCGTAGCAAATCTGACCAAAAGAGAGACAAAAAGTGATAAAATTAGAACTGAAAAAGGCAACATCACAACAGATACCAAAGAAATTCAGAAAATCATATGGACATACTTTAAGAATATATATGCCTCTAAGTTTGAAAATCTGAAAGAAATGGATGATTTCCTTGATTCATAAGACCTACCAAATTTAAATCAAGAAGAGATAAACCATTTAAATAGACCTATAACAACTACAGAGATCCAAGCAGTTATAAAAAGTCTCCCACCTAAAAAAAGCCCAGGCCCAGATGGATTCACTGCTGAATTTTACCAGACATTCCTGGAAGAACTAACACCAATGCTTCTCAAACTTTTCCATAAAAAATAAAAGGAAGGAATTCTACCGAAAACCTTCTATGAAGCCAGCATCACCCTGATACCCAAACAAGACAAAGATAGATCTAAAAAAGAAAATTACAAACCAATCAATCTCATTGACATAGATGCAAAAATTCTCAACAAAATACTGCAAACAGAATACAAGAATATATCAGAAAGATTATTCAGCTTGACCAAGTAGGCTTTATCCCAGAGATGCAGGGATAGTTCAACATACCCATATCCATAAATGTAAAACACCATATAAATGGTCTGAAGGACAAAAATCACATGGTCATCTCAATAGATGCAGAAAAGGCATTTGACAAGATCCAACACCCCTTCATGGTGAAAGTATTACAGAAACGGGGAATAGAAGGAACATATCTCAACATAATAAAAGCTATTTATGACAAACCTACAGCCAACATAATACTAAATGGGGAAAAACTTGAAGCTTTTCCTCTAAACTCAGGAACAAGACAAGGGTGTACACTTTCCCCACTTCTACTTAATATAGTACTGGAAGTCTTAGGTATAGCCGTAAGGCAAAGACACTCATAAAGGGGATACACATTGGAAGGGAAGATATCAAATTATCATTATTTGAAGATGATATGATTCTACACATAACATACCCTAAAGACTCTTCCAGCAAACTGTTAGAGCTGATAAACATTTAATGCAATCACCATTAAAATCCCAATAGCATTCTTCACAGAAGTAGAAAAAAAACAATCCTAAAATTCATCTGGTGCGGCGACCCTTCCCAACCAGCAGGAAAGGAACGGCCACAAACGAGAATCCTTCTTGTATCACGCTTTATTGGAGAGCACTTGGTTAACAGATGAGCTGATGGCGGAGGGCAGGGGCCCAAATCTGCAGCTGCTTTTATAGAGTGTACTGCTACAAGGCGTTTACTGATTGGTTGCGACCAGCTTGCCATCACCAGGTGCCACGGGATAGGCTTGGGACAGGTTGCGTCAAGCGCATGCGCATACCTTAGACACGGTTGGTGCCAAGGCACTGTCTAATATGGAGGAGCCAGCGCCATCTTGTAATGGCGACTGCTTACGGCTCCCTGCAGTTCCCCCTTCTTGTTTAAACACAACAGGCAAGGGTAGAGGTCTGATCTCTGATGCTCGAGAGGACATTGTGATGACCCCAGACCTAGTGGCCAGCCAGGCTGGTGTCACACCCGTCCAGTACCTTTCCTCAGAGATGGGATTACAGTACCAACCCATATGCAATCAGACATGCCCTCCATGAAGCTGCTAAGAGCTCACCCCACGTGCAGTACTTTGTCTCGCATCCTGAGTGTGATGAATGCCGTGCTCCCAACACCAATCCTCTGTCCATCCTTGTGCAATGGGCACTTCAAGCCCTAAGGGTGCAAGGGCCAGGGGAAACTAGGTGCTCTTTAGGGCCGACAGCCAAATCTGGGGGGAGGACCCACACTCCAAAGCAGCAAGTGCCTGAGAGATACCTTGTCCCTCCTAGCTTGGGCTCGCATTTTGCAAGTCAACCATAGGCAGAGCAGACATCCTCCTATACAGCAGGCAGCAAACAGTCCCACTCCAACCCATTCCTTAAAAAAATTAAAAGCAGAGGAGATCCAGGAAGTAAGGCCCTGTGCAAGACTAAGATCCACTCTCGTGGAATTAATAGCAATAAGCAGAAAAGGGGGGTGCACACAAACCGGGGTAGGGGGGAATGTCTGATTACGAGCATAATGTTCACAAGGATGACCCAGAGTGAAAACTCCCCCCGAGATATTCAGGAGGCTCCAGTCCGCCGAGAAATCCCCCTCCGCTTTCTCCTTCTTTTTGACGTTGAGGTCTCATGCCCTGACACATTGTTGCAAGCAATTTGTCTCCCCAACAGCAAAACCAATGGAGACACATCCGTACAGGAACCATTGACCCCACACACCATCCATTTTGAAAAAGCGCCATGGAGGTTTTTTTGTTTAATAGTAATATATATGAGTACAACATAAGCATCTTTTTAGGTCTACCCACGTGGTGAGTTTCTTTTTTAGGTTTGCCCACGTGGTGCTTCTAAGATGGCGCCCCCATTCAAATGGGGCAGGACAAAAATGGCGGCACCGCAGAAGCGGTCTGTCGGAAACCCAAAAATGAGAGGAAAGAGAAAAGAACAAGAGATGTTGAAGTTTGGGACGGAGTTTTTATTTAAATGAGGAGGCAAAACATTTAAAGTCTCCTCTAATGCAGGATACGATCCTCCGGGGCCTCTCTGCCCCTTCCGAGGGGGCGGGCATGAATGAGCCTCGCCTATCTCCTCAAGTTTTTCCTTTAGACTTTTTTTCTTTTTTTTGTCTCTTTTTTGACTGGATCCTATTTTTCCCTTTTGTTTCTTCCTAGGCCTAGCATGTGAGTCCCCGCTAGTATCTGACTCTGAAAGACTGTCCTGATGTTGGGCTAAAGCTCCTTGCCCCTCCCCAATTATTTCCGCATGTTTACCGCTATTGAGACAAAAATGAACCAGTCGCCAAAACGGTAATGTGCCCTTCCCTAAACTTCCTTCCTGTTCTGCCTGTCGCAGGTCACGCCCCAACTTCTCCCAGGAGGGGAGTGTAAGGGATCCTGAAGCCGCAAACCAAGGGGCTGTTGAATCCATATCTCTAAGAATCCGTCTGATGGTTACTGTAGAAATCTGAATATAGCAAAGTCCCCTAAAGGTAAATAGACAGAAACAGAGATAAAACCCCAAACAAAACAGGCAAAAACAGGCGAGGAAAGCCAGGGTCAGTCGAAAATCCATCAGAGAACAAAGCCGGGGATGACTTACCGACGTCTACCTCTCCATGTGTCAAGTTCTGAATCCTCTTCGGCCCTCCGCCGGGTGTCTTTGAAAGGTCCGGCGTCCCGGGTTTCGGCACCACTTTGCGGCGACCCTTCCCAACCAGCAGGAAAGGAACGGCCACAAACGAGAATCCTTCTTGTATCACGCTTTATTGGAGAGCACTTGGTTAACAGATGAGCTGATGGCGGAGGGCAGGGGCCCAAATCTGCAGCTGCTTTTATAGAGTGTACTGCTACAAGGCGTTTACTGATTGGTTGCGACCAGCTTGCCATCACCAGGTGCCACGGGATAGGCTTGGGACAGGTTGCGTCAAGCGCATGCGCATACCTTAGACACGGTTGGTGCCAAGGCACTGTCTAATATGGAGGAGCCAGCGCCATCTTGTAATGGCGACTGCTTACGGCTCCCTGCAATCTGGAATAGCCAAAACAATTTTGCGCAACAAAAATCAGGCTGGTGGTATTACCATAAACAATTTTAAGTTATATTACAAAGCCATAGTAACAAAACCAGCATGGTACTCGCACAAGCACAGACAGCTAGATCAATGGAACAGAACAGAAGACCCAAATATTAATCCAGGCATCTACAGCCACCTGATTTTTGACAAAAATGCCAAAAATATTCATTGGAGAAAAGATAGCCACTTTAACAATGGTTCTGGGAAAACTGGACATCTGTAATTAAAAGGATAAAATAGATCCTTGTCTCTCTCCATGCACAAGATTCAAGTCCTAATGGATCAGGGACCTTAACATCAGACCTGAAACTATGAAACTGCTAGAGGAAAAGTTAGGGGAAACCCTTCAACATATTGGCATAGGCAAGGACTTTCTGACTATAACCCCAATTGGTCAGGGAATAAAACCACTAATCAACCACTGGGACCTGATGAAACTACAAAGCTTTTGTACAGCAAAGGACACTGGGAAAAGAGCAAAAAGACAACCTACAGAATGGGAGAAAATCTTTGCCAGCTATACATCTGACAGAGGATTAATATCCAGAATATACAAAGAACTTACAAAACAGAATAATAAGAAATCAAACAACCCAGTTAAATAAATGGGCTATGGAACTAAATAGAGAGTTCGTAGAAGAAGAAATACAGATGGCATATAAACATCCACATCCTTAGCCATCAGGGAAATACAAATTAAAACCACTTTTAGATTCCATTTCACTCCTGTCAGAATGGCTACCATCAAGAAAACAAATGAAAATAAGTGTTGGCATGGATGCGGATAAGGAGTAACACTTCTACACTGTTGGTGGGAATGTAATCCTGTCCCACCATTTTGGAAATCAGTGTGGAGGTTTTCCAGACAGCTAAAAATAGATTTACCAGATGATCCAGCTATAGCACTCCTAGGCATATTTCCAGAGGACTGTTCTCACTACTTTAGAGATACTTGCACAACCATGTTTATTGCTGTTCTGTTCACAATAGCTAAGAAATGGAACCAGCCTAGATTTCCCTCCACAGATGAATGGATAATAAAGATGTGGTACATTTACAGAATGGAGTTCTGTTCAGCGGTAAAGAAAAATGAAATTATGAAATTTGCAGGGAAATCGATGGTTCTGGAAAGGATTATTCTAAGTGAGGTAACCCAGGCTCAGAAAGCCAAATGTCACATATTCTCTCTCATATGTGGATCCTAGCTACAAATGTATAGACTTGTGTGTGAACTAGAGCCAAAAATAGATACTAAAAACAAGTAAGCTGGTAAAAGGCTATTAGGGAGGCAGTAGAGGGAAGGATTTAAGTGTATGGTATTGCACATATGTAAGCAGAAGAACAGATTACAGGGAGGGGAATGGCCTAAGTGAGGCCATGGGCAGAGAATGCATAAAAGAAGGGCAGGGGGAGGGTCAATCAAAATTCAAGATAGTGTGAATAAGACTTATGTAAACCTACTTTTTCAAATAATAGCACATCCAGAAGCTACAGACTGTTACTAGAAAATTTTCAGTGTCTGGGATGGGATACCTTCCAGTGAGTTGTTGGCCAAGGAGGTCCCAGTAGCCTCCAAAACATTAAAGGCTATTGCCAAAGCCCTTGGTTTTCCTTGAGAAACAGATGGTAAGACCCTATTGCTGAAGACATCTCTTGTCTGAGTGGCAAGGTCACTGAGAAAGCAAGCTGGTGCTGAGCAGAAAACCTTCTCCCTGTAGACCAGCCACCTGAAAGGTGGAAAAAAGCTGCGCTGCATGCAGCCCTATGGGAGACAGAAGTCATCAGCAGTGAAATCAGTAGACACTGAAAATTCAAGTTTGGCCATACAGGCCCAATAGTGAACAGGTGCAATAGTGGCATGTCTGCTCTTGGAGTAACCAACTGCTTCATAATTGGACTGAAGGCCCTCTCTATGGGAGGGAATACATACCTGGTACTGAAAAACCTCAGCAAAAGTCTATGGCAGGGGAGGTCATGAGCCGTATGGGTATAAAGCCTGCGCTTGTCTGTTTAGGTGTATATATTATTCCCACAAAGCTGCCCTGAAAGCACTATGCTTAATGTTCATATTCACATATTAATGCTACTCTAACTTCTGGTTAGAGAAGCTTCTCTTTTCAGATGGCGATGACCACTGGGATGACCCAAAAGGCAACATAGTGCTGAGCAGAAGGGATGGAGGAGTGTCCAGTACTGAAACACCTCTTTCCCACCCTCCAAGGCTCAGGGACTGTTGCAGAAGAGGGGGCAGATAGAATGGAAGAGCCAAAGGAAGGGTATGACTCCTTACAATGCAACTGCCCAGAAAGAAATTGGCCTTGATAACCATGACCTTGCAGTGCCTAGCAATACCTTCACAAGACCCTCATAATAGAAGAAAAATATGATGACATCAAATTAAAAGAGAGACTAATAGAGAGAGGGAGGGGATACGATGGAGATTGGAGTTCTAAAGGGGAATGGGGGGAGGAGAGGGAAATATCATGCATTTTTTGTATATAAGTATAGAAGTGCCAATAAAAATTAAAAAAATAAAAAAAAGAAAGAGGAATCCTTTTGACTCATGAAAGTGTGCCTATAGTGATTAAGAGTGTGAGTATTGTTATCAAATAATCTGTATTTTAAATTTCTATTAATATGATACTGGGCAAGCCATCAATCTCCCTGCAGTTTTTTTTACTTATAAAATGAGCAAAGTACCAACATTACCACATAGTTATTTTATCAAATGAGTATATGTGGCTGGAACATAGTTATACTTGCCATAAATAAAGAGAAATAATTATTCTAGTTATATTTTAGTCCCATACTTGTGCTCTTCCATGACTGTGAAAAGCTAACAATGGCATTTATTGTTAGGGAGAGTGTTTTCAGTAAGAATGCATTTGTAAAAGTCAATGTGAACTTTGAAGATAAAGTGGACTTCGGGGCAGCTGGGAATTTGGATTCAGAAGAGAAAGGCTGTCTGTAGGACAAGTTGGTGAAAACAGGAGATAGAAACTCAATGCTGGTAATTGTAGAAAGATTATTGTTGTGGTTTCCTCCATTTAGCTAAGAAGAATCTAGTTAAAAATCTAGTTTAAAAGAGAAACAACCACTTCCAGAAAACACTGAGCAGTTTGATCTTTTCAGTCTGACAATTCATATAAAAATAATTACAGTTGCATTTTAATACCTGCATGTATTTCAGAGCAGAGGAGCTTGTGCAATTATACTGAGAAGGAAAATAGTTGTGATATATCTAAAAAAAGGATGAAATGCTATGCAAGCACATGATATAAATGTATAATTACTCTCCTGCCTTATATTTATGTGAATGATTTTTTTTTTTGCCTCCCAATGAAAATAGTTTTTTTTTTTTTTTTTTTTTTTTTGTTTTTAATTCTGGCTTTACTGACTTTAACTACAATTTCCTGCAAGATTAGAAGTCACAAAAAAAATTGTATGGTGTGGAGGGTGATGTCAGGAAAATTATTTTGTTTCCTCATTAATGCATTCTACTTATAAAATGACAATGCTTGATAAATTCAAATAAATTTTGGATGGAGACGGAGATACCCAATAAGGTGCCTTCTGAGGGCAAGAAAGGAACCCAGTCATGGTCTGCAGGCTCCAGCATCTACAACAGCCAGAGTGGCTTATAGTGTTGGCTCTGAGATTTCAAGTCCAGCTGTCAGCTCACATTTTCCATTGTACAGAGTAGGTATGTGATTCATATCCTATAGCCAGCCCCTGGAAGAATGGTTAATGAGGTTGGAAGTTTCATTAAAATTTTCTTTTAAAAGTCCTTCTCTTTCCATGAAGATAAGTCAAGAGTTTCCAGATAAAGCCTAGCAAGAGTGCATTCCACTTCTCTGAATGGCAGATGTAAGGTGGTGGAAAGGTAGGGGCTGACTGACTGAACTGGGTAGATTGCCCGTGTTACCTGCTGAGCTGTTTCCTGGGCAGGTACCAATTTGCTTCACGCTTATTTCCTCAGGTGGGCTGGTCCATTATCTCCTCAGGGCACAAGTCTACATTCCATTAGTGCTAATTTGAAGGGTGTGCTCACTGAATCATGAGCATACAGATGTGTGTGAAAAGCAAGGCTGGGACTCTCAAAAGGAATCCACTGGGGTAAGAGGAAAGCTCTGTTGGAATGGTAGACTATTCTTGCAAGAAATATAAAGTTCTTGAAATTTCTGGTCCTATACCAAGAAGTAGATTAGGGAGATCTTTTATGACTATGGAATGCCAAGTACCAAGTACAAGTTTTCATGTGACTCCCAGGTATCAACAGGCTTAGGAAACAGACTTTCAAACTTCTAGGAATGCAGGAAGAGAGGTACAAGAATAAGGGGGCTGTGGTTCAGATGAAGTGCTTGCCTAGCATTCATGAAGCCTTGGGTTTGATTTTCAGCACCCAGGTGTGGTGGTGCAAGCCTGTAATACCAGTAGCACTCAGGAGGTGGAGGAAAGAGCATCAGAAGTTCAAGGTTATCTTTGACTATTGTAGGTAACCTCTCATTGCTGGGACAAAACACCTGACCAAAAGCAGCTTATTGTTTCAGGCTTACAGTTTCAAGGGGAAGTTTCAACATGGCAGGGATGGATGGCAGAGCAGGGAGCTGTTACATATCTGGCTGGAAGTAGTCTGAGTCAGCTGGCTAGCTCAGGTAAGATGAGCTAATAAACCTCAAGGTGCCCATATTGACACATCTCCAGGAAAGCCCCACCCCCCACATTGCCATGGTCTTCTGTTAGATCATAATGTGTAGAGCATTAAACAACACAGGGCTAATCATTCAAACACGTTTAGAAAATGGGTCCAGATTTCCTTCTTTCTCTACACTCTAAATGGCTCTGGGAATTCATAGCAACTCTGTGGTAGCCATATTTTGCCGGTTTCCCCTGGCAAGTAGGGCTGAAGAAAGAGTTGGTCCAGCCGGCTCCTCTTGGGGCTGAGCGGGATGATGGGTGTAGGTGACCCAGACCCCCTCCTCTAAGACACCAGAGAGAAAAACACACTGGGCCAGTAGTCTTGTCGAAGCAGGAACTTGTTTTATTGTAGTAGGAAGGTGTTTATATAGCTTTGAGAAAGATGGTGGGTCTCAGGATGGGAAAAAGGTGTAGGGGCCAATAGTGTTTCACCACGTCAGCAGTAGCTGGGCAGAGGCAGTTTTGGCTTAGGCTTTGCTGAGTCACTCGTAAGCAGGAGTAGGCCAAAGACAGGTTGCCAAACTCTAGTCAGGCTCAGGAAGTTCCACTAGGCCTCACACCCAGGCCTCTTAGGGCCCAACAATATTTCTGATTTCTGATTTCCTACTTAAGTCCTGAACACTCTGTCCTAGTTAGAAAGTTGGAGATACTTAGTTATTTTAAGTTTATTTTTGTTTATTTTTTTACTTTAGAGAGATAGAGAGAGAGAGAGAGAGAGAGAGAAGAGAAGATAGAGTTGGCTTAGCCACTGCAATCGAACTTCCAGATTCTTCCACCACCTAGTGGGCATGTGCGACATTTCACTTGCTTCAACTTTGTGCGTCTGGTTAATGTTAGATCTAGAGAGTAGAACAGATCTCTAGGCTTCACAGGCAAGCACCTTAATAGTTAAGCCATCTCTAGAGCTCTATTTTTGTTATTTTTTATGTTTATTTATTTATATGAGAAAGAAAGAGAGGGAAAGAGAGAGAGAGATCATGGGCATACCAGGGCTTCCTGCCACTGCAGATGAACTACAGACACGTGCCACTTTGTGCATCTGGCTTTATGTGGTACTGGGGAATGGAATTTGGGCCAACAGGCTTTGTAATCAAACACTTTTAACCACTGAGCCATCATCTCTTCAACCCTTAAATTTATTTTTAATGCTGTGCTCACCTTTGTAATATATTTATTTAAGTGAGAGTGAAAGAGGCAGTTAGAGAATGGGCAGGCCAGGGCCTCTAGTCACTGCAAACAAACTCCAAATGAATGCGCCCCCCCCCTTGTGCTTCTGCCTTTATGTGAGTACTGGGAAATTGGACTTGGGTCCTTAGTCTATAAGCGCCTTAAGCACTGAGCCATTTCTCCTGGCCGATCTTTGAGATTATTAAAGGTACCATTTGGTTCTCAAAGAAAAACATCTTCTTTACCTGACTTGGTCCTTCCTGTGCTGTCATCTTGGGGTTATATGTTTCCCATGCACTCATTGATCTCCACATGGCACCATGGAGAAAGGGAAAGTAAGTGTGGGAAATCCCTTGAACTAAAATGTAGATTCGATTTTTCTTTTGTCCCAAATAGGAAAATGGTATTATCTATGTTCTCTTTCTGTGAAAATGAATGCATAAAGCCATATTATATCTTCATTATAATATAGATTTTTTTTTAATTTTAAGTTTTTTCAAGGCTGGGTTTTACCTTAGCCAAGGATGACCTGTAACTCACTCTATGGTCTCAGGCTGGCCTCAAACTCACAGCCATTCTCCTACCTCTGCAGGTAGGAAGTGTGCAAATAAGGATTTTAACTAAACCCAGGATACCTTCATATAGTTGTTGTGCTGACGTTATTGCTGCCCCAGTTTAAAATCTCTACCCTTGGAAAAATTACTAAGTATATCCTCAGTATATAATTGTGCAATTCCAATTAGCAGGTTTGGGGCTAGGGCATTATCCATCACCTTTCATCTTCATGTATGCAATTGTATGTTATCTCTCAAGAGTCTGTCAAAAGTCACTAAGGGGCCATTTTTCCTTGCTTTGCCATCTATGCTTAGTTTCCCAATGATATCATATTTCACTCTCTGTATTGCTATTATATAAACTTTCACGAAATTTGTTAGTTATTTTTAGGGTTGATTATGAAGAATTAAGTGACTTATACTTCTCAAGCAGAGTACATATCATTGATAGAAACTGAATCAATAGCCCCACCTCTTTTGCATAACTTTAGCCATATAACATATGCTTATTTTGAATATTCTTGAGTTTATGGAGCAGAGTTGCTATGTTCCCAGATCTTGAAGCACATCTATTTCTACCACATGACATATACTTTTTCTGACCTCTAATTTAGATATAGGGAAACCTTTTTGTACTAGACCTGATAGGGCAGCAAGTATCTGCATAGTATTAATAGTTTCTTTCCTTCAGCTTGAGCTGTCATCGGATCTGAAATGTGAGAAAAATCAATTTAATTTTCAGTGTTCTTTGATTTTTAAAACAAAACAAAACAACAATGACAACAACAAATAAAGCAATACAGAGAATTTGGGAATTATGGTCTATATACTCTTTTGAATATGAAGTTAGTTTGTTTGTAACCAGTTGACCTTAAAGTTAACTTAAAGTGAACAATGAAGGTACGAATGGAGAGATGGAGCTGGGCATGGTGGTGCACGCCTTTAATCCCAGAACTCAGGAGGCAGAGGTAAGAGAATTGCCATAAGTTTGCTGCCACCCTGAGAATACAGAGTGAGTTCCAGGTCAGCCTGGGCTAGAGTGAGACCCTACCTTGAAAAACCTAAAAAAAAAAAAAAAAAGAAAAGAAAAGAAAAAAAAAAAAGAAAAAGAAAAGAAAAAAGAATGGAGAGATGGACAACAACAACAAATGCTGGTGATCATGTGTACAGAGGAGCCCTCCATTCACTGTTGTTGGGAAGGTGAGCTGGTACAACCACTGTGGAAAGCAATAGGGAGACTCCTCCTGAAAAGGATAAATACAAAGTTACCAACAGAACCAGGTATTCCCCTACTGGGCCTTTACCCTAAATGCCCCATGCCTCAATATAGAGATATTTGCTCAACCATGTTTATAGCTGCTCAATTTTTAATAGCTAAGAACTGGAATCAACCCAGGTGTCTATCATTGGATGAATGGATAACTAAGACATGGTATATCTACATGATGGAATTCTACTCAATGGTAATAAGAAAATGACACGATGAATTTGTAGAAAAAAATGGTCAAACTTGGAACAAATAATCAGCAAATTCATACAATCACAGAAAGATAATTGTCTCATGGTCTCACTCATCTGTGTTTCCTAACTTGGATCAACCCAAGTTGCTGACATACCTGATAGGCAACTTGAGACCTGGACAATAGGGAGGCTATGTCTTGGAGGGAGGGAAAAGGTGGTGGGGGGGGACACAACACTGAACCCAAAATTAACTAGTACCATAGAAACCTATATCCCGGAAGATAAACTAAAAGATTGAATCCTTAACAGAAGCTTTGGGGGCGGGGGGCACCTGAAAAGAAGGGCCCTAGAGAAGGTGGAATGAAGCCTAAACTTAAATTTTTTTTTGTTTATTTCTTTCTTTCCCAGTACCAGGAATGTGTTTAACACCCACAATGAGCTGTTGATCAGAGAGACTTACAATGTCCCCCAAAATAAGATAGACTTCTGCCAGAGCACTTAATTACCCACCAGAGGTTAATGATAAGACCCTACTGCTGAAGACACCATATGCTATTGGCATGGAGCATGGAGAAACCTGGCTGGCATCTGGAAGAGAGCCAGACCCCAGACAGTTAGCCTGTGTAGCACTGGAAGGTGCTACATGAGCTACTGGTGGAAAGTGGACATCATCTGTCTGAGCAACCCAAGGTCTAAGCTACTCAGAAGCAAACAACCTGACATAATGCTCATACAAGAGCAATAGTGACACACAGCCTTGTTGGGTAACCAACTGCTTTCAGATTAGCTAAGAGATCCACTCAGTAGAAAAGAACCCATATCTCGAACTGGGAAACAGTCAATGATTTTGCTCTCCAGTATCAAGCTCCCACTAATTTGGGGCTATAAGAGGGACTACACCCATTAAATGCCCTCTAAATTAATAACGTTTATTACATTTAACCTGTGCTAACTTCACTCTCCATTGGAGAATCTGTTTCTCTTTTTCAGATGGGCATGGGTTCTGAAGAGATAAATGATCCATTGCCCTTCAGTCCTGCCCCAGCTGAAACCACAGAGGAACTGGGGAGATGAGCAAGGGTGCTGCTTTCTTGGTGAGCCTGATAATCAGCACACACTCAACACCTACCCAAGCAGAGATCCAGAGGCTCCTAAAAGCCCATCACTGAAGTAGATTTAAAACACACAGTGTGGCTCAGGGGATTTTGCAGAAGTGGGGTTGAAAAGATTGTTAGAGCCACAAGTTGGGATGTTATGATCAGAGACATTGCCTCGCCCCAGTAACTGACTGCTGCTGCCACAATGCACAACCCACAATCCCCACGGGAATAACCTGCATCCCCAATGAGGAGGTCCCCTTTGGAAAATTGGCAGGGATTAGGGAAAGGATGGTACCAACATGTGCTGTTTCCATACTAAGTATATGCATAATTAATAAAAATAAATTTAAAAAAATCAATGGAGAGATAGCTCAACATATAAAGGCACTTGCTTGTAAAGCCTGATGGCCCAGGTTCAATTCTGTAGTACCCATGTAAAGCCAGAAGCACAAAGTGGCACATGCATCTGAAGTTTGTTTTCAGTGACAAGAGGCCCTGGAACACTCATTTTCTCTGTCTCTCTCATAACACAAATACATACACATATGCAGAAAGAAAGAGAGAGAGAGAGGGGAGAGAGAGGGAGAATAGGCACCTCAAGGCCTCTTGCCATTGAAAATGAACTCCAGATACATGAACTACTTTGTGCATCTGGCTTTACATGGGTACTGGGGAATCAAACCCAGAAGATCGGGATTTGTGAGCAAGATCCTTTAGCCACTGAGCCATCCCTCCAACCCCTCAAAACATTTTTTTAATCATGGATACTTGATGAAAAGGACCCAGAACCTTGAGGGATTCTACCATCAATTTTTGCACTGAGCTAATCTACAGGCTCAAGATTTTTACTAGAAGCTGACTGTTGTGTACAAGTCACAAAGTGTATGAGTTGAGTGTGGTACTAGAAGTTGGTATTCGGGGATTATACCTTCATGACAACGACTCATAAAGCATATGGTTTCAGATGGCTTAGGGTGGTGTTACTTCTAAAACCTGCTGCTCTGGAGATAAGCAATGGGTTGGTAGAAATGTGAGATGGTAGAAACTTCTAGGAAAGTAAACCCATTTTGTCATTTCAAACTTAAGCTTGATGCTAGCTGCTTTATCAGAGTGATACTTAAGTGGTACCAGCCTCAGAGGTTGGAGTCTTGGACGCCAGGTGGATGGTTGAGGGAGCACATCCAGAGGTGTTAATCAGAAGAGGAAGGAAGGATAGGAAAAAGGAGATGCAAATGTTGTTTGAGTAGAAAATTTTAATTGATGATTATTCTAAATTTACCTGTATAAATTTGAATGAATGCAAAATTCTATGATAAGTACTTTCCACTAATAAATTTGATTATTACTCAGTTTATCACAATACTTAGTCTTGTGTTGACAATTATAAGAGAATTTCCTTATGATAATTTTAAATCTTCAAAAAATGTATTTAAAATCTTCTTGGCTTCAGCTTGATTCAATTTTTAAATGTCTCTCCTTTGATTCTTGGTCTACAGTGTTTCATTTCTTTATCAAAATCTGAAACTCATGGTCAATTAAGTTCATTGTTACTTCTTCACAGACTGCTAGTGTATGGTATGTAGTTGGCTATTTGTTGAAATTATTATTTCATTTTGAAACACAAAGGAAAAAGGTTTCTTGAATACTGTTCACGTTTCCTCATACAGACAGGTGTCTCTTCCTTATTCTATGTGTATGGCAGCCTGTACATACCTCTTTCACAAGGACTGCCTCTCCTATGGCTATGTCTCTATCTCAGCCCACTTAATCATTGCTAATGAATAAAGGACTAAAGAGAGTGGAAGCAGCATCAAGCTCCTGGACCATTTCCTTTAGCTCTTCTCAATTACTTCTCTTTCCTGTGAGTGTTTCTACTCAAAGGGCCTGCCAAGATGGGCAGTTCACTAGAGCTTAATGATGGTGAACTTATTTATCTAATGCTCATAGGTGGGCTCATACAATGATAAACACATTTTCTGCAGAGGAGAGCTGGGACCTGAGTCCAGATTTATGTATCCATTCTATGACAAACTGTTTTCCTAATGTTGGGGGAAATGTTGTGTTGGGGATAAAGTGTCCTTTTAAGTGTTCTCACCTCCAGCAAGAAAAATTCACTTTTTCAGAAAGATATATCATCACTTTTCCTTTCCTGAAACTTTAATCTGTGTATCACAGTGGAGGCAAGGATGAGGATGAAAAAGACAGTACAAATTATTGGGCACATTTTGAACCCTATGTGTGTGGTCATCAGAATGTCTAGGAACAGAAGGAGGTTGGCAGTGGGTAGAGAGCTGTGGGAGTGTCACAGAAGCAGCAGGGAAGCCTGGTGAAATGATCTCAGCACAGAATGGTGATTTTGATACTGTGTTTGGACACCAAGCACAGGTTATTAGCTGTAAAAGATCAATTTACTTTGATAGTGTTTCTATGTCCTCTGCCTCTTCTCTGAAATTTAGGTGATAACTAAAGTAACTTCAGACAGTATATTGTGTGGCATGTTATGCATTTGTTGCATTTAGCCTCTCTGCACATTATAAAAATCAATACAGCACAATGCTGAAAGCAAATTTCAAAATAGATTCTGTATTTTTCCCATCTCCTTTGTAATTTCAATCAGAAAAGTTTTTTTTTTTTTTATTGTTGTTGTTGGTTCTTGTCCAAATCTGTTTGATGAACAGGTAGTTTCTTGCAAAAGACTCAATATAATATGTGGCTATGCAGTAGTCTAATTGCTATATTTATTTAGTTCATAAATGGACAAAGACATAGAAGACACCAGGAAAACTAAGTTTGTTTTAGGCCCAGCTCCCACGACATTTCTTTTCTCTGCAATTTACTTTCACTATATTTGTATGTTCTCATGCTTTATTGATGTTTTTAAAATAAAATTAATATGACTCCATTATCAACAAGCCAGAAACAAGAGGAAACTTGTTCTCTATAACTTACCACTTTTACAGCCCACTGTAAGAATTTTGGTTTGTTTCCTTTCAGTCTTTTTCTGGCATGTGGATTTTCTCATTGCAGTGTACATATATGTCTATAGCTTCTTTACTTTTTATGTTTCATTACAATATAATCTTCAACATCAAATTATGCTGAGTCATAGTAAGAGAGAGACATATTTGTGCAGCCTCTTTGCTAGCATTAGTGGCTGCTGGGAAATAGTGTAGAGATCATGAGCTTTGTCAGAAATTGGGTTTGAATGTTGTCTCAATCACTCTTTAATTTTATTATCAAAGCATCATTTCTCCTCTTTGTGTGTAAGTTTTCATATATACATTAACTATCAGAATGTGTTGTGGAATTAGTTGTTGTTATTGTTATTATTGTTATGGCTCCTTCTACTTCTTTCATAATAAGTAATGTAATATAGAATGTTTTTAGAATGGTGGACAACAGAAGAGCATTTGTAAAACATCAGATACTGAGCACCAGATACAGAACATCAGATAACAACAGATCTGATAATTTTTTTTCCAAGGTAGGGTCTTGCTCTAGCTCAGGCTGACCTGGAATTCACTATGTAGTCTCAGGGTGGCCCTGAACTCACAGCAATCCTCCTACCTCTGCCTCCCAAGTGCTGGGATTAAAGATGTGTGCCACCACGCCCTGCTCAGATCTGCTACTTTTATTATTGAGCAGAAACAACTGGGAAAGTTCCATAAACAGTCAACTGGAGACCCATAAAGGGTCTCAGGAAGGTCTTCTCTACAAGACTTCTAATCATCAGTTGTCACCACAGGCATATTTTATACCATGGGACAAGCAATAGTGACTTCTGTTCAAGTCTTCAGGTTTGGTGAGAGGACATTAGGCAGCCTGGCAAATGGTTTATCTTTCACCATTTCTCAAGGGCACAAATGTCTTCACTCCTTGGCCTGTAAACATGCTTTAGTCTCAGGATGGGGGCAACAGGAGGCTGACCAGTTTCTTAGATCAGCTGTTAACAAGCTGTATTAATACATGGAAATTTACCAATGTAACTTACATTATAATGAGTTCTCCAAAGTAGAATTTCTGGATCACTGCAATTGAAGTCTGGATTTAGTTTATCATATTACAGAAGAACATACTAATTTAAATATCAAGGAATGAGATAATTTTGTTTCAGTTTTTATTTTTCAGTAGAATATTATGGTTGCCCATTTGTTTTATCTTCCTGCAAATGCAAATGAAATATTGATTGTAACATTTCATCTTCTCAATCAGTAATAACATTTTTAAGTATTTATTTTCTTACATTTTTATATTTGCTCATATAATTCTTCTTCACCATGATGCATGAAGTGGCATGCATGTTATTACAATTGGGAAAATACACATATCACACTACTTACAGATTTTATAATTGTGTATGTAATATATATGTGTAATGTTTATAACATATTTCACTTTCCTTTACTATTTGTACTTAGTATTTTCTTGTGTCTGTGTAATTATTCTTTTACTAGAATTTTATGAGCAATGCAAATAGTAGCACAGATAATAAACATCTTTGTTTTATCAAAATATAAAAGGAATCCTTCTAGGATAACATTTCTCAAACTGTTCTGAAGGAACTAATGCTATCAGGATGAGCAAAAAAAGTTGAATTCTGTTGAGATTTTCAATTCATACTATTATATTAATATTTTCAAGAGGGTCTGCTATTAAAAATATTTAACTTTATTCAACACAGAATTTTCTACACTTTTAAAAATACACTGTGGATTATCTTTGTAAATATTTTATAGTACTCAGGACTTTCACACCTGTATTCATAAATGAAATTAGTCTATGGGGTGCTCACTTTTACATTAACACTGTTAGGTTTTGTTATCAAGATAGACATTTCTATTCATAGAGGATTATGTACTTTCCTCTCCTTGGCTCAATATAATAAATTTTAATATCTTACATTGGAATTCCTTGCTCCTGACAGTTCACTGGATAATGAGCTGGGGCCTTTAAATATATATATATTACACTTTTATTCACTTGCCCCTGCTCCTGTTTCCCCAGAGCCCTCTTCAGTGGGATTATGGGATTCACTGTAGGATCATGCAGGCCCAGTCAGTCCCTATAGGGTAATAGGGGGAGTGTGCCTCAGGGTACTCTTACTCAGTCCATGGCTCTTACAATCTTTCCACCCCCTCTTTGACAATGTTCCCTGAACCATGGAAGGTCTGTTGACAGTCTGGCCTAACTGTTGAGTTCTTTGTAGTCTCTGGATTTATGCTTTGATAGGATTTGATTGATCACTGTTTCTGCCACCATCACCCTGGAGCTGGTTGTCAGGCTAGCAGTAACAGCAGTGTTCATGGCACAGCTTCTTCCACTGCAAGTTTTCCTGGGCCCTGGCAGATGCAGAAGGGGTGGCAAGACTCATGGTGGGCAGTCAGTTATCTTCTTGTCTTACTGATGGATCTTGTCTCTCCTCCATTTTCTCTGTCATCTACAAAATAAAGCAGATTCTTCAACCCAGAGTGAGAGCAGCTTGGGTTAAAGGGGGTATGCAAAGAGATTTTTAGTGTGAAAGCCCACCCTTCTTCTCCTGAGAGCAGTGGGGGCTTATTTCTTAAGTCTGAATTTCCTAACTATGGGATTCTGACTTGGTTTCCAGTATCAAATTTGAATTCTTTCCCACTGAGCAAGCCTCATGCCCAATCAGAAAGAAAAAAGGCTGTGTGTTACTGTTGTACAAGTGTGTACTTCTTATCTGGCTGGGTGATTTTGTAGTATGCAGGATTTCCTGCTTATTCATGCTGTTGCTGATCTTTTTCCCATAGGTCTTTCCAGCACTATGAGGGCTAGCCAGGAGGGGGCTAATTTCCAGCATGGTATTCTTCAGCAATGGGGTCTTACCTTTTAGCTCTAGTAGGTAATCAAGTGTTTGGCCATGACCTACATAGTTTTGGGGGCCACATTGGTTTCCCTGGCTGACATCTCACTGTAGGGGGCAATGCAACTCCGGACCTGGGAATTACTGGCCAGAGTCCATGGTTGTAAAGTTAAGCTTTTTCCAGCTTCTGTCCAGACTGACCCCTTCCCCCTTTATTGGTGGTAAGAATGAGGACTTCAATGGAACTGATTCATACTGTCTTAACTTTTGGATAATTGTTCCCTACTCTCTATACTTTCACACCCCCCACCCCAAATATTCTGCCCTCTGTTAACTTTTCAGGTATCTCTTCCTCTCCTCTCTCCTAATTTATTCTCCCTACTGGTCTCATTCTAGTTTTATGCCCATATTCCTGTACTTATCTCTAATTGATCCCAGTTAGGAGCCACAGATGAGAGAGTACATGTGATATTTGCTTTTCTGTGCCAATGTGACCACACTTAGAATGATTTTATTCCAACTCCATCCATTTACCTGCAAATTTCATTATTTCATTTTCCCTTAGTGCTTAGTAGAATTCCAGTGTTTATATATACCACATCTTCATTATCCATTAATCAGTTGATAAGCATGTAGGCTGATTCCAGTTTCTAGCTATTGTGAACAGAACAGCCACAAACATGGCTGAGCAAATATCTCTGTAGTAGAGTGGAGTCTGTAGGGTATATGTCCAGAGTGGTATTGCTGAAACAAATGGTAATTCCATTTTCATCTTTTTCAGAAGTCTCCATACTGATTTCCATAGTGGTTGTACGAGTTTGCACTCCCACCAGCAGTGGGTAAGGGTTCCTCTTGTCCCACAGCCTTGCCAGCATTTGTTGTCATTCAGTTTATTGATGAAGGCCATTCTGACTGTAGTGAATTGTTTTGATTTGCATTTTTCAGATCACTAAACATGCTGAACATTTCCTGATGTGTGTAATAACCATTTATATTTATTCCTTTGAGAATTCTCTGTTCTAATCCTTATCCCATGTTTTGGTTGGGCTATTTGATTTTTTTTTACTGTTTATTTGTTTTTGAGTTCCTTGTAGATTCTAGATATATCTTTGTTGGAGGAATAGCTGGTGAAGATTTCCTCCTATTTTGTTGTATGTTTATTGATTTTGTTAATGGTTTTCTTGTCTGTTCAGTAGTTTTTTAGTTTCAAGAGGTCCTAGTGGTAGAGTGTTGATCTAACTTCCTATGCTACTGGGGTCTTATTCAGGAAGTCATTCCCAACTTCTATATTGTGGAATGTTCTTTCTGTTTTTTCTTTTAGACTTTTTAGAGATTTGAGTCTTATATTGAGGACCTTAATCCATTTAGACTTGATTTTGGTGCAGGGTGAGAGAAGTGGGCCTAATTTTATTCTTGTACAAGTGGTTATCCAATTTCTCCAGCACCATTTATTGAAGATGCTATCTTTTCTCCATTGTGTATTTTTGTACCCTTTGTCAAAGATGAGGTAGCTGTAGTTGCTTGTATTTAGAGGTGGGTCTTCTATTCTATTCCATTGTTGTATATGTTTGTTTTTGTGCCAGTACCATGCTATTTTAGTTACCATGGCTTTGTAGTATGCCTTGAAATCAGGTATGATGATACCTCCAGAAGGATTTAATTCGTTGAAGATATTTTTGACTATGTGAGGACTTCAACTCTTCAATATGAATTTTGAGATATATTTTCTTTTTTTATTATGTTGAATATTTTTTTTATTTTGTATTAGTTATGCATATAATGTGAATACATTCATGTTGGTGCCATCGATAGCCTCTTCCCTGTCCTCCCCTCTATGAAGGGACCCTCCTTCTTGGGGAATGTAGGTTGTGCATTGTGGGGGTAGCCATCAGTTATGTGGAAGAGACAATGTCTCTGTGCATAATGGCCCAACTTGTGGCTCTAACAATCTTTCCACCCCATCTTATGTGAATTTCCTTGAGCCATGTTGGGTTAGTTTTAGGTCTACTTCAATGATGAGGTCTTAGGAGCCTCTGTGTCTCTGGATATTTGGTTTAAGGAGTAAGTGTTATGTGTGTCTATTTCCTTCAACTTTGTCTTGGTATCAGTTTCAAAAAGAATGCAACACTCTTGCTCATCTCCACAATTACTCTATAGTTTCAGCTGGGGCCCTGGTGAGGTGTGATAGGATGATCCTCTTCTCAGGTTCAGCGTCCATCTGAAAAAGAGAAGCAAATTTTCCAATGAAGAGAGAAGGCAGTACCAGATAAATGGAATAACCATTATTATTTTAGGGAGAATTTTACAAGTGTAGGTCCTCTTGTAGTCCACAATTGATGGGAGTTTGATATTGGAGAGCAGGCTCATTTTTTGACTTGTTTCCCAGTTCCAGCTATGCAATCCATTCCACTGAGAGGATCTATTAGCCAAATCAAGAGCAGTTGGTTGCCCACCTTGGCTGTGTGCAACTATTGCACTTGTGTGAGCATCGCGCCAGGTTGTTTGCTGCTGAGTAGCTTAGACCAAGCTTAGAGTTGCTTGGACAAATGTTGGTCATTTTCCCCTAGTCACTCAGGTAGCACCTTATGGCACTAGACAAACTAACTGTCTGGGGACTGACTCTCTTCCCGATTGCAGACAGGTCACCCCATGTTACGTACCAATAGCATGTGGTGTCTTCAGCAGTAGGGTCTTACCATTAACCTTTGGAGGGTCATCAAGTACTCTGACAGAAATCTGTCTTCTTTTGGGAAAACTTGTAGGTCTCTGATCAATAGCTCATTGTGGAAGTTAACCATATGTTGGTACTGGGAATTACAGAAAAAGAAGGAAGGTAATATAAAAGAGAAAGAGAGAAAAGAGAGAAGAGGGAGAGAGAGAGAGAAACAGAAGAAGATTAAGGTTAGTCTTCATGATGTACTTTCCAGGGCCCTTTGATTCAGGTGTTCCCTAAGGACCTAATGAAGGTTCAACCTTTTACTCTGTCTTTCAGGATTTAGGGTTTTATGGTACCATTTCCATTTGGGTCCTGTTTTGTGTCCCCCCATCCTTACCCTCCTGTCCCATCCCACCTTCCCTATTGTCCAGTCCTCAAGATGCTTATTAGGTATGTCAGCATCTTAGGCAGATTCAGGTTAGGAGCCACAGATGAGTGAGACCATATGATGATTATCTTTCTGTGAAATGGTGAGTTCACTGAGAATGATCTGACCATTGACTATTTTTTACTCAAATTTCATTGTGTCATTTTTCCTTACTGCTGTGTAGAATTCCATATGTAGATATACCATATCTTGGTTATCCATTCATCTAATGACAGACATCTAGGTTGATTCCAGCTCTTAGCTATTATGAATTGAGTAACTATAAACATGGTTGAGCAAATGTTTCTTAACTGAGGCATGAGCTTTAAGGATAAATGCCCAGTATGGAAATACTGGATCTGTTGGTACCTCTATAGTCATATTTTGTAGGAGTCTCCATATTGATTTCCATAGCGGTTGTACCATCTTACATTCCCACCAACAGTGAATGAGGATTCCTATTTCTCCACAACCTCACCATCATCTGTTTTCATTAGATTTTTTAATGTTAGCTATCCTTAATGGGGCAAGGTGGGATCTCATAGTTGTCTTAATTTGAATTACTCTGATGATTAGGTATGATGAACATTTTCTTAAGTGTGTGTTTCCCATTTGTGTTTCTTCTTCTGAGAACTCCCTGTGCAGTCTCTGCCCCATTTTGTGAGTGGGTTGTTTGAATTTTTATTGTTTGGGTTTTTGTGTTCTTTGTAAATTGTAGAAATTAGGCCACAGTCAGTTGTTTAGCTGGCAAAAATTTTCTCCCATTCTGTGGGTAATCTATTGGCTCTGCTTATTGTATATTTGTTAGTGAAAAAGCTTTTCAGCTTCATGCTATCCCAATGGTTGAGTGATTGTTTAATTTCCTGGGCTGCAGGGGTCTTGTTCAGGAAGTCTTTTCCCACTCCTATTTCGTGGAAGATTCCTCCTATTTTTTCTTCCAGTAGTAGCAGAGTTTCTGGTTTTATATTCAGGTCGTTGATCCATTTGGACTTGATTTTTGTGCATGGCGAGATGTGTGGATCAAGTTTCATTTTCCTACATATGGTTGTCCAGTTTGTCCACCCTGTCTTATTCCTGATCTCAATGGGAATTCCTTCAGTCTACCCATTAAGTATTATTTGGGCTTTAGGAGCTTTATATACAGCCTTTATTATGTTGAGATATAAACCATCCATTTGTATTCTCTCCAATGTTTTGATCATGAAGTGATGTTATATTTTGTCAGAGACCTTTTCTGCATCTATCAATATGATCATATGGTTCTTGTGTTTAAGCTTATTTATGTGGTGTATTATATTGACAGAGTTCCATATGTTGAACCACCTCTGCCTTCCTGGCATGAAGCCTACTTGATCAAGTTGTATAATGCTTTTGATGTATTTTTTTTTCATTTTTTTTATTGACAACTTCTATACTTACATACAAAAAACACATAATATTTCCCTCCCCTTCCCCCATTCCACTTTAGAACTCCAATGTCCATCATATCCCCTCCCTCTCTCCATTAGTCTCTCTTTAAATTTGATGTCATCATCTTTTTCTTCCATTTTGAGGGTCTTGCAAAGGTATTGCTAGGCACTGCAAGGTCATGGATATTGAGGCCATTTTCTGTCTGGGCAGTTGCATTGTAAGAAGTCATACCCTTCCTTTGGCTCTTCCATTCTATCCACCCCCTCTTCTGCAATGGTCCCTGAGAGCCTTGGTGGGTGTGACAGAGGTGTTTCAGTGCTGGGCACTCCTCCATCCCTTCTTCTCAGCACTATGTTGCATTTGGTGTTGGGCCCTGCCCGGTGTGAAGCCGAGTGGTTAGCCTAGCCAGTCTTGGCCTACTCCCGGTGAGGCCTAGTCGAGCTTCCAGAGCCTGAGTAGAGTTTGGTGACCTGTCCTTAAAGTAACCTAAGCACCTAAGCTGAAACTGCCTCCACCCAGCTGCTGCTGACGTGGTGAAATACTATTGGCCCTTATACCTTTCTCTCATCCCCTCTTCCCACCCCCTTCCTCAAAATATATAAATACCTCCCCATGACAATAAATGGAGATTTTCCCGCCTTAGACGGTCTCCGTGACTCAATGTGGTTTTTCTCCCCGGTGTTTTGGGGGGGGAGGGGTTTGAGTCACCGACACCCGCCTTCTCGCTCAGCCTCGAGAGAAGCGGCTGGCCCGGTTCTCTCTCTCTTCTGCTCTACCTGCCGGTGGTGGAGGGAAAAAACCCGGCAATTTGGGTCATCCCAGTGGTCATCGCCATCTGAAAAGAGAAGCTTCTCTAACCAGAAGTGAGAGTAGCATTAATGTGTGAATATGAACATTAAGTGTAGTGCTTTCAGGGCAGCTTGGTGGGACTAATATATACATTTAGCCAGAGAAGAGCAGGCTTTATAACCCTAAGGCTCATGACATCCCCTGCCATAGGCTTTTGCTGAGGTTTTTCAGTACCAGGTATGTATTCCCTCCCAAAGAGAGGGCCTTCAGTCCAATTATGGAGCAGTTGGTTACCCCAGGAGTAAACATGCCACTATTGCACCTGTTCAGTCATTGGGCCTGTATGGCCAAACTTGAATTTTCCAGTGTTCACTGTTTTCACTGCTGATGACTTCTGTCTCCCATATGGCTGCATGCAGTGCAGCTTTTTCCAGATTTCAGTTGGCTGGTCTACAGGGAGAAGGTTTTCTACTCAGCACCAGCTTGCTTTCTCAGTGACCTTGACTCTCAGGCAAGAGATGTCTTCAGCAATAGGGTCTTACCATCTGTTTCTCAAGGGAAACCAAGGGCTTTGGCAAAAGCCTTTAATGTTTTGGAGGCTGCTGGGACCTCCTTGGCCAACAACTCACTGGAAGGTATCCCATCCCAGGCACTGAAATTTTTCTAGTAATAGTCTACAGCTTCTAGATGTGCCATTCTTCAAAAAAGTAGGTTTACATAAGACTTATTCAGAATATCTTGAATTTTAATTGACCCTTCCCTTTCCCCTTCCCTTCTTTTATGCATTCTCTTCCCATGGCCTCGCTTAGGCCATTCCCCTCCCTGTAATCTGTTCTTCTACTTACATATGTGCAATACCATACACTTAAGTCCTTCCCTTTCCTCCCTCCCTTATAGCCTTTTACCATCTTACTGGTTTCTGGTGCCTATTTGTGGTTCCAGTTCACACACAAGTCTATACATTTGTAGCGAGGCTCCACATATAAGACAGAACATATGACGTTTGGCTTTCTGAGCCTGGATTACCTCACTTAGTATAATTCTTTCCAGATCCATCCATTTCCCTGCAAATTGCATAATTTCATTTTTCTTTACCGCTGAATAGAACTCCATTGTGTAAATGTACCACATCTTTGTTATCCATTCATCTGTGGAGGGACATCTAGGCTGGTTCCATTTCCTAGCTATTGTGAATAGAGTAGCAATGAACATGGTTGTGCAAGTATCTCTAAGGTAGTAAGAAGAGTCCTCTAGATATATGCCTAGGAGTGCTATAGCTGGATCATATAGTAAATCTATTTTTAGCTGTCTCAAGAACCTCCACACTGATTTCCACAATGGCTGGACCAGATTACATTCCCACCAACAGTGTAGAAGTGTTCCTCTTTTTCCGCGTCCATGCCAACACTTACTGTCATTTGTTTTGTTTTGTTTTCTTTTCTTTTCTTTTCTTTTTTTTTTTTTTTTTTTTTTTTTTTTTTTTTTTGAGGTAGGGTCTCACTCTGGCCCAGGCTGACCTGGAATTAACTATGTAGTCTCAGGGTAGCCTTGAACTCATGGCGGAGTGCTGGGATTAAAGGCATGCGCCACCACGCCCAGCTGTCATTTGTTTTCTTGATGGTAGCCATTCTGACAGGAGTGAAATGGAATCTCAAAGTGGTTTTAATTTGCATTTCTCTGATGGCTAAAGATGTGGAACACTTTTTTAGATATTTATATGCCATCCATTTCTTCTGAGAATTCTCTATTTAGTTCCATAGCCCATTTTTTAACTGGGTTGTTTGAATTCTTATTATTCTGTTTTTTGTGTTCTTTGTATATTCTGGATATTAATCCTCTGTTAGATGTATAGCTGGCAAAGATTTTCTCCCATTCTGTAGGTTGTCTTTTTGCCCTATTCACAGTGTCCTTTGCTATACAAAAGCTTTGTAATTTCATAAGGTCCCAGTGGTTGATTAGTGGTTTTATTCCCTGAGCAATTGGAGTTATATTCAGCAAGTCATTGCCTATGCCAATGTGTTGAAGGGTTTGATGTATTTTTGAATTTGGTTTGTGAGGATTTTGTTCAGGATCTTTGCATCTGTTTTCATCAGGAAAATAGGCCTATAATAGTCTTCCTTTGTTGTGGCATCTCTGCCTGGTTTGGTGTTAGGGTTATACTACCTTCACAAAAGGAGTTGGGGATCTTTCCCTGTTCTCCAATTGTTTGAGAAAAATAGGTTTCAATTCTTTCATGAAGATTTGATGGAATTCAGTTGAGAAGCCATTTGGTCTGGGACTCTTCTCTTTGGGGAGGTGTTTGATTACCTTTTCATTCTCAATGGCTGTGATAAATTTGTTTAGGAGATTAATCTGCTCTGAGTTTAGCTTTGGGAGGTGGTATGTGTCCAGGAATTCGTTCATTTCCTCCAAATTATCCAGTTTTGTGGAGCAGAGGTTTTTGAAATGAGTCCTGATGATTCTAACAATTTCACTTATGTCTGTGGTGATCTCTCCTTTTTCATTTCTAATTTTGTTAATTTGAAGTGTCTCTTTTTTCCATTTGATCAAATTTGCCTGGGGTTTATAAATCTTGTTTATTTTTTGAAGGAAACAGCTCTTTGTTTCATCAATTTTCTTAATTCTCTTCTTAGTTTCCAATGTATTAATTTCTTCTCTGATCTTAATTATTTCTTTCCATATGGAGCTTTAGGGGTTGGATTCTACTTGTTTTTCCAATGCCTTTAGGTGGATGGTTAGGTTATTGATTTGGGATCTCTCTGTCTTTGTTATGTAGGCATTTAGTGCTGTGGATTTTCCCCTGAGGACTGTCTTCATTGTGTCCCATAAGTTTTAGTACTTTGTGTTCTCATTGTCATTCAAATCTAGAAATTTTGCAATTTCATTTTTTATTTCATCCACTACCCATTTATTAGTTAAAAGTGTGTTGTTCAGTTTCCAAGAGCTGGTTGGATTCCTAACACATCTTTTGTTGTTAATTGCTAGCAATAAAGCATTGTGATCTGATATCATGCAGGAAATTATGTCTATTTTCCTAAAAATATGGAGGCAGGCTTTATAGCCCAGTATATGATCTATTTTAGAGAAGGATCCATGGGCTGCTGAGAAGAATGTGTAATCTGTGGATTTTGGTTAGAATATTCTATAGATGTCCGTTAGATGTGATTGATCTTTGGTGTTGTTGAGCTCTGTTACTTTCCTGTTAATTTTCTGTTTGGATGATCTGTCTATTGCTGATAGTGGAGTATTGAAGTCCCCAATTATAATGGTGTTGGTGGTTAGTTCTGTTTTGTTGTCAAGTAGATTTTGTCTTATGAATTGTGGTACACATGTGTTTGGTGCATAAAGATTGATGATTGTGATATACTCTTGTTGTATCGTTCCCTTGATAAGTAAGAAGTGGCCTTCTTTGTCTTTTTGGATTACTTTTGGTTTGAAATCTATTTTATCTGATATTAGTATAGTAATGCTTGTTTCTTATTTCTGTTTGCTTGGGATATCATTAGCCACCCTTTCACTCTGAGAAAGGGCCTGTCTTTAGTAGTGAGGTGGGTGTCTTAAAGACAGAAGATTGAGTGTTGGGCCCTAAGAGGCCCTGGTGTGAGGCATAGTGGAAATTTCTGAGCCTAACTAGAGTTTAGCAACCTGTTCTTGGCCTACTTCCACTTAAGAGGCCCAGGTGTGAGGTCTAGTGGAACTTCCTAAGCCTGACTAAAGTTTAGTGACCTGTCCTTGGCCTACTTCCGCTTAAGAGTGACTCAGCAAGGCCTAAGCTGAAACTGCCTCTGCCCAGCTACTGCTGATGTGGTGAAATAATATTGGCCCTTACACCTTTCTCTTATCCTTTTTCCCATCCTCTTTCTCAATATATATATATTGATATATATATATATATCCTGTCATTACAATGAAAAACGAGTTCCTGCTTCGACACGACTCCTGGCTCAGAGTGTTTTTTCTCTCTGGTGTTTTGGGGAAAGGTTTGAGCTGCCGACACCCATCTTCCTGCTCAGCCTCAAGAGGAGCTGCTGGCCCGGCTCTCTCTTCAGCTCTACCTGCCGGGGGAAAGGAACCAGCAATTGAGGGGTCTAATTTTCTGATCCACCCTGTTAGCTTATGTCTCTTGATGGGTGAATTAAGGCCACTAATATTTAGGGTAATAACTATGAGGTTTGATTTAATCCCTGCCATATTGTGGTGGGTTATGTGGTTGGGTGTTTTTGGACTGTGAAGGTTTTTTTGTGCCTTCTCAGAGTTTGTTTATTGTGATCTGCTTCTTGTAGGCTTTTGAAGTTGATTATTTGATTCTTCTGTATGGAGAATTCCCTGAAGTATTCTCTGTAGGTTTGGCTTTTTGTTCATATAGTTTTACAGCTGAGTTTTATCATGGAAAGTTTTTCTTTCACCATCTATTATGAGGGATACTTTTGCTGGGTAGAGTAGTTTGGGTTGGAAGCCATATGTTCTTAGACTTTGCAGTGTTCCATTCCAGGCCCTTCTGGATTTCAAGGTTTCCACTGAGACCTCTGAAATAATTCTCATGGGGTTACCTTTATATGTAATGTGTTGTTTCTCCCTACCTGCTTTTAGGACTTTCTCCTTGTTATTGATATTTAGAGTCTTAATGATAATATGTCTTGGAGAACTTAGCCTTTGTTCCAGTCTGTTTGGAGTTCTCTTAGCTCCTTGTAACTTGATAGGTCTTTCTTTTGAGAGAGTGGGTATGTTTTCTTCAATAATTTTGTTGAATAAGTTCTCCATGCCTTTGGTCCCAATTTCTTCACCTTCTGGTATCCCCATGATCCAAATGTTGGGATGTTTAAGGGTATCCCACAGTTCCCTCATGTTCTGTTCACAAAATTTTTTGAACTTACTGAAACTTTTGGGTTCACAAACTGTTCCTTCTGTTTTGTCTTCCATTTCTGAGTTTCTATCCTCCACATGGCTGACTCTATTCTTGGGAGCTTCTGTAGAGTTTTGGGCTTGTTCAATTTGGTTTGAACTTTTTAATGTTTTTTTTTTTTTAAAGTATAGTTTCCAGCCCTCTGTCAAGTTCCCTTTCACATCATTTTGTGATATCCTTAATGCTTCTTGGAATTTATCCTTGCATTTATTTATGTCTTTATTGAGCTTATCCAGCTGGTTATTGATGCTCTCTCTTTTTTGCTCTTCATGTCATTTAACTGTCTTTGGAGCCCTTCCTAGTTCTTTTTTATTAGGTCTAAGCTAGAGAGAATAGCATTCATACAATTATTGGCCTTTTGTTGATTTTCTACAAGTTCTGCTGTTTTCTTGTCCAGGGTTGCATTGCTTATGTCTTCATTTTGGGATTCTGATCCTATTATCTCTTCTATGTTTTGATTAGAGACATCCATTGTAGGACTGGGCAATTTTGTTGGGTGAAATTGCATTTGATTTTTCATGTTATTCCTTTTGCTCTGTGGTCTGCCCATCATAGTGAAAGAATCTTGTTAAATGTAGGAGGAAGCTGTAGTTTACCTTGAAGTGTCTTCAGTGATTTTTCCCTTTTATGTTTGCTTTGATTAGGCTTTTGATGGCAATGGGGCCTGCCTTTTCAGAGGGTGGGAGCCCATGAGGGTCTGGTGAGGGTCTGAGGAGCTGATGAAGGGGCTTGTTTGTCAGTGGTTAGGGTTATGGGAGTGTTTGGTCAGGTGGCCCGAGGGACAGGGGTGGGGTGCAATGGGACAAAGCAGACTGGTATTGTGGCTGGGCTGTAGGGGGTGGGATATGGGAATGCATGGTGGTTCTGCCATGCTGAGGGTTGAGGGGATGACAGTGGGTCCATTGGGACTATGTTGCAGGGAGTGGCTAGGACTGCAGTGTCCTGTGACACAGCAGGGCATAGATATGGGACTCCTATGGGTCAGGTGAAGCACAGGGGAGGGGATTGGTCATGGTCATGGTCCAGGTGGAGTGGTGGAAATGGGGAGGGAGAGGTGAAGAATATCCTGTTGGCCTGGGTCTTGGTCATGCATGGGGTGAAAGTGGGTGGGGTTGTGAGGGGGATGGCATTTGTGTTAGTTATTCCTGACCCAGGGTGGGCACAGGGCAGAGGCAAGGCATCAGAGGAGTTCGTGTGTGAATTTCCTGCACCCAGGGTGGTGGAGGGCAGTGGTGTGGGGACAGAGGAGTTCTCAGGTGGGTTTCCTGTGCCCAGGGTGGGGATGGAGTGGCAGTGAGAGGAATGGAGGAGTTCACATGTGGGGTTACTGTACCCAAGTGTGGTGCCAGGGTGGCTGTGAGGGGACAGAGGAGTTCAGGAGTGGAGTTCCCATGCCCAGGGGTGGGGGTGAGTGGTGGTGAGGGGGATGGAGCTGGTGTGTGGGGTTCCCATGCCTGTGAGTGAGTGTGGTTGGCAGTGAGGGGGATGGACAAGTTCAAGAGTGGAGTTCCTGAGCCAGGGGTGGGGGTGGAGCAGCAGTGAGTGGGACAGAGGAGTTAGCCAGTGGAGATCCCATGCACAGAAGGTGGGGGTAGGGTGGTGAGGGGGATGGGGCATGTGAGTGACCAGGGGTGGGGGCAGGGTGATGGCAAGTGGGACCTAAGAGTTTATGAGTGGAGTTCCTCCACATGGAGGGGATTGGGGTGGTGAGGATGATGAAGCCCACTTGTGGAGCTCCATGGTAGAGTCTAGCATGGGAGCAATACTATTCTGCTGTCCTGGGTCCACTTAGCTAGTGCCGGAGGAACCTGTGGCTGGGACTGTGGCTAGGATGGCTGTTTGAGGGAATTGGGGGACTGGTGGGCTACCTGAGAGCATGGGAATCAGCAGATTCCCTACTTTGCTCTCTGTGCTCTCCCACTGAACTCTAATGAACTCTAACGGTCTTGCCTTTCCTTTTTGCCAGGTGAGGCATGTTTAGACAGACACCATCTTGACCTGAGATTATTTTTTTCTAATGATGTGAATAATGTTGCTGAAATTTTTATTGGAATACATTGAATCTCTTTAATAATTTTAGAAGAATGGGCATTTTCACAATATTAATTCTTCAAATCCATAAGCATGGAAGGTCTTTCCATCTTCTCATATCCTCCTAGTTTCTTTCTTCAGTGTTTCTGTGTTTTCTTTGTATAGTTCTTTCACTTCTTTGGTTAGTGATATTCTAAGGTATTTATTTTTTGTGGCTATTGAAAATGAGATAGCATCACTTATCTCTTTTTCCATTTGTTTATTTTTGGCATATAGGAAGACTTCTGATTTTGTGATCTGATTTTGAATTCTGCCACTTTACTGAAAGAAGCTATCATCTTTAGAAGTTTTTTGGTGGCTTTGTTTAGGTCATTTATATATATAAGGTCATCTGCAAATAGGGCTAATTTGAGTTGTTCCTTACCAATTTTATACCTTTTATTTATTTATCTTTTCTTATTGCTTGAGCTAAAACTTCATGTATGATGTTGCAAAGCAATGGTGAGAGTGGGCACCCCTGTCTTGTTCCAGACTTTAATGGAAACACTTCAATTTTTTGAACTGGGGCCTTTTGTAGGGGATGTTTGTTAATGACACTGTTGATAATTCCCCCAGTATCACTCTTGTTCTCTTTTGCCATCAATCTTGAAAATTATTACTTTTCCAGAATATTTCCAATTTTGTTGACATTACCTCGCTTATTATTTTATAATTATTCATGCTATACTTTAGATTTTTCAAATGTTTTCTGAAGCTGGGCAGATTCATTCTTTTTTTTTTTTCTTCCAAATTGGCTGTTTCTGCCTCTTTTACGGAGATTCACCATTGGAATTTATTAGCTCTGTTTTACTTTACTTTTCAGTTTTTGATTTTATTTCTAATTCTTTCTAATTTTTGAAGGGATGGTTACTTGCTTTCCTTAAACATTACTTCCCTAAAATATTAACTTGATATTTTCTCTTTATCTTATACTTTTTAAACAGTAAGAACATTTGGTTATAGATTTGGTCTATGAACACATCTGTGTATACAGTCAAGTTTAAGTTGCTCTCTTATCATATGTGGAATGTCTAAGAAAACTCTTGTTGTTTTACAAGCTGGTTTGTGATGGTCCCTGGAGCTATCTTATAAAGGCCTTAAAATTTGTGGCTCTGACAGGCCTTGTAAGACTCCTTTTAACTTCCAAGTTATTGGACTTAGTCTGAAGTAATTGCTTTTAGAAGAAATAGGCTAAAATGACTGAAATCTATATAAAACAATGGACTTTATCCAGTAAAAGGGGGTGGATATAACCTTCAAATCCATTCAAAGCCATTTTACATCTACTTAACAAATATTAATAAAATAATTACTATGTTTTAAACATGTTGTGGATAAAACAAGTTAAGTCTTGTAAGAACCTTGTAAAGTGTGGCCAGGCGTGGTGGTGCACACCTTTAATCCCAGTATTTGGGAGGTAGAGGTAGGAGGATCGCCATGAGTTCAAGGCCACCCTGAGACTACATAGTGAATTCCAGGTCAGCCTGGGCTAGAGTGAGACTCTACCTCAAAACCAAAAAAATGAGCCTTGTAAAGTGTATATTATTTCCCTCTTTACAGATGTAAAGGAAGGAACATAGGCCAGGAGAGCCAAATGGAGCAAGTGGGTGTGGCTTTAGTCTGCAGTATGTTGTGAAATCTTGCTTGCTTTTTCCTATGATTTAAATGTCACCATAAATAAGCAGAAATTAATTTTCTCAACATGCACCTCAGTTAAGATTTCAGCAAAAGTCAAAGTGGTTCATATAAAACACATTTGTCTTGCTTTCGTTCTGCTGGAATCCCTTCTCACTCATTTCTCTGTGAGTTCTATTGGATGGCAAAACAAGTCAATTTCTACAGCTGCAGCATATAGAAGGCTCAGGCCATTGAAAACCATTCCCTATCCCTTATAAGCAAGACAGCTGACAACTAGAAAGTCTAGCATTTTGTAAGGTAGGGACAATACCTCTGCTTCTTGGTATTCTATAACTTTTGTCTCAAACTGATTCAAAGAATCAAAGCAAGGCGTGGCTCACGAAGCAGATCGCCCTAAAAATGTAGGTCTGAGTGAAGGAAACACTGAACTCACTGTCTCACTGGGAGTCATCTGGCAACAGAGGCTTCTATAACAGCCATCATGGAGTTTAGGAGTTTACCGGTGATTGACTATGTTCTCTAACCAGGGCAACAAAGTACACACAGATCATCTCTCTAATCTGCTTTTTCATTATTCTTTCAGCAGCTCTACAGGAAGTAGTTTATTTCAATCAGGTGTTTCTTAGCAGCTGCCCAATATAAGTTTATATACAGGCTGAATATGCCTAATCCAAAAACCTGAAGTCTGAAATGTTCCACACTTCGAAATGATAGTGGTAACAAGTGGAGATTTCTATATCCAACCTTATAATAATGGGCCACAGTCAAAACACAGGTGCACTAAAATACTATATAAAATCAGTTTGGTGCTGCATGTATACAGTATATATAAAAGATAAATGAGTTAGTGTTTAAATTCATCACCAAGGTATCTCATTATGTACATGCAAATATTTCAACATATGAAATCTGAACACTTCTGATCTCAAGAAGTTTGGATACTGAATACTCAGCCTGTATACCTTGTATATCAAGGCCATTTTGTGTCTGAAAGACAGTATTATAAGCACTCCTCTCCTTCTATAGGCTTTTACATTCCTTCTGCCACCTCTTTCACAGTGGTTCCTGAGCTTTCAAGGGTTCATTGAGATGTTTCACTTAGTGGTGAACACTCCACTGTCCCTTATTCTCAGCACTTTGGTGAGTTTTGAGTCACCCCAGTTGACACCACCATCTGAAAGAGGGTAACATTAATATATAGGCCACTTCTTGTTGACACTGTTGACTTTTCTCCCTCTATAGGCTGCATCAGTCTTTCCAGCATCCTGGCAGCTAGTCAACAGGGAGGAGGCTTTCAGTTCCACTCCGGATTGATATTTCAGTGTCTTGCAGCCCAAGGATGTGGAGTCTTCAGCAATTGGGTCTTACTATCAAGTTCTGGTGGGAAGCCAAGAGCCTTAGAAATATCCTGTAATTTTGGGGGGCATCAGGAGCCTCCCCTGGCCAACAACTCACTGGAAGGTATCTGACCTCTGGCTCTGAAAGTTATCTAACAATCTATGGCTTCTAGGCACAACATTATCCATTTCCACAAGATCCTTCCAGCAGAGGTTCTTAAATGTTAGCAGGCATTAGAATCACTTGGGGCTATGACAACACTGTTAGCCCCCACCCTGAGAGTTTTTGGATTCTAGGTTCAGATGGACCAAGAAATATGAATTTCTACATGTTCCCAGATGATGCTGATGCTGCTAGTCCTAGGTCACACCATGAGAATAACTGCTGTGGGATCTTGTGAGAGACAAACAGGATCTTTGACCACATACAAAGTAAAGAGGCATTATTAAACTGAAATGGTCTCAACTCACCAATCTGGATTGTAAACTGTTTTTATTCTTCACTCATAACCAGTGTTACTAAGCATCCATCTTCCTGCTTTCTAGCTGGTTTAGTCTTCACCTGGCAGGTTCTGTTATCAGAGATCTGATTGTGGGTTCCCAGTGCTGTGCATGTGTGCATGCTTTATTCCTATGTTCCTATGATGGGATACACACTTTTGCTTTTATTTTTATAGAGCTTTGCTATACTTTTTCTTTACTTCTTGTATTTTGGGGGTGTGTGTGTGTGTGTGTGTGTGTGTGTGTGTGTGTACATGTGCATGGGCACTTGTGGGTGGAGGGCAGAGGACAACCTTGGATATAGTCCCTCAGGAATGCTGTTCGTTGTATATTATTTTATTCTTTGAGACAGGATCTCTCACTGACCTGGAGCTCACCAAATAGGCTGGCCTGGCTGGTCAGTGAGCTCCAGAGAGCTGCTTCTCTCTGCTTCTCCAGCATTGTGATGGCATCACAATCATGTGGGTTCTGAGCCTTGAACTTAGGTCCTTATGTTTGTAAGACAAGTGCTTTGTGAGTGGAGCTTCCCACTCCCTGCACACTTTCCTATCTTTTCTCTGTTTTATATTTTTATAAGAGTGTGACAGGTAAGATGAATGCAGAAATGGGAAAATGGCACAGCCAAGGCAAATGCTCATGCCAGCCAAAGATGACAAGTTAGTTCACCTAGAGCTGCCCTGAGCGTGCATATTTGTTTTCCTGCTTAGTTACATGAACTTGCTTTCCTCTTCTCTACATAGTGGAGAAATTTTCAGAGGTTTTGGGAAGTCTTTTTTTTTTTTTGCTTTATAAAATACCAATTTTAATTTTCTTGAACTTCTTGGGAACGAGGGAAAAAAAATCTTATTTTGATCAATTCTGTTCATGAGTAAAAGATAAACTCTCAGGGTAACCAAGTAACAGGTCTTCAAATCCCAGGTAGCTTGTTACAGTGCTTACTCATTTATTCATTAGTGGAGTTCATTATTTTACTGTGTACAAATCCTTAAAATGTAAGTTGTTTTTGTGTGTGTGTGTGTGTGTGTGTGTGTGTGTGTGTGTGTGTGGTCCTGTTTCTCTGTAGGGATAAAGGCAGGGTTACATGTCTTCCTGTGATAGTATAAGCAAGAATTAAATCACACTTTTAATGATGAGAATTTTAAAACTGGATCTAATTCTTTTTGTCGTGATTTAAATATGGACAATCCTCTTACTCATGGAATTTCTCTGTTAATAACATATTGACTACTTACTTGCTATGTGTCTGGCAGCATTCTAAGCACATAGTAGTACATGCTTTATCAGATGAGCAGATAAATGTTATTGAAGCCTCATGAGTTGCCAAAAAATTAATCAATTGCATAATGATTCAGACATTTTTCTCAAGCAAATAGAAATAATTTTTCTTGGTCATTATTTCTTGTTTTACTACCTTGTAAGGGTTCTCTGGAAATTGATTTTTGATTTGCACCAGTTGTTTTAATATTCTAGTGTTTTCCAATTCTGTCAGTATTAGTAGCTTCAATGAATACTGCAATTTATCCTGACATTTAGGGGAGCTCAATATGCTAATTAAAAGATGCTGATCAGGAGATGTTAAATTGCTTTTAGGATTCTGGTTAAATATAACACAAAAACTTCTGACAGAAAAGAAATGGATGATGAAAAATATAAAAGTAGATAATGAAAACTATTTAAAAGAGCCCTATATGTCATTCTTGAAGATTAAGTGGAGTATTATTTTCCTGAACAGACAAATTTAACCCTTGATAATTCCTGGGAGATATTTTGCCTGTGTACAGAGTGTTCATGAAGATTAAGTAGAGTATTATTTTCCTGAACAGACAAATTTAACCCTTGATAATTCCTGGGAGATATTTTGCCTGTGTACAGAGTGTTCATGTATTTGGCCACTCAAGCAACAGACTTATCTGTGCCTGTAGTTCTGTTCTGGGACTGTGTCCTGTCCTGAGCCTGGGGTCCAGTGATGGAGACATCATCTTGTCCTTAAGGGACAAGCACCCAAGGGGCACAAAGTTATGGCTAATACTCACTCATCTTTATATTTCATAAATTTTGAGAAAAATGATAAGAAACTAACAATGTGATGGCCTTTTCACTTCAGACGTAGCTGAAGGAAGAAAAGGGATATCAATTCAGGGAGGACATATTTCCCATGGAGTTCTGTAACAGTTAAGTTCTGTTGTCAACTTGATCAGATTAGGAATCAAGTAAATGACATGCATCTTGGGTGGGCTTGTGAGAACATTTACATAGAGGATGATGGATGGAAGAAGATCTTCCCTCAAAGTGGACAAACCTTCCACTTGTGAACAATATCAAACAATTTGCACAAGAACACAGGACCTTTTGCCTGGCTGCCTGTGCTATTTGCTGGTGGATGGATCTACCTGTCACTGATGTCCTCAGGCTCCGAAACCCAGCTCATCAGCTTTCCAGCATGGATTGAAGACCAGCAGCTCTTCAGAAATTTTCTAGTACTTCAGTGCCAGATTGGGACTATTGAAGCATCCATCCTCATGAACTGAACAGCAACTGAAATCTTTGACTCTCCAGCCTATAGACAGCCATTGTTGAAAGTCCCAGCTCATAGTCTATAAGATACCTGTGGTAGTTTGAATAGTTGTCCCCCAATATATTCAGTGTTTTATTAGATTGTAGTTTACATCTGCAGCCACCTGGCTGGAGGCAGTGTCACTGGGCAGATCTTAAGGTATGGTGGTAGGTTTGAGATTTCATTGTACAGATATGCAAAGTGTGGCTAGCAGGAGTTCCTGAGTTGTGCTGTGCTGTGTGGCTGTGGCTTTTGCCCTCTGTGTTTGGTCCTGTGAAGGCAAGCCAGCTTCTTCTGCCATTATGGAACTTCCCCTGGATCTGTAAGCTTCAATAAATAATATCCCTTCCTCTATAACTGTGCCTGGTCTGGAAGTTCATCATCTGCTACAATACCTAATCCAATAAATCACTTTTATAAAGCATATTCATTCTGTTGGTTTTGTTCCTCTAGAGAATCCTACCTAATACAAGGCCCATCATAGAAGTTAATGTGAAGAATGCTAGGGGATTATCAGAAGGAGTTATTGGTGATATAAGATACTCAGAAAGTTCTTTTAGTGCTTTGGGGAGACTAAGACAA
Source organism: Orientallactaga sibirica (assembly GCA_036365145.1). Classification (NCBI taxonomy): domain Eukaryota; kingdom Metazoa; phylum Chordata; class Mammalia; order Rodentia; family Dipodidae; genus Orientallactaga; species Orientallactaga sibirica. The sequence continues at coordinate 3,781,632 of JAEOAD010000020.1, forward strand.
GTTCCCTTTCCAGTCTGGACCTACTCCAGACTATAGGGCCACACAGCAACTTAATCCTGAGGGAGAGAACTGAATCTGATCTTGGATGGCCTTGGGCCCTGAGGTCACATGGTGTCTGGCATCTGAACGAAGTGAGAGTAATGCTTTCTATGGGCTAAGGCTGTCACACTCATTCCCTATGCAAACAAGGTTCAGGGTTGGTGGTTGCTTGCATTTAATGAAATCTCCTTCAACAGCATTTCCTTAATATGGTTGGTGGGGCTAACTACAGTTGACCAAGTAGCATTTATAATGTTTGGAGAAGCCACCTAATATGTGCCTCTTTTGTGCTGGACATTTTGCATGTGTAACTACTAATGTGCACAGATAATCAGTATTATTATCTCCTTCTACACATGGAAAATTGAAGTCAATTGGAAAGATTTACTTTAGGGGTAGAATGGATATTAAAATCCAGACACAACAAATGCCAGAGCCACTCTGGTGCCTCCTCTGGAGAAGCACTTTCTGCACGTATTTACAGTAGGCTTCATTAGGGTCACTATAAGCTTTCTTTGACAATGAGATTTTAGATAAACAATCAAAACAGCAATTTTACACACAATGAAAGTGCTTACATGGAAATGATATTGTGAAAAGCCATCATTGTTTTTTAGGTGTAGTGATTAAGTATCCATTCCTTTCATGTGCATTTAAGCTATGAAATGCCAGAACTAAATTTGATATAGACTTTAGTAACAGAGTAAACAGTTCCCTTGCCCAATCAGATCAGAATGACAAGCATTCATGCCCTGCCTGAAGACAGTTGGCTAGTTAGAATTTGTCCAAAGTGGGTGGTCTGGGAAATGTAATGGTGCCCAGCTCTGTGGGCTCTGTAGTTCATGATGCCTCTATTTTCCAAGTACAGACCAGTTTTTGCACACTAGTTTCATCCTTCTATGTTGAGTGTGAGGTGTCAGGGAAGTAATTTGCAATGTCTTTTTACAAATTCCTGCTGTGGACTAAGCATAGGCATGAAAACAGTGAGGCCATGAAGACCTTGGATGCCTGTACAATGGTGGATGAAGTAGCTGGGATAATGTCAAGGACAGTTGCCCCACCCAGCACATTTTTAGAGCTTGGACAGAAAAGATGAGGACCCTCAGCTTCTCTTCATCTCTGCTTCATCAAGCCTTGGGGTGAGGGTCATGTAAGTACAGTGTAGCATGCCCACATTTATGAGCCTGTTCTTGTCTTGTGTATTTATATGGACCAGTCTCTGTGTCCTTGCATCACGAGCTAATATTCCTGATATAACGTGATCTTGGAAGTCAAATCACTTCCTTTCAGCTGTACAAAGGGTTTGGTGGAAGTAACTCTTTAAAGGACACACACACACGCACACAGATGTAGCTTGTTAAGGGTTAAAGAAATGAGCATCCAAAGATATTTTGTCTTGTAGTGTAAGCTCATCACACAAGGTGGCAGAATAAGCATGGAGCAATGCTGCAAATGCCAGGCTGGAAGCTGCTCCTCTTGAGGCAGGTCCAGTCCCTCCCTCCTACCTTCATGGCTGCAGCTGCAACAGCTTCTTTGTGTGATCTCATGCATTTGTGTTTAAGCAGAACATGCCACATAGCTAATAACTTGCCAGTACCCAATCCTATGCTTTCCATGTTAAATGATGAGATCTCATTAAGTTCATGAAAATATAAACCAACTCCTTACTTCAGTTATATGTCTTCTCTTTTATTGAAAACACAAGCTTATTCCCCATGGCTTTCTTGTTCAATTCAAGGATATCATAAAAGCTCTGAAGCAGACACTTGTATAAAATATGATATCAAATCTTAATTTTTTTCTCTATTACAGAGAATATGAATATGAAGATAAATATTTATTAAATATTTGTAAAGCTTATTAATTATGTTTTTCTCTAAATGGAAAATTTAAAGCCCATGGATTTATTTTGAAATTTAATTAAATGGTTAATACTTAATTTTAATAATTATTAATTCAATATTTAATGTAGCCATTTTATGGTTGAATCAAATATGTTACCAGGCTCCAGCTTGCAAACAAGGCCATTAACAATGACTACATAGGATTTTCACACCATAGATCAGGAACACTGATAAATACACTTATTTTTACTATTAACCTACTTAGCACAAAGGAAGATATCTTTCAAAGTCACAGGAAAAACATTTGATTTCTGGAATAAAAAATAGAGGTTATACATATGCTTCATTCCTCTTATGAAATTCATATGTCTTACCTTCAGATGTTACAGCAGATTCAATTTATTTTTCCATGTTCTCTATAGAAAATATTAGGATATACTATGGGAGAGCAAAATACTCATGGTCTCTAAAAATAGGTCAGGTAATTCCATACTAGACAACTAGGTACATAGCTGATCATGGCTTGTCATTTTCAGCCACTTCTTTCTTTTTCTCCTCCCCTATGATGATTGTTTTCAGGGACTTTCAATACTTCTGGTAAGTACCATTGCTTCTCATATTTTTGTGACTCTCCTTTCACTTGGCTTAAATTATATTTCTTATTTTTAAGTTCTTTGCAGTTGACTGCATCTCTTGATTTCCTCTTCCACATATCACCTCTCATCATGGTGCTGGAACTAGCTCACACTGGCTTAGGAAAACCATTTTTCACATCTTTTCCTGAGCCCCTAGTCAGTGACTAGAGGTGGATAGCTTGCAGTTGCCCTTACAGCATGGAAAACAGCCAACACTCATAAAAAGTCAGGGCTCTTCTCATCCATCCTCTAAGCCAGTTTATCAGCAATACCACTGAGCAAGAGCGCAGGTTCAAAACTCAACTCCCAGTTGATCTTGTCATTATGTGAAGCTATTTTTATGTTTATCCCCATTTGTGTCAGTGTTTAGGGATGGCATGTAACTGTCACACAGCTGATGTGTCATTTAAATCATTGCACACAGAGCAGCTTGTCCAAAGCATCTCCACCTATAGACATTTCTAAAACTGAACTTCAAATAGTACAGGCACCACAGTACTTTTGTAAAATACCTAAGCCCTCTTTTACTTACTGACATTTCTGGAGAGTATGGGATAGTGAGCACTGAGAATCATACAGTTAACACATTCAATTTTTGAGAGGAGTTAAATACAAATTTGCTTTATTCTAAGGGTTTTCTTCCTCTGAAAAGTGATGCTCCAACTTTCTGCATTAAATTTCATTGCTGTCACATAGAATTAAAGTAATCTGTCAAGGTCAAGTATGTAAAGTATTAAGAAAGCCATAAAAATTCAGAATATTCTTTAACCTGAAACCTGAAGTACTATACAGTGTTTTTACAGTCCCCTTCCCACATTATTCTCTGTGGTTTCTGACCTGTTATCTTTGCCTGCACTGTTGTCTTCTGCCTGAATTTTCCTTTATCCTTTCATTTCTCAAACTTTATTCCAGTTTCATGGATCATATGGAAATCCATCCCTCCAGAAAGCTTTCTCTGATCTTGCCACATGGAAATAGTGTTCTTCACAGGACACTTGAAACATTTCTATACAACTTGCTTAGTTTTCTGTAAATTGAACTTTATATTTGCACATGCATTTTTGCCTTCACTGTTAGATTTGAAAACCACGAGCACATTTATCAGTAAGGTGTTGCTTCTCATTTAGTTAACTCTTCCTCACTCTGCTCTGGGAAGCCAGGGCTGACACTGCAAATATTATCTGCTTTCCTGGTTTTCCCCCTTCTGTTCTGTCTTTGAATATCAGGAGAGACTGGGAGGTGGAAGAAGAGATTACTTTTTCTTGTTTGCTTCCTGTTCTTGAAATCAGGATAGGTCATGTTCCTAGGTTTGGACATCACCCTGTTGGTAGCAATTTATTCCAGCTTGCAGCTTTCTCTAATTCCAGAACCCAATCAAATTGTCCCTCAGAGGCATCACCAGGAACAAAACAGGACCTTCTCAAGTATCTGGACAGAGGCCTGTGGGGAATCTCTGCCAAGCTTTGCTCAGAGATCACTCTCAGATATTGAAGAGCAATGCTGAGGGCATCCCCCTCTAGACTTGGTTTATACTTGTGCTCACCAGTCAAAGTGCATTGCTTCCTATAATTATTAACTCTAAATTGCCGTAGTCTTCTCTGTACAGGGTCTTGCTAGGCCTCCAACAGCTGTGCCCTCAGTGTTCTACAATAAAAATCATGGAAGTATCCAGTAAGATTTTGGGGTTGGCTGGACCCTGGCTATGCACAGTGACTGATCTTCTGTGCATTTTCCCAGCCTAATTATCAGTAGCACAGTAATTCCTCGTTTTAAATTTAATTTTTAAGTTGGCATACAGAGATTCCAGTATCATTCATTCTAATATTTTCAAATACCATTTGTTTTAGTTGAGTCTCATCCCTTTCCTTTCCCTAATCCTCTCCCTGCCATATTATCCTACCACCTTCTATTTACATGTACCTTTCTCCCTCTCATCTTTCAACTCATCTTTACTCTTGGTTACTATTCTATCTTTATAGGTTTTACTCATGTTTGCATATATATATATGGAGAGAGAGAGAGCAAGCTAGAATCCACACATCAGAGACAGCATGGGGTTTTGAGTTTGGTCTACTTCATTTAATATAATTCTTTGTAAGTACATCTATTTTCCTTCAAATTTCATTTTTCCATACTGCTAAATAGAATTCCATTGTGTATATGTACCTCATCTTCATTATCCATTCATCTCTTACTGGACAGCTAAGGTGATTCCAATTCTTAGATTGTTTTTTTAAACATAAGCACAATAAACATGATGTGGAAGTTTTTCTGTAGTTGAGTGTTGTGTCATTATGGCATATGCCCAGGAGTGCTATAGCTGGGTTGTATGGAAGTTCTATTTAATTTTTCAAGAGCTCTCTATACTGAATTTCACAATAGTTGTAGTACTTTACATTCCCACCAGCAGTGAATAAGAAGTCTTTGTTTCTTGCACCCTCACTGTTATTGTCATTCTAACTGGGGTGATGTGGTAGTTTGAATATGTGTCCTCCCATCTACTCAGGTGTTTTAATAAAGCTTGTTATGTGGCTTTCTAGCACGTGGCTGAAGGGGGTGTCACTGGGAGTGGATCCTGGGGACCAGCCCTAAGAGGGATGCTTGCTTGGGGGCAGATCTGATTTCCAACAAAAAGTTATGAAGAGAAGTATGAGCTCTGCCTGGGTCCCTGTTGTTAATGCAGGTTTTTGTGCCTGCTGGTTTTTTTTTTTTTTTTGCTGGCTGTTTGGTTGTTTCTCTCTACTTGGATGTACGGAAGCAGCTTCTCTTACCATTGATAGAACTTCCCCCTTGAATCTGTAAGCCTGAAATAAATCCCTTCCTCCCATAAACTGTGTCTGTTTGGAAATTCATCCTAGCAACATGGAGCTGACCACAACAAATGAGATGGTATCTCAAAGTAGGTTAAATTTGTATTTCCTTGATGTTTAGGGATACAGAACACTTTTTATAAATATTTATTGGCCATTTGTGTTTCTTCTTTTGTGAACTGTCTATTCATTTTGTTAGCCCATTTTTTGTTGTGAATGTTTATTTATGTATTTATCATGGTTTGTTTATGTTTATTTAGGAGTTCTTTGAAAATTCTGGTTATGAGTCCCATGTCTAAAGTATAGGTAGCAAAAATTTTTGCCTATTCTATAGGTTGTCTGTAGCATTGCTGATGGCTTCTTATGCTGTACAGGAAATTTTAATTTCATGTAGTCCCACTTGATAACTCTTAGTGCTATTTCCTGTGTTATTGGAGTCCTATTCAAAAAGTTCTTGCTTGTGTCTGTAACATATTTTTTCCTATAGCAACTTCAGTGTTTCAGGTTTTAGATTAAGGTATACTTTGAATAGATATTTGTACAGGGTGAAAGATTGGGTCTGATTTCATTCTTCTGCATGTGGATATACAGGTTTGCCAGCACCATTTGTTGAATAGGCTGTTTTTCCACTGAAATTTTTTTGCTCATTTGTCAAAGATTTGGTAACCAAAGTAGTATGGGTTTATTTCTGGGTCTGCTATTCAGCTCTATGGGTCTATATGTCTCTTTTGGTGTTGGAACCATGTGTCTTTTTTTCACCACTGTCCTATGGTATAATTTGAGATCAGTTATTGTGATACTTCCAGCTCTGTTCTTTCTTTTTAAAATAGCTTTGTTTATTCATGGTCTTTTCTGCTTTCATTTGAATTCTTGGATTGTTTTGTCCATCTCAGTGAGGAACATCATTAGAATTTTGATACGGATTGCACTGAATCTATAGATTACTTTTGGTAATATAGCCATTTTCATGATATTAATACTGCCAACTCAGGAGCAAAGATCTTTCTCATATCCTCTTTAAATTTTTTAGTGTCTTAAAGTTTTCACTGTAGAGGTCTTTCACAATTTTGGTTAGGTGTATTTCTAGGCATTTAAATTTTAGCAGCTATTGTGAAGGGGATTTTTTTTTTTTTTTTTTTTTTTTTTTTTTTGCTTTCTTCTCTGAGTTCATTATTGGTGTATACAAAAGCTTTTTTTAAGTGTGTGTTGATTTTGTATTCTGCAAATTTATTGAATATATTAATTAGATTTTGAAGTTTCCTTGTAAATTCTTTTCTATATTTTGTGTATAAAATCATGTCATATGCAAATAGAGAGGGTTTGACTTCTTCATTTTTCATTTTTATTCATTTATGTCTTCTTTTTGTCTTATTATTCTATCTAGAATATTAAGAGCTGTAATTGAGCTGAAGTGGCAAGAATGAATATCCTTGTCTTATTCCTGATTTTAGAGGAAATGGTCTCCAGTTAATGGAATGTTGGCTATGGTGTTATCATATATGGCCTGTGTTATTTTGAAGTATGTTCCATCTATTTCTACTTTCTCCAGGACTTTCATCATGAAGGCATGTTGGACTTTGTTGAATGCCTTTTCCTGCATCAAGTGAAATTATTATGTGATTTCTGTCTTTAAGTTTATGTATATGTTGTATTACATTTATTGATTTATATATATTTTAACCACCATTGCATCCCTGGTATGAAGCCTACTTGGTCATTAGGGCATAATGTGTTCTTGAATTTTATTTGTGAGAATCTTTTTTTAATTACTTATCAACATACTCAGTATGTAAACAGCACATGTTGGTACTATCCTTACCCTCATCCCTGCCCCTATCCAAAGGGACCCTCCTCATTGGGAATGCCAGTTATCCCCATGGGGATTGTGGGTAGAGCATTGTGGGGGTAGCCATCAGTTATGGGGAAGAGGCAATGTCTGTGTGTAACATCCCAACTTGTGGCTCTAAGTCTTTTTCCACCTCTTCTGTGAATTTCCCTGAGCCATGTTGGGTTCATTTTAAGTGTACTTCAGTGATGGGCTCTTAGGAGCCTCTGTATATCTGGATCTCTAGTTGGGCATGATGAGTGTCTTCAGTGTCTATCTCCTTCACCCTTGTGCTGAATTCAGGTTCAACAAAAAACATCAGTCTTGCTCATTTCCCCAATTCCTCTGTGGTTTCAGCTGGAGCCCTGTTGAAGTAAAATGGGTTGTTTATCTCCTCAGGTCCTACTTCAATCTGAAAAAGAGAAGTAGTTTCTCCAATGGAGAGTGAAGTTAGCACAGGTTAAATGGGAAAACCATCATTAGCTTAGAAAGAATTTAATGGGTGTAGGCCCTCTTGTAGCCCAAGATTGGTGGAAGCTTGATATTGGAGAGTGAACATGTTTTCTGGATTTGATTCTGACATGTTTCCCAGTTCCAGATATGAGCAGATCTATTAGCCAACCCAAGAACAGCTGGTTATCCACCATGGCTGTGTGCCACTATTGCTCTTGTGTGAGCATCACATCAGGTTGTTTGCTTCTGAGTAGATTAGACCTCGAATTTCTCTGACAGATGTTGGCCACTTTCCCCCAGTAGCTCATGTAACACCTTCTAGCACTAGATGGGCTTACTGAGTGAGGACGGGCTCTCTTCCAGATTCCAGCTAGGTCTCTCCACATTCCATATCAAGAGCATATGGTGTCTTCAGAAGCTAGTATCACTCTAATACCAAAATCAGACAGAGAAAACAAAACAACAACAAAAAAAGAAAACTATAAGCCTATATCCCTGATGAAATTAGACATAGACAAAATTCTTGCAAACCCAGTTCAAAAACACATCAAAAGCATTATACACCTCGATTAAGTAGGCTTTATCTGAGGGATGCAGCTTTGGTTCAACATATGGAAATCTGTCAATGTAATATACCATATAAATAAGTTTAATCACAAAACACACATGATCATTTCAATAGAAGCAGAAAAGGCCTTCAACAAAATATGACATCACTTTATTATCAAAATGTTGGAGAGAATAGGCATGGACAGTTTATATCTCAATATAATAAAGGCTGTATATAAAGTGCCAAAACCCCAAATAATACTTAATGGAGAAAGACTGAAGGAATTCCCATTGAGATCAGGCACAAGACAGGGATATCCACTCTCACCTCTGTTCTTCAACATAGTACTACTAGAAGTCTTAGCCTAAGCAATATGAAAGGAGAAAGAAATAAAAAGGTTACAAATTGGAAAGGAAGAAGTTAAGTTAGCCCTATTTACAGACAACATGATTCTATACATAAGTGACCTGGGAGCCTCCATCTCAAAACTCTTAAAGGTGGTTTATTCCTTCAGCTAAGAATCAGGATACAAAATCAATGTACAAAAATCAATATCCTTTCTTTATGCAAAGGACAAAGATACAGAGAAAAATAAGCAACATTGTCCCATTTTCAATAGCAACAAAGAAATAAAATACCTTTGGAATGACATTAACCAACAATGTGAAAAACTTATATAATGAAAACAGAAAAACACTCAAGAAAGAAATTGAGGAGGATTTGAGAAGCTGAAATGACCTCCCATGCTGCTGGATAGGCAGAAATAATATTGTGAAAATGTCAGTCCTACCAAAAGCAATATACAGATTTATTGCAAAACCAATAAAAATCCCAGCATCATTCTTCACAGAGATAGAAAAAATAATCTCAAAATTCAAATGGGCCAGACAGGCCCAATGACCGAACAGGTACAATAGCAACATGTCTGCTCTTGGGGAAACCAACTGCTCCATAATTGGACTTTAGGCCCTCTCTATGGGAGGGAAAAAACTAAGCAAAAGTCTATGGCAGGGGTGGTCATGAGCCTTAGGGGTATAAAGCCTGCTCTTGTCTGGCTAAATGTACATCTTATTCCCACAAAACTGTCCTGAAAGCACTACACTTAATTTTCATGTTCACATATTAATGCTACTCTCACTTCTTGTTAGAGAATCTTCTCTTTTCAGATGGTGATGACCACTGGGGTGACCCAAAAGGCAACATAGTGCTGAGAAGAAGGAATGGAGGAGTGTCCAGCACTGAAACATCTCTGTCACATACTCCAAGGCTCAGGGTCCATTGCAGAAGAGGGGGTGGAAAGAATGTAAGAGCCAAAGGAAGGGTATGACTCCTTACAATGCAACTGTCCAGATATAAATTGGCCTTGATATCCATGACCTTGCAGTGCCTAGCAATACCTTCACAAGACCCTCATAATAGAAGAAAAAGATGATAACATAAAATTAAAAGAGAGACTAATAGAGAGAGGGAGGGGATATGATGGAGAATGGAGTTCTCAAGGGGAATGGGGGAGGTGAGGGAAATATCATGTTTTTTTTGTGTTTAAGTATAGAGGTTGTCAATTAAAAAACTTCAAATGGAATGGCAGTAAGCCTTGGATATCCAAACACATCCACAGCAAAAGAAACACCTCTGGAGGCATCACCATACCTGATCTAAAGCTATATTGCAAAGCCATAGTAACAAAAACAGCATGGTAGTGTCATAAAAACAGGAATATAGACCAATGGAACAGAATAGAGTATCCAGACTTTAGGTCAAATTACTATAGCATCTTGGTATTTGACAAAGGCCCTAATAATTTAGACTGGGAAAAGATAGCATATTCAACAAATGGTGCTGGAAAACTGGATAACCATATGCAGAAAAATGAAACTAGATCCACATATCTTGCCATGCACAAAAATCAAGTCCAAATGTATCAAGACCTCAATATAAGACCAGAAACACTGCAACTACTGCAAGAAAAACTAGGAGGCACTTTCCATGATATAGGAGTTGTGAAAGACTTCCTTAACAAAACCCCAGTAGCTCAGGAACTTAAACAATCACTCAACCAATGAGATTTCATGAAGCTGGAGAGCTTTTTTTTTTCACAGACAAACATACAATAAGAGCCAGTAGATTATCCACAGAATGGAAGAAGTTTTTTTTTACTGCTTATACAACTAATAGAGGCCTGATTTCTAGAATTTTCAAAGAACTCAAAAACCTAAACAATAAAATAATCAAAAAACCCACTCACAAAGTGGGGCTGAGAACTGAATAGGGAGTTTTCAGAGGAAGAAATACAAATGGCAAACACACACTTAAGAAAATGTTCAACTTCCCTAACCATCAGGGAAATGCAAATTAAAACAAGTATGTGATTTCACCTTACTGCAGTAATGATAGCAAATAAAAAATCAAATGAAAACAAATGTTGGCAAGGATGTGGAGAAATAGCAACCCTCATTCTCTGTTGGTAGGAATGTAAGAAGGTACAGATACTATGGAAATCAATATGGAGCCTCCTAGAAAGGTTGACAATAGAGTTACCAACAGACCCAGTTATTCCCTTACTGGGCATTTACCCTAAAAGTTCCATGGCTCATTTTGTAGATATTTGCTCAACCATGTTTATAGCTGCTTAATTCATAATAGCTAAGAACTGGAATCAACCCAGATGTCCATCATTAGACGAATGGATAACCAAGATGTGGTATATCTACATGATGGAATTCTACTCAGCAGTTATTAAAAATGGCACAGTGAAATTTTTAGAAAAATGGTTGAACTTGGAACTTGGAGATCATACTAGGCAAACTCACCCAACCACAGAAAGATAATTGTCTCATGGTCTCACTCATGTGCAGCTCCTAACCTGGATCAGCCTGAGATGCTGATATACCTAATAGGCATCTCGAGGACTGGAAAATAGGGAGGGTGGGGTTTGAAGGGAGAGTAAGTGTTGGAGGTGACAGAAAACTGGACCCAAATGGAATTGGTACCATAAAATCCTGTATCCTGGAAGACACATGAACCCTCATCACCACCTTAGAAGGAACACCTGAATCAAAGGGCCCTGAAGAGGGTGAGATGAAGCCTAACCTTAATTTTCTCCTTTTTTTCTCTCTTTTTCTTTCTTTTTTATATTTTCTTTTTTTGTTTTTCTTTCTTTTCCCTTGGCAATTTGTGCGAATCTTGTTGAGAATTTTAGCATTAAAAATTGATCTGTAGCTCTATATGTGTGTGTATGTGTTTCTACATCCAGTTTAGGAATCAGGATAATACTGACTTTGTAAACATAACTTGTTAAATGTTCATGCTCTTTGTATTTTGTGAAGCAATTTAAGAAGAGTTAGTATTAGACTGTTCTTAAAAGTTTGAAAAAGTTTGGCAGTGAGTCCATTGGTCCTGTTTTTTTTTTTTTTTTTTTGTGGAAATATTTTAATTACAGCTACAAGCTCATTGTTTGTAATGGGTCTGCTAAAATTATTGATTTTTTTGAGATTTCACTAGATAGGTTATATGTGTTCAGAAATTTGTCCATTTCTTCTAGATTTCCCAGCTTTTGGGGAATTCCAATTTTCAAAATATTCTCTAGTGATGTTTTGAATTTTATTGAGGTCTGTTATAAAAACTCCCTTTGTGTCTTTGATTTTGTTAATTTGGGCCTTCTCTTTCTTTCTTTTTGTTAGTTTGGCTAAGGGATTTTTGGTCTTATTCACTTTCCCAAAGAACCAACTCTCAGTTTGAAGTAATCTGTATGTTGTGTTTTAAATGGCTAACTCATTAGTTTCTTTCTTGATCTTTATTATTATTATTGTTGTTGTTGTTAGCATCTACTTGGGTTTAGATTGGCTTATTGTTTTTTCTTTTAAACTGTTAGGTAGATCATTAGGTTTTTTATTGAGATTTAACTAGTTTATTTTTTAATACTTCATTTATTTATTTAGAGAGAGAAAGAGAGAGAGACAGAGAGGGTGAGAGAATTGGCATGCCAGGGCATCTAGCCACTGCAAACAAACTCCAGAAGCATATGCCACCTTGTGCATCTGGCTTTACATGGGTACAGGGGAATCAAACCTGCATCCTTAGACTTTGCAGGCAAGTGTCTTAACCACTGAACAATCTCTCTAGCCATCTCTCTAATTTCTTGACATGGACATTTATAGCTATGAAATTTTCTATTAGAACTGCCTTGCCTGTATCTCAGAGGAACTGGTAGGTTGATTTGTCATTTTCATTTGTTTCTAAGAATTCTTCAATTTACTCTGTGATTTCCTCATTTATGCTTTGTTCATTCAAAACTGTATTTTCAGTCCAAGAATTTGTGTAATTTCTGTCTTGCTGTTGATTTCTACTTTTATTCCACTGTGGTCTTGTAGGATATAAGAACTAGTGCATCCTATAAGATGCAGTTTTGCTCTTGAGTGCCTTTATCCCATACTGAAAAGGCTGCACTGGTGCTGGCTGGCTGCCATGACTGCTGCCCACAGTTTAGGGCAAGTGGCTGTCCAATGAAAGAAGTCCACAAGGGGAAATTTTTTTCATCTTGGTAAATGGTTACTGATCTTTCTGTCCTGGAGTTGACACTGGTAGTCTGGCAGAAGAGATACCCTGGAACCTCTGTTTTGGTGTCTGTTCCTCTACTATTTTAGATGTGGCTTGTGTTAGGCATAGGAAAGTGGATTATCCACATTATTCAAGAAACTATCTGGCAATTATCTTTTACTTGCCTAACAATAGCCCAGGTCATGTTTTCCTCCCCCCCCCCCACCACCTATTGGGTAAGTTACATGGTCACTGTTCTGGTGTCACACCCTAGCTATTTTAAATGGCTAATGTATTGATTTCCCCTAGAGGAACATTTCTATTCAATTTAACAAATAAGTTATTTTTTCTTCTTCACCTTCCCCCAACTGATAAAGCCCACTGCCTGAAAACTCAGGTTGCCTATGCTCCTCTCTTGTGAGACAGCCCTGGCAGCTTGTGCTTTGCATGGCTGTGGTCACTCCCATACCTTACATCTTATTTCTTGTTATCATACTCAGAAATTCTACCACACTAATTCTTTAACAAATATTGGTTAAATGGGTAAATGAATATTTATTAAGATATGAACCTTATATCTATATTCCATTCCTCTGTCTTTTCTCCTCTGTTTTCATTATTACTATGCCCAAATGAGTAGTTCCATTTATCATTCATGCGCATTTTTAATGGATCAGGAGGCACTTTGGGAAGGTTCTGGGATGGTTGTCACTGTTTCCCTGACAGTGAAAAATGGGGTCTACAGTATGCAATATCTCTTTGTCCCAATGACTCTTGTGATGGATCTTAGAAAAGTTGTCCATTTTGACAAATACATTGAATTCCTCATGTGCATTGGTAACAGAAACAGACATGATTGTGATATGGATATGAGAATATGGGGTATATTTGAGAGTATTGGAGCTTCTTTTGGTTCTTTGGTGGGTAATAACTCAGGAGCTTGGGTCCTGGACACTCAATGGTTGCACAAGTCTGTCTCAGTGTCAGTGGCCTTCAAGGTTGTTACCTTATGAATTTTAATGGTTGAAATCCATAGACTAGAGATAAAAATTAGAAACATTTTAGTATTAGGAAGGCTTAGAGCTTAGGAGATGGAAAACTTAAGAGAAGGAACAAATACAGAACTCTTACCCAATAGGAAACAAGAGGAGATTCCAAGAAAATGGGGAGTCTATCAGGCTCTGGAAGGGGGTTAATTTCTTTACATTCATTTCTTTTAAGAAAAGGAAGAAATAAGAATGGAAGCACTTATTCACCTCTTCTGGTGTTGTTTTAGGGCAATGTAGATTAAAAAAGAAAAATATTCCTTTACATCTGCAAGGATACATCCGATGTTTAGCACAAAAAAAAGCACTGGAAGTCCTGTTACATTTAGGCTGCCTCGGTATACACCTCAAGAAGGTGAACTCATTAGCCACTTTTTACTCCTTCCTGAAACCTTAAAGGATATTTTTGAAAGTATGATTTAAGGTAAGATAGTTAAGAAAAAAATTATTGTATGAGCATGTGAATAATTATGACTTTAACCAAAGTAAACATTCAAAAAGCTGAAGGTACTATCCATTATAGTGGAAGAAAATAAGATGGACAAACATGTGATTTCTAGACTGGAATATAAGAAATGCTCAACTATGGATATGTGGTGCACATAATTTTGTGTGTGATATACACCCAGATCCCTCCCTCTGCCCTTGTAGTGAAAACTATTGTCATCAAAGTGCCTTTGAAAAGCTCTTTGAATGTAGGTAAGAAATTAGAAGTTATCCTAGTGGTAGTTAGCATAGTGGTAGTGCTGCAAATGTCCATTAGTTTACTGACATTGGCATATATGCCTTCAAACTAATCTAATCATTCAAACTAATCATTCAGGGGGAAGCTGCACCCTATACTCTGTTCAAATATGGACTGTCATTTGGAAGCTACTGGAAAATACTTCCCATTTTATTTAACTTTCAGTTAGTATAACAAACTATCAAACATAGTGTAAGCATATGTGGAACAAGAATATTATGCATGTTGTGAGGACTTCATGATGGTCAGGAAGCAAAGAAAGACCTGAGTGGTCTAAATTCCCATATCCCTTCTAAGGGCATGAACCTTATAACTGAAGGCCTCCCATTAGGCCTTGTGTCCTAACGGGCCTTTCAGTAGTGCCCATGACTAGAGACCAAGCTTGTAACATGTAAGCCTTTGAAGGACATTCCTTATGTAAACTAAAGCAGCTCTACACCAAACACACGAATTTGCAACACACATGATTTGCTAAGGAAATGTAACACTAGTAAGTTACAGTTTGGCATTAGAGTTACTTTTCCTAAATCTTTGTAACTAATCCTGAACACCTATGCAAGGTTTATATTACTCCTTTTGACCATACTTGGACTTGAATTATGTGTGTGGATGTGTCTGTATGCATATGTGTGGACATGTATGTCTCTGTGTGGGTGTGTGTGTGTCCCTGTCAGAGAGAACAAGTTTGAGTGTCATTCCTCAGTCACCATCCACATTTCCTGTGATAGGGTGTCTCACTGACATGACACTTGCTAAGAAGACTAGGTTGCCTGGTCAGTGAGTCCCAGGGACTTGCCTCCTCCTCTCCCATGCTGGGATCACAAGCATGTGCCATCTTGCCAAACTTTTTTTGTTTTTGCATAGATTCTGTTGATTGAACTCAGGTCCTCATGCTGGCAAGGAAAACATTTACTAACTTATCCAGCTTCCAGCTAACTTGGGTAATTTCTATGACCAAGAGAATACTAGTAAACTTCCATAGGCATAGTTTGAGCTCTATAAAAAGAGATAAAATGAATCCTGAATTGGGGTATATGCAGCAGCCTTTGACATAAGACACTATGTTTGTCTTCACTTTGGGGTAATGTGACATAGTATAGCAGGAACAGGTGCTGTGTTAACAGAGATGTTTCAGCCTTGAATCTCCTGTTGATGAGCTTCTGTTCTTCCTATAAAATGGAGAAACCCATGGCCCCAATAGGCTACAGAGAGAATCAAATGTTATTACCATGGAGAAAGCTACTGGGACAGTGCCGGATGGCACTAGACCCCCAGTCATTGTTGTAGGCCTGGCCCTTGGTGGAGAAAGTCACAATGCATTATGCTGGTCAACATTGGTGCCCAGACTCCTAGAGGTCCCAAGAGGGAGAGTGACAGGTGTGGTGCTCACAGCCACTGCTTCCCACCATTCCAGCTCTTTCTTCTCATCCTTCTAGGTCCATGTTGTCAAAACATCATGCCTCATATCTGTGTCATGCTTAACTATAAACCCCATACTTCTGTGAAGCTCCACTTTTAAGTTTCATAATTTTTTCTTTCTAGATTGGATGCTGTATTTTTTCATTACTGTACATTTTCTAACTTAAGGTTTTCTATATCTACCCTTCAACTATGCTATTTCTAACTAGCTTTTAGATTGAAAATAGAATCCCCACTGTAGCAGACAGCTTCAGGTTCGCTGAGATGAACTTCCAGACCAGGCACAGTTATGGAGGAAGGGATATTATTTATTGAAGCTTACAGATCCAGGGGAAGTTCCATAATGGCAGAAGTAGCGGCCTGCTCTCACAAGGCCAGGCAGAGAGAGCAAAAGCCAACCAGCCACCACAGCACACAAAGCAAAACTACAGCCAAAAGGTCACAGAGCACACTTCAGGAACTCCTGCTAGACACATTTGCATATCTTTACAATGGACTCTCAAACCATCACCACACCTTAAGACCAGGACCCCCAGTGACCTTGCCTCTAGCAAGGTGATTGCAGATGCAAACTATAAGTAATAAACCACTGAATATATTGGGGGACATATATTCAAACTACCACATTCCGCCCCTGGCCCCCAATATATTTAGCTCCTGGCCCCCAATAGATTTATAACTATCACACATTGTAAATTGTACTCAGTCCAATTTCAAAGATTCTCACAGTCTTGATCAACTTAAGATAGTGAGTCCTGTAAAATCAAACAAGTTAAATACTTTCAACATGTAAAGGCACAGAGTAAACATTTTTAACTGTATAAGGCATAGCAAGGAGAAACTAAAACAATGCAAACTTAACCACCATCAGCCGTCATCAAACTTCTGCAGTTCAAGTTCAATATAACCAGAGACTAACAGTCTCCAGGTTTTCCAATTCCGCCCCTCCAGCTGGGCAGAGTCGCCAGAGAAAACTTTCATCCCATGCCAACACTGCACTCCATGGTAGCCCTTTTGCACAGTCCTGGTATATCCAAAACATCTTCAGGTCTCCATGCAAACCACGGTCCATCTTCCAAAAGGCTCTTCCAGCCTATTCCTCAGGGACTTCATGCCCTGCCTTCATGCTGCATCTCAGCAGCAGCTCCTGGAACCGTGTGCAACTCATGACCACTCCATGCATTTTTCATATTTCCAAAACTAATACCAGGTGTGCAGGACACAGCCATATTCTTAATCCAGGGACAAAATAAACCATAGCCTTGAAAAGCAGGTTCCTTCTCCAGTCAGCTCTTTCCAAGAATTTGCATTTTTAACAGTCTTTCCTCAGGCATCCTCTCCATTGTTTTAATGTAAATCAAGTCAGGCCACCTTCCTTCCACCTTCCTTAAGATTGCTAATGTGTTGACAATAGCAGCTCCAGTAACCTAAAACCAGTCTCAGTGCCTCTATAATTTTAACTTGCTTGAGGTTTTCCAACTTAAAATCTTAAAATCTCAGTCCGATATCTTTAGCCAAACACATCAGTCCATTACAAATTTAACCTTGATCAAACTTTCTGGGCCTGGATAGCGGAACGTAGCCATCCCTTATGCCAGTAGCCCAGTTCCAACAAAGTCCTCTGCAGTCTTTCCTTCCCCTTAGAAAACTCATAAGCCAAGCCTCAAAGTTCAATACAGTCTGCACTTAGCATTCTCAAACTCTCATCAGCATAGTCCATAAAACTTGGCTTACCACTCCAGAAGGCACCTTCAGTTGCAAACACCAAGTCCATGCCCATTCTTCCAAAACAAAGGTTCCAAAAGACAAATATCCACATGGTCAGATTCATCTCACCCCACACTCCTTGGTACCACTTTACTGTAGCAGACAGCTTCAGGTTTGCTGAGATGAACTTCCAGACCAGGCACAGTTATGGAGGAAGGGATATTATTTATTGAAGCTTACAGATCCAGGGGGAAGTTCCATAACGGCAGAAGTAACGGCCTGCTCTCACAAGGCCAGGCAGAGAGAGCAAAAGCCAACCAGCCACCACATCACACAAAGCAAAACTACAGCCAAAAGGTCACAGAGCACACTTCAGGAACTCCTGCTAGACACATTTGCATATCTTTACAATGGACTCTCAAACCATCACCACACCTTAAGACCAGGACCCCCAGTGACCTTGCCTCTAGCAAGGTGATTGCAGATGCAAACTATAAGTAATAAACCACTGAATATATTGGGGGACATATATTCAAACTACCACACCCACCCTTCAGAATAATGTAGACAAATAAGCATAAGTAATAGATA
The DNA here is from genome assembly GCA_036365145.1 of Orientallactaga sibirica. NCBI lineage: Eukaryota > Metazoa > Chordata > Mammalia > Rodentia > Dipodidae > Orientallactaga > Orientallactaga sibirica. The sequence goes on from JAEOAD010000020.1 coordinate 3,799,832, forward strand.
ATTCTGGTGGTTTGATTCAGATGTCCCCATAAACTGAATGCTATGTTCCCAGCTGATGGAGATTTGGGAATTAATACCTTCTGAAGGCAGCGTATTGTTGGGGGTGGGCTTGTGGGATTTATAGCCAATTTCCCCTTGCCAGTAATTGGCACACTGTCCTGCTGATGTTGTCTGCCTGATGTTGGCAAGGAGGTGATGTCCACCTTCTGCTCATGTCAGCGTTTTCCCCTGCCATCATGGAGCTTCCTCTTGAGTCTGTAAACCAAAGTAAACCTTTTTTCCCCACAAGCTGCTCTTGGTTGGGTGATTTCTGCCAGCAATGACAAACTAACTGCAACAGTAAAGTTGGTACCAAGAGTGGTGTCATTGTTGCTTGAAACCTGACTGTGTGGCTTTGGCCTTTTGGAGCTGATTTTCAAAAGGAATGTGGAAGGATTTGGAAACCTTGGCCTAAAAGACACCTTGCAGAGTTACAAGTACAGCTTGGTGGACTACTCTGGTCAGAGTTGAAAGACCTGAATGCAATAAGAACTATGGACTGTGTGGTTTGGCTTATAAGAGTGAGAAAGAGCTTTGCCTGGACTGGGCTAGAAGCAGTTTGCATGAGTGGCTTGCTGTTATGCCTGTGTCCTTAGAACTTGTGCAGGGTTGCTTTGTGTAGAAATGGACTCTTGTGAGCAGAGGGATATGACACAGAAATGAAATTTTTGGGCTGAAGTTTCTGTCTGTTCAGCTGAATTATATGAGATATTACAAACTTTCAGATTGGGCCAGCTGACCTGCATTGGGACAACAGGAAGAATGTAAACTTTTGAAGGTGCCTGAATGCTCAAGGAGTGTACTGTTCTTCAAAGTCTGCTTCCCCCATCCCCCCATTAACAAATTGGCACCCCACTGGTATTATGTAGCATAAGAAATGCAGGAAAAAGATGGACATTGAATTTGCAACACACTCTTTTGTTATGGAAATGTCCCTGGGCAGCATGAAGCAGGTTTGCTGGATTGCCTGCTTAGAGACCAGATGGAGCCATGTGGATGGACAATGGGTTGTAGAGGAGACCCATTGCAGATGCTGTGACCATGAGACAGGTACTAAGGAGAGCTGTTGGCTCCAGACAAAATTTTCCAGGACTGTTGTATGGCACAATGCAGGTCAGGCCCTAGCCAGACCGTATGCCAGAATAAACCAGGAAGTGGCTTCTGTGGACATTGCATCCTGCACAGGCCTGGCGTTACAACAGCTACAGTCCCATGCTTGCAAGAAACCTGCTGTGAGCTGATCTGCCTAGAGACCAGCTGTCATTGGTCACAAGAAGGGGACCACCCCATACAATGATTGGCCAGCCAAACCCTTTAAACCCCTACACTTCCTTGAATAAACGAGTTTGCAGCAGCTAGCCTGCTTCCACCTAACTCCTGGAGTCTGTGTCGTGACTCCATGCCTCTCACCCCCAACTTGGTGGAGACCCTGCAGTCCCTCCTGGGTTGGCCCTAGGGGGGCCCCAACATCTGGCGCCAGAACAGGGACCCTCTGCCTCCTCAGCATTGGCAAGATGCCCCATCTTGATCGTTGGTGAGTAGGCCCCTTGCTGTTCCATGTGCTGACAGCTGCCTGAGGGTGAGCAGGCAGCCCCCCTCCCTCCTTTTCCTTTTGTTCATCCTTTTCCCCTGTAGGAAGGCACACATCGCCTGTGTCAGCCCCTCCACTATTGGTTCATCCCAGGAAAATCACATAAGGGTCTGACCCACCCAATTTCAGAACCAAGGTGAGGCCTTTGGCTGAGATTCCCCGGAGACACTGTGTGGGCATACCGCCGTGGAGTAACGACCCAAGGAAGTCCCCCACTAAACACAAGACATGTGGGTCCTAAATATTCTATCTGTATATCTCAGCTGGCCCCGGCATTAGGAGTTGTGGTTTGCATGATTATCCTTTGGGCTATCATTTTTGATCTGGGTTATCATTTTCTCAGTCTCCTTGATTCAGGAGTGTCCCAGCTTATCCCCCCTCAAACACCACCATGCCGTAATGGGCAACCTCCCCACCATAAGAGGATACCACATTTGCAGGCTCTTAAGGCCCTCCTCCTGCAACGTGGCTTAAAAGTGAAACAAAAGGATCTCCATGGCTTTTGGGATGAAACTCTTGTTTTAGCCCCATGGATTAGTCCGGAGAACATCTGGGACACTTCCATTTGGTCCCGGGTTCTCTTCCTCTCAAAGAAAAGAAACACAAGGTTTACAAAGGGCTCACACCCCCTGCCATCCAAACAAACCAGGTTCTATTACAGGGAGCCATTTATCAATTGGAAGCACCAACCCCTCATGAACCACCATATATCTTATCCACCATTTCTCATTTGTAAACCTGTCCTACCCTAGTCTTTTTCAGGTTCTATAGCTGATTCTCACTCGCTGGGACTGTTTGCGTGCCACAGAGCCACCACACTTGGCCCTCCCATGCCTCCTAGGTGACAGCCACACCCCTCGGGTTTTCTCACTAGGATGGTGGGTAGTCAATGACGGCTAAGACCCCATGAGATGGGGCAACCTAAGACAGGCATCATCACATGTGATGATCCCTTGGGGCCTGGGGTCAACAATGGTTTGGCAAAAACCATGCCTCCCAGGGTCACCAATAATAAAAACAAAAAGAAGGATATGTATGGCACAATGCAGGTCGGGCCCTAGCCAGACTACATGCCAGAAGAAACCAGGAAGTGGCTTCTGTGGACATTGCATCCTGTGCAGGCCTGGTGTGTCAATAGCTATAGTCACATGTTCGCGAGAAACCTGCTGTGAGGTGGTCTGCCTGGAGACCAGCTGTCATTGGTCACAAGAAAGGGACCACCCCATACAATAATTGGCCAGCCAAACCCTTTAAAACCCCTACACTTCCTTGAATAAACAAGTTTGCAGCAGCTTGCCCTCTGCCTGCTTCCACCCAACTCCCAGAGTCTGTGTTGTGACTCCGCACCTCTCACCTCCAACTCGGCAGAGATCCTGCCATCCCTCCTGGGCTGGCCCTAGAAGGGACCCCAACATTGTGAGTAGCCTAGCTGGATGGGAGGAATTGGAACTCCAGAGACTTGTTGCTGATTAAAATTATTGCACTTGGAGACTTGTCAACAGCGAGAGTTGTTAGACTTAGAGCTACAGAGTTTGATATTTGTCCTGTGTAAGTCTTGGATTGCTTGAGTACTTCGTTGCTATGCCCAATGCCATCTTTTGCAGTGTGAGTGTTTATTCTGTGCCATTTTGGGTTTTTTTGGAGATATTTTGGTATTATGGCTCAGTTAAAAGATCTCAGAGTGTGGAAATGTTTGAACATCATTAGTATTGTTAACAGCTATGGGGACTTTTAAAGTTGTACTGAATGCATTGCATTTTACATCATGGATGGTGATCAGTTTTAGGGAGTCAGGTGGAATGTGGTGGTTTTATTCAGGTGTCTCCCATAAACAGGTGTTCTGAATGCTAGGTCCCCAGCTGATGGAGATTTGGGGAATTAACACCTCCTGGAGGCAGTGTATTGTTGGAGGCAGGCTTGTGAGTATTATAACCAGTGTCCCCTTGCCAGTGTTTGGCACACTCTCCTGTTGCTATTGTCCACCCGATGTTGGTGAGTGTTTGGCATTGCTAAAAATGGGCTGGGACTGTAAGGAGGCTGGCCTGAACTGTTGGACATGGCCAGGGACCTTGGGATGTGGGGTTGCATCTGGCCCTATCATCAGGAGTCCCTGGCAACAGTGACTGGCCTTCCCTATGTTGTAGGCTGTACACCCTGTCATCGCCCAGAGTGGGCAGAACTGGCAAGCCCCCCCCCCAGACCCCAAAAAGCTCTGACCACTCCATAAGTCAGACTTTGCCCCCCACAGTTCCTGACCTTGTGGCTAGCTGCCCAAGAGACCCTTATGTGGCTGAAGTCACATAGACTTTTCACCATCTCTCTCACCCCCACAGCTTTGAAGTCATAGCTTTCTGCCATTTCCCTTATCTCCCTCACAACTCCTCCCCCCACAGCTTTGAAGTTACTAGTTCTTCCACCACTTAGATAATAGCCCATAAACTATGCATCCGATTGCCATATAGTCTGTACGTGCCATCTCAACCTTCCCCAAGTGTTTATAAACCCATTCTCCTTTTGAATAAATGAGTGGTGTCCATCAGACGGTCTCCCAGGTGTTCATTGCCCATCATGTCGTCACACTGACCCACTGCTCCAGGACCCTTCTGCTTTCCCCCAACTCCTCCCTCCCTCACCCGGGATGTTGGTGGCCAATGATCCTGGGAAATGGTAAAAAGCCACAGGCAAGGAGGTAATGCCCACCCTTTGCTCATGTCAGTGTTTTCCCCTGCCATCATGGAGCTTCCCCTCTAGTCTGTAAGCCAAAATAAACCTTTCTTCCCACAAGCTCCTCTTGGTCACATGATTTCTGTTAGCAATGAGAACCTGACTGCAACAGTGAAGTACTTGTGATGGTCAAGGTGTTGTCAACTTGATCTGTTTAGTAATTCACAGACACCCCTTTTGGGTGGGTCTCTGAGGTTGTTTCCAGGAAGGATTAATTGAAGGAGGAAGTCCTACCACCATAGTAAGCCCTTCCCCCAGAGTGGGTGGCCCCTCTCCGAGGAGGACTTTATATAAAGAAGCTGTGGGTGAAAAGAGCCCCTTCCTTCCATTTGGCTGCCAGAACTGCTTGCTGCCTTCCAGCTTGGATTGAAGACCATCGTCAACTGAAGACCAATGTGGATTGAAGATCAGCGGCTCCTCAGGATGCCTCCAGGTCTTCAGTGCAGGATTGGGACTGCAGGCATATGACCACATGGACTGAGCAGCTACCGGGTTCCTTGATTCTCAGGCCTGCAACTGCTATCGGACTGCTGTAACCTAATCCAGTAAATTCTCTTTTAAATATAATTCATTCAATAGGTTCTGTTCCTCTAGAGAACCTTGACTAATACAATCATGAAACCCAAGTGTTTTCTGTGAGTTAGTGGCCTTAGCTCTAGTACCAGAGGTTTGGGACATATTTCATTACTTAGAGACCTCGTTTTTTTGTTTGTTTGTTTTGTTTGTTTTGTTTGCTTTTTTTTTCTAACTCAAATTGTATTCTGGAAAGGTGTATTATAGGATTCTGAGTGAAATATTACTGTACTGTCCTTAATCCTCTTCTGGGAATACAGGGATGATATTAACAATTCACTGGCCACCTGCCATTAAGTGGAGAGAGGCAGCATACACATTACATTTTTGTGAAGGGTTCCTCGTTTTGATAAGGGGCATTCAGAAGAGCTTGGAGGATGCAGACGCTCATTTATCTAGCTTCCTTGGCAATTGCTTGTGGATGAACAGGCAAGTCAAATGCTTGTAAAGGTCAGGATGAGGGTTAACAAATATATTTTTGAGGTTAGGGACATGAATAACCAGAAACTGTCAGAGGTTGAAGGGAAAAGAAAGGGGAAAAAAGAAATTCAGGACTATTTTCAGACAAGAGAAGAGAAAAAAAAAAATCAAACAAAGGAACATATGGGAGAGGAAGTAAGAGAGAATTAATGAGTTCTGGCATCCTGACCCTCCACTGCAGCAGGATCTAGGCAAACATTACCTGACTGACTGATCATTGTGCAAAGGCACAGAATATAAGGGCCAGCTCCAGGAAAGTCCATGGAGAGAAGCACGGTGTGATTAAGATGCAGCTGCTGTTAAGCCTAGACCTGGGGAAACAGGGAAAGTGAAAGGTGAGTCAACAGGAAGCACTGTGGGCAGTAGTATGGTGAGAAAGAAAGGTAGGAGTCAGAAGGTGGAACAGCTGCTTGAAACAAACTGTGCAGTTTTAGCATGCTGGGGCAAAGGTAAGCAGTGGCAAAAAGAGATGGAAATGAGGACCCATGGTGTCACCCCATGAGGCCCAGAAAGTCAGGCCCCGGGGGGTCTTAGATTTAAAGACTCCTGCATTCTAATGATACTTAAAGGGACACAAAAGAAAACTCTTGTGGCTGGAAGGGTATCTATGGGGGAAATGTGGATTATGTGTATGCTAAATCTTACACAAAATCATTCCACAGTGTCATTGCAAATTTACTTTACCCCTTTGCTAACTACTATTCTAAGACAAGGCCAACAATACCTCTGGTCTGAGCCAACCTCATTTCTAGCCTGGATCACTTAATAGCTTCTTAATTGGATTTCCTACTCTACCCATATTCTCTAAAGTCTATTTTTAATAGAGCAAGCCAGAATGATACATTTTAAACTGTATGTCAGATCTTATTTTTCTTCTGCATAAAACCTTGCAGTGACTTTCCATCTCAGTGAGAGTAAAATCACAAAGTTCCGAGGAGGGTTTGCAAAGCCTTTCATGATCTGCTCCTCCTGGTTCTGTTTCTTCTGTTGATTCTGCCTCCTGCAGTCCTTCCCTTGTCTGTGTTGCTCTGGTTAAACATCCCCCCACCACCATTCTTCACACATGCTGGGTGTGCTATCACCAGAGCTTCTCTGCACTGGCCCTTGCTTTTGCCTGGAATGTTCTTCCCCCAAATACCCATTCCCTCTGGGCTTTCTGTGATCAGACGTTTCTCTGAAGACTTGATTTCTCTCTCTTATTTTCCCTTTGTGAGCATCCCATTGTGATGACTTTTATGTAAGTAGCAGGTCAAAAGCTCTGTCACTAGGCAGTGTCTGAGGGTCAGCGCTAGCTCTACTTGATGTTTTCCACATGATGACCAAGAGTGGCCTGTCTGTGGAGACACAGCAAGGCTCACTTCAAAGCCTTTGCTCACATTTCCAGGGGCTATTTAACCTACTTTGTTCCAACTGCTTATGGCTTTTAATCTGAAGGACAAATTCCATAGAATTTTATTATTCTAAATCTCAAAACCCAAGAAGTGATGTGAAACATAGACACAGGCAATTTCAGCTCAGAGAGGAGGAAATACAGGTTGTGTATCTCCAAGCATAGTCTTGATTTAACATCTCCTATAACTGTGACATACAACATGCTAGACATTGTACTCCCTGTCTTAGGTTTTCCTTTCATGCAAAGATCAATCTCATGTATGCTTTGTATTCCTTCTAGAAACTTCTATCAACCCGTCCTATAATTTCAAGGTTTTTTTTTTTTTTTTTATGGGTGGAATTTGAACAAGCCTAAAGGCTGACTGGAAACTGACATCTTGTTACTTCACACTTCAGTGGCTGTTAAATTGATAGTTTCAAAGTAGGTATCAAACTACCCACTCGATCTACGTATTTTTTAAGGGAAAACAGATTATAGTTCATCTAAATCAATGTGACATATCTGTGACATGTGTCTCTTGATCGCTAACATACCCATTCCTTTTGACTACCTTTATTTTCCAGTGGTTATCTAAATCAAATGTGTCTTGTCATTTTGTGAAAATTGTTCCTCATCGTGCTTATATTCCTCTTAGTTTCCAGGCTTGCTATATTTATCCTCACAGACTGTATATCCTCACAGACTATATGGAATCTTGGCTTTGTCCCTTTGGAGAATTTCTCATTTTGGTGTGTGTATTTCCTTGTGTGTCCAGCTCCCAGCCATGCATCTCAGTGAGGGTAGCTGCTGCTCTGAGCTGCTCTGGACTCTTCTTTCATTCTTTCTTCACATATCAAAATCATTCTGTCATGAAAGGTCCTATGTCTCCACTGGCTGGCGGAGGTGGAACTGACTATTAGTTGGCACAGTAGTACCCTGTGATTTGATTTTGTAAAAATCTGTTCAAAAGTCTGAATGTGTGAAGGGAGGAAAAGAAGTGTTTGGTCCATTTAGCCAATGCAAGAACAGAAATGACCCAAGTGTAAAGAACTTCCCCAAACCTTTAGCTTTGCCAAGCTCTCTGATTTTAAATGTCTTTCAGGATCATCTATGTGTGTCTGAAAGAAGGAAAAAAGCAAAACAGAAAAAAAGCAAGAACAGAATTTGCAACTCTTTTAGTAATTTATCCAGAAGCACATATAAACATGGTGTTCTGTGCTCTCAGGAGCTTCTCTTTAGAGACAAAGTCAGCAGCACTGTCCACTATTTTACCACTGGTCAGGAAAATGAAGGCAATGAAGGTGTCCACAGTGTTCCCTTTCAATTAGCTGGGTCCTCATTGAGATGTTCAGCCTGTTCACATGGGCAGCAAATACTCCGTGTATCCTTATCCAGCCGTGATTACAGGATCATGTTCTGACTGGTGGTGGTGAAGCTCTGTAACCCTGGATAAAACAGTCTGATCTTCTACAGTTCACAGTGTGTCTGATGAAAGGCTTTTATTTATCTTAATTGTCACCTGAAAAGTAAAATCATCTGAAAAATAATATAAACATAGACAGCAGGCCTTCTAAAGAAGCACATTACACATGTCCAAAGGCATTTCTACACTGTCTAAGGCAGTTTTTGTTTTCCTGTGGCTTCTTGGCAGCATGTTTAAGTATGCATGAACTTTGTTCCTTCACCACCTGACAGCTCCCCATCCATCTTCTCTGTCACTGCACTTTACACTGTTATGTGCTGGAAGAAAGCACCAGATTGAATGATAGTTTCTTATATGATTTGAAATTTTTTAATTTTAATTTTTAAAATTATTTATTTATTTTTTGGAGAAAGAGGGAGGGGGAAAGAGAGAGAGAAGGGGAGAGAGAGAGAGAGAGAGAGAGAGAGAGAGAGAGAATGGGCTCACCAGGGCCTTTAGACACTGCAAATGAACTCCAAATGCATATGCCACCTTGTGCATCTGGCTTACATTGGTCCCAGGGAATCAAACCTTGGTCCTTTGGCTTTGCAGGTAAGTGCTTTAACTGCTAAGCCATCTCTCCAACCCTATTTTTTTTTAATTTTTCGTGTGTATTGTAACATATGTGTGTGGTGTATGCATGTGAGCTATGGTGACCAGATGCTCACCTGTGGTGGCTGGAGAAAATTTTCTGATGTCCCACCCCATTGCTTTTTTGATATTCTCATTTTGAGCTGGAGTCTCTTACTGACACTGGAATTTGTTGTTTTATCGTGAGCCATGGTGGTTCTTTGGTCTCTGCTCACCTTTGAGGAACTAAAGTTTTAGATACACGAGGTCATGACCGGCTGTTTCCATGAGATCTGGAAATTTGGACTCCAGGTGGTTTTAAGCCTTCTCAGGAAGCACACATAAATTATTGAGCCATCTCTTCAGCCTCTTAGGTATATTTCTTACCCCAGAACTTATAAATGCTTATTATTTAGGCAAAATTATATGCTTGAAAACATATAGCCCCATATTCTATAGAATATCTTACTCTCTAGAAAGTATCAGTAGTTTTCATGTGCCTTTCAAAATAATTCCAGCACCTCTGAATGGTTAAGAGTGTTATAAAAATCTTTCCCATTCGAAGAGTGATTAATTTAAAAATATTGTTCAATGGTGGCAATTTGGAATACTTAAAGAAAATAGTGTGAGCCATAAGCGGGGAGGGATAGGAAAGCTGCAAGATTTATGACTTTAGAGTTTGAAGCTTGCTCCAATTAAATCTTTATTTATTTTCATTGTTTTCAGTCCCAGGGCCTCATGAATGCTTGGAAGTATTCTACTACTGCTCCTTGATTGTCCCACCTCTTGCATACTGAATCCCTGCTAAGGTCTGAATGTGAAATGGTCACCAGAAGCATGTGCATTAGAACACTCAGCCTCCAGCTTCTAGTCATGTTTTTGGAAGGTTGTAGAATCTTTAGGAAATGGGTCCTAGCTGCAAGTGGGTTGCTGGTAAAGTTGTGTATCTTGATGGTTATAGCCCCATTATCCTTCTTCTGGCCCAAGCTCTTTCTGTTCTCTGACCCAAGAAGATATAGCAAACTACTCCACCAGCTCCCAGATGGAGCAGCTAACCACCATGCCTTCCTGGCCATCATGGATAGCCTTGTCTGGATTGTAAACCGAAATAATTTTCCCTCAAACAAGTGGCTTATATCAGGCATAATGGGAGAAATAATGAATCTAGACCCTAATGGGCTCAGTATTGGGCACTGCTCAGGGACAGTGCTGTTCTACAAAGTTCAGCTTGTTTAGGAGGTAGAGAGTTGAGAAGATGCAAAAGTAAACTTTTTATTCCATTTAAGTTGTTAATTTTGGGAAAGGGTATTTTGCCTGAATTACTAAAATAAAATGTACAATGTTTGAATAATAGAAAATTAGCTATGTTTATATGTTTATGTTTTGTGGATCTTAAGATCAATAAAGCAAAAATTTACTAAGAAAAAAGTTTTCCTTAGCTGGACATGGTGGCATATGCCTTTAATTCCAGCACTTGGGAGGCTGAGATAGGAAGATCTCTGTGAGTTCAAAGCCAGCCTAGGACTACAGAGTGAGTTCCAGGTCAGCCTGGGCTACAGTGAGACTCTATCTCAGGGGAAAAAAAGCTTTCCCTTAAGGAAGTTGGTATAAAGTATGGGTCCAAATTAAGGTCCAGAAACTAAGTTACACAATGAATGCTATACGATGACGATAATGGTGTGATACTCAAAATGGCTTGCTGAAACAGATTTTTGAGGAATTTGTCAGGTCTGACTTTGACAGAGAAGGCTAGCCTGTCTGTGCCTACTTCTTTACTTGTTTTAGACTCATGAGGATAACTTACTAAAGACTTATCCTCAGGCAAATTATTCTAAAGTAAATGAGATAGGATTGAATTTTGAGTAAAAGATATGAAATGGGATGTTCACTGAGTTAATTAGCAGTTACTCTAGAAACAGTATACTGTACCAAGAACATTGTTGCTTAAACATTAGTATATAACTCCTGTCTGCTATTCCAAATAATGACTTCTCAGACAGCCTTCCCTTTCAGACTTACTCTTGGTTTTTAGATGAGTCTCAGAAAAGCTTTTTCTGTGTGATTTATTTATTTATTTTTAAAATGCCTGTCTATTCATAGCTGGCAAAGAAGGGGGATTCAGGGAGATAGCACATTCTGTAATATGTTTTATAAACATCCCAGACAAGATTTAAACAATAGCCCATTGAAATAACAACTCTACGGATCCATCAAACTGAGCTAAGACATGCCTCAGCAACCTCTCTCCATCTCGAAACCAAGTTCTTGGACAAAGATCAGGGAAATGAAGAGTCTGCAGTCAGCACCCACCTGGGAACCTCTCTGAACTGAGGATGCTGGAAGAGACAGAGCAGACTGTGACAGAGGAATTGAATTTGATCTCTGCAATTACACAGAAGCATATGGTTTCTGCCCACAGGGAAAATCTGCTTCTCTGCCACACTAATGCATGCATGGAGGAGAAAGAGTTTGCTATCAAATGCATCTCCAAGGTTGGCATCTGTGATTAAGGATTTCTTCTTGCTCTGCATCTCTCCTCTATTAAAGAAATCACCAAAAGTTGTGAATGTCTTGGTTCGATAGTGGGAAACCCAGTGCTTGCTTTTAGCAGTTCATAACATACTTAGTAGAGTCAATGTCCTAATTTCATTCATCCTTTAATTTTGCTTTTAGGCAACTGAAATATTTAGAGGGCATTCTTAGAACTGAAGGTTAATAGAGAAGTCTCTGTGGTTGCCACTGGTGGCTATACATCTGTTTAAGTTGACCACAGATAAAGAAATTCTTAACTTCCAGTGAAGTTTCTTATAAGGCAGAGAGAGAGCGATATTGGTACTATGGGCTTGAGAGGGATTATGAGAGCTGTTGTAGCACTTCAGTGGGAAATGATTTCATGTACAGCTTAAGTGCTTAGTTGGTTTTCATAGTAAAATTTGCTTTCTCTCTTTTAAAATCTCAACAAGTTCATTTAAGACTTCTACCTCCACATGAACACAGCAGAGGAGATGGCATGTCTAGTGGTCCCATTTCCTACTGAACAGTTAGGCTGAGTTCCTAGCATTTGTATTGATCCCTTAATTAGCATAACACAAATGGCTCAGGTTTCTAAAATGCAATTGACTTAAACTTTGTATATGAATAGTAGATCATGGAACAATCATGGGGGGGGGGAGGGGCGGGTGGAAAGAGACCAAGAATTCTTTGCTATCATTTTATCATTTTCACCAGCACAAGGATGCTTGGCAGATGAACATGAGTCTGTGAGGTTTTATGGTTTTCAGAAAGGACTATATACAGCTCTGGCCTAGGAACTAGAGACCTTCAACAAGAAGTAAATGACTCTTTATGTCCTCTGATTATTTACTTGACTAGGGCATGTTCCAATGCTATGTTGAGAATAACATGGAGGTAGTTCTGGAATTCTCTTGAAAGATATTTGCAATATGTCTTAGTAGACTCTACCTTGCTTATTTCTTAATTTTCTCAACTAATTTATGAAGCTGCCTTTTAAAGATCCCAAGTTGACAATTTGTTTGTTAAAGTGAAGCATTAATACTAGTTGTGGTCCACGCTGACACTTAAGTTAGAAATTGGATCAAGTGAGCTAGGTAAGTCAGTACCCACACTGGTGGGAGCCAAAACTAGTCCTGAAATTATAATCATGAGACATGAATGAAGGACCAGCCATTGTTGCATTTACTATGATATTATAGAGAGTCAACTTCTAAATATCCCTCCTGCTACTGCAAGAAACAGCCTTCCAACACTTGTGCCTGTCTCAAACCTTACCCCACTGAGGCCACAGTGATCTTACTAATTTCTTTACATGGCCCCAAAATGCTTTCACTTTCTGGCGGCTTCTGTCATTTCCAGGCATATCTCCCTCTGGTCTCTAACCTGGCACTTGATAGTCCATCAATCTTGACATATTTGGAGTTTTCCCAACATGCCCTGCTGTGCCTTGTCCCTTTATTTTGAAACTCTGCCTGGAATCCTTTCACTTTTTCCTGGTGGCATTTGGCAAGTGCCTACCTGATTGTCAAGCTATAGCTCTTGTCTCATTCTCCATGGACCTTCTAGGCCCATGCAACTGCTGGATGTGTGTTTGCAAAATGAACAAGTAAATGAGTGAGAGTAAGGATATTGCTGTTGCTGCTCTTTACTTATAGATTCTATAGAATTCCCTAAGTCAAGGCTGCCCACGTAAATATTATGATAAACTTGTGATTTTTGAGTTGGATGTTTTAAGGATTGGAGGAAACTAGAAACTTACTAGATCAACTTTGACAAACTGATTTTCTCATTCTGCTTCTGAATGACTTTAAGACGGATTTCTTCATCCTTTCTAATATTCTAACAGCATCTAACCTTTCTGTTGCAGATAGTTCCACATTTCTGGGACTAACATCCAACCAAATATAGTTTTATTGGAGGAAGGGATTTATTTCAAGGTTACAGATTGAGGGGAAGTTCCATCAATGGTGGAAGAAGCTGTCTCCTATTCATAAATCCAAGCAGAGAGAGAAACCACCACCAGCCAGTAAAGACCAAAAGCAAGCAGGACCCTGAGGAGAGCTCAAACCATTCTGCATAACTTTGGGCTGAAATTCAGATCTGCCCCCAAACACAACTTTGGGCTGGCTCCTAGGATCCTCCCCCAGACATACCTCCTCTAGCCAGGCCAGGTACCTGGAGACCCAAGTTACTAGCTTTAATAAAATACTTGAGTCTATGGAGGACATACATTCAAACTATCGCACTTTCCAAAGTCAAAAATAATAAAAACTAAATGATTCAAGGTAGAAAGAACTCAGGAGAAGACAACGGACCATGTTGCTGTATGTTTGGTTGTGTGGGTGAGATCCATCTGTTTAATTCGGCTGTAAAATCTCTGGAGACTAGATCTTCAAGATTAATTCAAATGTACTATTTTATATTTTCTATGCAAAGCATATGTTCCCCAGTTTTTTTCTTCCTGAAGATAGTCAATGAAGCTTTCGCATTTTGCACCACAGACATAAAAATGCCACACAGCAGTGAAATGCCAGACATGCTGAAGAACATGGTAGAGGGAAGGAGAGAAAGGAGAGATAGGTTCATCTCTGCTAAGGGAAAATGCATTGGGATATACTGGCATTGAGTGTTGCTGAGGCTTGGGTTCCCACTTTCTCCTACTCTTCTCTGTGGAGGCTCCTAAGATAGTGTGGTATAGTGGCTGGTGTACAAGATGCAGCCACAAGGTCAAATTGCAATCTCCATTCTTCACACAGCTTTTGTGCATTAGGGGTTATCTGGGCAATGACATCTTTAGTTAGTGTTCTTTCTGAACACATTATATTTCCTGCATGAGGGCCCAGGCAAAGTTGTGGACTTCAGAACTTAGGATATCTGCTGCAAATTAATTTTGACATAACCTTACAAAAGCACTTGTGGAAGGAGTATGTGCAACCACTGTTTTTCTTGCGGTCTCTCAGTATATGAGCTCTCTCCTATTTGGAAAGTTGTCTGGGCTCTAGGCTTTCACTAAGGGGTAGGGATGTGGTAAGCTGGTGGGCCGCTGCTAAAGGTGAATGAGATAGGGACTGAGGCAAACTCAGAGAACAAGGAGATATCTCTCCTGTGGGTAGTGCCAAACCACACTACTCTTGAGGGGCCATCTTGGGCTCCTCCTTTGGGTAATGTACTCTCTCCAGGAAAGGGCAGGCAGTGTACAGATAATAACATGCTCCCATTTGACTCTTGAGCACTCAAACATGCATTCTCTGGGACTGTTTATGAAAGTATCACTCATGTTTTCCTAGATGGCTCCTTATATCTTATCTGTTATTGCTGGGCCCCAAATTTGTTTTTCTTCTTTTCCATCTACCCTGCAATTCATTTTGAACATTGTTCTGGTTTTTGTGCCTGGCATAATATCTTAACTGGGTTAAAAATTTTCAAAACAAAACTACAAAGAATTTTGGGTTTTGTACTGTATTCCTCTCCTAAGGCAGGAAAACAGAATTTAATAGTTGTTTGAACAGGCATATTAGTGGGAGAGAAATAATGCACTAATATTGCACAATAGTATTGCACATTAAAATTGTGTATTACTGTAAAAGTTCATGAGAATATATAAGTAACTACATGTAAACATACAGTCAAGGATAGTTTGGTTTAAATTTTGTTAAATTCAAATGATATGTAGCTATATCTCTAATTAGTGTATATACATATGTGTGTATACATAGATATATAATGTATTTCCTTAAATATAAAAAAATCATATTTTTATTCTGTATATGGTGTACCATGTTTCAGTTTTATTTTGCAGTAGACAATGCCAGGGGAGATATGGATTCAAAATCTTCAACATCTGGTAATGTAGAAAATGTCCCTTGCAGAGTCTAAGGCAATTTTAATTGGTAGACTAAACAAACCTAGTTTTAAAGAAGTCAAGCTTTGGAATATATGTGTCCTTTAGGAATACTTTTGTTACTCAAAAATGTGTGTTGAGTAAGGAAGAAATGTTTCTGATATGACGAAATTATTTTCCATTATTTTCTGTAGAGGGAAAATGTGTAGTTGCTTAGAAGAGAAAAATCCATGAATGCATTTCACAAATGTACAATCTGTACCTGTGAAATAAATCATTCTATTTAGCAAACTACCACCAAATATATGTCAATGTGTTAAAGTATGAAAACTAATGACTATTCATAGAAATTGAAAGAAAAATATTTTGAGTTAAAAATCTATAAGGAAGAGATTTCACACACTTTTATAAATGGCTTTGGAAATGAGTTATGTTCTTATGCACTTTCTTGCATTTATAAAATAATATGCCTATGAATCTTCTTTTGCCTGATAGAGTCAAGTAGCCTATGAATTTCCTTTCTTCTTTATTTCAACTATTCAGAAAACTGAGGCTCCCTTGTCCTGGTTGCTGTGATGGAGAGTTACAGGACAGCACCATGAAGTCATGACTCCCATCATGTTGGCAGCATATCAGAACCCATCTCCAGTGGATCCATGCTGTTCTGCCTTTGGAGACCTGAATACAGACTTTGGAAATATTTTTTTTTTTCCACAAAGCTAAGCAGCTGGTTTTGAACTGTACTATTTACACTGAAGCTGCTTTTCAAATGTAGCCTTCAGTCTTATAATAAGACCATGAAGAATCTTCAAGAAAGAAATCAAAGTTCCTTTTTTAATCTACAGATTAAAGAAAAGCAATACTTCTCTCTGGAAAGATTATCTGGTGGTTATCGAAAGCCAGACCTGAGAATATGATATTAGAATTACATGTTTCTGAAGAAAGCCACACCATTTGCAATGACAATGCATTGAGAAATCCAACCACATCCTTAATTGCTACATAAGACTGCTAGGTAAAGGAGACTACTATTATAATTATTGTTGATGAAATATCTTTGAATTATTAATACCCTGTCTTGACCAGCCATGTTTTACTCCATGCCTGGAAAGTAGATATAGTATCAAAAACAATTCTGATAATCTGCAGGAAATGAAGAATGCTATAGTACTATAATACTGATTTTTTTAAAGATACCATGTATAACCTTGTAGTGGTTTCATTGGAGACTGAACAACTCACTATTAAACAATGAATGGATTGAGAAAGACGTAAGAATAGAAAACAATAAATTTATCAAACTGAATGACAATGAAAACACAGCATACCAAAACTTACAGGACACAATGAAGGC
Organism: Orientallactaga sibirica; assembly: GCA_036365145.1. Classification (NCBI taxonomy): domain Eukaryota; kingdom Metazoa; phylum Chordata; class Mammalia; order Rodentia; family Dipodidae; genus Orientallactaga; species Orientallactaga sibirica. Next base: position 3,816,352 of record JAEOAD010000020.1, read on the forward strand.
AGTTCTAAGAGGAAAGTTTATAGCATTAAATGCCTACATTACAAAAACAGTGAGATCTCAAATAAGTATCTTAAACTTTCATTTGAAGGCACTGCAAAGTCAAGAACAGTCCAAACCCCAGAGTACCAGATGGGAAGAAATTATCAAGATTAAAGCAGAAATCAACAAACTGGAAATAAAGAAAACAATTTCAAAAATTGATTAAATGAAGACCTGGTTCTCTGAAAAAAAAAATAAACAAGGTTTATAACTGATCAAAAAGAGAGAAAAAGAGAAAGAGAAGACTCAAATCAATAAGATTAGAAATGAAAATGGAGACATCAAGTTTAATATCAATGAAATTAGAAGAATCATCAGGTCATAGTTCAAGAACTTGTATTCCATAAATTGGAAAACCTAGAAGAAATGGATGCACTCCTTTGCTCATATCATCTTCCCATACTAAATATAAAACAGATAGATGTCCTAAACAAACCCATTTCTTGTAACAAAGTTGAGAAAAGAATGAAAAAACTCTCAACAAAAAAGTTCAGGCCCAGATGGATTCACCACTACCAAACCTTCATTCAAGAACTAAAACCACTTCTTAAATTATTTTGCACAACTGAAAAAGAGGGAATACCCCCAAACTCCTTCTATGATGCCAGCATTACTCTAATATCTAAACCACACACAGACCCAACAAAAATAGAAAATATAGAAAATTAGAGACCAATATCCCTAATGCACTTAGACACAAAAATTCTTAATAAAGTACTCACAAACCAAATTCAAGAACACATCAAAAGCATAATCCACATTGATTAAATAGGCTTCATCCCAGAGATGCAGGAATGGTTCAATACTGAAAGCAATAAGTATAATTCATTTCATAAACTTAAGCACAAGAATCACATGATGATTTCAATAGATACAGAAAAGTCTTTGCCAAAATACAGCACTCCTTCATGATTAAAACACCAGAAAGCCTAGGGATGGAGGAAACATATCTCAACATAATAAAGGTTATTTGTAATGCACCGAAGGCTCAGGTCATATTAAATGGAGAAAAAACTTGAAGCATTCCCATTAAGGTCTGGAACAAGACATAGGTCCCCACTCTCACCATTGCTTTTCAACATAGTAGCTGAAGTTTTAGCTCAAGCAATAAGACAAGATAAATAAATAAAAGTGATACAAAAGCCTCTACCAAAAAACTTCTAAAGGTGATAAATTCTTTTAGAAAAGTGGCAGAGTACAAAAGGTATACAAAAATCCATAGCAGTCATATTACCAAAGATAAACACATGAAGAAAGAGATAAATGGCACTATCCTTTTTCAATAGCCACAAAATTAATTAAATACCTTGAAATATCACTAACCAAGGGTATAAAAGACCTGACAAAATAACAAAACAAAACAAAAACTACATATACCATAAACACATATAATCAAGGGAGAGATGGACCTATACAAAAAACTACCCCTATTTCTTCCTGAATTTGAGGAAGATACAAGAAGATGGAAATACCTCCCATGCTCATGGATTGGAAGAATTAATATTATGAAAATGACCATCCTTCCAAACTATTATACAGATTCAATGCAATTTGATGCAGTTCGAACAATACAATGCAATTTCAGCCACATCATTAACAAAGACAGAAGAAATAGTCTCAAAATTCTTGTGAAAGAACAGAAGGCCCCAAATAGCCAAAAATATTCTCAAAGAAATATGTCTTGAAGGAATCACTATGCCTGATTTCAAAATATATTTCAAAGCCATAGTAACTAAAACAGCAAGGCTCAAAAACAAGCATACAAACACAAATACACAAAACAAAACAAAACAAAAACAAAACAAACACACAGATCAATAGAATAGAATAGAAAACTCATTCCTAAGTCCAAGCAACTACAGCTTTCTCATCTTTGACAAAGGAGCTAAAAGTACATAGTCCAGAAAAGACAGCATCTTCAAATGATGCTGGAGAAATTGGATAATCATATGTAGAAGAATGAAATTAGATCCACTTCTCTCACCCTGAACAAAAGTCAATACCAGGGCTGGAGAGATGGCTTAGCAGTTAAGGCACCTGCCTCCTAAGCCTAAGAACACTCTATGATGTAGGCATAGGGAAAGACTTCCCAAATAAGACTCCAATATCCCAAGAAATTAGACTAGCACTCAACCACTGGGACCTCATGAAACTGAAAAGTTACTGTACAGACAAGCAAACCATCAACAGAGTCAATAGATATCCCACAGAATTGGAGAAAATCTTCACCAGCTATTCCTCCAACAAAAGTCTACTATCTAGAATTTACAAAGATCTCAAAAAAAACTGAACAATAAAACAACCAAACAACTCAATTGAAAAATGGGGTAGAGAATTGAACAGAGAATTCTCAAAGGAAGAAATACAAATGGTCATTAAATCCTTAAGGAGATATCCAACAACTTTAGTCATCAGAGAAATGCAAATAAAAATGACTGAGATTTCATTTCACTCTATTTAGGATGGCATACATCAAAAAAAATCAAATGACAACAAATGCTGGTGAGGATGTGGGGAAAGAGAAACCCTTACCCACTGCTGGTTGGAGTGCAAACAGGTACAACCTCTATGGAAATCAGTATGGAGACTGCTGAAAAATATGAAACTAGATCTACCATTTTACCCAGTTATGCCACTCCTGGGCATACATCTTAAGGAATACACTGTTTACAACAGAGATACTTGCTCATCCATCTTTGTTACAACTCTAGACACAATAGCTGGAAACTGGAATCAGTCCAGATGCCCATCAACTGATGAATGAATAATGACAATGTGGTACATATAGACAATAGAATTCTACTTATTGGTAAGGAAAAATGAAATGATGAAAGTTGCAGGAAAATGGATGGTGTTGGAGAAAATAACTCAAACAAATTCACACAGACTCAGAAAGACAAATGCTACATGTACTCTCTCATATGAGGTTCCTAACAGGCATCAAGTACAGATGCATGCAAATGGCTGTTAATACCAGGAATATGGGTATAAAACTAGAGTGAGACCAGGAAAGAGAAGAAATGGGGTGGGAAGAGAAGATGGGTTTCACCAAAGGTTGAGGGAGAGCCAGAATGCCTTAAATTGGAGGGAGTTGGGGGATGGGTATGTATTTACACAAAAATTAAGAGAGCATTAATAATCAGTTCCATTGAAACCTTCATTCTGACTAGAATTCTGCAAGATATAACTGATAAAGGGGAGAGGTGACAGTCTAGACAGAAGGTGGAAAAAGCTTAACCTTACAACAATGGACTCTGACTGATAAAATCAAGATCCAGAATTGAATTATCCTCCCACAGTGAGCTGATGGCCAGGGATACCCATGAAGTCCCTAAAATAATATAGGCCATTGCCAAACCACTTAGTTATCTGCCAGTGCTAAAAGATAACACCCTATTGCTGAAGACACCACAAGCTGTGGTCACACAACATCAGAATACCATCCTGGAACTGAAAGGGAACTCCCTCCTGACTAACCCTCATAATGCTGGAAAGCCATATTGAAGCTGATGGAGGACAATAATCACTGACAAGATCAATAAGCAGGGAGCCCTGTAGACTAAAAATCAACCAGTTGGATAAGAATTGCACACCTATGCAATAGTGGCCTGAAGCCTGTACAGGTAATCAACTGTTCTCTGATTGTACTGAGGCCTACTCAGTGGGAGGGAACTCATATCTAGTACTGGAAAACAAGTCAGAATCCTGTGTCAGGAAAGATTAGACTGGCACACCAAAAATCTCCTAAATAACTTTGCATGCCCCCTTTAATCCAAGCTGCTATCATGCACAGTTGGAAAATATGTTTAATTTTAATAAGTAAGAGAAAATGGAGGAGCACCTAGATCCATGGATAAGATAAGAAGATAGCCAACTGACTACCATGAGACTTGCCACCTTTACCACATCCATCAGGGCCTAGTAGAAATTACAGAGGAAGTGATGTCAGGAATACTGCTCTTGCTGCTAGCCTGACAACCAGCCCCAGGATGATGCTGACAGACATGAAGATTAATTAAAACCTATGAAAGCAGAAATCCAGAGTCTACAAAGAACTGAACACTAAATCAGACTGCCAATAGTCTTGCCCTGGTGCAGGTAACATTGATGAAGATGGGGTGGAAAGATTGTAAAAGCCATAGAATGAGTAAGAATAGCCTGAGGCATAGTCCCCAGTATAGGGACTGACTGCAGCCTTCATGACCCCACAGTGATTACCATAACCCCCCTGAGAAGGTAACATGAGTTGGGGTGAGGAGATAAAATTTATAAGCTGTTAATATAGATATAAAATAAAAATTTTAAAAAGAAACCAGTACCATCAGTGTATAAAAGCCAGTGCCATAAGTGTATAGAAACCAATACTATCAGTGTATAATCTCCATCTCATTGCCCCCAGTTCTGCCCATATGTCAATGTAAATGGCTTAGTGAACTCCTCTACTGCTCTGCTGATTGACACCTGACTCTCTAAGTTGCTCCTGGTAAGGTGGGATGGGTTTAGACCATGAGATCTAGTTTCTCCTCAGAACTTGATTGAGGTTTTCTGTTCCTAGCTATTTTAAGATTGCAGTGGAAAGTAGTTTGATTGTACAGCAGGGAAAAAAAGCATAATGTCTATGAAATAAGAATAACCCTTAAAACCATTGGTAACTCATCTCATGTCATTTTAAAATTAAGAAATCTGCAAACATATAACATGACTCATTCAATTAATATAATACAGATAGTTCTTATTTATGACAGTAGGACTTAGAACTTTTCACCTTTAAAAAAATATTTTCTTAAATATATATTTTATTTAGATTGGCTGGTTAAGATGGCAGCGTAGGAACCATGCCAAAACAACCTAGGGGAGAAAAAGGAAAAAAAAAACAGCAAAATACATTCTTCTACTAAAAAGTAAGGTGTTTAGTAAATTATCAACCACAGAAGAGAAGTAAGAGAGATCCAGTCCATCTAGAGCCCACAGAAACAGTCAGAAGCAGCTCCAGTAGCGGTGGTGAGCTCCACACTGCTGCAGCTAGCAGCCTCAGCCTGAGCCACGGGGGAGGGGGAACAGGTGAGGGGATTTCCACTCACACTGGCCTCCTCACAAACTCAAGAAATGTGAAAGGAGGACAGCAGAGACCAATGGAGCAACTTGTGAGGAAGAAGATTGTGAGGATCAGCAGGTGGACTTCAGCCTCCATCCACAGCCTCCCCTCACCCACCACCAGCACAATCGCCAGCAAGCACCAGAGTCCTGGGGAAGGGAGCCCACCTACACAGCACCCTGAATGATCAGAGCAGTGACTGACAGACCCAGCCAGCCTACCTGAGCCCACAGCACAGCAAAGAGGGATCCAAGTGGCCATGCAGCATAGCTGAGACCAAAGCCATCTCAAAAGGTAACTGGGATTACACCAGGTCAGTACCCACCAAATAAGCCTTGCTTGCCTTGGAAGGGCTAATTTCACCATCCTTGTTAGGGTAAATCATATGTTAAATCTTATAGATGGTAGGGTTTCGTGGTCCTGCCCCCAAGCAGAGATACAGCCCAACATGCCATTGCCTCTGCAGTAGCCTCTCTAAGCCTCTTGCGTATCCTTGGTCCCACTCTGTGGCCCCGCCCCTGAGAAAGGACCAAGGCCAGCAGGCCAGTGTCCCTGCCCTAGCCTTCCTGAGACCCATGTGCATGATCACCTGTACCACAGCTGACTCCTCCCACCCAGGAATGGGGACCCAGACCAGCAGGCCTGTGTCCCTGCCCTATCCATTCTTAGGCCTGTGAACATGATTACTGGTACCTGCCACCAACTCCTCCCACCCACAAACGGGGACCCAGGCCAGCAGACCACTGTCCCTGCCCTAGCCTTTCTGAGCCCTGCACACACTCGTCATTGACCCCCCCCATTCCTAAACAGGCACCCAGGCTCCCATCCCAGCCTCTCCTAAATCTTCAGGCAATCAACCTTAAACTCACTGCTGCCTCTCCACCATAGGCCAGCAGGCTAGCGTCCCACGCCCTAGGCTTTCTGTACCATTGTGATGGGCAGACCACAGCAAAAAGGAATAGCATGAAAAATCAGATACAAGAAAATTCAGCTAGAATGTCCAGTCCCACAATGGATGTCTCTAATGAAAACATAGAAGAGACAATAGGATCAGAACCCCAAAATGAAGAGACAAGCTATGCAACCCTAGCCAAGCAAATAGCAGAACTTGAAGAAACTCAACAAAGAGCCCATAATGGTATGAATGGTGTCCTTGATAGATTAGACCTAATAGAAAAAGAACCAGGAAGGATTCCAAAGACAGTTAAATGATCTGAAAGAGAGCAAAAAAAGAAAAAAGAGTACCTCAACAACCAACTGGCTAAGCTCAATGGAGACAATAAAAAATGCAGGGATGAGTTCCAAGAAGCAGTAAGAAAATCAGAAAATGAGGTGAAAAGAGGACTCGACAGAGGGATGGAAACTATACATTAAAAAGCAGTAGAAAATATGAACCAAACTTGTACAACCCAAAACTCTATAGAAGCTCTCAAGAATAGTCAGCCAAGTGGAGGATAGAAACTCAGAACTGGAAGACAAAACAAAAGAAACAGTTTGTGAGTCAAAAAGTTTCAATAAGTTCAAAAATGTCTGTGAATAGAACATGAAGAAAATGTGGGATACACTGAAGTGCTCGAACATTTGAATAATGGGTATACCAGAAGGGGAAGAAATACAGACCAGAAATATGGAAAACCTATTCAAAAAAATTATCGAAGAAAACTTTCCCACCATCTCAAAAGAAAGTCCCATCAAGACAAAAGAAGCTAGCAGAACTCCAAACAGACTGGACCAAAGGAGAAATTCTCCAAGACATATCATTAAGACTCTAAACATCAAACACAAGTCCTAAAAGCAGTTAGGGAGAATCAATAGATTACCTATAAAGGAAACCCTATCAGAATTACTTTAGACTTCTCAATGGAAACCCTAAAAGCCAGAAGAGCCTGGAATGGAATGCTGAAAACTCTACAACCCTATGGCTTCCAACCCAAACTACTCTATCCATCAAAAGTATCCTTCATAATAGATAGTAAAAGAAAAACTTTCCACAATAAGAGTCAGCTATACAACTATATGAACACAAAGCCAAACCTTCAGAAAGCACTTCAGGGAATCCTATACACAGAAGGAGCAAATAACCAACCACAAGTGCCTCTAAGAAGTAGAACACAATAACAAAACCACAAAAAGGCACAAAGACTACAAAGACCAAGGAAACAACAAAACACATAAACCACCACAATATAGCAGGTATTAAATCAAACCTCACAGTTATTACCCTAAATAGTAGTGGCCTTAATTCACCCATTAAGAGGGCCTTAATTCACCCATTAAGAGACATAAGCGAATAGGGGGGATCAGAAAATTAGACCCCTCAATCTGCTATCTTCAAGAAACCTACCTCACCACTAATGTCAGACACCTCTTCAGGGTGAAAGGATGGAAAATGATATTTCAAGCAAATGGAAACAAGAAACAAGAAGGTGTAGCTATACTTATATCAGATAAAATAGACTTCAAACCAAAAGTAATCAAAAAAGACAAAGAAGGCCACTTCTTGCTCATCAAGGGAACAATCCAACAAGAGGATATCACAAGCATCAATCTTTATGCACCAAACACAGGCACACCACAATTCATAAAACAAAATCTACTGGACATCCAAACAGAAATAACCACTTAACACCATTATAGTTGGGGACTTCAATATTCCACTACCAGCAATAGACAGATCATCCAAACAGAAAATTAAGAGGGAAGTAAGAGAGCTCAACAACACCATACATCATTTGGACCAAATGGACATGTATAGAACAGTCTACCCCAAAAGCACAGATTACACATTCTTCTCAGCTGCCCATGGAACCCTCTCTAAAATAGATCACATTCTGGGTCATAAAGCCTGTTTCCATATATTTAGGAGGATCGACATAATTTCCTGCATGATGTCAGGTCACAGTGCTATATTTCTAGAAATTAACAACAAAAGTTGTGCCTGGAACCCAACCAGCTCCTGGAAACTGAACAACACACTCTTAAATAATCAATGGGTAGTGGAAGAAATAAAAAATGAAATTGCAAAATTTCTGGAAATGAATGACAATGAGAATACATCATACCAAAACTTATGGGACACAATGAAGGTGGTCCTCAGGGGAAAATTCATTGCACTAAATGCCTTCATAACAAAGAGAGATACCAAATTAACAACCTAACCATCAATGTAAAGGCATTGGAAAAACAAGAGGTATCCAACCCAAAAAGCTCCAGATGGAAAGAAATAATTAAGATCAGAGCAGAAATTAATGAATTGGAAACTAAGAAGACAATTAAGAGAATTGATCAAAGAGCTGGTTCTTTGAAAAAAAATAAACAAAATTGACAAACCCCTGCCAATTTGATCAAGTGGAGGAAAGAGACAACTCAAATTAACAAAATTAGAAATGAAAAGGGAGAGATCACAACAGACATAAGTGAAATTGGGTGAATCATCAGGGCTTACTTCAAAAACCTCTACTCCACAAAACTGGATAATATGGAGGAAATGGATGAATTCCTGGAGACATACCACCAACCAAAGCTAAACTCAGAGGAGATTAATCTCCTAAACAAACGTATCAAAACCACTGAGATTGAAAGGTTAATCAGAAACCTCCCTAAAAAGAAGAGTCCAGGACCAGATAGCTTCTCAGCAGAATTCTATCAGACCTTCATGGAAAAGCTGAAACCAATTTTTCTCAAATTGTGCCACACAATCGGAGAACAGGGACAGCTCCCAAACTCCTTCTATGAAGCTAGTATTGCCCTAATATCAAAACCAGGCAGAGATGCCACAAGAAAAGAAAACTACAGGCCTATTTCCCTGATGAATTTAGATGCAAAGATCCTGAGCAAAATCCTCACAAACCGAATTCAACAACACATCAAAAGGATTATCCATCTGGATCAAGTAGGCTTCATCCCAGGAACACAAGGATGGTTCAACATAAGGAAATCTGTCAATGTAATAAACCACATAAATAAGCTTAGACACAAAAACCACATGATCATTTCCATAGATGCAGAAAAGTCCTTTGGCAAAATATGACATCATTTCATGATTGAAACATTGGAGAGACTAAGCATGGATGGTCTATATCTCAACATAAGAAAGGCTATATATATAAAGATCCTAAAGCCCAAATAATACTTACAGGGGAGAGGCTGAAGGAATTCCAGTTGAGATCAGGAACAAGACTCGGGTGTCCACTCTCACCTCTGCTCTTCAACATAGTACCAGAAGTACTAGCTCAAGCAATGAGACAGGAGAAAGAAATAAAAGGGATACAAATTGGAAAGGAAGAAGTAAAGTTAGCCCTATTTGCAGATGACATGATTCTAGACATAAGTGACCCAGGAACCTCCATCTCTAAACTCTTGAAAGTGATTAACTCCTTCAGTAAAGTAGCAGGATACAAAGTCAATGCACAAAATTAGTAGCCTTTCTATACGGAAAAGACAAAGATACAGAGATAGAAGTGTGGTAGTTTGAATATATGTCCCCCAATATATTCAGTGTTTTATTAGTTATAGCTTGCATCTGCAATCACCTTGCTAGAGGCAATGTCACTGGGGGCCAGTCTTAAGGTGTGGTGGTGGGTTTGAGATTCCATTGTAAAGATATGCAAAGTGTGCCTAATAGGAGTTCCTGAAGCTTGCTGTGGCTTGGCTGTAGTTTTGCTCTGTGTGCTGGGTGCCTGGTTGGATTTTTTCTCTCTCTTGCCTGGTCCTGTGAAAGCAGTCTGCTTCTTCTGCCATTATGGAACTTCCCCTGGATCTATAAGCTTCAATAAATATCCCTTCCTCCATAACTGTGCCTGGTCTGGGAGTTCATCTCAGCAAACCTGAAGCTGTCTGCTACAAGAAGTAAGAAACATTGTCCCATTTTCAATAGCATAAAAAAATAAAATAAAATACCTTGGAATAACATTAATCAAGGAGGTGAAAGACCTTTACAATGAAAACATAAAAACACTCAAGAATGAAATTGAGTAAGCCTTAAGAAAATGGAAAGATCTCCCATGCTCCTGGATAGGGAGAATTAACATTGTGAAAATGGCAATATACATATTTAATGCAATACCAATAAAAATCCCAGTATCTTTCTTCACAGAGATAGAAAAAAATGATCTCAAAATTCATACGGAATGGCAGAAGGCCTCGGATATCCAAGCATATCCTCTGGAAAAGAAATATCTCTGGAGGTATCACCATACCTGGTCTTAAGCTATATTACAAAGCCATAGTAATAAAAACAACATGGTACTGGCATAAAAACAGGATTATAGACCAATGGAACAGAATTGAGGATCTGGACTTTGGGTCAAGTAACTACAGCTACTTGATATTTGACAAAGGCCCCAACAGTGTAGACTGGGAAAAAAAACAGCATCTTTAACAAATGGTGCTGGACAAAGTGGAAAACCATATGCAGGAAAAGAAACTCGCTCCACACATTTCGCCATGCAAACATCAAGTCCAAATGGATCAAAGGCCTCAACATAAGAACAGAAATACTGCAACTACTGGAAGAAAAACTAGGAAGCACTTTCCATGATATAGGAGTGGGAAAAGACTTCCTGAACAAAACACCAGTAGCTCAGGAAATTAAACAATTACTCAAACATTGGGATTTCAGGAAGCTGAAAAGCTTTTTCACCAACAAACATACAACAAGCAGAGCCAATAGATTACCCACAGAAAGAAAGACAGATACACATTTAATTTCTAAAAATCTACAAAGAACTCAAAAACCTAAGCAATAAAAAGTCAAACAACCCACTTACAAAATGGGGCAGAGAACTGCACAGGGAGTTCTCAGAGGAAGAAATACAAATGGCAAACACACAATTAAGAAAATGTTCAATATCCGAATCATCAAGGAAATGCAAATTAAAACAACTATGAGATTATACCTTACCCCAATAAGGATAGAAAACATTAAAAAGTCTTATGACTGTTGGTGGTAATGTAAACTAGTACAACCACTATGGAAAGCAATATGGAGACTCCTAAAAAGGCTGACTGTAGAGGTACCAGCAGACCCAGTTATTCCCCTACTGGGCATTTACCCTAAAAGCTCCAAGCCTCAGATCAGAGATATTTGCTCAACCATGTTTATAGCTGTTCAATTCATAATAGCTAAGAGTTGGAACCAACTCTAATGATGTCCATCATTAGACAGCATTAGATGAATGGATAACTAAGATGTGGTATATCTACACAATGGAATTCTACACAACAATAAGGAAAAATGACACAAAGCAATTTGAAGAAAAATGGTCAAACTTGGAACAGATCATTCTTAGCAAACTCACCTAAGTGCAGAAAGATAAGTATTGTACGGTCTCACTCATCTGTGACTCCTAATTTGTATTTTCCCAAGATGCTGACACACCTACTAAATATCTTAAGGACTGGACAATAGTGATGGTTGGGTCACAGGGCAGGGAAAGTGGGGCGGGGGGCAAAAAAACTGGACCCAAATGGAAATAGTATCATAAAATCCTATATCCTGAAGGACATACTAAAAGGTCGAACCTGCATCAGGTGCTTGGAAAGAACACCTGAATCACTGGGGCCTGGAGATTTGAAGACTAAACTTGTTTCTCTCTCCACCCCCTTTATCTCTCTTCTCTCCTTCTCTTTCTCAGTGCACAGAACTATAAAGTAGCAGCATGGAACCACAATACCTATTGATCAGTGAGGAAAGGTTTCCCAAAAAGAAGAAACATATCTTTCAAAATGATGACTCCTACTGCTGTAGACACCATATGCTGTCCAACATGGAGAGACCTGGCTGGGATCTGGGAAGAGAGTCAGTCCCCAGAAAAGTGCCAGAAAGTACTAAATAAGTGAGTAAAATGGACAACATCTGTCTAACACCTGGTCTAAGTTACTCAGCAGCAAACAACCTGATGATGATGCTCAAAATAATAATGGCACACAGCCAGTGGGTTACCAACTGCTCTTGCACTAATGGATCCACTCAGTGGAATGGAACCCATACCTGGAAAGAAAATATCCAAAAATGAGCCTACCCTCAATATGGAAAAGTGGAATACAAGAGGGCCTACACCTATTAAGAAAATAGCCCATTGCACTGACCTCACTCTCTTGGAGAATCGGCTTCTTTCTTTCAGGGAATCAGCCCATTGCACCTCAACAGGGCACCAGATGAAGCCATTGAGTTATAGGGGAAATGAGCAAGAGTACTGCTTTATTGGGAACCTGGTACCAGCACAAGGGCGAAGGAGATAGACACAAATAACTCTCAACCCCTACCAAATCAGATATCCAGAGACTCAGAGACTCACAAAACCTCAACACTGAAATAGACCTAAAATGAACCCAACATGGCTCAGGGAAATTCACAGAAGAGGGGGCGGAAAGATTGTTAGAGCCATGAGTTGGGTCATTATACACAGAGTTATTGCCTCTCCTGCATAACTTATGGCTATCCATATAAGGCAAGACCCACATTACCCATGGGGGTAGGGCAGGAGAAGGCTAACAATGGTACTATCATGGCTGTATATATACTATATACATAACTAATAATATATATATATATATGTGTGTGTGTGTGTGTATAATTTATTTATTTTTAATTTATTTTTTATTTTTATTGACAACTTCTTTAATTGTAGACAATATCCCATGTTATTTCCCTCCTTCCCCCCACTTTCCCCTTTGAAACTTCACTCTCCATCAAATCCCCTCCCCCTCTCAATCAGTCTCTTTTTTCAGTTTGATGTCATGATCTATTCCTCCTAATATGATGGTCTTATGTATGTAGTGTCAGGTACTGTGAGGTCATGATATCCAGGCCACTTTGTGTCTGGAGGAGCATGATGTAAGGAGTCCTACTCTTCCTTTGGCTCTTACATTCTTTCCGCCCCCTCTTCCACAATGGATCCTGAGCCTTGGAAAGTAGGTTTGAGATGTTTCAGTGCTGAGCACTCCTCTGTCACTCCTTCTCAGCAACGTGGTGCCTTCTGAATCATCCCAAGGTTGCCACCATCTGAAAAGAGAAGCTTCTCTAACCAAAAGTGAGAGTAGCATTAATATATGGGTGTGGACATTAAGAGGAGTGCTTACTGGGCAGTTTGGTGAGCATAGTATATACATTTAGCAAGACTCCAGAAGACATTACACCCTTAGGGCTCATGACTACCCCTGTTGTACGTTTTCAGTATCAGGGATGTGTTCCCTCCCATGGAGCAGGCCTCCAGTCCAATTAGAGAACAGTTGGTTTCCCCCATAACAGACATGCCACTATTGCACCCATTGGCTCATTTGGCCTGGCTGGCCAAATTTAAAGCTTGCAGTGTTCACTATTGAGTACCTTCACTGGTGTTTTCTCTCTCCCATTGACCTGTATGCAGGGTAGCTTTTTCCAACTTTCTGTCAGCTGGTTTACATGGAGGAGGCTTTCAGCTCAGCTCCAGCAGGATTTCTCTGTGAACTTGCCACCCAAGTATGTGGAGTCTTCAGCAATAGGGTATTACCATCTATTCCTGGTGGAAAACCAAGGGCCTTGGCAATGGCCTATAATGTTTTGGGGGTATCTATGATCTCCCTGGCCAACAACTCAGTGGAAGGTATCCCATCCCTGGCACTGAAAATTTTCTAGTAACAATCTATGGCTTCTGAGTGTTCCATTGTCCAGAAAAGTAGGCTTCCATATGACTTTTTTATGTCCTCTTAGATTTTGATTAGTCCTCCCTCCACCGTTCCTTTAATCAATCTCTTCCCCTGACCTCACTTAGGCCTTTTCACCCCCATTAATCTGTTCTTCTACTTACATATATACAATACCATCCTATTAAGTCCCTCCTCCCTCCCTTTCTATTCCCTTTATATCCCCTTTCTAGTTTACTGGCTTCTGCTACTGAGTTTTATTTTTACTCACTTAGAAGTCCAATCATTTGTAGCTAGGATCCACATATAAGACAGAACATGTGACCTATGGCTTTCTGGGTCTGGGTTACCTCACTAAGTATAAGCCTTTCCAGATCCATCCATTTTCCAGCAAATTTCATAACTTTATTTTTCTTTACCACTGAGTAGAACTCCATTGTGTAAATGTGCTATATCATCATTATCCACTCATCAGTTGAGGGACATCTAGGTTGGTTCCATTTCCTAGCTATTGTGAATAGAGCAGCAATAAACATGGATAAGCAAGTATCTCTAAGGTAGTGAGATGAGTCCTTAGGATATATGCCTAGGAGTGGTATAGGTGGGTCATACAGTAGATCTATATTTAGCTATCTCTGGAACCTCCACACTGATTTCCACAATGGCTAGACCAGATTGCATTCCCCCCAACAGTGTATAAGGGTTCCTCCTTTCCCGCATCCTCACCAGCATTTATAGTCATTTGTTTTCATGATGGTAGCCAATCTGACAGGAGTGAGATGGAATCTCAAGGTAGTTTTAAACTGCATTTCCCTGATGACTAGGGATGTAGAACTTTTTAAAAAATGTTTATATGCCATCTGTATTTCTTCTTCTGAGAACTCTCTATTTAGTTCCATAGCCTATTTTTTAATTGGGTTGTTTGATTTCATATTATTTATTTTTTTGAGTTCTTTGTATATCCTAGATATTAACCCTCTGTCAGATGCATAGCAGGCAAAGATTTTCTCCCATCCTGTAGGTTGGCTCTTTGCTCTATTCACAGTGTCCTTAGCTGTACAAAAGCTTTGTAATTTCATGAGGTCCCAGTGGTTGATCTGTGGTTTTATTTCCTGAGTAATTGGGTTTATATTCAGAAAGTCTTTGCCAAGACCAATATGTTGAAGGGTTTTCTTTACTTTTTCCTGTAGCAGTTTCAGAGTTTCAGGTATGATTTGATCCATTTGGACTTGATTCTTGTGCATGGAGAGAGAAAAGGATCTATTTTCATCTTTCTACAGATGCATATCCAGTTTTCCCAGCACCATTTGCTGAAGAGGCTGTCTTTTCTCCAATGAGCATTATTGGCATTTTTGTCAAAGATCGGGTGGCTATAGCTACCTGGATTTACATCAGGGTCATTTATTCTGTTCCATTGATCTACATGTCAGTTTTGTGTCAGTACCATGCTGTTTTTGTTATGATGGCTCTGTAATATATGTTAAAATCAGATACCACCAGCCTTATTTTTGTTACTCAAAGTTATTTTAGATATCCGAGGTTTATTGTGCTTCCAAATGAATTCTTTGATTTTTTTTTTCTATTTCTGTGGAGAATGCTGTTGGAATTTTGATGGGGATTGCATTAAATGTGTATATTGCTTTTGGGAGGATTGCCATTTTCACAATATTGATTCTTTGGATTCAAGAACAGGGGATGTTTTTCCATTTCCTAGTGTCTTTTGCAATTTCTCACTTGAGTGTTTTAAAGTTCTCCTTGTAGAGTTCCTTCACTTTCTTGGTTAGGTTTATCCCAAGGTACTTTTTTTTTTTTTTGATGCAATTGTGAACGGGAGTGATTCTCTGATTTCATCTTCTGTGTGTTGTTGTTAGCATATAGGAAGGCTACTGATTTCTGTGTGTTTATTTTGTATCCTGCTACATGGCTATACATGTTTATCAGCTCTAACAGTCTGTTGGCAGAGTCTTTAGGGTTCTTCATGTATAGAATCATATCATCTGCAAATAATGATAATTTGATCTTTTCCCTTCCGATTTGTATTCCTTTTATGAGTGTCTCTTAACTTATTGCTATGGCTAAGATTTCCAGTACTACATTAAACAAAAGTGGGGACAGTGGACACCCTTGTGTTGTGCCTGATTTTAGTGGAAAAGCTTCAAGTTTTTCTCCATTTAGTATTATGTTGGCTGTGGGTTTGTCATAAATAGCCTTTATTATGTTGAGATATGTTCCTTCTATTCCCAGTCTCTGTAGAACTTTTATCATGAAGGGATGTTGAATTTTGTCAAATGCTTTTTCTCATTCTAATGAGATGATCATGTGATTTTTGTCCTTCAGTCCATTTATATAATGTATTACATTTATCAATTTGCATATGTTGAACCATCCCTGCATCACTGGGATAAATCCTACTTGGTCAGGGTGAATGATCTTTCTGATATATTCTTGTATCCTGTTTGCCAATATTTTGTTGAGAATTTTTGCATCTATGTTCATGAGGAGATTGATCTGTAATTTTCCTTTTTTGTTCTATCTTTGTCTGGTTTTGGGATCAGGGTGATGCTGGCTTCATAGAAGGAGTTTTGTAGAGTTGCTTCCTCTTCTATTTTATGAAAAAGTTTAAAAGCATTGGTGTTAGTTCTTCTATGAAGGTCCAGTAAAATTCTGGGCCTGGACTTTTTTTAGTTGGGAGATTTTTTTATAACTGCTTGGATCTCCATACTTATTATAGGTCTATTTAAATGGTTAATCTCATCTTGATTTAATTTAGGTAGGTCATATAAATCAAGGAAATCATCCATTTCTTTCAGATTTTCAAACTTAATGGCGTATATGTTCTTATAGTATGTCCCTATGATTTTTAAATTTCTGTGGTATCTGTTGTAATGGTGCCTTTTATATCTCTAATTTTATTAATTTTTGTCTGTTCTCTCTTTCTGTTGGTCAGATTTTTTAGATGTTTATATCAATCTGTGTTTCTCCTTTCAAAGAACCAACTCTTTTGTTTCATAGCCCATTTTTAATTGGGTTGTTTGATTTCATATTATTTATTTTTTTGAGTTCTTTGTATATCCTAGATATTAACCCTGTGTCAGATGCATAGCAGGCAAAGATTTTCTCCCATCCTGTAGGTTGGCTCTTTGCTCTATTCACAGTGTCCTTAGCTGTACAAAAGCTTTGTAATTTCATGAGGTCCCAGTGGTTGATCTGTGGTTTTATTTCCTGAGTAATTGGGTTTATATTCAGAAAGTCTTTGCCAAGACCAATATGTTGAAGGGTTTTCTTTACTTTTTCCTGTAGCAGTTTCAGAGTTTCAGGTATGATTTTAAGGTCTTTGATCCATTTGGACTTGATTCTTGTGCATGGAGAGAGAAAAGGATCTATTTTCATCTTTCTACAGATGCATATCCAGTTTTCCCAGCACCATTTGCTGAAGAGGCTGTCTTTTCTCCAATGAGCATTATTGGCATTTTTGTCAAAGATCGGGTGGCTATAGCTACCTGGACTTACATCAGGGTCATTTATTCTGTTCCATTGATCTACATGTCAGTTTTTGTGTCAGTACCATGCTGTTTTTGTTATGATGGCTCTGTAATATATGTTAAAATCAGATACCACCAGCCTTATTTTTGTTGCTCAAAGTTATTTTAGATATCCGAGGTTTATTGTGCTTCCAAATGAATTCTTTGATTTTTTTTCTATTTCTGTGGAGAATGCTGTTGGAATTTTGATGGGGATTGCATTAAATGTGTATATTGCTTTTGGGAGGATTGCCATTTTCACAATATTGATTCTTCGGATTCAAGAACAGGGGATGTTTTTCCATTTCCTAGTGTCTTTTGCAATTTCTCACTTGAGTGTTTTAAAGTACTCCTTGTAGAGTTCCTTCACTTTCTTGGTTAGGTTTATCCCAAGGTACTTTATTTATTTATTTTTTTTTTGATGCAATTGTGAATGGGAGTGATTCTCTGATTTCATCTTCTGTGTGTTGTTGTTAGCATATAGGAAGGCTACTGATTTCTGTGTGTTTATTTTGTATCCTGCTACATGGCTATACATGTTTATCAGCTCTAACAGTCTGTTGGCAGAGTCTTTAGGATTCTTCATGTATAGAATCATATCATCTGCAAATAATGATAATTTGATCTTTTCCCTTCCGATTTGTATTCCTTTTATGAGTGTCTCTTAACTTATTGCTATGGCTAAGATTTTCAGTACTACATTAAACAAAAGTGGGGACAGTGGACACCCTTGTGTTGTGCCTGATTTTAGTGGAAAAGCTTCAAGTTTTTCTCCATTTAGTATTATGTTGGCTGTGGGTTTGTCATAAATAGCCTTTATTATGTTGAGATATGTTCCTTCTATTCCCAGTCTCTGTAGAACTTTTATCATGAAGGGATGTTGAATTTTGTCAAATGCTTTTTCTCATTCTAATGAGATGATCATGTGATTTTTGTCCTTCAGTCCATTTATATAATGTATTACATTTATCAATTTGCATATGTTGAACCATCCCTGCATCACTGGGATAAATCCTACTTGGTCAGCGTGAATGATCTTTCTGATATATTCTTGTATCCTGTTTGCCAATATTTTGTTGAGAATTTTTGCATCTATGTTCATGAGGGAGATTGATCTGTAATTTTCCTTTTTTGTTCTATCTTTGTCTGGTTTTGGGATCAGGGTGATGCTGGCTTCATAGAAGGAGTTTTGTAGAGTTGCTTCCTCTTCTATTTTATGAAAAAGTTTAAAAGCATTGTTGTTAGTTCTTCTATGAAGGTCCAGTAAAATTCAGCAGTGAATCCATCTGGGCCTGGACTTTTTTTAGTTGGGAGATTTTTTTATAACTGCTTGGATCTCCATACTTATTATAGGTCTATTTAAATGGTTAATCTCATCTTGATTTAATTTAGGTAGGTCATATAAATCAAGGAAATCATCCATTTCTTTCAGATTTTCAAACTTAATGGCGTATATGTTCTTATAGTATGTCCCTATGATTTTTTAAATTTCTGTGGTATCTGTTGTAATGGTGCCTTTTATATCTCTAATTTTATTAATTTTTGTCTGTTCTCTCTTTCTTTTGGTCAGATTTGCTAAGGGTTTATCAATCTTGTTTATCCTTTCAAAGAACCAACTCTTTGTTTCATTGATTCTTTTTTTTTTTTTTTTGTTTTTATTCCATTAAGTTTTGCCCTAATCTTTATTACTTCTTCCCATCAACTGATTTTTGATTTGCCTCGTTCTTCTTTTTTCAAGGCCTTAAGGTGCAACATTAAGTTGTTTACCTGTGACCTTTCTAATTTCTTTTTTTCTTTTCTTTCTTTCTTTCTTTTTTTTTTTTTTTCTTTTTTGGTTTTTTGAGGTAGGGTTTCACTCTGGTCTAGGCTGACCTGGAATTAACTATGTAGTCTCAGGATGGCCTTGAACTCACAGCGATCCTCCTTCCTCTGCCTCCCAAGTGCTGGAATTAAAGGCGTGCGCCACCATGCCCGGCTCTAATTTCTTAACATAGGCACTTAAATCTATAAATTTCCCTCTTAGGACTGCCTTCATTGTGTATCAAAGGTTTTGGTATGTTGTGTTCTCATTATCATTTGACTGCATGACATTTTTGATTTCCTTCTTGATATCCTCCGTGACCCATTCATCATTTAGTAGTGTATTATTCAGTTTCCATGATTTTGTGTATGCTCTATAGCTTTTCTTGTTATTGATTTGTAGTTTGATCCCATTGTGATCCAATAGAGTGCAAGAAATTACTTAAATTTTCCTATATTTGTTAAGATTTGCTTTGCGTTTGTAGCAGACATCTTCAGGTTCGCTGAGATGAACTTCCAGACCAGGCACAGTTATGGAGGAAGGGATATTATTTATTGAAGCTTACAGATCCAGGGGAAGTTCCATAATGGCAGAAGAAGTTGGCCTTTCTTCACAGGACCAGGCAAGAGAGCAAAGACAACCAGCCACCACAGCACACAGCAGAACTACAGCCAAAAGGTCACACAGCACACTTCAGGAACTCCTGCTAGGCACATTTGCATATCTTTACAATGGAATCTCAAACCATCACCACACCTTAAGACCGGCCCCCAGTGACCTTGCCTCTAGCAAGGTGATTGCAGATGCAAACTATAAAGTAATAAAACATTGAATATATTGGGGGACATATATTCAAACTACCACAGCGTCCTAATATATGGTCTATTTTAGAGAATGTTCCATGTGCTGCTGAAAAGAATGTGTATTCTTCAGCATTTGGATGAAATGTCATATATATATATATATATCTGTTAGGTCCATTTGTTCTATGACCTCATTTAATCTAGAAGCATCTCTTGTTTATTTTTTGCCAGGATGACCTGTCCATTGGTGAGAGTGGGATGTTGAAGTCACCCACTACAAGTGTATCTGGTGTTATCTCTGACCTTAGTTCTAATAGCGTTTGTTTGATGAAATTGGGAGCCCCTATGTTAGGAGCATATATGTTTAGGATTGTAATGTGCTCCTGTTTGAGCATTCCTTTAATCAATATAAAGTGACCTTCATTACCTTTCCTAATTAATGTTGGTCTGAAGTCTACATTGTCAGATATTAGGATTACAACCCCTGCTTGTTTTCTAGGCCCACTTGCTTGAAACACTGCTTTCCAGCCTTTCACTCTAAGATAGATAGTGTCCATTCTTTGTAGAAAGGTGAGTTTCTTGGAGGCAAGAAATTGGAGGATCCTGCTTTTTAACCCAGTCTGCAAACCTATGTCTTTTTGTTGGAGCATTCAGGCCATTGATATTAAGAGTTATTATTGAAAGGTGTGTATTTATTTTTGCTATTTTTCTTGTTTTGTAGTTCTTCCAGTTTTACCTTTGCTCTTTTCTATTAACTAGTATTGGAGTATGGTTTGTTTTTTCCTGGTTCCTTATATGTGTGCTTTTCTTTCTCTTCAGCCTGGGGGATCCTTTCAAGTATTTTTTTGTAGACCTGGTTTTGTATTCAAATATTCCTTTAGTCTGCTTTTGTTGTGGAATGTCCTTATTTCTCCATCTATTTGAATGGATACCTTTGCAGGATAAAATAACCTTGGTTGATAGTTGTTATCTTTCCAAACTTGGAATACATCACTCCAAGCCCTTCTGGTTTTTAAAGTTTGTGTTGAGTAATCTGCTGTGATTCTGATTGGCTTGCTTTTGTAGGTGACTTGCTTTTTCTCTCTAGCTGCTTTCAATATATTTTCTTTGGTTTGTATGTTTGGTAATTTAACTCTAATATTGTGGGGTGAGGTTCCTTCCAGGTTTTGTCAGTTTCGTGTTTTAAAGGCTTCCTGTATCTGCATTGGCATCTCTTTCCCAATTTTGGGGAAGTTTTCTTCTATGATTTTGTGGAAAACACCTACCAACCTTTGGAGTGATTTTCTTCTCCTTCTACTATACCTTGAATTCTTTTCTTTTTAAAATGGTACATAAAAATTTCAGTTACTTTATTTAGATCAAACAGTAAGAAGACTGACAAACTGACAGAAAAATGAACTCATTAAGTCTTCCCATGCACACACAAAAAGGCAGTAAAATAAATGCTTGGCTCTTTTTCAGGATGTCAACTATTAAGGTAATAAAATCAAATGTTTACAAAAAGTATATTCCATGGCAGGAAATAGGGTAAACATTTTTTGTACTATAATTTTTTTTTTACTCACACATTCATATTGCTTAGGTTGAAAAGAATGGAATGGAGGAAATTTCCTTTTATTACCCTCCAAACTTTAATAGCTTCACTTAAAATATAAAGTATTTTATATGTATATAAATATATTTTCAGGATGTTGAAATTCTCAAGGTATTTTGAGGATACTGGAAGTCCTCTAGGGCTTTTGTTAAATACACACAATTACCATGTCAACCCACTACTGTGTACTTGAGATGCAGTTATGACAAACAACATTCTCAGGAAGAGGTGTGCAGTCACGTTCTTAGGATATGAAAAGAACAATTAGTAATGGCATTTAAAATTTAATTACCAACTGTGGAATTCTGGAGGACAAAAATCAAAGTCATCCTTAAGAGTTACAAGGTGGACTGGACTCTGCACATTTCTGTCTTTTAGCTGCTCGCTGCTCCATCTTATGAGAATCTAAAGTGTTCATGTTGGACTTCAGGATGGGGTCTGCTCTCAGGTTGTCCAAGACAACTGTGAAGCCTGACAGAAGGTACCCCCCACCTCTACTCACCAGCAATTTGGGATGACTTCGATCTAGCAAAACCTGGTAATTTCTGAGCCAGGTTTTGTTGGGCCCTGCCCGGTGTGAGGCCTAATGATTCTGAGCCCAGCCAGAGTTTACCTGTACTTGGATCCTGGTGAGGCCTAGTCGAACTTTTGGAGCCTGAGTAGAGTTTCGCGACCTGTCCTTGTAGTGACTCAGCACCTAAGCTGAAACTGCCTCCACCCAGCTACTGCTGATGTGGTGAAATAATATTGGCCCTTATACCTTTCTCTCATCCTCCCTTCCCACCCTCTTCCTCAAAATATATAAATACCTTCCCATGACAATAAACGGGGAGATTTCTGCCCCAGGTGGTCTCCCGGCTCAATGTGGTTTTCTTTTCCCTGGTGGCTTGGGGAGGTTTTTGAGCCACCGACACCCACCTTCCTGCTCAGCCTCGAAAGAAGCAGCTGGCCCAACTCTCTCTCTCTTCCGCTCTACCTGCCAGTGGTGAAGAAAAAAAAACCCGACAACTGGTGCCCAACGTGGGGTGCAACAGGTTTCAGACAGCCTGAGGTTGATGACCACACCCCTTTCTCACAATTTTGTGTAGCATTCCAATAAAGGCTCTTTATATTGACAGTAGACCACAAATGGCCTTGAGGGGGACACAAAATCTAGAAGAGACAGCAGCAATGGAGTGGGATGGAAACAGCTGGCCACAATCAAACCATCTGCATTTCTCTCATTCAGCAGAGCAACAGCCTCTACATGTCCTTTCCTCTGCTCTTCTTGTCTCCTTTGCTTTTCCTGAATATAATCTTTTTTGTTTCCCCTCCCTTTAGGCTCCTTGTACTCTGTATCTGGAGAAATTTCCATGGTGTCTTGCTATTCTGGGTGATTGCCATCTGGAGCCCCTGCCCTGCTGTCTTCATTAGCTGGCTCAGATGCCTGTTTTTCCTCAAGTGCACCATTATGTCCTTCAACTGAACTTCTGTCTTTTGGCTCAGAAGACAACATCTCAGCAGAAAATGTCCCATTTAGGAGACTGCCTACTTTATTGAGGGGGAATTCATAAAGACCACTGAGGAAAGACTTGGGAAACCCAAAAAACATGCTGTTGCTGCCCACACAGGTCCATCTCCAGGGTACAGCTGAATAATGGAGCCAAAACCTCCCATTCGTTCCATCATATCACCTAGCACCAAACCTGAGCATGTCTCCATTACAAGCATTTTGTTGCCAGCACGGATATTCCCCAATGTCAATATATGGGCTAGTGTGTCATATCTCATGTGGTTAATTTTTCCAGGTTCTTTTGCATAATACATAATTGAAAGAACATGTGTAGATGGCTTCAAAATAGTAATGATGGTTTCATATGTCTTTTTCTTCTTTTTAATATATTTATCTTGGGCAAATTCTGTCTTGTATCAGAACGTTGTGCTATTTTCAATTAACTGCTGAACTATTTCCTCTCCTTTAATGCCTTTGTCTTTCAAAGCTTTTATGTCATCTTGAGTAAGTTTCTGAGATTTTCCATCATCAATTATATTCTGATTATCCATGCCCACTTTTTAGTCTGTAGTAGGCTCTTCCGTCTTCTTCTTGAGCTGAAGGCCTCCTCCACTGGTCACCTCAAATGTTGAGCCATAACTATGGCCAATGACATTATCCAGATAGAACCACTGTTTTTGTAAAGCTACTTTTTTTTTCCCTCTAGATCTGTATGGCTTTGAACACATCTTCTTGTTTCAGCACCACAAAGTCGCCATCTTGGATGCGGTGGTCCCCAGAAAGCCCTCCATGGCTCCCCAGAAGCCTGCATGGTGGTCAAGAGGCCAGTTTCTCTGGCCCCAGCACTGTGGCCACCGCCAGCACCAGTGTGTGGAACCCTCAGTCGCTGACCTGACCGCACTGACCCACGTGCTGCGCGCTGCTTATGCCTTGAATTCTTATGTTTGATCTTTTCATAGTGTCCTGAATATCTTGAAATTCCCATTCATACCTTCCAATTAGTTTGTCTTTCTCTTTGTTGGACTGTATTATATCTGCCACCTGGTCTTCTAGTTTAGATATTCTGTTCTCTTCTTCATCCATTCTACTAGAGAGATTTTCTACAGAGTTTTTTATTTCACTGACTGTATTCTTTATTGCTAGCATTTTTGACTGGGTTTTCTTTATTATTTCTTTTCCTTATTTATGTCTAGTATTTACCTCATTTCATTAAATTGGTTTCCTGTGTATTCTTTGAATCCTTTGATTTCCTCTTTGAGGTCTTTGAACCTTTTATTTCCTCTTTGAGTTCTTTGAACATATTTATAATCATTCTTTTGAAATCTTTCTCAGGCATTTCCTCTAATTCAGTCTCACTGAAGGTCATTTCTGATACATTAATACTTTTTGGTGGATTTATATTGTCTTGATTTTTTGTGTTTTTGGTATTATAATGTAGAGATTTTTGCATCCTGGATTAATTTAATGCTTTGGTTTTCTAATTATCTGCAGTATTATTAGATGTGTCAATCAATCTGATATTATATATCTTCAGGGTAGGAGCCTAAGGTGCTAGGTATGGCTCTTAAAACTCTCAGAGTAATCACAAAAGTGACCCTACATGTTGGGTTTGCCTGTTATGAGAGTATTGAAGTGGGCTGAATGGAACAGAAAGCAGTCAAATTCTAAACATTTAACTAAACAATGTACCCATTCAATGAAATACAGCACAGAGTACTTGTGCAAAAGTAGGTATTATGACAAACAGATCCTTTAACACCATCACAGTTCCTAAAGATCTGTGTTGTCCCACACCCTTAATCCTGTCAACTGGGAGGCTGAGATTTCTGTTCTGTAGAGGGTTCCAAGGTCAGCTTGTGACCAAGTGAGACCCTTCCCCAATGAATTACAGAAGAGGAAACAAAAGCACTATAAATCAGGAAGCAACAAATGAGCAGCCCCAAATATAGCTTATTTAAGAATGTCAGATCTGACCATCCATCAGGTTTAACATATAATTTTCCCTGACATGGAAGGTGCAATTAGCCCTTTAAATGCAAGCCTATACATCAGGCTTATTTGGTGGGTACTGACCTGGTATAATCCCAGTTACCTTTTGGGATGGCTTTGATATCAGCTATGCTGCACGGCTGCTAGGGTTCTTCTTTGCTGTGTTGAGGGCTCAGGAAGGCTGTCTGCATCTGTGGGTCACTGCTTTAATCGTGCCGGATGCTGGGTAGGTAAGCTTTCTTCCCCAGGTCTCTGGTGCTTGCTGGCACTTGTGCTGGTGGTGTGGGAATGGAGGCTGTGGATGGTGGCAGAAGTCCGTCTGCTGGTCCACACGATCCTCTTCCTCACAAGCTACTCCATTGGTCTCTGCCATCCTCCTTTCACATTTCTTGAGTTTGCAACAAGGCCAGTGTGATTGGAAAACCTCTCACCTGGCTTTAAAATTCAGTGGCTCAGGGGGAACCTGGTGGCTGCAGCCATGTGGAACTCGCCACCACTGCTGGAGCCACTTCTGCCTGCTTCTGTGGGCTCTAGACACTCTGGGGCTCTCCTACTTCTCTGCTGTAGTTGATAATTTACTATATACCTCACTTTTTAGTAAAAGAGTGTATTTTGCTGTTTTTTTTTTTTTCTTTTTTTCACCTAGCCTGTTTTGGCATGGTTCCTATGTCACCATCTTAACCAGAAGCCCTATATTATTTATTTTTATTTGAGACAGAGAGAGAGGGAAAAAAAAAAAAGGAGGAATGATCATCCCAGGCTTCTAGCCACTGCAAATAAACTCCAGACATGTGTGACATCTTGTGCATCTGGCTAACATGGGACCTGGAGAATTGTACCTGGGTTCTTAGGCTTTGCAAGAAAGTGCCTTAACTGCTAAGCCATCTCTCCAGCCCAGAATTTTTCAACTTTATTGATTACAAAAGCAAAATATTCATTCACTAGAAAATGTACTTTGAATTTTTAAAAATTCTTTTAAAAATTATTTATTGGGTTGGGGAGAGAGAATGGGCATACCAGGGCCTCCAGCCACTGCAAATGAACTCCGGATGCATGCATGCACCACCATGCATGCTTATATGTGTCCTGAGGGAATTGAACTGAGGTCCTTTGGCTTTGCAGACAAATGCCTTAACCATTAAGCCATCTCTCCAGCCCTATACTTTGAATTTTGAAGTTTGGCATTTTCATCTTTTTTACCAGAGATATGTGGTAAAATACTCTCTAGAGATGCAGGCTGCAACAGTGAACTGAAGTTCTTGGTAGGCACAAGTTACAAGGCCAAGTAGCTCCTGCTTGATGTGTCTGTGCACAAAATAATGTCTTGGAGTAAGTTAGGTATTAAATTATGTTTTCAGATTCCTGTGGTTTTGTGAGGCTGTCCCTCCAGCTAGAGATGGCAAGGCCTCTGTGTTCTTGACATTAGCATCATGCCATTGGTCTGATCCATAGGTACATAAAGCATACAAAAAAAATATCCCAATGTATTGGAACTGAGGACTATTTCTTAACATAAGAATCATCCATGGCTGCTTTTGCTCAGAAGTTGAAGTACATTTTGAAATGCTCTTTTTCTTTGTTCCAGTCCCTTGAAGTGCATAAAATCCACTTAATTAATCATCCCACACCATCTCCCTTATTATAAAATGAACATGATAAATGATAATACTTGCCCATGGTCTCATAATAATTCTTAGCTTCAGTCAGATCTAGAAAGTTTGAAAATATATCTGCTAACCAGGCTTATTTTGCTTGTTTCTTTCTTTGGGAGAAATGACCAGTGATGCCTTTTTAGGAGGCTATTAAATATGAGTACCTGCTTACAAATGTCAAGTAATTAGTTCTAGATATCAAACAGTTTGTGTTACAGTTCATTATACTAAAAAGTAAGAATTCCTACAAGCAAGGATTGCATTCTTCAATACCTACTTAAAGTAAATTAGTGGTAGAATTAGTTTTAAAATACATTATTTGGTGCCTCTGGCTTTAATTAAATAAATGACATATAGGGCCCAGTTCAGCAGTTGTGAAATGAAATGTGAGGAGTGGCATGGGAGTGTGTTGAAAAAGAAATATCATTGTAGCATCTGGAACATATAGCTCAGCACATTACATCATGGTGGTCAATGGCTGTAAGTGCACAGCACCTGAAAAAGATTTTCGAGTTTTAACAATGCTTCCTATGACTGTTTTTAACTTCACATGTATTAGAACTTCTGATTAAGTTTTTCAAAGGAAGGAGAAAGTCATAGTGTTGCAGTCAGGTTCTCATTGCTACCAGAGATCACCCAATCAGGAGCAGCTTTCGGGAAAAAAGGGCTTATTTTGGCTTACGGACTCAAGGGGAAGCTCCATGATGGCAGAGAAAAATGATGGCATGAGCAGAGGATGGATATCACCTCCTGGGCAACATCCATTGCCCAACAACAACAGGAGAGTGTGCCAAGCACAGGGAAGGGGGAACTGGCTATAATACCAGTAAGCCCACCCCCAACAATACATTGCCTCCAGGAAGCATTAATTCCCAAATCTCCATCAGCTAGGAACCTAGCATTCAGAACACCTGAATCAAACGACCACACACAAATCGAAAGCTTCTATGTGCCACTGGTTCTTATAGCTGTGTTTTAGAGATTCTCTCTAGCTTTATGAATTGGGAATACAAATGTTCTGGTCTTTCTTCACTGTTCATTGTCCTGGCATTTTTTTTCACTGTGTCCAATGATTGCTCTGTCCCTATTTTTATTTTGAAATGCTCTGTTTACTAGAGTATTATAGCTCAGAAAATGGTCAATCTGTGGGAAAAATAGTAAGAGACACACTTAGGGACAGGAAAGCTTTGAAATTTTTTTACTGGCCCAGAAACTGCCAAGAAAATTGACATCAGAAGAATGAAGTAGCTTGTGCTATGAAATTAATATTATAAGCTTTCTTTAATTGTGGTATTTATTTTATTATTATTAATTTATTTTATTTTTTAAATTTTTTTATTGACAACTTCTATACTTACATACAAAAAACTCATGATATTTCCCTCCCCTCCCCCCATTAACCCTTAGAACTCCAATCTCCATCATATCCCCTCCCTCACTCCATTAGTATCTCTTTTAATTTGATGTCATCATCTTTTTCTTCTATTATGAGGGTCTTGCGAAGGTATTGCTAGGCACTGCAAGGTCATGGATATCAAGGCCAATTTCTGTCTGGACAATTGCATTGTAAGGATTTGTACCCTTCCTTTGGCCTTCCATTCTATCCACCCCCTCTTCTGCAATGGTACCTGAGCCTTTGAGGGTGTGACAGAGATGTTTCAGTGCTGGGCACTCCTCCATCCCTTCTTCTCAGCATTATGTTGCTTTTTGAGTCATTCCAGTAGGCATCACCATCTGAAAAGAGAAGCTTCTCTGAATAGAAGTGAGAGTAGCATTAATATGTGAATATGAACATTAAGTGTCATGCTTTCAGGGCCACTTGGTGGGAATAATATATACGTTTAGCTAGAGAAGAGCAGGCTTTATACCCCTAAGGCTCATGACCACTGCCATAGACTTTTGCTTAGGTTTTTCAGTACCAGGTATGTATTACCTCCCATAGATAGGGCCTTCAGTCCAATTATGAAGCAGTTGGTTTCCCCAAGAGCAGACATGCCACTATTGCACCTGTTCAGTCATTGGGCCTGTATGGCCAAACTTAATTTTTCCAGTGTCCACTGTTTCCACAGCTGATGACTTCTGTATCCCATATGGCTGCATGCAGTACATCTTTTTCCAGCATTCATTTGGCTGGTCTACAAGGAGAAGGCTTTATGCTCAGCACCAGCTTGCTTTCTCAGTGACCTTGCCTCTCAGGCAAGAGATGTCTTCAGTAATAGGGTCTAACCATCTGTTTCTCAAGGGAAACCAAGGGCTTTGACAATAGCCTTTAATGATTTGGAGGCTATTGGGACCTCCATGGCCAAGAACTCACAATAGGTATCACATCACAGGCACTGAAAATTTTCTAGTAACAGTCTACAGCTTCTGGATGTGCCATTCTTCAAAAAAGTAGGTTTACATAGGTATTATTCACACTATGTTGAATTTTGATTGACTCTCCGCCTGCCCTTCTTTTACACATTCTCTTTCCATGGCCTCACTTAGGCCATTCCCCTCCCTGTAATCTGTTCTTCTACTTACATGTGTGCAATACCATACACTTAAGTCCTTCCTTCTCCTCCCACCCTTATAGCCTTTTACCAGCTTACTGGTTTCTGGTAACTATTTTTGGTTCCAATTCACACACAAGTCTATACATTTGTAGCTAGGATCCACATATGAGAGAGAACATGTGATGTTTGGCTTTCTGAGCCTGGGTTACGTCACTTAGTATAATCCTTTCCAGGTCCATCCATTTCCCTGCAAATTTCATAATTTAAGTTTTGTTACTGCTGAATAGAAATCCATTGTGTAAATGTACCACATCTTTATTATCCATTCTTCTGCAGAGGGACATCTAGGCTGGTTCCATTTCCTAGCTATTGTGAATAGAGCAGCCATAAACATGGTTGGACAAGTATCTCTAAGATAGTGAGAAGAGTCCTCTGGATATATGCCTAGGAGTGCGATAGCTGGATCATATGGTAAATCTACTTTTAGCTGTCTCAAGAATCTCCACACTGATTTCCACAATGGCTGGACCAGATTACATTCCCACCAACAGTGTAGAAGTGTTCCTCTTTTTCTGCATCCATGCCAAGACTTATTGTCATTTGTTTTCTTGATGGTAGCCATTCTGACAGGAGTGAAATGGAATCTCAAAGTGGTTTTAATTTGCATTTCCCTGATTGCTAAGGATGTGGAACACTTTTTTAGATGTTTATATGCCATCTGTATTTCTTCTTCTGAGAACTCTCTATTTAGTTCCATAGCCCATTTTTAACTGGGTTGTTTGATTTCTTATTATTCTGTTTTTTAAGTTCTTTGTATATTCTGGATATTAATCCTCTGTCAGATGTATAGCTGGCAAAGATTTTCTCCCATTCTGTAGGTTGTCTCTTTGCTCTATTCACAGTGTCCTTTGCTGTGCAAAAGCTTTGCAATTTCATGAGGTCTCAGTGGTTGATTAGTGGTTTATTCCCTGAGCAATTGGGTTTAGTCAGAAAGTCCTTGCCTATGCCAATAAGTTGAAGGGTTTTCCATACCTTTTCCTCTAGCAGTTTCAGAGTGTCAGGTCTGATAATAAGGTCCCTGATCCATTTAGACTTGACTCTTGTGCATGGAGAGAGACAGGATCTATTTTTATCCTTTTACATACAGATACCAGTTTTCCCAGCACCACTTGTTGAAGAAGCTATCTTTTCTCCAATGAATATTTTTGGCATTTTTGTCAAAAATCTGGTGGCTGTCGTTGCCTGGATTAATATTTGGGTCTTCTACTCTGTTGCATTGGTCAACCTGTCTGTGCTTGTGCCAGTACCATTCTGTTTTTGTTACTGTGGCTTTGTAATATAACTTAAAATCAGGTATGGTAATACCACCAGCCTGATTTTTGTTGTGCAAAATTGTTTTGGCTATTTGAGGTTTTTTGTGTTTCCAGATGAATTTCAGGATTGTTTTTCCTATTTCTGTGAAGAATGCTATTGGGATTTTAATGGGGATTGCATTAAATATGTAGATTGCTTTTGGTAAGATTGAGATTTTCACAATATTGATTCTTCCAATCCAGGAGCATGGGATGTCTTTCCATTTCCTTGTGTCTTCTGCAATTTCTCGCTTGAGTTTTTTAAAGTTCTCATTGTAGAGATCTTTCACTTCCTTGGTTATGTTTATTCCAAGGTATTTTATCTTTTTTGAGGCAATTGTGAATGGGAGAGATTCCCTGATTTCATCCTCTGCATATTTGTTGTTAGTGTATAGAAAAGCTACTTATTTCTGTGTTTATTTTGTATCCTGCTACATTCCTAAAAGAGTTTTCGAGCTCTAACCATTTGCTGGAAGTGTCTTTAGGGTCTGTTATGTATAGAATCATATCATCTGCAAATAATGATAATTTGATCTCTTCCCTTCCAATTTGTATCCCTTTTATGTGTGTCTCTTGCCTTATTGCTATAGCTAAGACTTCTAGTACTATATTAAATAGAAGTGGGGAAAGTGGACACCCTTGTCTTGTTCTTGAATTTAGTGGAAGAGCTTCAAGTTTTCCCCATTCAGTATTATGTTGGCTGTAGGTTTGTCATAAATAGCTTTTATTATGTTGATGTATGTCCCTTCTATTCCCAGTTTCTGTAATACTTTTACCATGAAGGGGTGTTGGATTTTGTCAAATGCATTTTCTGCATCTATTGAGATGACCATGTGATTTTTGTCTTTCAGACCATTTATATGGTGTATTACATTTAAGGATTTGCCTATGTTGAACCATCCCTGCATCTCTGGGATAAAACCTACTTGGTTGGGGTGAATAATATTCATGATATATTCTTGTATTCTGTTTGCCAGTATCTTGTTGAGAATTTTTGCATCCATGTTCATGAGGGAGATTGGTCTGTAATTTTCTTTTTCTGATCTGTCTTTGTCTGGTTTGGGTATCAGGGTGATGCTGGCTTCATAGAAGGATTTTAGTAGAATTCCTTCCTTTTCTATTTTATGGAAAAGTTTGAGAAGCATTGGTGTTACTTCTTCCAGGAATGTCTGGCAAAATTCAGCAGTAAATACATCTGGGCCTGGGATTTTTTTTTGTAGTTGTTAAGGGTCTATTTAAATGGTTTATCTCATCTTGATTTAAATTTGGTAGGTCATATGAATCAAGGAAATAATCCATTTCTTTCAGATTTTCAAACTTAGAGGCATATATATATATATATATATATATATATATATATATATATATATTCTCAAAGTATGTCTGTATGATTTTCTGAATTTCTTTGATATCTGTTGTGCTGTTGCCTTTTTCATCTCTAATTTTATCAATTTTTGTCTCCTGTCTTTCTTTTGGTCAGACTTGCTAAGGGTTTATCAATCTTGTTTATCCTTTCAAAAAACAAACTCTTTGTTTCTTTGATTTATTTATTTATATTTTTTGTTTCCATTTCATTACTTTCTGCCCTTACCTTTATTATTTCTTCCCATCTACTGATTTTTGGTTTGCCTTGTTCTTCTCTTTCCAAGGCCTTAAGGTGAAGCATTAAATTGTTTACTTGTGAACTCTCTGATTTCTTAATAGGCACTTAGAGGTATAAATTTCCCTCGTAGGACTGCCTTCATTGTGTCCCAAAGGTTTTGGTATGTTGTATTCTCATCATTATTTGATTCTATGAATTTTTTAAAATTTTTTTTGAATTTCTTCAATGATCCATACATCGTTCAATAATGTACTGTTTAGTCTCTTTCTGTATTCTCTGTAGTTTTTCTTGTTGCTGATTTGCAGTTTAGTTCCATTGTGGTCAGATAGCATACAAAGGATTATTTCAATTTTCCTGTATTTTGTTAATATTTGATTTGTGTCCTGTTATAAGGTCTATTTTAGAGCCTGTTCCATATGCTGCTGAGAAAAATGTATATTCTAGAGCATTTGGATGGAATGTTCTGTATATATCTATTAGGTCCATTTGTTCCATGACATCATTTAATGCAGATGTCTCTCTGTTTATTTTTTGCTCAGTAGACCTGTCAAGTGATGAGAATGGGTATTGAATTCACCCACTACTATTATGTTAGGAGTTATCTCTGACCTTAAGTCTAATAGTGTTTGTTTAATATAATTGGGAGCCCCCATGTTAGGATCATATATGTTTAGGATTGTAATATCCTCCTCTTGGAGTGTTCCTTTAATCAGTATAAAGTGACCTTCTTTATCTTTCCTCACTAATGTTGGTTTGAGGTCTATCCTGTCAGAAATTAGGATAGCAACCCCTCCTTATTTCCTAGGCCCATTTGCTTGAAATACCTTTTTTCCAACCTTTCACGCTAAGAAGGTTTTTATCTTTTATTGAGAGGTGAGTTTCCTGGAGGCAACAGATGGTAGGATCCTGCTTTTTAATCCAGTCTGCAAGTCTGTGTCTTTTGGTTGGGGCATTGAGCCCATTGATATTAAGAGTTATTATTGAAAAATATGTATTTATTCTCACCATTGTTCTTGTTTTGTAGTTCTTCCTGTTTTCACTTTACTCATTTGTTTTAACTGTTATTTGAGTATGGTTTATTTTTTCCTATTTCCTGCTGTGTGTTTTTTGCTTTCTCTTCAGCGTGAATGTTTCCTGCAAGTATTTTCTGTAGAGCTGGTTTAGTTGCCATAAATTCCTTTAGTCTGTTTTTGTTGTGGAATGTCCTTCTTTCTCCATCAATTTGGATAGATAGCTTTGAAGGATAAAGTAATCTTGGTTGAGAGTTTTTATCTTTCAGAACTTGGAATATATCACTCCAAGCTCTTCTGGCTTTTAAAGTTTGTGTTGAGTAATCGGCTGTGATCCTAATGGGTTTCCCTTTGAAGGTCACTTGCTTTTTCTCTCTAACTGCTTTCAATATATTTTCTTTGGTTTGTATGTTTAGTAGTTTGGTTTGTATGTTTAGTAGTTTAATTATAACATGGCGAGAAATAATCTTTCTAGGTTTTGTCTGGTGTCCTAAAATCTTCTTGTATCTGCATTGGCATCTCTTTCCCAATTTGGGGAAAATTTTCTTCTATGATTTTGTTGAAGATACCTACTAAGCCTCTGGATTGAAATTCTTCCCCTTCTGCTATACCTTGAATTTTTATGTTTGATCTTTTCAAAGTGTCCTGGATGTCTTTGAATTCCCATTCATACCTTTCTATTAGCTTCTCTTTCTCTTTGTTGGACTGTATTAGATCTGCCACTTGGTCTTCCAGTTTAGATATTCTGTCCTCTCCTTCCTCCATTCTACTGGTGAGACTTTCCACAGAGTTTTGCTATTTCCCTGACTCTATTTTTCAGAGCTAGGATTTCAGCCTGGTTTTTCTTCAGTATTTCTATTTCCTTATTCATGTCCTATAATGACCTTTTTATTTTATTAAGCTGTTTGTCTGTGTTCTCTTTCAAGAGTTTGTTTTCTTCTTTAATTCCTTTGTCTTCTTCTTTTATTTCTTCTTTCATTTCTTTGAGTATAGATAACAACATTCTTTTGAAATCTTTGTCAGGAATTTCATCTAAAACAGTCTCATTGGTGAACAATTCTGATGAATTTGTAATTTTTAGTGGGATTGCATTGTCTTGATTCCTTGTGTTTCTCGGATTATAACATAGTGACTTTTGCATCCTGGATTGATTTGATGCTTGGGTTTTCTATTTATCTTCAGTGTTCTTAGATGTGGTGATCCACCTTTACATACTTTTAAGATATGAGTTTAGGGTGCCAAATGTAGCACTTATACCCAAATCCAACCTCAGAAGTAATCTTAGCTGTTGAATTTGCTTGTTATGCAAGCATTGTAGTAGACTGGTGGAACAACTTACTGGCAAGTTCTAGACTTTAACTGAGCAAAATACACATTCAATTAAAACAAGTACAGAGTATACAAGTGGGGGAATTAAAATAAACAGTCTTATAAGGTCAAGATCCCTAAGGGTATGTGTTGCTCTACACCCTGAATC
This sequence comes from Orientallactaga sibirica, assembly GCA_036365145.1. NCBI lineage: Eukaryota > Metazoa > Chordata > Mammalia > Rodentia > Dipodidae > Orientallactaga > Orientallactaga sibirica. The sequence continues at coordinate 3,850,900 of JAEOAD010000020.1, forward strand.
CTGTGAGCTAAGAGGTAGAGGATTTTGTTCTGACTTGGGTTCCAGGTCAGCCTGGATCAGGATCAGACCCTGCCCCCAGTAATGACAAAAGCAAAAGATAAAGGCCCTCTAAATCTAAAAGTATTACAGGCAGCAATATGCAACACCCAGTGTTCAGCTTATTTGAAAATGGTAAACCCAACCATAAATATGTAACCCCATAATCTGCCCTGACCTGGAAAGAGAGATTAGCACTTCCAATGTAGGCTTATGTACTTTTTTTTTTTTTTTTGTCAGCTGGCCATGTTACCTTTTGGTGTGGCTTCCAAACTCACCAATGCTGAGTGCCCACCTTGTTCCCTGAGCTATGAAGCTTGAGCTTGGCTCAGCTGTGCTGGATGCACTGCTGGTGTTGTGCTGCAGAGCTTGAGCTCAGCTCAGATGTGCTGGATAAGCTGCAGCTGCTGTTTGGAGCTGAATGCTGGCGGTTCTCAGTTCTGATGGTTGGTTGATAGATGAGTTCAGGAAGCCTGTAGTTGCTCACACTGTTTCCCTATATCTCTTTCAGTGGCCCAGCAGACTTTTCTTTTAGATTTCTAGGCTCTGCAAGGAGATTGACGAGGTTGGAAAGTCCCCTTGTTTGGTCTCTGTTGCTGCTGCTAAGCACACCTGGTGGGTTAGGGCCGCACGGTGGCTCAGGGCAGTGGAGACTCAGGGCGGTGGAAATTTGGGGCGGTGGAGGCTTGGGGCGGTGGAGCACCAGGGATCGGGGCGCAAGCTCCACAGTGGGATACTGGCTGTCTCCTGCTTTCCTGCTGTTTCCTGGAAAAAATATTCTGCTCTTTTCCAAAGAAGACTGTAGTTTTGCTTAAATCCCTCCCTGATCTGGTTTGGCATTGCTCCTATGCTGCCATCTTACCCAGAATTCTCCCATAAGCTTTTTTTGATGGGACAACTTCTTAACCTATATGGTTTTAAGCTTCTTTGAGGTGGGAATATATCTTTTTTTAGTTCTTTAAAATATATTTTTTATTTATTTGCAAGCAAGACAGACATACAGACATAAATAGTTGCACCTGGGCCTTTACTCACTGTAAACAAACTCTAGATGCATGTGCCACCTTGTGCATATGTGTTTTGTATATCTGGCTTTACATGTGTACTGGGAACTTGAACCTGGGATTTTAGGCTTTGCAGATAAGTGCCTTAACCACAAGGTCATTTCTCTAGCCCCCTTAGTTCTTTTGTTATATATGCAATCTTTGATGTGATGCACTAAGGTGGTACTAGATAAAGGGGTTCACTCTTGCTTCAATGACATTTCTTTTTACTGTTTCATCTCTTCAGTACATAATTAATGAACCAAAACATGACTTCAAGGTGTTTGAATCTACTGTATATACTGGGCATGTTTATCAAATTAAAAGTATTTAAACATCCCTGAAAAAAAAAGGATTTTTTGATTTATGCTATCTAGTTTTTAGGAAAGACTCTAATTTTCATAATGGTTTACTTTGAACTACTCTATACAGAGATGTGAGTGGAAACTATACTGGGTTTGGGATAGTCTGATTCCCTCAAAAATCTTTTCCCAAATATGATCTGACTTTTTTGGAGGCTTTATAGACTTGAGTAATTTCAAGGAGTTGCCTCAAATGTATCCAGGTCATCTGCTATCATATGGAGTCTAAATGCCCAATGAAGTCATTGGGGTCCCTCTTTATAGTATTCTTCAGGAGATCAGAATATCTGAAAAAAACTGAGGGTTTTCAGATGACTCTGGAAGTGAAGACCTGGGGAAGTTACATTCCGGCAGTGGGCACATCTCATTGCTTCTGAAGATGCTGATAATCTTTTATGTACCTTCACTTCAGTGTAACTGCAATCTTTCCTTATTCCTCAAGGAGGTAAACTGAAAGGTTGGTGGAACTTTTAGATACTTAAATATATTTTTAACTGATATATAAATCTAAAAATTCTGTATCAAATTTTGGGATACCATGTGAGGTTTTGATGTATGCATACATTGTGTAATACAGCAGGTTTCACAGATCTACCTCCTCAAGCTCTTATCATTTCTTGATGATGAAAGCATTCAAAGTTCTTTTTAAAAAGGCACAGTGCATTATTGCTATCTGTAGTACTTTAGTTTGCAGTAGCAGTAACACACCACAGCCTTTTGCTCCTGTCTAACTATAACTCAGTACCCCATGGATCAACCCCTTCCAATTCTTCCCTCTAAGCTACTCTTCCCAGCCTCTGGTATGCTCCATTCTTCTCTCATCATTGATCAGACCAATACTTTTATATTCCACATGTAAGTGAGATCATGCAGTACTTGCTTTTCTGTGTAAGGCTTTTGTTTGAAGAGGTAGTTACTGAAGGCATGGGAAAAAGGAGATAACTTACAATACCAAATAGGAAAACCTTAGGGTTACATTTCAGAAATCACTGTGTGCTAATTTCATTTGTCCTTTATTTCCTTATACAAATGTTAGTGTTCTCTTCTACCACATCTCCCTATTCACTTCCATTTCCCTTTATGTTCTAGCTATAGCAACTTGCAGGGAGGAGAGGTTCATTTTGGCTCATAATTTAAAGTCCACCAAGGAAGGGAAAGCATGGTGGTAGGCTGTGCTAGTCATAGCAGTTAGAGCTTGTGCCATGACTGGCCTGCTCACATCTCAGCAGATTAGGATGCAAGGTTGGGCTATAACTTTCTATGCCCACCTCTCTGTCCATGTGTGCTACCTAGGCCACATGTACCAGTTTTTCCACAACCTCGAAGACAGTACCACCAGTTGAAGATCAAGTATTCAAACAAATCATTTTAGAGGGGACATTTTACATGCCCACCATAACATTCTGTTCCTGGCTTCCATAAGTTCATGGAGATTTCATAATGCAATGTGTATTCAAAAGTTTCTATAATCTTTTAGTTTGAACACTTCAAAATTCCAAAGTCATGAGAAGCTCTTAACAATAAACTCCTGCAACCAAATTTCACATCTCCAATATACAATGCCACAGAGTAAATATTCCCATTCCAAAAGAAGAAATGGAGAGCCAGGAAAGGTAAGATCAAAGCAAGATAGAACATGAATCCCTGAGGCACTGTTTCCAGCATCTATGATTCATGGTGGTATCATCTGGGCTCCAAGGGGCTTGAATAGACATGTTCTTTTGTCCCTTTCACCTGCAGTATGTGTGCTCTGTCTTGGACCAGCTTCATTCAGTGCCAACAGCTTTCCTCAGCAGATGTCCCACGCTGCTGGCTTTCCAGAATCCTGATGCAGTTCCTACTGCAATTTAGACTTCACCTTCACAGATTATACCTGGTCTACTTAGGAAATTCAGGCTGGGAATCCAACCCTGCTACACATTTCAAAGCCTCAGAAGCTTTCCAGAATGTTGATGAAAGTCTCTATGACCCTGTGACTCATTCTTCATGTCTGTAAAACCAGCACTATGTGGATTACTTACCAAGTTCCCTTGCCAGATAGAGGCTATACCAATTTCACTATAGCTATAGCAGCCTCCCAATGCCTGGGTGGCTAAACATGGGAAAATATTTTCCTGTGTGTCCTTCCTATAGTAGGGCATTCTCATGTAGCATTCTGTTCAGGAGCTTTCCTTTCAAGTGAATTTGCATTTTTATACCCTACAGCCTTAGGCATGGGATCTTGTCCTCAAGAAACAATTCTCTTTGTTTCAGTGAATTGTGAGGCTTCATTTTATATGAACTAGTCTCTTTAGTAATTAAAGCTGGTTTTATCCACAACCACCCTGTCAGCAACTTCAAATTCATTCATGCTCCTTTCCACAAAAAACTGCCCAGTTTTGGGCTGGAGAGATGGCTTAGCCGTTAAGTCACATGCCTGAGATGCCAAAGGATTTTGGTTCAACTCTCCAGGTCCCACGTAAGCCAGACGCGCAAGGGGGCACATGTGTCTGGAGTTCGTTTGCAGTGGCTAGAAGCCCTGGCACACCCAATCTTGCTCTCCCCTCTTTCCCTCTCTCTGTCTCTAATAAATAAATAAAACTAAAATCTATATAAAAAAACTGCCCAGCTTTTACATCTTTCTGAGCCTTTCTATATTCTCCTACTGTAAATCTGACTAAAAGCAGTAAACAGTAACCATGTCATAGCCTGAGTACTATATTATCTTACAGTTTGCTTTGCTAAAAAGTTAGCCATTTCTTTTGAATTCAACTTAGTTGAAATTTTCAGATCATGGAAAGAACATAGCCAGATTCTTTGTCAGAATGTAAGGTAAATTGCTTCTGACAGCCTGATAAGAGTCATATTCCCCTGTGTAATCTCATGAGCATAGTGTTTCCTGTCCTACATGCCTATTGGCATTCTTATCTTCTGAACTGCTACCATAATGGTCCATTAAGCTCTGCTTACCATATTTTAGGGTTCCTCTTGACCATTTCTCCAGACTATTCTTCTCACAAACCAGTTTCAAACCAGAACAACATGCTAAGCCTTATCACATACTTTTCTGTTAATAGTTTTCTCTTATTTTACTCCTCCTGCTTCTCTCTCCACCCCCCACTTTCTTTGAGACAGAGTCTCGTGTAGTCAAGGATGGCCTCAAAATCACTAGGTAGATGAGTATAATAATGGACTTCTGATTGTCTACTCTCTACTTTCTAAGTGCTGGGATTATAGGCATGTGCTGGTATACCTGGCTTGTATTTCCCTTTCCATGAACTCCATGTATTAGTTCCTTTTAGCAACACTGTGACCATATACAGCTGTACAACTTGAGATACAGAGAATTTATTTTGGCTCATGGCTTAAGAGATATAGTCTATCATGTCAGGGAAGTTATGGCACCAGATGAATCCATAGTAGCAGTGTGTGGTAGCTGCTTATTATACAGCAACAACAAAGCAAACAAAGACAGAGGGAAAGCCAAGTCAGGCTAAGATGATGTTGGGATATTAACCATAAGACTTGCCTATAGCCATCTGCTAGCTAGGCCCCATGTCCAAAATTTTTCACAACTGCTCAAAATAGCATGACCAACTAGGTCCAAATACTTAAACCCATGAGGCTACTGGTTGCATTTTTCATTCAAACCATGACAATCTACTTCTCTTTCTTACCATGGTAGGCCATTTTCTCCCTTCAAAATGCTTCCACTCTATCATTTCTTTCCTTGGGTCCAAAGTTTCAGCAGATATTTAGTTTCTCTGAACATAGAACAGTTTTGTTGTTTTCTTAGATAAAATAAGCTCATGTCCTATTGTTTGTTCCTCCCAAATGAGTAGGTCACTTTTCTATTCATAATTATTTATCAGTTAATGAACTGTCTTAACTAAAAAATATAGCTTATTTCTAATAACTAATACAACTTAAGCCACTGGAAAGAACATGAGCTTTGGAGTCGTAAATATAAGGATTTATGGTCCTGCTCTACCTGTTTCTTAAGAAAGGTAAATCTATAATTCTAAATTTCCCTTTTTCAAAAATGGGAATACTGTACCTCTGAATTTGTTAAGGGTTAGATACAGCAAAGCATGCAAAGTGCCTAGCATGCAGAAGCCATTAGCTATATGTTTCCTGATATCTATTCAAGGTTCATACATAGACTTTCCTCTTTTACAAGTATAAATTATGTTTTCTCTTCTGGGGTGTGCAAATATGTGTGTTTATGTCCATTGTGTCAGGTATGGTAGAAGAGAGCCATGCTCATTTTAAGTGGTTTAATTCAAAGGTTTTTGCTATCCTGAAGTACTAGATTATATATTGTTTTCTGACTGTCCTATTTCTTGTCTAGTAGCTCTCCCCCCTGCCCCAATGGATTCCCTGATAGCAACACCATGTCAAAATCTCCTGATCTATTTCAAGGCAGATAGCAAATCTGTTTTATTCAACTGTCAGCTGCTCATAGGAACACTTACAGACATTAAAGAATTGCATTTTCATGGACAGTCTTTGAGGCTTGAAAGCCTCTCTTAGAACTGAAATCCTGAAGTTTCTTTTGTGAGGGTGGTTTGTGTCAAAGATTTTAGTAGTCCTACTCCTAGTCTTGCTAGATCAATCTCAGAGATTGATCTGAGGTTCTGGTCACAGTTGAAGGTGGCCATGTAAGACCTGGTTATCTCATATGCTTATCTCAGAGGGACTTTGCTGGGAACCCTCTCCCAAGAAATATTATTATAGGATTGTGGGAATTTTTTCCTTTCAAACTCTTTTTAAGCCTCAATCTTTCATCCATAAAGCATGCATAAAGTAAGTGTGCCATTTCATGGCAGAATGTGAGAATTAAGTGAGTTATGGGGAAAGACTGAGCTAGAATGGAGTCACAGTATGTGCTTTATAATGTTAGAGAAATACATGAAATTACTAGCCCTAATTCTTCATTCCTCCTTGCATTCACATCCTGCTTTGGTCCCAATCTAGTGTTAGTGTAGAACTCATTCCTTAAATTTAGAATTGGCCACATGAGTCATTTTGGTGATGCCCTTCTCAGCAAAGGACAGCATTTTGCTTGGAGCTGAGATATTTTTTCCACTCTTCTGGCCTTGCTAAGCTTTTAATGACCACTTCAATGCTGCTTGTCTCTAATCTGCAGAGAAATTTGTTGGTATGAACTGTACTGAGAGACTGTGAGAAAATTACACTGCAACCCACATAGAAACCCTCCTTTTGGTTCCAGGATGTCTATTGGGATGGTTGTTAAGAATATGTGCCCAAAGAAGGAGCTCATTCTAATTCTTGGTGCACAGGTGAGTTAATAAGTGTGTGCATTGAGACCAGGAGCTGATGTATCAAAGATGTGGCTCTCTATCACCTCAGGGGTATCTTAATAGTAGTGCCAGTTTTTTTTTCCCCTTTCATTTTTGTCAAAATGTATCAAGAGCTGTCATTGCTGCTCAAAGAAAGGCCTTATTAATATGTATAAGGTAAGAGTTTTTTTCCAAGAATTAAATTTACTCACAATTATCATATTATGCCTATGGAGAAGAAGACAACACACACAAACACACAAATTCACAGGAAGCAAACAATAAAAATACACTGAAGCTCTGAATCTTCCTGGGGAACACATATCACATATCAAATAAAATGCAGTACCTTCTTTCTTATTTTTCTCCTTGAGATGTTAACATTTGGTAGATAATGACATTTTTTGGTATATGTCTGAATCTGAGCATGCTTTATTTTGTATAATATTTTGGGCACTTATCAGCTGCTAAATCATGATCACATTAAATCGTTTAGTGTGTGTGACTTGTATTTTGTTTGTGCCTACTGACAGCTGGTGTCCAGTGACTTCAAACATCTGCTTTTCAAGAGGCCAGATGAACTTATCATTTTTTCATGACTATTTTGTCTTCATTTCCACTTTGTGAGAACTGTTAGTTCGAGGCATGTGAGGAGTCAGAGAAAGGCTGGAGGTTTGGTTTTCATTCTGGTTTATAATTATAGCAGACAATCCTTAAGTATTAGATAAGTGGGTAGTCATTATCTTGACTAATTCTCACAATAATACTTCAAGTTGTGTATTAATTATTATCCTTTTTTGCAGGTGAAGGAGTAAGGTCATAGAACAGGTAAGCCGCTTGTCTAAGAGTCTCCATTACTCTAGGGCCTAGGCTGCTCTTAGCCCATGTGGGAGGAACACATAGACTTCTTTTCTTTGAGGATTATATTAGTTTTTTTTTTTTTAGAAGTGCTACAGATAGAGTGCTGCACATGAACAATTAATACTTATTTTCTCACAATCCTGGACTCTACCAGTCTTAGATCAAGGTGTTATCAGGGTTGGTTTCTTCTGAGACCTCCTTCACCACATCTCCCTGTGCTTTCAACGGATCTTCCTCCCACAGCTGTAATTTGTTCATGCATGCTTTAGACCATATCCCTAATTACAGTCACCTTCAAAGTTATTGGTGCTAGGACTCCAGCATAAAAGGGGTTAGAATCCATTCTATAACAGTTCACTGAAGATGAGGGGGGAAAGCCCTTCTATGTCTTCTAGCCAGGGATGAGAGAGTAAGAAGTTCTATCTGTCCATGTTTTAGAAGAACCTACTCTTTAAAACCTCAAACAGGAAAGAGACTTGGAGCTGCTTTCTACCCTGACATACATCCATGGAGCAGAGGAGTAGAGCAAAGAGGCTATGTTATTTTGTAGAGCAACAAGAGAACATGAGCAAAGGAAGGCAGCAATTGTGTGACAGGATGATTAAACAAAGTTTACAGACTAGTCAGTAGTTGTGAAATGTCATACTAGGTGGATGCTACCATTTTCCCTCAGATATCTCCATTTTCCCTCATGCTATTCTTTGGTCAGCTATTGCTTCCAAATTTACCTGAAGTGAAGACTCACTTCAAAGAGCATTTTTAAAGTTGGAATGTTAATATTCATCTAATTTCTTTTTCTTTTTAAAAATAGTACTTTAGTTATAGGTAAAATAAGCCAAATAACAAAACTCGGAACACCATGAGGAAGTCAGCATTTAACTCGCTTATCTCTTCTCATTGCCTGTAAATGGTACTGGGAAGTCTGTTTAGGTTCCTAATGTGATGGTGAATGGAAGCTGAGAGGCCTTGATGCTCTAAGCAATCTCAGACAGATCACATTGGTTTTCCTTGCTTTATTATAGTTCATAGTAGAGATGTGAGATTTGTAATCCCAACCCTACAGACATGAAACCAGCCTTGTAGTGCTGTGGTGGATCAAATGAGGTAACAAATGGAAAGATGTTTTTAAGCTTCAACACCAGAGTGCAATTCACGTAAAAGGATTTTTTCATGTACCAGGGCCATAGATACTTTCTCTCTTTCACAGTCTAGCTCCACAAAATAAAATAAAATAAAATAAAATAAAATAAAATAAAATAAAATAAAATAAAATAAAATAAATTGTTTTCCATGACTGGAGACTTGGGTTAGGGTCAGAGTAAAGAAGTAAAGTTAGCATAATGCCAGCTTAATTGCTGGGATTAAGAAAGAGTAAGATAAATGCCAATGCTCTCAGGTTGTCAGGGTTTCCTGTGTGGGGTTATTGTATAGCATGCAAAGAGCCTTGTTCTGGCAATTATCTCCCTTTCTGCTTATTTTGGAACATTTTGCTCCATTTCTAGGCTAGACATATGACAATTCATTTTTATCATTTCCATCTGGATATGAAGATTGACTTCTTTTTCCCTTTGCTGGTGATTCAGAGGATAGGTTCCTGCCTTAGTTTCTGTCTGTTCCTGTCCACATCTAGTGGGTAGGGGATGGGCATAGACCTGTGACATTTCCCCCTCTTCTCCCTTCCCTTTCTGTGTCAGTTACTCCCAAGGCATGTTAATATAGGTCTGTTAATTTCCTCAGTTTACTAAGTGGTCATTCAGGAAAGGCCTGACAAGCTCCTTGGCAGGAAATTTTCACTAACACAGAATGAATTTCAGGATCCAGTCCCTGTTGTGGTAGTGCTAGTAGCCCATCTGTGTGAGACCCTGACCTCTGATCTCATCTTCACTAACAGTGAGATTTTCCTCTGGCCCTGGACACCTCCTGGAAACACCCCTGGAGTGGAGCACTCTGTGATCCTAGTCATTTCTGGTGTAAGAGCCTGGGCCACTCTCTGGGTGCTTTTCTCAGTTTCTAGAGGTGCTCTTGGTGCTCTGCTCAGTTCCTGGAGGGCCGAGGTTGCTTAGGTCCAGACCCTAGTCAACCTCTTCTTCACTCTGCCTCTCTCCAGCTGCTACAGACACCATACTGACCACTGATGGGCCACATCCTTAAGCTTCTAGGGACTCTCCCACTGGAGATGACACTATTTTTTTCAGAGTGCCCAAGTTGGAGCAAAAGCTCTGCTGCTCTGGTCTTCTGGCTTCTGGCTTCTTCTTCTGACATATAAAATGGAACATTAGGAATTTCACTGTATCAGGGGAGGATGTGGCAGTTCCTCAATTCTGTTGGACAAGCATGTTGATGTGGCATGTGGTGACATAGACAGTTCTCAAGTCACCTACAAGATCTTGGTTACCTGGTGGCTTGCATGTGGCCCTCTCTTCCCTCAAATTCTTCAAGGCTGAGTTGAAACACTAGATGAACAACCATCTAACAATTAGTTGAGTTAATGTTTCTTGGTGCTGTGCCTAAAGAGATGGCTTAGCAGTTAACGTGCTTCCCTGCAAAGCCAAAGGACCAACGTTCCCCAATAAAGCCAGATGCACAAGGTGGCACATGCATCAGTAGTTCATTTGCAGTTGCTAGAGGCCCTGGTATGCCCATTCTCTCTCTCTCAAATAAATAAATAATATACTTTTCCAAAAAAGTTTCTCAGTGCCTGGTGGTTTATAAATTCAACACTCCTATTGTGATGACTAACTCATTTGTGCCTTCTCCCCTTGGGCACACTGCAATGAAAAACGATTACTCCATAGGTGAGAGATTTAATATTCTTCACTCTCAAGTGTCACTGCATAACACTGTGGTTTCCTCTTCAGAACTTCATTTAGTTGAAAGGGAAAGCTACACACCTACTACTGAGCACACTGGCAGGATTGCTCTCCATGTCTGGACCCTCCTCCCTGGATCAGTTGGAAATAACTCTTTCCTGTGATGGAAAATGCTTTGAATCAACATTGAAGGGACCCAAAGAGAAAGATTTTCTTTTCATGCTTTTTAGAAACTGTTTTTTGGTAGTTATTGCAAAGACTTAAGTGTACTTTGGGGGGCCCCTAATCATCCTAAGCCCCAGGAATTTATATCTCTGGAGCTGTTCCCCATGCCCAAGCAGCCCTTCATGGAGCAAAATAATTGTCTGTTTCTGCAAACAGCCTCCTGTGCAGATGGGGCCTGATTAGCATGTGTGCTTGCAGCAGGCCACTGCTCCAGCCACATTTGGAAATCTAGCCACTGAGAAAAATGTGGGCTTGACATTCATTAACATCCTTGGGCTCCCTGGGAAATACACATAATAGGGTAAAATTGCTATTAAGGAGAGCAACACTTGAGGGAAATATCCACTCAATAAAGACGGAGATTCTTCTCATCAACAGCTGAGGAAAAATCCAGTTGCCATAAAGGGTAAAAGAGACATCCTCTTTTATGAGTGGAGATGACCCAAGTTTAGCAGGTTCACAGCACTAATGAGTCCCATCATCCTGCACTGGCTTATTGATATGCAGATGTTTCTCAGGCATATTGGGGTATCAGCAGATCCCAGAAACAGCTTAATGATTTCTTTCCCCTGTGTTGTCTGTATTAAGCTTAACAAAAGGCAACCATGAAAGGAACAACTCTTAACATTGATACAGAGCTCTTAAGCTAAAACATTTTTTTTTCTAGGCTAGAAGAATAGATTCTTGGGTATTTTCTTTGCAGGATGCTAGGAGCTCATAGTGGGATAGCCAATAATCGGTGCTATAAGAATTTTTGACACTTTTACATTTCCAGGGTGATTTTACCTGACTCTGCTTTGAATTTGAACACCATAGGGTTGTGTGTGGTATGTGTTAAACAGATAAAAATAGTTCTTGTTAATATTTGGGAAATAAGTCAAAATAGCAGCACTTAGGACCGGTTAAACAAATCTTAATTCCTAGTCATTTTAAAATTCCCTTTGAAGAGGCTTGAACACAATCTCTTATTATAAATTTGGACTCAGATATATGTTTAATGGTGCAAAATTTAAACTGGTTACTGTTTTGTACTTACCTGATCAATGGAAATCTCCCTTTGGTAGATTTTGAAGCTACTGTCCTTGGCATGTAATAGGAAGGAGGCAAGATCCTTGCTGAATCTGTGCCTTGCATAAAATTACTGATGTATTGAATGAATTATCCAAAGCAGCAGGCTTCTTAATGTTGCTGTGCTGCTTTAACTTCCTTCCAGGGATATAACACCAATTTGTACACATACTCTTGATTCTTTTATCTCTAAATAGCCTTAATTTGATGTCATGCATCTGTACTGCATTGCAATTTAGTCAGAAGCAGCACCCAGTGCCTACTATTAGTGACAACAATGCCATGTATGTGCATAGCATTTGATAGCTCATATGTGGAGAGCACTTGATAACTTGTATGTGGACAGCACTTGGTAACTTGTATGTATGTGGACAGCACTTGATAGACTGTATATGAACAGCACTTGGTAGCTTGTATGTGGACAGGTCTTGATAGACTGTATATGGACAGCAGTTGATAGCTCAGGTCGTATGTGGACAGCACTTGATAGCTCATATGTGGAACTCATATGTGGACAGCACATGATAACTTGCAGTACATTTTCAAACTCAAATGTGTCTCTGTGATAGGCAATTTTAGCATTTTCTTAGATAAGGAAACTGAGGCTCATGGACTTGATCACTGGAATCTTTACAGTGTTTTATTCATTACAAATAGAATTTGGACTTGAAGCTGTGATGCCTTATTATTTCTGTGAGCTTTGTCATTTTGTTAGATTCTTTTGCTATAAAGTTTAGTTTGTTGAGGAAAAAATTGCATGGTACTGCTTTAAATGTCTGTAGCTGTGTGGTTGCCATGAATAGAATTTGCATGTTTGCTGAATATGAAAATTTTTTAAGATGGGTAAATGATTTTCTCAAAGATGACTGTCACAAGAAACTGTCTTTACTGTTCTAGGATATTATTACTGTTGGTAGACTTAGCTGGCTTGGTGTTCTTTTATGTTCACAAGTATGTCATTGTCCCTTGAGATTCATATGCAGAGGGCATTTCATTCTGTTCAGCTACAATGACTTGGCTCTATAGTGAAATATAGTCATCTGCATAACATAACAAATATTTCTAGATATCGCTTTTTAGGATGGTAGTTATAGAGCAGAATATGAATGGTACAATCCCCGTAATGTGAAAATAGTGGCCAAGTTAACAGAAGTCAGGAAGTGGGGCTAGATGGTAAGGGGAAGATATGAAAGAAGGACAAGGTTCTAGTGTCTTCATATAATATACTGGGACTCAGGAGATGCATTGAAAAGTTGATAAACTAATGTAAAGAGAATTATATTATTTGCATCTCATGAAGTACAATAAAGAAATGAAAGGTAAGGGAAAGTGAAGAAATAAAATTGAGATAATTTTCTCAGCCTTCCTATCATTGAGTCAAAAGTTAATGTCTGAATTTGAGAAATCAAGAAAGAGACATTGAACATATTTGTGACCACCAATGACTAAACTTGGACTCTAAAGGGTAATGGAATTCAAAGTGGAGAGCAAACTAGAAAACTTTCCCTATTGATTATACTCTGAATACTTTGATTTTAAATAATGTATATAAAACACTTTCAAAATTTCATTCAATGGGGAGAATCAGTATTGTGTTTCTACCATAATTTGATAAATATTTCTGTGTGGAAACCATAGTTACTGTCCAAATGTCCAGATGGGCAAGACAAGAACAGTTTTGAATACACTAATGAGTTATGACTACATTACTGGGTTAGACTGTGCCAAGGGAGCCAGTACTCACTGTGGCCCTAACCATGAGACACTGGCTGACTTACATAGAGCAGCAACATAACATGTGCACAGTCTAGGACAGGTACCAGGATTCATCTGTTAGTTGTAACTTCCAGTGACATCTAATTTTAACTGAATATGTTCCTGAATGTTTGTGGCCTCAGTCTCATCCTCTTTAATAAATAGGGGTTAAATGCTAGATTCCATCCTAACTTTGTCTTTTTACCTACATTTTGATTACTTTTGTATACTTCTACTTGCCTTCTTTCTATTTGTAAGACATACACAGCTATAAATCTTTTGTACCTGGCATTGTACCTTTGAGTAGATGATCTACCATGAAATAATAAGTTCTCTCCAGAAAAGTCCTTTGTGTTAGTTAAGAGCCATCCATAAAAATTATGTCCAGAATAGTGTTAGTTTGACTCAAAAATGTGTTAGTTTATCATTAATAGAGTTCTGAATTAAATTACTGATCTAGTTCAAACAGGTTTAAGCTTTTGGGACTAGGACACAAAACACATCCTCTATCATCAGTTTTTACAATTTGATTTAATTAGGACTGATTAAAGGCAGTTTTGTGAATATGCTGTCAAATTTTCTGAACACAAAGGAACTTAAACTTTGCAGAGAAGGTTGATTGCTAAGCTTGTTCACCAAAGTAGCTTCATTGCTGCACCTCATGTTGACATTGATCCAATCAGTCACCTCAAACAGTTTTTATTGTCATCTCATGGTTTCACTTCTTAGATTTTTCAGAAATCAACTCATCATAGAAGAAAGGGGAAATGAAAAGAACATTTTTCCATGCTCTTTTTGCATCCAGATCATCGAGTCTTAGCATATTTCTTTAGGAGTCCAAATTAATGTGAGGAAAGCAAAGCCAAGAGGGGAGAATCTGTGTACCAGGAGGCAGCGGTTCTCCTTGGGTTTACTGGGGGCTTTTGAAATCTTATACACTTTCTTATTTCAGAGCTGTGGGGGATAGGAGCTGGCTAGCACAGCTTTCCCAATGACAAGAGAGAATGCTTTGTGTGGCCTTTAGACAATTTCTCAATTCACCATGAATTGCCCTTCTGTCGCTGCATGATATTGGCTTCATTCCAGCAATTCCGGTGAAATGGTTACTGACATGTACACTATTTAACTGTCCCTTTCATGGGGCTCTGCCTCTGTAGATACTTTGTGTCCCCAGCAAGCCAACTACATGCAGATCTTCAGGTGGAAATGTCGGGAAGGGCCAAAATATAAGTATCTGATTATAGAGCTTACCTAATGTGAGGATGTAGAGAGAAGTCAGGGCAGAAAGAGGCTGGATAAGACAGACAAAGGATTGTGGGAAGAGTAAGGACAGAATGGGTCACAGAAGAGGAGGGGCTGGAGAGTAGTATGGATTCCAGAGTGAGGTGTTCAAGTCTGAAAATGCTGGATTGTGTCCTGAGGACTTCAATCTCTTGGCACACCTGTAACCCATATGGACATATCAGTTTTCTTCTAATACCATAGAGCTCTAAGGTAGCTAGAACAAAGTGGGGGAAAATGTCTGGTTTGGAAGTACTTAAGTCATTGTCAAGAATAATTCCTTAATGATTAGAGCCCATCTTTGAACTCAGTTCAGTCTGAATGCAAAGCTCTTGCTCAATTCTGGCCAATTATTTAGCCTCTTGTTAGAGAAGGACACTGGGTGTCAAGGATTAGTGAAAAATCTCTGCTGGGAATGAGATAGAGTTGGAAATAGGCCCTATTTTGAATAGGTACCAGTTCTCACTGATGTTTCTCTAGTTTGCACACATTGCAGATACAAATCACATGTAAGCAGGCTTGGTTGGAAGGAATGGGTAAGAGCTGGGAAAGAGATAGGGAATACAGGGACAACTGATTCCATTGTACCCATGACAAAGCTTATCTTTATAACACAAAAAAAGTCTTGCTTTTCTGAAGATCAAGTAAGTTAAGGATAACTTTTGTTCTTTTAAAAAAATAAATGAAAATATCCCGTTAAATGAAAACTCTTCATCTCAAACTGTTGAATGCTATGGTACTTAATTTTAGTTTGCTAAATGTAAGGTCTTGAAACAAAATCCCACACATCAGTGTTCTCTGGGCCCATAGCATTTGTGAATTGGATTAATTTTCATTTATCTTAAGCCTCTCATTCCTTTTTGTTTTGAGATGCTTAGCAAATGTTGACAGTTATGGTTGGCCTATTAAGCTGCCTCAGTTATGTAAATGATTTCTGTTAGCTATGTTATTGCTAGTTAAATATAGCCTTGAGTTTTCTGGCATATTTTTAGGACTTACTGGTAAGCATTTCTTATATACCATTTAACATTTTTTGCCTCTTCAGGTATCAAGTTGACCTTTTTTTCTAGATCCCCTTAGCCTGACACTTTCTTTTTGAATCTACTGTTTGCGTGACATGAAAAATTAATTCGTACAATTATAGAACCAGTGGCCTTTTCTCAGTGCTCATTCTTCTGGTTGCTGTGCCAGCTGACAGTGCTGCCTCCCCTCCTTTGCCCTTGGCTTCCATGACAATATTTTTCTGGTTTGATCCTCTCTCCCTGCTTCAGTGCTTCATTTTCTCTGCAGTCTTGACTGTAGACCAATGCTTTCCAATTGTCCTTGTTTCCCATTGTGATACTGGCAGAAGAATAGCAATGGTGTGCCACATGGATTCCAGGACAAGGTAGGTGTTTGACTCTGAAAATTCTGGAGCATGTCCTGCATACCTCAAACTCTTGGCAAACATGTAACACAACTGGGAATATCAGTTTTCTTCTAATACCATTTGGGACATTTGTTATGTGCATGGTGCAGAGCTAAGTTACCTAACCTTTATATCACAGTAAATGCATATAAAGAGTGGCAAACTGAATCCAAAGGATGAAGTATAGCAAAGAAGAGAAGGTCCAGTGTGTTTACAGAGAAATCAAGGAGAGGACATTTGACAGACGTGAGAAACAGCAAGGATTCAAGCATTAAAGGCTATAAAAAGGACCTAGGAACATCTGTGCCAGCTGTCAGGTATCAGGAATAGAGATAAGGAGCTCAAACTTTCCATTAAGCTTGATTAGAATCTAGAGGATACTAAGACATGATGGAGAAGCAGAAATTAGAGCAAAGGTTACTGGTCCTGAAGACTCAGTCTGTCACTTATATTTGTGATAGTTGTTCTGAATTATGGAGGAGAGCAGTGACCTTGGCAATGAAGTGAAGAGCCACACACACAGGTGAAGTCCATTCTTGGTTAAATAAGTATGAGGTATCTGGCTTCAGCCACACATGGAGATTCTCGTTTATCATCACCTTACCTCATGTCAAATTCTAAGTCACTGTCCTGGCTTTTTCCTTAAGTTTAGGAGGGACTGAAACTGAAATAGAGTTCATGTTATCTCGGGCTTGCAAGTCTGAACACTAGTCTGAGCACTGGGTCCAATCCCATCTTTGTTTCTTCATTGATGGGAGTAAACTCATCTAGTCAATCTAATAATCTAATAATCATTGGTTAGTACAGATGTAGGCATCTCTAACTGAGCTGTTTTTCTGTCTCCACTGCCTTCCATTCAGCGATTTTCTTTTTAAATATTTTTTATTGAATTTATTTATTTGCAAGTAGAGAGGAGGAGGAGAGAATGGGCACACCAGGGTCTCCAGACACTGAAAATGAACTCCAGATTCTCCAGATGCATGCACTACTTTGTAAATCTGGCTTTACATGGGTAGTTGGGAATGAACCTGGGCCAGCAGGCTTTGCAAGCAAGCATCTTTAACCACTGAGCCATCTACCCATCTGTCATTCACTTATTTTCTAAAGGGTTTCCTGTTGTGGTCCCCCCTAAGGCCAGCCCAGGAGGGACGGCAGGGTCTCTGCCGAGTTGGGGTGAGCAGCGCGGAATCACGATACAGACTCCAGGAGTTGGGTGAAAGTGGGAAGCGAGCTACCGCAAACTTGTTTATTGAGGAAGTGCATGTGGGTTTTAAGGGGCTTGGCTGGCTAATCATTATGTGGGGTGGTCCCCTTTTTGTGACCAATGACAGCCTGTCTCTGGACAGGTCATCTCGTAGCAGGCTTCTTGTGAGCATGGGACTGTAGCTGTTATCACGCCAGGCCTGCACAGAACGCCATGTTCACAGAAGCCACTTCCTGGTTTCTTCTGCCATGTGGTCTGGCTGGGGCCAGGCCTGTATTGCGCCATACAGTTTCTCACATCCATTCCTTCTCTCTAGTTCAGACCCATCCCATATCTCTTCTCTCCTGCTTGCTCTGTGGTTCTGCTGCCTTCAGGTCCCCCTTTCCTATAGCAGTCCACATTGTTTACTGGCTAGACGTCAGTAAGTTCAGGAATTATCTCCCTTCCTGTGTCAACAGTAGGTGCACAGATTCTTGTCCCTCACCATCAAGTCAAAACACTGACTGCTTTTGCAGGACTTACCTTGCCACTTAATCAGGCAGAACAGCATTTGTACCGACTGGTGAGTTCAGTCACTCAAATGTCCTTCAGTCTCTACTAAAGGTGACTATGTCTCAGTTCCCAGAACTTGATGATATGTATGCCATATGGGAAGTTAGGTAGGGAAATATGTTGATTATTAAGTGGACTTAACATAATCAAAATAATTTTTCAAGGGGCTGGAGAGATGGCTTAGTGTTTAAGCACTTGCCTGTAAAGTCTAAGGACCCCAGTTTGAGGCTCAATTCCCCAGTACACATGTAAGCCAGATGCACAAGGTGGCACATGCATCTGGAGTTCGTTTGCAGTGGCTGGAGGCCCTGGTGTGCTCTCCCTCTCTCTCTCTCTCTCTCTCCTGCCTCTCTCTCCCTTTCTTTCTCTGGCTCTTTTTCTCTATGTCACTCTCAAACAAATAAAAAAAAATATTAAAAGAGATTTTCAAAAGTAAAGGAGGAAAGCTGAAAAGATTCATAGAAGATGTGATGAAAAATGGAGTTGAACTGGACATTGTGGTACATGCCTGTAATCCCAGCACTTGGGATGTTCAAGCAGAGGACTACTCTGACTTCCAGGCCAGCCTGGAATATATAGTAAAACCTTGTCTCAAAAAAAAAAAAAAAATAGAGGGCTGGAGAAATTCCACAGTAAGTAAAATACTTGTGAGGACCCATGTGCAAAATAGGAGGCAGAGACAGGAAAATCTCTGGAAGCTTGCAGAACATCTAGGCTGGTGTCTACAGCTGCAAACAAGGGATCGTGTCTCAAACATACTAGAAGGTGAGGACCAATGCTCAAGGTTGTCTGGTTACTTCTACATATGTGCCATGACATGCACATACACTCACATGCATGAACACATGGGTATATGAACAGACACAAATACACACATGAGTGTTGTGATGTGGGAGGATCTGGCTTTGAAGAAGGGGCCATTTTAGAAGAAGGCAAGAAATAGATCCAACTTAGAACCTATAGAAAAGAGTGAGGTCTTGCCAGCACCTTAATTTCTGCCTATGCCTGACTTCTGGTCCATAGGATAGAAGTTTGAGTTCATGATTATTTGTTATAGCAATAGGAAGTCAAGATGGAATCCCCTTCTACAAATAGTTATTAAGTTCTTCTTAAGAGTACACAGTGGGAAATAAGGAGGAAGAGATTCCTGTTGATCTAATTTCTCTTTAATTTAATTTATTCATTCACTCATCATCAAATATTTAGTAAGTACTTATTGTTATAGGCACAGGTAAAGCCTCACCATCCTGAAGCTTAGAGATTAGTTGGGAGAGGCACAATAAATATAAAAAGTATAAGGGTTAGTGGAGGAGCTAGAGGAGTGTTAGAGTATTCTCTTAGCATGTTCGATGCCATAGCTTCAGTCCTCAGCTTCACAGAAGAATAAAATAGACCTTGGGTTAGTGGTAAGAGCTATATGGAAAAGCCTAATAGGCTTTAGAGTTGAAGACTGAAGAGGGCAGCTAGTTTTGAACAGGGTCATAAGAGAAGACCTCACTGAGGAAGTAATACTTTTAAAACCACAAGGCAAGTTCTAGCAATAACTGGATGAATGTTATGACACATATTTGTTCTTTATGAACTTCCTCTGTTTATGAACTTCATGGCTTTAGATGTGTTGGTGATCCTGGACTTCAGCATGTCCAAATGAGTGATCCTAAACTTTTCTATCTCCTATTACCAGAAATATTTCTGGAGTTTTGTTTAGAGTATTGTACATCAAATCTTTTTATTCTAGCACAAAGTTCCTCATATATGGTGTCTACTTAACACTATTGTCATGTCTTCATGTTCAATCCTGTTCCTCATGTACTTCCAGGCAGAGGAGCAACAACAAAATTCACCTGTAAAATTTAACTCAGTAGTTTTTGTTTTGACTTTGTTTGGAGAGCTACAAACACATGATTTTCTATATTTAATCATAAGTAATAATGATATTAATCTATTGTGAATTCCGTAAAGTTGATCTTTGAGCCAAAAATTTTATGTTATGATGAAGTATGTTGTATAATGGGAAGATCTTGAGTACAGACACCTTTTATTAAAATTGGTTTTCTTTTATTTTTTAATTTGAGAGAGAGAGAGAGCTAGAGAGAGAGAGCTAGAGAGAGAGAATGGGCACATAAGCAGCCTCTCAGCTGCTGTGAATGAACTCCAGACTCATGCGACCGCTTGTGGGCAAGTGCAGCATTGTGCCCTTGTGTCACTTTTTGTGTCTGGCTAAACATGGGACCTGGAGATTTGAATGGGCATTCTTAGGCTTGGCAGGCAGGCACATTAACCACCAAGCCATCTATCCAGCCTGTTTTTTTTTTTTTTTTTTGAGAGAGAGAAAGCTAGAGGGATGGGGGGGGCAGAAATTGGTTTTTATAGTTAAAGGAACTTTTACTGAGGGAGAAGGGTTGGCTTTAGAATTATCTATGGTGTATTAACTTTATGACACCCTGAGGTACTCTTCAAATGCAAATCTATGTGTTCATTAAGCAAAAAGGATTTCCAATTGCTCTGCTATGTGAATGGAGGTAGAAATTTGAAAGTTTCCCAACATTGTTATTTTTGTACTACCTTTTTGTGGGGGAAGGGGATATTGGCTGGGGAATAGGTCTGACCAATCTAATTATTAGAGAGTCTCTCATGGTAATATAATATATATTTAAAAGCAAGGATTTACTTTGCTTCCTTTAGTGTGTAAAACTCCCCTTCCACTCTAAACACACAGGGTGAAGACATACATTTTAGAACAAAGTGTCTATTTCAATACCTGCTAAGATATTGTGATGCAGCTAAAACAGCCAATCAACCATGTGTGTAATCAACATTCTTCCAAATGCACACAAATATTTATAGAACTAGAGCAATTTCAATGTTGATTCTCTCTTCTTTCAATTTTATTCTTATTATTTCACATAGGCACTGATAGGCAGATCATTTGGACATTGGCTTTGTATTTACTTTTGACATAGTTTAACATGCATATGATTAAGTATAGTAACTGACAATTTCTATCTTATAACTACAGCAATGATGAATTAAACAGCAGTATTAGGGATACATATGAATGAATTAGTACTCTGACTCACACCTAAATACACATAAAATACCCACTTTGAGGGATGTGCATGGTGGGTCATCTGAAGATGCATAGGCCCATAGTGCCTCAGGGGTCATTGCCCATGATCCACCATCACTCCTACACATGGTCATGACTTGGGCCTGGAAGATTGCTCTGATCTGGCATCATCAGAGTGCTGTCATCATTGTGAATTGGATGCACTGTAGAAGGAGGCCTGCCATTTTGTTGCTGGGTATGTTTGCCTACCTGCTTAAATAATTCCAGATTAAGGAATCCTACTCCCTTTGCCCAGAATCCATGCTTCTATGTAAATAATGTTGACTGAACTTATAAGACAAGGCTTAGTAAAATCACCTGTATTAAAAAAAATACTAGGGCTGGAGAGATGATTTAGTGGTTAAGGCATTTGCCTGCAAAGCCAAAGGACCCAGGTTTGATTCCCCAGGACCCACGTAAGCCAGATGCACAGCGTGGCACATGCATCTGGAATTGGTTTGCACTGACTGGAGACCCTGGTGTGCCCATTCTCTTCCTCTTTCTCTCTCTTTCTGCCTCTTTCTCTCTTGCTCTCTCAGATAGATAAATTGATTGATTTGAAAAGTCCTCGATAGGAAAATTATATTACATTTTAATCAGGAATTGTCAGGGAATGATGTGTAAGATAGTATATTTAGAAAAATGTTACTAATGTAACTTTTGGAAAATGGACTCAAAGCCCCTTTTTTCATACCTCTTCCTGCATTTGTTTCTAGGTCACTGGTTTATAAGCCATATATATAATGAAATATATATTTTTACCATTAGGAAATAGAAAAAAGAGGGAAATTGAGATGAAGAAAACCAAGAGAGACTAGAAATTAGGGAGGCAAACAAATAAATGCTAGAGGAGGGTTGCTGTTAACTCTGAATGTCCCAGCAGCCAGGCAGGAAGAGAATGTCTCAGCTATGCCTTGGCTGCAAGTTAGATTTGTGAGTGCCTTTTTAGTCTCTCCTGGAAAGCAGGTTACTCATAGCAGCTATGACACCTACTGAACTCGGCTTGCTTCCCGCCCAGGTGCCTTGCAGTGGTCGGCCTTGGTGAGTGAGACTGTCAGGATTACACTCTCATCTGCCTTCTGAGGATTTCCCCATATTCCTTCCAGACTTCAGCTGAATAGAACTGTTAGCATTTACATTTGTCTCTCTACTCGGCCACCCTGCTTTTTCATGATGTGTCTGCCACCAAGAATATTTTCTGTCTCCATATTCCAAGGCTCTGTCAAAATGTCACTTCCTCTATGAAGCCATCTCTGGTCCTCATAGCCAGAAATGATTCTTCCCTACTTCTCATGCACCTCTTTGCTTTTTTCATAGGATATTTAGCTTACTATATTCATTACCTCCCTCTGTCTAAAATGTCTTCATGGTGGGGGTGGGGTGGAATGCTCTATATCAAATATTAATTCAATTCTTTACATATAGTTGGTTCTCAATGCATATTTCTTTGACTGGATGGATGGATGGGTGAATTTAATCTAGTGAGATATGATATTCTGCATAAATTGTATTGGATTGGCTTTCTTTCCAACTCAGAGTAAGTTATTCTTTTAGAGTTGCATTTGATTTTAGAAACAGAATTAGGAGACTATAAAAATAGCTTGCAATGAGTTATTTCAGCAGTCTCACTGTTTCTTAAAAGTGGTAATGTTTTTTTATGATGCTTTTCATTTACAGCATGGCCTTACCACCAGCTCTATTTTGAAACACAATCCCATTATTACAGTTGCCTTTTGCCTCAAACAACTTCCCATAACATTAGGGGTATAATATTACAAGAATAGCTACTGACAGAGAGGTTTCTACTTTGCAGTTGGTGAGGTGGTACAGGATGTCAAATTGCAGATCATTTCTAGATCTGAAGTGAAATAGTTTGAAGATTTTATTTTACCTATGTGGTTCCAGCTATCCATGTCATGGAAAACATATTTCCCTATATAGGACAAGGAAATGACTCAAATAATTCTCACACTTTGCTGAAATCCAAACATGAAATTGAATTGATTTTGTTTTCTTTCATTTTTTGGATGATTCAAAAAGGAAGAGTACATGTAAGGGAAAAATAAAAAGCTTATATTCATTTTTGAGAGTTTGTTGTTGAACGTTTAGGAAGAAATGTGGATATGAGCTCTTAAATATTTCGGGGTCTCAATACTGTGAGTCACAGGAGTAAATTTAAGGGTGTTGGAGGAGCTGCAAAGAAGAGTAAGTGAAAGTACCCAAGGAACAAAGTCCAGAGGCTCAACTGATGAAAAGGCAAAGAATAGATAGGCCCTGATCTCTCTGGCAACTGAGGCATCATCCTCTGCTCCCCTTGGCACCATTGCTTTCTCAGGCTTATTTTCTATCTAGTTCCTCTGGGGTCAGCTTCTCTTTGTCTGTCAGGACAGTATTATCTCTGTCTGAAGGACCAAATTGGTACCTTCAAGTTGCCTCTTACAGCATACTGTGCACACAGCCAACTCTTCCACATTCATATATATATTTTAAGATAAAAATTCCATACTTTGAGTGTTAGAAAAATCACAAGTATTTGGATATACTACTGAAATTTATTTTTTATAATAATGGACTTGAATATTATCTTATTTTATTTTTATATGACAAAAGGTGAACAAGTGTAAAATTATTTTACCTTTCAATTTGTTACATGTTTCAGTATTACAATCATATTAGGAATGCTGTAGACATCTGAAAAAAAAGCATGAATAATGAAGGAGTCATACATCTAGCTTTTAAAAGAGAGACAGACAGACAGACAGACAGACAGAGAGCAGCTCATCCATGAGAGAAATTAAAACAGTGCTAGTATCTGACTTCTCTTGTTTACTCAGAGAAAAGTCAGGAACTCTTATCTACTGAATTTCAATAGGGTTAGGATGAGAAGCTCCAGGTTTTAGGACAGCCACAGCCATTTCCTTGTCATTGTATGTGGCAAGGACACTTCATTCTTATGGGTTACTATTTTTCTAATCAATCTGATTTGTTTTTAGTTTCTGGGTTAAGGCACTGAAGGTTTAGTTAAAACCAGAAGAGGTGTCTTATTAAAATAGAAAAGAGGCACTATGTCGCACTCATGCTGCTTCTTTCATTGGTTCCTGAAGCTCTGCCCACTGGGGACCCTGAAGTCATCCTTGTGGTCTTTGCCACTTAGTCTCACTGAAGCTTGCTTGTCTTCCCTATGGTGTGTGGTTCTAACAATGCTTCTCCTTTTGAACAAGACAGAGTGCATGCCTGATGGTCTGCAGGAATGAGAAGTCACATTCAAAAAACAACAAGGATATGTTTATTTTGAATGGGAATAAAGACTTCCTACTAGTAAATTACCTTCCCCTTAGTCTTCAGAAGAAATTTTAAAAAAATAGAAATGGATAAACAAAATAAAAAAAATGACCAAATACAGATTCCTTATATAAGAATGGCCACCAGTCTAGTAACTTGTCATCAGACCCCAGTGCTAAAAACAAGCTCCATATCAGAAGGAATTATAGAGGCAAGGAAGAGGTAAGCAAGAAACAATAAGGGAAGATGCTCCAAGGAATTGGAAAATACCTCACAAAATAGAGAGGAAAATGACAAGTATTACTGGAGGATGGGCTGAAACAAAGTAAACTCAAAGCACTGGAAAACAGTAGGAGAGGATGGAGTTGGGAATTTAGAAGTGAACATTCTAAGGTTTCAAAATTATTTAGGCATATATTAGAAAAAATTATCTATGAAACACGTTTGTAAGTTGAAAAGGCATTGAAACTTGAATCTGTTAATGGAGGAGAATTAGAAAGCATAACTTCTGAGTCAGAGAAAAGTTGAATAAAGAAAGCTCCATCAAGAAAGTAGAAGGGGCTGGGCATGGTGGCACACATCTGTAATCCCAGCAGCTGGGAGGCTGAAGCAGGAGCATCAGGAGTTCCAGGCCAGTCTCAGCTACATGACACCCTGTTTCAAACAAAATAAAACACACACACATGCTCAGAGAGAGAGAGAGAGAGAGAGAGAGAGAGAAAGAGAGAGAGAGAAAGAGAAAGAAGGTAGAAAGAGCTATATGGATAAGACCTCTTTGCTGCTATAATCAAAGTTCCTAGATCACATATACCAAAGGTTTATAAATAAGATATCAGAAACTAGAACGTATGTAGATTTAGTTTTATTAGATACTATCAAGTTGACATATGAAGCATTCATGCAACTTTTTGCTCTTACAGTCAAGAATATAGAATTCCTGCCTCCACATTGTTGCTAACACATTTCCTTCCTTCAGAATCTTCTTTGTAATTGGCATCACATTAGTCCTTTTACTTTGCACTTTTACTTTGCAGCTCTTATCTGAAAATATGGACTTTCTTTTGTGTATATAGAATTTTACAATTTTACTATTCTTTGCCCATTTTCTCTCTGGTTTTGTTTTGAGGGGGGTGGGTTTCAAGGTAGGCTTTCACTCTAGTCCAGGCTGACCTGAAATTCACTATGTAATCTCAGTGGCCTCAAATTTATGATGATGCTCCTACCTCTGCCTCCCAAGTGCTGGGATTAAAGGCGTGTGCCACCACACCTGGCCTCTGTTGTTTTTATTTCAACTCTCTATATAGAAGTTATCATCCCTTATCCTTAATTAGATACCCTTCAAATATATACTAATAGTCTGTATTCTTATAACATTCTGGTTCTAAATTTCAAAGTTGGAATTTTAAATAATTACTTCTTGATGAATACCACTTTGTATTTTGTTATAATTATCATATACTACTAGAACTTCAGTTGCTGATATTTTCTTTTTAAGTTTTTATTTATTATTTTTTAGAAAGAGAGAGAGAGAAAAGAAGAAGGGAGAGGGAGAAAGAGAGATAGAGAAGAATGGGCATTCCAGGGCTTCCTGCCACTGCAAATGAACTCGACACATGTGCCACTTTGTGCATCTGGCTTTATGTGGGTAGTGGAGAATTGAATTCAGGATGTCTGGCTTTGCAAGCAAACACCTTTAACCAGTGAGTCAGCTCTCCTGGCCATTTGCTGATATTTCTCACTGATGATTTACATTTTTCATTTATCATGTTATGTCACTTGGTTTAAAATCTCCCTTTTATTACTAGTTCCTTATCCCAGAATATGTACTTCAAAACACAGAACCTGAGAGGACCTACTCTACCAAAATCAGCCCTAGCCCAGAATGCTAAGATACATAGAGCTATTGTATATCTATTGCTTCAGTGTGTGATATGAGGAAAGAATCTAAATTAGTACTTATGTAGACAAAAATCCCATTATTTCTGTATTAGGGCTCTCTAGTGGAACAGAACCAATAAAATGGATATATATTACAAAGTAAATTTTTTATATAGGCATATATGATGCAAGTTGTGTAGTTCAACAGCTATCTGCATGATAGAGAGGCTGAGAACATGATATCTTTTCAGTCCATGAAGCTAGATGTCTCAATATCCCAAATGAGTGCTGACGGCCTGGAGGATGACTGAAGAGCTGCAGGTCTTCAGCCCATGGTGGAAGGCTTAAGAACCGAGGTTCAGATGTCCACAAAGAATGGCAACAATAGAGTAGATAGAGACACCAGTAAAGAACAAAGGCAATTAGGCCAAAACAACTGCTTTTCTGGGGGAGGGACCTTTTTGTTTTTTTTTTTTTTTTTTTTTTTGTATAAGGCTGCCACTGGAAGGCCTTCCCCTCTCAGTTAATCCTTCTTGGAAATGCCCTCCTAGAGGCATGTCCTTACTTCATTCCTCTTGATTAAATTAATTTGACAATATAGATTTAACTTTGGGTATGAGAGGCTTAGTACTGGTGCACACTTGAGTATGGAATTGCTGGTCAGAACCTGGTACCTTCAAGGTTCTCATCAAATGCTTACGATAGAGCAAATAAAAACATCAAACAGGTCAAGAACGAGACTGAATAAGGAAGAAAAAAAGCCTTTTTATCCTGGTCATAGAAGGAGAAACTGATATTTACATTTTGCATCCTGTTCTTAAATTATAAACCTGCACTCTTCTTGTGTTTGGCACTCTTAGGATCTGAAAGCACCTCTTAAAGGCCAAGTGCCTTTTCAGTAATCCAGTTCATTTAAACACATGAAAACATCATGAAATTTGGATGTATTTTATAAGATCTTACCATTTCAGAGAAGTATATAACTCAAAGGGTCAACATGACTTGTTCAAAGCTAGTAATGAAGAGCAGTTCTTGTTTTTAACTCTTTTTCAAATAGGACTCACCTGCCATTTTGTATGAAGACAAAAGTGAAGTCAGTTCTAAGAAACTCAGTCACCCACTGAGCACATTTCTCATGCAATCCATGGATACCTCCTCCTTCTCTCACTGACAGCCCTGTGAGGAATCTGATAATTAATGAGTGGCTGTTGAGAAGATATTTATAAGGTCTTATGTAAGAATACTATAAAGAACAATGCATATAGTTACCATTTAGTGTTAAAAAACAAAGGTTTCAGGGACATAAAGTATTTTAAATGCATAGTTTTCTACTTCTTAAGGGAGGGTTCAGAGAAGAACTAATTTATTGAGCTAAGTATTGTTGGATGTATTTTCTATACTTGTTTTATATGCCAAAGTACCATGTCAAACTATAAGTTCCTTCACCTCAGACCTCTATGGGGAGGTATGTATGTGAATATATAGTACAATTTGCAGCCAGAAATTGGGAACAATGCGTGTAGCCTCAATCCTGATCGGATCTCACAGCCCATTATAGACCTTTCTTGAGAATGTTCATTCTAGAACTAAAAAGAGTCAGCCTTAACTTTAAGCCCAGAGAACAAGTACATTCCTTAACTCCCCATTCTCTGTTCTTTCTCTCCTTCCTTCCCTCCCTCCCTCCCCCTTCCTTCCTTCCTTCCTTCCTTCCTTCCTTCCTTCCTTGTTCCTTTTCATATTCAAAAATGAAAGGGAAATTTTTTTATGTGTTTCATTCCTTTCACAAGCAAACCATCAAAATTTTGTTGTGTTTGTTGATTTGGTGACATTGTAATCTGGGGTACTAAAACAATACTCCACCTTTACTTCAAGAAATATAGACTTTTTGTCTGATCTAGAATTTCATAATGAGGCCTTTAGTCATGTAAATCATTAATAGGAAAATGTTAAGTGGTAAATGCTTTAGGAGGAATGCATGCATGTCACAGTGTTGCCTAAATCCCTAAGATTAGTGGAAATTTCTCTTGTCCCTATCTTTTTTAAAAGCTACTTTCACAGTGATCATAAAGGAAAGACTTAAGGCAGAGGTGACGACTCACAGACTTCTGTCTGAATTGTGCAAAGAAGCACTTACTACGTTCATAGGAGAAGGGTAAAACCAATTTCTTCCCATATTACTATGAATAACTACTAGAGTATGTTTCTACTCACTCATTGTAGATATGGATTGCTATATGTAACTTCTGTAATTCATCTAGCAACTTCAACTTTGAACAGAAACATGGGAACTGGGATAACAAGACTCCACTAGTAGGACTATTTTCCTACTAGTAGAATGATGCTAATGGTGCTGAGAGATTGAGAAAGGTTTCAGAAATCAGTAACAAAGTACCCCATTTAACTAGGACATTGTTTTGCATTAGTGTTCATACTATGATTTATTTTAGAATGTTTTCCTTTAAGTCCTAAGCCCTTATCAGCTTGATAGAAATGTGTGAGACACAAATTTCCTGGAAGTGCTGAAACATCCATGATGCAAGTCTAGAGTAGTTGAGAGCGTTAACATTTTTAGATATTTTATTTTTATTTCTTTGAGAGAGAAAGAGTGAGTGAGTGTGCCAGGACCTACAGCCACTGCAAATAAACTCCAGACACATGCGCCACCTTGTGCATCTGGCATACATGGGTCCTGGGGAATTGAACCTGAGTCCTTTGGCTTTGCAGGCAAACATCTTAACCAGTAAGCCATTTCTCCAGCCTGAGAGCATTAACATTTTTATCAGACTATAAATAATGGCTTATTTCCTTCCTCTTAGAACATGTATTGACTTTTGGGTTAAGAATATTCCATTGGGATAGAACAGATAATAGAGAATTATGTGTATTTATCCCTATTCACAAGTTTGTGATAATGAGTTACTTATAAATTTAAAATGACTATTTTTTTAATATTCTCTTATAAAAATTTTATAGAAATTCTTTATTATTAATCATCAGGCTTGCTACCTAGAAAGCTGGGATAGGAGATATCCTGGATGCTACCAGGTTTAATATTCATGTATTCTGTGCTCACATAGGATCTTTAAATTGCTAATCTGAAGCTATTTAAATGTTGACAGCATATCAATTAGAAAACATTTCTGATTTAAAAGAAGAATTTCTGGATCTCTGATTTGGTAGGAGTTGAGTGTTCTCTGTGTCTATCTCCTTCACCCTGTGCTGATACCAGTCTTTATGGGGGAGGACAGGGAGAAGGCTAACGATGGTCCCATCATGGGTGTATATACATTATATACATAACTAATCAAAAAGAAGAAATTTCCTATTTCATGGAACAAAGAATTGACTAGAAACAAAACAGGCTTATTTTTGGTTCTTATTGTATCTTATGTGCTCAGTAGAAAGGTATGTTAAAATTAGACTGTTTCTTTCCATAAAACTGTAATTTGAATAGGCTGATCAGTTCCCAAGACATTGTGATTTTTCTAGTGTGCCTTGCTTAGATCTTCTAGCTATGACTGTTCAGGTTGCAGTTTATATTAGTAAATCTATCCTGGAGTTCTCGAGCACAGATATCTTGGTGAAAGAATAATAAGAATATAATAAAGGCTTTCCATGGTTCAGTATCTTTAAATTTACTTCTTGGTCAATAAATTTCATGAATTCCATCTTGTTTATTGGGCAAAACAAAACAATGGCTGTCGACAACTGATAAAAGAAAAAATAAACAAATTTCAAAGTAAATGGCCTAAGAAGCATACCAGAAACCATTAGATGTATACTACTCTCTAGGCTGAAATATGAAGGGCTTAGGACATTTGTGAGGCAAAGAATAACAGGGAGCTAAGATGGAGCCCATGAGTCATGAGAACATCACAAAAGAAGCCAGAGGTGTGAAAATAGAGGAATCAGAAGGCAAAGCGAGGAAGTTCTCCAATGAAAGGAAAATGCTACAAAAAGATTTCAGATGCCGGGCGTGGTGGCACACGCCTTTAATCCCAGCACTCGGGAGGCAGAGATAGGAGGATCGCCATGAGTTCAAGGCCACCCTGAGATGACATAGTGAATTCCAGGTCAGCCTGGGCTAGAGTGAGACCCTACCTTGAAAAAAAAAAAAAAAAAAAAAAAAAAAAAAAAAAAAGATTTCAGAGCTAGTATCTAGAGAATGGAAAAGCCTCAAAATATATTTGCTCTAATTAATCAGTAACACAAAAGTAACCCACTAATTATTATGTGATGGGTGCATTGCATAGCTGGACCTATTGTACACAAAGCAATCTATGGGTCAGAGTGGTGGTCTCAGCTTTTCTACCATTGATTTGTCATTACTAGTGCTGGTATCTTCAGTGTAAAGTTTTAAAGTATGGTGGCCTCACTGTGTTCATATCTAAAAAAAATGCCTGAGGGCTGGAGAAATGGCTTAGCTGTTAAGGCACTTGCCTACAAAGCCAACGGACCCAGGTTTGATTTCCCCAGGACCCATATAAGACAGATGCACAAGGTGGCACATGCATGTGGAGTTTGTTTGCAGTGGCTGGAGCCTCTTGCATGCCCATTTTATCCATCTCTCTCTTTCTCTCTAATGAATAAATAAATAAAATAAGATATTGAAAAATGCCTGAATGGAAAATGAAGAAAGTATTATTTTCCAGTCTAACAATAGAGAAAATGTTTATAATGCAAAGTGCTGAAAATGAGAAAGTCAATTAGAGGGAAGAAAATCAATACCCAAAATGTTTTCTTTTTGCCAGATCCAGGTATGTTACCTGTCTGGCATAAAATGCTAAAAGAAAAAAGTAATCTTCCAGACTGTTTTGCCTGTTATTTTTTTTTTTTAGTAGAGATAAAGAGATTGAAGAATAGTTTGCTGAAATCCAACTATTTTTAGATATAAGGAAGACAAAGCAGAGGAGAGAGGTTAATATTAAATGATAAGGTACACACTGTAAAGAAGGACAAAAATGGAGGACCAAAATCAACATGGGATTTGAATATATGGAAAATTATTAAACACAAAAAGTATTTTATAAAGTGTGATTCAGCAATTATGATCAATGTACCAAATAACTTTGTACCAACATTAGTAAAGCACAAATGACAAGAAAGCAAAAAGTAATACACAGAAATTTACTCATAGTAGGAGATCTAAATGTCATAATAAATTGAGCCCAATTAATAGATATTGTATTCAATTCTCAAAAGAAAGATAAAGGTCATTTTTAGGGTGCTCAACGGATATCAATGAAAATTAAAGCTATTAGGTGACACAACAATTTTAAAATGTAGTCTTAGCTTATATAACTGCTTCTGGCACTATAACAGAATAAGTATTCTAAAAAAACTTACCTAAACTGAATAAATCACAGAAAATGTATTTAAAATGTATTGCCTAGCTCACAAAATAGTTAAGAAAAATCTGTCAAAACTAGAAAATTTGAAAAGAGCTAAAATTATACAGCAATGTGAATACTGAGGCAGAGACTGTGCTCCTCCAGAAGGGGGACAGGAACAGAATTCTGGAGATTAATAGTCACTTGAAGTAAGACGTGTTTAGTTTTCAATGACTATCTTTTCACATACTTATGATGCAGGATTTGGATCTTTGTTTGTAAACCCCAACTTTTAGGTTCTGATCCATGTTAACAAATAATCTAGAGAACAGACTCCAAGAAGGGTAAATAATGAATTATGAAGTTTATTTTAGGGAGAATTATTATAGAGGGGAAGGCCAGAAAGACTTGGGCCGAAGGGAATTCCCCTCCTTGCTTGGCTGGAGAGGAGGGGATAATATGGAGAAGATCTCCTTCACAGAGAAATCACCCTAGAGAAAAACCTCTGGCAGAGAAAGGGGGAGAGAGAGAGATGCAAAACATAAGAGTGCAGGGCAAAGGATTCAGAAAATACACATGCATGAACCTGTGGGAAGCAGAGCAGAAGACAGAAAGCCTTTCACCTTTATAATCACATAGATTCATGAAAGTCCACGAAATAAAATTGTAGAGGACCCAGGGCTTAAAGAAAGATCACACATATAGTAGAATGGTTACAAAACAAAGGTGGGCAAGAATACAGATGAGATTTACTTCCCTTTTCCAGCCTGAGTGGGAAGGGGAAAGAGCTTACTAAAGCAGCAATCAGGAGAGTGCCATGGTAGGAGAATAAAGCCAAAGTACAGATTACACATGTGGCAGGCCCATTCATGGGGATCCAACATCCAATTAAGATAAGCCTTACCATCAACTCAGGTGTGTAAGGGAGAGAACTGATTGGTCCCTGGGCTTAAGGAGCTGGCGCAGGAGGCGCCAGTTCACACCCAATTGTGCTTACCTGAGGAAGAAGCACTGTTACTGAGGAATTGTTGTAGCTATCTTGGATGATACTAGATCAGACATGGGTTCTAGTTCTGCCAGGGCAGGCCAAGTGACATCCTTGGGCCTTTGTACCCAGCTGATTGCCTATAAAAACTATCTGTATCCTGTGTCTCCTTTATTTATTTGTTGCAAAGCAAAATTTGAATTTATAAAATTTATCCTTAAAATTATTTTTTAAGTTAACATACAAAATAATTGGCTTCATAATGGTGTTTATATACATATTACTATTCTTTATTCTAATTTAATTTTATCTTTAATGGATTATACTTTTGATATCACATATAGTACTTCTTTGCCCACCTCAAGTCATGATATTTTTGTTGTGATTTATTCTGAACATTTATATTCTTTCATTTTCTTAAAAAAGTATTTTAATTTATCTATTTGTGGAGAGAGGAGTGAGAGATCAAGAGTATGGGAGCACCAGGGCCTCTCACCACTGCAAATGAATTCCAGATGTATATGCCCATTTGTGCATATGGCTTTTATGTGGGTACTGAGAAATTGAACCTGGGGCCAGCAGGTTTTGTAAGCAAGCATCTTTAACTGCTGAGCCATCTCCCAAATGTTCTTTCATTTGAAACTTAGTTCTATGATCCATTTGGACTTAATTTTTATTTAATGAAATGTGAGTTTTAGGTCGAACTTTTTCTTTTGCATATGAATATCCAAACATTGCAACAAAACTGTTAAAGAGTTGATACTAATCTTGTCACATCA
Source organism: Orientallactaga sibirica (assembly GCA_036365145.1). Lineage (NCBI taxonomy): Eukaryota > Metazoa > Chordata > Mammalia > Rodentia > Dipodidae > Orientallactaga > Orientallactaga sibirica. The sequence goes on from JAEOAD010000020.1 coordinate 3,884,150, forward strand.
CAATAAGCTTTAGTAATCTCTTTCTTGCCTATTTCCCACTGGAGCTATATGCTTCACTTATATTGAATCTGCAAGTTGTCTTTGTGTCTGGGAATCTTTTTCAGACTCTTGGAAAGTTAGTACCCAGTGAATATTGGTTGGTTTAACAATAATAAATAATGAATTGAATTTTTAAGTGCAATAGAAAATGTTCAGAAATGTGTACAATATAATATATATGTATATGTATAATAGAGATGTCTTTCCTTATTCCACAATTTCATCTTAAGGAATGGGCCACAGTCACCACTCCCTTCCATTCAGGCATGTGTTTATATGCCCTCATGTAGGCAAAGCAGACTCATAAACGAGAGTGGGAAAATAAGTTCTTCCATCCCCCAAATTTGGACTGAGTATAGATAAAGCAATTCATGTTGCTCTGGGCAGTTCTATGTATTATGTGCATTATGTGCACTTAAGTGTCATGTCACAATCCTAGTTTAAACTTGGATTAACTGGGAATTTATCTCATTGCAGCTAAATAATTGACTCTCAATAAGGTAGCAAGAACAATGCCACAAATATCATTCAATTTAAAAGAGAATTGAAAGGGTAAGCCTATGATGGAACTTTTAAAATTCTCAAGTGAGATATATAGTGAGAGAGAGAGAAAGATAACATAAATAATAAAATATAACCAATACATATATCCATGATAATTAATTTGAATAATTCCAGTCCCCTTGGGAGTAAAGAAAAGGCATTCCTTCTGAGATGGCCCCTGCTCCTCTAAAAATTCATTCATTCCATGGCACAGTCCCAATACTGGATGTTGATTATAAAAAGATGATGGCACAGGGGAGATAAGAATCATAAAGCAATATGCCCAAACACAGGTGCACTACAGTTTATAAAACAACACCTACTTGATAACATCTCAGAAATAAACACCAACACTATCATAGTCGAATACTTCAATACTCCACTGTCATCAATATACAGATCATCTAAGCAGAAAATCAACAGGGAAATAATAGAGCTCAATAACACCATAGATCAACTAGACCTAACAGACATCTATAGAATGTTCCACCCTAACTCTACAGAACACACATTCTTCTGAGCAGCCCAAGGAACCTTCCCCAAAATAGACAATAAAGGCCATAAAGGATGCCTTCATAAATTCAGGAAAGTTGAAGTAACTTCCTGCATCATGTCAGGTCACAATGCTTTAAACCTGGAAATTAACAAAAGACACATCAGGAACTCTACCAGCTCCCAGAGACTGAACAACACACTTAAATTTTTTTTTTTAATTTTTATTTATTTTTGGAGAGAGAGACATAATTAGAGAGGAGGGAATCCTACCCAAATCCCCAAATCAGACAGAGATACAAGAAAAGAAAACTAGAGGACTATCTCCTTAATGAATTTAGAGGCAAAGATCTTGAACAAAATCCTCACAAACCGAATTCAACAACATATCAAAAGCATTATCCACTGTGATCAAGCAGGCTTCATCCCAGGGATGCAGGGATGCTTCAACTTATGGAAATCAGTCAATGTAATATACCACATAAATAAACTCTGCCGGGGATTTCGGGGTTTTTTCCCTCCACCACCGGCAGGTAGAGCAGAAGAGAGAGAGAACCGGGCCAGCCGCTTCTCTCGAGGCTGAGCGAGAAGGCGGGTGTCGGCGACTCAAACCCCTCCCCCCCCAAAACACCGGGGAGAAAAACCACATTGAGTCGCGGAGACCATCTAAGGCGGGAATCTCCCTGTTTATTGTCATGGGAGGAATTTATATATTTTGAGGAAGGGGGCGGGAAGAGGGGATGAGAGAAAGGTATAAGGGCCAATAGTATTTCACTACGTCAGCAGCAGCTGGGTGGAGGCAGTTTCAGCTTAGATGCTGAGTCAAGGGCAGGTCACGAAACTCTACTCAGGCTCTGGAAGCTCGACTAGGCCTCACCGGGAGTAGGCCAAGACTGGCTGGGCTAACCACTCGGCTTCACAGCGGGCAGGGCCCAACAAAACTCAACCATAAGAACCACATGATCATCTCAATTGATGCAAAGAAGGCCTTTGACAAAATACAACACTACTTCATGATCAAAATTCTGGAAAGAATAGGCATGGAAGGTTTATATCTCAACACAATAAAGGCTGTATATAAATTACCCAAAGCCCAAATGCTACTTAATAGGAAAGACTCAAGGAGTTCCCATTGAGATTGACAACAAGACAGGGGTGCCCACTCATACCACTGCTCTTCAACATAGTACTAGAAGTCCTAGCTCAAGTAATAAGACAGGAGAAAGAAAGAAAGAAAAGGGATACAGATTGGAAAGGAAGAAGTCAAGTTAGCCATATTTGCAGATGACATGATCCTATACATAAATGACCTGAAAGTCATCATCATAACAATTTTAAAAGTGATTAATTCCTTCAGTAAAGTGGCAGGATACAAAATCAAAGCATAAAAAATCATTAGCTTTTCTATATGCAAAGAAAAAAATATACAGAGAAAGAAATCAGTGAGGCAGTCCCATTTTCAATAACAACAACAAAATAAATACCTTGGAATAACACTAACCAAGGACGTGAAAGACCAATATAATGAAAACATTAAAAAACTTAATCAAGAAATCAAGGAGGACTTTAGAAGATGGAAAGACCTCCCATGCTCCTAGATAGGTAGAATTAATATTGTGAAAATGGCAATTCTACCAAAAGCAGTATACAGATTTAACACAATACCAATAAAAATTTCAGCATTGTTCTTCACAGTGATAGAAAAAATGATCTCAAAATTCATATGGATTGGCAGCAGGCTTCTGCTATCCAAACATATCCTCAGCAAAAGATACCTCTGGAGGTATCACCATACCAGATCTTAAGCTATATTACAAAGCCATAATACCAAAAACAGCATGGTACTATCATAAAAACAGACATAAAGACCAATTGAAAAGAACTGAAGACTCAGCCCTTAGGTCAAGTAACTACAGCTACTTGATCTTTGACAAAGGTGCCAATAAATTAGATTGGAGAAAAGACAACATCTTCAACAAGTGGTCCTGGACAAGTTGGATAACTATATGCAGAAAAATGAAACTAGACCCAGTCACCTCACCATAAACAAAAATCAACGTCAAATGGATTAATGACCTCAATATAAGACCAGAAACTCTTCTCCTAGGAGAATTAAAAATAGGAGGAACTCTCCATGATACAGGAATGGGAAACACTTCCTGAACAAAACCCCAGTAGCCAAGGAAATTAAACTATCACTCTTCCAATGGGATCTCACGAATCTAAAAAGATTTTGCACAGACATACCATAAGCATAGCCAATAGATTACCCACTGAATGGGAGAAAATCCCTGCCAGCTATACCACTAACAGAAATCTATTATCTAGAATCTGCAAAGAACTCAAAAAACTAAACAATAAAAAATCAAACAACCCTCTCCAAAAAATGAGGCACAGACTGAATACGGAATTGTCAGAAGAAAAAATACAAATGGCTAACACACACTGAAGAAAATGTTTAACATCCCTAACCATTAAAGAAATGCAGATTAAAACAACCATGAGATTCTGCCTTACTCCAATAAGGATGGCAATCATTAAAAAAATATAACAATGAGAAATGTTGGTGAGGATGTGTGGAAAGAGGAACCCTTATCCACTGTTGGTAGGAATGTAATCTTGTTCAACACTATGGAAATCAATATGGAGATTCCTGAAAAGGATGAACATAGAGTTACCAACAGACCCCATTATTCCCTTATTGGGCATTTATCCTAAACGCTTCATGCATCATTACAGAGATACTTGCTCAAACATGTTTATAGTTCCTCAATTTATTGTAGCTAAGAACTGGAATCAACCCAGGTGTCCATCATTGGATGAATGGATAATGAAGTTGTGGTACATTTACACAATGGAATTCTACTCAGTATCAAGAGAAAATGATACAATGAAATTTGCATAAAAAGGGATAGACTTCACTTGGAACAAATCATAGTCAGTGAACTCACACAATCACAGAAAGACACATGCTGCATGGTCTCACTTATCTGCAGTGCCTAACCTGGATTGGCTCAAGTTGCTGACATACATGAGAGGCAACTCAAGGCACAGACCATAGGGATGGAAAGGTATGGGAGTAGGGGAAGGGGGGAAACAAACACAAAACTAAATCCAAAATGAAGTGGTACCATAGAAACATTTATCCTTAGAGACAGACTAAAAGATAGAGCTCTCAAAAGGAGTAAGGGTGGAACACCTGAAAAGAAAGGCACTGGACAGGGTGGGATGAAGCCTAAGCTTAAAAGAAATTTTTTTGTCTATGCCCTGTAACTCCCAGTACCAGAAATTGGTTGGTGACCACGTTGAGCTATTATCAGAGAGACCTATGAAGTCTCCAAATCAAGACAGTGTTCTATCAAACCACTTGGTTACCCACCTGTGGCTAAAGGTAAGACCCTATTGCTAAAGACACCTTATGCTGCCAACACAGTACATGGAGAGACCTGGATGGAATCCAGAAGAAGCCAGTCCCCAGACAGTTAGCCTGTCTATTGCTACATGAACTACATGAACTACATGAACTACTGGGGGAAAGTGGCCAACAATGTTCTGAGAAAACCAGAGGTCTAAGATACTCAGAAGCAAACACCCTGACAGGATGTACAGGCCAGTGTAACAGTGGCACACAGCCTTGGTGGGTAATCAATAGTTTTCTGATTGGCTAAAAGATCTTCTCAGTGGGAAGGAACCCATATCTGGAATTGGAAACCAGATCAGAATCCTATGGAGACTAAGGTTATGTTCTCCAATGTCAAGCTCTCACTAGTCTTTGGCTAAAAGAGGGTTTACATACATCAAATTCTCCCTAAATTAATAATTCTTATCCCATTTAAACTATGGTGACTTTATTCTCTATTCTTCTTTTTCAGAAGGGGTAGACCTAGGGAGATAAACTACCCCTCACACTTCAGCAAAGCCACAGAGGAACTGGGGAGATGAGCAAGAGTAATGCTGCTTCCATGCTGTGCCTGATAATTAGCTGCAGAGTGAAGGAGACAGACCCTGAGGTTACTCAACACATACCAAAGCAGAGATCTAGAGGCTCCTAAGAGCTCATCACTGAAATAGACTTAAAACTCACCGCTACAGCTCAGGGAATTTTGTAGAAGAGTGTAGAAAGAATATAAGAGCCACAGGTAGAAACATCATGTCCAGTGGTATTCCCTCTCCCCAAAGTAATAACTGACTGCTGCTCCCACAATGCATTAGCCACAACCCCATAGGGAATACATACAACCCTCCTGAGGAGGGTCCCCAATGGAATGGGGGCAGGGATGAAGGAAAAGAGGGTACCAACACATGATGTAGCCATAAGAAATATGTTGTTAATAATAATGATGATAAAAAAAGATTTAAAAAAAGAATCATGAATTTATTCTAATGTGTATAATCTGATATAAGTAAACAAAAAAACAAACAAAAACACACCAATCTGCACTTTAGTCTGGAAGAGATATGAGCACCTGTAACACTGGAAGTTTCCCTTCTGTTTCCTGGGATCAGAGAAGGCTTCAGGAGGATTTGAGATTTGAGGACTCAGGTGTGTGGGGGGCGTGGGGGATAGGGAAAATGGAAACATGCCACGGACAAGTGCTTTCTGTGTGGGCAGCAATGTTGATGGATATACAGGTTCCTTGGCAATTTCTGATGGGCACAGGCATGCATTTGGAGTCATACATGGATTTTATTTATGTGATACTAACTGGGGATGGGCAATGAGAGGGAAAGGTAATAAATTTTGTTTAGAAAATGCTGTCAGAGTTTTAACTACAACTTGAGGTAAACATAAGGAAAGATGAAAAATGTTATTGGCAGAGTTTGAGGAAGGAGATTTTCCATGATGTATTGATGGCTATTTGATTAAAACATTTATCTTCTGGACTAGCGCTCAAATCTCTATAGTCTTTCTGGATGTTCCATGGCATTCTTTGTTAAATCTAGCATGTTAGCCCTAAAGGTAAGGGGGTTGTCAATCATCTTTAAAAATTAACAGCAAGATTCTAAAAAGAAATCAAAGTCCATTTGGAAATGTCATAATCAAGTAGTACAAGGGAAAATGAAGAGGTTCATTGATCATTCAAATGTCTGTATTCTGTGTTCTTGCTGCTAATCAGATATCAAGCTGCTTATTGGAGGTTGGAATCACTCCTGCTGCAATAATGTCCACGTGTACATGGCATGATACAAAACACCACGCAATTATAGAGACCCAGTCCAACTATATCCTAACAGGCAAAATGTCTTGTGATCCAAATGTTAATAGCTTTGACCTCTATTGGTTTTTAATCTCATTGTACAGAAAAATATTTTTTGTTTTTCATTTTCTCTCTCTTTCTCTCTCTCTCTCTCTCTCTCTCTCTCTCTCTCTCTGTGTGTGTGTGTGATCTTGACATTGATATTGAGAGGAATGGAAGTTCATCTTTTCTCAGTTGGGTATATCACTGAGTGTATGTACAGAAAGTGTGTTGATTGGCAGAGCTTCAACAATGGCAGGTTCAGTTTGCTGCTGATAAAGAACAAAGTCACCCATGCTGTGTTTACAAAGTAGGCAGGGAGAGTGAAAAACTAATAATAAAAGAGCTAATCTTATTGTTATTCTCTATGAAGGAACTGCATTTTGTGCCTGTTTTAAGAGGAGCTTGTCTGTTTTCCTTCTTTGCCCACTATGCTTTGGCAGCAAAACCATTCCCTGTCCACTCCTCCCTACCATGTTGTAGATTACAAAGTACACAGGAATTCTCAGAGGGTTTCCTACTGTTGAGCTGCACTGGAGATGGCTGGTTTTTTTTTTAATTAATTAATTATTTATTTATTTATATTATTCTAATTTTACATTCATAATGGTGACTCCATTATCCTCCTCCCTGTCCTCCCTCTTCTAAAGGAACCCTCATCAATGGGGAATGTGGGTTATGCATTGTGGGGGATAGGCCAAGTCTTTGGGCATAATGCCCCAACTTGTGGCTCTAACATTCTTTTTGAATGGTGACCCACACTGCATCAATTACCTTTTTTTTTTTTTTTTTTTGTCCTTTGGTATGTTTAAAGCCAAAGATAAATATTTGGGATGTTGTACTAATTCATTGATGTTTTATTTTCCAATATATGTCAATACTTAGTTGTGCTAAGAATAAAATTTGTAACCTCATTGTGGCAGCTCAGGATTGGTGTAGCTTATAGCATTCGAGACAGGGCCTCTGTGTAGTAGACTATGTGATGAATGGTAGAGGTTAAGAGAAAGGGGTAAACTTTGTTCCTTTAGTGCATAGTGTTCTAATACTGTGAATCTGGAGGTCTGCTTTCTCCACACTCTCAGCCATCCCAATCATGTCCACAGTCTCAGTTCTTATGCTCCTGAAGGAGGAAAATTTATCCCCGGGGCACAGGCCTGCTGAGCTACCACTCAAGGATCATTTCAGCAAGCAAAACATCAAAGTGGAAAGTGCAGTCTCCAGAGTAGAGGATGGGCTAAACCAGGGGCAACAGTAAAATGTTGCCTCTGGTATCTGCAGTTAGAAGTCTTATTCTGTTTTTCCTCCCTTTGCCCACTCTTGGGGAATCTTAGGTGATCTCCTTCCTGGAATGGACAAAATCTTTCTTAGAAGTCATTTTTACCCAGAATTCAGGCTGTTACAATTAAATGCAGAAATTTATATTGTTGATGCATTACCTCAAAGAAGATAAGAAATAGTTTATTCTCGAACCAAATATGAGTCACCATGGCCCCAAAACACAAATTTAGGTTACCCTAGTTTTATGTCCCAATGTTAACAATTTCATGAAGGTTTTATAGTTACAGAACAAAATAAAGTCATAAATCAAGGCATTTTTCAAATACATTGGCTCACCATCAGGTAGGCAGGTTACAGCAAAAGGGGAAATTCTCCACCATAGGCTTCAGATCCTATTTGATGACATCTTAGCCCTTGGGTTGGTGGAAGCTAGGAGTCTCCTAATACATTTCAAAAAGGTCACACCTGATCAACTGATGGTCATGTGGATGCTAGGTCAAACACAGAAGTGGGCATTAATGGCTATTGAGGGTCTAAAGGTAGCCGAAGGTAATTAGGCTTTGGTCTTGCAACATCCCACCTCTCTGTGATCACAAGAGCTTCATCAGTCCTTTCAGCAGTCCTGAAGGTAGGTACAGGTGCAGCAGATGTAGCACTTCTGGGGAATTGTAGTTCCCAGTATAGCAAGGGAAGTACACATAAAAAATAAGTTCACCAGGGGACAGGACAATGGTGCCTTGCATGCGCTCCTCAAGGAAGGGCTATGGTGCCAATCTACTGACAAAAGACTGACTTGGTTGATTTTCCTAGTGTCTTGTTCTCCTTATATAGATAGCTACCTCATATACAACTACAAGCCTTCTTATTTCTCTTCCCCAATGTTCCCAATCTCATTTTTTTAACCCTAACATTTGTTTTAACTGTAACACTTGCAGTGCATGAGAGCTTGGAAGTAGGCCCTATAAAGAGAGAAATATGGGTGTTGATAGCTCTTGGTGCAGTTACTTTAAAATTCATTTCAGTTTTCTTTAAAGGCCCTCAGAATGTTTTCCATGCACTGAATGGACCATTTCAGAGACGGGGGTTGTGCCATGATTGCAGGTACCTGAAACCCATTCACATTGCAAAGGAAAATGTTCTGAATATGCAAGAGAAAGACTTCAGGCAGACTCTAAGGGGAAGAAAGCCAGGATTGGTAATGAGAATAAACCCGAGCCAAAGAAAGTTACTGTCTTGTTGCATCCCTCTGGTGTATCTTTTGTTTCAATTATAAATCTTTGTTTTCTCTGCAGTAAGTTTTTTCTTGTTTGTTTAATTATCTTAAGAGCATATTTATAAAGTGTTTATACTCAACTATGTTCATTAACAGAGACTAGACAATTCTAGCTTTTCAGGGGCCAGGTTAGGGCCGGGGAAGAATTGGATTGGTCCACTGGACTGTGGTGTTCCTTCTGGTAAAGGCAGCTGTGACCCAAAGGAGTCCTGCACCTCACTGCCCATGCATAAGGGCTGGGGAAGCAGGTTCTAGCTTCTTAGACATGTCCTGTGAGAAGATACTTTGGTGCAGGGTTCAATGGGTAACTAGAGAAAAAATGACAATCTCTAACTTCATCAGAGAATGCCTAACAAATGCCCAATATCTATGTGTATGTTTTCCAAAGGAAGAAAGGTCATTCACTCACTTTTCATATTTCCATATGCATGTGCCCCCTTGTACACTTGCATCACTTTTGCATCTGGCTAAATGTGGGACCTGGAGATTTGAACAGGCATTCTTAGGCAGGCACCTTAACTGCTAAACCATCTCTCCATCCCCTAGAGTTTACTTTTAAAAGTATATTAAAACATCTGAGACAACTTAGGTAAGAAGGAAATATATCAAAAGGATCAAAAGGACTTGGGAAAACTTGGAGCTCCTGATAGAGTCTTACAGAATAGACATGGAAAAGATTAGACATCAGCAAAAGGTCTAGTTTGCAAAACTAATAAAAAATGCAAGCCAGACACAATCATGGAAGGAATAAATTCTTGACTTACTAAGAAAGTATTTATTAATTTTTAATGAACCAGGTACTGGGTTACTAAGAAGGAACATAGTCTATGCAGGTAGTATGTCAGAGGGGAAGCAGGCACTAAGCTAAGAAGATGTATCAGCTCAAATATTGGTGTGCTAAGAATAAGAATGAAGCAAGTTCTACAAGGAACTATAACAACAGAACCAAATAATGGGGACAATACTGAAGACCTGGCTGGAATGAGCTATGTGATACCGTGGATAGTGTGCCAGAAAGAGAGCAAAGGAACTGCAAAATGTTCATAAGGACCAAGGAAGAAGAGTGGCTAGAGCAGAGTGAGAAAAGGGCGTGGGTTTGGGAAATAAGACACATGCCAATTGCTTCTCCGACTTTGGTTTCTCACTGAAGGAGGGACGGAAGTAAGAGAGAAGCTATGAGTTGAGCTTGAAACTCCTTCACTGAATGAAGAAGCCAAGATGCAGGTGCTGGCAGAAGGCATTCCAAAGAGATTCTTTCTACATGTTGGGGAGTGTTGGAAGTAGTTGACTTCACCATTCTTCCCAAAGAAGGAGAGAGAAAATTTCCAAAGGAGAAAAGTTAGGAGGAAGAATCAAGAGAAGGGACTGAACAACTGTTCTTATGGTGAGTTAGTATAAGCAACTTTATTTTCTGTTCCAGCAGTAGGATATATTGCAAGCAGAGAGGATGGAAGTGAATGGGAGAAAGAAGGAAGAGCTGATACAGAGGTGAAATGCTATGCTAGAGATCAGCCCTTTCCTTCACTGATTTAGCTCTTCATTATAACTTCATTATAACTCAGGCTGGTCAAATATCACAGAACATACATGGGTCAGAGGTCAATCCTATGGAAGGGATTTATTGCCAAGGTTAAAACATAATGGGGACTAAAACCTGGACTTCCATAGTACCCATGCCAAAGCACCCTAGGGAAGGAAATAAGCATAGGAAACAACTTTCTGAATATAACCCCAGTTGCTCAGGAAGTAAAACCACTAATCAGCCACTGGGACCTCAGGAAATTACAAAGCATTTGTATAGCAAAGGACACTGTGAAAAGAGCAAAGAGGCAACTGTGGGAGAAAATATTTGCCAACTATACATCTTACAGAGGACTGATATTCAGGATTTATAATGAACTAAAAAAAAAAAAAACTAAATAACAAATCAAACAACCCAATTAAAAAATGGGCTATGGAACTAAATAGAGAGTTCTCAAAAGAAGAAATACAGATGGCATATAAAAATCTAAAGAAAATGTTCTACATCTTTAGCCATCAGGGAAATGCAAATTAAAACTACTTTGAGATTGATTGCATCTCACTCCTGTCAGAGTGGCTACTTTTGAGAAAATAAATGACAATAAACACTGGTGAGGATGTGGAAAATGAGGAATCCTTTTGCATTGTTGGTGGAAATGTATAGTCATTGTGGAAATCAGTGTGGAGGTTCCTGAGATAACTAAATATAGATTTACCATATGACCCAGCTGTACCACTCCTAGGCATATAACCTAAGGACTCATCAACATTAGAGATACTTGCACATCCATGTTTATTGCTGCTCTATTCACCATAGCTAGGAAATGGAACCAGCCTAGATGTCCCTTAACTGATTAGTAGATAATGAAGATGTGGTACATTTATACAATGGAGTTATATTGAGTGGTAAAGAAAATTGAAATTATGAAATTTGCAGGGAAAGGGGTGGACCTAGAAAGGATTATACTAAATGAGGTTACTCAGGCCCAGAAAGCCAAGCATGGATCATATGTGGATCCTAGCTACAAATGTTTGGACTTGTATATGAGTTGGAATAAAACTACAGGCAGCAAAGGCCAGTAAGTTAGATAGGGACTATAATGGAGGGGGGAGAGGGGAGCACTTAAGGGTTGGTATTGTATATATGTAAGTAGAAGAACAGACTACTGGGGATGGAATGGCCTAAGTGAACTCAGCGGAAGAGATTAAGTAAATGAAGGATGGTAGGAGAGTTAATAAAAATCTAAGAGGATATGAATAGTCATATGGAAACCTTTTTTTTTGGACAATGGTGCACACAGAAACCACAGATTGTTGTTAGAAAATTTTTAGTGACAGGAATGGTATACCTTCCAGTGAGTTGTTGGCCAGGGATGTCCCTGATACTCCCAAAACATTACAGGCCATTGCTGAGGCTCTTGGTTTACCAACAGGAATAGATGGCAAAAACCTATTGCTGAAGACTCCACATGGTTGAGAAATCTTGCTGAAGCTGAGCTGGAAACCTCTCTATTGACCAGCTGACAGAAAGCAGGAAAAAGCTATACTGCATGCAGCTCCATGGAAAAGAGAGAAGTAATCAGTGGAAATAAACAACAGTGGACACTGCAAGACTTAAATTTGGCCAGCCCAGCCAAATGAGCCAATGGGTACAGTACTAGCATGTCTACTATGGGGGAAACCAACCGCTCTCTAATTGGATTGGAGGCCTGCTTCACGGGGGCAGGGAGGAGGGGATACATGCCTGATACTGAAAACCTATGACAGGGGAAGTCATGAGCTCCAAGTGTGTAAATATCTGCTGGTGTCTGGCTAAATGTACATACTATTCTCACCAAACTGCCCAGTAAGTATTTCTCTTAATGTTCATACCAATATATTAATGCTACTCTCACTTTTGGCTAGAGAAGTTTCTCTTTTCAGTTGACAGTGACCTCTGGGATAACTCAACAGACACCATAGTGCAGAGCAGAAGTGACAGAGGAGTGCTCAGCACTGAAACATCTCTATCACACCTTCCATGGTTCAGGATCCATTGCAGAAGAGGCGGTGGAAAGTAAGGGCCAAAGGAAGGGTAGGATTTCTTACAACATGCTCCTCCAGACACAAAATGGCCTGGATATCCATGACCTCACAGTACCTGACACTACCTACACAAGACCCTCATAGTATGATGAAAAGATGATGACATCAAAATAAGAGAGACTAATTGAGGGGAGGGGGTACATGGTGGAGTTGTGAAGGAGAAAGTCAGGGGGGAGAGAATTATCATGGTTTATTGTCTATAATTATGGAAGTTCTTAATAAAAAAGAAAAATATGTATAATGGGAAGTAAAGAGACACCAGTAACTAACTACTCACAGCTGAACATCTGGGAGTCTGACATATTCCTGAGATGCCATCACAACTCAAGGAGGCAGTAAATAGAGTGGGTTTGCCCATTCTGTACATCATTCTGTACCTCCTGCCTTTCCTGGGAACTACCTGCTTCTATCGTGTCCCTACCTCCTCTTCTTATTATGACTCTTTGAGAGCTTCTGCATGCCACTTTCTTTATACAGGCTTCTTCACACCTGCTGTGCTCCACATCTGATCTCCTGTGGGAGATCTGCAAAGAGAGATCAGTAGGGCAGGAAGGATTCCACTACTTATTGTAGTCTTACTGTTGTGTTCATTTCTCGTAATGGTTCAGACTGCTGGCCAGCCCTGTAGAACTATCTTTGAATTGGCATTTAGGAGTGATGGATGGTGGGATCTCAGAAACCAAAAATCATGGTTGCTTTATTCAGGAGTTGGTGGGTGGCAGGATCCTAGAATTTGTTAGACATTTTGCTTTCCAGTGCAAGAACAATAGTAACTTCAACATTCAGGATACCTGCTGTGTGACAGGCATGTGAAACATATTATTTCTGGGTCTGGAAGCAACCCTACCATGTAAGTAATATATTTCCCATTTTCACTTTTAAAATCACATAGCCAGTAAATGGGTAAGTTAGAATTGAAATCCAGTCTACATTTTCTTCAATGACATTATTAAAAATTCTTTTACCATATAGACCTTTAAGTAAATGAAATGTATCAATGACAGCATAGAAAGTCTATATCCTATTTTAAAAGGTCAAAATAATTTTGATAGACCATAAAGCATACATGATTCATTCACCTATTAATTAATCCATAAATGGTTTTATGGATAGTTTGTGAAAGAGACTAAAATAGTTTAGCATAAAATCACAGTAACTGTGCTGCTTTGCTACCAGAATATTTGAATGCTAACTAAGACAATCTAGCAAATGCTTTCTGTGCAGTGGACAGGATAGAGGTTTGTTTAATAATGGAGGAACAACAGAGAAGGAAGCCTTATGGGAAAAATGTTCAAGGAAAATATTCCATGTAAATCTTGAAATAATAAGTGTAAAAGAAAAACAATGTTATCTTTCCCCCTAGAATTCATGAAATATAATTATCCCAAAACAGTTCCTCAAAGGAAACAGGATCCTATTCTGTAAAAAAAAAAACCAAGAGAATCTATGCTAGTGAAATAAAGCATTCACTCTACTTGTGAATGAACTGTTAGAGCAAACATTTTGTATGCAAATATTATTGTAGATGCTATGTCTATTTGAATTTTTTCCCACAGAAAAGAAAATGTATTAAAAGGAGATAAGAGTGTTGTATATGAATCATAATTATAGTGTATAAACATTCAGCTACCCAGAGTGTCTCCTGTAGCTAGTGAACATTACTATTTTCCTTGGTTGGTGAGCAGAAACCAGTAGGAAGGGAGCTTGGAACTAATGTCTCCTGAAGGAGCTCCATGTGGTAGAAGTGTTTAAAAGAACAAGATTCCTTATCAGTTTTTCTTTTTTTAAAGTAGTAAATACTTGCCAATTTTATTTTCAGAATATAATGCTTTTTATTTTTTCCTTTCTTATACAAGCTTTCACGTACTTATCTTGGGGAAGGGTGCTAATAACAGAAGGCTACTGTGGACATCAGATGAAGACGAAAGACCCATGGATCATAACGAGAGCCATCTGTGCTCTCTGGTTTGCACCGTCTCAAGGACATGGTAAATAAGGAAATTAAAGATTGGACTAGTTTTGCTCAAAGCTGATTAAACCTTGATTGGCTGGGTTGTGGAGAGGGGGAGCATTGTCTTCCCTCCCTGTCTTCTGCTTAGGTACAAAATGCTTTGTGTTGGAAGAAAAGCTTCTAAATCAGATGGGGCATCTTTAAGACGTGTGGGGGTGGCTGGTGCCCTGTGGCCATATGAAGTAGGATTTTGTAATTAACTTTTTAGAAGTGTCAGAAATTCTTGTCAATACATAAGTTATGACATTATCCACCACAGAAAAGACTCTGGTGTGTCTTTAAGTCAAAAGTCAGAAGGCCTTAGGATTCTCCAATTCCTGTGTGATGCTGAGCAGGGTGGATTTCAAAAGTCAAGGCAATTTACTAAGAAACAGTGGCTCCATTCTGTTGCTTTACTAACCTTGTATATACTATGGCTAATTTTTGAAAACCAAATTATTAGTTGCAATACAGAAAAACCATTTCTTCTGAGAACATAATTTTTTCTTGGCTACTGTTGGACTTAAGTTGATGAAAGGATAACTGAAATGAAAACAAGATGCCCCCCCTTTACCACCATTCTTTACGTTTATGAAGAAAAAGTCAGAGACCATGTTTGATAAAGAGACAGAATTATCCTGAGGACCTTGGCTACTCTAGATGTGGCATTATAGTGTAGAGATTATTGTGAAATGGAACAACCAGCCCACAGAGCCTGTGAAGGTGTCAGTGCCTGAGCTGCTGTAGCAAGACCACAAGCTCAGCAGCAAGACTTGCAGCATAGTGAGTTCCTCTGACACCCTCTTGAACAAAAGGACAGTTCAGTAAAGTGACAAGCTAATGACAAGGACCCAACTGTCCCATAAAACAAGAAAAGTGGTGTTTGTTTTCAATTTTGATAACTGAAAATGAAAATCTTTATAACAAAGGAAATATTCTTCAAAGGCCAAGAAGTCTTAGTGAAAGCTAAGAGGACAGTAAGGTCTTAAGTAGTAGTTTACTAAAGGTAAGAGGCAGAATGTTGCTGGCAGATATGGATTTCAAAGGGAATAAATGAAACCCAAAAATAGTGATAATTTTACTTTGAAGTATGTAATGAAGCTCTTCAAATACAGAGACTTCAACACCCCTTTCCAAAAATGACCACAATTTCCATTTTTGAGCATTTATCTTTCCATCTTCTTCTGTTTCCCCAAGAATTTTAAGAGAGTAGCTAATAAATGAAGTATAATTCAGTTTCATGTAATGCATTGTTTCAGAGGGGAACTGATAAGATGATATTGGAAAATCAAGGAGAGGGTTGGAGGACTATAAAAACACCAAGCTTTATGATTTCAATTGATTTCCTTCACACAGACCTAAAGTGTCTGTCTGGTTCATGGGAGGAAAGCTTCCCTACTCAACAGACATATGGAGCCTCTCCCTAGACAACAGTTACCAGAACAAGAGGTGATAGGCAGAGATAAGGCCAACTAAAATTCAGACTGAGGAAGCCGGTAATGAGCCACAGGACAGATTCCAAAGGAAAAGACTGGAAGTGAGATTATGTCAATGCAAGGATTCAAGGTAGGACACAAACAAGTTTAAGCCCATGCTGGAGAAACTCGTTTTAGGGAAAGGCAGGATCAAAAGAGGCTTCTAAAGGCAAGCATCGAAGCAGAAAAACTAAGCAGAAGCTTATTATTACAGCCTAGCCCCAGCCCTGTGCTTATTATCATTCTTCCTGTGCTCTTGGGATGCTTTGAGTTAGGAATTTTGGTGCTTCACTTGAGAGAATCAAAAGGCTCAAGAAAAATTTTGGGTCTTGCCTTATAAGGGTAGCCACCAGTTAAGTGGGAGAGGCAATGACTCTGTGCATAATGACCCAACTCATGGCACTAACAATCTTTCCACCCCCTCTTCCACAAATTTCCCTGAGCCATGTTGGGTTCATTTTAGGTCTATTTCAGTGACGAGGTATTGGGAATCTCTGTGTCTCTGGATATCTGATTTGGTAGGAGCCGAGTGTTCTTGTGTCTATCTCCTTCACCCTTGTGCTGGTACCAGGTTCACCAAGAAAGCAGCACTCTTGCTCATTTTCCCTATCACTCTACGGCTTCAGCTAGTACCTGATCTAAAGGTATACTACAACACCATAGTAATAAAAACAACATGGTACTGGCATAAAAATAGGACTATAGACCAATGTAATAAGTCAACACAAGACCAATTGGATCAAGTAACTAGAGCTACTTGATATGTGACAAAAGTAAAAAATAAAAACAATGTAGACTGGAACAAAGATAGCATCTTCAACAAATGTTGCTGGACAAACTGGACAACCATATGCAGGAAAATGAAACTCGATCCACGCATTTCACCATGCACAAAACTTAAGTCCAAATGGATCAAAGTTCTCAATATAAGACCAGATACTCTGCTAGTACTGGAAGAAAAAGTAGAAGGAACTTTCCATGATACAGCAGTGGGAAAAGACTTCCTGAACAAAATCCCAGTATCTCAGGAAATTAAACAATCACTCAACCGTTGGGATCTCATGAAGCTGAAAAGCTGTTTCACTAACAAACACACAACAAGCAGAGCCAATAGATTGCCCACAGAATGGGAGAAAACTTTTGCAGGATACACATTGGACAGATGCCTAATTTCTAAAATCTACAAAAAAAACCCTCAAAAACATAAACAATAAAAAGTCAAACAACCCACACAAAAAAATGGGGCAGAAAACTGCAGAGGGAGTTCTCAGAGGAAGAAATACAAATGGCAAAACACACTTAAGAAAATGTTCAACATCCGTAATCATCAGGGAACTGCAAATTAAAACATCTAAGAGATTACACCTTACCCCAATAAGGATAGAAAACATTAAAAAGTCTAATGACAAGAAATTCTGGTGAAGGTGTGGAGAAGGTGTCATTCACTGTTGGTGGGCATTTAAGCTAGCACAACCACTATGGAAAACAATATGGAGACTCCTAAAAAGGATGACTATAGAGGTACCAACAGACCCAGTTATCCCCTTACTGGGCATTTACCTTAAAAGCTCCAAGCCTCAGTTCAGAGATATTTGCTCAACCATGCTCATAGCTGCTCAATTCATAATAGCTAAGAGCTGGAATACCCAGATATTCATTATTAGATGAATGGATAACTAAGATGTGGTATATCTACACAATGGAATTATACTCAGCAGTAGGGAAAAAATGACACAAAGCAATTTGAAGAAAACTTGGAACACATCATTCTTAGTGAACTCACCCATTCACAGAAAGATAAGCATCACATGGTCTCACTCATCTGTGGCTCCTGATCTGTATTTGCCCGAAATGCTAACACACCTAATAAACATCTTGAGGACCAGACAATAGGGATGGTGGGGCAGAAGGGCAGGGAAAGGGGGGGGGGACAAAAAACTGGACCCAAATGGAAATGGTACCATAAGATCTTATATCCTGAAAGATACACCAAAAGGTCAAACCTTCATCAGGGGCCTGGAGAGGGTATGATGAAGACTAACTTCAATCTTCTTCTGTTTCTCTCTCTATCACTTCCTCTTCTCTCTTTTCTCTCTTTCTCTTTCATATTACCTATATTTTTTCTTCCTTCTTTTCCCTTGGCACTGACCTGTAACTCCCAATACCAGCATGTGGTTAACCTCCACAGTGAGCTATTGATCAGTGAGACCTACAAGGTTTCCCAAAAGAAGACAGATTTCTGTCAGAGTACTTGATGACTCACCAAAGGTTAATGGTAATATCCTACTGCTGAAGACACCTATGCTGTTGGGATGGAGCATGGAGAGACCTGGCTGGAATCTGGAAGAGAGTCAGGGATGGAGGCAAAAATTCCAGCATGACCACACGCACACACTTGTAACCCAGGTCCTGTGAGGAATTGAGACTGGTGAATTCTTGCAGTTCATTGGTCAGCTAGTCTAAACAAAAACATCACCTACAGGTTCAGTGAGAAACACTCAAGGAAATAAACAAAAAGTGTGGATAGGGAGGCCTCTCTGTTATTCTCTGGCTTCCTCACCATATTCACTGACTATATGCATTAGCACACTGGCATTCATATACTATACACAGCATACAAAGACCTCACCATATGTACAACACACAAAAAAGTGACTGGGGGAAAACAACCAACATCTGCCTAAGCAACTCATGGTCTAAGCTACTCAGCAGCAAACAACCTGATGTGATGTTCACACAAGTGCAATAGTGGCACACAGCCATGGTAAATTACCAACTGCTCTTGATTTGCTTAAAAGATCCTCTCAGTGGAATGGAATCCATACCTGGAACCAGGAAACAAGTCAGAACCATATCCAAAAATGAGCCTGCTCTCCAATATCAAGCTCCCACCAATAGTGGGATACAAGAGGGCCTATACCTATTAAATTCTCTCTAAAATAATAATAGCTATCCATGTATTTTGCACTGACCTCACTCTCTGTTGGAGAATCTGCTTCTCTTTTACAGATGGATGCAGAACTTGAGGAGAGAATCAGCCCATCGCACCTCAACACGGCACCAGCTGAAGCCATAGACTTATAGGGGAAATGAACAAGAGTGTTGCTTTCTTGGTGAACCTGGTACCAGCACAAGGGTGAAGGAGATAGACATAAAGAACACTCAACTCTTACCAAATCAAATATCCAGAGACATGGAGACTCCCAAGACTTCATCACTGAAATAGACCTAAAATAGACCCAACATGGCTCAGGGAAATTTGTGGAAAAGGGGACAGAAAGATTTCTAGAGCCATGAGTTGGGTCATTATACACTGAGTCATTGCTTCTCCCGCATAACTGATGGCTACACCCATGGGGGAGGACAGGGAGAAGGCTAACGATGGCACCATCATGGCTATATATACACTATATACATGACTAATAAAAAAACTAAGCAGTTCAGCAAAAAAAATTTCAACCTGATCTCTGTTGCAATGATGTAGAAAATCAGAAGGAGTTATGCAGACTGGCTCCATGATCTAAGCTCAAGTTTGAAAATTCATTTCATTACCTTCAAATATTTTAGTTAATGTTTGCTTAACAACTGTAATTATCAGATTCTACATGTGCAAATGGGGAAGATCCAGAGCAACTTCAGAGTGTGATGGAGAGGCCCCTGACCATTTTGCAAACTCACTACCCTGATGTCCCCAATTCCTCCCAATTGTCACTACCACTGTCGATTGGTCATTGCCCTGTCTTCTCTCCCGTGTGCTCCAGAGGCTCAGTAATTGCCTGAGTTGTCTATATAAGACCTTGCTTGGAAAAGGACTCTTGTCTTTTTATCTTACAATGAGTAGGCCACAATTTTGCTTTTCCTAACCACAATACTCATACAGCAAATGCCTTGTACCAGCCCTTGCAGTAAAAGTCTGTTGACTCAAGTAGCAATGACCAATGACATTGAACAAAATCTAAAGGCATATCAGAGGAATCACAATATCCCAAAGTTCCTAGGCCGGCCATTCAAAAATGGTCCTGTAGGAAGGGTTTTACATAAAAGACCTCGTTTTTTTTGTCCATGAAAGCAACACTTTGAGGCAGGTAATATTGCTTTTAAAAATCATTTTCAGATGAGGAAACAAAGGATTAAGAAAATGCAGTTCTTTTAAAAAATATTTTATTTATTTATTTACAAGCATAGAGATACAGAGAGAGAGGGAGGAAGGCATAGAGAACAGGCACCCCAGGGCATCTAGCCAGTGCAAATGAATTCCAAACACATGCACTATGTTGTGCATCTGGGTACTAGGAAACTGAACCTGGGTCCTTAGGCTTTGCTGGCAAGCCACTTAACTGCTAAGCCTGAAAATGCAGTTCTTAACGGCAGGTCTTTTGTCTTTAGTTTCTGTTCTAACTCTGTGGGAACTGCCTGGGGACTTCTGAGAGCAGACTATTGGTGTTGTCCCCTCCCCAGGACATCTCTTTTAGGAGATCTGGCTAGAGACCTAAGGATATACAGTTTGGAGCTTCCGCATGGGACTGAGACTGATGGTCCTGGGACTACACTGACAAATATGGCTGTAGTATCTTCTCAGACTATCCTTGAGCCCAGGCAAAATCACGTGGAAATGGATGTGTCTACTGAAAAAAAAAAAAAAAAAAAAAAAGCTAATCTTTTTTTTGTGTGTGTGGGGGGGGGCAGGATTGGACATAACTTCAATATAACTCTAGCCCTAAAGTAGATGCAGGTACCTTAAATGCATGAGGGAAGTTCTCTAAAAGCCAAAGGCATTTTTCAGTGAGCTCTGCATTTCTCACCATGCCCAGGGCACATAACTTTTTGTTACTACATTGTTTCACTTTGTGATTTATTGTTGTCATTTGAAATAAAATTCCTCTATGCATAGTAAAACAAATCTAGAAATGGCTGCCTGGAAATGGCTAGGTTTGTCAATGGGAACCTTTTGATAAAATGTTTGTTTGTTTGTTTCTGTGGTTTTGAAAATTGCTTTAGAAAGCCTTGGGGCAGAAGGCTTTACTTAATTAAAATATTTTAAATCAAACCACAGGAACTTCAGTTCATAAAGCCTCAGGATACAGCCAGCAACTGTAAAAAATTCAAACAGAATAGGGTAAATAGAACGATATGGGTATAACTTATTGTTCTTATTTCTGTTTGCTCTGTAGAAATAATTAGGGACAGAAATAGTAACTGAAAATCTTTATTTAACTATTAGAAATCTGAGGTTAGTCATTAATCGCTGCAAAACTGTCTTAGTAATTCCAGAAAGGAGCCATGTAGAATTGGGGATTGTGTTTTCAGGATAATAGTAAGGAAAGAAGGATGTGACTTTTGTGAACTTTAGAAGTACTGAGGCACTTGCTAGCAAAGAGCCACCATCCATTTACTCAGGAAAGTCTCCAGAAGCCCTGCAACAGAAGAACACATACTAAACTTCATTGCAACCATCATTTTCATTTCTCCAGAAGATTTGATCACAGAGATCCTCAGCACTTGCCTCACCAAGTAACATTTTTTCATAATCTATGAAACTAATATACTTTCTAGAAAACCCTTGTATTTGGTTTCAACCGGTACTGGTATAGACACAGTGTAGGTTTCCATTGTGGAGCCTCCCTCCCCACTGCCCTTTTCTGTTTTGCTGAAAGAAGGACCTATGATGGCTTGTGAAGACTGGAATGATCAGGGAGATGTATGGGGCTCCAGTTCTCTGACTTTATTGGTAGAAGAATTCAATGAAATAGAAATGTGACCTACCTGAAAGAAAGATCAGCCAGAACTGTGGAAAGTTTGTAAATTAATTCCATCACCTTTGATAGATAACTTTATTCTTTGAGAAGAGTCTAGGAAAGTCCTTGGGGTGTTGTGTTCTGATGACTGTACAGGGATGATGTATCATTACAGTAGCACTTGCTTGTCTATGTGATCTACCTCAATGGTCTCACAATTACTTGCTTTCTCAGCCCATTATGTATTTTTCTCTATATAAGTATTAATTTCCTTATCAAATTCACTTTCCCAGGTACAGGAAAGTAATCTTCAACCACCTTTCCCCAAGCTATAAGAAAGGTAAACTTTAACCTAACCACTTTTCTAATTATCACATAGTTTGAATTAATGGGGTCCAAATTAATTAAGATTTTATTATAGTTTCATTCTTAGGAGACAAGGTTTCATTTCCCACTTTTGAGGTATTTTTTATGTGAATCAAAAAAGATTAACCTTACTACTCTTGTTGCTTAGAGCCAATGGGTTTCAGCTCCTTGCTTCCCTCTCCCACGTACCTGTGGGTCAAGAAACACTCTTTCTGTAAGGAAACACTGTGGTGTGTGTGGGGGGTGCTATAATTAGGAAAGTCTCCCCAGGTGATTCAGATAAGATTTCTTCCCCTTCTTGAGAATTTTGGCATTAAGCCTTTGATTAAAAACTTGTACTCCTCAGGCAAGAGTAGAATTGTGGCAGGAAGGGCAGTGGAGATCTTGACAGGACTCCAGCTGAGGCAGGGCTCTGCTGGCAGGGAGTTGGTCACAGGAGGTCATGGGAGGCATGGAGAATCAGAAGGGCAGGAGACTAGACAGTCACAGCCAGCATGAGGCAGAAAACTGCCATAAGCATTATTAGCACTATTAGTTGTCTCTACCATATGTACTGAACACTAGAATCTCATAACAAATGGGTAGCCAGAAGTCAGGAGGTGGAAGACCTCCAAACAAAACCTTCCTTTGGTGCAGGCAAGGGATAGATTCATATTTAATCTGTGTGATGCTGAATATGATAAAAGATTGGCAAATAAAACTACACTCAGATTACATTTCTGATCTTTCTCCAGCTTTGGCCATTGTGCCATGAGTTCTATAATAAAGATACATGCTTTCTAGATGTGGGTTTATATATGACATAGAGATCTGCAACCATAAGGAAAGATTATAACTGGAAAGACTACAATGTGACATTTAGAAGGAATAAATTGCATGTGGAATTTTAAGAGAATCAATATTGAGAATCACTAGAATCATTGTGTCACATCCTATGATGATATGCCTTTTGAATCTGGAAAAGATAAATAATCTACACCATACAAGATTGAATATGGCTAAGATATATACATTTCCTTTGACATGAGTATACTGAGTCTTGGAAGCTCTTAAAAAGCTATATACTTAATATTCTTACTATGTTCTGTTTTAGGAGGAGTTAGATTCCTAGTTAATTGTATCTATATTTATTTTAGTTCCTTTACTAGTTTTCACATTTGATACCATTCCATCTATCTCCTAAATATATGAACTTGGGAGTAGATCTTGGATTAAAGATAATGATCATTATGAATCTTCCTTCTAGAGAACATGGAAATACATAACAGCTCTTACATTCACTTGTCATCCTGAATTGGGTTTGAGTGACCAGGATTGGGCTGTCAAGGGATGTGTTTCTCATAGCTATTGAAGATCATAGATAGTTATTGAGTTCTAGTTTACTTATTTTTTTATATAGGGTCTTACTGAGACTTTTGTCTGTGATTTTAATGTCAGTGACACTGAACTAGAGCTTTGGGTTTTTGACACTAGGTTGTGATGTTGTGTTGTGTCTCTGTTTAGTCAAGGTCAAAATGTTGGCTTCTCATTTCTTCAGATTTCAATGTGGCATGTGACTAATGACACTCTATCCATGAAACAAACAAAATTGAGCATAGAAGTAACACAGGAAGAAGAAACAAAAAATAAATTCTATGTGCTTTTGACATGTTATTCTGTAAAACTGTTGAATCTTGTTTTTCCCTGAATCTATCTCTGAAATAAAAAGCCCCTTGTTCATTTTCTGATTGCACACGTCTACTGGTTTGCTGCTGTAGCTTCAAGGGAAGGCCTGAGCTTCTGATGCAGAATGTCTGTTTCTCCTCATCTCTATTACTTGCCTCTCAGATTCTTGAAACCACTCTCTACAGAATTACTTTAAGACATTGGGCTACATAGTAAAATACCAGAAATATACCAATGAATTTAAATGTTGTTCAGATAAAAAGGTGCTCCAAGAATTTAGTTCATTATGGATCAAAACCAGAAAAGGAAGGAGAATTGGTTCATAATGTAGCAGTTTACTCTTCTTTGGTGGTTTGGATCAGATTTTCCCCATAAACTCATGTGTTCTGAATGCTTGGACCCCAGTTAATGTTTGAAATGTCAATTTGGGAGGTGGAGCCTTGTTGGAGGAGATGGGTTGTTGGGGTTAGTCTTAAGGGTGTTATGGCCAGCTTTTCCTTAATTGATTTTGATTTACTGCCCTCTGCTGTTTTCCGCCTGTTGTGGCAGATTGTGATTTCCAGCCTCTGCTTGTACCATGTCATTATGAAGCCTTCCTTGAGACTGTAAGCCAAAATTAAAACTTTCTTCCCATCAGCTACAAAAGGTTGGGTGCTTATCCCAGCAATGAGGAGGCAATTGCAAAAAAAAATTGATAGCAGAGAAGTGGGATTATTACTGCTAGAAACCTGACAGTGTGGCTTTTGATATTTTAGAACTAATTTGTGGGAAGAATATGGAAAGATTTGAAACCCTGGACTAAGGGAAGCCTTGCAGTGCTATAAACAGACCATTCTTGTCAGAGTTGAAAGATCTCAGTGCATTAAGAATTGTGGACTGTAAGGTCTGACTTATAAAGAACTTTGTAGTGGACTAGAGGCACATTATGTAAAAAGTTGCTGCATTTGGCCTATGACCTAAGAACTTGAACAGGGTTGAGTTTAGAAGAAATAGACTGGTTTGAGCAGAAGGATATGACACAGAAAGAAATGAAAGTTTCAGGCTGGATTTATGCCCCCTTTAGCTGCAAATTATTTTGAGAGAACACCATTGATGTTGGGCTAGATGTTCTACATTAGGATAGTAGGAAGAATGATGACAGTTTTCCTGTTTTTTAAAGTTGGCTTTATTCCCCTGTGGATTAACAAATTTGGTAGCTTACCTGGTAGGAGTATAAAAGAAAGGGTCATTGGATTTGCCACACAGTTTGTATGTGGACATGGCCACTGGACAATGTGAGCAGGCTTGGTCGAGTCCCTGGGTGGAGGCCCAGTGAAGCCATGGAAATGGACTGTGGGTTGAGTGAAGGCCCCAAGACTTCAGAGAGCCAGGACGATGGAACAGCAGCCAAGGACACTGCTTTCTTGGGATTGCTTGTTCTCTGGCTGTAAGCAACATAGTAGGAAGTGGAGAATTGAAATCCCAGAGATTTCATTACAGATGGAGATACAGGATTTGATATTACCCTCTTTATTTTGGAATTTGCATTGGTTCAATCTTGTGTTGCTATGCCCAGTGCCTTTTTTTTTTTTTTTTTTGCAGTGTGAATATTCAGTGCAATTATATTTATTTAACTCTTGTTTTAACTTTACAGGCTTATGTTTAACATATTGCATTGAGTCTCCGGTGAGACCTTAGACTTTTGAACAGTGTTGGGATTGATAAAACAAAACAAAACAAAACAAAAAAAACTTATGAGTACTTTTAAAGTTAGACTGAACACATTTATATCCTGAAATGGTTATGAGTTTATTGGGACCAGGGACAGAATGTGGTGGTTTGAATCAGGTTTTTCCCATAAACTCATTTGTTTTGAATGCTTGTTTCCCAGATGATAGCAATTTGGGAGATGGAGCCTTGCTGGAGGAAGCATTCTTAGGGATATTATAGTCAGTTCCTCTTTACTAGGGTTCTCTTCAGTCTCCTGTTGTTTTCCAGTTTCTGTGGCAGATTGTGATCATTCCATGCCATGCTTTCCCTGCTGTCATGAAGCTTTTCTTTAAGACTGTCAGCCAAAGTAAAAGCTTTCCTCCCATCAGCTGCTTTTGGTCAGGTGTTTTATCCTAGCAATGAGACGGTAACTACAACATCTTAGTAGTGAAAGTGTTTGATTTTAAAGCATAGAAGGAATAAGAATTTTTAGAACTACTTGTTCCAAGCCCTCATCATATCAGCAGCTTTTCTGGATGGTTTTGTGTTGAGAAATGGCAACTTCCAACTAACCTTCCCCAGTTAGGGCAACTCATGAAGGGTGATGCCCAGTGTAGATCCTGACATTTGGACCCAAGGTCCTCCAAATGTGGAGCAGGTATATGTGAAAAGAACATGTTCATTTTAAACAATTTAGCATATCTTCTTGATGAAATTATACCCCCTTTAAAAATATACTTTTCTTTATATTGATCTACTCCTTTACAGATATAAATGAGTAATTGGAAGTAGGAAGTCCAATTGTCAGCAAGCTCCTGTGTCTTCTCAGCAGGGCTGGGAAAGTGATGCAAGACTGGGGCACCACTTCATCACTAGTAGTCATGCTGATTTATGAAGCAGGTGATTGGCCTGGTTCTCATGAGAGGATGGGTCATTTTGTTCCATGAACTAACCCTGGATCTCAACCAGAGCAAGAAAATATCAGCTATCTTTTGGCTAGATGAAATAACTATCATTTTTCTTTTACTTACATATTCAAACACATTGAGATACAATTCATTTGAGGCTTTATTTAACTTAAAATGATTTTAAATTTGAAATGTTCTACTTCAAGCAGATAATGCTTAAGAAAAATGAACTTGACCCCCTATAATCTTCTAATTCAAGGTTGAAATAAAAGGACCTTTAATATGTACCTCATGAAATGTTTCTATGGTTTGGTCTAATGAATGAGAAGCAGAGAGAGGTTTTCCAAGGATCTGAGACTCAGAATTTAGAAATTGAAGTTTTTAAGTTTCTTCCAAATCATTGAGCAGTAAAAGAAATACGTATAAAGCAAACAAAGAATCAATGACAACTAAACACTAAGAAAAATGCAAAGGGAACTTGGAGTCAACTTTATATAAGTAGAAGAATTGGCTCATAGGGGTAGCACATAGATCACGTTCTTATGAATGAGCCTGTACTTGGGTTATAGTGAGGAGATAAGTATAATCAGGAACTTAGATAAATAAATAGAAGTGCTTAGAACACTCTTTTTATCATTATTATTATTATTATTATTTTTGGTTTTTCGAGGTAGGATCTCATTCTAGCTCAGACTGACCTGGAATTCACTCTGTAGTCTCAGGGTGGCCTCAAACTCACAGTGATCCTCCTACCTCTGCCTCCCAAGTGCTGGGATTAAAGGCGTGTGCCACCACACCCAGTTTCTATGTCTCTTTTAGTTTCATTGTACAGCTACAACAGAGCTGTTTAAGAAATCTGAATAAATGTGACCCAAACATTTGTCTATCTTGGGTTTTACAATCACAATTTGAACTAAACTGTGCTAAAGTAGCAAAGAAAGCTTGATTTGTACATAATAATAAGTACATAATATTCTAGTATTGTCCTTTAAATGGAATACAGCACAATAGCAAAATAGACTCCCTATTTAAAATGTATTTCAAATATTATTAGGAATTTTTTTATCTTTTTCTTTCCATGACCAGCAGATAATGGCAACTTCAGTAGGACTTGGTAAGAGAATTTCATCAGAAGCAACCGATTATAGAAACCGATTATACTCTGATTAATGTAGTTTATTCCTATTCTGGGCCATTTGTTGTGGCAAGTGTACATTCCCCAATTCTGAAATTTATGTCTAAGAAATTTGGTTACAAACAATGGCTTAATGTCTTGGTAGTCTACAGCTTTCCAGGCCCCTTCTGTATGCAGCAGTCTACATGTGTCATGTCCTTTATTACTATTGTTTGCTCAAGATAATTTTTACCAAGAAAATGAGGCAGCAGATGGGGAAAAATTCAAAACCTTATAGAAGTTTATTTTATCAGTACTCTTTGAAAATAAACTGGTTGGGTTAAAAATAAAACACAAATCCACATACCAAACTTTCCCAAAGCAAATGTAATATTTGCTGTTTTACTCTATGAGTACAACAGGAATGAGTCCCTAACATGTGATCAATTGTTCCTTCACTTCACTACAGGAAAGACACTTTGTTCCCATCATGGCAGAGAGATGGCAGAGAGAGGGTGAAGCTGTAAGGTTGCCAAACACATCTGAGTCTGAGCCACTCTGGCTCATATGTATGCTTGCATATAGGAGAGAATGATTAATACCCCAAGGGAATCAAGCATCAGCAATCAAGTGTGTTGTGTGTGGGGCTTCTTTAAAGAATCTAGAGAGAGCTAGAGAGATGGCTCCAGAATCAGTAAGAAACTAGAGACTCTAAATATGAATGGGTATAAGAGCTACTAAGAGAGACATCTGTTCTACTCTGGTTATGGCAGGCAAGTGCACTCCATTACAAGCAAGTGAATAGAGCAATGCATAGGCACGTGCACACACACACACACACACACACACACACTACATACACACATATATACATACCTACATTGTCCCCCCAACACACACAATCTCTGGTGGTGGTTTGAATCAAATGTTCCCATAGGCTCATGTGTTTTGAATGCTTAGTTCCCAGCTGGTAGCAATTTTTTTTTGGGGGGAGTCTTGTTGGAGGGGGTATGTTGCTAGGAGCAAACTTAGGGGTGTTACAGCCCAGGCCCTCCTTGTCAGAGCTCGGTTCACTTTCTTGCTGCTTTCTGCCAGCTGCTGTGGGAAGATGCTCTACCATCCCTTCACTGTCATCTTGAAACCTCCTCTTGGGACTGTAAGTCAAAATAAACCCTTTTTTCCATCAGCTGCTTCTGGTCATGTATTTTGTCCTGGCAACAAGAAGGTAACTATGCACACATGCGCATGTGTACACCCACCCCACCCCCCCACAAACACATGAGAAAAAATAAGAATCTAGAAGAAGATGGAAGAGAAAGCAGTTAACCAGGTGAGACAGGTAGCAGGATCTAGCTGCTGTCAGCTAAGGAAACAAAGTATGTGGAAACAGAAAGCAAGTAGAGAGTAGCCCATGAATGTGCTAGGTGAGGAGTGGGGGCCTGGCCATGCTGGAGCTCATAGCCCATTTAACCCAACAATAACAACAAGCCTCAGAAACATTTTATACAGAAGAGTGATGTCACAATTTTCTCTTATAATAGTCTTGTTATTTTATAACAAAAATTCTGAATTTTTTCTGTTATTTCTAAGTTCTGGAGAAATCTCATTACGACTTTCCCATAATGGCATGGATTCTCTCAAGTTGGGAACTGACTTTACTATCTAATGTGGTGAAAGCCATTGGAGTTTTATATGGAGACAGAAATTCATATTATAGTAACTAAAGTTGTTAAAAGATAATCAGTTTATAAAGAACTACTTGTTTCAAATAGCTTTTAAAAATCAGTGTTTCTAGTGGTTTAATACTTATTCTAGAGAGTTTAAATGTTGCCTTGATAGGATAATCATGTTCTTATTTCACCAATTCCCCTAATTTCCAGGACTGTAATTTTTCTCATATGCTTTGTTTAATCTTGGGATTCCAATAAGCAATTTAAGTATAGAGATGTAAGGACTCATCATACTATATGGACCTGCTAGGAAGTCAATAAGCAACCAACATACTGAGCTATTTATCTGCAAGATAACAGATAGATAGATGTTGGGCCCTAAGAGGCCCGGGCGCGAGGCCCAGTGGAACTTCCTGAGCCTGGCTAGAGTTTATCAACCTGTCTTTGGACTATTACTCCCACTTAGGAGTGACTCAGTAAGACCTAAGCCAAAACTGCCTCCACCCAGCTACTGTTAACATGGTGAAATACTATTGGCTCCTACACCTTTATCCCATCCTGAGACCCCCCCCCTCTTTCTCAATGCTATATAAACACCTTCCTACTACAATAAAATGAGTTCCTGCTTCAACAAGACTCCTGACCCAGTGTGTTTTTCTCTCCGGTGCCTTGGAGGAGAGGGTTCTGGGTCACTGACACTCACCATCCCGCTCAGCCCCAAGAAGGGACCAGCTGGACCGGCTCCTTCTTCAGCCCTATCTGCTGGAGGACCCAGCAGACTGGTGCCCTGTGTGAGGACCTCTCTCCTTCCTGCCCAAGGAAGAATGCTGACGGGCCAATCGGTCTGTGGGTGAGTGTACCCTCATAAATTATGAGGCAGTCTTCATATCTAATGTTCTGACCTTTGCTTCTGTAACCTGTGCTTGCTTATCAACATCTTTTTGTTCCCTTTCTCTTTCCTTTCACTTTCAGGTTGCCAGCAAGTCGCATCTGCAGCGCCTGTATTTCTGAACGGGTCATACATCCCTGGTGGACACACTGTGTGGGCATATGGCCATGGAGTAATGAACCATGGAAGTCCCCCCCTAAGCACAAGATATGTGGGTCCTAAACATTCTATCCGTTTGTCTCAGCTGGCCTCAGCATTAGGAGTTGTAGTTTGCATGATCATCCTTTGGGCTATCATTTTTGATCTGGGTTATTATTTTCTCAGTCTCCTTGATTCAAGAGTGTCCCAGCCTAGCCCACCCCTCAAACATGACCAAGCCATAATGGGCATGTGCCCCCCATTCCCCTTAGGCCCCCTACAGCCTCAAGGAGTCAATCAATCCTAGAGGGTTTACCCCAAATTCTATCTGACAGATGGATGTTACCCACATACCTTCCTTTGGTAACCTCAAATATGTCCATGTCATTTTGGACACTTACTCTAAGCTTACTTTTGCTATTGTTCTCTCAGGGGATAAGATGTCCCATGTCATTAAGGTGACAAAAACCACTATGTTGGTCATGGGTGTGCCTTGGTCAATTAAAACTAATAATGGCCCTACATACACATCTGCCCAATTCACATTCTTCATAGAATCTTAGAGGATAAAATATTCCCTTGGGATCCCCTACAACCCACAAGGACAAGCCATCATGGAGAGAACTAACCAGATTACAAACTACATTATCAAGGGCAGGGACACCTCTGTCTGATTGTTTGGCACAGAGCCTCATTTTATTGTCACCCCTTTAAGGTAACAGACTTCACTTGGCTTCAGAGAAATAACAACAGGGTTGCTATGGCCCTCAAGGGGTTTCTGGGTATAGTTGATTGTCACTATGGTCCTCATAAATGGATGAGCTCCTTCTCTAGGTTGGAGTGGAGACCCCTCAGGCTTTTTCTATCTAAACCCAACCCTGACTTTCTTACCATGTTCACCGATGGAGGGCGCTTGGGAGCTTCCCTAGTTGTTTACCCTCTCTTAAAAAAAAACAAAAAAACCCTATGCCTATAAAGTCAATCTCCCATGAGGTTGAGGGGTCAACACAATTCAAAGAACTATTCGCTGTCATTTTAACTTTGGATGCTATTCAAGAGCCATTCAACTTATTTTCTGACAGCCTTTATGTTGTTAATCTGTTACCCAACCTAGTTGAGGCCCATATTAGGCTGGACTCCAACCCTATCACCCCCTTGATAATTCAAGCCCACTTCCTACTTAAACAAAGGATTCACCCCATTTTTCTTCAACATCTCAGAGGCCATCAAAATTTACCAGGATTCCCCTCTAAAGGAAACAATTTGGCTAACAAACTGGCTTCTCTGCCTCAGTGTAGTACAGTCTCAGAAGCTACATGCTTCCACTTATTAACCCACATAAATTGGAGGGGCCTTAAACATAAATATCCACATGTCCAGACTTACAAATCCTGTCAGCCTTTCCTCCAGGTACTTCCTCTTCAAACTATAGAAGCCAATCCTCGAGGGCTGCACCCTAATCATCTTTGACAAATTGATGTTACACACTATTCTCCATTTGAAAAACTTAAATATATTTTCCTCTCAGTTGATACTTTCTCCCATGCTTGCTGGGCATCAACACATGCCGGGGAAAAGACTAAACATGCTATTAGCCATATGCTTCAATGCTTTGCCACCCTTGGATTGCCAGATCAAGTCAAAACTAATAATGGCCCCTACTTCGTAAACAGGGCCTTTATAGATTTCCTCCAAACCTAAAAAAACTCACATTCCACAGACATACCGTATAACCCATGGGGCCAGGCCATCATAAAAAAATATAATCAAACTCTCAAGTCTCAATTACAAAAACAAAAGGGGAAATCCTTACCCCCACATGACCAACTAAAAAAGACATTATTAACCCTAAATATTTTAAATTTTTCTAAAGAAAATAGACACTTGTCCCCTTTTCAAAAACATTGGACCTCAGCCGTTACTTACAGCTCCATCTGGGTCAAATGGAGGGACCCATTGACTGGGGCCTGGAGAGGACCAGGCCCCCTCTTCACAGCAGGGAGAGGGTTTGGATGTGTCTTTCCTCAAGAAGAAGGAAGACCCATATGGGTACCAGCAAGAGACCTAAAATATTTACCCCAACAAGGGGACAATGACAATCACTTCTCCAGGGAGTGTTCCACCCCTAAGAACTGAGCCTCTGTTTCTTCCCCAAGAACAATTGGAGATGTGGATGCT
Organism: Orientallactaga sibirica; assembly: GCA_036365145.1. Lineage (NCBI taxonomy): Eukaryota > Metazoa > Chordata > Mammalia > Rodentia > Dipodidae > Orientallactaga > Orientallactaga sibirica. The sequence continues at coordinate 3,916,435 of JAEOAD010000020.1, forward strand.
GCTACTATTCCTGGTGCTAATGATGGTCATTTCACCCAGTAATGGAGGGTTTAGAGACCCAAATGATGCCAAAAAAACATTGGCCAAACAGATGGGAAAACCTTAAAAAGTGCTGTTTTTATGCCAATAGATCGGGAATCATTCAGGACAAAATAAAAAAGCTCCAAAAAGATTTAGAGAGGAGGAGACAGGACTTCCAAGACAACCCACTGTGGATGGGCTTACATGGCTTACCCTACATGGCTCTCCTTACCCCCCTACCTTCTCCCCTCTCCCTCCTTCTCCCCTCCTTCTCCTTCTCCTCACTGTTGGACCCTATATAATTAATAAGATTACACAATTCATTCACCAATGGCTAGAGGCAATTAAACTTCATCAGGTCAAAATACATTACCACAGGCTCGCAACTCAAGAGCCGGGCTCTTCCTCTGACTGGCTGTCCTCCTAGAGTCCCCCCCCCCCATCAAACTAATGATGGGTAAGATCTCAGACAGGCTGAGACAACCTAAGACAGGTCATGGAGTGGATTTTTGACGGGCTGGAGGCATGGTACCCAGTGACGGGTAAGATCCCCAGAGTGGGACAACCTAAGACAGGGGCCATGATTTCCACAGTTCTTACAAAAACAAAAGGGGGAGATGTCGGGCCCTAAGAGGCCCGGGCAGAGGCCCAGTGGAACTTCCTGAGCCTGGCTAGAGTTTGGTGACCTGTCTTTGGCCTATTACTCCTGCTTAGGAGTGACTCAGCAAGACCTAAGCCAAAACTGCCTCCACCCAGCTACTGCTAACGTGGTGAAATACTATTGGCCCCTACACCTTTATCCCATCCTGAGACCCCCCCTCTTTCTCAATGCTATATAAACACCTTCCTACTACAATAAAATGAGATCCTGCTTCGACAAGACTCCCGACCCAGTGTGTTTTTCTCTCTGGTGCCTTGGAGGAGGGGGTTCTGGGTCGTTGACACTCACCATCCCACTCAGCCCCAAGAAGGGACCGGCTGGACCAACTCCTTCTTCAGCCCTATCTGCCAGAGGACCCGGCAGATAGATAGATGATAGATAGATAGATAGATAGATAGATAGATAGATAGATAGATAGATGATAGATAGATAGATAGATGATAGATAGATAGATAGATAGATGATAGATAGATAGATAGATAGATAGATAGATAGATAGGTTTTTCAAGGTAGGGTCTCACTGTGGCTCAGGTTACCTGGACTTCACTATGTAGTCTCAGGGTGGCCTCAAGTTCTCGGCAATCCTCCTACCTCTGCCTCCTGAGTGCTGGGATTAAAGGTGTGCACCACCATGCCTGGCTAGGATGATATTTTTAAATGTGGTAATGTGAAGAGAAATTTTATTGAATGTTTGATTCAGCTTAATTCTAGTTTGGTTAGTTATTGTGGAGAATAGATATGTTCTCATTGTCAAGTTCTTAGTTCATTTCTAAAATAGAGATTCTACCATCTACTAGAATTATCAAAGTGACAAAAGCTAAATATCTCTCAGAATACATATATGTTTATATGAATATACATATTTCTATCAATACCCTACATATGTATGAACATACATAGCTATACAAAGCTTGTTTTATTATTTTCTCCCTAAAGATATCTATCCTTAGTGTCTACGATATTATGGCAAGGAATTCAGTCTCTGCCTTTACTGGGTCTTTTTTCTGAAATAAGTTGACAAGAGATGCAGCAGTGTATTTGAGGGGAGCTCTCTTGATTAGGCCAGTGATAGTCACACTGATGTTGATATGGCTTTCAAAGATGGTGGTTCTGCATCAAGCTTTGGAACACTGGAAAATTTGCTGAGCTGGAAAGTTCTGAGACCATGTTTTTGGGGGAACCATAAAGTACTTTCTGAGACCTTTCAAGAATACACTGCGGAGGACAGTAATTCTGTGTGTATTTGTAGTTTCCTATGTGATTGTGAGAAATCTTTCATCATTTAAGCTTTTGAAACCAAACGTCAGAATCTGATGGTGCACCAGTGATTCTCAACAATTTTGTTGTTACTACCCAAACAGCATTCTCTGGGAAAAAATATCAGTAAGAGTAAGTAAAAAGACTCGAGATTACCTTATCATATATGTGCACATTTGTATTTAATTAACCAACTGGCTTTATGAGTTCATGTATGATGTGCTAAGGATGGATATAATAACTATAATTAATGATTGACAACACAGCAGGAACAACCACTCCATTTGCATGCTTTACTATATGCCAGATCATTGGGCATATGGTAAGAGATGTAGAAATATGGTCTCATTTGTCTTTACAACTCATAAGGCAGGCACTGTTGTCCCCACTTACAAGTTTGGCTCTATAATTAGAGAGGCTAGCTAATGTGTCCAAGATCCCCTGCATCTAATGTGCAATCATTCATTCCTGATGAGCTGCCCTTGATCTTTTGTCCACATTCTGTTTGTTTTCTAGACATCACACTTTATGCATTAGGAGCTGTGAGACTGTGCCTGAAGGTGGATTTCCTTATCTCAGCTCCTAGTACCTGGGGAGAACCAAGGAGCATGCTTTCTTACTCCTTCCCACCAAAAGTTTCCTATACACAAACTTCCAGAAGGTTGGGCACCTTGAGAGGTTATCACAGGTAGTTACAACTGAAACTGAGCTTAGAACTGACTTTACAGGCTTAATAACACTGTTGATATATTTTTTAACTTTTAAAAAATATTTTACTTGTTTATTTGAGAGGGAGAGAGACAGAGAAAGAGAGAGAGAGAGAGGGAGACAGACACAGAGAGGGAAAGAATGGGCCTCTAACCACTGCAAACAAATTCCAGATACATGTGCCACCTTGTGCATCTGGCTTACGTGGGTACTGGGAAATTGAACCTGGGTCCTTAGGCTTATCTTTGTTTCTATTTGTTTTCCCAGTCTAGGGTAGGTGCAATTTCATACAGATTAACATCACACATTTAAAATCAGTTTTAAAGGGAGAGGACCATTTCAAATCTGTGTTCTAGACAAATATACTATGTATAATTTGGCAGGATGTTTCTCTTTAGGCTAATGAATGAAAAGAAAAGCTGTATCCTGAAACTACTATTGACTCTCCTGATCATCTGCCAACTAAATACTACTTATTTAATTGATATACATGCATATAAACATGTGTGTTCAAGCATAAATGAGATACACATGTGTTTATGCATTAAAACGCTTGCCACATTTCAACATATTCAGAAATGTATATAATATTTCAGTAATTCATTACTTACCATTATGATTATTTATGACCCTCATTGCTTCCATATAGTGGACGTTTGAGGAAATATTTTGTATACTCTGAGAATTGCTGAGCCCTGTTTTGGGAGAGGCATCTGTCATAGTCAGGAAACAACTTGTGATCTTTTACAGGCCCTTTTTGACCTATGGGTCAGTACAAACTTGACACACCAATTACGAGTTGCTTCATGCCTCTCTCTGGTGTGAGGTAGTGACCAGGGCAACACCCACTATTCTCAGATACCTGTGAGAACAAAGATGTAAAAAGATTTCAAGCCCTGAAGATGAGGATGGTTCCAACCTTGTAAAGCAGCTCCTATTATTTTTCTACTGTAGAACTGAGCCCTGCCACTTTAGGTTTTTTAAGAGCATTTACTTTGCATCCTTGAAATCAGAATGCTTTGTGTATACGTATTCTTGTGCAACCCAAACCCCAAGTCTGCTGTGGTTCAGGTTGCAGCTTTGTGAGGGATAGGATAGCTTATTTCTCCCATGCAAATGTGTTTGTGAAGATCAGATACTCTTGGCTGGCATGCTCTTTCCTATGGTGCTACTACAATTTGTGTTTGTGTCACATAATTTCGCAAATGACCCTTTTCTCTGGTAAAGTTCTTACATGGCCTTTGCATTTTAGTGCTGAGGATTGAATTAACATTTAAGTAAGTTTTATATTGCTTTAAGCAGACTTTGTGACCTGAAAATTTTGAGTAGTTCTGCTACATCTGATAAAACTTTTCACAAGCCTTTTAAGCAGAAAGTCCTTCCAGTTTGGTAATCCACAGGAGGAACTTGCCTGAAAATTATTTTCTCCCTCGTTTCATTCCCTAATAATTTGTAATACAAGTCTAACATGAAATTAAAACTCTTTTATAATTTCATTATCTGGGTAGCGATTTTGCAGTCTGCTGAGGATCTTATGTTAAGGTACAGTACAGTGTACAAAATAATTCTCATTTTAATACATCACTATGGCTCTCAGAGGAGAGCAGCTAAGCTCAGCTTATCATTAGACTCTATATTACTCAAGTTTCCAAGCCTTTAATTCAAAATAAAAATTAAACAATATTCATCTGACCAAAGCAGTTCATACAGACATTGTTTAAAAAAAAAAAAAAACTATTTTTTTCAATTAGAAAGGCTTTTGCTAAAAGCATAACCAGTTTTTCTAATTGTTCAGAACCTAAACACTAGAAGCCAGAAAACCCTTCAAAGAATGAGTTAGAGTCCCAGAGCTCCCAATGCAACCTACACCATTACTGCTGATGGGCACTAGTTAGAACCTTACGAACTAAGTATATTGCAGGAAACGAAAATCGCACAATATCCACCCCAGTGAGTTTTGCAGGAGGTTCAAAAAGCATTTTTAGCTTGTACATAAATTTAAAAATGAGTATTTTAAACTAGGTGTGATTATGGTATTTAGGCTTATTTAGATTAGGCCCTTTTTGTATTCACTTTCATAAAGCCACATGGCACTATGAAAGCCACAAACTTTATAGCTTCCAAACTTCTGGACTGAATTCAGTAGTGTGCCTTTGTGGAACAAGCTGGTTTAGGCAATCCAGGCCTTAGTTTGCTCACTTGTGAACAGGACACAATCACAGTATTTCACAGAGTTGTTATGCTGGCAAGGTAAAATGGGATGAAAGCTCTTAGCAGGTGACTTGCCAGAGTGGGCTTCCACTATATTTTCCTTTCTTTTCCTTTTACCTATGAATTATTAAAAATGGAACTGAGTAGAAATGCATGAAAGTAGAGCCTTCTAAATTTTGCTCAGAAAGTCAGGCTCAGCTTTATGGGTTGAGCTTTGTAAAATCTCACCAAGCCCCCAGGATTGATATTTCTATAGCATTAACAAAAGGGGAAAAATGAGACTTTTTTCTTCCTCTTGCCTATTATTTTTTTTTTTTTTTTTTTTTGTTCACTCACTTGCAGTGTATTTAAGTGGAAATCACTTCAAACCCTTGAACCACCTTCCAAAAGCCTTGCTGAATCCAACATTTTTGGTTTCACTCCTGATGCAGTACTGTGTCCCCTTGCCTTTGAAGTCTTTGAAGTGTCCACATTGTAGGCTGAACCTGTAGTGAAGCCCAAACTGGTGGTTTTGACTGCAAAATCCCATTTAAAGCTGGGATGGTGGAATTGAAGCACTATGAGAAGGGGTGGTGTTCACTTCCCTTTCTTGACCCCCACCTCTCTCACTCTGAGTCTCTTCAAACGCTCTTGCTATAGTCACTGACATATCAAAGACTGCTCTACTGTGGCTGCAGTGACACTGAGCATGGAAGTGACTGCATCCCAGACCAGAGCCTGTCACTGGCTTAGGGAGTGAACTAAGTGAGAAGTACATCAGGGGTCTGCAGCCCAGGGAGCTGCAGCCGGGGATTTTGTGTCTTCACTTGCCAGAGGCTTGGGTCAGAGGCAGAGAATTATGGGAGACATTCACAATGTGGCATTTGCATCACATGTTATTATAAAACATTACTATTATAGATGTGATATATAGCTCTATATAGTATCTGTATATTTTTAACACTGTGGAGTATTTTTGATAGACTTTTTCTTGTTTCCTCTCTCTCTCTCTCTCAATCTCTCTCTCTCTCTCCCTCCCTCACTCCCTCTTTTAAAAGTACTCATCACAGAACCAAGTGCCTTATATGCTTAGCAAGGACTCTACAACTGAACTACATCTTCAGCCCTATTAGTAGTTTTAAAAATGAAGATTAATGGTAGCATACTATATGATTTATTTTTAATAATGTAGAAGCTATAAAGCAGTGAGTTTAAAATAGACTAAGTTAAAAAACTCCTTAGCCAACAATAACTAGCATTATGACTTCTGTCAGAAGTCATGTATTTACCAAATGGGATAAAATCATACTAATGTCTTTATACCTGGTACTGTTCTTAATGTGAAGAAAATTAAATATAACATATCAAATGAATAAAATCATGAATGCACTTAGGACAATGTATGATAAATTATAAACACTCTACGTTTTAGAAGTTTTCACTATCTTGGTGCATCCTTTAAGCAGGTGTGTCATGTACTATTGTCTAAATACGTCATAATGTGTCTATCCTGCTGTGGGTGGATAGTTCTTTCTTCTTTGTCTTTTTGTTTTTTATTTGAAAGAGACAGAGAGGAAGAGGCAGAGAGAGAGAGAGAGAATGGTCTGGCCAGCAGCCTCTCAGCCACTGTGAACAAGGGCATTGCGCCCTTGCATCACTTTACATCTAGCTAAACGTGGGACCTGGAGATGGAACAGGCATTCTTAGGCTTTGCAGGCAGGCGACTTAGCCACTAAGCCATCTCTCCAGTCCTTTTTCTTCTTATAAACAGTGAATGTTCTATGTAAAACTACTTGAAGATGAACACTGAGAAGAGGAGCTCCTGTCTCGTGGGAGATGAGCCCCAACAGAGTCACTTGCTATTAGCAAAATGCTTTTCCAACAGGAGCCAATTCTTGCTCCTAATATCAGTGCAGAGCTGCCATCGCACCGCATCCTTGCCAACGGCAGCAGTCTCACTAATGTGGTGGGTGTGACATAGGAGGAGAGTGGCATATCATTGTGTACATCTTATTATCAACTGGGCTCACAGCCTGTTTCATGTACTTATTGGCCAATTGTAATTCATCTTCACTTGCTGTACCTTGCCTGTCTTCTAAGGGAGTTTCTTTTTCTTATTGATTCAAAGGAATACTTCAATATTTTTGAATGTCAGTTGCCTATTATTATAGTTGATCACTGCAAATATCTGTTCCAAATATGGCTTATCTTTTAAATTTATTTATTTATTTATTTGAGAGAGAGAGAACAAACTCTAGGTGCATGCACCACTTTAAGTCATCTCTCCAGTCCTGACTTGCCTTTTACGTGTGTGTGTGTGTGTGTGGTGTGTGTGTGTGTGTGTGTGAAAAAATCTTAAATTTTATAATTAGCTCCATGTTTCAGTTGTTTTTTGGAGGGTTGGGCTTTTCCACACCTTGTTTAGAAAATTCTACCTGAACTTTATATCTTCATGTTGTGTTTCATACTCTTTAGTCATATTTTCCTTGTATTTGATTAAAATTATTATAATCCGGTTGCTGAATTTCACTTATTAGTTTTGTCATAACGGAGTTACAGTTTGAATGCTGGTTTAATTTTTTTGTTGTTGTTGTTTGTTTTTTGAGGTAGGGTCTCACTCTAGCCCGGGCTGACCTGGAATTCACTATGTAGTCTCAGGGTGGCCTTGAGCTCATGGCAATCTTCCTACCTCTGCCTCCTGAGTGCTGGAATTAAAGGTGTACACCACCACACCTGTGGTTTAATTTTTAATTACAAAACTTATAAAGTTCATTATGGGGCTGAAGAGAAGGCTCAGCAATTAAATGTACTGTCTTCCAAAGCTTGCGGATCTGGGTTAAATTCCACTAGTACCCACATAAAGCCAGATGCACAAAGTGGCACATGTATCTGGAATTTGTTTTCAGTGGCAAGACTCCTTAATATGCTCATTCTCTCTCTCTCTCTCTGTCAAATAACTAAATAATACATAAATATTCATTGCATATATTCACTATACATGGAATTCTGTTGTTTACAATATGAACATATATGGTTCAAGGAGCAGAGAACCCTCCAAATTGCCATCTCTTCTCCTTTCTCCCCCTCCTCACTCTTGTTAGTCCCCCTTGTTCCTCAAACAGTTTTGCTTCCATGTTCATGTCATATACATGATTGTATATATTTTGTATGTATGTATGTATGTATGTATGTATGTATGTATATATATATATTTTTTTTTTTGCTTGGAGCTGGAGAGATGGCTCAGTGGCTAAGGCACTTGCCTGCAAATCCTGATGATCCAGAATTCATGTAAAGCCAGATGCCCAAGGTGGTGCACACTTCTGGACTTTGTTTGCAGTGCTTGCACACCCATTCTCTTGTTCTTGCCTCTCTCTCCCTCTTTCTCTTCTATTTCTTTTTTTAAATATTTTATTTTTATTTACTTATTTGACAGAGAGAAAGAGGGAGAGAGAGAATGGGCACACCAGGGCCTCCAGTCACTGCAAATGAACTCCAGACACATGCGCCCCCTTGTGCATCTGGCTAATGTGGGTCCTGGGAATCGAACCTGGGTCCTTTGGCTTTGCAGGCAAATGCCTAAAGCACTAAGCCATCCCTCCCTCCAGCCTCTTTTGTTTTGGTTTTTCGAGGTAGGGTCTCACTCTAGTTCAGGCTGACCTGGAGTTCACTCTGTATTCTCAGGGTGGCCTCGAACTCACAGCAATCCTCTGACCTCTGCCTCCCAAATGCTGGGATTAAAGGCGTGTGCCACCACACCCAGTGAGCCTCTATTTCTTTATACATGCAAATAAATAAAATAAAACTGTCTTAATTTGCTTGATGTGACCATCTCCCCTTGTGGATGCTATTTTAAATGGAGGTTTCTCCTTCATAATGTTTAATTTGTTTATAATGGTATATACAAATTTTATTCTTTTAAAGCTCCAGTAGTTTATTTGTCCCCTTCAATTTTCTATATAAACACAGCATTATATATTTATCTAATATATATTATACTATATATTTCTTCTCAATCTTTTCACTTTTTTCTTGTCTTATTGTCAATGTTGAGTAGAAGCTACAGTGAAAGATCTTGTGTTTTTGTGTTTGTATATTCAGTATTAACATTAACATTTCAACTGAAGTCTTTGATAAGGTTAAGGAAATATTCTTTTATTAAAATTACTCACATTTTTCTAGTAATTTTATTTTAACTCATGTCTTGAATTTTGTTGTTTATATCATTTGAAGTAATTAAATTGTTTTGATATTTTAATTTGTCAATCTAGCAAGCTCCATTAATGGGTTATTTTTATATAGGTGACCTTTGGATTCCTGGCATAACTGTAATAGAGGTGCATAGGGGATGTAAATGGTTCAGAGGTATAGTCCAATGATAGGAACCAGCAAGCACAAAGGTCTTGAGTAGTTGGGGTGTTTGATCTACTAAGAGGATGGCTGCATAGCATGCTCATTTAACATATCTTTGGTAATAAGATTTTCAGAACACTTAGCTCTTCTCAAAACTGTGGGAAATTCCCCTGTATCTTCTAAAGTACTTTCATCAACTCAGATCAGCTTTGGAAGCACAGTTAAGCTCTTCTATCTCTGTAATACATACAACATCTTTCTCAGGGCTGATCTTCTCCCATGAAAATGGTGGAATTCATTTCTGGGACCTCTTGTTTAACACCCAGCCCTCCTGTGTAGACAATAATGAGAAAACTGTAAGAATGCTTGAGCCATGCTCTAACATTGCATGGCTCTCTCTATCCTTTCAAAGTGACTGAGAATGTTGGAAGAATATCCAGTATGTGCTGCTGCTTATCCTGATAATTGTTATGTGTAGTTGGAGGAGTGAGTTGAATTAATGTACATGTTAGGTTATTCTTGGTTGAGCTCAAGATGGATCACCTGGCTATCAGAGGAAGTAAACACACCTCATGTGTACTGAGGATCTGAGGGCAATCTTTCAGTGCTAAAACTGGAAGGCAGACAAATGGAAGTACTGAGCAGGACATGTGTAATACATTTGAAAATGGGTAGAAGGAGAAACACTAGACTCACCTATGTGTGGGGCTAAAAGGCAGAAACATCTCTATATGCCTTCTGGGGCAGATAAACCCATCCATCAAACTGCATCCGGTGCACAGACTGGGAGCTTGTCATTAATGTGGTGAAGGATTTATTGGTCTTGTTCAGGGACTCATAAACCTTGACTCTGTTCTTGGTCCACACATACTTTTACTCTGTGAGACTATTGGATATGCAGTCAATGTTTCAATACTGTCTTTTGTGAAAGAAACAATGATATACTGCTTTGCATTTGGCTATCTCATAGGGTTAGGAAATTCCTTAATGAAAAATTCTTCACTCTTGCCTACACATAACAATATGACAAAACATGGGGATTGCATTTTCTCCTCACTCCATGACCCTTTCTCTCCCTCCTCCTCCTCTCCCCACTCTATGTTTTGCAGAAAAAGCTTGCTAGTTGGTTGGTAATGTTTTCTTTTCTCTTGTGCTATCTTTGGAATACATGTCTGGCTGTTTGCTCATGATCATGGTCTCATGACAGAAGCTCATGGCTTTATAGCCTTAGGACACATTTACTTTTTCTGTTGCTAGCCCTAGACTATCCAGCATGTATTTACTATCTATCATGTATTTACAGGGACAGGTGAAGTATAAGAGTCTCATTTAAAAAGAACAATGTACTTTTTTTTTTGTTTTGTTTTGTATTTTCAAAGTAGGGTCTCACTCAAGCCCAGGCTGACCTGGAACTCACTGTGTAGTCTCAGGGTGACCTCAAACTCATGGCAATCCTCCTACCTTTGCCCCCCAAGTGCTGGGATTAAAGGCATGTGCCACCACGCCCAACAAGAAGACATTTTTCTTTGGATATTTTTAGATGTTAAACTCTCCAAGTGCATTTCTAGTTGACTCTGTCTATAGAAATTCAATTCAGATACTCAGTAGATATGAGTTGCACAGATTAACACATACAGTTATTGTAAGTTCCCAGGGACATCCAGACTTTAAAACATCTGAAATAAATTGTTATCATTTTGATGTAGTATTTTAAAATGATAAGCTGTCATGTGATACATTGAAAATCTGGTTTTGAAATAATAATAATAATAATAATATAGGTACATATTTAAATTCCTACTAGTCTAATATTTTCCTCTTAATGTTTTGCAATCCTTGTAGTAACCCTTTGCCATATGAACACAGGAGAATGACAGTGAATGCATATGTGCTTCTTGGATCAAGGCTGGGTTAAATCTGGACTTTCATGCTTCCTAACTGTGTGAATTTGGACAATCACTAAATTCTTTGCTTCATATTTCTTATCTATGAAATGGGAACATTTTATGATGGCTAACTGCATTAAAATATCTAAAACTTGTAGAACAGTTCCTGATAACTAGTAGGTGTTCAGTAAATGCTATTTCTGATGATCTGTTGCTGAAAGGTAAACAATGTGACAGGTGCTGAGTACTGAGGCATAATGTGGCTCAGGAACTTAATGGAGATGATATGACAGATATCAGAGATGGAATATGAGTCCTGATACACTGATCAAAATCCTTCCTCATACGAAATCATGCTGTTCTTGTGGCAGTAGGTGACAGCATCTTATTGAAATATACTAATTCTGTAGGAGTGCAGGTAAGACCACACAGTATGATTCTGTGAAGGGATTAGAAATTGCAACATGAATTCTAGTTAAAATTTAACTTTAGGGCTGGAGAGATGGCTTAGCGGTTAAGGCGCCTGCCTCCTAAGCCTAAGAACGCTGGTTCCAATCTCCAGCTGTTCCAATCTCCAGGTCCCACATTTAGCCAGATGCAAAGTGATGCAAGGGCGCAATGCCGCACTTGACCACAAGGGGGCACAAGCATCTGGATTTCGTTCGCAGCAGCTGAGAGGCTGCTGGCACACCCATCTCTATCTGTCTTCCTCTCCCTCTTTCTCTCTCTCTCTCTCTGTCTTTCTCCAAAACAAAAATAATAACTTTAGACAGGATGGATTTTAGTTCTAAACATTGAATAATTTTAAGCAGTGGGTTCTGATCTATTCTGGGAGAGAAGGCTTCAAGGCAATCCATGTGCACAGATTTAAAATACCATGGCACTGGACCTGAAGACCAAATGCACAGCTTGGGATTGCTGTTCTCCACTGTCATCCAAGAAGTTTTCTCTTCTTTGCCTTCATTTTCTTGTGTTGCTCTTATGAGCATCTTTTTGTCACAGAGCTCTTTTCTCTTTCATATGTCTCAATATTTAACCATCTCAGGGCTTATTGATGAAATTTATTATTATCAATTGCAAAAGTGTCTCTATTGGCTAAACTAAAACTTATACCAGGGATGGGGAGATGGTTCAAGCATGAGGACCTAAGATTAACTCCCAGAGCCATAAAAACCCAAGTATGGCCACATATACAGTGCTGCAGAATGGAGAGACAGGAGGGCTTCTTGCTTGGCTAGTCTAACTAAAAAACAGGGAACTCCAGGTCCAATGTGAGAGTCTTTCTTAGGGAAATATGGTGAACAAGCAATAGATCCGGACACCCAATGTCTTCTTCTGCCTACAGATGTATGAGATATGTATATCTGTACACATATGCATATACCACATGCACACTCCCTACACACCATACACTAAAAAATAAGATTAAAATATCAATAAATAAAACATAGCTAAATATTTTATGTTAGTTTCATGAAACAGTAGATTTTGTTAGATAGTAGTTTATGTAAAAAATACCTTCTGATTTTAGATAATACATTAAAAATTAATAGACAAGGCTATTCTTGCTCCAAGAAGGCATATACTGTTGGACTATGTTCATGTATCTAGAGATTCCAGGATAAGGAAAATCAGACTGTGCCTGGCCATGTGCAGTGCACCCCAGGTTACACTTCAGAAGGTGTGCTGAAGAAACAGATTTCATGTGCCAAGAGCTACAAAGTCATGAGAACTGTGATTGACAAGGCTGCAGAATGATTATTTTGGGAAAGAACATATGGAATGTGTGCTTCTGTTGACATCTGCCCACAATGTTCCAGTCACATGGTGGGAAAGCGGCTACAGGCTAGATCAGCAAGCAATACCTTCTCTACAAAGAGAGGCCATTTGCTTTTTGCTGTCATACACTATTTGTTCAGTGTGGTGGCCTTGGGCTCAAAGAATCAATCAAAATCTGAAGAAAAATGTAAGAATTACAAGAGAATCTTGACTTAAAATAGAACAGAAATGTTGGGATTAACAATAATATTTTATGTTGAGTATTCAGGAATGTTATGAATTCCTTAACCCAATAAGGATTTTTATAATTTCATTATGAACACATTTTATATCAGATACTTAGGATTTTTAAATATTTTCATGATTAAATAAAGCAATTCAGTTCCTTCAAAGAGAAGAATGTGTATTCCTGGATTTCATTATGTAGTCTTAGGGTGGCCTTGAACTCATAGTAATCCTCCTACCTCTGGCTCACAAGTGCTGGGATTAAAGGCATGCACCACCATGCCTGACCTATTTTAACTTTTAAAAACAGTCTCTACATTGAGACTATTTTTAAACTTTTAAACTTTTCTTCTACAATAAGTAATACTTTGTCAGTATCCCTCTGCAGATATCCTTATACACTTATCTAATTATTTTCTTAGGACAGAGTCTCCAAAATGGCATTACCAGAAAGAATTCCAGGCATGTTTTTTCCTAGATGACTTGTTCCCCATTTACTGCAGCACATATTCCTACCTGTACTCAGAAACTCTCTTCCCTGTAGTATCATCAGTCTTTTTAAAATTTTGCCAGTTGGATAAACTTAACATGCCATTTCCCCAGTGTTTTAATTGTATTTATTGATTGCCTGTGGAAGTCAATATATTTTGTTAGGTTCATTGATTATTTCTGTTTGGTTTTGTGGATTACCTACTTTTCTAAAGGACTTTTTTTTTTCTTTTTTCTTTTTTTTTTTTTTTTTCATTTAGTTTAGAGAACATTACAGCAGAAAGCATTCATGGTTATTGCACAGCCTTAGATTTATTCCCCTTTTCCTTGGACACAGGCTTTGAATATTTTTATTCTTAACAACTGCATTTGTATCTCTTCCGATGAGCTCCTCTTAGGCTTACAGAAATAGTTTTGCACGGGTGGTAGGAAGGTTGGGTGTGCTAGGAGAGGGCACAGTGGTATCCCAACTAATGGTTTTCTGATAAGCTCCTTAAACCCCCATGGGGGACAGCCATATGGGGTGACCTACATTGTATCCAACGTGAGCCAAGGTCATCTTTCTGACGGTACTTATTGCTTCTTCCTTATCCAGCTTGCTTTCTTTCCTTTCCTCTGTCTAGCTCATTGGCCATTTTGTCCCCTCAACACATTCAATAAATTACTTTCACATCAACCTCTGTCTCGGGATCAGATTCTGTGAATACAACTTAAGACAGATATTTAATTCACTAAATATATTTTCTCTCTATCATAACCTTATAACTCTTCACCACAGTTTACTAATGTCATTTGCTTTTGGACATAGTTCATTATATAAATACATTTGGTTTTGTTGTGTAGTTTTCTATGGGCTGAAGGAAGTCTGACTGTTTTCCTTAAGGCACTCAACTTTTCTTCATAAGTGTGTGTGTGTGTGTGTGTGTGTGTGTGTGTGTTTGTGTGTTTATATCATATTGTGTGGGTACATATGTGTCAGCACAGGTGCCAGAGCTCAACATTGGGTGTCTTCATCAATCATTCTCCATCTTATTTTTTGAGACAAAGTCACTTTTTCTGAGCCTGGAGCTTACTGAGTTGGTTAGGCAAGCTATCCAGTGAGCCCTAAGGATTCTATTATCCTCACTTCCCCAGTGCTGGATGTGTGGCCATACCCAGAATTTTATGTTGATTCCATGAATCCAAACCCAGACCCTCATGCTTGCATGAAAAGTATTTTACACACTTAGCTCCACAGTTCCACACTTAACTTTTGAATACTTAAAATTTTATATCCTAGAACCCATTTTGTGTTAACATAACCTCACTTAAATATAGTTTCTCCTTTCCATCCTTAGGTTTATTCTGCTTCTGAATGTGGAGGTTCTTAGAAGAAAGGTTTTTTTTAGTTTTCTTCAAATTTAAGAAAATTTCACTTAGTATTTCTTCAAGTACTTTTGTGCCTTCTCCTGCAACTATTATTACACAATTTAGATTGTTTTTATATTGTCCCATACTGCAATTTTCATTTGCATTTTTTTTTTCTTGAGCCAGTCTATACCTATAATTCCTGCACTTGCAAGGCTGAGTCAGGAAAATTTCAGTGAGTTTAAGGCTTACCTTGACTACATAGTGAGTTCCAGGCCAGCCTGGGTTAGAAATTCGACCCTGTCTCAAAAAAAAAAAAAAAAAAGAAAAGAAAAAAAAGAAAAGGATTATTTTCTTCTCATAACTTCTTCTTTCTATTATTATACATGCAATATACTACTGGATTCTTTATGTTAGATACTAACCATATTTTTTTATTTCTTTCCTCATGATAGCTTTTTCTTTTATTTTCTCTAGCATTTCTTTATAAGTTGTCCTGAAACCATGACTGCTTTGCAGCTCTGACACTTTTGTATCTGTTTCAATGGCTTGGAACATGTTTCTTCTCTGATGAGTAGTACACAGTGTTATCATTCTTTGGAGATCAGTCATTGTTAATTTTTATTGAATTTTAAGGTTTACATTATTGATTGCTATTTTTTCCTCTTTAAATATATTTTTCTCTAATGATCTGTCTGTCCTGTGATAGACCAAATTACGTGGACTCAGTTGGTTCCTTTGAAAATTCATGTAAAACATGCCTTGGCCAAGTATGGAGAAGCCTTAGCACCATTGTTAATTTAGCTCCATGTCTATGACAGCACAGATTTTCTGGTCCTGTGTCTTAGGATTCTTGTATGTGAGAACAAAACTATTCCTAGCCCTGTAGTAGCTGTACAGATTGTTGTAACCTCCTCTCTAGTGTTTCCTTTTATCCTCAGTTAGTTCTTCTGCCACATCTGCAGAACAGTGCTCAGCATGTCTTTTACAGATAGTCAGAGCTCTCATTTTGTGTCTTTTCTGCTTCTTTGCCCTGCACTAGCGCCCCTAGCCTCTCCAAATAGTAACCTTGGTCTCTTCAGTTTAGTGGGGCGGCTGGAATCTGTTCTGGCTTCTCCTCCTGGCTGTGCCTGCAAACTCTCCAGGCAGGAAGTTGATGCACTCCACAGGGTCTTTCCTTGGCTCAGACCCTTAGTGTCTTGCTCCCCTTTAGACCAGTGCGTGAAACAATTGTGGCATACATATCTTGTTTTCTGGTTACTTATGTAGCAAGATAAATGTGGCCCTGGTTATTCCATTTTTGCTAGACTCTGATCAAAAGTTTTTGATGGCATCAGACACCCTTCTCTTTCTTAGATCTCCATCACCAGGTTGACTGCTAACAGGATAGATGAATGAAAGGTCATTAATTTGTGAGAGGCAGTGCAGAAAAGGTAGGTGGAAGTATGAGTGATGAATGGTTTTTAGCAGGATGAGAAAGGGACTCCCCTAAGGTAAGGTATCTGTTCTTTGAATGATTTCTGTGCCTTTTTACATCTCTATGTCCCATTAGCCCACAAGCTGTGCTTATTAAGGACCTCTGGGTAATAGTTACCAACCTTGTGAGAAGAAGGAGCTGCCATAACACTTGGGACTTCCTTAAGAGGTGTTTGACTCAGAGGAGCCACTTGTGCTACTAGTCTCTCAGCATGCAGCTAATGAGAATTTTTTGTTCTACTCCAAACACTTCATTTTCTGCTTCTCTTCACAGGTAAGAGACGTTATACACTGCAGAACTGGCTAATGAATCAGTTCCACATCATCGAACTACCTCAGAGGAAACTGAAAATGCTGCAAAATCACAATTGCTTATCCAAAGAGTATATGGGGTTTTATAAATACAGTTTTAGTGCCTGGATGAATCTGTTGATGCAATCATTACTTTAATCTCACTTCTTGTCTCAGTAAGAAATCCGCTGGTATGTTATGTATCACATATATATCTAGTTACATGGAGTGGGTGAGGAGTAACAGTATGGCTTTTAGGACTGACCCACTGGAGGGGAAAAAGTAAGCATAGCACTGTATTTTTCATCAAAAATTTGGAAATATTTTCTTTTGGAGAAAATCATATAGACACATACATATAAAGAGAGCATAAATAGTTTAATACATAATAAAATGGAAACATGTATGATTTCATGACTTACATAAAAAAAATATAACATTGCCAATACCTGAAATTACCCTACTACATGCCTTCATTATTATAACTCTCTACCTCTCTTAAAATTAATGCCTACTTTGAATTATTGTGTGATAATCATTTATAGATTTAAAAAAATATATCACAAATGCATGTGTGAGCAATGCAGTCTCATTTTAGTATTTTAAGCCTTTAGCTTTATTATATCAAATTACATTTATAATATCAATTCATATTGCATATAGTTCATTCTAGTTCCTGATGCTGTGCCCCAGTGTGCTGTCATTATTTATCCATTCTATTGCTATTGCATATGTAGTTAGTTTCACTTTTGACCTCCTAAGAAGAAATTGATGATGAAAATTTCTGGACTTATGCTCACAAAGTTTTCTTCGGGTAGACACATAGGTATTGGTGAGCTTACAGTATTATCTCATTGTAATTGTTGTAATTTGTATTCCCACGTTAACATTGAGATCAGATTCTTTTTAAAAAAACTCTCTCTCTCTCTCTCTCATGTGTGTGTGTGTGTGTGTGTGTGTGTGTGTGTGTGTGTGTGTGAATGTCAGTACGTGCATACTACAGTGCATGTGTAGAGGTCAGAGAACAATTTGTGGAGGTCAGAGGACAATTTTTGGTATAATTGCTCACTCTCCAGTTTGTCTGAGGAAGAGTCTCTTGTTCACTGTTGTGTACTCAGGTTAGCTGGACTGTGAGGTTCCAATTTTCCTTTCTCTGCCTCCCATCTCCCCTGTGGGGTCTGGGATTACAGATGCCTACTATAGTGTCAGACGTTTTTATATGGATGCAAGGGGATTGAACTGTGGGACTCGTGCTTCTGCAGCAAATGCTTTAACCATTGAGCCATCTGCCCATCCCTTCCAGATCCTTGTAATATATTTACTGACTCTTGTTAACATGATATTTCAAATGCATGATATTCTATTGCTATTTTAGAATTGCATGGGCATTTAGAATATAAGCCTTTGTGTGCATTCTGTTCTCTCTTTCCCTCTCCCTGTCTCCTCTTAGGTTAGGAGTATTTTGATGAATAGAACCTTTTGGTTTGCTATAGTTAAATTTGACAATCTTGTTATTAGTAATCAGAGCTCTGAGATATGTAATTTACTTCTAAGTCATATATATCTTCTCTTCTATTATCATACAAAAGCTGAATAGTCTTGCCTTTCATTTTAGATTTTTTCCATCTGGAATTATTTTTGGGTGTGTGCTCTAATATCATGGCATAACTTAGTATTTTGTCTTTTGAAAACATGAAATTGTGTCAATGTCATTTGTTTAAAAGTCAGACATGGCCTTGTAGATGAACACTAATACTCTTCTCTTGCAGATAATTGTGTGCATGTATAATATGACTCTGGGCTCTCTAGACTGTGGTTAATGCCCCTATTTCTACTTTTGCACCATATTACACTGCCTTAATGACTGATATTCTGTGGAAAACAATCTTACCTGATTTGAATAAGTTTCCCAAATTTGCTTATCTTAATGTTGTGGTGCTACACAGTACCACAAAGAGGGCCTGGAAAAACTGTGGGAAGAAAAGAGAGAAATAAAAGTTCAAGAAGCTTCTGCCATGTGGGGAGTTGGAGGGATAAAGAACCCAAATTGAGAGTAAGGGCTAGGGGGCTCTCCAGCCAGCTCCAACCCAGTAAAGGGAAAAAAAATTACCCACATCTGGAAGTTCCCAAGTGGTCAGAGAGCCTGCCCTCCCTTTTCAATGGTATTTATAACCTTATATTGATGGACTGTCTTCTGGCTCAGGTGAACCAGAAGGACAGCTGGTTGGTTAAGGCTAAGGGCTGTCTCTAGAAGGGGCTACCCCGACACCAATTGACTAACCATAATGTTTGAATCCTATGAAAGACCTCTGTAGCAGACAGCTTCAGGTTCGCTGAGATGAACTTCCAGACCAGGCACAGTTATGGAGGAAGGGATATTATTTATTGAAGCTTACAGATCCAGGAGAAGTTCCATAAAGGCAGGAGAAGCAGCCTGCTTTCACAGGGACAAGCAGAGAGAGAAAAAGCCAACCAACCACCATAGCACACAGAGCAAAACTACAGCCAAAAGGTCACACAGCACACTTCAGGAACTCCTGGTAGGCACATTTGCATATCTTTACAATGGAATCTCAAACCCACACCATTAACACCTTAAGACCAGCCCCAGTGACATGGCCTCTAGCAAGGTGATTGCAGATGCAAACTATAACTAGTAAAACACTGAATATATTGGGGAACATATATTCAAACTACCACAACCTCCCAGGACAGGTCCTGCTTGTTTGTGGAAAAACTTGTCTAGGGAACTAAGCAAGAGGTAAGAAGTCAGATCATCTTTGATTTCTAGCAAGTACAGACTTTCTTGCCTTTTTTAAAAATTTATTTTCAGGGGTCTAGTGTATGGCACAATACAGGCCTGCTCCTAGCCAGACCGCATGGCAGAAGAAAACAGGAAGTGGCTTCTGTAAAAATGACATTCTGCGCAGGCTTGATGTGACAACAGTTACAGTCCCATGCTTGTGAGAAGTCTGCTATGAGATGTCCTGTCCAGAGACAGGCTGTCATTGGTCACCAAAAGGGGACCACCCCATACAAGGATTAGCCAGCCAAGCCCCTCAAAACCCATGTGCACTTCCTGAATAAACAAGTTTGTGGATTCTCGCTTCCACTTTCACCCTACTCCCGGAGTCTGTGTCATGACTCTGCGCTGCTCACCCCAATTCGGTAAAGACCCTATCGACCCTCCTGAGCTGGCCTTGGGGGGGACCACAACATCTGGCGCCTGAACAGGGATCCTCTGCCTTGACCTCGATGTTAGTGAGACACCCCATCCGTGACCCTCTGCCCCATCGGCATCTGGCAAGATGCCCCGTTGAACGTCCCGTGAGCCAGTGAGCAGCCACTTTGGCGTTTGGCAAAATGGCAAAACGTCCAGTTCTTCAAAAAGCCCCCTCGGCGAGTAGCCCCCTTGGCAATGCCCCATCCTTGAAAGTCCGATGAGCAAAATGCCCAGTTCTTCATTGGTGAGAGAAACGGCTAATGGTTGCCTGTGGGTGAGCAGGCAGCCCCTTCCCCCCTTCTTCCTTTGTTTGTCCTCCCCTTTCCCCCCCCCCAGGAAGGCACACACCACCACACGGCCCCAAAGCCTGTGCTGGCCCCTCCCCCCACTAAGCACAAGACACGTGGGTCCTAAACAATCTATCCATATGTCTCAGCTGGCCCCAGCATTAGGATGAGGAAATTAAAAACAACCTTTGTCTGTTTTATGACTTCAGCAAACATTGCCCCATCTCCAGGCATTAGGACTTGTGGTTTGCATGATCATCCTCTGGTCTATCATCTTTGATCTGGGTTATTATTTTCTCAGTCTCTTTGATTCAGGAGTGTCCCAGCCCAGCCCCCATCAAACAACACCACGCGGTAATGGGCAACCTCCCTCCCCACCAGAGGATGCCACAATTACAGGCTCTTAAGGCCCTCCTCTGGCAACATGGCTTAGAAGTAAAACAAAAGGGCTTCCATAGCTTTTGGGATAAAACTCTTATTTTAGCCCCATGGATTCTTATCCTCCTTGCCATAATTGCCGGCCTTAAAGACTCCACTGTCTCCTTGTAGCATTCGTTATGGGCAGAAATGACGTCCACAGTGGAGTCTTTAAGGCCTTAAGAGCCTGTAATTGCGGCATCCTCTGGTGTTCCCCCCATCACTTATGAGCATATTTCTTTGAGACAGGATTCTCCAGTCTCTACTCCCCACAGGACTGGGGATACAGCCATGCATATCCACACCAAATTGTTTATGTGGGTACTGGAGAATTGAGCTCAGGTGGTCTCAGGCCCTCATACTTGTACAGAAAACTCACTTAACTTCTGAGCCATCACTTTAGACTCTCATCTTTAAAATTTTTATTATGACTGCACTCTGGAGATACCAAAGTTCATAGACAAGTTTTTTATGGATTACTTTACAGTAAAAGAAAATGCTTGGCATTGACCCCTTTGACTCAGACCTTACCCTTAGGAGGCAGTGACAGAAACCAAGTTGAGTGTTCTGTGTGGATCCAGAGACTCCTAAGTGAGGAATAAGGCAACACTCAGCTGCGATGATTCTTCCTCCTGTAGAAAGATCTCCTTAGAAATACAATAGGCTCAAGTCCCAACTCAAACCTCTTGATTTATAAAACAATATCTCCAGAAGCCAGAGAACATCAGGTGTCTCCATTCTAGAGATGTCACTTGTAAATATTTAGGAAGGTAATGCTCCTGATCAACCTCAGTGCTAATGTAGGTGCCTACCCTGTGGTAAACTGCTTTGTTTTTCCAGAAATGATGCACTATTTATTACCATGTGAATCAGAGCAATTAAGGAAACACATAGGTTGATACCTAATCTGTATCTATGTGAAAATGTTTCCATGGGAAGTGAAAGAAGTTTTTCAGAGAGAATGCTCAATGGAATACAAAGGGAGAAATCTTGCAAATTTTTCCTCCTTGGTTTCCCTGCCCAAATAATGTCTATGTGTTGATTCTGTCTAAATTGTAACCTTTGTCATAGTTGACCCTATTTTTTGCTATATATTTTTTAGGAATTATTCCTTAAGAAAGAATTACCCTCTCATGATGATAAATGGCTTGTGATGGTTAAGTTTGTATCTACTTGATCTATTTAAGAATCCACAGACATTCCTCATAAGCGAGGTTGCTTACAGGAAGGATTAACTAAAAGAGGAATCCTTTCCCCAGAGTGGGTGCCCCCTCTCAGAGAGGGGGTTTTATCTAAAGAAACTCTGGGAAGAAAATGATCCCCTCCCACCTGGCTGCTGGTGCTGCTTGCTGCTTTCCAGTGTGGACTGAAGACCAGCACAGACTGAAGAGCAGCGTGGACTGAAGACCAACATCTCTCCAGGAAGCCTCTAGGCTTTCAGTGCCTGAGTGGGACTGCTGAGGCATCCAGCCTCATGTACTGAGCAGCTACCGGGTTCCTTGACTCTCAGGCTGCAACCTGCTATTGTTTGACTGCCATAAACTAATCCAATAAATTCCCTTTTAATACAGTTCAGTCTATCAGTTCTGTTCCTCTAGAGAACCCTGACTAATACACCATTTAACAAACAAGACTGAAACTTAATGGCTTATAAAATAAACTGGGTTTGTCTGATGTCAGATGAGTTAGGTTTGAGCCTGAGGTTGGTTTTAGTCTGTTTCGCATAAATCTTTCTAGAAAGACTGACTACATGTAGCATGCTCTTCTCATCATAAGTGGCAGGGAAACAGAAGCAGGAACAGATAGAACTGCTGTTTCTTATAGTTATTTCATAAAACTTTCATTCTTGCTAGGCATGGTGGCACATGCCTTTAATCCCAGCACTCGGGAGGCAGAGTAGGAGGATCGCCATGAGTTCGAGGCCACCTTCAGACTACATAGTAAATTCCAGGTAAGTCTGAGCTACAGTGAGACCATACCTCAAAAAACAAAAAACAAACAACAAAAAACTTTCATTCTTACTTACTTATGTAATGACCAGAGTGATCATTTCCTGAAGCCATCATCAGTGAGACAGGGAAATGTTCATTTTTGCTATCACAGGAGATAATTCATAGACTCATGGCAAAGGACCTGGTTGTCTGATACTGTGAGAGGGTAAAAAAAAAAAAAAAAAAAAATTCTACACAAATTCATGTATTTGAAGGTAAGCACATCTCCAAGGTCTTCAAATTCAGTTCACTAGTGGATATCTGGAACTGGACTTTGTTACTTAAAACTCATTATTTGTTATTTATAATATGTGACAGAACAACTGAGATACTAGGTGCTCTTCACAAATGCATGACTCCTTTCCCCAGAGCAGTGCTTTGGTTGGAAATACATACTTGACAAGGCCTGCATTTCCCAGTCTCCTTTGGTTCTAGATGCAACCTTGTGATGAGTTTTCATTAATTTCTGAAATAGTCTTTAATTTTGTTTTGTCTGTATGTGGACTGAAAGTCTCTGTGTGGTGGGGTGGAAGCTTCTTTCATGTAATCCTAGGCATCTTCAAAGATAAGTAGCAAAGTGTTAAATCATGATAGTTTACTAAAAAAGACTAAATGAAATAAGTTTCCAGTCACTGTTGTAGAGAACATTCTGCATTTTACATTTGGTAAAAATGGAACATTTAAAAAATATTTTATTTATTTATTTATGAGAGCGAGAGAGAAAGAGGCAGAGAGAGAGATAATGGGTGCAACAGGGCCTCTAGCCACTGCAAACAAGCTCCAGATGCATGTGCTACCTTGTGCAACTGGCTTACGTGGGTCCTGGGGAATTGAAGTTACTAGTTCTTCAGCCACCTAGATAACAGCCCATAAACTATGCATCCAATCACCATATAGTCTGTATGTGCCTGTTGGGCATTGCTAGTAACAGGCTGGACCTGTGAGGAGGCTGGCTTGAACTTCTGGACATGGCCAGGGGCCCTGGGCTGTGGGGTTGCAGCTGGCCCTATGTCAGGAGTCCCTGGCGACAGTGATGGCCTTCCCTACATTGTAGGTTGTAGTGAGCTGTCATCGCCCAGAGTAGACAGAACTGGTGAGGCCCTCCCCAGACCCCAAAAGACTCCGACCATTCCATAAGTCAGACTTTGCCCCCCACAGTTCCTGACCTTGTCGGTAGTTGCCCAAGAGACTCTCATGTGGCTGAAGTCACATAGCCTTCTCACCATCTCTCTACCCCCCACAGCTTTCAGTTAATCTCCTCTTCTGCCATTCCCCTTCCCTTATCCTTCCCCCATAGCTTTGAAGTTACTAGTTCTTCCACCTCCTAGATAACAGCCCATTAACTATGCATCTGATCGCCATATATCTGTATGTGCCATCCCAACCTTCTCCAAGTGTTTTTAAACCCACTCCCCTTTTGAATAAATGAGTGCTGTTCATCAGACGGTCTCCTGGGTGCTCATTGCCCATCTTCTTCTTCATCACACTCACCTGATACTTACTCCAGGACCCTGCTGCTTTCCCCCAACTCCTCCCTCCCTCCCTCACCTGGGACATCAGTGGCCAAGGACCCTGGGAAACAGTAATGGTGAAGACCCACAGGTGTGTCCATTTATTCTCTTTCTCTATGCCTCTCTCTCTCTCTCTCTCTCTCTCTCTCTCTCTCTCAAATAAATAAATAAATAAATAAATAAATAAATAAAATAAGTTTAAAATATTTGTTTGTTTGCAAGGGTGGGGGCAGGAGAAGGGGACAAAGAATGGGCATGCCAGGGCCTCCAGCCACTTCAAACCAATTCCAGATGCATGCACCATTTTCTGCATCTGGCTTTATGTGAATACTGGGGAATCAAGTTCTGGTTGTTAGGCTTTGCAGGCAAGTGTGTTAACCACTTAGCAATCTCTCCAGCACCAAAATTAACATTTCTATTTTGTCCTAACTCAGCTGCACAAGATTTCCTAGGTTTAGCAAGAACCTATGTGGAGCTGGGTGTGGTGCCACCCACCTTTAATCCAAAGCGCTTGGGAGGCAGAGGTAGGAGGGTCACTGTGAGTTCAAGGCCACCCTGAGACTACATAGTGAATTCCAGGTCACTCTGAGGTAGAGTGATACCCTACCTTCAAAAGCTAAAAAAGAGAACCTATGTGGCTCTCTGGAAGTTAAGAAAAAACAAAAAGTTAAACTTGGAAAATCTTGAGTTTATTTCTAAATAGCAAATGCTGCTGTCAATGTTTTCCAAATTGCCAATGATAAGCATTTTTAAAAACTTGTTTAAAAATATTTCATGGCTGGAGAGATGGCTTAGCAGTTAAGGCATTTGCCTGCAAAGCCAAAGGATTCTGGTTCAATTCTCCAGGGCCCACGTAAGCCAGATGCACAAGAGGGTGCATACATCTGGAGTTCGTTTGCAGTGGCTGGAGGCCCTGGTGTGTCCATTCTCTCTCTCTCTCTCTCTCTCTCTCTCTCTCTGCCTCTTCCTCACTCTCAAATAATTAATAAATAAATAAAATATATTTTAAAAATATTTCAGTTTAAAAGGTTCAATTTGAACATAAGGCTAATGCATTAGTGAAGCCTGTGGCTATTGTAAAAGCAGCAAAAAAAAAAAAAAAATGTCAAAAGTGGAAAGTGAACCAAAAGAAGAACATGTGCTTTGCAATCAAGCCTTTCAAACAACTCTGATTCTTCTGTCTGAATAACTTGTCTCCTGCCCTGCACACTTCCTTTGGAAAGGATTCTTGGTTTAGAAGGAAAAGGAAAAGGAAAATTGTTTTTTATAATGTGAGAGTTCTCTAGAAACCTCTTTCCAAATGACCCAGAATCCTCATTTCACTCTCCAGTACTGCTATTTACTATGATGTTTAAACACACACCAGGAGTCACCTTGACTAGAGAGGGGTGAGCAGGTCAACTTTCATCTCAAGGTTTTGAGCAAAGTTTCGGGAACTGATGTGCTGCCAGATTTGTATCTTCTATTGACTCCTTAGGTGACACAATGTATTATTCCCATAAATGGAAGACTGAGGGCACCATGAACTAATTAACTGTCTTCCAGTCATTTCACGACAACTGTAGTTCTTATTAACAAAATGAGGAAAGTAGTTGTGATCTGCAAAGACAATGATAATAGCAATATGGTCAAGCAGGAAGGTAGAGGGCTTTTAAAAGGTCTTTGTTAGATCTGACATATCCCAATAGGGAGTCACCAAGGACAGCAGGATGGTGAGAGAGAAAAAAGGAAGTGGATTATCCACATTCCTCAAGAAAACACCCAGCCATTTGCCTGCAATGCCCCCGGGTCATGGTTTCCTGCCCCCTTTATTTTGTAAATCACCTGGTCACTGTTCTGGTGTCACACCTTGGCTATTCAGATCTACCCTCAGCTCTTCCTTCCCCCAACTGAAAGTCCTGTAAAGCCCACTACCTGAGAAACTCAGGTGGCCTGTGCTCCTCTCCTGATCCAGCTCTGGCAGCTTGTGCTTTTCCCAAATAAAGTTTCCATCTTTGCCTCAGAGTGGTTTGCCGGATCATAGTCACTCCTGAACCTTACATCTGGTGCCTTGACTAAGATAGGAAGCTTCTAGTTGCCCTCTTTGATGGCCAGACCTCCTTTCCACTGACCAGACCACCAAGCTGCCATTGACCCTCTGAAGCTTCAGACCATCTCTGTCTGATACCAGCTTTTCACACCCACCATTCGGCCTCGCCCTTCTTCCCTTTGTCTCCTCCCTCTTTCTTGGTAAGTGTCCCTATAGGGTTTGCCTGCTCTCAGGTTTAATCCCTACATGTGGAAGCCATGCTGGCACACCAGGCTACACCCTACACCCCTCGGCCATTTCCTCTGGGCCCCAATTCCAGGTCTTCAGAAAGACACACTCTCAACACCTTGCGTCTCTCTCTCCGGTCTGCTGTACCCTAAGGGGTGCCTTTTGGTTTGGCTGCACCATTTCCAGACACTCTCCCCTTCCTTCTCTCCTTCCTGCCAGCTGCTTTCACCATCCGGAGCACAGTTATCAGCCTTACCCACTAACAGGCTAAAAAGCCGACAGTCACAACCTGTACAGCCTCTGCCTACATGGGAGGTGCAGGCCCCATTCATCCTAATGGCCCAGGGGTTCATATTGGTGTTCTGTGTAAACCCAGCTTAAGCCCTCGTTCCTTTCTCTCACCCTGTTTTGCTCTTTCCCTGTCTCTTTAAGAATGTAAAGCCTCCACGACTCTTGGACAACATCAAACCTTGTCATCTGACCTTTCTCTGAAACTCTGCCTGGCCACAATCTAAGTTAGAAAATGGGTCCAAATAGCCTAAATATAGTACTTTTGATGTCCAAATTTGCACTGATTTAAAAAACTTATGCCAATGTACAGGCAAATGGTCTGAAATTTTTCACTCTGCTTGCGTTGCTTCTCTCTGTTCTATCATGTTCCCACTAACAAGGTTTGTTTTTTGTCTCCAGAGTTGTAAATAGAATAAAAATTTAAAATGAAAATGCCCAGCTTCTAAATGAATGAATGAATGTGTGAGAGGAAAATGGTTGTCTGCATTGCACTTGAAATGAATGCATATATACAAATATGTATGTGGCTCACAGCCCTAAGGCTGTAGATTGATTTCTGTTCTGAACAGTGCCATTCCATTGTGGGTGATGTTCTCCACCAAGCCCACTGTACTAGATAGTATAGCCAATTTTTACTGTTGAGTTTCCCCCAGAAGGAACACTAAAAGTAATTAAGATCATAGGCAAAAATTCTCCTACTCTTAAAGAGTTGTAAAATGGCAAGATCAGAAGGCTGCCTTGTAGCCTGAGGGAAGTCCAAACCCTCCCTGATATTTAGAAAAAAAAAACAAAAAACTTCTTTCTTAGCTTCCCTGGCTTGCAGATCCTGGGGCCTGCAAGCAAAAGAAATCTCAATATCCTGGCCCCAATATCATATTGGGCAAATGCCAAATTGCTATGAATAGATGGGGACTTCTTATAAGAATTTGCAATTGTTTTAAATTTACCTTATCTCTATGTTTCTGTGGGACTACTAACAGAAAAACAGTCTCAAATTTATGTTTAAATTTACACAGGCTCGATACTGAATTTGTAAGAAAATTTCCAATAATGTTCAAATCTGCTTTCATAATTTTTTTAAAAAAAAGTGTTTCAGGAAAGTTATAAGAAACAGTTCAAAAATCAATAAATGATAAAATCTATATGTTTATTCTGGACAAAGAGTATTAAGTCAAGTCTGGTCTACTCTTTTTTATAAAAAAAAAAGTTATTTCAAAGGCCTTTTCTTAAAAGTCTTATGGTAAGGACAATGAAAGCTTTTGCTGATAGTTATGAGATGAACTGAGTAAAATAAGATAAACTGGAGAGAAAACTTTAAATGTTGGAAATGTTTCATGAAAAAGATTGTTAGAGAATGGTTACATAGATTGTAAGTAAAGTATGTGGATGAAGGTATGAGTAAGGTTAAACAAAAGGTTAAAGACACTTAATGGATTACAGACTTCTTAAGATATAAAATGACTATTAGCCTAAGGCTTACATCAGACTAACAAAGTATGGTCCTGGCTGATAACAGGTTGCTATGTGCCGGGGGTTTTTTTCCTCCACCACCGGCAGGTAGAGCAGAAGAGAGAGAGAACCGGGCCAGCCGTTTCTCTTGAGGCTGAGCGAGAAGGCGGGTGTCGACGACTCAAAAAACCTCCCCAAACCACCGGGGAAAAGAAAAACACATTGAGCCGGGAGAAACGTCTAAGGCAGAACTCTCCGTTTATTGTCAGGGGAGATATTTATATGCTTTGAGGAAGGGGGCGGGAAGAGGGGATGACAGAAAGGTATAAGGGCCAATATACTTTGAGGAAGGGGGTGGGAAGAGGGGGTGAGAGAATGGTATAAGGGCCAATATACTTTGAGGAAGGGGGTGGGAAGAGGGGATGAGAGAAAGGTATAAGGGCCAATAGTATTTCATCACGTCAGCAACAGCTGGGTGGAGGCAGTTTCAGCTTAGGTGCTGAGTCAAGGGCAGGTCACGAAACTCTACTTAGGCTCGACTAGGCCTTACCGGGAGTAGGCCAAGATTGGCTGGGCTAACCACTCGGCTTCACACCGGGCAGGGCCCAACATCTCCCCCTTTTGTTTTTGTAAGAACGGTGGATGGCATAGCCCCTGTCCTAGGTTGTTCCCCTCTGGGAACCTTACATGTCTCTGGGCACTATGCCTCTAGCCCGTTGACCACTCCACGCCCTGTCTTAGGTTGTCTCAGCCTGTCTGAGATCTTACCCGTCATTGGTTCGATGGAGGGTGGGGGAGGGATGTTAGGTGGATAGCCAGTAAGTGGAAAAGCCATTGTCTTTGAGTCGCAAACCTGTGGTGCCTTGACCTGATGAAGTTTAATTGCCTCAAGCTGTTGGTGAATGAATTGTGTAATCTTATTAATTACACAGGGCCTGAGAGTGAGGATAAGAAGAAGGAGGGGTTCAGGGGGAGGGAGAAGGTAGGGTAAAGAGCAAGAAGAAGGAGGGGTCCAAGGGGAAGGAGAAGGTGGGATAAAAAGCCATGTAAGCTCGTCTACAGCAGGTTGTCTTAGGAGTCCCGACTCCTCTTCTGTAAATCTTTCTGGAGTTTTTCTGGCTTCATTCAGGTCTAGTAGCATCCACACCTTCAGTTGTTCCTGGGGAAGAAACAGAGGCATAGTTCTCAGGGGTGTGACACTCCCTGGAGAATTGATTATTATCATCCCCTTGTTGGGGTAAATATTTTAAGTCTCTTGCCAGTACCCAAATAGGTCTTTTTTCCTCTTGAGGAAAGACACATCCAAATCCTCTCCCTGCTGTGAGGAGGGGGTCTGGTCCCCTCCAGGCCCCAGTTAATGGGTCCCTCCATTTGACCCAGATGGAGCTGTAGGTGACAGCTGAGGTCCAATGTTTTTGAAAAGGGGACAAGTGTCTATCTTCTTTAGAAAAATTAAAAATATTTAGGGTTAATAATGCCTTTTTTAGTTGGTCATGTGGGGGTAGAGATTCCCCCTTTTGTTTTTGTAATTGAGATTTGAGAGTTTGGTGATATCTTTCCATGATGGCTTGGGCCCACGGGTTATATGGGATGCCTGTGGAAAGTGAGATTTTCCAGGTTTGGAGGAAATCTATAAAAGTTTTGCTTACGAAGCAGGGACCATTATCGGTTTTGATTTGATCTGGCAATCCAAGGGTGGCAAAGCATTGAAGCATATGGCTAATAGCATGTTTAGTTTTTTCCCCAGCATGTGCTGATGCCCAGCAAGCATGGGAGAAAGTATCAACTGAGAGAAAAATATACTTAAGTTTTCCAAATGGAGAATAGTGAGTAACGTCAATCTGCCAAAGGTGATTAGGGCATAGTCCTCGAGGATTGGCTCCTGTAGTTTGAAGAGGAGGTACCTGGAGGAAAGGCTGACAGGATTTGCAAGTTCGGACAATTTTTTAAAGGTCTTTGATTGGCACATGGGGATATTTATGTTTAAGGCCCCTCCAATTTATATGAGTTAATAAGTGGAAGTGTGTAGCTTCTGAGACTGTATTACATTGAGGCTGAGAGGCCAGTTTGACAGCCAAATCATTTCCTTTAGAGAGGAATCCTGGTAAATTTTGATGGCCTCTGAGATGTTGAAGGAAAATGGGGTTAATTCTTTGTTTAAGTAGGGAGCGGGCTTGTATCATCAATGGGGTTATAATATTGGAGTTCAGTCTAATATGGGCCTCAATTAGGTTGGGTAACAGGTTAACAACATAAAGGCTGTCAGAAAATAAGTTAAATGGCTCCTGAATAGTGTCCAAAGCCAAAACGACAGCAAATAGTTCTTTAAATTGTGCTGATCCTGTGACCTCATGGGAGATTGACTTTATGGGTATAGACTTTTCTCCCCTCCATAGGGGAGGGTAAACAACTAGGGAAGCTCCCAAGCACCCCCCATCAGTGAATACAGTAAGAAAATCAGGGTTGGGTTTAGATAAAAAAAAGTCTGGGGGGTCTCCATTCCAACCTAGAGAAGGAGCTCATCCATTTATAAGGACCATAGTGACAATCAATTATACCCAGAAACCCCTCGAGGGCAATAGCAACCCTGTTGTTATTTCTCTGAAGCCAAGTGAAGTCTGTTACCTTAAAGGGGGTGACAATGACATGAGGCTCCATGCCAAACAATCGGACAGAGGTGTCCCTGCCCTTCATAATGCAGTCTGCAATCTGGTTAGTTATAGAGTAAACTCTGGGGACTCCACCAAGGGAGAGGTGAATCCATTGGATGGGTTCTCCTTCCTGGGCTAATAGTGCAGTGCATAATGTTTCCCCAGAGAAAATACAGAGGGAGATAGGTAAGTTAGGATTAAACCTCTTTAGGACAGCAGCATCAATGGCCCGTTGTACCTTATGTAGAATTTGTTCATGACGAGGGGGCAAGGTTATCTGAGAGGAGAGAGTAAGGCCCTTTAAGAGGTCAAATAAAGGGGACAGTTCCTCAGTAGTTATGGGTATCCAGGGCCTCATCCAATTAATTTCCCCCAGCACCTTTTGGAGTTGAGGCAAAGTATAGAATTTTTGAATATGGAGTTGGGGTTTGACAGGAGAAACAGTATCAAGGAATAACCTGGAGCCCAAAATCTTGAAGGGAGAGGCAGTCTGTACCTTTTCTGGAGCCACTTTAAAATCATTGGCCTGTAAAATGGCAAGGCATTTAGCAGTAAGGTCTTGGAGATCAGATGGGTTGGAATGACCTAAAATAATATCATCCATATAAATGTAGAATAAAACGTTAGGATGATTAATCAAGGAAGAAAAGATATGAGACATGTAATATTGACAAATGGGGGGGGGCTGTTAGCCATGCCTTGAGGTAAGACGGTCCATTCAAACCTTAGGTCTGGTCCATGAAAGTTTGTTGAGGGTATGGAGAATGCAAATTTTTCTATATCATCTGGATGTAATGGAATAGAGAAAAACAATCTTTAATATAGATAATGGTTAAGTAATGGGTGTTGGGAATGGCTGGAATCCAAGGGGCCCTCTCTGGGGGTCCCAAAAGGTATCATTCTCTCATTTATTTTTCTCAAATCATGTAAAAGTCTCCAAGAGCCATTAGGCTTCTTTATAATAAAAACCGGAGAGTTCCAAGGACTTGTTGAAGGTCGCACATGTCCTGAAGCCAATTGTTGTTTAACGAGTATATGAAGTTGTTTTAGTTTAGGGGTAGGTATAGGCCACTGCTTGACCCATACGGGGTCCCCAGGCACCCATTGAATCTTAGGAACTGGGGGGTGAGCAGTGGCCCTTAGGATTGGGGGTGAACCTGAGAATGTTTTTGTTTAATTTTTTCAAAATGAGGATCATCTCTATAGTTAGGATGGTAGGTCCTTCCTTCCTCAAACTGTTTATTTTCTTTCTGGTTAAGTCTATCTTCACAGAAAGCCCTATGATTAGTAGTAATATAAGCCTCAGCTTCCCCAAGTATATACTGGCCTAGGAGGTTGGCTGTTAGGCCCGACACCACTAGAGGGTGCACCTCCCCACTATTATTGTCAGGGTCAATCCAGGTCTGCCAGTTAGCAGTTTCCCATGACTTAGATTGTCCGCCCACACCCAGTAGGGGCAGACCCGGGACTAACTGCCAGGAGGGAGGGACCTCCTCTTTTCTTATCACAGTACGGTCAGCCCCAGTGTCGATGAGAAATTTGAAAGTTTTTCCACTGACTGTTAGGTTCATTTTTGGTCTAAGTCCGGGTGTCAAAGGCACAGTCCAGTGTGTTTTGATTACCTTTTTCCCCTTATTTAACGGGGCTGGGGATAGCCCCTGGGGAAGTTTAAAGGTTCACCATGAAGGCTAAACTTGGATTTGCAATCTCTGGCCCAGTTAAATCCCTTTTTGCATCGAGGACATGGCGTGTGGGGCAAGTTAGGGGTTGAGGGAGTTATTGGGGCGCTTTTCCTATTGGGGCATTCCTTTTTAAAATGACCCTCTTTGCCACACCCAAAGCAAGATCGTCCCCTTCCCCTGAGACCTGTTGGAGGGCACATTCTAGTGCATCCATGTCCTCACGGCGAGAAGCCTGTAAGGCTGATGTCATAACTTTAATCTGATGAGAGGGGGACCCTACATCTTGGGTGGCTACAACCCATCTACTCATAGAGTGGTCCTTGAGTCCAGCGCAGGCCAACTTATGATCGCCTGTCATGCCTTCCCAGACCAGCATTTTTGCAAATTGGTCTCGCAGGGGCCAGGGGGGAACTTTCTTTGTAGGATCTTTTCGACTCTCTCTATGAAAGTGGCCAAATCCTCACCGGTCTTTTGGGTGACTCCTGTAATGGGGGGTTCAGAGGGGCCCTCCTCTAACTTTTTCCATGCAGCCATTCCCAAAGCCCGTACTTGATCTCGATATGGATCAGGAATGGCAGCCTGCTGAAGACCGGTAGAGAACTGGTCAGCAGTGCCCGAGAGCATTCCAAAGGTGATTGGTTCTGGGGGCTGAGCGGCTTGGTTTCGCTCAGCTTGAAGGTGACACTCATCCTGAAAAAAAGCACACCATTTTATGTACATAGAGCCAGAGAGAACAGTTTAGCAAGGTTTTTCCAATCTTGAATGGTACAATGATAATGAACCAAACCCTGAAGGATGGTCTTTGCCCAGGGGGAGTTAGGTCCGTCCTCTGAGACAGCCTTTTTAAGATCTTTTAAATTGTGAGCTTCCCAAGGATACCAGGCTGCAGGGCAGTTACCGCCAGGATTAACGTTAACAGGGAAGAGATCCATTATTTTTCCCCCGGGACGTCCTCCCCATGGTAGGGCGGAGGGGCAGAGGTGCTCAGAAATGGATTAGTAGGGGTATCTGGAGGCAATGGACCTTTAGAGGGCCGAGGGGCACTCTCAAAAGGATTTAGGGGTGAATCTGAGGACTCAGGCTGGCCCGAGGGGCTGAGATTGCTCTCTGTCCCTTCCTGGGTCAGGGTGTCGCCTTTCGACCTCGGAGGTTGAGGTGGAAAACAGCCCTTTAAGGCCAACACAGCCGGGAGGGCCTCCAAAGGGTGGATCTCCCCTTTTTCTATCTGAGCTTTTTTTTTTTTTTATCAGATTTTCAATTTTATCCCAGGTGTCCCAGTCAAAAAGATTACTCTCCGGCAACCAGGGAGCAATCTTGAGTAAACAGCCCCATATCTGGAGGGCCTGATTATCAGATAGATTAAGGCCTTTACATTTGAGCAGAATCTGTAGTGACCCTAAGGCAGGATTTGGCTTAGAAAAGGATTGTTCCATGTTATAAAGTTGAGGGAAGAGTATTCTCAACATCAGGGTAACAGTAATACCTAAGAATACAACACAAGCACAAGGTCCCAAAAAATAGCTAAACATGTTGTAGAATTTTTCTAAGATGGCGCCCCCACTCCAAGGAGGGGGCAGGACACTTTGAGAGTTCTCCAGGTTTGCCCACGTGGTGAGCCTCCTTTAGGTTTGCCCACGTGGTGAGTTTCCTTTTCAGGTCTACCCACGTGGTGAGTTT
Source organism: Orientallactaga sibirica (assembly GCA_036365145.1). Lineage (NCBI taxonomy): Eukaryota > Metazoa > Chordata > Mammalia > Rodentia > Dipodidae > Orientallactaga > Orientallactaga sibirica. Next base: position 3,950,554 of record JAEOAD010000020.1, read on the forward strand.
CTTTTTTAGGTTTGTCCACGTGGTGAGTCTCTACCCACGTGGTGAGTTTCGTTTTTAGGTCTGCCCACGTGGTGTGTCCGCCATGAAATGGTGTTTCTAAGATGGCGCCCCCATTCAAATGGGGGCAGGACAAAAATGGTGGCACTGCAGAAGCGGTCTGTCGGAAACCCAAAAATGAGAGAAAAGAGAAAAGAACAAGAGATGTTGAAGTTTGGGACGGAGTTTTTATTTAAATGAGGAGGCAAAACATTTAAAGTCTCCTCTAGGTCTGTCCACGTGGTGTGTCCGCCATGAACGTACCCGTTTAGAAATGGTGGCAAACCGGAAATGGAAGGAAAGAGAAAGGAAGTTGAAGTAAGCACAGATTATAGAAGTAAAGGTTAGAATATTAAATATGAAGATTACCTCATAACTTATGAGGATACACCCGTCAGCAGTCTGATTAGCTCGTCAGCTTAATTTTGAATTTTTTCTTCGTCACGTAGTCCATTTTGAATCCTCACACGTCCTCACATGGGGCAGTAGTTGTTGTGCCCCATGTCTGGGTGCCAGAATGCCAGGGGTTTTTTTCCTCCACCACCGGCAGGTAGAGCAGAAGAGAGAGAGAACCGGGCCAGCCGTTTCTCTTGAGGCTGAGCGAGAAGGCGGGTGTTGATGACTCAAAAAACCTCCCCAAACCACCGGGGAAAAGAAAAACACATTGAGCCGGGAGAAACGTCTAAGGCAGAACTCTCCGTTTATTGTCAGGGGAGATATTTTATTGTCATGGGGAGATATTTATATGCTTTGAGGAAGGGGGTGGGAAGAGGGGATGAGAGAAAGGTTTAAGGGCCAATATACTTTGAGGAAGGGGGTGGGAAGAGGGAATGAGAGAAAGGTATAAGGGCCAATAGTATTTCATCACGTCAGCAGCAGCTGGGTGGAGGCAGTTTCAGCTTAGGTGCTGAGTCAAGGGCAGGTCACGAAACTCTACTCAGGCTCGACTAGGCCTTACCGGGAGTAGGCCAAGATTGGCTGGGCTAACCACTCGGCTTCACACTGGGCAGGGCCCAACAGCTATGGTATTCAGGTTGTAAACTTGCTGATGTTAATCTGGTCATAATAGTTGTGAAAGACTGAATTTAGAGTACCCAACCAAGTTACCTAGGTTCCTCTATTTGTCAACCTTTCAATTAAATCTTCTAGTTAAAACTGACTCATTAATATGTAATTCTCTCCTACAGTTATTATATCTAAAACCCTGTCTCAAAAAAAAAATCTAAACAAAGTTATATTGCGATTTAAGATGTAATTCCTCAACAATCAATCTTAACACTTTAGATTTAAATTACATCATTATTGATCAAGTTTATCAAAGTGCTACAGACAAAATTATAGTTGATTAAAGTTTGAGAAGTTATAGATTGTATCATGAAATTTTATGTATGTGTTGTGTATAATTTATGTATGATTTAGAGGAAATTGAAAATATTTCTTTTTGGCTCAGCAGTTAAAGATGCTTGTTTGCAAAGCCAGATGTACATCATAGAGCATGCATTTGGAAATTGTTTGCAGTGATAAATGGCCCTGGCATTTATCTTTCCATGAGACTTGTCTCCTTTTTTTCATTAGATCATGGCAGTTTAGTCCAGTTCCTCTATTTGGGTATATTAGATATAGCTGAATTAATTTCAGAAACCGACTTATAGATTGGATGGACATCTTATTTAGCTTTAAAAAGTGCTAAATATCCATATATATATATATATATATATATATATATATATATATATATATATATATAATATTATATTATATAAAGGTATCATGATTCTGATGAACTTTAAAAATTGTAAAATTTTTAATGTCTTCATATTTAAACCAAAAATGTTACTAAATAATATAGATGTCTTGTTTATTTTAAATTCTCTTAACAGCTCTTTTGTTCATAGTTTACTCTCTGTAGCCTCATGGGTCTTAAATATGTGAATTCTACTTTTTGTTAATATCAGACTTTTCCAGATATCAGAATATTGTAATTTGGTTTATACAAAGTACATGAGGTTTGGCTATCAATAAGCATATATCACCATGCCTGGATAAAACTCTGTAATTCTATGATGGTTCTTGTCTTGTTCATGATAGTTTTGCTGGGTGATTATCACTGAGGTTATAATCTAAGTCTTATAAAAAGTAACTTAGTGGCTGGAGAGATGGCTTAGCGGTTAAGGCGCCTGCCTCTTAAGCCTAATAATGCTGGTTCCAATCTCCAGCAGTTCCAATCTCCAGGTCCCACATTTAGCCAGATGCAAGGGGCGCAATGCCACACTTGGCCACAAGGGGGTTCACGCATCTGGCTTTCATTCACAGCAGCTGAGAGGCTGTTGGTGTGCCCATCCCTATCTGTCTTCTGTCTTCCTCTCCTCTCTCTGTCTCTCTCCAAAAAAAAAAAAAAAAGTAACATTGTAATCTTGTTCTTAGGAAAACTGAGGAAGCTCCCCTGTCTTAGGGAAATCCACTGTATACAAACAATGTTAATATAGTTTGTCTAAGCTTCATATAACAGTCATAAATATTACTTTAGTTAAGCCTTAAATTTGTTCAATGGTAAAATGTACCTATTTAAAAATTACTTTATGTTTGTCATTGTCTCTAATGTATGTTAATCAGGCTTCAACTCAACAATAACAAAAGTTTTATTTTATTCTTAAGCTATGTATAATCAGTCTCAGACAAGGTTTCACTTACTTAATTGTGTCATTTCTGGTATCTCAATTCATTGCTTATGAAAATATTGATACTTAAGACATGTTTACTGCCCTAGGAAAAAAATCTTAAATTGCTTGCTGTTCTGCTTCCAGTTTGGGACATTGGTATACAGACTACCCAAAGTTGTTTTCAAACACAGATGCCAAATTTTTATACTGTCTTGTCTTTTCCTTGACATTCAATTTCTAGATTAAATCAATTGCCTTAAAGTTATTGATAAAATAATTGATAAAATATTGTTTTCAGGGCTACTAAAATGTTCTGCCTATACTTATAACTGAAAGATACTTAAAAGATAGAATGTGTATGCTTTCTATGTCCCAGATATAGCTTACCTATCACCTGACAACTAAACTTAAATACTAATCAAAATGATTTTAAACTATTGTGTCATTCTCTCGGTGGTCTTTCTTGCTTTTCTCCTACACTGTCCTTGCAGCTCATACTGTTACCTGACAATTTAACTTAAATATTAATCAAAATGATTTTAAACTATTGTGTCATTTTCTAACCAGATATGTTTTACATCTTTTTAACTGATCTGTTTTACTACTCAGATATGTAAGTCTCTCTGAGTGATTAACAACTATATGTAGAAGCCAAAATCAATTTGAAACTGGAAGGGTCTGAAAATCACTGAAGAAAGACCCCAGAGTCAAATATTATGTAAAAGCAAAGAGCATTTATCCTGCAGAATCAGCCAGCATGCAGGGGTCAACCATTCATACAAAATGGTGACCCCAGGAGGAGCTCACAGGCTCCTTTTAAGCACAGTTAAAGGAATTTTGGTGGGCTTCTAATCTTCTAACATGGTTGGCTAATTTGAACAGTAACTGTACTTGTGTTTTTGATTGGTCTTAGTGTTTTGTTGGCTAGGTCTAGGGGATTCTAAGTGGGTGAGGTAATCTCCTAATGTGATTGGCTAAGCAAGTGGCAGTTACATTTGTATACCTTTGATTGGTTGGGGTGAAAGGGATAAGTCTGGTGACTTTACAGGAACTGACTCAGCCTTTTCCTGGTCAGGGCAGCCATTGACTAATGGCCCTTTGTTTTAGGTTTCCCAGAAATCTTGTCTGTCCCTCCAGGAAATTGAAACTTATGCCTAGTTAGGGTGGCACCTTATTGAAGCCTGTCATAGTGTCAGTTTGGTCCCTTCATTCCCCCCTTGAGTATGGCCTCATCTCAAATCCTTGAGATGTATCTAAAGGTTGGTATTGTTGTCTTAGAACCATTAGTTGTACTGTGGTTAAGCGATCCTTACCAAATCTGATTAAGTCATTAATAATGCAGGGTCCACAAGTGAGGGCAAGCAACAAGAGGACAAGGGGGCCTGCTAGGGAAGAAATTGGGGTTTTTAACTGTGGGGACCAATTGAACAAAGATTCATACCAGCTTTGATTTTCTTTTCTAATACTTGAGTTGTTGACATAAAAACAGCATTGTTTTCCTAAGGCTTGGTAAAGCCCTCCTTGTTGTAGAAAAAGTAGGTCTAATCCCCTTCTATTTTGTAGTACTACTTCAGCTAGTGAGTCCAGTGACTATTCTAGATGATGGACAGACTTTTCTAATTGAGTGAGATCAGAGTCTATAAGGTTAGTTAGAGCCTGATAAGTTCTATCTGCCTTAATTAAGGCCATTGTACCAGTCCCAATTCCTGCAGCTATGCCAGTCCCTATTAGAATTGTGAGAAGGATTGCTGAGATTCCAAAGTTTCATTTTTGTCTATAGTGGTCATACACTAGGGTTTCCATATAGGTGTTAAAAGGAAGGTAGTAAACTTGAAGGAACAGAGTAACTAGAACACATAAGCTGGTGATGTTCTGAAGGATTTGGGGGTAAATTCAAGAGGTTAGGCCCATGGCCCACACAAACCAAGTTCCATTAGGGGGCACAAGGTAGGAATCACTCGCATTTGTGGTGATACTATTGTTACAAAGATGTTTAAGATGAGGGAAGTTATTTAGTTTTCCCTCTATTCCTATTACACATAACCCTTTTCCAGTTACAATTGAAGGTTAAGAACTGGAGACTTTCCACAAGAGCATCTCAGTGGGCTTTTTGATGGGGCTGTCAGACTCCCTGTAGTAGCCCAGCCAGTATAATATGGGGGCCGGGGGTCTAAGCAGAGCCAACAGTCTTCTCTAATAAGGTTAGTGGTAGAGTTAAGAAACCTGTAGGTGAAGTTAAGTAGCTGCAACTCAAATACAAGAGATGTATCTAGGACTCGCAGGGAGGCACGACCATGGGTACAGTTGTGCCCTGGTTGGGGAGTTACCTGAGACTAAAGTTGGGCCATCGTTTGATGGGGGGTAAGGCTAAGAAGGGGTTGGATGCAATGAGTACTGCATGGTTAGCCCCCTGTGGTTGGACATGGAGTCATATGGTAAATATTACTCCTGGGTCTATTCCTATTGCATATAGTCTTTGGCCCCAACTTTTACCAATTTCCCATTTAGTGGCAGCTTTTCCTCTGTTAGTAAACTTAATTAGTAGCTGATTACATCATCGGGACCATTAACAGGAGGGCGACCCTCCAGCTCTGGTGACAGTGATGCAATCTGTTTTTTTATGGGGGGCCCAAGAAATAGCCCCCATGGATTCATATCCCCATGATGCACAGTAATATGACTCCAGGTCTCCACATTTTGTTTGTTGTCCTGGGGTCCTGTCATGACTAGGACACACATAAAAGGCCTATTTTTGCATGTTGTCTCATGCCTGAAGGAAATTACACCCACCCAAAGGATGGGTTGCACTGGCATGGGCCACCCGTTTCAGCCTCTGTAGAAGCAAAGTCCCATGACTGTCCCACTAGGTCACATAAATCAAACATCATATCAGGGAACCAGGTTCCAGGGGTAGCTAAATGGGATGTGGAATTAACTACAATCCCTGTGTGCATATTAGTAATTATCCATGTAAGATTGTAGGGCTGATGTGGGTTTGAGGCAGTTAAGGTCAATAGACAACAGAAGACAGTTACATCACAAAATAATCTGGCCATCATTGAGTCTCTAGCTTATGAATTCTTAGTTTAAGTGGGTCCTATGGGTGTGTGATAGCTCGCCACAATCCTGGTTTGTCCTCAGGAGCATAGTTGTCTGGATCCACATATGGGTCAACAGGCTTTACATGTGATTGATGTATCCAGGCAGGGATGCCATCCACCTTGACTGCAGTTGGGGTGATCAGGATCCCTGTGTGAGGTCCCTTCCAGCCAGGTTCAAGAGTCTCTTTTCAGTGTCTTTTGATGAGCACTAGATCTCCCTGGTCTGAACCCGTGGGGAGTAGGTGACAGTGTCTTCTCATAGATGGCCTGTAGCTGAGGTGAGAGACATTCTTACACCTGAAATAAAGCTTGTAGGGAGGAGAGAATCTTTCATCATCAAATTCAGTTAACATTTCTGCTTTTATATTAGGTAACAAGGGTGGGGGTCTTGCATACATAATTTCAAAGGGAGTCAATCCCATGGTATAAGGGGAGTTAGGAACTCAGAAAAGGGCAAAGGGAAAGAGAGACACCCAGTCACTGCCAGTTTCAAGGGTTAATTTAGTTAGGGTCTCCTTTAGGGTCCAATTTATTTTTTCTACCTGTCTTGAACTCTGGGGATGATACACACAATGAAATTTCCAATTTGTCCCCATGATTTTTAACTATAGCCTGGGTTACCTGTGAGATGAAGGCTGGTCAATTGTCTGACCCCAAAAGAACAGGTAGAACATACCTTGTTATGATGTCATCCAGTAATTTCTTAGCCACAGTTGTGGCAATCTCATTTTTGGTTGGAAAAGCTTCAGTTCATCATGAAAATGTGTCCATAAATACCAGTAAATACTTGTATCCATACAAACCAAGTTTTATCTCTGTGAAGTCAAGTTCCAAATTTACTCCTAGTCAGGTTCCTCTTTCTCCAGCCCCCAACTGGGAAACACCACCTTTTGCATTTACCAGACAGCAAGTATAACATCGGGCTATGGCTTCTGCTGTTTTTTGTCTTAAGTCAAAAACCTTGAGGTGAGCCCACCTAAGTAAGTCCTTGTGGTAGTTTGAATATATGTCCCCCAATATATTCAGTGTTTCATTAGTTATAGTTTGCATCTGCAATCACCTTGCTAGAGGCAATGTCACTGGGGGCTGGTCTTAAGGTGTGGGTTTGAGATTCCATTGTAAAGATATGCAAATGTGCCTAGCAGGAGTTCCTGAAGTGTGCTGTGTGACCTTTTGGCTGTAGTTTTGCTCTGTGTGCTGTGGTGGCTGGTTGGCTTTTGCTCTCTCTGCTTGGCCCTGTGAAGAGCAGGCCGCTTCTTCTGCCGTTATGGAACTTCCCCTGGATCTGTAAGCTTCAATAAATAATATCCCTTCCTCCATAATTGTGCCTGGTCTGGAAGTTCATCTCAGTGAACCTGAAGCTGTCTGCTACAGTCCTCAATCTTTTGTTGACCCAGATGTGTGCTCTGGTGTATTTGTCTAATGAGTTGACTAGCAAAGTCCGATGGGAGAATGATCCTCCTATCAGGGGTTTTATATCATCCTTGTTCTTTATAGGCCACTGTGCAGGTATGGATCCTCCATAGTTCTGAGTCAGAATAGTTTGGTGTTTCCAGAAAGGTTGGTGCTATCATTGGAGGTACTTTTGTCATCAGGGCAGTAGTGAACTAGAGGGCTGCCTCTCGTGCTGCCTTGTCAGTCCTATTATTTCCCTTAGAGGTAGGTTCATCTCCTTCTTTGTGCCCAGGGCAATGTATGATTGCTACCTCCCTAAGTAGCTATATGGCTTGTAGGAGGTCCCAAATCTCCTGTTTTTTAATAGTTTTTCCTTCAGCTGTCAATAGTCCTCTTTCTTTATAGATAGCCCCATGGACAGGTACTGTTGCAAAATCATACCAGCTATCAGTATAGATGTTAAGTCTTTTCCCTTGGCCTAGTTTCAGGGCCTTGGTTAGGGCTATCAATTCAGCTCTTTGTGCAGATGTACCTGGAGGGAGGGCTTCTGCCCATACAGTTGTCTCTTCAGTTGTCACTGCAGCTCCCGAGTACCATACACCATGTTAGTTATGCCCCTGTAAGTGGAACATCCTTGAGATCTGGTTGGGACCCTTGCAAACTGCTCAAGATCTCTGTGAAGTCGTGTATGGGACTGTCTAGGTCTGGGTCTGGTAGCAGGGTGGTAGAATTGAGGGCCTGACTAGAGGCAAATTGGACTCATGGAGGGTTGAGAAGAAGAGTTAGTATGGCATTGGTCAGCCATCTGTCAGGGGGCTGTTTTAGCACTCCTTCAATAGTGTGAGGAGTATTCACTCTCAGGGTCTGGCCCAAAGTTAGTTTATCTGAGTCTTTGACCAACAGGATGGTGGCTGCTATTATTGGGATGCATGGGGGCCATCCTGTTGCCACTGGGTCTAGTTTCTTTGACAGATAGGCAATTGGCCTCTTCCAGGGGCCAAGGGTTTGAATCAATACCCCTTTAACTATGCTTTTTTTCCATCAATGTAAATATGAAAAGGTTTGTGGATATCTGGCAAGGCCAATGTCAGGGCCTCTAGAAGGACCTTTTTTAATTGGAGGAAGGCCTTTTCCATTTCTGGAAATTCTAGGGAGTTTTCTTGACCCTTTGTGGCCTCATAGAGAGGCTTGGCAATTTCTGTGAATTGGGGTATACAAAGTCTACCAAACCCTGTCAACCCCAAGAACTCACAAATCTGTCACCAGGTTTTGGGGTGGGGGATATTAAGGATTGTCTATTTGAGGGCTTGAGGCAACAGGTGCTGGCCCCTCCTTGAGTATGTACCCAAGGTACATTACCTCCTTCTGGCAGAGTTGTGCCTTTTTGGCTGAGACTCAGTATCCCATTCTTTCGCAAGGCCTCTGTGGTTGAGTGGCAGGCTTTTTCACCTGGGGCTGCTATAAGGAGGTCATCTACATACTGCAAGAGAGTTATTTGGGAATGAGGCTGACAGTACTCACCCAAATCCTCATGGAGTGCTTCGTCAAAAATGATGGGTGAGTTCTTAAATCCTGTGGAAATCTGGTCCATGTTAATTGTCCATTGAATCAATGTACTGGATCACTCTATTCAAAGACAAATTGGGGTTGGCTAGAAGGGGCCAGTGGAAGACTGAAGAATGCATCCTTGAAATCCAGCACTGTGTACACATTGCATTCAGGTGACAGAGCACTTAGCAGAGTGTATGGATTCGACAATGTGGGGTGGATGTACTCCACCCATTTATTAATTTCTCTCAAATTTTGCACAGGCTGGTAGTCACTGGAATGGGGCTTTTTTACTGACAGGAGAGCAGTATTCCAGGTAGACTGACAAGGACTAATATCCCTTATTCCCAAAGTCAGTTATGTGAGGAGTTATAACAAGTTTGGCCTCTTGGGGCATAAGGGTATGGGGACTCAGATTGGGCCGGCATTAGCCCACAATTGGACCATGATCAGGGCCTGATGTTTGGCTAGCCTGGTCTTTTTTCTGCCCATACACCTGGAATCTTTTCCCATAGTTCCCTCAGGGATAGCTTGGGGAGGGGTGAGATATAGGGTTTGTACTCTCCTTCCAGGGACAAGGTTAACACGTGTTCAGGGCCATTTTGATTAAGAACCTTCACTCCCTTGGGGCTAAAGTCGATTTGTGCCCCCATTTTACTCAAGAGGTTTCATCCCAGGAGTGGATATGGGTACCCAGGGATGACCTGAATGAATGCGTTACCTGTCCCATTCCTAAGTCCACTTCTCTTTGTGTAGTCCATGAGTATTGATTAGTCCTAGTGGCTCCCTGGACCCATGTCCTTTTGGTGGACAGGGGTCCCATAGGTTGTTTTGGGATAGAATGTTGAGCCCCAGCATTGATGAGGAAGTCCACTTGTTTCCCCTCCACGTTTAAGGTTATCCAGGGCTCATGGAGGGGACATGAGCCCTGATGCCCTCAGTCACTGAGTTCTCCTACTTCTAAAACTTTTGGAGTTTTGTCTTTTTGTCTTTTTGGACATTATCTTTCCAATGTCCCATTTCTTTACAATAAGCACATTAGTCCTTTTGGAGATGGGGTCTGTGTTGTCCCTCCCCTCTCTATTGTGGAGCTGATTTGCTCCTGTCTCTCCCATAAGCCATGGATTTTAATTCCCTTGGGTCAGATTTTCCTGTGGCAGTCAGCAGTATTTTGGCTAAGCCTCTGGTTTGTTTGTCTTCTGGAGTTTCTCTACTATTATAAACTTGTTCTGCTATAGCTACAAGTTCTGACATCTGCTTACCCACAAAACTGTCCAGTCACTGGAGTTTCCTGTGTATGTCTGGTGCTGCCTGGTTGACAAAAGCCATGTTTACAGCAGACTAGTTTTCTCTTGCTTCCAGGTTGAGGGGCATATAAGTTTGGTATGCTTCTAATAGTCTCTCTAAAAAGGCCCCTGGGCTTTCCTCCTTACCTTGTATAACCTGTGCTACCTTAGATAAATTTGTGGGCTTTCTTTCAGCCTCTCAGAGACCACCCATTAGAATCTGGTGGTAGACTTTCAATCTCACCTTACCTGCAGGACTGTTGGGGTCCCAATCTGGGTAGATTAAGGAAAGGCTGCATCCATGTCAGCCTGTACAGTTGTGGGCTGACCGTTAGGTCCAGGAACTAGCTTGTGGTCAGCAGCTAGAATTCATTCCCTTTCCTCTGTAGTAAAAAGAACCTGTAAGAGCTGTTGGCAATTATCCCAAGTGGGCTGATGGGTTATCATTATGGAGTCTAACAAGTCTAGGATGGCTGAGGGTTTCTCAGAAAATTTTGCGTTCTGCATCTTACAATTATATAAGTCACTGGTAGAAAAAGGAATACGAGTCATAAGCAGTTGGCCATCCTGATTGGGGGGGGGCAATTGCCTGTAGAGACAGCACAATCATTGTGGAATCTGCCAGTCTCACAGTCCGGGCCGATGTATGGGGAGGACGTATTATGTTTCCTCCTGCTTCCCCTGGGCCCGGATCGGCAGCTACTGCCTGCGGTACAGGTTCTGCCACAGGGGCAGGTACATGGGGAGGTGGGTAGAGGAGGTCCTCCTCAGGGGCAGAAGGGGGCAGGACCCCTGGCTTGTGGTCCTTTGGCAGCCCTGACTCTTTAACTGACAAGATTACTGGGCCTGCAGCAAAAAGGGGCTCAGCCAAGAAGGGGGGCTTTCACCAGATATTGCCAGACCGTGATGTATGGGACCTGGTCAGGATGCCCAGGATTCCCATACACAATATCTTTAACATTGTAAATGGTGGGGAGGTGAAAGGTGTCTCCCTCCAGCCATCACATGTTGAAAGATGGCCATTCATTCCTGCAAAAGATGGTTAGTTTTCCCGACCATACGATTAAACCCAGATCCTCTGCCAAGCATCGGAAATCCTTAAAGTGTGAATGGACTAGGTTCAGTGGGGTGGAACTTGTTCCCTGTCCCATAGTACCTATCAAGGAAACTTTCAAGAAAGTAGAAAAGGACAAACAAGACACAGACACAAAAACAAATTTCCTGGGAAGCAAAAAAGACACTCCAATACTGCTGATGGTGGCCTATCCTGTGAACAGTCTCCACCAGACAGGCATGCCCTGTCAGTGTCTATTAAAACCAGAGTCAGACAGCAGCCCTCCAGCTCCTCCAGATGGGAGCCCTCTGGCTCCACCAGAAGGGAGTCCAGAGCATCCTCAGAACCCCCAGACCCAATGTAATATGTGGTCATCAGTCTTACCTCCGTGGGCCTCCAGATTGTGCCTGGATGCCAGAATTACCAAAAACAAAACAAAGAACAGAGTGGAACAAAGACACGCAGTACAGAGGGGTGCCTCAACTCACTGATTGGCAGAGAACCAATTGTTCCCCTAGAAACATTCCACTATCAAGTCTTGGGGGGGGGGGCTCCCCAGCAATCTGAGATGAGCCCACAGATGTAAGGGTCCAAAGATAGCTGAAGAAAGACCCCAGAGCCAAATAGTATGTAAAAGTAAAGAGCATTTATTCTGCAGAATCAGCCAGCATACAGGGGTCAACCATTTGTACAAAATTGTGACCCCAGAAGGAGCTCACAGGCTCCTTTTAAGCACAGCTAAAGGAATTTTGGTGGGCTTTAGGCTTTTAACATGATTGGCTAATTTGAACAGTAACTGTTCTTGTGGGTTTTTTTGATTGGTCTTAGGGTTTTGGCTGTCTAGGGGAATTCTAATCAGGCGAGGTAATCTCCTAATGTGATTGGCTAAGCAAGCAGCAGTTACATTTTTATACCTTTGATTGGTTGGGGTGAAAGGGACAAGTCTGGTGACTTTACAGGAACTGACTCAGCCTTTTTCTGGTCAGGGCAACCATTGATTAATGGCCCTTTGTTTTAGATTTCTCAGAAATCTTGTCTGTTCCTCCAGGATATTGAAACTTAGGCCCAGCTAGGGTGGCCTGTCATGGCATCAGTTTGGTCCCTTCAGAAACATTGGAGTTAAAAGTATAACCAATATTTTGGTTCCTGCTCCCAGGTCAGAAGGCCACAAGAGATGATGGGACAGTGCTAATTTTTACCCTCTGGTAAGTTGCCTATCTTCTTGATCAGAGAGGATATGGAGACCCAGAGATAAGCTCCACGTCAGTGTATCTGCAACAGGAGAGGCACATATGAGGAAAATCAGTCCTCCAGGCATGCCAAAAGAGGGAGGACTACTTGGTCAGCACAGCCTTGACTTATCCTAGAAGATGACAATTCTGAGAGTCACAGAATTCCTCACAGGTCCCTAAAAGTCTCTCCCACAGAGCCATTATTGTCCTCCAAAATATACAGTTAATTCTGGTAGTCTACATGGTCTTAATCACCCAGTAAGAAAAATATAACTACAAAATATAACTACAATAGACCAACAATAGACTCCCCTATCTGATGCTGACTTACGATACTAAACTCTAACATTAACTTATGTCTTCTGCCTCTGCCTGTCCCTGATTAACTTCACCTACCCAGACCCCAGCTCCTCCCATTTGCCTTAGCCAAAATCAGAGCTATTCCTCAGCATTTTCCTTTCTTAGCCCCTACCCTACCTCATCCAGGGATAAGTACATTGCCAGCATGCTTTAGGAACTCCAGGCAGAACTAGGCACTTTGTGTATCTTTAGATTGGAATTTCAAACCCACCACCACACCTTATGATCCACCCAGTGACACCTTTTCTATCCAGGTGGCTACAAATTCAAACTACAAAGAAAATATTGAATATATTGGGGGCCATCTATTCAAACTACCACAGAACCATAAGGCCAGCTTTCCCTCATCTGCCTCATGATTCCATTTGAAGTTGAAAGGAAGAGAGTCTAGCAATAGTTAGGAAACTGGATTTGAAGTTGGAAAAAAGCATTTGAAGGGAGTCTAGGACACTAAGAAACAATTCTGTATTTGCAAAATAAAAATGGGAATACACAACAAAAATAAAGCAAGGAAAAATCTCTAACTACTGGTAAGTGCAATAGCTGAATATTTTTTGGCTGTTTTCCAAAGGATAAGAATGGCCTCAATTGAAGAGCCTGAAAGCACGTTACTTTGGACATTTATATATGGCTCTTAGCTATGCAAATAACAAAGTTAGGCCTTTCAAAATTCAAACTGAGCAAACCCTTGTCCTTCCTTTTTCTACTTTCATTTCCTTTGATGCCCAACCTAGACACAAACATTTAGCTTGAAGTGTTTTTTTTTTTTTTTACTTCTTTTGTTATCTTACAAAGCGAATAAATTTTATAGTTTCTTTCATTGCACTTCAGCCAAGCTTGTCTTGAAATAAGGACAGGGTTATTTAAGATTTCTTTCTGTCATGTGGGACTAATTAGGCTAATTCATTATGTAAGAAACTATATGGGCTATGAGACAAATGAGGTAAGGCATTCTGAACACTAGCATAATTGCTAATGAGATCTGATGTGAATAAACTGCCTGTAACTTGTGTTTCAGGGTGATGGATATATTACACTTTACTAATGAAAGTGCTGGAATAACTTATAACATAAGTTAGCAATGTACTTAGAGAAGAAAATAAAGAGTTAGACATTATATAATTTCAATTAAATATTTCATATAAGGTAAATTGTTTTTTTTGATACATGGTGTTTCCCTAACATGCTGGACTTGAATAAAATGTTATCTTGTAGCCAATTGCTGCATATAATGGCCTTTGGGACAATGTAGAAGCACATTTGTGTTGACTATAGCATTTCCAAAAGTAATGCTTTTCCAATAGAACCATGGTCCAGAAAAGTGTATGACTCACTAATTATAACTGAAAAGATTTGCATTCCATTGGCAGTGACAAACCTGGAATGGCAGTTTAGAAGTTTGTTAGTGTTGTTTGAAGTGTTGTTAGTGTTGACTGTGTACGTGATGGAGAAACAGATACAGGCTATTCTGTGTTTATGCTTTTTTCTTTATATTTAAAAAGTAACAGATGTGTATGGCTTAACAACAGGCACTAAGGTGAGGAGTATTTGTCTCAAACATGGGAAATGAAAGAAGATTCTCATCTTGGCAATGCCTAGGATTAATGAAGGGTTAGCTATCTCCTACAATAGCTACAATACAGGAGGTGTACACCAGTACAAACTGGTTACTTAGGTATAAAAGCAGCACCCAGAGATGTGATCTCCAATGACCAGGTGAGCCAACTTTCAGTGAGTGCCTATTCCAAATTCTTGGATTACTTGGAATTAATGAAATATCTCTGGGTTTTAGTTTAGGAAACTAGCAGAGGCAGTGTAGTCTTCAAGCCTACGAAAAATAGCAGAAATCAGATATATTAGAGGAGAATCATGGATTGGAGATGAAACAGATTATATTGTCAACTTTGCAACTTATCTTTTACACTCATAGGTCCTATTATCAAAATGAGTTCCTTTGATGAAGAAAAACTTCCCAGCTAACATCTGGGATTCAATGTTGGAAGCCAAGAGTTAGTATTCAGATTAAGGCTGTAGATATATAGATATCAAAAATCTCAAAATATAAATCCTGTCATGCAGAGAAGATGTCTTTCCTGCCAATAATGTAGCCTGGAACATAGTGAATACTCTCCATTTTTTAAAAGGAATAAGTCATGATGCACAGCTCTACATGCATGTAAAACTGGTTTCCATAGTGTAGTGTATCTACACCTTACCTGGGTTAAGGCTGATTTAGTTACAGAAAACCTTTCTGGCAGGGAAACAGGAGAGTGCAGGGAAAATGTGAGGCAAAGTACAGGATGGAGGAGAAGGAAGAAGAGAGGGTAAGAAGGAGAGGGAGAAAATCCTAAGAGTACTACCAGGCACTGGACCAACCATTGATAGAAATTCCTCCCTTTCTAACTCAACAATTCAACCACTAGTGTTACCATCATAATCTCAGAACTAATACAGAAGGCATTTCAATTCTTTTGCATTTTTATTTATTTATATATTTATTAGGGACAGAGAAAGTGAGAGTGAGAGAGAGAGACAGAGAGAGAATGGGCATGCCAGGGCCACTAGCAACTGCAAATGAACTCCAGGCACATGTGCCACCATGTGCATCTGGCTTACGTGGGACCTGGAGAGTCAAACCTGGGTCCTCAGGCTTTGCAGGCAAGCACTTTAACTGCTAAGCCATCTCTCCAGCCCTTCTTTTGTATTTTAATATTAAATTTGGACTCCAGAAAAGAACTATGTCTGAACCAAATTGGATATAAACTGGCCTCTACCTCCATCCCTTACAAGTCTTACCTGTTTGTGGGACCACAAGTAAGGTGTGATGGAAAGCTGTCTGTGGTCATCTTTATCAGTATTTTTCATTATTCTGGGAACAGGTGTAGATATGTATTGTAAGGAATGTGTCTCAGGTTCACAAAATGTATACAAATATAGAAGAATATTTATAAATGCCTGGTGATAATTACTTTAAAAAGTATACATCACACTTAGTTAATTTACAAGTCCCATATCTAAAAACAAGAAATTTCAAAGAATCAAGTACTTTTCTGAAAGTTTAGAACAATAGATGAACAGAAAACGAGTAACTTGATGCATCAGAAAATAGCAATTGTTGCTGAAAATATAAACTGTGAAATATAAGAAAACTTGGGTCAATTAAAAAAAAATCCATGGTGAAATATGGCAACAGTAGTACTTGTGATACTTTATTCAATTGATCAATCATAGCTCCTGCTCATGTTTTCCAGGAATAAGGAGATTGCAAGGGATTTCACTTTCTTAGCATTCCCATCCAAAACTAGTATCCAAACTAGCATGTGTGTGTGCGTGTGCATGTGCATGTGCATGTGTGTGTTTGATCACAATAATCTTAATTGATCTACTGACATTCCTCAGAATATTCTTTTCAGTAGAAAGTCACAATACTTAATGCAATAATAGCCACAAGTTGGTTTCTGGCTTAGCTCCATATCTGGATGTTTGGGGACACAGCATATAATGACATTCCATTCAGTCTTATATGTCCTGCTGTTTCCCTTTTCAACATCCTTATCTGTGAATACCAAGTCTTTGGTGAGGAAGTAGCTTTGAGGCTTTTAAACCTATATCCATATCCTTAGTCATGACTATAGGTTATTTTACACATTTCCTTCTAATTTGTGTCCAAAACTGCTGGCTACCCCCAACGTCTGTTGACCCCCAGCAAAAGAATACTTAATGAGAAATCATTTTTCCTAGTCTCTTATTCCTAGATATAATCCCACATAACTACTTTTTGGACAAGATGAGAGTCAGAAGTTTGTTTTACTTTGTGCTTTGCCTTTTAAAAAAAACTGTCTTCTTATAGTTTCTGTGTTTAATTTCCAGTTTTTCAGGATGCACTGCATCTGAAACTGCCACCTCATTATCAGAAATAGAAGGCACTCTTCAGTATGGTAGAATTCCTCCCTTTCCCTTGAAATACTGCCTGTGGATTACTGTTTTTTGGTGACTCTTTGTTGTAGCAGCTTAGTCTGACTTACGCGTCACAAGGAGTTATATGTCTTTGAATCAAGATTGTATTAGCTTTGGTCAACATATTTGGCACCTCCACTGTTGGGTTATGTTTGTGCTTCTGATATTTTCACTTCTTCCTATCCTCAGAGAGCTTGTGGACCACTAGTGTATTTCCTTCTTTCTCTAGAAAGTGATAGTATAGCATGTTTGAAATTTTAGTAAAATTCTCACTGGATCTTAAGTTTCCAATCCCAAATTTTTCTTTATGTGTTACAGTTTATATCTAGTAATTTGTAGAGCACTTAAAGCTATAGCACAAACTTATTTTCATAACATATGGGATGCTTGCGGGAACAGCTGATGGATATTCCATGGGCCTACAACAGGCAGCCTTGCCTGACCCATATTGAGACCAGGTGCGCATATTGGGGCTGGTGACCTGGAAAAAGCTAGATGAAGGACCCACTGAACCACCTATATCAGGCATTACTCAAAAAGCCCATGAAGATCTTCCTACCTTTATAGAAAGAGTAGAAAAGAGTATCCAAAGAAAGTTTCCCCCCGGGGAGTTAAGAGATCATTTTACAAAAATGCAAGTTTGGGAGGGGATGACTAGTGATCACCGCCTTGCCTGCACTGGGCTAAAAGATAAGTCTATGAGTCAATGGATAGTGGCCACCAAGGACATGGGTACTGTAGCTCATAAAGCTCGGGCCATGGCCTCCACTATCCAAGATGCTCATCACCATGACCTAGCTGCCATGGTTTGTGCCCTCCAGACTCCTCAGAATAAAACCTCAGCCTGCTTCAGCTGTGGAGGACAAGGGCACTTCAAGAGAGAATACCCAAATCGTGGGGGACCAAAAGAGCCCCGCTGTACAAAAAACCAGCCTGGTCCTCCCTGTACACCATGCCCAAAATGTAAACGAGGATTTCATTGGGCTAAAGATTGTAGATCCAAAACAGACATCCAAGGGAAGCCTTTAAACTCCCCACAGGGCCCTCTCCAGCCCCATTAAATAAGGAGAGAAAACCCCCAAAGGCCTTTTGGACTGTTCCCATTGTCCCTGGCCTATGCCCTAAGATCAGAATGACCATGGGCAATAAGAGCTTCCTATTATACCTCATTGATACGAGGGCAGACAGGACTGTTATCAGGAAAGAAGAGATTCCCCGCTCCTGGAAACTAATTCCTGGCCCACCCCTACTTGGAGTAGGAGGTCAATCCCATTGATGGGAAACTGACACCTGGTTAACTTGGAGGAGTCCTGAAGGAGACCAAGGAGAAGTCCGCCCCCTTGTGGTTAACGGGCTTACTGCCAACCTCCTTGGACAGGACATACTTGGGGATGAAGAGGCCTTTATTACCACTGACCATAAGGCATTTTATGATGACCTACTGGACCAGGAGGAATTTGAATAGCAATTTGAGGAAGGCAAGGAATGTCATCCAAACTATCGAGATGACCCTCATTTTGAGCAGAATATGTTATCAAAAAATGTTCCCGCTCCTGGATCACCCCAATCCTAAAGGCCCCTGCTGACACCTGGTTAACCCCCCTGTTCCTAAAATTCAATGGATGCCCGGCAATCCTGTATGGGTTGAGCAGTGGCCAATACCTACCCCTAAATTACAACAACTTCATATACTTGTTGAACAACAATTAATGTTAGGGCACTTGTTGAACAACAATTAATGTTAGGGCAAGCGGCCTTCAACAAGTCCTTGGAATTCTCCTGTCTTTGTTATAAAAAAGCCTAATGGTTCTTGGAGACTTTTACATGACTTAAGAAAAAATAAATGAAAGAATGATACCTTTTGGGACCCCCCAGAGAGGGCTCCCCTGGGTCCCAGCTATTCCTAACACCCATTACTTAACCATTATTGATATTAAGGATTGTTTTTTCTCCATTCCATTACATCCAGATGACATAGAAAAGTTTGCCTTTTCCATACCCTCCACAAATTTTCATAGGCCTGACTTGAGGTTTGAATGGACAGTCCTACCTCAAGCCATGGCTAATAGTCCCCCCATTTGTCGGTACTAGATGTCACATATCTTTTCCCCCTTAATGAGCCATCCCAGTATACTATTTTATATCTATATGGATGATATTATTTTAGGCTGCCCTGACCCAGATGGTCTCCAAGATCTTACGACCAAATGTCTTACTATTTTACACACCAATGATTTCAAGGTGGCTCCAGAAAAGATTCAAACCATCTCTCCTTTCAAAATATTGGGCTCCATGTTATCCCTTGACACTGTCTCTCCAGTCAAACCCCAGATCCATATTCAGGAATCTTATACATTGCCTCAGCTCCAAAAGTTACTGGGGGAAATTAATTGGATGAGGCCTTGGATACCCATAACTACTGAACAGCTATCCCCTATGTTTGACCTCTTAAAGGGCCTAACTCTCTCCTCTCAGATAACCTTGTCTCACATCGTAAACAAATTCTATGCAAGGTTCAACAGGCTATAGATACTGTGACCCCAAAAAGGTTCGACCCTAACCAGCCCATCTCCCTCTATATTGTCACCAGAGAAACACTATGCACTGCGCTGCTGGCCCAGAAAGGTGATCCCATCTACTGGATTCACCTCTCAGTTGGTGGGGTCCCCAGAGTCTATTCTTTGACCAACCAGTATTATCAAGGGCAGGGATACTTCTGTCCGGTTGTTTGAAACTGAACCTCACCTTATTATCACCCCCTTAAAAACAGCAGAATTCAGTTGGCTTCAAAGAAATAACAACAGGATTGCTATAGCCCTCGAGGGTTTTCTGGGTACAATAGATTGTCACTATGGTCCTCATAAATGGATGAACTCCTTCTCTAGGTTGGAATGGAGACCTCCCAGGCTCTTTCTGTCCAAACCCAACCCTAACTTTCTCACCGTGTTCACCGATGGAGGGCGCTTGGGAGCTTCCCTAGTTGTTTACCCTCCTTTGACACAGGAACAAGAGCCTATGCCCATGAAGTCAATCTCCCATGAGGTCAAGGGGTCAGCACAATTCAAAGAGCTGTTCGCTGTCATTCTGGCATTGGACATGATTCAGGAGTCTTTTAACCTGTTTTCTCATAGTCTTTATGTTGTTAACCTACTACCCAACCTGGCTGAAGCCCATATTAAGTTAGACTCCAACCCTATAACTCCCTTGATGATTCAAGCCTGCTCCCTACTTAAACAAAGAATTAACCCTATTTTTCTTCAACATCTTAGAGGCCATCAAAATTTACCAGGATTTCTCTCTAAAGGAAACAACTTGGCTGATGAGTTATCCTTTCTGCCTCAGTGTAATTCTGTCTCAGAGGCTACAGACTTTCACCACCTGACTCATGTCAACTGGAGGGGCCTTAAAAACAAGAATCCCCATGTGCCAGTCAAGGACCTTAAAAAGATAGTCAGAACCTGTAAATCTTGTCAGCCTTTCCTTCAGGTACCTCCTCTTCAAACTACAGGAGCCAATTCACGAGGGCTACACCCTAATCACCTTTGGCAAATTGACGTTACACACTATTCTCCATTTGGAAAATTTAAATATATTTTTCTCTCAGTTGTTACTTTCTTCTATGCTTGCTGGGTATTGGTACATGCTGGGGAAAAGACTAAACATGCTATTAGCCATATGCTTCAATGCTTTGCCACTCTTGGATTGCCAGATCAAGTCAAAACTGATAATGGCCCCTGCTTCATAAGCAGGGCCTTTATAGATTTCCTCCTAACCTGGAAAATCTCACATTCCACAGGCATCCCATATAACCCACGGGGCCAGGCCATCATGGAAAGATATAATCACACTCTTAAGTCTCAATTACAAAAACAAAAGGGGGAATCCCTACCCCCACATGATCAACTAAAAAAGGCATTATTAACCCTAAATATTTTAAATTTCTCAAAAGAAGATAAACATTTATCCCCTTTTCAAAAACATTGGCCCTCATCCATTACTTTTGGCTCCATCTGGGTCAGATGGAGAGATCCATTGACTGGAACCTAGAGAGGACCAGACCCCCTCCTTACTGCACCATCCCCACACCCTCTAAACGTTCGTTGTGCACAGCTCATGTCTCCATAGCATTCCTCATAAACAACCCTCTCCTGATTAGCATGTCACTGCTGACCTTTACACCTATTTGCTCCCCTGCTGCTACCAGGAAAAGTCCCTTTGAAAAATCCTTTTCTTTTCTGTGGTTTTTCCCTATATATACCTGTCTTGATATGCAATAAACAAGATCTTGCTTCAAGAGCCTCCCGACTCAGTGTGGTGTTTAGTTCCTCTGGCACCTAGGAGGAAAGGCTGAGTCATCAACATTCATCATCCCACTCAGCCCCAGAGAGGGACCAGCTGGACCTGCCCCCCCTTCATGACAGCCCTACCTGCTGTGGGTCCGACATGATCATAATGGGATAAAACTACTAATCAACAGTAAGAAAGACTATAGAACATATAAAAATTTATGGAAACTAAACAATACATTATTGAATAATGAATGGGTCCTAGAAGAAATCAAGCAGGAAATAGAAAAATATTTTCTAGAATTGAATGACAATGAAAATACTATATACCAAAACCTATGGAATGCAATGCTGATGGAAATTTACAGCTTTAAGTGTTTATGTTAAAAAAAATAAAGAGGTCACAAATGACTAATGATACACCTTAAGGCCTTGGAAAAAGAACAAGCCAAACAAAAATTAATAGGCAGAAAGAAATAAAGAAGTTCAGAACAGGACAGAAATTAATGAAATAGAAGTAAACAAACAAAAACAATACAAAGAATCAATTAAACAAACAGCTGTTTCTTTGAAAAGATAAGCAATATGGATAAACTCTTAGTGAAATGAGAGAGAGAGAGAGAGAGAACCAAAATTAATAAAATTAGAGATGAAAAGGGAACCATTACAATAGATGCTAATGAAATTTAGAAAAACATAAGGACCTACCTTGCAAACATACTCTACTAAATTGGAATATATAAAAGAAATGGATGAATTTCTGGATATTTATGACAAACAAAATTAAACCAAAATGATATAAATCATTTAAACAGACCTACAATGATTTTCCAGTTAAAAGAAGTCCAGGACCAGAAGGATTCACCAGTGAATTTTATTAGACTGTCACAGAAGAACTATAATCAATGCTTCTCAAACTAGTCCACAAAATGGAAGGATCAGGGCTGAAGAGATGGCTTAGCAGTTAAGGCGCCTGCCTCCTAAGCCTAAAAGAATGCCAGTTCAATCTCCAGGTCCCACGTTTAGCCAGATGCAAAGTGATGCAAGGGCACAATGCCGCGCTTGACTACAAGGGGGCGCACGCATCTGGATTTTGTTCGCAGCAGCTGCGAGGCTTCTGGAGCACCCATCTCTATCTGTCTTCCTCTCCCTCTCTCTCTGTCTCTCTCTGTGACTCTCTCCAAACATTATATATATATAAAATCATTGCCAAATTCATTTTACAAAGCCAATATTAACCTGATACCAAATCCAGATATAGACACGACAAAAAAGAAAATTAAAGACCAATCTCCCTCATAGATGTATAAATTCTCAACAAAATACTTACAAATAGAATACAGGAACACATCAAAAAGATCATTCATCCTAATCAGTTGGGTTTTATCCCAGAGATGCAGGGATGGTTCAATATATGTAAATAAATGCCTCTAATACACCATATAAATGGACTCAAGGGCAAATTAAATGCAAATTAAAGCTACTTTGTTATTCCATCTTGGTCTAATCAAAATGGATATATCATCAAGAAATCTAATGACAACAAATGCTGATGAGGGTGTGGGGAAAGACAAACCCTTATTTGTTGTTGGTGGGAATGTAAACTGGTAAAGCCATTATGTAAATCAGTGTGGATCTTTCTAAGATATCTAAAAATAGACCTACTATATGACATGGCATACAACCTGAAGACGCTACACTTTACTACAGAAATAGGTGTTCATTAATGTTTTTTGCTGCTCTGGTCACAAAAGCTAGGAAATGAAATCAGTCTCAATGTCCATCAAATGATAAATGGAAAATGAAGATGTGGGACATGTATGTAGTGACATTTTATTCAGCCAATCTTCATTGAAATAGAAAAGCAATCCTATACTTTTTTGACAAGGACAAACCAACCTTGGATTGTCAAAGCTATATTAGACAACAAAAATGAGGTATCACTATATCTGATTTTAAAGTATGTTAAAGTCTTCTGGGTTTTAGAAGGCTTGGACAACTGTACCCCTCCAGCTATTCTGCTTGCATCCCTTCCTTTGGGTAGGATCTACATTGATCTGGCAGATTTCTTTGGTGGCTGCCCCACAGTCCTGGAATCTCCAAAATCTAGGAGTCTCCACAGCAACCTATGGTTCATCTTCACAGCTTCATACAATGGCCTCACAGGGGACTCCTTTGGGGAGCTTTGTTCCAACTTCAGTGGCTCCCTGGAACCATGATCCTCTATTTCCTGTATCTTCGTGTTTCAAAATCAGTACCAGGTGGGTAATGCTTCTAATCTTTTTCCTTGGGGGAGGCAGTTGAAGCCTTGTTGGAGTCCCTCCTTGGGCTAGCCCAGGAGGGGATGCAGGGTCTCTGCCGGGTAGGGAGTGAGAGGCACAGAATCGTGCACAACACAGACAACGGGAGTTGGGTGGAAGCAGGCAGAGGGTGAGCTGCTGCAAACTTATTCATTCAGGGAAGTGCAGGGATTTTTAAGGGTTTGGCTGGCCAATCATTGTATGGGGTAGTTCCCTTCTTGTGACCAATGACAGCCTGTCCCCGGGCAGGGTGGTTCCCTTCTTGTGACCAATGACAGCCTGTCTCCGGGCAGGGTGTTTCCCTTCTTGTGACCAATGACAGCCTATCTCCAGACAGACCAGGTTGCTAGCAGGCATGGGGCTGTAGCTGTTGTCATGCCAGGTGTGTGCAGAATGCCATGTCCACCAAAGCCACTTCCTGGTTCCTCCTGGCAGGTGGCCTGGCTAGGGCTCAATCTGCACTGAGCCATACATATCAGCAGGTGGCCTGGCTAGGGCCTGACCTGCATTGTGCCATACATATCTTCCTTTTTGTTTTTATTATTGGTGACCCTGGGAGACATGGTTCTTTGCCAAGCCTTACCCAGGTCCCAAGGGATCAACTCATGTGACACTGCCTGTCTTAGGTTGCTCCATCTCATGAGGTCTTACCCATCATTGACTACCCACCATCCTGGTGAGAAAGCCCAAGGGGTGTGGCTGTCACCTAGGAGGCATGGAGGGCCATGTGGGGGTGGCTCTGTGGCACATAAATGGTCCCATCGAGAATTGACTATAGAACCTGAGAAAGACTGGGGTAGGACAGGTTTACAAATGAGAAATGGTGGATGAGATATCATGTGGTGATTCAAGAGGGGTTGCCCCTTCTGATTGATAAATAGCTTCCTGTAGTACAACCTGGTTTGTTTGGATGGTGGTGATGTGCCAAAGCTCTGAGACATCTGAAAAGAATCAGCATGATGGTGAGAATAATTAGGATTCCTGCAAGGATAAGAAGGGAGGAAGGGTTGAAGAAAGAAATGTAAAGTTATCATCAGGAGAAACTGCTGCACAGCCAATTGGTGCATGTCTAACAATAACATGGAGGTCAACATGAATAGTCATGCAAGGGCTCAGTCTACAACTAAGGAGGGAGCAGTTGAGAAAGCCCCTGGAAGAGAGTAAAAAGGTGGAGGCATTGAGTGTTGGGACCAAGACAAAATAATAGGGGGGTTTAACATAAACATGACTGTCATGAGCTCACCCCTTAGCACCATAAATAGTAGCATTGAGTGTCCTTAATGGTAGAAGATCAATGCAAAAAAAGGAGTTGCAAAGGAATTTATGGCTGGTTAGAAGGTAGCATTACCATAAGAGGCATTAATAAGCAAAAAGGCAAAGGTGTGGTTAAGAAGTACTTGCTTGAAGGGGGAGGAATACAGCAATATAGACTGGCTAAAATGAAGCATAGGAAAAGTGTACCAATCTAGGCCCACTGCACCAAGCAAGCATGGCCTAAGAAGAATTATCCAAAATGGTTTCTGGGAAGTGGTAGTAGGGAGAAAAGGACATTAGAGGAGGAGATAAGATAAGGAGATCAGATAAGGAGATAAGATAAGAGGGAATAAGTTTATAGTACCTTATCTGGCCTAAGGTGTTTGGTATCATCCTCCCCATCAAGGTCAATCCTCATGTCAGTGGATGGATGGATGTTTCTAGCAGTGATCCAGATCTGGATCTGTGGAGTTCCTGGAAAGCCACAAGAATACCCTTGGCCCTGTGTTAAAAGAGGGTGGGGTCCCTTCCAGATATTAGTAAGAGGATTCTTCCAGTGGAATAAGGGTAAGGCCATTGTGGTTGGTTGGGTTCACCAATGTTTATAGGACAGGGAGAGTCCTGCATCATCAAAGGTGAGAAAATTGAGGGTGAAGAGAGCTTCCACCAGGGCCAAGTGGGGATCCTTGGGTGACATAGTGGACTTTTGTTTTATAAATAGTTCCTTTAGGGTCTGGTTAGTTATCTCCACTATGGCTTGTCCTTGTGGGTTGTAGGGGATCCCAAGGGAGTGTTTGATGCCCCAAGATTCCATGAAGGATGAAAATTGGGCAGATGTGTATGCAAGGCCATTGTCAGTTTTAATTGACTAGGGTATGCCCATGACCAACATGGTGGTTTTGTCACCTTAATGACATGGGATGCCTTCTCCCCCGAGAGAGCAATAGCAAAAGTAATCTTAGAGTAAGTGTCCACGATGACATGGACATATTTGAGGTTACCAAAGGAAGGTATGTGGGTAACATCCATCTGTCAGATAGAATTTGGGGTAAGGCCTCTAGGATTGACTCCTTGAGGGTGTAGGGGGCCCAAAGGGGTTAGGGAGGTGCATGCCTTACAGGTACAGGTTAAATGTTTGCATTAGCTAAGCAAGAGCTTGGGTATAGGGTCCGTAGGTTACTAGGGGATAGATGGAACCTTTGGTGTAAACGTCTAGTTTGTTCTAATGGTGGCAAGGATGAGACAGCAATAAATTTGTCTACCTGCAAATTCCCATCAGCAATAAAAGCCAGGCAGACCAGTGTATGAACAACATGATTAATAAACCAATGGTATGATTTGTTTTCCATATGTAGTTGTAAAGTGGAGATGACAATGTCTATGGGATGATGAGAGGGCCTGGGGTTGGCTAAGGGCAGTACCTTTGTCATCTGGACCATGTAACTGCTGTCAGAGAAGATGTTGATAGGCTATTGTTGACAGAGCTCTAAGACTCTGATGATGGCATATAGTTCCCCTAACTGGACTGTATGAGGGTTAGGGAACTTAAGGGCCTCATCCAGTCTATTGGCTCTCTTAATAATTAGTCCATAAGTATGTTTATTGGCATCTGTAAAGGCTGAGGCTGCTAAGGGTATATGCTGACCAGAAGGTCTGGAGAAATAGTTAGTCTTTATGGGCAAAGCCATTAGGAATTGAAGTAGTTTGTGAGTGGGGAGGTGGTTGTCTATCTCATTGAGGAATCCCATCATTAGGATGTGGAAAAGGGGTTCCTCCCTAAAATGGGGTTGAAGTTCTGACATGGGGATGGACAGAATTATTTTGGAGGGTTCCGTATTATAGATTCTGTTAGTGTAGGTACATGCCTTAATTGCTATGAGGAGCATTGCTTGTAGGTTGGTGGTGAGTTTATGTGACTATGAAGGGTATACCCAGTAAAGGGGCAATTGGTTTTGCCAGATGACTCCCAAAGGTGCCTCTGCTGCCCAAAGGCTCACATTTAGGATTGGAGCAGATGGGTCATATCTTGTGAGAGTCATTGAAAAGAAGTAGTGGGATTTTTTTTGCAACAAATTTTTGGAGTGGTCGTTTAGAGGAATTTTCTTTGAAGGGTTATCAGTAACTCTAAGGAGGTCACAAAGTGGTAGGAGTTCACTGGGAGGGATAGACAACAAAGGTTTGAGCCAGTTAATTTGGCCACAGAGTATTTGGAGATCATTGAGAGGATAATGGTCCTTTATTAGAAGGTGAGGGGTAAGTGCTTGTATAGTAGTAGAAAGTTTGTACCCTAAAAATCCAAAAGAGGGCATGGTTTGAATTTTTTCATTTGCTATGGTAAACCCCAGTTTCTTGAGGTACTCAATGAGTAATTTAAGAAGGTCCCAAAGGGCAGTTCTTGAGGTGTGTGCAATCAAAAGATCATCCATGTAATGATCAACAAGGCATTTAGATTGTATTCTCAATGTGGTGGAGGATACAAACATTTGGCAAACAGAAGGACTGTTTTTCATGCCCTGGGGGAGAACCTTCCATTGATATCTTTTACCTAGGATAGTATGGTTTGTCTCCCAGACAGCAAAGGCAAAATAGGGCCTGTCCTCTGCTGCTGAAGGGATACAGAAAAAGCAATCTTTAATATCTAAGATAACTGTATGGTGGTTAGTAGGGATGGCTCTGTGGTGAGGGAGGCCAGCCTGAAAGGAACCCATTTTTAATGACAAAGGTGGGGGAATTATGGGGGCTAATAGAAGGCTCAATATGGTGAAGAGCAAGATGTTCTTGAATAAGGTATTTGAGAATAGTAAATTAAGGTTCTAGTATAGGCCTCTGTTCGACTCAAATGGGTTCTGTGGTATCCCACTCGAGGCATATGCTAGTGGTAGGGGATCAGACAGTGGACCCTAGAATTGGGGGTGATGAGGAGTTGTGGGTGGTTTGGTGGGGTTGGGTCACCCTGAGAGGCCAATGGTATCATGGGTGATAACACCATATTAAAAGGCCTGGTCATCTGTTGTTATGACAACACCCATGTAGTAAGGAGGTCTCTGCCCCAGAGAGTATTGGGGACATTTGCCACCAAGGGGAGAAATTCCCCCATGTTGCCATCATAGTCTTCCCACGTAACTGGTCTTCTAACCTTCTAGTGGTCTGTGGTCCCCCAACATACTTAATATTGGGACCATCTTTATAGGCCCAATTGGGCATGTGGAGTGCATCATTGGCAGAGATAATAGTGGCATCCACACCTGTGTCTACTATGCCCTTGAATTCAACCCCATCCAAAAGGACCGAGATGCGGGGTGAATGGTTGTAAATGGGCAGGGTCCACCTAATGGGGGGGGGGGTTCCCTCTTACTTGCAGGACTGAGGGTTGCCCCTGGAGGAGTTTAAAGGTGTGGAATATCTGCAATCCTTGGCCCAATGATATCCCCTTTGAAATTTAGGGCAGGGGGTTTGGGGCCTTAAAATAGGCTTAGTTGTTTTGGGGAAGGTCCCCCAAAGGTGTCCTGGTTGACCACACAGCCCCAGCAGAGGGGTGGTTGATGGGTAGGCTTTGACCCATGGTCAGGGTTTGTATTGAGGTGGCCAAGGCCTTGAAGGGGCAGACATGGGATTGATATCTTTGGTAGCTATAACCCATTTATGGAGACCCTTATTGTGCACAGCAGCAATAGTGTTACACACTGCCATGGTTGGTCCCTCCCATGCCAGTTGTTTAACTAACGCATCCCTGGTGGGGCCAGGGAGAGTGCATTATTCCACAGACTCAGTCACATGAGAGAGGAAATCCATGAAGCCCTGGGATGTGCCCTGGACCAGGTTATGAAAATAGGTATCCAGCTTCTATGGGAGGCAGGCCTTAAGCCCTTGGAGGGACAAAGATTTTACTTGGTCAAAATAGGCATGTATGCCCACTGTGGCTTGTGTAAGGTCTGTATAAGGTCCTGTGCCAAGGAGCATGTCCAGGGTAATTGGAATCCCTAGCCCAAGATTTTAGTGGGCCTGGGATTCAGCCAGGTCATTATAGGCAGCTTTCCATTGGAGGAAATCAGGGGGGAGAAGGACCACCTTGAGGAGCGAGTACCAGTCATAGTAAGTCTGAAGGTGGATGGCCCATTGTAAAAGGACTTGTTCAAAGTAAGAGGTTGCCCATTATGGCATGGTGGTGTTGCGGGGGGGGGGGGGAGGCTAGGCTGTGACACTCCTGAATCAAGGAGAGTGAGAAAAGGATAACCCAGATCAAAAATGATAGCCCAAAGGCTAATCATGCAAAATACAACACCTATTGCCGGGGCCAGCTGAGACATACAGACAGAATGTTTAGGACCCAAGTGTCTTGTGCTTACTGGGGGACTTCTGTGGGTTGTTACTCCATGGCTTTGTTCCCACATAATGTCTCCAGGGAAGCTCAGCCAACAGCCTTGCCTGGGTTCCAAAATCCACTGGGTTAGACTCTTATGTGATTTTGCTGGGATGAACCAAGAGTGGAGGGGCCAGCACAGGCTTCGGGACTGTGTGCCTTCCTGCTGGGGAAAAGGACAAGTAAAAGAAAAGAGAGGAGGAAGGGGCTGTCCGCTCACCCTCAGGTAGCAGTTAGCACACAGAACAGAAAGGGGCCTACTCACTGACGATCAAGGTGGGGGCATCTCACCAATACCGAGGGGGCAGAGGGTTCATGTTCAGGTGCCAGATGTTGGAGTCCCTCCTAGGGCCAGCCCAGAAGGGGATGCAGGGTCTCTTCTGGGTAGGGACAGAGAGGAGCGGAGTCATGACACAGACACCAGGAGTTGGGTGGAAGCAGACAGATGGTGAGCTGCTGCAAACTCATTTATTCAGGGAAGTGCAGGGGTTTGTAAGGGTTTGGCTGGCCAGTCGTTGTATGGGGTGGTTCCCTTCTTGTGACCAATGGACAGCCTGTCTCTGGGCAGGGTGTTTCCCTTCTTGTGACCAATAACAGCCTATCTCCAGGCAGATCAGGTTGCTCTTGGACATGGGGCTGTAGCTGTTGTCCTTCCAGGCCTGTGCAGAATGCCACATTTGCAGAAGCCACTTCCTGGTTCATCCTAGCAGGCAGCCTGGCTAGGGCCCGACCTGTACCGTGCCATACATATCAGCAGGCAGCCTGGCTAGGGCCTGACCTGCATTGTGCCATACAAAGCCTGATCTTGTGGACCAGAAAATCTTGAGGAACATAGAATGAGCTATGGTTAGTAAGCAGAGCTGGGTTACAATACCCCAAGACTTGCCCCAAGTGACAGACCATCTTCCAAATGCTTCACTAGCTGGGGACCACAAATGAAGCTTAATTATAAACACATGAGGAATAGGAGACACTACACTCAAAGCACAACACCTGAGTAACACAGTGAAACACTGTTTCAAAATTTTAAGCGTGGGCTGGAGAGATGGCTCAGTAGGTAACGCATTTGCCTGCAAAACCTAATGACCCTAGTTTGATTCCCCAGTACCTGCATAAATCCAGATTCACAAAATGCAACATGCATCTGAAGTTTGTTTGCAGTGGTTAGAGGCCCTGATATGCTCATTCTTTCTCTTCTCCTCTCTATTTCTCTTTCTCCCATCCCTGGTATAGTGGCCCACCCCTTAAACCCAGCACTTGGGAAGTTGAAGTAGGAAGATTGTTATGAGTTTGACTCCAACTTGAAACTACATAGTGAATTCTGGGTCAGCCTGAGTGAGACCCTTCCTCACAAAACAAAAACTGTATACAGACATATATAACATTTTGCTGAATAAGCATTCATTTGAATTGCCTTGCTCCTCTAGTCAATCATGCTTCTGAATTGCTTAATGTAGGTCCCAGTGACCTAATTAATGTACATTTCTTCTACTTCTACTATTTATTTTGCTACTGCTTCTGGCTGTAGAGAGGATTGGTGGAGATGACTAATGTGGTGATGTGCTGAACCTGTTTTTAACTATCATGGTTTTGTGGATCTGCTTTTTTATTGGTCCTTTAAATTTCTTCTTTCATCTTTGCCTTTTCCTACTGGTATGCATCTGTGTTGTGTTCATTTATCTTCCTTCCAAATGTATGTTTCACTGTAGCCTCACAACCTGGATCTTACAGTGTAAATAAGGTGAGGTTGAGATGAGATCCTGAGGGATTAGGGTGATCCCTAAATCTAATGAGTGTGTCCCTCTAAAAGACAGAAAAAGGAGGTCCAGTAGCACAATTGGTTAGCTCAGGGTACTCAGACTTAAAAAGAATCATGGAGACATGGAGAAGAGGGTGATGTGGAGAGAGAGTGAAGATTAGACATTTTTAATCTACAAACTAACAAATAGCTGAAGCTGGAGGAGATGCATACTATGAATTCTCTTCAGAGCCTCCATGAGAAGGGCCTCTTCTCACTTTCAGAACTTTAAGGCACTTGCCTGCAAAGCCAAATTACCCTGGTTTGAATCCCCAGAACCCACGTAAGCCAAATGCATAAAATGGCACATGCATCTGGAGTTCGTTTGTAGTGGCTGGAGGTTCTGGCACACCTACTCTCTTACTCTTTATCTGCCTCTCTCTCTCTCAAATAAATAAATACATTAAAAAGTTTTTTTTTTAATTTCTATTTCTGTAAGCCATCCTGTTTGGGCAACCCTAGAAAACAGCTTCAGAGTCGCAGAACTGTGTCTAGGGTAGGAGAGGCCACTATAGTTACTTAAACCTAGCTGGTTCTTTTCCTTTTCCCAAGTCTGTTTCTGATACAAATAAGGCCAACTACATTTGAAACAAGCCAACATTCTTTTAAGAAGCCAACCTTTTTTAAAGCTATAGTGAAATCAATTATTGTACACTGCCTTATCGTATCTGTCTAACTCATAATTTTCACAAACTCAATACAGCAGGCATACTGAAGATTTCCTATTTCTTGTAAAATATATACAAAAGAATTAAAAACATAATTCAAGTCCGGATTCTAACATATGATTGTTCTCAAGGCATTTTTTTAAACAATAAAATTCTGCTGTGTCCAGGGTAGCTCCAGGAACCCTAATGTATTGGTAGGAAAAATTTTCTCTATGTAATTTCTGTTAAATTTCACTCTATCCTTTGGGTATCTCCATTCTGCTCATTAATGAGTCCTGGGGATATGAAACTAATGATGGGGCTGAACTGTCAGGTGGGAGAGAGGCACTGTGGAGTTTTTCTCCCTCTGTGATATTGCTACTTTCATCTTAACTCTCCTGTTTTGGGTCGTTGGTATATTAGCCCTGTATTTTCAAAAAAGTATTGGATAAAGCCTTTGTTAATTTATTTTCATTTCTTACTTAGGGTTAACTCATTCCCATGTTCATTTTTAGGTTTTAGGTTCTCACTCTCAGGTTTTTTGGCAGGTTATAATGAAATGCTATAAATTATGATGATTTGAGGTTTAAGGCCTTTTGGTGTAGATAATTAATATGAAAGATAGAAGAAAAGAAAGTCTATCATTTATTTTTATTGTTGTTAACACCCTATGAAGCATTTCTTGAGTAAATGTTAGGACAAAAGAGAAAAGGCAAAGTAATTTGCATATAACAGTCCATGTCTGAGCTTTTAGAAATAGCTGCACACCATTAGTTTTTAGAAATAGCTGCATACCATTAGTTTTTAGAAATAGCTGCACACCATTAGTTTTTGTTTCTTTCTTTTGTAGGCATGGCTTGCTGCCCTACTGTTAGGCTAGTCCTATAATTCACTGAAATGAATGGTTTTGCATTCTGTTTAACTTGGAGAAGGAAGAAAAACCAAATCAGATAGTGACTCACATTTTCACATCCTTGTGTTGTACTTGTTTGTTCATACATCATTTCTTTATTGGTCACTCTTAGAATCATAGACCCAAATGTAAATATTTCATATTTTTATTGATATATATTCATGGTTTATAACATTGAATTTCATAAAGATAATTTCTTTCAAGTATACCATGTATTCTGATAAGCATTCCAATCTTTCTCTTTCTCACCCTCCCCCTTCTCCTTTCCTCCCTTTTTCCTTCCCCAGCTTTGCTCCTGCTTCATGGGTCTGTGTAAAATCTAAGGTGCAAAGATGTAATGTCTGACTTTCTGAATTTTGGTTATTTCACTTGACATAATCTCCAGTTGCACCCATTTCCCAAAAAATGACATGATTTTGTTTTCTTCATGATTGAATAAAACTCCATTGTTTATATAGCGCATTTTCTTTTCTTTTTAAATTTAACCTTTTTATTAGAACATGCTAATTATACATAATAAGTTTCATTATGACATTTTTATCCATGTGTATTGTGTATTTTTTATCATATTCAGGCCAATACCTTAATGTATTCCCCTTCACTCCTACTGTTTCCTTTCCTCTATTTTTTATTTGAGAGAGCGCATGAGAGAGAAAGGGAGAGAGAGAGATAATGGGTGTGCCAGCAGTCTCTCAGGCACTGTGTATGAACTCCAGATGCATGTACTTGCATGTGGACAAGTGCAGCATTGGGTCCTTGTGTCACTTTTTGTGTCTGGCTAAACGTGGCACCTGGAGATTGGAACTGGCATTTTTAAGCTTGGCAGGCAGGTCCTTAATCATTAAGCCATCTCTCCAGCCCTCCTTTCCTCTTTTAAACTGGTCCCCCTTTTACTCTAGTGTCTAACCCTAACCTGACTAGTTTACATGGGAAAAAAAAATCCTCTTCCTTGATCAATGACCATTAGCCACCTCTAGATGCTCAGTGACTGTGAGTCTCTTTCCTACTTTTCTTGTCTCTATATGACATCAGGGCTACGGAAGGGTTTCCTGCCTCCTCTCCTCTCCATGGCAGGATGCTGACAGGCCCAGCTTTTGTACATATATTGCCCAGGTTACCACAGCTGTCAAGAATTCAAAAGTACAAAGGTGATTACATGGTCTCAAGATAGTACTCCACCTCACTCCTTCCTC
The DNA here is from genome assembly GCA_036365145.1 of Orientallactaga sibirica. Lineage (NCBI taxonomy): Eukaryota > Metazoa > Chordata > Mammalia > Rodentia > Dipodidae > Orientallactaga > Orientallactaga sibirica. Next base: position 3,983,934 of record JAEOAD010000020.1, read on the forward strand.
CTGCCCCTTTTCTGCTCCCTCTTCCATGATGCTCCCTGTACCTTGAAGGGGGTGATATAGATTTTCTGTTACATTTATCCATTTATGGATGATCACTCAAAAGTCCTGTATTCTTAGTATTTTGACCAGTTATGAGTCTCTAAAGTTACTTCTACCCACTGAAAAAAGGAGCTTCTCTGAGCAAAGCTGAATGTAGCATTAGTCTATGTGTATAAATATGATTACTTAGAAGGTAATTTGATGAACACATTGTGTCCATTTAGCCAAATAACAGCAGTCACTCCCCTACCATACTAGGGCCAATCTCCTCACCTACAGTGGTATTTTGAATGTATGTCTCCCATAAACTCATGTTTTATTAAAATTGAGTTTGCAGGGGCTAGAGAAATGGCTTAGCAGTTAAGGCGCATGCCTGCGAAGCCTAAGGACCCTGGTTCGATTCTCCAGTTCCCACGTAAGCCAGATGCACATGGTGGAACATTTGTCTGGAGTTCATTTGCAGTGGCTAGAGGCCCTGGCACACCCATTCTCACTCTCTCTCTCTCTCTCTCTCTCTCACTCACTTTTTCATTCTCTCTGTCTCTGATAGATAAATAAATAAATAAAAACTTTAAAAATGAGTTTTCAGCTTCAACCCCTAACAGGCTTACTTTTGCTACAGAAAAGCACGTCACTGAGAGCAGATCTGAATTCCAGCCTATAGGTAGACAGAGAGGTTCTGAGCTCTAGCTGTGCTTGCTTTTGGTGCTAGCTGTTTGCTGGTATCTCTATGCTTTGATTTATCAACGGGACCCAGCATCTTCTGCCATTGAATGGAACTTCCCCTGGATTGAAATAAATACCTTCTTTTCATAAACTGTGTCTGGTTTGGATGTTCATCCCAGCAAGGCGCAACTGCTTACAATACCAGCCATAAGATTTTGACCATGTTTACAGCACCAGACATGGATTCCATCCTGTGGAATGGACCTCAAACCCAATCAGAAATCTATTGGTTACCCTCATTACTAACTTGCTTCTATTTCACCAGTGAGCACATCTTGCCTGGTTGGTTGATAGTATAGCATGCAGGATACATAGATGAATAAGACTTTTGATGACAATTCTCCTGCACCAACATGCATACCTTCTGGAACCATGAAGGGCGAGCCAGATAAGGAAGCTTTCATCTCAGTTTCAGCTTGATTTCTCTATTCCATGCAACCAAAGCAGGTGGTGCCTTCAGCAATAAGAATTTACTATCGAGTTCTTGTGGGCAACTTACAGACCTGGCAATAGCCTGTATTGTGTTTGTGGGGGAGGGATTGGGCCCTCTGATACCAACCATTCATAGGGAGGTAGTATATCTTTGTCACCAGGATTTTCATTTCATAACCTATATCTTTTGGAAGAAGCTTTATCCATCCATATAGGGTATTTCTGTTTAAGCTCTTGTTTTTAAAATTTGTTCCTTTCCTGTGCAATATTAAAATGTGCTCCCTACTTCTTTCTTACATATGTGGTCTTAAAGTGTACTTCCTACTTGTTCCTACTTGTTCAGAGATTTGGGACTCATTGAGGTCTTTGATCCATTTGGAGTTGAGTTTGGTTTCATCCAGCTTGTTTGAAATTTTCCAGTAGCATTTGTTGAATATGTTTTCTTTTTGTTGTATATTTTTGGCATATTGTCAAAAATCAGTTGGCAACAGTTACATGGACTGATTTTGGTATCATCCAGTGTATGGCACAATTCAGGTCAGGCCCTAGTCAGGCCGCCTGCTAGGAGGAACCAGGAAGTGGCTTCTGTGGATGTCGCATTTTCCACAGGACTGGTGTGACAACAGCTACAGCCTGTGAGCAACCTGCTGCGAGATGATCTGCCTGGAGACAGGCTGTCATTGGTCACAAGAAGGGAACCACCCCATACAATGATTGGCCAGCAAAACCCTTAAAGCCCCTACACTTCCTTGAATAAATGAGTCTGTGGCAGCTTGCCCTCTGCCTGCTTTCACCCAACTCCTAGTGTCTATGTCTTGACTCCATGCCTCTCACCCCCTGCCTGGCGGAGACCCTGCCTCCCCTCCTGGGCTGTCCCTAGGAGGGATTCCAATATCTGGCTCCTGAAAAGGGACCCTCTGCCCCTTGGTATTGGCAAGATGCCCCCACCTTGATCATCAGTGAGTAGGCCCCTTTCTGTTCTGTGTGCTGACAGCTGCACAAGGGTGAGCAAAAAACTTTTCCTTTTGTTTGTCCTTTTCCCCACAGGAAGACACACATCAATACACAGTCCCGAAGCCTGTGCCAGCCTCTCCATCTCAGTTCATCCCGGCGAAATCACATAAGGGTCTAACCCACCTGATTTCAGAACCAAGGCGAGGCCATTGGCTGAGCTTCCCCAGAGACACCATGTGGGTATATGGCCATGGAGTTATGATCCATGGAAGTCCCCCACTAAGCATAAGACACTTGGGTCCTAAACATTCTGTCCGTGTGTCTCAGCTGTCCCTGGCAATAGGTGTTGTGGTTTGCATGATTATCCTTTGGGCTATCATATTTTATCTGGGTTATCATTTTCTCAGTTTCCTTGATTCATAAGTGTCACAGCCTAGCCCCCCCTTCAAAAACCACCACACTGTAATGGGCAATATCCCTCCCCATCAGAAGACATGGAAATTGTAGGTTCTGAAGGCCCTCCTCCTGCAATGTGGCTTAAAAGTGAAACAAAAGGACCTCCATGGCTTTTGGGACAAAACTTGTTTTAGCCCCATGGATTAGTCCCAAGAACATCTGGGACACTTCCATTTGGTCCCAGGTTCTCTTTGTCATGAGGAAACATGAGGTTCATGATGGACACACACACCCTGCCCCATTCTTTCCTATCCTCCTTGCCATAATTGCAAGCCTTAAAGGCTCCTCTGTGGAGGAAGTCATTTCTGCCCATAATGAAAGATGTAAGGAGGAACTGAAACTGGCTCTTCAAACCTCATCCCTCCCAGCCCCGTTTTGCCATAACTCTGATGAAGAGGAAGACCAACCCTTTAATGATAAAAGACCACCACCCCAACCACCCCTGTGGCAGCCTTGCTCACACCTGCCTTCAATGATAAAAAACTAACCACTCCCTCCCCCTCTTTACTCTTGGAAGGACCTCTGCCCGCTCTGTGTTGGATACACCCAGGCAGCTACCAGTTCACTGACATGCCCCATTGCCCCATCCTTCATTGCCTTCCCTGTTAACTAGGGCTGGATGCAACAGCCAGGCCCTGGAACCCCCCCCCCCCATATGGCTCTAATCTGCAAGGGGCCCAGGAATCTGGTGTTCACTCCCCTACTTTGAACAAGTTATTTTACAATGGGCCATCCACCTTCAGACTTACTATGACTGGTACTCACTCCTCAAGGCAGTCCTTCTCCTACCTGAATTCCTCCAATGGAAATCTGCCTATTTGCATTGATTTGATACCACGAAGGGCACTCACTGCTACTATTTGTGGTGTTAAGGGTGAGCTCACATCAGTCACCCAACAACCTGATTGTGTTAACCCCCCCCCTATTATTTTGTCTTGGTCCCAACACTCAATGCCTCCACCTTTTTACTCTCTTCCAGGGACTTTCTTAACTGCTCCCTCCTTAGTTGTAGACTGAGCCCTTGTATGACTATTCATACTGACCTCCATGTTATTGTTAGACAGGCACCAATTGGCTGTGCAGCAGTTTCTCCTGATGATAACTTTACATTTTTTTCTTCAACCCTTTCTTCCTTCTTATCCTGGCAGGAATCCTAATTATTCTCACCATCATGCTGATCCTTTTCAGATGTCTCAGAGCTTTTCTTTGGCACATCACCACCATCCAAACAAACCAGGTTCTACTACAGGGAGCCATTTATCAATCACAAGGGGCAACTGCTCGTGAACCACCATATGATATCTTATCCACCATTTCTTATTTGTAAACCTGTCCTACCCCAGTCTTTCTCAGGTTCTATAGTTGATTCTCACCGGGACCATTTGCACACCACAAAGGCACTCCCACATGGCCCTTCCATGCCTCCTAGGTGACAGCTTATAACCCTTTGGGCCTTCTTACCAGGATGGTGGGAAGTCAGTGATGGGTAAGACCCCATGAAATGGGGCAATCTAAGAAAGGCACTGCTGCATAAGGTGATCCCTTGGGGCCTGGGGTCAACAATGGCTTGGCAAAGGACCATGCCTCCCAGGGTCTCCAATAATAAAAACAAAAAGGAGGATATGTATGGCACAATGCATGTCAGACCCTAGCCAGGCTGCCTGCTAGTATGTATGGCATGGTTCAGGTCAGGCCCTAGCCAGGCTGACTGCTAGGAGGAACCAGGAAGTAGCTTCTGTGGATGTGGCATTCCTCACAGGCCTGGCATGACAACAGCTACAGCCCCATGCCCATGAGCAACCTGCTGTGAGATGATCTGCTTGGAGACAGGATGTCATTGGTCACAAGAAGGGAACCACCCTGCCCGGAGACAGGCTGTCATTGATCACAAGAAGGGAACCATCCCATACAATAATTGGCCAGCCAAACCCTTAAAACCCCTACATTTCCTTGAATAAATGAGTCTGCAGCAGCTTGCACTCTGCCTGCTTTCACCTGACTCCTGGTATCTGTGTCTTGACTCAGCACCTCTCACCCCCTGCCTGGCAGAGACTCTGTATCCCCTCCTGGGCTGGCCCTAGGAGGGACTCCAACAATCCAGCTTGATTAAAATTTTCCAAAATCATTTGTTGAATATACTTTTGTTCATCTATATTTTTGGTCTATTGTCACATGGCTATAAATTGCATGGACTTTTAACTGAGTCCTCTATTCTATCCATTTATCTACTTGCTTTATGTGTAAGTACCATGGTGCTTTTATTACTGTGGCTCTATAGTATAATTTGAAATCAGGTATGATGATTCTTTCAGCATTATTCTTTTTAGTCAAGATTGTTTTGACTATCTGGAATCTCTTATGCTTCCAGACAAACTTTAAGATTTTCTGCCCAGTTCTATAAAGAATGACTCTGGGGCTGGGGAAATGGCTTATCAGGACCCATGTAAGCCAGATGCACAAAGGTCCACAGGCATGTGGAGTTCGTTTGTAGTGGTTGGAGGCCCTGATGTGCCCATTCTCTCTATCTGCCTCTCTCTCTCTCTCTCTCAAATAAATAAATAAAATATTCCAAAAAAGAATGACTCTGGAATTTTGATTGGGATTGCATTGAACCTGTAGATTGCTTTAGTAACACAGCAATTTCCTCAACATTAATTATTCCAATCCATGAGTATGGGAGAGCTTAACATCTTCTAATGTCTTCTATTTCTTTCTTTAGTGATTCAAACATTTATATTGTATTAGTCTTTCACTTTCTTGGTTAGGTTTATTCCAAGGTATTTTTTAGGCTACTGTTAATAAATTGTTTTCCTTAGTATATTTTTATATTTTATATTTTCAAGCAAAGCAGAATGAGAAAGAGAGGGGAAGGGAGAAGGAGAGTGAGAGAAGAAAAGAGAGAGAGGGGAGAGAGAGAATGGGCATACCAGGGACTCTTGCCACAGCAAATAAACTCCAGATGCATGTGCCACTTTGTGCATCTAGATTGAATCCAGGCTGTCAAACTTTCAGAGCAAAGTTGTAACTCTTTCTCCTTTGGTTAATGTGATGAAAGGCTTGTCTATTTTTTTTCAAATAATCAACTTCAGTTGTATTATTTGTTTTTATTATTATTAATGAAATGCTAATTTCTGTGTTGTGATAGTTAAGTTCTGTTGGCAACTTGATCAGATTATGTCTCAACAAACACTCCTTGGACAGTTTCTTTCAGTTTGTTTCCAGGAAGAATTAACTAGAAGGAAGTTCTTCCTCAAGACTTGATGGCCCTTTAAGTAGTGGGTTATACGTAAAGAAGCTACAAGAGAAAACAATTCTTTTTTCAACTGGTTGCCTGCCCATTCTACTAACTGGTTGAGTGCATTTTTTTTTTTCCTGGCTGCCCTCCCTATTCACTCCATTGTGCATTTATACTGCTTTGACAGCATTGTAACCAAGTTTTTAGCCTTTCAATGTGAATTTAATACTCTTGCTCTCCAGAAATCCTCTCCCCAACCTTCAGTGCTGGATTTGACTGCTGAGATATCAAGCCTCTTGGACTGAACAGCTATTGGGTTTCTCAATCCTGAAGATAGCTATTGTTGGACTTCCCAGCTGATATCCTATAAGCAAATCCAATAAATCCCATTTAGAGTGCAGATTTATTCTACTGGTTCTGTTCCTATAGAGAATCGTTACTAATTTAATTGCACTGATCTCAATTATATCTTTCAATTTACTTATTTGGGGCTTAGTTTGTTTGTTGTTTTTCTAAGGCTTTAAGGTACATGATTAAGTTATTTATTTGAGTTCTCTCTGACAACTTTTTTGCATGTGCAGGTATGTTGTCATGTACATGTATGTGTTCATGTCTCTGGGCACAAATGTGTGTACAAGTATATATGCACATGTGTGTCCATGTATCTTTGGAAGCCACATATTGACATCAGGTATCTTCCTCAATAGATTTATACTTTATTTATTGAAACAGTGTCTCTTACTTAAACCCAGAACTTGCTGGTGTGGCTATTCTGCCTCACCAGCTTGTCCTAAGCCTTGTTTCAACCTTCTGAGCACTGGGATTCTACCAGTGGGATGCCATGCATTGCTAGCATTTATGTGGGTGCAGGAGCTCTAAACTCAGGTCCTCATGTTTCCATGGCAACTGAATCATTGTCCTGGCCCTTCTCTCTAGTTTTTCATTTCAAGGTCTTAGAGCTATAAACATCCCTCATACTGACCTCATTGCATCACATAGGTTTTGGTATGTCCTGTGTTTTCATTTTCATTCAATTCTATGAATTTTTAAGTTTCATCCTTGATTTTTTCAATGACCCATTTATCCTTCAACAATATGTTGTTTGATATCTATGATATCCAGCTTTATTCAATTGTGGACAGATAAAAGAGAAGATTTATTTCAATTTTTCTGTCTGCTGAGACTTGCTTTATGTCTGAATATGTGGCTTATTTTAGAGAAAGTTCAATTGCTTGTTGAGAAGATTGTTTACATTATAGTGTCTGGGAAGAATGTTCTGTAGATATTTGTTAAGTCTATTTGATTGATGATATGACTTAATTCCAGTGTTTCTCTGTTTTTTTTTTTTTTTTGTCTGTATAACTTGTCTATTGATGAGAGTGGTGTCACCCACTATTCTTGTGTTTAGGTTAATCTGTAACTTGATATGTAATAGTATTTGCTTTATAAAGTCAGGTGCACCCACGTTCAGTGCATATTATGTTCAGAATTGTAATGTACTCTTGTGGATTTTCCCTTAATCAATATCAAATGGCCTTCTTTATTTCTTTTAACTAGTTTTAATTTGAAGTACATTTTGTCAGATGTTAGAATAGTGACACACATTTGTTTCATATCTTGATATTTTCTTGTTTCCTGATTCCATTTTCTTGGAATATATTTTTATGTCTTTGATGGTGTGGTATATTTCTAGGAGGTAGCACTAAGATGGATCATCTTTATAAATTCAATCTGATGTTCTATGTCTTTAAAAATTTTTTTTGAGGTAAGGACTCACTCTGGCCCAGGCTGACCCAAAATTTTCTATGTACTCTCAGGGTGGCCTGCAACTCACAGCGATCCTCCTACCTCTGCCTTCTGAGTGCTGGGATTAAAGGTGTACACCTACACCACCATGCCCAGTGAGGTCTATGTCTTTTGATTGCATAATTGAGATCATTAATATATATTCATAGTTAATATGAAAGGTATATTGCCGGGTGTGGTGGCGCATGCCTTTAATCCCACCATTTGGGAGGCAGAGGTAGGAGTATTGCCATGATTTTGAGGCCACCTTGAGACTACATAGTTAGTTCCAGGTCAACCTGGGCCAGAATGAGACCCTACCTTGAAAAAAATAAATAAAAATAAATAAATAAAAGGTATATATTAATTCCTAACATTTGGTTGATTTTGTATTGTTTCATGTGTTCCAAGTCTTTATTTGCTTATAACTACCATTTATTTTTATTTTGCATCTTCTGTGTGTTCATCCTTTTCTTCAGTCAAAGTATTTCTTCCTATACCCTCTGTAGAGTTGGCTAAGCAGTCATAAATTCTTTTTTGCCACTTTATTTATTTATTTATTTATTTATTTATTTATTTATTTATTTATTATGTAGATAGTGTGTACACAGTCATGCTGTTACCATCCTAAGCCTCCTCCTTGTCCTCCCGCCTAGGAAGGGAAACTCTTTGTTGTGGAATGTGGGGGTACCAATCATTTATGTGGAAGAAGCAACAATGTCTCTGTGCATAATGTCCCAAACTGTGGCTCTAACAATCTTTTCACCCCCTCTTCCATGAATTTCCCTGAGCCATGTTGGGATCTTTTTAGGTCTACTTCAATGATGAGGCTTAGGGAGCCTCTGAATCCCTGGATATCTGGTTTAGTAGGAGTTGAGTGTTCTCTATGTCTATTTTTTTCACCCTTGTGTTGGTACCATGTTCACCAAGAATGCAGCATTCTTGCTCATTTGTCCATTGCTCTATTGTTTCAGCTGGGACCCTGGTGAATTGCAATGGGCTGATTATCACCTCAGGTTCTGCATCCATCTGAAAAACAGAAGCAAATTCTCCAATGGAGAGAGGTCAGCACCAGATAAATGGGATAACCATTATTGTTTTAGAGATAATTTCATAGGTATAGGCCCTCTTGTAGCCCATGATTGGTGGGAGGCTGATATTGGAGAGCAGACTCATTTTTTGGATACGGTTCTGACTTGTTTCCCAGTTCCAGCTATGGGTTCCATTCCACTGAGGGGATCTTTTAAGCAAATCAAGAGCAGTTGGTTCTCATCATGGCTTTATGGCACCATTGCCCTTGTGTGAACATCACATCAGGTTGTTTGCTGCCAAGAAGCTTAGATCATGCATTGCTTGGACAGATTTTGGTCACTTTCCCCAAATCGTTCATGTAGCACCTTCTGGCAACAGACAAGGTAACTGTCTGGGGACTGTTTCTCTTCCATATTCCTGCCAGGTCACTCCATGTTCCATACCAACAGCATGTGGTATCTTTGGCAGTAGGGCATTACCATTAACCTTTGGTTGGTCAAGTACTCTGACAGAAATCTGTCTTCTTTTGGGAAACCTCGTAGGTCTCTCTGATCAACAGCTCATTGTGGATGTTAACCACATGCTGGAACTGGGAGTTACAGGCTAGCACCAAGGGAAAAGAAGGAAGAAAAAGATAGATAATATAGAAGAGAATGAGAGAAGAGAGAGAGAGAGAAGCAGGAGAAGCTTAAGCTTAATCTTCATCATACCCTCTCCAGGGCCCTGTGAATCAAGTGTTCCCTCTGAGGACCTTTTAGTCTGTCTTTCAGGATATAGGATGTTATGGTGCCATTTCCATTTAGGTCCAGTTTTGTGTCCCCCCACCCCACCCTCCCTATTGTCGAGTCCTCGAGATGCTTATTAGATATGCCAACATCTCAGGCAGATTCAGGCTAGGAGCCACAGATGAGTGAGACCATGTGATGATTATCTTTCTGTGATTGGGAGAGTTTGCTGAGAATGACCAGTTCCAGTTTTGACCATTTTTCTTCAAATTTCATTTTGTCATTTTTTCCTTACTGCTCCGTAGAATTCCATTGTGTAGATATACCATATCTTACTTATCCATTCATGTAATGGTGAACATCTAGGTTGATTCCAGTTCTTAGCTATTATCAATTGAGCAGCTATAAATGTGTTTGAGCAAATATTTCTGAACTGAGGCATGGAGCTTTTAGGGTAAATGCCCCATAAGGGAATAACAGAATCTGTCGGTAACTCTATAGTCAACCTTTTTAGGAGTCTCCATATTGCTTTCTATAGTGGTTGTACCAACAATGAATGAGGGTTCCTATTTCTCCACAACCTCACCAGCATTTACTTTCATAAGATTTTTTAATGTGTGCCATCCTTAGTGGAGAAAGGTCAAATCTCATAGTTGTTTTAATTTGCATTTCTCTGATGGTTAGGGATGTTGAACATTTTCTTAAGTGTGTGTTTGACATTTGTATTTCTCCCTCTGGGAACTCCCTGTACAGTTATGTACCCCATTTTGTGAGTGGGTTGTTTAACTTATTATTGCTTAGATTTTTTTTAATTATTATTTTTTATTGACTTTTAATCTTACATACCAAAAAAACCCCACCTGATATTTCCCTCCCCTCCCCCATTCCACTTTAGAACTCCAGTCTCCATAATATCCCCTCCCTCTCTCCATTAGTCGCTCTTTTAATTTGATGACATCATCTTTTTAGTCTATTTTGAGGGTCTTGCAAAGGTATGCTAGGCACTGCAAGATCATGGATATCAAGGCCAATTTCTGTCTGGGCAGTTGCATTGTAAGAGGTCATATCCTTCCTTTGGGGCCATTCTATCTGCCCCCTCTTCTGCAATGGTCCCTGAGTGATTGGAGGGTGTGACAGAGGTGTTTCAGTGCTAGGCACTCCTCCATCCCTTCTTCTCAGCACTATGTTGCCTTTTGGGTGATCCCAGTGGTCATCACCATCTGAAGAGAAGCTTCTCTAGCCAGAAGTGAGAGTAGCATTAATATGTGAACATGAACATTTAGTGTAGTGTCCCCAGGGCAGCTTGGTGGGAATAATATATACATTTAGTCAGACATGAGCAGGCTTATACCCCCAAGGCTCATGACCTCACCTACCATAGACTTTTACTTAGGTTTTTCAGTACCAGGTATATATTCCCTCATGTAGAGAGGGCCTTCAGTCCAATTATGGAGCAGTTGGTTACCCCAAGAGTAGACATGCCACTATTGCACCCGTTCAGTCATTGGGCCTGTCTGGCCAAGCTTGAATATTCAGCATCCACTGTTTTCACTGTTGATGGCTTCTGTCTCCCAATAGCTGCGTACAGTGCAGCTTTTTCCAGCTTTCATTTGGCTGGTCTACAGGGAGAAGGTTTTCTGCTCTACACCAGTTCGCTTTCTCAGTGACCTTGCCTCTCAGGCATGAGATGTCTTCAGCAATAGGGTCTTACTATCTGTTTCTCTAGGTAAACCAAGGGCTTTGGCAAAAGCCTTTAATGTTTTGGAGGCTACTGGGACCTCCTTTGGCCAACAACTCACTGGAAGGTATTCCATCCCAGGTACTGAAAATTTTCTAGTAACAGTCTACATCTTCTAGATGTGCCCTTATTCAAAAAAGTAATTTTACATATGTCTTATTCATAATATCTTGAGTTTAGATTGACCCTCCCCCTGCCCTTTTTGTATGCATTCTCTTCCCATGGCCTCACTTAGGCCATTACCCTCCCTGTAATCAGTTCTTCTACTTACATATGTGCATTACCATACACTTAAGTACTTAGATATTTGTGTTCTTTGTAAATTATAGAAATTAGGCCTCTGTCAGATGTATAGCCTGAATTTTTTTTTCTCCCATTCTGTGGTTGAGTGATTGTTTAATTTCCTGAGCTACAGGGGTTTTGTTCAGGAAGTCTTTTCCCACTCCTATATCATGGAAAGTTCCTCCTGTTTTTATCTTCCAGTAGAACCAGAGTTTCTGGTCTTATATTGAGGTCTTTGATCTATTTGGGTTTTGTTTTTGTGCATCATGAGATGTGTGGATCAAGTTTCATTTTCCTGCATATAGTTATCCAGTTTGCCCAGCACCATTTGATTCTGACTTGTTTCTGAGTTCCACATATGGTTTCCTTTCCACTGAGCAGATCTGTTAGCTAATACAAGAGCATTTTGTTACCTGCTATGGCTGTGTGCCACTATTGCACTTGTCTGAGCAACATATCAGGTTGTTTGCTTCTGAACTACTGAGACTTTCAGTTGCTTAGACAGATGGTGGTCACTTTCCCCCAGTAGCTCATGTAGCACCTTCTGGCACTAGATGGGCTAATTTTCTGGGGACTGGCTCTCCTCTGGATTCCAACCAGGTCTCTCCATGGTCCATGCCAACAGCTTATGGTGTCTTCAGCAGTAGGGTTTTACCTTACCCCAAGCCCTACCCTCCATATTGTCCAAGCCTCGAAATGCTATTCAGGTATGTCAGCACATTGGGCTGATCCAGGTTAGGAACTGCAGATGTGTGAGACCATGCAATGGTTGTCTTTCTGTGATTGTGTGACTTCATTTAGAACTACCTGTTCCAAGTTCCACCATTTTTTTTCTATAAATTTAAATGTGTCATTTTTGTTAAACTGCTGAGTAGAATTCCATAGTGTAGATATACCACATCTTGGTTATCCATTATCCCATGATGGGCACCTGGGTCGATTCCAGTTTTTAGCTATTATGACTTGAGCAGCTAAAAGCATGGTTGAATAAGTATCTCTGAACTCAGACGTGGAGCTTGTAGGGTAAATGCCCAGTAAGGGAATCATAGGGTCTGTTGATAACTCTATATTTATCCTTTTCTGGAGTCTCCATATTGATTTCCCCACCAACAGTGAATAAGGGTGCCTATTCACCCACAGCCTCACCAACATTTGTTTTCACTTGATTTTTTAATGTTTGCTATCCTTATTGGGGTAAGGTGGAATCTCATAGTTGTTTTAATTTGCATTTCCCTAATGGTTAAAGATGTTGAACATTTTCTTATGTGTGTGTTAGCCATTTGTAATTCTTTCCCTGAGAACTCCTTATTTAGTTCTTTGCCTCACTTTTGGAGTGGGTTGTTTGATATTTTATTCTTTGTTTTTTGAGTTCTTTGTAGAGTCTAGATATTAGGCTTCTGTCAGTGGTATATCTGGCAAAGATTTTTTTCCATTCAGTGGGTAATCTATTGGCTCTGCTTATGGTATGTTTGTCTGTGCAAAAGCTTTTTAGCTTCACAAGATGCCATTGGTTGAGTGCTTGTTTAATTTCCTTGGTTACTGGGGTTTTCTTCAGGAAGTCTTTTCCCAGTACTATATCATGGAGAGTGCCTCCTATTTTTTCTTCCAGTAGTTGAAGAGTTTCAGGTCTTATATTGAGGTCTTTAATCCATTTGGACTTGATTTTTGTGTATGGCAAAATAAGTGGGTCTAATTTCATTTTTCTACATATGGTCATCCAATTTGTCCAGCACCATTTGATCAAGATGCTGTCTTTTGTCCAGTCTACATTATTGGCACATTTGTCAGCTGTACTTGCTTGCCTTAAGGTCCAGGCCTTCAATTCTGTTCCATTGGTCTATGTTTCTGTTTTTATTCCAGTAACATGCTGTTTTTGTCACAATCATTGTGTAATATAGCTTTAGATCAGGTATGGTGATACCACCAATTTGTATTTTTTTTTTTTTTTTTGCTGAGGATATGTTTGGATAACAAAGGCATTCTTCAATTCTATATGAATTTTGAGATCATTGTATTAATTTCTGTGAAGAATGATGCTCGTATTTTCATTGGTATTGCATTGAATTTGTATATTGCATTTGGTAGAATTTCCATTTTCACAATATTTATTCTACTTATTCAGGAGCATGGGAGGTCTTTCCATCTTCTCAATAACCTCCTCTTTTTCTTTCTTGAGTGTTTTTATGTTTTCATTATATAGGTCTTTCACATCCTTGGTTAGTGTTATACCAAGGTATTTGATTTTTTTGTTGCTATTGAAAATTGGACAGCTCCATTGATTTCTTTCTCTGTATATTTGTCCTTTGCATAAAGAAAATCTACGGGTTTTTGTACATTGATTTTGTATCCTGCCACTTTGCTGAAGTAATTTATCACCTTTATAAATTTTCAAATGGACATTTTCAGGTCACTTAGCAAATAGAGCTAACTTGACTTCTTCCTTTCCAGTTTGAATCCCTTTTATTTCTTTCTCCTGTCTTGTTTCTTGGGCTAGTAATTCTAGCACTATGTTGAAGAGCAGTGGTGAGAGTGGGCAACCCTGTCTTGTTCCCAATCACAGTGGGAACTTCTTGAGGTTTCCCCCATTAAGTATTATTTGGGCTTTAGGGGCTTTATATATAGCCTTTAATTTGTTGAGATATAAACCTTCTATACCTATTCTTTCCAGCATTTTGATCATGTTTCTTATGGTTCAGTTTATTTATGTGGTGTATTACATTGACCAATTTCCATGTCTTAAACCATTCCCATATCCTGGCATGAAGCTTACATGATCAAGGTGGACATTTTTTTTGATGTGCTGTGGAATTCATTTTGCAAGGATTTTGTTCAGGATCTTTGCATCTAAGTCTATTGGGGATATAGGCCTATAATTTTCTTTCCTTGTTGTATCTCTGTCTGGTTTTGGTATTAGAGTAATACTAGCTTCATAAAAGATGTTGGGGAGGATTCCCTGGTCTCCAATTATGTGGAACAATTTGAGAAATATTGGTTTCAGTTCTTCTATGATGGTTGGGATAGAATTCAGCTGTGAAGCCATCCAGTCCTGGACTTTTCTTTTTTGGAGGAGGTTTTTGATCACCTTTTCAATCTCCATGGATGTCATAGGTTTGTTTAGGAGATTAATCTGCTCTTAGTTTAGTTTTGGTAGGTGGTATGTATCTAGGAATTCATCCATTTTTTTCAGATTATTTAATTTTGTGAAGTAGAGGTTTTGGAAGTGTGCCCTGATGATTCTTCCAGTTTCACTGATGTCTGCTGTGATCTCTCATTTTCATTTCTGATTTTGTTAATTTGAGATGTCTCTTTTTTTGCTTGATCAATTTTTCCAGGGGTTTATTTTTTTTCAAAGAACCAGCTCTTTGTTTGATTGATTTTTAAAAATGTTTTCTTAGTTTCCAATTCATTAATTTCTGCTCTAATCTTGATTTTTTTTACATCTGGAGTTCTTTGGACTTGATTCTTCTCATTTTTCCAGTGCCAGTAAGGTTATTTATTATTTTATATATTATATTATTATTTTATATTATTTATACATTATTATATTAAAATTTTATTATTGTATTATTTATTATTATATTTATTATTTCCAGGTGGACAGTCAGGTTAGGATCTCTCTGTCTTTGTAATGAAAGCATTTGGGGCTATGAATATTCCCCTTATGATTACATTCTTTGTGTCCCATAAGTTTTGGTATGTTATGTTTTCATTATCATTTGATTCTAGGAATTTCACAATTTATTTTTTGATTTCTTCAATGACCCATTCATTATTTAAAAGTGTGTTATTTAGTCTCCAGTAGCTGGTGGAGTTCTTGATGTGTCTCTTGTTAATTTCTAGCTTTAAAGCATTGTGATCTGACATGATGCAGGAAGTTACTTCAATTTTCTTGACTTTATGAAGGCATACTTTATTTCCTAATATATGGTCAATTTTGGAGAAGGTTTCATGGGCTGCTGAGAATGTGTATTCTATAGAGTTGGGGTGGAAAGTTCTGTAGATATCTGTTAGGTCTAGTTGATCTATGGTGTTGTAGAGCTATATTATTTCCCTGTTGATTTTCTGCTTATATGGTCTGTCTATTGATGATAGTGGAGTATGGAAGTCTCTGACTGTGGTGGTGTTGGTGTTTATTTCTGTTTTACTGTCGAGTAGATTTTGTTTTATAAACTGTTTTGTCCCTGTGTTTGGTGCATATATATTTATGATTGTGATGTGCTCATGTTGCAACATTCCCTTGATGAGTAAGAAGTGACCTTCTTTGTCCTTTTTTGATTACTTTTGGTTTGAAGTCTATTTTATCAGATATTAATATAACAACACCCACTTGTTTTTTATTCCCATATTCTTGGAATATCACTTTCCAACCTTTCACCCTGAGGAGGTGTCTATGTTTAGTGGTGAGGTGGGTTTCTTGAATATAGCAGATAGAAGAGTCTAGTTTTTTTTTGATCCATACTGATAACCTCTGCCTTTTGATGGGTGAGTTAAGACCATTAATATTTAAGGTTATTACTGTGAGGTTTGAATTAATCCCTGCCATGATGAGGTGTTTTATGGGGTTTGGTGCTTTCTTGTGTTATGTACTGTTTTGAGCCCAGTTTATTTTGGTTATTGTGATCTTCTTGTTGGCTCTTGAGACTGGTTGTTTGACTGTTCTGTGTGGAGAGTATTTCCTCAAGTATTCTATATTGGTTTGGCTTTGTGTTCATATAATCATAGAGTTGACTTTTTTTCATGAAAAGTTTTTCTTTCACCATCTATTATAAAGGACACTTTTGCTGGGTAAAGTAGCTTGGTTGGAAGCCATAGTTTTTCAGACTTTGAATCATTCCATTCTAGTCCCTTATGGCTTTCACAGATTCCATTGAGAAATTTGATGCAATTCTGATGGAATTGCCTTTGTATGTTGTGAATTGCTTCTCTCTTGTTTCCTTTAACATTCTTTGTTTTTGCTGTTAAGAGTTTTAACTATGATGTGTCTTGGAGAGTTTCTTCTGTCCTGTCTGTTTGGTGTTCTGTGGGCTTCTTATATCTGGATGGGCCTCTCTTTTGTGAGATTTTGAAATTTTTCTTCAATAATTTTGTTGAATATGTTCTCTATGCCTCTGGCCTGAATTTCTTCTCCTTCTGGTATACTCATGATCTGGATGTTTGGTCGTTTTATAGTGTTCCAATAGTGTCTCACAGTTCCCTTGTATTCTATTCACTTGATGTTTTGAAATTTTTGCCTCCCAATCAATTTCTTCTGTCCTGTCTTTCAGTTCAGAGGTTCTGTATTCCACATTAGTAATTCTGTTGATGAGGGGTTCTAGAGAGTTTTCTTTTACAATTTCTATTTGATTTTTGTTTTTTTCACCAAGTCAATCTGTTTTTTGAGGTATGATTTCAATGCAAGTTCTGATTTTCTTGATGCTTCCTGTAGCTCATTCTTGCATTTTATCAAGTCTTCATTAAGCTTAATCAACTGTTTGTTGAGTTCCTCCATTTCTTGACTTAACCTTCAATTTATTCATATTTCTTTGGTGGGTTGAATCCTTTTCTTTAATCATGTTAAGCCTACTGTCACAAGCTGAATGCTCTAGGAGATGATTTGTTCAATTTTGTTCATATGGTTGTTGGTTCTTTGATTGTCTGCTTCCAATTCAGTGATTTTTATTGATCACAGTCTGGTTGTTGCGTTTTCATTTTTGGTATGAATTTCTGTTGATTTCTCTATGATTTCATTAGAGGTTTCCTTTGTAGGACTAGGCATCCTTGGTGGAGATCTCTGTTTTCTGACTTTCATTGGATTTTTTGCATTGTTATCTACTAATTTTAGGAAGATTCTTTATTGAGAAGGAAGCAAGTTTTGGTCCGTTGGCCCCTGAATGTTGGCTTCAGTTGAGCAGGTATGTTGGTACCCAGTGGCCAGTCAGGATACCAGAGCATAAGGCCTGATTCCACAGCTCACACAGGACTTTCCAAAGCAAGGCACAATGGGCTCTACCAGGACCAGAGGACTGCAAGGAGCCAGGAAGGAGGGTCTGGCCTACTCTCTCCACACCACAGGGGCCACCCACACACTCTGTTGTGGGAAGATCCAGGAAACAGAAGTCTGGCCCTCTCACTCCAGACCACGGTGCCAACCCGTGTGCACACTGTCTGTGCAAGGAACCCAGTCTGGGGAGGTGGGAGGATACTGGAAACAGGGTCTGGCCTACTCACTCCAGACTGCTGTACCTGACCCCACACAGATAGGCTCTGGGAACCCAGATGGGGCAGTTGGGAGGATCCAGGAAACAAGGGTCTCACCTACTCACTCCAGATTACCACATATGCTTGCACACTGTCCGGTGCAAGCAACCCAGACTGGGGAGGTGGGAGGAGCCAGGAAACAGGGGACTGGCCTACTCACTCCAGACCACTGCACATGTGCCTGCCCAAACACTGTCTATGCAAGGAACTCAGCTAGTCTCTCTTTTATTTTCATGTCATCATCTTTTGCTCTTATTATGAGTGTCTTGTGAAGATAGTGCTAGATACTGCAAGGTCATGGATATCAAGGCCAATTTCTGTCTGGTCAATTGCATTTTAAGTAGTCCTACCATTCCTTAGGCTCTTTATTCTTTCTGGCACCTCTTGCACAATGGACCATGAGTATTTAAAGGTGTGAGAGACATGTTTTAGTCTGAACATTCCTCTGTCATATCTTCTCAGCACTATGGTGTTTTTTACATCACCACCATCTGAAAAGAGAAGCTTCTGTAACCAAAAGTGAGAGCAGTATTAATAGATGGGTATGAACCTTAATTAAAATGCTTACAGGGCAGTTTGGTGGGAATATTATATCTATTTAGCCAGACAAGAAGAGGCATTACACTCCTAAAACTCATGTCCTCTCCCACCATAGACTTTTCATTAGGTTTTCAGTACCAGGAGTGTATTCTATCCCATACAGCAGGTCTCCTGTCCAATTATAGAGCAGTTGGTTTCCCCCATAACAGAAATACCACTATTGTACCCATTGGCTCATTTGGTCTAGCTGGCCAAATTTGAGGCTTAAGGTGTCCACTGTTTTTACCACTGATGGCCTCTGTCTCCCATAAGACTGCATGCAGTACAGCTTTTTCTAGATTTCTGTCAGCTGGTATACAGGGAGGTTTTCAGCTCATCCCCAGTTTGATTTCTCAGTTGTCTTGCAGCCCAGGCATGTGGAGTCTTCAGTAATAGGGTCTTTTCATCTATACTCGGTGGGAAACCCAGAGCCTTAGCAATAGCCTGCAATGTTTTGGGACATCAGGGACCTCCCTGGCCAACATCTCACTGGAAGGTATCCCACCCCTTGCACTGAAAATTTTCTACTAACAACCTATGGCTTCTGAGTGTGCCATTTTTCAAAAAAGTAGGCTATCATGCCCCTACCCCCACATTACTTTTCCTCAGTCTCTTCCCCTGACCTCACTTAGGCCATTCCACCCTCAGTAACCTGTCCACCTGCTTAGATATATACAGTACCATCTCCTTACATGCACCTCTCTCCTCCCTCCCTAATAACTCTTTTCTAGCTGACTGGCCTCTGTTACCAATTTTTACTTCAACTCACACAAGTCTGAACGTTTGTAACTAGGATCCCTACAAAGTTTGGCTTTCTTTGGGGGGAAGTTTTTGATAACCTTTCCAATCTCAAGAGACTTTTTCATAGATTTGTTTAGGAGATTAATCTACTATGGGTTTAGTGTCTAGGCATTCATCCATTTCTTTCAGGTTATTCAATTTTATGGAGTAGAAGTTTTGGAAGTATGTTCTGATGATTCTTCCAATTTCATTGATGTCTGTTGTGAATGCTCAGTTTTCACTGCTGATTTTGCTAATTTGAGACTTCTTTTTTTGTCATTTGATCAAATTGGTCAAGGGTTTATCAATCTTTATTTTTCAAAGAAGCAGCTCATTGTTTCATCAATTTTCTTAATCATTTTCTTAGTTTCCATTTCATTAATTTCTGCTCTGATCTTGATTATTTCTTTCTGTCTGGAGCACTTAGGGTTTGATTCTTCTTGCCTTTCCAACACCTGTAGGTGGATGGTTAAGTTATAATTCAAGATTGCCCTGTCTTTATTATGAAGTCATTTAACTCTGAGATCTTTCCCCTTAGGATTGCCTTCATAGTGTTCCATGAGTTGTGCTTTCATTATCATTCAATTCTAGAAAGTTTACATTTTCTTTTTGATTTCTCCCACAACCCATTCATTCTTTAAACATGTGTTGTTCAGGCTCCAGGAGCTGAGGGAATTCCTAATGTGTCTCTTATAGTTTCTAGCTTCAAAGCATTGTCAGCTGATATGATGCAGGAAGTTATGTCAGTTTTCCTGAGTTTATGGAGGCATGCTTTTTATGGCCTAATATATGATCTATTTTGAAGAAGGTCCCATGGGCTGCTGAGAAAAATGTGTATTCTGTAGAATTGGGGTTGAATGTTCTGTACATGTCTGCTAGTTGATCTATGGTGTTGTTGAGCTGTATTATTTCCCTGTTGATTTTCTGCTTGGATGATCTGTCTATTGATGATAGTGGAATCTTGAAGTCCCCACTTATGATGGGGTCGTTATTTCTTTCTGTTTTGCTGTTAAGTAGATTTTGTTTTATAAACTGTGGTGCACCTATGTTTGGTACATATAGGTTTATGATTGTGATGTCCTCATGTTGGGTCATTCTCTTGATGAGTAAGAAGAGGACTTCTTTGACCATTATGATTATTTTTGGTTTGAAGTGTATTTTATCAGTTATTAATATAGCAGCATGTGCTCATTTCTTATTTCATTTTCTTGGAATATCATTTTCCCTCCTTTCACCCTGAGGAGCTGTCTGCCTTTAGAGGTGAAGTGGGTTTCTTAAAGAAAGGAGAGATAAAGGTTCATTTTTTTGACCCACCCTGTAAACTTGTGTCTTTTGATGGGTGAGGTAAAACCATTAATATTTAAGGTTATAACTGTGAGGTTCAATTTAGTCCCTGTCATGATGGGGTGCTTTATGGGATTTTGTGCCTTCTTGGGTTTTGAATTTTTTTTGAGACTGGTCTAGTTTTGGTTATTGTGATCCTCTTCTTTTAGGCTCTTGAGATTTGTTGTTTCACTCTTCTGTGTAGAATAATTCCTGAATTAATTATTCTCTGTAGGTTTGGCTTTGTGATCATATAATCATCAAGATGACTTTTTTCATGGAAAGTTTCCTTTCAACATCTATTATGAGGGATATTTTTGCTGGGTACAGTAGTTTGGGTCAGAAGCCAAAGATTTTTAAGACTTTGAAGTGTTCTACTACAGGCTCTTTTGGCTATCCAGGTTTGCTTTGAGAAATCTGAGGCAATTCTGATAGAATTGCCTTTGTATGTAGTGAGTTGTTTCTCTCTTGATGCTTGAAGTACTCTTTGTTTTTATTGTTAAGAGTTTTAACTATGATGTGCCTTGGAGAGTTTCTTCTTTGCTTCTGTCACTTCAGTGTTCTGTGAGTTTTTTGTATCTGGATGGACCTTTCTTTTGCGAGATTGGGAAATTTTTTTTCAATAATCTTGTTGAATATGTCCTTCTATGCCTCTAGCCTGAATTTATTCCCCTTATGGTATACCCATAATCCATATGTTTAGTCATTTTAGGGTATCCCACAGTTCCCTCATATTCTGTTCACTTGATTTTTTGAACTTAGCAGAGGTTTTGGACTCCTGATCAATTTCCTCTGTCTTGCTTCCAGCTCAGAGGCTCTATCTTCCACATGAGTGACTCTGTTAGTGAGGGGTACTAAAGAGGTTTTTGAAAGCTCTATTTGATGTTTGTTTTCTGCTGTGTTTTTTTTTTTTTCTTTCTTTGCATTGTGTCCATCTCTTTTTTTGAGGTATGATTTCAGTTTGAGGTCTGATTTTCTTGATGCTTCTTGGAATTCATTCCTGCATTTGATCATGTCTTCATTAAACTTAGTCATCTAGTTATTGAGAGCCTCTACTTGTTGACTGACATTCAATTAATTTATTTCTCTTTTGTGCTCTAAAAGATGATTCTGCACACTTTCATTGATGCAAATGTTGGTTATTTCATGGTTTACTTTCAATTCAGCAATTCTCTTGATCATGGTCATATAGTTTATTGTATTAGGCATCCTTGGTGGAAATCTCTCAGTTTTCTGACTTTTTTTTTTTTTTTTTTTTTTTTTTTGCATTGTGGTGTACCAATCTCAGGGTAAAAGCCTTATTTTATTGAGGAGGAACCAAGTATTTGTCCTTGTAGGGTCTCCAGTGAATGTTCTATTTTAAATGTGAACAAGATTTGAGTAGGATGGGGTTATAATTGCAGATTTTGGAGGTTGCAGGTGCATAAAGGGTGCCTGGGGGACAGAGAGGTAGAGAACAGTGAGCTCAGGCCTACTCGCTCCCCTTGCATGCTCTCTTCGTGGAAACTGGGAGTTGGGAAACCATGAGCTGGGAAGCTGGGGATCCTGGAGCAAAACTCCCACAGTGGCCTGTCTACCCTCTGATCAGGGGAACAGGGAGTTGGGGACCCAGGGGCCAGTCAATCAGGAACTCAGAGCAATAGGCCTGCTTCTACAGCACACACACAAGATCCAGGCCACCCCAGGCCAGCAGCAGTGGTACCAGGACCAGGAAACCTTCAGGTGGGGAATGAACTGGGAGCTCTGGCCAAGTCATTCTGCTCATGCACCCTCCAGAGGAGGAGTCTGGGAGTTGGGGATCCAGAGGCAGGTTAATCAGGAAGAAGGAACAAAAGGCCTGCATCTATAGCACATATGCAGGTTCTATGCTGCCCCAAACCAGGAGCAGGGTTACTGGGACCAGGGAACTGGGAGGTGGGGAATGAATCAGGAACTCAGGCCTATTCACTCTATGCATGCACCCTCAGTAGTTGGGGACCCAGGGGTGGATCCCTCAGAAAGGTGGAACAAAAGTGGATATAGGATCTTAAAACCAACTGATCTTATTATTGGTTTTTTGATCACCACTGGAATTTCTCTGTGTTCCTCTTCCTACTGAGTCTTGTTATCAACCATCAAGTCTTCCCCTGGAGTTTGCTGTGAAGTTTACTCTTGTAGGTAATTCACTGTTATTGGAGCTGGTAATGGCTGAGATGATACCCATCCAGCAGCTGTTGCTGTGGTCAGGTTGCAAATGTAGGAATTTCTGGGTAACTGGAGTACAGCTTGGTCCCATGTGTCTTTCCTAGGTGCTATTCCTGTTTCCTGGTTGGGCCCCTGAAGGTAGTTCCAGAGGCTAAAGTTGCAAATGGGTCCCTTCTATAACATCCCTATTGATTCAGATCTGTAGGATATTCCCTGGAACAGTGGCTTAGGGCTAGTCTTCCACCTTCTTTTGGTGGCAATGGTCATAGAGGTGGGTTATGAGTTTGATTTGGGAGGAAGTTTACTGTGAGATTAAACAAGTTGACTATGGAGATGGGAGAAGCAGCTGACCAAGTGATATAATATTTCTCTTCCTTTTGTTTGCCTAAAATAATCGCTGATTTGCTCAAACATAGCTTTTAAGCCACCATTTTACCTGGAAATTCTTAACATAGATTTTAGCATGAGGTTTAAGAAAGAAAGGCACTTAGAAAGAAAGTATGACACATGAGAGCATGGGTGTGTGCTTCTCAATGAGCAGCCATCTATAACATATTTTCTCTATCCATTAATCATTGCTGGACATCCAAGCTAATTCCACAACTGGGCAATTGGACATACTGCTGCAATACATATAGATGTGCAAGTACCTCTGTGCTATGTCGACCTAGAGGTGAGGATGAACCTAGAAATGACATAGTTTTTTTAAGGAACTTTTATATTGATTTCCACAGGTTAGACTAATTTACATTCCCACTAAGAGACTATAAGGAATTCTTTTCCCTTCATTCTCACCAGCATTTGTTATTGTTTTCTTTAAAATTAACCATTCTAACTAGGGTGAGATGGAATCTCAGTGCAGCCTTAATTTAGATTTCCCTGTTGGTTAAAGATGTGACTAGTATAGGTTGAACTTAAAGATGTTGGCTCAGTTTCCTGGCTCATCCTTCAATTTTGTATTAATTGTTGATCCTGATGCTAATGCTATTGTTCCTTACTCTATTCTCCAAGATATAAACCACCATCTAACCCTCAATTTTTTCTTTTAATCTACATTATGTCATCTATTTGGTCTCTAATTTCTCCTTATTCTTTTTCATTTTACCTTTTAAATATAAAACTGATTTTGCTCCTCTTTTCTTATCTGCTGAAAACTTCTTGGTTTGGACACTTCTTGGTTTGGACTCTTGCACACTTTATTAACCATCAATATCTTACAATCTATTTTATTCTAGCCACTGCTTACTATTCTGGTAATTAGAAGAATGTCTTACAAGCGCTTAAATTGCTGGGCGCTTTTGGTTTTCCAGATTCATAAATATCTCTCTGAATGTTTGGCATTCATTCACTTATGCTCTACATGTTTTACTCATCCATGATAGATTTCTGTTTTACTGGTGGCTAACCTCTATACTCCACTTCAATAAATAATAATGCATTTTATTAGTGGGAAAGAGACAACTTTTGACTCTTCATTTTTATATCACTGTGATGTGAAAACTATTTGGAGAGGAAAAGAGAAGAAGTGTAACTGGATGGTTGGGGTTCAAGAAAGTCCTTGAACCCTAAACCCTAGGTTCATTTCTAATTTTAATCAAAGAATTGAGAATTGAGTAAAACTAGAATGAGAAGGACAATTATTAAATTATATTTATTGAGGGAAGTGCAGAGCCAAGGAAAGGCACCCATGTGGCTAGAGATCCCACATGTGGCTCTGGGAAATCCATGGAAAGAAAAGAGAGAAAGGAAACTTCAAAGAGCTTCTGCCATGTGGGGAGATGGAGGGGTAGAGCTCATGTGGAAAGTAAGGGCTAGGGGGCCATCGGCTAGGCTGGCCTTGCTGAGCCTAGGCTGAGCCCAGGGGAAATTGACCAGTAGCTAGAAGTTCCCAAGTGATCATGCAGCTCAGAGAGCATGCCCTCTCCCCTCCAACCAACTCACAAATGTATTTATAACCTTGTTGTGATAGGCCCTACATTCTTACTCAAGTGAACAAGAGAGTCAATTGATTGGTTAAGGCTACAGGCTATCTCAGGAAGAGGCTAGCCAAATTCTAGGGTCTAAGCTTGGCCAACCACAGTGTTAGGATTAGATTTAAATCCTAGGAAAGACCTCCCTTCCAAGAGGGGCCCAGGTTGTGGAAAAACAAGTCTAGTGATAATAGGCAAAAGATAAGAAGTCAGGTCATCTTTGATTTCTAGCAAGTGCAGACCTTCTTGCCTTTTTACTTTTAAAGGCCTGGTCATCCTATCTGCCTAGTTCCCACTCAGAAGGAGCTATAATGTGTGTGTCTAGCCTCCTACTTTATGGTTGTAACTCAGAATGGGGAATTCTAGAACAATGCAAAAGGTTTTTCTGATATCAGAGAAAGCTGTAATATAACCTACATTCCTGTATGTGCTTGTGGAGAATCCCTGTTTCATGCTGGGCTGCTATATGCAGGATGGTAGAAACATACTACACAAAAGAGTCAGGATGAGCATCCGGGTTACCCACAGTCCATGCTCTCTGCCCATTGGAGTAAATAATAGACTCATGGCAAAAGCCTTGGCAGTATGATGTTCTTTAGGGCGTAGATCTCTATGATTCAGTTCTGGGCACTGAAGGAGTTGTTAGCATGTTAGAAATTCAACATACTACTGGTGAAAGTCAAGAAGTCTGTCTAGAGAATGGCCCCCTGCTATTTAAATAATTCCAGAGGAGCCAGATACTTGGCAGGCTATTTCAGAATAAAGGAGTTCAGAGAAGTAAACTTCCTTCACACTAGCTAATGCTTCTCCTATCCTCCTTTCCTTGGACAGAAAATCTCCGTGATGAATGCTAGGTGGGCACCTCGCATTACTAGGGTCTCTGCTGCTGAACTGTGAAGTGTACCTCTATGACTAGACTCTCCTCCAATAAAGTCTATTTCCCTTGTTGTAGATATTTTTACTTATTTCTGTCTTTTTCTAACAGGCACTGTAGTCCAAAGATAAGATGAGAGCAATAGCCCTGAATGCACTCCAGCATAGTCATTGCAGGATGATGGCAAGGACCCAGAAGAAAGCATGCCAAGTGCAGACCTGTTTTCTTGTTCCT
Organism: Orientallactaga sibirica; assembly: GCA_036365145.1. NCBI lineage: Eukaryota > Metazoa > Chordata > Mammalia > Rodentia > Dipodidae > Orientallactaga > Orientallactaga sibirica. The sequence continues at coordinate 4,009,519 of JAEOAD010000020.1, forward strand.
TGAAAGTGCACAAACTCTACTTTGCTACTGCCCAAAACAAATTCAGAACAGAGGACACAGAAGAGGCCTATGAAGGGAGGAATTATCCTTAACAGGGAGTTTAAACTCTGATATCAATGTATGACCATTTTGTAAGCCAAAAGGAATTTTTAAAAAGTATTTTAATTTACACAACTTTATTTTTTTGTCATCAGCTAGAATGGCTTACTTATAAGAAAGATTTATAGAAAATAATGACTAAATTTGTTGTGCCAACTAAAATAAAGTCACATACCTTTGCATTTGGACCGCAAACAAGTTTTCTCTTTAATTGTTCTATCACTACCCTTCTAAATTCCTGCACTTCATGCATTTCACAAGCTCTAAAGTTGTTTCTAAATCAGGAAAACCAAAGTCATTCCATTCCTTTGTGCTGGCTGGCTCTGGTTGTGAAGTGCCTTTTCCTAGCTTACACATGGTAGCCACATGCTTACTCCCTAAGGTCGAAAGGAATCAGTTTGTTCATTTCTGAGATGTACCATAATCTCTGTGGCTGTTTTGATCTGTCTGTCTGCTACCCTAGGAGCTCAGTATGCCTTCACATACAGAGTCAGGAAGTAAAACACCACCCACTATATTTCTTGGGTAATTGTCACTCATAAAAATCTTGACAGAGCATCTGTGCCTCCCCCATCCGCACTGTGCCATTGGGGATTTCACATGTGACTTCCTTTCTATGCCAGCCCTGATTCCCCTGTGCCCTACAATCTGGCTTCTCATAGAAAAGTTGGAGCTAAGGACTTCAAACATCCTAGGCTATATGAATTAGAGCATATGTATTCTTATGAAATATATATATATATGGCAGTCTACTTTGTGTCACCCTAGATTAACTATAATGAGATCATGTCATGCATTTTATATAGCTGTTTTCAAAAAGTGCCTAAAATGATATGAGTAAACTTAATCCTATCATCATCAAAAAAAATCAGTATGTTTATAAGAAGAATATATATGTATTAAACCTGAATATACCATTAAATAGCTATATGACCTTGAGCAAGTTAGCTTCTGTAGAAGAGATTGAAGATGAAGGATTTTTAAGGTCATTCACGGCATGAGCCATGATTTGGTAGTATCTAGACTCAGACTTAGAAGTAACAGATTAAAGGAGAGCAGAGACTGAGGAAATATAAAATGAAGCAGCAAATAAAACAAAGAGGTCAATGGCATAGATTTTAAAAGTTAGGTGCTAAGTCAGGAGGCAGAGTTCATTAATAACACTACTTGTAGACATAAGTTCCCTAAAAATAATACCATTTTTCTATTTTAAAAAAATTCATAATGTGTTTTCAGACCAGACTAATATCTTTAGATTTTTTTAAAGTAGGATAATTCTAAAGAACACACACACACACACACACACACACACACACACACACACCCTGTCTAGCTCACATTCTAACCATAATAAATTCTGTTCTGAAAATTCTAAGGTCATAATGTCATATGCTTTCTTTTACAGTCCTTCCTTATTTTATTTCTTGCTCTATAGACTAACATAAGAAAACTCAGTGTGAAATATGTGTCACTTTGCTGGGCAAGAGAGTATCTTAGAGGGTTCATAATAATGATAATTAATAATAGTAAGAATAATATACACTAGTATGCACAACAATTTAAATAACTCAGGTTTGTAAATAATGAAGATATTTTAAGTTCTATATTGATAGGGCTGTGTAGATAAGCTAAACATCTTTCTTGAAAAGTGTTTGTCATCAAAGATTTCTTCCCTCTCTGATATTTAGCTATTAATATTCTATCTACATATAATTTATTTATTAATGTTTCCTTATACAAGTTAAATACAGTCAATAAGGAAACTTTGGAAAATACAAAAATGTGTAAAATGACAGATAAATAAGAAAACCTTCATTATTCATTACCAAATACACATGCACAATTACTCCTCTCTCATATCTTAATATAATAAACATCTGCTACTATTGACCATAATTATACAAGTTGAAAAATTTTCCAAAACAATTCACAATTATTTTGTTGGTGAAAGGATAAGTTATTATTGTTATGAGGTCCGGTGTCGCACAAGTAAGAACACTGACTCACAAAGTGTGAACCCACGCAAGCTGGGACTACACATCAGAGGGAGAGCTCTCTGAGGGCAGCCCTGGCTTGCTGGGAGTATCAGCTCTTATTGGGGAAAAAAATACAAGATGTATATTGCAAAAACAGGATGGGAGTCAGACCATGAATCACAATTCACAGGTTGCAGTTGCAGTCATAAAAATAACCTTTAAACATAAAGGGGAATTTGCATTATGGCAGGGGCATTCCATTCTAGAGGATTAAGCAAATTTGTGAATAGTTCTATTAGGGATGTTAAATAGACCTGTGACCAAAAGTCTGGGTCCTGCTTATCCACCATGTTTAACTGACCTTTGGAGTAGCTTAACAATGCAGGCCCAGGGTAATGTATTCAGACTACCAGAGCCTCCTGTTTATCTACCATCCTCATCTGCTCAAGCAAGTGTTTCATCCCATTCTTTTATGGGCTCTTACAAGGAAGTGACTTATATTTTTCTCTAAGCTTGTTGTAAAGACATAATAACATTTTGCCCTTTTGTCCTCTGTACAATTAAACCACACTTTAATTTTTTAGCCTTATTTATCTATCAGAGAAACAGAGAAAGAATGGGTTAGCCAGGGTCTCTAGTCACTGCAAATGAACTCCAGACACACCAACCTTGTGCATCTGGTTTATGTGGATACTGGGGAATTGAATCTGGGTCCTTAGGTTTTGCAGACAAGCACCTTAACTGCTGAGTCCTATAACATACTTCAAAAGACTTTACTAGAATGTACTTTCAGAAACTCAGGGCTATGACTAAATCCTAGTTTGAAATATATTTTTATGGTGTTACTTAAGTGATGGCACGTACATTTACAAATAAAAGATGACTTTTTGATTCTAGAAAAATAATCAGAACCAGATGAATCAATAATTGTAGCAATGACTCTGATCCTTTTAATGTAATTAACTCCAGTAGCATCAAGTAGAACTTCCAGCATTGCACTCTATATTCAACATGTGAGTGAGGTTTCCAGGGGAGGAAGGCTTTTGGCTTTTTGTTGTGATTTTGGATGTTATTAACCTAGGTGTCCTGCTATGGAGATACAATAAAGATATACCACTGAGAGAGAACGATTTCTCTGAATGACTTTTACTTGTACTTTTCCCATCTACAAAAGGAGCCTCCATTCTCATTCTCTTTTACCCAGGCATATATTTAATGCAATAAATATTTTAGTGATTCAAATGCACAAAACCTATGCCAGATATAATCTGGATATCCTGCATGACCTATTCCCTTGCTTTTTTTACTTTCAAAATGTCTTGATTCACTATTTTCCATGGACTTTGCTATGTATCTTATTAGCATCTAATATGCATGAAATTTACCATTTGAGCTCTTGGGTATTAGATGTATTTTGAATTTTGGTTTACTATAACATTTGAAGGATTTTTAGTTTGACTTATGAGAAATGTACTCTAGAGGTTATTACTTTATTTTTCCTGTGATACTTTAGCATCAGTAAGGGTAAAAGGGAAATCCCTACCCAGGGTGACATGGTCAAGATTGAATTTAAAATCCTAAGCAGTGGCTTTCATGGTAGGGTCTTTTTAAATATATCAAAGCTCTCTTACAAAAAAATGTGCAAAATGTTTTAAAAATTACTAAACACAATAAGTTATGTAACCTTAAAGCTGTTTCAAAACATTATTTTTAAACAGAAAGTATTTTCATTTTTTAAAAATTTTTTTCATGTGTGTGGTGTGTGTATGGGGGTGTGCATATGCATGTGTATAGCCCTTGAGGGGCCCCAGGCCTGTGTCCTGCTCCATTGCACTTCTGCCCACTCTTACGTGAGCCTAGTTTCTTCCTGCTTGGAGTTTGCTGGCTTTTATGTGAACTCTGGCAATTCTCAGGTCCCTAAAGGACTAGAGTTACAGACACATGTGGTCATGTCCACCTGTTTATGTGGATCCTGGGGCTTGAACTTGAGCAGTTTTGCCACCACAGGCCCTGTTCTTGCACAGAAAGTGCTCTTCTCAACCATCTCTGAACCCACAAATTCTTAAATTATATACTATTATTACAGAAGTAAACCATAAGTATTTTATTTCTTAATAAAAATATTTTCCATATTTTTCTGAAAGCATTATTTTCATTGATATAATGTTCTAAATTTATACTTCTCAATTTTATTTCATTATCTATTAAGTGAGGGTGACATTAAGCTATCTCCTCTTTTTGATGGGGAGAGTTACTGAGCCAGCAAATGCAAAGGGTAAAATGGAAGGATGCTGAGTGTTTGGTGTGCGTGTTCCAGATATGTGAATTTTTCTTAAGCTTTCTTTAACTATTCCCTTTTAACTACTCACTCTTAACACAATTAAATTTACAAACTAGTATCAAATCAAGGAAAGTAGAATCAGGAAGGAACATATATTTATTCCCACTAACAATCTTGTCAGGGATATATTACATATTTGGAAATAAATTTTCTCTGCTGCATATGTTTAGATTAAATATATGGATATTTTCTGCCATGGACTAGTATTCTAGACCTGACTGTATTCAGAAACGTTGTTTCTCTCGCCTTGAATTTCCCTCTATTTGAAAAGTCTTTATTTTTTTAGTTCATAATTCCCAGAGTAACAAAAATATCCCTGGTAAGACTGAAAGTCAAAAATTTTTTCTAGATCATTGCCCTCAACCTTGAAGTTGTATTCCTTCTCTTCTAATTCCCTCATAGAAGATAGGGAATGTCATGTACTCACATCTTTCTCTTTGACATCATTTTCTCTGACTTTATATATATTAATAAAAATTATAGAAAAAGACTTTATTTACCAAATGAAATGATACTCCCCTAGTAGTGAGTGTTATTTTCCTTATTCATAGCCAGAAATATTAATTTCTAATTTCAACTCATATTGAAAATATTCCACTTCAAATTCTTTATTTATTAGATTGGCTGATCACTATAGATTGTATTATATTTACCAAAATAGCATACTGTACAAATATTGTGTCAGTTAAAATCCTTATGCATTCAACATAGAATTGTTATACACTGGTTAAAAAGAGTGATGTATTTATTGACAATAATATTTGGACATGTTGATTAAAAACATACAAAATTTCAGTTGGAAAGATGGCTGAGCAGTTAAAGTGCTTGCCTACAAAGCCTAATGATCTCAGTTTGATCTCTCAGTATTCACAGAAAGCATTGTATGCATCTGGAGTTTGTTTGCTAGAAGAGGCCCTGGTGAACCTATTCTCTCTCTCTCTCTCTCTGCTTGAAAATGAATCAATAAAATGTTTTAACACATGAAGAACTCAATTTGAGCATACTCATATGTGACTGTGTATATTTTTAAGTTGTTTAGAATGGTTTTTAACCAAAATTTATGAGGTTGCTTCAATGATATTAACTTCTTTCCTTTGATCTTATATTTATTGATTTTTTTCTATTGCTTTTGCTTTTTCTTTTTCTCATATTTCTTGAATTTTCCATTTCTGTGATTATGTATTACATGCTAGCTTTGTCCTTAAGATAAATAAAAGCTATTTTTGTAATGGGAAAATTGGTAAATTTTGTTTGAAAAATCATTCATGTTTTTGCTTCTTTGTGAAACAGTCCCAATACTCACAATTGGTTCTGACAAACTCCTAGATCATTCACTTTTAAATAAAACAAATATTTTGTATATTTAATGTTTAAAGGTTTAAAATAAGTGAACTTAAAATATTTTAACTGGTTTGTTGTTTTATTCAATCATTGATTTTTATTTAATTCCACTTTTGACAATTATACTAGGATCATACAATTTGGAAAACATTCTTTTGTGACCAATTTGGCTTTTTTTAAATGTACATGTGTGTGTGTGAATATATGTAAATATGTGTGTATTCAGGGGTGTGTCTATGTGTTTGTGTGTGTGTTTGTGTGTGTGTGCACATGTGTGGAGGGCAGAGGTCAATATCAGTTGTCTTTGTTATTCACTCTTCACCTTATTTTTTGAGACATGGTCTTTCACTGAAGTCATAATTCAACAATTTGCTAAATTAACTGGTCAGTAAATCCCTGAAATCCTTCTTACCCTGTCTCCTTGGCTTTGAGATTACAGGTGTGCATGCTGCCACAACCAGCGTTTACAAGGGTGCTAGGGATACCAACTCAGGTCCATATGCTTGGGTGTGTGGCAAGCACTATTAACTGAGGTTTCTCCTCTACCCCCAATTTGCTGTTGAACAGGTCCCTTCAGGCTATATCATTTTCTTAATTCTCGCATTCAGAAATATTTGACTATTATTAAACACTTAGATTTACTAGTCTCTAAGCTTATATTTAAATAAAAATTACAGGAAAATTTTCTAAAAGGAGAGAGAAAATCACTAAGATAGTCTAAGTAGTTTAAAATTAGGTGCTGCGCATACTGACCACTGCTTATTTTCATGGTTATGAGATTCTTGTCTTATTCAATGTAGTGAAGATGCAATACCTTTAGGCAGTTGGTCCAAGTTTGATTTTTAGGCATTTGGTTTTATAAATTGAGTTCTATGTAACCTTTACAGAATTCCCAACTCCATTATCATGTTATTACTTTTGTGATGTGTTTTGAGCACTGCCAATGTGTATGGAATTGAAAAGCATATTAAAGTGAGCCTATTCCCACAATGGGCTAAACATTTTAGCTGAACTTTTTATTTTCCACCTTTGCACATTTTGAAAGTGCTGCCGTATATTATTTTCCCTCAAAAAAGATAGAAGCTATTTTCAAGGCAAGTGAAATTTGAGAGTTCTTGTTTACTAGTGTTACAGCTGGACTCTTGATGACTCTTGGTGGTCTTTAAGTAACCTAAACTCATAGCCGATATTTCATAATTATGACCTTCAAAATTCTATTGCCACATTTCAAAAAAAAAAAAAAAAAAAGATCTTCAAAGAGCCTTTATTTTCCTCTAATAGCTACACATGGAAAATAAGTGAGGCTCACTTCCTAAGTCCTAAATTGTCTTGTTGACCTTAGTCCTGTGTATCTGCCTGAATGCAGCAGAGATTTCTCAAGATTGAAATGTCTTTGTCTTTCTGGAGTTTTTTTTTTTTTTTTTTTGCAAGTTTGCTTTTCCTTGATGGTGATGCTGCAGTAGCATTTCCCAAGAAGCATCCAGAGTCACTTTCAGGTGATTATCTTTTTATCTTCAAGCTCACTGAATCATTGCATTTTTATCTTGATTCCATGGCTGCATGGATATTATGCCTGAGATTTTGACTACATAATAATAGATTCAAGATATCCAGAGTTTTGTTATAATTTACATGTCATTCACTTTAGTAAGAGATACGAAATTTTATACTGACTTTCAGTTTCCGTTTTGTCATATTAGACTTGTCAGATATAGTAAAACTAACACTTAGGTTTCACCTAGAACCATTTAGGTTGATTTGAAAAACTGGTGTTTTGAAACTGACTATGGTGCTTACAATCTCTATTTTTCCTACTTCCAGGTGCCATAACTTTAGATGTATTTTTTTTTTAGTCAATTAAGTTGTGTAAGTGAGAAAGTAATGAAAACAGAGTTATTTTTAGTCATTATTAGTAACTCGGAAACAACTGATTGTGTTTATTTTCTCTGCTCAGAGACAAATAAAAGAAAACATCCTCTCGCTGTTGATAGTAATCCATCATGGAGCCCTGCTGACCTCTTTAGGGTCACTAGTTAGAATTGCAACAAGCAATTCCCAGTACTGTGTTTGTCATTGGAATGAATGGTACTGTCACACCTGATCTGGATAACTGTGGCTTGGCGCTCATTCACAACTGATGTTAAAATCATACTGAAAATCTTAAGGCTGTCTCCAACAGTCAGCATCAACCATGCCTCCATAGTCAACATCAACCACCTCTTTACTACTGCTCTATGTTTTTAAATGAAGGAAGTTTGCAATAGCTGCTGAAATCTAACATAATTTTAAAAGCCTAGTTCAGTACTTGGAGAAGTAATAATTGGTTGAAAATTCTATTTTAATCAATTGCCAAAAGTTAATAAAATTGAAACTGGGAGAGAAATTATCTTAGTATTAAATGATTATTTACTTAGTGATTAGAAATATTCATTTCTAACCAATTTGCCATTGAGCATTTTATTTAGTGGTGGAAGCAAAATTATAGTAGTTCTAAATTGTAACCAAATCATTGGAGGAGGCATAAATAATGAAAAAGTAATATAAAAATTAGAAGCTAGAATAATCAATAAATATTGGAAAAAGCAGTAAAGGGTACAAAGGCATCCTAAAGTTTTATTAAAATTATCCAATCCCCTCAACCTTATGTCATGGATTCTGTGTTTTAATCAGCAGATACAAATGTCCAAGGCACTTTCAGGCTCCTGTCTCCATGACACACACCACTGACCACTTATTTCTCCAAAACACTCTCAGAACACATAGACCCATGAGCTTTAGTCTCAGACCTCAGGAATTTCTAAAACTTTTTATAAATTTTATTTGTTTATTATTTATTTATTAGAAAAGAGAAAAGACACACACAGAGAAAGAGAGAGCAAGAACGAGAGAGAGTGCAAATGGGTGCACCAGGGCCTCTAGCCACTGGAACCAAATTCCAAATACACGTGCCACCTTGTGCATCTGGCTTATGTGGGTACTGGGGAATCGGACCTGGGCCCTTAGGCTTCACAGGCAAGCAACTTAACCACTCAGCCATTTCTCTAGCCCCTTCTAAAATTTTTGATATATCAGAACTTGGAGTTCAGTGGGTAAAATATCACCATGACAGGATCTTGTTAGTAGGAGGTTAAATCCACTGACTTGTGATCCAGCAACACTAGAGAAAAGAAACACAGATCTTGTGGGAGGTGAAAAGCACCATGTGGCTGAGATAAGAACTTACTCTCTTTCTGGATAATTTCTTAGAGCCAAGAAACTAGCATGGATGGGAGGCTTACATAACAATTCTGAAGGTCAGCAGTTCCAGGTCAAAGAAGGTCTTGGCAGGATTGGTACCTTTTGAAGTCTGAGAGGAAGAAGTTGCTTGCTCCATGTTTTCTTTATTTTCTAATGGTTTCTGGAAACCTTATCCAGTCTTGGTCTAGAGAAGTATCCTCCTGATCTCTCTACTTTCTTCTTCTCATAATGTTCTTCCCATGTTGATAATCTTTAAATTATCTCCCTCCCCACTTCCCTTTGTTTTTTAAGGTAGGGTCTCACTCTAACACAGGCTGACCTGGAACTCACTCTGTAGTTCCAGTCAAGCCTCAAACTTAACAGCAATCTTCCTACCTTTCCCTCCCGAGTTCTGGAATTAAAGGCATGCATTACCATGCATGGGTCTTTTTTTCTTTTTTAATAAAGATGCCAATCACATTAAATCAAAACTTACTCTAATGACCGTATATTAATATGATTACTCCTGTAAAGACTACCTCCTAGTAAGGTCACATTCCAAGATGCTTAAGGGATAACACATCAAAAAAGAAAAAAAAAATCATATCACCTGGGTAATGAAATTGTGATGGTAGTGTTTTATTAACCTTGGGAACAAATGAGATCTCAAACAATCAGCGCGAATGCATTATTCCTGCTTCTAAGATTATCCAACATACACTGAGCATGTACTGTACCCAAATATGTAGCACATACTAGGATGCAGTGGAGAACAGACTAGACTTTCCTGGTTTTGTCCACTTGATCTTCATAGTCTACTGACCAAGTCTGACTTTCTGAGACAGCTGAGTTCTAGTTATGCTTAGAAGTTGCAGGGCAAAATGCCTATAGTCATGAAGTATAGTAACTGAAGCTCATTTGATGTTAAAAGGTGTACCAAAGCTCAGCAGTAGCTGTCAGTTAGAACTCAGCGTCAATGTGAGGGACACATAAACCAGAATGGATTACGGGTGCCGGGGAATGCCCTGCCCTAGTTGAGGGAGATTCCTCCTAACTACCAATGCATAGCATACGTAGTGTTTTGATGTAAGCTCCAAGTTTCCAGATGAAATTAGATATTTCTCTTTGTACATGAAGTTTCCTGATGTTTAAATGTTTAGATCTTGCATGTTAGGTAGCCATCTAAGATAGAGGTAGCAACACATCAAAAGCATCATTGCACAATAGTTAAAATCATCATTGTAGGAAGGAAGTTGCCCAGCCTCCCTTTTAGCACTCTGATAAAGGTGAATAAAGTGTGTTACAGAGAGCCTGGAAAGGACCTTATGAAAAGAACTCCTTTGCTAATAGTTTCAGAGAAGACAGAAAACAGCTTATCAAAAAGATAGGGTGTTTTCCCAGAGGACAAAATCCCTGTGATCAGGCCCTAACATTCTTTTTGATAGACCATGGCTTATAGTCAGCATCTTATGTTAAAGAACAGATATTTTCCAAGGAGTGTGTTTAAAACTTTTCTAAATTAAGTCATTAAATTCCTTACACTTCTGTAGCAGACAGCTTTAGGTTCACTGAGATGAACTTCCAGACCAGGCAGTTATGGAGGAAGGGATATTTATTGAAGGTTATAGATCCAGCGGAAGTTCCATAATGCCAGAAGAAGGTGGCCTGTTTTCACAGGCCAAAAGCCACACAGTACAGCACACATCAGGAACTCCAGCTAGGCACACTTTGCATATCTTTAGATTAAAATCTCAAATCCACCACCATACCTTGAGATCTTCCCAGTGACACTTTAAAAATTCTCTATCAAAATATGCACATTTATAAATGTTGATGAATTTTCTTCTTCAGTCTCTAGTGTATCATGTGTGTTTGTTTGTTTGTGTGTGTGTGTTTGTTTATGTGTGTGTATGTGGTGTTCACTGAGGACCACAGCCTCATAAGAGGTAGGCACTTACTCTGCCACTGTGCTACATGGCCAACCCTATGGTTCTTCTTCAATGTGTTAATTTAGAAATTATATAAAATATCTAATTACTATCTTTATTTTGCTAAAGCTTATTTAAAATAAATTCAAAATTGTCCACTATTCAATGATATGCATTAAGGATACTAATTTAAGACAAGAGCTTTTACATGATAAAGCAAGAATGAAGCTATGCTAGTTCCCTTTAGTGCATATTTCTGGAAGGAACATGAGTATTAGTGTCTAGAGGGATTAAAAATTCTGAGGAAGAGCTGAGCAGCTGCCAAAGCAATTTCAGAACTGTTGGCAGAATGCAAAGGTAGGACACCTACATGGAAGGGATAGATGGCACTGGTGAAGTTTTCCCTGGAAAATACTGTGAGAAGCTATGGTGTATATTCAACATTTGTTGCTTGCTGTCTTCTTATCCTCTTATGTCACTTACTCAGGATCTGCTTATCCTCTTATATCACCTACTCAGTGTCTCCTTATCCTCTTATGTCACCTATTCAGGGTCTCCTTATCCTCTTGTATCACCTACTTGGGGACTCCTTATCCTCTTACATCACCTACTCAGTGTCTCCTTATCCTTATCACCTTATTACCTGGGCTGGACCAATGTCCCATCACAACCATCTGCATGAGAATACCACCAGCTCTCTGCTCAGTTCTGATGTGCATGAAAGTACAGTGTTTGCATGCTTGAATCTAAATATGTACAACCTGACCATTTCAGTGCTGTCTGTATTTCTCAGTGTTCTAGTAGATTAGTATTTCACTGTCAAAATTGCTTTATTCAGTGTTTTTACCAGAATTTGTACATAATTTTGTTTGAACAAAATGGCATAAAGTTTATTTTGTTAAATGTGTGTGGTGGTGCACACCTTAAGTCCTGAACTCAGGAGGCAGAGGTAGGAGCATTACAGTGTGTTTGAGGCCAGCCTGAGACTACATAGTGAATTCCAGGTCAACCTGGGCTAGAGTGAGACCCTAACTTGAAAAAAAAAAAAAAAACTAATTTATTTTGTATTTAACATTCATCCTTGTACCAACTATTTTCTTTCATGAATATTAGTCAAAATCTGCTAAATTTCGTAGCAATGCTGTTATGGAAGAATTAGCACATTGCACGGAGATTGTACACCCAATAACAAATTAGGTCCTAGGTTGAAACACAAAGACTAGGAAGTAACCCAAACTCTAGGGACTTCAAAACCATGAGTAAATATACCAGGAGATAAACATTTAGAGACAAGTAAAAGAACATATATTCAATTAATTAAATGATAAAACATATGTTGCAGATTTTAATGGAACTCTGGATTTCTAGAAAATTTCCAGATTATATGGAAGAATCACAGTGCATATGATCCTTTCATGCTGGAAGGATGTGCAGAGAAGGGCTTCTCTTTTCTTTTCTTTTCTTTTCTTTTCTTTTCTTTTCTTTTCTTTTCTTTCTTTCTTTCTTTCTTTCTTTCTTTCTTTCTTTCTTTCTTTCTTTTTCTTCTTTCTCACAAACTAAATTATACATGTAAGCTACCATGATTCCTGGCTAACATTGTTCAGGAAAAAAAAGTTACAAAATTTCATGGTTTGAAGGGGGAAAATGGCACTCCCTAATGTTTTGGTTAATGCCTTCAACTGCATAATGTGAAAATTATTGCCTATGTCATCCTAGGATCCTTTCATTTCTACAGGAATATGTGCAGCTTAGATGCTATAACAAAATGCAATAGATTGGCTGGCTAAAACAGTAGAATTTTATTGTCTCATAATACTTTTCTTAAATCTTTTTTTAAAATTTATTTATTTGAGTGAGTGAGAGAGAGAGGGAGAAATATTCAGAGAGAGAGAGAGAGAGAGAGAGAGAGAATGAGTGTGCTAGGGCCTCCAACAACTGCAAATCAACTCCAGATGCATGTGCCACCTTGTACATCTGGCTTACAGTGAATCCTGGGGAGTTAAACCAAGGTCCTTTGGCTTTGCAAGCAAATGCCTTAACCTCTAAGGCATCTCTTCAGCCCTTGTCTCATAATTCTGCAGGCTAGAAGTACAAGATTGATATGTTGTTAATTTTTGATGGGGGCACTTTTTGACTTGTAGTCAATTGCTGTGTTTAGTTTTCTTTATAGCTGAGTATCACATCATTGTATAGATGTACCACATTTTCATTATCTAGTCATCAATTGATTGGCATCTAGGTTTATTCGATTTCTAGCTATTGTGAATACTGCAGCCATGAACATGTATGTGCAAATATCTTTGTGGTGGGGTATCAAGCCCTTTAGGTATAGGCATTTAGTTTTGAGCCTTTTGGGAAATCTCCACACTGGTTTCCATTGTGGCTATAGCAGTTTACACTCCCACTAACAATCAATAAGAATTACTCTTTCCCTACAATCTCAGCTGCATTTGTTAAAAGTCTTCTTGAGTGTAGCTATTGTGACTGGGTGAGATGAAATCACAAAGTAGTTCTATTTTCCATTTCTCTGATGGATAATGATGTTAAAATTTGCTAAATATTATGTTGGTCTTTTGTGTTTCTTCTATTGAGAACTGTTTGTTCATTTCATTAGCCAATTTATTGATTGACTAGTTTTTTTGGTGTTTAGTTTTTATAGTTCCAGATATCAACACTCTGTCCAGAATAGCTGCAAAGTTGTTATTGTTGTTTTCTGAATTCTGTAAGTTTTCTTTTCTCCATGCTGAGAGTTCCTTTTGCCGTGAAGAAACTTTTGGGTCATGTATAGTCCAATGTTTTGATTCTGGGAACTATATCCTTTGCTATTTGGGTCCAGTTTGGAAGGTCTTACTGATACCCATCACCTCCAGGGTAATACCTATGTTTTACTCTAATATTTTCAGCATTTCTGGCTTCTTATAAAGGCCTTTGATCTATTTTGAACTAATTTTTGTATATGAGAGTTCTAGAGAAATTAGGGACAGAACATAACTCAAAATAATAAAGGTTATATATAATAAACCTTTATCCAGCATTATCCTGAACAGAGAAAAACCAAAATCCTTTCCTTTAAAATATGGATGAAGACAAGGTTATTCACTGTCTCTGCTATTATTCCACATAGTCCTTGAGGTTTAGCTAAAGCAATAAGATAAAGTTATAAAAGTTAAAAAAAGAAACAGGAAGGGCAGAAATGAAGTTACCTGTATTACAGATGATATGACTCTATACTTACACAATGAAACAAACTGTACTGTAAGACTCTAATATTTAATAAATACTTCAAAGGTACAGGATAAAAAAATAAATACACCAGAATCAGTTGCTTCTGTATATTCCAACAATGAACTTGCTGAGAAAGAAATTAGGAAAAATATCCCATTCACAATGCCTCCCTCAAAAATAAAGTATTTAGGAATAAGTTTCATGAAGGATGTGAAAGACCTCTATAAAAAACACTTTAAGACATGAAAAAATAAATGAAAGAAGATACCAGACATGGAGATTTTTTTTAATTTTTAAAAATTATTTTATTTATTTTTGGAGAAAGACACAGAGAGAAACAGATAGAGAGGAAGAGGAAGACAGATAGAGATGGGCACACCAGCAGTCTCTCAGCTGCTGTGAACGAAATCCAGATGTTTGCGCCCCCTTGTGGTCAAGTGTCGCATTGCGCCCTTGCATCACTTTGTATCTGGCTAAACGTGGGACCTGGAGATTGGAACCGCTGGAGATTGGAACCAGCGTTCTTAGACTTAGCAGGCAGGCACCTTAACCGCTAAGCCATCTCTCCAGCCCCAGACATGGAGATTTTTGATGGTCCTGGATAGGCAGAATAAATAATGAGAAAATGACTATATTACTAAAAGTAATGTAAAGGTTCAATGCAATTCCCTTCAAAGTTCCAATAATATTCTCTTTTTTATTAGTTATGTATATAATATTTATACAGCCATGATGGTACCATCATTCCATCATTGTGTCCCAGAAGTTTCGGTATGATGTGTTCTCATTGTCATTCATTTCTAGAATTTTCGCAATTTAATTTTTTTATTTCTTCCATTACCCATTTATTATTTAAGAGTGTGTTGTTCAGTATCCAGGAGTTGGTTGGATTCCTGGCACAACTTTTGTTGTTAATTTCTAGCAATACAGCATTGTGATCTGATATCATGCATTAAATTATGTTGATCCTCCTAAATATATGGAGGCAGGCTTTATGACCCAGTATATGATCTATTTTAGAGAAGGTTCCATGGGCTGCTGAGAAGAATGTGTAATCTGTTGTTTTGGGGTAAAATGTTCTATAGCTGTCTGTTAGGTCTAATTGATCTACGGTGTTGTTGAGCTCTCTTACTTCCCTGTTAATTTTCTGTTTGGATGATCTTAGAGTTTGTAGTATTCCATTCCAGGCTCTTCTGGCTTTTTGGGTTTCCATTGAGAAGTCTGAAGTAATTCTGATGGTGTTTCCTTTATAGGTAATGTGTTGTTTCTCCCTAACTGCTTTTAGGACATTCTCTTTGTGCTTGATGTTTAGAGTCTTAATGATAATATGTCTTGGAAAATTTGTCCTTTGGTCCAGTCTATCATCTCCAGGGTGATAATAATAATAATAAAGTCTGTTTGGAGTTCTGCTAGCTTCTTGTGTCTTGATGGGATTTTCTTTTGAGAGAGAAGTTCTTCAACAATTTTGTTGAATAGGTTTTCCATGCCTCTGGTATGAATTTCTTCCCCTGCTGGTATACCCATGATTCAAATGTTCAGGTGCTTAAGGGTATCCCACATTTCCCTCATGTTCTGTTCAGAGACATTTTTGAACTTATTGAAACTTTTGGATTCATGAACTGTTTTTTTCTGTTTTGTCTTTCAGTTCTGAATTTCTTTCCTCCACTTGGCTGACTCTATTCTTGAGAGCTTCTATAGAGTTTTGGGCTTGTACAATTTGGTTCTTATTTTCTACTGCTTTTTTATGTATAGTTTCCATCCCTCTGTCGACTTCCCTTTTTACGTCATTTTCTGATTTTCTTAATGCTTCTTGGAGTTCATCCCTGCATTTTTTAATGTCTCCCACTGAGCTCACTCAGTTGGTTATTGAGGTCCTCTATTTATTTATTTATTTATTTATTTATTTATTTATTTATTTATTTTGGTTCTCTTTCAGATCATTTAACTGTCTTTGGAACCCTTCCTAGTTCTTTTCTATTAGGTCTAATCTAGCAAGGACACCATTCATACAATTATTGGCTCTTTGTTGAGTTTCTGCAAGTTCTGCTATTTGTTTGTCCAGGGTTGCATAGCTTGTCTCTTCATTTTGGGGTTCTGATCCTATTGTCTCTTCTATGTTTTCATTAGGGACATCCATTGTGGGACTGGACATTCTAGCTGGATTTACTTGCTCTGATTTTTCATGCTATTCCCTTTTCAATTTGGTCTGCCCATCACAATAGTACAGAAAGCCTAGGGCGAGGGATGCTAGCCTGCTGGCCTGGAGTGGAGGGGCAGCAGTGAGTGTAAGGGTGATTGTGTGAGGATTTCAGAGAGGGTGTGGTGGGGTCCTAGGTCCCTATTAGGGGGTTGGGAGGGTTCAATGGTGAGTGCACATGGGGCTCAGAAAGGCTACGGTGGGGACAGTGGCCTGCTGGCCTGGGTCCCTGTTAGTGGGTGGGAAGAGTTGGCAGTGGGTACCAGCAATAGTGCGGGCATGTCTTAGGAAGGCTAGGGCAGGATCACTGGCCTGCTAGCCTGGGTCCCTGTTCATGATTGTGAGGAGTTAGTGGCAAGTACCAGTGATCGTGTGCACACACCGGCTCAGAAAGCTAGGGCAGGGACACTGGCCTGCCGGCCTGTATCCCTGCTCACAGGTGGGACTGCAGAGTGGGACAGAGGACAAGCATGAGGCTCAGAAAGGCTAGGGCAGGGACACTGGCCAGCTGGGCTGTATCCCTGCACGGGCAGGATGGTAGAGTCAATATTCTTCTTAGTAATAGAAAAGCAATCCAACAGTTCATGGGGAATATGAGAAACCACATGTAGCCATAGCAAACTTAAGTAGAAAGAAAAATGCAGGAGTCATCACAATTTAAGCTGTTGAGCCATATGACAAAGAACAAAATCACACACATATACCAGTGTAATAGAACAGAGGATCCAGAAATAAACTCACATAGCTATTGGCACCCAATTTGAAAAAAGCATCAAAAACATACACTGGAAAAAAGACAGCCTATTCAATCCCAGATATACCTGCAGATAAATGAAAGTAGACTCATATCTCTCACCCTGAATAGATTAATTCAAAATAGGCTCATTGTTTTTCTGGTTTAAAATTAAAGTATAAGCTTTTTAAAAAAATATTTTGTTTATTTACATGAGAGAAAGAGGCACAGAGAGGGGGGAGAGAATGGACACACCAGACCCTCCAGCCACTACAAACAAACTCCAGGTGCATGCATCCCCTTGTGCACCTGGCTTGCATGGGTCCGGGAGAGTCAAACTGGGATCCTTTAGCTTTGCAGGCAAATGCCTTAAGTACTAAGCCATCTCTCCAGCCCCTAAAGCATAAACTTTTTTTTTGGTTTTGTGAGGTAGGGTCTCACTCTAGCCCAGGCTGACCTGGAATTAACTATGTAGTCTCAGGGTGGCCTCGAACTCTCAGCGATCCTCCTACCTCTGCCTCCCGAGTGCTGGGATTAAAGGCGTGCACCACCACACCCGGCAGCATAAACTTTTAAATGCTAAACTTCTATTGCTATCTGGAAAAACCAGTATAATACAGAGATTATTAATAATATGGAAGAGATGTCTTCTTTGAACATTGAACATAGGAAATTAGAGTATCCTTACTTAATATTTTAATTCTTATAAATAAATATGTCTTTATGTATTAAATAATAAGTTTTCTATGCTACCTTCTCGTTATTGCCCTTTACATGTCATATTAAATATTGAATACATCTCATTTCATGACTGAGTACTAACTCCAAGATCTTTCAAGTGTATTTATTATTTATTATTTAACAGAGAGAGACAGAGAGAGAAAGAGGCAGATAGAGAGAAAGAGAATGGGTACACCAGGGGCGCCAGACACTGTAAACAAACTCCAGATGCATGCTCCACCTTGTGCATCTGGCTTATGTGGATTCTAGGGAATCAAACCTGGCTCCTTTAGTTTCACAGGAAAATGCCTCAATCACTAAGCCATTGCTCCACCTCTAACTCCAAGATCTTTAAACAATTTTTTTTTCAGAACGTGAGGCCTTGTATTTTTGGGGGGGGGGAGAGAGACACAGAGAGACAGAGAGGGAGAGGAAGGCAGAGATGAGCTTGCCAGCAGCCTCTCTGCTGCTGCAAACGAAATCCAGATGTGTGCGCCCCCTTGTGGTCAAGTGCGGCATTGTGCCCCTTTGCATCTGGCTAAGTGGGACCTGGAGATTGGAACCGCTGGAGATTGGAACCAGAGTTCTTAGGTTTAGGAGGCAGGTGCCTTAACCGCTAAGCCATCTCTCCAGGCCGAGGCCTTGTATTTTTAAGGGTATTTTAGTTAAACTTTCACCTTTAAATCATTACAGTGATACATAAAATTTCAGTTTCAAAATTTTATTCTTTCAATTTTGAAAGCACTATTTTTGTATCCAATATTTCCTTAAGAAGCCTGAAGATTTTTTCAACTTTTTATTTATTGATTTTTTAAATAAAAAAATGTTGCACACATATACCCCCTCTCCCCTGCCCCAGTTCTGTTGAGGGTCTTCAGTGAGGTTATTGGTATTCATGTGGGACCAAAAAGCCTCCGTCAGTTTCTACAGACGTGGGAAACATGATGTCTCAGGCTACTCCCACCCACACTGTGGCTCTTTCAGGCCCCTCTTCTATGATGCTCCTTGAGGCTTGGTGAGCAAGACAGAGATCTGATTCAGCATTTTCTCTGTAGTCTGTGGATCTCTAGTTTTATAAGGCTTGAGTGACCACAATGTCTGCTGCTATTTCCCTGAAACTGGTTTTCAGGCTAGCTGTGGGGGCAGTATTCATGTCACTGCTTCCTCTGTGATAACTTCAAGGCAGGCAGATGAGGTGTAGGTGACCCATCTCCTGGTAAACAGTGGGCTCTTTCTTCTTGATGTATCCTGTTACTGCTGTATTCTCCTATGTTGCAGACAGCTTCAGGTTCGCTGAGATGAACTTCCAGACCAGGCACAGTTATGGAGGAAGGGATATTATTTATTGAAGCTTACAGATCCAGGGGAAGTTCCATAATGGCAAGAGAAGCAGCCTGCTCTTCACAGGACCAGGCAAGAGAGCAAAAACCAACCAGCCACCACAGCACACAGAGCAAAACTACAGCCATAAGGTCACACAGCACACTTCAGGAACTCCTGCTAGGCACATTTGCATATCTTTACAATGGACTCTCAAACCATCACCACACCTTAAGACTGGGCCCCCAGTCACCTTGCCTCTAGCAAGGTGATTGCAGATGCAAACTATAAAACAATAAAACACTGAATATATTGGGGGACATATATTCAAACTACCACATTCCGCCCCTGGCCCCCAATATATTTAGCTCCTGGCCCCCAATAGATTTATAACTATCACACATTGTAAATTGTACTCAGTCCAATTTCAAAGGTTCTCACAGTCTTGATCAACTTAAGATAGTGAGTCCTGTAAAATCAAACAAGTTAAATACTTTCAACATGTAAAGGCACAGAGTAAACATTTTAACTGGTATAAGGCATAGCAAGGAGAGACTAGAATAATGCAAACTTAACCACCATCAGCCATCATCAAACTTCTGCAGTTCAAGTTCAATATAACCAGAGACTGACAGTCTCCAGTTTTCCAATTCCGCCCCGCCAGCTGGGCAGAATCGCCAGGAAAACTTTCATCCCATGCCAACACTGCACTCCATGGTAGTCCTTGCACAGTCCTGGTGTATCCAAAACATCTTCAGGTCTCCATGAAAACCACGGTCCATCTTCCAAAGGCTCTTCCAGCCTATTCCTGAGGGTCTTCATGCCCTGCCTCATGCCGCATCTCAGCAGCAGCTCCTGGAACCGTGTGCAACTCATGACCACTCCATGCATTTTTCATGCTTCCAAAACTAATACCAGGTGTGCAGGACACAGCCATATTCTTAATCCAGGGACAAAATAAACCATAGCCTTGAAAAGCAGATTCCTTCTCCAGTCAGCTCTTTCCAAGAATTTGCATTTTTAACAGTCTTTACTCAGGCATCCTCTCCATTGTTTTAATGTAAATCAGTAGGGCCACCTTCCTTCCACCTTCCTTACGATTGCTAATGTGTTTGACAATAGCAGTTAAACCAGCCTCAATGCCTCTACTTTTAACTTGCTTTAGGTTTTCCAACTTAAAATCTTAAAATCTCAGTCCGATATCTTTAGCTAAGCACATCAGTCCATTACAAATTTAACCTTGATCAAACACTCTGGGCCTCGATAGTGGAACGTAGCCATCCCTTATGCCAGTAGCCCAGTTCCAACAAAGTCCTACAGCCACAAGGTCACACAGCACACTTCAGGAACTCCTGCTAGGCACATTTGCATATCTTTACAATGGACTCTCAAACCATCACCACACCTTAAGACTGGGCCCCCAGTCACCTTGCCTCTAGCAAGGTGATTGCAGATGCAAACTATAAAACAATAAAACACTGAATATATTGGGGGACATATATTCAAACTACCACATTCCGCCCCTGGCCCCCAATATATTTAGCTCCTGGCCCCCAATAGATTTATAACTATCACACATTGTAAATTGTACTCAGTCCAATTTCAAAGGTTCTCACAGTCTTGATCAACTTAAGATAGTGAGTCCTGTAAAATCAAACAAGTTAAATACTTTCAACATGTAAAGGCACAGAGTAAACATTTTAACTGGTATAAGGCATAGCAAGGAGAGACTAGAATAATGCAAACTTAACCACCATCAGCCATAATCAAACTTCTGCAGTTCAAGTTCAATATAACCAGAGACTGACAGTCTCCAGTTTTCCAATTCCGCCCTGCCAGCTGGGCAGAATCGCCAGGAAAAACTTTCATCCCATGCCAACACTGCACTCCATGGTAGTCCTTGCACAGTCCTGGTGTATCCAAAGCATCTTCAGGTCTCCATGAAAACCACGGTCCATCTTCCAAAGGCTCTTCCAGCCTATTCCTGAGGGTCTTCATGCCCTGCCTCATGCCGCATCTCAGCAGCAGCTCCTGGAACCGTGTGCAACTCATGACCACTCCATGCATTTTTCATGCTTCCAAAACTAATACCAGGTGTGCAGGACACAGCCATATTCTTAATCCAGGGACAAAATAAACCATAGCCTTGAAAAGCAGATTCCTTCTCCAGTCAGCTCTTTCCAAGAATTTGCATTTTTAACATTCTTTACTCAGGCATCCTCTCCATTGTTTTAATGTAAATCAGTAGGGCCACCTTCCTTCCACCTTCCTTACGATTGCTAATGTGTTTGACAATAGCAGTTAAACCAGCCTCAATGCCTCTACTTTTAACTTGCTTTAGGTTTTCCAACTTAAAATCTTAAAATCTCAGTCCGATATCTTTAGCCAAGCACATCAGTCCATTACAAATTTAACCTTGATCAAACACTCTGGGCCTCGATAGCGGAACGTAGCCATCCCTTATGCCAGTAGCCCAGTTCCAACAAAGTCCTCTGCAGTCTTTCCTTCCCCTTAGAAAGCTCATAAGCCAAGCCTCGAAGTTCAATACTGTGTGCACTTAGCATTCTCAAACTCTCATCAGAATAGTCCATAAAACTTGGCTTACCACTCCAGAAGGCATCTTCAGTTGCAAGCACCAAGTCCATGCCCATTCCTCCAAAACAAAGGTTCCAAAAGATGAATATCCACACAATCTGGTTCATCTCACCCCACTCCTGGTACCACTTTACTGTTGCAGACAGCTTCAGGTTCGCTGAGATGAACTTCCAGACCAGGCACAGTTATGGAGGAAGGGATATTATTTATTGAAGCTTACAGATCCAGGGGAAGTTCCATAATGGCAAGAGAAGCAGCCTGCTCTTCACAGGACCAGGCAAGAGAGCAAAAACCAACCAGCCACCACAGCACACAGAGCAAAACTACAGCCACAAGGTCACACAGCACACTTCAGGAACTCCTGCTAGGCACATTTGCATATCTTTACAATGGACTCTCAAACCATCACCACACCTTAAGACTGGGCCCCCAGTCACCTTGCCTCTAGCAAGGTGATTGCAGATGCAAACTATAAAACAATAAAACACTGAATATATTGGGGGACATATATTCAAACTACCACATCCTACATCTATATAATAGAACAGACTCCCCAACCAAAAGTGAGAACAGTTTCAAAAAAACAGGACAAATCTACACTTCAGAAAGATATATTGATGTGTATGTCCACTCTTAGAGAGCGGTGGAGGTTCTCTCTCTCTCTCTGGAGCCTATTGGTTTCCTGTTCTAGGGAATATGGCTTGGTTCCCATGGCCAGATATGAGTTCACCCTCACAAAGCGTGTCTCATATCCATATATACATATTTGTATATATAGAACATATATATATACACACACACACACAGAATGGGTGTGCCACAGCAAACGAACTCCAGATTTATGCACCACCTTCTGCATCTGGCTTACGTGGGTACTAGAAAATCAAACCCAGCTTCTTTGGATTCACAGGCAAGTGTCTTAACCACTAAGCTATCTCTCCAGCTCCAATATATATATTTTTGAGGCAAAGTCTCACTATACTCCAAGCTGACATGGAGCATACTGTATAGCCCAAGCTGGCCTCAAACTCATGGTGATCCTCCTGCCTCAGCTTCCTGAGTGCTGGGACCCCATGCCTGGCCTGCAGTTATTATGATGTATCTTCTTTTAATATCCATTTATTTTCCAGGAAGCTTTCTATATTTTTTTTTCTTTAAAAGTTTAAACCTTATTTCATTATGTCAGTATTTATTTTCCTCAATGTGGATTGCTATCCTGTTTCCTTTTATGTGAGGTCTTCCATTTTTTCATGAACAATGGGAAATTATCAACCCTTTCTTCAAATCATTCTTCTCCTGTACTTTCTGTTTTGTTGCGGGTGAGCTCCATAGAATTGAACTCAGGGATTCCTCGTGCTAAGCATGCCATCTCCAAGGAGTTGCAGCTCAGTATATTTTCTCTGAAGCATTCCTACATCACATGTGTTAATGCTTCCTCTTATATTCTATGCCTTTAATTTTTCACTTGTCACATATTCTTGTTTTCTAATACTTTCTAAGAATTTTTTGGTACATTTTTGGTACAGCTGCTTTTCACTAATGTTTCTCTTTCCTTCACCCTGCTTAAAAAAAAAAAAAAATCTTTCCTTTGGCTGTTTTTTTTTTTTTTTTTTTAAGTGTTTTCTTTTGTAATATTTTATTTATTTGTTTGAAAAATACAGAGTGCTTCACAAATTTTCATGTCATCCTTGCTCAGGGGCCATGCTAATCTTCTCTCTATTGTTACAATTTTAGTGTATGTGCTGTCACAGTGAGTACTGTTTTATTTTTTTGCACCAATGTTTTCTATTTGATACTTCTTATAAAATGATTTTCATTGTGCAGGTAATTTATGCTACCATTTGTGTTTCTAAATTCATTTTTAAGAACTTGACATTTATTTTTATATTGGATTATTAATTCTGCTTCTTATGACAATTTGCACAGTTTTAAAAATATTAATTTAGTCTCTCAGTGGTATTTATTCCTTACCCCCAATATTTGTACTAGTAACTTGGGATGAATGTATATATTACCCTTTGCATGTAAAGAGGAGGAATACTAAATCCCTGACCATAGTATAAGTCTACGTGTGCATTTAGGAACATGAGGGTGGCTGGGACATCTGTTGGCAAATGTATTTGCCATTATTTTAAAATTTGACCCTTTTTCCATTTTCAAAGTTCTAGGAGACAACTTTGGCTTCAGAGAATTTTCTTCTCTGTTCCTGTTGTCATTGTTACTTGTTTGAATTACCTACAACTAGGGAGTGAAGACGGTGGAGCCAAACAATGGAATGTCTACAACAAAAGTTGCTGTTCAATTCCTGTGCTGTCAAGTACTGCCTCACCCACCTGTCACCACACCCTCTGCCTTCCAGTGTACTGTCTGCTATTTCTTTGCTTTGTTTGAGAAATGGAGGGATTGCAATCACCCATTAAATCCAAGGAGCAAAAGGGATCAGTTATAAAAATTATCTTTTACACACAGAATTTCCCCCAAATTATCTGTGCTCTACTTGTCCATCATAATTTTCTGTTTTCCTAGAGTTTTCTTACACGTGAAAGTATTACATACTCAGAACTACCAACATCCCTCTTGGTGCTGGGAATGTTGGGTTTATTTTAGGTTCAGTGGAGGATAGCAGCTGCCTTTTTTTTTTTTTTTTTGCTAGCTTGTTAAGGACACTATCTTTCAGTTTCTTCATTTAATTTTCAAATAACAGCGATGCTGGTTACTGGTCTCTGACTATTCTGTTTGTACCTGCTTGTCCAGCTTTCAAATTTTCTTTTCATGTTCTGATTTGGCAACATGATTACAGGAAGACTAATATAACTTTTCCTTCTTATATAAATTCATATTCCTGTGTTGTTTAGTACATATCTCCACCTCACCCCAAGGTAAGATTTTTTTTTGTTTTTATGGATTTTGTATTTCAGGATAGTGATTGCAGGGTTCATGGTTTGAATCATAATGTCAGCTGTTTCAAACTCATAAATCAGTATCTAAGGAACCAAAGCACTTCTATTGCAAGTTTCAGTGATAATATGGGCCTCAGGATCACCCTGAAATATGTATGAGAACCAACCATTTAGGAACAAATATTCTGGCTGATCACAACCAGCCAGTCAAATGCAGCCCCTGATAAAGATAAATAACCTGTACTCAGAGAAATTTTTTGCATCATTAAACATGGTGAGCATATTAGCTAGCAGGGGGTGGAGCCGAATCCCCAAAGAGATAAATCTAAATTATGTGCGCTGCAGTGATCATAACAGCAAAGCACATCTTGCCTAACTAGCTGACATCAATGGGGAAGGGATTTTAGATTTAAATGAGCCAAGCGGAAAAGTATTTCACTGCTATGCAGATGAATTGGAGCATATTCATGAACTTTTCAGCTCTATTATGCCTCTTTCCTGGTTTTGACTGGTGCCAAATACAAAGACTATAGGATTTTTCTGTTAAACCTTGCATCTTTGTTTCGCCTTTTCACTTTCTTATGCAGCTTGATTAATTACTCTTGATTTGCTCTCTATTAATCACCCTCCTGCACAGTTGTATCAGTACTTGCCAAAAAAAAAATCTTTTTTAATGTTTGAGTAAGACGGATAACATAAGTTAAGTGACACTCTCTTAAATGAGTCAGTGAGGTTCCTTAATACTGTGCCTTTGAATCATGGAGAATTCTAAATTTAAAGTTTTGCATTTAAAAGAAGCATATTCTTGACTGACTTTTGATGCATTCAAGGGGTCATAATATCAGCTTTCTTTTGTTGAGTTCTTATTCTTCTGCTAAAGTTGTAGAATTACATTGTAGCACAGTTGTGGATAAGTTAGCTAGTTTTAAAGCTATGTGTTTTTTATGTTACATAATTAAGTGAGTTTCTGCTAAACTATAAGATGTGGTCATGCCCATCTTACAGTCATGTAAAGAGGGAATTAACCAAGTTGCTTACTTTCATATTGAGATCTTTCCTGCCACAATCTGACCTTTTACTATCACTCTCCTCTAGGGTAAATCAAATCAGATATTTTAAACCTATTGAGGATGTAAATAGCAGCCTAACAATTTTTTTCTCTTTGAAACATATAAGCAAGTGTCCCATTTGAGGAAAATGGAATGGAAAGCTAGCACCTTGAATATTATAACTCAATTACATTGTTCTATCCTCTCAATAAAATGTCTAGGTCAGCTCCTTTTTTATTTAATAAAATTTTCTGAGGAAGTTAGATTTAGTAGAATATTGGCTGTTTTTATCTTCAACTTTGGCTTCAAGAAATTTATCCCAAGTGCAATTTGATTAGGGAATCAGCACAGGAAGTGATTATCATGAAGGCAAATTTGCAGGAGTTAGGGGTAGTTTAAGACAGGCTTTCTTAGTGCTACATTCTTGTCAGTGCAAGAATGACAGCAGAAAAGTACTCAACAGTTGGATTCTCTGATCAGTTATGTTCTTTGCTCCCTGCTTGCTTTTGCCTGGGAATCTTATTGCCTTCAGCAACTTTTATCTGTCCTATCTATATGTCCACCTGATGTTACTTCATTCATGGTGCTTCTCATTCGTTCTTCCCTATACAGTCATACAACTCAACTTCAGGTTCATTTTGCTTCGGGAGCCAGAAAGAGGCAGTGATGCAGAAGGAGATAGGTGCTTTCTTTCTGTATAAGGCTGGATCAGGACATGAGAAAGGTTTCTCTCTCACAGAATATACTTGGTAATTAGGCATTCTGTGATGTGCTGGTGGAATAAGGGAGATATTCTGTTACTGCATTTTTATTTTTCATGCATATGTATGTGGTGAGTGTGCAGGTGTGTTTGTATATGCATGTAGATACGTGTTGGATGTGTATGCACAAGTGTGTGCATGGGGATGCCAAAGGTCAACATTGGGTGCCTTTCTCAATTATTCTCCACCTTATTTTTGAGACAGGGTCTCTTACTGAACCTAGGGCTCACCAATTCAGCTAGACTAGCTAGCCAGCAGGCCCTGGGATCCTCTGTCTCCACCTCCTCAGCATTGCATGACAGTCCTACATGTCCTCATGCTTGTGCATCAAATGCTTTACTGATTGAGCCATCTCCCCCACCCAATTTTTAATATCTTTATACAAGCAGTTTAGTATGTCTGGTTAAATTAATAATGAGAAAACATGTATCATTATAAAAACTTTCAGTAGAGCCATCAAGATCATTACACTCTTCTGAGACAATTCTTTACATGATGGAAATGAACCACTATGCCTGATGGTGTTAATTTCGTTTTGAGAAGCAATTGTTGCATCATATTTTTTGTTCACATCATCTCGTTAAACATAATGTCTTTTGTTGTTACTGTTTGCTCATTTCCAAATTATTCTAATAGGTGTGTTGCAGAATATTTTTAAAATCAAACTACTTTTGTTACTTTCAGGAAAAAAGTACAGAATAATAGCAAAATTCCAGGAATTTGTATGCTTAAATTAAATGTCGCAAAAATTTGGGACAAATGTGTGTTCATACAAGACTGGGCTGAAATTTTGTGACAAAGGTTAGGGAATGTCACTTTTCTTAAATCTGTGATTCCAACTACTGTCCCTGTACTGCTTTCAGTTTTCATTGTCTCATAACATTCTTTTACTGTGTAATCTTTAATCCACAAGATGGTTCTGCATTCATTAATTCTTTTAATAGATTAATTCTTTTATATATCCACTATGACCATTTCTCATCCAGTACACACACTTATATATGGCAGCTGTTATTATTAATATTGTTTCCATGACACCTCAGGACATTAACTACTTGCTTTAAATTTGTTGTGGTTCATGAATATGAAAGTTGGTATCTGTTGCAGTCAGGTTTGCATTGCTCACAGAAATCACCTGACCAAGAGCAACTTGTGTGAATAAAAGGTTTATTTTGGCTTACAGACTTGAGGGGAAGCTCCATGATGGCAGGGGAAAATGATGGCATAAGCAGAGGGTGGAGATCACCTCTTCACCAACATCAGATTGACAACAGCAACAGGGGAGTGTGCCAAACACTGACAAAGAGAAACTGACTGTAATACTCATAAACCTGCCCCCAACAATACACTGCCTCCAGGAGGCTTCAATTCCAAAATATCCATCAGCTGGGAACCTAGCATTCAGAACACCTAAGTTTATGGAGGATACCTAAATTAAACCACCACATTCCACCCCTGGCCCCCATAAATTGATAACCATATATGATATAAAATACAGTGCATTCAGTCCAACTTTAAAAGTCCCCATAGTTTTTATCAATGCTAATGATGTTCAAACATTTCCATAATCTAAGATCTTTTAACTGAACCATAATACCAAAAAAATGCCCCCCCCAAAACCATAATGGCACAGAATAAACATTCCCACTTCAAAATATGGCATTGGGCATAGCAAATATACATTCAACCAGTACAAGGTTTAAACAGGACAAACATAAAACTCTGTAGCTCCAAATCCAACAACTCCAGCCAGTAACAGTCTGAAGTCCAATAATTCTAACCAGCAACAAGTCTCTGGAGTTCTAATTCCATGTCCTGGAAAACTTCATCTGGGAATGGCAGCTCCTTTTAGCAACCATCTCATGATCCTGGCATCTCCACTGGGTCTTCACTGCAACCCAGGGTCCATCCTCACTGCTCCATCGGGTTTCCATGCAGGCAATCCTTAAGAGATCTGCTTCACACTGCCCATGGCTATTTCCAAAACACAAGACTGTGTTGCAAACACAATGACCCTCTCCTTCTTATACTCAACATTACCAGGTATGGTGTCAATTTTTTACTTCTCGGGGGAATAAAGCAGACTTTGAAGAACAGGACACTCCTTCATCATTCAGGCCCCTTCAAAAGACTGTATTCTTTCTGTTGTCCCAATACAGGTCTACTGGCCCAATCTCAGTGGTTGTAATCTGTTATAAAATTGCAGCTGAACAGGCAGAAATTTCACCAAATATTTCATTTTTTTCTGTGCCATATTCCTCTGCTCATACCAGTCTGTTTCTACTCAATGCAACCCTGCACAACTTCTCAAGACATGAACATAACAGCAAGCTTCTCACACAAACTGCTTCCAGCTCAGTCCAGGCAAAGCTCTTTGTCACCCTCATAAGCCAAACCTCACAGTCCATAGTTCTTATTGCATTCAGGTCTTTAAACTCTGACCAGAATAGTCCATCATGCTGTATTTATAGCACTGCAAGACATCTCTTAGGCCAAGGTTTCAAATCCTCCCACATTCCTCTTGAAAATCAGCTCCAAAAGGCCAAAACCACACAATCGGGTGTCTAGCAGCAAATGACACCACTCCTCAGTACCAACTTTACAGTTGCAGTCAGGATTATATTGCTGACAGAAATCACCTGACCAAGAGCAGCTTGTGGAGGGAAAAAAGTTTATTTTGGCTTACAGACTTGAGGGGAAGCTCCATGATGGCAGAGGAAAACAATGGCATGAGCAGAGGGTGGACATCACCTCACCAACATCAGATGGACAACAAGAACAGAAGAGTGTGCCAAACACTGGCAAGGGGAAACTGGCTATAATGCCCATAGTCCACCCCTAACAATATACTGCCTCCAAAAGGCTTAATTCCCAAATCTCCATCAGCTGGGACCTAGCATTCAGAGCATATAAGTTTATGAGGGACACCCAAATCAAACCACCATAGTATCTTTTGTCAATTCAGGAAAAATACCTTCAAGTGTTACCTAGCATTACATAGAGAAAACTCTCGATTTCTTATGGGTATGAATTTAATATTCTAATTGTAGCCTTAATTTTTATTCTTGGGATATATTTCATACTATTGAACTTGGTTTCTTTATATTACTTGGGTAAATTTTCTCTTCTGTATCTTCTATCTCACAAATAGTTCACTTCCATTGAACTATATCTCATCCTTCCATGCTTTCTAATTTAAATTACATTTTAAATTTTTAGATGTTTTATTCAGCTCTTTAATTTTCTGGTAAATTGAGATAAGGTTTTCAACATTTAAATTTCTTTAAATATACTAAATATGCTTATTTTGTTCTCTTTACTTGATAATTCCCATATCTTTTTGTACCTAGTTTTGTTGGTTCTTATTTCCACTGTCTTTTGCCTACAATATATTGCATATTGTTTTGTTTACACCTATATTCAGGTGGTATTAAGGAATCTATATTTTTACTTACTATGATAGTATTTCTAGTTTATCCGTACCAAAACATGTCTGTTTTTGATTAAATTACTAACTTGTGCTTTTAAAATTTTTATTTATTTACTTGTTTATTTTGTTTTTCAAGGTAGAGTTTCATTGTAGCCCAGGCTGGCCTTGAACTCATAGAGATCCTCCTACCTCTGCCTCCTGAGTGCTGGGATTAAAGGCATGTGCCACCATTAACTTGTGCTTTTTTTTTTAATTTTATTTTTTTATTGACAACTTCTTAGTTGTAGACAATATCCCATGGTACTTCCCTCCCTCTAGTACTTCCCTCCTCTACCCTCTTTCCTCTTTGCAACTTCACTCTCCATCATATCCCCTCCCCCTCTCAATCAGTCTTTCTTTTCAGTTTGATGTCATTATCTTTTCCTCCTATTATGATGGTCTTGTGTAGGTAGTGTCAGGCACTGTGAGGTCATGGATATCCAGGCCATTTTGTGTCTAGAGAACCACGTAATAAGGAGTCCTACTCTTCCTTTGGCTCTTACATTCTTTCTGTCCCCTCTTCCATAATGGACCTGAGTCTTGGAAGGTGGGTTTGAGATGTTTCAGTGCTGAGCACTCCTCTGTTCCTTCTTCTCAGCACCATTGTGCCTTCTGAGTCATCCCAAGGTTGCCACCATCTGAAAAGAGAAGCTTTTCTAACCAAAAGTGAGAGTAGTACTAATATATGGGTGTGGACATTAAGAGGAGTGCTTACTGGGCAGTTTGGTGAGCATAGTGTATACATTTAGTGAGACACCAGCAGACATTACACCATTAGGGCTCATGACTACCCCTGTCATAGGTTTTCAGTATCAGGGATGTGTTCCCTCCCATGGAGTGGGCCTCCAGTCCAATTAGAGAGCAGTTGGTTTCCCCCATAACAGACATGCCACTATTGCACCCATTGGCTCATTTGGCCTGGCTGGCCAAATTTAAAGCTTGCAATGTCCACTGGTGAGTACCTTCACTGGTGTTTTTTCTCTCCCATTGAACTGCATGCAGTGTAGCTTTTTCCAACTTTCTGTCAGCTGGTCCACATGGAGGAGGCTTTCAGCTCAGCTCCAGCAGGTTTACTCAGTGAAATTGCCACCCAAGTATGTGGAGTCTTCAGCAATAGGGTCTTACCATCTATTCCAAGGACCCTGGCAATGTCCTTGTAGCAGACAGCTTCAGGTTCGCTGAGATGAACTTCCAGACCAGGCACAGTCATGGAGGATGGGATATTATTTATTGAAGCTTACAGATCCAGGGGAAGTTCCATAATGGCAGAAAAAGCTGGCCTGCCTTCACAGGACCAAGCAGAAAGCAAGCCACAGCCAAAAAGGCACACTGCACAAAACTACAGTCAAGCCACAGCACACTTCAGGAACTCCTTCTAGGCACACTTTGCATATCTTTACAATGGAATCTCAAGCCCACCACCACACCTTAATATCCGCCCCCAGTGGCATTGCCTCTAGCAAGGTGATTGCAGATGCAAACTATAAACTAATAAAACACTGAATATATTGGGGGCCATATAGTCAAACTACCACAGGCCTATAATGTTTTGGGAGTATCTGTGACCTTCCTGGCCAACAACTCACTGGAAGGTATCCCATCCCTGGCAATGAAAATTTTCTAGTAACAATCTATAGCTTCTGAGTGTTCCATTGTCCAGAAAAGTAGGTTTCCATATGACTTATTTATATCCTCTTAGATTTTGATTAGCCCTCCCCCCACTGTTCCTTTACTCAGTCTTTTCCCCTGACCTCACTTAGGCCTTTTCACCCCCATTAATCTGTTCTTCTACTTACATATATACAATACCATCCTATTAAGTCCCCCCTCTATCCCTTTCTATTTCCTTTATATCCCCTTTCTAGCTTACTGACTTCTGCTACTGTTTTATTTTTACTCACATTGAAGTCCAATCATTTATAGCTAGGATCCACATATGAGAAAGAACATGTGACGTTTGGCTTTCTGGGCCTGGGTTACCTCACTAAGTATAGTGCTTTCCAGAACCACCCATTTCCCAGCAAATTTCATATTTTTAATTACCATTGAGTAGAATTCCATTGTGTAAATGTGCCACATCTTCATTATCCAATCATCAGTTGAGGGGCATCTAGGCTGGTTCCATTTCCTAGCTATTATGAATAGAGCAGCCATAAACATGGTCAAGCAAGTATCTCTAAGGCAGTGAGATGAGTCCTTAGGATATATGCCTAGGAGTGGTACAACTGGGTCATATGGTAGATCTATATTTAGCTGTCTCAGGAACCTCCACACTGATATCCACAATGGCTGCACCAGATTGCATTTCCACCAACAGTGTAGAAGGGTTCCTCTTTTTCCACATCCTTACCAGCATTTATAGTCATTTGTTTTCATGATGGTAGCCAATCTAACAGGCATGAGATGGAATCTCAAGGTAGTTTTAATCTGCATTTCCCTGATGAATAGGGGTGTAGAATAATTTTTTAGATGTTTATATGCCATTTGTATTTCTTCTTCTGAGAACTCTCTATTTAGTTCCATAGCCCATTTTTTCAATGGGTTGTTTGATTTCTTATTATTTACTTTTTTCAGTTCTTTTATATCCCAGATATTAACCCTCTGTAAGATGTATAGCTGGCAAAGATTTTCTCCCATTCTGTAGGTTGCCTCTTTGCTCTATTCACAGTGTCCTTTGCTGTAGAAAAGCTTTGTAATTCCATGAGGTTCCAGCAGTTGATCTGTGGTTTTATTTCCTGAGCGATTCTGGGTATATTCAGAAAGTCTTTGCCAAGACCAATATGTTGAAGGATTTTCCCTACTTTTTCCTCTAGCATTTTCAGAGTTTCAGGTCTGATATTAAGGTCCTTGATCCATTTGGACTTGATTCTTGTGCATGGAGAGAGATAAGTATCTATTTTCATCCTTCTATCCAGTTTTCCCAGCACCATTTACTGAAGAGGGTGTCTTTTCTCCAATGAGTATTATTGGCATTTTTGTCAAAGATCAGGTGGCTACAGCTACCTGGACTTACACCAGGGTCCCCTATTCTGTTCCATTGATCTACATGTCTGTTTTTGTGCCAGTACCATGCTGTTTTTGTTACTATGGCTCTGTAATATAGGCTGAAATCAGGTATGATGATACCAAAAGCTTTATTTTTGTTGTCCAAAATTCTTTTAGATATCTGAGGTTTTACTCAAGCAAGAAATTGCAGAAGACAAAAGCAAATGGAAAGACATCCCATGTTCTTGGATTGGAAGAATCAATATTGTGAAAATGTCAATCTTACCAAAAGCAATCTATACATTTAATGCAATCCCCATTAAAATCCCAATTTCATTCTTCACAGAAATAGAAATAACAATCCAAAAATTTATCTGGAAGCACAAAAAACCTCAAAACAATTTTGGGCAACAAAAGTCAGGTTGGTGTTATCACCATACCTGATTTTAAGTTATATTACAAAGCCATAGTAACAAAAACAGCATGGTACTGGCACAAGAACAGACAGGTAGATCAATGGAACAGAATAGAAGACCCAAATATTAATCCATGCAGCTACAGCCACCTGATTTTTGACAAAAAATGCCAAAAATATTCATTGGAGAAAAGATAGCCTCTTCAACAGGTGGTACTGGGAAAACTGGATATGTGTATTAAAAGGATAAAAATAGTTCCTTTTCTCTCTCTGTGCACAAGAGTCAAGTCCAAGTGGATCAGGGACCTTAATATCAGACCTAAAACTATGAAAGTGCCAGAGGAAAAGGTAAGAGAAACCCTTCAACATATAGGCATAGGCAATGACTTTCTGAATATAACCTCAATTGCTCAGGGAATAAAACCACTAATCAACCACTCAGATATCATGACATTACAAAGCTTTTGTACAGCAAAGAACACTGTGAATAGAGCAGAGAGACAACCTACAGAATGGGAGAAAATCTTTGCCAGCTATACATCTGGCAGAGGATTAATATCCAGAATATACAAAGAACTCATAAAACAGAACAATAAGAAATCAAACAACCCAGTTAAAAATGGGCTATGGAACTAAATAGAGAGTTCTCAGAAGAAGAAATACAGATGGCCTATAAACATCTAAAAAAGTGTTCAGCATCCTTAGCCATCAGGGAAAAGCAAATTAAACTTCTTTGAGATTCCATCTCACTCCTGTCAGAATGGCTACCATCAAGGAAACAAATGACAATAAGTGTTGGCATGGATGTGGAAAAAGAGGAACAGTTATACACTGTTGGTGGGAATATAATTTGGTCCAGCCATTGTGGAAATCAGAGTGGAGGTTCTTGAGACACCTAAAAATAGATTTACTGTATGATCCAGCTATAGCACTCCTAGGCATATATCCAAAGGACTCTTCTCACTACCTTACAGATACTTGCACAAACATGTTTATTGCTGCTCTATTCACAATAGCTAGGAAATGGAAACTGCATAGATGTCCCTCCACAGATGAATGGATAATAAAGATGTGGTACATTTATACAGTGGAGTTCTATTCAGCAGTAAAGAAAAATGAAATTATGAAATTTGCAGGGAAATGGACGGATCTTGAAAGGATTATACTAAGTGAGGTAACCTATGCCCAGAAATCCAAATGTTTCATGTTCTTTCTAATATGTGGATCCTAGCTACAAATGTGTAGACTTGTGTGTGAACTAGAACCAAAAATCAGTAGCAGAAGCCAGTAAGCTGGTAAAAGGCTATAAGGAAGGGAGGAGAGGGAAGGACTTAAGTGGATGGTACTATATATATGTAAGTAGAAGAACAGATTCCATGTGGGGAAGGCCTAAGTGAAGTCATGGGAAGAGAATGCATAAAAGAAGGGCAGGAGAAGGGTCAATCAAAATTCAAGATAATCTCAATAAGACTTATGTAAACCTAGTTTTTTTTTTTTTTTAATAATGGCACATCCAGAAGCTATGATTGTTAATAGAAAATTTTCAGTGCCTGGGATGGGATACCTTCCAGTGAGTTGTTGGCCAAGGAGGTCCCGGTAGCCTCCAAAACATTAAAGGCTATTGGCAAGGCCTTTGGCTTCCCTTGAGAAACAGATAATAAGACCCTATTGCTGAAGGTATCTCTTGCCTGAGAGGCAAGGTCACTGAGAAAGCAAGCTGGTGCTGATCAGAAAACCTTCTCCCTATAGACCAGCCAACTGAAAGCTGGAAAAAGCTGCATTGCATGAAGCTGTATGGGAGACAGAAGTCATCAGCAGTGGAAACAGTGGACACTGAAAATTCAAGTTTGGCCAGACAGGCCCAATGACCAAAAGGGTGCAATAGTGGCATGTCTGCTCTTGGGGAAACCAACTGCTCCCTAACTGGACTGAAGGCCCTCTCTATGGGAGGGAATACATACCTGGTACTGCAAAAACTAATCAAAAGTCTATGGCAGGGGAGGTCATGAGCCTTAGGGGTGTAAAGCCTGCTCTCTTCTCTCTAAATGCATATATTATTCCCACTAAACTGTCCTGAAAGCACTACACTTAATATTCATATTCACATATTAATGCTACTCTCACTTCTGGTTAGAGAAGCTTCTCTTTTCAGATGGTGATGTCCACTGGAATGACCCAAAAGGCAACATAGTGCTGAGAAGAAGGGATGGAGGAGTGTTCAGCACTGAAACATCTCTGTCACACCCTCCATGGCTCAGGGTCCATTGTAGAAGAGGGGGTGGAAAGAATGTAAGAACCAAAGGAAGGGTATGAGTCCTTACAATGCAACTGTCCAGACAGAAATTGGCCTTGATATCCATGACCTTGCAGTACCTAGCAATACCTTCACAAGTCCCTCATAATAGGAGGAAAAGATGATGACATCAAATTGAAAGAGAGACTAATGGAGAAATGGAGGGGATTTGACAGAGAATGGAGTTCTGAAGGGGAATGGGGGGAGGGGAGGGAAATATCAGTTTATTGGCTGTAAGTATAGAAGTTGTCAATAAAAAATTAAAAAGAAATTGGTATCTGAGGTGTTTTGTGTTTCCAAATGAATTTTTGGATTGTTTTGTCTATTTCTGTGAAGAATGCCATTGGAATTTTGATGGGAATTGCATTAAATATGTAGATTGATTTTGGTAGGATTGCCATTTTCACAATATTAATCCTTCCAATCCAAGAACAGGGGATGTTTTTCCATTTCCTAGTGTCTTCTGCAATTTCTCACTTGAGTGTTTTAAAGTTCTCCTTGCAGAGATCCTTCACTTCCTTGGTTAGATTTATCCCAAGGTACTTTATTTATTTTTGATGCAATTGTAAATGGGAGTTATTCTCTAATTTCATCCTCTGAGTGTTTGTTGTTAGTATATAGGAAAGGTACTGATTTCTGTGTTTATTTTGTATCCTGCTACATTGCTAAAAGTGTTTATCAGCTCTAACAGTCTGCTGGTAGAATCTTTAGGGTCCTTTATGTATAGAATCATATCATCTGCAAATAATGATAACTTGACCTCTTCATTTCCAATTTGTATCCCTTTTGTGTGTGTTTCTTGCCTTGTTGCTATGGCTAAGACTTCTAATACCATATTAAATAAAAGTGGGGACAGTGGACACCTTTGTCTTGTGCCTGATTATACTGGAAAAGCTTCAAGTTTTTTTTCCATTTTGTATTATGTTTGCTATAGGTTTGTCATAAGTAGCCTTTATTATGTTGAGATATGTTCCTTTTATTCCCAGTCTCTGTAGGACTTTTATCATGAAGGGAGGTTGGATTTTGTCAAATACTTTTTTTTGCATCTAATGAGATGATCATGTGATTTTTGTCCTTCAGTCCATTTATGTAATGTATTACATTTATCAATTCATGTATGTTGAACCATCCCTGCATCTCTGGGATAAAGCCTACTTGGTCTGGGTGAATGATCTTTCTAATATATTCTTGTACTCTGTTTGCCAATATTTTGTTGAGAATTTTTGCATCTATGTTCATGAGGGAGATTGGTCTGTAATGTTCCTTTTTTGTTCTATCTTTGTCTCGTTTTGGGATCAGGGTGATGCTGGCTTCAGAAGGAGTTTGGTCATGTTCCTTCCTCATCTATTTTATGGAAAAGTTTAAGAAGCATTGGTGTTAGTTCTTCCATTAAGGTCAGGTAAAATTCAGCAGTGAATCTGTGTGGGCCTGGACTTTTTTTAGTTGGGAGATATTTTTTATAACAGCTTGAATCTCCCTACTTGTTATAGATGTATTTAAGTGGTTAATCTCATCTTGGTTTAATTTATGTAGGTCATATAAATCAAAGAAATCATCCATTTCTTTCAGATTTTCAAACTTAGTGGAGTGTATATTCTTATAGTATGTCTCTGTGATTTTTTAATTTCTCTGGTTTCTGTTGTCATGGTGCCCTTTTCATTTCTCATTGTACTAATTTGGGTCTCTTCTCTCTTCCTTTTGGTCAGATTTTCTAAGGGTTTATCAATCTTGTTTATCCTTTCAAAGAACCAACTCTTTATTTCATTGATTCTTTGGATTTTTTTTTTGGTTTCTATTTCATTAGTTTCTGCCCTAATCTTTATTATTTCTTCCTGCCTACTGATTTTTGGTTTGCCTTGTTCTTCTTTTTCCAAGGCCTTAAGGTACATCATTAAGTTGTTTACCAGTTACCTTTCTAATTTCTTAACATAGGCACTTAAAGCTGTAAATTTCCCTCTTAGGACTGCCTTCATTGTGTCCCAAAGGTTTTGGTATATTGTGGTCTCATTATCATTTGACTCCATTAATTTTTTGATTTCCTTCTTGATTTCTTCATTTACCCATTCATCATTTAGTAGTGTATTATTTAGCTTCCATGATTTTGTGTATGCTCTATAGCTTTTCTTGTTATTGATTTGTAGTTTGATCCCATTGTGATCAGATAGAGTGCAAGAAATTATTTCAATTTTCCTATATTTCTTAAGATTTGCTTTGTGTCCTAATATTATCACCTATTTTTGGAGAATGTTCCATATGCTGTTGAAAAGAATGTGTATTTTTCAGCATTTGGATGAAATGTCCTGTATATATCTGTTACGTCCATTTGTTCTATGACCTCATTTAATCCAGAAGCATCTCTGCTTATTTTTTGCCAGGATGACCTGTCAATTGGTGAGAGTGGGGTGTTGAAGTCACCCACTACAAGTGTGTTTGGTATTTTCTGTGACCTTAGTTCTAATAGCATTTATTTGATGAAATTGGGAGCCCCTGTGTTAGGTGCATATATGTTTAGGATTGTAATGTCCTCCTGTTGGAGTGTTCCTTTAATCAACATAAAGTGACCTTCCTTATCTTTCCTAATTAATGTTGGTCTGAAGTCTACCCTGTTAGATATTATGATAGCAACCCCTGCTTGTTTTCTAGGCCCATTTGCTTGAAACACTGTTTTACAAGCTTTCACCCTAAGATAGTGTCTATACTTTGTAGAAAGGTTAGTTTCTTGGAGGCAACAAATTTGAAGAATCCTGCTTTTTAATCCAGTCTGCAAACCTATGTCTTTTGATTGGGGTATTCAGGCCATTGATATTAATAGTTATTATTGAGAGGTATGTATTTATTTTTGCCATTTTTCTTGTTTTGTAGTTCTGATTTTACCTTTGCTCTCTTGTATTAACTAGTATTGGAGTATGGTTTGTTTTTTCCAGGTTCCCTATATGTGCTTTTCTTTCTCTCCAGTATGGAGGATCCTTTCAAGTATTTTTTTCTGTAGACCTGGTTTTGTCTTCAAATATTCCTTTAGCCTGCTTTTGTTGTGGAATGTCCTTATTTCTCCATCTATTTGAATGGATAGCTTTGCAATAAAGTATAAAGTATAAAGTAACGTTGGATGACAGTAGTTATCTTTCAGAACTTGGATCACATCATTCCAAGCCCATCTGGCTTTTAAAGTTTGTGTTGAGTAATCTGCTGTGATTCTAATGGGCTTGCCTTTGTAGGTGACTTGCTTTTTCTCTCTAGCTACTTTCAATATATTTTCTTTGGTTTGTATGTTTGGTAGTTTAATTATAATATGGCGGGGAGAGGTTCTTTCCAGGTTTTGTCTGTTTAGTGTTCTAAAGGCTTCCTGTATCTGCAATGGCATCTCTTTCCCAATTTGGGGTATGTTTTCTTCTGTGATTTTGTGGAAAACACCTACTATGCCTTTGGAGTGAAATTCTTCTCCTTCTACTATACCCTGAATTCTTATGTTTGATCTTTTCATAGTGTCCTAAATATCTTGAAATTCCCATTTATACCTTCCTATTAGTTTGTCTTTCTCTTTGTTGGACTCTATTAGATCTGCCACCTGGTCTTCTAGTTTACATATTGTGTTCTCTCCTTCATCCATTCTACTAGAGAGATTTTCTACAGATTTTTTTTTTTATTTCACTGACTGTGTTCTTTATTGCTAGTATTTCTTACTGATTTTTTTTATTATTTCTATTTCCTTATTTATGTCTAGTATTGACCTCCTTATTTCATTAAATTGGTTCCCTGTGTGTTCTTTGTATCCTTTGATTTCCTCCTTGAGGTCTTTGAACTCTTTGATTTCCTCTTTGAGTTCTTTGAACATATTTATAATCATTCTTTTGAAATCTTTTTCAGGCATTTCCTGTAATTCAGTCTCACTGAAGGTCATTTCTAATGTATTAATACTTTTTGACGGATTTATATTATCTTGATTTTTTTGTGTTTCTTGTATTTTAATGTAGAGATTTTTGCCTCTTGGATTAATTTAATGCTTGTGTTTTCTAATTATCTGTAGTAATATTAGATGCATCAATCTATCTGATGTTATATATCGTCAGGGTAGGTGCTTAAGTTGCTAGGTGTGGCTCTTAAGACTCTCAGAGTAACCAGAAAAGTGACTATAAGTGTTGGGTTTGCCTGGTATGAGAGTATTCAAGTAGGCTGAATGGAACAGAATACAGTCAAATTCTAAACATTTAACTAAACAATGTACCCATTCAATGAAAAACAGCACGGTGTATTTGTGCAAAGTAGGTATTATGACAAACAGGTCCTCTAACAAAGTCACAGTCCCTAAGGATGTGTGTTGCCCCACAGTCTTAATCCTGTCAACTGGGAGGCTACGATTTCTGTTTTGTAGAGGGTTCCAAGGTCAGCTTGTGACCAAGTGAGACCCTTCCCCAATGAATGACAGAAGAGGAAACAAAGGCACTATAAATCAGGAAGCAAAAAATGAGCAGCCCAAAATATAGCTTATTTAAGAATTTCAGATCTGGCCATCCATCTGGTTTAACATATAATTTACCCTGACATGGAAGGTGCAAGTAGCCCTCCTGAAGCAAGCTTATATACCAGGTTTATTTGGCAGGTACTGACCTGGTGTAATCCCAGTTACCTTTTGGGACAGCTTTGATCTCAGCTATGCTGCATGGCTGTTTGTGTCCTTCTTTGCTGTGTTGTGGGCTCAGAAATTCCGATGGGTCAGTGGGTCACTGCACTGATTGGGCCAGGTATGGGAAGGTGAGCTCCCTTCCCCAGGTCTCTAATGCTTACTGTAGCTTGTGCT
Organism: Orientallactaga sibirica; assembly: GCA_036365145.1. Taxonomy (NCBI): domain Eukaryota; kingdom Metazoa; phylum Chordata; class Mammalia; order Rodentia; family Dipodidae; genus Orientallactaga; species Orientallactaga sibirica. The sequence continues at coordinate 4,049,877 of JAEOAD010000020.1, forward strand.
GGTGGTAGGGGAGGAGAGGCTGTGGATGATGGCTGAAGTCTGCCTGCTGGCCATGCGATCTTCCTCACAAGCCACTGCCTTGGTCTCTGCCATCCTCCTTCCACGTTTCTTGAGTTTGTGAGGCCAGTGTGATTGGAAAATCCCCTTACCTGGCTTTAAAATCCTGCTGCTCAGGCATAGCCTGATGGCTGCAGCCACATGGAACTCGCCACTGCTGCTGGAGATGCTTCTGTCTGTTTCTGTGGCCTCTGGATGCTCTGGGTCTCTCCTACTTCTTTGTTGTGCTTGATAATTTACTATACACATCACTTTTTTAGTAGAAGAGTGTATTTTGTTTTTTTTTTTTTTTTTTTTTTTTTTTTTTTTTTTTTTTCTTCCCCTAGCTTGTTTTGGTATGGTTCCTATGCCTCCATCTTAACTGGAAGTCCCAATTTGAGGGTTTTTTTTAGACCCCATAGAATGAATCAATATGGGCACCCAGGTCAATGTGAAAACTGGCCCGTTTTTCTTATATTACTTGCTGTTTTTTTATTATTGTTATCAGTACACATTAATTATATACATAATGGGTTTCATTTTGCCATTTTCATACAAGCTTATTGTATCATACAAGCTTATAGACTATTTTTATCATATTCATCCCCAGTACTCAAAAATATTTTATTTTATTTTATTTATTTATTTGAGCGAGTAGGGGAGGGAGAGAGAGAGAGTGAGACAGAGAGAGAATGGACACACCAGGGACTCTAGCCACTGCAAATGAACGCCAGATGCATGTGCCATCTTGTACATCTCACTTACATGGGTCCTGGGGAATTGAACCTGGGTCCTTTGTCTTTGCAGGAAAGCACCTTAAATGCTAAGCCATCTCCCCAACTCCCAAGTACTCTCTTATACCCATCATCCCACTGATTCTTTCTTCTTCTTACCAGTGCCCCTTATGTTTTCATATCATTTTTTTCTGTGAGAGAGAGAGAGAGAGAGAGAGAGAGAGAGAGAGAGAGAAAGTGCACATTCATATCTATGCTGGTGAGGGCACATCTATATGTATAACTGTACCCAGAGGTTGATGTTAGGTATGTTTCTCAATCACATTCCACCTTATTTATTGAGACAGTATCTCTCACTGAACCTATATCTCATTATTTCATTGATTTGGCTAGACTACCTAGCATTATGTCCTGAGAATCCACTTGTCTCGGTTTCCTGAGTAGTACTGGGGATCTGAACTCAGTCTTCTCAGGCCTGTATATATTTTTTAAATGGTTCCATGAGTTTCACATTATGGTTGCTTACAGAAGCATGGGTGAGGTTTTATTTACAGAAAATGGGCAACTTGCCAGTGACCATTAGCTGCATTTAGTCACATAACTTCTCAGGGAGAAGTGGAGTGTCGTAAGCTATGCCCTTCCATGATAAGATGTTTGCAGTTCCAAGCTTACACAGATCTTGTGCAAGTAATCACAGCTGCCTTGAGTTCATGAGTGCAACAGCTATGTCATTCCTGAACATCCATGTTCCATACCCCTCACTCCTCCATACTTCCACTTTTTGTGTGTGTTAGGGGGAGATGATACACATGCCTCATGTGTGGCTGAACATTCAATTGCCACTTATTCACATCAATTTGACCAGTTCTGTGCCTCTGAAATTACTGATGCCCACTGTAAAAAGAAGCTTCTCTAACCAAAGTTGATTATTTAGAAAGCAACCTGGTAGGCACATAATGTCCATTTAGCAAAATAATGCAGTAGATTCCCTGCTATGAGCTTTTGACTGGGTTTACAACAGACAAGGATTCACTCTTATGGAGTGTGCCTCTCATCCAATCAGTTGGTCATCCTCATAACCGACTTGCCATTATTGCACCAGTGGGCATATTTTTGCCAGTTCTGTTGGTAGTGTTGCACAGAGTCCACAACTAGGTAAAACTGTTTATTACAATTCGCCCTAGCAGCCTCATAGCACCTTGTGATGCTAAAAGAACCTTCCAGTTTCCTTTGTGTTAGCTTGTTTCCTTATGTCTTTCTGTGACCAGAGTATGTATGTCTTTAGCAATAGGGTCTTATCATATAGTTCTGGAAGGAAACCTCAGGTTCCTCCATGACCAACCACTCATAACACTAGATATTTCTATTTAATAACCCATGGAAGCAGTTTTATCTACCCACACAGGGCACCTCCATTTAAACTTATTTGTAATTAGCTTATCCATCATCAGATTACCTTATGTCCTTTCATACATCCTTTGTTTTGGTTGATACTCTCTCCTGCATCCTCTTCTCCCCTCACCCTGGCCTATCACTGCTTAAGCTTTTCAGACTCCATATTCTCCCTCTCACTTTCATATCTCATGTGTTCTACAACCCCCAATTATTAAAACAACTTTTATCTTTTCTCATGGGCCACTTTCTATTTCCTAGGCTCTACACATACTCATTCCCATATAAGTGCACATATATTAAAATCAGAGGCTAGGATCCACAAATAAGAAAGAATTTGAAGTATTTTCCTTTCTGAACCTGGGTTATATCATTTAATTTAAAATCATTTAATATAATCCAGTTCCACCAATTTTTCTCTGGAGTTTATACTTTTACTTTTCTTTATGATGGAATAAAATTCCATTGTATGTATTTACCACATTTTCATTATTTAGTCATTGCTTTCTTGAATGCCATTCTAATTGGGTTGGAATGGAATCTCAAAGGCATTTAAATTTGCATTTCCTTGATGACTAAGGATAAATATGTTTTAAAAGTATTTGCTGGACATTTGTATTTCTTCTTTTGCAGTGTCTGCTCAGTTCCATAGACGACTTTTACTTGGGCTTTATTTTCTTGATGATTCATTTTTAGTTTTTTCTTTTTGCTATCTGTACCTTCTGAATAAATGAATTCTCTGTCCAATGTGTAGCTGATAAAAGTTTTCTCCTTTTGTGTAGGCTTCCATTTTACCCTGTTAACTGTTTCCATTGTTGTACAAAAGCCTTTAAATTTCATGACATTCCATTTGTCAGTTATGGTCTTTATTTGTTGAGTGGTTAGAATCCTATTCAAAAACTCCTTACCTATGACCATATCTTTCCCCAGTTATTCCTGTAACAGTATCAGAGTATCAGGTCTTCTGTGGAGATCTTTGATCCATGTGAAGTTTTTATGCAGGGTAAGAAATAAGGATCTAGTTTTATTCTTCTACATGGATATAACCATTCCCCCTCCCCAACCAGCACAATTTATGAACTATCTTTTCTCCAGTGTTTCTATTTGAAGAAAATAGAACATCTTTGTAAAAAATAAGGTAGCTGGGCTGGAGAGATTGCTTAGTGGTTAAGTGCTTGCCTGTGAAGCCTAAGGTCCCAGGTTTGATTCTCCAGGTCCCAGATGTACATGGTGGCACATGCTTCTAGAGTTTGTTTGCAGTGGCTAGAGGCCCTGGCATGCCCATTCTCACTCTCTCTGTCTCTAATAAATAAATATAAATGAATCAGAGAATTTTTTTAAAAAGGTAGCTACCTGGGTGTAGTGATTTGAATGTAACATGTTTCCCATATCTTCATGTTTATGATTAAGCTTCCTAATTCCTACTTTTGTCTTCCCTTCCCTTTTTGTACTTTTATCTAAGGAGTGACAGCTTTCCCTTTAGGATGATTTTGTTCCTCAACCACCGATTGTCAAAGAGCAACAAATGACATGTTGGGGAGATGAAGGATGTTCCTGGCATCTGGTGGCAGACTCCTTCACACTATGCAACGTGCAGAATAGTCTCAACAAAGAATTGTTCAGTGCTGAGGCTTGAAAGCCTTCACTTTTGCAAAACAGGTTTGGCAAGGGTCCTTAGAGCCATCACAGGTTTAACTTTCTGCCCTGTACACTCCTGCTCTATTCTAGCCTTTGAGAGTTTCCTTACTTTCTGAAAAGTTTATTCTTGTATTTATAAGGACTGAAATATTATTTGAATCATCTCACTAAATAGTATACTATAGGGTATTAGTATTTAGATTCATTGTCCATTGTTTTAAAGTTAAATTGATTTTATTGTTCTTCTTTAAAACTATGGAGTGTTGTGATACCTGGATGCTTTGATGAGTTTATATTTACGGACTTCAGTGGATTTATGGTTTCAATTACTTTCTATAAACAATGCTCCAATGAATTCCAATTTGCATGTACAAGGATGTATCTGCAGAATAGATACCTCCTGATATAAATGATGGGCATGTACATTTTAAATTTTGGTAAGACTTATGTATTATCTCTTCCACCAATGTTAGAGAGTAGATTTTCCTTACACAAGTTTAAATGTAAGTCAACAGGCACAAAGCACCTAAAAACTCACCAATATGAAAAAGCTTCATATCTGTCAAACTTAATAATTACCTAGACTCCTTATTGAAGTGATATTCTTTTCATTAGTGAGGTCTTACATGGATCCAAGTATATTTTATTTCACTTTTATACTATCATATCTAAATCAAGTGGACATTGTGTTGTCTAATTGCATTACCATAATCATTCTTTATAAATAATTATTGTTCCATATCATGTAATAAACTGTGCTATGAAAATTCAGATATGAGAAAAACAATATGGTATTACAAGTGCTTTGTCAGGGCCAGAACCCATTATTATATTTGCATCTTTTTGGACTCTTTAGTCAGAGCAGTATCCTATGCACTTGACCATGAAATTGACAAACAGAAACTGGATCAACAGTCTTATGCACAATCCCATGTCTTGATATGTCTGTTTCCTGGTGGTGTACTGTCTATCGTCTGTAAAGAAACATTAACACTGGAGGTGGATTGAATGAGATGTCCCTCATATCCTCATATGTCTTGAAGATAGCTTTCCAAAGCACTTCTTCTGATCCTTTGGCTCTTACATTCTTTTTATCACATCTTCCACTCTAGTCCCTGAGTCTTGGGAGGGTGTGATAGAGTGTTTTCTTTTAAATTTCCTTTTCCTTTCACAGTTACTAGAATATTTAAGTAAAAAATCAAAAATTTGGAATACCTAATTTCTCTGATGACTACTTCATGTAAGAAATGTAGGATAAATTGTTTGTCTTTTAAATATCTAGTTATTTTCAGGGTATTTTTTAGTTTTGTTTATCCTTTAGTTTCTTTATTTTTGATGGTGCTGCCACTAGGAATCTTGAGTTTGTGAGTTTTATATTTGTTCATCATTTGCATTCTACTCTCTTTCAAGCTTAAATGATCACATATTGGCCAATCAAATCCCCTTTATGTTGGCTCCTGAGTTCTTATGACAAGGTCTATTTAGTCACTGAGTTTCATTGCTTTCTGGTTCAACCAGACATTTCAGGTATATATTGTATATTTTTTCAGTATGCTTGATATCAGATATTATTATTATTACAGCTTTTATTTTATTTTCTGCTGCTGAAAAGATTAGCATTTTTTCAAAGATTCATTTGTATTTTCTTTTATATAAACTGAACATTTGTCTGTCTTTCTCTAGAACATTATTGCTTTATTGCCTATTTGTAGGGACTTTGCTTTAGAGTAGGAAAATTATCTTTTGCCTGTAATATGAACTGCAATTTTATTAATCACACTTGCTATTTGTCATTTGACTATTTATAATGGTATTTTATGCCTTTTAGTAAAAGAGTTTATTGTTTTTCTTTATACCATCTTGTTTTAATTCATACATATCAAATGTCTTTTCTTTTTAAATTTTGGATTATTAAATACATTTTCTGAGTATTTTTAGAAGTTTTAAATATTTTAATAAATTTTGATCATCTAGAATTTATCTTTCAATGAAGTATGGGATGTAGATCCAATTTTCTTTAACCCATGTGACTAGAAATTTATCTTCACACAACTTATTAAATAATCCATCTTTTCCTCACTGACCTGAATTATCAAAAATGTCAATGAAATCTATCATGGAATTTCTCTTCCAACCTATTCTAACCCATTAACCTATCTTTAAATTCATGTAGCAGTAGTATATAATTCTATAATTTTTTTTGAGAGAGAGATAGAGAGAGTAAGAAACTGGCAGGAAGAGAGGGCCTTTCAGCCACTGTGAATTAATTTTAGATGTGTGTGCCTCCTTGTGCACATGTGCAACATTGAATGCTTACATCACTTTTGCATCTGCCTACATGGGACCTGGAGATTTGAACATGTATTCTTAGGCTTCACAGGCAAGCACCCTAACTGCTGCATCTCTCCAGCCCTACAATGTGTTTTGTTATGTTATAGGACAAGATTCTATAAAACAGTGTTGTATTGCAGAATTATTATGGATAATTTTGCTTACTATTTTTTCTTTTCAGTTTACCTTGTTTTTAATTTAAAAAATTTAATTATTATTTGGGAAGAACTCAGGTTGCAGCTCTTCTTTCTCCATTATCCTATAAGATACTTTGTTCTTGTCATGAAAGTCAACTCACTTCCAAATATTGTGTGGAAAACAGGGGGTGGTAATTTGTTTTCTCTTTTTTCTTGTTTTGAGACAAGCTCTTGCTGTGTATGTTGCTCAGGCTAGTCTAGTACTCACTATGTAGCTTGGGCTGGCCAGATGGGGCTCCACCTAACTAAGACTCCCAAGCACTGGGATAGCAATTGTGTGTCACCACACCACCTGAAGCCTGGGACCTATAAAGTAAGGTGGTTTCTCATGTTATATTTAAATGAGTTGGATAACAAAAGAGACATATGTCAAACCAGGTTGTCACAAAGGCTTGGACATGGAAGTATTTAGGTGGATAACCAGGGCTCAGATGTGTAAACTCAGTGAACCCCACTGCTAAAAGGGGAGGCTTCGAGAAGTAATATGGTGTAGGGAGAAATGAATAACTATGGAAAAGTTTATTTTTTTAGTTCCTACTAAAAATAGGTTTTTTTTTCATCCATTATATAGTTTTCAACATGGGGTTTATATTCTGTCCCTTTTTTTTTCTTTGACTTGTTTTATGTTTTGCATTACAGCTCATTTTAGTTAATTCTTCAGTTGAAAGATATCTCACCCTGTGCCCAAGGGTGCTCATGCAGACTGAGTAGGTCAGATCTCCCTGATCTGTACCTCTGCCTCCCAGTTCCTGGATCCTGGTTAAGTCTCCCTACAGCTGGCTTGGGGTTGCTTGGACCCTGTGAGCTTGCTGCAGAAGCAGGCCCCTTGCTCTACCTTCCTGATCAAAGTGTCCCTGGATCCCCAATTCCTGGATCCCCTGCTCCAGAGAGTGCACACACAGAGTAAGTAGGCCAGAGCTCCTGGTTGGTTTTCCCAACTCCCAGTTCCCTGGTCCAGGTACCCCTGTTGCTGTTTTGGGGAGTCCTGGTCCCTGTGTGGGGCTGTGGAATCAGTTCTTTTGTTCTGGTATTTTGATTGGCCCCTGGGTATCCAAATCCCTATTCCCCTGAGTTGGAGGCTGCATAAGCCACTGTAGGAGCTGGCTTTGTGCCCCTGGCTCTCCAATTTCCTGGCTCCTGGTTCCCCAACCCATGATTCCCATGTACTGAAGAGTATGTGCAAGTGGTGTGAGTAGGCCAGAGCTCCCAGTTCCCTAGGTACTTTTGAGGTTACTGTAATCTCCACAATCTGCACATCTGTGATTATAACCCCATGGTACATCAGTACACCAAGCCATTCACATTAAAAACAGAACACCCTCTGAAGATCCTACAAGGACAAATACTTGCTTACTCTTCAATAGAATAAAGCATTTGCCCAAGATGGGTAGACCAGAACACAAAACAGCCAACAAAAATGTCAGAAAATCGAGACATTTCCACCAAGGATGCCTATTCCCACAATGGAAGCCTCAATGATATAGAGAAACCAACAGAAATTCAGTCCCCAAATGAAAACACAAAAACCAATGAGACCCTGATCAAAATTGCTGAACTGGAAGCAAACCATCAAAAAACCAACAATTGTATCAATGAAATTGAGAAGAATCATCTCTTAGAGTGCTCAGCTTTTAACAGTAGGTTTAACTTGATTGAAGAAACTATTAGAACCATCAAAAGAGATATAAATGAATTAAAGATGAGTCAACAAATAGAAGATCTCAATAATCAATTGATTAAGCTTAATGAACACTTGTTGAAATGCAAGAATGAGTTCCAGGAAGCATCAAGAAAATTAGAACTCAAACTGAAATCATACCTCAAAAAAGAAATGGTCACCCTACTTACACAATAGCATCATAATAGGAGGAAAGATCATGACATCAAAATGAAAAGAGAAATTGATTCAGAGGGGAAGGGATATGATAGAGAATGGAGTTTCAAAGAGCTTATAAAAACTTCTCTATCTAGAAGCCCTCACTAACAGTGTTACTCATGTGGAAGACAGAACCTCTGACTTGGAAGACAAGACAGAAGAAATTCATTGGGAGGCCAAAAATTTTGTTAAGTTCAACAAACCAAGTGAACAGAACATGAGAGAACTGTGGGACACCCTAAAACAACCATACATTTGTATCATAGATATACCAGAAGGAGAGGAAACCAAGCCAGAGGCATAAAGAACATATTCAACAAAATAATTGAAGGAAATTTTCCCAAACTCTTAAGAGGGGACCATCCAGGGAGGAGAAACACACAGAACACCATACAGAGAGGACCAAAGAAGAAACACTCCAAGGTATATCACAGTCAAACCTGTTTTATTTAGTGTATATATATTTTTTATTGACAACTTCTAGACTTACAGACAATAAACCATGATAATTCCCCTTCCCTTTCCTCCCTCCCTCATAGCCTTTTTCTAGTTTACTGGCCTCTGCTACTGATTTTGGTTCCATCTCACACACAAGTCTAAACATTTGTAGCTAGAATCCACATATGAGAGAGAACATGCAATGTTTGTCCTTCTGGGCCTTAGTTACTTCACTTAGTCTTTTTTTCCCCAGGTCCATCCATTTCCCAGCAAATTTCATAATTTATATTTCTTTACCGCTGAATACAACTCCATTGTGTAAGTGAACCATATCTTTATTATACATTCATCTATTGAGGGACATCTAGGCTGGTTCCATTTCCTATCTATTGTGAATAGAACAGCAGTTAAACATTGCTGTGCAAGTATCTCTAAGGTAGTGAGAAAAGTCATCATGACATATGCCTGGGAGTGCTATAGCTGGATCACATGGTCAATCTATTTTTAGCTGTCTCGAGAACTTCCACACTGATTTCACAATAGCTGTACGAGATTTTCACAAGAGCTGTACCATATTTCACAATATGGATTTTTCCAATCCAAGAACCTGGAATGTCTTTCCATTTCTGAGGGTCTTCTGCAATTTCTTTCCTGAATGTTTTAAAGTTTTCATTGCGGAGATCCTTCACTTCCTTGGTTAGGTTCATTCCAATGTACTTAAAATTTTTTTATAGCCGGGCGTGGTGGCGCACGCCTTTAATCCCAGCACTCGGGAGGCAGAGGTAGGAGGATCGCCGTGAGTTCAAGGCCACCCTGAGACTACATAGTTAATTCCAGGTCAGCCTGGGCCAGAGTGAGACCCTACCTCGAAAAAACAAAAAAAAAAAAAAAAAAAATTTTTTTGAGGCAATTGTGAATGGCAGAGGTTCCCTGATTTCATCCTCTACATGTTTGTTGTTAGTATATAGGAAAGATACTGATTTCTCTGTGTTTATTTTGTATCCTGCTATATTGCTAAAAGTGTTTATCTCTAACAGTTTGCAGCTAGTGTTTACCATTTATTATGTATAGAATCATATTATCTACAAATAATGATAATTTGATCTCTTCCTTTCCAGTTTTTATCCCTTTTATGAGTGTATCTTGCCTTACTGATATAGCCAAGACTTCCAGGACTACATTAGATAAAAGTATGGACAGCACTGAAACATCTCTATCACACCCTGCAAGGCTCAGACTCCATTGCATAAGAGGTGGCAGGAAGAATATAAGAGCCAAAGGAAGAGTAAGACTTCTTACAATGCAATCCATTCAATACAACTGTCCAGACAGAAATTTGCATCAATATCCAAGACCTTGCATTGCCTAGCAATACCTTCACAAGCCCCTCATAATAGGAGAAGATGATGACATTAAATTAAAAGAGAGACTAATGGAGAGAGGGAGGGGATATGATTGATGGAGAGTGGAACTGTGAAGGGGAAAGGGGGGAGGGGAGGGAATATCATGGTATATTGTCTGTAAGTATAGAAGTTGTCAATAAAATAAATTTTTAAAAAGTGTGGACAGCGGACACCCTTGTCCTGTTCCTGAATTTAGTGGAAAAGCTTCAAGATTTTCCCTATTTAATATTATGTTGGTTGTAGATTTGTCATAAATAGTCTTTATTATTTTGAGATATGTTCCTTCTCTTCCCAATTTCTGTAGGACTTTTACCATGAAGGGATGTTGAATTTTGTCAAATGCCTTTTCTGCATCTATTGAGATGATCATGTGAATTTTGTCCTTCAGTCCATTTATATAGTCTATTCTATTTATAGATTTGCATATGTTGAACCATCCCTGCATCTCTGGGATAAAGCCTACTTGGTCAGGGGGAATGATCTTTCTGATATATTCTTGTATTCTGTTTGCCAATATTTAGTCCAGATTTTTTACATCTATGTTCATGAGGGAGATTTATCTGTAATTTTCTTTTTCTTTTTTTGTCCTGTCTTTGTCTGGTTCTGGTTTCCATGTGATTCTGGCTTCATAGAAAGAGTTCAGTAGTATTCCTTCCTTTTCTATTTTATTGAAAAGTTTGAGTAGCATTGGTGTTAGTTCTTTAATGAAGGTCTGTGAAATTCACCGTGAATCCATCTGGGCCTGGATTATTTTTTTTTAGTTGGGAAATTTTTTATAACTGCCTGGATATCTGTACTTGTTATAGGTCTATTTCCATGGTTTATCTCATCTTGACTTAATTTTGGTAGGCACATAAGTCTAGGAAGTCATCCATTTCTGTCAGATTTTAAAACTTAGTAGCATATATGTTCTTAAAGTATGTCCTTATGATTTTCTGAATTTCTTTGGTATCTGTTGTAATGATGTGTTTCTCATCCCTAATTTTATTAATTTGTGTCTCTTCTCTCTTTCTTTTGGTCAGATTTGCTAAGAGTTTATCAATCTTGTTTATCCTTTTAGAGAATTAACTCTTTGTTTCATCAATTCTTTGTATTATTTCCTGGTTTCTATTTCATTAATTTCTGTCATAATATTTATTATTATTTCTACCTGTCTACTGTTTTTTTTTTTTTGCACATTATGAAGTTTTATTGGACTGTCGCTATTATAATAAATCTAGGTAACATAAGATTAAATGTATAACATCAAACATGTTTTTAGAAATGGATATATTTGGAAAACTATGAAATCATTTGTTATCATGTTCTTGCTTACCGTTTCAAGTTAAAATAACAGAAAAACAATTATATTGAATTCAATGAGAAAGTCAGATAAAAAGAAAAATTGAAAAAAAGTGTAATACAAGTAATACAGATTAATGAAGTGCTATCCAAATGACTGACAGTTGAAAAATACAACCTATAATCCTACTCCACTCATTTAATTAATGAGTTAAAATGAATGCCAAAATTTGTTTGGCTTGAGGGAGTAAATATATATAAATTTGAATGGCTATACTTTCATTTTGATAGATTAATCATTAAGCATTCGGTTTTTGTGGTGGTTTCTGTATACATACCCTAAATGGGGAAGTGAAGTTAGCCCCTCAACTTCCCCTCTCTCTTAACATCAAGCCTAGAGTCTAGCACCACTAATCTGTTATTTCTTTTTTTTTTTTAATTTTTATTGACTTTTAATCTTACATACCAAAAAAACCCCACCTGATATTTCCCTCCCCTCCCCCATTCCACTTTAGAACTCCGGTCTCCATCATATCCCCTCCCTTTCTCCATTAGTCTCTCTCCTAATTTGATGACATCATCTTTCTCTTCTATTTTGAGGGTCTTGCAAAGGTATTGCCAGGCACTGCAAGATCATGGATATCGAGGCCAATTTCTGTCTGGGCAGCTGCATTGTAAGAGGTCATATCCTTCCTTTGGCTCTTCCATTCTATCCGCCCCGTCTTCCACAATGGTCCCTGAGCCACTGGAGGATGTGACAGAGGTGTTTCAGTGCTAGGCACTCCTCCATCCCTTCTTCTCAGCACTATGTTGCCTTTTGTGTCATCCCAGTGGTCATCACCATCTGAAAAGAGAAGCTTCTCTAGCCAGAAGTGAGAATAGCATTAATATGTGGACATGAACATTTAGTGTAGTGTCCCCAGGGCAGCTTGGTGGGAATAATATATACATTTAGTCAGACATGAGCAGGCTTATACCCCCAAGGCTCATGACCTCACCTACCATAGACTTTTACTTAGGTTTTTCAGTACCGGGTATGTATTCCCTCCCATAGAGAGGGCCTTCAGTCCAATTATGGAGCACTTGGTTACCCCAAGAGTAGACACGCCACTATTGCACCCGTTCAGTCATTGGGCCTGTCTGGCCAAGCTCGAATATTCAGCATCCACTATTTTCACTGTTGATGGCTTCTGTCTCCCATACGCTGCGTGCAGTGCAGCTTTTCCAGCTTTCAGTTGGCTGGTCTACAGGGAGAAGGTTTTCTGCTCAGCACCAGCTTGCTTTCTCAGTGTCCTTGCCTCTCAGGCATGAGATGTCTTCAGCAATAGGGTCTTACTATCTATTTCTCTAGGGAAACCAAGGGCTTTGGCAAAAGCCTTAATGTTTTGGAGGCTACCGGGACCTCCTTGGCCAACATCTCACTGGAAGGAGTTCCATCCCAGGTACTGAAAATTTTCTAGTAACAGTCTACATCTTCTAGACGTGACCTTATTCAAAAAAGTAGTTTTACATTTGTCTTATTGATAATATCTTGAGTTTAGATTGTCCCTCCCCCTGCCCTTTTTGTATGCATTCTCTTCCCATGGCCTCGCTTAGGCCATTCCCCTCCCTGTACTCAGTTCTTCTACTTATATATGTGTATTACCATACACTTAAGTCCTTCCCTTTCTTCCCTCCCTTATAGCCTTTTACCCGCTTACTGGTTTCTGGTACCTATTTTTGGTTCCAGTTCATACACAAGTCTATACATTGGTAGCTAGGATCCACATATGAGAGAGAACATGTGACGATTGGCTTTCTGAGCCTGGGTTACCTCACTAAGTATAATCCTTTCCAGATCCATCCATTTCCCTGCAAATTTCATAATTTCATTTTTCTTTACTGCTGAATAGAACTCCATTGTGTAAATGTACCACAACTTTATTATCCACTCATCTGTGGACGGACATCTAGGCTGCTTCCATTTCCTAGCTATTGTGAATAGAGCAGCAATAAACATGGTTTTGCAAGTATCTCTAAGGAAGTGAGAAGAGTCCTCTGGATATATGCCTAGGAGTGCTATAGCTGGATCATATGGTAAATCTATTTCTAGCTGTCTCAAGAACCTCCACACTGATTTCCACAGTGGCTGGACCAGCTTACATTCCCACCAACAGTGTAGAAGTGTTCCTGTTTTTCCGCATCCACGCCAACACTTATTGTCATTTGTTTTCTTGATGGCAGCCATTCTGACAGGAGTGATATGGAATCTCAAAGTGGTTTTAATTTGCATTTCCCTGATGGCTAAGGATGTAGAACATTTTTTTAGATGTTTATATGCCATCTGTATTTCATCTTCCGTGAATTCTCTATTTAGTTCCGTAGCCCATTTTTTAACTGGGTTGTTTGAATTCTTGTTATTCTGTTTTTTGAGTTCTTTGTATATTCTGGATATTAATCCTCTGTCAGATGAATAACTGGCAAAGATTTTCTCCCATTCTGTAGGTTGTCTTTTGCTCTATTCACAGTGTCCTTTGCTGTACAAAAGCTTTGTAATTTTATAAGGTCCCAGTGGTTGATTAGTGCTTTTATTCTCTGAGCAATTGGAGTTATATTCAGAAAGTCCTTGCCTATTCCAATATGTTGAAGAGTTTCCCCTACTTTTTCCTCTAGCATTTTCAGAGTTTCAGGTCTGATATTAAGGTCCCTGATCCATTTGGACTTGATTCTTGTGCAAGGAGAGAGACAAGGATCTATGTTTATCCTTTTACAAACAGATGTCCAATTTTCCCAGCACCACTTGTTAAAGAGGCTATCTTTTCTCCAATGAGTATTTTTGGCGTTTTTGTCAAAAATCAGGTAGCTGTAGCTGTCTGGATTAATATTTGGGTCTTCTATTCTGTTCCATTGATCTACCTGTCTGTCCTTGTGCCAGTACCATGCTGTTTTTGTTACTATGGCTTTGTAGTATAACTTAAAATCGGGTATGGTTATACCACCTGCCTGATTTTTGTTATGCAAAATTGTTTTGGCTATTCGAGATTTTTGTGTTTCCAGATGAATTTTAGTATTGTTTTTTCTATTTCTGTGAAGAATGCTATTGGGATTTTAATGGGGATCGCATTAAATGTGTAGATTGCTTTTGGTAAGATTGACATTTTCACTATATTGATTCTTCCACTCCAGGAGCATGGAATGTCTTTCCATTTCCTTGTGTCTTCTGCAATTTGTCACTCGAGTTTTTTATAGTTCTCATTGTAGAGATCCTTCACTTCCTTGGTTAAGTTTATTCCAAGGTATTTTTTTTTTTGAGGCAATTGTGAATGGGAGAGATTCCCTGATTTCATCCTCTGCATGTTTGTTGTTAGTGTATAGAAAAGCTACTGATTTCTGTGTGTTTATTTTGTATCCTGCTACATTGCTAAAAGTGTTTATCAGCTCTAATAATTTGCTGGTAGAGTCCTTAGGATCTGTTATGTATAGAATCATATCATCTGCAAATAATGATAATTTGACCTCTTCCTTCCGATTTGTATCCCCTTTATGAGTGCCTCTTGCCTTATTGCTATGGCTAAGACTTCCAATACTATATTAAATAATAGTGGAAAAAGTGGACACCCTTGTCTTGTTCCTGAATTTAGAGGAAAAGCTTCAAGTTTTTCCCCATTAAGTATTATGTTGGCTGTAGGTTTGTCATAAATAGCTTTTATTATGTTGAGATATGTTCCTTCTATTCCAAGTTTCTGTAGTACTTTCACCATGAAGGGGTGTTGGATTTTGTCAAATGCCTTTTCTGCATCCATTGAGATGACCATGTGATTTTTGTCCTTCAGACCATTTATATGGTGTATTACATTTATGGATTTGCGTATGTTGAACCATCCCTGCATCTCTGGGATAAAGCCTACTTGGTCAGGGTGAATAATCTTTCTGATATATTCTTGTATTCTGTTTGCCAGTATTTTGTTGAGAATTTTTGCATCTATGTTCATGAGGGAGATTGGTCTATAGTTTTCTTTTTTGATCTGTCTTTGTCCGGTTTGGGTATCAGGGTGATGCTGGCTTCATAGAAGGATTTTGGTAGAATTCCTTCCTCTTCTATTTTATGGAAAAGTTTGAGA
This sequence comes from Orientallactaga sibirica, assembly GCA_036365145.1. NCBI lineage: Eukaryota > Metazoa > Chordata > Mammalia > Rodentia > Dipodidae > Orientallactaga > Orientallactaga sibirica. Next base: position 4,065,303 of record JAEOAD010000020.1, read on the forward strand.
AGCATTGGTGTTAGATCTTCCAGGAATGTCTGGTAAAATTCAGTAGTGAATCCATCTGGGCCTGGGCTTTTTTTAATTGGGAGACTTTTTATGACTGCTTGGATCTCTGTGGTTGTTATAGGTCTATTTAAATGGTTTATCTCATCTTGATTTAATTTTGGTAGGTCATATAAATCAAGGAAATCATCCATTTCTTTCAGGTTTTCAAACTTAGAGGCATATATATTCTTAAAGTATGTCCGTATGATTTTCTGAATTTCTTTGGTATCTGTTGTGATGTTGCCTTTTTCATCTCTAATTTTATCAATTTTTGTCTCTTCTCTCTTTCTTTTGGTCAGATTTGCTAAGGGTTTGTCAATCTTGTTAATCCTTTCAAAGAACCAACTCTTTGTTTCATTGATTTTTTTGATTGTTTTTTGGTTTCCATTTCATTAATTTCTGCCCTAACCTTTATTATTTCTTCCCGTCTACTGATTTTTGGTTTGCCTTGTTCTTCTCTTTCCAAGGCCTTAAGGTGAAGCATTAAATTGTTTAGTTGTGAACTCTCTAGTTTCTTAATATAGGCACTTAGAGCTATAAATTTCCCTCGTAGGACTGCCTTCATTGTGTCCCACAGGTTTTGGTATGTTGTATTCTCATCATCATTTGATTCTATGAATTTCTTGATTTCCTTCTTAATTTCTTCAATGACCCATGCGTCATTCAATAATGTACTTTTTAGTCTCCATGAATTTCTGTATGCTCTGTAGTTTTTCTTGTTGTTGATTTGCAGTTTAATCCCATTGTGGTCAGATAGCATACAAGGGATTATTTCAATTTTCCTGTATTTGTTGAGATTTGATTTGTGTCCTATCATATGGTCTATTTTAGAGAATGACCCATGTGCCGCTGAGAAGAATGCATATTCTGCAGTATTTGGATGGAATATTCTGTATATATCTGTTAGGTCCATTTGTTCCATGATATCATTTAATGCAGTTGTTTCTCTGTTTATTTTTTGTTGGGTAGACCTGTCAAGTGATGAGAGTGGGGTATTGAAGTCACCCACTACTATTGTGTTAGGTGTTATCTCTGACCTTAAGTCCGATAGTGTTTGTTTGATGTAATTGGGGCCCCGTGTTGGGAGCATAAATGTTTAGGATTGTGATATCCTCCTGTTGGAGTGTTCCTTTAATCAGTATAAAGTGACCTGCTTTATCTCTCCTCACTAATGTTGGTTTGAAGTCTATCCTGTCAGAAATTAGAATGGCAACCCCTGCTTGTTTTCTAGGTCCATTTGCTTGATATATCTTTTTCCAGCCTTTCACCCTAAAGAATGTTTCTATCTTTTAATCGGATGTGAGTTTCCTGAAGGCAACAGATGGTAGGATCCTGCTTTTTAATCCAGTCTGCAAGTCTATGTCTTTTGATTGGGGCATTGAGGCCATTGATATTAAGAGTTATTATTGAAAGATATGTATTTGATCTGTCCATTTTTCTTGTTTTTTAGTTCTTCCTGGTTTTCTTTTTACTCACTTGTTCTAACTGTTGAATATGATTTCTTTTTTCCTATTTCCTGCTGTGTGTGTTTTGCTTTTTCTTCAGCATGAATGATTCCTGCAAGTATTTTCTGTAGAGCTGGCTTAGTTGTCATAAATTCCTTTAGCCTGTCTTTGTTGTGGAATGTCCTTATTTCTCCATCAATTTGGATAGAAAGCTTTGCAGGATAAAGTAATCTTGGTTGACAGTTTTTATCTTTCAGAACTTGGAATACATCACTCCAGGCCCTCCTGGCTTTTAGGGTTTGTGTTGAGTAATCTGCTGTGACCCTGATGGGTTTCCCCTTAAATGTCATTTGCTTTTTCTCTCTAACTGCTTTCAGTATACTTTCTTTGGTTTGTGTATTTAGTAGTTTAATTATAACATGGCGAGAAGAGGTTCTTTCTAGGTTTTGTCTGTTTGGTGTTCTAAATGCTTCTTGTATCTGCATTGGCATTTCTTTCCCAATTTGGGGAAAATTTTCTTCTATGATTTTATGGAAAACACCTACTAAGCCTCTGGATTGAAATTCTTCCCCTTCTGCTATACCTTGAATTCTTATGTTTGATCTTTTCATAGTGTCCCTCATGTCTTGGAGTTCCCATTCATACCTTTCTATTAGCTTGTCTTTCTCTTTGTTGGACTGTGATAGATCTGCCACCTCGTCTTCTAGCTTAGATATTCTGTCCTCTCCTTCATCCATTCTACTAGTGAGACTTTCCACAGAGTTTTTTATTTCACTGACTGTGTTCTTCAAGGTTAAGATTTCAGCCTGGTTTTTCTTCAGTAGTTCTATTTCCTTGTTCATGTCCTCTAATGACCTTTTTATTTCATTAAACTGTTTCTCTGTAATCTCCTTCAACAGTTTGTTTTCTTCTCTAATTCCTTTGTTTTCTTCTCGGATTGCTTTCATTTCTTCTTTCATTTCTTTGAGCATAGATATCATCATTCCCTTGAAATCTTTGTCAGGAATTTCATCTAAAACAGTCTCATTGTTGGACCTATCTGATGGATTTGCAATTTTTGGTGGGATTGCATTGTCTTGATTCTTTGTGTTTCTTGTATTATAATGTAGTGACTTTTGCATCCTGGATTGCTTTGATGCTTAGGTTTCCTATTTATCTTCAGTGTTCTTAGGTGTTGTGATCCACCTTTATATTATTTTAGGATATGAGTTTAAGGTGTCAAGTGTAGCACTTGTACTTAAGTAGAAGTACTCTAGCTGTTGAGTTTGCTTGTTAAGCAATTATTGTAGTGGACTGGTGGAACAATTTCGAGGCAAGTTCTAAACTTCAACAGAGCAAAATACACATTCAATTGACATGAACACAGAGTATACAAGTGTGAGAATTGAGACAACCAGTCCTATAGGGTTAAAATCCCTAAGGGCATGTGATGGTCCACTCCCTTAGTCCTGTCAGCTTGGGAATCAGACCCTGTCCTCAATAATAACTGAAGCAAAAGATAAAGGCCCTTTAAATCTATAAGTAGTACAGATAGCAATATTCAACCCCTCACATTCAGCTTATTTGAAAATGGTAAAGCCACCCACAAATATGTAATACATACCCTGCCTTGACCTGGAAAGAGTGGTTAGCACTTCCAATGCAGGCCTTTGTTATCTTTTGGTGTGGCTTTTAAACTCACCAATGCTGGGTGCCCACCTCGTTACCTGGGCTGTGGAGCTTGGGTCAGGTCAGCTGGGGCCGGTGTTGACGATGTGGTTCAAATTTGCCACTGGTTGCTGTTCGATTCTACCAATTCCCTGGGGAGCTGATGATTGGGGATGGGCGAATTCAGGAAGCCTGCAGCAACTCACGGTGTGTGTCTCTTTCAGCAGCTCCACAGATTTTTCTTTGATTTCTGGGCTCTGTGAGGAGACTGATGAGGTTGAAAAGTCCCTTTTTTGTTTGTTTGTTTGTTCGGGCGGCGTTTGCAGCGGAAGCTCAGCGGGGCTTAGCTGACCTGGTTGGCAGCTTTGGATCGAGGGTTGGAGACTTGGTGCCGATCTGTTGGGGAGCCGGCTGAGTGAAGTGAAGTTGCTGGGGTGCTCTTGGGGTGGAGCGAAGCCACTGGGAGCCCACGGATGGGGAGCCCACAGATGGGGAGCCCGCGGCTGGGGAGCCCGCGGCTGGGGAGTCTGCCGCTGGGGAGCCCGCAGCGGCGTTGGGGAGAGAGCTGCCAGGGGCCGCACTCTCCACAGTGGGTTTCTGGCTGTCTTTTGCTTTTCCACTATTTCCCAGAGAAAATATTCTGCTCTCTTCCTCAGATGAGTGTAGTTTTTCTTGATTCTCTGCCTGATCCGGTTTGGCGTGGCTCCTATGCCGCCATCTTACCCGGAACCTCTAATCTGCTCTGTCTACTGCTTTTTGGTTTGCCTTGTTTTTCTTTTTCCAAGGTCTTAAGGTGAACCATTAAGTCATTTACTTGTGACCTTTCTAATTTCTTAATACAGGCACTTAAAGCTATTACTTTTCCTCTTATGACTGCCTTCATTATGTTCCAAAAGATTCCCTATGTTGTATTCTCATTATCACTTGATTCTATGAATTTTTTGATTTCTTGTTTGATTTCTTCAATGACCCAATCATCATTCAGTAGTGTAATGTTTACTCTCCATAATTTTGTATATGCTCTGTAGTTTTTCTTGTTGCTGATTTGTAGTTTAATCCCATTATGGTCAGATAGAGTGCTGGGAATTATTTCAATTTTCCTGAATTTGTTAAGATCTGCTTTGTGTCCTAATATATGGTCTATTTTACAAAATGTTCTACATGCTGATGAGAAAAATGTGTATTCTATAGCATTTGGATGGAATGTTCTCTAGACATCTGTTAGGTGCATTTGTTCTAAGGCATCATTTAATCCAGATATCTCTCTGTTTATTTTTTGTTGGGATGATCTATTAGTAGATGAGAACGCAGTATTGAAATCACCCACTACAATTGTGCTTGATGTTATCTGTGAACTTAAGTCTAATAGTGTTTGATGAAATTGGGAGCACCCATGTTAGGTGCATATATGTTTAAAATTATAGTGCCTTCCTGTGAATTTTTTCTTAGAATACTATTTTCCATCCTTTCACCATAAGATAGTGTCTGTCTTTTATGGAGAGATGAGTTTCTTGGAAGCAAAAAACAGAAAGAAGAAAGCCAGTCCCCAGGCAATTAGCCTGTCTAGTGATGAAAAGTGCTACATGAGCTACTGGGAGAAAGTGGCCAACAATGGTCTGAGCAATCAGAAGTCTAAGCTACTCAGAAGCAAACACCTTGACATGACAGGATGTTCAAGCCAGTGCAATAGTGACACACAGCCTCAGTGGGTAACCAATAGCTTTTTGGTAGGCTAAGAGATCCACTCAGTGTAAAGGAGCCCATATCTGGAATTGGAACCAAATCACAATCCAATGGAGACTAAGATTATGTTCTCCAGTGTCTAGTTCTCACTGGTCTCCCATTTAAACTATGCTGACTTCACTCTCCATTGTACAATCGATTCTTTTTCAAAAGGTAGCAAGATCAGAGGAGATAAGCCCTCACACTTACAGCCAAGGCAGGTCTGAAACCACAGAGAAATTGGAGAGAAAGAGCATGAGTGTTCCCTCCATACTGAACCTGATTAATCAGTTCCAGTATAGGAGCCAGACCCTGAGGTTACTCAACACCCACCAAAACAGAGATCCAGTGGCTCCTAAGAGCTCATCACTGAAGTAGGCATAAAACTCACCTGCTACAGCTCAGGGAATTTTGGGGAAGAGGGGCAGAAAGATTGTAAGAGCCACAGGTTGAGACATCATACCCATAGGAATTCCCTCATCCCCCAAGATAACTGACTGCTGCTCCCACAATGCATAAATCACAACCCCAAGGGGAATAACTAAAACCCTCCTGAGGAGTGTCTCCAACAGAATGATGTATTCATACACATGATGTATTCATATGAAATATGTTGTTAATAATAATAACAACACAAAAATGTATAAAAAGAAAGATATCCTCTGTAAGTAATTAAATTATCTACTTCTTGAAAATTCCAAGCCTTATTCCATATTTATATAATCAAATTGCTTTTGGGTAGTGTTGCAGTCAGGTTCACATTGCTGGCAGAAATCACCTGACCAAAAGCAGCTTGTGGGAAAATGGTTTATTTTGGTTTACAGGCTTGAGGAGAAGCTCCATGATGGCAGGGGAAAACTATAGCATGAGCATTACTTCCTGGCCAACATCAGGTGGACAACAGGAACAGAAGAGTATGCCAAACACTAGTAAGGGGAATCTGGGTATAATACCAATAATCCCACCCCCAACAACACTGCCTCCAGGAGGCATTAATTCCCAAATCTCCATCAGCTGGGAATCTAGCATTCAGAACACCTAAGTTTATGGGAGGCACCTGAATCAAACCACCACAGGTAGTAAATCCAGACTGATATTAATTAGTAGAGGAGAAAAAACCATTTCTGTGTTATGTTTCTGACCTGAATGTAACAGTTACAATGTTGACCTATATGACATTAGTTTTAGGTCCAATCTGATATATGCATTAACATATTAAGTATGTTATTTTAGGAAAACATAGTCAATATTATTCAGAGTTTTGGTTATATCAAGATTAAACTTTTACTATATGATATTCAGGATTTCAAAAGATAATAGTGTAACTTTTTATATAAGTCTGCTATTGTGTAAAATAATTGATACACAGAACTGCATTTGAGTCCTAAAATAAGCCATGCTTTGCCATGTGATGTTTTTTATTTACTGATATGTTGTGTAAAATTGTGCAGTATGTAACGTGCAGTGCCTACTGTCATACCCAGATTGAATATTCTTTCTTGTTCTAAAAATACTTAGGAAGTTTTCATTACATTGTATGCCCTGGATAACTTTAAAAAAACATTTGAATTATCTGTTTCTCCATTTTTTCCCTGTAAACTTGTATGTGCCAAGTGTACTGTTGATATACTAAACATTAGCAATGCTTTGCAGTGAGCTTCTAAGAGTAAGCCATTGGAATTTCAAGATCATTTAAATTTCTAGTGTCTGGGATTATTTTTGTGTAGTCATTTCTACTTTGAATATTTGTGTTTCTCATTTTTTCTTCTAGGTATTCTATGATATATCGGTTTACTCCCTGTTTATATGTATGTTTGTATGTGCATGCATGCAGTACTTGCATTGAATTATTAGTTCTGACATATTTCTGAATCACTTTATTGAGTAGTTTTTTTCATATAACATTTAATTGAGATTTGCTTTCTAGTCTTATCTGAAAGGCTATTTTAATTGAATTGATCTCATTTGCATTATTTTTGAGGCAAGCCCAACAGACTGGCCTTTTTTGTATGAGTGTGAGAGAGAATTGGTCTGCCACTGCAATAGAACTGCAGACATTGTGTGTCAACTTGTGTGCGACCTTGTGTGCTTGCATCACCTTGTGCATCTGGCTGATGTGGAACCTGGAGAATAGAACATGAGTCCTTAGTCTTCACAGGCAAGCACCTTAACTACTAAGCCACCGCTCCAGCCCTCATTTGCATTTTTATATGAAATATATATCTTCTATCTTAGGGTTTGGGGTCACACCTTATGGTATGCATCATGAATAATGACAGAACTCATTTCTGTTCAGTTCTTCCTTTTCCATTGTTCATCATCATAACTTCAAATAAGTTTAGGCACCACTATGATTTATTAGGTAAAATGTTTTGACTTCCCCCAGCCCTAAGGTCCTGCTTTCCTCTGTTCGTTCCATTTCTGCTTTGTCAGTACACATTACCTTTCCCTTCATTTCTCCACCATAGTCCTCATATTTACTGCAATTTCAGCCTTACTCTTAACTTGACTCATTGCTGCACATTTTTTTGCATATATTTCCCATTCATCACTTTGTTGGCTAAAGTTTATTTTCTATTTAGTTCTATTTTCAAGAGTATTTTTGTAAATGCTTTTGTCTTTTCTTTTAACTTAAAACAATTGTTTGTATAGAACTATAATTATGAACCAAGCTTTCTTTCTTTTAACACTTTTTGACATTATCCATTCTTTTTCAGCTTTTATACAGAGAAACCTAGTATAAATCAGATTCTTCCCAGAGAAGAATGCAAAACATCTAACTTATGTGCTTTTTCTAAATACTAAATCTTATTTCAAATTTTCCTATTTTCTCATTAATATTTCCCTAGTAGGTAGACATTTCCTTCCATTCTCTCTTATGTCAGCATGGAGAATCTTAGATACTATATATCTTAGATTCTATTGTTTCCTTGACTATTCCTGCCACACAATTATATTATTGAGTGATAAATTGAAATTTCCAATGGCTTTGATCATTCTGTGGAAGCACTTACAATAGTATATAGTTTACACTGTTAAACAAGGGTTAGCTTAATATGAATTCATTACAATTTCTTCTTATTACTTCTAATCAATAAATTAAACTACAGTCTAAATTAAAATTTGAAATTACTTTATAATTGTAAGCTATGGTACAGACAGAAACATGATGGATATTTCTTGGTGTCTGAAATATAATGCATTGAATGATATAGAAAGTGAACTACTAAAATGTAACTAAGGTGAAAAATGCATCTGTAGTTCCATATAATAAATCATGCATAATATTAATTTTAGAGTCATTCCATTATTTAAAATACCTTGAACTCTTACTAGGTCCTTGCTGAATCTTGAATTAGAATCGTGTCACCCTGTAACTTTTCCTAAAGACCACGTTGGCTTAAATTGGATATTTTTTTGGTTTATGCCTGCGTATGAAACAATGGGAAATAAATGTCCTGTAGTAATGAGGTCATGTTAAGTAGATTACACTGGAAACGTAAGATCAGTGCTTTATTGTCATGTTTCATCATCATGTTCTAATTCAACTAAGTAAGTTTTTTAAAACATGTTTTCTGCTTGGTAACTATATATATATAATTTTTTCTTTCCAATGGCTTTCTTTTTACAAGTTTGTTCTTGAATAGCTTTTCTCTGTTTTTACTTGTAGGTTTCAACTGACAACTTATTTTCAAGTGGCAAGCAACATTTATGTTTGACTTTGCCTGATACTGTGTTTCATAAATGTTTTTGTGATGGTGATAATCTGCTGCCTTCTGTCCTATGTTTGTTCCATTTTTTTTTCTTTCTGTCTTTTTAGAGAAAAATGTAGTTGTTGCTGGACTTCTGTGCTGCTCATTTTTTCTGCTCTCTCCACATCTGCTAGTGGCTATGAGACTTTTGTAAAGTAATGCCTGTGTTTTCAGGGGAAAATAAAACTTTGCCACTTATTTGTTGCATTTTCAAACAGCATTTCCTTGGGTGCCTGGAGTCATCTGCAGGAGTGAGGAAGATTCAGCATCATTCAGATCTCCTAATTTTGTCAGTTACCATGATCTTTTTGTTTTGGGGCAAATCAACTTTGGTCCCCTTGGTATTCTTTGTAAAGGCAGCAGCCTTGCAGCCATCTGGGACAGAGTTACCACATTTATAATTTACATTCTGGAAAGCACTGCCCTCATCCATGGTGCTATACATGTCAAAAATAAAGAATGTCACCAGACATACAAATAATCATTTGTTATCAACCACAGAACACTGAGGTTTTGAAAGGAAGGATGGAAAAGAAAATCTAATAAAAATTATGTATGAACTCTTCCAAGAAAGTCATTTTTATTACAAAAGCAATAACACCTTTCCATCAACTTTGTACAACAACTTTAATAACCTTTAGTGAATGTTAGTAAATCATATTGACCCTGAAGGTCTCCAGACAGCAAAAAATAAACAATGCACAGATTAAGCATGTTGTTGCTTTTCAGTTGTGTTGTGCAACAATTATGTATAGGGGCAGACCAGGGCACCATTGATATTGTTCACTAGCCAATTTATTCCAAAAACCCTTGACCCCATATTAATGTGTTCATTCAGGAGAACATGTCAGGTAGGGTTTCTGGCAATAGGCACTAAAAATTGGGAAGTTTGCATTTCTTTTCTTACCAACAGGGGTTAGAAATCATGTAGGCTGAAAGTTCATGTATCTTTTTAAAAATTCTGATTCAATTACAATGCTTTTATTCGTTACAGAAATGTAATATGCCAGAACTGCTATAAAACTTCATGGAAAAGCTAAAAGCAGGCCTAGAAAATTAAGTATTGTTTGTTCCTATTTCATTTGTAGTGATTTCAAATAACATTCAATTTTTTCTATTTAAGTTTTGTTTGTCTGGCTTTTGATTTTTGTTTTTTTAAGTGTGTCAGATTTAAAATAGTGTTGATGGAAATGTCCAAATATTAAGGTCTAATATTTTCATTTCAGATCATATAAATTTAAGTAAAAATGAACCATGGAACATTTTAGAACAACTAATTAGATTGGTTGGAGATAAACTCATTTATGTAGTAGTTCATTTGAGTTCAGACCCCTTTTTTGGACAAAGTGAAATGACCTAAAATGGCCCATTCAAAGATGAAAGAATGAATCATAAGAAAAATCTTAATGTAATATGTTTTAAAATCAAACACGGGGCTGGAGAGATGGCTTAGCGGTTAAGGCACCTGCCTCCTAGTCCTAAGAACGCTGGTTCCAATCTCCAGCAGTTCCAATCTCCAGGTCCCAGGTTTAGCCAGATGCAGTGACAAAAGGGAGCAATGCCACACTTGACCACAAGGGGGCGCACACATCTGGATTTTGTTCACAGCAGCTGAGAGGCTGCTGGCACACCCATCTCTATCTGTCTTCCTCGCCCTCTCTTTCTGTCTCTCTCTCTGTCTCTCTCAAAAAATAAAATAAAATAAAATATGTTCATAATGCCACCTATGTTTGATGGGATCTCAAGAGACATACAACATATTGCTAGAGCTGTCATTAGGATTTCAGGAATGATTTCAAACCTTTATATGGAAAATAAATTTAACTATAAAGTCAGTAAGAAACCAGACTTGATGAACATGTTTGGAAACATTATTATGCACCAGAAACAGATCATGCATTTATTTCCTCAGATACCCTATAATCTCTTCACAGCACAAGGCTTATTGGGGCTCAAATTAAGAAGCTGTATAGGAAGCCACAGATGCAATATCTGTATATTAAAATATGAGGAAGGGTAAATTTTTTTCTCAGTTCCCCTTGTCATTAATTTCTACCTTTGTAATTTATTAAAGGCAACATGTTCTTTCAACTTATATTTTATATAAATCTCAAATGGTATCATAAATAGTGCATGTACAGACATACATTCCTGTATTAGCTAAAAAAAATGATGCTGCCACTAAAGTTCAGTTTAATGAATTTCTAAAGCTCCCTTTTAATTGTATTTCATGGTAGCTTTTCACTTTATGGAATTTGAAAACACACATTGTAATTGATAATACTCAAAATTAATATCCAAAAGAGTCTGTGCTGTTCTTACGTGCTAAATGATTAAGGTAAAGACAGTATCGTCTATAGCCTGTGTTTCCCAGTATACCCTCACATTTATGTTCATTAATTTAAAATAGTGGGCTCAACTAACAAGGTGAGCCATTTATTATTATGTGATAGCTATTAATCACATATGTTTTAATCTACTTCATTACTTACATGCTGTACTAAACCTGTAATGTACCAAAGTATCATATCATATCTTAAACAACTTCATGGCCTCATAAATAGGTGAAGCTAGGTTTGTTTTTCTCTCTAGGTAGCTCTCTGGAGACCCTATGTGCATGCAGCTGACTGTAGCATGGGTGGCTGATGGACTTCCATGACTCTACATCATTATCATTTCTATGCTCTTTATTAGGAGGACAGTGCAGTTCCAAAAGAAATTCCAAGGGAGCCATTAACAGAGCTGATTTCTCCTGTCATTGCTCATAAACATTTTGAAAGGAACTTAGAAAAAAGATCAATACTTTATTTTTTTCCCCTCAAAGCTTTGAGGTCACTGTTACTAAAAGTGGAAGGAATAGATGCTGAGAGTAAAACTCCAGTTGCATGTGTCTACAGGGGAGGAATTTTGAGGAGTTTGCTGACAATCCTCTGATATATTGCCCAGGATAAGGTCTGATTTGCCATGTTTCTGAGGATACAGAAAACTTATATATATATATATATATATATATATTTCTGTCTAAGAGAAGAATCAAGCCACTAAGGTCTCTTCTTCCCTCTCTCTCTTTCCCTCTCTTTCCTCTCTCAGAATAACTTGTCTGCTCCTTAACTGAACGATCACCCTCTCCATTTCAATTTGGTTCAGTTTATTTGACTTTATGAGCAGATAAAGCCTAGGACAACCTAATGAAAAACTAAAACAAGTTCTATGGCTATGGAATACTCTCAGTAAAACCACAGTGAAAAACATGACCTCACATTTTTTGTGTGTGGAGAATTTCTAAACATGTTGTCACTACTGATTTTTGCCTTCCTTATAAATTAATCTTGTATTTTATATTGAGAGACAGTGAATTCCAATCCTGAGGCAGGAGAGTAGTAGGGAGAAAAGCCTGTTGGCAAGGAGGAAAGCTGGAAACTCCTAGGCAGAGGCAGGCTAGAACTAGCTTAGAAGCATGCCATGGTTTGAAGGTGACCTAGGGCTCATTACAGTACTAAAAACCATTCTCCTGGGTGAAGATTTAAGAAGCTAAAGGATGCATGGTGCTTGACCTTTGCCTGGAAGTTTACTATCTCCTAGTAAATTTTGTCTGCTTCTACTATAGCTCTGGATCTTGGATCCATTCCTTGTTTAGGACAGAAGAAATTGGAGTTCCCAGTGGTGTCTACCAAACCCTAATATCTGTTGATATCAAAAGCATCAAAATCCTAATAAACAAAAGGACTCGGAGGAAAAGACAAAAACAAGAGGTTTGAATATTTAGCAGCATTTTACCTACAGAAGGGAGATGAAAGTGATTTTGCTATCACACTTGTACTACCAAAAAAATGCTGTTTATTTTGACTTTTTGCCTTAAGCCATTTCTTAGCTCACCCTCTATGTTCCAATGAGCCCTTTCTTATCTTTCTATCTGCCAAGCTTGAGTCATAAACTTATATATTTATTTTTAAATTTTAAAAATACTTTTATTTATTTATTTGCAAGGAGAGAGAGAGAGAGAGAGAGAGAGGTGAGAGAGAATGAGAATGGGTGCACCAGGGCCTCTAGCCACTGCAAATGAACTCCAGACTCATGTGCCATTGTGCATTTGGCTTTACGTGGGTACTAGGGAATAGAACTTGGGTGGTCAGGCTTGAAAGGATAGCTCCTTAGCCACTAAACCACCTTTCCAGCTTCACAAATTTATTTTTAAATATATATAGTTTGTGTACTCAGGAGGCTAGAAAACCACCTCAGGAGCCATCCTTGGAAATACCACACATCTCACTGGCTTGGAACTCACTAATAATTAGTGTAGATTAGCTAACCACTGATCCCAGAGTTTCCTTATCTCCACTTTTACAGTGCTTGGATTACAGATGTGCATCTGATCTATAGTCCCAGCTTTTAATGTGGGTGCTAGAGATTGAACTAAGGTCCCCAAGCGTGTGAGACAGACACTTTGTTGAGACTATTTTCACTGTTTTTTGGAACTCTAGTTTTCTGGAGTCTTTTCACCATCAGAAAATCCAAAATGGCCAAGCATATAACTTTTACAATAATTCAGAGTGTTTCACTTCTGAGAAAGTTCTAGAAAATTGTGATAATTCATAGGCAACTAGTCCAAGATAGATGTTAAGCTCAATAGAACAACTGTTGTCTCTTAGAAAGAGACAAGTAGAAATATCTATGACAGAGGAGTTAGAGTTTATTGGAGGAGAGTCTTAGTTATAGAGCTTCACATCTCAGCACTAGAGACTCTGGAAATGCAACGTGTCTGCCTAGCATTGAGCATGGGGGGATAGAGTTATGTTCAAGGAGAGAGGGATGGAAGAAGCATTAACAAATGCAAAAGAATCAAGCTTCTTTGAACTCCTTTCTTCAGAGATAGCCAGCCAGGTATCTTGCTCCCTGGAGTTATTGAAACAGCAGGGAAGGAGTCTCTAGACAGACTTCTTGGTGGTTGCCAGTAGTATGTTGAATTTCTGACATGCTAACTATCTCCTTAACTCCATACTCTTTTATAGGATAGGAGTAGAGAAGATAAATTCTCATGATTTTACTACTTCCTGCTGAGAGGGGGTGAAGTCCAATGAATTTGAAGTCTGGAATTACTGAAGGAGCAGTATTGTTTTTATTTTGTAATGGATCGGGTGACAGCACTAAGATGTTTTAGAAGTTTCTTTAAAAAATTTAAAAGACAAGATAAAAATATAAGTAGGAGTACAATTAGGATGAAAGGTATATTTTGTTGAATGTGCCATACAGAAAAGAAACAAGTATTCAATTTTAATCTCCTCCTTCCAGTTTGGGAGGGGGAGTTTGAGTGATACTTTACATTCAAGGAAAAAAGGTGGATGGTGATCACAAAGTCTCAAGACACAATGCCTCCCCCCACCCAAGACAGAGCTGTGTCATTTATTGCTTGTTATAGAAATTTATCTCAACTAGGAAAAATATTTGTGTCTATTTTGTTTATTGATATGCATACTAAGAGTATGGAGGCAATGGCTGTCACATTTTATAAACACAAGTTGAACAAACAGCAATTATGAAGAGGAATTATTGCAACTTAAATATGTATTTCTCTTCAACTAATACATACTTAAATTAAAACTGCTAAAATGGACTCCATATTTTCAGGGGCTTAAAGTTCTCCCTGCCAGGAATTAGTAACCTCATTTACCCAAAGTTGTTTTAACAGAATACAAATTTAAACACTCCATGGAACTATCTCTTTCCATAGACTTTTCCAAGTCTACTCTCAAGATTGCTATGAACTAATTTCATCATCCCAAATTTTTATGTTAGAACTTTAATCCTTAATTTGACAGTTTATGTAAACAAAACTTAGAAGGTAATTAAAATTAAAGGAATTTTTAAGGGTGGAAGAGAGAAAGAGAGAGATTACACTGAGGGAAGGCCATATTAAGCATCCAGCAAGAAGGTGGTAATTTCCACCCAGAGAGGGAGCACTCACTCAAACTTCATCATGCTGAGGCCTTGATCTTCAACATCTATCTGCCAAAATTGAGAGGATTCAGCTTACGGTATTTTGTTTGAACAGACTAATGCATGGGCCAAGTTTATTGATAATCATTGGTTCAAATAAATTTATTTAAATTTATATTAATCATAGTCAATCTCATCTGAGAAAGATACCTTATTTTGTATGCGAGGTGTGTGTGTGTGTGTGTGTGTGTGTGTGTGTGTGTGTGTATACAGATGCATGTGCACGTGTTTGGCCAGAGGCCAACATTGGTGGTATTCCTCAATAATTCCCCACCTTCTCAAACCTAGAGCTCACTGAATTGACTAGTCTACCTAGCCAGTGAGCTTCAAGTATTACATGCCCCTGCCTCACTGCCCTGGGATTAAAGACACATACCTATACACTTTGCATTTTACATGGGTTTGGGGGACCTGAACTCTGGTTCTCTGTTTAGTCCTTCATACCATAAAAAAGGGACACAATTTTTTTATTACTAAGGTTCTCTTTTCCATTTAATAGGTGAAATTATAAAATATCTCAAGACTTTTCTTGGTACTGAACAAGTAAAATAGATAATAGACATCCACATCCATGCAAACAGACTATGGGACTTCAATATTAATGCCATTATATTAAAAAAACTATTGAAATCAACTTGGCAAGCAATTTAAAGAACAAGAAGTACTTGCTATTACTTTTGAGATATCCTTTAAAATAGAAAAAGTTAACATACTTGATGTTTTCTGTGAAAAGTAGAGCTTGTGGTTTTTAGAAATCCTAACATACATTGGTGGTATAGGAATAAAAGGAAATTGGAAACAAAGGATGTCAAGTAGCTCTAGTTGCACATTTAGTCCTAGCCATCTCCTTTGGGTTGAGGACATACTTTAGTTTTAATGTTAGAGTGAGGTTAGTTAACAGGTAGCCCGACTTAGCTATTCATATATATACTTAGCAGTTAAAAATACTTTTGTGAAACAATGGTATCTGATGTTCAGAACAAGAAGCAATAAGCAAAGATGCACTGCTGCTCCTTTGGCTGAAACAAGAGAATAATTGTGGAACTTAGAAGGAATCCAGTTCTCTCCCAGCTAGCCCACATATTGCTGGAAAGTGCTGTGGGAGCTGCTGTAGAACAACTATTGCCAACAGAGTGAATGAACAGGAGATCCTCCTGGATACAAAATCAACCAGCAGAGCAAGAAGCACACATTTATAAAATAGTGGCATATAGCCAATGCAGGTAACCAACTGCTTGTGGATTAGACATGAGACCCACTCAGTGGGGGAGAACTCGCTTCTGGCTCTGATCCCCTAGGACAGGAAACCAATAGAGTTCAGAGAGATCCTCTCCTGCTCTTTAAGAAGAGTTGACAAGTCTCTCTAATAACTATGCTTATCTCCTTTAATTCAAACTGCCCTCACTTTTGGAGAATCTGTCCTGTCTTACAGATGCTGGAGAACACTGGGGAGAACCAGAATAGCTGACTATCTACCATGAGATTGGGTTTCCTCCACCTCATCTTCCTGGACCTAGTAGTCATTGCAGAAGAAGTGGTGACATGAGGACTACTTTCAAGGCTAGCCTGAAAACCAGTTCCAGGGAGATGTGGACAGACAGTGGAGTCATTCAAACAACATCAAAACAGAGATATAGAGGCTGCAGAGCACTCAACACTAAATCAGATCTCTGTCTTGCCCTCCAAGGCTCAGGGAGCATAGTGGAAGAGGGGGCAAAAGACTAACTGCCACAGAGTGGGTAAGAATAGCCTGTGGCACTGTCTCCCCCCACACCCACAAACCCTGCAGATACTGCATAATGCTGCTTGGTCCCCACAATGACTACAAATGACCCCACTGAAGGAGACCTGAAGCAGATTGGGTAAGGGGGAAGGACATGTAATAATACAACCTCTCTCTCTCTCTCTCTCTCTCTCTCTCTCTCTCTCTCTCTCTCTATATATATATATATATATATATATATATATATATATATATATATATAATGAAATAAAAATTTAAATACTTTCAGTCTTAGGTTGTACTGTTCAGTAGAAATCACTTTAAAAAGTAAACTATATGTATGTATATAAATGTATGTGTATTTATGCTACATAAAGTTACATGCCTTGTGGCTTAAAGTGTAAAAGAGTCATGACATATTTATAATTAGAGCAAAAAAGCAGATTATAAAACCTTGTAGATATTATACAATTTCAGTGAAAATAGTCATTTGAATATAGGGTGTATTATAAATTTGAGGAAGATCCATAATTGAACTTTACATGTAATTTATAATTGACTGAATGTGTGTGTTGGATTTATATGGAAGTGTAAGCACCAAAATAAGTTCACTGGAAGTGGAAAATTTTGGAGACTTGTGAGTATACCTCATTTTATTTCTCACATTTTAAAAAAGAGTAGATGCTACTTTTTACTGGAAAATTATTTTTTACTTTTATTGATTATTTTTTATATGTTCTTCTTTCCTACTAGTCCCTTTTTAATTTTGATACTTTATTTATTTATTACCCTCTCCATCATCCATGATGGAGTGGTGATGAACTCAGTATTGTTCAGATTGTGAGCAGGTGACAACTGCCACTGTAAGGTAATGAATGCAACAGCCACATCATGTCTGAATGTCAGCATACCGAAGTGCTCCTCCTCCTCTTCTGGGTCTTTCCACCAGCTCTTTTGCAATGTTTCCTGGGCTTTGAAGGGCATAATATAGGTGGCTTATTTAATGCTAAGCACTCAACAGTCAATTATTTTAAGCACTCTGATGAGTTTTTAACCTCCCCAGTAGTTACTTCCATCTGCAAAATGAATCTTCTCTGACCAAAGGTAAGAGCAGCACTAATCTACAGAAATAAACATAAACTGAGTGTGGCGGTGTACGCCTTTTATCCAAGCACTGGGGAGACAGAGGTAGAAGGACTGTCATGAGTTAGAGGCCAGCCTGAAATACATAGTGAATTCCAGGTCAGCCTGGGCTATAGTGAAACCCTACCTCAAAAAAAAAAAAAAAAAAAAAAAAAAAAAGAATAAATAAATAAATAAATAGAAATAAAAATAAATATTTAGAGGGCAATTTGATGGGCACAATACATCTGTTTACCAGATATCAGTCACAGCTTTCCCTCTAGAGCTTATGACTTTCTCCGCTATAGACTTTTGACTAGGTTTTCGGTACCAGGTATCAATTCCATTCCCTAGAGTGGGACTCAAATCCAATTACAGAGCAGTTGGTTACCCCATAAAAGTATATTTTTAATTGTGAGATATATGTTTTAGATTTGTATATTTAACTTCCATAGTTGACTGTTAATATGTCTCCATTTTCAGTTTAGTCAAAAAAGATAGTCCATTGTTAGACTCTCAAAAGCAGAACATCTATACTCTATTTTATCAGACTTTTATAATAAAAATGCTTTTACTGAGTTATGATAAAGTGATATGGCTTCTCTTGATGTGAGAGTAGTCTGTGAGCCCATCATATTTGTGTCTTTGTCAAAATTATGTAACTGTTGATATTACACATTTCCAGATTGTGTGCTTACAAAAGAAATGTTGCCTTCACTTCCTGCATAAGAATGTTGTAAGGAGCAGAGGCTGTGGAGATTGCTTAGTGGTTAAGGCACTTGCTTGCATAGCCTAAAGACTCAGGTTTGATTTTCTAGTACTCACATAATGCCAGATACACAAAGTGGCACATGCATCTAGAGTTTGTTTGCAGTGGCTAGAGGCCCTGGCATGCCCATTCCTCCTGCTGTCTCTGCCTCTCTCTCTCTTAAATAAATAAATTAATTAAATATTTAAATAAAATAATGTTACAAGAGAATTTTTGATGTCTGCAACTGAAAGTTTATATTTCTTTACTGTCAGGGAAATAAAAACAACATAATGCAAGAAGTTTTATATTACCTGAATTACCTTAGTGCTGAATCAGTCCTCCAGGAATTCTAACATTTTTAGATGTAATTATAAAGAAAGTTCTGTTGCATATGAGTGATAATTTATTTGAAATACAAATGAATTTGGTTGTATTGCACTTGAATATATAAGTTCTTTTATACATGTTTAGGTATAGATAAGCTAAAAAGCCATACATCATAATATTGCAACTTAGTGAAAAGATTATGTAGAATACTACATACATACAAACCTCATGCATCAAAGTTCTAGGACATCATGATATAGATGTGTATTGGTGATCAAGGAAGAAAAGTAAGAGGGGATTACAATTACGGTGATTGGACCCCTGAAAGTAAAAAAAAAAAAAAAAAAAAAGTCTGCACTTGCTAGAAATAAAAGATTACTTGACTTCTTATCTCTTGGCTAGTTCCCTAGACATGTTTTCCCACAAACAACCAGACCTGTACTTGGAGGGAGCTCTTTAATAGGATTTAAACATTGTGGTTGGTCAAGTTCAGTCCCTGGAACTTGGTGTCAGGGATAGCTTCTACCTGAGACAGCCCGAATCCCTAACCAACCTGCTGTCCCACTGGTTCACCTGAGCCAGAAGACAGCCCACCACTATAAGATTAAAATTACCTTCACAAGGGGAGAGCAGGCTCTCTGCCCACTGGGGAACTTCCAGCTGTGGGTGAGATTTTCCCTGGGCATGGTGGGAAGGGGAGGAGGCTAGCCCTTATTCTCCACCGGGTTTCTTTACCCCTTCTAGCTCCACATGTGGCAGAAGATCCTTGAGCTTTATTTTCTCTCTTTTCTTTCCATGGTTTTTCTAGCCCTCCACATGGGATCTCTAGTCATGTGGGTGCCTTTCCTTGCCTCTATACTTCCCTCAATCAGTATAATAATTTAATAATTATCCTTCTCAGTCTTTTTTATTCAATGGTTTAATTAAAATTAAAAATGAACCTAGGGTTTGAGGTTAAAGGACTTTCCTGGACCCCTAACACCCCATTATAAAAGCACCTTTATCTTTTTTGGTGCCTACATTCTAGAGAGAACACTCTGAGAATAAGTATAATGGATAAAGAAATCATACAGCATCTTCAGAAACCTGGCATACATGTGAAATATGTTATGAATATAAGAGTCAAGTATAATAAGAATTATTAGATGTCATTTAAATGATTTAAAAGATAGTAGCACTAAACAAAAACTCATTTTTGGAGGAGGGAGTTTCTGAGGTAGGGTTTTGCTCTAGCTCAGGCTGACCTGGAACTCACAATGCAGTCTCAGGGTGGCCTTGAACTTTTGGTGATCCTCCTACCTCTGCCTCCCAAGTGCTAGGATTAAAGGTGTGCACCACTACACCCAGCTAAAAACTCATTTTTTTAAATTGACAACTTCTATACTTACAAACAGTAAACCATGATATTTCCCTCCCCTCCCCCATTTCCCCTTCACAATCCCATTCTCCATCATATCCCTTCCCTCTCTCCATTACTCTCTCTTTTATTTTGATGTCATCATCTTTTCCTCCTACTGTGAGGGTCTTGTGAAGGTATTGCTAGGCACTGTGAGGTCATGGATATCGAGGCCAATTTCTATCTGGGTAGTTACATTATAAGGATTAGTGCCCTTCCTTTGGCTCCTATGTTCTTTCTGTCACCTCTTCCACAATGGAACCTGAGCCCTGGAGGGCGTGAAAGAGATGTTTCAGTGCTGTGCACTCATCCAACACTTCTCAGCACTATGTTGCCTTTTGTATCATCCCAGTCCATTTAGAGAGCAGTTGGTTTCCCTCAGCGTAAACATGCCACTATTGCATGTGTTTGGTCATTTGGTCTAACTGGTCAAACTTGAAGCTACCAGTGTTCACTGTTTTCACCTCTGATGACATCTGTCTCCCATAGGGCTGCATGCAGTGCAGCTTTTTCCAGCTTAGAGTTGGCTGGTCTACAGGGAGAAGGTTTTCAGTTTAGCACCAGCTTGATTTTTCAGTGATCTTGCTGCCTACTCATGTGAAGTCTTCAGCAATAGGGTCTTACCATCTGTTACTCCTGGGAAACCAAGGACCGTGGAAAAATCCTGTAATGTTTTGGAGGCAGTAGGGACCTCCCTGGCCAACAACTCACTGGTAGGTATCCCATTCCTGGCACTGAAAATTTTCCATTAGCAATCTATGGCTTATGGATGTGCTGATATCCAAAGAAGTAGTCTTTCTTATATCTTATTCAGAATACCTTGAATTTTGAATGACCCTCCCACTACCCTTTCTCTTACTCGATCTCTTCCCCTGGCCTCACTTAGTCCACTCCACTCCCTGTAGTCTGTTCTTCTACTTACAGATATACAATACCATCACCTAAATTCATTCATTCTCCTCCCTCCCTTATACCCTTCTTCCAGCTTACTGGCTTCGGATACCATTTTTTTTGGTTCCAGCTCACACACAAGTCTAAACATTTGTAGCTAGGATCCACATATGAGAGAGAACATGAGATGTTTGGCTTTCTGGACCCGGGTTATCTCACTTAGTATAATCCTTTCCAGATCCATCCATTTCTGAACAAATTTCACAATTCATTTTTCTTTACTGTGGAATAGAACTCCATTGTGTAGATGTACCACATTTTTATTATCCATTCATCTCTTGAGAGACATCTAGGCTGGTACCATTCCCTAGCTATTGTGAATAGAGCAACAATAAACACGGTTGTGCAAGTATCTCTACGGTAGTGAGAAGAGTCATTAGGATATATGCCTAGAAGTGCTGTAGCTGGATCATATAGTAAATCTGTCTCAAGAACCTCCACACTGATTTCTACAGTGGCTGTACCAGAACACATTCCCACCAACAGTGTAGAATGGTTCCCATTTTTATGCATCCATGCCAACACTTATTGTCATTTGTTTTCTTGATGGTAACCATTCTGACAGAAGTGAGATGGGACCTTTAAGTAATTTTAATTTGCATTTCCCTGATGGCTAAGGATGTAGAACACTTTTTTAGATGTTTATATGCCATCTGTGTTTCTCCTAAGAACTCTCTATTTAGTTCAATAGCCCATTTTTTTAAGTGGGTTGTTTGATTTCTTATGTTCTGTTTTTGAGTTCTTTGAATATTGTGGGTATTAACCCTCTGTCAAATGTATAGCTGGCAAGATTTTCTCCCATTCTATCGGTTGTCTATTTGCACTCTTAAGTGTCCTCTGTTGTATAAAAGCTTTGTAATTTCATGAGATCCCAGTAGTTGATTAGTGGTTTTATTTCCTGAGCAATTGGGATTATATTCAGAAAGTCATTAACTATGCCAATATGTTAAAGGGTTTCCCCTATATTTTCCTCTATCAATTTAAGAGTTTCAGGTCTGATATTAAGGACCCAGATCCATTTGCACTTGATTCTTGTACATGGAGAAAGATAAGGATCTATTTTCATGTATCCACATATAGAGTTCCAGTTTTCCCAGCACAACTTGTTGAAGAGGTTGTCTTTTTTTCCAATGAATATTTGTGGCATTTTTGTAAAAAATCAGATGGCTATAGCTGCCTGGGTTAACATCTGGATCCTCTATTATGTTTCATTGATCTATGTGTCTGTCTTTGTGCCATTACCATGCTGTTTTTGTTACTATGGCTTTGTAATACAGCTTAAAATAAGGTAAGGTGATACCACCAGCCTTACTTTTGTTGCTCAACATTGTTTTGGCTATTCAAGGTTTTGTGTGCTATCAAAGGAATTTTAGAATTGTATTTTTTTCTATTTCTGTGATGAATGCCATTGGAATTTTAATGGGGATTGCATGAAATGTGTAGATTTCATTAGGGAATATTGACATTTTCACAATATTGATTCTTCCATTCCAAGAACAAAGCATGCCTTTCCATTTCCTATTGTCTTCTGCAATTTCTCGTTTGGGAGTTTTAAAATTTTCATTGTAGAGATCCTCCACTTCCTTGGTTAGGCTTATTCCAAGGTACTGTTTTTTTTTTGTTGTTGTTGTTTTGTTTTTTTTTTTTTTTTTTTTTTTAATTTGAGAGAGACAGAGACAAAGAAAGAATGGGTGCACCAGGGCCTCTCAACCACTGTGAACAAACTCCAGACACGTGTACCCCCTTGTGCGCATGTGCAAAATTGCATGCTTGCATCACTGTGATTCAAACAGGCATTCTTAGGCTTTGCAGGCAGGTGCCTTAACTGCTAAGACATCTATACAGCCCCCCCAAATCCAAAGTACTTTTTTTTTTTTTGAGGCAATTGTGAATGAGAGAGATTCTTTGATTTCATCCTCCACATGTTTGATTTTAGTATATAGGAAAGAGACTGATTTCTCTGCATTAATTTGTGTCCTGATACATTGCTAAAAGTGTTTATCAGCTATAATAGTTTGCTGGTAGAGTCTTTAGGGTCCTTTATGTGTAGATGCATATCATCTGCAAGTAATGATAATTTGATTGCTTCCTTTCCAATTTGTATCCCTTTTATGAGTGTCTCTTGCTTTATTGCTCTTGCCAAGACTTCCAGTACAATATTAAATAAATGTGGGGACAGCGGACACATTTGTCTTATTCATGAATTTAGTGGAAACGCTTCAAGCTTTTCCCCATTTAGTATTATGTTGGCTGTAGGTTTGTCATAAATAACCTTCATTATGTTGAGATATGTTCCCTCTATTCCCAGGTTCTGTAGGACTTTTACCATGAAGAAATATTGGATTTTGTCAAATGCCTTTTCTGCATCTTTTGAGATGATCATGTGATTTTTGTCCTTCAATCCGTTTATATAGTGTATTACATTTATCAATTTGCATATGTTGAGCCATCCCTGCATCTCTGGGATAAAGCCTACTTGGTTAGGCTGAATAATCTTTCTGATATATTCTTGTAATCTGTTTGCCAATATTTTGTTGAGAATTTTTGTGTCTATGTTCCTGAAGGAGATTGATCTGTAATTTTCTTTTTTTTTTCTGTCTCTGGTTTTGGTATCAGGGTGATGCTGGCTTCATAAAAGGAGTTTGGTAGGATTCCTTCTTTTTATATTTTATGAAAAAGTTTGAGAAGTAGTTGTGTTAGTTCATCCATGAAGGACTAGTAAAATTTACCAGTGAATCCATCTGGGCCTGGACATTTTTTAGTTGGGATAATTTATAACTACTTGTATCACTGTACTTGTGATAGGTCTATTTGATTGGTTTGTCTCATCTTGATTTAATTTTGGTAGGTCATATGAATCAAGGTAATCATACATTTCTTTCAGATTTTCATACTTAGTGGCATATATATTCTCAAAATATATCCTTATGATTTTCTGAATTTCTTTCGTATCTGTTGTCATGGTGCCTTTTTCATTTCTAATTTTATTAATTTTTGCATCTTCTCTCTTTCTTCTGGTCAGACTTGCTAAGGGTTTATCAGTCTTGTTTATCCTTTCAAAGAACGAACTCTGTTTCATTGATTCTTTGAATTGTTTTTTGGGTTTCTATTTCATTAATTTCTGCCCTAATCTTTATTATTTCTTCCTGTGTACTGATTTTTGGTTTGCCTTATTCTTCTTTTTCCAATGCCTTAAGGTAAACCACTAAATTGTTTACTTGTGGACTCTCTAATTTTGTAATATACTTAGAGCTATAAAATTTCCCTCTTATGACTGCCTTCATTGTGTCCCATGGATTTGGGGATGTTGTATTCTAATTATCATTTGATTCTATGAATTTGTTGATTTCCCTTTTGATTTCTTCAATGACACATTCATGATTCAATAGTGTACTATTTAGTCTCCAGGAATTTGTGTATTCTCAGTAGTTTTCTTGTTGCTGGTTTGTAGTTTAATTCCATTGTGGTCACATAGCATACAAGGGATTATTTTAATTTTCCTGTATTTGTTAAGATTTGCTTTTTGTCCTAATATATGGTCTATTTTAGAGAATGTTCCATGTGTTGCTGAGAAAACTGTATATTCTGCAGCATTTGAATGGAATATGCTGTAGATATCTGATGGTCCAATTATTCCATCATGTCAATTAATCCAGATGTCTCTCTGTTTACTTTTGCTGGCATGATCTGTCAATTGATGAGCATGTGATATTGGAGTCACCCATTATAATTGTGTTTGGTGTTATCTGTCACCTTAAGTATATTAGTGTTTCTTTGATGAAATTGGGAGCACCCATGTTAGGTGCATATATGTTTAAGATTGTAATGTTCTCCTGTTGGAGTGTTCCTTTATTCAGTATAGAGCAACCTTCTTTATGTCTCCTCACTGATGTTGGTTTGAAGTATATCCTGTCACATATTAAGATAGTGACCCCTGCTTGTTTCCTAAGCCCATAGCATTTTTTTTCATCCTTTCACCTTAAGTCAGTGTATCTTTTATTGACAGATGAATTTCCTGGGGACAACAAACAGCAGGATCCTGCCTTTTAATTCAGTCTGCAAGCCTGTGTTCTTTGGTTGGGGCATTGAGGCCATTGATATGAATTATTATTGAAAGGTATGTATGTATACTCTCCATTCTTATTGGTCGGTAATGCTTCCTGTTTTCCCTTTATTCTCTTCCTTTAACTGTTATTTGAGTATGGCTTATTTTTTTTCCTATTTCCTCATGTGTGTGTTTTGCTTTTCTCCAGCATGAAGGATTCCTTCAAGTATTTTCTGTAGAGCTGGATTAGTTGCCATAAATTCATTTAGCCTGTTTTTGTTGTGGAATATCCTTATTTCTCCATTAATTTGGATAGATAGCTTTGCATGATAAAGTAATCTTAGTTGACAGTTGTTATTGTTCAGTACTTAGAATACATTATTCCAAGCCCTTCTGGCTTTTAAAGTTTGTGTTGATTAATCTGCTGTGAACCTGATGTGCTTGCCTTTGTAGGTCACTTGCTTTTTCTCTTTAACTGCTTTCAATAAATTTTTTTTGGTTTATGTGTTTAGCAATTTAATCATAACATGGTGAGGAGAGGTTCTTTCAAGGTTTTGTCTGTTTATTGTTCTAAAAGCTCTCTGTATCAGCATTGGCATTTCTTTCCCAATTTGGGGAAATTTTACTTCATATCTTCCTACTAGCTTGTCTTTCTCTTTGTTGGACTGTATTAGATCTGCCACCTGGTCTCTACTTTAGATATTCTGTTCTGTCCTTTATTCATTCTACTAGTGAGACTTTCCACAGAGATTTTATTTGACTGACTGCTTTTTTCAGAGCTAGAATTTCTGCCTGGTTTTACTTCAGCATTTCTATTTCCTTACTCATGTCCTTATTTCATTAAGCTGGTTTACTGTGTTCTCTTGGAATTCCTTCAGGAGTTTGTTTTCTTCTTTAATTCCTTTGATTTCTTCTTTGCTTTCTTTGAGTATAGATAAAATCATTTTTAAATTTTTTTGTCAGGCATTTCATCTAAAACAGTCTCATTGGGGGCCATTTCTGATGGATTTATAATTTTTGGTGGGATTGTATTATCTTGATTCTTTGTGTTTCTTGTATTATAATGTTGTGATTTTTGCATCCCCTGAGTTGATTTTGTGTTTGGGTTTTCTAATAATCTGTGTGTTGCTTTGGAAGTCCAACTTTATGTACCTTCAGAGTAGGAGTTTAAGGTGCCAAGTGTAGCTCTTGTACTCCAATCCAGCCACAGAAGTAATCCTAGGTGTTGAGTTTGCCTGCTACTCAAGTATTCTAGGGGGCTGGCTTGTGCATTTTCCTGGCAAATTCTAAAATTCAACTGAGCAATATACACAATCAATTAAAACCTGCACAGGGTATACAAGTGTGTGGATTGAAACAGATAACCCTATAAAGCCACAAACCCTAAGGGTGTATGTCACTCTACACCCTTAATCCTGTCAGCTTGGAGGTTGAGATTTCTGTTCTGAAATGAGTTCCAGTTTAGCCTGGGTCCCTATTAGACCCTGTCCCCAATAATTACAGAAGAAAAAGACAAAGGCCCTAAGAGTCTGAAACCATTAAAGGCAACAATAGTCAACCCCCAAATACATATTATTTGAGAATGGTAAATCCAACCAATAATATGTAATCCATGACCTACCTTGACATAGAAAGAGAGATTAGAACTTCCAGGGCAGGCCTATGTACCTGCTTTTTTTTTTTTTTTTTGTCAGTTGACCTCATTACCTTTTGGGGTAGCCTCAAATCTCACCAATGCTGAGTGTCCACCTTGATCCCTTTGTGTTGTGCTGTGAATCTGGTGCTCTGATCAGCTGTGCTGGATGTTCTGCCACCAAGAGCAGAGTGGGTTCTCAGGAGGATCGTGGTTCTGTCAGTTGGGGAATGGGAGAGTGCAGGAAGCCTGGAGTTGTCTTGGAACTGCTCAGTTTATAACCCCACCTGTGTTCAATTGTCTCCCCGTCAGATTTCTTGACTGTTTAAGGAGGCTGATGAAGTTGGAAATCCCCTTGTGTGGTCTCTGCTCCTGTAGCTGGGCGCCAAGTGGGAGCAAGGATCCACATGGATCCACACATGTCCCATGGCTCAGGTCCACTGCTAGGG
Organism: Orientallactaga sibirica; assembly: GCA_036365145.1. NCBI lineage: Eukaryota > Metazoa > Chordata > Mammalia > Rodentia > Dipodidae > Orientallactaga > Orientallactaga sibirica. Next base: position 4,092,299 of record JAEOAD010000020.1, read on the forward strand.
TCCACAAGCTCCTCGATGGGATTCTGGCCTATTTCCTCCTTTCTGATAGATCTTACTGCCTCCTACTTCTCCGCTGTGGTGGGAAAAACCTATACACCTTCACTTTTCAGAGGATGAGTGTATTTTTCTGTGGTTTTGCTCTAATCACTCCCTAGGCTGGATTAGTGTGGCTCCTATGCAGCCATCTTACCAGGAAGTCCTACAAAAACTCATTTTTAAGAGACTCAGTTAAGGTGAGGTGGAATAAATTTTTTATTCCAAGTACAAGTTTTATTTTACTTTTGTTTGGAATATGTTTATGTATTACTTCAAAAAATGTTTCTAAGTCATCTGGAGATAGAATGGTGCTAGAGATATAATGGCAGCATGGCCAATGTATCTCTGTCCTCATGGACCTTGACTTTGTGGAAACAGGAAAGACTTTATTTGAGGAATGATGTACAAGTTACAGCATATGTAAGACAGGAAAACAGTGGAGATCATCTGCCTGGAAGGTGGAACTGTGTGTCTAAAACCATAGAGGTGAAAAATAGCATCACAGACATTCAGAATACAAAGAGACATTTAATGCTGCTGGAGAACAAAGAGGGTGTTCCCTAGGAAACAGCTAAGTGATGTGATCACTGGCTGGAAGGCAAAATGTTAGGATATAGTGAAGATGGAAAAAGAAGCTGGCCAGGCCTGTGGTTCAAAGATCCTGAGAACATCTTATTTGTAGCAATGTGTAAGGCTAGTGGAGGTACCAAGTTGTGTTGAAGCAGTATCATGGTTATGTTTCAAAGAAGGAGGAATCAGCCTGATTCTGCCATAAAGCAAATAGTGGCATTACACGTGACAGAGAATGTCTCTAGTGGTAGAGATGACAAGGCATCAAGAAATCAAGTCATTGAATGAGTCTACATGCTTGTTTTGCATATTGTGGCCTGTGGCTAGAATTTGAATGGCTGGTGTGAAGATCATGCAAATGAATTCGTAGCATTAATGATACATATCAGCAAAAATGTTGTGTTTAGCAATATACAGCAAAGAGACTTTTGAATTTACAAATACTTAATCTTTAATCCTCTGTGTTGTTGTGGTTGATAGAGTATCAGTCAAAGCAGTGAGATATTGTCTGACCATCTTAAAGTAGTGGTTACATAATTAAACACTTCAGTGTCAAAGTCCTTGCACAAGGCTCCAGAAAGTGTAAATAACTTACTAGAATGGCTTTAGAATCAGCATTTTAAAAGTATGGATAAAATAGCCGGGTGTGGTGGCTCACGCCTTTAATCCCAGCACTCGGGAGGCTGAGGTAGGAGGATCGCCAAAAGTTCGAGGCCACCCTGAGACTACATAGTTAATTCCAGGTCAGCCTGGACCAGAGTGAGACCCTACCTTGCAAAACCAAAAACAAAACAAAACAAAAAGTATGGATAAAATAGTACCATTCATCTGTATTTATACTTTTCTCAGACCATGGAATAACTAAGAAAAGGTTTCTGTGTTAGGTGTAAGCCACTGTGGTTAAAAAGTTATGATGTTAGAGGAGAAGAAAAGTTTTAGGATGTGCTTCACTTTGCTATTGAATTTTTTTATTTCTAAATTTTATTTAGTAATGCAGCTTCAAAATTATATAAAGGTGTCTTTTTATTATTAATTATTTAATGGACAGTGAGGTAAGTGCTGCTCTTTGGAAGACCGGTGAAGGATAAATCCAAGGTCGATATCTTTTTCCTATTGATTATGAGCCAAGCTCATCTTGAATTTCAGCCAGCTGATTCTTCTGTGGTTGAGGGAGGGGGTGGTGTGCCCAGAAAGCAGGGAAGAATCTCAAGGAGGTGATAATAGGCATCACATTATAATTTCAAGAAAATATGATAAACATAGGCAACCACACTCATGCCAGCAAGCACTATGCTTTCAATAGACTTTAGTGAGGTTTTAAGGTGTCTCATTCTCCTAGCAAAGGTTTTATGTGCATTGAAATGCCTTCCCATGCATATATTCACTGAACACTGCCAAGAGAGAGAAAGGGATTGAAACATAAATCTCATCTTATTACCAATCCTAAATTGTTCCCTCTGATTCTGTCTGAATGTCTGATTCTCTCCATGTTCCCCTGGCATAATGAATTTCTTAACCCAGAGTCTTGATAAAATCCTCCATAATTTATTTTTATCTTAGAAACTGTCATAAAAATTCACTGACGAGGCATAGCCCAAGGTGGTGTGGAATGAGCTACCTTGATCTGTTTGCATAGATAGAGACATGCTTGTTCTCAGATGGCAACATGGTGACTTTTCTCTTTGTTTCCATAAAAGAACATCTATCAATTCCAGTGAGGTTTCAGTGTCGGGAAATAGAGGGAAGTCATTTTACACATAGGAGTTGTGAAATTGTGCTAGATGAAAATTTTCTTATCTCTTGTTAGTATGGTTGTTTATTTCATTTGGTACAAGTCTGATATTAACATATAAACAACCAGGAAATCATGTAAAAATGAGCTTTTCACATATCTATTTCCTAAGATGGCATAGCTAGAACACTATTTTTAGAATAATAAGCTTGGTGGTTAAAGTGTCATGCACTGAAGATTAAATACTGGAGGAAATGAATTGGGAGACAAGCACAGGGTTATGAGGAAGAAATCTCAACCTCTCATTAGTGGAGTCAATCAAGAATTTTCAAGGCAGAGATTTTATCCCTGCATAATCTTGGGGTCCCTGTGTTAAACTTCAGGGACTTCCTCCACATTGTTATATTTATATCCTTTCTTAATTAAAGATCTCATGTCTTGAAGGATATAAAATTAGAAGCATCTTTGAGGTTCTCAGCACCCATGGGACATTTCTGTATTTCAACTGGGTTTGAGTGCTTTCATTCCTGAGTACCCTTGACACGAAATACAGCGAATGAGACATATTAGTAACTTTTTTTGAGTAAGTACCTTACAGAGAAAAGTAGGAAAAAGAGAAGAAAAATGTAAAACAAAGGCATATAAACATCACACTGATTCAAGGAAATGTCAAGGCAGACCAGGTGAAGAAGAACCAAGGCAGACAGCTGACATACTCCTGCCTAGAGAAGGACTTTCCTTTTCTTCCCCTGCATTGTTGAAAGCATCAATTTTCTACCCGACTACTTTACTCTCAAGAGTAATTCATTCTTGGGGGTTTCATTTGGATTTCAGACTGATTAGATATTTTTGTCCCTGAGAGAGAAATGGGTAATTATGAAGTAACTGCTAAACAGAGCTGCTTATCTGTGCTGTATGTAAAGGTATGGCTTGTTCACCTGAATTGCTTTCTTTCAGAGACCTTGATGGAGCCCTTAGTGAGAAAGTCAGTCACAAAGAACCAGGTGCAGGTCAGGAGGCAGGAGAGGGACAAACAGTAAGGTTGGACTACAAAGGCCACCCAACATTGCCGGATGACCAGGGTAGGCCTGCTGTCCTGTCTGTGAATCACAGGGAACTCCTAGTTGGAACTAACTAGTTGGTCATACTGTCCTCCAGTTTGCCCATCTCATGAAGCTGAAGACCATCTTTTCTGTTGTCAGAGAAGAAATCACCAAGAAGAGTGTCAAGCTATAGCAGTTATTTCCAAGCCCAGTGTTATTTGCAATTCTTTCTCTCAGGCAGGCACTCTTGATTCCCTCACTGGAAATTAATAGCTTCTATTCCTAATGCCTGCAGGCCAACTTTTCTCTACACAGTGCTATACTTTCTCAACATTTCACAGCAAATCCCCCATTACTTGAAAATTCATAGCAATGTGCCTTTAAGTTTTCTTTTGTCTATATTAAAACAGCCATAATATACTGTCAGAAACCTCTAAAATGTGGAAATGAGCAAGGAGAAATCTGACTTTCTCTCTGAGCAGAACTGAACTTTGACTTTTTATTTGGGATATCTTCAAATATGAACTGGAGAGGTTAATTTGTAGATTGTTTTTTACTTGAACAGATAACCCCAAACCTTTTGGTTCATCGTTCTGTTGAACCTTAACCAGTTTTGAGTTTTGTATCTAACTCAACATGTCATTAAATTATATATATAATTAAGAAGATCTTCTTAATTATTTTTGTGTTGGATTCCTGGCTGCCTTATTAAACAACAAGTTAGATTACATTTTTGAAATGCATTCATTTTATGTATATCTGAGAGTTGTGCTTTTCATAATTTTGAAAATTATTCTACAGCAATACATAGTAGAAAAGCACTAATGTTTGGGAGGATCAGAAATGTAATTGTTAAATTATTAGTCTATTAACCTATACTTTTTGATTTCTACTTAGAGAGAGAAAGAGAGAATATGTGTGTGAGTGAGAGAAAGATACATAACAAAGAAAGCTAGTTTATCTGAGCAATGCTGCTAGGGATATAACCAGACTAAATATTATTTGAAAGAAATTATAGGCTTTAAAGTGAAACAGATTCCATGCATTATTATTTGCCATGAAGTTGCTGTTCTGTTGAATTTGCTGCATCTTTAGCCCAGTGAGTGAGATTATACCATGGTGACAATTCCAGAAGATCAAACAAAATTAGAAGAATCAAATAGGGAAAATAATGCATCAAATTTCAGTCAATGATCAATTTCCTTAATTCTTTTATAGACACTAGAGAATCAATGTCTATTTTCATGGCTGAAGAAAAACAGTTGGTGCTTAAATAAATTAGCAGGTGTGAATGAATGAACATCTCATGGTGGTCTACTTTAAGTATAATTGTTCATGTGATAACATTATGTTCCTTTAGCAGAAGATTCTCTGCTACTTCTTTCTCACTAGGAATAAGTGTGGTCTTTAGAATAAATACCTGATATTAAAAATATGCTGAGATCTGGTCTCATCCTGGCATGGAAAAGCAGGTTTGCTCATTGTTTTTAAATGACTAAGGTAAGATTTTGTCTGAAGAAGAGGTTTTAATGTTGTATACAATGCTGGACACTGTCATCAAAAGATTTATATTTAGGTGGAAGAGAGTTGGGAGGAACTTACACATTATTATGTAAACAATGAGCTGGGTCTACATACATGTGATTTCCTTCACAATTTGTTCTCTCTAAAATTTGGATTATGAAAGAATGATTAAGGGCTGGAGAGATGGCTTAGCCGTTAAGGCACCTGCTTGCCAAGCCTAAGAACACCTGTTCCATTCTCCAGGTCCCACATTTAGCCAGATGCAAGAAATGACACAAGGGCACAATGCTGCACTTGCCCACAAGGGGGCACACACATCTGGAATTTGTTCACAGTGGCTGAAAATGGCCCTGGCATGCCCATTCTCCCTCCCTCCCTCTCTCTCTCTCTTTCTCTCTCTCTTTCTGTTTCTCTCAAAAAAAAGGATTAAAGAAATAAAGTGTGATATGACATAGAAATAAGAAAAAGATATTTAAAGATTTTAGGATGGCTAGGATATATTTAAAAATGTTATTGTTTTAGTTTTTTAAATCTCAATTAAATGAAAATTTCCCCCTTTTCTCAATCTTTTCTCTTACATGAAGCACTTACTGTGTAATGTTGATAAACTACCTAAATGAGTCTCTCACAGTCTTTCATATTTAGTTATTGTTGAGATCAATGCATTCATTGACTTAATTCTTTCTTTCTTTCTTTCTTTCTTTCTTTCTTTCTTTCTTTCTTTCTTTCTTTCTTTCTTTCTTTTTTTTTGAGGTGGGGTCTCACTCTAGCCCAGGCTGACCTGGAATTCACTATGTAGTCTTAGGATGGCCTGGAACTCACGGTGATCCTCCTACCTCTGCCTTCGGAGTGCTGGAAATAAAGGCCTGCACCACCACACTCAAGTTTTCATTGACTTAGATTGTTCTGATTTACCCACAAATAAAAAACAAACTCATAAAAGAAAAATAACTTCCTGAGCCTGGCGTGGTGGCACAGGCCTTTAATTCTAGCACCTGGGAGGCAGAGATAGGAGGATTACTGTGAGTTCAAGGCCAGCCTGAGACTACATAGTGACTTCCAGGTCAGCCTTGGGTAGAGTAATACCCTACCTCGTAAAACCAAAACCAATATATATATATATATATATATAAAACCTTCCTCAGTTATTATCCATAAGAATGTTGGGCATATAGTATTTCTGTCTATGAGAATCCCTCATTTGAAATAATTTAAGTCTTACAGATTATCTCTCTTAGAATTCCTTCCAAAGATAACCTATTTACATAACAACCCTTTACTAAGCATTCTTGATAAGTCAGGAACTATGCTAGATATTGATGCTACAAAGCAGAAGGGCTAAAGTGTCCCATGGGAAGAGAGAAAAGAACTCCAAATGCCTCCTGGGGATGTGTGGAGGAAGAGTGAATAGCTTTGAAACTCTGCTCTTATTCATTCTGTGGAACACATCTGCTGTGGCTGCTCCTATGTGAAGGGCACTATGCATGGCACCCCGTCCACTGCCTGTTGGATTAAGAACAAAGCCTTCAGTGAAGAGGAGGACTGGGCAAAATATTAAACTCTTGAAGTAAAGAATGAGGAGATTTTCATCCTGTATTTGGGAATATGGGATGAATTTGGGGAAATGTAATGCCTGGGAACTGGGGATCATGGGCACACCTGGGCTAAGGCCCAAATACCCAGAGACTAGTAAATGAGTTTTTGAGGTGCCACATATTACCTTCTAGAAAGCATGTGCTCCTTCTGGTACTACTCTCCCTGACCCTGAAAAACAGACTCTTCACATGAGGAAAGGACAGGTAAAGTTGATTTCCCTCTGTATTGGTGCCTGAAGCATGAATGTTGGACCATTTAGTTGAAATCCAATTAGTGAATATTTAAGGCTTTGATCTTCCTCCAGTAACCCTGAAAACATTTATGTTCTATATAAGATGGATTAAAATGGGTTTTGTAGCTGGCATGAGTGACAGGCATATCAGATTATCCATGACAACAGCAAAAGCATCTCTCCCTCCCAGCTGGGATCTGCCACAATGAAACTACCTGCTGTCCATGTTTGACTTTCTAGAAGCTTTCTATTAGAGCCTGAAGCCAGATGATTCCAGTCCAATGAGCTAATACCCTAGTCTTGTTCCCTGAGCTGATTTGTATCAAGGTGTGACTAGAGACCTCCCACCTCAGAGAGTGTTTGACTTTGGCTGCTAAGTGCTTTTCATCTCCCAGGAGAGCCTGAAATATAACTGAAGACCCTCTGTTTCTCTGGGTGAAAAAGTGATATTGAGGGAAGCTGAATTATTGAAATGTTACCTGTTTTGTTTTAATTTTACAAGCAATTTTCAAGTATCTCTGGAACATTTATTCTGTAAATGTAAAAAAGAAGTACATGAAGTTTAGAGACTCCTTTATCCTAAATCAGAGAAGGTGTCTTCAGCAGCTGGAAGGAAGTCACCCTGTGATTCAGATAATCAAACTGATAGGCAGAATGGAGAGGGAGGCATTCTATCATTAGCAGAGCTTTGTATTTCATCCCCCAAGGTTATGTGCTTTAAAAGTTGCCAGCTAAATTTTCTGAGGTCACACAGTATTCTGATTTTAAAATATTATGGGGCATGTCAGATGAATCTCTCCTTCTGATGGACAGAGAGAATTACATAAACAGATTTTTAAAGTAAAACAAAAATTGTCACATGAAGCATGGAGGGCCAGCTTCATTACTTTTGAGATTCATAGCACACAGCACTGTCCAGGATCCTCTGTGAAAACAGACAATTGCGTCACACATTCCTGACACCCATCCATGAAGTGACACACAGCACAATCCATAGAATTCCCAACAAGAGTTTAGTGATGTGTGTCCCTAGTGACAAGGTTGAACCCATCAGCATTTATTTCTATATCTCTAGTTGTGAACAAGTTAGTCTGTGTTTCTAATCAATTAACACTGGAATGATTTGATTCAGACATGCAAACTGAGGAAAAGACGGAATAAGGCAAGATTCTCCACAGCTCTATATTTTTACTATCTTACAAATCTAAAGGGACAGAAAACTCAGAACTGCTTTTAAGATAGGAAAAATGCTGATAGCAAGACTGAAAATAAATGAGAAACTGCTAATACAATAAAAGTGGGGAAGATACTACAACATTCTTCTAGTAAGAGAATTGGAAAATATTTCCAATGAGATGAATGAAGAAAAAGAAAAGGAAATGATTTTTCTCTTAAGCAAATGGGATTTTTGCTTCTGAATCACAGGCTTAAGAATGAGTTGGACTGAGACATTCCTTTTCCTTTGGGTTTAGTGAGACTTTCAAAGTATTATAAATACATGTGTATTGTGTAGAGCTTAGAAAGGTATATAGATAGATAAGCTGAACTAAAGAAGATACTGAAAGAGAAAGCTATTGTTTTGTATAAGTTATATAGGTTGTAAAAATCAGAGAAACTAGTGAATACATTAGAGAAATATTTCTTGTCCAATTTCCTATGGTACCCAAACCAAAGCCTGAACAGGTTTGTCAGTGGAACAGGAGAAGTTGGGATAAAGAGGAGACAGGATAGCAGGGATACCCCCAGTGTACAGGATTTGAGCACCTGACAGGTCCATTCCTGGTCTCCACTCTGCTGATTTTTTCCAGTAAGGTGATCTCAGTTGGGCTATTTAATCCCTTATTCCACACTGTCTGTATCCATGAAATGGAATAGAAAATCATTCTTAATATATGTTTTTTGAAAAATATTTTTAATAAGAAATGCCCTTAGTACATTGTCTAGTAAGTGCTCAACACATGGTAGATGTCATTACCCTGCAATTACTACTCATCTCATCATAGAAATGAAAATGCCTGCCTAAATGAAATTCAATATTTGTTAGTCCCTTCCTTGTGAGTTTGCACTAAATTGCTTGCAAATATTTGCTCCATGGGATAGCTGGAATCTCAAATTAAGATTTAGTATGTGTGGTGATTGGATGTAGGAGAAGGCAGTTCAACATGAACTTGAACTGAAATTTTACTTTGCTAAACTCAAATTCCTACACATGGTTTGCTTGTAGGTACTTTACTATTGCTGGGCTATTTGCTACATAAGCATCTTTCTTTTTTAATATTGTTTCATGTCTTCCAGGGAAAGTGTATCTTTTCCACAGCTTCCCTTAGCTTTCTACACTGGGAAAGGAGCATTGTGTACCTGCTTTATTGGAAATATAGGGGTCTTCTGATAAATTTTGGGTTCTGCTGTGTTTAGCAGCCACATTGCCTTTTAGAGTATCAATTTCACAAATGTAAAATGGGAAGACTGCCTGATTCTTGCTCAGATGATTTGAAGATAGTGTTTAATGGATGTAACTTTGTGGCATACAGCCTCCTCCCTGTTCTCTATCAGGAATCAAACAGCAGCAATAAACCCCACAAACACAACTTCTCTGGGATTGATATTGTTTTCTGAGTTGTTTATATAAGTAGTTTTGGAGGGAAAACATGTCAGCATTAGGTCCCTGCCATTTTATCTCAAAAAATCATAATACTTATTGAGCTTAGGGGCAAATACATTTTCAGGTAACAATACTCTGGTTTTAAGGATGAAAGGTATTAAAATCTCAGTGAAAAATAATAGAAAATTGGATTTGAGAATCTCTTGCTTATTATGATTAGAGAAAGAATCAGATTATTATGTTAAATGCCACCTTTAGAAGTATGGAAAATATAAATCAAAAAGTAGTTTTTATGGTGTTGACCATTTTCTTGGTGGAGTGAAAACATTTTGCAGGATCAACACTGCTATTCAGTTTGCAGCTGACAGTTTGGATGTTTTAAGGGTGTCTATTACTTTGAAGAAATTCTTGACCTACTTCAGCATTAGCTTTCTTTTCTACCAGTAAATTCAACCATTAGTGATTATCTTAGCCACAAATCTTTCTCTTCATATTACTGTGCAAAGATAAAATATGCCAGGATCCAGCCTGATGTGCTTTAGCTACATATACTTAGTCTTTTTAGAATTATATCAACTAAAGAAAATTAAAAAATATATATAATTATTTTCAAAATTAGGTGTCCCTTGAATTTGTTAATTTGTGTTTGTATTTTTAATATTTTATTTATTTATTTACTTATTTACTTACTTACTTGGAAAGAGAGAGAGGAAGAGGCAGAGACAGAGAAAGAATGGGTGTGCCAGAGCCTGTAGTCACTGAAAACAAACTCCAATGCATGAGGTACTTTGTGTGTCGGGCTTTACATAGGTACTGGGGAATCAAACCTGGGTTCCACCTTGGCTTTGCAGGCAAGCACCAAGCCATCTCTCCAGCCCGAATTTGTGTTTGTATTTTTTAATTTATTTGAGAGAGTGGCAGTTACATAGATAGATGATACATAGATAGATAATGGGCATGCCAGGGCCTCTAACCACTGCAAATGAACTCCAGACGCATGCACCACCATGTGCATCTGGCTTATGTGGGTACTGGGCAGTTGAACCTGGGTCCTTAGGCTTTGCAAGCAAGCCATTTCTCCAGCCCTGTGTTTATAGTTCTAAGGAAACATATTAGATAATTCTTCCATTGTTTTCTCATTTATCATTTCTTCAAATTAGATTTTTCCACCTGACTACCAAATATGACAGCCTGTAACTAATAACTAATTCAAAGCTTTTTAAATGTATGCATACTTCAGAACATTTTCATAACTAACAGAGCTGTGTTTCAAAATTTAACATTCTTCTAAGAGCTCCACTTATTACCTATATATGAAAGGATCTACAACAGGGAGATTTGGGCTAAAAGCTCATAGAACTCTAGTCTAGTAGATACTAGTTCATATATACGTGTAATATGAATCAGTCTCACTGAAAGACTTTTAGATGCATAAACTCTTTTGTTGAGACTCTTGGAATGTACTGGAGGAATTGGTCAGGGTTTATGTAGCAATACAGAACAGGAAAAGAAATGGCCACTACTGAAGAGTTACCATGCGTCAGATGATATTTTTGGTCAACTCTGTCACAATTAAAATGTCTTTCAAGTTAGATTTTTTTGACTTGATTTTATATCTTTTATGAGTCTGTAAGGTGTGATGAATTTCTGAGGGTATTATGTTGTGAATTTGGGTGAATGATTCAGGTCTGTGTGCTTTATCACTCACGTTTTTAAACTGATTTTGGTGTCAAAAGAGTCATGCCCTACTAAATATTGCCGAGAGAATTTTCTCATTATGCTTTCTAATTCCACCTCCGTTTGTCCTGCTGTAGCTTTATTCATCAAAATGAGAAAGGAAATGAACAAAAAGAGGGCCTTCCAAGCTTTGTGAATCCCTGAATGAAATGTAGCATTGTGGGGTTAGCAAGTAGAAGTAGGAATACTGTGAGCTGGATGGTGTCTGCAAACTGCTTGTGAGAGACATGTAGCATTTAATGTTGTAGACACTGTATGAAACTATTTAAGGTTTAAAACCACTTTGAGACTAGGAGAGTAACTTGCAAAAGTAAAATAAGTGATTAGATTTATTCTAAGAGGTGAAGAAATGAAAGGACTAAAGATAGTTTGGGAAGAGTGCTAGGGAGAGTCCTTTCACCTATTTATTAACTTAAGTCATGTGAAAAATATATAAAACTAAAACATCCTGAGATGTTTAATGGCTTTTAAGGTAACTTTTTTTAAAAAATATTTTTATTTATTTGAGAGACAAAGGCAGATAGAGAGAGATAGAGAGAGAATGGGCATACCACAGCCTCCAATTGATGTAAATGAACTCCAGATGCATGTGCCACCTTGTGTATCTGGCTTACATTGGTACTGGGGAATTGAACCTGGGTCCTTAGGCTTTGCAGACAAGAGCCTTAATCATTAATCCATCTCTCCAGCCCAAGGTAACTTTTAATAAGGCACATTCTAGTTTTATTTGATCACCAGTTATGGAAAACACACTCATTGAGCAATTAGGACGTGGACTCATAAAACAGTGAAGACCCTACCCAGTGGGATTATTGGAGTCCATTTTCCCACCCCATGGCTTTATAGTTTTTCCACAATGTTCCCTGAGCCTAGGAAGACATGTTATTATTTTTTTTTTTTTTTTTTTTTTGTCATTCTTTTCAAATGAGTAGGGGAATATGACAAGGGGGCAAGGTGTGGGAGAAATATACATTCTGGTCCTGGAGATCTGGCTCAGGCATAGAATATTTATTTACTTAACATGTGTGAGGCCCTAAGTTGTATCCTCTGCATGCACGTCGGCATATACCCGCTCACACACACACATCAAAATAAAAAGAAAAAAAACATAATGAAGACATTTAGTTCAAATTTGTCTCCTGTATAATTATTAAAGTGATATTGAGAGTATTTATGGTGATGGAAGATTCCCAACAGTGGCAAGTTATATAGAATTTGAGTTTGACACTCATACTGGTTAATTTATATTGTTATTATTTAATTCAAACTAATAAATAGGGATGCTGAGGAGGACTAGGAAGAAGATGAAAAGCTTGTCTTCATAAGCTTGGGTGCTCACATTCTGTAGGCTTCAGAGAAGACCAAGGGGCAAGTCTATGTATCTTCTGAGACCAGAAGAGCCTGGAAGGTTTTCTAATGTGTGTTTATAGAGTCAGAGATCTTCCTAAGACAGGGCCCACCAGGCTTTGAAACAGTAAGAGTTTTTTCTAGAAGGATTTGCAGTTTTATGTGGGTGTGAGTAAAGCTTCCTGACAGAATTGATGGCATTTATTTTTGAGATTGACTTATTCTAGTTTCCCAGGGTCTTGAAAAACAAAACTTATTTAAATAGCTTTCTAGTTTTCATGAGTTTATTCTTTAATTCTCTCTCTTATTGGGTTGGGATGGATGTCTTATTATTTAAGAGCTTTATGTTGTATCATTAATTAATTTATTTATTTGAGATCTCTGATTTTAATAACATATATATATATATATAATGTAATTTATTCAGTTGTAAAAAATGAAATTGTGAAGTTTTCAGGAAAATTGATGGATCTAGCAAGTATATTAAGTGATTTAACACAGAAAGACAAAAATTGCATGTTCTCTCCCATATGCGGATCCTAGCTTATAATTTTGACATGTATTTATATAAGTTGGAATAAGTAGGGGCATGGCTTATGAAACTAGGCAGAGAGGTCTAAGGAAGGGGGCAAAAAGCAGAAAGGAGTCTATCAGGGTGGCTTAAAGGGTACAACAAAGGGTTTTAGTGAGTTGGGGGAGGAAAATCAACAAAAGAAATTTTGTTTGAAAATGCCAAAGTGAAACCTAAAACTGTGTATGCTAATTAAAGATTTTTAAAGGAATAAAAAAGCAATCTCCTACTGTTGTAATTGAAAATTGACTTTTAAAAAGAATCCTACAGGCAGCTGATTCCCTGATCTCCTGTTGTGAGATCTGGTGGAGCCAGAGGGTGGCTCTGCTGCTGGTGATATTTCAAAGGCAAAGACTTCTGTACATAAATGGAATTTGAATTGAGAGATTAAAGCTCAGAAACAGGGGGTAAATATAAGACTTCAGAGTTTTCCATGTTGACTTACCTTCTTAACCTTAAAGTCTTGTTATAATTTTCACTTTCTTATCCACTAGAATATTCTATCACATTCACCAATTCAGCTATCTATTCTTTCAACCTTTGTTAGGCACTTTCCATGTATCAGAAACTATTTTCTGTGCTGAGAAATTGAAAGTAAATAAGACATTTTCACTGACCACTGAGGAATCAAGGATTTCGTAAACACTGGCATAATTAAAAAGAAGAAGAAAGAGAGAGCAAAGGTAATGGCTCAGTGGATAAAATGTATGCTGTGCAACCCTGAGGACCAAACTTCAGGTCCCTAGCATCCATGTAAATGCTTGGTGAGTGAAGTGGTTCTTTTGTAATCCCAGTGCTCAGAAGGGAGAGGCAAAAGCTTGGTAACCCTGGTGCAAGCTGCCTAGCTAGACTAGCTGAATCAGTGAGATCTAAGTTCAAGTGAGGGAACCTCCTTCAGTAAGTAAGGAGGATAGCAATCAAGAAAGACACCTGACATCAATCTCTGGCCTCAACAATCTTGCATTTACATATGCACACACACACTTGCACATAAATATGTGTTCACATGCATATAAACATGTATGCACACATGCACATATATAACACACATACACACAAAGAAGAAAGACAATGAATAGCTGATATAAAAGAAGTAAATGTACAAAAAAAAGGTCCATTCTTGCCAGAGAAATTGCAAGGCATTATGGGAAATCTCTGATCTGAATCTGCAAAGATGAGTGAGAGTTGCATTGTGATTTGTATGGGATGTGGCTTTCTCCACTGAAACACAAAAGCACTGAGCTCATGCAGAAGCAGCAAGTGATTCAGCATAACAAAGGAAGGAAAGGTGACTGGAGACAAGATAAAGAGTCAAAAGGTTTGGATCATGAAAGGCTTTATACATATGGTGACTGTCAATTTGGAATATAAGGTACAGTAATTGCACACTGCTAATTTAATATATCATGAGGAGGTGTTAATAATCATATCAGAATAACTATAATATACATTCATCTAGCTAAGGATGAATGAAAGTATTTTAAAAAGGAATATATGGAGATTAGACCACTCTGGAATCTGACAGAAAGATGATGTCTGGTTGAGGTTGTCCTAGTAGACAAGGTTAGTCAAACCTGGATTGCAGGGAACATAGAGATGAAAGGAATAGGAAAACATTTAACACATCAGAAACACAACATAAAATTGGCACTTGGATATACATGGGTGAGAAAGAAATGTCTAGAACCAGCCATGGTTTGTAATATTACTAGAAAACATGGGGAAGATAGAAGACAATGTAGTTGCAATTTGGACAGAGGCAAGGTTTAAAAATAATGAAGCTTGTTCTGGCCACATTATTTTAAGTTGAATGAGAAATAATCATGTGAAAATATTTGGTATGAATTTCTAGGGGTCTAGGATAATGTTAGAGTATTTAAATCAATGAGTAGATGACATCAATGGAGAGACCACTCATATGAAAGAGGTTGAAGGCAGTAGTTCTGGGGACAATAATATTTAGAAGAATAAAAAAATATGAAAGAGAGTCAAGGGAGGATGTGGTAGGAAAATAGCTCACAGTGAGGGTAAAAGAACAAGTGTTTATATAGCAAGAAAACAGTTTAAGCTTACATGAAATAAGGATTATGTTTTTGAAAGTTCACTGATTACTGCTGATATGCATGCTTTTAATCCAAACACTTCGGAGGCAGGAGGTAAGAGGATTGCCATGAGTTCATGGCCACCCTGAGACTACATAGTGAATTCCAGGTCAGCCTGGGCTAAAGTGAGGCTCTACCTCAAAAAAAAAAAAAAAAAAAAAAAAAAAAAGGAAAAAAAAGAAGATGAAAAAAAATGTCATGTTTCTCTGTCCACATTTCTAGTAAAACTTATAACCAGATTTTTAACTCAATGTCTCTGATTCAGAGACTGTTAAGGGGTAATGAGGGCCCCCCAGAAGTAGAAGTGAGGAAGGTCCTTGATCTTTAAAGGAAGATTCTGTTTTTTCTCCTTATTTCTTTTCCCCTGAAACTTTACCAGAGGATGTGGACAGGTGCTTCTGATCTTAATTTTTTACTTACAAGAGAAAGGAATATAAATGGATTACTCCATCCTCCTGAAACCTTGCATCATCTGACACCTGACATCTGGGGCTTGACTAACCAGGTCACTCCCTGAAGCAAACTCCCATAAAGACCTCAGTTTGGGTCTTTTAATTGGCTTTTCCACTTCTTCGAACCCTGCTCCTGCCTCCTCTTGGGCAGAAACTCTGAATTCTTTCCTGCTCTCAAAAGCTCTATGCTCTATAATCTGTATAATAAAATTTCTAAACTTTGTCTTCTGGTCTGTGGGTTTCACTCATCAAAGTTTGTAAGACAAGAACCTGGAAGTTTTGTATGACCATGAGTGTCTGTCACCATAGCTCCTGAGTTATTTCCCACCTAAGAGCTGAGAAAGGCACCGTTATTAATTCTCAATTCCCATAACAACTCCAAATCCCATTATATCATGTTTCATCCTGAAACCACACTTGCCACTCATGTGATGAGGAGATGCCCTGTGTGCACAGGTCCAGTCCTTAGGACTCAGTGAAGGCCCTGCTTGACTGACAAACTTCTCTAGCCATTGGATCATCCATCCACTGCTTAGATGTCTTTGTTGTATGAAACATTGAAAGTTTCCATTGCCAGGACCCATTCTTGGCAGAATAGACCTTCCACGCAGGCGACGGAGAGTAAATGAACAAAACTTGAGCTTCCCTTGACTGTGAACACTATCCATGCCTAATTCTGGCATCTCCCGCCTGGATTAGTTATGACCCTTGCCATATTTCATGAAGTCATTCAATAAATGTTTTTGAGCACTTACTGTTTGCTCCAAATGACAAGATTTATCCCCTTATATAATTGGCCTGTTTTCATGTTTCTAGGTATATGATATACTATTACCTTTCATGCAGATCAGAAAGTTGGAAAAAGAAATCTTTGGGAAGAGCCCTTGGCCTTTCTGTTTCTCCTCATCAATATAATTGCAGTGTTGAACTTTATAGCCCTTAAAATCTCTCTCTGCTGGCAAATTGGATCCAATTGCAGCCTAATGTCCACAGCAGAGAATAGGAATCAATAAATGTACTTATCCTTGTACAGATTATATACTGTTAACTTTCACTGGAGATAATTGCTCTTGCATGCTCCACTAGCCAGATTCTAGCAGATTGTAAATAATCATTGTTCAATGGGTGAATATCTGTGTCAGAACTCAAGAACTATTGCAGCCCAAGCTGCATCCCCCCTTGACCACTTTTGTACCCACTTGGTTATCCTCTAACTCTTGATCAAACCCACTATTTGTGTTCTTAACTCTCACTTATTAGATTTTTGGTAATTCATGTTTGTAAACTTGGTTAACTATAGTTAACTATATTCTAGATTTCTTACCCTCCCTTCAAGTGCATGGTACAATTCATCTGTTCATTTTGCTCTTCCTTTTCACTAAAAGGATAGAAATTCTCATAGTATGCACAAACCATTTCACAAGTCCTTTTCTTTACCATACACATGTATGTATTATTTCTGTCCACCATTCCTTTTTAAATTTTATTTTGTCTAATTTTATTTTTATTGGCAACTTCCATAATTATAGCCAATAACCCATGGTAAATACCTCCCTCCCTCCTTCCCTTTTGAAACTCCACTCTCCATCATATCACCTCCATCTCTCAGTCTCTCTTTCATTTTGATGTCATGATCTTTCCTCCTATTATGATGGGCTTGTGTAGGGAGTGCCAGGCACTGTGAGTTCATGGATATCCAGGTCATTTTGTGTCTAGAGGAGCATGTTGTAAGGAGTCCTACCCTTCCTTTGGCTCTTACATTCTTCCTGACACCTCTTCTGCAATGGACCCTGAGCCTGGGAAGATGTGATGGAGATATTTCAATGATGAGCACTCCTTCTCAGCACCATGGTGCCTTTTGAGTCATCCCAAGGTTACTGCCATCTGAAAAGTGAAACTTCTGTAGCCAAAAGTGAGAGTAGCATTAATATATGGGTATGAACATTAAGAGAAGTGCTTACTGAACAGTTTGGTGAACATAGTATAAACATTTAGCCAGACACCAGCAGACATTACACCCCTAGGGCTCATGACTACCCTGTTGTTATAGGTTTTCAGTATCAGGGATGTATTCCCTCCCATGGAGCTGGCCTCCAGTCCAATTAGAGAGCAGTTGGTTTCCTCCATAACAGACATGCCACTATTGCACCCATTGACTCATTTGGCCTTGTTGGCCAAATTTAAGGTTTGTGATGTCCACTGTTGAGTATCACCACTGGTGATTTCTCTCTCTTCCATTGAATTTCATGCAGCATATCTTTTCCCAGCTTTCTGTCAGCTGGTTTACATGGAGGAGGTTTTCAGCTCAGCTTCAGCAGGATTTCTCAGTGACCTTGCAGCCCAAGTATGTGGAGTCTTCAGCAATAGGGTCTTACTATCTATTCCTGGTGGGAAACCAAGATCCTTGGCAATGGCCTGTAATGTTGGGGGTATCAGTGACTTCCCTGGTCAACAACTCACTGGAAAGTATCCCATCCCTGGCAATGAACATTTTCTAGTAACAATCCATGTCTCCTGAGTGTTCCATTATCCAAAAATGTAGGTTTCCATATGACTTACTTATATCCTATTAGATTTTGATTAGCCCTGCCTCCACCTTTCCTTTACTCAGTCTCTTCCCCTGACCTCACTTAGGCCTTTTCACCCCCATTAATCTGTTCTTCTGTTTACATATCTACAATACCATCCTCTTAATTCCCCCCTCCCTTTTTATTCCCTTTATATCCCCTTTCTAGATTACTGGTCTCTGCTACTGAGTTTTATTCCTTCACACATAGAAGTTCAATCATTTGTAGCTTGGATCCACATATGAGACAGACCGTGTGTCATTTCAACTTTCCTTTTTAATTTATGTGGAAGGCCAGGGTCCTCTTCATGAAGCATTCCCATCCATACATTTTTAATCCCATGTCCACTTGTCCACTGATGATTATGCTTTTTTTCTTCTTTCCTGAGTTTGTCTGACAGCTGCTGTTTCTCCTCTATCCTGAGATATATACAAATATTCACATTTCAGAAGACATCTCTCAGACAGGAACTCTGTTCCTTAATTCGATAGTTTTCATCAAATTTCTGTAACTATTTCTGTTTCTAAAGACTGCTTGTTTCTAGTGCTGATTTTAGTACATTTTCACCCTCAGACTAGATTGTATTCCTGAAGAATTTCCGGGGTCTGAAAATGGCAATTTACTTTACTTTCCTCTCATATTCTGGATGGCATGTCTTTTATTGTATTGAAAAGCATTTCTTGCTCATGCATCCCTTTTCTTCTGGTATCTTGAATTAGGTCAGAAACTGACCTCCAATTTTCATTTCTTGGGAGAGTCATTTCCAGTCTACATTCCACCTCAAATAGCAGACATAGCATTGAACTATTTAATTATTATAGCACCAGTACAGCCCTATTTATTATATGATAACATAGCATTGCATTGCACCATTAGTTCTTATAACACAGCACTACACTAGTTAATTACTATATGATAACACAGCACTACACTGTTAGTTATTATATCACAGCACTGCACTATTTAATTATTGTAACAGCAGCACCACACAATTTAATATAAAATCAGCACTGTACTATTTAATTATTATAGTGTTGTGTTCTAAACATTGGATAGCAGTGTCCTTCAACTGAGTTTTTTTTTTTTTATTTGAGAGAGACAGAGACAGAGAGGAAGAGGCAGAGAGAGAGAGAATGGGTGTGCCAGCGGCCTCTCAGCCTCTGTGAACAAACTCCAGATGCATGCACCCTCCTTGTGGGCAAGCGCAGCATTGTGTGCTTGCATCACTTCTGCATCTGGCTAAACATGGGACCTGGAGATTCGAACGTGTGTTCTTAAGCTTGGCAGGCAGGCACCTTAGCCACTAAGGCATCTCTCCAGCTCCTTCAAATGAGTTTTTATTAAACAGTTGGCCATTATAAAATCTTTGCATTTCTGTATGTATAACATACCCTTTGCTGATTGTGGATATTGTATACTTCTCTACTGTTTAAGGTCATCTTTAACTTCCTTCAATAACATTTGTAGTTTTCACCACAGACTTGTTACATGTGCTTTGTTTCAGCATTTCAAAAAATTAATTAGCTATTTTTTATGTTTTATTTTAACATGCTTCCATGTTGTAAGTACTTAAACTCATGTATTAGTTCTGTATCATTTGATACAGATTCTGTAAGAGTTTTTAGGTTGGGTATAATATATTTGAAGAATGAAGATTTTGTTCTTTCTTTCCTATTAAAAGGCTTTTTTTTTTTTCTTGACTATTACACAGGTTGGGAAAATGTTGAATAGGAATGGTCATAGAGGATACCATCACATTCTTTATAATCATAGGATGAAATCATTTAGCATTACATAATTAACTGGATTTTTTCCTGCATCTTCATCTGTCCATTGTGTTGTATTGGTCTATATATCTGTGATAATACCAATACTGCACTATTTTAAATATATTCTGTTAGGTATAGATTTTTCACAGGTTCTGTTTATTAAGCTACTGCAGTTCCTTTCTAGTTTCCATTTTATGGGAGACTTAATTTTGTTTAAATCAGGATTAGATGTTAAGGTTGTGGTCTTGTCAGAAACTTTTTCTGATCTACAGAGATGAATATAAGTTTTCTCTTCTTACTTTGTCAACAGTGAATAAATGTGTGGTGGTTTAAATGTAAAATGTTCCCCCTAATTTCAAGTTTTTGTGATTTAGGCTCATACTTAGTTCCCAGGTATGGGAGGTAGAGTATTGCTGGAGGAGGTGAATCATTGGAAGCTGGCCTTGAGGCTTATTAGCCCAGTCATAGTGGGTATTTAAAGTGTACTTTATATATGCTCTCTCTACTGCTATGAAGATATGACACCCAACTCTCTTGTGCTCTGCTTCCCCCATTATGACAGAACTTCTCCTGGGAACTGCTATCTGAAATAAATCCTCTCCTTCTAAAAGTTGCTTCTTATTTTTTGCAACCATTTCTTAAGAGACATGAGTAATAAGAATCAAAACTCCATGCATGTATAATTTCTTCTACTTTATTCCTTTTGGTGGTTCTGGGCTTCTATGTGGTATTCTCCTGGTTGGCCTTAAATATTTGTCAGAGTTTAGTTTCACTGGCAGTGAGTTATTTCACCTTTTGAATTTCTGAAAATCTGTCACTTTTGTTTTTTAAAGATACCTTTTTAAGAGAGAGGCTTGTAGGTTGATTTTTTTCTTTTTTTATTTAAAAATCTTGCTTCATAGTTTTTTTTTTGCTTTTGTTGTTTACAAGAAGTTTGTTATACTTGTGCTTCTATATTTACTTTATCTTTGCTTCTACATATACAAATATGTACATGTACATGTACATGTACATCCTATGTATATGTGTGTGCTTTGGTTTTGTTAGGCTTCTTAAATGTGTACATTTATAGTTTTGTAAAATTTGGAATTATTTTCAACCACTGTCTTTTCAATTTCTTTTCTGTTCCTCTTCTTTAAGGGAATTTAGTTACTTATGTATTTTGCCACTTAAAATTGTCTCATATTTCATTGATGCTTGGTTCACTTTTTCTTAGCATTATTTCTCTGTGTGTTTCAATTTGTATCATCTTTTAAAAATATTTTTTATTTATTTATTTGAGAGAGAAAAAGAAGCAAGAGAGAGAGAGAGGGAGGGAAGGAGGGAGAGAATGGGCACACCAGTGTCTCTAGCCACTGCCGACAAACTCCAGATGCATGTGCCCCCTTGTGCATCTGGCTTATGTGGGTCCTGGAGAATCACAGGGTCCTTTGGCTTTGCAGGCAAGTGCCTTAACCTCCAAGCCATCTCTCCAGGCCAATTTGTATCATTTTTATTTCAAGTTCACTAGTCTTTTCTTCCAAAATGTCATCTGCCATTATTGCCAGCCTAAGTATTTTACAAAGTAGACATTATAATTTCAACTTCTAGACATTCAAGTTGAAGCTGTTTTGTCTTTTAAAATAGATTTTCAGTCTTTTCTCTACATTTGGAATATATCAGCTCAGGCTCTAATAATGGTTTGAATGCCATCTATGTCATGTCTGAATTGGTTTTGATTAGCTTACGTATTTTTCTTCTTTGCATACTTGGTGATTTTTGTATTGTCAAGCACTGTGAATTTTGCCCTGTTGGTTGCTCTGTATTGTATTACTGAAATTCTTCTTGGGCTTTGTACTTGAATGTAGTTTACTGACTTGGAAATAGTTTAATTTTTAGGGTCTTGTTTTTAAGCTCTGTTAGGTGGAACTATGGCAGTATTCATTTATCCCCTCTTGAGGCAGTGCTCCTCTACGGTCTCTATCTGATGCCAGTGATGTATGAGGATTTCCACTTTGGCTGTTAAGAACACATGACTCCTTGGCCATTATATTAGTCAGTGTTCTGTAGAGGAACAGAACCAATAGAATGAATTGTATTAAATGGGAATTTATTGGATTAGGTTACAGCAGTCCAATAGCAGTTGCAGGCCTGAGAGTCAAGGATCCCTGTTGCTGCTCAATCCACTAGCAGCCTCAACAGTCCCAATCTGGCACTGAAGGCCTGTAGGCTTCCTGGGGAGGTCTTCAGTCTGTGCTGGTCTTCAGTCCACACTGGAAGGCAGGAATCAGCTCTGGCAGGAAGGAATTCTTTACTCCCAGAGCTTCCTTATATAAAGTCCCCCTCTGAGAGGGGTCACCCACTCTGGGGGAAGGGCTCACCCTGGGGGAGGGACTTCATCCTTCAGTTAATCCTTCCTAGAAGCAACCTCAGAGACCCATCCAAAAAGAATGAGTGGATTTTTAAAAAATATTTTATTATTTATTTATTTCTTTGAGAGAGAGAGAGAGAGAGAGAGAGAGAGAGAATGGGTGCCAGGGCCTCCAGCCACTACAAACAAACTCCAGATGCATGCACCCCCTTGTGCATCTGGCTTATGTGGGTCCTGGAGAATAGAGCCTCGAACCGGGGTCCTTAGGCTTCACAGGCAAGTGTTTAACCACTAAGCCATCTCTCCAGCCCAAATGAGTGGATTTTTAAACAGATCAAGTTGACAACTTAACCATCACAACCATGTATAATCCTTGGGTACTGTCACTTCTAATCATTTGGAATGGTTCTTCTCCTGACTTTGGGAAATTTCCTGATATGAATATACATTTTTTTGTACTTATTGGAATGCTCAGTGGGAACCAGTATTCCTGTATTCTCTGGATCCTAGCTCTGTCTAATCATTGGTTCTACTTGGATTCCCCTTCCTTCTGTCACAACCTAGAAATAAACTAGGGTAATCCAAGGAAGGGCTCACCTCATTTGTTTTGTTTCTCAGAGATCACTTATTTTCATTTACAATGTGTTAACAACTACTATTTTACTTATTTTGTGTGATATTTTAGTTATTTCAAACAGAGTTATTAATTTGGTCCCTGTTATTGTCTTGATGCTAATAACCTTTTTTCAGTGTATTGACCAGTCAATCCTCTTCTAATTATAGTTATTGATATTTGCTTAAGTTGTCTCCCTCACTTAGTAATTAACATCTTAAGAGTCTTAATGTTTGTCTTTACAGCTTTAGTAGTAATATGGTGTTTAACACTTATTAGAAACTCAAGGCATGCTGGTTGAATAAACAAAACCAAAAGAAGGATGAATGTGTGTTTCTGTGATGTTATGTACTATAGTACTGTATCTTATAGACAAGTATATAACACACATTTATATTAGTCAAAATGTGTTTCTGTGAATATCTGTATGCATATCTTTCACATTACCTCTATATTCCATAATTCTTCTTTGATACAGCCAAGAGATATTTGATAAAAGCTTTTTCTTGTAGTAAAGAAAGGTTGATTAGGTTTTATTCCAACAAAATGAACAAGCAGATTGATGTTTAAAATGTAAAGGTGCTTGCTACCTGCCTAGCCCAGCCTTCACTCACTCCAAATATTAATGTGTAACTATGACTGTTGAATATCAAAGAAGGAACATTAATTCTAAGACTCAGAAAGAAAAAAAAACTCAAAGCAAATATTAAAGTAAATATATCATTTGTAATTTTTATAATTTCAGTGCAAAAATAAAATTGCATTTTGTGATGATATTGATAAAGTTGTGCATTTACAAGATAAATACATGTGTCTGTCACCATCATAGTTGGAAAAAAAGATCAGTTATATCTGCTTCTCCCAGTTTCATACAAAGATTCAAGGGAGACAGGTCTGTGTCTAATGAGCACAAAATTCAATGACCTTAGCCTTGACCTTTAGTCTGCTGAGCAGAGACAGAGGCATTTCTCAGAGACACTGGAGAAGATACAAACCATTAAAATTAACAGTGGAGGAATCATTCCATTACTTTTAATAACATTATATCTGTGTTTGCCTGCTTCATGTAATGATAACTTAGTAAAGGAGAATTAATTCCACATATTATCAACATAAAGGATAATTATAGAAATCAGCTCCCTCTAGGAAGTTTCATTAAGTTTGGGTATAAGCCAATCTTTAGATTGGTCTCTGGTTCTTGGATGACTTTCAAGCCTTGCAGCTCCAAGAGAACAAACAAGGCCATATTTGCATCTCAGGGAAGCAGACACAGAAGGTTTCTGAGAACACTGTTGCTGCATCCCTTTCCTTCTGGAAAAGCAAACTACTAGTTTGCTGACTATCAATTCAAAAGTATAGTTTTTCCATGTCCCAGAATTATATTCACTGAAGTAGCTTTAACAATGAGATTTATGTCTTAATTATTTGATCTATAGTTCTGATGGCTCCTAGAGATATTTCATGTCACAAAACTACAAATAAGCCAATAAATAGCAAATATAGAAATTTAGGGTCAGTAAAGAGAAATATTTCATATTTTTAGCACAATAAGGTTAAAGCAATGTCTTCCAAGTTAACTGCCAGTTTTGAAAGTGTCCTTGTTAAACCTACACTAGCTATATATAAATATCTTAGTATATCTTAGTAATTTCCTTCAGTGAAATTTAGAACAAAAAATTTTCATATAGGTTTAGAATGTAATTATTTTTTATAAATCTTTAAGGAAACAATTTGAAGTCATAAAGATAACAAAGTAATTTCACTAAATATACTTTAAGTTGAAAGCACAATTTTATCAAAGGTAAATTGTACCTAAATTATGTTATTTTAAAAATTTGGGGGGTTAGAGGGATGACTTAGTGGTTAAGGTGCTCACCTACAAAGCCAAAGGACCCAGGTTCCATTTTCCAGTACCCACATAAAGCCAAATGGTGCATGCATCTGGAGTTCGTTTGCAGTGGTTAGAGGCCCTGACATGCCTATTCTTTTTATCAATCTCTCTCAAATAAATAAATAAATAAATAAATAAATAAATCTTGTAATTGTGGGGCTGGAGAGTTGGCTTAGTAATTAAGGTGCTTGCCTGCAAAGCCAAAGGACCCAGATTCGATTCCCCAGTACCCCTGAAGAGCTAGATGCAAAAGGTGGCACATGAGTCTGGAATTTGTTTGTAATGGCTAGAGGCCTTGGTGCACCCATTCTTTCTCTCACTCTTGGATAAATAATAAAATATTTTTAAAAACATTATGGGGCTGGAGAGATTGCTTAGTGGTTAAGGCACTTGCCTGCAAAGCCAAAGGACCCAGGTTCCATTTCCCAGTACCCACCCAGATGCACAAGGTGGCACATGTGTCTGGAGTTCGTTTGCAGTGACTAGAGGTCCTGATGCACCCATTCTCTCTCCCTGCCTCTCTCTTTCAAATAAATAAATATTTAAAAAAATTGTGAGTGATCCTTTAAATGTGTCATGCACATGTACATAGTCGTGTTATATACTAATACATGAGTAGGTAAGACATGATGGGAAAAAATTCTAAAAATAATATGAAACTAGAATCTATTTTAATTATTTCTGTGATCTTAATTTTTGTTTCTTTCCAAAATTCATAATTTGCAAGCCTAATCCTCAGGGTTATTATTTTAAGTAACAAATGTGATTGGCTTCATTATCAGAGGGCTCAGAGTTTCACTGCTGCCTCCTTTCCCAGAGTTCAGCAGAGTCTGTCTATGAAACAGAAGGAAGGCTTTCATCAGATATCAGTTCTACTATGCTTTGACCTTAGACATAGCCTCTACAATTGTGATAAATAAAGTCCTGTTTCTATAAGGCATCTACTTTATGATATTTTGTTAAGCCAATCGTAATTCAGTTTATTAATGCTGATATTAATGATACACTTATAAATCAGGCTAAGTTATAAATTTATAGCCCAGTGGAAATATCTACAGATGAAAATAAGAAAATCAAAGAGCAGCAGGACTATAACCATTGAATCAGCATTGAAAGGGTCTTCTTATTAAGCCATGTATTTTACTAATTGATTCTGAAGATATTGAATTGACATTTAAATACTTTCTTAAACTTTTGGAATACTTACTTTTCTAGTCACTGTGATGAAAGGATCTGAGAGAACATCTTTAAAAGAGAAATTATATGTAGTAGCTTGCACTTTTGTAGTGTTAGCCTGTGCTTAGTTGGCAGAGCACAGTGGTGAGAGCAGCATGCATAGGAGACATCTTAGGAAACATCTATTGTGGACAGGAAGTAGGGACCAGTGACAGAAAGGAAGGGACCAGAGGCAAGATATACCCAGAGACCTACCACCGTGGCATACTTCCCCACTTCTGACCTTCCCAAAATAAGACCACCAGGTCAGGACCAAATGTTCAACACAGGGGCCTACCTAAAACATTTTAGATTCAAATCATAATAATGATGAACAAAATCAGACACACATTTTATTCTTAATATTTCCAAAGTCTCTTCAAAGCTATTTACTCATTATAATTACAAAAAGTTATTAAAATTTACATAATCCAGGCTGTAGAGATGGCTCAGTAGTTATGGCACTTGCCTGCAAAGCCAAACAACTTGGGTTTGATTACCCAGTACCCATGTTAGGCCAGGTGCACAAAGGAGCACATGCATCTGGAGTACCTTTGCAATGGCCTAAGACCCTGGTGCGCTCATCCTCTCTGTCTCTCTTCTCTCTCTCACTGTTTGTCTTTCTCCCTCTGTTTGCAAATAAATAAAAACATTTAAAACATGTACATAATCTCTTCTTACCACTCTCCTTTCCCCCCTTTATGAGCACCTCCACTAATCCCTCTTTGTTCCTACTATTTCCTCTTCTATTTGAGGAGTACCTTTTTTTTTTTAAGCCCTCCTCCATCATTCATAAAACAATCTGTTGATGGACTCAATACTATGCAGGTTTTGTGCAGGTAATCACAGTTGACAGCCACTGTGTGGTCATAAATACAACAACCACTTTGTGTCTGGAAAGCAGCATTCCAAAGCAGCCCTCCCCATCCTTTGGCTGTTACATTCTTTAGGCCACTTCTTGCACTATAGTCCTGGAGCCACTGGAGGGTGTTAATCGATAGAGACACTCAATTAACTGCCACTTCTTAGCACTTTGATGAGCTTTAAGCCACCCCAGCAATAACCACCATCTGAAAAGAAAATCTTTTCTACCCAAAATTGAGAGCATCACTAATACCTGGGTATATACATAATTATTCTGATGCCAATGTGATGGGCATAATACATCCATTTAGACAAACAATAGTAGTAGCTTCCCTGTTAGGGTTTGTGATCTCCTCAGCCATAGGTTTTGACAAGTATTTAGGACAAGGCATGAATTCTCTCATGTGCAGTGAGACTCAAATCCAATCAGAGAACAGTTGGGTACCTTCATAACACACTTGCCATTTTTGCACTAGTGGGTTACATGTTGCTAATTAAGTCCACCAATGAGTTTTACCCCAGCTTTACAGCACTTTGGCTACTAGTCAGCAAGCAGAAAGCTTCCAGATCACAGCTAGCTTGATTTCTCAGTGTCCTGCAACCAGAAGATGTGGTATCTTCAGTAATAGGCTCTTACCTCCTAGTTCTGGTGGGCAACCAAGAGCCTTGGCAATTCCCTATATTGTTGTGGGTACCTCCCTCAAAGATCTCCCTGACCAACACTCATTAGGAGATAGCCCATCTCTAGCACTGAAAATGTTCTGTAAAATAACCTATGGTTTCTGGGCTTAGCATTCATAGGGTACTTCTCTTCAAACTCTCTCACTTAAAAAATGTATGTGTATATGCATATATAATTAGCTAACAAAGTAGTTTTCCATATGGCTTATTCATGATATCTTCAGTCTTAATTAGCCCTTCTTATACCCCTCCTCTCCTCCTTACCCTTCCTTGACACCACCTAGGCCATTCCACCACCAGAATCACATCCACTTACATAACTACTATTACCTTCCCTTTAGCCCCTCCCACTCTTATAGCCTCTTTCTTGCTTTGTGGCCTGTATTAATAACTCTAACTCCAACTCACATATAAATTTAAAACTTAATATTTTTCTCCTTGATACTTGGTTATATGACTGGTCTAAACCTATTAAGAAAGAAGAACATGTTAATCACAAAGAACTTCCAGTTTTCACCTTGTTGGAACATCTTTAAATTCTAAATTAGTGAAGTCTATATGAATAATATATTGCTAACTTATAATTCTAGAGTAAATAACACAGCAATGGGATGTGAGTTTCATGTTTCATTGGGCACCTAAATTATTCATAAAATGAGTAATTTAGCAAATCCCATATAAAGATTTTCAACTTATACTTATTGTGTGCCTAATCATTGTTGGTTATTTGGGATGCTGCAAAATTTACTAATAGGATTTTAGGAAAATGAAACAAATGAGGAAGATGACATGATCAGAGTTGCAAAAAAGATTTCCATTTAGTAAATACTGAAA
Organism: Orientallactaga sibirica; assembly: GCA_036365145.1. Classification (NCBI taxonomy): domain Eukaryota; kingdom Metazoa; phylum Chordata; class Mammalia; order Rodentia; family Dipodidae; genus Orientallactaga; species Orientallactaga sibirica. The sequence continues at coordinate 4,120,627 of JAEOAD010000020.1, forward strand.
ACAATAGTTATTGATTGGTGGGAAAAGTTGCTTTAAATATTACATCTGTATAAGTTGGCAGGAGGCAAGGGAGAGTCAAAAGAAAGGATATTAGCTGTTTCTTATGTGTGAGGATGCACTACAAAAACAAACTATAAAAATGAACTGTGAGAATAAAATGTGGGAATGAACTATAGAAAAGAAATATGGGAATATTTCTTATGGACCTTACAAATAAATTTTCTGATATTATTGTGAGGTGCTAAATTCACTACTTATAACTTTCCCTAAAGTTAATCTTACAATTATGTAATCCACCTACTTAAAGCAATGTGACTAGGTTTCCTCTGCTTTGGTATGCCTTTGGCCTGAAGAGCATAAATTATGACACAATAGTGGTGATAGGAGATGTGACGGGTTAACTAATGGCTTAAACTGTACTTCTCTTCAGTTTCTTTCCTCCTCAGGCTGCTGCTAGAGTCAGCTAGTCCACTTATGGGCTGGGAAAACTAGAGTTAGGTCTTTCACTTCTCAGCCTCTGCTCTTAGAAGCAGTTTGCCTACTTCTGAAGAGTAAAGCTCTAGAAGTTAGCCTTCCCTAAACTCAGGGCTGTGCCTTCCAAATAGGGAACTTATATATTCTTTTTCTTAGGAATAAGACAAAAATAGATACCAGTATATTGGAGATTTCTATTTGGGGGGCAAATATTGTTGTTTTACCACTTTTAGGTAAAAATAATGGTGAGAACAATTTTTCCATGTTATTCATTGTTCCATATTATTTTTGATTTTCCTTAAAATTTCATAATCAGTGTCATGCTCAATAATTAGTAGTGGGTAGATGTGGGTCTATCTTTGCAGACAATTTACTCTGGCATCACTGTTTAAATAATGGAGCTATACACGTAGGTGTACTTAGGAAGAAGCCAAAATTTGTATCTATCATTGTGCCCTCAAACATGCATGCCATCATAACTGAGTAGTGCAGAAGACCCTGAGATGAAACTTTGGAGGTGATGAGGAGGAGCAAAAGGGTAGCAATGTAAATAACTGACTGTTTCTCTTCACTTGATCCATAACCATTTACTGAATCAATACTTGATCTCTACCAGGCATACTTCCATTCATTGGGTATATAACATGGAAACTCCATGTCACAGCCTTATGAGAATAAACAGAATCTGAAGATGAGCAAGTACATCAATCACATGTGAGCTAATAATAAAGGCTTGGAGAAGGAAGAAAGTGAATGGGAAACAGTGAGGCATGGTTAGCATGGAGGATTCTAGAAGGTCTCTGTGGTCATGTAATCTGAGCCTCACTTGGTTGACAAAATGAGGAGGAACATAACATGGAAGCCTGGGAGATGGTATTTTCACCCTGAAGGAGAAAAGCCAGTTAAAAAGACTAAAGAAAGTGTGCTTGCATTGTTAAAAGAACAGCAGTGAAGGTATAATTGTATAGAAATGAATGAGAAGGATGAAGTAAAAGAGACAGAGTGGGAGGATCTGATTATGGGATGTCATGAATCATGAATAAGACTTGGCTTTTTGTACAGAAGCATAAACAGTGTTGGTTATAACTTTGAATAGTATTGCTGTACCTCCTGCATGTAAAGTCAATTCTGTCAATGCCTGAGAGGAAGCAGAGAAACTATCTACCTGGCTTTACAGTAACCTAGAGTAGATCAAGAAGGAGAGAAATGGGCTTCCAAAGTAAAACTCAGTAGGATTTGCTGCTGGATTGCATATGAAGTGTGAAAGAAAGAGAAATGCCAAGGAATAATTCTCAAGTATTTTGTTCATTTTGTTGTCATTGGGAGGATAGAGCTTCTGTGTATTTAAATAAGGGCAGGAAGGACAATGAAGAATTAGGATTTTGTCAAAGTACATGAAAAAAATGAAAGTGCATCAAAGATATCTGGCAGGAGATGTAAATTAAGGAAGAATAGCAGCTGGTTAATATCCTTTTTAAAATGTGGGGTGCCATTAAATGGGAATATGGTGAAGATAGAGGACAGTTGTCAGAGCAGAGCCCTAGCCACTCTAATACAGGAAGGTCAGAGAGATGAGCAAGCATCAGCCAAGGAGAGGGAGAAGAAGTGACCACAGAAGTAAAAGGATAGTCTTGAATGAAGCTGAGGTTTAGAAAAGAATAAATGAATAAAGTTCTGGCTTCTAAGATCTCTCACCTCACCCTGGTTGTTGAATCAGGGCTTTGTGTGCTCCTAGCATGCATTCAGAAATCCCTGGAAGAAATGACTAGACAGAAACTCAATCATGATTAAGGCTGAGACATGGTTTCTAGGGGATGTAAGTTGCAGGGCTTGATAAAGTCTCATGCCCTCATGTATATCAGTGGTTTGTAGGACTCTGAGCCATTTGGATCACTACACAAACCTTGAGTGCATTTGAATTTTATTTGTGACATATAGCTGGTGAGGAGTTGTAGTCCTAGAAAGGATTATATGGCCATAAAATTATAACTTTTGGGAGAGTTAGGATCCAGAGATAAGGTAAGCAGGACAGTGCAAGCCAAAAGAAATAATCCCCCTTCCCAGTTAGGCTGAGAACCAGGGAGTTCAAGAAGACCCCCAGCACACCCCACATAAGAGCTATAACTAAGAGAATTATAAGGAACCAAGAGCTTACAAAGGGTACCAAAAGCCAAGAGGAGCCAAGAGGGCTCACACAGCTAGCCCAATCTCAATTATATGAATCAAACATATAATTAGGATGAACCTCATCATTAGACTCACAAGTGTAGGGAGGGACCTGATTGGTTAGTGTATTCAAGAGGTTGACTCAGGAAGGTCCAGGGCATAGGCTCCTAAGCCCACAAGAACTTGAGGAAGAAGCAACAGGCTATTACTGAGGAGTTATTTCTTGCAACCATCTTGGATGAGACTGGATCAGAGGCAGGTTCTAGTTTGTTCAGAGCAGACAAAGTGGCATCTATTTTTTCTGTGAGCCAGTCTCTAACTAAAAAATAGTAGGGAAAACAAAAACAAAACTATCATTTCCCCTAAACTATACCACAATTTCTGTATCCATCATATAAATTGAAATGTCAGTTTCATCAAGAGTTAATTTTTGTTTAAATTATCTAGAATGCAAACTACCAGAAGGTCTGTTGCAGATGCAGATATCAGTAGAAGGAAATAGCAATAAATGCTATAGTATGGCTCTTTTGGTCAGAATGGGCATTGCCTAACCTGGAGCATACTAACTATACAAGCAGAGAATTAAAATTTAAACTATTTGGCACTTAGATATTATTTGTTCATAACCTAAAATACTATAATGGAAATTACAGACATGATAAAATAAGCACTGTCAGAGAGGCACAAGAACATTTTCTTGCTCCGGACAGAAGGCACTGGAATTTGAATCTGTGTATAGCTTACTTTGTAGTCTGTGGTTTCCACACAATCCTATGTTGTTTCATCTAAAAGATGTAGTTCCAGCAGTTATAAGCTTGTGGTAGTTACTTCTCATTGCTAGGACAAAACACATGCCCATAAACAGCTTATGGGGGAAAACTTACAGTTTAGAGGAAATGCTTCATCGTAGTGGGAGAAAAGCATGGCAAGGAAGGCCTCAGGGACCTGCATCTTGGTCACAGCAAGAAGGAAGGAAGTATGAGCACCCAGGGGGCTAGACTAATTAACCTTAAGGTCCAACTTTAGTGCATACCTTTTCCAGCAAGGCTTGGTCTCTCAAAGGCTCCACCAGCTGGGGATTAAGTAGGAGGCTTAATCACAAACATTATAGACTATAGGGGACATTTTACATTCAAACCACCACAGAACTTATATTGAAAATATTCAGCAAGCTAGCTGTGGACATGATTAACCACTGTACAAGGCATCCTATGATTTCTCATGTCTAGCTAAAATTCCTGTTGTCCAGGTACAAAGGAAAAGGCATTCACTTTTCACCAGGGTATGAAGTGTGTCCAGGAGGACAGAAATGTTATAGATTCTCAGACAAGAGTTGAACTTCCAAGTGTAGAACAAGGGAATGGATGCATTTTACGGTCAGGAACAAGCACCTGCATAATGACATTACTATGGGAAATAGCACTTGATGAGGGTTTAACTCTTTTTAAAAAAATAATATTTATTTATTTGAGAGAGAGAGAGAAAGAGAGATGAAGAAGGAGATTGAGACAAAGAGAGAATGGGCACATCAGGGTCTCCAACCCTTCAAACGAACTCCAGATGCATGTGCCCCTTTCTGCATCTGGCTTAAGTGGGTCCTGGGGAATCAAACCAGGGTCCTTAGGCTTTGCAGGCAAATTCCTTAATTGCTAATTCATTTCCTCAGCCCGAGGGTTTAACTCTTTACTGTTCACTTTTCTTCTTTTTTTGTGAAATTTGAATTTCTTCTATTGGGATTCAAGAAAGACTAATTATATATCACCTCGTAGCTGTATTGGGAATCTCAAGATAAGCAGAGCAAACAGGATACATACAGAAATAAACTTATGTAAGGTATGATAATTACTGTATTATAATTACTGTATATGCATTTATGACAGGAGGTGCATCTCAAAATATGCTCCTCTAAGCTGGAAAGCCAGGAGAGCTGATGGTGGTTCTGAAACATCTGACTTAGAGAGCTGCAGCTGTAAGTCCCAGTCCAAGTCTGCAGACCTGGAAAGTGGAGTGCTGATAGTAGAAGGCTGATGGGCCAGTATATGCAGGGAGGCTGAGTGACTTCAACCTCCCTCTGGATTATCATTCTTTTTAGATTCTCAGTGAATTGTATGGTGCCCACCCATCTTGGAGAGGACCATCTGCCTTCCTGAGCTAATTGGAATGCTGCTCTTTCCCCAAAACTGACCCACAATATCTGGAAATAAACTATAGCTACATATCTAGGCATCTCATATTCCAATCAATTGGGTATATAAAATTAACTAATACATTAAGCATATAGTATTGCCCTCCTTCTATCAAGAAATTATGTTACAGCTTTAATTGTTACTTATGAGAAGTTAAACCGAGCTCTGAGAATTGAGGCTTTTTCTCATTATAATACAGTGATGTTAATGCATTTCTCACAGGTATCTTCTGGGTAGTAAATGGGACAGTGACTTTTTTTTAAGTGCAAGCACCATGCAGATAGATCATGGATACCATTATTCATTTTTATCAAGTGCAGCATTGTTTTGGAAGACAGACAAAAAATATTTCATTTGGAGTCATTACTTATGGTAGTAATTTGGTTAAGGGATCTTTTGAATATCAATATAATCACTTTGAAAAATTTGAGCATTCTGGTTTACAGCAACATTTTGGTCTCTGTGGATGTACAGTGCAGGATCTAGCTCAACTTCCAGCAGTCTTGAAGGAATACAAAACAGTGATAGCACCTCAGAGCTCTGTTTGATTGACCTAAGACCTTTAAAATTAAAATAATCCATCTCTTTTATACTTCATTTCTTGCAAAACATGAAAGTTGATAGGGCTTTTTGCTATTATAGGGAATGTCAAACTGAACAGAGCGTTAGACCAACAGAACAATCCAGTATCCCAGAAACTTACCTCCATTTTCAGCAAAGGGTCCTCTCTGAAGTATGAGGGTTTGCCAGTGTTTTGATCTTTAGCATTATGGGCAAACCACTCTACCTCACTTAAAAATATATTTAATTTTTATTTATTTATTTATTTGAGAGAGAAAGAGAGAGAGAGATAGAAAGAGGCAGAGAGAGAAGGAGAGGATAAAAAGGAGAGAGGGAAAGAGAGAGAGAGAATGGGTGCACCAAGACCTCTACCCACTGCAAACGAACTCCAGATGCATGAGCCCCCTTGTGCATCTGGTTTACATGGGTTCTGGGGAATTGAATCAGGGTCCTTTGGCTTTGCAGGCAAATGTCTTAACCACTAAGCCATCTCTCCAGCCCTACCTTCATTTTTAAAGGAGAGGTGGAAAAGCAGTATGCTAGTTATTCTCTAAATTTATTTTTAAAGATGTCCAGGGAAGTGCCCATGGTAGCACACAAACTTAATGTTCTCAGAGCTAGGAGAGACTCATAGCTATAGCTAATCTCTAAGAAGGATACACATGGTGGCATCTCACATTCTTTATAACCACACTTTTCACAAGTATATCTGAATGTAAAATTCCAAAGAATATTCTTTTTTCTCTGTAATTTAAATATGCTAATTACCTTCTGTATGTGATAGCATGTTCTTACAGTTGGGATAATCTCCCAATGACCTGTGAAGACTATTTGAAATGTATGGACTTATGGTAGGTTAAGATTTAAAGGATGGGTGAAGTGCTGGTGGACTTTAGGATGCATGGTTTTGCTCTGCACACACTATAATCATCAAGCTACCATGGGTCAATTTAAGGATTCCCACCATAAAATGTGGGAATTCTTCTGCTATCAGGTTCTCTGCCAAATGTCTTCTCTTTGCTTTTATTCCAAGGCACGATAGCCCTGTGTACTGATTAGTTCTCCAATAGTGAGCCAGGTGAGTAGTTTTAGCTCTAGTCTAGGTCTGCAAGTCAGTGCCAAATGGCCACAGAAAGGAGAAGGAGAAGTGGAATAATTGGGACTCTTCTGGCCACATCCCATCCCCTCTGCTGCTTAATGATTGTGGCTGCAGTTTGCCCTCAGGGATACAGAAGCACTTCTTCTTGCTCCAGAGTGCATGGAGATGCACTGGAGGTCCTGTCCACCTGCATCCACATGCTGCCTCAGTGGGTCTGTGGCGGTATCTGAAATTCTGTATTTCTAAAACCTCCAGTGACACTGCAGCTGCTGTTTACATATAGGCCACATATCAGGTAGCAAAGAACTAGAGAATTTATTGGTATGGGAGTCTCTTAAACATTCCAGTTAGACTCAGGATCCAGTCATCACACAAAGGCTAATATAATGTATAACAAAGAAATATTATCTTTTAACAGCATTTCTCTGCCCGGTCCCCTAAGATCTAGCATAAAGTGACTTCATTATTTTATCAAATACTTTGCAAAATATATTGTGATGAAGATCAGTTAAGCAGTTGTGACCAAATAGAATGACTAAAGTGTTATAATTGTCTGAAGAATGATAGAGGAGAAATTCATCTGAGCTCACGAGGTGCACACAGTCTTACAGCTTCTTTCATCCATCAAAGGGTTTCCTCTGTAGATATCAGCCAGGAGGTTATCTGTATCATAAACACTACACAAAGCTTTCTGGATCCTTTCTGTGGGACAGGTTGCCTCCACTGACTGTGTTATCAATCAGGGCATAAACCACAGCCTTAATGTAATCTGAGACTCAGAAGTTCGCCTTGGCACAATAACTGCTGGGGAATTATGAGTCATGGGATTGCTCTAACATAGAGAGTATTGTACTGTGAATATTATGGAATCTTATTAGAAAAGGCTCTGCCCCAGATTTGGAGCAGTTAAAATCAGAGGATTTCTTTGGATACCTTAGGGAAGATGAGAAATGTTGGAACCCACTTCTGTTTATTCATGTGCACTCCCGGGATGTGGCACCGGCAGCAGGAGCTGCAGCAGTTCTTACACATTAGTATGAATTTCCCCTTTGGGGTTTTACTTAAAAATATTTGTACATATTTCAAATCCCTCAGTCTAGTTTGTGGCAAATGGCTGCTTAAACAGCTTCTTAATTATTTTTGTCAAGGTTTTGTGGATTGAGTGTTGGAGATATCTGGCACAAAGCTTGTGGTTTTCATGCCTTTAACTACCTCCTTAATACATTTTAATGAAAAGGGGGGCTGGAGAGATGTCTTAGCAGTTAAGGTACTTGTCTGCAAAGCCTAAGGACCAAGGTTTGATTCCCCAGTACCCACATAAGCACAAGCTGACACATGCATCCGGAGTTCATTTATAGTGGCTAGAGCACCCATTCTTTTTCTCATTCTCTCTCTCTCTTTTCCTCTATCTACCTCTATCTTACTATTTCTCTCTCATAAATAAATAAATAAATAAATAAATAAATAAATAAATAAATAAATAGAGGAAAAATTCAAGGGGAATGAAATTATTACTCTATTTGTGCAGTTTGCATAAATAGCATTGATTGTGGACTTCAGCACAGGAAATAAATACTTGCACAGCTGCATGGCAATAATTTTTATGTGTGATAAAATTACATTCTTGCAATTTTGTCATAATATTCTGAACTGAAGCTTTGGAAGAATGACATGGTTATAATAATAGTAAATGGAGTCACACTGACAATCTCAGGTAATAATTTATCTCACTAACTTGCAGATTAAATGTAAGCAACATCATTTAAAATCAATGCAGATAAATAAGAACAAATCAAAACAAGTGTTATTTTGCAGTAACATTAGGTAAAATTATTCACTCAGTGAGACAAGTGAGTCAGATGCCAAGCTTGGACTTACACACATTTTGATTGGTAAATTTACATCCAGACTTTGTTCCCTACTATAGGCAGCTGAAAAGATGAATATCCAGTGTGGAGTGATTCAGCTTCATTAGAGAGAATGTTCAAGACCCTAAATCATATAGTCAACTTATTCTTTGCAGCTTTGTTGAAGATAAGATGGAGTCATTTTTTTATTGGTGGCTGATTTGAAACAGCTGAGCTAGGCACTCAGAGGTAACCTCAAGCCTGTCTCCTTTCTTCTCTAGCTATCTACTTATGTGGCCTATTGCATTTCATCACACACACACACACACACACACACACACACACACACACACACACAGAAAGAGAGAGAGAGAGAGAGAGAGACATTTTATAAGCATAGAAAAGACCAGTAGTAGGTGTGAAAAGGGCATCCAGTACTGCTGAGCTGTCCTGCCACAGATATTAAACAAACAACTAGGAAGTGCAACAATTTGGCATTTTCCACACTCTTCTTCTTGAACCACACACTGAGTATTTTGGGTAATTATGACTGCTCACAAAGGCACTGGAGAAGTAGAACTTAGAAAGAAATCCAAAATTGGAGTGACTGCCATGCCAGAATTGGGATCCTTTTGATTATGATTAGGTTGAGAGGTCCTCTCTAACAGTGAAAAGTGCTTTCTGATAAATTAAGTTGTCATGGCAAAATCAATTACATATGTGTGTGTATATATATGTGATATATTTGAGGATGAGGACCTATGTGTTCCACATTCCTTAGTTTGTGGAATAAAGGCACATCAAGAAGACAAAGAAAGTAAGATAACTCCAAGTGTTTACAACAAAATCCATAATCTCCACCTTGTCAAGATCATTTTGTGGGCACTGCTTCAATCCATAGACATCAGATTTATACCATGCATTAAATGATCATTGAAAGATTTGTGGCCAAGTTTTATTGGAATGAACTGAAGTTACCCTAAACCATGAACAGGGATTCTGCCAAGCCCAGTAAGATATTCTCTTTTGACATAAGTGAACTATGTTATGAAACAAAAACAAAACAATAAAAAGAAGACATTGGAGATTGCCCAGTGCAAATAATTCATTTGTATAAGGAAGAAACATGAGTTACAGTTGAATTCTATGAAGTCATGTGGCCAGTGAGCAGCAGCAGCAGCACTGAGAGGAGAACCCAGGGAGTCTGACCTGAGTTTGTGGTTTGGTCCAACACAGGATCATTTCTCTACAGAATGTGTGATCCGAGGGAAATTCCTTTTGAATTTGTTTTGAAACTCTGTTGTTCCTTTGCTTCATCTCACAAATGGACCACTGGACATCTCTACAGGCAATTTTCTCTGCTAGTGGGATAGGAGAACACAGGCATAGATCAGCCAATTATCCAATAAGTCATCTGTCTTGCTTGATAAAAAATACTAAAGAGAATAACAGACTATACAAATGTATAAGAAGGTTGGGGTGGTGTTCAACCTAGGTTAAGGATAAAAGGGTCCTTGAGGAAGTAGAATTTGGATTGGCACTGGTGGGCAAGCACAGGAAGAGCTGGTAAGTGTTGAATCAGGAGTCTTGAATGAGGAACAGAGTACTGCTGGGAGAGCACAGGGTGAGAATGAGCAAGGCTCTGAAGGCCGTTGTTCCCAAGAACAAATGAGCTTCTGCTACTTTTTGAAGTATGTTTTGCCTTAACACATAGAACACTACATTGGCAGAGGAAAGGTCCTGAAATTTTACTAGCTCATTTTCTCTTAGAATTTATCCTGGCTCTTGTAGGTGATCTGAGGCAGCAGCCAGCTCTCCCACAGAGAAAGGACCACATTTTACAAGCACTATAAAGGTTAAAGTGGGAGCTGGTGGTTGTTTGGGGTGTCAAACTTCAGATGTGCCTTCTGGCAGGTGGATCTCTGCCTCCTAGTGCCTGGGAACTGGTGGGCCACTTCAATCTCATATTTGAAGTCTTGTACAAGTTTACTTTCAGACAACATTTACTCTTTTATTGTTTATTTATTGATTTATTTATTTATTTATTTTCAACATTTTATTTATTTATTTGAGAGAGAGAGACAGATAGGGAGAGAGAGAGAGAGAGAGAGAACAGGCATGTCAGGGTCTCCAACCACTGCAAACTCCAGACACATGGGCTGCATTGTGCATCTGGCTTACATTGCTACTGGGGAATTGAACCTGGGTCTTTAGGCTTCACAGGCAAGCAACTTAACCATTAAGCCATCTCTCTGGTCTTATTACTTGAGAGAGAGAAAAAAAAAAAAGAGAGAGAGAGAGAAAGACTAAGAGGCAAAGAGATCCAAAGAGAGAGTAGAAAGAGAGAGTATAGTATGCCAGGGTGTCTTGCCACTGAAAATGAACTTCAGGTGCATATGCCATTTTGTGCTTTGGTTTTACATAGGTACTGGGGAATTTAAACCCAGTCATCAGGCTTTGCAAGCAAGCACCATTAACTGCTGTGTAACCTCTCCAGCCCCTTTTATTTTTTAAAATTGTATTTATTTATTTGACAGAGAGACAAACAAGGAGAGAAAGAGAATGGGCATGCCAGGGCTTCCTGCCTTTGCAAACGAACTTCAGATGCATGTGCCACTTGGTGCATCTGGCTTTCTGTGGGTACAGGATTTGCAAGCAAGTGCCTTTAACTGTTGAGTTATCCCTCCAGCCCTGTCATAGTTTGAATATATGGCCCCCAATATATTCAGTGTTTTATTAGTTTATAGTTTGCATCTGCATTGCTGGAGGCAATGTCACTGGGCGGATGTTAAGGTGTGATGGTGGTTTGAGATTCCATTGTAAAGATATGCAAAGTGTGCCCAATGTGAGTTCCTGAAGTGTGCTGTGGCTTTTGGCTGTAGCTTTGCTCTGTGTGCTGTGTGCCTGGTTGGCTTTTCTCACTCTTGCCTGGTCCTCTGAGAGCAGGCAGCTTCTCCTGCCATTATGGAACTTCCCCTGGATCTGTAAGCTTCAATAAATAATATCCCTGGTCTGGAAGTTCATCTCAGCGAACCTGAAGCTGTCTGCAACAAGCCCCTACTCTTATTTGTAATGGGTTTAGAGGATCACTGATCCCTTTTCAAGTTTATAGATTTGAAGGCAGGGTGACCTTGGAGTTGTATCTTCAGTCCTCAGTTAGGCAGCCTTCCTGAGTATCTGGGTCTGTACTCCAGGCACTCCTATTTCTCCTGGAGGTACAGTTATAAACAACAATTTTGTTATGGACAAGCCAACAATTGCATTAAAAATTTGGCCTCTGGGCACAGGGAAATACACATCTCAGAAGGGAAGAAAGGAAAAAGAGAGCTTTCCCCCCTCTCTCAGGTGTGACTTTTGAAACTGGCACATTTTTATCAAATTAGAACAGTAGAAGAAAATCCAGTGTGGGAGGAGGCAGGAAAAGAAGCAAGGAGAAGCAGCAACTTGTTGAAGGGCTGTCTCCAGAATAAGTCACATAGTAGCCACCTGGTCTGCTTGTGGATAGGCTGCCTGGGGCTGCAGTTAGGATAGTAATACACAGTCTTCTGTGGGACAAGGAGGCCTAGGTGACAGTTCTTTGGTTTCCTGTTTCCCTGATTTCCAGAACTCACAGACACCGATTTCTAGCCCTTCCTTTATCTTCTTTTATTTGATTTTGCAAACGTTGAAGAGTGTACACATTCTTTTCCATTTCTGGGACAGAAGTCTTTGCACTGGAAAATACACACACCAGTCACAAAGTACAGTTCCTGCAGCCCCACCTGCTCAGTGAGACAGCTAGGGCCAAGGTGGCAGCTGCCTGCCATGGACAGCCACTGAAATAGCCAGAGCCAGCGCTGGGCCTTTGAGAGCTGCAGAGGGGGCCAGAACCCCACTAGTGATTCCCAGTCCTTCCAGTCAGCTAGCCAGGCAGCTAAGCAGAGAAGTCCCAGAATCTTAGCCCAGAGAAGCAGGGAACTAGAACCTTGCCTTGTGTCTCACTGAATTCTCAAAGGCTATTTTGGGGGACCCAGAGATGTATTCTTAGTTGCTAAGGTCTAAATCAGACACTAAGAGAGGAAGGCATTACTGGGATGGGAAATGTAGAGGCAGGACACATCCTTATATGTTTGCTGCAGGTGAATGGGGTTAAAGATTTTCTCACTTGTCAAGGTCTGGAAAGACATTTAATTTCCCTGAATAGTAGAAGCTAGTACAGACCCAGGTACTCAGGTAGAAAGTAGTTGTAATGATTCTGGAAATTTATAATGAATAGGCACTTTGCTAAAAATAATAATACACTCTGCAAGACTTAAAGATCTTAAATTCTGGTTACTGAAGTTGCTGTGCTGACTTGAGTAGTGTTTGCACTAGATATTCAGGGCTTCTGGCAAGCACAGCATCTACTCAGAGCAATGTCTTCCATGACATGTTCCATGATTGCCAGTCCTACACAAGAGAGGAGTCAGGCCAATGCCTGAGGATATACTGTGGACCAGACCCTTCTTTGGGCGTTCATCCTGTACATAGCACAGGAACCTTTCGCTAGCAGACTTTGCTTTGTTTAATCCAGTGTTTCCTGTACTTAAGGGAACATTGATTCCCAACACTACAGACATGATACGTCATCAAAATTTCTATGCATTAAAAAATTGTCTTGGAAAAACAGTTTGGAGGTTTTGTTGTTTGTTTTCGAGGTAGGGTCTCACTCTGGTCCAGGCTGACCTGGAATAGTCTCAGGGTGGCCTCGAACTCACGGGCGATCCTCCTACCTCTGCCTCCCGAGTGCTGGGATTAAAGGCGTGCGCCACCCCGCCCGGCTTGTTTTCTTTTTTATTTGCTTGGAGCAAGAGGGAATGTCGGAAACTGAAGTTCTTCAATTCTGAACATCCTCAAACACACTGGGGCCATGGTTCCATTCTTTGTGGGTCTGGATATAAAATCAGATTAAGCGTGGTTAAGAAAACTATTCCATTGAGTTATTTGTCGTTAAAAAACACAACAGCTAACTGCTGAACTTCCTGTGGCTCTTTGAACACCTCTGGTATTCCTGCATCAGTGTGTGCGGTGAAGGGCGCCTTTCATTCACCATTGCCTAGCAAGGAACAGCACTGAGACAGAAAATAGCGCTCAAAGGGACTGGGACAGCTGGCGGGTCCTTTCTTGTGCTTCGCTGAAGTGGGCCCTTGCACATTCAGCTCACAGGATAGGAATCTGCCCGCAGAGGAATCTGCCCGCAGAAGAATACAGCTAAACTACCCCCACAGCTCAGCTCCAGCTGGATTTGCGTGGCTTGTCGGAACCTGGTTCTGTAGACCTCTTGAAACAGATGTGAACATTTTCCCACTAGGTGGCGCTGCATCCTTTGTTCGCTGATGGACAATTTTTCTTAGTATAACAAGTATTTGTCTGGGTGGGGTCTTCTAGAAAGACTAGGCAGCATTCTTTTCCCTCACTTTGCAGTGGGAGATAGGTTACTGTGATTAACGTGTGGAGAATGGGCATGTACTAAGGGTGGGAATGCAACATGGCCCGCTGGGATATCCGGTGAACCACCGCAGTTGAGGGCAGTCAGGTCTTGATTTGAATTTGTTCCCGGACTTGATAGATGCAAGGCAAAGGGACATTTAGTCTGTTCCTTACTTTACTTCTTACTAGTTTGTATGTATGTTAAAGCACTACTTTGTAAGACTTTTGGACTGTAGCTCTATGTATTTAACCAATAGCCTGGAAGATAATTTCTTAATAAATATTAGTTGTTGATATTATTTTAATTTTTTCACCTTAATTTGGCTCACTGTCTACTGATAAACAACTTCATGTTTATGTAAAACATGATGCTCTGTTCTCTGTTCTCTTTAATGTGTAGACTGACTGTATTCTTTTGCTACCCTTTGGGTTCCTCCATACCCCAAACTTCTTGGCCCTTGGAGGACATTTCCTTTTCCCCAGCAGTGCTCCTCAAGCCTTAGTGTGCATTGAGGTGCCAGGAGGGCTCAGTACCTGATTAACACGGAAATGTCCATGGATTCCTAGTTAATTGCATAGTGGTCAATTTTGGCAAGAAGAGCAGACGACCTGCCCATATTACAAGAATGACCTTCAGCAGCATCCTCCCTGGCATTATCATAAAGGGAACTGTTCATATGTACTTGATGAATGGAAAAATCCTCGGGTGGGGGGGGGGCTCTTGGGTGAACGAAAAGGATCACACCAGTCCCATTGCATTGCATTCGCCAGCCGTGTGACCATGGGACCATTATTTCACGAAACAAGTTCAATTTACAACTGTTAAGTAGGACTGTGTTTATAGTCATAGATTGATTGCTATTATCTATTCTTTTGGTTGAACCAAATAAAATTGCCTGTTTGTCCATATTTTGAATTACAAATATGGCAAAATTACAGTCATTCAACCTAATGAAACTTCTGTATCTTAAATTAGGTTCATGCTTAGTGCAGCTATTTCCCCAGTATGGTTTAAATCCAGAGGAGCTGCATTCCTGCTTCTCTTGCCCTCACTGCACATCCAAATGTTGAGGGAGTATTTTAAAAATAAGACACTGTAAAAATTCAATTTTATTCCCCATCCAACATGATCCTTCATCACTATTTTCTCATTGGAAGAATGATTCTCCTTCATTTAGAAACAACTGGCAGATGTTCTCTGCCAACCTGGCTGTCAGCATTTGCAGAATGCAGCAGTGTTGAAATTTCATCTACAAAACTGACTTTCTCCCCTGTTCTCATCATTTGATCCCAAAACTGCTTCAACTTACTTGTTCCCCTATAAAATGCACACTAACCGTTAATTTAATTTTCTTTGGGGCCAACCAGATGAGTATGTGGTCTTACTCTTTCTCTCTTAAAATTATAATGAACATGTTAACTCTGTACCTGACTCTCGAATTATTATTTCAGTTATGCAAGAAGAATTGCCAAAGTTTCGAGGTTTTGCTGGAGAAAATCAGCCTTACTATTCAATAGGTCTTTGGTGAATATTTATTGAACACTGATTATACATTAGGAAGCTCTGGCCACTTGTCTTTAGTGGAATGTGCTTACTAAACATTCCTACAACTGGCATTTGATTTTGTTGGGGGGGAAGTAGAAAAGATATAAGGGCTGTCTGGAGTCAGCCATTGTTTTAGGCTCCAAAGATGACCATGCAATGGACCAATTTTATATGCTTTATAATTCTACCTCATCTGACTATGTATACCAATTGTTGAAGGGTGACATTTTAAAACAAGATATTTGTTATGCAAGTTTCCAAGCATGCTGTGGCTAGGCCTATAAGTCAAATCTTCCCACTGTTCAACAACTGTGTGACTTTGGGCAAATCATTTAGCTGTTTAGTGCCTCAATGTCATGGGAACAAAACATATAAAATATGTAAAGTGAATTGAACAACATCCAACATAAGTGTTCTGTAAATATTAGGTAGTTTGAATTTCAGAAACTACCTCGGAAAGTGCTATGTTATGGGCATATGTGACTGAGATCTCGGTCCCAAGTAGGAGCAGTGAGTGATAGCTGGTCCTTCTGGAGGCCTCTGCATTCCTCATCAACATTCAATTTTAAAAGGTCTTCAAATCATTTTCTTTAAAAATCACTCAATGTTCTAATCCAGTGGGTTTATTATCAGCAGGTTCTTTTTTGTCCCTTGATATTTAAGCAAAAACTTGTGGCTTCTTAATTCTAGTCCTTTTTTTTTTTTTTCACTAACATGTTTTTACCATGCTCATGACTTTTCTCTTTCTCCTTGTTATCTATTCCTGATAGTTACAGAAGTACAGGAATGAATTTGTAAACTTGGGAAACTCTCCTGAGATCTTCTGAAGAGCTCAGACCTCTCTCAGTGACACCCACAGCAGGCAGCACCAGCACAGTGCTCTGGACATCACAGGAATTTCTGATAACCCCAACCAGAAGAAAAGCAAAAGTCATCTTTTTGTGAACTGGAAGAATGGGGTTCGCCCTTACTTTGTATTTCCTCCAGGGCATAACTCACAAGACAAACTAAAAAAGTGCCACACAGTCTTCAGCATTTCTATGGTCATGTTAAGATTGTGGGCTGGGGGTTCACTGGGAACCGTGGGGTTTTCAGAGTCTACCTCATTTGGAATATAATTTTGGAAATATACTCCTTTTTAATATTTTATTTTTGTTTATTTATTTGAAAGACAGAGGCAGATAGAGAGAGAATGGGCATGCCAGGGCCTCCAGGTGCTGCAAATGAACTCCAGATGCATGTGCCACCCTGAGCATCTGGCCTATCTGTGTCCTAGGGAATCAATCCTGGGTTCCTTGTCTTTGTAGGCAAGCACCTCAACTGCCAAGCCATCTCTCTAGCTGGGAAATATACTTCTTGCTTTGACATTTCAGAAATATTTCATGGGTTGTTGTGATAATCATGTTCAGAGAGAAAACCATATAAGAATTTTGTTATATTTGGTTCTTATATCATGGTTCAATACTGGGGTCCTTTAAACTGCAAACAGATATCTAGATTTTAGTATTGAGTTTTATGAGAAAAAAATACTTTTTGAATGTGTGTGTGTGTTTTCATGTGTGTGTGTGCAAGCACATGACACATATGTGGAGATAAATGACAACTTAAGGTGATGAATCTTGACTTCTACCTTGCTTGAGTCAGGGTCTCTGGCTGATCACCATTGTTAGATAGCCCTTGAACTTTTAGGTATTCTTTTGTTTCTGCCTTTCTTCTGGCTATGGCCATGCTAGAATTACAGATGCACATGATGGAATTCAGCTCTATGTGGTCCTAGTGCTTTCACTGCAAGAACTTTATCCATTAAGTCATCTCCTCAGGTCTACATGGTCCTAGTGCTTGCATGGCCAAACAAATTATTTTTGTGTCCACTGATTTTTCAATTTTCCATGTATAACATTTATTCGACTATTTATTTTAAGATGCCATATTTATAGCCTAGTTAATTTTTAGCATCTGCTAGGAAGTAATGTTCCACTTTTCTTAAAAATAAAAGATATCACATTTTTCAGTTTGGTGATAGAGGGCAAAGTGAGCACCATTTTCTTCTGTTAAAAATTGATTCTTTTAGTAAAACAAAGTTTAGAGAAACACAGGATCTGAGAGATGATCCAAGTATTCTGCAACTGGGTACAGGAGATACATGCTGATTTATCTGAGCAAAAAAAAAAAAAAAAAAATCAGTTTAAACAGTGGAGTAGTGTTCTTAGATAATCCACTTCTTATTCTAGATGCCCAGTTAGATTTCATCTTTGACATGTATCTAAGGTGGCAGATAAAATATGAAACCAAGATACTACATTTTCAAACAATAAGTTATTACTTTCTGTTCCTTGTTCCCTCGTTTTCTGTTCTACCCAACTAGCTCCTCAATTCAAAAAGTTACTGCCAGCTGGGCGTGGCGGCGCATGCCTTTAATCCCAGCACTCGGGAGGCAGAGGTAGGAGGATCGCCATGAGTTCAAGGCCACCCTGAGACTACTAAGTGAATTTCAGGTCAGCTTGAGCTAGAGTGAGACCCTACCTCGAAAAAAAACCAACCAACCAAACAAACAAACAAACAAAGTTACTGCCTCTGCCCTTGACCTATAGCCTGTGATGCACTAGGGACTCAGGTGATAGTGGTACTGTTGGTAGACATAATGGGTTCAGGAACCAAGGATTTGTTCTCCATGAAAGTGTGGACCAGAACATTACAGACATGTCCCCATGTGTACACATGATCATTTGGACAGGAGATGGGTGAGTCACTTTCCTGAGCCTAAAGGCCAGGAAAGACTGTTAGCTTTTTCTTGTTCTTGGGTTTGAACAGTGCAATTAGGCTTAGGTAAGCAATGTGAAGAGCTTTTGCAGTTTTGTCCAAGCAAAATGGTTTGTCCTTTTAACTGCCTTTTGTAACATACTGAACAACTTTGAATCATGACCTTTACTCCACTAAAACAAAGTAAGCATATTGTTGTTCCTAAACAAGAGAAACCTGGAGAGAGACCTTCAGTGTGTTGCTCAGTGTCACCAACAGTAGAAAGGACAGATCAGCATTGTAACCTCCTCATGTCTTGTCTTCTAGTCTGCCATTTCAGTATGCACACATCTCCTTTGTGAATATTGAAAAGAATAACCATTCCCCAAATTTACTATGAGATTCAAATAGCCTTAATTATTTAATTTTTAAGAGATGATTTCCAGCATTAGGATGAATGCTAAACATTTCTAAATTCTCATTGTGAAGCACTAATGTTGTGCATTAGTAATTAGCCTCAGGAAATTCTTACTTTGGGTGCTAAATTAAACTCATTTACACTCACCAACTATGTGAGCATTTTCTTAGCATGGTTCTAAAATGCTGACATTTTACCATAGTATTATACCTTATACTTTTCTATTGGGCCTTGCTAGTAACAGGCTGGACCTGTGAGGAGGCTGGCCTGAACTATTGGACATGGCCAGGGACCCTGGGCTGTGGGGTTGCAGCTGGCCCTCTGTCAGGAAGTCCCTGGCGATGTTAATGGCCTTCCCTATGTTGTAGGTTGTAGTGAGCTGTCATTGCCCAGAGTGGCAGAACTGGCAAGGCGCATCCCCCAGACCCCAAAAGGCTCTGACCATTCCATAAGTTAGACTTTGCCCCCCACAGTTCCTGACCTTGTGGCTAGCTGCCCAAGAGACCCTCATGTGGCTAAATTCAAATAGCCTTCCCACCCCCCACAGTTTTGAAGTCACAGCTTTCTGCTAATCTCCTCTTCCACCCTTCCCCCTACCTTCCCTTATCCTTCCCCAATAGCTTTGAAGTTACTAGTCCTTCTGCTACCTAGGTAACAGCCCATAAACTATGCATCCGATTGCAATATAGTCTGTACATGCCATCTCAACCTTCCCCAAGTGTTTATAAACCCACCCCCCCCCCTTTGAATAAATGAGTGCTGTCCATCAGATGGTCTCCCGGGTGCTCATTGCCCTGTCATGTGTTCGTTGCATCTCACTCACCCACTCAGCCATAAAGGACCATGCTGCTTCCCTCCCAACTCCTCTCTCCCTCTCCCAGGACGTCGGTGGCCAGTGAACCCCGGGGGAATGGGAACGGAACGAGACCCACACTTTTCCTACTCTTTTTATGAACTCAGTGAGATATTTCAAGCTTTGAACCATGATTCTTCATGGCCTCCTGGAGGACTATGATACAAAGACCCTAAAGATACTGATAGTAACTGTCAGTGGATATTATAAACTGTTGCAATAGCTGGCATCACCCACTGGGTAGAATGTCATTACTGGGAGGCACATCCAGAAGCATGGCAAAACAGGTATGATATTTCTTAAGAATTGTTCTGTGTCTATTACCTCTAATCCCTCAACCTAGCTATATGCTGTCTGTGATATTCTTTAAATCAAAATGTCACAGAAAAGTTAAGCAACTATATATCATATAAAAAGATATAATATATAAACTTCTTTGAGCCACCTAAGTCCATTTCATAACATATTTTCTCTATTCTTCACCCATGTTCTAATTATAATCTTGTTTGTTCATAGAATGGAGCCTATCCAGACCGCTTCATGAATCTAGGGCCTTTGAGATTCATTTTTTTTTAGAGGTGAATGTTCAGTACTCCTTTATTGGCTATTTATTTGAATTTGGAGTTTAGACAAGGCATTGGTCATTGTGCTGTTTAATTTATATGTAATTTAATTGAAAACTAATTTAATGCTTAACAATGGTCATATTCAACAACTATGTTTCAAAGTTCCAGAAGTGTTAGTGACCAGTTCTCTAAGCCAGAATGTAGCAGACAGCTTCAGGTTCGCTGAGATGAACTTCCAGACCAGGCACAGTTATGGAGGAAGGGATATTATTTATTGAAGCTTACAGATCCAAGGGAAGTTCCATAATGGCAGGAGAAGCTGGCCTGCTCTCCACAGGGCCAAGCAGAGAGAGAAAAGCCAACCAGCCACCACAGCACACAGAGCAAAACTACAGCCAAAAGGTCACACTGCACACTTCAGGAACTCCTGATAGGCACATTTGCATATCTTTACAATGGAATCTCAAACCCACACCATTAACACCTTAAGACCAGCCCCCAGTGACCTTGCCTCTAGCAAGGTGATTGCAGATGCAAACTATAACTAATAAAACACTGAATATATTGGGGGACATATATTCAAACTACCACACAGAACAAACTGGCTCAGAAGGAATGAAAGAGAGAAGATAAGTAAATGGGTTGAAGCTATAATATTCAAGGAATGGAGAAAGAGCATAGAACAAGTCTTTCTACTGTTCCTACAACTTCTTTTTTTAGTTTTTATTATTATTATTATTATTGTCAGTCAATGAAGTTACTCTGCTTCCAGGACATCATATACCAAGACCTCCTATAATACTGAGCACATAATCTACACTGTTACAGGACATCATGTACCAAGACATCGTACAACACTGAGCACATAATCTACACTGTTACGGGACATTGTTGGGGACCTTGAGCCAAACTGCAGCCATTTTGGAGGAAGAAGCCTCCACCTTTTTGTGTTAAGATTTCAGCTTCCTGAGTTCCTGTGAAAATTACCAAGCCTTCCCAAAGAGCCTACTTTGATCTGTAGATAAGAACAAGGTGTAACCTAAAGATATGTATCTTAGCAAATAGGATTGATATAACTCCGCCCTGCCTGTGATCTCAACACAGACATTCTTGTAAACATCTGTGAGGCCCATCACTCAAAAGACCCCCTGCCCCTCTCTCCTCATCAATCAAAACATCTGGTAGCCATAAAATCCATTTGGCAGCCATAAATTACATTTGCCCACATACCTTCTTCCCGCCTCCCCTATATATACACCTCTGTATGAATAATAAACTTGAGGCCTTGACCAGAGTTTTGTTTGAGGCATGGCCTCCTTCTTTGTGTCTTTTTGTCTCTCCCATCCAGGATTAGCCTCCCCTCGAGCCCTTTGTTGAACCCGGCCAGCCGGGGCAGGACATCATGTACCAAGTCATCATACAATACTGAGCACATAATCTACACTGTTAAAGGACATCACGGAATACAGTCAAATTCTAAAAATTTAACTAGACAATGTACCCATCAATGAAATATAGCACAGAGTATTTCTGCAAAAGTAGGTATTATGACAAACAGATCCTTTATCTTAACAGTCCCTAATGATGTGTGTTGTCCCACACCCTTAATCCTGTCAACTGGGAGTCTAAGATTTCTGGTCTGTAGTGGGTTCCAAGGTCAGCTTGTGACCAAGTGCGACCCTTCCAAAACAAATAACAGGAGAGGAAACCAATGCAAGCCCATACACCAGGCTTACCTGGTGGGTACTGGCCTGGTGTAATCCCAGTTACCTGTTGGGACAGGTTTGATCTCAGCTATGTTACAGGGCCACTTGGGTCCTTCTTTGCTGTGTTGGCTCAGGAAGGCGGGCTGCGTCTGTACATCTCTGGGTCACTGCTCTGGTCGTGCTGGGTTGGTGAGCTCTCTTCCCCAGGTCCCGGTGCTTGCTGGCACTTGTGCCAGTGGTGGGGGAGGGGAGGCTGTGGATGGTGGCTGAAGTCCCTCAGCTCATCCACGGGATCCTCTTCCTCACAAGCCGCTCTGTTGGTCTCTGCCATCCTCCTTCCACATTTCTTGAGTTTGCGAGGAGGCTGGTGTGAGTGGAGAATCCCCTCACATGGATTTAAAATTCCATGTTCAGGTGGAGCCTGGCAGCTGCACAGCCACATGTAACTCGCCACCATTGTTGGAGCCGCTTCTGCCTGCTTCTGTGGGCTCTAGACCCTCTGGATCTCTCCTACTTCTTTGCTGCAATTGATAATTTACTATACACATCTCTTTTTAGTAGAAGAGTATATTTTGCTGTTGTTGTTTTTTTTTTTTTTTTTTTGCTTTTCCCCCTCCCCCAGCCTGTTTTGGTGTGGTTCCTAAGCCGTCATCTTAACCATACATCAGTGTATATTTTTGAAGGGTAGCTTGATCACCACAGTCTCCTCGCCTTTGAATTTGGGGATGAATTTGTCCCCATGCAGGATCTCAGTTTCGTTGAGAGGCGGGAACCGGGACATCACTTTGATGCTGCATTTGGCTGGATCTGCCATCTAGGCCTGGCGGGGAGGGGATGCGGGCTTCTGATGAGCTCACCATCTTAGGTCACATAGCTGCAGTCAGTGGCTCTTGACCAGGTGCATGTTGAGTGCAGGGCTGTTGGGCAGGATTTTGCCACAGCCATGCATGGTGCAGAGGATGTTGGTCCCCATAGCCTGGGACAGCTCACTCACTGATGGCTGAATCAGTTCACCCGCCAGTGGCCCTGGCACCGTGGGCTGTGGCCTCCCCGCTGTGGACCGCAGCCAGCTACCACTCAGCCGGGACTCCGAGGGTCCCCACAGGCCAGAGGAGGTGGCAGCCTCCCTTGCCGTGGCTGGGGCAGCTGGGACGCCTGCTGCCATTGCCGCCACGTGGCTCACAGCCTTCCCACCACCATGTTTCCTCTCTTCTGAGATTCATTTTTGAGCTTTAGGTAGTCACCCAGGAGAACTCGGAGATGAGACTTTCGCTGTGAACTAGTCCTCCACTGTTTCCCTGGAAAGAAAACATCTTGATTATGAGTCAGAAGAGAGCAGAGGAGAACCTGGGATGAGAATGGGCCATTCCATGTGGGACTTGTGATTCAGGATGTTTCTGCTATGGGAAAGAGAGCAGGTTTCTGATACATATCCCAGAGACATCAAATTCCAGAATCGCTTTATTTTTGTGTGGTTTAATACTCCACACATTTTCTGCCTTGCTTTGTTAGAGTTTGATAAAAGCAGTGGAGAATGTCTCACCTATCTTGGTAATTTGAGCTTTTGTCTCATTTCTAGGCAAGATTTCAGACTTTTAATTACCCACTTAGTAAAACCCAGATGTCCCATTTCAAAGTCCTATTCCCATCAGGGAATTTTCACTTCCAAGCAATAGTTGGATGAAATCCTAGCATTTTACTGCATCCCATTTCCAGTATGTTAGCTTTGCTTTTTTTTCCCTGAGTAAATAGGACTATAAACTTTTAATTTTGAAAACCTATTTTAGACAGAATTGGAAGTCTACCACAATCTATTATATTGAAGCTTTCCATCTAAGCTCTAAGTGGTTCTTTTCAAAATATTTCTTAGCATGCATTTGTTCATAAACCTTCTTGGGGTGCTAAGAGGATAAGTAACTTCCATTGTAATGTTTGAAAATACATTACAAAGTGTTCCATCTCTTATAGTTTAAGAAACATCCTGGTCAAGGTTTCATAACATTTACCTGACAGTGGTTTTGATAAACGGATTCATCATTGGGTTGGAAAAAGGCCAGAATGAGATGGCTCTTGGATCAATTTACCGTGGCCATGTGTATTGGCAGAGAATGTGGATCTTGTGCATGACCTTGTTTATACATTTCCACAGCTGTGCTTGCTGAAAGTCCTCTTTCCATGCTTATCTCACTGACCAAACTGGCAGCTTTAATCACCCATTGGTGGCAGTCTGTATCAAATACCATTTTCCAACTTCAAGGGAATATATTTAGGAATTTATATACACTGTATTGATGTGTTGAAAAAAGTAACAATGAAAAAAGTTAGCCTTAAAAATTACATTACAAATTAAATAATAGCAAGCATGGAGGAGCTTCCTGTGGTAGCACTGCAGTTTCTGAAGTCTGTGTGGGTGACACCTAGATAGCACAAAGGTGCAGAGGGTGCAAGGGGATTCAGAAGGTCTCTATAATTGAGGAAATTTGGCTCCCCACTTCTTCTTCCCCATTCTGACTTCCCCCAACTTTCTCCTTTCCTTCAGTCTCTGGTTGGTGGCTGAACACACCAACCCACTTTGAACTCAGGGACTTTGTTCTTGCTCTTTCCCTGGTGACCTTGTTTAACTTAAATTGCATTTATTTCCCCATGTTGTTGTTTTCTCTGCCCTCCAATAATTTGTCACTGTTTAACATGGCATTCATGTAGCTTATCTTTTAAAATATTTTCTAGCTTTTCTCTTACTCTTTCACAGTCCAGGAGTGCAGTGATTTTAATCCTCCTGATGCAGTAGCTCAAGTACCAAGACTAGTACCTGGCACCTAGTAGATGACTCAAAAATCTTTTGGGAATAAATGGTTGGAGTAAACACTCTAATATATTATCCAAGGGAGATCAGAGTTAGCTCATTAGGGCATCTTGATCTTCCTTACACGTTATGTTTAAAAGAGATAGGAAATTCAATGATTTTTGTTCATTTGAATGGTGAGGTATGTATGTACAGGTTTCTATGCATGGTTAAGTAGGACTCTGATTTGGAATAGGAGATTCCTTCTCTACAGAATGGACCTAAGAAAATTCAATAGAAAATGGGAGGTCCTTTGGTTGTTACTCAAATGGCAAGGATTTTGATGGGGATGCTGAGGCAAAACTGACCTTTGTTGATGTGGCAGCCTGAGTCAATAGCCTAGTGATATGACTTTTATGAAAAATGAGATTTAACACTTGGTACAATAGCCAGTTTCTCATTTATGTCATAGACAGAGCTATCTTGATTCCTCTGATCCTAGGCTTTCCTGCTCCTGCACATGGGTTTATATACACTTGCCTTACTGAATTCATTTGCTCTTGTCTAGAATATTACTTTCGTGAAAACAGTGTCAGTCTCACTATTCAGTTCAGTTTGGCATTGTTTGTCCAGATCTTTAGGAAAATTCATGATTTGTCAAACAAGCACATTTATTCAGAAAATATGTTTGCTTTCATGGTATTTCATTTGTAGTATGTTTTCTGTTAAGTATATTTCAAATATTTGATAACATGTGAGGGGTTATATATAATTGCATTAATGTTCTCTATGCTTTCATTGCAAATGTCCAAACATTTGTTCTGGAAGAGTGGCATTTTATTGACAATGTAGCTTTTGGGAAATGTATATGTTTTGAAATTAGTAAATGCATATGCACATACAAAATGAAAATAATATGAATACTATCCTTTGTATAGGATGCGACAAATGGCTTCTGAATCTGGTGCCTGCACTGTGACTTCTATACTGCTGCAGATGTTTAACACCACTGCTATGCTCAGGTATTGTCATGATGGATGCTAGTAGAGAATGTGATATTTAATTCTTACTGGCAGAATCCTCAACTCATTGGCAGAAGGATGGGCCAACTTTATGTACCATGTGCTCTGGTCGTAATGCATATGACTTTGAACATTTCTTTAATTGTCCAATTTGTTTATGTTACCAGGTGGGTTTGATTAATGTCTCAAAGCAAGTGAGTCTGTGTATGGAAGATAGGAAGAATTATAACTCAGATGGCTGCTTTTAGGTCAGAACAAGTTACAATAGAAACACATAGGCTTGACTTCTGGTTAAGATGGTGTCATAGAAACCACACCAAAGCAGCTTAGGGGAGAAAAAGCAAAAATAAATAAATAAATAAATAAATAAATAAATAAATAAATAAAATAAAATAAAAATAATTTTAAAAACCAGCAAAATACACTCTTCTTCTACTAAAAAAAAAAAAAAAAAAAAAAAAAAAAAAACAAGGTGTATAAAAAAAAACTATCAATGACAGCAGAGAAGTAGGAGAGATCCAGAGCTTCTAGAGACCACAGAAGCAAGCAGAAGTAGCTCCAGCAGTGACAGCAGCAGGTCAGAGTGGCCTCCAGGCTTGGCATGAGCTGCAGGAAAAGCCAGGTGAGGGGAATTTTACTTATACCAACCTCTTTGCAAACTCAAACATGAAGGGGAGGACAGCAGGGACCAGCAGAGGAGCTCATGAGGAAGAGCATTGGAAGGACCACCAGGAGACTTTGTCACCATCCAACTCTCCCTTCCCCCCATTGCCAGCACAAGCACCAGAAAGCACCAGAGACATGGGGAAGGGAATTCCCCTATACAGCATCCAGAACAGGCTATGAGAGAAGTGACCCACTGACCCAGCCACAGCACACCTGAGCCCACAGTACAGAAAAGAGGGACCCAAGTGGACACACAGCATAACTGAGACCAAAGACATCCCAAAAGGTAACTGGAATTAGATCAGGTTGGTAACCACCAAAAAAGCCTGGTATATAGGCTTGCATCAGAAGTGCTAATTGCACCTTCCATGTTAGGGCAAATTATGTGTTAAATCTGATGGGCGGTCAGATTTGTTATTATTAAATAAGCTATATTTGGGGCTTGTCATTTGTTGCTTCCTAATTTATAGTGCCTTTGTCTCCACTTCTGTCATTCATTGGGGCAGGGTCTCACTCGGTCACAAGCTGACCTTGAAACCCTTTAGAGACCAGAAATCTCAGCTTCCAAGTTGACAGGATTAAGGGTATGGGGCAACATGCATCCTTAGGGACTTTGATGTTAGAGGATCTGTTTGTCATAATACCTACTCTTGTATAAATATTCTGTGATTTTTTTTTCATTGAATGTGTATATGGTTCAGTTAAATTTTAGAATTTGCCTGTGATTTTTTCCACACAGCCTAATAGAATACTCTCATAGCAGACAAACCCAACATCTGGAGTCACTTTTGTGGTTACTCTGAGAGTCATAAGAGCTATGTCCAGCACCTTATGCCTCTGAAGATATATAGCATCAGCTTGATGGATACATCAAAGAATACTGTAGACAATTAAGAAACACAAGCATTAAATTCATCCAAGATGCAAAAATCTCTACATTCTTTTACAAGAAACACAAAAAATCAAGGCAATATAAATCAACCAAAAATTATAAATCCATCAGAAATGACCTCCAGTGAGACTGATTTAGAAGAAATGCCTGAGAAAGATTTCAAAAGAATGATTACAAATATGCTCAAAGAAACCAAAGAGAAAATCAAAGCAATCAAAGAAGACACAGGAAACCAATTTAATGAAATAAGAAGGTCAATACAAAGCATGAATAAGGAAATAGAAATAATAAAGAAAAAAGTCAGAAATACTAGCAATGAAAAACACAGTAAGTCAAATAAAAAACTCTGTAGAAAATCTCACCAGTAGAATGGATGAAGGAGAGAACAGAATATCTAAACTAGAAGACCATGTGGCAGATCTAATATACTCCAACAAAGAGAAAGACAAACCAATAGGAAAGTATGAAGGGAAATTTCAAGATATTCAGGAAAATATGAACAGATAAAACATAAGAATTCAGGGTATAGTAGAAGGAGAAGAATTTCACTCCAAAGGCATAGTATGTGTTTTCAACAAAATCATAGAAGAAAACTTCCCCCAAATTGAGAAAGAGATGCCAATGCAGATACAGGAAGCCCTTAGAACACCAAACAGACAAAAACTGGAAAGAAACTCTCCTCATCATATTATTATTAAACTACCAAACACACAAACCAAAGAAAATATATTGAAAGCAGTTAGAGAGAAAAATCAAGTCACACACAAAAGCAAGCTCATCAGGACAACAGCAGATTACTCAAAACAAACTTTGGTAGCCAGAAAGGCTTGGAATGATTTATTCCAACTTCTAAAAGATAACTGTTAATCAATGTTACTTTATCCTGCAAAGGTATCCATTCAAATAGATGGAGCAATAAGGAGATTACAGAAGAAAAAAAACAGATTAAAAGAAGATTCGAAGACAAAACCAGCTTTCCAGAAAATACTTGAAAGGATCCTCCATGCTGCAGAGAAAGAAAAGCAAACATATATGGAATCTGGAAAAAACAAACCATACTCCAATATATGGCACAATGCAGGTCTGGCTCTTTCCAGACCGCATGCTAAAAGAAACCAGGCCACACCCCTTGGGTTTTCTCTCCAGGATGGTAGGTAGTCAATGATGGGTAAGACCCCATGAGATGGGGCAACCTAAGACAGGCACTGTTGCATGTGATGATCCCTTGGGGCCTGGGTTCAACAATGGCTTGGCAAAGAACCATGCCTCCCAGGGTCACCAGTAATAAAAACAAAAAGGGGGATATGTATGGCACAATGCAGGTCTGGCCCTTGCCAGACTGCATGCTAAAAGAAACCAGGCCACACCCCTCAAGTTTTCTCACCAGGATGATGGGTCATCAATGATGGGTAAGACCCCATGAGATGGGGCAACCTATGATAGGCACCATCACATGTGATGATCCCTTGGGGCCTGGGTTCAACAATGGCTTGGCAAAGAACCATGTCTCCCAGGGTTGCCAATAAAAAAACAAAAAGGAGGATATGTATGGCACAATGCAGGTTGGGCCCTAGCCAGACTGCATGCCATAAGAACCCAGGAAATGGCTTCTGTGGACATGGCGTCCTGTGCAGCCCTGGAGTGACAACAGCTGCAGTCCCATGCTTGCGAGAAACCTGCTACAAGATGATCAGCCTGGAGACCGGCTGTCATTGGTCACAAGAAGGGGACCACCCCATACAATGATTGGCCAACCAAACCCCTTTAAACCCCCTACACTTCCTTGAATAAATGAGTTTGCAGCAGCTTGCTCTCTTCCTGCTTCCACCCAACTCCTGGAGTCTGGGTCTTGACTCTGCGCCTCTCACCCCCAACTCAGCAGAGACCCTGCGGTCCCTCCTGTGCTGGCCTTATGGGGGACCCCAACACTCCAATACTAGTTCATCCAAGAGAGCAAAGGAAAAACTGGAAGAACAAAATAAGAAAAATGGCAAAAATAAATACACACCTTTTAATAGCAAGTCTTAATATCAATGGCCTCAATGTCCCAACCCAAAGACATAGGTTTGCAGACTGGGTGAAAAAGCAGGATCCTTCAATATGTTGCCTCCAAGAAACTCACCTTTCTACAAAGGATGGACAATATCTTAGGGTGAAAGGTTGTTAAAGGGTATTTCCATCAAATGGGCTTAGAAAACAAGCAGGTGTTGCTATCCTAATATCTGACAGGGTAAACTTCAGACCAACATTAGTTAGGAAAGATAAGAAAGGGCACTTTATATTGATTAAAGGAACACTCCAACACAAGGTCATTACAGTCCTAAACATATATGTACCTAACATGGGGGCTCCCAATATCATCAAACAAATGGTATTAGAACTAGGGTCACAGATAACATCAAACAGTGTTGTAGTGGGTGATTTCAACACCCCATTCTCATCAATTGACAGCTCATCGTAGCAAAAATAAACAAAGATGCATCTGGATTGAATGAGGTCATAGAACAAATAGATCTAAAAGATATCTATAGGACATTTCATCCAAAAGCTGCAGAATACACATTCTTTTCAGTAGCACATGGAACATTCTCTAAAAAAGACTGTATATTAGGACACAAAACAAAATTAACAAATACAGGAAAATTGAATTCATCCTTTGCACTCTATCAGATCACAATGGGATTAATCTACAAGTCAATAGCAAGTAAAGCTATAAAGAATACATAAAATCATGGAAACTAAACAATACACTACTAAATGATGAATGGATCAATGAGGAAATCAAAAAGTTCATAGAATCAAATGATTATGAGAACACAGCATACCAAAATGAAGGCAGTCCTAAGAGGAATATTTATAGCTTTAAGTGCCTATATTAAGAAATTAGAAAGGTTGCAGGTAAACAACTTAATGCTTCACCTTAAGGCCTTGGGAAAAAGAAGAACAAGGCAGACCAAAAATCAGTAGACTGGGAGAATAATTAAGATCTGGGAAAAAATTAATGAAATAGAAACCCTCCCCAAAAAAATTCAAAGCAAGGAGTTGGTTCTTTGAAAGGATGAACATGATTGATAATCATTAGCAAATCTAACCAAATGAAAGAGAAGAGACACAAATTAATAAAATGAGAGATGAAAAAGGCACCATCACAACAGATACCAGAGAATTAAAAAGTCATAGGGACATACTACAAAAACATATACTCCACTAAGTTTCAAAATGTGAAAGAAATGGATGATTTTCTTCATTTATATGACCTACAAAAATTAAATCAAAGTGAGATTAACCACTTAAATAGACCTATAACAAGTACAGAGATTAAAGCTGTTGTAAAAAATCTCCCAACAAAAAAAAAAATGTCCAGTTCCAGATAGATTCACTGGTGAAATTTTACAGACCTTCATGGAAGAACTAACACTAATGCTTCTCAAACTTTTCCATAAAATAGAAAAGGAAGGACTCCTATGAAACTCCTACGAAGCCAGCATCACCCTGACACCAAAAGCAGACAAAGAAGAACAAAAAGAAAAAGAAAATTACAGACAAATCTCCCTCATGAACATAGATGCAAAAATTCTCAAGAAAATATTGGCTAATAGAATACAAGAATATATCAGAAAGATCATTCACCCTTAACAAGTAGGCTTTAACCCAGAAATGCAGGGATGGTTCAACATACACAAACTGATAAATGTAGTACATTATATAAATGGACTGAAGGACAAAAATCACATGATCATCTCATTACATGTGGAAAAAGCATTTGACAAAATCCAACATCCCTTCCACAAACTGGAAACAGAAGGAACATATCTCAACATAATAAAGGCTATTTATGACAAACCTACAGCCAACATAATATGAAATGCAGAAAAACTTGAAGCTTTTTAAAGTCAGGAACAAGACAAGGGTATTCACTGTCCCCACTTTTATTTAATATAGTACTAGAAGTCATAGCCATAGCAATTAGGCCGAGACACAAATAAAAGGGATACAACTTGGAAAGGAAGAGATCAAATTATCATTATTTGCAGATGATACAATTCTATAAATAAAGGACCCTAGACTTTACCAGCAAACTGTTAGAACTGATAAACACTTATAGCCATGTAGCAGGATACAAAATAAACACACAGAGGATGAAATCAGAGCATCGCTCCCATTCACAATTGCCTCAAAATAAATAAATAAATAAAGTACCTTGGAATAAACCTTACCAAGGAAGTGAAAGATCTGTACAATGAAAACTTTAAAACACTCAAGTATGAAATTGCAGAAGGCACTAGGCAATGGAAAGACATGCCTTGTTCTTGTATTGGAAGAATAAATATTGTGAAAATGGCAATATTACCAAGAGCAATCTACACATTTAATGCAATCCCCATCAAAATTCCAATGACATTATTCACAGAAATAGACTAAAACATTACTAAAATTCATTTGGAAGCACAAAAATCCTTGAATATCTAAAGAAATTTTGAGCAACAAAAATAAGGCTGGGCTTATCTCCATACCTAATTTTAACCTATGTTATAGAGCCATAGTAACAAAAACAGCATGGTACTGGTACAAAAACAGACACATGGATCAATGGAACAGAATAGAGGACCCAGATATAAGTCTGGGGAGTGATGGCCACCTGATCTTTGACAAAAATGCCAAAAATACTCATTGGAGAATAGACATCCTTTTCAACAAATGGTGCTGAGGTAACTGGATATGTATCTGTAAAAGGATGAAAATAGATTCTTATCTCTCTCCATGCATAAGAATTAACTCCAAATGGATCAAAGACCTTAATATCAGACCTGAAACCCTGACACTGCTAGAGGAAAAAGTAGGGGAAACTCTTCAACATATTGGTCTGGGCAAAGACTTTTTGAATAAAACCCGGTTGCTCAGGAAATGAAACCATGTATCAACTGCTCAGACCTCATGAAATTACAAAGCTTTTGTACAGCAAAGGATGCTATGAATAGAACAAAGAGACAACCTACAGAATGGGAGAAAATCCTTGCCAGCTATACATTTGACAGAGGATTAATATCCAAAATATATAAAGAACTCAAAATAATAATAATAAATAATAAGAAATTAAACAACCCAATTAAAATGGGCTATGGAACTAAATAGAGAGTCCTCAAAAGAAGAAATAAAGATGGCATATAAACATTAAAAACATGTTCTACATCCCTAGTCATCAGGGAAATGCAGATTAAAACTATGTTGAGATTCCATCTCACTCCTGTCAGAATGGCTACCATCATGAAAACAAATGACCATAAATGCTGGTGAGTATGTTGAAAAAGAGGAACCCTTCTATACTGTTGGTGGGAATTCAATCTTGTATAGCCATTGTGGACATCAATGTGGAGGTTCCTGAGACAGCTAAAAATAGATTTACCATATGACTCACCTGAGCATACTCCTAAGCATATATCCTAAGGACTTCCTCAACCATGTTTATTGCCACTTTATTCACAATAGCTACAAAATTGAATCAGCCTAAATGTCCCTCAACTTATGAGTAGATAATGAAGATGTGGCACATTTATACAATGGAGTTCTACTCAGTGATAAAGAAAAATGAAATTATGAAATTTGCAGGGAAATAGATGGATCTGGAAAAGATTATTGTTAGTGAGGTAACCCAGGCCCAGAGAGCCAAACATCACATATTCTCTCTCAGATGTGGATCCTAGCTATAAATGATTGGACTTCTATGTGAATAGGAATAAAACTCAGTAGCAGAGGTCAGTAAGCTAGAAAAGGGATATAAAGGGAATAGAAATTGAGGGTGGGGTTACTTAAGAGGATGGTATTGTATATAAGTAAGTAGAAGAGCAGATTAATGGGGGTGAAATGGCCTAAGTGTGGTCAGGGGAAGAGATTAAGTAAAGGAAAGATGGAGGAAGTACTAATCAAAATCTAAGAGGATATAAACAAGTCATATGGAAACCTACTTTTTTGACAGTGGACACTCAGAAGCCTTATATTGTTACTAGAAAAATTTCAGTGCCAAGTATGGGATACCTTCCAGTGAGTTGTTGGCCAGGGAGGTTCCTGATATCCCCAAAACATTACAAACCATTGCTGAGGCTCTTGGTTTCCTACCAGGAGTAGATGGTAAGACCCTATTATTGAAAAATTCACATACTTGTGCTTCAAGGTCACTGAGAAATCCTGCTGGAGCTGAGCTGAAAACCTCCTTTATGTAGACCAGCTGACAGAAAGCTGGAAAAAGCTATGCTGCATTCGGTTCAATGGGAGAGAGAGAAATCACCAGTGGGAGATACTCAATACTGGGCACTGCAAGCCTTAAATTTGGCCAGCCGGTCCAAATGAGGCAACAGGTGCAATAGTGGCATGTCTGTTATGGAGAAACCAACTGCTCTCTAATTGGACTGAAGGCCCACTCCAAGGGAGGGAATACATCCCTGATACTGAAAACCTACAACAGAGGTAGTCATGAGCCATAGCGGTGCAACATCTGCTGGTGTCTGGCTAACTGTATATACTATGCTCACCAAACTTGCCAGTAAGCACTTCTCATAATGTTCTTACCCATATATTAATGCTGCTCTCACTTTTGTTTAGAGAAGCTTCTCTTTTCAAATGGCAGTGGCCTTGAGATGACTCAGAAGTCACCATGGTGCTAAGAAGAAGTGACAGAGGAGTGCTCAGCATTGAAATATCTCTATTACATCTTCCAAGGCTCAGAGTCCATTGCAGAAGAAGTGGCAGAAAGAATGTAGTACCAAAGGAAAGGTAGGACTCCTTACAACATGCTCCTCCAGACACAAAATGGCTTGGATATCCATGACCTCACAGTGCCTGACACTACCCACACAAGACCATCATAATAGGAGAAGATGATGTCATCAAAATAAAAGAGAGACTGATTGAGAGGGGGAAGGGGTATGGTGGTGAATGGAGTTTCAAAGAGGAAACTGGGAGGTAATTACCATGGGTGTTGTCTATAATTATGGAAGTTGTCAATAAAAATAAATCTTATTGTTGCAACATTAATTCTGTCCATAATACAGGGCCTATAGTGCCTAATTAAAATTCAAACATTTTCTTTCTCCTTTTTATCTTCCTATATATTGGCAAATATATACAGTATCACAGATGAGTATTGTTCATTTCTAGACACTGTGACTATTCATAAAAGCAGCTTCAATACTATCCAACAGTGTGAGGTGCAAAGAATAGTCCTCCCTGGTTCTTCTGCCTTCTTGCTTTCTGAGGTGAAGAAAGAAGGCAAAGGACTCCAACCTGACAAGCACCAGACACCTCAAGTATGTATCCCTCCACTTCTGTTGCTTAAAAATTATTTTATTTAGGGCTGGAGAGATGGCTTAGCGGTTAAGGTGCCTGTCTGCTAAGCCTAAGAACCCGGTTCCAATCTCCAGGTCCCATGCATAGCCAGATGCAAAGTGATGCAAGGGTGCAATGCTGCACTTGCCCACAAGGGGGTGTACGCATCTGGATTTCGTTCACAGCAGCTGAGAGACTGCTGGCATGCCCATCTCTATCTGTCTCCCTCTCCCTCTCTGTCTGTCTCTCTGTCTCTCTCCAAAAATAAATAAAATAATAAAAAAATTTAAATATTTTATTTAAATGAATTTTCTTTACTCAGCACAAACATAATATTTACAATGTGACAAGCAGTACTCTATGTACTTTATACATATTTCATTTCTATTCTTTTCCCTTTCACAATTCATTTTCTCCTTCTTTTCTCTGTTAGAATTAGTTTTATGTATTTCCAATTTCTGAGCAAGAATCTTTCCTCTAACATTATGGAAATTCAAATAGTGAATAGGTTTCCCATAGCAAACAATGTGCTGTGTGAGGATGAAGAAGCTTCCAGCATTCTCACCTGGCAAAGAGTCACCAGCCCTGCTAGTGGATCCAAGAAAGTCACGGATCTCAGAGGGTAAATCCTTGGTAGCTACTGGTGCACTTTAGCTCTGACTTTCTCTTCCTTCACAGGAGAGATGCAGGTAACAATTTGTCTTCTCACTTTTGGGGTAAACAATGCAGCATTTCATTGTTGATATGAGAACAAAAGCATCTTTAACCTTTGAAACAGAGCATTCAAAATACCTGCAGCAAATGAGTTAAAATTGCCTGATTTTCATATAGTGTGTAATATAATAATCATTATAGGAAGACTCTAAAGTTCTAAGTGAACAATGCTATTCATGACAAGTCCATAATTATGAGTAGCACAACAGACAGCAATAGTGGAATCTGAATGTATAAATGAGGTTGCACACCCCTCAGAACAAGTGCTTAGCACAATGCTAAGCACACAGTAGATGCTCAAAAATATTTGTTGAACAAATGGATCAATGTTCAAATTGGTTTTTGAAGGTTAGCTTCAAAGAGCTGAGCTGAGATAGACTGTATGTCCTAAGTGCACTTTAATATTTTCACTGACATCTGAGAGTTAGTGGAGGGATCATAGGATGTAAAGAGTGTTAGCACTCAGGAGAAAAGGGATGGTTTATTGTACTTCTACAAAGGTCAGTCCTGGGGAGTATTAATTGTGAGGTAGACTAAAGAACATTTGGGCTGAATGTCAGGGGAAGTTTGTGAAGAGAAAAGTGTGTTAAACTACATAACAGAGTCAGCGGCAGAGACCCAAGGGAATAAATCGAAGTCTCAATGTATGGACAATTTACAAGGAAACTGGAAAAGTAGGAGTGGGATTTTGCACGTTGGGGAGGGGTCTGCACTAGGAGAGCACTAAGGTTTTTATCTTGCCTCTCTTCTGTGCACTGCTGCATTGGAGTGGCCTACATTGCAATGAAATCTCTGTGTGGAAGTGGTTTGTCAAAGGAGCTTTTGCCATTTGGAAGATGTAACAATGACATAGCAATGCTAAAAAGGGACTTATGTGTGTTACGATGAGGTAATACTCTAAGAGAGCAATAAGGAGGCAGATGGTTCACACTGAGGTGCTGTGGAGGGGTATATTTATCAACTCTTCATATGATTAAATGAAAATGTCCACAGTGAAGGGCTGAGTACAGGTCTAATTAGAAAAAGTATATTAGTGAATTCCTTTCAGGTCTATTATTCTGAGAAAATTAAATTTGTGGACACTGATACTACATAGCTTAAAATTACTCAGAATCTCTACTGTCCCCTAGAGCATCCTCTTAAACCAATTGACATGAAGCCTTTGTTATAGCTCAAATTTTCTTATATAGAATTCTGGACATGGCATATTTTGTAATTTTAAAGGTTGAGCAGTTGTAATTCAGGAAGTGAAAGTGTAGGGAATGCCATAGAACCTAATAAAGAATTTTTATATAAGGGAAAATAGTTTCAACCAAGTCACAACACAATTTTTTTTGTTAACTTCAATACAAATCCATTGCCTTCAGCTTCCTAGTGCTACTGACTAAATCCACTTTTCACTGGAAAGTGTTCCCTTTGAAAGAAAGTAACATCTATTCCCAGTAGAGTGCTTGTAAGTGTACTTAAACCTTATGGTTTATTTTATACAACCATATTTGTGGAAATAAATTTAGATCTCATCACTTTTAGAGACATCAATATGTAATGGAGGGGTAAGGGAGGGTGAAAAGAGGAGAGAGAAGGGGAAAAGTGTGGAGGGGAGCAGATGGAAGAGAGTCCCAAACTAAAGGCTGAGCAGAGTTGTGTCCCTGACAACAGGAGGCGCTGCATGCCCTCCTGAAGGAGGCAGCAGCAGCAGGAGAGCCTGGCTGCCCTCAGAAACAGAGCCCGAGCAGTCTCGGCTGCTGGGTAGTGAGACCTAAACACAAACTGCATTGAACAGACACACAAAAGGTGCTTAACAAAAAATACCGATGGCATAATAACAACCATTCTTCCTTTGAATCTCTCTGCTCCTGTTACCTTCTCCTATGTGTCCTTCTCCATCTCTCTGCTTCCTGTTACCTTCTCTGTCTCCTTCTCCATCTCTCTGCTTCCTGTTACCTTCTCCTATGTGTCCTTCCCCATCTCTCTGCTTCCTGTTACCTTCTCCTATGTGTCCTTCCCCATCTCTCTGCTTCCTGTTACCTTCTCCTATGTGTCCTTCCCCATCTCTCTTCTTCCTGTTACCTTCTCCTATGTGTCCTTCCCCATCTCTCTCTGTGTCCTTCCCCATTCCTGTTACCTTCTATGTGTCCTTCCCCATCTCTCTGCTTCCTGTTACCTTCTCCTATGTGTCCTTCCCCATCTCTCTGCTTCCTGTTACCTTCTCCTATCTCTCTGTGTACCTTCTTCCTTCCCATCTCTCTGCTTCCTGTTACCTTCTTCCATGTTACCTTCTCTTGTGTTTCCTTCCCCATCTCTCCTTCCACTGTCCTTCCCCATCTCTCTGCTTCCTGTTACCCCTATGTGTCCTTAACCCTTACTTTGCAACCAATTTTGATCTTGGGTATAAAGCTTTCTATGTGTCCTTAAGAATGTTACAGTGGTTACCTTCTCCTATGTGTCCTTCCCCATCTCTCTGCTTCCTGTTACCTTTCTGATGGCATCCTCCACCAGGTCAATCTATGGCAGAAGTATACCACCTAAGTAAAGCATGCTCTTTTTTTAATTTTGGTTTTTTGAGTTAGGGTCTCACTCTATCTCAGGCTGACCTGGAATTCGCTATGTAGTCTCAGGGTGGCCTCAAACTCATGGCAATCCTCCTACCCTCTGCCTCCCGAGTGTCCAGCTAATCATGCTCATTTTTTAAATTTTATTTTTATTTATTTATCTGAGAGTGCTTTCTAAGAATGTTACAGTGGGCTTTCTGAGAGAATGGGCATGCTTTTTTTAATTTTGGTTTTTGGGCTTCCTGCCCTGCAAAGTCCAGCTAAACTCATTTTTAAATTTTATTTTTATTTATTTATCAGATGCATGTGCCACCTTGTGCATCTGGCTTAGGTGGGTTCTGGGGAATCAAACCAAAGTCCTTTGGTGTTGGAGTCCCTCCTAGGGCCAGCCCAGGAGGAGATGCAGGGTCTCCACAGGGAAGGGGGTGAGAGAAGTGGAGTCAAGAGACAGACACCAGGAGTCAGGTGAAAGCAGGCAGATGGCAAGCTGCTGCAGACTCATTTATTCAGGGAAGTGTAGGGGTTTTTAAGGGTTTGACTGGCCAATCGTTGTATGGGGTGGTTCTCTTCTTGTGACCAATGACAGCCTGTCTCTGGGCAGATTATCTCGCAGCAGTTTGCTCACAGGCATGGGGCTGTAGCTGTTGTCATGCCAGGCCTGTGCAGAATGCCACATCCACAGAAGCTACTTCCTGGTTCCTCCTAGCAGGCGGCCTGGCTAGGGCCCGACCTGCACTGTGCCATACACTTTGGCTTTGCAGGCAAGCACCTTAACCACTAAGCAATCTCTCCACCCTTATAATTCTCATTTTTAAATCTACTATCTCTATCCAGTGACCATGATCCATTACCTAGCAAGCTTGCTCATTTCTATGGATCAGGTGACCTGAATTTCATGTCTGAGCTATTATACTATAGATTCTATTGTTTAAGAGGTCAAAGAGTATAAAATTATCATTTGCTATCATTTTTCTTATGATAATATGAGATACAGAAAGCTCTAAGGTTGGATTCATTACAACATTAATAAGAATCATTAAACTTCCATAATTCTTCCCTAGTATATACTAATAGTACTTCATGTATATTTTCTTGTGCCATAGCTACAAAAAATATATGCCTCATGGTAGAATTTTCTAATTCCTATTTTCCAAAGAAAAAAATAAAGAGCACATGAAAGAACCACTTCTGCAGCCATTGAAATGAGTCATCTTTTTTGTTGTTGCTTTTTGAGCAAAGCGGGCCATATTCCTCTAATATCAAATCTTTCAGCATTAAAAAAAGGCTGGGGCTGTAGAGATAACTCAGCACTTAAAGGTGCTTACTTGTAAAGTCTTATGGCTTGGGTTCAATTCCCCAGTTTCCATGAAGAGCCAGATGTACTGAGTGGCCCATAAATCTGGAGTCTGATTGCAGAGGCAAGAGGCCCTCAGGGGCCTATCCCTCTTCCCAGCCACACACCATACCCCTTATCTGTCTGCTTGCTAATAAGTAAATAATTTTTTTAAAAAAGACAATAAAATGGCTCTTGTTACCTCATCCTAACTATGAGTGTGAATGATAGCTATCTTCCCAAGGTGTTTGGAAGTCAGCTTCTTTCCCCAGAACTAACAGGTAAGATAGGTTCCCGTATTGCACACCTCTCCACCAAGACTAGTTTCACTGCTGTGAGTAAGGGAAAGAAAACAGTATCAATGAAAATGCA
The DNA here is from genome assembly GCA_036365145.1 of Orientallactaga sibirica. NCBI lineage: Eukaryota > Metazoa > Chordata > Mammalia > Rodentia > Dipodidae > Orientallactaga > Orientallactaga sibirica. Next base: position 4,159,889 of record JAEOAD010000020.1, read on the forward strand.
TGAAAAATAGGAAAATTGGTAAATAGAGTGTGCCATTTTATTACCTAGTCATTGCATTGTATAGTGCTTGGGAACTTTGCACATATCCTCATTCTCTTCTAAACCATAGATTTCCTGCATCTGTAGCATGAGATTAAGGTCATCTTTTTGCCACTGTTCCTCCTGTGAGGATTGTCATCCTGAAGGCAAGGTAATCTGCTTGTCTTCCATAGAAAATATCTATCTGGTCTCCCTTAAATTCTACTGGAACCAATAAAAGAGTATTAGAATAGCCCAGCTCAGAGATGCTTAGGTGTCACCAAAGGTTCATCTTGCTTTCAAGCCCTGGGAAGCCCTGTTTCCTCACTCCATGCCTTTGCATCTCACAGAGCTCTGGAAGGGAGGTTTTGTTGAGAAGATGCTAACAGGCCCACAAATTAGCTGCTGCTCCAGGTCTGTCTTCACTCAAAGCCCTATCTCTACTCCACTGACAGTCCTCAGCTCTTCTGGGCTCTGTGGATTTTATCTCTCCAGATTTCCCACAGTAATTAGAGGTTCTCATTGACAATGGAACATTACACTCATTTTGGAGCTACTTCATAGATTTGGCAACTGAGAAAGTTGATCATATGTCCTATGTTTTTCTTTGTTTCAGTCTTTCCTTGAAAACTGGAACAGGTTTTTGTTTTTGCTGAAGTTTGCCATTTCTCCTCCTTACTGATGTGCAGCCTCCTTTGTGCTGATGGCCAAGAAAATTCTGGACTTTTGCCCTGTTTGCCTCTAGAGACTGATGCAAAGTCTTCAAAGTAAGTTGGTGGGGTTTTTAAAACTAGAGTTCACTGGAATGTAGACATCTCTATGCTTATAGGAAGACCTCACTCTTCAAGACAAAACTTTCAGGGAATGACAGGCTAGACTTAGCCTCTCTGAGGTTTGCAAAGGTACTTGAAACAACTTGCAAAAAAAAAAAGTTTCAGCAAGGGCAGCAAAGCAGTTAAAGACTGAATTTTATCTTAGTTATTTTCAGTTACAGTTTCTTATTTGTCACTGACAGAATAAGGTTTAAAAAATATTTATGGTAAGATGTTCTTTGGGCAAAAGCTAAAGTGGACTATGTGGAGTTCTCAGCAGAAGTATGATTATGGCATAACTTCCCTATCTAAAATCCTGAAACCAATGTATTTGTCTGCTGTCAAGGGAAATAATTCCCAGTATGTACATTAAAGGGGCTTTGGCTGGGTGAATTATTTTAGTAACATCTCTATATTCAGTGCAAAATAGTTGTGCAATTGTCTTCTGTGATACCTATATATACTACTACAGCTGAATGTGCCTGGTACCAAGATACCTAATCTCTGAAGCTGAACTTAATTCATCATCTACTCCTCTCTTGAAGACCACTGGAATACACTCTCTCCTTATTTGGTGTTTGGCTGATGTTTAAATGAGTCATTTAATAACCCCTGTTCACAGCAAGTTAAGTTGCAACTAGCTGGCATCCAAAACTCACAGCATTGTTAACTGTTGTGTCCAGGATCAGACAACACTCTCAGGTTCCCAGAAGGGCATTCCACAGCTTTCCAGCTATTATGGCAGGAATTTCAAACAAATGATGTGCCTTAGGTAATGAAATGGCAATGAGAACTACAAGAGATTCAGAAAATAGATGTCACTGTCTGTTCTAATGAGTGGAAAGGCTATTGATAATGCTGTTTGAGGCTGATTATCATCTCATATAGGTTCTGTTCCATTTATGAGGATGTAGGGAGTTCAACAAGAGGCACAGCAGCCTTAATCCACATAAAAGCCATTGTGTATGAAAGGTCAGTAGCACTCAGGCATGGAGAATAGAAGACAGAATGGTCCCATGCAAACTTTGAGCTTTGTCTATTTAGGGACTACTTTATTTAAGAATATCACTATTCAACTATTTTTTATTTATATTGGCAATAGTGGTTTCTAACATATATAATTCATTATTTGTTATGCTTAGTTTTTATGGTCTGCCTTCCAATTTGCTCCCTGTCTGGAATTCCAACCCCAATTTGCTTCTCTCATTAGTCTAGTTGTCATATGGGAGACACTGAAGAGACAGCTGAGTGAATATGTGCAATGTATTGTCAATGCTAAAAACTATATACAAGTAAGGTAGAGTAGTAAAGAAAGTGAGAAAGTTATCCTTACCCACTAAGTGGCATCCTCAATGCTGTGGGAATGTGGATTCTACTGATGAGTACATCTCTGCACAAACGTGTTCACATAAAAACTGTTATTTACCAGTCCCTCTCCCACTGCTCACTCTCTCCCTCTACACAAAATGGTTATGCCTCCACTCTCTATCCTTCACTTATTATGAGAGTCCTGAAGGGTGTACACCCCAGCTTCTCAGCTGAAGCCTCTTCTGACGACTAATCTACCCCACAGGATTTTAACCAGGACCATTTTGCTCTTATCATCTTCATCCTGCCTGCCACTTGTCAATATCTGAGACATTTTTGGTTGTCATTGTTGTGGTTATGAGGGTGGGTGCTGCAGGCACCTATTAGTAGGTAGATGCTGGTAAATTTTCTGACAATAAACAAGCCAGTTTCTACCCTATGTACAAAGAACTGTCCATCCTCAAAATCCAAGGATGCTGATGCTGAGAAATATGATCTTCAAGAATTTCCCCCCCAGCTTCGTTGGTGGCATTCTCAGGTCAGCTAGGCCATGCAGTGAAATCTCCTTTCTTGGTCTCTCTACTCACTATGCCTGACCAGCACCACTAGGCATTCCTAGTTCACAGAAGGTGGTGTAATAGGTATGGATCTGAGTCCTGTAGTATGCTTACTGAAGTTCCCAGGTTCCTTGTGTTTCTTAACAATGAACTTCAGGGACTTAGATGGTTGAAGAAAAGGAGGCAGTTTATTAACAGGGAGAAACAAACAAGCTTTCAATTACACTAGACGTGGTCTGCAGTCCTGCTCCAAAAGAGAGGCTGGGTCCCACCACCATTTAAGTGTCATTCACATATTATTCATACTTTCTGCACTTGCTCAGATATGTTACATGTTATAGCACTTGAGATTTTTTCCAGTCTTCCCTTCCCATCACATTTTTTCATATGTTAATTTCTGGAATCTTCTCCACCACCCTATTCCATAATCTCCTACGTCAGCAACTGCTAGGCTGGCACCTATGCAAGACACTAAATACCTTCTGACTGGCCACTGTGCCCTGCACATACTATTGCCACCTAGAGACAGCTGTGTCTGTCAGAGTTTCTCCAAAGTGATTATGAAAGAATTGTGGTGATCATTTCTCTGCAAATGAGGTCAAATGGAGTATAGTTGCCAGCTCAGAAGCCATTCCCTTCACTAACACTTTTCTCCTCTTGTCCCTGCCCCACCTTGTGACTTCTACTTCTCACCCAACTGCCAGTGGCAACAGGAAGTGTTACAAGGTGTTCCTGAAAGGAAATACACAGACTGAGGAGCTGGCTGCAAAGCAGTTTTCTGTTTGGTCATTTAAAATGCCTTTGTGTTTTTAAATTATTATTTTTTCTCTCTTTTTAATATATTTTTATTAGTTATGTATATAGTATATATACAGCCATGATGGGACCATCATTAGCCTTCTTCCTCTCCTCCCCCCATGGGTAATGTGGATCTTGCCCTATGGGGGTAGCCATCAGTTATGCGGGAGAGGCAATGACTCTGTGTATAATGACCCAACTCATGGCTCTAACAGTCTTTCCACCCCTCTTCCAAGAATATTCCTGAACCATGTAGGGTTCAGTTTAGGTGTATTTCAGTGATGAGGTTTTGTGAGTCTCTGTCTCAATGGATATCTGATTTTTGTAGGGGTTGAGTGTTCTTTGTGTCTATCTCCTTTGCCCTTGTGCTGATACCAGGTTCACCAAGAAAGCAGCACTCTTGTTCATTTACCCTATGACCTTATGGCTTCAGGTGGTTCCTTGTTGAAGTGCGATGGGCTGATTCTCTCCTCAGGATATGCATCCATCTGAAAGAGAAAAGCAGATTCTCCAACAGAGAGTGGGGTCAGTGCAAGATACATGGATAACCATTATTTTTTAGAGGGAATTTAATAGGTGTAGGACCTCTTGTATCCCACTATTGGTGAGAGCTTAATATTGGTATGGTGGTTTGATTCAGGTGTCCCCCATAAATTTAAGTGTTCTGAATGCTAGTCTCTAAAGCTGATGGCAATTTAGAAATTAAAGCCTCCTGGAGGCAGAGTATTGTTGGGGGCGGGCTTATGCGTGTTATAGTCGGCTTCCCCTTGCCAGTGTTTGGCATACTCTCCGGTTGCTATTGTCCACCTTATGTTGACCAGAGGGTAATGTGAACCCTCTGCTCATGCCATCGTTTTTCCTGCCATCATGGAGCTTCCCCCTCAAGCTTGTAAGCCAAATAAACCTCTTTTTTTCCCACAAGCTGCTTTTAGTCGGGTGATTTCTGCCAGCAATGTGAACCTGACTGCAACAGTAAAGTGGTACCCAGGAGTGGGATTGCTGCTAGACACCTGACTGTGGCTTTGGCCTTTTGGAGCTGATTTTCAAGAGGAAGAACTACGGACTACGAGGTTTGGCTTATGAGGGTGAGAAAGAGCTTTACTTGGACTGGGCTAGCAGTTTGTGTGACAAGTTTGCTGTTATGCCCGTGTCCTGAGAAGTTGTGCAGGGTTGCTTTGCATAGAAATGAACTGGTGTGAGCAGAAGGATATGGCACAGGAAAAATAAAAATCTTTGGGTGAACTCTGCTTGTTTAGCTGAAATTGAGAGATTACAACCTTTGAGATTGGGCCAGCTGACCTGCACTGGACTAACAGGAAGAATACAGACTCTTTTGAAGGGGCTGAATGCTGAAGGAGTGTCCTGTTTTTCCAAGTCTGATTTATTCCCCCCTGGATTAACAAATTGGCACCCTACCTGGTATTATGGAGTATAACAAATGCAGGAAAGAGAGGGTCATTGAGTTTGTAATGCGGTCTTGTGTTTTGGAAATGGCCATGGGCAGTGTGAAGCAGGTTTGCTGGATGCCTGCATGGAGATCCCATGGGGCCATGAGGATGGACTGTGGGTTGCAGTGGAGACCCAGTGGAGATTCCAGGACTATGAGATGGCTGCCAAGGAGAGCTGCTGGCCCTGGATGAAGTCTTCCAGGACTGTTAGTAGCCTAGCTGGATGGGTAGAAGTGGAATTCCAGAGACTTGTTGCTGGTTAGAGTTATCGGACTTGGATATTTGTCACTGACTAGAGTTGTTGGACTTGGGAGTTACAGAGTTTGATGTTTGCCCTGGTTGATTTAAATCTAGTATTGGTTGAATATTTCTTTACTTTGCCCAATGCCATCTTTTGCAGTGTGAATGTTTATTCTGTGCCATTATGGGTTTTGGGGGGATTGTTTTTGGTATTATGGCTTAGTTAAAAGATCTTGGATTATGGGGATGTATGAACATCATTGGAATTGATAAAAACTATGGGGGCTTTTAAAGTTGCATGAATGCATTGCATTTTACATCATGTATGGTTATCAGTTTATGGGGGCAGGGGCAGAATGTGGTGGTTTGATTCAGGTGTCCCCCATAAACTTAAGTGTTCTGAATGCTAGTCTCTAAAGCTGATGGCAATTTAGAAATTAAAGCCTCCTGGAGGCAGTGTATTGTTGGGGGTGGGCTTATGAGTATTATAGCCAGCTTCCCCTTGCCAGTGTTTGGCACACTCTCCGGTTGCTGTTGTCCACCTTATGTTGACCAGAGGGTGATGTCCACCCTCTGCCCATGCCATCGTTTTTCCTGCCATCATGGAGCTTCCCCCTCAAGCCAGTAAGCCAAAATAAACCTCTTTTTTCCCACAAGTTGCTTTTAGTCAGGTGATTTCTGCCAGAAATGCAAACCTGACTGCAACAATTGGAGAGTGGGCTTGTTTTTGGATATGGTTCTGACTTGTTTCCCATTTCCAGGTATGGGTTCCATTCCACTGAGTGGATCTGTTAGCCAAATCTAGAGTAGTTGGTAACCCACCATGGTTGTGTGCCACTACTGCACTTGTGTGAGCATCACATCAGGTTGTTTGCTGCTGAGTAGCTTAGACCATGAGTTGCTTAGACAGATGTTGGTCATTTTCCCCCAGTCACTTATGTACACCTTCTGGCACTAGACAAGCTAACTGTCTGGGGACTGACTCTCCTCCAGATTCTAGCCAGGTCTCTCCATGTTCTGTCCAAACAGCATACGGTGTCTTCAGCAGTAGGGTCTTACCATTAACCTTTGGTGGGTCATCAAGTACTCTGACAGAAATCTGTCTTCTTTTGGGAAACCTTGTAGGTCTCACTGATCAACAGCTCATTGTGGATGTTAATCACATGCTGTTTTTGGGAGTTACAGGTCAGTGCCAATGGAAAAGAAGGAAGAAAAAGTATAGGTAATATGAAAGAGAAAGAGAGAAGAGAGAGAAGAGGGAGTGATAGAAAAACAGGAGAAGATTGAAGTTAGTCTTCATTATTCCCTCTCCAGGCCCCTGTGATTCAGGTGTTCTCTCCAAGCACCTGATGCAGGTTCAACCTTTTAATATGTATTTCAGGATATAGGATTTTATGGTACCATTTCCATTTGGGTCCAGTTTTTTGTCCCCACCCTCACCCTTTCCCTGCCCTTCCACCCCACCATCCCTATTGTCCAGTCCTTGAGATGTTTGTTAGGTGTGTCAGCATCTTGGGAAAATACAAATTAGGAGCCATGGATGAGTGAGACCATGTGATGCTTATCTTTCTGTGATTGGGTGAGTTCTTTAAGAATGATTTGATCCAAGTTTGACCATTTTTCATCAAATTGCATTGTGTCATTTTTCCTTACTGCTGTGTAGAATTCCATTGTGTACATATACCACATCTTGGTTATCCATTCATCTAGTGATGGACATCTGGGTTGATTCCAGCTCTTAGCTATTATGAATTGAATAAACATGATTGAGCAAATATCTCTGAACTGAGGCTTGGAACTTTTAGGGTAAATGCCCAGTAAGGGGATAACTACATCTGTTGCTACCTCTATAGCTATTCTTCTAAAATTATTATTAAATGTTGTTTGTATGAATGAGATTCCACTTCTCTCATCAGAATGTCCCATTTTTCAGATATGTAAAAGCTATAAATTCTCTCTAAAATAATAGGATGGTATTGTATATATATAAGTAGAAGAACAGATTGATGAGGGTAAAAGGCCTAAGTGAGGTCAGGGGAAGAGATTGAGTAAAGGAAAGGTGGAGGGAGGACTAATCAAAATCTAAGAGGATATTAATAAGTCATAAGGAAACCTACTTTTCTGGACAATGGAACACTCAGAAGCCATAGATTGTTACTAGAAAATTTTCAGTGACAGTGAGGGGATACCTTCCAGTGAGTTGTTGGCTAGGGAGGCCAAAACATTATAGACCATTGCTGAGGCCCTTGATTTCCCACCAGGCATAAATAGTAAGACCCTATATTGCTGAAGACTCTACATACTTGGGTGGCAAGGTCACTGAGAAATCTTGCTGGAACTGAGCTGAAAGTCTCCTCCAGGTGGACCAAATAAAGTTGGAAAAAGCTATGCTGCATGTGCTTCAATGGGAGAGAGTAAACACCAGTGAAGATACTCAATAGTGAACACTGCAAGCTTTAAATTTGGCCAGCCAGGCCAAATGAGCCATGCAATAGTGGCATGTTTGTTATGGGGGAAACCAACCTTTCTCTAATTGGACTGGAGGCCTTCTCCATGGGAGGGAATATATTCCTGATACTGAAAACCTACAACAGGGGTAGTCATGATCCCTAGGGGTGTAATGTCTGCAGGTATCTGGCAAAATGTATATACTATGCTCACCAAACTGCCCAGTAAGCACTTCTCTTAATGTCCACACCCATATATTAATGCTACTCTTGCTTTTGGTTAGAGAAGCTTCTATTTCAGATGGTGGCAACCTTGGGATGACTCAGAAGGCACAATGGTGCTGAGAAGAAGGAACAGAGGAGTGCTCAGCACTGAAACATCTCAAACACACCTTCCAAGGCTTAGGGTCCATTGTGGAAAAGGGGGCAGAAAGAATTAAAGAGCCAAAGAAGAGGAGGACTCCTTACAGTGTGCTCCTCCAGACACAAAATGGTCTGGATATACATGACCTCACAGTGCCTGACACTACCTACACAAGACCATCATAAATGGAGGAAAAGATCATGACATCAAACTGAAATGAGAGACTGCTTGAGAGGGGTAGGGGATATGATGAAGAATGAAGTTTCTAAGGGAGAAGTCGGGGGAGGGGAAGTACTATGGGATATTGTCTACAATTAATGAAGTTGTCCATAAAAAATAAGTAAAAATAAATAAAATAATAATGGTTACCCATGTATTTTGCATTGACCTCACTCTCTGTTTGAGAATCTGCTTCTTTCTTTCAGATGGGCGCAGAACCTGAGGAGAGAATCAGCCCATTGCTCCTTAACAGGACACCAGTTGAAGTCACAGAGTTATAGGGGAAGTGAGCAAGAGTGCTGCTTTCTTGATGAACCTGGTACCAGCACAAGGGTGAAGGAGATAGACACAAAGAACACTCAACCCCTACCAAATCAGATATCCAGAGACACAGAGACTCACAAAACCTTGTTACTGAATAGACTTAAAATGAACCCAACATGGCTCAGGGAAATTCTTGGAAGAGGGGTGGAAATATTGTTAGAGCCATGAGTTGGGTCATTATACACAGAGTCATTGCCTCTCCCACATAACTGATGGTTACCCCCATAAGAAAAGACCTACATTTTCCATGGGGGGAGGACAGGGAGAAGGCTAATGATGGTACCATCATGGCTGTATAAATAACTATATACATAACTAATAAAAATATATTAAAAAAATAAAACAGGGCTGGACAGGTGGCTTAGCGGTTAAGGTGCCTGCCTTCTAAGCCTAAGAATGGCGGTTGCAATCTCCAGGTCCCATGTTTAGCTAGATGCAAAGTGACGCAAGGGCACAATGCTGCACTTGACCACAAGGGGGTGCATGCATCTGGATTTCATTTGCAGCAGCTGAGAGGCTGCACTTGACCACAAGGGGGTGCATGCATCTGGATTTCATTTGCAGCAGCTGAGAGGCTGCTGGTGAGCCCATTCTCTATCTGTCTTCCTCTCCCTCTCTATCTCTCTCTGTGTCTCTCTCCAAAATAAATAAATGAAGTAAAATACATTTTGCTTACCCCAATTCCCTTTTGTATCTTTCAGGAGGCTCATGCAGTTCAGTTTACTTAAGCCCATCATGGGCTTAAGGAAATATCTTTCTGAGAATAGATCTGAGCTGCTACTATGAATGACATTGAAAAACTATATATGTCACCATTTTGCAGATTGTAGTATCAATTTCTATTTATAAATATGAATAGCTATATGTGAATATGTATATATATGATAATCTTAAAATCATTTTATTAATAATAGTTTTCCAGCTATTTCTTGGATACATGGGTGAACTCTTTGTTTTTGAGAATAATGTTACCATCATATGTCTCTTAATGATGGGAATGTGTTCTGAGAGATGTGATGTTAGGTGATTTTTGTCATGCTAAGATAGCTACGATATCACTAGGTAATGTAATCTTCCACAGCCTCTGTCACCATTCAGTTTCTTATACACCAACATATTATATAGTGCATAACTTCAATTTGTTTTTAGGTTTCTCATTACTTGGCTAACCAATATGTCTTTGTGCCTCATCTGGGCTGATGTCTCAGCATGGATATGTGGCCTGGGTCTTAATGAGAATTGATTGAGGTGGAGCCCCAGCTAGTGTGCAGTGTTCAGCAGAAGGTGGGCTATAGTTTAGCCTGGTGAAGTTATGGCAAACACAGTTTGAAAGATAACTATTCTTTATTATTAAATAGTTATGCAACATGTAAAATGTGCTTACTTTCAAACCAGCAATTCCTTGTTCTCACCAGTGTTCAAGGATAGTTCTACACCATGGCATTATTTGTAATGTAGTTTGTATGCAACTTATTGGAATTCTCTCTGCCTGTAATTGTGTATGTAATTTTATTTTGTAGACCTTTGTATGTGTATTCCTCAGCAGTGTGGTTCTGTGTTACACTGAAGATGGAACTCATCTTGTGGGAGTGACAAGTCTGGGTGGCAGGTGAGTTAGAGATAGGAACTTTCTTGTTTTTTTTTTTTTTTTTTTTTGGTTTTTCAAGGTAGGGTCTCACTTTAGCCCAGGCTGACCTGCTGCCTCCTGAGTGTTGAGATTAAAGGTATGCACCACCACACCTGGCTTAACTTTCTGCTATTTAATATACAGATTTTTGTTTTGTTTTGTTTTGGTCAGCTCAAGCTGACCCGGAATTCACTATGGAGTCTTTGACCAATAAAACTAATTTGAAGGAATTTTTCTGCTTTTATGTTTTATATATATATATGTGTGTGTGTGTGTGTGTGTGTGTGTGTGTGTGTGTGTGTGTGTGTGTATACATATATTAGTTGCACAAAATAAGGATTTTCATTATGACATTTTTATTTAAAGAATTAAAGCATGTTACTTGCAGGAAAACTGGAGATCATGGTATTAAGTGACCTAAACCAGATTGTGAAAATCATTGCATGTTCTCTTATATGCAGAATCTTGATTAACAAAATAGACATAAACAAAGAAAGCAATCTTTTTAAAGTCTTTTATTGATGAGTAATGAATGTTAAATATAATCTATTATTTTCCCCATCAGTTTACATGATAAAAATTCTTTTACTTGAAATATCATATTGATAGATTTTTTTATGAATATTACTTATATTTCTCTTTCTTAGAACCTAGTATTCATCAATAAATTGTTAAATTTCTTGTCTGGCATTTATTCGAATTTTATGATACATGATCATGTACAAATGAGAATATTTTTGTGATTTTTAGTTGATTTTTCTTTCTTTTTTATTTTTACTTTATAGATTATAGTTGTAGGAATATGGTAGCTTCATGAAGTGAACTTGGAGATGAGTCTGGTGGCACATGTTTGCAATCCAAGATGCTCATGAGGCTGAAAAACGGGAGGATCACAAGCATGAGGCTTGCTTGTGCTCTCTGATGAGTTCAAGGCCAGTCTGTATACTATAGTGAGATTTTGGCAAAAAAAAAAAAAAAAAAAAAAAAAAAAGAAAGAAAGAAAAAAAAGGCCTGTGGCTACAACTCCATTTCACTACCTACTATTTGCCAGGCCTTGAGTTAAATCCCATTACAATAGAAAGAAATAAAATTAGTAGTTTTTCATTTTTCTCATATGTTAAAATTCATGTAGTGATGAACTTAGCCATTATTTAAAGGTTCAATGGGATATCAGTTAAGTACATTTTGTAGTTAGTGTTTATATTAAATTGTTATTTTATTAAATTTTTGATTTTTCAGTTTTAACCATTTTCTGAATTATTGGTCACATCTGTGTTTCTAGGAAAATAATTTAATTCAATTTTAATGTTTTGGCATAAATTGGACATAGTATGATCTTATGATTCATGATTCTGTTCTATATACTATATCCTTATAGTAATCTCATTTCTATTTATTTGTCCTTCTCTTATTCATTAGATTTTAATGGAGCTTTGCCTGTGTGGAAGTTTAACTAGATGGCTCCCAATATATTCAGTGTTGTATTAGTTTGTAGTTTGCATCTGCAGCTACCTGGCTGGAGGCAGTGTCACTGGGTATATCTTAAGGTGTGGTGATGGATTTGAGATTTCAGTCTAAAGATATGCAAAGTGTGCCTAGCTGGAGTTCCTAGGTGTGCTGTTGTGTGGCTTTTGGTTTGTGGCTTTTCTTTCTGTGTTTGGTCCTGTGAAGGTAGGTCAGCTTCTTCTGCCATTATGGAACTTCCCCTGGATCTGTAAGATTCAATAAATATCCCTTCCTCCATAACTTTGTCTTGTCTGGAAGTTCATCTCAGCGAACCTGAAGCTGTCTGCTACAGAAGTTGGTCCCGGGAGTGGGGTTAAAGATGAGTTTACATGGCAAATACACGCCAGCATTCCAAGTTCTGTGAGCCTTTTAATCCCTTCATCAACATTAAGTCAAGGGATATCAGGCAGCTCAAGTTCATTCACAGTAGGCCATCTTTGATCCATACTTCAGCAACCCAATCAAATAAACTCTTGGCACCTCTTCCAACTGCATGAGCTGCAGTGTTAAATCTAAAATCTCTGCTCAATGGGCCCATTTCAATAAATCCAACCTGATCCCATCTTATATTCCTTCCACCATCATCCCACACCCTTAAAATCCATTCCCATACATATTCCCCATGCTTCTGCCTGTACAAGTTAGAAAGCTCCTGAAGTTCTTTAGGGTTATACCTCAATTCCTCTTGAGTCACACTTTCTAACTCACCTTTAGGGCATGCCTAGCCTTATGCCTTGTTATAGGCCTAGAGACAAAGGTGGGTGGGCACTGAGAAGTATCAGCACCTCCTGCAGGGAGGGTCATTGATGGTTCCTCAGACAAAGAAGGAGTGATTCCCTCAGGCAAGTGTGGAGAGGGAAATATTTTAGGGTGTGGGGGTGGGGATACAACTGCCTCTAAAGGAGGGGAAGCCACATTCTCATTCAAAACAACTTCTTCAGAACCTGAGAGTTCAATGTCCCCAGATTCTTCAGGGTCTTCCCATACATCCCCATCCCAAGTCATAGGATCCCACCCTTTCCTTTCTGAGTTTCTGCTTTTCTCCTAATAGTTTATCCAGAAATGCCAGAAGAAACCATCCCACATCATCATTCATCTTACTTTTCCACAAATATTCAAAAGTTCTAAATACAGAGTCACTAAATTCCTTGCTGTTCACAAGATATGACTCAGGATCACCAAACACATCTATCTCATGGAGTTCTTTAAATAGTGCACACCATGGATTATTAGTGCCCTCTTTATTACCAGTAAAAGCACTCTCCTTATTACCAGTAAAAGTGCTCTCCTTTTTACCAGTAGAGCCTTTAGTGGCACTGAAGTTGGAAAGCCAACTCCAGAGAGCACCAAAACCACTAGGGAAATCCATCCTTATAATTCTGCTACTCTAGAACCATTCCTGGTACCAAAATCTGTATTAGTCAGGGTTCTCTAGAGGAACAGAACTGATAGAATGAATTGTATTAAATGATAATTTATTGTATTAGCTTACAATAGTCCAGCAATAGCATGTTGTAGGCCCAAGAGCCAAGGAACCTGGTACCTGCTCAGTCCCAATCTGGCACTGAGGGCCTGGAGGCATCCTGGAGAGACTCTGGTCTTTAGTCCACGCTGGTCTTCAGTCCATGCTGGAAAGCAGTAAGCAGCAAGCACCAAGCAGCAAGCAGAGAACAGTGAGAAGCACTGGCAGCCAGCTGGGAGGAGGGGGCTGGTTTATCTAAAGAAGCTCTGGGAAGGAAAGTATTCCCTCCTCCCACCTGGATGCTGGTGCTGCTTGCTGTTCCCTGCTTGGTGCTTGGTGCTTTCCAGTGTGGACTGAAGACCAGAGTGGGCTGTAGAGCAGCATCTCTCCAGGATACCTCCAGGCCTTCAGTGCTGAATTGGGACTGCTGAGGCATCCAGCCTCATGGACTGAGCAGCTACCAGGTTCCTGGACTCTCGGGCCTGCAACCTGCTATTGCTGAACTATTGTAAGCTAATCCAATAAATTCCCCTTCAATACAATTCATTCTATCAGTTCTGTTCCAGTAGAGAACCCTGACTAATACAGTCTATTTTCTTTTTTCCTTTAAGAGCAAGATTTTATTTTTCTAAGATTTAAAATTATAGTATTTTTTTAATTTACATTTTGGAAACATTTACTTTTGACATTGTGGTAGTTTGAATATATGGCCCCCAATATATTCAATGTTTTATTACTTTATAGTTTGCATCTACAATCACCTTCCTAGAGGCAATGTCACTGGGGGCTGGTCTTAAGGTGTTAATGGTGGGTTTGAGATTCCATTGTAAAGATATGCAAAGTGTGCCCAGTAGGAGTTCCTGAAGTGTGCTGTGACTTTTTGGCAGTAGTTTTGCTCTGTGTGCTGTGTGGCTGGTGGCTTTTGCTCTCTTGACTGGTCCTGTGGAGAGCAGGCTGCTTCTTCTGCCATTATGGAACTTCCCCTGGATCTGTAAGCTTCAATAAATAATATCCCTTCCTCCATAACTGTGACTGGTCTGGAAGTTCATCTCAGCAAAACTGAAGCTGTCTGCTACAGATATTACCCATTACTTTGTTCTCTAGGAACTTTTAAAGGAAATATTCCTCTGCCTTATTTTTCATCCTTAAATTTGCTAAATAAACACAGTTAATAATTTCATTTTGTTTAATGTCAAACTGGTTATCCAAAAAGTTAAAATTATTTCATTAGCTATGGTCCCCATTTCATGTACAGTGGCAATTGTACTGTATATGTAAATATGGTAATGACTTTAGAATAAAATACATATGTTTACAAAGAAGTAGCAACTTTGTTGTTGTTACAGACTCCTAGAGGGATTAAATGGAATGACATTAAATGATTGTGGAGTTGGTATAAGAAATAGTACATTTAGGAATGAAAAGTGTCTTTGTATCCTAAAAGAAATAGCTGGACGGAAGGTGGGAATTTGTATTCCCAAGTATTAACCTCCTGTGGTAGTTTTGATCAGGTGACTACTGAACCACATTGGAGTCCTCATTTGGTTAAGTCACTGAACTACTCTACAGTAGTAACTCTGAACAGCCTGACCCAGGACTTCCAAGTCATCAGGAAGATAATTAAGACAGGTCCTTGAAAAGACTGTCAGCTTGGGATCCCAAATCCTATCATCTCCCCTTGCCAAAGGGACACTACTGTTTGCCTTTCAGAGTTCTGGGGATAATTAAGTATAAACTGCATATAAGGCATTTTTAGAATTTTCTATAAATTCTTTTTAAAGCACAGTTGGGTGAATGGTAAAACTGTATGATGATGTGACTATTATTTTAACAAAGATCTAATGTCATTTGTGCTTTTCATCTGAAGGAATCCTTGACACTGCTCAGTCACATCATGGGCACATTTCTATCATTTAGCACTGCAATTACTTTTATTACACCAACAGTTTGGTTCCACAGACATTCACCAAGTACCTGTTCTGCAGAGACTACAGACTAGCTGGGAAAGGGCACAAGCACAAGAGAAAAGTGCCTCCCTTCAGCTCATGGGCCTGGCCCACAACCCTCAAAACTCCATGACCTCACCCAAGCAACTCTGATGAGCAAACACCCTATGGCCAGCCCTGTTCTCTAAGTTTAAGGTGTATGTTTCCTCCAAGTACCTTGGAATTTTCCTGCAGTCATCCATTTAACTTGCCATGCTTTTATGTGAAATCTAATGTAAGATCAGGAAGAACTTGAGAACTCTTAGCCCTCGGATGGTCCAAAGAAAAAATGGTTACATTTTATTTTAAATGAAGGAGTTTAACAAAGTGTTTTAAAATAGAAATGATGTGGAAGCTCAGCAGGTCATGGAAATGCCTTCAGAGGAATTCACCTAAGACTCCCTTCAGGAATAGAGATCAAAGATCAGCCACTGCAGGGTAAAGGGCATAGTGTTTTTCATCTTCGCCTGTACACTGTGATAAATAAACAAGGATGTTGTATGCATGTATTTCTTCTCTGGCATAAGCCAAAATAAACCCTTCCTTCTTTAATTTGCTTTGTCACAGCAGTAAGAAAAATAAGTAGCACAATATCTCTCCAGCACCCTATCAGCCAGAGTTATCTAAATGAAATGTTTCATCAATAAAGGTCATGATTTTTTAAGAAGTAAATACAATATGCATTATGTTCTAAATTTGTTAATTGGAATATACCTGTGTACAATCTTTCTATTTTTTTTCTAGGAATATGCTACCTTCAAATACAACATCTTGGACACAATTTTCAAATAACACTTTTGGCATCTACTTCCTTTATCCTAATTTTGGTTAAGTTTTTCTCTAGATAATATTAGAGTCACAGAGCATCTCAGGTATTATTTTATGCAAAATGATCAAGTAAAATGTTAGTGTTTTGTTAAAATGTTAACTCAGAAGGAACACATAGATATGTCTGGTTTTGTCCTAATTATATCTGTCATCTTTTTCCCAATGGACATATCTTAAGAGATTTATGTCAACCAGGTGCAAGTCTATACAAGGGGATGCATTGTCTTCCATATGAGAAATATGCAGACCTTGGAAACATTTAATGTGGATACAAAAAGAGTAATTAGGGCTGGAGAGATGGTTTAGTGGTTAAGGCACTTGCCTGTGAAGCCTAAGAACCCATCTTCCACTGTCCAGATCCCACGTTAGCCAGATGCACAAAAGGTGAGGCAAGGCACAAGGTCACACATGTCCACTAGGTGGCGGAAGTGTCTGGAGTTCAATTACAGTAGCTGAGGCCCTGGCGCACCAATTCTCTCTCTCTCTTTCATGATGCTCTATCTCTTAAAAAAAAAAAAAAGTCTTGCCTTTAAATATTTGAAGGAATGGCATGGCATTTATAAGAATAATTACATATGGGCCAGGATAGATATAGACTGACCTAATATAAAGATATAAACAGGTTGCAGATGTTTTTGGCTCAATAGAAGGAGGCAACTTTCTTGTAGATAAACTGTCCAAGCATGACTGTGTGAAGAATTCATAGTGTCCACGTGTTTGCTTCAGCAGCATACATACTAACATTGGAATAATACAAAGATTAGCATGGCCCTTGTACAATAATTAAAGAAATTCTGTTAGTCATACTGGATGCATGCTCAGCAGGGGCAGACTTAGTGGAAACTCAGAGAATGAGGTGATACCATTTTATCCTACAAATTTTGAGAATTCTATTACAAAATTTCATATTACAATAAGAACATAGATTCATTGTGGAACATAGAATCTATGTGGAAATTTTCTGTCTCAACTCACAAGATTATAATTTCAAAAGTATAGTGTAGCACATCGTATATGGAATTATTTCAGTAGATATACTTTAAGAGCTCTTTAGGACTACTCTGTAGTTTTGTAAGTAACTTAAAGAATAGAACTCTTGCTATGTGATGAAGTAGATACACCTATAATCCCAGTACTTGGGATACTGAGACAGAGTTGTGCTCCAGAGTTGAAGGCCAGCCTTGGCAACATGGTGTGACTCTGTAAAAACAAAACAAAATAAAATGAAAAATAGCAAGACAGGGATAGAAAAAGAGAGAGAGAGGGATGGATAGAGAATAAAATCTAAGTGAATAGGCTCATTTTTAAAAGTAGAAATGAACTACAAATAAATGTCTTCTAATTTATTTTTTAAAAATAAATGTCATGGTAAAAAAATCTGTGACAAATCCAGACTATATTGTCAGAGCAGTGGCACATACAGACACTAAAATTCTAATGTTTCTTTATATGAAATTCTGTTACTGTCCTTATAGTGTTAGTATATTCACCATGAGGAAATTTTGAAGCCACTTTATATTAAGCATATATAAATGGATAGCCTCTTTATATTAAATAGCTTGTTCTGCTCCAATAACATTCTGGTCTCATGGTGACCCTGGAGTAAGAAGTGATGCAATAGTTATTTTTATTTTTTTATTTTTTAATTTTTTTAAATTTTTTAATTTTTTATCGACACCTTCTATACTTACATACAAAAGACATAAGATATTTTTACAAATGACAAAACTGAGCCTTTTAGAATTTAAGTAACATTCCCAAGAAGATGTTTTATATTTCCAAGCTTTGTTTAAAGTTAGATGTGGATGTTTAACACAGAGCTCAAGTATCTGGGAATTTGGATGCTTATGTTGGATGCTAGGAATAGGGTTTGTACCCTGCTTTCAACCATGCAGTTCTGATACTGTGGTCCTTGCTGATTGAACAAGAACATCCCTGATCCAGGTGATGATACCTACAGGCCATTCAGTTTTTGTCCAGTTGAAGTGCCCTTGCTGTGGTGATATCTGGAAATTTGGATGGGATGCTCTTTTTAAGCAAGTATGAGGTTAGACATGTCATGGAGAGGCCAGTGGAAAACACTAGAGCGATATATGCACGAGAGAGAGAGACAGACAGACAAAGAGAGAGAGAGTGTCAAGGCCATAAAGTGGAAAAGTCACTCTCCCTACTCATGCCCTCATGTAATTTATATTGAAATACTACCCATTAATAAATATATTGCTTTCCTTTTTACAGTACCAAATTACCACAAATGGTTGTATACAGTACAATGCTGTTCTTAAATTTGGAGATCAGAGTTTGAAATGAGTCTTAGTGGGCTAAAATTAATGTGTCAGCAGGACTGGGTCCCTTGTGGAGATTCTGGGGGTATCCTGTTTGTATTGTGGTCAGTCTCTAAAGGCTGTCTGAGTTGCTTAGTCAATTGCCTCCTACCATCTTCAAAGCTAGCAAGGTCATTGATGGTTTTATCATAATGTCATTGCTTGACATCTGCTCCCTCCATATAATGACACTTGTGACTATATTAGGTCTACTCAGATCATCTAATAGACTCTGTGATGGGCAAGTTCTGTTGTCAACTTGCTCAGATTAGGAATCCTCAGACATTACTGTTGGACAGGTTTTTGAGGTTGCTTCCAGGAAGGTTTGAGCCCTTCCCCCAGAGTAGGAGGCTCTCCTGGTGATGGGCTTTATGTAAGGAAGCCCTGAAAGGAAGGAGCCCCTTCCTCCTGCCTGGCTGCTCATGCTGCTGCTAGTGAGAGCCTTCACTTACACATGCATCTATCCTGTTTGGCAATCCTGCATTGCCATTGGAACCAGGTTTCTTCAGCCTTCCAACATGGACTGAAGGCCAGCGGCTCATCATGCCTGCAGTGCTGGATTGGAACTCTGAGGCATCCAGCCACACGGACTGAGCAGCCATTTTATTCCTGGACTCTCAAATCTGCAGACTGTATTGTTGCACTGCCATAAGCTAATCCAATAAATCCACCCCCATTTTTTTAGTAGCAGAAACAGAGGTAGTTTATTAAGAAAAAAATATACTTCCAAGGAGGGAGAAGTAGGCCAGAACCGCAAGGAAGTTCAGTGGCCTGGTGTGTGGAGGGTTGTGGCCCACTAAGGGTCATTTGCATAGTGCAGGCCTTCTATATGCAAATGACATACTGAGGGCTTTTCCCACACATGCCCTATTACAGTAGTCTTGACTTTGGTCTGGGACGTTTTAGTCTTCTGTTTGGTAACTGGCTTTTTTCATATTAGTGACACAGCCTTTGTTGGTTCTGTTTCTCCAGAGCACCCTGCCTAATACATCATCTATTTATTCAATGTGAGAGTCACCTACAACCTATGGTAAGGTCTGATGTGACAGCTAACTTATTTACCAAACACAAATGGACCAAGATATTTTAAGTAAGAAGTCTTGATGCAGAAAAGTACAATGAAAACAATCCTCTCATATGTGACTAATAATTGAGAGTATTAATGATGATTTCTCTGCTACTATGTACCAAGGAGGGTTACATGCCTGACTTTAATCAGACCCAAGTTAAAAATAAGCTGTCATAGGTTCTTTTTCCTAAGTAACTAATATATTAGTGGATTGTTTTTTACTGAGACAGTTTTCTTTCTGGGTGTATGTGTGTGTGTGTGTGTGTAAGAGAGAGAGAAGAGTATGTGCATGTTTATGCTAGCTTGGGCAAGCATGTACCATGGCGTGCATATGAAGATAAGAGGACAATTTTCAGGAACTGGTCCTAACTTTCCACCTCAATTTGAGGCAGGGTCTGTCTCCTTCTCTCTGCTGGTCTTTATTGAATACTCTGAAAGCTTCAAGCTTCTGAAAAAAAATTCCTATCTCTATTTCCCATCTTGCCTTTAGCATCCTGGGATTACAAAAGCCCAGTTTTTATATGGGGTTATGGGCTGGAACTCTATTACTAAGGCATTAGCTTTATGCACTGATAGTCATCTTCCTTGCTTTTTATTATTATTTTTATTTATTTTTGGAGAGAGACACAGAGAGAGACAGACAGAGAGGGAGAGGGAGACAGAGAGAGAATGGGCATGCCAGCAGTCTCTCAGCTGCTGTAAACGAACTCCAGATGTGTGTGCCCCCTTGTGGGCAAGTGCAGCATTGCGCCCTTGCGTCACTTTGCATCTGGCTAAACGTGGGACCTGGAGATTGGAACTGCTGGAGATTGGAACCAGCGTTCTTAGGCTTAGCAGGCAGGTGCCTTAACCACTAAGCCATCTCTCCAGCCTGCTTTTGTTTTTTTTTAAAAAAAAACTCATTCCCATGTAGCTTAGTTGACCTCAAGTTCATTTTTATAGCCAAGGATAACCTTCAAATTCTAATCCTTATGCCTCCACCCATAAAGTGTTATTATCACAGCTGTGTATCACAACACCTGGTATATACTAGTGCTTTTAATATTAAACAAAAATATAATATGAGCCGGGCGTGGTGGCGCACGCCTTTAATCCCAGCACTCGGGAGGCAGAGGTAGGAGGATCACCAAGAGTTCGAGGCCACCCTGAGACTACATAGTTAATTCCAGGTCAGCCTGGACCAGAGTGAGACCCTACCTCAAAAAACCAAAAAAAAAAAAAAAATATATATATATATATATATATATATATATATATATATATGATGAATATTTCATTGAATGCCCAGGGTTACACAATTGTTTAGCAGTGTTGTTCTGAGAGTTCAAGTTGACTGTAGAAGTTATCTCCTGAAAATTTTCCAAGTGAGGCACAACTTTTCTTAAACCATATTCCTGTAAATCATTCTTTTTCTTTATTAGCATGTATCAAGCAATGGGGTTCTCTCCTTAAAATCATGAATTACTCTACTATTTTAAGTAATGTTGGAATGATTTGTGCACAAACTCAGTTACACATATTAATGTATTTCTGCTTCACTGCTAAAGCCATGTGTGTGTGTGTGTATGAAATAGTAGACAAGAGAACAAACTTAGTTTCAGAAGATGAAAAAGAAATAGAAAAGCAGCAGTTGTCTGAGTGGACAACGAAACATAAGCATCTGTAGAGAAGCACCTGTACTCTTGAAGAACCTGTAGATCTTCAGAAAGTCCCAGAATTTGATGATCACAAGTACTTGGGAAAGACATGAGATTATTTCAGAGAACAGGGTTGACTGGATGTTGTTCACAAGCAGCAAGCTTTCCTGGTCTACCACCCCACTTGCTGGGCTTTTGGACTGGGTGACACCAGCCTTGATGGAAAAATCTACCATTGACTCCCCACAAAATTTTAGTCAATCTTTTCATAGAGAATTTCAAGTAAGTGAGTGTTATCTACAGTTATGAGCATATTGCAATTATGACATTTGAGGAAGTCCTCTAACATAATAAATTATGAGCCCAAAACCAGTAGGAAAGAACTGAACAGCAAAACATATGCAACATGGAAAGTACAGGGAAACATTAAAAAATACTGTCAATTCCAAAGATTAAATAATGTGTCTGCAAAACAGGGCAATGAGGCAAGACTATAGAGTCCATGAAAATTACCAAAGAATCCAAACATGAATGTACTTCAAAGAAGGACATGGATCTCTGAGTTGAAAGTGTTCACCAACATCTACCACAATGAACAAGGAATAAACAAAATATTTCTAGAGATATCATAGAATTTCAGAATATCAGATCAAAGAATGATTCTGGTAGCTTTTCAAGGTAAGGAAATAATTCAACAATTGTAAACAAAATTACAACAGAATCACTAGAATGTTTAAAGGATGTGGAGGAAAACCCACAATGCTATGAGAAAAAAAATATTTTGAGGTAGTGTCTCACTCAAACCCATGCTGTAACTCACTCTGTAGCCTAAACTGACTTCAAACTCGTAGTGCTCCTCTACTTCATCCTCCAGAGTGCTGGGATTAAAGGCATGAGTCACCATGACCAGCAGAGAAAAAATATTTTTAATATAGAATTGTATACCTAGTCTAACAGATAGACACTTATATGACAGTTGTAGCAGACAACTTCAGGTTCTCTGAGATAAACTTCCAGACCAGGCACAGTTATGGAGGAAGGGATATTTATTGGAGCTCACAGGTTCAGGGGAAGTTCCATAATGGCAGAAGAAGCTGGCCTGCTCTTCACAGAACCAGCAAGAGAGAGAAAACGAAAAGCCAAAAGCCACACACACACCTCTGGAACTCGGAACTCCAGCTAGGCACACTTTGCATCTCTTTAGATTGAATCTTAAACCCACCACCACACCTTAGGGCTGGACCCTAACATCCGCCCAGTGACTCTGTCTTCAGCCAGGTGGCTGCAGATGCAAGCTATAAACTAATAAAACACTGAATATATTGGGGGCATCTTTTCAGACTACCACATTCCACCCCTGGTCCCCAATAGATTTATAACTATCACACATTGTAACTTGTATTCAGTCCAGTTTCCAAAGTCTTGACCAACTTAAGTAGTGAGTCCTGTAAAATCAAACAAGTTAAATACTTTCAACATGTAAAGGCACAGAGTAAACATTTTAACTGGTATAAGGCATAGCAAGAAGAGACTAGAACAATGCAAATTCAGCCACCATCAGCAATCATCAAATTTTTGCAGTTCAAGTTCAATATAACCAGAGACTGTCATTCTCTAGGTTTTCCAATTCTGCTCCTCCAGCTGGGCAGAGTAGCCAGGGAAAACTTCCATCCCAGGCCAACACTGCACTCCATGGTAGCCCTTGCACAGTCCTGGTATATCTAAAACATCTTTAGGTCTCCATGCACACCATGATCCATCTTCCAAAGGCTCTTCCAGCCTATAAGGGCCTCACGTCCTACCTCATGCCACATCTCAGCAGCAGCTCCTGGAACCGTGTGCAATTCATGACCATTCCATGCATTTTTCATGCTCCCAAATCTAATACCAGGTGTGCAGGACACAGTCATATTCTTAATCCAGGGACGAAATAAATCATAGCCTTGAAAAGCAGATTCCTTCTCCAGTCAACTCTTTCCAAAAGAGTCTTTCCTCAGGCATCCTCTCCATTCTTTTAATGTAAAGCAGTCAGACCACCTTCCTTCTACCTTCCTTAAGATTGCTAATGTGTTTGACAATAGCAGCTCCAGTAACCTAAAACCAGTCTCAGTGCCTCTAATTTTAACTTGCTTGAGGTTTTCCAACTTAAAATCTTAAATCTCTCAGTCCAATATCTTTAGCCAAGCACATCAGTCTATTACAAATTTAACCTTGATCAAACTCTCTGGGCCCGGGTAGCAGAGCACAGCCATCCCTTAAGCCAGTAACCCAGTTCCACCAAGTCCTCTGCAGTCTTTCCTTCCCTTTAGAAAGCTCATAAGCCAAGCCTTGAAGTTCAACACTTAGCATTCTCAAACTCTCATCAAAGTAGTCCATAAAACTTGGCTTACAACTCCAGAAGGCATCTTCAGTTGCAAGCACCAAGTCCATGCTTGTTCCTCCAAAACAAAGGTTCCAAAAGACCAACATCCACATGGTCAGGTTCATCTCACCCCACACTCCTCGGTACCACTTTATTGTAGCAGACAGCTTCAGGTTCGCTGAGATGAACTTACAGACCAGGCACAGTTATGGAGGAAGGGCTATTTATTGGAGCTTACAGGTTCAGGGGAAGTTCCCTGATGGCAGAAGAAACTGGCCTGCTCTTCACAGAACCAGCAAGAGAGAGAAAAACAAAAGCCAAAAGCCACACACACACCTCCAGAACTCCAGCTAGGCACACTTTGCATTTCTTTAGATTGAAATCCCAAACCCACCACCAAACCTTAGGGCTGGACCCTAAGATCCACCCAGTGACTCTGCCTCCAGCCAGGTGGCTGCAGATGCAAGCTATAAACTAATAAAACACTGAATATATTGGGGGCCATCTACTCAAACTACCATAGCAGTCCTGACTCCTGGTGTCCTGTTTTTGTGTGATTTCTCTTCCATCAGGATTGGTAGAATATATTTTGTTTCTAAACAATCAAATGCAATGAAGGTGACAGCAAGACAGGATTATACAGAGTTGCCTTTCTGTACCACATGGACTCATCAAAAGCATAGCTTTGGGGTCTCTTTTTGTATGGCTTTTAGAAACCAAGAAGCCATGTTTAGAAACCCCATAGGACAAGAAACTTCTTAGAGTTGAGAGCACTTCCTACTTATTAACAGAAAGAAAAGGAATCCCAAAGTGTTATGTCTGTAAAGGAGCTGGATTCTTCAAATATTACAGTAAGTGTTTAGTAACAGATGACACTGAAACCCAAGTTGACACTTTGCTTACAGCTTTGGTCCCAGACTCATGGCCCATAGAATCTATGTGTTAATTTAAGCTGCTAATTTTTTGGTAAGATTGTTACACAGCAATAGATAAATAATACACCCACCAAAATCATCTAATTGTAAGAGTAGAATAAAGATATGTTTGGACCTAGTGGATCTAAAACAATCTTGGCTGAAACTCTGCTCCTCAGAGTTGTATACCTGCCAGAAATGTATGGTTTTTAAGAGAATCTAAGGCATGAATGATAGTAAGTGACAAAAATAGACACAATGTATTGTATTGGCATGTAATAATTATGATGGGTGCACTTCATTGTGAACAGTACTAGGCATCTGAAGTGAAAAGAGAATTACAAAAATCTATTACCTCGTAGCATCACTGTTCAGTGTACTGTATTAGGCAGGAAGTTCACAGATCAATAGATGAGTGAGAGAATCACTGAAATAGAACTATAAGAAACTCAGAGCAGCCTGGAACAGACTGCATTTGCAGGTGGAATATGCACATACAGCTAATACTACAATGGTCAATGGTACTTTCAACTGCAAATAGATGATGCTTTATTTATTGTTATTGTTTTCTTTGTCACAGGCTAATTTTAGTAGTGAAAATTTTATATTCAAAATGAATGAGTGAATGAATTCAATTTCAAAGTAAGATATTCAAGTTTTCTCAAGTGCAGAATGAGTTGCAGTAAGTCAAAATCTTAACCAGATTTCATCTCATAGTTCTGAAAGTTGTTCAAAATGCTTACATTCACTTAGACAAATTAAATGCCAGTAAACTTACTTTTTAGTTGCAGACACATTCAGTTCTGAAGAAATTTGAGATAATAAAATATATGCTTTGTATTTTCTCTTTAGTTGGGTATCATGTCATTTTAATCATCAGTACACTGTCCCAACTGTGACCTCTTCTCATGAACACGACGGTAAAAGCAGGGTAAAGGCTGGTAATATACTGTTGTTTCTGACACTCTGTGCATTATTGAATTTAAAAGAGATAATGTTTTCCTAAATGTAATGGAGTGTTAGGCAGAATTTACCCTACCCTGACCATCACATTAATTGAAATGGAAACACTGCATTGTACATTAGGAAAGTAGATAAGTCTCTGAAGTAATTCTATCCCCTCTCTAGTTAATTCTTTTTTATTTTCCTCTTAAGTTAGATCTCTAATCTCTACCTCATTGCCTGGCAATAATGAATTTTTGCAATATAAAAAGCAGATGAGAAGTGAAGAACTAAGTTGTAAGTGAGTGTAAAAACAAGTAGGTAACTAAGGAGAAGGAGAGCTTGCAAGCTCATTCCAATACATATTCTGAGCAAGAAAGGAAATCTGGCTTTAGTGGGGCCCATTGTTACTATGCTGTAGACATTCACTGGGCTTGTGGGGAGGGCAGTGGTGTTGGTATCTTCCCTAGTGATACTGAGGTGCTGTTTAAGTTTTGTCAATGTATCTGACTTCATCCATATTTATAAAATGTGAAAAATTATAGATTAATCATTTAAATCTTTCAGTACAGAAAATGTTGTAGAAAGCTATTGTAGTGTAACAGATTGCTAGCAATTGTTATATTCTCTCATGAAGAGAAGGAGGCTCTAGGGATTCAGTAAATCAGCTCTGGGAGATCTAAAACTTAAAGGCTACATAACTACCGCCAAGGTCATGCAAATTAGAAAGGGAAACATTCCTCCCTAGTTAGGGCAAGAAGGAAGTTGCAGAGACTCAGGAAGTTAACAAGTCTGGAAAAGGGTTGCAAGATTGCACCCGAAGACTATATAAAGGGGAAACAATTGCTTGGGGAGGAGACTCAATTGAGCTGCAAGCAAGTGGGGCAGTGTGCTGGAGACTCCTGACTGTCAAACCAGCCAAACTGCTTGCAGGTCATGTTCCAGAGATGCAGTTTCCATGAGTCCTCCCCTATGTTAGGGTGGGCTTTCTGGTATTGCCGCAGCAGACTTTGAGTCAAATCAGCTATGGAGAGATCATCATCCAGGATATGATGAGACTTCTTATTATGAAGCTGCCTTTGAGTCATCCATTGCTCCTGTAAGCTACCCCTCACCCTGCTCTGTAAGAAACCCCAATAAACTCATTGGTTTACCAACACTGAAGTGCCAAGACCCCTGACTAGGGGCCAAGACCCCTGGTCACCCAGGAGTCACCCAGCGAACCACCACAGAAGCTGAGACTCTCGAATGTAAAAGCAGCAGGTTTCTTTATTGTAGTGCAAGCCTAGGCCTGGACTCTGTCTCCACAGACCGATGCAGTGGGAATGAGAGAGAGAGCCCCGACTGGAGGAAGGTAGGGGGTTATAAAGGGAAAAACCACAAAAATTACATCTTGGTCTGACCTTTAAAATGATAGATTATGGGGACATGTGGGGTGGGGAGTTTCCAAGGGGGCTATCTTTGACAATGCAGCTGCAGCCTGTTTACCCACTTGGCAACAAGCCCGGGCCATTGTGATTGGATGTTTCTTTCCCTGTTCCCGGAATTGGCAGGGTGGGGGTTTTCTCAGAAATCAGGTGGCGTGAATTTTTCTCAAAATGGCTGCGGGGTCACAAGATGGCTGTACTTAAGTCGAGCAAGCAAGCAGGGATTACAGAAGCTAAATGAAGCAAGTTAGTTATTTTGGTCTCTCAAACTAATCATCTTTGGTGTATTGTCTGTGCCCTGTCTAGGGAGGAGATGTCTGTTGGAGTCTCCCCAAGGGAAAGTTTTCCCACAATAACCATAATGATGATTACTTTCACATATAAATTATGTTCTACTATATTCATTTTCAGCTAAAACTCTTGGTGGTTATATTAAAATTACAAAATTTAGATTTTCTTTTTCTTAAATTTTTATTAAATGTTATTTAAAGCACCTTTGAAAGTATCTTAAAATATTTTTTAAATTAACAACCTATTTTGTATGGGTATACCATGTGTTGGTTCCCTCGTCCCTGCCCTCATTCTGCTGGGGACCTGTTGGGTTGCAGGTATTCCCAATGGGATTGTGGGTTGTTTGTTATGAGAGCAGCAGTCAGATATTGGGAGCTGGGTGGTGGTAATACCTCTGGGTATGATGTCCTGACCTGTGGCTCTGACAATCTTTCCATGCCCTCTTTTGCAAAATTCCCTGAGACTTGAACGGCAGATGCTTGACTAATGGTTATTGATTTTACATTGGTACTGTTTCCTTGTTATGCCATATAGCAATGGGAATATTTACTCTGTGCCATTATATATGTTGAATTTATAACTAGTTTTGATTTTATAGGACTCATAGTTAAGAGACAATCTTAAATCTCAGATGAGACTTGGGATTTTGGAACTATCTTAAATTGGTAAAGACTATGGGGACCTTTGAAGGTGGACTGATTTACAATGTGAGATAAGTCTACTAGGAGATAGGGAAGAATGTGGTAGTTTGAATTTATGCCCCGCAAATATTTTATTAAAGCTGTAACTTGGGTTTTAGTTGCCTGGCTGGATGAGGTGTCACTGTGGGTGGATCTGGGGTCTAGTCATAAGGTGTTACTAGGTGTAT
Organism: Orientallactaga sibirica; assembly: GCA_036365145.1. Taxonomy (NCBI): domain Eukaryota; kingdom Metazoa; phylum Chordata; class Mammalia; order Rodentia; family Dipodidae; genus Orientallactaga; species Orientallactaga sibirica. The sequence goes on from JAEOAD010000020.1 coordinate 4,187,666, forward strand.
ATCTGAATTCCAGTTTAAAGGCATGCAGAGTATTTGAGCTCTGGGATTCTTGGTGTGTGCTTGCTTTTGGTGGTGCTGGTAGTGGTTTCTTCTCTGCGAAGATCAGCAAAAGGGGGCTAGCTTCTTCTGCCATTATGAAACTTCCCCTGGTTCTTTAAGTCTGAGATAAATCCCTTCATTCCCTAAACTGTGCCTGGTTTGGAGTTTCATCCCAGCAGCATGGAGCTGATTATGGCAATGACCAATCATCCCAGTCTTGTCAACACTCTAGGGTTAGCACTGAAAACTTGGGAGTTTCAGGAAACCCAGGAGAGAATTCCAGTTTAAAGCACATTCTTGGGCTTCACTTTCATCAGTACAATAATTAAAATAATCACAAATTGTTTGGAATTAAAGATACAAGAGTTTGTCCTTCTAGAAGATCTCCATTTCCATTATAGTCACATATGTTTAACACACGATGGGCAGAAAGAACAGGTTATAAGAGCTTTTAGGTCCAAACTTAAAATCCATTAGCTTCCACCTTGAAGTCCTCTCCTGGATAAACAAGTCCTTATTTGGCTTGGGCGTGATTCAGAGATAAAATGAAGATGTGGATATTGCATTGGTGGTTTGATTCAGGGTTGGCTGTTCAAAAACTTAGGTGTTTTGAATGCTGGGTCGGGAGCAGTGATGGAAAGTTGGGAATTAACATCTCCTGGAGTGTTGGTCAGTGGTTGAGCTTCCAGAGCCTGAGTAGAGTTTCGTGACCTGTCCTTGGAGTGACTCAGCACCTAGGCTGAAACTGCCTCTGCCCAGCTACTGCTGACGTGGTGAAATACTATTGGCCCTTACTGCCTCTGCCCAGCTGCTGCTGACGTGGTGAAATAATATTGGCCCTTATACCTTTCTCTCATCCTCTCTTCCCGCCCCCTTTCTCAAAATATATAAATACCTCCCTATGACAATAAAGGAGTGAGTTCCACCTTAGACGTTTCTCCTGGCTCAATGTGGTTTTCTTTTCCCTGGTGGCTTGGGAAGGTTTTTTGAGCCATCGACACCCACCTTCCTGCTCAGCCTCGAGAGAAGCGGCTGGCCCGGTTCTCTCTCTCTCCCACTCTACCTGCTGGTGGTGAAGGAAAAAAAAACCGGCCACAGGTGCCCAACGTGGGGCCCAACAACTGGTGCCCCGTGTGAGGAAAACAGAACTACCTGGGGAACTAGCATGTGAGGAGTCAGAACGGACTATGGACTGGACCCCGACGTGACGAAGGAAAAATTCAAAATTAAGCTCACGGGCTAATCGGACTGCTGACGGGTGTATCCTCATAAGTTATGAGGTAATCTTCATATTTAATATTCTAACCTTTGTTTCTGTAATCTGTGCTTACTTCAACATCTCTTGTTCCTTTCTCTTTCCTCTCACTTCCGGTTTTCCAACAGACCGCTTCTGTGGCACTGCCATTTCTAACCGGGTACGTTCATGGCGGACGTACCACGTGGGCAGACCTAGAGGAGACTCATCACGTGGGCAGACGTAGAAAAGAAACTCACCACGCGGGTAGAGACTCACCACGTGGACAAACCTAAAAAACAAAATCTCACCACGTGGGCAAACCTAGAGGAGGCTCACCACGTGGGCAAACCTGGAGAACTCTCAAAGTGTCCTGCCCCCTCATTGGAGTGGAGGCGCCATCTTAGAAAAATTCTACAACATGCTTAGCTATTTTTTTGGACCTTGTGTTTGTGTTGTACTCTTATGTATTACTGTTACCCTGATTTTATGGATACTCTTCCCTCAACTTTATAACATGGGACAATCCTTATCTAAGCCAAATCCTGCCTTAGGGTCACTACAGATTCTGCTCAAAAGTAAAGGCCTTAATCTATCTGATAACCAGGCCCTCCAGACATGGGGCTGTTTACTCAATATCGCTCCCTGGTTGCCCGAGAGTAATCTTTTTGACTGGGACACCTGGGACAAAATTGAAAATCTGATAAAAAAGGCTCAGATAGAAAAAGGGGAGATCCACCCTTTGGAGGCCCTCCCAACTGTGTTGGCCTTAAAGGGCTGTTTTCCACCTCAACCTCCAAGGTCGAAAGGCGATACTCTGACCCAGGAAGGGACAGAGAGCAATCTCAGCCCCTCATGCCAGCCTGAGTCATCAGGCTCACCCCTAAATACTTTTGAGAATGCTCCTTGGCCCTCTAAAGGCCCATCACCCCCAGACCCCCCTACTAATCCTTTTCTGAGCGCCTCTGCCCCTCCACCCTACCATGGGGATGATGCCCCCCGGGGAAAAATAATTGACCTCTTCCCTGTTAACGTTAATCCCGGTGGTAACCACCCTGCAGCCTGGTATCCTTGGGAAGCTCACAATTTAAAAGATCTTAAAAAGGCTGTCTCAGAGGACGGGCATAACTCCCCCTGGGCATAGACCACCCTTCAGTGTTTGGTTCATTATCATTGTACCACCCAAGATTGGAAAAACCTTGTTAAAGCTGTTCTCTCTAACTCTCTGTACATAAAATGGTGTGCTTTCTTTCAGGATGAGTGTCACCTTCAAGCTGAGTGGAACCAAGCTGCTCAGCCCCCAGTACCAATCACCTTTGGAATGCTCTCAGGCACTGTTGACCAGTTCTCTACCGGTCTTCAGCAGGCTGCCATTCCTGATCCATACCGAGATCAAGTACGGGCTTTGGGAATGGCTGCATGGAAAAAGTTAGAGGAGGGCCCCTCTGAACCCCCCATTACAGGAGTCACCCAAAAGATCGGTGAGGATTTGGCCACTTTCATAGAGAGGGTCAAAAAAAGCCTACAAAGAAAGTTCCCCTTGGCCCCCTGCGAGACCAATTTACAAAAATGCTGGTCTGGGAAGGCATGACAGGTGATCATAAGCTGGCCTGCGCTGGACTCAAGGACCGCTCTATGAGTAGATGGGTTGTAGCCACCCAAGATGTAGGGTCCCCTTCTCATCAGATTAAAGTTATGACATCAGCCCTACAGGCTTCTCGCCATGAGGACATGGCTGCACTAGAATGTGCCCTCCAACAGGTCTCAGGGGGAAGGGGATGATCTTGCTTTGGGTGCGGCAAAGAGGGTCATTTTAAAAAAGAATGCCCCAATAGGAAAAGTGCCCCAATAACTCCCTTAACCCCTAACTTGCCCCCTCACGCCATGTCCTCGATGCAAAAAGGGATTTCACTGGGCCAGGGATTGCAAATCCAAGTTTAGCCTTCAGGGTGAACCTTTAAACTTCCCCAGGGGCTATCCCCAGTGCCGTTAAATAAGGGGAAGAAGGTAATCAAAACACACTGGACTGTGCCTTTGACACCCAGACTTAGACCAAAAATGAATCTAACAGTCGGTGGAAAAACTTTCAAATTTCTCATCGACACTGGGGCTGACCGTACTGTGATAAGAAAAGAGGAGGTCCCTTCCTCCTGGCAGTTGGTCCCGGGTCCACCCTTACTGGATGTGGGCGGACAATCTACGTCATGGGAAACTGCTAACTGGCAGACCTGGATTGACCCTGACAATAATCGTGGGGAGGTGCGCCCTCTAGTGGTGTCGGGCCTAACAGCCAACCTCCTAGGCCAGGATATACTTGGGGAAGCTGAGGCTTATATTACTACTAATCATAGGGCTTTCTGTGAAGATATACTTGACCAGAAAGAAAAACAGTTTGAGGAAGGAAGGACCTGCCATCCTAACTATGGAAATGATCCTCATTTTGAAAAAATTAAACAAAAACATTCTCAGGTTCACCCCCAATCCTAAGGGCCACTGCTCACCCCCCAGTACCTAAGATTCAATGGATGCCTGGGGACCCCATATGGGTCAAGCAGTGGCCTATACCTACCCCTAAATTAAAACAACTTCATATACTCATTAAACAACAATTGGCTTCAGGACATGTGCGACCTTCAACAAGTCCTTGGAACTCTCCGGTTTTTGTTATAAAAAAGCCTAATGGCGCTTGGAGAATTTCACATGATTTAAGAAAAATAAATGAGAGAATGACGCCTTTTGGGACCCCCCATGGAGGGCTCCCTTGGATTCCAGCCATTCCCAATACCCATTACTTAACCATTATTGATATTAAAGATTGTTTTTTTCTCTATTCCATTACATCCAGATGATGTAGAAAAATTTGCATTCTCCATACCCTCAACAAACTTTCGTGGACCAGACCTAAGGTTTGAATGGACCGTCTTACCTCAAGGCATGGCTAACAGCCCCCCCCCATTTGTCAATATTACATGTCTCATATATTTTCTTCCTTGATTAATCATCCTAATATTTTATTCTACATTTATATGGATGATATTATTTTAGGTCATTCCAACCCATCTGATCTCCAAGACCTTACTGCTAAATGCCTTGCCATTTTACAGGCCAATGATTTTAAAGTGGCTCCAGAAAAGGTACAGACTGCCCCTCCCTTCAAGATTTTGGGCTCCAGGTTATTCCTTGATACTGTTTCTCCTGTCAAACCCCAACTCCATATTCAAATATTCTATACTTTGCCTCAACTGCAAAAGGTGCTAGGGGAAATTAGTTGGATGAGGCCCTGGATACCCATAACTACTGAGGAACTGTCCCCTTTATTTGACCTCTTAAAGGGTCTTACTCTCTCCTCTCAGATAACCATGCCCCCTCGTCATGAACAAATTCTACATAAGGTACAACGGGCTATTGATGCTGCTATCCTAAAGAGATTCAATCCTAGCTTACCTATCTCCCTCTGTATTTTCTCTGGGGAAACATTATGCACTGCGCTGTTAGCCCAGGAAGGAGAACCCATCCAATGGATTCACCTCTCCCTTGGTGGAGTCCCCAGAGTTTACTCTATAACTAACCAGATTGCATTATCAAGGGCAGGGACACCTCTGTCCGATTGTCACCCCCTTTAAGGTAACAGACGTCACTTGGCTTCAGAGAAATAACAACAGGGTTGCTATAGCCCTCGAGGGGTTTCTGGGTATAATTGATTGTCACTATGGTCCTTATAAATGGATGAGCTCCTTCTCTAGGTTAGAATGGAGACCCCCCAGACTTGGGAGCTTCCCTAGTTGTTTAGGGGAGGCCTAAGAAGGGGAGAAAAGCCTATGCCCATAAAGTCAATCTCCCATGAGGTCACAGGATCAGCACAATTCAAAGAACTATTTGCTGTCGTTTTGGCTTTGGACACTATTCAGGAGCCATTTAACTTATTTTCTGACAGCCTTTATGTTGTTAACCTGTTACCCAACCTAACTGAGGCCCATATTAGACTGGACTCCAATATTATAACCCCATTGATGATTCAAGCCCACTCCCTACTTAAACAAAGAATTAACCCCATTTTTCTTCAACATCTCAGAGGCCATCAAAATTTACCAGGATTCCTCTCTAAAGGAAACGATTTGGCTGGCAAACTGGCCTCTCAGCCTCAATGTAATACAGTCTCAGAAGCTACACACTTCCACTTATTAACTCATATAAATTGGAGGGGCCTTAAACATAAATATCCCCATGTACCAGTCAAGGATCTTAAAAAAAATTGTCCGAACTTGCAAATCCTGTCAGCCTTTCCTCCAGGTACCTCCTCTTCAAACTACAGGAGCCAATCCTTGAGGACTATGCCCTAATCACCTTTGGCAGATTGACGTTACACACTATTCTCCATTTGGAAAACTTAAATATATTTTCCTCTCAGTTGATACTTTCTCCCATGCTTGCTGGGCATCGGCACATGCTGGGGAAAAAACTAAACATGCTATTAGCCATATGCTTCAATGCTTTGCCACCCTTGGATTGCCAGACCCTGCTTCGTAAGCAGGACTTTTATACATTTCCTCCAAACCTGGAAAATCTCACTTTCCACACGCATCCCATATAACCCAGCGGGGCCAGGCCATCGTGGAAAGATATCATCAAACTCTCAAGTCTCAATTACAAAAACAAAAGGGGGAATCCCTACCCCACATGACCAACTAAAAAGGCATTATTAACCCTAAATATTTTAAATTTTTCTAAAGAAGATAGACACTTGTCCCCTTTTCAAAAACATTGGACCTCAGCTGTCACCTACAGCTCCATCTGGGTCAAATGGAGGGACCCATTAACTGGGGCCTGGAAGGGATCAGACCCCCTCCTCACAGCAGGGAGAGGATTTGGATGTGTCTTTCCTCAAGAGGAAAAAAGACCTATTTGGGTACCAGCCAGAGACTTAAAATATTTACCCCAACAAGGGGATGATAATAATCAATTCTCCAGGGAGTGTCACACCCTGAGAACTATGCCTTTGTTTCTTCCCCAGAAACAACTGAAGGTGTGGATGCTACTAGACCTGAATGAAGCCAGAAAAGCTCCAGACAGATTTACAGAAGAGGAGATGGGACTTCCAAGACAACCTGCTGTGGCTTACATGGCTTTTTATCCCACCTTCTCCCTCCCTACCTTCTCCCTCCCCTGAACCCCTCCTTCTTCTTATCCTCTCTCTCGGGCCCTGTGTAATTAATAAGATTACACAATTCATTCACCAACAGCTTGAGGCAATCAAACTTCATCAGGTCACAATTAAACTTCATCAGGTCAAGTAACCACAGGTTCACAACTCAAAGGCAAACGGCTTTTTGGCTTACTGGCTATCCACCTAACATCCCTCCCCACCCTCCATCAAACCAATGACAGGTAAGATCTCAGACAGTCTGAGACAACCTAAGACAGGGCGTGGAGTGATCAACAGGCTAGAGGCATGGTACTCAGTGACGGGTAAGATTCCCAAAGGGGGACAACCTAGGACAGAGGCCATGACTGTCCACCATTCTTACAAAAACAAAAGGGGGAGATTTTGGGCCCTGCCCAGTGTGAGGCCTAGTGGTTCTGGGCCCAGCCAGAGTTTACCTGTACTTGGCTCCTGGTGAGGCCTGGTTGAGCTTCCAGAGACTGAGTAGAGTTTCACGACCTGTCCTTGGAGTGACTCAGCACCTAGGCTGAAACTGCTTCTGCCCAGCTACTGCTGATGTGGTGAAATACTATTGGCCCTTACGTTTCTCCTGGCTCTGCCTGACTGCCCAGCTCAGCCTGGCGGTTCTCTCTCTCTTCTGCTCTACCTGCTGGTGGTGAAATAAAATTGGCACCAGTGTATTGTTTGGGGAACCTAATTTTCTCCCATTACTGTCCATCTGATGTTGGCCAGGAGGTTATATCCACCCTCATGCCTTTGTTTTCCTCATCTTAAGCCAAAATAAACCTTTTTTACAAGCTGCTCTTGGTCAGGTGATTTGAAGCTGCCCCAATGCCAAAATAAACCTTTTTTCCCACAAGCTGCTCTCAAAATAGACACCTGACTGAGTAGCTTTGACCTTTTGGAGCTGATTTTCAAGAGGAATGTGGAAGGGTTTGAAACCTGGGCATGTGAGGTGCCTTGCAGTGCTGTAAGTATAGCTTGATGGACTATTCTGGTAAGAGTTGAAAGACCTGAATGCATTTATAACTATGGATAGTGGGGCCTGGCTTATGAGGGTGAGAAAGAGCTTTGCCTGGACTGGGGTAGAAGTGAGAGGCTTGCTGTTATGCCTGTGTCCTGAAAATTTGCTCTGATCCCCGCAAAGGAGGAATCCCCAAGCCTCAATACTACTGTGAGGTGACGGCCCTCTTGCCATCAGGTATTCATTCTCAGTAACTAGCTAGATAATACCAGTGTTGCTTGGTCTCTGTAACAAGCTTGATCAGGGTTATGAAGAGGATTAGATAAGAAAAATTGTTTAAACTCTGAATGAATGAATGAGTAAATGAATGAATGAGTAAGGGGAAGATGGCCATCTGGTGTCTATATGAAAAGTGTACTTGATATGAATGTGTGTACATGTATGCATGTGGCTCACACCCCCAAGGCTGCAGAATGGTTTTGTCTTTGTCTCTGTTCGGCAGCACTAACACAGTGGGAAATTCATTGTGAGGGAAGTCCTCCACCAAGCCCACTGTCCTAGACTGCATGGTAAAAAACAAACCATACTTAAGAATAGAATATTCAGGAGATTATAGTACTAAGATGACACCTGAAAATGAAAGTCCTCTGTAAATTAGGAAGACCAGCTTTTAATGTTGAATGGCCCCTAGAGGAAACACTGAAAGTAACTCAGATTGTAGACAGTGAAAAATGCAAGATTGTCCTACTCCTAAAAGTTATAAATGGTAAGACCAGGAAGCTGATCGGGGAGCTGCCCTGTAGCCCAGAAAGAAATCCAGACTCTCCCTGAGAAAAATGTTCAAGTAGTGTCAGAACAGAAGATTCAAGTCCAGAGATCACACCCACACAGCTGCCTCCAAACACACTCTCCAGTAATGAGGTACTAGCTGGAAGAACTTAAAAGTGGCAAAACTCAAGGCCACAGAAAAGGGGGGTAAAAGGAGATATTATCTGGACTACTGTGAAATTCCACCACTCTGGGGCCTAACACAGAGGAAGAAATTAAATGATAGAAAAGAAAAACCAAGATAAAATTCTCACTGCAAGGTTTTACAGATGCTTCTGAGTTAAACTAATGTGATGAAAATCACTCAAACCCTCAATCCCACCATATACCTACTAGAAGAGGAGGAAAAACCCCTCCACACTTGCAGAGAAGGGTTATGCTGTCCTGCTGTGTTACCCAGGGGCAAATGGTCAATCAGGAAAAGCTAAATTCTGGGGCCAGACTCAGGCAAATGCCAGAAACCTGGGGAAACTCCTCTGTCTTACTCTCACATGCTGCAGCTGGGACAGCTCTCCAAGGCAAGGACAGAATGGGGACCACACATGAGCAGGCACCTGCAATTGCAATGTCTCACTTTGTACTTCCCAAGCAGGGCTTGACCTACATGACGGCCAGATGACTCTGGAATAGGAGGAGGAACCTGACATACAAGTCTCATTGGATAGGGAGACAAGGTACAAACATCTCTGGGCTTATGCCACCCCCAGGGAAATCCCTGATGGGTCTGCCTTCTTGGCTTCCTTGCCTTGCAGAGCCAGGGGGTGCTACAGGCACAGAGATCTCAGGGTGCTGGTCCCTGATGATGATGGGTGAGTCCCAAATTGCTGCAGGCAGATGTTTTATAAGACATGTGGAGCTGTTTTAAGCTTATTTTATCTATCTGTGCTTCTATGGAACTGCTAACAGACAACAGACCCAAGGTTTTTGTTTAGATTGAGAAGTATTCAATACAGAATTTGTCAGAAAATTTCTAAAAACTTCTAATAATGTTCTAATCTGCTTTCATATTTTTAAAATATGTGTTCAGAAAGCTGATAAAACAAGGTTCCAAAAAATCAACAAATGATAAAATGTGAATGAATAATGTAAGTCATGCCTGGTCTATTCTTTTATAAAAGATTATCTCAAAGAACCTTTTGAGGACAAAAGAAAAAAACACTTAAATCCTCATATTCAAAGGTCTTATTATAAGGACAATAAAAATTTTGCTGGTAATTATAATGAGATAAACTAGATAAAAGGATAAAGTGGGACTTCCAGTCAAGATGGTGTCTGGCTAACCTCACCACACAGGGAAGTAAAGGCAAAACCCTTAAGGTTCAAGGGATGTTTTTTAGGGATTTGCTGACTCTAGTATGCTCCCAGAGGGGGTGGGATGACCCAAATAGGGAATCCACTGATTCCCACGCTCTTGGGCAGCCCACTAGTTCCCCAATACCCTCAAGTAGCCTTTCTAGCCCCAGTCCCAGCTGGAGGTCTCTCCTGCACTAACTGCAGGCCAGAAGACTCAAGCTATCAGGCTAGGACCCTGGTCCCAGGCTTTCCCACCATTGCACAGAGCTCCACAGGTGTGCCATTCCTGCCATAGCCTTTCTGAAATCCCCAAGTGATCACGGTCCCACCGACGGTCAGGTCTGGCCCTAGCCTTCCTAAGCCCCACTGGTCACATCCTGCACTAGCCTTCCTGAGCCCCATGCACCACCATCAATTTGCCATCCAGGTCCCACCCTAGCCAGCCTGAGCCACACACTGGTGATCATGGCCCCCTTCCTACCACTGATCAGTGAACCAGGCCAGCAGGCCAGGGTTCCTGCCTTAGCCTTCCTGAGCACCACAGGGAATTGTGGTTCCAGTTGCCACCCCCTCTCTCACCTCTGATTAGGGACCCAGACACGGTCCCACTTGCCACCCCCCTCCCACCACTGATCAGGGACCCAGGGCAGCAGGACAGGGTTCCTGCCCTAGCCTGCCTGAGCCCTGCTAGAGTGATTGTGATCCCTACTCCTACCTCCAATCAGGGACCCAGGCCAGAAGGCCAGTGTCCCCTGCCCCAGCCTTTCTGAACTCCACAGGCCATTGTCCTCACATCACTAGCCCCCACCCCATGCCAGCAGGCTAGCATTCCACACCCTAGGCTTTAAGAACCATTGTGATGGGCAGACCACAGTGAAAAAGGAATAGCATGAAAAATCAGATGCAAGTAAATCTAGCTAGACTGTCCAGTCCCACAATGGATGTCTCTTATCAAATCATAGAAGAGACAATAGGAACAGAACCCCAAAATGAAGAGATAAGCTATGAAACCCTGGCCAACCAAATAGCAGAACTTGCAGAAACTCAACAAAGAGCCAATGATTGTATGAATGGTCTCCTTCCTAGATTAGACCTAATAGAAAAGAACCAGGAAGGGATCCAAAGACAGTTAAATGATCTGAAGGAGAGTGAAAAAAATAAAAGGTCCTCAATAACCAGCTAGCTAAGATCAATGAAGACATAAAAAAAAAAAATACAAGGATGAACTCCAAGAAGCATTAAGAAAATCAGAAAATGACATGAAAAGGGAACTCAACAGAGGGATGGAAACTATACAAAAAAAAAAAAAAAAAAAAAGTAGAAATTATGAACCAAATTGTACAAGCCCAAAACTCTATAGATGCTCTAAAGAATAGAGTCAGCCAAGTGGAGGACAGAAACTCAGAACTGGATGACAACACAGAAGAAACAGTTCAACAAGTTCAAAAATTTCTGTGAACAGAACATGAGGGAAATGTGGGATACCCTTAAGCATCTGAACATTAGGATCATGGTTATACCAGAGGGGGAAGAAACATAGACCAAAGGAATGGAAAGCTTATGCAACCAAATTATTGAAGAAAACTCACTCTCTCAAAAGAAAGGTCCTTCAAGTTGAAAGAAACTAGCAGAACTCCAACAGACTGGACCAAAGGAGAAATTCTCCAAGACATATTATCATTATCATTAAGACTCTAAACATCAACAACAAAGAGAGAGCCCTAAAAGCAGCTAAGGAGAAACAATACATTACATATAAAGGAAACCCCATCAGAATTACTTCAGAGTTCTCAATGGAAACCCTAAAAGCCAGAAGGGCCTGGAATGGAACACTGCAAACCCTAAGAAATTATGGCTTCCAACCCAAAATACTCTACCCAGCAAAAGTATCCCTGATAATAGATGGTGAAAGAAAAACTTTCCATGATAAAACTCAGCTTTACAACTATATGAACACAAAGCCAAAACTACGGAGAGTACTTCAGGGAATTCTCCACACAGAAGATTCAAATAACCAACCTCAAGTGCTGCCGAGAAGCAGACCATAATAACCAAACTTTGATAAGGTAATAATAATAATAATAATAATAATAATAATAATAGTAAACAACAAAGACCAAGTGTTGCAGACAGCTTCAGGTTCGCTGAGATGAACTTCCAGACCAGGCACAGTTATGAAGGAAGGGATATTATTTATTGAAGCTTACAGATCCAGGGGAAGTTCCATAACGGCAGAAGAAGTGGCCTGCTCTCACAAGGCCAGGCAAGAGAGCAAGAAACCAACCAGCCACCATAGCACACAGAGCAAAACTACAGCCAAAAGGTCACACAGCACACCTCAGGAACTCCTGCTAGGCACATTTGCATATCTTTACAATGGAATCTCAAACCATCACCACACCTTAAGACCGGGGGCCCCCAGTGACCTTGCCTCTAGCAAGGTGATTGCAGATGCAAACTATAACTAAAAAGAAACACTGAATATATTGGGGGACATATATTCAAACTACCACATTCCGCCCCTGGCCCCCAATATATTTAGCTCCTGGCCCCCAATAGATTTATAACTATCACACATTGTAAATTGTACTCAGTCCAATTTCAAAGGTTCTCACAGTCTTGATCAACTTAAGATAGTGAGTCCTGTAAAATCAAACAAGTTAAATACTTTCAACATGTAAAGGCACAGAGTAAACATTTTAACTGTATAAGGAATAGCAAGGAGAAATTAGAACAATGCAAACTCAACCACCATCAGCCGTCATCAAACTTCTGCAGTTCAAGTTCAATATAACCAGAGACTAACAGTCTCCATGTTTACCAATCCGCCCCTCCAGCTGGGCAGAGTCGCCAGGGAAAACTTTCATCCCATGCCAACACTGCACTCCATGATAGCCCTTTTGCACAGTCCTGGTATATCCAAAACATCTTCAGGTCTCCATGCAAACCACAGTCCATCTTCCAAAAGGCTCTTCCAGCCTATTCCTGAGGGTCTTCATGCCCTGCCTCATGCCACATTTCAGCAGCAGCTCCTGGAACCGTATGCAATTCATGACCACTCCATGCATTTTTCATGCTTCCAAAACTAATACCAGGTGTGCAGGACACAGCCATATTCTTAATCCAGGGATGAAATAAATCACAGCCTTGAAAAGCAGGTTCCTTCTCCAGTCAACTCTTTACAAGTGTTTGCATTTCTAACAGTCTTTCCTCAGGCATCCTCTCCATTGTTTTAATGTAAATTTCTCAGGCCACCTTCCTTCCACCTTCCTTAAGATTGCTAATGTGTTGACAATAGCAGCTCCAGTAACCTGAAACCAGTCTTGGTGCCTCTACTTTTAACTTGCTTGAGTTTTTCCAACTTAAAATCTTAAATCTCAGTCCAATATCTTCAGCCAAGCACATCAGTCCATTATAAATTTAACCTTGATCAAACTTTCTGGGCCTGGATAGTAGAACGTAGCCATCCCTTATGCCAGTAGCCCAGTTCCAACAAAGTCCTCTGCCGTCTTTCCTTCCCCTTAGAAAGCTCATAAGCCAAGCCTCGAAGGTCAATACTGTCTGCACTTAGCATTCTCAAACTCTCATCAGAATAGTCCATAAAACTTGGCTTACCACTCCAGAAGGCATCTTCAGTTGCAAGCACCAAGTCCATGCCCATTCCTCCAAAACAAAGGTTCCAAAAGACGAATATCCACACGGTCAGGTTCATCTCACCCCACACTCCTCGGTACCACTTTACTGTTGCAGACAGCTTCAGGTTCGCTGAGATGAACTTCCAGACCAGGCACAGTTATGAAGGAAGGGATATTATTTATTGAAGCTTACAGATCCAGGGGAAGTTCCATAACGGCAGAAGAAGTGGCCTGCTCTCACAAGGCCAGGCAAGAGAGCAAGAAACCAACCAGCCACCATAGCACACAGAGCAAAACTACAGCCAAAAGGTCACACAGCACACCTCAGGAACTCCTGCTAGGCACATTTGCATATCTTTACAATGGAATCTCAAACCATCACCACACCTTAAGACCGGGGGCCCCCAGTGACCTTGCCTCTAGCAAGGTGATTGCAGATGCAAACTATAACTAAAAAGAAACACTGAATATATTGGGGGACATATATTCAAACTACCACACCAAGAACACACCAAACCACATAAACCACCATAATGTGGCAGGTATTAAATCAAACCTTACAGTTATTACCCTGAATATTAATAGCCTTAATTCACCCATCAAGAGAAATAAGCTAACAGGGTGGACTAGACAACTAGACCCCTCGCTCTGCTGTCTTCAAGAAACCCACCTCACCACTAATGACAGACACCTCCTCAGGGTGAAAAGGTGGAAAATGATATTCTGAGCAAATGCAAATAAGAAACAAGCAGGTGTAGCTATACTTGTATCGGATAAAATAGACTTCAAACCAAAAGTAATCAAAAAAGACAAAGAAGGCCACTTCTTATTTATCAAGGGAGCAATATGACAAGAGGACATCACAATCATCAATCTTTATGCACCAAACACAGGTGCACCACAATTCATAAAACAAAACCTACTTGACAATAAAACAGAAATAACACCAATACCATCATATTTGGTGACTTCAATACTCTACTATTGGCAACAGACAGATCACCCAAACAGAAAATTAATAGGGAAGTAAGAGAACTCAACAACACCATACAGAAACTAGACCTAACAGACATATATAGAACATTCTCCCAAATTCTACGGATTACACATTCTTCTCAGCAGCATGTGGAACATTCTCTAAAATAGATCATATACTGGGTCATAAAACTAGCCTCTAAATATTTAGGACAATCGACATAATTTCCTGCATGATGTCAGATCACAATACTGTATTGCTAGAAATTAACACCAAAAGATGCACCAGGAACCCAACCAGCTCCTGGAAACTGAACAACACACTCTTAAACAATAAATGGGTAGTGGAAGAAATAAAAAATGAAATTGCAAAATTTTAGAAATGAATGACAATGAGAACACAATGTACCAAAACTTATGGGACACAATGAAGGTGGTCTTTAGGGGAAAATTCATTGCACTAAATGTCTTCATAACAAAGACAGAGAGATCCCAAATTAATAACCAAACAATCCATCTGAAGGCATTTGAAAAACAAGAAGTATCCAACCAAAAAGCTCCAGACAGAAAGAAATAATTTAGATCAGAGCAGAAATTAATGAGTTTGAAACTAGGAAAACAATTTTAAAAATTGATCAAACAAAGAGCTGGTTCTTTGAAAAAATAAATGAGATTGATAACACCCTGGCCAATTTGATCAAGTGAATAAAAGAGACACTTCAAATTAACAAAATTAGAAATGAAAAAGGAGAGATCACAACAGACATAAGTGAAATTGGGAGAATCATCAGGGCTTACTTCAAAAACCTCTACTCCACATACCAGCTACCAAAGCTAAACTCAGAGAAGATTAATCTCCTGAACAAACCCATCATAGCCATCGAGATTGAAAGGGTAACCAAAAACCTCCCTAAAATGAAGAATCCAGGATGAGATGGCTTCTCAGCAGAATTCTATCAAACCTTCATGGAAGAACTGAAACCAATCTTTCTCAAATTGTGCCACACAGTTACAGAACAGGGAAAGCTCCCCAACTCCTTCTATGAAGCTAGTATCACCCTAATACCAAAGGTATTAGTTATTAGGTATTAGGGTGTAATACCAGAAGGTACTACATGAGCGACTGGGGGAAAATGACCAACATCTGTCTAAGCAACTTGTGATCTAAACTACCCAGCAGCAATCAGCCTGACTTGATGCTCATACAAGTGCAATAGGGGCACAGAGCCATGGTAGGTTATCAACTTGCTCTTCATTTGGCTAATGGATCCACTAAGTGGAACATAACCCTTACCTGCAACTGGGAAACAAGTCAGAACCATATCCAAAAATGATTTCATTCTCCAATATCAAGGTCCTACCAATAGTGGGATACAAGAGGGGCTACACTCATTTAATTCTCTCTAAAACAATAATGGTTATACATGTATCTTGCACTGACCTCACTCTCCATTGGAGAATTTGCTTCTCTTTTCAGTTGGATGTAGAACCTGAGGAGAGAATCAGCCCATCACACCTCACTAGGGCACCAGCTGAAGCCAAAGAATAATTGGGGAAATGAGAAAGAGCTCTCCTTTCTCATGGAACCTGGTATCAGCACAGGGGTGAAGGAGATAGACACAGAGAACACTCAACTCCTACCAAACCAGAGATCCAGAGACACAGAGACTCCTATGACCTCATCACTGAAATAGACCTAAAATGAACCCAACATGGCTTAGGGAAATTTGCAGAAAAGGTGGTGGAAAGATTGTTAGAGCCATAAGTTGGGTCACTATGCACAGACACATTGCCTCACCCACATAACTGATGGCTATCCCCACAATGCAAGAGCCACAATCCCTGAGGGGGGAGGGCAGGGAAAAGGCTAGCGATGGTACCATCACGGCTATATACACATTATATAGATAACTAAAAAAGAAGGATAAACCTAAGAAGAAAATTTAAATGTTGGATATTAAATGATTGGTAAAAAATATTGTCACAGAATGGTTACACAGATTGTAAGATAAAGGTAAAGTACGTAGATGAAGGTATGATTAAAGTTATTTAGAAAGCTTAAAGACAAAGTTGATTAACTAAGTCTTCAAGTGCTTGGTCAGATTATAGACACATGGGTAGGATCCTATTCCCTTCCATTTTCTGGACAAATTAGCTCATTTGGTAACCTCATGGGATCCATAGAGAAACTTTGGTTCCAAGGGACATATGTTCTAAATGTCCTGCCTAGGTTCATCCAATCTGGAGTGGAAATAATGAAAATACAGGTGATTCTCCAGGTATACCAGCCATTACATACAAAACTATAAGGTGTTATGTCGATAAAGAGAAGGGAATGTGGTAGAAAATAAGGTAAACATTGAACTGATTCATTGAGTTACTGTAAGAGTTCATTGCTGAGGAGCTAAAACTTATCTTGGTCAGTAGATGGAAAAATCTCAAAGAAAGAACTGTCCAGAAAAAGCCCAAAGGGATGATAAAAGGAAAGATGGTTTAGGCTAAGACAAAGTAAAATGGATTTCATTCTTAGGGTGGCCTGACTACAGAAACGATTGATATGCAAATTGCCACATCTTCCTTGTTCACTTATCCCTCCCTTTGGCTATGAAAACTATAAAATGGAAATAAAATCTCCACTGGGGTCAAAGCTTCTTTGGAGGGCTACCTCAAGCTTTTTGGCCCCTGGGTAATGAACTCTTCTATTTTCACTCATTCTGGTGTTGGAGTAATCTTTCCAGAGAATTTCTACAACAGTGGCACAAGCCCTCATCATTTAATCATCTCTTAACAGTCTCATTTTCCAGCACTGCTTCTTTGGAGGTTAAATTTCAACACCTGAACTTCAGGGTCTCCATATAAATCACAATAACTGTTAATGCCTTGGTATGTAGTTCTTCAACTTTAGTTGTCTGAAGAGCATCTAGAAGCTTTTCTAAGCTATATTTTCTGACATTACCTTAAAATATTCTAAATCATGGCCTGAATGAAGTATTTGAAACTGAAATTTTAAAAACTCTGAAAGATTGTAGTGTATGTGTCATGAATCAAGGAGCATATTTTCCCACCTTTTAAAATCTATGTGTCTGTTCTTTTGTCTAATGATTTAGGCTGGTGTGTAGGTAGAAGTGGGGAGTCTGTAAGCAATGGTTGGCAAAGAGCCTATGCCTAACCAAAATTACCCCAATCCTGATTAAGCATGGAAGTTTACATTGGAGATTAATTCTTTTATCCTTCAATTTGTCAACTGAGGGATTGCATCAGAATTGCTTTTATTTTGAGGTAGGGTCTTGCTCTAGCCCAGGCTTACCAGGAATTCACTATGTAGTCTCAGGCTGGCTTTAAACTCAGTGATCCTCCAACTACAGGGTCCTGAGTTCTGGGATTAAAGGCATGCACCACCATACCCAGCCAGAATCACTTTTGTAGCTCGTTAAGAATATGCACATATGCATGTATACATATGCACACATGCAGATTTCCACATTGAAACCTTTGCAGTCAGAGTCCTGAAATGGGAAGCTGAAAGAATGTGTTGAATTGGCTGTATAAGTGAGGCTGACACCTAGTTTCTTCCAAAGCTTCTGCTATGGTCCAAGACTCAGGGTCCTTCTTGTTAAAACACAGTGCTCTTAACAGACTAGACTTTGAAAGTGTTACCAGTTATAAGCATCTTAATGAAATTTAATTAGTAAGATCTTTATCTGGAAACAGATTTGGTTGTAAATGAGGAAAAGAACATGAAAATATTGGTGTATGACAAATAAGAGGGCTGATTTAGAAAACAGAGACAGACAATAATAACAAACACACTACTGAACAGTAAGTGGAAGTCCAAGAGACTCATTGCCAATCTGATCATCGTTTTGCATTGCCAAGCTCCTGACACAACAAAGGTCTTTATACCAATGTTAAAAAACAAAACAAACAAACAGAAAAAAACCAATTAGGTGCTATTATTGAGTGAAGTTTAAAATTAATTGGCTCATTTTCTAACAATAGCTGAATAGTCAATGCAGCAGAAGTAACAATCTCATTAGCACTTTTTTGCAAGACAGTAAGTGGTTCATAGTCAGTTATAACTTACATTACAGTTATGCACGTAAGTCTAATGCAAATCCATGCAGTTTTATATGCATGTAAGCCTGTACAGATTTGCCTTATACCTCCAAGGCCATATTTCCACATTTCTTCATTTTCTACTGGGTTGACATAGCTGGTTTTCAGATCTAGGCCTGTACTGTACTGTCATTCCAACAAGGCAGTAAGTTCAAAGGTAAGTTCAAAGAAGAAAGAGGTGATTTCTGCCACAGTGTATTTTTTAATTGAATATACTTTAACTTCTTTCTGCTAGTTTCCAAAGCTTGCTCATTCTTTTGAAGAATAAGGTGAGAAATAGATAATTTTTCTAATGCTGAGGTGGAGGTCATAGGGACTTTTCATCACAGAATAATGTTTGCCTCAGAACTGGCCTAGCATCCTCTTGAAGCTCTCTGTGTGTCAGAGAACAGGAAATAGTTTAGGCAACTACAATTTGTGTTGGAACTGTCTGTATTTAGAAACTTAATCTATTTTTTCATCCTAAGTTTACCAAAGAATGGAGAAGCCAGTTTTTTTTTTTTTTTTTTTTTAAAAAGAGAACATAGAAAACAGTCACACTTAAATATCAAAAGTCAGAGGAGAAGGCTCATTGTTTCATAGAGCATATTCACATTTTAAAAAGAATCGTAATAATGAGACTAGAAAAGGTCAGTTGGAAAGATACTGCAAGATTAAATAAAGCCTTAATCAGCTCTATCCAAACTCTGTTTTTACCTTCCCAGGGTAGGCTACTAAGTGACTTGTGTTAATGAACCTAGTCAACAAAGGCAAGGTCATTTGGGAAAGTCAGAGCATCATTAAGTAGAGTTATATCTGAGTTATTTGAAGAAAATCTAACCACCACCTGAATAAATTTTGGCGATTTATGTATATGTATGAACCTGATGTTTGGGGCTTGTTGTCAAACTCACCATACCTGAGGTGCTTGAGTTTCAGGAGTCCCTTGTTCTGTCTTAGATACCAGGAACGTCCCACGAAGGCTGTGCGCCAGTGGTTCTCATTTTCATGTGCATGTATACCACAAACACTGAGAACCTTCAAGGTAGCTCTAGATAGATAATTCAATGGAACCTCTCTGAACAATTTCCTCTGTGAGAGCCTCACACAAAGAAGACACCCTGGAGATTACAACATTTTGTGGCTGACCTGACAGATCAGCATAGAGTCTGAGAGCTGGAGAAGAGCTCTGTTTCACCAGCACCATTTTAAGGCTGATTCCTGACATTAGTTCATTGATGCTGGCATGGTGGCAGCCTGTGGGAGGATGTGCACTTTGCCAGGTAGCTGCCTCTGCCATCATGGATTCACACACAATCTAGCTAAAGTGGGTAGGATACTATTCCCATTCCTAATTGGAGCTCAGAGAGATTAGGTAACTTGAAAAGTGCCTGGGAAATGTGCCAGAGTGGCATTCACCCAGTATTTTTCTCCTTGTTTGCATGGCTTCGCAGCTGTTGCTGGTCAGTAGCCCCAGCGGAGAAGAAGCTACCTTTAGAAGCTGCTGCCAAGGACCTGCTCTGCTTTGGAGGCACTGAGTCAGCCAGTGTCTGCATAAACCATGTCTGTTACTCTGTTTTGTCCATTTGCTTTGTGGCTTTGTGCTGTCTGCCTTATCTGTCTGAAACTTTTGTCTCCAGTGCTGTTTGTTTCTCACACAAAAGTGGCCAAACTACTTTCTGTCTACAGGTTTATTTCTTTTTGAAATGTCTAGTAAACGATAGCATACAAGATTCTTGTGAATGAGTGAATTCCTCATTCACTTAGCATAATTTTTGAGGCACATTCTCAATGTCATGTTTTAGGAGTTGGCTCCTTTTCATTTCTGACTAGTAATCCATGGACTACATCTTCTTACAGGAAAATAACTCACACTTTAGCTTAATATAATAAAACTTTTATAAATATTATTTATTTATGAGAGGAAGAGGAAGAGAGAGAATATGAATGTACCAGGACCTCTAGCCACTGCAAATGAACTCAAACACATGCACCACCATGTACATCTGGCTTACATGGGTTCTGTGGACTTGAACCTGGGTCCTTAGGCTTTGCAGGCAAACTCTTTAACCACTAGGCAATCTCTCCAGCACTAACATATAAACATTTTAGAAATTGGCTGCTGCCTACAGATCTGTTTCCTTTTGCTAATGTTTACATTTCTTTGCTTGAATAATGTTTTAAATACTCAACTCACAAGTTACCAGCTTTAAGGAAACTTCCACGACAGTCATCTCACCTTCACCTTGTTCCAAATCACTGTTACCTTGATTTCTTCATCATCAAAGGTGGATAGTTACACCTACCATGCCAATGGTTTGGTTATTGTCTCCTGATTTCCAACTCTGTGCACTCTGCTTTGGGATGATGGGTGTGGGATTTGTCTCAACTGCTGTCTGCTTCTTTGCTAAATTGTACTTCTAGAAAGCACTGGAGGAAAGTGGAAGAAGCAGAAGGGACTTCACTCTGTATAGCTTCCATTTTTATCTGCATCACACTAGTAATTTTCTTCAACCTAAATATGATACTTCATTCAATTCTTTTACTTATTACACACACACACACACACACACACACACACACACTCACAGCCTCACTGAATCTCGTCAGAAATACAACCATGTGTCTATTTTCAGAAGACTCACTTTTAACTCTACAAGTTCCCTCTTTGCAGCGTCTACATTTTCATAATTGCAAATTTTTCCATCTGTTCCCTTAGCTTTCATGGGATAGCTGCTTCTATAGAGACTACCACCTGGTAGTTTGCTCTTTGTCTTGTCAGTAGTCTTTCAGTATTGAGTTAGTGATTTTTATTGAATTCCCTCTTAAAGAGGGGTTGTGATTGTTTATTTTGCCACATGTTGATATCTTCCTCATAGGGTTGAAGATTCAAACAATTGTCCATACAGTCAACTGTGCCTGACACATGGAAAGTACTCAGTAAATATTAACTATTGGTATCACTAATTCGCATTCTTTTACAGAAGAACTGTTTCTCTTTTGAGTACTTTATTTTCTGCCTTGGGACCAAGAACTAAAAGGCTAATCACACAGGACTTGTGCTTTTGATATCCCTGTAGTCATACATCCTTGGAAGTCTGTTCAAGTTCTATGAGAGGCAGACAGATCTCAGTTACTGGATAGGGTTACTTACTTCCCATAGTAACAGCCCTCCAGGTACTGTCTACTTACATGACAAACAATGATACTGACAATGCATCCACAATATATACACATAAAATAGACTTCTAGAAAAAGTGTTTTGCCTGTGAGTTATCCACACTAACACCCAAACAGAAAACAACAAATTTTGAAGAATGGCTCATGCTTTCTGAGTTTTTTTTTTTTTTTTTCTGCTGAATTCAGCATTGACCAACATTATAGTTTTTATAAGTAACTCCTCGTTCCCCCTCTAAGTTCTCTGCCATTTGTATATGGTCTACATTTTCCACAATTTATTTTATGTGTCCAAATCTCTTCTTTGTAATAATTCATAAGACAGATACATCTTGTGATTTTAGAAGCTCTTTTGCATTCTGGTTGAACTCTGGTTGTTATTTGATGATGCCAATGGATTGTTTCCCAAAATATTTGCTGTGAAACTGGCTAAATGTTTACTTATTCTTGCACCAACTTGCATAGAGAAGAAGAGGGAAAGAGGGCATATGGTGTTTGGGAGTTGAGAGCAAAAGTGGATGTGGGAGGAGTTAATAACTGTCCCCTCAAAGCAGGAGACCTGATTTGTAAAGATTTTAATAGGTGATAGGCCACACAGGTGATCACTTTAGTAATAGTAAATGAGATAACATGGTCCTTTTAAATGTTATACCTAAATGATTTCATCAAATTTTGGCCTATCTGCAGCAGAGATTCATCTATATCCAGGCATTTAATTATTTTCACTACTGAGGAAACTAGCTGTTTTCCTTGTTTATCTTTCAAATCTGTCCCTCAATTATGTTAAATGTAAACCAAAAGAGTATTAATAAAGTAGAGCAACTTGAACTATATTAAACCAACCAAAAACTCCATTCTTTCATCAGGATTCATAGCCCATAAGAGTAGGAGTACATAAATGTAGATAGAGATAATTCAAAAAATACCCAGTGAAATATTTTGTTATAGAATGAAATTTACCAATAGTGGTAATCACAGGAATTTCTATTATTTTCTTTTTTTTTTTTCTTAAGGTAGGGTCTTGCTGTATGTAGCCCAGGATGACCTGGAATTCACTATGTAGTCTCAGGCTAGCATTGAACTCACAACAATCATCCTAGCTCTGCCTCCTGACTGCTGGGATTAAAAGCTTGCACCACAATGTCCTGCTGTTTTTTCTTTTTATATAGAGAAAATATTTCACTGTCAGGGAGATTGGAGGTAAGCAATTTCCTATCTCCAATTTACAAACAATGTTCATTCCTTTTCATGTCTTCATTGTTCTTTTAGTCTCCTTTGAATGTTGTCAGTCCTATGGGATTTCCCCACTTTTATTTTGTTCATGTTAAAGGCAGTTCCTTCATTGATTAGCCACGTGTTACTTTGTTTCTTGTGTAAGCTTGCCAATGTACTTCTGAGGAAGTATTTGGCACCTTTGTAGTTCTTCCTTTTGAACACATTACATATGGTAAGCCTCTGGGGTTTCTAGAGGTGCATGCTTAATTCTCTAGTTTTCCACA
The DNA here is from genome assembly GCA_036365145.1 of Orientallactaga sibirica. NCBI lineage: Eukaryota > Metazoa > Chordata > Mammalia > Rodentia > Dipodidae > Orientallactaga > Orientallactaga sibirica. Next base: position 4,210,566 of record JAEOAD010000020.1, read on the forward strand.
AAATATTGGTGACAGTGGACAAGGACCTGTAGTTAAGTTGCTAGTAAATCAGCTCATGGAAGGAAGAAAAATTACCAAAGAAGGAAACCAATAGTGAAATAAACATAGGGTAACTAAAGCAAATCAGTATAAAGACATAGTGGAATTATACTGGGCTTGGCCAGTAAAGCACACCCCTTTCCTCAAAATGCACTTGAGCAACCTGTGGCATATTGAGACTTCCATCTGCACCAAAGTACACATGCACACTCCTCCAAAAATGGAAGAGGCTTCTCCACACAGAAAATCCAATATTTATAGTCAGATTTTATTCAATATATCTCAGATATATCCAGGATTGAGACAACAGGAAGTCAACTAGCCTGGACTGGTTTGGGTACATGTAAAGTAAGACAAACTCCAAGTGAACTTTTAAGGAGAAATTCCTATTTACTATCTTGTACTTAAATATATCTGGCTATATATATATATATATGTGCTTAAAATCAGATGCATCATGGGAATGGATAATTACAATAAAGGTGATATAACCCAAACCTGTCAATTAAACCAGAGAACTACCCATACTACCCACTAGCAGCCAACTTCCTCCTTCTTGTGGATTTCTTAAAGCAAAACCCTGGGCAATAACTAGGGCTTTGATGTTCCACAGCCCCTTTTGGCAGAGTATAATCACTTTGCTCTTAATAATATTTCTTGTTGCTTTGTGTGTGTGTGTGTGTGTGTGTGTGTGTGTGTGTGTGTGTCTTTTCCAATTATTTGAATAAGGTGCCAAGAACCTGGAAACACCCAGAGACCACCAGTAACAACCATTCAAGTAGTAATAATTACTACACTAGTAAAATTTGAGATATTTCATTAATACATGGCAGAAGAATGAACTATAAGGTAGAGATTGTTAAAAACATTGGGAACTGTATTTTCTTTTCTCTTGGCATTTTATACATGCAGAGTTGAACTTTGGTGACATTTGGTCCCTGTCCTGCTTTATATCCTCAATATCTCTGAGGTGTCATAATGATAGCTGGCATTCTCCCACAAACTTGAGGATATTCTCCCTGGAGCCCATCTGTGAGCCATTTTATCAGAGGAGAGGGTCACAACTGAGCAACATGTTAAATTGGATTTGCATAAAGCATTCTGTTTTCTCCAGGCTGAGCTCACACTTTCTTTTACGTCTTATCTGTCCTGTTTTTAGCATCATTTCTATAGAATATCCTTTGGTCCTTTTTGAACAGATGGTGCATATTCGAATCTGTTGCTGCTCCATCCAGAGAGCCAAGTCCTCGTTGCAAGGGTGTCTGTCCCTCTAGAGCATTTCTGAGCAGGCAATACTTTACCACTGTGGAAGTTTGAATGTGAAACATCCCCCAAGCCTCATATATTTGAGATTAAGTGGTCCCTATCTGATGGTAATTTGGCAAGATTATAGAGCTTTGGCATGTAGAGCTTGATGGAGGAGGTGTGTCACTGGAGGCTGGTTTTGAGAATTTTAGTCTAGCCCCACTGGATTTTCAGGAGGTCATTTTTGCTGCTTCCTTAGCTGATGTAATAAGATGTGATAACCCAAGATTTCTGCTCTGTCATGCTTTTCCTGCCATAATGAAGCTTCCCCTGTTAAACTGAAAGCTGAAAGAAACTCCTTTTTTCCATAAGCTATTTCTGATTGAGTGCTTTGCCCCAGCAATGAGATGGTAACTATTATAGCCTTTCACATATTTCTGGAGGAAGTAGGGTCTTGTATTTCAAGTAACTGAAATTGGAGAAGTCTGACCAGCGTTTGCACAGGTTTGCATTTAGCAGGAGAGTAAGGTGGTGCAGTTTAGTGTTACCTCACTGCATTCCTCCCCACAGGGACTGATCTAAAAGTCTTTCTTCCATTCTCACCTCCACATTCTTAAGATTATTCATTGCCTTTCCATTCTTGAGATTCTTTTCCCTTAAACTAAATCCTGATTAAAGAAAGGGATATGTGGGAAAAAAGCTATTATTTTTGTTTTAAAAAATCTCTTTAGCTATAATTCAGGAGGCAGAAGTAGGATGATCAACATGAGTTTGAGACCACCCTGATGGTCCATAATGGAGACAAACTGTTAAAGTGAACTACTGTTTAATCTGAATCTGATCTCTATCTGTCTCCCTCTCCCTCTCTGTCTGAGGTATAATGGACATGACAAGTATCCAGACTGATGATTTCAGATGACACATGACAGTTTCTGAAGTGTTAGAATACAGGCACTGCTTCTTGGGACATCCTGAAGGGAAAGCATAAACAAAAGAGGATGATAGAGATGAAACCGTATGCCAGGAAGAAATTAAGACTGCCCTTCCTCAAAATGTGTCTTTTCTTATAACTCTTTATTATTTATTATTTTTTATTTATTTTGGAGAGAGAGACAGAGGCTCTGTCAAAACCTTAACTGTCGAATTTGGGCTTCATCTTCCCAGCTTGAAAAATGACCACCAAGTAATCCAATTCTATTACACATGGATAGCATTACTGAGTTCTGCTTCCAGTTCAAGATGTAGCCTTATAGAGATAGAGTTTATATCACTTAATAAAAGAAAGAGGATAAACTATATAAAGGAGGGGATTTAATAGTGGGTCCTGTTCCCCTATGAATGAGTCAATGTCCTCCTGAAATCTCATGAACTGGCCCTCCTTTGTCTATGTTTTCCACAAAATTTTGTTCTTCCAAATTATATTTGGCCTTTTTTTAATTGTAATGTCCCAAAGTCTTCACATGCTTCCCTTGACCCAGGTCCAAATTGGGCTTAAGGTAAGACCAACATGATCATTGACTCCACTTCCTGGTACATTTCTTTTATTAGTTATTTTCTTGTTGCTACAACCAAATTCTCAGAAAAGGCAACTTATGGAAGGAAACGTTTCAGTTCTGGCATACAGTCCAATATGCTTGGGACATCATGGCAGAAGGGTGGGGGAGGTGGTCACATTGTATCCGTGGTCAGGACACAAAGAGAGAACATGCTGATGGTCAGCTTTATTTTTCCTTTTTATTTAGTTAGGGATGCCAGCCCATGGAACGGCACCACCTACAGTTAAAGTGCATCTTCCCACCTCAGCTAACATAATATAGAAACTTTTTCACAGACATGCCTAGATTTCCAATCCTAGGTGATTCTAGATCTTGTAAATTGACAATCAATTCAATACTAAAAATCACAGATATTAATTTTTTATAACTGACAGTTATAAAGACTGATTTTGAAATATACATATGCCATCTAATCATTCTTCATAGTTTATGCTATGGTTTTCTGTGGGTTAATCATATTTCTACTAGATTTTTTTCATAATGTTACTTGAATATATTAACTGTTTAAGGTAGGGGATTTCATTATGGCATTTTCAATTTAATAATACTTTCAGTTTCCATACCCCTTTCTCATCTCTTTTTATGGTAGACTCCTTTTCTAACAACCCTTCCATTTTCATGTCTTTTTTTAAAGATTCTCTATAATTTTAAAGCCATTGGATAATATTTTATGTTTCCCAAGGCCAGTGGAACTTTCTTTCTTCATCTCTGTGTAATGTAATTTTTATTCAGATATAAAAATATTTCCTAACTTGGTAGCAGTGACCCTTTACATGTTAACTGATGAAGAAAGCATTGGTTTCTATGAAATAGTGGTCAGAGACTATGTCTAAGTGTAGAGATGGGATAGGTTATGTGTTTAGAAAAAGCACATTGAATACATCCACTCCATTTTCTTCTCATAATACAAACTATAGCAAATAATGTTAGGTAAAATCTTGGCCAGTGAGTATATACAAAAGATAGAATACAAAGCACCTGAAGGGTACTGCTAAAAACAGAACTAGCTTCTGCTTTGGGGGAAAGAGTGGATCATGAACTGAAATAGAGGTAATATTATGTGAGCTGAATATAATTTTGTGACATTAAGTTGTTATCTTTACAACTACCATAAATAACATGAATTTATAAATATATATCTATAAGCATGTCATCAGGGAAACAACTACTTTTCAAATGAGTTAGGCTGTCATATTTATTTTGTGACTATAGGAACAATTAATTCTCAATGTGCAGATTTTTTGTTTCTCTGGGCTGACATCTTATTACTTGGTCATCTCAAACCAGCTACTGTGAATTTGAAGAACATGAATCATGGTTAATAAGAATACAGTAGGAAGATAAATCTTCCTTAAATGTAAGCAAAAGGGGATGGGGAGACGGCTCCCCACCACCCATGTAAAAGCCCGGCAGCATGGTAGCCTGCCATAATCCCAGCACTCTAGAAGCTGAGTCAGGAAATACTCAGAGAAAGCTGGCTAGCTAGACTAGCCAAATTGGCAAGTTCTGGGTTCAAGTGAGAGACACTGCTTCAGTAAATAAAGTGGAGAGGAATTGAGGAAGACACTCAATATCAACTTCTAGTCTCCACATGCATGTGCACATATGTGCACACACATGCAAACATGCATACGTATACCACACACATACACATAAATAAAAAAGAAGTGAGGAAAAAAAATCATTTGATCACTCAAAAGTAAAAAAGAAAATATTTAAATATATGTTCTCACACCATTTCTCATCCAAGAAATTAGAGAGAACTGCTGTAATAAAACTTTACAGGTTCTCACTTTCATTCTTATATAGCTTAGAATTGACTATTTAGGTCCATTGCATCTTTCTTCTCTGAGCTGAAGCTCTTATTTCAAATTTTTACACTTCCTTAGCATTGTTAGCCAGCACTGATCAGAGGTCATTGGGAGAGGAAGGGGAAGTTGCCTCAAAAAACAACAAAACAAACAAAACCTATAGACCACAATAGGATATTTTCATTTTTAGATTGTGTCCAAGGGAAAGGGGCCATAGGTTAAGGATCAAGTGGGAATTTCAGAACCTGTTTCTTCCTGTGATTATATCTCAATTGGTATTGCCCTCTTCAAATTAATGAAAAATAGTCAGCAAGAAATTTCTATATTGGAAGCACTAGGTTAATAAGTTTTTGTTAACAAAGTAATGATTGGGTCATAATGGAATGCTCTGCCCTTGCCTCAGCCTTTCCACATAGCATGCTTCAACATCATCTTCCATAAGGAAACTATTAAAGGCACATTTCATATCATGTGGCCACATCCACTTATCCATAGCTGGCAGATGATGTACAGTCATTCCACGCAAGCCTAACCTAGCCTTAGGCTGGGCAGGCCCCTTTAATGTTACCTGGCATATTCATGTGCACTAATTCAAATGTGCAATAACTAAATTAGTTGTCAGAAATACTGTTGTTAACTTGGATCAAGAAACAGCAATGACAAAAGCCCAATAGCAGAGGAGGGGAAGCAAAATTGTCCAGTATAGAGATACATAGGGGAACTATGTTCAGTGTTCTAGTTTCCTTTTGCTGTTGTAACTATTGTAAGCAATAAATGTTTTTAAAATAGTTTTATTTATGTACATATATGTGTGGGTAAAGCAGGGTCTCTTGCCACTGCACATGCATACCAGATGTGTGGGCCACTTTTTATATTTGGCTTTATGTAGATGTTAGCAAAACATAGCCAGACTTACATGCTTTGCAAGCAAGCACATTTAACCACTGAGCCCATAATTACAATATTATAATAACAATAATCACAGTGGCTAGAAACAAGACTATTTGATTCTCATGCAGTTTGGAGGCAGAAATCCTACATGAGTTTTCATGAGCCAAAATCAAGTTGTTTGCAAATACCACTTCCTCTGGAGATCTGGGAGAGAATCTATTTCTCTTTCAGATGCTCAAGGCCTATTTTTGCCATCCATTGCTCATTGTCCTGACTTCTATCTTCAAATCTCCACTTCCATGGTCCAGTCACCCCCATTTCACTCATCTTCTGCTTCCCTCTTATTAGGATCTCTGTGGTTATTTTGGGCCTTCCTGGACAATCTCAGATAATCTCATCATATCCGAATTCTTGCATTCATCACATGGGTAAACTGTGGAAAATAATATGAAAGAGCTCTGGACATTAGGAAGTAAACAGCCTACAGGCCAATACTGACCTGCTACTTCAGGTTCTATGCACATTCAAATAGTCAGCAAACCTTTGGAGATGCTTGGCACATGGAGGACTTGGGACAGCAGTGTCCAGGGGAAGACAGGGCTGGTACAAGTGAAGAAGGAATGGGCTTCTGTGGCTATGGCATCATGGCCACAGGAATAGTCCATAGTTCTTGCTATTCCTGAGGTCTGAGTATTAGCTTCTTCTACTGTGACTGACCTGAAAATCAGTGGCTGCACATGGAGCCACCATTAGCTTGTGTATGATAACTTGCACACAAAAGGGCCTGAGGAAAGGAAGAAGGCTGTTTGAATATTTGCCTTTAAAAGTAGGTGCTATAAAAGGAAGTATTTGTTAATTGTCTAGACACATATTTGAAAAATTATTTCTTTAGAAAAATTGGCTTATTGTTTTGAATCCTAAACCTGAACTGCTTCTTTCCTTTTGCATATGTATGTGTGTGTGGTATGAATACATGTGTATATGCATGTTTGTGTGTATGTGGACTCACATGCATATGTGCATGCATGCTGGGGCCAGAGGTTAATATCAATTGTCTTCCTCAGTCACTTTCCACCTTCTTTATTGAGACAGGAGCTCTCACTCCCTGAACCCCGAGCTCACAATTTGGCTAGTACAACTAGCCAGCTTGCCCTGGGGTTCAAGTGTCTTCATCTCCTGAGTGCCGTGATTAAATGTGAGTGTTGTCTTGTCAGACATTTATTTGGATGCTGGGGATCCAAACTCAGACCTTCACACTTGTGCAGCAAGCACTTGATTGATTGATCCTTCACCCATGACCCTGCTATACTATTTTATGAGCCCTAGTTATGGAAAAGAAGACATGCTAAAACATCTGTATTTTGGCCCTCAGTAGCTAGCTTTGAGACTTGAGAGAAAAAAGTCTTGAGATTGTAGCTGCTCCTTGTTTTTCTTGTAGGTATGACAGGTATGGTGATGCCTCTCTTGCTGGATTGGTCCAAGAATTCCATGTGGAAGAATATGAAACTCCTAAACTCTTAACAATAAGGGTCTCTATCTTTATTGTGATGGACATTGAAATCTGTCTGATAGATGTCAAGATCCCTTGGAAAATGAGACATTTTTAAAATAAATAACAAGTAAAAAGCCCTATACCATAATTGTATAAAAGGAATAGATGTCTGGACTGAGGAACTTGAAATAGAGTAAGAAATAAAATGAAAAGAAACTAATAAATGGGGAGCTGGGAAGATGGCTCTGTGATTAAAGGTGCTTACTACCAGAGCCTGCCAGTCAGGGTTCAATTCCTAAGCCACCTATATAAGCAAGATGCAAAAAGTGGTGCATGGTAAATATCTTCATTACAAAAACAGAAAGAGCTCAAATCAATAACTTTACTTCCAGCTGAAGGCATAGGAAAAACAGTTACAATCCAAACCCAATTGTACCAGATGTAAAGAAATAATCAAGATCAGCATAGAAATCAATGAATTGAAAATCAAAGGTTAAAAATTGATTAATCAAAGAGCTGGTTCTTTGAAAAAAATATAAAAATATTGATAAACCCCTAGCCAATCTGATCAAAAGGAAAAAAAAGAGAGCGAGAAAGCTCAAATCAACAAGGGGGAGATGTTACAAGAGATCTTAATGAAATTGGGAGAATCATCAGGACATATTTCAAAGATCTATACTATACAAAATTGGGAAACCTGAAAAAAAAAAGGATGAATTTCTTAACTCATACCACCCACTAAAACTAAACGCAGATGTGATAAACTACCTGAATAGAGACATAACATCAAATGAGCTGTACTTAAAAGTCTGCCAACAAAAAAGTCCAGACCCAGATGGTTTCACTGCTGAATTCTACCAAGCCTTCATTGAAGAACTAAAGCCAATTTCTCTTAAGTTATTCTACAAAATTGAAAAAGAGTCCTTGTATGAAGCCAGCATTACACAAATACCAAATCAGACAGAAACACAATAAGAAAAGAGAACTTCAGACTGATATCCCTGATGAATTTAGATGCAAAAATTCTCAATAAAATTCTTGCAAACCATTAAAGAACATATCAAAAGCATCATCCACCTAGATCAAGTAGATTTCATGCCAGGGATGCAGGGTTGGTTCAACATATGGAAATTGATAAATGTAATACATCACATAAACAGACTCAAAGTCATCTCAATAGATGCAGAAAAGATCTTCAACAAAATTCAACATCTCTTCATGATTAAAACACTAAAGAAGATAGGGAAGAAGGCACCATATGTCATCATAGTAAAGGCAATAAAGTCAGACCCAAAGCCTATATCATCATCCTGAATGGGGGAAAACTCAAAGTGTTCCCATTACGGTCTGGAACTAAGCAGGGATGCCCACTCTCACCACTGCTTTTCAACATAGTACTTAAAGTCATAGCTCAAGCATAACAAGAGAAAGACATAAAAAAGATACAAATTGGAAAGGAAGAAGTCAAACTAGTCCTATTTACAGATGACATGATTCCATACATAAGAGAACCAAAAAACTCCTAGAAGTGATATACGCTTTCAGAAAAGTGGCAGGATAAAAAAATAGCACACAAAAATCACTGGCCTTTGTATATATCAATGACACCAATATGGAAAAAGAAATCAGGGAAGCTTTCCCATTTATAATAGCCACAAAAAAAAAAAAATCAAATATCTTGAAATCTCCCTAACCAAGAAAGTAAAAGACCTATACAATGAAAATGTAAAATCATTGAAGAAAGAACTGAAGGAAGCCATATGAAGATGGAATGACCTTCCATGCTCATGGATCAAAAGAATTCATATTGGGTTGGGAGAGATGGCTTAGCAGTTAAGGCACTTGCTGTGAAGTCAAAGGACCCAGATTCAATTTCCCAGTACTCACATAAGCCAGATGCACAAGGGGGTGCATGCATCTGGAGTTCATTTGCAGTGGCTAGAGGCCCTGGCACACCCATTCTCTCTTTGCCTCTCTCTCTCTCTCTGCTTGCAAATAAAATAAAATAAATTTTTAAAAAGAATTAATATTGTTAAAATGGTCACCCCACCAAAAGTAATATAGAGATTCAATGCAATTCCAATCCAAATCTCAGCACATTCTTTACAGTGTTAGAAAAAATAGTTTAAAAATTCATATGAAAGCACAAAAGGCTGCAGATAGCCATAAATGTACTGAGCACAAGGAACATTTCCATTTGTACCACCATAACTAATTTCAAGTTATACTATATGGCCATAGTAATATAAATAGCATGGTACTGGCATAAAAACAGGTACATATCAATGGCATAGAATGGAAGTTCCAGGTATGATTCCGAGTAATGACAGCTACCTGATCTTTGACCATGGGGTCAGAAGCATTCACTGGAGCAAATTCAGCACTTTCAGCAAATGGTGGTGGAGAAACTAGATATCCACATGTAGATGATTAAAGTAATACCTCCTCTTTTCACATTGTACAAAAATCAACTGCAAATCAATGAAGGACCTCCATATCAGACCCAAAACCAAATGACTAAGAAGAAAAAGTAGTGAGAACACTTCAAGGTAAAGGTATAGCAAAAGACTTTCTAAATAAGACTCCAGTAACCCAGTGAATCAGCCAAACACTCAACAACTGGGGCCTCAAAAAAAAAAAAAAAGAAAAAAAAAAAAAAAAAGCTATTGTACAGATAAGCAAACCATCAACAGGGTCAATAGACAAAGTACTGAATAGGAGAAATCTTCAGCAGCCATACCTCTGACAAAGGTTGAATATCTAGAATTTACAAAGAATTCAAAGACCTAAACAATAAAAAAAATCCAACACTCCACTAAAAAAATAGGGCAGGGAATTGATAGAGAGTTCTCAGAAAAGATATGCAAATGACCACTAAACACCTAAAGAGATGCTCAACATCTCTACTCATCAGGGAAATGCAAATTAAAGCAACTGTGAGATTCCATCTCACTCCACTCAGAATGGCAAACATCAAAAAATCAAATGGCAGCACATACTTGTAGAGGTGTGGGGAAAGAGGTACCCTCATCCACTGCTGGTGGGTGTGCAAACTTGTATAGCCATTATAGAAATCAGTATGGAGACTCCTCAAATGCTGAAAATAGAATTATCATTAGATCCAGTTATATCTCTTTTGGGGCATATACCATAACTACTCTACTGTATACTACAGAGACATTTTCTAAACCATTCTTTAAAGATTTTATTATTTATTTATTTATTAGAGATAGAGAGAGGGAAAGAGGGAAGAGAGAGAGGGAGAATGGGTATGCAAGAGCCTTCTAGCCACTGCAAACGAACTCCAGACACGTGCACCTCCTTGTACATCTGGCTTACGTGGGACCTGAAGAATTGAACCAGGGTCCTTAGGCTTCGCAGGCATGTGCTTTAACCACTAAGCCATCTCTCCAGCCCTGATAAACCATTTTTATTGCTACTGTATTCATAATATCCAGGAACTGGAGGCATCCCAGATGCCCATCTACAAGTGAATGGTTAATGAAGACGTGGTACATATACACAATGGAATTCTACACAACACTAAGGAAAAATGAAACAAATCTGCAGGAAAATGGAAAGACTTGGAAAAAAATCATGCTAAATGAGGTCACACAGGCTCAGACAGACAAATACCACATGTACTTGCTCATCTGTCATTCCTAAGAGTGTAAATGGTAGTTAGCACCAGGAATTTGGGCATAAAACTAGAATGAGACCAGTACAGTGGAGTAATAGGGAGACATGAGAGGAGGTGACAGGTGAGAGGAGGGAAGGATACGATGTTAGGTGGGTGGAAAAGGAATTATACAAAAGATAAGAAAACAAGAATTAGTTTCACAAAGCCCTCAGTCTGACTAGCATTCTACAAGGTATAAACACCAATAAAAGGAGGGGGGGTAGTCTAGACAGAAGGTAGAAAATCTTAACATTGAAACTATGGATTCTGGCACATAAATCCTAGGCCCAGAACTGGGTTATCCCCTGTAGTGAGCTATTGACCAAAGGAACCATGCAGTCCCGTAAATAATGTAGGCCATTGCCAAAACACTTGATTTCCTGCTAGAGCTAAAAGGTAAGACCCTATTGCTGAAGACACCACAGGCTGCAGTCATAGGATATCCTTACACCATGCTGGAACCAAAAGGGAAGTAGCTCCCCACTGGCTAGCCTCACAGTACTGGAGATACTTATGGGTGCCACTGAAGACAATGGTCACAACAGCATTAGTAAACAAGGAACTCTGCAGACTATGAAATAAACCAGCCATCAAAGAAGTACAAACCTGTGCAATAGTGGCATGTGTCCTCTGTGAGTAACCAACTGTTTTCCAGCTGGACATGAGGTCCACTCAGTGGGAGAGTACTCATATCTTGTACTGGAAACCAACTCAGAATTCCACATTCAGAAAACCCATAATTTAGAGAGAAGCCTCCACTGCTCTCTGGAGTGGGGACCTATACACCAAAACAATCTCTCAAGTAACTTTGCATACCCCCTTTAATCCAAGTTACTTACTCTTGGTTGGAGAATCTACTTTATTTTACAGATGGCAGAGAAAACAGAAGAGAGCCAAGACCCATTAATGAGACAAGATAGCTGATTGCCCATCATGAGATGTACCACCTCTACCACATCTGCCAGGGCCTGGAGGAATAATCACACAGGAAGCAGTGACATGATTACTGCTCTTGCTGCTAGCCTGACAACCTGCTCCAGGGTTATGGTGGCACAGACATAGTGATCAATCAAAAATCTTTCAAAGCAGAAATTCAGAGAACTCAAGTCTAAGTCAAGCTCCAACAGGCTTGCCATGGCTCAGGGAATATTACAGAAGGGGGCATGGAAAGATCATAAGAGCCACAGAGTGAATAGGATTACCTTGATAAATGGTACCCTGCTAACCCACAGAGAATAACTGGGACTTTCATACCTCACAATGGATACTATGATACCATGGGGGTAAGCCTCCTGGGTGGTGGGGGTCAGTGCGAGGGGACAGAAGAGTGTAACCTGTTATATAGAAAATATTTTCTTAACAAAATGGTGCATGCTATAAATGGTAAATGGTAAAAATCAAATTTGATTATGTGGCATTCAATCACTTGCTAGGGAGTTACTAATGGGATTTGTATACCAGGCCTTTGCTTGGGTTACAGGCTGGATTTTCTTTTATTGGTGCCTCAAATAATGGGTGTTCTCAGTTGTCTCTGGTGAGTGAGAGTCTACATAAGCTGTAAATTTTGTTGTTGTTGTTGTTTTGAGGTAGGGTCTCACTCTAGTCCAGGCTGACCTTGAACTTACTGTATAGTTCCAGGTGTTTTTTTTTTTTTTTCTGTGTGTGATTTGTACCTATTGATCATTGGATTCAAGTATGATTTATTAACTTGCATGAAAATATTATGGGAAACCTCAAAGGCATGAAAAATATAATAGATGTAGACTTAAAACTTTTTGCTTATATATTATTTATGCATGAAATTTTATATAGTTATTTTCTTACTCATTTTTTTAAATTTAGTATACAGAAATAAGAAGTACTCATAATATATGCCAGATCTCCTCATGCAGATTCATGAGAAATGTCTAATATCTAGTTTTATTTCAGTTGCGAACTTTCAGAGAACATAGCCACCGTCATGGGATCTTAAGTCACCCAGACCAAGTTTGTTTAATACATGGGAGGGCCATGAGAAAGCAGGCATAGCCTTGTAACAGACAGACTTCCTGGAGACCTCAGCATTGTTGAGAATCCTTCAGAAACTCTGGTGATTCTTTCAGGTTTTGATAGGTAAGAGCTAAAAGCAATTTTGATAAACTAATGTCCATGTTTACCAGGGATCACCATTAACATGGACAAACTGATATGAGCTTCAAATAAAGCCTGTGAGAGTGTTAGAAATGCATGTTTGAATTAGTCTGAAGATGATGTAATGTGCCATTTTTATGACTGGTATCTTCTTCTGCTTTTTCCCTGTTCATGTCACCCATTTAACATACTGTGCTCTCCTCTCCCTATAGCCCAACTTCTGCACTAGTTCTTTCCAACATTTTAACTTTCTCCCCCTTTACATAAAGCCAATCTAAGAATTGTCTGTGTACTCTACATAACCATGATTTTGTCACATTGCTTATCTCAGCAGAACAGTGTTCTTTCTAGTAGTTGCACTCCTATAGACCTAAATCCCAGTTTACAGCCTAGATAAATATGATCGCTCAGTGCTTATCTCTGATGTTCCTGAAGTTGGTCTCAGATGGTTTGCTACTTCCCTGACTCAGCAATTGACAGTTGTTATGTGTCTCACCATGTTCTTTGGAGCCTCTGAAATTTAGTAACAGATCACACAGAAAGACTTAATTAGCTCAAGGTTTCAGTCTTCTAGAATACTGGCCCCTCATTCCCTCCTTTGGCCTAGAAGCCACCATGGTGTGCTGGCTGAGAAAGCCTTGGGAAATTTTCACTAATGATAGTTTGAGTTGAGTGAAGCATAGCTTTGGTGCTGGCTGAAGCATCCTTTCTGACACAGTGTCAGTTAACTTCCAGAAAGATTGAACTACTCCCACATACACAAATGTTCAAAACTCACAGGCCATCTGGGGTTCCTGTACCTTCACATGAGAGACCCCATATGGGTTGTAAATCCATCTCTGTGGGTAATAGAGTGCAGTTGTTCCCCTATCCTCCTGCTTCTCCCAGTAGCATCTGATATTATGGCCATGATGAGGTTAATTTATGTGGCTAGATGCATTTTATCATCTGTCCCTTGTACAGCTCTTGCTGTGCCATCTGTTATCTCTGAGGCAGTTTGAGGAAGCAGCATGCATAACAAGATATCTGCATTTGTGAAATATTTCAAGCATTTATAGATAATAGCAAAAAGATATTTTGAGAAATCAGTGCCCATCTCTGCCATGGATCACTACTAACATGGGCAATCTGACATAAAGTTCAAACAAATCCTGCTGTATTTTTCAGGAAAACATTTCTGAATTAGTGTACACTCAACAACATTGATGGGACCTATTTATTTCAAGACCCTTGAATATCTCTAAGAGGCTAAGAATATCTTACTGGGCTCTTGTGCAAATTGGGAAAAGGCAGAGGCAATGGCTTACTATCAAACATGGTGGATGATGAGAAATAAAAGCACATACTAGCATGAGAAATTGTTTAAATCAAAAATCCTGCAGCAAAACTTCATGTGCCTCTTTTATAATGATTTTATATCCATGTCTCATATTCAGCAATGTGCTAGGACTTCAAGAGAGCACACAAAGAATTACATGGATAAAGCCATGAGAACAGATAGGAAATATACTCTGAGGAAGGAGGATGTTCAAATAATTTGATATGGATAGTCCTATCTGTCAGTCAGGCTGAAGTCTACATGCTACTCTGTCGAGTTCCAGGAACAAGGCTAGGGTGGGGATGTTGCAAATTATGGATGCTAGAGCCCTTTACCTTTAGATGCTGCCACTCCTTCTCCGCCGGCAGGTAGAGCAGAAGAGAGAGAGCCGGGCCAGCGGCTCCTCTCGAGGCTGAGCAGGAAGGCGGCTGTCAGCAGCTCAGACCCCTCCCCTCCTAAAACACCAGGGAGAAAAAAAACACACTGAGCCGGGAGCCTTGTCAAAGCAGGGGTTGAACTTTTATTGTAATGAGAGGGTATATATATTTTGAGAAAGAGGGTGGGAAAAAGGATGAGAGAAAGGTGTAAGGGCCAATATTATTTCACCACGTCAGCAGTAGCTGGGCGGAGGCAGTTTCAGCTTAGGCCTTGCTGAGTCACTCCAAGGACAGGTCACTAAACTTTAGTCAGGCTCATGAAGTTCCACTAGGCCTCACAAGCAGGAGTAGGCCAAGGACAGGTTGCTAAACTCTAGGTAGGCTCAGAACCACTAGGCCTCACACTGGGTCCTCTTAGGGCCCAACAAGATGCTATCATTTATTATGTGATAGACTGGCAATAATGATATATATTCTAGTAAATACACAAGTAGAAAAGAGAAAAATCAGAAGATATTTTGAAAGTAACAAATATAATGCATGACAAGGTTTTTGAGGGAAATTAATGTCAAGCCTGGCTATGAAAAGTAAAAAATAGCCTTTAGGAAGAAAGTTGAAATTGTAAGGGTCATACACATAAAGAAGTCAAGAGGCAGAGCCAGCAAAATGCAGAGGACTGGCTGAGAGATGGAATGAGTAGACTAAGAGCAAACTAGAATTATTGCATGTTGTAATGTATTAGGCTGAGGTTTGTTAAAGGCACACAGAGTCATTGTGTTTTCAGAGAGGTAGAGAATGAAGGCTGTTTGAGTTGAAATATCAAGCATAGTGGTGGGCCAGCAGAGATCTACTCAAGACCTTTTGAATGCTAAAGGCTGATCAGCAGTGGAACTGTAATGGTAAGTACCCTAGTATGGTGTATCAAAGATGATCCACTGTTATTCCCTGATCATCCTATGTCATCCACACCTCAGCATTTCTGCCTGTATTAAAAGTTCAAGGGAACATAGCCAACAAACACATTGCAGGATGCCAGGACCTGGTGAGCTGCACGATAGAGATGGGAGCAAAGTTACTGAGGTCATTAGAGTGAGTCATTTACTTATAAAGCATGTGTTGAAAACTACCTATTCAGTGTAGGGCCATCTCTTAACACATTCCGACTTTAAATTTCTAGGAAGCAAAATCAAGATTTCATACTTGTGTCCCTGTCTCACTGGGAAGCCTAGCTGTGGCAGTGGTGAGAATAAAGATGCCCCTTTGAAAGAGGAAGGAATACTCTTTGAGCAGATTCCTAAAGGATTCCACAAGTGGTCTGGCCTGACTCTGTGCTGTTTCCACCTTCTCTTCAGCTTCCCCCACTATGCAAATCAGAAAGCTGTTGAAGCTATTTCTGTCCTTCACACCTACTCAGCTGAAGGCCTGGGGGGGTGGGGTAGTAGAAGCTGACTGACAGTGCGGGAGTTTCTCCTGATCATCTTCCAGGGAAACAGCCCTTTTCTTGTTAAAGCTTCTTCATTCACACTCTGAGTGTGAAGGCCTGCTTATGGGCCCTTAATGCCTTCTGGGAGAACATTCTGTCATGGGATGCTTCCTGTGCTGGTACACGGTCGCTGATTTCACATGACATTTTTCTCCCACTTGTTTTGTGACTATAGTTGCATACCTCACCACTTTACTTAGCAGAAAGATCTACTTTTCTCTATTTTATTTAATCTATGAGTCATCAGGTTTTACTGTAAAGTCAGATGGCAAACAATTTACCCCTTCAGGCTTCTGTGCTATTACAGTGTGAAAGCTGCTCTAGACACACATCACCTCTAAGAATGGGTGTGTTATAAGTGATTCTCGCTCAAGAAAGAGGGAGTGTTTATATTTGGCAAAGGTATGGTTCTTAGGTCTTCAAAGAAGCAAAAACATTAGAAAACGAGTACTTAGACTATGGTAGAAAGAGTCAGTGGTCACCAAGCTGTCTTCACAGAGTGGCCAAGATCCTTTGAATCATCTACAAGGTTCTTTGAATGCTGGTGTGTGTAGAGAAAAGCCCTTCCTTCCATCACCATAGATATCTGATAACAAGAGCCATTGGTCCACCTTGCAGTACACTGGAAATGTCACAGCTTAGAAGAAAATGAGGACTAAGTCTTTAGTCATGACAGATGTAGTCTCAGGAGTCATGTTTTCAAACTTGTCTTTGTTTTTCCCTATTCTCAATGGTAAATGTTGGATTGTTACAGAAATTAGTGAATGCTTTGTCACAGGCTTCTTTATAAACACAATCTGTGTGCTACTTCTCTCTGACCTGGGCAACTTTCCTCCTCTAGAAATAAGTCAATTTATGACACTGCCCAACTAATATATTAGAAAAAAGCTTATTAAGATGCTGTTCTCAAAGCAAAGGTAGTTTTATTGCCTGAGAGATATGAAAACAGGTTGATTAAAGAAATAAAATGAGAAAAAAATAGTATTATCTTCACAATAGAGAAACATAGGTCATTCATTTTAATTGCTAAAAATCTCAGGGAATGGTCATGTTGGCCAGAATACATTAAAAAAAAAAAAAAGGCAACCAAAATCCTCAGTGAATATAGACTGGGGGAAAACTAGCAGATTTTCTTTGTCAGTGAACTAAACGCTGAGCAAAATATTCAGATTTACATGTATTGACTCTTAGTTTTTGCCTATTAAAATCTCTTGACTTGGCTCATTTAAAACATTTATAAACAATCAGTCCTGCATACACTGAAGACAAGGAATAGTGATTATGAGTCCTTGTTTTTCCCAAATGAGTTGTGTTGTCTTACCAAGCTGGAAAATTCTACCAATTTCAGGAAGCTAAATCTGAAATATTAGATTCAGAAATGGCTGAGGGCTGTTTCCGATTCATTAACATTTAAAGCACTTTAAAGACATGTAATTAATGGTATAGCCACTGGACTTGTGCTGCACAGTGGAGAATGATTTCCTGCTTTGCACAGAGATAAGGTAGGTAAAGGTCATACATTTTCCAGGTCTCAAAACAGAAAGAACATTCTATAAGGAAGGAGGTTGGAAAAAAAATATTGTTGAAAGTAAAAGTTCTACAGCTGATAAAGACGTTATCATGAAAACTTTGGTGCCAATGTTTGGGTGTGGGAGAACAAGGAAGGAGGAATGTAATAATCACTTTGCTTTTGATCTTGGCCCTTGAGGAAATATCAAACACATTAGGGTCTGCTCACCGGGCTGTCAGCAGTCTAGGCACTGTGCATAGCACATGTGAAGGGAATGTGCTGCATACACAAGTGAACTAGACTTAATTTCCACAATTCTTTAGTAGATAGAAAACTGTGTTTTATACCTGAGAACAATGTAAAAGCCGATAGTAGCTCCCCAGGCAGACTATCTTGAGATTGTCATTGAGGTTTAAACATGGTTGGGTCACCTTCACTTAGCTCTACTCCCTATGCCTTCAGACAGGGAGAAGGGATGGGCACATAACTTCATTTGTTGGAGGGAACAATGCTCTGTGTGCTTTATGAACATGTAATCAAGAGGCACCAGCTCTCCAAGTATCAAATGCTCTTTCTCAAAGGCAGAGTTAAAGCTTTGTGAGCAAGGTCCTGTCCTTGGCAGCTTGGTGTTCTGAGAAGTATGCATTGCCTGGAGAGGAAGAAGCTCTTTCTAAGCTGTTACTATGAGGTATGATGGGAAATGACAAGCAAGGAAAATTCAAATGACCTGAATTCCAGGGTGGTATTCAATTTCACTAAGCCCGTATTCCATATACTCAGCCCTTGCTGTACATCCTTATGTATATATTCAGAGAAGAAATGCCTAGCTAGCTAATGACTTGCTTCAACATGTTTTTCTGATTAAAATACATTTATTGAACACTTAAGATAACACTATCCTATTTCCTGACCTTCTTTCATTGGTAATAGTGATCAGAAACCAGGATAAACACTACATTCATTTAAAGAAGGTGTTCAGTAAGCTAAATTCTATTATTTCTTTTTTGTAAATTATTGAGTTTATTTAGGAAAAAATTATGAATTGTGGGGTTTATTTAGGGGAAATTTGCATCTAGGACAATTCTGGAGCAGTTCCACATGCAATTGGAAAACAGGACCTAGAAGTCTGGGCTAAAGGATTTAGAGGAAACATTCATACACTTGCTTGGAAACACAAAGCATCAGCCCTATACCTCCACATAGGAGAACATTAAGAGATAAGTGGTGATGGACTAGGACCTTAAGGAAGAATAACAGAGGGAAATCACCAAAGCATAGACTGGAAAATTAAGATATCAGAAAAAGTGTTATGATACATGTGGTAGGCCCCATGTTTAGAGGAATTACACACATGGCAGGTCCACAGTTCAGAGGACTATCATAAAGAAGTGAAATAAAAAAGGTCTGGATATAGAATACACATGTGTAATGAACAGGAGAGTCCCCAGACAGGTAACAGGATCCCTCCCTAGTAGGTTCGGAGGGGAGAGAGACCTTTGTTCACCATTTAGATAAAAGAAAACACATGTCCATTGGGTTGCTCAGGTGGAGGAGAGACCATAATTATCCTTTCTCCCTTTAAATAAGAAAGAAGAGAGGATTAAGAAATGATGAAGAACTCAGAGATCAAAGAATCACACTTGTAATCAAAGTGAGAAGGCACCTCAAAGTGAGACAGAGGTAGAAGACAAGCAGGGAACTACGTAGGCAGACTTACATGCATTCTTAGGCTGGCAAGGTCATGAGGAAGAGAGCTAATACCATTATTTCAACTTCTAGACCAGGGTTGGTAATGTAGCTCAGAGCACACATAGTACCTGTGGAAGCTGGGATTGGAATACCAGTCAAGTTGCTATGAAACTGCTACGTCTAACCATTCTGGGGTAGGATCTTCATGTCTGAAATGTAATAGTCTTATCCTCACAATATTGAAATTATGTTGAAGGTTCCATATTATAAGTTTAATCTTGGACAAAGTAGCAGATGTACACATATTCTTTGAAAAGTGCCCTTTAAATGTTCAATTTGCTACTAAGAGAGCTTCCTCCCAGCTAAGCATAAGTATGAATCCTTTATCTAATTTCACTCCTTTCCCCAATATATATATTTTTTAAATCTATAAGCTGGAGAAGTGAATGAGGCTAAATAATGATTGAGTTCTCAGCGGAGTGAGGGCTGTACAAGTGATGTGAATACAGTGACAAAGATAGTGACAAAGCAAGGGAGAGATGCTCCAGTGCTCATAGGAATGCCAATTCTATAATCTGTGAAGCTGCCACTATGAACTCTACTCAGGAACTCAGGTCTTTGACTCCTACTACCCAGATGCTTAATTTCACAGCCAGAGTACCACCCTAGCATTTGAGAAGACTTGTCTCCTCTCCCTGTATTGCTTCTTTCTCTTACCTGTGTAGGAGGTGCTGGTGTGTGAAAGGAAAAGATACTGCAGGGCCCTTGCTGCAGAGAGGCTTCTAGCCTCTCACTTCACTGTGCTGAGATGGGACAACTGTGACTTTTGCCAGTGCTCACACATACTTCCCAGAATAATGTTGATGAGTCAGACTTAGGAATGAATGAAGGGATTCAACAGATCACAAGTGGTTGGATAGAGTTTAAACCAAGAAAGAAGACAAAGGAGAGAAAGGGTTCTCTATTCCTGTGGGGAGACAAGGCTTGGGTCAGTAGACCAGTCAGCCATAATTCTAGATATAACCTACCCAATGTGTGAGTTATCATTGTCAGAAATAGAAATTGCCTTTGCATTTACCATTCTGCCTGTATACTTGACACCAGCTCAGCTCATGATCCCTTTACTCTTCACACTTGCATGATATATAAAAACTTGAGTAGGTAAATATTTTTTACTATGATGACCCCAAGAAAGCACAGCATATTGGGATAGTAAACATGATTCCGCAATGCTAGTGACATCTATGTATCTCATCATCTTCCCAGTGACATTAAGTCACCCAGCAACCTGTCTTCACTCACCCAGCTGTTGATTCCACGCCAGAAGGACTTCCACCATATCAATCCAACAGACAGTTTGCTATACAGATGGACTTTTAATCCATTAACTTACAAAATGCCTAACATCTAACCAGTATATAATTCTATTTTCATAGTGCTTATCAATATAGTTTTAAAATATAATAAAGTTATGAACCTACTTTTCAATATATCTTACTTTAAAAAATATTTTAGTTTTTATTTATTTACTCATCTGAAAGAGAGAGAGTTGCAGATATATAGAGAGGATGGGCACACCAGGGCCTTCAGCCACTGCAAAAAAATTCTAGACACATGCTCTACCTTGTAATCACATGGGGACTGGGGACTCAAACCTTAAGCTTCACAGACAAGTGCCTTAACTGCTCAGCCATCTCTCCAGCCCAAATTTATCTTTCTAATAATTTTTTAAATTAAGGTAAATACATGTAATAAGATATATATAACACAATTAAATGAGAAAATGTTTACAGTTAATGAACTAGTCTCATGAAAAGCTCAGATTAACTGCTAAAACAAGGTATATTTTTTTTCAACTAAGAGTATTCTTTATAAGTCAGCAACTGTTGGACATCATACAACACTGCTGCCTATGGAGTTGGTGGATGTGGCTTATGTCTTACATATGACTATAGTACCAGATGGAAGAGGCCTGCATACCAAAAACTGAAATATATATAGACAACTCTGGCTTCTCTTGGTACAGAAGCTTCATGAATAAAAAGTAATGTAGTACAAAATGCATTCTGAGTTTACACTATAGTTGCAAACACCAAAGAAACTATTTTGAATGCCAACATATTTTCCTTCAGCTATTATAAAGAATATCACACTTGGGCTGAAGTCTTGTTAGCTATTGTGATGTTTCCATCAGAATTGATCTTATGTTTAAAAAAATACGCATTTTAGCTAGAAACATTAGCAGACCTCTATCTCAAATTTGGATATGAGCTAGTTTTCACATGAGACTTTCAAAGCAATATTTTATCTTGTCTAATTTCTATATCTTCTATAAATGTTTCTGTGTACCCTTCCAAGTATTTAGTTCCCTATGTAAATAATCTCCCTGCTTTTAATTGACCAGGAATTTTTACTGAAATATAAGATTCAAAATTATTATGTACAATATATTGACTGAGAAGGAAGATATATAAATAAGGTAAAAATAGGATAATTTGTTCTCTTACAAACTATAGGACTCTTAATCATTTGATTGAACATTACAAGAGCAAAATTTTGAGCCATGGGCTTAGTTTTGATTTGAACTTTTTTTTGGGGGGGGGGTTTGAGGTAGGGTCTCATTCTAGCCCAGGCTGACCTGGAATTCATTCACTCTGTATTCTCAGGGTGGCCTCGAACTCATGGTGATCCTGCTACTTCTGCCTCCTGCGTGCTGGGATTAAAGGTGTGTGCCACCACACCTGGCTGATTTGAATTTTAGCATGTGGATGAAGAGGAGACATCCTAGCCTACTGGACACTATTTTTTTGAATTTTTAAAAAATATTTTTATGTATTTATTTGAGAGAAAGAAGCAGAGAGAGAGAGAGAGAGAGAGAGAGAGAGAGAGAGAGAGAGGGAGAGAGGCAGATTGAGAATGCATGTGCAAGGGCCTCCAGCAACTGAAAATGAACTCCAAACACACATGCCACCTTGTGTATCTGGCTTACATGGGTTCTGGGGAATCGAACCTTGGTCCTTTGGCTTTGCAGGCAAGCACCTTAACCTCTAAGCATCCCTCCAGCCATGGACACTATTCTTTAACTAACAATTGCATTTTCTTTTAATGAATTTAAGTGTCAAGTGATCGAACTGCATGGAATTATCAAACACTGATACAACACATTAAAGACAAGAGATGCTGGATAATAAATTTCATAATGCAAGCACATCTCAGTGACTGGCATATATTTTGCTTACTAAACTGATTTTTGAAAATATACTTATTTATTTAGTTGAGAAATTGTAGGGGGCAGTACCCGGGGCTGCCTCACTAACGTCTTACCCTAAAGATGGTGGCTGGCAATGAGCCAGGAGGAGGGACGGCAAACCAGGAAGTGTCATGTGCTTGGTTGCTAAATCGGGTGATGTTTACTGGCTTATGGCCCAACCTATCTTCGCTAAGTGTCAGTTATGTAACCAGAATCTGCTGTTGCAATTGGCTATAGTACTGTATAAAAGAACGTAAGTTGTTCTGCAATAAAGGTTCCGGGTTCCTGCTTCATGACAAAAAAAAAAAAAAAAAAAATTACCGAGAATCATGTTCTGGCCAAAAAGGAGATACCAACAAGAAGGAGATACCAAGAATTTGGCGTTTGTCCCAGAATTGCAAATGTTCTCATAAAAAACACTGTAGTGATATGACATAAAAACCGCTTACAAAAAATAAAGTTTGCCTTTTGCCTCCAGAGCACTGACCATTTCAGTTCTTTTTAAAAAAATCTCCCTTGCCAAAGCCCTTGGTTTCCCTAGAGAAACAGATAGTAAGACCCTATTGCTGAAGACATCTCATGCCTGAGAAGCATGGTCACTGAGAAAGCAACCTGGTGTGGAGCAGAAAATCTTCTCCCTGTAGACCAGCCAACTGAAAGCTAGAAAAAGCTGCATTGCACACAGCGTATGGGAGACAGAAGTCATCTACAGTGAAAACAGTGGACGTTGAATATTCAAGCTTGGCCAGACAGGCCCGATGACTGAACGGGTGCAATAGTGGCATGTCTAGTCTTGGGGTAACCAACTGCTCCATAATTGGACTGAAGGCCCTCTCTACGGGAGGGAATACATACCTCGTACTGAAAAACCCAAGTAAAAGTCTTTGGTAGGTGAGGTCATGAGCCTTAGGGGTATAAGCCTGCTCCCATCTGACTAAATGTATATATTATTCCCACCAAAAAAAAAAAAGCACTACACTTAATGTTCATATTCACATATTAACGCTACTCTCACTTCTTGTTAGAGAAGCTTCTCTTTTCAGATGGTGATGACCACTGGGATGACCCAAAAGGCAACATAGTGCTGAGAAGAAGGGATGGAGGAGTGCCCAGCACTGAAACACCTCTGTCACACCCTACAAGGCTCAGGGACCATTGTGGAAGAGGGGGCGGATAGAATGGAAGAGCCAAAGGAAGGGTATAATCTCTTACAATGCAACTGTCCAGACAGAAACTGGCCTCGATATCCATGACCTTGCAGTGCCTAGCAATACCTTTGCAAAACCCTCAAAATAGAAGAAAAAGATGATGACATCAAATTAAAAGAGAGACTAATGGAGAGAGGGAGGGGATATGATAGAGACTTGAGTTCTAAAGGGGAATGGGGGGAGGGAAGGGAAATATCACGTGGGTTTTTTCTTTGTATGTGAGTATAAAAGTCAATAAAAAACAATAAAAAAAAATCTCCCTCCATACTTTACAATCACCATACGTCGGCGGGCTCCGTCAAAATCCTTTTTTTATAACCCATCTTAGAGCTCATTCTGGTCTCCCTGGACCGCTGTCTGGAGCTGATGCCACCGCTGATGCAGCCACTAGAGATCCTCATATCTTTAATAGCCTTACTGAGGCTACAGAGTTTCACTTTAAATTCCATGTAAATGCTTCTACCCTAAGAGCTCAAATTAACCTTACCAAGGCTCAAGCCCGAGAAATTGTTAAGTCCTGTCATAGGTGTGCTGCTTTACTTCCTGCCCCTTCCTTAGGGGTTAATCCTCGGGGACTTAAACCTAACCACATCTGGCAAATGGATGTGACCCATTATCCAGATTTTGGCAAATTGCAATTTCTTCATGTTTCTATTGATACCTATTCTGGGTTTATCATGGCTTCCCTCCATACTGGAGAAAAGACCAAAGATGTTATTAGTCATTGCCTTCATTGTTTTTCTCTATTAGGACATCCCTCCCAACTCAAAACAGATAATGGACCAGGATATATCTCTCAGGCATTCAAACAATTCTGTGCTGCCTTTGGTGTATCTCACATCACAGGTATTCCTTACAACCCTACTGGTCAAGGTATTATTAAGCGTGCCCACCGCACACTAAAAACTATGTTATTTAAACAAAAAGGCGGAATAGGGAATGAGTTCAAATCCCCTAAAGACAAACTCAATACTGCTCTTTTTATTTTAAATTTTTTAAATTTGGATGTTAACGGACGCTCGGTGGCGGAGCACCATGTTTCCCCTGAAAAAGGGGTTTTCCCTCAAGTTCTCTGGAAGGATATAATGACTGGTCAATGGAATGGACCTGACCCTGTGTTAATCTGGACCCGAGGTTCTGTTTGTGTATTTCCACAGAAAGCATCAGCACCACTTTGGGTCCCGGAACGGCTTGTGAGACTGACACAACAAAACAGCAAGGATGAAGCAACTCCTACTGAGCCTAGCACTGATGACCCTGGTCATGGGGAGGAATGACACACGTCAACTCTGGAGCATAGTAAAGGCTTGACCCTACCCTCTACCGCTTTCCAATTCTTTTAGTCTTTACCCTGCTATTTTTACCATCAATGCCTCAGTTTCTAATCAATCAATTACTAATGACACTCTCTCTTGTGAAGAGAACTCTTGTTTTCTTTCAGAATGCTGGAATGCTAAAGCGTTTCCCCTGGCCGTGGTGATGCGTGTTCCCACCTTTTTACCTATCCCTGTGCAAGTTCAAAAAGAAGAACTGTTGGTGTTGCTTCGACCCAAACGGAACTTTAGAATCACCGCTGCTGCGGGTGCTGCGGCTGCCCTGGCTACTGCTATTCCCACAATGCAAGCTGTCAACAGCCTCTCAGAGAAAACTACATTGGTTATGGAGACTCAGACAGAAATTAATCAACAATTGAGAGCTGGCATCTTACTAGTTAACCAATGAGTAAACTTGCTTCAGGAACAAGTGGACATAATAACTCAATTGATGTCAGTTGGCTGTGTGCAACAACTGTCTGCTCTTTGTATCACACCCGTGGAATTTCATAATCTAAGCTTTGCTGCCTGTCTCTCCCAAACCCTATCTACTTATCTTAATAGAACTTGGGATCATAAATTTGACAATCTCTCTAGACCTTTAAGAGGACAAATTATTGCTATTAACAGTACTCATGTGGAAGTTGCATCCATTGAACTACTGTAATCAATCTGTAATCAATTAGGGAAAAAACTTGGTCTGGATTCCTTGCTTTGGGAGGGCTGCTTTGTTTTGTTTCTGCCTTAGGACTATGGTGCCTTTGTAAGATGCGTTTACGCCAGTCCCATAAAAAAGTTATTATTTCAACAAGCACTCCTGGCGTTAGATGTTGGGTCCTCTCCTCAAGTGTAGCTTAATTTGCTGGATCCTTAAGGATCCTTTGGCTCTTCTCCTTCGGGAACCGCACGAGTTGCCAGAGCTGTGCATCCCATTTATTGGGAATGGGTACCAAACTGGGTGCGAGACAAAGTACTGCAAAGGAAGGTCCTCTGACCATTACTGGTTTCCTTGAGGAGCATACCTGATTAGCATGGAGGTTGGCATCCATAACTTTTACCCTGCCTCCCCTCCAAAAAAGATGCCAAGGGTTTTCATTAACAGGAGGATTCAGGTCACTGCTCCCCCCAGTTGGTTAATGCCCACTTGTATACAACTTCGAGAGCTGCCGCTTATTTAAACAAAAAGGGGGATATGTAGGGGGCAGTGCCCGGGGCTGCCTCACTAGTGTCTTACCCTAAAGATGGCGGCTGGCAATGAGCCAGGAGGAGGGACGGCAAACCAGGAAGTGTCATGTGCTTGGTTGCTAAATCGGGTGATGTTGACTGGTTTATGGCCCAACCTATCTTCACTAAGTGTCAGCTATGTAACCAGAATCTGCTGTTGCTATTGGCTGTATTACTGTATAAGAAAGCATGAGTTGTTCCGCAATAAAGGTTCAAGGTTCCTGCTTCATGACCAAGCTTATGGCCTCTTTGTCCCACTGGACGGCGACAAGAAATAGAGAGTGGAAGATAGAGAGAGATAATGGGTGTGCTAGGACCTCTACCCACTGCAAATGATCCCCAGATGCATGTGCTGGCTTACATAGGTACTGGGGAATTGAATTTGGGTTCTTAGGCTTTGCAGGCAAGTGACTTAACCACTAAACCATCTCCCGAGCCCAAAACTGTTTTTATTTATTTTGTTTGTTATCTTAATTTGTGGGAAATTTAACCTTTATTTATTTTAAGTTTGAATTCTTCCTTTTAACTCTGGAGAGATTTTTATTCTTTCAAATGTTGATTATCTATATGCCAGTGTGAGTATACAAAGGATGCATCTTTATGCTCAAGGCCTACTGGAAAGAAATTTTTAGAGTTCACAGGTATATATTTTTTTCATACTGCTTCTAAGTTATCCACAACAATCATCTCAGGAATAATTTTCCTGAACCCTTTTCCAGAGCTGAAAAAGATACTACAGAGTGTTAACTACAACACAGTCATTGTTTATGAGTAGAGAAGCTAAGGTATATATCATTACAATTCTTTTGCTTTTCTTTGTTGACCACACAGCTGAGAATACAATCTAGCAATGTGCAGGTGTGATGGGCCAGTATGCATAACACATAATTCAACCCCTTCCCAGTCTAGAGATGAACAGGTGCCATGGGTCAGTGTGCATAACTAAGTAGGCAAACTCTTCCTACTCTAGTGATGGGCAAATGTGATGGGTCAGGGTATGTTATCATGGTACTTTTTCATCATCCAATGAATATTTTTCCACTCTCCCTCTCTTTTGCTTCCTCTTCCTTTCTTCCTACTTTATTTCTTTCTCCCAACTTCTCCATATTAAATTGTTAATATATACTTGGAAGTTAAAAACATTCATTTTTAACAGAAACTCCAAAGGTTTATGATTAAAATTATATTGTAATGTTCACCTGTTAATTCTGTCTTCTTATCACATAAATAAGTATATAAACATAAACTGTGAGTTAATATTATGAAAGTCTCCTTTTTATTCCTCAACTAAATGTGTTTTATAAGTTCTTTGAATGGAAGTATTGCTTGGATGTGTGGGCTGAGAGATTTGAGTTTTCATCTGGTAATGGTTGATACTGTTATGACCTTGAAGATGATGCTTGGTTTTATACCTATAGAAGAAAGGATAATATAAATTCCTAATGACTAAAAATGGTTTGATGACTTCCTCAAACTAGATGCTTTCAAATTCAAAATTCAATGTGGATATAGTTTACATAATTCTCTGTTATTTCCTTATGAAGCAAATATATTTCAGAACTTAAAAGACTATCTTACAGACAAATACAATAAGGTCACTGCATTTTAATTGATTGTGGAATTAATAAGAAACCAAATTTAAACAAGGTTTATTGACTTAAAATATTTTTCCTTCCCAAATATAGTCTCTCTATGCTGCCTAGGTTGTCCTTTAATTCTTGCCCTCAAGAATTCTTCTATAACAGTATCCTAAGTAGCTGGGACTAAAGGCACATACCACCATATCCAATATAATTCTTTCAAACAGTTTTTCCCCTGCAGAGAATTCTTCATTCTATGATTCACAAAAGATATAATAAGAGATGTTATCACAATTTTGAAAAGTGGGATGCACTACACTGGCATATCAAATTCCTCCTATCAAGTCTTCCCAAGGTCTGGGTAAGAAATGTTACATAAGAGCTGGAAAGATGGCTCAGCAGTTAAGACACCTGCCTGCAAAGCCTAATGGCCTAGGTTTGATCCCCCAGTACTCATGTCAAGTCAGATGCACAAAGTGGCACATGCATCTAGAGTTCATTCATTTGCAGTGACAGTATGCCCTGGTTTACCCATTCTATCTCTCTGTCTGCTTATTTCTCTCTCTCTTTCAAATAACTACATAAAAATTAAAAAGTACATAATTTTAAAAAAATGTTACATAATTTTAGAAAAAAGATTCCCTTTGATCCTCAGTTTTCTCACATTTTATTACTAATAATAACAAAGGACTTTTAAATTCTCATATTTTCATGATAATATATTTTATGAGTATTATGTGTATATTATGCAATATATTTGTATTATGAGTATTTCTTTTTCTTTTCCTATTCCTCATTTGCTTAATTACTGTTCTAGCATGGCTTATTCTTTTTTTCCAAACAAACAAACATTTAATGGATTAATTAAATGAATTATCCCAGTGTTCTGAAAGACATCATTATGGGTTAGGGCAGCCTAAGAATCAAGGGCTGAGTTGTTTTGGGAAGACTTAGCGTGGGTTTGGTGCAGTGTCTGTTCCTATTCTTTCTGGCTTATTCTTTGCTTTAGTCACATGCATGTGTTTATCTCTGCCTTTATCTTGAAAGATTCTTTCAAGTATCTTCTGTTAAACAGTGTTACTGACCATGAATTTCTTTAGCACATATTTGTCATGAAAACTTTCTTTTTCCTTCAATTATGAGAGATAATTTTGCTTGGTATATGAGTCTGTGTTGGAAGTTACATCTTTTGAAGTTTGAAATATATCATTCCAAGTTCTCCTAACTTTTAAGGTTTCTGTCTATAAATCTGCTGTTATTCTGGTGGTGTGCCTTTATATGTGACTTGGCTATAGGTAAAATAAAAAGAAAGAAGTAAAGAAATGCAATAAAGATAAACTAAAACAGTACTAGCTCTCAGGAAACTGTAACACAGAGAATATATAAAGCAGGCCAAGCCTTTCTTTGAGAAAGGCTTCAAAAAAGAGAAGTGAAAGGAAATAATAGAGAAAAAGAAGAGATAAAGAGATCCCAAGAGCAGAGCAGCACAGAGCTAGCCTTCTAAATTGATAGTAGGTATTAAATAAAGAATAAATGCATGTAAAGGAGTCAGAACTAGATGTCAGTTTAGAGAATTCAGTCTGGCCTGCCTAGTGGTTCTAGTTTTGTGTCTCCCAGTATTACTTATGGACTGTCAATGTCTGTCTTTCCCCTGAGTGGAGAGCTCAGTCATAGATGCTGGTCACAGATGACTCTGGAAGTTGGGACTAAGAGACAGTGAAATTGAGGGTTGTGGGTTGGGTAGAGCTAGAAGATCAGTAAGAACAATCAGAGGATCCAATCAGGTCAATGAGTACAGTATTAAAAAATAAAAAAAGGAGATAGATGCAAATTATCCTATGTATTTAGAATTTTAAGATGAGTTTAGGAATGAATTGTAGAAAGAATCTCATCAGTTTTGACTGCTCAGTCTCGGGTATTTGGGCAAAGATTAGGAAATTCAGGCAGTGAAGTCATATGCTTATTAAAGAAGAAAAATTAACTTTGACATTATTGACTTTGTAAAATTGGGCACATAATCTATTAAGATGACAATTAGACATGCTGAATACAATCATGAAGTGGTTGGAAGATAAAGTAGTTAGTGATTTGTAGAATTGTAATTTTGTGGATCTCAGATGAAAAAATGACACTGGGGATTTGTGTTCTCAAATGAAGAGGAGAGAAAAAGTGAAGCTACAGAAAGGAGCTAGAAGATATATCTGAGAGATGCACAATTCAAGAGGACAGCATAGTGGATGCCACACAATGAGTGAATTAGATATTTTTATACAGATGGTCTGCTCAATAGTGTAAAATCCTTTATTAGAGATCAAGGTGGATGGGAATATGAATAATTATGATCAAAAATACAAAATTTAGAAGAGGTTTGGAAAGGAGTGTGAAGGTGTCATGATCACATGGTAGGCTCCTCATACTTATGGACAATTTAGTGAAAATTTTTGTGAATGAAGAAATAATAAGAACCAGCCTATGAGAGTTCAGTGAATGAGTTGCTGAGTGGGGATTAAAATTAGGGAATGTAGATTACTTACTTTTAGGATAATTGCAGTGCTATGAAGATTATTTCATGGGCATAGGTTAGTATTAACAATTGCTAGGATTCACTTGTAGGTTATTATTTCATTCGTCTTTCCCAATAACCAACGAGGGAGGTAGCTTTCTTTCTATTTCAACATTGAGGAAACATAAACATAGGATGATTAATAAATAAGAAAAGGGCCACCAGGAATAAAACTATGAAATATTTGTTATAATCATCTACTTTATGCTCTTTAACATATTTATTGCATCTTTAGTGTCTCCCAGTGTCTGATACAGTGAAGTATTTATTACTTTCCTACTGTTGAAGGAACTGTGATGTCTAAATTAACTAACTTGCCTAAGATTGCACTCAGTTAATTTTATTGCTGAAGGCAGAGTTTATACTCAGGCATTCTGAATACAGAGCTGCTGTTCCTGACTACTGTTTTTCATTATCTCAATCACCTTATTCTTCACATGAATGCCTATGTGATTAAGCCTTGATATAGCATTAGGGAAAACAGAATTAAAGATGGGAAACTGGGAGAAGAATGAATGCTTAAAGAAACAAAGAAACTGATGATGAATAACCTTGTAGGAGGAACACTGTGGGGGAACTGGTGGATGATCCCTATTCCTTGCAGGAATCACAATTCAGATTGATGTTGAGAACTGAGTGACAGTGAAAAGGATGAGGTGGTCACTAACACTGAATACATTAAAATTGGATCTTGAAATGATTATATTAAGTAAGGTAACCTAGGTCTAGAAAGCCAAAAGCTGCATGTTCTCTCATATGTGGATCCTAGCTACAAATGTTCAGACTTATATTTGAGTTGGAATAAAAAATGGTAGCAGAGGCCAGTAAATTAGAAAGGGGCTATAAGAGAGGGAGGAGAGGGGAATGCTTAAGGAGATGGTATTGTATATATGTAATGAACAGATTATGGGGCAGGGGGAAGAGGGTAGAATGGCCTAAGTGTGGTCAGGGGAACATATTGAGTAAAAGAAGGGTGGGGAAAGTTAATCAGAATTTAAGATGTTATGAGTAAGCTATATGAAAACCTAATTTTTAACATAATTGCTCACTCAGAAGCCATAGATTGTTACTAGAAAAATTTCAGTGCCAGGGATGGAATACCGTCCAGTGAGTTGTTGGCTAGGGAGGCCCCTTATGCTCCCAAAACATCACAGTCCATTGCTAAGGTTTTGGTTCCCCACCATAAATAGATAGTAAGACCCTATTGCTGTAGACTTCATATGCTTTGGCTCTGAGAAAAAGGCAGTGAGAAATCAAGCTGGAGCTGAGCTAAAAACATCCTCCCTGTAGATCATCTCACAAGAAAGCTAGAAAAAGCTACACTGCATGCAGCCCTATGGGAGAGAGAAATCATCAGCAGCGATAAACAACAATGAACACTACAAGCCTTAAATTTTGCCAGCCAGGCCAAATGAGCCAATGGGTACAATAGTGGCATATCTCTTTTGGGAGACACAAGTACTATTTGTTTTTGTTTTGTTTTTAGACAGAAAAAAGAGAGAGAGAGAGAGAGAGAGAGAGAGAGAGAGAATGGGCACACCAGGGCCTCCAGCCACTGCAAATGAGCTCCAGATGGGTGCACCCCCTTGTGCATCTGGCTAATGTGGGTCCTGGAGAATTGAACCTGGGTCTTTTGGCTTTGCAGGCAATCACCTTAACCACTAAGCAATCCCTCCATCAGTCAACCACTTTCTAAGTGGAATGGAGGCCCACTCCACATGAAGGAATACATGCCTGGTACTGAAAACCTAATCAAAAGCCTATGATGGGGGAGGTCATGAGCCCTAGAAGTGTAATGCTTGCTCTTTTCTGGCTAAATGCATTTATTATGCTCACCAAACTGCACTGCAAGCACTTTACTTAATGTTCATACCCATTAATGCTACTCTGACTTTTGGTTAGAGGATCTTCTATTTCCAGATGGCAGTGACCATTGGGATGAACCAAAAGGCATCATATTACTAAGAAGAATAGACAAAGGAGTGTTCAGCACTGAAACACCTCTATCACACCTTTCCAGGCTCTGGGTCCATTGTAGAAGAAGTGGTGGAAAGAATGTTAGAGCCAAAGAAAGGGTAGGACTGTTTACAATGCAATCATTCAGACACAAATTGGCCTCGAGATCCACGACCTCTCAGTGCCTAGTAATACCTTCACAAGACCATCATAATAGGAGGAAAATATGATGACATCAAAATAAAAGAGAAACTAATTGAGAGAGGGAGGGGATATGTTGGAGAGAGTGTATGTGAAGGAGAAATTGGGGGAGGGGAGGGAATTATACTGGTTTATTGTGTATAATTATGGAAGTTGTCAGTAAAAAAAGCTTACAAGACCAGAGAGTTAGATGAATGATTGAAATTAGCTTTCAAAAACAAACCTAGGCCGGGCATGGTGGCGCACGCCTTTAATCCCAGCACTTAGGAGGCAGAGATAGGTGGATCACCGTGAGTTCAAGGCCACCCTGAGAATACAGAGTGAACTCCAGGTCAGCCTGAACTAGAGTGAGACCCTACCTCGAATAACAAAACAACCCCCCCCCAAAAAAAAAACCTAGACAAAGGAGAATTCTGTTTTCTAGGCACAATGTCTCAGAATTATTAAAGATAAACACTTTGCATATCAATGTTATGTAAATGATGATATATGACTATCTTGGAGTTTGCCTATGGAATATACTAAGTATCAAATAACTTCTTCCACTTCTAGAGCTGGTTCTTCTGGTTATGAATTGATGGTTCTCTTCTAAAAATAATTTTCCATGCATTACATGTAGTAAACCTTCATGAACTGAATAGACAACAAATATTGTCCCTAGTAGAGAGGTCTCTTCTCTCTTCTGAGGAACATATTACAGCAGGAACCTAGCATTCATTAATACCTTCTTAAACAATGTTGGTGAATACTTACCTTTAGGGAAGTCATTTGAGCAACACGTATGTGGTTCTGAAGTAAGGGATTTGGGATAGAATTTTCACTTTCCAAGTTAAGATCTCATAGTTAACAGAAAACACCCCATATCCTGGAGTGCTATTCAAGTATGGCTCCTTCACTCTGTCATTCTGAAGCAGAGTGACCTAATGCCACAAAACCATTTTTCCCCATTGTCCTAAAGTATATCTCAATGCTTCAGTGATGACACCGATTCTTCTCTAAGTACGCATGCGTGTGGACTTTAAAAAGAAATGTAGCAGGGATTAGTAGTAGCTATAACTGGAAAGACATAGTCGCACTAAGGAGAGAACTACCCTGGGGATTCATGAATCTTCCATTCTCCTGTCCTCAATGAATCTATACTCTCCAAGGCCGACTACACATCAGGATGCACGTAGGGCTCTGTGAGAAATAAAACACAATTTCTCTTTCACTGGAGACATTTCTTTCAATTCTGATTCATTCCTGGTTGAGGAAGTTAGTGGAAAAAGCAGTAAAAAGGCAAAATTGAGCCACATTTTCACATAACAGATAGCCAACTTCCATAGACTTTTGTGTCCTTCTTCAGAGACTTTCCCCTCTCTTTGAAACTTTTGCAGATACAGTTTTTAAGTCTGTAGTATTAGCCTCAGTGATAAGCCAGTGAGGGTCAGTCTCTAACTGCCTCTCATATTGCTAGGGAGCAGAAGTTACAGTTGAACTAATAGCAACCAGGGAGTTCAGAGCTTTTGCTGCTTTGAAGCCTGCCTGTCAATTTTTCTTAAAATACACACATACATACACTGCCTTCAGTCCTCTGGCTGACTGATTATTGTGGTCCTGCTCCTCAGCTGATGTGCTCTCCACTCACCTCATTTCTAGCAGCCGAGCCCCTCTGGTGTTGCCCGAATCATACCCGGTTCTTTCCAACAAATTATGGTGATGATTAAGAAAGTTTGATGCTACATCTTTTGGTGGGGTGGGCGGGAGGTTCCCAGACCTCTTGTCAGATAATAGAGTGAGAAGTGTGGGGCTGCTGCAGTCATTCCAAATCAATGCCCCAAGTTCAAATAAAGAGTCATGATGATTAAGTACAAGGGATTTGTGAAATGCTTTAATGTTGCCTCATTTCAAATAACTTCATAAGCAGCCTGGTAATGAGCTCAATAAATTCTGTTGGAGCAGGAAAAAAAAAAAAAAAGAAAGCCCTGTATTCGCTACAGAAAAAGTAGGTTGCTATTTTATTATAATTAGGCCTCTGGGCTTGTGGGAAGAAGTCTTATTTCCTGTTTGAAATCCACTTTGTTAGCTCTGTGATGTGGAGATGGCTAAATGAGTATGAAATATTATAATTAAGGACATCACAAGCTGTTTATCTTATCAGCAATGTTTTCCTTAAAGGCTGCCTCATTGACCACTAGTGTATTATAACTGCTTTTTTTGTGCGTGTGCTTTGCTGGTTGTAATTGAGAGAAGCTTATCTGGTTCTGAGTTGGAAAAAGCCAGATATGAACAGCAGTCCAGCAACCAAAAGTCATTTGAGAGACCTAAACCACATTTTTCTGCCTTGGGTCAGACATTCTTTTCATTAACTGAAATAAGCTGTTTGTTGATAGAAGTAAGTCAGTTTATAACATGTGACTAAATCCAGTGAGAACCTATTATCCACATTGTCCCTGGCCAGGATCTGCGTGAGGTGCTGTCTTAGACACACTGCCAAGCACTGTGCTTTGTTTTGAGGCTGGCAAAGAAAACCAATCCCATATTGAAAATGTGTACTGGTTTATTATTGATTGGGTGAAAAGCAAATGGCCAGACCTGTAATCTCCATTGTGATTTGAAAGGCTCTACATTATGAGAATCTTCTGACTGGCCAACATTTCATTCAGCAGTGGGAGGGTGAGTCCTGCTCTTTATGAAAGCCTGAAATGACAGTCCTCACCAGGAGTTGCTACGATGGCCTGGATGGTGGTTATTTGCCTGGCAAGCCATTTGGCTACAATAAAAGTTCAAATCACAGATTCATTCCACCTTTCTGTAGTGTTGGTTTCAGAAAGATCTTAGTTCTTGAAGCACATAATGAAAATCTCGTGTGTTCATGAGATAGACACAATATAACTGGGTATTAAACACTGGCCAGCTCTTGGCAAGATTTTGGAGCTCAAAAATTTTCTTTTCCAATTTCTATCAACAAACCTGCTTTGAGCCTTAGACTTGCTAATTTCCTTCTATATATGCAACCTGTCTGAACAGTTTCTCCATTCAAATCCATTTAAGGTAGTGCATAGGAAAATTCTGATATCTCAGTTAAGATCTTCTGATGTGGTTGTATGTATACTCAGAGCCACTGCTGCTATCTATGACCTTTGCCTTGTCCTCTGAAAACAACAGGGCAAGGACTGTGGAGACTGAAATCTGGTTTTTCTTTCACTTACCTAGCATGGCCCCATGGGACAGGTCTGAAAATGTATGGAGATGTGAGTGGCCTTTCCTAATTCACTGTCCATAGAGGGCGCTTGCGCCTCATTTATACAAAAGTGCCCCATGAGCTAACACTGAGTCCTATACTATCCTCCCAAGGTTAAAATAAATAAATCTGTAATCACAGTCCTTCTTTTGTTTTATTTTATTTATTTATTTGACAGAGAGAAAGAGGGAAAGAGAGGGAGGGAGAAGAAGAGAGAGAGAGAAAAAGAGAGAGAATGAGCATGCCAGGGTCTCCAGCAACTGCAAAGGAATGCCAGACACATGCACCCCTTGTGCATCTGGCTAACATGGGTCCTGAGGAATTGAACCTGGGTCCTTTGGCTTTGCAGGCAAATGCCTTAACTGTTAAGCCATCTCTCCAGCCCTAATCACAGCCTTTCCACTATCCACATATCAAAGCTCTTAAAACAAACATGTGTACAGCTGATTTTGCTGATATACATAGCTATTAAATAAATATTTGCTTCATTCATACAAAATGCCAACATGTAAGTCACTGAACAGTATGCATGTTCTACAACAGAGGGTATAGAATGTTCCCTGTAAAGAACAGACATTAATTACTTTAGGATTTGCTGGCCATACAGTGTTTGCTGCAGCTGCAGTTCTGCTGTGGAGTGAGTGCATATGGCTTGGCTCCATCAGAGCATTATTTGTGAATGCTGAGATTTGAATTTCCTATACATTTCATGGGTCACCAATGAAAAATATAAAAATTATTCTTAGCTCAGGGTCCACACAAAAGCAGATGCAAGCTGGTGTGGTGTAAGACCAGAATTTTCTATTCATATCCTGTGGTAGCTGGCAAGTAAAAGTTGCTTTCTTTGTGGCAGCTGAGCTAGAGTACTGCAGAGAGCACACAGAAAGAGATCATCACCTCAGTGACATGATTTGTGACCCTGTCAGCTTGTCAAAAGAAAAGAATGACAAAGAAGTGGTGTTTTTAAAACCTTCATCTCCTTTAAATTTTCTATCTATAGTTTTTTAAAGAAGTAAAGTATGTCAAACATTGTCACTGAAGTGCCAGAGACTTGAGAATCACTTGATTAGAATTATGTCATACAGCCACTTAGTCCTAGAATACTTGTTTTCAATCACTCACTAGTTTGTTTCACAAATGTATTGAGCTTCTACTTTTGAGAGGATATGGGAAG
This sequence comes from Orientallactaga sibirica, assembly GCA_036365145.1. Lineage (NCBI taxonomy): Eukaryota > Metazoa > Chordata > Mammalia > Rodentia > Dipodidae > Orientallactaga > Orientallactaga sibirica. The sequence continues at coordinate 4,247,478 of JAEOAD010000020.1, forward strand.
TGCCTGAAATGGGGAAAACATAAACTACATGATATGAGCCCCCAAGAAATCCCCAAAGTGAAGAATTCTAGAGGTTGAGTAGAACAGTTACAAATTGCTAGGAACAAGCCACCTACAAACAGATGGCCTTCCTCTGGAGTTTACTTGTGAGTCAGTATGGCATGCACTTTAAGAGGACAACAGGTGTGGCTCCAATGACAGCAGAATGTCAGTAGCAATTCAAAGCCACCCACCAAAGCATAGCTTTCAAGTGAGTACATGGGCTTTTAGCCAAGGAAACATATCTCAGCAGTTCAGCCTCCAGGATAAAAGGCAGTTGTAATTTAAATGCATATTTGTCCATAAACAAAGTCACATATATCTTGAGACTTTTATATTTCCATCTGCAGTCAGTACATGGCTTCCTCTGCCATCCTCCAAACATTCTCCAGGATGCCCCTCTAAAGTCACCCTTCACCACACCTTCTCATAGCAGCCCAATGACACACATAGGTTGAGTTTTATCAAGCAGAATTTTTTAACTGTACCTTGAATTTTCAATGAAAACACTAATTAAGCTGAAAAAGAGAAGAGCTAATATGTCTTACAATAGTGATCCAGAACTCAGGCATTCTTCATAGAAATGAAATTAAATTGAGAATAGAAAAAAAAATCATTCAAGCTCTGAAGTGCAAAATCAGCTGGTGAGACCTGACAAATGAAAAACGCATTCACATTTTGTCTTCAAAATGACAGGTATAGGGTATTTACTAATTTAGCTGCCATAAAAGCAACATTAAAACCTTGTCTAAAGTAAGGTAATGGCATAAATTTGTTAATTCTATGTAACATTTATACAGCTTTGTATATTTTCAAGTATTTTTCACATCCCTATTTTACTAATCTGCCATAACTGTCCAGTGTGGCACTAAGACCAATTCCATCCAGCTCCTTAGGATCATGACTTGAAGGGGACAGCCCCAGCTAAATTGACAGAATTTTAGGTAGAAGCTGAGGTTTCAGATCAAGTTAGCATAGCTTCTCCTTTCATAAAAACAATCTCTTTTTAGCTAATAAAATTTTACTAGAGGGTGGATTGAGTGGCTAAAGACACTTGTTTGCAAATCCTGCAGGTCCAGGTTACATTCTCCAGTAACCACATATACCCAGATGCACAATATGGCACATGAACCTGGAATTCATTTACAGTGGCAAGAAGCCTTAACATACCCATTCTCTTTTCTATCTCTTTTTCCTCTCTCTCCTGATAAATAAATAAATACATAAATAAATGTATGTTTTAAAAATTTACTAAGGGTAAGGTACCCTAAGTAAACATGTACACAAAATTTACTAAGGATACCTTACAAAAATATGGTCAAAGAAACTAGTCTGTAAAGGCTATAGCCTTTGATGAGTTGCTATCATTTATAAACTGTTAAAAGCATCACTTTTTCATCTCACAATCTATCTGCTACCCTTATTCCCAAAATATAAAATTCAGGGATGAGATCCATTAGTTGCTGCCACATGCTGTTCTTTCTTAAGAACATAAATGATGCTGTTGTTTAAGGTTTCTGACTATCAGAACATTCTCCAGAGCCAACTGTCTTGGATGGTATTCAATGGACACACCTTTACACGAGATATACTAACTCCTTACCTGAGGCAGAAATGTAACTAGCATTGCTAATGAGACAGAGATACAAACTTTCATGTCTGCTATTTCTGCCAGAACTTTAACATGGCACAACTAACAACATGACATAGATCCTGTATTTGAGAAACCAGTGAGTCTGATCTCAGCTCCATCAAGATCTTGATGCAGCTTCATGTGGTGTTAAAATGTTTCAATTTTGGGTGATGTGCATGTGTTCTGGAGAATGTTCTGGATATCATGCTTTCCAAACTCAAATAAATATTTACCTAAGTTAAGTTCCCTAAGACATTGTGGCAGTTCTTCTCTCACATGAGCTAGAGCACACCAGTCCACCTGCTGGTATTTGTGGCCATCAGGCCCTCACGATGAACAGTGGTGCTTCCGTGCAACTCTGAACCTTCATTGTTGCCCTCTGGACCTTGCAGTCTTTCTTCTCTCCCTTTCTGAGACTTAATTTTTAAAAATGACAGATCATGTCTAGGAGCAATGCAGTTAGATTTTCCCAAGTTTTCTCCTGTGTTTCCTAGTACAAGACCCATTTCAGCCAACAAGAAGCCCAAGGAATCATGGCAGTAAAGACATAGAATTAGATAAACTACATCTTTTGGGATGGATCTCTTCCAAGGAAAGTTGCAATTTTACTCCTTGAGCTGCTGTGCATTCAATAAACATTTGTTTGAGTTTACTTTTTAAATTCATGTTTGTTAGTTTATGAGACAAAATCCATGTATATTCCAGGTTGGCCAGGAACTCTATATGTAGCCCAGTCTGGCTTTGAATTCACAATCCAACTGCTTTAGCTTCCTGAAGGCTAAATTATAGACATGTCTACCTATGCCCTGCATTGTCTATGCTAAGCATAAAATGATCTCCACTTTACTTACTACCCCTAAATAAAATAAGAAAATTAAAGCTTAGTGGGTAGACAAATTAATTAAACAATTAAGATAGAGTATAATGACGAATGTGCTGGGCATTATTAAACCACGTGGGAGGGAAGCCTAACCCAGACCTATAAGAGTAGGCAAAGATTCCGATGGGTATTTTGGGCTACCTAATGAGTGTCACAATTGGCTGTTTTTCTCCTGGTCCACTTCTGCTTTGTTGCAAGTCCTGCTTGCTCCTGTGGGTTGAGAGGTAAAAGTCTCAGAACAGTCACTGCTGGTTACTATGCCTCTGCCTCCTGCCTGTGCTTTCAGATTCACAGAAGCCACCATCTCCTGTGGCCCTGCCTCAGCACTGACTAAAAGCTGCTGAGTGCATTTGGCTTGCTGTGTACTTTGTCCTGTACTTAAGGCACTGCCACAATAATTTTGTTCTTATTTCTCTTTCCACTTCCATTTGAGCTTATGTTATCTCGGAGAAGCTGCATATGCTGACATTCTCAGGGAAGAAGAGCTCTCACAGTTCTCACTGAAGGACTTCTCTCTATGACCCAGGAGCTTCTGGGCAGTGGGATGTCCTATGGGAGCCATAGAAATATAAGCAACTGCCCTTCTGAGCTAAAACATAGTCTTGGCACATAATTTTTGAGACTTAGTATTTCCTTTCCAAGGATGAATTATTTCTTAATACTGTATTTTATTCTTTTATGTAAAAAAAAGATTGAATGAATGAATATATAAATAAACAAAGCATAATGGTTGTGCTAAGCCAGGTCTCCAGATCTGCTCAGACACATGAGGGAATTCTCTCTAGAATATAGTTTAGAATCACAAAAGTAAGAAATGGAGGAGAAGGAGAAAAGTACAAGCACAAAGATTCTTGGAGAACAGAGGACTTGATTCCACTGCCAACAGCCCTCAAACACCCAGCATTCCAAGTTCCCTAACTCAGCTTCCAAAAGACTCCTTGTACTCAAAGAAGATTAAAATGTAGGTGTAATTTCTGAAGGAAATTCCTCCTTAAATTACTGTGTAAACTGATGTGAAGCTGTCTTTAACTTCAGGAACAATAAGCAGAATGAGACTCAAGCCAACATGCCCTGCCGGTGCTAGGGGGATGATGCTCTACTGGAAGCCTGCACCACTTGCTATCTTTCTCCTTTCTGTAAATTGGTAAAATCAGGTATATGGCACAACTTGAAAATAGTATGGCATTTAGAATACCCCAATACACATCAATAACTTTTAAATTAGTTATTAAAAGACTCTAACCTCAGAGATTTTTTAATATAAAATAATATTTATATGCTACCTGATGGTTTACATTTGCAAATACTAGAACACAGCTTGAATGACTGCTCTCATTTTAGAGTTGATCTCATGGGAATTCTTCTGAACAAACCCAGGCACAGTTCAGATGCATAGTACATATTTGCTAAATTACATTAAATAAAATTTGAAATTATATCTGTTGTTTGTCTTAAAACCTTGGAATTCTAAAGAATAAATATTTGTAAATCAGCAGTGTTTTAGCTACAAATAGTCTCCATCCTGGGCATAGTTGCTGTCTTATTATTTCTCATTTGATGCTTTCTTTATGCTGTTGGCTATCTTGTTAGTCCGTCCTGTTGGGAGATGTTTTTCTTTAACATAGTATCTTAATAACCATCAAGATAGCTCACCCAGGGTTTCCTAATGTTCAGCATACCCAAACAGTGTAATGTGAAAAGTATCATGTTGGAAAAACAGCTGCATTTGAAAGACTGCCCATGAGTGCATTGTTTTCTGTAATCTAGGCCTATTGATAATATATAGACAAACTCCTTTGGGAAATATGGCATGATTACAAAAAAAAAAAAAAACAGAAATATCTTTTCTTATAGGATGAGAACCTTTTAAAAATCCACCTCTAAGCCCAAGAACGCTGGTTCCAATGTCCAGAGGTTCCAATCTCCAGGTCCCACGTTTAGCCAGATATAAAGTGAGGCAAGGGCGCAATGCCGCACTTGCCCACAAGGGGGCGAACACATCTGGATTTCGTTCATAGCAGCGAAGAGACTGCTGGAGCGACCATTTCTGTCTCCCTCTCCCTCTCTGTCTCTCTCTCTCTCTCTCCAAAAATAAATAAAAATTAAAAAAATTAAAAATCCACCTCTAAATTTGGAAGGCAAAATCTTGTCATTTCAGAGACGTAGGTCCATTTTCAGTAGTACCTTATTTGATGAAGCTCACCAGTGTAGGTGGATAACAGAAAGCTGTTGTAACTGAATGAGCACTCTATATAACAATTATTGTTTCCTATAGACTAGCTTCTCTTTCAATGTACTCTCCTCAGTAAATATTTTACTGTTAGAGAAGCAACAAAAACAAATACAATTGGTATCATCTTGTGACAAGCTACATATTTTTGTTGTACTTCAAGTGATGATTTATTTCCAATATAATTTTTATTTATACAATCACCATTAACCAATATGAGATTATATTTATTTATCTCACCACTTATCATTCTTTAAAAACTTTGAAACAGCTTGCCATAATAAAAAAAAAAAGGATGTGAGATGTATACATTATCAGTTGACAGAGTCATTATCAATCTACAACATTAATTCAATGCTGACAAATTTTAGAAAGATAACAAATATTTTTTATAGTTGAGAATTTCTGCCATTCATCATTTTGAGCTTTTAGGTCACTAAACACTTCTTGTAGTTTTCTTTTTCTTCTTCTTCTTCTTCTTCTTCTTCTTCTTCTTCTTCTTCTTCTTTTGAGGCATATGGAGATAAGAGATCACAGTAGCAGGTAAGAGTTTTTTATGGCTGATTATAGTCAATTTCTGATTATATTTGGGGGATTCATTGCTGATTACCTTTTACAAATCTTACTTTCAAGTTCCACTGACATTCAAACAGAATGGGCCATAAAGTCATTGTGGTTATTCCTCATTGCCTTTCCTCTAATTTCCTTTCCTTCATAGCCTATCACCAGCAGGAGATTTTTTTTTTTTAATGTCAAAACACTTAATTACCTCCCCACTTCCCAATAGGTGAACATTAAAAAACAAAACAAGGGCTAGAGAGATGGCTAAGCAGGTGGCCTGCCTACGAAGCCTAAGAATGCCCGTTTGAATCTCCAGGTTCCATTTTAGCCAGACACAAAAATGATGCAAGAACTCAATGTCACACATGCACACAAGGGGGTGCATACATCTGGAATTCATTCACAGTGCCTGAAAAGGCCCTGGTGTGCCCATCCTCTATCTGTCTTTACCTTTCTCTCTATATCTCTCTGTTGCTCTCAAATTAAAAAAAAAAATAGTAGAGACAAACATGGCATTTTTATAGCTTTTTGTCCTGATTCATGATTAGGTTTTACCTATCTAGCTGAAAGCTGTTTGCAGAACACAATGGAAACCAATGAGGGTATTTTGAAGGCACAATAATCTGATCATTATCTATTCTTGGAATCTCCCTGTCAGGGTACTAGGTGATGAGCCCAGGAATTGGAGAAGGGATACTACAGCTCTCCTGTATGCTATAAAATGTTTATGTGTGTGATGTGGGAGGGGATTCATAGTGTGGATGTAAGTGTGTGTGTGTGTGTGTGTGTGTGTGTGTGTGTGTAAAAGCATACATTAAAGATAATGAACATCTTATTTGTATATTATAAATATACATTTCTTACATAAATTTGTACACATATATACAAATGAACTATAAATTCAATTAAATATAAACCATGCCATCTGTGTGTAAATGATGAAGGGCTACCTTCATCCTGCTACGCCCTCATGTACTACAGAATCTCATGTTTTATAGATCTAGGTAAAACCCACTGAATATGTGCAAATCTCTATTCCCCAAGATCAGAATATTTTCCCTCAAATAAGTTCCATTATTTTCTCCTTGTGGCTGTCAAGCTGTTCTGGGTTTGAGGGTATATTCAGAAGTAAAAGTCAAGCTTTTTATTTTTCCAGTGAATATTTGCCTAAAACACCTCATGACAAAGCCAACCTTTTTCATTTCTTTATGGCAATATTGTCTGTAGCAAATTTCCTACAAACTGGTAAATTTCCTTCTTGCTTGTCAAGCTTTCCCTTGAAGAATACGTTTTTGGTTTGGATAAGCTTCTTGCTGCTGACCTTCTCCCCCTGGCTTTCTGAGCACCCTAGGAGGGTAGTGCTTGGAGTGTGTTTCTACTTCACCTGTGAGAACAGCTAATATATTTCATCATTAGACTCCTGTGGAAACACACAGTGAAAGAAGGGGATCTGGTTAGCACCAGAGGCAAAGTACTACTAACCCATCCCCAAAGATTGCTTCTTGATTATAGTGGCTCTCATAAGGTACTCAGCCTTCTGGAAGCTTATGCTAACTGTTATTATTGGCTGTATAGCCTAAGTAGAACATCTGATTTTTCTTTTAAAAAACAGCAATTATATTAAGGAGTCTGAATGTGAGATATTATTCCTTGAAAATTTCAAGTAGAATTCAATAAACAGACTGAGCTTTGTGTCTCTGAGTTGGGCAGAATTTCATGAGTGAGGGGGTGGTAGGGTCCTTGTACCCCAAATTTTTATGTGAGCATGTCAAATACAACTCAGACTAGAAAAGTGCCTTGCTTTTAAAAAATGAAAGATAGTCTATTAAATTGCTGAGCTTAGAAAACTAACAACATTTTTCCCCCTCACATGCCTGCAAGGGTTAAAATAGCTTGCTTTTGTTAGGAGGTGGGAGAAGTAAGTAAAAGGGAGAGGAGGTAAACCGGCAAATCTATAATTTATTTTCCAAACTGGGACACTTTTGGAGCAAACAGGACCCTAATAATAATTCCACCAGATAAAAAGGCATAAATCGGGCTTCTTTTAGGGAAGCCAGGATGTTTGGTGACCCCTGGGAGGTACAATTAATAGGGCTTTATGTTCCTGGTCTTTTCAGCCGTGCTGTGACCATGGGCTTACAGTACAAACATCATTTCCATTGATGTCTTTTTTTCCTTTAAGGTTTTTGATCATAAACTTGCGGCCGTGTAAGCGATCTCAATTAGACTTTGTGGTGGGATAGGTTTTCTGTTCTTGGCATTCTGTTATTTGATTAGCAAGCATTTTATTGTCTCTTTTGTTCATGTACTTTTCATATTTGGTACAATTGAAATGTGAAAAGAGAAAAAGAACTTAATAAGACAGCTAAAAAAAGAACAGCACAGCCCACTACTGGAATTACTGTTAACTTTAGCTAGCTTTTGTTCTTCAGTGCCATCTATCTGTGAATTATGCCTTTTTTCTTTCAATAATAATCCTTTTTTTTTTTTTCATTTTTCACTGGAAGCAACTGTGATTGTTTTATAAAATTCCTGGTGATTTTTTTTTTTCTTCACAGTAAGGTTTTTCCAAGATTGGAATGTATGATAATTTTAGTACACGATCTTCATGTAACGTGGCACTCTTTAATGCTTCTCAAAAATATCTGCAACTTAAGAGACTAATTTGAAGCAGGTAAAATCGTGTATTAACATTAATTAAATGTACTTTTTGTGTTCATTCATTAGTTCTAAATTCTGTTACATGGCAGCTTTTGGATCACATTTCTTAAAGATAAGTATGTCATGTAAAAGACAAGGAAGCTCCCTTGAAGAAACAAAACTGGAAATCAGACTAAGTTGCTGATTTTAAGCATTGTGAAGTCATATTTCTTGCAGGCATTTTGGAAACATTGTGCTTTATTATAGAGAAAACAAGAAACTGACAAGCCAAACTAGCAATAGCTACCACTTTCCCAAAGTATGAAAAAGGTCAGGCCATGTTATAAGGGGTTTAAATACATAATATCACTTCATCATGGAAAAAATCTTATGGGTGAGTTTTGGATATGAGATGTAAAAAGTAACTCAAAACTCCCAGGAGGTAAATTACTGGGCCAAGTTCACAGAAATATGAGAGAAATTAAATTCAGACTAAGGTTTATTAAACAAACACAACTATCTACTATCTGTGAAAAGATTTAGATAACATACTAAAAAGCTCACTTACACATATTGTTAATGTATTTTCACTGTGCAAAGTGATGGGTTTCATTATGACATTTCATTCAGGCATATAGTGTACTCAATCATATTCATCCCCTTTTACCCTCCCTTGTCCCCTCTAGCTAGTTCTCTTCCTCTTCTCAACAGTCCTCCTTATCCTTCCATGTCATAAAGCCTTTCACTTGATATAATGTCTCTAGTTCCATGTGTTTTCCTGCCAGTGACATGAATTATTCTTTGTAGTTGAATAAAAGTATATTGTGTATACACCACATTTTCTTTATCATTTGTATGTCAATGGCTATTTACACACTCTGTGAATGGTGCCACAGTAAACAGATGTGCAGGTATCTCTGTGGTATACTAACAGAATCCTTTGAGACTGGTACATGTACCATGTCCTGTAAATCATATTTTAATTTTGAGTATCTTTCATATTGATTTGTATAGAGATAAGCACAAAATAATTGTCTGAGAAGGATGTCTGTACCAAAGAAGAAAAAGTGAAGCTAAAATGTGTCTGCATAGCAAAAGAAAGTACAGAGAAAAGAGATGGGCTACAGATGGAGAAAAATCTTAGCTAGCCATACATCTGACATGGGATTAATATGTACAATATATAAAGTATACTTGAAAAATCATTTTTGTGCCACACACACACATGTGGAGCTCCTTGCCTTCTACATTGTTTAAAACAGGGTCTCTTTTGATAATAAACTTGCTGCCATGTAAGTGATCTCAATTAGACTTTGTGGTTCTTTGCAGCCTACACCAGGCCAGCTGGCCTGTGAGCTACTGGGTTCTTTTATCTCCACCTCCCATCTCACTGCAAGTGTGCGGGGATTACAGATGTACACTATAACAACTGCTCTTACATGAGTCCTAGGGATCAAATCTCAGATCAATATTAAATGCTAAAAATATTAAATGCTGAATAAATATTTTAAATACTAGATTTTTAGTAAATCAAAAGCATCATTAAGAAAGTGAAAAGTGAGGGAAGGATCACTAAAAACATCACTGGTAGTTCCTGGTTTGGTGTTGCAGTCAGGTTCACATTGCTGCCAGAAAACACTTGACCAAGAGCAGTTTGTGTGGGGGGAGGGGAGGTTTATTTTGGCTTACAGACTCTAGGGGAAGCTCCATCATGGCAAGAGAAAATGATGGCATGAGCAGAGGGTGGACATCACCCCCTGGCTAGCATAAGGTGGACAATAGCAACAGGAGACTGTGCCAAACACTTGCAAGGGTACACTGGCTATAATACTCATAAGCCCGTCCCCAACAATAAACTGCCTCCAGGAGGCATTAATTCCCAAATCTCTGTTAGCTGGGAACCTAGCAGTTAGAATACCTAAGTTTATGGGGGACACCTGAATCAAACCAGGACATTCTATCCCTGGCCCCCATAAACTGATAACCATCTGTGGTAGTTTGAATAGATGGTACCCATTATATTCAGTGTTTTATTACAGTTTGTAATTTAGGTCTATAGCCATCTGGCTGGAGGAGGTGACACTGGGCTGGATCCAACCCTAAGGTGTGGTGGTAGATTTGAAATTCCAGTCTAAAAATATGCAAAGTGTGCTTAGCTGGAGTTCTTGAATTGTGCTATGTGTGGCTTTTGGCTTCTGGCTTCTCTCTCTCTCTGTTTGGACCTGTGAAAGCAGGCCAGCTTCTTCTGCCATTATGGAACTTGCCCTGGATCTGAAAGCTTCAATAAATATCTCTTCCTCCATAACTGAGTCTGGTCTGGAACTTCATCTCAGTGAACCTGAACTGTCTATTACACCATCAATGTTGCAAAATGCAATGCATTCACTCCATCTTTAAAAGTCCCCATATTTTTATCAATCCTAATGCTATTCAAACATCCCCATAATCCAAGATATTTTAACTGAGCCATAATACCAAAAAATGCTCCCCCAAACCCATAATGGCACAGAATAAACATTTACACTGCAAAAGATGGCATTGGCCACAACAAAGAAATATTCAACCAATACAAGACTTAAATAGGGCAAACATCAAACTCTATAGCTCCAAGTCCAACAACTCTAGTCAGTGAAAAATCTCCAAGTCCAATAATTCTAACCAGCAACAAATCTCTGGAGTTCCAATTCCACCCCTTCAGCTAGTCTACTCACAGTCCTGGAAAACTTCATGGGGTCCAACAGCTCTCCTTAGCAGACATCTTGTGGTCCTGGCATCGACTGGGTCTCCACTGCAACTCATGGTCCATCCTCACTGATCCATCAGGTCTCCATGTAGGCATCCAGCAACCCTGCTTCACACTGCCCATGGCCATTTCCAAATCACAAAACATTGCAAATTCAATGACCCTCTCCTTCCTGCATTTCTTGTACTTTATAATACCAGGTGGGGTGCCAATTTGCTAATACAGGGGGGAATAAAGCAGACTTTGAAGAACAAGACACTCCTTGAGCATTCAGGTCCCTTCAAAAGACTGCATTCTTTCTGTGAGCCCTATGCAGGTCAGCTGGCCCAATCTCAATGGCCGTAATGTCTTGATTGCAGCTAAATGGACAGCAGTTTCACTCAAAGATTTCATTTCTGTGCCATATCCCTCTGCTCACACAAGCCCATTCCTATGCAATGCAACCCTAAACAAGTTCTAAGGACATGGCTATAACAGCAAGCCTCTCACACATACTGCTTTTAGCCCAGTCTGGGAAAAGCTCTTCCTCATCCTCACAAGCCAAACCTCATAGTCCATAGTTCTTACTGTATTCAGGTCTTTCAACTCTGACCAGAATAGTCCATCAAGCTGTACTTATAGCACTGCAAGGCATCTCTTAGGCCAAGGTTTCAAATCCTCCCAAATTCCTCTTGAAAATCAGCTCCAAAAGGCCAAAGCCATAGAGTCAGGTGTCTAGCAGCAACCCACTCTTGTTTTCAACTATAGTGTTGCAGTCATGTTCACATTGCTGCCACAAAACACTTGACCAAGAGTAGCTTGTGGGAAAAAAGCAAGGGTTTATTTTGTCTTAAAGACTTGAGGGGAAGCTCCATCAAGGTAGGGGAAATCGATGGCATGAGCAGAGGGTGGACATTACCCACTGACCAACATAAGGTAGACAATAGAAACAGAAGAATGTGCCAAATACTGGCAAAGAAACACTGGCTATAATACCTATAAGCCCGCCATCAACAATACACTACCTCTAGGAGGCATTAATTCCCAAATCTCCATCAGCTGGCAAACTAGTATTCAGAATACCTAAGTTTATGGGGGTCCCTGAATCAAACCACCACATTTGGTTATACTCTGCTTGTCTCCTCCTCCTTATCATGTTGCCTCCACTTCTCAGCTCATTCACTTTTGCTATAAAGATCCTGAGAACTGTACCTCCTTCAAAGAACTATCAACACCCATCAATAAATGAACATTGATAACTGTTACATTCATGACACCACAGTGGTGTTGTTACTGCCCCTTCCCCCCAAGATCTCAAATGTTTTGAACCTCTCACATTTTGACATTGAGGATGGAGGAGGACAAAAGGAGTAATAAAACAAAGGAAGGACTATCTTGAAAGAGAAGGGTTCTCAGTATATTGGAAGCAGGAAAGAGTGTAGAAAAGAGGAGAATGGGATGGGAATATGATCAAATTATAGTATGTTCATGTATTAGATTTACCAATAAAAAAAGAAAACAGTAAAAATAGCTGAACATAATACTTGGGGGTTTTTATAGAAAGGAGCACAAATTATATGTTTTGCTATGCATAACCTTGCCTTAAGGAAATGATTTAAGTCACAAAATGAAAAAAAATTAAAAATAAAAACATGAGTGTTGAATTAATTGATGGAACTGAATCGTATCTCTGTAGACAGTTATCTAACAGGTGGCATGTCCATCCCCTAGACTTTCTTTATTCTGCAAAATAAAGAAGAGAAAGAAAACTAGAGATCAGAACAAAAGAATGTCTGATCAATTTCTGAATCCTATTATAGAAAATAATCCAATGCTTCTACCCCATCTGGAACCATGGCCTAGACAACTGATAACTGTGAATTTATAGTCCATGAACTAGAACATAGCTTCCCCTGTGCCACTGTCTTGACACCCTCCCCTCTGCTCAGAGGGGTCGGACTAACTTCCATATGCTTTCATGAGTGTTGTTTGAGCTCTGGGATCTGGGAGAACATTTTTGGCTTTTACATATTGCAACTAAAAAGCAGTCATTTTTTATGGAAGATCAAGGAATGTCACTTTGTGAAGCCACCTATCAAGTTGTTTGTATGTTGAAGACACTATGCTAAAACAAATGTATGGGCATCAACAGCAATACGGGGCAATAACCATACCTTTCTGTAAGTCATAGTCCTGCCAGTATTAGCTGTGTGACCTTGGATGTATATATAAGCTCTGTGGTCCCATTTTATTTATCTTGAAGTGGGTCAATAAAGTTCCATTCCTAGGATTAGGAGAAGATCAAACTTTGGAAACTAATCTTATGGAATAAAGTTCAATTTTTCACAATGAAATAGGCCCAGCTTCTGACTTAAGATGTGCTTACATTAACCTAACAATAGTCACTGCCAAAACATATTTAAAAATAGTAGCATTCTATAACAAACTGTTCAGAAAGTACTAAATTCTACTCTGACTGTGGTAGCCTGTAACACTGTATGAGCTGTATCGTTTTTGTCCTATAGAAGTGAAAAATACTAGTACTAATACTTCTTTGTGATGAATGTGGTTCACGGTCCTTCATCATACTTGGAGCACAGGTTGAAATGGAGTTTCATGAATCACAGTGGAATCCAGTGTGTCAGTTATGCTTACTCAATAAAAGATACCCTTTCAATCAATAACATGAAGGGACATTGTGCTTTAAGATGTAAGCTGTTGGAACAGTTGCTGGGCAATCTGTTTTATTTGTTCCAGTTAAATTCTGTCCATTGGTGATAAGCACTTATTTAGTCCCTGTCACATCTTTCTTCCAGAAATGTCTTGCAATGACCCGTAGAGTTAATGCCACAGCCAAATTATATATGCAGTTATGTGATATGGAATATTTCTGAAACATTGCTTTTGATAGGCTACTAATAAGTTGGTGCTTGATTTCCATTAGTGACCTGAATACAAGTGAAGACTGCAGCATTTCAAACAAAGCTGGCAATTATAGAAGTTCTTTTGTTTTATATGGAAATTAGTTATTTTTTATTATTTTTTATTTTGATATGCACAGAAATTCAGAAATACTTGCTGAACATTTTCTGGAAATTCAGATATTCACTTAATGCAATGGAATTATTAAGGCATATTTTAATAATGTATTATGTAAATGAAGAAATTCTTAGCCCTATTATTTACTTAAGCTAGCAATGAAATTATTTTTATTAGAAACAAGAGTATTATTAGTATAAACATTATTGTTTCACAATTGACATTAGAAATATATAGGATGGATTTCATAATGTCATTTTTTCTCTTTCTCCACATTTTCTAGCTAAGTGGCATATGAATGCAAGAATAAAAGACAGTGTTGAGTATGCAGCAGGTAAAGTTAGACTTGCCTGCATGGGCTACAGGCATGGCCTTGCTTCTCTATTGTATAGCTCGTGGCTGAGGGATGCTCCCTCACAGGACTGCAATGCTTTTTCAAGCATCTGATAAGATACTTTCAACTCAGAATGCCTCACTATTGCAATGCTTTCTCATCACAGTTGCTGAAAACATACAGCTTGTGTCAGGCTACAGAATGTTTTAATTCCCAATGTAAATCTGGGTGACATGTTTGTTACACTAGCGGATATACCTGACAGATCTTATTCTGTGCTTTCCAGGAAAAAAACACACTGCAGCACGTTTGTGGGATATCATTTCTTTTATGTGAACACGCCTTTCTGTAGCCAGGAAAACCATTTTAAGTCAGAGTGATTTGATGTAAAAATAACTTGTGAGGGGTATTTGTGTAATTCCTTGGGAAAGATCATTTTAGCAGATCTAGCTGCTACTTCTGCAAATGATTTGATGGTTTGTGTGAAGCAGTAAATAAGGATAAGGCAAATAAAAATAAAGCTTTCATCACACTTTTGTTAACCTCCAAAAATATATTCATTGGGCTCTTTAGTTACTCAAACATATATGTAAAATGTGTAAACAATTATGATGCATGCATTCAAATAACCTATGAAAGAGGACAAGCATGTGTATACGTTTTTGAAACCTTTAGTCCTATGTGTTCATGAAAAATATTCTGAAGTATATTCACTCTTCAATGCAAAAATAGATAACTTTCCTTGAGATCCAAATTCCATTTTTTATTTATGATGAGATACATTGCCTCTAGCCACCAGAACACAAGTTCAAATCCAGGTAAGTTGGATGTGAGGAAACCTACCTAAAATGAACTGTTGGTCACAATATTTAATAACATCATGAGCTTGATTGTGTATGCAGTGTCTCCAGGTAGTAAAGTTTCCTGCATATAAAAGGAGAGTTCAGATCACATTACAGGATGTCTTAAATTCTCTGTTTCTGTTTTTAGAGTTACAGGATATGAAGGTGTGAGTCAATCTGTTTTCAAACTTTTTATTAGTTTTGTGCCATATAACTACAATAATTTTAAAGCATGCTTTCCACTGAAAACTGTCAGTATTCTCAAAGTTTTTATTTTTATCTTTCATTTGCTTTTGTTTCATTTTGTGCATCTTTGAGCTTATCACCCTTAATTTAGTGCTTAATATCTGAGTGTATCCGTGTGTGTGTGTGTGTGTGTGTGTGTGTGTGTGTGTAACTAAAACATAGATACATACTAGATCAGGTCATGTTAATGAAATATATATATATATATATATATATGTAAAATGTAAATGTGGGAAGAGCTAGTAGTACAAAAATAAAGGTGGAAATAGTTTGGAACTGAGCATGTATCATTTTAATGTTTTCATTGAAAATCCCCCTCCAAACCCAAATTTAGAGCATCTGATCTAACTTGAATGAACTATTGTGGTGGCTTAATTAATACATTTGAATTTCCTTTTTCAGTAGCAAAATTGTTGGAAAATATTTAAATCTCTATTTGCCACCCACACTGTGTGGTATTTTTAAAAGGACCTTACAGCATTTCAATTTGCAGGTGACCAAAATCTATCTTCCCATTAATAGTATAAAGAAGAGTAAACTCTTGTCTCAATGCTATAAGTAGGTCTATTATAGTTCACAAATATTGAAAGTGACAGTGAATTGATTGGGAATGTTCTGGCTGACTTTGAATATTTTCTTCTGTGGGATTATGTGCTATTGTGAAGATTTTTTTTTTTTTCTAAACTATCTAATGGAGAGCTAATGGATATCTAGGTTAATTTATTTCTATTTTTATTCTCCAACAACAGCAGAACCCTGAAAGGCTCATGCTCAAATGGAATTGACAATGATTACACAGGAATGAGTACCTGCTGAATGGCTGTGGCCAAGCAGAGGAGTGGGGCAGGTGGCTGTGTACAAAATTTTAACTGTAAGAGAAACCAGTTTTCCTCTGGGAAACTCAGAGTACAATATAAGCATATTTTTCTAATTAACTATATTAGTTTATGCCTTTGGAACTTCAAAGAAAGCCCTTAGATATATAGCCTCTTGAGTTACAAGAATGCCCTAGGTTAATTCTCTGGCAATTAAATCTAGCTTCTCCCCTTTTTGCTTTGCCAATTTTGTCCTTTTCCTTTTTGTTGTTTCTATTCCTTTTTCTCATTTCACAGGTGGTTCATTTCTTTCTCTCTCTTTATTTATTTATTTATTTATTTATTTATTTATTTATTTATTTATTTTTGGAGAGAGACAGAGAGAAAGAGAGGGAGAGGGAGACAGACAGAGAATGGGCGAGCCAGCAGCCTCTCAGCCACTGTGAACAAAATCCAGATGCATGCACCCCCTTGTGGGCAAGTGCAGGATTGTGCCTTTGCATCACTTTGTATCTGGCTAAATGTGGGACCTGGAGATTGGAACCTGCATTCTTAGGCTTAGCGGGCAGGCGCCTTAACCGCTAAGCCATCTCTCCAGCCCTTTTTCTTTTTGTCCTCCATCTTTTCCATCCTTAGCTCTTTTATTTGTTGAACAGAGCAGTTTTGACCTCTCCCCTCCTTCTTTGTCACTGGGGTCATAGCATCACATACTGCTACTCCCACAAGGTCAACATATACCTATACCTATGCTCCCTCAGGGAGCATCCTTCATTTACTCTACTTTATTGTATCTTCTTGCTCATGTCCTGTTTCCTCACTGAGTTGTCCTCCTGTGTCTTTACCAAAAGGAGAGTATTTAGGGGTATTTGTGGTACCCCTACAGGGCACTACACAGTGTGTGCTGTGGATGAAAATGTATTTATGGATCCCCAGAAGAGAGACTAGGGCTGAGGAGGAAACTGTATTGCACTAACTAGCTAGCAATCATTAGGAAATCATTTTTAAATGTTGACAACAATTTCCTAGTGGTTGGTTGTCTAGAAAAGGAAGGGGGTAAGAAGAGAAAGAAATAGTCTTTATACTGAGTACCACATAATTCCATATGGCAATGCAAATCAAGTTTGAGTGCCAGAGCATAGAAAATAAAGCCCACTCAGCCATTAGGTTGTCTGTCTTGCTCAAGAAGGAGAGTCATTGCCTCAGAAAATCAATGGGAAAAAGATGGTGATAAGGAAATTGAGGACAAGAGGCTTAAAATAAAAGCATTTTGCAGTTTGTTCCAAATGAAAGCCTCTGGAAGACAAAGACACAGTACTGATGTCTCACTAAATCATATAGATACATACTAGATCAGGTCATGCCAATGAATACAGTGAAAGTCATCTTAGGAAAGGATGACAATGAGGTGGCATTAGGATCCTAAGCAGCATGGCTTCATGAAATGGATCACTCAGAAGTGAAGTTTGTTGTTCCACTTTGAATGACAGGTTGGAATAGGTACATGAAACAAGTTTCTTTAACAATATTAGCATGCAATTCCAAAGTCTAATATCTTAAGTTCATTTTATACAAGTGCCTTCTGTTGTATTTTCTATACTTGTGATGGGACTTTATGTATAACTTGCAGTGAATTTTTTGACTTATACTTTTTAATAAACTACTTTTTAGTTCATATTTTTCTTTGAGATTTCTGTGTCATGAAAGGAGTTTTCAAATGCTGTATATTGTAACAGAAAACGATCTTGAGATAGAAGGCTGGAGTCAAGGTTAAAGAAAAGCAAAGCTCTTACATTTCATTCTAAATTTCTGAAACTAATTGATGGGCACAGCTCAGTTCATGTATAATATTTCAAAGCCTTACTGAAATGAAAATTTGCTGGTAAATGGTAATTGGAAGTAAATGGAAGATTTTACCTTCTAAAAAAATGCTCTTTTCTACTTGATCTGGTAGGGGAAAATGGCAAATAACTTTGTGAACAAGCAGGAAATCCTCGTAGATATTAAATCAACCAGTTGGTCAAGATGTACACATCTGTGCAATAGTGGCATTCAGTATAGGCACATAACAGATAGTTCTGTGATTGGATAAGAGACTCTCTCAAAGGAGAAGAACTCATGGCTAGTACCAAGAACTAAGAAAAATCCAATGAAGAAAAGAGTCATTGGCTACAGTGAGAAGCTCCCACTAGTCTTTGGCCACAAAAGAGGCTACATCCATCAAAAGCTCTTTAAAAAAAAAATATATATATATATAATTTACTTATGTATTTAAGAAAGAGGCAAACAGAGAGAATGGGCATTCCAGGGCCTCCAGCCACCACAAACAAACTCCAGATTTATGTGCCCCCTTGTGCATCTGGTTTATGTGGGTCCTGGAGAGTTGAACCTGGATCATTTGGCTTTGCAGGCAAATGCCTTAACTGCCAAGCCATCTCTCCAGCCCCCCAAATCTCTCTTAATTAGGTCTACCCCCTTAACCCAAGCTGCTCTTACTCTCCATTGGAGAATCTGTTTCCTCTTTTCAAGAAGGCAGCAAAAAGTGGGGAGAACCAAAATCAATCAACATGACAAGGAAAGATAGCTGACTTCATACATATCATGAGATGATATGTGCACGTGATCCAGGGACCAGGTGAAACTACAGAAGAATTGTGAGTTAAGCATGAGTTCTGCTCTCACTGTAAGCCTGACACCCTGCACCAGGGAGATGGCAATAAACATTGAGGACATTCAAAACATATCAAAGCAGAAATCCAGATGTTTCTGAGAGTTTAATATTAATGTAGACCTAAAACACACTCTCCAAGGCATAGGCTGTTTAACATTGTGGAAAAGTGGGTGAAAAGACTGTAATAGTCACAGAGTAGGAAGGAATATCCTGAGGCACTGCTCCCCCATGACTGATGGCTGCTCTCATAACTCATAACCCATAACCCCATGACGAAAACTAGTAACCCCACTGAGGAGGGCCTTCAGTGGAATGGGATGATGAGGGGAATGTAACCAACACATGATTTATCCATACAATAAAGTTTCTAAGTAAAAATTAATTAATTAAAACATTCAAAAATGCACTTTACTGAAAGGAATATGCTGAGTAGAAGTTGATTATTTGGTAAGGTAGCATGATAAGAATTGAGCCACTTACAGCATTATGTATGGCCATGGTTTAGGACTAAGAGAGCCACAGAGAGTCAAAACCTAATGTCCTAGTGTTGTTTCTAGAATCAAAAGAGCTGCTTGAGGGATGGAGATATGGCTTAGTGGTTAACTCACTTGTTTGTAAAGCCTAAGAACCCCTGTTCTACTCTCCAGGTACCATGTCACCCATACGCACAAGGTGAAGCAAGTGTGCAAGGTCCCACATGTGTGGCACTTACGTCTGGAGTTTGATTACAGGGGCTGGAAGCCTTGGTGTACCAATTCTCTCTCTCTTCTCTGTTTCCCTGTCTCTCTTTCTCGCTCTTGCTCTTATTCTCACTCTCTCACATAAAAAGAAAAGCCAGTTTGTTGGGCTTGATTGGAAAACAAAAAATCTGATCCTTTCTTTTCCCCACTGGCTACCAGGGACAGCCATACTACCAGAAAGTTTTTATTTATACCTGAACTTTGCCTCTTCTCTGGGTAACCTGGACCCAGACTACAGAGTCTCTATGAATCCAAGAGGCAACGCAGTTTCATACTATGGTAGACACATTATGTACTTGAACAGATCAACAGAGTAATATCCTCTCACAGAGTTGAATAAATGTTTGCTTTATGTCAGCTCCATAAACAACCTGTTCACTCCCAGGGCTACTCCAGACATGTGTGTACACCATACATCAAGCAAGGGAGCTTGTCTCATCTCACCTGTCCACTAAAGGCTTCTCTTGTTCAGAAATTTCTCCATATGCTTTTTAAAAGCCTGCTGTGAACAATTTTATGTCATGAACAGTTAATAATAAAACCCTCCATGCACATGTCTAAAGTATATCTCACCAGAACTTGATTTCTTTATTCCAGAGCAGAGGCACACTGTTGTATGAAAATGAAGATAGCATATTATGTGTATAGACATTCCTTAAGCACCTACTAGAAACCACACTATGAGTTAAGTGCTCTGCAAGAAAAAGAGAGGAAAGCCTTTAAAGAGCTTATATGTTAGTAGAGGGAAGGGTCTTCTAACAAAGAAACCACAATCTATATACTGTGCTGTGTGGTCACGCAGAACAAGGCAGGAATGGCATGTCCATGCTTTCCTGCAGAGCATTTGTTTTGTTTATTTTTAAGTAAGCAATTAAATAGATATCATTCAACACATAGCCACTGAAGTATGAAATAACACATTGTCTTTTGAAGGTATCTGGCCCTTTGAATTGCTGGGAAAAAATTTCAGAGAATAGCATTTGTGGGGGAGGGAAACCATCTAGGAGATGAAGCTGAACAACGAACCCAGGGATGCAGTCATGAAAGGCCTTACATGTCTTGTCAGTGGGCAGTATATTAGAATTAGCAAAGCCTCAAGGAGAGCAGAAGATATGGAAGGACACAGTTCTCTGTATAGTGTGTATAGGCAAACCTCTGAAGTTCTCAAGCTTGGGGCTTGTGGTGGTTTCAATGTGAATACATATCCTCCGTAGCCTCAGGTATTTTTTATTAAGATTAGCTTTCTACTTAAGTCTCCAGCAGCCTGCTGGAGGAGGTGTCACTGGGGATAGATCTCAGTCCAGCCCTACTGAGTGTGTAGAAAGCCAGTCTGGGTTATGGCAGTTTGTGCTTGCTGGCTGTTTGGTGGTGTCTCTCTGCTCCAGATCTATAGAAGTAGACTAGCTTCTTCTGCCATTGATGGTGCTTCCCCTGGATTCTGTAAGCCTGAAATAAACCCTTTTCTCCTGTGAGGTCTGTCAGGGAAAGCACCAAATAACTCCCATAAGCTGCTTCTAGTCAGGTGTTTGTTCCAGAAATAAGGAAGCAACTGTGACAGGGCCACTTCGTATCCAGACAGATGGCTTCCCAGGACTCAATAGTTCATGGTGGCACTACAGAAAAGTAACTGAAATGCAGAGTGACAATCATGATGTATCAAGGAAAGGAAAGCTTAGGTGTGACTCTGCTTGTGAAGTCAAGAGAGTGTATAATAAAGTCTACAATGCCAACATGACCATTAGGAAAATATACTTGAGTGTGTACAACTGTTAGTTCTTAAATGCATGAGTCCTCCTGCACTCCAGCATGATAAGCTATGTGAAGCATTACTCTGTAGTGTCTTTTCATACCATGTGAGGCTACTACTTTCACCTTTCAAACTTCAAGCTCCTTATGGACAGGTCTTTCAGTCCATATCTCCTACATGTCTGAAGTCAATGCCAAAATACTTGAAATGTGTAGTGAGTCTTTTATGGTGTTGTAAACATGATCCAGCACCTCCCTGTTGCCTGCTAGTTCTCAGTTTAAAAGGATGCCTCAAGACAATCACTGAAATCCCTATAGATAATCTTCCCCAGAGAATAAAACCATTTACTGTACCTTACTTTAACTTAGGAAACATAACATGAAGGAGGAAGAATGTCGATTTAAGACCCAGTGAGCATCAGGTCTCAATGCCACTGCTCACCAATGGCATGACCTCAGAATAAATGCAATCTCCATAACCCTTAATGTCTCTTCACATAAAAAGACAGTAACACAGTGCTGGAGAGATGGCTTAGTGGTTAAGTCGCCTGCCTCCTAAGCCTAAGAATGCTGGTTCCAATCTCCAGCGGTTCCAATCTCCAGGTCCCACGTTTAGCCAGATGCAAAGTGATGCAAGGGCGCAACACCGCACTTGCCCACAAGGGGGCGCAAGCATCTGAATTTCATTCTCAGCAGCCGAGACACTGCTGGCGTGCCCATCTCTGTCTTCCTCTCCCTCTCCCTCTCCCTCTCTCTCTCTCTCTGTCTCTCTCTGTGTCTCTCTCCAAAAAAATAAAATTAAATTAAAAAATAAAAAAAGGAAAAAAAAAAGACAGTAACACAAAGACACTGTGAAGTATCTACAAAGGATAGAGGTTGTTTTTGTAAAACATATAGCTCATAATCTACTACAAGGTAGGTATTTGATAAGTAAAATAACAGCTTTTAATAATTTTAAACCATGCTTGCAAACACTGTTTTTAATAACATACCTAAAAGATGCATGACAATCTTTTGAGAAAATATGAATAATAGTGAAAATATCTAATCAAATATAAAGCAATGCTAACCTATATTATTCCCCCCCAATGTGGCAACCCATGACCTTTCACCTTGTTCTAGGTCAACAGTTCCTTGCAGTCATCTAAAGTAAGATAGCAGAGTATATTTCAACCGTTTCCTGGAAGTTTTAGTTGTTTGAATATGACAACCCTGAAATGACAAAAGGGAAGAAAGAGAAGTAGCAGGCTTGCCATTAAAGCCTCTCTGGCAGTATTATGGAGAAGTGTGTGTCAGAATTCAGGAGAGCTGACGGGGCTGAAAGGTCTGTAAGGGAAAGCACTGAGGAATTAACTATAGAATCAACTGTAGAGTATGTATTCTGTAGACTTATTTTTATTTGTAATTCTTACTGAAAATCTAAAATTGCATGATCACAAATTTTCTTATGTTCTAACTTGCCATTTCCTATATGGACACAGGACCCTATGAGCAAATATACAGATATATTTATCTTTTTGCTGATCTTTTCAGTATAAATGTCTGTATTTTCAGAAGAGATTTTTTTTTTTTTTTTTTTTTTTACATTAATGCTTAAGAAATGGCAAAGTGACACCTGGGCTTTTTTTTTTTTTTTTTCCTGATCAAGAAAAGCAAAGCACATATTAGTAGTGACTGCCTATTTTAAAATCCCTTTGTCTTTGTCTGTTGAGCTGTCTGTAATCATCAGAGTAGAAAATAACTGAAAGCTTGAGCTCTGGTGGAGGCTGGGGAGGGTGGGGGATGAGCTTTAATGCCTCTATGGGGGAAAGGACTGGCAGTTTGGAGAGCCACATTTTTAAAACTAAAGTGTTTATGTGATGTTGTTAAGTACCAGGGTGTAAGTCTCAACTAGTCTGCTTAACTTGAATTTTCCAGGTAAGTTTTGCAGCACTAAAGAGAACAGAGAACCACATAGGACACAGAGGAGGGAGGAAAATAACAGGAGGGAAGCAAAGGGAAGAGAGCTTTATGTCAAAAAAAGTAACAGAAAAACATACTGGCTTGTGGCCTCCATTTGGTGAGGACCACAATCTTTCTGCTTTACCAAATTCACTGTACAGATTTCATGTGTGGAAACCAGTTGGTGCTGCTTTCTTCTGACTTGCCTGGGTGTTGTCTGTCATCTGCACCAGACATTTTGAAAAAATCTTAACCTTCTTTGCAGCCTTCAAAGCCTTTTATTTTATTTTATTATTTTATTTTATGTTAATCTTTCCTAGCTTCTTTTCTATGAAGGATGTATGGATATTTCAGCTGTTTTTCTGTTTCTCTTCTGCTGCTGCATTTGTAGACACACTCTCATTAGCAACTAATTCTACAATGTATTACATGGCTTTTCTAGTGTATTAGTGTGGGAGAAACAAAAAAAAGAGATGGTGGGATAGGAGAGGTCACAGGCTTTGGGGAACGCTCACTGATGGTGATGCTGACTGGCCAGGATGGGCTGGAGGGGGCTAGTGGGGGTGAGGTACAGAGAACATTCATTTTCCCTCCCTTAGGAGCCTGAATGAGAGCAATCTTTTTGTTTGTTACAGTGAAGGGTAATTTGGAGCACTTCACCTTGCATGAAGAAATTTGCTATTCTAATCAAAATCTCATCCCTTCCACAAACCATTATAAGATACTTATGAAAATAGTCAGATTTGGATTTCCTATTGGAGTTCGTCAGCTTTCACTTTTATGCTAATTTGTAGACTCGCATAACTATGAAAGACCAGTTAGCTTTCAGTGCCCATAAAGTGACAGAATAAATTGCTTTTTGTCCTAACAAATCAAGAATAATATTGTGGATGCAAGTGTCCACCCAGAGACTTCAATACATTTTAACAATCGAATAGAGTGATTTGGACTTGTCTTCTGCAGCTCATATTTCCAAGGTCCATTTCTGTTAGAGTGCTTGTCTACTTCTGTGCCCAGATAGGATAAATCTGTATATTTGAACAGTGTATTGGTCAAGATGCTTAGTGTATATTCCATTTCTTACCCCAATCAAAAATTTAAGTAAAATCAAAGAAGCCATAGAATTCTCTCTAGCTGGGTTAATAATGACCACGTCACTGTCCTTGAATGAGGCACTGTGAACACTTGGCTCTTTGTCCATGGAGAGGGGTGGGGTGCTGTCAGTGTCATGTCCACAGCTATGCAGACCTGACTGGAAAGCACAGCACAACTGTACAGCAACATCCACACAGAACAGATGGGCTTTTCTGAAGCACTGCTCATCCTGGACACACTTTTTTTCTCTCACTGTTTCTCTGTGACAGGACATTTCTTATACACTTTGACAGTAAGTAACCTAGAGCAATTCCACCATGCCCAGGAAGTTTAAGGCACCCAGAGGAAGGAAACATGATGTTTCAAGCTGTGAGGCAACCACAAGGAATAGGCGTATAGCAGCCCCAAACTGGCCATGCCCTTCACCCGCAGTAATAGGAGTCAAAGTCAGTTTACCACTAAAGGAGCAATGTGTCTATGGTTTTCCCTGAGAGAACCCTAGCTGTGCATTCACCACTGTGTTATTGTTGTTGGTGCTTTAGAAAGGAAGGTAGAATAAGGAGGTCTTGACTTATACATAGTGTTGAATTACTTTGTTTGCTGAAATCCATTAACTCTGACTGAAAGCCAGTGACATGCTAATCATGTCTTGTTCACTCTCAGCACTCACACTCCATTTGGTGTACATGGATTGGATTTAATCAGTGCATTTAAATGAGTACATTTATTCATGATGACTGGGTACTTAAGGCTACGACTCACTTTTTGTTGTACAAGAGAATAGCTACGAGGTATTTGAAGAGTTTTGTTCTGGACTCCTATGGAGTTACATGCAATGTTTATATTAATATCCAATGAGCTTGACCCGATTAGTGTCATTACAATGCATTCCGAGGGATTAATGAGGATTTGCTACTTGGAGGAGCTGCTGCTTTGCAGAGGCTGTCACTGAAAAATTCCAGGGTGGATGCATTTTGTCGGGAACTTTTGGATTAGAGATATTCAATAAAAACATCTGTAAACTGTTATATGATTTCTATCCTCCCCCTGGTTAGAGATGCCTTTGCTCACTGTACAGCACTGCTGGGGCTCATTTAATCCAGCAGTCATTTCAACAAGCACTTCATAAAAAACAATTATTGAATTAATTGTGATATTTCTAGTCCAGCATTCATTTATGATACCCCCCACCCATAAACTCCTTTCCCAGTTGGCTTATAGAAGTAAAACGGAATAATTTCACAGCCTATAAATTATGTACCCTTGCATTATTGTAAAATCTAAGAGAGAAACTACTGGTCGAAAGCAGCATTCTGATGTCCTTTTGTCCAGCTTTGGGGAAATTAAATAGTCAGTCAATTTAGCAGGATGTGAGTTCCTTCAAACTGTGTGTCTCCCTCTCAGCTGTCCTTCCAGAAAACACCTTTTCATAGACTATTCCACATAAACTCAAAAATTCACTGAATGTATTCCTTCTCGAGTTATTTTTAACAACAGAAAAGAAAAATACAATCCAAAAGAGAACATATTTGTAAATAGAAGAAAAGTTCTCATTCTGAAGTTATCATCATTCTTTTAAAAACTTTTCTGAACTGAAGGTTCTACATTACATTTTTGTGTGCAACATATGAATTATTTCCCAAAACTTCACATGGGTAAGTGAGGCATTTTCATTTCTAATCCTTACATTTACACAATCCCCCAAGGAGTGTGATGAGCCAGTCTGAATGACTTGAGACATACTCCTAAGTGCAGGAGTGCAGCAATGAGGGCTTTTACTTGATGCCTGCGATGAGCCAAGGACCTGCACAACGCACCTCAACACTCTCATGCCTGAGTTTTTCTTCTGTACCTTCAGACCTGAAAAGCACTCACTCTTGGGTTTGCAGCTGTAATAGGATAAATTTTAGTCCATTCACTGACAAAGTAGACTAAACTATGTATTTTAATAGCATAGGTTCTTGAACCTGACAAGAACCATGTCATATTAATCTTTATCCTTAATAGTAAAAACTTGAAAAAAAACTTGTTGATTCCATAACTTAACTATTGTGAATAGTGCTACAATAACTATTTATATGCAAGTATCTTTGTGGTTTGTTGAGTTGGAGTCTTTGGCATGAATATGTAGGAGTGATATGGCTGAATAAATATGGTAGATCTAGTTTTAGTTGTTTTTAAATGAACTCAATACTGATTTCCATAGGGGTAGGAATAATTTACATTTCAAATGCAGTTTATAAGGGTTCCCATTTGCTCCACTCTTGCCAGCATTTGTTGCTCTTTTCTTAATGACTGCTTGGTGACTGACTGGGGTGAGATAGAATCTCAATGTAGTTTTACATGTCTCTGATGGCTAGTGAGGATGAACATTTCATTGTCCTTTTGTACTTCATCTTTTGAGAATTGTCTTCAGTTATTGATTGGGCTATTTGATTCCTTTATTATTTAACTGAGTACTTTGCATATTTTAGAAATTAATCCTTTGTCAAAAGTATAGCTCACAAAGATTTTCTCACATACTGTGTCTTCATTGTCTCTTTACTCAGTTAACTATTTCCTTAGCTGTGCATAAGCTTTAATTTCAAAAAGTCCTATTTGTCAATTTTTAGCTTTATTTCCTAAGTGACAGGAGTCCTATTCAGAAGCACTTGCCTATAGCTATGAACTGTTGAAGTATTTCTCCTACATTTTCTTTTAAAAGATTCAGAATTGTACATTAAGGTCTTTGATCAGTCAAAGTTTATTTTTGTACAGAGAGGTATAGGTCTAGTTTCAGTCTCCCATCTACGATTATCCATTTTATCAATGCTATTTGTTGAAAAAACTACTTTTCTACAATGTACATTTTTGTTATATTTGTCAAAAGTCAGGTGACTGTAGCTGCATAGGAACTCTTTTAGATTCCATTGACCTGCATGTTCTTATGCCAGTACCATGTTTTTTGTGTTATCATTATATAATTTGAAACCAGCTATTGCTCAAGTACCATTCTCTTTAATTCATTGAATCACTGTCTATAATTAAAAATATTGGAAATTATCTAAACATTTAACCTTCAAGCATGATAAAACTTAGAAAATGTACTCTATCACCTCAAATGATGAATGATTGTTTGCTTGTTTGTTTGTTTTTGTTTTTGCTTTTTGAGGTAGGGTCTCACTGTAGCTCAGGCTGACCTGGAATTCACTATGTAGTCTCAGGGTGACCTCAAACTCTCTGTGATTAAAGGGATTAAAGGTGTGCACCACCACACCCTGCCCAAATGACGAATCTTTTATCCTGAATGACATAGAAAATGATGCTATAAGCTGGGTATACTCATGTCATCAGCAATACCAACACCTATGAAGCTGAGGCTAGTGGGTTGCTTCAAATTTGAAGACAGCCTTGGCTTTACAGTTCCAGGATAGCTGAAACTAAAGAGTGAGGTCCTGTCAAGCGAAAGCCATGTAATAAGTTATAAAATCAAACATATTGTGATGTAATTCTTATTTAAAATTCTGCACACATAAGATGTATTTTAGAAATTATAGACATAATTGTAAATGCTAGCTAGCAATCTGAGGGATTAAGAGGTTTTTTTTTCTTTTTTAATTCTTTATGAAAATTAGGCTAGTGGATAAGAATTTGAATTCCTTGAAGGTAAAAACTATGTCTAGGGGCTGGAGAGATGACACACTGGTTAAAGGTGCCTGCTTATAAAGCCTAATGGTCTGGGTTCAATTCCCCAGTACCTACTTAAAGCCAGAACCACAAAGTACCACATGTATCTAGAGTTTGTTTGAGGTGGTAAGAGGCCCCAGTTTATCCCTACCTACCTCTCTTTCTATTGCTTAATAAATAAATAAATTAATTAATTAAAAAATAGAATCTATGTTTAACTTGACAGCACATATTTTCTTTGTTTTTTCTTTTTAAAATTGGCATAAAAAGAATTAGGTTTCATTATGGTGTTTTTCAATCACATTTTGTTTTTTGTGTCCTTTCCCCATCTTTCCTTCCATCCCCTCACACTCTTGTGCCATTCCCCCACCATAGCCTCTTTTGTACTTGCATACTACATGATTTTTCCTCTCCCTTCACCCTTAGTTGTCCTCTTGTGGTCTCCTGGCTTGTTTCATATTCTATATCAACCCTCTGACCCCCTTATTTACACACATACAAACATTAAAAATAGGATCTGTGTAGGAAAAACAACATGTGATTTTTGTCTTTCTAGGACTGGGTTACTTCACATAATTTAATTTCTTTCCCAATTTCATCCATTTCTCTGCAAATTTTATGGCATCATTTTTCTTTACAGTTGAGTAAAATTAAATTATGTGTGTATAACACATATTCAAGATCCACTCAACAGTTGATACACATCTAGGTTGATTCCATTTCCTGACTATTGTGACTAGAGCAGCATAACCATGGATATGAGAGCACCTCTGCCACAGGGTGGAGTCATTTAGGTATCTGTGAAGGCTTTGTAGAGCTAGGTTATATGGAAGTACTAATTTTAGCTTTTTGAGACACTTCTGCACTGATTTCCAAAGTGACTGCATCAGTATACACTCCCCAACGGTGAATATGAGCCCCTGTTTCCCTACAACCTGGCCAGCATTTTCTGTCATTAGTTTTCTTGAGGATAGCCATTTTGACTGGGGTGAGATGAAATCCCAAAGTGATTTTTAAAATTTTTTTTTAATTATTATTTTTTTTTATTTTTGGAGAGAGAGACAGAGAGAGATAGAGAGGGAGAGGGATACAGAGATGGGCATGCCAGCAGTGTCTCAGCTGCTGTGAACGAAATCCAGATGTGTGCGCCCCCTTGTGGGCAAGTGCAGCATTGCACCCTTGCCTCACTTTGCATCTGGCTAAACGTGGGACCTGGAGATTGGAACCAGCGTTCTTAGGCTTAGCAGGCAGGTGCCTTAGCCGCTAAGCCATCTTTCCAGCCCCCAAAGTGATTTTAAATTGCATTTCCTTGATGGCTATGGACAATGAACATTGTTTTGAAAACATCTGTTGTCCATTTGTGTTTCTCCTTTTGTAAAGGCTTAGAAGATGACTCCATGGCAAAAGATACTTGTTTGCAAGCCTATTGGCCTGATTTCAATATCCAGCACCCATGCATGTAAAACTGGAAACAAATTATTACATGTGTCTGTGATCCCAACGTGTCTAGGTGGAAACTCACCAGCCAGCCAGACTTGTGCATGCAGCAGTAAAATAATGAGACCCTGTCTCAAAGAATAGATGGAAGGAGAGGACAAACAACCTGAGGTTGTCCTTACACATCCATATGTATGCTATGGAACAAAGTGCCAGTACACATGCAACATAAACATACATACATCCACAAAAATAAATTGAGTTTGGTAGAATCACTTCCCTTTTATTTTATGAAATAGAGAAATATTGATGTTAGTTCTTTCATGGTCTGGTATAATTCAGCAGTGAATCCCTCTGGGCTTGGGCAGGTTTTAGTTGGGAGACTATACTACCACTTAAATCTCATTACTTGACATAGATCTATTTAAACTTGGATTAAATCTTGAATTAATTTTACTAGGTTATGTGTCTAGAAATTCATCAGTTTCTTGAGATTTTCCAATTTAGTGGAATATGTTTTTAAAATTTGTTCTAAAGTTTTTTTTTTCCTGAATACCACTTGTATCTGTTATCTTCCTTTAATTTCTAATCATTTTAATTGATTTTTATTTCTCTTTATTTTGATTCGTTTGGCTAAACAAATTTCTGTTCTGATCTTAATTCCCTTCATCTACTTTAGGTTTGAATTGTTCTTGTTTTCCTAAGGTTCTAAAGTTCATTTTTTGGGCTTAAGAGATGGTTCAGCACTTAAGGTATTTGCCTGGAAAGCCTAAGGAACTCAGTTTGATTCTCCAATACCCATTTTGTCAAGCCAGATGCACAAGGTGGCACGTGTATCTGGGGTTCCTTTTCAGTGGCTAGAGCCCTGGAGCACCCATTCTCTCTCTTCCTCTCTCTCTCACACTCTCTCTGCCTCTTTCTTTCTCTCTTTCATAAATAAATAAATAAATAAGCTATGTTATATTTTTTATTTCATTAGGTTCTAGGAATTTTTAAAGTTTTTTTCTAGATCTCTCCATTGATCCTGTCATTACTCAGTCATGTGTTGCTCAGTTTTGGTGAGTTTTTATATTTTCTGTAGGTTTTGTTTCCTGTTGCCCTCTAGTTTTTTACTCCATGCTGTAAGATAGAACAGAAGAAATTATTTCAATTTTCCTATATTGTTAAGACTTGCTTTGTGTCATACAAAAGCAGCTGAAGAGAGAAGGATTTATTTTGGCTAATAGTCTCAACCAGAAGCTCCATGTTTCAGGGGAAATTATAGCATGAGCAGAGTCTGGACATCACCTCTGCCACTACAAGTGGAAAATAGCAGCAGGAGAGTGAGTTGAGTTCTGGCAAGGGCGAGCTGGCTATAACACCAATAAGTCTGCTCCAAACAACACACCTTCTCCATCAAGACTACACCTCACAAATAACCACCAGCTAGTGACCAAACAGAACAAATGAGTTCATGGAAAACATCTGATTCAAATCACCACATTCTGTCCCTGGCCTCCATAAACTTACAACCATTCATGATGTAAAATGCAATGCATTCAGGCCAACATAAAAAGCCCCCATAGTTTTTGTCAATTCCATGACTATTCAAACAATCCCATAGTCCAGAGTCTTTTAACTGTGAGCCTATAAGTCCAAAAGCACATAATGACACAGAGCACACATTCACACTGCAAAAAATACCATTGGGCACAGCAAGGAAAGATTAAATCAATGCAAAATCTCAAACAAACAGGCACATCAAATCCTATAGCTCCAAATCTGACACCTGCAATGAATGACAAAATCTCTGTGTTTCCAATTCTGTCCTTCCAGCTGGGCTGCCCACACTCCAGTGAAAATTCCATCCCTAGCTGGCTACTCTCCCTGGCAGCTGTTCTATCGTTTGGGATCTCAAAAATCACAGTTCTTAATCGTAATACAGGGTTCATTCTCTTGGCTCCATCAAGTCTCCATGCAGCAGCTCCACCAACCCTGCCTCACATTTCACAGTGGCTAAAACAAAGTGTTGCAAATCCAATGACCTTTTCTTTCCTATATCTATTATACTTCTATAGTACCAGGTAGGCTACTAAAATTGTTACTCCAAGAGGACTAAACTGGCTTTGAACTGCAGGACACTCATTTAGCATTTAGGTACCCTGCTTTCAAAAGATTCAGCATTCGTCCTGCTATCCCAATACAGAATAGCTGGCCCAATGTCATTCGTAGTAATATCTCAAACAATTGTAGTTTTACCATGAATATTAGTTAGTAAAGATGATAAGAGAAGTATTTTATTTAACCATATAGGTTATCTACTCAATGCTTAGGAGTCTGATTTCTGTCCTCTGGGTTAGCTGGAAAAAAAATTCCAGATTTTCCACACTGGTCAAAGAAGACATGTAGTGAAGATTGCTGAGAATGGACCAAGATATTTAGTGCTCTCACACTGTCTTTGAAACACCATTTGCTATACCAAATCCTCTCAGTGCTATCAAGGGCAATCTGACTCTGGTCAGTGACATAGAGTGTCAGGAACCTAAGAATTTTTAAATTTGGTCTAAGTACAGCTATACCCAGGTAGATCCACAGAATCAAAACTACTTGATACAGTTTGTAAAGGTGTACATTTAAGGTCTATCATTAACATCCATTTTTTTCAAAATCTCCATGGTTCAGGTCAATCTTTCTGATTTTATTATTTTTTTCTGAGTAATTTTGATGAGCTGCCAAGTTCAGGAGTCCAATATCTAAACTCAGACTATAACTACTTATTCTGTAAATATTGTCTCCTTTACTAACCAGCATATGATTGCTCTTCCCATTCCTATATAACATAGGCCAGCAGTCTGAACTCTAGTTTTCTCAAGGAACATGGATATTTAATATTTAAATAGAGTACACTATATAATTAGCATATGTTGAGAAACGTATTTCCCACAATTTTCAGGATTATAGAGGGATTTACATTTAGTTGAGTATTCTATGCTCATACACTATCACTCCATTTCAGCCTTCCTATTCTTCCTTCCCACATTACCTTTGGATTTATCTCATCACTCCAATGAATCCATGGTCCCAATGTACAATGTTCCAAACTACCACTGGCAAGTCTTTGGTCATCTCTTCCTATTCAGTAATGTCCCATATTCCCTAAATACACCATTTTACTTTGATATGTGGAATAATTTAATCATCTTTATCTGACATCTCAGAGAGCCATCCATTAAAATATGTACTAAGCATGTGCTATGTGAGGCAACTCTGGCAAGATGCTTTGTATTATAGTCTGTGTTTGTTCAAATTCCCCTTTGATGTGTTATGTGGCTACATGGTTGAATCTTTTATTCTATGGCTGTTTCCATTTTTAGATCAGGCATTTAGAACTTGAAATATAGGTAGTCTGGATTGAAGTGATATATATGTGTAAAGCACTTACACACTATATTTTTTATTGTTTTATTAACTTTTTATGAACATTTTCCAGTTATATTGATTTTGTTGAAATTAATATTTTAAGTTAGGCTTAATCCTTACTTTCTCCCTACATTGTGTTAAATTATATAATGAATTGTGAAAACTTATTTTTTAAAAATTATTTATTTATCAATTTTGTGTGTGTTAAAGAGAGGCAGATAGAGAATGGATGTACCAGGATACTTAGCCACTGCAAACAAACTCCAGATGTATGCTTCCCCTTGTTAGTTTGGCTTACATGGTTACTGGAGAATCAAACCTAGGTCCTTATTATTTTTAATATGACCATATAGCATTTTAAATTATATGTGTGTTATATACTATACCAGACAACAGTGTTCTATATTATAGAGTGAAGACACAGGACATCAGATAGGGTATAGAATTTCTCTTAATTTTTATTTAAATCTTCTTCCCTCTTTCCCCTAAGTATGAATATTTAT
Organism: Orientallactaga sibirica; assembly: GCA_036365145.1. Lineage (NCBI taxonomy): Eukaryota > Metazoa > Chordata > Mammalia > Rodentia > Dipodidae > Orientallactaga > Orientallactaga sibirica. The sequence continues at coordinate 4,280,654 of JAEOAD010000020.1, forward strand.
CATTTGTTGAACATCAACTATTCTCATGCTATTTTATGATGCTGTTTTGAATTCTCCTAACAAGTTTTACAATAGATATGATTATAATCCATGAAGAAACTGCTCCCGAGAAAAAGGAACAACACGTTTGAGAGTTCTTGTTTGTAGGATGCTTGTCATGTATCAGCTTATATTTATTATCTATACACATGCAGTATGCATATTGCATAATTTGAAACATTTTTGGAAAAATAAGGTTTAAAGTATGAGAGGTGATACTTCTTTTTCAACAATTTAAGCCTTATGTGACTACCAGGTCCCAACTCTGACTGACTCTGGAGCCATGAATATTTTTGGTATGCACAAATAATAAAGAGGTCCATATTGTTTTCTGAAAACTAGTTATAGTCCAGTATACAAGCAAATGAATTTTAATTTTCAAAAATATGTTATAATCACTGGTTGGATTAACAGTGTTTAAGTTGAAATTATTTGCTACACTTTCATGGATTGCCTTTTGGCAAGTGTCATGGGAGACCCCAGATAGCAATGTTGTCTCAACTTTCCCCTTGGCTGAAGTCAATACTGACAAAAGATTTGTTCCTACCTCAGTCTCAGTTTTCACCCCAGTGCAGGCAGCTGTTTCAGGTGTTCAGCCTTTCTGGAATATGGTGTTCCAGTAGCAGCCATATTCAGTTTAGTTAATGTGTAGACTATGAAATTTAAAATTAGATGTTTTTCATATTTTACTGCTATTAGACAACAATGTTCTATATTATAAAGGATTGAAATCACAGGATATCAGATTCATTTTCTCATAATCACTATTTGCATCTTTCCCCCTCTTTCCCAGAGTATGCATATTTATCCTTTGTTGAGCCTCAGCACCCGTTGCTCATCTGGTTGCACAAACTAGCTTCCTCTTGATAATGAGAAGTCCAGAGTCAGGGTTTCTGATGATGAATTCACTCAGTCACCTCTGACTGAAGGTGGCAGGTTCTATACAAGCACTGTGTTTGCTGGGTAGAGGCATCAAGAAAGCCCAGCTTTCTCACTGATCATTATTGGCCAGTCATGGAATTATAAAAACTTAATCAACAGAATAAATGTTCCCATATCACATAGCAGGTCTTATTATTTCATAAATAACATAGAATCAAAGTAGAAAAAGCAATAGCCAACAGTGTGTGAATGTCTGCTAACTTTACAGATACTTCCTCAATCCTCACTGAAACCTTGAAACTTAAGTGCATCTGTCTAATGGGACAGAATGCAGGATTTTTTTTTTTTTTTTGGAGAGAAACACAGAGAGAGAGGGAGAGGAAGACAGAGATGGGCACGCCAGCAGCCTCTCAGCTGCTGCAAATGAAGTCCAGATGTGTGCGTCCCCTTGTGGTCAAGTGTGGCATTGCGCCCTTGTGTCACTTTGCATTTGGCTAAATGTGGGACCTGGAGATTGGAACTGCTGGAGATTGGAACCAGCCTCCTTAGGCTTAGGAGGCAGGTGCCTTAACTGCTAAGCCATCTCTCCAGCAGGATTTTTAAGCTGAAGATACCCAGGGAGCCTAAGAATGGAACTTCCAGAGTGTTTGGCTGTGTGGTACTTACCTTGTTTCTATAATGGAATTAATTTTATCAAAGAGGAAAACTGAAGAGTACCAATTCTAGTGAAGGTTTATAGTTTCACCATTGTTTTTAGAAGTATAATGCACTACTGTCATCATCTAAAATTCAGAGTACAAGCTACCTGAGTGACTCTGGGGATAGTAAACAAGATAATTAGCTTATTTATTTTTCATACCAAAATATAATATATATATTTTATGCATATTCAATCTTTAACAAACAAAATAACAAGTTAAAAAAAGAAGAAAGGTCTTGGCCCTATTCCCAAAGTCTCCACCCTCATCCCCACCCATTTGGTTACTATGTACAAAGATGTTCTGAATGCATTTTTAGTTTGACTTAGTTTTAATTTTTTGTTTTTCTAAAATGATACTGGCAAGTGGGAAAAAATCATGAAATAGAACACTTAGACTAAAATGCATGTAAGGAGTAAAATAATCATTTCATTATAGCATTGATAAGTGGCCGAATAAGATGGAAGACAGGTTTGTGTGTTTTAAATTGAAATGATGCTATTGCACAGACAATACTAAATAAGCAACCAGAAAACTTGTGAAACTCACAATGATGATAGGTACAGTAAAATTACATTTGGGAATTCAAGATAAATCCTTTGGTAGATATCTAAACTTTAAGAGTGCTAATTTTAAAACACAAAGAAAAATATGGACTTTACTGTGTCTTTTATATACCATAAATTAAATTACATCTAATTTGAACTATACAACACCACTCTAAAATTGACTTTTTATATAGGTTTTAAAATATATTGCAATGATAATACTCATGTAAGTATAATTTATGATATAAGAGGAGATGTGAGAGCCAAATTGCTGGGAATTTTAGGTGGTTGCCATCTAAAAATCAAATAACACCTCATTTATCTTAAGTTCAAAGAGCAGTGTAGCAGCAGGAGAAGGGCTTGGGAGACTTCTCTATTTGACATCCTTGTACTTCCCATGTGTCATCAATAATGACTCCCTTAAACAGTCTGAACCTCAGTTGCTTGAAATGAAGGTGGATATACAATACCAGTTATATATATCATCATGAGGACAAAGCTAGCTAATGAAATAGAACACCAATAAGCAAACTGTGAAAATAAAAAGATAAGTTTTTCCTAATCAAAAAAGAAAAGAAAAGAGAAAAGAAAAGAAAAGGAAAGAAAAGAAAAGAAGCTGGGCAGGGGGCAAACTTTTAATTCAAGCACATGGGAGGCAGAAGAAGGAGGATCGCTGTGAGTTTGAGGCCACCCTGAGACTACATTGTGAATTCTAGGTTAGCCTGTGCTAGAGCAAGACCCTATCTCAAAAAACTAAAAAATTTAAAAAGGTAAGTTTTTCTTAACATTGGAAAGTAAATTAAAATAGAAGATAAATAATCTCAACTTATTTCTTACTTTCTTGTGATAAATTGCTGCAAAAAAATTATGTATTCAGTGTGATGCCCTATTCATTGCTTTTGAAAGATTTTGAGAATGTTTCTTGTAAATAGTAAAGAACAATAAGAAGAATTTAAATAATAAAAAAGGGGGCTGAAGAGATGGCTTAGCAGCTAAGGCACTTGCCTGCAAAGCCAAAGGACCCAGGTTTTACCTCCCAGAACCCATGTAAGCCAGATGCACAAAGTGGCACACACATCTGGAGTTTTTTGCAGTGGCTGGAGACCCTTGTGTGCCCATTCTCTCTCTCTCTCTCTCTCTCTCTCCTGCCTATTTCTGTTTCTCTCTGTCAAGTAAATAAAAAATTAAAAAATATTAATAATAAAAGAATTACAGTAGTAATATCTCAACATGCTTAATGTCCTTGCTAGTTGTCATTACATTGCTTTGCATTTTTACTATTGTTTTTCAATAAATCATGTATTTATTAGAGTCAGAGCTCATGAGGTCAAGGATATACAACTCCTCCCTCAGGTTCTCAGTTTTAAGCATGCTCATTAATCAGTTCTACTGGGAACAAGAAATAGAATTCTATGGATAGGACAAATGTGCTTAAAACTACTTTCTAAGACAATCTTGCTTTATTAGAACGTTTATTGTACACAGATGTTTTATATATGAATTTAATGTATTTTGATCATATTCCCCCTCTACACGTTACCATTTCTTGTTTCCTGGTTCCCCTCCTCTTCACAACCCTCATTCTACTTTCATGTTTTCTTTTAAAAGTCTAGATGATGCTTAATAGAGAAAATGTGATATTTGTCTTGCTAAATTGGATCATTTTACTTAAAATCTTAGAGTATTTACCTCCATTTAATGTCTCTATTGCCCATGAAATTAAGTGAGGACTTGTTAAAGCCCATATAAGTGGATCTATAGTTGCCTTTCAAGCATTCTCTCTGTAACTACTTAGGCATTTCCTATTTGCTGACAGAATGGGCTACATGGTCACTACTATCACTGTGTTCCATTCATAAATGCTATTGAGATTTTCAGGAAATATGCCATTTCTACCTTGTTTTTCCAAGTACACACAAAATGTGGAAATAAACTTTTCTTATCTCTCTTTCTCTCTCCTCTAAGACCTCCTTATACCTTGTTCTGATATCGCCAACAGAGTTAATAGATCCTAAGGACCGAAAATGAGCCTTAGAGGTAACTATTATACAATAATATCTACTGAATCTATAAAAAGAAACATTTTATTTGACAAATGTATTTTCATTTATTTGATAAATTATAGACGACTTGATTAAACTGGCCCCAATCCCTCCTCTAGCTCTTCTAGCCTGGGTATGATCATCGTTTCCTTCTTTTTGCAAACTCATTACATTTGCATTGAGCTCCCTTGCTGTATGTCTAGGGGTCCCTGGAGGTCTTGTATTGCAGCAAATACATAGCATCATGTAATGCTTTATAAATAGAAGTAAATATTTCATTCCAGAACTAAATATACTTCTTAAAAATTACAAAAATAGTTGACTGGTTGTTGTGTTTCTTCCAAATTTAATTAACATATACAAATTGTAAAAACTAATAGGTTTCATTATGACATTTTCCTATTAGGACATAATATATTTTGATAATATTTAGCCCTACACACACCCATCTCTTGTCTCCCTTTCTGCTGTTCCCCTTCTGCTTCCTAAATAATACCCCTTCTGCTTTAATTTTAAATTATCTCATTTTAGACTTTAAAAATATCTCATTTCTGCATTGAAAATATATGACTCTTTGAGTCTGACTTATTTTGAATAACTTGATATGCAGTTCATCAAATATCCTGCAAATGACATATTTTTGTTCTACTTTATGATTGAATAATATTCCATCATTATAATAGCACATTTTCTTTATCCACTCATGATTGATGTATACCTTGACTGACTATAATTTGGCTATTGTGACTAGTGCCACTGGAAACATGGGTGAACAGGTGTCACTGATATATGCTTACTGAGGATACCTTAGGTTTATACCAAGGAGTGGTACAGCTTGATCATAAAGTAGTTATAATTTTAGTATTTTGAGAAACTGCCATACTTAGTTCCATAATGGCTGTTTGAATTTATATTCTCAGTACCAGTGTTTAAGGGTTCCTTTTTTGCTTGCATTGCTACTGGTATTTGTTATTTTATGTTTGTTTACTTTGTTTTGTTTTCTTCATGTCAGTCATTCTAATATGGGTATTTTGTTTCTCTTGAAAATGTAAAGAAAAGTTAGATCATTACCTCATAATTTAGCGTCCCTTGCTAATGTATCTATCAGTTGATACTATAAGAAAGTCTTAGAGGAAGGGCAAATGAGGTTTACATTCAGCAGTTGCATAAGAGACACTGTAACCACTAAGAAATGTCACTGATACACAGGCCTAGAAAAGCACAACACAAAATACTCTGGATTGTATTTTCAGTTAACTTTGTAGAAATAAGAAAAAACTATTTTTCTTTCTTTTTTTCTTTCTGAGGTATTTGGACATTGATAAGAAGATTTGAAAGTGATTTAATGTTAGGAGACAACAAAATACTGAGAAGCATCTGGAGATAATCACAGTTATTGTTACTTATTAGAGTAATAAAACATATAGACTTACTATTCATTTAATTTGAATTAGATGTGATATTTATGGAAATAGAAAAAGTCCTAAAATTCATTTGGAAGCACAAAAAACCTTCGAACAGCCAAAAAAATTTGAGCAACAAAAATAAGACTGGCAATATCACCATACCCAATTTTAAGCTATATTACAAAGCCATAGTAACCAAAACAGCATGGTGGTGGCATAAAGACAGACACATAGATCAATAGAATAGCACACCCAGATGTTAATCCAGGCAGCTACAGCCATCTGATTTTTGATAAAAATGCCAAAAAAATTTTCACTAGAAAAAAGATGGACTTTTTAGCAAGTGGTGCAGGGAAAACTGGATATCTCTACATAGAAGATTGAAAATAAATCCTTGTCTCTCTCTATGCATAAGAATCCAGTCCAGGCCTGGAGAGATGGCTTAGCGGTTAAGGTGCCTGCCTCCTAAACCTAAGAAAGCTGGTTCCAATCTCCAGGTCCCATGTTTAGCCAGATGCAAAGTGATGCATGGGCGCAATGCCGCACTTGACCACAAGGGGGCACACACATCTGGATTTCATTCACAGCAGCTGAAAGGCTGCTGGTGTGCCCATCTCTATCTGTCTTCCTCTCAATCTCTCTGTCTCTCTCTCTCTAATAATAATAATAATAATAATAATAATAATGATAGTAATAATAATAATAAGAGAATCCAGTTCAAATGGATCAGGGACCTTAATACCAGACCTGAAACTCTGAAACTGCTACAGGAAAAAGTAGGGGAAACCCTTTGACATACTGGCATAGGCAATGACTTTCTGAAAATAACCCCAGTTGCCCAGGAAATAAAACCATTAATCGACCACTGGGATCTCATGAAATTACAAAGCTTTTGTACAGAAAAGACACTGGGAATAGAACAAAGAGACAACCTACAGAATGGGTGAAAATCTTTGCCAGCTATACATCTGACAGAGGATTGATATCCAGAATATACAAAGAACTCAAAAAACTAAACAATAAGAAATCAAACAAACCATTTAAAAATTGGCTATGGCACTAAATAGAGAATTCTGAAAAGAAGAAATACAAATGGAAAATAACCATCTTAAAAAGTGTTCTACATCCTTAGTCATCAGGGAAATGCAAATTAAAACTACGTTGAGATTCCATCTCACTCCTGCCAGAATGACTATCATGAAGAAAACAAATGACAATAAATGTTAGCAAGGATGTGGAAAAAGGGGAACCCTGGTACAGCCATGGTGGAAATCATTGTGGAGGTACCTGAGACAGCTAAAAACAGATTTACCCACAGATGTCCCAGCTATAGTACTCCTAGGAATATATCCTAAGGACTCTTCTCACTACCTCAGAGATACTTGCACAACAATGTTTATTGCTGCTCTATTCACAATAGCTAGAAAACGGAACCAGCCTAGATGCCCTTCAACAGGTGAATGGATAATAAAGATGTGATGCATTTACACAATGGAGTTCTAATGAAATTATGAAATTTACAGGGAAATGGATGGATCTGGAAAGGATTATACTAAGTGATGTAACCCAGGCCCAGAAAGCCAAACATCACATGTTTTCTCTCATATGTGGATCCTAGTTACAAATGTTCAGACTAGTGTGTGAGTTGGAATAAAAATCGGTAGCAGATGCCAGTAAGCTCAGAAAGGGCTATAAGGCAGAGAGGAGTAGACTTAAGGGGATAGTACTGTATATGGGTAAGAAGATGGCCTAAGCGAGGTCAAGGGAAGAGACTGATCATCCTGACAAATACATTTACTAAAAAATTTAAAGGGTTTTGACATTAAATTATATTTTGAATATAAACTATTAAGTAGAGCATTGTTTCACATTCATATTTCATATTTTATTGCTATATATCTCATTTCTTTTGGTAGTAATCATCTCTAATATTATATGTATTTCTATGTTAAAATATTCTTTACAAGAAAAATTTCTTTTTTTTTTTTTTGTTTATTTATTTATTTGAGAGTGACAGAGAGAGAAAGAGGCAGATAGAGAGAGAGAGAGAATGGGTGCGCCAGGGCCTCCAGCCACTGCGAATGAACTCCAGATGCATGTGCCACCTTCTGCATCTGGTTAACGTGGGACCTGGAGAATTGAGCCTCGAACCAGGACCCTTCGGCTTCACAGGCAAGCGCTTAACTGCTAAGCCATCTCTCCAGCCCCTTTTTTTTTTTTTTTTTTAAACTCATAACAACTATTTAATTTACAGGTATTAAAGACAGAGTAACACGAATTTTCAACTGTCATGAAAAATTATGCCATAAAATTAAGAACAACTCAGGTCTCCTGAATCAGGAGCAAGCTGTTGAGGATATCAACGCACTGGGTAGAATTCTTTATGAATTTCACTATAAGCTTTATAATCTTTCTTAGGAAAATCCTCCGGATGCAATTTCATATATGCAAATATGTCACGGTCCCTCACAGCATACATGGAGTTTTGACGTTTTAAAAGATCATATCCAACAAAAACAAAGGAAGTAACATACAGAAGCTGGCGATGCAAACCCGTTATCATCACTGGCCCCCTGCGGAGCACGTTGTCTAACAGGCCGCAGCAGTAGGGGTAGAGCAGCCGCGGGTCGGTCATCTTGGGCGGAGGCAGGCTCCAGCCTCATCCGGCGCGAGTTGTAAGGGCGCTCAGCCTGGCCGTTGGCTCAACATATTGATGCGGGTTCCACGTGAGGGCTCACCTCATACCTTCCACTGCAAAGAAAAAAAACACCAGCACCACCAGTACCCGTACCGCAGCTGCGGTGGCCTCTACAGCAGACTTTCAAGAAAAATCTTTCAATTCAAGTGAGTTCTCACATTTGAGACAGGAAGGAAAATATAAATTACATTGTCATATTAATAATTAACTCTTTAATTTATCTGTGGCGTAAATTTAAGTTTGCACTCATTGTAATTTGTTTTAGAAGAAGATCTCAGGTGTTGAACATTAGATTTCATTTAAATTTATCGTATTTTGCCAATATTATTCATTATGAGAAAAGGCAGACATTTCTTTACACAACTCAGTTTTGAATGTTGATTTTCTATATTGTTCCTTCATGTTGATCTGTGAATTCTGTCTCCTAGCAAAGTCTCTGCTTACTACTTGTTACTCTTGCAATTTCTCATCTCTTCTCCAAATATTCACACCTTCCAGAAATATAGTTTAAAGTGAAAAGGTGTAAATTGTGAATTTCTTTGGAGACTTTCTATCAAAATTTGCTGAAAATGTATCTGTTATCACTTTGTCACTTGGTTGTCATGGAAACTAGAAATTAAAGGCAAGGACATAGTCCTTGCTTTTTGAGGATGGACATATTTGTATTTGTGTGTATGTGTATGCACACACACACACACACACACACTCACATACATACATACATACATACATACATACATACATACATACATACATACATACACATATACATGGTATCTCAGGAGGTTAAAAAATTCACCAGGAAAATAGAAAGCAAGATAAAACATGAGGAATGGTGATGTGGTTTCGTGTTAAAACTTGTACAGTGAGATCAAGAATGTCACACTGATATGATGGTATTTGGACACAAACCTGACAGAAATGAAGCCACAAGCCAATCAACTGTCCAGCGAAAGAAAGGTTCAGGCTGAGGGATCAAGCTGGTGCTTGATGCAAGCTTAGTCCAGGCTTGGTGTGCCCCTGTCCAGAGCTTGTGAATGCTGCTATTTAGCTGAAACATTGTGTGTAAGGTAGAGATAAAGTGAGAGAGGGAGATAGGTGTGCCACATGTGAGGTCTTGGTGGCTTATACAATGAAGGTGTCTTTGAGAAGTGAGAGTTGAAGGCTACATTTGATTAGAAGGAAACATGTGCTATGATCTACTTACATTATCAATGGGTCATTTATGGTCCTCCTTTCAGAACCTTCTGTTGCAAACAAGATCAGAGAGTAGGTGTGGTAGTTTGAATGTATGTTCATCTCCCTTACTCTCAGGTGTTTTATTAAAGCTTGTAACCCTGATCTCCAGCCACCTGGCTGGAGGAGGTTTCATTGGGGATGGATCTTGGAGTCCAGCCCTATTGTGTCACTCGGGGTTGATCTGAATTCCAGCTCAAAGGTTTGGAGAGCCATGTGAGCTCTGATGGAGTCCCTGCTGCTTGCTGCCTTTTGGTGTTTGCTGTCTGGTGGTGGTTTCTTTCTCGGCTTGGATGTATGGATGTAGCTTCTTCCATCTGCCATTGATGGAACTTCCCTCTGGGTCAGTAAGCTTGAAATAAAACTTTTCCTCCCATAAACTGTGTCTAGTTGGGATGTTCATCCCAACAATGTGAAACTGTCCACAGCACCAGGATAACCTTAAGAATCTATCTTACTAATATCCGCCCTTAGTCCACCATGTTCACTCAGACTACATGCCAGAGATAGTAGTGTGAGAAGACCTGGTTGGTGCAGTGGGAATCTGTGGGCAGGAAACAAGAACCTGAGCACAAAGTAAGGCTTTGCAGGACGAGGCTGGAGATAGAGGAGGACAATGCTGGAGATCAAGAAGGGATGGGAAACTCTGTTATGTAGAAGCATGACAGGGAATAGATTAAGGAAGTAAACTCAGATTTCTAGACATCCATGGATACCCACTTGTTTGTGTCAGAAATAGCTACCCATTATAGACATCTTTATTCTCTCCCCATTACCTGTGAATATGTGTGGCCTGACTAGAATGTGGATGGAAATGATGCGTGACTTCCAGTTCTCACCTCAACATGTCTTCTATGAACAGCCCTTTATTCTATTCCTTCTGGACAGGACTAAACCCCTAGGTCAAACTTGGAAATCTATAGCTTGAGGAGAGAAGGGCCTTTGTCACTATGATCCTCAAGTGACCATATGGACAAAGCCTTGCTTCATTTACTCATGTTCTTCAACGTGCTATTACATGATCACATTAGCTTTTACTATGCTTGCCTTTGGGGGGCAATTTATTCACTGGAGGAGTGAGACAGTTAGATCTGCTATGATGAATTCATCTTTATTATATTTTTTGTGTTTCCATGTTTATTCACCCTTTTCTTAATATCTTGTTTCCTTGAGATTTCTTATTGATGTATTAAATTCTAAAGCAGACACATACATGTATTTAAAAACAATATAAAATATTGCTGTATGAGTAAAAATAATTACAGAACACTATTGAAATTATTTTTATAATATTTATCTATCATTTATGTGCTACATTTATATTATTTATATGGCATATTTGCATTTATGCATGCGTTTTTTAGGGATATAAAAATAAAGTACTACTAAATAGTAGGTTAGGCAATATAATTGTATGATATGGATCTGGAGCTGAAGTCCAACTCAGGGTGGAGAGAGCTAATGACTCCTTCTAAGGTGGAAGCAAGAATTTTTCCATGATTCTCTGTTTCTGGGGGTTTACTAGCCATCTGATATCTTACAGACACATCATCCCAGTCTTTGCCCTTGATCTTCACAAAGCATTCTCCTTGAATCATAGCTGTGGAACCACACTGCTGACCTTGTCTTCACTATTTCTGGACAGGCCCTAACTTCAAGTGAGTCTCATTCTGAGCTACTGAGGATAGCACTACAGCATATCATCTTGTGGGGGACACAGTTCACCTAGAACAACAGTACAGGGGCAGTCTCATGGCAGACAGAAGGGACAGCATGCTCCTGAGTCACACACTGTTAGGTTGAAATATCAGCCATGGTAATCACTATCTGTGTAGGTATTTTAGCTAATTTAACTCTCTGAGCCATAGTCACTACTTTGTTAAATGGAGCATAAGGAAATCAACCTTATCTGGTTCTTATGAGGCTTAGGTCAAATATTAGGTATAGATTAGGCACTCAGTTAATGGTAGCTATTTCTCAGGTATTCAAGGTGTGAACATACCATAATAAATACTTGCTTTTGCTCAAATGTACATTATATTATTCTACTGTTGTTATAGAAATAGTATAGTTTTGGTAATGTTCTTAAATTTTTCATTTTTAAAAGATCCAGGTAGCATAAGCTGTCTTAATTGAATACTGCTCTTATCATCATTTTAATGTAATCTTGACAATGAGGCTCACAATCTCCATTTGTCCTTTACAAGCTGACACCTGCACTTGAATGCTGAACCTTACTGAGATTTATTTGAAATGATTAGTGACTTACTTCAGAGTCATGTTCTTTCATGATTTGTGTGTTGAAATGAATTGTATGTTTGCAATTAGAAGCTAAAAAACTACTCACACGACTGGAAAACTCCAGAAGGGTAGAATCCAAATGCACTTTTGCATGTGAGAAGGGACCACTACTTCCCTGTCAGTTTACCACATTGTTCTTGAAGTGGATTTTCAGATTTTACAACATGAGTAAATGAGTCTACGATACTTGACTATATCTCTATGAAAAGAAGAGTGTCTCTAACAGCAGTCACCCTTCTTTCTGTTTTCCCATTATTCTTAGATGTGTAAGGTTTATTGGTGCTACTCAGTGATTCACTGGGAAGCTGCTGGACTACCACAAGAACAACTGACTGTGTTAATAGTTCAGTCCCTCATATACTTTGCTCTCCACCTACAAACCATGTTTAACCCTTGGACACAAATGTTATAGCAGAAATCAGTGGAAAAGCCCAATCAATGAAATGAAAAAATAAGAAGGCAATCATCTTAGAAATGAATGAGTAAAGTAAAGGAAATGATAACATTTAGAATGTGATTCTAGTGCAAATAAGTCAGGAGGTGGTCAGGACATAAGGGGGGGCAAGCAGAAGTACAAGGCAGTTAAGTGAGGGCAATGCTCAGATGTTTCCACAGTCTGAGTGGATTAACACACTGGCGTGCTCTAACCCCAGAAGCATTTTTCTGCTTATATTTTTCACCTGTCACTATACATTTTGTTTCAGACTTACCTTGTGGAATTAACTTAAAATGAATTCTCAAGCTTCCAGTAAGGAACAAAAGAAAAAAAAATAGCTGACATGAAACTTCACAAATCATTCACAGCTGTAACTGCACTGCCCTGTCCATTTCCTATTTGCCAAGTCAGTGCTTAGCACAGGCACACCCAATAAGTGGCTTCTCCATAAAGGCTGTAAAATGCTTGTTGAGCTATTAGCACTCACACAGCTAGAGTTTCATGAACAACAGACACTTCCCCTGCAGACGTCAGTCATAAAACTCCACCTGGAGCACAAACAGTGCTTAAAAGAAGCAAAAAAGAGAGAGGGAGAATATATGGTGTGTGGCCATTAGGCTGGGCTTGGAGGGGGAGAAGCAGAAAGCAACTGAAGCAGAAAATTAAAGGGTCTGATGCTGACTTTGAATAATGGCTGTGGGTGACCCTGAATCTTACTGCTGGAAGTGTGTAAAGATTAAAATTCTCCACTTGTGATCATGTTTCTGTGTGCTGGATGTTTCTCTTCACTGTTAGGTGAGTGGGAAAAAGCCAGTCATTTCCAAAGCTCATACAGAACCTGTTATCCATCTTACATCCTTTGAAAACTCTGGTGACTTCCTCTCCTTTCAGTGACTCCACGAGATACATTGGCCCTGCTGTGGGTCCTTCACTCATGAGAATCTAATTATTACTATCCATTTTGGGTTGGCCATCCAGGCTGAGCACTCTGACATCACCACAAGGGGTTGAGGAGCTGTGGAAGCTCCTCATTTATTAGTGCTGCTAAAAAAAAAATCTCCCCCAGAAGAATATGTCCTCCAGTTTTAATAGCTGTTCTTTTGAAACTGCCCAGTATTTCCCACATCTTCAATGACTATCAGCAATGATTGAGCCCATGTTACTGGGTGGCCTTAGAGGTGGGCTAGGCTTTGACACTTGACAATCCCCTAATCTTACCAGTGGTCCCTAAGTCATCCATGATATCCACACTCCCTCCAGGGTCTCTTATGGAGCTATTGTTCAATTCTTCCTATCTATTTAGAAGAAGAAATACTTTTCCTAAAATAGGTTGTCTTTAAGAATAAAATTAAAAAGAAATAATTCTGGATATCTCCCAAGGAAATAAAATATTCCTTTATAAAGTGATATGGAGAAAAAGATCTTGAGCTCGTATTTTGCTTCTCAGTTTATTAGGCACGTGGCACTGCTAACACCTAGCTGGGTGCTCACATGCACTGGGCATAGTCTTCATGTGTTGGAAAGGCAGGAGGGATTATTGATTATGCTAAGAAAATAAGAATATTTTTAATAGATTGGAATTATTTAATCAAGATAAACTTAATGAGTTACTGTATTACAGTATCTAAAGAGATCTTTTTTTTTTTAACTCACAAGGAACCTAACTGATGTCACCCTTTTTCCTGTTTCTCCATCACGTCTACAAACCTCAACACATGTAAATCTTTTTTTCACATGAAGTTTAGACAAAGGGAACAGGGAGCCAGCTCCAAGCCCCTTCATGTACGTGACTATTTGGGGGGGATCGTGAGTGAATTTAATAAATACTCACCTTGTTAGTTTCCTATCACTGCTTTCACAAATTGTTACAAAACCTTCATATTTAAAACAACACATTTCTTATTTTTCAGTTTGGAAGATTAAAAAGTTCAAGACAGGTTTCACTAGGCTGGAGTCAGTGAAGGACTATGCTGCTTATGAAGGTGGGTAGTGGGTGGTGGTTTTTGTCTTTTCCCGCTTGTAGAGGCTGCCTGAATCCCTTGGCTCCAGAATACCTTCTGTCTCTGAAGGTAGCTATGGCCTGTCCAGACTTTTCTGTCATCTTTGCCTCCCATTTCCTCATCTAAGGACCTTGGGATTACACTGGACACTGCAGATTTCTCTAGTATTAGAATGAATTCTGGTTGTAACCTTAATTTTTCTTTGCCATGTAACATATTTGTAGGTTCTGGGGATTAGGCTAATGGCTATTTTGGAAGAATATTATTTATTCTACCTGAAGTAGTTAGCATAGTACTGGCAAACACCAAGAAGTCTGTTCAGAGAAGGCCTCCTGCAGATACCTGGCTGGTTATCTGTGAAGAAAAAAGTATAAAGAAGTTCGTTTCCTTCACCCTCTGGCCGAAGCTAGGCAGACACTTTGTATTTCCAGACTCTTTTGCTGCTGAGATGTGAAGTGCCCCTCTGAGACTAGGACTCTCCTCCAATAAAGTCTAATTCCTCTGTTATAAAGAGTCCTACCTGTCTCTTTTCTTTTTCTAAGGTTACTAACACCCTGATTAGAGGTCCGAGACAAAAATAGGGATACTATCAATTCTTTAAATCACTGAAAATATCTAATCATATGGACATGAGAACTGTATTATTTAAAGTTAACTGTTATTCAAAGTTATAGATGCTATTTAATTTTAAGTACTTTTTAATTACTTATTTTCTTAAAAAAATTATTTATTTATTTGAGAGAAAAAGAGAGAGAGAGAGAGAGAGAGAGAGAGAGGAAGAGGCAGATAAAAAAGAGAGAATGGGCACACCAGGGTCTCCAGCAACTGCAAAGGAACTCTCAATGCATATGCCCCTTTGTGCACCTGGCTTACACAGGTCCTGGGGAATCAAACCAGCGTGTTTAGGCTTTGCAGGCAAATGCCTTATCTGCTAAGCAATTTCCCCAGCCCTTAATTTCTTCTTTTTAACAATGTGTAATAATGTTAGACTTGATGTCAGGATGACAAAAGATCAAACAATATGACTTTTGAGATCAAGAGAGCTATAGTCACATTCTACTTAACTACTCACTGAGCTTTGATTCCCTCAGAATTACAGTAGGGGCAAAACTAATTACACTGAGAGCCATGGAATGGAAGAATTATGTACAAATAGTCATGCAAATGAATTGCTGCTCAGCTTGTGTTAACAACAGATCGCACAATGCTGTGAGAAGTATTAGGCACATGATGTGTGTCTGATGACCCTATGGTTCCCTTTAGTGCTCAGTGGGTAGAAGAGGCACATAAGTCATCACCCAAAACCAGTGTAACCTGAGACTGCCATAGCAGAACACAGTTTGGTTTGGGTTCCTGAAGAGAGCCAAGGGAGATTTCTGCCTTGGCCTCAGGTGGTCCTGGTGAATCATGGTATTCAGGTTAGAACTGTGTGACAACCCTGTGGCTTGACCCACAGTGTGTAGCAACAATGTCATCATTGCCTGAAAATGATTTTGATCAGCAGCAGTCAGCCCTGGAGTGAATGGCTTTCAGCCTATACTTCCTTCTTCCCTTTCACATATCCACGGTAAAACAGAACAGTGGAGAAATTGGTCTGATAGGATACACAGGAGACATGAACATATACTGTTCCATAATGCAAGTTAATGATGATAGATTATACCATAATGCATGGAATAACAATCCTACATGATCATGTTTTTAACCAAGACCTTATGGATATGAATAGCACATTAGTCCTAGAATGATTATAATAAACTACCACATTCTGCTGTAAGTAATTGCTAAATTATTAAAATATTTTTATTAAAATATAGGGCTAGAGAGATAGTTCAGCAGTTAAAGGTGTTTATTTGCAAGGCCTCAGTTCAATTCCCTAGCCAGCCATGTAGAGGCAGAATGGCATTTCTTTGCAGTGGCAAAGAAATATGTACATGCACACACACACACACACACACACACACATACATAAATAAATAAAAATAAACAGGGTTGGAGAAATGGTTTAGTGGTTAAGGTGCTTGCCTGTGAAGACTAATGACCTAAATTCAATTCCCCAGTACCTACATAAGCCAAATGCACAAGGTGGCATATGTATCTGGAGTCCATGTACAGTGGCTAGAGGCCCTGGCACACCCATCCTCTCTCTCTCTATCTGGCTCTTCCTCTCTTTCTCTCTCTCCCTCCATCTCTCAAGTAAATAAATAAATAAATAAAGTTTAAAAAATAAAATTAAAAAATAATAAATAATATAATGGTGGTAGGCAGAAAGATGATCCCCCAAAGATGTCCATATCCTAATCACTGGAACATGTGAGTTATTTCATACAGAAAAAAGGGGAGTTTGAATTGCAGATATAATTAAGGTTGCTAATCTTCTGATCTTGAGATGAGCAGTGTGTCCTCCATTACCAGAGTGACTCCAATCTAATCACATGACTCATTAAAAGTAGAGAAGAGGTGGAAGAGAGAAGCAGAGGGAAAGGAAGGTGAGAGGGATTGGACCCATTCTTGCTAAATCCCAGCTGGGGAAGTCCATAAAACAGATTTTTGTCCTTGGCCATCCAGAAAAGGTTATAGTCCTTCCAACCAATCTTCGTTTAGGGAGCTCTGGACTAGCCTGCAGAATCATGAGACAATAAATTCGTATTGTCTTAAGCCAATAAATTCATGATGGTTTTTTCGGTCACAGAAGATATAGAAAACTCATATACATACTTTGCTATTACTGTAATACTAACAAGCTAAATTAGTTTGGTAATTTATAGGTTAAGTATCTTAAACCACTACTTACATAATAACAAATTTTAAAGTACATTTTCTATTAATATCCCACTAAGAACTATTCATTATTACTTTAATTGACATATTTTTCTAAAATTATATACTTCATAATGTTTTTAAATCATATATACCTTTTATAATAGGTTGAATTATAATAGAAAATCTTAGAGGAAATTTCAACAAAAATGTATTAAAGTACTGGACATTATATAATTATATAACTGTGTGAAGTTTTATTTCAGGACTTTATGCCAAACAAAAAAATCACAAGTACATTTGGTCAAGACACATGACAACTATGTCTTTCAGATGTTAAGGAAAAAAGGGTCATTCATTTGGTAAAGAGTTCTTTACTATTTATGTCTCACATCGATAGGATAAGTAACAGGCTGACAAGCTATGTTGGATTTTGTGAAAATATAAGATGCTATCTCAAATACACATGAGTCATTATGAAGTAGGAAGACAATACTTTCTAATTCATCCTCTGACACTTTTGACAAGTAGTTAAATATTTTGGAAAACTCAACACACCCCTCCTCCCAATCCAGAGGGACGGTTGGTGGGATAGAAAGACACCTAGTGTCTGCAAGCTCAAAGGTTCACCATGTTCTGCTTGACCTCATTGAAAGATCTGCTACATGAATTTCTTCTCCAAGTTCTTATGTGATGGTCACACTGTCATCCATTTCATTTCATTTTGTACTTATATTCAGACAAATAAGGGCATGAAGAGAGCATAAGTGTAAAATACCTAAAAGTCAACTTTCTCCTGGTCATGGCCTACACTTACCTCTCCACTCCTGACAGACTTGCTGGAAGAGTGAGATTTGACTTGAACACTTAAGAATGTTCTGGAAGTGTGCTTTGTAGCAATACCCCTGAAGAACATGAATGCTTACTGGTGAGCTACTGCAGAACAAAATGACACACACAGAGAGGCATCGTTCATCTTCCTTGGCTCCAGGGGCATCCCAGACCAGCTGGTTTGACATATGAAGTTTCCACCTCACTAGGTGGTAATGCTGCCTGCTGTTTCTCTATCTGGGGAAAAGTGTACTGAGTTCTGAGAAAGTGAAGACATTGTTACTTTTGTGAAAGACAGTACAGAGAATTGAGTGGGAAGAGATAAAATAAGAGAGGCAAGCTAAACTTGGAACAAGTAGAAGATGGAAAAGTAACTGAAATTCTACAAACAAAGGGGTCATTGTGCAATCTTACATCTTTTTCAGGGTGATTTAAAGATGTTTAACAACTAGGTTACACCATAGCAATCAGGCTCCTACAAAAAAGGCTTGCATTATACTTATCACTTGTGCACAGGTAAGTAGCGTGCAGCTTCTTGCCTGCTTGAAACTGCCTCAAAAAATATGATCTCTACTATTGTAAAACACTCTTATAGGATTAAATAAGATGACATAAAAGGCATATAGAAACATGTGTACCAAAACTCAGTTTGTTCTTTAACTGTTAGTGCTGGCCTTCTTTACCTTTCTCGTTGCTATTGTTCTTCCTGTTGTGTCTTATCCTTCCCTTCTTCTTAGTCTTTTTTTCTTTCCTATTTGCAAATTATAACTTGCTTCTTAAGGGTTGTGATAAGTTTAAACTGGCTGACTTACTATGTGACACCCTAAAAAGCCACTCCTTTTGTGGATATGTCTCTTGAGAGGCATTGATGTAATAGACATCATCATAGTTATAAATATATGTTACCACCAAGCTCACAGTGGCCTTTGCTTGTCTGTCTTGATTTATGAGCAATTGCTTGAAATAGAAAAGCCATAGTACAGAATCATAAAGTTCCATTGCTGTGTCTCTGAAAGGGAACAAGTGGGCATGGACTATGTTCGGTCAGGATGGACTCCCAAAATGGAGTCACCAAGGACAGCAGAATTGCAATAGAGGCATTAGGAAGTAGATTATCCACATTCCTCAAGAAGCTGCCCAGCCATTATCCCTTCCTTGCCTAACAATGCCCCCATGTCATGGTTTCCTGCCCCCTTATTTCATAAGTTGCCTGGTCACTGTTCTGATCTCATGCCCTAGGTATTTGAAATGGCTAATGTAAAGAACAAATGAGTTCCTTTCCCTTCCTCACCTTCCCCCAACTGAAGAAACCCTATAAAGCCCACTGCCTACAAATTCAGGTTGCCTGTGCTCCTCTCTTGAGAGTGAGTCCTGGCATGCTGGTTCCTCCCCCGGCAGGTAGAGCTGAAGAGAGAGCCGGACCAGCGGCTCCTCTTGAGGCTGAACGGGATGATGGGTGTCGGCGGCCCAGACCCCCCTCCTCTAAAACACCAGAGAGAAAAAACACACTGGGCCGGGAGTCTTGTCGAAGCAGGAACTCATTTTATTGTAGTGGGAAGGTGTTTATATAGCTTTGAGAAAGAGCGTGGGTCTCAGGATGGGAAAAAGGTGTAAGGGCCAATAGTATTTCACCACGTCAGCAGTAGCTGGGCAGAGGCAGTTTCGGCTTAGGCCTTGCTGAGTCACTTTTAAGCGGAAGTAGTAGGCCAAAGACAGGTTGCTAAACTCTAGTCAGGCTCAGGAAGTTCCATTAGGCCTCACACCTGGGCCTCTTAGGGCCCAACACTAGCAGCTCATTCTTTTCCCAAATAAAAGCTTACAGAGTGAGCCAGGCGTGGTGGCGCACGCCTTTAATCCCAGCACTTGGGAGGCAGAGGTAGGAGGATTGCTGAGAGTTCGAGGCCACCCTGAGACTACATAGTGAATTCCAGGTCAGCCTGAGCCAAAGTGAGACCCTACCTCGAAAAACCAAAAAAAAAAAAAAAAAAAAAAAAAAAAAAAAAGCTTACAGAGTGGTCTAAATGGTCTTGGTCACTCCCAAACCTTAGAGACTACTGTCAACATTAAAAAATATATAGGTTGCTATGTGGCAAATGCTATAACACTTAGGAGGGTCACATGTGTATGGCACAATGCAGGTCTGGCCCTAGCCAGACCGCATGTCAGAAGAAACTGGAAAGTGGCTTCTGTGAACATGGTG
Organism: Orientallactaga sibirica; assembly: GCA_036365145.1. Classification (NCBI taxonomy): domain Eukaryota; kingdom Metazoa; phylum Chordata; class Mammalia; order Rodentia; family Dipodidae; genus Orientallactaga; species Orientallactaga sibirica. The sequence goes on from JAEOAD010000020.1 coordinate 4,300,731, forward strand.
TCCTGTGCAGGCCTGGCATGACAACAGCTACAGTTGATCCCAAGAAACCTGCTATGAGATGATCTGTCCTGAGACAGGCTTTCATTGGTCACAAAAAGGGGACCACCCCATACAAAGATTGGCCAGCCAAGCCCCTTAAAGCCCCCTACACTTCCTTGAATAAATGAATTTGCAGCAGCTTGCCCTCTGCCTGCTTCCACCCAATTCCCGGAGTCTGTGTCATGACTCCACACCTCTCACCCCCTACTCGGCAGAAACCCTGCCGTCCCTCCTGGGCTGGTCCTAGGGGGGACCCCAACCAACACACATGGATACCAATTTAGTTTCCAAATTAAACACTTATTGATTGCATAATGTGTGCTAAAAATGGCCATAGTCTTTATTTCAAAGTTTAGATAAGCCTCATGAGTTCACATCAAAAAAGGATGAATATATATATTTAGTGTGTGTGTGTGTGTGTGTGTGTGTGTGTGTGTGTAATGTGCTGTGTCTTGTGTGTGTTTGGTAACCGCCTGTATGTGTCAAGTTGACACCCCATGAGCTTGCCTGGAGTAGGACTTTGGGTGCCCTATTATATCAATCTTCTGCTGGAGACTCTTACTGATCCCAGTTCTTGCAAAAAAAAATTTCCTTTGAGTCTCTGTGATTCTTTACTCTGTGTCCCATGGGACTAAGGTTCCAAGCATCCATGACCATGCTCACTTGAACAGGCTGGCTTTGCTTAGGGTTTTCAGAAAACATGGAAGCTGCTACCCTAGCTGGAGTTGAAAGAGTCTTGTGATCTCTGATCATCTTCTTTGAGGAAAGGGGAGGATGTCACTGGAATCATCTTCCTCTTCACTACCACCATCCTTCCCTTCTCCATTACCCTCAGTGCCAGACAGAATTAGCAATTCTTCCCCTCCTCCCATGTCTTACATCACTTCCCAGGAGACGAAATGTATTCTTCACTGGTTTGCCAGTTGGTCAGGTCCCCAGCGTGAACGTTTTCTACAGGACCTGGTAGCTAAAGCGGTGCCAGGAAAACTACAGCCCCTGTTGGATGGTCTAGAGCAGCTTAGTATGTCTGGGCCAAACCGACCACCTTGTATCTTTGAGTGCCGGCTACGTTTTTGGGATCAGTGGTTTCGAGGTTGGGCTGAGCAAGAGCACAATGAATTTGTCAGGCAGCTGGAGGTTAATGAGCTGGACTTCGTGGCAAAGTTTTACCAAGCCATGGCTGCTACAGCTGGCAAGGATTGATCAAGAAGGTAATCACAGCTAATGGAGCCAAGGACATGACTGCAGTGAGAATTCAATGGAGATGTGTTGCTTAAAGATTTAGCGGGTGGCATGATCTGACTAAATTTGCTGATGATGAACACAGGCATCATTATTTCAACATAACAAATATTTGTTAGGTGGATTCCTTGTGTAAACATATCCATGTTAAGCAAATCCTGATCGTGTCAGTCATCTTTGTGTTTTTCCAAGTACTATTGAAACTTCAAGAATTTGATGACCACTTTGCAACCATAATCAAAAGGAACCTACCTTTTATAACTGAAGCCTACTGTTGGCCCATGGGACTATAATTAGAACTTTCCTCTCTCAGGACAGGAGAGAACAATAAGAGGCATTTTTATATTTTATTAGATTCAGGTGGCTGGCTTAACTACCCATATCATATTCTATCATGATTATGTGACATCCCAACTACTGGGTTTCCCAGTGAAGACTTAATAAAATTAAAGAAAATCAAAGGAGGGAGATAATTCTAGCCTTCAAACTGTTTTGACTTCAAAAGGCAATGAACATTAAATAAGTAAAAATATCAGGGACTGGAGAGATGGCTCAGTGGCTAAAGGCATACTGGCCTTGGTTCAATTTGCTACCCACTCAGGTAAAGCCATATGGGTATTCATTTGCAAGAGAACCTGGTGTTCCCATACACACATACAAATAAAAAAAAAAAAAAAATTGTCTTTCAAGGTAGGGTCTCACTCTAGCTCAGGCTAACCTGGAATTACTATGTATTCTCAGGGTGGCCTTGAACTCAAGGTGATCCTCCTACCTCTGCTTTTCTAGTACTGGGATTAAAGGTGTGCACCACTATGACCAGCTAATTTTTTTTTTAAATAGCTGTTTTCTAAAACATGTGATGTCTTTAGAACTGGTAGCAGATGCTCTTCCTCTAATCCTATAGTTCTATAACAGTATGAAAGTGAGAGATACTTTGCAGATTAAACAGTTTATTTTTTGTATCAAAATAAACAATGGATCCTCATCAAAAAAAAAAAAGAGAGAGATTTAAGCAGAAAGAAAATGTTTCCCAACAAAAATAAATGAATAAATAAAATTAAAACAACAAAAAACAACCCTCACCAGATGGGACTCATTACGGAATTCTATCAGACCTTTAAGGAAGAACTAAACCCAATGCTTCTCCAATCACTTCATAAAACAGAAAAGGAGGGAATAATTTCAAACCCCTTCTATGAAGCCTGTATTTTGCTGATACCAAAACTTGATAGATGCAATCAAAAAACATAGACCAATCTCTGTTATGAGCATGGACGCAAGAATTCTCAATAAAATGCTTGCAAACCAAATTCAAGAGTACATCAAGAAGCTCATACTCTATGATAAACAGGCTTATTCCACAGCTGCAGGGATGATTCAATATACCTAAATCAGTAAATACAACTCATCACTTAAATGGACTTAAGGACAGAAATCAGATGAGTATTTCAATCGACAAAGAAGCAGCTTTGGATAAAATTCAACATCCCTTCATAATAAAAGACCTTAAGAGGCTATAGATGAATAGAACCTATCAGTATAATAAGGGATACACACACACACACACACACACACACACACACACACACATAACCTGTAGCTAACATAATGCTAAATGGAGAAAAACTCAAAGCATTCCTACTAAGATCAGGAATAATGAAATGGTGTCCACTCTCAACTTCTTTTATTTTTTTAAATTTGTATATGTTTTTATTTATTTATCTGCAAGCAGAGAGAGAGAGAGAGAGAGAGAGAGAGAATGAATGGGTGTGTCAGAGCCTCTAGCCATTGCAAAGAACTCCAGATGCACATGCCACTTTGTGCATTAGGTCTTACTTGGATCCTGGGGAAATGAATCTAGATCATTATAGGCTTTGCAGGAAAGTGCCTTCACCACTGAGTCATCTCTCCAGCCGCACCCCAACTCCTTGTAAACATAGTACTTGAAGTCTTAGTTCAAGCAATAATTCAAGAGAAGGAGAAAAACAGGGATGTAAATAGAAAAGGATAAAGCCAGGCTGGAAAGATTGATTAGCAGTTAAGGTGCATGCATATGAAGCCTAAGGACACCAGTTTGATTGTCCAGGTCCCACGTAAACCAGATGCACATGGTGCCACATGTGTCTGGAGTTTGTCTGCAGTGGCTACAGGCCCTGGAGTGCCCATTCTCACTCCCTCTCTCTCTCTCTCTCTCTCTCTCTCTCTGTCTCAAATAAATAAATAAATAAATAAATAAATAAATAAATAATCTTTTAAAAAAGAAAAGGATAAAGTCAAACTATACTTATTTGCAGATATTATGACTCTATATATAAAAGGGACTCCAAGGACAGACTCCACCAGAGAACTCCTAGAGCTGCTACATACTTTTACCAAAGTTGTAGGATGCAAAATTAACACAGAACTCTATAACATTCATATATGCAATGACAAAAATATAGAGAAAGAAATCAGAAATAATCCCAACCACAATTGCCTCAAACACACTCTCTCAGAATAAACCTAACCAAGGAAACAAAAGACCTCTATAATGATAGCCTTAAAACACTGAAGGAAGAAATTGAAGAAGACAATAGAAGATGGAAAGACCTTCCATGCTCAAGGATTGTGGTGGTTTGATTCAGGTGTCCACTGTAAACTTAGGTATTCTGAATGCTAGTCTCCCCAGCTGATGGCAATTGGAAATTAAAGCCTCCTTGAGGCAGTGTATTGTTGGGGGTGGGCTTATGGGTGTTATACCAGTTTCCCCATGCCAGTGTTTGGCACATTCTCCTGTTGTGTTGTCTTCCTGATGTTGGCCAGGAAGTGATGTCCACTCTCTGCTCATGCCATCATTTTCCCTGTCATCATGGAGTGTCCCCTTGAGCTTGAAGCAAAATCAACCTTTTTTTCCCCCACAAGCTGTTCTTGGTTGGGTGATTTCTACTAAGAATGCAAACCTGACTGCAACAAGGATCAAAAGAATTGATATCAAGAAAATGGCTATCCTACCAAAAAGGATCTACATATTCAATACATTTCTCCATCAGAATTCCAATACCACTCTTCACAGATATAGAAACAAAACAAACAGTTCATATGAAAGTACAAAAGACCTAGATAACTAAAGAAATCCTGAGCAAAAATTAAAAATAATGCTGGAGAGAAATGTCAAGATATTTGACAGAGACATAGCAATAAAATCAGCACAGTACTGGCACAAAAATTGATACATAAGTCAGTTGAAACTGAAACTGCTAGAGGAGAAAGTAAACACTTCAAGATATAGGTATAAATAAGGACTTTCTCAATAGGACTCCAGTCAGTCAGAAATAAGGTCAACCATTGACACATGGGATTTCATGAAATTAAAAAGGGTTTGTACAGTACCACAAATGGTCAGTGAGTGAAAAGGCAGTATGACAGAAAAATGTTGCCCATCTATCAAAGGGTTAAAATCTAGAAATAAGGGTTGATAGATTGCTTAGTGGTTATGGCACTTTCCTACAAAGCCAAAGGACCCAGGTTAGATACCCCAGTACCCATATAAGCCAGATGCACAAGGTGGCATGAGCATCTGCAGTTCATTTGCAGTGGTAATGGCCCTGGTATGCCCATTTTCTCTCTTTCTCTCTCTCTTTCTCTGCCTCTTTCTCTCTCTCAAATGAAAATTAAAAATATTTTTAAAAAAATCTAGAATGTACAAATAACTCAGAAACTAAACATCAAGAAAAAAAACTCAATAAAAAACAGAGCCATGGAACTTATTAGAGAATTCCCAAAAGAAGAAGTAAAAATGGCTAATAAACTTTTCTTTAAATTTTCACCATGCTTAGGCACTAAGAAAATGCAAATTAAAACTACTTTGAGATTCCTTCTCATTATGGTCTAAATGGATAGCATAAAAATGATATTAAAAAATACTAGCAAGAGTGTGAGGAAAAGAGGACCCTTCTTCACTATTAGTTGGAATGCTTGATGGTGCAGCAGTTTTGAAAATCAATATGGAGGCTTCTCAAAAAGCTAAAAATGGGCTTCTGGCTAAGATGGCAGCATAGAAGCCATGCCAAACCAGCCCGGGGAGGGATTTAAGCAAAACTACAGCAAAATACACTCTTATTCTGAAAAGTGCAGGAGTATAGGTTTTTCATAGACACAGCGGAGAAGCAGGAGAGACCAAGATCCACCAGAAAGGAGGAAAATGGCCAGAATCCCACTTAGGACCTTATGGCCCTGATCCACAGCCCCAATCTGCATGATCTGCGCTCCCAGCACCACCCGCCAGGCATGCCTAGCAGCAGCAGAGACCAAACAAGGTCTCTCATCAGCCTCCTTGCAGAGCCCAGAAATCTAAAGGAAAGTCATCTGAGCTACCAAAAGAGATATAGGGGAACAGTGTGAGCCTGTAGTTACAGGCTTCCTGAACTCTCCCATCCCCCAACCATCAGAACCACAAACACCAGCATTCAGCTCCCTGCAGCAGTGTATCCAGCACAGCTGAGCCAAGCTCCAGCTCCACAGCACAAACAGAGGGATGGAGGTGGCCACTCAGCATTGGTACTAATGGAAGCCACACCAAAAGGTAAAGAGGCTGACTGAAAAAAAAAAAAAAAGTAGTACATAGGCCTGCATTGGAAATGCTAATCCCTCCATCCATGTCAGGGCAGGTTATGGGTTACATGTTTGTGGTTGGCTTTACCATTTTCAAATCAGCTGTACATGGGGAGTTGAATATTATTGCCTTTCATGATTACAGATTAATAGGGCCTTTGTCTTTTGCTTTTGTCATTATTGGGGACAGGGTGTGATCCAGACCCAGGCTGACCTGGAACCCAACTCAGAACAGAATACTCTACCTCCTAGCTGACAGGATTAAGGGTGTAGAGCAACACACACCCTTGGGGATTTTGGCCTTATAAGACTATTTGTTTGTTTTAATCCCCACACTTTTATACTCTGTGCTGGTTTTTATTGAATGTGTATATTGCTCAGTTGAAGTTTAGAAATTGCCAGTAAATTGTTCCACCCAGTCCATTAGAATACTTGTTATTAGCAAGCAAACTCAACACCTAATATTACCTCTGCAGTTGGATTGGGGTACAAGTGCTACACTTGGCACCTTAAACACATATTCTAAAAGTATATAAAGGTGGATCGCCACATCTAAGAACACTGCAGATGAGTAGAAAACCCAAGCATCAAATCACTTCAGGATGCAAAAGTCACAACATTATAATACAAGAACCACAAAGAATCAAGACAATGCAATCCCACCAAAACTTACAAATCCATCAGAAATGATCACCAATGAGACTGTTATAGATGAAATACCTGACAATGACATCAAAAGAATGAATCTATCTATACTCAAAGAAATAAAAGAAGAAATGAAAGGATTCAAAAAAGAAAACAAACTTCTGAAAGAGAGCACAGAAAACCAGTTTAATGAAATAAAAAGGTCATTACAGGACATGAGTAAGGATATAGAAATACTGAAGAAAAACCAGGCTGAAATCCTTGCTCTGAAGTACATAGTCAGTGAAATAAAAACTCTGTAGAAAGTCTCACCAGTAGAATGGATGAAGGAGAGAACAGAATATCTAAACTAGAAGCCCAGGAGGCAGACCTAATACAATCCAACAAAGAGAAAGACAAGCTAATAGAAAGGGATGAATGGGAATTCCAAGATATCCAGGACAAAATGAAAAGATCAAACATAAGAATTCAGGGTACAGTAGAAGGAGAAGGATTTCAATCCAGATACTTAGTAGGTGTTTTCAACAAAATCATAGAAGAAAAATTTCCCCAAATTGGGAAAGAAATGCCAAAGCAGATACAAGAAACTTTTAGAACACCAAACAAACAAAACCTAGAAAGATCCTCTCCTCACCATGTTATAATTAAACGACTAAACACACAAACCAAAGAAAATATATTGAAATCAGTTAGAGAGAAAAACCAAGTGACCATCAAAGGGAAACCCATCAGGATCACTTTATACTGATTAAAGGAACACTCCAACAGGAGGACGTTACAATCCTAAACATATATGCACCTAACATGGGGGATCCCAATTTCATCAAATAAACACTATTAGACTTAAGGTCAGAGATAACTCCAAACACAATAGTAGTGGATGACTTCAATACCCCACTCTCATCACTTGACAGGTCTACCCAGCAAAAAATAAAGAGAGAGACATCTGGATTAAATGATGTCATGGAACAAATGGCCATAACAATTATGTTTAGAATATTCCATCCAAATTCTACAGAATATACATTTTTCTCAGCAGCACATGGAGCATTCTCTAAAATAGATCAGATATTAGTACACAAATCAAATCTCAACAAATACAAGGAAAATTGAAGTAATCCCTTGTACACTATCTGATTACAGTGGGATTAAACTGCAACTCAGCAACAAGAAAAACTACAGAGCATACAGAAATTCATGGAGCCTAAAAAGAACATTATTGAATGATGAATGAGTCATTGAAGAAATTAAAAAGGAAATCAACAAATTCATAGAATCAAATGATGATGAGAATACAACATACCAAAATCTTTGGGACACAATGAAGGCAGTCCTAAGAGGGAAATTTATAGCTCTAAGCGCCTATATTAAGAAATTAGAAAGTTCACAACTAAACAATTTAATGCTTCACCTTAAGGCCTTGGGAAGAGAAGAACAAGGCAAACCAAAAAACAGTAGATGGGAATAAATAATAAAGATAAGGACAGAAATTAATGAAACAGAAAAAAAAAAAAAAAAAAATTCCAAAGAATCAATGAAACAAAGAGTTGGTTCTTTGAAAGGATAAGGAAGATTGATAAATCCTTAGCAAATCTGACCAAAAGAAACAGAGAAGAGACACAAATTAATAAAATTAGAGATGAAAAAGGCACCATTACAACAGATACCAAAGAAATTCATAAAATCATATGGACATCCTTTAAGAATATATATGCCTCTAAGATTGAAAATCTGAAAGAATTGGGTGATTTTCATGACTCATACGCCCTACCAAAATTAAATCAAGATGAGATAAACCATTTAAATAAACCTGCAATAAGTATAGAGATCCAAGCAGTTATAAAAAGTCTCCCAACTAAAAAAAGTCCAGGCCCAGATAGATTCACTGGTAAATTTTATCAGACCTTCATGGAAGAACTAATACCACTGCTTTTCATAAAATAGAAAATTTTTCCAACATTTTCATAAAATAGAAAATGTAGGAAATCTATAGAACTCCTTCTATGAAACCAGCATTTACCTGATACCAAAACTGGACAAAACCATTACAAAAAAAGAAAATTACAGACCAATCTCCCTCATGAACATAGATGCAAAAATTCACAACAAAATATTGGCAAACAGAATACAAGAATATAGCAGAAAGATTATTCATCCCGACCAAGTAGACTTTATCCCAGAGATACAGGGATGATTCAACATATGCAAATGGATAAATGTAATAACTATATAAATGGTCTGAAGGACACAAATCACATGGTCATCTCAATAGATGCAGAAAAGGCATTTGACAAAATCCAACATCTCTTCATGGTAAAAGTATTACAGAAACTGAGAATAGAAGGAACATATCTCAACATAATAAAAGCTATTTGTGACAAACCTACAGTCAAAGTAATACTAAATGGGAAAAAAACTTGAAGCTTTTCCACTAAATTCAGGAACAAGACAAGGGTGTCAACTTTCCCCACTTCTATTTAATATAGTGCTGGAAGTCTTAGCTATAGCAATAAGGCAAGAGACACTCATAACAGGGATACAAATTGGAAGGGAAGAGATCAAATTATCATTTGTAGATGATATGATTCTATATATAAAGGACCCTAAAGACTCTACCTGCAAACTGTGAGAGCTGATAAACATTTTTAGCAATGTAGCAGGATACAAAATAAACACACAGAAATCAGTAGTTTTTCTATATACTAACAACAAATATACAGGGGATGAAATCAGGGAATCTCTCCCATTCACAATTGCCTCAAAAAAAAAAAAAAACCCAAAAATAATAAAGTACCTTGGAATAAACTTAACCAAGGAAGTGAAAGATTTCTACAATTAGAACTTTAAAACACTCAAGCAAGAAGTTGCAGAAGACACAAGGAAATGGAAAGACATCCCGTGTTCCTGGATTGGAAGAATCAATATTGTGAAAATGTCAATCTTACCAAAAGCAATGTACACATTTAATGCAATCCCCATTATCCAATAGCATTCTTCACAGAAATAGAAAAAATAATCCTAAAATTCATCTGGAAACACAAAACACCTTGAATAGCCAAGACAATTCTGGGCAACAAAAATCAGGCTTGTGGTATCACTATACTCAATTTTAAGTTATATTACAAAGCCATAGTAACCAAAACAGCATGGTACTGGCACAAGGCCATACATGTAGATCAATGGAACAGAATAGAAGACCCAAATATTAATCCAGGCAGCTACAGCCACCTGACTTTTGACCAAAATGCAAAAATATTCATTTGAGAAAAGATAGCCTCTTCAACAAGTGTGTTTGGAAATCTGGATATCTGTCCGTAGAAGTAGGAAAATAGATCCTTATCTCTCTCCATGCATAAGAATCAAGTCCAAGTGGATCAGGGACCTTAATATCAGACCTGAAACTCTGAAATTGCTAGAGGAAAAGGTAGGGTAAAACCTTCAAAATATTGGCATAGGCAATGACTTTGTGAATATAACCCCAATTGCTCAGGAAATAAAACCACTAATCAACCACTGGGATCTCATAAAATTACAAAGCTTCTGTACAGCAAAGGACACTATGAATACAACAAAGAGACAACCTAAAGAATGGGAGAAAATCTTTGCCAGCTATACATGTGACAGAGAATTAATATGCAGAATATACAAAGAATTCAAAAAACAGAACAACAATAAGTCAAACAACCCAGTTAAAAAATAGGTTATGGAACTCAATAGAACTAAATAGAGAGTTCTCAGAAGAAGAAATACAGATGGCATATAAACATTGAAAAAAGTGTTCTACAGTCTTAGCCATCAGGGAAATGGAAATAAAACTTCTTTGAGATTCCATCTCACTCCTGTCAGAATGGATGTCATCAAGAAAACAAATGACAATAAGTGTAGACATGGATGCAGAAAAGGAGGAACCCTTCTACACTGTTGGTGGGACTATAATCTGGTATAGCCTTTGTGGAAATCAGTGTGGAGGTTCTTGAAACAGCTAAAAATAGATTTACCATATGATCCAGCTATAGCACTCCTAGGCATATATCTTAAGGACTCTTCTCACTACCTTAGAGATACTTGCACAACCATGTTTATTGCTGCTCTGTTCACAATAGCTAGGAAATGGAACCAGCCTAGATGTCCCTCCACAGATGAATAGATAATAAAGGATGAGGTACATTTACACAATGGAGTTCTATTCAGCAGTAAAGAAAAATGAAGTTTGCAGAGAAATGGATGGATCTGGAAAGGATTACACTAAGTGAGACAACCCAGGCCCAGAAAGCCAAACGTCGCATGTTCTATCTCATATGTGGATCCTAGCTACAAATGTTTATACTTGTGTGTGAGCTGGAACCAAAAATTGGTAGTAGAGGCAAGTAAACTAGGAAAAGGCTATAAGGGAGGAAGGAGAGGGAAGGACTTAAGGGTATGGTATCGTGTATATGTAAGTAGAAGAACAGATTACCAGGAGGGGAAAGGCCTAAGCAAGGTCAGGGGAAGAGACTATGTAAAAAAAAGGTGGGGGGAGGTTCAATCAAAATTCAAGATATTCTGAATAAGACTTATTGAGAGTGGAGTTCTTTTTTGAATAATGGCACATCCAGAAGCCATAGATTGTTAATAGAAAATTTTCAGTGCCAGGGATAGGATACCTTCCAGTGAGTTGTTGGCGAGGGAGGTCCCTGTTGCTTCCAAAACATTACAGGCTATTGCCAATGCTCTTGGTTTTCCTTGAGAAACAGATGGTAAGATGCTATTGCTGAAGACTTCACTTGCCTGAGTAACAAGGTCATTGAGAAATCAAGCTGGTGCTGAGCAGAAAACCTTCAGCCAACTGAAAGCTGGAAAAAGCTACACTGCATGCAGCCCCATGGGAGACAGAAGTCATCAGGGGTGAAATCATTGGATACTGGAAGACTCAAATTTGGCCAGACAGGCCAAATGACTGAATAAGTGCAATAGTGTCATGTCTGCTCTGGGGGAAACCAACTGCTCTCTAATTGGACTGAAGGCCCACTCTGTGGGAGGGAATATATGCCTGGTACTGAAAATCCTAATCAAAAGCCTATGGCAGGGGAGGCCAGGATTCTTAAGGGTACAAAGCCTGTTCTTATATGGCTAGATGTATACATTATTCCCACCAAACTGCCCTGAAAGCACTACACTTAGATTTCATATTCATGTATTAATGCTACTCTCACTTCTGGTTAGAGAAGCTTCTCTTTGCAAATGGCAGTGATCACTGAGATGACCCAAGGCAACCTAGTGCTGAGAAGAAGGTACAGAGGAGTGTCTAGCACTGAAACATCTCTATTACACTTTCCAAGGCTCAGGGTCCATTGTGGAAGATGTAGCAGAAAGAATGCAAGAGCCCAAGGAAGGGTACAACTCCTTACAATGCAACTGTCCAGACAGCAATTGGCCTCGATATCCATGACCTCGCAGTGCCTAGCAATACCTTCACAAGACCCTCAAAATAAGAGAAAAAGATGATGACATCAAGTTAAAAGAGTAATAGAGAGAGGGAGGGGATATGACGGAGAGTGGAGTTATGAAGGGTAATGGGGGGAGGGGAGGAAAATATCATGGTTTATTGTCTACCTTCTGACCTAGCTATACTACCTGTTAGGCATAATACCTTAAAGTCTCTGCATGCTCCTTAATAGATGCTTGCTCAGTCATGTTTATTGCTTCTCTATTCACAATAGGTAGAAAATGGAATCAGCCTTGATGTCTTCCCACTGATGAATAGATTGCGAATATGTGGTACCAATAGAGTGCTATTCAATTGTAAAGAACAATGAAATTTTGAGAAAATGGATGAAACTGGAAAAGGTCATATTAAGTAAGGTAGCAAAGGGTCAGAAACACAAATACTGCATCTTCTATCTCATATGTGCATCCTAGCTTTGAATTTCTAGGCTAATGTCTGTAGGTATAAATATCTTTATAGAGGCCATGAAGCTAGAAATAGCATCTGGTAGGTTGTGTAGGGTGATCGTAGAACACATGGACATTAAAGCAGAAGGGCATTATAGTGGGACGACAAAATTTAAGCAAGGGAATGGGATGAGGTGGAGAAAGGAGTGGTGGGTGGATGAATAAAAAATAGAATATGTATGAATAAACATGTAGAAACCTACTACTTAGTAAGCCAATTAAAATATAGTCATATATTTTTAAAGTGTTTGAACAAAGATTCCCTATGTTGTTGCGTAAAGCTGCTCCCAGAAGTTCTAGATTATCACTTGCAAATTCTAGTGCCAGAGATGAGATACCTCCCACTGAGTTACTGATGAGGAAGGCTATAGAGGCTCCTAAAACAATATGGACTATTGTCCTTGCTCTTAGTTACTCACAAAAACTAGATAGTAAGTCCCTACAAGAAAGCAAACACACATTTTAGTTGCAAGGCACAGAGAAAGTAAGCTACAACTGAGCTGTAAATCTCTTCTCTCTTGGATAGCTTTCTTGATACCAGAAGGTGCTATGCAAGCTGCTTCAGGGAAAAAGCCCTCAACAGTCCTATCCTGCTGTGGACTCTGCATATTCCTAACCAATCTTCCTGGAAAGATATGCACACTGGTACAATAGTGGCATGAATGTTGTGGAAGTAACCACCTGGTACTATAAACCTTGCTGAGGACACAGGCCCTAGATTGAAATCTACTACTGTGATCATGCTAAAAGACAGTATGTTAAATTGCCTTCTTAACATCTATTTGGTCCCATAGATTAGTACTGTTTGAAGATGTGATCACAGAAGATTCTTACTGCAATGGGCAGGGATTAATGCAGAGATGGCAAAATTGCTGAGAATAAGTGACTACTGTGTTCTCATCCTCAAAAAGGACATCTAACCTTCCCATCCTCTCAGATGTAAGAGCAGAAAGATGGGTCTGGATTGTGAAATTGTCTTCTAGATGTGACGTATTGTGGCAGTCATGAATTCACAGCAGCATAAGAATGAGATTGACAATGCTTCATGGTAGATGGGGGAGGATATACAAGACACCAGACTTCACAAAGGAACTAATGGATACTTGGAATAGAGGAGTCATATTCAGAAGTGGTATAGCCACTGGGAAATTGGCTGTTACACTGTAAATAACACACCATCCATTGAGTTAAATTAGGGTTGCTTGCATGACCATGGATCGGTGTTAATGTGAAAAGGAGGGGAATAAAAGAGGGTAATTGGGGGAGATAAGATCAAACTACATTTTATACATGTACGAGAAAAAATGGAAAAAAAGTAAATAAAAATTAAAAAGCCTATTGTAAAATCTACATAATATTTACCAGCATAACCATTTTAACCAACACATTACCTAGCACTCAATATATTCTCATTGCTGGGCTCCCATCATCAGCCACAGGACTTCTTAATTTTTCCAGAGTGAAAGCTTCCACTCACTAAGAAATGATCCTCCTTTTCTCTTTCTATTGCATCTGACAAGCACCATTCTATTTTTTGCCTCCATTAATTTAATACTCTAGGTCCTTCATATAAGTGGAGTCATGTAGCTTTTGTCTTAGCATAATATTCTCCATGTTCATCAATGTTGTAGCATTTGGGAGAGTGTACTTTTAAGCTAAATAATTTTCCATTGTGTATATATACATTTTATTTATTCATGGGTTAATGGATGAACAGCTTGCTTTTTCCTTTTGGCTGTTGTGACTAATGTTATGTGCCAATATCTATACATGTGCCTGCCTCCAACTTCCAGGCATATACCAAACAATGAAATAGAAGAATCATTCTATTTTAAATTTTTGAGGTTCCACCATAGTGCCTACAGCATCTAACTTTCCCCCTAGCAGTGCCCAAGGGTTCCAATATCTTACATACTTCCCATGCTAGCTACTTTCTGCTTTTTTTGTGTGTGATTCAGCAGCTATCCCAATGGTTATGAAATAGTATCTTGTGACAGCTCACTTTGACTTGCCTTTTCTCAATGATGAGTGTGGTCATTGTGCTTACTGAACCCTTTATACATGTTTTGGGGGGGTGAAATATATTAACTATTTTTGTCCAGTTTTAAGTTGAGTTTGTTGTTGTGTTGCAATGCTGATATATTTTTAAAGGTAAAAGAATAGCACATGGTTATATGTTCATTATGAAAAGTTCCTTCCATCTGCTGTTGTTTCAAACTTTCTAATAATCTTGGGGACTATTGCCCTCTCACTTCCAGCTTTTTATTTAAAATTAAAAAAATCCTTTGGGATGACTTTTCAAATGCTTATTCATGGCATTACTGGGAAAATAAAACTCCAAAGTGTTTTGAATGTGGGCACTGCCTCTTCCCCATAACTGTTGGCTACCCCCACAATGCACGACCCACATTCCCCAATGAGGAAGGTCCCTTAGGAGGGGGGAGGATAGGGAGGAGGCTACCAAAGGCACCAACATGAATGTAAAATTAAAATTAAAAGTAAATGAATAAATATTTTTAAATGTATATTTACTGGGATATTTTTAAAGATGCCAAAGAATCAGCTGTGGACATCAGAGGTGTGGGCTGGGAGCTGCCTGCTCACCAAGAGCCTGGGCCCAGTGTATCAGAGATATTGTTTAGTCTTCTGTTTTATATGTCAACCAAAATAAATGAAATCTGACATATATCCCTGAGCATACTTCAGGCATGTGAATGATTTATGCATTCTAAGACTACTTTCCACCTTATATAAATATACTTGATGTTATGTTCTTTCTCACAGTAGAATCAAATGTTAATAATTTGGTGGAATCCTATAATTTTACTATTCTTTTTATTTCTGACTTTTTACAACATTTGTGAGAACTGAACCCTCAAATACTCAAGCAATTCCATTTGAAAAACCATTAAAAAGTAAATAAGCTTGCTCAAAATAACTGAACTCTTTGCTTCTGCAGAGTGAAGCTGAAATATCTCTGTGGTAGTTTGAATATATGTCCCCCAATATATTCAATGTTTTATTACTTTATAGTTTGCATCTGCAATCACCTTGCTAGAGGCAAGGTCACTGGGGGCCGGTCTTAAGGTGTGGTGATGGTTTGAGATTCCATTGTAAAGATATGCAAATGTGCCTAGCAGGAGTTCCTGAAATGTGCTGTGTGACCTTTTGGCTGTAGTTTTTGCTCTGTGTGCTGTGGTGGCTGGTTGGCTTTTCTCTCTCTGCTTGGCCCTGTGGAGAGCAGGTCGCTTCTTCTGCCTTTATGGAACTTCCCCTGGATCTGTAAGCTTCAATAAATAATATCCCTTCCTCCATAACTGTGCCTGATCTGGAAGTTCATCTCAGCGAACCTGAAGCTGTCTGCTACAATCTCAAAGAAGAAGAGTATTCTTATGAAATAGGTGATTTCAAGCTGACTTGCATTTGTATCCCTGGATATCTTTTCCAGAAAATCACATACTCTTGCATGTATCTTTACATAATATTTTCTACTTTTAAAAAATGGCAGAAACTCATTCAGGGGGATTTCTGTTGCTTTCCTCTAGTTTTGGGGTTTGATTTGTAGATTCGGTCTTTATTTTAATGTATTTTATTTATTTATTTATTTAGAGAGAGAGAGAGAGAAAGAGAGGCAGAGAGAGAAAATGGGAGCATCAGGGCCTCTAGTCACTGCAAACAAACTCCAGACACATGCACCACCTTGTATATCTGGTTTTTGTGGGTCCTGGGGAATAGAAACTGGGTCCTTAGGCTTTGCAGGCAAGTACCTTAATGACTAAGCCATCTCTCCAGCCCAAGATTTTGTCTTTTTGTCTAGAATTCTCCTATTTACTCTTATATACATTATTAAATTAATATAAATATTTAATGTGTTATTGAATACATAAAAACAAAATATAATGATACCTAACATGCAAATATATTCTATAACATGGCAGATACCATACCTTTAACATACATTTAAAATATTTATTGAATGTGAGGTCTGCTGAGCACTGTCTTAGGTTCAGAGTAGACTGTCTTCAAGAAGTATAAGGGGTCCCTTTCCTCACAGAAACCATAGTCTAGTAGAGAAGTATAGATCAGAACAAGAAGAAGGCCTCAAGAACCTTTGTTTGGAAAAAAACACACAGAAAACAGAGGATGAAGAGATTGCTTAGCAGTTAAGGCACTTGCTTACAAAGCCTAATGACTTAGGGTCCATTCTCCAGTACCCACATAAAGCCAGTTGCACAAAGTAGCACATTGACCTGGAGTTTGATTGGAGTGGCTGGAAGCCCTGGCGCACGCATTCTCTCTCTCTCTCTCTTTCCTCTCCTCTCCTTGCTTAAAAATAAATAAATAATATTTTTAAAATAGTCTGTTGGTGATTTAGGTGCTAACAATACCTAGTGGCAGCCTGTCACTGACAGATAGGCATAAAATCCAATTGCATCCTGGAATCTTCTCTTAATGAGAGGTGAAATTGCTGCTGGAGGATGTGAACACTATGTGCTACCAAAGGAGAGAAGGAAAAGCACTCATGCCCAGGTGAAAATGGTATTTCTATCACCACTTAGAGAGGAGCAAGAAAGTTACTCATGTTGAAGATCTTTATCAATTGAAAGTATTCTTGCATAAAGGACAATTAAGAATGCTGAGAAAGTTGTATCCCTGAAGCTCAAATATACAGTGCATGCTTAAGATGAACGCTCCTGACATAGAATTGATTTAAAAAAATAAGAAAATCCCATGTATCCGCCATAGCCCTTGAACTGAGAAGTAGCAAAGGCACATGAACATAAAAAGGGAAAGCATTCTGTTAGTTTAGGATGGAGAAGGAACCCTGAATAAACTTTGACAGTACGCTCCAGCTTGTGCTAACCTCAGGCAGCCCATGGATGATGGATGGACATGCAAAGCGCACTGAATTCAGGCATAGAAGAAGCCCTGTCCCAGCCTGGCACTGCAATTTACTAGTGTGACTCAGTCCCTCCCTACTAACCTTAACACTCATATACACACAAAACAACACCCTGGCAGAAGGAAACATAAGTACATTTTGAGTATTCATTCTATTTACTTCTGACTCTATTGTTCTTTAATATAACAGTCAATCAAAACTTACAAGGCACATCAATAAGCTAGGAAAAGAAAGGATCCATTGTCAGGAAAGAAAACAGTCAAGAGAATCACAGCCAAAAGTAGCTCAGATATTAGAATATTCAGAAAAAGACTTTAAAATAATTATGATTATTTTAAAATAATTATAATTATTTTAAAATTTATAGTGGAAAATGAATGCATGAAGAAATGGGAATTTTGGTGGACAGATGCAAATTCTAATTAAGTATCTAGTAGAAATGCTAGAAATGAAAAATGCACTGTCAGAGGTGTATTTAAGCAATGAGCTTATTAAGGACTGAATAAAGAAAAGTATTATCCAAACTAAAACAAAAAGGATAAAAAAGAATAAGTAAAAAGCCTCTCTCTATATATGGAGAAAGAGAGATTACTCATATATAATAGTATATAAGGCATTTCAAGTCACAAAAGGAAAAAAGAGAGAAACTGAAATAAGGGAAAAGGTATTTCAGAATAGATTAAAGGCCAATAATTCACTAAAACTAGTGAAAGACAGGTAGTCAGACATCTGGAAGCTTAGAGAAAAACCTAACTAGGAATATCTTATCAGAGTACTTTTGATGTATTCAAATGTATCCTCCACAAAAGACATGTTATACCCTACAATATTTTATTATGCAAATTAATTTGGAGATAAGGTCTTTATAAAATATTGAAATTAAAATGTCATTAGAGTAAGTACTGATCCTATATGCTTACTGCCTTTATGAGCAAATGACATCAAAACACAGAAATGCTGTGAGAAGATGAGGTGAAAAGACAGAAGAGATGGCTGTATATGAGCCAAGAAGAGTAGCCTGGGCAGATCCCTCCATCAGGCCTTCAGAAGAAACTAATTCTGGGGAGATGTGTCAACAATTAAGAGTACCTACTGTTTAAGCATGAGGGTCTAGGAGGGCTGGAGATGGCTGGAGTTCAATTACCCAAAACACATAATTAAAAACAAAATCTGGGTGTTGGGTATAATCATGCCCGTCTGTAACCACAGTCCACCACTGGAGTTGGGGGAAGAGAATCTCTGACTCTAGCTGACCAAAAAAGGTGAAAATGGTGGCTATAGATTGAGGGATTGAGAGAGAGACCAGGAGACAGGCAGATAAGCAAAAAGACACCTGATGTTCTCTGGCCTTCACAAGAGTGTGCATAAGTGCACACATTGGCACACACACACACACACACACACATATACACACACATACAGTACTTACATACACACAGAGAAAGAACTCACTCTACCTACATTCTAACCTCATATGGCAGTATCTAAAACCTGGAGAAAAGTCATTTTTGTCATTTACCTGGTCTGGCCTGTAGTGTTTGTTATAGACACCAGTGGCAAACTAATGAAGTGCTGAAAATAAGAGTCCTGGAAGCAGCTAGCAGAAATACAATGCTTCCCATCAAAGAAGCACACAGATATGGGAGAATAAATAACCTATTAGCAGCATTACATGGCAGAAATCAGTGGCACTAAAACAAACAACAATCCACTAAAAATATGTGTTTCAATGCACAAGGGGGCTCATGAGTTTGTTTGCAGTGGCCAGAGGCCACAGTGCGCCCATTCTCTCTCTCAACTTTCCTATTCCTTTCTCTCTCTCTCTCTCTTTCTCTCTCACTCTCAAATAAATAAATAAAAATAAAAATATCCGTGTCCCCAGCATTATATAACCAGCAAAAATAACTTTCAAAAACAAAGACAAAAGGAAGGCATTTCCACACAGAGAAATAGCTGAGAGAAACCATTTTCAGCAAACATATACTATAACACATTTTCAACTAAATTACTTAGAAGAAATCAAAGACAAAAATTTAGATCCAGACAAAGAACTAAGGATCACCTAGAGTGGGAAATGTGCATAGTAATATGGAGTATTTGTTTTCCATATAAGCTTAAAAACAAATTTCCTGACTATACTAAACATAATGGTATTTAAACACATATGGTATGAAAATATATGAACATAGGATTTAAGGGTCAAAGTGAAAAGATATTGTAATATTCTTACTTAAAATAATGTTTTTGTTTACATAGTGGCTAGGACAAATTAAGGAAGACCCAGGTTACCAATTTCAAGAATAAATAAAACAATGTCAGTATAGATCCTGTTAATATTAACATGACAATCATGACTGTAAGCAGTTTTACTTCTGAATAAAATCCCATAAACATGATGTGTTTAATGAAAAAAGATGTGGAAAAACACAAACTATTCAAGCTCACTCAGTAGAAACACAGAAACTGAAGAGCTCACCATAAAATAAACTAAACTGTTCCTCAGGGATGAAGAGATTGCACAATGATTAAAAACATGTGCTCCACACATTAGTGGAAAGGAATTCAGTTTCCAGCATCCACACAAAGTGCAAAATAAAAGTGGGCATCTGTAATCTCAAACTGTCTATAGTAAGTAAGAGGTACAGTGAGGAGAATCTGGGAGCTTATGTGCCAGCTACACTGGCATTCAAGAGGCAAAAGTACAAAAGAAACCTTGGTGGAAGGAGAAAACTTAAAGTTATCCTCTGCTCTTCATGTGTGTTTGAACATGTGTGCATTCTTACACATCACACACACACACATACACACACACACACATACGTACCATTCCTCTAACAAACTTCATGCCTAAATATCTTCACATGTGTATTCTATTAAACATTTAAGGAACAAATAACACTGAGCTTACATAATTAAAAGACTCTTCACAAATGCTACTAGAACTGAGGAAGAAATTTACACTATTACCAGACATAAGCATGATGTGTATTTAAAAATCAACTGTGCCTCTATGCACTAACAACTAGAATTTGTAAACAAATTTAATAAAACTACCATTTACAATAGCTTCAAAACATCACCCATGTAAAAGTCCAAGCATGGAGATGCATGCTTATATTCCCACTCTGGGAATGTGGAGACAGGATGAACACTGAGGCTTGCCAGCAAGTCAGCCTAGTCTAATTAGTAACAATTAATAATTAGTAATAATTAGTAAGCTCCATAATGAATTAAAGATGTCTTGAAAACATGAGGTTGGGCTGGAGAGATTGCTCAGTGGTCAAGTCACTTACCTGCAAAGCCTAGTGACCTGGGTTCAATTCCTCAGTACCCAGTAAAGCCAGATGCACAATGTGGTACATACATCTGGAGAGTTCAATTGCAGCAGCTGGAGACCTTGGCATGCCCATTCTTTTGCTCTGTCTCTCTCTGCTGGCAAATAAATAAATATATAAAAATATTTTAAAAATAAGGAGGCGGCGAATGACTGAGAAAGATGTCTGGCATCAACTTTTGGCCTCAACACTCAAATGTACACACATGGAGGATAGAATAAAGAGTATATATACACATGTACATGTTCACACTGTATACATGTACAAACAATAAAATTAAGTAATTCATAAAAACCTGTGCTACTCATGTAAAAACAGACACAGATCAATGGAACAAAATAAACAGAACCAAGTGCAGGACCACACAAGGTAAGATGGTGAACTTTCCTTCAATGGAACTTTTTATTTATTTCATTATTATTTTACCCTTATATTGATACAAGGCATATATATATATATATATATATATATATATATATATATATATATGTATGTATATATGTATTTGTGCAATTTTTATATTTAGAAATTCATAAATAGGTTAAGGAGAATATAGCCTATATTTCATAATACTTAGGTGACCACAATGTCTAATTTTGCTATTAAAAATTCTGTCCCATAAAGTTCAGTCTTTTCCAGTACTTACTCAGCATGCTTTAATTGTGTTATTGATAGCAAGTCATCTGAAACATAATGGGGAGTTGATATATACTTATCAAATTTATAGCTGAATTGTAAGAATTGAACCTATCTTCTTAATATCATTTATTTCCATTTTATGTAAAAGGCAACTGAACAAGTCATCTCCATAAAATAATCCATATAAATAAAACAACATTCATTAACTTATTTAACAAGAATGTATTGCCCAGCTACTATTATCCAGACCATATAGCAAATGACTGGAGCACAAAGCACTGTTGTAATCCTTGTAACTGTTGTATTATGGTGAAACAATGCAGATCTATTAGAAGTTTAGATTCTTTTTGAATATTTTATTTTATTTATGTGAGAGAGACAGAGGGAGAGAAGGAGGCAAACACAGAGAGAGAATAGATGCACCAAGGCCTCTGGTCACTGCAAACAAACTCCAGACACATGTGCCACCTTGTGCATCTGGCTTATGTTGTTACTGGGAAATTGAACCTGGGTCCCTGGGTTTTGCAGGCAGACATCTTAACTCCTAAGCCATCTCTTTATCCCCCAGAAGTTTAGATTCTTTAGTGTCTGTCCATGTCACTTTATTTTCTGGAAGTATGCCTAGGTTACTGCATGGCTCATCATGTGGGCTTCCTTTTTGGAAAAGTACAGCAGACATCCATGAGACAAATAGATATCATGCTTTATATGGGGATAAGCATATAACATGAATATAATTCAAAAGATAAATGTAATTCTAAACTTCATTTGTCATTCCTTAAATTCTTTGGAAAATAAAATTACTCTACTCTTAATGAAAATATAAATGAAATTTTTAAAAACTGCATTGATGTCAGTGCCATATTGCCTTTTAAATTTAATTGTATCTGAAAAGTGAGTTGAGAATCAGAAATAGTTTAAGTTTTTCAATTATTATTAAAATACTTTTATTTCCAAACAGTCATGGATTGTACTTGTGAAAGTGTCCAGAGCAAAGTAAAACAAAGAAAGCATTTCTAACAATTTACCCATTTTATTCCTATTAGTCTCATTGCAAAATATTTTAAAATAATCAAAACTATACCAATAATTTAGCATATAACATTGTTTGAGATTAAATGTGTCTTAAAATCAACTTAAAAATAAATGAGACTGGTTCTACACTATTTGAATACTAAAAATAATACTGTTTTTTATTGAAAAAAATACTAATCTGTTAAAAATTAGATCTACAATTTAAAGTTTATTTTATTATTATTATTAACAATATATTTTGTATAGATACAACATATGTTGGTACCCTCTTTTCCTTCATACCTACCCCCATTCCACTGGGGACCCTCCAAAGTGGTGTTGCAGGTACTCTGCATGGGATTGTAGGTTATGCATTGTGGGAGCAGCAGTTTTTTTGAGGAGATGGGGGAGGGAATGCCTCTGGGAATGACGTCTCAACGTGTGGCTCTTACAATCTTTCCACACCTTCTTACTCAAAATTCCCTGAACCATGTTGTGTGAGTTTTAAGTCTACTTTAGTGATGAGCTCTTAGTAGCCTCTGAATCTCTGCTTTGGTAAATTTTGAATATCCTTAGGGTCTGTCTCCTTCTCCTTGGCACTAATTATCAGGTTCAGCACGGAAGCAGCACTCTTTCTCATTTCCCAAATTCCTCGGTGGTATGGTTTCAGCTGTGGCTTGGCTGAAGTGTGAGGGGTAGTTTATCTCCTTGGGTCTCACTACCTTCTGAAAAAGAAGAACAGATTTTTCAATAGGGAGTGAAGTCAGCATATATTAAATGAGATAAGCATTATTAATTTAGAGAGAATTTGATATATGTAACCCCTCTTTTAGCCAAAGACTAGTGAGAGCTTGACACTGGAGAGCATAATTGTTGTTTCCATAGGATTTTTATCTAGTTCCCAATTCCAGATATGGGTTCGTTTACACTAAGCAGATGTCTCAGCCAATCAGAAAGCTATTGGTTACCCAATGAGTCTTTGTGCCACTATTGCACTGGTGTGTACATACTGCCAGGGTATTAGCTTCTGAGTTGTTTGGATCTCTGGTTGCTCCGACCATTGTTGACCACTATCCCCCAGTAGCTCATGCAGCACTTTCCAGCACTAGATCGACTGTCTGGGGACTGGCTCTCTTCCAGATTCTAGCCATGTCTTTCCATGCTCTGTGTCAGCAGCATATGGTGTCTTCAGCAATAGGGTTTTACCTTTAGCCTCAGGTGGGTAATCAAGTGCTTTGACAGAAACCTGTCTTGTTTTGGGGACTTCTTATGTCTCTCAATAACAGCTCATTGTGGGTAGCAACTGATTTATGGTACTGGGTATTACAGGTCAGAGCCAAAATTTTTAAGGTTAGGCTTCATCCCACCCCCAGAGCCCTTCTTTTCAGGTGCTCCCCTCTTACTCCTGTTAAGGGTTATGTTTTTTAGTCTATCTCCAAGAATAAAGGTTTTTATGGTACCACAACATCAGTATTCATTCATCCAATAATGGGTACCTGTGTTGATTATGAATTGACCAGCTATAGACATGGTTGAGCAAAGATCTCTGTAATGAAGCATGGAGCATTTCAGATAAATGCCCCGTAAGGGAATAACTGAATATGTTGGTAGTTTTATATTCATCCTTTTTAGGAATCTCCATATTGATTTCCATAGTGGTTGTGCAAGTTTACATTCCCATCCACAGTGGATGAGGTTTTGAGGTTTGATTTAATCCCTGCCATGATGGGGTGCTTTATGGAGTTTGGTAGTTTGGTGCTTTCTTGTGTTTTTATTTATTTATTTATTTATTTTGGTTTTACGAGGTAGGGTCTCTAGCTCAGGCTGATGTGGAATTCACTACGTAGTCTCAGGCTGATCTTGAAATCATGGTGTTATCTCCCTTGCAACTTCTCCTTCGCAACTGTTGCTTTCCAACACCAGCCATTTAGATGGTGACCCATAAATCTATGTGTCCGATCACCTTATGATCTGTATGTGCTTTCTCAACCTTTCTCAAGTGTTTATAAACCCAGTCCCCTTTTGAATAAATGATTGCTGTCCATCTGACAGTCTCCCGAGTGGTTCATTGCCCATCACACTCACCCGCTCCAAGACCCTGCTCCCCAACTCCTCCTGTGCCTGGGATGTCAGTGGCCAATGACCCCGGGGAGTAGCGAGGACCCTCAACCTTCAATTCATTTATATCTCTTTTGAGGCTTCTAACATTTTCTTCAACTAAGTTAAGCCTACTGTCAAAAGCTGGGTGCTCTAAGAGACAATTTTGCTCAATTTCATTTATGCAATTGTTGCTTTATTGATGGTTTGCTTCCAGCTCTTGTTTTTTTTTTTTTTTGTTGTTGTTGTTCTTCTGTTTTCATGTTGGGATTAACTTTCTTTTCTTTTCTTTTCTTTTTTACAGAACATATATATTTATTGTTCTGAGACTGGCTTTGAATTACTCTCTTAATATGATTATCTCCAATTGCATCAATTTTCAAATAATTGACATAATTTCATTTTTTTATTATTTTTGTTAGATATGGATATAGTTAGTATGTAAACAACACATTTTGGTACCATTGTTTCCCTCCTCTCTGCCACTTTTCTGAAGACACACTCCTCATTGGCAATGCAGTTCAACCCCATGGGAATTGTGGGTCATGCATTGTGGGGCAGCAGTCAATTATGGGGGAGAGGCAATGTCTCCGTGCATAATGTCCCAACTTGTGGCTCTAACAATCTTTCCGCCCCCTTTTCTGCAAAATTCCCTGGGCAATGTTGGGAGCATTTTAAGTATACTTCACTGATGGGCTCTTAGGAACCTCTGGATCTCTGCTTTGGTAGGTGTTGAGTGTCCTCAGTGTCTATCTCTTCACCCTTGTGCTGATAACAGGTTCACCAAGAAAACAGCACTCTTACTCATTTCCTTGATTACTCTGTGGCTTCAGCTGGGGCTGGGGTGAAGAATGATGGGTCATTTATCTCCTCAGGTCCCATTCCCATCTGAAAAAGAGAAGCAGACTCTCTAATGGGATAACCATTATTAAGTTAGAGAAAATTTAAAGGGTATAGACCTTGTAATAGCCCAAGATTAGTGGGAGCTTGACAATGGAAAGCAAAATCATTATCTGGATATGATCCTGACTTGTTTCCCAATTCCATATATGGTTTCCTTTCCACTGAGTGGATCTGTTATCCAATCCAAGAGCAGTTGGTTACCCACCATGGCTCTGTGCCACTATTGCACTTGTATGTGCATCACATCAGGTTGTTTGCTTCTAAGTAGCTTGGACTTTGAGTTACTTGGGCACTTTCCCCCCATAACTCATGTAGCACTTTCCAGCACTAGATGGACTAACTGGCTCTCTTGTGGATTACTACCAGGTCTCTCCATAGTCCATGCTGACAGTGTATTGTGTCTTCAGCAGTAAGGTCTTACCATTAACCTCTGGTGGGTAATCAAGTTTTCTGACAGAAGTCTGCCTTGTTTGTTTTGGGAGACCTTGTAGGTTTCTCTGATCAACAGCTTATTGTGGATGTTAGCTGCAATCTGGTACAGAGAATTATAGGCCAGCACCAAGAGAAAAGGAAAAAGGAAAAAGGAAAAATGCAGATTAAAAGAGAAACAGGAGAAATTTAAGATTAGTATTTATCTCACCCTATCCAGGGCCCTTACAGAGGGTCCAGACAGTCCCAAGCCAGCAGCTGGGGAATAGGGACCAGGGAACAGGGAGGTGCGGGGGTGGGTACTGCAGGGAGATCTGGCCAACTCACTGTGTGTAAGCACTCTCCAGTGCCTAAAATTTATTTCTATTGCTAACATATCTTCCAAACCTCAAATTCATGTGAAGCTTATTTTATACTAACAGTAGAAAGAAATCAGTCATAATTAAAATAAAACACGCACATTCACATAAGAAGGCAAAAGTGCCATAGCAAGAGAAATTAGAGCAGGGGAGGTGAACAAGCAAGTTGTTTACACAGGATGGCCATGGGAGAGCATGGGCAGTTGACCATGCAGGTGTCTGATGGAGGAGCAGGGCCAGCAGAGTGGAAAAACAAAAACAAAAAACCTGTGTCAATGTTCTCAGTCAGTATGGTGCCTGGGTCTTTGGAAGGGAGCAGGCCAGAATAACTGGAGTAGAGTAAATAAAAGAGAAAGTAGTAGAAGGTGATTTGAGGGGAAGCTGAGTTAGGGAAAAAGAAGGAAGAAAGGTGGCATGGATTATGTAGATCATAGCAAGAATCAAAGCCTTTTATTTGAGTCAAATGAGAAGTTAGTAATTCTTTCTTGTCATGGTCAAGGAAAATAACTGAGGCTGCCCAGAGAATGGCCTTTTCTTCACTGAGTGTCCAGAAGGTCACCCACCCATGCACTTCTGAGGCCTTTTTGCTGACTGGAGTTCTCTGGACTTGAACTTCCTATAATGGTCATTTGGTTTAACAGCCACGGATGGATTTCTGATTATATTGTTGCTTCCTATTTTTTATTTAGTTTTGTCTTAAAACTATATACCACTCTTATATCTCCTGAAAGTACCTTCCTGAATATAGTTAGTTGCCTTGCACAAAGAACTCAATGAATGCTTTGAAAGAAGCAGGATCTCTTCATGTTATCCAAATGCCAATTTATACACTGCAAGGAGTACCTTACCCAGAAGAAACAGCAAATGAATTTGCTGTAACCTTGAATATGTGCCTAAGAAAGTGATGATGATGTTACATGCTTAATTTCTTGTGTTAAACATTGTTTTGTTGTTTCCCATCACTGTGAAGGGGGCTAGAAAGATGGCTTAATGGTTAAGTCAATTGCCTGCAAAGCTTAAGGACCCAGGTTTGACTCCCCAGAACCCATGTAAGCCAGATGCACATGGTGGTACATGCCTCTGGAGTTCATTTCCACTGGCAAGAGGCCCTGGCATGCCAATTCTCTCTTTCTCTCTCCATCTCAATAAATAAGTAAAAATAAAATAAAATATTTTTAAAATGTGAAAAAAATGTTGTGACCATCTTCTCTTTAATCATACAGCTCAATAGTGGGTCTCAGATTCCATATTCTTCATATTTCTCCCTTTAGATACCCTTACTCCAGTAGCTATGCTTTTAGTTAAGATGCAATGTTCTGACACTGACTATCTTATACATGAGGTTTCAGGCATTTCACTACTCTAATTGTCTCAGTCACACTCTATTTTTCTCAATCTTTTCACTGAGTTTAATATTTATCTTTAATGAGAAATTGGTGAAAACTAAGTCACCAACATGATTTGTTACTCTACTATGGGTGTATTGGTATTAGGGAATTCAATTATATGTCAGTTCTGTCTTCATCACAGTTTTTCTTATACAACATCCAATATTGAGGAGTCATTCATGGCCCATTGGGAAAGGTTAGAACTATAATTAGACCTTTTCTCTAGACACTTGAGCAATAGAGTGCATGAAGGTTAGTAACAGCTTACCATTAATTGCTCCCTTGTGGTTTTACAGCAAAGCTGTTAACTTGTGTATGGGGCTGCTAGTCATAGCATCCTTGCACTGACATTTGAAGCAATGATTAGAATGTCATTGCTTTCCAATGCCTCATTGTTATTCAGAGGACACATTGGCCGTCTCTCCTTTCATACTGCAGGGATCACAGACTCAGACACCAAAAAATATCATCTCTGCATCTTTATCATCAGAATATGCCTTTTGAAAGTGGGTTTGTTCTGAAAACAGTATGCACACTGGACTCTGTTCAGCACAGTGTCACTGTCTTGTCTTTCAAACTAATGGGAACAAAGCAAACTCATTCTTTATGTGCAAAGTAGTGTACCTCAAGGGCAAAACATCTATCAGTATGAAAAACAGTCAAGCAACTACCAAGAAATTGTGTTTTGTGGAAGCTCGTGGGTTTGATTGTATGTTTGAGCCAGTACCCTGTCATGGTAGCTTTCTCAAATCTTTGAACTAAATAGTTTGTTGTTCAGATCTCACTCAATCATTTACACTGCCTGAATCCAACTATTTAGTTTTTCCTGTCAGTACTTGCCTGTAACTCAGCTAAGACTGGGGTTTACTAGGCAAGAGAGTACAATTACCCTTCGTCTCAAAAACAAATTATATCTCCAAATCCCTGCTCTTTCTTTCTTTATCCGACTCATTCATTTTTGAAAACACTTTCAGCATAGATAGAATATGGATGCTATGGCCATGTCTTGACAAAGAATAGAAAATAATACATCTTTTTTTCCTTTCTGCTTCCTCTAAATAATATATGTGGGCACCTGTGTGATTGTTTCTATATATGCATAGAATGTTATTATTTCATTTACCACATTAATATTAGAAATTCTATAGAGTGAGATACCATGTCATCATTTTAGGGTTTTTATTTTGAGACCATTTCAGTCATTTTCTGAAAAAAAGAAGAGGAAATATATTTTCTATATACAACACCTTCAATCACACAGCCTTCTCATGAAAATGATTACTTTACTTCCAGCAGAAGTGACTGAAGCATTGTTTCAGAATTTAAATGATCAGGATGCAACTGTACTTGGCGGTCAAGGGAACATAGAAGGATCATTCAACATCTGGAGAATTGGACTTAGAAGAAATAGGAGATTATTGAGGGCACAAAGACAAAGCTGGAAAGCAGGACATATTAAAATGTCTGACAAGTTAAACTATAGGTTTATAGAAAATTCAATCTTTGTTGTCCACCCATAGAATAAAAAAATGGGCATGGAGTTTTAAGACTGATAAAAACGTGTTTTGTACAAACCTAGATAGAGAACATTGAAAATTTAAGCTTTATTAATTACATGTTGAAGACATTTGCTTTATTGTAATTGTGTTTAAAGTTTACTTCATGGCTGTAAGGTAAATGAAACATATTCCTTTAGCCTTGAATGCATGCTTTAGTTTACTATGAAATTTCATGAAAGAAGACCAAATTTTGATTTCCCAGGGTCAAAGACTTATGACATGTCATGATGTGGGAATATGGACCTATTTGCTCAGGCCACTTGTAAATACAAACAAGCAAACAGCAGGCTGAACAGGACAGACTTGTCATACAGAATGAGCAAGTAAAAGAGATTTGATGGTGGGGAAGGGTGACCCAACAAGTAACTGTGGGTAGTAGCAGAAGAGGTGAGAGTTTAAAGCAGTTTGAAATGAAAATTTACAAGAATCTTGGGCTACAAATCTTTAGTCATTATGCTAATTTCTAGGTCAGTGCTCATTTTGTAAAAGTAATGCAGAAGAATAGTCTTACCCATAAGGGCACATTCCCAAAGAAAAACACTGAGTGGATTGAGGGTCAAAGCACAGACTCTTAGAACAAATGTTCTAACATGAGGGCTCAGTGGGTACAAAAAAGCAAGTCAGTAAATGAGACAGCCATTGCAAAGCAGCAACTCTGAATCTTTTCAACTTAAGAAAAGAGCTGCTGTTTTCACTGTAAAGCATCTATGCAGAAAATGGAATAATATATAGGAAATAGTTCAGTCTGCATATGAAATATTAGCATTCTTCTCTTTGATATATATCTACTGAGAGCCTGTTTTATATGCAAAATGTGTCTAGTTGCTTGGGATTTATCAGTAATTTAAAAAGACAAAGATTCTGTTTGTCTGGAGTTTTTATTCAATGTGGGTGGTTATAAAACAGTAGAAATAATGAAAAAGTATATTAATAGTATTTAGAAAGTAATAAATATTAAAGAAAAGAGAAAAGTGGAGCAGGGTGAAGGGGGTTCACCAATTCTAAGAAGGTGGTCCAGTTGTGGTCTTAAAACAAGTGATTTGATTAGTTAGGATCCATGAGAAGCTGTGGTCTGAGCAAAGATTTGTAAAAGGTTAGTTACAAGTTCATTTCTATTTATTTGAGAGAGAGAGAGAGAGAGAGACAGATAGTGAGTATGGGGCATGCCAGGGCGTGTCTGCATACGAAATCCACACACATATACATCTGGCTTTACTTGCATACTTGAACCCAGGGTGGCAGGCTTTTCAAGCAAACACCTTTAACATCTAAGCCATTGCCTCATCCCAAGGTCACTTTTAGGAAGAGCATTCCAGGCAAAAGGAACAGTTGGTTCCAGGGCTTTAAGTAGGGGCATAAGGAGGGGGCTGGAGAGATAACTTAGTTAAGGGCCTGAGACTCTTAAGAATTTGAATCTCCAGATCCCACATAAAACAATTGGCCATGGCCATGTGCATCTCTAATACAAGTCCCACAAAATAATTGGAACCCTGCAAGCTACACAATCATTAAAAGAGAACTCCAGCTCAAAACGAGACCAGATAGAAAAACCATGGAGCAGACCATCTGCCATTCCACTCTGGCCACGCCCCACCCCCACACACACACTCTGTGCACTTGTGCAATAAATAGGAATTTCCTTAAGGAATTACAAGGTAATTTCCACACATGCACGAAAAGAAGGGAAGCTGATGTAGTGATAGAGATAATCCTTGAAACCTCAGTTCCAATTTGATCTCTCAGTTACTGAACTCTCTGAAAGAACTATTTTGAGAAATAAATTTTAAAATTAGAAAAATAACAGTTAAACCATAATTTTAAACTAATATTTACCTAGCTTGTTTTATGAACATTATTTCACAAATACAAAAATACATTATCTATAATTTACAGATTATAAAAATTTGAATTAAAAGATAAAGTTCCTTGGGCTGGAGAGATGGCTTAGTGGTTAATAAGCACTTGCCTGTGAAGCCTAAGGACCCCAGTTTGAGGCTCGATTCCCCAGTATAAGCCAGATGCACAAGGTGGCACATGCATCTGGAGTTCATTTGTAGTGGATGGAGGCCCTGGTGCACCCATTCTCTCTCTCTCTCTCTCTGCCTCTTTCCCTCCTTGTCTGTTGCTCTCAAATAAATAAATAAAAATAAACATTTTTTAAAAGAAAGATAAAGTTCCAAACTTCCTTTTACCTTCACTGACTCATGCATCAGAGGTATATCACTTATCATTTAAAAATTCTATATTTGATAGTGCATACTCTATTAAACTTTCATAAATATGAATTATTCTTCTTAGACTTTCCCTTAACTATCTACTTTAGTGCATTAAACTTTGTTTATACAGTATTATACAGTAGTAGTTATACATGGTGGAAAGTTATACTTTTGGATATATAAAATGCAATTTTCTTTAATTTCTGTAACAATTTAATTTGCATCACTTTTAGGTTATTATGATTATTATTATTGATGACTGGTGAAAATATAAATGTGTAAAAAGATCACAGAGAGTGCCTTTACCTTTTTCATAGATAATTGAATACAAGCTTCCCTCTCTCTCTCTCTCTCTCTCTCTCTCTCTCTCCTTTCTTCCTAGGGCTAGCTGAGACTTTGTCCTGATAAGCTTAGGCTATTGTCTCTGTTGTTGATGTAACTCATGATCAGTCATCACCTCACAGGAGACCATCCATCCATTTACCTGTTCACTGTACAGTCAGGCCTCTCAGTGGCTCTTGTTGAGTTGCTCCCTATTATAGAGCACTACAAAGAAACTTCTTCCTCTAGGGTTTGAGCTTCATTTAATTATTTTTAATCAATTTTGATATTTTATATATGTGTATAATGCTTGTTGGTATTATTCCACCCTCTGTCTCCTCCCTCCCCTTAATACCCTTATTCTTCCCCATTGATTCCCATCTTACTTTCATTTTACCTTTTGCTTTTTTTAATCATTGAGTTAAATTGGGGTTGCTTGCATGATCATGGGTGAAAGGTTATTTACTGTGTAATGGATAATGTACCAATGGCTACACCACTGATAAACGTGATTCCCATGTGGGGTCTTATGAACTCTTCTCTAACCAATGGTGAAATATTAACAGGGTTAATTGTGTACAAGAAACAACAGCTTCTGTGAGTTCATAAGTATAACGTCTATGTTCTATCCAGATGACAGAGTTTTGCAGCTCACCTCCCCATACTCCTCTTATCTTCTTTATATTTCCTCTTGTGTGAGGTTCCCTGAGCCTTGCAGGGGGTAGTTTAGATGTCTTGTTTGAAGCTGAGTGCACAGTAGTTATGTCTTTGAAGCAATTTTGCCATCTCTGCATTAGTTTGTGCCCATTATAGTAAGAAACTTCTGTGATTGAGGCAGCAAGCAGTACTGAGCTATGGAAACAAGTAAAGATATTTATTTTTAATTTATTTACTTATTAGAAGAGAAAGGGAGAGAGAGAGAGAGAGAAAGAAAGAAAGAGAGAGAATGGGTGCGCCAGGGCCTCCAGTCACTGCAAATGAACTCCCGACACATGCGCCACCATGTGCATCTGGCTTACGTGAGTACTGGAGAATCAAGCCTTGAACCGGGGTCCTTAGGCTTCACAGGCAAGTGCTTAACCACTAAGCCATCTGTCAAGCCCAGTAAAGATATTTAGAATCCGTGGTACGGCTTTAATCCCAGCAGGCAGAGGTAGGAGGATAGTTCGAGGCCACCCTGAGACCATCAGGTCAGCCTGGACCAGTGTGAGACCCTAGCAAAAACCAAAAAAAAAAAAAAAAAGATATTTAGAATGTAATTTGACATGCTGGCTATTTCATGTTTCCGTTTTTCCTGACTACCGCATTTCTACCAGTTCCTCACACCTACCCTAAAAGGGGATTTTTGTTTGTTTCACCACCTCATAGTGTAGACAAACCAGTACTTACACTGAGTATTTTCCTTCAGCTACATTGTTACAAAAATACTGTTCTCTTGGGCTGTCATCCACTGGTTCTTGATATTTAGGGATGTTTATAAAAATCATCTCTTAATTTTGGCTCTTGCAAATAAAAGCTTTGGCTACTACAACCAGCAGCAAAAGTAATTTTTAATGCTAATTTTGCAATTTAACCTTGAAATTATAATCACTCAGCCAGCCAGGAAATGCCTTGGCTTCAATGGGAGGTGAGCTAGGATGGAAAGGCACAATCTACAATCAATGGAACATGAAGCACATGTGAACTGAGTGATTTGTTTATTGGTAGTACTTAACAAATAGTGCTTGTCATACTGATGTGGATTTTAATTGATGTAAGGCACAGTGTTATTTAATCTGAGAAACTTGAATGTCATGCACAAATAGGATATTATATTATAATTTTGCTTATCCCAATCAGTCTGAGAGAAAACATCTATAAGGATATAACTCTGTTACATTATAAATGCTTAATGAGGACATGACGTGGTCTTGTCTTCCTCTGGCTAAATTACCATTCGTGTGTACCCTAGAGCTATAAAGTATATTAACAAGCTAAGAAAGTAGGGGAGAAAAGATTGTACTGGGAAAGGGAGCAGAAAAAAACTGGCTTGAATTCTATACTTTTCTCATTAAAAAACTACAAAATTAATTTGCATTTCCCTGATGATTAGATTGTTGAACATTTTCTTAAATGTGTGTTTGCTATTTGTATTTCTTCCTCTGAGAACTCCCTGTGCAGTTCTCTGCCCCATTTTGTGAGTGGGTTGTTTGATGATTTATGGTTTAGGCTTTGGAGTTCTTTGTAGATTCTAGAAATTAGTCTTCTGTCAGTTGTATAGCTGGTGAAAATTTTCTCCCATTCTGTGGGTAATCTGCTGGCTTTGGTTATAGCATATTTGTCAGTGAAAAAGCTTTTCAGCTTCATGAGATCACAATGGTTGAGTGATTGTTTAATTTCCTAAGCTTCTGGGGTTTTGTTCAGGAAGTCTTTTCCTACTCCTATGTCATGGAAGTTTCCTCCTATTTTTTCTTCCAGTAGTAGCAGAGTTTCTGGTTTTATATTAAGGTCTTTGATCCATCTGGCCTTGGTTTTTGTACATGGTGAGATGTGTGGATCGAGTTTCATTTTCCTACATATGGTTGTCCAGTTTGTCCAGCACCATTTGTTGAAGATGCTGTCTTTTCTCCATTCTGCATTGGTAGGACCTTTGTCAAATATCAAGTAGCTGTAGTTACTTGACCCAAGTCTGGGTCTTCTATTCTATTCCATTGGTCTATATTGCTGTTTTAATGCCAGTACCATGTTGTTTTAATTACAATGGCTTTGTAATATAGCTTTAGATCAGGTATGGTGATGCCTCCAGAGGTGTTTCTTTTGCTGAGGATATGCTTGGATGTCAGAGGCCTTCTGCCTTTCCATATGAATTGTGAGATAGTTTTTTCTATCTCAGTGAAGAAAGAAGTTGGGATTTTTATCGGCATTGCATTGAATCTAAATAGTGCTTTTGGTAAAATTGCCATTTTCTCAATGTTAATTCTACCTATCCAGACCTTTCCTAGGTCTTTCCATTTTTGTAGGACCTCCTCAATTTCTTTCTTGAGTGTTTTTATGTTTTCATTGTATAGGTCTTTCACTTCCTTGGTTAATGTTATTCCAAGGTATTTTATTTTCTTTGTTGCTATTGAAAATGGGACAATGTTAGTTATTTCTTTTTCTGTATCTTTGTCTTTTGCATACAAAAAGGCTACTGATTTCTGAGCATTGATCTTATATCCTGCTACTTTTCTGAAGGCCTAATCACCTTTAAGAGTTTTGAGATGGAGGTTCTCGGGTCACTTATGTATAAAATCACGTCATCTGCAAATAGGGCTAACTTAACTTCTTCCTTTCCAATTTGTATCCCTTTGATTTCTTTCTCCTGTCTTGTAACATATTTTTATATTTCCAAAATAGGGACAAAATATCAATTATATGAGCTATTTGTGAGAATGAGATATGTTGTAATACAGATACTTAAAACATTCTAATGTAAAGATAGTTTGCTTTTAGTAGTAATCAAAGTAGTAACCAGTGTAATACTTATTTTTCTCATGGTTATGATTAAAATATCTGACAAAAACAATTGACAGAGAGGAAGGTTTCTATAGCTTTTAACTTACAGTTTGAGGAGATAAAGTCTATCATGGTGGGGAAGGCATAGTATCAGAAGAAAAGATAGCTGATCACATTGTAGCTGCATCAAGATGCAGAGAAGAACGGTAGTGCTTAGGTCACATTTTTATTGTATATATGCCAGGACTCCCAGCCTGTGTAGTGATGCTGCCCAGATTTAGAATATGTCTTCTCACCTCTGTTGACCTAATATAGAAACTCCTACAGAGATATGTTGAGAGGAGTTTTTTTTCCATTGTGATTCCAAATTCCATCAAGTTGAAAAGATTAACCCTAACAACTGGAAAAGATACCACTTTAAAAATCACATGAGCAGTTATGCCACTTCAGATGTGAGCATTCACTGTTCAAAAGTTTCATGTGGGATTCAAGGCAGTCTCTTGAGTGTGAGCTTATAAAGTCAAAACACAAGTTACATACTTCTGACACATGATGACACATAGAGTAAACATTCCCATTGCAAAAAGAAAACATAATAAGGAGAGACTGAACCAATGTAAGGTCAATAACAAACTGGGTCAGCATCAAACCTCTGCAGCTCCATAGTTGGCATCTAGGACCTATGATCATGTCCTTTGGCTACAAAAGGCATTGATAACTTTTTGCTTAGAGCACTGCAAGGCTTCTCTAGTCCAAAATACCAAATCCTTCCATATTTCTCCCACAAATAAGTTCCCAAAGACCAAAAACCACACGGTCAGATTCATCACAGCAATGACCTAGTACCAATTTTCCCATAGCAGTTAGCTTCTCATTGCCAGGACAAAAGACCCAATCAGAAGCAGCTTATAGGATGAAATGGTTTATTTCAGGCTTATAGTTTTGAGGGGAAGCTTCTTCATGGCAGAAGAAGCTGGTTCACTTTATCATATATCTGCAAGAGAGAAAGAACAGCAGCTGGACTTTTCAACCCCAAGGTCCTTCCCCAGCAATACACCTTCTATAGCAAGGCTCTACCTCTCAAATGCTCCACCAGCTAGGGACCACTTAGAAAGTTCAGTCACAAATACCTGAGGCAATGGGGACATTTACACTCAAACACCATAGTTGGTAAAAGATAGTGCATGAATTGTATTTTTTTCTCCTGTTCTGTATCACAGAATTTATAAATAACCTTAATTTGTACAGGTAGATAGCAGATGTGGAAAATACAGTTTTAATAAAGTGTTTAAAGTAAAACACATGTGCCCATTTAAAAATAATTATGTTATGATATGGTAAAATGAAAAGCAAAATGTTGCCTATATCCCATCCTGCTCAGAATTATTTTCCAGGATGATTTTTTTTATTATTTATTTAGTTCCTTTGTTGAATACAAACATTGTTTTAAAGTATTTATGATTTTTTTCCTGATAATTCAATTCTAGACATGTAGTCTACCTCCCACCTCTTTTACTAGCCCATCCTTTGCAGATTTTCTTTATTAGCTTATTGCATTAGTCAGGGTTCTCCAGAGAAACAGAGTAGCCAGGCAGACAGATAGTCAGAGGCAAGGAATTAGTTCACAAGATGATGAGGGATGAGAGGCTGTAAGTTCTGCATCTGGAGATGAAAGAGAATTAACACCCAAATGCTGAGAAGTGCAAAGCATAGAGGAGCCAATGTTTCTGCTCAAGTTCAATGTTAGGAAAAAAACTAATGTGCCAGCTCAAGGCAGGCAGGGGGGGTAGCTCTTTCTTATCTCGGCCTTCAATTGACTATATGAATGCCCACCACACTAGGGCACTAGGCACACTCTGTACTGCTACTCATTCAAATGTCACTCCTACCCCACACTAGGGAGGGCAGCACTCTTCACAACTACACTGATTCAAATGTCACTCCTACCCCACACTAGGGAGGGCAGTACTCCATACCACCATCTAGATTCAAATGTCACTCCTACGCCACAACAGGGAGTATAGTACTCTGTACTATTGCACTGATTAAAATTATATTTTTGCCCAAATATTCACATTATATGACCAAATATCCAGTTATCCCACAGCCTACTCAATTTGATATATTTCCCATCAATACTTTGGGTGGTTATACTATTTCATTACCTCTCTATGTTATATCCACAGTATTACCTCTGATATGTTGAGTGCATTCTTCACCTTACCATCATCACAGTTTGGTGTTTCCCACTCACACCTCTTCCAACTATGACATTGCTTTTGTTGCCTTCTCATAGTGTGTAACTTTTATGCTTTGTTCAGTCACTATATTTCAGTCATTCCAAATCTTTCCTGCATGTGTTAATTTAGCATGCCAAAGATGTTGATGTGAAACTTTATTGTAAAGAAATTAGCCGAGAGTCTCTGGGAGTGAATTAATGTTTTCATAGGATCTATAAGTAATTCTAATACCATGCTAACACAGTACATAATGTGTATTTTTTGACCCTGAAAACTGAAACACAATAGGCAGCCTTTACAATAGTATGAACTTTGTTAGCCAGAACACCAAATAGCATGTGCATGTGTGTATAATTACACTAGAACAATAAACTTACTCTGATTTTACAACTCTATGTGGCCAAATATTTCTCTTCTCTTCTACCTCCTTAATTATGTAAAGTTCACAATATTTTGGAGGTTATGTTTATCATATGATTTGTTTTTGTCATGTCCAGAGTTGCTTATTCTTTCTTTTTCTATTTTGTAGAAGAGACATATGTTTGCTACAGCTTAGAATCTTACAAATTCTTAGTCTCACATGTTGTAGACTGTCTTCTACTTGTTTCTTAGAATTGTGCAATTTTTTAAGGAAGGAAGAATGTAAGACAAACTCCCACTTTAAGAATCTTTTTGTTCTAGTTTTTTTCTTTAAATTTCTTTTTGAAATTGAACTGTGCTAAAATGTTCCCATTTACTCTATTTTATCCTCAAGAATCAGCATCAACTTGATTTACTTCAAATAAGTTCTCACACTATGTGGATTCAGTGTCAACATGGATAAAAGACAAAGTCCTCCCTCAAAGCCTTTCATCACTCAGACACTAGCCAAACCTTTCCGGGCATGCCCAGGTCATCCACATTTTCAATCAACAAATTTGGTCACAAGTTTGGATATTCTCACAATTATTCACTTTCAATAATTGACTAGGATGGTGAACAAAATTCAATAAAGTGCTGTTCTTAGGATTACTGTTTTATTATATAGGCCACACATATAATAATGTATGAGGAGAAATGCAATGTCTCTGTGTTCTCTCCCTGGGGAGATTTCTTTAGCCACATTGAACTTCCCTTCTCTGAGTCTCCATTGGAGTTTACCATAAAGACTTGAATATGGATATGATTGATCCTGTCGCTGGCCACCAGACAGAGCTTGGACTCTCAGCTCCTTCCTGTCCTCAGGGAGATTAGACAGCTGAAATGATCCATCCCACTGTCATGTGCTTAGTCTCTCAGGTGGGTATCTCTCATCCTGAAGCACAGTGGGGGCCAACATGAATGACCTCAGAAGCATGATAAGGTTTGTTCTCCTGACTCCAGGATCATTATAATGTTTTTGGGTTCTGTGCTGAAAAAAAGAACATTAAACACCTTCATGATAACACAAGAACTAATATGGTGAGTAGATGTACTAAAGATAAAGAAGCACATACTTAAGAGATGGGCATGCTGCCTGATTTTGCACATGGGGAATTATGGTGGCATGGTTTCCATAGGGTTGTGCCTTTTACTATAGTAAGTTATTAGCAGGAAGAAACAAAAGAAGTTTCACAACTCCTAATCATCATTTCAAAATTGTTCTGGTGGTTCCTGTGGCTAGGCCTTGGATATGATGGTTATAACTTTTCGAACTTTATATTTTCTCCACACTTGATTATTTTCTTAAATGTGTTGTGAACATCCTTCCAGGTGACCACTTATCCCAGGGTAATAAGGTTGGTCTCTGTTATAAGTTCCCCTTCTGACTCTCCCCATTGATGGTGACCTGAGGAGATTCAAACACCCAGGTAAACTTGCTTGCCTTTGGATTATATATTTCATTATGAACTTCAGTAAATGAACTTGCTTTGGGTCCTCTCTGTTTCTCTTTCCTTTCTGCTCCTCTACCTGCTTGATTGAGCTAAATCTCTAAGAAGCTCCTCCCACAGGGGCCCCTGTGACATGCATAAACACTGTCCCTATTGTTTCTAGGGCCTGCGAGTTTAATAAATTCTATGATTCCATACAACTACCTGAATGTGATTTCTGAGGCCACATTGGATGAGCTTTAAAGCCATCATATGAATGTGCCACCTCATGTACAACATAGCAAGTTCCTGATGGAGGCTCCAGCTCTTCCACACCAAGGCCATATTAAAATTAACTAAATAATCTTGACTTTAGTAAGTTATGCTTTTAAGAACATTTACAGCTAACTCATATCAACAAGTAAATAATGGGGACTAGAGAGATGGCAGAGTGGTTCAAGGTGCTTTCTTGCAAAGCTTGATGGTCCAGGTTTGATTTTCCAGTACCCACATAAAGCCAGACACACAAAGTGGCACATGCATCTAGAGTTTGTTTTCAGTGGCAGGAGCATCTGGTTTATCCGTTTTATCCTTCCCCCTCTCTCTGTCTCTCTCTCTTTTCAACTTCCTAAATAAATAAATATCATAAAAACCAAGTAAATATAATTATTATAATGAACATTTATGGAAGGCTTAAAATGTTTATTTGTACTTCATTTTACTTTTAATATTTCATTTACTTTAAAAACTTTTTGTATTAGTTATGGACATACTTAGTATGGAAAAAAACATATGTTGGTAGCATCTTTTCCCTCATCCCTGCCTCTTTTCCAAAGGGGTCCTCCTCGTTGGGGATGCAGGTTTTCCCCGTGGGAACTGTGGGTAATGCATTGTGGGAACAGTAGTCAGTTATTGGGGCGAGGCAATGTCTGTGTGCAAAATGTCCCAACTTGTGTCTCTGATATTCTTTCTGTCCCCTCTTCTGCAAAAGTCCATGTTTTTAAGTCTACTTCAGTTATGGCCTCTTAGAAGCTTCTAGATCTCTGGTTTCATAAGTGTTAAGTGTCCTCAGTGTCTATCTCCTTTACCCTTGTGCTGATTATCAGGTTTATTGAGAAATTTATTCTTATAACAAATACATGAGCTAGACACTAATGTTATTTACATTTCATAGATGATGATGCCTGGAGATATTCCTTAGCTTGCTCATTTTATGACAATTTGGACCAAAGCATGTGTAATTTCAAGCATACTCTTAATTGTGTGGTATATCGGCATCTGGGGTACTCAAAAAAATGAGGATTCTGAACACACTATAAGGGTACATTGTGTTTTGCCCAAAATATTTCAAAGGGTGGCACCATTCTATCATTATCTGGAAACCTCTTAACATATTGTTACTGTTGGTCATTTTTCTTTTTAATTAAAGAATCTATAGTCCATCAATTTCTGACTGTTTTGTGGGCTTTTTATCACCTTCAGTGATGATGTGAAGATATTCAGCAGTTGTGTTTAAAGCCTAGAGTCCACATGTCCCACAGTTTTAAAGTCATGTTAGAACAGTTATTAGGTTGATTAGGTGATTTGTATATCTGTAACTAGAGAGCTGTTACCATGAAGCACCTTCTCTAATTTTACGGTCTCAGGGTAATAACACTCAGCTTCTTCACATGGTTTGTGGTCACATAGCCTATGTCTATATAAAACAAAGAATAGATTTAGGGAAGTGGTGCCATGTGCTTGCCAGTTGACAAAGGTGGACACTTGATTTACTCATTTGTACTTTTATTTAATGGAGTGATGGGGAGTATCTTACCAGCCTGAGGCCAACTGTCTATGTTTTAGAGGGATGTTATATCAGCTCAGGGCACATCTTTTGGATCTTTTATAATCTGCCCAGCCTCTGGGAAATTATTGCCATTTTCTTCTCCCTATAATCAAAATGTCAGTGCCTCCTGCCAAATGGATTTGTTCCTTTACTGTGAACATGCAGCCTCATAAATAGTGTGAGTCAAGTTTATAGGGACAGAGCAGTGGCCTTATTTTACATAAAAATACAGGAGCCATTTTTAATAGATAAAAACAATCTTTTTCAGAGAAAAGAGCAGAGTGTTTTACTCTATAAGAATCTTACTCTGTAGAACTTCAGGAAGATTTGGAGAATATCTGTGAAAGGAAGAAAATCTTCCATAATAAGGAGTGTGAACTATTGCAGAATGCAGACCCTTCATCACAGGGGTGTGCAGTCATTCCCCACACACACCTTCTGCTCATTCTTCAACACATCCCTGTGTTCCTAGTTGCCTTCCAGAGACAGCTGACAGATGCTAGCAAATCTGTCTTCTTGATTCTCAGGTGACTGGAAGCCCAGTTTGGAAGATGCCCTAAGAGCAGGACATGGCTTGACCATCATGGAAAACAGGATTTCAAGAAACTCTCAGTCTCTGTTCACTTACATGTCGGGCACGTGAACTCTGACTAGAGTAGAGTGAGGCCACTGAAAGAGAGCACTTGCTGGCTATTCCCATCATGCATTAGTCCAGTTCTGAGACTTTTCTTTCTCTTCCCTTTTCTCAACATGCCAGGACTAAAGAGATCTATGAACAAGCCAGGACAGCAAAATGTCCTGGTATTGCTATCAAAGATTTGTGCTCTGATATTGTGTTCTTGGAAAATAGTTAAAGTCTTTTGATATTTTCAAGTTGGAAACTCACATGAAAAAAGAGTTTTGAAATAGTAAGAATCCTACATATTTCTTTTCCTTACCATCAGGTTTTTGACTTGGAAATTATTATAAAACTTCTAAGCTGAATGTTTTCCCATGCTTTCTCTATCTGTTAACTGTCAAGTGCCTAGAGTATTAATGTCGATTTTTATTTATTTTACTTATTTATTTATTTACTTTCGGTCTTTCAAGGTAGGGTTTCATTCTAGTCCAGGCTGACCTGGAATTCACTCAGTAGTCTCATAGTGGCCTCAAACTCATGGTGATCCTCCTACCTCTGCCTCCCGAGTGCTGGGATTTTGGGGGGGGTAGGGATTTTTATTCATGATATGAATATATTTCTTGCTCTGGTATGTCAAATGTTCACATGATGTTATGGTGTGGCATATTGAGGATCCAAGATAGATGTGTAAAAATAATCCCAGTCCTTCTGAAAGTGAGAATTCAAATTATAAAAATTAAAAACCTAGCAAGTACCAAAAGAAAAAAAGAAAGTACCAAATTACCAAGGCTTCCTTCCACATAAATGCTTTTTGCAGGGTGATGGCTAATATTGATCTCATTGCCTGGAATCTGAACCAAGAAGCCACCTTTCCTGTTATTCCCATTGCCAGCAGGGTGTCATAGTCAGCTTCATGCTACTGGGATGAACCTCCAAACCAGACACAGTTTATGGGAGGGATGGGATTTATTTGAAGCTTACAGATCCAGGGGAAGTTCCTTAATGGCTAAAAAAGAGAAATCCCACCACCAACAGCAAGATCAAAATCCAGCAGCCAAACAGCAGGCAACCCAGGCAGAACTCAGACTGCTCTCTGCAGACCTTAGGTTGGAATTCTAGATCTGCTCTGCTCCTAACACACCTTAGGGCTAGACCTCAGGATCTGCCCACAGTGACACCTCCTCCAAGTTGCAAGCTTGAATAAAACTCCTGAATGTATTGGGGGACATCCATTCAAAGTGCTACATAGGGTGTGGAGAGACCGTGAACATTTCAGCCTTAACCCTGAATGTACCAATGACATGCCATGATGTTCTATTAGCCCTCTGGCCCAAATTTACCCAAACACAACCAAAGACACTACATGCTTGTTGAAACCAAGAAAACAATTTAAAATTAATGAGTTAGTCCATATTTGAAGGTCTAGCTAACAGGGAAGTCACTTATTTACTTACCAAGCTATAGTTTGATTACAGGCCATTATTAGCCTTTAAAACATGAAACTGTTGCCATATTCAAACTAGGTTTGAATTAATTAATTATTATGAACTAATTATGTTCTGTCTCACATCAAAGAGGTAGTTTCCAAAGCTAGCAACTCTCATTACCATAAAAAGTACAATTTGTAAAAATAAACACTGATCATTATGAATTTCAGGAAAGAAAACTTGTGCTTATTATTCTTTTTAAAAATATATTTAATTAATTTATTTATTTGAAAGAGATAAAGCAAAAGATGTAGAGAGAGAGAGAGAGATTGGGTGTGCCAGGGCCTCCAGCCACTTCAAATGAACTCCAGATGCATGGGCCTTGGGCATCTCACTTATATGGGTCCTAGGGAATGGGTCCTGGGGAATGGAACCAGAATCATTTGACTTAGCAGGCAAATACCTTAACCAATAAGCCATCTTCAGCCCTTTAAAAAATATATTTTATTTACTTATTTGAGAGAGAGCAAAAGAGATAGAGAGAGAGAGAGAGCATTATTCTTGAGGAAGTATGATATGCTGTTCAATGCAAGGCAATGAAATAATTAAGGATGGAGATGAAGATTGGAATAATCCTTATTCTTCTGCTTTATAAGCTGTGTGGTTGTGGAAAAGTTGATTAAGCTCTCTGAACTATGCAGACTATGCAAAGAACCACAATACCAGAGTCACCTGTTACATTTCAGCAAGGATGAACAAAAATTTCCAATTCATTGAGGACAAGAATATCAGCATAAACATTAATTAATAATAAGGAATAAGCACCAAATAAAAATAATAAATGTTAATATTGTAGTGATTGGAAATAAATGAGTAAATCAATAAATGATAGATTGATTTTTAACATTTAATCCACATTTTATTCATTTTATAAAATGTATAATATATAACATGTATAATATTCCTAATGGGGGCTGGAGCAATGATTCGCCATGATGGCCTGGGTTCATTTCCTCAGTACTCCTAAAAAGTACCATATGTGTCTACAGTTAGTTTGCAGTGCCAAGAGGCCATGGTATGCCCATATTCATTCTCTTTTCTCTCTCTTTCATGAATAAAAAACATTCCTGATTCCACAATTGCTTATAAAAAATAGACACCTCTAATTAGGCAGTGTAGTAGTTTGAATGGCATGCTCCCCCCACCAGGCTCATGTGTTTTGAATACTTGGTCCTTGGCTAGTGATAATTGGGGAGGAGGAGCCTTGTTGG
Organism: Orientallactaga sibirica; assembly: GCA_036365145.1. NCBI lineage: Eukaryota > Metazoa > Chordata > Mammalia > Rodentia > Dipodidae > Orientallactaga > Orientallactaga sibirica. The sequence continues at coordinate 4,345,029 of JAEOAD010000020.1, forward strand.
GGGCAGATTTGAGATGTATTAGTTCAGCCCACTGGGTGTGCAAATCTAGATTACTGGAACTACTTCTTTCCCATTGATATGTAATGGTCTGAGCCAACTTCCTGCTTATCTCATGCTTTCCCTGCCATAATGCAACATCACCTCAAAATTATAAGCAGAGATAAACCCTTTCCTCCAATAAGCTGTTTCTAGTTTGCTGTTTTATCCTGATAATGAGAAGATATCCATAAGGGTGGAATGTTAGATAACCAGAATATGTTTTGGTTATGTGCAGAATCACTGACTTATTAAAAGTATAAGATCACCATTCCAAAAACTCTGACAGAAGTCTGTCTTTTTTGGGAAACCTTGTAGGTTTCTTGGATCAACAACTCATTGTGGAAGTTAACTCCATGCTGGCACTGGGAGTTATAAGTCTGCACCTAGGAAGGTGAGGGAGGAAAAAGATAGATAATATAAAAGAGAAAGTGAGTATAGAGAGGAGAGGGAGAGAAAGAGAGAGAGAGAGAAGAGAAAGAGAAGCAGGACAAGATTAAGTTTAGCCTTCATGATGCACTTTCCAGGTTCCTGTGGTTCAGGTGTTCCCTCTGCGGGCCTGCTGAAGGATCAATGTTTTAGCCTGTTGTTCAGAGTAAAGGGTTTTATAGTATCTTTTCCTTTTGGGTCCCAATTTGTATCCCCCCCTTGTCCTCCCTCCCACCCTCTCATTAATGGTAAGACCCTACTGTCGAAGACAGCATACGTGTGTGAGACCAAACACAGAGAGACCTGGCCAGAATCTGGAAGAGGGTCAGTCCCCAGACAGTTAGCTAGTCTACTACCAGAGGGGGCTACATGAGCAACTGGGGGACAAAGTCCGACATTGGTCCAAACAACTTGCAGTCTAAGATACCAAGCAGGAAACAACCTGATGTAATGCTCATACAAGTGCAGTAGTGACAAACAGCCATGGTGGGTAACCAACTGCTCTTGATTTGGCTAATAGATCCACTCAGTGGAATGGAACACATTGCTGGAACTGGGAAATAAGTCAAAACCAGGTACACAAAATGAGCTCAGTCTCCAATATCAAGATACCACCAAATGTGGGCTAGAAGAGAGCCCACGCATATAAAATTCCCTCCAAAACATATATGGTTATCCCTTCTATCTAGTACTAACTTCTCTCTCCGTTGGAGAATTTGCTTATCTTTTTTCAGATGGACAATGAACCTGAAGGGAGGATCAGCTAATCACACCTCACCTGGTCCCCAGCTAAAACCATAGAACAATGCAGGGGAAGGGCAAGAATACAGCGTTATGGTGATCATGACACCAGAAAAAGGCTGAAGGAAATAAACACAGAGAACATCCAACTCCAACTAAGCCAGATATCCAGAGACACAGAGGCTCCCAAAACCTCATCACTGAAGCAGAACTAAAATGACCCCAATGTGGCTCAAGGAAACTCGCGGAAGAGGGGGCGGAAAGATTGTTAGAGTCACAAGTTGGGGCATTAAGCACAGAGACTGGGGCCTACCCCCCAGAATTCTTGATGACCCCCCACAATGCATGACCCACATTCCCCACTGATGCAGGTCCCTTTGGGAGAGGGAGGACAGGGAGGAGGATAATGGAACCAATACTATGAATGTAAAATCAGAATAATATAAAAATATATATGAAAAAAAAAAGATCTACCATTCCATATCCAGCTATTATGAGACCAGCATGGGTGGGTCTTAGGACTTTATTAGTGACATTTATTTTTCTTCAGCACACATATACAAGGTGTTTGTTATGGGGTAGGTTCTATTTCAGTGCTGTAGAAATACTGAATCATGAATCTCTCTAGAAACCCTGTGGCATGGCAGGCGCTGCTGCTGTCACTCACATGGTACACAGGAAGGAACCAGACAGGAAAGATATTTGCAGACTTGAGTGCTCCTGCCTGGTCCAAAGCAGCAGACCAGGGTTGCAAACCTAAGCATTCTGACACCAGAGTCCATGTTCTCAGTCACTAGACTAAGCTACTGATTTTAGTGGGTTTTGTCATCTACTTGAATTATTTGTAAAGATCTATTGACTATTTTGAGTGAGCTCAGGACAAATCATTTTGAATTGTATAGTTTTAGGAAACTCCTCCAGATACACAGACTTCCTCTAATTGTAGGGAATAAAAAATAACACTAGACTGAATCTTTCACATTAAAATTTAATAAAACATTTAGACATGAGCACTATTGCCACCCATGGCCTAGGATCATTGTGTCATTGCTCGTTCATCTCTGCAAGTACAGCCTGAGACAAAACCTTACATGCAAGTTTATTTCAAGAGAACAGTGGGGACAATTGAAGGGCATAATAAAGGACAGAGACAAAATGAAAGTATGCTACTGAACAAGCCACCACTGAGGGCAACTCTGTGAAACCCTGTGAAGGTACACCCTTGATACAGGCACATGTGAGAATTTGATGAATTGGTTCCTTTCCTATTGGTTAAGTGTTGTCCCAGAGTTTCTTCTTATCATTATACTTCCAGACTGGTAATGTGTGGCAGTGACTGTATGGTTTCATAGGAACTACAGGTAGAGCAAATGAGTGGTCCCTAAACCCTAAAATTAAAACAAATACATTGTCTAGATGTATGTGAATAGTTTCCATTGCAACATCCAGAAAACCTGGTGGACCCCAGGGCCTCCATGTGCAACCCAGAGATGGAGCAGGGTTGGCATTACAGGGGTGTTTGTTAGCTTTGCAGAACTCAGCCCCACCCCTGATAGGGCAAACAAAACCCAGTATAGCCAACTCTCCAAATAATTTATGTGCACTTTGTGGAAACATTGACCCTGGTCATGTTAGTTGTTACTCTGAGGTGTCTGATAATGGTAGCCTAAAAGGCCACTTAGGTCCTGACTATTCCATTCCTCCTCAGATTATGCCCTGTTCTGCTTTCTCACACTGGTCTTCCTTTGGTCTCAAAGCCTGTGGAGTTTTTCCATGCTCAGAGTTCTCCCCTGTGCTATTTCCCCTTGTCCTGTTGCCTGTCACCTCCCTGTCTTTTCCATTCTTAGGGTCTCAGCTTAAATCACACCTCTTTGTAGAGGGAATGCATATGAGGGCTAACCCTTTTGTATCTAGAGTCAATTTAGTGTCAGATAGTGTACCTTGGTTGAATGACTGACTAAAATCAGGAGAAAGGAGGCAAGGCTTAATAGATTTACTGAAGGTTTAGCTCTTTTACTAACTCAGAGTTGGAGAAATCTCATGACTTTCTATTCATCTCAGGCTTTCAAGCTTATCAGTAAAGATGATATAATACTCACAGGCTGGCTGGGAAGGCCTTTTGGGTATGTTTATGACTTAGAAACTCTTAGGTGTATTCAGTTATTTTCTAACAATGGGACTAACTAATAGGATATCTGAGTATTTTTGACAGATAATTTTATGGGTAAAAGTACTTTTTCCTCACTAGCCCATCTTCTGCTACTGCAACCACCTGTATCTGAGATTTAAGACTGTCTCTTAAATCTGAGTCCTGTAAAACCAAAACAAGTTACATATTTCCAATAAATAATGTCACAGAGTAAAGATTGCCATAAGGCATAACAAAAAGAGACGGGACCAATACAAATTAATAACCACTAGGTAAACATCAGCCATCTGCCGTTCAAGTCCAGCATCCATAACCAGTGAAGACAGTCTGGATTTTCTATTTCATCCCTCCTTCTAGGCTGGTCAGAGCTCAGGTGAACATCCTGTCCTGAGCTGCCATATCTCCATGATAGCCATTTCACAGTCCTGGTATAACCAAAACATTTTTGGACCTACACTGCAAATCATTGTCCATCCTCCCAGCTCCAAACAATGGTCTTTTCTGGCCTTCAATACAGGGACCTCATTCTGCTTTAAAATGTTGCATTTCTCTTTACAGCCAATTCCTGGAATTGGTTCTCTTCATACAATGGCCTTACTAGAGCTGTACATAGGAGTTCAACCATGTTTCATGTGCCACTTCTGGGCAGTAGCTCCTAGAACAGTGTGCACCTCAAGACGAGCTTCTCTGCATTTATCATGTTTTCAAAACCATTACCAGGTGTTCAGAGGCACAGCAAATATTGAAACTCTAGGAGGGATAACCTTTGACCACGAAGAGCAACATACTTCTTCAGAATTCTTTCTTAAAGTCATCTCCTTTCAAAAGAATTTTCATTCCTTCTCAAAGAGCCTTTCCTGGGTGGATTTTATCCTCATATGTTTTTTTCCATTATTTCAATGTAAAACAGTTCCCCCTGCCCTTTAATGGTGAAAATTTGTTTAACAACTGTAGCTCAGTAATCTAAAACCAGTCTCCATGCCTGTAACTTTAAAATTGCTTGAATTTTTCCTATAATAAACCATACATCCTTTAGTTTTGTATCTTTTGCCAAGCATACAAGTCCATTACTTTTAATTCAACCTTGTTAAAATTCTCTGGATATGGGCAGTATAATTCATCCAGCCTTTGTGCCACTAGCCCAGTTCCAACAAATTACTCTGCTGCTTCTCTTTGCTCTTTGAAAGCTCATAAGCTAAGCCTTCATAGTCCACAATTCTCTCTGCATTTTGCATTTTCCAACTCTCACCAGAGTAGCCCATAAAACTTGGCTTTCTGCTCTGTAAGACTTCTTCAGTCCAAGTACCAATCCCTCCACATTCCTCCAGCACACAAGTTCCAAAATACCAAAATCCACAAGGTCAGATTCATTGAAGCAATGACCCCAATTCTCTGGCACCAAATTACTGGTGCAGTCAGCTCCTAATTGCTGGAACAAACATCCAACCAGACAGTTTATGGGAGGAAAAGGCTTATTTCAGGATTACAACTTCTAGGAGAACACCATCAATGGTAGAAGAAGCTGACTTATTTCCATACATAAATAGCAAAGAGACACCATCAACAGCCAGCACCACCAACAAGCAACAAAAGTCAGAGCTCCAGCTGCTCTCCACACACTACTGGGCTGAGAGCTAATCCCAGTGCCATACCTCATCCCCAGTAGGGCTCCAGCCACTGAAGACTCAAGATTTAAGCCTGAACTATTGAGCTATACAGTTAAATCCACACAAGGGGCCAGTGTAACACTTTCCCCTTTGATTTCTTGTCAATACCTCACTATTGGTAGGAAAAAGGTTTCTGTAATCTCATTTCTTACAATGTGTTAAGTAAAGGCCATACCAAATTCTCTGAGTGTTAGTTCTTTAGTCTTCAGATTGGTGGACTCCTATTGACTTGCACTGTGGCTCAGGAACATACATAGGATTTGAAAGGGAAAAAAATTAAGCCATTTTTATTTTTAGAAAATAAATGGTGAATAATTTATCATTAATTCACACTAAGTTTCAAAAAAGTTAAAGTCAGCTTCTCAGAGCTTGAATCTCCCTATTTATTATTGCAGGAATCATTTAGAACCTCAGCTGTGCAACAGAGCAGAATTAAATCAGCTGGGAACAGACTGAAATGAATCTCTGTTGCAGATAATCTTATGCTATCCATAGGCATGGAGTGTTGAACATCACCCTAAAGAGATTTACAGTGAGGCTCCTTATGGCTTGGGAAGATGTCTTCATCCACACAGATAAGCCCTTTAGGTATACAGTCATAATATCCCACAGACAGAACCACTTTTCATAACTTCTCATTTGATGTCTTATAGTTCATTTTCAAATCACAAGCAGAAATCCTGTGTTGATTTATAATTTAATTTTTTTTTATTTTTATTTATTTATTTGAGAGTGACAGAGAGAGAAAAAGGCAGATAGATAGAGATAAAATGGCCACACCAGGGCCTCTAGGCACTGCAAATGAACTCCAGATGCATGCATCACCTTTGCATCTGGCTTATGTGGGTCCTGGGGAATTGAGCTTCAAACTGAGGTCCTTAGGCTTCACAGGCAGGCACTTAATGGCTAAGACATCTCTCCAGGCCCTTTATTTATAATTTAGACTCATTGTTTTTCTCTGTAAGATTGAAAGACTACGGTTATTGATTTGTAATATTAACTATTAATTTCAAAACTAGAAGAATTAGGCATTTAGTAAAAAATTCATCATTGTTAAAATATTTTTGATACTTTGAAGATGGGGGTAGATCTGTAGCTCCCTGCTACTGGCCATGGTCAAACACCTCAAATTTCATCATCTATGACAAGCATCTGCTGCTGGCCATGATCAACCACCACGTTCTTCAACTTCATCTTCTATGGCAAGAATCTGCTACTGGCCATGGTCAACTACCACATTCTTCAACTTCATTATCTATGCCAAGTTCCCGGGCTGCATGGCCTTCAAGGTATTTGCACTAAAGATAGCAGAAAACATTCATGCTGTGAGTAATGGAGAGAAATGAATTTGTTGTAACATTCCCTGCTTCCACAGAATTATTCCTGGATCCTCTTCCAGGGTGAGGACTTCACACACCATAATGCACTGGTGGTAATTACATGCATTGGAGAAATTTGATGATGAGAACTTCTCCCTGAAGCATGAGAGACCCCATCCATCTTGTCCAAGGAATATGCTGGACCATAAACACATGGATAGCAGTTTTTCATCTCCACTTATATGTGAGGAGGCAAATGTGGTCTTTGGTATGTGAAAGATGGCATGAGTATCATGGACATGATAGAGCATTTTGGATCCAGGGATGACAAGACCAGCAAGAAGATCAAATTGTCACCTGTGGACAATTCTAACACATTTATGTTTGTTTATTGCATCAATCAGACCATTCTTTCTGTAGTTCAGAAGATCACCTTGCCACCCCAGCTATTTGTAATATCCTATAATATTTGATGTGATTTTTGGATTCCAAATTTTCCTTATTATCCTCTAAATCCACTTGGATTACAGAGTTAAATTTACAGTTATGAATGAAAACTTAATAATACCATAGATATTTGATCATTCTATATTCAGTGATAATGATAAATTTGAAATAGAGATCATGACTTTTGACTATACATTATTTAAAATGAAGTATTACTATAGTTTTTTGAAAAAAAATTGAGCTATTATGGCATGAAATATCTTTTAAATGAAACTCTGCCCTGTGATAAAATAGATAGCCCTAAAATTTGTTTAAAAACAAATTCACGATACATTCAACCAAGTTCAACTGAGTGCCATGCTTTGTAGTCCCAGACACTCTGGAGACAGACTGAGAGATTTCTTGAGACTAGGAGTTGGACAACATAGGCTGAGCCACATACAATATCCTATGTAAAAAACTGCTGAACTCTATTAAGAATATTTTATACTACATAGTATGTGAATGAAGCCTACAGGTTGACCCCTTGAAATTATGTACAGATATACTGGCTTACATGGAATTATAATTTAATTTACACTAGTCCTGAAAAATGAAAAGGGAAAAATGATCAAAACAATCATTTGGGAAGAGATTTTAGAGTGTTGAGTTTGAAGAGGCTTTATTGCCTATAGCTAAAAACTTATCCTGACATATTGATATATGCTTCTCATTTTTATTACATATATATTCAAGTCTGTCATAAAATTGAGAAGTCAAAAATCTCCATATACTTCTTAGTGGATAATTTTACTGATTTAGCAATAGTTAACAAAAAGAAGGTAATTAGTATTTGCTGAATAAATTAGTGATATGCTAGAAAAAAACAGAAAGCTAATTATTTCAAATATATTAACAATATTAGACAAATAGTTGTCCTTAGTTATATTTCTCATGGTTGTTTCAAGGCCAAGATAAAAACATGGAAAGATTAAATCCTTAATTTTATCAAAATTATATGCATGTAACTATAAAATACTTAAATATATTTGTATACCTAATGACATCTGTCACTTTTACTTGGGATTCCATCTAAGCAGCCCTAAAATTGTCTGACTGATGCCTAAATAGGATATAGTTATTCACCTTATCCTAATACAAAGTATTTTTCCCAATAATTTATATAGTACATATTTTTAAAAAATATATATCTGTGCAACTTGAGAAGTAATTATACATTTTGACAATTTATTAATATTAGATTTTAAACATTCAAACTCATGACTTAATAAGCTTTCCCATTATCGACTTTCTCTACTGTAGATGAGTTAACCTAAACAATATTATTCACATGACTGATTTATGCATTGCCTTGGTTCATTTCCTGAATGCTATAACAGAATAACAGAGGTGGGGACAGGGGAGATGGCTCAGTACATAAAGCTCTTGCAGCAAAAATGTGAGGGCAAGAACTTGGATCTCCAGAACCTATCTAAATGCCAAATGCTATTTATAATCCCAGTATTTGGGATTCAGAGACCAGAGATGTCCAAAGGCACTCTGGCTACCTAGACTATATAAATTAGAAAGTTCTGGATTCAAGTGAGAGATTTTACCTCAGTAAATAAAGTGGAGAGTCATTGAATAAGACACCCAACATCAACTTCTGGCCTCAACATACATACATACATCCATACACATGTGCCCCCCACATATACCACACACATAAACAAACACGAATACGCCATACATATATACACATACTCATAAAAAAAAAAGGATAACTGTAAAGGAAATAAGCTTGTTTAGCTCATATTTCTGGTGACTATTGCAGCTGGTATGAGCCTCCTGCATTCACACCACAATGAAAAAGCAAAAGAAGTAGCAGATGTGTGGAACAGTCTAAGCATGTGGATCAGCTAAAGCTTCCTCCTTTTCTCCTGGAGGCTAATCCACCTGCCTGAAAATAAACACACTGTTGTAACAGAGGCAATCTTCTTCACTAATTTCAGGGGATATTCTCAAATCACGTGATGCATCTGTGTTTTCTACAAATTGAAGGTTTATGGAGATGCTGTGTCAAGCAAGTCTATGGGTCTCATTTTTCCAACAGTTCTGAGGATACTTAGCATTTTTTTTTTTTTAGCAATGAAATCTTTTAAATTAAGGTATGTACATTTATATGATACAATACTATGGCATATTTAATAGACTATGATATAGGGTTTACATATATATTATTCACACTGGGGAACCAAACTATTCTGTGGCTTACTTCTTTGCAATATTTGCTTAACTGCAGTGGTATGGAACAAAATTCAAAATATCTGCAAGGTATGTTGTACTTTCACTGGGGCTATCATTCCTATTATCTCTCCTGATCCTCCCTCAATCCCTGTCTACTTAATAGGATGGGCAGAACCCTACCTTTCTTGCTCAGTAGCTGAGATGTCAGACTGTGACCATGACAGGCAACTTTGCCTATGTGAAAAGCTGGCAAAGAACATTGGCATAAAGAAAAGCTGCGAGCAGTTATTAAAAATATGGAAGGACACAAAGTATATGGAGCTCCTACAATAAATGTGGATACTATTGAAAGAGTCAAGCTAATCTGCTTCAAATTCTGGCTGACACTTTTTTCTAGGAGTATGTTTCCAGGAAAATTAAAAAAATATTTAACTGAGCTTCAATTTCAATATATATATAGGCACTAATATCTCCTCCCTTTAAAGATTTAAAGATTATTATTAGGGTTAAAAGAGGTATCTCAGTGCTCAGCAAATACTTAAAGGTAGATAGACATGCTGAATAAAATATTGTTCAGCCAGACAAAATCATCTAAATGAACAGAATTATTGTGTTTGAAATTAAGAAGAAAATAATGAGTTGTAGTACAAGCTATTCAAAAGTCCTTGTGAAATGGCTGTAATTGAAGTCATTGGACAGCTCCCTTTCCAAGTCAGACTTTTATTTTCATCTGGAGACAGATTGCACATTTAAACATAGCAATGAAAATACCATTGTCTGCTTATAAATTACATAGCAATCATTTATCCTTTTTTATTTTAGAGAGAGAGAGAAAATTGGTGTGCCAGGGCCTCTGCCACTGAAATTGAACTCCAGAGGTTTGTGCCACCTAGTGGGCATGTGAAACCTTGCACTTGCTTTACCTCTGTGTGTCTGGCTTACACAGGATCTCGACAGTCCAACATGGGTCCTTAGGCTTTGCAGGGCAAGCACCTTAAACATTAAGCAATCTCTCCAGCCCACTTATCCTTTTTATGTAAAGTGGTTTTTATTCTTACAACTGACTATTCTTTTAATCTACCTTCCATCCTTTGGTAGACATAGAAGGTGATTCATCCAGACTTCTACCCTGTAGTAGACATGGAAGATGATTCACACAGTCTTCCATCCTGTAGTAGATATGATGATTCACACAGGATGATTCACACAGTCTTCCATCCTGTAATAGATATGGTGATTCACACAGCCTTACATCTTGTGGTAGACATGGAGGGTGATTCACACAGCCTTCCATCCTGTAGTAGACATGGAGGATGATTTACACAGACTTCCATCCTGTAGTAGACATGGAGGGTGATTTACACAGACTTCCATCCTGTAGTAGACATGGAGGGTGATTTACACAGACTTCCATCCTGTAGTAGACATGGAGGGTGATTTACACAGACTTCCATCCTGTAGTAGACATGGAGGGTGATTTACACAGACTTCCATCCTGTAGTAGACATGGAGGGTGATTTACACAGACTTCCATCCTGTAGTAGACATGGAGGGTGATTCACCCTTCCTTTGATACTGTGGTACACATGGAGGGTAATTTACACAGCCTTCCATCTTGTGGTAGACATGGAGGGTGATTCATACAGACTTCTACCCTGTAGTAGACATGGAGGGTGATTCACCCTTCCTTTCATCCTGTGGTAGACATGGAGGGTGATTCACATAAAATTCCATCCTGTGGTAGACATGGAGGGTGATTCACACAGCCTTCCATCCTGTGGTAGACATGGAAGGTAATTCCCCCAACTTTCCATCCTGTGATAGACATGGAGAGTGATTCACACAGCCTTCCATCTTATTGCTTAGAGTGCTAAGTAGCCCAAAGCCTCAAGCAAGGCTCCTTTACAATTAAGCTTCTGAACCTAGTTGAGCTTTTCTAAAAATTGGACCAGGGAAAGCATGAAGGGGGAACCTTGATTCTAAAGGTAGCAGTCACACTCTACCTTCTAGGACTACTCCTGCTGAACAGTGTCTGTGGAAGCAGCAATGGCAGAGCTCAGGTGCCCCTTCTCTAGATTCTTGTCATCCAAGGTATTGTGCAGATCTCACAGGTGGTATACTGTCTTGACAGACATGTGCTGATGGTCCCTCTCTGACTCCCTTGTGTCCAGATCATGACAGAGACAGAAACACTCTGTAAACCCTTTATCAGTTCACCTGGAGAGGCTGGGAGTTAATCCATTTTTTTTTCTCCAGCCCTCTGCTTTGTAATTGGCTGGTACTCCATTAAAAATTAGAATCATTAAAGGATCATGTTTTCCTTTCTCCTAAAAACTGTAAATGGTTTTTCGAGGTAGGGTTTCACTATAGCCCAGACTGACCTGGAATTCACTTGGTAGCCTCAGGGTGGCTTTGAACTACAGTGATCTTCCTACATCTGCTGGGATCAAAGGCATGAGCTACCATTCCCAGCAATAGAAATGTTATTCTTAACTCTCCTTTTACATATTTACATGACATTTTTTGATTTACAAATTATAATTTTCAGAATACTACTTTCCATTTTGTATGGTTTTCTTTTGGTAATGATTTTAAGATACATCCAATGGATAGTAATTAATCTTAAAGGAATTAAAATAAATTAACCTTTTTGAGCTTAATACCTATGTCAAGAGTTGTAAGAATAAAGATAAAGTGCATGGTATAAAATGTACTCAATAAATTATTATGTACTTGATAAATTATTAAAGAATAAATGTTTCTACTGAGACTCAATATACTGAAGGAAGGAACAATATTGGCATGCTTATCTTCACACTAAGATGAGGGGCACATCCCTTCTTTGACCATACGGCACTATTTACAATGATAGGCCACAGCTACATTTCTTACAAGCTACTTAAACAGAAGGCAATGACTCATGGGAAAATTAGGGATGTTGGTTATTGTGTAAGGGACTACTTGGTTTAGATATGACCATTTTTGCCACAGGCTCATGCAATGAAGATTGTTCCAATCATTGAGAGTAGCTGCATCATAAAGTTTCTGACTCAATCAATGGATTAATCCATTCATGGACTCATAATTTGATGGCATTATTGGGAGAAAGTGTAACCTTCTGGAGGTAGGGCATAGTTAGAGGAAGTAAGTCATTTAAAAGTGTGCTTCTGGGCTGGAGAGATGGCTTAGTGGTTAAGGAGCCTGCCTGCTAAGCCTAAGAATGTCAGTTCCAATCTCCAGGTCCCATGTTTAGCCAGATGCAAAGTGACACAAGGATGCAATGCCACACTTGCCCACAAGGGCACACATGCATCTGGATTTCATTCACAGCTGCTGAGAGGCTGCTGGTGAGCCCATTCTCTATCTGTCTTCCTCTCCCTCTGTCTCTCTGTCTCTCTCTCCAAAAACAAGTGTGCTTCTTTGGGGGCTATAACTTGTCCTCGGTTCCATCCTCAGTCTGTCTCATGTCTACCACTGTGGTTTCTGCTCATCCTGGGACCATGGCACCTTGGTGTCCCAGGGGCATCCAGGCAACAGCAGAGCAGGATCTCAAGAGGACATGAGTGCAATGGGAGAAAACACCTGGGGGACAGCTTCAGAGAACAGCTCTTGTTTATTCAGCAAGGAACTGGGGTTATTTTTGTTTTTGTTTTTCGAGATAAGTTCTCACTGTAGTCCAGAGCAATTGAGAGAGAGAGCAGGAAAAGGGTCCCAAGGGAATTGGTGGGTTCAAAGGTTGTTTGCTGATGCCTACTTGGCATATAGTGACATTCATTCCAGCATGTGGGAAGAGGGTCAGGTGATCTATATTGTGGTGGGAAGAGGTATAGCCTATGAGTAGGGGAATGAGGCTGTTTAAAGGTTGTTGGCTGATACCTTATAAGGAGTTTCCTAGGTAACTGGCCAAGGTCAGAGCTGAGTGAAGCCTAAGTCTTATCAGGATGCCCTGGGTTGGGGGTGGGGAGGGAGCAGCCCTCCTCCTGCCAGTCTTGGAGTCCCAAGAATTGTCCAGGGGGTCCAGGTTCACTGCAACCCCTGAGAGAGGGGAGGGGCCTTCTTCCTGCCAGTCCAGGACCCAAGTTTTGCCCAGGGTCCAGGCTTCTGTAACCTCTCCATAGCCCAGGGTCTGACAGCTTAGGCCTGGGGCCTTGCCTGTCTGATAGCTTCCCTTTGTTTTTGTAATGGGGTGGTGTCATCATATTAAGTGACATCTTTATAGTCTAGCATGGGTTCAGATAGAGCTAGATGGTGCATGAGGACCTGATTAGTAGCAACCTTAGCAATATTAGTTATTTGTTGTCTGAGAAATTTGATGAGGCAGGGCGCTACAAGTAAATAGGGTTCCTATAGCAAGGAGGGCTAAGGAAGGGGAGAAGCCAAGTCAGTAAAGTGTTAGAGAACCAGGTGGTGGGGTCCTTAAGCTTGTAGTGGTCAAGCAGGCCTCCTTGCGGAGTTTTTTGAGAGTTTTAATATTCTGTTCAACAATATTTGATTCATTAATGAAAAAACAACATTCTTCTCCCAAGACCACACATGTTCCCCATGTTCAGCAGTAATGAGGTCCAAGACTCTGGTTTTGGAGTGCCACATCCACAAGAGAGTTGTGTCTTTGTCTCTTGAGATTTCAGACTGTTGGTAGTGGATATCATGGCCTGGCCAAGCTTGTTTTGGAAGTCCCCTGCAAGGTGGTTGATTTTGACCAGGGCAGCTTCTGCAGCATCAGAGGCCCCCAGGGAGAGCTTGATTCTGAGGCCCATCAGTAGGGGAATGAAAATCTCTCTCAGTTGTCGCAGGTGGAGTTGGAGTTCCTAAGTGCATCTTCGTCCTCATAGAGATACATCTGTGGAACAATCAAAACTGGGGAACAATAAGTGAGAGAGGAAACATTTATGCATGGGGTGGTTACCCCTTTGCACCAAAGGACAGCAGGTGTATTTGATTCTAGTGGTCCTGGTTATGGAAATATTGAGGAGGCACTCAGCTCTGGTCAGCTTTAAGCTAGACAGGCAAAGAGACACACCCTGACCAGAATCAAAGAGGGAAATATCAGTAAGGCGGGATTGGAAATAGCTTGTTATAAATGTCGGGTATTCAAGGGTGGCATTAATAGGGACTGCAATTAGCAGGGGATGGGTAGGAGATGCACAAAAGAAGCAGTTAGAAGTATTAGGATGGTTAGTAAAGGGGAGAAGATCAGCCACATATTGGATATATTGTGCCCATGTTATAGTGGCTTGTATTTTTTCTGTGACTTGTTTTTCCTGCAAAAGAATGTGATGGTCAGTTTGCACTGGATGGGAAGCAGGGATATACTATCTAGAAATATGAAAAGTACCAGAGGGAGATGAGAAGTAGATATTAGCATAGAGTTTCTCCACCACCCCATCCTCCAGCATTCATGCCAGGGGTCCAGTTTGGAGAGTGTACATTCTCTAGTTTTCCTGGAAACTTTAAAGACAAAGTTTGGTGCCTAAAGCTGTCAATGACACAGCAATAGTATCGGAATCCCCCATAATAGTTCTGGTTTTTAAGACACTCTATTAGTTTGGCGATAGGTGAAGCATGCCATGCTGTCCACACAAACCACAGATGTAGGATATACACAGAAGGTGACAGTGTCCTGGAAGCCCTTAGTAGGGCAATGAGTGGCAACAAGAGAGGCAGCGAGACATTTGTATTGGAAGGTAAGATTGTTAAAGCCACCATCAAAATGGCCGAGAGGGAGGCCTGTGGTGGGCATATGGCTTTGGCTGCCCACGAGGTCATGGACATCCCCCCAGGGGGCTCCCTTTTTCTTACTCAGATGGTGCCAGCGGGGGCAATGCTTCCTCTATTTCTTCTGTCCCTGATCTGTCAACCTCAGGAGGGCCATCTCTTTGGTCAGTGGGATGGAACCAGACATTTCAAGCCAGTACCCCAATGGGCCTGGGCTAGTCCTGTGGGAAAACATAAGCAAATCCCCTCCCCGAGGTGAGGAAGGGTCAGGTCCCTTCCACATTCCATCTAAAGGATCTCGCCATCGCACCAGGATGGGAGGGGCAGTCTCTGGCATGTGCCAGTGGAGTGTGATGGGGGTATTGGGAGCTTTTGTATATATTGAAAATGTTTAAAGTAACTAGAGCCCTGGCTAATTGAAGGTTGGGCAGATAGGTATTGGACTGTTGTTTTTAAGTTGGGCATTTAAGGTTTTGGTGTGTTCTATTATAACTTGTCCTTGTGGGTTATGTGGGATTCATGTATGATGGGTAATCAAAAGGCTTTTGAATGAGGAACTGACAAAACCTGGGCCATTATCAGTTTTTATTTGATGGGGGAGACCCATAATGGCAAAGATAGAGATCATGGGATGTATGAGCTTTTTTGAGCTAGCTCCTGTTTGTGCCGTGGCCCATATATAATGGGAGTAAGTATCCACAGCCACAAAGACATACTTCTGAGGGCTGAATTGGGGAATGAGTGATGTCATTCTGCCAAAGTGCATTGGCCTTGAGGCCTTGGGTGTTAGTGCCCACCATCTGAAGAGCAGGTGTTGTTATTAGTGAGGCAGGTTTTTAGTGTACGTTGGAGTTGGCTTTTGGGAATCGGAGGGAAGTGTGATCATAATTCCTTAAGGTTCACATGGGTGTTAGCTTGAAATTTTTCTGCTTCCTCAAGGGTGGTCAAGAAGATGTCTGTTGGGACTCCATAGGAGGCTGTCTGGTCTGCTAATGCATTTCCCTCACGAAGGGGCCAAGTAAGGAGCTGTGAGACCTTATGTGTTGTATAAAACAGGGGGACCCTTCTTTTGCAAATGAGTTTGGAGATTTTTATCAATAGAAGTGGAAGAGAGTTTTCATCTAGTTGGATATGTGAGTTAGCAAGCCAGGGGAGTAAGTTAACAGAATAAATGCTATCTGAAAAGAGATTGAAGGGGACTTCTTCCTTTAAAAGTGCCAGAAAGATGGCATACAGTTCCTTATATTGTGGGGATCTGTCAGGAAGTTCCTTAAAAATGATGGTGGGAGGTTGATCCCCTGGGTGGTAAAGAACTACAGCTGCTCCCCTCTTTCCCCTGTCTGTAAAAATGGGGGGTGGGGTCCTCTGGGTATTGGTTTTCTTCAAAACCATTTTAAAAGGGGTATTGGGCTGGAGATGTTGCTTAGTGGTCAAGGCATTTGCCTGCAAAGCAAAGGTCCCAGGTTTGATTCCCCAGGACCCACGTTAGCCAGATGCACAAGGGGGCACAAGTGTCTTGAGTTCATTTGCAGTGGCTGGATGCTGTGGTATACCCATTCTCTCTCTCTCTTTCTCTTTTCTCTCTCTCTCTCTCTCTCTCTCTCTCTTTCTCTCTCTCTCTCTGTCAAATAAATAAATAAAAATATTTTTAAAGGGGGTATTGCAGGAATCCATTTTTTATTAGGGTATTAGTTGTCAATTTGACTTGTGAGGCCTATTAGGCTGGTTGCAAATCAGGAGTGGTTCCTGAATAGCCATTATATATGAGCAAGGGAGAAGGAGGTTATGACAGTGTCAGGCTCTTTGCCCAAGGTTTGGAGAGCCCGGGGTCTCACCCAATTTTGATCATGGTCGTGAGGGCATCAATCTCTGTTAGTATGCATTGGGAACCACCAATGGAAGTGTGGAGCCATTCCAGGACTCCTTGGGGTTAGTATAATGCTCACATGATGGTTGGGGAGGAGTGAAATATCATAAGCTGAATTGGCTTGTCTGGCAAGAACCGGGCAAGTGCCATATCTTGGTTGATGCCTATTTTTCCTCTGAGCTTAGGAGGCGGGGGGGGGGATGGATCTTTGTCACCTTTTAATATGTCAAATAAGGGTTGTAAATCATTGGTGAGGACAGGGAGCCATGGCTGGAGTCAATTGAGGTTCCCCAGAAAGCTCTGAAATGAGGCCAATGTGAGCTTCTGGGGAAAGGAGAGCATGAGTTTAAGAGGCCAGGCAGAGGTGAGGGAGAGTTCTGACCCCAGGAAAATTCTAGATGGGATAAGTTGGACTTTATTTTGGGCAATTTTGAGGTCTGTTTGCCTCCAGGCTTAGGAAGTAGGGGGAGGATGGATCTTTGTCACCTTTTAAAATGTCAAATAAGGGTTGCAAATCACTGGTGGGGACAGGGAACCATGGCTGGAGCCAATTGAGGTTACCCAGAAAGCTATGAAGTGAGGCCAATGTGAGCTTCTGGGGAAAGGAGAGTATGAATGTATGAGTTTAAGAGGCCGGGTTGAGGCAAGAGAGAGTTCTGTCCCCAGGAAACTTATAGGGATAAATTGGACTTTATTTGGGGCAATTTTGAAGGGTGTGTCAGTGAGGGAAGGTATTAATTGATCCCTTAGCTTGGCTGGTGAGGTGGAGGAATCTTTCCATACTAGTATGTCATCCATGTAATGATAGTTCTTAAGGCCTTGATCTAAATGTGGCAACTGCTTCTTTGGCATATATTGGGGCTACTAGCCATACCTTGGGGCAGAACCATCCACTCAAAGCATTTTCCAGGTCTTGCATTATTGATGGAGGGGACCCATAACACCAAGTGTTGTCAGTCTTGGGGCTGCAGGGGGATAGAAAAGAAAAACAATCTTTAATATCAATAGCAAGGAGGGAGCGGGTGGCTGGAATAGCTAACACAAGGGGCAGTCCTCTTTCAGGGGTGCCCTAAAGTAGCATGATTTTATTGATGGCCCTAAGATCTTGTAGTAACCTCCATAATGCTGAGCCCTTTCGAATTACAAACACAGGAGTGTTCCATGAGCTCCATGAGGGGTGGATGTGATTAAGTTGGAGTTGTTCTGTCACTAACTCATTTAAAATTTCAAGTTTCTCCCTTGGCAGAGGTTGTTCAACCCAGGTTGGCTTGGCAGAGAGCCATTCTAGGCAGGGAGTTTCATACTTAACAGTGGCCTTTAGGAATGGGTGTGACACTGGTGAAGGTATCTCTCATAGTCTTCCATCTCAATGCATTCTCCCTCTATATTACTGGCAATAACTACATCTAGGGCCTCAAGGCCATACCTCCCTAAAAGCTTGGTTGCTACATTGGCCACTAGGGGTCAGATGAGACCTGTAGTTCTGTTGAGGTCCTTCCACCACTGACTGGTTCTCGGGACCCTCCTCATTGGAATCATCATCTGATTTTTGTGTAGAAGAGGTCCTGGTGGGGGGATACATTGCCTAACAGATGCTATAATTGGGAGAAAAGAGGGGGGTCCTTCCTGAACCTCACATCTCCTGGCTAAATAAGCTATGTGGGTCCATGTGTCTTGGTCAAATGGATCCCCAGAAACCATCCTGGGAGTGATCTAAAGGACATCTTCCCAGGAGATACCCTCTCTCTAGGAGAGCTAACCCCTAACTTTCAGGAGAGCCCTTAATCCAAAATCTGTGATTCCATTTTGTGGGAGGCAGTATTGCCCATGATAGAAAAAGAATGGAGATGCCAAGACCAGAGGGCAATGTTCCCATGGGCTTAATAGCACCAGGGGGGATTCCCCAAAAGTCTGGATGCAAGCCTGCCCACAAGTTTAAGAGTCCAGCAACCGCCCTAAGGGCTTTTAAATGGTTGATGCCTTACTGGTTTTTGTTTTCAAGAGAAATAGATAGGGGGTTGTTGCCAACACACAAGTGGGCTGTCAGGGTTTGGGCAGAGGGCTAGGAGCTTTCAATCAATACCAAAGAATAGCCTCAGCCAAGAGATGTAAGTTGCTCATTCACCCTACTCAATTCCTTGCAATGGTGTAAACCAAAAGTAAAGGAGGAAATGGAAAGATCCTGTCAGCCCTCAAAATGTGGAGGCGTGGGCCACAGGGGGCCGATGTCACCCTAGACAATGATTGTCCTCTCTGGGGGAGCACCTCTTTCCCCCAGTGTATCTTGGAGGGTCCCTGTTTGGGCACCAGCTATAGTTCCTGGTCATCCTGGGGCTGTGGCACATTGGTGTCCCAGGGCATGGTGGAGCAGGGTCTTGAGTAGCTGTGAGTACAATGGGAAGAAACATCTGGGAGACAGCTTCAGAGGACAGATCTCATTTATTCAATGAGGAACTGGGTTTTTATAATCAGTTGAGAGAGAGAGCAGGAAGAGGGTCCGAAGGGGATTAGTGGGCTCAAAGTTTATTTGCTGATGCCTAGCTGGCATATGGGGACATTCATTCCAGCACATAGGGAGAAGGTCAGGTGATATATATAGTGGCAGGAAGAGGTATAGGGTATGAGTAGGGGGATGAGGCTGTGTAAAGGTTGTTGGTTGATACGGCATAGTTTCCTAGGTCTCTGGCCAAAGGTCAGGGCTGAGCAAAGCCTAAGTCTTATCAGGACGACCAGGTGCACTGGGCTGGGGGAGAGGTAGCAGCCCTTCTCCTGCCAGTCTTGGGGTCCTGAGATTTGTCCAGGGGTCCAGGCTCACTGTGACCCCTGGGAGGGGGGAAGGGCCAAGTTTTGCCTGGGGTCCAGGCTGCTGGAACCTCTCTGTGGCCCGGGGCCCTAGTTGAGTCTGATAGCTTAGGTCAGGGGCCCTGCCTGTGTCTGACACACCACCATCATGAAGAACTAGTTTGCTCCACTGTATGTTCTTCTCATGGTGCTTTGTCTCACCACTCACAGGCCCACAAGCAAGAGAGCCAAGTGACCATGGACTGAAACCTCTGAGACCATCACAAAAATGCAATCTTCATCTTGCAAATTGTTTTTCTCAGGTATTCAAGGCAGTGCCACAGCACACTAGAACAGCTCTCAATTACAAATCTTTTTTCTTTCAGAGAGAGAGAGAGAGAGAGAGAGAGCTGAAACAGGGCAAGTGGCTGCAATGAATCTCTCAGCTTCCTTGAAGGCATATAATGCTAGGGTGGGAAGAAAATACTTGAGCCACTTCCAGGCTTGGTTTTCAAGAGATAAGGCATGTCTCTCTATGTCCTCTTTTCTTCTGCCTAGCTACTAACAATGATAGGGGCTTGTGTAGGTGAAGGTGAAAAAATTACTTGGAGGAAAGTCAACCATTTATATAAACTCTCATCCATGACTATTATGGCATTTTCTGATATACCTCGCCTAATGCACAAAGTCTAAATTTTCTTACAAAGAGTTGTTGGAAAGCAATAGCATTTCCTCTTTGCATCCATTTGTAACAGGTTAAGAGAATGAATATACTCTGATTAAGAAATGCTTTTTTATGTCTTTTTTTTAAAGTTTCCATATTAGTTAGGTAAAATTTTCTCCATAGTATATTCTATTATAGAATATCTAAAATATATCAACATGTAGTCAACATAAGATATTGTTAATGACATTTTGCATCCCTATACTGTTTTTAAAATCAAAACTATATTTTATATTTATAGATGTTTCAATTGGCCATATATCAAATGCTCAATTATGTGACTAGTCTAATGGTTACTACACTGGGTGATAGTGGATTGCTTCTACTGTAGAAATGCTGGGCTGAAGAGAAAATAGAAGGAAGCAGGAGACAGACTATGAGCAATAGCTGGAAAATCAAGGAGCAATTCTGAGATGGGGGAAACAAATCGCTATGGTGGTCTTTCTCTCTCTGTGTGTGTATATGTGTGTGTGTGTTTACATGTTTGTCTCTCAGAGTTTATAAGTTCTTGGCATCTTACTCAAAGAATTGGATAAAAGACACATGTATTTACGCAGAAAGACACTTTATTGAAGTAAGAGCAAAGCTATAGAAAATAACTGCCAAAGGGGCAGTGAGCCACTCCAGTGAAGGGCACTCAAGGGCACCAGAAAGTGGTCTGGAGCTTCTCTTCATAGGACTTTTATGGGAGCCTGGATCAGTCATTATGGGTACAGTTTGGGTGGTCCTAGGGCTTAATTGACAGGTTTGGATTATATAACATTTTCTCTACTACACATGTTCCTTCCCATGATGCATCTGATTAAAATCATATATACATAGGCATAAGATGGTAAATGGTTTCATCTCCCTAAAAGTTCATTCAGATCTGGAATTTATCAAAGAACATATTTGGATCCTGAAGAATGGTTGCTAAGTGGGGAAGTTAATTGTGTGGAGTGGGCAGTATGTGCAGCTTAGTATAGGTGAGGGTCACAGGTTCCCAACAGGTTGTTAGGTGCATTGTTTATGAGAAGGGTATATTTACTGCTCAAGCCAAGGAGTGTCCCAGGAGGCTAAACTATTACATATCAATTCCTGTCTCAAAATGATATCTAAAGGGGTTTTGGGACCATGTCTGATACATATAAAATCCCCATAAATGTCTGCTCATGTTACATGAAACTTCCTTTTATATTGACACTGGCCTCCATCTCAGCACCTTTTTCATGTAGTCTTTCAAGGAACTGTAGAGCCTTATCTACTTTATACATATTTTCCTTGTTCCTACATTCCATTCAGTCCATTGTTTGAAGTCCTTCATCCAGATAGGCTCATCTATCCTAATTCTGACAAATAATTGTCTGCAAACTCCAGCAAATAAATAAATAAATTTGGTTAGATGTAATTTTTGATTACTAAACCTAGGCTCTTTTCCAGTCATCATTAGACATTTCTTGCCCAAATGTTACCTTTTTCTAGTAACCAAATATATTAATATATTTTGTCCCACTTTGAGGATAAAATATCTTTAACATGCCTAACTTCAAAGCTGCTACAATATGATTCCTGTATTGATAACATTTTGATATGTGAGTATAAGTTATGTTCATATAAAAGAAACATTAACCAGCT
The DNA here is from genome assembly GCA_036365145.1 of Orientallactaga sibirica. Classification (NCBI taxonomy): domain Eukaryota; kingdom Metazoa; phylum Chordata; class Mammalia; order Rodentia; family Dipodidae; genus Orientallactaga; species Orientallactaga sibirica. The sequence continues at coordinate 4,366,744 of JAEOAD010000020.1, forward strand.
ACTGATGTGATGGTCCTTATTGCCACCACTATAGCTGCGTTCAGAGTCTGGTGGTTATTCTACTTTGCCAAATTGATAGGATTTAGAATCATCATGGAAACAGATCTCTAGGTATGTCCATAAGGGATTTTCTAGATTAGGTTGGTTTTGGTGGGAAGATCCACGCTAACTGTGGGCAGCACTGTTCCATGGGCTGGGGTCCTAAACACTAACTATCAAAAGGCAAATTCATCATACTCAGCTTCCTGACTGTGGATGAAGTGTGATGCAGTCATGTCACACTCTCATCACCACAACAGACTGTACTGTATATTCTGGTTTGTAAACTGTAAGCTTAACTTGCTTCTTATCAGGTATCTATCACAGCAAAGAGAGAAGTAACAGATGCATAGAGGTTATATTCCCAAACACAGAATGTGTCCTTCAGCCTTTCATTACTATTTCAAAACACCTAATGCAGTCAACTTACAAATAGGGAAGGCTTATTTTGGCCAAAAGTTTGGGCAGTTATAAGTCCACAGTTGGCTGGTTCTGTTGCTTTTGGGCCTGTAGAGAAGAAGGCGTGTGTGGGGAGGGAATTCATTCATTTCAAGGCTGAAAATGAGAGAAAATCCTGCCATATAATTAAATTAACAATGTAACTTATGGTTGTGGTGGTTAAATTTAGGTGTTTAGTTGTTTATGTTTAGGAATATCTACAGAACTAGTAAAACATTACTGTTGCTCATACTGCAAAGATATTTCCAGAGGATATTGGTATGTGAGTTAGTGGACGGAGGAGGAAATATCTGCCCTTAACATGGCAGTCTCCTGAAACCCAAGAGAAAAGAGAAAAGAAGAGGATAATCCCTTCTGCTCTGGAGTACGGACTCTTCTATTGGCCTTGAATGTCAGAACTGTAGGATTCTTTTCCGGGGACTCTAGAGTTTCCTATAAAATCTTTGGCCCTAAGCTTCATGCTCTAGTTGGTAATAATTTGCACATTTTCTAGAGGAACTAAGTATTGTCTGATTTCTCCTGGATTCCTCTCTAAGAGCCTGAATTCCTTTTCTCATAGCTACCATAACAAACTGCCAGACAGAAGCAACTTAGGGGAGGAAGGACTCACTCTGGCTCATAGTTGGACCATGGGGAGGGTGCAGCAATGGTGGGAGTGTAAGGTGGCTTTGTTTACATCTCCACCAATCAGCCAACAGAAAGCTTGGCTGAAGTGCAGTTGACTTCAAAACTGCTCCTATGTCCCTATGTCCCTGCTAGGACCGACATTGAAAAGGCTTCACAACTTTCCAAAACAGAGCCACCAGCTGGTGAACCTGTGAGGGGACATTTCACAACCAAACCATAGCAACCCCTATTTTTTTTTCTAATTTTCATCTGTACACTCTATGTGTAATAAACATAACCACAACTACCATAGCTTTCTTGAATTGTATAAGCACTAGTGAATTACTGAAACTGATGTGAGGGTTAAACACATTCATGCAGAATGTTTGCAGTTCTGTTGCATAGATGTAGGCCACCTGAAAATAAACACATATGCTATTAACTAGTAATGATTATGTGCATTTAAGCCAGACCCTCAGATAAATACTTTAAAGAGAACCACTTTTCCCTCATCATCCCTTTAAGAAATGAATAAAATCAAAGATTAACTTGTGAAGCCTCATACCACAAATAGTGGAATTAGCAAGCCAATTTAGTGTAGTCTGACTCCAAGGCCCACACATTTAGCCAGGGTGCCTCCTGCTCACTTGGACCAAATGACACACCAACTTAACCTAATAAAACACATATTCATCCAGATATTCTAAGAATATTTCCCATTACAGAACAGCAACTTCAACTTTTAAGTTTAGGGGTTTAGAAAGCAGTGTGTTAACCATCCAAGTTTGTATAATAGGAGGTGAAAGAAAGTGCCTTTGTGATAAGATACAAATGAGAGCTGAACACTTCTTTTCCCCTCCTCTATGCCTGTAAATCTCTTAAAAATCCTCATACAGAACTATACAGTATGCTTCCTTGTGTCTACTTTCATAACTGGCTTTCCTCTTCTGGTTTGTATCTTCCAGCTTTATGTTATCACTAGCTTTCATAGGATAGGATGAATTTTCTGGAAATTAATTTGAATAGATATGCATCATTTTTAAAGAGCTGGAACTGTTCATGAATGCCACATTGGCACAAAAATCATGAAGTTTAGAGAGACCATCCTCCCTTTGGTTGTAGACACCATGAGTAAAGTTTAAGGAACTCCATTTTTTTTTCTACAACATAATTCAATAACTTTAATAAACTCATCTACTGGCCAAGCTTTCTGTATTCACATTCCCTTGCCCAATTTCTTTAGAGCAGGACTTTACATATCAGTCTTACTGTAATGTAATTTTACTATGAAATGATGATACATGGACTGGGGAGGTACTCATGCATTTTTAACAATATTTATACAAGTAAACTGTGTTTCATTGGATGGTATGTCCTGGCAAGGCAACCTTTGGCACAAACTAAATAAAGAAAAATTGATCATTGTAGTCTCTCTCCAAGTTCTCTCTTATTGGACAACAGGAAATCCAAGTTTCCGACATTGCATCTCTTATTTGTGCTTCATATCAAGGAATTAGTAAAACTGACAGCAGAGAAAGATTTTTGAACGTTCATTATTTCAGCTATTAATTTTTAAAAGCAGCAAATGTAGCAAGTCAATAGCATCCATTAAACTTGATTGATTGTACACTTTCCCTCATCCTCCTGGAAGCCATGAGCAGCTTCTGTGTCCAGTGCCTTTTGTTCCCAAGCCATCTCTTCACATCCATTTTTGTATGATAAATTATTCAGATGAGAGAATATGATCTTGACTTCATCTTACTGCTGATCCTGATCTGAATCTGTCAGAACTGACCACATCAAGGAAATGGGAAATTTAGCATGAAGAAAAACCATATGCTAAAGCAATTACACTTGGAAAATCAGAGAAATGTAATTTATGTTAAAAATGCGCAAGATTCTTGATCAGTCACATGACCTCTGCAGTGTGGGCAGCTTCACATTACACTGTGACAGAGGCCTGGAACAGCCAGAACAAACTCAGGCCATTTACACTCCTAATGTCTCATGTAGACCTACAGGTTCCTTAAACACACACATCACCTGTTATCTTGAAGCTATTTTACAATCAATGTACTTATACTTCAGTTTCAAAACTGAATTCCCTGTTGATCAGCAAAAACCTCGAGTCAGACTCTGATCCTTTAAACTATGTAATTGTGAACAATTCATATATATATATATGTATATATATAAAATTTGAAACAGTGAAAAAGAGGGAAGAAGAGAGAAAGAAGAGAGAGACAGAGAGAATGCGCACACCAGGGCCTCTATCCTCTGCAAATGAATTCCAGACACATGTGCTACCTTGTACATCTGGCTTACATGAGTCCTGAGGAATCAAATCTGGGTCCTTTGGCTTTGCAGGCAAGTGCCTTAACTGCTAAGCTATCTCTCTGGCCCTGTAAACAATTCTTAATCCTCTGGCTTTAGTTATCTTCCCTGTGATACATAGGTTGTAAAGTTTTTTTCCCAGTACATGTTTTTAAGATTTAAATAACAAATAATGAGAGGATATAAATGAATTGTATTTAAATATTATTAATTCTGTTAAGTTAAATACTATTAATTTTTCATCTAAAATCCTTAGGTGTCTATAAATATTCCTTAAATTGAAAATTCAGAAGTAATTGTTTGTATGAGATAGGATCTCTCTCACTCTGTTCCAAGAGTAGCCTGGAATTGACTATGTAGCCCAAGCTGGCCTCAAACTTACAATGATCCTTCTGCCTCAACCTTCCTAATGCTGATATTAAAGGCATGAACCACTACATATCTTGTTAAATAGTTACTTTGAAGTAGAAAGTGAGGGTATAAAATCAACTTGTCAATCAAATCTAGGGTCTAAATGGCTTCCCCAACATGCCACATATCCCTTAATGTGCACTATGTTCTGAAAACTTAAATTAGCTATGTTTACAGGCTGCAGATATAAAAAATTAATGATTATGCCTATTTTGCTTTGAGTATAAAATGTGTTTTGTGGGCCTGGGCCCCAACTGGTAGTGGTATGGAAAGTGGTAGGAACTTTAAGAGGTGGGCCTAGCTGGAGGAAGGTTGCCACATGGGGGAGGGTCCTACAAGGTTATATCATGTCACCATTCATTCCTTCCTCCTCCCTCTAACCCTTTCCCTTTCCCTCTCTCTCTCTCTCTCTCCTGTTTACCATGAGGTAAACAACTTGCTCTATCATAATCTTCTGTCATCATTTTCTCCACCTTGACCCAGAAACAATGTACTAAAATCTTTGAATTGGTAAGCCAAAATAAATTTTCCTTCTTTAAATTGTTTCTTTAAAGTATTTGTCATAGCAGTGTAACATCTAACATCAAAACTGAAATGAAAGACAGTGTGGTATAGCTATATTGGCATTAGAACTAATAACTAAAGTCCTGCCTTGTCATGGAAGAAGAAAATCATGTTCTGACAGTTCTAGTCTGTTATGTGAGGCAGTGGATGGATGGATGGATGGATGGATGGATGGATGGATGGATGGATGGTTGGATGGAAACTCTTATGTCCCTACTGGTACCTGCCTACCACTTACGGTACATTAATCCAGTAAGAAAAATAATTTTTTGACCTAGGCAGGGACAACAAAACCCTCAGTATATCTTTAATATTCTCATCTAATTAAAAATTTTGTTTTAAATGCCAGGAATTTTAATTGCAACTACTTTCACAGAGATGAGCAATTAGAGAAAAATTCAGAGCATGTTAAAAGATTTAGCAGCCCCAGACAGGAAAACCATTTGAGCATTCAGAACATATGGTATATAGTGAATCATACTTATTACAGGAAATTGGAGAAAGCATATTAGAGCTCACAGAGATTCTAAATGAAACCCAACAAAATTCTCATTGACAATAGAAGATCATAATTTAGTATTATAATCATAGAAATTTAAAACAATAATTGCTGAACTAAGAAAATTAAGATGGCATTTTGGATATCAGTAAAACCAAATTAGTACTTTAGAAGAAAGGCTCATATGAAGAAACAGAAGTGATGGGATATAATGAGAGAAATATGACTGATGCAGGGTGCCTATATGGTTCAATATGTATGTAATTTGAGTTTTAGGAGGAGGCAATAAAGCTTACAGAACAAAAGCAATAATGAAAGAAATAATATAATAATAATATAATAATACTCTGAGATGACAAAACCCCATGATTCCTACTACTATTGAATTGCCACAAGCTCAGTGATTTACAACACAGGTGCATTACATTATGGTTTGGTGTGTTCCAAGTCCAGCTCAGGTTACTGTTGGGGTCCCCCAAGGCCAGCTCAGGAGGGCTAGGGTCTCTGATTTTACACAGACGGGAGTTGGGTGGTGAATCCACAAACTCATTTATTCAGGAAGTGCACATGGGTTTTGCTGTGGGGTGGTCCCCTTTTTGACAGCTTGTCTCTGGACAGGACATCAGGTTAGCATGGGGCTGTAACTGTTGTCACATTGAGCCTGCAAGAAACGCCATTTTTACAGAAGCCACTTCCTGTTGTCTTCTGCCATGCGGTCTGGCTAGGACCAGGCCTGTATTGTGCCATACAGGTTACACTGGGCCGAGACACTGTGCTGACAGGACTTATTTCTTGGATTGTGGAATGTTTCCTTGCCCTTCCCCACCTCTAGAGGCCACTGGAATTCCCTGTAAGCCAGCTTTGTGTCTACAAACTTTACTTTACTTTTATATATTTAAGAACTCCTGTGATTGGATTGAATCTACCTGGGTGAACCATCCTTCCGCCATCACAAGATCAATAAGTAATTCATATCTGTAAAGCCCCTTGCCAGTAGAGGCAATGAATTCAGTGTTTAGAAAAATTAGGAGTAGTGGTGTGATAGAAAAGAAGCTAAAATTTGAACTGATTCCGTGAGTTGCTGTAAGAGTTAATTGCTGAGGAGCTAAAACTTATCTTGGTCAGCAGATGGAAAAATCCAGAAGAAGGAACTGTCCAGAAAGAGCCCAAAGGGATGATAAGAAGGAGAGACAGTTTAAGCTAAAACAAAGTAAAATGGAGCTCATTGTTAGCACCCTAACAATGAATTCCATTTTACTTTGACTACAGAAATGTTGATATGCAAATTACCACATCTTGTTTGTTCACTTTACCGCTCCCCCCCCCTTGGCTTTGAAAACTATAAAATCGAAATTAAAACTGCTGGAGACCAAAGCTTCTTTGGAGGGCTACCTAAGGCTTTTTGGCCTCCTGGTAATAAACTCCTCTACTTTCACTCATTCTAGCATTGGAGTGATCTTTCCAGAGAATTTTTACATCTCTGGAGGCCCCCTGCAAGATTCTCCTTCACCGTGACCCCAGTTGTTCAGGAAGTACTGCTGCTCCTGAGCCTCCCATCCTGCTGAAGATCTCTGGAACTGGGAAGCGTGTGCTCCTGACACAATTGCAGAGTCCCCTTCCAGGTGGCTCAAGGAGACTGTGAAGCCCTGGACCACAGTTCCTGAGTGGAAGGAGACAAGGCTGAGTGAGACGTCCCGACCAGGTAAGAATTCCCCTGGGAAATTGGGATTGTGACTAATCAGGTCTGGAGGAGCTGGAGTGGACTGAACCCTGAAAAATGAGGAATCCCGGAGCCTCGATACTCCTGTGAGTTGATGGTCTTCTTTATGTCAGGTTGACCAATGGTATTTGGTCTCAGTAACTAGCTAGATAAGACCGATGTGGCTCAGTCTCTGTAACAAGCTTGATCAGAGTTATTAATAGGATTTGATAAGAAAAATTGTTTAAACTCTGAATAAATGAGTAAATGAATGAATGAGTAAGAGGGAGATGACCATCTGGTGTCTAAGTGAACAGTGCACTTGATATGAATGTGTGTACAAATATGCACGTGTCTCACAGCCCCAAGGCTGCAGACTGGCTTTGTCTTTGTCTCTGTTCTGCAGCACTAACACAGTGGGGAATTCATTGTGCGGGAAGTCCTCCACCAAGCCCACTGTCCTAGACTGCATGGTAAAAAACAAACCATACTTCAGAAGGGAATATTCAGGAAATTATAGTACCCAAATGACAATAGAAAAATTAAGGGCCTCTGTAAATGAGGAAGACCAGTGTTTAATGTTGAATGGTCCCAAAAGGAAACACTGAAAGTAACCAAGATTATAGATAGGGAAAAAAAATGCAAGATTCTCTTCTCCTGAAAGTTATAAAATGGCAAGATCAGGGAGCATCCATGTAGTCCAGAAAGAAATCCAAGAATCTACCTGGGAAAAAAAAAAAAAATGCTTAACCAGATTCAGAACAGAAGCTTCAAGGCCAAAGATTAACCCCCCCCACACACACACACACAGCTGCCTCCTAACACACTCTCCAGTAATGACGTACTAGCTGGAAGAACTTAAAATTGGCAAAACTCAAGGCCACAGAAAAGGGGGTGGGTAAAGGGAGATAATGGTATCTGGGCTACTGGGAAATTACAGCGCTCTGAGGTCTGACACTGAGGAAGAAATTAAATGATAGAAAAGACAAACCATCATAAAAGTCTCACTGCAAGGTTTTACAAATGCTTCTAGGTTAAACTAATGTGATGAAAGTCACTCAAGCCCTAAACCCAACCATATACCTACCAGAGGAGGAGGGAAAACCCCTCCACACTTGCAGAGAAGGGTTTACTGTCCCTGTGTTACCCTGGGGCAAAAGGTCAATCAGGAAAAGCTAAGTTCTGGAACCAGTCCCAGGCAAATGCCAGAAACCTGGGGAAACTCCTCTGTCTTGCTCTCACATGCTGCAGCTGGGGCAGCTCTCCAAGGCAAGGACAGAATGGGGACCACACATGAGCAGGCACCTGCAATTGCAATGTCTCACTTTGTACTTCCCAAGCAGGGCTTGACCTACATGACGGCCAGATGACTCTGGAATAGGAGGAGGAACCTGACACACAAGTCTCATTGGATAGGGAGACAAGGTACAAACATCTCTGGGCTTATGCCACCCCCAGGGAAATCCCTGATGGGTCTGCCTTCTTGGCTTCCTTGCCCTGCAGAGCCAGGGGATGCTACAGGCACAGGGAATCTCAGGGTGCTGGTCCCTGATGATGATGGGTGAGTCCCAAATTGCTGCAGACAGATGTCTTATAAGATACTTGGAGCTGTTTTAAGTTTACTTTATCTATCTGTGCTTCTATGGAACTGCTAACAGACAACAGTCCCAATGTTTTTGTTTAGATTGAGTAGTACTCAATACAAAATTTGTCAGAAAATTTCTAAAAACTTCTAATAGTGTTCTAATCTGCTTTCATACTTTTAAAATATGTGTCTCAGAAAGCTGATAAAAAGAGGTTCCAAACATCAACAAATGATAAAAGCTTTAAGTATATTCTGAGTAAATAATGTAAGTCATGTCTGGTCTACTCTTAATAAAATATTATTTCAAAGAGCCTTTTGAGGGCAAAAGAAAAAAGACACTTAAATGGTCATATTAAAAGGTCTTATGATAAGGGCAATAAAAGTTTTTCTGGTAATTATAATGAGATAAACTAGATAAAAGGATAAACTGAAGAAGAAACTTTAAATGTTGGATATCAAATGTTTGATAAAGATTGTCACAGATGGTTACACAGATTGTAAGGTAAAAGTATGTAGATGATGGTATGAGTAAACTTAAACAGAAAGCTTAAAGTCAAAGTGGGTTAAGTCTTCAAGTGCTTGGTCAGATTATAGACTACTTAAGATAAATATGACTATTAGCCTATAGTTTATATCAGACTAACAAGTTGGTCCTAGCTGATTCCAGGATGTTATGATATTTAGGTTGTTAATTTAAAACTTTAACTTGCTGATATTAATCTTATCATAATAACAGTTAAAAGGTTGTAAAAGACAGCCTTTTAAAGATCTCAACAAAGTTTGCTATGTTGCTATTGTCAACCTTTTGGTATTTAATATGGTTATTATATCTTAAAAAAAAAAAAAACACTGAAACCTTAAGGTGGTTCCTGTCTTGTTCATGCTGTTTTACTGGGTGATTATCATTGAGATTATTGTCTAAGTCTTATAAAAGGTGATTTAGTCATTGTGGCTTTGTTCTTAGGGAAACTAAGGAAACTCCTCCTGTCCTAGGAAAGACTGCAATATATAATATAATATAATATAATTAATATAATATAATATAATATAATATAATATAATATAATATAATATAATATATAGTTTGTGTAAGCTTCATATATTCTACCAGTCATAAACTTTGCCTTATTTAAACTTAAAAATGGTTCAATGGGGGCAGGAGAGATGGCTTAGTGGTTAAGGCACCTGCCTCCTAAGCCTAAGAATGCTGGTTCCAATCTCCAGCGGTTCCAATCTCCAGGTCCCACGTTTAGCCAGATGCAAAGTGACACAAGGAAGCAATGCCACACTTGACCACAAGGGGGTGCACACATCTGCATTTTGTTCACAGCAGCTGAGAGACTGCTGGCATGCCCATTCTCTATCTGTCTCATCTGTCTCTCTCTCTCTGTCTCTCTCAAAAAAAAAAAAAAAAAAAGATTCAATGACCAAAGGTACTTGATGAAAATATCATTTATGTCTATCATAATAGCTCTAATGAATGTTAAAATCAGACTAATTTAGTACAACAATGATGAGGTTTAGCTTTATTCTTAAGCAATGTACAACCAGTCTCTGTCAAGGTTTTACTTAAATAATTGACTGATTTCTTCTATTTTAAATTCATTGCTTATAGATATATTGTCACTTAAGGCATGATCCTTGCCTTAGAAAACTGTTCTTAAATGCTGCTGTTCTGCTTCCAGTTTGTGGGGTAATTGGTAACTATATAGGTATACAGAGTATCCAAAGTTGTTTTCAAACACAGATGCCAAGTTTTTATACTGTGTTCTCGTTTCTTTTCTTTTTAAAAATAATTTATTATTTTGTTTATATTATTCCAATTTTACAATCATATTGGTGATTCCATTATCCTCCTTCCTGTCCTCTCCCCTCCAAAGGGACCCTCATCAATGGGGGATGTGGGTCTTTCACTGAGGGGGTAGTCAAAAATTATGGGGGATAGGCCAAGTCTCTGTGCATAATGACCCAACTTGTGGCTCTACCACTCTTTCTGCCCCCTATTCCATGAATTTCCCTGAGCCACGTTGGGATCATTTTAGTTCTACTTCAGTGGTGAGGTTTTGGGAGCCTCTGTATCTCTGGATATCTGGCTTAGTAGGAGTTGGATGTTCTCTGTGTTTGTCTCCTTCAGCCTTTTTCTGGTGTCATGTTCACCAAGAAAGCTATACTCTTGCCCTTTCCCCACATTACTCTATGGTTTCAGCTGGGGCCCTGGTGAGGTGTGATAGGCTGATCCTTCCTCCAGGTTCATCATCCATCTAAAAAAGATATGCAAATTCTCCAACAGAGAGAGAAGTTAGTACTAGATAGATGGAATGGCCATAGTTATTTTATAGCAAATTCTATATGCGTAGGCCTTTTTCTAGCCCATATTTGGTGGGAACTTGATCTTGGAGACTGGGCTCATTTTTTTGTAAGACAGTAGAGTCTTACCCTTAACCTTTGGTGGGTCATCACAAACTCTGACAGAAATCTGTCTTTTTTGGGAAACCTTGTAGGTGTCTCGTATCAACAGCTCATCATGAATGTTAACCCCTTGCTGGTACTTGGAATTATAAGTCAGTGCCAAGGAAGGTGGAGGAAGAAAAAGATAGGTAATATAAAAGAGAAAGTAAGTATGGGGGGGGGATAGGGAGAGAGAGAAACAGGAAAAGATTAAGGTTGGTTTTCTTCTCCAGTTGGTGTTGGGCCTCTGAAGGACCAGTTCCTTTGTTCTGTGTGTTTTATAGTACCATTTCCTTTTGGGTCCTGTGGTAGTTTGTGTTCCCCAATATATTCAGTGTTTTACTATTTTATAGTTTGCATCTGCAATCACTGAAGGATCAATGGTTTGAGCATTGTAAAGATTTGTTCAGCAGGAGTTCCTGAAGTGTGCTTTATAGTTTTACCATTTCTTTTTGGGTCCCTGTATTTATGGAACTTCCCTGGATCTGTAAGCTTCAATAAATAATATCCCTTCCTCCATAACTGTGCCTGGTCTGAAGTTCCTCCTGAAGCTGTCTGCTACAGGTCCCTATTTCTTCACACCCCTTACCCTCCCCCCCACCCTCTTACCCTCCCACCCCCCTCCCATCCCACCTCCCTATTGTCTTGTCTTCAGGGTACTTATTGGGTTTGGTAGCATCTCAGGCAGATTCAGGTTAGGAGCCACAAATGATTGAGACCATGCGATGATTATCTTTTTGTGATTGGGTGAGCTCACTGAGGACAATCTGTTCCATGTTTGACCTTTTTTTTTTTTTTTCGAATTTCATTATTTCATCTTTCCTTGCTGCTACATAGAGTTCCATAGTATAGATATACCACATCATTGTTATTCATACATCAAATGCTGGACATCTGGGTTGGTTCCAGTTCTAAGCTATTATGAATTGAGCAGCTATAAATATGGTTGAGCATATCTCTCTGATCTGAGGCTTGGAGCCTTTAGGGTAAATGCCCAGTAGGGGAATAACTGGGTCTGTTGGTAGGTCTATAGTCATCCTATTCAGGAGTCTTCATATAGCTTTCAAAGTGGTTGAACCATTTTACATTCCGACCAACAGTGAAAGCTTGTTCCTATTTCTCCACAGCCTAGCCAGCATTTGTTTTCATTTTTTTTTTAATGTTAGCCATCCTTACTGGGGTAAGGTGGAATCTCATAGTTGTTTTAATTTGCATTTCCCTGATGATTAGGGATGTTGAACATTTTCTTTTTTTAAATTTTTAAATTTTTTATTTTTTATGCTATGCCTATATTTTTTATTAGTTACCTATATAATGTGCATAGACTCATGATGGTACCATCATTTGCCTTCTCCTTGCCCTCCCCCCTCAGGGATTGTGAGTCTTGCATTGTGGGAATAGCCATCAGTTATGCAGGTGAGGCAATGTTTCTGTGCATAATGACACAACTTATGGCTCTAACAATCTTTCCTCCCCCTCTTCCACTAATTTCCCTAAGCCATGTTGGGTTCATTTTAGGTCTATTTCAGTGACGAGGTCATGGAAGTTTCTGTGTCTCTGGATCTCTCGTTTGGTAGGGGTTGAGTGGTCTCTGTGTCTATCTCCTTCACCCCTCTGTTGATACCAGGTTCACTGAGAAAGCAACACTCTTGCCCATTTCCCCACTTATTCTATGGGTTCTGCTGGTGCCCTGGTGAGGTGAGATGGGCTGATTCTCTCCAAAGGTTCTATGTCCATCTGAAAAACAGAAGCAAATTCTCCAATGGAGAGTGAGGTCAGTGCAAGGTACATGGATAGCCATTATTTGTTATAAAGTGAGTTTAATGGGTGTAGGTCCTCTTGTATCCCACTATTGGTGGGAGCTTGATATTGGAGGGTGAATTTGTTTGTGGATATGGCTCTGACTTGTTTTCCAGTTCCAGGTATGGGTTCAGTTCCACTGAGTGAATCCTTTAGCCAAATCAAGAGCAGTTGGTAATCCACCATGGCTGTGTGCCACTATTGCATTTGTGTGAGCATCATGTCAGGTTGATTGCTGCTGGTAAATTTACATTTTGAGTTGCTTAAACAGATGTTGGTCATTTTCCCTCTGTTGCTCATGTAGTACCTTCTGGCACTAGAAAAGTTAACTGTCTGGGGACTGTCTCTTCCAGATTCCAGCCAGGTCACTCCATGTTCCATACCAATAGCATATGGTGTCTTTGTCAATAGGGTCTTACCATTAAACTTTGGTGGGTCATCAAGTACTCTGACAGAAATCTGTCTTCTTTTGGGAAACCTTGTAGGTCTCACTGATCAACAGCTCATTGTGGATGTTGACCACATGCTGGTACTTGGAGTTACAGGTCAGTGCCATGGGAAAAGAAGGAAGAAAAATATAGGTAGTATGAAAGAGAAAGAGAGAGAGAGAAGAGTAAGAAGAGGGGATGAGAGATAGGAACAGGAGAAGATTGAGGTTAGGCTTCATCCTGCTTTCTCGAGGCCCCTGTGATTCAGGTGTTCTCTCTAAGCACCTGATGAAGGATCAGCCTTTTAGTGCATCTTACAGGTTAAAGGATTTTTGGTACCATTTCCAATTGTGTCCAGTTTTTTGTCCCCCCTTATCCTCCCTTTCCTCCCCACCATTCCTATTGTCCAGTCCTAAAAATGTTTCTTATGTGTGTCAGCATTACAGGCAAATTCAGGTTAGGAGCCACAGATTAGTGAGACCATGCAACACTTATCTTTCTGTGATTGAGTGAGTTTGCTGAGAATGATTTGTTCCAACTTTGACCATTTTTCTTCAAATTTCATTGTGTCATTTTTTTCTTACTGCTATGTAGAATTCCATTGTGTAGATATACCACATCTTAGTTATCCATTCGTCTAATGGTGGACATGTGGGTTGATTCCAGCTCTTCACTATTATGAACTGAGCAGCTATAAAAATGGTTGAGCAAATATCTCTGAACTGAGGTTTGAAGCTCTTAGGGTAAATGCCCAGTAAGGGAATAACTGGGTCTGCTGGTACCTCTATGGTCATCCTTTATAGGAGTCTCCATATTGCTTTCCATAGTGGTTGTACCAGCTTACATTCCCACCAAAAGTGAATGAGGGTTCCTATTTCTCTACAACCTCACCAGTATTTGTGGTCATTAGATTTTTTTAAATGTTTGCTATCCTTATTGGGGTAAGGTGGAATCTCATAGTTGTTTTAATTTGCATTTCCCTGATGATTAGGAATGTTGAACATTTTCTTAAGTGTGTGTTTGCCATTTGTATTTCTTCCTCTGAGAACTCCCTGTGCTGTTCTTGGCCCCATTTTGTGAGTGGGTTGTTTGAGGTTTTATTGTTTTGGTTTTTGAGTTCTTTGTAGATTGTAGAAATTAGGTCTCTGTCTGATATGTATCCAGCAAAAAATTTTCTCCCATTCTGTGGGTAATCTATTAGCTCTGCTTATTTTATGTTTGTCTGTGAAAAAGCTTTACAGCTTCATGAGATCCCACTGGTTGAGTGATTCTTTAATCTCCTGAGCTGCTGGGGTTTTGTTCAGGAAGTCTTTTCCTACTCCTATTTCATGGAAAGTTCCTCCTATTTTTCTTCCAGTAGTAGCAGTGTTTCTGGTCTTATATTGAGGTCTTTGATTCATTTGGACTTAATTTTTGTGCATGGTGAGATGTGTAGATCAAGTTTCATTTTCCTGCATATGGTTTTCATGTTTGTCCAGCACCATTTGTTGAAGATACTGTCTTTGATCCAATCTACATTCTTTGGGCTTTTGTCAAATATCAAGTAGCTGTAGTTACTTGATCCAAAGTCTGGGTCCTCGATTCTGTTCCATTGGTCTCTAATCCTTTTTTTATGCCAGTACCATGATGTTTTTATTACAATGGCTTTGTAATATAGCTTTAGATCAGGAATGGTGATGCCTCCAGAGGTGTTTCTTTTGCTGAGGATATGATTGGATATCTGAGGCCTTCTGCCATTCCATATGAATTTTGAGATCATTTTTTTTCTATCTCTGTGAAGAAAGACATTGGGACTTTTCTTGGAATTGCATTAAATCTATATATTGGTTTTGGTAAGATTGCTATTTTCACAATGTCAATTCTGCCTATTCAGGAGTATGGGGCATCTTTCCATTTTCTCAAGTCTTCCTCAATTTCTTTCTTGAGTGTTTTTATGTTTTCTTTGTAAAGTTCTTTCACCTCCTTGGTTAATGTTATCCCAAGGTACTTTTTTTTTTTTTTGATGCTATTAAAATGGTACAATGTCATTTATTTCTTTCTCTGTATCTTTGTCTTTTGCATATAGAAAGACTACTGATTTTTGTACATTGATTTTGTATCCTGATACTTTACTGAAGGAGTTAATCAACTTTAACAGTTTTGGGATGGAGGATCGTGGGTCACGTGTGTATAGAATCATGTCATCTGCAAACAAGGCTAACTTAACTTCTTCCTTTTCAATTTGTATCCCTTTTATTTCTTTCTCCTGTCTTATTCCATGAGCTAGTACTTTCAGTACTATGTTTAAGAGCAGAGGTGAGAGTGGACACCCCTGTCTTGTTCCTGATCTCAATGAGAATTCCTTCATTCTCTCACCATTAAGTATTATTTGCATTAGGCTCTTTATTATGTTGAGATATAGACCATCCATGCCTATTTTCTCCAATGTTTTGATCATGAAGTGATGTTGTATTTTGTCAAAGGCCTTTTCTGCATCTATTGAAATAATCATGTGGTTTTTGTGTTTAAACTCATTTCTGTTGTGTATAACAGATTCCCATATGTTGAACCAACCCTGTGTTCCTGGGATGAAACCTACTTGGTACTGGCAGATAATGCTTTTAAAAAAAATATTTTATTTTTATTTATTTATTTGAGAGAGGGAAAGAGGAAAGAGTGAGAGAGAGAGAGAGACAGAGAGAGAGAGAGAGAGAGAATGGGCATGCCAGTGCCTCCAGCCACTGCAAACGAACTCCAGAAGCATGCTCCACCTTGTGCATCTGGCTTATGTGGGTACTGGGGAATTGAACTGAGGTCCTTTGGCTTTGCAGGTAAATGCCTTAAACACTAACCAATCTGTCCAGCCCACAGATAATGCTTTTGATGTGCTGTTGAATTTGATTTGCAAGGTTTTTGTTCAGGATCTTTGCATCTAGGTTCATCAGGAAAATAGGCCTGTAGTTTTCTTTTCTTGTGCCATCCCTGCATGGTTTTGGTATTAGGGAAATCCTAGCTTCAAAGAAGGAGTTAGGGAGCTTTCCCTGTTGTCCAATTGTGTGGCACAATTTGAGAAAGATTGGTTTCAGTTCTTCCATGAAGGTTTGATAGAATTCTGCTGAGAAGCCATCTGGTCCTGGTTCTTTTTAGGTAGATTTTTGATTACACTTTTAATGTCAGTGGTTGTGATGAGTTTGTTCAGGAGATTAATCTGCTCTGAGTTTAACTTTGGTAGGTGGTATGTGTCTAGGAATTCATCCATTTCCTCCATATTATCCAATTTTTGTGGAGGAGAGATTTTTGAAGTAAGTCCTGATGATTCTCCCAATTTCACTAATGTCTGTTGTGATCACTACTTTTTCATTTCTAATTTTGTTAATTTGAGTTGTCTCTTTTTTTCTGCTTGATCAAATTGTCTAGGGGTTTATCTATCTTGTTTATTTTTTCAAAGAACTAGCTCTTTGTTTCCTCAATTTTTAAAATTCTTTTCTTAGTTTCTAATTCATTAATTTCTGCTCTGATTTTAATTATTTCTTTCCATCTGGAGATTTTTAGGTTGGATACTTCTTTTTTTCAATGCCTTTAGGTGGATGGTTAGATTATTGATTTTGGATCTCTCTGTCTTTGTTATGAGGGCATTTAGTGCAATGGATTTTCCCCTGAGGATGGCCTTCATTGTGTTCCATAAGTTTTGGTATGTTGTGTTCTCATTGTTATTCATTTCTAGAAATTTTGCAATATCATTTTTTGTTTCATCCAGTACCCATTTATTGTTTAAGAGTGTGTTGTTCAGTTTCCAGGTGCTGGTTGGATTCCTGGCACATCTTTTGTTGTTAATTTCCAGCAATAGAGCATTATGACATGATATCATGCAGGAAATTATGTCGATCCTCCTAAATGTTTAAAGGCTGGCTTTATGCCCCAGTATATGATCTATTTTAGAGAAAGTTCCATGTGCTGCTGAGAAGAATTTGTGATCTGTGGAATTTGGCTAGAATGTTCTATATATGTCCATTATGTCCAATTGATCTATGGTGTTGTTGAGCTCTCTTACTTCCCTGTTAATTTTCTGTTTGGAGGATCTGTCTATTGCTGATAGTGGAGTATTGAAGTCCCCAAATATGATGGTATTTGTGGTTATTTATGTTTTACTGTCAAGTAGGTTTTGTTTTATGAATTGTGGTGCACCTGTGTTTGGTGCATAAAGATTGATGATTGTGATATTCTCTTGTTGGATTGTTCCCTTGATAAGTAAGAAGTGGCCTTCTTTATCTTTTTTTAGTTACTTTTGGTTTGACATCTATTTTATCTGATATAAGTATAGCTATGCCTGCTTGTTTCTTATTTGTGTTTGCTTGGAATATCATGTTCTACCCTTTCACCCTGAGGAGGTGTCTGTCTTTAGTGGTCAGGTGGGTTTCTTGAAGACAGCAGATTGAGGGGTCTAGTTTTCTGATCCAACCTGTTAGCTTATGTTTTTTGATGGGTGAATTAAGGCCATTAATATTCAGGGAAATAACTGTGAGGTTTGATTTAATACCTGCCATATTGTAGTAGATTATGTGGTTTGGTGTTTTTTGGTCTTTGTGGGTTTTTTTTATTGTTGTTTTTGTTAATGTGGACTGCTTCTTGGGGGCACTTGAGATTGGTTATTTGATTCTTCTGTGTGGAGAATTCCCTGAAGTACTCTCTGTAGGTTTGGCTTTGTGTTCATATAGTTGTAAAGATGAGTTTTATCGTGGAAAGTTTTTCTTTCACCATCTATTGTGAGGGATACTTTTGCTGGGTAGAGTAGTTGGGATTGGAAGCCATAGGTTCTTAGAGTTTGCAATGTTCCATTTCAGGCCCTTCTGGCTTTTAGGGTTTCCATTGAGAACTCTGAGGTAATTCTGATGGGGTTTTCTTTATATGTAATGTGCTGTTTCTCCCTGGCTGCTTTTAGGACTTTCTCTTTTTGATTGATGTTTAGAGTCTTAATGATATGTCTTGGATAATTTCTCCTTTGGTCAAGTCTGTTGGAGTTTTGCTAGCTTCTTGTAACTTGATAGGTTTTTCTTTTGAGAGAGTGGGAAAGTTTTCTTCAAATATTTTGTTGTATAAGTTTTCCATTCCTTTGATCTGTGTTTCTTCCCCCTCTAATGATCCTAATGTTTGGATGCTTAAGGGGGTCTCACATTTCCCTCATGTTCTATTCACAGAAATTTTTGAACTTGTTGAAATTTTTGAACTCACGAACTGTTTCTTCTGCATTTTCTTACAGTCTGAGTTTTTGTCCTCCACTTGGCTGACTCTATTCTTAAGAGCTTCTATATAGTTCTGGGCTTGTTCAATTTGGTTCATATTTTCTACTGTATTTTTATGTATAGTTTCCATTCCTCTGTCTAGTGACCTTTTCATGTCATTTTCTGACTTTCTTAATGCTTCTTGGAGTTCATCCTTGCATTTTTTTTTTTTTATGTCTTCATTGAACTTAGCCAGCTGGTTATTGAGGACCTCTTTTTTTCACTCTCCTTCATTCATTTAACTGTCTTTGGAATCCTTCCTGGTTCATTTCTATTAGGTCTAACCTAGCAAGGATAACATTCATACAATTATTGGCTCTTTGTTGAGTTTCTGAGAGTTGTGCTATTTGTTTGGCCAGGGTTGCATAGCTTGTCTCTTCATTTTGGGGTTCTGATGCTATTGTCTCTTCTATGATTTGATTTGAGACATCCATTGTGGGACTGGATAGTCTAGCTGGGTTTACTTGTATCTGGTTTTCATGCTATTCCTTTTTCACTGTGGTGTCCCATCACAATGGTTCAGAAAGCCTAGGGTATGAAATGCTAGCCTGCTTCCCTGGGGTGGGATAGGGCACGGTTTTGAGTGCTAGGGCAATGGCCCTTGGAGTTCTGATAGGCTGGGGTGGGGGACACTGGCCTGTTGGCCTGGGTGGCCTATCCAAGGTGGGAGGGGGAGGGGACTGCAACTGCCCTAGTTGGGCTCAGGAAGGGTAGTGAAGGAACACTTGCCTAATATCCTGGATCCCTGATCTGCTGGGGGGGGATGGTGGTACCTGACTGGCAATGGGGCTCAGGAAGGCTGGGGAGGCACCTGACCAATATTGGGTATATGGCTGGTGAGAGAGGGACCAGACTTATGATGGGGCTCAGGGAGGTCCAGTGGGACCTGACCAGCAGTGGCGCATGGGGCTCAGGCTGCCAAGGAAGGGACCTGACCAGTAATGGGGCTCAGGCAGGCCTGTCGGGACCTGATGCAGCTCAGGAAGGCCCAGAGACACCTGGCCTGGGAAGATGCTCAGGGCTCTGGCTGGTGAGGGAGGGATCAGAGCAGTGATATGGCTCACACAGGCCCAGCGGGATCTGTCTTGTGATGGTGCATGTGATGGGAGGGATCTGACCCGTGGTGCAGCTCCACAGGCCTGCAGCACCTGGCCTGTGATGGAGCACAGGGCTCTGGCTGGGGAGGGAGGGATGGGAGTGATCTGACCAGTGGTGTGGCTGCATAGGCCCAGGGCACCTGGCCTGTGATGGCACACAGGGCTCTGGCCAGTGAGGGAGGGATGGGAGGGATGGGAAGGATGGGAAGGATCTGACCCACACTGTGGCTCCACAGGCCTGGGGTATCTGGCCTGGGATGGCATGCGGGGCTCTGGCTGGGTTGGGAGGGATGGAAGGGATCTGTCCTGCAGTGTGGCTCCACGGGCCCAGGGGACCTGGCCAGGGAGGGAGGGATGGTAGTGATCTGACCTGTGGTGCAGCTCCACAGGCCCAGGGCACCTGGCCTGCAATGGCACATGGGGCTATAGCCAGTGACCAGGCTCAGGCAGTTCCCGCGGGACCTGACAGGTGGTGGCGCCTGCCCTAGAGCAAGGGAATCAGTGGTTTACCTATTTTGCACATCCAACCCCTCCCTCTGGAAGCATGCAAGAACCAGCAAACCCTTTAAAAATTCCCTTAAACCTTAATGTTCTTGGCTTTGCTTCCCTGTGACATGAGGCTAGGTTAGGCAGATGCCATCTTCGAGCTGCAGTCCCAGGACCATTCTTCACACACAAAAAAAATCCTGTCTTCTCTTTTATTGACACACAGCTTATAGATCAAATCAATTGATTTAAAGTTGTGCATGAAATATTGTTTCCAGGGCTGCTAACATGTTCTGCCTATACTTACAACTGACAGATTCTTGAAAAATAAAATGTGTATGTTTTCTATGTTCCAGTTATAGCTCATACTGTCACCTGACAATTCAACTTAAATGCTAATCAGAATGATTTTAAACTGTTCTGCTCTGACCAGATCTGCTTTGCTAACCAGATGTGCTCTGCACCTTTTATTTTTATTTATTTATTTGAGAGAGAGAGAGAGAGAGACAGAGAAAGAGGCAGAGAGAAAGAATGGATGCACTAGGGCCTCCAGCCACTGCAAACAAATTCCAGAAACATGCACCACCTTGTGCATCTGGCTTACATGGGTACTGGGAAATTGAGCCTCAAACAGGGTCCTTAGGCTTCTCAGGCAAGCACTTAACCACTAAGCCATTTTTCCAACCCAGCTCTGTACCTTTTTAACTAAATCCATTTTGCTAATCAGATGTGTGTATCTCTGAGTGATTAATAACCATATGTAGAAACCAAGGTCAATTGGAAACATCAGAGTTAAAAGGATAACCAGTATTTTGGTTCCTGCTACCAGGTCAGAAGGCCATAGTAGATGATGTGACACTCACTAACTTCTAGCCTCTGGTAATTGCCTGTCTTCTTGATCAGGGAAGACATGGAGACCCAGAGATGGACTCCAAAACAATGTATCTGCAAGAGGAGAGTCACATGGGAGGAAAAGCAGTCCTCTGGGCTTCCCAAAAGAGGGAGGGCCACTTGGTCAGAATGGCCTTGACTTATCCTAGCAGATGACAATGCTGAGAGTCATAGAACTACTCACAGGTTCCTAAAGTCTCTCCTACAGAGCCATGCATGACCTCTAAAATGTTGCCTCCAAGATTTGAACACCCAGTAAGAGAATATAACTAAAAGATATTACAAAATAAACCAAGATTCAGACAAATAGACTGCCCTGCATGATGCTGGCTTATAGGACTAAGCTATTAACTCATGCCTTCTGCCTCTGCCTGGCCCTTATTAGTCATCCACTGTTTGCATTTGAATCAAAGATGCAAAATTGTCCTCACTAATTATGTTTACCTGATAGTTATTGATTTGTATTAATCCAATCTCTCCTTGACATGTCTTACTAAAAGGAAGATATATCACTAAGAACAGAACTCAGAGCAGAGCTCTAAAGTACATTTAGGTCAAATATAGAGCCTATCCCTAATGTGGAAAATCAACATAAGAGTTCTAACTGTTTGTACTTGCTAATGTTGGTGGTGCTGGCTGTTTGATGGTAACTCTTTGCTTAGATTTATAGAAGTAAGCCCAATTCTCTTACCACTGATGATGCGCCCTTAAAATTTGTAACACAAGGGCTGGAGAGATGGCTTAATTGTTAAGGTGCTTACCTGCGAAGCCAAAGGACCCAGGTTCGATTCCCCAGTACCCACATCAGCCAGATGCACAAGGGGGCACATGCATGTGGAGGTTATTTGCAGTGGCTAGAGGCCTTGGCATGCCCATTCTCTCTCTGTATGTCTCCTCTTTATCTCTCTTTGCTTGCAAATAAATAAAATTAAAAAATAATTTGTAACACAAGGGGGCCCACATACCTTTATGAAATTTTTCCCAAACCCATCAGTCAAGTGATATAAACTCATGACACCAACATCAAGAAGACAGTATCCTAGGCCAATTGTAACAGTTAAAAGGTTACCAGCGACCCAGAGGGTCCCCTCAAGGTCAAGTTCTGGAGGAACTCTGCCCTTGCCAAAAAGACTGTGGCCATGCTCCATGCATGACAGAAGCCTGAGGACTGCAACATGAGATACTGAAAAATCAGACACATGGGTAGGATCTTATCCCCTTCTATTTGCTGGATGAATGAGCTCATTTGATAACCTCATGGGATCCATAGAGAAAGTTTGGTTCCAAAAGACTTTTATGTCTTTTACCACTAAAAAGACACAGTTCTTTACTATTGCTTCATATTACATCCTCTTCCTTCCACAAGAATATCTGTTTCATTTTGAGGAATGTGGTACAAGCCCCCCCGCACCACTGTCTACTGTGGGAATGTCCTGTGCCCTCCTCCTTACAATAGGATTAGTCATAGTCACTCCTGCTGACTAATCTTGTACAGAGAAGGCCCTCCTGGCTCTCTTTATTTTATTATAATAATTTTTTGTGTGTTGACATCCATATTTTCAAGGACAATAATCATGAACTTCCTTCTGCTGAAAATTAAATACAAGATTTAACAGTGTCACTGTTCCAAAAGATAACTGATACAAATGCGGCCCTCAAAGTCATGCTTACCCAACAATCTGGAGGTCTTACAGATGACGTACCCCAAATCTTGGGCCTGAACCTATATGGACTACATGGGGACCCTGGCTAATGCCTTTAATGGGGCTTCTCATTATAATTATACTGGGACTCATGTAAAAACATATGTTCTAAATGCCCTGTCTAGGTTTATCCAATCTAGAATGGAAATAATGAAAATACAGGTGGTTCTCCAGATATACCAGCCATTACATACAAAATTATAAGATGTTATGATGATAAAGTGAAGTGAGTGTGGTAGAAAATAAGCTAAAAGTTGAACTGATTCATTGCGTTATTGTAAGAGTTCATTGCTGAGGAGCTAAAACTTATCTTGGTCAGTAAATGGAAAAATCCCAAAGAAGGAATTTTCCAGAAAGAGTCCAAAGGGATGATAAAAAGGAAAGACAGTTTAGGCTAAAACCAAGTAAAATGGAGTTCATTGTTAGGGTGGCCTGACTGCAGAAATGATTGATATGCAAATTGCCACATGGAGTGATCTTTCTAGGGAAGTTCTACAACAGTGGTCCTTGGGGAGTCCTTATTCTGCCTGCCATAACCCAATTCCCCATGTGAATATAGTTCATTGAATTTAGGGTACAGAGAGTAAAAACTTTTTATTTATGCCCCTATATAATTCCAAATTTCAAGGCTATGAAGGAAATTTTTAAAAGCATCCAGATTTTTATAGCTGCTTATAATCAAAAGAGAGTCAGATGAACATGGAATATATGGAATACTATAATCCAAACCTCTCAGGTTGGCTGTGGTAACACAAAATGGTTCAAAATGCCGCATTTCATAGGCTTAACACACTAG
The DNA here is from genome assembly GCA_036365145.1 of Orientallactaga sibirica. Taxonomy (NCBI): domain Eukaryota; kingdom Metazoa; phylum Chordata; class Mammalia; order Rodentia; family Dipodidae; genus Orientallactaga; species Orientallactaga sibirica. Next base: position 4,389,847 of record JAEOAD010000020.1, read on the forward strand.
AACTGCCTGCTCAGGTAAGATGAAAAGTGTCTTGGGAGCAAGTAGGCTTTCTTGTGCACACTCAGAGACTTGGGCTACTGCTGCAGGCTGCTGTTTTCCTTGAGGAGATACTAACACATATCTACTCACCATAGCTGGGGCTCACACTACAGACCAAATATGGTTGCACCAAGGCCAGTTTTGGTGAACCAGTGAGTTTATTAGCATTAGTTACCAAGCAGGATGAGGAATTGCCTACAGGACTATGAGTGACTTAAAGGAAGCTACATCATCAGAAAGCTCAACCCAGCAAAGGTGATGACTCATGGATGCTGCATCCCTGGAACACTCTACAACCAGTAGGCAGCTTTTTAGGGCATCAGGAAGAATCGTTCCTCAAGCAGTTGTTTTCCCTTCTGTATTTTAAGGGCAGGGTTGGGCAACCTTTTACCAGGCTTGTTGACTTCCTGAGTCTCCTGAGCTTCCTTACTCCCCCAGGAGGGAATGTTTCAGTCTGGAGGTGTTATGGGGTTTGGTGTCATACAAGTAAGACCATCAACTCACAGAATGTGAGGCATAGTTTTATTGGGTAAAAAGAAAGAAAAGAAAGAAAATAAAAGCTAACGCACATCAGGGCTACACCTAGCATTCGGGTCCCCAAGATGTAGCATTGTACTGTTTGGAGTGTCAGCTTTTATTGGAAATAACCACATGATGTTCGTAGAAAAAAACAGGGTGGGAGTTAAGCCATAAATCACAATTCACATGTTGCAGTTACAGCCATAAAAGCAATCTTTAAATATAAAGGGAAATTTGCGTTGCTGGCAGGGGCATTCCATTCTAGAGGATTAAAGAAACTTGTGAATAGTTCTGTTAGTTATAGGAAGCACCTGGGGTGTGTGTGGGGGGGTGAGGCCAGAGTCTCCAAGTCTCTTGCTTATCTGGCCTTAAGGATTTTACTTAACAATGCAGGCCAAGGGTAATGCTATTCAGACCAGCAGAAAATCCTGTTTATCTACCATCCCCACCTGCTCAAGCAATGTGTAAAGTGACTTCTATTTTTCTCTAAGCTTGTTGTAAAGAAATAATGACAGTTTTCCCTCCTTACAGAGGAAATTGCCATCCAACACTCTACCCTTTCCTCCTGCTCTTATTCTTTCTGCCCCCTGTTCCCTGAGCCTTGGAGGGGATGAGATAAGTGTCCATCTATGGCTAAGTATTGGGCCACTGTGTTACAGTAACAGTCTTTCATTAGCATCACCATTGATGAGAGGTTCTTTTCCAAGCAAGGTGGACAGCAGTAGTAATACCAGTAATACTCTATGTGCATAAACACAAATGTTCAGCAGGCAAGTTGACAGGAACATAATACCCATTCAATAAAACAATAGCTAGGTTTTCCCTCTTTGGGGCCTATTCTTCCCAGTCATAGGCTTTTGGTTAGGTTTACAGCTCTGGACATGCACTCCCTCCTGTGGAGCAAGCCTTAAATCCAATCAAAAAGTTTTTGGGTATATCCACAAGTCGTGTCACTGTCTAAGAGGCAGGCACATCCTGCCTGGTATGTTGGTATGGCAGTACACGGGGTTTATAGCTGGATAGGACTATTGATGACCATTCTTCCCCAGCAGCCTGCATAGCACCTTGCAGCACTATGAAATCCAGCCAGCAGGGAGGGTGCTTCTGGCTCAGTCCAAGCCTGACATTTTCATGTCCTATAACCAAAGCCTACCACGTCTTTAATAATAGGGTCTTAGCATATAGTTCTGGAGTGCAACCAGTATCAGTGGTAATAATCTTTTTCATTTTAAAGGCCCCACTAGACTCCCTAGCCAACAACTCTAAGGGAGGTAGATCTTTCCTGGAACTGCAATCTTTAGTCAATAACCTCATATCATCTGGCTATGTCTTTTCTCACAGTTTAGGTTCTTTTAAATTCCTTAACTGCTTCCTTTACTCTTTTCCCAGATACTTTTCTCAACATGTAAGACACTTGTGAGGTTAGTACTATAACACAAAACATTGTAAATTAAAACCTTATACAACCTTATTATGAAACATTTTTACAGTGTGGGCAGGTTCTCTGAAGGTCCACAGCCACTTATTCCAAGCAGGAATCGCTTGGTCGCAGGAGGCAGCAGCTGAGGGACACTAAGGGAATACATTAGTGAGGTCCAACACAGTATGAAAAGAAAGAATCTATTGTTTGCATCAATTGTTTCCTTGAAAGAGCTATTGTGGGAACAGCACTATGGATGGGAAGCACTATCCCATCTAGCTTTCAGTAATCCCCAGACATCTTTTTTTTTTTTTACCTCTGCCTCCCAAGTGCTATGATTTTTTTTTTTTTTTATTTTAGAGAGAGAGACAGCACAATAGAGTCACAGACAGAATTGCCTCCCTAGGACCTCAGCCTCTGCATGATTAAATGCATACACCACCAGGCCTCTACCTGGACATTTTCCATGGGCCATCCCACTTCCTTATTCTGTGGTACTTGCATCGGGCTGCCTTGTATCCCCCCCCCACCCCTGGAAGGCTCAGTTGGGTCCACTCAAGCTCTTTGGCCTGTCCCAGAGGCAATAGGGATTGAGGCAGCCCTTCAGCCTCTGTGGTGCTTGCTTTTGGGTTGACTTCCACTACCCCATAGTTTGACAGGCTCCAGGGAGCTGGCACTGAGGCTGCAGCCTTGGTCACTGTGTCTCCCTCAGCCACACCTGGCTATTTTGATGGCCTAGGGCTAGGTGAGCCATTTCCACCCCAGAACACCTTCTTGCAGGACTGAAAGGTGCCTGTCTCACTCTGGGGGCACAATTGCCCACACCTGGGACAAGCCTAGCTTTTTTCACCTGAAACACACTACCATTCCTACTCTCTGAGAACTGTTCTTCAGACCTTAAAGCTTTCCTGAGGCTCTCTAGCACTGCATTTGGCTTTTGATCAATTTAATCCTTAAGAACTCCAGCTCTACACAAATCTTACCATATTTGGCTCCGAATGACCAGAGCAGATCCTACTGTCTTTCTGGCCCTTTACTCATCTCCTCCAGATTTCTTTTGTACTTTAGGAACTTGATCAGCACTGGTTAAATGGGATAATCATTATTAATTTAGTGATAATTTAAAGGGCATAGACCCTCTTAGAGCCCAAGGTTTGTGGGAGCTTGACAATGGAAAGCAGAATTATTATCTGGATATGATTCTGACTTGTTTCCCAGTTCCAGATATGGTTTCTGTTCCACTGAGTGGATCTGTTAGCCAATCCAAAAGCCGTTAGTTACCCACTATGGCAGTGTGCCACTATTATACTTCTGTGATCATCATGTCAGGTTGTTTGCATCTGTGTCACTTAGACTTTGAGTTGCTTGGACAGATGTTGGCCACATTCCCCTGGTAGCTCATGTAGCACCTTCCAGCACTAGATGGGCTAATTGTCTGGGTACTGGCTCTCCCCTGGATTCCAGTCAGGTCTCTTCATGGTCTGTGATGACAGCATATGGTGTCTCCAGCAGTAGGGCCTTACTATTAACCTCTGGTAGGTAATCGAGTGCTCTGACAGAAGTCTGTCTTGTTTGCTTTGGGAGATCTAGTAGGTATTTTTGATCAACAGCTCATTGTGGATGTAAAGTATATCCTGGTAAAGGAAATTACAGGCCAGCAGCAAGGGAAAAGAAAAAAGAAAAAGAGAAGAAAGAGAAATAGGATTAATTTAAGGTTATGTTCTGTCTCACCCTCTCAAGGGCCCTTAGATTCAGGTGCTCTCCCAAAAGTGCTCTTGAGGTTTTCAGCTTTATTCAGAGTTCCTAGATATAGGATTCAATGGTACCAGTTCAATTAGGGTTCATTTTTTTGTTCCCCCACCACCTGTCCCCTTTCCCCAAGCTCTACCCTCCCTATTGCCCAAGCCTCAAGATGCTATTCAGGTATTTCAGCAACTTGGGCTGATCCAGGTTATGAACTGCACATGAGTGAGACCATGGAACAGTTGTCTTTCTGTGATTGTGTGAGTTCACTTAGAATGATCGTTTTCAAGTTCAACCATTTTTCTACAAATTTGAATGTGTCATTTTTTCTTAGTGCTGAGCAGAATTCCATTGTGTAGATATACCACATCTTGGTTATCCATTCATCCAATGATGGGAACCTGGGTTGGTTCCAGCATTTAGCTATTATGAATTGAGCAGCTATAAACATAGTTTAGCAAACATCTCTGAACTGAGATATGAAGTTTTTATGAATTCACAGTAAGGGAATAACAGGGTCTGTTGGTAACTCTATATTCATCCTTTTCAGTAGTCTCCAAATTGATTTCCATAGTGTTTGTAACAGCTTACTAAGAAGACAATTAAGAAAATTGATGAAACTAACATGCATCTGGAGTTTATTCACAGCTGCTGAGATGCCACTGGTGCATCCATTCTCTCTCTCTCTCCCTCCCTCTCTCTCTCTCTCTCTCTCTCTCTGTCTCTTTCTCATAAAAAAAGAACCAGCTTTTCATTTCCTCAAATTTTTAAATTGTTTTCTTAGTTTCCAATTCATTAATTTCTGCTCTAATCTTGATTATTTCTTTCCATCTGGAGCTCTTTGGGTTCAAGTCTTTCTGTTTTTCCAGTGCCTCTAAGTGGACAGTTAGGGCATTAATTTGGCATCTCTCTGTCTTTTTAAAGAAGGCATTTAGGACTATGAATTTTCCCCTTAAGACTTCAATCATCATGTCCCATAAGTTTTGGTAGGTTGTGTTGTCATTATCAACATTTGGATGTCACACCCAAGGATCTATCTACTGGATAGCCACATACCTTATCCATCTGAACATGAGCAGTCCCACCTGTATGGTCATGAGTTTCTGAGTTTGGTTAGTTTGGACTTAATTTCTGTCTTTTGATTGTCCTGACGCCACATCTCAACAATGTCATGTGGGTCAGGACCCAGAGTCCAGCCTTCATGGTCTCTATTTGTAATTTCAAAAGACTTGTGAGGGTCAGACCATCTCAAGCTCATTATTCTGCTTTTATGTTTTCTTCTTCTACCTGGTGTCACAGATCTCTTTATTCCTGTATGTAAGAAAGTTAGAATGAAGGTACTTTTTAAGGAGTTATATATTATCTATCATGTTTTCATTTCTGCAACACAAGGTAAGGCAGTCAATCATCTGTGTCAAATTGACCTGCTATATTTGGAGCTGTTTCATTACTCTCTTTAGTAGAATGGTATAATTTGATTAAATAGATTAATCTCACATAAAAGTATGTAGTCCATTCATTAATAATAATTATCAAGTATCTGAAAGGCCTTGTCCTAGGGAAACAATGGTAGGCCATACTTCTCCTGAGCTTGTTTTGTGAGCAAATGAAATGAACTCAAATAAAGCACAACAATTTGGAACAGGAAAATGTTAAACAACTAGCATATTATAATTAATTAGCTAATTTATGAAATTCAAATACAGTAGAAGCTAATAAAATCAAAGTCATATTATTGATAATATGATAAATTTATAATCATTCTAAATGACAAAAATGTTAGTGTACATTTTTGATAAAAAGCTATAGCATAATAGGGACAGATAGTTACTTAGTACAAAAAGAATTTTAATAAAAACCAACAGCCCTTGATATTTGAAAAGCTGAACAGTGGACACTGGAAAACTCAAGTTTGGCCAGACAGGCCAAATGAACAAATGGGTGCAATATTGGCATGTCTGCTATTGGGGAAACCAACTGCTCTCTAATTAGACTGAAGGCCTGCTCTATGGGAGGGAATACATGCCTGGTACTAAAAAACCTAATCAAAAGATTATGGCAGGGGAGGTCATGAGCCTTAGGGGTATAAAGCATGCTCTTGTCTGGTGAAGTGTATATATTATTCCCACCAAACTGCCCTGAAATCACTACATTTACTTTCATATTCATATATTAATGCTACTCTCACTTCTGGTTAGAGAAGCTTCTCTTTACAGATGATAATGACCACTGGGATGACCCAAAGGCAACATAGTGCTGAAAAGAAGGGAAAGAAGTGTTGGGCCCTGCCTGGTGTGAAGCCGAGTGGTTAGCCCAGCCAATCTTGGCCTACTCCCGGTAAGGCCTAGTTGAGCCTGAGTAGAGTTTCGTGACCTGCCCTTGACTCAGCACCTAAGCTGAAACTGCCTCCACCAAGCTGCTGCTGATGTGATGAAATACTATTGGCCCTTATACCTTTCTCTCATCCCCCTCTTCCCACCCCCTTCCTCAAAGTATATTGGCCCTTATACCTTTCTCTCATAACCTCTTCCCACCCTCTTCCTCAAAGTATATTGGCCCTTACACCTTTCTCTCATCCCCCTTTTCCCACCCCCTTCCTCAAAGTATATTGGCCCTTATACCTTTCTCTCATCCCCTCTTCCCACCCCCTTCCTCAAAGCATATAAATATCTCCCCTGACAATAAACGGAGAGTTCCGCCTTAGACGTTTCTCCTGGCTCAATGTGGTTTTCTTTTCCCCGGTGATTTGGGGAGGTTTTTTTGAGTCATCGACACCCGCCTTCTCGCTCAGCCTAGAGAGAAGCGGCTGGCCCAATTCTCTCTCTCTTCTGCTCTACCTGCCGGTGGTGAGGGAAAAAAGCCCCGGCATTCTGGTGCCCAGACGTGGGGCACAACAACCACTGCCCCATGTGAGGACGTGTGAGGATTCAAAACGGACTACGGACTGCCAACGTGACGAAGGAAAAATTCAAAATTAAGCTGACGAGCTAATCGTACTGCTGACGGGTGTATCCTCATAAGTTATGAGGTAATCTTCATATTTAATATTCTAACCTTTACTTCTATAATCTGTGCTTACTTCAACTTCCTTTCTCTTTCCTTCCATTTCTGGTTTGCCACCATTTCTAAACGAGTATGTTCATGGCGGACACACCACGTGGACAGACCTAGAGGAGACTTTAAATGTTTTGCCTCCTCATTTAAATAAAGACTCCGTCCCAAACTTCAACATCTCTTGTTCTTTTCTCTTTCCTCTCATTTTTGGGTTTCCGACAGACCGCTTCTGCGGTGCTGCCGTTTTTGTCCTGCCCCCATTTGAATGGGGGTGCCATCTTAGAAGCACCACGTGGGCAGACCTAAAAACGAAACTCACCACGTGGGTAGAGACTCACCACGTGGACAAACCTAAAAAAGAAACTCACCATGTGGGTAGACCTAAAAAGAAAACTCACCACGTGGACAAACCTAGAGGAGGCTCACCACATGGGCAAACCTGGAGAACTCTCAAAGTGTCCTGCCCCCTCATTGGAGTGGGGGCGCCATCTTAGAAAAATTCTACAACATGTTTAGCTATTTTTTGGGACCTTGTGCTTGTGTTGTATTCTTATGTATTACTGTTACCCTGATGTTAAAGATACTCTTCCCTCAACTTTATAACATGGGACAATCCTTATCTAAGCTAAATCCTGCCTTAGGGTCACTACAGATTCTGCTCAAAAGTAAAGGCCTTAATCTATCTGATAATCAGGCCCTCCAGATATGGGGCTGTTTACTCAAGATTGCTCCCTGGTTGCCGGAGAGTAATCTTTTTGACTGGGACACCTGGGATAAAATTGAAAATCTGATAAAAAAAAGCTCAGATAGAAAAGGGAGATCCACCCTTTGGAGGCCCTCCCGGCTGTGTTGGCCTTAAAGGGCTGTTTTCCACCTCAACCTCCGAGGTCAAAAGGCGACACCCTGACCCAGGAAGGGACAGAGAGCAATCTCAGCCCCTCGGGCCAGCCTGAGTCCTCAGATTCACCCCTAAATCCTTTTGAGAGTGCCCCTCGGCCCTCTAAAGGTCCATCACCTCCAGATCCCCCTACTAATCCATTTCTGAGCGCCTCTGCCCCTCCGCCCTACCATGGGGAGGACGCCCCCGGGGGAAAAATAGTCCATCTCTTCCCTGTTAACGTTAATCCTGGCGGTAACCGCCCTGCAGCCTGGTATCCTTGGGAAGCTCACAATTTAAAAGATCTTAAAAAGGCTGTCTCAGAGGATGGGCCTAACTCCCCCTGGGCAGAGACCATCCTTCAGGGTTTGGTTCATTATCATTGTACCACTCAAGATTGGAAGAACCTTGCTAAAGCTGTTCTCTCTGGCTTGCTGTACATAAAATGGTGTGCTTTTTTTCAGGATGAGTGTCACCTTCAAGCTGAGCGAAACCAAGTCGCTCAGCCCCCAGTACCAATCACCTTTGGAATGCTCTCAGGCACTGCTGACCAGTTCTCTACCAGTCTTCAGCAGGCTGCCATTCCTGATCCATATTGAGATCAAGTACAGGCTTTGGGAATGTCTGCATGGAAAAAGTTAGAGGAGGGCCCCTCTGAACCCCCCATTACAGGAGTCACCCAAAAGACCGGTGAGGATTTGGCCACTTTCATAGAGAGAGTTGAAAAGAGACTACAAAGAAAGTTCCCCCCTGGCCCCCTGCGAGACCAATTTGCAAAAATGCTGGTCTGGGAAGGCATGACAGGCGATCATAAGTTGGCCTCTGCTGGACTCAAGGACCGCTCTATGAGTAGATGGGTTGTAGCCACCCAAGATGTAGGGTCCCCCTCTCATCAGATTAAAGTTATGACATCAGCCTTACAGGCTTCTCGCCGTGAGGACATGGCTGCACTAGAATGTGCCCTCCAACAGGTCTCAGGGGGAAGGGGACGATCTTGCTTTGGGTGCGGCAAAGAGGGTCATTTTAAAAAGGAATGCCCCAATAGGAAAAGCACCCCAATAACTCCCTCAACCCCTAACTTGCCCCGCATGCCATGTCCTCGATGCAAAAAGGGATTTCACTGGGCCAGAGATTGCAAATCCAAGTTTAGCCTTCATGGTGAACCTTTAAACTTCCCCAGGAGCTATCCCCAGCCCCGTTAAATAAGGGGAAAAAGGTAATCAAAACACACTGGACTGTGCCTTTGACACCCGGACTTAGACCAAAAATGAACCTAACAGTCGGTGGAAAAACTTTCAAATTTCTCATCGACACTGGGGCTGACCGTACTGTAATAAGAAAAGAGGAGGTCCCTTCCTCCTGGCAGTTAGTCCCGGGTCCGCCCCTACTGGGTGTGGGTGGACAATCTACGTCATGGGAAACTGCTAACTGGCAGACCTGGATTGACCCTGACAATAATAGTGGGGAGGTGCGCCCTCTAGTGGTGTCGGGCCTAACAGCCAACCTCCTAGGCCAGGATATCCTTGGGGAAGCTGAGGCTTATATTACTACTAATCATAGGGCTTTCTGTGAAGATAGACTTGACCAGAAAGATAATAAACAGTTTGAGGAAGGAAGGACCTACCATCCTAACTATAGAGATGATCCTCATTTTGAAAAAATTAAACAAAAACATTCTCAGGTTCACCCCCAATCCTAAGGGCCACGGCTCACCCCCCAGTTCCTAAGATTCAATGGGTGCCTGGGGACCCCATATGGGTCGAGCAGTGGCCTATACCTACCCCTAAACTAAAACAATTTCATATACTCGTTAAACAACAATTGGCTTCAGGACATGTGTAACCTTCAACAAGTCCTTGGAACTCTCTGGTTTTTATTATAAAGAAGCCTAATGGCTCTTGGAGACTTTTACATGATTTGAGAAAAATAAATGAGAGAATGATATTTTGGGACCCCCAGAGAGGGCTCCCTTGGATTCCAGCCATTCCCAACACCCATTACTTAACCATTATCGATATTAAAGATTGTTTTTCTCTATTCCATTACATCCAGATGATATAGAAAAATTTGCATTCTCCATACCCTCAACAAACTTTCATGGACCAGACCTAAGGTTTGAATGGACCGTCTTACCTCAAGGCATGGCTAACAGCCCCCCCATTTGTCAATATTACATGTCTCATATCTTTTCTTCCTTGATTAATCATCCTAACGTTTTATTCTACATTTATATGGATGATATTATTTTAGGTCATTCCAACCCATCTGATCTCCAAGACCTTACTGCTAAATGCCTTGCCATTTTACAGGCCAATGATTTTAAAGTGGCTCCAGAAAAGGTACAGACTGCCTCTCCCTTCAAGATTTTGGGCTCCAGGTTATTCCTTGATACTGTTTCTCCTGTCAAACCCCAACTCCATATTCAAAAATTCTATACTTTGCCTCAACTCCAAAAGGTGCTGGGGAAATTAATTGGATGAGGCCCTGGATACCCATAACTACTGAGGAACTGTCCCCTTTATTTGACCTCTTAAAGGGTCTTACTCTTTCCTCTCAGATAACCTTGCCCCTCATCATGAACAAATTCTACATAAGGTACAACGGGCTATTGATGCTGCTGTCCTAAAGAGGTTTGATCCTAACTTACCTATCTCCTCTGTATTTTCTCTGGGAAACATTATGCACTGCACTGTTGGCCCAGGAAGGAGAACCCATCCAATGGATTCACCTCTCCCTTGGTGGAGTCCCCAGAGTTTACTCTATAACTAACCAGATTGCAGACTGCATTATAAAGGGCAGGGACACCTCTGTCCGATTGTTTGGCACTGAGCCTCATGTCATTGTCACCCCCTTTAAGGTAACAGACTTCACTTGGCTTCAGAGAAATAACAACAGGGTTGCTATTTGCCCTCGAGGGGTTTCTGGGTATAATTGATTGTCACTATGGTCCTTATAAATGGATGAGCTCCTTCTCTAGGTTGGAATGGAGACCCCCCCAGACTTTTTAAATCTAAACCCAACCCTGATTTTCTTACTGTATTCACTGATGGGGGGCGCTTGGGAGCTTCCCTAGTTGTTTACCCTCCCCTAAGGAGGGGAGAAAAGTCTATACCCATAAAGTCTATCTCCCATGAGGTCACAGGATCAGCACAATTTAAAGAACTATTTGCTGTCATTTTGGCTTTGGACACTATTCAGGAGCCATTTAACTTATTTTCTGACAGCCTTTATGTTGTTAACCTGTTACCCAACCTAATTGAGGCCCATATTAGACTGGACTCCAATATTATAACCCCATTGATGATTCAAGCCCGCTCCCTACTTAAACAAAGAATTAACCCCATTTTACTTCAACATCTCAGAGGCCATCAAAATTTACCAGGATTCCTCTCTAAAGGAAACGATTTGGCTGACAAACTGGCCTCTCAGCCTCAATGTAATACAGTCTCAGAAGCTACACACTTCCACTTATTAACTCATATAAATTGGAGGGGCCTTAAACATAAATATCCCCATGTGCCAGTCAAGGACCTTAAAAAAATTGTCCGAACTTGCAAATCCTGTCAGCCTTTCCTCCAGGTACCTCCTCTTCAAACTACAGGAGCCAATCCTCGAGGACTATGCCCTAATCACCTTTGGCAGATTGACTTTACTCACTATTCTCCATTTGGAAAACTTAAGTATATTTTTCTCTCAGTTGATACTTTCTCCCATGCTTGCTGGGCATCAGCACATGCTGGGGGAAAAACTAAACATGCTATTAGCCATATGCTTCAATGCTTTGCCACCCTTGGATTGCCAGATCAAATCAAAACCGATAATGGTCCCTGCTTCTTAAGCAAAAATAGATTTCCTCCAAACCTGGAAAATCTCACTTTCCACAGGCATCCCATATAACCCGTGGGGCCAAGCCATCATGGAAAGATATCATCAAACTCTCAAATCTCAATTACAAAAACAAAAGGGGGAATCTCTACTCCCACATGACCAACTAAAAAAGGCATTATTAACCCTAAATATTTTAAATTTTTCTAAAGAAGGTAGACACTTGTCCCCTTTTCAAAAACATTGGACCTCATCTGTCACCTACAGCTCCATCTGGGTCAAATGGAGGGACCCATTAACTGGGGCCTGGAAGGGACCAGACCCCCTCCTCACAGCAGGGAGAGGATTTGGATGTGTCTTTCCTCAAGAGGAAAAAAGACCTATTTGGGTACCGGCAAGAGACTTAAAATATTTACCCCAACAAGGGGATGATAATAATCAATTCTCCAGGGAGTGTCACACCCCTGAGAACTATGCCTCTGTTTCTTCCCCAGGAACAACTGAAGGTGTGGATGCTACTAGACCTGAATGAAGCCAGAAAAGCTCCAGAAAGATTTACAGAAGAGGAGTCGGGACTCCTAAGACAACCTGCTGTAGATGAGCTTACATGGCTTTTTATTCCACCTTCTCCCTCCCCTTGGACCCCTCCTTCTTCTTGCTCTTTACCCTACCTTCTCCCGCCCCCTGAACCCCTCCTTCTTCTTATCCTCACTCTCGGGCCCTGTGTAATTAATAAGATTACACAATTCATTCACCAACAGCTTGAGGCAATTAAACTTCATCAGGTCAAGGCACCACAGGTTTGCGACTCAAAGACAATGGCTTTTCCACTTACTGGCTATCCACCTAACATCCCTCCCCCGCCCTCCATCAAACCAACGACGGGTAAGATCTCAGACAGGCTGAGACAACCTAAGACAGGGTGTGGAGTGGTCAACGGGCTAGAGGCATAGTGCCCAGAGACGGGTAAGGTTCCCAGAGGGGAACAACCTAGGACAGGGGCTATGCCATCCACCGTTCTTACAAAAACAAAAGGGGGAGATGTTGGGCCCTGCCCAGTGTGAAGCCGAGTGGTTAGCCCAGCCAATCTTGGCCTACTCCTGGTAAGGCCTAGTCGAGCCTGAGTAGAGTTTCGTGACCTGCCCTTGACTCAGCACCTAAGCTGAAACTGCCTCCACCCAGCTGCTGCTGACGTGATGAAATACTATTGGCCCTTATACCTTTCTCTCATCCCCCTCTTCCCACCCCCTTCCTCAAAGTATATTGGCCCTTATACCTTTCTCTCATAACCTCTTCCCACCCCCTTCCTCAAAGTATATTGGCCCTTACACCTTTCTCTCATCCCCTCTTCCCACCCCTTCCTCAAAGTATATTGGCCCTTATACCTTTCTCTCATCCCCTCTTCCCACCCCCTTCCTCAAAGCATATAAACATCTCCCCTGACAATAAACGGAGAGTTCCGCCTTAGACGTTTCTCCTGGCTCAATGTGGTTTTCTTTTCCCGGTGATTTGGGAGGTTTTTTTGAGTCATCGACACCTGCCTTCTCGCTCAGCCTAGAGAAGCGGCTGGCCCGATTCAAAATTCTCTCTCTCTTCTGCTAAAAAAAAACTCACCATGTGGGTAGACCTAAAAAAAAAGAAAACTCACCACGTGGACAAACCTAGAGGAGGCTCACCACGTGGGCAAACCTGGAGAACTCTCAAAGTGTCCTGCCCCTCATTGGAGTGGGGGCGCCATCTTAGAAAAATTCTACAACATGTTTAGCTATTTTTGGGACCTTGTGCTTGTGTTGTATTCTTATGTATTACTGTTACCCTGATGTTAAAGATACTCTTCCCTCAACTTTATAACATGGGACAATCCTTATCTAAGCTAAATCCTGCCTTAGGGTCACTACAGATTCTGCTCAAAAGTAAAGGCCTTAATCTATCTGATAATCAGGCCCTCCAGATATGGGGCTGTTTACTCAAGATTGCCCCCTGGTTGCCGGAGAGTAATCTTTTGACTGGGACACCTGGGATAAAATTGAAAATCTGATAAAAAAGCTCAGATAGAAAAGGGGAGATCCACCCCTTTGGAGGGCCCTCCCGGCTGTGTTGGCCTTAAAGGGCTGTTTTCCACCTCAACCTCCGAGGTCAAAAGGCGACACCCTGACCCAGGAAGGGACAGAGAGCAATCTCAGCCCCTCGGGCCAGCCTGAGTCCTCAGATTCACCCCTAAATCCTTTTGAGAGTGCCCCTCGGCCCTCTAAAGGTCCATCACCTCCAGATCCCCTACTAATCCATTTCTGAGCCTCTGCCCCTCCCCTACCATGGGGAGGACGCCCGGGGAAAAATAGTCCATCTCTTCCCTGTTAATGTTAATCCTGGCGGTAACCGCCCTGCAGCCTGGTATCCTTGGGAAGCTCACAATTTAAAAGATCTTAAAAAGGCTGTCTCAGAGGATGGGCCAAACTCCCCCTGGGCAGAGACCATCCTTCAGGGTTTGGTTCATTATCATTGTACCACTCAAGATTGGAAGAACCTTGCTAAAGCTGTTCTCTCTGGCTTGCTGTACATAAAATGATGTGCTTTTTTTCAGGATGAGTGTCACCTTCAAGCTGAGTGAAACCAAGTCGCTCAGCCCCCAGTACCAATCACCTTTGGAATGCTCTCAGGCACTGCTGACCTGTTCTCTACCAGTCTTCAGCAGGCTGCCATTCCTGATCCATATTGAGATCAAGTACGGGCTTTGGGAATGTCTGCATGGAAAAAGTTAGAGGAGGGCCCCTCTGAACCCCCCATTACAGGAGTCACCCAAAAGACCGGTGAGGATTTGGCCACTTTCATAGAGAGAGTTGAAAAGAGACTACAAAGAAAGTTCCCCCCTGGCCCCCTGCGAGACCAATTTGCAAAAATGCTGGTCTGGGAAGGCATGACAGGCGATCATAAGTTGGCCTCTGCTGGACTCAAGGACCGCTGTATGAGTAGATGGGTTGTAGCCACCCAAGATGTAGGGTCCCCCTCTCATCAGATTAAAGTTATGACATCAGCCTTACAGGCTTCGCCATGAGGACATGGCTGCACTAGAATGTGCCCTCCAACAGGTCTCAGGGGAAGGGGACGATCTTGCTTTGGTGCGGCAAAGAGGGTCATTTTAAAAGGAATGCCCCAATAGGAAAAGCACCCCAATAACTCCCTCAACCCCTAACTTGCCCCCGCATGCCATGTCCTCGATGCAAAAGGGATTTCACTGGGCCAGAGATTGCAAATCCAAGTTTAGCCTTCATGGTGAACCTTTAAACTTCCCCAGGAGCTATCCCCAGCCCCGTTAAATAAGGGGAAAAAGGTAATCAAAACACACTGGACTGTGCCTTTGACACCCGGACTTAGACCAAAAATGAACCTAACAGTCGGTGGAAAAACTTTCAAATTTCTCATCGACACTGGGGCTGACCGTACTGTAATAAGAAAAGAGGAGGTCCCTCCCTCCTGGCAGTTAGTCCCGGGTCCGCCCCTACTGGGTGTGGGCGGACAATCTACGTCATGGGAAACTGCTAACTGGCAGACCTGGATTGACCCTGACAATAATAGTGGGGAGGTGCGCCCTCTAGTGGTGTCGGGCCTAACAGCCAACCTCCTAGGCCAGGATATACTTGGGGAAGCTGAGGCTTATATTACTACTAATCATAGGGCTTTCTGTGAAGATAGACTTGACCAGAAAGATAATAAACAGTTTGAGGAAGGAAGGACCTACCATCCTAACTATAGAGATGATCCTCATTTTGAAAAAATTAAACAAAAACATTCTCAGGTTCACCCCCAATCCTAAGGGCCACGGCTCACCCCCCAGTTCCTAAGATTCAATGGGTGCCTGGGGACCCCATATGGGTCGAGCAGTGGCCTATACCTACCCCTAAACTAAAACAATTTCATATACTCGTTAAACAACAATTGGCTTCAGGACATGTGTAACCTTCAACAAGTCCTTGGAACTCTCTGGTTTTTATTATAAAGAAGCCTAATGGCTCTTGGAGACTTTTACATGATTTGAGAAAAATAAATGAGAGAATGATAGCTTTTGGGACCCCCCAGAGAGGGCTTCCTTGGATTCCAGCCATTCCCAACACCCATTACTTAACCATTATCGATATTAAAGATTGTTTTTTCTCTATTCCATTAAATCCAGATGATATAGAAAAATTTGCATTCTCCATACCCTAAACAAACTTTCATGGACCAGACCTAAGGTTTGAATGGACCGTCTTACCTCAAGGCATGGCTAACAGCCCCCCCCCATTTGTCAATATTACATGTCTCATATCTTTTCTTCCTTGATTAATCATCCTAACGTTTTATTCTACATTTATATGGATGATATTATTTTAGGTCATTCCAACCCATCTGATCTCCAAGACCTTACTGCTAAATGCCTTGCCATTTTACAGGCCAATGATTTTAAAGTGGCTCCAGAAAAGGTACAGACTGCCTCTCCCTTCAAGATTATGGGCTCCAGGTTATTCCTTGATACTGTTTCTCCTGTTAAACCCCAACTCCATATTCAAAAATTCTATACTTTGCCTCAACTCCAAAAGGTGCTGGGGGAAATTAATTGGATGAGGCCCTGGATACCCATAACTACTGAGGAACTGTCCCCTTTATTTGACCTCTTAAAGGGTCTTACTCTTTCCTCTCAGATAACCTTGCCCCCTCATCATGAACAAATTCTACATAAGGTACAACGGGCTATTGATGCTGCTGTCCTAAAGAGGTTTGATCCTAACTTACCTATCTCCCTCTGTATTTTCTCTGGGGAAACATTATGCACTGCACTGTTGGCCCAGGAAGGAGAACCCATCCAATGGATTCACCTCTCCCTTGGTGGAGTCCCCAGAGTTTACTCTATAACTAACCAGATTGCAGACTGCATTATAAAGGGCAGGGACACCTCTGTCCGATTGTTTGGCACTGAGCCTCATGTCATTGTCACCCCCTTTAAGGTAACAGACTTCACTTGGCTTCAGAGAAATAACAACAGGGTTGCTATTGCCCTCGAAGGGTTTCTGGGTATAATTGATTGTCACTATGGTCCTTATAAATGGATGAGCTCCTTCTCTAGGTTGGAATGGAGACCCCCCCAGACTTTTTAAATCTAAACCCAACCCTGATTTTCTTACTGTATTCACTGATGGGGGCGCTTGGGAGCTTCCTAGTTGTTTACCCTCCCCTAAGGAGGGGGAGAAAGTCTATACCCATAAAGTCTATCTCCCATGAGGTCACAGGATCAGCACAATTTAAAGAACTATTTGCTGTCATTTTGGCTTTGGACACTATTCAGGAGCCATTTAACTTATTTTCTGACAGCCTTTATGTTGTTAACCTGTTACCCAACCTAATTGAGGCCCATATTAGACTGGACTCCAATATTATAACCCCATTGATGATTCAAGCCCGCTCCCTACTTAAACAAAGAATTAACCCCATTTTCCTTCAACATCTCAGAGGCCATCAAAATTTACCAAGATTCCTCTCTAAAGGAAACGATTTGGCTGACAAACTGGCCTCTCAGCCTCAATGTAATACAGTCTCAGAAGCTACACACTTCCACTTATTAACTCATATAAATTGGAGGGCCTTAAACATAAATATCCCCATGTGCCAGTCAAGGACCTTAAAAAATTGTCCGAACTTGCAAATCCTGTCAGCCTTTCCTCCAGGTACCTCCTCTTCAAAACTACAGGAGCCAATCCTCGAGGACTATGCCCTAATCACCTTTGGCAGATTGACTTTACTCACTATTCTCCATTTGGAAAACTTAAGTATATTTTTCTCTCAGTTGATACTTTCTCCCATGCTTGCTGGGCATCAGCACATGCTGGGGAAAAAAACTAAACATGCTATTAGCCATATGCTTCAATGCTTTGCCACCCTTGGATTGCCAGATCAAATCAAAACCGAAAATGGTCCCTGCTTCTTAAGCAAAAATAGATTTCCTCCAAACCTGAAAATCTCACTTTCCACAGGCATCCCATATAACCCGTGGGGCCAAGCCATCATGGAAAGATATCATCAAACTCTCAAATCTCAATTACAAAAACAAAAGGGGGAATCTCTACCCCCACATGACCAACTAAAAAAGGCATTATTAACCCTAAATATTTTAAATTTTTCTAAAGAAGGTAGACACTTGTCCCCTTTTCAAAAACATTGACCTCATCTGTCACCTACAGCTCCATCTGGGTCAAATGGAGGGACCCATTAACTGGGGCCTGAAGGGACCAGACCCCCTCCTCACAGCAGGGAGAGGATTTGGATGTGTCTTTCCTCAAGAGGAAAAAAGACCTATTTGGGTACCGGCAAGAGACTTAAAATATTTACCCCAACAAGGGGATGATAATAATCAATTCTCCAGGGAGTGTCACACCCTGAGAACTATGCCTCTGTTTCTTCCCCAGGAACAACTGAAGGTGTGGATGCTACTAGACCTGAATGAAGCCAGAAAAGCTCCAGAAAGATTTACAGAAGAGGAGTCGGGACTCCTAAGACAACCTGCTGTAGACGAGCTTACATGGCTTTTTATTCCACCTTCTCCCTCCCCTTGGACCCTCCTTCTTCTTGCTCTTTACCCTACCTTCTCCTCCCCTGAACCCCTCCTTCTTCTTATCCTCACTCGGGCCCTGTGTAATTAATAAGATTACACAATTCATTCACCAACAGCTTGAGGCAATTAAACTTCATCAGGTCAAGGCACCACAGGTTTGCGACTCAAAGACAATGGCTTTTCCACTTACTGGCTATCCACCTAACATCCCTCCCCGCCCTCCATCGAACCAACGACGGGTAAGATCTCAGACAGGGCTGAGACAACCTAAGACAGGGTGTGGAGTGGTCAACGGCTAGAGGCATAGTGCCCAGAGACGGGTAAGGTTCCCAGAGGGGAACAACCTAGGACAGGGGCTATGCCATCCACCGTTCTTACAAAAACAAAAGGGGGAGATGTTGGGCCCTGCCCAGTGTGAAGCCGAGTGGTTAGCCCAGCCAATCTTGGCCTACTCCTGGTAAGGCCTAGTCGAGCCTGAGTAGAGTTTCGTGACCTGCCCTTGACTCAGCACCTAAGCTGAAACTGCCTCCACCCAGCTGCTGCTGACGTGATGAAATACTATTGGCCCTTATACCTTTCTCTCATCCCCTCTTCCCACCCCTTCCTCAAAGTATATTGGCCCTTATACCTTTCTCTCATAACCTCTTCCCACCTCCTTCCTCAAAGTATATTGGCCCTTACACCTTTCTCTCATCCCCCTCTTCCCACCCCCTTCCTCAAAGTATATTGGCCCTTATACCTTTCTCTCATCATCCCTCTTCCCACCCCTTCCTCAAAGCATATAAACATCTCCCCTGACAATAAACGGAGAGTTCCGCCTTAGACGTTTCTCCTGGCTCAATGTGGTTTTCTTTTCCCCGGTGATTTGGGGAGGTTTTTTTTGAGTCATCGACACCTGCCTTCTCGCTCAGCCTAGAGAGAAGCGGCTGGCCCGATTCTCTCTCTCTTCTGCTCTACCTGCCGGTGGTGAGGGAAAAAAGCCCCGGCAAAGAAGAGTGTCCAGCACTGAAACATCTCTATCAAACCCTCCAAGGCTCAGGGTCCATTGTGGAAGAGGGGGCGGAAAGAATGCAAGAGCCAAAGAAAGGGTATGACTCCTTACAAAGCAACTGTACAGACAGAAATTGGCCTTGATATCCATGACCTCATAGTGCCTAGCAGTACCTTCACAAGACCCTCATAATAGGAGAAAAATATGATGACATCAAATTAAAAGAGAGACTAATAGAGAGAGGGAGGGAAGGGATATGATGGAGAGTGGAGTTCTGAAGGGGAATGGGGGGAGGGGAGGGAAACATCATGGTTTATTGTCTGTAAATATAGAATTTGTCAATAAAAAAAGACAAAAAATATCAAAAGCACTTGATATTTGAAAAGCTGAAAAGTAATAAGCACTATCATTAATGCCACTCTTTAATTCAACATTATTCATGAAATTAAAGTCACACAACTAGGGAAGAAAAATAATATTTTATTTCTCAAAATTTGAATAAGATTATTATAATTTGTAATGTATATGCATGTGAATAAATTTAAAGATCTAACTAAAAAAATTAAAAAACCAGAATCTTAGTAAGTTGAATCTAAAAAAAATAACAATTTTTCATCCAATAAAAAGGACAAAATTATTCCAATTATAATAGCATCTTAAGCTGTCCATAATAATAAGAATAGATAACTCTACTGAGAAAAAATGAGATAGGGAAATTATATCTATCTTTCTTGGCAGGAATTCTCAATATTTAAAGATATAAATTCTCTTTATTAGCTTATAAATTGTGTGACAGATTTCCCTTGATAAATTTTAGAGAGAATTTGACACAAATAATTATTAGATTAATTTATAAAATAAATGGATGTGGTTGGTCAATGAAATTTTGAAGAGCTATAGTAAGGAGAGAAATGGTATAGATTATGCCTCTGTAAGGTATTAAAAATGTGAATGCATTTAAAGTTATGAAAATATTGTGTACTTAATAGACAGATAA
Organism: Orientallactaga sibirica; assembly: GCA_036365145.1. Classification (NCBI taxonomy): domain Eukaryota; kingdom Metazoa; phylum Chordata; class Mammalia; order Rodentia; family Dipodidae; genus Orientallactaga; species Orientallactaga sibirica. The sequence goes on from JAEOAD010000020.1 coordinate 4,409,892, forward strand.
AGTTAAACAATAAATTTAGCAATTGATGCACATTCACTCTAAATATAGCATATGATGATAGCAATATTTAAAATCACTGGGGGAAATTTATTTAATAAATATTATTTGACAATTGGATAAGTAAGTGTGGTAGTTTGAATATATGTCCCCCAATATATCCAGTGTTTTATTAGTTATAGTTTGCATCTGCAATCACCTTGCTAGAGGCAAGGTCACTGGGGGCCCCAGTCTTAAGGTGTGGTGATGGTTTGAGATTCCATTGCAAAGATATGCAAATATGCCTAGCAGGAGTTCCTGAAGTGTGCTGTGTGACCTTTTGGCTGTAGTTTTGCTCTGTGTGCTGTGGTGGCTGGTTGGCTTTTTCTCTCTCTGCTTGGTCTTGTGAGAGAAGGTTGCTTCTTCTGCCATTATGAAATTTCCCCTGGATCTGTAAGCTTCAATAATAATATCCCTTCCTCCATAACTGTGCCTGGTCTGGAAGTTCATCTCAGCGAACCTGAAGCTGTCTGCTACAGTAAGTTAGCTTTCTATTGCTTCACCACATTATTTCCTTGAATTTAAGATTTGAAAATATATATATATATATATATATACTTTTTTCTTTTATTTATTTGAGAGAGAGAAATAGGCAGGGAGAAAGAGAGATAGAATGATAGAATGGGTGTGGTGGGGCCTCCAGCCACTGCTAACAAACTTCAGGTGCATGTGCCCCCTTGTGCATCTGGCTTAAGTGGGTCCTAGGGAGTTGAATCTGGGTCCTCCGGCTTTGCAGGCAAGTGCCTTAACCACTAAGTCATCTCTCCAGACCCTTGAATATATCTTATATCTTTAAAAAACTAAAATATTTAAAGCAATATGTATACTTTTTGTATAGTTGTGAAGACTGTGAGTTAAAAATTTTCAATCCTCTCCTTTCTTTCACTCATGTAAAAGATGGACAGATTAAACTAGATGGCAATAAAATGTATATCTGGTTTAAGACAATTAATGAAATCAATGTTTGTTATTTTGTCAGAGGAAATCATTTTATACATTTACATATTCATATTCATGTACTGGCAACTGGATGACAACCCAGGAGCCATCCTGGTACAACACTGAACTTCAGATCTGTGAGAAATACAATATGGTTCCTATACAGGGTTTGAATAAAGTTCTCCTTGATCTAGAAACATGTAAAATAAAGACAAATCTTCACTCTGCCCCACAAGCACACACAGTGAGAATGGAGACAGGATTACTCCACAGAACAATTTCCATTGAGAATGAAGACAGAGGAGACACCACAGGCACATATGCGTGTGTGCTCTCTCTCTCCCTCTAGTGTGTAGCAATGTTGAAACCCGTAGTTTGCCTGTTTCCGTTTTCCTAACTTGTGGCTGATGAAAGGAGATGCCACTCTTTCTGGGAATAGTTTCTTAGCCAGTTCTTGGTAATCCCATCTAGAAGGATGTCACTTTTCAATTATCTCCCTCAACTTCTTCTAAACAGGACAAAAAGACCAACAGAAAACACACATTCATTTGCTTTCTAAACTTGCTACATGTAACAAAAGTGATTTAAGTTACGAATAGTTACAGTCTTTTTGAGGTCACATTGGTGGCCAGTTTGACATTTGAATGCAAAAATGAAGTCAGTTTTTTCTGTGTTCACTTATCTGTGTATTACAGAATTCACAGCTGTCCAGGGCTTGACTGTCTGTCTACACTGCATTATCAATTAAACAAGTTACTCACTGAGGTTTTGAAAAGCAAATCTCTACTCATCTGTTCAGATTTTTGGATTCCAACAATCACTTTTTTTTTCAACTATTTTGATTTGATCTCTGAAATGAGGCTGAATTTAGTTAGTCTTCTCACTCTTACATAGGATTTCTCTATTTTATTTTCCCCCACTGGAGGACTGAACTTCCAACACTTTCATTCTACTATTCTTAAACTCTCTTCTCTTATGGAAAATAAGTGCATGTAAAATTTCATCTTTTTAAAGACAATTTTTCCAAATTAACCAAGCAGAAACCAAGGCATGCAACTAACATTTTATTTTCTGTGTTTTTCACCTAGTGCAATGCTTTTTTGACAGTGATCATTCTTTTAGGTTGCCACTGAATAAATAGTTTACCACCACATAACAAGAATTACTATCAAATTCCTGGATTCCCTGCACTGGAGTGTTGTCCACACATAGTGAGTATCCCAGCGCCCCCAGTTTTACTCACCATCTTCCAGTTCCCTGGCACCAGTAACCATTCTGATGCCTTGGGGTGGCCTGGACCTGTGTGCATGCTGCAGAAGCAGGCCTTTCTCAGTCTTCTTGATTGGCCAGCACCTAGGTTGTCAACTCTCCCCCCCCCGCAAGCCAGATGATGCATAGACCACTGTGGGAGCTGGATTTTTGCTCTTGGCTCTCCATCTACCCAGTTCCTGGTTCCCCATCCCCTGGTTCCCCAACCCCCATTCTCCCATGCTGAAGTGTGTGGAAGGCTTGAACTAGTTCCCTACATCCCAGTTCCCCAGGTACCCTTGATAAACTTGCAACCTGCACAATCTGCTCATCTGCACTTATAACCCCAAACCTGAAACAGAACACTCACTGAACAGCCTTCAGTGACAAATACTTGCTTCCTCCTTAATAAAATAAGACTTAACTTCAGATGGGTAGACTACAATGCAAAAAGAAAAAAAAAAAAAGGAAAGTCAGAAAATGGAGAGATATCTTCTAAGAATGTCTAGTCCCATAATGGAAACTTCAATGAAAATATAGAGGAAACAACAGAAATTGAATCCCAAAGTGAAAAAAACAGTAAGTGTGTGAGCCAGAACAAGCCAATCATCAAACTGGAAGAAAACTGACTAAAAATCAACAATCACATAAAGGAAATTGAGAAGAATCATCGCTTATAAGGCACATCTTTTATTACTAGGCTTAACTTAATTGAAGAAAACCAGAAATACCTGAAAGGAGAGATAAATGAATTGAAGGTGAGTCAACAAATAGAGGATCTCAGTAACCAGTTGATTAAGCTTAATGAAGATGTGACCAATGCAAGAATGAATTCCAGGAAGCATTAAGAAAATCAGATCTTGACCTGAAATTGTTCCTCAAAAACAAATGGACACAATGCAAAACAATAAAATAAAATAAAACAAAATAAAAAACAGAAAAATAAATCAAATCAAGCTTTGCAAAACTAAGTAGAACCCCTCACTAACAGAATTACTTGGAGGACAGAAGCTCTGAACTGAAAGACAGTACAGAAGAAATTGAATAGGAGTCCAAAAACCTTGCTATATTCAAAAATCATGTGAACAGACTACAAGGGAACTGTGGGTTACCCTAAAATAACCAAACATCCAGATCATGAGTATACCAGAGGGGAAGAAATCCAGGCCAGAGAAAAGATTCAACAAAAATTTGTCAATCTCAACAAAAGAGAGGCCCATCCAGACACAAAGAACTCACAGGACACCAAACAGACAAGACCAATAAAGCAACTCTCCAAGGCACATCATAGTTAAACCTCAAAACAGTGAAAAGAGAGAGAGCTGAAAGCAGCAACAGAGAAACAACTTACTACCTACAAAGGTAATTCCATCAGAATTAACTCAGATTTCTCAGTGGAAACCCTGAAAGCCAGAAGGGTCTGGAATAAAGCACTTCAAATTCTAAAATCTATAACTTCCAACCAAAAATAGTGTACCCAGCAAAAGTATTCCTTATGACAGATGGTGAAAGGAAAAATTTCCACCAAGAAAATCAGCTCTATGATTATATAACCACAAAGCCAAACCTACAGAAAATACTTCTGGGAATGATCCATCCAGAAGACTTAAATAACCAATCTCAAGAGCCTACAAGAAGATCACACTAACCAAAACTAGAGTAGGCTCATAAAGTACAAGGTCCAAGAAGGCACTAAGTCCCCTAAAGCATCCCATAATGTCAGGTATTAAATAAAACCTTATAGTTATAACTTTAAATATTAATGGTCTTAACTCAGCCAACAAGATGCAAGTTAACAGGGTGGATCATAAAATTTGACTCCTCTATCTGCTGTCTTCAAGAATCAAAATTCACCGCTAAAGACAGACACTTCCTCAGGGTGAAAGGATGGAAAATGATATTCTAAGCAAATGGAAATAAAAAAGCAGGTGTTGCTATATTAATATCTGTAAAATAGACTTCAAGCTAAAAGTAATCAAAAGGGACAAAGAAGACACATTCTTACTCATCAAGGGAACAATCCAACATGAGGACATTACAGTCATAAATCTATATGCACCACACAGATGCACCACAGTTTGTAAAACAAAACCTACTTGACAAAAGAAACAGAAATAAACACAAATACCATCATAGTTGGGGAGTTCAATATTCAACTATCTTCAGTAGAGAGATCATCCAAGCAGAAAATCAACAGGGAAATAATAGAGCTCAACAACATAGGTCAATTAGCATTCACCCGATTCTGCAGAATATACATTCTTCTCAGCAGCCCATGGAACCTTCTCCAAAATAGATCATATGTTAGGCCATAAAGCATGCCTCCATAAATTCAGGAAACTCAGGAGTGCTCACTCTCAAATTCAGGAAAGTTACAAAATGTAACTTCCTGTGTCTTCCTGTATCATATTAGATCACATTGCTGTAAAGCTAGAAATTAACCAGAATCACATCAAAAATTACACCAGCTCTTGGATACAAAGGAACACACCTTTAAACAATGAATGGGTCATGGAAGAAATAAAAAAAATAAATTGTAAAATGTCTAGAATTGGATGATAATGAAAACACAACTTACCATGACTTATGGACATAATAAAGGCAGTCCTAGGGTGAAAATTCATCACACTAAATGCCTTCATAACTGTGGTGGTTTGATTCAGGTGTTTGCCATAAACTTGGGTGTTCTGAATGTAAGGTCGTCAGCTGATGGCAATTTAGGAAATAAATCCTCCTGGAGGCTGTGTATTGTTGGGGGAAGGCTTGTGGGTTTTATAGCCAGCTTCCTCTTGACAGTTTGGCAAATGTCTTATTGCTGTTGTCTATCTGATGTTGTCCAGGAGGTGATATCCACCCACTGCTCATTTCATCATTTTTCCTGCCATCATGGAGATTCCCCTCAAGTCTATAAACTAAAATAAACACTTTTTTTTCCCACAAGCTGCTCTTGGTTAGGTGTTTTTTGCCAGAAATGCAAACCTGACTGCAAGCATAAAATTGGTATCACGAAGTGGGATCGTTAATGCTAGAAACTGAGTGTGTGGGTTTTGGCCTTTTTGAGCTGCTTTTCATGAGAAAGTGGAAGGATTTGAAACCCTGGCCCAAGAGATGCCTTGCAGTGCTGGAAGTACAATGTAATGGATTGTTCTGGTCAGAGTTGAAATACCTGGTTGCAGTAAGAACTAAAGTCTGTGAGGTGTGGCTTATGAAGGTGAGAAAAAGCTTTGGCTGAGCTGGACTAGAAGTACTCTGTGTGAGAGGCTTGCTGTTATGCCTGTGCCTTGAGAAATTGTGCAGGGTTGCATTGTGTAGAAATAAACTGATGTGTGCAGAGGGATATGGCACTGAAATGAAATTTTTGGCTAAAACTTCTGCCTGTTTAGCTGCAATTTTTTGAGAGATTACAACCTTTGAAATTGGGCAAACTGACCTGGATTGGGACAACAGGAAGAATGCAAACTCTTTTCAAGGGACTTGAATACTGAAGGTGTGTCCTATTCTTCAAAGTCTGCTTTATTGCTTCATTGACTAACAAGTTTGTAGCTCACCTGGTATTAAGGAGTATAAAAAATGCAGGAACAAGAAAGTCATTAAATTTGTTACACAGTTTTGTTTTTTTATAAATGGCCATGGGCAGTGTGAAACAGCCTTGCTGAATTATATCCTATGGAGACATTAGGATAAACCGTGGGTTGCACAATGGAAATGCCAGGGCTATAGGGTGGCTGCCAAGGAGAGCTGTTGTCACCAGATGAATTTTTGTGGGACTATGAGTAGTCCAGCTGGAGGGTGGATTTGGAACTCCATAGAGGTCACTGGTTAGAATTATACATGGAGCTACAAAACTTGATGGTTGCCCTGAGTGTTTTAAATGTTGTATATGTTAAATTTTTTCCTTGCTATGCTTAATGCCATATTTTGCAGTGTGAATGTTTATTCTGTGCCATTATGTTTTTTTTTTTTTGCTATTATGTATTAGTTAAAATATCTTGGACCATCAGGTATTTGAACATCATTAGAATTGTTAAAAACTATTGGGACTTTTAAAGATGGATAGATGCATTGCATTTAACATCAAGTATGGTTATCATTTTAATGGGTGCCAGGGTCAGAATATGATGTATTTATTCAGGTGTTCCCCATAAACTACTGTGTTCTGAATGCTAGGTCCCCAGCTGATGGAAATTTGAGAATTATAGTCTCCTGGAGGCAGTGTATTATTGAGGGCATTCTTATGAGTGTTATAGCCAGCTTCCTCTTGCCAGTGTTTTGCATACACTCCTGTTGCTGTTGTCTACTTGATGTTGGCCAGGAGGTGGTGTCCACTGTCTACTCATTTCATCATTTTCCCCTGCCATCAAGGAGCTTCCCCTTGAGGCTGTAAGCCAAAATAAACCTTTTCTTCCTACAAGTTGCTCATGGTTGGGTGTTTTCTGCCAGCAATGAAAACCTAACTACAACAATTACAAAGATGGAAAGATCCCAAATTAATACCCTAACTATCCAACTAAAGGCATTGGAGAGAGAAGAATCCAACCATAAGAGATCCAGACAGAAAGAAATAATCAAGATCAGAACAAAAATTAATGAATCGGAAACTAAGGAAACATTTAAGGACATTGATGAAACAAAGAGCTGGTTCTTTGAAAAATAAACAAGATTGATAAACCATTGGCCAATTTGACTAAATGCTAAAAAGATAAGGCTCAAATTAACAAAATCAGACATGAAAAGCGAGAGGTCACAACAGATATCAATGAAATGCAAGAATCACCAGGACTTACTTCGAAAACCTGTCCAAAATTGGTTAACCTGGAAAAAATGGATGAATTCCCAGACACATACCACCTACAAAAACTAAATTCAGAGTAGATTAGTCTCCTAAACAAACCTATCACATTTATCGAGATTGAAAAGGTAATAGAAAAAAAAAAGTGTCCCCCAAAAGAAAAGTCCAGGACCAGATGGCTTCTCAGCCAAATTCTATCAAACCTTCAGTTGAAGAACTGAAACCAATTTTTCTCAAACTGTTTCAGACAAATGGAGAACAGGGAATGTTCCGCACCTATTTTAAGAAGCTAGCATCACCCTAATACTAAAACCAGACAAGATACAAAAAGAAAAGAAAACTATAGGCCTATATCTCTGTAAACTTAGATGCAAAGATCCTGAACAAAATCCTTGTAAACCAAATTCAACAACACATCAAAAACTTTATCCACCTACATAAAGCAGGATTCATCCTAGGGATGTAGGGATAGTTCAACATATGAAAATCAGTCAACATAATAACACCACTAAATAAACTTAATCACAAGAACCACATGATAATTTCACTAGATGCAAAGAAGGCCTTTGAAATACTATAACATCACTTCGTGATGAAACCACTGGAGAGAATAGGAATGGTGGGTGTATATCTCAACATAATAAAGATTATATATAAAGCCCCTATATCCCAAATACTACTTAATTGGGAAAGACTCAATGAGTTCCCATTAAGATTGAGAATAAGACAGGTGTGCTCACTCTCAATACTGCTCTTCAACATAGTACTAGAAGTCCTAGACCAAGCAATACAATAGGAGAAAGAAATACATGGATACAAATTGGAAAGGAAGAAGTCAAACTACCCCTATTTGCACATGACATGATCCTACATATATGACCCACCACAAAACTTATAAATGTGATCAATTCCTTTAGCAATGTGGCAGGATACAAAATCAACACACAAAAACCAGTAGCCTTTCTATATGAAAAGGACAAATACACAGAAAAAGAAATCAGCAAAGCTGTCCCATTTTCAATAGCCACACAAAAAAATCAAGAATAACATTAACCAAGGATGTGCAAGGCCTATGTAATTAAAACACTCAAGAAAGAAATTGATGGGGACTTGAGAAGATAGCAAGACCTCCCATGCTCTGGATAGATAGAATTAATATTATAAAATTGGCAATTCTAACAAAAGAAATATATAGATTTAATACAATATCAATTAAAATTCATTTTTCACAGAGGTATAAAGAAAGGTTCTCAGAATTCATATGGAATGGCAGCAGTGTTTGCACATCCAGACATATTGTCAGCAAAAGAAACACCTCTTAAGGTATCATCATTCCTTATCTAAAGCTATAATAAAAAGCCATAGTATCAATAACAGCATGGTACTGGCATGAAAGCAGATATCTATATCTAATGTATACCTATATTTATTCTATATCTGTATCTGTTCTATACCTATATATATTCCATATCTATATCTATATACATACCATGGAAACAGAATTGAAGACCCAGACCTTAAGTCAAGTTACTACTGCTACTTGATCTTTGATAGAGGTGCCAATAATGGAGAATGGAGAAAAGACAACATCTTCAATAAATGGTGCTGGACCATGTGTAAAAAACTGAAACTAGACCCAATCATCTCACCATACACAAATATCAACTCAAAATGGATTAAAGTCCTACACATAAGACCTGAAACTCTTCAAGTATTGAAAGAAAAAATAGCAGAAACTCTCCAAGGTATAGGAGTGAGGAAGGACTTTTTGAACAATACCCTAGTAACCCAGGAAATTAAACAATCACTCTTTTGCACAGACAAAAACATCATAAGCACAGCCAAAAGAAACACACAGAATAGGAGAAAATTTTTGTCAGCTGTATCAATGATAGAAGCCCAATATCTAGAACCTACAAAAAACTAAAAAGAAAAAATACCTAAACAAAAAAAAAAAAAATCACACAATCCACTCCAAAAGTGGGGTAGAGAACTGAGTAGGGAGTTCTCAGAGGAAGAAATACAAATGGTTAAGACACTCTTAAGAAAATGTTCAACATCCCTAACCATCAGGGAAATGGAAATTAAAACAACTATGAGAGTCTACCTTACTCCAGTAAGGATGACAATCATTAAAAAATCAAATGAAAATAAATGTTGGCAAGGATGTGGAGAAATAGGAACCCTCATTCACTGTTGGTGGGAATGTAAACTTGTACAACCACTATTGAAATTAATATGGAGATTCTGGAAAAGAATGAATATAGAACTACCAACAGACCCAGTTATTCACTTACTGGGGATTTACCCTAAATGATCTATGCTTCACTAAAGAGATGTATGCTCAACCATGTTTATAGCTGCTCAATTCATAATACTTAAGAACTGGAATGAACCCAGGTGCCCATCATTGGATGAATGGGTAACAAAACTGTGGAAAGTATACAAAAATGGAATTCTACACAGCAATAAGAAAAAAAATGATACATTAAAATTTGTAGGAAAATGGAAGGCCTTAGAATAGACCATACTGAGCAAACACACACAATCACAGAAAGATAAATGTCTCATATTTTCACTCATTTGTCATTCCTAACCTGAATCTTCTAGAGTTGCCAGCATATAAGACAGGCAACTTGAATCCCAGACAGTAGGGATGGAAGGGTTTGGAGGGAAGGATAGGGGTGGTTAGTTAGAAATAAACACAAAACTAAACCCAAAATGAATTTGTATCATAGAAATCTTTCTCTTGAAGTTAGATTAGAAGATTTAACCCTCAGTAGGAGTATAGGGGGAAAGTCTGAAAAGAAGCTCCCTGGAGATGGTGAGATGAAGCCTATCCTAAAAAAAAAAAAAAAAAATGGGTCTGACCTACAACTCCCATACAAGAAATTGGTGCTAGCCACTTTGAGTTGTGGACTGGAGAGACATACGAGTTCCCTCAAACAAGACAGGCTTCTGACAAGCACTTGATTATGCGTCTGAGGTAAAAGGTCAGACCCTATTGCTGAAGGCACCATATGCTGCTGACACAGTACATGGAGAGACCTGGCTGGAATCCTGAAGAGAGCCACTGCCCAGTTATTGCATCCAGTGCTGGAAGGCGCTACATAAACTACTGGGGGAAATTGACCAAAATGGTGTGAGCAAGCAGGGGTCTAAGCTACAGAAGCAACCATCCTGACAAAAAGTACACACTAGTGCAATGGTGGCACACAGCCTTGGTGGGTAACCAATGGCTTCCTGATTGGTTAAGAGATCTGCTCAGTGGAATGGAGCCCATATCTAGAAATGGGAACCAGGTCAGAATCCTATTGAGACAAAGATTGTGCTTCCCATTGCCATGCTCCCACTAGTCTTTAGCTAAAATAGGGGCTACATCGATTAAAATCTCCCTAAATTAATACAGCTAATCCAAGTTAATGTATACTGACTTCACTCTCCATTGGAAAATCTATTTTCCTTTTACACAAGGTAGTGAGACTTGAGGAAGTAAACCACTCCTCACATTTCATCCAAGGCCCAGGTGAAACCACAGAGGAAACTGGGAGATGAGCAAGAGTGCTGCTTCCATGGTGGGTCTGACAATCACCACCAGGGTTAAGGAGACAGACACTGAGGATATTCAACACATACCAAAGCAGAAATCCAGAGGCTCCTAAGAGCTCATCACTGAAGTAGACTTAAAACACACCCACCAATGCTCAAGAAATTTTGCAGAAGAAGGAGCAGAAAGATTGTAAGAACCACAAGGTTGGAGGGAATATCCAGAGGAATTGTTTCACATGACTGACTGCTGCTCTCACAATTCATAATTGACAAACCCATGGGGAATACCAGCAACCCCACTGAGGAGGGCCCCTATGGAATGGGGGCAGGAAAGAGGGAAAAGATGGTACCAACACATGATGTATTCATACAACTTATGTTATTAATTTAAAAAATTACTATCCATCTCCCATGGATAACAGCTTAACTTCTAACCATTTTTTGGCCCTAAAGCAAATGCTGATATTTTGCTTGTTATTAAAGTTTCTTGTTTACTTAAATTTTAAACTGATTCTTATTAGCCCAGGTGATGGTAAGAAGACAAACTTACAATAATAATACTTCAATTCTTACTCCATTGTATGTCCTTTGCTAGATGTCTGAGATTTTACTCAAGGGTACCTTTTCTCTTGCAAATAATCAGTCATGGTAGAGAAAGACAGATACAAATGAAGAGTTGATTATTAAAGTTTTAGCTAAGAGCCAGCTACTTCCATTCCAATTTCATTGGAAGAACAATTTGTATGGTTACCAATAGGCAAGATTTTGCACCAGTCAAATTTGTGTACAGAAACAGAATCAACATAATGTGGAATTAAATTCAAGAAGATGTTTATTATAGAAATTGGCTACTATGACTATTAAAAAAGAAAAGTCTCAGGATATGGGATTACATAAAAGATAATAAATTCAGCCCCAATCCAAAAGCCAGAGAAGCAACAATTGGGTGAAGGGTTGCTGGTAGAAATTTTGTAGACATAAAGCCTGGAGATCTGGAGCTCTCATGTCTGAGGGGAGGAGCTATCTTAGTTTAAGAAAATATCTAATTCTGCCTTTTTGTTCTATCTAGACACTCAAGTGAGGATTTTTTCTTTAGTGTACTGACTTCAAATGCTAATCTCCTCCACATCACCTGCCTTGGCACAGGCATATGGCATGTCCTATTAGCTTCATGTTCTTTAACCCAGTCAAGTTGACACATGAGCTATATGTTGATCAGACAAGAACTGTGGGAAGAAATAGTACAAGGAAGCTGTAATTTAATTTACTAAATACAAATGATCAAAAATATGGGTTAAGCAGGGTGTGGTGGTGCACGCCTTTAATCCCAGCACTTGGGAGGCAGAGGTAGGAGGATCTCTGAGAGTTCAAGGCCACCCTGAGATTACATAGTGAATTCCAGGTCAGCCTGAGCCAGAGTGAGACCCTATCTTGAAAAACCAAATATATATATATGGGTTAATATAAAGGTTCACTAACTTTTAATATCCTATTTAAAACAAAATGGAATGCCAATTTTTACTAAAAGCTAGGAAATAATTTTAAATTAGTGAAACATACTCTAAATAGACATGGAAAATAGGCACTATAAGGCTGCATAACTTTTAAGAAAATGTTTGACAATACTTAGGAAGAACTTTAAGAGGAGAAAATGCTTTGGCCTAAAATTGTTCATTTTAGTAATTATAAAATTAATCATGAGAAAATGTACAAATGTATGTTTCCATGCATAAAATAATTTTAGAATGATCATATGGGCATTATTCAATGTAACAAAAGAGAAATGCTTATAATGTCCAATATTAAGTATTATTATTAAGGCATAGTTTAGCCATAAAATTGACAGTAATGTATCTAATAACTTAATACTACATGAATAAATGTTTATGCCATATTGTTAAGTGAACCACCACATTACACAGTATATCTTGTGGATATAAAAGTTGGAAGGCCTCCATATGTTTATTCACTCTTGTTGAAAATTATAGCGAAAACTAAATGTCATGATTTTCAAATGGTGCTTTTTGGAAAGCTTTGGCTTTGATAATCTGTTTGTATTGTTACTGTGGAAATATAGAATGGAAAGGTGTCCATTACCCCCTTTTTTTATAAAGATAAGGGAGAAGGTGAAAATATTTGCATTCCCTTCATAAATATTAATAACCCCATACTTCTTTATCTTTTTTTTATTAGTTATGTATATAGTGTGTATACAGCCATGATGGTACCATTGTTAGCCTTCTCTCTGTCCTCCCCCCATGGAGATTGTGGGTCTTGCTTTGTGGGGGTAGCCATCAGTTATGGGGGAGAGGCAATGTCTCTGTGCATAATGACCCAACTTATGGCTCTAACAATCTTTCTGCCCCCTCTTCCACAAATTTCCCTGAGGCATGTTGGGTTCATTTTAGGTCTATATCAGTGACAAGGTCTTGGGAGTCTCTGTATATCTGACTTTGTAGTGATCTCTGTGTCTATCTTGTTCACCCTTGTGCTAATACCAGGTTCACTGAGAAAGCAGCACACTTACTCATTTCCCCAATAACTCTATAGCTTCAGCTGGTGCCCTGGTGAGGTGTAATGGGCTGATTATTTACTCAGGTTCTGAGTCCATCTGAAAAAGAGAAGCAAATTCTCCAATGGAGAGTGGAACAGTGCATGATTCTTAGATAACCATTATTATTTTAGAGAGAATTTAATAGGTGGTAGGCCCTTTTGTATCCCACTGTTGGTGGGACCTTGATATTGGAGTGTGGGCTTGTTTTTGGATATGGTTCTGACTTGTTTCCCTATTCCAGGCATGGGTTCCATTCCACTGAGTGGATCCATTAGGCAAATCTAGAGTGGTTGGTAACCCACCATAGCTGTGTGCCACTATTGCCCTTGTGTGAGCAACTTGTCAGGTTGATTGCTGCTGAGTAGCTTAGACCACGAGTTGTTTAGACAGATGTTGGTCATTTTCCCCCAGTTGCTCATGTAGCACCTTCTGGCACTAGACAAGCTAACTGTCTGGGGACTGACTCTCTTCCAGATTCCAGCCAGGTCACTCCATGTTCTATCCCAACATCATATGGTGTCTTTGGCAGTAGGGTCTTACCATTAACCTTTGGTGGGTCATCAAGTACTCTGACAGAAATCTGTCTTCTTTTGGGAAAAGTTGTAGGTCTCATTGATTAACAGCTCATTGTGGACTTTAACTACATGCTAGTACTGGGAGTTCCTGGTCAGTGCCAAGAGAAAAGAAGGAAGAAAAATATAGCAATATGAAAGAGAAAGAGAAAAGAGAGAGAGAGGAGAGAGAGAGAGAGAGAGGAAGATTGAGGTTAGTCTGCATCCTACCCTCTACAGGCTCCTGTGATTCAGGTGTTCTTTCTAAGAACCTGATGAAGGTTTGACCTGTTAGTATGTCTTTCAGGATATAGGATTTTATGGTACCATTTCCATTTTGGTCCAGTTTTTTCCCCCCACTCACCCTAAACCTATCCTCCCACCCACCCTCCATCCCTACTGTCCAGTCCTTGAGATATTTATTAGGTGTGTCAGCATCTCAGGCAAATTCAGGATAGGCACCACAGATGAGTGAGACCATGCAACACTTATCTTTCTGTGATTGGATGAGTTCACTGAGAATGATCTGTCCCAAGTTTGACCATTTTTCTTCAAATTGCATTGTGTCACTTTTCCTTACTGCTCTGTAGATTTTCATAGTGTAGATATACCACATATTAGTTATCCATTTGTCTAATGATAGACATCTGGGTTGATTCCAGTTCTTAGCTATTATGAATTGAGCAGCTATAAACATGGTTGAGAAAATATCTCTGGAATGAGGCTTGGAGCTTTTAGGGTAAATGCCCAGTAAGGGAATAACTGGGTCTGTTGGTACCTCTATAGTCATCCTTTTTAGGAGTCTCCATATTGCTTTCCATAGTGATTGTACCATCTTACATTCCCACCAAGAGTGAATGAGGGTTCCTATTTTTCCATAGCCTTGCCAGCATTTTCGTCATTAGATTTTTTTTTTTTTAATGTTTGCTATCCTTACTGGGGTAAGGTGAAATCTCATAGTCATTTTAATTTGTATTTCCCTGATTATGGATGATGAACATTTTCTTAAGTGTGTGTTTGCTATTTGTATTTCTTCCTCTGAGAACTCCCTGTGCAGTTCTCTGCCCCATTTTGTGAATGGGTTTTTTGACTTTTTATTGTTTAGGTTTTTGAGTTCTTCTTAGATTTTAGAAATTAGGCCTCTGTCTGATGTGTATCCGACAAAAATTTTCTCCCATTCTGTGGGTAATCTATTGGCTCTAGTGTATGTTTGTGAAAAAGCTTTTCAGCTTCCTGAGATCCCAATGCTTGAGTGATTGTTTAATTTCCTGAGCTACTGGGGTATTGTTCAGGAAGTCTTTCATCTCCTTGGTTAATGTTATTCCAAGATAATTTATTTATTTTTTGATGCTATTGAAAATGGGACAATGTCACTTATTTCTTTCCCTGTATCTTTCTTTTGCATATAGAAAGGCTACTGATTTTTGTGCATTGGTTTTGTATGCTGCTACTTTATCTAAAAGTTAATCACTTTTAAGAGTTTTGAGATGGAGATTCTTGGGTCATTTATGTATAGAATCATATCATCTGCAAATAGGGCTAGCTTAACTTCTTCCTTTCCAATTTGTATCCCTTTTATTTATTTCTCCTGTCTTATTTCTTGAGCTAGTACTTCAAGTATTATGTTGAGGAGCTGAAGTGAAAGTGGACACCCCTGTCTTGTTCTCAATAGGAATTCCTTCAGTCTCTCCCAATTAAGTATTATTTGGGGTTAGCTATTTCTAATCCCATTAGGAGGAAGGAAGTGGTGGTGGCTGTTCCTGATTCCAAGGAAGGAAGGAAGAAAATGGAGGTAGCTGTTCCTGATTCAATTAGGAGGAAGGAAGAGGGGGTGGAAAGTTAGAGTTTAGAGAGAAAAATAGATATTCTAGCTGTAGGGATTGTCCATTGCAAGATGGAGACCCTAAAACTAACATATATAATTAAATTCATATATTTAGAGGCACATATAAATAATCAATATATTAATCTACTATCTTCACTTACTCATGAGCATATTTCTGTGTCATTAATACAGTTATAATGGTAAGGTGTTTGAAATTATATGTAAGTAAACTTTCACATCCATGGTATATCATTGGAATGTGAAATGTCCCCCATAGGCTCAAGTGTTTGAGTACTTGGTTCCTAGCTGGTGGCTCTATTTGGGAAGGTGGTGAAACGTTTAGGAGGTGGAGTCTTGGTGGAGGATGTGCATCACGTTGTTGGGGCTTGAGGTATATCCTAGTCCCACTTCCGACTCTCCCCCTCTTTCTCTCTCTCTTTCTCCTTCCTGACTATTGATGCAAGGGGATGAGCCACTTCCTGCTCCTGCTGCCATCCCTTATCTGTCATTGTAGACTGTATTCCTTCAAACTGTTAGTGGAAGTAAATTCTTCCTCCCTTGAGTTACTTCTTGCCAGGTATTTGGTCACAGTAAGAACAACAACAACAAAAAAGAATTAATATGGAAAATATATCAACATGTTTACAGTGGGTATATGACAGTTGGAGTTCTTGTAAGAAAAGTGAAAGCGAAAAGCGAAAAGAAAACACCAGACTTCATCCCTACAGACAGACTGTTAATTGAGAGAAAAGCAAGGAGCGGCAACATTCTTGCCAGATGAAATCTGAAGCACTGAGCCATGCTGGGGTGCAAGCTTATAAGGAGGATCCTAAGAAAAATAGACTGGACCCACTGCAGGTCCAAGGAAATAGATAAGGAACTATAGTTATTATGTCTTTATTCAGAATAAACTTTTTTCAGCAAACTTGTCTAGGGAGGATAGCCAACCAGATGGTTTCTGTTCCCTCAAGGTTTTCTGAGATAACAGAAATTTATCATTTTGGAGCAGACAGACCTGTCAAGGCCACACGTTTCTGAGGCTTCTTAGCTCCCTCTAGTTTTCAGGCAAGGCTATTAAGCCTTCAGTTGTTCCTTCTTTCTACCTCTTTGTCAAGTCTTTTCCATAGATACACATTTTTTTTTTTTGTACCTCAGACCTTCTTGGTAATCACAGGCTGAGGGAACATTACAAACTCTCATGTCTTTTCATTTGTGTTGGAGTTATACTTAGCCCTCCTTTGTTCCCCAGAAAGTCTGTTATTGGTGTTCATGAGTTTCTCAGGGAAAATCACCATGTTATATTCTTCCCTAGGATAGGTATTAAGTCAGCATGTGCCAGCTATGTTGCAGTACTTTTGCAAGAATTTTACACAAGGATGAATGGGAACAATCAGTTTCATGCCAAGGTCATATTCAGCATGTATTGAGGACTCAGTCACTGTGACTCCCAGTAGCTTAGTGATTATTAGTTAAAGCAGCATAAATACAAAAGAGTTGCCCTTTGAAATGGCGATTTTTGAAACCTCCAACTTACAATAACCTGAAGTTGAATTAAAACTGGGAAAGCATTTACTTTTCTTCTCTTAGTTGATTACTTGTATCCCTGTATGTGTTTGTTGGCTTGGTGAAATTCTCTTTGGTGTCACTGAAAATGGGCCACACAGCTTGCTCTGGGCATTTGTTCAATCCAATCCTCTCTTTGTTGTGCTCTTAAAACTCTATCTGCCTATACTATAAATTTTTAAAACAAAAACAATTCTGGAAAATCTACACGATATTATGAGAATCACATTTTACATTACTTTGCAGCTAACACACCCAGTCGGCTGGGAAAGTAAATGTCTTGCTGCCCCACAGATTGGAATTCAAGCCATTTGGCCTTTTGTCCCTGGGCACAGTCCTTGTTATGACTTGAAAATACTAGGCCATGTTCACGTGTAAAATTTATGTCTAGAGACAGACAGTTCTCAAAATTTATTGCCATTATTGAAGCATTTAATTAAATGGTAATTTGGTTCTTGGTCAGAGTAAGAAAAACATTTTAGGAAGAGTTTCAAAACACTTCACAGGGACACTTGCTGGCGAGCACAATGTTTGAAATAGTCTATGTTCAGCTTCTTGTAAGTAAGATAATAATCTTCTCTATTTTCACTTTAAGCTTTTGTACAACCCTTGGGTAGGCATTTAAAGACACCAAAATATACCTGCAGGAGGTTTGTGGATTAAGTAATAGGTGGTAAAAGCCTCCAACTGAGGCTTCAAGTTTATCATTATCATCTTGGTACAGAAACACATTTACACTGGTAATGTTTCCAGGTAACCTGCTGTGGGGATTTCGTATTCTGTGCAGCATTTAATAAAACATTGTCACTAGACTTCAGTGAGATGAACTAATACAAACTTCAGTGTGAAGGCATTGATAAGAACCACCCTCAGAAGATGTCTGAGAGCAATCTATTCAGAGAGAGAATGTAGACTCTCTAATAATGAAATAGGAACAAGATTCATGAAAGTAGAGATATACTTTTATCTAAAGTAATAATAAGCACAGTAAATGAAAGAAAGAAAGAAAAGAGCAACATACATAACACCCTGTCTAAAACCTGGTGCCTAAGTAAATAAAGAGAGTTCATAAATGAAAGTCACACATTGTAAGCAAAGCAAAAACTATACAGGGGAAATCTATTATCAGCATAGACTAAAATAAAATTCAATAAACATGGGACTGGAATATTGGCTCAGCATCCTAATGGATTAGATTAGATACTTGTCTTCATAAAGTTCAGAACGGGGTTCATTTTTAGATGCCAAAATTCTCACCTGGGCTTCACTGTCTACACTGTATTGGTGTAGTACCGAAAGTTTGCGTTCTATGATTCACATTTTTATCCCCTTTAATTTGGATTAGCTGCATGATAAAAGTTCAGAGTAACTGTTACACTGAGATCTTTGCCCTTTGATTATCCTTCTGGTCAGTACAATTCCAAAGTGCTGAACTCAGCTCATCAGCACCATTGCGAAGCATCAGAGCTGCCTGAGACAATGCTTATCTGACAGGGATGGCTATTTTAGCAAGAAGTTGTTTGGGGTGGGCATTGTTTGGGAATGTTATACTAACAATTAGTGCTTAATATTGTTTCAAAGAAAAGCTATTTCCTCCCAGTTCAATAGATCATCACTCAATTAACCTTTAGTGCTTCCAGTAAGAGACATATCTTTAAAGCCTTTATGCTCTGCTAGCTGTACATTACTAGATTGCTTTTATCACTAACGATGGTCTAAAGCGCTTACTTAAGAAATGCATTAACTCGTATAGGTCATCAAGATATAATTTAGAATATCATTATGTTTTCTAGTGGACTAAATGCTGTGCTCTTAACATTTACATGGAAATCTCAGCTAGAGACCTGACTAATGAATTCTCACAATGAATAATTATCAAATTGATATATTTTTTCTTTTAATTCTAAGGATGGTGATTAAATAAAACTGTAACTTGGCAAATATCTGTGTGCATGTTGTAAGTAGTTTGAATTTCTGTTAAATTTTGTTACAAATGAAATAAATGCTTCTTCTTATATTTTCAAGTACTAACTGTAGTTTATAGTATTGATGAAATAAAAACCTTTATACTAGTCCTATAACTATAATCAAGAAGAATCAACAATTCTTCCTTGATGATATTATGTTTACTAACTTTATTCTGAAATTGACCTTATGTATTTTTTATGGTCTTGATGTGTTTCTCAAAAGCAGAATGAATTTTTCTCTCACAAGTGGTCTTTATGAAAAAGTTAGCATTAATAATTGAAGAATAACTATTAAAATAACTTTTATTTAAGTATGAGTTGGCCCATAAGACATATCCTAATCTCTGATATTTTTTATGAAAATAAAATGAAAGAATTAATTCTCTGAATATATACAGATTACTTTTTCTTTGTTCACCTGGTCACTAGTATTTGCTATATTAGTATGTGCATGTACCTTTATTGAAGATACAAGAAGAGGAAGACACTGACTTTTAAATCAAGGCATAAGGCAAAATGTAAATGCTATAAAAAGAGAATGAAAATAGTATATATATTTCTACCTCGAAAAACCCAAAACAAAAAAAAATCATTATGAGAGGCTGGGGGTGGTGGCACACACCTTTAATCCCAGCACTCAGGAGGCAGAGGTAGGAGGATTGCCATGAGTTCAAGGCCACCCTGAGACTACATAGTGAATTCCAGGTCAGCCTGGGCTACAGTGAGACTCTACCTCGAAAAACCAAAAAAAAAAAAAAAATCATTATGAGATATTAGAAGGATGGTGTATTTTTCCTATTGTTCTAAGAACGACTATTTTATATATATATATGAAACCTGATTTTGATCCCCAGTATACATGTCAAGTATGAGGTGCAGTAATTTGTGTTTGTGTGTAATCTTAATGCTAGGGAGGTGAAGACAGAAGAATCCCTGGAGCTCACTGGCCAGCTATTCTATAGCCTAATTTGGTTAGCTCCAGGCCAATAATAGACCATGTCTCAAAGGAGGTAGACAGTGCTCCTGGGGAAAATTTCCCAAAATTGTCCTCTAACTTCCACATGCATATACACATGTATAAACACACACACACACACACACACACACACACACACACACACAAAATTATAGCTGTTTTCATTTTAGTTATGTTTTCTAATAAGGTTTTATAGAAATTAAATCAAAGAGTTTATAAAATAAAAATTAGAAGCAAATTATGGTCAAGCCATATTGCTCTTTTTTTTCTTGCTAAATTACAGTATCCTTACTTTCATCTTCCCTTCTTTCCTTCCTTCTTTTCTTTCTTCCCTTCCTTCCTTCTTCCTTCCTTCCCTCTCTTCTCCTTTCCTTCTTTTCTTTCTTCCTCTTCCTTCTTCCTTCCCCTTCCTTCCTTCCTTCCTTCCTTCCTTCCTTCCTTCCTTCCTTCCTTCCTTCCTTCCTTCCTTCTTTTCTCTCTTTCTTCTTTCTTTCTTTCTTTCTTTCTTTCTTTCTTTCTTTCTTTTTTTCTTTCTTTTATCTTTCCTTCCTTCTTCCCTTCTCCCTTCCTCCTTCCTTGCTTAGTTGAAAAAAATGATAAAACACATGGCAACTTTTGTTTCTTTTTTCCAATCTTATGTGCATCTCAGCTAATTTTTTTTTTGAAGAGAGACAGAGAGAGACAGAGAGAGGGAGAGGAAGACAGATAGAGATGGGCACGCCAGCAGCCTCTCAGCTGCTGTAAACAAAATCCAGATGTGTGCGCCCCCTTGTGGTCAAGTGAGGCATTCTGCCCTTGTGTCACTTTGCATCTGGCTAAACATGGGACCTGGAGATTGGAACTGCTGGAGATTGGAATCAGCATTCTTAGGCTTAGGAGGCAGGTGCCTTAACCACTAAGCCATCTCTCCATCCCAATCTCAGCTAATTTTTGACTTCACCTTGTTTGGTTTAGTTTTATGTCCTTTTATTAAATGAGTCTCTTTTTGTTTCAATGTGACATTTATGTTCATAATAATAAATTTGTTAGAATTATTTTTGAGGCTTCCTTGTGATTTTTTTTTTGTATTTAATATATTTTATTCTTAGGTGAGATAACATGAATAGATTTTCTTTATTACTTATTATGAGTTTTTAAAATATATTTTATTTATTTATTTGAGAGAGAGAAAGAGGGAGAGAGACAGATAGAGAATGGGTGCACCAGGGCCTCCAGCCACTGCAAAGGAACTCCAGATGCATGCACCCCCTTGTGCATCTGGCTTACATTGGTCTTGGAGAACTGAACCAGAATCCTTTGGCTTTGCAGACAAATACCTTAACCACTAAACCATCACTCCAGCCCCCTTATTACTAGGTTTTAAAAATCACTATGAGAGCTGGGCCTGGTGGCAAACACTTTTAATCCCAGCACTTGGGAGGCAGAGGTAGGAGGATTGTCATGAGTTTGAGACCACCCTGTGACTACATAGTGAATTCCAGGTTAGCCTGGGCTACAGTGAGACTCTACCACGAAAAACCAAAAAAAAAAAAAAATCATTATGAGATATTAGAAGAATGGTGTATTTTTCCTATTGTTCTAAGAACGACTATTTTAGTATCCAGTTTTCTTTTAGAAAATTGTTCAGAAATATGCTAAGGTTAGTATAGTCATCATATCATTTATTTGTATTTTATGAAATACAAATTTCAACAAAGTAGATGAAATTATATACACATGCTGTACATTTTCAGTATTAACCTTTGCCATAGACTGGATTTTCTGGGGAGAGAACGACATGCAGATGATTTATTGGAGGTGAGTGCTAAAGAAGTGCAGAGATCAGTGAAGAGAGTTGAACTGACTCCTTTTGTCATTTGATGCTCGGAAGATAGTCCAGAGGAACTTCTGGAACTAAGATGACCTTAAAAGTTGTCCTAAATTGAGACAAAGACAAAAATTGGCTAACAGATGACCCTCAAAAGAAATACTAAAGGACTCCCAGGTAAAGATGACCCAGCAGTAACTCAGCTGCTGGGGATGGGAACAAAGATTACCTTATGACTTTCAACCTTCAGGTAGGTTACCTACACCCTAATTCACTCACAGCAATTTTGGGTTCCCAATATCACAATTTGTTATGTCATTAGACAAATCCTTTCTAAGTGAAAGAATTTCTGTGACCTAGTTAACTTGCAAAAATTTATTTCTCCAAATCTAGTATTTCAAACACCTTATTTTTAATGATACATATTATTTTTATTAGATATGGACATATTTAGTATGTAAACAACACATGTTGGTACCATCCTTTCCCTCCTCCCTGCCCCTTTTCTGAAGAGGCCCTCCTCATTGGCGATGCAGGTCAACCCCATGGGGATTGTGGGTCATACATTATGGGAGCATCAGTCATTTATGGGGGAGAGGCAATGTCTCTGTGCAAAATGTCCCAACTTGTGGCTCTAACAATCTTTCCACCCCCTCATTGGTAAAATTCCCTGAGCCATGTTGGGTGCATTTTAAGTTTACTTCCACAATGGGCACGTAGGAGCCTCTGGATCTCTGCTTTGGTAGGTGTTGAGTGTTCTCAGTGTCTATCTCCTTTGCCTTTGTACTGATATCAGATTCACTGAGAAAGCAGCACTGTTGCTCATTTCCCCAATTCCTCTGTGGTTTCAGCTAGAGCAGGGGTGGATCGTTTATCTCCTCAAGTCCAGCTCCCATCTGAAAAAGAGAAGCAGCTTCACCGATGAAGAGTGAAGTCAGCACCAGTTAAATGAGATAACCATTATTAATTTAGAGAGAATTTAAAGGGTGTAGAGCCCAAGATTAGTGGGAGTTTGACAATGGAAAGCAGAATCATTATCTGGATATGATTCTGACTTGTTTCCCAGTTCCAGATATGGGTTCCTTTCTACTGAACAGATCTGTTAGCCAATCCAAAAGCAGCTGGTTACCCACCATGGCTGTGTGCCACTATTGCACTTGTGTGAGCATCATGTCAGGTTTTTTGCATCTGAGTCGCTTAGACTTTGAGTTACTTGGACAGATGTTGGCCACTTTCCCCCAGTAGCTCATGTAGCACCTTCCAGCACTCGATGGGTTAATTATCTGGGGACTGGCTCTCTTCTGGATTCTAACCAGGTCTCTTTGTGGTCTGTGCAGTCTGGCGTATGGTGTCTTCAGCAGTAGGGTCTTACCATCAACCTCTAGGGGATAATCAATAATCAAGTGCTCTGACAGAAGTCTATTTTTTTTTAATTTTTTATTTTTTTGGGAGAGAGACACAGAGATAGAGAGAGACAGGGAGAGGAAGACAGAGATGGATGCACCAGCAGTGTCTCAGCTGCTGAGAACGAGTTACAGTTACAGCTCAAGATGGCTATGGCCATGTCAAACTAATCCATGTAAGGCCTGTGAATCCATCATGATAGCTTCCCAATGAGTCTGAGTATTCAAATCTTATCACTTTCAGAGGAACTGCTCCAAAAGGTGAGGTATTTCTTGTTGTTACTGCCAGCATCACTCCAACTCAGGACACCAGAACTGGAACAGTTCTGTGGCTTTTCCCCTTGAAGGAAAATATTCCTTCAATGATCAGTTACCTAAGTGCAAGAGAGAGTCCACTTCAAAGCTGTTTGAGTTCCAAATGCTATAATGTTTACTTCAAAACTCTTGCATTGACATAATTAGCAAATTTCCCCAGAAGACACACATTAGCTTTGTGATGGCTGTTTACTGGGATAACTTGGTTAGCATGAAGTGAAGTTTCTGAAATTCCATTTTTCATTGTGCCTCGACGAAGGGTAGACCTCAAATCCAAGGATGACCATCTTATAGCACAAACATCTCTTTTTGCTATTTCAATGAAATCCTAATGTAGATAATTTGATTATAGTAAATGTCTGTTATTTGAGTGAATGGAGAGTATGATTGGTGAGCCTGACTTCTTCATGTGAAACCCTCTTGAGCAGGCGTAGGCCTTCTCTGAGATCAGAAACTCTAAATAGCAGCTGTACTAGAAGGTCCTCCTTCCCTAGAGATCATCCTTTCTGATGGATGCCTGTGAATGACAGGCATCAGTTTCTCATCCCGGCTTTCCTCCTGCCTGTTTTCCTGCCTGAAAGGCATGGGATTTGATTAGCCATCATTTCAAATTATTCATGTCTTCTATGAGTTTATATACATTCTATTATTTATGTTCTTGGGTTGAACAGTGACCACCAGAAGCCTCTAGAAACCACCGCTCTTCCCTCGCATCTTTGGTTCTGTGGCTGTATGACTTGCGATGCCAAAATGTTTCTTTATGTTTCAAATTTTTTCAGAGGCTTCCATTGCTATCCCTCCAGACTTTTTCCTATGCTTATCTCACTTGGGCCTCCCAGTCTTTAAATCAGCTATATTCTAGTGTTAGATATCATTCAAATAACTCCCTGAAACACTTCTCATTCCAACTGAAGCACATACATGTTAGCAAGAACATTGTCCAATGCCATCAAGTCATGAGCATCACTTTGTCTAGGGTGGCACAGAGATTTGAAGAGTCAACAGTCACAGGGGAATTTTGTTTGCTTTTATAATTATGTAATACAGAACTTTGAGGGAATAACTTTCCCCCCACACATTCAGAATCCAAATAGATCATCAGTGTTAATGCAGAATCCAGAAATAGCTGCTTCAGAAGAAACCATGAAGTCTGGCTATGTGGCCCATAGGTTATGCATGTTTTCATGTGACCAAACATTAATAGCAAAAATAAAGGTAGAGTTTTGCCCCTTGAAAACACATAAACTCTATTGCTTTCCAAGCCATAATGATTTGGGAGTTAACATTAACTCAAGTAATGCTAAAGCAAATAGTCAAGATAAATTAAAGTCATTTTTTATTTTTTAGATAAGCCTGACTTGATCCGAATGAATCCCATGCCCTTTTCAATTAATATCTCTGTTTCCATCCTGACAAGCAAGGAGTTAAACCCACTGGGGAGCAATAATTGTAGTATGTCCTAAGAAAGATTCATCTGTCTCCAACTGTCCATTTTATTCTCAGTGTTAAATATGTTAATATACATAGACTATCATTTACATAACAAGTGGCTATACCAGAAGAATATTTATTGTGTGACTGCTACCTAAAATCCAGTGTACTATCAAATGAAAAGCCATTTCTAATTTGACCTGAATGTAAATTTGTTTTGTAGAATTCATTACCTTTATGGATAAGTCACATTGAAGTTATGTACAATCTTCCAGAGAAGCTGCAGGCTGCCTCCACTTTGATTTAATTGCTGCTGTCCTTATATGGAAACAAGCCTGCTTTAGGAATGGCAGAAATGCAGGGACCCATTCCAGGCAGCCTGGGAGAGCCTCTCCTTTGATGCAGAGAGTAAGGTGAGAGAGAAAGACAAGCCCAAATTTAATTAAAATGTTATGAGAGCTAGAAACCTGCACAGGAGACAAAGTAAGGGGAACAGAGTTTATGCCTCCTAAAGTGCATATATTGCCAGGGATCACCAAGGTAATAAAATTCAAGCTGCTTTCCCCAGGCAGCAGGTGACCCCATCCTCTGCAGAGATCATGTGTTTACATTCTGAGGGAACTGGAGGGAAGTCTTCTTGAATAAGAAATCGCCTCATTTCCAATTTATTCTCTAGACTCCAGAATGTAATTTAATTCATCTTTGCAGTTTTCTTGTGGCTTTTATGCTATTTATCTCTGGATTATTTTGCTACCTCTAATGATTATGGTTCATCAGGGAGAAGGGATCCTCTGAGTATAATCATGCTAAAACTAGTTCCCTGACAGGGCAGATAGTAAACTTATCACCCACCTTGTTGGGGAAATCAGGGCTTTAGGAACTGAAATGTTCTAGTATGGAAATAATTTATGGGGAATCTATAGATGCCCAAAAGTTTAGATATCCTCTCTATTACATTCTTAGTCATTCACTCAGGGCTCTGCAAATTGGAAGGTTTCAAGATTTGTTTGCTTCTGAGATTTTTTGATTACTTCCCAATTCTAGCTTGACTACAAATATTGCAAGAAAATCTTTTCTTCTTATTGGTCTTTTGGTCCTTCTATTTCCATCTCACCTGGAAACAGTCAATGCAGGGAAGTGAGAAAATGAAAAGAACAATGGTAATAGAATTGCACAGAACCCTCAAAGAGATTTGCTGTGAATTCCACATGAATAACCTTTACCTAAGTAAAGGCACCTGTCCCTCTAAATATAATTTCTGAACTGCCCTTCTCTGCAGAAATGCATTTTGATATGAGATCTATTGGAATACTCATAGGATAGCATAGCTTAATTTGCCTTTCTTATTAGGTACATGTACATGCACCTGAGCTACAAGAGTTTTTCTTCAGGAAATGAAACTCTGGATTAAAGATCCGTGTTATAACCTAATCCTTTCTGTGTGGATTGTAATCTGGGGACAGGCAGTATTAATACAATAGGGCTTTCATAGAAATGTCAACACCATACTCATTTAACCAATTTTTAAACTGAATTTTAACAAGTTCCTGTTTATTTGTAACCACTTTAAAATGAATGAGTCTCTGTCATCATGTCTTCTGATTGAACATTCATTTATTTTTTTTTCTTTTGTTGAATCATTGTTTTCAAATGACTTCCAGAGGGAAATGAAAAGGGAGGGGAGATGAGCTGAGATGGTTGTTGAAGGCTCTCCAGCTATACATGTCTCTCATCACAATTACAGGTCTGTGTTACCCTAGGGCACTAGGGAACACTAAACAAAATCACTAAGCAATCCTTCCATTTCACTGTACACTGAGAATGAGCCTATGTGAGGTTAAATAGATTACTTGGGTCACAAAATTCTTTAGTGTTAATGCTGGGTCTATAAGCCAGGTGGTTGGACTCCTAGTTCAGTTCTCTTTTCATTGCTTGGCTCTGACACCTAGGATTTACAGTAAGCCTTCAAACAAAAAAATAAGCTATGTCTGAGACTGAAGTTATTATCCAGGATCTGCACCCACTGGACAGTGAAAAGCATTTAGACACCTGTCCTTGTTTAAGAGTGAATTGGTGTATTATATGTTTATAGTTTTGATAATTATACCCTCTATAAGCTATTGTGTTTATAGAACAAAACTGGCTGAATTTGTGGCTGGTTCTGATCATAATGTTTACTTAAAAAATGGCTCTTGTTCAGTGCTGTAAAATCAGTTTTGGGCCACCAAAGTGAGTGCATTCTAAGCGTTTTACTCTATGGGCCAGAAAGGAAAAAAGGCCTTAGGTAGTATTACAGATTGAATATTGTGTTCTCTAAGTGATGGTATTTGCACACATTAGGTAGAAATTTAGATGAGGTTGTAATACAAGAGGCCTTTGTGATGGGATTAGTGTCATCTGAAAGAAGTACCAGAGATATCCCTTCTTCTCCATCTCCCCTTCCTTTCTGGTCTCTTCCTGTGTATGCATAAGGTAAAGGTCATGTGAGCATACAAGGAATGAGATGGTGGCCACTTGGAAGCCATGAGAATAGACCTTCAAATGAAATCTGCCTTTAAGGAATGAATTTTTGTTACTTAAGTCATCCATTCTATGCATTCTATTATGGAGCTGAAACAGACTACTTCAGCAGAAATGAATTTCACACCCACTTATAAACTAGATCATTATTTTCTTTTGAATATTGAACAATGACCAAAGCTCTCATTGTCTAAGTGATGTCTGTATTCCAAGCACTGCCAAGCACCATGTTATAAATATTTCATATACATTATCTATTCATCTCCATACCAGTCCTCCAATAAAAGCTTTTTGAGTACAGAGGACATGTCTTGGGCCTTCCTCATATCTCCAGATTCTATGACAGTATTTGACAGACAATAGGCCCTGAGATTCTGTTACTATATTAAAGTAATGAGATTTGACTAATGTCATGTATAATATGAATTTCAAATCTAGAAATATCTTTCTATAGCTCATGGTAGTAGATTGCAAGTAATGGCCCTAAATCGTTCCTTTCACTCCATAAAAGTCTCTCTGAAAAGTAACATTTTATCCCTCTAGAGAGAGAATATTTCTTGACACTCTTTTGAATTCAGGATGGCCTTCGGACTTACCTTGATCAATAGAACATGGCAAAGGTGACAATGTGGGCATTTTGAGCCTAGGCTGAGACCACAATATAAAGAAGCCTGAAATAATCTCGTTAAAGATGCCGTGCAATAGGCAGCCGTGTCACTGCCAGCTGTGAAAATGAGGATATCTTGCACCATCCAAACCTAATGAACTAACTGTTGTCACCAGAGCGGCTTAAGCAGGGAACCAAAAGAAAGTGACTACTCACACAATCATGAAATAAGCATATGCTTTAAGCCATTTTTTCTACTCTGTTGCTATAGAAAATTGATGCACCCATGCTCCTTCTACCACCTAGCTGATGGTAATGATGAGTATAGAAAGGATATTGTGTAATATTGTGAAGAGGTTAGCATCTGTCAAAGAGTAATCTAAGGACTTTATATGCATGTGATCATTTAATCAGCTCAATCATTCTATGAAGTGGTATTGCTATATTATCCCAGTTTTACTGGGGATAATATTAGACTGTGTAGCTTCCCACCCCAAAGCTAGTAAGTATTGAGTAGATACCCTCCAGCAGCAGCATCCTCTCTATGTTCTGATCTACTGAGCTACAATATTTAAAGGAAAGGGGCTGAGGTGCAGTGTGCTATAGAGAAGTAGTGGAGGAAGTTATAGACAAACACTATATGTTAAAGGAATATAGTATGCACATGATGTTCCCACAAAGACTTCAATTTCATAATCTTGGAATCTGTGGCTGTGCTATGTTGAATAGTAGAGGATAGTTGAGGATACAGATGGATAGATGGTTGCTATAGGAAATTCACAACATTAACCTTTCTTGAACAGCCTTTCACCAGTTACTACTAAATCTCTTTGCATGTGTTATTTCATATAATCTTCAGAGAAAAATGAAAGTCCTGTCTCTAATGAATAGGTTAAATACTAAGACTTAACCTACTTAAGACATAGAGTTGTTCCACAAGGGAGCCAGAATTGAACACATAGGAACTGAGCTTTGAGCTATATCATTCTTTACCTCCATTGATTCCTGAATACCTATGTCCATATCATCTATATAGCCTCTATCTATATAATTATATAGATGTTATATACACACATACACATTTAAAAGTACTCATTTGAATGAATGTTTTCTTCTCAACCATGGTCATGTGTATACTGAATAAATGTGTGTACTGAAGAAAGACAACCATGCTCATGGTTAGGTCCTACCTTAGCTAGAAATAGGACTTCTTAGGATATATTCTGTAAGTATACTGTATATAACTAACTTTTAAAATTTCTTTCTTTTTGCCAATAGCACTGAGGAGAAAAATGGTGAGTGGAAAATAGGGACAAATAGGTAAGATAGAAGACAGTTTGTGTTTAAATTTTTATTAATTCAAATTAATTTTATTTCCTCCAAATTTTTGCAACTCTTCTTCAGAAACAAACTCAGGCTATTAGAGGCCTGTTGACTCTAATCTCTAGTTTCTTATCAATGCATAATTGATGTCCATCAAATGTCAATACACCTATAGAAATAAGCTCTAGGAAATTAATTTGATTTTGAGTGGAGTGCCACTTACATGCCATTTTAGTTATGAATCTACTTCCTTTACTCTGCACCATGCGTGGGGTGTGTCCAATCACTTTTAATTATGAGATTATGTTTGGGCCCTTGCTTCCTTTGATTGAAGCTTTTCAGAGCCAGACACTTGGTCTCAATTTCTGTGCTCTAGCTTTAATACTAGGAACCCCCAAGGGCTAATGTTGGTTG
This sequence comes from Orientallactaga sibirica, assembly GCA_036365145.1. NCBI lineage: Eukaryota > Metazoa > Chordata > Mammalia > Rodentia > Dipodidae > Orientallactaga > Orientallactaga sibirica. The sequence goes on from JAEOAD010000020.1 coordinate 4,439,709, forward strand.
GACACTGACTCCAATTATTTTCTGTGCAAAATGCTTTGTGCTTCAGCTTTGATTCTCCCTTTCACAAGCAGGATATAATCACTTCTTCTCTTATCTCATAAGACTCCTAAGGGTAACATTAAAGAGCTTGGCATATGAAAAACACTATGTGCCTGTGAAGGAGTGTTATGTGCTCATCATATTACACCCACTTTCTAGATAACAATCAAGTGCATGTTCCACAGGGAAGCTAGTTAAGACACAGCAATCCCTGGCAAGACCTGAGGTCTCCTTTGCTACTTTGGAGGTGCCCTGCAGCAGACAGCAAATGTCCACCTGTTTCTTCCCACAGAACTTCTCCTTTGTGGTCTTTATAAGGGAGATCTCAACATAATTGCCACAACTATGTTAAACTTTTCTTTGTACTTAATCTACTTCAAAATAGCCTTGACACATACATTTGTATACATCACCAGGACAGAGCAACACTGAAATCATGCTCTTCCCGCCTGCTCAAGAAAAAGAAACGCAAATTGCTTTCAGGGTAATCTGAATTTAGATGGAGAATAGATAATTTCAAGATTAAAATAAAATAGTGGTATAATTACAGTACTTAAAGACACTTTCAGCCTGAACATGTAGCATTTTCTATCATTAGAAAGGCTAGTTGTCTGGGCACTGCCTCTCTTCAGGATTCCAGCCAGGTTGTTTTGTGTTCTGTGTCAATAGCATATGGTGTCTTCAGTAATATGATCCTACCTTTACCTCAGGTGGGCAATCAAGTACTTTGTTCTGGGGACCTTGTAGGTGTCTCCAACCCACAGCTCAATGTGGGTAGCACATTCTGGCACTGAGAGTTACAGGTCAGAACCAAAGGTTTTTAAGGTTAGACTTCATCTCACCTTCTCCAGGGACCTACTTTTCAGGTGTTCCTCCTATATTCCTGTTGAGGGTTAAATCTTTTAGTCTACCTTCAAGGGGAAAAAAATTTTTTTAATGGTACCAGTTCATTTTTTTTTTTCCAGGTAGGGTCTCACTCTGGTCCAGGCTGACCTGGAATTCACTATGTAGTCTCTGGGTGGCCTTGAACTCACAGTGATGCTCCAACTTCTGCATCCCGAGTGCTGGGATTAAAGGTGTGCACCACCACGCCCGGCCCAGTTCATTTTTGGTTTAGTTTTGTGTTTATTTTCCCCAAACCTTCCTTCCCCTTTCCCAAACCCTTCCATCCCTATTGTCTGGGCCTTAAATTGCCTATCTGGTATGCCAGCAACTCAAGCTAATCCAAGGTTAGGAACCACAGATGAGTGAGATGTGGTGTTTGTCTTTTTGTGATTGTATGTGTTCACTGAGTATGATCTGTGATTGTGTGAAACAGTTTGAAAAAAATGGTTTTACTTCTTCAATGAAGGTTTGATATAATCTGACTGAGAAGCCATCCAGTCCTGCACTTTCATTTTTGGGGAGATTTTTGATTAACATTTCAATCTTGATGGATGTGATAGTTTTGTTTCAGAGATTAATCTGTTCTGAGTTTTGGTGTCTAGTATATGTCTAGGCAGTCATCCAAGTTATCCAATTTTGTGGATTAGAGGCTTTGAAATGTGTCCTAATTACTCTTTGAATTTTATTGATGTCTGTTGTGACCTCTCCCTTTTATTTTTTGATTTTGTTAATTTGAGACTTCCCATTTTCATATTTTATTTTTGTTTATTTGTTTATGAGAGAGAGAGAATGGGTATGCCAGGGCTTCTAGCATCTACAGACAAACTCCAGACACATGCCCTACCTTGTAGGCTTATGTGGCTTCTGGAGAATTAAACCTGGGTCCTTAGCTTTCACAGGCAAGGACTTTAGCCACTAATCTATCTCTCCAGACCAAGACATCTTTTATTATTTTTGTTTGATCAAATTGCCCAAGGGTTTATTAATCTTGTTTAATTTTTTGAAATAACAAGCTCTTCATTTCATCAGTTTTCTTATTTTCTTAGATTCCAATTCATTAAATTCTGCCCTGTTCTCAATTATTTCTTTCTTTCTGGATTCCTTAGGATTGGATTCTTCTTATTTTTCTAATGCCTTTATATGGACTGTTAGTTTACTTATTTGGGATCTCTCTGTCTTTGTTATGGAAACATTTAGCACTATGGATTTTACCCTTAGGACTGCCTTTATTATGCCCATAAGTTTTGATAAGTTGTGTTTTCATTATCATTCAATTCTAGAAATTTTAAAATTTCATTTTTTATTTCTTCCACAACACATTAATTGTTTAAGTGTGTTATTCAGTTTCCATGAACTGGTGGAATTCCTCATATGTCTCTTGTTGTTAATTTCTAGCTTTAAAGCATTGTGATCTGTTATGATGCAAGAAGTTACTTCAATTTTCCTGAATTTAAGGAGGCATGATTTCTGGTCTAACATATGATCTATTTTAGAGAAGGCTACATAGGCTGCTGAGAATAATATGTATTCTGTAGAATTGGGGTGGAAAGATCTGGAAATGTCCATTAGGTTTAGTTGATCTATTGTGTTAAGCTCTATTAGTTCCCCTGTTGATTTTCTGCTTGGATGATCTCTCCATTGAAGATAGTGGAATATTGAAATCCTGAAGTATGATGGTATTGGTGTTTATTTCTCTTTCTTTTGTCAAGTAGATTTTGTTTTATAAAACTGTGGTGCACCTGTGTTTCGTGCATATAGATTCATGATTGTGATGTCCTCATGTTGGATTGTTCCCTTGAGTAAGAAGTGGCCTTCTTTGTCATTTTTGATTACTTATGGTTTGAAGTCTGTTTTTATCAGATATTAATATAGCAACATCTGCTTATTTCTTATTTTCATTTGCTTAGAATATCATTTCCATCATTTTATCCCAAGGAGGTGTCTGTCTTTAGTGGTTAGGTGTGTATCTTAAAGCCAGCAGATAGAGGGGTCTATGCAGTTTGACATAATCCCTGCCATGATGAGATGCTTTACGGGGAGTGGAGCCTTTTTGGGTTCTGTTCTTTTTTGAGCCTGCTCTAGTTTTGGCTATTATGATCATTTTCTTGTAAGCCCTTGAGATTGGTTGTTTGACTCTTCTGTGTGGAGTATTCCCTGAAGTATTCTCTGTAGGTCTGCAGGTCTGTCTTTGTATACATATAATCCTAGAGCTGACTTTTTTTTTTTTTTTTTTTTTTTTTTTTTTTGGTAGGGTCTCACTCTGATCCAGGCTGACCTGGAATTAACTATGTAGTCTCAGGGTGGCCTTGAACTCACAGCGATCCTCCTACCTTTGCCTCCCGAGTGCTGGGATTAAAGGTGTGCGCCACCACACCCGGCTGACTTTCTTTTTTAAGGGAAGTTTTCCTTTTACCATCTATTATGAGGGATACATTTGCTGGGCATACTAGTTTGGGTTGGAAGCCATAGTTTTTACACTTTGAAGTGTTCCATTCCAAGTCCTTCTGGATTTTAGGGTTTCCATTGAGAATCTGAGATAATTCTGATGAGATTGCCTTTGCATATAGTGAGTATTTTCTCTCTTGCTTCTTTTAGTGCTCTCTTTATCTTCATTATGAAGACTTTTAACTGTGATGTGCCTTGAAGAGTTTCTTCTTTGGTCTTGTCTGTTTGGTATCTGGATGCACCTCTCTTTTGAGAGATTGGGAAAATTTTCTTCAATAATTTTATTGAATAAACTCTCTATGGCTCTGGCCTGGATTTCTTCCCCTTTTAGTATTTCTATGATCCAGGATATTTGTTCATTTTAGGGTATCACACAGTTCCGTCATATTCTGTTTGCATGATTTTTTGAACTTAGCAAAGTGTTTGGTCTCCCAATAATTTCTTCTGTATTAGATTCCAGCTCAGTGGTTCTTTCCTCCACATAAGTGATTCTGTTAGAAGTTCTAGCGAGGTTTTTAAAGCTCTATTTGATTTTTTTTTTTATTTTTTGCTTTGTGTAAATCTCTTTTTTGGGCTATGATTTCAGGTTGAAGTGTAATTTTCTTGATGTTTCCTGGAATTCATTCTTGCATTTGATCATGTCTTCATTAAGCTTAATTAGCTAGGTATTAAGATCCTTTATTTGTTGATTCACATTTAATTGTTCTCTCACACTTTTGAAGCCTCTCTGGTTTTCTTCATTTAATTTAAGCTGAGTGACAATAGCTGTGTGCTCTCAGAGATTATTCTGCTCAATTTCCTTTATACGATTGTTGGTGTTTTGATGATTTGCTTCCAGGGTCACATAGCTTGTTGGGCTTTTTTTTTTTTTTTTTTCATTTTGGGATTCAATTTCTGTTATTTTCTGTATGTTTTCATTGGAGGCTTCCTTTGTGGGACTACACAACATTGGTGGAGATCTCGGAGTTGGCTTTCTTTCTTTCTTTCTTTCTTTCTTTCTTTCTTTCTTTCTTTCTTTTCTTCTTCTTCTTCTTCTTCTTCTTCTTCTTCTTCTTCTTCTTCTTCCTTCTCCTTCTCCTTCTCCTTCTCCTTCTCCTTCTCCTTCTCCTTCTCCTTCTTCTCTTCTTCTTCTTCTTTTTTTTGCCTTATGATCTACCCATCTCAGGTAAGCCCCTATTTTATTAAAGACATAGTACTTGTCTTTGTAAGATTTTCAGTGAGTGCTGTTTTAAGAAATGTGTGCTGGATTGGAGTAGGATGGTGTTATAACCACAGATGCACAGATTCTGGAGGTTGCAAGTGTATCATGGTTACTTGGTGTGGTAGTTTGAATATATGTCCCCCAATATAGTCAGTGCTTTATTAGTTTATAGTTTACATCTGCAATCACCTTGCTAGAGGCAATGTCACTGGGGGCCCGTCTTAAGGTGTGGTGATGGTTTGAGATTCGATTGTAAAGATATGCAAAGTGTGCCCAGCGACTCTTGGCTGCTGAGTTTTGCTCTGAGTTTTTGCTGTGTGCTGTGTGCCTGTTTGGCTTCTCTCTCTCTCTCCCACCTGGCTGCTGGTGCTGCTCGCTGCTTGCCGCTTGGTGCTTGCTGCTTGCTGCTTGGTGCTTGCCGCTTGGTACTTGCTGCTTGGTGTTTGCTGCTTTCCAGTGTGGACTGAAGACCAGGGTGGATTGAAGAGCAGCGTCTATCCAGGAAGCCTCCAGGTCTTCAGTGCCGGATTGGGACTGCTGAGGCCTCCGGCCTTGTGGACTGAGCAGCTACCGGGTTCCTTGACTCTCAGACCTGCAACCTGCTATTGCTGGACTGTTGTAAGCTAATCCAATAAATTCTCTTTTAATACAATTCATTCTATCCATTCTGTTCCTCTAGAGAACCCTGACTAATACACTTGGGGAACTAGGAGGTAGGGAACTGGGAGCTCAGGCCTACTCACTCCATTTATGTGCACCCTTCTGCACAGGGGAACTAGGGTCTGGGGAACCAGGATCTGGGAAGCTGGAGAGCCAGGAGGAAAAGGCCAGCTGGAGTGGCCCTTGTTCTCTCTGGCTCAGGGGAACAGAGAGTTGTGGACCCAGAGGCTGGTAAATCAGGAAGGTGGAGCAAAAAGACTGTTTCTGTAGTACACAAGCAGGATCCAGGCTGCCCCAAGTCAGCAGCAGGGATACTGGGGCCCAGGAACTGGGAGGTGGGGAATGAGCCTAGAGCTCTGGCATCCTCACTCTGCATGTGTACCCTTTGGCTCAGGGAATCCAGGACATGGGGACAGGTCAATTAGTAAGCTGGAGCAAAAGGTCTGCTTCCACAACATGCATGCAGGGTCCAGGCAGCCCCATCTCAGCAGCAGGGTTACAAAGGCCAGGGTATGGGTAGGTAAGGAATGAACCAGGAGCTCTGGCATACTTACTCCTTGTGCACACCCTCAGGTGCAGGGGATCAGGGAGTTGGAGAAACAGGATAGTCAATCAGGAAGCTGGTGCAAAAAGCTCTTACATTCTTTCTGCAAACTCCTCTGCAATAATCCCTGAACTTTGGAGGGTGTGATAGAGGTTGCTGTTAGTGATGAACACTCCACTGTCACTTTTTCATGAGTTTTGAGTCACCTTAGCGGTCACCACCACCTAAAAATAGAAGATTCTCTAACCAAAAGTGAGAGTAGCATTAATATGTGGGATTAAATGTAAGTATTTAGAGGGCATCTTGGTGGGCACAATATATCCATATAGTCATACAACAGTAGTAGTCTCCCCCACTTAGGACTTAAGACTTCACCAACCATAGGCTTATTAGGTTTCTAGTAACAAGGAAGAATTCCTTACCATGGAAAGGGCCTGACGTCAAATCAGAGAGCAGTTGGTTTCCCCCCATAAAAGACATGCTCCCCTTACATCATTTGACATATTTGGTCTGTCTGGCCAGCTGTCAAGCTCGCAAGGTCCACTGATGGTTTAAGACTATTGATGACTTATTTCCCCCACAGTGTACACAGCTCTTTCCAACATTCTGACAGCAAGAACTGCTTCTTTTAGGTTACATAAATGGACCATATTATGGACTTGGTAGGCTCTTGATTGAGAAAGAACCTTCCTTTAAAGAGGATAGATTGAGGAACAGAGCTATATAATAATGTATTGCAATTTATACAGGCAATAGAATCAGATCTGGAGCCAGAGCCTATGACTCTTTGACTTCCATTCAGGGGTTAGTTCATTATGTAATTGGTAATATTTATAGTACATCACTCCTATAGGAAAGCTAGATTGCTCACTTTCCTTTGGAATACAAGTGTGAAAACTTTCCTACCACTGTCTGCTTCTGTGAAATTACAAATCAAAGACATCTATATAGTTCCTTTTGGCTATGGATGGTCTCAGGTTCTCCTGGAAAAGACAAAATGGTCTAGCTTAAGGCTTCTTAGCAAAATATTAAGTTATTAAACTCACTTTACATTGTGACTCATATTGTTCATGTTGGTATGGCCTGCAAGTAGAACAAGGCCATAATAACAGTCAGAAAACCATGTTCTTCTGACTCTGACCTATAGCATATCTGGGGCTCCCAGGCCTCTTGAATTCTTCCAAGGTTTTTCAAGAGTTCATGCATAATGTCTCCACCAAATCCTGAGAACTAATTTTTAAGTTTCATAGTAATTAAGTTTCAATTATCATCATGATATTTAGAGAGCAATCTGAAAATCAGATTTTTTAATGGTGTCACCCCTAGAAAATCTGAAAGATCTGGTTTGTAGTGAGGTATGGGTATGTGAAAGTCTTAATCCATTACATCAATGTGATGATAAGTCAGTTGGTAAGCTCCCATGATATTTCTGTTGTAGATTTTATACTTGAGTTCTTTGTCTCATGACTACAAATAACTAGGAACATAGACAAAGGCATATAGTAAGGCAAAGGAGATTTATTGAGAAAAGGTGGAAAAGCCCCAAAGTGTCAGGGCAAGCAAGCATGCTTAGTGTTTTGGTCAGCATGCTAAGAAGAGAAAGAAAGGAAGAGGGGAAGGAAAAGTTATGTGTTTTGAGTTAGAACTCAGAAAAGGAGGCAGGCTTCATAAGGATCTGTAAGCCACTGCAAAGAGGGAGGTGTTTGGGGGGATATAGTACATTATTTCATTAAGGACATAACTATTCCTCCCACTTCTTTAGCATGTCCATAGATGAGGTATTGTCTCTTAACCAGCTGAGTGATTGAAAGACTTCATCCATGATCAGTGGCTCATCCCTATAGAGGGATCATTGAGATATTTCTCTTTCTTTTTATTTTTTATTTATTTATTTATTTATTTATTTATTTTTTTTTTTGTTTTTTTTTGTGTTTTCTTTATTTTTTTCTTTCTTTATTTATTTTTATTTACAACTTCTATTATTACAGACAATAAACCATGATGTTTCTCTTCCCTCCCACCTTCCCCCTTCACAACTCCACTCTCCATCATATCCCCTCCCTCTCTCCATTAGTCTCTCTTTTAATCTGATGTCATCATCTTTTTCTCCTATTATGAGGGACTTGTGAAGGTATTGCTAGGCACTACAAGGTCATGGATACTGAGGTCCATTTCTGTCTGGGCAGTTACATTGTAAGGAGTTGTACCCTTCCTTGGGCTCTTATATTCTTTATGCCACATCTTCCTCAATGGACTCTGAGCCTTGAAGGGTGTGATAGAGATGTTTCAGTGCTGGACACTCCTCTGTCCCTTCTTCTCAGCACTATGTTGCCCTTCAGGTTATCCCAATGGTCATTGCCATTTGCAAGGAGAAATTTTTCTAACCAGAAGTGAGAGTAGCATTAACACATGAATATGAACTTTAAGTGTAGTACTTTCAGGGCAGTTTGGTGGGAATAATGTATACATCTAGCCATACAAGAACAGGCTTTATACCACTAAGAATCATGACCTACCCTGCCATAGGCTTTTGATTAGGATTTTCAGTACCAGGCATGTATTCCCTCCCATAGAATGGGCCTTCAGTCCAATTAGAGAGCAGTTGGTTTCCCCCAGACCAGACATGCCACTATTGCACTCATTTGGTCATTTGGCCTGTCTGGCCAAACTTGTACCTTCCAGTATCCACTGATTTCACCGCTGATGAATTCTGTCTCCCATAGGGCTGCATGCAGTGCAGCTTTCAGTTGGATGAAGGTTTTCTGCTCAGCACCAGCTTGATTTCTCAGTGACCTTGCCACTCAGGCAAGTGAAGTCTTCAGCAATAGCATCTTATTATCTGTTTCTCAAGGAAAACCAAGAGCCTTGTCAATAGCCTGCAATGTTTTGGAGGCTACAGGGACCTCCTTGGCCAACAACTCACTGGAAGGTATCCCATCCCTGGCAGTGAAAATTTTCTCGTAACAATCTATCATTTCTGGATGTGCCATTATTCAAAAAAGTAGGTTTCCATATGTCTTATTCAGAATATCTTGAATTTTGATTGACTCTCCCCCCCACCCTTTTTTTACACACTCTCTTCCCCTGATCTTATTTAGGCTCTTCACCTCCCTGTAATCTGTTCTTCTATTTACATATACACAATACCATCCCCTTAAGTCCTTCCCTCTTCTCCTTCCCTTATAGCCTTTTTCTAGCTTACTGGCCTCTGCTACCGATTTTTGGTTCCATCTCACACACAAGTCTAAACATTTGTAGTTAGGATCCACATATTAAAGAGGTCATGCAAGGTTTGGCTTTCTGGGCCTGGGTTACCTGACTTATTATAATCCTTTCAAGATCCATCCATTTCCCTGCAAATTTCAAAATTTCATTGTTTTTTTTACCGCTGAATAGAACTCCATTGTGTAAATGTACCACATCTTTATTATCCATTCATTTGTGGAGGGGCATCTAGGCTGATTCCATTTCCCAGCTATTGTGAATAGAGCAGCAATAAACATGGTTGTGCAAGTATCTCTAAGGTAGTGAGAAGAGTCATTAGGATATATACCTAAAAGTGTTATAGCTGGATCATATGGTAAATCTATTTATAGCTCTCTCAAGAACCTCCACACTGATTTCCACAATGGCTGTACCAGATCACCATCCCACCAATGGTGTAGAAGGGTTGTTTTTTTCTGCATCCCCACCAACATTTATTGTCATTTGTTTTCTTGACAGTAACTATTCTGACAGGAGTGAGATGGAATCTCAAAGTAGTTATAATTTGCATTTCCCTGATGAATAAGGATGTAGGACACTATTCTAGATGTTTATATGCCATCTGTATTTCTTCTGATGAGAACACCTTATTTAGTTCCATAGCCCATTTTTTAATTGGGTTATTTGATTTCTCATTCTGGTTTTTTGGTTCTTTGTATATTCTGGATATTAATCCTCTGTTAGATGTATAGCTGGCAAACATTTTCTCCCATTCTTAGGTTGTCTCTTTGTTGTATTCACAGTGTCCTTTGCTGTACAAAAGCTTTGTAATTTCATGAGATCCCAGTGGTTGGTTAGTGGTTTTATTTCCCACACAATTGGTGTTATATTCAGAAATTCATTGCCTATCCTAATACATTGAAGGGTTTCTCCTACCTTTCCAGGTCTAATATTAAGGTCCCTGATCAATTTGGACTTGATATTTGTGCTGAGAAAGACAAGGATCTATTTTCATGCTTCACCCAGCACCACCTGTTAAAATGGCTATCTTTTCTCCAATGAATATTTTTGGCATTTTTTATCAAAAATCAGATGGCTGTAGCTGCCTGGATTAACATCCAGGTCCTCTATACTGTTCCACTGATCTACATGTCAGTTTTTGTGTCATTACCCTGCTGTTTTTGATAGTATGGTTTTGCAATATAGCTTAAAATTGTGTATGGTGATACCAGCAGCCTGATTTTTTTTTTTTTTTTGCTCAAAATTGTTTTGGTTGTTCAAAGTTTTATGTGTCTCTAGCCTTATTGCTATAGCTATGAGTTCCAGTACTATATAAAATAAGAGTGGGGAAAGTGGACACCCTTGTCTTGTTCCTGAATTTATCAGAAATCTTTAAGTTTTTCCACATTTGGTATTATGTTGGCTGTAGGTTTGTCATAGCTTTCATTATGTTGAGATATGTTCCTTCTATTCCCAGTTTCTGTAGGACGTTTACCATGAAGGGATGTTGGATTTTGATGAATGCCTTTTCTACATCTGTTGAGATGGTCATGTGATTTTTGTCTTTCAGTCCATTTATATAGTGTATTACATTTATCGATTTGTGTATGTTGAACCATCCCTGCATCTTTAGGATAAAGCCTATTTGGTCGGGGTGAATAATCTTTCTGATATATTCTTATATTCTGTTTGCCAATATTTTGTTCAGAATTTTTGCATCTATGTTCATGAGGGAGATTAGTCTTTAATTTTGTTTATTCTGTCTTTGTATGGTTTTGGAATCAGGGTGATTCTGGCTTCATAGGAGGAGTTCAGTAGAGTTCCTTCCTTTTCTATTTTATGGAAATGTTTGAGAAGCATTGGTGTTAGTTCTTCCATGATGGTCTGTTAAAATTCACCAGTAAATCCACTGGGGCCCAGACTTGTTTTAGTTGGGAGACTTTTTATAACTGCTTGGTTCTCCCTACTTGTTTTAATGGTTGATCTCATCTTGATTTAATTTTGGTAGGTCATATGAATCAAGGAAATCATCCATTTATTTCAGATTTTCAAACTTAGAGGCATATATATTCTTAAGGTATATCGTTATGATTTTCTGAACTTCTTTGGTATCTATTGTAATGGTGCCTTTTTCATCTCTAATTTTATTAATTTTTGTATCTTCTCTCTTTCTTCAGAGTTGCTAAGGATTTATCCATCTTGTTTATCCTTTCAAAGAACCAACTCTTTGTTTCATTGATTCTTTGGATTTTTTTGTTTCTATTTAATTAATTTCTGCCCTAATCTTTATTATTTCTTCCTGCCTACTGATTTTTGGTTTGCCTTTTTGTGATTTTCCAAGTCCATATGGTATAGTATTAAATTGTTTACTTGTGAACTCTTTAATTTCTTAATATAGACACTTAGAACTATACATTTCCCTCTTAGGACCACCTTCATTGTGTCCCAAAGTTTTTATTGTTTTGTAGTCTCATCATCATTTGATTCTTTGAACTTATTGATTTACATTTTTATTTCTTCCATTATCCATTCATCATTCAATAATGTACTGTTTAGTCTCCATGAATTTCTGTATGCTCTGTAGTTTTTCTTGTTGCTGATTTGCAGTTTAATCCCATTGTGGTCAGATAGCATACAAGGGATTATTTCAACTTTCCAGTATTTGTTAAGATTTGCTCTGTGTCCTAATATATGGTCTATTTTAGAGAATGTTCCATGTGCTGCCAAGAAAAATGTATATTCTGAGCAGTTGGATGGAATGTTCTGTAGATATCTGTTAGGTCCATTTGTTGGATGACATCATCTAATGCAGATGTCTCTCTGTTTACTTTTTGCCAGGATGACCTGGCAATTGATGAGAGTGGGGTATTGAAGTCTCCCACTATAATTGTGTTTGGTGTTATCTGTAACCTTAAATCTAACATTCTTTGATGAAACTGGGAGCTCCCATGTTAGGTTCATATACATTTAGGATTGTAATGTCCTCCTGTTGGAGTGTTCCTTTAATCAGTATAAAGTAACCTTCTTTACCTTTCCTCACTAATGTTGGTTTGAAATCTACCCTGTCAGATATTAGGATAGCAACCCTGTTTGTTTCCTAGGCCCATTTGCTTGAAATACTGTTTTCCATTCTTTCACCCTAAGATGATATCTATCATTTATTAAGAGATGAATTTCCTGGAGGCTACAAATGGCAGGATCTTGCCTTTTAGTCCAGTCTGCAAGCCTGCATCTTTTGGGTGGTGCATTGAGGCCATTGATAGTAAGAGTTTTTATTGAAAGTATATATTTATTCTACCATTCTTCTTGTTTTGTAGTGCTTCCTGTTTTCCCTCTACTCACTTGTTTTAACTGTTATTTGAGGATGGTTTATTTTTCCCCATTTCCTTCTATGTGTGTTTTGCTTTCTCTTCAGCTTGAAGGAGTCCTTCAAGTATTTTCTGTAGAGCTGGTTTAGTTGCCATAAATTCCTTTAGCCTGTTTTTGTTGTGGAATATCCTTATTTCTCTGCCAATTTGGATAGATAGCTTTGCAGGATAAAGTAATCTTGGTTAACATTTTTTTTTAATCTTTCAAATCTTGGAATACATAATTCCAAGACCTTCTGGCTTTTAAAGTTTGTGTTGAGTAATCTGCTGTTACTCTGATGGGCTTGACTTTGCAGGTGACTTGCTTTCTCTCCCTAACTGCTTTTAATATAATTTCTTTGGCTTGCATGTTTAGTAGTTTAATTATAACATGGCGAGGAGAGGCTCTTTCTAGGTTTTTCTGTTTGGTGTTCTAAAAGCTTCTTGTATCTGCATTGGCATTGCTTTCCCAATTTGGGGAAAATTTTCTTGTATGGTTTTGTTGAAAATGCCTACTAAGCCTCTGGATTGAAATTCTTCTCCTTCTACTATACCCTGAATTTTTATGTTTGATTGTTTCATAGTGTCCCAGATATCTTGAAATTCCCATTCATACCTTCCTATTAGCTTGTCTTTCTCTTTGTTGGACTATATTAAGTCTGCCACCTGGTCTTCTAGCTTAGATATTCTGTTCTCTCTTTCATCCATTCTACTGGTGAGACTTTCCACAAAGTTTTTTATTTGACTGACTGTGTTCTTCAGAACGAGAATTTCAGCCTGCTTTTTCTTCAGTATTTCTATTTCCTTACTCATGTCTTGTTATGACCTCCTTATTTCATTAGCTTGTTTCCTGTGTTCTCTTTCAGGAGTTTGTTTTCTTCTTTAATTCCTTCGTTTTCTTCTCTGATTCCTTTCATTTCTTCTTTGATTTCTTTGAGAATAGATACAGTCATTTTTTGAAAATTTTGTCAGGCATTTAATCTAAAACAGTCTCATTTGTGATCATTTCTGATAGATTTATAAATTTTGGTGGGATTGTATTATCTTGGTTCTTTGTGTTTCTTGTATTATAATGTAGTAACTTTTTGCATTCTGAATTGATTTAATGCTTGGGTTTTCTACTTATCTGCAATGTTCTTAGATGTGGAGATCTACCTTTATATACTTTCAGGATATGAGTTTAAGGTGCCAGTTGTAGCTCTTGTACCCCAGTCCATTTGCAGAAGTAATCCTAGATGTTGAGTTTGCTTGCTCAGCAAGTATTCTAGAGGACTAGGTGGAACAATTTACTGGCAAATTCTAAACTTCAACTGAACAATATACATATTCAATAAAAACCAGCAGAGTATACAAGTGTGGGGATTAAAACAAATAGATCATCTTATAAAGCCAAAATTCCTAAGGGTGTGTGTTGCTCTACACCCTTAATATTGTTAGCTGGCAGGTAGAGAATTCTGTTCTGAATTGGGTTCCAAGTCAGCCATCAATAATGAGAGAAGCAAAAGACAAAGGCCCTATAAATCTGAAAGCATCAAAGGCAACAATATTCAATCCCCAAATACAGCTTAATTGAAAAATGGTAAAGCCAACCAAAAGTATGTAACACATAACCTGCCCTGACATGTAAAGAGAGATTGTCACTTCCAATGCAGGCCTATGTACCTGTTTTTTCTTGTCCATTGGCCTCGTTACCTTTTGGCGTGGCTTCAAATCTCACCAATGCTGAATGTCCTCTTTGATCCCTCCATGTTCTGCTGTGGAGCTGCATTCTGTTCAGCTGTGCTAGATGCACTATCATGGGGCTGAATGCTGGAGGTTTGAGGTTCTGATGTTTGGGGGATGGGACAATGCAGGAAGCTTGGAGTTGCTTACACAGTCCCACCTGTATCTCTTTCAGCAGCTCCTTAGTTGACCTCAGCTGTCTTTCCTTCATATTTCTTGATTTTGTTAGGAGGCTGATGAGGGGTTGTTTGGTCTCTGCTGCTGTTGCTCAGTGACAGTGCTGGTGCCTGGCAGGCAGTGCTGGGCGTGCAGATGGCATGGATGGGGGATACAACTGTCTCAGTGGGATTCTGGCCATTTTCCTCCTTTCTGGTGGATCTTGGTCTCTCCTATTTCTCCGCTGTGTCTAAGAATAATGTATACTACTTCACTTTTCAGACAAAGAGTGTATGTTGCTGTGGTTTTGCTTAAATACCTCCCTAGACTAGTTTGGTGTGGCTCTTATGTTACCATCTTACCCAGAAGTCCCTCCACTTTTTTTCAGATATTTCTCTTTCTAATGAGATATTTCTCTTTCTAATGTTACCTGGGAAACCAAAGTTGGGATCTGTTCTTCAGTGATGTTTAAGATTACCTACAATGTTTCCACAGATCATGCTTGCAATACATATTTAGAATCCACCATATGTAATACACTGTTCTTAGCCCTGGAGATAGGCAATGCATAAAGGCATCATTTCACCCTGCTTGAGCTTTCACCACACTGAAGAAACCAACACAAAAGTAGGTAATTGCCAGTGTTCAGCTCACTTTTCCCCTTTTATTCAGTCTGGGACCAAACCCCACCAAATATGTCATCCATATTCAGGGTAGGTCTTCCCTCTTCACTTAAGCTTTTCTGGACACAGTCTAAAAGACAAACTAAGATATGTGTTTCCCCGGTGATTCTAAAATTGACAATTATGATTAAACTTCACACATGCGTCATTCATAGCAATGGAGAAAGGGAGAAGTTGAGTATGGCCTTTTTTTTACTACAGCATACTCAGAGAATATATTTTCCATTATGTGACAAGTGGATAAAGACTGAGGAAATTGAAGAGAAAATTTCTTGAAAGAATGGTAGATAGCTATTGCAGACAGAGAGAAAGGAGTGAGCCTATTGGCTTTACATCAATATGGGGCCTATTGACCTGCAATGAATTCCTTGAACAGGGAGAGTGTCAATGTTCAAGAGTGGCCATATGGGGCTGGAGAGATGGTTTAGGGGTTAAGGTGCATGCTTGCAAAACCTAGGGACCCTAGTTCGATGCTCCAGGTCACATGTAAGCCAGATGCACAAAGGACCACATGTGTCTGGAGTTCGTCTGCAGTGGCTAGAGGCTCTGGCATGTCCATTCTCTCTCTCTCCCTCTCTCTCTTTCCCTCTCTATGTCTCTAATAAGTAAGTAAGTAAATAAATAAGTAAATAAAATCTTTTAAAAAAAGAGTGGCTGTGTGGACACAAGTGAGATGCTTACATGAGCTATATTGTATAAGTGTATGGGAAGCCACTGAAGGGTTTTCGTCCATGAAGAAACAGAGTTTTTACATGTTTATAAGCACCACAATAACAGTAAAATTGAAAAATATATTTTAAATTGGAGATCAGTAAGGAAACTAATGTAATCCAGGGTTGAGTTGGTAAAGTTTTGTAAACAAGTAGGAGTTTTGTCCATACTGTGGATATATATTATGTATGGGATTTGTTGATAGATTAGATTTTAAGTGGGTCCTCAGGGTGATTGCATCAGTTATTTCCTTATTGCTGGGGCAAATATACCCAACCACAGGTAACTTAGGGAAGGAAAGGGTTTTTCAGTGTACAGTTCTAAGCTATAGTCCATCATTGAGGAGAAGGCATGTCATCAAGGGCTCTTCACATTCAGTCTAACAGTGAGGAAACAGCATAGTGATGGGTGCTGAATGCTCACCTAGATTTCTCCTTTTTTTTAATAGTTTAGGAACACAGCCCATAGATGGTGCAGGCCACAGTTGGGGTGAGTTCATCCACCTCAACTAATCTAATCTAGAAAATTCCTCACAGACATGATCAAAGATTTGTTTCCATGGCAATACTAAGTTAAACACCACAAGTACACCCATTATTAATTGGCAAATTTGGCATTCAAACATAATACTTTTAAGCCATAATCTTCCTTCCACCTTTATCTTCATATCCTCACAACCATTTCATAATGCAAAATACATTCAGCCCAACTTCAAAAGTCCTTATTCTTTTTTTATATTTCATTTTTAATTGATGACTTCTATACTTACAGACAATAAACCATGATATTTCCCTCCCCTTCCCCATTCCCCTTCAGAACACCACTCTTTATCATATCCCCTCCTTCTCTCCATTAGTCTCTCTTTTAATTTGATGTCATTATATTTTTCTCCTATTATGTGGGTCTTGTGAAGGTATTGCTAGGCACTGTGAGGTCATGGATCTCGAGGCCAATTTCTGTCTGGACAGTTGCATTGTAAGCAGTCATATCCTTCCTTTGGCTTTTATACTCTTTCTGCCCCCTCTTCTGTAATGGACCCTGAGTCTTTTAGGGGGTGATAGATATGTTTCAGTACTGGACACTTCTCTTATTTTTTTATTAGTTATGTATATAGTATATATACAGCCATGATGGTACCATCATTAGCCTTCTCCCTGTCCTCCACCCATGGATACTGTGGGTCTTGCCTTATGGGGGTAGCCATGAGTTATGTGGGAGAGGCAATGACTCTGTGAATAATGACTCAACTCATGGCTCTAACAATCTTTCTGCCCCCTCTTCCGTGAATTTCCCTGAGCCATGTTGGGTTCATTTTAGGTCTATTTCAGTGATGAGGTTTTGTGAGTCTCTGTGTCTCTGGATATCTGATTTGGTAGAGTTGAGTGTTATTTTTGTCTATCTCCTTTGCCCTTGTGCTGGTACCAGCTTCACTAAGAAAGCAGCACTCTTGCTCATTTCCCCTATAACTCTATGGCTTCAGCTGGTGCCCTGTTGAGGTGTGATGGGCTGATTCTCCTCTCAGGATCTGTGTCCATCTGAAAGAGAAAAGCAGATTCTCCAATGGAGAGTGAGGTCAGTGCAAGATAAATGGATAACCATTATAATTTTAGAGAGAATTTAATAGGTGTAGGCCCTCTTATAGCCCACTATTGGTGGGAGCTTGATATTGGAGAGCAGGCTTGTTTTTGGATATGGTTCTGACTTTTTTCCCATTTCCAGATATGGTTCCATTCCACTGAGTGGATCTGTTAGCCAAATCTAGAGCAGTTGGTAACCCACCATGGCTGTGTGCCACTACTGCACTTGTGTGAGCATCACGTCAGGTTGTTTTCTGGTGAGTGGCTTAGACCACGAGTTGCTTAGACAGATGTTGGTCGTTTTCCCCCAGTCACTTATGTAGCACCTTCTGGCAGTAGACAAGCTAACTGTCTGGGAACTGACTCTCTTCCAGATTGCAGCCAGGTCACTCCATGTTCCATTTGAACAACATATGGTGTTTTCAGCAGTCGGGTCTTACCACTAATCTTTGGTGGGTCATCAAGTACCCTGACAAAAATTAGTCTTCTTTTGGGAAACTTTGTAGGTCTCACTGATCAGCAGCTCATGGTGGATGTTAAGCACATGCTGGTATTGGGTGTTACAGGTCAGTGCCAAGGGAAAAGAAGGAAGAAAAAGTATAGATAATATGAAAGAGAAAGAGAGAAGACAGAGAACAGGAAGTGATAAGAGAGAGAAACAGGAGAAGTTTGAGTTTAGTCTTCATCCTACCCTCTCCAGGCCCCTGTGATTCAGGTGTTCTCTCCAAGCACCTGATGCAGGTTCAACCTTTTAGTCTGTCTTTCAGGATATAGGATTTTATGGTACCATTTCCATTTGGGTCCAGGTTTTTTGTCCCTCTCCTTTCCCTGCACCCCACCATCCCTATTATCCAGTCCTTGAGATGTTTATTAGGTGTGTCAGCATCTCTGGAAAATACAAATTAGGAGCCACAGATGAGTTAGACCATGTGGGTGAGTTCGTTATACTTTTTAAATAGTTCCAGCCCTATTCAAATGCCTTAAGTATTATCTGGGTCTCAAGCCAGTCTCCTAATGGTGAGCCCTGTAAAATCAAAATAAACATTACATATTTTCAACATATAAGGACCCACAATAAACATTCCCATTCAAAGAGGTGACACAGTAAGAAATGTTTAGACCAAAGCAAGACCAAAACTCATCAGGCAAAATCCAAATCTGAGAGCTCCCTGACTTGCATTTGGGACTTTAATGGAATCATCTGGGCTTTAATAGGCATAGGTAGGGCTGGAGCAATGGCTTAGCAATTAAGGCACTTGCCTAAAAAGCCAAAGGACCCAGGTTTGATTCCCTACGACCCACGTAAGCTTGATGCACAAGGTGGTGTATGCATCAGTAATTTGTTTGCAGTGGCTAGAGGCCCTGGTATGCATTCTCTCTCTCTCTCTCAAATAATAAATAAATAAAAATACAGAAAAATATTAAAAGGCTTGGTTACCTCCTATCTTCCAGCTGTACAGCAGGTGGCCTCTCTCATAGAGTAGATCTACCCTATTCCCACAGCTTTTCTTGGCAGATGCCCCATGGGACTGTCATCCTGAGGTCTCCATTGCAACCTCATGTTCACCTACATACTTTCCTGCAGTGGCCTCATGGGACCTCCTTGTGTGGGGATGAACTCTGAGAATGAACTGTAAGAACATACTGTAGGAATGAACTATAAGAATGAAATATGGGAATGATCTATGGGAAAGAGCTGTGGAAATATTATTTATGGACCTTACAAATAACTTTTCTGAGTATATTACTGTGAAATGCTAAATTCCTTGCTTGTAACTTGCTCTAAAGTTAATCTTACAACATCCATTTAAAGCAATGTGACTAGGTTTCCTCTGCCTTGGTGTACCTTTGCCTAAATAGCTTAAATGACCAATATTTACAAGCAATGTTTAGAGATGCTGACTGACCTTAAGCTATGCTCTCTGTCCAATCTCCTCAGAGACCTTATTGGTCTCTCTACTTGGAGCAAGCATACATGCATAAGAAGTGCTGACCATCCTTTAGGGAACCTCTTGGTGTTAGCATATCCTGTGTTCAAGGCAATGAGAAAAATCCACAACCCAAATGAGACAGGATATTGAATGACCCAGAAGTTTCAGGAATAAAGGTGTGGTCACCATTCCTGGAAATAGCCAAGGCATGCTGAAGTGCTTGCTTAGGGTGGAGGAAATATAGAATGTGTAGTAGCAGAAGGTAGTTACAAGTTTTTAAGCACTTAGGGTGGTCTCTTCAGAGGGGTGTGGGGAATGAAGAGATAAAAACTTGCTAGGTAGTTGAGAGTAACAGGAACACCCAAAGCAAATAGTTTTTTTTTGGGGGGGGCTAGAAGTGGGAAATGTTTTTAGGTCTGTAATAGGGGATCTGAATATTTCCTTATCTCTTTTTCTCTATAGGTGGGTATGAATAAAATTACTAGGTTCTTGAACATATGACATGGGATCTATTTTTTCCTTCCTTGTTCCAGAAAGGAGTTTCCCTTCCCTAGAAATCTGGTAGGAAGATTTGAATAAGATTGCAAAAATGTCTAGACACTTAACATGGGAACTGGACTCACCAGTTCAGTTCCCATCCAATAAATTCCCACAAAGTCCAAAATCAGTCACTAGGTGTTTTGTTGTTGTTTTGTTTTGTTATTGCCATTTCAGGGGTACTTTTTGCCTTACAGGAGCTTTTCCTCCTTTCTTTCTATTAAGCTCTGTAATAAAATCTAAACTGCACCTTCTATGGTCTATTGATTTCATTATCAAATTCATAAGGCAGGAACCTGGAGGCCACTGACTCTAGGCAAGCTTTGTGTGACTATGATTGTCCATCACCCTAACTTCTGAGTTAGTCCAACTAAGAGCTGAGAATGATTTTGTCACTCTCTAAGATATTCCAAATTCCTGTATCAATCCCAGCTTAGGCCACATGATCAGTTACAGAGATGAAGATTATAATTTCCATGTCTGTTTCTGTCTCATTTTGTTCTGAGTGTCTGTGTATATGTACACATATATAACAGGAAGATACTTGTAGTTTTCTTTCCTCTCTTTCTTTACTATTTAATATAGTATTGGTTGCAATAATATCAGCAGTTAAGTGTTGTTAAATCTACATTACCATGTTTAAATTATGGGATACTTTAGATTAAGCATTCCTCAAGAGATTTTGCCATGTACTGAGAGTAGGGTAAAATAGTGCCTTTTCTGTTATACATGAGATATATATCATGTTAAGTATAATTATACTCTTATTCTTGTCTTAATTTGGATATTAAACATAAGGAGATTGCACTTCTAATAGAAATACCATGGTGTCAAAGTAACAAGAGGTGGACTTGTGACAGTTAAATTGTATTAACTTGATCAATTCAGAAATCAAGTAAGAGACATATCTCTTGGGCAGGTCTGTGAGGATGTTTTCAACAAGTTTACAGGGAGGAGGACTTTCAACCAGAGTGTGCAAATCTTCCAGTAGCAGTAGCTTTTGGGAAACACACAGCCTCTTGCACATGCTATTTACTAGTGTATGCATCTACTCTGCTGATGCCATCCTTAGAGACATGGAAACCAGCCTCATTGGTCTTCCAAAGTGGACTGAAAACCAGCAACTCTCCATAAATCCTCTAGGCCATCAGTGCCAGACAGAGACTGCTGAGGCCTCCAGCCTCATGGGTGGAGCAACTACCTGGTTCTCAGGTTCTCCAGGCTATAGACAACCATTGTTGAACTTCCCAGCCCATGTCCTGCAAGCCAACCTAATATAAATCCCCTTCCTAATAAACATATTCATTCTATAAATCTGTTCCTCTGAAAAACCATGGCTAGTACTGACAGTTGAACTCCTCTGAGGAAAGAAGCTCTTTGAGCTTGCAATAAGAATTAAATGTGGATTTTTTGGCATAATTCTTGACTCAGATTATAAAATATCTTGGAGGCAATAATAGCTATTGACATTTCAGTTTAATTTCTCCATTTCCAATATCACAATGGCATAAATTCTGACCATTACAAGCCAAAGAAGCAGATGGGATGAGAGAGATTGACAATAAATCCCATTCTCCTAGCATGATTATATTTTGTGGAATGGGCAAACATTCACTTCTCACTTTGCCTCTAATATTTCTTACCTTAATGAATAGATCCACTTAGTGATTGAAGCCAGATTCATACACCTCTCCTGACCTCACTTCCCATATAACACTAGAAACAAATAGTTCTAATATCACTTAAATGATCACCTCTTTTCTCTAGCTGAAAATATCCTGCTTCAATCTTACATTATATCCTCCTTGAATGACTGCAGTAGCCTATATTGGTCCTCTCCACATCCAATCTCATCCAGTGAAATCCATGCTAAAAGATCCCACAAGAGAGCTTTTGAAATGAAGCTAGTGTATCTTTCATATACTTCAAATTTTTAGAATTGCTGTTTAAAATGTACATTCTGGAATTTAGACTATGCACTTAAAACAGGTTTCTTAGGATATTCAAAGGCATGCAAATGAATGTTTATAAACACTACTCTAAATGAGGATGCCTTTAGCAGTCACATTATTGTGTATGAATGCCTGTTGCATTATGTTGCACCACCTATTACCCAGGCTACCCTCTACTCATGAAAACATGTGCAATGGTCAGAAGTCTTTACTGAAGTTCTGTCAGGTCTGCTCTTTCTTATTGCAATGGTTAATATTCATTTTCAACTGGCACGTATTTAGAATCACTCGTGAAGCACACTTCTACGTATGTCAAGGCTGTTTCCAGAGCACTTTAACTGAGGAGGAAAAAACCCTTCACAAATGTGGTTGAAGCCATTCCATAGATTGAAATAAGACAGGGAAGATGGAGGAAGCCAGCTGATCCTCACACTGATCTCTTGATATTTCCTGACTACAGATGCAAAGTGACTACCTGCTTCATACTTCTGTCACCACAGGTAGATCTGCTCTCACCACCACACATTCTCTGCCATGATGGACTTTAATTTCAAACCATGAGCCAAAATAAATCCTTCTTCCCTTAAGCTGCTTTTGTCAGAGATTTTAATCACAACAGTAATAAATATAGTGATAATACACTGTGCCACTCAAAATTCTTAGATTCTCATCAGCAACTGAATAGATCAAATTATGCTGTAATATAGAACTCAACATTATTATATTCTAGGTAAACACTTTAGTGAACTTAAACTCTTCTATTTGAACAGGAAAGTAAAGAATAAAGACATATTCCTACCTGTGAATTGCACTTCTAATATAATATCCACTGGTTACATGCACTAAAAATGTAGCTTGCCTACATTGGGAAAATTAATATTAAATGATATTAAATATATTGCTAATGATTTATAATATTAGTTCTACATATGGAATGAGAATATTTTGGACATATTTCATTGAGTAAAATACATTATTGAAATTAATTTTTTGTGACTTCACTGTTTGAATGCAGCTGCTTAAAAGGTAAATGTTTATCACTGCATTATTATATTTCTTTTTGATGATGCTGCTCTAACATATACTATTTTTAAAAATAAAGGTATCAGGCTGGACAGATGGCTTAGCGGTTAAGGCATTTGCCTGCAAAGCCAAAGGATCCCGGTTCAATTCTCCAGGATCCACGTAAGCCAGATGCACAAGGGGGTGCATGCATCTGGAGGTCATTTACAGTGGCTGGAGGCCCTGGTGTGCCCATTCTCTCTCTCTCGCTCTCTCAAATAAACAAAGTATTATATATAAAGGTATCGTAGAAATTCCTCTCCTGGGTATGTGTATGCAGTCTTGTGTTAACTTTTCGATGGGGAGACATAATTAAATACCTGTTCTCTACAGATAGGGCCACAATGGCAGACAAAAGTACAACAAAGTTCAATTTGGAGGATCAAAGAGTTTAATGGACTTACAGAGCATAGGTGACCACAAAGCAGCCATATAACCAGAAAGTCTCACAGAACATGGATAATAACTTCTCCATAGCTGCATAGATGGAGTGTCCCCATCAGTAAACTTTCCCTACTCTATACACTCTAGCACCCCTAAGACTGCCTGCAGCTTGCAGGGACACAGTGGAGAGACTAACTGAGATCTTAGCCACTCTCAGCTAATGACCCTCCATAATTTCCTCTATAAGGTAGTGTCAACAGTCCCAATCTTAAGGGTCTCTATAACACTGGCACGTCTATGCTCAAGAAAGTTGACTTCTTAGAATTCTCACAGAATCACTGTGCTTAATGGTAAAAAGGAAGTTTTTTTTTTTTTTTTTCTGGGTATTGGTGTCTCTGTCATATACAATCATCAAAATCAAATAATATGCCTCTCTTGAATGAATGAATCAACAGCTATTATCTCTGTGAATGGAGGGAAAGAGAAATATTTCAAAGAGGAGGATGTTTGTGCTTATCAAAGACACTCCAGTAAATATGTAATTCATAGACAGGAAACAAATAATTACTGAAATCATGAATTCTTCTTCCCATGGAGCATTAAGTAAGAGTTCTTATCCCCAAGATGAATTTAGTTTGTTCCCCACCACAAATTTTATCTTCTTATAGGCAACATCCGTACACATATACCTTGACTGACCTATAGAATATTGCCTCATGATGAATACCTCAGATTGGGCTTTATGAAATAACAGGCAATGCTATATATATATATCTTGGTTCTTGTTTCCAATAAAAAGTGTACCTAAGGCTGGAGAGGTGGCTTAGCAGTTAAGGTACTTGCCTGAGAAGCCTAAGGACTCATGTTCAATTTCCCATTACCCACATAGGCCAAATGCACAAGGTGACATATGCATCTGGAGTTTGTTTTCAGTGGCTACAAACCCTGGTGTGCTCTCTCTTTTTCTCTCTCTCAAATAAATAAATAAATAAAATATTTTTTAAAGTGTGCCTATATGACTATCGCAGCATCTTAATGCACACAGATATTAATACTGCCCTCCAGAAAAGCCCACTGCCCTGGCAGCTGGATGCATGTTAGTTCAGAGCTATCCATCTGAACCCATATTCCCCATACTCATACCCAGCAATGAGCAGTAAAACTAGCCAGGAAATGCACAGTGGTCATTTGTGGAGAAAGTTCCACATTTCTTTTTAAAAATATTTTTATTTATTTGCAAGCAGAGAGAGAGAGAGAAGACAAACAGAGAGAGAATGGGCATGCCAGGGCCTCTAGCAATTGCAAACAAACCCCGGATGCATGTACCCCTTGTACATCTGGCTTATGTGGGTCCTGGGGAATTGAATCTGGGTCCTATCTCCAGCCCCACATTTCTTAATTGCTAATGTAAAACACTGTTTATAAAGAAATTTTGCAATCATAAGAATAAGAAAGATCAGAAAGCCCTTACCAAAAGTTGTATCAAACAGATTTGGACAGAGATAAAAGAATGAAGCTTGCCAGATAGCTCTCCCCTCCTCCTAAGTTGGACAGACCTGCAGTGCCCATTCTCCTCAGCTGAGCTCTCATTGCAGCTGAGAGTACAAGCCAAGTCCATAGGTGACTTCTTCTTCACAGTGGGAGGTTTCAGGAAGACTGTAGTGGGACTGTGTTTTCTTTTCCAGCACTTTCCTCTATCTGGGGAGCACCTTTAATCCCTGGGAACCTAATGGGGGTCTGTCCTAACCCTGGATATAGAGCTCCATCTGTAACTTGTGGTCACTGAATTTATTGGGTTAGTGGTGGATAGGGAGACGTTTCTTATAATGTCCCTTTGAGGATATCAAAAACAAGGGAGGAGAATGAAGATAGAATTTTGAAGACGGAGAGAGAGAAAGAGAGAGAGAGAGATCCTGATGGCATTAAGCCCCTGAATCCAGCCACTCTAGGGTCAGAACCCCCTTTTGCTCTTACAAAAATGATACACATGGTGACATTAGCAAGTTGCTTCCCTTTCTGAAGCCTCAGTACCTACTGAAGTCCAGGGTGAACTGCCCCTTCTAGGTTCCTCAGGTGATCACATTTTTGTACACTATACCTTCTTACCTATTAAATTCAAGCAATTAGACTTCTTTCAGCTTACTAAAATCACCAAACTCGTGGCCATGTTTGATCCTTGTGCCAATTCCTCCCACTGCCTGGCTTCCTTCTCTATCTAAGGCCTGGGTCTTGCCTTGCTGCCTCCATCATACCTGTGTGTTACATCACTACCTGTGTGTTACATCACCTTTTAAAAGGAATTATACGTCATCTAATATATCTGAGAGTGTTTACTTAATTCTTGTTATTGTGTGTATGCCTGGTTCCACAATCTTGAACCGGACCTCCATGAGAGCAGATTCTGGCAAAGGTTAAGCCCTCAGGCGATGCTAAGAGAGAGAGCAATGTAACAGCCACCATGAACATGGACTTTGGCCTATTTCATGCCAGCCACTGTTCCAAGCACTTCATTGATTAACAGATGAACTCTCTTCAGTGATCCTGCTTGACATGAATACTTTCTTATACATTTGTCAGATGATGAAATGATGGCAGAAGAAAGTTAAATCTCTCATAGAACAATGCCTTGACCTAAAAAAAAGTTTTGAATATTCTATATATTAATCAACAGAGGAAAATGAGTAGAAACCAAGTTCTACAAAACAGTGAATTTCTGCTACATTTCACCTGTGTTTTGCTTTGCAAAGTTACCTGTTGTAATTTGAGACATTGACTAGTGAAGCAGATGATTTCTGTGGCCACATAATTTTCTGATTTGAAATATGATGCAAAAGCAGTACTTATACTGGAAATATCTTGGAGATAGAGTTGGAAATACTTTCCTGTATGACAGTACAGATCAGTGTTATAAGAAAATCATATCAGCGGCATTTTATAAAGCTTTGGGGGACTTTAAAAGGCAAAGAAATTGAGATTGGGTTAGGTGAAATCTGACAGCAGGTTTAACAAGAGATACTGTTCTGCTACAACTCCCACCAAGGGAGTTCAATTTCAACAGTGCTAATCTTTCCATAGTTGTATAAGGTTAAATTTTGTGCCCCTAAGGAAAAATTTTCAAAGTAATCCCAATTGAACTTGCTTCCTAGAAATCTTTGCTTTGGGTAATATCCAGGTACCACATCTGCTTTTCCAGTGCCCACAGTCCTCCTTCCCTCAGTGATACCTTCTCCATTTGACATTGAAAATGCAGAATTCTTTTCTCCAATGTAATTAAATAAGGTTTCTATTCTTTTTAAAAATGCATGAAATTTTAACATTGAAATTTTTTACTTTAATTTTGTCCATCTTTGGCTACTGGTTATGCAAATTGGCATAAGGCTTAAGAGTATTATAATCTTTTTCTCCTTCTTTATATTAGCTATACTGATAATGGTTATACATAATATATAACCATTATTACTTTCTTTCCTCTTGCCCTCTGTGTGAGTGTGTGTGTGGTGTGTGTGTGTGTGTGTGTGTGTGTGAGGCATTTATCTTCACTTAGCTCCTACAAAGCACCCAAACAAAAACAGCTTGTAGGACAAAAGGGTTTATTTTGGCTTACAGACTTGAAGGGAAACTCCATAATGGCAGGGGAAATGTGATATGAACAGAGGCTGAACATCACCTCCTGGACAACATCAGGTGGACAACAGCAACAGGAGACTGTGCCAAACTCCAGCAAGAGGAAGCTGACTATAACACCCATAAGCCTGCCTCCAACAATACAATTCCAGGGTCTCCATTTCTCAAATTGCCATGAACTGGAGACTTAGCATTCAGAACATATAAATTTACAGGAGACATCTAATTTAAATGACCACAACATAAAAATAAT
This sequence comes from Orientallactaga sibirica, assembly GCA_036365145.1. Classification (NCBI taxonomy): domain Eukaryota; kingdom Metazoa; phylum Chordata; class Mammalia; order Rodentia; family Dipodidae; genus Orientallactaga; species Orientallactaga sibirica. The sequence continues at coordinate 4,466,626 of JAEOAD010000020.1, forward strand.
ATAATGAGTAAACAGTCACTGAAAGAAAGAATAATAATACATTTATATCTATATTCATATATATCACTTATTCAAAAGTGAGTTTGTTCTGACTTAGTTTTCATTTGGAAAATGAATTTAGAATGTTGTGTTTCTTGTGCTGTTGATAATGCTTCTTTAACTGGGAATCAGGTAGAATGTTGCCAGTTAAAGGAAATTTCAGGGACCCACTTTATGTAAGAATCCCAGAGCTCTCATCTCCCTTCACCTTCTCTCCTCTTCTTGCCTGAGTATGCTCATGCTGAGTATGAGATTTTGGAACCATGTCTGGTATTGTTATTTAATACACGGGGGCTGAGGTAGAACGCCACCCTGCCCAGCCGTCACCTCAGTCACATCATGCCAGGCCAATGCTTCTCTCTTTCTATCACTTCAGATCCTGCCAGTCCCTCCTGGCATTAAAATAAAAATATTGGGCCTAAATAAAATGGTTAGTCTCGGTTCCTATGTCTCTAATCCTAACACTTCATAATGCAGAAACAAAATGTCATGGTTGGTTCCCATGAAGTAGCATTAGACAAGTTTCCCGGGTGTTTTTAATACTTAGTAAATTTGGAAAACTACTGACAAATACTTTAAATATAAGAACTTTAACTGAGCACAAAGGAATCAATTTTCAGTAATCATACATTTTGTTACTATTTTTATGCATATGAATTATTAATTTTAAGAGACACACTTTGCTATTATATATGATTTAGTTAAATGAGTTTCAACTTTATATTTTTCCATTTCTTTCAAGAATATTTTGTTTTGTTTTTGATTTAGAAACTTTATTGTAACAATGTAATGCCAATTTAATGAACCCTAAACTTATTACACATACAAACAAAAGCAGAACAAATGTTGCATGTTTGAGTGGTGGTTTGGATGCAAATGTATGTCCCCCATAGATTCAGTTATTTTTGGTTAAGCTTCCTACTTGGTCTTCAGGGGTTACAGCCCTGCTGAAGGAGGTATGTCACTGGGGGCAGATCTTGTAGTCCTTCCCTGATAGATGTGTGGAGAGTCAGTTTAAGGTCAGGTTGTTTGTGCTTGCTGGTGTTGGCTTTCCCCTTTCTGCTGTGGTTGTATGAAAGTGAGCCAGCTTTATTAGCCATGATGGAGCTTCCCCTGGAATAAGCAAGTCTGAAATAACCCCCTTCTTCCCATAAGCTGCTTCTGGTCATATGTTATAGCCCCAGCAACAAGACAAGGTAACTGCAACACTGACTATATTCTTGTCTGGCATGTAGGACAGTGTGTGCAAAAGGTTCATCTATCAGATTGAAGGACTTTGGTGTTCAGCATTTCTGAAGATAAACTATAGGAATTAAAAGAACAAACTGTGGGAATTAACGATGAAAATGAAACATGGGAATGAACTATGGGAAAGAACTGTGGGAATATTTCTTAAGGACCTTACAAATAACTTTTCTGATATTATTGCTGTGAGATGCTAACTTCCTTACTGGTAACTTTCCCTAAAGTTAATTTTACAACTGTGTAATCCATCCATTTTTAAAGCAGTATGACTAGGTTTCCTCTGCCTTGGCCTGAACAGCACATATAATGTTGACAAGCAACGTTTAGAGACGCTGACTGATCTTTATCTATGCCCTTTGTTCAATTACTCAGTAGACTGGTTGGATTCACAACCAACATACATGCATACAAAGTGTTGACCCATTGAGAACAACAAGGTCAGTAGCAAATTGTTCACAAATCTGTTGAAGCCAACAGGTATGATTACAATTGGAAATGGCATGTGTATATGTTCAGGATCAGCAGAGTGTAACAGATCATACTCCAAACTGCTTCTGCTAACAAATGTTTAAACATTATACAAAGCCAAAAGATTTCTATACTTGGCTCATGTAATACAAATTCTTTACATATTACTGTTTTATGGCTATTCAGTAACACTCCGAGTGCCTGTGTGAAAAAACAGCCACAGAAATAGCAGAGCAGTGGCAATAGCAGATGCAGCAGCCTCAGCCTTGGTTTAAATGACTCTAAAGGTCAGTTTCTTTTTCCTCAAGCTATGGATTACTCCAGGGGTTAGTGTCTATAATGCCAGGAACATGCTCCCCTAGTTGGGTGGGCATCAATAATGTTTTGCTCTATAGACAATGAGCCCAAAGTCTACATAAATATTTGTTACTCCCTAAAAATTTGATGATACCAGGTAAATATAACTAAAAATAATATGTTCTCTTCTCCTAGAAGTCTTTTCCATAAAAGTACTAGAGGGAAAAGGCCCATGTGTATTATGATATTAAACCCCAATGTGATGAGCATCATTGAAAATGAGGCAGGCCATTGTAAATGAGAAAAAAAAAAAAACTTCTTGTTCTGAAGATAGACAAAATATAGAATCTATTAGCTAGGTATCTTTAAGATAGTATTTACTGCTACTCAGATAAGAAGCCTTGATAGCACCATTTGTCATGCAGTTCCTCCTTGAACCAACTCTTGCAAAGGTCATCACTGAGACAGAGGAGAAGCAAACTTAACATACATTACTGACAGGAAACTGAACAACTTGCAACAAAACAAGTTAGTCTCTCACCAATGTAGGGTTTGAGAGCAATGGGGCCTGTCCAGGTAGGCTTAATACAAGTGAGTAAGGTGATGGACAATTCAACAGCCACCAAAGCTGCTGTGAGTCATTGGTCCAAAGTTCTTGCTACATGCCAAAGGGAAATTTAAGGAATGTGGACCAGAGGACAAGCATAGATTTAAAGGAAAAATAGTAAAAAAAGACTCCCAAGACAGTGGGAGAGGTTCCCACAAGAGAAAGGAGCTTGAGGTTGGGAGTGTATGACATTGTCTCTTTAAAGGAAAAGTTATTCCTCCCATTTCTTTCTCACTTCTTTAAGTGACAGATAGCCTCTTGATTAGGTAAGTGATTGGCAGGCTCCAGTTGATTGAGTCTTTATGAGTGGCACAAGTCTCTGTCCAGGTCCAGAGGACTTTGTTTCTCTGGTCAGAAGGAAGCCACCCTTCTTAATGGGCCTAAACAAAACTAACACATTAAACAAAATTCTGATGCTTCCATCCTTCTCCCTTCATAGGATGTTTTAAATCCTATGGAAGAGCAGCTGTGCTGTATTTTAGGTCTGTGGGGAGGCAGGAGTTGGATTTTTATCCTTCAATGACCTCCAAGCCTGCTAATGTCTGTCTGGCTATCGATTACCACTTCCGGGAGAACGTAGGAGGTGAGGGTGTCATATCCCTGATGTTTTCTTTACGCAGAGGTGGTTCACGAGTCCTTCCAAAGCAATTTAGAATTAGCAGGCCTAAAAGTAAAATAAAAGTGGCTGAGAGTGAGAAGAGTCCTTGAGCCTTTTTTCCCTTGTCTCTTTCTGCCTAAAAGCATTCCCTCAATAGATCTCCTTTTTTTAAAACCTGAGTCCCTCCCCAGATCTCTTGTACACTAAACTAGTTCTTCTTTCCTAGGAGACATAAGGGAAGTTCCCTTTCCTAGTTGATTAAGATTCCTGAAAAAATTTCCTAGAACACCTGAACCCTCACCTAGAAGCCTAGTGTTGAGGATAGAATAGTCAGCTCAGCCAAATCCAGTCACATAACCTTCATGTTGCTCTAGATGGGCTCTTCCATTTTGTGGAACACCCTCTTTCTTCCTCTTGGGCAATAGCTCTGAATTTCTTCCTTTTAAGTTTTATTTAAAATCTCTATAGTAAAATCTTTCTGAACTTATCCTTCTATAACCTATGACTTTTATTTTTTGAATTTATAAGACAAGAACCTAGAAGTGACTAATTTAGTAGACGTTGTTTGTATCCATGAGTGTTTGGAACCCTAGCTCCTAAATTATTGCCTACTCAAGAGCTGAGAAATGATCTTTCACTCTCAAGGACACCCCAAATCACCATATCACTCAGAACAGATACTCTAAGCCTTAAATCTAGCAAAAAGGCATATATTAATTTCAAAATTAATTATTTGTATTCCAAAGAAAAAACAAACAACTTTTAAGTTTTATAAAGCCCAGTGAAAAGAGAAGAGAGAGTAATTTTTTTGCCCTTTCCAACAGGAAGACTTAAGGTTATTTTTAATTTACACCTGCTTATAACTACCATTCATCAATGTGGCTTTTTAAGACTAGAGAGAGGTTGGGAAGATTGCTCAGTGGTTAAAGGTGCTTGCCTGAAAAGTTTGCTGCTCTGGGTTCAGTTCCCCAGCCATGCACATAAAACTGGACAGGCATTCTTTTGGAGCCTCAAGAGACCCTGAAACATCCACTACCACACACATACATAGATGTGCATGGGTGTACTAGCACATAAGAAAAATTAATGAAAATAAAAATAAAAAGAATGAAGGACTGGGATAATAGTTTAGGTGTTAAAGACGTTTGCTTGAAAAGCCTGCCAGCTCAGGTTCAATTCCACAGTACCCACATAAAGCTAGGTACACAACAGAGCCCATGATTCTGGAGTTCATTTGCATTGCCAAGAGGTCCTGGTACACTTATACTTTCTTCTCTCTCCCTCCCTTCAAATAAATAAATCAAAAATAATTTTTAAAAGAATGATGAAACCAACTCCTTATCAGATAAAAGCATTGTAGATCCCTTTGTGTATGTGTCAACAGGTTTTCTAAATTCATAGTTTCTCCTTTATTTCCCCATGACCAAAAGCCCAACATTTACAGGACAGCTAGTTGATTGATTGGGCACCATGTGATTGCACTGACAAACCTGACACTCTAGGGAACAATTAAATTTGTAAGCTTGCCTCTCAGCTCTATCATAACACCAGCTGAGGCAGCCTACCATAGAAATTTGCATTAGTGATGCTCAGACTTATAGTCACTGGTTTTATGTTCCTTTATTTAAGAATTTGTGTTCAGTACTTAGGCACCCATAAATGTTTGCTCAGAGCCTCTTCAGAAAGAGGTGCTCACAACCTTGCATTTATTTCATTTGACTGCTGCTCATAAGGGCATATGGAGGCCATCGTGACCCTCATTCCTGGGTATGATTTAATTGCTTGCCTTGTGTAAGAATTAGTCATCAGAGTGTTATTCCTAGGACATTTCGTTGACTCTCCATTTACATAGGTTCCACATTACTTTTTCATTCCATTCCAGTTTCTCTCCTTGAAAAATGAGCAATGTGACTGACTGGGACAAGAAAGGAGCTCTCCTGATTTACTGAGTTGCAGTTGGATACTAGGTGTATCTAGCTGAAGATGTTTACACTAAAAGTCTTGGATCCCAAGGCTTTGGAGAGATAGTTCTTGTCTTCAGTCAAAAAATAATAATACAGCTGCCCTCAGCAAGGGGTAATTCTCACATAATGAATTGGCCACAGAAACAGTTTTAAATAACATAAATATAATGGCCTTCCACAGAGAGACAATTTTCATACATTATGCCAAACTAGCAGTGATAATCTTAGTGACTATAATCCACCTTCAAGTATTTTTATAAGGCCTGATGCAGGGAAAATGGAGTAAGGAAGAGAAAGGAAGTCAGGGAACTTGGCCTGTTCAATCTGTATTTAAAAGGTGCTCCATTCTACTGCTTTATTGAGTCTGTTATTAATAGAAATTAGGAGCAAGGTAAACTTTATTGGTTTGTAGTTAGTTAGGGACATAGGTATAGATGTCAACTTACCCTGGCAAGACTAGAAGGCTGCTCCAGTGTGCACCTAAATATCATTCATCAAGATAGCAAACAGGGACAGCCCTCTGTTCGACTTCCTGGTTCTCCCTCCTTCTATAATGGTTTTCAGGTATTTTACCCCACTGGCAGGGTCATTGTGAGTCTGTGCTCTTCTTCCTGACCCACCAACAATCCCAGGTCCTCCATGTACATTTAAACCTAACCAGTATGACTCATCCCAAATTGATTCCTAGTGTACAGTCCCTAGATTATAAGCAAACCTGACTCAAGTCACCCTGTGGATTAACAGTTCGGACCCATCACAACTCAGAGGCTTTTTGCTTTACTTTCTTATATGAAATGACTCTTTCAAATTTGCCGTTCTGGGGCTGGAGAAATTGCTTAGTGGTTAAGGCACCTGCCTGCTAAGCCTAAGAATGCTGGTTCCAATCTCCAGGTCCCACATTTAGCCAGATGCAAAGTGACGCAAGGGCGCAATGCCGTACTTGCCCACAAAGGGGCGCACACATCTGGATTTTGTTCACAGCATCTGAGAGACTGCTGTAGTGCCCATCTCTATCGGTCTCCTTCTCCCTCTCTGTCTGTCTGTCTCTCTCTGTTTGTCTTCTCCAAAAAATAAATAAAATAACAAATTTGCCCTTCTGCTGAATCTGCACTTGTCATTTCTTTGCTGGTACACAAACTCTCAAAACCAGTGGTTCTCAAAACCAGTGGCCTCTTTCTGTTCTTACTGAAGCAGTTTAGGGGTAACAGGGCCCCCAAAAGTAAATAATAGTGACTAAAGACAAGAAATGTGCTTAAGCCTATAGGGGAGCCATGTGTTGTGTCAGAGGGAATCTGGTTCTCCCTTTCCTCTTTCTTCCTGAAGGAGTCCTTGCAGCCTTACTTTGCTAGAGGCCAGGAACTTAAGGGTGGATTTGGCTGTTCCTTATCTTTTTCTTTCTCAAAGAGAAAAATTAAAAGATGAAATTATTCCCTTTCCTGAAATTTGGTGGCAGTGGGACACCAGAGATGGGGCTTGACTGACCAATTAAGCCCCCCATACCACACCATTCAGTAAATTTCCATGAAAGACTTCAGTCAGCATCTCCAGGCAGACTTTCTCATGGGCAGGAGTTCTGCCTTCTTTCCTTCTCTTAAGCTCTGTAAGCAATATAATACAATCGTTCTAAACTTCACCTTCTACGGTCTATGGATTTCATCAGTCAAAATTCAGGAAACAAGAACTCAGGGGCCACTGACTCAGTGTTGGGCTTGTGTGGCTTCTGTCCTGTAACTCTTGAGTTACAGACCAACTGAAAGCTGCAAAACTTTCTGTCACTCTCAAAGACACCTCAAATCCTGTATCACTACATATAGCATTCTTAGAATGTTTTGTAGTTTCTAATTTATAGCTTTTTTAATGCCTTGTGGAAACTGTTTTTGAAACATCTACTTAATAATTATATTTTTGGTTTTATATTTCTGGAAAAATTATTTTTATACCTTGAATTTGATATATTCAAAATTGTTTTAGCAAAATCCATTCTTTCTCATCATAAAAATCATCAAATTTGCAGAGATATGGGCCTGGAGAGTTGGCTTAGCAGTTAAGTGCTCACCTGTGAAGCCTAAGGACTCCAGTTCAAGGCTCAATTCCCCAGGACCCACGTAAGCCAGATGCACAAAGTGGCACATGCATCTGGAGTTTGTTTGCAGCAGCTGGAGGCCCTGGCATGCCCATTCTCTCTCTATCTGCCTCTCTTCTCTCTCTCTTTGTCTGGCACTCTCAAATAAATAAATAAAAGAAAACATAAAACCATTTTTAAAAATTTGCAAAAATAAGGGGGTAAGTCTGTGCCTACTTTCACACATCTCCTGATGTTTTGGAGGCTGTGTGTACATTTACATGAAATTTGAGCTGGGAAATATCTATAACTAATTAAAATTAAGAATTATTTCCCCTAAATTAGTCAGAAATGACTTAAAGTAAAAATAGCATAAAGTTTAAACTTTTATGACCATTGTAGTGATAGGCAGCTAGGCAAACATTAACATATTGCAAGTCATTAACAGAGAAAACTCCATCTCCTCTGTCCTTCAAACATTGACTGAGGACACAGAACAATTGGCTCACTATAGGATTCAAATACCATAGGAATGGGAAAAGAATGGGAGCATCAGGGACTTCCAGGTAAGATGGCGGCATAGGAGCTGTGCCAAACCAGATCAGGGAGGGATTTAAGCAAAACTACACTCTTCTTCGGAAAAGAGCAGAATATTTTTTCCAGAAAGCAGCAGAAAATCAGGGGACAGGCAGAAAACCACTTTGGAGATTGTGGCCTGACCTGCTCCACAGCAGCTGGAGCAGCCGATCCAAGCTGTGGCGCTAAGCCGCTAAGCCTCCACCCAGATCAGCTGAGCCTGCTCTGCAGCTGCCACCACTGTCGCCCAAACAAACAACAACAACAACAACAAAAATAATAAATAAACAGGGGACTTTCCAACCTCATCAGTCTCCTCTCAGAGCCCAGGAATCGAAGAAAATTCTGCTGAGCTACTGAAAGAGCTACAGGCTTCTTGAACTCGTCCATCCCCCAACCATCAGATCCCCAGCGAATTGGCAGAAATCAGCAAATAGCAGCAGCCTGTACCACATCACCAACACTGGACCCAGCACAGCTGAACCAAGCTCCACAGCCCAGGGAACGAGGTGGGCACTCAGCATTGGTGAGTTTGGAAGCCACACCAAAAGGTAACAAAGGACTGCATTGGAAGTGCTAACCTCTCTTTCCAGGTCAGGACATGTTATGGGTTACATATTTGTGGTTGGCCTTACCATTTTCAAATAAGCTGAATATGAGGTGTTGAATATTGCTGCCTGTAATAATTTTGGATTTAAAGGGCCTTTATTTTTTGCTTCTGTCATTATTGGGGGCAGGGTCTGATTCCTAGCTGACAAGATTAAGGGTGTGGAGCTAACACACCCATAGGGATTTAGACCTTATAAGACTGTTTGTTTCAATTCCCACACTTGTATACTCTGTGCTCATGTTAATTGAATGTGTATTTGGCTCAATTGAAGTTTAAATCTTGCTACTAAATTGTTCCACCAGTCCACTACAGTACTTGATTGCCAAGCAAAGTCAACAGCTAGGATTACTCTGACGTGGACCTGGGTACAAGTGCTACACTTGGCACCTTAAACCCATATCCACACCTAAGAACACTGCAGATAACTAGAAAACCTAAGCATTAAATCAATCCAGGATGCAAAAGTCACTACATTATAATACAAGAAACACAAAGAATCAAGACAATGCAGTCCCACCAAAAATTACAAATCCATCAGAATTGTTCACCAATGAGACTGTTTTAGATGAAATTCCTGACAAAGATTTCAAAAGAATGATGATATCTATACTCACAGAAATAAAAGAAGAAATGAAAGCAATCTGAGAAGAAAACAAAGGAATTAAAGAAGAAACACTTTTGAAAGAGATTACAGAAAAACAGTTTAATGAAATAAAAAGGTTATTAGAGGACATGAATAAGGAAATAGAACTACTGAAGAAAAACCAGACTGAAATCCTAGCTCTGAAAAACACAGTCAGTGAAATAAAAAACTCTGTGGAAAGTCTCACTAGTAGAATGGATGAAGGAGAGGACAGAATATCTAAACTAGAAGACCAGGTGGCAGACCTATCACAGTCCAACAAAAAGAAAGACAAGCTAATAGAAAGGTATGAATGGGAACTCCAAGACATGCGGGACACTTTGAAAAGATCAAACATAAGAATTCAAGGTATAGCAGAAGGGGAAGAATTTCAATCCAGAGGCTTAGTAGGTGTTTTCCACAAAATCATAGAAGAAAAATTTCCCCAAATTGGGAAAGAAATGCCAATGCAGATACAAGAAGCATTTAGAACACCAAACAGACAAAACCCAGAAAGATCCTCTTCTCATCATGTTATAATTAAACTACTAAATATGCAAACCAAAGAAAATATATTGAAAGCAGTTAGAGAGAAAAAGCAAATGACCTTCAAGGGGAAAACCATCGGGGTCACAGCAGATTACTCAACACAAACTTTAAAAGCCAGAATGGCCTGGAGTGATGTATTCCAAGTTCTGAAAGATAAAAACTGTCAACCAAGATTACTTTATCCTGCAAAGCTTTCTATCATTATTGATGGAGAAATAAGGCCATTCCACAACAAAGACAGGCTAAAGGAATTTATGGCAACTAAACCAGCTCTAAAGAAAATACTTGCAGGAATCTTTCATGCTGAAGAAAAAGCAAAACACACACAGCAGGAAATAGGAAAAAAAAATCATACTCAACAGTTAGAACAAGTGAGTAAAATGAAAACCAGGAAGAACTACAAAACAAGAAAAATGAAGAGATCAAATACATATCTTTCAATAACGACTCTTAATATCAATGGCCTCAATGCCCCAACCAAAAGACATAGACTTGCAGACTGGATTAAAAAGCAGGATCCTACCATCTGTTGCCTCCAGGAAACTCCTCTCTCATTTAAAGATAAAAACATTCTTAGGGTGAAAGGTTGGAAAAAAGGTATTTCAAGCAAATGGGCCTAGAAAACAAGCAGGGGTTGCCATCCTAACTTCTGACAGGATAGACTTCAAACCAACATTAGTGAGGAAAGATAAAGCAGGTCACTTTATACTGATTAAAGGAACACTCCAACAGGAGGACATTACAATATAGACACCACCAATTTCTAAACATATGCTCCCAACACGGGGCCCCAATTTCATCAAACAAACACTATTGGACTTAAGGTCAGAGATAACTCCTAACACAATAGTAGTGAGTGACTTTTTAGCAAAGGACTCTTTCTAAAACCAAAAACTCAACCACCCTCTCATCACTTGACAGGTCTACCCAACAAAAATAAAGAGAGAGACAACTGCATTAAATGATATCATGGAACAAATGGACCTAACAGATACATACAGAACATTCCATCCAAATGCTGCAAAATATACATTCTTCTCAGCAGCACATGGGACTTTCTCTAAAATAGACCATATAATAGGACACAAATCAAATCTTAACAAATACAGGAAAATTGAAATAATCCCTTGTATGCTATCTGACCACAATGGGATTAAACTGCAAATCAACAACAAGAAACACTACAGAGCATACAGAAATTCATGGAGACTAAACAGTACTATACTGAACGATGTATGGGTCATTGAAGAAATTAAAAAGGAAATCAAGAAATTCATAGGATCAAATGATGATGACAATACAACATACCAAAACCTTTGGGACACAATGAAGGCAGTCCTACAAGGGAAATATATAGCTCTAAGTGCCTATATTAAGAAATTAGAGAGTTCACAACAAAACAATTTAATACTTCACCTTAAGGCCTTGGAAAGAGAAGAACAAGGCAAACCAAAAATCAGTAGATGGGAAGAAATAATAAAGGTGAGGGCAGAAATTAATGAAATAGAAAAAAAAAAAAAAAAAAATCCAAAAAAATCAATGAACCAAAGAGTTGGTTCTTTGAAAGGATAAACAAGATTGACAAACCCTTAGCAAATCTGACCAAAAGAAAGAGAGAAGAGACAAAAATTGATAAAATTAGAGATGAAAAAGGCAACATCACAACAGATACCAAAGAAATTCAGAAAATCATATGGACATACTTTAAGAATATATATGCCTCTAAGTTTGAAAACCTGAAAGAAATGGATGATTTCCTTGATTCATATGACCTACCAAAATTAAATCAAGATGAGATAAACCATTTAAATAGACCTATAACAACCACAGAGATCCAAGCAGTTATAAAAAGTCTCCCAACTAGAAAAAGCCCAGGCCCAGATGGATTCACTGCTGAATTTTACCAGACATTCCTGGAAGATCTAACACCAATGCTTCTCAAACTTTTCCATAAAATAGAAAAGGAAGGAATTCTACCAAAATCCTTCTATGAAGCCAGCATCACCCTGATACCCAAACCAGACAAAGACTGATCAAAAAAAGAATATTATAGACCAATCTCCCTCATGAACATAGATGCAAAAATTCTCAATAAAATACTGGCAAACAGAATACAAGAATATATCAGAAAGATTTTTCAGCCTGACCAAGTAGGCTTTATCCCAGAGATGCAGGGATGGTTGAACATATGCAAATCCATAAATGTAATACACCATATAAATGGTCTGAAGGACAAAAATCACATGATCATCTCAATAGATGCAGAAAAGGCATTTGACAAAATCCAACAACCCTTCATGGTGAAAGTATTACAGAAACTGGGAATAGAAGGAACATTTCTCAACATAATAAAAGCTATTTATGACAAACCTACAGCCAACATAATACTAAATGGGGAAAAACTTGAAGCTTTTCCTCTAAATTCAGGAACAAGACAAGGGTGTCCACTTTCCCCACTACTATTTAATTTAGTACTGGAAGTCTTAGCCATAGCAATAAGGGAAGAGACACTCATAAAGGGGATACAAATCGGAAGGGAAGAGGTCAAATTATCATTATTTGCAGACGATATGATTCTATACATAACAGACCCTAAAGACTCTACCAGCAAACTGTTAGAGCCAATAAACACTTTTAGTAATGTAGCAGGATATAAAATAAACACACAGAAATCAGTAGCTTTTCTATACACTAACAACAAACATGCAGAGGATGAAATCAGGGAATCTCTCCCATTCACAATTGCCTCAAAAAAAAAAAAAATACTTTGGAATAAACTTAACCAAGGAAGTGAAGGATCTCTACAATGAGAACTTTAAAAAACTTGAGTGACAAATTGCAGAAGACATAAGGAAATGGAAAGACATCCCATGCTCCTGTATTGGAAGAATCAATATTGTGAAAATGTCAATCTTACCAAAAGCAATCTACACATTTAATGTGATCCCTATTAAAATCCCAATAGCATTCTTCACAGAAATAGAAAAAACAATCCTAAAATTCATCTGGAAACACAAAAAACCTCAAATAACCAAAACAATTTTGCACAACAAAAATCAGGCAGGTGGTATAACCATACCCAATGTTAAGTTATACTACAAAGCCATAGTAACAAAAACAGCATGGTACTGGCACAAGGACAGACAGGTAGATCAATGGAAAAGAATAGAAGACCCAAATATTAATCCAGGCAGCTACAGCTACATGATTTTTGACAAAAATGTCAAAAATATTCATTGGAGAAAAGATAACCTCTTTAACAAGTGGTTCTGGGAAAACTGGACATCTGTATGTAAAAGGATAAACATAGATCCTTGTCTCTCTCCATGCACAAGAGTCAAGTCCAAATGGATCAGGGACCTTAATATCAGACCTGAAACTCTGAAACTGCTAGAGGAAAAGGTAGGGGAAACTCTTCAACATATTGGAATAGGCAAGGACTTTCTGAATATAACTCCAATTGCTCAGGGAATAAAACCACTAATCAACCACTGGGACCTTATGAAATTACAAAGCTTTTGTATAGCAAAGGACACTGTGAATAGAGTAAAAAGACAACCTACAGAATGGGAGAAAATTTTTGCCAGCTATATATCTGACAGAGGATTAATATCCAGAATATACAAAGAACTCAAAAAACAGAATAATAAGAATTCAAACAGTCCAGTTAAAAAATGGGCTATGGAACTAAACAGAGAATTCATGGAAGATGAAATACAGATGGGATATAAACATCTAAAAAAATGTTCCACATCTTTAGACATCAGGGAAATGCAAATTAAAACCACTTTGAGATTCCATTTCACTCCTGTCAAAATTGCTGCCATCAAGAAAACAAATGACAATAAGTGTTGGCATGGATGTGGAAAAACAGGAACACCTCTACACTGTTGGTGGGAATGTAAGCTGGTCCAGCCATTGTGGAAATCAGTGTGGAGGTTCTTGAGACAGCTAGAAATAGATTTACCATATGATCCAGCTATAGTCCTCCTAGGCATATATTCAGAGGACTCTTTTCACTACCTTAGAGATACTTGCAAAACCATGTTTATTGCTGCTCTATTCACAATAGCCAGGAAATGGAAGCAGCCTAGATGTCCCTCCATAGATGAGTGGATAATAAAGATGTGGTACATTTACACAATTGAGTTCTATTCAGCGGTAAAGAAAAATGAAATTATGAAATTTGCAGGGAAATGGATGGATCTGGAAAGGATTATACTAAGTGAGGTAACCCAGGCTCAGAAAGCCGAACGTCACATCTTCTCTCTCATATGTGGATCCTAGCTACCAATGTATAGACTGGTGTGTGAACTGGAAACAAAAATAGGTACCAGAAACCAGTAAGCTGACAAAAGGCTATAAGGGAGGGAGGAAAGGGAAGGACTTACATGTATGGTAATGCATATATGTAAGTAGAAGAACTGATTACAGGGAGGGGAATGGCCAAAGTGAGGCCAAGGGAAGAGAATGCATAAAAGAAGGGCAGGGGGAGGGTCAATCTAAACTCAAGATATGGTGAATAAGACATGTAAAATTACCTTTTTGAATAAAGGCACGTCTAGAAGCTGTAGACTGTTACTAGAAAATTTTCAGTACCTGGGATGGGATAGCTTCCAGTGAGTTGTTGGCCAAGGAGGTCCTGGTAGCCTCCAAAACATTAAAGGCTTTTGCCAAAACCGTTGGTTTCCCTTAAGAAACAGATAGTAAGACCCTATTGCTGAAGACATCTCTTGCCTGAGAGGCAAGGTCACTGAGAAACCAAGCTGGTGTGGAGCAGAAAACCTTCTCCATGTAGACCAGCCAACTGAAAGCTGGAAAAAGCTGCACTGCATGCAGCGTATGGGAGACAGAAGCCATCAACAGTGAAAACAGTGCACGCTGAATATTCAAGCTTGGCCAGACAGGCCCAATGACTGAATGGGTGCAATAGTGGCATGTCTACTCTTGGGGTAACCAACTGCTCCATAATTGAACTGAAGTCCCTCTCTATGCGAGGGAATACATACCTGGTACTGAAAAACCTAAGTAAAAGTCTATGGTAGGTGAGGTCATGAGCCTTAGGGATATAAGCCTGCTCTTGTCTGACTAAATGTATATATTACTTCCACCAAGCTGCCCTGAAAGCACTACACTTAATGTTCATATTCACATATTAACGCTACTCTCACTTCTGGTCAGAGAAGCTTCTCTTTTCAGATGGCGATGGCCACTGGGATGACTCAAAAGGCAACATAGTGCTGAGAAGAAGGGATGGAGGAGTGCCCAGCACTGAAACACCTCTGTCACACCCTCCAAGGCTCAGGGACCATTGTGGAAGAGGGGGTGGATAGAATGGAAGAGCTAAAGGAAGGGTATGACCTCTTACAATGCAACTGCCCAGACAGAAATTGGCCTCGATATCCATGACCTTGCAGTGCCTAGCAATACTCCACAAGACCCTCAAAATAGAAGAAAAAGATGATGTTATCAAATTAAAAGAGAGACTAATGGAGAGAGGGAGGGGATATGGTGGAGACTGGAGTTCTAAAGTGGAATGAGGGAAGGGGAGGGAAATATCAGGTGGGTTTTTTTTATATGTAAGTATAAAAGTCAATAAAAAAACAATAAAAAAAAGAATTGGAGCATCAGGCCTTTTTTTTTTTTTTTTTAGTCTTTGTTTGGGCCCATTAAGCAAAGATTCACTTCTTTGCCAGAGGAGACAGGTTAAGGTTTCTCTGTGTTATAGGAAACTGAGTCATACAGAACTGGCAGCAGAGACAGAGTGGAGAATCAGAAGATTTATTCATGTTCACATGGACTCAGGGGAATAACTTCCAAAGCCTGAGTCCTAAGTTCTGATATCTCAGAGTTTTTACAGACAGTATGGCAGGCAGTCTAACATTACCTTGAGTTCTTTACACATTGTTGGATAAACTTCCAGGATCCATGACTGGGGACTACAATCTGAAATTCAGAGGAGTTTGCCTATGGCTGCCTTATAAGCATATTGTAAGCAGAGTTTATACCCCTAAACAGCTGAATAGATTGGGAGGAGACTCAAGGTCATGTTGTCTCCCTGGTAAAGGTTGAACAATAGAAACTGTGCTTTAGAGCATCATCTCTGTCTTGTTTCTCTGTCAAGTTTTCTCTACCATACCACCCTCACCCCAATCTCTTTCATGGATATTATCAAGAGCCATCACCTACTCTGGTATCATCATATGCATTTGTTAGAAAAAGATGGAAATAGGTAAGAATATCTATGACAGAAGAATTAGACTTATTGGAGGAGAGTCTAATCATAGACGGACATTTCACATTGCAGCAGTAGGGAGTTTAGAAATGCAACATGTCCACCTAGCATTTGGCCAGAGTGGGGTTGCATCCAAGGAGAAGGGGATGGGAGAAGCATGAGCAAGTGTGAAGGAAGTGAACTTCTTTGAACTCTTTTCTTTCAAGATAGCCAGCCAGCTATCCAACTCTCCTGGGGTTGTCGAAATAGCAGGGGTCAGTCTCCAGACAGACTTCTTCTCATTCACCAGTAGTATGTTGAATTTCTGAAATACTAACTCCTTCAACATTAACACTCTGATACCTATGGAAAAACATTTGGAATTTTATTGACATTAACTGACAAGAAACAAGCTTGGCTATCATGTTGAGAATAGAAGGGCCAAATAGAGGGGCAAGGAAGAGCATCAGGAGGAAGCCAGTTAGTTGAAGAAGCCAGGGTCCTTAGCTCAAAATGTTATTTTAAGCATTGTAAATATAATTTAGTTCTTTTTTTTTTTTAATCCTCATTTTGAGTTGTTATGCTTATGTCCTTGACTATTTCTGACTTGTTTACATGAAAATAGCATGATTTCCCCCATCCTGATGTCTATTCAGGCTGCTATTCCCAAACTAGTTAGTGGATATATGGACTAGATAGCCCTTTATGGTATGAATGGCAATTCATCCAGGACCTCCAAGGTAGTGGGAAGAAGTTCTAAATGTCCTGAATCTTCATAGTAGGTACCATAGAGCTTAGTAGAGCTCAAGCTGTTACAAGAAGCAGTTAATTCCTCTAACTAGGCACAGCAAACACATGGGGAATGTGATTAGGGCTATTCTTATCAAATGGCCTCAGTTTTGTGGGCTTTCTTTCCAGAACCCTGTTAGAATTCATAGGACTATCAGTTCCACTGGACTAGTGGACCACATGACCATTTTTTTATCATTATCCCACATTGAATTCCTCAGGCTTCGGTCACATGTGAATCATTCAGCTTCCATCATTGTGCCTGGAGCAGGGCCATAGACTCCTCAAGCTCTGCCTTGTGTAGACTAGTAAGCCTCTGGAGTGACTAGACTAGGGATATAGTCTCATTCTTGGCAGGGGCAGATGTTCTCTGAAACTTGACCCTGAGAAGACTTTCTGGGTCTCTGGTAGCTCACCAACTGTCATGATTGGCTCAAGACAATGTCCTCTTGACTTGGCTGTGGTGAATCTATACCATATTTCTTGGTTGGTGGGGTTGGGCATGATTACCTGGGATATGGGAGACCCCTTGGGTGGACCTGGCCAGATACAAATCATCTACATAATTGAAGCAAGGTATACTTGGTGATTCCCAGGGAAAGGCTATCAGGTCTGTAGCTAATGCCTGCCTCCCTGAACATTGTGGGAGTTATTGAACCACTGTGGGATCCTTGTCTAGGTTATCTGTGTTTTTCGCTTGGTTCCTGAATCGTTTTATTTAAAGGCAAACAGTGGCTGAATAACTGGGGCCAACCAGAGGCAAAAGAAGTGATAAGTTAATGGAAGAGCTTAGTGTTGTAAGCCTTAAACATATAACTAATTGAAATGGATATCTATATTTAGCGTCTAGCATATATTTAACTTGTTAGGCTCAATCTTTGTTTATATTGTGATAATTTGGGGTTATATTTTCTTACTGGGTGTTTAAGACCACATAGGCAGCCAAAATTAAATATGTATTGCCTTTTGTAGAAGTCAGTAATGGCTCTGTAGGTGTGACTCTTAGGAACATGTGAGGAGTTCTATGAATCTTAGTATTCTGTTATCTGATAGGAAGTCAAGACCATGAGGTTTCCTTTGAAAGCATTTGTTGTGACTCTCCTCTCTGGCAGACACACTGTTTTGGAGTCCAATTTTTAGCTCTCCCTGATCAAAAAGAAAGGTGAATTACCAGGGTTGTAAGGCACACTAGAAGTATCCCATCATCTCCTGGGGCCCTTCTGGCCTGGGAACAGGAACAAAAATATTGGTTGTCCTTTTTAGCTCTGATGTCTCCAGTTAGTTTTGGCTTCTACATATGGTTATTAATCACTCATAAAGATAGTTATGGTAGTCTTTGAAGAACAGTGTGGATGCAGAGCACATATATTTAGCAAAACAAATCTAGTTAAAGAAGGGTAGAGCATATCTGGTTAACAAAACAGATCTTAAAGAATGGCACAAAATTTTGAAAATATTCTGATGAACATTTAGGTTTAGTTGTCAGGTGAAAGTGTAAGTATAAGTCATATCAGGAACATAGGAAGTAAGCATATCTTATGTTTTAATTATCTGTGATTTATAAGTACAAGCAGAACATGTTAGCAGCCCTGAAAAATATTTTACCAACAATTTTAAATCAATTGTTTTGATCTAGAAATTGTATGTCAGAAAAAGACAAAATAACATAAAATCTTGGCATCTGTATTTTTTATACTATTTTATATTTTATTTTTATTTATTTGAGAGAGAGATACAGAAATAGGCAGGGAGAGAGAGAGAGAGAGAGAGAGAGAGAGAGAGAGAGAATGAGCATGTCAGGGCCTCCAGCCACTGTAAACGAACTCCAGATGCATGCACCCCCTTGTGCATCTGGCTTATGTGGGTCCTAGGGAGTCATACCTGGGTCCTTTGACTTTGCAAGCAAGTGCCTTAACCTCTAAGCCATCTCTCCAGCCCAGGATCTCTATTTTTAAACATCTGTAGTTGGTCTGTATATCTATGTGGGTACCAATTATTCCAAGAAAGATGAAAGCAAAATAGAATAGCTTAAGATACAATTTATTTTATTTTATTTTATTTTGTTGTAGATGGAAATAATTTGAACATGAGATTTTACCCTGGAGAAGGAAATCTGGAGACTTCATTTACTTATAAGCAATGAACTTGAGATACCAGAAATGAGACAATCATGTTGAAGCTTGACTAAGACTGATTATACATAACTTAAAAATAGAGTAAAACCTGGTCATTGCTGAACTTAATCAGCCTGCTTCTAATATACATTAGAGACATTTTAAGAGACATAAATCAATTTTGTAAGCAATTAACTTTTACCATTGAATCATTTTTATAACCTAACATAAAGTAATACTTATGACTGTTAGAATATATGAGGCTTAGGCAAGACATACCAACATTATTTGTAAATAGCAGGGTTTTCTTAGGACATGGGGAATTTTTTTGTCACTCTTTTAAGAACAAAAGTTATAATGACTGAAACAGTTTTTTTTTTTTTTTTAAATAAAACTTATGATAACTCCAGTGATGATGATTTGGTGCAAATAACATGAACAAGACAAGGACTATCTTTAAAGCTCCAGATATAAAGGTATATTCAGATATAAAGAGATATAAAACTCTTATAATAGAAAACTAAATACTGATGAGTACATCTCAATCATAAGATTCAGTTTTCACAGTAATTAAAACATTGAGAGATAAAGAAACATAAGAAAATTGCTAGAGCACTTTAAACACAGTTTTTAACTGTTATCATGAACATATTAATATAAGTGAGCTAAAGATTTAACTTTGACACCTTAAAGCATGGTGACATAAATGTATAATCTGAATACCATGACAGCTAGTGACTAGTTAGAATTACCTTTATTTTCCATTTGGTACGTCTTAGGCAATGCTGATTGTTGTCTCATGTACTTTAAAGAGTTTGTAACCTGATTAAGGACTTTAATACTCAGTTTACTCATTTTGTCTTTCTGTCTAGAAAAACATTACCTGAATGAGGTGTCTTTATGTGACCAAAATCAAAAGAAAAAATATAGATTTATATTAACTTTGTGTTGTTTGTTTCTTTTCCACCCCCTTTTCATTCTGATTCAAAAGAAGGTCTTGGGAAATATATGGATTAATTTAAGTCAGCTCAGAACTGAGGCAGGGGAGTGTTTGACCTGAAACTTACACTCAGCCTGTAACATCTTTAACCAGAACATGACTGTTTGTTAATATAACTTATATTGCCAGAGAACTAAATATCTTATTGTAAGGTTTGGGAGTGACCACGACCAAATAAAGCACTCTGGGGCAAAGATGAAAGCTTTATTCAGGAAAAGGACAAGCTTCCAGGGCTGGATCACAAAAGTGGAGCACAGGCCACTTGAGTCCCTCAGGTAGTGGGCTTTATAGGGCTTTCAGTTGGGGGAAGGAAAGGAAGAACTGAGGGGAGATCTAAGATAACCAGGGTGTGACACCAGAACAGACACTGGGTGATTTACAAAATGAAGGGACAGGAAACAATGATCTGGGGGCATTGCAGGCAAGGAAGGGATAATGGCTGGGCAGTTTCTTGAGGAATTCGGATAATCCACTTCCTTATGTCTCTGTCATCATCCTGCTCTCCTTGATGACTCCATACTGGGGCCTGTCAGACCTATCACTTATCATGTGAACCTTGTAGTTGTAGCCTTGAATATAAAGATATTTGCTTTCCTGGAGAAGTAAGAGAGAGATGGCAAATTGTTAGTCTCTTGTAATTAATAGGTCTTTTAAATGGTGGAACACATAGAAATTAGGCACAGGAATTCCCATATATGAGATGGGCCCAGCATATACAGAGGGGGTGATAGGAGATGCCTTTTTTGATTTCTTTCAGTCTGTTGACTTGTTCCTCAAAGACTAGGGGAGAACTCATAATCTGACTTAATGATGTCTTGACATTTATCTGTCCTATTTTGAGGGTGTCTCTTTGTTTTCACCCAGGGAACAAAAAATAAATGAAAATTTTACCTGTTTATGATATGTCAAGGAGACAGGGTCTCCCCAAGAATGTGAATTACATCTGTGTCTATGATCTTGTGACACATGACAAGGTGTTATCAATTAAGCTGTGTCAATTAATCTGAATTTAAATTGTCATTAAGACCATATTCCCACATGGAATCAATATATCGACCTTTGTACATGGGCTTAATTGTGTTTTTGACTTAGTAATAGGCCATGTTACAAGGTTTAATCTGGGTATAGTCTGAAAATTGCTGTCTTTTAGTTTCCTCTAAAATCGAATTGAATTTAGACTGTTTTGCCATTTCTATCTTTGGATTTATATATCTTCATTAGTCTTGTTACTGTTTACATTTTTTCTTCATATATGTACCTTCTGTTCAAATTTACTCATATCTTTTATAAATACATTTTACCTTCTGACCTAACATCTAGCATTTAAAGTTGCCTCTGTTATTTACCCCTAACACTTTTACCTCATTATAATTACAAATACTTTTTATCAGATATCCTTTTTAGTATGACCATTTAAAAAAACATTTTTATTGTATAAGCAAATCACATGTTGATCCCATGCCTTTCAGGTTACCTTTTTATATACATTCTTCCCCATCCCCTTTGTCAGTTTGTACAGAACAAGAGAGATAAATCAAAGTTTGAAAAAGTAGTAGTAGACCTCCTAAGGCCAAAGGGCATGGAAGGGCAAAGGCTGGCACTCCTGACATTATTATAGAGTCACAACCAATTTTGGTATCAGAAGAACCCTCAGACAAGGCCAGAGCACCTAGTCACCAACAAGCTCCAAGGCCTTGAAATAAACCCACAGTGAGACTTTCACCTTCATTTCCATCTCCTGTGGTCCAATCCCTTCCTCCAGTGTTGTTCCGTGGAGTAGTAGATGTCTCTAGTAGTCCCAACAGCAGTGCCCCCCTTCCCATGGCCTTTGGCATAGCCATTCTCAGGGCCCCCAACATGGCTGGATGGACCTGGCTGGACACTGGAGACTGAAACTGTATGTATTTAGAAGCAACTGACTCCTCTGGCCTTGGAGATCTTGGCCTGTCTCCAGCTAAGCTGTTTTTTATTTTTATTTTTTAGGAGACTTGCATTTTCCCACCTGCAATCTTTGTTACATTCAGAGTTCCCTTTGGAGGCTACTTGACATTAAAAGTTGTCTATCCTAATTCACAGAGGTTCTTTAGCTTACCTGGTTCCCTGATTTCCTCTTAATATCTCAATCTTTTGAATATTTCTTCCTGAAGTATTTTATTTTAATTATTTATTTATTTATTTTGAGTTTTTTTGAGATAGGGTAGCCCAAGCTGACCTGGAACTCATTCTGTAGTCCCAGACTGGTCTCCAACTCACAGCAATCCTCCTACCTCTGCCTCCCAAATTCTGGGATTAAGGATTGTAACCATGTCCACCAAGTGTTTTATTTTGATAATGCATTTGTTTTTTTGATTATGGGCTTGGTGGAAGACTCTCCCATGATGAATTTCCCACTGTGTTGGTGTTTCAGAATAAAGACAAAGATAAACACTTTCTGGGCATGCACTACTCAGAACAGAAACGCTCTACAGACTCAGGGCTATGAGCCATATACAACAATTATACCAAGTATATTTTTTTCCCCTACAGACTCCCCTTCAGTTCTCCAAGGTCAGTCCACTAAGGGCTCTACTGGTAATAAGGAGAGCACTTTAACTGGTAATAAGGAGGGCACTAATAATCCATGGTGTGCAATATTTAATGAACTCCATGAGATAGATGTATTTGGTGATCCTGAGTCATATCTTGTGAAGAGCAAGGAATTTAGTAACTCTGTATTTAGAACTTTTGAATATTTTTGGAAAAGTAACACAAAAGATGATGCTGGATGGTTTCTTCTGGCATCTCTGGATAAACTACTGGGAGAAAAGCAGAAGCTCAGTAAGGAAATTTCCAAGCTTAAGCCCCACATACATGATCTGAAGGTTTCTAAGGGTGCCCTGGAGGAGAGTCTCCTCTCTAGGAGGAGAGCTCTAGCCACAAGAGGGCTCAAATTGCAGAAAACCAAACCCAACCTCTCATTGTAAGATTGGCTAATTTACAGCATAAGCTCAGTTCCCAGCCTCACAGGCTATCAGAAGTTAAAGTGAGGGCACTGATTGGAAAAGAGTGGGATCCTATGACTTGGGATGGGGATGTATGGGAAGACCCTGAAGAATCTGGGGACATTGAACTCTCAGATTCTGAGGAAGTTGTTTTGCATCAGAATGTGGCTTCCCCTCCTTTAGAGGCAGTTGCATCCCCACCCCACACCCTAAAGTATTTCCCTTTACACATTTGCCTGAGGGAATCACTCCTTCTTTGTCTGAGGAACCAGCAATGACCCTCCCTGCAGGAGGTGCTGATACTTCTCAGTGCCCACCCCTCTTTGTCTCTGGGCCTATAACAAGGCATAAAGCTAGGCATGCCCCTAAAGGCGAGTTAGAAAGCATGACTCAAGAAGAATTGATGTACAACCCTAAAGAACTTCAGGAGCTTTCTAACTGTACAGGCAGAAGCATGGGGAATATGTATGGGAATGGATTTTAAGGGTGTGGGATGATGGCAGAAGTAATATAAAATTAGATCAGGCTGAATTTATTGAAGTGGGCCCACTGAACAGAGATTTTAGATTTAACACTGCAACTCATGCAGTTGGAAGAGGTGCCAAGAGTTTATTTTATTTTATTTTTTTAGGAAATTTGTTACATATTTATTGGTAACTTTATGATTTCATTGTACAGAAGAAATATCTATGTGTGAGAAAGCTAATTTTCCTCATGCAACAAATAGTAATTGTTATTTTAATCTCATATTTCAATTAGACTTAATCTTTTGCACAGCCTTGAAAAGTTATAAAAATCAGTCATTATAGTTTAATTATATTATCCTAGATGGCTAAGTCCACTTCCTACTAAAAAAGCTCCTTCTTCCATTTTATTTTTAACTGCTACTACCGGCATTCTCTCACAATAGTCTTAAACTGCATATGCCAGGCCATGGGCTATTTTAAGCCTTGGTTCCTCCTGGTACTAGAGAGAGCTGCTTTTGCTGTTGCTGCTGCTGCTGCATCTGCTGCTGGTGGTAGTGCCTTTTGCCTTTTTTTATAATTTATTTTTATTTATATTATTCTAATTTTATATTCATAATGGTGACTCCATTATCCTCCTCCCTGTCCTCCCTCTTCCATAGGGACCCTCATCAATGGTGAATGTGGGTCATGCATTGTGGGGGTAGTCAAGAGTTATGAGGGATAGGCCAAGTCTCTGTGCATAATGCCCCAATGTGTGGCTCTAACATTCTTTCCACCCCTTCTTCCACAAATTTCCCTGAGCCACATTGGGGTCATTTTAGTTCTACTTCAGTGATGAGGTTTTGGGAGCCTCTGTGTCTCTGGATATCTGACTTAGTAGGAGTTGGACTTTCTCTGTGTTTATCTTCTTCAGCCAAGAGTTTACTTGATTGGTTGGCTGACATATGGATCCAAAGATGGCCTATTGTGAATGAGGTCAAGCTGCCTGATATCCCTTGGCTTAATGTTGATGAAGGGATTAAAAACCTCAGAGAAAGCTGGGTGTGGACATGCATACCTTTAATCCCAGCACTCAGGAGGCAGAGGTAGGAAGATTGCTGAGAGTTCTAGGCCACCATGAGACTACAGAGTGAATTCCAGGTCAGCCTCGGCTACACTGAGGCCCTACCTCAAAAAAAAAAAAAAGGGGGTGCTCAGAGAACTTGGAATGCTGGAGTGGATTTGCGATGTAAACTGATCTTTAAGCCCACAATGGGAGCATCCAGAAGATGTGCCCTTCACTATGACTATAATAAACAGATTCGTGGAGGGAGCCCCAGCATACTTAAAGTTGCCAGTAGTTGCCATAATATGTAAAGAAGACATCACAGTGGGAGCCGCAGTTGCTGCATTAGGTCTAACTGGATCTCAGGGTAATAAGGGCCAAGTATCGGCACTGAATCACCAAAGGCAAGGTGAGCATGTGTACCATAATGGATGATGTAGACAAAACAATGCTGATAACAGTATGGCTCGTGTAGACCTTTGGTACTGGCTGATTAATCATGGTATTCCCAGAAGTGAAATAGACAAAAAGCCTACTAAGTTCCTGCTTGATCTGTATAAGCAGAAAAGTTGCAGAGCAAAGGACCAAAAGGCCACTTTGAATTATAGCAACAGAGAATCAAGGCCTCTTAACCAGTTTCCAGACTTGAGCCAGTTTACAGATCCTGAGCCCCTTGATTGAAGGTGTGGCCAGGTCCCTTTGAGGAAGGCCCCTCCCACAAACCCCAAAAGTTTCAATATCAAGCTTAGTTCTATCCTTCCTCAGAGCGACCTGAGGCCTTTTGCTATGGTAACTGTACACTGGGGAAAAGGAAATAATCAGACCTTTCAGGGCTTACTAGACACTGGCTCTGAATTGACATTGATTCCAGGAGACCCCAAATAGCACCATGACCCTCCAGTTAAAATAGGTGCTTATGGAGGTCAGGTGTTCAATGGAGTTTTGGCAAATGTTAGACTGACAGTGGGTCCCCAAACTTATCCTGTAGTTATTTCCCCAGTCCCAAAATGCATAATTGGGATAGATATATTTAGGAGTTAGCAGAACCCCCATATTAGTTCCCTGACTTGTGGAGTGCAGGCTATTATGGTTGGAAAGGCCAAATGGAAGCCACTGGAGCTTCCTCCACCAGGGAAAATTGTGAACCAGAAACAGTATTGCATCCCTAGAGAAACTGCAGAAACTAATGCCACTATAAAGGACTTGAAGGATACAGGGGTTCCCACCACATCTCCCTTTAACTCTCCTATTTGGCCTGTTCAGAAGAAAGACACATCCTTGAGAATGAAAGTGGGCTATGAGAAACTTAATCAGGTGGTGACTCCAATTGCAGCTGCTATACCAAATGTGGTTTCTTTACTTGAGCAGATTAACACATCTCCTGGTACCTGGTATGCAGCTATTGATCTTGTGAATGCCTTCTTTTTTTCTGTACCTGTCCATAAGGACCGCCAGAAGCAATTTGCCTTCAGCTGGCAAGGTCAGCAGTACACATTTACTGTTTTACCTCAAGTTTTTATTAATTCTCCAGCCCTGTGTCATAGCTTAGTTCATGGGGATCTTGATTGCCTGTGCCTTCCATAAGGTGTCAAATTGGTCCATTATATTGATGACATTATGCTGATTGTATCAAATGAGCACGAGGTGGCAGCCATTCTGGAGTTGCTGGTACAGCATATGTGCATCAGGGGATGGGAAATAAATCCATCCAAAATTCAAGGACCTTCTACCTCAGTGAAATTTCTAGGTGTTCAGTGGTGTGAGGCATGCAGGGATATTCCTTCTAAGGTGAAGGATAAGTTGTTGCACCTGGCCCCTCCTACCACTAAGAAGGAAGCACATCATCTAGTGGACCCATTTGGATTTTGGAGACAGCACATTCCTCACTTGGGTGTGTTACTCCATCCCATAAACCACATGACTCGGAAAGCTACTAGTTTTCAGTGGGGCCCAGAACAAGAGAAGGAGTCCAGGCTGCTGTGCAGGCTGCTCTTCCACTTGGGCCATATGATCCAGCAGATCCAATGGTATTTGAGGTGTCAGTGGTGGATAGGGATGCTGTTTGGAGCCTTTGGCAAGTCCCCATAGGTGAATCATAGTGGAGGCCCTTGGGATTCTGGAGCAAGGCTCTGCCATCATCTGCAGTCAATTATTCTCCCTTTGAGAGACAGCTCTTGGCCTGCTATTGGACTTTAGTAGAAACTCAATGTTTGACAATGAACCATCAAGTTTCTATGCAACCTGAGCTGCCCATTATGAGCTGGGTGTTATATGACCCATCGGACCATAAAGTTGGATGTGCACAGCAGCAGTACATCATCAAGTGGAAGTGGTATATCCATGAGCGGGCTCGAGCAGGCCCTGAAGGCACACATAACTTACATGAGGAGGTTGCCCAAATGCCTATGGTTGCTACTCCTGTTTCAATGCCTTCTGTCCCCAAGCATGCACCTGTGGCATCATGGAGTGTGCCCTATGATCAGTTGACTGAAGAGGAGAAGACTAGGGCATGGTTTACAGATGGTTCAGAAGTGGACAGCTGCAGCCTTGCAGCCCCTTTCTGGGACATCTCTGAAGGACTGTGGTGAAGGGAAGTCTTCACAATGGGCAGAACTATGGGCAGTACATATGGTTGTGCATTTTTCTTGGAAGGAAAAATGGCCAGATGTGTGGTTGTACACTGATTCATGGGCTGTGGCCAATGGTTTGGCAGGATGGTATGGGACTTGGAAGGAGCACAATTGGAAAATTGGTGAGAAGGACATTTGGAGAGGTGTATGTGGATAGAGCTCTCTGAATGGGCAAAGGATATAAGGATACTTGTGTCCCGTGTTAATGCTCATCAGAAGGTGACCTCATCAGAGCAGGACTTTAATAATCAAGTAGATAAGATGACCCATTCTGTGGATAGTGGTTAACCTCTTTCCTCAGCCACCTCTGTCATTGCCCAATGGGCCCATGAACAAAGTGGCCATGGTGGCAGGGATGCAGGTATTGCATGGGCCCAACAACATGGACTTCCACTAACTAAAGCTGACCTGGCTATGGCTGTTGCTGAGTGCCAAATCTGCCAGCAGCAGAGACCAACTCTGAGCCCCCAATATGGTAGTATTCCTCAGGGTGAACAGCCAGCAACTTGGTGGCAAGTTGACTACACTGGACGTCTTCCATCATGGAAAGGGCAACATTTTGTCCTTACTGGAATAGACACTTATTCTGGGTATGCATTTGCTTTTCCTGCACATAATGCTTCTGCCAAAACTACTATCCGTGGGCTTACAGAATGCCTTATCCACCATCATGGAATTCCACACAGCATTGCTTCTGACCAAGGAACTCACTTCACAGCCAAGGAAGTACAGCAGTGGGCTCATGATCATGGAATTCACTGGTCTTACCATGTGCCCCACCATCCTGAAGCAGCTGGCTTGATAGAGTGGTGGAATGGCCTTTTAAAGAAACAACTGCAGCACCAAGTAGGTGGCAATAGCTTGGAGGGTTGGGACATGTCCTCCAGCAGGCTGTATATGCTCTGAATCAGCGTCCTATATATGGTGCTGTTTCTCCTATAGCCCGGATTCACGGGTCCAGGAATCAAGGGGTGGAAATGGGAATGGCACCACATACCATCACCCCAAGTGATCCATTAGCCAAATTTTTGCTTCCTGTACCCACAACCTTACACTCTGCTGGCCTACAGGTCTTGGTTCTAGAGGGGGGAGTGCTTTTGCCAGGAGGCATAAAGAACATTCCATTGAACTAGAAGCTAAGATTTCCCCCTGGCCACTTTGGCATCTTGATGCCCTTGAGTGCACAGGCTGAGAAAGGAGTTACAATGTTAGTAGGGGTGATTGATCCAGACTACCAGGGGGAAATTGGACTGCTCCTCCACAATGGAGGTAAGGAAGAGTATGTCTGGAGTGCAGGAGATCCTTTAGGGCATATCTTGGTGTTACCATGCCCTGCTATCAAAGTCAATGGACAACTGCAACAACCCAATCAAAGTAGTGCGATAAATGGCCCAGATCCATCAGGAATAAAGGTATGGGTCACCCCTCTAGTAAAGCACCAAGACCTGCTAAGGTGCTTGCTGAAGGTGGAGGAAATACAGAATAGGTAGTAGAAGAAGGCAGTAACAGATACCAGCTAAGGCCACTGGACCAGTTACAAAAACGTGGACTATAATTGCTATGAATCTTTCTGTCTTACCTTGTTAAGAGTGTTTGTACATATCTCTGCCAATATTAAGATGCTTTTTGTTTTCCCTCTATTTCTCTATTAGGTTATTAATACCGATTAAGATCATATCACTAATTAACCACTGTTGAATTTGTATTTGACTTATTATATTAGAGACTAAGCATTCCTCAAGGGACCTTGCTTGTGTTGGGGGGGGGAAGATTGTGCATTTCTGGTTGTACGAAGGATAGTTATATCATGTTAGGTGGAATTATGACCTTGTTATTGTCTTCATTTGGAAATTAGGTATGATGTAAGGAGATATGGCTTGGTGTCAAGTTGACAAGGGGTAAACTCATGATAGTTAAGTTTGTGTCAACTTGATCTGTTTAGGAATCCACAGCCATTCCTCATAAGTGTGTCTCTGAGGTTGCCTCTAGGAAGGATTAACTAAAGGAAGAATCCTTCCCCCAGGATGAGCCCTTCCCCAAGAGTGGGTGGCCCCTCTTGTGGAGGGGCTGGTTTATCTAAAAAATCTCTGGGAAGGAAAGTATCCCATCCTACCTGGCTGCTGGTGCTGCTCACTGTTCTCTGCTTGCTGCTTTCCAGAGGGGACTGAAGAGCAGTGTCTCTCCAGGAAGCCTCCAGGCCTTCAGTTCCAGATTGGGACTGCTGAGGCATCCAGTCTGCAACCTGCTATTGCTGGACTGTTGTAAGCTAATCCAATAAATTCCCTTTTAATAAAATCATTCTATCACTATTGTTCCTCTACAGAACCCTGACTAATAACATGGACTCGGGGGAATAACTTCCAAAGCCTGAGTACTGAGCTCTGATGGCTCAGAGTTTTTACAGACAGTGTGACACCTTGAGTTCTCCACATAATCTACAAGCTGAAAATTACAGAAAGTCAGGGAAGATTACCTATTACTACACTTCCCAGGCAACACATTATGAGTAGAGTGCACTTGCACATATTGGGAGGAGACTCAGGTTCATGATGCCTCCCTAGTAAAGGCTTGGCTAATAGAAACTGCATTGTAGAGCATCATCTGGGTCTCGTTACTCTGTATCATTAGATACCTGTGTATCTAAGTGGGAGCTATCATCCTTCCCTCTCTTAAGAATTAATTCAACCAAGTCTGTCAATCACTCAACAGATCAAGAGACCACCCCTCCCTTAAAAGCATGCTAAAGTGATGGCAGGAATTGTTATGCCCTTAAGGAGATAATGTCCTACCCACCCAAAAGCCCTTCCCTCAATGAAGTTGCTCACAAACCCTCAGTGCTGAGTTTTCCTACTTCTCTGAGCTCTAACTCTGAAAGAATAACTTTCATTTTCTTCCCTTTATTTCTTTTCTTTGGATGTCAGTCAAAATCCTAAACACCCTTGCCCTGACAGGTTGGAGATTTTCCACCCTTTCATCAATAAATCTCCTTTTCCTTACACATATCTAATCATCAATATACATAATTTTTCATGGCTGTGAGATAAACAATTCAGCAGCTTGAAATCTGCAACAATGCTGACAAAGAAGGAAGAGAAGGAGGAAAGAGAAAGAAGTCAACCCTTGTAAAGTAAACTGGATTTTTCTCACAGATATAGTCTTACCATGGGGCACAGAAACACTTCCAGGGTGTTGGGCTCCTTGATAATAGAGGTTTTAGAAACTCCAGGACAATTTTCTGGAGTTAGAAAGAAAGAGTGCCATGAGTGAGTCTCAGAATATGTCAGGGGAAGGCAGATGGAAGAGAATGAGATCCAATGTTGCACTTTTATTTCAGTAAAAATTAAAAGATACACAATGGAGAGACAAATTACCAAGAGTGGAAAAGGAACAGGGTTCCAGGGCTTATGTCTTTTATAATTTTTATTTAAAAAATCATAAATTTCCCTCCTCCTACACTGACATTGGCCTTTGGCATGAATGTAGTGCTCTACCTTTCCAGACCAACCACAGGAGAAATATTTAACTTTGATGTTAGGTCATAGGTGTTGTTTATATAAGAGGAAATACACCAGTCCTATAGAAGCAAACTAGTAACACACCCCTGAAATTCCTTCTGGCCCCAGGAATAGCAAGAGAGAAAGCTGCCAGTCTTGGCAGGATAGCAGGACCAGAAAATACTCTGGTTTATGACTTTGTAATCTATCCTGAGCCTTTCTTAGCCCCTGACACTAGCAACCCCATTACATTCACTCTGAATAAAGACCTTAACTCTAGTTAGAAGCACTCCCCTTAAAAGGTTATAAAAGTAAGAAATTTCTTTTGTTCTGAGAGCATCTAGGTGAACTATCTTGAGGATTTCTCACCAGGGTTAAAGAAATTACACCTAAAAACCATTTCATTGCCTCTCTATATGAATTTGTCATAATTTTCTGTCACTTAACATTTGTTAAACCTTTTACTGGTGAAAAACTGAAGATGTGCTAAGATAGGAGGGAGTCATAACTGTGTTTATTGCTATTAGTTTACTCTTTAGCTCTGTGGCCACTTCAAAGGCCCTGATGATGGTTCGCCTTTAACCTGATAATTAGTTAAAGTAGAGAACAAGTACTGGAAGGCCAGTGGTAGAAAACGATATAAGCAATGGGCAGATTGCCATTATAATGCTTGAAATCTGACTATTCTGAAATTTTATATTTTCCTATCTTCCTCAACAGGCCCATCAGTGAAGCTTTTTATTCCCATTTTCTTATTTCTTCCATAGGTTTGTATTGCTACTTGGCTTAAGGCTGGCCTTCTTTAGGTGAAAAACAGGATTTTCTCTTTAATGCATGACTCGTTTTGGCAACAAAGCAGATGGCTGAAGAAAACCTTCTTCCCTTTATGCCTGCCTAGAACCCCTTATCTCTAGGAAGTGTAAATGAATTATGTCTTGTTTCTATACAGAATGCAACCAGGAGGTACTACTAATGTCTACAGTAGGACACGCAATAAAACAAAAGCATACTCTATTCACACTTTTAAAAGTTATAAGAGCACCATAGATTCAAGTACTTAACCTTTTATGAGATTCTTTCTTTCTTTCTTTCTTTCTTTCTTTCTTTCTTTCTTTCTTTCTTTCTTTCATTTATTTATTTATTTTTATTTGAGAGAGACGGAGAGAGAGAGGAAGAGGCAAAGAGAGAGAGAATGGGCACTCCAGGGCTTTTACAGGTGCTGTGAATGAACTCCAGACATGTGCGCCCCCTTGTGCATACGTGTGACATTGTGTGCTTGTGTCACTTTTTAGTCTAGCTAAATATGGGACCTGGAGATTTGAACAAGCATTCCTAGGCTTTGCAATCAGGCACCTTAACCACTAAGCCATCTCTCCAGCCCATGAGTTTTATTTTTTAACTCTTATGTTGCTCAGCATATTATTAACATAAACCCCTAAAACATATACATATATATGGAGATAGAATATATATACGTATATATTCTTAAAACACACTTTTATTTTAGCAAATAAAGTCATGGTAGGTTGGTTAAAGTCATAAGAAGCAATTTTGGGAGTAGTTTTAGCTTTTTAGTAGCTAGAACATAAATGGTACTCTTTTTTTAGGTGTGTTAGTCAAATACCTTTATGGAGCTTATAAGTACTTCAGATTCAGTATGCACAATATCATCAGAAGAATGAGTGGTTAACTAAAAAGGCAAAAATATCACTTCCTCCTTGCCACTTTTCCTTTACTTTTGCATGGAAGTTGAAGCAAGCATGAAGGGAAAACATTGAATACCATCATTACTGGTGTAAATTGATTTTCATTTGAGATTTTGCAAATGAACAGCATTCATCATCCTCTTATAGAGGCTACCTTGGATACTTATAGAGGAAAGAACACATGAAAGATATGCCAAGGAAATACTTAACTTCAAAATATGTGTGTGTGTGTGTGTGTGTGTGTGTGTGTGTTTGTGTGGGTGTGCGCACGCATAGGCACACATGCACAAGTGTGTACTGTTTGTACCTTTTAGGGCATATGTCACCTCCTCCCAAATTTCCAAGAGATGCTGGGACAATATTTCACCTCAGCAATGTTATGAGCTAGAAGAATCCTCTCTGAAAGGAGAGCTGGGTTGGTTACTTATAAAAGTTACTATGAAAGATGGTCAAGTCCTTTGTGTTTGCATGTGTACGTGTATGATGTATGAATATATACATATATATGTATGCGTATTGTTGTTTTCAGTTGTGCGTGTACATATGTACATGTGAGCATGGAGGTCATAAGTCAAAATCAGGTATATTTCTGATTACAATACAGCATACTTACTGAGAGACATGTCTTTCACTTGAACCCAGAACTCACTGACTCAGCTACTATTATCTAGTCAGCTTGCTCTCAGGATCTTCCTGTCTCTTCTCCTAAGCTCTAGGATGACAGATATGAGCTATCACACAGACTTATATGTGGGTGATGGGGATCCAAACAGATCATCATGCTTGCACAGGACAAGTGCTTTACTCATTGAGCCATTTTCCTAACTCTTAAGCTTTTTAAAATATATATATATTTTAATCAATATATATTTTTTATTTATATTATTCTGATTTTACATTCATAGTATTGGTTCCATTGTCCTCCTCCCCTTCCTCCCACTTTCAAAGGGGCCCTCATCAATGGGGAATGTGTATCATGCATTGTGAGTTTGCTCAAGAGTTCTGGTGGATAGGCCCCAGTCTCTGTGCATAATGCCCCAACTTGTGACTCTAACAATCTTTCCGCCCCCTCTTCTGCGAGTTTTCCTGAGCAACATTGGGGTCATTTTAGTTCTGCTTTCTTGATGAGGTTTTGGGAGCCTCTGTGTCTCTGGATATCTGGCTTATGATTGGAGTTGGATGTTCTCTGTGTTTATCTCCTTCAGCCTTTTTCTGGTGTTGTGATCGCCTTGAGCTCTGTATTCTTGCCCTTCCCCTGCGTTGTTCTATGGTTTCAGCTGGTGAGGTGTGGTTAGCTGATCCTCCCTTCAGGTTCGTTGTCCACCTGAAAAGAGATAAGCAAATTCTCCAACGGAGAGAGAAGTTAGTACTAGATAGAAGGGATAACCATATATGTTTTGGAGGGAACTTTATATGCATTGGCTCTCTTCTAACCCACATTTGGTGGCCTCTAGATCTTGGAGACTGAGCTAATTTTTTGTACATGGTTTTGGCTTATTTCCCAGTTCCAGCAATGAGTTCCATTCCACTGAATGGATTTATTAGCCAAATCAAGAGCAGTTGGTTACCCACCATGGCTGTTTGCCACTATTGCACTTGTATGAGCATTACATCAGATTGTTTCCTGCTGGGTATCTTAGACTGCAAGTTGTTTGGACCAATGTCAGACATTTTCCCCCAGTTGCTCATGTAGCACCCTCTGGTACTAGACTAGCTAACTGTCTGGGGACTGACCTTCTTCCAGATTCTGGCCAGGTCTCTCTGTGTTTGGTCTCACACATGTATGCTGTCTTCGACAGTAGGGTCTTACCATTAACCTTTGGTGGGTCACCAAGTACTCTGACAGAAGTCTGTCTTTTTTGGGAAACCTTGTAGGTGTTTCAGATCAACAGCTCATTGTGGAAGTTAACCCCCTGCTGGCACTGGGAGTTATAAGTCTGCATCTAGGAAGGTGAGGGAGGAAAAAGATATATAATGTAAAAGAGAAAGTGAGTATAGAGAGGAGAGGGAGAGAGAGAGAGAGAGAGAGAGAGGGAGAGAGAGAGAAGAGAAAGAGAAGCAGGACAAGATTAAAGTTGGCCTTCATCATGTTCTCTCCAGGTTCATGTGGTTCGAGTATTCCCTGTGTAGGCCTGCTGAAGGATCACTGTTTTAGCCTGTTGTTCAGAGTAAAGGGTTTTGTATATTTTTCCCTTTTGGGTCCCAATTTGTATCCCCCTTGTCCTCCCTCCCACCCTCTGATTCCCTCCCACCATTACCCTCCCTCCATCCCACCCTCCTTCTTGTCTTGTCCTCAGAGTGTTTATTAGGTTTGGCCACATGTCACGTGGAATCCAGTTAGGGGTGACAGATAAATGAGACCATGCGACGATTATCTTTTTGTGCTTGGGTGAGCTCACTGAGGATGATCTGTTCCATGTTTGACCATTTTTTTTCAAATTTCCTTATTTCATCTTTCCTTACTGCTACGTAGAATTCCATAGTATAGATATACCACATCTTTGTTATCCATTCATCTAGTGATGGACACCTGGGTTGATTCCAGCTCTTTGCTATTATGAATTGAGCAGCTATAAACATGGTTGAGCAAATGTTTCTGATCTGAGGCTTGGGGCCTTTAGGGTAAATGCCCAATAAGGGAATAACTGGATCCATATTTTTTAAAATTTATTTGTAAGCAGAGAGAAAATGGGCACACCAGGGCCTCTAACTGGTGCAAACAAACTCCAGGTGCAGGTGCTACTGCATCTGGATTTACATGGATACTGGGGATCAAATTCCTATTGTTAGGCTTTGCAGACAAGTGCCAAAACTACTGAGCAGTCTCTTAGGTCCTTTTTTTTTTTTTTTTTTAATGAAACTTTGTTTCCATTGACTTCATGATGTTGTGTAGTAACTTCTTCTGAACTGAAATATTCACTTCTGGAAAAAGGATATTAGCTCTGGAGACTCAGGAGAACAATAAGTCTGAGAAAGATGAAACTCAAAAGGATACAGGACCAATCCAAAAATCATAGGGGCATTGAACATCGTTTGAGGGCCAGGTTCTTAGCAGTGTTGTACAGCAATTTTCTCTCAGTTGAAACATTTCCTTCTGAGACAGTGGAGGAGGGAGTCTAAAGACACTCAGAAAGTTAGGAAAATGGGAAAAACTGAAACTTAAAAGATTTCCCTATGATTATATAAAGGGAAGAACAACTGCTTTGGGACAGAGTCGCCAATGACCAAGTTGCCTCCAAGTCATGCAGTGAGCTCCAGAGATGCATCTTTTATGAATGGTCACCTGTGCTAGGGTGGGCTTTTTTGTGATGTAGTTGCCTTCATGATGCAGTTCCTCTAAACAGCCCCTCACCCTGCTCTGTAAGTGACTCCAGTGAACGCATTGGTTCACCAGAACCGGCTTTGGTGCAATCATGCTTTGGTCTGTGCCTTATCTGTGCTTCTGTCTCCCCAGGGGAAAGTTTCACACAGCAAATTTAAAG
Source organism: Orientallactaga sibirica (assembly GCA_036365145.1). Lineage (NCBI taxonomy): Eukaryota > Metazoa > Chordata > Mammalia > Rodentia > Dipodidae > Orientallactaga > Orientallactaga sibirica. Next base: position 4,502,185 of record JAEOAD010000020.1, read on the forward strand.
ACAAAACTAATTAATTTATTGTGTTTAATTTAGGATTATTATGGTAAAGTACTCAAAGGATATAACTGAATTGTAAAGTACTTTCAAGTAGCACACCTGAGAACATCATAACCTTTCTAAACAATTGTGATGATTTAGGGAAATGATTGACTAAATTGAAAGCTTTGTTACAAAAGAAATTCTTGACAAAGCATCCAAATTATTATCATCATCATTACTTTGTGGTAATGGGATGAACATGGGGCTTTGCTCATGCTTGTCAGGAACTCTACTGGTGAGCTACACCTGCAGGCCCAACCACATGATCAGCTACAATAATCTACCACCAATTTGTAGATAGCATGAAGAGATCTACTTGTCTTTCAGCCTATTCAGATGCATTTTACTTTCACTGCCATTTTCCATGTCTGATTTCTCTCTCTCTCTCTCTTTTTGAGGTATCTCAATCTAGCCCAGGCTGACCTAGAATTCATTATGTCGTCTCAGGCTGGTCTGTAACTCACAGAAATCCTCCTACCTTTGGCCTCCTGAGTGATATGATTAGAGGTGTGTACTACCATGCTCAGCTGAAAGGAAATAAGGGAAACAGGGCCTCTAGCCACTGCAAATGAACTCCAGATGTATGTGCCACTTTGTGCATCTGGCTTTACGTGGGTACTGGGGAATCAGACTCGGGTCGTTAGGCTTTGTAGGCAAGCACCGTAACTGTGGAGCAATCTCTCCAGCCCTGATTTCCTCCTTTTTTTTTTTTTTTTAAATGAAATTACATGTTTTTTTGCTCACTAAAAGGAATTTTCTTTAGCTTAATAATTACACAGCAATTTTAGACATATTTCAACATGTCTTACAAAATGTAAGTTTGGGTACTTCATGCAAAATTTGACCTAGAATCCTGCTTTATCCTGTTATACATATATGGAGGCAAGTATAATCCTTATTTTAACTCCAGAATGAACTGGACTATAGAAATGAAGAGGTTAAAGTCTATCCAGATGCTGTAGACTACATTATTTACCCTCATCTAGAAAACTGACAAATGAGTGACAGAATCACTTAACAATGGCATGATTTCATTAATATGTGGATAAGAGCTGAAAGGGATAATTCTGAACTAAAATGAAGGCTGTGGGTTTCTAATACCTGCATGAAAGAACTAATCAGAAAATCCTGTTACTTCAACTTTCAGTTGAAAAAAATTTATATCCATCAACTCTCAGGAAATGCTTTAAATTATTTGAGCTTTTTTTACTTTGTATACTTTATAATTCAAATTTTAATTTCAAGAATAATTTTAATTGTAAAATAATAGTGAATATACAAATGTAAGAGCATGTTTTTAGAAGGGGAAAGATAAGTAAATGACAATAAATCTTTTGGTACAAGTGAACTATTATATAAGTTTTCTAGTAGAAGAGGCCAAAAGATGAACACCTTATTCTATACATTTTTTTTTTCTTTTCTGACAAAAGACAAGCATATTATTCTGTAGAAGCAAACCTTGTCAGGGACTGAGCTTTAAAAGTAATTTATCATGTGGCTTCTTGTATAAGAAAGAAGTACTGAATAACATAATCAACAATATTATAAGAAACAAAAGTGCTGCCCAAATGGATAGTTTTGGTATGGATTCACTTTACTGAAAACAGAACATGAAATTGTAGTTAGTAAAGCCCTTCCTCAGAGGATAAGGAGGAATGAACAAGGTATTCCACTTTTGATGATTAAATGTGATAGTGGGGATAGAGGCTGAAGACTAAGAGAAGGAATAGATTATGTGTCCATCGTCCTTTCTCCACTATCTATCAAATGTCTTGTGAAAGAGCCATTGGGCAGTGTTGGGTAGCAGTTAACTTGTGGCTGAATTCTCAAGGGTTCCTGTACTACAGATAGTTGTTGTTTGCTAAAGTGTGAATCTTACAGTTAAGATGGAAAAGTGGTTAGTGAATTGAGAAACTTTAAGTGAGAAACTTATATTCCTGCTGAGATGGAAGGTCAAATGATTCACCTCTAGTTGCGGGCTTTGTTACCAAAAATGTTTTTACAAAGGGGAGTGTTTCTGTTTTAAATCACTTCACTGAATATTTGGTGGGACCTCTCTCTATCTTCAGTACTGCCTGCAGAAAAAAGAGGACTCAGAATGGAGCATATGTATGGCAAGTCCAGTGGTCCAACTTTATGGCTCCTCTGGGCCACATTTGATGAATAGTAATGGTCTTGGGTCATATAAAAATACAAAGATTCTAATTAAACCGGATGAGAACAAAAACGTCTGTATAATTTTTGTAATATCTACCACAGATAAGCAAAAGAAATACTTACATAATAAACCTAATCATGTGGTGCCCTGTTTGAAGTGTTTTAAAATTGTCAAGAAGAGCCCAACTAATAAAGAAAATGAACATATATGATATATGAAACTTCATTTATAAAACTTCCATGAATAAAAACTATATACCATGATTATAATCCCCTTCCACAACCCTTTCGTTTACCCCCTCCCAAATTCCCCCTCCACTGAATCCCTTCTTTTTTCTAATTAGTATCTCTTCTGTTTTGATGTCATCACCTTTTTTCTTCCTGTTATCAGATCTTGTGTAGGTAACATCAGCTACTGTGAGGTTGTGAATATCAAGGCCACTTTGTATCTGGAAGACAGTATTGTAAGCACTCCTTCCTTGGGCTCTTACCTTCTTTTCAGTACCTCTTGCACAATGGTCTTCAAGTCTTAAAGGGTGTCTCATTTAGTGCTGAACACACCAATGTCATTTCTTCTCAGCAGTTTGGTGAGTATTGATTTACCCCAGTGTTCACTTTCATCTGAAAGAAGAAGCTTCTCTAACCAAAAGTGAAAGTAGCATTAAAATATGGGCATAAAGTGTTTAGAGGGAAGTTTGGTAGGTGTAATATATCCATTTAGTCAAACAGTAGTAGTTCCCCCTCTCAGAGCTTATGACCACCTCAGTCATAGGCTTCTGACTAGGTTTTCATTACCAGGCTGGAATTACCTCCTATAAAGCAGGCCTAAAGTACAATCAGAGCAGTTGTTTTACTCATATTAGGCATGGCACCATTGCATTTAATCTTGCTGTCCAGCTGTAAAGCTTGTAGGATCCACTAATGGTTAATACCATTGATGACTTTTATCCCCCCAACAGGCTGCATAGGTCTTTTCAGCATACTATCAATTAGTCAATAGAAAGGAGGCTTCTAGTACAGATCCAGCTTGATTTCTCAGTGACCTGAAGTTCAAGCATGTCTTTAGCAAGAGTTCATTTTAAAAATATTTTTAAAATATTTTATTTATTTATGAGAGAGAGAGAAAGAGGGAGAGAAAGGCAGACAATGGGCACAACTGGGCCTCTAACCACTACAAATGAACTCTGGATTCATGTGCCAGTTTTTGTTCTTGCATACATGAGTACTGGGGAATCGAACCTGAGTCTTCAGAGGCAAGCACCTTAACTGCTAAGCCATCTCTCCAGCCCTAATCTTTTTATATTTCCTTTTTGATATTTTTATTATGAAAGGGAATGAAAATAAGGCTACATCTTATTTACAAAACTAATGTGTCACTCTCAGATTTGATGAATTTGGGCAAGTCTCAGTGAGTTCTCAAGGTGCTTATCAGATAGTGTGATTCTAAGTTACTCCTAGAATTACCATTCATGAAAACAATGTCTTCCAAAAAAGGATGATGTGACTCAGGTGTGACTGGGACATAAGGGACATTTGTTTCTGGGAAGACCAAACTCAAAATCTAGGAGAGACATGACCCAACTTTTCTTTGTTAGATTACAGCCTATGTATTACCTTAAAAATTGACAGGTAATATTTATATGGATAGAAAGTATAGTTACAAACTTATGAAAAAAATGATCATTTTCCCAGAAATCTTAAAATTTGTTTTCAAATTAAAATGCAAACCTACATGTTTTTGCTGTTCATGGACTCCTTTGTCAGTCTGTCAAAAAGCATAAACTGTCTTCCTTAATTTGAGCTTGCCATAATTTCAGTTTCATTCATATACTTTTTAAAGACATCATCTCTCTTTATTAAACATTTATTTATATATTTATTTGTGTGCGTGTGCACATGTTCCATATCATGCATGTGAAAGTCAAAGGACTACTCTGAGGTGTCTGTGCTTCATCGTCTTTGAGACAGGGTTTGTTGTTGCTGCAAATGAACTGCTAGACTGCAAAGGAATGCCACAGGGGCTGCTCTGAGAGCTTTGGATTCTCCTGGTGCCACTTTGCATTGCTGAAGGCATGTTGAGATCAAGGATGCTTCCACCTCTTTGCATCCAGCCTTAGGCATGTTCTGGGGAATTGAATTTGGTATGGCAGGCTTTGCAAGCAAGGAATTTTAGCCACTGAGCATTTGATTATTTGAAAAAATACATTTATAAGTTTGTTTTTACTTTAAAGACACCAATTTAAATGAGTGATAAATCTACTAAAATGCTAAATTTGAAAGACAGTTTTTATCATGTCTTAGCAAAAATTTTGTTTCTAATACTATAAATGACTTGATATCATGTCACAAATCATAAAATCTTTTCAAAACTTGGCTTCAATGATCTTACTACTGAACATAAATGATGCTTACATAGTCAGCATCAACACTTTCAAGGAATCCTGGAACTGGTAATGATTTAATCTCCTGGCCCTGATGAAGTTCAGTCTTGATTACTTCCCTGGAATTATCTGTTTTTATTTAAGATTTATTTTTATTTATTTATTAGAGATAGAGGGAGAGAGTGAGAATGGGCATGCTAGGGCCTCTATCCACTGCAAATGAATGCCAGATACATGTACTACCATGTGCATCTGGCTTATGTGGGACCTGGAGGATTGAACCTGGGTTCTTAGGCTTTGCAGGCATCTTAATTGCTAAGCCATCTCTCTGGCCCTATCTGTTTTTTAAAAATGATTTTGCACATATATATTTTTAAAATTTTATTTTTATTGATAATTTTATACATGTATAGAATGTATTTTGATCATAATCCCCTCCAGTTACATCTTCTCTTATTCTTCCCTCACTTCCTCTTACACTGAACCCCTTCTTCCTAACTGGTCCTTTGTATTAATCAACTTCTTGTTGTTGAGAAAAAATATTTGACAAAAATTAGTTCAAGGAAGGAAAGGTCTATTTACGCTTATGGTTCCAAGTTACAGCCCATCCTGGTGGGGTAGGCAGGATCATAGGAGCTTGAGGCAGCTTGTCACATTTGGTCCATTGTGAGGGAGCAGAGAAAAGGGATGGATACTGCTCCTCAACCAGCTCTCTCCATTATATATAGTCAAGAACCCTGTCAAGTTGACAATTAATATACATTATCACATCCCTCTTCTACCTTGACACCTTTTTTCCCATGTATATTTCTTTCACCTTCTGAGTTTAATTAGGGTTTCATGCACAAACATGAGTAAGGGGTTATTTACCAGAGCCCTGGCAACTTACCAGTGGCTACACCACTGCAGAAAAGGTATCTCACTCTTCCCGAAACCATGAAGTACCACAACTCCTTAGAGAAGGATAAGGGCCTCATGCCTTCTTCTGTCATTTGTGATAAAATGTTTATAAACCCAATAGTGCGCCTATTGAGGTCATACAATGTGTACAAGAATGTAAGAAAGTAGATTCATGCTGACGAGGCAGAGCATCATCACAAAGTCTGTATGAGATTTAATGAGGTGATTTTGTGAAGAATGAGGATGTGTCAATGAAAATATCCTTAATTTCAGAAATATAGGAAAAGCAAATGAATGCTAACCATGCACAAAGAACATATACTGTCATTGTGTCCTGGAATGGATTAGCAGGATAATAGTTATAATTGTAGGAGCAGATAAAGATCTTTACTTATATGATCAAATGGACTATTTTGTATGGAATTCAAATATAAGATAGTACAAGGAAATGAAATTTGTTTTAATGATGACAAAAATAGTGGTGCAAAGTATATGGGCAAGAGAATATGCTAAGAAAATACAGTAAATGACTCATTAAGAGTCAAGGCTAGAGTTTAGCATGGCAGCCCATGCCTGCTATCTCAGCACTACGGAAACTGTGGCAAAAGGATCATGAGTTTAATCCTAATCTTGGATTACATAGACAATTCTAGGCTAGCTTGAACAACATAATGAGAGCCTACTGCCCAACTCTAAGATAGGAGGAAAGAAGCTAAACTAGAGCAGAATGTAAAGAACAAAGGGAAATATGGTTAGCACAGGAATACAGTAGAAAACAAAGGTTTTAGGGTGTGGTGGGATCTGATGACTGAGGGCTTGTCAGGGTTCAGTTCTGAGAAAAGTGGGAACAGAAGAATGATGATATAATGAGCAGAAAAGAGCTGTTGATTTGACGTCTGCATCTGTTTGTGAACATGAATTGGGGAACTGGGTGGACATCTTCTTTATAGCCTCTGAGCTGAATGTGGCATCACAATATATACTATGTCATTTTCAGTCCACTTACATAGTGTATTGAATTGCATATGCTGGACCATCCCTGCATTTCTGGGATAAAGCCTACTTGTTCAGGGTGAATGATCTTTTTTTTTTTTTTAATTTTTATTTTTAGAGAGAGTGTGTGTGAGAGAGAGAGGCAGAGAAAAAGAGAGAAAGAATTGGTGTGCCAATTCTTAGCCACTGCAATTGAACTCCAGACATTTCGGTCACCTAGTGGGCATGTGTGACTGTGCTTGCCTCACCTTTGTGCATTTGGATAATGTGGGATCTGGAGAACGGAACATGGGTCCTTAAGCTTCACAGGCAAGTGTCTTAAATGCTAGCCATCTCCCCAGACTGTGAATTATCTTTTTGGTATATTCTAGTATTCTGTTTGCCAGAATTATTGCAACTATGTTCATGAGGGAGAGTGGTCTATAATTTGGGGTTTTTTTGTTTGTTTGTTTGTTTTTTGCTGTGTCTTTGTCTGGTTTTGGGATGATACTAACTTCACAGAAGGAGTTTGATAGCATTCTTTCCTTTTGTATTTTATGGAAATTTTGAGAAGCATTGGTGTCAGTTCTTCCATAAAGGTCTGGTAAAATTCACCAATGAATCCATCTGGGCCTGTACTATTTTTAGTTGGGAGATTTTTTTATAGGTGCCTGGATCTCCATACTTGTTTTATGTCTATTTAAATGGTCTATCTCGTCTTGAATCAACTTTGGTAGATCATATAAATCTAGGAAATAATCCATTCTTTTCAGATTTTCAAATTTAGAGGAGTATATGTTCTTAAAGTATGTCCTTGTGATTTTCTGAGTTTCTTTGGTATCTGCTATAATGTTGCATTTTTCATCTCTAAGTTTATTAATTTGTGTTTCTTCTCTATTCTAGTAAGATTTGCTAAGGGTTTGTCAATGTTGTTTATTCTTTCAAAGAACCAAGTCTTCTTTTCATTGATTCTTTGGATTTTTTTTGTTTAAATTTCATTAATTTCTGCTCTAATCTTTATTATTTCTTCCCATCTACTGATTTTTAGTTTTCCATGTTATTCTTTCTTCAAGGCCTTAAGGTAAAGAATTAAGTTGTTTACTTATGATTTTTCTAATTTCTTAATATAGGCATTTAAAGCCATAAATTTTCCTCTTAGGACTCCTTTCACTGTGTCTCAAAGGTTTTGCTATGATGTGCTTCATTATCATTTGATTGTATGAATTTTTTAATTTCCTTTTTGATTTCTTCAATGACACTTTCGTCAGTTAGTAGTGTACTGTTTAATCTCCATTATTTTGTGTATGCTTTGTAGTTTTTCTTGTTGCTGATTTATATTTTAATACCATTGTGATCAGATAGAGTACAAGGAATTATTTCAGTTTTCCTGTATTTGTTAGGATGCTTTGTCCTAATATATGGTCTATTATAGAGAATACTCCATGTATTGCTGCAAAAAATGTGCATTCTGCAGCATTTGGATGGAATGTTCTATAGATATCTGTTAGGTCCATTTGTTCTATGACATCATTAATGCAGATGTCTCTCTGTTTATTTTTTTGTCGGGATAACCTGTCAATTGATGAGAGTGGGGTATTGAAGACACCCACTACAACTGTGCTTGGCATTGTCTGTGACCTTAAGTCTAATAGTGTTTATTTGATGAAATCGGAAGCCCCTATGTCTCTCTCTTGCTGCCTCTCTCTCTCCATATCTATATCTATCTATCTATCTATCTATCTATCTATCTATCTATCTATCTATCTATATATATATATATATATCATATAGATATATGATCTGGAGAATGGAACATGGGTCCTTAAGCCTTAAGCTCTCTCTCTCTATATATATATGAAAAGTCTTCCTGTTTAATTTTTTCTTTAATCAATATAAAATGACCTTCTTTATCTTTCCTCACTAATGTTTGTTTGAAGTCTATCCTGTCAGATATTAGGATAGCAAACCCTGCTTGTTTACTAGGCCCATTTGCTTGGAATACACTTTTTCATCCTTTCACCCTATGATAGTGTCTCTCTTTTATAGAGAGGTGAATTTCTTGGAGGCAAAATAGAAGGATTCTGCCTTTTAACCCAGTCTAAAAGCCTGGATCTTTTGGTTGGGGCATTGAGGCTATTGATAGTAAAAGTCATTTTTGAAAGGTATGTTTATATTCTTGTCATTATTCTTGTTTTTTATTGCTTCCTGTTTTCCCTTTATTCTCTTGTAACAACTTTTATTTGAGCATGGTTTATTTTCTCCTGTTTCCTTATTTTTGTGCTTTGCTTTCTTTTCAGCATGAAGGATGCCTTCAAGTATTTTCTGTAGAGCTAGCTTAGTGATCACATATTTATTTAGCCCATTTTTGTTGTAGAATATTCTTATTTCTCCATCAATTTAGATGGATAGCTTTTCTGAATAAAGTAATCTTGGTTGACAGTTGATATCTTTTATAAATTGGAATACATCATTCCAAGCCCTTCTGGCTTTTAGAGTTTGTGTTCAGTAATCTGCTATTACCCTCATGGGCTTGCTTTTATAAGTGACTTGTTTTTTCTCTCTAACTGCTTTCAATATTTTTTCTTTGGTTTGCATGTTTGGTAGTTTAGTTATAACATGGTGAGGAGAGGTTCTTTCCAGATTTTGTTTATTTAGTGTTCTAAAAGTTTCCTGTATCTGCACTGGAATCTCTTTCCTAATTTGGGGGAAATTTTCTACTATGATTTTGTTGAAAATACCTACTATGCCTTTGGAGTGAGATTCTCCTTCTACTATACCTGAAATTCTTTTGTTTGATCTTTTCATAGTGTTCTGAACATCTTGAAATTCCCATTCATACCTTCCTATTAGCTTGTCTTTCTCTTTGTTGGACTATATTAGATTTGCCACCTGGTCTTCTAGTTTAGATATTGTTTTCTGTTCTTTATCCATTCTATTGGTGAGACTTTCTACAGAGTTTTTTATTTGACTTACTGTGTTTTTCATTGCTAGTATTTCTGATGGATTTTCCTTCAGTATTTCCATTTCCTTACTCAGGTCTTGTATTGACCTTATTTCATTAAATTGGCTTCCTGTGTCTTTTTTGATTCCTTAAATTTCCTCTTTGATGCCTTTGAACATAGTTATAAACATTATTTTGAAATCTTTTTCAGGCATTTCATATAATCAGTCTCACTGGAGGTCATTTCTGATAGATTTATAATTTTTTGTGGTATTATATTGTCTTGATTTTTTTGTTTCTTGTATTATAATGTGTAGATTTTTGCATCTTGGGTTAATTTAATGCTTGGATTTGCTAATTATATGCAGCATTATTATATGTATAAATTTGACATTATATATCCTCAGGGTAGGAACTTAAAGTGTTAGGTGTGGCTCTTACATTACTGTCAGAGTAACAGCAAAAGTGACCATAGGTATTGGGTTTGCCTGCTATGCAAGTATTCTAGTAGGCTGAGTGGAGCAAAATACAGGCAAATTCTAAAATTCTACTGAATAATATAGACATTCAATCAAAATCAGCACGGAGTATTTATGCAAGAGTGGGTATTAAAATAAACAGATCCTCAAACAAAGTCAGACTTTTCTAAGGCTGTGTGTTGTCCCACTCCCTTAATCCTGTCAACTAGGAAGCTGAAATTTCTGGTCTGTAAAGGGTTCTATAAAGGTTATCTTGTGGCCCACTGAGACCCTGCCCCCACAAATGACAGAAGAAGAGACAAAGGCACTATAAATCAGGAAACAACAAATTGCAACCCCAACATGTAGCTTATTTAAGAATGACAAATCAGACTATCCATAAGATTTAACACATAGTTAAAGGTGCAATTAGAACTTCCAATGAAGGTCTATACACCAGACTTTGTGATGGGCACTGACCTGGTATAAGTAGGTCTTGTTACCTTTTGGGATAGCTTTGGTCTCACCTCTGCTGTGTGCCCACTTGGGTCCTTCTTTGCTGCACTATGGGCTCAGGTCATCTGGCTGGGTCAATGGGTCATTGCTCTGATAGCCTGTGCTGGTTTCTGTGTAGGTTAATTCCCTTCCACAGGTCTCTGGTGGTTGTTGGAACTTGCACTGGTGGTAAGGGGAAGGCAGGCTATGGATAGTGCCTGAAGTTCTACCACTGGTTCCTGTGATCATCTTCCTTAGGAGCTGTTCAGCTTGTAACTGTTGTCTTCCTCTTCAGGTTTCTTGGGTTTGCGAGGAAGCTGCTATGAGTTCAAAATCTCTTCACCTGGCTTTTCCTCAGACAGAGCCTGACAGCAGCACAAATCAGTACCATTGAGAGCCACTTCTGCCTGCTTTTGTGGTCTTCAGAAGCTCTGAGTCTCTCCTACTTCACTGCTGTTGTTGATAGTTTCTTATACACTTTCATTTTTCAGTAGAAGAGTGTATTTTGCTGTATTTTTTTCTTTTATTTTTGCTTATTTTCCACCTAGGTTGCTGGGGTATGCTTAGCATCTTACCCAGAGTTGCTGGACTACATTCTTATTCATGCAATAGATAGGATTTGTGAGGCTTTTTGTATATGACATAAAGTTTGTAAGATTAATTAACCCTAAGATTGGTTGTGGAGAGTAGCTCACAGTAGAGGAGGTTGGCCTTGCATCCCAACAGGTAAGTCAGAGTTGAAATGAAAATACTGTTGGTTAAACTCTATTCTTCTATTTTGTCCTACATAGTGTTGAAGTTTTTGTTTGTTTTTCCAATTGAGTCTTTCTACTGGAAGATTTAGATATGCATTCCATTCTGTAATAATTTTGGGAGGTTGGTGTTGCTCAGCACTTGGTGAGCATTTTCTTGTTTCAGGGATTTTAATTACAGATCAAATTACATAAAATGAAATATAAACCAAGGTACTCTGCCTTTTTGAAAGGATATAAGATTTTTGCCATTATTCAAGCAACTACATTTTACTGCTTTGGGAGGCGTTAAAAGTCTTAAGGGGATATTTTCATTAACTTTGGGATACATAAGAAAATTAATCTCATCCAAAACTTAAAAGGTAGATAGATGAAATTTAATCACATTTACTAAAAAATAAAAGTTGATTCAACCTCCAATTTTCTATATCCATCCATGTTGGGTATTTCAGGTCTTTTGTTAAATATATTTTATTTATTTATTCATGACAGAGAGAGAGAGAGAGAGAGAATGGGCACACCAGGGCCTCTAGCCACTGCTAACAAACTCCAGATGCATGTGCCCCCTTGTGCATCTGGCTTATGTGGGTCCTGGAGAGTCAAACTGGAATCCTTTGGCTTTGCAGGCAAACGCCTTAACTACTAAGCCATCTCTTCAGCCATCAGGTCTTTTTTTAACTTAAGTAAAAGTACATGTAGATATTTAATACTTCAGGAAGATATGTTAATAAAATGAGAAAACACAACTCTCACCTCAAAGTGAATAAGAGATAGTTTATTCTTGAGACAGATTTGACTGACCATGGTCTGGGAATATGGATTTACATTGCCCTAAATAATGTGGACATGGTTTCATGAAGTTTTTTTAGTCCTAGAACAAAAGAAAGTCATCAATAAAAATATATATTATATATTTTCAAATACAATGTTGGGAATACCAGATAGATGGAAAAAGCTTTTCTATAGATCTCAAATGTCATTTGATGACATTCTTAACTTTTGGGTTGGTGAAAGTAGTACCTACAAAGTAACACATGCCAAATGGTTTCACCTTAGTTAGTTAAAAATATATGAAGTCAGACACAGAGGTGTGCAATGAGTCACTATTATGAGAACTAAAAAGACAGCCCAGAATAATGTTGGCTCTGGATATGCAACATCACAACTCTATAATTATGAACTTCTAAGCAGAATCAGTCAATTAACCTTGCAATATCTTTAATTTAAGGTGTGGCTGTTCTCTTGTGAACTTAGTTCTATTTTTATTATTTATTCATTCATTTATTTGTACACATGTATGTGATGTGAACACATGTGCACGTGCTTGTATGGGTGCACAGGGATCTCTTGCCACTGCAATGGGACACCAGATGCATGTTTCACTTTTGTATTTGGCTTTATGTGGGTACTGGGGAGTTGAAGCATGGTCAGTAGGTTTTGTTAGTAATCACCTTTAACTACTAAGCCATCTTCCCAACACACATATATTTTTATATGATATAAATTAGTGATTTAACACACTTATGAGGTATAGTGTTTTCCTAATGTCTCTCTTTTTGTAATATTTTGTGATTTAGAACAAGAAAGAGAGAGAGAAATTGGTGCACCAAGGCCTCCAGCCACTGCAATTGAACTCCAGATGTGTGTGCCACCTTGTGCACATGTGTGACCATGTGTCACCTTGTGCATCTGGCTTACTCAGATCTGGAGAGTTTAACATGGTTCCCTAGGCTTCACAGGAAAGTGCCTTAACTTCTAAGCCATCTCTCCAGTATAATTTCCTAGTTTTTATAATCAATGGAGTTAGTCATTATATATACTATAAAGCTTTCAGTGTTGATTAAATAAAACATACCTGATATAGAAAAGCAAAAAGAATATATATAATGCATAAAAGATGTATAGTTAATATTAAAATAAGTATTTTATATATACATGTTTGTAAAGACTATGGCCTATATGTATGAAGTGTTTATATATGTATGTATAAATAAGTATATAGAAAAAAAAGAATTTTTGAAACAAATCATGTGACTGAAGTCAGTATTCTAATTCATTAAACTTACCTAAAAAGATACTATAAGAAATTTTAATGTAAGCTTATTTTATGTGATATGTAAAATTTAAAACCTCTGGCCTAGATGAGTCCAAAAATGTACATTTTAATGGATGTATATCATTGGATTAAATGTTCAATGCTTATAATTCATTTTTTTTTCCATGGAAAAAGCTTATATACTTCTTGTTGTGAGGAGTACATAGGGTTTGGGAGTATAGATTGTGTGATCAAGAAGCCCTCATATACTATTTAGCCAGTTAGTCACAATTATATTTTATTTATATAGTTTTGTTTTAAATATTTCCAAGAAGATAGAGAGAGGGGGAGAGGGAGGATGCTCTGCCATTGCAAAGGAACTCCAGTTGCATGCATATGTCACTTTGTGCATCTGGCTTTATGTGGGTGCTGGAAAAGAGAGCCTGGATCATCAGGCTTTGCAAGCAAGTGCGCCTTAACCACTGAGCAATCTCTCTACTCATTATAAGATTTTACAAGATGTTTCTGGAATGAGATACTCTTTTAGGCCACTTCAATGCTTAATTATAGGAAGAACACACATCATGGATTACAAACCTGGTTGTGATGGCAAAATGAAATCTGGAGAAGTTGAAGCAGTCCTTTCTTGGGGGACATGATAGGTTAGTGGCAAAATCACCCCTAGAGTCTGATTTTCTTGATTTTGACTCTAGTGGGGTATGCTCCAATGTGGAAGTTCAGTCAATGACACCTCTCTTCCTTTCCCCAGAGCAGATGACTCAGCTGAGATAGGGGAGTTCACATATTTATTTTTCCTCAGGGCACGATGGATTTGCCTGCTCCGTTACTGGCCCCTTTGGAGCAGGAGGGGCTGTCCAGCAAGCATTAATTGATCCAGCATCCTATTTGAGGAGGAGAGGGTAGGGCCTGCATTCCAAGGATGGGCTGCCTCAAATAAGAAAAGCAAAGGTAAAGGAAAAGCTCAGCCTTGATGGGCCTGAGCTGAGGGTGCTCAGTCTCCTCATCCCATATATCAGTCATATGTGAGAAGGGGAAAGGGAAAGTATACGGGGAATGCTTTTTCGTGAAAACAGACAGGAAGTAGGAAAGACCTCTGTGTTTTCCTGAAAATAAACTCCAGGTGCTGTATTCCAATTTGTTTTAGTATCTAAAAATTATCACCAAGATCTGCTTTTAAATAGCTTTGAAAACACAATGTCTGATTTTCTTGCAAGTCCTCCCTCTACTCCATATATGACAAATGACATTTGGAATCATAGTCTAATTTTTGTGAAGAAAATAAACTATTTTATTCTTTTCTCTAAACTTCATCCAGTTTTAAGAGGTCTGGCTTGCTTGCCATTGACAAATTATCTTAACACTTTTGCTTTCTCTGAAAATGCCATCTTTTAAAACCTGATCTTGGTGGCTTTCTTCTGAATTTTCCTCTTACAAGGTCTAACAAAATTGTCTTGAAATCGGGGATGGAGAGATGTCTTAGCAGTTAAGTGCTTGCCCCAGTTCTAGGCTCAACTACCTAGTACCCACGTAAGCCAAATGCACAAGGTGGTACATGAATCTGGAGTTCGTTTGCAGTGGCTGGAGGTCCTGTGTAGCAGACAGCTTCAGGTTCCCTGAGATGAACTTCTAGAGCAGGTGCAATTATGGAGGAAGGGATATTTATTGAAGCTTACAGATCCAGGGGAAGTTCCATAATGGCAGAAGAAGTTGGCATACTCTCATAGGACCAGGCAAGAGAAGAGAAAAGCCAACCAGGCACACACATACACAGTAAAGCTATTGCCAAAAGCCACAGCACACTTCAGGAACTCCTGTTAGGCACACTTTGCATATCTTTACAATGGAATCTCAAACCCACCACCACACCTTAAGAGCCACCCAGTGACATTGCCTCTAGCAAGGTGACTGCAGATGCAAACTATAAACTAATAAAACATTGAATATATTGGGGACCATATATTCAAACTACCACATCCTGGTATGCCCATTCTCTCTCTGTCTGTCTCTTCTTTCTGTCTGTCCCTCTCAAATAAATAAAAATAAACAAAACAAAATTAAAAAATTGTCTTGAAATCTAACTTGGTACTTTAAGAACTTAATAAAGTTTCCAAGGCAGTATTTATCACACAAAATCAATGTGCTCTACCTTATTTTGATTAGGATGTTATGTTAAAAAATTTAAAGTAGTGATATGAAGAGGAAAATAAATCAGTTTAGTATGGATGTCTATTCTAATAAGTTGCATGATCTAATGTGTGTAATATAAGAAAAGGAAATACAATTTTATCAAGTTTGCTGATTTGCAATCACTAAGATATACAGGTTATTAGCAAGAGCATGAGAAGGATGTGATGCTGGACATCAGAAGTGCTGCATTTGGAAGCTCTGAAGTATGGCTTGTGCTTCATAATGCATTCCTCTACACATAGACTATTCTTGGGACCACGTGTGAATTTTTCTCAGTGGCATTATATGTTTGATATTATATTTTTACTAATAAGTAGAATAACCTGCTAAGATATTTCAGTGAAAATTTTGATATTTTAAAGTTTATTAGAAGAGTTCCAGCTGCTCCCAAAAGCTGCTGCCACTCCTGAAGGTTAGTTGCTACAAGTAAGGACTATAGGACGAGCTCTATACCTTCTTTGTCATATTGTACCCAAATTGGGGCCTGTATGGTGGAACAGCCACTATCTGCCAGATGCCTCTGCCACCTGTGTTAGGCCCTCATCTATCAAAATCGGCAGCAGTACAAACACAGAGGCTCAATCACCAATGAGATGGGCCTCCCAGTTTAGTTTCACTGGACCTAGAATCCCACCTCTCTCATCTCCTATGTTCTCATGTCTCAATCATACATGCTGTAACTCAGCTACCACTCTCATATTTACCCCACCCTCCTCTCAGTCCTACCTGCCTCCTGCTAAGCTGTCTCTTTAATAGCCCCACCCTCCCAAACCCACCTGGTGCTCACCCCTTCTTATTTTTACTCCTCTTCCTCCTCACAATACTATTTTAGCCGTTCTCAGTCCTACTTATCCCCTTCTCAGGCATCTTCTTGCCATTCATCCCAAACCATTCAAAATCCCAGTTACTACAACAATTGCCTGTCTCCTCTGGGAATAAGAGATCTGTCCAACAGCAACCTTTGGAAAGAGGGGCCAAGAACAAGAGAGCTGACCAACAGTAAGCTGCTTCTGAACTAAATCTCTCTACAAGGATTCCTTAGGGTCTGATGTCATTCAGGCTGGCCTCAAATTCACTATGTGCTAGAGGATGACTTTGGACTTCTGATCTACCTCTACTTCTAGAATTCGGGGATCACAGCCATGCACCACCATGCCTGGTTTTATGGCACTGGGGATTGAATTTATGGCATGCTAGCAAGCAATCACTCTACCAGCTGAGCTATATCTCTAGCCCCTGAATTAATTTCTCAAGATGAATGGTAAACCTATTGATAGTTTCAGTAATAAAGGAATTTGAATATTTGTGTTCCCCTTTTCCTTGTTTTTCTCTCTAGGCAGTGTCTCATAGAGCGCAAGCTGATTTCAAGCTTGGCCATGTAGCAAAGATTAACTTGAACTCATGAACCTCTTACCTCTGATCTGCTTCCCAAGTGCTGGAATTACAGGCTTATGTGGGTCCTGGGAATCAAACCTAGGTCCTTTGGCTTTGCAGGCAAGCACCTTTACTGTTACACCATCTCTCCAGCCATGTTTTTTTAAAAAAATTCTATTTATTTGAAAGAGAGAGAATGTACCAGAGCCTCTGGCCACTATAAACGAAATCCAGACACATGTGCCACCTTGTGCATCTGGCTTAAGTGGGTCCTGGAGAATTGAAACTGGGTCCTTTGGCTTTGCAGGCAAGTGCCTTAACTACTAAGCCATCTCTCCAGCCCATGAAAATATTTTCACAATAACTTTTTGTTGACTATTGTTGTCAGTGTCCTTTAAAAAATATATATATATGGTAGCATTGTGATTTGAATAGGCCCCACAGGCTCATGTGTTTGAACACTTGGTCCTAAGATGGTTGTTTTTGAAGGTGTGAAACCTTTGTGAGATCATGCACTGCTCATATGTGAGTCACTGAAAGACAGGCCTTGTGGTTTTATAGCCCAGCTATACTTCCTATCCACACTCTATTTCCTGCTTTCTTTTGTGACCAAATCACTCTCTTATACCTGCCTTTTGCATTACCAACCAATATTTAGTATTATGAATCAACCAGAACTTTTTCTCAACTATTCTATTTATATTCAGCACTCCAGGAGGAAAATGATGACTGTATTTACTCTAAATTAAAAAAAAAATGTTTTCTTTTCACACATTAGAACCTCATTTTAACTGAATATTGCTGACATGTATTATGTATTAAGCCTAAGTAGGAAAAGTTTCTGAATATGGATTTTGACCATATGCTCTGTGTTTTAGAAAGCAGGGGCTTTTACTTCTGACACAACCATCACATGGCCATTTTTTTTCTCCTTTCCATTTTTATATTTTTCTACATACCCATTAGTTTCAAGAACAACCTACATGATGGACACAGGATTCTGTGGGCTTTACACCCTGAGTGAAGTTTATAAACACTTGGTGACCAACTTCCAAGTGAAAAAGAACTCAGAGCAGCAGAACTCTATGCATCTAAATACTCAAGAGTTTATTTTAAAAATGGACCTTCATTTGTATTTGTTATAAAGAGGGAATCTTCATACATCTGGGAGCGCACTGTCTGAAAGACTGTGCTGAGACAAAGCTGACCCCTACTTCCTAGCACACAACAATCCCAGAAATTATTTGTACTTAAGAATAGACAAGTCTTTGTGAATACAACTGTAAAGAAAAAGATGAAGTCTTTGAATTGAGAAAGTTTTACTCTATCTTTCCTCATCTCTAGAAACATTTCTTCTTCCATACCACCAAGTTCTTCCATACCAACCAATGGGTTGGACTAAGCATTGAACTGTAGAGATAAAATTATAGCAGGAAACCAGGAGTTGACAAACTACAAGTAGACTGCACATCACTGGCCAGAGTGAGCTCCTAAGCTATGTGTATTTGTTTTCTTGTAAACAAAAATAACAATGTGGTATAGTGTCTCATATACAGCATCCACATTTAAAATATCCATCATCCTGAGCCTTCTAAAAAACTCTCTGGTCATTTGGTTAGAAGATAGCTATATTTATCATATTGATATCCATAGATGGAATTACTTACTGATAAAAAAGAGTATTGATAATAATGTATTTTATTGCCTTATAGTCAACTTGTTTACTATGAAATTAAATATAAATATTAATTATTATATATATATATTCTTAAATTATAATTTATTTACTTAAGTGTGAGAGAGAGGCAGATAGAGAATGGATGTGACAGGGCATCTAGCCACTGCAGACAAACTTCAGATGCAGGCTTATATGGATGCTGGGGAATTGAAGCTGGGTCCTTAGGCTTTGCTGGCAAGTGCCTTAACAGCTAAGCCATCTCCACAGCCACAAGCTATACTTAAAAAATTTATTTATTTATTTATTTAACAGAGAGGGAGAGAATGGACATACCAGGGCTTCTAGCCACTGCAAACAAATTCCAGATACATGTGTCACCATGTGCATCTGGCTTGTGTGCATTGTGGGGAGTTGAACCTGGGTCCTTAGGTTTCAGAGGCAAGTGCCTTAACAGCTATATCATCTATCCAACTGAAATTATACTTTTTAATGCTTTAATAGATCTTGAATTACTCATTCTGGCCATAAGAGTAAGAAACATGGACTAATATAAAAAGGCAATTTTAATTCCAATTTATATCAATATCAAAAAAAATCTAACTTTGACATTACTTTGTAATAAAGAAGAATGTTATTGCATGCATAATTTATTGTAATTCTTTCTTCAAAACCAGTATTTATCATAGTAAGATATATTATACAAATACTATATATGCCAATAAAATATAATGATATAAATAAAACAAATAAATGAGAGGAAAAGAAGAGATGATAATAATATATAATATAATAATTTTGATTTAACTTGCAACTCACTTTATAATATTAGACTTGAGTAGATCATAAATTTAAGTGGTTTCCTTACAGATTTACAGAAATGCTGTCCAAAACCTTTTGGGTTCTTAAAGTCTTCCATTTCCAGACAAGAAAGTGTTTACCTTTTGTTTTTTTTAAATATATTTTTATTTATTTATTTGAGAGAGAGAGAGAGAGAGAGGGAGAGAGAGAGAGAATGGGTGCATCAGTGCCTCTAGGTATTGCAAACAAATTCCAGATGCTTGTACCACTTTGTGCATCTGGATTATTTGGGTCCTGGGGAATTAAACCTGGGTTCTTTAGCTGTGTAGTCAGTCGCCTTAACCATTAAGCCATCTCTCCAGCCCTGGTATTTATCTTGATTATCTTGAAGCAATGGTTCTACATGGCCAATGAGTCTAGCCTATGTCAAAGAAAAGAAATCAGAGGACAGGGTCTTTTAACCCTAGTCCACACATAAATTAAAAGACCATTTAGATGGTCAGCTGTCATTCAGTCTATAAGAAACTGTGTCTGTGAAAGTGGGAGAGTTTGAACACATAGTATTAGATACACATCCTTGGTCAAACACTGGATGTGAATCTCTTCAGGGATTCACTGGCCTGGCCAGTCTTGGATACAAGCATACTACAGGAGACTTGCTATTTGGTTAATCAGATTTTTCACAATTCTGGGGACTTATGTTTACATTTCTTAATTCTGCTTTTAAGAACACTGGCATTCTAGGATGATTGAATAACAATTAATGGTTTTATTATAGCTGTACACACTGATCCGTACTTAGACAAGATTACACCTTGTTTCTCCCATGTATCAGTTGCTAAGTGTTTATATGTGAATGATATTTAAAAGGAAAACATGTGAGTGAAGTTGGAAATCTCAGACAAGTTGTCTTAGCCTGGGATGTCTAACTCTGGCTTTTACTGCCAACATGTTTGATGAGTTACTTAACCCTTTATAGCACCAGTTTCCTAATGTTTGAAATTGTTATTGTAATTTTTGCTTCATGCTGTGATCACAAACTAGGATACATATTTACTAAGGATGTACTCTCTGCTAGGGACTCACCCCCCCAGGCCCTACCTGGAACATGAGCAGGAAAAACCTGCTTTATAAATGTATGCAAAATGTCAGTGTTAGACTTCAGTGCAGTTTCCTCTTAGTTACTTTCTAAGATGGGTGCTTTCTTAAAAACAGACTATTTTACTTCACTTGTTTCACCTTGTCTTTGATAATTAACTATTAAATAGAATTTTTTAACTTAAATCTATGTGACAGCTTAATTTAGTAAGTCATTTATAAATTGTTTTATGAATTGTTTTATACAAACAAATGCTATATATGAAATGAACCTATCACACAGTTATCAATGTATTGCATTCTATGTATTTCCAATGAAAAGATATCATAGGTCAGTATCTTTTAGGCCTAGTCCAGACCTAAAATTAAAGGTTATTTACATGCTTAACTATCACTCATCCTGCAGGAATTTGAATCTTTACCCAGTTCCTGGATGCTGATGTGTAGAGTTCACTGTGACAACCTGTGGACCATAAGTCAGTTTTCAATGTCATGAACAGTCACTGCTCTCTCACATTTTCCTTAAAGCCTGTTCTCTCTGTCCTTCCCTCTCAGCCAGAAATTCTACCATCCTAGTTCTGCTCTATCGATGCTAGGAATTGACATCTTAGTTTGTAACTCTCAATTACTTTCCCTTCTCCAGCTTTGTGGATCATTGTATATTATGCATAACTAAACAAGCTCGTCCTTAGATCTGTTATTTTTCTTTTTGTCCTTCATCAGATAACTTTATAACTGAGAGAGATCCAGAAAATGCCTTTCCTTCTCATTACTACATTCATTAAGTTCCTTCCCTAAGGAAAATATTTGAAAAAGTTTCTGGGTAATTTTTTAAAATATTTGTTATGATTTGAATATACATGCCTATAAAATTTATATTTTGGATCTTAACATTTGAAGGTAATAGGATTGAGTTGAGGACTTTTAGAACACAGGTGAGTCATGAAAGCTTTTTTCTGGTAAGACTCATGTATTATACAAGATGACTTCCACCTAGGACCCAATGAGGAGCTTGTGTGTGAGGCAGAGAGCTTATACTTCCAAATAGGGAGTCTGAGGGCACCTTGATTTTGGACTTTTTGACCTCCAAAATGGAAAGACATAAATTTTTAATTTTTCCAGATTACTCCTCACTTGTAATATAGCAGGAAGAAACTACACCAGCATGTGACATACTGCTGTTTTCACAGCTTAAAAGCATGCTATGAATTTATGCCACTCTCAATGTAGAAAATTGAATCACTCTAGAAAGGTCAGAAAAATCACATAATTTCACACTATCTTCAAAGTCTTGTTTCAGATCACTTTCTCCTGTGCATCTGAATGCTTCACATCTTCAGGTTCACCACAGTAGACAGGACTTTCAACTTTCTTTTTTTGGAGTCTGTCTGGAATGTCATCCCTTGGTATCTTCCAGTGGTCACTCCTCACTCTTCCCTAAAAACACAGTTAATATGTTCTTCAACTCTCCATCTGCCTTCAGTATGGCTGCTGCAAACACTCTCTTTCCTTTCTGTGACACTGCTAGAACTAGTTTACTCTTTTCTCAGCATCCATAACACCTTAGCTGTCACTATATTCACACTACCTTCACAATGGTTTTCTTTGTGTTTCCTCCCTAGCTAGACATAGAGTCCCATTGCTGAAACTTATTCATTCCATCCATACTGACTGATGCATTGCCCAACACATAGTTAATCATTTTGGGGAGCTTTGCTCTGCTATTAGGAAAATCTATACAGAACATTACCTTGAAAATTTTTTAGCTTTAAATTCGCATTCACTTTTGAGCCATACTCTATAAACATTCCAGTTTAATAATCTCCTATCTGAGTGCTTGTGGATTCTGTTACACTAAAAAAAAAAAAAAAGTTATTTTCTAGATTAGTTGGAGATGCTGGAAAATATGGAGACATTTTATACAGCTACCATTTGATGAATTTTTATGCTACTTTTAATTTTAACACTTAACTTACTTCCAAATCGCTCTCTGGATGTACTTTATGTAAAAACGGGATAGGATGAGCTTTCCAACCCTCACAGCATGCAGGAAAGAGAAAGCAGTTATTGTTTACATTGACTGAGTCATTATTTATTAATCTTTTTTGGTTTTCTTAAACTAAGGAGAATGATCTTCAATAAACATTAAGAAAAATTTGCTGAGACTATTAGGTAAAAATGAGTAGCAATGAGACATTAAAGGAACACTTTCAATGGCTTTTTTTCAAATTTGGATGAACCCCATTCCTCATATCCAGCACTGAGCAAACATCTGTATCTCCTGGGCTTTGAGCTAGATGCAAATATCTAAAAGTAAAGAATGCATGACATTTGCTTTCAAAGAATATCCTCAGGCCAAAATTTAGGCCTGCTGACAACTGTCCCAGGAATTTCTGTTCATTATTAGCTCTATTGTAATACATACATTGTGTCACTTATTCTTTTGCAAAAGTAATCCTACAGGATTCCCAAACAGGCCCTTAAATCTTACAACTCTAAGACATCATCTGAAAGATACTGCTAATAATTTTGGAGGAGCTCTAGGAAATGGCGAGTCTCCTGGACTACACCTAATCAAGAATCATCTCATTTTAAACATGGATAGAGATATGAATCCCAGAGTATAGTCTTTCAAGTTCAATATTGATATTTGATATCATAACGCAGAAGATGAAGTGTGCTTGTGGGTCTGTGGAACAATGTGAGTGGTTGCTGGAAATAGACACAGCTATCTTAAGAACAGCTGATGTCCTAACCTCATTCCCATTTTTGGTTGTGCATTGCAGACATTTAGTTTACAAACTGTTAATTTGTTGAGTGCTGCTGACATGGAGAGAACCCACTGATGGCTCAGAGGCCTTGAATGTCTAGATTAACACTGAAAAATTCTAAGTGAGTGGAACAGTCAC
This sequence comes from Orientallactaga sibirica, assembly GCA_036365145.1. Classification (NCBI taxonomy): domain Eukaryota; kingdom Metazoa; phylum Chordata; class Mammalia; order Rodentia; family Dipodidae; genus Orientallactaga; species Orientallactaga sibirica. The sequence continues at coordinate 4,525,380 of JAEOAD010000020.1, forward strand.
TTGAGCCTCTTGAGTCTGTGAGAATTATTTATAGGATATCAAGTAAGAATAAATGAAGTTGGTGAGCTGGAAGGATGACTCAGCAGTTAAAAGTACTTGCTTTCAAGCCTGCTGGTCTGGGCTCATTACCTCAGTACCTATGTAAACCCAGATGCACAAAGTGGAACATGTATCTACAGTTTGTGTGCAGTGGCAAGAGGTCCTGGCATGCCCATTCTTCTCTTCCTCCCTCCCTCCCTCTTTCTCTCCCTCCCTCCCTCCCTTTCTCTTCCTCTCTGTATCTTAAATAAATAAATAAATACTTTTTTACAAAGAACAAATGAAATTCATGGTCTTGAAACTATTGAACATGATGTTTAAAATATTTTTAGAATGGCAGGAATGTCAGTGTATAAATGTAATTGATAATAAAATTAATAACAGGAAATGATCACAACAGATTAAAAGTAAAACATTATATACAAATGTAAAGTTATCCAGCTAGGCTGAAAAAAAAAAAAAACCTTTAAATTTTTACTTGGATAAAGGAAGTCCCTAAATTAGTGTCTACCTTTACTTTGAATTTCTTTCTTTTTTGTTTGCTTTGTTTACAATTCTTTACATTCTGCTTTTAGGTTTAGTTTTTAATATTGGCATTTTCTTCTACATTCATTTAAAACTTAGATCTAGCAGAAAATAGATGCTTACAATATTGTTACTATTCTTAGTAAACAGAGAATTGCTTCCATAGCGCCTATTAACTAATCAAGCAATATATAGTCAAATAAACCTTTTATTGTTTTTATTATTTTGTCACCATAGGCACTGAACACTATCATGTGACAGTCAAAATTACAGCATGTAATAAAGGCAGGTTTCTCTCTGAATGATATGAATATAAACCTTTCCAGGTTAATTCTACTTACTTTTATATCCAAACATAAAAAGTTTATATGTACAGGTATAAATACATACAAATATATAATTCAAATTGCATTACAGTAATATTATTATTGTGTTTATACTAGAAACATTAAATTTTAAGAAAAAAATAAAGATTTCCACCAGTGATTAAATCACAGCACAGATCGGAGGAATTCCAAGGAAGCAGGAGAAATAGCTACTCTATAGAGAAACAATATGGTTTGCCCAATGCATGACAAGAACTTTAAAATTTTCTGAAATGGTTACAAACTATATATATTTTCAATAATAACAAAAGAATAACATGGTTAAAAATATGTTCATATCTAGGAGAAATAATATAATCAATTATGAAGGTTGTCAATCAAGGGTTTTTGAGAATTATATTCTGGGGCTGGGGAGATGGCTTGGCAGTTAAGGTGCTTGCCTGCAAAGCCAAAGGACCCAGGTTTGATTCCCAAGTATCCACCTAAAGCCAGATGTACAAAGTGGCACATGTGTTTGGAGTTCGTTTGCAGTGGCTAGAGGCCTTACCATGCCCAGTCTCTCTGTCTGTCTCTCTTCTATATGTCTTTGATTGCAAATAAATATGAAATATTTAAAAAATTCTGATTCCAGCTATATCATCTATAACCCAATCCAATTTGCTACTAATTTCTGGAGTTTGCATCAGACTCACATGTTGAAGGACTCACTGGTACAAGAGTGTTCTCAGTGTGGACAGCAGAGGTAAGGAAGCAGGTCTCCAGGTTATCCATTCTTTTGTTCAACTTGGATACAAATCTAAGGCTCCATCTCCCCCTTCCCAATATTTGATAATTTGTAAGACTATCACACAAACACCATATATTTTCCTGCTTACAATAAAGGTTGTTTATATATAACAAGTTGAAATGGCACATATCCCCAAGTCTAGAAGGCACCTAGGTGCTCTGTTCTCAGGATTTGGGGTATGCCACCTTCTTGTCACATACATGCATTAACCAACCTGATCACCAGCACCTGGTGATTCACTCAATTCCTAGCCTTTCTCTGCAATCTGCAGGTTAGGGGTGGGTCTAAATTCTAAGCTTCTAATTAAGCCTTTATGTTTCTGCAGGCCAGCTCCCATTCTGAAGCCATCTGGGGACTCACTAATAATGTCTTATTAGAACAGAAAAAACTTCCTTCATTACAAGGAAGCACCAAAGATCTTAAGATCACTACTGGGAGCTACAGACAATAGCTAAATACTTTTCTCTGATACCACACCTCATTTCTCTTTAAAAATTGTAGCGACCACATTCGGGCCATATCTGAGGATGAAAGCTGAATTTGAATCATATACTAGGTGACACTTTGTTTCATGTCCCATCCTATAAATGAATCAAAGACAGTGAAAAGTAACAGGTTTAGTCATGGGTCTTTTTGTCTTTTTTTCCTTATCATTCTGAGGCAATTTAGAGGAACAGGGTCCTCAAAAAGCAAATAATGAGAAATGTCCTTGAGCCTGTAGGGAGAGAAATGTCCCCAAGCCTGTAAGGAAGGAATATGGTTCATCCTATCTTTTCCCCTAATGGTGTCCTTGCAGCCTCCACCTTGCTGGGGGCCAGAAGGATCACTTTCTAGGTATGTAGATGGGATTCCTGTCTTTGCTGGAAACCTGGAGGTGCCTGGACACCTGGCATGTGGCTGAACTGACCAACTCAGCTGACATCCAGTGAAATTCCATAAAAGACCCCAAACAGAGATGCCAGGCAGGCTTTCCAATTTCTGGGTGCCCCCTCCTGCCTTATAGGAGGAACTCTGCCTTCTTTTATTCTCTTACACTCTATAATAAAATCTTTCTAAACTTTACTATCTATGGTATGTGGATTTCATTCATTGAAATTCATGATACAAGAAACTTGAGATAGTAGAACTTTTGTGTGGCCTTGAACATATGGTACCCTAAACCTGAGTTATAGCCTAAGAACTGAGAAAAGCTCTATTACCTTCAAAGACAGCACAATTCCTGCATCAGTACTTTAGGGCAAAATTTAAATTTAACTAACATTCAGCATCAACAATGTAGAAACAAAATCTTAAATTATTTGCACTCAGTAATTTTGGTTATCTTGTTTTGTGTTGAACATAGAAATAAAAGATACAATAAAATGCAGTATAGCAATAAAAATGACCTATTTCTGTAGTTAACAAAACTTGACTGTTATTTCTATCACTTTAATAGTAGTTTCTCACAGTCTTCAAGATGTCAGTGTTCTTTTTTGAAAACATTATTTTGGAAGTAAATTCTAGTAATATCATTAGAAATAAAAGATATAATAAAATACAATATAGCAATAAAATGACATATTTATGTACTTAACAAAAGTTTACTGTTATTTCTATTACTTTAATAGTAGTTTCTCAAAGTCTTCAAGATGTCAGTGTTCTTTTTTGAAAATGGATTATTTTGGAAATGAATTCTAATAATACTGTAGAAGCAAACCTTCTATGTAACCTGTCAGTTACTGTGTTAATTGCTCTGCATGTGATATCTCACTGTATTGTCATACTCCCGTGGACAATGGTATGTAGAATCCCAGTAATGTGGCTCTGGTCACAGATAGTATGTTCTGAAACCAGGAAGAGAATCCCTGTGTGTAATTTTGATACTTTTTTTCTAAAAAAATATATTTACTACTCTTAAAAGCAATAGAGTTACCAGAACTGATTTTTGCTTGTGTCGTCCTTAGAGAATGAGTGCCCACCTTTTACAGAGAATGCCATGTCCTAGAAAAAATACAACTGGGCAAAATAAATAGGCTGATTCATAAATCATGACTGTCTGAGCCCATTCTCTTGCATTATTCCACTTACTAATGGGGACTCTCTTTTACAAATACGATGAGAAGGGGATTCATTTTCCTTTTGATATACTTGACAGGCCAGATAAGCATCAATTAGTTTAGCTGAGGAGGGGGTATTTCATGTTACCAGTGGTCATAATGCTGTCCCTGGCACTGAGGTTCAGAGATATATAGCTACTTTGAAGAAGTATCCTGGACCCAGAATGTTTCATCATCTTGCAGGAAATTTCACTTTAGAGTAAAGATATCTCATACACATACATTCATGAGATGTTAAGTCTTGATTTAAGAACATGTGTTTTTCTGTGAAAGCTATAGATAATTTGTTCAAAATTATGACTTACACTAGGTTCTTTTGGGAATGTAGTGTTCACACACAAAAGTATTTTCATACTGCAATCAGAGAAGGTCTACAGATTAAGTATGGCTATATAAATGATGAAAGAAAAGTTGGAATTTTTGGAGCAAACTTCAATGTTTCATGAAGCAAGACCATCCTGTTTCTGCTCAAATCTTGTTAGTCTTTTCAACTTTCCTAATCATGAAGGTAATATAACCATTGTAAAAATTCAAATATGAAAGACAACTTTTAAAAGTCACCAATAATCCAGTCACAAAGAAAAAGCACAGTCTGGTTTGCTAAAAATCAATGATATACTTTTACAGTTCACAATGCTATAATATGATAATTAAAAATAAATATATGCATTTATAGAGAAAGGACTTATATAAACTTGTTACCCTTGCCCCTCATCTCTCATATGTAAAGCTGAAAAGAAAATATCCTATGAAAGGAAGAATTTCCCAATTATTTGCTCTTTGTTACTATTTCTTGTTCATTTACTTCAGGATGATTTTCTCCAATTTTTATTTACATGTATTTGTATTTTTGCTTGTGCTATACTGAAGGTTACAGACAGCTATAGAACAAACATGACATACACTCCCAGAGACTCAATTCTAACTCAAATAAAAGAAGTGTAACTAAAGGATAAATGTAACTTAAGGAAAGAAATGTAACTAAAATAAGAGAGTAAAACATACCATTTGTATTACTCTTATTCTCCTGAGGTATTTTTCCCCTTGATAAAAGTTACTTTTCCATTTCAGGTTTTAAATGAGGAAATTTGAGAATGGAAGAACATGTGCTTAGGAGTGCTAAATTCAGAAGGGAATTTCATATGTGTCATTAAGGGAATTTCCAACTGCTGACCTAAGACTGTGTTGATTGACACCCACACCCTCCTATAGTATCTAAGCATACCTATTTCTCCAGTCATGTCATAATCACATATAGAATTTCAGCTGTGTGATTTTGTAAGAGAAGAGGCTTAATTTTTTTTTTTTTGAGTTTTGTTGGGGTCCCTCCTAGGCCCAGCCCAGGAGGGATGGCAGGGTCGCTGCAGAGTTGGGGGTGAGAGGCACGGAGTCATGCCACAAACTCTGGGAGTTGGGTGGAAGCAGCAGAGAGCGAGCTGCCGCAAACTCGTTTATTGAGGAAGTATAGGGGGTTTTAAGGGGTTTGGCTGGCCAATCATTGTATGGGGTGGTCCCCTTTTTGTGACCAATGACAGCCTGTCTCTGGACAGATCATCTCGTAGCAGGTTTCTTGCAAGCATGGGACTATAGCTGTTGTCATGCCAGGCCTGTGCAAGATACCATGTTCACAGAAGCCACTTCCTGGTTTCTTCTGGCATGTGGTCTGGCTAGGACCAGACCTGCATTGTGTCATACATATCCTCCTTTTTGTTTTTATTATTGGCAACCCTGGGAGGCATGGTTCTTTGCCAAGCCATTGTTGAACCCAGGCCCCAAGGGATCATCACATGTGACAGTGCCTGTCTTAGGTTGCTCCATCTCATGGAGTATTACCCGTCATTGACTACCTGCCATCCTAGTGAGAAAACCTGAGGGGTGTGGCCTGGTTTCTTTTAGCATGCAGTCTGGCTAGGGCCAGACCTGTATTGTGCTATACAGAGTTTATTGGAGAAGCTCTATTCAATTGGACCTTTAAACCTTTCCTTCATGGCTTGCATGTATGATTGTATGAATGGGTTGTGATGTGCATGCCTTGTGTTTTATTAAAAGACCTGGTGTTTACATATCAAGAGCCTCTAATGGGCTAAGTAGGAAAAATTTAATTCTTTCTTTTTTTTTTCTCTCTAGTAAAGATAATGGATACTTGTAATTTTAAAATTTATTTTTATCTGGTTACCAAAATATTATAATGACATGAATATTCTTAAGCATATTGTTTTCAGTGGCATCTATAGAAGTCTTACATTTTATTTATTATAGTGAGCCTGCATAGATTTCCCATGGTAGTGAACGACACTGGCATTTTCCTGTGCTTTTATTCACCTTGCCTCTGTAACATTTACTTTGTCACTTAGAGTTGCCTTACTATTCACAGTCAGTTCTATCACTGTGAGACTTTAATTGTATTTTGCTAAATTAAAGAGGCATTATAAAGTTGTTACCCTTTGATTTTTCAGTTTAATTTCATTTTTCTTTAATCTTTGGAGCATGCTATATTATCAATTAGCATAATAAAACAGCCAGTGTAGAATTTAGTCAGTATAGTGAATATTCTATAAACTACTTTGTACAATGCCAGTGTGTACAAGGAGCAGTAAAATGCTATCATTCTCTTATTGCACCTTAAGAGTATCCCCAAATGTGTCTTAAACTGATGGTATATTGAGCCATTCCAGAGGAAACTCTTGTTAATGGGTGAATAATATTAATGTCATGCACTTTAGTATTATATTTTATCCAAAGACTTTCTAGTGTTCCACACATGACAATTAATCAAGTCTTACCACACTACTCCAAGCAAGGTATTATTATCTGCTATTATAATTTAGATAAACTATCGTTCCAGTTAAGAAATATGAAAGATTAAGTGACTTGTCAAAGATCACATATTAGTTCAGTACCTGAGCAATATAACTCAGACTACTGACTGGTGCTATTAGCTTTCAGCAAGCCTCTATACTTTACCCAGAGAGCATAGCACTATTCTGCTATAATCACATGTTATTCTAGTCTGTAAGAAGTTAAGTGCACATGAATATAATGGTGTTAGATCATGGTACTCACTTCATCTGAACGTATAGCAAGAATGTGTATCCTTCTGAATGATGTGGAAATGCTACACACTTAAATCTGTTTCATTTTTATTAAAGATGCTGTGTTAGCCTTAAAACAGTGTTGAACATTCTTATTGTTCCCAATAACTGCAAATGTGAACACAATGGAAGACTCAAAGTGCTTTTTATTTTGTGTAACAGGGTTATTACCATAGTCTAAAATCTAGAAGGAGATCTTTTTATAACACTCAGCTCAGATTTCATGATTGTTCTTAAGTGTTTGCAACAAGACACTGTTGATTTCTCTTACCATCTTTCTTATTACTATTGGGTGCTGCAGGTACTGCAACTCTTTACTTTTCTCTGCCACCCTATCACTATCAAGGATATACACTATACACTATACACTATCAAGGATCATTTTTTTCTGGTAATTATAATTTATTTTTTTTCTCCATCCCTTGCTGTATATCTGTTCCAATGCCCATTTAGTGAGAATGGCTGAGGCTGATGTGTTATTGGTGGGTGCATCTAGCACATGTGTGATGCTTTGTGGTTCTCAGAGCCCTTGCCAGAGAAGACAATTACCAAATAAGATTTAGCATACTATTTCCTGTGGGTGAAACTGAATGTCTCAGTGGCTAGAACTCAGCTACTGAGAATCTTGCTTATTTCTCTGTGCTGTTTGACATGATTCAGGCCACAGGTCCCAAGAACCCTTGAGCATGCTGTGTTTGTATTCATATGACTGTGCAGCAAGACTATCATGGATAATTGAAGTAACTGATAAGCCACAGGGCACTGAGGCTGTTCACCTGCCTATTTTAGGTTGGCTCATCATCACTCTAATTGTCAGTGGGTAGTTACTGGTCCATTTGCCATGTATTATGACAAAAGATGTTAATGGGCCTGGCAGTGGATGTGTTGTACCTTTGCACTGATCATGGCATGCAGAAAGCAATCCCAATGTTTTTGCATAACAAGTAGTATGGCTGGACATTTTTCCTACATTAAAAGGAGCTTTCACTTTTGAAAAATGACACTTCCTCTGGCAAAGGCCTAATCTCAGAATTGTCATGTTATCTTGTCTGCCACCACAACACTGAACATTGTTCCTAAAAACAAGAGTACATCAGTCAAGGTAGTTTTCATCATTTTAACTATTTTATTATCACAACTCCTCTGAAGCTTGAAATTGAAACGTTTCTTTCTTGACATTTTCTATATATTGGGCATGTAATTATGGGCCCAAATGAAGTCCAAGAAAAATGAATCAACAAAGCACACAGCTAAGTACACTAAACTTTGATCTTGGAAAAAGAATGAATTCCAAGGTAGGTTTGAACAGCTGTGCTATGAATGCCACAGTGAACAAATGTGAAATCAGAAGGTATATCCCATGGTTTACTATCTTATTTTTTTTTTTTTACATAAATTTAAGAAACCTAAGCAGAAATCCAAACATAATAGCTCAAAGTAATAGTTCTTGCTTCTCTGAAGGTAATTCATATCTAAAATAATAAGTGTGGGCTCAGTTGTTACTCTACTGCCCAATGACATAAGAATGTGTTAATATTAGTTCATTTTATTAGTTACATTAGCAGCTATATATATATAAGCAGTGTGTAGGAGATAAATTATTCCAAAGACTGTGCTCTGCACATGTATTTGGATCTGCAGACCACTAACAATAGGTCCAGACACTACAATTTGAAGATCACCAGTGTAGGGCCTATGAAGAAAAGCATAGCTTATTTTAGTGTTGCAATCAAATTGTGAGGACAAATATTCATAGGTTGAGACAATTAAGTTAATGATACTATGGCATTGTGTGAGATGTACCTGCAAGTATGTTACATTCATTTACTTAAAAAAAAAAAATCTTCCTTGACCTAAAGAAAAATATTCATTGATCAGAATTCTGTTATCTTTGATTTCTAAACTATTTGCAAGTGTGAATAAAAGTTGTATGTTACTAACATGAGCTGGTGTGCAATAGCTCTAAACAATTGCTCAAAGAATGCAGGCTCTCGTATTTTCATGCAATGACATTAGCGCTATATAGAAACTTTTGTAAACATACTTTTAATAGTGTATGTAAGTGAAGCTCTTGTGTATAATTCTATTTTAATCAATTTTTCCTGCCTTGGACACCATTTTCTGCTTGACTGTGTGTTGGGATATGTCCAAACACATTTGTATTCATCCTTGGTACTCACAGATGTAACTGCTAATGGGAATTGTTGGCCAGTAACAACTTAGGTGAAAGTGAAGTTAGAAATAGGTCTGAAGTCTTTTCTAGAGCTTTGGAAACTTATAATCTTTGGTAGGAATTAGTCCAATAAATGGCTATTAAAAAGAACTGGTGATCCTATATCACAAGTCATGCCATGTAGTTTACCTGTCATCTCTGTGAATAACATATTATCAGCATGCAGCTAACGTAAGCAGAATTCACCAGAGGATGGATGGTCCTACCTTAGGCTTCCTCAGCCTTGGCATGCATGATTGCATTCTGAAGCAAGTGATTTTTGTTGTGAAGGAATCTTCTATTCATGTTCAGATATTTAGGCCTCATTGTACTCTGTGCCAAAGACACCTCCCATTCCTGAATTGTGACAATCAAAATTAGCTCAAGATGTTGGCCATGTCTTATTTAAGTTTAAATTTTTGTTTATTTTTATTTATTTATTTGAGAGCAACAGATAGAGAAAGAAGCAGAGAGAGAGAGAGAGAGAGAGAGAGAGAGAATGGGCACACCAGGGCCTCCAGCCACTGCAAACGAACTCCAGATGCATGTGCCCCCTTGTGCATCTGGCTTACGTGAGTACTGGGGAATCAAGCCTTGAACTGGGGTCCTTAGGCTTCACAGGCAAGTGCTTAACCACTAAGCCATCTCTCTAGCCCTTGCCTATGTCTTCTAAAAAACAAAATGATTGGGCTGGAGAGATGGCTTAGCAGTAAGGCGCCTGCCTCCTAAGCCTAAGAACGCTGGTTCCAATCTCCAACAGTTCCAATCTCCAGGTCCCACATTTAGCCAGATGCAAAGTGACGCAAGGGCACAATGCCACACTTGACCACAAGGGGGCGCATGCATCGGATTTCATTTGCAGTGGCTAAGAGGTTGCTGGCGTGCCCATCTCTATCTGTCTCCTTCTCTCTCTGTCTCTTTCCACACAAAAAAAAAACTAAAATGTTTCACAATGAAAACTGCTGTCCTAGCTTTCATGTGATATGTGTGTAACCTACATATAATAATGAGAAAGATATTATAGACCTAAGACATCATCTCAAAGAAGGTATGTAAGTCTGTGACTATTTAAGAAAGACCTCAGGTTTAATCATTTCTATACATATCATTAGGTCTTTGAAAGAGATAAAAAATGCATGAATAAGTGATAAATATAGGTGTATTTTTTTGTGTTTATGTTTATTTTCCCAGTATAATCCCTCTATAGATAGGTACAGTTGCTTAAGTGAGATCAAGGAATATTTAATGCTAATCTGTCAAGTCATATAGAAGCCAATTGCCTCATCTCTTGGATCAAAATCGAAAGGGATTTGTAAATGTTACTGCATTGATTTCTTTAGCTGAATGTGACTTCCGTAGGTGTGCAGAAACAAACTATTCCTTTTTTGATCTTTTGGGTAAAAAAGACAAAGTGACCTAGCTGAAATAGAAAGCTTACTGTTAATGAAAATATAACATTGTCCTAACAACTTTAAAAGAGTATTGGAATGAGGTTTTGAACACTGACCTGCATTTTCTTTCCCATCTGTTTATGTACTCAATTAACAGATATTTATTGAGTATATCTGTGGGGACTATACTCATAGCTAGTGGTTTACTTTCTCCTTCTCTCTCTTAGCTCTCTGTCTCTTTGCTACTATCCCTCAAGACCAGTTCTTTGTGCTTCTCGGCATATATGCAGAAAATAAGAGATGAACAAAGCCTGCAGGTTTTACTTATTCTCTGTGTTGTAGAAACCACCCTACCCAAGACTTTATTTTCTTCTTGATGCCTACAGACTGCAGAAGAACAGACTTTAATGGGCCTCAGTAGGCCAGCAACAACCTCTGTAACTATTGGGTGTGTATAGGGACCAAATGGCTATGGAGGACTTTCTTTCTTGGTCATAGGAATGAGTAAATGAGATTCTCGGGAAAGGGAGGCTGCATAATTTATCCTTGAGCTATGTGCTTTATCCCAATTTGTTCTGACATACTAAGAAATAAAATGTCAAAGTTACCAACAATAGCTGGAGAAAATTAGGGAAAATAAAGTAGATTCAGGCTTAGTGATATAATTCCTCAGAGATACCCAGAAAATGTAGAAGGAAGTAGGATCAGTATGAAGAGAGAAGGTGCAAGAATAAAAATTACTTACTTTCTCTTTAATTGTATTAATTACATTTACAGTGGTGTGCTGAAATACCCAAGAAAATCAAGTAAAAGGAGGAAAGATTTGTTCTGGCCCATACCTTCAGAGGATCAGTTCTCAATCAGTTTGCTGTGGGCCTGTGGTGAGGCTGAACTTCATAGAGTACATGATGTAGGAGGCTGCTCACCTCATCATGAGGCAGAGAGAACCAGGAAGACAGTCCCTTGGGAGACATACCACTACTGACCTCTGTTCTCCAACCAGGCCCTGCCTCCTAATAACTCAGCCAGCTATGAATTCATCAGGAATAATCCATCCATGAACTTAGCTTCCTTGTGAGCCAATCATCTGCCCAGCCTTCAACACATTAGGAGCTACTTTATATTCAAACCATGACACCTGTTCTTTGGTGATCAAAGATAGCCTGGCAATTATGGCCTCCTCCATAATAAATCTGGGACCCATCTGACTCCTAGATCTCCCATGGCTATAATAATTGGTCTGACCAAAATATACATATGATTTGTAGAAACTCTAATCAAAATCAAGTTACACTTGAAAGAAATGCACACTGACCTTATCATTTTATTTTTATTTTCATTTTTTGTTTTGATTCTTCCACACATATATTTTCATTTTGTTCCTTGACCCAGTTAACTTCTCTTACTTCCTTCTCCTCCCACTAAGACCCTTCTTCTTCCAAACTAGTCCCCTTCCTAATTTCAGGCCTTTTAAAAACTTTTTTAAAAATAATTTGCACCTGTGTGTGTGTGTATTTGCGCATTCACATGCATGGCATATGGTGTATGTGTATTGTCCCTTTGGTATGGCAAATGAACACCAGACACATACACCACTTTTTGCTTCTGGATTATATGGATAGTTTGGGAATTGAACCAAGGCTCACAGGTTTTGTAAGCAAGTACTTTCAACTCCTAAGCCATGTTCTGAGCCCCACTATGTCTTTTGATTTTTTTTATCTGCAAAGTTAAATTGAGGTTTCTTGAACGTGTATGAGTGGAACGTTATTTACTGGATGGACTATGGGGAAATTATCACTGGCTACACTACTGAAGAACATGCCTCACCCTGCTGAAGCAACTATTAGCTGCCATCATCTACTTTTGGAGGATCTGGGTCTTATAAGCCCTTCTTCCATTCATTATGAAGTGTTGACAGGCTCAGCCTTGTGCAGAAACCCACATCTGCTATGAGCTCATGAATGTAACATCCATGTCATATTCAAAAGACAGCATCCCATACCCCTTCTCCTGCTTCATTCTTTCCCTGCCTTCTTCTCTGAGGTTCTTTGAGTCTTGGAGGAGGTGGTTTAGATGTCTTCTTGTGGGTGAGCACACAGTAGTCACTTAATCTGTGCAATTTTGTCAGCTGTACACCTCTGTATTAGCCTCTGCTTTTTGCAGAAAGAAATTTCAGTTTTCAAGGCTGGTAGCAGTACTAAACTATGGAGGAAAAACTCAAATATTTAGAAAGTAGTTTTACATCCTGTCCAATTAGCATAGTGACACTCATAGGTTGACCCTAGATCCTAATTGCCTACACAGCTGTTATTGACCATGTTTGTAGTATCAAGTATGAATTTCCTCCTGTGTAGTGGGTATCAAATTCAACCAAAAAGCCATTGATTGCTCCCATACAGTCATATTACTATTACATATCTTGCTGCTGGTAGGTCAGTTGTGAAGTACACATGGCCCACAACTGTACAAAACTATTAATGACTTTTCTCTCCCAGCAACTTGCATAGCACATGTTGACAGGAAAGCTAGCCAGCAGGGAGGAAATTTCCACTTCACCTCAAGATTGACTTCTTTTTGCCCTGCAAACAAAATGGTATCTTCAGCAGTAAGGACTTTCTATCTGGTTTTTGTGGGCAACCAAGAGCAATGTCAATACCTTATATTGGTTTAAGGTCTTCTGTAGCCCCCCTGACAAACAACTAAATGGGAGGTATCTCATCCCTGGCACTGGAAATTATGACAACTTATGACTTCTAGGAGAATTATCCAACCTTGCAAGGTATCTGATCAAACATTTTTAAAAATTATATTTCATTCTTTAAAATTTTTTTTTATTATTTTTGGAGAGAGACACAGAGAGAGACAGACAGAGAGAGAGGGAGACAAATAGAGAATGGGCGCGCCAGCAGTCTCTCAGCTGCTGTGAAAGAAATCCAGATGTGTGCGCCCCCTTGTGGGCAAGTGTGGCATTGCGCCCTTGCATTACTTTGCATCTGGCTAAATGTGGGACCTGGAGGTTGGAACTGGGTTCTTAGGCTTAGCAGGCAGGTGCCTTAACCGCTAAGCCATCTCTCCAGCCCTTCATTTTTTTTTTGCGAGCAAGACAGAGAGAGAGAGAGAGAGAGAGAGAGAGAGAAATAGGCAGATACATATATATATAGAGAGAGAGGGAGAAAGAGAGAGAGACAGAATGGGTGTGCACTAGGGGGTAACTGGTATTTTAAAGTAAATAGTTTCTGCTTTTAGTAATCACACCCTAAACTTCTACAAAGCAAATTAGAAACTGGCACAAAAACACATGTCTAGTTCTGTGAAAGTACTGCTTTATATATCATCAACACACACACACACACACACACACACACACACACACACACACACACAGGAAAAATTACCATTTAAATTTGAAATGAGAAAAAAGTTGTTATAGGAAACAAGTGAGTAATTTAGGATAGAGATGCCATACTAAAATTCATTTTTTAGAGCTAATGACATGGAGATAGATTGATATGGAAGAGTTAAAGTATGGAGACCTGACACATGAGGGTCAGGCTTGCTAAGGATGTAGATATTGATATCCACTCTATGTGTGTATGTGTAGTGATGTGGCAGAAGTCATAACATGGACCTACTATGGATTGAGAAACATAAAGGTTTAGAAATATTTGGAACACTAAAGCAAATTTTGCTTTTTTAGGTTATTTGCAGTTTAAACACTGGATAAGTGAAATCACAGTAGACCTATATTTAGATTCTGCTGGATGTATTAATAAAATACTTTATTATGGCTGGAGAGATGGCTTAGTTGTTAAGGCATTTGCCTGCAAAGCCTAAGGATCCTGGTTCGATTCTCCAGGAACCACATAAGCCAGATGCACAAGGGGGCACATACAACTGGAGTTCGTTTGTAGTAGCTGGATGCCCTGGTGCATCTCTCTCTCTCTGCTCTTTATCTCTCTCTCTCAAATAAATAAATAAATAAATATTTGAAACAATACTTTATTAAAAGAAATTGGTAAATGTTAAATTATATTTAATTAGAATCATTGGTGTTCACATCTAGGTAAACTATATTTGCATTTGCATTGACAATGTTTTTGGAAGGCATTACTTTGAAAAATACATATACAATAGGAAACAAGGACAGGAATAGAAGCAGACACTTCAATATCATGATCTGCCCACATAACATTGCAATAAATAGATTTTGCCATGAAAGCAGCTGTGCTTCAGGAATAGTAAGTCACCATTTCCCAAGTAGACTCCTGAAAGAACAACAAAAGGAGACATACACATGGAATTAAATTCTCATTGCAAAGAAAATGTCAGTAAACTAAAGGAGTATTGTTTATCTGAAATAATGACTACATAATTTGAAAACAAGGCACCATATTCCTCTCATCAAAGTGATGGAAAATGTCTTAAAATTATTATTTTCTCTATTTAAATGAAAATCTAAATCACATGAATCCTGCTAAGAAATATCTGACAAAATTTATTTTTTAAATTATGATAATGAAGCAGATTTCTATTTTGATGTTTATATTAGATCAACAGTTATTTAATGAAAACTTTTTAGACTAATATTTCAGTGTGTTAGGAAACACCGATTCATTTAGTAGATCACATTTTATTAACTGCTTTCTAACACAATTGTAGAAAGAGTTAGTCCTTACTTTGTACCTGTTGGTATGCTATGGGGTCTAAATACATGTGGACTTCTCAGGTTTCCAGTCTGGCAGTCCTGTATGATGAATTCGATTCATGGTGGTTAGTGATAAATAGTCCTATAAACAACAGTAAGAAATAAAAGTAGGATGTGCCTGCTCCTCATTACAAAAAGTATAGGTGAGACTGGAGAGATGGCTTAGGGGTTAAGACACTTGCCTGTGAAACCTAAGGTCCCAGGTTTGATTATTCAATATACATGAAAGCCAGATGCAGAAGGTGGCACATGTTTCTGGAGTTTGTTTTCAGTGGCTAGAGACCATGACACACTCTTTCTCTCTCCTTCCTCCTTCTTTCATGTTCTCTCAAATAAAAAATCTAGGTCTCCTCTCTTTTATTCAGACATGCCACCAAAGAGTTTAGTGTCATTATGGATGGTCATCTATCCCAGTGTTACAGGTATTTTAGGTACAAGCTATTTCCCATATCTTTGCTTCTGCCAAGGTGTCCATGGTAGTGCAGTAGTTTGAATGTATGTCCCCAATAGACTCACATGCTTTATTAAAGCTTGTAACTTTGATTTCTAGCTACCTGGCTGGAAGAGGTGTCACTGTGGGTGGATCCTGAAGTCCAGCCTTAAGGTGTGTTTGGGGGTTGATCTGATTTCTAGCCTAAAGTTATGCCGAGGTTCTGAGCTCTGCTTGGGTCTCTGTTGTTTGCTGCCAGTGTTTGCTTGATTATGGTACTGGCTGCATGGTTGTGTCTCTCTGCTTGGTCCTCACATAAATTGTGTCTGTTTGGGAACTCATCCCAACAACATTAATCTGACTACAACAGGTAGTTTGAATCAGATGTCTCCCATAAACTTGTATGCTTTGCACATTTGGTCCCTAGCTGGTGGCAAGTTAAGAAGGGAAGAAGGCAAAAAGTGGATGAATTAAACTTTGTGCCACATGGTGTTAGATGAATATGAGTTATGAGCCCTTCTCTTCCAGAATCCCTCAGGCCTGGATTTGTGCCAACAAATACATGGTAAACTGTTGTGAGAAGATGGCATTCATATTTAAATCCACTCTACTTTTTACACTTCATCTGCATCAATAAGATCTTGTTCATTTCTGGGGCTCACAGGATTCAGACAGCTATATAGTCTGCCGTGAGGAAGTGCCAGGGCACAGAGATTAGGGCTCATACTGGCCATGTCATCATTTACATTATATCAAACCAATGTACATAATAAAGGGTGTGTGAGTGAGTCCCTACACAATGTCAAGTTCACACCTCACAGTGGGGGGTTCATGAAGTTCAGTGTAGATGAATTTAAAACTAGAGTAGCTGAGAAATGGCTCATACACTATGTCTGTCAGGTCAGATATGTCACCAATTGTGGTTCCATGGACAAGTGGTGGGCTCTGCATTCATGAGGGCTTTCACTGATGAATACTCCACCATTCATATTCATTAATAAATCTCACATATAATCCAATAAAATATACAAGACTTAACTAAGGGTTTCTCACCTATAATGCAATCTATGGCTGGTGTCACTTGCCGCTGTGTTAATTTTGGGACTCGGGGAAATGCCATTAGAAATTCTGATGAATGGCTACTCTGTTGCTGTGGATATTAATTGATTTTTTTTTTTTTTTTTTGGTTTCTTGAGGTAGGGTCTCACTCTAACCCAGGGTGACCTGGAATTCACTGTGTATTCTCAGGGTGGCCTCAAACTCACAGTGATCCACCTACCTCTACCTCCCAAGTGCTGGGATTAAAGGCAAGTGCCACCATGCCTGGCTTTAATTGATCTTTTATTGCTCATTTGAGTCTCCATGATTTATTGCTGACATGTTGTAGTGGCAAGCTAACTTACAAAAATAATAAAATTTCAGACCATTTACATATTTTGGCAGGATGTACTTTGTTAAGCTCTGAGATTCTTTTTATGTACTTATTTAAATATTCACAGATTTTAGGAGTGCAGAAAATTCTATTCATTTCATAATACAACTTTTTTTGTCATGTACCTCTGCAATATGCCAAGGAATATTATTGTTTTCCAAGTTTCTTAGTAAGCTTTTAAACTCCTTCATGTAGGGGTCCTCTTCCTCTTCTTTTGTTTCAGTGTATTTCTAAGTATTTGATATAGTAGTGTGAAGCATGAGGGAATTGGCAGAAATTGGGGAGCAAGAGCTGCAGAGTCTTCTCCTTAGTCATTTGCTTCTGTCTTTATTGATAACACTTGTCTACAACTTCATCAAATTGCAGTCTCTGCTTAACAACATATTCCTCTGTAACACATAGACTCTCAGTCTCAACTTTGTTCCCTACTTGAAGGAAAGAAAAAATTGGTTGCTCTCCCAAGTGGGTCTATGCAGCAGGAGAGAGGAAGGGAGCTGCATCAGCCTGTTCCTACACCTGGCTTACCATGTGGTGCCTGAGTTGCTCAGATGAGAAGATCTTGACAACTAACATAGAGAAACCAAAAGATCCTGTCTATGATGACATGGAGACTTCCTAAGATCTTGACTTTGATGACATAGAGAACATATATATAAGATGCTGACTGTGATGACATAAGGTCTTCAATGTGTTGACTGGAGAACCTCTAAGATCCTGACTGTGAAGATGTGAAGAATTACTAAGATCCTGAGTGTGACAACTGGAGAACCTCTAAGATCCTGAAATGGAAAATATTTAGGATGCTGCCTGTGATGACATGAAGAACCTCTAGTGTCCTGACTGTGATGACTAGAGAACTTCTAAGACAGTGTCACCTTCACATTAATCTTCCAGATGGGAAGCAATTTGCAATTCAAGGCTTTCATTCTAAGATCCCAGACTCAGCTCTCACTGCTTCTTAGATTAACCTTTCATTGGACAGTGGAAGATATTCATAGTTTCTTCTTAGATATCTTACTTTCTTTTTTGGGGGGTTAATTTCCATACCATGAAAATTTTTAAACCAAATTGTGGATGAAAAACAAATAAACCAACAGCTAAGAAGCAATATAAATGTATATGGTTCTTATCACCAAGACTGACATCAAAGAGTGGAATGGGAAACAAGTCTTTTTTTTTTTTTTTGGCCTGTAGCAGACAGTTTAGGGTTCGCTGAGATAAACTTCCAGACCAGGCATAGTTATGGAGGAAGGGATTTATTGAAGCCTATAGATCCAGGGAAAGTTCCATAATGGCCAAAGAAGTTGGCCTGCTCTTACAGGACCAAACACAGAGAGCAAAGCCACAAGCCAAAAGCCACACAGCACAGCACACCTCAGGAACTCCAGCTAGGTACACTTTGCATATCTTTAGATTAAAATCTCAAACCTACCACCACACCTTAAGATCCACCCAGTGACACTGCCTCCAGCCAGGTGGCTGCAGATGCAAACTACAAACTAATAAAATACTGAATATATTGGAGGCCACAGGTCCTTTTCCTGGGTCTCTAGGTGTTACACTACTGATTTATATTCCTTAGTCCTTATCAAGATAGTCTTATTTATTTATTTTATTCTAAATGCTTTCCTTGATACATAGTTTTTCTGTGTCTATGGATAAAAAGAATCAATTTTAATGTTTTCCTAGTATTAGTGCCAAACCTTATATAGCTCCTACAGTGAGAGTGCTGTAATTGCTTAAAATTGAATAATCTATTAAGTGCAAATAGTTCTTGCTTCTATGTGGTAAATTGTTAACAAAAATGGATTCATGGGAAGGAATCATAATTCAGATTTATAAAATGATCAAATTTTCTGTGTTCATTATGTTTATTAAAAATTCACTTGATTATCAAAGTTGATCACACTTTTATAAAATCGTATTTAGGCAGGTGTTTGTGGTGCACTTCAGAGGATGAGATAGGGGGATCACCATGAGCTTGAGGCCTGCCTGGAGTTACAGAGTGAGTTACAGGTCAACCTGGGCTATAGTGAGATCCTGCTTTAAAAAATGCACAGAAAATCGGGCTGGAGAGATGGCTTAGTGGTTAAGGTGCCTGCCTCCTAAGCCTAAGAATGCCGGTTCCAATCTCCAGTGGTTCCAATCTCCAGGTCCCAAGTTTAGCCAGACGCAAAGTGACACAAGGGCTCAATTTCGCACTTGACCACAAGGGGGTGCACACATCTGGATTTCGTTTGCAGAAGCTGAGATGCTGCTGGC
This sequence comes from Orientallactaga sibirica, assembly GCA_036365145.1. Taxonomy (NCBI): domain Eukaryota; kingdom Metazoa; phylum Chordata; class Mammalia; order Rodentia; family Dipodidae; genus Orientallactaga; species Orientallactaga sibirica. Next base: position 4,544,677 of record JAEOAD010000020.1, read on the forward strand.
GCACCCATCTCTATCTGTCTTCCTCTCCCTTTCTCTCTGTCTCTCTCTGTGTCTCTCTCCAAAAAAAATACACAGAAAATATATTTACTGTTTCTAATTTGTCAGTTTCTAAGCATGTAGTTATTTGAAGTGTTTTGTATAGGAAAATGGATATATATACACACAAGGAATGGTGATCACAGTGAATTTTAAACTAAATCTCTCATACCTGCAACCTAATTAAGAAAAATTAAGAAAATCTAGCCAGGCATGGTGGCACATATCTTTAATCCTAGCACTCAGGAGACAGAGGTAGGAGGGTCACTGTAAGTTCAAGGCCACCCTGAAACTACATAGTGAATTCCAGGTCAGCCCAGGCTACAGCAAAGACACTACCTCAAAAAACCAAACAATAAAACCAAAAAATAAAAATGGGAAATAAAAATAAAACTAAGAAAACTTACATTTTAAATCCACAGATATACATCACATGAAATATTGAGTTGGATAAGTGTTTAAATATTTCCATAATAAACACATAGGCATAGATCTCAGAAACATTTTTCTACTAGAAATGTGTAAAGTAAAAACTAGACTGAACTTCATTTTCTTTCATTTGATGCTAAACTACATCAGGAGAGTTTTTGTATACTTTGATTTTTCTGAGTATCGGAGAGTATTACAAATTGCCACTAGTGTTCAAAACCATCAGCCCAGCTATATAGAAACCTTGATAAGAGCACTTGAGAGATTCTTTTATAGTGATAACTATAGTAGAGGATCCAGTCCTTGGAACAGAGTATGAGGTGTTAGAATGGAGAGTTGTGGACTATTGGAAATCCAATGATAGTTACAGTTTTGGATGTAACTCATAAATTTCTTTCAGAACTCATCTCAGCATTTCATCAGCGCAGAAGAGAATGCCAAAATTCTATTGATTATTCTTAAAAGAATGAAAAGCATCAGACATTTTGTAAAAGCTACATACTTGCATTTAACATTTTGGAATGATAGTAACATATTTGTCATCTTAAAATAGACATTTGTCAAACTTATATTCTGCAAATAAACAATAGACTGAATACAGATTATTATGAACCTAAATTCACCCATAATATATCCTTTAATACAGCATACAATTATATAAATGATAAACTGAAAGTAAAGAAATAAGGTTACTATTATGAAAAGGAATAGTTAAATCAAAAATATTTTGGGAGATTTGTAATAGATCTTTGTTAAATATGAAAGGTCCAGATGGCAAAATAAGAGAATATTTGATTAATATAATCAAATTTATATTTACCTGTATCTATATCAATATACTTATTAATAGTCTTATCAGAGAGTATATTGACAATTTTGAGTCAACCATGTCTGAGGCCACAAACAAAGCTTCACTAAGAATGAGCAAAATAAGCTGGGCATGGTGGATGCCTTTAATCCCAGTACTGAGGAGCCAGGTGTAGGAGAATTGCTGTGAGTTCGAGACCACCATAAGACTACATAGTGAATTCCAGGTCAGCCTGAGCTACAGTGAGACCATTCCTTGAAAAACAAATAATATAATAATAATAAGAAGAAGAAGAAATAAAAATAAATTTAAAATGAGCCAAAATCATTTCTAATATGTTGTGGGCCACATTGCAGTAAAGTTAACAAACAACTAGCAACATGAGGAGTTTTCCAGATGGATCAGATTCAAAGTTACTGGCATGCAAGCTTGTCTGCCTGAGTTCAATTCCCTAGCACCCATATAAAACTGAACACAGAATGGCACATACACCTGTGATCCCAATGTACCTACAGCAATGTGCCTACCACAATTTGCCTACACAAATGGGAGAATACAAAAGCTTGTGGTCCAGCTAGACCAGTACACATGCAGCTGCAAAAATAATCATGAAGACTCTGTCTCAAAATGAAGGGTAGAAAGAAGATGACAAATGCCCCATGGTGGTCCTCTGACCTGCACAGGTGTGCAATGATTGCCTACACCACACACATCCACACATACATGCACACACACTCACATACACACATAAATAATAATATTAAAAATTTGACAACATGATAAACATAAAAATTTTTATCCACATAGCTAAAAATTCAGCATTTTGATAAGAGAAAACCATGAAAGTAATAATAAAATAATAAAATACCTATGTTTTAAAATTTCTCAATTGAATGTCTTTTAGAATGTGTCAGATATAATAAAATAGTACTTTGACAGAGTGGATAATATTTTATAGGGAAATTTGATTTTACTAATAAACTGAAAGCTGAGAGACAACACACTAGACTGGAACTAGCAATCTCACCGAGCCTGCAGCTGCAGTCTTAGTTCAGACAAGGTCATGGGAATGATTGCCAGCAAGGCTGGGAGGTCATCCTCAAGAGATTGTAGTCCCCTAGTGGTAGCTGTTAACAAAGAGCATACACACCACCTCGGTGAGAGCAACTTTGCTGCCAGGCCTTGGGCATTAGCCCAGTGCCCCAGAGGACCCAAGTACTGATCACACAGGCAGTAAATAACAGTAGGAGAACATAAGACAGATTGGCCAGCAATCAAGCCAAGTAGGATAAGGCCAAATCCTGAACCACCTGGAAGTTACACAGGCAAGGAAGACCCAACTCAGAACCTAGTTCACCCAGCCCAATCAAACTGGCACACAACTTCCCCCACTCCTCCCTCAATCAAAGCAGAACAGGTGATGTCACTCAGGGGACACTAGAGGAACAAATCCTATATGCTCAACAGGTGGCCAAACCCAACACAAAACAAACATTGCAAGACATCATGCAAAGAGAAAGATCCTCACCAACAATACCTAGTCTTAACATGGAAGCCTCCAATGAAAACACAGAGAGAACACCAAGACATAGCATTCCCAAATGAAGACATACTAAGCATGTTAAACAAGATTAATGAGATCATGAACTGATGGGGAAATTGCAAGAAAATAATCAAAGAACCAACAAGCATAAATGAAATAAAAGAGAGACATCGACAACAACGTATAGCTCTCACTTCTCAGCTAAACATATTAGTAGAAAATCAAAAAGATCCTAATTGACAGACAAATTGTTTGAAGGTGAGTCAACAAATAGATAAACTTAAAAACCAATGTATTAAACTCAATGAGAAAATGATCACATTCAGGCATGAATTCTAAGAAACAGCAAAAAAAGTCAAACCAGGACCTAAAAATAGAACTCAATAAAAAGATGGAAATGATGCAGAATAATACAACATAGAACAAAAAATTAAATAGACCTGTTAAAAGCCTCCCCAGAATGTCTCACAAACAGAGTAGATTATGTTGTGGGTAGAATTTTAGTTGAAGACAAAACAGAGGAAATGGACCAGTAGTCTATAACTATGATATTAAAAAAATCATGTGATCAGAATATGAGGGAAATGTGGGATACACTAAAAAGACCAGATTTCAAATTCATGGTCATACAAGGAGAAGAAATAGAGGCCAAAGGCATAGAGAACATCTTCAATAAAATTATTGCAGAAAATCTTCCCACTCTCAGAAAAGAGACACCAATCTAGATATCAAAAGCTCACAGAACACCAAACAGACAGAATCAAGAAGAAACTCTCCACATTAAATTATAGGTAAAATGCTAGACAATGAAAACAAAGAGAATGCTAAAAACAGCAAGAGAAAAGAAAAATCATTACATACACAGGTAAGCCCATCAGAATTACCTCTGATTTTTCAATGGAATGCTTAAATCTTGGAATTGAGTACTCCAAACCTTGAAGGATTGGCTGCCAACCCAAAGTACCATACCCAGCAAAAGTATCCCTCATAAGAGCATGTGAAAATAAAAACTTCTACTATAAAAGCAAGCTCTATGATTACATGAACATAAAGCCAATCCTACATAGAATTCTTCAGGGAGTAATCCACACAGAAGAGTCCAACAACCAAACTTAAGAGCCCACAAGAGGAAAAACCAATAACCAAAACAAGAACCAACATGAAATTTATAAAACTCAGCACAGTAGCATAACCAACAAAGCCTTTAGTATGACAGGGATTAAATCAAATCTCACAGTTATAACTTTAAATAACAATGGTCTCAACTCCCTAATTAAAAGGCACAAATTGACTGGCTGTATCAGAAAAAGGGAACCATTAGTCTGCTGTCTACAAGAAACCCACCTCATTGTCAAAGATAGCTATTTCCTCAGAGGGAAATGATAGAAAACGATTTTTCAATCAGATGGAAATGAGAAACAAGCAGGAATGGCTATACTAATATCTGATACAATGGACTTCAAACCAAAAGTAATCAAAATAGATAAAGAAGGCCAGCTTTTACTCATCAAGGGAACAAACCAACAAGAGAATATCACAATCATTAATTTATATACACCAAATATGGGTGTACTGCATTTTATAAACCAAAATCTATTTGACAACAAATCAAAAATAAATTCCAATACCATCATTGTAGGAGAATTCAATAGCACACTATCATTAATAGACATCAATAATAGATCATCCAAACACAACATTGGCAGGGAGTAGAGCTCAACAACATCATGGACCAATTAAGCCTAATAGATACCTACAGAACATTCCACCCTAATTCTACAGAATATTCATTCTTCTCAGCAGCTCATGGAACCTTCTCTAAAACAGATCATATATGAGGATATAAAGCATGCCTCTCCAAATTCAGGAAAATCAACATAATTCCCTCTGTTTTATCTGACTACAATGTATTAAATCTAGAAATTAACAAGAGGAGTAACAGAAAACACACCAGCTCCTAGAAACTGAACAACACACTATTAAATAATGAATGAATCACAGAAGAAATCCAAAGGGAAATTATAAAATGTATAAAAACTAAACAATAATAAAAACACAACATACTAGAACATATGGAATACAATGAAGACAGTCAGAAGGGGAAAATTCATAGCACTAAATGCCTTCATAACAAAGACAGGGAGATCCCAAATCAATAAATTAATCATCCATCTAAAGGTACTAGAAAAACAAGAAGAATCAAATCTCAAGAGATCCAGATGTAAAGAAATTTTCAAGACCAGAGCAAAAATTAATGAATTGGAAATTAAGGAGACAATTAAAAAGATTGATAAAATGATGTGCAAATCAAATCCAGAAACAGATTGGGAAAGCATTGTCTCCCTTGATCAAGCAGGCTTCATACCAGGTATGATTCAACATACTGAAATCAATAAACATAATACAATACACCACATAAATAAACTTGAGCACAAGAAATGCATGATCATTTCAATAGATGAAGAGAAGTCCTTTGATGAAATACAGCATCATTTTATGATAAAAACACTGGGGAAACTAGAGATGGAGGGACCTTATCTGAACATAACAAAACACCTAAGGCCCAAAACATACTAAATTGGGAAACCTCAAAAGTGTCCATTAAGACAGAGAACAAGACAGGGGTGTCTACTCTCAGCATTACTCTTCAACATAGTACTAGAAGTCATAACACAAGCAACACTACATGAGAAAGAAATAAAAAGGATACAAATTGAAAAGGAAAAACTAAAACTAGACCTATTTTCAGATGACATCATTTTATATGTAAGTGACCCAAAAGGCTATACCAAAAAACTGCTAAAGGTTATGAACTCTTTCTGCAAAGTGACAGGATACAAAATCAAGACACAAAAATCAGTAGCCTTACTATATGCTAAAGAAAAACACATGGAGAAAGAGATCCATGAGGTTGGCCCATTTTCAATAGACACAGAAAAAAATAAATATATTGAAATATCACAAACTAAAGAAGTGAAAGAATTATACAATGGAAACATGAAGACTCAGAAGAAAAACACTGAGGAGGATATGAGAAAATGGAAAGACCTCCCATGCTCATGGATTGGAACAATCAACACAATATAAAAATGACCATTTTACTAAAAGAATTTTATAGATTCAACAAAATACCAATAAAAAAATCTAGAAACATTCTACATAGAGATAGAAAAAATAGTTTCAAAATTCATATGGAACTACAGAAGGCCTTGGATATACAAAATTATTCTCATCAAAAAAAAAAAAAACACTTCAGGAGGTATCACCATATACTACATAGCTATAGTAATGAAAACAGCCTGGTACTGGAGCAAAGAAAACATATATCTCTGTCTATATATATATATAAAATTAATGGAACAAAATTGAAGCTCTAGGCCTTAGTTCAAGCCACCACAAGTACTTGATCTTTGACAAAGAAACTAAAAATGCACACTGAAGAAAATACAGCATCTTCAACAAATGAGATACATTGAAGTCAGTCCTAAGAGGAAAGTTTATAGCACTAAATTCATACATTACAAAGACAGAGAGCTCAAATTAATGACCACCCATTTGAAGACACTGGGAAAACAAGAACAATCTACAAACAATACTGCCAGACAGAAAAAAATAACCAAGATCCAAGAAGAAATCAATGAACTGGAAATTTTAAACATACCTAATACTTCTCTGAGTCCATAAATTAATGGTTTAACTTTTTGTTGATATTGTTTTTTTAATTTTATTTTGTTTTCTATGACAGAGTCTCACTTGGTTGTTGGGCCCTGCCCGGTGTGAAGCCTAGTGGTTAGCCCAGCCAGTCTTGGCCTACTCCCGGTGAGGCCTAGTCGAGCTTCTGTAGCCTGAGTAGAGTTTCGCGACCTGTCCTTGAAGTGACTCAGCACCTAAGCTGAAACTGCCTCCGCCCAGCTGCTGCTGATGTGGTGAAATACTATTGGCCCTTATACCTTTCTCTCATCCTTTTTCCCACCCTCTCTCAAAATATATAAATACCTTCCCATGACAATAAAGAGAGAGATTTCTGCCAAACGGACTTCCAGCTCAATGTGGTTTTCTTTTTCCCGGTGGCTTGGGGAGGTTTTTTGAGTCGCCAACACCCGCCTTCCTGCTCAGCCCCGAGAGAGAAGCGGCTGGCCCGGCTCTCTCTCTCATCCGCTCTACCTGCCAGTGGTGGAGGAAAAAAAGCACCGGCAACTGTCGCCCAACGTGGGGCGCAACAACTGGTGCCCCGTGTGAGGATTCAGAATGGACTACGGACTGCCAACGTGACAAAGGAAAAATACAAAATTAAGCTGATGGGCTAATCGGACTGCTGATGGGTGTATCCTTATAAGTTATGAGGTAATCTTCATATTTAATATTCTAACCTTTGCTTCTGTAATCTGTGCTTGCTTCAACTTCCTTTCTCTTTCCTTTCATTTCCAGTTTGCCGACAAACCACTTCTGTGGCGCTGCCATTTCTAAACGGGTACGTTCATGGCGGACGCACCACATGGGCAGACCTAGAGGAGACTCACCACGTGGAGGAACCTAAAAAAAAAACTCACCACGTGGATAGACCTAGAGGAGACTCACCACATGGGCAGACCTAGAAGAGACTTTAAACGTTTTGCCTCCTCATTTAAATAAAAACTCCATCCCAAAAGACAAAATAAACCTGATGGGAAAATCTACTCTCAACTGTACTGTGTTTTATACCATTAAGCCTCCCCTAAGGGCACAAACTCATCTGGCCATCACAGATCTAAATCTAAACTTAATTCTACAACATGATTAGCTATTTTTTGAGACCTTATGCTTATGTTGTACTCATATGGGACAAAACTTTTATTTTAGCCCCATGGATTAATTCAATCCTCTTTGCCATAATTACTAGCCTTAAAGACTTCTCTGTAAAAAAGTTCATTTTTGCCCTTAACAAAAACTGTAAAAAAAACTAAAACTGACTTTTAAAATCTCCTTTCTTCCAAGACCGCCACCCAAGCCCCCACCAAAACAGCTGTCTTTTCAGCCCGTAACTGCTGCCTAAGGCAAATGTGCTCAAACCCCTGATGGGAAATGCGGGCATATCAAAATTCTTCCACACTGATATTCTTCGGTAAGCTTCTTGCCTCATACAACTCCTCCGTGTAGCTTTCTGTGGATGTAAACTGTAATCAAGTACAAGCTCAATTTCCCCAAACGTCCCAAACCGAGGTTAGCTTTCCTTGCGGGTGTGGAGTGCAAGTCACTGGTCCACAAAACAAAACTTGCGCGCTTCGAGCGGAGCATGGGGACAGCAGCCAGGCTCCGCTGGCATCCTTGCAGGGAGCGGGCAGAATGGGACTGTCCTAAGTGGTGGCCCCGGGCCCAGGCACTGCCCCGAGCCTTCCAGGCTGCACCTCGCCTGCACCTCCAGGTCCGAATGGTGAGGAGGCAAATGGGAGGGCTCCTAACTTGCTTTATCTTAAAAACAGGTGGGTGGTCCGCTATGAGGCCATGAGGCAAGTCACTGCCATTCCTGCCCCTTATGTCTGGGTGCCCTCTCAATGCTCTTAACTAAATGTCCCGTGGGGCCCAACTTTAAAAAATAAAATAAAATAAAATAAAATAAAATAAAATAAAATAAAATAAAATGGATGGCTGGGGGCATTTGTATTGCCCTGCTAGAGGTAAAAAAAAAAAAAAAAAAAAAAAAAACTGTTTTTCAAGTCTATATGGCTATATCCTACACACCATTGTCCCACCCTTCACTGCCTTCCCATTAATGTGGGACTAAAAAGATGGCTTAATGGTTAAGCACTTGCCTGTAAAGCCTAAGGACCCCGATTCGAGGCTCACTTCTCCAGTACCCATATAAACAGTGGCTGGAGGCCTGGCACTCCCATTCTCTCTCTCTCTGCCCGCCTAACTCAATTCATAAAACATAAGACTAAGCCCAACTAACTCAATCGGTAATACCATGTTGGCCTGGGATTAAAGTTTTCCCTGACAACTCTCCCCAGCTGGAGGGACAAAACTAAAAAACCTAAAAACTGTCAGTCTCTTGTTACTACAAAAGTTTAATGACGGCTAATGGTGGTTAAATTTAAATTGTTCTAGTCTCTCCTTACTATGCCTTATACCAATTAACTTGTTTGATTTTATTATTATTGTTACTGTTATTATAAATCTATTAAAAGCCAGGGACAAAATGTGGTAATTTAAATATATGTCCCCCAATATATTCAGTATTTTATTAGTTTATAGTTTACATCTACAATCACCTTGCTAGAGACAATGTCACTGGGGGCCAATTTTAAGGTATAATGATGGTTTAAGATTCCATTATAAAGATATACAAAGTGTGCCTAACAAAAATTCCTAAAGCTTACTGTCGCTTGGCTACAATAATTTTACTCTATGTACTGTGTGACTAATTAATTAATTTCTTTTTCTCTCTTTCATGGCTCTATAAAGACAGGCCAACTTCTGCCAGTATGGAACTTCCCCTAGATCTGTAAACTTCAACATCATGGAAAACTGCTAACTGTCAACCCTAGATTGACCCTAACAATACATGTCTCATATCTTTTCTTCCTTGATTAATTATCCTAATGTTTTATTCTACATTTATATGGATGATATTATTTTAGGTCATTCCAACCCATCTGATCTCCAAGACCTCACTGCTAAATGCCTTGCCATTTTACAGGTGACTCCAAAAAAGATTCAAACTGCCCCTCCCTTCAAGATTTTAGGCTCCAGGTTATTCCTTGATACTGTCTCTCCTGTCAAACCCCAACTCCATATTCAAAAATTAACTTACAAATCCTGTCAGCCTTTCCTCAAGGTACCTCCTCTTCAAACTACAGGAGCCAATCCTCGAGAGCTATGCCCTAATCACCTTTGGCAGATTGACGTTATACACTATTCTCCATTTGAAAAACTTAAATATATTTTTCTCTCAGTTGATACTTTCTCCCATGCTTGCTGGGCATCGGCACATGCTGGGGAAAAAAACTAAACATGCTATTAGCCATATGCTTCAATGCTTTGCCACCCTTAGATTGCCAGATCAAATCAAAACCAATAATGGTCCCTGCTTCATAAGCAGGACTTTTATAGATTTCCTCCAAACCTGGAAAATCTCACTTTCCACAGGCATCCCATATAACCCGCAGGGCCAGGCCATTGTAAAAAAATATAATCAAACTCTCAAGTCTCAATTACAAAAAAAAGGGGGAATCCCTACCCCCCACATGACCAACTAAAAAAGGCATTATTAACCCTAAATATTTTAAATTTTTCTAAAAAAGAGAGACACTTGTCCCCTTTTCAAAAACATTGGACCTCTGCTGTCACCTACAGCTTCATCTGGGTCAAATGGAGGGACCCATTAACTGGGGCCTGGAAGGGACCAGACCCCCTCCTCACAGCAGGGAGAGGATTTGGATGTGTCTTTCCTCAAGAGGAAAAAAGACCTATTTGGGTACCTGCAAGAGACTTAAAATATTTACCCCAACAAGGAGACAATAATAATCAATTCTCCAGGGAGTGTCCCACCCCTGAGAACTATGCCTCTGTTTCTTCCCCAGGAACAACTGAAGGCATGGATGCTGCTAGACTCAAATGAAGCCAGAAAAGCTCCAGAAATATTTACAGAAGAGGAGACGGGACTTCCAAGACAACTTGCTGTGGACGAACTTACATGGCTTCTTACCCTACCTTCTCCCTCCCCTTGGACCCCTCCTTCTTCTTGCTCTTTACCCTACCTTCTCCCTCCCCCTGAACCCCTCCTTCTTCTTATCCTCACTCTCAGGCCCTGTGTAATTAATAAGATTACACAATTCATTCACCAACAGCTTGAGGCAATTAAATTTCATCAGATCACAATTAAACTTCATCAGATCAAAACACCACAGGTTCACAACTCAAAGGCAACGACTTTTCTGTTTACTGGCTATCCACCTAACATCCCTCCCCCAACCTCCATTGAACCAACGATGGGTAAGATCTCAGACAGGCTGAGACAACCTAAGACAGGGTGTGGAGTGGTCAATGGGCTAGAGGCATGGTCCTCAGTGACGGGTAAGATTCCCAGAGGGGGACAACCTAGGACAGAGGCCATGGCCGTCCACCGTTCTTACAAAAACAAAAGGGGGAGATGTTGGGCCCTGCCCAGTGTGAAGCCTAGTGGTTAGCCCAGCCAGTCTTGGCCTGCTCCCGGTGAGGCCTAGTCGAGCTTCTGGAGCCTGAGTAGAGTTTCGTGACCTGTCCTTGGAATGACTCAGCACCTAAGCTGAAACTGCCTCTGCCCAGCTGCTGCTGATGTGGTGAAATACTATTGGCCATTATATCTTTCTCTCATCCTTTTTCCCACCCTCTCTCAAAATATATAAATACCTTCCATGACAATAAAGAGAGAAATTTCTGCCAGATGGACTTCTGGCTCAATGTGGTTTTCTTTTCCCCGGTGGCTTGGGGAGGTTTTTTTGAGTCACCGACACCCGCCTTCCCGCTCAGCCCCGAGAGAGAAGCGGCTGGCCCTGCTCTCTCTCTCTTCCGCTCTACCTGCCGGTGGCGGAGGAAAAAAAGCACCGGCACTTGGTGATCTACAGTAGCCTAGATCTCACTATCTAGTCCAGGCTAGCCTTGAACTCATGGTGCTTATCCTGCTTCAGCCTCCTATGTGCTGGGATTACAGGCATGAAACACCACACTCAGCTCAAGTGCTAAGTGCTGAGATTACAGGCATGAAACACCACACTCAGCTCAAGGGTGCATTTCTTTATCCTTCCATAGTAAGCAAGTAAATATGAATGGTGACACTGTAAACAAAATAAAAGAAAATATATAAGAATATATTAGTGGGCATAGGATGAGATAAAATGCTTTAAGTATAACCAAACTAGTACAAATAAAAAAAAAGCAAATATTACAGTATTAAAATTGATTATGTTCTTTAAGAAGAGATACACATGAGGGCTGGGGGGATAACTCAACAGTTACGGAGCTTGCCGACAAAACCTAAGAACCCTGGTTTGACCCCCAGAACTCACATAAAGGCAGATGCACAGAGTGGTGCATGCATCTGGAGTTTGTTTGCAGTGGCTGGAGGCCCTCACTTGCAAATTCATATTCATTCTCTGCAGGGAGCTGTAAGCAGTCGCCATTACAAGATGGCGCTGGCTTCCTGCCGGTTTGAGGTGGACAACTCCATATTAGGCAGTGCCTTGGCGCCAACCGTATCTAAGGTATGTGCATGCGCTTGACGCAACCTGTCCCAAGCCTATTCCGTGGCGCCTGGTGATGGCAAGCTGGTCGCAACCAATCAGTAAACACCTCGTAGCAGTACACCCTATAAAAGCAGCTGCAGATTTGCGCCCCGCCCTTCGCCATCAGCTTTCCTGTTAACCAAGGGCTCTCCAATAAAGTGTGATACAAGAAGAATCCTTGTTTGTGGCCGTTCCTTTCCTGCTGGTCTGGAGGTTCGCTGCAAAGTGGTGCCGAAAAACCGGGACGCCGGGTGTCTTGCGGTCGCCAGGTGGGGGCGTCAAGAGGATCCAGAACTTGACACACGGAGAGGAAGGCGCCGTAAGTCATCCCCGGGCTTGTTTTACAAGTGGGGAATCACATAATAGGCCTAAAAAGAAACAGTTAGAAAAATAGAACAAAAGAGACAAAAAAAAAGGAAAAAAGTCTAAAGGAAGAACTTGAGGAGATAGGCGAGGCTCATTCATGCCCGCCCCTCGGAAGGGGCAGAGAGGCCGGCGGAGGATCATATCCTCCATTAGAGGAGTTTGCAAGTTTACATGTGCTGGAGGCAGATGATGAGAGTAGTTCAGAATCTGAATCACAACAGGAGGAGGAGATATTTAAAAAGAGGAAGAGGAGCCGGGCGTGGTGGCTCACGCCTTTAATCCCAGCACGGGAGGCAGAGGTAGAGGATGATCGAGGCCACCCTGAGACTACATAGTGAATTCCAGGTCAGCTTGAACTAGAGTGGACCCAGGCACAGTTCAACCAGAGGTGATCCGCAGGGGCGGGGGCTGGCAGGCACATTTGTTGTGCCCAGCGCCCTCTGCTGGGGATGAGTAAAGTTCTGTATACATAGATCACAAAGAAGGTCAAGAATGAGGTAGGGCTGGGTGTGGTGGCACACACCTTTAATCTTATCCCTCAGGAGGCAGAGGTGGGAGGATCATTGTTCAAGGTCAGGCTGAGACTACTTTTCTGCCCCCCCTCATGTGGGTGTTAATCCCGAGGCCTCCGTCCTGGTGATCTTTGGCAAATGGATGTAACTCATCTCCCTGAGTTTGGAAGGTTGAAATATTTACATGTCTCAGTGGATACTTGCTCGGGAGTTATCTTCGCCTCGCCGTTGGCGGGTGAGAAGGCTTCTCATGTAAAAACCCACTGCCTGGAAGCCTGGGCAGCATGGGGAAAGCCGCGTCGTCTAAAAACTGATAATGGCCTGGCATATACATCTACTGGTTTTCGGGCCTTTTGTGCGCAGATGCAAGTTGCCCACACCACTGGCCTGTTTTATAACCCACAAGGCCAAGGCATTGTGGAGAGAGCCAATAAGAGTATCAAAGCCATTTTATTTAAACAAAAGAGGGGGATAGCAGAAGATGCAACCCCTAGGGAGAGGGTTTCCTTTAGCCCTCTTCACCCTTAATTTTTTAATTTTGGACAATAATGATAAGTCTGCAGCTGACAGGCACAGTCAAGATGTGGCCCAGGCACCCAGAGAAGTAGTGATGTGGAAAGATGTCCTAGATAACAAATGGAAAGGACCGGATCTTGTTATAATAAGATCCAGGGGAGCTGTTTGTGTTTTCCACAGGACCAGGAGTCGCTCCACTGGGTTCCAAGCCGGTTGGTGAGAACAGTCCATCCTTCCTCAGGAGAAAGTTTGGAGATTCATAATGATTCGTGGAAACCGGATGGTCATCCAGATCTTGACACTCAGTAAAGCAGAGCAACGTTGGGGAATTTTGTCAGCCTTCCCGAAGCGATGCCAGTTCCTCATCAAGCGTCTGTGTTTCCACGTTTCTTCACCACGAATAAGGAACTGGGCCTCCCCTTCCCTTCAGGAGGACCAACAGGTGGTCCCCATGGGGGAGTCCCGCCTTTGTTGAAAAAGGAACTCTTTGTTTTACTTTGCAGTGGAATCAGACTGATGACTCTTGTATAAGAGAGTCAGCAGAGTTTTGCCTGGTTTGAAGGGGAACTCTGGCCATGGTCAGAGTGCCAGAGCACTTCGGTCACCTGGGCTGATGCAAATCATCTCTTCACCATATCACCAGCTATGAGGGGTCCCCCGCCTAGGTCAGGGGCATGGTCGGAGGGACTCTTTCTTCAGGATTCCAGAATGAATCCTTTTTCAAAATGGATGGTGTGTGGGGTCAATGGTTCCTGTACGGATGTGTCTCCATTGGTTTTGCTGTTGGGGGGACAAATTGCTTACAACAATGTGTCAGGGCATGAGACCTCAACGTCAAAAAAGAAGGAGGAAGCGGAGGGGGATTTCTCAGCGGACTGGAGCCTCCTGAATATCTCAGGGGGAGTTTTCACTCTGGGTCATCCTTGTGAACATTATGCTCATAATCAGACATTCCCCTGCCCCAGTTTGTTGCACACCCCCTTTTCTGCTTATTGCTATTAATTCCATGAGAGTGGATCTTAGTCTTGCACAGGGCCTTACTTCCTGGATCTCCTCTGCTTTTAATTTTTTTAAGGAATGGGTTGGAGTGGGACTGTTTGCTGCCTGCTGTATAGGAGGATGTCTGCTCTGCCTATGGTTGACTTGCAAAAATGCGAGCCCAAGCTAGGAGGGACAAGGTATCTCTCAGGCACTAGCTGCATTGGAGTGTGGGTCCTCCCCCCAGATTTGGCTGTCGGCCCTAAAGAGCACCTAGTTTCCCCTGGCCCTTGCACCCTTAGGGCTTGAAGTGCCCATTGCACAAGGATGGGCAGAGGATTGGTGTTGGGAGCACGGCACTCATCACGCTCAGGATGCGAGACAAAGTACTGCACGTGGGGCGAGCTCTTAGCAGCTTCATGGAGGGCATGTCTGATTGCATATGGGTTGGTACTGTAATCCCATCTCTGAGGAAAGGTACTGGATGGGTGTGACACCAGCCTGGCTGGCCACTAGGTCTGGGGTCATCACAATGTCCTCTCGAGCATCAGAGATCAGACCTCTACCCTTGCCTGTTGCGTTTAAACAAGAAGGGGGAACTGCAGGGAGCTGTAAGCAGTCGCCATTACAAGATGGCACTGGCTTCCTGCCGGTTTGAGGTGGACAACTCCATATTAGGCAGTGCCTTGGCGCCAACCGTATCTAAGGTATGCGCATGCGCTTGACGCAACCTGTCCCAAGCCTATCCCGTGGCGCCTGGTGATGGCAAGCTGGTCGCAACCAATCAGTAAACACCTCATAGCAGTACACCCTATAAAAGCAGCTGCAGATTTGCGCCCCGCCCTTCGCCATCAGCTTTCCTGTTAACCAAGGGCTCTCCAATAAAGTGTGATACAAGAAGAATCCTCGTTTGTGGCTGTTCCTTTCCTGCTGGTCGGGAGGTTCGCTGCAATTCTCTCTCTCATCTCTTGTTTACTCTGCTTGCAAATAAATGAAAATATTATTTTTAAATTTCTTTCACTTTTCTTATTTTATTTTATTTTTATTTTTTGTTGAAAACTTCCTTAATTGTCAACAATATCCCACGGTACTTCCCTCTCCCCCCCCACTTTCCTCTTTGAAACTCTACTCTCCATCATATCCCAACCCCCACTCAGTCAGTCTTTCTTTTCATTTTGATGTCATGATCTTTTCCTCCTATTATGATGGTCTTGTGTAGGTAGTGTCAGGCACTGTGAGGTCATGGATATCCAGGCCCTTTTGTATCTGGAGGAGCAGGTTGTAAAGAGTCCTACTCTTCCTTTGGCTCTTACATTCTTTCCACCCCCTCTTTGGCAATGGACCCTGAGCCTTGGAAGGTGTGTTAGAGATGTTTTAGTGCTGAGCACTCCTCTGTCCCTTCTTCTCAGCACCATGGTGCCTTCTGTGTCATCCCAAGGTCACCACCATCTGAAAAGAGAAGTTTCTCTAACTAAAAGTGAGAGTAGCATTAATATGTGGGTGTGGACATTAAGAGAAGTGCTCACTGGTGAGCATAGTGTATACATTTAGCCAGACACCAGCAGACATTACACCCCTAGGGCTCATGACTACCCCTGTGGTAGATTTTCATTATCAGGGATGTATTCCCTCCCATGGAGTGGCAAATTCATATTCATTCTCTCTCTCTCATCTCTTGTTTTATTCTGCTTGCAAATAAATGCAAATATTTTAAAAAGAGATACACATGAAAAATAGGTGCATGACAAAAATTACCTAGAATATATAAACAATTCTATAATAGAAAAAACAATAGTTTTTAAATTCACAGATTATAAATTTTAGTTAAGAGTATAACTGAATTGTTTAATCTCATTGAGTGTGAGAGAAATTATAATTAATATAGACACAGAGATACCACCTTAAATTTATTGAAATGGACAATCACAAAAATTATATAATTGTCAGCACAGTAGTTAATGTATTTTTTAATAGGGAAAAGAATACCCATCTGACACTGGTTTTGTTAACCTCACATAACAATAAACATCAATATATATAGCCTTGGTGGGTGCAAAAATACAGCAGTGCCATCAAGCTTGATGGACTATTCTGGTCAGAGTTGAAAGACCTGAATGCAGTAAGAACTATGGACTGTGAGGTTTGGCTTATGTGGGTGAGAAAGAGCATTGCCTGGACGGGCCTAGAAGCAGTTTGTGTGAAAGGTTTGCTGTTATGCCTGTGTCCTGAGAACTTGTGCAGGGTTGCAGTGCATAGAAATGGAATGGTGTGTGCAGAGGGATATGGCACAGAAATAAATGAAATCTTTGGCTGAAACTTCTGCTTGTTCAGCAGAAATTATGTGAGAGATTACAACCTTTGTGATTGGGCCAGCTGACCTGCATTGGACCAACAAAAAGAATGGAGTCCTTTGAGAGGGCCTGAATGCTGAAGGAGTGTTCTGTTCTTCAAAGCCTGGTTTACTCCCCTATGGATTAACAAATTGGCACCCCACCTGGTATTATGAGTATAAGAATTGTAGGAAGCCAGGCGTGGTGGCGCACGCCTTTAATCCCAGCACTTGGGAGGCAGAGGTAGGAGGATCGCCGAGAGTTCAAGGCCACCCTGAGACTACATAGTTAATTCCAGGACAGCCTGGACCAGAGTGAGACCCTACCTCGAAAACCAAAAAAAAAAAAAAAAAAAAAAAAAAATTGTAGGAAAGAGAGGGTCATTGAATTTGCAATTTGCAGCATGGTCTTGTGTTTTGGAAATGGCCATGGGCAGTGTGAAGCAGGTTTTCTGGATGCCTACATGGAGACCAGATGGAGCCATGAGGATGGGCCATGGGTTGCACTGGATACCCAGGGGAGATGCTGGGACAATGAGATGGCTGCTAAGGAGAGCTGCTGGCCCAGATGAAGCTTTCCAGGACTTTGAGTAGCCTAGCTGCAGGGGATGGTGGAATTGAAATTCCAGAGACTTGTGGGTGGTTAGAATTATTGGAATTGGAGACTTGTTACTGGCTAGAGTTGTTGGACTTGGAGCTACAGAGTTTGATGTTTGCCCTGGTTGATTTAAATCTTATATTGGTTGAATATTTCTTTGCTATGCAAAATGCCATCTTTTGCACTGTGTGTTTATTCTCTGCCATTATGAGTTTTGTGAGGATTATTTGGTATTATGGCTCAGTTAAAAGATCTTGGACTATGGGAATGTTTGAACATTGTTGGGATTGATTAAAAACTATGGGGACTTTTAAAGTTGGACTGAATGCATTATATTTTATATCATGTATGCTTATCAGTCTTGGGGGCTAGGGGCAGAATGTTTTGGTTTGATTCAGGTGTCCCCCATAAACTTAGGTGTTCTGAATGCTAGGTTCCCAGCTGATGGAAATTTGGGAATTAACACCTCCTGCAGGCAGTGTGTTGTTGGGCGCAGGCTTATGGGTATTATAGCCAGTGTCCCCTTGCCAGTGTTTGGCACACTTTCCTGTTGCTATTGTCCACCTTATTTTGGCCAGGAGGTGATGTCCACCCTCTGCTCATGCCATTGTTTTCATCTGTTATTATGGAGCTTCCCCTCGAGTCTGTAAGCCAAAATAAACTTTTTTTTTTTTTTCCACAAGCTGCTCTTGGTTGGGTGATTTCTGCCAGCAATATGAAACTGACTGCAACATCCATAGTATCAGGTGTTTTATTAAAGCTTATAACTTGGGTCTCCTGCCTACTGACTGAAGGTTGTGTCACAGGGAAGGATCCTAGGATACAGGCCAAAGGTGTGTTTGGGGGCCAATCTGAATTTCAGCCTGAATGTGTGCAGAAATTTCTGAGTTCTGTGTTGTCTCGCTTGCTGCCTGTTTGTGCTTATTGCTTTTTGGTGTTGCTGGCTCTTTTGTTGTTTCTATGTGCTTGGAATTTTATAAGCAATGGCAAGGGTAAACTGGCTACAATACCCGTAAGCCTGCCCCCAACAATACACTGCCTCCAGAAGGTGTTAATACCCAAATTTCCATCAGCTGGGAACCTAGCATTCAGAACACCTAAGTTTATGGGGGACACCTGAATCAAACCAAAACATTCTGCCCCTAGCCCCCATAACTGCATACATGATATAAAATACAATGCATTCAGTCCAACTTTAAAAGTCCCCATAGTTTTTAATCAGTCCCTAATGATGGAACTCCATAGATGGAACCTCCCCTAAATCTGTAAGCTTGAAATAAATCCCTTCTTCCCCTAAACTGTGTCTGGCTTGGATCTGCATCCCAGCAACATGGAGACTATCTACTACACCTTCATTCATTTATCTTTTGACTACTAGTATATGAAAACAGTCATTTTAATGGAGCTTCTTAAAAACTGAATGATAATTATTACTTACTTCAGGAGTGGAGATATTCTACAACTAAATTATTTATCAGTATATGATTCCATCAATACCCCTAGATATAATTTTTAAATATTTTTTATTTATTCATTTGAGAGAGGGAAAGAGGGGGAGAGAGAGAGAGAGAAAGAGAGAGAGAGAATGGGTGCATCAGAGCTTCCAGCCACTGCAAACGAACTCCAGATGCATGTGCCACCTTGTGCATCTGGCTTACATGGGTACTGGGGAATCAAACAGAGGTTCTTTGGCTTTGCAGGCAAGTGCCTTAACCACCAGGCCATCTCTCTCACTCCCTAGATATATTTTCAATTTTTGAAAAATAATTTCTTAAATTATCACAAGCCTCTCTAACTTTTCAAAAAGTAAAAGTTTTTTGATCTCACTACATGCAACACTTAGAGTGTTTGAAATTTTTGTTGTTTATCATGAGCAATATGATGTGTGGTAAGTCCAACTATTAAAACCTTGGAGAGAAGTGGAGTTTCCTTATAGTTTTATTTTAAAAATATAGAATGACCCAATTTATGTTTGACACAATATTGTTTTCAAAGCTGGAGTCTTTTTCCTCTCCTCTCTATGTGCAATAATACATTACAGTGATGATTTTGATAGCTATCATAGATAAAACTTAATGTAGAAAAATGAATATGTTTGCCCAAACAACATATAAACACATTTTTTTCAAACAAAATAGCTTATTACACCTATGAAAAAAGTTCACATGGAACTCATCCTGGGGCCTAAGAAGTCAGTGTGGAGGAAGCAGCTGCAGGAACTTCCCCTTCTAATGTTTTTTTCCTTGACAGTGCTATCTGTAACTGCAGAAATCACAAGAGCTAAATAGAGCCAGAACAGACAAGATCAATGCTCTACTCAAAGAAAAAGCTTATGAGCAAACACTGTAAGAGTGGAGTACTTACAAGGTGGCTCACTGTGTAGCATGCTAGATAACAGTTATGGCCTTTTTCCTTTTAGGTTTTGGGTTTACAATGTGTTCTGAGATGGTTTTGCTCCTCCTCCCAAACACAATGACAATCATGAACTGATTCTACTCAGGACAAACTATTTGGAAAAATAGAAATGATTATATTCCCATTCTGGAAGTAAAGGAGAAACAAGAGGCATTGGGAAAACATGGGAAAAAAACCTCTTGTATATAATAAAAAATATATCTTCCTCATTCCCAAATTCCAGTAACTAGAGGAATTTAACCATGTGAGAGTTATAGTATTGCAGAGTGACTTGCAGAATATTTATTAGTCTGAAATTTTGCTCAAACATGCTCACGAGAATTGATAAGGCTTTAAAATTTTCTTGGATAATTTGGACTTTAATGTTATAGGTGTATCAATATTTCTTTTTAATATAGTAAGAATCATGAAAAGCTTCTTGTAAGTTGCTACCTTTAGTCATTACGGGGAAAGGACATTTTCCATGAAAACCAGACTAGTCTTTCTCGATTGTACATTAAGCAGTTTGGCTGATCTCTCATGCACTGACTTGGTACCTCAGGGCTCACTGCAATGAAAAGTTATCAAGTCAGTTTTAGTTATTGCAGACTGTGCCTTAGGCTCTTTGAGCTCCTGAGTATAAAATGTGTAGATACTGAGTTGAGCCTAAATCATCTTTCATCACTATTGAATTTGGATCCCGAATTATCAATAAATTCTGCACTGTCCAGTGAGGTTTATCTCTAGTACAACTAAGTCCCTCAAAGAATAAGAGAAAGCCAAGATATGTCTGTGTAAGTATCTATACAGTAGCTCTTTATTTAAGACTCTAACTGCCTCCTGGTTATCAGGAGAAGATATCCTGCTTGTAGGAAGCATGTTGCTTCACTTGCATTATTCCTACACAATAGCTCAGTGTTGTACCTCTTCACTTCTGATGCAGGGTGAGTGTTTGCAAGGATTCCTCAGTGCCACCCAGAGTGTATTGTCCAGTGGAACTGCAAGCCACAGAATAAACATAGATTTCTGCTGGAGACCAGTTGGGATTTCTGATGAATTTTCCATCTCAAGAAGTTAGCTATCTTAATTTGATAAGTGATAAAATCTGTCCTGCAAAACTTAAAATTAGGTTACTCTCATTCCACCATCTCAGGAGGCTTAAATTAGAAATAAATAGTTTACTTAATGTGAAGATGCAGTTCCAGAGACAAAACATCTCTTCTATGTGGTGATACCCTGACAATGCATTGTTACATGGCAAATCCTGTGCCCATCTCTATGTGTTTAGCTAGCATTGAGTTGAATGAAAACATTCTTCAATCTTTGCTGTCATCAAATTAGTATTATGTATTTTCTGGGCTAACATTACGGTGAGGATTAGTAACCTGAACAAAGAAAAGGCTTCATAAAAGTGATTATTTACTTTAAAATGTTTTTGACAGACTTCAAAATAAACAAGTACCTGCAATATGCAAATATAGCACAATGTTGAGTGAGGATCACTTCATATATGGTTGAAATTAAACTCTTTTACTCCTGAAAATATGCTTCTTAGGGAGGCGGAGATGACCTTTTCCTAACACTTCTAATTTATCCTCAGCCTAGAGGAGAGAAAAAATACTTTAGATAAACCACCTAGAAAACTTTTAATTTGTTCTGTGCAAAAACAAACATTCTGTTGAGCAGAAATAACCCAACTGCAAGGATTTTTTATTATTATTTGGATTATTTCTTATCTTTCCTCTATCAATGTTGTAAATTTAAACCTTTACTTCAGAAATCAGTAACCAAGGACAGTTTCAGCCTGTCCTTCTGTGAAGTGTCTTAGACAGATGGTGAAAAAAATGACAGATATGAGAATTACTGAGTTAACTCTTTAATAGTTATAGTTTAAAAGGAATTTCACCTTTTTAAAATGTGAAGTATTATATGAAAATTTTTGGTAAGCTAATTCCTCAGTGCAGAATACAACCAAAGAACTTGCGCTTATGTATGAAATGTCAAATTTACATAGTCTATTCTTAACATATTTTTATCTATTGCTGGCCTTTTCTGGGTCCCTGATATGGACTGATGAAGAGGTTACTTGTATAATCAACATTATATAAATAATAACAGTCACACATATATGCTGGGCTTGAACTCGGGAGTGCTGTCAGTAAATTGAACTTCTTGTTTTAATTTGGAAATACTTTGTGTTCAGACTTTAGATACAATATGACAATGTTTGTATTTTGTGGGATGTACATAAAATTGCATCATTTTGTATAGGTAACAGTTTATCACCTCCTAAGAGATAGAAGCCAAATAAAACAAAACATGATAGCCAATGAGCAGGAATCCCAAAGCTGCAGCAGTGACCCGAGCATGGGCTTGCACACTTGAAGAGGCTCGTGGTAGAACCATGGATTTTTTTTTTTTTTTTTTTTTTGCCCCAAGGATCAGCATGTTGAGGTTGCATAGGTAGAGTCAGGACAGAAAGCTGTCTTGTGAACACTCTTGAATGAATCCTCTCTTGTCTCTTTCTGTGGCACAGCTTATAGCTATTTTCTGTTGCTCTTTCTGTGACTAGGTCAAAAATCTCTTTGCCAAGCTTCCTGTCGGTGGTTTTCTATATCTTCATTCTTTAATTCACCAACCCATTCTCCACACTGCTGCTAGAATATGTTCTGTAGCAATAAAATTTGTTTTTTTCTAGTTTTCTATTTGAAGTTCTTCCTTTACCCCTCTTTGGCTTTGGGATAAAAGCCCAGCTCCTTAGTTTCACATACAAGACATTTCAAGTGTGGTAGTTGTATATAACACCCACATTACAAATTGAGATGTACAATAACATTATTTCAGAAAGCCATTTGGGTTTTCCAAGTTATGGAACTCACTATGCATAATGACAGTTTAATTTTCTAGGTTTCTTTGTCTAGTTTCTCCACTTAGTCAACTCAGGTTTAAATTCAATCACAGTCCCTATGTCTGTCATATGTATGCCCTTTTCCTGACCACATCCCTTAGAGGGGTTCTGTAGGGCAGTAATATGTGTGCATCAGCCATGATCTAGTAGCTCCAGGCTTAACTGTCCCAGTATACTAACTTCTCCTGTCTTTGGTCCTTGCAACATGTAGTCAAACCTATTGGAAAATGCACTGCATCATCTATTGCCAAGTGCTTTATTTTGGCTCTGGTAACCTTTAGAAAGTTCCAGACAGGAGTTACCTCTGTAAAGCATTTGTTATATCTATTGGGAAATGGACTTCATTTGCAAGAGTTGGAGATTTTTCAGGGTTTTGATTGGTTATCTTTCTTACCAGAGCTCCACACCATGCTGTCTGCTTGTTTTTGCCAAGCCCCATGCAAAGGAATCTATCAGTGAGGTAAATCCTAAGACACAGAGAAATAGTTCCCCTATTCCAAGATTCTGCAAAACCTCAGAACACTGTCTCATCTCTATCACATCTCTCCATGATGCTGCATTAGCCCAGAATGGGAGAAAGAGAAGATCAAGGGCCCTAAGGTAACTTTAACTCCTCTTCAAATATGTGCTCCTCCTGATTGGAGTACTTTCTTACTCTTCATGGGCAGGTTATAAAAGAACTCATTCTTCTTGGTGGTATCTACTTTCAAATACATTGTTTTATACCCTTATTGCAATTATTTAACTTGGAAGCTAAGAATCTGATGTTTGTTCTGCAGACTGAGCTTAAAATTTTCTTCCTGTGTAACCTGGTCTTCATGTATGCAGTGGATTGTGCTACTCAGACAAGGATAAGAAAAGAACTAGAAAGAAGTCACAGGTGAATATTACAAATTTTAATTTTGTCACACATTCATCCTCTGTTTATTTTTTAGAGTTGTATCTGTCTCAGTTATCCATCTTGTAGCACCCTCCCCCACACATAGCATTGAGTAATGTTTAGTCATTTTAATATTTAGTGAAGGGCTCACCATGTGCAACCTGTGCATACCTCTGACTGCTCACCCCACTGTAATGTACACCTATCAAACTTTACAAAATTTACTTTCACTAGGATAATAGAATAGGTCTATATTGTTTATTTGTTACTTTACTTTAAGAATGCTTACTTTATATTTGTGTAGCCAAATACTCCAACCCTCTACGACTACTCCTATTAAAGAAAATAATACCAGGGAAGAAAAGAATTCAAAACCGAGCCTACTGAGACAAAAATAGTGATTTGTTAGCTTTGATATACATTTAATCTACTTTGCCATTCTTAAATAAGTTGTTTGTTAGGATTAACCTTTGCCATTTTTGATAAGTGCTAATTTATAATGCTTTTTAAATTTTTTTTTTTTTTTTTTTTTTTTTTTTTGCTGGGTGAGGTGGTTACAGGTTTTTACTCTGGTTGAGGCTGACTTCGAACTCATTGCAGCCCAGAAACCTCAGCATCTCTACTGGCAGATTAAGAACATGAGCCACCATGCCCACCCAGTAAACTGGGCCTTTATTTTCTTAGTTGTTTTATTCCCCACTTATGCATGTATTTTCCATCTTAGCTTTATTTATATATTGCTCAGTCAAGTTTTAGATTTCTCTGTATTTTTCTTAGCCTAACCTAATATGCAGATATCTCTACTACTCTTCCCACATACAACTCCTTTACATTCTCTCCCTTTCTAACATTTTTCCACATTCTGTCCTTCTCTCCCCTTCTTCTTTATTCCCATCACTACAACCTTCCATATTCTCAACAATCTCTAAAATCTGTAGAAACTAACAGTATCCCAATTTTCCCCTTCCAAATATTGTGGCACGTCCATCTTTTTCAAAGTTAATATTAGTCTTCACACTAATACACCCTACACTGCTGCCACTTCTAAGTAACCAAAACTCTAGCATATTTTATACCAATATTGTTCATTAATACACTAACAACTGTTAAAGTTAAAGGAAACATTGTTAATTTGCAAGTGGGACATTTGTATACCAGGCATATCCATCATCTTGGCTAACTCAAAGCTGGGCAATTACTCTAGGAATAATATAGAAGCCATATCTGGCACATAGAGATCCTACAGTGAAGATATAACTTCTGATCTGCATCTTTAAGTATACAACTAATAACTAGAAAACACAAACATTGAAATAATTTGAGACAGAAAACACAACAACCCAAAACCTATGGTATATAATGAAGCAGTCCTAAGAGGCAAACTCATAGCTTTAAATGCCTATGTTAAGAAATTAGAGAGGTAACAAATGAATAAGTTCATGCCATCCTATAGGGCCTTGTAAAAAGAACAAGCTCAACCAAAATTCATTACATGGAAAGAAATACAAAGATCAGGGCAGAATTAATGAAATAGAAACCAAAACAACAATAGAAAGTATCAATAAAATAAAGAGTTGGTTCTTTGAAAGGACAAAAAACTTGATAAATCCTTAGCAAAAAAATGACAAAAAAGAAAGGGAAGGGAACCAAATTAATAAAATTTGAGATGAACAGGCCTTTATTACAAGAGAAACAAAGGGAATTCATAAAATAATGAGGACAGATCTTAAAAACATAAACTCTACTGATTATAAAAGAAATCTAAAAGAATTGGGTGATATATACATTCTACTAGAACTAAAGCAAGATCAGATGGACGATTTAAAACAGATTTATAACATAAATGAGATGTAATCAGATACAAAAAAAAATATATTCCAACCAAATAAATGGGCAAATCCAGATAGATTCACTGGTGAATTTTATCAGACCTTCACAGAAGAACTAACACCAATGCTTCCCAAACCATTACCTAAAATACAAAAGCAAGAAACACTACAAAGCAATCATTACATTACACTTATACTACATAAAGACAACAAAAAAAAGATAATTGCAACCAAATCTTTCTCATGAACATTGATACAAAAATTCTCAACAAAATACTGGCAAATAGAATACAGAAACACATCAAAAAGTTTTTCAACCTGACAAAGTGTTATTTATTGTGGATATGCAGAGACAGGTAAGACACACAAATCAATAAATGGACTATAGCATATAAATGGACTAAAGGACAAAAATCACATGATCATTTCAATAGATGCTGACAAGGCATTCAAAAATCCACCATTCCTTCATGATAAAAGTCCCAAGAAAATGGGAATAGAATGAAAATGTTTCAACATAAAAAGTTATTTACAACAAATCTATACTTGTCATTATACTAAATGAGGAAACTTGGGCTGAAGACATGGATTGGCAGTTAAGATGATTACCTGCAAACCAAAGGACCCATGTTTGATTCCCCAGGAACCACATGAGCCAGAGGTACAAGGTAGAACCTGTGTCTGGGGTTCATTTGCTGCAGTTGAAGGCCATGGCATGCACATTCTCTCTCTCTCTCTCTCTTTCTCTCACTCTGCCTCTTTCTCTCTCTCAAATAGAAATTAATTAATTAACCAATTAAATGGAACAAATGAAGCTTTGTATTTCCAATAAAATCAGAAACAAGACAAGGATATTCATTTTGATTTAGTATAGTACTGGAAGTTTAACTATAGGAATAAGACAAGACACGCAAATGAAAAGGATACAAATAGGAAAGGATAAAGTTAAATTATTGTTATTTGCACACAACATTATTCCATACATAAGGGACCTGAAAGAATCTACCAGAGAAAATGTTAGAGCTGATAAATGCTTTTAGACCCTCAAAATAGAATAAAAAGATGATGATATCAAATTAAAAGAAAGACTAATGGAGAGAGGGAGGGGATATGATGGAGGCTGGAGTTCTAAAGTGGAATGGGGGGAGGGGAGAGAAATATCAGGTGGGTTTTTGTTGGGGTCCCCCCCAAGGCCAGCTCAGGAGGGACGATAGGGTCTCTGCCAAATTGGGTTGAGCAGCGCGGAGTCACGACACAGACTCCGGGAGTTGGGTGAAAGTGGGAGCGAGAATCCACAAACTCGTTTATTCAGGAAGTGCACATGGGTTTTAAGGGGCTGTTAATTCTTGTATGGGGCGGTCCCCTTTTGGTGACCAATGACAGCTTGTCTCTAGACAGGACATCTTGTAGTAGGCTTCTCGCGAGCATGGGGCTGTAACTGTTGTCACATCGAGCCTGCACAAAACGCCATTTTTACAGAAGCCACTTCCTGTTGTCTTCTGCCATGTAGTCTGGCTAGGACCAGGCCTGTATTGTGCCATACAGGTTTTTTTGTATTTAAGTATAAAAGTTGTCAATAAAAAATAATTTAAAAAAAGATAAGCAGCAGGATGCAAAAATACACAGAACTGAATAGTGTTCCTATATACAATAACAAATATTCTAATGCTGAAATATGGAAAACATTTCTATTCACAATTTCCTTAAAAAATAAAATACCCTGGACTTCTGGGTAAGGTGGTAGCATAGGAGCCATGTCAAACCAGCCTAGGGAGGGATTTAAGCAAAACCACAGCAAAGTACTCTCTTCTTCTGAAAAGTACGGGAGTATAGGTTTTTTTTAGACACAGCAGAGAAACAGGAGAGACCAAGATCCAGAAGAAAGGAGGAAAATGGCCAGAATCCCACTGAGGTGCTCGGGCCCCAATCTGTATGCCCACCACTGTTCTGACAGACTCACCAAGCAGCATCAGAGACCAAACAAGGGGACTTTCCAACCTCATCAGCCTCTTTGCAAAGTCAAGAAATTTGAAGGAAAGATAGCTGAGACCAGCTACTGAAAGGGATACAGATGGGACTGGGTGACCAACCCTAGTATTCCAACAACCTCCCATCCCCCAAACATCAGAACAGCAAACTGCCTGCATTCAGCCCCTGGCATACAGCCCCCAGCAGCAGCACATCCAGCAGAGCTGACCAGAACTACAGCTCCACAGCACAACACAGAGGGATCAAGGTGGGCATTCAGCATTGGTGAGATTAGAAGCCATGCCAAAAGGTAACAAGGGCAACTGACAAAGAAAAAACAAAAACAAAAAAACAGGTACCTAGGTTTGCACTGGAAGTGCTAATCTCTCCATGTCAGGGCAGGTTATGGGTTACATATTTTTGGTTGGTTTTACCATTTTCAAATAAGCTGTATTTGGGGGCTGAATATTATTACCTTTAATGCTTTCAGATTTATAGGGCCATTGTCTTTTGCTTCTGTCATTATTGGAGGCAGGGTCTTATTCAGATGCAGGCTGACTTGGAGCTCAATTCAGAACAGAATTCTCTACATGCCAGCTGATAGGAATAAGGGTATAGAACAACACACACCCTTAGGGATTTTGGCTTTATAAGACTATCTGTTTGTTTTAATCCAGACACTTGTATACTCTG
Organism: Orientallactaga sibirica; assembly: GCA_036365145.1. Taxonomy (NCBI): domain Eukaryota; kingdom Metazoa; phylum Chordata; class Mammalia; order Rodentia; family Dipodidae; genus Orientallactaga; species Orientallactaga sibirica. The sequence continues at coordinate 4,572,703 of JAEOAD010000020.1, forward strand.
TGCTGGTTTTTATTGAATGTGTATATGCTCAGTTGAAGTTGAGAGTTTGCCAGTAAATTGTTCCAACCAGTCCACTAGAATACCTGCCTAGCAAGCAAACTCAATACCTTGGATTACTTCTGCTGTGGGATGGTGGTAAAATAACTACACTTTACACCTTAAACTCATATCCTGAAACTATATAAAGGTAAGTAGAAAATCCAAGCATCAAATCAACTCAGGATGCAAAAGTTGCTACATTGAAATACAAGAAACACAAAGAATTGAGACAATACAATCCCACCTAAAATTATAAATCCATCAGAAATAATCCAATGAGATTGTTGTAGATGAAATGCATGACAAAGATTTCAAAGAATGATGTTATCTATACTCAAATAAATCAAAGAAGAAATTAAAGGAATCAGAGAAGAAAACAAAGGAATTAAAGAAGAAAACAAACTCCTGAAAGAACACAGGAAACAAGCTAATGTAATAAGGAGGTCATAACAAGACATGCGTAAGGGAATAGAAATACTGAAGAAAAACCAGGATGAAATTCTCACTCTGAAGAACACAGTCAGTCAAATAAAAAACTTTGTGGAAAGTCTCACCAGTAGAATGGATGAAAGAGAGAACAGAATATCTAAAGTACATAACCAGGTGGCAGATCTAATATAGTCCAACAAAGAGAAAGACAAGCTAATAGGAAGGTATGAATGGGAATTTCAAGATATCTGGGACACTATGAAAAGATGAAACATAAGAATTCAGGGTATAGTAGGAGAAGAATTTCAATCCAGAGGCTTAGGAGCTATTTTCAACAAAACCATACAAGAAAATGTTCCCCAAATTGGGAAAAAAAATGCCAATGCAGATACAAGAAGCTTTTAGAATACCAAACAGACAAAACCTAGAAAGAACCTCTCCTTGCCATGTTATAATTAAACTACTAAACACAAAAACCAAAGAAAATATATTGAGAGCAGTTAGAGAGAAAAAGCAAGTCACCTACAAAGGCAAGCCCATCAGAATAACAGCAGATTACTCAACACAAACTTTAAAAGCCAGAAGTGCTTGGAATTATGTATTCCAAATTCTGAAAGATAACAACTGTCAACCAAGATTACTTTATCCTGTAAAGATATCTATCCAAAATGATGGAGAAATAAGGACATCCCATATATATATATGGAGGCTAAAGAATTTATGACAACTAAAAAAGCTGCAAAAAATACTTGAAGGAATCCATCATGGTGAAGAGACAGCAAAACACACCCAGGGGGAAATAGGAAACAAAAAAAAAAACAAAAAACATACTCAAACAACAGTTAAAACAGGGAGTAAAAGTAAAACAGGAAGAACTTCAAAACAATAAGAATGGTGAGAATAAGTACATATTTTTTCAATAACTCTTAATATCAATCGTCTCAATGCCCCAACCAATAGACATCAGCTTGCAGACTGGATTAAAAGTCAGGATCCTGCCATTTGTTGCTTCCAGAAAACTCATCTCTCAATAAAATATAGACACATCTTAGGGTGAAAGGATGGAAAATGGTATTTCAAGAAAATGGGCTTAGGAAACAAGCAGGGGTTGCTATCCTAATACCTGACAGGATAGACATCAAACCAACATTAGTTAGGAAAGGTAAAGAAGGTTATTTTATACTGATTATAGGAACACTCCAACAGGAGGACATTACAATCTTAAATGTATATGCACCTAACATGGGAGCTCCCAATTTCATCAAACACTATTGGGCTTAAGGTCACAGATAACACCAAACACAACTGTAGTGGGTGACATCAATACCCCACTCTCATCACTTGACAAGCCATCCCAGCAAAAAATAACAGATAGACAGCGGCATTAAATGATGTCATGGATCAAATGGACCTAATAGATATATACAGAACATTCCATCCAAATGATGCAGAATATACATTTTTCTCAGCAGCACATGGAAAATTCTCTAAAATAGACCATATACTAGGATACAAAGCAAATCTTTACAAATACAGGAAAATTGAAATAATCCCTTGTTCTCTATCTGGCCACAATGGGATTAAACTGCAAATCAGCAACAAGAAAAACTATAGAGCATGCAGAAATTCATGGAAACTAAATAGTACACTATTGAATGATGAATGGGCCATTGAAGAAATCAAAAAGGAAATCAATACATTAACAGAATCAAATAATGATGAGAATACAACATACCAAAACCTTTGGGATACAATGAAGGCAGTCCTAAGAGGGAAATTTATAGCTCAAAGTACCTATATTAAGAAATTAGAGAGTGCACAAGAAAACAATTTAATGCTTCACTTTAAGGCCTTGGAAAAAGAAGAACAAGGCAAACCATAAATCAGTAGATGGAAAGAAATAATAAAGATTAGGGCAGAGATTAATGAAATAGAAACAAAAAAACAATCCAAAGAATCAATGAAACAAAGAGTTGGTTCTTTGAAAGGATAAACAAGATTGACAAATGCTTAGCAAATCTGACCAGAAGAGAGAAAAGAAAAAAAAATTAATAAAATTAGAGATGAAAAAGGCACCATTACAACAGATACCAAAGAAATTCAGAAAATCATAAGGACATACTTTAAGAATACATATGCTTTTAAGTTTGAAAATCTGAAAGAAATTGATGATTTCCTTGATTCATATGACCTACCAAAATCAAATAAAGATGGGATAAACCATTTAAATAGCCTACAACAATTACAGAGATACAAGCAGTTATAAAAAGTCTCCCAACTAAAAAAAGAAAATCTAGGCCCAGATGGATTCATTGGTGAGTTTTACTGGACCTTCATAGAAGAACTAACACCACTGCCTCTCAAACTTTTCCATAAAATAGAAAAGGAAGGAACTCTACCAAACTATTTCTATGAAGCCAGCATTACCATGGTATCAAAAACAGCCAAAGATAGAACAAAATAAAGAAAGAAAGAAAGAAAGAAAGAAAGAAAGAAAGAAAGAAAGAAAGAAAGAAAGAAAATTACAGACCAATCTCCTTCCCTCATGAACATAGATGCAAAAATGCTGAACAAAATATTGGCAAACAAAGTACAAGAATATGTCAGAAAGATTATTCACTCCGACAAAGTAGGTTTTATCCTAGAGATGCACAGATGGTTCAACATATGCAAATCAATAAATGTAATACATCATATAAATGGTCTGAAGGACGAAAATCACATGATCATCTCAATGGATGCAGAAAAGGCATTCGACAAAATCCAACATCCTTTCATGGTAAAATTATTACAGAAGCTGGGAATAGAAGGAACATATCTCAATATAATAAAAGCTATTTATGACAATCCTACAGCCAACATAATAATAAATGGGGAAAAACTTGAAGCTTTTCCACTAAATTCAGGAATAAGACAAGGGTGTCCACTGTCCCTACTTTTATTTAATGTAGTCCTGAAAGTCTTAGCCATAGCAATAAGGCAAGAGACACTCATTAAAGGGATACAAATTGGAAGGGAAGAGGTCAAGTTATTATATTTTGCAGATGATATGATTCTATACATAAAGGACCCTAAAGACTCTACCAGCAAACTGTTATAGCTGATAAACACTTTTAGCAATGTAGCAGGATATAAAATTTGGGTCATCCCAGTGGTCAAAATCAAATGAAGATGGGATAAACCATTTAAATAGCCTACAACAATTACAGAGATACAAGCAGTTATAAAAAGTCTCCCAACTAAAAAAGAAAATCTAGGCCCAGATGGATTCATTGGTGAGTTTTACTGGACCTTCAAGAAGAACTAACACCACTGCCTCTCAAACTTTTCCATAAAATAGAAAAGGAAGGAACTCTACCAAACTATTTCTATGAAGCCAGCATTACCATTATATCAAAACAGCCAAAGATAGAACAAAATAAAGAAAGAAAGAAAGAAAGAAAAAAGAAAAAAAGAAAAGAATTAGAGTCCACTGTTTACAGACCAATCTCCTTCCCTCATGAACATAGATGCAAGGGCTGCTGAACAAAATATTGGCAAACAAAGTACAAGAATATGTCAGAAAGATTATTCTGCTCCGACAAAGTAGGTTTTATCCTAGAGATGCACAGATGGTTCAACATATGCAAATCAATAAATGTAATACATCATATAAATGGTCTGAAGGACGAAAATCACACGATCATCTCAATGGATGCTGAAAAGGCATTCGACAAAATCCAACATCCTTTCATGGTAAAATTATTACAGAAGCTGGGAATAGAAGGAACATATCTCAATATAATAAAAGCTATTTATGACAATCCTACAACCAACATAATAATAAATGGGGAAAAACTTGAAGCTTTTCCACTAAATTCAGGAATAAGACAAGGGTGTCCACTGTCCCCACTTTTATTTAATGTAGTCCTGAAAGTCTTAGCTATAGCAATAAGGCAAGAGACACTCATTAAAGGGATACAAATTGGAAGGGAAGAGATCAAGTTATTATATTTTGCAGATGATATGATTCTATACATAAAGGACCCTAAAGACTCTACCAGCAAACTGTTATAGCTGATAAACACTTTTAGCAATGTAGCAGGATATAAAATAAACACACAGAAATCTGTAGCTTTCCTATATCTTAACAACAAATGTGCAGAGGATGAAATCAGGGAATCTCTCCCATTCACAATTGCCTCAAAAACAAACAAACAAACAAACAAAAAGACAATAAAGTACCTTGTAATAAACTTAACCAAGGAAGTGAAGGGCTCTCTACAATAAGAACTTTAAAATATTCAAGCAAGAAATTGTAGAAGACACAAGGAAATGGAAAGACATCCTATGTTCTTGAATTGGAAGAATCAATATTGTGAAAATGTCAATCTTACCAAAAGCAATCTACACATTTAATGTAATCCCCATTAAAATTCCAATGATATTCTTTACCCTAATAGAAAAAAAATCCTAAAAGTCATTTGGAAGCACAGAAAACCTTGAATGGCCCAAACAATTATGAGCAACAAAAATCAGGCTGATAGTATCACCATACTTGATTTTAAGCTATATTACAAAGTCATAATAACAATAACAGCATGGTACTGGCACAAAGAAAGACATGTAGATCAATGGAACAGTATAGAGGACCCAGATGTCAATCCAGGCAGCTACATCCATCTGATTTTTTTACACAAATGCCAAAAATATTCATTGGAGAAAAGACAGCTGCTACAACAAGTGGTGCTGGGAAAACTCAATATCTATATGTAGAAGGATAAAAACAGATCCTTGTCTCTCTCCATGCACAAGAATCAAGTCCAAGTGGATCAGGGACCTTAATATCCTACCTGAAACTCTGAAATTGCTAGAGGAAAAGTTAGGGGCAACCTTCAACATATTGGCATAGACACTGACTCTCTTTATATAATCCCAATTGCTCAGGAAATAAAATCACTAATCAACCACTGGGATCTCATGAAATTACAAAGCTTTTTTGCAGCAAAGGACACTGTGAATAGAGCAAAGAGACAACCTACAGAATAGGAGAAAATCTTTGCAAGCTATACATCTGATAGAGGATTAATATCCAGAATATACAAAGAACTCAAAAAATAACAGTAACAAATCAAAAAAACCCAATTTAAAAATGGGGTATGGAACTAAATAGAGAGTTCTCATTGAAAGAAATACAGGTCACATATAAACTTCTAAAAATGTGTTCTACAACCTTAGCCTTCAGAGAAATACAATTTAAAACTATTTTGAGATTCCATCTCATTCCTGTCAGAATGGCTACCATCAAGAAAGCAAATGACAATAAATGTTGGAGAGGAACGATTCTACACTGTTGGTGGGAATATAATCTGGTACAGACATTTTGAAAATTCAGTGTTCTTGAGACAGTGAAAAATAGATTTACCATATGATCCAGCTATAGCACTCCTAGGCATATATCCAAATGATGCTTCTCACTACCTTAGTGATACATGCACAACCATGTTTGTTGCTGCTATTCACAATAGCTAGGAAATGGAACCATCCTAGATGTACCTCCACAGATGAATGGTTAACAAAGATGTGGTACATTTACACAATGGTGTTCTATTCAGCAGTAACCAAAAATGAAATTATGAAATTTGTAGGGAAATGGGTGGAACTGGAAAGAATTATACTAAGTGAGGTAACCCAGGGCCAGAAAGCCAAACATTGCATATTCTCTTTCATATGTGGATCCTAGCTACAAATGTGTAGACTTGTGGGTAAGCTGGAACCCAAAATCAGTAGCAGAATCCAGCAAGCTAGAAAAAAGCTATAAGGGAGGGAGGAGAGGGAAGGACTTAAGGGGATCGTATTGTATATATGTAAGTAGAAGAACAGCTTTCAGGGAGGGGAAAGGTCTAAGTGAGGCCAGGGGAAATGAATGTGTAAAATAAGGTTGGGGGGAGGATCAATCAAAATTCAAGATATTCCTGAGCCAGGCATGGTGGCACATGCCTTTAATCCCAGCACTTGGGAGGCAGGGGTAGGAGGGTCACTGTGAGTTCAAGGCCACCGTGAAACTACATAGTGAGTTCCAGGTCAGCCTGGGCTAGAGTGAGACTCTACCTCAAAACACCAAAAAAAAAAAAAAAAAAAATTCAAGATATTCTGAATAGACATATGTAAACCTATTTTTCTGAATAATGGCACATCAAGAAGTCATAAGTTGTTACTAGAAAATTTTCAGTGCCAGGGATGGGATACTTTCCAGTGAGTTGTTGGCCAGGGATATCCCTGTTGCCTCCAAAACATTACAGGCTATTTCCAAGGCCCTTGGTTTCCCTTGAGAAACAGATATTAAGACCCTAGGTCACTGAGATATCAAGCTGGTGCTGAGCAGAAAACCTTCTCCCTATAGATCAGCCAACTGAAAGCTGGAAAAAGTTGCACTGCATGCAGCCCTATGGGAGACAGAAGAAGGGCAGGGGGAGGGTCAATCTAAAGTCAAGATATTGTGAATAAGACTTATGTAAAATTACTTTTTTGAATAATGGCACATCTAGAAGCTGTAGACTGTTACTAGAAAATTTTCAGTACTTGGGATGGGATAACTTCCAGTGAGTTGTTACCCAAGGAGGTCCCGGTAGCCTCCAAAACATTAAAGGCTTTTGCCAAAGCCCTTGGTTTCCCTTGAGAAACAGATAGTAAGACCCTATTGCTGAAGACATCTCTTGCCTGAGAGGCAAGGTCACTGAGAAAGCAAGCTGGTGTGGAGCAGAAAACCTTCTCCCTGTAGACCAGCCAACTGAAAGCTGGAAAAAGCTGCACTGCATGCAGCGTATGGGAGACAGAAGTCATCAGCAGTGAAAACAGTGGACGCTGAATATTCAAGCTTGGCCAGACAGGCCCAATGACTGAACGGGTGCAATAGTAGCTTGTATACTCTTAGGGTAACCAACTGCTCCATAATTGGAATGAAGGCCCTCTCTATGGGAGGGAATACATACCTGGTACTGAAAAAAACCTAAGCAAAAGTCTATGGTAGGTGAGGTCATGAGCCTTAGGGGTATAAAGCCTGCTCTTGTCTGATGAAATGTATATATTATTCCCACCAAGCTGCCCTGAAAATACTACACTTAATGTTCATATTCACATATTAACACTACTCTCACTTCTGGTTAGAGCAGCTTCTCTTTTCAGATGGTGATGACCACTGGGATGACCCAAAAGGCAACATAGAGCTGAGAAGAAGGAATGGAGGAGTGCCCAGCACGGAAACACCTCTGTCACACCCTCCAAGGCTCAGGGACCATTGCGGAAGAGGGGGCGGATAGAATGGAAGGGCCAAAGGAAGGGTATGACTTCTTACAATGCAACTGCCCAGACAGAAATTGGTCTTGATATCCATGACCTTGCAGTGCCTAGCAATACCTCCACAAGACCCTCAAAATAGAAGAAAAATATGATGACATCAAATTAAAAGAGAGACTAATGGAGAGAGGGAGGGGATATGATGGAGACTGGAGATCTAAAGTGGAGTGGGAGGAGGGGAGGGAAATATCAGGTGGGTTTTTTTATGTATGGAAGTATAAAAGTTGTAAATAAAAAAAATAATAATAAAAAAACATTTGATACTGGAAACCTCAACTTTGGCCTGACAGGCCAAATGACTGAAAGGGTGCAATAGTGGCATGTCTGCTCTGGGAGAATCCAACTGCTCTCTTATTGGACTGAAGTCCCATTTTACAGGAGGGAATACATGCATTTTACTGAAAAACCTAATCAAAAGCCTATGGCAGGGGAGGTCATGATCCTTAGGGGTATTAAAGCCTGCTCTTGTCTGGCTAAATGTATATATTATTCCCACAAACTGCTCTGAAAGCCCTACACTTAATGTTCAGATTCTTATATTAATGCTACTCTCATTTCTGGTTAGAGAAGCTTCTCTTTTCAGATGGTGATGACTACTGGGATGACCCAAAAAGCAACATAGTTCTGAGAAGAAGGGATGGAGCAGTGTCCTGTGCTGAAACATCTCTATCACACCCTCCAAGGCTCAGGGTCCATTGCAGAAGATGTGGTGGAAAGAATGTAAGAGACAAAGGAAGGGTACGATTCCTTACAATGCAACTGTCCAGACCAAAATTGGCTTCAGTATCCTTGACCTCACAGTGCCTAGCAATACGTTCACAAGACCCTTGCAATAAGAGTAAAAGATGATGACATCAATTTAAAAGAGAGACTAATGGAGAGAGGGAGGAGATATGATGTAGAGTAGAGTTCTGAAGGGAAAAGGGGGGAGGGGAGGGAAATATCATGGTTATTGTCTGTAAGTATAGAAGTTGACAATAAAAAATATAAATTAAAACAAATAAAATATCCTGGAACTAACCTAATTGAGGAAGTGAAGGATCTCCACAATGAAAACTGTAACATACTCAAGAGAGACATTGAAAACAGTAGCAAATTGAGAGACATTCCATGCTCACAGATTGAAAGAATCAATATTGTGAAAATTTCTCTCTTACCAAAAGTAATCTACATATTCAGTACAATCCCCATCAATATTCCAATGGAATTTTTCAATGAAATAGAAATAAATAACAATCATGAAATTCATTTGGAAGCATGCACACACACACACACACACACACAAACAAACAAAACCAAACAAAAAATCTTAAATAGCCAAAGCAATACCAAGCAATAAAAACAAGGCTCCAAGTACCACCATGCCTGATTTTAATATATATTATAGAACCATAGTAACAAAAACAACATGGTACTGGCAAAAAAAACAGACAAGTAATCAGTTGTAAATCCAGTCAACTACAGACATCTGTTTTTTTTTTTTTTTTTGAAAAAATGCTAAAATTATTCAATGGAGAAAATATAGCCTCTTCAGCAAATGGTGTTGGGGAAACTGGATATCTATATGTAGAAGGATGATAATAGACCCTTATCTCTTATGCCCCAAAATTACTCCAAATGGACTAATGTCAGACCTGACACCCTGAAAATGCTAGAGGAACAAGTAAAGGAAACACATCAACATATATGCACAGGCAAGGACTTTTATAATATAACCCCAGTTACTCAGGAAGTAAGACCACTCAATCAACTATTGAGATCTCATGAAATTAAAAAGCTTTTGTATAACAAAGGACATAGTAAATAGAACAAATAGGCAGCCTACAGAATGGGAGAAAATCTTTGTCAATTATACCATTTGACAGAGGATTAAAATATAGGATATACAAAGAACAAAAAAAGCAAATAATAAGAAATCAAACAACCCAGTGAAATATGGGCTATATAATAAGAAATTACAGAGGAAGTGGCAACATGAAGTGCTCTTACTCCTAGCCAGACAACCAGCTCCAGGGTGATGGTCACAGACACAGTGGCCAATCAAAACCTATCAAAGAGTAGGGTGTGGTGGTGCACGCCTTTAATCCCAGGACTTGGGAGGCAGAAGTAGAGGATCACCGTGAGTTTGAGGCCACCCTGAGACTACAAAGTGAATTCCAGGTTAGCCTGAGCCAGAGTGAGAGCCAACCTAAAAAAAAAAAAAAAACCTATCAAAGCACAAATACAGAGGTTACAGAAAACTCAACACTAAATCAGACTGCCAACAGGCCTGCCATCACTCAAGGAACATGGTGGAAAGTGGAAAGATTGTAAGATTTACAGTATGGGTAGGAATACCTGAGTCACAGACCACCCCAGCCACAGCACACAGAGACTGAATGAGGCCTTCATCATCCAAGAGTGAATACCATAACCCCACTGAGGAGTATCCCCAGGGTAGCACGAGCAGGCACAAGGGGATAAAAAGGTATAACCCATTATAATACACATAAAATGAAATGTTTCAAAATGAGCTATAGAACTGAAGAGACAGTTCTCAGAAGAAGAAATACAGATGGCAATTAACATCTAAAAACATGTTCTGGGGCTGGAGAGATGGTTTAGCAGGTAAGTGCTTGCCTGTGAAGCCTAAGGACCTGGTTTGAGGTTCAATTCCCCAGGACCCATGTAAGCTAGATGCGTAAGGTGGTACATGCATCTGGAGTTCATTTTCAGTGGTGGCTGGAGGCCCTGGTGCACCCATTCTCTCTCTCTCTCTGCCTCTTTTTCTATCTATCACTCTTAAATAAATAAATAAATAAATAAATAAATAAATAAATAAATAAATAAATAAAATAAACATGTTCTATATCTTTAGCCATCAGGGAAATGAAAATTGAAACTACTTTGAGATTCTATCTCACTCCTGTCAGAATGGCTATCTTCAAGAAATCAAATGACAATAAATTCTGGTGAGGGTGTAAAGAAAGAAGAACCCTTCTCCATTGTGGATGGGAATGAAAACTGATAAAGCCATTGTGGAAATCAATATGGAGGTTCCAAAGACAACTAAAAATAGATTGATATATACATTTCTTGGCATATACTCTACAAGCCTCTACACATTACAATAGAGATACTTGCTCACTGATGTTTATTTCAGCTCTATTCACCTAGCTAGGAAATTGAACTAAACTAGAGGCCCATCAAGTGATGAATGAATAATGAAAATGACATAAATTTACACAATGGAGTTTTATTCAGTTCTAGAGAAAAGTTAAGTTGTAAAATTTGCAGAGGAATGGATGGATCCATAAAACATTATACTAAGTGAGGTGATCCAGGTTCAGAAAGTTAAACACTGCATGTTCTTTCTCATATATGAACCTTAGCTTCAAAGTTTTAGAATTGTATATGAGTAGGAATAAAAGTCAGTGGTAGAGGCCACATATCTAGAAAGGGGACATGAAAGAAAGCAGTGAGAGAGTAGATATGTAAGTAGAGTGACAGAATACTGGGGGTAGAATGGTCTAAGTGTAGTCCAAGAAGAGAATGGAGAGAAGAGGGGTTGGGAGAAGGGTTAACCAAAATTAAAGATGTTGTGAATAAGCCATATGGAATTCTACTTCTTTTTAAAATAAATAATATATATGTTAAACAAGAGAGTTTGGGCAGAAGTACCCTGTGTGTGTAGCAGTTGGGGCTGGATAATGTGTACTCAAAGCCATAGATTGTTACAAGAAAATTTCAGTGTCAGCAGGGAAAAGTTCTTGGAGGTCCCTGATGCTCTCACAACATTACAGGCTATTGCTAAGGTTCTTGGTTGTCAACCAGAACTAGGTGGTAAGACCCTATTGCTGAACACGCTATGTTCTTGGACCACAGGACCCTGAGAAATCAAGCTAGAGATGAGCTAGAAGCCTTCTTTCTTGTTGACTAGCTGTCAGGATACTGGAAAGACCCATGCAGCCTGTTAGGGGGATAAAACTTATTGGACCCTGTAAGTTGTACAGCTGGACAGCCAGGCAAAATGTATCAACTGGTGTGTTTGTGATAGGGAAAACCAACTGATTGCACCCTGACTGGATTTGATGCCTGCCCCATAAGAGAAAATTCATGCCTGGTACTGAAAACTTAATCAAAAGCCTATGGCTACAGATGAAATCAGTACTAGTGGAAAAATTAATTACTTCTGTTGTGTGGCTAAATGGAGTCATTACAGTGCTGAGAAGAAGTCACAGTGCAGTATTAAGCACTGAGGTATCTCTATCATACACTTCAAAACTCAGGGACAATTGCAGAAACAGTGGCAGAAAGAAAGAAAGGAAGGGGAGGTATGTTTTGCAATCTTGTCTTCCAGACACCAAGTGGCTTTGGCATTCATAACCTCACAGTGGGTGTCACCTGTATAAGACCTGTATAATTGGAGGAATATAGGATGACATAAAAAATGAAGACACCTAGTTGAAATGAAGAAGAGATACAATGGAGGGGGAATAGGAGAGAGAATAGTAAAGATGGTGGAAGGGGATCATGATCACAGCATATTGTTTATATGTATGGAGCTTGTCAAAAAGTTAATAAAAATAAAATCAGAATCATGATTTAGATGACACTGGAGTTGTTGGTAATTAGGAATCAGGAGATGTTTCTAGAATGGAAATGTATTTTTTTGTAAATAATACTAAACAGAACAATAGCTATACTTCACTTACATAAGTTGAACAATGGAGTCAATGAATCAGAAAGGATTATTTTATAACAGTACATGGATCCCACAATGATAGGTAATCAATATATTATATAACTGCATTATTCTCTTGAGGGACATTTTCAAATCACTAGTTTTTAATTTTTGAACCTTTTTTTTTTTTTTTTTGGAGAGAGAGAGAGAGAGAGAGGGAGAAGAAGACAGATAAGAGATGGGCGCACCAGCAGTCTCTCAGCTGCTGCAAACGAAATCCAGATGTATGTGCCCCCTTGTGGTCAAGTGCAACATTGCGCCCTTGTGTCACTTTGCATCTGGCTAAACGTGGGACCTGGAGATTGGAAACACTGGAGATTGGAACCAGTGTTCTTAAGGTTAGGAGGCAGGTGCCTTAACTGCTAAGCCATCTCTCCAGCCCAGCTTTTAATTTTTGTTTGCCACTTTCTTTGGTAAAGATCATACTAAATATATGAACCTAATTGTATTATTATTATTATTAATTATTATTATTATTGCAATACTGGATATTGAGCCCAGGACCTCACATACACCAGGCCAGGTAAGTTCCCTACCACTTGGTTATATTCCCAGAATTAGGTCTAATTAAATTTAAAAAACAAACATCAGTATTCCTGGATTTTAGCAAATTAGATGCATACATTTTGGGTCAGAATATATATATATCTGGTTGTGCATATCAAAGGGTTTTGTCTGTTTTAATGAATAATTTAATTTTATCTATTTTCACTACATCTTTTTACCCTATAAAGTATGGTTTTATGAATAGGCTTGTTAATTTGTTCCCACCATCTGCCATGAATATGTAGACAATGTCAATGCATTATTAGATTGACTATTAAGTATGTGAATATAAAAATACAGGTATATTAATATGATTTCATGTATATGTCTTAGTTATAATTATTATAATTATATGCTTATAATTATTTTCCAGTTTTATATTAACATATCCTTTCCTATTACTTTATCTTCCTCATTTCCTTCCCTTCCAGTTTCCCCCTTTAAATGAAGTTGCTTATTTTATTGTTTGTTTGTTTATAAATTTAACTGTCACCTTTATGGTGAAATACTTATTCTTACTCTAATTATTTATATAATTTTGTAGTTTTCTTGATCTCTTGTGTACTCCAAAACCTTACTAAAAACAACACTGGACCTAGGTGAAAATATTATTTAGGGTATGAGGGATAAGAAATTTCACTCTTGAATTCCCATATCCCAGATCTCCCTGTTCCCACACCTCCTCCCAGTTTCCCAGTCCCAGTGGGTTCCCTTGCGCTGGCTTGGGCTGCTTGGACCCTGTGAGCTTGTTGCAGAAACAGGCCCTTGCTTTGTCTTCCTGATAAAATGACCCTTAAACTCCCAGTTCCTGGATGCCCTGCTCCAGAGGGTGCCCAGGCTGAGTGAGTGGGCCAGATCTCCCTGTTCTCACAGCCCCATCCTTCCAGTTCCATGGTCCTGGTAGATGCCCCTGTTGCTGGTTTGGGACTGCCTGGACCCTGCAAGCTTGCTGCTGAAGCAGGCCCCTTGCTCCGCCTTATTGACTCAATGGCCCCTGGGTCACCAACTCCTGAGTCCCAGCGCTCACTCAAAGTGAGTAAGCCAGAGGTCCTAGTTGGTTCCCCAGCTTCCGGTTCCCTGGTCCCCTTGCCACAGCATGTTTCCTGAGTGTGGGCTGTAGAAGAAGGCCTTTTCTTCTGGTTTCCTGATTGTCTGGCCCATGGGTATCCAAATCCCTATTCCCCTGAGTCAGGAGGGTGCACAGGCTGCTGTAGTAGCTAGCCTCTTGTCCCTGGCTCTCCAGATTCCTGCCTCCTGGCTCCCCAACCCTTGATTCCCATGTACTGAAGAGTATGTGCAAGTGGAATTAGTAGGCCAGAGCTCCCAGCTTCTCACCCCCAAGTTCCCCAAGTATCTTTGATGTCCCTACAAAATCCACAATCTGCACATCTGTGGTTTAACCTCATTGTACACCAATCTGGTTAACATTTAAAACAGAACATCCTCTGAAGATCCTACAAGGACAAATACTTGCTTCCCCTCAATAGAAAAAAAAATTTCCCCAAATGGGTAGACCACAATGCAAACACCAAACAAAAGTCAGAAAACTGAGACATCTCCACCATGGATGCCTAGTCCTACAATGGAAGCCTCCAATAAAATAATAGAGAAATCAACAGAAATTTAATCTCCAAGTGTAAACACAATAACCAATGAGACTCTGATAAAAGAATTGCTGAAATGGAAGCAAACCATCAGAAAATCAACAATTATGTCAATGAAATTGTGCAGAATCATCTCTTAGAGCACTCAGCTTTTGACATTAGGCTTTAATTAATTGAAGGAAACATTAGAAGCCTTGAAAGAGATATAAATGAATTGAAGGTGAGTCAATAAATGGAAGATATCAATAACCAATAGATTAAGCGTAATGAAGACTTGATCAAATGCACGACTGAATTTCAGGAAGCATCAAGAAAATTAGACCTCAAACTGAAATCATACCTCAAAAAAGAGGTAGGCAAGATTCAAAATAACACAACAGAAAACAAAAATCAAATAGGGCTTATAAAAATCTCTCTAAAACCCCACACTAGTAGTTACTCTGAGGTGAAAGACAAGCCATAAGAAATTGATCAGGAGGCTAAAAACTTCTAAGTTAAACAAATCAAGTGAATAGAATACAAGGGAACTGTGGGGTACCCTAAAACAAACAAACATCTGCTTCATGGGTATACCAGAAGGGAAGGAATACAGACCAGAGGCATAGAGGACATATTCAACAAAATTATTGTAGAAAATGCTCTCAGTCTCTCAAAAGACTGACCAATCCAGACATAAGAAGCCCACAGAACACCTAACAGACAGGACCAAAGAAGAAACTCTCCAAGGCACATCATAGTTAAAACTCTTAATAGTGGAGACAAAGAAAGAGTGCTAAAAGCAGTAAGGGAGAAACAACTCACTACATACAAAGATAATTCCATCAGATTTACCTCAGATTTCTCCATGGAAACCCTGAAAGCCAGAGGTGCCTGGAATGTAACACTTCAGTAAAGTGGCAGGATGCAAAATCAATGCACAAAAGTCAGATGCCTTTCTAGATGCAAATGACAAATATACAGAGAAAGAAATCAGTGAGGCTGTCCCATTTGCAATAGCAACAAAAACAAAAATATTAAATACCTCGGAATAATAATGAAAGCATAAAAAATACTCAATAAAGCAGCCAGGCATGGTGGTGCACACCTTTAATCCCAGCATTTGGGAGGCAGAGGTAGGAGGATCATCACAAGTTCGAGGCCACCCTGTGGCCACATAGTGAATTCCAGGACAGCCTGGGCTAGAGCAAGACACTACCTTGAGGGAGAGGGTGTGGGGTAGGGGGAAAACAAACAAACCCAAACAAACCTCAAGAAAGATATTGAGGAGGATTCGTGAAGAGGGAAAGACCTCCCATGTTCCTGGATAGGTAGAATTAATATTGTGAAAATGGCAATCCTACCAAAAGCAATATACAGATTTAATGCAATACCAATAAAATTTTAGCATCATTCACAGAACTAAAAAAAAAAAAACCTTAAAATTCATATGGAATTGGCGGGAAGCCTCAAATATCCAAACATGTCCTCAGCAAAAAAAAAAAAAAAAAAAAAAAAAAAAAAAAAAAAAAAAAAATGCTGGGTTTGGTGACACATGCCTTTAATCCCAGCACTTGGGAGGCAGAGGAAGGAGGATTTCCATGAGTTCAAGGCCACTCTGAGACTACATAGTCAGCCTGGGCCAGAGTGAGACCATACCATGAACCCCACCCCCCCAAAAACCCAAAAAAACAAAAAACACACCTCTGGAATAGCACCATACCCAATGTAAAGCTGTATTACAAAGCCATAGTAATAAAAGCAGCATGGCACTGGCATTAAAAAAGAAACATACACCAATAGAACAGAACTAAAGACTCAGAACTTAGGTCAAGTAACTACAGCTACTTGATCTTGGACAAAGTGGTCAATAATGTAGACTGGGAAAAAGGCAGCATCTTCAACAAATGGTGTCAGACAAATTGGATAACCATACATAGAAAAATTAAAGTAGACCCACTCATCTCTGCAAATACCAAAATCAAGTCCAAATGAATTAACAACCTCAACATTAGACTTGAAACTTCTCCTGCTGAAAAAAAAAAAATTGTTTGGAGGAACTCTCCATGATATAGGAGTGGGGAAAGACTTCCTGAACAAAACCCTATTAGCCCAGGAAATTATACAATCACTCAACCATTGGGATTTCATGAAACTGAAAAGCTTTTGCAGAGACAAACACACCATAAGAAGAGCCAATAGATTACCCACTAATGGCAGAAAGTTTTCACCTGCTATACCACTGACAGAGCTTAATATCTAGAATCTAAAAGGAACTCAAAAAATTAAACAATAAAAAAAATCAAACAACCCACTCCAAAATGGGGCAGAGAACTGAATAGGGAGTATTCAGAAGAAGTATTACAAATGGCTAACACACACTTAAGAAAATGTTCAATACCCCTAACCATTATGGAAATACAAATTAAAATAATCATGAGATTCTACCTTACTCCAGTAAGGATGGCAATCATTAAAAAATCTAACAACAACAAATGTTGGCAAGGATGTGTGGAAAGAGGACTCCTCATCCACTGTGTATGGGAATATAAGCTTGTACAACCACAATGGAAGTCAATTTGGAGATTCCTGAAAAGGATGAACACAGAGCTATCAACAGACCCAGTTATTCTCTTACTTGGCATTTATCCTAAATGCTCCATGTGTCAATACAGAGACATTTGCTCAACCATGTTTATAGCTGATTAATTCATTATAGATAAGACCTGGAAGTAACCCAGATGCCCATCATTGTATGAATGGATAGCAAAGTTGTGGTACTATTATACAACGGAAATCTACTCAGCAGTAAGAAAAAGTAATACAATGAAATTTGTTGAAAAATGGACAGACTTGAAACAGATCATACTCAGTGAACTCACAGTCACAGGAAGGCAAATGCAGCATGGTGTCACTTATCTGCGGTGCCTAACCTGGACCTGCTTGGGTTGCTGTCATACCTGATAGGCAACTAAAGGCCCAGACAATAGGGATGGAAGGTTTTGGGAGGAGGGGAAATGCGGAGAGCAAACAAACACAAAATTAAATCCAATATGAGCTGATACCATAAAAACCTTTATCCTTGGAGATAGCCTAAAAGATATAACCCTCAAAAGGAGCAAGGGGGGAACACCTGAAAAGTAGAGACCTGGTGAGGGCGGGCTGAAGCCCAAGTTTATAATTTTTTTTTCTCTCTCAATCTGGCCTGTAACTCCCAGTAGCAGAGACTAGTTGCTACCCACATTGAGCTGTTGATTAGAGAGACCTATGAGGTCCCCAAATCAAGACAGCTTTCTGTCTTGGCAAAAAGTAAGATCCTATTGCTGAAGACACCATATGCTGCCAAGACAGAGTATGGAGAGACCTGGCTGGAATCCAGAAGAAAGCCAGTCCCCAGACAGCCTGTCTAGTGCTAAAAAGCACTACAGGAGCTTCTGGGGGAAAATGGCCAACAATGGTCTGAGCAAGCAGAGCACTCAGAAGCAGATACCCTGACAGGATGTACACAATAATGTGCAATAGTGACACTAAGCCTCAGTATGTAACCAATAGCTTTCTGATTGGTTACAAGATCCACTCAATGTAAAGAAACCCATATCTGGAATTTGGAATCAGATCAGAATCCTATGGAGACAAAGATTATGCTCTCCATTGCCAAGCTCTCATTAATTTTTGGCTAAAAGACAGGTTAGATACATCAAATACTCTCTAAATTAACAATGTGTATCCCACTTAAACTATGCTGACTTAACTCTCTGTTGGAGAATCTATTTTTCTGTTTCAGAAGGTACTGAGACCAGAGGAGATAAACTACCCCCTTGTACTTCAGCCAAGCCACAACTGAAACCACATAGGAATTGGGGAAACAAGCAAGAGTGCTACTTCCATGCTGTTCCTGATAATAAGCCCCAGGGTGTAGGAGACAGACTCTGAGGATAGTCAACACCAACCAAAGCAGAGATCCAGAGGCTCCTAAGAGCTCATCACTAAAGTAAACATAAAACTCACCCACCATAGCTTAGGGAATTTTGCAGAAGAGGGGGTGTGTGGTAGTTTGAATATATGTCCCCTAATATATTCAGTGTTTTATTAGTTATAGTTTGCATCTGCAATCACCTTGCTAGAGGCAATGTCACTGGGGGGCCAATCTTAAGGTGTGGTGGGTTTGAGATTCCATTGTAAAGATATGCAAAGTGTGCCTAATAGGAGTTCCAGAAGCTTGCTGTGACTCTTTGGCTGTAGTTTTGCTCTGTGTGCTGTGTGGCTGGTTGGTTTTTCTCTCTTGCTTGGATCTGTGGAAGCAGGCTGCTTCTTCTGCCATTATAGAATTTCCCCTGGATCTGTAAGCCTGGTCTGGAAGTTCATCTCAGTGAACCTGAAGCTGTCTACTACAGGGTGGAAAAAAAATATAAGAGCCACAGGTTGAGACATCATGCCCAGAGGCATTCCTTCCCCCTCAAAATAACTGACTGCTGCTCCCCCAATGCATAAACCACAACCCCATAGGGAATACCTGCAACCCCACTGAGGAGTGTCCCCAATGGAATGGCAGACGGGACGAGGGAAAAGAGGGTACCAACTCATGATGTATCCATATGAAATATGTTTTTTAAAAAAAATAGTTTTAAAAAAGAAAAAGAATTGAAAAAAAATTTAACCAATTTATGAAACAAACAAAAAAATTCACTCTTCAATAATCCAATATTTTTATCCTCTATATTGTTATGCCCAGTTCATGGTGCCCCCAGTGACCACCAAGGAAGACCAAACACGTATGCAAACACAAAGAGCTTTTTACTCAGGCTTAAGCTCGGTCTCTTACCTTCACCAACACAGTGGATTTGAGCAAGAGCCTAGAAAATCAAAATGGCAGGCTTTTTATTGAGGTTTGAGCAAGGAGGAGGGGACCATCACCTATGCAACTACATGATTGGCTAATTTGAACATTAACTGTACTTGGGGGTTCTTGATTGGTCTTAGGATTTTGGCGGGCTAGGTCTAGGGGAATTTCAAACTTAATTGGCTTAGCAAACGGAGGTTACATTTGAACAGGTTGGTGCGCACGGTTACATTCATTTGATTGGTTGACATTTACAAAACTCTGAGACAGTGGATCTTATTGGGTCATCCAGCCCAGGACAGTAAGAATGTTGAGTCATGCTCACACAGCAAGTTTATGGTTTTTCCGGTACTGCTTGTTCTTCCCTTGATTTTGGGAACTCGCCCCTGTGGCCTACAGAGTGACTGAGGCCTGTCGTGGTGCTACTCTGGCCTGGGTCTTTCATATATAGCAATATTTTATAAATATGATGACATCTGAATGTGTTTTCCTTATAGTACACAGCTGACCAGTACTCTTCCTATTAAAAAATCTTTATCTAATTTGAAAAATGTACCCAAAATGGCCTTATTTTTGAATATCTGAAAAGGAAAGACAAAGAAGCCAACAAATGCTAAGTATTATTCCAAAATGTCACCTTATCAATCAGTTCTGACAAGCAAAACTTTCAATGTTGTCTGTAGAGTGATGTCTCTAGAGTGATGTCTCTAGAGCCCTTGACTCTGAACCCTTCTCCTCATGCAGTTCAAGTAGTACCTTGACTACAAAGGTAAGTCCCTGCAACTTACAGTTGTTCCTTATTCTTACTTGTTGATAAGAAAGAGATTAGAGTAAGAGATTTGATGGGCAAGAATTCCCAAAGTGGACTTATATAGTGGGGGAGAGGGCAATGGGTGATGAGTGTCAAAGGATAGGTGTGGTGTTATTAACCACCTACTCATGCCTGTTCTCTTACCTTTTCTGACACATGGCTGACAGGAAGGAACATGTATGCTGTTGAATGAGAAGAAATGAGTGTGTCCACTTGCCTGGCCTTCCTCTATGTTTACTCTGCTGACCATGGGTATGGAGGTGCCAATATTCATCTCCAGCTGTGCCAGTGGGTACACAGAATAACTTTATTTTCTGTGATTTCTATAAGCATTTATAGTACGATTAAAGATATTTGTGGTTGGGGTGCAGGGGAGAGGATTCAGTGGATAAAATGTTTTCTGCTCAAGCTAGAGTGTCCAACTTCAGTCCCCAGATTGCATGGAAAAAGCTGGAGGCCTTGGCAGGCTTCTGTATTCCCAGCATACAGACGGCAGTATAGGAAGTAAAGACAGGAGAACTGTTTTGAAGCTCATGGTGAAAACAGCAGCAGAATGAGACTCCAGACAAGAAATCTTGCCCCAAATGAGGTGGACAGGTGAGGACCAACTGGAAAGCTGTCCTCTAACCTCATCGTGGCATGCACACACTCTTACATGCATACACACAAATAAATAAATTTAAAAATACAAATTTATCTTATTTTGGATCTTATTGGTAGCTACTACTTTCACTGCTATAAAGAAGCTAAGCATGGGCCAATGGTGGAAAAGAAAGTCTTAGGTTGAGTGTACATAGTAGATACGCACAACACTTTGACATTTCAAAATGAATGTTATTTGGACTATAATTCCCTATAGAGTTTAAAATTATAAAATTTGGAATGGAAAAACTTGATGCCACTAGATAACTCCTGTTTCTCTTTATGTAGGTTCTGCAGAACAAGAATTTAGGGCCAGAAAATACTGAATTTGCTATAATTGACTCAGATTGCTCCATACATAGCACCTTCATTTTGCAGCCATGAAAATTCTCATTTTCCATGGTTAATCTCCATTTTATTTTTTCCTAAAAGTTTATTATAAATTTTGGTTATTTTTACTGCATTTGTGAGCATGTATGGGCACACCAGGGTGTCTCACATTAGGTGGGTGGCTAGGGGGAATTCAGTCCAGGATATCAGTTTTTGCAAGCAAGGCTCTTTAACCACTGATCCACCTCCCCCCTCGATTTCTCATTTTCTTAATGCTATTTTACTTTCCAGCTCAATTGCTAAGAATCTTAAGAGGTAACACATATTGCATCCATGGAGGAATTTTGGTGCCTTCGCAGTGAATGGCTCACAGGAGAGCAAATATTTGTTGAATAAATCAGAAATTAATGAATTGATAAGCAATGAATTCCTTAAGCTAATGTGATTTAAGGAAGTGTACTTGTATGCACTTTTATACAGGTATTGTACATGTATTATATATATATATATATATATATATATATATATATATATATATATACACATTTGTATACACAATGCTATTAATAATGTTTCTTACTTAAATTGTAGTCTTTTTACTGAAATTATAAACTCATTTCTCTATTAACACATTCAAGAGTAATGGCAGCCTTAGCAGTTCATACTTTAGCTGCTATTGCTAAACAGTTCTATATCTTTATATTCAGTTAAATTAAAAAGTTTACATAATCATTAGCTCTTTTAGTAATGAAAACTTTGGATTCTACTTTTATTTACAGCATTTAGATTCTGCTTTTCTGTCAGTTTTTGTCCTTGGATGCAATTATCTGGAGTAGGTCCTTTTGCCTTTAGTTTTTATTAAGCACGAATCTAGTCTTTTGTAGTTACTTTTTTCCTCTTTTTTTGGTTATGACTATATTTTAGAAGCTTCTATTCTTTTTTCAAAAACCATTTGATCATAAGGGAATTGTAATGTTATATTCCAAAAATTGAACACCTCATCCCGAGGAATGAAGTGCTTTGAAATGGAGGATCCTGTGTCCTTACATTTAGACCAGAGCTTAGAGACTGGGCTAACTTGAAAGCTGATACATCAAAAGTATACAATTCAGCTCAGTTTTCTCAAACTAATGTTCACAATAGATAGTATGCAAGCTTTCTCAATCTGGTTCTTCAGTTCCAAGATCATGTTCAATTTCAAAATATAATCAATTCATATATATTGTGAAAATGAACAGACAATTAATAACAAAAACTGGAATCATTTTAACATTTCCATGTCTCCATCTTTTTAAAATTTGAATAACCTACATTCAACACATATAATTTTTATTTGAATTATCACATGATCAATAACTTTAAACATTTCACCCGATATAATTGACATTGTGATGATTCACAATAATTGCCTATTTACATATTTACCATTTTTATTATTTCAATTGGCTGCAGAAGGTTTATAAAACTTTTTGCAAGGGCTGGAGAGATGGCTTAGTGGTTAAGCGCTTGCTTGTGAAGCCTACGGACCCCGGTTCGAGGCTCTATTCTCCAGGACCCACGTAAGCCAGATGCACAAGGGGGCGCATGCATGTGGAGTTCGTCTGCAGTGGCTGGAGGCCATGGCATGCCCTCTCTCTCTCTCTCTCTCTCTCCTCTCTCTCTACCTGCCTATTTCTGTATCTCTCTCTCTCAAATAAATAAATAAAAATAAAAATAAAAAAAAAAAACTTTTTGCAAGCAATCTATACATTATTTGTATCTGTTTTGATTATACAGTTTTTGTAGTATCAGTATGTGACTGTATAACCTTTTTAAAAGTATTCAAGTGGTACACATCCTTTGTAAAGTGTGACTGCATGATAGATGATGTATTTCTTCATCAGAAACATACATTAATAACAGTGTCATTTCTTTTGTACTCAGAATGGTCCTTTCATGTTCTCTGAAACAAGATTTAAAGAGTTTACTTCTGCATCTTCTTCATTCCTGTCTCAACATCAGAAATGACCCTTTTCTTTTCCATTGCAGTACAGTTTAACTCTGTTTGGAAATTACACTGATGTGCTTAATTTTATGGGAAGCATCTATCTTTAACCAGCAACTTTTTTATATTTCTGATTGAATATATGATTTTGCTCACATTTTATCCATTTTAAAAGAACAGTTCTAGTCATCTACTTTTTATTTATGCACTTACAAACATTCTCAAGTAATTCTAAGTAACTTTCCAGCAAAATAAATGTACATAGTATTATGAAAATACATATATTATTATAAAAATAAAACAAAGCATTAGACTAACATACACAGAGTACATTTAGTGACAGAGGTGGGGAATATTGTGGACTCCTATGTTTTATTAATATGCAGAGTGTAAGTAGGCTATCTTGGTGCAATGAGGTAGGATCCTAGGACTACAACTAAACTGTGAGGAACAGGTTTTGAAAATCATGATATTTGTCCCTATGATTAAATTCATGACATAAAGAACTTAAGGGAGGGATTTGCTTTGGCTTCCAGCTCAGAAGATACAGTGCATTGTAGCAGGAATGGCTTATTGTGGAGGTGACTTGGTCTGTGACAGTGGCAGGGTGATGCATCTCATCAGATGCAAAGTTTGAGCTGCAAGTCACGCAGATTGTAACCAGTACCCAACTTTCTCTAGTGGGACCCTAACTTCTAGAGGTCTCCAAACCTTCCAAAAGTTTTCAGAGCCACTAGATGGGGCACAAGTGCTCAGCCATGTGAGCCTCTGGGGAACATTTTACATACAAACAGTAGCATCAGGCATGCTGAACTGATAATATTCAGGGTGATGGTAGCAGAGGACAGGATCAGTTGCCTAGGTGGATGCTAAGTAGTTCATGACAGGCTTTGTCCAAGCCCTGGGTGACTCATAATCTGTACAGACTTGCAAGCATGACCAAATGGCAGTTTCTGCAGACATAAGAGCTAAGCAGAGCTAAGCAGAGCTAAGCAGAGCTAAGAGCTAAGCAGAGGTCAGAGTCAAGGTGTATACTGGATACCTCAGTTGAGACTTCAAGCAGACAAAATTTTAAGGGGAAGGATCATGCCTTAGAATCAGGGTCACACTTAAAGGAAGAACCAAACTAAGCTAGAACTACATTTCCAAGAATAAAGGCAAGTGAATGATCCAAGATCCAGGATTTTTTCCTATTTCTTGGTTTCAGGGCATGCCTCTCAAGATGATTAGGTTTGTCTGGATCAAGAAGTTAGAAAGAGAAATACATCTATATATATATATATATATATATATATATATATATATATATATTATATATTAGAATATATATATTCATTGTTAAACTATATGATGTGCTTTCTCTGCATTGTTCCCACGAACATAGGAATAAGGTGCAGGAATGGTAATGAAGAGAATGAATTAATTAATGAATGAAGATCCCAGAAAAAGAAATCAATAAATCAGAGAGGTAGTGTGTGAGGCATAAACAGCCATTCCAGATAAACTTAGGAAATCTTCCTTTTGTCTTTGATAATGGTGAGGATATTACTTGTGTGGAACACTAGAGTACATTTAGATTAAGTGTTTCTCTTCAGCTTGGTTCATAAGCTCATGAAGACCCTGAGCACAGAGAACTGAATGATGCCAGGGAGCTTATCCTGAGTTTTGGGGAGATTATCCCAGAGTTTGCTGACAGGCCTGCAGAAGGTGACCTGCCTATTATCTCTGAATGCTCCACGTAGGGAGTTCATCAACACCATTATGGCCCTTGAAGCCTGTAAATGTCTTTAAGCAGCTTTAGATTAAAAATATGTGGCATGGGCCTGAAGGAGGAAAATGCATCACAATTTCTCTGCTTGGACCCTTATTTAGAGACATTGCTAAAATTCTTGAGTTTGACAGAAAACAAGGGTGCTTTGGATCATTTGGTCATCTGTTCTTTATGGCTTATATTATTAACATTTACCACTGCTAATGGGTAGTTGGAAGTGTCTATGATGATTGATCAGGGAATACCCAATGCTTTATATAATGCTTGCTTTAGTATGCCAAGGGGGTTACTTCAAAGTATCTCAGCACCGATACTGAGTCCACTTGGCCACATTCTATAATTACATCAATGTGGGGAGAACATAAAAATTGTTGCTGCCTTCTTTTCTTTTTAAAGTTGTCTCTAATTAAGTTAATTCATGACCAGATAACATGAAACCTTAATGTCCTACATATGTCTATGCTTTTTATATCTATATAAAATCTGGGATTCCCTATGACAGAAAGCATCTGATATTTCTCTTATTTTGCTTAAAATGATGTTATTAGGGTATGTCCATTTGTCAGCAAGTGACATCAAATGGATAAAGAAAATGTGGTATATACACAATGGACTTTGATTTAGCCATAAATAAGGAAAACATTATGTCATATTTTATAACTTTACATGCTGATATCACACATAAAATACAACCATTATTACTCCTGAGTGAAAACATTCTGTGTGTCAGAGAATAGGAAACTATAGTGTAAGCCAATTCTAAGTAATAAAATCATGTTAAAGATACTGCTTTTGTATTTGAGTGGTTGAATTGTAAAAATTGCTGGTTTATATAACTAATTGCTTACTGAAAGTATGTCATGTGTGGCCATATTGCTTCAATTACTGTAATATCTCTCAAATTCATTTTGCCTTTCCGACTGCTATCATTATCTATACCTCTAGAGTGAATGGTCATTCCATTACTCAAATCCATTTACATTACTGCCCTTTAAAACACTTACGTTTCAAGTAAAGTGCATGTGTCCTGGCTTAACATAGCTCACTATGACCTGGATCTTCTAGTCCCCTTGTTCTACATAGCTTCTATTTCTGTCCAAATACTGTGTCTGTATTTCAGTCTGTGTATCTCATGCCTTTTTGCTTCTGCAAAATTTATTTTTCTATCTAGGATAAATTCCACTTTTTATTTACTTGAAAAAAAAAAAAAAAAAAAAAAGCATGTCATATTAAGCCAGGAAAAGTTGGCACAATACGTTGTTCCAACTTCTGTCCTATGCACCCTGCTCATGATCTAACAATACTCAAGTCAACGCCCATCTCTCTGTGACATGTGCTCCTGGATTGTGAGATTTTGTTTGCTGTCTACTTCTAGAGTAATCGTGGGTTCTGACATTTAATAATTGCTCAGTAACTACTGGAAATATATATACATAAAATATTATATTGAGAGAGAACTAGTTAGTATGATAATTAGGCAGCTAGCTAGGGGAAGGAAGGCTCATATGACTAATCCTTTCTCAGGCCTGTGGCGTCTCTGTCCTCTTGCTTAGCCTATTTTAGTGGGGAACTAAAGTTCAGTGTCTGTTTATCTCACCCAACCAGATCTCTCTCTTGACTGCACCCCTCATCCAGGTGTGGCTGGACCTTTTCTTTGACTTAGGCCACTGGAATCTCAGACCTGATACAAGTGTGCCAACCTCTTCCAGAGTTCCAAATCTCTTACCTGGGCTCAGAGAAAACGAATTCCCTTTTCCAGCTCTTTGGCTGCTCACATCTCCACACTTGGGTCTCTTGGCCAGTAAGACTATGTGAGAAAGGATATTGCTTTGTTATTATTTTTATGGCCTCTTGATATTTTTGAAAGTAATGGTGTTTTAGAAAAACCCTTTTTCACATTTTTGTTCCCAAGGCCCATGTTTGTTTTCACATGGATTCACAGCCCACGTGGGTGTATCTGCTTTCCCTTACTCAGTTCTCAAACCCTTCATCTCCCTCATACCCCTGATATTTTTTTAAAATAATATGTCATGTTTTATAAATTATCCTTCTCAGTCTGGTTCATCTCAATTCTTTGGATAAAGGCAAACATGAATTCAGGGTTTTAGGTACAAGGATGCCTCCTGACCCCCCATAGCCCAGTTACAATATAGACACAACTGCTAATCCTTTTAAGTACTTACAATGTAAATCTAACATATTCATGACATCTACATGATTTAATTCTTACATAACTCTTAGAGTTAGGCACCACTATTTTTTCTCTATGATACACCACTTTATGCTTGCACTAAAGATGGTTCTCAAAACTACTTATTGAGCTATGGAGACAACTCAGTAGGAGAATGCATTCATGGGTCTCTGGTTTCTATCTCCAGCATACACACACACACACACCTATGTATATGTACATATGGAGAGAGATTATATATATAAATTTCTTCAAATTGTTGAATGAATCCTTTCAAGAATCCTATAGATTTGGCACTATCAATGTATTTGTTTCAATAGGCTAACATTCAGATTTAAAGAATTTAAGTTGTTTCTTCAATATCTGGTGTAACTAAATATTAGATTCAGAATCTATCTTATCTGGTTCCATAGCCCATGCTATTTTCAACTTTGTCACTCTGCAGCGCATATGTAAGGTGCAGTGCTCTATGTGGACAGAAACATGTCAGAACATTCAGAACAAAGTTATTATGCTTCTGAAGTGTTATAAAGACAAGAAAAATGAGGAAACTCATACCCATGTAAAGGTTTAACAAGTTAGTACTTGGTGGCTGCTTTTGGACTCATGGAAGATATAATGGAAGAGAAGGCACTTTATACGACATTGAAGAGGACTGGCAGCCATTCTTACCGATGGGCTCATATATGAAATGTCACAGACACATATATTTTATGGTATGATGAGGGCAGGATGAGTGTATTTATTTGGCAATGTGGGGGAAGACTATCCTATCAGTTAAATTCACAAAGCCGAGAGAATGTTCTGAATTTTATGCTGAAGACTTTGTCCTTCAGTTTTAGAAGCAATACAGTTAGGATGACTAGACTCATGAAAGTAACTTACTAGAAGTCAAGATTGACTACTTATCTCTTGCCTAGTTCCCTAGACCGAGGACCCCTCCTGGGAGGGAGGTCTTTCATAGTATTTAAACATTGTGGTTGGTTAATTTCATACCCTGGAACTTGGTGTCAGGGATAGCCTGTTCATGAGACAGCCCCTAGCCCTAACCAACCAGCTTTCCCTCTGATTTACCTGAGCCAGAAGACAGCCCACCACTATAAGGTTATAAATTCCTTTGCAAGGGGAGGGCAGGCTTTCTGAACAGTGGGGAACTTCCAACTGCAAGTGAGTTTTTCCTTTGGCTGGGCCTGAGCCTCAGCCCAGACTCAGCCAGGTTGAGCAGAAGGGAGACCCGTCTAGCCCTTACTCTACACATGGGTTCTTTATCCCCTCCAGCCCCACATATTACAGGAGCTTCTTGAACTTTCTTTTTTTTCTTTTCTTTACTTGGTTTTCCAGGCCCTCCATGTACTTGGCTCGGTACTTCCCTCAATAAATGTAATAATTTAATAATTATCCTTCTCAGTCCTTTTAAAAATTCAATTATTTGATTAAAATTAGAAACAAACCTAGGATTTAGGGTTCAATGACTTTCCTGGACCCCAAGCACCCTATAACAATTTTACAAATTCTGAGTAAGACATTTTTTTAAATTAAGTAGAAACTTTGTATAGACACATCATGTGTTGGTACCATCATTTCCCTTCTCCCTGCCCCCATTCAACTGAGGGCCTCC
Organism: Orientallactaga sibirica; assembly: GCA_036365145.1. Lineage (NCBI taxonomy): Eukaryota > Metazoa > Chordata > Mammalia > Rodentia > Dipodidae > Orientallactaga > Orientallactaga sibirica. The sequence goes on from JAEOAD010000020.1 coordinate 4,601,542, forward strand.
TCTCCTCAGTAGGATTGCTGGTATTCACCATGGGGTTATGGCTTAGGAGTCCTGAGTTGTGACAGCAGCAGTCAGTCATTGTAGTGGGTTACAGGGGCAAGGAGCAATGCCGCTGGATGCTTCCTCATACTATGTGGCTCTTACAATCTTTCTGGACCCTCTTCCAAAAAATTCCCTGAGCCATGGCAGGAGTGTTTTAAGTCTATTTTAGTATTGTGCTCTCAGCAGCTCCTGGATTTCTGCTTTGGTATGTTTTGAGAATCCTCAGTGTCTGTCTCCATCATCCTGGCCCAGGTTGTCAGGCTCTCCATGGAAGCAGCCTCTCTTGCTCATCTCGCCAGTTCCTCTATGCTTTCCCTTGGGACCTAGTTGATGTGCAAGGGGTGGTTCGTCTCCTGCCAGCCAGTCAGCTACCTTTTCTTTTCTTGTTGGTAGATTTTGGTTGTCTTCTGTTCTTGCTGATTCCTGAAAAAGAAAAACAGATTCTCTGAGAATGAGATCAGCTTTAGTTAAAGAGACATTTTTAAAATATAGACTAAAATACATCTGACCTCTTATTTACTAAGCTATAAAAGGGCTATCTTTCCAAGCAAAGAGGTTAATAGACCTTTTAGCGTCCATTAGTATACATTTCCAAAATCACAGCAGTGAGGACAGAAACACAGGAGTGGTTGTGAGGTGTTTGCAGATTCTGCAGGATTTTAGCATCATGTGATGTGGTACACAGGGGAAGGAAGCAAGAAGGAGCCTTCAAGGATTGCATAGCACCTGGTTTCTTAAAGCCTTGAGTGACTTCATTATAATTGATTAAGCACATTGTCTGTCAACAGGGAGACATATTGTAGCCATAGTAACTTCATTTTTTATTGAAATGTATTTATATCACACCTGATTCCAAAGGTTATATGACAACCCATAGTAACAATAACATGTTTTGTGTTTTCACAAAATGAGAAAATTATTATTTTTTGTCAGAAAAAGCAGGCCCAAATTATTGATCATTTTCTTCTTAAGAAAATTGCATTTCTTTTGCTACTCTTTGTTATACCAGTTGCCTATAAATCAAAACCTGGCTTTCACCAATCCAGAAACTACAAAAATACATGGATTTAATTGGAGTAATACTTAAAATCAGGCGTTTTTTTGTCAGATAACAGAGAAGGAAATCAAAGAAAAATCAATTTGGCATGATGCTTAAGAAATTAGGTTAGACAGTTTTCATAATTTTTAACATCTGCATGATCTCTCTTGTTAGCATACAAACAGATCAAACAGTAGCCAAAAATGTACTCTTCCTAAGAACAAATAGAATGTTGCTATATATTTATTGATTTAAGTTATTTTAATTATAATCCAAATTTATATGCAGCAGATGATAATTATTTAATCATTTTAGTAAGGTCTATTATAGATGAAAAATGATTCCCCTGAAACAATTTATTCTGATTGCAATAAATCAACATTTGTTACACCACATAAAACCGCATATTGTTTGCAATAGCTTTTTACATGATAATTATAATTTTTATTGTTTTTTGGTGTGTGAAGTATGCACATGTGAGCATGTTATATGCATTTTTGGTACAGATGTATGTACACAGATATGAATGTGCAAAGATCCAGAGAATATTTGCTACTTTCCTCTATCTCTCTTCACCTTATATTCTTGAGACAGGGTCTCTCACTGAACCTGGAGCCTGGTTGACCAGTGAGCCTAGTGATCCTCCTATCTCTGTCCCCACGCTCCTAGCACTGGGATTATAAGCATATGTTGGCATGTCTGCTTTTGGTACTTATAATTATACACTATTTATTTGCATATATGTGTTTGTGAGTATGCATGTGCATACAGAGATATATAAAAATTATGCTCTTTATATATTCTCTACATGCACACAGACACCCACATGTGTGCATCTATTTGTTGGAAAGTTTCTCTTTAGTATATTTATGTTCTTGGTTATATCTTTGCTAATTTGACTCTCATGGCTCTGTACATATTGTTTTCATAAACAAAAAGTGGAAAGGTCCTTTACTGTAAATGGTTGGGGTATACCTTAGTACCTAAGTTTTAGAGAACATGAAAACTGACAGTGGTTTCAGAATTCCTCCAAGCATCTCCCTCATTTATGCTTTGCCACTAATAGCGATATGGTGGCAAGAGTGGGAAAAACTCCTGTGCTCTGAGGAGATGATTTTTTTTTTTTTGTAAGATGCTTGCCTCTTCTCCTTTGAATTCATCCGTTGTTAGTTTGTTGTTAGCGCCTAATTTGCTATGGCTACATTTATAATAACTACAGTGGACACTGAGGGGCATCAACCCAGATATCCCTTCCGGGTCCAGACATTCATCCCCAGGCTTCTAGGAGTGAGACTGGACAGCCTACAATTGGGTATCTCTCCAGGCACAGTCTTGCCCAAACAAGGTTTTCATGCCAAGCAGGAGTACAGACTGCATGGAGGGAAAGGACCTTGGGAGGGGCTACATTTATGGCTCCATTGATTCACACTGGCCAATCTCTATGGGGCCGTCTCAACTTCAGAGCAAGCCATGGGGTCTCCAGAGATATCTGTTGTTATTGCATTTCTGAGTGCATTTTTCTTTTGCCAAACCTATTAATCCTCACTACCCCGCAGAGATGGTACTTGAGAATTTCATACTAAAACTCTCACTTGAAAATCTTTATTCAGAAGTAGCCTGTGACAATAATCTTGTTGTTTAACAAAAGTCTTTTCTGGTGTGTGTGTTTTGCTTTTCCAGGTGTAATTGAAAAGAAAAATGAAAAGGAACCTAATCTGTGAAGAGAGTGAGAAATGCAAAGGTTGCATTATTTTGAAAATAGTTATTTTGACAGTGCCTTGGATTACTGTGTGACTGGAACACATATTTACAAATTACACCTATTGGTGGTAGAGCAAACACAGAGGGTCATCATTAGTATATTCTGTCCTAGAATCTTGACCTATTGGCTAGTTGGTTTCACTGCAGTTTCTCATTCATTTTTTAATCAATTCAGTAAGTTGTGAAAATGGTTAAAAGCTTATTGTCCTATTAACTTATTTGAGTATATCCTATACCCAAAATCCCAAGTTCATTTTTAAAAATTTTCATTTTTTTTCTAGTTTTCCAGGTAAAGTCTCACTCTTGCCCAGGCTGACCTGGAATTAACTATGTAGTCTCAGGGTGGCCTTGAACTCACAGCGATCCTTCTACCTCTGCCTCCCAAGTGCTGGGATTAAAGACCTGCACCACCATGCTTGGCTAAATTTTTCAATTTTTGAAATGATGAGGATTGAAGCTAAGGCCATGTGCATGCTTGGCAAATGCTTTGCCAATGAGCTATACTCCCTGTACCCAGATACCTAAATCTTTGAGTTTGTATGTATTTAAAATATTACTTGCATAGTAAATACATGTACATGCATGTGGAGTGGTCTTTAAATAAATTTTAAAACTAACATATTCATCTACACTTTAATATTACTGTGTATTACTGTGGTTCTTATTTTGTTTGTTTTAAAACTATCAATATTGTATGTCTTTTTTGGGGTTTATGTCTCAGTATCACAATGTCATTAAACCAATTTTGTTTGTATAAGTCTCTGGATCAGACAACTTTGTATCCTGTGACACAAGATACCTATGAAGTATGGAGACATTTATCTTGGTTCATAGTTCTGGAGGTTTCAGTCTCTGATGTGGCAGTAACATGGACTGGATCTCTAGAAAGCAGGAATGTTGTAGCAGGAGCATATCTTGGATTGAGTGCTCATATTTCTAGCAAGAAAAGAGAGAGAGGAGGTAAGATTGATCGATGAGAGAGAGGGGAAAGAGAGGAGAAAGGAGAGGGGAAGAGATGACAGAGAACAAGGATGGAGAAGGGTGGAGGGAAGAGAGAGAAAGGAAAGAAAGAGAGTCAGAAAGAAATCACTGGTGGGAATTTTACTGTCCTGTTTGAGGGCTCATTCCAAATGAGCTAAAGACCTGCCTGGCACTTCTGCCTTTCAGTAGAGAGTAAACCGAAAAGCCAAACACATGGGCCTTTAGAGAACATAATCCATATTCAAAAGATAACATTCTAACTCTGGCCCTCAGAGGTTCATGTCCATATCATATGGCCAAATTCATTCATTCCATTAACAAGTGCCCCTAAGTCTACTATTCCAGCACTATTAGATATTCAAGTCTAAAGTCTCCACTGAGATGCAAGGCAAACTCAACTGGACAAAATGAGGGGGGAAAACACAAAACAAATAGAAAATAAAACAAGTTACAAACTTCTAAACTACAATGACAGGACAGGAACAATGTAAGTTTTCCAAAATGGAGAACAGGAAAATAGAACAAAATAACTGGCTCTGAGTGACACTGAAACCCAGCAGGGCAAACATTAAATCCTAAGTCTTCATGTCTGGATTTCAGGGAACAATGTGTTGGAAACAGTGCTCCCAAGGGCTCAAGTAGCCCTGTGCCTATGGCTTTGCAGCCCAAATGGCCACTAAACAAAACAGAAGAAAACTGTCAGTGTCACTGAAAGAAGTACGTGTAATGGGGGAGTCTGATTTTTGGCTATTTATCCTAGTTTCAGTTTGATTGCATTATTAATCATAAATTAAGTAATGAGCACAAGTCAAAGAACTGTGAACATTCCCTCTAGGGTCTATGATATTCCAAGCCATAGGCTATTGACTCTGTTCTCAGTACCAGGCATGAATTTTCTCCTTCAGAGCAGGCTATATGTCCAATCACAGAGCAGTTGATTATAGCATAACTTATATGTCACTATTGTACCCATGTGTACATCTTGCATGACTGGTTGATTTTGTAGCTTGTCAGATCCACTGTTGGTTTGCATGGTTAATGACAGTTATCCCAAACAGCTCTCTAGCATGATGGCAGTGAGCCATGGGGTGTGGGTGGCTTCTCTCTCAGTTCCAGCTTGATATTTCAATGTACTGAAATTGTAACCTCTGGTATCTTCAGCAATAGGTTCTTATAATCTAGTTCTTAAAACAAATATAGCTATTACAAGTTAGTATAATCACTTAGTATGATTCTTTCTAGATCCATCCATTTTCCTACAAATTTCATAACTTCATTTTTATTTACAAGTGAATAGAACTCCATTGTGTAAATGCACTGTATCTTCATTATCCATTCATCAGTATATGGGCTTCAGTGCTGATTCCATTTCCTAGCTATTTTGACTATAGCAGCAACAAACGTGGCTGAGCAAGTATTCTAGTCTTTACGGTATATAGACAGGAGTTACTATAAGAAAATATAAACTGTGCCACAGTTTATACTCCTGCCAACAGTGAATGAGGGTTCCTCTTTTCCCACACCTTTGCCAACATTTGTTGACATTTGAATTTTTGATGACAGCCATTCTGACCAGGGTGAGATGGAATTTCCAAGTAGTTTTAATTCGAATTTCTGTGATGATCAGTGTTGAACAATTTTTAGGTGCTTATTGGCCATATGTATTTCCTCCTTTGAGAACTCTCTTTTCATTTCCCTGCCCCATTTTTTGACTGGACTTACTGATTTTTTTATTTCTTAGTTTTTTCAGTGCTTTGTATATTCTAGATATTAAACTGTTGTCAAAGATTTTCTCCCATTCTCTAACTGGTCTATTAACTCTGTTGATCATTTGTTTACTTGTACAATAGTGTTTTATTTACATGAGGTCCCAGTAGTTGGGAGTTTCTCTTGTTCCCTAGGCTACGAAGGTCTTATTTAGAAAATCCTTTCCTAGGACTATATCTTGAAGCATTATCCCCACTTTTTCCTCTAGTCATTTCACAACTTTAGGTCTTAAATCCATTTTGAGTTGATTTTTGTAGCGTGTGAGAAAAGAGGGTCCAGATTCATTCTTCTACATGTAGGTATGCAATTTCCAAAGCACCACTGTTGACAATGCTGACTTTTCTCCAATAAGTGTTTTTGGCCATTTTATCAAAGATCAGGTGACTCTCATTCCTAGAATTTACACCTGGATCATCTGTTCTAGTCTGTTGATCTCAATGACTGTTTTTTTGCCAATACCATAGCTTTTTGTTTGTTTGTTTGTTTGCTTGATTTTTATTACTCAGGTTTTGAAATGAGGTATGGTACAACCACAAGTTGTATTCTTTTTGCTGAGGACATTTTATGCTACTCAAGGCCTTTTGTGCTTTGATGTAAATTTTAAGAATATTTTTTCTACTTCTGTGAAGAATAGTGATAGAATTTTTATTATAACTGCATTGAGTTTGTGTACTTTATGTATGTAGAGTATATAGATGTGTATACTCTGTGAACACAACTGTGGAGGCCAGAAGAGAATGTCCTATGTCCTTCTCTTTATATTTTTTCACCTATTTCCTTGAATCAGAGTCTCTTAATCTACTTAGGCTGCTGTTTTCACTATTTTTTTAAGTCATCAAGCCCAAGCTATTCTCTGGTTTCTGCCCACTGCAGAACTGGGGTCACAAATGTATGTGGTAACACCAGGCTATTTACATGGATGCTAGGGAGTCTAACTAAGGTGGTCTCAGGCCTTTGAGGCCCGCATGATTATGCAGCAAGTGCTCTTGACTGTTGAGCCATCTCTCCAGCCCTTCATGTCACTTAATATTAAAATATTTTAATATTTGAAGTAGAATTTGTTGCAATTTGACTTCTGTCTACTCAATGACTTCCAGAGGTTATGCTTAAAGGATATGGCCATGCATTAATACTCTGAAATCTTTGTAAAGGTCATATATCTTATCTATAGGTCAAAGGTACTTAGCATCAATTTTACATTAGAATTACCTGTGGAGCTTTTAAAAGTGCTATGGCCCAGAACTCATCTGCTCATATTAAATTAAAAGCTGTGGAATGAAGCCCATGATGGTAGTTTTACAAATTTCCAGGTGATTCTAATAGCCAGCTAGTTTGGTGCACTGACAAAAAGTCTAAATTTTTTCTTTTCTTTTCTTTTTTTTTTTTTTTTTTTTTTTTTTTTTTTTAGTGTTTTAAATTTGATCCGAAGCTTCATTTTCCAAAATAGATGCTTAAAGTTTTAAGAAGACTTGAATATAGCAACTAGTTAGTGGTAAAAGAACTTTTTAAAATTTATTTATTTATTTATTTATTTATTTATTTATTTATTTGAGAGCAACAGAGAGAGAGAGAGAGACAGAGAGAGAAAGAGGCAGATAGATAGATAGAGAATGGGCCTGCCAGGGCCTCCAGCCACTGCAAACGAACTCCAGATGCCTGCTACACCTTGTGCATATGGCTTACGTGGGTCCCGGGGAATCAAGCCTCGAACGGGGGTCCTTAGGCTTCACAGGCAAGAGCTTAACCGCTAAGCCATCTCTCCAAGCCCCCCAAAAGAATTTTTAAAACAACATATTAATATGCTTGTTTTTAAAACAATATCAATAATATAATATTTTCTTTTACTGAGAAGCATTTCTTTGTATAGTCTGTCATCTCATTTTTTATTTCAACAGCGTATGTGTGTATGTGCACATGCACCACTTCAGAAAGTCACCATATTCTAGATTTTGTGCCACTGCATTTAGAGCTTTGCCTTACCTTAAAGCAAAGAATTATAGCTAAATCTATCATTTAACTAATTGATACTTCTGCTATTTGAATTGCGTGTCCTCACTAATTATAATTCAGAAAATGAGATTGTTGGCTTTACAGTCCTTTCTTTCACACTTTTTGTTTTGTTTTGTTTTGTTTTTGGCTCCCTATGGAACTTACAAGGCTGTAAGAAATAACTGGCTATTTTCCTGGTATTTTCAGGGCTATTGACACCTAAGTTTGGGGAGAAATATTACTCAATCTTACTGTGCATCTGATTGTCTCTTTTTCACCAGCTGTGTCTACATATTAATGTCACTCAAGCATGCTTCCTACTTAGCCATGGAATTAACTCTGGGTTAAATGATACAATGCATAACTGAAATTTACATGGCATAGTGCTATATGGCTTGCCCGTTAAGTATTGTGCCAATTTTTATTTAATTTCTATGACAGGTCTACAAATAAAATACGAAAGCAATTTAGAAAGGTTAAATGTTGTACCTAAATTCTATTAGCTAATGAATGACAGTAGGCCAATATGTTGATATAATATTTGTACCCAAGCCAGCTGATTTTTATACTATTTTAGAATGTGATTTGTAAAAATGTGTGTGTGTGTGTGTGTGTGTGTGTGTGTGTGTGTGTGTGTGTGTGCATGTATGCATGAGTGTGAGTGTGGAGGCCAGAGGATAACCTCGTGTGTCTTCCTTAGTAATACCATCAACTTCCTTTGAGACAGAGCTTCACATTGGCCTCGCCAAGTATGTTAGGCTGGTTGATCAGTGAGCCCCAGGGATCTGTCTATTTGCATCTTATCAGTGCTGGGATCACAGGTACACACCATCACAACTGTATAATGATGAATATAAATAAAATCCCAATTTGTTCTCTGCATTGTGCCTTACATATGTGGGTATTGTTGTAGACAGCTTCAGGTTCGCTGAGATGAACTTCCAGACCGGGCACAGTTATGGAGGAAGGGATATTATTTATTGAAGCTTACAGATCCAGGGGAAGTTCCATAAAGGCAGGAGAAGCAGCCTGCTCTTCATAGGGCCGAGCAGAGAGAGCAAAAGCCAACCAGCCACCACAGCACACAGAGCAAAACTACAGCCAAAAGGTCACACAGCACACTTCAGGAACTCCTGCTAGGCACATTTGCATATCTTTACAATGGAATCTCAAACCCACACTTTAAGACCAGCCCCCAGTGACATTGCCTCTAGCAAGGTGATTGCAGATGCAAACCATAAGTAATAAACCACTGAATATATTGGGGGACATATATTCAAACTTCCACAGGTATTAAACATGATAGTTATCAAAATATCTGTAGAATAAATACAGAAGAAACAATAAACTATTTGCTAACATATATCGAAAGGAAGAGGATTTTCTTTGAATATGGGGAAGATTTGAGCCATTACATAATTAAGTAGACATTGAATATCTTCTCTTTTATGATCATGAAAAAGTAAGAAGCTATAAAATGTTTTAAAATATATGTATTATTAAAATGTTTAATTTGATTTTATAAATACCTATGAAATTTATTTTGGAGAGTAATAGAATTAAAGGAGGTTGATAAGGTCCAAGTTTAAAGTCTGCTTTCTAAATCCATTATTGCTAATTATCAATGCATGTCAACTGACTGCAAGGATATTTTTGTCTTATGGAGGAAATTTTCCTTGAAGTTAGGCTGAATTATTCATCTGCTTTCAACTGAAGAGACAGTTATAACATTTCCTTCACTATTGTTCTCTGTCTGAGACCTTACTGCAGACTATCCACAAGAGCTACTGAAATTCTTTGGAGTCCTTCCTCCTTATATATACATAAAATATTTGATATAATGTTACAATTAAATTTAGCATAGGTCTTTTTTCCCATATAACTCAAGTGTTTTCATATTTCCTATCATACAAACTCCCGTGATATATCTATAAGATGTCCTTACATTCCCTTCCCTGGTGGCTAGTGCTGTTTATTGTCTATGGTACCCTCCTTGGTGGGTCTGTCCCTGACCTTTCACACTCAAGTCATCCTCCTGGCACTCTATAACTTTCATTTTAGTCATATTCAGGATACAATTGAGTGTTTTCCTTGGTTCATTCTGTGTCCCTTACTGTAAGGAATATACCCCTAGACCTGTGCATCTTACTTTCCTCTACCAGAAAACACATGACTGGTTGAAAAAGAATAAATAACAGTATTTTTGTGTGGAAATTGTTTTCCTTCTGGAGATGGTCTTTAATTAATTTTCTACTGGAGACTTATTATTGCTCTTCCAAGATGTATTACAAATGCTACCTTTTTCTTGAACACTTTACTGGGCAATGTGAATATATCCTTCCATGTTGTCCTCTAAACCCTCAGCATCATTATTTATTACATCTCTTACCACTTACCATTATATTGTTTAACTGTTTCCTCCAAAGATGCCAAACTTTTTAAGAGATCAAGTTAGGAGTTACATATTGAAACAAGGGAGACTGAAGAGAAACATGTTCTCAATACCTCTGACCTCTTCAGATCCTGAGATTCCTCATTTTACAGTGACATTTGTCTTCTATAATACAGCATAGAGCCTCATTCTTTATGAGCAGAATGGATTTCTTTCCCTGCATGGAGGACTACAAACCTAGTGTACCGCACACTCTGTAACACAAATATACCTGTAACAGGCGAAAGTTCTTCCTTCCAGCTGGCTTTTACTTCACTTCATTTCACTCCTGAGAAACTTTGTTTTGGATTTTCCTTGCCATACTTCAGTACATTGTCTGTTCTAAATTGCCTCTTGGTGAGTGACCCATAACATTATCCCTGACACTATGAACTTATATTTTTCCATTATTTTTATAGGGTTGTGATTGTTCGAGTTTTCTATTGAATGTTATCACTGTTCAAGAGAAGTACTTGAGTCCCACATATGTGCCTTCCTTTGTTTTGTATAGTAGATACATGTGCTCAATAAAATTAAGGCAAAATTATTTCATCCAGGAGAGTAAGGGGCTGTGGTTCAAACATTATGGTTGTATTCTCAAGATTTGTGAAACCCTCACTGTACTCCCCACCAAGTCTTCTACCCTAGGAAATGACTACCTTCAGGTGAGTCTAATGTTATGAGGAAGGCAGACTTGAAACACATTTTTATTTCAAATAACCACAATATATGGGGAGAAAGGTCTCTTATTTTCTGGGAGCTTGGAAGAAGCCTCAGCTGTTAAAAGAGCTTGCTTGCAAATCTCACTGGCGTGAGTTCAATTCCCTATCAGCTGCATAAAGCCAGATGCACAATAGCACGTGCTCCTGTGATCTCAGTGTACCTGCAACAATGGGAGGTAAAGCCAAGGGAGTCTCAAGCTTGTGCACTAGTCTGGTTTGCAGCAGCTAGAGACTCAGTCTCAAAGAAAGTGGAACACAGATAATTCCTCTGACCTTCACATATGCACTGTGGCACATGCACACACATTCAAAGTAAATTGATTAATTTAAAAATATTTCACCTGACAAAACTAATACTTGGCTGTGTATAACCAAGTAAAATAATAAATACAGCATAAAGTAAAAATTATCTCATTCATTTTAGTATTCATTCAATAATTTAGCCTAAGACTTGGAATTCACTATGTAGTCTTGGTGGGGCCTCGAACTCACTGGAATCCTCCTACCTTTGGCTCCTGAGTGCTGGGATTAAATATGTGCACCACCATAGCCAGCAAGACTTCTTTAGTGAACACTAGTTACTTAAAGATATATAAAATATTAATTAAAATCATATACAGTTCATTTTTTATAGAAATCAAAATTGGGAAGGAGGCATAATAAAAATCCAAGTACCTATGGTAGTCTTCATCACTGTGATAACATAACTGAGATAAAACTCAGGTAGAACTGTTTTTAGTGAGGTGACAAGAGCTAATGGTTGCAAAGGTTTTAGTCTTTGGTCAACCAGTTCCATAGGTCTGTGCCATTATGGTATAGAGACATGGCAGAGGAAACCTGCTCACTCTGTGGCATCCAGTTAGCCAAGAGAAAGACAGGAAAGAAGGGCTGGGGAGATGGCTTAGTGACTAAGACACTTTCTTGTGAAGCCTAAGGACTCAGGTTCACTTCCCTAGTACCCATGTAAGCCAGATGCATAATGTGGTACATGCATCTGGAATTTGTTTGTAGTGCTACAAGCCCTGGTATGCCCATCTCTCTCTCTCTCTCTCTTTCTCTCATAAATAAATAATAAATAATAAAAATATATTTTAAAAAAGAAAGATAAGAAAGTGCAGAAGACAAGATATGTCCTTCAAAGATGTGGCCCCAGGAACCTACTTTCTCCAACCAGATATCACATCTTAATTTCTCCCACCTTGCCAAAATGCTATTGTATTATGTGTCTACCAAGGGATGGATTCATTGATCACGTCACTGTCTCAGGATCCAATAATGTCCCTTAGTCTGGACCAAGTCTTACACACTGGAGGTTATGGGGCATTTCACATTGCAAACACAACACTTAAAAAATAAGCCACTACATTCATGTGTGATATGTGCCATAAAGGAATACGTGTGGATAAAGCTGAGGGCGCTGAGACAGGAAGCCACCTGGCATTGCTGAGCAGCCTCAGACACCAATTGGCTTGGACAGTTAACACACCTTTTTCTTCACCCTGCACATAGCAACTTATTAGCAACCTGATACCCCCTAAGTAGCTGCATTGTACACCCTTCTCTGTATAATGGAATAAGTTTTTTCTGCTCCTAGAAAGCTTTAAGAATTTAGTGAAGCCCATTTTGTCATCAGTTTCTATTGAATTATGTTCTAGGATATATCTGATATTGGAATACATGGGATCATCCAGGATGGGCAGGTTTGGGAACATTCTCTTTTAAAGAAGCTGTCACCCACAGGTTTGCAGACTGGGATAAAAAGCAAAATCCCTCTATTTGTTGCCTCCCACAAAAGATGGACATTATCTTAAGGTGAAAGGTTGGAAAATGGTGTTTCAAGCAAATAAGCCTAAAAAACATGCAGGTGTTGTACACTTCAAAAAAACATTAGTTAGGAAAGATAAGAAAGGTCATTCATATGTGGATCCTAGATACAAATGATTGGACTTCTTTTTGAGTAGGAATAAAACTCAGTAGCAGATGCCAGTAAGCTAGAAAGGGGATAGAAAGGGGATAGAAAGGGAAGGAGGGAGGTGCTTAATAGGATGATATCATATATATGCAAGTAGAAGAACAGATTAATGGGAGTAAAAGGCCTAAGTGAGGTCAGGGGAAGAGATTGACTAAAGGAAAGGTGGAAGGAGGGTTAATTAAAATCTAAGAGGATATAAATAAGTCATATGGAAACCTACTTTTTCTGGACAATGGAACACTCAGAAACAATAGATTGTTACTAGAAAATTTCCAGTGCCAGGGATGGGATACCATCCAGTAAGTTGTTGGCCAGCGAGGTCACAGATACCCTCAAAACATTATAGGCCACTGTGAAGGCCCTTGGTTTCCCACCAGGAATAGCTGGTAAGACTCTACTGCTGAAGACTCCACATACTTGGGCAGCAAGGACACTGGCAAATCCTGCATGGAGCCTCCTCCATGTGGACCAGCCTGGAAAAAGCTACGCTGCATGCAGTTCAATACAAGAGAGAAAACACGAGTAAAGATACTCACCAGTGGACACTGCAAGCTTTAAATTTGGCCAGCCAGGCCAAATGAGCCAATGGATGCAATAGTGGCATGTCTGTTATGGGGGAAACCAACTGCTTTCTAATTGGACTGAAGGCCCACTCCATGGGAGGGAATACATCCCTGATACTGAAAACCTATGACAGGGGTAGTCATGATTCCTAGGGGTGTAATGTCTGCTGGTGTCTGGCTAAATGTATATACTATGCTCACCAAATTGCCCAGTAAGCACCTCTCTTAATGGTGATACTCATATATTAATGTTATCTCACTTTTGGTTAGAGAAGCTTCTCTTTTCAGATGGTAGTGACCTTGGGATGACTCAGAAGGAACCATGATGCTGAGAAAAGGGAAAGAGGAGTGCTCAGCACTGAAAAATCTCTAACACACCTTCCAAGGCTCAGGGCCCATTGTTTAAGAATGAATGTAAGAGCCAAAGGAAGGGTAGGACTCCTTACAATGCACTCCTCCAGACACAAAATGGCCTGGATATCCATGACCTCACAGGGCCTCAAACTTCCTACACAAGACCATCATAACAGGAGGAAAAGATTATGACATCAAAATTAAAAGAGAGACTGAGTGGGAGAGGGGATATGATGGAGAGTGGAGCTTCAAAGGGGAAAGTGGTGGGAGGAAGGGAAGTACTATGAGATATTGTCTACAATTAAGGAAGTTATCAATAAAAAAATCTGACCAAAAGAAAGAGAAATGGGACATAAATTAATAAAATTAGAGATGAAAAAGGCACCATTAAAATAGATAACAAAGAAATTCAGAAAATCACATGGATGTAATTTAAGAACATATACTCCACAAAGTTTGAAATTTTCTTTTATTTATATGACCTAACAAAATTAAATCAAGATGAGATTAACCACTTAAATATACCTATAACAAGTACAAAGATTTAAGCAGTTATAAAAAGTCTCCCAACTAAAAACGTCCAGGTCCAGAATGATTCACTGGTGACTTTTCCCAGACCTTCATGTAAGAACTACCACCAATTCTTCTCAAACTTTTCCATAAAGTAAAAAAGAACGGAATCCTTCCAAACTCCTTTTACAAAGCCAGAATCATTCTTGTACCAAAATCAGACAAAGAACAAAAAAAGGAAGACTACAGACTGATCACCCTCATGAACATAGATACAAAAATTCTCAATAATATATTGGCAAACAGAGTACAAGAATATATTAGAAAGATCATTCTCCCCTGACCAAACAGATTTTATCCCAGAAATGTAAGGATGGTTCAAGATATGCAAATTGATAAATGTAATACACTATATAAATGGACAGAAGGACAAAAATCACAAAATCATTTCATTGGATGAAACAAACATTGACAAAATCCAACATCCCTTCATGAAAAAAGTCTAACAGAAACTGGGAATAGAAGGAACATATCTCAACATAATAAAGGCTATTTATGACAAACCTACAGCCAACATAATACTAAATGGAGAAAAACTTGCAGCTTTTTCACTAAAACCAGGAAGAAGACAAGGGTGTCCACTTTCCCCAATTTTATTTAATACAGTACTGGAAGTCTTAGCTATAGCAATAATGCAAAAACTACACATAAAAGGGATACAAATTGGAAAGGAAGAGATCAAATTATCATTATTTTCAGATAATATGATTCTATACATAAAGGACCCTAAAGATTCTACCAGCAAATTGTTAGAGCTGATGAACACTTAAAGAAATTTAGCAGGATACAAACTAAACACACAGAAACCAGTAGCCTTCCTATATGCTAACAAGCACGCTAAGGGTGAAACCAGAGAAACATTCCCATGTACAATTGCCTCAAAAGAAAGAAAGAAAGAAAGAAAGAAAGAAAGAAAGAAAGAAAGAAAGAAAGAAAGAAAGAACAAATGAACATTGGAATAAACTTAACTAAGGAAGTGAAGGATCTCTACAATGAATACTTTAAAACACTCAAGAGAGACACTGCAGAAAACACTAAGAAATGGAAAGACATCCCATATTCTTGGATAGGAAGAATCAATATAATGAAAACGTCAATCTTACCAAAAGCAAAGTACACATTTAATGCATTCCCAATCAAAATTCCAATGGCATTCTTCAAGGAAATAGAAAAAAAAATCTGAAAATTCATTTGGTAGCACAAAAAAATCTCAAATAGCTAAAACAATTTTGAGCAACAAAAATAAGGCTGGTGGTATCACCATACCTGATTTTTACCTATATTACAGACCCATAGTAACAAAAACATCTTGGTAATGGCACAAAACCAGACACATAGATCAATGGAACAGAACAGATGACCCAGATGTAAGTCTGGGCAGCTACAGTCACCTGATCTTTGACAAAAATGCCAAAGATAGCCTCTTCAACAAATGTTCCTCGGAAAACTGCATATGTATCTGTACTAGGATGAAAATAGATCCTTATCTCTCTCCATGCACAAGAATTAGGTCCAAATATATCAAAGACCTTAATATCAGACCCCAAACTCTGAATTTGCTATAGGAAAAACTAGAGTAAGCCCTTCAACATATTGGCATAGATAACAACTTTCTGGATGTAACTCTAATTGCTCAAGAAATAAAACAACTACCACTGATATACCATAGGGACCTCATGAAATTACAAAGCTTTTGTACAGGAAAGGACACTGTGAATAGAGCAAAGAAGCAACCTACAGAATGGGGGGAATCTTTTCCAGTTATACATCTGATGGAGGATTAATATCCAGGATATAAAAAGAATTCAAAAACTAAATAATAAGAAATTATATACCACAATTAAAAATATGGACTATGGAACTAAATAGAGAGTTCTCAAAAAAAGAAATACAGATAGCATATGAACATATAAAAAAGTGTTCTACATCCTTAGCTATCAGGGAAATGCAAATTAAAATACTGTGAGATTCCATCTCACTCCTGTCACAATGGCTACCATCAAGAAAACAAATGATAATACATGTTTGGTGAGAATGCAGAAAAATAGGAATGCTTCTATACTGTTCCTGGGAATGCAATATGGTCCAGCCATTGTGGAAATCAGTGTAGAGTTTCCTGAGACAGCTAAAATAAATTTACCATATGACTCAGCTATACCACTCGTAGGCATATATCCTCAGGACTCTCCTCACTACTTGCTAAATCATGTTTATTTCCATTTTATTAACAATAGCAAGCAAATGGAACTAGCCTCGAAGTCCCTCAACTAATAATGAAGATGTGGTCAATTTATACAGTGGACTTCTTCAGAGGTAAAGAAAAATGAAATTTGCAGGGAAATAGATTGATCTGGAAAGGATAACCCAGGCCCAGAAAGCCAAATGTCACATGTTCTCTCTCATATGTGAACCTAGCTATAAATGTTTGGAATTCTATGTGGGTTGTAATAAAACTCATTAGCAGAGGCCAATAAGCTAGAAAATGGATATAAAGGGAACAGAGATGGAGGGAGGAAGGGGGACTTAAGAGGATGGCATTATATATATGTAAGTAGAAGAATACATTACTGTGTCTTGCAGTCTGGTTCACATTGCTGGCAGAAATCACCTGACCAAGAGGAGTTTGTGGAGTCAAAAGGTTTATTTTTGCATACAGACTTGAGGGCAAGCTCCATGATGGCAGGGGAAATGATGACATGAGCATAGGGTGGACATCTCTTCCTAACCAACATCAGATGGACAATAGCAATTGGAGAGTGTGCCAAACACTGGCAAAGGGAAGCTGGCTATAATACCCATAAGCCTGCCCCCAGGAATACTCTGCCTCCAGGAGACATCACTTCCAAAATCTCCATAAGCTGGGGACCTAGCTTTTAGAACACCTTACATTTATGGGAAACTTGAATCAAACCATGACATTCTGCCTCTGGCCCTCATAAACTGATAACCATCCATGATGTAAAATGCAATGCATTCACCCAATTTTTAAAGTCCCCATAGTTTTTATTAATCCCAATGATGTTCAAAAATTCCCAGAGTCAAAGATCTCTAAACTGAGCCATACTAAAAAATAATCCCCCCAAAAAACATAATGGCACAAAATAAACATTCATACTGCAAAAGATCACATTGGGCATAGCAAAGAAATATTTAACCAATACAAGATTTAAACAGGGCAAACATCAAACTCTGTAGCTACAAGTTCAACAACTCTAGTCAATGACAAGTCTCCAAGTCCAATAATTCTAAGCAGCAGCAAATCTCTGGAGTTTTAATTCTGCCCCTCCAGCTAGGGTACTCACACTCCTGGAAAACTTCCTTGGCAGCTTTCCTTAGCAGCCATCTCATGGTCCTAACATCTCCACTGGGTCTCCAGTGCAACCCACAGTCCATCCTCACTGCTCCATTGGGTCTCCATGTAGGCATCCAGCAAACCTGCTTCACACTGTCCATGGCCATTTCTAAAACACAAGACAGTGTTGCAAATTCAATGACCCTCTTTTATCTGCATTTCTTACACTCCATAATAACAGGTAGAATGCCAATTTATTAATCCAGGGTGGAATAAAGCAGTCTTTGAAGAATAGGACACTTTGTTGAGCATTTGGTCCACTTCAAATAAGTCTGAATTTTTCCTGTTGCCCCAATGCAGGTCAGCTGACCTGATCTCAAAGGTTGTAATCATTCATGTAATTGTAGCTGAATGGTTAGAAGTTTTAGCCCAAAGATTTTATTTCTGTGCCACATCGCTCTGCTCACACCAGTCCATTTCTATGCAATGAAACCCTGCACAACTTCTCAGGACATGGGTATAAAAGAAAGCCTCTCACACAAACTGCTTATATCCCAGTCCAGTCAAAGCTCTATCTCACCCTCACAAGCCAAACTTCATAGTCCATAGATCTTACAGCCTTCAGGTCTTTCAACTCTGACCAGAATAGTCCATTAAGCTGTACTTACAGCACTGCATGGCATCTCTTAGGTCAAGGTTTCAAAACCTTCCTTATTCTCCTTGAAAATAAGATCAAAAAGGCCAAAGCCATATAGTCAAGTGTCTAGCAGCAAATTACCCCACTCCTGGTACTAAAACTAAAAAAAAAAAGAAAGAAAAGAAAAAAAGAAAAATGAAAGAAACTGTCTCCTAAGTGAAATTTTAGGGAGAAACCCCCATTTATGCCTATTCATAACGGAACATGCATATGAGTAAAATCAGATACATTATGAGAAGGACATATGCTGTAGAGAAAAGGTTATATAACTTAAACCTGCCAGTGAAATGAGAGAATTACCCAACCATTCCCCTTAGCAACCAACTTCTCCTTCTTGTAGACTCCTTGAATGACATTAAATGTATTGGTGTCAGCTTTGTAACCAAATGGTCTGTAAGTCATATTTTATCACTTCAAATACACAAAATATAAAATATTTGTTTAATTTGTATCATATATATGTTGTTTTCTTTTTTCTATTTTAGTGGCATTTTTGGAAAAATAAGAAATACTAGGTTGGAGTCTCACAATTTGGATCTAATCATAACTTTACTTGCTACTGTTTTATATGAAGCAATTAACCTCTAAGTTACAATTTATAATCCTTGACAGGAAGGCAATTCTTGCTCTGTTTAATCTGATGTATGATGGGACTTAGGGACATGGTGATTTGTATGAAATCCCTTTCAGTAAGTCGCCTAGACAGGGTAGGGGATAGGTTGCATATATTGTTAGTCTGATCTGTGGTAGTCTGTAAGGCAGACAATAGCAGCACAGGGTCTGTATTTCAGTAGATACTTTTGCTGAGGATGAGCAGTGCATGGGGAGATTTCAGAGAAGTGCTGCAACAGGTTGGCTATTAAGGCACAACCTGCATGGCTTTGGCACTTACATGGGCTCAACATCCAAGGAATGGCACTCTATCTGTAGTCCTATGAGTGAATCCTATTGACCATTTGATCAGCTCCATAATTCAAGCATGTAAGTGCCCTTACTAGAAATATTTTATGAAATGTTAATACACTCTACTCAGTACACAGCTTCGTCAGGGAACTGTGGTATTACACTGGCCTTTTTAATATGGGTTAGGACTTTTGCCATTACGTGATCTTATTTGCTATTTCATGTGTGTATTGTGTTAATTGTACATGAGGAGATGATTATGCATCCCAATAGGAGACCTTCAAGTGGCCATTACTTCGCAATAATGTCTCTAGAGGTGCTACCAAGGCACAGACCTCACTGCCTTGGCATTGACAAGGCCTCAGGCTTCTATGAGTAGCCAAATGGTTAAACATATGCATTTGGGGGAATTATATAATTAACCAGATATTTTATATTTGTATTCTCCTGATGCATTGCTTATGCTTTTAGAATCATCCACATAAAGTATTGGTGGCTACATTGCTTTGTAAAGTCTCCCTTTACAACAGACTTATTATCTATCCAATTTGAAATATCCCCACATCTCCACATCAGCACCACTGCTTCCTCTCTGCTCTAACTACATTGCTCTTTAGTGGAAATTTTCAACTTGTATTCCTCACATTTTACTCGACTGAGTCAGTCTGTCTCATTATTCTTGATTAGAGTTCTTCTTTACCTCCTTCCACTCCTCAGTCTGCTGCATCCTATGATGTTCAGAAGATCTCTCTATATTAGCCCAGATCTGGTAAACTGAATGGCTACCTGCAACAGGACAGAAGCATATTGAAGATTTTGCCAGGAATCTCAATTACTATGGTCCCCTATCTTCTTCCTGAGCTTGTGTTTTGTACTCATGGTAATATATAATCATGATTAACCTCGGAGACTTAAGAGCTACAAAGTTTATCTTTGCAGGTGACACTGTCACTTATGGTCTCTGGATATTAGGTTCTTGGCATTTTATCCTAAGAATTGAAAAAAAAAAAAAAACATGTAACAAAGCAGTAAGAAATTTTATTAGAGAGGAAAATAAAAGTAAAAGTGAGCTATTACGTTGCAATTAGGGAGCTGTGGGCTTCTTTAGCTGTGTTCCAAGACCAGTGGGTTTCTGCTTGGAGCTTTTTTCTATGGGGTCTAGGAGAAGGAGTTGCTGGTTACTAAGTTGCAGAGTTTGGGTTGTTCTGATTTGATTACAGATTTGAGCTATGTAACCTTTTCTCTAGTGTGTGTTTTCCTTCCCATGAAGCATCTGATTTTAATCAGAAGTACATCCAATTATTCACAGGCATAGAATGACAAATAGTGAATTCTCCTAAAAGTATACTTAGAGAACACAGTTTGTCCCACTGTGTACACACCCAAAGTCAGACCAGGTTAGATTATCCCTCTTTTATCAGATCTCAGACATATTTTGGAAAATGTTCAGATATAAATGGGGCATAACAAAGGGGTTGCTAAGAGGAGTAATGTTTCACATTGTATAAATACATACATATACATATATATATATACAGCTTGATTTGGGTGGGAATCTCAGGTGCCAACAGGCTTCATGGTGCATTGTTAGGGAAAAGATGTGTTTATTGCACAGGCCAAGCAACACCCCAGGTTGCTAAGATTTTCTCTATGCTTGCCTGCCTCTCTACCAGTTAAGTAGGAAAGAAAGCATTATCTACCCTTCTTTCAAATAAATACTGCCTTATCTAGTCTCACAAAATGACTTGTAGCTTGAAATCTGCATCTCCACGTTTTTGAAGCATAAACTGGGCTTGGATCACATGTCCTTCTACTTGTCTTGCTTCTCTTATCTATTAAGTTAACTTGTACTCCACCCTCATTGTGGAATTTTGTCATGTGTCCCAGCATGGATGGAACTATGGATCATTTCATACTAAGTCAATTAAGCCAGGCAAAGAAAAGTAAGTACGGACTTCTGGGTAAGATGTGACATAGGAGCCACGCAAAACCAGATCAGGGAGGGATTTAAGCAAAACTACAGCAAGGTACACTCTCCCTCTGAAAAGTGCAGAATAGTTTTTCCAGTGAGAAGAAGCAGGAGATGGCCAGAATCCTACTGTGGAGCTTGCGGCCCCATCCTCTGCAGCCCAGTCCACTATGGCCCCGGTCTGCTGCTGCCAGATCCACTTGCTAGGCACCATCTGCCAGGCATGCCTAGCAGCAGCAATAGAGAGCAAACAAGGGGACTTTCCAACCTCATCAGCCTCCCAGCAGAGCCCAGAAATCTAAAGAAAAGTATGCTGAGCTACTGAAAGAGATACAGGGGAACTGTGTGAGCAACTATAGGCTTCCTGAGCTTGCCCATCCCCCAACCATCAGAACCACGAACTTCCAGCATTCAGCTCCCAGTGGTAGTGCATCCAGCACAGCTGAGCTGAACTCAAGCTCCACAGCACAACACCAGCAGTGCATCCAGCACAGCTGAGCTGAACTCAAGCTCCACAGCACAACACCAGCAGTGCATCCAGCACAGCTGAGCTGAACTCAAGCTCCACAGCACAACACCAGCAGTGCATCCAGCACAGCTGAGCCAAGCTCAAGCTCCACAGCTCAGGGAATGAGGTGGGTGCTCAGCATTGGTCAGTTTGAAAGCCACACCAAAAGGTAACAAGGCCGCCTGACCAAAAAAAAAAAAAAAAAAAAAAAAAAAAAAAGGTACATAGGCCTGCATTGGAAGTGCTAATCTCTCTTTCCATGTCAGGGCAGGTTATGGATTACATATTTGTGGTTGGCTTTACCATTTTCAAATAACCTGAACATGGGTGTTGAATATTGCTGCCTTTAATACTTACAGATTTATAGGACTTTTGTCTTTTGCTTTTGTCATTAGTGGGGGCAGGGTCTGATCTAGTTCCAGGCTGACCTGGAACCCAATTCAGAACAGAATCCTCTCCCTCCTAGCTGACAGGATTAAGGGTGTAGAGCAACAAACACCCTTAGGGATTTTGACCTTATAAGACTGTTTGTTTTAATCCCCACACTTGTATACTCTGTGCTGGTTTTAATTGAATGTGTATTTTGCTTAGTTGAAGTTTAGAATTTGCCAGTAAATTGTTCCACCCAGTCCACTAAAATACTTGCTTAACAAGCAAACTCAATACCTAGGATTGCTTCTGAGGTTGGATTTGTGTACAAGTGAAAGGTAAGTACTATATGGTCTCACTCATAAGTATGTAGAAGTTAGAAAGTTGATTTTGTAGAAGTTGAGAGAAGAATAGTGGTTGTCTTAGGCTGGAGAGAGTCCAGGAGATGGAGAAAGGCTGATGCATGTTGCAGATACATAGGAGTATGAAGTTCTGGTTTTGCACAGTGGGGTGACTACAGATAACATTAATGTACTACATATATCAAAAAGCTAGAGGAAAGGACTTTGAAAGTTTTCATTATAAAGAAATGATAAATAGTGCAGAAGATAAGTACATTAAATCTGATTTAAATATTACATTATTTATTCATGCATTAAAACATCATATAGTATGCCACATATATATTCATTTTATGCTATTTTAAAAAATTTATTTATTTATTTATTTATTTATTTATTTATTTATTTATTTATTTTGAGAGAGAGAGGAAGATAGAGAGAGAAGGAATGGGCATGCCAGGGCCTCTAGTCACTGCAAATGAACTCTAGGCTCATGTGCCACTCTATGCATCTGGCTTATGTGGACACTAGGGAATCGAACCCAGGTCCTTAGGCTTCACAGGCAAGTGTCTTAACCCCTAAGCCATATCTCCAGCCTCAATTTTTATGCTTTTATATATCAGTTAAATAACTTTAAATGCTATTAAATACAACTTGATAAAAATACAGGTAAAGTCAGGCATGGTGGCACACGTCTTTAATCCCAGCACTAAGGAGGCAGAAGTAGGTGGATCACTGTGAGTTCAAGGCCACCCTGAAACTACATGGTGAATTCCAGGTCAGCCTGGGCTAGAGTGAGACCCTACCTCATTACAAAAAAGAAAGAAAGAAAGAAAGAAAGAAAGAAAGGAAGGAAGGAAGATGAAAAGAAAGAAAAGGAAAGAAAAGGAAAGGAAAAGAAAAGAAAAGAAAAGAAAAGAAAAGAAAAATACAGGGAACATTCTTCTGTCTTATGCTAAGTTCCCGGTTACGTAATAGATCTCCCGGGTTTTGAGCTACAGCTTCTCCATTTCATTTTTGAGCTGCCTCTTACAGAGATCACAGTGTTCTTGTTTGAAACCCAATCATTATCTAGGATACCATGTATATGTATGACTCTTATGTTATCAACCCTTTCATGACTCTCGTCTTTATTTTTCTGCATTCTGCTTCTGCCCAGTAAGCAAGTGAAAAATAACACATTATCAGGTAGAATTTCTCTCCAGCAGCCCCTAAACTGAACTCAACAAGTAATGAGTACCTCTGTTGAAAAAAATAGCAGTGAAGGAAATTCCATACACTCATCACATGCATGGTTCAAAGGAAGTCAGATAAGTTTACTATACTCACTGCCTATTTTTCAACTCAATGTAATGAGCAAAAAGTTAGATTTCATTGAGAAATTCAAAGAAGAAGACAGTTATAGAGCTAGAAATTGAGTTTCTGAAGCTTTGGCTCCATCCTCTGCACAGAGAGTCTATGTGTGACACATTGGTACATCTTCCCTGAGGCCACGTGAGAAAGTTTTGGGGAAACACAGGCAGACACAATCCATAAAAAGCTAGCACAGAAGAAAAAGATGATGACATCAAATTAAAAGAGAGACTAATGGAGAGAGGGAGGGGATATGATGGAGATTGGAGTTCTAAAGTGGAATGGGGGGAGGGGAGGGAAATATCATGTCTTTTTTTTGTATGTAAGTACAAAAGTTGTCAATAAAAAATAATAATTAAAAAAAAGCTAACACAATGAAGTCTGACATTGTGATGGCAACAATAGACATGCAAGAGAGAAGAAACAATAGTCATCACTTAGTGAAAGGATATTCGCATATTCTGTTTAACCTACTGTTGTTCGTGGTGCTAATAGTCAAATTCCAACAGAAGGAAGGAGAAAATGTAAGATGAATTAAGATCCCATTTACAAATCAATGTCTATAACTGAAGACAAGGAAAGTCTCCCATTATAAGTTTAGCTTTTTTTCCCCATTAGCCAGAAGAATTCCATCAATTTCATAATAACTATATAAGATGCTAAGAATATAATAGTTTAAGATATAGATGAACGATGTGAAATAGCCTAGTTTTGTTTCTGTCTCTCCTAGAGAATGTGGCATCCTAGGATAGGTAGGAACCCCAGGGGCATCTAGATTTCCTTCTTCTATCATAGTCATCGATCAAAGTTTTAACTTATCGCCTGAGTTACATAACCCAAGGATAGGAGTTCAGGTAGGGATATTGATTCATTATCCAGAAACCTTTTATTCAAATTTCTGTTTTCTTCTTATATTGGCTCTGCACTGATGTTGTTTCTGTTTCTAAATCATGCATATAAACAAGTATTTTAGTAAAAGTCAGTAAGAAGTGATTTTTCACTCAGCAGTAGATTGGAGTTCAGATGGTTTCCTGATTTTTATTTCAAGAATACTCTTCCTTTCACAGGAACTAGTTGGAAAGAAGAAGGTGTTTACGCAAGGGGTATGAGGAGAGGAGGCAAGAGAAGGTAATGTTGAGATTAAAATAAAATACATGTACAAAATTGTTCATTAATTAAAGAATAGTTTTTAAATGTAGCCCAGAAGATAATCGTCCTCTTCTTAAAATTTATATATATCAAGGCCAATTTCTGTCTGGGCGGTTGCATTGTAAGAAGTCATACCCTTCCTTTGGCTCTTCCATTCTATCCTCTCCCTCTTCTGCAATGGTCCCTGAGCTTTGGAGGGTGTGACAGAGGTGTTTCAGTGCTGGGCACTACTCCATCCCTTCTTCTCAGCACTATGTTGGCTTTTGGGTCATCTCAGTGGTCATCGCCATCTGAAGAGAGAAGCTTCTCTAACCAGAAGTGAGAGTAGTGTTAATATGTGAATATGAACATTAAGTGTAGTACCCCCCCAGGGCAGCTTGGTGGAAATAATATATACATTTAGTCAGACAAGAGCAGGCTTTATACCCCTAAGGCTCATGACCTCACCTACCATAGACTTTTGCTTAGGATTTTCAGTACCAGGTATGTATTCCCTCCCATAGAGAGGGCCTTCAGTCCAGTTATGGAGCAGTTGGTTACCCCAAGAGCAGACATGCCGCTATTGCACCCGTTCAGACATTTGGCCTGTATGGCCAAACTTGAATATTCAATGTCCACTGTTTTCACTGCTAATGACCTTTGTCTCCCATACGGCTGCCTGCAGTGCAGCTTTTTCCAGCTTTCAGTTGGCTGGTCTACAGGGAGAAGGTTTTCTGTTCCGCACCAGCTTGCTTTCTCAGTGACCTTGCCTCTCAGGCAAGAGATGTCTTCAGCAATAGGGTCTTACTATCTGTTTCTCAAGGGAAACCAAGGGCTTTGGCAAAAGCCTTTAATGTTTTGGAGGCTACCAGGACCTCCTTGGCCAACAATCACTGGAAGGTATCCCATCCCAGGCACTGAAAATTTTCTAGTAACAGTCTACAGCTTCTGGATGTGCCATTATTCAAAAAAGCAGGTTTACATAAGTCTTATTCACACTATCTTGAAATTAGATTGACCCTCCCCTTGCCCTTCTTTTATGCATTCTCTTCCCATGGCCTTGCTTAGGCCATTGCCTTCCTTGTAATCTGTTCTTCTATTTACATATGTGCAATACCATACACTTAAATCCTTCCCTTTCCTCCCTCCCTTACAGTCTTTTACCAGCTTACTGGTTTCTGGTACCTATTTTTGGTTCCAGATGAACAGCATTTTTAAAAATCTATCATTCAAAGTACTCTGATGTGATTATAAAAGTAATAGAACAATTGAATTGTAGTTTATTCTCCAATATCTTTTAAGTCTTAAGTTTATATGTTTTGCATAACATTTGGGGGTAGTTTAATATGCTCAAATCCTGGTGTTTCTTATTTTATTGCGATTTATTTCACATTTTTAACATTTCCTTATGCATTATTTTATTTTCTGAAAGCTAACCTTTACTTGTTTGTTATCCCTGTGAGTACTGGGTTAAGATGGGTTACACTCACTGCTCTTGTCTCCTCTTGGGTTTGATATAAGAATGGGATGCCCATGTTTCCACGATCAGTGTCTCAGTGGCTGCTTGTGATTATTTTCAGTTTTTTCTTGGCTTGGGGAGTTTTCAAATTCCAAGTGTTATGAAATTTAACTCATAATTATGAATTTTGCAGTGATATATTTCATATTTTGGTGGTAGACTGAAAGACCCCAAGATACTTAAATCTTCATCCATAAAACCTCTTATAGGAGCACAGATCTTGGCAGATAAGATTATGTCCTTAAAATGTGGAATTTATCATGATTTATGCAGCTGTCCCTAAATGGAGTTACACATATCTCTCTAAGATGCAGAGAGAAGAAATTTACCTACAGATATCTAGGAGAAGGCAATGGGGCCATAGAGGAAGCGATCATAGTAGACACAAGCTAAGGGTTAGTGGAACTTACCAGAAGTGAAAAAAGACAAATATTTTCTCATAAAGTGTGTGTTGTGAGCAGACTTAAGTCACCTGATTTCAGCCTGGACTTCTAGCCACTGTAGCTGTGAAAGCTAAATTTGTGGTGCTTAAACCAACTGGGTTGTGGAAACTATAGCCAACCCAAAGAGCTATGATGACCTTCATTTAAGTGCAAAATTAAAACAAATTCTGCTATTTTTCTTTGCTGAACAATAATGATCAGTAAGTATTTACTTATTGAATACTTATTTATCATTCTATTTGCAAAGCAATATATGTGATTAAGAGAGATTATTTCAGGCTGGAGAGATGGCTTAGTGGTTAAGGCGCCTGCCTGCTAAGCCTAAGAACCCAGTTCAATCTCCAGGTCCCACGTTTAGCCAAATGCAAAGTGATGCAAGGGCGCAATGCCGCAATTGCCCACAAGGGGTTGCACACATCTGGATTTCGTTCACAGCAGTTGAGAGACTGTTGGCTCGCCCGTTCTCTATCTGTCTCCCTCTCTCTCTCTCTCTGTGCACCTTGCTAGAGCAAGGTCACTGGGGGCCCGGTCTTAAGGTGTGGTGATGGGTTTGAGATTCCATTGTAAAGATATGCAAATGTGTCTAGCAGGAGTTCCTGAAGTCTGCTGTGTGACCTTTTGGCTGTAGTTTGTTTTGCTCTGTGTGCTGTGGTGGCTGGTTGGCTTTGCTCTCTCTGCCTGGCCTTGTGTAACTGTGCCTGGTCTGGAAGTTCATCTCAGCGAACCTGAAGCTGTCTGCTACAGTTCCCTTATGTGATGGGAGCACCCATGCCACGCTATTACATTAAACCACTAGGTTTAAAAGCTAGTGGAAATTTTGTATTATTTATGTCCTTAGACTTCACTTTTATCCTGTAAAGGTTTAGCTGCAATAAACATCCAATTACTTGGCTAGAGAATGTCTCAACAATTATTCCAGTAGTTGGCTCTGCTGCCTTTGATTTGAAAAAGATCTTTTCAGAACCATTGTGAAAGAAGTTTGTCTCTACTTCATACATTAGTCTTCTAAAGGCCCTTTGATCTTTGTAAAAGTATACATGGTCTAAATAACCACTATATCCTTATAGAAATAATTGACACCTAATAGGAAACTTATAAAATGTAGTAATCCTTACCTATAATATAAAAGGGTTATTTTTGATCAAATATTAAAGGTAAATAAATCCTTTCTCCTTCTTCAAAATCAGTTACTTAAATATAACTACCAATAACTATCAGTACTACATAGGAAATAAACCTAAAAATAAAGATAACACAAGTGGAAGCAGGTCTGTCAAGCTTAGCCACATTTGAAATATATTCCTCTCAACTTAAGTCAAAAATAGAAAAGAGAAAGAAAAAGAAGCCAGATGATGCTTACAAAGCTGCAACATATGATGACAAATTTAACTAACAAGCATTTGCATCTTTTAACATAGTGCCATTTTTTCACTCATATAGGTAGATGGGCAAATTATTTGAAAACCAACAATTTTATTTTAAGTGTGGGAATACCTATAGGAGTTTATCTTATTGGAAATTATTCACTACTTAAAGAATTGTGTTTTCTTACAATTTAATTTTCTTTCATCATACTTTCCTATCTTATTATAACAAACTAAAGAAGAAAAGTGATCTTGAGTATGAAGAATTTTACTCATGGGATCTCATTTCAGTTACTAACAGCCATATGGCTAAAAAGTTACTGTATTTCATGGTTTAGGAAGTTCACCAGAGTACACTTTTGAGACACCTAAAGGAAATATGGGTTCTTTTAAGATCTTGAATTAAAATAGTGCTCACATAACAATGAATTTGAGTCACAGATCTCTGAAAGAAAGGACTGATTTTGTGGTTCCTGTAAAGCACAGGGACTGAACAGAGCATCACCTGCTGCTGATGTGAAGGGTTTTGCTTTACTATAAACATGTGAACATGTTGCAAGTCTCCTGCTAGTCTTAAGTAATATTGGTTTGTTTCTGTATTTACAAAACATATGTCTTATTATTGCATATGGTCAACAAAAATATGGCTAAAATACCATTTCATGGGCTTGGCACACTTCTAGAATATGGTCAGAATTTCATATTTTATACAACTATAGTGTGTTTGCATGACAGCTTATATGGTTCCATGTGTGTTCCTTTTCTGAGCTGCTTGTGGCATCACACCAAGCCCAGCCATTGGCACACATTTGTGTCCAGAAATTTGATATCTGGCTGTCTGTTTTTTAAGAATTGTAGCTTCTGGGCTGGAGAGATGGCTTAGCAGTTAAGGCATTTGCCTACAAAGTCAAAAGACCCAAGTTTGATCCCCCAGGATCCACATAAGTCAGATGCACAAAGTGGCACATGCTTCTGGAGTTCCTTTGCAATGGCTAGAGGCCCTGGTGCACCTTTCTCTCTCTCTCTCTCAAATAAATAAATAAATAAATAAATAAATAAATAAACAAATAAAATCTAAAAAACAGAAAAGAATAGTAGCTTCCTCTAGGATACCAAATGAAAGTGTGAACGCCGAGAATAAAAGAATATTATTTGGATAGCAGTGCTTAAAATAGAAGACTACAGTTAAATCATTTGGGGCTTGACATTTTACTATCCTGGTGGTAGCCAACTTTTCAAATAAAAGATAGTATTTTCTTGATTTTTTTTTGTATATGTTTATGAGTACACACATATCTCAGTATGTTCATGGAGATTAGGGACAGCCTCGGGGAGTTATTCTTGCCTTGTTTGTCACAGGATCTCTCTTGTTGTTTTGCAATTGGGAAGACCCATGAATTTTAGGATTTGAGTGGCTCCACCTCTCATTGCCACAGGCACATTAGGATTACAAACTCTATACCATTTTTGCATTTGGCTTTATATGGGTACTGGGGACTTGAACTGTGGTAGACAGACTTGAAGAACAAGCATCTTTAACCAGTGAGACAGTTCCTCAGCCTCAAAAGAAAGTATTTACTTCATGAAAAAAAAATCCTAAGACTAAAAATAAAGTTTTAATATTCACTGATCACATGAAAGAAAAAAAAAAAACAGGACCTTTTAATTAGTTTTACAAAGATGTGGGTAAATGGGTCAGTGTTCTTGTGAGCATATAAGTGATTGCTGAGTTGTTCATTAACACAAAAGAATCAGCTGTAATAAACAAGGAAAGTAATTTGGACATTTAAATATACTTCTGGAAGTCATAAAGAAATTGGAAGGGCTGAGGAGATGTTCCATCAGTTAAAGACACTTGGTTGCAAAGCCTGCAGGCCTGGGTTTAATTCTCCAGTACCTACATAAAGCCAAATGCACAAAATAGTGCTTAGATCTGAAATTTGTTTATATTGGCAAAAGGCCCTGTCACACTCATACTTTCTCTCTTTGATTCTCTCTCTCAACTAAGTAAACCAATAAAAAAAACAATCAATATAAAATTGGAGAAGTAGTGATGTAGAATTTTCTGTTCAGGAAGGGATTAAGTTCCACAAAGATGCATGATCTCTCAGGCCAATGGACCCCAACGTTTGGGTCCTTGTCCATGTTAATGAAGTATTGAAAACACAGACCCAGAAAAGGGAAAATCATGAATTGTAAGTTATATTTTAGGGAGGCTTAAGATCCAGAGAGAAGGCTAGCAGGGAAGCCCAAGTCAAATTTTTGTTTTCCTTCTCAGTCCAGCTGGAAAAGGGAAAGGGTGACAGAGAAAATATCCCTCACAGAAGTAAATGTCTGGACACACACACACACACACACACACACACACACACACACACGCACACTCACGCACACTCACGCACTCACACACTCAGAAAGCAAAGCAGGAGAGCCCAAGCTAAAACATCCCCCTTGCCTAGTGGGTCAAAAAGACTAAAAGAGAATAAAGGGCTCCGAACTTAAAAAAGAGATCACATATGCAGTAAAGCAAGAAAGCACCCAAATAAAGGCAGGAAAGCACGTGAACAAAAAGAAATCCTCTCCCTTCCCATCCTGGCTAGAAAGAGGAGAGGAGAGGAGAGTGAGATAGACTCACACGTGCATGCCAAGGGGCTCCAGAAGAAAAATAAGAGGAAGAGATTTACATACATTTGCCAGGCATATTTATGGATCAAACATCCAATTAGTATGAGCCTTGTCATTGCATTCAGGTGTGTAAGGGGAGATCTGATTGGTTGGTGGAATCAAGAGGCTGACTCAGGAGACCCAGCCCACCAAGCTGTGCTTAGCCCAGGAATCTTGGAGAAGGAGCAGAAAACACCGCTGAGTCATTATGTGCAGCCATCATGAATAAGACTGGGTCAGATACATGTTCTAGTCCTGCCAATCCTCTGTCCCTGGCTGACTACCTATTAAAACAAAGCTGCCTTGTTCTTATTTAGTATCAGTAGTGGGCTGGATTTCCAAAATCTTATTCTCAAAACCTTAGTAGACAGCATGTTGGAGAACACATCATCTTAAAAGTCACATGTGTCTCACTGTCAGGGGATTTCTTTAGGATTGTTTGCAGAAATACAATAGTATGTTTTTATTGCAAATTACTGCCTGCCTTTGTTAGAAAACTGAAGCATCTTAACAAATTAGGCATTTAGGATGAAGATTGTTTGCTATAACACATACCACATTTTGATCTCTGGAATTTGTAATGGTTGTGGCAGGCTATCATGGGATTTTTGTTTCCATATTTTCTCCTTATATTATACACATTTCCTGACCCCTTGCCAAGCCCCTGGCAGTACAGCATTATTTAGGGATCAAAGACAGATCATATGAAAATAACATCTGCTGTACCTATTCTTTTCAGAAGTTCAGGTTGTTCAAGAGGTCTACTAGGCAATATTTTTTCAATTTGCATTTCTGTATGACTGGAGAATCTCAGTGGCTGCAGAGGATAAGAGGCCTCTAATTTAAGGTTTGTGGTGTGTGCAGCCTGAAGTCATTTATACTGAAAATGTTTTAAAGAAAACAATTCCACGATCATGGCCTTCGTTTCTTGTCTCCTTTGCAAAGCCAGCTAGAGCTGAAACTCTTCATTGAGTGTGGATGAGGAAAAGGCAGGGAAGAGATTGTCTGCTGGAGGCTGCTTCTTTGAAGGCTGTTCATTTCCTAGTCCCTTCCCTAACTTTTGCTTTAATCCCTAGCATTTGCCCAACCGAAGCCTCACAGCCTGGCTCATGTTCAAAGGGGAAGTCAGTTCTTTCAAGGTAAGTGTTTCTCTCTTCTCTGATTCCTCTGCCTCTGTCTCCTAGTCTGCTGCCAGGCCTGAAATTTTTATTTCAAACAGATCAAAAGGTAAAACTATAGGCTGGAGGGTTGACTTAGTGGTTAAGGCACTTGCTCACAAAGCCAAAGGACCTTGGTTCGATTCCCCAGAACCCACGTAAGCCAGATGCACAAGGGGGCACATGCATCTGGAGTTTGTTTGCAGTGGCTGGAGGCCCTGATGTGCCCATTCTCTCTCTCTCTCTCTGCCCCTTTCTCTCAATAAATAAATAAATAAAAATTTTAAAACTACATATTAAAAAAGGTAAACTAATTTACATTCTAATGGCAAGGGTTGGGTGTATGTCAGCACAGGGAGTTTCAGCCCTGGGAGGTTGAAGTGTTCTGCTCCCATGGAATTTCTAACTGGGTGAGATGAAGAGATATCCTTCAAGGAATATTTATGGAATGCAGGAATCCCATGTTCTTCAACTACTAAATTCACAATTTATCAGTAATATTTGTACTTTTAATAAAACAAACCAGCTGAACCCCTTAAGAGGTATGAGATGTTCATTTTGGGCTACAGCAAATGAAGAGCAGAAGGGTCGAGACTTGCTGCTGGGTAGCAGTGTTTGCTCAGTAACCTGTAATAACACTGTAGCTCACAGTTCTGTGCCCTTGAACATTTACTGTAAACTTCAGTCTGAGGAGGCTGCATATGATCCTGTAGATGTAGGAAAATCCAGAACTTCCTCCTATGTTTGGCATGGACTTTACTTTGAATTCATTTGATCAGAAAGATGGAAGAATCAATGAAGAAAAAAGGAAAATAATGTCCTTAGCTTTAGGGGATTTTCAAGCCAAAGTTATTTTAAGATTAAAGAATAATTAAGCTATTTAACTCTTTCACATAAAATTTTTATCATTCCCTATTAATGACCACCAATTCAAAATATTTTACTATCTCATGGAACAGGAAAATACTGTGGTGCTCATGGGTCAAGAAATACAACATCTAAAGGAGGATAATGTGATGAGAACATTGCAAATATATTCATATATTAAAGTTCTCAATAAAATTAAAAAAAAATAATTTAAAGAAGAGAAATACAATGTCTAAGTAGTGTGATATGTAAGAACAGTGTGACATGTAACATGTAAGGCACACTTTAAATTAATTTATATTGATAGAAAATAAAAAATTCCAAATTTTCAGATATACTTTACTCAGCTTTCTGATAACCTTAGAATGAAACACTTCTTGATGAAATTGTGACGTGATGTAACTTTCAGTAGCACTACCAGTCTCCTCTCTCTTTTTCAGAGTGCCACTGCCCCCTGCTTTTATTTTCATAACTTAATCTTTTCCAGTATGTGATCAGTACTTAGTCTTTCTTTACCCAGTGAGTTTGGTTGGTTATCTTGTAGGATACTTAGCTGGTTTGGCTTTTCTGATCTTTTCTTATGATTAGATTAGGAGAATGCTTCTTTGTATACAACTGTCCCAGAAATAAGTGACATTTAAGGATGTCATATCAATGATTCTATGAGATATATATATATATATATATGTTTTTTGAGGTAGGGTCTCACTCTAGCCCAGGCTGACCTGGAATTCACTATGTCGTCTCAGGGTGTCCTTGAACTCATGGTGATTCTCCTACCTCTGCCTCCCTAGTGCTGGGATTAAAGGCATGCACCACCACACCTAGCTTGATGTTAATATTTTAAAAAATATTTTATTTTTTATTTATTTCAGAGAGAGAGAGAGAGAGAGAGAAGGAAGCAGAGAGAGAGAGAGAAAATTCACGTGCCAGGGCCTCTAGCCCTGCAAACAAACTCCGTATGCGTGTGCCACCTTGTGCATCTGGCTTATGTGGGTACTGGGCACTCGAATCTGGGTCCTTAGGCTTCATAGGCAAGTGCCTATACTGCTAAGCCATCTCTCCAGCCCAATGATGTTAATCTTTATCAAGGGTTTTGGGGGAAAGTCTCAGAAAGAGGGCTGACAGTCAGATACATTATTAATCTGTCCCAATTTTGGAGCATCTTCTAGCTTTAAGAAAGGAAAGGACAGAAAGGGGAGCCTGTGGGAAGTTGGATGGGTGCCAGTGGTAGCAGGAATCAGCAGGTTATGGGAGTCTGCATGCAAAAGCCACCAGTAGGCAGAGTTCTGGCCTGGAAATCAGATTAGGGATCTATGGCATGGTGACAGGGAGAAAGAGAGAGATAGAGAATGGGTGCTGGAGAGAAAAAAAAATGAGAGGGGAGAAGAATAGAGAGAAACAGTAGAGAAAATAAGGACAGAAATATACTCACCTGGGGCTCAGAAGGGACAGGAAAGAGAGCAGAAAGTGAAGCTATTGGTGATAGCACTTTTGCCAGCTGGGGTAAGGGGAGGGCTGGTTTGTGGGAGATGGCCAGTAAAGGTAGGTTTCAGGGCCTAGGCTGTCTGTGGGGGAAGGGCATAGAGGTCTTTTGAATCCAGTTTGGGAGATGAAAGAAGCTCAGAGACTGACAATCTCAAGCAAAGTTCTGCTATGCTTCTGAATTGCAGTTACTATTTTATTTTTTTTTTTTTACTTATATTTTATTTTAGAGTGAAAGAGAGAGGGGGAGACAGAGAGAAAAATTGGCATGCCAGGACATCAGTGACTCCAGATGCCTGCACCACCTAATGGATATTTGCGGCCTTGTGCTTGCCTCACCTTTATGCATCTGGCTTATGAGGGATCTGGAGTGTCAAACATGGGTCCTTAGGCTTCACAGACAGGCACCTTAACCACTAAGCCATCTCGCCAGCTTGCAGTTACTATTTTAATTAATGGATATATTTAATTAATAAATATCTCCACAGAGATTATTTAACATTGAAAATATAATTTCATCTTAACTCTTGCCCATTAATTTAGTATTTATCATAGATCTTGTTGCTGTTGTTCTAATGAGTTTCTCTTTTTTTTAATTGTTTATTTATTTATTTAAGAATGAGAGAGAGAAAGAGGCAGAGAGAGAGAGAGAGAGAGAGAGAGAGACTATAGACACACAGGCATCTGGCTTACATGGGTACTGGAGAATCAAACCTAGGTCCTTAGGTTTCACAGACAAGCACCTTAAACACTAAGCCATCTCTCCAGCCCTCTAATGAGTTTTTCATCTCTCATTTTTCTACATTCATTCACTGGAAATTTTCTACAAGGAAGAGTTGCCATTTCTGCCTTGTTCATTTATGGGTGTAAATATTTATTTATAACATATAAAGTATAAGGTACTCATTTTTCTCTAAAGGCTATTATTTAATATAATCTTTTGGAGTAAATTTTTCTGTGTTCTATCATTTTGTGTAATATTTTACTTTCTGTCAACAAAGAATTTATTTGATCTTCCTGTCCAGAAATTTTGATTCTGG
This sequence comes from Orientallactaga sibirica, assembly GCA_036365145.1. Lineage (NCBI taxonomy): Eukaryota > Metazoa > Chordata > Mammalia > Rodentia > Dipodidae > Orientallactaga > Orientallactaga sibirica. The sequence continues at coordinate 4,636,832 of JAEOAD010000020.1, forward strand.
AACATTCCCTGACTTCTTTATTGCAGAGTGGAATTTAGAAATCAAAATCCAGGTAGTAGGTGTGTCAACTGTTACTAAAATATCATTACCTGAAGTTGTGGGAGAGGGCTGTGTGAATGAAGCACTTGCCATGTAAGCATAGGGACTTGAGTTCAGATCCAAAAGACCAACATAAAAGCTGTATGCTCTAGTGCTAGTGCCTGGTATCCCAGTACACTTAGCATGAGAAGGGAGATGATACAAAAGAATATCCCAGAAGCTTGTGGGCTAACTAACCTGGAATGCACAGCAATGAACAATGAGTGAACTGGCACCAAACAGGGTGGAAGGCAAATAGCAAAACCCAAAGATTTCCTTTGACTTCCATATGCACTATCTGGCACTCGTGTCCTTCCTCACATACATAAATATCATGCACATACAGACCCATTATAGACACTCACACACACACACACACACACACACACACACACACACACACACACACAATCTGTCTATCTATCTATCTATCTATCTATCTATCTATCTATCTATCTGTCTATCATCGATCTATCATCTATCTATCTATATATCAATGCCTTTAAGCCCTTCTAGTGGACAGGACTTCAAAATGTGTTTTAAAAGACAAACACAGTCATACACATACATATATTCATTTTCCATATCTATTTATCTATGTCTTTAATATGAAAAATATAACCTCATAAAGATAATTCTGATTCCTTTTATCACAGGTTCATTCTAGTTTTACTATATTTAAAATTTTTGATTTTTATCTGGCACCCAGAACATCTCAGTGTGAAGAGTGCACAGATTATGAGGAATATGATTTGCACTGTTAACTTAATTTAAATGATAAGGACAAAGATGGTTTTCATATGTAAAGCTATGATTAAATCAGTTTATTTTAATATAATCACAATGGTGATTATACTGGTGGGCATGGCATAATCAAGTGGGACTCAGCCCATGGTCACTGAGGTAGGCAAGAAATGAGAAGTTAGGTTTTAGAGCTGGTAAAATTATAACAAATTTGGCTGAGATTACTTTCTTAGAAAAAATAATGGTATGTTTTATTTAATGCAATGTGTATGAAAATATCATCTTAGCATTTCATTTTTAAAGGGTATGGAGAGAAAGAAGAATGCTCCATAGTAGTTCAAAGGAGAACAAATGCTTTCATGTTAAACTTGTCCAGTACTTTTAATATTTGAGTCATCATAAATTCCTTGCTGTATGTAACATAAGGAAGGCCTGTGAAGCCTTAGGGAAGAAGAAAAACTGGATTGGATGAACAACTTTATAATTATATTTTATGAAATGGCAAAGGCTTTTTACCCCTTTCCCAAGACACTTAGGGAATTTTATAGGCTCAACAAGCATCATCATCTTGTGAATGTGTGTCATTATGAACGCTGGAGACTATTACTATAGACAAAATAGTTTCCCAGAGCTCAATGTTTATATTAATCCATTAAGTGGCTGGTTCAAAAAGTAGCACTCTCCCAAAATGAAAATATGAACAAATACTTTACCTAATATTGCAGGGTGCTAACATGGTAAAATTGCCTTTATGTTACAAAAAAAATTATAGATTTGAAAATGGATCCTCATAATGGCCATTGCCAATTTTCAGTTCCCAGCTTGACTCACAGCCCACAATCACTAAGCTAGACTGGACCATGGAGGCTGGAAGGAATATCAACACATTTGGCTAAGATTACTTTGTAAAATTTTAACGGTACAATTTATTTAACCCAATGTATAAAAACTATTATCATTTCAACATTTCATGGACATCACACTTCCAATCAGAGATAAAATGAGGCAAAGTGAGTTATTGCCATTCTTTTGATGGGGTTGTATTGGCTGAACCCATTTGATAAATCCCACTCAGCTCTCCTGCTATACTTCAAAGATAAAAAGCAGACTAGCCGGGCATGGTGGCACACGCCTTTAATCCCAGCACTCAGGAGGCAGATACATTCAGGAGGAGGAGATACTCAGGAGGATCGCTGTGAGTTCAAGGCCACCCTGAGACTACATAGTGAATTCCAGATCAGCCTGAGCTAGAGTGAGACCCTACCTCAAAAACCCCCAAAAAAAAAAGACTAAATAAGGTCAAGCATATTATAATTTAATATGCAAAACACCCATGAAACAATAAGGAAAAGTTATATTGAAAAGTGGGTTAATCACGATGTGAATGTCAAAAGACAATGAACAAAGCCAACACCAAATTGGCAACCAGGTTAAAATTTCTTGACAAGGATTTTAAGGCAGTTTTAATTTAAAAAGCTTCCAAAAGAAATTAACTATGTTTTTTTTTTTTTGAACAAACAAAAAAAATCAGAAAACCTCAGCCAAGAAATGGGAGCTATAAAAGAACATTGCTAAGGTCAGAATCATGAGCATCTCTGAAAGGCTCATGTATTAAAAAGCTGTGTCCCTACAGTGTAGTAGTGAGAGGTCAGGGTAGTGGGAAGTCTTTAAGATGTCAGCCCTGTTGAATTGTTTTTTAGATAATTGGAAATATTCTCTTAAAGGAGATTGTAGGAGCACAGTCCCTTTGTCTTTTTCTTTTTCCTTCCTGGCCATGACATAAATGATTTTATTCTACAAGGCTCATAGCAATAGGACCTCCAAACTGTGAGTGAGAATAAACATTTTCTCATTATAAATTGATTATTTTAGCATTTGTTATAATGATCGAAAGCTGACAAATACTAGAACAAACTAGATACTGTATAACTAAAAACAATAACAAACATTAGAAACATGTTAAATGGGTTCAATGGAAGGTAGAGATGACAGAAAGTAATGAACTTGAAGATAGACCAAGAGAATTAACATTATCTGGACAGAAGGAAAATAAATTAAGTAATGAACAATGTCTGAATGAACTGTGGAGAGATTATGAGAAGTTGACATGATCAGCCTGGGTGCTCCAGAGGAGAGAAATACCATGTGATACCAAATCACTTGATGAAATAAAGAGCAAAAATTCCCCAATAGAGGCAAAACACAGGATCCTAACTTTTCAGCTATGTGAACTCTCTAAGATAAATCCTAGAATACATACATCATGACTAAACTTCTAAAACTTTAAACAAAATTGGCCGGAAGCAGTACAAGAAACATGCTATATTATCTGCAGAGGAATACCAATTTAAATAGAAGTAGTTTCCTCATCTGGCACTAGGAAGGCTAGAGGAAAGTAAAGGGAGAATTTTTAAGCACTGAAAGAAAAGAACTTTTAACCAGAAGTTCTATATCAAAAAATGAAAAGAAAACTAAGATATTGCAGGTGAAAGAAATCTAAGAGAGTTTGTTGCTAGGATGCCTATTCCCATCAGTGAAATTCTATAAACAAAAAGAAAAGTAACACAGGAAGCCACAGAACTTCAGAATGGAAAGAACATTAGAATAAGTTGAATTAGGAGTAAATGTAATTGCTATTCTAATTCTCAGGATTGTCATAAATCATATGTTATATTTTAAATAAAAACTTTAAAAAATATTTTTAAAGTTTATTTATTTATTTATTTATTTATTTATTTATTTATTTATTTATTTGAGAGAGTGAGGGAGAGAGAGTGAGAGAGGGAAAGAAAATGGGCATGCTAGAGCCTCTGGCTCTGCAAACGAACTCCAGGTGCATGTGCTACTTTGTGCATCTGGCTTACATAGGTCCTGGGAATCCAACCTGGGTCCTTTGGCTTTGCAGACAAATGCCTTAATACAGCCTAAATAGAAACTTTTAACACCAGCTACTGTGGTGCTTAATGCAGGTAGATAAAATAGTTAAGATAAATAGATTAGTGCTATTCTCAGTTTTGACCAGAGAAACTTTTTTTGCAAGTGATGGTGATTACTGCAGAGACTCATAATTGATCAAAGGGCTGAGAACAAATGACTTTTGAGTGTTCAGCCTAAATGTGTCATCTTTGTCACCCCTCCAAGGGTCAGGGAACATTATAGAAGAGGGAATGGAAAAAAGACAAGAGCCAGAGGATGGGAGGAGTGCTGTGGAGTGCTGTCTTCCAAACATAGCATTGTCATTGTGCTCATGAACTCTTGGCAGCACAAGACTGGGCCTGTCAGCATTCCATCATGGGTAGGGGAGGGACTCAGGAGCCCCCCCCCGCCCATTGAGGAGCTATTAATGCTTGTTGGGAAGGACATTTTCTTCAGTGTGTTAAGTTGCCTGTGCTCTAGTAACTAACTCCCAACCTGTGCCTATGCAAGCAATCCTAATTACACTCATTAGGTAATCTCCCCTCCCTAAAAGGTAAATAAAAACACTGTGTTAGAAGGTATGAAGCAGAAGGGGTTTAGTGAGGGTGGGAGTGATACAAGAGAGTAGTGAGGGTTAAATGTGATCAAATTCTTTAAATACATTATTAAATTATCAAACAAAATATTAATTAAAAGAAAAGAGGGAAAGTTAAAGTCAAGTGGGTGTGTTGTAGAGTAAAATATATTTCATTAAATTCTTAAATGTAGATAATAATATTAGGTGTGCATATTATAATATTTAAAATAACCACTCAGACAATTAAACAATATTAGTATAAATAAAATGGAATATATAAGGAAACTATTAAAGTAAGCATAGAAAAACAGACAGATAATTGAGAATCAGAGCCTAATAGCAGAACAAAAATAGGATGACCTTAATCTTTTTAACATACCAATAATAACCTTAAATGCAAATTATATAAATATATAAAATAAAAAAGATTGGCAAGAATGTAAAAAGTTTCAAAGATATGTTGTCTACAACTTCAATTGCAATGACATTGATAGGTTAAATGCAAAATGATAGAACATGATCAGAATCTAGGGCCAAACAAAGAATTTTATCAACTTGTGACATAATACATGATGGATTACATTAAAAGTTGTTAACTGAGCCGGGCGTGGTGGCGCACACCTTTAATCCCAGCACTAGGGAGGCAGAGGTAGGAGGATCGCCGAGAGTTCGAGGCTGCCCTGAGACTACATAGTTAATTCCAGGTCAGCCTGGACCAGAGTGAGACCCTACCTTGCAAAACCAAAAAAAAAAAAAAAAAAAAAAAAAAAAAAAAGTTGTTAACTGAACAAAAATGGTAAACTTTTTTCTTGTGATATATTTTGAAGGAATGGCAAGCTGTGGACTTGGAAAAACATTTGCAAAGAATATCACAGAAAAAAATGGTATATCCATAATCCATAAGAATTCACACAACTCAATATGAGCAGATAATACATTAATTAAGTGGACAAAACACATAGACAGATATTTTGGCAAAGGGACCCATACTTGGAAAGAACACAAAAAAAGATGCTCAGCATGGTTAGTCATTAGAGGAAGAAAATTAGAGTTCTAATGAAACATCATTACATCCATATCAGAATGACTAAAGCAAATAAAATGAACATAATTATAAAATCATAAAGTACTGGATTTAATGTCAACACAAATATTATGAGCACATGCAACACACAACTCCAACCCAGTGTCCTTTAACCAACTTGAGAAATAAAGCTGTAGTGGAGAAAAGGATCCCAGAGAAGCAATCTTCTTGGTACATTCAGGGCTTTGAGGGCTTCCAGCATTTTGCTCCCATCACCTACAATGGCTTCCTTTCAGCTCTTGAGGCTGCTTGAGTGTGTGTTAATGCATTTTTATACTCCTTGACTTACAATACCATAGCTATTTGCCCTCTTCTCACCTAAGCAGTTGTTCAAGTGTTTGTCCTAAGCCTTCCTTCAGTGGACACTTTTTATAGGTGGCCAGCCTGCTGTAGTGGTCACTGCAAGCCTTTTGTTGATGATTAATCAATTAAGAACACCCTCAGAGGATCACCTGGAAGGTGAGCACAGACTTCCTTACCCCAAATGACTCACCTCTAAGTTGGAGTTTGCTATGGGGTTATATTGCCCTTTGTAGCAAGTTTAGGGTATATGACCAATACCTCTTTGCCTTCTCTTTGTCACTAATTCTGTATAAACCAAATCCTCTGTAACCTTCTCCATCACTCTGACATTTTAGATACAGACCAGTATTGCAGTGACAGACTATGGCTCTGTAGCAAGTATTTCTGTGGGTAGGGTCTCTAGGTCTTCCTACCTCTCCAAATATTTTCATGAGCTGTAATAAAGAAAGAAGTCTTTACTCTCCTTCTCTTACTTAAGGAAGTCTAGTTGCATGTATAGGGTGACTACCATTTGCTCCATAAATGGAAGAGGTCTTTTGTCTAATGAGGTAGGATTATCAGATTTTTCCTGGCCATCCTGGAAGACATATGACTATGGAATTAATTTTTTTTTTTTTTTTTGGTTTTCTGAGGTAGGGTCTCACTCTAGTCCAGGCTGATCTGGAATTCACTATGTAGTCTCAGGATGGCCTTGAACTCATGGCACTCCTACCTCTGCCTCCAGAGGTCTGGGATTATAGGTGTGCACCACCATGTGTGGCTGAAATTAATTTTTATCAGAACTGAATGTTTTTCTCTATACTCACATATACAGAGGACAACAGTATTTGTGGGTATGTCCTTTCCTGCATTGAAGAACTCCTAATATTTGTGACTTCCTTCTACTAGTGAAGATCCTCATCTAAAACTATTTCTATTTTGATTGAACTTTTTTTCCCCTGTTCAATGGATTCTCATGGCTTTGACAATTTTTAACAGGTTATTCCAAGAATTAGAAAGTCATTGCTGTACTGAAGGACATCAAGTTTACTTTCCTTAACTATTAATATTAATGAATGGTTTTACATAGAATTTTACTTTTGAGACCAACATTGCATAGGTATGCTATACAATTCTGTGTGAGTGTGAACCATCTGGTCGAGTGAAGAGAAGAAAATAGTATTTATAAAGTCCTTTATCACACAACTTGTCTAGATTTGGACCACATGCTAATTTTTCATAGTAACCACCCCCTCTTTGTTTAATTTGAAGCTGTAATGCCCAGTTCATGGCGCCCACAGTGACCACCAAGGATGACCAAACATGTATGCAAATGCAAAGAGCTTTACGTGGGCTTAAGCTCGGTCTCTTGCCTTCTCCAACACAGTGGATCCATACAAGAGCCCCGAGAAGCAGAAAAACAGGCTTTTTATTTAGGTTTGAGCAAGGGGGAGAGCTATCACCCATGCAACTACATGATTGGCTAATCGGAACAGAAACTGTACTTGGGGGTTCTTGATTGGTTTTAGGGCTTTGGCGGGCTAGGTCTAGGGGAATTTCTAACTTAATTGGCTCAGCAAGCAGCGGTTACATTTGAACAGGTTGGCACTCATGGTTACATTCATTTGATTGGTTGACATTTACAAAACTCTGAGAGGTGGATCTTATTGGGCCATCCAGCCCAGGACCGCAAGAATGTTGAGTCATGCTCACAAAGCAAGTTTATGGTTTTTCCTGGTACTGTTTGTTCTTTCCTGGAACTCATCCCTGTGGCCTACAGAAGGACTGAAGCCTGTCATGGTGCTACTGTGGCCTGGGTCTTTCAAAGCTAAACATTCCGTTACCCACTCCTCCTTTCTTCTATAAAATAATAAATAAATAAATAATTACTTTGTAATTAACCAAAGTTCTCTTTTATGACATTGGTGATAGCTGTCATTTCTGTACCATTGAAAAGAAATACTAATAAGGCTTAATTACCAGGAATAATGAGGGCAAAGCTGGCATTTGTAGGAAGCCATGATAATATGAGGCTCAAATGAGCTAGATCAACCTCTCAGTGTTCTACATGGCATAGCTTATACTTGCCTTTTTTTTTTTTAACTGCTAAAACAGAATATTTGAGGCTGGAATGGTTATGAAGCGTTTATTTTGGTCACAGTTTTGGAAGTTCAGTGGCATGTGCTGGCATTATGCGAGGAGTACCTGTAAAAAGGAGAGATGACATGATAACATAGTAACTTAAAGACTGGGGAGGAGCAAGTCTTGACCTTTTATAATTACCTTCTCTTGCGAATTCACCCAGGTCACATGAGAATTATGTTAATCCTCAATGACCTAAGGACATCCCAAGTAAGTCCACTCCTCTTGATGGCTCCAGTATCACTCAATTTTGCTAAACTGGAGAACAAGTTTTAGACACATGTCTTTTGGGGGATGCACATAAATCATCCAAAACCATGTAGCACATCCACAATACATTATGACTCAGCTACTGATAATACTGACAATTGGTCCAGCCTTCTACCTTGATTTTCATATGTTAATGTGTATTTGAGATAGATTATAGTTTGCTTAAACTAATTTCAGAGAAATCAGAGTCAGCTAGAATGACAGGCACCTGACTGATTTTCCTTCCCCAAAATGCTCTGGAAGCTGTACTTTAGACTGCCCCATTTTCAAAACATTTCTGCTTTCTCATGAGGGACATCCTTGGAGAAGGTCCTGGATACAGCTACACTTGCTGTATTTTAATGTAACATGGTCTTCTTCAGATGGAGGGCATTATAATCTGATTTACACATATATGTGTGGGTTTTTTTTTTTGTGGTTTATCTTTTTCAACATTTCTTCTGTATTTTTCTACTCATTAGATTGTATTGCTTTCTGGTCCCCCACAGTTCTATGTATAGTGAACTGTTGATTATCTGAGCTAATGGAGGGGAGCATTAGCATGAATGATAACAGAGGAAGAATAAATTTCCCAGGGGTTTGCATCAATTCTAGAAAAGCAGCTGAGTCCTGCAGGCAGCAGAGGAAAATCTCAGAGAAGTGCAGAACAGGAAGCATTTTGAGTGAATGAGTGAGATGTCACATTCTCACAAGGCTGTGAACTCCTGCCAGCTACTTGTGAAATTTTAATGCTTCCTGGCCAGGCTGCTGGGGGCTCTCAAGGGAGGGGCTCCAGGGATACCTGGGCATGAATCCTTCTCGACTGGACCTGTCGCTTTTGGAATCAGTGCTTGGCTTAGCACAATATCAGGCCAGAACAATGCATATGCAATAAATGAGTGAAAAAGAATAGGAGATCCTGGCAGTCAACAAAACAGCATTTTATGTTAGTGATGGTCTTTCCTAAAGGGGCGAGCATGGTAACTGGGTAAAGCTGTTCTGCTCCTCTATTCTACCTGTCCGCTCATGACTTAAATATAGTACATACCTTATCAATGCCAGCAGATGGGGAACAAACAGGCAAAAAGGGAAAAAAGAATGATTAATAAGTGATAGAAACTTCCCAAATGTTCCTCAAGCCATTATTCAACAAAATTTACTTTCTCTTCACATATCACAAATATTTTAGGAATAATTATGGGAAGTTTCTCTTAGAATCCAGTTAAAATTCTCTTTAGTATTTAATGTTGATGAACCAACACTTTCTAAAGTAGCTTGATTTGGTTGTGTGCCAGGGAAGACAAGAGGATACACATAATTTGAATCCCTACTATATATTACCTACCACAAGTTAAAGGAATAATTACTTTGTTTCTCTTACATATGAGACCACAGAAGGACATAGGTGTTAGAGATCTCTCCTAGTGTCACCCAGCTAGCAAAGATCAACCTGGAATTCAGAATTTGTCTGAAGTCTATGTTTCTCATTAAAAGCCCTAAGTTCTCATTGTTCATTATTCTACTTCCTGGCTGTAATAGTGATAACAAGTCACTAAATGCTGCATGATAACACCAGGGCCATGTCATTTCATCCCATTAGGTAGATATCATTAACCCCATTTCTCAGATGACAAGTAAAACAAGTAGCCAAGGTCACTGGCATAGTTAGATTTAAACTATTTACTTTTGAAAAGCCAAGTGTGGTGATGCACACCTTTAATCTCAGCACTTGGGAGGCAGAGGTAGGAGGATCTCCATGAGTTCGAGGCCACCTTGAGACTACATAGTGAATTCCAGGTCAGTATGGGCTAACGCAAGACTCTGCCGGGTCCTCCGGCAGGTAGGGCTGAAAAGGAGCCGGTCCAGCCAGTCCCTTCTTGGGGCTGAGCGGGATGGTGAGTGTCAGCGACCCAGAATCCCCTCCTCCAAGGCACTGGAGAGAAAAACACACTGGGTCAGGAGTCTTGTCGAAGCAGGATCTCGATTTATTGTAGTAGGAAGGTGTTTATATAGCTTTGAGAAAGAGGGTGGGTCTCAGGATGGGATAAAGGTGTAGGGGCCAATAGTATTTCACTACGTCAGCAGTAGCTGGGCAGAGGCAGTTTTGGCTTAGGTCTTGCCGAGTCACTCCTAAGCGGGAGTAATAGGCCAAAGACAGGTTGCCAAACTCTAGCCAGGCTCAGGAAGTTCCATTGGGCCTTGCGCCTGGGCCTCTTAGGGCCCAACAAGACTTTATCTCCAAAAACAAATCAAAGAAACATCAACAAAAAAAGTTAAACTATTTACTTTTGACTTGTGTCCTGCACTGTGTTGCTTTCTTCCAAGTCATATTCTTTCAATCAAACCTCATATATATTACTACAATTAATCATAATATTTTGTTTCAGACGGCCACTAGAATTTTATACTTACATAATTATATCATTATTGAGTGACAGGATATGTCATTTGCAGAGTGGTAGCCTGTACATCTCTGTTCATATACACATGTACACAATCACAGATACTACTTTTCTGTTATGGAAGAAATCCATTTCAGATGTGTACAGAACATATTGCTAAGGAAAAGTGTGAGATAGGGATAAATAGAAACCTGCTTTAGAAGTTTGTTATAGTTCTTTCTTGTGGATATCAAGCCCAGACCTAAGAAGAAATATCATAAACCTTACTATTAATTCCGAAAGAAGAGGAGGTGAAGCTGATGCTATGAGACACTGAGCGTCCACACTGGCATTTATCTGTGAATATAACTGCATTTCCTTCTCACTGACATGGATGTTGACAGAAAGAGGTACAGGCCAGGCCTTCTGTGAATACCATAGAGAATTTTGGTCCTCAATCTGGAAAAAAGACCTGTCCAGTGTCTCTTTGGGAACAAAGGAAGGTGGCTGACACATGGGATCCCATGTAGGATTCAGGGTTGAGTCACTTCTCCTTGCCCAGGGCATGCAACTACTCATGACAACTTTCCTTCTGTTTTCCAATTTCTTTTCCTCCCAACTGGCCTTGGTATGTAACTGAGCACATCTTACCAGTGTTTCTGGTGGTTGAGAAAGGCTTGGCATGGATATTTTCTAACAGCAGCAGGAAAAATCATCTCTGAGTAACTCCTTCCCTTTCTAGATCTTTTGGCATTGCAAATGAGTCTAAAGACAGGATCTAAGAATCTTCTGCTCCACAGGGTCTAAATTGTGACCCACAGGGATGATCAAGGTATCCCCTCTCCACTACTCCTCTGCAGTATGATGTAGCCCAGGAGAAAAATATTGTGCCAGGGTCCATGTTATAGCTGGGTAAAACTCTGTCCAGAAGCCTGGGTTTCACACATTAGGCACATCTATAGTTTACCTTCCCTAGACCCGTTGGGTATTGCTAAACACAGGCTGGGACTGTGAGGAAGCTGGCCTGGGCTGTTGGACATGACCAGAGACCTTGAGCTGTGGGGGTTGTAGCTGGCCTTATCTTTGGGAACCCATTCTCGCAATGGAAACTGGCCTTCCCTGCCCTTGGGCAAGGTTGTAGTGTGTCCTATATGTGCCCAGAGTGGGCAAAAACGGCAGGCCCTCCCCTCTATCCAAAATGGATCTGACCATTCCATAGTCAAGCTTTGCACCTCCCCCACACAGTTCCAGACCTTGTGGCTAGCTGCCCAAGTGACCTTTATAAACAGTCTCCCTTCAGCTATAGGCATCCAAGTGTGGCTGAAGTCAAGTAGCTTTTCCTGCCACTTCTGTTATCTCCCTTGCAGCTCCTCCCTCGCAACTCTGAAGACAAGTAGCTTTTCCTGCCACCCACTATCTCCCTTGCAGCTTCTCCCTAGCAACTTCTGCCTTCCAACACCAGCCAATTAGATAGCAACCCATAAACCAATGTATCCAATCACCATATAGTCTATATGTACCTTCTCAACCTTTCTCTAGTGTTTATAATCCCACTCCCCTTTTGAATAAACGAAAGCGTGCTATCCATCAGATGGCCGCCCAGGTGGATCATTGCCCATCACACTCACCCACTCCAACCCTGCTTTCCCCCAACTCCTCCTGCGCCTGGGACATCGGTGGCCAACTACCCCTGGGAACTGCGAGAACCCACATAGACACATCCTTCCATGAAGGAAATGCTAAAGGGGAAAAAAGGTTGAATTTTTAGGTTACCACTGCTTAGTGATTCCATATTTAATAACTGCTGAGCCCTTGCTGACTATGGGGTACTGAAGTGAGCTGTCTTAGAGATGGTGAGCTCACACTGCTACTGATCACACACGCTAGGAGTGCACAGGCTTCCGGGTTTGAATCCTCTTGATTGTGAATAAGGAGGCTGGTTCTTTGACTTTCCTTCAAGGTCATCAGGTTTTCCTTGTACTCATATATCCTTTCAAAATTTTCTGCTTTCTTTTTGATTTTACAGCTTTTCAATTTATTTTTGTGTGACAGCCTCAATCATCTGGTTATCAATTCAGTAAAATTTGTCTTGCAGAATGTCCATTTTATCATTCAAGCCTGAAATCTGCTCACAATCCTTTTATTTCCCTCCTGAATTGCTTTCAAAGCCCTCTGGGGAGCTGGCCTGAAAAATAGAAAATTCTCACATTGTTTCCATAAAAGGTGCTACATAACCACACAGCAGGGTCATTGTTCCCTTTGCGCTTGCATTTGGTCGCCCTGGCTGGTTTGCTCTGCAATACAAGAGCAGTAGCTTTTTCATCTTAATTTTATTCACTGCTATGGTTATACTTTCTTTCAGGGACATCAGATAGGTGTTAAGTAAAAGATAGGCATGGGTATTAGAAGGAAGGTCTAGATACCTCCCCTCTCTTGTTACTGATTTCTAACACTGACCATTCAACAGTGCCCAGCTTTTAATGTTTGTCTCTTCCTGGACTAGATTCAATTTCCCATGTCATTTCTGCTTGGTGTATGGAGTTAGCCTAACCCAATCAAGGCAAACTGCAAAATTAAATTAATTTAACTTATTCATCTTGGTGTTTAATGTAATATTTTGAAAGATATACATAAGCTGAACTTCCTAAATTTTGCATAAGGGAATAAAATTGATGAATTCAACTTCATTTCCTTTGGTGAGATGCAGAGGTTTGTACTCCATCAGCTGTTCTTCCTGGTGCACCGACAGCTTACACTGCCTTCAGCTGGCATAAAATATGAACACTAAATAATGATGGCTGAATAAGAAAAACTAGTAAAAACTAGCCTTAAGTGAAGAATTGATAATAAACTAATGTTGGAAAACAATTGAAAATTTAAAAAACCAAAATATTTAAAATTATGTTGTTTTTAAGCTTAGAAGAGTGATTGATGTAGCTTATGGAAAACCTTAAATTCTAAAGAAAATGCACTGAAAATCTCACTGAAGAATGTATTTGTGGCTGTAGGGATGGCATATATAGATATATCTAGACGTTGGCCTTGTGTTTGAGTAAATAAGTGTGTGTATGTTTTTTCTTCCTGGTATAATTGATTGAAATAGACTGTATAGAATCTGATACACACTATGGAACAGGAATGATAAAGCAGCTTTGGGGAGGAATGGTCTTCTGAAGTGTAATTTTCTCAATACATCATAGTTATTAAAGGCCAAGATACCTGATTCATAAAGAACAAAAACCTAGCACGGTACGAAAGGGCATAAAAGTGTCAAAACCCTCATTTCTAATCTTTAAAAAAAATTTTTGTTTTATTTATTCATTTTATTTGAGAGTGACAGGCAGACAGAGAAAGAGAATGGGTACGCCAGGGCCTCCAGCCACTGTAAACAAACTCCAGATGCATGTGCCACCTTATGCATCTGGCTTATGTGGGTCCTGGGGAATCAAGCCTCGAACCAGGGTCCTTAGGCTTCACAGGCAAGTGCTTAACCGCTAAGCCATCTCTCCAGGCCTCATTTCTAACTTTTTATGATGTATATTCCGTTCATGCTGAGTAGGGAAATGAGGCTTCCTATTTGAAGAATTCTAGATTGCAGTCTGTCTCCTCAACTAGAACAAAAAAAGTCTTCAGGTAAACAAATATGTTTTAGAGGCATTTGAGTTTGTCAGGTTTTAAAAGAAGCATATACATGTATATAATTTTTGAGATCTTGGTCTTATTTGAAACTCTGGGGCTCGAGATATCTTTTCATCTCAGCTTCCTGAATTGCAGAGACTGTAGACATACTCAGCCCTGTCCAGCTTACTGTAAATATTTCCGTGTCAGTTATGAACCAAAGCCATGAGGTTATTTTGACCTACCAAGTGTGTAATAGGCATCCAGTCAGTACTTCCCAGAAAGTATCACTATTCTGCACATGTTTATTTTAATATAGTATGATTTTAACATTATAAAATGGGTGGTAAAATAAAACAGAATCATTAGTGTGTAGCTCAAATTCCTGGAGGTTAACTTATTCTAACATGTTTGAGTATTAGGGATTTTTAAAAATTTATATTTGTGAAGCTGGGTGTGGTGGTGCATGCCTTTAATCCCAGCCCTGGGGAGGCAGGGGTAGGAGGATCGCCATGAGTTCAAGGCCACCCTGAGACTACATAGTGAATTCCAGGTCAGCCTGGGCTAGAGTGAGACCCTACTTCGAAAAACCAAAAAAAAAAAAATTATATTTGTGGGTATGTATATTTGTGTATATATGTGTGTAGATGGGCACATACATGCCATGGTGCAGGTGTGGACATTAGAAGACAACCTTGAAGTTTCTGCGCTCTTCTTCCACCTTTTCTGAGATAGAATCACTTGATACTACAAAATAAATGAATGAATGAATTAATTAGTTTAAAAAAACAGCCCGGCTGACTCATGATCTTCAGAATCTCCTGGCTTCACCTCCACCTTGTCACATATGCATTCGGATCACAGACATGTGTGCCACTTTGTGTTCAGCTTACATCAGTGATGGGGAGGATTGAACTTGTGTGAGGAGACTGTTGTAAAAAGGCACCTTTAACATTAAGCATCAGCCCAGTATTAGGGTATTTTGATCCATTCAGAAAGTATCAAAGTGAATTATTTACTTTCTGTTTTGTTGTGAAGAAACTTATTGAAAGAGGGCTTTATTTTAACTCATAATTGGGGTACAGTCCATCATTATAGGTATGTCCAGGCAGCAGGAGCTTGAGGTAATTAATTCTCTTGCAGTCACATTCAAGAAGCAGAGAAAAAAAATGAATGTTGGGGCTCATATTGTTTTCTCCTTTCCATTGAGTCTGGTGCTCCAGGCCATGGGATGCTGCTGCTCACAGTTATAGTGGGCCTTTTCATTTCAATGGATCTAATCTAGACTTTTGGTCTCCCATTTGATTCTAGATCCTGTCCAGGTGACAATCAGTATTAACCATCATCAGTCTACCCCTTGTCAACTTGACATCCATACATATCACTTAAAAATTTTTAATTTTCATTTATTTATTTGAGGGAAAGAAGAAGAGGCAGAGAGAGAGAGAGAGAGAGAGAGAGGGAGAATGGGTGCACCAGGGCCTCTAGCTACTGCAAACAAACTCGAGACACAGGTACTACCTTTTGTATCTACCTAACATGGGTCCTGAGGAATAGAACCTGGGTCCTTCAGCTTTGCAGGCAAGTGAGTTAACCACTAAGCCATCTCTCCAGCCCCACATCACTTTTTTTAGTTTTCTTTTTAATTTTTAAAATATTTTATTAGTTATGTATATAGTATATAGTATATATGGTATATATACAGCCATGATGGTGCCATCGTTAGCCTTCTCGTGTCCTCCTCCTACGGGTAATGTGAGTCTTGCCTTATGGGGGTAGCCATCAGTTATGTGGGAAAGGCAATGACTGTGTATCATGACCCAACTCATGGCTCTAACAATCTTCGCCCCCTCTATGGCAAATTTCCCTGAGCCATGTTGGGTTCATTTTAGGTCCATTTCAGTAATGAGGATTTGTGAGTCTCTGTGTCTCTGGATGTCTGATTTGGTAGGGGCTGAGTGTTCTTTGTGTCTATCTCCTTCTCCCTTGTGATGGTACCAGGTTCACCAAGAAAGCAGCACTCTTGCTCATTTCCCCTATAACTCTATGGCTTCAGCTGGTGCCTTGTTGAGGTGCAATGGGCTGATTCTCGCCTCAGGTTCTGCTTCCATCTAAAAGAAAGAAAGAAGATTCTCCAATAGAGAGTGGAGTCAGTGCAAGATACATGAATAACCATGACTATTTTAGAGAGAATTTAATATATGTAGGCCCTCTTGTATCCCACTATTGGTGGGAGCTTGATATTAGAGAGTAGGCTCGTTTTTGGATATGGTTCTAAGTAGTTTCCCATTTCCAGGTATGGGTTCCATTCCACTGAGCAGGTCTGTTAGCCAAATCTAGAGCAGTTGGTAACCCACCATGGCTGTGTGCCACTACTGCACTTGTGTGAGCATCACGTCAGGTTGTTTGCTGCCAAATAGCTTAGACCACGAGTTGCTTAGACAGATGTTGGTAAATTTCCCCCAGTCACTTCCGTAGCGCCTTCTGGCACTAGACAAGCTAACTGTCTGGGGACTGACTCTCTTCCAGATTCCATCCAGGTCTCTCCATGTTCCATCCCAACAGCATATGGTATCTTCAGCAGTAGGGTCTTACCAATAACCTTTGGTGGGTCATCAAGTACTCTGATAGAAATCTGTCTTCTTTTGGGAAACCTTGTAGGTCTCACTGATCAATAGCTCACTGTGGAGGTTAACCACATACTGGTATTGGGAGTTACAGGTCAGTGCCAAGGGAAAAGAAGGAAGAAAAAGTATAGGTAATAAGACAGAGAAAAAGAGAAGAGAGAGAAGAGGGAGTGATAGAGAGAGAAACAGGAGAAGACTGAGGTTAGTCTTCATCATACCCTCTCCAGGGTGATTCCCCATATCTGTTTTAAGTAGCAACATTTCACCTCTTTTTCCCCTTTGCATAGACATTGCATGATACAAAATGCATTCACTCCAACTTCAAAAGTTCTCACAGGCTGTAATAGTCCAGGTACTATTCGGAAGTCTAGACTCCAAGTTCTTTCTGTGATTCAAAGAATTTGCTCAGCTGAAAGACCCTATAAAATTTCCAAGTTACAGAATTCCAGTATACAATGACACAGAGTAATCATTCTCATTCCAAAAGGGAAGAATGGGGACACAACAGCAAAATAGCAGATCAAACAAGACCAAAAGCCTGCAGGCAGACTCCAAATCCTACAGGTCTATTTCCAGCATCTGGGATTCTTGAAGGAACATCATCTGTCCAGTTCTCCTGCCTTTAGCCATGTTGTCTTGGCCCAGCTCCACTTTGTGACTACGGCTTTCCTTGAGAGATGTTCCATGGTTCTCACATCTCCAACATCCTGGCATCTCCACTACAACCAGGTTTGAACTTCATAATTTCACATGGTGGCTTCTCAGGGCCTCCTTGTAGACACTCCTGCCCTGGCACACATTGGCTGGCCTCCCTGGGTCTTTGCAACCATGGCACAAACTCCATGATCCACTTAATCTTACATCTTTCAAAACCAGTTACATGCAGTATAGAGTTTATTAATGCCACCACTAGTATTACCATGTTCAATGTCAAAATTATATACTAATTGACATTATCAGTCTTTTCTAGTTCTAAGATTTTTTTATTCCATTTATTAACCACATTTTTTCATGTATTACACTTTGTACTCAATACATTTGAGCATCTGCTTTGTGTCAGTAACTATGTTCTGTACTTGTTATACAGTAACTATGTTCTATACTTAGTATACAGCATGTTTCTGCACTTAAGGATAATTATTCAAATGGTTATACATCTACAATCATGGAAAGTGCAATGAAGAAAGGTATGTCCTATGTGCATGTATAATGGAGAGGAGGGTTTGCTTTAGACTTCTGTGAAAATGAGTGTTATTTAATCTGACAAATGAAGGAGGAAGCTAAACGGGTGAAGGTGCTTCTCTGGGGAAAACAAACTCCTCATAAATTGCCTAGAGTCAGAGAAGACAACCTTGGCTATGAATGAAGAGACCCAGGATATGATTGAGATGGAAAGGAAAAGGACTCAAGAAGATTGAGTATGATGTTTATATCATCAGGTCAAAATAATATATATATAGGGACTTTTTTTTTTTTTTTTTTTTTTTTTTTTTTTTTTTTTGGTTTTTGGAGGTAGTATCTTGTTCTAGCCCAGGCTAGCCTGGATTTACTATGTAGTCTCAGGGTGGCCTCGAAATCATGGCTATCTTCCTACCTCTGCCTCCCGAGTGCTGGCATTAAAGGCATGTGCCACCATGCCCGACTACTTTTGTGAGCTGAGAAATAAGAATGAGAATTGGGGCTGGAGAGATGGCTTAGTGGTTAAGGCACCTGCCTCCTAAGCCTAAGAATGCTCGTTCCAATCTCCAGGTCCCAGGTTCAGCCAGATGCAAAGTGACACAAGGGTGCAATGCCACACTTGACCACAAAGGGGAGAACACATCTGGATTTTTGAAAAGAAAATTAGACTATATGTTTGCATCATGTTTTAAAAGAATTTGTGCGTGTGTGTGTGTGTGTGTGTGTGTGTGTGTGTGTGTGTGTAAAAATGCCAGAGGGCACATATACGAGTTAGAGGACAACCTCAAGATGTCTGTCTTCCAACTTTTTGGAGATGGATCTTTTGCCATTGTAAACAACCTACAAGATTGCAAAGGAATATCAGACTAGTTGGCCTGCAAGCTTCATATTCTCCTGAGTCTTCCTGCTGTTGTTGTAGGTGCATTAGGATCACAGGTGCATGTCTCACTTTGAATCTATCTTTACATAGTTCTTCGGGAACTGAACCCAGGCCAGCAGGCTTTGCAATCAAGTACTTCAAACATTCATCCAGCCCCTCACTACATTTTTATTGGTAGGTGCTGGTCTAGTTATAATTGGTCACTATATAAAGGAGGTTTACATCTGCAGATTCAAACAACCAATCAGAAATATCTGAAAAGGATTGCATCTTTATGAACAAAAGAAGATATTTTTTCTTGGCATTGTTCTCTAAACAATGTAGCATAACTATACATAGAATTTACATTATAAGCAATTTAGATATGATTTAAATTATATAGGATTATGTATGTTGGGTTCATTAAAGCAACACATTATGTTATAAGGCAATAAAACAGCCTTAGATAGTGGTACCCTTAGCATTTCTGGATTTAGGGCCATGACTACCATGGGATGAATGATGATATAAGATAATGACACAGCAAGATACCACTCTCATAATGCTGCTGACATCCTTATAGCAAAAACAGACAGTCAGCTGAAATGAAGTTAAGTCCTACCAAGAGTGACAAAACATGCTCAGAGAGTAGAGGAATTGTACATAATATTTTGAATAGTTGATTGCAGATTCATCTCTTTGATTAGAACATAAACAAATGTAGAGAGGGGACAGAAGGGAGTTGGGACAAGAGTATCCTAGAATGAGTGAAAAATTATAAACACAGAGGACCTAAGGTGGGAGTTGTCCTGTAATGAAGAAGAAGAAGAGAGGACACAACTGAGTAGATACTTGTCAGGTAAGAAATAGTGTTTATTTGCCAGTTCGTATTTGAAGATCATATTCTGAGCCACAAGTTATAGTAGGTTGGGTGCAAAACTGAAATTCCATCATGAATCACATGCTTTGTCCTGTGATTCTGTAGATTCTTTCCACAATGAAGGTGAGTGGGCTTTAAGACTTGCCTTGACCTATCGAAAGTAACAAAATGACTAGAGTTCATTTGCAGCAGGTGAAAGCCCTGGTGTACCTATTCTCTCTCTCTTTCTGCTTCTCTCTCATTCTCTCTCTCTCTCTCAAATAAATAAAAATAAAAATGATTAATAAAAAAATGGCACAGTATGGTTTCCAATCTTCTTGCCCAGGGATCAGTGGGCTTTGCTTGGATTTGCTATTTAGGCACCTCTTCAGCTGTCATCAGAACAACTGATCCCTTGTATTACATAAAACATAGCTTGGTGTCACATAACTGTAATCTAAACTTTAAGGAGGTGGACAAAGAAACATCAGAAATTCAAAGTCATCTTCAGCTATATTGGGAGTTCTAGGCCAGTGTGAGATACATGAGACTCTGTCTTAAAATATAAAACAAAGCAACAAAACAAAACGAAATAGGAAAAAATGAACTTTAGTAAAATATTTCATTACAGAGCTGAAGAGATTGCTCAATAATTACTAGCACTTCCTGTGCAAACCTAGAGGCCTGAGGAGATCTGAGAGACCACTAAAATTCAATCCCCAGGACCCACATAAGCAGCTGGGCATGGGCACATGCATCTGCTACCAGTCCCATAGGGTAGAAGACAACTCAGAATCACTGAAGCTCATGAGAAACGGCAAGCTCCAAGATCAATAAGAGACCCTGGCTCAGATAAGAAAAGGTAAAAGAGGGATGGAGAGGGACACCTGATGTTTCACTCTGGCTACCAAAGGTGAGTGCACCCCACTGCTGCATGCATGTCCGTGAGGAGCTGCATGGAAATATACATGTACACACATCACATCACACTGCACACTAATATTACTACTACTATTACTACTAATACATACACACACAGATTTTCCATTACAAGTGGATGAAACTGCCCTTGAATGATGATGCTTTATTGTCTGTAATTGAAAGGATTATATGAAATGAAAAATATTACAGGGAACATTGCTTTTTTATGTGTATGTGCATGTGTGAGAAAAAGAGAGAGAAGGAGCATGTGTGTGCCACAGCCCATGTGTGGAGGTCAGAGAACAGCTTTTAGGTCAGTCCTCATCTCCTTAGAGTCAGAGATTCTGAATACCATGTTGCTATGGTTATTCTTTGCAGTGCTTACCAATGGCTTCTGGGAAATTCCCCATCTCTGCCTTCCATCCTGCTGTCAATGTGCTGAGATTATAGAAGTCAGCCATGGCTCCAGCTTTTTACATGGAGTCTGGAGATAGAACTAATGGACTAAGGCTTGAGCAGTAAGTGCTTTGTCCACTGAGATATTTTCCAAGTCCAGGAAGTTTTACTTTTAAGTTTGCTGATTATAAATATGAATTAGATGTTTATATTTGAAACACTCATTGTTTTTGAAAATCATATCTCATTTTTGGAGCCGTTGCTTCTGTTATAGATGGTAATGCCAGCTTTGGGTTATTGGTAATCAGCATTGTAAATCAGCTGATTTACAACAGACTAGAAAATGGTTCAAAGTCTATATGTCTTAGTAATTTATTGAATATTTCTTCTCATTTTCTCTTCTTTTTCCTCCTCCTCCTTGTTCTCCTCCTTCTCTTTCTCTTCCCCCTCCTCTTTCTCCTCCTTCTATGTCTGTAGAGCTAGAGATTCAACCCTGAGTCTTGTGTACATTGTGAAGGTCCTCTAACTGAGTTTCATTGTATTATCTTTTCTATTTTTTTTGTTTGTTTTTGCATGTGCCTGTATATGTGGTCACATGTGTATGCATGTTCATGTATGTGTGGGCACACATGTGTGCAGGTGCTTGTGGATGTGTGTGTGTGCATGCATGCAGAGGCCAGAGGTTGGTTTAGGTTGTCTTCCTCAATCACTTTCCGTCCTCCTTTTGGAGACAAGATATCTCACTGAACCTGGAGATCAGTAATTCAGCTAGATCAGTTAGGTAGCCAATACCAGGGATCCTCCTGGCTCTACCTCCTAGTGCTCAGATTATGGGTATAGCAGCCACTCCTGGCTTTTACATGGGTGCTTAGGATCAGAACTCTTCATCTCATGCTTGCACTTTATCAGTTGAGCATCTTCCCAGCCCTCATATTATTAATCATTATTATTAATCCATGAAGTCATTTACAATAGCTTCACAAACCAATACATGCATTTAATGGTATTAATAATAATAAATTAAGAACACTTCCATGAATGATTAGTTCATACAGTACCTAGGAAAAGCTTAAGCACTTTTATCCTGGTTACATATGTTTTTTAAGTAATCAGGTTTAAAAATTATTCTATTCACTGTTTCCTATTGTTTTATTAAAAATTTTCTCAATGAAAAATAAACATAGAATTTGAAATATTGTGAAATCATAGGCTATCATTACTAAAGAATAGCCTACTATTTTGAGATTTCTTTCATATCCTCATGTTTTGGTGATCGTTTAGTGAAATATTTTTCATATATACCTTAAAAGGTAAAGAAAATTGCCTTAACCTTCAAAGAAAGCAAACAAAATTTATTAAAATGTAAATAATCATGGGGTTATTAGTAAGTTTGCATTATCTAACATAAATTTTCTACTTAAAGTTTCAATGTTTCTTTCTTTGCAGAACTTGAGATTTGTTTTAATCCTGAAGTATAGATAGATGTTGATTTCATGTTCAAAGGTAAGTTAGAGAATTTAGATTTGGAGTAGTGAGTGGACAGCAGTACTCTGGGGTGATCAGTCATTAGAAATCACTAGGACCTATACAAAATAGTTCATGAATGAAAACAAAAGTTTTAGACCAAGCTAATTTCATTAGTGTAGTTACAGTAGGGTTTGTACTCATGTGCTTGAAAATGTGGTAAATTTCTGAATTTTGTTTCATTTTTTTTCCTTTTGTATAGGGTTTTGTGTAATTCTGACTGTTTAAAAAGTCTGCCATGTGGCTTAGACAGATGTTGACCACTTTCCCCTGGTAGCTCATGTAGCACCTTCCAGCACTAGATGGGTTAATTGTCTGGGAACTGGTTCTCCTCCAGAATCCAACCAGGTCTCTCCATGGTCTGTGCCAATAGTGTACAGTGTCTTCAGCAGTAAGAACTTACCATTAACCTCTGGTGGGTAATCAAGTGCTCTGATAGAATCCACCTTGTTTGTTTTGGGAGATCTAGTAGGTCTCTCTAATCAACAGCTCATTGTGGATGTAGACCACATCCTGTACAGGGAATTACAGGGCAGTTTCAAGGAAAAAAAAAAAAAAAAAGAAAAAGACAGAGAAGAAAAAGAAACAGAAGAAATTTGAGGTTAGGTGTTGTTAGGTTAGGGTCTCTCCAGGGCCCTTCGATTCAAGTTCTCCCCCTAAGGTCCTCTTGAGGGTTCCACCTTTTAGTCTGACTTCCAGGATATAGGATTCTATGATACCAGTTCAATTTGGGTTCAATTTTGTGTTCCCCCACTCTTTCCCTTCCCCCAAGCCCTAGAGATGTCATTCAGGTATTTCAGCAATTTGGGCTGATCCAGGTTATGAACTGCAGATGAGTGAGACCATGCAACAGTTGTCTTTCTGTGATTGTGTAAGGATACTAGAATGATCTTTTTCAAGTCTGACCATTTTCCTACAAATTTCATTGTGTCATTTTTTTCTTACTGCTAAGTAGAATTCCATCATATAGATATACCACATCTTGATTATCCATTCATCCAATGATGGGCACCTGGGTTGATTCCAGTTTTTAGCTATTATAAATTGAGCAGCTATAAACATAGTTGAGCAAATATCTCTGAACTGAGATGTGGAGCTTTTAGGATCATGCCCAGTAAGGGAATAACAGGGAATAACTCTATATTCATCCTTTTCAGTAGTTTCCATATTGATTTCCATAGTGGTTGTACCAGTTTAAATTCCCACCAACAGTGAATGAGTGTACCTATTTCTTCACATACTTGCCAACATTTGTTATCATTTGATTTTTTAATGTTTTCTATCCTTACTGGGGTAAGGTGGAATCTCTGATGTTTTTCTTTTATAATCCATTATAGACTTTGTGAATTAGGAAGCAGTTGTGCCACATCTCATACACAAAGTTCAACATCCTAATCTTAAAATTGAAAAAGTAAAATAAATTCATTCCAAACCCTCTCCCTTATCCGCTAATATCATCAGAGTCAATCTAGACACTAAACATCTTAAGCATGTATCTGAGGAATAAAGCTGAATTCTTAACCAGTACACATTTTCACTTTACATTTTGATCTAACGTTAGCAATGAATAGCAATACTGAAATTTCTTACATGGTCCCTGTTTTAATGACCTTTATTTATTTATTTATTTATTTATTTATTTATTTATTTATTGATGTATCTCAATCCTTTGTCTAATTATATTCTGTTAAAAAATAAGGTAATTTTAAATAATTTCTTGGTAATTCTGCAAATGAAAAGAAAGATTGTGAAAGATTATAAAAACTGAATCAATTTGAATCCAAAGACAATATTAACATATTTTAATAAAGAAAAAAAATAGTAAGATGCAGCTTAAGGTTTAAAGGGTCTGTCAGAATGACCTACATGAGTCCGTAGAAGTTACATGTTTCCCAAGGCAGAGGAACTGTTTCATGACCTTGGAGGGTATGTTAGTATTTCTATTTAAATCATTAAATTTTCAAACATTGGATCTGTTCAGATTTGGTTCACTGCACAAACCAATCACTTAGGATGTTAAAGAGCATGACTTTGGTCTCCTAGAGACAGCTCTTCTGTAATTGAGCTCCTTTCTTATTTTTTTTTCCCCATGGCATTTTTTTTTCCTTGTCAGCCTACATTATGGGTACAACTGATAGAACAAATGGCAATACCCTACATTGGAAATTCTTTCCCCAAAACACATTTAAACACATGCTCAGAGTCTGAAACTGCAAGTTTTTGGAAATGTCAGAGCATTTTAGAGTTAGAAGTGATTGTTAAATACATACTGAAATCACATGATTGATTTATGAAAATATGAATGCATAAATCTCACATTAGGAAACACTGATTTAACTTCTCTAGGGCTGATTAGGATAACCATACTTTTTTTAAAAAAATGCAGGTGATTTTAATGTGCAGCCAATTTTGGGAATTACTGGACTAGTCTTATTCAATCAAATGAAAGGGAAAATCAGAACAGAAAAAGTATTAAAGTTGTAACTAAAGCCATTAGATTTGGTTGTTTACAATGTTTTGACACAATTATGTAAGAGAAATTCACCCACATAACTTCAGGCATACCTGAATTTCTATTGGGTAAGCTGTGTACAGTGAAATTCCTCTGTCTTAATTGATTACTTTCATAGGATATATACATAAAAGATAGTTTCATTTAGACTTTATTTCTCATAAAAAAGGAGGGGATGCATTGTGCTAATTGTTAAATAAAAGTATAGGGATATTCAAATACTTCAAGAAGGCTTTTAGAGAAGCATTATCATCTGCAATACTATAGTTCAACCTCTGTGAAGCCTAGGACATGGTAATATCTTGCTAAGAGTTTACACCAAATCAGTTTTCATGGTGTTATTCACAACATCATTACTGATGATTGTTCAGATGAAAACAGTTACACAAGTGCTGTGAATCACCAGCTTTTATAGTGACAGAATTTACAACAGCAAGAGAAAGTCATATTTTAAGTGCTGACATTTAGTCTTTATTTATAGTGTTCTTTTAACATTGATGTCATCTTTCAGAATTCAGAGCTTAGATGGGCAATCAACAATAACAGTTGGAAATGACACTTCTGTTCAGTTTTGTTTCCTTACTTGTGTTTACATTATTGCAAGCACTGTTTGACAACATTTTATATCTTTTGTTATTTGCTTTAATAATACTTTGGCCAAAATAAAGGACATATTTTCACTATAATTGCATATATCTAATATAGAATTATTCATTTGTCCTTCTAATTTCTCTCAAATGAAACATTTCACTTGCATATGCACTTCACTGATCTTATGGAAAATAATGGGTCATTTCAAGTATCTTGAAATTAGCAGATTTCAAGTACTCAGCATTGAGTACTGTTGCATTAAAATATTTGTAGATTGAATTTTTGTTACCTTATTATAGATTTCTATAATTTGGAAACTCTTTGACTATAGAAGAAAAAATAAAATTTAAATTATTTTCTCTCCAGGTGAAAAAACTTCATGCATAGTTGAAAGAGAAGCACATTTTGATAGACCCAATGGAAAAAAAATTGAGAACAAAGATTAAATGATATGAAAATGTTCTGTAATTTCCCATGCAGATATTTATAAAGACTGTGACTAATTGCAAAATTTATCCAGTGAAAAAAATTAAGAATTATGTTAATATTAGGTGCTTGAATATCATATACATAAGACCCTTAGAGTAAAGAATATAAATTAATGAGAAATTTTAAAAACCTTATTTTTAAATATTTTTACTTGGAAACACAAGGAAAGGGATACTTTTATTTAAAGGTAAAATTTTAAGTATTTAATGCTAGAAGAAGTATCCATGAATTAAAAAATTAAAGCTGTAGAGGTTTGGGAAATAGCTCTGTATAAATAAATTGCTGCTGAGTACCCGAGGTTTTTTTTTTTAAATATTTTATTTATTTATTTGAGAGAGAGAGAAATACAGAAATAGGCAGGTAGAGAGAGAGAATAGGTGCGCCAGGGCCTCCAGCCACTGCAAATGAACTCCAGGTGCATGTGCCCCCTTCTTCATCTGGTTTATATGGGTCCTGGAGAATCTAGCCTCGAACCAGGGTCCTTAGGCTTCACAGGCAAGCGCTTAACCGCTAAGCCATCTCTTCAGCCCTGAGTACCCGAGTTTGACCCCAAGAACAAGCCAGAAGCTGTGCCAGTCATCCGTAACTTAGCATGCTGATACAGACAGTGAAATGGGAATCAGTGATACAAGAATTCCCTGGAAGCTTAAGATGAATGCAGCAACGAATTCTAGCATGAGAACCCAGAGAGAGAGAATTCTGCCTCAAACTATATCACAAGGCAAAAACTGACCTGAAGTAGTTCTTTGATCTCCACATGTGCATTATGGCATGTGCATTCCCACTTTCACATACATGTAAGCACGCACACACCACAAATAAGGACATGTTCACACACAATGTTTTAATTAACAATAAGATTGAAATTAAATATACATATGAACAAAAGTATAACTTAGGGCTGGAGAGATGGCTTAGCGGTTAAGGCACCTGCCTGCTAAGCCTAAGAACACTGGTTCCAATCTCTAGCGGTTCCAATCTCCAGGTCCCACGTTTAGCCAGATGCAAAGTGATGCAAGGGCACAATGCCGCACTTGCCCAGAAGGGGGTGAACGCATCTGGATTTCGTTCACAGCAGCTGAGAGACTGCTGGCGCGCCCATTCTCTATCTGTCGACCCTCTCCCTCTCTCTCTGTTTGTCTCTCTCTGTGTCTCTCTCCAAAAATAAATAAAATAAAAAGTATAATTTAATGTATTATTGATTCAAAATAATAACACCAGAAAATGCATAGCTATCATCTAAAATAAAAGGAAATATTTACATTTTTT
This sequence comes from Orientallactaga sibirica, assembly GCA_036365145.1. Classification (NCBI taxonomy): domain Eukaryota; kingdom Metazoa; phylum Chordata; class Mammalia; order Rodentia; family Dipodidae; genus Orientallactaga; species Orientallactaga sibirica. The sequence goes on from JAEOAD010000020.1 coordinate 4,664,129, forward strand.
AATGTGAATTATCATTCCTGGGAGATGGCACTAAAACTTTATTTGATTGGAATTGAAAAGAGGTTTTAAAGTCATCTTATCCAGGGCTGGAGAGATGGCTTAGCAGTTAAGCACTTGCCTTTGAAGCTTAAGGACCCGGGTTCGAGGCTCGATTCCCCAGTACCCACATAAGCCAGATGCACAAGGTGGCACATGCATCTGGAGTTTGTTTGCAGTGGCTGGAGGCCCTGGTTTGCCCATTCTCTCTCTCTCTCTCTCTCTCTCTCTCTCTCTCTGTGTGTGTCTGTTGCTCTTAAGTAAATAAATAAAGAACAACAAAAAATTTTAAAGTCATCTTATCCAAACCACCAGCCAATGCTTGGTGATACTGGTACTTAATCAGCAAAGTCTTTCATTCATATTCAATATATTATCTTGGCATTTGTTACAGTATAATAAAAATAAACACAAAATTATTTAATAGCAGAACTTTCTCTTTTTTTTTTTTTTTTTTTTTTTGGTTTTTCGAGGTAGAGTCTCACTCTATAGTTCAGGCTTACCTGGAATTCACTATGTAGTCTCAGGGTGGCCTCGAACTGATGGCAATCCTCCTACCTCTGCCTCCCGAGTGCTGGGATTAAAGGCGTGAGCCACCACGCCCGGCTATGAACTTTCTCTTTTTAAAGGCTGCAGGTGTCTTTTAATTTGATTTAATATTAATTCCTTGAATACACTTTATTCCTAATGCCTTTCCTTTTGAGTATAAATACTTCAGGTATAAGGACTGGGTCATGTTTATTTCTCTGCCATGCATTTAGCAATTAGGTCTCCACATTCATTTATTTAATAAATGTGAAAGTGAATCAAAAAGTAAATGACCATTCAATACTCTCAGTTTTACAACATTGTGCATTTCATTTGTATATTTTCATTTTGTTATTTTCTCTTTCCAATTTCTACTGGCAAAACAGACATTAGGTTGCTCAACAAAAAACTATTGATCTGTGTCATTTTGGACTGTTTGCTGTAACTTGAGACTGGAGAAGGAAGGAGAGAGGTGGATGAGGATGGTCACAGGTCACATGCACAAGTGACAGGGGAGTTCAGAATGTCTATCATTGGTGCCCAGGGTCCCTCCTGGGTACTATAACTCAGCCTCTTTCTGAGCAGAAAGAAGATGTGTAAGGGAAGAAAGTAACAATGGAAGGAAGACCATAGAGCCCCAGCAAAGAGAGAATCAGCTCAACCAATGCATGATAATTCAAATCCTACCTGTCACACAGTTTGAGACTTTTCCTAATCTCCATGCTTTCCCTAGACAACCTCATTCACTCTTAAAGTTTCAATTACTGTCTTAACACTCAATGGCTCAGCTTTTATTCCTAACTCTTCTACTGCAATTTGTTCATATATATCCAGCTACTTATTGTTTATTTCTCTGAAAGTGATAGGCTTCTCAATCTCTTCATTTCCCAAACTAAATTCAGTAGTGTCACTGTTAAAAATTTCCTGTCTGAACATAAATGTACTTTGGTTTGTAGGGTTTTGATCCAACCAAGACGATCAGAATCTTGATTTTGAACCTGGAATATTCCTGAATCCTCTCCATCACCTCACAGAGTCCCAATTACTTATCTTCTAACCAAGTTTCTAAATCTCATACTGTGTAGACTTGGGCCTACAGTGCAGATTTTTACCATCTTTTCCTTTCACCTCAGGGGCTTTGAGTTTTTCTCTCAAATTGTATCTCCTTTTCAGCTTTATATCTATTTGATTCTACCCTAGCTGGGGTCTAAGGTCTCCCTTATACTGCCATGTTCCTCCTGTCTAGCTGCATGTCCTCCTTCTGCTCAGGAAGAGGCTGAGTTAAGAGTACCCAACAGGGATCCTGGGGAGCCAACGTCAGACACTCTGAAATCAATTCTTACCTATGCATGTGACCACCTTCATCCACTTCTCTTCTCCCTTCTCCATCTCAAGTTGCACAAAACAGTCCTGGAATTACACAGACAATTCATGTTGTTTCAAACAACCTTATGTCTGTTTTATCAACACTAAAAGAAAGAAGAAAGACACAAACCTCTGCCATTTGCCTGAAATATAAAACAAGCCATGAAGCCATGCCTCCCATCAGCCAGGTTGCTCTTCTATTTCAAGCAGTGTACGGAACTCATACTTCAAAGTGGCAACATCTCTGATATTTACTCAAATTAATGTCTCACTACCTCAGTTCCCTTGCATTTTTATATAATAAATAAATAAGTGAAAATTATTCTGTGCTCTCAGAAATTTCAATAATGTTATAGGTCTATTCTGAGCTTGTCCATGTTTACATGTCTTCTTTTCTGTCCCTATCCCTGCCTTTCTGCCAGACATCATTTACTTGTCATTATAAATCTGCATTTGCATTTGATACTTAGTACTACTTTTAATGATATAATTACCATAATCATGAAAGTAATATATACAAGTTACATTTAATAATTTACAAGTCATTTCCATGTGACCTGTCATGACTGCTTTGCGCTATCACTCTGAGAAGGGCCAGGAAGGCACTATTTTTGTGTACACTGGAGTGTAAACTTCATGGGGCTTGAACCTTCATACTTGCTGTTCATTGCATCACTAGTATCTTCAATACCTAGCAAACCATGGGTCTCAATGAATCCTTTTGAATAGATTAATAAATGAAAAAGAAAACTGGTAGATTAAATATGTAGTGATGGTTGGGGATTTGTAGCCAGAAACTGAAAATCATTACTGAAGGAGGATAGGAGAATGCTTGTTTCTTTTAGGCAGTTTCACTTAAGAGACTAAAGCCCAAAGAGAACCAGGAAATTTCACCTTTCCCTGGCACAAGTGTGGAAATAAAACTGGTGTTTAATCGAGACTGGTCTGCAATGCCCTCTGCTGCCCACAATCTAGCATATTTCCTTCATAAACGGCCCCATGGGCTCTCCAAATCTACAAACCAATTGGGTCTTCCCTTGCATACCTGAATCTGATGCTATAAAGGTGAGGCTTCCTGCCCCACCCTCTCTCTCAGCCACTGTGCATGTGCATCTCCCGAGCTTTATCCCTGTGCTGCCTGTGCTTCTACCTCCACCCAGCTTTGGTAGGACTGGAAAGCATAGTACTGTTTCTTGATCTGAAGTTTTCTATTTGTCTCTGCCTTATAGTTAGGGGTGATTTCTCGCCTTGATTACATGTATGATTTTCCTCTGTTCTTGGAATCTACCATGTCTGTACTTCCCTTGCACCTCCAAATCTACCACATGGCTGTTCTCACCAACTCTAGGCTTGCTACCTATGTAATTACTCTAAAATCAAGGGAACTATGGATATAAATCTCTTTCCTCCTTATGATTTTTCATCTGCACTTCTTCGTATCTGCTTCGATATTCCTCTTTAAGTCACCACCACTTGCCCTTTTAAATTTCTTCCATGGGAAAACTTAGGATGGATGCTATGGATGTTCCTCATGAGTCTCCCTTTACAAGCTCCTAGATTCTACTTTCCACATGTTTGCAACTCTACTCTAATTCCTCTTTAAAAGCCTCAGTTTCTCTTAAATGAGCTTTATGAACTCCCCTCCACATGCTTACAACTCTAGTCTTTCTCAAAAAAAACCAAAACCAAACAAACAAACAAACAAAAAAACACCTCAAATTCAGGCTGGTGTGATGGCTTAGCAATTAAGGCAAAGCCTCAGAACTCATGTTTGAATCTCCAGGTCCACATAAGCCAGGTGCACAGTGATGCAAGCACACAATGTTGCACATGCACACAAGGAGGCACACATGTCTGGAGTTTGCTCAGAGTAGCGGAAGACCCTGGTATGCCCATTCACTCTCTCTTTCTCTCACTTTTTCTTTCTCATTCAAGAAAAACACCTCAAATTTTCTTAAAAACTAATCTTATAAACTATGCAGTGTTTCCACATGAGTGCATGTTTCCTACTTTCCATGTATGTATTATTCTGCTTTAGCAGCCCTTCTTAGATCCCAATCTCCCTTAACTAACACCCACAATTTGTGATTTCCCCCTAAATAAACATAATAATTCATAATTTATCCTTCTTGAGCCTCTCTTTATTACTTCTTTATTAAAGGTAGGACAGAACCCAAAACTTGGGGTTCATAAATTCCTGCGACCCTTCCTAAACCCCATAATGCTGCATCATTACCAAATGGAGTGGCAGAGTAGTTTTTGATGCCATGATCTAGTGATGGTCACCAAGCATCAGTTGTGAAAATACATTGTAGTACATGTGGTTACCATGCTAGCATTTCTTTATAGGATGGATGAACATTATCTTTCCAGTCCTGACTTAAGACTCAGAATTTTTAAAAAAATATTACATAGAAAGATAATAAGTGAATTCTGAGTCTAAGCAGATTTTCTGTGACATGTGACAAGACTTATCCTTTGTTATTATTTCTTTTCAATAAACAAAGAGCATAACATTATTAATATGTTTCTAAATGCAGTGTAAATTATATTAGGCAACATCTAGTTATTATATCCTTAAAAATTATTCAGGAAAATATTCCATCTATTTACCAGAAAACTGCCATTAGGCAAACACCCAGGCAACACACAAAACTTCAAGTAAAGAGGAACTCACCCACAGGACTATAACACTGTGCATACCAGTTTCCAATAGCAGCTGGCTCATTTAAGCTCACTTTTGGTATAGAGTGTGATGACCAGATTCCTCTGTATATTTGATCATGTGGTATTTTGAATATATGGCCCCCAATATATTCAATGTTTTATTAGTTTATAGTTTGCATCTGCAGCCACCTTGCTGGAGGCAATGTCACTGGGTGGATCTTTTTTTTTAATTATTATTTTTTATTGACTTTTAATCTTACATACCAAAAAACCCCACCTGATATTTCCCTCCCCTCCCGCATTCCACTTTAGAACTCCAGTCTCCATCATATCCCCTCCCTCTCTCCATTAGTCTCTCTTTTAATTTGATGACATCATCTTTTTCTTCTATTTTGAGGGTCTTGCAAAGGTATTGCTAGGCACTGCAAGATCATGGATATCGAGGCCGATTTCTGTCTGGGCAGTTGCATTGTAAGAGGTCATATCCTTCCTTTGGCTCTTCCATTCTATCCGCCCCCTCTTCCACAATGGTCCCTGAGCCATTGGAGGGTGTGACAGAGGTGTTTCAGTGCTAGGCACTCCTCCATCCCTTCTTCTCAGCACTATGTTGCCTTTTGGGTGATCCCAGTGGTCGTCACCATCTGAAAAGAGAAGCTTCTCTAGCCATAAGTGAGAGTAGCGTTAATATGTGAACATGAACATTTAGTGTAGTGTCCCCAGGGCAGCTTAGTGGGAATAATATATACATTTAGTCAGACATGAGCAGGCTTATACCCCCAAGGCTCATGACCTCACCTACCATAGACTTTTACTTAGGTTTTTCAGTACCAGGTATGTATTCCCTCCCATAGAGAGGGCCTTCAGTCTAATTATGGAGCAGTTGGTTACCCCAAGAGTAGACACACCACTATTGCACCCGTTCAGTCATTGGGCCTGTCTGGCCAAGCTTGAATATTCAGCGTCCACTGTTTTCACTGTTGATGGCTTCTGTCTCCCATATGCTGCGTGCATTGCAGCTTTTTCCAGGTTTCAGTTGGCTGGTCTTCAGGGAGAAGGTGTTCTGCTCTATACCAGCTTGCTTTCTCAGTGACCTTGCCTCTCAGGCATGAGATATCTTCAGAAATAGGGTCTTACTATCTGTTTCTCTAGGGAAACCAAGGGCTTTGGCAAAAGCCTTTAATGTTTTGGAGGCTACCGGGACCTCCTTGGCCAACAACTCACTGGAAGGTATTCCATCCCAGGTACTGAAAATTTTCTAGTAACAGTTAAGGTGTGGTGGTGGGTTTGAGATTCCATTGTAAAGATATGCAAAGTGTGCCTTGTAGGAGTTCCTGAAGTGTGCTGTGCTGTGTGGCTGGTGGTTTTTCTCTCTTTTGCCTGGTCCTGTAAGAGCAGGCTAGCTTCTTCTTCCATTATGGAACTTCCCCTGGATCTGTAAGCTTCAATAAATAATATCCATTCCTCCATAACTGTGCCTGGTCTGGAAGTTCATCTCAGTGAACCTGAAGCTGTCTGCTACAGAACCATATTCCGTGCAGATATCCTTCCATCAGCTCATAAATATCAACTTAAATAAGCAAACCCTTTTGTTCATGAACAGAAGTTTCATCTTTTCCTGCTTGGTCTTCATGGCTTCTGCTAATTCTTTATTAGAAAAAATAAATTCATATTAAGCAATGGAGCTGTCACTCTTTTATTGTCAAACTTTGATGTGGCATGCAATGGCCTGTAAGGTATTTTACACTGCTTGAACAAGTTTTTTGTTTTGTTTTGTTTTGTTTGTTTTTTCTACTGAATCCTTTTGCTCAGTAATCAGAGTATTGTCTGTAAGGTTTGGGAGTTACCAAGACCACACAAACCATTCTGAGGCAAAGATGAAAGTTATTTGGGGAAAAAGCAAGAGCTGCCAGGGCTGACTCACAAGAGAGGAGAACAGGCAACGTGAGTTTTCAGGTAATGGGCTTTATAGGTCTTTTTCAGTTGGGGGAAGTTGAGGAAAGAAAAATCTCATTTGTCAAGTTGAATAGAAAAGATCCTTTAGGGTAGATCATTACATTAACTATTTAAAATAGCTAGGTAGTGACAACAGAACAATGTCCATGTGACTTAGGAGATAAGGGGACAAGAAATCATGACCTGAGGCATTGTTAAGCAAGGAAGGGATAATGACGAGGTGGTTTCTTGAGGAATTTGGATAATCCATTTTCCTATGCCTCTGTCACCATTCTTTTGACCATGGTGACTCCATCTTCGGAGCCAGTCCAGACCTAACATTGTCATTCTATTTTTTTAAACATCAGAAAGAAAGATCTTTGAGTTTAAATGACTAGCAGAAGGTTACAAAAGGGTATTACAGGCCAAGATCTTTGAACTGACAGTTCCTTTCTAGGCTCATGTTACTATACTGATTCTTTTCTGGCCTTTGTCTATTTATCTGTGAGATTAAGCTCAAACAAGGAGGTTTTTGTTATGTAATAGGGTGTGACATGTGTAAGAAAGCAGCAACAATGTTACAATTTTTAAACCACTGTCATCAAACATGTAAAGTTAACAGCATAATCTTTATTACAGCAAATATACTGTATTCAAGAATATTGAAACTGCTCATGGATTTGTGTCTAAACTAAAGTGACCAAGAATTTACAGTGGTTTAGCTTAAAAAGGTTGAAAGTCTTGTTATAAAAGCTGTTAGACTTGTTGCCTAATCAAACTCATAATACTCATCTCAAGAGAAAAATATGATAATAACAATAAAATTCCATGATCTCAAATTACATAACCATGAAAAATAGTAAAATGAATACTGAAAATAGATAAACCCAATGAAAAACTGGTGAATGTTTGGAAGATTTATATGTAGTATTCATTGAATATTATTATTAAGAAAGAAAAGAAATCCCTCTTACTCTGTGATTTATAGCAGAGTGTGGCTAAAATCATAGTCTCTTAACTACTTTTATGGTTCAAATGCTTTGTAAAGATATTTGGTCAGGAGAGAAGAGGGCTCACTTTTATCATTTGCTTATGTTTCATAAAGTTTTTGTTCTCAGGAAAATGCTAATAGGAGACTGAATATAAATAACAGGAGGAAGCTGCTCCAGATAATTTCTGTGGTTCCCCTTGATAGGAAATCTTATGAGCATATTCAGTGGATGAGCCTCCTAGCTGTCAGGCTCAGTGTTCAACTAATTACTGGCATTCAAGCATTATATGCCTGCACATTGGCATTTGACCAAATTTCAAATCCTTTCTTTGAATGAATCACACTTTGAGAAGAATTTATGTTTTGTTTTATTTTCCCTAGAGTGTGTCTATGCTTAATCCTCAGACACTTTAACTGAGTTCTTTTCCTGTTGTAGAATAAGGCAAAGCTACTGTGGCTATAACAAATCTATTTCTTCTTTGTCTATATGTGTGTGTGTGTGTGTGTGTGTGTGTGTGTGTGTGTGTGTGTGTGTATTACAATGGAATGGTAGCTATTACTCTGTTCTTTCTCTTTCTCAGACTTTCAGGTTCTTGGCATCTTAAAGAATTGAAGAAAGCCCAGGAAATTAAAGAGGCACTGAAGCAGTGGTATCTCATGAAGCTAAAAAAGCTTTTGTACAGACAAACATACCATAAACAAAGCCAACAAACTACGTGCAGAATGGGAGAAAATCTTCACCAGCTCTACCACTGACACCTAATATCTAGAAAGTACAAAGAACTCAACAAACTCAACAATAAAAAAATCAAATAACCCACTCAAAAAAAAAAAATGGGGCACAGAACTGAATAAGGAGTTCTCAGAGGAAGAAAGACAAATGGCTAACACTCGCCTAAGCAAATGTTCAACATCTTTAATTATCATGGAAATGCAAATTAAAACACCTATGAGATTCCACCTTACTCCAGTCAATCATTAAAAAAATTAAATGGTAATAAATGTTGGTGAGGATGTAGGGAAAGAGGAACCCTCATTACTGCTGCTTACACATCTCATAGCCCACAAACCCATGGGGAATACCAGCAGTCCCATTGAGGAGAGCCCCCAGTGAAATAGAGGCAGGGAGGAGGAGGGAAATTATGGTAATAACATGTGATGTGTCCATACAAAATTTCTACTTAATAATAATAATAATGTTAATAATGAAAGAATTGAAGGAAGGTGCACACAAATAGTCAAGCAGAAAGAAACTAAATTACAAGCAAAATTATTGGAAAGTTTGAATGCACTGCCCATGGGGCAGTGGGCCAACTGAGCAGAGAGTACTCAAGGGCCCCAGGAAATGGTCTGGGGCTTCTCTTTATAAGATTTTTAAGGGAGGATGTATCATTACTAGGGATGTAGTTTGGGTGGTCCTCAGATTTGATTGAAAGGCTTGGGTTCTGTAATGTTTGTCTCTACTGTACATAGTCATTCCCCTGATGCATCTGATTTGAATCATATGTCCAAGCCAGTTATGAATAGACATAAGATAATAAATAGAGGTTTCACTCTAAAATTTCAGTTAAAGGACACCATTTGCCTTGATGTGCATGCACCAAGTCAGTTCAGGCTGGATGCTCCCCTGCTGTTCTGGTCCCTCATCTATCTAAGAATATATTTGAGAAGATACTTATGAATAATGATTGCTAAGGAGAGGATGAAACTAGTTTATTGGCAGAGGGTACTTGTAACTCTGTACAGGTGGAGATCCCAAGTTCTCAAAAGGTTGCTAGGTACATTGTTATAAAGGGTCTGGTCTGTTAATGTTCAAAGTAAGGAGCATCCTGTGTAGCTAAACTATTCTATACATTTGATGGATGCCTCTTTACTATTTTTGAAAGAAAAATAACTCTTCTGAAAGGGAGAAGAAAGTTAACAATTGTCAAAGACTTAATAGAAAGGGTACCTGCTGTTACTGGACAGTGACTTTGTTTATCTGAAAACCAAAGATCCATATATCTCCATGCCCCACATATTTCTACTTTGTTTTGGTCTGACTATATGACCATAAACACATCCTGGTCTATAAAAGATTATTCTATAACCTGAGGTTGTCATATTTATTATTCATCTGTTTTAGATAATTGATTACTTCCTATAGTCTGATATTAATAAATTTTAGTATATATTATTTTTCAAAGAATACTATTTACATGATGCTTCCAAACATGGCATGCTATACAATGACTCTATTTCTAAAGTTAGTGATTTTTGTTATATGATTGACTGGAATTCCATAGTAATATTTCAAATATGTATACTAGTCACTTAGTAGAAGAAACTGGGGTGATACATTTGAACACCTTATTTAATTAGGATGCATTGGAAATAGTTCAAATGTGTCATATACTTAATTTTCACAATAGTTCTTTTGAGTAAATATTGCTACAATTTCCATTTTACAGGTGGGGAAACTTAGTCATTGAAAGACTAAGCCACATGACTCTCCTAAGGTCATACAGTGTATTAATTACTTTTTCATTGCCAAAAACAATTTAGAGAATGAAGGCCTTATTTTGGCTAAAAGCTTGGTGGTGCATTTTATCATACCAAAGAAGTCATGGCCTTAGGAGCTTGAGCTACTTGGTCACATTGCAGCCACATTCAGGAAGCCGAGAGAGATAAAAGCTAGTGCTAAGTGTGTTTTCTCCATTTCACTCACTCCTAGTCCCCAATCCATGGAATGGTGCCTGCTCCCAGTTAGGGTAGGTCATCCACTTCCCTTAACCCAATCTAGAAACTCTCTCACAGACATGTCCAGCAGGTTCTTTCCTAGGTGATTCTAGATCTTGTGATGTGGACAATCAATATTAACTCTCACATAGTATCCACACTGGTTTTGAGCTCAGGTGGTATAATTTCACAACTATCACTCCATCACTGTCCTATCAAAACTTGATACTTTGCTGAAAACAATTTCTTATACATCTCTTACATTTCTTTCTGGTACATTTTTCACCAAAAATAAACCCACCTTTGTCTTTCACCAAGCAAGAAAATATTCAGAAACATTCCATTGATAAGATTAGCCAAAAAAGTGTTTTCAGTATGGATATTTGAGACATGATTCTGATGAAGATTTAACAAGTCTTGATCAGCTTATACTATGCCTTATACACTATTCTCATTAGGAACACTCATTAGTGTCCCATTAATATAAATGGACATAAGGCAACAAATTCTTCATAGCGTTTTTTTCTCCTTTATGGTGTCACTATATATAGTTCTGCTTCTTTCTTATAGGTGATTTGGCAAATGATCAAAATTCAAAGCTAATGAAACAATGATAGATACTTTTCCCAAATGAAAGCACATTTCTAAACTCAAGATATTTTGTACAGAAATTTATTGTTTCATGATAAGAAAGGGGTAATGAAATACTTGTGGAATACAAATGTATTTTTCATGTAAATGCATTTTTACCCAAAAAAATCTATAAGTAAATGATGTGAATTTGAGTCAATAGCCTTGCTCAATAGCCTAAGGAGAATCTTATACTTACAACAGTGAGTCTAGACGGGTGTGTGTATGTGCATGCGTGCACGTGTGTGTTTGCTCATGTGTGAATGTGGGTGCATATGTGCAAAGGCATTTATATATAAATTATGTGAAACATTAAGGTAATTTGTTGGTTTTATTTTTTACAATGCTTTCAATATTCTTTTTTATTACAAGAATATTTGAATGTGAAAAAAAGAAAAACAGGAAAACTATCACAGTTAGAGACTTATGGTATTCTTACTGTACACCAGACACAGTTTAATATAGTTCACATATATTAAAATTTATCTTTTACATATATCAAATTAATTTAATTTTCTAGCTATCTCATCCTGTTTATGAGTTGCATCATGGACCTTGTAGCCATAATACTGGGGGTAGAGGCACAAGGAATTCCAGAGATGCAAATTTGGTAGATGCTGTCTGGCTGAAGACTTGCCATTGATCACTGCTTCAATGTGTCACCATAAGAGGAGTCAGCCACATTCTATTTCCCATACATTTAAATTTCCCCATATTTTCCCATTTATTGAATATGATTTTGTCAAGCACAATTTACATGATTTTTGTAGAAAATAGAAAGTGGTATCTCAGATACTTTGTATTGTCTCAAGAATATCATGTGTTTAAAATCATAACTGCCCCCAACAGAGCAGTAATTTGTTTTAATTAGGTCACCCAAATGTCAATTATTTATACTGACTACAGCAACTCCTAATTTTGGTATTTTATAGGCCTCCACTCTTGCCCAGCTCTCTGAGAAGCTTCTCTGTTTTGCATAATCTTAATTATATTACTTTGTTGAAGAGATACAAGAAAAATGACATTCTTGTGGAGTGGCTTCTCAATTAAATCAGAGTCTGATAAGATTAAAGAAAGTGCTGGCAAAGCACCACGTGGAAGAAAGAGAGACTGTCCATGGTAAATGAGTTACCAAGAACAAAATGCAGAGCTATAACAGGATACTGCTCACTTAGCATAATTAGTAGTTTTTGTTACTGTCGAGCTAAATGATTTATTAGCTGTCAGTGCTAGGCTGAAGTACAATAATAGCTATTACAAAATACCATATCTTGATTTATGCAGACATTTTAATTTCCAAATACTTTAACCTCTTTAGTTTTTACCATATTTTGATAAAATAAGAGCAAGTGTTAGAACTCCAAATTTAAAGATAGAATTTGAGTCAATAGCCTTGCTCAATAGCCTAACGAGAATCTTATACTTACAACAGTGAGTCTAGAGTGTGTGTGTGTGTGTGTGTGTGTGTGTGTGTGTGTGTTCATGTGTGAATGTGGATGCAAATGTGCATATGTATGTATATGTATGTATGTGTGGTGGAGGCCATAGGACAATTTTGAGTCATGCTTAGCTATGCCATCCACTTCTGAGACAGCATCTATTAATGGCCTAACACCAATTGGGCTAGACTGGCTAACCAGCCCCAGAGATCTGTCTGTCTCCACTTCCCCAACACTAAGATTGTAAATTCCCCACTTCTTTTGTATGTGTTCTGGAAACAAATTCAGGCCCTCATGCTTGCAAGTTGAGCATTTCAATGACTGACCCATCTCCCCATCCCAAGTCTAGAGTTTTAGCTTTTTTAAAAAAAAATTTTCTGTTTGGTATCTGCAATCATAGTCATTTCTTAGTCATGTCTTAATAGTGAGTAGAAGGGGTAGGGCAAAGAAAAAAAATGAGAAAATTATTATTTTTCCTCTAAACACTGGGAAACAATCTTTTACAAAAGTATAACTGGTTATGAATAAAGAATATTAAATAACTTAACTTCAAATGCTCAATTTGTTTGTTCTTTCTTCAATATATGGAAATAAACTTCATAAATGAAATTGTTAAGGAATCATCATATACACTAGATTTTATAAATCACATAAATCTAATTTCCTATTTGTGAACAGTTTTTATTACTTTATTATTGTAGCACTAAAATACTATGAATTTTAATAGGAGCTTTTGAAGCTGTGTTTGGTGGCATATACTAGTTATCTCTGCACTTGGGAGGCTGAGGCAGAGCTACTCCAATTTAGAGGAGAGATTGAGTGACATAGTAAGTTCCATGATAGTCTGGACTATGAGACTGTCTCAAAGTAACACTGTGAACACTTTCTAAGTTTTTAAAGCCTGTGTATGTATGGAAGGAATCCTTGTTCACACACTCTAGCTATTTCCTATTGGAGGTGAGCATATGCATTATTCATGTGAATCTCCTGAATCCAGAAATTTATATGCACAGAATCATTCATTTCTTTCATGAGGCATGGGAGATGTTGGTGGGGATTAAAAGTAGACTGTGATTTAAAAGATATCTGTGAAATCTGATTGGATATCAATGCATCACAAGACCTAGATATTAGTATGACTTCATGTATACTGTGTGTGGGGTTATTAATACATGAAAATGTGTCCCTCAAATAAAGGCTATTGATAATCCTATAGATATGTTATAGAACTAAACCTAAATTTGTTTTGACAGTTTCACAAAACATTAAAATGGAAAATCTCTCTGCTTCCTTCTTTCTAAGGAAATAGATGATGTCAATAATCTCTTACCCTCCCCATGTTTTTTTTTTTTTCCAAAGTAGGGTCTCACTCTAGGCCAAGCTGACCTGAAATTCCCTATTTAGTCTAAGTCTGGCCTCAACCTCACAGTGATCCTCCTACCTCTGCTTCCAGAGTGCTGGGATTCATGGAGTCCATCACCATGCCTGGCTTTCCCTTTTTGTAGAACACCTGTCATGTTTTCATCTGTAGCATGTTAATCAAAGCCATCCTTGTGGATTATCATTTTTTTTCTTAGGATATTGATTACAGGGAAATTTCTTTAATGTAATCATATTCTATATTATTCTTAGGAATTTCTCCTTTAAGAATATTGGCTATTATTAAATTCTCTCATAAGCCAAAATATGATGTGGTCAGAATGAAAGTAAGAATAATCCTTATATTCAGTGTCAGGGTTTTGAAGCAGTTACAAAGGAAAGCATATTTTAGGCTCATCAGGAATTTTGTCTGACTATACCCTGATGGTAGTATTTAAGGAGGTGCTGGATCTATTGAATTTGTTTGACTATGCTTCACATTGTTGCAGAAAGCAATGAGAAGAAGTTGCTGATGTTGCTGTCAGTCCTATCACAGTGAATCTCCTGTCTATATAGCTGTACTTAAGAAGACAATATGGAATTAAAGTATGTTTGAAACAATGAGTATTTAGACAGCTCCACATCCCTGTGATTTACAAAAAAAGATTTTAAACATCTTCAAAAATTAAGCATAGTAATTATATGTGAGTGGAGTGATTTTCATACACATAATAACATTTATTTGAAAATGGAAGTTTGTGTAGTATTGCACCAAAACTGAGCTTATGATAAAGGCTATGGAAAATCATCATGCAGAAGAAAATCATTCTCAGCCCTAGACTTCCTAAGAAACTCAGACAACAGCTGTTGAGAGCTCTTCCTCCTCCTTGGGTTGGATATGGCCTGTGATGCTCTGGTGAAGGTGGATGCAGAGACAGACAGGGTCCAGTTATAGGAGTAGTACATCCTTTCAGAGAGAGGTGTATAACCCCATATTGCTAACAAATTCCAGGCCACTAAAGTTGCCTGTATATTAATGAAATGTGTTCTTTGCTTTTCTTAAGAATGTTGAATTTTCAGCATTAGGAGGAAGAATACCACATGGAGCTATGATTGTAAGCACTGGTTATTTGTATACTCTTTAGATAATATCAGGGTTATTCTTACTCTCATTGTGAACACATCACATTTAGGCTTATTAGAGAATTCAATAAAATTCCTGTATGTTCAGTTTGGTAATTTTCTCATAAGTGGAAGCCTGATAATGAGTCTGCTTTCTCCCTTCTGTGTTTGCTAGTTTTCATATGTCTTGAGTAATTACTCGCAATCACTGTATGGATGGAATAAATGGACTTACTTCAGTTCATGCTTTACTACTTCCTGACCAAAACCTTCTAAATTGTTAATTTTCAGTCTACAGGTTTCCCCAATGGTGGGAAAATTCAAAATGTCAGAAACTCACAGTGTGGAATCATAGTGAAATGCTTCATTTAATCTGGAGACAATAGACTACTCATAAAAGAATATTTTATTTATGTTAACATAGCACAGAGGAATTCGGAGCAGCCTGTTTACTTACAGGCAATTAACAGGAATTAGATTACATTAAAATAGTACATATGGCCTCTTAAGAATTGACTTTATATTATTGTAGTCTGACTCATATTTATTGAAGTTATTTTTCCCTTAAAATAAATCTACACACTAGCCTTACTTCTTGGTTACAAATTATTTGACAAGCTGGAGAGACAGCTTAGTTAGTAAAGTATGAACCTCAGAAGGAAGTGTCACTTAGTCCCCAGACCAAATGGTGGTGCACACCTAGGATCGCAGCTTTTGGGTGTAGATTCGGGAGGATCCCTGAGGTTTGCTGGTCAGATAGTCTAACACAATTGGTGAGCACTAGGCCAGTGAGAGTCCCTGTCTCAAAGGAGGTTGATAGCATTCCTGGGGATGACACCTGAGGTTGTGTTCTGTCCTCTACTCACATGTACACAAGTGTAACATACCCATATACATATGTGTACCTACATGTACAAAAACATGCACACACCTATGAAAATTAATAAATAAAAATCAAAAGTTTATTTGAAGATAATTCCTTGCCTAAGAATTCTGAAGCATATGTCTAAAAGATTTTTAAAAAATTCCTCAGGTATTTAACAACCATTTCTACATTGTCAGAAGATTTATACATATCTTTCTTTAACATTTACCTCCAACTTTTATGCAAAACCATACCAAGGCAACACATGATATTCTGAATTTTCTTTTTTAGTAATATATTACAAAAATAGTCACTAAATGCAACATCATTATTCCAATATTGGTCTCATTAGTCATTAACTTTCAGTACATACCATCAATCATGTAACCCAATCCTCCATCATTGAACACCTCTGTTATTGTCAGGATTTGTGTTTGTTTTTGACAAAGTTATAATAACTAATTGTGGGTTTTTGTTTTGCATACCAAGTAACTTTTCTATCTACAACTATGCTTATGAATGGAGATGTCAAAAATCAATCCTTTCCAGATCCATCTATTTTCCTGCAAATTTCATTTTTATTTACTGCTGAATAGACCTCCATTGTATAAACGTACTACATCTTAATTATACATTCATTAGTTGAAGGACAGCTAGGCTGGTTCTATTTCCTAGCTATTGTGAATAAAGATGCAATAAACATGGTTGAGCAAGTTTCTCTAAGGCAGTGAGAAAAGTCCTTAGGATCTATGCCTAGAGTGGTTTATCTGGGTCATATGGTAAATCAAGTTTTGGCTGTTTCAGGAACCTCCACACTTATTTCCACAATGACTGTACTGTACCAGATTACAAATTCCCACCAACAGTGTAGAAGGATTCCCTTTTCTTCATCCTCACCAGCATTTGTTGTCATTTGTTTTCTTGATGATAGTCATTCTGACAAGAGTGAGATGGACTCTCAAAGTAGTTTTAATATGTATTTATGGCTAAGGATGTAGTACATTTTTAGATGTTTATATGTCATATGTATTTCTCCTTTTGAGAACTTTTTATTTAGTTCCAGAGCCCTGTTTTTAATTAATCATAGATATTAAACCTCTGTCAGATGTATAACTGGCAAAGATTTTTACCATTCTGCAGGTTGCCTCTTTGTTCTATTCATAGTGTCCTTCTATGTACAAAAGCTTTTTAATTTAATGAGGTACTAGTGGTTGATTAGTGGTTTTATTTCCTGAGCTAATGTGGTTATATTCAGAAAGACATTGCCTATTCCAATATGTTGAAGGGTTTCCCCTACTTCTTCTTCTAGCTTACATGGGAATGAACATAAGAGCAGTGGTGACTGCAGAAGCAGCAGTTGGGTCACCCTTGGTTTAAATAACCACAAGAGTCAGTTTTCCTTGTTTCCGGCTCTGCTGTAAGAAGCAGCTATCCCACTCTTGGGCAAATGAATTCAAGAGTCAGTTTCTATAATTGCAGGGCAGTACCCCAATTGGACAGGCTTAGACTAGTAACAACCTATGATGGCACATGAATGTAAATGGAAACCTGTTATAAAAATGTCTCAGCAATATAAACCTTATGAAATTCATACACGAACAAAACAATCATGGCCTAATACTGTTTTAAAAAGTCACGAAAAAGAAAGCAAGCAATTGACCATAAATTTTGAAAGGTATATTCAATTGGAACTCTAGTAACTTGAAATATTTGGGCAAAAATCTGATAGAACTTCCAGACATATTTTAGAAAAGGTTTTCTTATCTTTCTTATTAAGTATTTGGTAATAACAATAGGAAGAAAATAAAAAATACAATTATCTTAAGATCATCTCCTTAAAATAAAGCTGTTATTCAAGTTTCTTAATAGAAGTTTGTTTGACTTAAACAAACCAATTATATTATCTTGACAGGTACACTGTGGGTCAGGCCCTAGAGAATAATGTCACTGCTGCCACTGTTCAGTGACAGGAGCTCTCAGCCCAGCATCCAGTTGTCTCCAGTGATTCACTCTCACACATTAGAGGTTCTGCTAACTGCTCCACTGCCAATTCTGCACTGAAAACCTGATTTTGCAGCTACCATATCCACTTCCATAGAAAACACTGGCACTCTACACAGCCTCTGTTGGTTTACTACTAGCTGAGTCAATAATTTCCGTAGAGGGTGTATTCTTATTGTAACCTAGTAGCATATTCTGGTGTATCGCTGTTAAAAAATGAACACATCACAGTTTTAGCTTCCATTTCTTTTATAAAAACAATATTGTAAACTTTTCTGTATGAACATATTGGTCATATTCCCACCAGGTTTATCCATCCACTCACTTCCACTCTACTGAGGGTCCTCAGTGGGATGATTGCTATTCACTATGGGATCATAAATGAACCAATCACTCTCTCTGTATAGGGGAGGTTTGCCTTGAATATATCTTCCATCCTGTGGCTCTTACTTTTTTTTTTTTTTTTTTTTTTTGCCATCCCTACTGCAAGTTCCCTGAGCTTTGGAGATCAGGTATATCTCCTTTAGTGTTGCATCCTCTGATTTTCTACTTTGATGAGTTTTGAATCTCCTCAGTGTCTACCACCCTCTCCCTGGAATAGGTTTTCAGGCTAGCAATGAGAACACCACCTGTATTGAGTCCACCTCTTCCCCTATGATGTCTCCTGGGATCTGGCAGATTTGATAGAGATGGCTTGTATCCTGCTAAGCAGTCAGACTTTTTTCCTTATTGTACTGATGGATCTTGGGTCTACCCAGTATTTGCCACCATGTAGAAAAGCAGATTCTCTAACCAAGTGTGAGAACAGTATGGATAGGAACAGTCATTTAAAAAATCTTTTGACAGGCATATCCAGCTACCTTAGTCAAAGAACAGTGGGAGATTCTCTCTAAAGTGTATGAATACCCTTCCTATCCCTAGGCTTCTGACTTGGTTCTCAGTATCAGGTATATATTCCTTCCTACTGAATCCTATGCAATTAGAGAGCCATTGATTACCACCATAATCTGTGTGCCACTACTGCACAGATGTGACTTCTTGCCCAGCTGGTTGATTTTGTAGTTTGAAGGATCTGTTTGTTCATGCTGTTGGTGACCATTATCCCCCAGCAGCTCACATAGCAGTTTCATGCACTAAGAAGTCTAGCCATCAGGGAGCTGACCTCCTCAGTTTCATCATGATTTCTCAATGTCCTGTGATCATAGTCTGTGGTGTCTTCAGCAATAAGGTCTTAATATTTGGATCTGGTGGGTAACCAAGTGGTTTGACAATAGCCTGAATTGTTTTGGGGACCTCAAAAGCCTCTGTGACCAAAACCTCAATGTGGGAGGTAATATAATTTTGGTGCTGAGATTTACCAACAAGAGCCTATGGTTTTAGGGTTAAGCTTTCTCCACCCCTTATAGGGCACTTCTGCTCAAATATATCCATCCTGCCCTTCTCTGTCTTATGAAGAGTTATAATGTTTTTATTAATTATTTTGGAGAGAACAAGAGAGAAAGTGAGAGAGAATGAGTGCACCAGGTCTTTCAGACACTGCAAATGAACTTCAGATACACATACCTCCTTGTGTGCATGTGCATCATTGCAAGCTTGCATCACTGTGCATATGGCTATGTGGGACCTGGAGATTAAAATATGAATTTTTAGATTTCACAGGCAAGTGCCTTAACTGCTAAGCTATCTCTCCAGCCAAACAGTTGTAACTTTTAATTAGCTAATCAGGAGGAATGTTTATCTGGTCATAATTAGTTTTGTGAGCCCCCCTCATTTCTTTACCCTTGTCTCCCCCAAGACATTTCCACCACCTGTATTCTGCCTTTCAACTTGCCTGTCAAGTATCCCCTCTTCTCATTCCTCCCTGATTCCCATTTCTAGTTCCTTGCAAATGCTACTGAAGTTTACAATAACATAAAGAAATCAAGTTATCCCATGTTAGGAAACTCATATGCAAAAGAACATGCAGCACTCATGTTTCTGAGCCTGTGTAAATTCATTCAGTATGATTTTTCCCAAGTCCATCCATTTTCCTGCAAACTTCAGTATTTCATTTCTCTTTACTCCTACCAAGAATTCCATTGTGTACATGTACCACATCTTCATTATCCATTCAGTTGATGGGCATCTGGGCTGATACAATTTCCTAGCTATTGTGAATAGAGTATCAACAAACATGACAGAACAAGCATCTCTACAGTAAAGAGTAGAGAATTAGGGTAGATGCCTAGAAATGGTGTAGCTAGTTGTATTAGTCATGGTTCTCTAGAGGAACAGAGCCAATAAAATGAATTGTATTAAAAGGGAATTCATTTGATTAGCTTATGGCAGTCCAACACTAGCAGTCTGTAGGCCTAAGGGTTGAGGAACCCAGGAGCTCCTCAGTGCATGAGGCTGTATAACTCAACAGTCCCAATCCAGCACTGGAGGCTTGAAGGCTTCCTGGGGAGCTGCTGGTCTTCAGTCCTCACTGGAAGGCAACAAGCTGCACTGGCAGCCAGGTGGGAGGAGGGGATCCTTTTTTCCCAGAGCTTCTGTTAGGAGCATAGTGTGGATAGTTGGATAGTGAAAGTAAATCTGAGGCAGACAGCCACAAGGTGGTTGCGATATGCAAAGTAGCCTAAGATTGTGAGGATATGCAAATCAGACTACCCTATGGTGGCAAGGATATGCAAAGCAGTTAACCCTAAGGTGGTTATCAGTGGCACAGAATGGGCCTAAGACCATACCCACATAAAGGCCATGCGTTCAAGATGTTAACTGTCAGTAGATACAGGGAACATCTTGAAGGCCATGGTGTTGATACAGGCCACAGGGATCCTGAGCAGCCCAGAGGAACCCCTAGATCACCTCCATTCATCTTAGAATTCTGCTCACTGATGAAGTGGTGTTGCAGGTGAGCTGTCTCCTTGTTGTTAGGCCAAGAATAGGAAGAGACTAGGCAAAGGAATGCTTGGTTATACAAATGTTGAGTTGTTGAATGCTAAGAGTGTGAATAAATGACTTCAGCATTATAATGGATGCACTTTCCTGATTGCTCAAGGCAGGTGGAATAGTCTAGTTGCCAGGATCAAAGTGAGAGTAAAATTGGCTCTTAACAAAGGAGGACTGGATCTGTAGAGCAAAACTTATGATTTGGCTGTAAATCTCTGATTAAAACATTGAGGCAAAAAAGGAAAGGAAGGAATTGAATCAGGGTGGAGAGGAACAGAGAGAATAGTCCAAGAAAAAGTACCTAGGTATGATAACTAAAATAGATATTCCAGTATATAAGCCAGAAGTTGTAGAACCAAGTATAGCTCCAGCCAGCAAAAAGGAAGCACCCGCCATACTATGTAAATCATTCATGACATAGAAGAAGATGGATGAAAGGAAAAAAGATTAGCCAGACAAGTAATAGGAAGATGGAACAATAACCCATTCCTGGAGGATGCAATTAGGGAACGGGAAGAGGAAAACACCACCGTGGCTAGCCTACCAGTCTCAACATACAAGGTGGTTAATACCCCCACAAGACCCCTAGGGGACAGGGAGTAGAAAGAGAACAAATAACTGAAACTAGAGCCTTGACTGGAGCGGAACTGCAGAATTATAGACAAGATTGTGCCCAGAGGGCAGAAAAAGATGTCATGTATATGAATAGGATTTGAGAAAAAGGTGGTGACACATTAATGCTGACATCAGATGAAATGCAGAGATTTGCTGGCATAGTGGAAAACCCATGTATCTATGAAAGCCTTAGCAAAATCCTGGAAGCATGCACCAGTGATCTGCATTTGTTATTTGCTTCAGTGGCATTTTCATGGGTCCATAGCTTCCCCACATTGGACTTGGCACCATGGTAGTGCTTTGCCACCAGATGAAATGTAAATGTCATGCTTTAAAAAATGGGGCATGCTCCTGGGGGCCCTTATACCCCCAGGGGTGGTTTCAAAACATTAGCAGTCTAGGGAATAGCAGACAAACCAAGGAGGAAAGTTAGCCAATGATCAGAAATCGGCAACCTACCAGGAGGGGGATATGGAATGACATCAGGTCAGTACCAGGGTACCTAAGAGGGACACAAGGCCATATGTCCATCTCTGCTGCAACGTAAGGAATCAACCATATGACTTGTTGTTTCTGGTAGACACTGTAAATCAGATAATCATAATCTCTAGTGTGCCTGCCAGACCAACAGATAGGGAACTAAGACTAGAGGGAATTCACCAATCTACTTCCAAGGTTCCCATGGAAGAAATAAAGTTTAGGTTATTTGATTAAAATATAAAATGTGAAGCCATCTTTATGGCTACCCTCACTAACATATTTGGTATGGATCTGATTCCAAAAAATTTTCCTGATTGGATAAAGGCACTGAACCAAGTAACGTTGAGTACTGTGAAGCTGCCACCAATACAAATGCTTACAGTGGTTCCATCATTGGGGATGTTGAAGGGAGGACAAGAAGAAATTTCTCAAAATATAGAAAAGCTTTTAAAAGAAGGTATTATTGAACTAGCTCAAGTGTTCTCATTTAACAGCCCAGTTTGTAAGCCGAATGCTAAATACCACTTTACAATACATTATCAGAGCATCATTGCCAAAATCCCTGCAATGTCAGGAAACCTACCAAAAGTAGAGGATATATTTAACAGGATTAGGAAATTAAATGCCAGTTTCTTCTATCCCATTGTTAAGATGGATACCCATGCCCAGAGAGGTGTTCCTATGAATCAAGACTGAACTGAAGGTGTTACAGTGGAAGTGGTACCTTCAAGAATTCATTCAAGACCACAAGGTGTCAGATGAGGGGTTGACGCCAGGTTGTAAAAGGAGAGACCTCAATTGCCACTTGTACTCAAACCAACTCATATCCAAACCCCTCCCCAGAAACTGGTGTCTATTGGAACATGGGGGACAAACAAGTGGTATTCCACACAAGAGAACGCAAGGTTGACAGATGGCTCATCAGCCAATATCAGGGGCAAGCTGCATTGGAATTCAGCATCGAAGACAAGAGGATGGGAAATTCCTCACTAATTATAGCACAACCAAATCAGCGCAACATGCAGGGATGCATACAGCTATACTGTCCATAAGAATATCAGTAGAGGAAGGTCAGAGACTGACTATAAGTTTAGATTTGTGGTGTCTTTGCAACGGAATTGATGGAATTGCCATCTGGTCCACCAAATGGAGGCAAACCAAATAGACTATTAATGGGAAGGACATATGGTCTAAGGAGGATTGGAAGGAAGTCAGTGAATTAGTGCTAAATATTAAGATTTTAGTGAGTCATGTTGATGCACACACCTCACAAACAGATGTTACAGGTCAACATAATGACAGGGCCAACACACTTGCATAGATTATGGTCATGAGAATTAGGACTGATGCACCATGACAAGTGTGTGAACATAATGATACTAAAATCACATTAATAAGGCCTAAGGAATGGCAGATTATACCAGCTATGACATAGCAACGATCACTAATGATGAGCTACTGGTATTACGTAAGCCCTTAGAACATTTTGGTCCTCATGCCATATTCTCTTGGGCAACTTTATGCAACTTGCACATTTCCAGGTAGTGCTGCAAGCCAGTAATTTCCCAATGTACAGAATGTCCAGAGCTAATTACTAGGTTTAGGAGAAATCCCCCTAGTAATATACACAGACCATATAGGTTTAACTGTAGAAAAGAAGTTAAAAGTTGAACTGATTTATTGAGTTATTGTAAGAGTTAATTGTTGAGGAGTTAAAGTTATTTTTGTTAGTAGATGGAAAAATTTTAAAGAAGGAACTATTTAGAAAGGGCCTAGAGGGATGATAAGAAGGAAAGATAGTTTATGTTAAAACAAAATAAAATGAAGTTTATTGTTATGGTGACCTGACTATAAAAATTATTGATATGTAAATTGTTATGTTGTGTTTATTTTTTGGCCACAAAAACTATAAAATGAAAATAAAATTTCAGTTCAGGGCCAGAGATGTTTTATTTTATTTTTTATTTTTTTAAAGAGGGCTATTTTAAGTTTTGGGTTTCCCAGTAAATAAACTTTTTTTTATTATTTTTACTTACACTGGCATAGGAGTTATCTTTTCAGAAAATGTTTCCAACATCCCTGGAGGCCCAGGTGATATTTTCCTTCACCATAACTCCCATTGGTCAGGAAGGACTGCTACCCCTGGACCACTCAGCCTGCAAAGATCCCTAGAAGTTGGAAGTGCACGCCCCCCTATATGATTACAGGTAGCCCAAGGAGACTGTGGTACCCTGGGCCAGAGTTCCTGAATGGAAGGAGAGGAGACCGGGTCAGACTTCCAGACCAGGTAAAAACTCCCCAGGGAAATTAGAAATTGTGACTACTCAGGTCTAGAGGAGCCTATATGGACTGATCCCTGCAAAAGGAATCCTCAACCCATGATAGATATGCAAATTTCCACAACTAATTTCTTCATTTACCCCTTGGCTATAAAAACTATAAAATAAAAATAAAATCTTAGCTCAGGGCCAGAGCTTCTTTAGAGGGATATCTCAAACTCTTTGGGCCCCAGGTAAATAAACTCCTCTACTATCATTCATACTAGTGTTGGAGTGTTATTTCCAGACAATTTCTACAACATATCCACTCTGTGCAAATGTATTTCATAAGACCCTTGTTAAGGCTTAATAATCAGTATTTTTGTAACATTGTTGATAGCACATAGATTGCTGAACATGGCACGCCAACAGTGACCATGTCAGACCAAGGAATGCAGTTCATGGGAACAATAATACAATATTGGGCAAAACAATGGATATACAGTGGGATTTTCATCTACCATATAGAGATTTAATGGGTTATTAAAACATAAAGTGAAGTTTCTGATAATGACTATGGATTAAATTCTTGGTATAGACAAAACCACCATAGCTCCTTAGAAAAAGTGGATGGTAAAAGGAGTACATATGTACCAGAGACTGAACAAACCCCAACACCAATTATTCCTTATTACCATGTAGGTAAAATGCAGACAACCTCCTCTCTCCACAAGAAAAAATGGCCCTAGTACATGAGAACACTGTCTGGACCACTGGAGGGAGAGGAGACTTACAGATAACAAAAATTAAGGCCATCACAGAGAAGTAAATTATGTGTCCCAGCCCATTGATGTTTACTAAGGACACTCACCATCCTTCTCATCCTTTTGATTTTGGTCACCTTGATGGGGCATTACACCTTCTGAATATTCTGCAGTGACAATAGCACCTACGGCAAAAGACATGGGTGACCAGCCATACCCTGTGCTTAATAGTTGTGTTTACATCACATGCATCATAATGATTGGTATACTCACAACCATCCCAAAGGGAGATACCACTGAGAACACTGCCACTACTACTTCATCATGTATACCACAAAAATTGTCCACAAGGAAACATGTTCCCCATGATCGAGAAGGACAAGTACCTGAATATTGGAATCATTACCATTTTGCTTTGAATATCACATATGGTAGGCAATCATTCTGGGCTAAATATGCATATTGCCAACACATGAGTCTGCATGTGCACTAGTCTTACTGCAACAAGTACAGGAAGGCCACAGCTCAATAGTCTGCTCTTTAGAACAAATACATTTGACATCAATAATATTAATATTTACAATGAAAATCCCCTGAGATACTACACAACAGAACTTTGAAAGCAGGGGACTTCTGCTTCAGCCATATATGTATTTTACATGAGGAAGATTAACCTTCACCCATGAAAAATCTACTCTCTCTGATTTAACAAGAATGGTGCAACAAGGATAACCTTCAGTTGGGATGAAGAAGACACAGACCAAACCATTCACATGTAAATATGGAGCAGACATGAAATTTCTTTCAGCATTTTCCATGCCTTGGTCCACTCAGATGTTAGATCCTGACTATGAATATTATGGTGATTATAATAAATATAGGGATGCAGAGATCACAGCATCACCAATAGCGGAGTTAGCAAAGCAAAGAACAAAGTCAGCAATAATAAGTCCATGGTGAAATGAACACTTTAAACCACAGTTGAGCTTCAAATGGACATCCATACCTGAATGATATAGCTCATCCTGTCCAGATGAACTGTGGGCATTGTAAACTGCACTGAACAACACCAACTACATGATTCTAGGTGTAGCTGGATTCCCCAACTTACCATATTATGGTAAGTTTAAGAGATCACCATGATCTTCCATATTACTCCACATGATTCTCCCTGTACAATGAATGAGAAAATGGGACATCATGGATCTGGTTATGCATATTCCATACGTTAATACAATGCTAACCTCAACATTGGACAAGCATTTCAATTTTAATTCCATATGTATTTTCCCAATCTCGTTCGAATGTTGCTACATAAAAGAGGATAGTGATGTACCATGCATCATCATCAAAGGAGGATTCAATCAAACATCTGACTGCAGAACAAGCTCAGGCTATTTCAGCACTTTTAGATGCCCTTCACACCACACAAGCACTATTGACACAGATGCAACTGGAAATGAAATTATTGCAAGAGTCCATCAACAAATATGCTGAGCTCAATCACTAGACGTGCTGATGCATTTGATTATGAACAAACAACAAACAACTGGAATAATGTATCCAATACAAACTTGTGCTGAGTAAGCTCTAGAGTGAACTTAGCACTCTATTCTCCACAGGACTGGGAGCAGAAAAATGTAAGCTTTAAATCCATCCTGGATGGCCACCAAACATCGTATCATGAACATGATATATGTAAAATACATTACCTACAAATATTTACCAACTGAGCAGTCCCAGCATACAAAACTAAAGCACTAGCACTCATCCAACCTATTTGTTCCTTTATAGAGGCCAACATATCACAAGATTCAGCATATTATTCCTTTGATGATACACTCCATTTGGGTGCCAACACTTGCGTTGCTACCAAATCACTACTAATATATCTGAAGATGTCTGGAGACTCCCTGACCATCTTTCCAGACAGACATGAATACCTAGGAAATTTTGCAGTCTCGGTCTGCAGCATAAACAACTTCTCTTTCACCACAGTCTCCTACAATGAGACTTACAAGAACTGATCTATTGCAGTACCTGGATGATATTTTTTTCATCACAAGTACTTGTAAAGTAACTGCATACTTTGATTCCTCCAATGTCACAAAGATCTCAACAATAACAATCCCACAGGAACACATATTCAACTCAGCCAATCCACTGAACCTGAACACTTTCAATATGAACATTATTTCCAAAGCATTCAAGACTCAATCAACAGATTAATTTCCATTCTACAACACAATCAAAAGCAGTTCAACAATATGGATACTCTATTCATCAGTACGTCCAGAAAATGGACACAGATGTGGACCATGTGAATGACATCATGCACGTCTTACAGACAGCCATACTGGCATGGACAGTACACAAAATGGGGCACTGTTCACTTTGGGACATGTTAGGACTTATTGTGCATATTAGAATTCACATGGCCATTTTTCCTTCAAAGCAAAATGCACAACCATGTGCACTGCCCAAAGTTCTGCCCATTGTGAAGACTTCCCTTCACCACAGTCCTTCATAGTTGTCCCAGAAAGGGCTGTAATGCTGTGGCTGTCCACTTGTGGGAGATGGCTGCATGATGTGCTGAACCATTTGTAAACTATGCCCCAGTTCTCTTCTCCAATTGGTCATGGGCCACACCTTATGATGCCATATGTGCATGTTTGGGGACAGAAGGCATTGTAACAGGAGTAACAACCACAGTCATTTGAGCAACTTCCTCATGTAACTTCCTTGTGTCTTCGGGACTGCTCAAGTCCAACTGCAGGTATACCACTTCCACTTGATGATGGACTGCTGCTGTGCACTTCTAACTTTGCCTGGTGGGTCAGATAACACCCGGCTCATAATGGGCAGCTCAGTTCACATAGTAACTTGATGAACCATTGTCAAGTGTTCAGTTTCCCCTAAAGCCCAATAGTAGGCCAAGAGCTGTCTCTCAAAAGGAGAATAATTGTCTGCAGATGATGACAGGTCCATGATCCAAAATCCCAAGGCTCCATATGGCATCCCTACCTGCCACTGACACCTCAAGTACCATTGGATCTCCTGGATCATATGGCCCAAGTGGCAGAGCAGCTTACACAGCAGCCTGCACCTTTTGAAGAGCCTTCTCTTGTTCTGGGCCCCACTGAAAACTAGTAGTTTACTGAGTTACTTGAACATACCCGAGTGAGAAATGAGCTGTCTCCAAAATCCAAATAGGTGCACTATACTTATGCTTCTTTCTTAGTGTTAGGAGGGAACAGGTGTAACAATTTATACTTCATCTTAGAAGGAATATCAATGCATGCCCCACACCACTGAACTCATAGAAATTTCACTGAGGAAGAAGGTCTTTGAGTTTTGGATGGATTTATTTTCCATCCCCTGATGTGCATATGCTGTACCGGCAACCCTTGAGTGCTTGCCATCTCCTGCTCATTTGATCTAACCAGCATAATGTCATGGATATAGTGGAACTTGTGGAAGTGACAGATAATCAAGATGACTGCAAACTAAGCTATGGCACAGGGCTGGAGAGTTGATATAATCTTGATGTAAAACAGTAAAAACTAACTGCTGACCTTGCCAGATGAAGGCAAATTGCTTCTGGCTGTCCTTATGGACAGGAATGGAGAAGAAACTATTTTCAAGATCAATAGCTGCATACCAGGTGCCAGGAGATGTGTTAATCTGCTGAAGTAAAGAAACCACATCGGTACAACAGCTGCAATTGGAGTCACCATTTGATTAAGTTCCCAATAACCTACTGTCATTGTCCAGGATCTAACTGTCTTCTGAACAGGCCAAATAGGAGAGTTAAAGGGAGACTTTGTGGGAACCACCACCCCTGCATCCTTAAAGTTCTTTATAGTGGCATTAATTTCTGGAATCCCTCCAGGTATGTAATAATGCTTTTGGTTCACTATTTTCCCTAGTGGTAGGAGCTCCAATGGCTTACATTTGGTCTTTACAGCCATAATAGCCCTCATTTCACAAGTCAGGGAAGCAATGTGGGGTTCTACCAACTCCTAAATATATCTATCCCAATTATGCATTCTGGGACTGGGGAAATAATCACAGGATGAGTTCATGGACCCATTGGACCTACTGGCAGTGTAACATTTTCCAAAACTCCATTGATCACCTGACCTCTGTAAGCACCTACTTTAACTAGAGGGCCATGATGTTGTTTGGGGTCTCCTGAAATCAATGTCAATTCAGAGCCAGTGTCCAGTAAGCCCCCCAAAAGCCTAATTATTTCCTTTTTCCCAGTGTACAGTTACCCTAGTAAAAGACTGTAGGTCCCTCTGGAGAAGGATCGGACTAAGTTTGATATTGAAACTTTTGGGGATTGTGGGAGGGTCCTTCCTCAAGGGGACCCTGACACCCCTTCAACCAAGGGGCTCAGGATCTATAAACTGGCTCAAGTCTGGAAACTGGTTAAGAGGCCTTGATTATCTGTTGCTATAATTCAAAGTGGCCTTTGTTCTATTGCTCTGGAACTTTCCTGAGTGGGAACTTGGTAGGCTTCTGTAGCAGACAGCTTCAAGTTCACTGAGATGAACTTCCAGACCAGGCAGAGTTAAGGAGGAAGGGAGATTGTTTATTGAAGCTTACAGGTCCAGGGGAAGTTCCATAATGGCAGAAGAAGTTGGCCTGTCTTCACAGGACCAGACAAGAGAGCAAAGCCCCCAGCCACACAGCACACAGAGAAAAACTACAGCCAAAAGCCACAGCACACTTCAGGAACTCCTATAGGCACACTTTGCATATCTTTACAATGGAATCTCAAACACACCACCACACCTTAATATCCGCCCCCAGTGACATTGCCTCTAGAAAGGTGACTGCAGATGCAAACTATAAACTAATAAAACACTGAATATATTGGGGGCCATATATTCAAACTACCACAACTTCTTATATATTCACTTCTGGGAACACCATAATTAGTTAGCCAATACCAAAGGTCTACATGAGTCATACCATTATTAGCATCTTTTTGCCTATGCTTTTGAAAGGACAAAAACTGACGCCATTACAGGCTTCAATAAGACACCACTCTAGCTAGGCCTAAATTTCAATTTCCTGGAGGGACAGGCAAGATTCCTTGGAAACCTGAAACAAAGGGCCATTAATCAATGACTTCCCTGACCAGAAAAAGGCTGAGTCAGTTCCTGTAAAGTCACCAGAATTGTCCCTTTCACCCCAGCCAATCAAAGACAAATGAATATAACTGCTCCTTGCTTTTAGCCAATCACATTAGATTACCTCACCTGCCTAAAATTCCCCTAGACCTAGTCATCAAAATCTTATGACCAATCAAAGAAACACAAGTATGGTTGATGTTCAAATTAATCAATCATGTTTAAAGACTAAAAGCTGACCAAAATTCCCTTAGTTGTGCATAAAAGGAGCCTGCAAGCTCCTCCTGGCATCTCCATTTTGTATGGATAGTTGACCCCCACATGCTGATTGATTCTGCAGAATAAACACTTCTTGTTTTTACATACTATTCGACTCTGGGGTCTTTCTTCAGCAATTCTCAGATGATAACACTTTCTATCATAGTAAACATGCTTACCTCACTTTGGTGAATTCAGCTATTCCACTTGGCCCTTGTTACTCTGAGATTCAATTAGACCCATTGCATCTAAGTTATGTAGTATAGTAGCTGCCACTCCCACTGTGATGTCTTCTATATATATTATGGCAACTACAGACAACTTTAAGTATACTGGTGCTCTTCTCACAAATCTGTTTTCATAGTCTTAGGGAAGGGCATATCTTTTGGAAGCTCCCATTGTGGGGGCAAAGATGAGTTTACATGGCAAATCTACTCCAGCATTCCAAGTTCTCTGATCTTTTTAATCCCTTCATCAACATTAAGCCAAGGGATATCAGTCAAGGGTGGAAAGGGCAATGCTCAGGGTAAGGGGGTTGGGATACAACTGCTGCCAAGGAAAGGGAGGTCAAATTCTCATGCAAAACAAATTTTTCAGAGTCTGAGTGTTCAACTTCCCTAGATTCTTTAGAGTCTTCCCACACATCCCCATCCCAAGTCATAGGATCCCACTCTATTCCAATCAGTGCCCTCATTTTAACTGTGAAGCTGGGATTTGAGATTGCTTTGCAAGTTAGCCAATCTTACAATGAGAACTTAGGTTTGGTTTTCTGCAATTTGAGCCCTGTTCTGGCTAGAGAGGAGACTCTCCTCCAGGGCACCCTTAGAAACCTTCAGATCATGTATGTGGGTCTTAAGCTTGGGAATTTACTTTCTGAGATTCTGCTTTTCCCTTAATAGTTCATCCAGAGATGCTAGAAGCAATGAACCAGCATCATCATTCTTCTTACTTTTCCACAAATATTCAAAAGTTTTAGAAACAGAGTCACTGAATTCCTCACTCTCACAAGATATGACTCAGGATCACCAAATGCATCTATCTCACAGAGTTCTTTAAATTGTTTACACCATGGATTATTAGTGCCCTCCTTATTACTAGTAAAAGTGTTCTCCTTATTATCAGTAAAAGCGCTCTCATTATGACCAGTAGGGCCTTTAGTAGCACTGAAGTTGGAGAGTCAACTCCAGGTAGTACCAAGCACACTAGAGAAATCCATTCTTACAAATCTGTTTCTGTAGAACCAATTATGGTACCACAATATGTATTATCAGGGTTCTCTAGAGGAATGGAACTGACAGAATGAATTGCATTAAAGGGGAATTTATTGGATTAGCTTACAGCAGTCCAACAATAGCATTTTGCAGGCTCAAGGGTCCAGAAACCTGGTAACTGCTCAGTCCATGAGGCTTGATGCATCAGTGTGGTGGGGTCTGGTGTCACACAACAAAGACCACTGACTCACAAAGTGCTGAGTGTTAACTGATGTGCACTGGGGCTGCACATCAGAGGGTGGGATCTCTGAGAGAAGCCCCAAACTTCTCGTAGTGTCAGCTTTCATTGGAAAAAACTACAAAAAGTTTATTGCAAAAACAGGATGAGAGTTAAACCATAAATCACAACTCACATGTTACAGTTACAGCCATAAAAGTAATTTTAAACATAAAGGGGAATTCCATGCATTACAGCAGGGACATTCTATTCTTAGAAGATTATAGGGAAGAAAAAACAAAAAACAAACTTGTGAACAGGTCAGTTGCTCAGTTACAGGAAGTGCCTGGGGGGTCTGAGGTAGGCCTTCGACCAAGAGTCTCCAAATGTCCAATTGATCTACCCTTAAGGATTTTGCTCAACAATGCTGTTCAGATCAGCAGAGCATCCTGTTTATCTACCATCCCCATCTGCTTCAGCAAGTATTTCATTCCATTCTTTTATGAGCTCCTACAAGGAAGTGACTTCTATTTTCTCTAAGCTTGATATAAAGAAATGTAGAGAAATATAACATTTTACTCTCTTTACATTTCCCCCTCTGATATGTCACTGATTTTTATCTTTGACTTATGAGGGATAATGTCAGTTTCAGATAGGAGGGTATACTGTGTCTGTTGTACCATACGCTTAACAGAACTAATTCTATTTTTAACATAGCTGACCAAAGTAATAATAATGCAGGGTCTTATGATGCAGTCTAGCAATACTAACAAAAGTTTGCCAGTGACCACAGAAGTAAGAGTAGTTAACCATGGGGACCAATGTATGCATAGACTGAAACCAGTTTCCACTAGCCTGTCTTTGGAGTTATTTTTCCTCTAAGGTTTTCTCTGACTAAGGCTAAAGTGTTTCTGATTATTCTGGACAGGTTATCATAAAAGTAACTAGTTCATGAGCAAAACAGTCTTGTCTTTAGTCGATCTCTTGGATGTTTGAGGACTTGCCATCTCTTGTTTTCTTCTTGTTGTTCTGGGACATCCTTAGGTAGAGTTGTCTTTTTACCTTGAGACTTGTGGATCCATGTGTGAATTCCGTCCACATTGGTGTGGTCAGGGTGACTTGATGAGGACTTTTTCAGTAAGGATCCAATGCTCCAGAAAGATGTCTTCTGATCCAGACTCTGTCTCCAGGCTGAAAAGGATGGGGGCAAACAGGAGATGACTGAAAAGCAGCCCTGACTGTCAAGGCATTGGACTCTGGAACCCTTTGTAAGGCTTTTAAAGACTGGAGGAGGTTTTCATTATTAAAGTCAGTCACTTGTTCAAGTCCAATCCTAGGATGGATGGAAGCAGTTTTCCATACACAATTTCAAATGGAATAATTCCTTTTATGTATGGAGTACCTCTGGCCCTTAACAGTGTTTTATTAGTTTGTAGTTTGCATTTGCAGCCACCTGGCTGGAGGCAGTGTCACTGGGCAGATCTTAAGGTGTGGTGGTGGGTTTGAGATTTCAATCTAAAGACATACAAAGTATGCCTAGCTTGAGTTCCTGAAGTGTGCTGTGTTGTGTGGCTTTTGGTTCTTTGGCTTGTGGCTTGGCTCTCTGTGTTTGGTCCTGTGAAAGCAGGCCATCTTCTTCTGCCATTATGGAACTTTCCCTGGATCTGTAAGCTTCAATAAATACCCCCTCCTCCATAACATTGCCTTGTCTGGAAGTTCATCTCAGTGAACCTGAAGCTGTCTGCTACACAGGGGAAAGGGTAAGAGTCCCACCCAACCTGCGGCAGTCTCTTGGGTTAATTTAGTTAAAGTCTCCTTTAAAGTCTGATTAATCCTCTCTACCTGTCCTGAACTCTGGGGATGGTAAGCACAATGTAATTTCTAATTAATCCCCAATGTTTTATTTAATTCTATAATAACTTTGGATACAAAGGCAGGTCCATTGTCTTATCCTATCATGAGGGGCAATCCATATTGGGGAATTATTTCATCTAGTAATTTCTTTGCTACTACCTGGGCTATCTCAGACTTGGTTGGAAATGCCTCTACCCATCCTGAGAAAGTATCAATGAAAACAAGCAGATATATAAACCCATATTGGCCAGGCTTTACCTCAGTAAAATCAACTTCCCAGTATCTTCCTGGCTCCATCCCTCTTTCTCTTGACCCCATTGGTGCACCTTACCAGAGGATGCATTTGTCCGTTAGCAGGCCTGACAGTGGGTGGTAGTGTCCTTGATGATTGAATCCATACTCTGAGAAGAAAAACTCTTTCCTCATTTGTTCAGATAGCTTCTTGCTACCTAAGTGGCTTCCTTCATATAGTTGTCTAGCCGGTCTCCATCCTAGGGCTTGGTTCAGAAACAGCCATCCATCCTCCAGTTTATACCATCCTTGTGGGGTCTACTCCTTCATCAGATGAGAGGTGAGTCATGCATTGTACAATGTATGTTGGTCTCTCAGGAAGAGTGGGTGCCAAGAGGGTGACCAGACAATCTGATGGATGCTGAGAGGCAACAATCTTTGCTGCTGGGACTGCCACTCTTTGCTGCTAAGTCTGCCAGTCTGTTCCTTCTTGCTTCTGTGGTATCCCCTTTCTGATAGCCTGGAAAATGAATTATAGCTACTTTAGCAGGTGCCCAAATGGCATTCAATAAGTCCAGAATTTCATTTTTTATTTTTGATGTCTTTACCTTCTGCTGTTAGTAGCCCTCACTCCTGGTACATGGCCCCATATACATGTGTTGTGGCAAAACATAACAGCTTTCTGTGTAGATAGTCCCTGCCTTGTCTTTTCCCAATATCAGGGCCTTGGTCAATGCTATCAGTTCAGCTTTCTGAGCCGATATACCCTGAGGCAGAGCCTCAGCCCACAGAGTTTTTTCCAAAGTCACCACAGCCACCCATGCATACCTGATTCCATCTATGACAAAGCTGCTGCCATCAGAATATGTCATCAGGACAGGTTCCAGCCAAGCCACATCTGTCAGGTCTGGGCAGAGTCCATGAAAGGCAGAGGTAATTTCTAGGCAGTCATGCAGAAGAATTTCTGCCTTATCAGTTTCTGGCAGCAGGGAGGCTGGATTAAAAGCCACAGTTTGGAGAAACTGTATCTTTGGTTGATCTAAGAGCAAGGCCTTATAGTGGGTTATGTGGGAGTTGGAGAACCATTGGTTGGGAGGGCTTTTGAGAAGAGTCTGTATTGCATGCAGGGCTGTCATTGATAAAGTCTGTCCCAAGGTTAGTTTGTCTGTGTCTTTTGTCAGAATATCAGCAGCTGCAACAGCCCAGAGGCCAGGGGGACCACTGGGTGATGTCTTGGCCTCAGTCTCTGGGTTAGGATGCCCCTGGTGGTCCCCTTCTTCTCATCCATATGCAAGTGGAATGGTTTGGTTGAATCTGGGAGCTCCAGGGCAAGGGCTGAGGTTAGAACTGACTTTAGTTCTTGAAATGCTTCTTCCTCATTTACAGTCCAGTTAAAATCTTTTTCTTGCCCTCTAATGGCCTCATATAGAGGTTTGGCTAATTCAGCAAACCTTGGGATCCAAATTCTGCAATACCCCACAGCTCTGAGGAATTATTAGATTTGTCTCTTAGTCTGAGGCATGGGATCTGGGTGATGGCATGAATTCTAGAGGCCAACAGCATCCTCTTACCTCCTTGGAGTTTGTATCCCAAATAGGTTGCCTCATGTGTGAACAGCTGAGTCTTCCTGGCTGACACATGATAGCCCAGATGTAATGTGTCCAAGAGACACTCGGTGGCAGTGAGACATTTCTCTGTTTCTTCGACTAGGTACTGCAGGAGAGTTGCCTCAGGTGTCTCATTGTGAAAAACCTGCAAATCCTTATGAGAGCCTCGTCAAAGAGAGTAGGGGAATTTTTAAATCCCTGTGGAAGTTAGTCCAAGTCAATTGCCCACTGGTGCCTTGTTTTACATCTGTCCATTCAAAGGCAAAAATGGGTGGACTTCCCTTTACCGATGGGCTGCTAAAGAAAACATCCTTTAAGTCTAGCACAGTATAAATTTGCCTTTTTGGTGGAATAATACTGAACAAAGTTTAGGGATTGGGCACAGTGGGATGTATATGTTGAACCCATTTCTTTACAACTCTTAGATCTTGGACTGGCTGATACTCTCCTGTTTCTGGTAGGATCTTACTATAGTTCAGGCTGACCTGGAGTTCACTCTGTATTCTCAGGATGGCCTCAAACTCACAGCAATCCTCCTACCTCTGCCTCCCCAGTGCCCAGCTTCTTGCTTTTTTTTTTTTAACTGACTAGAGGGGGCTGTTCCAGGGTGACTGGAAAGGTACCAAAATGCCAGCCTCCAGTAATCTGCCTATGTGTTTCTTTATGCCCCATTTTGCTTCTAGTGGCATAGGGCATTGTTTGACTCATATTGAAGTTGCCATTCTTTTTAGTTCTACAGTGATTGGTACCTGGTGGGCCACCAGTCTGGGGATATTGTTTTCAGCCCATACCTGTGGAAACTTGTCTTGTTAGGTAGTCAAGAGATCCTGATTTCTGCCTGTGATGGGGCTCACTGATAAAAGATATTCTTCTCTCAGTGGCACAGTTACTAAAATTTCTGGCTTGTCAATAGACATTTTTATGTCTTGGCTCCCAAACTGAATTTTTGCTTTCAGTTTATGTAGTAAGTCTTTCCCCAACAGTGGGTATGGGCACTCAGAGATAACAAGGAAAGAATGTGTCACAGTGACTTGTCTGAGGTCCACTTGTCCCTTGGTGTTCCAGGGGTAATGTTTTGATACAGTTGCAGCCTGGACCAGGGTCTGTTCTCCTGAGAGGAAACTGTCAGGTTTCTGAAGAACTGAAAAATGTGCCCAGTATCGACCAGGAATCTAATAGGTCTCCCCCCCACCTTGTAGGGTTAGCCTGTGCTTGAGGGGGAATTCAAGCCTTGACCCCCTCTGTCTGTTAATTCTAAGATGGCTGTAGTCTTCTGACCTCGTTTGGGGACATTCATTCTTCTAATGACCTATTTCTTTTAGAATAGGCCCATTGGTCCTTTTTAAGTGGGGGGTTGGTTCTGCCTTCCTGAAGTCCTCTAACATTTTCTCTTTCATTCTGAAAGGGCTGTCTCATGGGGCCTTGTGCCTTCTGGAAAGTAGCCACCATAACCTTATCCACTTTCCTAGCCTGTCTATCATATGAAACATCCTTATTGTTATATATCCTGGCAGCAATCTCTACAAACTCTGAAAGAAGTTTATTTTCAAGACTTTCTACTTTCTGAATCTTCTTTTCATATCTGGTGCAGACTGAGTTACAAAATCCATGTTAATAACTTGCATATTCTCAGGGGCCTCAGGATTTATGGGGTGTATGTCCTATATGCCTCCTGTAGCCTGTCTAGGAAAGCAGGAGGAGACTCAGTGGGCCCTTGGATCACTTCCCTCACCTTAGACAAATTTGCAGAGTGCCATGTGGCTGCCCAGAGACCACATAACAGAGTCTGGCAAAAGAGGTTAAGGGCTGCCCTGCCTTAAGTGGTATTGGGATCCCAGTCTGGTTGTGTGGAAAGGAAAACCTCATCAATAATATTGGGATTTTCCATGGGGTAGCCATCAGCTCCCACCACTAATTTGTTGGCTTCCCTTCTGATTCTTTCACATAACTGTGGTGAAGAGAGTCTGCAAAACTTGCTGGTAGTCTTCCCAAGTATGCTGGTGGGTGTAAAATAGTCTCTAGAAGAGATTTCAGGTTCTGGGCTTTTTCTGAAAAAGAGAGGTTCTGATTACTCCAGTTATACAAATCACTGGTGGAGAAGGGAGTATAAACCATAAACATATGAGGTTCCACACCTGGTGGTGGGTTTGTTGTTGGGGGAACCTGCCTGAGTGGCAGGATTGGAGCTAAGGGTCCTGGAGTTTTGGCCAGGTCAAGGGAAACAGGATGAAAGTAAGGCTGATATGGTGATCCACTGTGGGTTAGAGGAGAACTGAAAGAGGAAGCCTATGATGTACACAGGGGAGAAGAAAGGGAGGATGTTGGGGCCAGAGAGAGGTATGGTGGGGGAGTCTTCTTCATCTTGAGAGAGAACCTATTTGGGTTTAGGCATCTTACAAAGATAGAGGTGAGGCCAGAGGGAGGGAGTAATTTCTTTAACCAGGAGGGGGGTCTTCTACAAGGTTTCTTCAGGTAATGATGTAGGGGGCATGGTCTGGATGTCCTAGGGAGGAAAAGATTTTATTTTGAAGAGAATAAATTGTAGATAGATTAAAGGTGCCCTCTGGTGGCCATCCTGAGTTAAATGATGACCATTCAACTACACAATCAGTATCTAATTTACCAGGAAAAATCTGGTCACCCGATTCTGCAGCTTTCTTTTGAAAAATCTTTAAAGTGTTTCTTTCAATGGACTGATTCTGATCCATATCTCTGAAGACAAGAACAAGACACACAAACACAACACCAAACAAAAAATTCTAGCAGTTCTGACCTTCCTAACAACGCCACATGGCTGCAAAACTGAAATTGCACCAGGAATAGACAACCTTTTGAAATCTCCAAGTGGAGCCAGAGATGGCCTGTCAACCCCCCTCCAGGGGAATTAACCCTGAATCAAGCTTCCCTCTCAGACCCAGAAAAGCATGCAAAACCAGAAAACCAGAAACCAAACAGCAACAACAACAACAACAACAAAACGAAAAAAAAAAAAAGGCATCTCTGGAGGTTTCTTACCCAGCAAAGGAAGGGACCGGTTTTCTGAGGAAAAGTTCCCCGTCACATCACTGGCTTCCTACCAACTCAAACTCCAAGAACATGAAGGCTAGTGGAGATCCGGTTCTCAGACCAAGATTGTGTCCCTTCCCCAGAGTCAGGAGCAGGAGTCTTCAAATATGGATCCCGGACGAGCCCCCAAGAATGTAGTGCAGTCTGGTGTTGCACAAGTAAGACCATTGGCTCACAAAGTGCTGGGTGGGAATCGACGTGCACTGGGGCTTCATATCAGAGGCCAGGATCCCTGAGAGCATACTAGAACTGCTAAGTGTCAGCTTTTATTGGATAAAAACTACAACATGTTTAATGCAAAAAATGGGATGGGAATTAAACCATAAATCACATCTCACATGTTACAGTTACAGCCATAAAAGTAATTTTAAACATAAAGTGGAATTCTGTGCATTTCACCAGGGACATTCTATTCTTAGATTATAGGGAAGAAAAAAACAAAACTATTTTTCTCTATGCTTGATATAAAGAAATGTAGAGAAATAAAACATTTTGCTCTCTTTATACTCAGAAGTCCCAGTCCAGCACTAAATATCTGGAGGCATCCTGGAGAGCCACTGGTCTTCAGTCAATACTGGTCTTCTATCCACTCTGGAAGGCAACAAGCAGCACAGACAGCCAGGTGGGAGGAGGGTATCTTTTAGCCTAGTGCTTTCTTAGAGAAATCCCCCCTTTTACAGGGGCTGCCCACTCTGGAAGAAGGAATTCCTCTTTTAGTTAATCCTTCCTGGAAGCAACCTCAGAGACCCACTCATGAGGAATGTCTGTGGATATCTAAACAAATCAAGTTGACACACAACTTAACTATCATAGGGATATTACATAATATTTAAATTTTTATGGCTATTGTAAGTGGAATTATTTCCTTGATTTATTTCTCAGTTTCTTTGCTGTTGTTATATACAAGGGAAACAAATTTTTGTGTGCTAATTTTATACCCTACCACTTTGCTGAAAGTGTTTTTTTTTTTAAAATATGTCACTTTTATTTCTTTCCCTTGTTTTACTGCCTGAGATAAGACTTTAAGTACTTTGTTAAAATTCAGTAGGGAGAGTGAATAGCCTTGTCTTATTTTAGGCCTTAATAGGAATGCTTTGAGTTTTTCCCTTCTGGGCCTTAGCTTCTTGATTTATAGCCTTTACTACGTTGTTATATGATGCCTTCCATCCCTAGTCTCTCCAGTGTTTTAATCATAAAGGGATATTGTATTCTGTTAAGACCTTTTCTATATCTATTGAAATGATCATGTGATTCCTGCCCTTAAGTATATTTATGTGATGTACTATCTTTATCAATTTATAAATGTTGTACAATCACTGCATCCCTGGAATGAAACTTACTTGATCAAGGTGAATGATACTTTTGATATGCTCTTGGATTCTATTTGCAAGAATTTTATTTATCATTTTTGCATCTAAGTTTATCAGGGTATTTATGTATAGTTTTTGTTTTTGAAGGTAGGTTCTTGCTGTAGTCCAGGCTGACCTGGAATTCACTATGTAGTCTCAGGCAGGACTTGAATTCACAGCAATCTCTGCTTTCTGAATGCTGGGATTAAACATGCACTACCATGCCCAGCTTTTTTGTGTGTGTGTCTCTGTTGAGTTTTGATAATTAGAAGAATACTAGCTTCATAGAAGAAGTCAAGGAGCATTCCTTTCTTTTCAATTATAAGAAATAACATGGGAATAAGTGGTTTGGGTTCTTCAATAAAATGTTGGTAGTGACATCATGAAATACTGCTCTTACCGCTAGTCTGACAACCAGCCCCAGGTTGATGGTAACAGACACTTAGAATAATCAAAACCTATGAATGCAGAAATACAGAGACTACAAATGACTCAACATTAAATCAGGCTGCTAATAGGTATGCCATGACTTAGGGAATATTGCAGAAGAGTATGCAGAAAGATTGTAGGAGCCATAGAGCAGGTAGGAATACCCTGAGGCAAGGTCCCCTGCTACCTCATAGGGACTGATTGATGCTTTCATGACCCACAGTGATTACAATAACCCCCCCATGAGGAGATTCCCCAGAGTAATGGGAATTGGGGTGAGGGGCTAATAGTATATAATCTATTATATCATATATACATGAATAAAAGAATAAAGCTTGACAAGATTCATCAGTGAATATATCTGGGTCTGGTCTTTTTGTTGGAAAGTTTTTAACTACTTCTTAAATAGTATTAGGTGTTATAACTCAATTCAGGTAATTTATCACTTTTGAATTAAGTTTCTGTTGGTAATAGTCATATAGAAAATCATCTAATTCTTCCACATTTTCCAATTTTGTGGAATATAGGTTTTTTAAATATATCATGATGATTTACCCAATTTCAGTGGTATCTATTATGACATCTTCTTTTTCATCTTTGATCATGTTCTTCTAATCAGTTTGGCCAGGGTTTTGTCACTTTTGTTTATTTATTTATTTATTCATTTTTTGAAGAACCAGCTCTTTGCTTCATTTTTTAAATGGTTTTCATCATTTCCATTCATTGGTTTCTTCTCTGATCTTAGTTCTTTCTTTCCTTCTGGTATTTTTGAGTTTTTGAGTTTGGTTTTTTTTTTCCAAAGTTGCTGTTTATTTGACATCTCTCTAGTTTTGTAATGTAAGTACTTAGAGCTATAAACTTCCCTCTTAAGACTACCTTATTTGTGTCCCATAAGTTTTGGTATGTTATGCTTTCATTAACTTTCATTTTTATGGGTAGTTTTCACTTACCACTAGGATTATTACTAGTGATGTCTTTCAGATGTCAGGTGACAAAAAAATCAATTAGCAGATGAACATAGTAAGATGTACAGTAAATGTAACAAATTTGCCAGCTGGTTATTTTCATATCTGTGACAAAATATCGGACAGAAACTACCTACAAAGGGAAAGGTTTATTTTGGCTCATGGTTTCAAAACATTCCCTCCATAATGGCTGGCTTTATTGTTTCTAGGTGGTGGTAACTCAGACAGTCATAATGGAGGGACATGAATAACAAAGTTATATTATGATGGTCAGGAAGTAAGAAGGGACAGACAGGAAAGGGCTGGAAATAAAGCACATCTTTCCAGGGCACAATACCAGTGATACACTTCTTCAACTAAGTCTGTCTTCCATTTCACCATTTCCCAGTAATCTAGTCAAATTTTGAATCAATCAATGGAATATTATATAGAGGAAAGCAAAACTCTCATGATCTGGTCAGTCC
The DNA here is from genome assembly GCA_036365145.1 of Orientallactaga sibirica. Taxonomy (NCBI): domain Eukaryota; kingdom Metazoa; phylum Chordata; class Mammalia; order Rodentia; family Dipodidae; genus Orientallactaga; species Orientallactaga sibirica. Next base: position 4,705,622 of record JAEOAD010000020.1, read on the forward strand.
TGAAAGTTCCACCTCTGAAGAGTGCTTATATAAAGAGCAATTTTATATTTCTAGCACAAAAATAACAAATGACACAAAATCTTCTTTTTGCACAAATGTTATGAGTAGACAACATAGATTCATGACAGAAACTTAAGAAAATGTATAGGGATCCTTTTGGACTAATAAAACATTGAAGCTTAGTGGAATCAGATCAGTGTTAATCAAATTTTTCTATACATGCCAATAAGACATTACAAATTGAATTTTTATAAATGTCCTATTTACATTGCAATGAAACAAATGAATAAAACTAGTGAATCGTGTTTAAAAACTTTGAAGTGCAACATTACTGCTATACCTATAGAGTTTCAAAACAGGAGATAGCTTTTATTCCTATTTAGGCAGAGTAAATATTGCAAAGTCAATTTTCAAATAAATCTATAAAGTCAATGTAATTCCATTTAATACAAATGTCATTTTTTCAAAAATCTAAATTCAACAAAATGTCAAAAACTTTCAAAAAATAAGAAGGGCCAAATGATAATTATGAAACCAAATTTAATTGTTTGGTGATTATGTCTAGAGATCTACATTTATCCTTATACTTCATATGCATGCAGTGCTATGCTATTAGGAATAAAAGTTGCTATAGGCTTTTGATAACCTTTTCCAGATTTAAGAAATTCCATTATTTTTCTATTTTCCTGTTTTTTAATCATAAAAGGATAATGAATTTTATCAAAATGCTGAGCATCTTTTGAAATAATTATATAAGCTTTTTAGTTTTCTCCCTTGTTAATATGGTCACTATGGTTCATATCATTAACCTCTCTTCTATTCATTTGATAAACTTTGTCTTACTGAAATTTTACTTGATAAATACAGCTAACTAAATTTTTAAATTATGAATATACTTGGTATAAACACATCATGTGTTGGTGCCCTCATTTCCTTTCTCCCTGTCCCCATTCCACTGAAAGCTCTCCTTAGTGGGATTTCTGGTATTCCTCATGGTGTTGTGGGTTATGAGTTGCAAGAGTAGCAGTCAGTCATTGGTGAGGGGGCAATACTTCTGGGTAAGCCATCCCAACCTGTGGCTCTTAAAATCTTTCTGCCCCCTCTTCTGCAAAATTCCCTGAGCTGTGGTGAATGTGTTTTAATACCTTATTAATCTTATAGGAGTTTTTAGTTTAAGAAGTAAATTTTGCTTATATTTTCCTTTCTTTGCTTCCTGTAAAAGTGAAGTTCAACAAGGGGGCACAGTTCCTCCTTGTACTCTTTCAGGAATGCTGTTTATTAAGTAGGGATCACTCAAACTTCGGGACTGATAGAACTCATCTACAAAACCTATGTTGTCTGATTTAATGCTGTTGCTTGGTGGTAGATCTTAAGGTACTGGTTTTATTTGTTTAGTAGTTTTTAGAACTGATTTCATATCACCCAGAGCCCAGTTCCTAGAAATCGTGCCTCCTGTGATGTTCCTCCTGGCTTTCTAACTCACTTCTACTCTTCCAATCCCTACAGTGACCCACTGAGCTGTCTAAAACAGGTGATAGTCACTCCTTCAACTCTGTTCCTGGCGGGGCCCTTGTGTGGCTTTCCAACAAGCAGTCTTGCTTGAAGTCCTAAGACTTCTGAGTCTGATGTAGTATATCTTTCAGGCATTGCAGAAAAGTCTATTCCTAGTATGCCTAAGATAATCTCATATTATACATATATTCTATGTATTTTCTGAGATGTGCTAACCTGAATAGCAGTGCAGTTCTCTTAGGTTCAAAATAACTAGGATATTCATCGTCTGTAGAGAATTTTAAACTACTAATAAAACCAACACAAATGCCACTACATTTTTATTTACACTGTTATGGAGTAGGAAATCTCCCACCCGCTCCAGGCTCGTTTGAGAATTTGGTTCCTGCTAATGTTACTGTCTTGGGAAGTTGCATGGTTTTAGGAGGTGAGGCCTTGCTGAGGAACTGGGCCACTGAGGGTATACCCCCATTTGGTTCTTGTCTATGTTCTGTTGGTGACTGCTGATAGTATGTAACCTCTGCCTTTTGCTCCCACTATCACAACTGTGAGTCACTTCAGCCACTATACTTTCCCTGTACTCTCAAACCAGCAGTCAAAATTAACCCCTCCTTTGTTTCTGTCCTGTATTCTGTCACAGTTAGGAGAAAAGTGGCTACTAGTGCCACTGAGCTCCTTAATTCTAAACAATGTCCTCATTCCATGACACATCACTGCACACTATCCTTTCTTGTTGCAACAAATCCTAGGTAATTTTTTGTTTATTTGTAGATTTAGTTCCTAGCTAATAGTTTCTGCAGCATAACCTTTATGTTAAAATTCTGGATATTTCATTATTTAAGTAGTAATCTTTCAGTAACTGACTTCTTAGTTCAACCTCTACTTCCTCTAGTGACTATCTCATACACCACTTTGCTATTTAACTCCATTTTGTTTTCCACCAATTCTTTTCACAGTTAATACTGGCATAATCTTATGCCAAATATTGCATACTATCCTAAGATGTCCTATATGTTTATAGTTCTTTGCACTTATATTCAATTCTACTTTTCAACTGTCCTTCAAATTTGTTTCTTTCTTCTTCTTCACTCAACTTGAAGTTTAGCTATTAGTCATAAGCATTTCTTTCAATGTAATGTCCCCAGGGGAATTAATTTTCACAGAAGGACTCATTCAACAGATGATATGGTTCCTGTCCCTCCATGTCTTTCTGTGGGACACTTTCTAGTGTCTGTTCTTCATGGCGTTCTGGAGGTGCATGGCAGAGCTTTGCACTGGTTTCAAGAGCAATGACTGTCTTAATAACATAAATGTGATTGCATTTTTTAACTTTATTCCATGGTCTAGAATTCCACAGTTTTGTTTCCTAAGGTTCGCTAACAAATAAACTATATGAAATTTTTGCCTCTGGTTTTGTTTTCAGTCCATGAGAAAAACTCTGGATGTGTAGCGTGCCAAGGGCTCCCCTCCACTGGCTTTTAGAACCCACTCCTTGGTCTACTCAGACATAGTGTCACAAATATGGCTGTACCAGGGCCTCCAACTACTGCAAATGGTCTCCTTCTCTTTTGTTTTAAAAACATATCCTCATCTTTTCTTCTAGGCACTTTCTTATTTCCTTCCTTCTTTTAAAGTCACATCTAGGTAGAAAAATGTTATGTTTATTATAAAAATTATAAAAATAGTAAGGTCACTTCTGACTTCATTCTGAAATATAGTGCCCACTTCTCAGTCTTCTTTTCCTTGATCAACATGGAGAATACCTATTTACTTGTCTCCACACTTCTCACTTCAAGTGGGTCCCATTGCTGCTGGGACTTCACCCTTGGGGCTTACTATCTGGGCTCTCAGTCCCCATGACGAGTGCATGCCTAATCACACTGAAAGGCCAGGAAAGAGTAGACTGAATTTTCCTAACCTGCACTCTCACTGCTTCCTGTGGCCACAGAGGGCTTGAATATGAAATCTTATCCTCATCCAGAGGTTTGTATATCTGTGTTTCCAAAGATGATGTGACATTCATGGAGAAATTCATGGAAAATGTTCACCTACTTCTTGTGGTCAGTTATGGTGATTACGATGTTCTCTAGATTCTGTAATTCCTTTAGATTACATTAAGGAAAAAGCAATCTAAACTAACTTACAACTTTTATTGGAACCTATCAAGTCACCATGCTGGGACTGCTCAAAACCTTCTTAGTCTGAGTTGGGCTGTCCTTTAACTTGCTCCTGTAAGACAAGCTTTGAGTCTTTGGAACATCCCATGCCTACCCTTTGGAACACATGGATCTCCTTGAACAGATAGTTTATGTGAACAATGTGACTTATGATAAATATCTGTTTTCTATATAGTAAATTTGAAAACCATGTTGTTTTAATCTGTCCTCTTGGAGGCAGGAGACTCAACACCTAATATCAACCATGTGGTTACCACATGCCTAACCTCAATAGAGTGCATAGATACCACACCTTGAATGAGCTTTCTTATTGGCAATATTTTGGATGCTTTGTCATTGCTGGGAGAGTTAAGTGTGGCTCTGATGAAGCTCCTTTGTGAAATTTGTATCAGATTTGTATCAGACTTCTTGTGGAGTTAGGCTACATACCCTTTCCTTTGCTGATTGGGTTCTGCCTACTTTTAATATAGTAGACTGCAACCATGATGACAAAACACTTCAGAGTATTGTGAATCCTGGTGAACTATGTACTGAGCCTGAAGGTTCTTGGGTAATCATACAGAACCAGACATCTACAAGAAGGAGTGAGGACTGGGATTATAGACATTACATGGTTTAAAGAGGATTTCTTGATGTTAAGACTTCAATTTAACTCAAGTTTGCCAAGAAAGTTGTTTCAGCTTTATTCCTAAAAGACAAAAATATGTATCTCACAAAAAGTGGCTAACACAGTAGACCTTCCTCATAAAAGGCATGTTCTGGTTGGCTCCCTCAAGTGGTAGTAATCACATATTCTGCTACTGTGTGGAGTGTGGTGGCATACTCCCAATATGTTGAAGGTAACAATACATGTGGGTTTTTGTTCAGGCAGGGTCCCACATTCAGAGTGGGTCTTCCTTCCTCACTGATGCCTATATGGAAAGCACCTTCACTGTCAAGGTCAGAGGAGTATTTTCTAGAAAATTCAGCCAAGTTGTTGATGAAGACCAACCATCAAAAACACCAAGGACAGAAGAATGGACAGTTTTCCTTAGATACTTTCCACATGTGAGTAAATAAAAAAAATTATTCTGCATTTGCTTTGAATATTGTTGGAAGACCCTGAGTATCTAATTTTGCAGAAGTACCTCAGGCCCTGTCAGAGAAGACCTGGAAATTACTTTCAAGTTTCTTTTTTCTTCCTAGGAGTGTCTACTCTGGGTGACCAACACACCATCTTGACTTGGAGAATTTGATGATTGTGGCCCTTGATATAATGAGGGCTTTAACACATGCATTGTGCCATTATTATGTCATATTATTTTGATGGGTCTTAGAAATTTAAGTAATATTCTGAAAGATAGTAACTGTGCTTTTCTTTTTTCTTTTTCTTTTTCTCCTCCTTCCTTCCTCCTCCCCTCCCCCTCCTCCTCCTCCTCCTTCTTCTTCTTCTTCTTTGTCTTAAACTTCCAGGAGTGAGTTTTTTTTTGTTTGTTTGTTTGTTTGTTTGTTTGTTTGTTTTTTTGGTTTTTGAGGTAGGATCTCACTCTGGTCCAAGCTGACCTGGAATTCCAGGAGTGAGTTTTGAGCTCAATGTCATTCTCAACCCATGGTAAAAGTTAACAGGACATTGTAAACTTAGCAGAGTAAATTCTAATTGTATGCTAAGATGGTAGCAAATAGTTGGGAGAAGGCAGGCATTGACAGGTAGGTTCTCACTAATCATGGAGTTATTTGGGCCCTCTGGTAGAGGAAGTTGATCCTGGTAATCGTTTCAGTAAATAGAAATTTATAAGGATTTTGCACTTGAACTACATAGATATAAGTTGGGTGGATCGAAGAAGGACTGGAAGCCATGGGATATTTGTGTCTTGTGGTCAAGTAACACTTCTAAACCTTGACTTTCAGGTGGTGATAATGCCACAGAATAAAATAGGCTTTTAAGTTTAATTATATCAGTAGAATAACAACTATCATTGTAATGGGGTGCTGGAAGTTCAGAAATAGTCCTTAAACTCCAAACCAGGAATTTGTGTCTGCTTTTAACCAAAGAATTGGATAAAACAAGACTGTGAAGGATAATTTATGAAATACCACATTTTTATTCAGGAATATTCAAGGGAGAGGGGAATCTGTGAACCAAGGAAAAGAAAATGTATACACACACCCACATGGTCCATGAGAATATGTGGGAGAATAAATATGACCATTGGAACATGGAAAGGGATTCAGTGAAGAAGAAAGGGCAGAGAGCTCCTACCATGGGGAGGCAGGATGGGTAAAGAGCCCATAAGGGAGTAGTGGAGGCTTACCAAGACAGGAACCTGGAAGTTCAGGGGAGATGGACAGCCAGCAAAGAGAACCTATCCACCTGGTAAGCATCTACATATAACCTTATTGTGGTGGGCCTTACCTTCAGGCTTAGGTGAGCCAGAGTCAGACGGTTGATTCATCTAGGTAAGGGACTGGTTCAAGAAGAGGCCAGCCATGAAGCAAAGTTTTGGCACCAAGCTTAACCAACCACAGAACTGAATTCTAGGAAAGGGGAAACTCCCTTCCAGGAGGGGCTCAGGTTATTTATGGAAAAAAAAAAAAAAAAAAAAAACCAGATCAAGGGAACTCCTTTATTCAAGGGATAGGGAGAGGAGAAATCCTTCTCTGACCTCTAATAAAGGGGAGATTGTAAGGTCAGACTTAAAGACATTTCTGCTTTTTACATTCAAGGCCAACTCACCCTAAATGATGTAACAAAGCTACCTGACTCCCTCTCATCATGTTTGCATAGTCAAAATGATAGTTGATGGATTTTTCCTATGTTAACTAATTAAGTAAATAATTATTTACCACTGTTACATTTAATTGTAATGCTATGACTCATAAAAATATTTTAAAAGGAAAATTGTTTCATTTATCATTTTCGATTTGTGTGAACACATTTAAACTGTAGAATAGATGGCTTGGAAAAATGCATAGGTGGTTCCAAAGAGCTCTTGGTTACCTTCTGCATCAAGACCATTTTGGTAAAAGCCAGATAGTTCAGCATAAATTCAAGGTGACCACCTGTACAAAAGCTTCTAAAGGAAAAAAAAAAAAAAGGCAAAATGCTTCTGTTTTATTTGTATACTTATTTTTATCAACACTTGTAATATTCCAGAGGGTATTATAAGTTAAAATCTTAATGGGATGGTAATAGAGAGCAATGAGTAAATAATATGAATTCTCAGTTGTCATAAATTACATGCCAGTTTTGAATGATGAAGGTAAAAGCTATCATGGACTCTGGAAGCAAATTTACTCCCAGATGTTCAGTTGTGCAGTAGAGAGCTATATGAATAACTAAGCTTGCCACATTTGTATGGACAGATTTAATTTTTCCTTTTCCCAGGAACTGTGTGGTAGTCTTGACTGAGCTGAGTCATAATTAAGCTTTACTAAGAAAACATTCAAGTAACAATAATGTACAAATGTGGCCTTAGCTTTGCCAGCTGGAGTGATTTCTTTATTATAACCATATGTCTGTTAATAAATTTTATTCAAATGTAAAACAATTATAGATATATGAAAGACTGGGTAGAACAATTAAAAACAGATAAGTTGTTCTTGTGACTTCATCTTAAAATAAATGAAGAAACTAAAATTATGAAGCAAATTGCCACTTAGAGGATGGTGTAAGACTGGGTAAGTGGCAGCATGTTCTGAATCTCATTGTGACAGCTTACTAGAGAGGAATTTAGAGCACCGAAGCTACTGTGTGGGCTTCAGAGGAATTCCCCTGTCACCCCCAAGTTTACCTCATGAATTTCTCAGTGAAAGAGGTGGGAAAAGATCATTAGCACAATGGAATTCAGAATAGATCTTTTGGGGGAAAATACTACACATGACATTTAAAACATAACAATGTTAGTAAAAGGATTGATAAAAAGGGGAATTCTGGGGTTATTTTTTCATACCTTTTAGAAAGAGAAAAGCCTTGATCTTCTAGGAATGTGTTTTTCTACCTCCTCCATATATCTATTCTTTGAGCCCTTCAAAGTACAGCAATTTGCAGAGTTCCACAATCTCCTATTACATGTCCCAGGGTACATTATCTGAGAGCACTAGCTATAATTCTATGCCATCTTTCGAAATTCATGTTTGTAGTATGATGGAAACTGCTGACCTCTCTTTTCCTCACCTCTTACAACATGTTTCTGACAGCTGTATTAGCAAAACCGTAAATTCAAAAACTAAGATATTAATATGGAAAAGTCAGTACCTGTCAGAAATGGTAGTGTGTGTGGATGACTGATGGAAAATTACAAATTTAAAACTGCTTTGAAGAAGGCAAAAGACCCTTTGACTGATTCAATATTTCTAAACTTTTGAAAATTTATTTAATGACTTGAATAATTTTTAAGTCTTCTAGAATCTGACTGATTCATATAACTCTCTGAAAGGTAGTTTTAGCTCTGTTTCTTCTTTCTCACACTGACTTATTTCTCCTCAGATATGTTTTTAAAATATAACTCTGCTCAATGGTAATATTATTCCTAGAGAGAAGAGTTATTTTCACCCAAATATTGGAATTTTTTAGAGGTACAAGGAAATACTCAGTTTGTAATTTTTAAGAGCCAAACTTACATTCTCTTTTTAAAAATTTTAGTGGTATTTTACTTACTTATATCAACTCTTGTAATAATAGTTATGGCAAATAGTTTATAGACATAGTATGTAATCATCATTGCTTTTGGGCAAATTATATTTAATTTTAACAATCAAAAAGTAATATAAAAAGTACTTCCCTTAATATACCTGTAGAAGCCAAAACACTGGTATTTAATGTCATTTTATATTCTTACTATTGTTGCAAAGGGGTGGCATAGTGAGCACTCCAGATTCTAGGTTTAGATCATCTTTCTGAAGTAGTCAGAACCTCACCTCTGGAATAAGCACCCTTGTTCTGTGGAGTGATTAGAATGTTATCACTGTTATATTCAGACACTAGTTTACCTGTTGCTTTATTTATTTATTTATTTATTTATTTATTTATTTATTTATTATTTAGAATATCTGTTAGAGAATTGATTTTCAAGAAGAATAATTAGTGTTTCTTCTTTATAGATAAACACACTGAAGTGTTGAGAAGTGAAAGGATGTCCTAAGTTCACTCAGTCAGTAGGGGAAAGAGAAGAAATTTAAACAAAGGATATTTAATTCCTACTTTGTTATGTTTACCACAATAGCAACTGGAAGCCAAAGAAATGTTATGTTGACAAAGAATATGATCACTTCTTAGATGTTAGATCCACAGAAGATTATTAAAGGTCATCAGGTGTTCTTAATGCCCAGCTTCTGCTTCCTCAGGCTAATGTTATAGAGGGTGACCATGCAGTCCCCTATAAGACCCTTTGCTGTCATGGTTGGAGACAGAATTCTGGACTCCAGGCCAGTTGGATTGTATAGCAAGCTGTTTTTCAAGTTCTTATCTTTTGGATACAGAAGTATATTACTAGGGAGTGTGAAGGAAAAGTTGACTTTAATCTTATTGCTTGCATAACGGTATATATTAAATGATCTCTCTCTTTGTAAAATGCCACTGCTGTAGATGTCAGGAACTCTAGGGCAGAGCAAAGATTATTAGAAAAGTCATGCTTGCAGTAACTATCTTCTATCTTTCTAAATTTGCTATCAAAATACAGATGAAATTCCAACCAGACCATAGTCAGATTATCAAATGTACAGTAACTGCAGAACGACTTCAGTGTGCATGCCAGTACAAGACAAGAATTTATTTAGGTGTTATTTGATTATTTTTGTTGCTGTTTTGTTTCCTTGATATTAGAATGTTCTTTTATTTTTTTTTCCCCTCAAATAGGCTGTTTTTGAAAACAACTCAATTAAGATTATGGGAGCAATGTTTGTGACTTCTTGTGTGATGTTTAGCTAACCAATATTTAATTCTGCCATGACTAATCAATGATTAAACTAATGCCTTACCATTTTTAAGGAGTTGTTCATTTTTACTAAAAGAACTATAGATCCTAAATCATGGGCCTCATCACTCGGGCCATGATCTCTCTCTCTCTCTCTCTTTTTTTTTTTTGCAAGAATATGATAAATACAGCTCAGCACCACTAGTTGCATTATATTTTGATTATTATACACTGAGTTATTCTAAATCTGTACTGATGATACTTCATAAGGAACATAAAAAGAATCTATGCATACAAATATATTTAGTTCCTGTACAAAATGCCTTCAGTACAGGTAATCTGGGCAGTGGGGTGATACATAATTCTAGACTAATTCCACATGAAGTAAATTAATTTGACTCAAATGCCACTTTTGCCTATCATAAACAGGAAGTGTTTGCATAAACTTCATGCAGAAGAAACTGAAATGAATAAGGCATATGCCAGAGGTGAGTTTTAAACATTTTCCGTAACATTTTAGAGAGTAGAAGCTATTTTATAGGCTTGTACTAATTTTCTGATGCCTTTCATGCTAGCTGACAGAAGGATCAAGTGCATAAATTTCATAACTGGTCAAATCTCTGTTCAACGTGCACTGCAGTGCATCCATGTCTTGGATCCACAGAATGTGGACTGGAAACTTTGCTAGTCCTGTTATTTGTTTGCTCTCATTCATTTGTGAAATATTAAAAATCAAATTTCCTTTGACTAACTTATCTATGTCCAAGTGCATTCTCAAGTTTTCATGATAACTAATTTTATTAAGAACATTGTTTTTCTTGACATTGAATATGACAGTGCATGTAAAACTATTCCAAAAACCTTAAATACTAGCTGTACTTAGGTATTGTTATATCAAGGATTTTAAATATTATCAACATCAATGTAGACCAAGGAGAGATGCCTACAGATGTTTACACTTTACATAAAATATGTATATAATTGTAATATTTGTGATATATATGAGTATATATAAAATATGTATATTTATACATATTTAATATCATTTCCATATGGATATCAAAATTCTAGAAATTTTTCTTTGTGAGTTAAGCAGCATATATTTTTTGAAGTCTTCTATTTTTCTCTTTTCCGCATTTCATCCATAGAAGTTAAAATAATCTGTATCATGGATTTGCTAGGAAATATAACTAATGCATGATTACATAGAAATAGGTGTTCAGCTGGGCCTGGTGGTGCATGACTTTAATCCCTACATTCAGGAGGCTGAGGTAGGAGAATCACTTTGAGTTCTAGGTCAGCCTGAGACTAATTCCAGGTCAGCCTGTGCAAGAGCAAGACTTTACCTTGAAAAACCAAAACAGAAAATAAAGTAAAATAAATAGGTGTTCAAAAGACCTTCAATAATTATTAGCTGAATAAGGAACAGATATATTTGAATTATATTTCAATGTTGGCCTTTAAAGCATCTCTTTCAGCTCTGATACTATACTACTCTCTTCAAATTCTTCTACATTTAAAAATTAATCCACATATCAGAAAGAGTAAATCAAGTGACATTTTCTGCATCTAGGAGAGAAGACCTTCATATCTACATTATTTCATTACTTTGTGAATATAGACTGTGATTTTAGATTTTGTGACTATATACTTTCCCAAGGCCAGGCACATGCAAGCTTTCCATTGTATGTTTGATAGAGTCCTGCAAACTTACATGATGAGAGTAATGCTATCATAGAAAGGATCAGATGATAGAATCACATAAGGCATCCCAAGATCAGCTTGTACTTTCCTAGCTTGCTGCTGGGGTCCTGCTGCGATCAAGGCTTCCCTTTGGAGACAATGAATACATGTCACCATGAGCAGTATAGCAGGATCCCTTCTTCTCACATCTTCCTTGCTGACCAATTTGATGAATTTGTTTTTATGAAACACTTTTTAAAAAAATCTACCCTGTTAAGACAAAGAAAACAGAACATCAACCTAAAACATCATGGGTATCTTTGAGAATGTCACCCTAGCTGTATACTTAGTGTTTTATACATGAGGGATAAAGAAACGTCTCATGATTTTTCTTTCTATGTGGATTTTCCAAAAGAAGCTGTCATTTGTACAATAATGTCAAGTCAAAAGACATACATATACTTGGATCCTTAAATGTTATTTTTCTTAAAGCTGAGAAAGATTTAAAGGAGCTTCCTCCCAACAAAAACATGTTCAGCATACAGCTACAAGGAGATCCGTGTGTTGCAGCAGTGATTTATGCAGCTTTGATGTGTGAGTGAATATACCCATTCATTTGATTTCATACAGATTGGCTTAGTCCATAAACTTTGATATGGAAATGCCAATGATTACATTTGAAGACTGCAGAAGAAGAGTTGATAATTATGCCTAATTTTAATGATTTCTGTGAATAAATACTATAAATCAGTATAATTATTTAAATGTAATTTAAGCAATCTTAATTAGCTCACCATTAGGAAAGGTGAAAGCTGGATTTGTTGGAATAGTCTTCTATAGAAGCTTCTCTGGCACTGAAGACTTGATGTGACAGGATATGATTCAGTGAAAACCCAGCTCCAGGAACAAATATAATAGGCAACTGATGATATCAGTCATGGTGAAAACAGCTGCCTGTTGTTTTAAGGGCCATCTTTTGGAGATAGAATAAAAGCATCCTAATCAGAAGCCTATAGTCGGCAAAGACATATGAAAACACCTACATCAACATTATAATGAGTCTATATAAGCAATTTTCATCAATTTGTGAGTGACTATTCATATGTATGGCTATCAGTATTACTCCCACTGTACATTATACTTTCCCCCTAGGTCTACTCATTTCATTTTCACAATCCAATGAAAAGCTAATCCTATATCCTCATCTCAAAGATGCATTATTTGAGAAGTTAGCATTAATTACCCTGTGGTCACTCTTTATACTTACAGCCTTGTCTGTATGAGTTACAGCTCACGATGCACCTACTAGGTTATTGTGCGTCTCACAGACATATTGAAGATTAGAAAAAACTAATACTATCTAGCTTGCAGGATTGAACTAACACTTAAAATAAGTAAGTAGGAATTTGTGCTAGAAGTCAATCAACTGAAACATTTGTAAGATAAAGGGATTTGACCTAGCCTATTTTCATGGGAAAAGAAATTAGGAGTGAAGAAGTTATAGTCTTTTCTGTTGACATTGTGATATAGTTTCCAGAACTTTGAGTATATTGAGTGTTTCTCTGCAGGTTTGCTGTACTTTGGGGCATAGTCTCTATGTGGCAATAAACTTAGAGCTGCCTGCTCACCTTTACCACTATGACATTGCAGAAATAAGACATTGCAGATATAAGACATTGCAGAAAATTGTATCAGTAATAAACCCCCTTGCCTGAGAACTGCCACGTTAGTAGGAGTCTACCGAAGACAACAGGAAACATTTTTAATTTGAACTGTGCAGAAATTATTGAGGCTGTTTCCAACATATTTTAAAGGGAAACACTTTTTAAAAGGATTTTTACTACCAAAGGAATGTCTATAGGATTGATTTAAATCAGTGGAATTTGAGAAACATTAGAGCACATGTTTAATACATTTTTTTCTTTGCCTAAAATAGTTTTCATTGGATTTCAGTCACTTTTAACTGTCCCATCTTAAATACCATGCAAAGTCCCTAAAACTTAAAACCATGTTGCTTAAAAAACTTTAATGAGAACTGAGATTATTTAAACAAAAGTTGCTATAGCTTCCCAAAACTCTATGAAAAAAAAATATGGATGAGGAATTAAACTTGTATTGTGGTCGTTGTATGACAGAATTAAAACCACTGGGTACATGACAGGATAATTAAGAATGGACAAAAATAAAAGATGTTTTGTGAGGTGAGGTGTCTTTTATTATGATATTATTCAAGGAGAGACTACCTTTTGAGGTGTTGTATATGACTGATAAGATAATGGACCAGGGAGGTCTCATTCAATGCCTTTAGATGCTATAATTCTTTCTTGTAAGTGTAAGGTCATTGCAGATTCAGTTACTTCTAACTTTTTCTTTTTATAAAAAATGCCTTCCTTTTCTTTCAGCCTTCTCTGAATACATATGAGCAATGTGTTCTCTTGAAGACCTATTTTTAGATGTAGAAAAACTACATAGACTGATATCAAAATATTCAGGCAGCACATCAGGGTCCCCAAAGCTTTTTGCACCTGAAAAGAAGTAAAGAAAACTCCAAACACTTTATTAGCAACTGTATTCTCTCCTTGCAATTCAGAGACTTAGCCTGCTGTGTTCTTATCACTTAGCCTTCCTTCCTTCAGGGACACACTCAAAGCCAAACTCATAAGGGCTGCAAAGCATTCTGTGAAGGAACAAAGCATCCATGGTTAATGAACTGGTCCAGCAGGACTAGGCTGTTAATGGGAAATTGGTCTTGTAACATTTGGGTGAAAGGTTTGCCTTGTCCTTACAGCCCCCTGATTTTTCATTTGTTAACAGGAGAAGGAAAATCTGTTTGAGTACTTTTAAGTTGTTAGGGGTAGTGAAAATCTCCTGTTAGGGTCACTGTAAATGTATGACACACAGAGTAAGCCCAATTGTTCTGCAATCAGCAAGAATTATACAATGAATATACACTTTTACTTCTTTTCCTTTGGCTCAGGGTCCATTGACTCCCTTCAAATTTGGCACACTTGAAAGAAGAATTAGAAGACACCATGAGTGAGGTAGCTTAATGATACATTTATAATTTTACCTCTACAATAAGTGCTTGAATTGATGAATTTAGATCTTAAGCTTTATTAGGAAAAACTAAAGTCAGAAGAGTACTGCTTGTTTTTCTCTAAGGGAATGAGTCACATATTTATCCTGCCATGTAATGAACTTCACCTTGCTCTCCCATTGCTTTTTGTAATCTTGGCTAACTTAGGTAGCTTTCCTAATGGAAGATGTATCTGTTTTTCCCTTATCACATAGTGTTTAAGATATACTACCCTGTTATATTATTTGTTCTAACTGTACCTTCATGATGAATGTCTCAGTTCTACACCACCCACTGCTGATCTTGGGTCAACTGTGTACTTTTCATTTTTTTGTTGTTTCTTTTCCTGTGCTGTCCATCCAATACATAGAAAAATTTGGCTACAACAAGTTTTCTTCCCTTCTGGTATAATCACAGTTTGCATTATCATCAATATTAGGATCCCAGATTTTAGTGTCTCCATACTTAGTCACCTTCAGTGTGCTGTGTCTCACTACTACAGAGTACAGTGTACATAGTAATCCCCTGTATCTGTGGGGTTACATTCTAAAACCCCCAGTGGATGTCTGAAATCATGGATAGTACTGAATCTTTACATACAATATCTATTTTTCCTTACACATAATAAATATGCTTTCAGAAGATTACATGTTAAAAATGTTGCATGTACATGTATTTGCAAGAAGTTTAATTTATAAATTATGCACATCAAGAGAGTAATAATAGCTAATAATAAAATTGGATAATTCCATATGATAATAAAAGTTACATGAGTATGTGTTGGGCCCTGCCCAGTGTGAAGCCGAATGGTTAGCCCAGCCAATCTTGGCCTACTCCCGGTAAGGCCTAGTCGAGCCTGAGTAGAGTTTCGTGACCTGCCCTTGACTCAGCACCTAAACTGAAACTGCCTCCACCCAGCTGCTGCTGACGTGATGAAATACTATTGGCCCTTATACCTTTCTCTCATCCCCTCTTCCCGCCCCCTTCCTCAAAGTATATAAATACCTCCCCTGACAATAAATGGAGAGTTCCGCCTTAGACGTTTCTCCCGGCTCAATGTGGTTTTCTTTTCCCCGGTGGTTTGGGGAGGTTTTTTGAGTCATCGACACCCGCCTTCTCCGTCAGCCTCAAGAGAAGCGGCTGGCCCGGTTCTCTCTCTCTTCTGCTCTACCTGCCGGTGGTGGAGGGAAAAAACCCCCGGCAAGTATGGTTTTCTTTCTCAAAATACTTCACTGGACTTTATTCACCTTTGTTCTTCTTGTGATGATATGAAGTGATGCAATGCATATTTGAGGAGAAAAATTGAGGTAAATGATGTAATCATTGTGATGTAATGTTAGGAGTACATAACAGTTAATACCACCACAGTGCTGTGAGACTATAAGTCAATTTGATTACTGAGATAGCTAGACTGACTACTGAACTCTGGACAATGGGTCATTCCTTGTCTTTGGTGGTACAGAGGTCTGTGTGAAATTTCATTATACTACTCAGAATGGTATGTGATTTGAAACAGATATTTTTCTGTCTGTAATTAAAAATAAATTGTTAAACTGTGATTGATCACAGGTAACTGAAATGCCAGAAAGTAGTGAAGGGAGAACAGGGTGGAGGTTACTGTATCTTAGGCATAATGTGAGTGCCATCTCAAAATTGAGACTATGGGCTTCAGTATTTTAGTCCTGGAATAATCTCTTTTTTGCATCTGTCAGTGTTTCAACATGCTCTGTTATGTTTTTTAAATAGCAGACATAAGAGTATTAGCTGTTAAGCAGTAAAGAGTAATTCATCCAATATATTTCTACTTCAAATATTCATTCATAGATAGATACAAGATAGATAGATAGATAGATACAAAACTAAACATTCCATCCAAGCTTGTCACTGTTATCTTCAGTTGACAGTAGTAATACTAATTCTTGTCTTCAATTCTCCTTATTGTTGACCTCAAACTTTCAAACTCAGTACTTGTTCCCATTTTCTCATGCACATCTTGGGAAAGAAAGTGGATAGACATCTTGTGTAAGTTTTAGCATGTGAGCAGAATGGTGGCTGGCTCTGTTCTCAGATGTGAGCTGGGGATATACTGTTGGTACAGACTGTCAGTCTTCCATTTATAACCTGACATTTATTTTTAAATTTGTTTAAATTCACACAAATGTAAAGCAAATTACTCCTCTATTAGGATAATCAATTTGCACATAAAGTAATTATGTAATACACTCTGTCAATCCCATTTGTACCTTATTGTTTAATACTATAACTTTTGAAAAATTAAGTAGAAACATTGTATGAACACATCATGTGTTGGTACCACCATTCCCTTCCTCCCTGCCTCCATTACACTGAGGGCCCTCCTCAGTGAGATTGCTGGTATTCACCATGAGGTTGTGGGTTATGAGATGTGAGAACAGGAGTCAGTTATTCTAAGGAGGTGGGGGGGTGGGGTGCAATGCCTCTGGATATTCCTTCTCACTCTGTGGTTCTTACAAGCTTTCTACCTCTTCTTCTGCAAAATTCCCTGAGCTGTGGCAGGCATGTTTTAAGTCAACTTTAGTGTTGAGATCTTAACAGCTTCTGAATTTCTTCTTTGGTATATTCTGAGTAGTTTTTTTTAGTCATAACTCTCATTTATTACTTGTTTGTGTTTTGGCCAAAGTTTGAAATTGGGATGTTTCTCTTAAGGAAATTTCACTTGACTTTGAATACTTGATTGATTATGATGCTCCATTTCTGTGATGTAACCAAACAATTAAACTGAATGTGTCAAATAATTATAATATGTGATAGACCTAAGAAATGTACATTGATGTAATTTAAAAAAGTAAACAAAACATAGAAATGGGGATTAATGATAAAAGTGATGATAAATTATGCTTAACAATGTAAAAAAAGTGACATTTTATATTATTCAGAAAAACACTTCAATCTGCTTTGTTATTAAATGCAATATAATTATAAAACTCTGACTATGCATAACTCCTGAATCATTTACGATTTGAGGGAAATACTATAGTTTTTGGAGTGGCAGATCCTAAAGAAAATTCTGAATTTACTGAAAAACACATCCTGTGGGATTCTTCTGTACTCCTTAACCCATGGAAGCATGCACAATGCCTTCCTTACTTCCACTGGAGCCTATTGTGAGAGCTGACTTATTAAAAACTGTAAGTTGGGACAGCTGACTCTGGCAGTCCAGATGCTCCAATTCCATGTTCTGGGAAGAATTTTTGTCCATTGATTTTAAAGGTCACTACGGAGGAATTTTTGGGTTAAAATTTTCCAAGATACACTCATTGTCAGTGAGAACCATGGTGGCCAAGCAGATCTTTTGTTTTTAATCACTTACTACTGTGAGAGTTTGAATGGATGGACCCTAATATATTCAGAATTTTATTATAATTTGTAATTTAGATCTGCAACCACCTTGCTAGAGGAGGTGTCACTAAAGGTGGATCTTAGGGTCCAGCCCTAAGGTGTGGGGGCAGATCTGGAATTTCAGTGTAAAGACATGCAGAGTGCTTGAGCTCTGCATGGAGTTCCTGAAGTGTGCTTGCTTATGGTGCTGCTGGTGGCTTGTGGCTTTTCTCTCTGTGTTTGGTCCTGTGAAAACAGGCCAGCTTCTTCTGCCATGATGGAACTTCCCCTGGATCTGTAAGCTTCAAGAAATCCCTTTTTCCATAATTGTCAGGTCTGGAACTTCATCTCAGAGGCAGAAGCTGTCTACTATAACTACCATATTTAATTAGCAGAAGGTTATCTCCAAACAATAATTGACTTCCCCAGTTATGAGGGTGTCTCTATTTGCAAGTGGAATCATAGTGTCAAAGCTCAGTATGACCTGAGACTGTTCTCTGCATCATACTTATCCTCTTATTCAAAAAAAGGTAGGGAATCATCTGTGGTACAGACAGAGTAAAAGACACTTGGTAAGCCTATTTTAAAAATGTCCCTTGCTTATGTAATTTTATCACTTTGAGGTTCCATTTAGGTATTTTGGAGTGGATTAATAGTTGTTGAAGTTATCTTTACAACTGGGACAAACACCTGATTAAAAGCAGTTTATGGGAATAAAGGGTTTATTTCAGGCCTCACTCCATCATATATCCATAGCAGAGAGAAACAGCTAGCATGAGCAGCCAGAGCTCAAGCTGGAGCTCTATACTCCTTAGGGTATAACTCAAGATCCACTGCAAGTGATATACCTCTTCCAGCAAGACTCTGCCTGCTGGAGTCTTAAGTAGAAAGTTTGATCTTAATAAAAAGTACCAAAGTCTATGGGGGGCATATATTCAAACCACCACTGGATTCAAACCATCACTCTTTGGTATCCAGTTTCCTTTCAGAAGCCTGCACAGCGTCCCTCCCCTCAATGATACACTTGTTCTAGAATATTGTAGAATTTGTTTTGTGTGATTTTTTTTTCTTCGAGAAACATGAACAAATATCTGTTTACCTCAGATTCACTACCAATGATAGACTAAAGATATGACTATAGCTTAGTGAATCAATGTGGTTACTAATAGGAATATGGGTGTAGGGTTACTTACTGAAGTATGGGTGAGATGTTATTTAAAGGAATATGGCTATGGGATTACTTATAGGAGTATGGGTGAAGGTTACTTACAAAAGTATGGGTTGTGTGTTACTTACAGGAGTATGGCTGTGGGATTACTTGTATGAGTATGGGTGAGGTTTATTACAGGAGTATGGCTGTGGAGTTGTTATTGGAGCTGTATGAGTGAGTCCAAATCACCAAAAATCCCATCCTAGCAAGGGTAAAGAGGCACAATGACTACATTTTGATGGCTCTGGCTCAACTTGTAGGCATCTGCATAGCTCAGATTCTTCTCTCCCCAGCACTAATTTACTGCATTTTTAACCTTGAGGAGGGGATTTGCAAATCTTCTAACTTTATGAGATTCTTGAGCATTGAAGTTTCTCTTACTTTCTGCTACCTATAAACTTTAATTTCCCAAGTCTCATGAGCTTCCTTTCTTCCTGCCAGAGGAATTGGCTTATTTCAGAGGAAATAGCTGCACAATGGATTAGGATTGAGGGCTGCAATGAGATTCTTTATTACTAAGCCTCACTGGTGCTTAGATCTTTGACTGTGGTAAAAGTACTTTTTATAATCCATTGCATTTTTTTTTAAAACACTGGCTTTGCTTGTAGTTGATACAGAAAATACAAATATACACCTGCTAAGTCTTCTGGAGACCCTAGTTCCACTTAAAGAAATAGGATAATCAAGATGATAAATTACTCCTCATAAGAGTGATTGGTTAAAGTTATATTTTTCTCACTTATTTTTAAATCAGTTTTACATATTATGTTTTATCAATTTCAATCTCTCTCCTGAAACTTTTCCATGAATTTAAGCTGTAGAGATACAATTCAAAATACAGTACTTTGTAAACAAAGGGAAACATTTATAATGTTTGTTTCATAGACCCAGGGACATGCAATTGTATGGTGACAGTTGGTTTTCAAGAACAAATAAAATGAGGCTTGTTAAGAAAAGCCCTTGTCAGTTTCCAAGAGGCCATCAAAATATCATTCCTATTGTCCTAGTGTGAAGTATAGAACTTCCTCCTATTGGCTCTGACCTCTTCAGCAATTATATGCTTCTGGCCCATGACTTCAAATTGGCTACTTTTCTGGCCCAACTGCACTGTTTTCAAATCCTACTCCTTTAATTTTTTTAAAATATCAAGTCTTACTAAAAAGTGACAAAATAAGCAACAACCATGTCATACCTAAGTGCTATGGTGTCTTGAAATTTTTCTCCACCAAATTATTAGTCCACCATTCCTTTTGAGTTCAATTTCATTTAGTCTCAGGGCATGGACAATACATGGACATACTTCTTTGCCACAGTTTAACAATTTAGCATGAATGTTGTCTATTGTAAGTTGTAATAGAGTCCTTAGTTCTACCTATAACCTTATAGACACATTCTTTACTTTTGCGTTTTTATCTGCATTCCCGCTTTCTGAGCTCTGCCGATGATGTTCTTGGCTTTTTGTAATCCACATCTTTAAACCTTTGCAGAGTCTACAAACTGTTTCCATAGTTTAAGAACCACATTGACAGATTGTCACCAAGGTAACACAGCCCTAGCTGTCACTGTTCTCAGTTACTTTCCTCAGTACTGTGACAGCAGACTCGACAGAGACACGTAAGTGGAGACGGATAATTTTGGCTCACTCTTGTAGAGGGTTTAGTCCATTTTTTTGTCTTATGTGCTTGGATGGGACATCATAACACTAGAAACATGTGGAAGAGGAAATTAATTTACATAGTGGACAAGATGCAGAGCAGAGAGGCAGGGAGTTTCTATAGAAAAGATATTCCAAGGTACTACCTCAGTATCCTCATTCTTCCATCTAGATCCCACCTTTTAAAATTTCCAAAACCTGTAAAAATAGTACCACCAGCTAGAGCCAAGTACTCTACATACAAGATTTTTTGCAAGGATACTTCATATTTAAACCATAATACTGCATAAATTGAGGAATAAAACTTGAAAAATGAATAAAGGCTAATTGTACCCAACATTTATTTTCCAATTTCTTTTATGTAATCAATGTCTAATATTAAAATCAGCAGAGCAAATTCAAATATCTAACTTCATACTAAAATATTTTGTGTTAGAAATAATGGTTTCCTGCTAAATAGTGTCATGATTTTGTGAAAATACCATCAAATAAATTAATATAGCCTTTCAAGTTTAAAGCAGAGCTAATTATTTCAATATCAAAATTACATAAATAAATATTATTTTCTCTGTATTTTCATCTCTATGATGTCCACAAGATCATCATTCATATAACAATAGTACTATACAGGAAAAATAATCCATGGTTCTCATATTTTGAAAATATATATGTGGCAATGATTAAAACCTCTAATTTAGTTCTATTTAAAAAAACCTAGGACTTCCAGGTAAGATGGCGGCATAGAAGCCACACCAAACCAGATCAGGGAGAGATTTAAGCAAAACTACACTCTCCTTACGAAAAGAGCAGAATATTTTTTTCTGGGAAACAGCGGAAAAGCAGGAAATGGCCAGAATCCCACTGTGGAGCTTGCGGCCCAACCCATGGCAGACCGCTCCACAACGGCCACAAGCTGCTGATGCCCAACCGCTAAGCCGCCGCCCACCACCACTGTGAGCTGCCTCTACCCCAACCCACCAGGTGTGCCTAGCATCAGAAATAGAGACCAAAAATGGGACTTTCCAACCTCATCAGTCTCCTCACAGAGCCCAGATATCGAAAAAAATTCTGCTGAGCAACTGAAAGAGATACAGGGGAACAGTGTGAGCAATTACAGGCTTCCTGAACTTGCACATCCCCCAACCATCAGAACCACGGTGAACTGCGAGCATTCAGCTCCTAGCAGCAGCATATTCAGCACCGTGGAGGCAAGCTCAAGCTCTGTAAGCACATCACCAGCAGTGCATCCAGCACAGCTGGAGTCAAGCTCCACAGCTCAGGGAATGAGGTGGGCACTCAGCATTGGTGAGTTTGGAAGCCACACCAAAAGGCCAGCTGACAAAAAAAAAAAAAAAAAAAAAAAAAAAAAAAAAAGGTACATAGGACTGCATTGGAAGTGTGCTAATCTCCCTTTCCAGGTCAGGGTAGGATAAGGGTTACATATTTGTGGTTGGCCTTACAATTTTAAAATAAGCTGAATATGGGTTTTGAACATTACTGCCTGTAATACTTTTAGATTTAGAGGGCCTTTATCTTTTGCTTTTGTCATTATTGGGGGCAGGGTCTGATCCAGTTCCAGGCTGACCTGGAACCCAAGTCAGAACAAAATCCTCTATCTCCTAGCTGACAGGATTAAGGGTGTACAGCAACACACACCCTTAGGGATTTTGACCTTATAAGACTGTTTTTTTTAATTCCCACACTTGTATACTCTATGCTCATTTTAATTGAATGTGTATTTTGCTCAGTTGAAGTTTAAAACTTACCAGTAAATTGTTCCACCAGTCCACTACAATACTTGCTTAACAAGAAAATTCAACAGCTAAGATTACTTCTGAGGTTGGACTTGGGTACAAGTGCTACACTTGGCACCTTAAACTCATATCCTGAAAGTATATAAAGGTAGATCACCACACCTAAGAACACTGCAGATAAACAGAAAACCTAAGCATCAAATCAATCCAGGATGCAAAAGTCACTACATTATAATACAAGAAACACAAAGAATCAAGACAATGCAATCCCACCAAAAATTACAAATGCATCAGAATTGTTCACCAATGAGACTGTTTTAGATGAAATTCCTGACAAAGATTTCAAAAGAATGATGTTATCTATACTCAAAAACATGAAAGAAGAAATGAAAGAAGAAATGAAAGGAATCAGAGAAGAAAACAAAGGAATTAAAGAAGAAAACAAACTCTTGAAAGAGAATACAGAAAACCAGCTTAATGAAATAAAAAGGTCATTACAGGACATGAATAAGGAAATAGAAATACTGAAGAAAAACCAGGCTGAAATCCTAGCTCTGAAGCACACAGTCAGTGAAATAAAAAACTCTGTGGAATGTCCCACCAGTAGAATGGATGAAGGAGAGGACAGAATATCTAAACCAGAAGACCAGGTGGCAGACCTAATACAGTCCAACAAAGAGAAAGACAAGCTAATAGAAAGGTATGAATGGGAATTCCAAGACATCTGGGAAACTATGAAAAGATCAAACATAAGAATTCAAGGTATAGCAGAAGGGGAAGAATTTCAATCCAGAGGCTTGGTAGGTATTTTCCACAAAGTCATAGAAGAAAATTTCCCCCAAATTGGGAATGAAATGCCAATGCAGATACAAGAAGCTTTTAGAACACCAAACAGACAAAACCTAGAAAGATCCTCGTCTCACCATGTTATAATTAAACTATCAAACATGCAAACCAAAGAAAATATATTGAAAGCAGTTAGAGGGCAAAAGCAAGTGACCTTCAAAGGGAAACCCATCAGGATCACAGCAGATTACTCA
Source organism: Orientallactaga sibirica (assembly GCA_036365145.1). Lineage (NCBI taxonomy): Eukaryota > Metazoa > Chordata > Mammalia > Rodentia > Dipodidae > Orientallactaga > Orientallactaga sibirica. Next base: position 4,728,976 of record JAEOAD010000020.1, read on the forward strand.
ACACAAATTTTAAAAGCCAGAAAGGCCTGGAGTGATGTATTCCAAGTTCTGAAAGATAAAAACTGTCAACCAAGATTATCCTGCAAAGCTATCTATCCAAAGTGATGGAGAAATAAGGACATTCCACAACAAAGACAGGCTAAAGGAATTTATGGCAACTAAACCAGCTCTACAGAAAATACTTGCAGGAATCATTCATGCTAAAGAGAAAACAAAACACACACAGCAGGAAATAGGAAAAAATAAACCATACTCAAATAACAGCTAAAACAAGTGAGTAAAGTGAAAAGCAGGAAGAACTACAGAAAAAGAAAAATGGAGAGATCAAATACATATCCTTCAATAATAGCTCTTAATAACAATGGCCTCAATACCCCAACCAAAAGACACAGACTTGCATACTGGACTAAAAAGCAGGATCCTACCATCTGTTGCCTCCAGAAAACTCACCTCTCATTAAAAGATAGAAACCTTCTTAGGGTGAAAGGTTGAAAAAGGTATTTCAAGCAAATGGGCCTAGGAAGAAAGAAGAGGTTGCTATCTGAATTTCTGACAGGATAGACTTCAAACCAACATTAGTGAGGAAAGATAAAGAAGGTCACTTTATACTGATTAAAGGAACACTCCAACAGGAGGACATTACAATCCTAAACATATATGCTCCTAACACGGGGGATCCCAATTTCATCAAACAAACACTATTAGACTTAAGGTCAGAGATCACTCCTAACACAATAGTAGTGGGTGACTTCAATACTCCACTCTCATCACTTGACAGGTCTACCCCCCAAAAAGTAAACAGAGAGACATCTGCATTAAATGTGTGTGCTTCCAGATAACTTTATCCAGTTCCTTTACACTCAGTTTGGGGCACTAATAGCATGTAGACTTTCTTTTCATGGCATACAACATGTATATAAAACCAAACTTGTCCTGAGACATTACAGAACAGTGACATACTGACAGCAGTAAGTTAACAAGGCAAGTGGTTTTCATTTGACCAGCATAAACTTGTCTTCTCACTATTTCAGTTAGGGATAAACAAAGTCTCCAAAGGGGTGCTACAAAGATGCTTTGCTAAATACAATATCATAGCAGCAGGAAGGAGGCATCTCCTTGGGAAGCAAGATGATAGTTCTTGACTGAGAGAGTTTTTGACTTGTGCTGTTCTACTCATTCCACAGATAGGCAGCATGTGATTGCAGAGCTGTAACAATGAAGCGGAAAATAGAATATTAAATTTTTTGGCTTCATTCTTTTTATAAATTCCATACCATTTTCACAAGCCGAAATTATAAAATCAAGTAATTGTCATATAATGAAACGGACTCACCAGAATCTAATCAATCATAAACCCCAGCAATAAAATTCAACAAATTTTCTGAAATTGATATAAAAATTATTTTGTTTCATAGTTATAGCCCCCAAACATATTTTCTGCTAATCTTGCACTAGTATCAATTCAAGGAGCTTTCTCACACTTCTTACTTCTGCAGGCTGCTAAGTGAGAATGAGCTCATAGGATCGGACACCAAGGCCCTGCAGCTTTCAAACATCAAAGAAGTTCAGGAACGTTTGATGTTTTCTCCTTACAAAAGCAGAAAATTAGACTGTGGCTTTTGAGAATGGTTATAGACTATAGATTCTGGCTTATTTTTAGTTAAACAAAAAAAAGCATTACTCCACTATACCAATAATTGGAGTCTACCCTTGATGTAAGTTTTATATATAAACAAATATCCTTTGAACTTCATTGATGTGTATGTTAGAGTTTGTTTCTAAATTAATATTTGTAAGAGGGCTTGGGATTTGGGGATCTTTGTAGCATGTCTATGTATGATCTTTAAGCTCTCTGGAAGCTTAGAATTAATATTGTCTTTTGGGACAGCTGATCAATCCTGATGTTCCAAAGGCATAAAGCTGCTACTCAGTAGCTATCACTTATCAGCTACTCCTAGCATGCAAGGCTGTTCTTCAGGTCTCCTTCATGCGGAACTGTTACATTCTTACCTGAGCAAACAATGTATCATTCCTTCCCCTACCAGCTTCTATCCTTCTTATCTTGGTTATTCTTGTTTATGTGCATTGTCATCAAATGACACATTATGGATTTATCTCTTTGCTTGTAATCCCCACATAAAAATTGAATCCCAAAAGATCAAGGACATTTTGTGTTTTATTCATTTTCATTTCCTTGGCTCCTAAATGAGGCACATCATAATTAAGCTCTCAATAAATATTTTTTAAATGAACAAACTTAGAGAGTAAATGAAGCTAGACTTCTGCTCATTGTCTCATGCATCTTTTATTGTGAACATAGTATTTCTTGTTAGGGGATATAAGAGGTAATTCAGATTTTTTTTCAGTTCTACTTGAATGAATTTCATGAGGGAAAGTACTTTTATGAGAAATTTGTGAAGTCATCAATATCTAGATATTTTGAGAATAAGGATTTGGTTTATTAACAAAAGTTTCATCCTTATATCAGTACAATTATAAACACACACACACACGCACATGCATGTTATAAATATTACCCTAAAAATGTTAAACCAAATTTAAACAATGGCCTGAACCATTTATTAACTAAATTCATTGTCATTTCATTTTTAACATATGTAATATTTATTTCTTTTATCCTTTTATTCTTACACAAATTTAACTTTTATACTATATGCTAAATTGATATAATATGAAATCCAGTTTAATTATTAAATTTAGTTCAATTTTTAATTTGGTTTAATAAAAGTGATCCTGCATAAAATATATGCATTTAATTGATATATTTAGGACAGGATAATTTTGAATATGTTAAATATTTAATGTAGAGTAATATTTTAAATTATTCAGGATTAAAAATAGATCTATATTAAAGCAGTGAACAGATAAATGTCATGATTTAATAAATTTCTGTTCACATTTTTGAAAAACTGAGATTACTTAACTTCTGATCACCAATCTATCTTTGTCTGTAGCCTATAAGCCTTACTTTATTAACAAGGAAAGAAATTGAAGGTCTTCAACACTATGTAATGATTCCTTTTTCTCTTTGAGGAATATAATGCAAAAATCTTTTTACCTTTTTTGATCTTCCTTACTTCAAGCTGTTTGTGTTACACAGTAACTATTAGTATGCTTTTCAAAGCATAAGAGATTTAAGATGAGGTAGCACATCATACCTCTTTCTCATTCCTAAATTATACTTTTTCCAAAATTGATTGATGTCATTCTCCTAGGCATAGCACAAACTATTCTTACTACATGTTCTTCGGTTGAAGTATTGCTGCTGATTCCATCAGTGTTTTCTTTAATATTTTTCTTTTTCTCATCTTCTTATCCCTTCAGCCCATTTTTTCTTTCTTGTTCCCCACCGGACAGTCCAGATTTCATCCAATTACTTCTTTTTAAAAAATTTTATTTATTTATTTGCAGGGAGAGAGAGATTGAGAGAGAGAGAGACAGACAGAGAGAAAGAGAGAATGGGCATGTTAGGACCTCTAGCCACTGCAAACAAACTCCACATGAATATGCCCCTTATGCATCTGGCTTAAGTGGGGAATCAAACCTGGGTCCTTTGGCTTCACGGGCAAATGCCTTAACCGCTAAGCAATTTCTCCAGCCCCAGTTACTTGTTATATTATTATTGTTGTCTTCTAAATGATACCCACTGTCAATTTCTTCTATTACTGCCATCTTTTAACCACCCTGCACCCTGTCATCACCAATTCCTAAAAGATGACTTTATATACCTGTCTACTATATGTAAAACCTTTAAAATTACAGTCCTTCCCTGCTTATGCATTCCCAAGTCATAGCAAGATAGTTAGACAGAGATAGTTAGACAGGCATTATCAGGCACAGAAGCCATTGAGGATAGACCCCTCTACATAATGAGCTTTGGATCCTACGTCCCCTTTCCCTAGTAAAGGAAGGGGGTGGAGATAGCAAAGCTTCCTCCTGTTACAAAGAATAGGATTTGAGTTTTACCTATGATCCTGGGAGGGGACATAACATTGTAAGTAACCCAAAACATAAAATCATGGTTCTCCTCCCTTAATAGTTAATTTAAGGGCTGGAGAAATGGCTTAAGCATTAAGGCAGATGCTGCAAAAGCTAAAGAACCCATGTTTGATTCTCAGGTACCAATGTAAAACCAGAAGCACAAGGTGGCACATGCATTTGGAATTTGTTTACAGTGGTTAGAGACCCTGATGTGCTCATTTTTCTCTCTCTCTCTCTCTCTCTCTCTCTCTCAAATAAATAAAATAAGGGCTGGAGAGATGGCTTAGCTGTTAAGGCACTTGCCTGCAAAGCCTAAGGACCCAAGTTCTCCAGGACCCACATAATCCAGATATGCATGGTGGCGCATGTGCCTGCAGTTTGTTTACAGTGGCTAGAGGCCCTGGCTCACTCATTCTCTCTGTCTCCCTCTCTCTCTCTCTTTCTTTCTCTCTCTCTCATTGATAAATAAAAATAAATATTAAAATAAATAAATAAACAAAATAAAACAAGAATAAATTCAAAATGAACCTGCTGATCCCCTGGTCAAGAGATCACCCCTTACCGACAAACTGGTAGTTGAAGTATTTACCTCCTTAATGAGGCAATGACAGTGGACGTGAACTCACAGAAGTTCCTCCCTCAGTGCAGCTGCTTGCAGATTATCAGTGCATGCCCACTTTTCTGAGTTCTAACTCCAAAAGTCTAACTTTCTCTTGTCTCCTTTTCTACCCTTTCTTTTGATCCTGGCCCACATCCTGTCTATAATTGCTCTGACATTCTGGATCTTCTCACTGTTTCTCTGAGGACCCCCTTCCCATCCAGCTGCTTGCTCACTTCCATTGCTGAGCTTGCCTATTCTCTGAATCCTAAATTCAAAGCATGACTCTTCTTATCCATCTTGTTCCTTCTAGCTATTGTTGAGTATTACAGCTTGCCTTCCCTATAGTTTGTTTCTCAAACACTAATTGAATTGTTCTGAGTCCTTCTCTAAATTCTATTATTAATGAGCCCAACAACTAATGAAAGAAAACCCCATTTCCCTGATAAAAATTGGGTATATTTTAAAGTTTCTTATTGGCTTGACTGATTAACTTTGTTAAGAAAGCCCATAAAGCCAGGAATGATGGCAGGCTCTGGGATGATGATGGCTTCTGGGAACAGAGTGGTTACCAGGCACTGAAGCCCAGGTAGCCAGAAATGATCACAGGCTCTGGGAAGATGCAGCTTCTGGGAAGTGGAGCGATCACCAAGAGCTGAGACCAGTGCCCAGCTTAGGGCCAGTAAGGAGCTGCTGTCTGAGCATTCAGCATAGGAAGTACATTCTGTCAAAAGCTTGACGAGACATGAACCTGAATTCCCATCAGTCCTGTCTCTTGATGAGAACTACCTCAGCAGATGTCATGCTTGTACTTTCTAAGACTCTGGAGTGGATGACTGATGATGCTGTAGCACCTGGACAGTTGCCCTCAGAAAGAATGAGATAATAAATGTGTTTTAATCTGCTATATTCACACATATACTTTAAGTTGTGTTCTGGAATGCTATATGTCACACCATTAGAGTATGTTTTCTCCTCCCAACATGGAAATCTAGTTCACATCTGTATTCCTGAATATATAATCAGTTTTCTTTTAGTCTTCAAAAATGTGTAAAACAGGCTGGAGAGATGGCTTTAGTGGTTAAGGCAATTACCTATGAAAGAACCAAGTTCAATTCCTCAGTACCCACCTAAGCCACATGCAAAAGGTAGCACAAGAGTCTGGAGTATGTTTGCAATGACTAGAGGATTCAGTAGAAGTGGGAGCAGAAAAGGAGAAGGTAATGGGAGCAAATGTGATCAAAATACATTGTATACATGTGTCAGATTGACAAAATAGGGTAATGTTAAAAAGTTCAAGTAGGGCTGGAAAGATTGCTCATTGGTTAAATGTGCTTGCTTGCCACTTCTGAATGCCTGGGTTTGATTTCCCAGTTCCCATGTAAAGCCGGATTCACAAAGCAGCCCATGTGTCTAGAGAGTTCATTTGCAGTGGCACTAGGCCCTGACACATCTGTTCTCAGTTTCTCTCTGTCTCTCTATTTGCAGATAAGTAAATAAAATTATTTAAAAAGTTAAAATATAAAATGTTCTTTTTCTTGAGCTAAGTAAAATATAAATATTTCAAGTTAATAATAATAACCTGATACATTTCTAAGGAAATAAATGAGAAATTATTTTGTCCACTAAAATCAAAGGTATGTTCACATGATGTCACCCATTAAAAAATTTAAAAACCCAGAAATTCTATTTCACTTACTTATGTAAGTAAAAGTGACTTTTAGTATTATGAAAATGTATGGGGCCTCAGTGAATCTAGTTATTCTCAATATGACAGTAGGCTGCCTTAGCCACAATAACTGTGAAGAAAGGAGCATTGTAAATTCCATGTCAATAGCAATAGGAAGGAAGAAAGTCTACTTATATCCAAATAATTAGCTGAACAAATGCCAACTTTAATCAAAGAAAATATCGAAGTTCCAGCTATGTTTTTGATGCCAAATACTTGTATTCTGATTTTTTTCCACTTTCATCTTGAGGTTTTGTGATCATGAGACAGTAAGTTAAATGTGTCCCCCCCCACCCTGCTGTGAGATGCTGTGGCCACTCTGAAGTTCTCATTGTTTAAAGGTATTCACTCAAGTTGCCATGCTATGATTGCTTTAGCCACAATCTGTATTTGGAAATATTATGGGTGCAAACTGTCTCTAGTATAATAAATGAAAGGTGTTCACTACAGAAATAATAATATTTAAAAGTACTTAGCTTGAGCAATGAAATTAATTTATTATTATGTTTCTCAGTAATGAGAAAGGGATTTTCTCTCTCTCTCTCTCTCTCTCTCCATATATATATATATATGAAGACAGAGGTGAAATAAGTGAGGAATGTGGTTCAGTTGACCCTGGGAGGAAAAAGTTATTTCATACGTCAGTAGAGCTTTAAAATTCATTTGCCATGCATTTCTTGTTATTGCATTTTAATTATAGTGAGTACACATATGCTGACAGTGCATGAGATCATATTTGGTAAATGGACCTCAATTCATGCAGCGCTCATTAGAAAGCCTTTGGGATTACACAACACAGAGGCTTTGTTATTCTTACAAAAGAAAGGACAGCTCTTCTGGCATTGTTTCAAGGATCAAGATGTGAACTAAAGGGGTAAATTCTCAAATTTTAAATTATTAGGAATAAGGAAAACCAAAAGTCTTCCTGAAAAGAGGCTAGATTAAAGCCATATTTAAGAAGTGCAAATCTGAGTAATCATTTAGAGATAGCACCATAAATATAAATAGTTTTAAAATTCATGCAACAGAAATCCCCACACTAGAGGTATATTCATTAAGGTAAATTCAGTTTGTGAAAGGAAAAGACTGTGAAGCCCATGTAAAGCAGTTAGTAGTCTTTTGGTTAAAGGCACATGCTGCTCAGGGACTTTCACTACTAATGTCACTTCTACAAGAACACCCCCACTCAAATTATACCCTGGGATTCAAATAAATATTGAATGGGGCCTGCTCAGTATAAGTAATTAAATAGAGATCCTTAAAATATGGATCCAATAAATTATTTTTATTTAGATGAGGGGTTCATTCCACTCAGTTTATAATAAAACATAGTAATAATTAAACAGCATAGTATTACACTTGATCTTAGCCAAAAGGCCGAGAAGTGATAACAGCACAGTATTAATAGTATAGAAAACTACTATTATAGTATTATATACTAGTTAATATATTATAGTTACATATTATTGAATTTATCTTTAGCTGTTCACCTTGTTAATTGCCCAATTGGTGGATACAGCCCTGAAATTATAAAAACTGACTCTTGGAATCTTTTGCCCAAGAGTGGGCTAGCTGCTCCTTGATGCAGAACCTGAAAGAAGGAAAACTGGCCCTTGTAGTCATGTAAAGAAGGGTGAATCTGCTGTTTTTGCTGCTGCTGCTGTTCTGATGTTTCTACGGCTATAGCTTCCACTGGCAGGCACTTAATGGTTGTTCTGAATAGATAAAACCAGTAATTCATGAAGAATTAGTCTTGTATGGACAAAAGTAAGACAACATGTGAGGGAAGGGCAAGGAACTTTTGACTTTGAATAATCCTTTGAACACTTTTTAAAGGAAGGTATTTAGGGGTATGACCTACTGAACTCTGCTGACCTAGCACACACACGTTGATTACTCTGTTCACAGATGTCATCACACTATATTCACCTGTTGTCTTCAAGAGATCTGTGGTAGTTCTGTGGATAATTTGTTATCAACATCATTGTCCGCAATCTATGGTTAGCATGTTTTACTCATGCACACATTGTTTTGAATCAAGAGTACAATCAAGTCAATGAGGAAGTTGTGCAAATAGCATGGTTTATGATTAGTCAGCATCACTAAACTTTGCTTGTTAATATTGGTCATCTGTGCTATTCAGGTCAAAGGTACACCAAGGCAGAGGAAACCTAGTCACATTGCTTTAAACAGGTGGATTACTTGGTGGCAAAATTGACTTCAGGCAAGTTACAAGTCAGGAACTTAGCAGGAAAGGCATCTCATAGCCATATTTTCAAAAAAGTTATTTATAAGGCTCATAACACAGCTGAAGAGATGGCTTAGTAGTTAAAGCACTTGCCTGTATAGCCTAAAGACCCAGGTTCAATTCCCCAGTACTACTCATGTAAGCCAGATACACAAGGTGGTGCATGCATATGAACTTCATTTTCAGTGGCTGGAGGCTCTGGCACATCCATCCTCTCTCTCTCTCTCTCTCTCTCTCTCTCTGTGTGTGTGTGTGTGTGTGTGTGTGTCTCCTACCTCTTTCTTGTTCAAATAAATAAGTAAAAAGAAAAATAGTTATTCATAAAGCCCATAAGAAATAGTCCCCAGGTTCTTTCCCATAGTTCATTTCTATATTTCATTATTATAATTCATTCCCACAGTTTGTTCTTATAGTTAATTTCTGCAGTTGATATATTAATAATGTGCAAAATTATGAGAAGCATGATGATATAGTTTATTGATGTTTAACTTCAAAATTTTAGATCACAAAAGTGTAAAGAGTGAATCAATGAACAGCTATTACCTTCATTCCAAAACCAATGAAAGCCCTCTATTACCATGTTCCATTCACAGTATTCCAGAAAAAAAAAAAAAACTACCTGGAATTTGATATAATTATGCTCAATATTTGTTTATTATTTCTATTATTTGGAGTGAAGCTATAAACAAATGATAATTTTCTACATTAACATCTAGAGCATGCTGTTTGGTCTCTGTAGTTCCCATTCATCTCAATATTTTCTGTGTGTAACTGCTGATTCTTACAGCTCTACTTTCCAGTATGGTATACCATTACCCACTGAGTTCAGATATAATTTATTCATTTGTCTGATCATAGACATTTAGTCTATTTCCACATTTTGCATTTTGGATCTGTCCAGAGCTGGTAATTCTCCTTGCTTCTTTTGTCAGCAGCCATACTCAGTGTCCTGAGAAGCTGACCTCCACCCACTCCAGCAGCTGCCTTCTGGCTTCTGTGTGGGGTTGGGAGAAAAAACAAGAAACCACATAACAGAAGGCAAAAAAGTCTAGCATAAACATCTCTAAATTATAAACAAGTCATATAGTTTCAACTTGATAGAATTTTACAAAATGAACTTGTCTTCTTTTGGTATATGTGAAGAGTATGTTTGGTGTGATATGTTGTATGGTGTACATATGGTGTATGTGTGCTAATGCACGCAGGCATACACAGTACAGAAGTCAAAGGAGAACATCAGGGATCCTTCCTCTGTTGCTCATCTGCATGTTTCCCTGAGATGGAGTCTCTCACTCACCTGGAACTTCCATTCTCAGCAAGACTCAGAACTTCTCCTATCTCCACTTCCCTCAGGACTAGCCTTACAGATCTATGTGGCCACTCCCAGCTATTTACTTGGGAGCTAGGGAATTGAAGTTGATGGCTCTCAGAACGTCTCAGTCCCTCATGCTGCACAGCAAATTCTCTTCTGATCTGAAGTCATCTTACACAATCTGATCAATAGAGAGAATATCCGAAGGCCTGATGCTTTCTACTTTGTAGTAATGACAACCCATCTTTGTCCACAGAGATTAGTTTTAATTCTTTTAAACACTAAGCTGTTGAGGTTATACATTATACTTTGATATTTTTCTCTAATCTAGTATAATATTTGTGAGATTATGGTGTGTGTGGCAATAACTACCTTGTTATATATAATATTCCTTATAACAAAAATGTCTCAATTTGTTGTTCCTATTATCAATACATATTTGGGCTGTTCCTAACTTACTGGAGTTATAACTACTTTGATAATTTGAAATATCCTTTTATGAACATATTCAGTACATAAATGTATTCCTCTTCTGTTTATACCTAAGAATAGCATTATGTTGCTGTATCCTCTGTGTTGAAACTTTCTTCCTGGAGGGAATAAGGAGGCTTAGAAGACACAGAAAGCTAACAAAACATATGACACAGGAAGCTTGTAAAATTATAAGACCCAGAGAATTCCATCAGCTACTTTCTCTTTGCTGGGACAAAATACCTGATCAGAAGTAGTTTATGGAAGAAATGGGTTTAATTCATCTTGCTGTTCTAGAGGAAACAGTCTATCAAGGCAGGAGAAGTATGGCAGGCTAGAGCAGGAAACCTGTGTCATGTCCTCACATGGGCAAAGAGGAAGCAGAAAGAGTGAACAGCAAGTGAGACTGGACCATGCTAATGCAAGACTTGTTTCCAGTGCCACACTTTCTCTAGCAAAGTTCCACATTTTTTTGTTTTTGTTTTTTGTTTTTGTTTTTGTTTTTTCCCTCCAGGTAGGGTCTTGCACAGGCAGACTTGGAATTCACTGTGCAGTCTCAGGCTGGCCTTGAATTCATGATGATCTTCCTACATCTGCCTTCCAGGTGCTGGGATTAAAGGTGTGTGCCACCATTCTCAGCTTCAAAGTTCCACCTTCTAAAGGTTTTATATCATTCTTACTTTGCTGGAGATCAAGTGTTCACACACAGGAGGCCATGAGGGGCATTTTACATTCAAACCATGATAGGACCCTCCCCAAGGTTATATCTAAGCAGTGAACATTGCTGGAGGTATTGAGGCTCTTTGGTAGAGCTTCATGCAAGTTGTTTAGTGAGCTCCAGGAATGAAGCCTTTGTGAGTCTTTGACTTTGCCTGGGTGGTGTAGCTGCTTTTGAATCATGCATGCTCCCACAAGTAACACCAATAAACTCACTCATTTGCTAAACTAAACTGAGATGGAATACTTTCTTTGGTTAGCCATTGGGATGCTATCTGGAGTTAACAGATATTTATTTAGTGTCTATTCAGGTCTCCTCTGGAAGAAGTCACACAACAAATGCAACTGTTAGGTAATGGAAGTACATAAACATTTGCTAGACACTAAGAATTTTGGGACACTTAACTCTGATAATCGGTTTATATAAGCTCCTGTTTTTTTTTTTTTCTTTTTTAATTTTATTTTTTATTGACAACTTCTTTAATTGTAGACAATAGCCCATGGTACTTCCCTCCTGCCCCACTCCAAATGTAAAGACATCCAAAATGTGCCCAGTAACACAGTATAGTGCTTTAAATTTTCTTTCCTGAATGGCTAATAGTATTGAGCACTTACATTTATGGCCACTAAAAGCATTATCTTTGAGAGTTCCCTAAGATGTTTGTCATCCTTAATGATAATTGGACATATCTCTTTTTATTCAAGTTGTCAGAGACTTTTGTTGATACATGGATTACAAATATTTTCTAATTTGAATTTTTGTCATTCTGTTGGTGACCTCTCTTGATAAACAATGATTCTTAACTTTATAATACATTTTAACCATGTCTCTTGTGATCAGCACATAGCAGATTTTTTTAACATTTGACAAGCATAGAATACTTATAATTTTTGACCACATTATATTTTGATTCCTACTTTTGCATAATCTATACTTAATTAACTTATTTGCATGGGTGTGTTGGGGGAGGATATGGTGGGAGCACCAAGTCTTCTTGCTTCTGCAAAGGAGCACCAAACACCTGTGTTACTTTATCCACCCAGCTTTTATGGGTGGCTTGGGCATTACACTTGGACCAGCCAGCTTTGCAAGAATTCACCACTGAGCAATCTTCCCAGCCCCTTTGCTTTGTTTTTCAGGGCTTTTTTGCCTTAAAGTTTATTATTTTTATTTTTAATCATTCTTATACAATTTAATATATGTATACAACATATCCTGATCATATTTCACACCTTATTACCCTCCTGTCACCCTGACACTCAGTACCCCCTTTCCAACTTTTTTGTCTTAATTTTTGTGACTCATTGAGTTTTATTAAGGTTGATTGACTAAGCTTGGTTGGGGGCTATTTTCTAGAGCATGGGCAACTTACTATTAGCTACACCACTGAAAATATGGCTTTCTCTCTGCAAGATATAATTAGCTGCCAATAGCCCTTCAGGAAGGGATGGGGCCAACTTAGCCCCTGCCCCATCCCAATCTTGTGCAGGGCTTGTAAAGGTAACTAACTCAGTGAACTGCTTTGAATTCAGCAGTGCAATGAGCATGTCATGTCCAGAAAACAGTGTTTCATAGCACTTCTCCCTATTTTCTGTCTCTTACATTCTTTCTGCCCTCTTTTTCGCAATGTCCCCTTAGGTTTGGAAGGAGTGATATAGATGTCCTGTTTAGGGCTGAGTACTCAGAAATTGCTTATTTTCAGAGAAATGATGAGTCTCTATAGCTACTACTGACTGCAAAAACAAGCTTACATATTTACAAACATACATATTTAAAGGGTGGGTTGACAACGTGCCCATGTAGGCAAACAACAGTAGTATCAGGTTTTCCTTAGAGTCAATGAGTCCCCTAGCCATGGGTTTTGACCAGGTTTCTAGTAACGTGCAGGTGGTATTCCCTCCTATGGGTCAGATCTCAAATTCAATCAGAAAACAGTAACATCCATAAGAGTTGTGTCACGATTGCACCACTGGGCACATTGTGCCTGGAATGTCATTATTGTAACATACAGGGTCCACATCAGGGTAAGACTACTGATGAGTTTTCTTCCCAAGCAGACTAAATATCAGCTTTTGATAATATGAAAGATTATGTATGATGTTATCAGCATTAGGGGTGGGCAAACAAGAGCAATAAAAAGAGCCTGTATTGTTGTGAGGGCCTGGAGGGCATCTCTACCAACAACTCACAAGGAGACCCACACCTAGCACTGGACTTTTGATTTAATAGCCTATGACTTATGGGAACAGCTTTATACAGCCACTTATGCTAGCTACCTTCTGTTCAAACTCTTTAAAAAAATTATACTTTAGGACTGAAGAGATGATTTAGCAGTTAAGGAGCTTGCCTTCAAAGCCTAAAGACCTGGGTTCGATTCCCCAGTACCTCGGTAAGCCAGATGCACAAGGTGATACATGCATATGGAGTTTGTTTGCAGTGGCTATAGGCCATGGTGTGCACATTCTCTCTCTCTTTATCTCAAATAAATAAAATATTTTTACAATTATATTTTAATTAGGTTTTAAATATTTTATTTACTTGAAATATCTTTATTGGGACTGGAGGGATGGTTTAGCAGTTAAAGTTGTTTGCTTGCAAAACCAAAGGACCCAGGTTCGATTACCCTGGAACCATGTTAGCCAGATGCACAAGGGGGTGCATCTATCTGGCATTCGTTTGCAGTGGCTGGAGGCCCTGGCTCACCCATTCTCTCTCTTTCTCTCTCTCTCTCTCCCTTTTCCTCTGTTTAATTAATTAATGAATTAATTAATAAAAATATCTTTATTATTTAAGTAGTTTATTATGATTAAACATTTTACATAGATTTCCATATGATTTTCTCATACTTCCTTAGTTTTGGTTTCCCCTCCTTTCCTTAACTCTCCATCCATCCAGACCCTTTTAACTAAGCCTTTCCCCTACAGTATCTCTCTCTCTCTCTTCTTTCATTTCATGTGTGTTCTACTTTAACACTACTAAGGCCTCTTCTCCCCCCTCATGGATCTTTTCTGGGGTCTATGCTCTATATAAACTCTAGGAAAACCCAAAAATCTAAAATTTCAAGCTAGGCTCCACATATGAGAGAGAACAAGTGGCATTTTTCATTCTGGGCTTTGGTTACTTCACTCACTATGATATTTTACAGTTTTATTCATATTCCTGAAAATTTCATAACTTTATTTTCCTTTACAGCTGAGTAAAACTTCAAAGCATATATACACCACATTTTCATTATCCAGTCATCAATTGATAGACATCTAAGCTGATTCCATTTCTTATCTATTGTGGATACAGCAGCAATGAATATGAATATACAAGTATCTCTACAGTAGGTTATTGAGTCTTTTGGGTATATGCCCAGGAATAGTAAAACTAGGCCAAATGGTAGATCTGTTTTTAGCTTTATGAGACACTTCCACATTGATTTCCATATTAACTGAACTAGTTTACATTCTCACCAATAGTGAATAAGTTTTTCCCATTTTGCAACACATTTATTTGCTAATAAATATTTCATACCCATTAAACTATGATACTTGTTTTGTTCTATCATGTAGTGAATATCTTTAAAATTTAAAACATATAATTTCTAATACTTTAAAGTTAATCATTCATATTTCTGAAAACAATATTCTCACCAAAATAGTCCATTAAGCTCTGCTTATAGCACTGCAAGGCTTGTCCAATCCAAAGTATTCTTCCATATTCTTCCCATCAAACACATTCCAAACAAACAAAAAACAAAACTCTTGGGGGCTAGAGAGAACGCTTAGTGGTTAAGGTGCTTGCCTGCAAAGCTACAGGACTCAGGTTCGATTCCGCACTACCCACATTAAGCCAGATGCACAACATGGTGATGTGTCTAGAGTTCCTTTGCAGTGGCTAGAAGCCTTGGCATACCCACTCTCACTATCTATCTGCCTCTCTCTCTCTCTCTCTCTCTCTCTCAAACAAATAAATAAAATATTTTTTAAAAAACACTCTTACCAGATTCATTACAGAAACAACTGCTTATTTTGGTACCAATTTTCTCTGTTGGAGTTACTTCTCATTGTTGGCACAAACAGCCAACCAGAAGCAGTTTATGGGAGAAAGTGGTTTGTTGCAGGCTTACACATTCCAGTGGAAGATTCATCATGGCAGAATAAGCTGTCTCTCCTTATCATATATCCATAGCAGAACAAATAGCCACAGCTCAAGCTGCTCTGAACACACAGGGATAGATTCAAGATCTGCTTGTGTGACACAGCTTCACCAGGACTCCTCCTGCTGGGAAATTAGTAGAAAGCTTAATCAAAAATACTTGAGACTATACTGGAGAGATGGCTCACAGGTTAAAGGCACTTTCTTGTAAAACCACTACCCACATAAAGCCAGATATCCAAAATAACACATACATGTGGAGTTTATTTGCAGTGATAGAAGATCCTGTCATATCCATATTCTTCTCCCACTTCTCATAGGTAAGTAAAAATCATTTTAAAAAATCACCAAGGCTATGGGGAACATTTACATTCAAAACACCAAACTCCTCTTTTGGGTCAAAGTTTGTAAAAACAATTTTTAGAATAGCTACAGCAAATTCTCAATATTATAAAACAACTCTGTTAGGTTTTGTTGAATATCTACCTTTACTTTTTATGCTAATTTAATTAGGTATACAGTCTTATGCTGATTTTATTTTCTTTCAGTAGTTTGAAGATATCTTTGAATATTTATCTTTTTAAAGTTTTTTTTATTGACAACTTCTATACTTACAGACAATAAACCATGATATTTCCCTTCACTCCTCCCTTTCCTCTTCACAACTCCTCTCTCCATCATATCCCTTCCCTCTCTCCATTAGTCTCTATTTTAATTTGATGTCATCATCTTTTTCTCCATTTATGAGGGTCTTGTGAAAGTATTGCTAGGCACTGCAAGGTAATGGATATCGAGGCCAATTTCTGACTGAACAGTTGCATTGTAAGGAGTGGTACCTTTCCTTTGGCTCTTACATTCTTTCCACCACCTCTTCCACAAGGGACCCTAAGCCTTGGAGGATGTGATAAAGATGTTTCAGTGTTAGACACTCCTCCATCCCTTTTATGTTGCCTTTTGGGTCATCCCAGTGATCATTACCAACTGAAAAGAGTAGCTTCTCTAATCAGAAGTGAGAGTAACATTAATATATGAATATGAACATTAAGTGTAGTGTTTTCAGGGTAGTTTGATGAGAATAATATTAACATTTTGCCAGACAACAACAGTCTTTATATCCCTAAGGCTCATGACCTCTCCTGCCATAGGCATTTGATTAGGTTTTCAGTAAAATAGATGTATTCCCTGATGTAGAGTAGGCCTTCAGTCCAATTAGAGAGCAGTTGGTTTCCTCCATAGCAGACATGCCACTATTGCACTGGTTTGGTCATTTGGCCTATCTGGCCAAACTTGAGGCTTCCAGTGTCCACTGTTTTCACTGCTGATGACTTCTGCCTCCAATAGGGCTGCATTCAGTGTAGCTTTTTCCAGCTTTCAGTTGGCTGGACTACAAAGAGAAGGTTTTCTG
Source organism: Orientallactaga sibirica (assembly GCA_036365145.1). Classification (NCBI taxonomy): domain Eukaryota; kingdom Metazoa; phylum Chordata; class Mammalia; order Rodentia; family Dipodidae; genus Orientallactaga; species Orientallactaga sibirica. The sequence continues at coordinate 4,745,602 of JAEOAD010000020.1, forward strand.
CTCATCAGCAGCTTGATTTATCAGTGACCTTGCTGCTCAGGCAAGTGAAGCCTTCAGCAATAGCGTCTCACCATCTATTTTTCAAGGGAAACCAAGGTACTTGGCCATAGCCTGTAATATTCTGGAGGCAACAGGGACCTTCCTGGCCAACAACTCACTGGAAGGTATCCCATCCCTTGCACTGAAATTTTTCTAGTAATAATCTATGGCTTATGGATGTACCATTATTCAAAAAAGTAGGTTTTCATATGTCTTCTTCAGAACATCTTGAATTTTGATTGACCCTCCCCCACCCTTTTTTTACACAGTCTCTTCCCCTGACCTCACTTAGGTCTTTCCCCTCCCTGTAATCTATTCTTCTAATTACATACATAATACTATCTTCTTAAGTCCTTCCCTTTCCTCCCTCCCTTACAGCCTTTTTCTAGCTTACTGGCCTCTGCTACCTGTGGGTCCCTGGTTCCTCAAGGGGCCATTGCCCACTGGCTCCTGGGAGGCATCCAGACAACTGTGGAGCAGGGTCTTGAGTGGCCATGAGTGTGATGGGAAGAAAGACCCAGTAAACAGCTTCAGAGAACAGCTCTCATTTATTCAACAAGGAACTGCATTTTTTATAAGCAGTTGAGAGAGAGAGAGAGTGGGAAGAGGGTCCCAAGGGGATTGGTGGGTTCAAAGATTGTTTGCTAATGCCTAGTTGGTCTATAGGGATGTTAATTCCAGCATGTAGGGAGAGGGTCAGATGATCTACATAGTGGCAGGAAGAGGTATAGTGTATGAGTCATAGGGAGATGGGGCTTTGTAAAGGCTATTGTCTGATACCATATAAGGATTTTCCTAAGTAACTGGCCAGAGGTCACAAGGCTATGAGTGAAGCCTAAGTCATATCAGGACATCCAGGTGCCCCAGGCTGGAGGGACGGAGTGGCCCCCCTCCTGCCAGTCTTGGGGCCTGAGAATTGTCTGGGGATCCAGGCTCACTGTGACACCCGGTAGGGGGAGGGAACTTACTCCTACAGGTTCCTGGGATCTGAAATTCGCTCAGGGGCCAGGCTGCTGTGACCTCTCCATAGGCTGGGGTGTTTGTCTGATAGCTTAGGCCTGCTTTTCCCCAGGAGCACTGCCTGTGTCCGACAGCTAGTGATTTTTCATTCCAGCTCACAAACAAGTCTATACATTTGTAGTTTGGATCCACAAATGAAAGAGAACATGTGAAGTTTGGCTTTCTGGGCCTAGGTTACCTCACTTAGTGTAATTCTTTCCAGATCCATCCATTTCCCTGCAAATTTCATAATTTCATTTTTCTTTACAGCTGAATAGAACTCCATTGTATAAATGTACCACATCTTTATTACCCATTCATCTATGGAGGGACATCTAGGCTGGTTCCATTTCCTAGCTATTGTGAATAGAGCAGCAATAAACATGGTTGTGCAAGTATTTCTAAGGTTGTGAGAAGAGTCCTTTGGATATATGCCTAGGAGTGCTATAGCTGGATCATATGGTAAATCTATTTTTAGCGGTCTCAAGAACCTCCACACTGATTTCCACAATGGCTGGACCAGATTACATTCCCACCAACAGTGTAGAAGTGTTCCTCTTTTTCCACATCAGCACCGATACTTGTCATTTGTTTTCTTGATAGTAGCCATTCTGACAGGAGTGAAATGGAATCTCAAAGTGGTTTTAATTTGCATTTCCCTGATGGCTAAGCATGTGGGACACTTTTCTAGATGTTTATATGCCATCTGTGTTTCTTCTTCTGAGAACTCTCTAGTTCCATACCCATTTTTTAACTGTGTTGTTTGATTTCTTATTATTCTGTTTATTCAGTTCTTTGTATATTCTGGATATAAATCCTCTGTCAGATGTGTAGCTGGCAAAGATTTTCTCCCACTCTGTAGGTTGTCTCTTTGCTATAGTCACAGTATCCTTTGCTGTACAAAAGCTTTGTAATTTCATGAGGTCCCAGTGGTTGATTAGTGGTTTTATTTCCTGAGCAATGGGGGGTTATATTCAGAAAGTCATTGCCTATGCCAATATGTTGAAGGGTTTCCCCTACCTTTTCCTCTAGTACTTTCAGAGTTTCAAGTCTAATATTAAGATCCCTGATTAACTTGGACTTGATTCTTGTGCATGGAGAAAGACAAGGATCGGTTTTCATCCTTCTAAATACAGATATCCAGTTTTCCCAGCACCACTTGTTGAAGAGGCTATCTTTTCTCCAATGAATATTTTTGACATTTTTTTCAAAAATCAGATGGCAGATTTGGCTAATGGACTTGCTCAGTGGAATGGAACCCATACCTGCAACTATAAAACAAGTCAGAATCATACCTAAAAACAGGCACGCTCTTCAATATCAAGCTTTCACCAATACTGGGATACAAGAGGGCCTATACCTATTAAATTTTCTCTAAAATAATAATAGTTATCCATGTATCTTGCACTGACCTCACTCTCCATTGGAGAATCTGCTTCTCTCTTTCAGATGGAATCAAAATCTGAGGAGAGAATCAGCTCATTGGACCTCACCAGGGTGCCAGCTGAAGCCATAGAGTTATAGGAGAAATGAGCAAGAGTTTTGCTTTATTGGTGAATGTGATACCATCACAAGGGCAAAGGAGATAGACACAAAGAACACTCAACTCCTATCAAATCAGATATCCAGAGACACAGACTCCCAAAACCTCATCACTGAAATGGACCTAAAATGAACCCAACATGGCTCAGGGAAATTCATGGAAAAGGGGGCGGAAAGATTGTTAGAGCCATAAGTTGAGTCATTATGCACAGAGTCATTGCCTCTCCTCCATAACTGATGGCTACCCCCATAAGGCAAAACCCACAATACCCATGGGGGAGGACAGGGAGAAGGACCATCATGGATGTATATATACTATATGCATAACTAATAAAAAAAATCAGATGGCTTTAGCTGCCTGGATTAACATCTGGGTCCTCTATTCTGTTCCAGTGATCTACATGTCTGTCTTTTTGCCAGTACCATGCTGTTTTTGTTACTATGGCTTTGTATTATAGCTTAAAATTGGGTATGATGACACCACTAACCTGAGTTTTGTTCCTCAAGATTGTTTTGGTTATTTGAGGATTTTTTTTTTTTTTGTACTTCCAAATGAATTTTAAGATTTTTTTTCTATTTCTGTGAAGAATTCCATTGCAATTTTAATGAGGATTGCATTAAATGTGTAGATTGATTTTGGTAAGATTGACATTTCCACAATATTGATTCTGCCAGTCCAAGAACATAAGATGTCTTCCCATTTCCTTGTTTCCTCTGCAATTTCTCTCTTGAATGTTTTAAAGTCCTCATTGTAGAGATCCTTCACTTCCTTGGTTAAGTTTATTCCACGGCTTTTTTTTTTTTCTTTCTTTCTTTCTTTCTTTCTTTCTTTCTTTCTTTCTTGCTTTTTCTGAGGCTTTTGTGAATGGAACAGATTACCTGATTTCATCCTCTGCATGTTTGTTATTAGTATGTAGGAAAGCTACTGATTTCTGTGTGTTTATTTTGTATCCTGCTACATTGATAAAAGTATTTTTAGCTCTGAAGGTTTCCTAGAAGAGTATTTAGGATCTTTTATGTATAGAATCATATCATCTGCAAATAATGATAATTTGACCTCTTCCTTTACAATTTGTATCACTTTTATAAGTGTCTATTGCCTTATTACTATAACTAAGGCTTCCAGTTCTATATTAAGTAAAAGAGGGTACAGTGGACACCCGTTTCTTGTTCCTGAGTGCAGTGAAAAAGCTTCAAGTTTTTCCCCATTTAGTACTACTTGGCTGTAGGTTTGCCATAAATAGCTTTTATTATGTTGAGATATGTTACTTCTATTCCCAGTTTTTGTAATACTTTTACCAAGAAGGGATGTTGGATTTTGTTGAATGCCTTTTGTGCATCTATTGAGATGATCATGTGATTTTTGTCCTTTAGACCATTTATATGTTACATTGCATTTATTGATTTGTATATGTTGAACAATCCCTGCATCTCTGGCATAAAGCCTACTTGGTCATGGTGAATAAACTTTCTGGGATATTCTTGTATTCTTTTCATCAATATTTTGTTGAGAATTTTTGCATCTATGTTCATTAGGGAGATTGGTCTGTAATTTTCTTTTTTTTTAATTCTGTATTTGCCTGGTTTTGGTATCAGGGTGATGCTGGCTTCATATAAGGAGTTTGCTAAAATTCCTTCCTTTTCTATTTTATGGAAAAATTTGAGAAGTAGTGGTGTTAGTTATTCCATGAAGGTTTGGTAAAATTCACCAGTGAATCCATCTGGACCTGGATTTTTTTTAGTTGGGAGACTTTTTATAACTGCTTGGATCTTGGTACTTGTTATAGGTTTATTTAAATGGTTTATGTAATCTTGATTTAATTTTTGTAGATCATATGAATCAAGGAAATCATCCATTTCTTTCAGATTTTCAAACTTAGAGTCATATATATTCTTAAAGTATTATCTTATTAGTTTATGAATATCTTTTGTATCTGTTGTAATGGTGCCTTTTTCAACTATAATTTTATTAATTTTTGTCTCTTCTCTCTTTCTTCTGCTTGTATTTAGTAGGGGCTTATCAATCTTGTTTATCCTTTCAAAGAACCAACTCTTTGTTTCATTGATTCTTTGGATTTTGTTGTTGTTGTTTGTTTGTTTGTTTGTATTTCATTAATTTCTGCCCTAATCTTTATTATTTCTTCCCCTCTACTGATTTTTTGTTTGCCCTTTCTACTTTTTTCCTAAGGCCTTCAGGTGAAGAATTAAATTGTTTACTTGTGAACTCTCTAATTTCTTCATATAGGCACTTAGAGCTATAAATTTCCCTCATAGGACTGCCTTCATTGAATCCCAAAGGTTTTGGTATGTTGTATTCTCATCATCAATTCATTCTATGAATTTATTGATTCCCTTTTTTATTTCTTCCATGACCCATTAATCATTCAATAGTGTACTGTTTAGTCTCATGAATTTCTGTATGCTCTGTAGTTTTTCTTGTTGCTGATTTGCAGTTTAATCATGTTGTGGTCAGAGTACGAGGGATTATTTCAATTTTCCCTGTATTTGTTAAATTTCCTTTGTGTCCTAATATATGGTCTATTTTAGAGAATATTCCATGAGCTGCTGAGAAAAATGTATATTCTGCAGCATTTGCATGGAATGTTCTGTAGATATCTGTTAGATCCATTTGTTCCATGACATCATTTAATCCAGATGTCTCTCTGTTATTTTTTGTGGGGATGACCTGTGAATTGATGAGACTGGGGTATTGATGTCACCCACTGCAATTGTGTTAGGTGTATCTGTGACCTTAAGTCTAATAATGTTTGTTTGATGATATTGGGAGCACCTGTACTAGGTGCACATAAGTTTAGGATTGTAGTGTCCTTTTGTTGGAATATTCCTTTAATAAGCATAGAATGACCTTATCTTTCCTCACTAATGTTGGTTTGAAGTCTATCCTCGCAGATATTAGTATAGCTTCTCCTGCTTGTTTCCTAGGCTCATTTGCTTGAAATACCATTTTTCAACCTTTCACCCCAAGAAGGTTTCTATCTTTTATTGAGAGGTGAGTTTCCTGGAGGTAACAGATGGCAGGATCCTGCTTTTTAATCCAGTCTGCAAGCCTGTGTCTTTTGGTTTTCCATCCTTCATCCTAAGACAGTGTCTATCTTTTATTGAGAGATGGGTTTCCTGGAGGCAACAAATGGCAGGATCCTGCCTTTTAATACAGTCTGCAAGCCCATGTCTTTTGATTTTGGCATTGAGGCCATTGATATTAAGAGTTATTATTGAAAGATATGTATTTATTCTCACCATTCTTCTTGTTTTGTAGTGCTTCCTGTTTTGCCTTTACTCCCTTGTTTTAACTATTGTTTGATTATGGTTTATTTTTCCCTATTTCCTCCTGTGTGTGTTTCGCTTTCTCTTCAGCATGAAGGATTCTTTCAGGTATTTTCTATAGAGCTGGTTTAGTTTTCAGAAATTCCTTTAGCTTGTTTTTGTTGTAGAATGTTCTTATTTCTTCATCAATTTAGATAGAGAGCTTTGCAGGATAAAGTAATCTTGGTTGACAGTTGTTACATTTCAGACCTTGGAATACATGATTCCAAACCCTTCTGCCTTTTAAGGTTTATGAAGGATAATCTGCTTTGATCCTGATGGGCTTGCCTTTGTAGCTGACTTGCTTTTGCTCTCTACCTGCTTTCAATATATTTTCTTTGGTTTGCATGTTTAGTAGTTTAATTATTATAACATGGTGAGGACAGGTCCTTTCCAGGTTTTGTCTAGTATTCTAAAAGCTTCTTGTATCTGCATTGACTTTTTTTTTTTTCCAGTTTGGGGGAAATTTTTCTTCTGTGATTTTGTTGCAAATACCTACTAAGCCTCTGGACTGAAATTGTTCTCTTTGTACTATATCCTGAATTCTTATGCTTGATCTTTTCTTTTTGAAAGATTTTATTTTTATTTATTTATTAGAGACAGAGAGAGGGAAAGAGATAGAGAGGGAGAGTGAGAATAGGTGTGCCAGGACCTCTAGCCACTGCATATGAACTCCAGACATGTGCATTCCTTGTGCATTTGGCTTAAGTGTGACCTGGACTTGTCTTTATCTTTGTTGGACTGTATTAGATCTGCTACCTGGTCTTCTAGTTTAAATATTTTGTTCTCTCATTCACCCTTTATACTGGTGAGATTTTCCACAGGGTTTTTCATTTGACTGGTTGTGTTTTTCAGAGCTAAAATTTCAGCCTGGTTTTTCCTCAGTATTACTATTTCCTAACTCATGTCTTGTAATCACCTCTTTATTCCATTAAGTTGGTTTCCTGTGTTCTCTTTCAGTAGTTTGTTTTCTTCTTTAATTCCTTTCTTTTCTTCTTTGGCTCCTTTCATTTCTTTGATTTCTTTGAGTATAGATAATTTTTTTTTTAATCTTTGCCCAGCATTTTATCTAAAGCAGTCTCATTGATTATCATTTATGATGGATTATTATTTTTTGGTGGGGCTGTATTATCTTTATTCTTTGTGTTTCTTGTATTACAATGTAGTGACTTTTGCATCCTGAATTAATTTGATGTTTGTGTTTTCTACTTATCTGCAGTGTTCTTGGATGTGATGATCCACCTTTATATAGTTTCAGGATATGAGTTTAAGGTGCAAAGTGTAGCTCTTGTACCCCAATCCAACCACAGAAGTAATCATAGGTGTTGAGTTTGCTTGCTAAGCAAGTATTCTAGTGGACTGGGTGGAACAATTTACTGGCAAATTCTAAACATCAACTGAACAATATACACATTCAATAAAAACCAGCACAGAGTATACAAGTGTGGGGATTGAAACAAACAGACAGTTTTATTTAGCCCAAATCCCTAAGGGTGTTTGTTGTTCTATACCCTTAATCTTGTCAACTGGGAGGTAGTGAATTCTGTTCTGAATTGGGTTCCAGTTCATCCTGGATCTGTTTCAGACCCTGCCTCCAATAATGACAGAAACAGAAGACAAAGGCCCTATAAATCTGCAAGCATCAAAGGCAACAATATTCTACCCCCAAATACAGCTTATTTGAAAATGTTAAAGCCAACAAAAATATGTAACCTATATCTTGCCCTGACATAGAAAGAGACATTAGCACTTCCAATGCAGGCCTATGTACCTGTTTCTTTGTTTGTTTTTGTTTTGTTTTTTGTGTTTTGTTTTTATCAGTCAGCCTTGTTACCTTTTGGGGTGGCTTCTAATCTCACCATTGGTGAGTGCCTACCTCTTCCCCTCAGTGTTGTGCTGTGGAGCTGGAGTTCTGTTCAGCTGTGCTGGACGTGCTGCCACAAGGGCTGAATGCCGGGTCTGATGGTTGGGGTGTGGGTGAGTGCAGGAAGCCTGGAGTTGCTCATCCAGTCCTGCCTGTATCACTTTCAGTAGCTCCTTAATTGATCTCAACTGTCTTTCCTTCAGATTTCTTAACTTTGCAAGGAGTCTGATGAGGTTTGAAAATCCCCTTGATCAGTCTATGCTGCTGGTGCTGGGCATGCAAATCACATGGATTGGGGCCACATGCACCTCAGTTGGATTCTGGCCATTTTGCTCCTTTCTGGTGGAACTTGGTCTCTCCTGCTTCTCTGCTGTGTCTAAGAATAACCTATACTCCTGCACTTTTCAGAAGAAGAGTGTATTTTGCTGTGGTTTTGCTTAAATCCCACCTTAGGCTGGTTTGGCATGACTCCTATGCCACCATCTTATCCTGTATATTTATCTTACTTCCATTCTTTCTCTTACTCTTGGTCTTCTTCTTTTTTTTGTAGGATTATCTTTTTTTTCTTTTAATTTCTGACTTGTTTGAATACTTTTCTGTATCCACAGTATTATGGCATTCTCTCTACACCTCTAAAATATTATACATAGTATGGATATGTACTTTGCTTTATATTTACTGTTTTTTTTAATAATTTAATTTATTTTTTGTGAAACAGGTCTCACTATATAGCCCATGGTGGCTTCTTCTGCTTCAGCCTACTGAGTGTTGGAATTATAGGCATGTGTCACCACAGTAGGATTAGACTAACCAGTCTTGAATTAGAGAAATGGTATCCTTGATCAAGTCTGGACAAATGTATTCTTCCAGATATGTTGTTGATTTTTCCCATTCCAATCTTTTTTTTTTCATTCTAGGATTCTGATTTAATACATATTTAGCATTCTTACCCCTTGTCAAATATATCAATACTACATATTTTCCACTTTTTATGTTGAGTAATTTTTTTATAATGTGTATCTTCAACTGTGTGTGGGACCTGCAGTTTTTATACATTGATTTGTAATTTATATGACTGTTTATTTGATGCTTCCTTGTTTTGATACTACTTGTGGTAGTTTGAATACATGGCCCCCAATATATTCAATGTTTTATTAGTTTGTTGTTTGCATCTGCAGCCACCTGGCTGGAGCCAATGTCACTGGGCAGATCTTAAGGTGTGGTGGTGGGTTTGAGATTTCATTGTAAAGATATGCAAAGTGTGCCTAGCAGGAGTTCCTGAAGTGTGCTGTGCTCTGTGGCTGGTGGCTTTTATCTCTCTTGCTGGTCCTGTAAAAGACAGGCCAGCCTCTTCTGCCATTATGAAACTTCCCCTGGATCTGTAAGCTTCAATAAAGAATATCCCTTCCTCCATCACTGTGCCTGGTCTGGAAGTTCATCTCAGCAAACCTGAAGCTGTACGTTACACTACTCTATTTCATATTTTTGTGTGTTTTATTTATTTATTTATTTATTTATTTTTTTTGTTATTTGAGGTAGGGTCTTGATGTAGCCCAGACTTACCTGTAATTCACTATGTAATCTCAGGCTTGTCTTGTATGCACAGTGATCCTCCTACCTCTGTCTCCTGAATGCTGGGATTAAAGGCATGTGCCACCACACCCAGCTTATTTACTTATTTTTATTTTCTTGCTCATGTGTGTGCAATGTACGGTGTATGTGGGAGGGGGTGTGTATACACATGTATGTGCCCTGGTAGCACCCCATACATTCATCTGCTGTAGAATGCACTTGCTTGCAGTGACCAGAACAGCACATCAGGTGACCTGTTCCATGATTTTTTTCTCATATTCGTTTTCTGAGCCAGAGTGTTTTAACTGATACCAGTTTGCTATTTTTCTGGAGCTTAGATGATTCCCTGATCTCTTTGCTACCCTGCACAACAAGTGTTACAGGTGTGGGGAACTATGCCTGTTGTTTAAATGCATTTGGGAGATTCAAACTACGGTGGTTACAGGTCCCACCAGGCTTGCACAGGAAGCACACTTACCTGCTGAGCCTTCTTTCTAGCCCTCCTTGCATATTTTAAACAACAAAGCTATTTTTCATGTTATTCTGTATATATAAATAGTTTATATTCTTCATCCAGCTTCTTATTCGGTCCTGTCTTCCTCTACTGTTTGTTACTTCTCCTGACTCATCTGCATTGATGTGTTCGGGAGTTGCATATTTTACAGCACTGAAAAGAGATGAAAATGTATCTGAAGTAAACACTTATTTGCTTCTGTCTGAAAGCAAGGTGCTCAAGAAAATTTCTTGGCTTAGAGTGTCTCTGATTTTTTTATGCATTTGAATCTGAAACTCGAGTCTAGTGAGCTAGTAATGATGAAGTAGTCTCTCTCCAAAGCCAGTGCCACTCACCCTTCCATAAAATATAACATTCCTGATTCCTGGAGCTGTGTCAGCTTTTCAATGTTCACTCTTTTACATGTGGCCTATGCTGTCAGGAGTTCTACTTTTGTGTCAAGTGTGTGTGAATTCCAACTCAATCAATTTAATGTGAGATATGCATCAGTACTAGATTCCATGTTTTAATGGCTTATCAACTCTAAATCACCATTGTCCTATACTTTGGTTTTCATCCATTTTTTTTCACTTTCAGATTCTAGGTATTTTTCTCATTTCACTTAATCTTAGATACTTAAAAGGATGATGACTTTTTTGTCTATAGCTAAATTTTATATTGAATGATTATTGGTAGACATGAAACTTAATAAATATTTCACACTGGAAGGTATGACATGTTTGATTGTTCACAATAACATTCATTTTTGTCTCAATACTAAGACCTTGACATGACAGGTGAGTAGATACAATTACAAATCAAAGCAAATGACCTTGTATTTTGTAATGTTGCTGGTTATGTGATAATGTTTATGGACTGGAAACTACCATGATTATTTCTGTCAGCAATTTCCTCAGGTTGAATATCTATAAGGCATGTTCCCTTAAAGTTGTTACACAATTTTTCTAAATTTTTGGTTTCATTGAATAATTATGAAAATTATTTACTTATGTTTCCTTTTTTATTTTCTTCACTTACAATTTTTTAGTGCTTTTGTTTTATGAATGACATTTCTCCCTCACATTGAGTTTTGTTTCTAAATTTGAAGAACTTATTTTTATCACAAACTTTTCTAAGCATTTAGTGTTTATATTCTAAACTGAAATGAAATGATTATATTTTGTCTTTAAGTCAATAAGAAATATTATGTATATGCTGCCTTACTATATCATCATTGGAATCTAAAATTCACTATGAACATGAGTGAAAATTTCTTTATTCATGACTCTAAGGCTTTCAAATAAATGCTTTATTTTATATGTAACTTTCCTAAATGAAATGACTTCAATTCCTCTTGGAATTGGAGTCTTCCTTACAGATGGAAAACAATTGCTATATTTATTTTAAACGATACCCATGGGCACAAAATTTTTTCTCTAATTCATAGCATTTCAAAATCTTAGTGATCAAATTGGCTCTTTATCACTTTGAAAATTTATTGGATATTGTTTCAGAACTGAAAGCATTGCTTCTCTTGAACTTTTCTTCCATATTTAATGGAGATACATATAATTTGTAACTCATATATTTTGTCCTCTGAGAACTATTTTTAAGGGTAACAGAAGGTCTTGAATTTGTAGGGGGGTCTTGAAGCAGGAATTTGGGATGAGTGTGAAGAGTTCAGGACTGTTTCTGGCTTTCTAGTTTTATTTTTAGTGGGAGCTATGCTTTGGATTAATTGGGTTCAATCCTAACATTTTTTCCTTCATGGATTATTTTTGCTCCATGTAGTATAACTCCTTTTCTTGCTTTTGTATAAACTTCTAGTTATGTGTCAGGCCTAGTGCAGCTTAAGGGCAGAAGAAAGAAAGGTTGGTTCCAAGCTTGTAGCAATTTGGGAGGTGACTGCTGGAAGAAGGATGCTCCTGGGGGCAGGCTGAAGCATGTTATAGACAGCTCCCCCTTCCCCGAGCTCAGCTCATGCTTGCTACTATTTTCTACCTGCTGTGGCAAGATGATGCCCATCCTATGCTCTGCCATCCTTTTCTTGCCTAATGGAATTTGCCCTTTTAGACAAAAGCTAAAATAATTCCTTATCCTCAATCAGCTGTTTTTAGTTGGATGTTTTATCCCAGAAACACAAAAGTAACTATAGTGAATTCCATTTTTAGATCATACTTCCTGTTAATTAATGCAGCTCTCTTTTCTTTTCCTGAAGTGCACAGCTACCTGGACCTGAGAGAAATAATCTCAGAATCACTTGTAACTCACTGATCCATCAACGCCCCAACAGTCATTTTGTTCAGATTCTGCCTCTGACAGTGGCTAGCTGTCAGCAGGGAAGAATGTAGCCAGTTTCTATTTTTTCCTTTACTTATACCATTGGAATTGTAGTAATAGCAACACTTATCTCATGGAGGTTTTGCAAGTAAAATAAGAATGATAGGGGCTAAAGAGATGGCTTAGTGGTTAAGGCATTTGCCAGGAAGCCAAAGGACCCAGGTTCGAGTCCCCAGCACCCATGTAAAGTCAGATACACAAGGTGGCACATGCATCTGGACTTGTGTTCATTTGCAGTGGCTAGAGGCCCTGCTGTGCCCATTCTTTCCTTCTCTCTCTCTCTTTCCCATAAATAAGTACAATATTTTTTTAAAAATAAAGGCTACATGTACCTATTTACACATAGAATGGCATATAGGTCACATATATAAATTATTCTGAAAATAATTAGATATTATTAATATTTTTAAATACTTTATTTATTGACATAGAGAAAATGAATGAATGTATGGGTGCATTAAGGCCGTCAGTTGCTGCAATCCAACTCCCAATGTATGCACCACTTTGTGCATCTGGCTTTATATGGATACAGGGAAATTTAACCTGGGTTGTTAGATTTTGAAAGCAAGCACCTTAACTGCTAAGCCATCTCTCCAGCCCTAGATATTATTAATTTTGAGGTCTAGCCTTATATTATTATATTGATTAGTTAATGAGATCATGGTTTATAATATGACATGGTTTTATATATATGTAGATACATATATATATGTGTGGATCTTTAAATAAAATTATTGTGTGTAATGGCAAATATGACTATGTGAATCAAATAAGAATTGCCATTTTCTTTTATTGAATATTTTGTCTGCATAGTCAACTTCACACTTTGTTTTGAATACAAATTCTTGTAAAGTATGGTATAATATTTTTGTGGATCAGAAATTTATTGATTCTCAATTGGATACTATAGACAGTTCAGAATTTGTTGACTTTCTTTTTAGCTATCTAATATTGAGTGTGTTTTTACTAATATTTTGAAAAACTACTATATTTAGCTTTTAGTAATAGAAAACATATATATATATATATATATATATATATATATATATTTTTTTTTTTTTGGTTTTTCAAGGAATTCACTATGTAGTCTCAGGGTGGCCACAAACTCATGCTAATCCTCCTACCTCTGCCTCCCAAATGCTGGGATTAAAGGTGTATACCACCGAGCCTGGCAGCATCTCTATTATTGACATTTATCAAGGAAAATAACTCTCTTACAGAATTTTCTATATCCTGTACTCCTTTGTACTTACACTAAAATAATTTAATGAGAATTTTATAATATGAAGTTGCTTTAAATGCAGATAATATATTGGAAAAATATACTCAATGATATTAAGGTGTGCTTATGTCTTTATAACTTTTTGTTTTGTTTTGTTTTGTTTTGTTTTTATGAGGTAGAGTCTTACTCTAGTCCAGGCTGTCTTGGAATTCACTATGTAGTCTCAGGGTGGCCTCAAACTCATGGCAATCCTCCTTCCTCTGCTGCCTGAGTGCTGGGATTAAAGGTGTGTGCCTGGCTTCTTTATATCTTTTAACTATTAATTATATTACAAAGAATATTTTGAAGCAACTGCATTTATATCTATATCCAAGACATTAAGACTTGCTACTGAATATATGGAGTTTTAAATGGCCATTCCTCATGTTATCAGCCTGCATACAATTGCATACAATGTTTAATTCTTTCTTTCTTTTTTTTTTTTTTTTGGAGAGAGACACAGAGAGAGAGACAGAGAGGGAGAGGAAGACAGACAGAGATGAGCGCGCCAGCAGCCTCTCAGCTGCTGCAAATGAAATCCATATGCGTGCACCCCCTTGTGGTCAAGTGCGGCATTGCACCCTTGCCTCACTTTGCATCTGGCTAAATGTGGGACCTGGAGATTGGAACTGCTGGAGATTGGAACCAGCATTCTTAGGCTTAGGAGGCAGGCGCCTTAACCACTAAGACATCTCTCCAGCCCAATTCTTTTTTTCTATTTATTTATTTATTTATTTATTTATTTATTTATTTATTTATTTGTGAGGAGAGATAGACACACACGCACAGAGAGAAAGAATGGGTACACTAGGACCTCCAGCCACTGCAAACAAACTCCAGATACATGCACCACTTTGTGCATCTGCCTTTATATGGGTACTAGGGAATCAAATCCAGATTGTTAGGCTTTGCAATCAAGTGCCTTAACCACTGAGCCATCTCTCCATTGACCAGTTTGTCTTTTCAATAGTAGGAAAATGTCTGCATCAGGATCTTGCTTTCCCAACTAAAAGGCCAACAGGAGAGCCTGCTTACCAACTTCCTTTGCAGCTGGCACAAGCATGCCCATCCAGATCTCTCAAATCAAATTCATCCAAACAGGACCAGTTATGTTGTAAATTATAGCAAAATAGCTGAGCACAACACAGCAGTGCATGTCTATAATCCTAGCTTATGAGATGTGGACTCTGGAAAATCAGAGTTCAAGATCATCCTTGACTACATAGCTTGATGTCAGCTGGGAATATATACAACCTTGAATACCTCCAAACCACAAAACTATCAAAATGTTGAATAGAATAGAAGTCACAAAGTAGCTGTGTTTATCTAGGGTGAGTGCATGAGTTGAAATGTCTTGAGGTGGGATATCAAGTCCTAGTTATCTATGCCCCAATAACTGGTGAATTGTGGTTTGTTGATTGTACGAGCATACCATATTTTGGAGATGAGTTCTAGTCACTCTCCTCATACCACAGAGGCATCATTAAAATCACTGCCGCTTGGAAACACCCAGTGTTGCTCTTCAGCCTATTAAGATTTTGTTTGCTGCTTAATACTCTTACACTGACTCTTTTGTGATTTGGCTAGCTAGAGAGAATTTTCTTGCATGTAATTCAGGATTGATTGAGATAAAACATGGAATGTGTGGATCCTGTTTTTTCTCTTATTTCTTTGCCCTTTGTGACCACATTTCTTAGAAGTCAGATAGCCAATGTTTAGAGAACCAAATGCTATAAAATAATAATTGTAGGAGCTTCATGGTCAAATTTCCAGATTGGCCTGTGTTGTTCATAATATACAGCTTTTTGCTATACAGTCAATGGTAGAGCCACTTGGGGCACATTTAGTGTTATTTAACCCAAGGCATTCTTCTGAGTTTGTTTCTGCCAATGTCCCTTCAGCTTTACTGGTATGAAATTTCCTCTGGAGTTGTGTGACTGTGTTCCTGCTCTGTAATTGTGTTACCCAAAACTTACAACAGTACACCAGTACACAAATGTTTATAGAAAAGAACTTTAGTTCTCTCTTATTTTGGACATTTTAGTATTATCAATATTGTGCAGCCAGGTTATATTTTTTCAGAAGACTCGAATATTTAAATAGAATTATTGATGATTAAACATGAAATATTAAAGTTATAGGTGTTTAAAACTTCTCATCCCAGAAAAAGTGTGAGATAGTAGTTCATGGAATGACAACAAATTTCAGATTCCAGGAAATTGAAATGTTTTCCTAGGGTCAATCCTTATTAATTTTTAACTAAAGGTACCATCCAATTGTTTCTTCAAAGAAAATAAAGGGAATTGTAAATATGATTACAATCATAGATTCTCCATATTGTTTAGACTCCTCAGTGGCCAGTAAAAATAGCATCCTTGGCTTCACCCCAGAAGCTAGGCCAGGGCTCATGTGTATACCACAATTTCAGAGTTTACCACAGAAATACTGTATCTGGTAGGGAATGTAGTGATTGTGCAATTCATGCCTATATTTAAACAGTCACCTGACCTGGAAGCTACAAATTCTAGCTTGGTTTATATTAGATTTTTTTTTGTTGTTGTTCTTTTTTTGGTTTTTCGAGGTAGGGTCTCACTCCAGTCCAGGCTGACCTGGAATTAACTATGTAGTCTCAGGGTGGCCTCGAACCTCTCAGCGATCCTCCTACCTCTGCCTCCCGAGTGCTGGGATTAAAGTAGATTTTGATTCTACATAAAAATTATAGAAGCAGGCTGGAGAGATGGCTTAGTGGTAAAGCACTAGCCTGTGAAGCTGAAGGACCCCAGTTGGAGGCTTGATTCCCCAGTACCAACTTAAGCCAGATGCACATAGTGGCTCATGTGTCTGGACTTCATTTGCAATGGCTGGAGGCCCTAGCACGACCATTTTCTCTCTATCTCTCTCTGTCTGCTTCTCTCTCCTTTTCTCTGTCTCTAATAAGTAAATAAATAAAAATAAAAAATAATAAATTGTAGTAGTTAGAAATAGTACTGTAAGATTTAATTTACAATAGAAAATATTATATATTCAAATATGGTATTAAGGTAAATAATTGAAGATTTGCTCAGCTATATCTACAATAAATCCCTACATTTTAAGTAGACCCGGATGAGGATAAGTAATGGAGCAGTTATAGGCAGATCTTGTGCTCCTCACTGCTTACTGTGTTGTGTACTGTCATGCAAATATACACCCTGAGGCACAATTTAGATCAGTTGGTTCTTGAAAAATGAAAAATGTATTGATTGAGAAGTTGGAAAAAACAGTTCGCTATTGATTGAAATTTAGATAATGTAAACTAAATCTAAGTTCTGAGAAAACAAGAAACCTCTGGAGGTTGTAATGGTGTAAAGAAAAGGCAGTCATGAGGGCTTGTCTGCATTTTTATGATCTTTAGAAAGAGTGACACCTATTGTAATTACAAGTAGGATGCCAGAAGTTTGGGAGAATAAACCTGAAAATGAATGTTAACCTGGCCTAACTGTCTTTCTCATGGTATCAGATGCTATGTGGAAAGCTAACACCCCACATTTTAAGTGGCAGACAAGATAACTTGAAACAAGTGAAAATGATCTAACTTGTCAAAGATTTATAAAGCCACATCAGTGTGGAGCACAGGGCTGCATTAGTAAGAAGCTGAAGTTTATCTGTGGCATCCAGGGACCCACTGTGCACCTCTCTGAGGGTTTCAGTCATTTGGCTTGAAAGGCTTGTCATTGCAAGATTGAGACAGATTTAACGTTTCTCAAAGCATGACCTTTTTTTATTCTTGATCAACTCAGGCTAAAATGAAAGCATAAAAAAAGACAAGAACAATTTCAAAGCTTTTACTTAAAAATACCTTTTTAAACTGCTGTGCTGAACATTCTTCTGGCGTCCTTTCACTTTCATGCTCACAGTGAAGTTTAGGGAATTTGAGATCTCCCTGCCCCAGGACGTGATTCACACACAAGCCCTTTGACAGCAGCAGCACACCTAAGCTTTGCCAGTCGAGAACAATCTGAAAACTCAATTACCTTTGTGCATCTTTCAAAAATAAAATGTGAATAGGTTAACATATCTGAAAGATTAGTATGCTATTAGTTTAATTATGTCCATAATGCATGAATATAGTCTAGAGAAAAATATAGCTGTCTAGTTTTTCTTTGCCTTATATCTGCATAACTTGAAATATAGTCTTCTTGACAAATAACAGTACCAGAAACTAAATGGGAATTCTTATTTGCTACCATGGTGGTGGCATGAAGAATCACAATCTTCGCACAGGCCTACTAAGCTTTTAATAATGAGTGAAAGGTGTTCCAGCTTCACCTACAGAAGACTCACGATTATTATGAACAAAAATAGCCACGAAGGCTTTTCCAAAAAATATTCATGACAGTGAGAAAAATATTGATTTTCAATTCCAAGAAATGGATTATCTTGTAAAGTGTTAATTTTAACTCAATTATTATTTTCCAAAAGAAATGGAATGGTTTGCAGAGCTCATAGTGATCTTTCAGATCTGACACTTTTTCCAAATAAAATCCAAAGTAAGAACTCTCTTTTTTTTTTTTGTTTTCTGTCTTTCCCTCTATTCTCCTCTCTCCCACCTTGTTGTCCTCTGTTCATTTCTTTGTCTTGTTTTGTCAGTCTCCTAGACAAAAGACTTCATTTTACATAGAACAAAAATAATCTTATGACCAACTTCATCTGTCATAGGAATATTAATTATGTAAATGGCTCAGTGAGAGTCTAATAGTACAACCTGAGAGGATGTCACTATAGACTGTAGGCCTGGGAGAGATTACTCCTGACATCTGTTCTAGGGCTTTGGGGGGAGAGGAGGAGAGAAAGAAGGAGAGACAAAGAGAGGGGCCAGGAGAGAAAGATCCAAACAATTTGCATTTATCCAAATGCAACTTGTAAGTGTGCTGGTTCTGAGATATGATGGTCTCTAATGCATGGGATATAAGTGCACAACAGCATCTCCTCTCTGTCTCCTGGTACAGGTGATTGCATTTCATAAAATTCCTCAAAAGACTCAGGTAAGTGGACACACTGGTGACCTGTAGCAGCCAGAGGCATCAGTGTGTTCTTAATTGGCTCTCCCTTTTTCTTTTTCTTTTTTTTTAAACATACATATATATATTTTTTATTTATAATATTCTGATTTTACATTCATAGTATTGGTTCCATTGTCCTCCTCCCTGTCCTCTTCCAAAGGGGCCCTCATCAATGGGGAATGTGGGTCATGCATTGTGGGGGTAGCCAAGAGTTATGGGGCATAGGCCAAGTCTCTGTGCATAATGCCCCAACTTGTGACTCTAACAATCTTTCTGCCCCCTCTTCCGTGAATTTCCCTGAGCCACATTGGGGTTGTTTTAGTTCTGTTTCAGTGATGAGGTTTTGGGAGCCTCTGTGTCTCTGGATAGCCCCAACTGAAACCATAGAACAACGCAGGGGAAGGGCAAGAATACACTGTTCATGGCAATCACGACACCAGAAAAAAGGCTCTCCCTTTTTCTATTCACATCTCCTTGCCTCCCCATGTCCTTCTACCTGGATCACATTATCAAACCACCGGTACAAAAGATTTTTTTGATGGGTCTGCTCTTGGGACTGGGAAAATATCTCAGTAACAGCACTAGCCACCCAAGCATGAGGACCTAAGAGGGCCTGCAATGGTTTGAATTTGTTTCTCAGCACCTTTGTAAAAAGCTGGGCATGATCACTGTGGAGTCAGGTTAGCATTGCTGGCAGAAAACACATGACCAAGAGCAGCCTAGAGGGAAAAAAGGTTTATTTTGGCACACAGACTTGAAAGGAAACTCCATGATGGCAGGAGAAAACAACGACATGAGCAGAAGGTGGACATTACCTCCTGGCCAACATCAGATGAACAATAGCAATAGGAGAGTGCACCAAACACTGGAAAGAGAAAGCTGGCTATAACAACCATAAGCCCGCCCCCAACAATACTCTGCCTCTAGGAGCCTTCAATTCCCAAATTGCCATCAGCTGGGGACCTAGGATTCCGAACACCTAAGTTTATGAGGGACACCTGAATCAAACCATCACGGTCACACGCACCCACAGCCTCAGTTTTGTGGGTAGAGAAAACAGGAGAATAACTGGGGTGTGCTGCTCAGTCAGTCAGACCAGAAATAGCAGCTCTAGGGATACTGAGAGACTCTGTGTCAAAGGAAATAAACAAAAGAGCAATAGAAGTGTATTTCTGACATTCTCAAGCCTCCACACATACACAGAGTACTTGTGTCCGCACACACACATATACAATACACACTCACACTACACACATAAAATAGATAAAATAAAATTTTTGCTTCTAGGGGTCCCAAGATAAGCTGAGATGGTTGCAAATTATTTTTTTAATATTGAAAGCAATGTATAGATAATAAATTATTGAGGCATTAATAAATTTCAGATATCACAACAATAAATAAAAAAATTTAGATGGGGGGCTGGAGAGATTGCTTAGCGGTTAAGGTGTTTGCCTATAAAGCCAAAGGATCCTGGTTCAATTCTCCAGGACCCACGTAAGCCAGATGCACAAGGGGGAACATACATCTGGAGTTCGTTTGCAGTGGCTGGAGGCCCTGGTGTGCCCATTCTTTCTTCCTCTCTCTCTGCTTGTTTCTCTCTCTCTCTCAAATAAATTAAGAAATAAAATATATTAAAAAAAACTTAGATGGAAATGATTACTTATCTTTTTTATTTTTTATTTTTGTTTTTATTTTGAGAGAGAGAGAGAGAATCGGCAGTCCAGGGACTTAGCCACTGCAATTGAACGCCAGACACTTGCACCACCTAGTGGGCATGTGAAACTTTGCACTTTCCTCACCTTTGTGCAGCTGTCTTAAGTGGCATCTAGAGAGTCCAACATGGGTCCATAGGCTTCACAGGAAAGTGCCTCAACCACTAAGCCATTTCATCAGCCCTAATTATCTTTTTATTCTCAGTTCCTACCATGTCCATAAGAACCTGGCAAAATGGATAGAAGCCCTCTGCCAGAGTTGCTCATGGTGGCATCATAGCTGGTCAAGGTAGGTAATGTTTTGATAGAGCACCTGAGGTAAACCAGCTTCATTAAAATACTACCCAAATTAACTATTCAGAAAGAACTATTCATGTCATGTTTGTTGATTTAACTTAAATTTTTCAAAATAGTTCATACTTTGCACAAAGCACCAAGAAAGACTAGATGGTAGTTTTAGTAGATATAATATGACATGACCAAATTACAAAATTTCTTACCATGCATGGTGGCTGAATCTTGTAATCCTAGCTACTCAAGAGGCTGAGGCAGGAAGATCACAAGTTCAAAGCCTGCCTAGGCTACTGAGTAAAATTAAGGTCATACTGGACAACTTAGTGAGACCCTCATCTCAAGAGATAAAAACAAGGATAGGGATGTAATTCAAGGGAGTTGACCGGAATTGGGCTCAGCCACAAGTGAAAAAAAAAAAATCTATCATCTATCTATCTTCCATCATCTATGCACATATACAAAATCTTACAATTTAATAACTGAACAAGTTTAAGTGTTAAGAGACTAAAGAATGTATTTCATTGTCAGTGGTCTTTTATGTTTTAGTCCTCTTACTGTGGTTTCTATGTTACTTTTTTCTTTGGCTTCTGTCTATGATTTTACCTTAAATTGTGTTTTCTTATATAGAATGAATATTTTTTGCTTGTTGTTACGATTTTAAATGGATGAGAACATCTGAAGGCAAGCCAAAAACATCGAATAAAAGCATTTCACATTATATATTATATATGAAAACTAAATTTCAAAAGAAAATATTGGCAATTGAAATTTTTAAGTTAGGCTGTTACCCCTTGCAAGTACAAAATCATTATGGAATTTTATCTAAGAATAAGAAGAATTATTATAATGCCTGAATTTTATTTCCCTCGCGTTAACAGAAATAGTCCTAAACATTTCCTGCAATGGCATATATAGACAATTACAACAAAATGCTAGACTTAACACTCTATAACTAGCAAGATTCACATTCAACATAGCTATTAAGCATAAATGAAACGTGGCTCTAAAACTCCTTCACAAAATTTAAAATATGGCATTGTAAAGATTATCAGGTTAAGATTGAACATTCAATTTTTGAAAATAGGATATTATTTACAGATAATCTAGACTCTTCCTTTCCATAATGCCTTATTTGTCTTAAGAAGTTGAATTAAAAAATTAAGAGTTAATTATTGTTCACAGTGCAGATTATGGCTGCTACAAATTATATTTATAATCATGTTTTCTCTACTGTCATTTGTCAATCTCTTACAGCACCTAGGAAGAGTATTTTCTCCAATGGTTGCCAGGGGAAAGGATGAACTTTATTTGGCAGGTCCTGGTGATGCTGTTGAAGAAAAAGTCCTGCAATGAGAACCTTCATTTCTTAATGTGCTATTACCTGGTGGCTGTGATGGAAGCAGCAGAAGTGCAGGAAGGTTTGCTGCCTCTGGAGAGCAGGCAGTGGAGCTTCACTGTGTGGTGAGGAGCTCTGCTTAGGGCTGTTTTTTTTTTTTTTTTTTTTTTTTTTTTTTTTGGTTTTTCGAGGTATTGTCTCACTCTAGTCCAGGCTGACCTGGAATTCACTATGTAGTCTCAGGGTGGCCTTGAACTCATGGTGATCCTCCAAACTAAGGACCAGTGCTCATGAGTCACTAGAGCCCTGCTAGGTGCTGAGAGCCAGGGTGAGATCCTTGCCTGGGGGTTAGCTGCTGCCTGCTAGCACATGCCAGGATCTGTCTCCTCCTGAAATTAATTGCGTCTGCCTATTTAAAATATTTTCATATCATGATCAGATCTAATCGATGTAATCTCTTGCCAGAAAGCATTCAGTGGCTTCCCATAGTACTGGGCATAAAAAACCAAAATGATTACCATGGCTGAGGTAAACTCTGGTGATTCATCTAAAACATGACAGAAAAGCCTTGCCACCATGCCCGGCTTTCAGGGCTGTTTGTATGGCCTTTACTTATTCTCTGCTGCTTTTGTCTAAGCTCCATCCTGAAAAACACATGTCTCTAGCACTTCCCACTCCCCTCCATCTCTCCTCCCTCTCTTTCTCTCTGCAGTAATCTCATGAGATAGATTAAGAAATGTCCTTGCTCTGTTCTAAAGGGGTGAGGATAGATGAACATGAAGCTAATTTAGAGGAATCAAATTAATATCTTTTCTATCCATTGAACAAGCTGAACTTTAGTTGAAGGTAGGAATGAAGACAGATAACCCTGGTAGGATGTAATGGTATTAAATTGTCCAAAGTGGAGTATGATTTGGTGATCAGTTGTCACCTACTTTCTGGTGGTCTTCCGGCTCCTGCTTGCAGCCTGGTCTCCATCTTATGAGGATATCTAGTCAACATGGAGAGGTCAGGCATAAATGCTCTGGCTGGAGACTCTCACTAAAGCCCTTGCTGGAAGATGTCATTCATCCTCAGACAAGTGAATAAGGGTGCTATGAAAATTCTTTGAGCCCTGCCTTCTGACCAGAGCTCAGGAGAGCTGCTGAGCAATGAGAGTCACATCGGTAGTGAGGCTCATGAGTGAGGATGCAGGAGAAAATGTGCTTCTTTTAGGAAGTTAGTTAGGGACAAAATCCCAAAGGGGGAACAAGGAGATGCTGTGTGTCCATCTGAGCAAAACTGAAACTTGGGTCTGAGCCTGTATCTCCAAGATGGCTGCTAGTGATACACCCAGCAGGAACTTCAGGCCTCCTTCTCCTCCTCCCCCTCCTCCCCCCTCCTACCCCCCCTTCCCCCTCTGCTTTCCCCTTCCTCCCCCTCCTCCTGCCCCTCCCCCCTCATCTTTTTTCTTTCTTCTTTCTTATTCTTTCTTCCTTCTTATTCTTCTTTCTTCTTCAGCTCAGCCTCTCTGGATCAGCCCTGAATCCACAACTGAACTAATCAGATCTTGGCTCCTCCTGGGTCAGCCTCAGTACACGAACCAATCAAATCTTGGCCCTTGAATCCGAACCAATAAAGTTTCTGCTTACACACCCGAGCCTTATGAGGAGGCTCACCCTGATTAGATAAGTCTGAACCCCATAAAGGAGGTGATACATATGACAAAACCTTGCTCTTCTCTTCCTTTTACCCTGTAAACTGTCCGGAACATCCACGTGAGTCTGTTCCCTTGGCTGGGACAAGCCTAGCTGGGAAGAGAAGAATACTTAACTTGGTTTGGTTATTTTTCTTCTTCTTCTTTTAATATTTTATTTAGTTATTTGAGAGAGAGAAAGAGGCAGAAATAAAGAGAAAGAATGGGTCTGTCAAGGCCTCAGCCACTGGAAATGAACTCCAGACGCATAAACCACTTTGTGGAGCTGGATTATGTGGGTACTGGGGAATCGAACCTGGGTCCTTAAGCTTCACAGGCAAGTGCCTTAAGTGCTAAGCCACCTCTCCAGCCCTTTTTTGTAAAAAAAATATTTTATTTATTTATGGGGGGGGGAGACAGGAAGACAGAAAGAAAAAGAATGGGTATTTTTTCTTCTTGCCTTCTATATGTGTCATGTTTTGAGTGTACTCCCTCATTTTGATTATATGTTTTATTTTTGATCTCTGAGCCCTTCACTGTATCTTAATCCTCTCTGGTCTGTTATTTGAATATTTTCGATCTCCCATGTGTGTGGAACTGCCTCAGCTTTTTCCTAGATACCAATTTCCCCACCTCACAAATTCTGATTTTTTTTTTCCTGAAATAAGCTCAATAATTCATAATGTAGTTTTCTCAAGTGCATTTTAAGCAATTTTTTATTAAAATGGGATAAGGACCCGAAGTTGGGGTTTACAAGTTTGCAGAACCCCTCCTGAACCCACAAATCCTGCAATAGTGAGAGTAATGAAACACGTGATTTTGGTATCAAAAAATTTGGATAATTTGTTTTATAGCATTGGATGACTGTAGCAGTCAGGAAATGGTTCTAATGTGCACAAGTTTGGGGATAAAAATACACATAATAAATTCAAGAAACTACAAGTGTTTCAATGTCGCTAGAGCAGAGATTTCAAGGGAGTCAAGCAAGGCTTTTCTGTCATGTTTTAGATGAATCACCAGAGTTTACCTCAGCCATGGTAATCATTTTGGTTTTTTATGCCCAGTACTATGGGAAGCCACTGAATGCTTTCTGGCAAGAGATTACATTGATTAGATCTGATCATGATATGAAAATATTCTAAATAGGCAGACGCAATTAATTTCAGGAGGAGACAGATCCTGGCCATGAAGTTCTGTGCAAAGCCTATGCAGAGAATGATTATCATGGGACATTCTGCATCAAATATCTGTATATTGGTAAAGCAGATGGGTGCTTGATACATGCAACACATTTCAACCACAAAGGATCTCTTCAAATGTGAAATCTCTGCCATACCAGGAGCTTGTTTGGAAACAAAGGTTGGTGTGCATGTATCTGTGTCAAATAGTCATGTCTCATGAGTCACTTTCACATTTTTACAATCTGACTTTGAGTGAAGGAATCAGAGCACCGCTCATTTGAAAACTGACAAACCCTTGGATATGAGCCTAGTGGTGCTGCAAATTGGAATTTGTTCAGTGTCCTTTGAGAATGCTTCTTTAAATTAGGACAGTGTGTGAAGTATTAATGATGTCAGTGTTTTTTACATGAAATTATAACCTACATATAGGTAGTAGCTTATTTTTAAACATTATATATAAGTACCAATGATATATAAGATATATATGCATATTTATTGGTGCATAAATAGAAGAAAATAAATTGAGGCACTGAAGAGCAGAATCTCCTAGTACATTTCATATAAATTCAATGAAGAATTAAAATAATTCTCTGCCAACAACAGAGTAGCTGATTTGATAGGACAATTGCTTTTCTCTCCTGTTACAAGACCAAATTAACATTACTGTGGGGAGAAAAAAAAATGGTTTGCAACAATTTGTGTAATAAATAACTGCCATAGCAGTAGCTATTGTCAATGAGCCAAACATGCTTTAGTTTAAACCATTTATAGTAATTACTGAAATTTCTAGGGAATCGTTAGGAGTAAGTATTTATAGAAATTTAAAAGGGAAATTCAGTGTTGCTATAGATTCTATATTTGTATGCTTTATTTCACTTTATTTTTAAAAGTTGATGTGAAAAGAGAACTAGCGTTTGAAAGATAAGGCCTGGATAATAACAAACAGGAGTGCTCTCTGTCAGGGTTAGGGGTACATCTTTGTTATAACAAGAGAGTAGAAACATTATTCTATAAGTCCTTTATAATGTTTTAATCTTTTATGTATAAAATAGTATGTTAGTATGAATGGCAAGAAAGCTGGCAAGAAACAAAGGCGATTTACTTACTGTGTGCTGACACTGTCTCTTTTAGTCATCAAAATTATACTGACCTGTTTACAATTCACATCATTTAAAAGTGAGTTAATTGAGACTTTTAAAGGTTACACATCTAGGGTCCTCTGGCTAGTAGTTCAAAATGTGGGTTTCATAGCAAGACCTGTCCAATCAGATCTGATATGTTGTGGAAATGTCAGCCAGCCCAGGGTTGTCACCTCTCCCATCTCTGGGTGGCTGCAGATCTTATTTTCCTAGTAAAATAATGGAGAAATGGAGAAAAAACTAACCAGAATCTGGATTTCATGATTCCAAAATCACAATTTTTTAAAACTGGCAGGAACTTTAGATTGTATCATCCTACAACCCTTCTTTACAGCGGAGTCAATAGAAATTGAAAATTGAGTTCCTCAGTGACAATCCTATTATTAGTAGTGGAGTTGGAACGAGAATTCACAGCTTCTGAGCCGTACTTGAAATCCATTTGTGTGACAAAAGTCATAGTCATAATATTCATATGATTAAATGTGCAACTAAATCAAGTATGTCTTATTATTCTAAGCTTGGATTTTTAGTTCCAGAAAATTAGAGCACATAAAGATTTGAAATATTTTCCTTTGAGGATTTTTGGTTTTGGGTTTTTTTTTTTTTTTTTTTTTTTTTTTTGTTCATGGGGGCTGTGTCTTCATTCTTTTTACTGTAGCTGAAATACTTTAAAAGAATTTGAAACAATAGGACATTTTAAATACAAAAATATTAAGTTACATAATATATTCTCAATTTAAGACAAATTTTTCCTTGGACTAATTTTTTTTTTCTGGGATTTCCCTCAGCTATCAACTAAATCTTTTTGTTTTATGTGTTCTTATATCTATCTCTCTTATATTCTGGTAATCTCTTAGTCATGTCTGTACTATGACTCAGGTTTGGCCCCAAAAGACACTCTTTTCTTTTTTTCTTTTTTTTTTTTTTTTTTCTTTTTTTTTTTTTTCTTTTTTTTTTTTTTTTTTGGTTTTTCGAGGTAGGGTCTCACTCTGGCCCAGGCTGACCTGGAATTAACTATGTAGTCTTAGGGTGGCCTCGAACTCTCGGCGATCCTCCTACCTCTGCCTCCCGAGTGCTGGCATTAAAGGCATGCGCCACCACTCTCTTCTGAGGTAACAATTTTTTATTTTAAAATATCATTGACCTCTGTCCACAGAATCCTTATGAACTTATTTCATACACTAAATATTCATAGAACATTGGTTGACTAACTTTCTTCCATTGCATTTCATAGTTTTAGCACTGAAAGTTTATGTCCAGGTCAACTCTTCTGTTGCAGGCAGCATGGGGTTAAGAATAACCCATATTCTATATAATGCTGTGTGTGTGTGTGTGTGTGTGTGTGTGTGTGTGTGTGTTAAAAGTGAATGACTTAGAACCTGTGGGAGTCTAAAACAAAACTTTTTTTTGTGTGTGTGTGTGTGTGTGTGTGTGTGTATTCACACGAGTCCTGTAGATTAAATCCTGGTGAAGGTTTATTATAGTTTACTTGGTTACATGTCTAATCTGCATTCCATGAAGTAGGGTAAGTAAGATTGGAGGTCAAGATCCTCATTCCTTTTGTTCTGCTTTGTGTGAATTGCAATCAGGTGACAAAATTAAAATCATTTGGAATTGAATTAAGACAAGGTTAGAATGGAAGTGAATTAAATGGCATACCTAAAAATAGGGCAAATAATAATTAGTGAAATAGTTAAATGAATCCTAAGGTGATGAGCAAGGATTTCATGAATTATCTTTATGTAGTAGCTGGAATGCTACTGCAGCATGAGAGCTGACTTTAGCTAAACACTTCAACACTGAGAGCCCATGAGAATGCATGGATGTGACAACACACTGACAGAAATAATTGGCAAATTGTGGGACCCAATTTGAACTATACGTTCTTTCCTAATGCTCAGTGTTTTGAATTACTTGATAAGCCCATAGTAGGATGGAAAGCTCCAAGAGTAAATCATACAAAATAAATTTTATTTTAGAAGTAAAAGCTGACATGCTCTGTGTAATCAAAGTTCTGTTTCATGAGACTCCCCCACCTCGGTATATAACCACTTTACCCAAATCATGTTTTTAATTTTTTAAGTCTATATTTTAGCCAGAAGGATTTATATCAAGAGTAAGCCATCAAATTGTAGGGAGATGAAGAAAGAAGGTCACAACCTCTCCATTTTATCTCCTATTACTCCCAGCCTCATATTGGCTCCTGGGGTAATGCCTATTTCTGTAAGAGCTTCTTTGCACTGATCTCTGCTTCGTGTCCTTCATAATAGGCTGCATTCAAGAGCATGTAAGCATCTCATGTGCATGCAGAGAAACTGCTCAAGGAGGAAGAGCCTCGCTCCTGAGGGCTGTGGGCTGCCACTTGACCAAGAATTCTAAAGAGCTCTCACTTGATAGAAGCCATATTCCTCCCCAGTGTTCCTGATTAAAAAAGCCAATTCACAGCTTAGATTTAAGAGGCCTTGACTCTGGAGGCTGTGCCTGGTTTCCTTCTTGTCTTTACAAGTGGTGAATAAAGTACAACTTAACAGTGTTTGTTCATATATTATGAAGTCATTGCAATGTGATGCTGACAGCAAATTAAACACATGCACTTCCTTTACTCTGGCCATTTTTGCAGGGCTTATGGGAGGAGAGATTTTAAATACAGATAGAATTCCTTAACAAGTTTGTATAGTAAACAGTATATTTTCCTTCATTTTGGAGGCTCACATTAAATAGGTTCCTTCTGTCTTTCTTCCTTTGCATTTCAGTGTAGCTGCACCTAGTCACTACTCCTTAAAATTCAATGTCTGTATTATCTTTTAGGAAAGTTTTTTAAGGTTTAAGGTTTATATCTAGAATTGCTTGACACAGGGCCTTCTAATTCTTCTGAACATCATTATTACATATCATACATAAGCTATAGTAGTTGCACAGATGTGCCATTTGATAAATGAGCAGTCTACTCATATGTTTGACATAATTACATTTTCACCTCACTTTGTATTCTGCCATCTCTCTTTGTGCCTTTGATTTCTCTGTTGAATTGTATAAAATCTTTTGTGATTTGAAGTTACTTCTGAGGGAGAGAGGGGAATTTTTTCAGTCCCCTCAGGTGTGGTTTTATGAGCAAGGCAAATGTTTGCTCTCTGTCCTGTAATTCATTCCATAAAACACTTGTAATGGATTTAGAATCATACTAAATCACCAAATTAGCCTGTTTCATGAACACAAAATGTAATATTTTAGTGAGAAAGGAATTTCTTTTTGTTAAATAAATTGTGAAATTTACTATATGAAAATATTGAATATTGGCCACATAAGGAATGTGAGTTTAATTGAGTAGTCTTTTACCATGAAAAGTATATTATCTAAGGTCAGATAATTCATAAGTAAAATTGTAATACATTGTCAAATGCTAAACAATAACATGTTAAATATTTTACTAGGACATGATCATTGCTTTCTCTCACATTAACTCATTTGCTTTTCGTGACACTGTTTTTTAAATAGGGTAAGCTATTATTTTTATCATTATTTGCTTATAGGGACCATCAGACATAGAGGTTGTTATTTGCTTAAGGTCTCTGCAGTTAGAAAATACAATAACTCACAAAATGGAGCTAACCAGTAATAACCAAGAACCTATTTCTTAAAAACGTAGTAAGCTTGCCCTGGAGAAATGTGCCAGAGTCAAACTTTTCTGGTCATTGCAAACCCTTTGTATGAACTGGCAGATGGACATCAGGAAATGTGAGTTACAATGAGGATTCGCTGGGAATGTCTGTCATATCATTCTAAAAAGAGTGTTCCACTATTGTGGGTATAGTTTCTCTTTTGTTCTTTGTCTTCCCTTTGTTACACTTTCTCCTATATTTGCTCTTTATTAAACATATTGTTAGCACTTGGGGACAGAAGCAGAGGCAGAAGCAGGAAGCTCCTAAGCTCAAGGCTAGCTTGATCTTCATAGTGAGTTCAAGTCTAACTAAGACCATATAGTGAGAATCTATCTCAAACAAATAAATAACAATCTTTCTAGGTCCCTGTTATGCAGGACAAGAGTCCCAAGATGGAGTTGAGATGAAGGAGGAGAATGACAGCAGCCTGATTGATGCACTTTCAGATGTTTACATTGCCTAACCCTTACTCCCCTGACCTAACAATGCCTTCTGCCAGTTTCCCTACCAGACAACCTGTCTCCTCTACTGATGGCAATCCATTCTCTGATTGATTACCTCCTCAGCTTGGTCCCTGCTCTTGCTGAATTCCTCAGTCCTTTGTCTTCTGTATTCCCCACCCAGAAAGAAAAACTCTATAAAAACCCAAACTATCCAGGCTCATGCCTGTTCTCTCTCCTCCTGTGAGATAGCCCAGCAGCTCGGGCCCCAATAAACAGCTTTTTTCCTGCCTCAGAGTTGTCATGTGTGGTCTTTAGTCATTCATGAACCTTACGTCCAGTGCTATGACTTGGATAGGATGCTCCTGGTTGCTCTCTTGGGATACCAGATCTCCTTTCCCCTGACCAGGACACCAAACTACCACTGACCCTCTGAAGGCCTCAGACCATCTGCCAGGTGCAGGCTTCCTCACTAGCCATGATTTGGCTTCAATTCTCCTCCTTCCCTCATCCTCTTATCCTTGGTAAGTGTGCCTCATAGATTGGTTGGCCTGCTCTGGGGGGTAATCTCTCTCTCTCTCTCTTTCCTCTAAACCTTCCCTCATCCTCCCCTCCTCAGAAATTGTCTTATGTGATGGCCTGCTCTTGCTCACTCTTTCTCTCTCTCAACTAAACCACACTGGTATGTCAGACCTCATCTGTTTCTGGGCCCCTGTATGTCTTGAGAAAGATGCATTCTTGACACTTCAGGAGAATCTTTCTCTCCAGCCCACTGAGCCCTAAGGGGTATCTTTCGGCTTGGTTTTTGGGCTTCAGGACATTCTCTTCCTTCCCTCCCCTCCTCCTTCTCCCTGCCACACTTCCTCGGCTGCTCTATGAAAGGAGCCAAACAACCCTCCTCTCCACACCTTTCTCTTCCTCTCCTCTGCTGAGCTCCCTCAGCCACTCTCAGCCACTGGGGTGCACACCCACCTGCCTCAGCTTCATAGTCCCATGAGATTGCTGAAACTGCCACCACCCTCAGCTCTGAGTGCCTGACTACCTTGGGCATGAGTGGCACTGAGCCACTGTAATTTACACACTTGGAACTTGGTCTCCAGAGCTGCTGTAATCTGTACACCCCCAGCCTGGGTCCGGCCACAGTTGCTGCCATACAATAATAATAATAATTTAAAAAAAAAAACTCACTGCCATCCTTCTTACCTTCCTCCTCCTGATATTTCACCCAACCTCAGCTTTTAATCTTTTATTACAACATGGCCTGGCCTCAATATAAATTGGAGAATGGGGCCATATGCCCTAAAAACAATAACTCCAGATTTGTTTGTATGAAGCAGCATTCCTTATTTAAATAAACATAATCCTCCTTTATCAACTGTAAGCAGATGCAGGCCTCTCTGGTTTTGTATAACCATATCTGCCAGGGAATTTAGCTGCTTTTGTAGATCTATCAATGATTTGGCTATTTGATGTACATTATCCATGAACTTAGCAGACAAGGTATATTAAAAGTGTGTAGAGATGCCTATTTTGTTTCATTTTTAGTTCCTATTCATGGATGCTTCCTAATACTTTATGGTTGGATATGGCACAGACTGCTACAAAAATAGAGAGCCCCTCCAATCTTGTTTTCTGTCACTATGTAGAATAAGGCTGTAGCTATTCTTTCCCCCAAGTTTTAACCCCATGGGGCCATTGCTGAGAATACCAGCAGCAGTGCCACTGCCAGACCTAATTGGTTGGAGTGACATCATGACCATGGTCCAGAGGAGCTCCTTGTAGACTTCCTCAAGCTTCCAGCATGCATGAGCCAATCAGCTCCCAGTTGTGTGATTGGTGCAGGCCTGGAGATCCTCAAGCTTCAGCTGAGCATAGACTGACCAGCTTCTAGGTGTGGTCAGAGCAGAGCTGCAGATCATTGGAGTGCTCCTGGCACCTCTGCAGGGTGATCCAGAGTGGCTGGTGTGGGCATTGTTGTGCCATCCAAGACGTGTTCCCTTCAGCTGTGTGGGCATTTTTCACCCAAGTGTGAAATCCACAGAGTGGCGCCTTTAACTTTAATAGCAGTTAGAGTGACATACTGCAGTTTGGGGTCCTAGTCCAAACTGGCTGGGGTGGTTCCTTCTTCCCATCTCTTATTTAGATCTTATCTCCAGGCTGGTGGGGATGTGTCCAGTTTCCTAGGGGAAATAGATCTCCTTATGTTATAAATTCCAAGGGAACACCATCAAACAACCAGCATCACTAGTGTTTTAAATCCTAAGGTTGGGCTCCAGATTTGTTCCAAACACACCTTTTTCCATGGTGGGGCTCTGTCCATTGGAGACAAGATTTAGGTCTGATTTTATGGGTCCACACCATTAATTTGTTTTTCCATAGACTCATGACTTTCTCATAGTGTAAGCTGTATTTAGATTAGCTTTATAAGTCCGCATAACCGTTTACCCACTTTAAGATAGTTCTAAAGCTTCAAGCCTTGTCTGAGATTTAGGACTGTTTGATAACTATGAATCCTATAAAATCAAAACAAGCTACATATTTTAACACATGATGGCAAAGTAAGCATTTTCATTGTAAAAAAGCATAACAAGGAGAGACTGGACTAATACAAATTGATAAACACTAAGTAAGCATAACTAGTAATGACAATCTTTGGATTGTCTATTTTACCCCTCCAATTGAGTTGATCCCATCCTGAGCCATCAGCATAGAATAGGTTATTTCTACATTTTTCCTTCTTGAGTTATCTCCTTTAAAAGAATTTGTATTCATACTCATTGCACCTTTCCTGGGTGAATTTTACACTTAGGCATTTTATTTCCTTCATTTTCCCCTTTTTAGTTCTTTTTTAAATTTAAAATCTTGTTATTTACAATTTGAACATATACACACATATGTATTTTAATCACAATCCCCTCTTATTACTTTCTTTTGTCTCAAATCCACCATCCCCTTTCTATTGAATGCCTTCTTCTTTCCAAATAGTGCCTCTTCTATTTTTGCCATTTTTTTCTCTTACATCATGCAAGTTAACATGTTGATGTGCCCAATATTATACAAGCATTGTACCGGTAATGACAGCTGCTGAACACATTCTCTTTTTTTTTTTATTAGATAGGGACATATTTAGTATGTAAACAACACATGTTGGTAACATTCTTTCCCTTCTCCCTACGCCTTTTCTAAAGAGGCCTTCCTCATTGGGGATGCAGGTTAACCCCATGGGGATTGTGGGTCATGCATTATGGGGGCAGCAGTCAGTTATGGGGGACAGGCTATGCCTCTGTGCAAAATATCCCAACTTGTGGCTCTAACAATCTTTTTGTCCCCTCTTCCACAAATTTCCTGAGCCATGCTGGGAGCATTTTAAGTCTACTTCAGTGATGGGCACTTAGGATCCTCTGGATCTCTGCTTTGGTAGGTGTTGAATGTCCTCAGTGTCTATCTCCTTCCCCCTTGTGCTGATATCAGATTCACTAAGAAAGCAGCACTCTTGCTCATTTCCCCAATTCCTCTGTGGTTTCAGCTGAGGCCAGGGTGGAGTGTGCTGGGTCATTTATCTCCTCAGGTCCAGCTCCCTTCTGAAAAAGAGAAGAAGATTCTCAAACAGAGAGTGAAGTCAGCACCAGTTAAATTGGATAACCATTGTTAATTTAGCGATTTTAAAGAGTGTAGACCCTCTTACAGCCCAAGATCAGTCGGAGCTTGACAATGGAAACCAGAATCGTTATCTGGACATGATTCTGACTTGTTTCCCAGTTCTAGATATTGTTTCCTTTCCACTGAGTGGATCTCTTACCCAATCCAAGAGCAGTTGGTTACCCACCATGGCTGTGTGACACTATTGCACTTGTGTGAGCATCATTTCAGGTTATTTGCTTCTGAGTTGCCTAGACTTTGAGTTGCTTGAACAGATGTTTGCCACTTTCCCCAGGTAGCTCATGTAGCACCTTCCAGCACTATATAGGCTAATTGTCTGGGGACTAGCCATCTTCCAGGTTCCCACCAGGTCCCTCCATGGTCCATGCAGACAGTGTATGGTGTCTCCAGCAGTAAGGTCTTACCATTAGCCTCTGGTGGGTAAACAAGTGCTCTGACAGAAGTCTGTCTTGTTTGTTGTGGGAAACCTTATAGGTTCTCTGATCAACAGCTCATCATGGAAAAGGAAAAAGAAAGAGACTGAAAAAAAGAAACAGGAGAAATATAAGGTTAGGCTTCATCTCACCCTCTCCAGGACCCTTTAATTCAGGTGCTTTCCCTAAGGTCCTGTTGAGGATTCAACCTTTTAGTCTAACTTCCAGGATATAGGATTCTATGGTAACAGTTCAATTTGTGTTAAGTTTTTTGTCCCTCGCTTCCCCTTCTCCCAAGTCCTACCCTCCCTATTGTCCAATCCTCAAGATGCAGTTCAGGTATGTGAACAAGTCAGGCCGATCCAGGTTAGGAACAGCAGATAAGTGAGACCATCCCATGAAAGATTTCTGTGATTGTGTGAGATGACTTAGTATGATCTGTTCTAAGTTCAACATTTTTCTACAAATTTCATTGTGTCTTTTTTTTCTTAATGCTGAGTAGAATTCCATCGTGTAGATTTAGCACATCTTGGTTGTCCATTCATCCAATGATGGGCACCTGGATTGATTTGTTCTTAGCCATTATGAATTGAGCAGCTATAAACAGGGCTTATAAATAGGGTTGAGCAAATATCTCTGAACTGTGATATGGAGCTTTTAGGGTAAATGCCCAGTAAGTGAATAACAGGGTCTGTTCATAACTCTATATTCATCCTTTTCAGGAGTCTCCATATCACTTTCCATAATGGTTGTATGAGCTTACATTTTGCCCAGCAGTGAATGAGTGTTCCTATTTCTACACATCCTCACCACCATTTGTTTTCATTTGATTTTTTAATGTTTGCTATCCTTACTGGGGTAAGGTGGAATCTCATAGTTGTTTTAATTTGCATTTCTCTGATGATTAGGGATGTTGAACATTTTCTTAAGTGTGTGTTAGCCATTTGTAATTCTTCCTCTGAGAACTCCTTATTCAGTTCTGTGCCCCACTTTTGGAGTGTGTTGTTTGATTTTTTTATTGTTAAGTTTTTTGAGTTCTTTGTAGATTGTAGATATTAAACTTCTGTCAGTGGTGTAGCTGGCAAAAATTTCTCCCATTCAGTGGGTAATCTATTGGCTTTATGTATGGTATATTTGTCTGTGCAAAGCTTTTTAGCTTCATGAAATTCCATTGGTTGAGTGCTTGTTCCTGGGCTACTGGGGTTTTGTTCAGGAAGTCTTTTCCCAGTCCTATATTGTGGAGCATGCCTCCTATTTTTCATACAGTAGTTGAAGAGTTTAAGGTCTTATATTGAGGTCTTTAATCCATTTGGACTTGATTTTTATGTATGGAGAAATGAGTGGGTCTAATTTTATTTTTTCTACACATGGTCATCCAATTTGTCCAACACCATTTGTTGAAGATGCTGTCTTTTCTCCATTGGTCTATGTTTCTGTTTTTATGCCAGTATCATAGGCTTCATAACATAGCTACAAATGGGGTATGTTGATACCTCCAAAGGTGGTTTATTTTTTCCCCTGAGCATATGTTTGGATATCCAAGGCCTGTTGCTATGCTATAAGAATTTTGAGATCGGTTTTTCAATCTCTATGAAGAGTGATGCTGGTATTTTTATTGGTATTGTGTTAAATTTGTATATGCCATTTTCACAATATTAATTCTACCTATCCAGGAGCATGGGAGAACTTTCCGTCTTTTCAAATCCTTCTCTATTTCTTTATTGAGTATCTTTATGTTTTCTTTATATAGGACTTTCACATCCTTAGTTAGTGTTATTTTATGGTATTTAATTTTTTTGTTGCTATTGAAAATGGAACAGCTTCACTGATTTCTGTCTTTGTATATTTGTCCTTTGCATATAGAAAAGCTACTGACTTTTGTGCATTGATTTTTATCCTGCTACTTTGCTGAAGAAATTTATCACTTTTAGAAGTTTTGAGATGGAGACTTTCAGGACACTTATATATAGGATCATATCATCTGCAAATAGGGCTAATTTGACTTCTTCTGTTCCAATTTGAATTCCTTTTATTTCTTTCTCCTCTCTTATTGGTTGGGCTAGTACTTCTATTACTATGTTGAAGAGCAGTGGTGAGAGTGGGCACCCCTGTCTTTTTCCCTATCTCAGTGGGAACTCCTTGAGTTTTCCCCCATTACATGTTATTTGGAATTTAGGAGCATTATATTTAGCCTTTGTTGTGTTGAGATGTAAACCCTCCATGCCTATTGTTTCCAGTGTTTTGATTATGAAGTGGTGTTGTATTCTGCAAAGGCCTTCTCTGCATCAATTGGTCTCTGCATCAATCTGATCATGTGGTTCATATGGTTCAGTTTATTTATGTGGTGTATTTCACTGACCAATTTCCATATGTAAACCATTCCTGCATCCCTGGGATGAAACCAACTTGATGAAGGTGGATAGTGCCTTTAATGTGTTGTTAAATTTGGTTTGCAAGGATTTTGTTCAGGATATTTGCATCTAAGTTCAATAGGGGTATAGGCCTATCGTTTTCTTTCCTTGTTGCATCTCTGGTTTCAGTATTAGGGTGATGCTAGCTTCATAAAAGGACTCAGGGAGGATTCCCTTATCTCCAATTATGTGAAACAGTTTGAGAAAAATTGCTTTCAGTTCTTCTATGAAGGTTTAATAGAATTGGGCTGAGAACCTATCTGGTCCTGCACTTTTGTTTTTGGGGAGGTTTTTTGATTACCTTTTCAATCTCCATGGATGTGATAGGTTTGTTTAAGAGATTAATCTGCTCTCAGTTTTGTTTTGGTAGGCGGTATTTGTCTAGGAATTCATCCATTTCCTCCAGATTATTTAATTTTGTGTAGTAGAGGTTTTGGGATTATACCTTGATGATTCTGTCAATTTCATTGATGTCTGTTGTGATCTCTCCTTTTTCATTTCTGATTTTGATAATTTGAGACTTCTTTTTTTTACTTCTCTCTCTCTTTCTCTCTCTCTCTTTTGTTTTTGCTTGATCAATTTGGCCAGGGGTTTGTCAATCTTATTTATTTTTTCAAAAAAATGAGCTTTTCTTTTCATTAATGTTTAATTAAATTTTTTGTTTGTTTGTTTTTTGGTTTTTCAAAGTAGGGTTTCACTCTAGTCCAGGCTGATGTGGTATTCACTATATAGTCTCAGGGTGGCCTCAAACTCACAGTTATCCTCCTACTTCTGCCTCCCAAATGCTGGGATTAAAGGCATGTGCCACCACGCCCAGCTTTCATCAACTTTTTAAATTGTTTTCTTAGTTTCCAATTCATTAATTTCTGCTCTAATCTTGACTGTTTCTTTCCATCTGGAGATCTTTGGTTTGGATTCTTCTTGTTTTGTCTTCTTGTTTTGCCTTTAGGTTGACAATCAGGTTCTTAATTTAGGATCTCTCTGTCTTTGTAATGAAGGCATTTAGGGCTATGAATTTTCCCCTTACAAGTGCCTTCATTGCATCCAATCAGTTTTGCTAGGTTGTCATTCCATTATAATTCAATTCTAGGCACTTTACAATTTCTTCTTTGATTTTTTTCCACAACCCAGTCATTGTTTAAAAGTGTGTTGTTTAGTCTCCAGAAGCTGGTGGAGTTCTTGATGTGTCACTTGTTAATTTCTAGCTATAAAGCATTTTGATCTGACATGATGCATGAAGTTACTTAAATTTTCCTGCTTTATGAAGATATACTTTATGGTCTTACAGTTATACCTATATTATTATAACTTCATCTTCAGCAGTAAAGGAGAATTGATTCTGTCTGTCCAGAGCCTAATAATTTTGTGCTATATTTGCCCAATAGAATAGTCAATTTACTGTCTTTCTGTATGTAACCTGGCATCTCTGTGCCAACTGAGACAGCTGTAGCTCTGGGTCATAATGCTCATAGTTTTGTTGTTGTTGTTTGTTTGTTTGTTTGTTTGTTTGTTGTTTTCATCTACAAAACCAGTTAGGATCTTTTGGTCCCTTTTATGTAATTTAGTAGCAAATAATAAAGAAAGGTACATTATTAGCAGATCCAAGATGACCTTTTGTACATCTATCTGTGTAATTAAAATAGTTTTATGTTCCATCATGACAAAAGGAAACTACACAAAAAGGGAAAAAAAAGAATCTCTTAAACATATATTTTCCTGTTATATATTTTGTAACAATTTCTCTTTTATTTTTTAAAATTTATTTTTATAACATTTTATTGACAACATCCTTAATTGTAGACAATAACACATAGTAATTCCCTCCCTTCCCCCCACTTTACCCTTCCAAACTCCACTCTCCATCATACCCCTTCCCCCTCTCAATCAGTCTCTGTTTTATTTTGATGTTATCATCTTTTCCTCCTATTTTGATGGTTTTGTGTAGGTAGTGTCAGTAACTGTGAGGTCATGGATACCAGGACATTTTGTGTCTGGAGGAGCATGTTGTAAGTAGTCCTACCCTTCCTTTGGCTCTTACATTCTGTATTAGTGAGAGTTCTCTAGAGGAACATAATGGACAGAATGAATGGTATTAAGAGGGAATTTATTGGATTAGCTTACAACAGTCCAACAACAGCAGGTTGCAGGCCTGAGAGTCAAGGAACCCAGTAGCTGCTCAGTCCATGAGGCTGGATGCCTCAGCAGTCTGAACCGGCACTGAAGGCCTGAAGGCCTGGAAAGACACTGCTCTTCAGTACACACTGGAAAGCAGCAAGCACCATGCAGAGAACAGTGAGCAGCACCAGCAGCCAGGTGGGAGGAGAAAGAGAGAAACCTTTCTTCCCAAAGCTTCTTTTTATCAACCAGCCCCCTCCTCTGAGAGGGGCCACCCACGCTGGGGGAAGGGCTCACCATGGGGGAAGGATTCTTCCTTTAGTTAATCCTTCCTAGAGGCAACCTCAGAGACACACTTATGAGGAATGTCTGTGGATTACTAAACAAATTAAGTTGACACAAACTTGACCATCACAAGTCCACCCCTTGTCAACTTGACACCAAACCATATTTCCTTACATCATACTTAATTTCCAAATGAAGACAGTAACCAGGTCATAATTCCACCTAACATGATATAACTATCCCTCATACAACTGGAAATGCACAATCATCCCCCCCTACACACACAAAGCAAATTCCTTGAGGAATGCTTAGTCTCTAATATAATAAATATAAAAATAAATATAAATTCAAGAGTGGTTAAGTAGCAGTATGATCTTAATCAGTATTAATTACCTAATAGAGAAGTAGAGGAAGAACAAAACATCTTAATATTGATGTAGGTATGTACAAACACACTTAAAAAGGTAAGACATAAACACTCATGGCATTTACAGTCCA
This sequence comes from Orientallactaga sibirica, assembly GCA_036365145.1. Lineage (NCBI taxonomy): Eukaryota > Metazoa > Chordata > Mammalia > Rodentia > Dipodidae > Orientallactaga > Orientallactaga sibirica. Next base: position 4,784,896 of record JAEOAD010000020.1, read on the forward strand.
TGATTTTGTAACTGGTCCCGTGGCCTTAGCTGGTATTTGTCACTGCCTTCTTCTACTACCCATTCTGTATTTCCTCCACCTTCAGCAAGCACCTCAGCAGGTCTTGGTTCTTTACCTGGAGGGGTGACCATACCTTCATTCCTGAAGGATCTGGGCCATTTATCACACAACCTTGATTGAGCTGTTGCAGTTGTCCATTGACTTTGATAACAGGCCATGGTAACAACAAGAGACGCCCTAGAGAATCCCCAGCACTCCAGACATACTCTTCGTTACCTCCATTGTGGAGGAGCAGTCCAATTTCCCCGTGGTAGTCTGGATCAACCACCCCTGCTAACATTGTAACTCCTTTCTCAGCCTGTGCACTCAAGGGCATCAGGATCCAAAGTGGCAAGGGGGAAATCTTAGCTTCCAGTTCAATGGAATGTTCTTTGTGCCTCCTGGCAAAAGCACTCTCCCCTCTGGAACCAAGACCTGTAGGCCAGCAGAGTGTAAGGTTGTGGGTACAGGAAGCAAAAAATTGGCTAATGGGTCACTTGGAGTGATGGCAAGTGGTACCATTCCCATTTCCACCCCTTGATTCCTGGACCCGTGAATCTGGGCTATAGTAGAAACAGCACCATATATAGGACGCTGATTCAGAGCATATACAGCCTGCTGGAGGACACTCCCCCAGCCCTCCAAGCTATTGCCACCTAGTTGGCACTGCAGCTGTTTCTTTAAAAGGCCATTCCACCACTCCATCAAGCCAGCTGCTTCAGGGTGGTGGGGCACATGGTAAGACCAGTGAATTCCATGATCACAAGCCACTGTTGTACTTCCTTGGCTGTGAAGTGAATTCCTTGGTCAGAAGCAATGCTATGTGGAATTCCATGATGGCGGATAAGGCATTCTGTAAGCCCATGGATGGTAGTTTTAGCAGAAGCATTACTTGCAGGAAAAGCAAATGCATACTCAGAATAAGTGTCTATTCCAGTAAGGACAAAATGTTGCCCTTTCCATGATGGAAGAGGTCCAATATAGTCAACTTGCCACCAAGTTGCTGGCTGGACACTCTGTGGAATGCTACCATATGCTCAGAGTTGGTCTCTGCTGCTGGCAGATTTGGCAGTCTGCAGCAGATGTAGCCAGGTCAGCCTTAGTTAGTGGAAGTCCATGTTTTTGGGCCCATGCATAACCTGCATCCCTGCCACCATGGTCACTTTGTTTATGGGCCCATTGGGCAATGACAGGGGTGGCTGAGGAAAGAGGTTCATCACTATCCACAGAATGGGTCAGCTTTTCTAATTGATTATTAAAGTCCTCCTCTGATGAGGTCACCTTCTGATGAGAATTAACATGGGACACAAGTATCATTATATCCTTTGCCCTTCAGAGAGCTCTACCCACATACACCTTTCCCAAATGTCCTTTTCACCCATTTTCCAATCATGCTCCTTCAAAGTCCCGGACCATCCTGCCAAACCATTGGCCACAGCCCATGAATCAGTGTATAACCGCACATCTGGCCATTTTTCCTTCCAAGCAAATTTCACAACCATGTGTACTGCCTGTAGTTCTGCCCATTGTGAAGACTTCCCTTCACTACAGTTTTTCAGAACTGTCCCAGAAAGGGGCTGTAATGCTGCAGCTCTCCACTTCTGGAACATGCCCGCATAATATGCTGAACCATCTGTAAACCATGACCTAGTCTTCTCCTTTTCAGTCAACTGATCATAGGGCACACCCCATGATGGCATAGGTGCATGCTTGGGGACAGAAGGCACTGAAACAGGATTAGCAAACATAGGCATTTGGGCAACCTTCTCATGTAAGTTACTTGTGCCTTCAGGGCCTGCTCAAGCCCAATCACGGATATACCACTTCCACTTGATGATAGACTGCTGCTGTGCACGTCCAACTTTATGACATGGTGGGTCAGATAACACCCAGCTCATAATGGGCAGCTCAGGTCGCATAATAACTTGATGGCCCATTGTCAAGCATTCAGTTTCTACTAAGTCCCAATAGCAGGCCAAGAGCTGTCTCTCAAAGGGAGAATAATTGTCTGTACATGATGGCAGGGCCTTGCTCCAGAATCCCAAGGTCCTCTGCTGTGATTCACCTATGGGGGCCTGACAAAGGCTCCAAACAGCATCTCTATCTGCCACTGACACCTCAAGTATCATTGTATCTGCTGAATCATATGGCCCAAGTGGCAGAGCCACCTGCACAGCAGCCTGGACCTGTTGAAGATCCTTCTCTTGTTCTGGGCCCCACTGAAAACAAGTAGCTTTTTGAGTCACTTGGTATATGGGACGGAGTAACACACCCAAGTGAGGAATGTGCTGTTTCCAAAATCCAGATAGGCCCAGTAGACGTTGTGCTTCCTTCTTAGTGGTAGGAGGGGCCAGGTGCAGCAACTTACCCTTCACTTTAGAAGGAATATTCCTGCATGCTGCACACCACTGAACTCTTAGAAATTTCATGGAGGTGGAAGATCCTTGAATTTTGGGTGGATTTATTTCCCGTTCCCTAATTCTGTACAAGCAACTCCAGAGTGGCTGCCACCTCCTGATCATTCAATCCAATCAGCATAATGTCATCGATATAATGGACCAATGTGACACCTTGTGGAAGGCACAGATGATCAAGATCCCTGCGTACTAAGCTATGACATAGGACTGGAGAGTTAATATAACCTTGAGGAAACACAGTAAACGTGTACTGCTGACCTTGCCAGCTGAAGGTAAATTGCTTCTGGTGGTCCTTATGGACAGTTATGGAGAAGAAGGCATTTGCAAGATCAATAGCTGCATACCAGGAGATGTGTTAATCTGCTCAAGTAAAGAAACCACTTCTGCAATGTACCCTGAGCCTTGGAAGGTGTGATAGAGATATTTCAGTGCTAAGCACTCCTCTGTTCCTTCTTCTCAACACCATGGTGCCTTCTGAGTCATCCCAAATTCACTGCCATCTGAAAAAAGAACCTTCTCTAACCAAAACTGAGAAGAGCATTAATAAATTGGTATGAACATTAAGAGAAGTGCTTACTGGGCATTTTGGTGAGCATAGTATATACATTTAGCAAGACACCAGCAGATGTTACACCTCTAGGGATCATGACTACCCTTGTTGTAGGTTTTCAGTATCAGGGATGTATTCCCTCCCATGGATCAGGCCCCTGGTCCAATTAGAGAGTGGTTGGTTTCCCCCATAACAGGCATGCCAATATTTTACCCATTGGCTCATTTGGCTTGGCTGGCCAAATTTAAGGCTTGCAGTGTCCACTGTTGAGTATCTCTACTGGTGATTTTTCTCTCTTCCACTGAACTGCATGTGGAATAGATTTTCCCAGCTTCGTGTCAGCTGGTCTACATAGAGGAGGTTTTTAGCTCAGCTCCAGCAGGATTTCTTAGTGACATTGTAGCCCAAGTATGTTGAGTCTTCAGCAAGAGGGACTTACCATCTATTCCTGGAGGGAAATGAAGAGCATCAGCAATGGTAGGTAATGTTTTGGGGGCATTAGGACAATTCAGTGGAAGGTGTCCCATCCCTGGCACTGACAATTTTCTAGTAACAATCTATGGCTTCATGTTCCATTGTCCAAAAAAGTAGGTTTCCATATGATTTATTTATATCCTCTTAGATTTTGATTAGTCCTCCCTCCACCTTTTCTTTACTCAATCTCTTATCCTGGCCTCACGTAGGCCTTTTCACCCACATTAATCTTTCCTTCTACTTACATATATACAATATCATCCTATTAAGTCCTCCCTTACCTTTCTTTTCCCTTTATATCCCCTTCTAGCTTACTGGCCTCTGCTACTGAGTTTTATTCCTACTCACATAGAAGTCCAATCATTTGTAGCTAGGAGCCACATATGAGAGAGAGTGTGTGACATTTGTCTTTCTAGGCCTGGGTTATCTCACTAAGTATATTCCTTTCCAGATGCATCCATTTTCCTGCAAATTTCATAATTTCATCTTTCTTTACCACTGAAGAGAACTCCATTGTATAAATGTGCCACATCTTCACTATCCACTCATCAGTTCAGGGACATCTAGGCTGGTTCCACTTCCTAGTTATTGTCTATAGAGAAACAATAAACATGGTTGAGCAAGTATTTCTAAGGTAGTGAGATGAGTCCTTAGGATACATGCCTAGCAGTGGTATAGCTGGATCATATGGTATATCTATTTTTAGCTGTCTCAGGAACATCCACACTAATTTCCACAGTGACTGGGCCAGATTGCATTCCCACCAGGAGTGTAGAAGGGTGCCTCTTTTGCTGAATCTTTGACAGCATTTATGGTCATTTAGTTTCATGAGGTAGTCATTCTGACAGAAGTAAGATGGAATCTCAATGTAGTTTTAATCTTCATTTTCCTGATGGCTAGGGATGTGGAAAAATTTTTAGATGTTTATATTCCATCTGTATTTCTTATTTTGAGAACTCTCTATTAAGTTCCATAGCCTATTTTTAATTGGGTTATTTTATTTTTTATTTATTTATTTATTTATTTATTTATTTATTTATTATTTATTTATTATTGACAACTTCTATACTTAGGTTCACTGAAATGAACTTCCAGACCAGGCAAAGTTATGGAGGAAGGGATATTTATTGAAGCTCACAGATCCAGGGGAACTTCCATAATGGCAGAAGAAGCTGGCCTGCTTTCACAGGACCAGAGAGAAAAGCCAAAAGACACACAAAATAGCACACCTAAGGAACTCCAGCTAGGGACACTTTGAATATCTTTAGATTGAAATCAAACCCAACACCATACCTTAAGATCGGCCCAGTGACATTGCCTCCAGTCAGGTGGCTGCAGATGCAAACTACAAACTAATAAAACACTGGATATATTAGGGCCATCTATTCAAACTACCACATTATGCCTCTGGCCCCCAATAGATTTATAACTATTACACATTGTAAATTGTACTCAGTCCAATTTCAAAGGCCCCCACAGTCTTTATGAACTTAAGATAGCTTTAAAGTCCCAAGTCTCATCTAAGATTTAATATTGTCTCTTAGCTGTGCATACTGTAAAATCAAACAAGTTAAATAATTTCAACATATAAAGGCACAGAGTAAACATTTTAACTTTTATAAGGCACAGCAAGGAGAGACAAGAACAATGAAACTCAACCATCATCAAGTAATCATCAAACTTCTGCAGTTCAAGTTGAATACAACCAGAGACTGACAGTCTCCAGATTTTCCAATTCCACCCCTCCAGCTGGGCAGAGTAGCCAGGGAAAACTTCCATTCCAGGTCAACAGTATATTCCATAGTAGCCCTTGCACAGTCCATTCAAACTACAGTGCATCTTCCAAAGGCTCTTATAGCCTATCAGAACATCACCCCCTGCCTCATGCCATATCTCAGCAGTGGCTCCTGGAACTGTGTGAAATTCATGACCACTCCGCGTATTTTTTCACGCTTCCAAAACTAATACCAGCCATGCAGGACACAGTCATATTATGAATTCAAAGACAAAATAAATCAAAATCTTGAAAAGCAGGTTCTTTTTATAGTCATCTCCTTCCCAAGAGAGTTTGCATTTCCAACAGGTTTTCCTCAGGCATCTTCTCCATTGTTTTAAGTTAAAGCAGTTGGGCCATCTTCCTTAATATTGCTAATGTGTTTGACAATAGTAGCTTCAGTGACCTAAAATCAGTCTTAGTGCCAGTAATTTTAACTTTCTTGAGGTATTCCAACTTAAAATCTTAAATCTCTCAGTCCAGTGTCTTTACCCAAGAACATCAGTCCATTACGAATTTAACCTTGATCAGGGCTGGAGAGATGGCTTAGCAGTTAAGGTACTTGCCTATGAAGCCTAAGGACCCAGGTTTGATTCTCTAGGTCCCACATAAGCCAGATGCACATGGTAGCACATGCATCTGGAATTCATTTGCAGTGGCTAGAGGCCCTGGTGTGCCCACTCTCTGTCTCTCTCTCTGTCTCTGTCTCTCTCTTTCTCTAATAAATAAATAATAAAATATTTTTAAAAAAATTAACCTTGATCAAACTGTGGGGCTAGGCAGCAGAGCACAGCTCTCCCTTATGCCAGTAGCCCTGTTCCAACAAAGTCCTCTGTAGTCTTTCCTTACCCTTCAAAAGCTCATAAGCCAAGATTTGAAGTTCCATACTGTCTGCACTTAGCAGGCTCTCCTCAAACTCTCCTCAGAATAGTCCCTAAAACTTGGCTTACCACTCCAGAAGGTGTCTTTAGTTGCAAGGACAAAGTCCATGCCAGTTCCTCCAAAACAAAGGTTCCAAAGACAAAAAGTCCACCTTGTCTGTTGGGCCCTAAGAGACCTGGGCGCGAGGCCCAGTGGAACTTCCTGAGCCTGGCTAGAGTTTGGCGACCTGTCTTTGGCCTATTACTCCCACTTAGGAGTGACTCAGCAAGACCTAAGCCAAAACTGCCTCTGCCCAGCTACTGCTAATGTGGTGAAATACTATTGGCCCCTACACCTTTACCCCATCCTGAGACCCCCACCCTCTTTCTCAAAGCTATATAAACACCTTCCTACTACAATGAAACAAGATCCTGCTTTGACAAGACTCCCAACCCAGTGTGTTTTTCTCTCCGGTGTCTTGGAGTGGGGGGATCTGGGTCATCGACACTCACCATCCCGCTCAGCCCCAAGAAGGGACTGGCTGGACCGGCTCCTTCTTCAGCCCTACCTGCCAGAGGACCTGGCAAGGTTCATCTCACCCCACATTCTGGTACCAACTTCTGTAGCAGACAGCTTCAGTTTCACTAAGATGAACTTCCAGACCAGGCACAGTTATGGAGGAAGGGATTTACTGAAGCTTACAGATCCAGGGGAAGTTCCATAATGGCAGAAGTTTGCCTGCTTTCACAGGACCAAACAGAGAGAGCAAAACCACAAGCCAAAAGCCCCACAGCACAGCACACCTCAGGAACTCCAGCTAGGCACACTTTGCATATCTTTAGATTGAAATGTCAAACCTACCACCACACCTTAAGATCCACCCAATGACATTGCCTCCAGCCATGTGGCTACAGATGCAAACTACAAACTAATAAAACACTGAATATATTGGGGACCATCTATTGAAACTACCAAAATGTTCATTTGTTTTCATGAGGTAGTCATTCTGACAGGAGTGAGATGGAATCTCAATGTAGTTTTAATCTTCATTTCCCTGATGGCTAGAGATGTAGATCATTTTTTAGATTTTTATAGCCATCTGTATTTCTTCTTTTGAAAACTCTCTATTAAGTTCCTTAGCCCATTTTAATTGTTTTTTTATTGACAACTTCTACACTTAAAGACAATAAACCATGATATTTCCCTCTCCTTCCCTTATTCTCCTTCAGAACTCCACTCTCCATCATATCCCCTCCCTCTTTCCATTAGTCTCTCTTTTAATTTGATGTCATCATCTTTTTCTCCTATTACGAGGGTCTTGTGAAGGTATTGCTAGGCAGTGTGAGGTCATGGATATCAAAGCCAATTTCTATCTGGACAGTTGCATTGTAAGGAGTCATACCCTTCCTTCGGTTCTTACATTCTTTCCACTACCTCTTCTACAATGGGCCCTGAGCCTTGGAGGGTGTGATAGAGATATTTCAGTGCTGGACACTCTTCTGTCTCTTCTTCTCAGCACTACATTGCCTTTTGGGTCATCCCAGTGGTCATTGTCATCTGAGAAGAGAAGTTTCTCTAACCAGAAGTGACAGTAGTATTAATATATGAATATTAACATTAAGTGTAGTGCTTTCAGGGCAGTTTGGTGGGAATAAGATATACATTTAGCCAGACAAGAGCAGGCTTTATAAATCTAAGGCTCATGACCTCCCCTGTCATCGTCTTTTGATTAGGATTTTAGTACCAGGCATGTATTCCCTCCCATAGCGTGGGCCTTCAGTAAAATTAGAGAGCAGTTGTGTTCCCCCAGAGCAGACATGCCACTATTGTACCTATTTGATCATTTAGCCTGTATGACATAACTTGAGGTTTCTAGTGTCCACTGTTTTCATCAAGAATGATTTCTTATTATTTATATATTAATCCTCTGTCAGATATATAGCTGGAAAAGACTTTTTCCCATTCTATAGGTTGCTTCTTTGCTCAATTAACCATGCTATACAAAAGCCTTGTAATTTCATGAAGTCCCAGCAGTTGATCCTTAGTTTTATTTCCTGAGCAATTGGTGTTATATGCAGAAAGTCTTTGCCAAGACCAATATGTTGAAGCAGTTTTTTTTTTCCTCTAGCAGTTTTAGAGTTTCGGATCTGATATTAAGGTCTTTTATCCATTTGGACTTAATTTTTGTGCATGGAGAGAGATAAGGATCTATTTTCACCTTTCTACAGATACATATCCAGTTTTACCAGCACCATTTAAGGAAGAGATTGTCTTTTATACAATGAGTATTTTTGGCATTTTTGTCAAAGATCAAGTGGCCATAGCTACCTGGACTAATAACTGTATCCTCTATTCTGTTTCATTGATCTACATGTCTGTTTTTGTGCCAGGACCATGGTGTGTTCATTACTATGGCTCTGTAATATAGGTTAAAATAAGGTATGGTGATACCACCAGCCTTATTTTTGTTGCTCAAAATTGTTTTAGATATTAGAGGTTTTTTGTGCTTCCAAATGAATTTTTGGATTGTTTTTTCTATTTCTGTGAAGAGTGCTATTGGAATTTTGATGCAGATTGCATTAAATATGTAGATTGTTTCTGGTAAAATTGGCATTTTCACAATACTGTTTCTTGCAATACAAGAACAAGGGATGTCTTCCCATTTCCTTGTGACTTCAGCTATTTCTCTCTTAAGTGTTTTAAAGTTTTCATGTTAGAGATTCTTCACTTCCTTGGTTAGATTTATTCCAAGGTACTTTATTTTATTTTATTTTATTTATTTTATTTTATTTATTTTATTTTATTTATTTATTTTTGTTGCAGTTGTGAATGGGAGTGATTTCCTTATTCCATCCTATGTGTTCATTGTTAACATATAGGAAGGCTAGTGATATCTGTGTGTTTATTTTGTATTTTGCTACATAGCTATAAGTATTTATCAGCTCTAACAGTTTGCTGGTAGAATCTTTATGGTCCTTTATGTATAGAATCATATCATCTGCAAATAATGATAATTAAATGTCTTTCCTATTTGTATCCTTTTTATGTGTTTCTCTTGCCTTATTGCCATGGCTAAGACTTCTGTTACTATATTAAATAAAAGTGGGTTAGTGAACACCCTTGTCTTACTCCTGATTTTAGTGGAAAAGCTTCACGTTTTTCTCCATTTAGTATTATGTTGCCTGCAGGTTTGTCATAAATAGCCTTTATTATGTTGAGATATGTTCCTTCTATTCCCAGTTTTTGAAGGACTTTTATCATGAAGCAATGTTGGATTTTGTCGAACATTTTTTCTGCATCTAATGAGATGAACATGTGATTTTGTCCTTCAGTGTATTTATCATTTTGTATATGTTGAACCATCCCTGCATCTCTGGGATAAAGCCTACTTGGTTGAGGTGAGTGACCTTTCTGATATATTCTTGTATTCTGTTTGCCAATATTTTGTTAAGAATTTTTGCATCTATGTTCATGAGGAAGATTGGTTTGTAATTTTCTTTCTTTTTTTTTTTTTTTTTTTTGTTCTATCTTTGGTTTTGGCATCAGGGGGATGCTGGCTTCACAGAAGGAGTTTGGTAGGATTCCTTCCTTTTCTATCTTATGGAAAAGTTTGAGAAGCATTGGTGTGAATTCTTCCATGAAGGTCTGGTAAAATTCACCAGTGAATCCATGTGGGCCTAGACATTTTTTAGTTGGGAGATTTTTAATAACTTCTTGTATCTCCATTACTGTTATATGTCTATTCGTGTGGTTAATCTAACTTCATTTAATTTTGGGAGGTCATATAAATCAAGGAAACAATCCGTTTCTTTCAGATATTCAAACTTAGTGGAGTATATGTTCTTATAGTATATCCCTATTATTTTTGTCATTTCTTTGATATCTGTTGTGATGGTGTCTTTTTAATCTCTAATTTTATTCATTTGTGTCTCTTCTCTCTTTCTTTTGGTCAGATTTGCTAAGTCTTTATCAATCTTGTTTATCCTTTCAAAGAACCAACTCTTTGATTTACTGATTCTTTGCATTATTTTATTTCATTAAGTTCTGCCCTAATCTTTATTATTTCTTCCCACCTACTAATTGTTTGTTTTCCTTGTTCTTTTTTCCCCCAGTGCCTTATTGTGAAGCATTAAGTTGTTTACTTGAGACCTTTCTAATTTCTTAATATAGGAACTTAAAGCTATAAATTTATCTCTTAGGACTGCCTTCATTGTGTCCTTATGTTTGTGTATGTTGTATTCTTATTATAATTTGATTCTATAATTTTTTTAATTTTCTTTGTGATTTCTTCATTGTCCTATTCATTGTTTAGTAGTGTATTGTTTAGTTTCCATGTTTTGTGTACACTTTATAGTTTTTATTGCTGTTGATTTGTACTTTGATTCCATTGTGATCAGATAGAGTGCAAGAAATTTTTTCAACTTTCCTGTATTTGTTAAGATTTGTTTGTGTCCTAATATATGGTGTATTTTAGAGGATGTTCCACATACTGCTGAAAAGAATGCATACTCTGTAGCATTTGAATGAAATGTCCTGTGGATATCTGTTAAGTCCATTTTTCTATGACCTCATTTAATCCAGATACATCTCTTTACTTTTTGCCAGGATGATCTGTCAATTAATGAGAATGGGTTATTGAAGTCACCCACTACAACTGTGTTTGGTTTTATCTGTGACTTTAGTCACATTTGTTTGATGAAATTGGGAGCCCCCATGTTAGATGTATATATATTTAGGATTGTAATGCCCTCCTGTTAAAGTGTTCATTTAATCAATATAAAGTGACCTTCCTTATCGTTCCTAACTAATGTTGGTCTGAAGTCTACCCTCTCAGATATTAGGATTGCCATGCCTGCTTCTTTTCTAGGCCCATTTGCCTGAAATACCATTTTCCAAACTTTCACGCTAAGATAGTGTCCATCTTTTGTCAAAAGGTGAGTTTCTTGGAGGCAACAAATTGAAGGATCCTTTACAGGTCTGCATACCTGTGTCTTTTGGTTGGGGCATTAAGTCTATTGATATTAAGAGTTATCTAGATCAGCCTGAACTAGAGTGAGACCCTACCTCGGGAAAAATAAAAAGAGTTATTGTTGAAAGGTGTATATTTATTTTTGTCAGTTTTCTTCTTTTGTAGTTCTTCTGGTTGTATGCTTTTTTCTCTTCAGCATGGAGGATCCTTTCAAGTATATGCTGTACAGCTAGTTTTATCTTCAAGTATTCCTTTAGCCTGCTTTTGTTGTAGAATGTCCTTATTTCTCCCTCTATTTGAATGGATAGCTTTGCACAATAAAGTAACATTGGTTGACAGTTATCTTTCTGATTGTTGGAATACATCATTCCAAGCCCTTCTGGATTTTAAAGTTTGTGTTGAGTAATCTACTGTTATCCTGATAGGCTTGCCTTTGTATGAAACTTTATTTTTCTCTCTAACTGCTTTCAATATATTTTCTTTGGTTTGCATGTTTGGTAGTTTAATTAGAATGTGGAAAGGACTGTTCCTTTCCATGTTTTGTCTGTTTGATGTTCTAAATGCTTCATGTATCTGCATTGGCATCTCTTTCCCAAATGAGGGGAAGTTTTCTTCTATGATTTGGTTGAAAATGCCTACTATGCCTTTGGAGTATAATTCTTCTCCTTCTGTACTCTGAATTCTTATGTTTGATCTTTTCATATTGTCCTGGATATCTTGAAATTCTCCTTCATACCTTCCTGTTAGTTGAAGTATATTAGATCTGCCACCTGGTCTTCTAGTTTAGATATTCTGTCCTCTCCTTCATCCGTTCTACTGGTAAGATTTTTACAGAGTTTTTATTTGACTTACTGTATTTTTCATTGCTAGTATTTCTGTCTGGTTTTCTTTATTATTTCTATTTTTTTATTCGTGTCTTGTATTTTCCTCCTAATTTCATTAAATTGGTTTCCTGTGTCTTCTTTGATTCCTTTGATTTCCTCTTTGACTTCTTTGAGCATATTTATAATCATTCTTTTGAAATATTTCTCAGGTATTTCCTCTAAATCAGTCTCACTGGAGGTCATTTCTGATGGATTTATAAATTTTGGTGGTTTTATATTGCCTCGATTTTTTGTGTTTCTTGTAGTATAATGTGGAGATTTTTCATTTTGGTTTAATTTAATGCTTGGGTTCACTAATTATCTGCAGTATTATTGTATTAAACAATCTGACATTACATATCTTTAGGTTAGGAGCTTAAGCTGTTCTGTGTGGCTCTTAAAAGACTCACAAAAGTGACCCTATGTGTTGGGTTTGCCTGCTATGAGAGTGTTCTTGTAAGTTGAGTGGAAAAAAACTACAGGCAAATTCTAAAAGTTAACTGAAAATTATACACATTCAATGCAAACCAGCAAGGAGTATTTATGTAAGAGTTGGTATTACTACAAACAGATCCCCTAACAAAGTCAAAGTCCCTAAGGATTTGTGTTGCCCAATATTCTTAATCCTATCAACCGAGAGGCTGAGATTTCTGATCTGTAGAGGGTTCCAAGGTCAGCTTGTGACTGAATGAGACCCTGCCACAACGAATGACTAAAGAGGAGACAAAGGCATTATAAATAAGGAAGTAACAAATGACAATTCCAAAATATATATTACTTAAGAATGGCAAATCTAGGGCTGGAGAAATGGCTTACCAGTTAAGGCATTTGCCTGCAAAGCCAAAGGACCTCGGTTTCATTCTGCAGAATCCACATAAGCCAGATGCATAAGATAGTACATGAGTCTGGAGTTTATTTGCAGTGGCTGGAGGTCCTGGCACACCCATTCTCTCTCTCTCTCTCTCTCTCTCTCTCTCTCCCTCTTTCTCTATGTCTGTCTCTTTTCTTCTCTTTCTCTCTCAAATAAATAAGTAAAAATTAACTTAAAAAAAGAATGGCAAATATGCCCATCCATAAGATTTAACACATAATTTACTCTGACATGGAAGGTGCAATTAGCACTTCTGATGCAAGCCTATATACCAGGCTTTTTTGGTGGGTACTGACCTGGTGTAATCCCAGTTACCTTTAGGGATGGCTTTGGTCTCAGTTATGTGATGTGCCCCTTGGGTCCCTCTTTGCTGTGCTGTGGGCTCAGGTAGGCTGGATGGGTCAGTGGGTCACTGCTCTGATAGCCTGGGCTGGGTGCTGCGTAGGTGAGTTCCCTTTCCCAGGTCCCTGGTGGTTGCTGGTTCTTGTGCTGACAGGGGGTGGGGGGAAGCTATTGATGGTGGCTGTAATTCTCTCACTTGTCCTTGTGATCCTCTTCCTTATGAGCCATTCTGCTTTTCCCTATTGTCCTCTCCTTTACATTTCTTAAGTTTGTGCAGAGGCTGGTTTGAGTAGAAAATCCCCTCACTTGTTTTTTTCTGTTAATTAGGCTGAGTGTGGCAGCTGTGGCCACAGGGACCCGGTGCTGCTGCTGCTGGAGCCACTTGTGCCTGGCTCTGTGGTCTCTAGATGCTCTGCATCTCTTGTACTTCTCTGTCATAGTTGATAATTTCACTTTTTAGTAGAAGAGTGTATTTTTTATTACCATAGGATGCTTTGGCATAATTCCTACACTGCCATCTTTACTGGAAGTCACAAGTTCCCTTTTCTAATCAACCCTAGCATGGCTGATGTTTGCTAGCGTTTTATTTTCCTCTCAAGTTTTCTGAAGATCCATCTCTGCTTATTTCCCTTTTCTTGTCTTTCTTCCTTTATTTATTCAGTGGGGTCAAGAATGCATCATCCAGTCTCTGTGGGGGAACAAATTCTTAGAATACTCCTTACCACCTTATCATAAGACTTCAATGTAACTGAAGGATTTATGAACCACTGACATCCATGGAAACATTCTTTTGGACCATAAAACTTACAAGCTCACAGATAGCCAGATTTGGCCTTGGCATTATCAGGCACCTGGGAACAGCTTTAATCCCCTCTTAATAGGCAATTATTAAACAAAAGGAAAAGAATTTATCTTCCCATTATCCATTCCCATGGAAGAGTAAACAGCCAGAAATTTAATTTTATCTCCATTCCCCCTCATCTTGGACTGCTCTGGCAATCCAGAAACTTCAATGAACCCCCATCAGACCTTAAGTGTTTTAATTTCTTTTGAGGAACCCTCGCCACTAGGGAGCACAGTGAGAAAGCATAAGCCCCATAGTGAGATCTGCATTGTAGTATGCCTCCTTCTCCCAGGAACTGCTGTGTGAAAGCCAGTCTTCCAGTCCCCTTCCCACAGTGTTTGGCCATAAGGGGTTCAACTTGTGACTTGTGATTGGATACTATTCCAATCCCACCATGAGACCTTATACTACTTGCCAGGGTACCTCAGAATGAGCCCACTTGAATCCTGTGGCCTTTGTGGGGATCTTAAGGATGTCCAGCAATAGGACTACAAATTCAAATCAGAATGCAAGCACTATGTAAATGCCTTAATTGCCTCCTGCTGGGCCTCTGTACAGCTTTAACTTTCAACTCTGAATACATGTGGAGTGCCCAGACAGCCCCAAACACACATAGAGCAGTCACGTTAGCTCCGAATACACATGGAGACTCCCCATTTCTCAGAATCCGTCTTACCGTAAACTTAAATAGCATATCACAATTAATATAATGTACATTACAGTGAAGTAAAAACAATATTTCTAAACCTTGAGCAAATATACCAGTTCCAAGCTGTCTGGTTTTTAGCCTTTACCTAGTAGGCTTGATTCTGAGAAATGGGTTGCTCTCCCCCCAACTCAGACCCCAAGAACATGAAAACTATGTGTCATCTACACCTTTTCCTTGGGCAAATTAGCCTATTGCCTCTGGATAAGGAAGGGGAAAATGACAAGCAGCATACAATTTTGGTTCTCTATCAATTTCACTCTTGTCTAAGACCACCAAATCCTTGTTAGAATACAGTTCTCAGGCTTAAAATAAACCAAACAAATAAACAACAACCAGATCTAACTAGGCTTTACAAGTTAGAATTTTATGATTTAAAAATATGAACAGATAATCTTAGCTTGTCATACCATAAATATAGTTCAGATTTGTCATTACTAATAAAACCATATCTAGGTGTGTTATATTATGTCCAGTACAGTTATCAAGTTTTACCTGCACTTATACATTCATGATTTTAAAATGTGTTTCATAGGAATATAAAAAAAAGTCTCAAATTAACAGATTATAAAACCTAAAATTTGATACACTGATATTGTTCTGCTCAGGGTGACAGTTATAAACACTGCCTTCAAATATTTAATTAAGTTGGTAGTTTTAACCAAAAAAAAAAAAAAAAAACTTGAGTCATAATAAGATTGTTTTTTTATTAGTTACTGATTTTTCTTATATAAAACTAATTCTACTAAATAGTGGTGTTTGTCCCTCAGGTTTTATAAAAAATATAATTTAACATCATTCATTGTAACTTTTGTTCTCAGGGAGATAAGGAAGTCTCCCCATATCCTGATTACTGTGTAATCTGTGTGCTTTCTCAATTTTTGAGGAGCTCCATTTACAATTCTTTGACTAAAATGAGTTGGAATGCTAAAATCTGTTATTTACAAACAATGTAATTTAAACATAAACTATCAGATATCTGGCTAAAACGTCATTAAATAGTCATGGGTAACAAGAATAATAAAACATAAAATTGATCTATCTTAATCAAAATAAGGCGCATCAGATTGATTGTTATAGATTTCATCATCAGGATTAAGTTTGTATGTAATCCAATTTAGACAGAAAGATTAAAGCCACAAAAATGCACATAGGTACATACACATATTTTAAGCTGATTCTAAGTTACTAAGGGCATATTTATAGGTTTTTGACTTAAAAACCAGAAGTGATTGTTTACATCTGCTACAATAGTTGCCAGAAGATTTTAAGTACAAAAATATTCCAAAATTCAACTCTGAGTTTAAATTGCCTTACAGACTCAATTAAATGGCCAAAGTTTACATGGGTATAAGGCTTATTACAATAACTAATTTCTGACAGATTGCTTGATTGGATTTTGTTCATAAAACAATATAAAGTGATTATAAAAACTACACTGATAAAAGTTTACTGTTAATGGCAAAAGCCATTGTCATTTGTCTTATATTTAAGTTCAGATATTCCAATGTAGAAACAAAAGTGATGGCTCTCACAAGGACACTAAAACTAAACGAAAGTCAGAATTAATATTTTTTATTTTTGTTAGTAAAAATTCTCTCCAGGACTATTAATATGTTTTGTCTGTACTTACAAATGTTAAATAATATATATAATTCCTATCTTCCAAATATGGCTTATCATGTCATCAGACAACATAAGTTAAATGTTATAACAAAATATTAAGATTTTTAAATATCTGTTTTGTTAAAGACAAAAGGTACAGACATACTCTATATTACTATTTTTCTCCTGGGTGTATAACAACCAGATGTAGTGGCCAGAACCAATGAGGGCTTTGGGTTTAAACGAGTACCCGATATTTTGTTCCCAGCCCCTCCAGGTCAGAAAGAGCTCAATAGACAATGGTACACTTCTTTCTCTAGAGGATTCTAAAGCTCGGGATAAGTCACCTATCTTCTTGATCAGAGACGATATGGAGACCCCCAGAAATGAATTCCAAATAATATCTGGTCTGAAGAAAGAGAGCCAAAACAGAGGGGAAACCCTTCATGCTTTGAAGGGAAGGGAAGCTACATGGTTAGCATTAGTCTGACTCATCCCTGCAGATGGCACAAATGCTGAGAGCCATAGAGCTCCTCCCAGGTCCCAAAAAGTCTCCCCAAAGAGCCACAACTGACCTTCAAAATTAAAATATAAAATTAAACATTGGCCACCTACATGGTATTAAACACTCAATAGAAAAATATAGCCAGAAAGTAAGGTATATCTTAAAAGAATTTAATCACAGCCCAGACCATAACTTTGGATAGACATGTTCACTGTGACAAGGACAGGTATAGACCACATTATTTGATAAATTTCTACATCTTCATGGTTATCATGCCTGTCATTTCTGGTAATAATTCTGCTAATTTTTGGACATTGTGTATTTAACTACAATCTTAACCTTGCATCCTCTAAACTACAGTTCGCTCATACTCAGATGGTTCTGTGACAATCCAACTTCATCTACCTGGTCCCCTGGATCACCCTTCAAGGCCTGAAATGCCAATGGGAACTCCAGGTTCAAGTGGAGATTACCTAAACTCTAACCACATCCACACTTCAACTTTATCATGTTACTTTTCTAGATACCAAACATTACTTTAAACTCCTTCCCCCTGCTTAACCTAGCTACTCTTCAACCTCTACCTAAACAAATTACACACTCTTGTCTAGAGACTGTAGAAGAGTTTACCTGCCACAACCCTAGCATTTCACCGTCTCCTCTCCCTGACCCTGACCATACATGGTATATATATAGGTAAAAATTGTTGTAGCACTTCACAGGGCTTGCAAATAACAAAATATGCTATTATTTCAGATAACCAGATAATAAAGATTGGCCCATTGCCAAAGAAAAGTACATCCCAGAAGGTTGAGCTTGTCACAGTCCATTCACTTATACTAAGAATGAGCCTTGCCTCCGCTACAGCAGATCAGAAAATATGAAGTACAACAGTTGTGCCTGCTTTTATACAATTATTCTAATAAAACTGTTCAAAAGTAACCTGTGAGAAGACCAAGCAGGGCTTGGATAAAAGGACACACGAATATATATATGTTGTATGTTGTGGCCATATGTTATTCTAGGGCACTTACTGGATGAATTACAGATCAGAATACATGAGTGAGGTTTTTTTTTTTTTTTGGTGGGGGTGGGGGTGGGGGTGGGTGATGTAGGTGAATACATGATCCAGAGATTTAAATGTATGGCCACTGTGGTAGTTTGAATATATGGCCCCCAATATATTCAGTGTTTTATTAGTTTGTAGTTTGGATCTGTAGCTACCTGTTTGGAGGAGGTGTCACTGGGCAGATCTTAGGGTCCAGCCCTAAGGTGTTGGGGTGGATTTGCAATTCCACTCTAAAGATATGCAAAATTCCTGGAGTTCCTGAAGTGTGTTTGCTTGTGGTATGGCTTTTGGTCTGTTGGCTTTGCTCTCTCTCTCTCTACTTGGACCTGTGAAAGTGGGCCAGTTTCTCCTGTCATTATGGAACTACCCTGGGATCTGAAAGCTTCAATAAATATTCCTTTATCCATAACTATACCTGGTTTGGAAGTTCATCTCAGTGACCTGAAGCTGTCTACTACAGCCACTATCTAAAATACCTTTCAGACTGTTACCAACATTTTGGTTTCTTCTTGAGACATATTTTAAATGTAAAAATTATCATGAGCTTTATATGCTATGTTTACAAGTGTAACAGCAACAATGAAAAAATTCCATAGCTATAAAAGTCAAAACAGATATGATTGACTTTTATGTTTTCAATGAGTATCTCCAATAAAGTAAGTTATAAAATATCTTATTTCTCCCAATTCATACTTGATAGAATGGCAATATATTAAAAGCATTTTCATTTAAAAATCATTTTTTGTTAATATATTTTATTTATTTATTAGCGAGAGAGAGAGAAAGAGAGAGAGAGAATGGGCATGCCAGGGCCTCCAGCCACTGCAAACAAATTCCAGATGCTTGCGCCCTCTTGTGCATCTGGCTTACATGGGTCCAGGAGAGTGAAACCAGTATCCTTTGGCTTTGCAGGTAAATGACTTAACTGCTAAGCCGTCTCTCCAGCCCTAAAAATCATTTATTTTTAATCCAAAGAAATTTGACAACACAGATCAAAAACCTGTTCTTGGTGCTGCTACCTTTGCCTGTAGATTTCTTTGCTCACCTATGTAAATAATCACTTAGCATCCATGGGAAATTTTACCAGAGTATATGTTAAATATCTTTAAATAGCAGCAGCATAATTTATAACTTAGATTATAAAACACATGAAAGCTGTTTTTAATGATTTTAGAGATACCCTATACATTATTTAAGGAAAGAGAAAACTCCAGGTACTTCAGCATTTCTTACTCCTCTAATCACTGAAGGTTAAAATGAATAGTATAAGTAACTTTCGACTTATAATTATCAGATTTATTCTAGAGACAAAGGACTTCCCTCTGAATGTAATTTAGATCAATATTTGATTTGAAAGATAGCTTTAAAAGGTTAGATAATATTATTTATATCAATTAAATTCTATCTACTTTAGTTTTTAATACAAATGTCATTTCCAGTCTTCTATCCCTCATCTCCTCTGGTCTTCTATGACTGACTTGGTATGAAAATGCTAAATGCAAAATGTTAACAATACTTTTTTTTTAAGTATGAAATTGTTGATTCATTTATTGAATTAAAATCATGGCATATGTAAAATAGCAATCTCTATATATAAGCATTTAATGCATAATATATACAAAAAGTCAAGATACAAGTTACAATGATTATGAATATAAAGTTTATGTAAATGTAGCCCCATAGCCTCACCTCTTTGTGATTAAGCCTCATATTTAATACCCAACTGGTGGAGACTTTGGGAGGCGGGCTTTTGCTGGAGGAGGTGTGTCACTGGGGTACAAATTGGGTTGTTATAGCCCAAACTAGCTTGCCACACTCAGAGAGTTCACTAGCTCTTTCCTCCCTGCTGAGGAGGAGATGTGATACCTGACTGTCTGCTACTGCTTTGGTTTCCCCACCATGATGAAGCTCCCCTTGAAACTGTAAACTGGAAACAAACCCTTTCTTTTCACAAGCTGCATCTCATTGGGTTTATTCTCCCAGCAACATGAAAATAGCTGCTGTAAATACAAAATTTCATACTGCTTTGTAGAAAAAAATAAATATGCCATCAGACATCATTTGCAATAATATGGTCAGTGAAAGCCATGCCTTTTTTTATATTGAACCAGGTTTATACTATATAGAAATCTTATGCCATGCCTGAAAAAAAAATTAAAATTATTTTACATTCTTATTCAAAAAGGTGTTTTCAAATCAGACATCCTTCAGTCGTCCTTTAAGTATTTTGCTGGGTCTTAGGAAAAATGCAGAGCAATACACTTTCTGGTATACACTGTACTGTATAATTTGCATACAAATGCACTTTTACTAGAAAAGATCAGGCAGGCTTTAAATATGTTTCTACTCTGAACTTTCAGAACATGGAAAGTTGAGCATCACATAAAATTTGTATTTCTCTCTAGTCTCACACATTCAACATAGAAGTGCTTGTGTCTCTGGGTGAGAGTAGTAATGCACTAAAGTTGTACACATTAAATAACATTAAAATAATCAGATAATTCAATAGCTTTTAATATGAAATAACTTCTGGTGAACAGACCTAAGGGAAGCCATCTTAGGCCACTCAGCCATCTTGACATTCTCAAGGAGCCATAAGAGATTAAAGATTAGCTCAGAGCATTAATTACAAGAATGAGGATGTGGTCCCAGTAAGGCATCTGGTATTTGCTCTCACCCTGAGGTCAGGATGTCCTGATATTTGATAGCTGCTTCATACCTGGTACTATCAGCAAAAATTCTGCTTTTGTAATCATGCTTGCTTGTTTGCTCTCTCTAAAGACAACTGTGTGTGGAGGGGGTGGCTGGGGGTTTTTCAGATCAATTGTAAAGGAATGTGATTTTTGCCTTTAAAAACTCACTGTAAAAGTAGGACGGGGATGCTGTTCTCCTTGCTGTGAGGGGACAGACACCAGCTGGCTTAATAAAGACTCTCCTTTTTAATTTTTATTCGGGTGGTCTTCAGTTCATTTTTGGTCTGGGACTCACTACAAATACTCATGCATAATCAAGGATTGTCAAGCCTATATATTGATTTTTGATGGAACTTTAGAATTGAGCATATTTATGGAGCTGGAAAACTTTCCAATGTCAGGTAAGACATTAACAATAAACGTACATCCAGCTAGTGAATTTTAGTATTTCAGAATAGTTTACTATATCAGTGCATGAGATTATGGAAACATAAGAAGAAAATAATGCAATGTAGGCACCCAAGAAGATGAAATGTACATAGAACACTCAATTAGAGAGCTAGGAAAACCAAAGGGAAATAGACAAACTAAAGAAGATCTCTTTAGCTGAGATAATTTCAGGATACTGTGAAGCTGGAAAGGTATGCAAAAATCATTGAAAAATATTTCTATTAATTTACCTTTTCCCTAGTAATAATTGAACAGAACCTTGTATATTCTACTATATCAGGTTAATACAAGTCTAAGTAAACAATTAAGGCAAATGGTCTTTGTATCAGTTTTTAAAGAAGAGGAGGAAATGGTACTTGGGAAAGGGATCTGCAAAAGTAGTATAAATTTATTTTGGTACAGGATATAAAATTTATTCACTCAGGAAGTCCTTCATAAGTAAGTACTGTATGGCACACACTGTTCTAGCTACCAGAAATACCACTATGAGCAAATCTAATCACCAGGTCTTCCTTAAGCAAGTTTGTGAGGGCTGGTCTGAAAGCAAAATGAGAGAAATACAGACAGTATGTATGGGCAGCTATATTAGTTAAGTTTTCATTGCTGTGACAAAATATATGACAAAAAAAAGCTGAGCATGGTGGCACGTGCCTTTAATCCCAGTATTAGGGAAGCAGAGGTAGGATTGCCAATAGTTCAAGGCCACCCTGAGACTACATAGTGAATTCCAGATCAGCTTGGACTACTGTGAAACCCTACCTTGAAAAACAAAAACAAAAATCCAAAGCAGCAACTTAAGAAACCAAGGGCTCATTCTGTTCACAGTTTGAGTGTGTATAGCATGGTGGCAGGAACATCTGCAGACAGGAAGAAGAGAGAGTTAGTCTACTTCCTCCTTTTAATTCATCCCAGGGCCTCAGCCCATGGAATGGTGCCTCCCATAGTTAGCCTTCCTCCTCCACAGAAGGCTTTCCCTTTCAATTAACCCAATCCAGAAACATTCTCACAGACATGCCCACAGTTATGTGTCTTAGGTAATGCTACGATATTTCCAATTGACCATATTAGCCATTCAAGCAACCAATAAATAATCTCTTTCTCTTTCTCTCTCTGTCTCTCTCTCACACACAGAAATAAGTGAACAATGGTAATGTGCCTCTCTCATTGACTTATATGTTAAGAATGAGAAAAGAAAAAATATGGAAATTTTGTACATAGCAATAGCCAGTTTGATTTCATGTACATTTATGAAGCCGTTACATAGGAACTGTGGAATGTGTGTTTTCATGAAGCAGAATTGGTAGCTCTTGAAATATATATAAATATATACTGTGTGTAAAATAGCAAAGAATTGGAATATCAGCCTCCTGTGACTATTATAAAGTAACTTAAAAAAATTTAGGGCTGAAGAGATGGCTTAACAGTTAAGACACTTGCCTGCAAAGTCAAAGGACCAGGTTTGATTCCCTAGGATCCATGTAAGCCAGATTCACAAGGTGGCACGTGCATCTGGAGTTTGTTTGCAGTGGCTGGAGGTCCTGGAGGTCCTCCCTCTCTCTGTGTCTTTCTCTCTCTGTATCTCTCTCATAAATAAATATTTTTTTAAATCTACATTTGGACAGTAGAGAGATGGCTCAGAGGTTAAGGTGCTTGTCTGAAAATCCTAGTGACCCAGGTTTGATTAATCAGTTTTCATGTAAAGCCAGATGCCCAAAGTGGCACATTCATTTGGATTTCATTTGCAGCAGCTGGAGGCCCTGGCATGCCCATTTGCACACATACACACTCTCTCTTTTCTCTCTCTCTCTCTCTCTCTCTCTGTTTGCCTTTCTCTGCTTGCAAATAAATAAATAAATAATTTAAAAATATTTGCAAATTTTAAACCATATTTCCAAATGATTCCTTTCCCAAAAATCAAATCACAATATAAACAATCATATAGGGAATGAAGTATACATGAATAATAGTTTCATATTTAAGTAGTTATAGTTAATAATGTTTAAAATAATAAAAATTCTAGACCTTGTTGAAATGAGCAGAGATAAACATACATTTAGTTGATTCAATTAGAAAAGAATAAGCTATAGGATTAATATACTAAATGTTTAGTTTAAGATGGCAAGTAAAAAAATGAAAAAATCACTAATGAGGTAAGAGCAATAAAATACTAAGGAGAGCTTAACAAAATAGAAAAACAATTCAGAGTATTAATAAGTGTGTGCCAGCATTTTTTAGATGATTAATAATATTGGCAATGACTTAGGCAGAGAGACCAAGTAAGATCTAGAAAAGGCTCAAATAATATTAAGAATGAAAAGATGTATATAACTAAAATTGTGGGAAAAAATTAAACATTTTATTTTATTTATTTGAGAGATAGAGAGAGAAGGGGAGGGGGGATGGAGAGAAGGTGCACTAGGGCCTCCAGCCACTGCAAACAAACTCCAGACCCATGGACCACTTTGTGAATCTGACTTACATGGATCCTGGGGAATTGAACTGTTAATGATTATTCTGGACTTCCTAGCTATTAGAATTAGAAAAAAAGAATGAATAAACAGAAGAAAGCATAGAAAAAGAAGCTGCATTATTGTCATAAGCTGTTACTTTGAAAGCCTTGAACAAGCCTGCAGCAGGGTCCACAGGCCGGCACCAGCTTACCCACTGGTGTCACTGGTAAAATTGGAAAGAAGCACAGCCATGTCTTGCTAATGTGTGCATATGGTTGATGGCTGTTTTCACCTGAAATTGTCCACTTTTGTAAGAGCTAGTAGTTTAATATCTAGCCCTTTACAGAAAACAAAATGCCACTCCATTGTCCATAAAATTATTGGAAATATTTGAAAGAGTAAACATTTTAGTAATATTTTTGAAACATTACAATAAAATTAGTTTGCCTTATAGTCAAATAAATACAAAATATATTAATATAGACTTATGAATACCTATTTTGGAAGTTATATTTTGAAGAAAATTATTTAAAATTTACCTGGAAATTAGAGAGAGGGAGTGAAGAGAGAAAGAGACAGAGAGAGAAAGGCAGATCTCACATAGGAAATGTTCAAGTATTTAATCTTACCCAAGTCAAACTAATCCCAATCAGATTCTAACATCTTCTTCTGGAACTTTAAAGTAACTTTTTGAAAATCTATACAAATCAGAAAGCACTTAAAAGTTTTTAAATAAATTTCTGAGGAAGAAGAAAAATAGACGGGGACTTCATATAAGAATTTGCAACTATTTTTAGTTTATCTTATCACTCTATGTTTGTATGGGACTACTAACAGAAAAGCAGTCTCAAAATTTATGTTTAAATTTAGATGTGCTCCATACTGAATTTGTAACAAATTTCTACTAATGTTCAAATCTGCTTTCATATTTAAAAAAAAAAAATGTTTCAGGAAAGTTGCAAAACAAAACTTCCAAAATCAATAAGTGATAAAATCTATATATTTATTCTAGATAAATAATATAAATCAAGTCTGATCTACTATTTTGAAAAAAACAAAAAACTTAAATGGTCATATTAAAAGTCTTATGGTAAGGACAATGAAAGTTTTTGCTGGTAGTTATAAGATGAACTGACTAAAAAGAAAGATAAACTGGAAAAAAACTTTAAATGTTGGAAATGTTTGATGAAAAAGATTGTTACAGAATGCTTACATAGATTTTAAAGTAAAGTATGTGGATGAAGGTATGAATAAACTTAAACAAAAGGTTAACAACACTTAATCAGAATACAGACTTCTTGACATATAAAATGACTATTAGCCTAGGGTTTACATCAGACCAATAAAGTATGGTCCTGGCTGGTAGCAGGTTGCTATGGTATTCAGGTTGTCAACTTAACTTTAACTAATTGATGTTAATCTGGTCATAATGGTAATGAAAGACTGAATTTAGAGTACCCAACCAAGTTAACTAGGTTCCTCTGTTTGTCAACCTTTTAACTAAATCTTATGATTAAAATTGATTAATTAATATTTAATTCTTTCTTAAGGTTATTATATCTAAAACCCTGTCTCAAATAAAGTTCTAAACAAAGTTATATTGTGATTTAAGATGTAATTCCTCAATTCCTCCAACAATCAATCTTAATACTTTAGATTTAACTTACATCATTACTGAGCAGGTTTACCAAAGTATCACAGACAAAATTATAGTTGATTAAGGTTTGGGAAGTTATAGATTGTGTCATGAAATTTTATGTATGTTTTGTGTATATTTTATGTATGATTTAGAGGAAATTAAAAATCTTTCTTTTTGGCTCAACAGTTAAAGGTGCTTGTTTGCAAAGCCAGATGCACACAATGGAGCATGAATCTGGAGATTGTTTGCAGTGGCAAATGGCCTTGGCATGCCAATTCCCTCTTTTTCCATGAGACTTGTTTCAGTTTTCATTAGACATGACAGTTTAATCCAGTTCCTCTATTCTTTGGGTATATTATATATAACTGAATTAATTTCAGAAATTGACTTATAGATCAGATGAACATCTTATTTAAATTTTAAAAGTGCTAAAGCTCCTCATTAAAAAAATATATAAATATTATAAATTGTAAAACTTTTAATGTCTTCATATTTAAATAAGCCAAAAATGTTACTACATAATATAGATTTCTTGTTAATTTTAAATTCTGTTAGCAGATTTTTTGTTCATAGTTTACTCTCTGTAGCCTCATGTGCCTTAAATATGTGAACCCTACTTTTTGTTAATATCAAACTTTCCAGATTTGTAATTCAGTTTATATAAAGTACATGATGTTTTGGCTATCAATAAGCATACATCACCATGCCTGACTAACACTCTGTAATTTTATGATGGTTCTTGCCTTGTTCATGCTAATTTTGCTGGGTGATTATCATTGAGGTTATAATCTAAGTCTTATAAAAAGTAACTTATTGCAATTTTGTTCTTAGGAAAACTGAGGAAGCTCCCCATGTCTTAGAGAAATCCACCATATACAAACAATGTTAACATAGTTTGTCTAAGTTTCATATAACATTTATAACCTTGAAATTGTTCGATGGGTAACAGGTACTTATCGTAAAAATTACTTATTCTTTGTCATTATCTGTAATGTATATTAAAATCAGACTTGCTTAACTCAACAATAACTAAGTTTTATTTTATTCTTAAGCTATGTATAATCAGTCTCAGATTTCACTTAATTAATTGTGTCATTTCTGGTATCTCAAGTTCATTGCTTATAAAAATATTGATACTTATTGATACATGTTTCATGCCCTAGAAAAATAATCTTAAATTGCTGCTCTGCTTCCAGTTTGGGACATTGGTTTTCAAACACAGATGCCAAGTTTTTATACTGTCTTGTTGTTTTCCTGACATACAATTTCTACATTAAATCAATTGCCTTGAAGTTACTGATAAAATAATTGATAAAATATTGTTTTCAGGGCTGCTAAAATGTTCTGCCTATACTTATAACTGGCAGATACTTAAAAGATAGATGTGTATCCTTTCTATGTCCCAAATATAGCTTACCTGTCACCTGACAACTAAACTTAAATATTAATCAAAATTATTTTAAACTATTGTGTCATTCTGTATGTGTTCTTTCTTGATTTACTCCTACACTGTCCTCACAGTTCATTCTGTCACCTGACAACTAAACTTAAATATTAATAAAAATGATTTTGAACTATTGTGTCATCCTCTAACCAGATCTACTTTGCTAACCAGATATGTTTTACACCTTTTTAACTAATCTGTTTTACTACTCAGATATGTACAGTTTCACTGAGGGATTAATAATCATATGTAGAAGCCAAAATCAATTGGAAACATTGGAGTTAAAAGGATAATCAATATTTTGGTTTCTGCTCCCAGGTCAGAAGGCCACAGCAGATGATGGGACAGTGCTAACATCCAGCTTCTGGTAAGTTACTTATCTTCTTGATCAGAGAGGATACGGAGACCCAGAGATAAAATCCAAGTCAGTGTATCTGCAACAGGAAAGTCACATATGAGGAAAATCAATCCTCCAGACATCCCAAAAGAGGGAGGGCCACTTAGTCAGCACCGGCTTTGCTTATCCTAGCAGATGACAATGCTGAGAGTCACAGAACTTCTCACAGGTCCCTAAAAGTTGCCTACAGTGCCATTATTGACCTCCAAAATATACAGTTAATTCTGGCAGCATACATGGTCTTAATCACCCAGTTAAAAAATATAAGTACAAAATATAACTAATATAAACAAAAATTCAGACTAATAGACTCCCCTATCTGATGCTGACTTACAATACTAAACACCAACATTAATTTGCCCTTCTGCTTCTGCCTGTCCCTGATTAACTTCACCTACCCTGACACCAGCTCCTCCCATTTGCCTTAGCCAGAATCAGAGTTATTCCTCAGGACCCCTCCTTCCTTAGCCCTTACCCTATCTCATCCAGAGATAAGTACACCACCACCCCAATGAGCTCTCTCAAAGTTAAACTCTCTCCTCTTTGTCTGATCCCCAAATACTGCTCTTGAATACACTGATGTCCCTCTACCTCCTCTCCCTTGCCCCAAGCCCTCTATCCCTCACCTCTGAGTGCTCATCCTCCCCTTAGGCCTGGTGTTTTGTTGTCTTAGCTTTTGACAAGGATAACAAGCTCCTTAATTCTTCTTTCTATCTTCTCATGGGGTGTACAGAGCCCATCCCCCTTACCTTCTCTGTAGCAGATGTTGCCAGCAACTGCCCCGAAGCCAGCTCAGTACAAGGATGGCATGAAAGAAGTCTCTGTTTCACTCAGGATCAAGTCATAACAGCATGCTACACTGGCGCTGACGGAGGGTACTCACTATTGATCTCATCACTTAGCCACCTCTAGCAATCATGGAACTGCCTCCTCATCACCTCCCTGAAGAAAGACCCATCGACCACATTATCCAGCCTTTCCCATAAGAACTCATCACCTCTATGGTCAGCATGAAGAAATTAACCTTCATCTCTTAACATTAACAAAAGGCTGGAATGTTAGGTCTGACAGGTCCCAATGTGGAGTCACCAAGGACAGCAGGATGGCGACAGAGATATAAGGAAGTAGATTATCCACATTCCTCAAGAAACTGCCCAGCCCTTATCCCCTCCTTACCTGCAATGCCACCAGGTCATGGTTTCCTGACCCTTTATCTTGTAAATCACCTGGTCTGGTGTTACACATTGGCTACCTTAGATCTCCCCTCAGCTCTTCCTTTCCTTCCCCCAACTGAAAGCCCTATAAAGCCCACTACCTGAGGAACTCAGGTGGCCTGTGCTCCTCTTGTGAGCCAGCCCTGGCAGCTTGTGCTTTTCCCAAAGTAAGCTTTCATCTTTGCCTCAAAGTGGTTTGTGTGGTCATGGTCACTCCAGAACCTTACATTTTCCTACAGGATAATATATTAAAATAAATATAATCAGGGGCTGGAGAGATGGCTTAGAGGTTAAGGCATTTGCCTGCAAAGCCAAAGGATCCCGATTCATTTCTCCAGGACATGTGAGCCAGATGGTCAGGGGCACAGGTGCCTGAAGTTTGTTTGCAGTGGCTGGAGGCTCTGGTGCACCCATT
The DNA here is from genome assembly GCA_036365145.1 of Orientallactaga sibirica. Lineage (NCBI taxonomy): Eukaryota > Metazoa > Chordata > Mammalia > Rodentia > Dipodidae > Orientallactaga > Orientallactaga sibirica. The sequence continues at coordinate 4,813,487 of JAEOAD010000020.1, forward strand.
CTCTCCCTATCTATCTATCTATCTATCTATCTATCTATCTATCTATCTATCTATACATACATATCACTGCCCCTTTCTCTCTCTCAAATAAATAAATAAATTAAATTAAATTTAAAAGTCAATATAATCATTCAGAATGCTTTGAAGATAGAAAAAATAATACAGATGAGACACAAATAAATATGAAAAATGGAACTATACAACAGCCATGGTATTGGACTTCAATGGAGGCAAAACTATAGTATTACAGAAATAGTACAAGATAACTGTTAATCTATAAACATACACAAGCTATTTCAAATAGATGAAAAAGTGCAAAGAAATAACTAAATAATGTAAAAAGACTATTGGGAAAACTTTATAAAATGTAATACAGAAAATTATTCATTTAAAGATACAAACTGCATAAACAAAGAAATATTATTCATACCTATGAGCCCATTAATATAAAGAATGTTTGTTTTCCAAAGTCTACCATAAACAGCAAAATTATAAACCATGGACACAAAGGTGTCACATTCCACACAGTGAACTAGTTATGTTCCAGTGCCTAAAATCTGTAAAAAGAAAAACAAATAAAACTACTCCAAATAATAACAAATTTTAGAGAAAAATAACCATAATAAAGCAAAAATCTTCTGAAAGATGTTTAATTCATTAGCCTTTCATTCAGATACAAAAAAAAAATGTAAGTTAGAAACTTTCCCAGATTGGCAGAAGGTTATTTTTTTATTTTTTTATTTCTTGTTCAGAGTATGTCTTCTTACAACTCTTGGAATCAGTAGTGTGGTCATAGATATACATACCAGAGAAACTTCTAAGTTCATGGGAAAGATGAATGTGGCTGTTGAAGGCAGTGGTTTGTATAGCAACAAAGTCCTAGAGACAAGGTTGCTGAGTGAACCATTCTACAGATGAATCTCAAGAACAGAGGTCTCAGTGAATAAAACAGGATACACAGTAGTGCACACAATGGAATTCTGTGAATAAAATATCTCAAAACATGCTTGTCTAAACTTAATCATGTTTGTGAATACATGCAATGTGGTACTATCAAAGATCCAGAGTGGTTAATCTGAAAAGTCCTCTAATGAGAACTCCTCTGTCAGAAGAGATCATCAGTGCTGACATTGTAATCTTTGAATGTTGGCTAAACTCTGATGTGAATGGGACTACTTCAATTGAAAATAACATAGAAAGTAAAAAAAAAAAAAAAAAAAACAGAAAATAGTGAATACAGAGTATTGTTGTATAAAGGGTTAAAGTTAAATGTTCAATCCTAAGTAACTAAGTTTCATCTTGAAATTGCCCTTTAACTACCAGTGATTTATTTTCCGATAAAGCTCAAAACACTCAGCCCCGCACACCTCAGCCTGTGCACACACATACATATGGTCACTAACAATTATTTTTGATAGCAAGGAGCTTTGATGTGGCATTCAACCCTGTATTTTGTATAGACTCCAGTGAAAAAGAAGTAAGACAAATATCACCACACATCATTTGTAATTCTTTGTTTCTTGGAGTTGCATTGGAAAATGTGCTGTATCCATTAACCTTTTTGCAAAGAGCAGAAGGTAAACTAGTTAACATTTGACAGCTTTGCAGATTCTATTGACTTGTAATGAAAAATATGCTGCTCCCTCCATTTTTGGCAAACCTGTCAGCTGAGAGTTTGTAAAAAGAAGAGCCATAACTATTGCTACGTCTTACTTCTCCAATTTTCTATATTATGGCAGTTTATGAATTTAAAACTTTACACTCACTAATTCCATATTGGCCAATTGTTCATTGAAGGTTTATTCTAAGCATAATGAATGAATTTCCCAGTTCTTATAAGTAGTGTTTAATAGCAATCTTGTAGGACAGGTAGAGTTAAGTATTGTGCCTTTAAACACTGAGCAAGAAAGTGAATGGAGACAATACATTCTTATTTGTCCTTGGAAATTAAACTACATGTCCTCAGAAACACTACGTTATAAAATTAGTTTGTTATTTGTGAAAGATGCAGGTGTACTAGTACTACTGCTGTAATGGAATCCTAAAAGGAGAAAAGGTGAGAATAGTTTCCAGTGAAGAGTATAATCAATCTATAAGTGGATGTCCTCCCTAGCATGTAATTAATATCCAGGGATTTCACTCTGTAATTGGTTATTATATAAGCCTTAACCATTTGCTGGAAGGTAATTCAAAACTCCCAGGAGCTGATTATCAATCCTTTACAGATGCAGACAACAGAGCATATGCATTTTCCCAATTCCTGTTAAGCTCTCCATATCCACATAATCCTTAGCACTTGTCTCAGGCATGAACTGATGAAGCCTTCAGTGTGCATGCATTCAACTTCAGGTAAGAGCCTGAGGTGGCTATAATATATACAGGCACTTGCTATTGTGCTTCATTTTATTGTGTTCAATTTTTTTAATTGAAGTGTTTTGGTAACCCTGCCTTCAGTAAATCTGTCAGTGTTTATTTTTTTCCCAATCACATGTGCTCACTTCCTGTGTCTATTTCATGTTTTTTTAAAAAAATATTTTATTTATTTATTTATTTACTTGAGAGGGAGAGATAAAGAGGCATATAGAAAGAGAGAGAGAGAGAGAAAGAGAGAGAGAGAGAATAGGCCCTCTAGCCACTGCAAACGAACTCTAGACTCATGTGCCACTTGTGCATCTGGCTTTATGTAGGTACTGGGGAATCAAATCTGGGTCCTTTGGATTTGCCAGCAAGTGCCTTAACTGCTATGGCATCTCTCCAATCTTTATCATGATCTGTTACAGTGATCTGTTTCTAGTGACAAATTTTAATGTTATTGTAATTGTAGAGAAGGCTGCCGCTGACCTTTGCCATGTAGAATGAATTTATGAAATATATAGTATATGTATTCTACTTGTTCCCCTGTTTAGCATCTCTCTCTCTCTCCATCCAAACACACAATAATATCAAAATTAAACCAATCCTTAACACTCCGATGCTGCTTATGATTCAAGTGAAAAGAAGGGTCTCTCATTTAAAATCACAAGCTATAAATGACCTTTCCTGAGGATATATGTAAAAAGCCAGGCTGTGTCAAAAACTAGCCAGGTTGTGTTTACAGAGAATTTCCTGATAACAATTTTTTAAATGCTGCCTCAGCAAACACAGGAATGATAAGGAAGAGGAATGGCCTTTCTCCTAATGTAGATAAAGTTTTGTTGGTCTAGATAGAGGATGAAACAAGCCACCATATCCCTACTAGCTAAAAAGCTGAGCCCAGAGCAAAGCTGTGACTCTACATTCAGCTCTACCGAGGCAGAGGGAAAATCTTCCCCAGAACACGGATGGTGCAGGCGGATGCTAGTGTGCAGGTCACACAGTCAGATTATCCATAAAAAGGAAAGCAGATGCCACTTCCATAGTGACAGGGAAGTCACTGTCTGTGAAGGACAGGCTGGCTTTGTTACTAGAGGCTAATGCAGGTGGTCACTTTAAGATGAAGTCAGTGCTCATTTATCATTCTATCAGAACTATGCTAACTTAGTGCTGCCTGTGCATGCAACCGCACAGCCTGGATGATAGGACACCTATTTACAATGTGGCTTCTTGGATATTTTAAACCTGTTATTTAGACCTAGTCCTGAGAGAAAAAGATTTCTTTTCAAATGATTCTGCTCATTGCCAGTGTACATGGTATCCCAAGAGCTCTCTGATAGAGATATATAACAACATTTTGTTTCTATACCTGATCACACAGTATCCATTCTGTAGCCCATGGATCAAAGAGTAATTTTGACTTCAAGTTTTATTCAAGAAATTCATTTTCCATAGCAATAGGTTTTCAGAGCTAGTGATTCCATGAATGGATCTGAAAAAAAGCAAATTGAAAGCTTTGTGGAAAGGAGTTATTCTAGATGCCTTAAAGTACATTACTTTCAGTATAAACAGAAAGAAGTTGACTCCAATTATCATAAATAACTGACAGGTATAATATTTTAGTAGCAGAAGTATCAGTATACATGGTAGTAATAGCCAGAGTAGTAAATTGGGTATGGAGCCTGAAAATATGAACATAATTCCACAACCTCATAAAACTTTAAAGGATGATATTGTTTTTTGATTCAGGCTTCCCCCATAAACTTATGTGTTCTGAATGCTAGGTCTCTAGCTGGTGGCAATTTGGGAACTGGATCTGCTTGGGTGTTATAGCCAGCTTCCCATTAGAAGTATTTGGCACACTCTTCTGCTGCTGTTGTCTATCAGATGTTGGTTTGGAGGTGATGTCCACCTCTGCTCATGCTATCATTTTCCCTACCATCATGGAGCTTCCTCTTGAGTCCATAAGCCAAAATAAACCTTTTCCTTCCACAAGCTGCTCTTGTTCTGCCAGCAACAAGCAACGATGAACATGACTGTAACAGATGGGGAGTTGAGTTGTTTTTTATAGTATTACCTTCCTGTTGTGGGGACAAAACACCCAACCAGAAGCAGCTTATGGAAGGAAAGTGTTTATTTCTGACTTTGAGTTTCAAGGGCAAGTTTTCACCATGGCTGGGAAGTGTCTTCATATCAATAAGGAAGAAGTAGTGAGAGTTTGAAAGCACCATGTGGGGCTGGAGGTTAATACCCCATGTTCCACTTCCAGTGACAGACCTCTTTCAGAAAGGCACCACCTTGTAAAGGTTCCACAAACTTCCCAAACAATAAAGTATTAAATACATGAACCTATGGAGAACATTTTATATTCAAACCATTAAACTTCTTGTGTTGTTTCTTGTGATGGTAACCTGCTCTTCATGAGGACTTTCTTGTTGAAACAATAAATGATTTAAAATACTACACTAACTTAGTTCATAAGACCACAGCTGACTTCAATTTTGAAAAACAGTTTTGGCATAAAAGGCTATCAAACAGACTTCATGCTGCAGAAGAATCTTTTGTGAGAGAATTAATACACTGCTTTCTTATTTTAAGAAATTTCCATAGCCATCTTCCCTTCCCTAATCTTCAGGAATCATTTCTTGGCCAGTCATCAGACATCATCACAGTGTTGTAGTTTGAATTAGGAATGTCTCCCAAAGTCATATATGTGAAAATCTTGGTCCCCAACCAGGGGTACATTTGGAAGATCATGGAAACTTTAGGAGGCAGTATTTAGTTGGAGGATACACTAATACACAAGGGGCATGCCATTAAAGGTTGTGTTTTGTCCCCTACAAACATCACTCAACATCACTGCTTCTAGGTACCCTGAGATGTGCATCCTTCTCCATCTCATGCTCCCACTGTCACAATATTTTGCCTCTCCAGAGACCAAGAAACACCAGAGCAAGTGACATGGGTTGATGTCTCTGAAACCATGAGCCAGATAAATCCTTTCTCCTGTCAACCCATTTTCTCATCTACTTTGTCACATGACTCCCTAATACAAACATCAGGAAAAGACCCTTCACAAGCAAAACAATGTGACTTGGGGTGGAGAGATGGCTCAGCAGTTAAGAACAATTACTATTTATTATGAGGGTCTCTTAAGTTGGAGACCACATAGTTCACTTCCCCAGAACACACATAAGAAGCTATGTGTGGCCATGCACATATGTAACTCCAAGGACCAGAGAATCACTGAGGCTTACTGACTGGCAGAAGCTCTAGATTGAAGGAAAGAACTCATCTCAAGGAAATATATGGATGACCCATAAGAGAAAGACACCCTGCATTCTCCTGTAGCCTCAGCATGCACATGCATGGAGCATAAGCATCTGTGTACACACATGCATACACCACACTACACACATACTCTACAAACACACATACACACAAATGTGACTAATTTAAGGCTTACATTATTTCTAGCACCTTTAGTAGGAAATTAAAATTAAATTAAAATCAATTAAAAACATAAGGCATTTATATGTTTGAACATAATAATACATTTAATTCAACAGTAGAGACCAAGCATAGCTTTATCTACATGATTTCATATATGTATATGTATATGGATGTGTGTATATATATGTGTGTGTGTGTGTGTGTGTTGTTTAATTTTTATTATTGACTTGATTGGATTGAAAACAACTAGAATAGTAAACTAAACCTCTGGATCTATCTCCAGAGATGATTAATCATGAGGATTCTGATCTGGTGAATGGATTAACTCATTGGTGGGCTTAAAATTCAAGCAGACAGTTGGGTGCTTTAAGTATGGAAGGAAGGGCCTGGTTGGAGGTGGGCATTTCTTGCTCTGACCTCTTCCCCTGCTGGTTAATCCTCTGCTTCCTCACATGGACAAGAATACTGTGATGGAAGCTGTTCCTTCGCCACCATGGTGGTCTAAAATCTTGGAAACTGAGCTAAAATAAATCTTTTATCATAACTTGTTTCTGTCTTGTTCATAATGACCAGAAAAGTAACTAATACTACTGGGAAATTTAAAAGAATGCACGTGACTTAGTTTATTCTAACATAGTTTCATTGTACTGGTCTGGGACTAAATTGAAACATTTCTAAGACATGACTACATATAAACCATATTATGAATGCATGTACACACACACACACACTTCACATAGCAAAAAAACATGTTGTGGGTTGCCAACGTTGATATTTTACAGATGAACAAAATATGTAAATAATCAGATTTTCTGTTATTCCTTTATTTTATAATTTTCAGGACTTCGACATTTGTTGGCAGGTTTGGCATTTCCTTGCTATGACCTCAGATAATAATTAGCATAGAAACACACATAACATCCTGAAAATGAATAAGGAGACTTCTAAGAGTATCTGCTATTAAAAAATGGAAAGGCCTTCTATAACTTCCTATTCAGTCATTTCTTTCAAGTCAATGGGATCCAAATCCATTCTAATTATATATATTTCTTTTTCTTAAAAATTAAAGGAAAATTGCTCTTGGTTCTGTGGCAGTTTGAATTAAGTGTCCCTCATAAACTCATATGATCTTAATGCTAGGTCCCCAGCTGATGGCAGTGGGCTTATATATGCTATTGCCAGTTCTTCCTTGCCAGTGTTTGGCATACTCTCATGATGTTTTTCACCTAATGTTGGTCAGAGGATGTCCAACCCTTGCTCATGCCATCCTTTTCCCTGTCATAATAGAGCATTCCCTCAAGTGTGTAACCCAAAATAAACTCTTTCCCCTTACAAGCTGATTTTGGTTAGGTGCATTGTTTCAGCAATGAGAAGGTAACTGTAACATGTGGAATACTGCAGTATGAAAGTGATCCAACTAACACAGTCAAGCTAGGTCTAATAAGTCATCAAGGTCCACCCCCGACAACACACTCTCTCCATCAAGGTTCCACTTCCCAAATTGCTACGAGCTTGGGACCTAGCATTTGGATCACATGAGTTTATGAGGAACACATAATTCAAGCCACCCATATTCCACCCACCCTAGCCATCATAAACTGATGACCATCCATGGTGTAAAATGCAATAGTTCGAACTTTAAAAGTCCCCATAGTTTTGATTAATTTTAGTACTATTCAAATGCCTCATAGTCTAAGGTTTCAAGTGAGCTATAATATCAAAAAATAAATAAAAATAAAAATACACCACAATGGCACAGAATAAATATTTACACTGCAAAAGATGGCATTGAGAGAGTATTAAGATGGATTGAACAGAAATTTTCCTTTTCCATTCATTATTCTATTTTTATTATGGTCTTAAATGTATATACATACTATAATGCTACTGAGGGACTTGACAGTGGAGGAAATACTTGACAAAGAATTAGCCAAGTTTCTATATTGTCTGTTTGCACATATTTTTAAGAATCAACTAATTCCCTAAGTGGTTCAAAAATATGAGGAAAATATACCTACATGGACTATAGGTATAGGATTAGAATTTTATATACTTTTAAAGTATCTTGAAAGATACTAATGGTTACTGCCATATTTTACATGGAAAACATAGAGTGCATATGTGTGAGATAGCACTGAGAATCAAATATCTCTCTGAGCACATACACACACACACACACACACACACACACCGATTCAAGGATAAACATGGTCCCAGATACCTGCTTTGAACTTTCACACTGCAAAAACTGCCCAAGCCAAAAAAGAGATGAAATAAGTAAGCATGATTAGAAATATGGCTGGGGGTAGTGGCACATAACTTTAATCCCAGCACTCAGGAGGCAGAAGTATGAGGATCACTGTGAGTTCAAAGCTACCCTGAGACTCCCTAGTAAACTCCAGGTCAGCCTGGGCTAGAGTGAGACCCTACCTTGAAAAAAAAGAAATATATGTTTTTAATATCAAAAATTGGTTCAGGACATGTTTCAAGTCAAGCAATGGAAATATTTGTGAACTAGCAACTTCAGAGTATTCTTTTACAAAAGGCCTCTAGAATTACGAGCAATTGTCTATTTTTTCTCTTTTATAAATAAGAAATGTGAAGAGGAAAGAATATATTTTTAACACATCAACATTAGAAATGTCTCGTTTTTAAGAACATATTCTTTTCATGTATCTACAGTTAAGAGACTATGCATTTGAAGCAGAACATGTGTTTTTGATCCATTTTTTCAATAAAATATTAAAAATATAGGAAGGTCTACCTTGTGAAATAGACTGTTGAGAATAAAGAGATTGGAAAGCTGTCAGGGTACAAAGTGACAGGAAACACCTTGAAGTGCAGCTGCATCAGTACCCTATTCCCACAAGCTTCGCATTACACCTCAGCATGTAAGTGCCAGGGCTGAGCACACCACCACACAGTGTAAAGTGTGATTCTAAGAGTGTAGGGGATTAATTTTCCCTCAGTGTTTCACAATTACCAAAAGCATCTGCACAGAAAAATATTTCTATTTACAAAACAGTCACTGAATATTTCTGAAGTATCAGGTTCACAGTTTTTTTTTGTTTGTTTGTTTGTTTGTTTGTTTGTTTGTTTGTTTGTTTTGCCCAGTATGTGGTGCTTCATGAAAAGAGTGCATAAACAATGGAAAGATTAGCAAGTTGAAATATTATAATGTAGATTATTAGAAAGTAAAACAAATACTTGAATTAGGATTTGTTCACTTTGTGTGTGTGTGTGGTTACAGTTAGGTATCTCCATAAACTTGTGTGTTTTGAATGCTTGGTTTCCAGCTGATGGTAGTTTGAGAGGTAGAGCCTTGCTGGAGGAAATGTGTTGTTGGGGTATAATAGTCAGCTTCCCCATGTCAGAACTCAGCTCACTCTCCTTCTGCTGTTTTCACCCTGCTGTGGAAGAGTTGATGTCCATCCTCTGTTTATGGCATGTATTCTCCTGACATCATGGAACTTCCTCTTGAGATTGAGCCAGAATAAAAACTTTCCTCCCATCAGCTGCATTTGGTTGGTTGCTGGGGATTTGAACTCAGGTTACCAAAGTTGTGCAGCAGGCACTTTTTCCACTGAGCTCCAGGTTTGTTTATTTTCCTATCAATTGTTATTTTGCTCATTGGATGATACCATTAGACATGGAAAATATAATGACACAATCCTGATATTTGAAGCTATTACATTTATGCCAAAAGTGATGTGTATAGAATTCAACATATGTGGTACTTATTTTCTCATTGTTGGGACCACACACCCAATCCAAAGCATGTGATAGGAGGAAAGGTTTTATTTTGGCATGCAGTCAAAAGCGGAAGTTCCATGATGGCAGGGAAAGAAAGGCATGAGCAAAATCTGGATATCACTTCTTCTGACAGCATTTGTAAGACAGCCGCAAGTCAGTGAGCTGAGCTCTGGCAAGAGGGAGCTGGCTACAACACCCCAAAGCCACCCCATGGATACACCACATCCAACAAGAAACTTCCCCAATTTCCACCAGCTGGGAACAAAGCATTCGGAACACATGAGTTTATGAGGGATATCTCATTCAAACCACTATAGCATAGAACCAAGAATACAAATAATCATTTTTAGAAAAAGAGTGCATATATACAACAAGTGTATGTTGACAAAAATTAAATATATTTTGATTATTTGACGTGTTTCTGAATGAATTTTAAGTTAAAATAGAGTAATACAGATAACCAAACTTTTTATGTTATCTAATTATACTGGCCACTCTGAAAACTCTTTTATCTACAGGTTCTTGTTGATATTAAAAAGGTTAGGGGCTATTTTCATCTAAAAGCAAAAGCAAAAGAAGTAATTAGAAATATATTTGTCTTCCTTTATTTTTCTTTTTGTTCTTCACTTTAAGGTGTTCATATATAGAGAGATTATTGTGGGAATAATGATGTAGATGAATCCTTTAGGGATTATATTACCTAGAAAACAAACAATCAAACAATTATTGCATTACCTAGAACGAAGAGTGCTGAAGACATTTCTTGGGAAATAATCCCTTTGAAACTTTTTCATAGCATTTTAGCATGATTTTGAAGAATATATATATATATATATATATATATATATATATATATATATATATATATATGTTCTTTTTTTTTAATTTTTATTTTTGGAGAGAGAGACAGAGAGAGATAGACACAGAGGGAGAGGGAGACAGAGAATGGGCGCGCCAGCAGTCTCTCAGTGGCTGTGAACGAAATCCAGGTGCGTGTTCCCCCTTGTGGCCAAGTGCGGCATTGCGCCCTTGCATCACTTTGCATCTGGCTAAACGTGGGACCTGGAGATTGGAACCGCTGGACATTGGAACCAGCGTTCTTAGGCTTAGCAGGCAGGCACCTTAGCTGCTAAGCCATCTCTCCAGCCCTATATATATATATTCTTAAATGTAAATTTTACCAGTGCAGGGCACTGGCCTGTTTGGTTCATCAAAGAAACATTTGTTGAGCTCTCAGTAAATGTTACATGAGCACAAGATAAAATTTAGTTCAGGGAAAGACAGCAGAGTGAATAGTAATGACAATATCAGGAAGGATGCAGCAAGAGAAACAGTTTCTAATCATAAGTTCAATAATATCAGAAACCTGATGGGCAAATTCTACTGCAGATATTGAGACCATTTCATAACATAGTTGCATTTAGAACGAGACTTTAAGATAGGTATTCATCTATGAAAAGATTATTTGCAAAAGACAACATTGACAATCCTGCTTCACCATAAAAATTAACACTTGTCTAGAAAACTGGCAGAGATTTAGTGTTCTCTGAGGACAGGTACTGGACAAAAATCAGTGGTTTCATAAGACAAAGTTCTAGTGTGTCAGAAGACAGAATTCTAGAAATAGATTGATGTGTCAGAGGACAGAGTTCTAGAAACTTCCTACTTCATATCAAAGTCACTGCACTATTCTTTTTCTGTGACCAAATGTGACTTTATTTGCAAAAGGTTCTTATAATTAGTCCTGCATGTTTTACCTGCGAGAATTTTACCTTGAATTTTAAAATGAAATAACTTAGTGAGTTAGGTTATAGCAAATGGAAAACTATTGTAATATTACTTATAGATAAAGGGTGTATAATTGGTTTGTAACAGGTGTTAAGGCAGTCCTTGTTCTTAATGAAGGCATAAGCTCTGTTTCTGTCTGAATACTTACTCTAGCCTCCCTCACAAGTGGGCATTTCCTCAGTCATCAAGACAACTGCCATCAGTAAATGGTATTATTTACTCATTCTTCATATTTACATAGAAAGAACAATTTTTCCTACAATTAGTTAATAATTTGTCTTGCTTTTTAGAAGCTCATCATGAGCATAGCTATATGAGGGGTAGAATTAATGGCTTATGCCAATCATCAGAGGCAGTATCTAGAGCTGGGAGTAACTGTGATTCTATCTATAAGGGGAGAGACTCTACAATGAGAGAAAACTCAAGAATATTGTGAAGAAATGAGGATGTGAGAAGTATGCTAGATAGGCAGTCTAGAAATGAATTTTGTCATTGTCCAGCAAGAAATGACAAGAATTTGAGTTGATATATTGGGCAAAGAAATAGGAAATTGTGGGTAGTTTTGAAAAAGTGAAAACTGATGGAATTTGACAAGTGTGAAAAAGGGAGAAGTAAATGACTACAAGTTTTGTGGTTTAGGTAAATGGAAACATGGTACTTGCCAAGAGGAGAATTAAATTTTAAAAACAGATAATTAGGTAATGTATTTGGTTTAAGGTACTCATGGAAGTATAAGTTATAATGCTTAGTAACTAATTCCATAGGTGGATATGAATTTCTGCATACTAATATTTTAAATAATTATTTTTATCTATTTATTTATTAGAGACAGTCAGAAAGAGAGAGAGAGGAAGAGAGAGAGAAGAGAGAGAGAGAAAATGGCCTCCAGCCACTGCAAAGGAACTCCAGATGCATGTGCCACCTTGTGCATCTGGCTTAGGTGGGATCTGGAGAATCAAACCGGGATCCTTAGACTTTGCAGGCAAACACCTTAACCAATAAGCCATCTCTCCAGCCCTCTGCATACAGATTTTGACTAAAGACAAAAGTGGTAGGTAATTAGTCAGACATTAGCAAGCTTGGAGGCCATTGATGATGGCCCCTCCTAGTGGCAGGCCATTTATTTCCCCAAAGGAAAGCATCACTATTACCTTCCTTAAGATTTAAACTATTATCTAAAAGGGAGGATGGTGAGATTATTATTATTATTATTATTATTTTTGAGGCCTGTAATGGGACAACTACTTGCTCTTGGTAAAAAAAAAATAGAATCTTAGTCCTTCTCCCTCTGGCCCTGACATTAACTGCCCAAGATAACTTTATGAAGCCATTCTATTTTCCCCTCTGGTAAGATTTAATCCATATGTTCCTGTCAACCACCCCTCAGAAAAGCTGATTCATTGGCAGACATGTTAAGTAGATGGGAGGACAAAAGCACAAAAGCACTTCTTTCCATGAAGTTGCTTCTTCTAGTTCTTCATAGCTAAGCCTGCTCCCTTTTCTGAGTTCTAGTTCACAAAGTTTAAACTTTTATTTTCCCTCTTTCTATCTTCCTTTTCCATATGGGCAAAAGTCCTAAATCCATTTTCTCTGAAGATAATTTCCTCCATACAGCTACTTGTAGCCTTCTATTTCTGAACCAGTCTGCATTCTTGGATCCTAATGATAAAAGCCATGACTTCCTCTTCCCCCAGCAGTGGCCAAGATTTTCAGCTTTCCTGTCCTATTGTTTTTCTCTCAGACTTTAAGAAAATGATCCATGAGCATCCTTCTGAGTCTGCTTTTAAATTCTTTTGTCCATAAGACTAGGAACTTGCAAAAGAGAACCACAAATCCCCAGTAACAAAAGTTCAGATGGATGTTAATTTAAAGAAATATATTGAGGGCTGAAGAGATGGCTCAGTGGTTGAGGAGCTTGCCTGCAGAGCCTAATGACCTAGGTTTCATTCCTCAGTACCCACATAAAGCCAGATGTACGAAGTAGCATATACATATGTAGTTAATTTGCACTGGTTCACCCATTCTCTTCTCTCTCTCTCTCTCTCTCTCTCTCTCTCTCTCTCTCATTCTCTGCCTCTCTATGCTGGCAAATAAATAAATAAAACTATTTTTTTAAAAGAAAGGTACTGGTTGGAGTCTGGAAGACAGTCAGTCCCCAGACAGTTAGCTTGCCTAGTGCCAGAAGGTGCTACATGAGTGACTGGGGGAAAATGACCAACATCTGTCCAAGGAACTCATAGTTTACGCTACTCAGCAGTAAATAACCTGACATGATGCTCAAGCAAGTGCAATAGTGGCCCACAGCCATGGTGGGTAACCAACTGCTTTTGATTTGGCTAACAGATCCGCTCAGTGGAATGTAACTCATAGGTGGAACTGGGAAACAAGTCAAAACCATGTCCAAAAAATGAGCCCATTCTCCAATATCAAGCTCCCCCCAGTCGTGGGCTACACGAGGGCCTACACATATAAAATTCTCTCTAAAATAATAATGGCCATCCTATCTATCCGGTGCTGACTTCTCTCTCCATTGGAGAATTTGGTTCTCTTCAGAGGGACGCCAAACCTGAGGGAAGGATCAGCCTATCATACCTCACTAGGGCCCCAGCTGAAACCATAGAGTAACAGGGGAAATGGGCAAGAGTGAAGCTTTCTCTATGAACTTGACACCAACACAAGGCTGAAGGAGAACACTTAACTCTTACTAAACTATATATCTAAAGACACAGAGGCTCCCAAAACCTCATCACTGAAGTAGACCTAAATCGAACCCAACAAGGCTCAGGAAAATTCACGGAAGAGGGGGCAGAAAGATTGTTAGAGCCACAAGTTGGGTCATTATGCACAGAGACATTGCCTCTTCCCCATAACTGATGGCTACCCCCACAATCATGACCCACATTTCCCAATGAGGAGAGTCCCTTTGGAAGGGGGAGGACAGAGAGGAGCTATCCACTGCACCAACATGAATGTATTCACATTATAAGCATAACTAATAAACTAAATAATAAATTAAAAAAGAAAGTTGTTGAGTGAGTTGAGCAAGAGATTTGTTGAGTAAACTGATGAATACTTGTAAGAACAAGATCTTTTAATTTAGATTTTTTTCTAGTTTTTTTTTTTTTTTTTTTTTTTTTTTTTTGGTTTTTCGAGGTAGGGTCTCACTATAGCCCAGGCTGACATGGAATTCACTCTGTAGTCTCAGGGTGGCCTTGAATTCATGGCAATCCTCCTACCTCTGCCTCCTGAGTGCTGGGATTATTTTCTCATACTCGATTGCTTTACCATTTTACAGACCTGATTTATATGTATGTCATGATGAATCACTTAGATCCACCAGAGTTTTTATCCTACCTTGTAAATATCATGCCCCACTATGAAGCTCAGCAAAACCATTAAAGTCCCATGGAAATTGCAAGGTCCCTGTTGAACTAACTTCTATTTAAAAATATTATATTTTTTATTATTTTTAATGACAGACAGGAAGAGAGAATGAATACAGGCATGCCAGGGCCTCTAGCTACTGCAAATGAAATCCAGATGCCTCTTTTGTACCTGGCTTTATGTGGGTACTGCGGAATTGAACCTGGGTCCTTTGGCTTTGCCAGTAGGCACCTTAATGGCTAAACCATCTCCCCAGCCATTAACTTCATTTTTGAACTCTCCAGTGAACATAGTCCTACTGGATTCATATAACCGGATATAAAACATTGCTTCTTTCATTCCTAGCTCTCTCAATAATGCCTGTCCCTCCTCTGTTGTCTTCCTTTCCCTAATACTCACAGAAATTTCAAGTGGTGATAACCAAATGTCCTGAATGGCTCGTTTGAGCCAATCTATCAGTGATTGATTTCCTTCATATTGCCTTAGATTATGCAGCCTTTGTCTCAAGGAGGGATGGGTAGGTGTGTTACTTAGTTTCTCTGCTTCCACAGCCCTCAGACTGATCCTATCTGACTCTATGATCCATGGACTCACATGGATATTTCACTTGCTAAAACATCCTTCCAAGGGTTGGAGAGATGACTCAGCAGTTAACGGCACTAGCCTGCAAAGCCTGAAGACCTGGGTTCAACTCCATAGTACCCATGTAAAGCCAAATTCACAAAGTGACCCAAATGTCTGCATGCTGTATCATACATTTTCTCTTCCTATGTATTAATGGTCAAACCTCAGAGTTATCTACCATTACTTTAACCTCATTTTCTCCCTCCTCACTGTTTGATTTTTTCCCATGAATTAGAAGTTTTGAATTCCCAGAAGGACACTTGGTATAGATTTCAATTGTACCCTCATCTTACATGTCACCAGTGCCATCATCTCTTCTATTCAATTTACCTGCCAAATCATAGGTGAACACCTCCTGACAGAGGATGCTGTTGGCATGTATCTTTCCCTCTGCAATTACTACCTTACACAAGCCAGTTCCTATGAGACAGCCATCTCAGCCTCAGTCATGTGGGTATTTTTTTTTTTGTAACTTTAAATAATTATTAGAGAGAATGGGCACTCCAGGGCCTCCAGCAACTGCAAATGAACTCTAGATACAAGTGCATCTGGCTTACCTGGGATCTGGGGAATTAAACCGAAGTCCTTTGGCTTTGCAGGCAAGTGCCTTAATCACTAAGCCATCTCTCCAGTTCATGTCTCGTACACATACCAGGGGGCACATGACCACCACAATGGTTTTCTGGCAATCTCATCCCATCTCAGGCATGATAATACATTTTTCTACATACTTGAGTGACAAAATCTATGGCTGCTTCAATTTTTTTGCATTAATTCTTATATTCATGCCAAAATTATTATTATTTGGTAAGTCATACTAAAATGTGTATGTGAATATGTGTGTGAGAGAGCATTTTAGTGACACACTAAAAGACCTGATACCTTCTGCTTTATAAACTTAGGTAGATTTAACTTTATAAAATATTTTAAATGCTATCTTAATTCAATGTTTTATAGAATCTTAAAACGCTGCTTGTTTATAGAAAACAACATTCACTGAAGTCAGAAATCAAAAGTTTAGTTAAGCTATGAAATTTCATGTTGAATAGATAATTATGAGGATTTCATTCCAAAAGAGATTTTGGGAAAAATATTTTATTTAATAATAAAGAGTAACAAAAATGATAAGACATAAAATGCTTCATGTTAATCAACATGCCTTTAAGTAATGTAAATTTAAAAATCTTTTATTTTAGACTAATTGCAATAGATTTCTTTTTTAGAACTATTCATAACATACAAATGTCAAATATAAGATTTTTATTAAATCTATGATACATGTACGATGATAGATATATATGTTTTTAAAGATATTTATGTTAACTTTCCTTTTCACTATGAAAATTATAACAAGTAATAACATTCAGAATGTAGGAGCTTCCCTTGTATGTAAGTATATAATATAAATGACTACGTTACTAAGTCTTATAAAATTAACATATTATACTTTAAAGATAAATTTAACTTATCCTTGAAACATTAAGATATAAGAATGAATGCTACCTGTGCTCTCCTCTTTCAAAAAAGGTTTTCTTGTTCAATTTAAACCGAAGAAAAGAAGGCCTTTTCATACCAAGTGTTCATGCCTACCCAGCCTGCCCAAAGCCTCATCAATGACTAGATTAGGTTCTGGGCGTTTGAGTTCTAAGCTCTTCTACTTTATATTAGAAGGCATGCATCTGAATTTGGATTAAGGACTGCTTTAAAAAATCAGATCAACAGTCTAACTTAAAAACTAACAAATGGTGGCTGTACATGAAAGCCACAACATCTTTACTTAAAATGATTGCCTCAGTTCTTGTTCCACAAGGTGGCTCATGAAGTAGGTACTGTTCTGACCCTACAGAGATTTTTTTTTTTTTTTTTGCTCTTGTGAGCAAGTACCCTCTAGTAACGGACAATGCTGCTCGGAACTACTGTTTCTAGAACACAAAGGCTGAGACAATGACTTCTCTGTGCTTTAGTATTCTGATCTGAAAAAGCAAGCAAGTAACAAAAATAACCCTAATAAGAAATCAGAAAAAGCTTAAGTACATTGCAAAAGATCCAAGTAATACACAAAAGTATTTATGAAATAAAATTTATTTATGGTATGTGTATGATCATGGTTGCTATAATAAAAAGCTATTAAACTTTTTTTGTAGTGTCATATTTTCTTGATACTGATAGACACTAGGAGAAAACTACAAAAGGAGGCATTAAGTCTACTAAGTTAACTTTTAAATTGGTTTTTGTGATTTCCAGTATCAGAAACAAAATTAAGACTGATCAAAAGGTCCAGGAGAAACAATTACAGACAAAAAAATTGATATCTCTAGCCCTAGTGTATAAGATTTTTCCTAGATACTTCCTCATACTTGCTACCTCAGGGAAACCTCAGACTTAAGAATATGTGGGGAGTTATGTTTGCCTCAGCTGTAAGGAACCAAGGCACCAGAAAATAACTGCCCTCAGTGTGGTTCTAAGCTTCGCCACTCTGCAAAGTGAGAGAGATCACTGTAAGCAACACCATCTCATCCTCTGACAGAAAGATGGACCTTCAGATCCCATGGTGGCTGGCCTTAGACACTGGTGTGACCCAGGGATTCCCTGATCAATGTTACACTGAAGCCACTATAAATGGCCACCTATACACTTCAAGTAGCTCTTGACATAACATGTAGAATTGTGAATTTTCTTTCTAGTAGTGGGACTTTGTTCTCAGTCTTAATTGATAACATAAGACCCTTTACTAAATCATCTTGCATAATATTCAATGTTAATGAGAATACCCAAAAGACAAAGGAATTATTATTGGCAATCCTGGTTTAAGAAATTCCCCATGTATGGCCTAGTGACAGGGCATCACCTAAAATTTATAACATTCCTAGTCTTAATCCAGTGCCTTAGATTGCTCAGCCATGCTACCGCTCACTTTCCTAGTTTTAGGGATGCTTTTTCAGCTGAAATTTCTGATATGTAAATATATATAACACTTAAAATATTGTAGATAAAGTAGTACTAATATATAAGCATTATCAAAGATATAAATATCTTCCAATATTTGTTAATACCTTCTTAGGGTAAATAAAGACCGATTTATCCAGACTAAAAAAAAAAAAAAAACACAAGTTATTCTCTAAAGAGAAAACTTTTACCTTTTGATTATCCAAAGGAGAGTAGCATTGATATGTGAATATGAACATTAAGTGTAGTGCTTTCAGGGCAGTTTGGTGGGAATAATATATACATTTAGCCAGACAAGAGCAGGCTTTATATAAATATATTTGCATGACCTCCCCTGCCATAGACTTTGATTACTTTTTTCAGTACCAGGCATGAAAGCCCTCCCATACAGAGGGCCTTTAGTCAAATTAGGGAGCAATTGGTTTCTCCAAGAGCAAACAAGCCACTATTGCACCCTTTTGGTCATTGGGCCTGTGTGGACAAACTTGAGGTTTCCAGTGTCCATTGTTTTCACTGATGATGATTTCTGTCTCCCATACAGCTGCATGCAGTGCAGCTTTTTCCAGCTTTCAGTTGGCTATTCTACACGGAGAAGGTTTTCTGCTCAGCACCGGCTTTACTTCTCAGTGACCTTGCAGCTCAGTCAAGTGAGGTCTTCAGCAATAGGGTCTTACCATCTGTTTCTCAAGGGAAACCAAGGGCCTTGGCAATAGCCTTTAATGTTTTGGAGGCTACTGGGACCTCTCTGGCCAACAACTCACTGGAAGGTATCCCATCCCAGATACTGAAAAATTTCTAGTAACAATCTATAGCTTCTAGATTTACCATTATTCAAAAAAGTAGGCTTACAGAAAACTTCTTCAGAATATCTTGAATTTTGATTGACCCTCCCACCACACTTCTTTTACACATTCTCTTCCCCTGGCCTTGCTTAGGCCTTTCCCCTGTAATCTGTTCTTCTACTTACATATATATAATACCATCGCCTTAAGTCCTTCCCTCCCCCCCCCACCATAGCCTTTTTCCAGCTTACTGGAGTATGCTACTGATTTTTGGTTCCAGCTCACACACAAGTCTATATATTTGCAGCTAGGATCCACATATGAGAGAGAATATGCAACATTTGGCTTTCTGGGTCTGGGTTACCTCACTTAGTATAATCCTTTCCAGATCCATCTATTTTCCTGCAAATTTCATATTTCTTTACCGATGAATAGAACACCATTGTGTAAATGTACCACATCTTTATTATCCATAATCTGTGAAGGGACATCTAGGTGGGTTCCATTTCCTAACTATTGTGAATAGACCAGCAATAAATATGGTTGTGCAATATATCTAAGGTAGTGAGAATAGTCCTTCGGATATATGCCTAGGAGTGCTATAGCTAGGTCATATGGTAAATGTATTTTTAGCTGTCTCAAGAACCTCCACACTGATTTCGACAATAGCTAGACCAGATTACATTCCCAACAACAGTGTAGAAGTGTTCCTCTTTTTCCACATCCCCACCAACACTTGTCATTATTTTTTGATGGTAGCCATTCTGACAGGAGATGGAATCTCAAAGTAGTTTTAATTTGCGTTTCCCTGATGGCTAAGGATGTAGAACATTTTTTTTTTAGATATTTATATGCCATCTGAATTTCTTCTTCTGAGAGCTCTCTATTTAGTTCCATAGCCCATTTTTTTTAACTGTGTTGTTTGATTTTTATTGTTTTGTTTATTGAGTTCTTTGTATATTCTGGATATTAATCCTCTGTCATATGTATAGTTGGCAAAGATTTTCTCCCATTCTGTAGGTTGTCTCTTTGCTCTATTCACAGTGTCTTTTGCTGTCCAAAAGCTTTGTAATTTCATGAGATCCCAGTGGTTGATTAGTAGTTTTATTTCCTGAGCAATTGGGGTTATATTCAGCAAGTGATTGCCTATGGCAATATGTTGAAGGGTTTTTTCCTCTGGAAGTTTCAGAGTTTCAGGTCTGATATTAAGGTCCCTGATCCACTTGGACTTTATTCTTGTGCATGGAGAAAGACAAGGATCTATTTTCATCCTTCTACATACAAATATCCAGTTTTCCCAGCACCACTTGTTGAAGAGGCTATCTTTTCTCCAATGAATAATTTTGGCATTGTTGTCAAAAATCAGATCTCTGTAGATGCCTGGATTAATATTTGGGTCTTCTATTCTGTTCCATTGATCTACATGTCTGTCCTTGTGGCAGTACCATGCTGTTTTTGTTACTATGTCTTTGTAATATAACTTAAAATCAGGTATGATGATACCACTAGCCTGAGTTTTGTTGCCCAAAATTGTTTAGGCTATTTGAGGTTTTTGTGCTTCCAGATGAATTTTAGGATTGTTTTTTTCTATTTCTGCGAAGAATGCTATGGGAATTTTAATAGGGATTGCATTAAATGTGTAGATTGCTTTTGGTAAGATTGACATTTTCACAATATTGATTCTTCCAATCCAAGAACATGGGATGTCTTTCCATTTCCTTGTGTCTTCTGCAATCTCTCTCTTGAGTGTTTTAAAGTTCTCATTGTAGAGATTCTTCACTTCCTTGGTTAAGATTATTCCAAGGTACTTCATTTTTTTTTTTTTGAGGCAATTATGAATGGCAGAGATTCACTGATTTCATCCTCTGCATGTTTATTGTTAGCTTATAAAAATTCTACTGATTTCTGTGTGTTTATTTTGTATCCTGTTACATTGCTAACAGTGTTTATCAGTTCTAACAGTTTGCTGGTAGAGTCTTTAGGATCTGTTATGTACAGAATCATATCATCTGCAAATAATAATAATTTGACATCTTCCCTTCCTATTTGTATCCCTTTTATGAGTGAGTGTCTCTTGCCTTATTGCTATAGCTAAGACTCCCAGTACTATATTAAATAAAAGTTGGGAAAGTGGAAACCCTTGTCTTGTTCCTGAATTCAGTGGAAAAGCTTCAAGTTTTTTCCCATTTAGTATTATGTTGGCTGTAGGTTTGTCACAAATAGCTTTTATTATGTTGAGATATGTTCCTTTTATTCCCAGTTTCTGTAATACTTTTACCTTGAAGGAATGTTGGATTTTGTCAAATTCCTTTTCTGCATTTATTGAGATGATCATGTGATTTTTGTCCTTCAGACCATTTATATAGTGTATTACATTTATCAATTTGCATATGTTGAACCATCCCTGCATTTCTGGGAATTTTTGTATCTATATTTATGAGAGAGATTGGTCTTTAATTTTCTTTTTTGTTCTGTCTTTATCCAGTTTTGTTATTAGGGTGATGCTGGCCTCATAGAAGGAGTTCTGTAGAATTCCTTCCTTTTCTATTTTATGGAAAAGAAAGCAGTGGTGTTGGTTCTTTCATGAATGTCTGGTAAAATTCACCTGTGAATCCATCTGGGCCTGGGCGTTTTTTAGTTGGGAGACTTTTTATAACTGCTTGGATCTCTGTACTTGTTATAGGTTTATTTACATGGTTTATCTCATCTTGATTTAATTTTGGCAGGTCATATGAATCAAGGAAATCATCCATTTCTTTCAGATTTTCAAACTTAGGGGCATATATATTCTTAAAGTATGTCTGTATAAATTTCTGAATTTCTATGGTATCTGTTGTAATGGTGCATTTTTAATTTCTAATTTTATTAATTTTTGTCTCTTCTCTCTTTCTTTTGGTAAGATTTTCCAAGGGTTTATCAATCTTGTTTAGCTTTTCAAAGAACCAACTCTTTGTTTCATTGATTTTTTGGATGTTTTTTTTTTTTTTTTTTTGGTTTCTATTTCATTAATTTCTGGCCTAATCTTTATTATTTCTTCCTGTTTACTGAGTTTTGGTTTGCCTTGTTCTTCTCTTTCCAAGGAGTTAAGGTGAAGCAGTAAATTGTTTACTTGTGAACTCTCTAATTTCTTAATATAGGCACTTTGAGCTATAAATTTCCCTCTTAGGACTGCCTTCATTGTGTCCCCAAGATTTAGTTATGTTGTATTCTCATCATCATTTGATTCTATGAACTTCTTGATTTCCTTTTTAATTTCTTCAATGACCCATACATCGTTTAATAGTGCACTGTTTAGTCTCCATGAATTTCTGTATGCTCTGTAGTTTTTCTTGTTGCTGATTTGAAGTTTAATCCCCTTGTGGTCATATAAAGTACAAGGGATTATTTCAATTTTCCTGTACTTGTTAAGATTTGATTTGTTTCCTAATATATGGTCTATTTTAGAGAATGTTCCATGTACTGCTGAGAAAAATGTATAGTCTGCAGCAATTGGATATAATGTTCTCCATATATCTGTTAGGTCCATTTGTTACATGACATCATTTAATGCAGATATCTCTCTGTTTATTTTTTGGTGGGTAAACCTGTCAAGTGATGAGAGTGGGGTATTGAAGTCACCCACTACTATTGTGTTAGGAGTTATCTCTGACTGTAAGTCTAATAGTGTTTGTTTGATGAAATTGGGAGCCCCCATATTAGGAGCATATATGTTTAGGATTGTAATGCCCTCAGGTTGGAGTGTTCCTTTAATCAGTATATAGTTATCTTCTTTATCTTTCCTCACTAATGTTGATTTGAAATCTATCCTGTCAGAAATTTGGATAGCAACCCCTGCTTTCTTCCTAGGCCCATTTGCTTGAAATACCATTTTCCATCCTTCCACCCTAAGAAGGTATCTATCTTTTATTGAAAGGTGAGTTTTCTGGAGGCAACAGATGACAGGTTCTGCCTTTTAATCCAGTCTGCAAGCCTGTATCTTTTGGTTGGGGCATTGAGGACATTGTTCTTAAGAGTTATTATTGAAAGATATGCATTTATCATCACCATTGTTCTTGTTGTAGTTCTTCCTGTTTTCCCTTTACTCACTTGTTTTAACTGTTATTTGAGTATGGTTTATTTTTTTTTCCTATTTCCTGCTGTGTGTGTTTTGCTTCCTCTTCAGTATGAAGGATTCTTTCAAGTATTTTCTGTAGAGCTGGTTTAGTTGCCATAAATGACTTTAAGCTGTTTTTGTTGTGGAATGTCCTTATTTCTCATCAACTTGGATAGATAGCATTGCAGGATTTGGTTGACAGTTTTTATCTTTCAGAACTTGGAATACATCATTCCAAGCCCTTCTGGCTTTTAAGGTTTGTGTTGAGTAATCTGCTGTGATCCTGATGGGTTTCCCTTTGAAGTCAGTTGCTTTTTCTCTCTAACTGCTTTCAATATATTTTCTTTGGTTTGCATGTCTAGTAGTTTAATTATAACATGGCAAGGAGAGGATCTTTCTAGGTTTTGTCTGTTTGGTATTCTAATAGCTTATTATATCTGCATTGGCATTTTTTCCCAATTTGGGGAAATTTTTCTTTTATGATTTTGTTGGAAACACCCACTAAGCCTCTGGGTTGAAATTCTTCTCCTTCTATTATACCCTGAACTCTTATGTTTGATCTTTTCATAGTGTCCCAGATATCTTGGAATTCCCATTCATATCCTTATATTAGCTTGTCTTTCTCTTTGTTGGACTGTATTAGGTCTGCCACCTATCTTTGAGTTTAGATATTATGTTCTCTCTATCCATTCTACTGGTGAGACTTTCCACAGAATTTTTTATTTCACTGACTGTATTCTTCAGAGCTAGGATTTCAGCCTGGTTTTTCTTCAGTATTTCTATTTCCTTACCCATATCCTGTAATGTGACCTTTTTATTTCATTAAACTGGTTTTCTGTGCTCTCTTTCAGGAGTTTGTTTTCTTCTTTGAATCCTTTCATTTCTTTGAGTATAGATATAATCATTCTTTTGAAGTCTTTTTCAGATATTTCATCTAAAATAGTCTCACTGGTGAACAATTTTGATGGATTTATAATTTTTGGTGTGATTTCATTGTCTTGATTCTTTATGTTTCTTGTATTATAATGTAGCAAACTTTTGCATCCTGAATTGATTTGATGCTTGGGTTCTATACTTATCTGCAGTCTTCTTAGATGTGGTGATCCACCTTTATAAACTTTCAGGATATGAGTTTAATGTGCCAAGTGTAGCACTTTTACCCCAATCCATCCACAGAAGTAATCCTAGCAGTTGAGTTTGCTTGCTAAGCAAGTATTCTAGTGGACTTGGGGGAACAATAAACTGGTAAATTCTAATCTTCAACTGAACAATATACACATTCAGTAACAACCAGCACAGAGTATACAAGTGTGGGGGTTAAAACTGTCTTATAAGGCCAAAATCCCTAGGGGTATGTGTTGTTCTACACCCTTAATCCTGTAAGCTAGAAGGTAGAGAATTATGCTCTGAATTGGGTTCCAGGTCAACCTGGATCTGGACCAGACCCTGCCCCCAGTAATGATAAAAGCAAAAGACAAAGGCCCTATAAATCTGTAAGCATTAAAGGCAGCAATATTCAACTCCTCATGTACAGCTTATTTGAAAATGGTAAAGCCAACCAAGAAATTGTAACCCATAACCTGCCCTGACATGGAAAGACAGATTAGTACTTTCAGTGAAGGCCTATGTACCTGCATTTTATTTATTTATTTATTTATTTATTTATTTATTTATTTATTTATTTATTTTGCCAGTTGGCCTTGTTACCTTGTGGTGTGGCTTCAATCTCACCACTGCTGAATGCCCACCTCAATCCCTCTGTGTTGTGCTCTGAGGTTGAAGTTGGCTTAACTGTGCTGGATGCACTGCTGCAAGGAGCCGAAAGCCAGAAGTTCACAGTTCCGATGGTTGGAGGATGGGACAGTTCAGGAGGCCTGTAATTGCTCACACTGTTCCCCTGTATCTCTTTCCATAGCTCAGCAGACTTTTCTTTAGATTTATGGGCTCTGCAAGGAGGCTGATGAGGTTGGAACGTCCCCTGGTTTGGTCTCTGCTGCTGCTGCTAGGCATGCCTGGTGGGTGGTGTCAGGAGTGCAGATCATGCAGATCACTGCCATCCCCGACCAGCGCTACCACGAATCAAGGCCACATGCTCCTCAGTGGGATTCTGGCTGTTTTCCTCCTTTCTGGTGGATCTTAGTCTTTCCTGCTTCTCTGATGTACCCAAGAAAAACCTATTCTCCTGCAGTTTTCAGAAGAGTGTATTTTGCTATAATTTTGCTTAAATCCCTCCCTGGACTAGTTTGGTGTGGCTCCTATGCTGCCATCTTACCAGGCACTATAAAGTTTTATAAGCTGTATTTGTGTAACATATAGCTTTTGAGTTCTTAAACCAATTAGGCTGGATAAAATACGAGGGTATAAAGCAATGACTATTTTATTAACTCTACTAGTTGGTTGAGTCTGAGGTGCAGATAATACAGTGAGGCTGGATACTTCTAATATCTTAATATCTGATACTCTAATTGTAAAAACAATAAGGATTGTGTTGGTCAAATATGCTGACATCTAAAATGATTTATGAGATTTTTGTTCTCATACACAATTGTGATACCTTGTTTCATTCAACTAAAATAATGAGCTGAGTCAGAGCTCCTGGCCAGATTATTTTCATGTGGCATTAACATGGGAATTGCTGTTCCTCCAATAATGGCAGTCTCTGGGCACTCCTTTCTCAAATGACAGCTCAGAGACTGTAATATGAGGAGTTCAGTGAACAAAGTAAAACTTGCATGGCCTCTTCTGGCATAGTCTTGGAAATTGTGCATGTTTATGCCATATAGTGTTACCTACAACAAATTTACTAAGTTCAATCATGCATACTGTTAGGTGAATTAGTTCTGGTTATTACTAACAGGACTTTTACTTACAGTTTGCCACCATATTTAAACCTAAAAGTATACTGTAATATCTTCTTCATTCTGATGGAAAGGAGAAGCCTTTCTGTCAGAACCAGAACTATCTTTTATTATCTCAAGCAACTGGCCAGGTATTGACGAATAATGTAACTTTAAAAAAATATATATTATCTCACACAGCCAACACATATAAAATTCCCTCCAAAACATATATGGCCATCCCTTCTATCTAGTACTAACTTCTCTCTCCATTGGAGAATTTGCTTATCTTTTTTCAGGTGGACAACGAACCTGAAGGGTGGATCAGCTAACCACACCTCACCAGGGCCCCAGCTGAAACCATAGAACAACGCAGGGGAAGGGCAAGAATACAGCATTCATGGCGATCACGACACCAGAAAAAGGCTAAAGGAGATAAACACAGAGAACATCCAATTCCAACTAAGCCAGATATCCAGAGACACAGAGGCTCCCAAAACCTCACCACTGAAGCAGAACTAAAATGACCCCAATGTGGCTCAGGGAAACTCACGGAAGAGGGGGCAGAAAGATTGTTAAAGTCACAAGTTGGGGCTTTATGCACAGAGACTGGGGCATAGCCCCCAGAACTCTTGACTAACCTCACAATGCATGACCCACATTCCCCATTGATGAGGGTCCGTTTGAAAGTGGGAGGAGAGGGAGGAGGACAATGGAGCCATACTATGAATGTAAAATCAGAATAATATAAATAAATATATGTATATTTATTATATATATAAGCAAACTTGTTCTAAGTACATAGAAATTTAAAGAATATATTTTATGTCTAAAATTTTATAAGGTAAACAAAATATTTTTGGAACATAGAAGTAATAAAAAAGAATAAATAAGTAGATTTTGTGTAAATAATAAAAAGGAGTAAGGGGATTGGTGAAATAATAATTGGATATGACCTATCATGCAAGATGCCAGGAAAGAGAGCTGATCCAGATATACAGTATTGGAGGGTATAAGAATTTAGAAGAATTATAAGGATTAAGTAACAGTATTCAATGGAAACACTGGATTTCCAGAATCCTTGGAAAGATAAAGAAATTCCCTTGTAGATATTAAAGTAAAGAAACCATAATGACAGAAAGAGCAAAGTTAATAGAACACTATAAATCCTTAAAAAATATAAAGAAAAACTTTCAGGAATATATTATCAGTTGTGCCAAATGGTGAAATGAGATGAATATGAGGATATAAAGATATCCATTTCATTTGTAATATAATAGAAAAACTTATACTTCTGACCAAATAGAATAACAGATTTGTTATCACAACTGAAACAAAACTTTGGAAAAAATATGTGAAATAGTGATTTTGAAGACATTGTACTTCAGGCAGTGAATGGAGGTGAGCCATGAGACATGAAGTAAGCTGACCAAGTGTCCTTGTTGACTGCTATGAGAGGGTTTTAGGTGGAGACACAAGGATGAGAAATAGGAAGGGGTGAGAATTTCTGGGTTGAGACAGAGTGAGAACCTTTAGAAAACAAGGGGACTATGATTGGAAAGAAGAATATGAGAGAAACATGTGGCACAGAAATAATTCTGGATACCAACACAGCATCATCCTGACATATTCAGTTGAATATAGTGAAAGCATAAGGCATGTAGTAGAGGCCAGGCAGTTAATAGCAAGCAGATGAAAAATACTTGGGCATCAGATGTGTAGGACCTCACTTGTTCTCACTAGCCAGGTTAGAAAATCTTGTGATGCATTGGAGGTTGGCTAGTAATCAGTGTGCTCTTCCCTTATCAACATGAAAGAATTAGCCAGATAGTAAACAATGTCTGTTTGGGGGATTCAGAATCTAAAAGCAGAAGACCAAAATGGTTCAGAGTATTTTTAAGCAACTGAAATATTTCCCAGAACAATGGGGAAGCATATTTATAGGAATTTAAAATAGCCAGAACACAGCAAAGGAAAATATATCTAGAATCCAATGAAATGCATCATATACAGAGACATAAATATAAGGCATCATGAAGGAACACAAAATGATCAAGTAGGACTGACAGATTTTAGGAGTAGCAGATAAGGATATTACGTAGTTATTACAAATATATTAAATTGCTAAAACATTTAGTATTGACATAAGAAAAAAAAAAAGAAATAAAAATAGATCAAATCCAGCCATGGGGAGGTTGTTATACAGGTTGGGCTGAGACCTTTCAGTGCAGGTGCTTTGGGGTTTCCATGCTCCTGTAAATAACTCCTCACCTCTACTTGGTCAGAGGACCCGAAACTCATTGGTTAGCCAAGATGAACTTTGGTAGAATTAACCTTTAGTATTTCAGGGTGTCCTGACTGTGGCAGCAAGTGCTCTTCAAATCCTTCCTAGAAAAGAATTCATGCAACATATCCTTGAACAGGTGAAACTGTGCTATGTCCATACAGAGTAACTATACTGTTCAATATAAATGAACCATGAATATACCATGTAAAAACACAATCATGCTGAATTTAAGAAGACAGACAATGTCGATGATGCTTCTGTTTAAACAGAAAAGTAGACAATGAAAACTAATCTGTGGTGTCAGAAAGCTAGTGATCATTTTGCCTTGGAAACAGGTTACCATGATGGCATGAGAGGCAATGGCAAGGAATGAAAAGTGGCATTTGTAAACTACTAGTAACTGGACAAGTTCTTTATTTTGGTTGCGATGAAGGCTTAGTGTGTACACAGATTCTGATGTTCTCTTCTTGCAGGGTTAGCACTCTGCTCACATCTACCACATTTTCTGCAGAGCCATGTATGATCTGTTTTTATCATCTGAATGACAAATAGGTATGGTGAAATTTCTCTAAGTGGAAAATGACTTGGAAGTTGATTTTTCCTGTTATCACCAAGAGAAATCTTTAAAGTGTTTTTTTTTAAATTTTTATTTTTTAGAGAGAGACACAGAGAGAGAGGGAGAGGGAGACAGATAGAGAATGGGCGTGCCAGCAGTCTGTCAGCTGCTGTGAACGAAATCCAGATGTGAGCGCCCCCTTGTGGTCAAGTGCAGCATTGCGCCCTTGCGTCACTTTGCATCTGGCTAAACGTGGGACCTGGAGATTGGAACTGCTGGAGATTGGAACCAGCGTTCTTAGGCTTAGGAGGCAGGCGCCTTAACCACTAAGCCATCTCTCCTGCCTAAAGTATGTTTTAAATGTGATTTTTACACTAATAGTGAATTTTTAAAAAATATTTTTATTAGTTATGCATATAGTATATATACAGCCATGATGGTACCATAGTTAACTTTCTCCCCATCCTCCCCCCATGGATTATGTGGGTCTTGCCTTATGTGGGTAGCCATCAGTTATGCAGGAGAGGCAATGACTCTGTGTATAATGACCCAACTCATGGCTCTAACAACCTCCCCCCCGCTCCTCCGTGAGTTTCCCTGAGCCATGTTGGGTTCATTTTAGGTCTATTTCAGTGATGAGGTTTTGTGAGTCTCTGTGTCTCTGGATATCTGATTTGGTAGGAGTTGAGTGTTCTTTGTGTCTATCTCCTTCACCCTTGAGCTGGTACCAGGTTTACCAAAAAAAGCAGCACTCTTGCTCTTTTCCCCTATAGCTCAACGGTTTCATCTGGTGCCCTGTTGAGGTGTGATGGGCTGATTCTCTCCTCAGGATATGCCTTGATCTGAGAGACAGAAGCATATTCTCCAACAGAGTGAGGTCAGTGCAAGATACATGGATAACCATTATTATTTTAGACAGAATTTAATAGGTGTAGGCCCTCTTGTATTGCACTATTGATGGGAGCTTGATATTGGAGAGCAGGCTTGTTTTTGGATATGATTCTGACTTCTTTCCCTTTTCCAGGTTTGGGTTCCATTCCACTGAGCAGATCCATTAGCCAAATCTAGAGCAGTTGGTAACCCACCATGGCTGTGTGCCACTACTGCACTTGTGTGAGCATCATGTCAGGTTTTTTGTTGCTAAGTAGTTTAGACCACGAGTTGCTTAGACAGATGTTGGTCATTTTCCCCTAGTCACTTATTTAGTGCCTTCTGGCACTAGACAAGCTAACTGTCTGGGGACTGACTCTCTTTCAGATTCTAGCCAGGTCTCTCCATGTTCCCTCCAAACAGCATATGGGTGTCTTCAGCAGTAGGGGCTTACCAATAACCTTTGTTGAGTCATCAAGTACTCTGACAGAAATGTGTCTTCTTTTGGGAAACCTTGTAGGTCTCACTGATCAACAGCTCATTGTAGATGCTAACCACATGCCGGTATGGGGAGTTACAGGTCAGTGCTAAGGGAAAAGAAGGAAGAAAAAGTATAGGTAATATGAAAGAGAGAAGAGAGAGAAGAGGGAGTGATAGAGAAACAGGAGAAGATTGAAGTTAGTCTTCATCATACCCTCTCCAGGCCCCAGTGATTCAGGTGTTCTCTCCAAGCACCTGATGCAGGTTTGACCGTTTAGTACGTCCTTCAGAATATGGGATTTTATGGTACCATTTCCATTTGGGTCCAGCTGTTGTCCCCCCATCCACCCTTTCCCTGCCCTTCCACCTGATCATCCCTATTGTCCAGTCCTTGGGATGTTTAGTAGGTGTGTCAGCATCTTGGGAAAATGCAAATTAGGAGTCACAGATGAGTGAGACCATGTGATGCTGATCTTTCTGTGATTGGGTGAGTTCACTAAGAATGATCTGTTCCATTTTTTACCATTTTTCTTCAAATTGCTTTGTGTCATAGTTCCTTATTGCTGTGTAGAATACCATTGTGTAAATATACCAAATCTTAGTTATCCATTCATCTAATTGTGGACATCTGGGATGATTCCAGCTCTTAGCTATTATGAATTGAGCAGCTGTAACCATAGTTGAGCGAATACCTCTGAACTGAGACTTGGAGCTTTTAGGGTAAATGCCCAGTAAGGGAATAACTGGGTCTGTTGGTACCTCTATAGACATCCTTTTTAGGAGTCTCCATATTGCTTTCCATAGTGGTTGTACCAGCTTACATTCCCAACAAGAGTGAATAAGGGTTCCTATTTCTCCACATCCTCACCAGTAGCTCAGGAAATTAAACAATCACTCAACCATTGGGATCTCATGAAGCTGAAAAGCTTTTTCACCGACAATCATTTAACAAGCAGAGCTAACATATTACCAATGGAATGGGAGAAAATTTTTGCCAGATTCACATTGGACAGAAGCCTAATTTCTAATAGTGAATCTATTGGTATTTCAAAATGTAGCAACTAAATGACAAGGGATAGATCTGTGTTCAAATGAAGCAATTTGATATCAGTGGGAAGGCTTAATGTAGTGCAAACATGTTAAATGAGGATTTCTGATGTCTGAGCTGCCTGCTAAGAAAATTTCTTTGTTAGTTGACATTCAGTGATAATCTTGCTTTAAAAAATCATAGATGGGATACTAAGTCTTAAGATAATAATTTGGTATGCATTAGAAATGAAAATATGAGGGATTTAAAAAATTAATTGTGAACTTTTACTATATGATCATATTGGTTACATTCTCATTGTGTTATATATTCTCTTAGGTTCCCTCCCCCACCCTCATTCCTCTGAAGACCTTCAGAGGGATTATTGGTATTCATTGTGGGGTCATGAAGGCACCAGTCATTCTCTATGGGGAAGACATTGCTTTGGGATACTCCTTCCCATCCTGTGATTCTTACTAAAAGGATACTTTGATACTTATCAACCTATTCTATGGATGCAATGATATGCCCCGTTTTCTATAAAGTGCAAACAAAATTTTTAACACACACACACACATATAATATTTTATTTACTTATTTGCAAGGACAGAGAGAGAATAGGCATGCCAGGGCCTCTAGCCACTGCAAATGAACTCCAGATGAATGTGCCAATTTGTGCATCCAGCCTTACATGGGTACTGGGGAACTGAATGCACGTCCATTAAGCTTTGCAGGCAAGTGCCTTAACTACTGAGCCATCTCTTCAGCCCAAGGACATATTTTAAGTTAAGAATATTGAGGTTTATCTATTTTGTGGGACTTCTTTATCTAGTCCCTATGAAAAACATTTCTTTGTTTTAATTCATTTGACATTTCAAAATAATACCATTATATAACTGATTTCAACACTGTTCAGTACCTGGACCTCATAGAGTGTGTGCTTGAGGATAATTTCACTCTCAACATGTTTTAAAAATATGCTCCAAAACATTTACATATGCTTTTGTTAAGGAAACAAGAATTAAGATACTTGAAACATATTAGAATATTATATTGTTATTTTCTTTTTTATTTTTCTTTTTATTTTTGGAGAGAGACAAAGAGAGAGACAGACAGAGAGACAGGGAGAGGGAGACAGATAGAGAATGGGTGCACCAGCAGTCTCTCAGCTGCTGTGAACGAAATCCAGATGTGTCTGCCCCCTTGTGGGCAAGTGCAGCATTGCGCCCTTGCATCACTTTTGTATCTGGCTAAACGTGGGACCTGGAGATTGGAACCGGGTTCTTAGGCTTAGCAGGCAGGCACCTTAACCACTAAGCCATCTCTCCAGCCCTGTTATTTCCTTTTTTGAGGCACTAGAAATTGAACTTAGGATCTCATGTGTGCTAGGTAAGTGTTCTACAACTGACCTATATTCCCAGCCTGACATTACTACTTAAATAGAAAAATATGTAAACTTTATTTAAGAAAAATTAGAAATTAAGATCAATAGTGATTTCAGCATTTTTAAGATAACTACAAGACACTGGTGTGTTCAAGTATTCTGGTCCTTTGTAAACATGACTGAGTGTCAGTGAGTGTAGAGTATGAATACCACAGAAATAACTGGCAAAACTATTGCTGTGACCTACAAGGTATTCTCACAGTGCCCTTTCTGTCTCCAAATCTTTCCTCATACTATCATCTGTAGAATAAAGTTAATCATACATATTTATTAGAGCTTACCACATGTCAGACACTGCTCCTGATATTTACATAAATTACTTTATTTAACACTGTCAGTCTTTGAGTGAGTTTCAATTATTTTCTTTAAAGAAATTGTGGTTTAGACACCTTAACATGTCAAATGTCACAGACCTAGGTAGGCATAGAGACAAGATAGGAATGTAAATGTGCTGAGCTCAAAAGCCTTTTCTCATCCTCCACATTTCTGAATATATATAATTCTTTTTGTCATTCAATGTATTCCAAATGCATTTATTAATGCCTGAAAAGATATGTAACACCTGTGTTTCTAACACAATAGCTACAATATGTGGCTAATAGTTTAGTATCATTTGTCCTTCCAGAAAAGTTTACACAAATATTACATTTTTTTAGTCAGATTTAGTGACAAGAATATGACTACTCTATTTATAACGGTTCTAACTTTCTCATTCTTTTATATCAACCTGGCCATTGGTATGGTTGTGCATTTTGAGTCAACTGAAAGCTCAGGCACTATTTGGAATTTACCTTATTTTCCCATTATTTTGTAGATGAAATATCTTTAGCTGTGAAATGAATGTACAAATCTTTCCCAACCACCAAGCAGAAGAAAAACAGTGTAAGTCTTCTTAACTTAATGAGGGATATGGTGCTGCTTTTGCTCATTATATACTCAGTCAGTTTTCAGTTTTATTCGTCAATGATGACCACTGTATGTTTTGATTATTGTTATCTGTTTTCTCAATTTTATCGTCTTTTATCTTTAGCCTAACTTCAGTTTTCTTATGTGTGACACCAACGAAAAGGTTTGAAACAGCTAACGCCACTTTTGTCTCCCCAGACTTCCATTTGTTCTTGTTCTCTGTTTCTGAAGAGTAAAGGGATATTTAAGTTTTTCAATTACAACATCTAGTATTCTTATGTTGTTCTTTTAAATCCATTTTGCAATGAGCTAAGTAATAAATCAGTAAGTGGAAAATGTATCTTATATAGTAGAAATATCATGTATCAAGTTCATGTTGTTTTTTAATTGTCCTCTGGCATTTCTAGAATACTATAATGACTAATTTAAGGGTTAGAATAAAAGTCTTCATATGAATGAAAATTGAATTTGTTATGTATATTCTTATCTGTATTGCATACTATAGGTAGTCTATATACATTTTTTCTTTTCTTTCTTTATTTTTTATTTTTATTTATTTATTGACAACTTCTTTAATTGTAGACAATATCCCATGGTATTTCCCTCCCTCCTCCTACTCTCCCCTTTGAAACTTCATTCTCCATCATATCCCCTCCCCCTGTCAATCAGTTCTCTTTTATGTTTGATGTCATGATCTTTTCCTCCTATTATGATGGTCTTGTGTAGGTAGTGTCAGTCACTGTGAGGTCATGGATATCCAGGCCATTTTGTGTCTGGAGGAACACATTGTAAGGAGTCCTACTCTTCCTTTGGCTTGTACATTCTTTCTGCCTCCTCTTCTGCAATGGACCCTGAGCCTTGGAAGATATGTTTGAGATGTTTCAGTGCTGAGCACTCCTCTGTCCCTTGTTCTCAGCACCATGGTGCCTTCTTAGTCATCCCGAGGTTGCCACCATATGAAAAGAGAAGCTTCTCTAATCAAAAGTGAGAGTTGCAATAATATATGGGTGTGGACATTAAAAAGAGTGCTTACTGTGCAGTTTGGTAAGAATAGTATATACATTTAGCGAGACACCAGCAGACATTACACCCTTAGGGCTCATGACTACCCCTGTCATAGGTTTTCAGTATCAGGAATGTATTCCCTCCCATGGAGTGGGCCTCCAGTCCAATTAGAGAGAGGTTGGTTTCCTCCATAACAGACATGCCACTATTGCACCTGTTGGCTCATTTGGCCTGGCTGGCCAAATTTAAAGCTTGCAGTGTTCACTGTTGATTATCTCCACTGGTGATTTCTCTTTTTCCCATTGAACTGCATGTAGTGTAGCTTTATATTTTATTAATTAATTTATTTATTTGAGAGAGAGATACAGAAATAGGCAGGGGGAGAGAGATAGAGATAGAGAGAGAGGGAATGGGCACGCCAGGGCCTCTAGCCACTGAAAACAAACTCCAGGTGCATGTGCCCCCTTGTGTATCTGTATTACGTGAGTCCTTAGGCTTCACAAGCAAGCATTTAACCATTAAGCCATCTCTCCAACCCAACATTTTAAATTATGTACACAAATATTTAGTACTACATAATTCTCCCTGAAGAATGGGTTGCACTCAATGACTTGCTATTATTTTAGTTAATAGAACATGATGAAAGTGACAATTGGATATTTCTAAGACCTGTAGTAGTTTTTCCTTTTTACTCTGTTGGTACACTTACCCTGTGAAAGCTAGCCACCATACTGTAAGGAACACTTAGGTTTTCCCACCATTATGACCCATGTAGTAAACAATTGAGATCTCTGTGATATGGTCTGTGAGGAACTGAGGCCATGTGACTACAACTGGGTCAATTTGAAGTAATTTTCCAGACAGAGCTGGATCCAAGCCATGTTCACAGCAATCTCATGATGGATCCTGAAATGGACCGTCATTGACTCATGCTTTCCAACCCTGGAAACTGAAAACCAACATTTGAAATCACTGCATTTTGGAGCTATCATATACCCATAGATATCTGATACAGCTTGAGTGGGGTGATTGTATTTTGCTTTCAATTGTAGGAGAATGTAAAAATAGAAGAAAGCTGGACATGGTGTTGCACACCTTTAATCCCAATGCTTGGGAGGCAAAGATAGAAGGACTACTATGATTTTGAGGCCAGCCTGAAACTACATAGCAATTCCAGGTCAGCCTGGACTACAGCAAGACCCTGGACCTCTCTCTTTCTCTCTCTCTCTCTCTCACACACACACACACACACACACACACACACACACAGAGAGAGAGAGAGAGAGAGAGAGAAACAGAGTAAAAACAATTGATATTGTTGCCTTTATTTTGTAACATGTACAAATTAGTAAGCATTATATCAAGCTATAATGAGGTATTTGGGTTGCCAAATTGAAAATGTAATTTCTACCTCATTACAAGAGTTTCTAAGTATTTTCAAATAATACTCTGTTAATAGCTTTTAAGCATATCCCAGAGCCTTTTTTTATTATGACTGTATCATAAAAGTTTATGCTTTTATTTCCTTTATTGAAAAATAAAGAGTTCATCATAAGCTACTTATTCAAAGGGAATTATATTTGCCCAGATGAGATATATGTTGTGGTTATGGATATGAACTTATGAAGAATAGTTATGCAGTTAATATGATAGTTTGTAAACATGTGTGTAGCTTAAATGCCACATTTTTTCCTTAATATATTTTTAAATTGAGCTTAAATTAGATATTATATTTTATTTTGTATTATCTCAGGTAATAACAAAACAACTTCTTAGAATATATGAAATATTTTGATAATTAGCACAATAACTTCATATTGAGTAAAGACATAAAATAAGATGGATTCACTAGTTAACATGCTGTTTTATATGTCTATTTATAGGAGTGGATGTCAATAGTGTTTCTATATTTCAAATACTTTCTGCAGAAATAATAAGTCAAAATGTCTTAAGTGAAAGAATGTAAATAAAGAGGTTTAATAACCTTTCTCTAAGCTATTGAAGAAATTATTTTTATTTTTATTTATTTATTGACAACTTCTTTAATTGTAGACAATATCCCATGGTATTTCCCTCCCTCCTCCTACTCTCCCTTTGAAACTTCATTCTCCATCATATCCCCTCCCCTGTCAATCAGTTCTCTTTTATGTTTGATGTCATGATCTTTTCCTCCTATTATGATGGTCTTGTGTAGGTAGTGTCAGTCACTGTGAGGTCATGGATATCCAGGCCATTTTGTGTCTGGAGGAACACATTGTAAGGAGTCCTACTCTTCCTTTGGCTTGTACATTCTTTCTGCCTCCTCTTCTGCAATGGACCCTGAGCCTTGGAAGATATGTTTGAGATGTTTCAGTGCTGAGCACTCCTCTGTCCCTTGTTCTCAGCACCATGGTGCCTTCTTAGTCATCCCGAGGTTGCCACCATCTGAAAAGAGAAGCTTCTCTAATCAAAAGTGAGAGTTGCAATAATATATGGGTGTGGACATTAAAAAGAGTGCTTACTGTGCAGTTTGGTAAGAATAGTATATACATTTAGCGAGACACCAGCAGACATTACACCCTTAGGGCTCATGACTACCCCTGTCATAGGTTTTCAGTATCAGGAATGTATTCCCTCCCATGGAGTGGGCCTCCAGTCCAATTAGAGAGAGGTTGGTTTCCTCCATAACAGACATGCCACTATTGCACCTGTTGGCTCATTTGGCCTGGCTGGCCAAATTTAAAGCTTGCAGTGTTCACTGTTGATTATCTCCACTGGTGATTTCTCTTTTTCCCATTGAACTGCATGTAGTGTAGCTTTATATTTTATTAATTAATTAATTTATTTATTTGAGAGAGAGATACAGAAATAGGCAGGGGGAGAGAGATAGAGATAGAGAGAGAGGGAATGGGCACGCCAGGGCCTCTAGCCACTGAAAACAAACTCCAGGTGCATGTGCCCCTTGTGTATCTGTATTACGTGAGTCCTTAGGCTTCACAAGCAAGCATTTAACCATTAAGCCATCTCTCCAACCCAACATTTTAAATTATGTACACAAATATTTAGTACTACATAATTCTCCCTGAAGAATGGGTTGCACTCAATGACTTGCTATTATTTTAGTTAATAGAACATGATGAAAGTGACAATTGGATATTTCTAAGACCTGTAGTAGTTTTTCCTTTTTACTCTGTTGGTACACTTACCCTGTGAAAGCTAGCCACCATACTGTAAGGAACACTTAGGTTTTCCCACCATTATGACCCATGTAGTAAACAATTGAGATCTCTGTGATATGGTCTGTGAGGAACTGAGGCCATGTGACTACAACTGGGTCAATTTGGAAGTAATTTTCCAGACAGAGCTGGATCCAAGCCATGTTCACAGCAATCTCATGATGGATCCTGAAATGGACCGTCATTGACTCATGCTTTCCAACCCCTGGAAACTGAAAACCAACATTTGAAATCACTGCATTTTGGAGCTATCATATACCCATAGATATCTGATACAGCTTGAGTGGGGTGATTGTATTTGCTTTCAATTGTAGGAGAATGTAAAAATAGAAGAAAGCTGGACATGGTGTTGCACACCTTTAATCCCAACGCTTGGGAGGCAAAGATAGAAGGACTACTATGATTTTGAGGCCAGCCTGAAACTACATAGCAATTCCAGGTCAGCCTGGACTACAGCAAGACCCTGGACCTCTCTCTCTCTCTCTCTCTCACACACACACACACACACACACAGAGAGAGAGAGAGAGAGAGAGAGAGAGAGAGAGAGAAATAGAGTAAAAACAATTGATATTGTTGCCTTTATTTTGTAACATGTACAAATTAGTAAGCATTATATCAAGCTATAATGAGGTATTTGGGTTGCCAAATTGAAAATGTAATTTCTACCTCATTACAAGAGATTCTAAGTATTTTCAAATAATACTCTGCTAATAGCTTTTAAGCATATCCCAGAGCCTTTTTTTATTATGACTGTATCATAAAAGTTTATGCTTTTATTTACTTTATTGAAAAATAAAGAGTTCATCATAAGCTACTTATTCAAAGGGAATTATATTTGCCCAGATGAGATATATGTTGTGGATATGGATATGAACTTATGAAGAATAGTTATGCAGTTAATATGATAGTTTGTAAACATGTGTGTAAGCTTAAATGCCACATTTTTTCCTTAATATATTTTTAAATTGAGCTTAAATTAGATATTATATTTTATTTTGTATTATCTCAGGTAATAACAAAACAACTTCTTAGAATATATGAAATATTTTGATAATTAGCACAATAACTTCATATTGAGTAAAGACATAAAATAAGATGGATTCACTAGTTAACATGCTGTTTTATATGTCTATTTATAGGAGTGGATGTCAATAATGTTTCTATATTTCAAATACTTTCTGCAGAAATAATAAATCAAAATGTCTTAAGTGAAAGAATGTAAATAAAGAGGTTTAATAACCTTTCTCTAAGCTATTGAAGAAATTATTTTTTTTTTATTTTAGACAATTTCCATATGTTCACTCTTGGCTTATGAAATGTGAGTCTAATCAATAATATTTCAAAAAGAAAACTAATCAGATTGTCATTCTCTACTTTCTATGTCTACAGTAATCTAATTTTAATTTTGTATGCTTCTCATACTTATCCAGGAACTGAGCCTTGCTTTTTTCATTTGTAAATATGTTCACATGACAAATAGTGAAGTCACAAGTTCGACATAATAATAAAGCTCTCAGACTTGAGCAACTATCTGGTTTGCTGGAGGATGACTATACATATATGCATATATATGTTTTATTGTTTTTAATTGTATATCTTCTATCTGTCCATAAATTAGATGCAGGATCTTAATAATATCACTTGAAATTCATGCCCAGATTTTGCTGTGTGAAGAAGTTTCTGAATAAGACATCAAGTTTCTAGCCATCAGAGGATAATTTATTGATACTTGTCAAAAGGAAGTATCAGTCTAACAGATATCAAGACAAAAGGAATGCCTGATGAATTTTCTTTGAAGTGCCTTTTATAAAAGTCCTTGGTAATACATATTGATGAACTCCAAATTGTCTTGCCTGAAGGGAAAAGAAAGTAGACTGTGTTACACTGTCTTATAAATATTCATCAAACGAACAAGACTTATGTTTCCAGGCGTGAGGTGAATGATTACGGTTGTATGATTGCCTCAGAATCTGGATAATTAGTAAAACAGCCATTGACAGAGAATTTTAAACTTCATGTCTTGCCTTCATATCATTTAGAGTCAGAGATAACGTTTTCTCTACCAAAAAGAAACCATTTCAGGGAGTGATGCCTAGATACTCTCATATTACAGCCACAAACTGTTTCCATTGTTGATTTATTTTTGTAGCTTAAAAGTAAAACAAAAAGTTGACTTTGTTTAATTTCACTTCTGTTTGGTTTATTTACCACTGGCTAATTCATTTTGTTCTAAGGAAGTAACTAAGAAGTCACTCTAAGTAATGATGACTGGCTGGAATCTGTGTCATCATCAAAGACCAAAAAAATGTTAAGGACTACACTAGTATCATCCGCATGGCTAAACTATCAGGTTATTAATTTTTTGGTGTGTGTTTATCTGCAAGTGTGCATGCCATTGTGCACATATAGATGTCAGATGTTAACTTTCAGGTGTAGGTCCTTGCCTTCCACCTCATTTGAGGCAAGATCTCTGTTTGCCATGCTAGATGGTTCCCGAGCTTCTGGTGGATTCTCCTGTCTCTGCCTCCCTTCTTGCCCATAGGCCTGCTGGGATTTCATATGTGCTACAGCTTCTGGCTTTATGTAGGTTATGGTGGTACAAACTCTGGTACTCATGCTTGCATGGCAAGAACTTTATCCTCTGAACCATCTGGCTGGCCCCATTACCTATTTTTTTTATGTGACACTGTTGTTGCTTTGTTTACTTATTTTGGTCTAGGTAGATAATCTTGTATTTATTTTGCTCATTAAATGCATATGATTAAGGCTTTAATTTGGCTAAATGGAAATGAAGCCTTTGTTATGTGGAAGATAAGCATGTCATGTCAACTATCAGAAGCAATGCATTGTGGTCAAACCAGCTACACATTTTCCTTGATCTTGGCTTTATAAGACATCCTATAACCATTTAAGAGGAAAAATAACCAATTATTAGGAAACCTATTCTTTTTAAAACTTAACGCTTAAATGCAGTAAACAAATAAAATATACTATTTGAAGAAAAATATACTTGTTCAGCTTAGATAAGTGAACCCAACAATCATTGTTGAATGAAAGACATTCAACAAAGAATACATTATGAATATCTTCTTCATATTGACCAGTCACTATGTCATGATTCGAGAAAGAGCCATGTTATATCCCATCTCTACTACATGATTCTCATAAATGGACCCAGAAGTAAGAAAAAGGAGCTAACTTTAATAAATGTCTAGGAGTAAAATGCAATGATATAAAAACAAATGCATAAAAGAATAATGGAGGACAGATTGAGACAATTATTCTCTGACTAAATATTTTGGAGTTATATAAGTACTGTCTAATTTTTGTAAGGTAGATTTACTGCCTCAAAAATATTAGCCAGACTGGGAAACAAGTCAAAACCATGTCCAAAAAATGAGCCCATTCTCCAATATCAAGCTCACACCAATCATGGGCTATAAGTGGGGCTATGCATATAAATTCTCTCTAAAATAATAATAGCCATCCCATCTATCTGGTGCTGACTTCTCTCTCCGTTGGAGAATTTGCTTCTCTTTTTCAGATGGATCCCAAACTTGAGGGGAGGATCAACCTATCACACCTCACCAGGGCCCCAGATGAAATCATAGAGTAACAGGGAAACGGACAAGAGTGCAGATTTATCTATGAACCTCACACAAGCACAAGGCTGAAAGAGACAGGCACAGAGAACACTTAACTCCTACTAAACCAGATATCCAGAAACACAGAGGCTCCCAAGACTTCATCACTGAAGTAGAACTAAAACGAACCCAACATGGCTCAGGGAAATTTGCAGAAGAGCAGGTGGAAAGAGTGTTAGAGCCACAAGTTGGGTCATTATGCACAGAGACATTGCCTCTTTCCCATAACTGTTGGCTACCCCCACAATGCACGACCCACATTTGCAATGTGGAGGGTACCTTCAGAAGGGGGAGGACAGGGAGGAGGCTCTCAAAGGCACCAACATGAATGTAAAATCAAAATAAATAAAAAAATCTTAGCAAGAAACATAATAGACTTTTAAATTATATAGTGGCAGTGACCCATGAGGTGTGTCAGTGTTATTGATGACAGCATTAGTGGTCATAAAAACATATTTGAGGCTGGAGAGATGGCAAAACAGTGAAAGCACTTGCTTGTGAAGCTTAACAACTGGGGTTCAATTCCCCATGTGGCTGGAGGCCCGGACATGCCCATTCTCTCAATCTCTCTTTCTCTCTGTATCTCTATCTCTTCTCTTGCATATAAATGAAAAAAATAATTTGGTGGTTTTGTTTGTAAAGCTGATTTTTTTCATAAGAATAGGAATAATCTTACACTCTTCCAGTTTTGAATTTTGCTTAATGTGCTATCTATTTCATCTCATTCAGAATCTATGAAAACTAGTTTGGAAAAGTGGCTTGCATAAGGCATATGGTATCGGAAGTCTGGAACACTTTAACTGATCATATATAACACCTAGATGTTCACAGGTAATAGACACCAAAGCCACCTGTGCACTAACATGTCAGCATCTCTGAGTAAATCCATCACTTTTCTCTCAT
Source organism: Orientallactaga sibirica (assembly GCA_036365145.1). Classification (NCBI taxonomy): domain Eukaryota; kingdom Metazoa; phylum Chordata; class Mammalia; order Rodentia; family Dipodidae; genus Orientallactaga; species Orientallactaga sibirica. The sequence continues at coordinate 4,855,837 of JAEOAD010000020.1, forward strand.
TTCTAAAAAAACACTTACCCAATATCTATCCTATCATTTTTAGAACATGTTTTCCAAGTTTCCAAAGAACAAACCTCTACTCCACATATAATGGATTACAAGGTAATGACCAGGAAAGAAAAGAACTGACAGTAAACTGTGTAAAACTTTCCTTTTTTAAATTTTATTTTATTTATTTTTTTAAAAAAAAAAACTTTCCTTTTTTATCATGTTATCTGAAACTGTGATATCAAACACTGTCTCAGTGCACAGCCAGTGGGCATGTACGTTCCATTGTTGACATATTTGAAGTGACTGGATGCAGACAGTGTCGTGAGACAGACCATTACTGAAAAGTAATAGTTACAATTAAGATCTGGAAAATACATTGGTAGGGTAGCACTCACTAAACCATAGCCACAGTTGGATTTCTATTAAGATACTATCACTGTCTGCCCAGAATACAGCCTCTTCAAAGTGAGATGGAATTTTCCATACCGGGGAGGGCACACTGAGCAACGAATAATGAAATATTTCATCGACATAACACTTTCCTGGGTAGTGTGGTAAATGACTCATGGTATGCTGAATGATTCATTGATGAAAATGATGAACATTGAATGTACTCACAGGGGGTGAGAAAATAGAATGCCTATGAAATCTGCATTCATAAAAGTAAATAGCTATAAAGCATGAAGAGAGTTCACAGACCATGTCAACTTAATTCCAATAAGTACAAGTATATATGTGTGATAATGGCAGCTTAGGAAACTGACAGGTATTTCTCTCTTAACGATCTTTCTTAGTAATCTGTATTTTTTCTAACATAATCAAAATAATTTAAATAACTTAAAAGCATATAGGATATAAAAATGAAAAATAATGTTTGCTGGAATCACTGGATACATAGGGATCACTTTGTTCAGAAATTCTTTTGAAAGCAAAGAATAAAACATTACATTTTATTCAGTAGTTCATATAAGATTCTACCCAGATAATAACTTCTGTTTTTATTAACTCTGTCATTTCTTGCTTTGATTAAATTTAAAATTATGATTCTCATAGTTTCAATCATTATAACCATATCAGAGATGACTATTTACAAATAAATGGGATGGCATTTTTATCATAAAGATCCTCTTTGTAATCAGTTGAGGCTTTGTGTTCTGGAGCTTTCTATTTCCCACAGCAACTACCAGAATTCTAGACAAGTAATAATCTCCCATAAATATTTTCTTAACTGAGAGTGAAAAACTTCTTCTCACTTATCTACTTGGCCTTGGTACTTTACTGATTGATGCATGTGTGTGTGTGTGTGCATTGCAATGGAATATACCTAGAAATCTCAGGTCTTGATTTTTAGAAGCTAAATATTAAAACACATCATAGATATGCAAGTTCCCCCCTAAAAATAAATAAAAGCCTAGTATGCATTGAGTTAAATATTTTCCCTTCAAATGTCAATATCAGGGGTTTGATCATTAGGAGAGAGTACAGGGAATTGACAGTTATATTGTATTCAGCATGGTCATTTATTAAAAACTTGGATTTCTTCATACCTAGTATCATTTTGATTCTATAGAAAAAAAAATGGAATAATCTCCTTTTGTAACTTCACCTTACTGTCACAAACCCTTTTATGCATGTTGTGGTAGTTTGAATATATGTCCCCCAATATATTCAGTGTTTTATTAGTTATAGTTTGCATCTGCAGTCACCTTGCTGGAGGCAATGTCACTGGAGGCTGGTCTTAAGGTGTGGTGATGGTTTGAGATTCCATTGTAAAGATATGCAAAGAGTGCCTAATAGGAGTTCCTGAAGTGTGCTGTGGCTTTTGCCTGTAGCTTTGCTCTGTGTGCTGTGTAGCTGGTGGTTTTTCTCTCTCTTGCCTGGTCCTGTGAGAGCAGGCTGCTTCTCCTGCCTTTATGGAACTTCCCTGGATCTGTAAGCTTCAAAAAATAATATCCCTTCCTCCATAACTGTGCCTGGTCTGGAAGTTCATCTCAGCGAACCTGAAGCTGTCTGCTACACATGTTAAAATTTAACAGGAATATAGGGGCTGATCTGGTAGCTCAGTCAGTAAAATGCTTTCCTTGCAAGCATGAGGAACTGACTTCAATTCCCAGAACCTACCTAAAAACGTCAGGCCTGGAGGTTCCTGTTTGTAATTCCAGCACTGGAGAGGTGGAGACAAGAGAGTCTCTGAGGCTGGCTGTACAGCCAGTCTAACCTAGGTAGTAAGCTCTAGGCAAGTAAGAAACCATACCTCAGCCAAGCAGATACAAGTGGTTGACACCTGAAAGGAACAACTCCTGGTAGTGTCCTTTGGCCTCCGTGTTCATGCACACCCACAAACACATGAACACCCAAATACACATGAATGCATAAAACTAAATAAATAAAATAAAAATGATGTAGCTTTCTGTATAAAGAAGGACTAAGTAAACATGTCAACATATTTAAATTTTTAAATATACATTTTCATCAAATTAAATCACTGAATGCTCAGATAAAATGTTTCACTGGTAGAGCACAAAACGAGGTAATGGTGTTGAATGTGGTCAAAATACATTATATGCATGCATAAAATTGTCAGGCATGGGGTGATGGCTCAGTTGATAAAGGACTTACTGTACAAATGTGAGAACCAGAGTTTAGATCTCCATCACCCACATAAATGCCAGGTAAACAAAGTGGCTCTTGTAATTCCAGAGCTCAGAGGGCAAGCTAGATATTTAGATGAGCCACATTGTCAAGTTTTGTGTTCAAGTTAGAGACTTGCCTCAGTAAATAAAATGAAGAGAGGTTGAAGAGGACACCCAGTGGAATCTCCGGCCTCCACTAGCACACACATAAACACATATACTCACATACATGTGTACCAAGACACTTGTAAATATGCCTACACATATGCCATACAAAGACTAAAAGCTGAAAAGATTTAAATTGTCAAAATTAAATTAAGAAGATTTGTTTAAACAAAAATGTATTTCATGTGTAAACAAAAGTACTTTCATTGATATTTTGTTGTTTTTTTAAATAGAATTCTCGGTATCACTATAATTTCTTAGGATCTATTGGCCTTCTACCTTGATATTGCATTAGTTAATTTTATAGAATATAAGTTCAAGCACATAGGCATAAATCAACTGTGAAAGTTCAGTGTAAGAAAAATGCAATATATTTTGCTCTCCGTGCTCTATTTAGAGAGCAGAAGGGAATGCATCATTTTCAGAGTATCAGCCCTTCCAATCTTACCTATTTCTCAAGAATTTGTGCTTTCTTCTGAGAAAATTTGGGTGGAGGGCTTTATTTAAAACTATAAACCACAAACCACAGGTGAAGTAAGAATGGAGCAGACTTTTTCTGACACAGGGACTAGGACTGGGAGGTTCTGTGTTTCCCTTTGCTTTGTTCCTCAAGTATTGACTGGCCACATTTCAACCAATGACCTCTGCTGAGAGCCATATCCTCTCCCTCTTCAATCTCACAGGAAGCACTTTTGACCCTGCCCCATTGACTTGCTGTCCAAATATCCTGCTGTGTTCTTCTACCATTATTCAGCTTGAGATATTTTTAGCCTCACACGACCACTAAATGTCTAGAATTCACAAAAATTGAGAGTCTATAACAACAGTGCTGAAAAGATCTCAGTAATGCATTAAATCAAGAAGTATTTCAAGAAAAAACTTCAGAACTTCAGTTCCATTTGTGGGACATTTGAAAGCTACCTGCATTATAAACACGGTTTCAGAAGCTGTGGTACAGGTACAGCTACATTGGGTCCAGAGGTGTGTGCTAAAACTTAGGTAAAAGTTCATGTGAGAGTATCAGTATTTAAGCTTAATAACTAGATGTCGATTTTTGTAATTTTAAATGATTTTTTTAAACATCAAGATTTGGCTTTAAACACTAGTTGAAGGTAACAATCATTAAAGCCAAAAAAAAAATAAAAAAAAACTTATTCAAAATTTTAAATAGTATAATTACATCTAATTAGACTTTCAAATGAGATTTTAAATAAGTCTGTAGTATTACCTTTTGAAGTTATTAAAGTGCATATTAAAGTGCAAAATTACAGTTAGATGGTATACTTTGGATTTTAAAATTCATTAAAATAGATTCACATAAAATCTAAGCAAAGAGAAATACATTTTCTATCTACTGAGTTATCCTTCAAACATTTTCAAAAATGATTGCAGACCAATGTCACTTGTTCCAAGTTATCTGGAGATGGAATGCTAGAGTTCAAGAGAGCAGTTTCAGGTCAGGAAGCTGGTTTGTGAAAGATTACTCCAGTGTGTTCTCACAATTCCTAGGTCTCCTAAGTCTACAAGAACTATGGACTTGATAATTCCATCGGTCCTGCTTATTTTTGACCAAAGTTGTCTAATCCATGAACACCTGCTCAGAACAGCAGCATAAAGCATTATACATGCATAAAACACAGCTCTTGTGTGGACTAAAGTGAATGATGGGCCTGCATGGACCTTGGGCACTGCATTTTGACCCTCCCTGATGTGTTACTCGGGTGCATAAGAAAGGTGATTCTGGGGAAAGATAGAACTGTAATATCATGTTTAGTGCTTAGCAAAAGTAGGGAACTGATCAATGTTGACTTGTAAGGAAAAACCAGCTACTCATTTTTCTTCAGTGATGTTTGCATGTACAAGATTTATTGTGGCTCTGATTTTTTTTTTTTTTTTTTTTTTTTTTTTACTTTTGTGTTTGAGTGCTTTTTTTAATCTTTGAAAATGTTAGGTGTCATTTCCAATTCTTCCAGCTATTTGATCCTGTCACTGACCTTTTGCTCACGTAGTCATAAGCCTGTAACCACCTTGCATGCCTATACAAGTTCATATCCTCTATACTTTGCCTATATTTGTCTATTTTAAGAGAAGAAAATAACCCTTGCATTTCAAAAAAATAGACTCGTGCATAGTAGTAAGGACTTATATATGACTATTAAAAATCTTTGAGGGAGGAATGATATGGAAACATAAAGACAACTAAGATGCAGCCATATGTCATATATAAAAAGCATCCTTCCAATATGAAGAAAATACCTTGGAAAATGATGTAGTTAGAATGTACAATGTTCTCCATAGCTTGAAGTATTTGTAAACACTTCAAGTATTTGTATTCATTTTTTAAATTTTTTTAATAAAAGGTTGCACACATAGAGCCCCTGCCCCCATTCAGCAGAGTTGTTGTTATTCATTGTGGGGACCAAGAAAGCCTCAGTCAGTCTTGGTATTCAGGGTCACTGTGAGAGCAGTATTCATGTCATCACTTCACCTGTAATTTCTGGGCCTAGGCAGACAAGGTAGAAGTGACCCATCTCCTGGTAGACAGTCAGCTCACTCTTCAGATGTATTGATGTATTCTTTTTTTCTTCCCAATATGCTCCTATATCTGTAAAATAGAACAGATTATCCAATGAAAAGTGAGAAGTTTTAATAAAAAGTGATAAGCCTAGTCATTAGAATGATATATTGATGTGTATATCTCTTCTTAGAAACCAGTGGAGTTTCTCTCTGGACCATACTGGTTTCTTGTTCTAAGGAATCTGGCTTGGGTCCCAAAGCCAGATATGGGGCCCCAGACTAACTGAGTCAGTCTCATGCCCAATCTGTGAGCAGTTGGCTACCTACTTTGGCTGTGTGCCACTAGTTCACAAATGTATACTTCTTTCTTGGCTGGTTGGTTTTGTAATTGGCAGGAACTCCTACTTAATCAATCAGTTGCCAGTGGTTATTCTTCAGCCTCTCTCATAGCCAAAGGGAACAGGATTCCCTCTCACTTTCAGCATGATCTCTTTATGTCCAGTGGCTGCAGGCTGTGGTATCTTCAGGTGTTTTGGCAATAGCCTGTATTATTTTGGGGATCTCATGTCTGCTTGTTTAACAGTTCACTGCTGGGGGGTACCCAATTTCAGTCGTGGGAATTACCAGCTAGTGTCCATGGTTTTAGGATAATGCCTTCTCCAACTTTTATGGAACTCTTCTAATCTAGTCCTGCTTGTCCTTATTGAGGATACCACTTGTAGAGTGGTATCCTGAAAAAGGTTTCGACAGAAATGATTCATGGTGCTATTAGTATTGTGCATCCCCCACCATGACCCCTTCCTCTACCCCTTAGACCTTTTCCACCATACTTTTCTTTCTTTCTTTCTTTCTTTTTTTTCTTTCTTTTTTCTTTCTTTCTTTCTTTCTTTCTTTCTTTCTTTCTTTCTTTCTTTCTTTCTTTCACTAGTCTTTGACTTATTGTCCAGTATCCCTTCCCTCACTATTTTCCCTTTTTCCTATATTCATTCTATTGCCATGTCAATATTGCAGATATTTATTATGGCTGGACCAGGTTAGGAACTTCATATGAAAGAGGACACATAGCATTTGAGCCTGTGTGACATCACTCAGCATGATTTCTTCCAAGTCCCTTCACTTTCCTGCAAATTTGATTGTTTCTTTTTTCCTTACCACTGAATAGGATTTGTGTATATGGACCACATCTTCATTATCCATTCATTTGGTGATGAGTGTCTGGGTTGATTCCAGTTCCTGGACATTGTGAATAGAGCAGCAATAAAAATGTTTGAACAAGTGACTCTGTGGTATATAGTAGAATCTTTAGGCTATATACCCAAAAGAGGTATAACTGGATCTAATGGTAGTTCTATTTTCAGCAGTGAGTGAGGTTTCCTTTTCCCTACACCCCCATCAGCATGTGCTGCCAGTTGATTTTTTTTTAATTGCTATTCTGACTGGAGTGGGATAGAATCTCATAGCCATTTTAATTGGCATTTTTCTGATGAACTGAGATGTTGACCATCTATTTAGGTGTTTAATGGCTATTTGCATTTTTTCCCTTTGAGAAATCTCTGTTCAATTCCCTGCCCCATTTTTTGAGTGAGGAGCTTGATGTTTTATTGTTTAGGTTTCTGAGTTCTTTGTAGATTCTAGATATTAAACCTTTGTCAGAGGTATTACTGAAGATATCTCCCATCCAGTAGGTTGTCTGTTGGCTCTATGATGGTTTGCTTATCTGTACAATAGTTTTTAACTTTCATGAAATACCAGTTCATGAGTGTTTGCCTAATTTCCTGATCCAGTGGAATATTGTTCAAAAAATCTTTCACGGGTTGGAGAGATGGCTTAGGGGTTAAGGTGCCTGCCTGCTAATCCTAAGAACACTGGTTCCAATCTCCAGGTCCCACGTGTAGCCAGATGCAAAGTGACACAAGGGCGCAATGCCACACTTGACCACAAGGGGGCGCACCCATCTGGGTTTCGTTCTCAGCAGCTGAGACACTGCTGGCGAGCCCATCTCTATCTGTCTTCCTCTCTCTCTGTCTCTCTCTCTCTCTCTCTCTCTCTCTCTGTCTCTCTGTGTCTCTCTTCAAAAAAAGAATAAAAAAATTAAAACAATTTTTTTTTAAAAAAATGTCTTTCCCCATACCTATATCTTGGAGTGTTCTCCCTATCTTTACTTCTAGTTGATTTAGAGTTTCAGGTCTTATATTGGGGTTCCTGATCCATTTGGAGTTGATTATAGTGCAAGATGAGCAAAGGGAGTCCAGATTCAATCTTCTAAATGTGGCTATCCAGTTTCTCCAGAACCATTTCTTGAAGATGCTGTCTTTGCTCCAGTGAGCTATTTTGACCACTTTGTGGAAGATCACATAGCTGTAGATATTTGAACTCATACCTGGTCTTTAATTCCATTGATTGCTGTGCTTGTTTTTTTGTTTTTTTTTTTTTTTTTTTCCAGTATTATGCTGTTTTTATAGCTATTGCATGATAGAATAGCTCTAAATCAGGTATGGTCATACTGCCAGATATGAGTCTTTTGCTGAGTACATTTTTGGATAGCTGATGGCCATTCGTGCTTCTGTATGAATTTTGAGACTGTTTCTTTCTAACTCGGAATAATGTTGCTGGGATTTTGATTGGAATTACATTGGCTATGTATATTACTTTTGGTAGGATGGCCATTATCACAATGTTAATTCATGGGCATGGAAGGTTGTTCCATCTTCTCATGTCTTTTTCCATTTATTTCTTCAATGTTCTTATGTTTTCATGTAAAGGTCTTTTACTTCCTTGATCAGGGAGAGTCCAAGGTTTTTGATTTTTTGTGTGACTATTATAAAGGGTACAGCTTTCTGGATTTCTTTTTCCATATGACTGCCACTGATATATATAAAAGCCAGTTAATTTTATATCCTCCTAGGAGGCTTTTGGTAGAATTTTGTGAATCTCTTAGGTATAGAATCATGTCCTCAACAAGTAGAGCTTATTTTACATCTTCCTTTAAATTTGTGTCCCTTTTATTTCTTTCTCTTGTCTTATTGCTTGAGCTATGACTTCAAGTACTATGTTGAAAAGCAGTGGTGAGAGTGGCACCCTTGCCTCATTCCAGACCTTAATGGGAATGCTTTGAGTTTTTCCCCATTTAGTATGATATAGGCTTTAGGTCTGTTGTATATTCCCTTTCTCATGCTGATCTATAGTCCCTTCATCCCTGTCTTCTTTAGTGTTTTAATCATGATGGGATGGTGAATTTTGTTAACATCCTTTTGTGTACAAGGAGGATCATGTGGCTCCTGAATTTGAATCTGTTCATGTGGTAAAATCATTGATTTTCATATGTTGAACCAACACTGCAACCCTGGGCTGAAACCTACTTGATCAAGGTGGATAATACTTTTCATGTGCTCTTGAATTCAGTTTGCAAGAATTTCATTGAAAATTTTTGCATCTAAGTTCATCAGTTATATCAGTCTGTAGTTCTCTTTTCTTGTTGTGTCTCTGTCTGGTTTTGGTATTAATGTAATGCTGGCTTCATAGAAGGAATTGGGGAGTGTTCCTTCATTTTCAATTGTATGGAATAATGAGAATAATTGACTTTAGTTTTTCAATGAAGGCTTGATAGAGTTAAACACTGAAATTGTCTGGGCCTGGAAAATCTTTTTCCATTCTTTCACCCAAATGTGGTATCTGTCTTTCTTGTTAAGATGTGTTTTTTGTATACAACAAATGGGTGGTTCCATTTTTCTGATTCAGCTTTTAAGCTTGTCTGTTTTTAATGGGTCATTGAGACCCTTGATGTTTAAGAGTTATAATTGTGAGGTACAAATTAATCCCTGTCAAATTGGAGGCTTTGTGGAATTTTGTGTTTTCTTTGACTTTAAAAGTTTTCATGTCTGTTTTACTCATGGTTGTTATTTTCCCTTCTGGTAGATTCCTGGTTATGACTGTTTGTCTATTTAGTTTGGATTATTCTATGTAATATCATCTGTAGGATTGGCTTGGTGCTCATATAATTATATAACTGGCTTTTGTCAATGAAAGTTTTTCTTTCACCTTCAATTATAATGGATAATATTGCTTGGTATAGTATTTTGGGCTGACTGACATGGTCTTTTAGGATTTGAAATGCACCATTTTAATCCCTTCCAGCTTTTAGAGTTTCCATTGAAAAATCAGAGGTAGTTTTGATGGGTTTACCTTTGTATGAAACAAGCTGTTTTTCTCTTGCAGCTTTTAGGACCATTTCTTTGGTTTCAGTGTAGTCTAAGTACTATATGACAGAGGGAGTTTCTTCTCTAATTCTGGCCTGTCTGGTATTCTCTAGTATTTGATGGGGCTCTCTTTTGTGAGGTTAGGCAAATTTTCTTTTGTTGAAGATGTTCTCTATGTGCTTGGTCTGTATTTCTTCCCATTATTATATGCCAATGATATGAAACTTTAAGGTGTCCCAAATTTCCCCCATATTCTATATACATGTTTTTGAATTTATCATTGTTTTTAGACTGCTGGCCTATTTCTTCTGTCTAGTCTTTAAGTTCTGAGATTATAGCCTCTGGATGGTCTGCTTTTTCTTGGGAGTCTTAAAAGTATTATTTCATTTTTGTTGTCTAAGTTTTCTTTCAGCATTTCCATCTTTGTGGCATACCACTTTCATTTCTTGATTTTCTAGTTGTTTGCTGGAGTTCATTCTTGCATTTGATTATATCTTCATTGAGTTTATTCCACTGCCTATCAAGATCATTTATTTGTTGTTTCTCCTCCATTTACTTTATTCTCCTATCAAGTCTTTTTAATTATCTTAGTTTTTTGAGATGTGTATTGAGTTTTTGCTGATTTGTTTCTGTTTTCTTCAGCCATGCTTTTAGTTCATTTTTGAACACTTTTGTTGATTTTCTTCATGCTTTAAACTATTTTGTGAATTGTTTATTTTGGTTCTCATCTAATTCATTCATCCTTTTATTCATGCCTCATTAATTTTGTTGAATATACTTGCAATAGCTTTATTTTGATGTTCCAAGACTGGAGTTTCCTCTGTGTTTGCAAGGGAGGCTTCCATTATGGGACAAAGTGACCTGGGTGAGTATATTTTCACTTGGTGTTTTGCATTCTTTGTTTTGCATTGGGGTTTGCTCATCTTAAGATCATTGTCTTGTTTTTGCAAGACTGTGGCAATTAGTATATTCTGTGGGATGTGCATTCATTGCCTTGTTCAGATTTTATCAAAGTAAGAGTGAGAAGGTGTTATATTTGCAGGTTTTGGCTGAGTGCTCTTGAACTTGAGCAGGTCTTTCTTGTGTATTCTCTCCTGTGAATTCTGGGTGAGACCTGCAGTGTTTGGCCAACTCAATGATCTGTTGCCTCTCTGGTACTTGCTTCCTGGTCCTTAGTAGTGGGCTTGGCGGAAATGCATGGCAAGGGCCTACTCACATCACAGGTGAGTAGGGTCCCAGCTGCCCCACACCAGCCAACAGGAACCAGGACAAGTATTTGTATTTAAACTTCCAACTTAGTCTGGGTCAGGTGGAGCCTTGCTCAAGGAGGTGTGTCATTCTGGGAAGACTTTAAATCCAGCTCATTGTGTGTTGAAAGGTAGCTTGCTCAGATGATCTCTCTCTGCTGTGGATCTGTGATGGGATCCAGCATCCTGTGTCATGATGAAGTTTCCCCTTAAAACTGTTAGTGTGAAATACATCCTTTCTTCCCCTGTGCTACTTTTGGTTAGGTGTTTTGTCATAGCAACAAGAATGGAACTTCTATACATGTTCTATAATCCAATATATAATTCATTCATTTTGCAAAATTCTATTATTCATTATTGATAATTGTCAGGTAATTTATTTACATGAATTCCTATCACTTTTTCCCCAGTTATATATAATTATGCTGTTAAATTTTCTTTTGTAACAACACAAATGTATTTTAGAAAGACACAAGAGTTTCTTCTTCTTTTAATTATTAAATTTAGTCCATTCTATATTAAATTATATATCATACTCAACCCTACCCCTCTCCCAAGCACAGGATGATGCTACTTAAAATCTAACTTAGAATATATGTTTTGTACATCCATGATTCATGGTTTCAAGAGCCTGAGAGTGTGCAGGGAGAAAAGGAGTGGAGGAAGAGATATCAATGATCCCTATGTACTTCTCCAGATTGACATGATATCTAATGCTAGTGATATTCACAAAGGAAACAATGTAGTTTGTTTTTTTACACAGAGGATCATGTGCCCTTTAGCCCCTCCAGAGGTCATGAAAACACAACAATTATACAATCCAACAATGACTACACATCCCTTGGCTCAATTGTGAAACTATGTTCTGTTTTAAACCTCTCTCTTTAGCCTGTAGAATGCTTCATGCTTTGAGAAAATGGCATTATATCATTCTCATGTCCTGCTAGCATAGATTTCTCCTAGAGACTTTTCACTTCCAGAAACCTATAGGCTAAAGGAAGGCTCCAATCAATGTTCATTGTACATGTGAATGAAAGACCTACATAAAACCGGATTCTTTAAAACTGGTAGAAAAATTCCCGTCTACCACCTTTTGCTCTATTTGGAATATACAATGTACATTACCATCTGTTTCAAAGCCATGGGATTTTGAATACAGGCAATAGTTGACCTTAATTTACTCTTCTGCTACATGATTACTACTTTAGACATAGCTAGACTATCAGTCACCTCTGGCCCCACCACCAGGAATTTACTGTCAGAATAGCATTTGTCATTATTTTAATAAGACACCTATAAAGTAACTAATGAGATTAATAGCCATTCATCACATACTGGGATCAATACTGACCTGGACAAGATTAAGAAAAATTCTAGAAGTCATCAGTACTGGGGATTATTATTTTGTGTACAGTGAGAAAGAGTAGGATAAAATAATAATTGGGGAGTTTAAAATGTGTATTTTTTCCACAATGTATCTTCATTTCTTTGTCACAGACTAGGGTACAAATTTATCAGGCCTATAGAACTGTGATAAATTGCAGTCTGCTACATTTCTAGAACTAGGCTATAAATAATATATATATAAGCCAATGGTAGAAATCCATATTTAAAAAAGACAACACTGAAGCTGTAAGGAAAGGTGAGAGAACTCCAGAGTGGCATAAGATTTTTTTGAGGCTGCCAGTAATTTTCTGTGAAGGCTATCAATAGAAACAAGGATACAAGCAAACAGAAACATGGAGGAAATCACCACAACAAATTTCAAGAGAAATAAAAGTAAATTTATTTCAGAGATTGATAAAGTAAACTGAAAAATTATTTACTTAAAAATATTACATTTCAGGGCTGGAGAGATGGATTAGCAGTTAAGGCACTTGCCCACAAAGCCTAAGGACCTGAGTTCAATTCCTCAGTACCTATGTAAATCCAGATGCACAAAGTGGTGCAAGTGTCTGGAGTTCCTTTGCAGTGGCTAGAGGCCCTGGTAGGCCCATTCTCTTTTTCTGTCTCTGCCTCTTTCTCTCTCTCTCTCTCAAATAAATTAATAAAATATTTTTAAGAAGTAGATATTCCTAAATAAGAACAGTTAAATAATAATGAAAATAAAATATATTTCATGATTAAAAATGTACATATATCTTGGGCTGGAAAGATGCCTTAGAGGTTAAGGCATTTATCTGTGACACCTAAGGACACAGGATAATTACCCACATAAGCCAGATGCACAAGGTGGTGCATGTGCCTGGAGTTTGTTTGCAGTGGTTGGAGGTCCTCATGTACCCATTTTCTATCTCTCTCTCTCTAAAATAAGTAAATAAATAAATAAAATATTTTAAAAATTAAAAATATACATATACCTGAATTTAATGAGATTATATGCTTAGCACAACAAAACATATATTTCAATAAAAAATCTTTGAAAACATTTTAAATTGAACTTTTTACAAAATAGACATGGACTCTTATTATTGGGGAATAAGATAACCTCCAAAAAGCAAAGAAGCCAATGGAAGGAAGAGATGATGGAAAGAAGAGAAAAGAAAAATGTATGAAGGAGAAGTCAAGAAAGATTGAAATGAGAATTTTCTGTATCATGAAATGTGTAAAGAAATTGAGAAACCATGTGCTAAGACTTGGCAGATAAAAAATTACAGCCCTTGAATTTTGTAGATTGGCTAATTTATTTTTAATGTGAAATTAAACATTCATTTTTCAGAAGAGCAAGAGGTTTTAACATCCAGCAAACCCATGTTATTCTTTGTGGGTTGCCATCACCAAACACTACTAATGGGGTACGTTAGAAAGCAGAATTTTACTTTGCACAGTTCTGGAAGCTGATAAAACCAATACATCGGTGTAGGCTGGTTCAGGCTTTTAGTGAGCAGCCTTTTACCAGATTAAGAATGGTCATTGGCTCACTGTATCCTGACAGAGAGAGGCGAGGAGAGGGATAGGGAGGAAAAGGCAAGGGAAGATAGTGTTCTGTCTTCCTCTTGTCAGTGGTTTCACCTTCTTGGCCTTAACTAACCCTAATTTCCTCAAAAGTCCTTACCTCTGTCTATATATAGACATTGGTAGAACAATTTTCCTTTAATGCCACTTTTTCTGCTCTCTCCATGATCTACTATCCTAAATGATTTATATAAAACAAAATAACCAAGTTCTACACTTTTCCCACTCCCAACAAAATATTGCCCCATGTCACTTCTGCTACATAACCAAGTACAGAAAGCAATTTCTATATGTTCTCTTTCTAATATTCTTCCTCTTCTTCTATTTCAAACCCATTTCAAAAGATTTTCACCCACATCAACATATCAACATGTTTCAAACAATAAAATCTTGCAATTCTAATTCCTATGGTCACTTTTCAGACCTCACTGAAGTTCCACGGGTACAAGACACAAATATCAATTTTTTGTCCTTTAAATATATTTTATCTTATTTTCCAGAGAATGATAACCCTCATTTACAACTTCTATTTCTGGCTCTTATCTTCTTACTCTTCTCCAGTGACAGAAGAACCCCAGTGCCGTCTTCTCTACTGTCTGTACTTATTCCATCTGTGATCTCACCAGTCTACAGGCTGCTGATTCCCAAACAGAATAACCACCTGAACAAGTCTCATATGCCCATTGCTCACATGGCATTTCTATGCATATGTCACAACAATATAGTCAAAACTGACTTTCTGTCATCCATTTGCCTCCATATGTCATCTGGATTATCTCAGAATTCCCTCTATTTTCCAGTTGTCAATAGTTGGAATCACTCTTGGTTACTTCTTTATGTCATGTACCACATTCATTCTGGCAGCTAGTCTTGTGTTTTGTCTCTATTAACTGTTTAGAATTGGAGACTATTAGCATTGGTGGCAGTTTATTTGCAGTGGCAAGAGACCCTGCATATCTATATTAATATGTTTATTTATTTATTTGAGAGAGAAAAAGAGGGAGAGGGAGAGAAAGAGAGAAAGAGAGAGAATGGGCATGCCACAGCCTCCAACCACTGCAAACGAACTCCAGACGCATGTGCCACCTTGGCATCTGGCTTACATAGGTCCTGGAAAATTGAACTAAAGTCCTTTGGCTTTGCAGGCAAATGCCTTAACCACTAAGCAATCTATCCAGCCCAGAGATCCTTTATAAAGTATGATGGAGCACAAGCACCTCAAAGTTGTCCTCTACCTTCCCACATGAGCACATTCCTACACATGTACACACACAAATGAACAACTAATTTAAAAAAATAAGTATAATAAATATACTGTTAATTATTTTGAAAATTGAGGTGAGAAGACAAAATTAATCATTTTTGTGAATTTTATTACATTGTACTCTTATCTTAAAGTTATTGTGTCTGTTTTATTTTTATGGTGAAAATACTCTATAGCAAAGTCTCATTATTCATAGTAACAATGTTCAATAAAGTCAGAGTGAACAGTGAATTAATGAACATTTGAACCAATGCTGCTAGGGGAAATTCAAACAAGTGATCAATCTATAACCATTTTATGTGTGTGTCTGTCTAAATGCATCTATTTAATTCATATTGTTTATTCATTAACATTGAACTCATGAGCAACAGTACTATAAATCATGCCTGACAGAAGCTTATCTAACACACATATATTTCCATAAGTCACATTGTAGTGTGTGTGTGTGTGTGTGTGTGTGTGTGTGTGTGCTAAGATGCAGTAGACAACATTTCAGTATTATGCTTAGAAATTATTTTAAACAGTGAAATTTCCAATGAAAAGCACAAACATGAAAAAATGTGGCACTAAATAGACTACAGAAAGGGAACTTATTTAAAATGTGAGAATGAAAATAAGAAATCAGTTCAACCCCAGAGACGAACATAAGCAAGTATCTGTAACTCAAATCTTTGCTATTCTATATACCCCCATGGAAGCCCATGGAAGGACGATTGGCATTGCTGTTGGAGTTCCCAATGGATATATTAAAGAGTAGAGTGATTCAAAAGTATAGGATGAAAGCCATGAATAGTAGGACTGATTATGCAATGATGAGCCACTGAGCAATGGCCTTCACTCTGCATTCACAGATGTAGACTGCTCCTTGCATACTGGTCAAGATAGAAGCAAATGTGCACCATTCATGGATGGAGACTTGTCTTTGCATGGCAGTCATGGTGGAAACATGTATACCACCAGTATTCACTTCATGTCATGACAGCTTCATGTTATTGTTTGATTGATTTATGGACTTTGAAATTTACAGATATACTAGTATCAACTAGTATAACAGTGTGCTGTATTTTTAGCTAGCATACAGGGAATAACAGAAAAAAACCCAAGGTGTTGTTCCAGTATTTGAAAACTATTATTCCATCAGCAAAGCAGTCATTTATGTCATTAAAAGGAGTAAAGTTCCAATACACGTTTTTATTGTTTTACTTTCATTTTATTCATAAATTTAAACAAGAACTGATCAACATTCGTATCAGTTTATCCATTGTGATGATGTGTTAGCTAAGAATTAATCATCAAGAAAAATCAGTAAAAGAAAAGGTGCAAGATAATGCATGGGTAGAACTTAGGAACGTTATACATTTCATATTCACCTAGAGGCTGCATCCTATATGTGTTTCATCAATAAATTATGGACATGTATATGCAAATGGCATCCACTTTTCCCTCAGAGAGCTGAGTATTATACTGCTTGTGAGCAATGCTGACAAGGGCTGTCAGTCCAGACGTTCAATACATTGCATGGCCATTGAGTTCCCTCACCTTGTCAAGAATCAACTTTAAAATGAACCTGCTGGTTTTCAGTTATATTGAAATACAAAGGCCACAGGAAATATAATTTCTGCTCTGATATCAATGGAAAAATGGTTCTTTCCCTGTGTATCCCTTTCTTGTAGAAAGCCTGTTTCTAGGCTTACGAAGCAGCTGTTCATCTTTGCCCAGGATTTCCCAGGCCTAAATCAGAAATCAGCCAAATATTCAGAGTATGTTTTTTAAAAATATATTTATCTATTTATTTATTTAAGAGATACAGAGACAGAGAGAGGAAGAGGCAGAAAGAAAGAGAGAATGGGTACACAAGGGCCTCCAGCCACTTCAAATGAACTCCAGATGCATGTGCCCCCTTGTGCATCTGGCTTATGTGGGTCCTGGGGAATCAAACCAGGGTCCTTAGGCTTTGCAGGCAAACACCTTAACTGCTAAACCATTTCCCCAGCCCCCTGAGTATATTTTTGAGTCATCTTTATAAAGTCTTACAGAGCTTCATGTAGAGAGCCAGCAACTCTTCCTTCCCTCTTTTATAATAGTTAAAAAAAATTACTAAATGGATGGAGAGATGGCTCAATGGTTAAAGGGACTTACTTGTAAAGCCTGATAGTCTGGGTTTGATTTCCCAGTGCCCAAATAAAAGCCAGATATACATGTGGAGTTTGTTTACAGTGACAAGAGGCCCTGATGCACCCATCCCCCATTCCAACTCTTTCTCTCATTCAGTTTCTACTTTCTAATATATAAATAAGTATATTTAATAAAAATTTATTAATAATTTACATAATCCATGGCTGAGTGGTTAAAGGGGCTTGCTCACAAAACTGATAGCCTGTGTTCAATTTGTCAGCTGCCCACATAAAACCAGACAGGCATTTGTAGGCAGTGGCATGAGACGATGGTATACACACACACACACACACACACACACACACACACACACACAAATACTTTAAAAAATTTGCATAATTCCTTTCCACCTTTATCCTCCCCTCCCCTACCCCTCTCACTGAACTCCTTCTTCATTCCCAATATTACCTCCTCCATTTTGAGTAACATATTTCTTAACATGGTAACATTATATTATCTCACTTATAAAGTTACCTTGTGGGAATATGACAGGAAAAGGGGAAGAAGAATCTGGAATATTTGAAAGAAAGGATAAAGTATCACTGTTGAAAGGCCTTGTGTTATACACCTAGAAAATTCAAATTAACTTCTCATGACAGGTGTGTGGCTATTATTGTATTTATCCCCAATAATGATGGGAACATTTCATGCACATGTAATTAGTTTCAGTGTTTAGAAATAACTGCTCTAAGTAAAAATATCTGAGACTTACATAAAACTGTGAAAATTTTGTTGAGTTAAGGTAGTAAGAGGGATAAAACTATTTTCAAAATAAATGATACAATTCACTACCCTTATAAAAAATAAGGCTATGAGAATAGCTTCTTCCTGACCAGGAAAAATATATAGCCACAACTATTAAAATCAACTCAAACTTAACAGACGTCTAGCAGAATAAAAAAGTATAACATAGAAAAACCTTTGGGAAATCTTTGTTAAGGTTAGGCTCTCGAAGCTTAACAAAAAATAGTAGATTTAGGTATAGCCCCTATTTATAATTAGCTACATTGGTTTCACCAATATCATATGTTTTTAATCTCAGTAATATCTGTGATAGTAGAAAAATATAAAATTCAGTTTGTGTCAGCAAGTAAGGGTTGGGGTGTCCAACTTGATTCCCATATTTATGAAGTTATGTGGTTTACAGTAGCTAAATAAACCTATTGATATCACAGCCATATAACAGTGAAATTTCAAATGTATATGCAGGATATAAATACTCATTATACCACATGGACCAAATTATTTAATCATCATTAATAATTGGTATTTCTTTCAGACCAAAAACACCATGAAATACTAAAGGCGCTTTGAACAGAGAACAGATAAATAATTTATAAACAGAAAAATATACAGATCATGGTAAATTATTTGTGAAAGCCTTAGGCCATTTAAATATCAGCAATAATAATACTAATAACAGTAAAGTGACTATTTATGTATCTACCTTTTATTATTTAATGTTCTTCACTTAAAGGTTATAAGAATCATTCCATTTATTTACCAAAACTATCTTTTGATGGATGTGTTAGTTTCATCTCATATAAGATTTAAAATTTGGTTGTTGCTCCTTGGAATTCACAAGGCATTGGCAATAGGACCAAACTCCTCAAATCTCAAGTTGCTTATATAAAATAACATGGGTTTTCTGTTTAATATATACCCATCCTCTTACATACCTTAGAATAATCTGATACTTATAAGAATAAATGTCACAAGTATGTAAATAGTTGTTCTACTGTGCTGCTTAGGAATAAATGCCAAGAAAAATCACTGTACATATTCAATGCAGATATTTTCCAACTATTTTTCCATCCAGGGTTGGTTGACTCTGGAGATGTGGATCCCCACAGATGGAGGACAAACTTCATGTTTCCCAAGCTAATAGCTTCATACATGTAGTTGATACAAGAATCCAAATGCTAAACTTTAGCAAAACACCATAGCCAATGAATGTGATAATTGTTTATAATATATAAAGTACTCTTAGTGGTTGTTGAAAAAATGCTAATTTTAAAAGGAATGAAGTCCATAACTAGATTATTTACAAAAGAAATGAATCACAGAAACATAATATATAAAAGACAAACCTTACTAGTAATCTAAAAAATTGAAGTAAAGTTATAGTGACTTCAGCATCAGAGAAGTCACCCCATTTATAACAGCATCCAATGCTCATTTCACTTGTTTATTATGTCAGTTATGAGCAGGGATTTAGGAAAACAAATATTCTTTATAGTTTCTTCATAAAAATTCAACTGCTCTCAAATTGGCGTCAATATGGGTTCTGAGCTGGCTGGGTCCTCACATTCAGCAGCGAATGTCCCAGGCACACCTGGTTCCTGATGGAGACTGATATTGCAGATGATGCTACTGATGGCCACAGTGCAGAGATGAGTTGAGAAAGGTATGCTGACATATGGCCTTGGTTTGGATGCAGGATGCAACCTTGTGGAAAACACTTTGATTGTACACGACAAGCATCTTCACATGGACTCCCCTCAAAGTTAACTTCTGGGGATCATTCCTGGACAGAGAATCTCAATGGAGTTAAAGATTTTCTTTTAGAGTGTTTTTTTTTTTTTTTCTAAAACATTATTATAGGTTTATTAGAATGAATGTCAAAAGCAGTTGTATATTTTTTTCTCACCTATCACAAGGGTCATGGCTTATACTGTTAAAGCAAAGGACAGATCACAAGAGAAAAACTTATCAGCATTATTTAATCCTGTGTTTATATGACACAGGAGCACTCAGAGGTGAACACTCAAGACTGAAGGAAAGCTGTTTTTAATAAGTGTCGTGAAGAATGATGGTTGTGTGAAAATGTGACTGGACAAGAGGTTATAATTGAGTGCATGGACTAAAAGGAGAATCCCTGTTTGTTCAGATTCTCTGCATAGCACTCCTTCTTTGGGGGTCTGCAAGGAGAGTGTCATGACCCACTGTCACATAAGATGGGCCATATGAGTTGAACATGGCCTGAGTTTGTTTTCTAACTAGTCACATGTTGAAAAGCTTTGTCTGCAGTGTAGGTGTATGGAGAGATGTAGAATCTTCAGGAAGGTGAACCTAAGGGGAAGTAATGAAGTCAATGAGGTGTCACTCTTGGAAGTTACTTAGTTTTTTTTTCTTAATTTTTTAAAAAATTATTCATTTATTTGAGAGAGAGAGAAAGAGAGAGACAAAGAATGAAAGTGCCAGGGCCTCTAGCCACTGCAAATGAACTCCAGGTGCATGTGCCACCTTGTGAATTTGGCTTACGTGGGTCCTGGGGAATCAATCCTAGGTTATTAGGCTTCACAGGCAAATACCTTAACTGCTAAGCCATCTCTCCAATCCTAACTTAGCCTTTAGAGCACCGTGGTTAGTTCTCATGAAAGGACTGATAGAAAAGGGGCAAGACTAGACTGTTTCTGGTCTCTGCTTTCTGTCTCTGTATGTTATCTCTTTCTCTTGCACAAACTTTCTCCAGTGTTAATGGGCGGTTTTACAATAAAATAATTTTTGTGTAACATATTGTGCTGAATACTGATATGAATTTAATACACCTATAAATAAGAAATCAATAGTGATTAAAATATCCTTTGATAGTTAAATGCAGCCTTCCCCTTTTACCTGCAGGGGATTGGTTCAAGGTACCCCCCTAAAAACAGCAAAACTCAGAGATGCTCAAGCCCTTCAGGTAAAATGGTAGGCATTTTTTATATAACCTACACATAGCTTCCCTTACACCTTAAAAAAAACTCTAGATTATTTATAACAATGTAAATGCTATGCAGATAGCTATTGTAAATACCATATTGTTTAATTTTGGGAAAAATTGTAAGAAACAAACCTGCAGAAAAAGAAGTTTTTTTCCCAACTATTTTCAATATACCATTGACTGAATCCAAATGTGAGTTCATGGTTACATGGATATGGTTGCCAATTTTTTTAAGGGCTTCAATGGTGGCAAAATGAAGTTTGTTCAATGGAACTCTTTAATATTCAAAGATTGTTTATTCACAATTTAGTATTTGCTGTGTGTATGGCATTGAGTTTACCAGTAAACATTAATTATGAAATAGATTCATGGACTCATGAGATAGACTAGATTATTATTTTATTGCTGTCAGTATTTTTCTTAAGTATAATTAACAGTTTGGAGACAATGCTAGTTAGAAAACTATTTGAAGGAAAAAATATTTTTCAAATATTGGTATAGTTTATTTTCAACATTTTAAATCTAGTTGTTGTCAGATTTTTCTCTAGCCTTTATTGACAGAAAAATCTTCAGGGCTTGTAATATGCACTGTTTTGGGAAGAAGTTGCACAAAAGTGGTGATTGCCTTTTGTATGTATTTTAAATATAAAGAAAATGGTTCAAAGAGAAAATGAATAAAAGAAAAGAAAAGTTTTGAAATCATTACTGAAAAATTATTTTAATTTTTAAAGTTTCCATATACTTTTCCTGAAAATAAAGTCTTTAATGAGTAAAATATTAGAAAAATACTCAGAACAATACTATTTTCACCAGGTAAAACCTTTAATAGATATTTGAAAAACTCTTTAAAAACTTCTATTTCCTTCAGTGTCTTATGTTTTCAAATATAAAGAGAGGTAGTGATCAGATAAGAAATTAGATAATGAATATAAATTACATATTCTACTATCTAAAATGTGATTTGGAAAATTATTTAGTCTTTATTTATTTTCATGAATATTAACAATCATGACTATAAATTGAGAATCTTAAAACCCATTACTATTACTGAGAAATTGGTATTCATTTGTCAGATTTTAACATGATAGTACATAAGATATATTTTCTTTAAAATTACTTTCTTTGTAGTAAGCTGTATTATTGCTTAGATGATTCAATAATAATTCATGACTGAAATAAATTATGTCCTCAGAATTTAAAAAAAAAACTCATTTAGAAGTAATCTATTGAAATAAAATTGTCTTTTATAAAGGACTATAACATAAATTAACTACAATACTGTACTTAAAAGAGAAAATGAAACTGTAAATAATAAAAGTGGCTTTACTTATTAGAAGTAATATAAACTCAATGTTCTAAAAAATAAATGGCACAAGTTTATAGCTTTTTGGAGTTGATATTATATATATTTTGAAGCTAAATTCATTTTAAATTTATACCATATATACATATATATATATATAATTTTTTTGGAGAGAGACACAGAGAGAGACAGAGAGGGAAAAGAAGACAGAGAAAGGGCATGCCAGCATCCTCTCAGCTGCTGCGAACTGAACTCCAGATGTGTTTACCCCCTGGTGGGCAAGTGCAGCATTGCACCCTTGCAGCACTTTGCATCTGGCTAACGTGGGACCTGGAGATTGGAACTGGCGTTCTTAGACTTAGTGGGCAGGCGCCTTAACCGCTAAGCCATCTCTCCAGTCCATGATATATTTTTTAATGGCTTGTCCAACAAATTTTCACCTTTCTCCTTCTACCATATTTCAATGGATGAAGCCTTTTCCCCTGTGCCCCTCCTGCACTGAATTCATGTTTCAAATACATAACAGTAGAAATTAGGTGCAATGATTTCTGAGACTGGGTTATAAGCAGTCACGCAGGTTTTAGAACTTATGCTGGGGAAAATTAGTTCCAATGTGTGATGGTTAATCCTGATTGTCAATGTGTTGGAATTTATAGTCACCTAGTAGACAAATCTCTGCATGTTTCTGGGGTGGTTTACCTCAGAAGGAAAGACCCACCTTTAATATGGATTGCTCTCAGCTTTGGGTCCCACACTGAATTAAAAGGCTCTACTTCCTGACTAGTATGAATGTGACCAGCCATCTCATGTTCCTGCCACCAAGCCTTCCCCTCCATGATGTAATGATGTACTATACTCTCAAACACTGAACCAACAAGTCCTTTTTCCTTTAGTTGCTTTTTGTCAGGTCTTTTGTCATACAATATGAAAAGTAATGAATATACCATGTGAGAATTCCAGTTACACTAAGGCTCACATGGTGGGAGGAGGTACATACTAGCTTGATTAGAAAGGTCATGTAGCAAAGCAGGGTGAGAAAGGCACAATGAAACTGAGAGGGGCTGGGAGCTGGAGTCAGTAGGTGAACACTAGCCTAAACCCTGATGTTCTCTAACAATCTCTCCCAAAATACCAGCCATGAATGTAAAAGGACATTCACTCTGATAGCTATCTCAGTCAAGCATCTGGCTTTTACCACAGGAACATATTCCCCTCCAGCAACTTGAGCTGGTAAGTGTCACCATTGTGGGGTTATCAGGTCAGTTGTAAGGGAAAGTTGCTCATTGTTTCAGTTAGCCTTTTTTTTTTCCATTCCTGTGACAAAATCTCCAGCATAAAGAGAAAAGGTTTATTCTGACCCATGGGTTCAGACCTGCTGAAGTCCTTTGTCTTCTGGCCCCAGTTGTTTGTAGGTTGGTGCAAAGAGGACATCTGGAAAAGGAAGTGCATGAAAAAGCAACACTCTACAATGGCAGTGCAAAGTAGAAAGACACAGGAAGTGGTCAGGTACACCATAAACCCTTCAAAGACACACCCCACTTGCCTAGTTCTTCCAACCATCCCCATTCCCTAACAGTCCATTTCACTATGTTCTAACCACTAGTGAGGGTAGTATCCTCATGATCCAACTTCCCCTTAACAGCCCCACAGCTGTGGACCATCCATCAGCATGAGCTTTTGTGGGAGACACTTCTTACCTAAACTATAATATCTATCAACTGGACATTTGGCATAAAGTGTGTCTGAATACCATCTAAACTGGAACATGTTCCAGAGGAATAGTGACACTCTTAAGAACTAACAATTAAAGGTTGAATAAATTGTTAATGTAGGCATGCTTGAATATATGGTCACTGTGGTGGTTTGAATGAAATTGTATGTCTCCCATAGCCTTGGGACTTTTTATTAATTATAAGCTTTCTAATTAAGTCTCCAGCTATCTGCTGAAGGAGGAGTCATTGAGGTGGATTCTGGGGTCCAACCCTAAGGTATGTTTGGAGACAGATCTGAATTCCAGTCCAAAGTTAAAGAGCAAACAGTTTGATCTCTGGCTGTTCATGTTTATGCTGTTGGCTATTGGTGGTTTCCCTCTGTTTGGATCTGTGAAAGGGAGCCAACTTCTTCTGCTATTGATGGAACTTCCCCTGGGTCTGTAAGCTTGAAAGAAATCCCTTCCTTCCATAAACTGTGTCTGGTTGAATGTTCATCTCAGCAACATGGAGCTGACTACAACAGCCACCCTACATAGAAAAATGCTATTAGCTATTTCAAGGTCTCCCTGTATATAACCCTGTAGGAACAGGTGAGGAGACACAGTTAAATGCCATGAAACATCAATTGCTAGAGTCAGGATAAAATACAAACCTTACTTTTCCAAATAACCAAAGACCCCCACACACACACACACACCGACTATTGGTCTAACTGCATACAGCTTACCATGAGAGGTTGTTGTAGTTACCTTCCTGGTGCTGGGACAAAACAGCTGAACAAAAGCAGCTGATGGGAGGAAAGGGTTGATTTTGTCTTATAGTCTTGAAGGGAAGCTTCATGATGGCAGGGAAAAGCTTGGTAGAGCAGATGATTGACATCATCTCCTTACCACAGTAAGTAGAAGACAGCAGCTGGACAGTGAACCAAGCTCTGGCAAAGAGGAACTGGCCATGACACCTCAAACCCACCCCCAACAACACACCTCCTCCAGTAAAGCCAACACCTCCCAATTGCTACCAGGTCCCATGTAAGCCAAATGCACATGATGGCACATGTATCTGGAGTTCATTTCCAGTGGCTAGAGGTCCTGGCATGCCCATTCTCTCCCCTCTCTCTCTCTCTCTCTCTCTCTCTCTCTCTCTCTCTCCCTCTCTGTGTCTCTAATAAATAAATAAATAAAAATAAAATCTAAAAAAAATAAGCTCAAGGGCTGGAGAGATGGCTTAGTGGTTAAGGCACCTGCCTGCAAAGCCTAAGAACACCCATTTGAACCTACAGGCCCCACGTTTAGCCAGATGCAAAAAGTGAAGCAAGCGTGCAATGTCACACATGCGCACAAAGGGACACACGTGTCTGGAGTTCATTCACAGTGGCTGAGAGGTCCTTAGGTGCCCATTCTCAATCTCTCTCTCTCTCTCTCTCTCTCTCTCTCTCTCTCTCTCTCTCTCTCTCAAATTAAAAAAAGCTCAAAGCCCTGGAAAGGGCTATATAGCAGCAGAGTAAGCCATTTCTTATCTCATAATGGTTACCAGCTATCTCAGAATGACTTTCCTGTAGCCACAGAACAAAAATTTTATAGCAATATTTTTTATTGTCCTACAAGTATATGTTGTTTTTCTTGTTCTTATATTTTCTCACCAGAGTTCATAGACCATAAATAGTTGGATTTCATATAGTATATATACAAATATGAATTAAAGATAATAAAGAATTGGATCATGAGTCTATGGAGATTAGAGGTAGAATGTGGTGGTTTGAATGTAAATATTCCCCATAGACTGAGTTATTTTCAATTAAGATTAATCTTGCTACTTGTTTCCAGCAGGCAGACCCTGCTGGGGAAGAGGTGCGTCACTGGGGGAGGATCTTGAGTCCATCCCTCAGAGTTGTATAGAGAGTCAGTGTGAGCTGTGGATGTTTATGCTTGCTGGTGGTGTTTTTTTCTCACTGCTATGGATGTATGGAAGTGAACCAGCTTTTTCTGCCATGATAGAAATTCCCGTGTAATCTGTAAGCCTGAAATAAACCTTCCTTTCCCATTGCTGCTTCTGGTCAGGTTTGTGTCCTAATAATGAAAAGGTAACTGCAATATCACCTAAGGCAATATAAGAGAGAGTTCAGAAAAGTTTCAAACATAGCTTTCTGCCTGCCTTCTTGCTATGGAGTTACAGGCATCATCAATCCTCCCAACAACAATATAACAATGCACATGAAATCTACATAACCACAAACACTCACTGGAATGAGTTTGACTGCAGACATGCTTATGCTTGGTTAACCATGTGGCTGACCTCAGTCTCTAACCACTGGAAGTTTAGTCTGTACCATAAACTACATTGCTAGACTTCTAGGTTGTTCAAGGACTAGAAATTACCTTGCATAAACTGAGGACAAAAAAAAACAGGATTTCTCTTAGGGTGAGGTTTAATTATTTGTTATCCTCTATTAGAGACATTCCTCAAATCTTTCTTCTGGGCTGTGTACTGACAGATACGTCTGCCTCTCTGCCTCCCCCCCCCCCCGACAAACAAACACATACACGCACACTCACTACAACTCCTTTGGTCTTTTATTCTCTGGAGACTGTAACTGAGAAATCACTCATGAACATGGGTTCCAATTTGTAAGAGAAACGACTGGTCTAGTTTATCACACAAACTTTATTAGTATGAAATTTTTTCAGTCGCTCCTTTTGAAAGTCTAATTCATGTGGCTAGCCCTCAATTTGACTGTTTGCCTGTCCAGTTAGCTCTAAGACTAATGGATCATTAGTATTTAACTAAGTATCCTCATAAATAGTCTTATATGCTCGTATTTATGTAATAAAATTTGTGTTAGTTATGAAATACTTGATTTGCTGTGGCTAGACATGAAAGACTTGAATAAATATATAAAATAAATAGAGAAATTAAAATTAACTTATCAAGATATTAATATCCTGACAAGAAATTTAGCTAATATTAAACTTTCAAAGTTCAGAATGAACCATGTAGGCTGAGGTAGGAAGATCACTTGTATCTATGAATTTGAGACCATCTTGACAATGTAGTCCAGTCACCACCACCAATAATAATAATAATAACAATAATATAAAAGAATAGATCATATGCATACATCATTTTGCTTCAAATCACCCAATTGACAGTTTGACTTTAAAACTTGTATTCATTATATTTACAAACTATATTTAAAAAGATACTGAGTTTCAAAATTACTCAGTTCAGGAAAAATCATTTTTTACCATTCTGTAGGTATATCTATGTTTAAATTATTTCAAGGAAAATATCTAATATGAAATAGGAAAAGTATCATTCACCTTATTTAATAAAAATGTATATGTTTACCCTGATGTCATGGGATCAATTGCATTCCCACAAGTCATGTTAGAATCCTAATCCCCAATGTGTCTTATATGAAGGAAGGGATGTGAAGGAGTAAAGTTTCCTTGTGGTACTGGGAATTAAGCCCCATCAAAGCAAGCTCTGTGCAAATGAGCTAAGTCTAACCCTTAATAACAGGATTTATGTGAGGTCATATAAGTAGGGCCCTAATGTGACAGAACTGGAATCTTTTTGCAAAGAGGCAGAGGATGAGGTGACAGAAACCTCTCATCCTGTGATCTGAAGACATAACAAGAAGGTGGCCTTCCACAAGCTAGGGAGAGAACCCTCACTAGAAACTGCTGTCCCCTTAATTGGGGCTTTTTGCCTTCATAATTATGAGAAAATGAGCATGTATTATTTTTCCCTCTGTCTAGTGTATATTATCATTACAGCAGCTCAGGCTACCAATACTACTAGGGCTATCATGAAATGAGTAATTCCATCAGTAAATGCCTGAATGATGTCAGAATCTTCTTCCAAAACAAGAAAAGAAAAAAAAAAAAGGTGGGAGAAGAGGAGGCAAGGAGACAGAACATCCAAAACAGAGAAAACTGTGTAATCATGACAGATCAAAGGTCTCAAAGCCTGGCAGTGTAAGAGTAGAGCTGGGGTTTGGCTCTCTCCTGATACTTGAAATATCGTGGCTCCTTGACAGCATTCCATTTGTGCCAAAAAAAAGTACAGAATAACAGTTTCATTCATACATTTGACACTATCTGTTCTTGGGGCTCTGGTGACAGAGAGGAGAGAACTAGAACCAAAACACAAACAGTTTCAGCCTGTGACCGTGGGCTATTGCACAGATAGTCAGTGATTGTGATGTCAGAATGCCTGAATGACTGTATAAATGAATTAATGAAAAAGAGATTTGTTATATAAATAAGGATTTTGGTAAATTGTGCTCTCAGAAAAATCCATTGACTCTTATCTTTAAGCTCCAATTTTCCCAATGAAGGACTTGAGAACTTAGTAAGGCTTTAATTTGATTTGGGTTCATTAAATTCATGTACTATTTTTCTGCCCTATATGTAGTAAATATTTTACCTTTTGTAAAGACACATGGAATTTTCACTCATTGAACGTTCAGAATGAGACTGAAATCATGTATCAAACTGAGTGAAATGGCAGAAAATATTAGTGAAGGAGAATAATTCACCATGTGACCTTCTTTTGAGTTCAAAAGACTTGGCAAGTCTCTAAAAAGGTCATGCATGACTTTCTTTAATGATCACATATTATGCTGCCAGATATATTAATTTTTCAATTGCATTTCAATGGGATATTGGTGATAACCAGTTAAACAAATCTGAGAACCTAACTGATCTATAACCCTGGCTTCTTTTCGATAAACATTAAATTTATGCCACAATTTTTTCAGGCAGTCACTAATTTATTTTTGGTACTTTATGTGTGCTGTGATGCCTCACCCATCTCATATTAGCAAGAATCTCCTGCTAGGAAGATGGCATGCTGGTTAAGAGCATCTGCATTCATCTACTATGGATATTTTACTTTGTATTTTGTGTCACTATATGTATTTTCCTCCATTATGCAGAACATCCTTACTGAGTGTTGAATCAGGTTATGACCTAACATTTCAATATGATTTGCAGAGTTACAGAAAACAGAAATAGATTAGACCATTTAAGGTGTGTCTGCACAGGTGTTCTGGTATACGGAACAGTATAGAACAAGGCATTTGTCCTTATGTGAAAGAACATCTGTTGCTATTTCTCTGGCCTCCTTGGCTAGAGGAGATCTAGGGGGCATGAGTTCAGTGTTCAGAAGTGAAAATTAAGATGATTTGTTCCCTAATTTGCTTTGAGACTGTAAGAATTGGGAACACATGTGACTTGTCATTTGGCTTACCCCAGAACCTGTAGCTGCTCAACATATATAACAGTCATTAAAATAGTATGTGTTAACTATAAGATGAAGTGAAAGGAAGGCCATTTCTCTGAGAACCAAAAGGAAAAGAAGTAGATTACCTTGTCTGATGCTTTCTTTCAGTCAGCTCTCTTTATACTTGGAAAAACTCCCCCAGACCAAGCTGGGAAATAAACTGATTGCATATGACAGCATGCCCTCGCTTGAAGGTAGAGAAAGAATAGACATAGTTCCTGTTGTTTTATACATCTTCTTCCAAAACAAGAAAAGAAAAAAAAAAAGGTGGGAGAAGAGGAGGCAAGGAGGCAGAACATCCAAAACAGAGAAAACTGTGTAATCATGACAGATCAAAGATCTCAAAGCCTGGCAGTGTAAGAGTAGAGCTGGGGTTTGGCTCTCTCCTGATACTTGAAATATCGTGGCTCCTTGACAGCATTCCATTTGTGCCAAAAAAAAAAGTACAGAATAACAGTTTCATTCATACATTTGACACTATCTGTTCTTGGGGCTCTGGTGACAGAGAGGAGAGAACTAGAACCAAAACACAAACAGTTTCAGCCTGTGACCGTGGGCTATTGCACAGATAGTCAGTGATTGTGTAGTTTCATAATGAAGGGGTAAACATTACATGGTGTGGGTCCATTGAGCACCGGCACCCCAGGCGGCTGGGGATCAGGGTCTTGAGTGGCTGTGAGCAAGATGGAAAGAAAAACCCAGGAGACTGGGTCAGAGGATAGCTGGTTTATTTGCCAGGGGCTTATAAGTGTTCATGTAGTGGCGAAGAGGTATGGGTACTGGTAACAGGGAGATTGTCTGTGTAAAGGCTTCTGGCTAATACCTCATTAACATATAGGGACCTCCCTGGTGAGCAATGGTCATGGGGAAACTGAAACAAACCTAAGTGTTATCAGGACTCCAGGTGCTCCAGGTAGGGGAGGGAGTAACCCCACTCCTGCTGGTCTCAAGGTGAGATTTTCAGGGTCTGGGCCTGCTGCAGCCTCCTGCATCTTGGGGCCTTTAGCCATGCCTGACAGCTTAGGCCTGTCTTAACCTCCAGTGGTTTGGGGTCCTTAACTGTTCCCAACAACATGGCATCCTGATGATACTCAAAAACTGACATTAGGGGCTAGAGAAATTGCTAGTAGTTAAGGTTCTTGCCTGAGAAGCCTAAGGACTCAGGTTCTATTCTATAGTACCCACGTAAGCCATATACACAAGGTGGCACATGCATCTGGAGTTCACTTGCAGTAACACATCTATTATCTCTCTCTCTCTCTAGCTCTCTATCTACCTCCCTCTTTCTCTCTCTCTCAAATTAATAAATAAATTATTTTTAAATGTGATATTAAAAATGATATTTTAGGGATGGAGAGATGGCTTAGCCGTTAAGGCTCTTGCCTCTGAAGCCAAAGGACCCAAGGTTGATTCCCCAGTACCCAAAATAAGCCAGATGCACAGGGGGAAGCATGTGTCTGGAGTTTGTTTGCAGTGGCTAGAGGCCCTGGAGCACCCATTATCTCTCTCTGTCTCTCTTCTCTCAAGCTGTCTCTCTCTCTCTCTGTTTGTAAATAAATAAATAATGTTAAAAAGTGATATTTTAAATCCAATTTGCAATATATCTGACATAATTCTTTTCCTATTATTAGACTTTGATTTTTATGATTATCATATATTGACATGATTTGTTTTAGTATGACTTTTCTACATGTTTATAATCTATTGTTGTTACTTCTCTTATGCCCCTCACTCCCCCACATCCCAACTAGTCCCCTTCAACTATCATTATTATTTTTTGATGACCAATGAGTTTCATCAGGGTTTCTTACAGAAGCACAGGTGATAGGTTGTTTTTAGGTTTATAGAGACCTTACCAGTGTTACAGTATTAAAGACATTATTTCTTCCAGCATCAACCATTGACTGAACATAAATCCTCATGGAGGGATGGCTCGCATAAGTTTCTCCCCTGCATGACAAGCTATTGAAAGTTCCAATCTTATGCAGATCTTGTGAAGGGCATCAGCTGCTATGAGTGCAATAGTGCAGCAGCCACATCAAGCCTGGAAGTCAGTGTTCCATACTATTCCCCCTTCCTCTAGCTCTTAAACTCTTCCCATCCTTTCTTCCACATGGTTCCCTGAACTTTGGAGGAGGTAATTCAGATATACTATTTGTTATTGAGCATTCAGCTGTCACTTACTCTCATCACTTTGACAGTTATGTGTTTCTGCAGTTACTGTTGCACACTGCAAAAATGAGCTTCTCTTACCAAAGCTGACATCACTACTATCTATAGACATAAACATTGTTAACAAGGCAAATTGATGGATGCATCATGTCCATTTAGCAATACCACATCAGTACCTTTCCCCACTAAGGCCTATGTCCTTCTCAGTCACTGACTTAGGACACAGGTTTACAATTTTAGATTTAAGTTCCCTTCTGTGGTATAAGCCTAAAATCTAATCAGAAAATAGTTGGTTACCTACATAACAAAGTGGCAACTATTATACCAGTGGGTACAACTTGCCTGGCCAGTGAGAAATGTTGCATGTAGGGTCCATAGTTGAATAAGAATGTTGGTGACAATTCCCAAATCATAGATTTCATAACACTTTCTAGCACTAAGAGGGCTAATCAACAGGGAGGAAGCTTCAGCTCAGTTCCATCTTAATATCTCTGTGTCTTGTGACTAGAGCATGTGGTATCTTCTTGGTAGGTAACTAATAGCATTGTTTTGTGAGCCTCAGATGACTCTCTGATAAAAAAATCTCATAGGGAGGTAGCCTATCCCTGGCTGGCACTCTTGCTTTCAGTTAATAACTGAGAGGATTCTGAGAACATTATTATCTACCCGTTCATAGTACTTCCATTCAAATTTTCCTTTTAAATTTAATTTTTAATTATTTTCCCAAGTACCTGATTTTGATATGTCATTTCCATATATTGTTAATTTTGGTTGACTCTCTGCCACTTTCTCCTCTTCCATTTTTCTGTGTCTGCTTTCTTTCTTAATTCTCCCTAGAATAAACATCGTAATTTAGCCTCCTCTGATTCCATGTTTTCAATCCTTTGATAACATGGACAAGGATTTGAAGATGGGATTCATGGGCATAGGGGAGGGTCTCCTGCATTTACATAAAGATTTAATTCCTCCCATAACTGCACCCATGCATCCCCACCATGCCTGGCTTCAACTATTGTTCTTGAATTCAGTTTATATTGCCCTCAGATACTAATATTATTGATTATAGTTAATCTCAGCTCCAGGTTTAAAACCTGAATGCTGTATTCAGTCCAAATTTTTTAAATAAATATTAAAGAAACATTAATAAATATTACTGTTATTATGTATTGTAGTCTTAATAAGTTCCACCAGTTGATAAAATCAAGAACATGTTTTAGGTAGTCTGACCTTCCTGCAGCTACTAAAGTACTTTGAATGAATATTCTTTTCTCATATTCTACTATAATTTTGATGGCTGATACCTTAATATTCTGAACAACAAGCTAACTTGGGGAGGAAGAGGGCTTTATAATCAGAAAGTAGTGTAAATGCACATGCATTACATATTGTTGGAAAGCATGATGCTATCAGAAGTCACAGGAAGGGAGAAGGTGGCATATGAGACACCTAAGGTCTGGGTGACACAGAGCTAAGCCCTCATGGCTTTATCCCACAGGAAAGAAGTCGTGATGTAGGACTATAGTGAGAGTTTTCTTTAGCAAGATCAATCTCAGTAGTGCAGATAGGGTACTAGGGCATGGAAGAGGCATCTGTAGATAACTGTGATTAAACTTCTACCTTTATCCAGGCAACAAGTAAACCTAAGTGAGGAGAGTGAGTAGAGAAGAGGAAACAGTACAGAGCCACTTAGTAGAGAGACAAAAAGAGTCCTGTGTTGCTGGGAGTAGAGAGGCAGTAACTAGTGATATTACCTCAATTAGTAATTCCAGAAGAAAATAGCAGATACAGAGGAGAAAAGGTAGCCCAATGATAACTGCAAGCCATGCTGAGTTTGTAGCTCAAGTGGAGTGAAGAACTCTTGGGCAGATGATGTTCAGATGGCAAGCCAATTAGAATGGTAGAGGAGAATCTGGTCTGCACATGTTAGGAGAGTATGGACAAGTACAGTGGGTGAATGGTAAAAATGGGATTGACATAAGACATATTAAACTTATATTTAGTATGACTCATGCCAAATTGATTTAATATTAGATAAATTCATTGTTCCTATTAAGCTCCAGAGCCATAGACATTATATTTTTTCCAGTTTTTAAGCAGAATGCAATTAAATTTAGTTTTATGGAACTATATTTTGTATATTGAGCTGTTAAATGTAAACTGCAGGAAAAGGTAGATATTACCCATTTTAGTACCTAAAGAACAAAGTACTATGTATATGGTCAGTTCATGTTCCTTGAATTAAGTTGACATATCTATAACATAACTTTTATGCTTTCATTTATTTCTTCAACAAACACTTCATGAATACATGATTGTTAAAGATATAGGGATACACATATTCTAATAATCACGCAGGTTATTATATTATTAAGATAAAGTGGCATGCATAAAATGATACTTGCTATGGCAAAAGCAAGAATGGAATAAAATAAAGTTATAGAAGGGATAATTTCCCAACTGAGAGGCTCTGGGTTGATTGCTTATAGAAGATGATTTCTGAGTCATCTCCTAAACCCGGTGCATTTGGGAGTAAACAGTGGGAGGCATTTCATACATTGGCATCAGCTTACATGAGTAGGAAAAGGTCTACAGGAAAATATAGATACCTGTGAGTAACTGAAAAATCTATTAGATGATAGGTGTGTGTTGAGAGTGGGAGGAGAATGTCTTCAGGTGAAGACAATATGCCTTTTTACCATGCTTAGATAAATGAAGCACAAAAATTGAGGAAGAGAAGCCAGTTTTATATAGGCTATGAGTCCAATATCAGACATATTGAGATGGAGATTTGATTATAGCAAGAAAATGCTGTGATAAATAATCATGTTTGTTAGTTAGCATAATTAAAATGTGCAATTCTGTTAGTATTGAATACAATGATGAGTGTGAGCCAAACATCTACACTCAGTGCAACCTTTCAAATGCCAAGTTTTTTTTTTCCTCCCCTGTGTCTCTACCCTCTACCTCAACTTTGGAATATTTCCCATGGAGATGGTATATGATAAACAAAAGGGAGGACAGAAGTTAGACATTTAAACAGTAAATGGATAAAGATGAGTTTATAGTCTAGAGATGAAAGAAGCATGTATCACAAAAACACACTTTCCATGAGTCAGAATTCATGTTCGTAATCATAACTGACTGTGAGGAGATGCAGAAACTTAGTCTATCTGAATTTCTGCAAGCAAAGTCCTGAAAGAAAAAAGAAGTACAAAAGATTCTGTGGACAACTTCATGTCTGTGAAGCAAACAAGTAGAAATAAAATGTAGACAGCTAGGTCTGAAACACATCCATTTTCTTAAGATATAACTCAATGAGAGACAGAGACAGAAGAATCTGAAGTTTGCAAAATATCTAAGTCTAATGTTCAATTACAACAGCAAGAAGCCATACCTATCTCTAGTAGGTGGAACATAGACATATCAAAGTTATCATTGACCTCCACACATGTGACATACGTGACATGTGACACATGTGAGCACACAGAAACATACACACACACAAATCAATCAATTAATAAAATATGCTAATAAAGATACATTACAAAACTACAAATAACACAGCTGGTCCTGGCTACTGTTCAGTGATGAAATGGTTCCTGGAAAGGCCTGGAAACAACTTGAGGAGAAAAAAATTGCCACAGGTTAGACAACAATACAAGAACAAACAGGAAGCAAAACACAAAAACTGTACATATTTGAAGAACACTCAATAGATACTCAACAGCAATGATTAAGACTAAAAAAGTGAATGGCATGTTTGCCACTTAGATAAATAGAATATAGTGCAGAATATGATGGCACGTTCCTGTATCCCAACACTTGGAAGATAGCAGTAAGAATATCAGGAGTTCAATGCTATTCTCAGATACACAGAATATTTGAGGCCAACTTTATAGAACATACTACAAGAAAACATTTACATATATTCAAATTCTATTTACATATATCCATTCAAAGTATATTAAGCACCTGTGAGCTGGGCTGTCTGTTAGGTATTGGCAATGTAAAAAAAAAAAAAAAGAACATATATAATTTCTTCCAACAAGAATACAATCCTCACAGAAGAGCTATGAATACATAAAACTAATGGCAGAGGGGAAATTTTTCAGTCTCATGGAGCACAGAAATGGAATCTAGGCCCAACTGCTAAGCCAGGGATCTTTACCTAGCTAAAAGAGTACTTGAGCAAGATGAGTGACATACCATCTGTGGGTGCTTAGGAAGAACAGACTACAGCAACAATAACATCAACAATAACAGCAAATCAACCAAATTAAAACTACATAAGTTGACCCATCAGTATGTCAGACATGCACTATGTAGCTCATGTGGATTCTCATTGAATATTTACAATTGGCTTTGACCTTGACACCTTAACCACAGTTTATATATAAGAAGGAGATCAAACCTGTTCAGTATATTACTTGGTTTACTAAAAGTGCTCAGCAGCTAAGTTGGAATACAGGCATGGGTGCTCTTACCACAAAGATTTTGGTTTTAACCACATTCAACTTTAAAGAAGTACTTTAAAAATATGAAATCTAAGGAGGCTGCCTATGATATTTGTGAATGGTAAAAATCCCATTTTTCTTTCTAATTCCTTCTGAATGATGTCCTCTTACTGAAGAGGTTTCACAAAATCTGATAGTGTCATTGACTATACAATTTATTATGTCGATTAATATCTTAGTAATTTCTAATATACACCAATATTTTAAAAAAATGACCCAAGCATCTGAGTTGATGTAGTTTTTCTCTTATCTGGCAAGGACCAAAGAAACAAGTGATTATTCACCATTATCTTAGAGTGAAAATCACAAGTACATTGAAAACTATTATCATGATTTCTTAGTTTCTTCAAGGCCAATCATTTTCAACTGAATAGAAATAGTTTACACAAGAAAGTTATTTGCAAATATTCCTCTTTCACACTTGGCCAAGTCTATGAGATCCTTATTCCTGCCTTTACTTAACTGATGTATCCTTCATGAAAATCTCTTTCTCTTGCATAGTCCTCAACACCCCTCACCTCTGGCTTTACTGTGCTTGCTTATTTGAACCATACTTCTAGTGAGCTCAGTAGCCCACCCCCTTCTGAGCCTGCACTTACCACAACTGAGCATGGCTAGAGAAGCTACTCTCATGCTGAATGCCTCACTTTATAGTTATGGTTGACTGAACCATGATGGGATTCCCAAGAGTACTCATTCTCTCATTCCTCTAGAGAACAATGTGGAACACTCCCCTCCAAGTTCCATCAGTGTTATTTTCATTCACAGACACTTTTGCTTCATTTCTTTGGAAAATGTGTGCAAACCCTACAGCTTCCTGCCCAAACTGTGCCCAAGAATCACTTCCTCTGTTGCCCATGCTCTCCATGAACACCAGCTTCTCCCAGACCCTAGACCTTGTCTCCACTCATCTGCTAAAGGGAACGTGCTTGGTATACTCCATGTTTCTTGTATATCACATAAGTTTTTTCTTCTAAATCATTCTCAATAACACAAATATGTTACCTTTCTATCCTTATTAAAAAATGGTCTTGGGCTGGAGAGATAGATTAATGGTTAAGGTGCTTGCTGTCAAAGCCAAAGGACCCAGGTTCAATTCTAAAACCCCACAGCTCCAGGTCGTCTTCAATATTTCATACTCCTACAACAGGGTCTCCTGTCTACATTCTATAAACACTAGGGGGTATGTGGCATCACTGGAAATCAGCTCATTTCTCTTTATACACACTTCTTGGGGAAATGTTGTGTAGCACCCTTTTGAATACTGCCCTAAGGCTAATGACTCCCTATATTTTTATATTTCCAAATAAAATCCTGTACCTAATTACCCCCTTCATATCTCCATTTATATCTCTCCTGAGTACTTAAGGTCAGCATGCCTGATGCTAAGTTTCTCATTTCCACCCTTCCATCTTGAGTAATCACTTTTCATCAATAAATAAATAAAGGCCAATTGCAGTTTTTTGGTGATTCCACACCAAAACAAAACAATAAAATGATCAACAGATATAGCCTCAAACTTTCACTACTCATATCTGTTTGCTTAGCAAAATCTTTCATTCTAGTTTTGAATGTCCAAGGTCAAAACTTCACCTACCTCCACAGCTACTACCCTGCCCTGTGTCACCATCTTTACTCATTTTTACTAGTTGAATGACCTTTAATCAGCCTTAGTCTGACATAAAAAGAACAAACAAGAGTGATCTTTAAAGAGCAGTCAGATAATCTCACTTCCACAACAAAGTATTTTTTTATTCTTTATAAACTCACAACTCAATGCGTGGTTTATTATCTATGAGTCTATATAATAATCTCAAGTTCAAACCCAGACCTACCTAACCAGAATCTGTCATTTAATAAAAAGCAGGGTTCATCTGAGCTCTGTGGACAGGGATGCTCATAATTTGCAAATCTTTCACTATCACTGTGAATGCATCTCCAACTACCCTGCTTCTCACTGACTATCTCCTAGCCAGCATGGCATCTTTACTCTTTCTTAATCATACCAGCCACTGTCCTACTGTGAGATCTTGCTTTGTTTGTTCTTTGCATGATATCCTATTCCTAAGACATCTGTATAGCTGGGCCTCCACCCAAAGGCCAATGCTTTTCCTTTCCTTAACTGCTCTCTAAAAATTTGTTGCCTCTCTCCCTTACTCCTCTTTCCCCACTTTGTGACTTCTGTGCCACTCACCCTCCACCCCTGGCATCAATCATCTCCTTACACAGTACATATTTTGTCCTATTCCATTACTTTACTATTTATTATTTATTTACTATTTTATTTATTTATTTACTATTTATCTATTTACTATTTATTCCATTACTGTTACATTACTCATCTTTTCTCAATAGAATGTAAACTCTTTGAACACTAGGGCTTTTATTTCTTTGTTTTTATATTTTCTTGCTGTGTGCTTTATTTTTAAGACCTAAAATTCTGCTTGGTAAATGTAGTACTTACCTTCCCATTGATGGGACAAAACAATCAGAAGCATCTTATGGGAAGAAAGTACTTA
The DNA here is from genome assembly GCA_036365145.1 of Orientallactaga sibirica. Lineage (NCBI taxonomy): Eukaryota > Metazoa > Chordata > Mammalia > Rodentia > Dipodidae > Orientallactaga > Orientallactaga sibirica. The sequence continues at coordinate 4,894,192 of JAEOAD010000020.1, forward strand.
TTTTAGGCTTATCATTTCAAGGAGATTTTTATTATGGCACAGAAAATTGTGGCAGAACAGGCATCTGGGCCACCACATCCCTGCAGGGAAAGAAACTGTAAGTGGGTCAACTTTCAACATCCAGTAGGAATGGACTAATCCACTCCAGAATCCAATCCTAACAATACAGCCCTTCCAGTGAATCTCCATTTCACAAAGGCTCTACCAGCTGAGGACAACTTGGATACCTAGATCCATGTCTTGATGGTAGGAAGTCCTACAGGGTGTTCCCATGGGATTTTACTACTGTTTGCCAGGGCATGAAGATATTTTTTTTTTTTTGTCTGGACCTGTGAACCTGACTAACTGCACACAAAGTGAGGACTACCTCACTCCCAGTTGCTCTAAAAATGACACTTGCAAGAAATGTCATTTGGTGCTGGAGAGATGGATTAGCGGTTAAGGTGCTTGCCTGCAAAGCCAATGTACCTGGGTTTGATTCCCCAGAACCCACTTAAGCCAGATGCACAAGGTGGAGCATATGTCTGGAGTTTTCAAAGGGTACATGGTGCACCCATTCTTTCTCAAATAAATAAATATAAATATATTTTAAAAATTTTGCCAGGCATGGTGGTGCATGCCTTTAATCCCAGCACTTGGGAGGCAGAGGTAGGAGGATCACTGAGAGTTCAAGGCCACCCTGAGACTACATAGTTAATTACAGGTCAGCCTGGACCAGAGTGAGACCCTACCTCGCAAAACCAAAAAAAAAAAAAAAAAAAAAAAAAAAAAAAGAAATGTCATTTAATCTTCTACAGTAGATTTATTTATCACATTTAGATATAATGTACCAGGTAAGAGCTAAAGTGAATTTACTTTACTAATGTAATTATTATCAATGATGTAACTAACCAGCTTTGCAAACTGAAAATTCAATGAAACATTACATGATCAGGACCAGTCTTCTACATTGGCATAAATGCATCTTGAACTACTCTAGAAAATAAGGCAAATTTATTGGCTAATATAACCTAAGCAAGGAAAAGAATGGATTAAAAAGACTGCTAGGGCTAAGGATTTCCATTTAATGGTGCTTCTCTCATCCTCTTAACTTCTCCTAAAACAACTAGACACAATGTTATGGACACTCTAAATTTAATTTCCTGAATATGTAAAATCAAAAAGGAAGCAAGAGTCCCTCCACACTGTTCCCAGAGCCACCATCCCAGGCATAGTTCTTATCATTGTTTGTTCCAGTTGGCTATGTTCTCCTTTATGAAAAGTTTCCATTAATTGGGGCTCCAAATGTGTAAGAAGATGACAAATTACTCTGAAATTATCTGTTAAGAGTCATCTGGTTAGAACTGAGGCAAGGAAACTGCCAAAATGAATTGGTTGTGATATTGAACACATTTGGTGAGTGTTTTCACTGGACAGACAAAATAACTGATATTTAAACAGTTTCTTATTTTAAATATTTTAATTAATTTATTTGCAAGCAGAGAAAGTTAGAGAGAAGAGAGACAGATAGATAGAATTCAGCACCTGGAGGCCCAGGCATGCCCAAACAAACTCCAGATACATCTACCACTTTATGAATTTGGCTTTACATGGGTACTGGGGAATCAAACTTGGGTTGTTAGGCTTTGCAGGCAAACACCTTGTTACAGTCAGGTTCACATTGCTGGCAGAAAGCACACAACCAAAAGCAGCTTGTGGGGGGAAAGGGTTTATTTTTTTACAGACTCAAGAGGAAGTTCCATGATGAAAGGTAAAAACAATGGCAAGACCAGAGGGTGGACATCACCTCCTGGCCAACATCAAGTAGATAACAACAACAGGAGAGTGTGCTGGACAAAGGAAGCTGATTATAACACCCATAAGCCCACCCCCAACAACACATAACCTTCAGGAGGATACAATACCCAAATTTCCACTAGCTGAAAACCTAGCATTCAGAACACATAAATTTATTGGAGACACCTGAATCAAACTACCACATTCCAACCCTGACCCCTATAAACTGATACCCATATATGATGTAAAATGCAATGCATGCAGTGCAACTTTAAAAGTATCCATAGTGTTCATCAATTCCAATAATGTTCAAACATCTCCATAGTGCAATGTCTCTTAACTGAGCTGTAATACCAAAAAAAAAAAAGGCCATAATGGCACAGAATAAACTTTCACACTGCAAAAGTTAGCATTGGTCATAGCAAAGAAATATTCAACCAATACAAGATTTAAAACAAACAGGCAAACATCAAACTCTGTAGCTCAAAGTCCCACAACTCTAGTCAGTGACAAGTCTCCAAGTCCAATAATTCTAACCACTGACAAGTCTCTGGAGTTCCAATTCTGCCTCTCCACTTAGGCTACTCACAGTCCTGGAAAATTTTATCCAGTCTCAGCAGCTCTCCTTGAAAGTCATCCCATAGTCCTGGCCTCTCCATTGGGTCTCCACTGCAACCCACAGTTCATCCTCATGGCTCGATCAGGTCTTCACACAGGTAAACCAATAAACCTGCTTCACACTGCCCATGACCATTTCCAAAATACAAACTGTGTTGAAAGTTAAATGACCCTCATTTCCTATGTTTGTTATACTCCATGGCACCAGGTGGGCAACCAACTTGTTAAGCCAGGGGGGAGTAAAGCTGACTTTGAAAAACTGCAAACTCCTTTAGCATTCAGTCCCATTCAAGAGTCCACATTCTTCGTGCTATCCCAAAGCAAACCAGCTAGCCCAATCTCAATGGTTGTAATCTCTCAAAATTCCAATTGAATGTCAGAAGTTCTCACCAAAAAAATTCATTTCTTTCTGTGTCAGATCCTTCTGCTCACACCAGACCATTTCTACACAATGCAACCCTGCACAAGTTCTCAGGACAGGGGCTTAACAGCAAGCCTCTCACACAAACCACTCCTAGCCCAGTACAGTAAAAGGTCTTTCTCACCCTCAGAAGCTGAACCTCACAGTCCACAGTTCTTACTGCCTTCAGGTCTTTCAACTCTGACCAAAATCAGGTCCATTAAGCTGTACTCACAGCACTACAAGGAATCTCTTAGACCAAGATTTCAAATCCATCCATATTATTTCTGCAAATTAGTCCTAAAAGGCCAAAAGCCACACGGTCAGGTTTCTAGCAGCAATGATATCACTTCTCATTACCAATTTTATTGTTGCAGTCAGCTCTGTGTTGTTGCACAAAGAACCTAACCAAAAGAAGCCTGTGGGATAAAAGACTTTATTTTGGCTTACAGATTCAAGTGGAAGCTCCATGACTGCAGGGGAAAACAATGGCATAAGGAGAGGGTAGACATCATCTCCTTGGACAACATCAGTTAGATAACAGCAGCAGGAAAGTGTGCCAACCACTAGCAAGAGGAAGCTGGTTATAACACCCATTAGCCTGTCCCCAACAATACATCACCTCCAGGAGAATCCAATACCCAAATTGCCACCAGCTGGGAACCTAGCATTCAGAACACAAAAGTTTATGGGGGACACCTGACTGAAACCACCATACACCTTAGCCACTAAACCATCTCTCTAGCCCTAAACAATTCTTTGTCTTAAATTTTTCTACCTCCTAATTGGAGGCCATTTTCCCAGAAGCTTCATTGTACTGATTTCTATGGCACAACAAAAGACATCTATAAGTTTCAGGTGACAGAGTAATCTATTGATAAAATTACATGGAAAGGAAAATGCAAATTAGCTTTGAGAAGATTCTGCCCTTGAAGGTAATTATAAATCTTCCCAAAGAAAAGCAAGACTACCATGGCAAATATAAACACCAAAACTAACATGATGGTTTTGAGGTTAGGAGTTCTTCATGTGCTTAAAAAGTTTAAAAATTTGTAGAGCTGAAAAAAATTCTATCATGCAAAGTAATATTATAAGCATATGGGCAAGCCTCAGGAGGCATTTTGACCCAATCCTTTGAATAAACAGTGTGCTTTCCTTTCTACTTTGAACAAATGGCAACTGTTAACTTTTCAACAATTAATATTTTCTTCCTGTTCCTGAATTAATTAACTAGTTCTATAATGTCCTTGATGTCTAGTAGGGATTTCAGAAAGTCATGAAACAAATTGCAAAAGCAATGAATTTTGAGACTGGGGAGGTGACTCCATTGGTGAGGTGTTTGCTATGCAAGCATTAAAACCTGAGTATTTGGATCCTAAGCACCCACATGAAATACCAACTATAGTGCTTCATGCCTATAATCCCAATGTTGGGGAAGTGGAGATAGGGAATCCCTGAGGTTGGCTGGCTAGTTAGTTTAGACCAATCAATGAACTGAAGGTATCGTGTGGCCTTACCTCAAAAATAACATGGAGAGTGATTGAAGAAGGCAACTACACTGACCTGTGGTCCCCTAAACCCTCACCTCTACACACACATGTGTGCTCATATACATATGAACTTCATACCCACATGTATGCATAACACACAGACATACACACACACACACACACACACACACACACACATACTAGGAGTTGTGACACATGGTTGTAGTCCTAGTTGTGGAAAGGCATAAAGAGGTTTGCTGGCTGGCCAGTCTAGTCTAATTGGCAAGCTCAAGGCAAATTCATTTTGTTCAAAGGAAGTGCAGAGTTTTGTGGTGTGCGGCCAGGGCTCTGTATGTAGGTAGCATATTCACAGAAGTGGTCCAGAAGGTCTGTTCTGGTCACTGCTCTATCCTCAATGCCCACAGCAGAGCCTATCTCACAGTATAAAGAACAGTAACTATTGTAAGTGGATTACCTAATAATGATAATATTGTAATTATAGACTATTTTAACATATTAAAATAGATCCTGCCATTATGAATGTAGACAAGTACAGGTCACATTAGCAGATAAAAGGAGGCAAAATGATTATGCATCTTGTGATCTTCCTGTCATGAGATATTTCTGAAGGTTCATGGGGCAAAACACACAAGAATTTGATTTAAACAAATGGAAATGTGTACAGTTTTCAGTGATGAACACAGTAAATGACATACATGAGTTAAATGAGAAAAGTCTTAATTTTCAAGGTTGCATATCTGACAGTTTGTATCCTCCCCAGTGGAGAAGCCATCAATTAGAACATCACAAAAACTCTGAGTAAAGTCAGTTTCCAGTTCCATGTCCATACTTATCATGAGTACACTGTTGCCATCTAAGAAGAATTTGTATTTGTATTTGCGTGCAGGAAGTACAGCAATATCTTTAAAATGGTAAGATATCTTTGTGGGGAAAGCTTCTATGGGAAGACAAATCTTCCTCCTGTGGACATGGGTGGGGAAGCAATGCTTGACAGCTACACACTTCTGGAAAATTATTAAAATCTTTCCCAGCTTCATTTCAGTTCAATTAAATTCTGAATCTGAATGTGTGATCACATGCTTTTGTTGCTGTCAAAGAGAACATTGCTGTGGCAGATGTTGACTTAAATAAATTCAGGACAAAGGACTTGCCAAGCTAGGATTTCAAGGAAAGGGATTTTCACAGAATTCACTATCACTTGACAATGTATATATGTAAGTATGCACCTGTGTGATGGATAATCCTAGCTGTCAACTTGAAGAATTAAAGTCTAGCAGAAAATAACAATAAAAGAAAAAATGTGCTGGGTTACAGAGCCCCTCCCCAATAGTCCTGAAGTTACCCACAAAGAGCAGAGATAAGTCCGCAGTCACCCTTGAGTCACCTGCAGGGAGAGACCAGAGAACAGAGAGATAAGCTTCCTTCCACAAGCTTTCACAGGGGAGACCAAAGATCATCAAGATAAGTTTCCTGCCCACTCTGTGAGTTACTGATAGTTTGGGGCTAACAACAGAAATTACAATAAATTTAAACCAAGTATCTGCATGCTCACGCCAAGTATGCTTCCGTAACCTTGCTTGCTTGTAGGAAGAGAGATATAAAAAGCCCTTCTTGCCTAAGCTCAGGGCTGACACCACTACAGAGTGAACTGGGTGTCAGCCCACTAGCTAAATAAATCCTCTTCTCTGTCTACACAGCTCTGGGTCTCATTCAGAAAATTGCCAACACATTTCCTGGAGACCCCAGTGAGATCAGAATGCTGGACAACACCCCCATGGGTAGAAGGCTCCTGGGGTCTCAAGCCCACTACAGAAGTTCGCACCCCCCACTTGATTCTTGGGTCTCCTACCAGGAGGCGGGGAGGAGAACTGCTGAGCCCTGGACCAGGAATGAGACAAAGATCCAGGACCGGCCAACAGAACCAGGTAGTTCCCTGGGAAAGGCAGTGCAGGAAGAAACCAGAGCAGACTGATCCCTCCAGGTGACGGCCCTCTTTCCTCCAGGTAGACTGATGTTGGTTTCTGCGGGGATTTTTTCCCTTCACCACCGGCAGGTAGAGCAGAAGAGAGAGAGAACCGGGCCAGCCGCTTCTCTTGAGGCTGAGCGAGAAGGCGGGTGTCGGCGACTCAAACCCCTTTCCCCCACTAAAACACCGGGGAGAAAAACCACAATGAGTTGCAGAGACCTTCTAAGGCAGAAATCTCTCTGTTTATTGTCAGGGGAGGTATTTATATATTTTGAGGAAGGGGGCGGGAAGAGGGGATGAGAGAAAGGTATAAGGGCCAATAGTATTTCATCACGTCAGCAGCAGCTGGGTGGAGGCAGTTTCAGCTTAGGTGCTGAGTCAAGGGCAGGTCACGAAACTCTACTCAGGCTCTGGAAGCTCGACTACGCCTCACCGGGAGTAGGCCAAGACTGGCTGGGCTAACCACTCGGCTTCACACCTGGCAGGGCCCAACATCTCCCCCTTTTGTTTTTGTAAGAACGGTGGATGGCTATGGCCTCTATCCTAGGTTGTTCCCCTCTGGGCATCTTACCCGTCTCTGAGCACCATGCCTTTAGCCCGTTGACCACTCCACGCCCTGTCTTAGGTTGTCTCAGCCTGTCTGAGATCTTACCCATTGTTGGTTCGATGGAGGGCAGGGGAGGGATGTTAGGTGGATAGCCAGTAAGTGGAAAAGCCATTGTCTTTGAGTCGCAAACCTGTGGTGCCTTGACCTGATGAAGTTTAATTGCCTCAAGCTGTTGGTGAATGAATTGTGTAATCTTATTAATTACACAGGGCCTGAGAGTGAGGATAAGAAGAAGGAGGGGTTCAGGAAAAGGGAGAAGGTAGGGTAAAGAGCAAGAAGAAGGAGGGGTCCAAGGGGAGGGAGAAGGTGGGATAAAAAGCCATGTAAGCTCATCCACAGCAGGTTGTCTTAGAAGTCCCGACTCCTCTTCTGTAAATCTTTTTGGAGCCTTTCTGGCTTCATTTGGGTCTAGTAGCATCCACACCTTCAGTTGTTTCTGGGGAAGAAACAGAGGCATAGTTCTCAGGGGTGGGACACTCCCTGGAGAATTGATTATTATCATCCCCTTGTTGGGGTAAATATTTTAAGTCTCTTGCCGGTACCCAAATAGGTCTTTTTTCCTCTTGAGGAAAGACACATCCAAATCCTCTCCCTGCTGTGAGGAGGGGGTCTGGTCCCTTCCAGGCCCCAGTTAAGGGGTCCCTCCATTTGACCCAGATGGAGCTGTAGGTGACAGCTGAGGTCCAATGTTTTTGAAAAGGGGACAAGTGTCTATCTCCTTTAGAAAAATTTAAAATATTTAGGGTTAATAATGCCTTTTTTAGTTGGTCATGTGGGGGTAGGGATTCCCCCTTTTGTTTTTGTAATTGAGACTTGAGAGTTTGATATCTTTCCACTCAGCTTCACACCGGGCAGGGCCCAACAGGTTTGGTCTTGGTATCTAGCTAGAACAGGATTAATGGGACTAAATAGGAAACTGTTGAAACTCTGAGTGGCTGAGCGTGGATGTGAGAGTAAATGTGGATGGCTCCATGGTCCTAAGGCTAAGGAGTCTGAGTGGACCTTAAACCTATGGGTCATCTCACCTAAACAGGCCCTTGCCTCCCTGTAAGCCTGTAAGCCTGACCTGACACAGGGCTTATACATGTGGCCCTCATTGGTAAGACCCCATTTTATTGCCACCTTTTATCCTGTATGTACATGAAAAGAAGGGAGTCACCCAAGGGTGCTGACTTAGCAAATGGGGCCAGGGAATAGGCTGGTAGTGTATTTACCCCAAAGACTGGACCCTATGGCTTCAGGATGGCCACCCTGCCTCAGGGCATTGGCATCTACTGTACTGCTGGTAAAGGAAGCAGATAAGCTGATATTAGGACAGGCTATTACAGTCAGAGTCCCCCACCAGGTCACTTTCTACTCAGTGGGTCAGGAAGCCAGTGGATGACTGGGGAATGGGTGGCACAAACCAGGCTATGCTGGCAGAAAACTCCGCAGTGCAGATTGAGGCAGTGTGAACCCTGAATCCAGCAATATACTGACCAGAAGAGAAGGGAGAGCCTCGTCATTCTTGTGAAGAGATATTGGAAGAAATCTTTTCTTTCATGCCTGATTTGAAAGATGAACCACTCCCTAGCTCAGATTTAGAGCTGTTTGTTGATGGGAGTGGAAGTTTACAAGGGGGAAGGAAGGAGGAGTACCACATGAAATATGCAGTAGTTACTGCTAACGAGATCTTGGAGGAAGGGAGACTACCCAATGACTGGTTGGCTCAAAAGGCTGAATTACAAGTACTCATCAGAGCCCTCCTGCTCATAGAAGGGAAGCAAGGTATGATCTGGACTGACTCCAGGTATGCCTTTGCTATGCTCCATACCCACAGAGCTATCTATGAGGAGAGGGGACTACCAAACTCAGGAGGAAAGGGAAATCAAAAATAGCTACCAAACCCTCCAATTTCTAGAAGCAGTCTGGACCCGCTAGTCTATAGTAGTAGTTCACTGTCAAGCTCACACTCAAAACTGAGATAAATGAGCCAAGACAACTAGCTTGCAGACCAGACAGCCAAGCAGGCAGCCCTGCTCCAGCAAGTGAGTCATAGCCCCACTCCTTTGGGACCAAAAAAGGTGTGCTTTGCCCTCCCAGTCCTCCTGGGGGCAGCCAAAATACCATCCTGAAGAGAAGGAGGAAACATTTGAGGGAGGGAGCAACTGAGACTTCAGAGGGGTGGCTGATTGCTCAAGATGACAGAATCATAGTCTCAGAATGTGCAGCACCTGGCTTGGTTAAGCAGGCCCATGGAGTGACCTGAAAGACCCAAAAAGCTAAAATATCAACCAGAGTGACTCCATGACAGGCCTCAGCCACCCTGAAAGCCTTGGTGTCAAATTTTAGGGCAGAACAAGCAGTTATTGGAAAAAACACAAGCCAGCAGTTACTGGAAAAAGCTCAAGTCAGCCGTTACTGAAAAAAACACAGCTAGCAACACCTGGACAGGACCAATCAGAGACAACTTAGAAACCCCCTAACTCAGGGACCCCCCCAACTTGGAAAACCCCTAAGCTCGGGTCAGTGTCCTTGTGGTTAGGGGCCGACTGTCACAATAAGGCCCACCAATAACAAGCAAATGTCTCAGACTGATGTGAATGTTAACCAATCAAATGTATGCCCACCTGGAAACTCCCTAAGTTTGCAAAAATCACAATAAAAAGCCTGCTCTTCTGCTTCTTGGGGCTCTGACACAGATCCACTGCATTGGTGGGGTCAGAGTCCAAGCTTAAGCGTGAAATAAAGCTCTCTGCTTTTGCATACGTGTTTAGTCATCCTTGGTGGTCACTGGGGGGCACCAAGAACTGGGCACTACATTTGGGGGCTCATCCGGGATCCCCAGAGACCCCTGGGGGCCACCAACATGTGGAGCTTGGGCGGCCAGCCGGTGAGTGTCTAATTGTTATTTTCCTTTGTCTCCTAGTCTCTCATTTCTCTCTAGTATTTTGAACTTCATTTTCTAGTATTTTGAACTTGGTTTGTGACTGGGTGGACACACCCTGGAGCCTACCTTGCTTGAAAGGGGGGACCAGATTACTTCTGGCCCACCTAAGGGGAAATCCTTTCCCCTCCTAGTATTATTTGGAGGATAGCACAGGTCGCTACTGCGGAGCGACGAGATGCCACTGTCCCACTTTCGATTTTGTACTCGTTGGCCAGCTGAACTTGTCTATTGTCTACTCTTTCTGTACTTTGTTGGATTTGTTATTTGTGTGACTGGACGAATCATGGGACAGACTCAGTCTACCCCCCTTTTCCTCTTGACAGACCATTTTAAAGATGTAAAAGAAAGAACCTCCAATTTAAGTGTAGAAGTCAAAAAAGGCAAGTTAATTGTTTTTTGCAGGAATGAGTGGCCCACCTTTCGTGTGGGCTGGCCACGGAGGGCACCTTCAACCTGCCCATCATAAAGTGGGTTCAAAACATCATCTTCCAGGAGGGGAAGGGACACCTTGACCAAATACCTTATATTCTAGTTTGGTGGGATCTGATCGAACACCCGCTAACCTGGTTACAATCTTATTTTCCTTCACAGGGAAGGACGTCTACTATTTTGTCCACCAAGGACAAGGGTGAACTCTCTCTTTCTTCTTCTCCACCTACTGCCCCACCACCCCCTGTCTTACAGGATTCCCAACAGGAAGAGTTCCTCATGCCTACTCCTTATCCTCCTCCCTTTCTGGACCCACCACGGCCCACAGGGCCAACGCAAACCCAGCCTCACCCTGAGGTGCCACAGCCTCCTCCTCCTGTTGTAAGCCCCCCACACACTCATAGCAGGGCTCCCCGGGGACGAACTTCAGAACCTGAGGTTACAGCCCTCCCACTGAGGCCACTGGGGCCCCCAGATGAGACCGGTCATCAGCCTCTCCTCTATTGGCCATTTGCCACTAGTGACCTATTGTGGTAGTTTGAATATATGTCCCCCAATATATTCAGTGTTTTTTTTTAGTTATAGTTTGCATCTGCAATCACCTTGCTAGAGGCAAGGTCACTGGGGGCCCCCCGGTCTTAAGGTGTGGTGATGGTTTGAGATTCCATTGTAAAGATACGCAAATGTGCCTAGCAGGAGTTCCTGAAGTGTGCTGTGTGATCTTTTGGCTGTAGTTTTGCTCTGTGTGCTGTGGTGGCTGGTTGGCTTTGCTCTCTCTGCTTGGCCCTGTGGAGAGCAGGCCTCTTCTCTTGCCTTTATGGAACTTCCCCTGGATCTGTAAGTTTCAATAAATAATATCCCTTCCTCCATAACTGTGCCTGGTCTGGAAGTTCATCTCAGCGAACCTGAAGCTGTCTGCTACACCTATACAACTGGAAATTGCAACCCTAAGTTCTCTGAAAAGCCACAGGGATTAATTGACCTTTTAGTTTCTGTCATTTTTACCCATCTTCCAACTTGGGATGATTGTCAGCAGCTTTTACAGTTTCTCTTAACTACAGAGGAAAGGGACAGAATCCTACTAGAAGCCTGAAAATTGGTTCCAGGCTTAGATGGCAGGCCTACAACTAACCAGCCATTATCGATGCTTTCTTTCCATTGACCAGGCCTAATTGGGATTTCAATATGGCAGAAAGTAAGGAGAGATTCCAAGTCTATTGCCGGACTCTGATGGAGGGTCTCAGGGCTGCCACCAGGTGACCTACTAATTTGGCTAAGGTTGGTGGTGTTAAACATGAAAAAGATGAAATGCCTGCTGCTTTCCTAGAAAGACTCATGGAGGCATACCGTATGTATACTCCTATGAACCCAGAACTCCCAGAGAATAAAACAGCAGGCATTCTTAGCTTTGTTAATCAGGCAGCCCCAGACATCAGGAAAAAGATTCAAAAGCTAGATAATCTAGTAGAAAGGAGTATACATGAATTGCTGGCTGTGGCAGAGCGAGTATACAACAACAGAGAGAGTCCTAAGGAACATCAGACTCAAGTCCCTGAAGAAAATACTTATGCCCTAGCCAAGATTGCTTCAGCCAATGAGAAAAATACTTGCATCCTAACCAAGATTCTTTTGGCTACCACTGAATAATCTCCAGAGGCACAGCACAAGCAATACAAGAAACACACTGGAGAACAAGGTAAGAAGGGACCCCCACAAGAAAAACCTAGGCTCCAGGGCAATCAGTGTGCTTACTGCAAGGAAATGGGGCACTGGATCAAGGATTGCCCTAGCTGCCCAGGCCCTAAGAAATCCCTCACAAACAAGGACAAAAAGACAGAACAAATGAAAGTCCTGGAGTTAGGAGATTTATCAGATTAGAGGGGATGGGTTCGGACCCCCTCCCTGAGCCCAGGGTAACTTTAAGAGTGGAGGGGATACCAATTAATTTTCTAGTGGATACTGGGGCACAACATTCAGTGTTAACTAAGTCTCAAGGAAGACTATCAAACAAAAATTCCTGGGTACAGGGGGCCACAGGTACAAACCAATACTCATGGACTACCCAAAGAACAGTGGACTTCGGCACAGGCCAAGTATCCCACTCCTTCATGGTCATACCTGAATGCCCCTACCCACTGTTGGGGAGAGACTTACTTACCAAGATGGGAGCTCACATTTCTTTTGACCCAGATGGACCCCACCTCACAGATAAAAATGGGCACCCAATACAGGTATTAACTATACAATTAGAAGATGAATACAGGCTCCATCAACAACCAAGTCCCTTAATGGACACTGTTGAATGGTTACAAAGGTTTCCCTGAGCCTGAACAGAGACTGGAGGAATGGGACTAGCCTCACATCACCCACCCATTTGGGTGGAACTAAAACCTAGGGCAACTCCTGTCAGAGTGAGACAGTATCCTGTGTCATGAGAAGCCCATATGGGAATAACTCCCCATATCAGGTGACTCAGGGACATTGAGGTACTCGTTCTCTGCCATTCCCCATGGAATACTCCGCTCCTGCCAGTAAAAAAACCACATACTGGAGATTATTGGCAAGTCCAGGACCTAAGAGAGATAAACAAGTGGGTGATGGATATTCACCCAACAGTGCCGAACCCTTACACTCTTTTGAGTTCTCTGCATCCATCTAGAGTCTGGTACACAGTTTTAGACTTAAAATATGCTTTCTTCAGTCTGCCACTGGCAGCACAAAGCCAGCCACTGTTTGCCTTTGAATGGCATGACCCAGAACAAGGATTTAATGGACAATTGATGTGGACGTGGTTATCCCAAGGATTAAAAAACTCATCCACCCTGTTTGATAAGGCTCTCCACGAATATCTGGGTGAGTACTGTCAATTGCATACACATTTAACCCTGTTACAGTATGTTGATGACATACTCATAGCTGCAGACATGGTACAGGCCTGTCGAGCAGGTACAGGGGACTTATTAATAACTTTGGGAGACCAGGGGTATGATGCTTCTGCCAAAAAGGCCCAAATCTGTTCAAAGGAGATAACATACCTAGGATATATTTTAAAGGATGGACAGAGATGGCTGTCCCAGGCTAGAAAAGAAACTATATTAAGTATGCCAACTCCCTCCACTCATACAGCAGTACGCGAGTTCTTGGTATCCACTGGGTTTTGTCGCCTGTGCATCCCCAGGTTTGCTGAAAAAGTGAAGCCTCTATAAGAACTGACCAAGGAAGGAAGTCCCTTCCAATGGTCCCAAACCCAAGATTAGGCATTCAGTGAGATAAAAAAAGCACTACTGACTGCACCTGCACTAGCACTACCTGACATTAACAAGCCCTTCCGCCTCTATGTGGACAAGAGGAAGGAAATAGCCAAAGGAGTTTTGACTCAATTCTTGGGGCCAGGGAACTGGCCAGTTGCCTACTTATCAAGAAAATTAGATCCAGTAGCAGCTAGATGGCCACCGTGTCTCAGAATAATAGCAGCAACAGCCCAGTTAATAAAATATGCAAACAAACTAATATTAGGACTTCAGGTGGTTACCCCCCCATGCCATAGAGGGGTCCTCAAACAACCTTCTGACCATTGGATCAGCAATTCCCACATAACTCATTATCAAAGCTTACTTCTAAACCCACCCCAGATAGTTTTTTCCGAGCACAGCCTTAAACCCCACTACCTTCTTACCAGATCCTGACTTGGAGGAACCCCTCCATGACTGTGCTGACATCTTGAGCCAAGTCTACAACATCAGAGAGGACCTCACCAACCAGCCTCTACCGGATGCTGAGGCCACCTGGTACACAGACTGCAGCAGCTTCATGAAAGATGGGCAAAGGTACGCAGGGGCGGCTGTAGTAATGGAAACAGAGACTGTTTGGGCAGCAGCTTTACCAAAAGGAACTTCTGCGCAACAGGCAGAGCTCATTGCCTTAACCAAAGCCCTACAATTAGGCAAAGGCAAACGGCTAAATGTGTACACTGATAGCTGCTATGCCTTTGCCACTGCTCATGTGCATGGGGCCATTTACCAAGAAAGAGGACTCCTAACAGCTGAAGGAAAAACTATTAAAAACAAGGAACAGATTTTAGACTTACTGGCAGCCTTATGGCTGCCCCAAAAGCTGGCTGTTATTCACTGTCCCGGTCATCAAAAAGTTGATACTCCAGTGGCCAGAGGAAATCAGAGAGCTGATGAAACAGCCAAACAAGTTGCCTTAGGGGCAGAACTGGTAATGACTGTACTCCAAGACCCAGGCCCACCTATGTTACCAGATACTCCAGATACTCCACTGAGGACTTTAAACTTATCAACAAAATGCCAATTACTCAAAAAATGGACAATGGCTAGATCAGAGCCAGAGATTATAAACTAATTCTTCCCTCTCACCTGGCCAAGCAGCTGCTGCAACACCTGCACCAGTGCACCCATTTGGGGACCAAAAGGACTGAGGAACTGATAAGACACAGTCATCTTAAGATACTTAACCTGAGATCCCAGGTTTTAAAAATTGCTAACAAATGTTTGAGTTGCAAGGTGCCAAATGTGGACCAGCAACATTCTAAAGGACTTGGAACCCATCTGAGAAGCTCCAAACCAAGAGCACATTGGGAACTAGATTTTACAGAGGTAAAGCCTGGTAAAAATGGCTATAAATATCTCTTAGTTTTTGTAGACACTTTTTCAGGTTGGACAGAAGCTTTTCCTACCAAACATGAAACAGCGCAGGTGGTAACAAAAAAGATTTTGGAAGACATTCTACCCAGGTATGGAATGCCCACTCTTCTAAGTTCAGATAATGGACCAGCTTTCATTTCTCAGGTAACACAAGAGGTAATTAAAATATTGGGGGCAAATTGGGAATTACATTGTGCTTACAGACCCCAAAGTTCAGGGCAAGTAGAAAGAATGAATAGAACTCTAAAAGAGACCCTTACTAAATTAACCATAGAGACCAGTGGGGACTGGGTATCTCTCCTCCCCTTCGCCCTTTATAGGGTGAGAAACACTCCTTATATGACAGGGTTAATTCCTTATGAGATTATGTTTGGGAGACCACCTCCCATTTTGCCTGACTTAAAACAAGAATTAATTGATGAATTTAATGATCAAAATTTACATGAGTCTTTTCAATCCTTAATCAGAACCCACAAAGAAGTGTGGCCTCTTCTAAAGGCCATATATGAAACTGGACCACCCCCACCAACACATAGATACCAGCTGGGGGATTGGGTCTTTGTCTGTCATCACCACTGTGAGGTGCTCGGACCTCACTGGAAGGGACCTTCTTATGTCATCATCCTGAAAACCCCCACCACCTTCAAGGTAGATGGGATCGCCACTTAGATTCATCACACTCACATCTGTCCGGCAGACCCACTGCCTGAATCTAAGAACTGACAACCAAAATGAAAAGTCCAGCAGGACCCAGAGTCACCCCTCAAGCTCAAGCTCCAGCACTCCTAATGGTTTTCATGTTACAAACTGTATGCACTTTCTCTAACCCTAATCCACACATGTTCCTTTAAATCTTACCTGGGAGATATATAATGTAGCAAACTTAGAAACTTTAAACTCTACCACAGGCATGTATCCACTTTGGACTTAGTTCCCAGATTTATATTTTGAACTGGGAGCCTTCGTTGAAGTAACTTTCACAGACAGATTTCTCCAAAAACATCATTTTTATGTGTGCCCAGGATATATTACTGATTAAAAAAAAAAAAAAGCCTGTAAAAGTTGTGGGGGAACTGAAAGCACTGAAGGCAGATGATTTAATTTCTATAACTAGGGATTCCATGCCCCTTTGCTTAAAAGTACAGTCGGGGCCTCTGGAAGGGCTCTCAGAAAGACACGGGAATGAACACTGTAACCCGATTAAGGTTTCTTTTACTGATCGTGGCAAACAGGATCAGAGATGGCAACAAGGGTTAACCTGGGGAATAAAACTTTATGAAATGGGCTGGGGCACACACAACACTGGGGGATTCCTAGAAGTACGCTTATGGGTTTCAAAACCTAAAAGTTCTCCTCTGGGCCCAAATTAAGCCCTGGCTCCACCTTTACCGCTACCTACTTCTCCCCCACTTATCCCTCCACCCCCCTCCACCAACCCTTCCCCTGCTCGCCTTATTCCCCCTGTCCCTACCCCTAACCCCCTCAGAAGTCAACCCCCTTCTTGACCTCTTAGAGTGCTCTTTTGATTTTTTAAATGCTTCTGTATCCGAGCTCAGTACTGCTTGTTGGCTTTGCTATGACACTCAGCCTCCATATTATAAAGGAATTGCAGGACATGGTAATTATACAAGTGCTACTGATACTTCTAGTTGTAGATGGCAACAAAAAGCCAAGTTAACTTTAACATCAGTTACTGGACAGGGACTATGCATATGAACAGTGCCCTCCCACCAGACACATCTCTGCAATGTCACCACTTTAACCCCAGAGCCTGATCACCCTTCCACCTACCTGCTCCCCCCCCCAACATGTGGTGGGCATGTTCCACAGGGTTGACTCCCTGTATCCATCTAGAGGTCCTCAACCAATCACAAGGTTTTTGTGTGTTAGTTAGACTGATGCCCAGGCTCTTTTATCATACAGAAGATGAATTATTTGCCCTCTTAGAGCAGCCACAGGTCCAAAAACACAAATGGGAGGCTATCATGGCTCTCACCTTAAGCCTTATATTGGGGACCAGACTAGCTGGGGTGGGCACTGGTATGGCAGCCTTGGTTACTCAAGGAAAATATTACTCCAGCCTGTGGATGGCTATTGACATTGACATTGAAAAAACAGAAACCTCAATTTCTCATCTTCAGGAGTCACTGACCTCCCTGGTGGCTGAAGTCGTATTGCAAAATAGAAGAGGCCTAGATTTACTTTTTCTTCAACAGGGTGGTCTCTGTGCAGCTTGAGGTGAAGAATGTTGTTTCTATGTTGATCATTCAGGTGTAGATAAAGATTCCATGGCAAAGGTTCAAGAAGGTCTAGCAAAAGAAAAGAGAGAGTGTGAAGCCTCACATGGATGGTTTGAGCCCCTGTTCAGCTATTCTTCCTGGCTCACTACTTTGGTATCTTCCTTGATAGGGCCCTTAGCCCTTTTCCTGACTATAATCACCCTAGGACCTTGTATACTCAATAAACTTGCTAGTTTTGTTAAGGATCACTGATGGTTCTCAGGGCTCAATACCACCCTGTTGCTGTTGACAGACCCAATGACATATAGGACCCAAGATTGGTTCCCTTTAGGTACAAAGAGAGGGGGGAATACAAAATACAAAAAGCAAAAATACAAACCAGAGTGACACCATGACAGACCTCAGCCACCCTGAAGGCCTCAGTGTCAAACTGTAGGGCAGAACAAGCAGTTACTGGAAAAAACACAAGCCAGCAGTTACTGGAAAAAGCTCAAGTCAGCTGTTACTGAAAAAACCACAAGCTAGTAGCATCTGGACAGGACCAATCAGAGACAACTTAGAAACCCCCTAACTCAGGGACCCCCAACTAGGAAACCCCCTAAGCTTGGGTCAGCATCCTTGTGGTTAGGGGCCAACTGTCACAATAAGGCCCACCAATAACAAGCAAATGTCTCAGACTGATGTGAATGTTAACCAATCAAATGTATGCCCACCGGGAAACACCCTAAGCTTGCGAAAACCACAAGAAAAAGCCTGCTCTTTTGCTTCTTGGGGCTCTGACACAGATCCACTGCATTGGTGGGGTCAGAATCCGAGCTTAAGCACTAAATAAAGCTCTCTGATTTTGCATATGTGTTTGGTCATCCTTGGTGGTAACTGGGGGGCTCCGAGAACTGGGCAGTACAGACCCACCTGGAAAAATCAGCCCTACAGGCTCTGCTACAGAGGCACATGGTGGTTCCAAGGCTGAAAACACTAACTAAACAAGCTTGCAGAGCATGTCTGCATTGTGCTCAGCACAATCCCAAGCAAGTCCCTGAGCCCTGCTGCTCCCTCAGAAGCAGGGATCCTATCCATTGAACATTTTGAAGTGAATTTCATGGACATTCAACCTAGTAAAGGCTACAAATACTTGCTGGTCATAGTCTGCACTTTCTCAGGCTGGGTAGAAGCCTTCCCAGCTCATACAGAGAAAGCCCAGGAAGTGTCCCGTTCTCTCCAACTAGAGAAATCATTCTGCGTTTCAGGGTCCCAATGAGTATAGGATTAGATAATGGTCCTGCTTTTGTCAGCAAGGTTGTCCAGAAAATGTCTAAGGTGGCAAGACTAGCTTGGGATCTGGACAAACGGTATCATCCCCAGTTCTTAGGCAGAGTGGAAAGAATGATCAGAACTCTGCAAACTGCCTTGGCTAAAACAGGCTTAACTTGGCCAGAAATCTTGCCATTTGTGCTGTTCAAAGGGTGCTGCACTCTCCATAAATGTGGGTTGCCCCTCTTGAAATTCTGTCTAGACTTCCTCCTCTGCTGTTCTTGAGTGTCTCTGGCAGTCTCCAGGAGTGTGGAGAAACCCACCTCCAGCAGTTTCTAAAAGACCTGGACGACACTGCAAAGGATACCATCATACATAAATCTCCCCCTTCCCTCTGAAGCTCAAAGTCCCCTTCACTCCTGGAACACAGGGGATTGGGTCTGGATCAAGGTTTCTGTGAGTGGAAGCCTTGACCCAAGGTGGGAGGAGCCATTCCAAGTTATACTAACCACTCCTTCAGCTCTTAAAGTTTCAGGTGTCAGGCCTTGAATACATCACACCCACGACAAGGCTGCCACAGATCCGTGCCAGGAACAGAGACTGGACCTGAAAAAATCCTGCCACTGAAGCTGACCTTGTCCAGATGACCTGGAGATGGCCCTCACTTATCAAATTTGGCTGTGGAGGACCCTGCTATTCCCTTACCTGAACTGGCTGAACAACCTATACTGAGCCCTGTTGCTGGTTTCTTGGACTCACAAGCCAATCTGGGAGGCATCCCTGTACTATGGACTGGCTCTGATCAACAAAACTAACTGCCTCCTTTAGGGCCCCTGTCTCATCTCTTGAAAGAAGACCTGAAGGTGGTGTTTCTCAGGGGGAAGCTAACAATGTGATAATCCCCCCCACCACCTCAGCTCAGAAGTGCTGCAGTGTTTAGAGCTGCCCAAATTATTACTATGGATGCACAGGTGATGATTGGAGCTATGTGGCCTATGGGCACATACCAAGGAACGCTGAGAACTGTGGGGGTGGGACATACAGGTCATAGCTTAGATATTGATCCTGTTGGACTTTGCCACTCCAGAGGCTTGTAAAAGAGCCCCTATAAAAGGGCAAGGAGCCAGGTGTGGCGGTGCACACCTTTAATCCCAGCACTTGGGAGGCAGAGGTAGGAGGATCACTGTGAGTTAGAGGCCACCCTGAGACTACATAGTAAATTCCAGGTCAGCCTGAAATAGAGTGAAACCCTACCTTGAAAAACAACAACAACAACAACAACAAAAAGAGCAATGAGTCTTGGTGTCTGGTAAAAATGCTTGTCCTGAGATAGGGAAAGGACATGTAGTAAATTTGGAGCTGACTATAGAGAGAGACCCAATAATGGGACTCTCGAATATTTGGAATGGATTGGTGTCTCAAAAGCCATTGGCAGAAAGCTAACCCACTGGTCACACTCGGGCTAATTGTCATGCCTGCCAAGGTGTCACTACCTGCGAGCAGAGTTAACACACTGGATCCCTGGTCCTTACAACCAAACTCTGACTGAGGAACCCACAAGGGGAATGCTAACCCTCCTGGGTTTAACCCAGATACCTCCTGATAAAAATGTTTCAACTGGAAAACACCCACCATGAGTTGATAAGGCAAGCCGACCCAGAAAATGGGAAAGATTGCTGGAAAGCTTAAAAGCTATCCAGATGACCTACATTGGGGTAGGAATTACCAACTTCACTCTGTTCAGCATGACCCAAGACAATCCAGCTGCCAAAGGTGGTACCTGTATCAGTACAGACTCTGAGAGAAACAAATTGTGTAGGAGAATAGAACAATTGCACCAGGCTGGCTCTCAAGACTAGAGCCCAATAGGTAACTATTTTGCCTATAAAGATGGTACTTATACTTGCTATCGAGGGGGTGACTGCACCCTAGTCTTCTGTTCCCTGATTTAGAAATATTCCCAGGAAAATGAGAGACCAAAAATAACTAACTTGCTATATTTAGCTTCTGTAACCTTGCTTATCAGCTTGCCTGCTTGACAATAGTAATGCCATCTTGAGACAAGGAGCCATTGTAGATAGAAAAACTCCCCCACCCAAGTTCCAGGAAACCCCCATCCCCTGTGATGCTGGGAACTCCAGAGAAACTGTTAACCACAAAGGCCCCAGCCCTGGGCCAGGTACCAACTGTCAAAAAAAAAAAAAAAAAAAAAAAAAAAAAAAAAAAAAACTGCAAATGGTTTCAAACTCCAAGTGGCCTGCCAGTCAATGCGGATCCCGCTGTTATTCAAAACTTGTGGTTTTTCCCTTTATAACTCGCTACCTCCTCCCAGTCTGGGCTCTCTTTTTCTCACTCCCATTGTGTTGGCCTGTGGGGAAAGAGAGAGGGACCAGGCCCGGGCTTGCAATTGAAGGAACCGCTGCTATTACAATCACGTGAGTCTCGGTTTCTGTGGCGGTTTGCTGGGTGACACCTGAGTGACCGAGGGCCTTGACCCCTGATCTGGGGTCCTTGGCACTTCATCTGGGGGCTCATCAGGGATCCCCAGAGACCCTCCAATGAACCCGAGACCCTGACGGTTCCTTCTCTGACCAGTCGGGTAAGTTTTTTGAGCACTCTCTCTTTTTTTTTCTTTCTTTTTGTTGGCTAGCCGTGTCAGTTTTCTAATCAGGTCATATGTCCTGGTGGATGCACCATAAGGGCAGACCTGGAGGAGGCTCGAGATGTCATGCCCCCTCATCTGAGTGGGGACTCTGTCCTGGAGGACAGAGTTAACCTGCTAGGGAGACCTACCCCCATCCATACCGTCTTTGGCATTATTGAGCCATCCCCTGAGGACTCAAGCTCTTCTGGCCATCGTGGATCTGATTCTCCTTCTGTTGTGCGCACTTCTATGTTTTGGGCCACCCTGTCTGTCTGTTTGTTATTTGTGTGTGTTATTGCCCCCATCCTACGGACACTATTCCCCTGACTCAATAACATGGGACAGATTACTTCCTCCCCTTTAGGACTCTGCCTTGCACACTGGAAGGATGTCAAACGCGTTGCCCATAAAAACAGGGTCAACGTCCAGAGAGGCAAATGGCTCACCTTCTGTTCTTCTGAGTGGCCCACCCTCAATGTAGGATGGTCACCAGAGGGAACTTTTCATTTAAATATCATACTTGAAGTGGAAAAAAATTGTTTTTCACCCTAGAACTGGACACCCTGATCAGATCCCTTATATCATGACCTGGAGGAGCCTGATAGAAGAGCCTCTCCCCTGGGTGAAATCTTTCCTCCCTTCCTCACCCCCGCCTTCACAGGTGCTGGCTGTCACACCAAAAGAGACATCAAGCCACTGCTAATGCCTCGGCCCCAATTCTTGCAGAGGGCACTGAGGAAGCGGATATTTTCCCTCCCCCTTATACTCCTCCTCTTCCTCCTTTCTCCTCCTCAGCCTCCGGCAGACATACCAATTCCTGTTCCTCCCCCTTCTACCCTACAGGGCCCAGCACAGGCCACGCGGAGCCGAAGGGGAACTGCCCCACAGGCTTCAGATATTTCAGTGGCCCTGCCACTTCATCCTGCCAGACCCATTGATGCAGATGGAAATCAGCCCTTCCACTATTGGCCTTTTGCCACTAGTGATTTGTACAACTGGCATTCTCAGAACACTCCCTTCTCTGAGAACCCTAGAGATTTAACTAATCTGTTAGAAACTGTGCTCTTTACCCACCAGCCCACCTGGGATGACTGTCAGCAGCTCCTACAGGTTCTATTCACCAATGAGGAATGAAATGGAATCATTGAAAATGCCTGCAGACTGGTCCCAGGGCCCACTGGAGACCCCACCGCTGATCCTGCCATAATAGATGGCAGTTTCCCCACTACCTGCCCCAACTGGGACTACAACATGGCACAAGGTAAGGAGAGGCTCCTAGTCTAGCACCAGACTCTATTGGTAGGTCTCAGAGCAGCAGCAATAAAGCCTGCTAATATGGCTAAGGTATCTGATATTAGACAGGGACCTAATGAAAGTCCAGCTGCTTATCTAGAAAGACTTCAGGAAGCCTTTCATAGATATACTCCTTATGATCCAGGGTCAGGAGAGGCAGTCGCTGCTGTCGTACTTGCCTTTATTAATCAGGCTGCTCCTGATATTAAGAGGAAATTACAGTCATTAGAAAGACTAGGAAAAAAGAATATCAGAGAACTAGTTGTAGTGGTGGAAAAGGTTTTTGATAGGAAAGAAAGTTCAGAGGAGAAAGAAATAAAATGAGAAAAAAGACAAGAAAAAAGTTTAGCTAAGATTTTAGAATTACAACAGACTAAGCACCATAAAGAACTTAAGGAAATCCTGAAAGCAACAAGGAACTGGCAAAACCTCTATATGAAGCCACCAAAGAAAACCAACCCTTTCAATGGACAGACCAACACCAGCAGGCCTTTGAAGCCTTAAAGGTACGTCTTCTAGAGGCCCCTGCCCTAAGCCTCCCAGATGTGACTAAACCGTTCATGCTCTTTATAGATGAACACAATGGAATAGCTAAGGGGGTCCTTACCCAGAGCCTAGGACCCTGGAGGTGCCCTGTTGCATACCTATCAAAGAAATTGGACACTGTAGTGGCAGGTTGGCCCCCTATGCCTAAGAATCAGAGCAGCCACTGCCCTTTTAGTCAAGGATGCTGACAAACTGACTCTGGGGCAAAACTTGACAGTGGCTACCCCCCACGCCATCGAAGGGGTACTGAAACAACCGCCTGACCACTGGATCAGCAATGCCTGCATGGTCCATGTGGTAGTTTGAATATATGTCCCCCAATATATTCAGTGTTTTATTAGTTATAGTTTGCATCTTCAATCACCTTGCTAGAGGCAATGTCACTGGGGGCTGGTCTTAAGGTGTGGGTTTGAGATTCCATTGTAAAGATATGCAAATGTGCCTAGCAGGAGTTCCTGAAGTGTGCTGTGTGACCTTTTGGCAGTAGTTTTGCTCTGTGTGCTTTGGTGGCTGGTTGGTTTTTTTTCTCTCTCTCTCTCTCTGCTTGGCCCTGTGGAGAGCAGGCCACTTCTCTTGCCATTATGGAACTTCCCTGGATCTGTAAGCTTCAATAAATAATATCCCTTCCTCCATAACTGTGCCTGGTCTGGAAGTTCATCTCAGCGAACCTGAAGCTGTCTGCTACAGTCAAGTGGTACCGAGGAGTGTGGGGTGAGATAAACCTGAGACCATGTGGATATTTGTCTTTTGGAACTTTTGTTTTGGAGGAATGGGCATGGACTTGGTGCTTGCAACTGAAGATGCCTTCTGGAGTGGTACACCAAGTTTTATGGACTATTCTGATGAGAGTTTGAGAATGTTAAGTGCAGACTGTATTGAACTTCGAGGCTTCGCTTATGAGCTTTCTAAGGGGAAGGAAAGACGGCAGAGGACTTTGTTGGAACTGGGCTACTGGCATAAGGGATGGCTACATTCCGCTATCCAGGCCCAGGGTGTTTGATCAAGGTTAAATTTGTAATGGACTGATGTGCTTGGCTAAAGATATCAGACTGAGATTTTAAGATTTTAAGTTGGAAAACCTCAAGCAAGTTAAAGGCAGAGGCACTGAGACTGGTTTTAGGTTACTGGAGCTGCTATTGTCAATGCATTAGCAATCTTAAGGAAGGTGGAAGGAAGGTGGCCTGACTTGATTTACATTAAAACAATGGAGAGGATGCCTGAGGAAAGACTGTTAAAAATGCAAATTCTTGGAAAGAGCTGACTGGAGAAGGAACCTGCTTTTCAAGGCTATGGTTTATTTTGTCCCTGGATTAAGAATATGGCTGTGTCCTGCACACCTGGTATTAGTTCTGGAAGCATGAAAAATGCATAGAATGGTCATGAATTGCACACGGTTCCAGGAGCCGCTGCTGATATGCGGCATGAAGCAGGGCATGAAGACCCTCAGGAATAGGCTGCAAGAGCCTTTGGAAGATGGACCGTGGTTTGCATGGAGACATGAAGATGTTTTGGATATACCAGGACTGTGCAAAAGGGCTACCATGGAGTGCAGTGTTGGCATGGGATGAAAGTTTTCCCTGGCAACTCTGCCCAGCTGGAGGGGCGGAGTTGGAAAACCTGGAGACTGTCAGTCTCTGGTTATATTGAACTTGAACTGCAGAAGTTTGATGACTGCTGATGGTGGTTGAGTTTGCATTATTCTAGTCTCTCCTTGCTATGCCTTATACCAGTTAAAATGTTTACTCTGTGCCTTTACATGTTGAAAGTATTTAACTTGTTTGATTTTACAGGACTATCTTAAGTTGGTCAAGACTGTGAGACCTTTTAAAATTGGACTGAGTACAATTTACAATGTGTGATAGTTATAAATCTATTGGGGGCCAGGAGCTAAATATATTGGGGGCCAGGGGCAGAATGTGGTAGTTTGAATATATGTCCCCCAATGTATTCAGTGTTTTATTAGTTATAGTTTGCATCTTCAATCACCTTGCTAGAGGCAAGGTCACTGGGGGCTGGTCTTAAGGTGTGGGTTTGAGATTCCATTGTAAAGATATGCAAATGTGCCTAGCAGGAGTTCCTGAAGTGTGCTGTGTGACCTTTTGGCAGTAGTTTTGCTCTGTGTGCTGTGGTGGCTGGTTGGTTTTTTTTCTCTCTCTCTCTCTGCTTGGCCCTGTGGAGAGCAGGCCGCTTCTCTTGCCATTATGGAACTTCCCCTGGATCTGTAAGCTTCAATAAATAATATCCCTTCCTCCATAACTGTGCCCGGTCTGGAAGTTCATCTCAGCGAACCTGAAGCTGTCTGCTACAGTCCACTACCAGACTCTACTTCTAAATCCAGCCAGAGTTGCCTTCCAGATTCCCACAGCCCTGAACCCCGCCACACTGTTGCCTGACCCAGATCTGGAGACCACTCTCCATGACTGCATAGAGATACTGGACCATGTATACAACGTGAGACCAGATCTCAAGGACACCCCCCTGAAAGATGTTGAAGTAACCTGGTTCACGGACAGCAGCAGCTTCATCCAGGATGGACACAGGTACACAGGGGCAGCAGTCACTTCAGGGACAGATGTTATATGGGTGGAGCCCCTCCTGATGGGCACATCAGCCCAAAGGGCAGAACTTATAGCCCTTATTAAAGCCTTATAACTGGGGGCCAACAAAAGACTCAACATATACACGGACAGCCAGTATACATTTGCCACAGCACATGTCCATGGGGCCATCTTTCGAGAAAGAGGGTTTTTAACAGCTGAAGGAAAGACTATTAAAAATAAACAAGAAATCCTGGACTTACTCCAGGCTCTCTGGGGTCCCACCCAGGTGGCCATTATTCACTGCCCAGGACATTAGAAAGGGGACGGACTAATTCCCCAGGGCAATAATTTGGCTGATCAGACTGCTAAACAAGTGGCCTTGGCCACTAAAATTACTCCAGTCCTGGTTGACCCAGGGGGCAGGAGACTTCCTGAGGTCCCCAACTACTCTTCAGAGGATCTTTCCTGGATCAACCAACTGCAGAAACCAGAACAGATGGGTGACTGGTGGAAAACAGCTGATGGTCCCCTTATCCTACCCCAAAAATTGGAACTAAGAATTCTAAGAAAAATCCACCACTCTTCCCACCTGGGGATTAAACGGATGCAGGAACTATTAAGGAATTCTTAACTCAAACTCTGGAATGCCACTCAGATAATTGAACAAATTGTTTCCAACTGCCAGCCATGCATCATGACAAACACCCCTGCGCTTCCCTCTAACCCAGGATCCAGGCTAAGGGGAACCAGGCCTGGAAATTACTGGGAGTTAGACTTTACAGAAATTAAAACTGGCAGGACTGGATATAAATATCTTTTAGTTTTTACAGATACTTTCTCAAGTTGGGTAGAAGCCTTTCCTACCAAGTCTGAGACAGCCCAGGTAGTGGCAAAGAAAATTCTGGAAGAAATTCTCCCCAGGTATGGCTTTCCAGCTTCTTTATCTCAGGTAAGCCAGGGAATAGTCACTGCCCTGGGGGCCAATTGGAAATTACATTTTGCTTACAACCCCCAGAGTTCAGGACAGATAGAATCAACAGAACTTTAAAGAGGCCCTAATTAAACTGAGCTTAGGGAGACTGGTGCAGACTGGATGCTCCTCCTCCCCTTTGCCTTGTTCCGCCTCAGGAACTCCCCCTACCACTAGGATTTGACTCCTTTTGAAATTATGTTTGGGGTACCCCCTCCCATAATTCCCAGTTTGCAGGTCGAGCTCCTGGCAGAAATGGATAATCAGGACCTGGTACTGTCACAAAAACGTCTCCAACAGACTCATAAAAAGGTCTGGCCACATCTCAGGGCCATTTATGAGTCTGTCACTCCCCCCAAACCCCACAGGTTCCAACCAAGAGATAAAGTGCTTGTCAGGAGATACCAGAGGAGGACTCTGGAAAGGTCCCTACATCGTGTTGATGACAACCCCCACAGCCATAAAGGTGGATGGCATCACTCCCTGGATCCATTGGACCCACATAAAGATGGTCCCCTGGAAAACTGGAGACACCTGGATGAACCACCCCGACCCGGAGGATCCACTCAAGCTCCGCCTCCACTGAGAAGGATCACCCCATCCCCATGGGGGGGATACCAGACTGAAACAAGTAATACTGTTCATTGTTTGCTTTTCCCAGCTTGCCTTTGTTACCAACCTGTGTTCACCAATAGAGTCCTATGAACTTTCAGATAGGGGACCCTAGCTAGGCTCCCCAAGGTACATGGAGAGGGGGAAATGAGAGACCAAAAATAACTAACTTGCTATATTTAGCTTCTGTAACCTTGCTTAGCAGCTTGCCTGCTTGACAATAGTAATGCCATCTTGAGACAAGTAGCCATTGTAGATAGAAAAACTCCCCCACCCAAGTTCCAGGGAACCCCCATCCCCTGCGATGCTGGGAACTCCGGTGAAACTGTTAACCATAAAGGCCCCAGCCCTGGGCCAGGTACCAACTGTCAAAAAGGAAAAAAAAAACTGCAAATGGCTTCAAACTTCAAATGGCCTGCCAGTCAATGCAGATCCCGCTGTTATTCAAAACTTGTGGTTTTTCCCTTTATAACCCCCTACCTCCCCCCAGTCTGGGCTCTCTTTTTCTCACTCCCATTGTTTTGGCCTGTGGAGAGAGAGAGAGCCCAGGCCTGGGCTTGCAATTAAAGGAACCACTGCTATTACAATCACGTGAGTCTCGGTTTCTGTGGTGGTTCGCTGGGTGACTCCTGAGTCACCGGGGGCCTTGACCCCTGATCTGGGGGGCCTTGGCACTTCAAAACGAGTACTCTCAATACCTGTCTAGCCACTCCAGACAGAAGAGGATCCCAGTCCTGTTCCCCATCCACCTGGGCATGGCCTTAACAGGGACAACCGCCATTGTAGCAAGTGCTATAGTGCTCCAGCAGATTCAACACAGTCAACTATCTAGTCAGATTGAAGAGGATCTCAGCCTAGTCCAGCAAAGTATAGTTACCCTGCAAAACCAGATAGATTCCCTGGCCTCAGTTGTGTTGCAGAAGCGCAGGGGACTAGATCTGATGATGGCAGAGAAAGGAGGTATTTGTGTTTTCTTGGGGGAAGAATGTTGTTTTTATGCAAAGCAGTCAGGAGTTGTAAGGGAGAATGCCAGACAGCTCCTGGAAAGAATTAAGATGCAGGAGAGAGCTGGAACATTTCACTTGCACAGTCCCTGGAGCTCCTGGGACCCTTGACTGGCATCCCCTAGCTAGACCCTTGGTTAGGGTCCTCTTGGCCTACTGTTGGGCCTCTGGCTGATTAACTCTTGACTTAGTTCATCAGGAATCCAATCAATGCAATAAGACAACAGGTCATTTGCCAGTATCAGAGGATCCCATTAGAAGTGTCATAAGGGCTTATGAAGCAGAGGGGATCTAGCAGAAAATAGCAATAAAAGAAAAACGTGCTGGGTTACAGAACCCAACAGTCCTGAAGTTACCCACAAAGAGCAGAGATAAATCGCTGGTTGCCCTTGAGCCACCTGCAGGGAAAAACCAGAGAACAGAGCGATAAGCTTCCTTCCAGAAACCTTCACAGGGGAGACCAAAGAACCTATATAGAGATAAGTTCTCTGCCTGCCCAGTGTTGCAAGTTACTGATAGTTTTGGGATGATGAAGAACAGAAATTATAAGAAATTTAAACTATGTAGCTGCACGCTCATGCCATGTATGCTTCTGGAATCTTGCTTGCTTGCAGGAAGAAAGAGATAAATAGCCCCTATTGCCTAAGCTTGGAGCTGATGCCATTACAGAGTGATCTGGGTGTCAGCCCACTAGCATGAATAAATCTTCCTCTCCTCTGTCTGCATGACTCTGAGTGTCATTCAGGAAATTCCCACAACAAAAGGATGATACCCAGGTAGTTAGCAAGGCATTTTTTTTTTGTCTTTCTCCCTTCTCATCTCATGGACCTGGAACACTTCTCTTTCCTCATTCCCTTGGGCATCAGAACTCTAGAAATTCTGGCCTGTGATCTCTGACTTGTACCAGCTTTAAGTCCTAGACTGAGTGCTGTGTATTAGATTTCCAAATTGAAGAGAGGAAGGAGGCTCTGATTTAGTAAGTTAAGCCTGGGGGCTGGAGAGATGGCTTAGTGGTTAAGGCGCCTGCCTGCTAAGCCTAAGAACGCTGGTTCCAATCTCCAGGTCCCACATTTAGCCAGATGCAGGGCGCAATGCCGCACTTGCCCACAAGGGGGGGCATGCAACTGAATTTCGTTCACAGCAGCTGAGAGACTGCTGGCATGCCCATCTCTGTCTCCTTCTCCCTCTCTATCGCTCTCTTTGTCTCTCTCCAAAAATAAATTAAATTTTTTTTTTAATTTAAAAAAGAAGTTAAGCCTGGGAAATCTGAAACTTAAAGGTCACTCAATCACCCCTGAAGGTTAGTTTAATTAGATAATGAAACATTCCTTCCTGGGATGGGCAGGAACTTCCAGAGACTCAGGAAGTCAACAAGCCTGAGAAAGCTGTTGTATAAACCTGCCCTGAGGCAACATGCTGGGGATGAGACTCTTCCATTAGCTAGGTACAATGTGTTTCAGACGCTGGGGCAGTCTTCTGCTGATGCAGCTGCCTTTGAGTTGAAGCAGCTATTGGGAGGTCATCATCTACTATGGGATGAGCCTTCTCATGTTGCAACTACATTTGAATCATCTATTACTCCAGTAAACAAGCCCCCACCCTCTTTGTAAGTAACCCTAATAAATTAATTGGTTCACCAAAACTGGTTTTGGTGTAATCATCCTTTGGTCTATCATTTTTGTCCTATCTAGGGAGATGTGTGTTCAAGTCACCGCAAGGGAAAAGGATTCCCATGACACTGAGTTATAGCACAGGTGTTGCAGTCACTATGGGATTGCTGAACAAGCACCTGACCAAAAGCAGTTTATAGGAGGAAAGGGATTTATTACAGGCTTACAAATTCCAGGGGAACAACATGAATGGTGGAAGAATCTGGCTCACTTCAACATGCATCAGAGCAGAACAATACTTACAACAGCCAGCACCACACAACTGCCAAAGCTCAAACTGTTCTCCATACACCTTAGGGCTACACTCTGATCTGCCCCCAGTGACACCACCCTGTATAAAGGAACTGCTTGCTTGAGGCTCAAGTTTCAAGCTCAATTTTAATAAAACAATTTAATCTATGGGGCAATGAATTCAAACTGTCACATTCAAACTACCACAACAAGCCTTCAGATGTGGGTCCAGCCACAACAACATCCTTGGGTCTCAGGTTTCAGATGATCTACCATTAATCTTGTCAGCCTTCATAAAATGTCATGAGCCAATTCACGTAGTAAATTCTATCTTTTATCATTCTATATGCTCTGTCTATCTATCTATCTATCTATCTATCTATCTATCTATCTATCTATCTATCTACT
The DNA here is from genome assembly GCA_036365145.1 of Orientallactaga sibirica. Taxonomy (NCBI): domain Eukaryota; kingdom Metazoa; phylum Chordata; class Mammalia; order Rodentia; family Dipodidae; genus Orientallactaga; species Orientallactaga sibirica. The sequence goes on from JAEOAD010000020.1 coordinate 4,924,504, forward strand.
TACTATGTTTTCTTTTATTCTGAACAGCACAACTGACAAAAATCATTATTGATAATATTGATGACACCATTATAAATAGCTATTGTCAAACCCAAATTAGTGAGTAAGAGAGGGGGAAGAAGGGTGTAGCAGACATCTTTAGATTGGAGGGATAAACTTCTAAACCATGCACAGTTATAGGAAAAAGGGAATTTATTTGAAGCTTATAGGTCCAGGAGAAGTTATATAATGGCAAAAGAAGTTGGTCCCCTTTCACAGGACCAAGCAGAGAGAGAGAGAAAAGCCAAAGGAACCACACCATCTGAAGGGTTAATAGCCTTCTATGAAAACTAGAGGCAACTAAAGAGTTAGTAACTCCCTAAAACTAGCAGGCAATAAAAAAAGTCATAGAGAAATGCAGCCTTGACAAGCTACTCCTGAATGATAAACTTCCCTTAACTGAGAAAACCCTGAGGGAAAAGAAACCATCTGGTGGGTTATCCTCCCTAGCTAATATGGCTAAAAAAAAAAAAAAAAAAAAAAAAAAAAAAAAAGCTTATTCTGAGCAAGAACACAAATAACTACAGGTCCTTATTTACTTCCCTTGGACTTGTAACTGGTACAGTCTGTTTTTCTTAGGATCCTCCTTAAAAGCTTGCACCCCAGCCTGGCTGAGTGCTTCAGCCTTCATCCCCTTCAGCCCTCATCCTGCAGGAAGGTTGCTGCCCCTCACTGTTTCTCTCAAAAAACAGTTTGTCTGCAGAGATCAAGTCTACTGTTCTCTTTTGCTTTTCTCTTACATTTTACTTACATTCTGATGCTGTGACTCAGACCAGAGCCTTACAGGGCTTTCAGGCCATGCCCTCCCTGTATCTGTCCTCTCTTTCTCCCTGACAATGTTTCACTTCCTCAGGGGCACAAAAACTCACTGTGCTCACTACTGTGAACTAAACAACCACTTGTGACCTGAAAACTCCAATGTTTTCAGCTTGATATCTGGAAGCTCCTTCCTTTTATTCTTCTTTTCACCCTCTCCCACTGTACTTTTGAGACTCCATGGTCTCTGGCCATGTGATCCACTGCATCCACATGCTCATCAAATTACAACTTTAGAGAAAGGCATTTGTTCTCAGTTTATGGTGGAGGCACCCTGGGAGTTTTTCACTTTTCAGTCTGTGGATGATCAGAGACTCTGGGAGCCTCCAACATATCGTTCCACCAGACACCTCAAACATTATGAGTGTGAGGACACTCCCTTCTAACCCCTGGGTTTTGTTTGCCCTCCCTAAGCCTGGGAGACATCCTTGATGGTGGGATTGGCCAATCTAGTCTTTGTCCTCCAAAATGGGCTCTAAATTATCTGTTCCAAAAGACTCTATTGGCATGCCTCAAGGCTAACTTAAATGAAATCAAATTTCCTGAACTCTTGCCTGCCAAATTATTGTGGCTTTCTGTTCAAATTTGGCCACAATCAATATTCCTTAGATAATGGCCACCACTGCCCTGAATTTGGTATTTTTGATTTTAATATTCTTATTGATCCTGATAACTTCCTCAGAACACATGGCAAGTGGTCCAAAGTTCCTTACCTTCAGGACTTCTATGCCTTCTGTTCCTGCCCTACCCTTTGTACTTCTTGTTCTACCTACCCAATTCTCCTCTGTCACACACACACACACACACACACAAAAAAAAAAAACCAAAAACCTTTAAAATCCAGCCCCTTCTTTTTTTAAAAATTATTATTATTTTTATTGACAACTTCTATACTTACATAAAAAACACATATTTTCCTCTCCTCCCCCATTCCACTTTAGAGCTCCAATCTCCATCATATCCCCTCCCTCTCTCCATTAGTCTCTCTTTTAATTTCATGTCATCATCTTTTTCTTCTATTTTGAGGGTCTTGCAAAGGTATTGCTAGGCACTGCAAGGTCATGGATAATGAGGCCAATTTCTGTCTGGGCAGTTGCATTGTAAGAAGTCATACCCTTCCTTTGGCTCTTCCATTCTATCCGCCCCCTCTTCCACAATGGTCCCTGAGCCTTGGAGGGTGTGACAGAGGTGTTTCAGTGCTGGGCACTCCTCCATCCCTTCTTCTCAGCACTATGTTGCCTTTTGGGTTATCCCAGTGGTCATCGCCATCTGAAAAGAGAAGCTTCTCTAACCAGAAGTGAGAGTAGCGTTAATATGCGAATATGAACATTAAGCATAGTGCTTTCATGGTAGGTTGGTTAGCCAGACAAGCACAGGCTTTATACCCCTAAGGCTCATGACCTCCCCTGCCATAGACTGTTGTTTAGGTTTTTCAGTACCAGGTATGTATTCCCTCCCGTAGAGAGGGCCTTCAATCCAATTATGGAGCAGTCAGTTACCCCAAGAGCAGACATGCCACTATTGCACCCATTCAGTCATTGGGCCTGTATGGCCAAACTTGAATATTCAGTGTCCACTGTTTTCACTGCTGATGACTTCTGTCTCCCATAGGGCTGCATGCACTGCAGCTTTTTTCCAGCTTTCAGTTGGCTGGTCTACAGGGAGAAGGTTTTCTGCTCAGTACCAGCTTGCTTTCTCAGTGACCTTGCCTCTCAGGCAAGAGATGTCTTCAGCAATAGGGTCTTATCATCTGTTTCTCAAGGGCAACCAAGGGCTTACGCAATAGCCTTTAATGTTTTGGAGGCTACCAGGACCTCCTTGGCCAACTCACTGGAAGGTGTCCCATCCCAGGCACTGAAAATTTTCTAGTAACAGTCTACAGCTTCTAGATGTGCCATTATTCAAAAAAGTAGGTTTACTTAAGTCTTATTCACACTATCTTGAATTTAGATTGACCCTCCCCTTGCCCTTCTTTTATGCATTCTCTGCCCATGGCCTCGCTTAGGCCTTTCCCCTCTCTGTAATCTGTTCTTCTACTTACATATGTGCAATACCATACACTTAACTCCTTCCCTCTCCTGCCTCCCTTGCCTCTCACACACAATTCTGGCCATCTGGCTATGACTTGTCAGGGTATCTCCTCTCATTCAAACTTCAAGCCATCTCACTAAATGAAATACAAACTCTGCCCTCTTAAAGAGGCCTTTACTCAGCCACTTTAACTTCTTCTACAAATGAATATCTAATTTTTCTCTCCTTGCTAAAAGTTAAAATCACTATACAGTTTCTAGGGTTAGGGTTTTTCTTTTCCCTTTTCCCCTTCTTTTTGTTACAAGCTAGCAAAGAAAAAATGTCAATTTAAAATTCAAACCACTGGCTATTGTCCTGTTAAGATTATGTCCTCACCAATTTAAAACATAACTAAAATCTTAAAAGGATGTCTCTCCATGTTTCATGTTGTCATGTCTAATGTTGGCCAACCATGTCAATCATGTGTTCTATGTTTCATGTAGTCTGTCCTTATGTATGACTGAATTTATAGTTATTAATTTTTCCAATGCTTATGGCCATTAAATATTCTGATGCTTTTAAGATGATGTTAAATTATTAAAAGCAGGTTTACAATATATTTAAAATAATTATCCTCCATGTTTTTGACAATATCCTTGTTCATGCTTACTACAATAATAGACATATTTGTATACCAAATTCTAATCTTGTTTCTATAGGAACAGATATGTTTTTGGATCAGAAAAAAAACTTTATTAGGTAAAAGATTGTTGTAAGGTGTAACAGACAGCTTCGGGTTCACTGAGATCAACTTCCAAACCAGGCACAGTTACGTAGAAAGGGATATATTGAAGCTTGTAAATCCAAGGGAAGTTCCGTAATGGCAGACGAAGCTGGCCTGCCTTAAGAGGTCCAAGCAGAGAGAGAGAGAGAAGCCACAAGCCCCAAAAATTTATTTGTGTGTGTGTGTGTGTGTGTGTGTGCTTTTGTGTGCACACAAGTACACATGTCCCACCAGGGTCTCTTGCCTCTACAAGGAACTCCAGATGCTTGTGCTACTTTTGCTACTAGCTTTAGGCACTTGCTGTGGAATAAAACCCTGGTCCAGCAGGTTTTGCAAGAACCTTTAACAGCTGAGCCATCTCACCAGCCATAATTTTTTATATATGATTATTTCAAAAGTAGTTTGACCAACCTTCCATCTCTATCCTTAATCCATTGTTTTACTTCGAAGCCAGATTACCTACAATTGATTTGATATTTCTTCTAAGCCTAGCAATAGCTAGGACATATTTCTTTTGATGAAGATAGAATTGTGAAATCCTAATAATTGTTTCCATACCATGATTCAAATTGTTTGCCTATGAGCACCTTGGCCCTTCATATCACCTCTACATGTCCTTTCAAAACTTCTTTTGGTTGCTTTCTAGGAGAGGTTGTAGTCTATATCACAAGATACTCCTCCTTCGTTCGTTCTTGGTAGAAGTTTTCATTTTTCATTCACATTAGTGAAAGGTAGCCTGCACCCATCTCTTAAAAAAAAAAAAAAAAAACTAAAGTTAATAACCTCTGAGAGTTTGCAAAAGTAGTATGGAATTTACAGAAGAAAGCTGTGAAGATCCATGGGCCTTCTCTAATAAAGACATTGCTTGTTTCTATGGAATGGTTTTGCTTACACAGCTTTACAGATGTCCTCTGTCTTGAGGGTACTACACCTATTCAAATGCTCTATTTTTCTTCTAATTGGTTTTCTGCCATTAGCTTGTTAGCAGGTCTCACAGTTTCTCCCCTCTCTGCCCCCCTCTCTCAAACACACACACACACACACACACACACACACACACACACACACACACAATCTTTCAGGTACACATACTTTCCTCCTCTTCAGTATTGACCTCCATATCAACATGTCAGGATAAATGAAAATCCAGCTTCTTAATAAAGCTCACAGAAATATGCATACCTGAACCTTCCTACAACATTTATTAGCTCTGTCATTTTCTTCTCTTTTCTTTGTGTTCTGTGATATTCAGTACTTTCTGCAGAGAATGTAATAAAAAGAAGAAGAAGATCAAAGGAGGTGTTTATCTCCAGTGACATGACCAAATAGGCACTCTGGTCCTCTCTAATATGCTCATCTAATTTGCTCCAAACCCAGGCCTGGAAGAAAAGCATCTTGAGGAAGTTCTCTTCAATGGGCTGAACCATCTGCTAATGTAAGCTTGTGCCAGTAATTTACGAGTAATGGTTTACAGCTGTGAACCCTGGCTTCTGAGCTGTTTTGGTCATTTAGTAATTACAACAATTTCATTAACATTTAAGGGAATAGTCTGCTCAATATCAATTAGAGACTCGCTGCAACTGTGTAGCTCTATTTTCATATTTGCATTTGACATTTAATATTCTGCACACATAAATTCTTGGTCCAGGAAATACATTGCTACAGAAGGTCAAAATTATTCCAGGGCCCATTTCTACTTAGCTCTACCAAGCTTTAGAAAACATTTCTGTAGAAAGCAGGAACATGAAATATTATTTTTGGACATTTTTACAATCTGAACATTTAAGTACATTTTCTTACCACTAAAGTTAAGGTTAAGGTATTCTCTCCAGTTCTCCTATATTCTGTCATATTCTATATTCTAAGGAAATTCTAAACTCATCTCATTTAGATTTGCATAGTATTAAATAGAAAGATGACATCTATTACTTGTAAATCTTACATAACTGCAGTGATATTTAACTTTAATATTAGAGGGTGTGGGAGAACTATGGATTTCAATACTTAGGTACAGAAAAGTCTTTCTAAAATAATTTTCATCTGGAAATAAGTTGTTCTCTAATCAAATGGCTGAGCAACAAGATAGATATTCCCACAAAAAACAAAAGCCCTGAGTAAGATCTTGAAATTCATGTGGTCAATAACGGTCTAAGGATTTGTAGGTAATTTTGGTTGGTGAGAGTGAAAAATATAGAGAAAATTTTGAGTCAGTAAAAATCATTTATAAGAGTAGAAAGTCAGAAGTTCTCCTCAGGGGAGAGTAAAAGAGGGTGGGTGGGGAATTAGTTCTATATTTCTAGAGGACAATCACCAAGGATGCCACTAAGAATGGTTTGAGTGACAGCTTAAAATCAGAAGAATTAGTGCTTCATTTTGTTAAATTTCCAGGTTGGTAATGGAGGACCTAGATAGTTTCTTGTATCTAAAAATTTATTGTAATGGAGAAGGGAACAGGGAGAGAGACAGAAAGGGATGAAGGGAAGGAAGGAGAGAGAAGAAAGGGGGAATGAGAATGTATGCACCTGGAGCAGGACAGATGAAAGAGACAATGAGAAACAAATAGTTTTATGGAGAGGAGAGTAAAATTCTGAAGGAGAGGCCTTGGGTGGTGTGCAAAGGTAGATGATGGTGGGAGGTGACCTTCCCTAATAAATATAGAGGTATCCTCAGTCACCATATCAGAAGGCAGTCCCACTCCATTGGAAACCCCAGAACCTAACATATGATTCTGAAAGTGGGGATTGGAGGTATCACCAAGACCAATTGTCTTTTTGGGCTCCACCCTTCTCATTCTTCCTGCTTCTGCCTTTTGCAAGGTATTTTATTATCCCAAACACTAACTTCATCTTCTGATGAATGAGGTGGCCAGGAAACCCGAGTTTCAGTAAATCTCTTTGTTGAATTAAGGGACTTCCTCTGGGCAGGATCTAGGACTGCACTATTCTGAATTTAATAGAGAGCCAAAGCTATCTCATCTCTAATTTGTGATTCTTTTTTTTTAAATATTTTATTTTTTATTTATTTATTTGAGAGAGAGAGATACAGAAATAAGCAGGTAGAGAGAGAGAGAGAATGGGTGCGCCAGGGCCTCCAGCCACTGCAAACGAACTCCAGATGCATGCACCCCCTTGTGCATCTGGCTCACGTGGGTCCTGGAGAATCAAGCCTTGAACCGGGGTCCTTAGGCTCCATAGGTAAGCATTTAACCGCTAAGCCATCTCTCCAGCCCTGTGATTCTTTTTTGTGTGAGCGATTCACTCTTTGGAGAGAGAACAATGTTTGAGGATGCTGTACCTCTTACTTTTCTCTTCCTGATTCATTTCCAAAGCTTAGAGCTTACCACAATCCTCTCCTTAGAATTTCCATTCAATTCCTTCTCTCTGGTGAGTGGTCTCTGACCTTCTTGCCACAAAATCTACCCCAGACCCACCTATGGCTGGGAAACTTCATAGTTAGGACCCATACAATAGCCCTCCTTCACTGTGCCATAGCAAATGACAATCTTGCTGTTTACCCACTCCTCCCTGCTCTTTCAGATTTGCTTAACCTGTTTTTGATCACAGTACAGTTATAAAAATGGCTTCTGAGAATGGCCTTGAGCCTGTTCTTCAGGTCCACTGGTTCTCTCTTCTGTGGCTCTTGAGTTCCACCTTCAAGATTTCCAACATTACTCACTTTCTGAGAGAAGTCTTCTATGACCAACAGCCACATGGTAACATGGGGACTCTGTTCTCCCCCTTGGTGGGCCTATATTTACCAGTTATGAGCAGTGGCCACATGGATTTTCCTTATGGTTACTATGACCTGCCCACCATCTCCATTGCACACATCTTCCCCCAGAACCTGCATGTCTGTCACACATGTTAGAGTTATCCTTGTTGGTCTTAAATTCAAACTGCTAATGGCTTCCTGATCTTGAAGGTACATTTTCCAAGTATTGTAATACCTTTGAAAATACAGATTTTAGATTAAAGATTCCTGAGTGCTCTGAAAAAAATAACATTTGAATTTAAAACCGACAAATGAAACATTTTAAAACTACAAAATTGGGCTGAAGGGGTGGCTTAGCAGTTAAGGCGCTTGCCTGCAAAGCCAAAGGACCCAGGTTTGATTCTCCAGTACCCACAGAAGCCAGATGCACAATGTCTGGAGTTTGTTTGCAGTGTCTAGAGGACCTGGTGTGCCCATCCTCTCTCTCCGCCCACCTCATTCTCTGCCTCTGTCTCTCTCTCACACAAATAAAAAATAAAAATAAAACAAAAGCCACAAAATCCATTTGGTTTTTAGGGCAAAGAATGCACATACACGCACACACACACACACACACACACACACACACACACACACAAGTGTGTGTGTAGTCTATATTGCTTATATGGTAACATTGGCTTATACATGAGTACTCATATCAAATTAACCCAAGTCCCTCCAGGTTTATATCATATCTAAAGTTTCAAAGAAAGACATCTCTCTCTTTAATAATATTGCTTGTTCTTTGTCTTGTAAGGTTGGAAAGCCACTGTCATGTGTTCATATATTTCACGTAATTTGTCTGTATGTGTTTCATGTCCAAAACTATACAACTAAATTCATGGCTATTAAGTGTCCTGATTTAAAAAAAAAAATTGTTTGGTTTTAATTTATTTATTTGAGAGCAACACACAGTGAAAGAAAGAGGCAGATAGATAGAGAATGGGCATGCCAGGGCCTCCAGCCACTGCAAATGAACTTCAGATGCATGCACTACCTTGTGCATCTGGCTTACATGGATCCTGGGGAATTAAGCCTCAAACCGGGGTCCTTAGTCTTCACAGGCAAGAACTTAGCTACTAAGCCATCTCTCCAGGCCCAAGTGTCCTGATTTTAAAATCTGCAGATGGATGTGTTTCAAGATGATGTTAAATTACTAAAAGCAGGTTTACAAAATATTATAAAATAATTTATCTGTGCACTTTTGGCTTTAAAATATATTCATTCATGTTTACCACAATATACAGATGTTTTTATGGTAAGCAAAAATGTAAAATGCCAAACTTTAATATTGTTTTTAAAACTGCCTTACTTAGCTGGGTGTGGTGGTGCATACCTTTAATTCCAGCACTAGGGAAGCAAAGATAGGAGTATCACCATGAGTTCAAAGCCACCCTGAGATTACATAGTGAATTCCAGGTCAGCCTGTGTTAGAGTGAAAACCTACTTCAAAAAAAAAAAAAATTGCATTACTGACTCAAACATGGGTACTAAATGCTTATAGTGACTAAAATTTCTAACAAATTGATTAATGTGGGTTTAATAACAAAGTACAGGACTTATGATGTTTTACCAGCATGGATAACATTTAGGATACAACATACATACCTTCTGTCAATCACAGATTCCTGAATTTCTATTTAGATTTAATTTCTAAATTTTATAATGAAAACAGTGATAATAATAAGAAAATAATACAGTAAGGGACAATCAAGTAAAAAGAGATATAAATTACAAATACAGACTGTGTTTTCAGGAAAGAAGATTAAAAGAAAGGGGCATATTTTTAGAGAAGAACAGAACATGATATTATATGAGAAAAGACTTTTTAAGGTAAAAAGATTGTTCCAAATGGAAACAGAGAAAGTAGAAGGTTACGGTATGCTATTAAAAGGTTATGAGAGGTCTGCTATCTGATAATTGAGACCACTATTATTTATACCATGATAAAAATGCTAAAGATGCCTGTGGGGAAAAAGGATATAGGAACAGTTTCGTTCTCTTTTGTTTCATTCTTGCCTTAATTGTTTACAAGATATTTCACTGTCCATATTCTTTTGGTAGCTCTTTTAAGAAGAACACTTTACAAGTTTTTGCTAGAAAGGAATTGCGAATAAACTCTTTTTTAATAAGTTGGTAAATTTGTTTACATTTTTATATCAAGGTTAAAAATCAGTTCACTGATATTGATCTACTCATAGTAACATTTATTATAACTAGTTTTAAAATGTTCAGTCAACATACCTATGTCTTCTGTTATGTCAGTTAGGTTTTTAACTATGGCGGGAACTGAGTCTTATCACAATATTTTTAAAAGTTGTTTTCCATTATATTTTACCATATTGTCAGGTGAAAACCAAAAGTACAAGCCTGGTATAACTGCCCTTCTGGATGTTCAGTAAGACAGTGGGATACTGTTAAAAGGAGCTGAAGTTCCATCAACTCATCTTCACATAGTACTACAGCAGTCTAACTCCATCTATCTTTAATTTTCATGCAAGTCCAAAATGTCAACAAGGGTAGAGACCCTAAAAATCCTTCTTCATCCCACTCTACATATCACAGGGACTTGATGATCAAAGATTTGCTAACACAGACAGTGTGAGTGGGGGGAGGGATAAAAGAGAAAGAGAAGAGAGAGAAAATAGCATTTTTGTTATACTGATATAAAATATAGGAGTGAGAAAAATAGAAAAGTATAGTGCTACCTAGTAGGGAAATATCTTGAGCAGATGATTATTATCTTTGGTAATTCTTACCTATAATGTACCTATAGGTATATTTTATAAAACAAATAAAATAGGTATATATTTTATAAAACAAATTAAGGTTTGTTTCATGTAGTATTCACAAGTGGTTACCTCATAGATTTTTCATTACTTCTATAATTTACAATGGCTTCCTATTGATAAGAAGTCCAATCCAGATGGTCTTTTCTATTGTGTTGGACACTTTATGACTAGCTTCATGTTAAGGTGCCCAGTTGGCTTATATATTCATAATTTTTCTCCTCATTTAGAATGTTAGCATCAGGAAGCAAGATCAGAAACCTCTACATTTTCCTAATGGCTCCCAGCTGAGATTTGGAACATTATAACATCATCACAAATTGTGTTCAAAAAAGAACAAAGAAAGACCTTTGATAAAGGCAGTCATCAAATTCTTTCTTTTATTGACAACTTCTATACTTACAGACAATAAGCCATGATATTTCCTTCCCCATCCCCCACTCCCCTTCAGAAGTCCACTCTCCATCATATCCCCTCCCTCTTTCCATTAGTCTCTGTTTTAATTTTATGTCATCATTTTTTTCTCCTATTATGAGGAACTTGTGAAGGTATTGCTAGGCACTGCAAGGTCATGGATATCGAGGTCAATTTCTGTCTGGACAGTTGCATTGTAAGGAGTCATATCCTTCCTTTGGCTCTTACATTCTTTCTGTCCCCTCTTCCGCAATGGACCCTGAGCCTTGGAGGATATAATAGAGATGTTTCAGTGCTGGTCACTCCTCTGTCTCTTCTTCTCAGCATTATGTTGCCTTTTGGGTCATCACAGTGGTCATCATCATCTGAAAATAAAAGCTTCTCTAACCCAAAGTGAGAATAGCATTAACATGTGAATATGAACATTAAGTGTAGTACTTTCAGGGCAGTTTGGGGGGAATAATACATATATTTAGCCAGACAAGAGCAGTCTTTATACCCCTAAGGCTCATGACCTCCCTTGCCATAGACTTTTGATTAGGTTTTTCAGTATCAGGCATGTATTCCCTCCCACTGAGCAATTACAGAGCAGTTAGTTTCCTCAAGAACAGACATGCCACTATTGCACCAGTTCGGTCATTTGGCCTGTCTGGCCAAACTTGAGGTTTCCAGTGTCCAGTGTTTTCACCACTGATGATTTTTCTCTCCCATATGGCTGCATACAGTGCAGCTTTTTCCAGCTTTCAGTTGGCTGGTCTACAGGGAGAAGGTTTTCTGCTCGGCACCAGCTGGATTTCTCAGTGACCTTGCTGCTCAGGCAAGTGAGGTCTTCAGCAATAGGGTCTTAACCATCTGTTTCTCAAGGGAAACCAAGGGCCTGGGCAATAGTCTGTAATGATTTGGAGGCAACAGGGACCTTCCTGGCCCACAGCACACTGGAATGTATCTGATCTCAGGCACTGAAAATTTTCTAGTAACAATCTATAGTTCTGGATGTGCCATTACTCATATTATTATGTAAAGCAGGTTTACATAAGTTTTATTAAGAATATCTTGAATTTTGATGGACTGTCCTCCCACACTTATTTTATACATTCTCTTCCCTTGGCGTCGGTTAGGCCTTGCCCCTGCCTATAATCTTTCCTTCTATTTCATATATATATAATATGATACCCTTAAGTCCTTCATTCTCTTCCTCCCTTATAAACTTTTTCTACCTTATTGGCCTCTGCTACCAATTTTTGGTTCCACTTCACACACATCTATACATTTGTAACTAGGATCCATATATGTGAGAGAATATGTGATGTTTGGCTTTCTGAGCCTGGGTTACCTCACTCAGTATAATCCTTTCCAGATCTCTCCATTTCCCAGAAAATTTAATGTTATTTTTCTTTACTGCTGAATAGAACTCCATTGTGAAAATGTACCACATCTTTATTATCCATTCATCTATGGAGGGACAGCTAGGCTGGTTCCATTTCCTTGCCTATTGTGAATAAAGCAGCAATAAACATGGTTGTGCAAGTATCTCTAAGGTAGTAAGAAGAGTCCTTCAGATATATGCCTAGCAGTGCTATAACTGGATCATATGGTAAATCTAATTTTAGTAGTTGTAAGAACCTCCACCTTGATTTCCACAATGGCTGGACCAGATTACATTCCCACCAACAGTGTAGAAGGGTTCCTCTTTTTCCACATCCTTGCCAACACTTATTGTCATTTGTTTTCTTAATGGTACCATTCTGACAGGAGTGAGATGGAATCTCAAAGTAGTTTTAATTTGCATTTCCCTGATGGCTAAGGATGTAGAAAACATTTTTTGATGTTAATATGGATCTGTTTTTCTTCTTCTAAGAACTCTCTATTTAGTTCCACATAGCCCATTTTTTAACTGGGTTATTTGATTTCCTTTTGTTCTGTTTTTTTGAGTTCTTTGTGTATTAATCCTGTTAGATGTATAGCTGGCAAAGATTTTCTCCCATTCTGTAGGTTGTCTCTTCGCTCTATTCACAGTGCCCCTTGCTGTACAAAAGCTTTGTAATTTCATGAGGTCCCAGTGGTTGATTAGTGGTTTTATTTCCTGCACAGTTGGGGTTATATTCAGACAGTCATTGCCTCTGCCAATATGTTGAAGGGTTTCCCCTAAATTTTCTGATATCAGTTTCAGAGTTTCAGGTCTGATATTAAGGTCCCTGATCCACTTGGACTTGATTTTTGTGCATGGAGAAAGACAAGGGTCTATTTTCAACCTTCTACCTACAGATATTCAGTTTTCCCAGCACCACTTGTTGAAGCGGCTATCTTTTCTCCAATGAATATTTTGGCATATTTGGTTTGGTATGTTTTATTCTCATCATCATTTGATTATATGAATTTCTTGATTTCCTTTTTAATTTCTTCAATGACTCATACATCATTCAATATTGTACTGTTTAGTCTCCATAAATTTATGTATTTTCTGTAGTTTTTCTTGTTGCTGATTTGTAGTTTAAACCCATTGTGGTCATATAAAGTACCAGGGATTATTTCAATTAGCCTGTATTTGTTAAGATTTGATTTGTGTCCTAGTATATGGTCTATTTTAGAGAATGTTCCATGTGCTGCTGAGAAAAATGTATATTCTACAAATTTGCATGGAATGTTCTGTATACATCTGTTAGATCCATTTATTCCATGACTTCATTTAATCCAGATGTCTCTCTGTTTATGTTTTGCTGGGATGACCTGTCAAATGATGTCAGTGGGGTATTGAAGTCATCCACTACTATTGTGTTTGGTATTATCTCTGACCTTAAGTCTATTAGTGTTTGCTTGATGAAATTGGGAGCCACCATGTTAGGTGAATATATGTTTAGGTTTGTAATATCCTCCTGTTGGAGTGTTCCATTAATCACTATAAAATGACCTTATTTATCTTTCCTTACTAAAATTGGTTTGCAGTCTATCCTGTTATATATTAGGATAGCTACCCCTGCTTGTTTCCTAGGCCCATTGGCTTGAAATACCATTTTCCATCCTTTCACCCTAAGAAGGATTCTATCTTGTATTAAGAGGTAAGTTTCATGGAGGCAACAGATCACAGGATCCTGCCTTTTAATCCAGTCTGCAAGCCTGTGTCTTTTGGTTGGGGCATTGAGGACATTGATATAAAGAGTTATTATTGAAAGATATGTATTGGTTCTTCCCATTCTTCTTGTTTTGTAGTGCTTCCTGTTTTTCCTTTACTCACTTTTTTGAAATGTTATTTGAGTATTGTTTTTTTTTTTTCTATTTCCTCCTGTGTGTGTTTTGCTTTCTCTTCAGCATGAAGGAGTCCTTCAAGTGTTTTCTGTAGAGCTGATTTAGTTGTCATAAATTCCTTCAGCCTGATTTTGTTGTGGAATGTCCTTATTTCTCCATCAATTTGGATAGCTTTGCAGGATAAAGTAATCTTGGTTGACAGTTTTTATCTTTCAGAACTTGGAATACATTATTCTAATCCCTTCTGGCTTTTAAAGTTTGTGTTGAGTAATCTGCTGTGATCCTGATGGTCCTGCCTTTGAAGGTCACTTTCTTTTTCTGTGTAACTTTCAATATATTTTCAATATATTTTCTTTGGTTTATGTGTTTAGTAGTTTAATTATAACATGGCAAGGAGAGGTTCTTTCTAGGTTTTCTGTTTGGTGTTATAAAAGCTTCTTGTATCTGCATTGGCATTTCTTTTGCAATTTGGGGAAATTTTTCTTCTGTGATTTTGTTGAAAATGCCTTCTATACGTCTGGATTTAAATTTTTCTCCTTCCACTATATCCTGAATTCTTATGTTTTATCTTTTCATAGTGTCCTGGAGATCTTGGAATTCCCATTCATGCCTTTCTATTAGCTTGTCTTTCTCTTTGTTGGACTGTATTAGATCTGCCACCTGGTCTTCCAGTTTAGATATTCTGTTCTCTCCTTCATCCATTCTACTGGTGAGACTTTGCACAGAGGTTTTAACTTTGCTGATTGTGTTCTTCAGAGCTAGGATTTCAGTCTGGCTTTTCTTCAGTATTTCTATTTCCTTACTCATGTCCTGTAATGACCTTTTTTATTTCATTAAGCTGGTTTCCTGTGTTATCTTTCAGGATTTTCTTCTCTGATTCCATTCATTTCCTCTTTCATTTCTTTGAGTATAGATAACATCATTCTTTTAATATCTTTTTCAGGAATTTCATCTAAAAAACTGTCTCATTGGTGAACATTTCTGATGGATTTGTAATTTTTGGTGGGATTGCATTTTCTTAATTCTTTGTTTTTCTTGTATTATAATGTAGTGACTTTTGCATCCTAGATTGATTTGATGCTTGGGTTTTCTCCTCACCTGCAGTGTTCTTAGATGTGGTGATCCACCTTTGTATACATTCAGGATATGAATTTAAGGTGCCAAGTGTAGCTCTTGTACCCCAGTCCAAGTGCAGAAGTAATCCTAGGTGTTGAGTTTGCTTGCGAAGCAAATATTCTAGTGGACTGGGTGGAACAATTTACTGGCAAATTCTAAATTGCAACTGAGCAGTATACACATTCAATAAAATCCAACATGGTGTATACAAGTGTGGGGCTTAAAACAAACTGATAGTCATATCTTTAAGCATGTGTGTTGCTCTACACCCTTAATCCTGTCCACTAGGAGGTAGAGAATCTGTTCTGAATTGGGTTCCAGGTCAGCCTGGATCTGGATCAGACCCTGTCCCCAATAATGACAGAAGCAAATGACAAAGGCCCTATATAAATCTGAAAGCATTGAAGGCAGCAATATTCAACCCCCAAGTACAGCTTATTTTAAAATGGTAAATCCAACCACAAATATATAATCCATAACCTGCACTAACATGGAAAGAGAGATTAGCACTTCCAATGTACATGGGTTTTTTGTTTGTTTGTTTGTTTTTTGTCAGTGGGTCTCATTACCTTTTGGTGTGGCTTCCAACCTCACCAATGCTGAGTGCCCACTTTGATCTCTCTGTTTTGTGCTGTGAAGCTGAAGCTTGGCTCAGCTGTGCTGGATGCACTGCCACCAGGGGCTGAATGCTGGAGGTTTAGCGTTCTGTTGGTTGGGGGATGAGAGAGTTCAGGAAGCCTGGATTTGCTCACACAGTCACATCTGTATCACTTTCAGTAGCTCCTTAGTTGATCTCAGCTGACTTTCCTTCAGATTTTGTGATGCTGCAAGGAGGCTGATGATGCTGGAAAGTCCCCTTGTTTGGTCTGTGCTGCTTGGTGCACCTAGCAGGTGGTGCCTGGTATGAGACTTGTGGCTACTGTGATCGGGGCTGCAAGCTCCTCACTGGGACTCTGGAGATTTTCCTCCTTTCTGGTGGATCTTGGTCTCTCCTGCTTCTCCGCTATGTCTAAGAAAAACCTATACTCTTGCACTTTTCAGAAGAATTGTGTATTTTGCTGTGGTTCTGCTTAAATCCCTCCCTGGGCTGGTTTGGCATGGCTCCTATGCTGTCATCTTACCAAGAAGTCCCAAATTCTTAAAAGTTAAGAAATTGTAATTTCTAAGTTTGGACCGCAGGAGCATGACTTTTATTCCTGAATAACATATAGCATAGAATGATGCAGATTTGCAATCATAGGCACTGAGGACCCAAGGTTATTGTTTGAGAATGAAGCTTAGGACTAGAAGGCAGGTACCTGCATGTCTGGTTGTGAGACTAATTTATTCCAGGGGCTCATGCTTATGGAAGGGGCAGTGTGTGTCTGTTGGGACTCTGCAACAGAGTACTCAGCAGGTGGCTGAAACCATCACTCAATGGGCACTAAAGAGCTGGATTATTTCTGAACAAGAAGATTCAAAGAAAAATGGGTAGTCAAAATCACATCAGAATACCAAGATCTTTGTAGCAAGCAGGCTGGCCCTCATACTTCAGCAAAGTGAGTAAAGGTAACAGGTTGATGCTGTGGGAAAATGGACTACAATGACCTAAATCAGTCATTAAGTATCTCATTCAGATTCTTAAGTTATGAATGAAAAATGTTTTGTCTATGAAGGAAACTGACAAAACTAGGAGAAAGAATCAAGAATTTAGTAATGTGATTAGGGTATGGGAGAGAGAAGGTAATATTCAATATCTAAGAAGTAAAATGTTAACTCAGTGAGACGATTTCTGAGCCCCTGTTTACTGACCTGTTGGTGTCTTACTTTAGCTTAGGCTACATCATGATTATAGAATAGTTGTTCTCAACATACTGGAAATATACCATCGCAAGCTTGATTACAATTAAGGAGGCAAACATGTTTTAAATTATATATGCTTGAATGTTTTTCTCTGTACTAATGTGCATACTTAGCTACTAGACCATATATGTGTTTAGATCTCAATGATGAGTAGAGGCTTATATGTTTTACTCAGGTGTATTCCAACCATGACCTTGTGTACTTATATTCAGGAACTGGATTATCCTGATGTTGGCTCCAGGAAACAGAGAAAACAAGAGGAAGAGGACAGGACTAAAATGCCCACTTCAAGGTTATATCTCTGTTATCCAGCTTCCTCCAACTAGGCCCTACCTCCTAACATTTGTACTAATTCTCAAGAGCCCATTCCATCAACTAGGCCTGCCTCCCAATATTTTTATTACCTCTCAATAGCCCATTAAGTTATTAACTCAATACTGAATTAATCCATTGATAAGGTCAGAGCCCTCATGATCAACTAACAAAGATGCCAACTCTGAAGTGTGCAGAATTGGGGACCAAGCCTTTATCACATGAACTTTGGGTGGTATTTAAGATCCAAACCATAATACTAACTAATAAATCAATGACAAAATGAAGAAGACAGAAAAGAATGATGAAAGATGGATCCTTCTTTATTTTATATCATATATAATTTCAGAGGAACTAGATTCCTGCCTTAGAACAATTCATCAGTATACTCAATAGTTACTTACTCTAATTTGTCCCAGAGAAGGACCAACTTTCAATTCTCCCTGAACAGGACCTCCTGAGTTATAATAAACATAGTTTTTATGGGTATGAGTATGTTGCTAATAACAAAATGCCTCAAAACAGGAAAGTTTTAAAGAAAAGATTTGGACTCTAGTTTTGACCGTCAAAGATGCTGTTGGTGCAATGCATCATCTTGTAGGAGACATGGAGTGTGGACATGTCCCCTCTGACCTTAGTTTACTCTGAAGATCTTACCCTATGTGACCTAAGAACTTCTCACTGGGTCCTAGTTCTCAAAGATCCATACCACAAGCGAAATGATGCTTCACATGTAGGAAACCACATGTAAATATTAACAGGGTATATACTTTTAATTTTGCATGGAGTTTAATTAGAATAAGTAGCAGAATATAGATTAATATTTTAGACCTGTAGTAATAAGTCAGAATGGGTTTCTTTAATTTATATTGACAACTCTGCAAAATTCAATGGTTTTTTTTTAAAAAAAAAAAAAAAGGTGTAGTTTTCAATCACCAATGTCATCTGTGAGTCCTAGCCAGCCACCCTCTATAGTTACTAGGGTTACTTCAGTCATTTGCCCATAGCACCTCAATGTAAGGAATCTTCCACAATCAATATCAAAGGGGCAGAAAGAGCTAAAATTTGAAGATTGGTATCCGAATCCCTTGAAGTGTTCACTTCTGCTAACAACATCCAAATCAAGTCCTACAGTAAGGCCTGACTACAAGGACCACATTTCCAGAAGAACTACAACTTACTTCTCTATAACTTTTTACTTCACTTTAGGATTTGTAGGTCTTTGGGAATATTAGTAAGTAGCTCTATTGTTGCCTTCATTTCATCCTTGGTGTTTGCAAGCATCTATTATAAAAGGAATGAAATAAAACCTTATGATAAAACATATTTTTAGATTCTTCTGTCATTTTACCACAATCTAAGAAGTTTCATGTAAATCTCAAGTTATGTGTATGTGTGTGTGTGATATGTAGAGTATGCACATATGTGTACAGATGCATGCATCTCATGTGGAGGCTCTCTTGTATTATATTTCTCACCCAAGTGTTTCCTTGAGACCAAGTCTTTCACAGGATACAGAGATGTTGGTTTTATTTTTCATGTTTTGTCAAACTGGACAAATAGAGAGCCCAAGCAATTCTCCATTCTCTGCTTCCCATGAGACACGTGTTTCAGTTTTGCATGGCCATGCCCAGTAGCTCATGTCAGTGCTAACGAATCAAACTTAGAGAGAATCATGTATCTCATGCCCTCATGCTTGGGTTGCAAGCACACTTACTGGCCAAGCCATTTCCCCAGTGAAATATAAGGTTTTTATTTTACCTTTTCCAAACTATTTGATAGAGTCAAGTGTTATTGTGTGAAAGGAAATGAACACTTGATCTACACACAATATCAATGGGATGACTGAAGGTTTACTGACAATTTCCAGAGTCAACAGTCACTTTCATCCTCAGACAGATCAATGCTGATAATACTGGAAAGCCAATTTTTCATTAAGTAAAGTTAGCAAGAATGGGACAGGTCTACATTCAAAGGGAAAAGCAGAGCCATGGAACATTATTCTGAAGGTCATAATACTTATTAACAGTATTTATGAGAACGTAGCTAATCAAAGTGGCTAGAAAAAGCTGAAAATTTAAAAAATTCTTTAAGGGTAAATCTATTATTTATATTATTTGTGTCAGTTCTGGAGAGTTCTTTTACTTGATTTCCCTACAGATTTTGGAAACAACATCAATTATTTTCAATTATGATCTACCGAGATATATAGTGATTAGTTGCCACATGGTTCTCAAACAATTCAACAAGAATAAAAATATCAACCAAAATATCTTTTGGAATTCTGAGTATTAAGATATCAATGGTCATATTTGCATTGGAAACACCCAGTTGACAATCATAGATGGAAAGAATGTTGTTCCATATGTTTGAAGAGACTGAGGGGAAAGAAGAAAATGTGGGGAGAAGATAATATGATGGAGATTGTTGGTCCAGAAGGATTAAAATACAGAAAGCCTCAGATGTTGTTCCCTGAGTTTAAAATATCTGTGAGAATTTGATGCTCCCTTTTATTTAAGCTAGTTGCATCAAGTTTCAATTTTGTGTTTTACAGACAAGAATTTTAAATCAAACTTACATTGAAGACCAGTTAGCATACATCTTTTCATGGTAACTGTTCTAAAAGCTTTGTTATAGAACACATCATTATAAATCACTTACTATTTGCAGATTGTTTACTCTGAGATGTCTGTATAGCTGTCAAATGCCTAATCATAGCAATATTAGTAATAATAAAGAAAGGTTCTACTAGAGATGACTTTTACGGGTTGCTGGAACTATCACATTTGACCCTTTACCAACTGAAAGAAATAGGGATTTCCTTATCTTTGTCTTCAAGTGGGAAAGTAAGATACAGAAAGGTTTGTAAGCTTGTATATGGCCAAGTAGCTCACATGTGGTGAAAGAAAGACTTGAAAACATCAAGTGAGGGACAGACATTCTGCCATTAGGACATGAAGTACCTACTGCTAGTTTGTTAACTTTTTAATTCCCTTCAAAATTGCCAAGGTTCTATGATTTTTTGTTATTGTTGTTGTTGTTGTTGTTAGAACAACTCAGCAAAATAAAATTCCGGTTTATTGTTGGACATTGTTTCACACATACATCAAACAGGCCAAAATAAATAAATAAATAAATAAATAAATAAATAAATAAATAAATAAATAAATAAACAGCAACTTCATAGACAAAAAAAGGGAAAAAAGAAATCTTTTCTTTGGCCCTTTTAACCATCTCCTACAAACCAACTACTTATAGTACAGCTAGGTACATACACAAAAAAAGTTACTGGAATGCTCTGAATAAGATTTTTTTTTTTTTACAAGGTTTTTTTTTTTTTTTTCTCCTTTGAAATAATGAACATGGTCACACCACAAGTAAAGTCACAAGTAGGGCAAAGAACGCTCTGAAGGCTTGTCTGGTCATCCGTTATCATTAAAAATGGCTGACCCCTAACAGTATGTACAAAAATATAAAATGTAAATAAAAAATACAAATGCTCCTTTTAAAGTACTTTTAAGAAAAAAAAGCAGGGCCTCGGAAGTTTTGGTTTTCTCTCCCCCTGTTGCAATGCTCATTGTGGTTTTGGTGGGGTGGTTGGCAGGCTGGCCAGCCTCTCTACTCGAAGGTGACCATGTTTAGATTTTGAGGTGGGAAGTGGAGGGTGAATAGGTTATGGTGGCCTTTTTCAATAACTTTTCCTTTTTTGCTGTCTAGTCATCCTCATTGGTCTTCTGCTTCTTGGTATCAACATCATCATCCTCATCTTCCTCAGCTGCCCGCTTGCTCATAGCTGCCTCCACCTCCTCATCTTCATCTTCATCTCCATCCTCTTCCTTACCATCACCTTCTTCCTCCTCCTCTTCCTCCCACCTTCTTCATCATCTACCTCATTGTCAGCCTCCTGTTCCTGTTTTCTTTGTAAGTTAATTATCCTGGGTATTTCGTTGTAGAAACAAAGAACTAACAGAAAGTTGCTATTACCTGACAGTGTGAATGACCATTAGAATTGGTTTATAAGAGCACTTGGGATGTTCAGAGGAACATGCTGAGTATATCTTGGAATGCTATAAAGCTTAACAGGTCCCTAGTGAGAATTCAGAAAACCAGTGTGCTGATAGAAACATTGACAGCAAAGGCCACTATAAGATTTCATATCAAAATGAAGATTCTATTGGGAACTGTGGGGTCCAACCCCCCTCCTGGGGAGTCTGCTGACCTGTTTGACTGAAGTGACCCAGGATTGTTTGCCTAAAAACATCTTGTTCCACTCCCATTTTATGGCCTAACTGCAAGTTCCGTTTGCCCCAGGTGGCTCTTGCTTAACAGTAAACAACAAGATATGTAAACAACAGGATATGTAAACAACAGGATATGTAAACAACAGGATATGTAAACAACAGGATATGAGAACATGACCTTCTGACCCTGGTACTTTTCCACAGTGCTTTAAGGCTATATATATATCACCCTCTGACTTCAATAAACGGCATTCTTGAAGTATGAATGACCCAGTGATTGTCTTTTCAATCCTCGGCACCTCGCCCAGCTCGGGGTCTTTATGGGTGGTGCGGGCACTACAGCTAGAGGTCCCACCAAGATTGGGAAAGAAGGAAAACTGCTGAAGGATCGCTCCTGAAGGCTGGCCAGCCATAGAAGAGGTAAGAGAGGAGTGCATTGAAAATGGGTACCGCTAGCTCTCATTCATTGCTAGTCGATCAGTTAGTTGAATTGCTAATTAAACAAGGTACGGGCATTAAACGTACTACAGCAAGAGATTTTATTAAGATTATACAAAAGGCGAGCCCTTGGTTTTTGGTTTCAGGGGGCCTTAATGTTTCGGACTGGGAACAAGTGAAACTTGATTTCCAAAAGATCCTTCATAGGGAGGGACCTGAGAGCATTCCTATAGCTACCTTCTCATTGTGGTGCTTGGTTAAGGATGCTCTCATTAGTGATAAAGAGAAAGTAAAAGAGCAATTGGCTGAGGCAGATCAGCTTTTTACTGAAACTCAAGAACAGGAGTCAATTAAATCTTTTCAGAATTCTGATAAGTCCTCCTCTGATTCCTCACTTTCTTCTAGCAATGAGGACTCTGAGGAAGAGAAAAAATTAGAAAATGACATAAAAACCTTAAGAAAGAAAATTAAAAGGCTCACTCCCACGGACCGGCCTATGCTGCCGCTGCCTCTCACATTTCTCACAGAATGTCCTCTTGCGTATAACTCTAACTTCTCTCCCTGTCAGCCATCCGCCCCTTCAGAGGGACCAGAGGGAGGGGTGGAATTCCATATTATAGAAACTACTAATGCACTGGGACAGGCACAAAGAAAGCATACCCCTCTAAATTTTAAAGACATTAAGCAATTAAAGGAGGCTGTGACAGCATATGGGCTCCATGCTCCTTTTACTATTTTTTAATCTTTTGGAGCTCTAAATTGCACTCTTAGTGACTGGCAACAGCTATGCCATGCCACCTTGTCTGGAGGTAATTACCTATTGTGGCGAGGAGAATTCCAGGAGCTCTGTAAACAAACAGCACAACGTAATGCAGACACTGGATTCCCCGGTAGAAATTTGGATATGCTAACAGGAGCTGGGCAATATGCCAATTTGCAGCAACAAATTTTATATGACCCTGCTGTATATGCACAGATTAATATGGCTGCCACTAGAGCCTGGAAGGCCTTGCCTAATAAGTCTGCTGGAGATCAATTATCTAAGGTTCTTCAAGGGCCAGATCCAGTGTTGATTTGGGCCCAAGGGTCTGTTTGTGTTTTTCCACAGGATGGAGAAAATCCAATTTGGGTTCCTCAGCATTGTGTTCGGGCTGTTGTGGACCCTGCCATCGAGCCAGCAGGGGACCTTTTGGGCATCCATCAAGAACCTGCCAGTACTGATGCCAGTGGCCTGGAATGCCCAGGTTTGGCCTGGATTTGTGAGTACTAATTTACGCCTAAGAACGCCTGCTATGCATCTTGATCCAGAGAAAGCCAATTTAACTCTTATCTATTCCCTTAAGAATTCCATGTGCTTTGTTCTCAAGCTTAACTATTCTCAACTTATTTCTTCCAATTCCTTTGATGATTCTACTGGATGCTTTATCCTAAGTCCATGGTCAATTGCAGATTTTTCACCAAATTCCAAAAATTGTTCTGTGCATGGTTTACAGCATATCTGGGGACCCAGTAATCAGAATAGGAATATCACTGGATCTCCCAGTCCACCTCAACCTGGCCAGAGATGTTGGCCAGGACCATTGACTTTTAATCTAGAATTGCCTATGCTCTGGGGAGACTGTATAGTATAGGAACCTTGGCTGTTGAAAGGCAGAAAGGACATCTGGTGGTATGGTCACCGACCTCCATTTATGAATGTCTCTGTGCCTTCTTCCTCCTTCCATTATCATAATCCTCTCCTGGCATGGAGTTGTTCCCATGTTTTCAGGCATGTTTTTGTGTGGACCTTTTACTTGCTTGAATGCCGTGCCTTTAGTAGCTCAAAATATTATGTATTTCAACTCAACAGGGGCATGGAATGCTTCTGATACATTCAAGACCACATTAAACCTTATTTCAGTCCAAACTAGTAGAAACATCACTATTAAATCTGCTGCATGTGTGATGTCACCTTTCCTTTTATTATAACTAATGAAACTCCCTCGGGAGATATACTCAATTGTTCTTCACAGGACTGCCACCTGAAGACTTTCTGGCACCAAGAAAAACTGGCATTGGTGGTACAGATCCCTGGCATTGTTCCCCTTCCAGTGGAGCACGATGGACAGACACAGCTGATTCTCACTCTTCAGAAAAGAGACTTTGGTGTATCTGCAGTTATCATCGCTGCAATTGCTGCCACTGCTGCCGCAGCTACTGTTGCTAGTGTAGCCCTTTCCCAATCTGATGTTACAGCAAGCACTGTGGACTTGCTCTCAGGGGAAGTTGCTTCTGCACTCAACACTCAAAATCATTTAAATCTTATACAGTTAGGTATACTAAATTTAAATCAACAGACAGCTCTACTACAAGAACAAATAGATTTGCTTTGGGAAACCCATATGGTGACCTGTACTCCCCTACACCATCACATTTGCATTACACCAGCCGAGGTGTCAAATGCTTCTGCTCAACTTAAGATGTTAAATGCATATTTGTCAGGGCCTTGGAATCACAACTTTACTAATTTCACATTCACTTTAGCTACACAGATTATTGCTATTAATGATACAAGAGTTCCACCCATCTCTGGGAACACGTTGCTGAAAGGATTGCAATTTGCAGGCCATCTCCTTAAGGAATGGAGTGGGTCCATGGCCCTAGGGCTAATCGCCCTTGGGTGGTGTGGCTTTGTCCTTGGTCTGTCTCTGCCATATGGCAAAAACTCAAGCCCAGCACCAATTTCAGACCAAACAGGTCTTGATGTCTCTGGCAGCAGATAACCCCACTGCTCATGTATGGCTGAGCTTACAAGATAAATGATTAATCAATGATGGGTAAGACCTGGGGGATGTCTATCCACCTAAGACAGAGAGTCTGTGGGGCCTGGGCAGGCTTCTCCATGACGGGTAAGATAGATGTTGACATCAGAGGCAACCTAAGACAGATGCTCATTTATATTTAAGGAAGCGGGACCTGTGGGGTCCAACCCCCCTCCCTGGGAGTCTGCTGACCTGCTTGACTGACATGACCAAGGATTGTTTGCCTAAAAACATCTTGTTCCACTCCCATTTTATGGCCTAACTGCAAGTTCCGTTTGCCCCAGGCAGCTCATGCTTAACAGTGAACAACAAGATATGTAAACAACAGGATATGTAAACAACAGGATATGTAAACAACAGGATATATAAACAACAGGATATGAGAACATGACCTTCTGACCCTGGTACTTTTCCACAGTGCTGGAAGGCTGTATATATATCGCCCTCTGACTTCAATAAATGGCATTCTTGAAGTACGAGTGACCCAGTGATTGTCTTTTCAATCCTTGGCACCTCGCCCAGATCAGGGTCTTTGTGGTAGTGCGGGCTCTACAGGGAACTAAGGAGGATCACTTTGTTACATAGTGGTAAGAAATTGCATGTGTTTTATCCATGTGTTGATATTTTGTGAGTGGCTGAGTTTAAAGGAAATAGACTAATTTATCTCTCAGAAGAGACTTAACACCAGTAAAGCATGCAAAGTGCAGTATGGGTACTACAAGCTTCTTTTAGCCAAATCTACAGTGAAACTACTGTAAAAAATGGAGTAAAATAGAAGAAATTTGGAAATTTTGCAGTTTTGCCAGAAAAGAAGCTATTTAAAAAATGTGAGCAAAGAAGTGTGGTTGCCAGTGGCCAACAAAAGCAGCCAAGAACTTTGCACTGGGATAACAGGAAAGATGCCTCACCAGCATTTCAGAGATCTGGAAGACCACTCCACCCTTCACAGGATCAAACATGTAGAAATGCAAATTTGTTTCAAAGGCCTTTGTAGGGAAACCCACTTCAAGAAAAATAAAGGATGCATCCAAGACTGTGATGAAATTTGTTTCTCCATGTTCTGCCAGAGGACATTCAGAAGTCAATGTAGTAATGATTCAAGTGAGTCCAGGTATACCTCATTAGAGTGGTAGACATAGGGCATAAATTCTTATTCCAAAAGAAAGGAATAGGGACACAGTAAAGGGGTTCAGGCTTAAACAAAAGCAAAATGTGATAGGGCACACATTAATTCCCAAATTTCCATGTCTGGCCTGTGGCACATACTGTGATAAGTATCAGCCTCCACTGGCTTGAGAATCCTGGCTTTGTGATTTTGCTGTGCCATCATATACCACTCTCTTGGGTTGGCTTTCAATGCCATCCATAGCTTTCCCTGCAAAGTAATGCATGTCCTCTGACCTCAATTGCAGATTTGCTTTATGCTCACATAGCTGCTATACATAGCCTTTTGGGGCCACTTGCAAAAAACTCTAACTTCACAGGCCAGACTTCCTTTTGAAATTGTGGTAGATGCTGCCATTTGTCCATAAGTTTTGCATTCTGCATGTCCGCCCTGCAAAACAATATGAAATGAGCATCTTTTCTATCCTAGTCACATATACTCTTTTCTAAATTCAAAAAAAGAAAAAAATATTTCAGCTCATGATTGTGGAGATTTCAATCAAGATTCTGCGATCTTATTGCTTTTAGTCTTTGGTAAGGGTGGTACATCACGTCAGGAACATTGCAAGAGTAAATTTGTCACCTCCTTAGCTAGAAAGAAAAAAAAAAAGGTAAAGAATTCCTCAACTTTCTTAAGGCACATGCCCCCAGTGATCTAATAATCTCCTAGAAGGCTCTATCTTCTTGGTCTTTAGCACCTAATCACACCACCCTGATGACCAAACCTTCAATATATGGACCTATGAAGGACACAATGTTCAAACTACAGTACTACTCAGGCAAGGTAGGTATCTTATTCTATAATTTTTTTCCTCCTAGATAAAGGGAGCATCGTAATATCTATTGTGCTGGAGTAAATGAGTTTTAGTATATGTCTCTTCTACCCATAGTTGCTCTCTGTGAGCCACTGCTGTTCTGTACCACCTGAAAACTAAACTTAAGAGCAGCAGAATACTGCCTACTATAAATCATTAACAGAATCAACAAAAACTAGTGAAATATCTAGGCCTTGTCTGATATGAACATCAAATGAACACAAAGCTTATGGCATGAGATGCTTAGAAATATTCCATGCCTAAAAGTGGAGTGGGAGTTAAAGAAGCTGGTCCCTTTAAGAGTTACTTAAGAGTGGAGAGATAATAGCTGATTCCACTTCCATCTATGTGTCTATTAGTCTGTGGACACTCATGTTCTTGAGTCTAACAGACAAACAATAAACATGAGTGTGATAGAATATTCCAGGAGATAGCTTTGTTATGGAAAATGTCACTGACATCATTTTTACTTACCTATGGGTTTCTAAAATACATAAAATGAAGTTTTTGAATCTATATCATAGGACTCCAGAATCTGAGGCACAGTCACTCTTCCTTAGCAACCTATAGATGTGATCCTGACCCACCTATCCTGCAGAGCTTTTGCAATGTTTAGAAATACCCTACACAAAGTATCTAAGGTTAGTAGGCTTTTTTCCCCCCAGAAATGTTTCATTCATGTATCCAACTTTCTGAAAACTGCAGGTTTGCTTTCATATTGAGGTTTCCATTTCTTTAAAGCTAAGTCCTTCTTTGCTTTTGATGCAGAGTCTTTGCATTCAGGAGGGGTCTCCCAGAGTTTATGAACCACAAATTTTGGGTTCTGTCTTACCTTTAACAAAGAATTAATAAAGCTGGACTCAAGAAGGAAAAATTATAAATTATTAAGTTTTTTTAGAGGGGAAATCACAAATCGTGGGTTTATTTAAGGGAGACTGGGGTCTTGAAAGGGAGGTTAAGGTGGGAAGCAGGAAACATGCTTTCATGTGGAAAATATGGCATAGTACATGAGATCCATTTAAGAGAACTTGAGGCCTTTAAAAAGAGATTAAAGCTTCAATGACATAGAAACTGAGACCTTTAAAGAGACTAAAGCTTCAAGCACTTGGAAGATAGGACTTAAATGCACAAGTAGAAAGACAGAAAGAATATACATGGCATCTACCATGTGTTTTCTTAAAGAGGGAAAATATCAAAACAAAGACCAAGAGATTCAGAGCAGAAATGAGTGATAGAGAGGGTAGCACTCATGGTTATTGAGTTTAGAGTAATTACACAAGCAATAGGCCTAGAATTAGAGAAAGCAGCCACACAGTAGATCTTAGAATGTGAGGATTACATTCAGAGACCAGAGGAAAGTCATACATGTTATCCCAAACTATAAAGAAGAGACAAGCAGAAAAATCACCCAGACCAAAAAACAATATTCTGTTCTCTCCCCTCTCCACATGTACCCAAGCAGAGATGAGAGAGAATCCAGACACACACACACACACACACACACACACACACCCCAAGGGTCATGTCTAGAGAGAAGGAGGGGTTGGAAGTTCGAATCTTTTATAGCATCAGATTCAGGTATGCACAGGTATGCAAGGGGACTGGTTTGTAAATTTGGTGGGTGGATCCCAGAGCCTGCCCTCCTGATCCATTTGATTTAGATACCATGCTAGTCTGTGGGCAGCAGGGGATGCTGTAGATCAGTGTAGATCAGACACTAGTTCCATTCTGGCCAAGAGTTCCATTCTTGTACCAGGGCAAGGTGGTATGTGTGGTAGCATCTGGTGGTACATGTGGTCCTCAATCCCTAACTGAAACTGCCTAAGAAAAGCTAGTTTTCTACTATCCTCCTTCATTTTCACTCTTCTTTCGGAAATCACGGCCTCTCTCCTAGTCGGCTTCCAATCCCCTTTGCCAGGATGAACTGTAAGCCACTTTGTCTGCAGTATATTATAATGCAGTGGAGCCATGTGGCAGATACTTGAGCCAAGAATAATACTTGGATGCCGAGATATGAACACCAATTATCAGCAGGTTCAAAGCACTGATTTTTCTGAACCCCGTTCTCCCTCCAGCTGTACACAGAGTTCTAATGATGAGAAATTGATTATGATTAGCAGCGTCTTTCCTGTGTCCATACTCTGCAATAAGATCTGAGCTTGATAAGGCCACCCTGAAAAGGCTAGATTAGTTGTAGCTGTAGACAAGGTAGCAAGTACATTTATCAATGGCTTGTGTTTGCTGACTCAGGAATAGCTTTTTATTTATTTATTTATTTATTATTTATTTATTTATTTTACTTTTTCCCACTAGTAAAGAAGTTACTTTAAAAAAGTGTACTTGAGGATTGCTATCTATTCCTGACAGCATTTTCCATTATGATACCTGAGGAAAGGGTTTAACCTTTTCTCCTACTTTCGAAAATCATGTCTCTTTAAATAAATCATGTATATTATACAGCAAAATGCTAGTCAATTGTTATCTCTTCTCCCTCAAAAATACTAGCATATGCCTAATTAATACAAGGATACACCATCAATCATGGGTGCCAAGGAAAAAAAATGTGTAACTGGGGAAGACGTCATAGAAAACTTCAATTAGATCCGGGTACTTCTCATTTAAGTAGAGCACAATTCTCTCAAGACCTAGTAGCTTCTCTCACTGCATCAGCCTCTGCCTTAGAAACATTCACTCCGTGTGATCTCCATCCACAGAATAAATGAGTTCTGGCTCACTCTCCTGTTGTTTCAGGAGGGGCTCGTTTTACATTGGTTTGCAAGTCAAATGAATAAGTTAAAAGGAGACGAAATGGTAGAAAACAAACAAAAAACTCAGTGCAATGTTCTTATTTGGCAGGTCTTACTTTAGCTAATTATTGGGTACAGGTAGGAAACACTGCTAATGGGGTTAACAGATGGGGAGCCAGTACAAAGCTATGGGTTCTTCCTCAGCCTAGACTGCAACTTCCTGCAGCGTTGAACAAGTCATTCAACCTGTTTTTGATTCCCTTCCCTTTCACTAAATTATGGATAATAATGCCTACTAGCGATGTCATACATTGTCGAGAAGAATAGCTCACAGGAAGATCACAAGGCACTTTCAAAGGGTTGAAACGCTCTGTGGGCACAGCCTCCACAGAATCAAGCAAAGCCCCTTTCAGTCTGGTCCTCTGTTCTCCATTTAAAACCAAAATGAATGCAAATCTGAAAGTGACTTTGCATTTGCCATGCACCCCCTCTGCCTCTCAGGCATTCTATCACTAACTGATTGTAACTATGCAAATGATGCCTTTATCTGTGGCTCACACTGCCTTTTGTACTGTAGCACTGAGCACTTTAAAATGCTGGATGAATCCCAGGCTGATTGGCAGTTCCCAATTTATCTGTGACCTAATTTGCGATCAGGAAGTATGCACGGATTTGGATAAGGGGAGTTAAAAAAAAAATGAAGGCTTTCCTCGAGGTTTCAGAAGATGTGAGGTTTTGTTGCCAGGGATTTTTGACAAAAAAATAAATAAGTAAAGGGCTGCATTTGGGATCTGGATCGAAAGCAAAATGCTTCAAATGTACCAAGCATTTCGAAGCTCTAGAGAGTGTTGCAGAGCAAAAGCAATCCCAAGACAAGGCACAAACAATTTCTGCTGTGAACAAGGTGAACAATTTCTGCTGCAGCTGAAATGATTGCATTGGATCAGGGGTGATGACTTCCCATTGTTACAGAGGACGGAAAGCAACAGATTTACCCAGGTACTTCCAGGTGTTTTAGGCACTGAATCCTATTCTAATATGTAAATATATACCTAAGCCAACTACTAGATAACCCAGGAGAAAGGATTCAAAGAAGGAAGCTAACATGAGTGCCTCTGAGACTAGTATCATGACACCCCAAATGTTCTGAGGTACGAGGTCAAGTGTCTAACCCAAGTTCATGGAGCTGGTAGGAGGTAGAGCTTCATGAACAAACACACTGCCTTTGCTTTTCTCCACACTCACAGTTGCCTTTAGGACATGTCTGGATCTATATACCAACTGCAGAGTGAGAAGACTGCCTGACTTTTACAGTCCTCCAGGCCACACACAGTACAAGGGAAAATCTTTCAGTTGACTTGCCCAGCTTCCTGCTGTTGGAAGCTCAACCAATTTGCCTCATGGAAAGCCCTGTTGTCTCCCTGCCTCTGAGGTACCTCTTCTCTGACAGGTTCCTGCCAGCCCTGCCTATTTGCTGTTACTACTTCCCAGTGATCAACAGCTATTCTGTTTTCCCATTGTGCTTACTGCACCTTTGTAGCCCATCTGCCCACCTGCACGCAGCAGCTCACCTTCATGTATTGAAGGGCGGTGTGTTTGTGGCCTGTTATTATGTTCTTGAACAGCCCTATGAAGTGGAACTTAAAGGGGCCAGCCTGTAAAGGAACTTCCATTAACTGGCACTTCTCTCCAAGTTTCTCCCTTTTACCAGAAGCTGTACAGTTGTATATTTGGAAATTCAAACCTGATAGTTGCCTTTTCTCTTTAAAAAAAATCATTTTTAAAATTTCTCTTAGATAAACCTTAACCAATTAACCAAACATTTAGAATAAGCAAAGGGCAATATGAAATGAGTTATAAAATTATCATGTTTAAATTTCAAAATTACTCAGTGAGGCACACTTGGGCATTACTTCCATTTCTAAGCCAAGTAACTGAAGTTTTATCATGATGGATTCATTGCTCAAGGTCACAGAGCTAGGAAACTGTAGACTTTATTTCTGACTTAAAGCAAATTTCCAACTCAAACAAATTCTGAACCCGACCAATTTGTTCTGCCACAGTTTTTGAGTGACTGCAGATTAATATGATTCTTAAGTGTCCTGGTCAAGTTCATATGTATATGTCTAACTGGTATATTTATACTGTGATAGAAACCAAAACCAAAGTGAAAAATTCAAATTTATAATCACACATTTGACATTCTCTTATTGGACCAATTTATAAAATGTAGACCAAATTCAATGTTTTCTAATACTAGTAAAAGAAACTTCCTATAATCAGACAAATATAGTTCTATTACCAAATACTCAGATCTTTACTCTGTAGGCACAATTTCGACCCACAAAATGATACCTTGGGTCAAGAGCAGGAAGCCTGCAGTGTGTGTGTGTGTGTGTGTGTGTGTGTGTGTATCAGCTTGTGTTTTGCAGTGCAGACCTGTCAAACTACAATTGTGCACATGTGTGCATGGTTTGGACAACACAAACAATACTCCCATAGGCAGACAGTCTAGTGCTATGTTAAATCGCCTGATAATGGCATTTATATGGCTCCTGAAAAGTAGTTGAATATTTTTTCCTCTTTTTCTCTTTCTTTCTTTCTTTCTTTCTTTCTTTCTTTCTTTCTTTCTTTCTTTCCTTCTTTCTTTCTTTAGCAAGAATTGTAGGTCTTTGGCAATGCATATAAGATAAATAGCTTCTCTTCTAGTCATAAAATTTTGACTATTAAATTTTAATTTTCATAGAAAAACTAAAATTTCATAAATATTAGATTGTGTCATTATCTTTAAAGCAATGACTTCCTTGGAAATTACTTAAATCCATTAACCAGCTCTAAACATACTTTTATAATTTTAATTAATCAATATACCTTTTATTTATTAAAAACTCTAAGCCCAAGAATTATCTATCTGCTGGTAATAAAGTAAGAACACTGCAAAAAATGTTCTGTCTTATAAACATATCTTACT
The DNA here is from genome assembly GCA_036365145.1 of Orientallactaga sibirica. NCBI lineage: Eukaryota > Metazoa > Chordata > Mammalia > Rodentia > Dipodidae > Orientallactaga > Orientallactaga sibirica. The sequence goes on from JAEOAD010000020.1 coordinate 4,956,796, forward strand.
CCTTTGAGCCATTAAATATGGATAGAGTATTTCCCTGAAGCATACTTTGCAATAAGCCATGAAAAGGGACTCTGGCACTCTGGGCTGCCTGGAGTACATTGCTGGGAAGAGTGTCCTAATCATGCAAGGAGAAACTCCTAAACACATGACACTGGCTGTTCAGTTCCCACGTTAGCATAATCAACATAGATTGTTTATTATATGTATATTTTAAAATGACTATGTATCCTAAGACATGTCAAACTACATCAAATATCTTTGGCCTGGAGCAAGGAAGGGCAAGAACAAGGGCTGAGATGTGAGTGTACTGCTTAGAGTAGGTCAGCTATCCTTTCATTACTTCACACCCTCAGCTCCATGCCTCCAGGGCATTTGTCCTTCCTGTATGAAGATTTCTCTCTCCTCAATCTGTTATAGCACTTTCTTCTTTTATTTTAGATTTTTATAGAGCTATCTCAGGAATTTGGTGAAGCTCCTGATTTAGCTGTATTGACGGTAATTGAGAAGGGAATACAAACTGAACTCAAGTGCAGCTCCACTTAAAATTACTTCCCCTGAGAGAAAAATTTCCAAAGCTGCCAGTCCAAAGGATTCTATAAAAAATGGTGTTTGTAAGAGCAGCTCTTCATTATACTTTATTCTCTTTGAAATGATTCAGAGTGCTACAAAAATTATCTCATCTTCCAAAAGGGGTGGGAGAAATTTGTCTGTGTTTAAGAAAAAACTCATGGTCTTGAGAGTTTTCCCTTTTGTTTAAAAATAAATCTTGATATGTCTGAGTAAAATATTATGACTGCAATGTCATTCTGTTCATAGTCCTCTCCACAGGGACATTTGTCTGCACTGAGAACTCTGTGAATACATGGCTTCCTTATTTAATGATTATTGATGGCTGCTGATCCTTCTATACCTTTATCTATAGATACAGATGTACCTGTTACAGTTCTAGAATTAGTTGTAGATCTTTGCATTGATAGATACAGATAGGCATGAGTTCAACAAAACTCAAGACAAGGATATCTGGCTTGTGTAATATGTACTCTTGAATAGGGTATGGTCACAATGACACTTAAGTACATTTCCTTTAGAGTGATATACTGTGCCATTCTGGCCACTATTTTATTTTTCAACAGTCCACTGGTGTCATTGTTGCCTTCAGTGTTATGGAGTTGGTGGCTAGGTGCAGAGAATTAAGGAGGAAATTAAAAGAAATATGACTGAATAATTAAAAAAACAGTATAATTAATCAAGCACCTTTAACTACTGAGCCATATCCCCAGCCCATGACTGTATAATTCAAAAGAGCACATATGTAGAATGTATAAAGCCAGAATAGATATAAATAAGGCTGTTATTGCATTTGCCTTCAGATTAGCTAGGAATAGGAAGGAAGAACTCATGATGAAAATGACATTTTGATACAATTAAGAAAAAAAGGAATTCAATTGAAACAGTGGAATACTCCTTCATGTGATTATGAAAAGGGTCAAAATTAGAAATTTTATATAGAAATTATGGGGAAAATTTCCTTTGTTGTAGTATTAGGTTTTATTGCAATTACTACCAATTTACTTAACTACACTCTCGCTGTCTCTGAGTGTGAATGACAGGAGTGTGAAGTCAGGAGGAAGGATGCAACAGTTTCCAGTGTGAATAATATCCATGATCTTCACTTAGCCCTGGGTAACAGGGGCAAGTCCATCTGCCTTTTCCAACAGTCCAGCTACTCCTTTATTGTCTCTAGTTTCCAAGAAACAGTCTCTCAAAATAATTTACATTGTCTTGAACACCTTTTCCCAACACAGTTCCCTTCATTTGAATACAATGGAAATCTTTTGATTGTTAAACTCATTTTTCAATTTTTTTCTCAGTCATTAAGATTTCCTCTAACTTATGGAGTCATTTAAAAATTAAACTTATCCCTATCCTTTTTGCTTATTTGTCATTTGTTAATGTTTTTGCTTATTTATTTTTGTTTTAGCATCCTTACTCCATACAAACATGGAAGGATTCTTTACTCTTCTGTCTTATTATTGGAGGAAATATAGATTATTATGAAGAACAAATTACTGTCCATCTTAAATAGTGTTTTATCATCTATATTTATCACAGTAAGTGCTATGAATAGTTTGGGTTGATGTTAGTCAAGAAACAAAGAATCTACTCTTTTGATTAGTAATGCACACAGATATCATGGTATTTATGAGAAGAACTGAGGAATCCCAGGCAATTAAGATATGGGAGATAATTAAAGAAAAAAATAAGATTGAGGGGTAACAACAGATCAGAAGAACATTATCAGGTAAAGGAAGGGATGAGTACTCAGAATCATTCAAACCTGGGACTGAAATGAGATGGTGCTGTGATGTGGTACCCTGATTGCTCTGAATCCTGACTTGTTCTGGCTTGTGATGTTTATTCAAGTGCCTGAAAGAGTTAAGGGTTGGCTGATGATAATTCATCATTCTGTCCCTCTCCAAGAATTGTTGGCAGAAAACAAACCAGCTTTCATGCCTGAAATTATTGTATACTTTGGGGATAACAGCTCACATTCAATACCCAGTGTCTCAAAGTCTGATTTGTAAGATCTTGAACTCTGGACTGTATGATCCAAAAGTACAAAGTAGTAATGAATGGCCAGGTGTGATGGTGCATGCCTTTAATCTCAGCACTGGGGAGGTAAAGGTAGGAGGATTGCCATAAGTTCAAGGCCAAATTGAGACTACATAGTGAATTCCAGGTCAGCCTGAGCTAGGAAGGGGGGGGGGCAAAAAACTGGACACAAATGGAAATGGTACCATAAAATACTATATCCTGAAAGACATACTAAAAGTACGAACCTGTATCAGGTGTTTGGAGAGAACACCTGAATCACAGAGGCCTAGAGAGGGTATAATGAAGACTAACTTCAATCTTCTGTTTCTCTCTCATTCCATCTTCTCTATCTTCTTTCTTTCTCTTTCATATTACCTATACTTTTTCATCCTTCTTTTCCCTTGGCACTGACCTGTAACTTGCAATACTGACATGTGGCTAACATCCACAATGAGCTGTTGATCAGTGAGGCCTACAAGGTTTCCCAAAAGAAGACAGATTTCTGTCAGAGTACTTGATGACCCAGCAAAGGTTATTGGTAAGACCCTACTGCTGAAGACACCCTATGCTGTTTAGACAGAACATGGAGAGACCTGGCTGGAATCTGGAAGAGAGTCAGTCCCCAGACAGTTAGCTTGTCTAGTGCTAGAAGGTGCTACATAAGTGACTGGGGAAAAACAACCATCATCTGTCTAAACAACTCGTGGTCTAAGCTACTCAGCAGCAAACAACCTGACATGATGCTCACACAAGTGCAGTAGGGGCACACAGCCATGGTGGGTTATCAACTGCTCTAGATTTGGCTACAGATACATTCAGTGGAATGGAACCCATACCTGGAAACGGGAAAAAAGTCAAAACCATATCCAAAAATGAGCCCGCTCTCCAATATCAAGCTCCAACCAGTAGTGGGATATAAGAAGGACTAGTCCTATTAAATTCTCTCTAAAATAATAATGGTTATCCATGTATCTTGCACTGACCTCACTCTCCATTGGAGAATCTGCTTCTCTTTTTCAGATGGATGCAGAACCTGAGGAGACAATCAGCCCATCGCACTTCAGTAGGGCACCAGCCCTAGGGAAATGAGCAAGAGTGCTGTTTTATTGGTGAACCTCATACCAGCACAAGGGTGAAGGAGATAGACACAAAGAACTCTCAACCCCTACCAAGTCAGACATCCAGAGACATAGAGACTCACAAAACCTTGTCACTGAAATAGACCTAAAATGAACCCAACATGGCTCAGGGAAACTTGTAGAAGAGGGGGCGGAAAGTTTGTTAGAGCCATGAGTGGGGTCTTGATACACAGAGTCATTGTCTCTCCTGCATAACTGATGGCTACCCCCATAAGGCAAGACCCACTTTACCCATGGGAGGAGGACAGGGAGAAGGCTAATGATGGTACCACCATGGCTGTATATATATATTATATACATAACTAATTTAAAAAATCTTAAAAAGAAATTAAAAAGAAAAAGAAAAGCAAAAAAAATGGTAATGCATTACACATATGTGTTACAGTGTAAGGGTCATCATTTCCACATTGTCTGTGAAATAAAGTTTAGGAAATAGACATACAAAGGCCATTAGCCTCCAAGGTATAGAATATGAAACCATGTAATGGTCATGCTCCTACAGAATAGTTATGGTGAGAGAAGTATCATGATGTCACCACAGAATGTCACCACCACCTTATTGTTAAAATAAAAGGTCTATTTGAAGTTCTAGCTCTAGGAAAAAACCAACTCTTAGCTGGGCGTGGTGACACATGTCTTTAATCCCAGCACTTGGGAGGCAGAGGTAGGAGGATCACTGTGAGTTCGAGGCCAGCCTGAGATGACAGTGAATTCCAGATCAGCTTGGGCTACAGTGCAACTCTATCTCTAGGAAAACAAACAAACAAAAAAAAAAAAACAAAACAAAACAACAACAACAACAAAAAAACACAACTCTTTCAGCTCAAAATGGTTTAAGTCTCAGCAGAGAACATACTGATCCCAGCAAGACCTGACACACAATTATAACACAGAACATCTGGCCTCAAGTCAACAAAGCATGGCTTCACAGAGCTTCTCCAAAGAGGGCATGGTTATAGAAGAAAGGAAAGTCTTCCACAGTAACCAATGAACCTCACAAAATGACAAATTTAGAAGATTAAGATAAGGGACAAGTGCCCTAAGAAAAGATAGTTTCACTGCTTCTGAACCAGTTAATAACTAAAGTATTAGATCAAATTCTATTATCCACAAAGAGATTTATTAGCAATCATGCTTTATATGAGAGGGTATCTTAAAAAAAAAGATACAACAATAGTCCAGAGAACAAGGGTTCCACTGCATGAAATTTCTTCCCTGGGGAGATGTGAACACACACCTAGTCTCCCCAGAGAAGATTCAGAGAATAGATCAAAGCATAATTTCATCAAAATATAATGTTGGTGAAACAGTAAGTAAGGGGATTACCTAAAGAACATGAGTGAGGGATTACTTGCAGAGGCATGGGTAACTCAAAGGCAGCTGCATCACCACAAAGTCCCACCCCATCCTGGATGGTATCTTCTTGGAAGCTGTATCATGGAAATACCATTTCTAGCTACCCTTCTACTTTCTGTAAAATCTAGCTTCCTTGAAAACACTTGCAGTTTGGGAGTGGGCAAGAAGGAACAACAGCTGGAATCCCTGGTGAGGGTCTTGTGACCCTCCTCTACTCCATCTACCATTCTGCTCCCAAATTGCCATCGTTACAGGTCAAACCATTCTCTGTTCCATGTTCATGTTATTCCTGGAGGAAAAACACCATACAACAAAGGGCTTTACACAAAAACACTGAGAGTTCAAGACTCAGCACTATCCCTAAGGTTATGATCTACAGAGTTTGGTATAATTCATACTTGCTCATGAGAAAATGGAAATCATCCCTGAAATAATTAAGCCACTCTATATATTTTAATAACACTTATTTTAGCAGACAATACTGGTTTCTAAAATAAACACATATTTTGTCAATCACTACTTTTACCAATAAAACCCATTTTCAAAAATCTTATAAGCTAAACAGTAAAATGTGTTATTTACCGTTATGAATAGAAGTAATTTTAGCTTGAACCATAGGAAAATCAACCATGTTTGATCACAGAAAATGAAATATGGGAGCATATCCTTTACAATTAGATATTTGCTGATCTTTGAAGTGACTTTATAACTTGGACACCTGACCACCTATAAAGAAGCTATTTCCCACATGGCCTATGATGAGGTATATTAAATGAATTCTAACCATAACACAGGGTGATAAGAAGGACTCTGGAACATAGAAGATTTTTGTCTTTGTGGGGTGTGTGTGTGTGTTTGTGTGTGTGTCACACACACACATACATGCCACACTGATTTGTAGAAGTCAGAGGACATCTTCATCAGTCCTTGCCTTCCACCTCATTTAAAGTAGACTTTCTTATTGTTTACCACTGTACACACCAGGTTAACTGGCCTGTGAGTTTCTGAGAATTCTCATGTTTCTGCCTCCCATCTTGAAATTGGAGTGCTAGAATCACAGATGCATCCTATCATGTCCAGCTTTACCTGAGTTCTGGGGATCTAGACTCAAGCACTCACATTGCAAGACAATCACTTTACACACTGAGCCATCTACTCAGTCCATATATTGATAGTCTGTTTTCTTTTGTGGCAGAAAATAGTTGGAGAAGAAAGGGAGTAAACTGACCCATGGCCCTTTACCCAGCTTTCCATATCACTAATGGCTATGCCTAATATATTAGTAAGAAATAACTAAAGAACATTAGAAACTGCTCCCAGTCTCTGTAATTTATTGTAGGTAAGTATGGTTAATAACAGAGTAGAGATGAGTTTATCTCAATGAATCTTTTGGCTTATTTTCCCTCCATAGAGTCCTCCATAGAAGTGACCCTTTAGGTATTCCCCTGTTGGAGTAAGGGCACTTATTTGACCTTGCCATGTGGAGCCTGCACTGCGCTCTGTGGTGCTCTTTGGAGTTCTTGGCTGTACTCATCATGAGCTTCCAAGAAATTCTGTTTCCACCTCCCATCTTGCCATCTGTGTCAGCTTCTTCAGTGTGGTGGTGTTAAAACAGCCCACCAGACTTATGGCTCTTTATGTGGAATTTGGGAATTGATCTCAGGTATTCATAGTGTGAGCAGTGAGCACTTTATTCACTGAAACATATCCCCACCCTGGAACAGGATAAACTTTAGAATGATAGAATGCAATGGGGAAATTAAGTCCTTATGGTCTAAGAGAATTTAAAATGTACTTTTGCACTGTAATTACAGATATGATAAAAGCAGTCAGTGAAACAGGTATGACAAAGCTTAGCAGGCTAGTATTCATTGGTTTGTAGGCACTGACCTAGTATGATGGAGTGCTTTGTGTCTCCAAGGAATACTGATATTCAAGAATTTGTTGAACATTAATGAAATCCTGCACAGTATTGAGGATGGTGACATTTGTGTAGAATGATTGGCATTTGAACACCATTTTATATATCGGAGGGAAAATATTTTAGTACTAATAACTAAGAATAGAGGTTCCTGGGGCTGGTGAGATGGCTTAGCAGTTAAGGCACTTGCTGGCAAAGCCAAATGACCCAGATTCAATTCCCCAGGACCCTTGTAATGCAAGATGCACAAGGTGGTGCATACATCTGGACTTTGTTTGCAATGGCTGGAGGGCCTAGCACCCCATTCTCTTTCTCTCTGGCTGCCTCTTTCTTTCTTTCAAATAAATAAGTAAATAAATAAATAAAAGAATAGGGGTTCCTGTGTACTATCACATAACAGATGACTGCATATAATTATGTTTTGTACATTTCAAAAAAAAGATAAAGTGTGAATGACTATACCATAAAGAAGTGATAAATGAAGATATATGTTTAATCTAATTTTCTCATAACTTAATTTATACACATATTAAAACATCATCTAACAGTCCATAACGCATATATATTTTTTTGGTTTTTATGTGTCAATTGAAATAAATTTAATTAATAAGAATGTTTAGATTTGTTGGAAAAAGCAATCTGAGGAATATCAAAAGCATATTAAATTTTGCAAGTAACTCATAAAAGATGAACTCCTTTTAAACACAACTTATTTTAGTGTTTATTTTTTATTGTTATTGGGTCATTGAGAAATATGACTCAACAAACAAAATTTGTGATGTTTCTCAACATTTACTCAAACTCAACAAGTTAACAACCCCAGACTAAAGATTATAAGAGTGATAATTATTCTCATGTTTTGTATCTTTAATTTCTTTGAGAAGATATAACTGTCTAAAGGCATTGGATTTATGGCTTAGAGACATTAAAGTGGTGGGTGAAGTTATTTTTCAACATGCAATGCATGTTTTGTTAAAGAAGGAAACATCCAAATATTATTAGCATATTAAAATATATGAATATATTTTATGTGAGTTGCAAAATAGTTGCGAAAATCATTTAAAACACTGATTTGTATGCCGGGCGTGGTGGCTCACGCCTTTAATTCCATCATTCGGGAGGCAAAGGTAGGAGGATCACTATGAGTTTGAGGCCACCCTGAGATTACATAGTGAATTCCAGGTCAGCCTGGGCTACAGTGAGACCCTACCTTGAAAACCAAAAAATGAAAAAACAAAAAAAAAAAAAAACACTGATTGTGAATTAATTTGCCTAATGTCACTTGATAGCTAGGATCTCCTATATTGCAATCCAAGTAAAATTGATTCCAGGTCTTTTCTTTTTCTATTGACAAAAATTTTCCCTGGCTAATAAATCATATTTCTTTTTTTATCCAAATATAAGGTTTTTCTGTCTTTTTAAATGTTAGCTTTAAGGCTGATTTTAAGAATACATAGGAATTTACATATATATTTTCAACTAAACTATTGGACAACCTTAAGCTGAGCTACAGTACAGGTTCACACGTTTATATTGATTTAGTTCTCTTATCAATAAAGAATTTCAATAATTGACTGTTGGTGACTGGCAAATTTGATTTTTTTCTGTAATTCAAAGGTCATGTCCCACCCCAACAAAATACGACTTTGGGCATCCATATTTTACCATTTAGGTTCCAAGGATGACCAATCCAATCTTCAATCCCACTTCTCATCTATAAATGAAAGTGTCTGGATAGAAAGTAATTTTCAAGTTAAGAGCATAAGTATAGTCAGTAAGAATAGTAGGAATCTTTGTTTTCATTAGTAAATATTACTTAAAATATATTTTAACCTATATATAGCATTTTATTTATATGTTTCTTTTTTTTTTTTTTTGGTTTTCTGAGGTAGGGTCTTACCCTAGCTCAGGCTGACCTGGAATTCACTCTGTAGTCTCAGGATGGCCTTGAATTCTCAGCGATCCTACCTCTGCCTCCCAAGAGCTGGGATTAAAGGCATGCGCCACCACACCCGGCTTATTTGTATATTTCTAAATAATGTTTCTCATTTTACAAAATGGTTATACATATCTATCTCTTCATGAAATATTTGTAATATATAAGCAATAAGAAAGAAATAACCCCACTTTCCTGTGGTTCAGGTGTTCCCTCTGTGGGCCTGCTGAATGATCAACGTTTTAGCCTGTTGTTCGGTAAAGGGTTTTATAGTATCATTTCCTAGTGGAGAGAACATCATGAAGACCAACCTTAATCTTTTCGTACCTCTCTCTTCTCTCTCCCTCTCTCTCTCTCTCCCTCTCCTCTCTACACTCACTTTCTCTTTTATATTATCTTTCTTTTTCTTTCCTCACCTCCCTTGGTGCTGACTTACAACTCCCAGTAACAGCAAGGGGTTAACTTTCACAATGAACTGTTGATCCAAGACACCTACAAGGTCTCCCCCCACCCCCAAAAAGACATATTTCTGTCAGAGTTCTTGATGACCCACCAAAGGTTAATGGTAAGACCCTACTGTCGAAGACAGCACATGTGTGAGAGACAAAACATGGAGAGACCTGGCCAGAATCTGGAAGAGTGTCAGTCCCCAGACAGCCAGTTTAGTGCCAGAGGGTGCTACATGAGCAACTGGGGGAAAATGGCCAACATCTGTCCAAACAACTTGCAGTCTAAGCTACCCAGCAGGAAACAACCTGACGTAATGCTCAAATAAGTGCAGAAGTGGCACACAGCCAAGGTGGGTTACAAACTACTCTTGATTTGGTTAATAGATCCACTCAGTGGAATGGAACTCATTGCTGGAACTGGGAAATAAGTCAAAACCATGTACAAAAATGAGCTCAGTCTCCAAGATCAAGACACCACCAAATGTGGGCGAGAAGAGGGCCTATGCTTACAAAATTCCCTCTAAAATATCTATGGCCATCCCATATATCTAGTACCAACTTCTCTCTCCATTGAAGAATTTGCTTATCTTTTTCAGATGGACAACGAACCCAAAGGGAAAATCTGCCAATCATACCTCACTAGGGCCCCAGCCGAAACCATAGAGTAATGCAGGGGAAGGGCAAGAATACAGTGTTCTTGGTGATCATGACACCAGAAAAAGGCTGAAGGAGATAAACACAGAGAACATCCAATTTCTACTAGGCCAGATATCCAGAGACACAGAGGCTCCCAAAACCTCATCACTGAAGTAGAACTAAAATGACCCCAATGAGGCTCAGGGAAATTCGTGGAAGAGGGGGCTGAAAGGATGTTAGAGCCACAAGTTGGGGCATTATGCACACAGACTTGGCCTATCCCCCATAACTCTTGACTACCCCCACAATGCATGACCCACATTACCCATTGATGAGGGTCCCTTTGGAAGAGGGAGGACAGGAAGGAGGATAATGGAATCACCATTATGAATGTAAAATTGGAATACTATAAATAAATAAATTAATTAAAAAATAAAGAAAGAACCCCATACATCTTTGGGTTTAGCTCCTTTCCCTGTTATAGTAAAAGTGAACTTCCTCTGAAAGTTTTGTATGACATTCCCCCTCTTCCTTCAAGCTTAAATTCACAGCCTTCCTGCCTCAGCTTCTTGAGTGCTGGGATTACAGGAATTGCCACTAGGCCCTACTTTACTTTTACCACAACTTTATTCTACTACTTCATTTGCCCATGTGGCCCCAATGTTCATAATTTCTCAGGAATTGAAGGTTCTGTTTAAAATATTCTTCTTTTATAACCACAGAATATTGGTTAATTCCCACATTTAAAATGTTAAATGAAAAATAATTTCATTAGTATTACTTTCACAACCACCCCATTTGCCTTTGCTGGCTGCATTTTGTGAAATTTCTTAATTTTCATCCCAAGCTAAAATTTTAATTTAATATCATATAATTTACATTTAAAAGCAAATATTATCCAAGCCACACAAAATAGACCATCTGCTGGCCATTTTTGCCTCTTTGATGACCAATTTGGGGCTCAGAATTATCCAATGCTTATTAGACTATTTGCTTCAGCTTGAAAAGTCTCTTCCCTTTGGAAAATAAACTCCCCCCCCCAAAAAAAAATCAATGTTTTATATTTTGTGTTCTTTACTGTTCCTTCAGTACCTGCTTCACCGCAGGTACTCAATTATGATTGGTGGAACAAATGAACCTCAAAACCTGAAAATAACAGTAGGTATGCATCATCTTTCCCATAGATAAACATTAATGAGAATAATAACAGATGTGAAAGTTTTACAGCATATATTTTCTGATAGATTGATCTTTTATAATTTTTAAGTACATTCTCAATATTACTATAAATCTTCTTCATGGTAAACACTCTAGGATGAAGTTTTACCTGCTGCACAAAACTGCCAGATTTTGTTCATTGCTCTGCACATCATTACTGTGTACCTCTCTGTACTTATGTGTGCTGAGAATATTATCTAACACGATATGTAATGTCTATCTAAAGTTACTTTTAAAACTTTTTTCATGTGCACTCCTTTCTCTATTAGGTAAGGTATTTAAGGGGGGCAGAATTGTAGTCTAAAAACCAATGTGTTATGCATGTAGCATAGGTTAAAGGATAGATAGGTTAGATTGTTGGATGTTATATTGACTGTGACCAAAAAAAAAAAAAAAAAAAAAAAAAAAAAAAATACATCCTAGGTTACTTTTGGGATTCTGAGTTCTGAGTTCTGAAGATTTTGGAAATTGAGTTATAATTCCAGTATTTCTGGTGGTTTCTGTTTTTTTCCAAGTTTTTGTTGTCTTACTAAAAGAATTGAAGAAAGCCACATGCATGTAGTGAAGAAGCACACTTAATGCAGAGCAAAGCAATAACAAACATTTGAACACATTGCCAAGAGGGTCAGTGGTCCACTTGAGTGGAAAGTACTCAGAGGGTCCAGTTATTGCTCAGGGCTTCTTAAGAAAGAGCTAATTGCTAGGGGCTTAGTTTGAGTGGTATTCTGGTTTGATTGGCAAGTTTGGGTTATATAACCATGAGTACACATGTCTCTTCCCCTCAGTACATCTGATTTTGATCATATGTAACCCAAGATACACATAGACATATGATGGTAACTAGTGTATTCCCTCTAAAAGCTCACTTGGAGGACATAAGTTTGTGCATGCACTTAACACCTATCCCAGCTATGTGGCCCTTTTGTTGCTTGGACCTCAGGTATATCAATGGGCATATTTTTTTTAAATTTTTTTTATTTTACTTTATTTATTTATTTTTTAGATACAGGACATTGCTCACACTCCAATAATGATTGCATAGACGTGGGAGGAGAAACCTATATCATTAGGCTTTGGAGTAGCCATCTCTCCAGCCCCAAATGGGCATATTTTAATGGACATTGCTCACAAATAATGATTGCTAGAGGAGGAGAAACCTATATCATTGTTTGGAGTAGGTGTATATGCAGCTTGTAGCATATGGGCATCACAGGCTGCCAACAGGTAGCTCAAGTGCACTGTGAGGAAAGGGATATGTTCACTACCTAAGCCAAGAAGTGTCCTGGGTTCCCAAGCTATTCCCTGCCACACCAACTTTAGTGATTACTATGAGAAAAAAAAAAAAAAAAGGACAACATTTCTGCCCCAATATTTTTCTTCTATAGAATAAAGAAGTTAGAATTAATTGTAGCTACAATGCCTCACATTCATTGGAGTGGCACACATACAAACACAAATAACAGAAAATAACAAGTGTTCTCAAGACTGTAGAAAAATTAAAACCCTTGTGAACTTCTGGTAAGAATGTAGTATGGTAGAAAAAAGTATGGTAGTCCTCAAATGTTCTAGTCATGATTATCTGATATAGTTCTTCCACTTGTAAGGAAAAGTGCCTTAAGCTTGTTGCAGTTCTTGAGGTAGTGTTTGTTCCCCCATGTCCATAGCATCACAAAGGAGGAGCAACCCCAGTGTCCATTACCAGATGAATGTATAAATAAAATTTGTGAAACACATATTACACAATATTGGTCAACCTTAAAAAAGAATGAAATTGTACTATGCTAGAACATAAATGAACTTAGAAAACATTTTTTTTCCTAAGTGAAATAAGTAAATCACACAAAAACCTTATAATATTCACCTAAGGTGGCATATCTAAAGTAGTCTAGTTCATAGAGATGGCAAATAGGTGACTGCCAAAGCCTGGGACTAGGGGAGTGAGGAGTTTCTTCAAGATGACAAGGGATGTCAGTGATATTTGCACAACATTGTGAGTGTACTTAATACCTCTGAAATGTACACTTAATAATGCGTAAGATAATACAGTTTGAATTATATGTATTTTACCACAAGCAAAAATTGTGTGTGAGGATTCTTACAAGAATGGTCTTATAATTCTAGCAGTTACTAGTAAAGAGCTACTTGTAAGATCTTTCCCATCTAGATAATCTTTTTCCTGAAGGAAAGCCTAACAGTTAGCAGATTGTCAGCCTCAGTCATCCATGTGCCTTAGTTCTGAGTTCCAGAAGACAAGATTGAATTCTGATTTTTTGCATCCTGTTATATCCAATTTGTCATTCAAAAAGAGAAAAAAAAAGTAATCAGATCTTGTAAAGTATCTACTTCCTCTTCTGAACTGGAACATTTTTTTTTTCCTTTCCCACTTTATGAACACTTCCTGTTCCGTAGCCTGGCCATCATTAACCTGGAAGCTTCCAGGCTGTTTTCATTGGCAGATATCTCTGAATTGCAAAAAATTAGTCTGCTCTCCTCTTTCAGCTGCTCTCATGTATTCTTGTCCCCTGAGCTGTGCTCAGCTGTCAACCTCACCCATGAGCAGAGGATCCCTGCCTTGCTAGGGAGCCTGTCTGAGCCCCAGATATCACAATTCAACTCCCAGAGCAGCTGGCTCTGTGGGGAAGGAAGAGGTGAACACTATTCATTGCAGTGTATTTATAACTTGGCCCTGAAAGCAGAGACGGTAGTATTCAAATTGGAGAGGGTGAAAAGACATTTTATCCTAATTAGAAAGGTAATTAAGCAACACAGGGAAGAATTTAAATCAGTGCTCTTGGTTTTTATGACAGGTCTGATGGTGTATCTACCCAGAAACCTTTCTGGAAGAGAAAATGCTATTTCTTAAGCTGTGTGGCTTGCTGAGTGGCCAACTATGCATGACGAATGATAATAGGGGTCCTAAAAAAGAGTGTTTGCCACACTTTTAAGGAGAAGCATTGTAAATGGGCATTAGATCTCCAGAAATCTGGTTTAAAACTGTTCAGCTCACTGGCTCCATCTGCACTTCATTTTTGTAAGGAAAGAAAGTGTTTATTTTCATCTACAGTTTTGAGGTAAGTCCATCATGGCAGGGCAGGCCTGGCAGAAGCAAGAAGCCAGCATCAGTCACAGCAGCAGGGAGGACTTAGGAAGAGATGAATGTGGAATACTCAGCCAGCTTTCTCCTTTTTAGACAGTCCAGGAACCCAGGGATGGTGCTGCCCATACATAGTTAGGGTCACTCTTTGCATCTCAACTAACCTAATCTAGAAAATCCCATTCAGATATGACCAGAGATTTGTTTTCATGTTGATTCTAAATCCTGTAGAGTTGACAACCAAACATTAACCATCACAAAACCCTATAGAACCTTTAGCTAATAGCTTTCTGTCTGCCCCAACCTCCTGGCTCTTCGAAACCACTACTTTCTGCCACTAGATTTGCTTAGTTTGAACATTGCATACAAATGGAATCATATGTAGTGTTTTCTCATGGCTACTTTCACTTAGTATCATGATTTCAGGATTCATCCATGTTGAGAAACATCAGCTTTCATTCCTTTTAATGATCACACAACTTTTCATTGTGCACATGTATCTCCTTTGCTTTAGCAGTTAATGGACATTTGGACTCCTTCCTACTTTTAGCTATTGTAAATAATGCTGTGTTGAACATTTATATAGATGTTTGTTTCAACATCTATCTAGTTCTTCTGGGTATCCGCCTAAGAATGGGATTGCTGGACCATATTCTAGTCAACTTATTGAGGATCTGTCAAGTTGTTTTCCATAATAGCTGCAGCATTTTATATGCCCATATTCAATGTGTGAGGATTAATGTCTTTGCCATTTTGTGCTGGTGTCAACATTTCCCTCCTCCCTGCCCCCATTCCACTGAGGGTCATCCTCAGTGGGATTGTTAGTATTCGCCATGGGGTTGTGGGTTATTAGATGAGAGAGCAACAGTCAGTTATTATAAGTGTGTGTGTGTGTGTGTGTGTGTGTGTGTGTGTGTGTATGGGGGCAATCCCTCTGGACATCCCCTTCCATTCTGTGGCTCTTACAATCTTTCATTCCCTCTTCTGCAAAATTCCCTGAGCCATGGTGAGTTTTAAGTCTACTTTAGTGTTGTGTTCTCAGCATTTTTCTGTATTTCTGCTTCTGTATATTTTGAGTATCCTCAGTGTCTGTCTCCATCACTGTGGTGCTTGTTGTCAGGATCACTATGGAAGCAACATTCTTGCTCATCTTGCCAGTTCCTCTGTGGTTTCACCTGGGCCCTGGCTGATGTGCGAGAGATGGTTTATCTCCTCCATTCTTGCTACTTTCTGAAAAAGAAAACCAGATTGTCCAATGGAGAATGAGATTAGCATAAGTTAAATGGGATAAGCATTGTTAATTAAGAGAGATTTTGATGGGTATAGCCTCTCTTTTGGCCAAAGACTAGTGGGAAATTCTTGTCAGAGTCCATAATCTTGGTCTCCATAGGATTCTGACTATTTCCAGTTCCAGCTGTGGTTTCCTTTCCACTATGTGGATCTCTTAGTCAATCACAGAACCATTGGGTGCCACAATGGCACAGATATGTACATCTTGTCATGATGATTGTTTTTATATAGCAGTGTCCCCTGCTAGCACATAACATTATTGGCCATTTTCCTCCAGCAGCTCATGTAGTACTTTTTAGCCTTATACTGGCTAACCATCTGGGAATTGGCTTCCTTCCAGATTCATCTGGATCTCTCAGTGTTCTGTCACAACAACATGTGGAGCCTTCAGAAATAGGGTCTTACCATTTGCCTTATGTAGGTAATCAAATGCTCTGACAGAAGCCTGTCCTGTTTTGGGGACCTAGTAGGTATCTCTGAACAACAGCTCAATGTAGGTATAACTGAGGAGAGTACTAGGAGTTACAAGCTACAGCCAAATGTTTTAGAGTTAGTCTTCATCCCACCCTCTCCAGGGCCCTTGTTAATGTGGTAATCCCTGTATATTCCTGTTAAGGGTTATATCTTTTTGTTGGTTGTCCAGGAGAAATGGTTCTATGGTACTAATTCATTTTGGATTTAGTTTTGTGTGTATATCTCTTATGCTCTCCCATTCCCCTTTCCCTAAACACTCCCACCCCTTTTTCATATCCAGTCATTGGCCAAATTGGCAACACTGGACAACACCTACCCCAAAGAGCTTATTACTTCTCCTAATCTGTTTCTCTGTCTGATATTCATTTTAACTTCAGGTCATTTATGTCTTGGTCCTCTATGGGGTATATGTCATGATAATTAAAATTGAATGAAGATTTTAGATATCCATACATATGTATATGAGCATCCCTGTGTATGGTATGGAACAACTTACTGAAACATTCCTGAAAGAGTGAGGAAATCGGTCACTGATGTCAATATCAGGTCCATCCTGACATTGTGGTGCATACCTTTAATTTCAGCACTTAGGAGGCAGAATTAGGAGGTTCTTTGTACGTTTAAGGCCAGCCTGGGCTAGACTGAGACCATATCTTAAACAAAAAAATAATAGAATAAAAAAACAGAGGTTTTTAGGAGAGATAGCTTAGTGGTTGAGGTGCTTGCTTGCAAAGCCTAAGAACCCATGTTTGACTCCCCAGGTCCCATGTAAGCCAGATGCACCAGGTAATGCCAGTGCAAGGTCACATGTTTACATGGTCACACATACGTACAAGGTGGCATTCACATCTGGAGTTTGATTGTAGTGGTTGGAGGCCCTGTCATGCCAATTCTCTCCCCTCCCCATTAAAAAATATACCAGTTCCACATTTCCAATAATTCTCAAATTATTGCTGGCCAAATTTTGACTACTTCAGAATTTTTTGTAATTTGGATTACACTTGAAACAGTAATTTAATCACACCTTTAACATTTTATTCAAATAGGGGCATTTAAAAACTTTTGACTATTATGAAGTATAGTAAATGAATAATGTTTTTATCTGTTCAGTTTTTAACAGAAATTTTGAAATGATCATGGTTTTGGAATAAATGTTTCCTTTAGGTTAATTTCTATGATGAATTTGTAACTGTCATCCAAATGTCATCCATCTCAGAGCATTGCATGATATACAAAATAAGAGTATGTTTGCACATGCATGCAGTTATTTTTATCTAAAGATGAAAACATCATAATTGTAAGGGCTGCATTAAGTGCTATACACACAACATATAGTATGTATAAATATGACATAATTATTGTATAAATGCATATAATACCATATTTGGGACATTTACATATAACAAGTACTTTTTCTTATCTTGATTACCATGAAAACTCTGAAAGAACCCTTAGAAGGTTAAATGATATCACATGTTAATGTGATTTTTATCAAAAAAATAATCAAGTTATTTGGAGAAGAATTATCCTTACAAAATGATAGATATACATGATAGTTAAGGTACAGTCAGCACATACATACTTAAAGAGTTCTCAGAGAAAGTCTAGGGACATGGCTCATTCAATAAATCTCTTGCTGCATAAGCATAAAAGTCTGGATTCAAACCCTCAGGATCCATGTAAATGCCAGTAGCCATGGAGGCCTGCCTATGCTCCTGTTCTTGGGGAAGTGAACATAGGGGATTACCTGGGCAAGCTGGCTAACTAGACTAGCAGAATCTATGAGCTCTGGGTTCAAGTGATAAATCCAGTCTCAGTAAATAAGGTGGGAGCAATTGAGGATGACAGTCAGAAATAGCCTCTGACCTCCAGATGCATACACATTCACATGTGCCCAGACACAATAAGAAGGATGGTGATAATTTCAAATTTGTTTTTCATAATAAATGTCATATCATGATATGTATAAATCTTGGGTTGTGACAAATATTCAACTTTTGTGTTGTTAAAGAAAATAGTGAAACATTTTGAGTCATCTATAAAGATAACTGTATGTATCAATGGACATATAAATATAGATTACAGATACAGATTCCATGCATGTACACAGTTGAATCTTACTCTTCGGTGGAGCTGTGTTCTGTGGTCTCTGTAAATACTGAATTATCAGATACTGAATCATTCATCCTAAAGGATATAAAGATTTAATTTCCTGACAACCATTTTAGTAACATTTTCATGACCTGATCAACACATAACTTTACTTTATGTGCTTTAGTTTAAAGACTTGTAAATTTGATATAGCACGTTGATTTAGTAGTGCTCCCTCACATGCAGAAACACTAACCCTGTAGGCAGAACAAAGCTTATCTAACATGGAAGGCACAGCACAGTTTCCTTTTGCAGTGCAACTCCAGCCTGCACTTCAGGACTATGCTGACAGCCATTTAAAACTACAACTTCATGAATAAAAATCACAAAATTGCATGGAACTTTAAAGTAAATAAGTTACAAGAGATATTTGTTTATGGTATTACACTGAAATTAGAAGAAAGTTGAACTTGTTCAACCTCAAACATCAGCTGAGATCAAAAGAATTGAGTTATTTTTGTTTCTCCTCTCTATATGTATGTATTTGACAATTAAAATGCTGAGTCAACTTTGAGTTACAAGTCAATTTTAGAATTTGCAAATGTGGAATCCATGAAAATAGAAATCAATTTTATGTTTTCAGAAATCTATTAAATAATTACCATGGCAAGCAAAATATAATTTATTTATCTATCCACTTACATGTATTTTTTTATTTTATTAAAGATATAATAATTAAAATGAGAAAGAGAAATATTTGATAAATGAAGATTATTGATCTTAATGAGACTTGAGGTTTCGCTGGTTGAAACTTGGCACAAAGTTGAACTCAACTATTTATTCATAGAATTCATTATTTTTCATTTTCATGGTAGTTAGAAATCCTTCTGAAAAGTATAAATGGATTCCCATTTTTACAGTTTGCAGTAACTGCCTGACTAGCCTCACTGGCCACAATACTGGAATGGGAGATTTGCAAGGATTAAGGATGCTGAGCCTTTCCATACTTTTAAAATGAACAACTGTACTAAGTAGGCCCACTAAATAGAGAACGTTTTATGATTGCAAAGAGAAATCAGCAATACTTTGTCAAGTGCTACAAAAATTTGACATAAAAATTTAAAGCTATAAAAGATATGAGTAGTTAGGAAGTTGATATTAATAGTTTATTATTGTGGTTAACAGTCCATAATTCTAAGTAGATACTATAAGGGAATATGACATCTTCCATATGTACAAAACTTACCCTTATACCGAAATACATGTCATCATGGAGCAAAGAAAGACATCCCTGTACTTTCTGGGAAAGGTAGTACATCTGTGTATACAACAGTATATGCACTTTGGATCATGTTATGTTGGGGGTATTTTCCTAGTTCAGTATTATTGAGCCTTTCTATAGTGGTTGCATGATCTTGCTTTCTATAGAACTGATTAAGGGGAAATTATAGTTTGGAAAGTAATATTCATGGTTTTCAATATTTTTTTCTCAATAGTATTTGTTCTATGAAATATATGCTTGGCTAAGTGTGGTGGTACATGCCTTTAATCCCAGCACTTAGGAGTTTGAGGCCACCCCATCCATAGTAAATTCCAGGTCATTATTGATTTTCCATTCCAACTTTATTTTTAAATTTTTCTTTGAACTTAACTCTTATATATTTTAATGGAAAACAAATAGAAGTTTTACTTCCATATGACATATTTTATCACCAAATTTCATGGTAAACATACATGTATGCATCTATGCATACATTCATACAGAGAAAAAGACATTAGATATTAAATGTGAAAGTACCAGTATTGGAAGTTTTTATTAGTTTTCTTGGGAATCTCAAGCCTAATGAGAGTGATGATCCTAGAGGGGCAAGCTGTTCTGGGACATTATGGTATTTACAAAATATGTCAGATGGATACTGCTTGTTAATGAAGAGTTTGGATATCCTAAAACAGAGCAATCTGTCTACATATTGTGATGCTTTAATGAAATGTGTGATAAGACTACCAAGGACTAGATTTTCCAATGTAACATTAGTAAATGTTCAAATTCAGCACAGCCTTAAACTGGTAAGTGAACATCTGCTTACTTTGCCTCTTGAAGACCTTGGAAATAAATGCATGATGATCAAAATGGCACTATAAGCAACATCATGGCAGTGCAGAATTGGATAGCAATGGCATTCCAAATAATTTGTATTTAATATATACAGAGGGCAGAAACAAACTTAGCCATAGATGTGCAGAGGAAGCAAGCAAAAATGTTGAAATGGGATACAAAAACAACAAATTATATTCTTCCATGGGAAAGGAAATGAATTCTTAAATGGTCTTAAATGAATCATCTGGAGATAGTTATTGAATTGCCATTGTCCCATCCAGCTTTCAATTGACTCCTCATGCCAAAGTGTTGTCCTGAGACAGACTATCTTTGACATTGCTTTCTTTTCCCCCATTGGTTTAAGTACAAAATCTTCAAGTCAGTCCTGGAGAGACAGGACATTCAATTTTCCAATGGATGTCTTGAATTTCATAGGCAGCTTTCGAAGCTGGCCCTCTGTCAAGGGTCCCTGGAGGCAGTGATTGACTTCCCTATGTTGTAGGGTGTAGTGAGCTGTCATCGCCCAGAGTGGGCAGAACTGGCAAGGTGCTCCCTCAGACCCGAAAGGCTATGACCATTCCATAAGTGAGACTTTGCTCCCTACAGTTCCTGACCTGTGGCTAGCTGCCCAAGAGACCCTCATGTGGCTAAAGTCACATAGCCTTCTCACCCCCCACAGTTCTGAAGTCACAGCTTCCTGTTAATCTCTTCCGACCTTCCCCTACCTTCCCTTATCCTTCCCCCATAGCTTTGAAGTTACTAGTCCTTCCTCTATCTAGATAACAGCCCATAAACTATGCATCCGATTGCCATACAGTGTGTACGTGCCGTCTCAACCTTCCCCAAGTGTTTATAAACCCACCCACCCTTTCAATAAACGAGTGCTGTCCATCAGATGGTCTCCCGGGTGCTCATTGCCCCGTCATGTGTTCGTATGTTCGAGTCGCACTCATCCGCCAAGCCAGAAAGACCCTTCCAACTGGTCTCTCCTGGGACGATGGTGGCCAACGACCCCGGGGAATGGGAATGACACGAGACCCACACAACATCATCCATCAACCCCAAATGACTTTTTTCCCATTATCTTATCTTGGAATGATGTTTGCATGAATGCCATGGTTAATAATATATACAAATGTCATAGGACTATGGGGTACATAGATAGCTGGGGAGACAAGATTGTTTGAGTGTCTATGAAGGTTCATCCAAAACTGATTATTTGACTAGATTTGGGGAACTGTATATGCCCTTCCCGGTGTGGGTGGACATCATCAACTATCAGTCTTCACAAAGCAAAAATGGTAACAAAAAATGAATTGACTTCTCTGCTTGAGCAGAGATGTAACTCTTCCAACTCCAGGGACCCTGCTTGTCAGGCTTTTAGATGTGCAATGCACTTGTTGCAATGTCAGCACCAAAGTTCTCAGGTTTCAGAGCTGACTTCATCTGCTTCTCAGTGTCTTCAGCCTTGGATGGTACAGCATGGCAGTTCTCAATCCTACAGATGCATTGAGAAATAAATCTCTTCATATACATAGACTATGTATTCACAGACATATCATGTACTGTGTTTATGATGTTTTTAGTGTGCTTCTCCAGAGAAGCCAAACACAGACTGGTATTCCAAGTAGTGGGCTGCTCAAAGAAGTTTATAACACTGTGAAAATGACTTTAGGATGAAATATGGGTTACAGAAAGGAAGTTTGTGATATATGCTAAAAACAACAATAAAACTGCTGAGTACAGATTGCTAAGGGTGATTCTTTTGAGGGACCATCATTTATCAAGTTACATCACATGGCCAATAGAAATTGACTCACTCTTCTTTTTCTGGAATTCATACTCAATACTAGGAATCTTCTTATCCTCCTTGGTCTCCTTTTTATCCCACTACTCCTCAAATGGGTCTAGTAAAATTGGGTATCATACTTAATTATGTCATAGTTATATTTGGAATTTACCTCCAAGTATGCCCTTTATGGAATTACTCTTTTCTCCACTTTTAATCAACTTTTACAGGCTTCAAGGAGTCTTAATAGGTAAATAGTAGCTGGACATGGTGGTGCACACCTCTAATCCCAGCACTTGGAAGGCAGAGGTAGGGGTATCACTGTAAGTTTGAGGTCACCCTGAGACTATATAGTGAATTCCAGGTCAGCCTGGCTAGAGTGGGACCCTACCTTGAAAAACCAAAACCAAAAAACCAAACCAAACCAAACCAAAACAAAACAAAACAAAAAAACAGAAAGCTAACTAACTAGCTTTATACTAACATTCATTTTAAAAAAATCTTTACAGAGCATATCACAGATCTGTTTCCTACTCTGCCTCACAGTTTCACAGTTGTGACTCTATTCTGGTGTTCTAATAGTAGACTGTGACTCAAAATATGTGCTGTTCCTAGACCTTTATCAAACATATATGTATTCTGTACTTTCTCTTTGCAGTTTTTATGCAAATGACAACATGGCCTTAGGTGACTGTATGCCCATGGCATGAAAACATATTGGAGTCCTGAATCTACATGCAAGATATTCATGTATTTAAATTCTTATGTAAATGAGAAATTAATTACTATTATGTTTATTCCATTAGATTTCCTCCCTACTTTCAGTTAGGAAACCCTAAGTCATACCTCATTTACTAGAAATACTCTGAGACAATAAAAAAAGTTTTGCAAAATTTCAAAAATCTATTTACAAACATAGCATGTACATGTAGTTTCTCAATTTCTTGACTAAATTTAAACTTACTACATCATTTTCATGCTTACTAAATTATGCATTGGTATGTTATTCAATTAGAAATAAATGATATTATATCTATGGATTTTTATGACAGTCTCTTATGATTGTATATTAAGAACTAGAACATAACAACCTTTGTCTCAAACTTTCAATGAAAAATATGTGATATATTACTTTAGAAGAGGGTAGCACTGATACAAATGTGTAATACTGAGAAAGTAGAAAATGCTTTGTTGTGTCATTATTCCTTGTCAATCATTTATTCTAGTTGTTAAGACCCTAATTATTGCCTACCATTCTTTATTTGCATATGTATGCATTTTGTGTGTGTGGGGGGGTGATATAGGGCCACTTGATAAATCTGGAGCTCATGAATTCTATTAATCTAGCTAGCCAGAAAGCCCTACAGATTCTGCTTTCTCTACCTTTCCAGTATTGAGCTTATAGGTATACACCAAAATTTGAAGTGGGACCTCAGATCCTCAGTATTGGGCTTACTGGGGTACACTGACATTAGATGTGGAACCTGGTAACTGAACTCAGATCCTCAAGCTTCTTCACAACCCTCCCCACTCCACTACCCTTAAGAACGTTCAAGGAAGCAACTGTGAGATGCATGTTTTTTGAGTTTCTAGCTATCTACACTATCTGTCACTTAGAAATTATGAAAAACTCAAGCTATTTTACTTCACAGTCTCTCGGCTGCTGTGAACGAAATCCAGATGTGTGCGCCCCCTTGTGGGCAAGTGCGGCATTGCTCCCTTGCCTCACTTTGCATCTGGCTAAACGTGGGACCTGGAGATTGGAACCGCTGGACATTGGAACCAGCGTTCTTAGGCTTAGGAGGCAGGCACCTTAGCCGCTAAGCCATCTCTCCAGCCCACTTTATTGTTTTTTTTTATTTAAAAATTTTTTTTTTTGCTGAATGAATTCAATTGGGCTATATATCCCTAAGGATTTTGTCTATAAAAGGCTGAGAATGTAATGGCCAACATAAAGGAGCACTGGCAGATAATAAAACAAGTTATAAGGCCTATGACAACACAGGCTTGAGACATGCTTATGGATGACCAACTGTCTTGGAAGCCGTTAATCTCACACTTGTAGGCATAGCCTGCAGCGTTTCCTGTCCCTTCCTTTCCATCATAATTAGTTTATGTGAAAATAACAAATAGGACCCATGGCAGATATTCTCCTCTCCTTGAGTGTGCTTTGGGACACCATCCTCCTGGTAGCAAAGGATGAACACCTGTTAAATCAGATCCTCTTGGCCACACTAGAAATAAGAGGAAAAATTTTGGTGGCAAAATCACTCTGGAAAAATTTTGACTTAGCAGCCCATTAACCTGCTCTTAAAGACCAGCTATGGACATTTCTTAGATTAATGAAGACACATTGTGTGAAAAGATGGCAGTGACACCACAAAGGGTACTTTGCAATGGGAGGGGGACAGAAGAGAAGATTCTTTCTGAAACCCATGCTGTTAAAGAAATGAAATTAGCACTGCACATCTCTGAAGACACCGGTTATGGATAATGGTGCAGAATCAGGTTATATCAGTGGTGTCAGATAATTTCCATTCTGTTTTACATGCATCCACTGAAAGTTGAGCCACTGTCAACTTCTACTAAGAATGCAGTTGATTGCAGTGGCATGGGAAGTCAAATTGACAGTTAAAAGGAAGTAAAGGTTCTGGGTCATGTTTCTGTTGGGTTTTAATTTATTCTCATTAGATACTCTAATGTAGCAGAACACACAGTGTTGGTGGTTTCTCTTTTTTCCTATTTCTTCTTCTTTCTCTTGTTTTAGACATGAACCCTTAATATTAATACAATTCTATTCAGGCTGCTAAAGAGTTTACAGGATGGTGCTAGAATCCAGAGACAGGCTGCCACATTCCCCTTTATTGGGTTTGCCTGAGGAAATGTTCTCGCTATAGTATATCACATGAAGCCTGAAGCAGTGTGTGCAGTCCCACACTCTTTGAATTACACAAGGTCCCATCTGTGCTCATGGAATGTGGCTTGATGAGGATGCCATCAGGTGATGTGTCTGGCTTAATCAGTACTCTAACATTAAGGGGGGTTAATTGTGTTATTTGCTGTGGGAGCAATAAACATTAGGGACCCTATTGTATCCTCTCCCAAAATGTCCCCCAAGCCTAATTTAGGGGAGTATCTTGATAGCTGTAATTTCAAATCCTTTTTACCATTATATGTGTTTTGAAATTGAGGGACTGGACAGAAACAGTAGAACCTGTTTCTGGAAAGATACAGTGGCTTGTATTATTTATCTGACCTATATCAGAACCTTAATAGACAACAACAGGACATGCCAAGAAATCTGACACTGGGCTTTCCTGATGACAACTTTGATGAACTACAGCTACTAACTATAGACTATGAGAGGTGAAATTTGTACTTGGTTCTTATAGAATATCTATGGGGCAAATGATTAAGTTGTTGTGAAGGTTGGGAAGACTGTAAGATTTCAGTTGTTGTATTTTAAACTGGTTAAAGCATGAAAAGTGATAATCCCTGGCTCTATTTCATCTGCATATTTCTGTAGTTTTTTTTCCCATTTGGTGAAACTATAGACTAATATGACAATTTTTTCATGGTATTTTAAAAAATTATTTATTTATTTATTTGCAAGCAGAGAGAGATAGAAGAGAGGCAGACAAAGAGAGAATGGGCACAACAGGGCCTCTAGCCACTGCAAATGAACTCCAGATGCATGTGCTCCTTCGTGCATCTGGCTTCCATGGGTCCTGGAGAATCGAACTAGGATCTTTTGGCTTTGCAGGTAAATACCTTAACCACAAATGCCTTAATCGCTAAGCCATTTCTCCAGCCCTTTTCATGATAATTTTACATGAGTCACATTTTACAATGAATACCATCAGATCACCAAAATTATCAAAGAAAGAAGATAATTGTAAACTATATATTTTAAAGGTCCTGCTTCTCACATTCATAGTCTGTAGATTCTGGTGATTTTCATTGACTTACTGGTATATTTTCACATTGTTGTTTTAATCTTTCTTTCTTCATTTTACCATAATTTTATGAATTTTATGTAGGCCAAGGACTAGTAGCATATTATTTTAAGGTCATAAAATTATCATTTGGTCTATGCTATATTTTGCAATATTTCCTCATAAACCAGACATTTTGCTGAGGCAAATTACATATGGAAATGTGCATCCTTACTGTTGTAGTAATTTGAGAGCAATGTGGTCTCTCAGGCTGGGCTTGAGTGATGAAAACTGCTAACCAAAGAAATAAGGAATGCAGACAAAGAAATGAGGAAGGTAAAGGTAGACTTTATTAAGGAAAATATAGAAAAAAGACATCCAAGAGTGGGAGTTTCTCATAAATCAAAAAGAGGGAGTTGCTGGATCAGAAGGTAGGAGCTTAGAAAAAGTATCAAAGCAGGAAGACTAAAGATTTCCCCCAACATCAAAGAGAAAGAAAGGGGAAGAACAAAAAACAAAGTTACACTTTTTGTATTTGAACTCAGAAAAGTGAGCACACCCAGCAGTGAAGGTGCAGGAGCTATTGTACCCGGAAAGAGGCTGTGTAGGTTTACACATGTTATCTTATTTGGGAAACAACTACTACTCCCCCCTCCTAGTATATCTATAAGTGAGGGATGGTCTCTTGACCAGGTGAGTAATTGACAGGCTTCAAGGACCAGAGGACCTTGTTCTCTTTGTAATGTTACAAGACATGAAGTGAGATCCTTCTTTTAATGACCTTTAAGCTTATCTACATCATTCTTCCCTGAAGAGTTAAGACTCTAATATCATTTAGGGTATGGATGGTGACTCAATCTAGCTTCTTCAGGTTGAAATGGGTCAGACAGGGCTTCTGGGGCAAAATCTTCTCCAGTCTCTAATCTTATAATGTGAGTTCTTTTGCACCTGTGTTCCTAACCTGCAAAAATGGATTACTTTATTCCTAATCTCTACCATGGTCAGCTTTCTGTTTGTGAGTTCAAAATAACCAAGATTGAATACATGCACATGCAGGTAGATGATATAGTATAGTGATCTTAATACTATGCTAGTTTAAAGTTCAGCTTTTAAGCCTGTGTGAAAATTTTGATTTCCTTCTATTTCATCAGCATTTTGATTTCCTACCAAAATAAAGAATGCACGTGGGAGTAGACTAGAGAAAAGGAAGTAGAAATAAATTCCTGTGGGTTGTTCTATTAACACTGGTTTTCCACACAGACATGCTTTGACTTGGCCACAGCCCTGATTGTGTATAATCTTCATTATCTTTTAATTAGAATTATCGTTTAACTTTGGCTATTTTTATCTGAGTATTTTTTCAGAAAGCCCTTCAGAAACTCAAATTCCAATTTGTTCTCTCAGCTTGACTAATGATGAAAAGAATCTAAACTGACTTTATTTGTTTATACATCCCCTCTTTTATGCTGATGTGGGTCTGGGACTTGGGCTGCCCATGTCACTCCTCTAAAAATAGAAATAAAAACAACAACAAATTCAGTATAAGCCATAGCACTAATGAAAACAAAACAAAAAAAAAAAACAAACAAGACAAAACATCTTTAAGAAAGCCTCATGAAAACAGAGAATGAAAAGAGAACAGTGTAATGAGAAAATATATTTCCCACAAATGAAAGAAAAAGTATGAGTCTAAAATCACCTTCATTTTCTTAGTCTCGAACAGGTCTATTTGGAAAGCACAGAACCTGTGGTACAAAGGCAAATATAATATTAATTGGGTACACTTTTATCCACCTGCCACAGCTCCTCTTTAGTCACAGTGCATTTGTCTAACAACACTTGTTTACATTCCTTCCCTAGCACATTAACATTTATTTCATTTTATAAAGTAAGAATCATGGCCATTTAAAAAATGCTGAAGATAGAATATCCAAGAAATTGTAAGCCAGTTTATGAAGCTGCAATAAACCTACACTTCTTGTGAAATATTACACTTAAACATGCTATCAAACATCTTCAATTAACTGAACCATTCATCCAATTCATTCAGTGAATCCCTGCTGTGTGCAAGACAATCTCCTGGAATTCAAGGTGACAAGTGAACAGGGCCGGGGCCTTCCATTCACTCCTTGCCGATCTTTCTCCTCACCTTACCTCACTCCCTCACCTGACCTCCCTTTCCCATATCTTCCCAGACAGCCATTTAAGCTCATGAAATTCCTCTGAGCTTACATCAATCTAGGCAATAGGCCAGCACACACACTATCAATGGTATGCCTCCCAGTCTTGAGGTTAAATATTGAAACACCTATCAGTAACACTGATGGTTGTGGGGCCCTGGTATAATTGTAAAATGAACATAATGCCTTTTGCTGCCAGTAAAGGATATGGGCACGTGCAAGGTTGAGGCTCACAGGGCAGCAATTAGCATGATTTCCAGGTCTCCTACTTTGATGTTATTTTAAAGCTGGAAGTCTTAGGATTTCACCTTAGCAAAGCTTCTTCTGCTGCCAAGAGGTGGAATCAAGCCCAGATCTTGTATTTTTCATTTACCTTTACCTCTTCTAATGCAACCACCTACACTGTACTTAGATATGCTCAAATAAAGTCCCACTACCTTCCTGGTCAGAGTTTGAACACAGATTCCAAGAGGATGGTATATTTCTCATTCATTCTAGATATGTAATAGAACCTTATGTACTTTGTCCATTCATTGAGTTTTTTGTTTGTTTGTTGTTTTTTTGTTTTTGTTTTTCAAGATAGGGTCTTGTTGTAGTCCAGGCTAGTCTGGAATTCACTATGTAGTTTCAGGGTAGCCTTGCACTCATGGCAATCCTCCTACCTCTGCCTCGCAAGTGCTAGGATTAAAGGTGTGTGCCACCATGCCCAGCTTCATTGAGTTGTTTTTAATCAATCACTATTTCTTCAAAATGTGTTCAACATGGTCAGCCACACACAATGAAGCAGTACCAGGTCAGCGGTCATGACATCCAGGGCAGATCTCTGGAGTCTTACTTACCTGCTCAGCTCCCATGGACTTGCTGAAGAAGGTAGCTAGAGACCCTGAACTCGCCAGGAGTGAAAAGAGAACCAGAGCAGGGGTTGGTAGAGTTTTGCTGGCTTCTGAAATCTGATCCCTTCCAGAAACACCAAAAACCCTTTGTGGGTTTGGATCAGAAAAACTGCAGGTGCTCAGTTGTCAGACTGGTTGGTCAGTTTCAGGCTGGAGAACTCCAGGAAGTAGCAGATGGTTTTTCTTCTCACAACAAACATAGTACTCAGAGAAACTCAACAGGGTATTGTGGCCATTGTCATCCGACTTGAACCTCTGGGCCACTGCACAGACTAGGAGGTGGTCTAGCAGGTTAGGGTCTTGGCACCCAAGAGGAAACTCATGGTGACCTCAGGGAGCTCGCTGGAAATGCCAAGGAGGCAGTCCTTTCTGGCCACACAGAAAACCTCTGTGGCTCTAGCCCTCCTTCCCTCTCTTACTCTTCTTCCTCCGTGTTTTCCAGCCTGTTGCTGCCTTCCATAGAAGACAGCAGGTGCCATGCCTCCAAGTATAACTGTGAGAACAGGAGCCAGTGAGTGCACCAGATTGTTGGAGTACAAGGAAGCTTTGATGAAGTTTTGGGGGACCTCCTGAAACCTGTGACCTTCAGCTGGCCAGCATAGGAATTTACCATCTTCAAAACAGAGGATGCAGTATTTATTTTAAAATGGCATTTGTTTTGATGATAATGGCTACCTTGAGGCACAAAACCCAGAGGAGAAGGTAAGCCAGCATCCTTGATGGAGGTGCTTGTGGTTTCCTTTCAGCGCTGACAGAAGGTCGTTTGAATTTGGTGTCCCCCATAATTTTATGGGTTCTGAATGCTTGGTGCCCACCTGATGGCAATTTGGAAGGTGCAGCCCTGATGGAGGAGGTGTTATGTGTGTGGAGGAGCTCTGTTATAGCCAGCTTCTCCTTGACAGTCTTCAGCTCATTCTCCCGCTGCTGTTTTCCACCTGCTATTGACAAGGACGGGATGTCCAGCCTTTCCTTTCCCATCTTTTACTTGCCATCACCTCCCTTCAAGATTGTAACCCAAAATAAACTTTTCTTCCCATCAGCTGTTTTGGTCTCGTGGTTTATCCCAGCAATGAGAAGGCAACTACAACACAAGGGCGGCACCTTTTATAATCATTTTCAATTTAAAAAAGTATTTTTTACTTATTTGAAAGTTAGACACACAGAGAGTGAGAGAAAGAAAAAGAGAGTATGGTTGTTCCAGGGACTTCTGCTACTGCAAATGAATTCCAGATACATGTGCCAATTTGTGCCTCTCGATTTGTGTAGGTACTGGGGAACAAATCTAGTCTATCAGGCTTTGTAAGCAAGAGCCTTTTTAATGGCTGAGCCATTTCCCTAGCCCTATAATCATTGAGATTTATTAATGCTTAAAATGAACACAATTTAGTAACATACTATACCAATGAAGAAGTTTGTTACAAACAGAGCTAGATTTTTGTGTTGATCTGTTAATCAAATATCAGATAAGAAATAAATATATATGTATAGTATACTACATACATACACATTAC
Source organism: Orientallactaga sibirica (assembly GCA_036365145.1). Classification (NCBI taxonomy): domain Eukaryota; kingdom Metazoa; phylum Chordata; class Mammalia; order Rodentia; family Dipodidae; genus Orientallactaga; species Orientallactaga sibirica. Next base: position 4,987,401 of record JAEOAD010000020.1, read on the forward strand.
ATACACATAAATGCATATATATATATATATATATATATATATATATATATATATTACTTTTATTCAGGCATCTGAATGTATGTATGTAGTATACTACATACATACATATTACATACACACAAATGCATATATATATAATACTTTTATTCAGGCATCTGTAATTTCTACAAGTTTTATGTCAAATGTTTATTTTGAAAAAAGGTAGCAGATAATTTCAGTAAAGTTAATCTAGTAATCCACAAATACTTATTTCCAAGGGAAACCATAACAATTTCACGTTGTTGTTTTCCTATATTCATACACAGTCACTTGCTAAAACCAAACTTTTTATTTGATTTATGGGCAAAGAGTGATTCTTGTAAGTACCATAATATAGGCAAAAACTCTGTGATATAAAAAGTAATCAATATAAGCCTAGCCACTTTTTTGGGACTAGCTATATTATTTTATTTTTCAGGGTGAGAAATTGAGAGAAGCTAATAATAATTGCCAATAATATGAACTGGAAGTGTTAAAATACTGTCAGTTTTCATAAATTCTTCAGTTCATAACAACATAAGGATATGGATAGCATGTAAGTTGCCTTTTCTCATGTATTTGAAGATAGCGATGAGGAATGAAATTAGTACAAGTGAGGACTATTATGTTACCTTGACCAAATCATTTAACTCTCAGAGCCTCAATTTCATCTATTATTTTTTAAAATTTTTATTGACAACTTCTAAACTTACAGACAATAAACCATGATATTTCCCTTCCTTCCCCCCTTTCCCCTTCAGAGTTCTACTCTCCATCATATCCCCTCCTTCTCTCCATTAGTTTCTCTTTTAATTTGATGTCATCATCTTTTTCTCCTTACGAGGGTCTTGCGAAGGTATTGCTAGGCAATGCTAGATTATGGATATTGAGGCCAATTTCTGTCTGGACAGTTGCATAGTAAGAATTCGTGCCCTCTGCCACTCTTCCACAATAGACCCTGAGCCTTGGAGAGTGTGATAGAAATGTTTCAGTGCTGGACACTCCTTCACTCTTCTTCTCAGCTTCTGGGTCATTCCAGTGGTCATGGCCATCTAAAAAGAGAAGCTTCTCTAACCAGAAGTGAGAGTAGCATTAATATATCAATATGAACATTAAGTGTAGTGCTTTCATGGCAGTTTGGTGGGAATAATATATACATTTAGCCAGACAACAGCAGGCTTTATATACCTAAGGCTCTGACCTCCTCTGCAAGTCTTTTGATTAGGTTTTTCAGTACCAGGCATGTATTCCTCCCATAGAGCTGTCCTTCAGTCCAATTAGAGAGCACTTGGATTCCCTCAGAGCAGACATTCCACTATTGCAACCATTCAGTCATTTGGCTTGTCTGGCCAAACTTGAGGTTTCCAGTGTCGACTGTTTTCATTGTGCATGACTTCTGTCTCCCATAGGGCTGCATGCAGTGCACCTTTTTCCAGCTTTCAGTTGGCTGGTCTACAGAGAGAAAGTTTTCTGCTCAGCACCAGCTTTACTTCTCAGTGAACTTGCAGCTCAGGCAAGTGAGGTCTTCAGCAATAGGGTATTACCATCTGTTTCTCAAGGGAAACCAAGGGCCATAAAACCCAGATTTTCAAACTTAGAGGCATGTATATTCTTAATTATCATTTTTTTTTTTTTTTTTTTTTTTTTTTTGGTTTTTCGAGGTGGGGTCTCACTCTGGCTCAGGCTGACCTGGAAATCACTATGTAGTCTCAGGGTGGCCTCAAACTCACGGCGGTCCTCCTACCTCTGCCTCCCGAGTGCTGGGACTAAAGGCGTGCGCCACCACACCCAGCTGAGGCATGTATATTCTTAAAGTATGTCCTTATTGGCCTGAAGAGAAAGCTTAGCAGTTAAGCACTTACCTGTGAAGCCTAAGGACCCCGGTTCGAGGCTTGATTCCCCAGGACACACGTAAGCCAGATGTAGAAGGTGGCACATACATCTGGAGTTCCTTTGCAGTGGCTGGAGGCCCTGAAGTGCCCATTCTCTCTCTCTCTCTGCCTCTTTCTTTCTCTGTCTGTCACTCTCAAACAAAATAAAGAAAAATAAACAATGAAAAAAATTTAAAAGTATGTCCTTATGACTTTCTGAGTTTCTTTGGTATCTGTTCTAATGCTGCCTTTTTCATCTCTAATTTTATTAATTTTTGTCTCTTTTCTCTTTCTTCTGGTCAGATTTGCTAAGGGCTTATCAATCTTATTTATCTTTTCAAAGAACCAATTCTTTGTTTCATTGATTCTTTGGATTGTTTTTTTGGTTTCTATTTCATTAATTTCTGCCCTAATCTTTATTATTTCTTCCTATCTACTGAATTTTGGTTTGTCTTGTTCTTCTCTTTCCAAGGCCATAAGGTAAAGCATTAAATTGTTTACTTGTGAACTCTCTAATTTCTTAATATAGGCACTTGGAGCTATAAATTTCCCTCCTAGGACTGCCTTCATTGTGTCCTAAAGGTTTTGGTATGTTGTATTCTCATCATCATTTGGTGCTATGAATTTATTGATTTCCTTTTTGATTTCTTCAATGACCCATTCATCATTCAGTTGTGTTCTGTTTAGTCTCCATGAATTTCTGTAGTTTTTCTTGTTGCTGATTTGTAGCTTAATCCCATTGTGGTCAGATAGAGTACAAGGGATTATTTCAATTTTCCTGTATTTGTTAAGATTTGCTTTGTGTCCTAATATATTTTGTAGTTAATCTATTTTAGAAAATGTTCCAAGTGCTGCTGAAGAAATGTATTTCTGCAGCATATGGATGGATGTTCTGTGGATATCTGTTAAGTCCATTTGTTCCATGACATCATTTAATCCAGATTTCTCTCCATTTATTTTTTTTCCTGGGATGGCCTGTCAATTGAAGAAAGTGGAGTATTGAAGTCACGCACTGCTGTTGTGTTTGGTATTGTCTCTGGCCTTAAGTCTAATAGCGTTTGATGAAAGTGGGAGCCCCCTTGTTAGGTCCTATATGTTTAGGATTGTAATGACCTCCTGTTGGAGTGTTCCTTTAATCAGTATAAAGTGATAATATATTTCATTGATATATAGATAGATAGATAGATTTAAATTATTGAAATTGTGAAAAGTTTCATAAAATTGATGGGTTTGAACTGGGGCCCATTGTTTTAGATTAATTTGGACAATACACCATAGCCATTGCTTTCTCTTTAGAAAGGACATAGAAAAAGAGTTAAAAATAATTCTGGAAGACGATCTCCTTCACTAAATTTGAGTCTTAACATAGCCATGGATTCAGTGTCAATGACTCATAGATTGTTACACAGGTTCTACATTAAAAAAATGAAACCTGTAATTTAATTTCCCAATGTGCTCTATTCTAAACATGCACTTTAAAATATCTAAACACAGAGAGAAATACTGACAAAAATGACACAATGAATACCTATACACTATCCGTGCATTTGTCAGTAAGGAATATATATATATTATATATGTATGTATATATATATATATATATGTATATATATGTATATATATATATGTATATATATGTATATATGTATATATATATATATATACATACATATATATGCATAATATTCATATAGAATGTTGACTAGTATGCTAAAAACTTAGCTTTGTCTTAATGTATCTATACAGTTCTAGCAAAATACTTGAGCTAGGATAACTTATTAAAAATTCACAATACTGGATTCTAAAAGCCTAAGTTTAGTGCTTATAGATTCAATATCTAATGAAAATTTAGTATTGGCTTCAAAGAGGCCTTGTTGCTATGTCTTCCAGAGAGCAGGATTAGTTTTTATAGGGTAAAAGAGAAGAAAGGAAGAAGAGCCTAGTGAGTTTCCTCCAGCCCTTGTGTAATACTACTATTCTATCTACAAGGCCTTCTGAGTCAATTATAGCATACAGGACCCACCACTTAATATTGTCACATTGGCTCCTATGTGTCTACAACATATTGGTCAGATATTCATATCATAACACTCCTGAATCACTCAGCCTGTACCTCCCTAGATCCAGGACATATTACAAATAATGAAAATATCACTATCAAATTTAGAAAAATTAGTTTGAGGCCAGCCTGAGTAAGCTTTCACAAAAATTAGAAAAATTAATAGTGACAAAATGTCATCTAATATCTAAATACAAATTTCCAGTTGGCTTACATTTTGTAACATTTTTTCATTCTAAACATGGCCATAGTTACTTTGCATATGATTTACTTTTCTGTTACACTACATTTTAAAATTTCTCCTCCCTATCTTTTTAAAATTGTTTTCCATGATATTGTCTTTTCAGGGGTCTAAGACTATTGTTTTATGTGAATGATGCATATTTTGGCTTTATTTGGTCATTTTCCAATTCTAATTTGTTAAGCAGCATTGTATATACATTGTATTATATTACTTTATGAGGTACATAATATCAAGTTATTCTATTACTTGTTATGTTAAATTTGAGCATATGACTAACATTTATTTTTTATTTTTTCCTATTGTGAATACATACCATAAATTGTTTTATATAGAAAATATGTTGAATACATTTATTTTCATTGGATTTTTTTTTAATTGGAAAAACCCTTTATTTCATAATATTTTTCTATTAATTGTTTTTGTCTTTATAATAAGAACATTCATACAAGAATATGCTATTTTAAAAGTGATTTTAAAAAATACTTCTATTTATGTAATTAGTGTAGTGACTTTATCTCTTAAAATAGTTTTCTTATAATCTTAAGTTTAGTTTCCATGTTTTGGAAAAAGGTTGGTACCATTAGCAGTTTTTTTTTTTTTTTTTTTTTTTTTTTTTTTTTTGAGGCTAGAATTTCTCTAAAATGGTGAGCTGAGAGATGTGGGTGGTCAGTACACTGCCTTGTACTCTTAGAATGAATTTCTTCCAGGAGAACAATTACACTCCAGTGGCTCAAATTGCTGAAATATAAATTATAAGAAAGAATGGGAAAAGGAGTAATTTACTCATGAAAATGTTTGTGATTTGGATTCTGAGATAAATTATTTTTAACCATGAGAAAAATATAAATCCAAATTTCTGCATAAAAAATTAAAATCAAAAGAACTGGGTACCTTTCTGGCACTCTCTCCATAACATGAACAACTATAGGAAATTAAGATTCATAGGAAAATGAACAAACAAATAAATGTTCAAGTATATTATTTTTTAAAAAATCAAAATAGATATTCACCATATAGAGTAAAGGTTTTTTATTTGGAGCTATTATTGCTATGAATATTTGCCCATTTGTATGAACTTGGTCTTTATTGGAAAATGCATTGCAGTAATAACTAGTCAGTCAGTCTGTTCAAAAATACAAAACTATTAAACTAATATAAATATATATATGTTTTTATTTTTCTAAGTTAGCATACAAAATCCTGAGTTTACACATGGCATTTTCACACACCATTTTCATATGTATTCTGTTCCTTAAAACTCTTCTGTTTACCTTCACCCTCTTGCCATACCCCTTCCTCTCCCTCAATAAGCTCCCCACTTTCTGCAAGACTGTCTTAGGTTCACTATTATCCTATGTAGAAGCAGCTTCAATGTCTTCCATTTGGCCTTTTCACCCATAATAAACTCCATACGTGGGGAGGTTCTCCCAACTTCTAAGCATATCTCAATTATGCACTCTGAGATTGAGGTAATAATCACAGGTTGAGTTCAGGGACCTAGTGGAAGTCAGATTTTGACCAAAGCTCCCTTGACCTTCATAAGCTCCTACTTTAAGTGAAGGACTTTCATGTTATTTGGGGTCTCCCAGAATCAATGCCATTCAAAGCTAGTGTCTAATAGGCCATTAAAGTGCTCTTTATTTTATTTTCTCAATGAACAGTTACCTTAATAAAAGGCCACTGGTCCCATTGGGAAAAGATGATAGAAAGATTGATATTACAATTTCATAGTTAAAAGTGTGTCCTTCTCAAGGTGACCTGACCTCCCCTTCTTTTGAGGTGTTCTGAATCTACAAACTGGCTCAAGTCTGGAAGTTGGTTAATGCTAGTAATTATCTGTAGCTATGATTCAAAGTAGCCTTTTGTTCATTTGCTATGATATTTTTCTGCTTATATAGATGCCATAAGAACTTAATAGGCCTCCTATATGTTTCACTTCTTGAAACACTATCATTAATGAGCCAATACCAAAGTTCTACACAAGTGAGACCATTATGAACATTACTTTGCTTATGTTATCCATTGCAGAAAATATGCTCACTTTGCCTTTGGCAATTCAGTGCTGCCACCTGGCCCTTATTATCCCAGGGTCAGGTTACATCCATTGCATATAGATCATCTAATTCAGCAAGCTTGTTTCCCACAGTAAGGTCTGAGAAAATGACTGAGCAAAGGTCTTTCCTTACTACTAGCACTTTAGTAGTGCTAGAGTTGGAAAGCTAGTTTCAGATAATACAAAGATCAATAGAGAAATGTATCCTTATAAGCCTATTTCCTGAGAATAATGCATGATACATAAGCTGTATTAGTCAGGGTTCTCTAAAGGAACAGAACTGATAGAATGAATCTATTTGTGAATGGTTGATGGACTTTCTTCAGGAAATATTGATGAACTTCTTTAACTCAGAAAACTCAGAGAAACTGAAAGAATTCAGTACATTCCACCCTGCAGAAAACCACTAAGGCAGCTCCTTTGACTCACTGTGAAAGATCCAACAAACCAAAAATTTTTGTTATTCAGTTATTTGTCTACCCCCACCAGACTGTACCTGATACCTGCCATTTCCTCAAACAGTGCTCTTATAAGATGAGCCACTTCCCCTGCTAAATTCTTCATCCTCCATCCTATAGGGAGACTATAACCCCTGACTGTGCTTCAATAATCAGCCTTTATCTGCTGAGATAAAGTCTGGTTTGCTTTTCTCTTTCACTTTTCTTACATTTCTAGTGCCATGACTTGGATCAGAGAGCCCTTGGGAACTTTCAGGCAATGTGCTCCCTCCTTTTCTTCCCTTCTTTCCTTCTACCTCCCTGTCAGTGTTTCACTCCCTCAGCATACACTCACCATGCTCCATAGTTGGCCATACACTCTGGTGAACACCTGATATCCCTCTTTGAGTTCAGCTGAGTCTCCACCCAGTCACACTTACTTCTATCCCTCCATTCTCCCTCTGGACTTTTGAACTCTAGGTGAGAAGCCATTCTCTGTTTGACCAACTTTCACCAACCACATTCTGGCCTTCAGGACAAGGTATTCACTCCAGATCTGTGGTGGAGATGCTCCATCTCTGACCTTAGAAACTAAGGGAGTTTCTCACTCCTTGGTTTGGAATGACAGGAGGCTTCAGGAAGCCCCACATTTATTGTCCCACTGGATACCTCCAGCATTACAAATGTGGAGATGCTCCCTCCTAATTGCTGGGTCACTCCTCAGCCCTCTCTAAGCCTTAGAGACATTCCTGATGGTGGGACCTGCAACTCGCTTTAGTCCTTGTCCTTCAAGATGGGTTCTAAATTATCAGTTCCAATAGACACTCCATTGGTATATCTCAGTATTAATTTAAAGGACCTTGGGCTAACTAAGCTCCTCTCTGCCAAATTACTCTGACTATCCATTCAAATGAATGGCAAACACTGGGCTGAATTTGGTACTTTCAATTTTAACTTTGTCATTGATTTCAATAATTTTCTCCAATGAAATGGGAAATGTTCTGAGGTTCCCCACATCCAGGTCTTTTTTGCTCTCTGCTCCTGCTACTCCCTCTGTACCCCTTGCTCCACTCAACAAATCCAACTGTTCCACAAAAAACCTTCAGAAATGCTCATAACAGGACCCACTCTCATATGCAAACCCAACTAACAAACCCCCTTCCCATCAAACTCCCTCTTCCCCATTTACTACCTGAACACCATCTTCTACCTTTAACCCATCTACCACTGCTTTTCTTCCTCAGTCAAACCTACCTAACTTCCCCTTTAGCCCACCCTCCCCTCTGCCTTCCTCAAGCTTACAAACTAGTTCTGCTAAATCCTCTTAAGACCCTATTCTCAACCCTGTCTGAGTCTCAGCCTTGTTACACAAACCTCTTTCTCATCCCTCTATTTAAACATTTTCCTGTCATAAACAGGGGCCAAATAATTTTTTTTTTGTGGCACCAGATAAAGTTAATTGTTGGGCTCTGCCCGGTGTGAAGCCGAGTGGTTAGCCCAGCCAAAGGCCTAGTCGAGCCTGAGTACCTGCCCTTGACTCAGCACCTAAGCTGAAACTGCCTCCACCCAGCTGCTGCTGACGTGATGAAATACTGTTGGCCCTTATACCTTTCTCTCATCCCCTCTTCCCACCCCCTTCCTCAAAGTATATTGGCCCTTATACCTTTCTCTCATCCCCTCTTCCCACCCCCTTCCTCAAAGTATATTGGCCCTTATACCTTTCTCTCATCCCCTCTTCCCGCCCCCTTCCTCAAAACACATAAATATCTCCCCTGACAATAAACGACGAGTTTCGCTTTAGACGTTTCTCCGCGACTCAATGTGGTTTTCTTTTCCCCGGTGATTTGGGGAGGTTTGAGTCACCGACACCTGTCTTCTCGCTCAGCCTCAAGAGAGAAACGGCTGGCCCGGCTCTCTCTCTCTTTTGCTCTACCTGCCGGTGGTGAGGGAAAAAAGCCCCGGCATTTTGGCGCCCAGACGTGGGGCACAACAACTACTGCCCCATGTGAGGACGTGTGAGGATTCAAAACGGACTACAGACTGCTGACGTGACGAAGAAAAAATTCAAAATTAAGCTGACGAGCTAATCGGACTGCTGACGGGTGTATCCTCATAAGTTATGAGGTAATCTTCATATTTAATATTCTAACCTTTACTTCTATAATCTGTGCTTACTTCAACTTCCTTTCTCTTTCCTTCCATTTCCCGTTTGCCGCCATTTCTAAACGAGTACATTCATGGCGGACACACCACGTAGACAGACCTAGAGGAGACTTTAAATGTTTTGCCTCCTCATTTAAATAAAAACTCCGTCCCAAACTTCAACATCTCTTGTTCTTTTCTCTTTCCTCTCATTTTTGGGTTTCCGACAGACCGCTTCTGCGGTGCCGCCATTTTTGTCCTGCCCCATTTGAATGGGGGCGCCATCTTAGAAACACCACGTGGGCAGACCTAAAAACAAAACTCACCACGTGGGTAGAAACTCACTACGTGGACAAACCTAAAAAAAAAACTCACCACGTGGGTAGACCTAAAAAGAAAACTCACCACATGGACAAACCTAGAGGAGGCTCACCACGTGGGCAAACCTGGAGAACTCTCAAAGTGTCCTGCCCCCTCATTGGAGTGGGGGCGCCATCTTAGAAAAATTCTACAACATGTTTAGCTATTTTTTGAGACTTTATGCTTATGTTGTACTCATATATATTACTATTGCCCTACTCCTCCTACAGTGTGGCTCTTGGGACAAAACTTTTGTTTTAGCCCCATGGATTAATTCAGTCCTCCTTGCCTTAATTGCCAACCTTAAAGGCTCTTCCAGGAAAAAGTTCATTTTTGCCCTTAAAAACTGTAAGAAAAAACTAAAACTGACTTTTAAAATCTCCTTTCTCCCAAGGCCGCCACCCAAGCCGCCACCCGGCAACTATCTTTTCAGCTCTTTTCAGCCCCTAACTACTGCCTAAGGCAAATGTGTTCAAACCCCTGGTAAAGGACAGCTCCTCCATGTAGCTTTCTGTGAATGTAAACTGTGATCAAATACAAACCGAGGTTAGCTTTCCTCGCGGGCGTAGAGCACAAGCCACTGGTCTGCCAGGCTCCACCGACATTCCTATGGGGAGCGAGCCGAGCACTGCCCCAAGCCTCACTGGCTGCGCCTCGCCCGCACCTCCAGGCGTCACTTTTGGTCACTTTTATCAAAAATAAATAAATAAAAGGCCAACCAAACAACAAGGAGGCAAATAGGCGGGCTCCTAACTTGCTTTAAAAATATCTTAGGAATGGGCGGACAATCCGCCATGAGGCCATGAGACAAGCCGCTGCCGTCCCCGCCCCTTTTGCCTCTAGACTCTCCCTCTATGCTCTTAACTAAGTGTCCCGCGGGGCCCAAAGTATTTACTTTTAAAAATAAAAAAAAACAGCTGGGAACATTCGTATTGCCCTGCTAGAGGTAAAAAAAAAAACCCTGTTTTTCAAGTCTATATGACTATATCCTACACACCATTGTCCCACCCTTCACTGCCTTCCCATTAACATAAAGATAAAAAGATGGCTTAATTGTTAAACACTTGCCTGTAGAGCCTAAGGACCCTGATTCGAGGCTCAATTCTCCAGTACCCATGTAAACAGTGGCTAGAGGCCTGACATGCCCATTCTCTCTCTACCCGCCTAACTCAATTCATACTAAGCCCAACTAACTCAATTGGTAATACAATGTTAGCCTGGGATTAAAGTTTTCCCTGACAGCTCTGCCCAGCTGGAGGGACAAAATTAAAAAACCTAAAAACTGTCAATCTCTGGTTACTATAAAAGTTTAATGACGGCTAATGGTGGTTAAATTTAAATTGTTTTCTCTCTCCTTACTATGCCTTATACCAAGTATTATTGTTACTGTTATTATAAATTTATTAAAAGCCAGGGACAAAATATAATAATTTAAATATATGTCCCCCAATATATTCAATATTTTATTAATTTATAGTTTACATCTACAATTGCCTTACTAAAGACAATGTCACTGGGGACCAATTTTAAGGTGTAATAATTGTTTAAGATTCCATTGTAAAGATATACAAAGTGTACCTAACAGGAGTTCCTAAAGCTTACTGTGGCTTAACTACAATAATTTTGCTCTATGTACTATATGACTAATTTCTTTTTCTCTCTTTCATGGCTCTATAAAGACAGGCCAACTTCTTCTGCCAATATGGAACTTCCCCTAGATCTATGAGCTTCAATATCATAAAAAACTGCTAACTGTCAGCCCTGGATTAACCCTAACAATACATGTCTCATATCTTTTCTTCCTTGATTAATCAGCCTAATGTTTTATTATTTTAGGTCATTCCAACCCATCTGATCTCTAAGACCTCACTGCTAAATGCCTTGCCATTATGTTGTTAACCTGTTACCCAACCTAATTGAGGCCCATATTAGACTGGATAAAGGGCAGGGACACCTCTGTCCGATTTTTTGTCACGGAGCCTCATGTCATTGTCACCCCCTTTAAGGTAACAGACTTCACTTGGCTTCAGAGAAATAACAACAGGGTTGCTATTGCCCTCGAGGGGTTTCTGGGTATAATTGATTGTCACTATGGTCCTTATAAATGGATGAGCTCCTTCTCTAGGTTGGAATGGAGACCCCCAGACTTTTTATCTAAACCCAACCCTGATTTCCTTACCGTATTCACTGATGGGGGGCACTTGGGAGCTTCCCTAGTTGTTTACCCTCCCCTAAGGAGGGGAGAAAAGTCTATACCCATAAAGTCTATCTCCCATGAGGTCACAGGATCAGCACATGCTGGGGAAAAAACTAAACATGCTATTAGCCATATGCTTCAATGCTTTGCCACCCTTGGATTGCCAGATCAAATCAAAACCGATAATGGTCCCTGCTTCGTAAGCAAAACTTTTATAGATTTCCTCCAAACCTGGAAAATCTCACTTTCCACAGGCATCCCATATAACCAGCGGGGCCCAAGCCATCGTGGAAAGATATCATCAAACTCTCAAATCTCAATTACAAAAACAAAAGGGGGAATCTCTACCCCCACATGACCAACTAAAAAAGGCATTATTAACCCTAAATATTTTAAATTTTTCTAAAGAAGATAGACACTTGTCCCCTTTTCAAAAACATTGGACCTCAGCTGTCACCTACAGCTCCATCTGGGTCAAATGGAGGGACCCATTAACTGGGGCCTGGGGGGACCAGACCCCCTCCTCACAGCAGGGAGAGGATTTGGATGTGTCTTTCCTCAAGAGAAAAAAAGACCTATTTGGGTACCGGCAAGAGACTTAAAATATTTACCCCAACAAGGGGATGATAATAATCAATTTTCCAGGGAGTGTCACACCCCTGAGAACTATGCCTCTGTTTCTTCCCCAGGAACAACTGAAGGTGTGGATGCTACTAGACCTGAATGAAGCCAGAAAAGCTCCAGAAAGATTTACAGAAGAGGAGTCGGGACTCCTAAGACAACCTGCTGTAGACGAGCTTACATGGCTTTTTATTCCACCTTCTCCCTCCCCTTGCACCCCTCCTTCTTCTTGCTCTTTACCCTACCATCTCCCTCCCCCTGAACCCCTCTTTCTTCTTATCCTCACTCTCGGGCCCTGTGTAATTAATAAGATTACACAATTCATTCACCAACAGCTTGAGGCAATTAAACTTCATCAGGCCAAGGCACCACAGGTTTGCGACTCAAAGACAATGGCTTTTCCACTTACTGGCTATCCACCTAACATCCCTCCCCCGCCCTCCATCGAACCAACGACGGGTAAGCTCTCAGACAGGCTGAGGCAACCTAAGACAGGGCGTGGAGTGGTCAACGGGCTAGAGGCATAGTGCCCAGAGACGGGTAAGGTTCCCAGAGGGGAACAACCTAGGACAGGGACTATGCCATCCACCGTTCTTAC